>CM042038.1:37942771-42942771 GCA_023525975.1 Smallanthus sonchifolius
TTCTTGAAGGTTGTACCTTAAACCTTTGAAAATCAAGTAAGAAAAATTAGATCCTTGGGCTGTGATCATACCATGAACTGCAGATGCCAGTTCATAGTTGATTTTATGCTATCCACTCCTCTTTTGAGATATGCATTGGAGAAGAATGTGGCAAAGATACTTCCATGGAGAATCCAGTAGAGCTTTCTCTATGGTGTACTCCTCTTGATTTCCCGTATACCCAATTGATACGAAGGTCCTCATGTATTCATCTTTGGTATAGGAGTTTGCCTCACCTTCATCGTGAAGCTTGAGGTGTTTTCTTAGAGTCGCTTCTGAGATGATGATATCTTTGCCGTTTACCTTGGCTTTAATTTGGGGAATGTCTTGTTCGATAGAGTAGACGGCGGAGTTCCAGAAATCTTCCATGTGGGATGTGTAGATTTTTGGGTTGATGGTCAAAGCAAAGTGTATTTTTGATCGACATAGAAAGTCGATCATATCATCGAACCCTTCTGACTTCTTTCCTTTGACAAGATACGTCGTTAGATTGTGGTATGTTGAGAATTTGTCGTTTAGGTTGTTAATGTCAATGTTTTCCATGGTGAGAAAGTTTCAAGGGAATGGTGAAGCTTTGAAAGTTGGTTATAAACTTGAAAGCTTAGGAGTGTGAGTGAAAAGATGAAAGTTAGGTCGGAATTGAATGTGATGAGGTGAAGGAAGGAATTTGATTTTGTTATAACGGCAAGAGTAGGGGATGAGCAATGCTTGTTTGTACTGTACAAATCTTTTACTTTTCACTGTCTTACAGCTGTAGCACACTGTAGCAGTCATGGTAAAATATGACAGTAGATTTTACGGTAGGTAAAAGTTAATTTTTGACCCATTTTTACCCGTCTGCAACAAACTCGGTTGCTACGGATGGTTAAGTCTATCAGCAACAAACTTGGTTGTTGCTGATGGATACAATGAACCGCAACAAAGGTGTTGCTGCTGATTGCCTTAAAGCTATCCGCAGCAAACTTGTTCCTACGGATGACTTAAAGCACTCAGCAGCAAAAACTTTTGCTGCTGATAACTAAACCTATCAGTAGCACACTTGTTTGCTACTAATAGATGAAGTCATCAAAAATTTTCTTAAGTGTTTTTGAAATTTTTCAGAAGGTTTTTATTTACAACAAAATGAAGACAACCACTTTTATTACACAGGATTGAAGAGAAAGATTTTATTCAAAGTTCATCATGCCAATGGATTTAACTACATATCTAAATCTAGCTTCATCAAAGGCTTTTATGAATAAGTCAGCATATTGCTCATTGGTATGAATTTTGGTTAAAATAATTCTTCTTTTCTCAGCTTGATCTCTAATAAAATGATACCTGATGTCAATTTGTTTTGTCTTGGAATGTCGCACCGAATTGTTGGTAATTGAGATGGCACTATTGTTGTTAATGTGAATGGGAGTTGCCAGGAATGTCACCCCATAGTCCAGCATTTGATTTTGTATCCAGATGACTTGTGCATAGCAACTGATTTTGTATCCAGATGACTTGTGCACAGCAACTGGAAGCTGCAATGTATTATTCTTCTATTGTAGATGTTGACACACACGTTTGCTTCTTGCATTGCTAGGAAATTACTCTTCCTCCCAGAAATTGGCATCCTCCTGAAGTGGATTTTTTGTCCAGATTGCATCCACCATAGTCACTGTCAGTATATGCATACAGATTGAATTTTTCATTCTTTGAGTACCAAATCCCTAGCCCTTGAGCTCCCTTCAGATATCTGAAAATTCTGTTGACCACTTGAAGGTGTGAGATCTATGGAGCTGCTTAAAATCTTGCACATAAACATACTATAAACATTATATATGGTCTTGAAGCTGTTGTTGATCAGTTTCTTGATCATTTTTGTCTGGGGACAGTTGAAGGTGCACTTGGATTAGAGTTCTTGCAGAAAAGCAATCAGCCATTTTGAATCTGTCCAAAATGCTTTTGACATAATTGGATTGGCTGATAAAGATTCCATTTGGAACTTGTTTGACTTGGAGACCCAAAAAGAAATTTAGTTCACCCATTGAACTCATTTCAAACTTTGAGTGCATCAGGACCTCAAAGTCTTTGCATAACTTCTTCCTTGTTGATCCAAAGATAATGTCATCTACATAAATTTGCACCAGTAAAATTTCTCCCCCTTCATCTTTGATGAACAAGGTCTGATCAATGGCACCTCTTTAGAAAATGTTGCTGATTAGATATCCTGACAAGGTCTCATACCATACTCTTGGGGCTTGATGTAGTCCATATAGGGCCTTGTCTAATTTGAAGACTTTGTTAGGATGAGCAGGATCTACAAAGCTTGGAGGTTGTTTGACATATACTTCCTCACCAATCTTCCCATATAGAAAAGCACTTTTGACATCCATCTGATAAACAGTAAAGTTCTTGGATGCAGCATATGCTAGGAAGATTCGTATAGCCTCCAATCTTGCAACAGGTGCAAAATCTTCATCTTAATCAATTCCTTCTTCCTGAGTGTAACCTTGAGCTACCAGTCTGGCTTTGTTTTTTATCACAATCCCTCTCTCATCTTGTTCATTTCTGAAAACCCACCTTGTGCCTATAGCAGTTTGTCCGGGTGGTAGGTCAACTAGGATCCATACTGCTTGTCTCTTGAATTGCAGCAGTTCTTCTTGTATTGCTTCAATCCAACTGCTGTGCTGCAAGGCTTCATCTATCTTCTTTGGTTCAACTTGAGACAGAAAGCAGGATTATAGACATATATTGGCTTCATGAGACTTTCTTCTTGTTTGAACTCCATGTTGAATAGTGCCAATGACATTTTCTAAGGGATGTTCTTTGTTGATTCTTTGTGTTGGAACCACCTCTAACTTGATTCCCTGGTCAAGATTACTTTGATTTTGGTCAGGAATATCTTCATGAGAATAGCTGCCTTATCATCCATAGGATCAACAGCATCTTCAGATACCTCTTCCTCATCAACAGCAGCAGATATCTCTATGTCAACCGAAGAGTTGTCAGTGTTTTCATTTTTATTTTCATGTTCAGAGAGACTGTTTCTATTGACATTAGAGTTGTTTGTTCTAGCTTCACTGCTTCAATAGCATCAACAACAGATGGAGGATCAATGGACGACCTTTTGATTCGAATGGATGCACCATTGAATCCAAATATGTGGTCTTCATTGGTTGAGGAGACTTGCTCTTTGGAAGATGAAGACTCCAAATTTGAAAAAATTAGGGGCTCAAATATTTGAGAGAAAGAGTCAATATCAAATAACCAGTCTGCCCCTTTTCCTTGTTCACATGGAATGTGTTCCCTACATTCCACATTTGCTTTCTATAATTCTTGTTGTAGAATTGAACACTATGTAGGCTTTGGATTGAGATGAGTACCCCCACGAAGTAACCTTCATCTGATTTGGTACCAAATTTTGAAAGAACGTCACTGGTGATTAGAATAGTGCATGGTACTTTCCTTATTAATAATGTACCAGCTTCTGTTTTATTTGATTTGGGGGCAAGTATGAGCTTTGTAGCCCCATCCTTCTGCAAGAACTTGTGTAGGACGGCTAGGGTGATTGAAAAGCCGTTTAGTGTGGAGACCGTGGTGGGATCGCCCACCAAGGTTGTGGAAGCGTTAGATGACTGTTTTATTGATTTACAGGGTCATAGGTTCCCCGTTAGACTATTTAATATTGCTCTAGGAGGCTTTGATGTTGTGTTGGGAATGGATTGGATGGCCGCGTTCGATGCGGACATTGTTTTCCGATAAAAAATGATAAGGTTGAGATCTTTAGAAGGGACGGTAGTGACGGTTTATGGTGATAGAGAGAGCTCCCTACCGAGTGTTATCTCAATGATGAAGGCGGTGAAGTCGTTAAAGCATGGGTGCGGGGAGTATTTAGCATACGTCACTAATACTGAAGCGAAAAGCCTAGACTTGTCGGAGGTCCCAGTAGTGAAGGAGTTTCCGGATGTCTTTCCTGATGACTTGACGGGAGTACCACCAGAGATAAATCGAATTCCAGATTGATTTACAGCTAGGAGCTCATCCGGTTCCTAAAGCTCCGTATCGATTAGCACCGACAGAGATGAAAGAGCTCATGGAGCAACTTCAAGATTTTTTGAACAAGGGGTTTATAAGACCAAGTATCTCACCGTGGGGTGTACCGGTCTTGTTTGTGAAGAAGAAGGATAGTAGTATGCGTATGTGCATCGACTACCGGGAGCTCAATAAGTTGACGGTTAAGAACAAGTATCCGTTACCGCGTATCGATGACTTGTTTGACCAGCTGCAAGGGGCCAAATGGTTTTCACGAATAGATCTGAGGTCAGGGTATCACTAGTTGAAGGTTAAGGAGGAAAATATTCCAAAGACTGCATTTTTGACACGTTATGGGAATTATGAATTATTAGTTATATCCTTTGGGTTGTCGAGTGCTCCGGTAGCATTTATGGACTTAATGAACCGCGCGTGTCGGCTGATGCTGGATAGATCAGTAATTGTATTTATTGATGATATTCTAATCTACTCTAAGAGAGAGGAGGAGCATGGAGATCATCTGCGACAAGTGTTAGGAACGTTGAGGAGAGAAAATCTTTACGCTAAATTCTCGAAGTGTGCGTTTTGGCTATGGAAAGTGCAATTTCTGGGGCATGTTATTAACCTAGAAGGGATTATGGTGGATCCTACGAAGATTGAAGCGGTGGGTAAATGGAACACCCATAAGACTCCAACGGAAGTGCGTAGCTTCTTGGGGTTGGCCGGTTATTACAGGAAGTTCATCAAGGACTTCTCCAAGCTAGCAACGCCGTTAACTAAATTGACTCGAAAGGGGGTGAAGTTTGCTTAGGGAGCAGATCAAGGAGGTGCGTTTCTAGAGATAAAGAAATGATTGACTGAAGTGCCAGTGTTAACATTACCGGAAGGAACAGATGACTTAGTGGTGCATTCGACCGTGTCTTATTTGGTTCTAGGGTGTGTGTTAATGCAACGAGGAAAAGTAATAGCGTATGCCTCAATTCAATTGAAGACGCATGAGGTGAATTACCCTACCCACGATTTAGAGTTAGCGGCTATGGTATTTGCACTCAAATTATGGAGACACTATTTCTACGAGATCAAGTGCACAATCTACACGGATCGTAAGAGCTTGAAGTACTTCTTTGAGCAAAAGGAGTTGAACATGAGGCAGAGGAGGTGGTTAGAACTAATCAAGGATTATGACTGTGAGATCCTTTACCATCTAGGTAAGTCAAATTTGGTTGCCGAAGCATTAAGTCGTAAGGAGGGGCACCCGCCAATTAGAGTTAAAGAGTCTCAACTAGTGGTAAAGCCAGATTTACTGACATTATCAAAAGATGTACAAGCGAAAGCCTTACAAGAGGAAAGGCTAAAAGAAGAAAGGATCTTTGGATAATGCGATCTGTTGACTGAGAACAGTCAAAGGGTGTGGGTCAAGGGTGACCGTATCTGGATACCAAGGTTTGGAGGGTTTAGAGAGCAAGTACTTCATGAGGCGCACAAGTCAAGGTACTCGATACATCCAGGCACGACAAAGATGTATCAGGACATGAAGGGTAACTATTGGTGGTCGGGAATGAAGCTTGATGTGATCTAGTATGTAAGTAAGTGTTTGACATGCTTGCAAGTTAAAGCAGAGCATCAGAAGCCTTATGGAAAAATCCAACCTTTAGAGATTCCGAATTGGAAAATGGGAGCACATTACGATGGATTTTATTACAAAGTTGCCCAAGACGGCGAAGGGGCATGACACAATTTGGGTAGTAGTGGATTGATTAATGAAAAGCGCTCATTTTCTACCAATTAGGGAGACGTTCTCGTCTGAGAGGTTGTCAGAGGTGTTTGTTAATGAGATTGTTGTCAGGAACTGACTGCCGATTTCTATTGTATCCGACCTAGATACGAGATTCACGTCTAAGTTTTGGAAGAGATTCAATGAGGCTTTGGGAACGAAGTTACATATTAGCACGGCATATCACCCTCAGACGGATGGGTAGTCAAAGTGGATGATACAGACATTGGAAGACATGTTACGCGCATGCGTGATTGATTTCAGAGGTGCATGGGATAGCCACATACCGTTGGCAGAGTTCTCATACAACAATACTTATCATGCGACTATTGGAATGCCGCCGTATGAGATACTTTATGGGAGAAAGTGTAGAACCTCGGTGTGCTAGGGAGAGATCGGCCAGAAAGAGTTAGGGAGTTTAGACGTTGTAAAAGAAACTTCCGAAAAGTTCGAATTGGTGAAGCAAAGGATGAAAGCAGCTCAGGATCGGCAGAAGTCTTATGCCGACAAGAGACGATGACCTATAGAGTTTAATGCAGGGGATTATGTGATGCTTAAGGTGTCACCCTGGAAGGGCATTATTCGTTTCCAGAAACAAGGAAAGCTTAGTTCGAGGTATATTGGGCCAATCCAGATAGAAGAGCGTGTTGGTAGTGTTGCGTATCGACTGCTATTGCCAGACGAACTGGCAGGGATACACTTACTATTAGGGTGTTGCGCAAGGGAACCCCCCCCCCCCTCATTTACGAGTCGCGGCTGCCGAGGAAGAAAGGAGCGGAGAAAGAGACCGTTCATTGAGTTCTTTTCGAGATCAAGGTAATATTACGAGCCTCTAACCATTGTATGGTGTGTTTTAAGCCTAGGATAATCGTGATAATCATTTCTATGATTCTAGGGTTTCATAGGTGACGAGTGAAGGAAGGAGGCGAGTTCTTAGTGATTCGATCCGCACGAGTCACTCGGAATAAAGGTATATTCATAAAACTTGACTCGTTGTAAGCTCGGTTTTCAATTTTAAGTGTGGTTGTGGCTAAGGGGTGTTCGGCCAAACCCATTAGGGTGGCCGACGAGTTGTTGGGGACCGGTGGGGAGAAAGGGAAGGCCGACTAGTGTATAGCAATGGGAGACGAAGGATGGGAGGACCCGTGGGGGGCTGTTCGGACAACGAAAGCGGTAGAAGACGACCACTGCGGCTGCGGGTGGACTCGGAGCAATGCGGGGACACCGGAAATGATGATGGCCGGTCGCGACAGCAATGAAAGGAGGCTCACAGGCCATTCGCGGGATGGTGGTGGCTCGGGGTGTGCCAGTGAATAGTTGTGGTGGTTCCGAACGGTGTTACGACGAAGCCAACCAAGGGCGGGTGACGCGCAACGGGGCAATATGGTGCGTATTAACAAGCGAATGTGGTGTATGGCGAGTTCGAGGACCCAGTGTCGAGCCAAATTCAAACTTGGATGTTGGAAACGTGGACGAGAGATTCTCATAGTGCATGCACACCATGCATGGTGCCATGCCCGTATATGCGGTCTTGCGTAACGTAGGATTAATTGTGTAGGTGAAGGTTTAATGTCAGGTCGTGTTATTGACTCCTAAATTATGTGTAATATAAGTGCGAGGTCGAAAAGCGAGCACGAGGCGTTAGCGAGTTCTAGAGATCGAGGCGTGTCTAGCAAAGGTGAGTGTAAGGTCCGTAATCCTTAGGATCTTCAATCAATGGATTCAACAGCGTGTTGAACCTGGCGGAAACATACTCGACACGTGACTTGTAGGTAGAAACAAAGAGGACGAGACACAATCAAATATCAAACGATTCATATATTGATTAAAACACTGAAAACACAATACAGATCGTTCAACAACTCATCTAACCGAATACAGAATACAAGAAAACTATATATACTATTCGGTCAGGCTTAGGCCTGGGCCGCATACTTCAAGTATGCGGTTGGGCACCGCATACTTCAAGTATGCGGCTATGCCATGAAGTATGTGGTCGCATACTTCCAAAACACTGTCTTCTGAACTTCCCGGTGATCTCTTGATGCGTTAGCCTATTAGGTCTGATCATTACAATCTCCCCCTAGGCTAATGCATTCAAGGAACTCATAGTATTTCAACATCAGCTGAGTGATCACCACCTCCCGCATAGCGGCCTTTAACTATCGCCGTTGCCAAGACTTTAATAAATGGCTTAGTATCCTTCTCATTCTCTTCAGGCACAAACATCTCTGCTTGGACAGTCTCAACATATCTTCCTTCCCAAATTTCAGTAGATCCATAGGGTTAGCAATTGTGAACTCTCTGTCAGTACAATGAATGTCGAGAAACCCAGTCACAGGACTATAGGACCCGTACTCAAGCTTACTCGGTGTGTGGTCGGGTAGGCCCTCATGTACAACACAATCAACTGTCTTGGGAGGAGGATAATCTTCCATAATGAGAGGCTTCTTGGAGATTCTATCGATTATATACTTTGAAGTTACCTTCTTGCACTTAGCAGTCTTCATTATCTTGTAGTCACTGTCGCATTCTCTGTCAAGAAATGAAGCAAAGTTCCTTGCATCTCCATTATTGCCCAAATTGTATAACAGAGCTTTGTTCAATGCTCTGATATCATATCTGGGCAATTATTCAAAGTCATGCATATTTGCAAAGTACTCGATTCACCCATTCTTTCTCTTGATCAGATAGAGATGCTTCTCACTGTCGTACATCCAGCTTAAGATAGGAGAACGATCGTTCTTCTTTGCAAGAGCGTCGGATGATGTGACATAATGGACTTCTTCTAGAGGAAGAGTTTTAAACAAACTTGCCTTTGTATCTGGGACGGCTGAGGACGATGTTGCTTCGAATGTGTTTGTTGGTTCAGCAACATGTTCAGCAGATACTTCCACATGGGGAGGTGAATTACCTTCGGCGAATATATCGTTGTCAATGTCAGTAATCACCTATCCCTGATCACTTATGTATGTAGGAGAGGTATGCACATTTGTATCAAAGAAATCTTCACCCTCAAACATTTCCTCTCCTATAAAATCATCAACCAGAACAGTTGAATCATTTTTGAATGAGAACGCAGAGTCTAACTTGAGTAAATCATCAAGACCCTGTTCAAAATCAAATGAAAAATCATTTTCAGACTGCTGTGCTCCTTTATTCTCTGACACAGGAACATAAATAACCATTGCTCTATATAGATCTTCTTATGAGCTTGTTCTTTGGTCTTCCTGGTCTTTACCGTGATCCTTATCATCTTTACGGCCTTCATCATTATCACCATCACCATCATCATCATCACCTTTACTATTGTCATTGCCACTGCAGCCATCTTCTCTCTTCTTTTTCTTTTTCTCTTTCTTTTCTTTCAGTTTCTTCAGCTCTTTAAGCACATACTTGATGTTGTCTCTTAGACTTTGGATCTGACCACTTTGTATGTTGATGGTCATCCTTAGAGTATCATTTTCTTTATAGATCTTTTCAATCTTTGAATCTTTAGCCACAGAGTCTTGTTCTAGACTGAATACTCTTTGTTGCAGGTCTTGAACGTTTACCGGTTCATATGTGATCATTTCTTTTCCCTTGTCTTGCTTTGTAGGAGCGGTAGGTGTGATGATTGGTGTGGACTTCTGCGGGAGTTGTTTAGAAACTTTTACTTTCTTCCTCTGACCAAGATCAATTTCAAAATCGTAGTCTTCATCGGAAGTATCACTCTGTTGTTTAGAAGGGTTGATGAGAGGAGGTTTCCCAGCAGCCTTTCTTTTAATCAGTAAGCTTCTGTGATATTTATTTATGGGCACTTCTTATTTTTCATTGTCTGTTTTGGATGAATCAAACTCAATACCTTCTGAGTCTCCTTCAGACTCACTTTCTCTTTTTTCCAAAATTAGCAGCACTTGAACTCTGAACCTCTTCGCCATTTTCACTATTAACACTTTGTGTTCCAGTGTAAGAGAACACTAAATCGTCTAGGTTCAGATCATCCATGTCTTCAAGCTTCTCAACATTCTCTTTGTTCTCGAAGTATATCGACCCTTCGATATTATAATTAAATTCACCTTCATGTTCATCGGCCAGCTGTACGTTGGGTATTACAGGCTCATTTACAATTGGGATCTCATCCTGATTTTAAGCTTGTTGACGTACACGTCTACGTCTGCGACATGGTTGGGGTGGTGGTGGAGGTTGTTAAGGGTGTGGAGGTAGTGGTGGTTGTTGTTGTGGATGTGGAGGTGGTGGTGGTGGTGGTTGGGGTTGTTTTGGTTGAGGATGTTGATTGCCATCTATTTCTGGAAAAGCACCGAATTTTTCCAAGGGTCTCAGACCGACGTAATACCCATGCTTATTCATGCACATGTAGGACATAATGCTCTTGTCCGTCACTTTTACATGCAACCTTCTTTGAGTCATAACCAACTCTGCATGCTCTCGATTTATGATCATCTGTAGGAATCGAGGATAAATTAAGAACACAGACTTCTTCTTTCTAGTTAAGTTGCTTTTCATCTCATCAAGTACGACCCTTGAAAATTGAAGTTATCCATCATAACCAATGCACAGACCATTGAAGTCATGCTAACACTTAATTCATCATAGCCTCCTTTTCTTCCTGAGATGCAATGATTTACCACGTGTGCCAAGTATCTCCAGTATGGTGGAAAATATCTCTTTAACACTGAAGGCGGTTCTCCCTCATAGCTCATTCTTTGAAATGTTTCAGTCATATGATCAGTTGTAAAGCTTGTAGGGTATTCAGCATTATCACCAAAGTTTAAACAAATCCTTATAACTGCTTCAGTAATGACAATGCGCTTTCCTGCTACTGTACCAGCTATCCCTTCCACATCATTTTCCGAGATTATTTCAGTTGTGCTCCAGAAATCTCTAATGAAATCTTCACATATGTTTGGATGTTGTGAAAGTGCATGAAAAACTCTAGAAGCCCGTAATCCCACAATCATAGACCTGAAAACACTGTGATACTGTGGTGGGTCCTCCAAGTAAGCAGGTTCATTATGATCCTTAACAAATTTCAAGTCCGCCATTTCTCCAATCAATAGAGCAAGTTAGGTTCTAAAATTACAAAGTCAAAGTTTTTGGTCAAAAGATCAAACCGCAAACTTTAATACACATTGCAAACTTTATTAACACCGCAAACTTCATACCGCAAACATTTCAAGAAACCGCAAACTTTTGATTTTGCCAAAAATGATGATTTTGAGACATAAGAGCTTAAATAGATGAATGGAAGTTGGTCGCCAATGATATGCGACATGTTCCAATGGATCAATTTCAACTTTTACACACATTTAGTTGGTCAATTTGGTCAAATAGTCCGGTTCATTTTCAGTTTCAGTCAAAAACACTTCGAACGCTTGGTTAGCGTGAATTCATGGAGAAATCCTTTACCTTTAAGAACGCCTACACTTGTTGAACACAAATAAAACAACAACTTCACAATGAGGTCAAGTAATCGGTCTTTTAGCAACAAAGATCAAGTATGCGGCTAGAGAAAAAGGAAGTATGATGTTGGATTGATGTCAGAACCACAAACTTTGATGTTATATATAGACAACCTTCAAGTATGCGGCCATGCATCAAGTATGTGACCGCATACTTCTAATAAACCTCAAACTTTTCAGAAATCTTTTCTTTTGGATTATTTGGTCAAGCAGGAACGGTCATTTTGATACTTATGGATTACAAACAAAGATAAAAATAAAATTAACTCCAAATAAGCTAAAAACACAAAAATCTTTTTGCTCTTTTCTAAATGACAGACTGCCTTGAAACAATAAAACACATTTAATTTTGAGAGAAACTCTGTTGTGGGATCATATCATTCGAGGGCAGACTAAACACTACTTATCAGCCGCTCATGTTCTTAGACAGGTCTCGGTGAATGCCAATATATTATCCTTCTAAACTCAAGCCTTTATACCTTAATTAACAAGCAAGTAGTGAATGATGTTATCATGTTTTCAGGTAATAGTTATTCATGCTTTAGTGGGTCCCACACTCACAACTCAGAAACCTGCATTTAATTTAGTGTGAATTAGATGAGTTTTTTATAGAAATAAAAAATGATGGCTATAAAATTCTCTAAGTACAACTGCTGCGGACTCCACAGTTTTGATGTTGACCAACAAGCTGCTGCGGATAAGCTTGTTTGCTGCGGATAGTTGTTCTCCTGCTAATGAACATTTCTGCTACAGATAGCCTTATCTGCTGAAGACCAGAGTTGCTGCTGATAGGCTTCTCAGCAGCATCAAACACTTGATGATGCTGATAAGTAAATAATTAGCAACTTTGGATAGTTGAGTCTTGTTGCGGAACATCAACAATGCTGTTGATACCCATATCCGGTGAAGATCAATCGTTGCTACTGATTGGCACAGCAAAAGAAAGTTTACCCCTGACAACTTTCCGCTGCAATTCTGACACATCCTATGCAGCAAGAAGGTTACTGGTGCAGCCAATAAAAGACAACAACGCTCTTCTTCCAAGTGTTCAAGCAATGATGCCTAAGAAGACGTTTGAGTAAAGTTAACCATTGTAGTATTTGTTGTCTTTACATGTACAAGATCAATGGCTTGTGTTGGATCTGATCCTTAGAATCAAGGGTTTATCTTGATTCTAAGTTACTATATAAGTACTGTATTCATTCATTGTACAAGTGTGCTTTCTTAGAGTTTTCTCTGTAATCTTGTAACCATTGAAGCTTAATACAAATTGCATTTATCAGTACTATTTGTGTTTACTTGTTTACATTGCTTAGTTGTGATTGTTTCCACCAATCTCAACTAGAATAGAACCATCTTGTATTTACCGATCCTACAGTTTTTGATGAACAACTTATCGGATAAACCTTCCCTTCCTCATGATCTTTTGAGCACCTAAGAAATAACTAAACGAGCATAACTAGCACGGGTCTATGGACTGTTCAGGAAATCTCTGACAAATTTGATTACAAACATAGCACGACGGACTGACATGTTCAGAAACAGTAAATGCTCAGGGTCATTGCACTACGGACTTACATGCCTTGATAAGAGATTCCTTCCCAGACACACATTCCCAAAGAGAAAAATATTTACAAGTATACTAATATGTACGTCTTTAGACATATCTTTTTGAATTTTCCTATAGCACGACATTAACAATGCATGTCTTTTTGCTCAAATTTTTGTTTTGCACTTTCATTGAGTGCCTTTTCACCTATTGCATGGCATTGCATGTCTTTTATCTATATACATATATATATATATATATACTTGTATCAAGTCAGCTCGCAACCCCTTTGTGAAGGGTTTCGGTTTGTGCAATCCAGAGATAGTATGTTCATCCACAGTTCATCAACCTTTATGTGTAAGTGTTCAATTAATAACAGGAAATAATTATTCTACCAATCTATGAGATGTTCCCCACTATGACAATTACCTTTATGTTTAAGTGAAACACTATCATGTTGTCCTTTCAGTTTTAGCAGAGCCTATCAACATATCACCCTAAGATCCTGATCTTTTTAACTACAGGCCTTACATAAGATGATCCAACCTCTAGAATGATGTACTATCATTTCCCATTAGACAGAGCTCTCAGTTTTTCTAAGAAACACAATATTTTTGTATTTTTATGATTTTTTTTTAATTTAAAGATGAAACTAAAAACTTAAACCTGAAATCTTTTTAGTGTTTTTATGAAATTTCTCCCCCTAAACTTTTGCATTTATGTAATAAATCAAAATTTAAACAAACTAAAACAAAAAATATTTTTGGTGACCATACCTGCGACCTTCTAATCAAAGTAAATCATTTTCAGACATTCAACCAAAAAGTTGAATCTTGCCAAATCAAAAGCCTTTGTAAAAATGTCAGCAACATTCTTATCAGTAGATACTTATTCAAGATGCATGAATTTTCTTTCAAAACAATCACGAATGTGATGCACTCTTATGTCTATGTGCTTAGTTTTAGAGTGTTGGACAAGGTTCTTAAAAATCTATAAAGCAGCTTCATTATCAAAAAAATAGGAGAGTCACATAAATTCAAACTGTAATCCAGCAATTGGTGTTGCATCCATATAACCTGGGAGCAACATACGGATGCGGCGACATATTCAACTTCAGAAGTAGAAGTCGAAACGATGGTCTGTTTCTTGCACTGCCATGATACAAGTCTCTCCCCCAGAAACTGACATCCTCCGGTTGTTGATTTTTTGTCCAGATTGCAACCTCCATGATCATTGTCAGTAAAAGCAAACAAGTTAAATTCTGAATCCTTTGGATACCAAAGGCCTAGCCGAGGTTTGCCCTTCAAGTATTTAAAGATTCTTTTGACAGCATTAAGGTGAGAAAGTTTCGGATTAGCCTGATATCGTGCACACTGGCAAAACCAAAAACATGATGTATGTACGGCTAGCGGTCAGGTACATTAACGAGCCAATCATTGACCTGTAGAGATGTTGGTCAATTCCCGGTTCACCTAAATCTGGAGTCAGAACATGACGAGTTGCCAAAGGAGTGGAGGCCGGTTTGGAGTCCGCAAAGTTGAATTTGATCAGTATGTCATTGACATATTTGGCTTGATAAATTAGGATGCCGTAATCACTTTGCTTTACCTGCAACCCTAGAAAGAAAGCCATTTCACCAATTGAACTCATTTCAAACTTTTTCTTCATAACTTCTTCAAACTCCTTGCATAGTATAGCATTCGTTGATCCAAAGATGATGTCATCAATGTAGATTTGGACAAGAATAAGATCGTCTCCTAGCTTCTTAAGAAACAATGTCTGATCTATGGCTCCCCGAGTGTAGCCATTAGCAAGCAGATGTTCTGTCAGATTGGCATACCATGCACGTGGTGCTTGATGTAAGCCATACAAAGCTTTGTCTAGTTTATAGACATGATGTGGATAATTGGTGTCTTCAAATCCGGTGGTTGACACATAATGATCTCTTCTTGAACCTTTCCATACATAAAGGCGGTCTTCACATCCATTTGAAATACCTTGAAGTTCATGTACGAGGCATAGGCCAAAAAGATTCTAATGGCCTCAAGTCTTGCAACTAGTGCAAATACTTCTTCATAGTATATTCCTTCTTGTTGATAAAATCCTTGCACAACCAGTCTTGCTTTGTTCCGAGCAATAACTCCAATGTCATCTTTGTTGTTTCTGTAAACCCAGCGAGTTCCGATGGGTAACTTGCCTTGTGGTAGTGGCACAAGTTACCAAACCTTCAGCTTTTCAAACTGCATCAGCTCCTCCTGCATAGCCTCCACCCAGCTTGCCTCACTCAAAGCCATGTTAATGTTCTTTGGCTCTACTTGAGATATGAATGCAGAGTACAAGCAGATATTGATTAGTCGAGATTTCCTAGTCTTCACCCCGTCAGAGAGAGGACGGATGATGTCCTCTACGGGATGATTTTTATTAATCCACAAAGTTGGAACTTCTTCTCCCTATAATGTGTCAGGTAAGTTAGTGATATGTCGATGTGCTTCTTCATTTATGGGAAATGGCTTCTCAATAACATTAGAGTTAGGAATTGTATCATGTACTGCATGATCACTGCCAAATGCAGCAGTCTCCTGTGAAGCATGACCACTACCAAATGCAGCAGTCTCATTGTAGAAGCCATCATCTGACACATCAGAATAAACATTAAACAGCTTAAAAATAGAATCATAATCAAATAACCAATTTGGACCAGAATCCGCATCATTTTTGTTAAGCTCCTACCAGTCAATGTAATAAGATTCAACAATCTGCTTTGTTCTCTTGTTGTAAACCCTGTAGGCGGTCTTGCTAGATGAGTGTCCAACAAAGTAGCATTCAGCGGCCTTTGCATCAAACTTGGACCCAGCTGTGTCATTATGCAACAATGTGCACAGGCATCCAAAAGCTCTAAAGTGACCGACCTTTGGCTTCTGGTGAAACATGATTTCATATGGAGTATTCAAGTGATGCTTGTTGAATAGCACCCTGTTCTGCACATAACATGTAGTGTTGATAGCTTCAGACCAAAAGAATACCAACAATTTGGAGTCAAAAATCCTTGTTCTAGCAGCTTCTATTAGTGTCAGATTTCTTCGTTCAACAATTCCATTTTGTTGAGGAGTTCTAGCAGTACTGAATTGTCTTGCAATTCCCTTTTCAGCACAAAAGCTATCAACAACTTCGTTACGAAATTATGTCCCGTTGTCGCTTCTGATAATATTGATCTTCAAGTTCAGTTGATTTTCAACAAGTATCATGAACTGCCTAAAAATATCCACAGTCTCTCTTTTCTTACTCAAAAAGAACACCCAAGTAAATCGTGAGTAGTCGTCAATAACAACAAGACAATCAGATTTCTTCCCAAGACTCATATCACTTACGGGACCAAACAGATCCATGTGAAGCAACTAAAGAACAGATTCTATTGAATTAAATAGCTTGGATTTGTGTGGTCATTTATGTTGTTTGCCTTTAGCACACAAAATGCATTTTTCAACCTCACAAAATTCTTTCAAAGGAAGACCGACCACGTGTGCTCTTTTAGCAATTCTATTTAGGTTTTTTAAGTTTATGTGACCTAAACGACGATGCCAAAGCATGGAGTCATTTTCAGAAGCTTTTGAAAACAGACAAGTATTAGTTAAAGCCGACTCACTATTCATATCTAACAAATATGAGTCCTTACACCTCGGTGTTCTCCTTAAAATCCAATCCTCAGGGATATTAAACCATGGTTTTAAAATCAAACTATCTTTATCAGTAAAATGAGTTGAAAAATTTTTCTCACAAATTTGAGACACACTTAACAAGTTGTGATTCAATTCAGACACATAATTCACATCTTCGAAACAGAGAGTACCATTAGTGACAGTACCTTTCATTGTGATTTGCCCACCTTTATCACCTGCAAAGGAAACATACCCTCCATCAAACATTTTAATGTCGTGAAGCTGAGAGATGTCTCATGTCATGTGCCGGGAACAACCACTATCAACATACCAGAGATTATTGATAGGCCTCCTTGGTTTCCCCTGCACGATAAAACGCATTAATTAGTAACTGAAACCCAAGCCATGGTTGTCTTGGGTTGCCCTAAATCATCCAAGTATGAAACTTCTTGCAATTTCATATCTCTTTGTCATTAAACTCAATTGGTGATGTTTGTGCATTTGGTTTTCATTTCCAGACAGGCTTTGGTTTTTGAAAATTTGAGCTCACTATTGGAGTGACGACCTTTTCTTTACCCTTTTTTCAGATTTTATGGGTTTCTCAACTTTCTTTTGTTTATGTTTGAAAACATTATTTTCTTTAATATGACGTTGACATTTATGCACAGCACCAGTTCTTTTATCCGATTATTTATCTTTGGGCATTTTGTGACCTTGAGCTATGTGTCTTTTGAATGTATACGGCCTTTGATACACATTATCCCATTGAGAAACATTTAGATATCTACCAGATTGTTCACGATTTTGAACACAGTTTCGAGCTAAGTGTACGAGATTCCCACAGACATAGCATGTTTGCCTTCTCGGATACGGGGCATAGTATCCGGTATAATGATGATCGTTGAGGAGATCTTGTGAAGTAACCTGCATTTTCACCGTTCCTAGAAAACCTTCTATCATGCACTTGATCATCATTTCTATTATAACTTCTGTCACTAGATTTGAAATTATTTCTATTAGAATTTCTAACATTTTGTTCAAAAGCACGACAATGATTAACAAATTTTGCATAAAATTCGCTTTTGGTAGAACGTTGAGGCATTTTCTTTGATTCATGCTGACTTGTTGATGGTTTACTGCTTTCATGATTTGAAGAACGGTTTTCCTTTTTAACAAACTGATGATTTTTACCGTTAGCAATCCGTGTTTGTGTCCTTTTCTAAAGTTCCACCTTTCACAAAAGTGGATTTTAGAATAGATTTCCATTTTGTTTCATTTTTAAAATTACCATTGTGTAAAACAGCATTCAAACCAGAACCAACAAAAGTAGCAGAATTTGAAAAACCAGACAAAGTATTTTTAAAAGATAAAGACTTAGAATTAGAAGCACGATCCTCCTCCTCATCATCACTCTCACATTCCTCCACTATGCCCTCTACTAATCCTGTTGTTGCACAAGACTTAGATGGGTTAGAAACGTTCACACATTGTACCGAGGAACCACCAGTCACGGGCGTGGACTGTGTGGATGAAGAAGATTGATCTGGTTTACGGCCTACACCATACTCCATTTCAACATCTTCATGTTGAACACTTGGCATAGGAGTGAAATTGTCATTAAAAGGATGTTCAACTGCATGATAGCCTATTCCTGGATTCCCTACTTTCCTGACTTGAGAATCTATCATGTCATAAACTGCAGATCGATAGTGGTCAATTTTCTCAATTGTTAGCTTAGTGTTTGCCAATTGACTCACAGTGAAACTTTCAGCTTCAAACTAAGGTCGTCTATTCGTTTTAATGCATCATGATAAAGACATTCCTTATTGCTAAAATCCATGTCTAGTTTTGAAAAATCAGTTTTACCTGCATTATTTTTATCTTTAAACAATTTTTCAAAACGCTTGTGCTCAGCATTGGCATGCCTAAGTTGATTTATTCCTTTTATGAGCAATTCATTATCATACTTATATATGTTTATTTTCTAAACACAATTATGAGAACGGGTATTAGTAGGTAACTTAGAGTCTTCAATCTTTGCCATGAGAGCATGATTTGACACCTTCATCGACAGCTCATTGATTTGATCTCCCCAATAATATCCTGCAGTTTGTTGACTCAACAAGGCTTTGCTATAACCAGCTGCAGCTGTTTCCTTTTCTTCTGATTTGATTGAAGAGCTTCCCTTCTCTACGTTAGGTTCTGGACATTCCCTAGCAAAGTGACCAGGTTTACTGCAATTGTAGCACCTTTGGTTGGACTTATTAAAACCAATCTTCTTTGTACCTGACTCCAACCCATCAAAAGAATTTTTGCCAGTTCTCTTGATAAACCTTATAGCACGATACACAGCCATCGCCATTGCCACTTGATATCCATTTCCTCCAAGTCATCAGGATGTATTTGATCAGTGTCATCTTGAACTAGATTAGCAGGAGCAAGTTTTCTAGCTAGCATAGCATTATAGCTATTCATGAAAACGCTGAACATAGCAACATGCATTTCAACAGCCTTGATAGTATTTGAACATGGTGAGTTGCTTTGCTGAACTGATGTAGCAAGAGCTGTCTGATTTGAAGCAGAAGACATGCTGGAGAGAAAGGCATTTCCCTGAGACATTAAGTGATCTGTCTCTGATGAAAACATCATCAGTCTTTGTTGATCATCCACTTCGTATGACCTTAGAATGGAAATCTGTTCACTAAGAGGAATGGTATATATGTCCTTTGTTCTCTTGATGGTGGTTATGTTGAAGTTCCAGTTCAATGGCAACGAATTGAGCAATTTCTTGTTTATAACCATTGGTCATCTCAATGCCTGCACTATTGATCTCAGTCATCAAGTGAGTGAACCTATTAATCTGAGCTTCCAAATTCTCCCCTTTCATATACCTGAACATGTTGAACTTCTGCCTCAGCGTGTCCTTTTGACTTTCTCTCATGTCAGCATTTCCTTCAAATCTTTCCACCAGTGCATCCCAAAGAGATTTCACGGTCTTGTACTTTTTGAATCCTTGAGCAATTTCTGTTGACAAGACCATGGTTAACCCATCATAAGCTTTCTCGTCCTTCTCAATTTAAAGGATTTCTTCAGCAACATATAGATCAGGATCCTTGGGAATAAACACATTCTTCTCATTTCTGACCATAGGAATTTGAGGACCCTTTTCAATGGACCTCCAATTAATGGATCCTTATACTTAGCAATGTTCTCATATCAGTATTTCCAATTATCAAAATCATCTGAATTAGTCAGACATGGAGGTCTGTTCGTGCTACCAATCTCATTATCCATATCAGTCATGATTTAAACTCAAAGAATCAAACTAACAATTTCTGACAGAAAAACCGCAAATTCAGAAAAAGAAAAAAAAAAAGAAGCCGCAAACTTGAAAATTTTGACCGCAAACTTAAAAATAACCCTAAACTTAGAGCTAACCGCAAACTTGAAACCCAATCAAATTGGAAAGCTTTAGATTAGGAAATACCGCAAACTTGCTGACCGCACAGTTGATGACCGTAAACTTCAATGGCTGCAAACTTCAAAACCCGCAAACTTACTGATTTTGAAATTAACAGCAAATTACTTCGATTCTCAGGCAAATAATACACCAATCGACCGCAAACTTCAACAGTAGTGACAAAGACACAATTTCGAAACCTGTCACTGTCAAGAAACTCTCCAAAACCCACAAGTTAGTTTAACAATTGCTAAAACAGTAACTTTGATACCTCACGAGTCAAAGAAATTCGTTGCAAGCTTCACCAATGAGCACTAAGGCCCTGATACCAATTGTAAGGTCCGTAATCCTGAGGATCTTCAATCAACGGATTCAACAGCGTGTTAAACCTGGCGGAAACAAACTCGACACGTGACTTGTAGGTAGAAACAAAGAGGACGAGACACAATCAAATATCAAACGATTTGTATATTGATTAAAACACTTAAAACACAATACAGATCGTTCAACAACTCGTCTAATCGAATACAGAATACAAGGAAAACTATAAATACTATTCGGTTGGGCTTGGGACGCATACTTCAAGTATGCGGTTGGGCACCGCATACTTCAAGTATGCGGTTTTGCCAAGAATTATGCGTCTGCATACTTCCAAAACACCAACTTCTGAACTTCCCGGTGATCTCTTGATGCGTTAGCCTATTAGGTTTGATCCTTACAGTGAGTTACTATCGCCCACTTTTAAATGTTTTATTGTTTTGGGCATGAATACATGCAACGTGCGTTATAGTGAATGCATGCATAGAAAGAGTTTTGTTGACAATCTACTTGTTATTAAATAATAGTCATGTTTGTATGGTTTGGTGATGTAGTGCAAAGCACACATCTTTATTCCATTGTTTTCATGTGTTTTAGATTAGTTTATCTTTATTTTGAGTCGTATTTGGTATCTATTGAGTCGTTGTCTTGATTACAGGTGCTCGTGGTGAATACAAGTCAAAACCGGAAGAAACCGAGCACGAGAATGAAGCCCAAATTTCAAAAGTCAAAAATGTTGAAAATAGGTCCCTCGCGTTACGCGAAGACCAGAAGACCATGCCTCGCGGTACGTGATATGCCATCATTTATACATATTTTACATACACAATAATCCCACATTTTGGTACTAATTGAATAATAATCTTGCAATTTATGCTTAAAACACTTATATTTTGTAATTGCAGATTATTCGGTGTTGAAAATATAAATCAAGCTAAATCCTATCAAAAACACCAAGAATTCAAGCTTCTAAAAGGTTTATTCCCGAGCATTGACTCCCAAGAAGTCAAAATTTGTCAACAATAGTTAACAAGAGACTAAAAGACAAAGCTGGGAGAAAACAGAGGGATGCACGACCATGCATCCCAATGCATGGTCAGGCACGGTCATGCATTACCCTGTCTTCTTCTCCACAGACCAGGACACTGTCCTCTATACCATGTTTGATTCCCTAGGCCTTTACACGACCGTGCAACCCATTACACGGTCGTGCATTTCATATTTTGAGGCCTATAAATAGGAGGCTTGAGTTCTTCATACCACACACCAATCCAGACCTAAAGAACACTAAATAAGAGAGCATTCTCGTAGTTAGAGTAGAGAGTAGAGGGTATCTTCCTCCTTGTTCCAAAATAGGGGAGCCTACGAAACTCATCATTACGCTAGTCATTATGGCCATTCATGGCTAAAGCTTCTTTGTATTGCTAGGGTGAAGATGATGTTTGGTGCATGTCAATGTTTAACGTATTAATGAACTGGTATGTTTATGTATTTAACTAATTTGTTCTCAAAAACCATCTTTTGATGGGCTTTTATTATTGTCTAAATCCGTCTTTATATTTGTGAGTGTCTTGATTTTAAATAGTAAGATCGTAAAACCCTTTTTAATCAAACTTCCTTTGAAACTCGTACGTCTTTATACGAGCAGAGATTGATAAGCCAAGGCTTGGTCTATACTTCTAAGATCGTACGTCTTTATACGAGATTATTATGCGACCAAGAATTGGTGAACTCATGTTGGGAACGGTACGTCTTTATAGTTGGTCCTATTGTTACACCGCCTCCCTGTGAGCAAAATATAATCCCCTATTTAACTTTACTATAAAGCATTTTGAGTCTGATGTCTTAAACCAACCCGGAGATGACCATTCGATGGGTTGAGGGTAATTGTTGTCCTTAACGGGAGGCACTACCACTTTTTAAAGAATATAATTTGCAAATCAAATGTAGTGAGGACGAGGTTCTAGCGGTGACCCGGGTCACAAGTTTGTAGTAGTCATAACACTAAATTAGTCAACTTAACATTATCACGTACCAAGCTGATTCGAATCCCAAAGCAATACATTCTGTAATCTGATCATTTTCGCTTTATTTACTTTTCTGTTATTTACTATTCTGCTAGTTACATTTCTGTTACACACTTCACGCACGTTTTTACTTTTATGCTATTTACTTTACCGTCATTTACTTTTATGCTTCACAAGCACACAAAACCCACCCACTAATTAATCCAGCTAAACGATAACAAAAGTTGAGTAGTGGAACTCGACCGTGTCCATTGGTTCGATACTTGGTTCTTACCTAAACTATATTAAGCGGCGATATGTACACTTGCCTATTGTGTGTGTTTTAAGTTAACGTAATTATCATTTTATAATTTTAAAACCTAATCTTGTGAAATCATTCTAAAAATATATTTATTTATATTTTTATATATCAAAACATTCACATCAATACGCGAGGACTTCCAAATTCCACTGCGACTATTTTGTTCCTCGCGGTACACGAGGAACCAAGCCCCGTCTCTCGCGGTACGCGTGAAGACTGTATTCCATGAAAAACCCCTAAAATCAAAATTAAATAGTTTTTGAATGCCATTATTCAGGGATTTCGATTAGTTGCCGTCCAGAGAAGAAGTTTAGGCGATTTTGGGAGTTTGGTGGTCAGATTAAGGCTAAAGTTGAAGACTTTTAATTCCGGGTTCGTTGTATTAGCGATTTCGGTTTTCAAGTTTAAATCTTTATCGTCTAATTTCTGTGATTGAACCATGTTTGATTCTCATTACTTCTGTTTTGAAGTTTTAAGTATGATACTTGGCTAGATCTTTAATACTATCTAGGTCTAATGATGAATACTTCGTAAAATTCGTATTTTTATCAGGTTTTGGATTGAATGATGGTTTTATGATTTTGTAAACAATCCTAGTTAATTATTATGACGTATATGCATGCTTTAATTCTGATTGTGTGATTGATTATAATTCCATGCGTTGATTGTGGTTGTCTGCCAGTTCAATTAGCGTACCTAGGTCATCGATCTTAGGGTTTGTGATTGTGTGTGGGTTGCTAGACATAGTAGCCATAGGAGTTGTGATTGACTGCTGATTAGAATTGAGTGTTCTTCCTAGTTCAATACCCGAGAGGTGAGAATTAGTCGTTTAGTCTTCGTCATTTGGAATCCGAGTATCAATTGTCGGAGAGGAAGTTGGTTTAGATGTCTAGTGATCTGTTGCTATTCTGAATCATAGTTATTATCTTAGGATTACCCAGTGCATTCCTTGAATGTATCGTAGGCAGTGAGACTGAGAGGTAATCTGTCTATTCGGGTACTTTTTCATAGTTGGAAATACCCGAGAGCTGATTCAACAATCTGGTGAGTTATTACATCTATTGGTTCCTAAGTTGGTGACTGTTAGGGGTCAGTTTTTACCTCTGGTATCCCGGATCCTCATATAAGTATCGTTATCCCTTATCCTTACTATGTTTCAGTATCCTAATTAACTGACCGTTATAACTATTAATATTACACGTTTATCTTTGATTTGGTCATCCAGGTAATTAACATGTCATTAATGACTAAATAAATGGCTGAAGAACTGTTCAAACAGTTAGGAAAATGTGTGGAAGTCAATCTATAACGGTCAAGAATTAATGGAGACTTGTAACTGCTATGAAGACCTGATTTTTCGTTGGGATCCTCGCTTTTCAGTTATTTTTATCTCTTGTATATAATAAGCAGCTTGGTCGATTAGAAACACACACAATCACACTTAGCATTATCCAACACTCGAAAAGAGCTCTGTAACACTTAGTATTCGATCAATAGTTGCTCATATTGTACTTTTTTCATCGATTTATTAAAGAACACAAGGCAGCCTGACGTTTAGTCGGCTCCCGAGGTTTTATGCCGGAGATCCCGAAGGATTAATGGCTTTCCTTGTAAACACTTGTGTCGTTTACAACTTTCTTTTATATTTTATTCACAATTCTTTCAAGCACACTGCCTCACATTCTAAATTTGGTTACAAAATTAGTCTTGTTAATTTTTATCCAAAACAATTTGGCGCCCACTATGGGTCAAGTGGTGCTTTTTATCTCAAAATCGTTGCTAAAATTCGTGTTCAATCACTATCTTTCAAAACTAATTTCAAAATTTTCGTCCCAGTCTAAAAATGTTTATGTTTCTACTCCATCTTCAAGCTCTGGGTTGAACCACCCTATTCCTCCTCCTCCATTCCAAAAGAGTGTTAATCAGCCGAAGAAAACTACTTCTGCGGGTTTTTTGGGATCCAGAATACCTGATGGTGCACCTGTGATCGTATCAAACAATGATATCCTCGATATATTCTCGGAGAAGAAACAACAAATGGAGCAGGAGAGGATGACTAACCAAATGTTGTTCAGGGAGCTTGAGAAGGTCAAAGAATCAAAGAAACCAGTGGAAGTGACGACCCCATTGCAACCAAGGATCTTGGATTTCGATTATTCAGGATCCTCAGGAGTCCATAAAGGAGATTTTCTTCCCATGCAGACCGGTATCACTACTACTGGACCAACTACGGCTGTTAGAGTTATTACGAGTCAGGATTTTGTATTTACTCCGGGATCATCATTCAGAAATCCTGATATTGGTAACACCTTTAATCAATTTTCGAACACTAACGAATCTGTGCAGGATACAGGAATCACTCCATCCATGGCCAAGGAAGTGAAGAAGTTAAGGGAGATGATCTCCAGTGCACCAGTTGTAGTCCAACCTATACCGGAGATATCCTCAAGCAGTCACAGGATCTCAAGAATCGCTCTGCCGATATGTGATGCGGAAATCCCAAAACGCTTCCAAACTCCTAACATGAAGTTGTATGATGTAACTACGGATCCTGAGGAGGATGTCGCGCAATACACGGAGAGAATGAAGATAAACCCCAATCCTTTGGACTTGAAAGAAGCTTGCCTATGCAAGGGCTTCGAATCTACCTTAACTTGATCAGCCTTAAAATGGCTACTTAATGTTCCAGCTTGTTCAATAACTTCATTTGCTCATTTGATCAATTTGTTTAATAACCAGTTTTCTTACAGCAAAACATTCTAAATATTAACAAGTGACTTATACAGGATAACTCAGAATCCTAGAGAATCCCTTCGAGATTATGTCAGCAAGTTCGGCCGGGAATCCCTTGATATCCCAAACCTTGATGTTGCCACTGCAGTCCAGGCATTCAAGATGGGACTGAAGAAGGATTCTCAATTATGTGAAGACCTTGTCATGAATACTTGTAGGGATCTTGATGAAGTCAGGATCCGGGCACTATGGTTCATAAGAATCGAGGTTGATAAAAATATTCAGCAACGAATGGATGCTCCAACTAGTTACAATCATCCCAATCAAAAGGCTGAGTCCGCTCCCTTCAAGCCGTACAGATCCAAGCCATATTCTAAGCCTGAAAATCACAGGGTTAACGCTATGGAAGATGACGAGGAAGAAGAAGAATATCCTAAGTTATCCGAATATTGGTTTTCAGTTGACACAACTGGTTTGTTATATGCCATGCAGGATATTGTAGATAAGGCTAGTTGGCCCCGTAAATTCAAGAAGAATAACGGATGGAAGAACAAGTCCAAATGGTGTGTTTTCCATGACTATTTTGGCCATGAAACCGAAGATTGTATTGCTCTATGCAAGGAAATAAGCTATATCTTAAGCAAGGGATTTCTCAAAGAATTCCTAGGCAAAGGAAAAAACAAGACTAAGGATCATGACTAGATCCCGGAAAGAGAAAAATCCCCGCCGCCAGATGCCAAGGTAATAGGTTTTATATCCGGTGGATCTGACATTTGTGCTTCTTATTCTGCAGCAAAAAGAAATGCCAAAGAAGCAAAGACAGAAAAAAGTGACTGGCCTATCAGAACCTCCAGCTTGGCTGAAGAAAAGGTGATCTCTTTCGATGAAAATGACAGAGATAACGTGCGGGATCCTCTTCATGATGGACTAGTGATCACTTTGTATATTGCTAATCACTTCATCCGAAGGATACTGATAGACGGGGGAAGCTCGGTGAACATCATTAAGCATGAAGTCCTGAAAATAATGGGGATCCCGGATTTTGAAATTATCTCCAAGTCTGCGGTACTGGTAGGATTCAGCGGAGAAGTCAAAAACACAGTCGGAGAGATTCAGCAGACCTTGAAGTTCAACAATTGGAAGAATCCAAGGATACGTGGACCTTATTCACTGACGGTGCATCAAATGTAAAAGGAACAGGTCTAGGTATCATACTAAAATCGCCACAAGGGGACATAATACCCCAATCCATAAGTTGTGAGTTCCAAGCAACGAATAATGAAACACAATATGAGGCGCTGATAGCAAGATTACAACTAGCTTGGGATATGAAAATCAGGAATCTCCAGGTATATGTAGACTCATTGTTAATTGTTAATCATTTCAATGGCTCATATGTAGTAAAAGGTGAGAAGTTAGCCAAATATCTCACAATAGTTAAGCAATTATCTGTGGAATTCGAATTTTTTAACATTACACAGGTACCTAGAGAAGACAATACTGAGGTCGTTGCCTTAGCAAACCTAGCTTCGGCTCTTAAAATACCTAAAGGTAATAAAATACCAATCATACATATCCTGAGCCCTGCAATTGAGAAGAAAAACGAAGTATCCAACACAGAAGAAGATGCAGATGTTCAGGATCTTGAACCTAGTCAAGGATCCTAGATTCTACCCATTAAAAAATATTTGCAGGATGCTGAGATCCTAAGTGATGAAAAGAATCACAAGTCTTTTCTCATTAGGGTATCTCGTTTTATAATATTGCACAACTTCTTGTATAGAAAGTCTTTTGCAGGTCCATACTTAAGATGCATGGAGGATCTTGAAGCACATGAAGTCCTGAAAGACATACACGAAGGTGACTGTGGTAATCACACTAGGGGCAGAGGGTTGTTCTCAAAGATCCTGACGACAAGATACTGTAGGTCCAGATTTCAGTCGAATCTCACTGATATGATCGATTGAACACACACACAGGCGGAAACTGTGTATATGTAGATGAAACAGATAATAGAAACAGTATTGGTGAAGATAACCAGCTAACCACACTATGAATCAACAATCAAAAGGTATGAAAATGTATGAACACAGTGAATAAACAACTGCAGATTGTATTGATTCAAGCAAAATGTGAAAGAGAAGATTCAGGGTTACAGCCGCTACTCACACCCTAAACAATCTCAAACTAGGCTATTTATAGTAGTGACAGGTATCGAAACTATGGTCAATCGAAACTACTAGTTTCGATTGACCATTTACAAATGATACACAGACTGTCGAAACTACCATCTATCGAAACTACTAGTTTTGATTGAACAGACTCAATCGAAACTAAGTAGTTTCGATGGCCCAGACTTAACTAATTACAGAAAACTAAAATTACAATAATGAAATGACAGAAAGTAAACTAGTCTAAAATTGTTTAAACATACAATAAATGACAACAGCTTATACAAAATATATGACTCTACAATCTCCCCCTAAGCTGTTGCATTACTGTCTTCAGCTCTTCATCAAGCAGCTGGTCCTTCAGATGTCTTTGGGATGAAAGGTTTGACATGGAGAGATACAATTCTTTGATAGGCTTTAGCATCAGCTTCATCTTCATCACTATAAGCCTGAATGTGATTCTGGAATAGCACCTCCAGATCTTCAGGTTGAAATTTCAGCAGCTCCATTGGATCAAAGATGGTGATGTCTTCCTTGCCCTCACATTCAATAACTGCACTGCCAATTACTGGGTTATAGAACCACTTTCTGAAAGTTTGTAGCTCGACAGGCACAGATTTTGGAATAGTGATAGTCTTATGTGTTTGGGCAGGCTTGTATCTTAGGAACACATATGGCTTTTTAGTCTTAGGATGAAACCTAGTCTTTGAGATCTTCTTCTGAGTTTTCCTAGGCTTCATTCCTTTGAAATCATTGTTGACTTGAGAATGCAGAAACCTCTCAAAGTCATAAGCCATCATGACCTTCCCAGGGTTTTGAAGTGGAAGTTTTGCTAAATCCCTGAGGTCATAAAAAGGAAGGGTCTAGAATTCAGTCATGTTCTTGAAGTGCTGAACTCCCCCTCTATATCGTCTGATGATAAAGAGCTTCCTTTCAGCATCGTATTTCCATCCAATTGGAGGCCTTTTTCAGTTCTTGATGCTCGGCTATCCACTCATAAGTTTGAGGAGTCTCTTCTGGAATGATCTTTTTAAACCAATACTTCCTTGAAATAGGAGGTTCAGGTGCAGTTAAAGGTTGATCTTGAGTTGGAATTGACTTAGAGATTAGAATGGTTGGTTCAGGAATGATAGTCTTGATGAGATTAATCTGAACATCTTCTTCATTTGATAGGGTTTGAATTTCATCTCCTTCTTCAGTAAAATATCTAGTTTGTTCAGTTTGTTTTTCTTCAGTAGTTAGAATTTTTGGATGAAGGTCATTGTATCCAAAGTTGTCAATTTCATCTAGAAGAGCATTCAGCTCATCATCTGATGGGATGTCTTCTTCATCCAGAATCACTGTTTCAATATTGGCCATAGCTCCCTTCCCTCTTTTCCTTGCTTCTCTTCTTTCATGAGCTGAGGGAAGGACAGACTTTGTTTCTTCAACCTTTACTTCAACAGACTCCTTTTTCATGGCACCGTGGCCAGTATACACGGTTAATGCAGATTCTGGATTAGTGACAAAGGCAGGAGACGATGGTTCAAGTTCAGATATAGTCTCCCCCTGAGCCTTTGAAGTGGTTGGCTGTTGTGGAGTAGGTTTGTTGACTAAGTCTTTGAGCTGCTTAACTATTTCAGCTAAGGCTTTAAAGTCTTCTTGTTGCCTTATGATTAGTTTTTGTTGAGTTTTCAGCTGAGTCTGCTGACTATCTATTTGAGTATGTAAGCCTCCAACCTCCAGCTTTAAGTCTTTGACTTCCTCCTTAACTTCTTGTAGCTTAGACTTCAAGACGTCAATCTCTGTATCTTTCTTTTGAAGATTGTCCTGAAGTTTCTTTATTTCAAGACTTAGAGGCTTTACTCTCGGTACAGGAGAGGTTGAATCATGGTGTGGAGATGCAGGAGGTGTAGGGATGGGTGATTGTTGTGGAGATATAGGAGGTGTAGGGATAGGTAATTGTTGTGGGGATGTAGGAGGTGTAGGGATAGGTAATTGTTGTGGGGATGTAGGAGGTGTAGGGATAGGTAATTGTTGTGGAGATGTAGGAGGTGTAGGGATAGGTGATTGTTGTGGAGTAGGATAAGGAGATGGTTCTGGAGTGGTGAATGAAGACTCTGACGAGGAAGACAAATCCTCCAATCCAGTCTTTATCTTCTTAGCCCTAGGCTCCTCCTCTTCAAAATCAGATCCTGACTCAATTTGTCTTTTTGAGGAAGATTCAAGTTGCTCTATTCTTTCATCTGAATCAGACTTGTAATAGTCTGATCCATAAATTCCTGCATCTAGAGTCCCACTTGACTCTGCCACTTCTTCTTCATTCTCTTGTAAGCCAGCTTCAACATTTACTGCTGGCTCTTGAACAATCTGTATTTCTTCAACAAAAGGAGCCTCTATCACAGGCTCAATTACATGTTGCTCTTCTTTTTGAACAATAGGTATGTCTACCTCAATCTCAGCTTCATCAATAGGTAGATTACCTTGATTTTGTTCAGCTTCCAACTCTTCTTCATCTGATGATAAGTTTTCTTCTTCAAGATCAGGATCAATGTCAGGAATAAACTCTTCTTCTTCTCCAATGATATGATCGAACAGGGGAACGTCGGCTATCGCCCGGTTGGTCCTTTTGTTGGTACTTTTCATGTAGCTGAGTGTTTTGGCTACATATTATCAAACACAAAGGTGTTTCCACCTTGTTGAAGCTCAGGAAGAAGATGATTGATGATAATTTGTAGAAATCTAGGATATGCTATAAACTTCTCCTTCACTGCTCCAGTTAAGTTATCCTTTAGCTGAGTGAATATGAAACCAGAAAAGTTGTTGTCTCTTCCCTTTATTAATCCCAAAATAGCTGATCCCACTGTTAGCTGAATCAAAACCCCCTTTCCTTATTGATAGGCAGTGAATAAACACATGAACTATATATCTCCAATGGCTTGGTAAGGAGTTCTTGATTATCTGACCGCTCTTGAACTCATCAGGATGACCCATTCTTCTGAAGCATTCTTTCACATAGTAGATTGGAAAATCAAAGGGTGCTTCTGGGTTGTCATTTAACTGCAGTACCTCTCTCACTGTGTCTTCAGAGAATAATACTTCTTGTCCATGTACAGTTGCTCTAATGTGTTGCACATTATCAACTGTGATTATCTCTGCAGTTTCCCAAAATTGTCTAATAGTTGCCTCAAACACCGGCAGGTTGTGGCTTATGGCAAAACTTATGTTGGAGTTTGCCAGAAAGTTTAAGACCGGAATGAACTCAGCAGCTTTCGGATCATTGCTATTAAGAAATGCACAGACATTGTGCCTTTTCACGAATACGAGATCCATACCTGTAAAATTCATCAGTTTTGTACAATAAGTAAAGGTTCTGAATATGGTCAATCGAAACTAAGTATTTCAACACTTAGAAAAAATCAGAAATCCTTACTGTCGAAACTAAGTAGTTTCGATAGAGATGAACTTATCGAAACTAACTAGTTTCGATAGAAGCAATAAGCTTTGATCAACACTTATAAAGTTCCTGAAAACAACACTGTCGAAACTAAGTAGTTTCGATAGAGATGAACTTATCGAAACTAACTAGTTTCGATAGAGGCAATAAGCCTTGATCAACACTTAAAAAATTTCTGAAATCAACACTGTTGAAACTAAGTAGTTTCGATAGAGATGAACTTATCGAAACTAAGTAGTTTCGATAGAGAAAAACTTATCGAAACAAGTAGTTTCGATAGAGAAAAACTTATCGAAACAAGTAGTTTCGATAGAGAAAAAACTTATCGAAACAAGTAGTTTCGATAGAGACATTAGGTCAAGTTTGAGTGTCGAAACCAGTAGTTTCGATTAAACATTTTGAGAAATTTTGAAAAAGTTGAACTTCTTTATCGAAACTACTTGGTTTTGAAACCCAAACCCCTTTTGATTCACTATACACAGACTAAAATAAACAGTTTAATGAAGGGTTTAGAGTGGCCTGTAAATGACGGAATGTCATCTTACCAAATGCGAGACTGTTTATCTGCAATAAAACACAATAATCGTGAGTTCTAAGATGATAAAGATGTTTGCAAACCTATCAATCCTCAAGAAGTACCCATCTTCATCCTATCATCTCTTTCTGATTAACCAAGGTACCGTCTTAGTAATGTCAAAGTACCACCAAAATAAAATAAGATATCCAAGTGGATTTAGAAAATTTAAAATAAAAAATATCCAAGTAGATATTAAAAAGGTACGAGCATTCTAGATCTTTGCGTAAGCAAAACAGAAGAAGTCGTAAAATTATCCAAGCGGATAGAAAAATGTTGAACACCCGAGATCTTTGCGTAAGCAAAACAGACGGGGTCAAATCATCCAAGTGGATGGGAAAAGGATGAGCACCCGAGATCTTTGCGTAAGCAAAACATACGGGGTCATCGGTGGTAAATATCGTTATATTGACGGTCACTTGGCGTATGAATAGGAATCCAATACGTAAGCCTGTATCTGATTGAATTGGTTTTCTTAGATATAAAAATGGGTTAGATGTTTCAATAATGGGTTCAAACACACAAGTATGAGATATATATTAGAGTTTTCACACTACTTACAAGTTTTAACCATATGTCGGGCCTACCAGCTATACCTCAGTAAACACCATCGCTTTTGGTCCATTCCATGTCCAAGAGATGAGATCAGACACTATCATTTCTCAAAGGTCAGATTCAATTCTTCCAGCAACTTAAAACTACTTGTAAGATTTTATACACAGCAATTCTTTTCAATATAATATTTCTCCCCCAAAAGAGTTGCGTAAAAACTGTTCATAAAAATAAAATCTTTTTAGAATTTTCTTTTGTCAAGTAAACAGAATAAAAAAATAAAATAAAAATCAAAATAAAATAAAAAATATTGTTCACACTATTTACTGAAAGTTGATCATTCCAAGCATCTCCACCAGTTGGGCGAATCTGGTAGAGTCAAAAGCCTTTGTGAAAATGTCTGCGGTTTGTTTATGAGTTTTGACTTCAACAATTTGAATATACTTCTTTTCAACACAGTCATGGATAAAGTGATGTTTGATTTCAATGTGTTTGGTTTTGGAATGCTGGACGGGGTTTTTGGTGATATGAGGAACGGCGGTGTTGTCACACAAAATGGGTGTCTCATGGAATGTGATCCCATAGTCAAGCATCTGATGGTGTATCCATCTGACTTGGGAACAACAGAGGGCTGCGGCAATGTATTCGGCTTCGGCGGTGGATTGGGAAACGGTGGACTGTTTCTTACATTGCCATGAGACAAGGCGATTGCCAAGGAATTGACAACCTCCAGAAGTGGATTTTCGGTCTAAGTTGCAACCCCCGTAGTCTGAGTCTGAATAAGCCACAAGATCAAACAAGTCAGTTTTAGGATACCACAGACCCAATTTTGGCTTATATTTTAAATATCTCAAAATATACAGCAGATAAATGAGAGAGTTTAGGATTAGCCTGAAAACGTGCACATAAGCACATTGCAAACATGATGTCTGGTCTGCTGGCCGTGAGATACATGAGCGATCCTATCATAGAGCGATATAGATGCGGATCAACGCTTTCCCCATCCATATCAGGAGTCAAACAATGTCGAACTTCCACAGGAGTTTTTACTGGATGGGAATCAGCCATTTTGAACTTGGTCAAGATTTCTTTTACGTATTTTTCTTGATGGATAAGGATTCCTGACTCAGACTGATCAACTTATAGTCCTAAAAAGAACTTCATTTCCCCCATGGAGCTCATCTCAAACTTAGATCGCATCACTTCTTCAAATTCTTTGCAGAGACGGGGATTTGTAGAACCAAAAATGATATCATCCACATAAATTTGCACCATGATTGTATCCTTTTCCTCCTTCCGTTTGAACAATGTTTGGTCAATTGCTCCTCGTGTGAAACCATTCTCAATCAGATGCTTTGATAAAGTTTCATACCACGCACGAGGTGCTTGGTGAAGACCGTACAATGCTTTGTCTAACTTGTAAACACGGTCTGGAAAATTAGGATCAATAAAACCCGGCGGCTGCTTGACATATACTTCTTCTTGAACTTTTCCATACAAAAATGCGCTTTTGACATCCATTTGATGGACGGTGAAGTCCATGTAGGCTGCATAGGCGAGAAACATTCGGATGGCTTCCAAGCGAGCCACTGGTGCAAAGACTTCCTCGTAGTCAATCCCTTCTTCTTGATAGAAACCTTGAACCACCAGACGAGCTTTGTTTCGAATCACAGTGCCGCCTTCATCCTTTTTGTTGCGAAAAACCCAACGAGTACCGATTGGAACTTTGTTCTTGGGTAGATCCACCAAATTCCACACATGTAACTTTGAGAATTGATGTAGCTCTTCCTGCATTGCTTCCACCCAGCTGTTTTCTAGTAGTGCTGCTTTAATGTTCTTTGGTTCAGTTTGAGAGATGAAGCAGGAAAACATGCTGTTTTCAAATGCTTCACAAGCACTTCGGGTACTAACACCCACATTGAGTGGTCCAATGATGTTATTGGTGGGATGAATCTTATGAATTCGCATTTGAGGAATTGCATCTTCTTCCACGACTTCTTCCAAATTGGTAAGATTTTCAGCAGGAGGATCGGCAATGTCATTAATAGGATCTTCAGCAGATGATTGTGGTGCAACATCTACTGTTGGAATGGAGTTGTCTTCAACAGATTCACTTGTTGCACTAGAACCGGAAGACTCCATATTAGATTCAGCATTTGCAACCACAGGAATTTCAACCTGAGCAGATGAGGAAGAACCTTGATCATTTAAGTTCCCTAAATTGTTCACAGAAAAATAAGGATTAGCATGAGTTGAGTCAATTGAGAAATCAGGAAGATTAAATGATTTAAAAACTGAATCGACGTCAAATAGCCAATTGGGACCATCTCCTGAGTCCGTGTGATTATTTTCATGCCAATTGATATCAATGGACTCCAGCACTATTCTTTTCTGCTTATGATAGACACGAAAAGCACGTTGATTGGAGGAATAACCAACAAAATAACATTCATCAGCTTTGGCTTCAAACTTGTTGAGCTGATCTGAAGTGTTCAGCATCGTGCACACACACCCAAATTTTCTGAAGAAATCAATAACTGGCTTGCGCTTGTACATGATCTCATATGGTGTCTTGTTGCAACTTTTAGTGATAAGAACCCGATTTTGCACGAAACATGCAGTGTTGACTGCCTCAGCCCAGAAAGTTACGGGAAGCTTAGAGTCAACAATCATAGTCCGTGCAGCTTCAATTAAGGTGCGGTTTCTCCTTTCAGCTACACCGTTTTGTTGAGGAGTACGAGGTGCACTAAATTGAAAAGAAATTCCTTTGCTTTCACAGAAGGAATCAAGAGTTGCATCTTTAAATTCTGTTCCATGATCGCTGCGGATAGTCTTCACACTTAAACTGAAGAGGTTTTCAATTTGAAGCAGATAGGTCTTTAAAATCTCTGGTGTCTCATCCTTCTTAGCTAAGAAAAACACCCAAGTGAATCGAGAAAAATCATCTGTTACCACCAGACAATATGACTTTCGTCCAAGACTCATGACACTCACTGGACCAAAAAGATCCATGTGAAGCAATTAGAGAGGAGAGTCAATGGAATTGGTGGTCTTAGGCTTATGTGAAGATTTGTGTTGTTTTCCCTTGGAACATGAAATACAGTGTTCCATAGGAGTGAAATCTTTGAGAGGTAATCCAGTGACTAGGTTGCCTCGAACCAGTCGGTTCATTGTTTTGAAGTTGACATGTCCCAACCTCTTATGCCACAGGAAAGATTCATCTTCGGAAGCCTTTGAGAGAAAACATGATTCAATTCCCGATGGGTTGTTCATATCCAAGCTATATGTGTTGTATCTTCTGGGAGCACGCATGAGAATAAGTTCTTCCGGAATCACCACTCCCGGCTTTAAGATAAGACATTCTTTTGAATTGAATAAAGCACAAAAGTCCTTGTCACAAATTTGTGAAACACTCATCAGATTGTATTTTAACTGAGGAACATAGTTGACAAATTCCAGACTATTTACTCCATTTGACACTGTTCCTTGTCCTTCAATCTTTCCTCCTCTAGGGTTTCCAGCAAAAGCAACATACTCTCCATCAATCTGATGATAATCTTGCAGCAAGTTAATGTGCCCAGTCATATGCCTTGAACATCCACTATTTACATGCCAGATGTTATCGCCGGTTCTTCTTGATTGACCCTATACACAACGAACCATTTATACGTTTTGACCAAAAATGTTTCAATCAAGAGATTTTAGTGTCAGGATATGACATCTCATTGGAATCAGAAGTACAACCATCCTTTGATGAAGCACGGTCATCAAATAGAACATTATTTTTAATTTTCCAAGTTCGTTTTAAATAATTTTTAGCATTTTTAATTCTTTTACGCCTAGATTTCCTACTGTGAGAAGAGTTAGGCAACACATATGAATTTAATGAACTTTGGGAAGGTGATTCTTCTTTAAAATTTGCGGTTGTCAATTTACAACTTTTTGAAACATGATTTGAGGCACCACAACTAAAACAAACGTTTTTACAAGATATCTTAGCCTGATAATAATCATCACAAGATGAAGATGATTGTGATGTTGAGGAATCTGAACATGAGACGGTTCTCTCATCAATAACTTTGTCTTGAAGACGATGTGCTTCCTTTAATCTGAAAAATTCCATGTTGCTCATGGTTTCACGTGGTACATCATTCACAATAATTCCTGCACTTTTAAATTTTGTAACACATGGCATAACATTCAAAGATTTAGGAACAAAAGGCAAGGCATTTTGAAATTTAGAAACATCACATCCCAAACCCGTATGCTCAGCAAGCATAGAATCAAAATACAAGTTTTTAACGTGTTCACAAATATTTGGTTTTGACACGGACATATTATTACATTCATCCGACTCAAGTTCTTTTAAAATAGTTCTATCATTAGCACTCTTATCACAATCATCTTCGGACTTTACACAATTTGACTCTGCACAAGAAGCAAAACTGTCAGAATCAGAGGATGTAATATAATCATCAGGAGATAATGTGCAAACAAAAGGTGTGGAAACATGTGGAGTAGGCATATCAGCAAATCTCCCTGATTTAGAATAAGGAGGTGGATGAGAGTTATACCCAAGACCTTCTGTGCCTTTTCTATTAAATTGTTTATCAATTATTCCAAACAGAATTTTCTGATCCATATCCATGTGATCAACCTGTAATTTGGCTTTTTCTGCCTTTTGGACTCTTTCTGTTAAAATTGTATTATTAATGGTTTGAGTATTGAGTTGCACAATTAAAGAACGATTTTCACTAGAAATATCACGAATTTTCTTTAAGTAAAGTTTCTCATTTTTGGCCACCGAGTCATACATCACCTTAATGTGATTTCGTTCATCAATCAAGGCTTGATTGATGAATCTGTATTTTTGAATTTCATTTAAGCAAGATCTAGAATCACAAAGTTTAGAAGTAACCTCAGCAGACAAAGCAGTGAGATCCTCAGCTGGTTCAATCATGACACACTTGCCATTTTCCTCCACATCAGCCATCAAGGCTTTATCAGCAGCTTCCTCAGTTTGTTCTCCCCAATGATAATGTCCATCAGCTTGGCACACAAGAGCTGTGGAACTTGAAGTTGTGTTTATCTTTGGAGGATTGGCAGCTTGTTTACCAGAGGAGATCTTCTTATCTTGCTGATCTTTGGAGGACGGCTCCTTGCAGTTTCTGGCAAAGTGACCCAGCTGATCACAATTGTAGCATCTCACCTTCTTGATGTCAAACCCAAGCGTCTTTCCTTGCTTGAACCTGTCTATACGAGTCCTTTTGATAAATCTCTTGGCTCTTAAGGTCAACATGGCCATGCACCAATCAATGTCCATTTTCTCCAAATCATCAGGATTAATCTGCTCCAAGTCATCAGGTTGAAAGCTAACCGGTGTTAGATTTCCAGAGATCAGTGCATCATAGCACGACATGAAAGCATTCATGATTGGGACATATTCATCAGGAATCATGGTGACAGTCTTTTGAGGAGCAGAGGAGCTGGTAGACTTAATTGCAGCAGCTGAAGGAGGAATATCAGTCTGAAAGTATGGGCTACCGGATGAGCTTGATCCAGCAATGAGAGCTGTGTTTCCAGACTGATTAGATGGGGTGACTGCTCCCTTCTTAATCTCAATTTCATAAGATTCAAGAATGCTGACTTCCTGTTGAGACAGAGCACTCAAATTCTCAGTCTTTTTTATCATGATTCGATACATATTCCATTCCTCAGGAAGAGAATCTAGGAGTTTCTTGTTTAGATCAAGAGTAGGGTACTCAACTCCCATTACCTTCAACCTTGAGACAATGCTTGAGAAACGGTTGATCAAATCAGATATTGATTCTCCCCTTACACTGCTGAACATCGCATATTGTTTCTTGATCAGATCTCTTTTGCTTTCTCTGACATCCTCACTTCCCTCATATCTTGTGCACAGTGCAGCCCATAAGTCTTTGGCAGTTGTGTACTCAGCAAATATGTTGAAAATATCCATAGGAAGAGCCATGGCAATAGTCCCATAGGCCTTATTGTCTCGGGCAATCAAGGCAAGATCTTTCTCATCATACTCAGACACTAACTTAGGACGTTGAACATCAGCGGTGGTAGTTACGGGCTTGTGGGGACCATCGGTGATAGAATTCAACAGTGTATAATCGTGAAATTGAAAGAAAAGCTTCATTTTTTTAGTCTAGTCATCAAAATCTCTTGTGGACACAAGAACAGGTGGTCTATTTCCCCCATAATGTTCTGTTGAACTTGAAGTGGCCATAATGTTTTGAATCGAAACTAAAACAGTAACTAGTTTCGATAGGTCAACTTCTATCGAAACAACTAGTTTCGATAAGACTAGTTTCGATAGACCAACTATTATCGAAACAGCTAGTTTCGATAGGACTAGTTTCGATAGAACAAATTTTATCGAAACAACTTTTATCGAAACAACTAGTTTCGATACTGAAAATTTCACAGACTAGTTTCGATAACCACAGTTTCTATAAGAGACAAAAATCTAGTTTCGACAGTACCTTCTCCCGACAAAACGTAGACAAGAAGTTTCGATGATCAACAGAAATCAGAAATTGTTCCCCGTAGTTTCGATGCCTTCTTCTCCAAAACAGAAATACTCCGTTGATGAAAAACTCCAGAAATCAAAGATGCAGAAATAACAAACCAATCCAGCGAAAACCTTCGTCTAACTGTCCTGATCACGAATCCAACCTCCGATTCCGAAAATACGAGCAAAAACCCTTGAAAAATGATGAAACACTACCTCGAGAATAAATGTGCAAAAACCCAAAATAAGCAACGAAAACCCTCGGTAATCACCTAGAATCGATCAATAACCTGATAACACTCAAAAACACTAGAGCATAAAGCTCTGATACCAATTGTAGGTCCAGATTTCAGTCGAATCTCACTGATATGATCGATTGAACACACACACAGGCGGAAACTGTGTATATGTAGATGAAACAGATAATAGAAACAGTATTGGTGAAGATAACCAGCTAACCACACTATGAATCAACAATCAAAAGGTATGAAAATGTATGAACACAGTGAATAAACAACTGCAGATTGTATTGATTCAAGCAAAATGTGAAAGAGAAGATTCAGGGTTACAGCCGCTACTCACACCCTAAACAATCTCAAACTAGGTTATTTATAGTAGTGACAGGTATCGAAACTATGGTCAATCGAAACTACTAGTTTCGATTGACCATTTACAAATGATACACAGACTGTCGAAACTACCATCTATCGAAACTACTAGTTTCGATTGAACAGACTCAATCGAAACTAAGTAGTTTTGATGGCCCAGACTTAACTAATTACAGAAAACTGAAATTACAATAATGAAATGACAGAAAGTAAACTAGTCTAAAATTGTTTAAACATACAATAAATGAGAACAGCTTATACAAAATATATGACTCTACAGATACTATTGGCCTACCATGAGGAAAGATGCTATGACTTACTCTAAAAAATGTGATGCTTGCCAAAGACACAGCAACATACTTCACCAACCAGCAGAACCTTTATATCCAATTATCTCTCCATGGCCATTTATGAAATGGGGAATGGATATAGTCGGCAAGCTTCCCAAGGCACCAGAAAAAAATAGTATTTATGCTAGCAATGACAGACTACTTCTCAAAATGGATTGAAGCTGAGGCATTTGTTCAAGTAAGAGAAAAAGAGGTTATCTTCTTCATCAAGCGCAATATCCTGACAAGATTTGGAATACCGGCGGAAATAGTATGCGACAATGGACCTCAATTTATCGGCAAAAGGACAACTAACTTCTATGCTAGTTGGGGGATCAAAATGATAAATTCCACTACTATACATCCTCAAGCCAATGGATAGGCAGAATCCAGCAACAAGATCATTATCAACAACCTCAAAAGGAGATTGGGAACAAAGAAAGGAAGATGGGTCGAAGAGCTGCCTTTTGCACATTGGGCAGATAGGATAACCACAAAGATTGCAACAGATCTGTTGGATCGGGATCTACCTTGATCCAATGATTCAACACATTAACCGAACCAAATCGTGCGGAATCCGATTTGATTGGCAATCCAATCTATGACACGGATCGGGTCGTAAGAAACTAGCGGATTAGATGTCGAAACGAAGGTTTCTATCGACCCTTTGGTGTAGAGAAGTTGGATACAAGACCTGGAAACTCTCAACGGACAGAGATTCGACAATACAGGTGCAAAGAGTTTGTGTGTTCTGTTGCTTAGTATGGTTCTGCTCTGGTTAGTCTCTTCTATGTGTATATGTGTTGTATGTGTGCTCATGAAGTGAAAGTTCTATATATAGTGCTGAGGCCATTCGTACGAATGAGCCATGTGAATGGACACATTCGTGCGAATGAATCAGTAGAATAGTTCATTCGTAAGAATGAATCATCAGAATGGTTCATTCGTACAAATGAATCATTCTCATGACTTATTCTAGCGAATGAATCATTCTCATGAGCTATTCGCGCGAATGGATCATTCTCATGAGCTATTCGCGTGAATGGATCATTCTCATGATCCATTAGTGCGAATGGGCCTTTCATTAGCACGATTGATCAACGTTATCGCTATTTATCAGATCGTTTAATACACAGTCGTTATATATGAGTAAACAATAAGGATAAACATGTAATTTCATTAATATATCAAATAGTTACATTAAACATAGATGAAATACATATTACAAGGGATTAGGGACATATCATGCATCTACATACTCCCCCTTGGACCTAGATCCCTTCAAAATGACCTAACTAACATTAGTTGGTCTTCAACATCTCTTTTGTACGAGTTTTCCAGTTAACTCCGGCGTGTATGCCAAAAGCAAAGCATATACGTATCACTTTCACATACTGCAACGCCTGGTCTATATCTGCAACATCAAAAAACAGTGGAAACTTGTATAAAGTTGTAACATCTTGTTCAGACAAGTTGGTCAGCCACAAGGGATCAAAGACCCTGATGGTCTCCCATTACCCTTCTTTACAAAGCACTATAACAGCTTCACCAGTACGCCCATCATAGTACCACCATTTGAACTGATCTGAGAAGTCCTGGATCATTTTCCTTAAAGGAATCTTCTTCATGATCGTTGGAGGTTTCCACTTTAAGACAATTAGGGGCTTTTTGGTGATTGGATGAACCTTTTCCGTGTGAATGTAACGTGTAGGCATTTGTGGCTTGAAGTTCACCCACTTCTTCCGGTATTCGTATTGTAATTGACGTTCAAACCATTCGGATAGACCGGAAGATTCGCTGTATAGAAGCTTTAGACGCGCCAATTGATTTACTTCAAATACGGGCAGCGTCTTGAAGTCATGAGGGAACCTGAAATATTGTATGCCCTTCTCTCTTTTTATAGCATAGCAGCTTAAGTCGTTGAAGTATGCCCAACTGATTATACGACCATCAGACTTGTGTCCTTTGAGTCGATAGACTTTAGTGTACTTGGTTGGAGGAGAGGGATTTGAGTTCTTCTTTAATTCGGCCATGTATTCCATCCACTGAATTTTACGTTTATTCAGCTCGTCAATGTCAATAGTGGAGGGACCGGCTTCATCTCCTTTGTTGTCGATAATGCGGTTGACCTCCTCGTCGGACTGCTGAGTGAATAAGTCTGCGAAGGAGGGAAGATCATCACCATCTACTGATGTGTACTTTGGATATTCTTGATCAGTGATGTCTTCGACTTCAACCTCATCAACGTCTTCTAGTTCGTCAGAGGAGGGATAATCAGTTGTAGGAACAGATGCCTCTTCAGTGATGACTTCGTCGGGATTCATTTGAAATAGCTCGGAAATCTGTTCTTTTGACAAGCAGTGTACAATTTCCCCTTCCTCTTTGTCATAAATAATTGAATGTTGGATGATCCCTTGCATGTCAAGCACATAAGTTAACTTTGAAGGTTGTTGCTTGAGAGGCATCACATCCAAAACTTCAGTGCCCTTTTGTTTATTTGATGATGGGCCTTCTGATTTGTCTGATTTTTGCTTTGTTCGCGCTTCTGCTTCTGCTGTCTTTTCAGCACTTGATGCAGCACCAGCATTGGCACCATCATCCTTATCTTTGTCATTATTGTCATCATCATCATCACTATCATCATCATCATCATCGTCATCATCATCATCATCATCATCATCATCATCGTCACCATCATCACCATCATTACCATCATTGTGAGCACCCTCAATTCTGGGTGTCGGGTCCCTTCTGCTTTCTAAGTCTTCCAACAATCTCTTACTTTCCTCCTCAAGCCTTTGTATCCTCTGAGCATGTGCATCAACAGTTTTAGACAACTGTTGATTCTGGTTTGTAGCAGTGAGAAGGAGGGCTTGTTGATCATTACACCTAGTGGAAAGACTTGTGATGGCTTGGGCTTGTTCAGTATTTTGCAGAGTCAACTGACTGATCTGTGAGCCCTGATGGTCAATACGCTTTGATTGCTCTTCATTCTGAGCCAGTAAACGAAGTACCAAACTGTTTAAAGTACTGATCTGGTCGTGTAGAGAGACAGTCGACAGTGACATTGAAGATTCAGCTCGAATAGTTGATGGCTGTGATGTAGGAGCAGTCGTGTAGATGGGAGGAGGCACAGTTTGTGTCTGAGGCATAGATGTTGACATTGGAGCCTCAGACCTGGTGGCAGTTGCTGTAGTTGCAGAGGTGCTCTCCGTCCTCCTAACAAGCTTAAACTTTTGGCGTTTGGCCATTCTTTTCTTTCCTCTTCCCTTCTTGACCGGGGTAGATTGGGAAGAAGGAGCAGCATATACTTGTAGACAGCCAGGGACAAAGTCAGCATCCCTGACGTCATCATCAACCCTTGAGCTTCCTTGATCTGCTCCCCTTTTTCTTTTTGTTGCGACCAATCTTGCCCCTTGTTGACTGATTTCAAATTCATCTTCATTTTCCTCTGAATCAGTAAACAGGACGGTGTCCAGGTTAACGTCTTCTGGGTTAGTTGGAAGGGAAGAATCGATAGCAGCAACAGTGGGGGTGATGGCAGCGGTAGATGGAACATTAGGAGCATTGCCACCATCTCCCTAACCATCTTGGTCGTCATCATCTTGGTCGTTAGCTGGAGGTACAACAATATCCTCCCTGTCTGAATCACTGTTATCGTGACGCCAATTTCTGTTTGCTGATGCCACATAATCTGGATTTGCCAGATGTCCAATAAGTCGTTTGTGAGGTGGCTTTGTTGGTCTTCCCCTGTAGGTCTGTACCCTGTTTAGAGTGACGTCCGTCATGTGTTCTAACTTGATTATGTCGACGTCTGACCTTGGTAGAAGAGGAAGTTGGTCATCTATTATCATTTGTAAGAATCTAGGGTACATAAGATAAGCATTGTCCTCTTTAAGATAGATGTTTTCCTTAAGGTGCGTGAACACCATCTCGAAAAAGTTGAACGGAATGTTCAACACCAGTGCAAGGAATGCGCTCTGAATTGTTTCGCGCATGTCGTCGAAACCGCCACGACGGGAACCGAGGCAATGCAGAAGAACATGTCCTAGATACTTGTACTGCGGACAGAGGTTCGCTTTGTTTAAAACTCCCTCGGCGACATTCCCCTCGTACTTTATCCTCATGAAGCATCCTCGGACCAGATATTTATCCAGTGTCATTGGATCTTCAGGATGATCACCGAATTGACACAATCGGCGAATGTGAGCTGCCGATACAACCACATCTTGACCTGCGATCTTCCCTCATATGACCGGTGGAGATACCTCGCAGTCAATCTCGGCGGAGGCCCAGAACTCCCTTTGGTGTGACGTATATGGAGTGCGGAGATGGGATATAGCATGAGCAATCTTGGATCTTGATAGAAACTCGATCATGCCGACAAACGGACATGCATTCTTTGATGTAGGAATCATGTACGCACATATGTTGCTTTTTATTGAAGCCTTAAGAACAACTGGAGCTCTGTGCGCCATAACGATCAGTCTGCAAACACAAAAACATGAAGCACATCAGATCAGTACATGCAAGATTTTGGAAATATGAACTTTTGGACCATTTTCCCTTTGTACGAATGAACCCTAAGAGTTGGTTCATTCGTGAGAATGGATCATTCTGCCTATTCATTCGTGCGAATGAGTTTCATTCATATGAATGAGTGTTCATTCATGTGAATGAGTGCTCATTCGTACGAATGAACATGAAGAATGTGTCCATTCGTATGACAGACGGGTCGCGATCCAATTTGTCCAAAAATCAACCAATACTTGAAAAGATTTGCCGAAAAAGACACCAACACACTCGACTATGGTTTTCAACCAATATTTAGCATTTAATTGGTTTATTAAGTCACTTTTTACGTTTTTAGTTTGTTTTTCGGTTTTGAATCCTAAATCTAATCGAACATCTGCAAATCGGTATACAATCGATGAATACTTGTGGGGTTATACCTGTAAAATGAAAACGAATGATTAGATTACAGATTTGACGGAGTTTTGGGTAACTTTCAGATTATGATGAAACAGACATGCGAATATGATTTCTGATATATGCGAATGAGACTGAGAATGTGAATAAATGGCCCTTTTATAGGATGGCCTGGTTCATTCGTACGAATGGACTTTCATTCGTGCGAGTGACCCAGACTTGATTCATTCTGCCACTCATTCGTACGAGTGGACCATTCTGGTCAGTCCATTCGTGTGAATGACCTATTCTCATCATCCATGCGTACGAGTGAGCCATTCTGCTCATCCATTCGTACGAATGGATAACCTCTTTTAGTAAATTAAACTTTTCAGGTTAAATGGGGTATCCGACCACATTGGTTTTAACAAAAATTTAATTATGAAGTAAGGGATCAATTATGAAGTTTTGGAATAGTTTATGAAGTAAAGGAACGATTTGATCAATCAGGAAGTCAAGCGGTTTTCAAATTTTGATTTTCTGACAGTCGTTCGAGTCTTATCAGATAATCTAAAATTCAGGAAAAGTAAAATCTTTTTGGATTTTTGAATATGTAATGCTGAAAATAATATCAACAAGATATATACACGCATGTCTTAGTAAGAATGATCCTTATGAGAAATCATACAGACTTAGTGACCAATGATCTGAGACATTTTGAATTTTGTAGATACAACTATACAATGGTATTTACACATCTTTTTGTGAGAAAGATCCGAACATGGGATCAGTACTAAACTCATAGCAATCAGCAACATTGCAAATTATCTGAGCTTTAAGTACACTTAGTCAAAATGCGATTATTGATATGTTTGTCCATCTTAAACCTATGCAGACCTCTTCTCAACACTTACAAGATGATCTTGAAGGATTGAGTCCATTGTCTGTGTGTCCCACACTGGTTAAGAATTGACTTGAATTACTTTTCAAAACATGTTAATGTTTCAAATCAGCACAACTTACTTAACCAGCCATCATAAGTTCATGAGATCTCAGTTATTCCCTGTTACTTCTTTACTACACCAAACTTTTTTTTTTTAGTATTCACAGTGATAGCCATCAGCTCATGGACGGCTTCAGCCAGGTATTTACAAGGCAATATGGCACGTATGCAGCTAACGGTGTTTGTGTTCATCCTATCCCATGGATGGCTTCAACCAGGCTGCAACCCGGTAATATGGCACATATACGGATTCGGATTCATACTTTTATTTTATTCTTAATCGCATGGACGGCTTCAGCCAGGTATTTACAAGGCAATATGGCACGTATACGACTTCGGAATCTAATTTTTTATTTTATAACTACTTTCTGATATCTCATTAAACCGATGATAACTGGTGTACACAGAATGAGAAACACCTTCAGATTCTATTGTTGATTTTCGTCAATCCTTTCACCATTATGTGACTCACAAGACAATATCTAATATGGTATAGATTGATCATCAATGGTCGAGATTCAGTAAGATAAGCCTATCAATGCATCACATGTCGACTTAGTGTGACTATTCACTATGACATTAAATGCAATGTGCTTCATACATATGGTTAGTGTGCCATTACTTCCCAAAGGTTGGATACGATTTCTCATTTTTGAGTTTTTCAGATGTTTTTGGGTTTTAGTCTGTACAAAAATGGAAAATCTTTTTGAAAAAAAAATTTTTTTTTTTTTTTTAACAAACTGTACACAAATAACTGTACACAATTAACTGTACACAATTTAGAAAATCTTTTTGGAGTCTCAGATAACTAGCGTCTGTGTACTATCATTTTTCTCAGCGAGAGATCATTTTCTTACTGACATTTTCTCCCCCTAAAAATTTAAAATGAAAAATCTTTTTGAGTTTTTGAGATTTTTAATAAACGCAAGAAAGAAAATATATACAGGAACGTAATTGATAAAAATGATTATTGACTCGACTCTTGGTCCGGAACAACGTCATCCTTCTTTTTCATGCCGTTTACCTCTAACAAGAATAAAAATCTTGGTTTGTCAAAGGCTTTTGTATAGAGGTCGGCCTTTTGGAAATCATTGTTAATTTGAACCACATCAATCAGTTTCTTTTCAAAACAATCACGAATGAAGTGATATTTTATGCTGATGTGTTTGGTTTTTGAATGCTGAACCGGATTCTTAGTGATAGCTATGGCAGCAGAATTATCTACATAAATAGGAGTGTTAGAGAATTGCAAACCGTAGTCCCGAAGTTGCTGTTGAATCCAGATAATCTGAGAACAGCAACTGGCAGCAGCGATGTATTCAGCTTCACATGTAGATGTAGCCACTGAAGTCTGCTTTTTGCATTGCCATGTCACAAGACGGTTTCCAAAGAACTGACACCCTGCAGATGTAGACTTGAAGTCTGTTTTGCAACCACCATAATCAGAATCACTATATGCAGTAAGCTCAAAGTTATCATCATTAGAGTACCATAATCCAAGATCAGGAGTACCCTTCAGATAACGAAAAATCCTTTTGACAGTAATTAAGTGGGAGACTTTTGGTTTTGACTGATATCGGGCACAGAGACACGTGGCGAACATGATATCTGGTCGAGATGCCGTGAGATATATGAGAGATCCGATCATGGCTCGATAGAGAGTAGCATCAATATACTCCCCCTTGTCATCAGGCGAAATCCCGTGATTGATCGCCAATGGAGTACGAGCAGGTTTGGCATCAGTCATACTGAATCGGCTCAGTATGTCTCCAACATAATTTGTTTGATGAAGGAAAATCCCTGTCTCAGATTGATCTACTTGTAGCCCTAGAAAGAACTTCATCTCTCCCATGGAACTCATCTCGAACTTGTCCTGCATAACTCTTTCAAATTCTTTGCACAGAACATCATTCGTCGATCCGAAAATAATGTCATCCACGTATACCTGTACCATTAAAAGTTATCCACCCTTTTCTCTAATGAACAACGTGCAGTCGATGACACCTCTTCTAAAACCATTGTTCAGAAGATGAGTGGAAAGTGTCTCGTACCACGCTCGCGGAGCTTGGTGCAATCCGTACAGTGTCTTGTCCAATTTGTAGACACGGTCACGATGCATAGGATCTTCAAACCCGGGAGGTTGACTGACGTATACGACTTCACTGATTTCTCCATGAAGGAAAGCACTCTTTACATCCATTTGATAGACTTTGAACCTTTTGTAGGATGCATAAGCAAGAAAAATTCGAATTGCTTCCAGACGAGCAACCGGTGCAAACACTTCATTGTAATATATACCTTCAATTTGCCTAAATCCCTGAACGACCAAACGAGCCTTATTTCTTCTGACTATTCCTTGATCATCCCTTTTGCAACGAAGAACCCATCGAGTACCAATCTTCTTAGCTCCTTTTGGTAAATCAACTAACTTCCAAACTCCGAGCTTCTGAAATTGGAGTAGTTCTTCCTGCATTGCATTTACCCAAGATTCTTCTTTTAAAGCATCTGTTATAGACCGTGGTTCGATTTGCGAGACGAAACATGAATGCGCACAATCGTTGACTACACCAGATTCCATGATTTCTGAGTAGACTCCAGAGTTGATCTGACCCCTAGTTTTAACACCAGATGTGGGATCACCAATAATGTTCTGTTGAGGATGAATTCTATCAATCCTACCCACAGGATGAGCAGGAACCTCAACAGTTTGATCAAGGTTTGTGATACTCTGTTCAATTGCCACAGAATGTGAAACATCATCACTTAATTGTACAACATCATGGGAAGGATCTTCAATCACCTGGTCTATTTCTTGTCGAGAACCCTCATACTCTGAAGAAGAAGAAGAGTCATCATCCTGTGTGACTTATGTGTTATTGGAGGACTCAGGAATGTCAGATGATGAGGGAGTAGGTTGCACATGTTCATCAGGTGCGTTTTGAGCATCATACATCATTTGAATAGCAACCTCCTCATCTGAACATTCTGGAGGAAGATTAAACGAGGCAAAAAGTTCTTCATAATCAAACATCCAAGGAAGACCTTTTCCAGCAGCAGGAGAGGTATACTTTTGAACATCAACATGGTACCATTCTTCTACATTCCCAGAAGCTTTGTTGTAAACTCTTTTATTGGGAGTGTTGTACCCTAAGAAGTAACCTTCCTCTACTTTCTCGTTAAACTTGCCATGAGCATCCTTTTTCAATATGGTACATGGAGCGCCGAACGGTTCAAGATACTGTAAGTTCGGTTTCCGTCGATGCAACAATTCAAAGAAAGTTTTATCGTGACGCTTGACAACTAGAACCCGGTTGAGCGTGTAACACGCATTAGCAATAGCTTCATTCCAGAACTGCACGGGTAAGTTTGAGTCAGCGAGCATAGTCCTTGCAGCTTCTATCAAGGTCCGATTCTTCCTCTCAGCAACACCGTTCATTTGTGGAACATATGGCGCACTGAATTTATGGTGAATACCAAGTTTTTGACAGAAAGTTTCCATAAGGTGATTTTTAAATTCAGTACCATTATCCGAACGGATCCTCCTAACCTTTAACTTATACAGAGACTCCAATTTGGTAATCAGAATCTCCACATATTCAAAAGTTTCAGATTTTTCTTTTAAGAACATCACCCAAGAATATCTTGAATACTCATCCGTCACAACCAAACAATATAAGTATCCAGCAATGCTCTTCCGGTTGATAGGACCAAACAAGTCCATGTGTAAGAGCTCTAGTGGTATAGTGATGGAATGTTGAGATTTGGGTTTATGAGATTTCTTGGTTTGTTTGCCTTTCTTGCAAGAAACACACACGTCAGGAAGATGAAAACTTTTCACAGTGACTCCTTCAACAAGATTTTTGTGCACCAAATGATTCATTTTTCTGAGACTGAGATGTCCCATTCTTTTGTGCCATAAAATAGAATCCTTCTCAGTGGCTTTTGAAACAAAACATGATGCTGTGGACACTAAGGATGATGCTTGTGACATGTCAAGAATATAAAGATCATTCACTCTTGGAGCAGACATAACCACCATGTCTTCTGGAATCATAAACTCCTTTTTCAAGATATAACAATGCTTGTCATCAAAAAGAACCTTGAACTCCTTATCACAGATTTGAGAAACAGAAAGTAAGTTGTTATCCAACTGTTTGACAGATACCACTTTGTTGGATCGGGATCTACCTTGATCCAATGATTCAACACATTAACCGAACCAAATCGTGCGGAATCCGATTTGATTGGCAATCCAATCTTCTTAGCTCCTTTCAAAGTTGACAGCTCCATTAGACAGTGTTCCCTGAGCTGAGATAAAACCACCTTTATCGCCTGCAAATGAAACATAGCCCCCTTTGATATTTCTGACGTCGAAAAGGAGAGCTAAGTTCCTAGTCATGTGCCTGGATGCCCCACTATCAATAATCCAATTATTGCTAATAGGATTATAAAGGACAACCTGCACAAGAAGGAAAGTAATTAGTTTAGGTTAGGAACCCAAGCCTTTACGGTCTTGGGTTTCCCAGTCTCATCTACAACAGTACAATCCATCCACTGTCCTTGTGGATTTTTGGAACAACCATTTGACTTTGAAGTACAGTCGTCAGAAGCATCATCTGATTTTGCTTTCCACACATGTTGTTTGTGCAACGATTGTTTGTGGTAAACAGTGGATTGCTTAACGATTTGTACAAGTGTGGAACTCGAATCAGAGACCAACAAGTCATGCATCTTTTGTTTAACTTTCTTTTGATGCACTTGTTGTTGGGTAAAAGAGTTAGATTTTGACTTTAAAAACTTTTGTTTATTTTCTAGAAAATGATTAACTCTTTTACTTGGCTTCTTAAGATAAGGACAGTTGACAACAACATGTCCTTTTGTACCGCACTCAAAACAGTATCTCCGCTCAACCAACCTCGGAGATCTGTATTGATTTTTACTTTGGTGAGTTTTTGAACCACCAGCCTTAGCTTCTTTTTGTTCAGCTGAAGAGAGTGACTTGTTTGATTGAACAGACTCTCCAGCTTTAACAAAATTAACCTTTTTGATTGAGGCTTTGGTTACTTGACTCTTCTGATCAGAAGTAGTGGGATAAGATGGACTGCAATTGGTTGGTTTAATTTTAAAAACATTTTTAGAAGCAGATTTTGAAATACCAATGCTGTCATTCTGTAGAGCAGACGAGTTTTTGTGTCCCAAACCACGAGTAGGACACTCATCGTCGTCTTCATCCCACTCTTCTACCATTCCATAAACACACTGGGACTCCTAGGTCGAAGCACCATTATCGTTAACCTTTGGTTGAGAAATTTTGTCTTCGGTTGGATCAACGACAAGTGGCATTTTGACCTTAAAGTCAATGATTGGGTTATCATCCGGTGTGTTTACCATAGTATTCAACACCGGTGGAGGACAATTTTTATACCCAAACCCAGCATTTTTCTTTCATGTACGCCGTGAAATCATGTAATCAAGAAGGTAAGAAGAATTTGAATAACTTTTCAGCTTTTGATTTAAAGTTTCATAATCACATTCGACAAGCGCCAGCTTTTTCTTTGTTTCATCAATCGTGTTTAAATAAAAAGTGATGGCATTTTGTTTGTTGATAACACAGATTTCTAATTCATGAACTTGCTTGTTTAAAAGATCAATTTTATTTTTGAAGGCAAGTTCGTTTCCCTTTAAAACACGGTTTGCTTCAAGACAATTAGTTAAATCAGCAATTAAGTCTGTGTTATGACTTTTAAGTGTCTCAACTTTCTTCTCAAGTTCATCACAAATTAAACACGGTTGAGATTCAGACTCACTTTCAAAACTGTCAAATTTACCAGAATGCCTGTGGATGTTTTTATCATAAAAGCACAGCTACAGGTAGATTCAGAAGAGGAATTGTTATCATCCACATCAGCTGTCGATTGACTTGAAGAGACGACAGATGATTTTTCTTCATTCTCAGCTGTGAAGCCAGAACTGTTTGAAGATGTGTCGTCTTCAGCTGATGAACTTTCTGAAGCAATCTCTCTCTCAGCATCAGAATCTGATTCTTCATTGATTTCTACAGCCTTTGCCATGTAAGCTCTATCCCCTGAACTGCCATCAGCTCCAAATTTAAAAGACCAATCAACAGTCTCATCTGTTTGAACAACCATAGCTTTTGTTCCACTTGAAGTGTCCTTATCTTGTGCAAGAGTAACTGGAACAAGGTTTGTTTCTGTATTTTGATTTTGTGGCTTCGGTTGGCTTTGACGGTTGTTGAAAGGGTTGCGGTTTCCAGTCTGTTTAGGCTTTTCACATTGCCTAGCAAAATGCCCTTTCTCACCACAGTTAAAACAAACAACAGCAAACAGATCAAAACCATAAGTAGTGTCTTTGTTCCCTTCGAGAGTTTTTCCTGTCCTTTTTACATAATCTCTCGCTCTTCTGACTGCACTTGCAAGAGCCCACATTATATCAATTCGATCCATTTCATCCTTATCAATCTGAGCATAGTCTTCTGCTGTCAGATGACTGTTTCCAACCTGTCCAACAACAAGACTGTCATATGAATTGACAACGGTAGACAACAGTGCCATGTGTTCCTTGGCCACTTCGATAGTAACCTTGTCGAAGTTGTCTGTTTGCAATTTAATGGGGCTTGGTGGAGGAGTACTAGCAGTATTTCCCTGTTGTGAAACCGAGCTTGATGAAACTGAAGCATGAGCTGTTGAAGACTGGCTGGCTGAAACATTTGACATGTTTGATACAAACGCAGTCTGCAAAGGAGCATTTTGTTGAGTTGATGTGGAATAGTATAATGAAGGATCCTGAGCTTGTACGCCTCTCTTTAACTTCCACTTATTCATCACCTCTTGTTCTCTCAATTTCTGAAGAAATTCATTGATATCAATGGTTTCAAGAGTATTGTTCTGTTTGAGAACCATCAAGAATGAATCCCATTTTGGTGGTAGCGCATCTGCCATGCATTGAACCTTTTCTTCTTTCGTTGTTTTGATCTCATGGGCATGCAATTCACTCATCAAGTGATAGAATCTCTCAAATAGATCATCTAAGGACTCATTCCCAAAATACATGAAATTATCAAATTCCTTCTTAATGGCCTTAGCATTGATAGCTTTCAACGAAGCATTTCCTTCGTGACGTTGTTCTAAGGCAACCCACAGAGATTTTGAAGATGTAAACTGCCTGAATTGATGAAATATTTCTCTTGATATGGCCTGAGATAAGATAGCATATGCCTTCTTTTCTAAGTCATAATCTTTTCTTTGTTGTTCGCTTAAAAGGGAAGCCAAATCAGGAGTTCCATCCTCACTCAACACTTTTTGATATCCATTCTCTATCATCATCCATAAGTTTGTATCAACTCCATTAATGTGTATCTCAAACCTGTTTTTCCAGTGATGATATTCGTCCATTGTCATGAGTTTTGGAGCCTTGTTAGCATTTCCAGCTTCATTATCGATTAATAACAAGTTTTGGATTTTACTATTCTGACTGGCAACAAAGGCTAAGTCCGACATGGTAAAAAAACGAAGTTTTTCGACACAAAAAAAAATTCAGAAGAGATTTATGCGAATGGGTCTATTCGTGCGAATGGAATTTTCTATTCGTGCGAATGGAATTTTCTATTCGTGCGAATGGAATTTTCTATTCGTGCGAATGGAATTTTCTATTCGTGCGAATGGAATTTTCTATTCGTGCGAATGGAATTTTCTATTCGTGCGATTGGAAGTTTGAACAAATGAGCGGGAGACTTGATCTATTCGTGCGAATGGTAGGAGCCATTCGTGCGAATGAAGTTCATCATAGTAGCCATTCGTACGACAGAGGGCTGTTTGACTTTTTTGCACCAATGATTGAGCTTATTATCAGATCTGGAAACTGAAACGATCAGATCACTCAGAAGCAATAATCACAAGTTTTGAACGTGGCTAAACAACGATCAAGTGATCTTTATAACATTCAAGTAGCTAGAAAAAGCAAGATTAGATTTTCTATGTTGAATCTAGAGCACAATGGCTCTGATACCACTTTGTTGGATCGGGATCTACCTTGATCCAATGATTCAACACATTAACCGAACCAAATCGTGCGGAATCCGATTTGATTGGCAATCCAATCTATGACACGGATCGGGTCGTAAGAAACGAGCGGATTAGATGTCGAAACGAAGGTTTCTATCGACCCTTTGGTGTAGAGAAGTTGGATACAAGACCTGGAAACTCTCAACGGACAGAGATTCGACAATACAGGTGCAAAGAGTTTGTGTGTTCTGTTGCTTAGTCTGGTTCTGCTCTGGTTAGTCTCTTCTATGTGTATATGTGTTGTATGTGTGCTCATGAAGTGAAAGTTCTATATATAGTGCTGAGGCCATTCGTACGAATGAGCCATGTAAATGGACTCATTCATGCGAATTAATCAGCAGAATGGTTCATTCGTAAGAATGAATCATCAGAATGGTTCATTCGTACAAATGAATCATTCTCATGACTTATTCTAGCGAATGAATCATTCTCATGAGCTATTCGCGCGAATGGATCATTCTCATGATCCATTCGTGCGAATGGGCCTTTCATTAGCACGATTGATCAACGTTATCGCTATTTATCAGATCGTTTAACACAGTCGTTATATATGAGTAAACATTAAGGATAAACATGTAATTTCATTAATATATCAAATAGTTACATTAAACATAGATGAAATACATATTACAAGGGATTAGGGACATATCATGCATCTACAAGATCAAACTCCATTCTCATTGGTATTTGGCACTGAAGCCATGATCCCAACAGAGATGGTTATCCCTACTACGAGAACCAATCTTCAAACTCTAGAGACCAACAACGAAGCTCTTGCTCATGATCTCAACACTGTAGATAAGCTCACGGACCTTGCTAAAGTTCGTATTGCAGCTTATCAGCAGAATATAGCAAAATGATACAACAAAAACATAAGGATCAGAAGATTCCAAGTATGTGACTTCGTACTGAGGAAGGCATTCCAAAATACTACCAATCCCAATGACGTAAAGCTTGCACCAAAATGGGAAGGCCCATACTAGATTGATTCAGAAGCAGGCAATGGTGCATATTGGTTGGCTACTATGGAAGGAGAAATCCTGTCAAGATCCTGGAACGCTATCCATCTCAAAACCTATTTTATGTAAGTTAGAAATTATATTCTAACTAAAATGGTACGTCTTCTTTCCATAATTATTTTTAATTTTTATTGTTCTTTATCAAAGTATTGACTTGAGCGTCGGAGGGGTGTTAGCCAGTCTAACACCCATCTTCACCAAGGTTTCATGTTTTGCAGGAAGGATCCCTGAGGATCCTGACAACAAGATATATATTGGCCATCTCTCCTAAGTTTGGGTATCCTGAAATACCTCGAAGGTTTAAACGGCTTTCGCCTTTCTAAGTATTGGGTTAATACACCTCGCCAGGAGCGCACGATATCCAAATATAGTTCAAGGTGGGGCGACCAGTCCATGTAACAGTGGCTGATAATTTCATCATTATTGGCTATATATTGGATCCTACAGATATAACATATGTGTTATTCCTCAAGTTTCTCCCGAGCATTTAACACTTATGTGTTAAACTAAGGTTTTTAGCATTTTCATGCTAACTCAATACTGGCCCACGTTATCTGGCTTGGCCCACGTTATCTGGCTTAGCCCACGTTACTGGCTTGGCCCATGATTTTAACTTGTCATAGGCATTTAACACTTATGTGTTAACCCAAGAACTAAGCATCAATATGCTGACTCAAGATCTTTAAACGGACTGAAGACTTATGAAGATCCTGAAGTATAATTACTAAGTCTACAGCGTATTTAATAACTATACACAGGGGACAACTTACAGTTGTTATATTCTGGACTCCATGTCACAATCTGGTATGTGTAACTACCCGACTTAGTTAACAACAAAGGTATGTGTTACTTATTAATTTTCAATTAAAAGAAGATTCAAAATTTGAATGACTAAGTCATGATATGTTTGCAACTGGTACTCTTCCATACCATTTATCAAAACCAAACTATATTTTTCTAAGTCAAAATTTGATAAAAACCTAAGATGTTATTTATAAATAATCATTAAAGATCCGGTATCCTGAAAATATACCTAAACCTATTTCTCTAAATATCCCAAGGCTTAACTACCTAAGGATCCTGATCTTCTAGAACATGTCAAAGGAAACCAAACGCATAACAATCATGGCACATATTCATAAGTTATTTACTATTATTGAAAGTACAGGAGGATCAAGAATTCATGCTTCATCCAAAAGTTGGACCCATCCACCCGAATCCTTAAGCATTAGTCAGAAAAATAAATTTTATATCCCATGTAGGGATCCTCAAACACAAAAGAAAAAAATTTTTAAACAAGTACCAACATAAACAGTCAAAAAACCACAAATTCCGTGCAGAGATCCTCTTTTTTCCTGACGTCTTGATGCAAATTCTTACTTAACTACATGGTGGCTTCGGAGTACTCGGTTGCAAAACTAGCTTCTCAAACTTTGGGATTGCAAAAGACATAAGGATCATCAAAACAGGTTACATATGAATATATATATATATATATATATATCTACTAACATGCAGGGATCCTGACTACATCCTACCCTTCTTAACCCACTTGAGTGACTAGAGATCCTCACCAGGGATAGATGTTCTCTTCACAAAAAAGTATTTCCCACTCCAATCACCATGATTTTGTGTGACTATTGGAAACAAAGGAGTTTTACCAGATTTAAGTTGAAGAACAAAGCGGGAATACCTATGAGTTCTCAGATTGTACAGACTAGCAATCTCAGGAATACCGATGGCTGAGGAATGGCTACAGTTAAATTGATCTAAAGTGTACAGAATCCTCCAAACCATAGGCATCACCTAAGAAAAAGACACATCGGTGTACTGAAAGAAATCGGTAATCAACGAAGGAAAAGGGAAAACCGTCAAATATGGGAGTCGTTTTACCTAGATCTACACGCCCATCAAGTCACATTGGTCAAAACTTTTTGAATTTTGAATTTTAAAGTTTTTTTACAGTTGTCTGAATGACCTTCACAACTGTCAAAAACTTAGGGAAAATTGTTAGGGGTCAGTTTTTACCTCTAGAATCCCAGATCCTCATATAAGTATCGTTATCCCTGATCCTTACTATGTTTCAGTATCCTAATTAACTGACCGTTGTAACAACTAATATTACACGTTTATCTTTGATTTGGTCATCCAGGTAATTAACACGTCATTAATGACTAAACAAATGGCTGAAGAACTGTTCAAACAGTTACAAAAACGCGTGGAAGTCAATCTATAACGGTCAAGAACTAATGGAGACTTGTAACTACTATGAAGACCTGATTTTTTGTCGGGGTCCTCACTTTTCAATTATTTTTATCTTTTGTATATAATAAGCAGCTTGGTCGATTAGAAACACACACAATCACACTTAGCATTATTCAACACTCGAAAAGAGCTCTGTAACACTTAGTATTCGATCAATAGTTGTTCATATTGTACTTTTTTCATCGATTTATTAAAGAACACAAGGCAGCCCGACATTTAGTTGTCTCCCGAGGTTTTATGCCGGAGATCCCGAAGGATCAAGGGCTTTCCTCATAAACACTCGTGTCATTTACAGCTTTCTTTTATATTTTATTCACGATTCTTTCAAGCATTCTACCTCACATTCTAAATTTGGTTGCAAAATTAGTCTTGTTAATTTTTATCCAAAAAAGTGACACGCTGAGAGTGATTAGGGATCCACTAGGTTGTCTAGAGCTGTTTCCTTAGAAACCCAGAACCATCATAGTTCCAGAACCAGTAGAAGTTGTACTTTGCAAGTAGGATTCCGATCTAGGTAGTGTTTTTCCCAAACCTGATTTCACCTTAGCTTTTATCTTGATAGTTGAGTCGATCTTGTTTTCTGCATTCTTTAGTGATAATAAGTAGTGTAGTAAACCCCCCAAACCAAAGCAATTTAAGTCCGAGTCAGAGTCTAGTTTTGTTATCGTAGTGTATATTCCGGTTTACCATTAGGCTATGCTACACTCGATAGGTACACTTGCATATCAGTGCAGTTTAGTTTAGAGGTTTTCCTTTATTACTTAGAAGTCTAAGTTAGGTTTTATAGTTGGTTTTATAGATCATCTGGACAACATCATTTGGTGTCACGTATTTAAATGTCGTGGCTGTAGATTAAGAGTAAGTTTGACATTGTGTTGACGATAGTCAACTCAAAATTTAGTCTAGCGTTAGTCAGGCGAAATGGTTTACTTAAGCTCGATAGTAAGTCGGTGGGTTGTTATGACTGATGGTGATCAGGCAATGAATCATGATCGCGTGCGTCCTCTGACTAGTAGACATGATTCCATGTGCGTCAATAAAATATATTATTTGAATAAATGATAAAACTTTATGGTAAAACCTTTGCGGCAAAAATAATTTTTATAACGCTTCCGGGACATAATACTCCCGAATGAATTACTAAAGAACTTACTCAGCGTAGCTGACTATTTTTGCATGTATTTCAGGTAAAGAGAAAGTATGAGCTGGCGGCTTCTGGATAGATATTGGGGTTGATTTCCATTCTCTCCCTGTATTTCGCGATGTGCTCCTCTGGATATGTAGTTCCATCATACAACTTCATGTTAGGAGTCTAGAAACACTTAGGGATCTCAGAACCACATATCGGCGGAGTAAATCTCGAGATCCTGTGACTGCTAGTGTAGGTCCCCATGGCGCGTCTACGGATCGATCTCGTGATAAAACGTGATGTTTACTCGAAGTGCGGAATCCAACGAGTTAACGTTTATACGCATAAAAGACAAAGCAAACAATCAAGTAAATAAACTTCTCAATTCGTATTTCAATCACAATGATGTTTTACAGACTCAATCTGATCTCTCTGGTTCACTATCTGTCTCTCTGGTTCACTATCTGTCTCTCTAGTTCACTATCTGTCTCTCTGTTACTGAATCTGTAAAACATTCATATATATAACCAACTGACCTGATATAAGCGAACTTATTAAGTTCGCCTCTAACAGCTTAAGCGAACTTAACAAGTTCGCCTCAATTAGACCTAAGCGAACTTATTAAGTTCGCCTCTGATAGACCAGGCGAACTTAACAAGTTCGCCTCTAGGCTCACTTGTAAAACACTTAGTAACTTTAGACATTTACATAACAAAAACATAAAGACATAAAATCTAACTATTACAAGCTTTTGTCATTACAATCTATGTCCTAACAGCTAGAGGACATCTCCGGTATACGTTGGACTACACATGGTACACTAGAGATCATCTCCCTTAACTTCTTCAGTTCCTTGGCCATGGATGGAGTGATTCATGCATCCTTCACAAGTTTGTTAGTGTTTAAAAACTAATTAAAAGTGTTACTTATGTTAGGTCCTGTGATGAGGATCCTGGGGTAGTTCCAAGATTCCAGTTCGCGGTTACTCTAACAGCCGGAGTCGGCCCAACAGTAGTGGTTCCAGTCCACATGGGGAGGAAGTCTCCCTTATGGATTCATGAGGATCCCGAATAATAGAAATCCAAGATCCTTGGTTGCAGCGGGATTGTTACTTCCATTAGTTTCTTCGATTCTTTGACCTTTTCAAGCTCTCTGAACAGCATCAGGTTAGTCTTTTTCTGTTGTTCCATCTGCTGCTTCATTTCTGAGAATAGATTGAGGATATCGTCGTTTAAAACAAGCACAGCTCCCCAGAAGTAGTCTTCTTCGGCAGATTATCACTCTTTTTTAGGAATGACGGAGGAGGAGGAGGAAGAGGGTTGTTCATCCCAGAGGTTGAAGATGGAGTTGAAGCAGAAACCAATTTGGATTGGGACGACATTTTTTAAATCAGCTTGGAAAAATAATGATTGAACGCAAACTTTAGTAAAGATTTTAAGATGAAAAGCACCACTTGTCCCACGATGGGCGCCAAATTGTTTTGGGTAAAAACTATAACAACTAATTTTATAACCAAACTTCGTAAGTGAGGTAGTGTGCTTAACAAAAATGCAAGGTTGTAATCGTAAAAATGAAACTTGACACGTTTATGTACGAGGAAAGCCCTTATTTTTTAGAATCTCTGGCGTAAAACCTCGAGATCCGACTAAACATCGGGCTACCTTGTGATCTTTTATATAAACTTAAGAATGATTACAATGAGAGCAGTAGATGATTGAATTCTAAGTGTTATAGAGCTGTTTTTTAGTGTTGATTATTGCTAAGTGTGTGTAGATTTCATGAATTGTGAGTTGATGTGCTTCCTATTCGATCAAGCTATTGATTATATACAAAAATTAACATAACTAACTATACGAGAATCCCGGAATCGACCAAGTCTTCTAATATAACTGTTGGAAGCCACTCCACGTATCTTCTTCACGTTCTTCTTGACTTCTAGACCGATTCTTCAGCGATGACATTGATTTCACACGTTTTACCTGCGAATAAATCAAGATAGAAAAACAATATAATGGTTAAATATTAAGGATACCGAAACCTGTCATGATACAGAAGTACGTCGAAGATCCAGATCCCTAGCCGTAAAAGTGACCCCTAACATCCACCACGAACCACTTGTAAAGAGAAGGTTTCCTTCATCCTCGTATTCACCTAAGTCATTCCTCCCATCCTCAAGACTTTATACGGTTCTTCAAAGTACCACCTCAATGAGCTCCTATCTTCCTTGAAGGAAAATTTACACGACATCTCAGAAAACTTTAGCCATCCTCCACTAGAATATTGCTTTCCATTTCTCCCGACTAATCCCAAACTTATCCCCATACTCGAGGTGATACACCCATAGACTCTATCACACGTGAGTCTTTAAATAGACTTCTATCTACAAATTCTACCCAATAAGTTATGTTTCCCCCCAATCATCCCTGATCGTGTAGTAATAAGTTTGTACCTACTTATTGGCATCTTGTCTTACGCTATAAGGCACTACTCCTTCCTATGTGTATATTAGTTACCCTTGCATAATCATTTATGCACAAACACATAATATATACATATACACATATAACCTTCACGTACTCATTTTCGGTGTTCATCATCATATGGTTATCATGAAGGTATTCACACATGTTACATTATGAATCATATAGGCCAGGCATGATTGATAATGTAATATGCCCAATTCATATTTTAACTACATCTAAGTTTACCCACATATTCTAACAAATAATTTGTTAATTATCAACCCCCCCAAACCCGAGTACCACTACTTGTAGTTTACCATTGAAGTGTTTGACTTCAAGTTCAATCATTTAATTGTTTAGGCATACAAAGACCTTTAACTTAGACATGTTGATGTGTTGTAAAACACACATGTTTATCGAGCGTTTTTAACCATATTCAGGTTGGTTTTGATTGTAAAATTGATGAGATTGTGGTATTTATTTGTCTTTCATTGAATTTGCAGGTCTATAATAGAAGTTGAAGTATTTCTGGAAGAAAGATCGTACCCGAAAGTGTCCGAAAGAAACCGGAAGAAAAAGAAGGAAAATAAATTAAAAATATGGGAAAAGCACCCGTAGCGGACCGCTAAGGATACTACTAGCGGTCTGCCACGCCCACGAAAGACATAATCATTGCGGTGTCAGACCGCGCGTCATTTTTGCTGAGATAAGCCCTTAGCGGACCGCTAAGGAATGTAGTAGCGGTCTGCCACCGTCCTGACGGGCCAGAAAACCCTAATTGGCCTTTATAAAGAGTTTGGTCGAGTTTTCAAGGGGGAGTTCGTTCATTTGCGGCTGGAGACGACCAAGGATCTCTGGAGAACGAAGTTTTGAAGGCTAGGAACACAAGGATCAAGAGTTATTGAAGCTTTTCGGTTTGAGACAATTCGGTTTTCTTCTTTTCATCTTTTCCAGTTGTTTACTTTGATTCCAGAGATGTTTGAACATTGTTTTATTTCGTTTATTACTGTAATGAGTGGCTAGTTTCATAAGCTACCTAGGTTTGGATGATTATGCATTTGTGATGACATTTTCGGTATTGTAACCGTATGATTTGTTTCGTTAATCTTAGAATCAGTATGTTGGTTGTTTATTGATGATGATGTAAGTTGTATTTACTTGATTTCTACTGCCATTATCATGTCCTACTTGTCTTAGTTGTAGATGTCCTTACTTTGTGTTTTGACTGATAGACGACTGACTTGACCATAGCGGTTGGTGTCTAGGCTGTAAGTTGATAGTAAAATCAGCGTCCTACATGTTCTTGATACATACCAAGTGATAGAATTAGCCTGAAACCTCCTACCCATTGTCCTTTGAGTTTAGATCACGACTGTACGATTCTATCTTTTGTGATGTGGTGTTAGTGTTCTTAGGGTCTATTTGATTCCTTCATATCTGATTGCCCTCTGCTTTGGGGTTGTGTATCACGACCTTTCATAGGATTGAGAGTGGTGAGACCGACCGGAGAACCCTCTTTTGACATTTTAGCTTAACCTATCCCGACCTTCATCCGAGTCTTGTGGTTCTCTCAGGAAGTAGCAACATACCTGGTCAACCTTAGATTTGTATCCTTAGAGATAGTCATATGATCAATACCATAGTCATTGCATGTGTATAGGATTCCTGCCTAGGTGGTTGTCTTAGTTCTTTGATTTCATCTGAGTCCTCTGTGTTTGTTTGCTTGCTCATTTTTACATTTGGTCATCATTTAGAGTCATTAAGTTTAGAGTCTTTAAGTCATTTGCATTTTGTTTCATGTTTCTAGATTTGTAGTAAATCTCATCTTGAAGAGTTCATTAGGCTAGGACCCGATAGAGGTTTATTATCGAGGGCTGTCTTAGGTGTCCACGGATTGATATCCGGACTTACCTTTACTTCACTACATACGTACCGGTACACTTGTCGAGTGTGTGGTTGAGTTTTGGGTATTTTTCCCTTTTAAAACTATTGTGTAATTGGACCTTAAATTTATATACATTTCATGCACATCAAGTTTTTGGCGCCGTTGCCGGGGACACCACATCGGCAACTTTGAGAACGACCCGAGTCGGGGGTCTTGCCATTTTGTTTTTCTATTTTTATTCTTATTTGATCTTCATTCTATTTTATTTTATTTTGTTTTATTTTTATCTTCCTTGTTGTGTCACTTTAGTGTAGGTTCCTTATTTGCTATTTGTTCCTTAGATTAGGTTTGCCCTTTTTAGTATTGTGAGTCTGCTTTTTTTTTTCTTTTTCTTGCAGTGCATGCGAAGTACCCGATCTGCGGGACCAATTGAGTTTATCTAGTTAGCCGAACCTGAGAGATTTTTTCACCGGAGACAGCGAGTCAGAGTTAAAATGGGAGATCAACCACCTGTTAGAAAGACCGTCGTGGATTATGCTAAACCCGGAGGAGGTTCGAGTATCACTAACCCTACACCAGAAGCCAATAATTAGCAAATTTCTTCTCATCTTATCAACACTATCACACACTCTGCACAGTTCCATGGGTTGAACGATGAAGACCCAAATTCGCACCTGAACCGTTTTGCGATAATATGCGATTCCTTTCGCATCAACGGGACGACTGTAGATGCATGCCTTTTGCGTATGTTCCCGTTCTCACTGGCAGGTAAGGCCCAGACGTGGCTTGAGTCCCTTCCCCCGGGATCCATTACCACCTGGGCAGATATGAAAGAGAAATTCATGCACAAATACTCGTCTGAGGAGTTTCATCCATGCTTTCAACCAAGAAGAGGGAGAGACTTTCTATGAGACGTGGGAGCATATCAAGGAGCTGTTGCACAGGTGTCCACATCATGGTTTGGAAGACTGGGCGTTGTTAGAGAAGTTTTATGATGGAGTTGGTCTCGCGGCCAAGAGCATGTGGATACCACATCTGGTGGTAATCTATTGACCAGCAAAACCCCTGAGGAGTGTATGTACTTGTTTGAGAATATGGCGATGAGCAATTACCAGTATCCTAGCGCTAGGGGCACTTCATCAACTGCACGGCGTGCACCAGGTTGATGCTAGCACTGCTTTGGCCGCCCAGGTCGAGGCTTTAGCTAAGGCTGTGAAGGATATGCAAGTCAAGAACACCTAGAAGTGTGAGGTTTGCAGGGGCGGTCATGATACCGTTGATTGCCCAATGGGACGTACTGAAGAGGAGGTTGACTTCGTGGGGAATCCCAACCGTCAGAACAGAGATTTTGGGAATTCATTCAATTTCGGTTGGAGAAACCACGTTGGTTTTAGTTGGAGGAACGGGAACAGTCAAGGTTCCCAGCACCAGAGACAGAGTCTGTTTCAGAGCCCGAGTGAGGGGCAAGGCAGTGGCCCAAGCAGTGGCCAGAGTAACGGACAGAGTGGAGGCGAGAAGAGGCCCACTCTTGAGGAGATGATGACCCAGCAGTCACTACTCTTGACTCAATTCATGGAGAAAGATGAGGCCAGGCACCAGGAGAACCAGATGAAGTTTCAGGAGCATAGCACGATGATCCAGGGTCAGGGAGCCCGATTGCTGAATATGAAGAGGAATATAGGAGAGCTGGCTGAGCAGCTAGAGGCGAGACAATCAGGAGGACCGCCTGCGCGTACTGAGACCAATTCTAACACACATGTAAAAGCAGTAACCACAAGAAGTGGTAGAGGAGGAGCGACTGAGACACCGGTTGTGGATGATGAAGAACCGGTGGATGAGGAGATCGAGATGGAGTCGGTTCCCGGCAAGGTGCACCAGACTAGGCGAAGCCCAGCAAGTACAGCACAGCCGGTGGAGACCGAGGTGAAGGCACCCACACCCCCCAGGGTGTATAAGCCCGCAATCCCTTACTCGGGAAGGCTTATGAGAGAGAAGAAGAATGAGCAGAGAAGTAGGTTTCTTGAGATGTTTAAGCAATTGCATATAAACATACCGTTCGTAGAGGCTCTAACCCAGATGCTTAAGTATGCCAAGTTTCTGAAGGACCTCTTGTCCAACAAAAGGAACTTCAAGACCTCTCTCACGTCACCTTAAGTGAAGAGTGTTCTGTGTTTTTCCAGAACAAGCTACCTCAGAAGAGGGATGACCCAGGGAGTTTCACGATTCCCTGCATTATTAGTAGTTTATCGGTCAGCAACGCTCATGCTGATTTAGGTGCTAGCATCAACTTGATGCCTTATGATGTCTTCAGCAAGCTAGACATAGGAGAGCCGTAGCCCACGCGGATGAGCATTCAGCTTGCGGATAGATCGGTTAAGTATCCGCGTGGGATTGTTGAGAACATGTTAGTGAAGGTAGACAAGTTCATATTTCTGATGGGCTTTGTTATACTTTACATGGATGAGGACGAGAAGGTGCCTCTCATTTTAGGGCGACCATTCCTAGCTACCGCGCGAGCATTGATATACGTTTATGACGGTAAGCTAACGTTGAGGGTGAATCAGGAGGAGGTTACATTCGATGTGGCCAAGTCCATGAAACACCTGAAGAGCAATGATAACTCCCTTTACTTTATTGATGCGATCATGTCACATGTCGGGAGATGTTTAGGTGACATATGTGGGAGAGATGGTTCTGACACACAGATCCTGGACCAGGAGATGCAGGAGATTGAGATGATTGTTGCGGATGTGGAGCATCAGTCTAGCCCTCTGGCTAGTAAGCATCCCCATGAGTCTGATGATTTCGAGGTGATTGAGAGACATGAGCCTGCTGAGAGGCCATCGGTAAAGAGTCCACCCCCGTCGTTGGAGCTGAAGGAATTGCCGACTCACCTGGAGTACGTATTCCTGGACGAAGGGAGGAAGTTACCCATGATTATCGTGAAGGATCTCACAGAGGATGAGAAGGAAAGATTGCTTGAGGTTTTGAACGCACACCGACATGCTATTGCGTGGAACACGAGCGATATAAAGGGTATCAACCCTTCCTTTTGTACGCATAAGATCCTCAAGGAGGAAGATTATAGGTCGGTGGTGCAGCCTCAGAGAAGGCTTAACCCTAAGATGCAGGAGGTAGTGAAGAAAGAGGTGATTAAACTGCTTGATGCAGGGCTGATTTACCCCATTTCTGACAGTGCATGGGTTAGCCCAGTCCAGGAAGTTCCTAAGAAGGGTGGCATAACTGTAGTCACCAACGACCAGAACGAGCTTATACCTACCAGGACTGTGACTGGATGGAGGGTCTGCATTGATTATCTCAGGCTCAACGATTAGGAAATACCATTTTCCTTTACCTTTCATCGATAAGATGTTGGAGCGTCTGCCAGGGCAGCAGTTCTATTGCTTCCTTGATGGTTTTTCAGGTTACTTCCAGATTCCTATTGCACCCGAGGATCAGGAAAAGACCACGTTCACATTCCCCTATGGTACTTTTGCATACAGACGCATGCTGTTTGGGTTATGTAACGCTCTAGCGACATTCCAGAGGTGCATAGTGGCGATTTTCCATGATATGATCGAGGAATCCATGGAGGTATTCATGGATGACTTTTCGGTATTCGGGAGTTCTTTTGATCATTGCTTGAGGAGCTTAGAGAAGATGATGGCTTGTTGTGAGGAGACCAACTTGGTCTTGAATTGGGAAAAATGCCATTTTATGGTGAGAGAAGGTATAATTTTAGGGCATAGAATTTCTAGGGAGGGTAAAGAGGTTGATAGAGCAAAGATAGACACAATATCCAACCTTCCACCCCCCACTTCGGTGAAGTCCATTAGGAGATTTCTGGGTCACGCCGGTTTCTACCGGCGGTTCATTCATGATTTTTCCAAAATAGCCAGACCCATGACCCAACTCCTAGAGAAGGATATCCCATTTGTGTTTTCGGAGAAATGTTTGGAGGCGTTTGAGCTATTGAAGGAGAAGTTGGTGAACGCCCCCATCATGATAGCCTCAGATTGGACACTGCCTTTCGAGCTGATGTGTGATGCCAGCGACTTTGCAGTAGGGGCGGTTTTAGGACAGCGGAAGGAGAAACACTTCCATCCGATTTACTATGCGAGCAAGACTTTGAACGACGCTCAGGAGCATTACACTACCACAGAGAAGGAGTTGTTAGCGGTGGTGTATGCTTTTGACATGTTTAGGTCTTATCTAGTGCTGTCCAAAACAATAGTTTACACGGATCATGATGCAGTTATATATCTCTTTAGCAAACAGGATGCTAAACTACGCCTTATTCGTAGGATATTGTTGCTAAAAGAGTTCGATATCGAGATCCGGGATAAGAAAGGTGCCAAGAATGTAGCAGTCGATCACTAGTCGCGTCTAGAGAATTCGTAGAGTGACGAGCAGAGAGGGGTGAGAGTGGATGATAGATTCCCCTTAGAGAGTATGATGTTTGTTACTGCACAGGATGATGGCTATCCTTGGTTTGCTGACTATGCGAACTACTTAGTTGACGGGACCCTAATGAAGGGCATGACATACCAGCAAAAGAAGAAATTATTCGCTGATGTTAAGCACTATATGTGGGAAGATCCCTATTTATTCAGGATTGGAGTTGATCAGATTGTTAGGAGGTGTGTGGACAAGAGAGACGCACAGCGTATTCTGAGACATTGCCACGAGGGACCGACTGGTGGTCATAATGGAGCTAGTTATACAGCTAAGAAAGTGTTTGATTCTGGTTTCTACTGGCCGAAGATTTTTAAGGATGCTCATGCGTTTGTGAAGAGATGTGATGCATGTCAGAGAGTAGGGAATATCTCATCCCGGAATGAGATGCCTCGGAATGCCATTCAGATTGTAGAGGTTTTTGATGTTTGGGGCATTGACTTCATGGGTCCGTTTCCGCCATCTCGCGGGAACAAGTATATCCTTGTCGTCATTGATTATGTTTCGAAGGGGATTGGGCCAAAGCCTTGCCTACTAATGATGCGAGAGTGATCATGATGGTTCTGAAGCAGTTGTTTTCTAGGTTCGGTGTGCCTAAGTCCCTGATTAGTGATAGGGGGACCCACTTCTGTAACACGCAAATGGAGAGAGCTTTGCAACGCTATGGGGTCACCCATCGGCTTGCAACAGCCTATCACCAGCAGACAAGTGGGCAAGTTAAGGTGAGTAATCGGGGAATTAAGAGAATTTTAGAGAAGACGGTAGGGGCCAATAGGAAGGATTGGTCAGATAAACTAGATGATGCATTATGGGCTTTCCGGACCGCATTTAGGACATCTACCGGTTCCACACCATTTAAACTAATTTATGGGAAAGCGTGTCATTTGCCAGTTGAGTTGGAGCATCGAGCATGCTGGGCATTGAGGACGGTTAATTTGGATGAAGCTAGTGCTGGAGAGAAGAGGATGTTTGAGTTGCATGAGTTAGAGGAGTTGCGAGACCACGCATACGCACATGTGACGGGTTACAAGGCGAAGACGAAGGAGTTGCATGATCGCCACTTGAAGAATGTTAGAAGTTTTGAGTGTGGGGATCAGGTGTTGCTTTACAATTCCCGGTTGAGGTTATTTTCGGGAAATCTTAAGTCCCGTTGGTTGGGACCATTTGTGGTGAGGGAAGTATTCCTGTATGGGACGGTTGAGATAGAAGAGAAGAATGGCACGAGATTTAAGGTGAATGGCCACAGACTAAAGAATTACATCAGTGGTTCTATTGCGGAGAAGGAGGATGAGGTCATCTACCTCGAACCTCTAAAAGAATGAGTGTGAGGATGAGTCGGGCTAAGGACTCGTTAAACCAAGCGCTCTCGGGAGGCAGCCCGAGCTGTATCTCATATTTGGTATTAGGTATTTTATTTTTTGTATTTATTTATTTTTATATTTGTATAATTGTTCTAACCATGTAATCAAGTTGTACATATGACATAAACAGTGGCACGAAAAACGAATCGCAACCCAGTTAAATCCAGGTCAGTATAAGTCAGATGTACTTCATTATTAGAACCGTTTTGTAAAAATAAAAAAAGAATCACTCTGTAAGAATTTTTATTTAAATTCTTCTTTTTTTTGTAAAGTTTTAATATAAAAATAAATAAATAAAAAACATAAAAAAGAAGAAAAATTTTAAAAATAAATACATAAAAGAATCTGGAAGGCAAGAAGGTAGCGTACCGCTACACAAAGAGCTAGCGGTCTGCCACCATGAAGCAGGCCTTTAAATTTTGAAGGGGTAGCGGACCGCCAAGAAACATGGTAACGGTCCGCTAAGACGTCCACATCAAAAAAAAATATAAAACCCTTTTTTTTAACAGACCGACATTTCTTCACCGCCATCATCGACCACCACTCTCAATCCGACCACCACATCTCCGCCACTGTTACACCATCCACCACCATTTGTACACCACCAGCACCACCTTCACCCCATCCATCATCTACCAGAAGCCAGCCACCAGCAACCACCAGCGATCACCACTGCCATCAGTCACCACCCCCATCGCCATCTTCAACCCCTCTCTAAAAACCCAAGGTACACTTTCAACCTTTAATTTTGAATAATTTCTTGTATCTCAACTGTATTTGGGTATAATAGGGTACATTTTCTTGTACATTGAATCGATTTTGAGCTTAAATTGTCTCCCTCCCGTACTCAATCTCAACTGTATTTGGGTATAATAGGGTACATTTTCTGTTTAGGTGTCGGATCGACACCTGGTTCCACGCGGTCCGCTATGGGGCTGATATTGAATCTGTGTAACTGATTGGGTAGCGGACCACTACACCCTTCTTAGCGGTCCGCCACCTCTTTTGTAAAAAAAATAAAAAAAATGAATAAATAAAAATAAAAATTAATTATTTGTTCATTTGTATTTTAATAATGCATTGTAAATACCTCATGTAATTTAAATTTTGTACATTTCGTTATCTCTTGTCCACCACCATTTGTAATTAAAACCATCAGGCCGGGTTACAAACCCGGCCGCGTTTGTTGTTAAGTTTGTACTAACTTTATTTTGCAGGATTATGGCGTCGAGTTCATCAGCGGCCAGCGGTGGCCGCAAGAGAGGTCGAGCTAGCGAGCGATCTCGGATTCAGTACGCAGCACCACCACCACCACCATCGCCACCACCGCATGGAGCCGCCGAGGACGAGCAGGCCGATCAGGGAGTGCGGGCAGCCGCCGCACGACCAGCACAGAGGGTGCGTCATACACTATTGTTGTTCGTGCCAGGATCTGACGAGCACGATCGCCTTTAGAGGATCATTCAGCTTCAGCATCACCAGCCACGCACCATTGACTGGGGTTTGATGGGGACACTTGGCGTCCGCCAGAGATTAGAGGAGATGGTGACACCGAGATGGAGGATTTTGCTTGATGAAGAGGGTCCGCAGTTCGAGGAGCTGACACTAGATTTCTTCTCCACATTTCACCTCGCCGGTGGTCGTTTCGATAACGACCACGCCGTTCAGTTTTCACTTCGGCGTCGCCAGCACAGCATGAGCATCCCGCGATTTGTCGTTCGCATGGGATTATACACCGAGGCGGAGACAGCCCAGCCCATTTTCACTGAGAGCATTCGAGGCTTATTTACCGATGCCGATACACCTGGCGTGACAGCCGACCGACTGCATAGCTGGTGGATCACCGTGGCCGACGCAGTCTTTCGCCCGAGCATACCTACATCACACATCCGTGACCCGGTGATCCAGTTCTTACACCGCATCATCGCCTGCACCATTCAGGGGCGTTTTATGGGGATCGAGAAGGTCACTCTGCAGGACCTTCTCATCCTTTACTGTTTGGTAGAGAGACAGCCGGCCAATCTGGCCACCATTATGTTGTCTTCTCTAACCAGGGCACAGGGCCGGGGCAACACATCCCGGCTGTGTAAGGGGGTCTATGTAGCCAGACTCGCGACGAGTCTTGGTGTTTTCACCGACCATCCCTCTGACACACTCACCACAGGGCCCGTGGCCGCCCAAATTCGATACGAGGATATGCAGCAGATGGGCATTTACCCCTACGAGGGCGAATAGAGGTTTGTACCCATCAGACCCGTCCAGCTTGCACCTCCGCCGCCCGGTTTGGGTCCAGACGATGTGGCTCTCATCGGCGTAGCACCATCACGCCAGCCACGTCCTAGGGCGAGGCCCCGTCCCGAGGGAGAGCCACCGGTCACACTCGAGAGCCTTCACAAAGATCACCGAGCTTTCCGGGATGAGGTACGGGCCGAGTTACAGGCACAGCGAGGGATGCTTCAGCAGATCATATAGACCATTTTCACATCCCCCCTGTTGCTCCACCACCACCACCATAGTCGAATTTGTTATTGTACTTTGATCTTTTGTACTGTATTGTTTATGTATTTCTTAGTTTCTATTTGTACTTGTATTTCTCGTTGTATTTGTACTAGCTTTTGTATTCAGGTACAGTCTGGTGAACTGTAGGTTTATTGTAAATTTTATTTCCTTGTATTCTGTAAATTATCTTATGTAATTCAGTTTATGTATATCTCGTATGTTGATGCTTGGTTGTGTAGTATTGTATACAGAATGACATACGACGTTGAACTTGGCAATGAGATTATTCTACACGCGTCAGAGTACCATTATCATCAGGGGAGTTTAACTTTTATTTCTGCTTTATTTTTAATTTTATTTTCATTTTCATCCTTCGTTAGTTTTTGTTTCTTTTTATCTTTCTTCCAAACACATTAGGGACAATGTGCATTTCAAGTGTAAGGAGGATAAATAAATATAAATAAATAAAATATATATATATAAATAAATAAAAATTTTCAAAAATATTTTGCAAGTCCCGAGAGCTTCACATTCTATTTTTAAATCCGGGCACACAAAAGACCTGTTTTTATGCGATGTAAACCAGGGGCTTTTAGCGGGTCGGGTGTGGTTTTGCGTTTCCTTTACGCGGTTTTCTCCAAGTATTCGGGATTAAGATTTTTCAACTAGTCAGTTTTTCAGTATTAAAATCAATTGGGATGCCTAGGAGAGTATAGCAGACTAGACGATAATAATTGTGCACAACTTGTATCGGCAGCCCGATTCCACACGGTTCAATGAGATTTTTGAACCTTTGACTTCATATTTATATTCACTGTCTCTTCTTGTTGAGTGTTTTCCCTGTATGATTTGTCTGGTTAGAACTTGATTATCTTGATACATGTCAAGACCCTAGCTTTAGACAACACACAGAAATGATCTAGGCATTAGGATTTAGCCCTTTTTGTTTAGCCTTTTCTTTTGTTTATACCTGCCTAAACATTAGCCCCTAGTTAGCCCCCTTCAAGCCTTACTCCCTTTTCATTTCAAAAAAAAACCCACTTAATACACCCTTAGCCTTTGCAGCCTTTTTATTTTTTTATTTTTTTTTGAACCCGTGTCACTAGTCCGGATTAATATAGTTTGTGCAGTTAGTAACAGCAAGAGAAATAAAGAGAAAAAAAAGAGAGAAAAGTCTTGAGAAATCATAAAAAAATAGGTTATTCCAAGGAATAAGTGTGAGGATCAAACATCCTCACAATTCAGAATAGTTTTGTTCTATTTGTTTGTTCTGTTTATTTTAGTTTCTTTTATCCGGGCCGGTTTTATCTTAGCCACTTAAAATATCCTATCCGTACCCTGAACCCTAGCCTAACATTCCAACCCAGTTAAAGACCTTTTTGATCTGTGTGTCTGTCTTCACATTCGGGTGGAGATTTGATTGATTCTCAAGCATCTGACTTAGACATTTCATTGGTAGGTCTGAGAGTTAGATTAGGAGCTGGCAATCTTTTGCTAATCACATAAAATAAACTGAGAGGAGAGAACTCTTGTGAGGGGTACGAGTTGTACACAGTTAGAGCTTGAAAGGAAGCGAGTCTTGAATAGGCATACCCATTTTTTCCAAAAGTTAGATCCATATAGACTGGTTGAAATGTAAATCTATTGAACGTTGTAAAACTTGGGGAGTCATTTGTTGTTTTTGGATTTCGCGGCCTGTTTCTGACTTTAGTTCGAAGTTCTTGTATTCGTGTGATTACTAAGTTGGATGTATTGCTTTGGGCTTTGCTTAGGGACAAGCAAACTTCAAATGTGAGGATGTTTGATGTGTTGTAAAACACACATGTTTATCGAGCGTTTTTCACCTTATTCGGGTTGGTTTTGATTGTCAAGTTGATGAGATTGTGGTATTTATTTGGTCTTTCATTGAATTTGCAGGTCTATAATAGAAGTTGAAGTATTTCTGGAAGAAAGATCGTACCCAAAAGTGTCCGAAAGAACCCGGAAGAAAAAGAAGGAAAATAAATTAAAAATCTGGGAAAAGCACCCGTAGCGGACTGCTAAGGATACTACTAGTGGTCTGCCACGCCCACGAAATACATAATCATTGCGGTGTCAGGCCGCGCGTCATTTTTGCTGAGATAAGCCCTTAGCGGACCGCTAAGGAATGTAGTAGCGGTCCGCCACCGTCCTGACGAGCCAGAAAACCCTAATTGGCCGTTATAAAGAGTTTGGTCGAGTTTTCAAGGGGGAGTTCATTCATTTGCAGCTGGAGACGACCAAGGATCTCTGGAGAACGAAGTTTTGAAGGCTGGGAACACAAGGATCAAGAGTTATTGAAGCTTTTCGGTTTGAGACAATTCGGTTTTCTTCTTTTCATCTTTTCTAATTGTTTACTTTGATTCCAGAGATGTTTGAACATTGTTTTATTTCGATTATTACTGTAATGAGTGGCTAGTTTCATAAGCTACCTAGGTTTGGATGATTATGCATTTGTGATGACGTTTTCGGTATTGTAATCGTCTGATTTGTTTCGTTAATCTTAGAATCAGTATGTTGGTTGTTTATTGATGATGATGTATGCTGTATTTACTTGATTTCTACTGCCATGATCATGTCCTACTTGTCTTAGTTGATTCCGTGTCTTCTAGGTTGGGTTTTGCATGCTAGATGTCCTTACTTTATGTTTTGACTGATAGAAGACTGACTTGACCACAGCGGTTGGTTTCTAGGCTGTAATTTGATAGTAAAATCAGTGTCCTACCTATTCTTGATACGTACCAAGTGATAGAATTAGCCTGAAACCTCCTACCCATTGTCCTTTGAGTTTAGACTACGCGACCGTACGATTCTATCTTTTGTGATGTGGTGTTAGTGTTCTTAGGGTCTATTTGCTTCCTTCATATCTGATTGTCCTCTGCTTTGGGGTTGTGGATCACGACCTTTCACAACATTAAGAGTGGTGAGACCGACCGGAGAACCCTCTTTTGACATTTTAGCTTAACCTATCACGACCTTCATCTGAGTCTTGTGGTTCTCTCAGGAAGTAGCAACATACCTGGTCAACCTTAGATTTGTATCCTTAGAGATAGTCATATGATCAATACCATAGTCATTGCATGTGTATAGGATTCCTGCCTAGGTGGTTGTCTTAGTTCTTTGATTTCATCTGAGTCCTCTGTGTTTGTTTATTTGCTCATTTGTTACATTTGGTCATCATTTAGAGTCATTAAGTTTAGAGTCTTTAAGTCATTTGCATTTTGTTTCATGTTTCTAGATTTGTAGTAAATCTCATCTTGAACCGTTCATTAGGCTAGGACCCGATAGAGGTTTATTATCGAGGGCTGTATTAGGTATCCACGGATTGATATCTGGACTTACCTTTACTATACTACATACGTACCGGTACACTTGCCTAGTGTGTGGTTGAGTTTTGGGTATTTTCCCTTTTAAAAATATTGTGTAATTGGACCTTAATTTTATATACATTTCCTACACATCACATGTATTGACCCATACAAGTCCTAAAGTTTCACCACTCATCAAATTGACATATCCACATGTCTATTGCGAGAACCACCACTCGCTTTCTCGAATTGAGTATTTGACTTCATGCCGACCCATTAAGTATCCACACTTCATGTCACCTGTGATGTATTTGACTTCACTTTCACCCGTGAAGTACTTGACCTCACTACCACCCATGAAGTATCCAAACTTCACGTAAACACCTCCATGAAGTATCCATACTTCATGTAATCAATCAATTTATTGTTTTACCATCAACAATTGACTTTTACCATATTAAGTCAATTTTAGTCTAATGTTACCACATTCTACATTTTAGTTGACTATTAACCACATTGAGTCATTTACACCATTGAACCACATATGCACAATCAAGTTTGAATATTAGCTAGATAGTCTAATTACACATATCTAACACATTTGCACATTCAAGTTTAACTATTAATCACATAGTCTAATTATACCTATTTACCACATTTGCATATTCAAGTTTGACTATTAATCACATAGTCTAATTACACATATTTCATCATTATCCACAATGGTTTGATTTATACCACATTAAGTCCATTTTATAACAATTTCATCATTTATTCACAAATGGTTTGACTTATACCACACTAAGTCAATTTATAACAAATCATCACATTCTATATTTTAGTTTGACTATATGTCACACTAGTCAGTTACACCAATTTATCACGTTTAGTTTGACTATATCCCACATAGTTCAACTACACCACTTCTATCAAGTGTCATTCATTAGTTTGACTAATTTCCTCATTATGTCAACTACAACAATCCTACCACATTCATACTTTACTTTGACCATTTACCACATGAGTCAAAATCAACATACAACATATAAATAGAAATAACAATACATCTACTTACATGTAACCACTACTTATTTACTACTAAGTAAATGCAAAGCACTTACCTTTGCCAATGAAGATTCCAAATTGTCTTCAAAGCTAACGCCTTGATCACCTAAACATCCCACATGTTTTTAGTAATCTAAATTACCTTAGTACATACATTAATTGAATTTTAACACCCACCCAAGAAGTTATGATCTTCACTAATAACTAACTTAGCTTAACTAGCTTCCATCATGCTTTCAACCTTTTTAGATAACAACAACCCATTTTGACACGTTAAGGTTCTATCCAATTTCACCCAATTCTCCACGGTTCTTGATTCATCAAAATGAATGAGGGTTTCTACTAAAATTGTGTTTATTAACACAATAAACACTTATCAACCACCAATTCGTCATTTAACTTCATCAATTTGAGAACCCCCAATTTTCACCTCAAGAACCCTAATTTTTAAATCATCAAATTAGATGTTATTAACCACTAATCAACAATAGACAAGCTAGATAACAAGTTATTCCAAGTTATCTTTCCTCAAATCCACCCAATGCAGCCCCAATTCCATTTTCTTCAAAAAAAAACTCAAGAACACTAACAATGGAGGATTTAAGAGATGGAGAAGACACTTAGTTGTTGATTAGAAAGGATTGTCTTGGTAGAACAATTCCAAATCAATCATGCAATCCACTGATCTTGAGTTCTTGATCTTTCTCCCCTTCTCCTCTCTAATTTGCGACACATACACACACCTTGTGTGTATCGACCCCTTTTTTTATCTCCACCAAATTCACTATGTGCCAAATGAAAGATCAATCCCTGCACAATCTTATTTGACTCCTCCTTCCAAACCTAGGAAATTCCATCATTTAAATAACACCCTCCAACTTTCTTATATTTAAATACACCCCTACAATATAACTAATATATTATAGGACAAGCCCAAAAGTTGGTTCGTTACACTCTTGTTATCCCGACTTTCGAGCAGCTCTCCCGAGTTTGTCTGGTCTTCGCTTATGTACAGCACTAGAGCGTTAAAAGCCTCCAAAACCCTAGATGAGCATAGAAGATCAAGTGAAAGTGCTAGAGCATTAAGAGCTGACTACTAAGCTTTCTAGCACTAAGTTATTATCTTTTTGAGCTTCAAAACCAAGGTGAATACGAGTCTGTCAAAAATACAGTTTTACGTTGTGAGTGTGCTACAAACACTCTCACGGTTTACAAAAAGGACAAGAAACGAAAAATTAATTACTTACGCATACCATCCCGGGGGGCTACGGATATAACCCCGCGGGTGTTTGTTACTGTTACCCGAATAAAGTATACGTAAAGTTTGATCAAATATTTATACTCGCTCCGGATCTATACGTCTGTATGACATGTATTATTTTATTTTTTAATATGATGGGTCCATAATTTATCTCTCTTGTGAAATATCATGAGAAAACCATCATCTTTTAAATAAAATTAAAAAAAAACTGAACTGACCAATCATATAGTTTATAAGTATTTTTCTTTTTGTATCATCCAAATGTTATTTTAGTAAAATTTCACCCCTTTTGTTTTTGGTAATTATATAGTTTTAATTAAAATCCTCTCCCTCCCTCCCTCCCTGATAATATATATATGGGAAGGTTCCACTAAAAAATAGTTTTTCGTTAAAAAACGCTAAGAATTGAGTCAAACGAACTCCGATTGATCTCATTCCAGCGGCGTTGGAACCGTCTCAACGAACCCTAACCCGGACCCAAAAATCTAAAACCCCCTCCACCCACACCCCCAAAAACCTAAACCTCCCCTGCAGCCTCACCTCGAAAAGCCTATAACCACCACCCCCACCCCCCACAAAAAAAACCTAAACCCCTCACCCCCACCCCAAAAAAATAACTAAACCATAAAATCTAAACCCTAAAAGCTAAACCCTAAGGCTAAACCATAAGGCCTAAAACCTTAAATGTCAAACGTTAAATCTAAACCCTAAAAGCTAAGATGGTAGAGTTCGACGAGACCGTTCCAACGCCGCTGAAATGAGCTCGATCGGAGTTCGTTTTATATCGTTTCTTAGCGTTTTGATTATTTCTTAGATTTCTTAATGTATGTATGTATGTGTGTGTGTGTGTGTAGGTTCAAATACAAAAAAGTTTATCATTAAAAGGCTGCAAATGATTCTGGACCATTGATCAAGGAAACCAATCGATAAGATGAAAGGATGTCACGCCAACAGTTTTTTATGCATGAAAAAGAGACTAATAAACGTTCACAACAACGTGAAGCTTGCCCCGATGGTTAGCTTGAAACCTTGAAATGGAAATTGTGCGCATAACTTCTGAAAACAATGTGATCTCAACAATGACCATCGAAGCACGGATCCTTATAAAGACGGTTGATATCGACACATGAATTCACTTTCTGGTTTTGAAAAACCTAAAGTTTACGCTCGTTGACATTCTATGTTAAGATGTTGGTAACAATTGATGACTCGAGACACTATAGCATTACCCTGACCCATCATGCTCACTAACACAACAATGCATGTGGAAAACGGGCAAAGCACCCTCACTGCTATATTTGTTGTAGAATCGTTCAAGATTTTTGTGATGCTCCCTCCCAAAGGAAAGCTTAGGGGTTGTTCGATAGCCTTTTAACGATTACATTAAAAGGTTACCTCTGAATCAGTCAGAGGTAAATAGGTGTTTGTTTCAGATTTTGTCAGTCTCTTAATAGTTTATCCAGTCTCTTAATGGTTCGGCTCTAAAACAATATTAAACCATTAAGAGCTCTTAATAAACCAAACAGCCCCCTAAGTGTCCATTCAATTCCTACATTCTCCATTACTCTCTGCCTTTATTTATAAGAAAAACATTTTTATCCTAGTATGGTTACAAGACATTCCACCTGCCGAGTCTAATGATGTTGGTGAGCCGCAAAGTCTACAAGAAACTTGATATAATAGATTCTTTACTATAGTTAAGTCGACCCACTCGTGACCTACTTTTGATCGACTCACTAAAAACTCAAATCATGTCAAACTTGTATTAGAGCTCTCTTAATAAACGAGCTCGAGCTTGAATTTAAACTCACATATCAAGCTTAACTTGGCTCGTGAGCCTAAACGAGCTTAATCGAACCAACTTTTTATATATATAATTTATTTAACATATTAAATATATTATTATATATATAATCATGATATAAAACTAATTATTAACTAATACAAATAGTAATTTGTGAATAGTATTGTCTCACAAAAATTATATATACACAAATTTTGTAATATCTCAGCCGCTTTTCTTAAATCAATTTTAGTTTTGTATGTATTTTTATTATTTATTACTTTATTACAACTTTACAAGCATATCCTCTTTTTATTGATAAATCAACTTTAAAATTTTATTTTATATCCTTCTCAACACTAGATATATTTTCTTTTATTTTTTGTATTTTATTTTATTATATTTTATTCTTAATTATATACCATATACATTTTAGATTGGCGTTTTTTTTTATTTTGGTATATTTTATTCTTAATTATATACGATATATATTTTATATTAGAGTGAACAATACTTCAATATTATTGGTTGGGTTAGGCGGTTTTGACACGTGAAGTTGTTGTTGGTCAAGCTTTTTTTTTACATTCTCAATTTTTTAGGTGTTTTTTTGTGTACTTGTTAGGCACGCACCGTTTAACACTCTCACCCCCTGTCCACCCGGGTTCGATCTATGGGGGTGGCATGATTGTTTATAATTTTTTTTGTTATTTCTTAGTCCACTTTTTTTAGTTTTGTTTTTTTTGTTTGTTTTTTACGTTTCAACATTTTGATGTAGTATGCAATACGTCTCCCGTCGCGTAGCGCGCCTGATTCAAAAAAAAACCACAGCGCAACACGTGCGTAGGAAATTTCCTAGTTAAATAATATATATCATGTTATATATAAAATTTATAATTATAAGTACATATATATATATATATATATAATTATAAATGTATATAATATATAACTAAATAATTAATAAATAATAAACGAGTCAAGTCCAAGTCGAACTCAGGCTTTATAAATAAAGATCTAAATGAGTCAAACTCGAGCTCTTCTCCTGATTCAAGTCTTGGGCGAAGGGTGCCACGGGAAGGCTCTGACTGTGAAACGGGGTCAAAAGCATAGCTGCTGAACTCAGGCTTGGTCGGTCTTGCTTACACCCCTGTGCAACACACACCACGTCTTCTTTTATCCCCCACCCATCACCAACTGCTACTAAAACCATTTGATCAAACAAAACAAAAACTTTTTTTAATTTTAAAGTCTATAAATCACATACTTGTATAACACATGTTAAATCTAAAACTCGTAAAACGCATGAGTTGGGAATGGGTTAAAGTGGGTTCGAATCAAAAGGGTCATTAAAAAATATTAATTTTTTGGTTTATGTCAAAACGTGTAATGTCCGGGTTGGGCTCAGGTTAAAACGGTTCGTTATAGAAACTCGATGGAAGTAGTGATGGTGGCGGTAGTTGTGACAAGAAAGTGTCGATGAGAAGTAGAAGGCAGTGGCGGTGTCGATGACAGGTGTAGGTGGTGGCGACGACAGTAGCAATTGTGTCGGCATGTGGCTGTGATTGTGTTGCCGACAACTGGTAGCAGAGAGTGACGGTCAATGGTGATGATCCATTTGAACATGTTAGAGCATGTGGTATACCTCCCCTTGAGTGAGGCTTCTCACGCCACTCACTTGGGGAGAGGGTGGTGTTCCTAGTGAATGAGGCCCCTCACACCCAATCACAATGCCTCACTTCCTCACTTTCTCCCCCTCATCGCCCTCACTCCCGTGAGATTTCTCATACAAATGCACTCACTAGATTTCTCACTAGAAGAGGTGGTGATGTCCTGACTTGGTGAGGGTGTCACATAAGCTCACGGAAGAGCCTCATGACATGTATACCACGTGATCTTATAAGTAGCAAATTTCCTAAGAGTAATCAATTTTGACTCATTGTATGTATTAAGTACTCATTGTAAGTCTAGTTTAGAGCTTAGTTCTAACCTGAACAATCACCCGCACAAAGACTTCTATTATTCTATATGAAAAGGCAAACAATCTACAGGTTATGCAAAGAGCAAATAAATGAACCAACAAAATACTAAAGAACTCATTATACCGATTACCTCCATTCAATTATAACGTAATCGAAAGAGCAGATTATCGATTCATACGCGTGAAGTTGCACATAAACGAGTAATATACACAAATAAATATCCATTCCTAACAATACTTTTCGAAAATAAGAAGAAACTACGGCTTGACAGGTGTTGGTGTGTAAGAATGGAATGAAAAATAATTTGCAAAAATTAAAGAAAAAATAATAAGAATTTGGTTGAAAGATATCAAGTGATGTTGCACTGCTGCAAATAAGGGTGATTGAATTTCACATGTTTCCTCCAATATGTTTTGTATTTCTCGATGCCGATATCTAACCATGGCTTCATAACTCCGTCATAGTGTATGACTGCCGCATTCTCGATATCTTCTTGCTTAATACCAGAATGATATCCTAATCCGTGAACATGCCATTTTTGGTCCAAACCAGTGGTCTGATTGTAAAATGTCATCCAACCTAGGGGTAAGCTACCAGCTTTCCACAACGGTTTGTTTTTACCCTGCGTTATGCATGGTAAAAAAAATAGAAATGAAATGTTTGAAATTATTGTTGAAGGTGACTACTAAAAGAAATGGAATTATTATATAGCTAAAACTGAACCGTAATCGATAAGCTAGCTTTCTTGGTTAGTAGAGGTGGCAATTTCAACTTGTTTACTTATGAATGGGTCGATTTTGGTTATGTTTATCTCTAGCGGGTCTAATGGCTAAATTAAAAAAATAGCTAAATAATAAACAAGGGTTTGGTTGAACGGGTTGGATGTCGGCCAAAGTGTATTGTAAAGGTATATCACCAACTAAATCGCTCAACTCAAAACAAAATTACTAAGGAATAAATTTTTATTTTTTAATCAAAGTTAACACAGATTTTTTTTTTTAATGTTTAAATGGCAAAAAAGGGTTTTGGGTCAACCCAACCCAGCCCATTCTGACATGTTACCAATCTCCTCATTTGTGTGTGAAAGGGGGGCACCTTCAACCCATTCATCCCGAAATGGGTCAATTTAAGCCCATTTTTAGCTAACTTTTATTTGACATGTTGAAGACTATTATCAAAAGCCTGTTCATAAATAAATGGGTAGGCATTTGTAGAGCATAAGCAAATGGGTCAGCATTTGTAGTAAAAAATAATATTCCTATATCTGCATGCGAATTTCAAAGCAAAAAATGGCTGGACAATGCATAAGTTTCTAAAACTATTTTGAAATAAAAGAAAAGAACATATATGACATACCAGTTGCAAGTATTGGTTATAGACATTGGTCAGATTCCTTTTCCTCCACTCTTGCAAATCAAACACATTTACACCAAACGCCCACACGCACGCCTTGTTGCTAAATCTTTTTCCCACCATCGGGTCAGATAAGTTGAGTAACAAATCCATCCTGCGGAACGCAGGATCATGCCCTTGGCAAGTCTTGACCGCCCCGTTGACTTTTCCCATCATATTTACCCTCCAAAGGCGTGTTAGGTCTTTTTGTACAACCACATCATGGTCAAGAAGAACAATTTTATTTAATACTGGAAAAATGTCTGGTAAATAAAATCTAAGGTGGTTTAAAGTAGAAGTGTATCTCGGGTCCTGTGAATCACGGCCATTGGTATTTGGTGGGTCATATTTAGTGGAGAACCAATCAAAATTGTCCATGTTATGAATCTGGATTAAAGCGTGTTTAGGAGGATGTAATATGAACCACATTGAGATTGCTGCAAAGTTGAGGGAATCTGTCACCACATGAAACACAATTTTCCCTGGGTCCTGCGAATTAAGAAACGGGATAGGGTCAAAAAGAGTATATTCTAATGCAGGTCAGAATGAGTCAGATCAAGTCGCATTGACCCGCCAACATTTCTGTTCCTTTTTCCTTTAACTTTATATGATTAAAAATAACTAATTAAGATATTAATATGTATCAAATATGATTAAAAATAACTAATTAAGATATTAATATGGATTTTTATGGAAAAATAGATTTAAAAGGTTGTAAGCATTTATATACCCTCGGGTCACTTTTGAGTTTTGACCCATTCAACCCATGTGCATTTTTTTCATTTTTATCTAGTCGATACAAAATATAACCCAAATCAACCATTTCTAGGTAAATGGGTCAAAATTGCCATCTATAGTACTATCAAACCCACTATCATAAAAACTTGAGTAATTTTCTTATTGTATCACTACATGTGTTATATATGAATTCTAGTGTAAACTGAGAGACAAAGTAATAATAATAATTTGTTATAATTATTTAAGCTTCTACCAAAGGGCCTTTGGCCTAGCAGTACCAAGGTTGGATAAGGCTTTGTCTTTCCAAGTAATGAGGATTCAATCCCAGTGGTGGACCAAAAAGGTGTAGTTTAGTAGTAAAATTAGAGAGTGTGTGAGTTGTTCTAAAAAAAAATCATTCAAGCTTCTTCAGCAAAAGTATACTTTCAATGTACTACCTAAAGTTGCAGCTTGTTATATCTTATAAATGGTGGCCATTTCGACCACTAGTTACTTAAATGGTCGATTTGGGTTAGATCAAATCAAGAAATTAGGTAAAAGCGGAAAGATTCAGATGGATCAAACAGTTTGAAACTTGAAGAGCTCCCAAAGGCTTTTTTTAATGCATACAACCTCCTAAATCTTTCTTGAAGACATAGATTATTATTGTAAAAATATTGTTCTTGTAATCATAATTAGTGAATTACTTATTTATTAAAAAAAATAACAAATAAGTGTTTGCATGCCAATCGAGGCAGCCTGTTTTGAGCCGCAATAAAAGAACAGCTCATTTCTATTTTTCAACTTGAACCTGTTTTGGCCCGTTACCCAACCCACCTCAGAATTATTTAATTATCTATAGCACAAATAAAGGACTGACATATGTTAGAAATAAGCATAAGAAGCCAGATCCGCATACCTTTGCAGCAGAAACAGTAGAGTCCACCACAACTGAGCATGCCAAAACGTTATCAGAAAACACAACAAAATGATACAGATTTGAATCATGCACATCTGGATTGCTAGGAAGCTTTCTCTCTTCAGGATTTAAAGCAAAGTATTCTGCTGTAAGCCTCATGGAGAGACAATGAAGCCCCTTTGGAGTAGTTCTTCCTGCCAGCTGTACAAGAAATGATTCTTGCTCCTTTTGTACTCTAACAAGTTCTTCAGCATTGTTAGTCATAGCACGTAGCTTCTTCACCATGCTAGAGCAATCGGGGTAAATTCGGGCTGCTTTTTGCAAGGAATTTTCCATGGCCCGCATCCTCTGGAAAGCCCTGAAGAGATTAATAGGCTCAGATTGATTATGAACATGCACTAGTTTATGATTAGGGTAACAGTTTTTGGAAGAAAATAAAAACCCAATAAAAAAATTCATGAAGATGGTTATAGACAGTAATACAAGGCATATACCTACCTGGTATAGTATACAAACCCAAAGAGAAATATGAAATCTACCCCTCCTAGCCAATCTGGTGATATTACAAGATTTGAAAGATATAGCAAGAAAGCTTTGTTTTGAATTCAGTGGAGGTGGGAATTTTGAACCATTTGCTTATGAATAGGTCGATTCACGTTAAGTTTTATCACTAACGGATTGAACCCGGTAAAATGAAAAAGTTCAGCTTAAAAGAAAATGGGTCAAAGTGTCAAACATAGCCTAGAGTGCATTTTTAATGCATAAAACATCCTAAACCATTTTATTCAAAGTATTAGATTGTCACTGAAACGATATGATTTTTATAATAATACTTGACACGCTAATCACTTGCAAAAAGTTTCAAAACGTGTTTAAGGTCAAGCTAACCCGTCACTTCTGACACATGTCAAAAGATTATCCGCTTAGACCCAAACCCGATGACCTGGTACTCGACCCACCCATTTTGCCAACTCTAGAAATCAATCTGGACATCTGTACAAAATCAAACTTCAGTGCTTGATTACATAGTAAATGAAACTCTTTTTTTATCCATATTCCACAATAAACATGCATAGAAGCAAGGAAATTAATAACTAACCTCCTAGACAGATCAGAATCTTTGCCAACGTCTCCCATGGCTCGTTCTAATTCTTTAATTCGTAACCGTAATTCCTTTATTAAATGAGTATTGCCAGCTGGCAATGCAAAATTCAAGTAAGCTTTGACCCTTATCAGCTGATCTTTCATCTCTTTGATCTTCTTATCCATTACCCTCCGTGCTTGCGGTTGCACGTCCTGATCATGCCCAAGTGTTGCACGGCCAACCTCTCCCTGTCATGTCATTAAAACAAAAGAAAAAAAAAGATAACTATCTGCATTTTACGTTGATCTATAAAATTTTGAATTTAGGTCATACTGTGGTTTTGTACCTGTATGCCATTGACAATAAAACACAGTATAAGCCACTATTAAATTCACCGTTGGCCATATGAACCAAGAGAATTATGATATGCATGCTCGGTATCTAATTACCTCAAATAGTAAATAGAAGATATGAAAGGCTTATAACTGGCAATAATTTAATTACACATATAAAAAGAACTATGTAAACCAGTTGTGATTCATTTACCAACTAAAATTAGATACTTACATTATTAAGAATGTGAAGATTTGTGACAAGGTTTTTATTATTGGAGTGTTTGATGTGTGTTTAAACTTAAAACACAGTAATCACTTTGAAGTGCTCGAGTAAAAGTGATTATTGTGATTCTAATTTTATTATTTAGGGCAAAATTAATCACATCGAAGAAAAAAGTGAGAGTGGTAAGAGGATTATCCGATTAACTGATTCGGTTATTCAATTCACATTAATGAACTTGTACTCCCTATATCCAAATAGGTTGATCTGCTGCTTGAATTTCAATGTTGATGAAATATGCTTATTCTTGAAAATAACACATTTACAAAGTCAGTGTCAACACAAGCTAGAATCGTTCAATAAAGAGAATTAAAATGATTTTTTACCATATTCAACTTCACTAACTATATACCCTTATTACTCTTAAAAAATAAGCTATCAAACCTTTATCCCTGAAGTTAACATTATTTTCTCTTCTTGGCTCTGTCCATTATTTCCTTTTGCATCAGTATCTCCTTCTGAAATCATTCAGCATAAAACGATTGATAGTCAAAAGAAAAGAAATAATCAATTAACCGAGATACAAATAGACACGCAAAAGACCAACCATTTCTTTTCGTAATATCATTGTTTTCATCGGGTTTATCAGACTTAACACCCAAATCTGGGGATCCGGAACTGACAAGAGGATCAAAGTTTACATCTCTGTAAACATTTAAGATGGGTTCTCTTAAGCCTCCACCTTCCTCCTAATACACAACCATAAGTAACTCAGGACTCCCCAAAAATAATAATAACAAATTAACAATTATATTTCTTTGTAACATGAATATTTCAATCAAATCAAAGGAGAAGCTTGCATTTTAAATTACCTGCTTTACTAGATTCAAGTTCAACAATTCCCTCCTGCCTTTCTGGAAAAATAGAGAAAACAAATAAACCATTATAAATTAATCCACGTAATAGGAACACTAATCATAGCAAAATCAACAAGAGTGTTTATATAAGGCAAATTGGATTTAATAATCAAAATTATGACCCAATGACCGATAATAATCCAATAATCCACACTGACAATTTAACCAATGTCACTCCTAACTTTCACTTTAGTTGCAAAGGACAATACTACTAGCATAATCAGCAAAGATTTACACTTGATCTCCATTCGTTTTCGCTCACAATTATGATTATGAACGAAATGGGGAAATCTACAAGCTAAATCGATTGTAAATCTATGATTACTATGCCACTTGGATTGCCATTGGAAACAAAAGAGAAAGTCTCATTTGTAGATCATAGTTTGGATTATTAAAATCCAATTTGCCTTTCATATAAAACAACTGTGATCTCATCATTTTGTATGTTTTGTTGCAAAACAAACAACAAATCAAACTTATTTTTTTCCTCATTTCTCTCAACTTTTTCATGATTTAACCAATAAGGCTTCGATTCAATCAGTTACAAACTTCACTCTGATACAAAATTGTTCATAACTGAATAACTGAATATCATCAGGCGTTAGAAATATATTTTCAATTTAGTTAATAGGTTAATCACAATTACTTAAACGGTTAAACCCTAGCACGCACACGAAAACATTAAAAAGGCAATGAGATCATACAAAACTCGATAAGTCTTCAATAAACCCCTTCGATTCTGCATCAAAAACACACTCGCATCACACAAACTGCACTTGGAACAACGAATAATCAATCAACAATCACGAACCGTAAAGCAGAAGGATCGGAGCACAAACAGAGAGGAACAGCAACGAGAGGATGCATATCCTCGTTCGCCGACGAAATTGCTTCATCAAATGAGACGAATAACACCGGAAGACTTGATCATTGGAGTACAGATAGTGAATGCTTGAAGATCGAGATTTGATGGTGGAAGTAGTAGTGGTGGTGCTAGGGTTTTGAAGATGAATTGTACGTTATTGTGAGTGGTTGATGCGAGTAAATAGCGTTGTGATGCTTTGCTGATTCGGGGGGAAAAGAGGAGAGAGAGTGGAGTTAGAGAGAGAAACAAAGGGGACGCGAGGAAGAAGAAGGGGGAGGTGTGAACGCCATGTTCGTGGCTACAAGTTAAATTTTGTAAAATTAAATAATAAAGTAACTTTAATAATAATAATTATTATTATCCTAATTATTATTCTAATTATCGATCATTACTAAGTATCTATTAAAAAAGCAGAATGGTTAATTCTTTTATCTTTTGTTTAATCCAACAAACAAACAAAAATATTCAATATATCCTGAACCAGAATGGATATCATGTCGGTCGTCTTACCTATCATTGATTTGACTGAATTTAATAAAAATCGGATGATCATGAATATTATAAAAATGTAACTATATGTCTAATTAAAACAAAATATGAAAAGTTTTGGTATAAATTTACAGGTTTTGAAGACTTAAATAATTAAAATATGAAGTATTAAGTAATTGGTAGGAAATAAAAAGATAAATAAAACTTGGTTCGACCGGTACGATCCAGGTTCATATGAAAAATGGTTTAAATATGATATTATTTAAACCCGACATGTTAGACATTTAGTTTCTGGTTCAGGCCGATCATAAAAACATTAATTGTATATAAAAACTAATTCGTCGTATTAAACTTATCTCTAAAAATATGTTTAGTTGATATTACGAAAGTATATGAACATAGTCTATTTTTTATTGTATTGATTAATTTAGCTTGTCAATTACAAAGATTTAGGTAGAAGTTTAAGAGGATGTATACTTATTAACGAACTTTTTTATGCATAAACTATATTGACTAGTATTTATTTTTTTTAAAGTTAAAATTATATGGTTGGTGTCTTTAATAACAATTATAAAGTCCCAAATGTACGTTAACTATTAACGTAATGAATGAACTAGACGTTAAAATATAATAAACTTTAGATTAGTTGTTATTATGTGTAATATAAATTGTAAACTTTACTTAGTGGTTTAACAAAATTATTTTGTTGACGTCTGATGTAAGGCACCTTTTATAGACATTAGACTATGAGTAATGCTAGGGTGAAGGTGAGAACACACTCTGTGTCACGTAGGCGACGTACACAGTGCTAGAACTCATCATCATCTTCACCAAGGTGTGTAATGATGGGGTGAAGGTGCCCAGTTTTGTAATAATTATATAATTATTATTTATTTTATTTTAATTAATACTAAAATTAAAACGTAATATTAAAAAAATAATATAACATTTAAAAAACAAGATAATACTAAAAAAAATAACATAATACTAAAAAAACAGCATAATAATAAAAAAAACATTACAAAGTTAACAATACTTCTATAATAACAATACGTACCAACTATTGGATCCTCCGACACGTTGATCAACGCTTTCACCAAAGCTAGCTCCTCATCCGGCGACCACTTTTCGGAACGCCCTTTAACCGTACCCGCTTCGGGTGTAGAAGTAGTGGCTTTCTTTTTATGTTTTCTTCTTTTTGTTTGTGGTGGCGGTTGAGTTTCGGGTACAATGTCGGGTGACGGTTGAGTCTCGGGTACTATGTCGGGTGACGGTTGTGAGGTTACGTAGTCTTGTATATAGTCGGATAAAAAATCGGTTGTGGGTGTAGACGGATTTGAAGTCGGGAAATGAGGCGGGTAATGACTCCAATTTGCAAACGTTAACAACGGGTTCGCGCTCCTGGGGTTGTGGAGCGTAACCCCCCCCCCCCCATAGGGTTGTTCGGGCGGTTCGGGTTGTTTCGGGTGGTTTGGGTTATTTACAAATTGTCATGGAAACATTTTTGGGTTGTTTTTATAAAAAAAAATAGAGAGATAATAAAGAAATATTGTGTACAAATTTAGTTGTTTTGATTGGTATATATAGGGTAAATAAAAAAAATAAAATTAATGAGGAACGGATATAAATTTAATACAAAAAAAACTTTTGTATTAAATCAATGCCCAACGGTCAAAAATAGCCCTTTCATGCCGGTGAACACCACCACCCCCGCCCCATCCACGCCCGCCTTCACCCCCACCCGCGCGCGGTGTTCCACGCCCGTGGTGGATGAGGTGGCACCACGCCCCGACCTTTACCCTTGCATTACGTTTAGTCTTAAGCATGTGATATGGCTTTGGTAGTGGTGTGTTGGATAACATGGAGTTTTCGCCTTTTCATTTTAAATCGAACTACAAAAAAGTTACTAATTACTTTTTTTTAACGGTACATGATCTACTCATAATAACTAAACTCATCAAACTTGCATATTACAATATTTGAACCTTCATAAGTTGGTGATGAGAATAAATCATTTACTATCAGGATGTCCCCATAGACAAAATTTCTAATTACTTAATAAGTGGACGTGAAGTTGTTTATACCTACGACACGGCGACACCTTTATTGTTAGAAAAACCTCTTCTTCACATTCTTCACCAAAACGCAGAATGATGAAAACCACGACAATACAAACATTAAAATCTTGAATCATAGTGATCTTGTCCTCACATTCTTCACCAAAACGCATCGATGAAAACCACGACAACCAACAAACATTAAAATCTTGAATCTACTGATCTTGCAATAATCTAAGGCTCTAATTTAAACAAAACTAAATCAAACATAGGGCTGGTAAAAACAGGTCTAGACATGTTAAACAAACTAGATACGACACGACATGATTAACACGGGTGCTAAACACGAACACGATACAATTAACTAATCGTGTCATTTTCTTCAAACACGAACTTGTTTATACACGTGTTACACAACACCACTTGTTTAACACGATTAATATCACATGTTTAATGACACGACATGACCCGAAACATTTAATACGATTAACAAATAACAAAAAAAAATAAAGATCACCAAAAACTAGAGTTTTGTACTTCTGTTTGTAATATTTATTTATGTTATATATTTAATTATTTTAAAAAGTTTTATAATTAGATATTTAGATGTGTCTAAAGGGGTTAGCCATGTCATAACATTCTTTAAATGCTGATTGCTTTAATATCATATCACAGCCTTTTTCTTTATTGATTTCATGTCATGTTTTTTTAGTGGAGGATGATATCATTTGTATCTGGATCAAGGCTGTTTTTTGATAAATAAGATATTTATATTAATGGGTTTTGTTTTACATGTGGACTATGGGTTTTGTTTTACATGTGGACTCCTAGCTATATACATCTTACGCAAGTCACGTGACCATACAGTTTGATATCCTATGACTTGTAAAATACTCAAAACTTATAAATAATTAAATATTATATTCATAGGTTAGAATCTCGTGTATTATACGAATTTAATAAATGTAATGTTATATACTAAGTAATAAAAAAGTTTATGTTTATAAAACCGTGTAATACACAGATTAAATAAACATGTGCAATACACGGATTGAATAAACCCGTAAATTATACGGGTTGAATAAAATATAATGTAATGTATTAACACATACACTTGTCAAATAGAACAATGTGGATATTTAATATATGATTAGTAATCTTTTATTTGAATCCTAGTTTGTTATAAAATTGTTTTCAGTTTATATAATTTATAAAAATATGATTGAACAAATGAATTGATGATAAATACAATTTTAAGTTCAAAATTGTGTAGATAAAAATTGAAACAAATAATTAATTTAATTGCCTAAAATAGTGGAGTTGATTATTAATAGAAGAGAGATGCGGGAAATGAAAATGAGGAGGCCTAGAAATTTGACAAATGTCTTTCTAATTTACATGTTTATTAGGTAGTATAGATTACCGTTGGCCATCTGGTGCAATGGTAACCCGAAGACTTCCCATAGTGGAGGTTTTGAGTTCGAATCCTGGCCACAACAAAAAATAGGGTTTGTGACCAGGTCAGGGGGTTTACCCAGTTGGGGTTCCTCCTGTGGTGGGTTGCCCTGGATGTTCTAGGTGTTTCCCCGGAGAAACCCAATTATCCTAAAATATCTAGGTGTTACCGTTAAAAAAAAGGTATAATAGATTAACTATAGTAAAACTAGCAAATTTCTACCCACGCGATGCCGCATAAAATGTACATCATAAAATAAGAAATAAATAGTTTACTTACAGCATTATAAGATTTAACAAATCACTGTTATGAAATGAAAAAGGTTAATTTAACGAAAAGATAAAACCGTGATCTAGTAATAATGTCAGGAAATACAAAAGTTTATCTACAAAAGTATTATATATATGGTTAGATATAAATAAAGAAAAAAACTAAGGGTATAAACGAGCCAAGCCGGCTCGTGAGCTACTCGATTCGAGTCCAGCTTAAACGAGTTTGAGTCTAAAAATAAATTTGTTTAATAAATGAGTACGAGCATGAGCTTCACTTATAAAGCTCGAGTCGTGAACCTAAATGAGAGTATTATTTATATCATTTTTATTTAATACATTAAATATATATATTTATATAATAAAAAATAATATATATATATATGTATATATATAACTACGATAAAAATAACTAAACAATATATGTATTATGCTATATATAAAAGTTATAATAAAAATATATATAAAAAATAATTACACATTAATAAATGAGCCAAACCCGAGCCGAGCTCGAGCTAGACAAATACTCACGAGCCAAACACAAGCTTTAACAATATAGCTTAAAAATGTGTGGTGCGGCGAGAATTAAATCTATAAATTAAAAAGTAAGTAATACAAAAGCGAACCAAAATGTTGTATTATCATAAACGTAAAGACGCGAGCTACAAATTCGAAAAAATGAATGTTAAGGAAAATTAAAATGAATTTAACAAAAAAGCAAAAACATATTATATTTGATCCGGCTCGACTTTCAATAAATAAATACCGAAACATGGATAAAATAAGCAATACGTAAGGGTGAGTTACGTTGTTGTGAAAACGAACGTTAAGGAACACAAAATAAGTTTTAAATTTTTTTTAATATATTTAATTTCATCCCGGTCGCTTTTAAAAATAATTACATAAAAAGTAGATAATGATAACCATGTCACAACGATATTCATTATTTAAATTATATCGAGTAGCTCATCTATGATCGATTGATTTAATTATGGCCATGTTTGGGATTACTTATTTAAGCTACTTATTAACTTTTTTATAAAAAAAGTCATAAGGAGTTTTGAGAAGTAAGTTCTCCTTACTTCTCAAAAACTCATTTTCCCCCCTTTAAAAAGTTAAAAGGAGGAGCAAAAATCATATTTATCAAACACATTTTTAACTTATAAAAATTAATAAGTAGTTTCAATAAGTAATCCCAAACACTCCCTATATCTTTTTTTTGAACGGCAGATTTCATTAGAAAGACTACTAGCAAGCTGCTAGAGCCAAGAAAAACAATACCGATCTTTCCACACTAAAGCTTTGAAAAAACATCTATTTTTAATCCAAATGAACCCGATATATTTTATGTCTTCCATAATTTTAGCAACAATGATATCTTTATTGTCGAAGACTTTTCCGTTCCTAGCCTTCCAAATGCACCAACAAGCGACCATAATAATCCCTTGAATCACTTTCCTTTTTAACCGACTCCAGTTTGCAAGATTATGGCATATATCGAGTAGCTTACGAGTGATAATTGGCGGAGGTAGTGCAAAACAAGTGGGGTCAACCGACTCCACTCAATTTCAAATTTTATGTAGCGGTATATTACCTGAATGCCGAACGACCCGGTCTTTTTTCGAGGTTAACCCCATTGATTTAAAAAACAAAACATTTGACCCCGAACCTGGAAAAAAAATACAATTTTTTTTTTAAAATGTAATTATTTCTAATAACTAACCCCATAAGTTAGATTTAATTAAACTCAAAAGTTAATTAACTTTAAGCCCATAAGCCTATTTAAACATAATCTCACTAACATAATAAATAAAAATCTTTTGTGTCACGTGTCACTCTCTGGTTACTTCTCACCCTTATTTTCCCGCATCTCTCTCCTATTAATTATTCTGTTTCTCTTTCCTATTAAATAATAATCTTTGTATTAATAAATAAAAATCTTATGGACACGGGTCACTTTGTGGTTTATTTTTATCAATTTTTTTCATCCTCTCTCTCCTATTAAATAATGATATCAAAAGAATTTATTTTTAAATGTTTAATATAAATTTAATTACAAATACTTATTATTTCATTATAAATACTTATTGTATCATCAATCAAATGAATTTAATATGAATTAACAGAGCTTATAACTGTCATGACAGATTACATTTTTTAAAGGCATATTTTGACGAGTGTGTTAACAAATTACATTATTTTTTAATCAACCAATGTAATACACTGGTTTATTCAACCTAGCGTATTGCACAGGTTTTTAAAAATATAGTTTTTTTATTACTAATTAAGTATATAACATTTTATTTATTCAACACGTGTAATACATGAGATTTTAACCTACTTATATATATAAAAATATAAAAAAAACTTGCCCATAAGTTACCCATAATTCATTAAGGGTTTAACCTAAAAGTCCAACTAGCCTATTTATTTAGTATTGAGCTAATTAAAAAAAATTAGAAAGAAACCCATTCAAATAGTCAACGACGATTACAATTTTGTTCCAACCCTCTTGGCCTTCTTCTAACAACTACCTACGATAAAAATTTTTTTGTGTTTTCCATTCTTCCAGACGAGTAGGCGACGATCAAAGAAAAACACCCACGCAAAGACGATTTCAATCCAAGAAATATACAAAATTAAACACTCCAACAACGATTATAAAGAAAAACAAAAATAGTTTTCAGTTTTTTATTCCAAACTTGAAATTTTAGGTTATTGATTGATTGTTGTTTTGATTCTTATCAAGACCTTTTTTGTTTAATGAATTACTTATTATTGATTCTTGTTTAGTGAATTACTTATTATTGATTCTAGATTCTTGTTAAAACCCGTAGTGAACAACTATAAGATCTAATTTTTATTTATTTATTTCGGATGACACTGTATTTTTACTATTTGTTTTCTAATGATGATGTATTTTCATTATCGTATTGTATCTTATTATGTGACCGACCCGGCTCGATCACCCGATCCGAACCACTGAACCGGGCCAAAAAATTCGTTGTCGACAATTTAGAAATTTAAGCATAAAAAAAGCGACCCCACTGGAAAAAATTTGTGGCTTCGCTGCTCCGAATGATCAGTTGATTTATACCATGCTTAAAACCGGATTTTCAGTGTATCTCGTTACTAGTTCGATGACGGTAGTGTGTTTTTATTTGATTGGAAGAAGTGAAAGATCATGATAAGGTATGATGATGACATGGGTCATGTAAAGCGAAGGGCTTGTTTAAAGGTTTCTATACTGATCCGCCTGTACTTGTTATCATTTTTCATGTTTTATTTCTGTCCCATGATCATTCAAAAATCAAAATACTAAGATCATGTGTCGCTCGTTTTGTGTGTAGACATAAGTTTAGAAAAATAAAAACACACCCTGTTTATGCCCCCACATAATAATAATAATAACTATATATAAAGTTATAATAAAATAATTAAATAATATATTATATTATTAGGTTAGCAAACTCGTGTATTGACAGGCTGAATAAAAATATACATACTAATTAGTATATTGATATGTCACTATTTATACATGTTTTACATGTATAATAATCTCTTTGTCTAAAATAATAAAGTTGATTAAAATGTAAAAACAACCTTAAGAGCATGTGGTATATTGATATGTCACAATTTATACATGTTTTACATGCATAATAATCTCAATATTATGGTACTAATTGAACAATAAACTTGCAATTGATACTTAAAACGCTTATATTTTGCAATTGCAGATTATTCGGTGTTGAAGATATAAATCAAGTTAAATCTTATCAAAAACACCAAGAAATCAAGCTTCTAGAAGGATTATTCCCGAGCTTTGACCCCCAAGAAGTCAAAATTGGTCAATAGCAAGTCAACAAATAGCTAAAAGACGAAACAATGAGCAGGCAAGGCAAGGTGGTTGTTTATTTATTATAATAAGGATATAAAATTTATATTATATATATAGGAAGTTTTGAATACAAAAGACTTTTTGGTGCGAAGCGTATGAAGGATTTTGAAGCGTTGATATAAGAAATCAATAGTTAAGATCAAAGGTGGTTGTTTTAAGTGTGAAAAGATTCTGAAAATGATAAAATTGGAATAGTCTACCTTTGTTGATTTTTTACAAGTTCTCTCATTTTTTTAAAACAAGCATAACTTTTTTACACATTATTTTTTTTAAATTACACCATAAAATCGATCATTTTATTCTCTTTAATTTGAGTATAATCTTGCTATACTTTTATTAAAAAAAATGACTTTTTTTAAAGGTCAATGTACTGTGCGTATACCATGCGTGATTACGTGATTATGGTCATGTGTATAACATGCGTGATTAAGTGATTATGGTAATGCGTTATTATAAAGCATGAGTTATTATAACGCGGACGCATTTACCCCTCACCCACTGAACACGTGTTGCATGATGGTGTCATCGTACGCTTCATACACTAAAACCTTTTGTACAATAATATATAGATATATGAAAACAATATAGTCAATAAATACTAAACAAGTTAAACCATAGCTTGAAAAACTACTCACAAGTAAAACTCGAACCTTAGAAATAAACTCGAACGAGTTGGGATCGAGCTTGGACTTGACTTTATGATTTTATGTTTCATTTTTCATTTAATGATAAAAGTTAATATTTTTACTAAAAAAAACAAATATGAAAAATAATTACTTTTTTCAATTCAGAATTTATCATTGTTTAAGTTGAATATATACTTGATGCATGTTTAAGGACCCATTAATATATCGAGTATAGTTTATAATTCTATAGTGAAGATTACAAAACGGAATTAAATTATTATCAATTTGTATATTTACAAATTTTTTATTCTTTGAGTATCTTTAAAAGTCAAATCCTTGAAATTTTCAAGGAAATATGAATTTTTAATTTCACTTGTTTACTATGTATTAAACTAGTGATTGTGGCCCACACTACGTGTCAGGTCGAGGACTTGAACCAAAATATAAGACATAATACGTCAAATAATGAAAGAAAAAATTATTCACAAACCTTCATACATATGTATGCTAATACCATAATACACACAAATTTTAATGCCTATATTCAACTTACTGTTTGTGTCAATTTCTAAAAAGGATGATACAAATGATAGACTATTCTTTGGTTCATCTGCTAACGCCATTTCTGTCGTGTGTCGGTAACATCAGTTTAGCAAAAAACAGTTGCCAATTTACCATGAACTGCATCATTCCCAATCCACCATTTTAATGCGTCAAAGGTAGCAATAGTTTGGATGCCTTGAACGTTTGAACCCTAAAGACACACACTCAAAACAGAGGTTGTTAGCTGTCATTTTTTAACAAATTTATGTTCTAATAGTTGGAACTTGAATTTGAATCGGAACTACTTTAAAGCTAATGGACCAGACAGGTAAATTAAACGGACCCGTTACATAATCAATTACTTGTAACATCCTAAAATTTAAATTTGGGGTATTTGGGGACCTGTGTTGTCAAAGTGATTATTGTGGCGTGAAGAATTAGAATCTGGTAAGCAGTTGATCAAAGGTAGAGATAAATTACATTAACCAAATTCACACCTTGAAAGGTTCATTGTCTGTTCTGAAGACGGTCCCTCGCGAGTCGCACATAATGCAACTTAACAGGTACACTGCTGGATATTTTACAGCAAGTTGTTAGCAATTCATAACAAATACAACCGTCATGTTGTAGATTACTGAAGGTGTTTGACGACATATTAGTTAATGGACAAAGAAACATGTATTGTTCACTCGGTTGTAATTACTCATTTCAGGCTCGGATATGTTAAATATTGGATAAAGAAAAAAGTTTTCTCATTTTCAACACATAAAAAAACTTTCTTGCAGCCTCATTAAACATGGTTGGCTGGATTTGAGAACCCTATAAATAAAATTTATCTTAATTTTGCAAGACAAATGAACTGATTAATAGATGAAAAGTGCAACATTATAAAACATCTTCATCAATTACTTCCACATTAAAAATACACCTTTCCCATCTTGCATGATTCCTTTGGCTGTGAGCCGGACTTTAATTGTGCAGTTTCTTTCATAAGGATTCAACAAAGCCAGTGGGTGAACCCTCCTAGTCATCGACACTTGTGCCGCTAGAGCCATGCTGCAGTTAAAAATAATATAAAGTAATTAAACAAACAGAAGAAATTTGCATCTACCTAAGCTATTCAGATTTGAAATTCAGTATCTTAGAAATCATTATGACAGAGAACAACAAATATGTTATTACCTAAAAAAAATGCATATGAAAATTTCCACACAAAGTGTAAAAGCATTTGACAGTTAAAATACAGTATGATAATTCTTTAAGTGATTTATCATTCTAAAAAGATGTAAAAACCAAAATATGTTAAAACAAACTCAAGAACAGCAACAACCCATTGAAACCATACATGACATCCATGGAATTTAATGACATACATAAACACATCAGTAATATTATATATATTAAGGAAATATCTTGAACTGCCATATAATTATTAGTCTTACAAATTAAGTGGCATGATATTCACTTTAAGAAAATGTAACACAAAGTGACATATGATCTTATAGTTATTATTATTTTCCTTTTCTGAATTATGATATGTAAAATCTATTATTGTCATACTTTGGGAAAAGAAACCCATATATTTAGGTGAAATAAAATAAAATAATTTAAAGAAACTTTAGTAAGCAATACAGACGCATAATGTCATACCTGCATAAAGACAATCTTTGAAAAGTCAAATGCAGCTGCATTTTAAGGAAATATAAAAAAAGATAAATTCACAAGTGTAAATTGGCTTATTTGATTGCATACTACATCCATATCCTGCTGGCCCAAACTCAATCCAAAATCCATAGCATCACCTGATAAAAGCAATTGAACCTATTGAGCGATCAGACGTAATCCAATTTCCATAGCATATTGACCAAAACATTACATGTAAATTGGCAAAATTAAACAAACCTGCTTACCAAGTCAGAAGAAATGATCAAATGAGAACAAATTCAAATGAATGAGCAAACGAAAAAAATTTAAGTCTATGACCAAAACACCATATCAAACTAAACACAAACATACAAAAAATGATAAGGAAAACCCTAACCGGTGAGAGATCTATAGAAAGTGAGGCCTAGAGACGATAGACGACGTCATAACAGCATACACAGGTCAGCCACCGCTCCGTCTGGCTCGAGGCTAACCAAAGAAGCCGACGTAGAAGGCAAAGTGAAGTGAGAGATGCATTTTTGGCCAATGAAAGAGGAAAATCTCCGACATGAAGATCTGGATGGAGTACAACCATCCAAAAGCTCGGATCAGAAGCAAAAACCGCAACTTTCGGTCCACTTTTGAAACCCTAAATGTGCATCTGATAGACGTTGGTTGAGAGAAAGCTTGAAAGTAATAGAGACGCTTTTAAAGATGATGATCTCTCAGGTGAAGACGTGGGACGTGGGACGTGGGAAGAGAACGTGGCGTCCAGACTTAGCCAGCCGCCCATTTCGACCAATAGGGTTGAGTAACTGTTCACGCACTCACAATCTCATTTCAAATTGTATGTTTGTTAATTAATGGACATTTACTAATGCTACATAATCTAACAATATAGGAGAAATATTTATTATTTACACATGTTTTCTTTTTCATTCTTATAGATTTTATGTGGGTCTTACAAGAACATCGATAGATAGAAACGAGATTAATGACGGCACTCTAAATAAATACATCATTATATAAATTGATTCTTGAATATTGTCTTTTAGGTGTATAAAAACAACGTAGTTGCAACATTATCATTTCAATGTTTAGTATGTGGTTATTCCGGATGTCTATAATGATCTTACAATATAAATCGTTAACAAACTTGTCACGAAGACAAGACAGTACGAGATTAACTATATGTTGAGACTGATAAGGGGGAGGATAATAAATGGGAACAAATACAAGTAAGAAAAGAGACGTCTTCCTCTATTTATAGTCTATGTGTTGGTATTTATGGCGATTTTCCTCATCGACTTAATTAGATACATCATGCACTAATTAAACAAAATGTTGTTGCAAAGTATAACATCTGATCCATAGAGGAATGTCTTTTACATCTTTTGTAACAACAATTATTTATATATAAATACCGCATAACTTTACACTTATAAGAATTTGAACCCACACCATGTGTGTGTGTGGTGGAGAGGGGGAGAGAGGGAGGGGACACCAAACCACTAGGCCATTAAGTCACAGGGTGATAGACCCTTGTTTCAATTGACGTTGATAGAATAAACATTCTGTAGGATCGGTGAATACAAAATGGTTCTATTATAGTTGAGATTAGCGGAAACAATCACAACTATGCAATGTAAACAAGTAAACACAAAGAGTACTGATAAATGCAAATTGTATTAAGCTTCAATGGTTACAAGATTACAGAGAAAACTCTAAGAAAAGCACACTTGTACAATGAACAGATACACTACTTATATAGTAACTTAGAATCAAGACGGACCCTTGATTCTAAGGATCAGATCAAACACAAGTCGTTGATCTTGTATACTAGAAGCTATACTACAAGTTAAGACAACAAAGACTACAAAAGTTAACTTTAATCAAACGTCTTCTTAGGCATCATTGCTTGGATACTTGGAAGGAGAGCGTTGTCTTTTATTGTCTGCACCAGTAACATTCTTTCTGCATGTGATGTGTCAGAGTTGCAGCAGAAATTTGTCAGTAGTAAAGTTGATGCTTTTGATATGCCAATCAGCAGCAACGATTAATCTTCAGCAGATATGGCTATCAGCAGCATAGTTGATGATCCGCAGCAAGACTCAACTATCCAAAGCTGCTGATGATTTGCCTATCAGCAGCATCAAGTGTTTGATGCTGCTGAGAAGCCTATCAGCAGCAACTCTGGACTTCAGCAGATAAGGCTGTCCGCAGCAGAGTTGTTCATCAGCAGGAGAACAACTATCAGCAGCAGACAAGCTTATCCGCAGCAGCTTGTTGGTCAGCAGCAAAATTGTGGAGTCCGCAGCAGTTGTACTTAGAGAATTTTGTAGTCATCAGTCTTTATATCTACAAACTCCCCCTAGACTGATGCTACCAAAACTTTCTTACTGATGTTGTTGCTGAAGCTTTTGCATGTGTGCAACAATCCTTGCTACCTCATAGCCTCTAGGGTCCTTGCTGGGATTGTCAAGAGGAAGATCAGACAGAGACTTGATGTCCTTGCTTGGCATCTTAAAAATGGCCTTGCTAGAACATCTCATATGCTGACCTGTGACAGCTGTTATAGTGAATTCATCTTTCTCAGCATTGTAAGACCAGCTGTGAATGGAAAGTGGGATTGGAGAGGTTTAGCATCAATGACTACATCTTTGCTAGGGTTGAGGTGATGTTTGATCACTAGCAACAGATGTCTTCCACTTTCATTCTCAGGCTCATGAGCTTCACCCAGCTCCATCATTATTCTAAGATCAGAATCTGGGAGCTGCATCACCTCATCAACAGTTTTATAGATTGACCTTTTTACTTCTGCCCTCCCCCTGAAGACTTCAAACCATTGATCTTGATTACTATAGAACCAACCAACAATTTCTCTTGAATCTTCTGGTTTGGTAGTAGGTTTGGTTTTCTTCTTGGGGGGGCTGTTGATGAGGAGGAGCTGGGTGGGAGGATTTGGACTCTTTGGGTGAAGAGGAGGGAGGTCTAGGAGGGAGAGTGAAAGGTTGTTGGATAGAGGAAGGAGTGGATGAGGGAGTAGTCTTGGGTTTCTTTTGTTTTCTGTCATCAGTTTGAGTATTTACCCTTTTCTTTGAGCCAGTCTTCCCCAATCTTTCTTCCTCTTCCTTCTTTACTTTGAAATACAAGGCTTGCAGATTCATTAAACTCATTAGACCTAGCCTCTTTCCACTCTCTCCTCTATCCTTCAGGAAGTCCATCATGACCTTCCTTTCTTCATGGGTCCTTATGTTAAATGTAATGGTCTTTTTGGACTTTTGTTTGACTTTTTCTTCTTCTTCAGCTCTTTTCTTGTTTGCCAATTGACCTTGCTGGCCCATGAAAGCTCTATAGATTTCTTTATTTGATAATTTCTCAAGGTAGTCTGCATCCTCATCTTGAGAAATCAGAGTTTCTGTCCACTCCTCTCTCATTTCTTTGGCTAGTTCAGAGTCAGTTATTCTGAACTTAGCCTCTTCTTTTCTTTTCTTTTCTCTTTCTTCTTCTTCTTCTTCTTCTTTATTGAGTTGTTCCTGCAGCTGAAGAGCTAGAGCTTCATCTTCTTGTAATTATGTAGCTGTAGGAACTTTAACTTTCAAAGTATCCAGTTGCCTAGCATGCAACTGGATATGTTGTTCCCTGAGAAGAATGACAGCTTTCCTTTCTTGAATCTTTCTAATCTCAGCCATCTCCTCTTCTTCTCTTTCTCTTATTCTCTTCTCTTTTTCTCTCTTCTCCTTCTCTATTCTTTCTTCTTCTTCTATCATGATGCCCTTCCCCTTGTCTTTACTAGATGCCTCTGCTTCTGCTTCATGGATCACAACAGCAGATGTAAGAGATGTTGTTGAGATCTCAGCTTTAGCTTCATTGACAATCTGAGGAACAGACACAGAGGAATGAACTGCTTCACTCTCTTCCTTTTTCCCATTCACTCCCATGTAATGCTTTAAAAGCCTCTTTGACATTCTAAGCAGCCACTTTTCTTGACTCTACTGTTGCACTCAGTATAACAGTTGGTGAGAAGGGAAGTGATAGATCTGAGTCAGAATCATCCATTACAAGCCATCCCTCCTTTTCAAGAAAAGCTTTGATAATCTTGATCATTGCTTGACTTTCTAAGGAGTTGATGTTGCAGATGTGTGTCCTGAGCTCAAAGACCTTATGCAGGAAATCTGGATTGAGGAGCAGGATTTCTTGAATGTTGTTGATTTTGAAAGATGATCCATCACACAAGAAGAACTGAAAACCAGAGGACCCAGTGCTTGACCATCCTTGCACTTCCAGGCCCCTGACCATTTCATTGTAGAAGAATCTTCTCCAACATAGAACTTGTTCTTCTGTTAAAGCACTGCTCCTTATCAAGTCAAGTATTGGAGCCAGTCTTTGTTCTGATGTTCTTGAAGACTCTGCAGTTGATAACCATTCAAACCAGGGCATGTTGTCTTCCATCAGATCATAAAATCTTCCAATGGCAAGTTCAGCAGGAAGATCTGTTGAATTGTTGATACACTTTGTAAGGTATAGATCTAGGATATGGAAGGGATTTAGAGTATTCCAATTTAACTCTTCAATTTTGCCAGATTCCCATCCAATCCAAAACCTTTCTGATAAACCATCATATCCCCAAGATAGAATGGAGTTATATTCCGGATTTTGTGCAATCAATTGGGAATGAGGGGATATGACTTGTCTGGAGATGTTGGCTGCAGCTGGAAGTATGCTGAATGACAAAGGTGTGTCTTCATCTTGACTTTCATTCTCCAACACGTTATCAACAGCTCTGACAACTAACTTCCAATCCTTAGAGATATCTTCCTCTTTATCTACTGAGTCTGGTAAGTCATGGATTTGAACAAAAGCATGTTTGAAGAGTGTACTTTGAAAAGCAGCCTGCTCTTGTATCCATTCATCAAGGTTGTCAGCATCATCTTCAGCAGTAACTATCTCCCCCTTTTTGGTTTCATCAGTGTATAGAGTTTCATCTGTTTGAGTGCCCACTGATACAAGGGAAGGAGTAGTCACTGGAGGGCATTGATGGGCTTCATGCATAGAGACTTGGTGCTGTAGTTTGGACACTTCAGCCTCTAGCATTGCCACCCTGGCCGTCAATTCCATATTTTCAAGTTTCAGTCTGTCCTCATCCACAGTTGTGGAATCCTTGGAACTAGATGGGGCCTTAGGCCTAGCCTCTGCATCCCCATCACCCTGGTTTTCTTGACACCTAGGATTCCTCTCAGTGAAGAGTGTTTCAAGAGAAACATCCTCACTGTGAGTTGCCGTGGTTGGAGACTTAGTGACATTATCACTGTCCTCCTGGTCAATTGATGTATCAGTAGTAGTGATAGCCCTTTCCACATTCACTCTATCATCACTCCCAGAGTGAACCTTCTTAGGTGATGAACTTGGGCTTAGCAGCCAAGTCAATCAATACCTCCGAGATAGTGGTAGTTGGAGAAGGCATATCATTTTGACTAGGTGCCTCTGCACTTAAGTTTAGAGAAGAAAAATAATGAAAGGGCTCAGAAGGTTGTTCTATGGATCCGGGATGTGATCCTGATCCTAATAGAGGAACTTCCAAGGAAGTCTCTCTAATAATTTGGCTATCCCTTTTGATATTCTCATCAGAATGTTGGGATTCTGAATGAGGGCTTTTAGGTTGGGATTAGGTCTGTGAGACAAGAATAGAAGGAGTCTTCTTGCTCCTTTTTTCTTTTTCTGGTATAGCTTGCCTTAACTTGGGCCCTGTGTTCCAGTTGGACATCCAAAACAGGTGTAAGTAGTTTTTGTGCCTGTGCACCCTCAATAGGATGCATAGGGGTTCGAACAATGGAAGTAGATTGATGTTCAGGCTTTAAAGTGGAGAGTGTGGGATAAGTATCAGTTGGGATTGCTGAACTGTCACCCTGGGTACTTTGTATGTTCATCATTGTAGATAACAATAGAACATTGACCCCTGAGAACTTTTTGGAAACAATTCTCATGCTTTGAAAAATATTATTTTTATGTCCTAGCATAAGGTAGATTCTTGCAGGTTTGGAAATGTCTTTTTGCTCATTGTTGAAAACTTCCTGCAAGAACCTTGGGTACATATAGAATGTCTGCTTTGCACCTTCTTGAAGGTTATATCTCAAACCTTCAAAAATGAGATGTGCAAAGTTGATACCTTGGCCAGTGACCATACCGTGAACAGTAGAGGTGAGAGCATAACTCACTTGATGCCATCCACTTCTCTTCTGGGATATGCACTATAGAAGAGTGTGGCATAGAAACTTCCATAGAGGGCCCATCAGCGCCTTTTCAACAGTATAGCCGTTCTGATTTCCAGTGTACCCTATGGATACAAAGGTCCTCATATACTCTTCCCTGGTGTATTAAATGGCGGCCCCCTCGTCCTGAAGCTTGAGGTGTTTTCTGAGAGTAGCTTCAGTGACGATGATGTCTTTGCCGTCTACCGTGGCTTGGATTTAGGGAATCCCCTGTTCGATAGAGTAAACGACAGTGTTCCAAAAATCCTCCATATGAGGGATGTATATGGTAGGGTTGACGGTTAGTGCAAAATATATCTTTGATCGACAAAGAAAATCGATCATATCATCGAACCCTTCGGACTTCTTTCCTTTAACCAGGTATGCAGTGAGATTGTGGTAGGGTGAAAACTTGTCATTAGGATGGTTTATGTCGACCTCTGCCATTGTCGTTGGATTTGGAGGGAAGGAGGAAGTTTTTGAAAGGTGGTTAAGTATGGAAAGCTTTGAATGCTTGAGAGAAAATGGTGAGAGTTAGGTTGGAATTGAATGTGAAGAGGTTAAGAAGAAATTTGATTTGTGTTATAACGGCAGAGGAGGGGAAAAAGCAAAGTTACTTGTACAGTACAACCCATTCACTTTTCACTGTTACAGCTGTAATACACTATAGCAGTCATGGTAAAGACTGAAAGTACTTTTTACAGCAGGTAAAAGTTAATTAGGACTTATTTTTACCTATCAGCAGCAAACTTGGTTGCTGCGGATGGTTAAGCCTATCCGCTGCAAAGTTGGTTGCTGCGGATGGTTAAGTCTGTCAGCAGCAAACTCAATTGCTGCTGATGGATGCAATGGTCTGCAGCAAAGATGTTGCTGCTGATTGCCTTAAAGCTATCCGCAGGAAACCTGTTCCTGCTGATAACTTAAAGCAGTCAGTGGCAAATTCTTTGTTGCTGATAATTAGACCTGTCAGCAGCAAAAAAGATTGCTGCTGACTTATAACTTTTATTTACAACAAAAGACAAACACAAAAAAAAAAATTAGAGACAGATTTTAGTCAAAGTTTATCATACCAATGGATTCAACTAAGTATCTAAATCTAGCTTCATCAAAAGGTTTTGTAAACATGTCAGCATATTGCTCATTGGTATGAACTTTGGTTAAAATAATTCTCCTTTTCTCAGCTTGATCTCTTATGAAGTGATACCTGATGTCAATGTGCTTTGTCTTGGAGTGCTGCACCGGATTGTTTGTGATTGATATAAAACTCATGTTGTCAATGTGAATGGGAGTGGCCATGAAAGTCATCCCATAATCCAGCATTTGGTTTTGTTTCCAGATGACTTGTGCACAGCAACTTGAGGCTGCAATGTTATCTGCTTCTGCTGTAAAAGTTGATACACATGTTTGCTTCTTGCACTGCCATGAAATCAGTCTTCCTCCCAGAAACTGACACCCACCTGATGTGGATTTTTTTGTCCAAGTTGCATCCTCCATAGTCACTGTCAGTGTATGCATACAGGTTGAACTTATCATTTTTAGAATACCATAGCCCAAGCCTTGGGGCTCCCTTTAGGTATCTAAAAATTCTCTTGACAGCTTGAAGATGTGTATTCTTTGGAGCTGCTTGGAATCTTGCACAAAGGCAAACTGCAAACATGATATCTGGCCTTGAGGTAGTGAGATACATGAGTGATCCTATTATTCCACGGTACTGATGTTGATCAATGTCTTGACCATCTTTATCTGGAGTCAGTTGATGGTGCACTTGTGTAGGAGTTCTTGCAGCAGAGCAGTCAGCCATCTTGAATCTTTCCAAAATGCTCTTGACATATTTGGATTGGCTGATTAAGATTCCATTTGGAACTTGTTTGATTTGAAGACCCAGAAAGAAATTTAGTTCACCCATTGAACTCATTTCAAACTTTGAGTGCATCAGGACCTCAAAGTCTTTACACAACTTCTTTCTTGTTGATCCAAAGATGATGTCATCAACATAGATTTGTACCAGTAGGATTTCTCCCCCTTCATATTTGATAAACAAGGTCTGGTCAATGGCACCTCTTCTGAATTTGTTGCTTAGTAGATATTGAGACAGAGTTTCATACCAGGCTCTTGGAGCTTGATGTAAGCCATAGAGAGCTTTGTCTAGTTTGAACACTTTGTTAGGATGTGCAGGATCTACAAAGCCTGGAGGCTGTTTGACATATACTTCCTCACCAATCTTCCCATACAGAAAGGCACTCTTGACATCTATTTGATAAAACTATGAAATTCTTGGATGCAGCATATGCCAGGAAGATTCTGATGGCCTCCAGCCTGGCAACAGGAGCAAAGACTTCATCATAGTCAATTCCCTCTTCCTAAGTGTAGCCTTAAGCTACAAGTCTGGCTTTGTTCTTGACTACAATGCCTCTCTCATCTTGCTTGTTCCTGAATACCCATCTTGTGCCAATAGCAGTTTGACCAGGTGGAAGATCAATAAGTTTCCAGACATCTTATCTCTTGAATTGCAGCAACTCTTCCTGAATTGCCTCAATCCAACTGCTGTGTTTATATTCTTTGGTTCTACCTGAGATAGAAAGCATGAATACAGACATATATTGGCCTCATGAGTTTTGTTTCTTGTTTGAACTCGTTGGTGAACTTGGCTAATGATATTTTCCAGGGGATGTTCCTTGTTGATTCTCTGTGCTGGTACAACATCCAATTGTATTCCTTGCTCAAGATTGCTCTGATTCTGATCAATAAAATCTTCATTCATGGTGGAAGAGTCTTCAATATCAACAGCATCATCAACATTATCAGCAGCAGCATCATCAACATCTGCAGCAGATGCTTCTACAGCATTTACAGATGTGTATTGAATTTCATTCGGATTTTCATTCTCAGAGAGGCTGCTGCTGGTGACATTTGAGAGTCTGGTTCCGGATTCACTGGCTTCAATAGCTTCCACAACAGATGGAGGATCAATAGATGGCCTTTTCAGTCTGATAGAGGGACTAGTGAACTCCAATCTGTAGTCCGTGGAAGCTGGTGCTTTGGAAAATGGAGACTCCATATTTGAGAAGATGAGAGGCTCAAATATTTGTGTGAAGGAGTCTATATCAAAGAGCCAGTCTGTGCCTTTTCCCTGTTCACATGCAATGTGTTCCCAACATTCCACATTGGCTGATTCTTCCATGATTCTTGTTCTTGAGTTGAATACTCTGTAGGCCTTGGATTGAGAGGAATAGCCCACAAAGTATCCTTCATCAGATTTGGCACCAAACTTAGGAAGAACCCCATGTGTGATCAGAATGGTGCATGGACATCCAAAAAGGTTTTAGAAATCCAATGTAGAGAACTCTTTTGAACGAGAGTTCATAAGTTGTCTTGTTGAGAGGCTTGACAGTGAGAACTCTATTCTGCATATAGCAAGCTGTGCTTACTACTTCTACCCAGAATGTGAGAGGCAGTTTTGAATCAGTCAACATTGATCTTGCTGATTCAATTAGAGTTCTGTTTCTTCTTTCAGCAACCCCATTTTGTTGAGGAGTTCTTGGAGCACTGTATTGTCTTTCTATTCCCTTGATTTCACAGAAACAATTCAGAGTGTGGTTCTTGAATTATGTACCTTGATCACACCTTATGACTTTCACCTTTTGATTGCTTTGATTCTCAACTCGAAGAATGTAAGATTTAAGAATCTCAGCAGTTTCATCTTTTGTTCTCAAGAAGTATACCCATGAAAATCTGGTATAGTCATCAATGATCACCAGACAGTATGATTTCTTGCCCATTGACATGACATTTGTAGGACCAAAAAGATCCATATGCAGCAGCTGTAATGGAGTGTCATTTGAATTCAATGTCTTGGGCTTGTGAGAACTCTTGTGTTGCTTCCCCTTCAAGCATGCAATGCAATGATCTTCAAGTTGGAATTCTTTGTCAGGAAGCCCTCTGACAAGATTTTCCTTCACCAACTTTTTAATGGTTTTTACATTGACATGGCTTAATCTCCTGTGCCAGAGAGCTGATTCATCAACTGATGCCTTTGACAGAAAACAAGATACACTACCAGATGGAATGACCTCATTCATGTCAAGCACATATATGTTATCTTTTCTCTGAGCATTCAATAGGATCTTCTCTGGTGGATGTTTGTTTAAGCCAGGGGATAGCAAAAAAATTCTTTATCTGTGAAAAGCATCCAATGCTTTTGATCACAGATCTGGGACACACTCATGAGATTGAAGTATAATTCTTTGACATAGTTTACTCTTTCAATACTCATCCTTTCATTGGACACAGTTCCTTATCCAGTAATTGATCCTCCTTTTGAATCACTCCCAAAGGCAACGTATCCTCCATTGAAGTGTCTGAAGTTGGAGAGGATGGATCTGTTGCCGGTTATGTGCCTGGAACAACTACTGTCTACAACCCAGGTGTTATTCTTGTGACTTGGTTGTCCCTGCACATGAGAGAGATCTAGTTAGAGGGAGGAACCCAAGAACTTGCAGACTTGGGTAAGTATGTCGTTGGATCAGCAGCATCAGTATGCTTGCATTCAATGGAGCCAATGATGATGCTTTGAGGGATAGAGGCTGGGATCTTGGCTTTCCATTGCTGAGGAGGTGGTTTTCCAGATCTCTTTTCTCTATCAGCAGCTGATGTTGCTTTGGCTGCTGACAGATTTGCTTTATCAGCAGCAGATTTTACTGCTGAGGACTTTGGCTTATCAGCAGCAGATTTTGTTGCTGCTGATGGTTTTACTTGAGCAGCTGCATACTTGGTTGCTGTTGAAGGCTTGTCCTTTGGTTTCTTGGGCTTCACTTGATCAACAACATTTTTGCTGGCTGCTGATGGTTTAACAAAAGATGTATGCTTATCCTTCTTTACCTTGTTAACAGAGGGTTTCTCTGTAGAAGTTCTTTTGCTGATAGGATTTTGTTTAGGAGGGGCTTGATGAAGGATCTGGTTGAAGGGATTAAATTCATAATTTGCAGCAAAGTGGTCTGATTCACCACAGATGATGCAAGATTATTGAGGTTTTGGCAGCTGCCTCCTTGGTGGGGAGAGAGAGTTTCTGAAATGAGTTGCCTTGGCTTCAAAGCTTCTTACCTTTTTGTTCATGTTTGTCTTCTCAAAAGCATGTTGCTTGAGGTTTCTTTGTTACTGAAGGTAGTAGAAGCATGTGCTGGCAGTTTGATTGTATTTGCCACAGAAAAAACATGATTTAGCCAGTTTGTCCCTTTGGAAGTACACATAATCTTTTCTTTTGAACAAGTCTTTGAAATTCCAGGGGTGAACTTTGTTGTGCTCAAAAGTGGCTTCCTCCAATGTCTTTTGAACATATGGAGCTCTCTCTCTCCAGATGCATGACATATGTCAAACACCTTCCTTGGTTGGGTGGATTTGGATTAAGGATTTGGGTTGGTGGAGGTTGAAGACTGTCCCTTTTCAACAGTTAGATTTTTTCTTCTGGAGGATAGCTGATTTTGATTTGTTTGGTGAGTTGAGATACTGGTACTGTTTTTTTTAAGGGATGAAGAGGCTTGGACTGTTGGTTTGAATAAATTCAAAGGCAGGTAGTGATGGAGCTTTATTGGTTTTAGTGGAGTCTGAGCATGTGGACTCAGACTCAGATGAAGTAGTGCATTCTTGCACAGAGGTTTCTTGGACAGCAAGATCAAGATTTCGGTTGGCCAGATCAAGGTTGGAAAGATTGAAACTTGGTTCATGAATGGCTACATAGTCAGCAGGTGGAGGAACAACATTGTAGGGTTGTTCAGCTTGAAACCCAAGTCCAGCAGTTACCCTTTCATGAATTTGAGCATCCAAAAATCTTTGCAGCTTTTTGGAAGCAAACTCATATTTTTCCACATGGACCTTTTGGTCTGCTAATTCAGCCCTTGTAGCCTTTAACTTAACCAGAAGATCATCAATCTGAGTTTCAAGGTTTGTTTGTTCATGTTTTAATGATGAAATCTCTTTCTTTAAACAGTTAATCTTTTCTTTGTAACTGTTTTCAACCTTTTTAAATTCAGATTTCATTTGGTGAAACTCTTCATTTTGATCTATGAGATTCTGGTTATGTTTTCTGTATCCAAGAACCTTATCAATACAAGTCTGAGTACAAAGATTTTCATATACCTGAGGTGGTATCTATGATGTGTCTGCCATGAGAGCTTGATTGTTGGCAGGAAGATCCTCATACTGGAAGCTCCAGTCAAACTCAGCAGTTCCAACAGCTGCACACACTGCAGTTTGAGTAGGAGGGGTAGCTTGTTGCTGTCTTGGCTGAGCTTGGCTTGTTTGACCTTGATGAGCTTGCCTTGGCTGGGCAGCAGCTGGATTTTCCTTTGGTGCCTTGCATTCTCTGGAAAAGTGACCAAGTTGGTTACAGTTGTAACATCTCAATTTGCTTTTGTCCAAGCCAACTCTGGTGTTGGAGTTGTTGCTTGGAATGGGTCTTCCTGTTCTAGAGTAGAACCTTTTTCCTCTTAGAGAGAGCATGGCAGAGGAGTGTTGTATATCCATTTCTTCTAGATCATCTGGATGAAAACATTCCAGATCTTCCTTGATACAGGACATATTGCTTGAGTTTGCAGAGACAAAGGCAGCAGAAGTTGATGTTTGAGGTGGGGCTTCAACAAGAAATGGTGAGTTGTTTGATTGTGAGGTTGGAGTCTGGGGATGAGTGGCAATGGGAGGGTAGTAGTTGCTTGAACTAGGAACTGAGTGGTCAGGGTGAAGTGCAGAGGAAGTGGTGGTGGATGATGAGGCTGTTGAGAAACTTGAGCTTCTATCTTTGGCTTGAATCATTTCTAATTCACAGGTCTTTAGCATGCCAAACAGCTCAGTCATCTGTAGAGTCTTTAAATTTTCAGTTCTTCTGATTGACACTGTGTAAAGTGTCCAGCAGCTTGGCAGAGACCTGATGAACTTCTTGAGAATGTCTTCATTCTCCAGCTTCACTTTTGTGCATTATAGCTCTCCCACAAGGTAGGTGTACCTGCTTTACAACACAGTAAGAGACTCACCTTCCTTACAGACAAAGTTCTCATATTGTTGCTTCATAATGTCTCTTCTATTTTCTTTCACTTCTTCTGACCCAGCAAACATCTTCTCAAGAGCCTCCCATAGCTCCTTGGCAGTCTTATATTCTCTGAAGTTGTGAAAGACTTCATCTGGCAAGCACATCTGAATGGCTCCCAAGGATTTGAAGTCTACCTCCATCTTCTTGATGTCTTCATCTGAATACTTTCGGAATCAGCAGAGGCCACCATGGGTACATATGGTCCATCTTTAATGGATCTCCACATCCCATACTCTTGATAGCAGAAGAAACTTTCCATCTTGTTCTTCCACATATCATAGTCTTCTCCAGACACCAGTCTTGGTAGTCTGTTGATGCTTCCAGTATCATCAAAACCATTGTTTTGTGCAATTTCTGGATTTCTGATATATGGTGTTTTAGCAAAGAGATAGTAGTGAATAGAACCATAGAGTGATTAACCAAGTTTGATTTTGTTTAATCTGAGAGCCAAAGCTCTGATACTACTTGTAGGATCGGTGAATACAAGATGGTTCTATTCTAGTTGAGATTGGCGAAAACAATCACAACTATGCAATGTAAACAAGTAAACACAAAGAGTACTGATAAATGCAAATTGTATTAAGCTTCAATGGTTACAAGATTATAGAGAAAACTCTAAGAAAAGCACACTTGTACAATGAACAGATACACTACTTATATAGTAACTTAGAATCAAGACAGACCCTTGATTCTAAGGATCGGATCAAACACAAGCCGTTAATCTTATATACTTGAAGCTATACTACAAGTTAAGACAACAAAGACTACAAAAGTTAACTTTAATCAAACGTCTTCTTAGGCATCATTGCTTGGATACTTGGAAGTAGAGCGTTGTCTTTTATTGTCTGCACCAGTAACATTCTTTCTACATGTGATGTGTCAGAGTTGCAGCAGAAAGTTGTCAGTAGTAAAGTTGATGCTTTTGATATGCCAATCAGCAGCAACGATTAATCTTCAGCAGATATGGCTATCAGCAGCCTAGTTGATGATCCGCAGCAAGACTCAACTATCCAAAGTTGCTGATGATTTGCCTATCAGCAGTATCAAGGGTTTGATGCTGCTGAGAAGCCTATCAGCAGCAACTCTGGACTTCAGCAGATAAGGGTGTCCGCAGCAGAGTTGTTCATCAGTAGGAGAACAACTATCAGCAGCAGACAAGCTTATCCGCAGCAGCTTGTTGGTCAGTAGCAAAATTATGGAGTCCGCAGCAGTTTTACTTAGAGAATTTTGTAGCCATCAGTCTTTATATCTACACATTCTATCAGATTGACCTGGTCAGAGAAACATAACAGGTTTCATTCGAACCATCATTAGTATGCGTTGTATAGTAAGTCTTTCACAAAATTACAGAAATTAACTTTTATGTTTATACCTAATTTCACCTACAGACCTTAATCTTCATTAATTACACTAGACACCCTTTATATACAAACATTGTAACAAATTTAGACCTTTCGTCTAAATTCTGTTTAATTTTCTCTGTTAAATCAAGGCACATGTGTATCACTTGAGAGCATATCCAAAATGTCTTGATTACAAATATGCTCTCATGTGATACACACGTGCCTTGATTTAACGGAGAAATTAAACGGAAGTTAGACGAAATGTCTAAATTTGTTACAATGTTTGTACATAAAGGGTGTCCAGTGTAATTAAGGAAGATTAAGGTCTGTAGATGAAATTATGTATAAACATAAAGATTGATTTCTGTAATGTACTCTAAGTCTTTTCTAGTTCGATGTTGGTTAAGATGTTTTCATGTCCGAGATGGCATGCCATCATGTCCCTCGGTATAACGTATCGTGTTTCTTTCCAGGAAATATGCCAAATACTACAACAACGAGGCTGTTACAGGTCTTAGTATGTGGGTATATTGTATTTTGGACACCTACACGAATATTGCAATACATATCACTTTTAGCCTCGTTAGGTGTCACACCCGGCCTCAGGCACCGCCTGGACATGTGCGAGCCCGATTGGTATCATTTGGTTACTTGATTTCAGAGTTTTTATAAAATACAGCGGAAGTCTTTTAAAAGGATCGTTTCATCATTCTTTCAACCTCAAGGGTTGTATTTGTAAATACCAAAACTCAGTTGGAAAACAAAAGACTTGTATTTACTTTATAAACATAGGGTTTCAATACCCTTCTCATTTGATTACAAAACAAGTTTGAAATCAAATACATGATGAAATAGTTCCAACACAGGGTTGATTAGTTCCCTGGTCCTATCTCCTTTCTTTAGTATTTCCCTTTACACGAGGCCTGAGAATCCTACGTGCATTCCATCCTTTTTCCTGGGTCAGATCTTACGTATGCCCGTAAACACCTCTCATCATATTTTAATCATTACCTGGAAAACATTTTGAAAATAAAACGTCAGCGCGAACGCTGGTGAATACAATATCTTGACATAAACTCATTTTGGAACAAATAAGTATTAATTTCATAATCACAACTTCCTGTTCAATCTACACACTCAGCAGGCCCGTCATGTTCAATCGCACCACAATATACATTGAAGTCATAACTTATAACAACGAGAACTCCATGTCCTTCATTTGTTATAAGATAAGCATCAGCCGCAATCCGGGAATTTCACCCGAGACCCGTGTATCCCTTGCAATTTTTACGTATACCTATGGCCTGAATGCTTGTTCATAGAAGAACGTTGAGCATTACTTCATTAACCTTTATTTGGCCATTTTTCGCAAATAAAATATTTGACACAAGTTTTGAAAGAGATAAAGTATTCACCTTTTTGTTTGGAATGAGCCTCTAAAGTTCAAAGCTTAGCTTCTAGCTTCTTAACCTGATTTCTCTAGCGTTCCGACCTTTCTACGAGCGTTTCTTTTTAAATCGAGCACTACGATTAGCGGGAATTGAACTAGGATCGTCGGGAATCGCCTAAGGATGCTCTGGAACAAGTTTTGGTAGTTGGTTTCGTGTTTTGATGTGAGAATTTCGAATGAAACGGTCCAAGTATTTATAGGCTGAATAACTGACCCGTAGCGGACCGCTAGTCAAGGCGTGGCGGTCCGCCACCGCCTTGGATGACGTCAGCCCAATACGTCCATCAGTGATTGGACCGTTTATGGTTTTGCGGCTAGCGGACCGTTACCGTTGGGCGTAGCGGTCCGCCACCTTTACGCGTGGCAGATTCACAGAGTTTGCGGCTTGCGAACCGTTACCACCTGGCGTGGCAGTCTGCCACGAGTACGCGTGTCAAGATTTGTGACCATTAGTCACTATACACGTGGCATAACCGGATTCATTTCTTAACGACCAAGTAGCGGACCGTTACCTATATGGTGGCGGCCCGCCACCCAACCCATTACCCTTAGCGGACCGTTATGCTTAACCTTAGCGGTCCGCTAAGGTCCTAAATTCTTAATTTTTCATTTTTAACCCTAAACTTTTAAGATAATTACTCTTATAGTTCCTAGGTTTTACCTTTTGCCAAATCTTGGACATTTTTTGGGCAGGTGTTACATTAGGGGTTTGCCCCATGGCCCAATTCCCCGTGAGTGTAAGATAAGGTTGAAAGTGACAATGCATAAGGGTTTCCTTTGTTTTGTAGCATGAGATAGAACATTTATGGAGAGTATTATCGGAGGACACGTTCCTCGTGTCATGTTTTGTTACACATGCGTCAATTACCGTCACCAAACCATAATATTGATGACTCCAAAAACAAAACTAATACATGGGACCATAAAATGCATAACCAGTTTTTAGTAAAAATTCATAAGAACCACATAAAGAACCCATATCTTTAATTGTAACACATAAAACGACCGTGCAATCGTACAATCCACTTTCTTTTTCCCCTTTGTTATATATATGTCAAACAATACGTACTGTGTCAGTGTGGTTTTATGCTTGGATCTGATTTTGTATTGCACGCGTCTACAAACCCATACAAATCAATCCATTTAGTATAGCATGAATCAACCGCTCTTCCCACTGAATTCTATCAAAAAACCGTAGAGAAACAACATGATAGGAAGCGAAACAATTCAAAGTTTATAACCACAACATACGCTATTATAAGAAAAACATGATTTGTATATGTATTTCATTATAACTAATACTTATATTTGCATTTATATTGAAACATAGAGAGTGAAAGTTTACACCTAAACCTCTCATAGAAGATTAGTCGCCATTTTTTTAACAATAACAGCCAACCTTTATTCATACCCAAAACCCTACTAGCAATGGATGAGGTTAAATCGGGTTAGCTTCTCGTGTAATAACAATTTATTTTATCATATTATAATTGTGTGTAATAAATTTTAATAAAACATTTTAATGTAACAAACTTCTAGATTTACCATTTAATCTACCAAGTTGCTTGGCTTACAAGTCTATTAGCAAAATCTACCTACACGACTTGTCATTTGTCACATGTGTTATTAAATCTGTTTTGAAATGTGTTAACAAGGAGTCTCAACTGTTAACAAATAAACATGTCCAGAGAAAAGATGGAGTCTCTATATTACACAAATGAAGATTAGGTTACAAATGAAACATTAAATAGGCAGGCTAAGCCTTACAATATAAATGGGCTAAAGTCAAAGCCCATAACAACTTATTATGCTAACATCTCCCCTCAAACTCACAATGCAACATAAATAAACATTGAGAGTTTGTCACACAAAAAACGAAAACGAGAAGCAGATTGAGCCTTGGTGAAAATATTTGCAATCTGCAAGGATGATGGAACAAAAGGAAGTGAGATGGTCCCAAGCTGAAGATAGTGACAAGTAAAATGACAATCTATCTCAATGTGTTTTGTCCGTTCATGAAAGACAGAGTTCTTGGAGATCTGCATAGCACTTTGATTATCACAATGTATTGGGGTAGGCTAGGAAACGACAACCCCCATGTCCACCAGAAGCCATCGTAACCAAACAATTTCACATGTACTCACAACCATAGCACGGTATTCAGCCTCAGTGGAGGACCTAGAGACAACATCTTGTTTCTTGCTTTTCCATGAGATTAATGAATCACCAAGGAAAATGCAGAAAACAGTAGTGGATTTTCAATCATTGGGATCACTATCCCAATCAGCATCACTATAGGCACGCAATTCCAGAGAAGATGTAGAGGGGAATAGAAGGCTTTGAAACTGAGTGCCACGAAGATATCTCAAAATACGAAGAACAGCTCCCCAGTGAACAGAAGTAGGAGCTGTAACAAACTGGCTAACCACATGAACATCATGAGTGATATCAGGGCGAGTAACTGTAAGATAGACCAAACTGCCTACAATGGTACGATATAGGCTCAGATCAGATAGAGGAACACCATCAGTAAGAGAGTAACGCGCTTTGGTTTCAAGAGGAGTGTCTGCAATTCTGTTATCAGAAAGTCTCGCACGTTTAAACAGATCAGAAATATACTTCGTCTGAGAGAGAAGATATCCCCTTTAGATTGAGCGGCCTCAATCCCAAATCTTTCGTAGCAAAACGGTGAGCCAAGTCACGTTTCAAAGATTCAATGCCATCATAGTCATCACCTGTAATAATCATATCATCCACATATAAAGACAAGAGAATGCGTCCAGCATTCGTACATCTAACAAATAATGTTGAGTCATGATTGCTAGGAAGAAAACCAAGAGAAGTGATAACTGTAGAGAATTTTTCAAACCAGGTACGAGGAGCCTGTTTGAGCCCATATAGAGCTTTTCGAAATCGACAAACTTCACCGGGCTGATGAGCTATTCCCGGGGGTGGAGTCATGTAAACCTCCTCATGAATATCACCATTCAGAAAGGCATTTTTAACATTGATTTGAAAGATCTTCCACTGACGAACGGACGCAACAGCTATTAAAGTACGAACTGTTGTCATTTTTGCCACAGGGGCAAAGGTCTCCTTATAATCCATACCATACGTTTGCGAATATCCTTTTGCCATAAGTCTGGCCTTGTATCGTTTAATAGAATCATCAGACTTTGTCTTAATCTTATACACCCAACGACAACCAACCTTATGTTTACCTGGTGGTAGTGGAACCAAATCCCAGGTGTGAGTCTGATGAAGGGCAGTGAGCTCTTCAGCTATAACATTTTGCCATAGAGGGTTAGAGACAGCCTATCTATACGATTTTGGTTCAGATAGATGATGAATGCTTGCGATAAAAGAACTAAAAGAAGCAGAGTAGACAGAGTATGCAAAGTTTGGAAGTTAAGTAGACTTACATTCACGCGTAGACTTTCTCGAAGGTGGAGGATTTCCAGTTTCAACCGACGGAGGATCAACATTAGTACCAGATGACGTGGAAGGTTCATGATCTGGCACAACTTGTGCAATAAACGTATCTGAAGCAGGCATATTAGGCTCAACAGACGAATCTAGAATATCAGAGGTTGAGACATCACTTTTGCTAGCAAAAGGATCAATGTTCTGAAGATTTGACTTTGTTACATCATGTGACTTAGCTGAAATCGAATAAAAGGGAATATGTTCAAGAAATGTAACATGTCTTGATACATATAACTTCTGACTTACAGGATCAAAACAACGATATCCTTTCTGTCCCGTGCCATATCCTTTTAGACCACTGGCATAGCCTAAGAAAACACATAAGGCTGACTTATTTGTCAATTTGTCTCATTCAACATGAGGACGGAGAGCAAATCAAGTACATCCAAAAACCCGTAACTCACCATAATATGGACGTTCATCGAAAAGACTTTCAAACGGAAACATCCCATCATTGTGAGAAGTAGGGATCCTATTAATCACATGTTGGGCGGTCAGGAGTGCTTCTCCACAAAAGACACTAGGTACCTCGACAGATAAAAGGAATAAACGAGCGATTTCCATAAGATGGCGATGTTTCCTTTCAGCAACACCATTCTGTTGAGGGGTGTCAGTACAAGACGATTGGTGTATGGTACCATCTGATGCAAGCAACTCAGTAAAATCATTAGAGGTGTATTCACCCCCTAAGTCACACCTGAAACACTTTATTACAGCTGAATGCTGCGTTTAAACATAAGCCCTAAATGTTTTATAAATATCAAAGAACTCAGATCTACGTTTCATAAGGTACACCCAGGTATAACGAGTGTAATCATCGATAAAGGAAACATAATAACGTGAACCACCCTTAGTGGATACTGGTGATGGTCCCCACACATCAGAATGAACAATATCAAATGGTGTAACAGAATGAGAAATATTTTTATCAAAAAGTAAAGCAGAAAACTTGGCAAGTTTGCAACCACTACAATCAGAAATATCACAAGTTTGCAACTGACCCAAAACACCTGAAGAAACCAAAAATTTTAAATGGGATACGGACACATGTCCCAAACGAGAATTCCATATATAAAATTCAGACGACAAAGGACTTAAACGAAAAGAAGATAAATCAACACTGGAGGCAGCAACACCAGGTGAAGGCACTTTGAGTTCTTCTAAGACATATAAATCTCCCACCCTACGGCCGATCCCAATTACCCTCTGAGTGTGTTGATCCTGCACAACACAAACATAGTCACAAAAGAAAACCAAAATTCCAGACTTACACAATTGACTGACCAAAGCAAGATTTAAGGCAAGCTTCGGAATATAATAGACATCATTGAGAGACACATGAGGAGTGGACACAGAGCCAACACCCTCTACCGACATAGATGTAGCACTAGCAAACAATACATAAACGGGAGAAATAGGAGACAAAGAAAGAAAAGAAGACAGGGAGGGAGACATGTGATGTGAGGCACCAGAATCCAAAATCCATAATGATGAAGAAATACCTGAGGTACCAGATGAAGACAGTCCCGTAGAAGACATAGCAGTAGGGTTGGAGGCAAGAAACTGTATGAACTGTTCAAACACCTACGAATCCAGAGCAGATGGTGGTTTAGAAGTCTCTACAGATGGAGGTGTAGCAGTAGCAGTAAACTGAGGTGGTTTAAATGTCCATGAAGATGGACCAGATGAACCAGCAGAAGTAGTTGGGCGAGACAAAAATTGTCCACCTGATCTGTTTCAAAAACGCTAAGAAACGATATCAAACGAACTCTGATTGAGCTCATTTCAGCGGCGTTGGAACCATCTCGTCGAACTCTACCATCTTAGCTTTTAGGGTTTTGATTTTACGTTTGAATTTTAGGGTTATAGCCTTAAGGTTTAGCTTTTAGGATTTAGATTTTATGGCTTAGGTTTTTTTTGGGGGGTGGGTGGGGTGGGTTTAGGTTTGGGGGGGGTGGGGTGGGGGTTTAGGTTTTTAGGGGTGGGGGTGGTGGTTTTAGGCTTTTCGGGGTGGGGTTGGAGGGGTTAGGTTTTTAGGGGTGCGGGTGGAGGGGATTTAGGTTTTTGGGTCCGGGTTAGGATTCGATGAGGCGGTTCTAACGCCGCTGAAATGAGCTCAATAGGAGTTCGTTTAACCCACTTCTTAGCGTTTCTTAGCGAAAACCATTTCTTAATGGAACCTTCCCATATATATATATATATATATATATATATATATATATATATATATATATATATATATATATATATATATATATATATATATGGAGGGATCAAGAGAAAACCACAAAGTTAGGCGAAAACCGCATCATTTTAGGCAATTTTTTTATTTACGTATATGTATCCAAAAGCAATTTTTTTGATTTACGCATACGTAACCGCAATTTTTTTGTTATATGTTTACGTATACGTAACACTATGTGTAACAATGTATTTTGGTAGAAATGTTTAATATTACATTGATACTCTTATAAATAAATAAAAATTATTATATGATTGGCTAAAATTAGTTTTTTTAGTGGTTTTCTTGGTTTTCGTCTAACTTGTGGTTTTCTCTGAAACCCTCCCCTATATATATATATATATATTATATATATATATTATATATATATATAGTTAGGTTAATGAGAGAACTAACTTTAATTAGAGAACCACTAAAATGAGAAGGGGTGTAATTTTAAAGAGGAAGGGTAAAATTGAAACTTAAAATATATAAATCTTTAAACATTTCTATCTTTTGCATCCGTTTTTATTTGTTTTTTAAATCACACCATTAAATCAAGAATTTTTTTATTTTCAATTTGAGTATAAATAACATTATAAAAAATAAAAATTAACTCGTTTTGTTTTCTTTTTATTTTCAATACTACATATGTGTAGTACCACTCCAAAAACCTAATCCATTCCCAAAAATTAAACACCCCACCCCCACCACACCCACACCACCACCAAAAACCTAAACCCCCACACTCACCCTCAAAAGCCTAAACATCCACCCCCACCTCCAAAATTTACAAATATAATAAATTTTAATATGTATAATTCATTTAAGAAATAAAATCTAGACAAGTCAAAAATTTAAAGTTAATAATATTTATTTTTATAAAACTGTTTTTCTTAATAACAAAGAAACAACCCATCAAATACAAAAAAAAACCCAATAAATTTTATTTAGTGGGCTTTAAAACTATTAATAATTAATAATAGCAAAGAAACAACCTGGCACCAGCAAATAAGAAAAATCAAAGATAAAAGTGAAGGGAGTGGTATCCATGAAAGAAATAAAAAAAAAATAAAGCACAAAAAAATAAAAAAGAGAAAATTCCTAGAATGAATATTTTCAAAAAGGGTTCACCAAAAACAAACAAAGAAAAGTCAACTACTCCAAAATGAAAATCATTTTTCGTCGAGATAGTACCTAAACTTGGCGACTTCGCAGATGTCACGTGTCTTGGCCCTTCAACGTACACGTGTCATTTTTTATGGAAAATTTATAAAACTCCACAAAATCGCCGAAACATGTTTTCGTCGAGTTTTAAAAATGTTTCGGCGTTCAGAAACTTGTCGGGCCCAGATTCATATAAAAACTCAACGTTTCGCTATGAATTTTTAAAAACTCGGCGTTTTGCCCTGATTTGTTTTAAAACTCGGCTTTTCGCCCGGTTTTTTTTTAAACTTAGCGTTTTTCTGGATATTTTTTCACCTAGATTTTTAAAACACTCGGCGTTTCGCCCGGATTTTTAAAAAACTCGGCATTTCGCCCGAATTTATTTTTCGCCCGGATTTGTTTAAAACTCAGCGTTTCACTGTGATTTTTTTAAAACTCGGCGAGCCCGACAAGTTTTTGAACGCCGAAATATTTATAAAACTCGACGAAACATGTTTCGGCGGTTTTGTCGAGTTTTTTAAATTTTTCGTCGAAAATTACATGTGTGCGTTAAAGGGCCGAGACACGTGACATCAGCGAAGTCACCGAGTTTTGGTAGTATCTCGACGAAAAATGATGTTCATTTTGGGGGAGTTGACTTTTATTTGTTTGTTTTTGGGAAAGTAAGGGTGAAAATGTTCATTCTGGGAATTTTCCCAATTAAAAAACCCAAACAAGGTAACCGTTTTGGGTATCGTTCGACAAAGAAAAGGAGCGTCGAGTAGGGGTGTTTAATATTTGGTTTTAAACCGATAATCAAAACCGTTTAAAACCAAACCTAATTACATATTCGGTTCGGGTTGAAACCAAAAACCAAATATGTAATTAGGGTTTTCAGTTCGGATTGTGGATCCATAATTTCTAATTCGGATCAAACCGAATTACTAAGAAGGTGGTTTAGCCCATATATACCTGTAAAATTATACCGAACCCATTTACCCATAATTCAATTATCCATAATATCTGGCCCAAAAAGAAAAACCTAATTCCCCTCCTAGTTACTCTGAACTCGTAAAACATCTTCATCGTTCAACCGTCTACTCCTGTTTTAGAAGGTAAGACCTCACTCGTTTGGCCGTCAATCAGTTTATATTTCGTGAACTTGTACCCAATTTTCCTGACCATGAAACACCGACTACATATAAGATGGAATTTTTAATAATTATGCTTTCTTCAGATAATCCTTTTTAGCTTTTCTTGCACAAAATCATTAGTCTAATTTGTTTCATGGAGAAAATCATCATGGAATTTTTTTTTGGCTAATTCGGTTTATTTGGTTCAAACCGAATTACAATGTGGTTTTAGGTTCGGATTAAGTGCTCGCCTGAGCCAGCGTTTAAAAGAAAAGTCCCAAATCGCGCTTAGGTCTACACCAGGCCCTAAACCTGTGCCTCGTTGTTTGACAACAATAGTTAGGGGACATCACTGAATTCGGTTCGGTTTTCGGTTATGACTGAAGAAAATCTCAAACCGAATTACCCAAAAACCGAACCGATGAACAACCATGAAATGCACGTTCCTCTTATGCATTGTCCAAACAGCAATCGACCCTTGCTTCATGTGACTGTAATGAACCCATAAGGTGATCAAACGGTAAGGTAGGGAGATCCTTGGATTCTTCAGTTGATGTTACCGCGTATGGTCAGACTTCCTAACACCTTTTCTGCTTGTTTTGCAGTTGAACATCTTGCTTGATGATTGCCATTGCCCTTGCATCCTTTTTTTGTTCTCTCTTACTCGCCCTTGATTATCATCATCATCATCATCATCATCTTATGCAAATACTGGTTCCACAAATCTTGAGATTGTAACACTGTATATTTGCCTTTATACTCCAGAATTTAGAACCATCACCTTTGAACACAGGTGGTTGGGCGGCGCTTGATGTACATTATTGATTAGAAGGGAGCTCTCACATCACTCGAATCTGTGAGCAGCTATGAACAAAAACGATTATGCACAAGAGAAAAATTCCCTTGCCTTATTCAATGAACTAGAGCTCGTAAATAGGGAGCACATACAAACAGAAATAAAATAATAACCAACTGAACTAACAAATAGAACGTAAAACTTTTATTAACTTGACTCGTTCCTTCTCCATAATGGTCATTTTTTTAACTTATTTGAATTATACTTCAACAGTTCTTACAAGTCACTAATAATGGGGGTTTTGTATTGTTTTTTACGTGTACAGGTGTAAATTCAGTTTAACCAAATTGGAGCATACATTGAGACTGCAACCTCATCTTTTAAGCCTTCCTCTCAATGAAGCCATTAAGGGAGAGCTCGAAGGTCTCTTCGTGGATAAGGTTTTAGTCTTTCAGATCATAGTTGTCAATAGTGAATAGCGGTAAATAGCGACAAGCCACCTATACGCTACGTAGCGAATAGCGGGCGCTATTTCACGTTTAGCGATACACTAGTAGAAAGTTTTAGAAATATTTTATATTCAACTATTGTAGGATATGTAGCAATTATAATCAATAATCATCTAAATCTTCATATATTAGGGTTATTAGCAACCCTATTTATATTAATCAAGTAAGAAACTGTTTAAAAACATAAAAAAAAGGAATATTCGCTATTCACCATATAGCGACCATAGGCCGCTTCGCTACATAGCCCGCTATAGCGAGCGCTATGGTCGCTATTGACAACTGTGTTTCAGATAACAGTGTTTTGTTTAGTTTGTATTGCATGTGTATTTTAGATCATAAAATATATAGTTCTTACTTATCTCCATAAAACAGGTTATTGCAAATCTGGGGCTATGCATATCTGTGTATGATATAGCATCAATTGATGGTGGTTTTATCTTTGCCAATGAGGGTGCTCCAACGTACACAGTATGTCTTCATTTTTCTGTTATTATCATTTTTGGCTTTAAGTTGGTTGATTGACGGTGTTATATTTCACAATTTGGTTAAAAGCTACAACAAAAAAACAATCGGTTTGAAGTGAAGTATCATCATTTTGAGCAATGAGTCTTTGTTTTACTCTTCTTTAGTCTTTACACTTGTGCATATAAATATCTTATTGTTGTTTTGACCAAATTTTTACCCTTGTTTCAGAGTCTATAGGACCTAAACACTCTTGTCCTCATAAAGTTTGTGTGTGATGACATAATATTGACCTTTTTGGCAGGTAAAATTCAGGCTGATAGTATTTCGGCCCTTTGTAGAGAAATTATATCTGCAAGGCTTAAAGAGTCTAATGCTGATGGTTTACGTTGTAAGTTCGTTTATATATATCTGATTTTGTGTAAGGTTTTTTGTTCTTTAATTTTAAAGTTTTTTTTTAATTTATATTGATTTATTTGGGTAAGGGCTTATTCTTTGTAATTGTGTTCGAGAAGTTCCTTGTGTGTATGGATTGGTAACACTGATTAGTTATTTGATTACACCTTTAAGACACTAGTCATGTAAAATATTTTTTTTCATTAGAATGTCAAATGTGTTATTATTTTGCTTCTTGATTGTAAATTACACTAATTTGTTATTTTCATATTTCAAACATACCACAAGAAAAGTATTATTCTTATGTCTAAGTACTATCCCTCTACTAATATTGATTGAATTAAATTGCAGTATCACTTGGATTTTTTGATGATATATACATACCAGAATTGCTAATGCCAGAGCCTTCCCATGCTGAGCCTGAATCAGAAAACAAGTGAGTTTTCAGTGGCAGTTTTTGAGATAAGATATAAACTTTTTTCTAATTTCTAGAAGTGGCAAAATGGGCTGGCCAATTGGGTCGGGCAACCTGTCAAAACAGGTGATATTGGTACGGGCCAAAACTGGTGGGTTGGGTTGGCCCAAAACAGTTTTATGCCCAAGCTTCTTTCTTTTACTTCCGATTTGCGTGTTAAAAATGGTTCCGAAAGTCATATTATTTAAATAATAATTAGTTTTTCAAATAAAATGATTTAGGAGGGTATATGCATTTACAATAAACCTGCTTAATTTTTTACTAGTTTGACCTGTTTTCTTTTAACCTTTTTTTTTAAATTATTTTGCCTCTTTGACCCGTTAGAGTAAAACACAATCCTAATTGACCCATGTGCTAATAAAATAAGTCTATCAAAATTGCTATGTTTAAGTGTTGTGTAAACTTTAGGTTCATTTCTTTTTACCTTTCCAGGGGTCAGGTCAAATGGACATGGTTATTTAATGATGAGAAGTATTTGATAGACGGATATGATGAGGTTCGTATTTTTAATTAAGCTCACACTCATTTTCTTATCAACTGATTACATTGGCTTGAGTATAGGTGCAAGACGTAGTATACTCTATGCAGTTAATGCGAAAAAATTTCGGTTATCGGTAAAGGACCGATATTTGAGATATCGGTTCTCGCGGTGGGATATCGGTAGCTTTTATATCATGTATAAACTTATATACACATACACATATATAATATTAACAGTCAAATCAAAAGTCAAAACTAAAAAGTGTCAGTATTTTATATTAGAAACATGATCTAGCAGGTGTGCGAAGTGCGAACGTGGGTGTATTAGGGAGTTAGGGCATTTACTTCGATGGTTTTGGCTATGGGTACAAGGCATTGGGCCAACATTTTTAAAGGGGAATGAACTTTGGGGCAGAAAAATGTTAAAAAAAAAGGACCAAGATTAGTAAACCGAGAAACTCGGTGAGACAACTGATATTATGGAATCAAAATCGCGGCGATATCTCGGTAAATATCACCGATAATATCGGGACCGATATTTTGGCATAGGACCGATAACCGATATATCACCGATATCGACTGCATATACTTTGTGAACATCCGAACTATTTTTTATTGCAGATTAGGTTCCGAGTTCAAAATGTTAAGTTCCCTGAAATCCCAAAAGAGCAAAAAGATCTGAATCCGTTTGCCCCTATGGAGATAATTGTAAGTTTCATTTTTAGGTTACTGTAAACTTTTACAATAAGCAGAACAGTCGAATGACCTTTTAGCATATAGCCACCTAAGCGGTTCGTTTAAATGCACAAAATATAGTTATTTTAATTATCAGGGCCGTCCCTGAGATTTCGGAGGCCCTGTACGACTAAAAAAATGGACCCCTAAAAAACTAAAATCTAAAGTTAAATATATGAAATAATATGATGAAAATTGTAACAACACTATATTTGATTTTTCTTTAAAAAAATCAAATAAAAAACCTCCTTTTATTGAATTCATCCGATTGAATTTTGCCGTATGTTTTTTTATTAGGTAAAATTGTTAATTTGGACATGGCCCAATAACGGAGTAATTGTTAATGGGTTTTTAAACTCAGTTTATTTGACCCATAAGTTAATTGTTAATTGTAATTTTTTTTAAACTCAATTTATATTAAATATAAATATATTTTTATATATAATTTATAATTTTGAACCCCTAGAAAAAACGGGCCCTGAGCGGTCGCCCACCCCGCACTTGCTCAGGGCCGGCCCTGTTAATTATGAAAGCATATCACAATTTAGTTTTGGATATTATATCATGGTGTTATTTGATACAGCTACTACTTATATGTGAAGATAAATTGCTCAAACATAGATTGAAATATCATCTTAACTTTCTATTTGATGAACACAACTAAAAATAAACCCCTTTTTTCACCTTAGGAAAATCCCACGTCGTCCACATGAATTATGCCGGGACATAAGGAATGCCCCGACCTCAATTACCACCATTAATGCGCTTGTTGTGGATAAGAGAATTTCACAGTTAAGCGCGTTGGGTGAGAGTGATACCTCCTTAGAATTTTCCACCTGGGTAATCAAAAACAAATTCGTGTGAGCTTCTGGTGGACAATCAAGAATATTGGTTGTTGTAAAAGGGCTTTTTTATTTGTACTTTTGGAATACTCATATATCAGTGATTAATGGATAATCACTTTACTTTGGCAGGGATCTCTTGTGTCAGACGGGGGTTTGGGCCCCATTTCGTGGTGGGTCTAGTCTCGGATCGACGTTAACATGCCAACGAAAACAAAATATCCAGTTGGTGATGCCATGTAGGACAGCCCATATTTTTAGAAAAACGGTTTTTCTCGTATCTTTCTGCAAATCTTTGTTCAAATTCTGTGTCAACATTCTTAATATACCAGCTTAATTAGTACGTTAATGTTTCAACTCCTGTAAGCTCTTTATATAAGTGAGTTTCACTACCTTAAGGTGGCAATTACGACCCATTTATTTTCAAGTTTTTTTTAATATTTCCTTGAAAAAGGACAAAAAAATGTTTATGGGTCAGGTTTTGGGGGCGTATGACGGTTTAGCAAGGGAACTACTAATTTTATGTATTTATGGTACCAATGTGAATTGCATTATATCTCGATAACGACCCATTTACTTTTTCAGTTTTTTTGTTTATAGTTTTCCTTGAAAAAAGGGAGTGTATATGGGTCAAGTTTTGGTGACATACGGCAGATTGTCAAATGAGGTAATTTTATGTATTTATTTCACTCTAGGGTGGCAATATGAATAGGATATATCTAGAGATGACTCATTTACTTATTATTAACGAGCCTATTGAGGTTTTGTTTTATTTTTAACAGGTATAACAAGAAGTTAGATAAAAGGGAAATCGAACGGGTGGTAAGTCGTATAGAGTAAGGCCCGGCCCGGCCCAGAGGGAGGGGCAAGGTGGGCGACGGCTCTAGGCCCGAAATTTTTTAAAATTTTGTATGTGTTTTAAATAGTATATTTAGTTTATACATTCATTTGTGTACATCAAAGTTTCCTTATTGCAATTGGAAAAACTATTGTAAGAAAAATTAAAGGTCATAGGTTCAAATCTTGCCAACAACACTATTTATTTTTCATATGCCATATTTCTTATTTTTCTATTCTCTTCTTTTTTTTCTCTTTTTAAAAGGTTGTCGCACAAAAACTCATAATTGTTTAAACTATTAAATCAAAACCAAAAAAAGACACAAAAGATATATATTTAAACTCATTACACATAAAAAAAATTATTGAGTCCCGTTTTTTTATTATTTGTCCCGGGGCCAAAACGTTTTAAGGATTATAGGGCCCGGCCCTGTGTAGAGTGTTTTTAATAGACGAGTCTCCTTGTTGGAAAATTTTAGATTATTTGTAGATATTGTGTTTATAATCATATTCAATAAGTAATTGTTTATATTTACTGGTTGGGTTTCACCTGTTTTCAGTAACTATTTCAGATAAATAAGCAACTAGAATGTAACAAGTTATAATAAGTGTTTCACTTTGTTCGAATATGAAATTTTGTTAAGCACTTGATCTTAGATCAAGCAACTAGAATATCCTTTGAACTCTCATTCATTCCGTATTATTTGATAGATTATCCTTTGAACTCTTAGGGTCTGTTTGGTATGAGGTAATTGAATGATCAAAGAAATGAAATGGACGAGTGAATGGAATGAACAAGGGATTGAAATGGACCATTATCATTCCCTTGTCATTTTTTGTTACCCTGTGAGAATGAAATAAATCATTACTTCGTGTTGTTTGGTAGACATGAAAATATTTTATGAAAAAAATAAAATATTTGTAATTAATAAATTTATACTATGAGTCGGGTCATGGGACGTGTCATGGTTCGGTTCAGGGGTCAGGGCATAGATTGGGTCAGGGGTCGGGTCACAGCACAGGTGATGTTTCGAGGCAAGGTTCGGGCCTTGGGACGGGTCATGGTTCACGTCATGAGTACGGGCATGGGTCGGGTCACGAGTCGAATCATGGGTCGGGTCATGGTTGGTCCATAGTTTGAGTCATGGGTCGGGTCATGGTGCAAGTCATAGGCCGGTCCTTGGTTAGGGTCATGGTTCGGGGCATGGTTTAGGCCTTGGGACGGGTCATGGGTACGGGCATGGGTCAGGTCAGGGGTTAGGTTACGGATCGAGTCATGGGTCGTGTCATGGTTGATCCATGGTTCGGGTCTTGGATCGGGTCAGGAGACGGGTCATGATTCGAGTCATGGGTCGGTCCTTGGTTAGGGTCATGGGTCGGTCCTTGGTTAGGGTCATGAGTCGGGTTATGGTTTTAGTCATGGGTCGGGTCAGGTCATGGTTCGGTTATTAAATAAACAAAATAATTTCATTCCTTGAAGGAATGTGATAGTGTGTATTTTAGTAGTAATAAATATATTCTATTTAGTGCTACACAAAATCATGTTTTAAATTTATAAATTAAAATGATAATTACTTTAACTAAACACACACATAGGCAAGTGTACCTATCGTAGCGTAGTATAGTATGGGTAAGAACCAAGTATCGAACTATGGACACGGATCCCATACTCAACCCTCACTATTGTCTAACTAGAATAATAACTTGGAAAATGAGTTTTGTTTAAAAAAGAAAATAAAAGGTTAAGAAATGTAATTAGAAATATTATCGTGTTTAAGTTGTTACTCTAATTGTTATCCCTTGTTAATTAATGGTATATTTAAAATAAGGTTGGTCATAGTTACTAGTACTAACTCTTTTGATAGGGGAATTAGTATTTCGTAACGGGACAGTGGATACGGTCAGCCAAATGTTCCTTAATGAATGTGACGGACCCTAAACGGGGTCTCAAGTCCGTCGGTATCTCACAATTCATTATTCAGACTAAAATTATCCCTGTGACTGACGTACGTCTTGTCTTCTAACTTCTTCCGGTAAGTCGGAATGCACGACTTCCTCCAAAAGTACTTTATGAACGCTCGTACCTAACAAATTATGTTCTTAAATAGTTGACTTTTACTTATAACATTATTTCAAATAAATAAGACTTTCCTTCTCAAGATCAAACCCCATGGTTCCCGCTAGAAGTCCTCTGCAAGCCGATACGAGAGAAGTAAAGAAATACCGACACAAACCGCTTGGTCTGTTTAGGGCTCAAACGGCCTGCTGAATACCCAAACCTCCAATCAACCCATAATATTAAATTTATACTAACTAGCCATGCTAGCACCAAGATTTGTATATAGACCGTACAAACATTGAATAAGTTTTCCAAGCAAGAAGTCTTGCTTGAATAACTCGCAAGATTTAAGATTATTAGATTGGTTTAAAGATCACTTATTCTTGTCTTTTTAAAATAACTTATAGTAAAGACTTTAAAGACATAACATACTAAAAATACTTCATTAATTAATTAAAGTTCAACCAACTCGAGCAACACAAGAGGACTAGCCATGAATGACCATACAAGTGACTCCACTAACCCTTAGATAATGTGTGGAAGTGTTCCAACACCAAGGGAGAGTGGGTATAGGTTGCCTCTTGTTTCACTAGAACGAGAAGAATAAATTCATATTACAAGACTTAGAAAAAAAATAAACAAGAAAAAGCTAAATTGACCAAAACTGAGAGAGTTTCGGCTCTTAGCAGAGCACTAAGGCCTTTCCTACTCTTGATCTTGGACACCTAAAACACTAGAATGAGCTTGCTATTTATAGACAAAGATTTTGGTAACGCACGACCGTGCAATGGGATGCACGGTCGTGCAAAGCACTCATTTTTTGCACGTGAGGGAATCTGGCAGAGTAGGAGGGTTCAGGAGGGGGGTTTTAAGGGATGCACGACCGTGCAACGCAATGCACGACCGTGCATTGCCATGTTCTTCTTCCTGTTGACTTTTTGTCCTTTAGCATTGACTTCCTTGGTCCGGTTTCGTTCAATTGGCTCCCGAATGCTGATTTCCCCTTATTTCTGGGTGTTTTCTTCATGTTTCGTTCAATTACTAATATACCCCTCCCTCTTCTTCTTCTTCAAACATCAGACCAACCACCAAAATCAGTAATTTCACACAAAAAACTAACATAAAAGTTAACGTAGTTAAGGACCAGGGACACAAAGTGTTAAAACTTCAAACGTCAGGAATCAAATGTGTTATAGGTGGACTAAACATGATTTTTTGTTCAACCCTTAAGGACAAAAACTGCAGTTTACTCTTACATATATGTCGACCACAAGAGCTAGGGTTGAATTGTAACACAAGTATTCTACAGGAGCTTAAAATGAACGAAACCCGTTTCAAAAGGGTGCTTAGTGTAAAATGTAACCTACAACCGGTGTTGTAAAAACCGTCAGGCGGTGGGTACCGACTAACATGTAATTTTTCAAACTTTTATATATATATATATACACACATCTATACTATATAATAAAGAAAGGTTTTTGTATGCCACGTGTCGTCACCATATTCAATCTTATCATTGTTTTTCCGCCTCTCTCTCTTATTAAATGCATTCATATCTTTTAATAAATTAATAATCTATACTATATAATAAATAAAAGGTTTTTCCATGACAAGTGTCACCTCCACATTCATTCTCATCATTTTTTTCCCGCTTCTCTCTCTTATTAAATGCACCTCCTATTTTTGACAATAATATATATTTAAAAAAATATTAATTATACTAATAAAACACATTTATTTTAAATTATCCCTTATGAAACTTTAAAAATCTAATTATATAACTTTTATTTTTAATTAATTTAGACCAATTTGGTTCAATTTTGACCGAATTTGATCCAAAATCGTGATGTTGAAGCGTAAAGATTTTGAACTACCGGACCTATTCGTTAATCGGTAAAGGGATTAGCGATTAACAGGAGGCTGGTCGGGATTTTTACAAGCATTGTCATCTTCCCGGTGAAAGTTTGTGAGGAGCAACAATGGCGACATCTCTGAGCACACCAAAGCTTGGTACGATTCTCTCTTCTTCAACACTTCAAACCTTCCTATATAGACGCAAATTCTCAATCCTCAATCGTTCCTCGTTCACTATTAATCCTCAATCAGCATCTTCATGTTGCTATTCATCTAGCTTCAATTTCTCTAAAAAAACCCTAGGTTTTCTCTCGGATCATCTCCGGCTTTCCGTACTGAATCCTCGTCGATTCGCCTCCAGAGCGGAGTCCACCAATGGCGGCGAGCCACGTCACTATGACTTCGACTTGTTTACAATTGGCGCCGGCAGCGGAGGCGTTAGGGCTTCTCGTTTTGCCGCGAATTTCGGTGCTTCCGTAGCTGTTTGTGAGCTTCCGTTTGCCACCATATCTTCGGAGACCACCGGAGGAGTAGGTGGAACGTAAGTTTCTAATTTTTGTTATTTGAATTTGACTTACAGCTTGGTGTTACAATCACGTTTAGGGGCATGCCTGTAAACGAACCGACAAACACGAACGGACTTGTTTCAACCGAATCGTGTTCGTTCGTTAAGAAAATGAACGTGTTCGTGTTTGTTCATGTTAGTCCATTTAACTCTAATATTTCCAATATTTTAAAAGTAACGCAAGGATATGTACATTAAAGTTTAAATTGAACTTATAATCGAATTAATTGTAAATTAATATTAGTAATAATAAATAAAGTTGAATCAATATTTAAACGAAAAACATAAATGAACGAAGATAAACGTGAACGAGACATGTGTTCATGTTCATTCGTTAATCATGTTCATTCGTTAATCATGTTCGTTCGTATAATTAAACAAATAAGAATTTATGTTCTTGTTTGTTCGATTATTGAACATAAATGAAGTTCACGAACGATTCACCACGTTTGGTTCATTTACAAGTCTATTTAGGAGCAATCGAGTGACTATAATGTATGGTGAATTAGAACTGTTTATCATTGATATAATTGATGCTCTACGAGTGAATTCATGGTGTTATGATTTATGAATATGTTATATTGATAATAACTAATATTTGCAATGGAGGTGTGTGCTTCGTGGATGTGTACCAAAGAAATTGCTAGTTTATGCATCTAAATATTCTCATGAATTTGAGGAGAGCCTTGGTTTTGGATGGTCATACAACTCTGAACCAACTCATGATTGGAGCACCTTAATGGCTAATAAGAATGCCGAGTTGCAACATCTTACTGGAATCTACAAAAATATATTAAATAACGCGGGTGTTAAACTGATTGCATTGTTGTAAAAATCGTTAGGCGCTAGGCGGGCGGTGGCGTGGGGCCTAGGCCTAGGCGGGATTAATCAGATTGGAATTTTTATAAGGTTTTACGTGGGTTTGATGAGGAGGTAAGAAATTGCAAACAAGAATTACATGTATATGGAATAGATTGGCTTTTAAAACTGACATATTTGGCTTTTCTTTACAAACAAACCATTATTCTTGCAAAAATGCAAATAAAAAACTACACTTCAGAAAGAAAAAGTCACCCATTCTTGTTAATTGGAGTGTTCTTTCTAGAGGTAGCAATAGAAACATATATACTTATGAACGGGTCGATTTTGGTTATGGTATGCTTTATCTCTAATGGGTCAACAAGTACAATTAAATGCCCAAATGTATTTTCAATGAATAAAACCTCCTAAATCGTTATCTTTTCAGTGTATTTTTAATACTAACATTTATGTAAAAAAGTTTAACAATTTTGGACATAAAGTGTTTCGGGTCAACCCGATCCTACACGTACAAAAAGTTTCCCCTTTTGACCTAAACCCATATTGCCATGTCCAGTTATTTTTTCTATTTTCCCAAAATATTAAAAATCCAAGTACAGTGGTTCAAAAGTCAAGTCTCACAATGGCATAATTATATCTTGCTTTTCATGGGACTTATCTGTTAAAAATAACTAACCTTTTGACTTGAAATTTGAATAGATTAGAGACTTTGTTGCAGAGAAAATGTCCTTGAAGGGAATTGAATTCCATACAGAGGAATCGCCACAGGCAGTTATCAAATCTGCAGACGGGTCGTTCTCCTTCAAAACTAATAAAGGAATAACTGACGGCTTCTGCAAGCCCAATACAAAGGTACCTTTTACCATAAATGTTTCACATTAAAAGCCATTAGCTATTTGACGTAAATCATTGAGTCAACTCTTAAGTGACCCAGCACCATGCAGCTAAATTCCTTTTGACATTTGTAGAATTTGGGATTAGAGACTGTTGGCGTGAAACTGGACAAGAATGAAGCAATACTGGTATATGTTTACATTTTTGTTCTTTTGCTGTCTATATATGTTTGTGGGTCATTTATCATATTTTTCCCATATGTTTGATGATGTTAGTGATAATCGTTTGATTTCCTTTCCCTCAAAACAGATATAATGTACAGCATAAATAGCGATAGCCTCTAACTGACCTAGAGCTAAAATAGGAAACAAGAATAATACAAAATTTTGACTAGGCTAATTTACAGGAATTATAATAAACTACATAAATGTGAGATTGACTAATACGCCCCCGCAGTCCGAGCATGGGGATGAATGCGAAGACTGGACTTGAATCTCTGAAATAGAACTCTAGGAAGGCCCTTTGTGAAGATATCTGCGTACTGATAATCAACAGGAATGTGTAGTACCCTGATAGCGCCCATGTGAACCTTGTCCCGCACAAAATGAATATCAATTTCAACGTGCTTGGTGCATTGGTGTTGGACAGGGTTACCGGAGAGATAAACAGCGATACATTGTCACAAAAGATAATACTTGCATCGCGGATAGGAACTGAAAGCTCAAGCAGTAAATTTCTCAGCCAGGTGACCTCGGCGGTGGTGTTTGCAACACCACGATACTCGGCTTCTGCGCTAGAACGGGAGACCGTGTGCTGTCGCTTAGAAGACCAAGAGAGAAGATTATCTCCCATAAATACACAATAACCCGATGTTGAGCGTCTCGAATCGGGACAACCCCCCAGTCGGCATCCGAATATGCAGTAAGTTTAGTGGACTTGGAGGGAGTGATCAAAAGGCCATCCACGAGAGACCGTACCTTTTAAGTACCTCATAATTCGTTTCAGAAACTGAAAATGAGGTTCACGGGGAGCATGCATGAAAAGGCAGATCTGTTGCACTGCGTAGGCGATGTCAGGTCTGGTAAAGGTCAAATACTGAAGTGCCCCTACAAGGCTCCTATAAAGAGTGCCATCCGAAATCAGGTTTCCCGCTGTGGCACTCGGTTTAGAATCAGTGTCACAGGGAGTGGAACTGGGTTTGCAATTCTGCATGTGAGCCCGGGCAATGATGTCAGCAGCATACGTTCCCTGTGAGAGGAATAAACCTCCAGATTTCTGAGTGACTTTGATCCCTAGGAAATGATGTAGTCGTCTCAAATCAGTCATGGCAAACTCCTTTGAAAGAGATGAAATAATGTCATGAAGGAGTTGATTATCGGATGCGGTAAGAATGATGTCGTCCACATAGAGTAAAAGATATGCCATCTGAGAACCCTGTTTGTAAATAAAGAGGGATGTGTCACAAGAAGAGCTGTGAAACCCACACGAGATAATGTAGTTAGCAAATCTTTGATACCAAGCTCGTGGGGCCTGTTTTAAACCATATAGAGATTTGCGAAGTCTGCAAACAAGTGACGGGTTGGTCCTGTTGGCAAAACCTGGGGGTTGGTGCATGTATACCGTTTCATGTAAGTCCCCATGTAACAGTGTTGTAAAAATCGCTAGGCGCTAGTCGGGCGGTGGGGTAGGGCCTAGGCCTAGGCGGGATTAATCGGGGCCTAGGCGGGATTAATCGGATTATAATTTTTATATGTAATTTTCAGTTTTTTATATATATACACATATTTTTATATGTAATTTTTATAAAAATGTTCATTTTTAAACCACACCAAAGGTTTTCGCCGGAAATTTCAGGTTTTCGCCGGAATGTTCACCGGAATCTGGCCGCCTAGGCTCGCCTAGGACCGCCTAGGCCGCCTAGGACCGCCTAGGCCGCCTAGGACCGCCTAGGCCCGCCTAGGACCGCCTAGGCCCAAAATTCCTCCTTAGCCGAGCGCCTAGCGATTAATCGGCGCCTAGGCGCGATTTTTACAACACTGCCATGTAAAAAGGCGTTCTTCACGTCTAGTTGATGAATAGGCCAAGAACGTGACATAACCAAACTGAGAACGGTCCGTATGGTAATAGGTATCACAACGGGGCTAAAAGTCTCATCACAGTCTAAACCAACCTGTTGACATTTTCCATTTACAACTAAGCGGGCCTTATACCGCTCAAGAGATCCATTTGCCTGAAATTTATGTTTATAAAGCCACATGCAGTTAATTATGTGTGTGTTATCAGGCTGTGGAACCAGTTCCCACGTGTTATTGTCTATTAAAGCCTGAAATTCATTAGACATGGCGTCACGCCAATTCGGATCAGAGAGAGCTTGGGTGAGGGATTTAGGAACAGGAGAAATGGATGTGTGGGAGGGTGACGTGGTATGAAAGGAGGCTGAACCGGTGGTTTGTGGCGTCCGCGTTTTGGAACGCGTTTGCATAGGATGTATAGGTGGCCGTGTGGGTGGGGCAGGGGGTGCGGGTTGGGCTGCGGGTGCAGGTTGAGCTGGAGTAGAGGTGGTTTGATAGGCTTGGTGGACGGGGACAGGGGCTGCTGGGGGAGGGGGTGCAGATTGGGCTGGAATAGATGTGTTTTGATAGGCTTGGTAGGCTGGAACAGAGGCTGCTGGGGCAGTGGTACTGGTAGGGGCAGTGGTGCTGTTAGGGGCTGTTTTGGGTCGTCTGGAATAAGTGACAGTGTTACTGGTAGAGGCTGTTGGGGCAGCGAAAGTGGTAGGGGAGAAGGAAGGTGTGGTGGAGCTGGTGGGGGAAGGTTGGGAGTATTGTTGAAACAAGAGGGGGGAGGGGTCATCTTGTAGGAAGGAGTAGTCATGGGTGGAAGAGTTGGAAATGGTTTGAAAAGGGAAAGTGTTTTCGTCAAAGGTGACGTTACGGGATAGGATAATTTTGCCCGTTGTTAGGTCGAGACAACGATAACCCCGATAGTCCGGGGGATATCCCAAGAAAAGACAACGAGTGGAGGGAAGGCTAAGCTTGTGAGGGCGAGTGGCAGATTGATTTGGATAGCATGTGCAACCAAATACCCGTAAATGGTCATAGGTGGGATTTTTGAGATAGAGAGCGGAGAGAGGAGTACGGTTATGAAGAACTTTGGTAGGGAGAATGTTGTGTAGGTAAGCGGATGTGTGAAGGGCTTCAACCCAATAGGTGGGAGGGATGGAGGCATGAGTTAAAAGACACAACATGATTTCATTGAGTCGTTTGATCATACGTTCGGCTTTCCCATTTTGTTGGGAGGTTTGAGGGCACGAGAAGCGGAATTGAATACCGTGTGTGTTTGCAAAATTTTTGAATGAGGTGTTAACAAACTCACCCCCCATGTCACATTGGAAGGACTTAATATTGCAGTGAAATTGAGTCTTGACAAAATTGTGAAATCGGGTGAATTTGGTAAAAGTCTCAGACTTGAGTTTTAGGGGGAAAACCCAAGTGTAGTTGGTGAAGTCATCAATTAATACCATGTAATACTTATAACCATTATTACTTAGAATGGGAGAAGTCCACAAATCACAATGCAAGATATCAAATGGCATAAGTGTATTTGATAATGAAGTATGAAATGGTAAACGCTTATTTTTAGATAACTGGCATGAATTGCAAACATCCAAAGGGTTTGTTTTATTACAAGAAATAAAATTGGAACAACGAAGTAAGTCTAAAACATGCAATCCCGGATGTCCAAGACGATCATGCCAAGGATCGGGTGAAGATGAAGCAAGCAATGCAGAGCTGCAAACATTGAAAGTGTTGGTGACTGGGTATAAGTGGCTGGAACTATCGTGACGGCTCAGGATCCTCCCAGTCTTGTAGTCCTTCACAGAAAAACCAAAGGGGTCAAAATTAACATAGACCCAATTGTCTATAGCAAAACGGCGAACCGACACAAGATTTTTTATTATATTTGGTGAATAAAGGACGTTTTTAAGGTGTAGGTTGTGTGAGGAACCGGGTAGGGTAGTGTTTCCTGATCCGAGAATTGGTATCGATTGGCCATTACCAACAAAAATAGACTTAATAGGTGTAACATGTGAGGGAACCGAAACCATACCTGAGTCGGAGCTGAGGTGATTGGTGGCGCTTGTGTCCATGTACCACTGATCATCAGGGGGTTGCATTGACATGGCCTCAAAAGCATATCCGAGTTGAGAAGGTTCCAGGGGGTTCACCTCAGTAAGATTTACCTGTGGTTGGGTAGTGGACTTTGTAGGTGGACAAACTGGAGGATTCTGCCATGGAGAGGTTGTGGGCTGATAAGGAGTGGCCCACCCCTGCTGGGTTGGTTAGGGGCAGGGTGGTGGTGGAGCCCAGTATGGTGGCCAATAGTAGTTGGATTGGGCCGGCCAGGGAGGATAGTTACCACGAGAAGGCACTCCGTTAGGAGAGTGAAACTGGGCCTGGTTACGGTTGGGCCGAGTGGACCGATTTGGGCCTGGTCGGCGCCGGTTGTAGGAGGGATGATTACGAGGCTGATTTCGGTTCTGACCTTCACGACGCTGCTGATCACGAGACTGATCACGGGTGGGCTGATCATTGATAATGGCTGCAGCAATAGGGTGATGTGGCTCACGAGCTTGACGGCGCTGAAGTTCAGATTGGAGCATACTGCATGCTTCCTCCCAGGCGGGCAACTGCTGATTAATTACTGATCTGATAGTGTCATACTTCGGAGGTAACCCTCGTACTAGATGTAGCACCAGGCGACTCTCAGTCACGGGGCTCTCCACATCTGAAAGTTTGTCGGCTATCTCTTTCAACTTCTAGAAATACGCTTCAAGGGATGGTAAATCAGTTAACTTGAGATTTATAAACTCGGTTTCAAGGGCTGCAGCACGGGAGCCCTTGTTGTTCAGAAAGATGTTCTTAATGCGGGTCCAAGCTTCAAAGGCGGTGGACTCGGTTTTCAAAACTCTAGCTAACAGCTCATTCGACAGTGTCCCATAGATCCACTGTAGAACGATGGCGTCAATTTTGTTCCAGGAATCAAACTTTGGATCTGTGGTAGCAGGAGGTTGTGTGCCGTCATCATAGCAGGAGGTTGTGTGCCGTCAATATGATGAAGTACATCATAACCTCGTGCATGAAGCAGAAAAAGCTTGACCCAAGATGAATATGACACCTTGGTACCATCCAAGACACGGATTTTGTGTTGAATGTTTGTCACGGTGTAAACCGGGTGAAGGGCAGGGGGTTGGGTGTTACTGGATGAACCAGAGTTGGTTTCTGCACCTGTCATGATGGGTAATGAAAAAGAAGGAAAAAAAAATATGCAGGAAGCAGGATCAATTTTCCTGCTGTAGCTAACACAGCGGCGACAGCTTTCAAAAAACCCCGTAGGTTTAGATGTTGGTGGCGGCAGTGTTAGGGTACAGAGCAGTGGGCTCTGATACCATGATAATCGTCTGATTTCCTTTCCCTCAAAACAGATATAATGTACATCATAAATAGCGATAGCCTCTAACTGACCTAGAGCTAAAATAGGAAACAAGAATAATACAAAATTTTGACTAGGCTAATTTACAGGAATTATAATAAACTACATAAATGCGAGATTGACTAATAGTTAGGTCGATGAATATTCTTGTACATCGGTGCCATCAATTTGGGCAGTTGGAGATGTTACTGATAGAATGAATCTAACTCCTGTTGCTTTGATGGAGGGTGGGGCGTTAGCCAAAACCCTTTTTGCAAATGAACCTACAAAACCTGATTTCAGGTATTTCTTCATATTTATCCTTCCAAATGATTAAAGATATCATATTACCAATTTCATAGTAAATAAAGTGAAATCAGTTACATATAAAAGTTTGTAATAGTGAATTAACAAATAGGAGAACAATGTTACTCCGCACATAGAAGGATATATGCATAATTTTGGAAGTATATATTTGAAATTTGGAAGTATATATATATATATATGAAATTTTGAACTTTTAGAAGGATATATATATATATATATATATATATATATGGAATTGCCTTTTAGGACTATAGGCCTGATTGTTTATTTCCTGATTGTTCATTTCCTGATTGTTCTTAGGGCTATACCATCTGCAGTATTCTCCCAGCCACCAATCGGGCAAGTCGGTCTTAATGAGCAACAGGTGACAGTCATGCCTGCAAATAGGTGGAATACGGGCAGGGAGGGTAACAGGTTAAAGCGAGTAATTTTGTGCGGGTCCAAATGGGTCAGGTCTTGTTTACCTAAAACACTGTTTGTCTAAAAAATTTGATTTTTTTTATAAATGATTAGTGTGTTAAATATGATAATAAGTTCATTTGATTTCAATAATAATCTAATTTTTAAATAAAATGTAGCAATTTTCGGACCATTTAGCCCTTTTGACCCGTTTTCATATAAGCTAAACTTTTTATTCTTCCCCATCCGTCCCAAAATAAGTGTAGCAGAAAAAGGCACGCCGCTATAAAAATATGCAATTAGTGCATCTTAAAATAGTTAATGACAATTTTACTCTTTTTATACTACACGTAGTTTTAGAAATATACAGTTAATGCAGTTTTGAGAAAGGGTGTAAATAAGGGTAGAATGGGAAACATGTTAATTATTTTGGAAGTGGACATGTTTTAAGAATAAAGTAAAATGGAAATATGAGCATTTATTTGGGACATGGGGAGTACTTGTTTAATATTTAATTAGCATATTACAAATTTATATAAAATTGCAGGCAGTAGAAGAATATGGTGACATTGATGTGTATACAGCAAATTTTAGGCCCCTAAAGGCTACTCTATCAGGCCTTCCAGATAGAGTTTTCATGAAACTTGTAGTGTATGCAAAAACTAACCAAGTGATTGGGTTACACATGTGTGGTGAAGATTCAGCAGAAATTGTTCAAGTTGTTTACATCTTCTGTTTGTCATTTTTGTTTTTTTCCCTTAAATTTATGATACAACTTATGTTAAAATACAGGGATTCGCTGTTGCTATTAAAGCTGGGTTGACCAAGATGCAGTTTGACTCCACAGTTGGTGTTCATCCTACATCAGCGGAGGAGTTTGTCACCATGAGGACACCTACAAGGAAAATTCGAAATTCTTCATCTGGGGTATGTATATATGTGACTCTGATCTCCTTAAGGGGTGTTCGACCGGATTCATTTTTTTTTCAAAAATTGCTTAGGTGGTAAAAAAATGCCACGATGATGATTACGCTAGTCACTAACGTGGTGACCATAATGGAACAAAATTTGAGAGTTCATGTTAGATCTTGTTATTAAAAGCATAGTTGTCAAAGGCGCTAGGCGCACTCAAAGCGCATAGGTGATAGGCCTAGTGTTGTAAAAACCGCGCCTAGGCGTCGATTAATCGCTAGGCGGCCATTGAAGGTGGAATTTTGATCTAGTCGGTCCAAAAATCGTTAGGCTATTCAAATCGGGTCTAGTCGGGCTAGGCGGTCCAAATCGGGTCTAGTCGGCCCACTATTTTGGGTTTTTTTGTATGATTTTTAGCCCAAATCGGGCAAAATACTTAATCGCTTCGCGACTGCTTCACAATCGTGTCACCATCGTTACCTGCTTCACTCGTTGCCTGCTTCAGTATCGTTGATTGCTTCACCAACCTTAAAACCTACTGAACTTATCTAGTAGTATGTTAATGTTTGTGTTTTGTACTATTTAATCCTTGAATTTTGAAGTATTGAATCTTTAATTGTTTATGTTTGAAGTATTTATGTGTCGTTAACGACTAATTTTGGCCTAGTCGGTCCAAAAGTCGCTAGGCGGTCCAAATCGCGCCTAGGCGGCCAGATTCCGGCGAACATTCCGGCAAAAACCTGAAATTTCCAGCCAAATTCCGACGAAAACCTGGAATTTCCGGCGAAAACCTGAAATATCCGGCCAAATTCTGGCGAAAACCTTTGGTGCGGTTTAAAAATGAACATTTTTATAAAAATTACATATAAAAATGTGTGTTTATATATAAAAAACTGAAAATTACATATAAAAATTTCAATCCGATTAATCCCGCCTAGGCCCTGATTAATCCCGCCTAGGCCTAGGCCCTACCTCACTGCCCGACTAGTGCCCAGCGATTTTTACAACCATGTATATATATATATAAATATAAATTACATATAAAAATTCCAATCCGATTAATCCCGCCTAGGCCTAGGCCCTACCCCACCGCCCGACTAGCGCCTAGCGATTTTTACAACACTGGATAGGCCCGCCTGCGCCTAGGCGCAAAGAAAGCGAGGGCTTGATAAAAAAGCGCACTTAAATGAAAAAGAATTTAAAATATATTATGTATTGAAAAATATACCATTTTTCAAATAAAATAAAGAAAAGTTATTATATAACATTTAATATCATCTATTTAGTACCAAAAGTTCTAAAATAATCAAAATTCAAATGTAATTCCCAAACTTGAATAAGAAAATCTTCAAAGTGAAGTACCAAAAGTTCAAATACCAAAATGTTCAAAACTTGAAAACCAAAAGTTCAAAAAGTAATAAATAGTAAAGGTTCAAATGATAATAAAGCATTAAAATGTTCAAAACTTGAACCATCGCCTAGGAAATCATAATAAAGAATTAAATAAATAAATAACTGAACCATCGCCTAGGAAATCAAAGTGCAATCTCGCCTGAAAATTGCGCCTAGGTGCACCGCTTTTGATAGCGATATGATTAAAAGGGCATGTATCATCTTGGAACATAAATTTTGAGCTAACTGTATACAAAAAAGGTTGGTCAAAGAGTGTTTCCTACCATCCTGTACCAAACAATCATCTCATTTCACCTGAATCCGTTTTTTTGACCCTTTGCGCAACATGATAGAGATTAGCTACAATTAACAGATTGTAATAAAGAAGATAACCAAGAGAATGACAGCAGAATGCAATAGTATTAACCTCAATTGAACAAAATACAAGGATAACAAGATAGATCCAGGGCTATGCCCTCTCTCCAAGCACAATGTGCAGGAGCCTAACCAACTAACAACTTAATTCCCTTCCCTCTAACATGCCTTATTCTCTATTATTTATATTACCCCCATATTACACTTTAGCCCTTTAAGACTACCTAAAGCTCACTTCCCTCTCTTAGCTCGTTCCCATCACTACTCCCTCCTTCAAAACAGTCTTGTCCTCAAGACTGGGATCGGCTTCGTCGTCTGGTGGCCGACCCTGCCCATGCACCACCCACGAGTGATGGGATCCAACAATTAGCCCAATAACAAAACTTACAATCTTGTACCACCAACGAATACCCGGTAGATTTGTAGGAAGTAAAATTCCAGCAGAGGCAAACGGTACCGTACCGCCTTTCCAACCAAGGCGTTGATCGCCAACTTTGAACATATCGGAAACTGTTTTTCCAGCGGGGAAGGATGTTGAAACAGAAGTACAGGGATTAGGAAATCCTTGGAAACCCCGAGTCGACCAACAGATTGGGTGAGCACTCCCGTAATTGAAGTTGAATTCCCGTGCAACCCGAAAGCAATAGAGGGAAACGTAGATGGAAGCACTGGAATCAGAACGTCGTCCCTAGAACCGGTCGTCCCCTCTAGTAATGATGCGCCAACCCTAGTAGGGCCAAGTCGGGCTGGAAGTGGGTGCACACACAACAGGCCCAAATCTGGAGAGTACCGGCCCACAATAACTGCCTGTTCCTCACTGAGGCCCACCCCTGTGTTGGAGCCCAGCATCCCATGTAAATTGACCGATAGGACCTCAGTCGCGTTATGCGACCTAAACGACCATAGCTAAGTGATGGGGCTTCAGATCTGGAAATTAAATCCTACAATGGAGCTGAAGAACGATCTGGAAGAAGAGCCAGGAAGCCGGAACACGAAGCTTCAACCTCGTCGGAAAAAATAGATCCAGATTCCGACAAACCCTCCCCCGGAGGTGTCGCCTGTTTCTTCATCCAATCCATAACCATCTTCCGAAATACCCTGGATTCCGCTCGAGCATCCTCCAACACTTTCAGAGTGGCTTTGATTTCTGAGACATCGCCCTGAAGTCGTTTGATCTGAAGCTCCTGAGCATCCATCCGAACATTTGAGTGAATTTCCATGTTGAATAACAGGCAAACGGCAGGTCAGAGCAGGTCGGACCAATGATAGAGATTAGCTACAATTAACAGATTGTAATGAAGAAGATAACCAAGAGAATGACAGCAGAATTCAATAGTATTAACCTCAATTGAACGAAATACAGGGATAACAAGATAGATCCAGGGCTATGCCCTCTCTCCAAGCACAATGTGCAGGAGCCTAACCAACTAACAACTTAATTCCCTTCCCTCTAACATGCCTAATTCTCTATTATTTATACTACCCCCATATTACACTTTAGCCCTTTAAGACTACCTAAAGCTCACTTCCCTCTCTTAGCTCATTCCCATCACAACATGTCCATTTTGATAACTCTGTTGGCGACAACCTTACATCCACTAATCATATGATATAATTCCAATTGTTGACATCATGTTTCTTTGCTGTAAGTATATGTATTTATTCTCATAAATTACATTGTTGAATTTCCTCAAGGGTAAAACGGATTCCGAGGCTAAAGCTGCTGCAGGAGTTTAGCAAGAGTGTACTGTGTAGCCAACTGACTGCATCACAATGCTTGTTATAAGGTACAAAAAACAGTTGCAGCCTCTTGTTATTTTGACATGAAATATATTGATGAGCTAGTGGTTAAATATTACAGTGTTATTGTTCTGATAATTGATTATTGGTTTTCCTGATTCGTGTTGTTTAATTAGAGGTGCGGTTTTGACCTATTTATTTATGAATAGTTCGATTTGGGTCACAAATAGGTCAAATCAAAATATTTAGCTGAAAAGGGAACGGGGACGGTGTGAAATTTGCTTTTGATGCATCTAACGATGTATATAGTATTTATTCAAAGATTTATATTATAATAACAATAGTATTGGTTTTGTAATCATAATTAACGCATAAATTAAGACATGCACAAGAAATTGACCCGTTACCCAACCTGTCCGACCAACTCATCTTGCCACCTGTCATAGATGTTAGCATTGATTTAAGCATGAACAAACATTGCCAGAAATTTTTTATATTTCAGAACACAAGGCATCTAAACTTGATAAACCATTTGTGAATTTGTATTTAGTTTAGCACAAGATCCTGCAAGAGCTTTGTATGTGAGCTGAGACATGAAGAATTGATGACAGCAGATCTTTAATGGAAGAAGCAACCATGTTTCAGTGTTTTTGCTTTGGCTCAGTTTGGGCTCATTTGTTGGTCGAAATGGTATATACCGGATTTGTTTATCGCGGTTCATTGTGAAGGATATAGTTGATGCACGCCTTCTGACTGTCTTTTGTATGTATTCAATTGTTTAGTAGTCGAACATATGATGTTACCTGTATTATTATTTATGCTATCCGTAGCTTATTAATACTATATTTTTTAGAACTTTTGTTGTTGCTGTGTAAAGTCAATGCGAAGAATTCTATGGTACTAATTTACCTTTTTCAGAATTTCAGTAGGTTTTTGAAATTGAGGGTCACCCTGAAAGCAGTCTCTCTCTATCCTCTTAGATAGGAGTATGGTTTACCTACATTCGAAACTTGTGCGGGTCGTGACAGGAAATTTGCTGACCTGCGTTATAAATCAAACATTTTTATGGATATTTTTAAATAAATAACTTGTTAAGTTTGTTCATAAAAAGCTATAAATTTACACAGCCATTCCATATATATAAAAACTTGTGTAATGTTATATTTATCCAATGAAAAAATTAATATAAATTATATATACTTGTTAAAATAATTTTATGTATTAAACACAATATTTAATCAAACTATTATATTTCTATATTTTCCTTTTAGATCTTAAACTCTAATCTTAAGGCTATGATGTTGTGTGTAATTGACACGCTCAGACTATGAGTAATGGTGGGGTGAAGGTGAGCTTTTTTGTGCCACGTAGACGATGACTTCCCTCACCCTCACCTAGGTGTGTAATGGTGGGGTGAGGGTGATCAATTTTTGTAATAATTACATAATTATTTGTATATATTATTTATATTAAAAAATAATGCTATTTAAAACCACAAATAAATAAATAAAAAACCTAATTTAATTTAATAAATTAATTATCGATTTAACTATTTTTTTTTCATGTGAAATGTCAAAAAAACCTAATTTAATTTAATAAATTAATTATCGATTTAACTATTTTTTTTTCACGCGAAATGTTATATCGTAAATTGTAGATTTTTTATATTTGTATGTTACATAACAAATGTTTATTTATTGTAGAAGTTTTTTTTTTTTAAAGTATACTTTAATCACAACACCAAACTAGACCCAACCGGGCCAACACACCACCAGCTTACATCAAAACAAAGTTGCACCAGTCCGACCATTCGGTGGACTTGTATTTGGATCTATTACAATACCACAAAAAGCTAAGACTCTTGACGTCTTCGATGATATCCTTGGCCTTTAACTGTTTGTTAGAGAACCTCTTTTCATTCCTCGCATACCTGATCCGCCAATACGTGACATACACAATACCCTTGAAAGCCTCCTTGCCTTTGATCCCCAAAGCGCTAAACTGATGAACTTCAAGAAGATCTTTGACACTGAAACAGAAGATGTTGGGCACGTTACACCAGGACGAGATTCCATGCCACACTCAAGCCGCGATTTCGCAAGCCGTGAGAAGATGTTCAATAGTTTCCTCCACTTCCCCAAACAAAGAGCATGAGACCGAGTCAACCTACACATTACGTCTCGCTAGATCCCCAAGAGTAGGCAACCTGTTTTGTTCCGCTCTCCACATGAAAACGTTGCATTTTATGGGAATCCAATGACACCACTCTATAACGAACCTGCTGCTCGTATCAATGCTGTCGAAAATAATTTTTTTAACCGAAGCAACCGTAAATAAGCCGCTATCGTCCCCCTCCATTTCCATCGATCCTCGCCCTCTCTTCCAGTTGCAACGCTAATTAGGGTGAACAAACCTTCCCACTCCTTCATTTCTTCTTCCTAAGACGGATTCCGGTTCCAATTCCAAGACCATTCTACCAGATTCTCTTTCCAACGAATTATGTCTTTGATTTTACACAGCTTTTGTTTTTCCAGGCGGAAAATGTTTGAACAAATGTCCTTGAGCGGTCACTGCCCCACCCAACAGTCCACCCAAAACCGAATCTCCTCCCCGTTACCATTCACCCCTCGGAACATGTCACAGAACTTGACCCCAGCTATGTTGAGCTTGGCAAGCATCGATCCAATGTTCTTCCAAACACTAGATAGGCTTTGTTGAAAGTAACCGCCGCCCACCCCGAAGATTTTCCATGAAAAGCTTGAATAACCTTTCTCCATAGACTACCTTTCTCCGTCTTGAAACGCCACGCCCATTTAGCTAGGAGCGCTTGATTAATGTAACCGATCCGGTTAATACCGAGCCCCCCCTTACATTTTGGCGAAGCCGCTCTATCCCAAGCCACCCAATGATTTTTTTTATATTACTTGAAACCCCCCCCCCATAAGAAACGTTTCATCAAGCATTCAAGATGAGCTATCACCTTACACGACACTTTGAACAAAGAAAGATAATATGTTGGCAAACTTTCCAACACATTTCGAATGAGAGTGATTCTACCCCCTATCGAGAGAACTGAGGCCTTCCACATCGCAAGACTTGACCTAAACGTCTCGATGACCGGGCTCCAATTGCTTATTCTATTCATATTCGCTCCCACTATAATACCAAGATATTTAAATGGTAACGAACCCTTTAAACATCCCATAGCCCACGCCGCTTCCGCGATGTCATCTTCCTCCATACCTATACAAAACAAGCGAGACTTGTGAAAATTAAATTTAAGACCCGAGCATATGTGAAAGCACCTGAGTAATCTTGTGGCATTTAGGAGGTTCTCATCCGACCACTCCCCGAAAATAATGGCATCATCAGCGTAAAATAAAAGGGAAAGCATCGGACCCCCGTTAGGAGTTTTCACCCCCTTGAGCACCCCCACCTCACAAGCCTTAAAAAACATGCACGAAAACGCCTCCATAACAATCAGGAATAAAAAAGGAGAGACCGGGTCCCCTTGACGAAGACCTTTCTTGCAATGAAATTCAAACGAAGGTGAACCGTTAACCAAAATCGACGATCTCGCGGAAGATAAAATCCCCCATATCCACTTGCACCACCTATCCGGGAACCCCATTTGGGTCAAGATCGAGATCACGAATTTCCAATTAACATTGTCGTACGCTTTTTCGAAGTCGACTTTGAAAAGGAATGCCTTACGTTTATGGTGTTTAAGTCAAGCCAACGACTCGTTAAGCATCAATGTCCCATCCAAAATGAAACGATTCAAGATGAACGCCGATTGATATTCCGAGATCACCGATCCGATAACCTTCTTCAGCCTATTAGCCAAAACTTTGGAAATAGTTTTGCTTATCGCACCTATAAGATTAATCGGCCTGTATTCATTGAGCAAAGAGGGATCGGAACATTTCGGGATGAGGGAGATGAAAGAAGAGCCGCATCCTCTGCTTATTTCCCCACTATCAAAGAAATGTTGCATGATCCCCAGGAAGTCGTTGGCCAACAGGTCCCAGAATTTTTTGATAAACTTAAAATTAAAACCGTCCAGACCTGGAGCCTTATTACTTCCACAATCGAACACTGCTTCCTTTACTTCGGGCAAAGAAAATTGTCTAATGAGCCATTCCGCTTCACTACTTGAAATCGTCTTAATGTTTTGGCAAACCAAATTTGGCCGAACCGGCCACCGCTGGTCGAACCTTTTCCGGAAGAAACACATCGTCTCTTTTTTCACCTTCTTTGGATTGCTCACCCACTATCCATCTATCACTAAGCCATAGATAGAGTTTTTTTATTTTCCTGTTATTTATAAATCTATGAAAGAACGCCGAGGCCCATTTAATCCTAGATTTTTGAAATAAATCTTTCCTTTTGAACCTCTCAATCACCCTTAATTCCTTTTTGCATTCCAAACGAGCCCACTCCTCCCCTTCTTCCAGATCTCTAGAGTCCAATAACTCCTCAAGGCACTCAAGGTCCTCTTTCAAACTTGCTTCGGTCTCTCCCTCCTTGTCTTTCGTCTTCTCCCACCATTCTTTTATATCCTGCCTTAAGAATTTAAATTTCTGCTTTAACACCACATCGGGAGCGCCCGCCCCCCTGAATTTGACACACGAAGCCCGGACCAAACTATCGAAATATGGGCGGTCTAACCACGAATTGAAAGAACGAAACGGCTTCGGCCCAAAATTAAGATCGTTTATGATGAGCAGAATTGGGTTATGGTCAGAGCGACTGTCCCCCAAAGCCCTAAAAGACGCGTCCGACCATTTAGCAATGAAGTCTTGACACACCAACAATCTGTCGATTTTACTCAACTTGTTCCCCACCTGGAACGTAATACTCGCTGAAATTGGCTTGGGAAATAAAGTCATTAAATTCATTCGCCGCACTCGCATTAAACAAGGAGTTCTGTCTTTCCTCCGGCCACCTGACCGAATTAAAATCCCCGATCACCACCCAACCGATCGGCGAAGACTACGGATCTTGTCCCATAAATTTCTCTTCTCCACCGTGCTCTGAGGCGCGTAAACGTTCATGATATTTACATTCTGATCTACTCCTTTGATCTTTCCTGAAGTAAGCAAAAAATTCTGATCTTTAACCGTACTAATGAGAGCAAATTCATCCGGATCCCAAATACTGATTATACCCCCTGACCTACCATCCGCCTCCACAAAAACGAACCCAAACGAGGTTTTACCCCACAGTTTCGAAACGACAGCCCCTCCACATTAGAACAAAGCGATTCCTGAATGGCAACAAACCTGATCTTCTCCTTCACCCTGATGTTTCTAATCCAGTCCGCTTTATGCGCGACCCCCAACCCCTTGACGTTAATAGATAGGGTATTCATCTGGTAACCTTGTCAATACCTTCATTGATAATAGATTGACATCCCTGATTGTGAAAGTCTCCCAGATTAGCCCCGACTAAATTCCCCATCGAGACCGTAATTTGCGCTTCATGCAGCACTGGATCGACCTGATTGTTATCTTTATTTCTATCTTCCCCGTCCATGTCTTCGATTCTAGTTGTTGCCCGTCCGTCCACCCTGTCTATCGTCGTCTCCGATGGATCTTTATTCAGATCTAGGCGATCCCCATTCTTACTAGAAACTGATATATTACGGGCCTTATAAAACAGCGAGCCTGGTTTCGCATTAAGCCCAAGCATATTATAGAAGTTAATGGTTATAAATATTTAAATAAGTTTAATATTTTTATTATAATAATATAGAGTTGAAGTTATTGGGGTGGTTGTCTTATTTTGATTGGTGGAAGGAAAACTTAGTTTGACCATAACACTCTTCACCCGGTGAACACTCACGCCCCCCCCCCCCACTCACCCGGTGTTTCACACCGGTGATGGGTGAGGTAACATCACGTCCCTCCTCTCACCTCACCATTACACACGGTCTCAGTGACATGTCAGTTCTTTGGGACGTGATGATGTGTTGATGAGGACTTGCCCTTGATGGCGTGAAGCCACTAACACGCGTTGGGCATGCAATCATTTAACATTTAAATGAACTAAAAGAAAATAAGTTAGGCCAATCATGTTCCGTCACCAAATCACAACTTTTTTTAATTTTTTATTTAAATATCTCATTTAATATTTAATTTGATTTTTATCGATAACTCACTCGTTAGCTTAAAAAAACCAAATACACGGGCTTATTTATTTTTTAGTAAACTTCAATTTTCGTCCCTGAGGTTTTCACAAAACCTCAGGTTTCGTCCCTCTATAACACATTTCATCCCTGACGTTTAATGTTTTAACACTTTGCGTCCCTAGTCCTTAACCCCGTTAAGTTTTCTATTAGTTTTTGTGCAAATTTACTAATATATCCCTCACCCCTTCTTCTTCTTCTTCTTCAACCATCAGACCCAAGAAGCAATTTTGACTTCATTTTTTTACACTTCACATTTTTACACTCGTCAAACAACTGTCTACCGGTGGTGATGTTGATCGGGGAACGACGACGATGACCACGGCAAACCAGGGGACGAGGGATTCACGTTGTGAAAATCGTTTCCTTCGTCAGAACAACATCCTCGTTCCGTTTCCGCTGCCATCAGGTCTCACGTCAGCCTCGGCCACCGTTGCTACGGCAGAACCCTAGATGGGGTGTTGTCGGAAAACTCATCCCGTCACCATCTCCGTCGTTTAACATCTTTACCGTCGCTATCTAGGCCACCCGACGCCGTCTGCTATCTTGTCTCCACCTCTGTCTCTTCTTCCTGGAATCCCTAACCACCGTCGCTGCCGCCATTTCTGTTGGAGCCACCAAGACCCGTCGTCGGTCAGGGGGGAGGTGGTGTCGGAGAGCCGGTGGCTAGAGAGGGGTCGCGCCAGAGAAAAGTGTCATTCATGCTATTGAGTCTCGTATACATTTTATTGAGTTTGGCGGAGAAGAAGAAGGGGTGAGGTGTATATTAGTAAATTTGCACAAAAACTAACAGAAAATTTAACGGAGTTAAGGACCAGGGACGCAAAGTGTTAAAATATTAAACATTAGGGATGAAATGTGTTATAGAGGGACGAAACCTGAAGTTTTGTGCAAACCCCAGGGACGAAAACTGAAGTTTACTATATATTTTTTTTCTGAACGTATATTTTAGCGAAAACCGAGTTGTTTTAAAAAATATTATTTTTGGTCGTTTTTTAACGTGTTTTGATCGACATTTCGGGTGATAAGTAATTGTTTTAAAAAATATCTACTATTTGACGGGGGATAGATCGTGAACTCACGAACGTAATTTTCTTATAAAATTATTGTTTTATTTTATGTTGTATTATTATTATTTTTATTAATTAACTATTTAAGTAATAATTAGTTAAATATTAAAAATTTAATGCTGATAGTGAAACATACACACCTTAGAGCATTCACATTTGCATCTCTATATCAATTTCTATATTTATTATTTAGAGTTTTCTTCGATTTTGAACCCGTATCAGTATCTCCATCTTCATCTCTATATTTAAATTTTATAGCTTAGTAAATAGAGATTTTCTAAATATAGAGATCTATTTTTAGAAATATCTATATTTTTTGTGAGTGTGTAGGAAAGAGAAAAAAAATAATAAAATAAGTGTTTGTGAGTAAGATAGAGAACGAGATGTGAGAGGTTAAAACAAATTTTAAATAAATTTGAAAAAATGTGATATTTAATTAAATTATAAAGATGGAGATAAAGAAACTCATGTGAACAGTGATTATGTTTAGTCATTGCCCCATGCTGACGTGCAAGTGATGTGACGGAGTGTGAATCACTTTTTAGTGATTCCATTTAGAGGTGCACAAACAGGTTTTTTTTTCAAACCGGGTTGAGGTGGAACCGGTTTCGGGTCAGGTTGGGTAAGCCTAAAACCCTGCTCAATACCCGGGTAGGGCAAAAGATCATTTTTTTTAGAGTAAACTCCGGTTTTAGTCCCCGTGGTTTGGGCCATGTATCGCTTTTAGTCCAATAGTTTAAAATTCACAATTTACATCAAATAGTTTCACCATTTATCGCAATTTTAACCAATCCAGTAACCTCCATCTATGTATTCTGTTAATTTAAGGTGAAAAGACGAAAATACCCTTAAACTAATCCATATTCTAATAAAAAACTAAATGGTTTTGCCACTTGGCATCACCACATTTAATCTCACAAATTTTTTCCCCAAAACCACATTTATATCCTTCATTTAATATTAACATTTAACAAATCAATTAATCATTATTACCACTAGCTAACATTTTTTTAAATTATAATCAAAAGTGAATATTTTTAAAATTATCAAGAATTAATTTTTTTTAAAATAGGATTTATTAATTAAAATTATCACTAAAGTTTTATTATTGAAAAATGAATTTTTAAAATTTTATTATAAAAAAACAAGATTTTTTTTATAATTTTACGTATAAAATTTTTAAAAACTACATTTGTATTTTAAATAAATATGTGTTGGAATAAAGTTTATTAATATTTAATTAGTAGTTTTTTAATTAAATTTGATATTTGTAAATAATTTTTTTTATTTTGATTTATAAATTTTAATAAAATTAAGAAACTTGCAAATAAGTGTATTATATTCTAAACTTTGTTTTATTTAAATGATGAGGTTTTTTTTTTTTAAAATATGTTTATAAGTTTCAATTCTAATTTATTAGTTTTAATTTTTTACATATTTAATCTTGGAATTTTAAATTTAATTGTGTCAAAATATTAAGGAGTAAAATTTTTAAAATTTGGAGTTTTAAATTTTGAATTTAAAAGACGATATATTGTTAAAATTTAAATTTTATTTCTATCTTTTTTTTAATAAGAGATTTTGTATTAAAAGTTTAGTGAGATGTTTCGTAAACAAGTACAAATGGTATCCACCAATCAGAGTATTTGATGCTGATTTTGATAAAAGTTTATAATCTTTTGATTTTCTAAATGGACTTACACTATCAGGTTTGTCAAACCATAAATTAGTTTTAAATGTCTGTGTTCCGGTTATGCTATTTAGAAATGTTGATAAAAAAAATGGTTTAGGTAATGTAACAAGACTTCAGGAAATCACTAGGTAATCGCGTTATAGAAGCGAAAATTATGTTTAAAAGCAACATTGGTCATCACAATTTTATCCCTATAATTGGGTTAACATATTCAGACAAAATAATTTTATCAAAACTTCAAATAAGAAAATATATAATTATTGTATGTTTTTGCAATGACCATGAATAAAAGTTTAGGTCAACCACTTTCAAATGTTGGTTTATACTGAAATATCCAGTGTTTATTCATGATCAGCTGTATGTTGCATTATCAAGAGTTAAAAATAAATATGAACTCAAGCTATTAATCTTTGGTAAACATTGAAAAGTTACTAATAATACGTTAAATGTTACATACAATTGAGTATTTTTAAATTTATAAATAATCGTTGTAAGGTTTCATTTGATATGTAATTTAATGTATTGTAAAAAGTACACAAGTTATGAAATGTATTTTTTTATGATGTGATTACTCTTATCCATATAATCTTAACATGAAACAAAATGAAAAGTTACAAATACAATATCAAATTTGTATAAAAAATTTGTTAAAATATTTATCAATATAATCTTAACGTTCCACCCCGTGTAACATACGGGGTTAAAACTAGTTATGTAATATATTAACATGTTAACTGTTGATGTAATTTATTTGAAAAGATACCACAAGGTCACTACCACCCCCACAACTCTGCCACCACCACCACCCCACAACTCTGCCACCACCACCACCACCACCTCACAGCGCCGTCGCCGGAAAAATCAGGTTTTAAAACCCTAGCCCGCACCATCTTCGTCTTTAGCCGTGGCTTGTCTCAGCCACCCATCGCCATCATCTTGTTTCACCTGCGTCGGCACCCCGTCGGCTACGGCGGAACCCTAGTTAGGGTCGCCGGAAAATCGTGGATGATGGGATTTGTTCTTGTAAACGTCGTCGTCTCTGTGGTCACAGACCACCACCACCGTCATCGCGTAGAAGGAGGGGGCCGCCTGGAGGTGGCCGGTTCCCTCCTTTTGTCTTCCCTCTCCGGCCGCTCCCTCTCTCTCTCTCTCTCTCTCCCTCCCTCCCTCCCTCCCTCCTTAGATCTTAAAGACTATACCACCGTCGTTGCCGCCTAAGTGCTCGCCACCATCAGCCAACGTCGTGACTTCGTCGGATCTGGTGTTCTCTCCCTTTCTCTCATTTACCCCATATGTGTGTGTTTATGTTTTGAGAGAATGTGTTACACAAATGATCTTTCAAGAGTTAAAGATGTTAATATATTACATAATTTGTTTAAGTGTATTTTTGTTTTTTCACCTTAACTTAACAGAATAAATGAATGGAGGTTAGTGGATTGGTTAAAACTGAGACAAATGATAAAACTATTGGATGTAAATCATGATTTTTAAACTATTGGACTAAAAGCGAGAATTGACCCAAATCACAAGGACTAAAACCGGAGTTTATTCTTTTTTTAATAAGTATAACAAAATAACATAAAAATCATTTTTTATTTATGTTTAAAAGTTTACAAACAAAAGAAAATAGATTCACTAAAAAAACCACAACTAATACATTTATATTTTATTTGTCATCTTTGTCGTCTTAGTCGTCTCCTCGTCGGTTTTTGTTTATTCTTCGCCAAAACTATTGCCATGGAAACCGATGCATCATAGGCGAGTCTGTCTTGCAATACTTACCAACGTGCAACCTCAAAACTGAGTTCGAGTATTTTCCCAACGGAACGCCATAAATTTTGCAACGAGCCTTTTGAGACCCGTAACTCATCTCACAAATCTCAATTGCACCAAACTTTCAGGTTCCTCATATTTTGTAGCACCCTAAAAACGGTAAGCTCGGTGGAGCAAGCTTGACCAACGAAGATTGAGCCATAACGAGAGTAGTATTTTTGCGGTTTTTGTGTTTGGTTTTGCGTTTTTAAGTGGTGTACTCAACCAATTCATTCAACACTTATACTAATTTAGGGGGTAAAATGGTCCACGAAAAATGCAAAAGCCGGTCTAAAAAGGCCAAAAAAAACGGCTAGAAATCCATTAGATAACGGCTAGAATTCGAAAACCATTTGCAATGGCTAGAACCGGTTTGGAACTGGGTAGGATCGGGTCGGGTAGGAACCGGTTTTGGGTCAGGTAGAAACCAGTTCCGGGTCGGGTAGGAACTGGTTTTCACACGGGGGAGAGGAACCGGTTTGGAACCGCCAGTTTTTTTTGTCGGGTAAGAACCTGGTCTAGTTCTGGGTCGGATAGTCGGAACCGGTTTTTTGCCCTCCACTAACTCCACTGCACGTTAGGCTAATCTAAGTTTGAAAAGGTGCAATTGTGTAAATGTCATAAACGTAAAAATGGCTGCATTTAGTATCATGGTTTTATGTTAAATAAATATGTTGGTATTCCATATTTTGAATGGAGTATATGAAAATATATAGTAATTAAGGGTGTAAATGAGTCGAGGTGAGTCTAAGATTGCTTAAACTCGAATAATTCTAAAGCTTAAATCGTAGTCCAGCTTAGACATTTTATAATTCCCATCATGATTTATGTCTCGTGTCATCGTTACAAACAAAACGATGATATTGCTAGTTGATATCTTTACTGGAATTTAAATATTTGATAAATCATCAAACATTTTACTGAAATCTTGAGTCAACTGAGGCTAATCTTTGACTTGAGTTGGCAAAACAATTAAAATGTTGTAATGCAGCTAAATTAATATATTAAACCTCCATAACAATTTCTGCAGATGTAACACTTGTTTCTTCTCTTAATTCCCTAACAGCTGCCCTGTTTCTGAGAGAGCTAATCTCAAGTCACACGGCTCATTTACGACCCATAACAAACCCGAATAATCAAATAAATAAACAAAACAACTAGGAAGCCTAAAATAAGTGAAATGCAGAGTTAATAAAAGTATAAAACAGATTACATGCTACAATTGAAACAAAAACCATGTTTTAAAGATCCCAATCAAGTAAAAAGAACATAAAAAAACATGTTTTAAAGATCATGCTTCTCTTCTACCTTGGTTACTAACCTTGTGCAGTTAAGCATGTTGATAATGGTTTAACTTGTAAAGTAACACATGACCTGCAGCATTACCCATCGCCATCATCCCGCCACCCGGACTAAAATCCAAACACCGAGGATACTGCAACGCCCGATTTGCTGGCGGCCAATTCGAGAAGACAGTAAACGAGGGTATATGCACCAGTTTCATACTGTTCTTTTTCATACTCGAACAAACTGCTAAAATTTGCGCATCGCTGTTAAACTTCATGAAATCTATTTTCGTTGTTAGATTTTCGATAGTTTTCACGGGTTTTCTGTTTCCACCTAAAAACTCATCCCGGTTGTATATGTTCACAATACCGCTATCAGAACCCGCTGCAAAAATGCTTCCGGTTGGAGATGTAGTTAGTGCAGTACCGGTTATGCATCCTTCATCTACACCCTTATGGAAGCAAGTCATGGTTCTAAGATCCCAATGGTAGATTTGACCGTCTCCGCCGGTGGTCAACAGCTGTTGACCTCCGTTTGCAAAAGTCAAAGCATGTGCGGTCCCGTTCATTTTTAATGTTCCGATAAGCTCTTTTGTTTTAGTTGACACCAATAGAATATACCCCTCGTTTCCAAGAAACGCGATTGTTTTTGAATCCGGTGAGATTTCAAAACTTTCTAAACTTTTTTCCTCTCTCCCGACCAACGGGCCGATTTTATCTGTTTTTGCTTTGACCAGGTCAAAGCTGTAAAAAAACTTTCTCCTTCCAGATAAAATGACCTGAGAACCGTCGGGTGTGAAAGATGCTTTTCTGATTGGACAGTCGTCAACGAAAATTGTTTGGATTTTCGTGTTCCGTTTTCCATCGATTTGAAAAAACCGTAACTTTTTGTCGAGCCCGCCAGTGAGAAGCAACTGCCCGTTTCTATGAAACTGAACTGAATTGATCGTCCCGTTTGATGGGTCCTGTGCATTTGCATCAACCAATCTAGTATATTCCAGTAACCCGGGTAACAATTTTGATCTACCCTTAACAACAAGATCTTCACTGGTCTGAAAAATGGTGTCGACGTCCCCGTTTTCTTGATCACTGGCACTATCTGATGTGTCAATTTTAGCCCGTGAATCAAATCGGGCCCATTCTGTATTTGGGTTTAGCTTCACATGCTGAGCCCGTAACCGTGATACATATTCAGAACCTGAGATTATTCTCTCGTCCTCTTCTTTTCGCATTTTTCTCAATCGGTTGACTTTAGCTATGTTTATGTTGACTTTTTGTTCCTCTTCATCCACCCAAACGGGTTTTCGTTCGGTATTATCATCTGCACCAACTATTTCTCCCTTTATTGCATCCTCTTCATAAACAGACAACACACTATTGGCAGAACGATCGGTAAAGAAAAGTGCAGAACCGTCATTTCCACCCTCAATTTCTTCACTATCCTTCCCAAACCCGACTGGATATAAAGAGCCAAACAAGACATTTTCCAGTTTTTTCATTTCAATTTCTTGCTCAGTTTCAGCTTCTTTGTTCTCTTTCCGTTCTCTCTTTTTCTTTTTCGGCTTTACTGAATCTGAAATCGTTGAATCTTCTATTTCTTGAACTGAATCCAATGGTGAAGGCCCATCAAGAGTCTTTCTTTTGGGCTTCTCGCTTTTGTCTTTAGGAACCACATTTTGTGAAATTAAAGTAGCCATAGATGAGATAGCTGTCACTGCAAGATTGACCACTTATGGTATAAGCTACTAGCATGGTTACAACTTGAGAAATATCTTTTAAGAGGTGTTCAATTTGAAAGTAAAAGTTGATGATGCTAAACAATCAAAGATAATCAGCTGTAATAAAACAAGCGATTGTTTCACAATTCCAAAATATCTAACAAGAAAGAAAGATGATTGCATTTAAAATACCTCACTCAACCAATATAACATCTACAATTCGAACTATGTTTCGAGCTTCCAACCACACCCGATATCGAAGTAGAAGAACAAATAAGTAGTTTATCTTAGAGCAAGGTGCATATTACAATAAGAACTGTACATATTTGTTCTTTTATTTATGTCCAGAATTGTGTGTGACTGAAAATTCAAATAACATTTATACTTGTGGATTGTGTTGTGGTTGAAAGAAATATTTAAATGCAAACTTTTCTTTTTCCTTTTTAGCTAATAATTTGAAATATTTAGATACTATTGTTTGCAGCAAACAATTATGCTGTATGGATCTAAAGCATCTGTGCATGAGACTTTTTTTTTATAAACTGAATATCAAAAAAATGTTGGATAATTGTTGAAAACATAGCAAATAGAAGTTCCCAACATCTATGCTAAGGATTACATGAAAAAAACTTTTAACTTGTCAGAAACAAATCTATCAGTTTTACAGATATGTAATCTACCTTTTGCTTATTAAATTTTGCGAGAAAAATATGAGAACATAAATTCTAGCAAATAACCACAAAAAAGGAAACTTAATTTCAACTTTAAATCTTTGAAATACATGTAAGCTTAGTGGCGGATCCAGAAATTTTTGTGGGGCAAAAATGGAGCGGTAAAAACAGGTTACAAATGTAAAAAAAAATAGACCAGTCAAAACGGGTCGAATAATGATAATTATCCGTTTAAATTCTAAAAACAATAAAGCATTTCACACTGGGCTACTACAAATATTCTTACTTAATCTCATTAAACTCTTAATTTTTGATAATTTACAGATATAGATGTATTTAACAAAGCAAACAAGCACTACTGAGATTAGCATTAAAATATCCAAGATGAAAACTTTTAGAAACGAATTAACAAAACAAAAAACTCAAGAAACAAATTAAAAAAACTAATGCGATATGATCAAATTATGTAGAGAATTAAGAATGCACAAGTGCTTACCTTCCAAGATATTTGAATTTCTCTTCTTCGTGGGTGGTAAAAAGCTGCAATTGGAACTACAAAAGCTGAGACTCAGAGAATTAGGTTAACTCAAGATTTGAGGAATGAAATTAAATTGGGCTTGATAAAGGGCTTTCAATAAAATCTCAGGTGTCTATGTAATAAAACGTATTTATTTGGTCCATTAATTACACTAGTTGGGCTTAATATAAATCTGCCCACTAACCAGTGATGCATTTACAAGAATAACAATTGATCCAGTATTTCAAGTGAAAAGAAAACAAATGACACTTTAAAAAAATGCTGAGTTCTTAAGTTAAGCCTTGATATTCATATTAGCAGCAGACTAATGATTCTGGGTTGTTCATACCATCTAGGCTTGTAAATGAACCGAACATTCAATGAAATGTTCGATTGGAAGTTCGTTTATATCGCTCATTTTAATAAACGAACGAACATGAACACAATGTTTTATTCATTTAATTAAACGAACGAACATGAACAAAATGTTTCGTTCATTCACTTATGCTCGTTTGTTTAAATATTCATTCAAATTTATTTGTTACTAATATTAGTTTTATCAATTTGATTTTCATATTTTAAAACCATTTAGCCCAATTTAAATCATTTGATACTTTTTTTTTACTTTTGAAATGTTGGAGGTAGGGGTGATGGTATTTTAGTCTGTTTATTTCGTTTACGTTCGTGAACCGTTCGTTTAGAATATTAATGAATGAACATAAACGAGTACAAACACATTCATTTTCTTAATGAATGAACACAAACAAGTGTTAGTTCACTTGTTCTGTTCGTTTACAAGCCTAGTGAAAAAACATAAAATTCATAGTCTACAATTGTTGTATCAAAAAACAGTAGACTAATAAATAACCAGTTTAAATATAATGAGCATTTTCCACTCAAATAACATGCTTCCTTCTAGGTTTTCAATAACTACTGCCCCTTACTATCCTAAATTGAAACATAAAGCAGAACAAATGCATTTGAACAAATCAATAAACAAAAGCATCCAAAACTTCAATCATATGTGCGTGAAGAAAACAGATTATCATGCTTTGTGATTGATAGGATGAATCGACTAATTTAATGTTAAAACTCACTTGTAAGAGTGTACCTGCCTGCCGGACGACGAAGAGATATACGACGGCGAGATCAAAGACTGAGCGAGCGACGGTAACCCGGCCAAGAACGGCGGAACGGCGGATCGGCGAACGATGACGGAGACGGCGAGAGAGGAGAAACTAGTGTGTGTTAGGGTTTTAGTTTGTGTTACGGTTGAGAGGTTTTACCTCTTTTGACTAGGGGTGTTCAACGAGTGTGTTAGGGTTTTAGTTACCAACTAATTTTTTTTCTCCACGTCGCGTGGAGTTTGGTAGTTATCAATTCGGCTTGTTTACGGGTATAAAGTTTACATTTTAACACATACTCGCTATAACGTAAGATACAAAATAAAAATACTCGAATCATTGAAGAAAAAAATAAACAAACTCGTGCATCCCGTTTGAAAAAATGTTAACGAACGTAAATTATTACAGAAAAATTAAACTATTACTAATACCCAGTAAACTTTTGTTACAATTTTATAAAAAAAACCTTTACTCTATGTAAGTTTTATGACAAATCTGTAAAAAGAAAAAACTTTAACTAAAAAAGGAAATTATGTCAAATATGTAAATACACAGTTTTGTGAAAAAAAAACGAAAGTATCATATCCCCCCACCACCACCCCATGGAGAATTATTAGTTAATAATAACTAGGTTAAAGCTCATGTTTTACATGGGTTGAATTAATATAACTTGTTATAAAATAGTATTTTCTATGAAGATTTGTATGTTCGGTGTTACTAGTCATCTGTGAAATAAGAAATAATTGATTTTTTTTATGATTTAGTAATTTTTAATAAAATATTAGAATATATGTTAGATATTTAATTATTTAACATCATCATTATTTAATAGGTGAGAAAAACCAAAAACAAAAATCTAGATATTTTATCAAAAGTCGTCACGTAGCAAGTATAGTTATTTCATTTATTATAATATGAGTTAAAAACTCTGTATATTATACAGGGTGAATAAATACAGTGTTATATATACTTAGTAATAAAGATCTAATATTACATATTTTTGACATATTACATATTTTTTTAATACAAATTTTAGAAACGTTATATAGTTATTTTTTAAAAATGTTTTATAAAAATAATAAAAGAAATTTTCAAACTATAAACATGTTTTATGAATAAAGCTATTTTTTAATTAAAAAATGTTTTATAAAAATAATTATTATTTAATAGGAGAGAGATGCTTGAAACAAAAATTATAATTTTTTTATAGAAACTTGTGTCATTAAATATGAGAGAGGGGCGTGAAAAAAATATTAAGGATGAACATGGAAATGACATGTTGCACCCCAAAACCTTTATTTATTAGTATGTATATAGATGAGCAAGTTGCACCTGCGTTTCGCGGCGGGGCACGGGCCGATTTTTTAAAATAACTTCACGTGGCGGATAATTTAAACGGAATAGTAAACATAAATATCAATAAAAAAACCTAAAACTAAATATTAAAAAACAAAAAAGGTGGAACTCGAAAAACCGGTATTGATGGCCAGTGGCGGGGCGCGCTAAGTCGGCTCGGTTTCGAACGTAAAAGGTGGACAAAAAATACATTTATCGACGATATCTTCGTAAATCAAGAAAAAGTCACGTTATATAAATGATCAAGAACAAAAAACCAAAAAAATAAAAACCGTTTTTGAAAAAAAGTATACCGAATGTCGAGAAAAAAAACTAAAGACAGTTGCGTACTCCGTTTAAATAAATGAAAGAAAGATATTATAGGAAAACAAAAATAATAAAAAAAATGAAATGAGATAAAAATGTAAATTACATATAACGTAAAACGTAACGAGTGAAAGCGAAAATTAAGTAAAAAATAGTAAATCTACTCATAGCCAACAAAATTTTAGTATCTATAATGCTAACATTACACTCCAAAAATTAACCTTCAGTTAGACCATCTCCAACAGTTTTTGGTTCAAACCAGCCACATCACTGCCACATCAGCTTTCTTAAAAACCACCTCTTTTACTCCAACAATACATCTTCTCAAACCATCTTTACATTTCCATATTATTACTTACTTTTACATTTATTTTAAATAAGAATTTCACAATACTATAAAATATTTAATTTTTATTTAAATAAATAGCAATATAATAAAAATTTAGTAAAAAATAGATTAACTAAAATATAACAAATAAATAAACAAAAAAAAATTACATAATTTAAAATGACAAACAAAAAAAAACTAGCCGTTAAAAAACTAGCCATTAAAAAATTAAGCGTTGTAAAATAGATAATAAAATCGTTAAAAAACTAGCCGTTAAAAAATTTAACCGTTAAACTTGTCGTTACGTAAAAAATAGACAAACAAAAAAAATACATAATTTTTGAAATAAATATAAAAAATATGTATATATGTATAATATTTTAATATATTTTATAAATGTAAATATGGGTATATATATATGTATGTATATATATATATGGGATGAAAGATGTGATGTTGGGGCCCACATTGGATGGTTTTTGATGGTTTAGAAAATCAAACTTTGATTTTTGGTTTTTGGTTTAAACCAAGCTCTCCAATGGTTTGGGTTGATTTGAACCAAAGAAAACCAACCATTGGAGCTTTGTAATTTATATAGTTCATCTTCTTACACATGTATTTTTTTTTTCATGTGGTATGTTTTTTATTTCATGTGGTTGCATATTTTTCAACTTAAAGACATTTTAAAATAAATGTGAACATGTAAATAGCTTATTGATTAATAACCATAAAATAAGCCCGCACTCTGCAACGGTAGGTGTTCGCGCCACGCAATAAGAGGCGGATCTTAAATGTCTGAAACGGTAGCATTAACGTGGCTAAACAAAAAAACGCGGTTAAGTACATAGAAGAAGCGTATAAAGTTACGACAAATCGGTTGTGGAGATCGAAAGATCGATAAAAAAAGTTACATAACGGAATCGGTGTTTTTCAGTAGGTGTCGGTCTCGTTCTTCACGGTACCAGTACGTTACCATCAGTCGATATAACCCACGACACCTAAAAAATATCCCACATTTAATGCGACTCCGTTTTTAATAAAATCTATATCGGGATGTCAAGAAAAAAAATATACTTAACGAACGAATGTTATTATATATACTACAACGTTCGTTCGTTCATTAAAGATTTTTTATATATTTAAACTTTTTATATTTTTATATATTTTGATTTTTATTAAACTTGATGGTGTCAAAATGACATTTTACAAAGTCGGGGTAAGTTATGCTATTTCAAAAATTCAAAGGGTGAGAATTATTTTTTTCAAAAAGTCAAAGGGTGGGAATTACATTTTTCAAAAAGTGACCAACACTTACGATTAAGTCTTCTAATATGTTAGATAAATATGGTTCATACGACAAATCCTTCTAGTGGAGTGGTAGCCTAAATGGAAGGTCATGAGTTCGAGTCTCGTTTGTGATAATTTGTTTCAGGATGATCCAAGGGGTTTTCGTAGTTATGGGTTTCCTTCTAGGTGGGTCCCGGGTTCGAGTCCACTACAATTACAACCTATTGAGAAAAACATGCATGACTCACATGAACACCTGACATGTTCCCGAAAAAATAGGAGTTTAAGAAAGTTGTTTTTCAAAAAAGAAAAAAAGATAAATATGGTTTGTTACAATGTTATTCATAAAATAAAATGTCAGAAACAAATTATATATGATCGAACCGAGAGTCTGACAGCTTCATGTTGGACCGGTAACACCCGAACCAAACGGGCTCATAAAATAATAGTTAAAGATATGATGCTGAGTTAATTATAAAATAAAATAACTTGGTGACTAACAATAAAATAAAATGGGTTATTTTTTAGTAAAATAATATCATTATTTTTATTGGGTTCGATTAAACGAGACACAATCATGTAATCGGGTACCACCAGTGGCGGACCCATTAATCTAATATAATATAGTAAATAATTAAATAATAAAATGAAATTTAGAGTAAAAGTTCAAAAAATACTTAATTTGTAAGAGAAAAAGTTCAACAAATAGCTAAATTAGGATTATTTGGTCTTTTGGTACAAGATTTGGGAGAGTGGAGAGGCAACCTCTAACACACAACCTAACTCATGTAGACGGTAGTGACATGTGATTTTTAATTAGGTGTGGAGAGGGGGGGCACTTCTCAGTCGATAGTCGTTTGTTTCCGTCTCACTTAATCACGTTCGATAAAGATGGGAAATGTATGACAAGACCGGTTAATTGTTTAAAAGGGATTAGATAGCTTAGGGTAAACGGTTATTTGGTTAAATGGTTAGTGGCCTAGTGGGTTAGTTGTTTATAAAGCTTATTAATTGGTATGTCCAATTAACCAATTAAGTTATAATAAGTTTATATTTGTTAATTAGTTTATAATAATTAATACATTTATATTTGTAAACTTTAAAGTTTTATATTAATTTTTTTGGGTGTCGTTTTGGTCAAAAGAAATTTCATAAGGGTCAGTGTCAAAATTTTATGAGGGTCGCTCGAGATTAGATCGTACATATAACAAACAAATAAAAAAATTTCATGGGGGTCACCATATAGGTACGCCAATGGGTACCACCATCACAATTTGTATGGGCGGAGGTGTGATTTTCGACCCAGAATCATTCATCAACGCCACGAACATCATGGTAAGCTCCATTCATTCAGATATGAAGGGTAACACCTCACCCGGAACCCGGGTGATTATGAACAATTGATACAATCTAAATAGCGGAAGGAAACTGAATTTTCATTAAAACTTCTGATAATTCTGATTACAACGTATTATTTATTTACAAAACTAAAATAAATAGGCACTTCTCGGTCTTCTAGGCTCCACATTCATCAAACAGTTCGTATGATTGTCTTCACGGTTCACCTGTGATAAGTACACTCAAAACGACATCAACTAAATGTTGGTGAGCATGCTAGACAGTTTACAAAAACACATTGACAATTATGCGTACACAATATGGGTTATGACTACCGTACGGGATATCCCATAACCACTGTACAACAGACATACTAAACCCCCAGTAATGCCCCCACAACCATCGTGTAGATATGAAATCCGTTACTGAGTGCATGGTTACTCCATACTAGGCCCTTGGTCCTATTTCAGCTTTTCGTAACGTATCCATTAAGCATACAAGGATCCTTTATACCCCCACTGATATTCGCATATTGCATCATTCTCATTATTACCAATTTAGACAGGACGAGTATACTATCACTTTTTATAAACATACATGGTAACTCACCTGTTTAACAGTTGCCAGCATAATTATATAATATCCTTGGGTCATGATACAGTTTAAGTAATTTTAGGTTAGGTAATGGTATAACTAACTAGTTATTATCATGGTTAATATTGGCTAACATTGCCTTGTTTAAGCATGGGTGATCAAGTCGCTAAGGCTAGGTTACCTAATACCCACCCCTAACAATAATCCTAATGCCTAAAAATAATAATACAAATGCTAATAATAATAATTAACTAGACATAAACTTAAATAAACCAGACATAAACTTAAACAAGAATATACCTGAAAAATTTGATGTAGAGTCTCCCTACTCGTGCTCCAAAATAACTATTAACAACACCCAAAGGGGTATTGAGAACTCGGGATTCTCTTTATACTAGAGCATTCCCAAAAAAACTTATATTCTAAACGAACATATATCGTTGTATGTAAGACCCTGACCCAAGTATGCTACAGTTGGTTCTAATAATGGGCCATCATCTTCTAAATGTAACTATTATTAATCCAATTACAGTGGAAGTCTTTCTAAAATCTTTAAATATTGTTTAAAGTCGTTGTCATCATGAATTACCTTACGAATGTCTGCATACCAATCCGAGTAGCACCGCTCTCGAGCCAAGATATGTCAACGCAACGCTTACCTGCAAAACAATCTATCGTACACACAAAGTCAACAACGCTGAGTGAGTTCTAATAGTTTAATTTAATTAAAAGTCAACTCGTCACAAAAGTTATTTGAAATTTACTCAGAACCCTCGGTCCTTGTAAAATAGTTTCACAATTCATTAACAAATAGATAAACCATGTTATCACACAGTATCCCATAATAGTTCATTAACCAAGACTCATCCCCCAATAATAATAATCCCCTAGTCTCATCGACATGGGTCGAACTTACTACACTAATAACTCATACTCTAGTACATGTATTAACACGACACTTGGTTAACAAAACAAATCTCTAAACATCGACTTACTCAGCCATGACCAAGGCTCTTACAAATCAACTGACATAACAGTTGTAAACACCGCATCACAATCCTGACACAATGGTCAATCTAACTCTACTCACTACGTTAATACTATCTCATGCACAATAACTATAACTCAACGCTTGTATACAATTTAACACAAATATATAAGCACACAACACACATACCTCATCACTGCACCCTCGTCAGGGTTACCCTCGTTAGGGCGTTCGACACACCCCGAGCTCATTGTTAACATGATCAATATTGTCACCTTTGGTGACCTCCCGAAGGACCTCGTCCTTCACAGTCCCGTTTATCGTGTCATAAAGAAAGCAATCCAAAGACAATGCAAATACAATACCCGTTGTGTCACAAGGACAACGACACAATAGCAATACCCGTCGTGAAGGACAACAACACAATACTCACAACACATGTATAAAACACATAACTTCATACTCTATTTACATGACTCATTTGTTGCACCTGCACCTCACACATAGCACTATGATAAGGTATCCTACACGTGTTTATAAGGGTTTAGCTCATATACCGACCCACCCTGACTAACACCTAACACAATACACTGCTACTATAGCAACACACATACAGTCACTATGTCTCGTTATCTAATCACATACTATGTACATGCACACCCTGTGACACCTCCTAGTCGTTCCCGTACAACATGTAAATAAAATCCCGACTCTCCCCCATCAGGTCACTATACGACCGACGACCATATACCCACCTTTAACATACACCTCTCAAGGACAACACATTTAATGTACTAAAACACGTCTCAAAAGTATGTACGGTAGCCCCAAAACATTAAAGACATTTAAAAGAGAGGATTAGAACTGACCGGTTGCAAAGCTCTTCTTCCGTAAGCCGCATACCCACAAACGCGTAGTCCAACGCGAACCTGTCATCAAAATAATCATCCAGGTCAACACTCTGACCTTTATAATACTAACCCACTTACTCAAGACCAGCAAGCTACAAGCTCGGTCTAACTCGTCCCAAACCGTACAACCGACGCGCTCGTTCGCGTACAAAAACTCTTAAATTAACGTTACCGAAAAATGTTCCTGAAAGTCGTTCCCAACAATTTTCTCATATCCCAAAATACTCCCCAACAATGAATATAAAGTTCTATGGAATACCTTTGCGTACAAGTCGTTCTAAGCGGTTTTGTATGAAACTGCTTAGCACCACATGAGAGGAAAACTTGTTTTGCTCATCTCTCGACCATACAAGCTCCATTTCACGCGATCCACTTATCCACGCGTTCGCCTCAATACACCTGTCCTTAGAAAACTATTGGTGTCAGCCGCCGCCGCCATCGCTGCTGCCAGAACGCATACTCGTCTTTCAGCACATTCGGTTTTGCACATCAATATATGAGTAGCTTAAAACCGACCCAAATGGACTCCATTTTAGGAGAATAATATGTCCACGAGTCCGTATCGCCGAACCCTTTCAGACCCTTCAGTCGTCGTCGCTGGAAAGCCGAACAGTAGCCGGAATTCACCTTCTTCGCGCGTCTGTCTTCTCGCTCTCGTATCCATGTCAAACGAACTCAGAATTGGACCAATAATATATCCATGTAACATCCCAAAATATAAAACGACAATTATAATAACGGAATAAACGAATGAGGCATGACGGGGCGAACATAGGGGAGCTTCCCCTATAAATAGCCTAAGTCACCACATTTCTCTCATTTGCAAGTTCTAGAGAGAGAAAGTCGGCGGATCGACCCGAGATTGAAGAAGTGCGTTGCTCCAAAGCTCGTGAGAAGAACCTCCGAATCAGAAGCTCGATACAGGTAACGATCCAACCTAGATCTGAGTTTTTGTTCGTTTTTGGGTTTTTCGGGTTTTGGACGAAAATGTGACGTTTTTACGGATGAAACTGGAAGAAAAACATATTTTTGAGTTCCTTAATGAAAAGCAAACATTTTGAATGTAACCAAGTTCGGGATCTTGACGTGATCAGACCCGAAGGCGAAAGTTAGGGTTTTTACGGGGAAGCAGATCCTGCATACTTATCAAGTACTCAGGAAGAGGGTCCTGCGTACTTATCAAGTACGCAGGAAGAGGGTCCTGTGTACTTATCAAGTACGCATGAAGAGGATCATGCGTACATATCAAGTACGCATGAAGCGAGGTTTGCGCACTTATTAAGTACGCAAGAGCAAGGCCCTGCGCACTTGCTAAGTGCACAGGCATCAGGCTGTTTAGGTAAAGTCAGTATGTTTAGAAGGTTAAACCGTTAGAGTCGGGAGTTGGTCTGATGTGTATTTAACTAATCAATTCAGATCGGAAGTGACGTTGTGGGACCTTTATTTAGGACAACCCAGATTAGCTTATCAGGTGAGTTCTAGAAGCCCTCTTTTAAATGTTTTATATAATGTTTTCGGGCTGGTGTGCATACATACGAAATAATGTTTTACAAAACGATGTTTACGAAACGATGTTTACGAAATGATGCTTATGAAACTATGTTTACGAAATGAAATGATTTGGAATGAACGGTTTATGGAAAGAAAGTTTTATAAATGGAATGTTTACGAACGAAATGTTTATAAAGAAATGGGTTAAAATGAAGGTAAAGGGTTTTGAAAATGAATGATATGTTTTATGAAAAGAAAAGAAAAAGGGCAAAGGTTTTAAAGAAGTCGTTACAAATCTAATATGTCGAATAGATGGAACTGACGAATGAAGTATGGGAATGTAATTCCCAGCCTTGTGGTAGATTATGGACAGCGAGCCATAGTTTCGATAAGAACAACAAGGGCAGTGTCTTGGTGGCCTGCCAATGGTTATGATGTTGTACAACTGGTATGTGAGTAACGATGGTTACTCAGGGGTTAACGTGACCCTATGAAGGTTAAATTATGATCCGACGGTGCTATGGCCGTGAGCCATAGCCGTTGATGGAAGTTGTCAGTTTATGGACATGAGAGCCATAGGGGCAACTAAATGGGTATTGTCGGTCCTCGTGCAGTTAAGCCTTGGGGGCAATACAAAAGAGAATTGACATAATGTATTGTATTGTCGGTCTTCGTGCAGTTAAGCCTTAGGGGCAATACAATAGGGAATTGACGGAATGTATTGTATTGTCGGTCTTCGTGCAGTTAAGCCTTAGGGGCAGTACAATACTAAATGAAGGAACGAATGGTAACACAGATTTAGATAGTAATGTATGACTTAAATGAATGTTAAATGTTTTAAACGAATGATCCGTTCAACGTGTTTATGATGATGATAAATGTTTGAATGTTTTTAGTAATGAACGAAAGGCCCTGTTTTCTTATACATGATGTTAAACTCTAATGAATTATTGAATGATGAACCATTTCTTAAATCGAATGAAAAACTGGAACTCACCAGCGTAGCTGACTTTTTAGTATGCACATTCAGGTTAAGGGCAGGTTATGATGATGGACGGTGATGCTTGGCAAGCGAGAAGAGTTATCCGGTTGATCATGAAGACTGGCATCCCGTTATGATTAGTTTATGTTATGTTTATGTATTAGACTATGTTACGCTTCCGCATGTTGAACAATGTTATGAGTATGTTTTAATGAAATTTTCCGCTGCGTTATTTGATATTCAAGTTTAATAATTGTTTGTGAATGAGTAAATCCAACAAGTGAGGCCTCCCGGGTTGGGGCCTTACAAGTTGGTATCAGAGCAATAGTTTGAGAGATTCGGACACTCACAGTGTCTGAACTTAAACTGTGAATGGGACCGAAAGCGGATGCCGGTACGGGTAACTCGAGCCACAGCATCAGGTATGAAGGTATTATATATTTACATGTATAGTATGCCTTAGAAAGGGTTAGGTAAGGACTTGTGTTCTGATGGAATCACAAAGGTGGTCAAATAGAAATCGAAAGGTAGTGTAATGGTTAATTGCAGATGGCCAGTGTATATTAACATCTTACAGTGCTTGTTGAATTTTATTTGTTAACTAGCGTGATGACATTGGATTCTTGTCTTATAGAACGAAATGTCAAGAAGAGGAAACGAAAGGCGTGGTGGGGGCCGTACCGGTGGTCGTAACGGCGGTCGCGGTAGGACCCCTGCACACCAGGAGTACAGTGAAGAAGGAAGTGTTCACACTGAGCCAGAAGTTAGTGTGCACGGGACTGAGCCGACTCATGTCGGAGAACAACAATTCACTTTTGAACCAGAAGTGAGAGTGACTCTGGCACTCGAGTTCACTGAGTTGATGAAGGTTTCCCTGCCAGGACTGTTGGCAGAAGTGTTAAAGAAGGCTAGTGAAATGGGTGGGTCTAACACGGCAGTTGGTACCACGAACACTGAGGCATTCAACACACCGCTTAACCGTGGTTGCAACTGTAAGTCCTTTAAGGCATGTGACCCACCGGTCCTGACTGGGAAGAAGGACGCGGTGGCTACTTTTGACTGGGTGATACGTGTAATATCCGGTATTTTTCCGACCTATCTTTTTTTCTAAAACCTTTGCACGTATTATTAATTCAAAACTTTCAAAACTTGAAATTTTATCAAAACTATTTTCTTGAATAATAAATGTTGAGTTAATGGATATATATTTAAGAAAAACAATAATACTTGAGGTATATATATAAATATATATATATGAGACTTATTTAAGAGTATATACCTTGTAAATAAATTATTAAAAACTTTATGAATTTAAAATCATATAAATTTATAAACTCATTCTAAAACACTTAAACTTGTAAATCTTAGAAATTATTTTATAAAAGTATAAAATAATAAAAGGAAAATAAAAGGAAATAAAACTTATAAAGCTTACTTGGATTTTTATAAAATAAAACATTTTATTTATTTTATAAAGTCCAGGGACCAAAACTGCCACTTTCTGAAACTGGTTTTAAACTAAAACTTAACTTTTAAACGTAAAACGATAAAACTACAAACTTCAGGGACTTGTTTTGTAATAAACCCAAACTTCTGATCCTGAGATCAGTCGCGAGTTCGATCCCAGCCGAGACCGGTTTTGAGCTCGTTTACTCGAAAACCCGTATTTCCGGCCAAATGCAATGAACCTCGAGTTCCTTTCACGCGTGCGACTGTAACCTAACCGTAATCAATGCTCGATTTCGAGCTTAGCACCCGCATGCTCCGAATTCAAAGCCTTCGGCGCAACCCCCACCTCCCTAACCGATTCGCGCATTCAATGATCAAATTAGCTATAAATAGCACCCGTACTACCTCAACGAAATCACACACAAACTTCTTAAACCCTCAATTCCATCGATTCATAACCGCACTACTCGATTCATCTCCACGGCAGCCGACTCCAAGTCAGGACCCGATCTCCTTCATTACAACACCATTTCAGGTAATTCTTGTGTCTAACAGGATCGTTACACCTTAGAGATCGAAAGCCCTCTGTTTAATTGCACTAACAGAGGGCGAATCGGCATGTATTTGGCAGAAATCGATTCTAGGGTTCTTGAGAATTTGGGGGTGTTTGGAAGTATTGTTTACCTATTTTTGTTTCCATGTTTATACACAACGAAGCCTGTAGTCAGGTGGTTTGTACGCTTGTGTGTAAACTCGGCTGGCCCGGGTTCGAATCCGGCCAGCCCGAGTTTTGATGTTTTAATTCTTTTTTTCAGTTTTAATACTTCCATTATTTTTATAAAATCTGTTACATTTTTATACACTTAAAAACAGAATCTTATTTACGTTTTATAATCTGGAACTATTTTAATTAAATAAAACTTGTAATAAATAATTCTTTAAAAATAGTTTTAAACCCTTAAAACTATAAAAAATACTTTTAAAACTTTATAAAACGTATATTCGAAACAGGAATTATGTTAATAATCAGAAACTATAAAATTATTTTATACTTTCTGAAGTAAACATATTATTTAGTTTTTAAACAATAAATTGATTTATAAACTTAGTTTAACAAAAACTTATACAAATCTTATAAAAAAAAAATCAGAAAAAGATTTATAAACTCGCACATTATTTAGAAAACAGAAAACCTATGAACTTGGGCATTTTCTTTATAAAACTTAATTCAAAACTTATTTGGTTATTTAAATAAAACAACAAGATGATTATACGTATTTTATTCAAGATTAGAAACTTATAAAGTTATAAACTTATAAACTTTATAAGACTAAATGAAAACTGTAGGTAATTATTAACTTGTAAACTTTATTTTAAGCAACCTTAGTTAAAACATTTATAAACCTTGTAAACTTATATATAAAATATAAACTTTATAAGCAATTCTATTTTTCAATCTTATAGGTACTTGATATTTATTTACATATTAAATAAATATTTAATGCTTGAAACTTTAATGATTTATATGGTTTATCCTTACAAATAATTATCTATCTTTAATAATTACATGCACTTTAAATAATTACTATTAATCCTAAATCACTATTTAGTATTTAAATACTTGCAAGTAATAATTATTTTACTCTTGAAATAATTGTTATATATATTTAATCCTTATCTCAAATAATTATTTTAAAACAATAATTATTTTAAACTATGAACTTATTAAGCTTTGAAATCCAAGACTTGTTTGAATCATTCAAAATCTTTATTATAAACTTGATTTAAACACAATCAATTCCGTCTCCCATTTGGAACCCTAGTCGATCTTGAAATCCTAGATCCTTACCATAGACTTATAGGATCATACTTAAATCTTTAAACTTGCATACTTAGGCTTATCGTGAGGATATTCTCCCTCCAAGTCTTGCAAATACTTATCCGTGTCGGATACTATTCATCATCCATGTGAGTATACTTAGCCCCTTTTTCCTTTCTATGCTTTTGGGGTGAAACATGTTCAAAATTCTTAAACTTATACAATTCTTGTACAACTATGACTACGTGTTTATTCTTATGTTAAACTTGAGACTTGTATGCTTAGATTAAACTTAAAACTAGCATATTCATTAACTTTGATCAAGCCTATAGTAACAATGATAGATCTATTGTATTTGACCAATCCACCTTGATTGATTGACCCCTTCGGGGGGGGAGCCCTTGGTGATTGTTACTGAATTAAAATTTAAACTTGAGACTTATAAGGGTAACCTGCGGTTTATGCCTAAACTTGGTTGGAGGGTTGAAGTGCACAATGTTTAAGATACTTGTTCTCATACTAACATTATAGAATGCATATATCATAGTGAATTGTAATTCTTCTCAAATACTTGTTAAACTGTGTCAAAACCTTTGTATCTCACCAACTATTTTGTAGTTGACAGATTCTTTCACATGTTTCAGGTTCTACATCATTAGGCTTATTTGTGATCACATTGGATGCTTTGGACCTAGACTACTTATAAATTAAACGTTGTATTTCTTGTTATGTTCCTTGTATTGAATCTTAAATTATTATTTAATGAAATATCGAAACTTTAATAGTCAACCTTGTGCTATTGAACAACCGCGTCCGCCCCGACGTATAATCCGCCGTCGGTTGGGGTATGACAATACGTATGGAAGCCGCCATCCGTCTGAGCGATTGTCGAGCAAATCAAGTTATGAAATTTGTTGCTAACTCCTTTAGAGATGAAGCATCCCATTGGTGGGAAGGTGTACGTCAAGCCAAAGGTGTTGGGTATAATTTTGAGACTGATGCTGTCAATCAAAATTACAGTATCGAAACTACTACTTTCGGTTGAACTTTTGTTCAATCGAAACTACTAGTATCGGTTGAACTTTTGTTCAATCGAAACTACTATTTTCGGTTGAACATTTGTTCAATCGAAACTAGGTAGTTTCGATACTTGTTTTTCAGGCCCATTGGGCGGTGGCTTGGAAAACAAGGCGCATGTGCTTGGCCTCCTATATATAGCAGATTATGTCCTAGGAGTGAGAGTGTGTCTGTAGAGAGAATCACCACCCCAGGGGGAGCTCACCCTGGGGTGAGACTAATTGTTAGTGTATGATCGAGCCTTTATTTTCATTTCAATCAAAGAATCATACGTTTTTATGCTTTCAATTAGCCGTTCTTTTTTCACTTTCATATGTTTCTGTTCGTATATGTGATTCCCGCACCCGTCTCTACCATTTCTGAATCGAGAGTGATACCGGATCTAGAGATTCCGCCTCTCGATCCGGACTGTTTGAAGAATTTCTCCGCAGATCTGTTTTCTCAGGTCTGCTCAGGACCTACAAGTGGTATCAGAGCCATGGTGGCTCTTATTGCTCTCGAATCTGCTCAAAATCAAGAAAAACCCGCCATTGAGACGTTAAACTTGAAGAAATCGATGTTTAGCAGGTTCGTGACTGCTGTTCTACATTTCCACTTTCAAAATCTAAAGATGTAAGGCTTTTGAAGCATTTTTCAGACCTGGATTGGGGGTATCGAAGTAGCTGAAGGTTGAAGATGGTCAATCGAAACTATGTGGCGGCTGAACATTATCTATCGAAACTACTGGTGTATCCCTAAATCAGAAGTAGAAGACATCGAAACTAGGCTGTCGAAACTAGAGGGTATCGAAACTACTAGTTTCGATACTGCCTCTATCGAAATTAGCCTTGTTTCGACTGAAGTAGAGCCTATCGAAACTACAGGCAGAACTGTCCAAGTACTTTCCAAAAAAAAAAAGAGTTTTTTGGAAATTTTCTTGGATAAATATTTTAACAGGATATTGCATAGAAGGAGGGGAGTTTTGGAAGAAAACTTGGAGACAACCTTTTTCGGGTTTTCGAAAATTTCGTTTCTTCGGCAATATACACGATGTTCTGCCTGTTTCAGCCGTAATTCCTTTGATTAAAGTTCAAGTTTAGGCAGCGGGTAACAAAGTCAAGCATACTTGTGACAAACCGGATCATTAGTTGTTGAATACATGGTGATTCGATCCCTTATCTTTTGCCTAGAAATAGGAGGGTCTACACTTCAGGGGGAGAATTACCATGAACGACTTCAAATTATCAGCAGAGTTATGAAGATGCAAGACAAAGTGAGCCTTTGCTTGAAATTGACCTTTTTTAGGGGGAGAGAAGGCAAAAGTTGATCAAGTGTTCGAGAATGTCAAGAATCCTTGTAGAAAGATGGTTATTTACTGCTAAATACTTGGGATTCAAACCTTTATCATTTGCCTACGAGATAGGAGGGTCTACACTTGAGGGGGAGAATCACAACGAAAGGCATTGGATCATCAGTCAATCTATGAAGACGAAAGACAGAGTCGGACAAGAATTGATAGCATCAGTCTAGGGGGAGATTGTTGGGTATAATTTTGAGACTGATGCTGTCAATCAAAATTACAGTATCGAAACTACTAGTTTCGGTTGAACTTTTGTTCAATCGAAACTACTATTTTCGGTTGAACATTTGTTCAATCGAAACTAGGTAGTTTCGATACTTGTTTTTCAGGCCCATTGGGCGGTGGCTTGGAAAACAAGGCGCATGTGCTTGGCCTCCTATATATAGCAGATTATGTCCTAGGAGTGAGAGTGTGTCTGTAGAGGGAATCACCACCCCAGGGGGAGCTCACCCTGGGGTGAGACTAATTGTTAGTGTATGATCGAGCCTTTATTTTCATTTCAATCAAAGAATCATATGTTTTTATGCTTTCAATTAGCTGTTCTTTTTCACTTTCATATATTTATGTTCGTATATGTGATTCCCGCACCCGTCTCTACCATTTCTGATTCGAGAGTGATACCGGATCCAGAGATTCCGCCTCTCGATCCGGACTGTTTGAAGAATTTCTCCGCATATCTGTTCTCTCAGGTCTGCTCAGGACCTACAAGTGGTATCAGAGCCATGGTGGCTCTTATTGCTCTCGAATCTGCTCAAAATCAAGAAAAACCCGCCATTGAGACGTTAAACTTGAAGAAATCGATGTTTAGCAGGTTCGTGACTGTTGTTCTACATTTCCACTTTCAAAATCTGAAGATGTAAGGCTTTTGAAGCATTTTTCAGACCTGGATTGGGGGTATCGAAGTAGCTGAAGGTTGAAGATGGTCAATCGAAACTATGTGGCGGCTGAACATTTTCTATCGAAACTACTGGTGTTGCCCTAAATCAGAAGTAGAAGACATCGAAACTAGGCTGTCGAAACTGTGGATGCAATGATGTGGTCTGATTTGAAAACTTTGGTGATCAAGAATTTCTGTCCAAGGAATGAGATCGAAAAGGTAGAAAGGGAATTTCTGGGGATTAAGGCCGGGAGCATGATGCACCGGCAGTACACTACTAGATTCAATGAATTGGCACGTCTGGTTCCGCATCTGATAACGACTGAGGAGAGAAAGATTGCTTGCTACATCCAAGGTTTGCCGGATAAGGTCCGTACTTTCATCAAAGCAAACACCCCTAGCACCTATGATTTGGTGGTGGAACTCAGTGGTGTAGTGTATGATGACCTGGCACTAAATGATGTTGCCATTGAGGAACCCAAAAGGAAGCCGAGCTTCCAAAACAAACGAATAGGTGGAAAGATGTATGGGGCTCGAGATAAGAGGGCTCGGGTGGAGGAGATGGCGATGTGTAAGAAGTGTGGGAAGGAGCATTTGGGGGGTATGCATATTGGGATCCAATCTATGCTTCAGGTGTGGCAAGACTGGACACTACTCGCATGAATGTCCCCAGCTCTTCAGATGCTACAATTATGGGGAGAGTGGTCATATGAGCCGGGAATGCACCAAGCCCAGAATGGGTGAAGCCGGGAAAGGGAAAGGCCCGGAGAAGAAAGAAGAGAGGCCCCGAGCAAAGACTCGTGCGTACTGTAAGGCCCCAAACCCGGGAGGCCTCACTTGTTGGATTTACTCATTCACAAACAGTTATTAAACTTTAATATCAAATAACGCAGCGGAAATTTTCATTAAAACATACTCATAACAATTTTCAACATGCTGAAGCGTAACATAGTCTAATACATAAACATAACATAAACTTATCATAACGGGATGCCAGTCTTCATGATCAACCGGTAACTCTTCTCGCTTGCCAAGCATCACCGTCCATCATCCATACCTGCCTTAACCTGAATGTGCATACTAAAAAGTCAGCTACGCTGGTGAGTTCCAGTTTTTCATTCGATTTAAGAAATGGTTCATCATTCAATAATTCATTAGGGTTTAACATCATGTATAAGAAAACAGGGCCTTTCGTTCATCACTAAAACATTCAAACATTTATCATCATCATAAACACGTTGAACGGATCGTTCGTTTAAAACATTTAACGTTCATTTAAGTCATACATTACTATCTAAATCTGTGTTACCATTCGTTCCATCACCTAGTATTGTATTGCCCCTAAGGCTTAACTGCACGAAGACCGACAATACAATACATTCCGTCAATTCCCTTTTGTATTGCCCCCAAGGCTTAACTGCACGAGGACCGACAATACCCCTTTAGTTGCCCCTATGGCTCTCATGTCCATAAACCGATAACTTCCATCGACGGCTATGGCTCACGACCATAACACCGTCGGATCATAATTTAACCTCAATAGGGTCACGTTAACCCCTGAGTAACCGTCGTTACTCCCATACCAGTTGTACAACATCATAACCATTGACATGCTACAAAGACACGGCCCCTGTTGTTGTTATGGCAACTATGGTTCGCTGTCCATAATCTACCACAAGGCTGGGAATTACATTCCCAGACTCCATTCGTCAATTCCCTTCATTCGACAGATTAGATTTGTAATAACTTCTTTAAAACCTTTGCCCTTTTCTTTTCATAAAACATTTCATTCATTTTCAAAACTCTTTACCTTCGTTTTAAACCATTTCTTTATAAACATTTCGTTCGTAAACATTCCATTCATAAAACTTTCTTTCCATAAACCGTTCATTCCAAATCATTTTATTTCGTAAACATAGTTTCATAAACATCATTTCGTAAAACATCATTTCGTATGTATGCACACCAGCCCGAAAACATTATATAAAACATTTAAAAGAGGGATTCTAGAACTCACCTGATAAGCTAATCTGGGTTGTCCTAAACAAGGGTCCCACAACGTCACTTTCGATCTGAATTGATTAGTTAAATACACATCAGACCAACTCCCGACTTTAACGGTTTAACCTTCTAAACATACTGACTTTACCTAAACAACCTGATGCCTGCACACTTAGCAAGTGCGCAGGGCCTTGCTCTTGTGTACTTAATAAGTGCGCAAACCTCGCTTCATGCGTACTTGATAAGTACGCATGATCCTCTTCTTGCGTACTTGATAAGTACGCAGGACCCTCTTCCTGCGTACTTGATAAGTAAGCAGGACCCTCTTCCTGCGTACCTGATAAGTACGCATGATCTGCTTCCCCGCAAAAACCCTAACTTTCGCCTTCGGGTCTGATCACGTCAAGATCCCGAACTTGTTTACATTCAAAACGTTTGTTTTTCATTAAGGAACTCAAAACTATGTTTTTCTTCTAGTTTCATCCGTAAAAACGTCACATTTTCGTCCAAAACCTGAAAAACCCCAAAACGAACAAAAACTCAAATCTAGGCTAGATCGTTACATGTATCGAGCTTCTGATCCGGAGGTTCTTCTCCCAAGCTTTGGAGCTACACACTTCTTCAATCTCGGGTCGATCCGCCAACTTTCTCTCTCTACGGTTTCTCTCTCTAGATGTTGCAATTGAGAGAAATGGGTGGTGACCTTGGCTATTAATAGGGGGCTCCCCTTTAAACCCACCAGCCCATCCGGCCCGGCCCGTCATGCCTCGTTCGTTTAATCTGTTATTATAACTGTCGTTTTATTTTTGCGATGTTACAAGTCTACCCCACTTACAATAGTTTTCGTCCCCGAAACCTATCATAAGTCAAATAGTTGAGGGTACGACTCCCTCATTTCTGCCTCCGTTTTTCGATATTTCCATTGGACTTTAACCAAATGGATTACTTTATTACGTAAACGTTTCTCCTTCCGATCTAGGATGGCCACGGGCTCTTCGATGTAGTTAAGGCTGTTGTCGACCTCGATGTCAGTAAGTGGTACGTGAGCCGATTCATCCGCCAAACACTTTCGCAAATGTGGTACATGGAAGGTAGGATGAATTCCACTTAACTCATCAGGCAACTCTAACCGATAAGCGACTTCACCAACCCACGCCATTATCCTAAACGGTCCGACAAACCTCGGACTTAACTTCCCTCTCTTCCTGAATCATATGATCCCCTTCAAGGGTGACACTTTCAACATTAATCTGTCCCCAACATCAAACTCAATAGGCCTTCGTCGTTTATCCGCGTAGGATTTCTGACGATCTTGTGCGGCCTTCATTCTTGCTTTGATTTGATCAAACCTTTCCGACGTTTCTCTTACGACTTCAACACTTCCTAATTCCTTTTGTCCAATCTCACCCCAACAAACCGGGGTACTGCACCTTCTCCCATACAACATTTCGTAAGGCGGCATGCCTATCGTCGTGTGACAACTATTGTTGTAGGAAAATTCGGCTAACGGCAGATGACTATCCCAACTGCCGCTAAAATCGATAATACAAGCACGAAGCATATCCTCCAATGTCTGAATGGTCCTTTCGGACTGACCATCCGTTTGTGGGTGGTATGCCGTGCTAACATTGAGTCTCGTGCCCATCGCCTCATGAAATCTTTTCCAGAACCTCGATGTGAATCGTGTGTCCCAGTCAGATACGATCGTCAAAGGCATCCCATGCCGTGCTACTACTTCTTTAATAAATACTTCCGCTAACCTTTCTGACGAGAACGTCTCGCGAATAGGTAGGAAATGAGCACTCTTCGTTAAACGGTCCACAATTACCCAAATGGTATCATGACCTTTAGCTGTGCGAGGTAGCTTGGTTAAGAAGTCCATGGTAATGTGTTCCCACTTCCATTCCGGTACATCAAGTGTTTGAATCTTTCCATACGGTTTCTGGTGTTTGGCCTTTCAAGCACTTGCTTACGTACTTTGTCACTTCATGCTTCATTCCATGCCACCAGTATTCCTTCCTTAGATCTTGGTACATTTTATTGGTACAAGGATGGATAGAGTACCGAGACTTATGAGCCTCATCCAAGATTTTGGTTCTAAGCTCGCCACCCATAGGTATCCATACCCGTCCAAAACGTGTCCTAACACCAAGGGTGTTATATTCCAACTTGTCCTGTTGGCCAACCATCCTTTCCTTCTTTATATTTTCTTCTTTAAGTGCCTCATCTTGAGCCTTTTCAATTTCTCTCATCACATCCGATGTTACCACCAACTGGCAAGCTTTCACTCTAATAGGAGTAGGCACATCCTTTAGGCTTAGAGCGTCAGCCACCACGTTTGCCTTTCCAGGATGGTATATTATTTCACAGTCATAGTCTTTCAATAGTTCCAACCATCGCCTCTGCCTCATATTAAGTTACTTTTGTTTGAAGAAGTACTTCAAACTTTTGTGGTCGGAGTAAATAGTAAACTTCACCCCGTACAGGTAGTGCCTCCAAATTTTCAATGCGAATACGACAGCAGCAAGTTCCAAATCCTGAGTCGGATAATTAGCTTCGTGAATCTTCAACTGCCGTGACGCATACGCGATCACTCTCCCATGTTGCATCAACACACATCCCAATCCCTGACCCGAAGCGTCAGAGTATACCACTAAGTCTTCATTGCCCTCGGGAAGGGCCATGACTGGGGCTTTGGTTAGCTTCTTGTTCAACTCCTTAAATGCCTCGTCCTGGGTCGAACCCCATTCGTACTTTACCTCCTTCTGAGTCAACTTTGACAATGGCAAAGCTATTTTTGAGAAATCCTGGATGAATCTCTGATAGTAGCCTGCTAATCCTAAGAAACTGCGGATTTCAGTTGGCATCTTAGGAATATTCCATTCCCTTACCGTCACTATCTTTGCTGGGTCAACCATAATGCCGTTCGAGTTAATGACGTTACCTAGGAATTGGACTTCCCTAAGCCAGAACGTGCAATTGGAGAACTTAGCATACAACTTTTTCCTTTTTCAGAGCCTCCAACACCTCCTTTAAGTGACATGCGTGATCACCCTCATTCTTGGAGTAGATGAGGATATCATCGATGAACACGATTACCGATCGGTCCAGCATCGGTCGACACACCCTATTCATCAAATCCATGTACGCTGCGGGGGCATTCGTCAATCCGAAAGACATTACACGGAACTCGAAATGTCCATAACGCGTGCGAAATGCAGTTTTTGGTATGTCTTCTTCCCTCACCTTCAATTGATGGTACCCGGACCGAAGGTCGATTTTTGAGAACCAACTTGCGCCTTGCAATTGATCGAACAGGTCGTCGATCCTTGGTAAAGGGTACTTGTTCTTCACCGTACGTTTATTCAACTCGTGATAATCAATACACACTCTCATCGAACCGTCTTTCTTCTTCACAAACAACACCGAAGCACCCCACGGCGAGATGCTCGGTTGGATAAATCCTTTCTCAAGTAACTCGTCTAGTTGTGCCATTAACTCTTTCATCTCCACTGGTGCTAGTCGATATAGAGCCTTAGCCACGGGCTGGGCATCTGGTACTAAGTCGATTTGAAATTCAATCTCTCTGTCGGGTGGTATCCCAGGCAAATCCTCTGGAAACACCTCCGGGTACTCGCGTACCACGGGTACATCATCTAGTTCCTTCACTTCCTTGCACTTATCAATTACGTACACCAGGTAAACCTCGCATCCGCGCCTCAAGTAATTTGTTGCCTTAATCATCGTGATGACGTTTGGCATCGGGGCATCATGATCTCCAAAAACCTCTACTTTGCTACCATCCGGAGCCTTGAGTCGGATTATCTTTCGTTTACATATGATTTGTGCTTCGTTGGCATTTAACCAATCCATACCTAACACGACATCAAACCCTCCCAAAACCATAACAAACAATCTGACAGGGAACCTATGACTTTCTATCTTTATTGTGGAGTTGTCAACTACATCGGTCACTCTCGCAGTTCTACCCTCAGCGGTTTCTACGCTAAAGGCCCTTTCTAGCTTACTGACAGTGTACTTCACTCGTTTACAAAAATTCACAGATATAAAACTCTTGCACCCAAATCAAATAACACAGAAACAAAAGTGTTGTCAAGGATGAACGTACCTGACGCCACATCGGGGTCTACCCTGGCTTGGTCTTGCGTCAGCGCGTACGCACGAGTCTTTGCTCGGGGCCTCTCTTCTTTCCTTTCCGGGCCTTTCCCTTTCCCGGCTTCACCCATTCTGGGCTTGGTGCATTCCCGTCTCATATGACCACTCTCCCCACAGTTGTAGCATTTGAATAGCTGGGGACATTTACGTGCGTAGTGTCGGGTTTTGCGGCATTTAAAGCATAGATTTGACCCTAACCGACATTCACCAGCATGTCATACCCCACATCTTCCACAGACTGTCGTCTCGCCTACCCTGGCCTGTTTGTCCCGAGCCCCAAACAAATTTCCAACTGATCGCTTAGCGGGGAAACTCGGCTTCTTCTTAGGCTCTTCGATAGCAACGACATTCAGCGCCAGATCATCGAATACCACGCCGCTCAGTTCTACTACCGAATCAAATGTCGTAGGGGCGTTCGCCTTAACATAGGTGCGGACCTGGTCCGACAGCCCTTGAATGTAACAGGAAAACTTTCTTTCCTCAGTCGTGATAAGGTGTGGCAGCAGACGTGCCAGTTCATTGAATCGGGTTGTGTACTGCCGGTGCGTCATGCTCCCGGCCTTCAAACCCAGAAATTCCCTCTCTACCTTCTCAATCTCGTTCCTTGGGCTGAAATTCTTGATCACCAAAGTTTTCAAGTCAGCCCACATCATCGCATCCCCAACATCGCTCCCTTTTGCTTGACGTACACCTTCCCACCAATGGGATGCTTCCTCTCTCAAGGAGTTAGAAGCAAATTTCACAACTTGATCCGTTCAACATTCGCTCAGACGAATGAAAGCCTCCATACGAATCACCCAATCAAACGTAGCTACCGCGTCTTTCTTCCCAGTAAAGACTAGCGGGTCACATGCCTTAAAGGACTTATAGTCGCAACCACGGTTAAGCGGTGCGTTGATCGCCTCAGTGTTCGAGGTATCAACCGCCGTGTTAGACCCACCCATCTCATTAACCTTCTTTAATGCTTCTGCCAACAGTCCTGGCAAGGAAACTTTCATCAACTCTGTGAACTCTCGAGCTATAGCTGCTCTCACTTCTGGTTCAAAAGTGAAAGGTTGTTCTTCAACCTTTTTCTGCTCTGTTCCATGCACACCAACCGCTGGTTCAGTGTGAACACTTCCTTCTTCACTATACTCTTGGCGCGCAGGGGTCCTGCCGCGCCCACCGTTAGGACCACCGGTGCGACCACCGATACGACCCCCACCACTCCTTCTGTTTCCTCTTCTTGCCATTTCGATCTATAAGACAAGAATCCAATGTCATCACGCTAGTTAACAAATAAAATTCAACAAGCACTGTAAGATGTTAATATACACTGGCCATCTACAATTAACCATTACACTACGTTTTGAATTCTATTTGACCACCTTTGTGATTCCATCAAAACACAAGTCCTTACCTAACCCTTTCTAAGGCATACTATACATGTAAATATATACTACCTTCATACCTGATGCTGTGGCTCGAGTTACCCGTACTGGCATCCGCTTTCGGTCCCATTCACAGTTTAAGTTTAGACACTGGGAGTGTCCGAATCTCTCAAACTATTGCTCTGATACCAACTTGTAAGGCCCCAAACCCGGGAGGCCTCACTTGTTGGATTTACTCATTCACAAACAGTTATTAAACTTGAATATCAAATAACGCAGCGGAAATTTTAATTAAAACATACTCATAACATTGTTCAACATGCGGAAGCGTAACATAGTCTAATACATAAACATAACATAAACTAATCATAACGGGATGCCAGTCTTCATGATCAACCGGGTAAATCTTCTCGCTTGCCAAGCACCACCGTCCATCATCCATACCTGCCTTAACCTGAATATGCATACTAAAAAGTCAGCTACGCTGGTGAGTTCCAGTTTTTCATTCGATTTAAGAAATGGTTCATCATTCAATAATTCATTAGGGTTTAACATCATGTATAAGAAAACAGGGCCTTTCGTTCATCACTAAAACATTCAAACATTTATCATCATCATAAACACGTTGAACGGATCGTTCGTTTAAAACATTTAACGTTCATTTAAGTCATACATTACTATCTAAATCTGTGTTACCATTCGTTCCATCACCTAGTATTGTATTGCCCCTAAGGCTTAACTGCACGAAGACCGACAATACAATACATTCCGTCAATTCCCTTTTGTATTGCCCCCAAGGCTTAACTGCACGAGGACCGACAATACCCCTTTAGTTGCCCCTATGGCTCTCATGTCCATAAACAGATAACTTCCATCGACGGCTATGGCTCACGGCCATAACACCGTCGGATCATAATTTAACCTCAATAGGGTCACGTTAACCCCTGAGTAACCGTCGTTACTCCCATACCAGTTGTACAACATCATAACCATTGACATGCCATAAAGACACTGCCCCTGTTGTTGTTATGGCAACTATGGTTCGCTGTCCATAATCTACCACAAGGCTAGGAATTACATTCCCAGACTCCATTCGTCAATTCCCTTCATTCGACAGATTAGATTTGTAATAACTTCTTTAAAACCTTTGCCCTTTTCTTTTCATAAAACATTTCATTCATTTTCAAAACTCTTTACCTTCGTTTTAAACCATTTCTTTATAAACATTTCGTTCGTAAACATTCCATTCATAAAACTTTCTTTCCATAAACCGTTCATTCCAAATCATTTTATTTCGTAAACATAGTTTCATAAACATCATTTCGTATGTATGCACACCATCCCGAAAACATTATATAAAACATTTAAAAGAGGGATTCTAGAACTCACCTGATAAGCTAATCTGGGTTGTCCTAAACAAGGGTCCCACAACGTCACTTCCGATCTGAATTGATTAGTTAAATACACATCAAACCAACCCCCGACTCTAACGGTTTAACCTTCTAAACATACTGACTTTACCTAAACAACCTGATGCCTGCACACTTAGCAAGTACGCAGGGCCTTGCTCTTGCGTACTTAATAAGTGCGCAAACCTCGCTTCATGCGTACTTGATAAGTACGCATGATCCTCTTCCTGCGTACTTGATAAGTACGCAGGACCCTCTTCCCGCGTACCTGATAAGTACGCAGGATCTGCTTCCCCGCAAAAACCCTAACTTTCGCCTTCGGGTCTGATCACGTCAAGATCCCGAACTTGTTTACATTCAAAACATTTGCTTTTCATTAAGGAACTCAAAACTATGTTTTTCTTCCAGTTTCATCCGTAAAAACGTCACATTTTCGTCCAAAACCCGAAAAACCCCAAAACAAACAAAAACCCGAAAAACCCCAAAACAAACCAAAACAAACAAAAACCCACCAGCCCATTCGGCCCGGCCCGTCATGCCTCGTTCGTTTATTCTGTTATTATAACTGTCGTTTTATTTTTGGAATGTTACACGTACGCGCTGACGTAAGACCAAGCCAGGGTAGACCCCGATGTGGCGTCAGGTACGTTCATCCTTGACAACACTTTTGTTTCTATGTTATTTGATTCGGGTTCCAGTACGAGTTTTATATTTGTGACGTTTTGTAAACGAGTGAAGTGCACTGTCAGTCAGCTAGAAAGGGCCTTTAGCGTAGAAACCACTGAGGGTAGAACTGCGAGAGTGACCGATGTAGTTGACAACTCCACGATAAAAATAGAAGGTCATAGGTTCCCTGTCAGATTGTTTGTTATGGTTTTGGGAGGGTTTGATGTCGTGTTAGGTATGAATTGGTTAACTGCCAACGAAGCACAAATCATATGTAAACGAAAGATAATCCGACTCAAGGCTCCGGATGGTAGTAAAGTTGAGGTTTTTGGAGATCGTGACGCCCCAATGCCAAACGTCATCTCGATGATTAAGGCAACAAATTACTTGAGGCGCGGATGCGAGGCTTATCTGGTGTACGTAATTGACAAGTGTAAGGAAGTGAAGGAACTAGACGATGTACCCGTGGTACGTGAGTACCCGGAGGTGTTTCCAAAGGATTTGCCTGGGATACCATCCGACAGAGAGATTGAATTTCGAATTGACTTAATACCAGATGCCCAGCCCGTGGCTAAGGCTCCATATCGACTATCACTAGTGGAAATGAAAGAACTTATGGCCCAATTAGATGAACTACTTGAGAAGGGATTTATACAACCGAGCATCTCGCCTTGGGGTGCTACGGTGTTGTTTGTGAAGAAGAAGGATGGTTCGATGAGAATGTGTATTGATTATCGCGAGTTGAACAAACGAACGGTGAAGAACAAGTACCTAAACTTCATGGCTGGCAACAAGACATGGGAAGATCTGAAGAAGCTGATAATCCAAAAGTTCTGCCCACAGAACGAGATTGATCGTGTGGAGAACGAGTTCCTAAACTTCATGGCTGGCAATAAGACTCATCGCCAGTATACCTCAAGATTCAATGAACTAGCCCAACTGGTACCACACCTGGTGGAGACAGAAGAACGAATGATTAAGTACTATGTAAAGGGCCTATCTCAAAGGGTCCGTGTCCATGTAAAAGCTAATCTACCATCGACCTTCGAGTCAGTAGTGAATCTGAGCGGAATCGTCTACGACGATTATGCCAATGAGGACCCGGCACCTGAGACACAAAAGAGAGAGTGGGAGAACCCGTCTAGAGGCACCGGAATAGGTAATGTAACAACTGAAATTAAGAAACCAAGGTTGGATGAATATGAAACATGCAAGATATGTGGAAGGCAACATCTTGGCCAGTGTCGAATCGGCACCACCATGTGTTATACGTGCGGGAGGCCGGGGCACTACTCCCGAGATTGTTTGAACGGCGTCAAGTGCCAAAGTTGTGGAAGACATGGACACCAGACTAGGGATTGCAGGAAAACCAGACCATCCGGTTCGGGAAAGGAAAAGGAACAACTGCAGGCTAGGACTCGAGCCTACGCCCTGACTGAGGAGGAAGCAATGTAACACCCAAAAATAAAAAGAAAAGAAAAATTCAAAATTTCACTCCCTCGCGGTACGCGAGGGAGATTTTGACAAAACCTCGCGGTACGCGAGGGGACTGCTTATACGCCAGATTTACACCTTCTCGCGGTACGCGAGAAGATTCCCAACCAAGCCTCGCGGTACGCGAGGGAATAGTACACGCGTCAGGGCCAGAAAACACGTGTCATTCACCCTTGCCACCAGCCGCCACGTGTCATGCTGACTCAGCACCGTTCGTGACACCTCATCCTCTCGCGGTGCGCGAGGGATTTCCTTGGCCGGCCTCGCGGTACGCGAGGGACTGGAAAATCAGCCTATAAAAGGCCTTCAACGGGATTGAAATTCTGTACAGTTTCCAAACATTCGTTTCACACAAACCCGATCTCTCAAAACTCCACAACGTCCCGAAGCGCTGTTCAAGAATCCTACGACACCCAACTCAAGCCGTAGTTCTGTCCAAATCCCGCAAAGTAGGTATCGTTAAAACTATTCATATATATATAGCCGCAATTATATATATATTCTCTCATATATATTCTCGTTAATCGTGTCTTCCCTAGGAAGAAACGTGTCGAGGTTCTGCTCAAATTCCGAAGCCTACAACCCTACCAGCCATCAAAATCAAGGTGAACACGTTTAACGCTTTTCAAACAATAAAACCATTTTATTTACGAAAACGGCATGAAACAAATTAAATGCTTTAATCATAAGGGTAATCTACGTGATAGCATTCAGGCCATAAGCATACGTAGATTTGATCAAATGGTATACATGTGACGGGTGAAAGTCCGGTCCGTGGCTGGGTACAGATCATGTAATGGGAAATCATAAGACTAAGGATGGGTTTCCTTAGTAGATTATACGAGGGACGAGTTCCTGAGTATCATGTAAGACTAAGAACAAGGTTCTTAGCATCATCACCCTGGGAATAGGCTATCAGTCTGAGACATAGCGCTCAGCCAGTTGACCCCATGGCAGTTAACCCAGTGTATGTAGGTGGTATATACTTCAGGTGAAATAGACTGCTGAATGTGTAGATTTACCATACAAAAACGTGCTTAAAGGCTTTAATTTGGTTTATGTTAGAAATCATTTTCGTGTCAGTTAAATGTGATTCACCAGCTTTATGCTGATGTTCATTTTCAAAACGTTTTTCACAGGTAATGAAAGAAATCATTAAATTCAGGGTGATGCAGTAAAGACAAGATCTTTAGGCATATCAAAATCCCTGTGGCAGACTAATACAAGACCAAATGTTGGAACGGACGTAGATCCTAGACATTTTGAATGGCTTGTATTATGTAAATTATTTCAATCACTGTACATTATATAATAGACTTTTGAAGATCTATTATCATGAAATGAAAATGGACGTGGATCCCAAGTTTTGACAAAAAGTACAGAATTAACCCTTGAGGTTATTTACATTACATTTCATTACAAAAAGGCATCAAGTAAAAACAAAGACTTCCGCTGTCCAAATTTATGGGACCTCATTCAGATACCAGCATTATCTCGCGACGCCCGGGCAGGGGTAGCCCGGGGTTGTGACAAGCAAGGGGAAACCCTGATGTTGTGTCAGGTACGTTCCTAGTTAATAACGAACATGCTGCTATTTTATTTGACTCTGGTGCTAGTAAAAGTTTTATATCCAATGCATTTAGTCGTAAACTAGGATGCACTATCAACACCATAGTAAAGGCCTTTAGCGTACAAACTGTCGTTAGTAAAAATTCGACAGTATTTCAAGTAACAGAGGATTGCATCATAGAAATAGAGGGTCATAAGTTCCCTTCTAGATTGTTCCTTCTCACCTTAGGAGGATTCGATATAGTATTGGGTATGGATTGGCTAGCTGCCAACGAAGCTCAAATCATATGTAAACGTAAGAGGATACACCTCAAGGCTCCTGGCGGCAGTCCAATTACGGTTTATGGGGATTGGAATTGCACGATGCCGAACATCAACTCGATGATCAAGGCCGAAAGTTACATGAGGCGCGGTTGCGAAGCTTATCTGGCATATGTTATTGATGATAGAACGAAAATAAATGAACTCAAGAATGTACCCGTGGTGTGCAACTTTTCGGAAGTATTCCCTGAGGATCTACCTGGGTCACCACCGATCAGGAAATAGAATTTCAGATTGACTTACTGCCATGAGCTGAGCCCGTTGCCAAAGCCCCCTACCGATTGGCTCCGTCAGAAATGAAAGAATTGATGTCTCAACTAGAGGAAGTAATAGAAAAAGAATTTATTTGACCGAGCATCTCACCGTGGGGATCTCCGGTACTATTTGTAAAGAAGAAAGACGGCATCACGCGCATGTGCATTGACTACCGCGAGTTAAACAAGAGGACAGTAAAAAACAAATACCCACTGCCTAGAATAGACGACCTTTTTGATCAACTACAAGGTGCGAGTTGGTTCTCAAAGATTGATCTTAGGTCGGGTTACCATCAGTTGAAAGTAAGAGAAGAAGACGTACCAAAGACCGCGTTTCGCACGCGTTATGGGCATTATGAGTTTCTCGTGATGTCCTTTGGATTGACCAACGCACCAGCAGCGTTCATGGATTTGATGAATAGAGTATGTCGACCCATGTTGGATCGATCAGTGATAGTTTTTATAGACGACATACTGGTATATTCGAAAAGCGAGGGTGATCACCACTGTCACCTAAGAGAGGTTCTGGAGGTGCTAAAGCAGGAAAAGTTGTACGCAAAATTCTCCAAATGCGCATTCTGGCTTAGGGAAGTCCAATTCCTACGTCATGTAATAAACCCAAACGGAATCATGGTGGATCCTGCAAAGATCGAGACAGTAAAGGAATGGAACATCCCAAAGACACCAACAGAGATAAGAAGTTTTCTGGGATTGGCAGGCTACTATCGAAGGTTCATTCAAGATTTTTCAAGAATAGCCTCGCCACTAACTAAGTTGACACGGAAGGAAGTGAAATATGAATGGGGTCCAACCCAAAACAACGCGTTTGAGGAACTTAAGGCATGATTAACCCAAGCTCCTGTCTTGGCACTACCTAAGGGAAATGAAGACTTAGTAGTCTACTTTGACGCTTCGGGTCAGGGCTTAGGTTGCGTACTTATGTAACGAGGAAAGGTAATTGCTTACGCCTTGCGACAACTAAAGATTCACGAGGTTAACTACCCAACACATGATCTAGAGCTAGCGGCAGTAGTTTTCGCGTTGAAGATATGGAGGCATCATCTGTATGGCGTTAAATGCACCATTTACTCCGATCACAAAAGCCTGAAGTACTTTTTTAAACAAAAGGAGTTAAACATGAGACAAAGGAGATGGTTAGAGCTATTGAAAGACTATGATTGTGAGATATTGTACCATCCAGGCAAGGCAAACGTAGTGGCTGACGCTTTAAGTAGAAAGGAAGAATTGGCACCTATCCGAATCAAAGCGCGTCAGCTAATTATAACGTCAGATTTGATGGGTGAAATAACAAAGGCACAAGATGAAGCACTATTAGAAAGAAATTTTAAACGGGAAAGAATAGTAGGACAACAAGGGAATTTAGATGCAAATGCACATGGTGTATGAACTAGGTTTGGCCGGATGTGGATACCTAAGGTTGGCGAACTTAGAGCCAAAATACTCGATGAGGCCCATAAGTCTCGCTATTTTATCCACCCCGGGACAAACAAAATGTATCAAGACTAGAAGAAAGAATACTGGTGTCCTGGCATGAAGAATGATGTGACAGAGTACGTGAGCAAGTGCCTAACGTGTTCTCTAGTTAAGGCCGAGCACCAGAAACCATGCGGTAAAATGCAACCTCTACCAATACCGGAATGGAAGTGGGAGGAGATCACGATGGACTTCATTACCAAGTTACCGCGAACAGCTAAAGGCAATGATACCATTTGGGTGATCGTCGACCGCTTGACGAAAAGTGCTCACTTCTTGCCAATACGTGAGAATTCTTCGTCAGAAAGACTAGTAGAAGTATTTATCAAGGAAGTTATGAGCAGACATGGTATGCCGCTGTCGATTGTGTCCGACAGGGATACTAGATTCACGTCAAGGTTTTGGAAGAAATTCAACGAAGCAATGGGCACTAGACTGAACATCAGCACCGCTTACCACCCCCAAACCGATGGTCAATCGGAAATGACCATTCAGACCTTGGAGGACATGCTCCGGGCCTGTATCATTGACTTTGGTGGGAGCTGGGACAGCCATCTACCATTGGCAGAATTTTCATACAACAACAGCTATCACTCAACTATTGGCATGCCGCCATTTGAAATGCTGTATGGGAGGAAATGTAGGACCCCGGTTTGTTGGGGGGAAATTGGACAAAAGGATTTTGCAAGTCTCGAAGTGGTCAAAGCTACTTCCGAGAAGTTTGATCAAATCAAGGCTCGAATGAAAGCCGCAAAAGACAGAAAAAAATCATACGCGGATAAGAGAAGAAGGGATTTAGAGTTTCAAGTGGGAGACATGGTACTGTTAAAGGTATCACCATGGAAAGGAATCATTCGATTCAGAAAACGTGGCAAACTAAGTCCAAGGTTTGTCGGACCTTTCAAGATTTTAGCGAGAGTGGGTCACGTTGCTTACAGACTCGACCTACCCGTTGAGCTTAGTGGAATACACCCTACATTCCACGTGTTGCACTTACGCAAGTGCCTAGCTGACGACACAGCTCACATACCTTACGACGAGATCGAAGTGGATAACAGTCTAAATTATGTAGAGGAACCGATAGCCATCCTTGACCGAGCTGAGAAACGACTACGCAATAAACCAATTCCTTTAGTCAAAATACAATGGAAGCACAGAAAAGGGTCAGAAGCTACGTGGGAAAAAGAAGACGAGATGAGGGGACTATACCCTCAATTGTTTAACGTATAAGCAGTTTCGAGGACGAAACCTCTTTAAGGAGGTTAGACTTGTAACATCCCAAAAATAGTAATTTAGTAAATAATAATGTGAAAGAGACTTAATCATCATAAAACAAAAGAAAAATGGATGGGCTTGGGCTTGGCTCCAATGGACCGAGAGAAGCCCAGGTATATAAGGGCCAAGATAGCCTTGAAGCTCTCATTTTTCACCAACACTTGCAAGCTAGAGAGAGAAAGGAGAGTAGGGTATAGAGAGAGAAAGTCGACGGATCGACACGAAATTGAAGGAGCACGTTACTACTGAGCTCGGGAGCAATACCTCCGAATCAGAATCACAATCCAGGTAACGATTCGACCTTAAACTGAGTTTTTCTTCGTTTTGGGGTTTCTCGGGTTTTAGCTAAATAGGAGACGTTTTATGGATGAAACTTGAAAATAATCTTATAACTAGCATCTAGAGTGAAAACTGCACCTTTTGATCAAAGAAAATTGTAAGATTAGCATGATCGGATTAACATACAAGAATTTCGGACTTGTCCAGGAAACAGGTGCTGCGTACTTATCAAGTACGCAGGAAGGACGTCCTGCGTACTTACCAAGTACGCAGGAGAAAGATCATGCGTACTTACCAAGTACGCAGGAGAAAGATCATGCGTACTTGTCAAGTACGCATGAGCAAGGCCCTGCGCACTTACTAAGTGCGCAGGCAGCAGACCAGTAAGTAAAGTCAGTAAGTTTTAGAATGATTAAACCGTTAGAGTCAGGATTGGGTCTGATGTGTATTTAACTACCTAATTCAGATCGTACGTGACCTTTGTTTAGGACAACCAAGACTAGCTTATCAGGTGAGTTCTATGTGCCCCCTTCTATGTTATGTGCAAATCATTTTAAATGTTTTGGGGCTGAAGTGTATACACTAAATGAATAAATGCTATAAATGTCAATGTGATCATACGTGGTATACAAATATGTATATATACATACTTATATATGAAAATGAAATGTGAATAAAGAATGAAGCGTATGATTATAAAGAATGAATGAAAGAAGGACATAACGTAAATGAATGAAATCTTGCTTTATATTGTATATATATTGCATGTTATGAATGTATGTAAATGTTATGAACCCTTCTATGACAACGGCTACTTCGGTAGACGGACGACCACGTGACTATTTTGCAATCGGGACAAAAACGTTACTCGCAAGCTAGGACGTATATTAAGGCACTAATGGACGGTCGAAGCAATTTCCTTAACTAAAGTAGAACGGTTGCATACATAATGGTCGCATGGGAAACGGATGCCCTAGGGCAGATGGACAAAAGAATGGACTACGACGGTAGGACGGTTTAAGAGCGGATGGACAAAGGTTGCCGGACGGATTTAATGAAAGAACGGACGGTTTTCTAGAGCCGGACGGTTAATGAAATGGGCTACGACGGTAGTTCTCACTGCGATGTCTTTGTGACATTCGCGACAAGTGTGATGGGTTGATCTCCCTTAAGATTATGACCAATAAGTTTTCTCCCCAAGTAAGTATGTATGTACATATGTATATACATAAAATAAATGTTATGTGAGAACAATAGGTAAAGAATATGTAAAAGCACGAATATTACGTACGTTATGTACACATATATATAAAATATTCATGATAAGATAAGTATTATGTATGATTGTCCTTAAACTAGAACTCACCAGCGTTAGCTGACTTTTAGTATACATTTCAGGTAAAGAAAGAAAGGGTCGTGCGATGGCGTGAAGGTTACCCGACACAAGACTGACATCCCACTTATTTTATGTTAACACAATGTTATGTATTTAATTGTTAAGACTTCCGCTGTTATGTCATGTCATGTTACGTTATGTAATGATTGAATTCGAATGTTTTAAATTCAAGCTCAGTATTTGTGACTATGTTTATGAGTAAATCCAACAAATGAGGTTACCCGGGAATGGGGCCTTACAAGCTGGTATCAGAGCAATAGTTTGAGAGATTCAAACATCCCTAAATGTCTGGACTCAAGCTGATTATGGGACCAACGCACGGATGTCAGTATGGGTAACCAATGCCAACGCCAGCACGGTAAGTAAGTACTAGAGTTAATGCCCTTGGATAAGAATAGATACCTTAACTTAGAACAAATAGATGTCAATGTCACGTCCGAATTGAAGAGTTTTGAACCCGAAAAGCAATGTAAATTAGTAATCATAAACCGGTCACTGTAATTAAAAATTTACCTTGCTCGTACTGTTCTAAACTATGATCTGAAGGAATGGCATTGATGTATTCCCTTTATAACTATCAGGAAACTAGGAACTATGGCTGGTGGAGGAAGAACAGGACGCCGAGGCGGTCGTACTGGCCGAGTCGGTAGACCTCCATTGAATCGAAGACATGAGGTGGAAGAGAGTGTGCTTGCAGAACACACTGAGAGTGTGCACGAAACAGAGGTGACCCCAACTGGGAACAACGATCAAGGGCCTCTACAGTTAGAACCAGAGGTCAGGGATGCTATTGCCCGTGAAGTCGTACTCACTCTGAGGAAAGTATTGCCTGATCTACTATCAGAGGCACTAAAGAAAAGTAGAGAGGAGGATGAAGGAGACCATGAAGAGAAAGTGTATGACAGCGATGGGGATGAAGTGAAGGTGGGATCAAGCAACCGTGGGTGTACTTACAAAGGTTTCAAGGACGGAGACCCACCCAAGTTCGATGGGAACAAGGATTCAGTGGTTACGTTCGAATGGGTTGAGAGGATGAATGTTGTAGTCAACATGTGTCGACCGGACCAGGCTGTTAAGTATGTTACCCATTCTTTCACCAATGAGGCACTAAGTTGGTGGAGGAACATTCAGAGGGCAAAGTCGCCAAACGCTCTTGCCATAATGACATGGGAAGATCTGAAGAAGCTGATAATCCAAAAGTTCTGCCCACAGAATGAGATTGATCGTGTGGAGAACGAGTTCCTAAACTTCAAGGCTGGCAACAAGACTCATCGCCAGTATACCTCAAGATTCAATGAATTAGCCCAACTGGTACCCCACCTGGTGGAGACAGAAGAACGAATGATTAAGTACTATGTAAAGGGCCTAACTCAAAGGGTCCGTGTCCATGTAAAAGCTAATCTACCATCGACCTTCGAGTCAGTAGTGAATCTGAGCGGAATCGTCTACGAAGATTATGCCAATGAGGACCCGGCACCTGAGACACAAAAGAGAAAGTGGGAGAACCCGTCTAGAGGCACCGGAAGAGGGAATGTAACAACTGAAATTAAGAAACCAAGGTTGGATGAATATGAAACATGCAAGAAATGTGGAAGGCAACATCTTGGCGAGTGTCGAATCGGCACCACCATGTGTTATAAGTGCGGGAGGCCGGGGCACTACTCCCGAGATTGTTTGAAGGGCGTCAAGTGCCAATGTTGTGGAAGACATGGACACCAGACTAGGGATTGCAGGAAAACCAGACCATCCGGTTCGGGAAAGGAAAAGGAAGCTGAAAAGGAACAACCGCAGGCTAGGACTCGAGCCTACGCCCTGACTGAGGAGGAATCAAGGGGAAACCCTGATGTTATGTCAGGTACGTTCCTAGTTAATAACGAACATGCTGCTATTTTATTTGACTCTGGTGCTAGTAAAAGTTTTATATCCAATGCATTTAGTCGTAAACTAGGATGCACTATCAATACCATAGTAAAGGCCTTTAGCGTACAAACTGTAGTTGGTAAAAATTCGGCAGTATTTCAAGTAACAGAGGATTGCATCATAGAAATAGAGGGTCATAAGTTCCCTTCTAGATTGTGCCTTCTCACCTTAGGAGGATTCGATATAGTATTGGGTATGGATTGGCTAGCTGCCAACGAAGCTCAAATCATATGTAAACGTAAGAGGATACACCTCAAGGCTCCTACACATTAATGTCACAAATTAGAGATTACAACATGGATTTTTCTCACTCTTTAATGTCACAAATTAGAGATGTTGCCTTGAAGAATCCAGAACGTGCTGTGGTCATGGAAAAGAAAGCACCAGACATCAAGGAAGCATGCATTCCCATATATGATCATTTGATCATAGATATTACTACTGATAACGCATTTAACGACTGTAATTAGGAAGGGCATCCTCTTAGTCGTTATGACTATGTTAGAGGTTTCATCTCTCAGTATGCCGAATGGGTGCCCGATGATGCTTTAAGGATGTCATGTTTCATTGATCAGCTTGAAAGAATATGGATTTTTCCCTGTAACAACATCTTAAAAGCTATGATCGATGATGAACTTCACTTGTGTTTCACAAGTAAAAGGGTACCGGTAATGACTGTCAAGACCGGGGATAAGAGCATAGCTATTGGTGAGACCAAAGCAAAAATCTCTAAAATGAAGCGTTGTGTTAGAAAATTGCTCGAAGCTGCTGAAGCTAGTGGATGCATATATGCATATACTCCTGGTATCTAGGAAACTTTTCCAGTGTTTCTTTATAGCTTAAAAGTTAGACTTTTAACGTATGCAAACTGGCTTTTTGCAGAGATAAAAGAAAGGAAGGAAAGGAAGAAGAAAAGAAAGACGAACACAGCTTCAAGATTACTTCAAGTTACTGATTACAGCATTTGATGATGTTATCTTATTTTTGTTTAGAATAAATTTAAATTCCGGATTTATTTTCTTTTGAATATTGCTTGATTATTTTAAGTATGACTTATTTAAATCTTTAATGCATTATGGTTGTTGCCTGCAATGAATTAAGAATTCATTACCATCTATTTGACATGAAGATATGTGAGACATGTTATTCAAGTCCATTAGATAATTAATTAGATCAGATCTAATAGATACCATGAAACATATTAAGTCCTATAAAAGACATATATGTGATATAAATGTTTACATATGACTTTATGATTGAAATAGTTTCAATAAATTACTCTAGAAAAGATCTTATGAGATAAGATATAAAAGAGCGATAAGAGTTATCACTACTATAAGACTAATTAGTTAGTCATACAAAGCAGCTTCACAAGATCCAAATCACTAGCCTTGATCCGTAAGGTTTATCCAGAACATGTATAAAGATTCATATGTGATATGAACATAAAAGAGACCTATGAACAAATAAGGATAGGATGTTATGAACCCCTATACGAAATAGTTTCGTCTGCTGCCTTAATAAATACTTCAATAAGATTGAAACTGTTCATAACCGAAATATACCTGATTCTTGAACAAGAAACAAGTGTTCTTTAAAGTTCCGAATAAATAGTATTATTCAAATTGCATAGACATAGAATTTCATATACAGACAAGGATCAGATCCTAGATATATGTACAAATGTTTATCATAAACAAAAGATATGATCTTTTTCATTTAATAAATATGTATATGTTTATCATAAACAAAAGATGATGTTTTTTACTATTGATAAGTATATGAAAGAAAAAGATGAGATCTTTTACAATAGAGACCAAGGATCATACGATAAAAGAATGAGATTCTTTAGTCAAATCATCCAATGATGATCCAAACACACAATCCATTTACAACAAATAATGATTTGATCAAACTACATATGAATGAGATTCATCAAGACGTAGAAGTTGTTTTAGAAACAACAAATGGACCGTTAATACTAGAAGCCTAACATATTATCAAAGGTTGATAAAATAGGAATTAGATTCCTAGTATCCTTAAAAGGAAACAGATTACAAGTTTTGAAAAGTTGTATAAACTAATCAAAATCAACATGTATTATGAATACCAGAATGTTATTGTAATAAATTAGCCCTTCAAGAAAAGTATGAAAGTCTGGACATGTCTTAGACCATTGAATCATTAAATTAATACGATCATTTCAAATAAGATTCAATATGATAGATGCAAAGGTCATTGGGAGTGAATACCTACAACAATAAGAATGTGTAAGAGACATATTATTAAGAGGAGTGTATAGTGATACATGGAAAAACCACAAATAGGGATGATAAGTGTTATCATAAAGTGTATAATGATACACAAAACACCAGTGGTTGATAAGTGTTATCATGGAATGTATAGTGATACATTGCTAAAATTACGAGTTATATTTTAAAACATATCATTGGAAGATAAAGTATCTTTAGAAGATTAATTTCAAAGTCAGCATTTATTGCATTCATATATATATGATATATAAGAGAGAAAGATTCTAAAGTAAGAATCGCATCAATCTATTGACATTAATAAAGATGCCTTAAATGTTTTGTGTGACAAATCAATAAAGACATACCGTTAACATTATCCATAACCCATAGTGATTGGGATAAGGTGAAATATAAAATGGCTCATGTAGTTTCATCTAATAAGGATAATGCGCATTGTCAATATTTTTCATACGATGAAAGAACTTTGAAATTTAGTTATGACGAAAGAAAGAAAAGGGATAGTGCTTGAGAAGCACATAGTGGTGATCATAAAGTGTTATGATGAGACAATGATATCTTATTGGATAAGATGCTAAAAGTACCAACTTTTACTATCAAGAAGGGTTCTTGGAACAAGGTCATAATTAGTTATGACGACCTATTAGTCAAACACAACGATCTTAAAGGTTATGATGCAAACACCATGAGATGATCATTGAGAATGATTACACGATACATCAACATTATCTGATAGTGATGATACATCAGCTATCTGATAGAAAGGTTCCATCAATAACATTTGCACAAACATGAGATGTTGTGACCTGGAAACGTTAGAAGATAATATTTGGATAGAGTTTCAGATAACTTCTAATAGTTTGGAAAGAAGTTCCAAAAGAGAGTTTTCCATCATTAAGTTTCATTAATGGGATCGTGAAACTTGGAGACATCACGATAAAAACAAGATTCACACAAATCAATATTTAGCTGACCCATTCGCTAAACCTATACCTCAATTTGTATGAGGAGCATGTTGATAGGTGATAGAAATGCTAGACTTGAGTTTGATTTGTTAGTATTTGGTGCTTTTGAACAATATAGAAACACTGGTATTTTATATTGGCTTAAAGGTTAAGTGTATTATAAATAGATGTTTTTATGATTCGATATTTTATACGTTTTAGGAATCCTTGAATATTATGTTATATTCTAAATGTTCGTAGTCGATCAGATTAATGGGAATCAATCTGAACGTAAGACTATTGTGAATTTGATGATTGGTTCATTAGGAATGAAAGGCCAAATAGTTGGACGTCATGTTCACAGATAATCATTAGAGAATGATTACTAAACGTAACTCGCTTCAAAACTATCTTCATGCATCAAAGTCTTAAGAAGTTTTGAATATGGTAAGATCTATTGATCTTTCGACCTAAGGTACGCACTAGAACTAACTCTGACTAAATTTTATTCCTTGATCTTATCTAACGATGTACCTTAACTGACAGTAATAAGGATATGATCAGGAGTAATCTAAAGTTAAGTGGGAGTTGTACGTGGCCAAAGGAATTCTGTCATCCTTTTATTAGGATCTGGACATTTTGGCACCCTCATTGATTCAGAATGGTATAAATCGCGTGGCCACGCACAAACTAGAGTATTTTGTTTAGACCATTTTTGAATTGGAGAACGAGAACAAGAATAGTTGAACCACATATGATAAGTGACTTGTATCCATGTCTCATGTTCAACGAATGACCTAAACAGAAAGGACACACACACACACACACACACATATATATATATAGATATATGTTTACCATTGCTATTGTACTTAGTTAATTAAGAATTACTTGAACACAAGGAACTAGTTGACGATTATAAATACGTCATACCTTGTTAGGGGTAGTGAGATGCAGCTACGCGTCCACCACTCTCTACGTTGACCTGGTTAATCGATGAATCGACCAAGTGTGAGATTGTTGGATATTAGATGTCCGATCAACGATAATATCAATGTTGCTATCAAGGTATGATCCGAAGAGTTACACTTTGGGCAAAGAAGAATTTGTATCGTTTAATTGTTAAACGTTATTACACAAGATAAGAATTAAGAATTCGGTGGATTAAATATCTAGAGAGATATTTATTATGTTATACTTAATTATTGAGAATAATTAAATCTAACGTGAGACGGAATGTGGTGTCATGTATATTTTAGTGTAATATATATTGACAGGTTTTTGTATTTAAATAGTTAAATATAAAACCATTTCGGTTACCGCAAGATAGTTTATTAATTAGTGTAATTATAAACTATAAGAACTAGAACTGATTAAGTGTTAATCAGTTAATAATTAAAGGTTAATTGTTCAGGGTTTTGAGTGTAATTAGATTTACTATAAATATATCATTATACCAAAACCCTAATCCTATTCCTAGCCACCACATAAGTTTGCGCAACGAAGGAGGAAATCGGAAAACCGGTTTAGCGACCCGAAGCCGCCGGTCGGCCTCCCCTGTCTTCGCACCACCGCCTCCGGCAACCACCCAGCCCCGCCGCCGCTGCCCTGTGTTGCGCAGCCCACCGAAGTCGGCCACCCCGTCGCCGTGTCCCCTTTGCTCGTGAGCCGAACCGAAAAAAAAGGAGAGCCAGGTTCTAGTTTGGTGTTCATTTTCGTGTGACGTGTTCGTGTGACGAGCTCGTAGTTGTCATCTAGTGTGACGTTCTTTGTACCCGAGTGTTTCAATCCGGTTGATTTGTCAAAGGTATAAAACCCTAAACACTCTATGGTTGTGTTTATTTATTATTATCTAAACGTTCTGTAATCGGATCACTGAAAGGAATCCAGATCTGATCTGTTAATGGTATTGTTAAAATAATTGTTTTAAAAGTTAAAACAGGTACCATGATTCCCAACATATATAGCAGTGTGTGGTTAACATGTGTGGTAAACTTTGAGTTGTCAGAGTGGTAAGTTCGATTCTTGTCGGAGAAACTTACTAGGTTAAAATGGTGGGTTGAGTCTGGGTGGTGAATCCTCCGGGATATTGTAAGATCGCAGGGTGATCTATATGAGGACAATTTATAAAACTATTTTATAAAGACCAGAGGGTCTTGATTGGAATTAAATATTAAGTGAGATGAGTTGGCTTTTGTTTAAATAAAAATATTAGAAATCACTCAACGTAGCTTACTTTGTGTGTGCGATATATTGTTTTGAAAGTAAGCGTTGCGTTGACGGATCTTGGCTTGGGAGCGGTGCTACTCGGATTGGTGTGCAAGCATTCGTGAGGCAAACTTGATGACAGTAAATAGTAATTAATGTTCTTCGAAAGAATTCTGCTGTAGTTTGATTAATAATAAATGTGTTTTAAATAAGAATGACTCGTTATGAGAACCAACTGTAGGATGCCCGGGTTGGGGTGTTACAAGTTGGTATTAGAGCCGTGGTTTAAGAGAAAATCGGTGTTTTTGTAAAAATAAAATACCTTAGCTTAAACTGAAAATGGGATGAGGGTGAAACGAATGCCACCACGAGTAACCGCGAGCCAAGAGGTACACCTTCTGAGTTATTATAAATTTTTAGAGTACAAATGGTGTAGTGTAACACTATGTGGAGTCATGTACTTTGATTAGGTAAAATTATGTTATGTGAATTGGGTATTGTGGAGCAGTATTAATTGCATTATGTGAAATAGTTTGGTGTGTTAGTATGATCTAATAAATTCGTGTGTAACCATGTGTAGTGTGCAGTTGTGATATAGGATGATTTGCTATATCATTGTGTGCTGTTACGTGAATTGTGTGAGATACATATGCATCCGGTGTTTGTGAAAGGCAGAAAGTTAGTGTGAATATGATGGGGATGGTTTAGAATTCGAGCAGTAATGTGGACTACCAAATCGTATTTGATCATCGTGATTTGACAATCTATGATTACTTTCATATTATGAACTTGTTGCCTATAGTAATCACTCCAACGTTCTATCTTGAGTAGGATTAGGTGGCTAAGACAAAGCCTATGAGATTGGGCAAACGTGGAACTCTTACTAGGAGGAATGCAGATCGACAGGTCAAGCCGAAGATAGCTCTGTTTTAGGAGGAACTAGTGGATAGCCCGAAAGGTGACGAGGAGGAACCAGAGGAGGACACAACATATGCACCTGATATGGTCTAGCGGCGATCTTGTGGGCATTGTTAGGATGCTCGATTTCTTGATGATTAGATGATATGGCAGATGCCATGAGAGATTCCAGGGTGATTTGACGCTTTGATTGATTGGACGTTTACGATATGGGATGCCTATTTCAAATATTGACTATTTGATTTTGACCCTGATTGCGAGTTATACCGCGGGATGACTTAAGCATGATTAAGGATAGTTATGCTCATTATAGCGTACTACTGTGGGTACAATGTTAAATTTAGTGCGGTATTGTATGATTATGTGATTACCTTTTGAACAACGTGAACTATATGTAATCCTTGATGTGATGCTAGAACATGATTGAATAGAATGATTAGATAGACTCGGATAGACCGGAGTTTTAAATTTGTATGTCTACGGTCTCAAGATAGTGTCACCTATGTGTTTATGTCTAGGTGATGTTTGAAGTGTAAGGGTATATTGCACCTTGTGCAAATGTTCAGGATGAGGTCCTGTGGGAAAATCATAAATATACATCTTTAGTATGTATAAATGTTCAGGACAAGGTCCTGTAGGAAATTGTAGTTACATACCTTATGTCTAGGTATAAGTGTTCAGGATCAGATCCTGTGGGGAATTATGATATTTTATATCTTGTGTGTATAAATGTTTAGAGTGATGTTTTGTGTCTAGACTGAATAGTATGTTGTCGTGAAACATTGGTACGACCCGTATGGGGTACGACTGGGTAAACTCTGTGTGAGTAGGTGATGACGTGTGGTAGGGGCTACCGTAATAATGAATAGAAAGAGTTCAGGAGTTGTGTGTCTATAAATGACAAAGTCATACTGTATAACACGTAGATTTGCTCAGGTCTAGCTAGCTATGTGTGTGTTTTATGCGACTTAGAGAGAAAAGATGATATACCTATACATACACTGAACATGATAGGTTTGTTATTATGACCTAACGTTACGAGTCCTTATAGTACACGCTTAGTCGTGCATAGGACAGGTGGCGAGGATGCTCATGCATAGTGTTTCTATCCTGAAGTTTTCTCAATGTTGATACGTCGAGGTGATACGAGGAGTTCTGACTTCATTCTAGACGATCAGCAAGGTGCTCTTATGATATACCTATAAATATATCTCGATGATGCGGGGCACAAACCAAGGGGTACCCCGTGAGAGTTGATGATGAAAGCGTTACATGGACGTTTGGTCAGCAATAGTTATGACATGATCTAAATGACGACGCTGAAGATTCCAGCTCGAGGTAAAAGTAGTGACAAGCGGATCTCCATGAAATACGTTTCGTATAGAGAACTTTGTCAAGGTAGGATACAAGAAACGTGGAAATATTTACTCTGAACAGAATGAGGAATAACTGAGGTTGTGATAAGATGGACTTCACATCCGCATTTAATGAATGAGATGCGATTGCTGATCGTGTGACAATGATAGAGCAATGACGAGAAAGGTGGAACGAGATAAGGGTAAGTGCACGATTGCACATAAGTGACTGAGAAGGAAAGGCCTACACTGGCAAACTTATGGCTGGCTTAAAGGGAGCTCATGTGGAGCGTCAAGTGAAGCGAACGTCTTGCTTCTGAGGCAGGCAGGGTGGTGACATGTAGACCTTCGAAGATCAGAGAGAACTCATGATTATAGCTATAGTCTCGAGTTGTATGAGTTGTGTAAGGTGCGTATCGAACGTGTGATGATGAGGTAAGGAATATTATAAAGAGAAATTGCGTGGGGACAAATGTAGCTTTACACAAGCTCCTGGAGGTCATCATAGATGGGCATAGGTAATACCCTTACGGGTAGGGCAGTGGGATCGAGTTTGAGAAATCATCGCAAGATGGCAATCAGAACATGAGAAAGAGAAATGTGATGGATGCACGATATTGAAGCAACAATTGCTCGTATATGTGAAAGACAAGAACCTACTTGAGAGGATGGTAGTCGGAATGACAAGATAATGAGAACTGTTCAAAGGACAACGACGAATGCATTAATGGGGTGTATATAGAAATGCAGTAGTTTAACTAATGACTTGAGAAGCGAGGGATGAGGGGGTGTGTAGGTCAAACCTACAAGCCTCAAAGTTGAAAATGGACAAAGGAAGAGACATCCATTGAACACCAAGGATGGTGGACGAAATATAAAGTAAGTGACAGGCATGATGTGTACGAAGGAGAACAGGTGGTAAGGAGTTCTGATGCATCAGTGGTGATAATAGGACGAGTTGTGTCGGTTTGTGTCGACGTAGGATTCGAGGACGAATCCTTTTTTAAGGGGGTAGACTTGAAACATCCCGAAAATCTATTTCTAAGGATACGGGCTATCGGGTGACCCAAGTCTCTAGCAAATGAGACGGTTGTTGAGGCTTTCACATAAAACTAGATTTTTTATGAATTTAAAAGGGGTCGGTAAGCCATTTTTTCATAGCTAGAGATGGAAACGAGTTAGACGATATTAGGACCCGAACCAAAATAATGGAAGGTTTAAATGCCAAGTTTGAGGAAACCTTAGGCCAATCGGCCAGGTGTGTGTCTTAAGGCAGAAAGGAGAAAGACATCGGAGAAGGGAGGAAACGACCAGCGATCAGCGTCGGTGGTCTCACAGCGGCGGCAAGCGGGGAGGAAGATCACTACACGTAAGGTAACTCTCTATTCCTATTCTTTTGCTTTCCGTTTACTTTCTTGCTTAGAAACCCGACTAGGGTTTGGCTATGATGTGTAATGGTCGGAGATGGAGTTAAGAACAGTAGTAGACGCTAAGAGTATGGGATGGCCGGTGGTGGCATACGACGGCAAGGATGTTGGGGGCTGCTGTCATCGGAAGCCGAAGACGAAGAGATAGTGGTGATGTCCGTCCGCTGATTTTTGATGAAGCGGAGTCATCGGAGGAGGTTACCGACGTGTATGGATTGGTGTGGTCTGATGGAGCATTACAGTGGTTAGCAATGGTAAGTGAGGACGAGAGGGAGGCCGGTGCTAGCCATGGTGGTGTCTCACGACAAAGGAGGGCAGAGGACGGGAGGAATGATGCTTCTGACTAGAGGAGGAGCTCGACGGTGGCAAGGGTGCCCGTGGTGGGGCTAGACAGGCTTGGGTGGGGCTAGGGTTCTACATGGCTCGTATGCGCGCATGCGAGAGAACCTGATGCACGTCCATGTGTCTCGCGCATATAGGTTTTTACTTCTTATAGCTTGCGGGTGTGTAGGGAACGCAATTCGAATATGTGTCGGCATGTGGGAGTAAGGGTTGCATGGGCACGGGCATGCATGCATGTAACCCTGACGAGGGTGCAGTGATGAGGTATGTGTTTGTATGCTTATAATTGAGTTTGTGTGCTTCTACATCGTCTCATATACTTATAGTGTGATATTACATGTTTATAATTGAGTTGTGTGTTTGTATGTCGATGTCCTTGTGGCACGACGGGTGATGTGTTTGCGTAGTCATTTTGATGACACATCAAATGGATTGTGAAGGACGAGGTCCTTCGGGGAGTCACTAAAGGTGACAATGTTGAGCAAGGTAATAATGAGCTCGGGGTGTGTCGAATGCCTTGACGAGTGTAACCCTGACGAGGGTGTAGTGATGAGGTATGTGTTTGTGTTCTTATATATTTGCGATAAATTATATACAAGCGTTGAGTTATAGTTATTGTGCATGAGATAGTATTAATGTGGTGAGTAGAGTTAGATTGACCGTTGTGTCAGTATTGTGATGTGGTGTTTACAACTGTTATGTCAGTTGGTGTGTGAGAGTCTTGGTTAGGCATGGTTAAGCCGGTGTCTAGAGGATGGTTGAGATAACCAGTGTGTGGTTAACATGTGTGGTAAACTTTGAGTTGTTAGAGTGGTAAGTTCGATTCATGTCAGAGAAACTTACTGGGTTAAAATGGTGGGTTGAGGCTGGGGTGGTGAATCCTCCGGGATATTGTAAGATCACTGGGTTATCTATATGAGAATAATTTATAAAACTATTTTATAAAGACCAGAGGGTCTTGATTGGAAATAAATATTTAGTGAGATGGGTTGGCTTTTGTTTAAATCAAATTATTAGAACTCACTCAGCGTAGCTGACTTTGTGTGTGCGATAAATTGTTGTAGGTAAGCGTTGCGTTGACGTATCTTGGATTGGGAGCGGTGCTACTCGGATTGGTGTGCAAAAATTCGTGAGGTAAACTTAATGACAGTAAATAGTAATTAATGTTCTTTGAAAGACTTCTGCTGTAGTTTGATTAATAATAAATGTGTTTGAAATAAGAATGACCCGTTATGAGAACCTTATACTCAAGGCGTGATCACACACTTTATTCACTAAAGTGGGAAACTGGAAAAACTTTAAACTACTTGGGGTTTGACGTATTCTTGTTCAAACATGAGGAAGCTCTGAAACTCTAAGTTATGCTACATCATCAATCTTTAGTTGTTGATTGGCTTTTCCCTCTAGGGATTGAGTTAATTGTTAGCCACTCTTACGTAAAAACAATAGCTATGAACTAAGCAAATCTTGGTGCTCTCTCTTGACTCACACATAAATGGAAGGATCTATACGGACTATGCGACAATTAGAGTAGTTACGGGTGCACATGTAATTATAAAAATCAACACATGGAAAACATAGTAAATTCTGTCGTGTGCTATAACCTAAAACCTATCGTGATAGACAGCCACAAAACTAATGTGATATGACAAGGGCATGGCAGATACGTCAACGTTACGCCCTATAAATAAATTCCCTATCATATTGCCAGAAGTAGCATTTTTCGTGTCACGAGAAGTTTTGGATCTAGACCAACGACTGTGAAATCTCTTACTCACTGACAATTCTTGGACATGTTAGACTATAGTTTGAACAAACTCAGATCATCAAACTATCATCAAATCCAATCCAAGTAATGCATTTCACCTTTAGAATCCAAATGATTATTCAACAGTTCTTCCCCTTAAGTCATTTCCAAAAACTAAGTCCACATACCCCTCGATAAAACTATATACTTCCTAGAGAAACTCCTGGCATCCATGGGTTGTGAAACCTAGAAACTCAAACATAATCGTATTCCTATCATTTAAGTCCATTTTGAAGTCTAAACGTAGCCCACAGTTTACTTGGGAAACGAGAAGACCAAATGGAAGTATCCTTCCTCATGATCGATGTACGTATCAAAAGCTCAAGTCTTGGAAACTGGACCCTTCTACTTTAATTTCGGGATGAAATTTTCTAAAGTAGGGAATACTGTAATATCCGAGATTTTTCGATATATCCTTCCCTAAAACCATACACGGATTATAAGCATAAACTCTCGAAACCCGTTTAAAAACCTTTTTTTTTTCTTAAATAATAAATTTTAATCTAATTGTTATACAAATTATACTTGAGATATATGTGTGTATATATATATATATAAGACTTATTTAAAAATATATATGTATATGTTAAATTCCTAAAACTTTAAAGGTTTGTAATTATTATTATGTAAATAATATAATTAATAAACTTATTAATATTGAAACCTTGAAACTTATAAGTTATAAACCTAAAAGTTATTCTATAAAATTATAAAATATAAAACTTATAAAAATTATTTGGGTTTTATAAAAATAAAAACATATTATTTATTTTTATAAACTTCAGAGACTAAAACTGCCACTTCTGAAACTTATTTTAAAACTAAAAATCATGTTTGCACATGAAATGATAACACTCTTAAACTTCAGGGACTTGTTGTGTAATTCGACCAAACTCCCAAGATCCAAACCGGCCACAGGTTCGAACCTCACCGAGACCGTTTTTCATCCTCTTTATTCAAAAAACGCGTTTTCGGCCGAATTAAATGCTCCTCGAGCTCCGACTCACGCGTGCGACTCAAACCCAATACTCTTCAATGCTCGACACCAATTCTATCGGCCGCAGGGTTCGAATTTGAATCCGTTTTCTTCAACCGTAACCCTCTCAACTGTACGAGCATTAAACATCGAAATTGGTTATAAATACTTACTCGAACTCATTAAGGACACTCCATTCAAACTCATAGAACTCTCAATTCCTTCGATTCATACCTGCATTGGCCGATTCAATCCTTGGACAACCGACCCAGAACTTGAACCCGTTTCTCACTCGTTTCTTCATCGATTCATGTAATTCTCGTGGCCAAATCTTACGTTTCCATTCCTTAATCAAAAGCCCTTTGTCAATTTGTAATGACAGAGGGTTAATCGATACGTATTTGGGGAAATTTGATTCTAGGGTTCATAAGGAAAAGAGGGGCGATTTGAGAATGTGTTTATGTATTTCTTTTTCCGTGTTTACACTCAACGAGGCCCATAGTTGGGTGGTTTGTGCGCTTGTGTGTGGACTCGGGTGGCCCGGGTTCGAATCCGGCCAACCCGAGTTTTGGTTCTCTTATTTTTTTAGCCTTTTAAACAAGTTTTTAAATCTTTAATAATTTTTATAAATTCCGTTATATCTTTATAAACTTAAAATCAAATTTAATTTACACTTTTGGATTCTGGAACCATTTTATTTAATTAAACTTAGATAAAAACTTATCAAGATTTAATCTTTAAAAATATAGAAATACTTTTAAAACTTTATAAAACTCATATACAAAACAGGAAATAAATTATGAAATTTGAAACTTTAATTTATTATTCCTTTTTAAATTATTTCTGTTTTAAAACCTTAAAAATAAATAAATACTTTAATAAAACAGAAATAACTTATATAAATCTTATAAAAACAAAAAGTTTATAAACTTACGAAACAAAAACTTATAAGCTTTTTCATTTTTATACCTATTTAAATCAAGGTTTGTTTAATTATTTGTTTGAAACTTATTTATTTATTTAAAACAGAAAACTCATTTAATTAATTATTTAGTACAAAAAAATAATAAATATTCAGTTATAAACTTACAAACTTTAAATACTAAAAACCTTAATTTAATAAATTACAAACTTATATAACACTTATATTTTATATATAGACAGAAATTATTTGTCTATATAAATTTAAACAAACAAAAATAAATATAATTTATTTATTTCCTAAATATTTATTAACTTATAAACTTTATAAGAGTTAATAGAAACTTTAAACATTTATAAACTTATAAACTTTATACTTATAATACTATAAGAAACCCTATTCAGAACATTTATAAACTTGTACACCTTAAAACTTATAATTTAAAATGTAAGCTTTATAAATTCTACTTAACATAATTGTTTAAACTTATAAATTCATATTATTTATTTAGACTTATAATAACACCTTTAAACACTATTTAACTACAAGATGAGTTATGAAACAAATATTTAATACTTAAAAAATTAAATAAATCTTAAATGGTTTATATTAATGAAATAAGTAGTTATGCTTGTAAATAGTTATTTATCCTTAATAATTATGCATTCTTAAAATAACTATTATTAATCTTTAATAATCATTTATCCTTTAAATAATTATTAGTTATCTTTAATAATTATTTATTTAATTATTAATCTTTGATAACTATTTATTCTTTAAATAATTGTTGTTAATCTTTAATAATTATTTAATCTTTTAATTATCTATTGTTACAACCTTATTTATAAAATGCTTAGGAAACTACTTTAAATTATTATTACTTAACTTGAGTAACTAATAATTGTAAAACTTTTAAATAATTATTTTAATTAATAATTATTTTAAACTATAAACCTATTAAACTTTGATATTCAAGTCTTGTGAAACCCTATTTAGAAATTATTTAAAACTCTATAAACACCATCATTCTCGTCTCCATTTTTGGAACCCTAGTTAATCTTAGAATCCTAGATCTTTTGCCTTAGACTTATAGAATCAAACTTGAAACTTTAGACTTGTGTTTTTAGGCTTGTTGTGAGGATATTCTCCCTTAATAATCTTGCTACACCTAATCCTTGTTGGACACTCTTATATCATTCAAAGTGAGTATACTTAGCCCCTTTTCATTTTGTTTTGTTTATAAACTTGGGGTGAAACATGTATCAAACATCCAGACTTATATAATTCTTGTACAACTATGTTTATATGTTTATTCTTGTGTTATGTGCCTTTGAGACTTGCATGCTTAAATTAAACTTAAAACTAGCATATTCATTAACTTTGATCAAGCCTATAGTAACAATAATAGATCTATTGTATTTGACCAATCCACCTAGATTGATTGACCCTTCGGGGGGAGCCCATGGTGATTGTTACTAGATTTAAACTTTAAACTTTTAAGGGTAACCTGTGGGTTATGCCTAAACTTGGTTGGATGATTGATATGCACAATGTTTAAACTTGTTTGTTCTCACACTTATAGTATAGAATGCATGACATAGTGAATTGTAAAACTTTTCAAAGACTTTGCTAAACTATGTTAAAGCCTTCGTATCTCACCAACTATTTTTAGTTGACAGTTTACTTAACATGTTTCAAGTATACTAGCATGAGGCTTTATTGTGATCACGTAGGACGCTTTGGACTTAGAATGTTTATCAAATTAAACTTTGTATTCTTGTTATACTTTATACTTTTCTTTGTATTGTAATCTTGAAAGTTAAGAATAAAACTATTTAAACTTTAATAGTCAACATTGAGATATTGAACAACCGCATCCACCCCGACGTATAATCCGCCGTCGGTTGGGGTGTGACATCGCCGTCGCCATCGGCGGCGCCGCCGTGCTCCTCCGTTCTATCAGCGCTTCGCTGTTGTAGCTCCGTCGTCGACTTGCCGGATCCGGTGGGTCTCTCCCTCCAATCTCTCATTTACACCTTTAGTGTGTGTTTGTGTTTTGCAAGAATGAGGAGATTTGGGGGGTTTACACTATATATAGACAGGTTTTTAATGCATTTACGTTACGTGACTAACTCATTCTTGTCCCGTTCTTGTATTAATCCGTCTCGAGTTCCCAAATAATCATTTTATAATACTTAGAATTATGAAACATTAATAATATTATTATTATTTAAGTACTTTAAATTGTGAAGTCTCCATTTCAGTTGATGTACGAACCGGTACGCATTTATAACTCTTTCGTTCTTTTGAATGTCGCGCTCCGAGTTTAGGGTTTATTATTTCACTAATGATATTAAATAAGTCTTTACATTATTTGTCATATCTCTAAGCGTGTCCGTAATGTTGCTATCGTTAGTCTTACTAGCATTTGACGTGGTTTACGTTCGCATAAACGTACTACGAGCGTATTAATCTGTATAGTTTTTCCAATGAATATTATTACTTAATATTAGTAATTCGTTATCTTTGTTAATGGTTTTGCCAAGTACCCGATAATAAACCGAGGTCTGACGCGTTAAACGTTTAAATTTCTGAATCGCGCATGTACACCTATCTTTTCTTAAATTCTCAGGATCATGTAACGTGTATACAGATGAAACGTGTGACTAACATGATGTTTGGATTATGCATATTGGGCCTCCAATGGCATTGGATACCTATTAGGGCTCAAATAGGCTTGGATTTCTATTAGGCCTGGTTGGGTTTAGCCCAACAATTAGGTTTTAGATTCTATAATTTTGTATGTGTCACAATCCTACACTTTAAACTCGTTCCAGGAGATCCCGATCCCGACGATCCCGGTCCGACCCCAGCTCGTTTTAGCGCCCAGTTTAAGAAGAAACGCTCGAAGAGGTGCCGATACGCTAGAGAAATCAAAGTTAGGAAGTTGATTCTATTATTTTCAACTTAGAGGCTCATTCCTATAATCAATGTGAATACTTTATCTATTTCAAAACTTGTGTCAAACATTTACTATTAAGAAAATGGTCAAATAAAGGTTAAGGTATTCTACAAACAAAGCATTCAGGCCATAGGTATACGTAAAATTTGCAAGGGATACATGGGTCTTGGTTGAAAGTCTCAAACTGCGGCTGATACTTATCTTATAACAATTTCGGAGGCGTAGTCCTGGCCATTGTTATAAGGCATGATACCAGTGTATACAATGATGCGTATGATCAGGAGATAAGGGCTTGCTGAATGTGTAGATTGAACATAAAGTTGAGATTATGAAATTAATACTTGTTTGTGTCAAATAATTTTATTAACAAGATAATTGTATTTCACCAGCGTTCGTGCAGACGTTTCATTTTCAAAATATTTTCAGGCAATCAATAAAATATGATGGAAAGGGGATAAGGGCAGACACAAGATCTGGCCCATGAAATGAAAAGTGAAAGGGATGGAATGAATGTTGGATTCTCATGCATAGATAATCCTAAAAGAAGAAAAAAGGGAGATAGGCAAGGGAATTGGTCAACCCTGGATTGGACTATTTCCAGTGGCTATGAACTTGTCTATAAGACAAGAGATGTATTGATTTCAAATTATTTTTTGTAATCAAATTGAAAAAGGTTTTTAAATCCCTATGTTTATATACAAGGTTTTTGTTTTCCAACTGAGTATTGATATTTACAAATACAACTCTCGATGTTAGAATAAATGATGAAACGATCCTTGTAAAGACTTCTGTTGTATTTTATAAAAACTCTGAAATCAAAACCAGTGTGTGACCTTAGGGTTTTTTTACAAGTTATGCCTTTAAATATAGATCCGAATTTAGGTGGGTATGGGTTGAAGGATCCACGAAGTAATGTTATTTTCTGGTAAAAGAATGGGTGTTAGTATAAGAAATTGCTACGTAGAATTTTGTGGGGTGGGGAAAAGGGCACGTGGGAGACTGAAAATGTTCATTTATTAGACTAGTAAGATTTATAGGGCATGTGGTATACTCTATGTGAGTGAGTCACATGCGAAAATAAAATGCATGTCACGTGAGTGCCACCTTACTATGTGAGACACGCCACTTTCACATGGTAAGGGTATACCCATGTGAGAAAAAGTGGTGTAGAAATTAATTAATTATTTATTTTATTTATATAAATTTTATTAATTAAATATAAACATAATTTCCAACGACTAATTTCCAATTTCCACGCAGTGATAATTCTCACGCACACTGTTTTCACGCCCTAAGGGACGGTTTTTCACGCCTCTCACGCTCGATATACCCCTCACCATAATAAATAAAAATCATGAGGGTATACATGTCACTTTATGGTGCATTTTAAAAAAAATCGCCATCTCTTTCATATTAAATAATTATATTAATATATTTTTAAATATTTGATATAAATCCAATGATGATACTTATTATTTAATGGTGAATAGTTATTATATCATTAACCACATTAATTTACTATGAATTAATATTTATCAATTACATAAAAATTTATACCCAGTTTAAAAACTAAATTATCATATTTATAATTGTTACGTGAAAGTACATTTAAAAAAACACATATTTTGATGAGTGTATGTGTTAACAAGTTAGATTATATTTTTATTCAACTCGTTAATTACACGAGTTTATTCAAACCATGAAATATTTGAGTTTTTAAAAACATAACTTTTTTATTACTAAATATATAAAATTATATTTATTCAACCCGTTTAATAGTCGTCAGCTGAGATTCTAACCTAATATTAAATAAAATAATGTTTTTATTTTATTGTGTAACTTTAAAAAAATATCATATAAAAAGTTATTTAAATGAAATTAAAAAAGCTCAACAATAATAGTGAGATTTTCCAAAATTACGCATAAAACCATTATTTGTTTCATCCACTTTTGGATCTAAACAGTTTTTTTTAACGGCAACACCTAAATATTTTAGGATAATTGGGTTTCCTCGGGGCAACACCTAGAACATCTAGGGCAGCCCACCACAGGAGGAACCCCTCCAACTGGGTAAACCTCCTGACCTGGGCACAGACCCCTTTTTTGTTGTTGTCAGGATTCGAACCCAAGACCTTCACTATGGGAAGTCTTGGGACTACCATTGCACCAAATGACCAATAGTGGATCTAAATAGTTAATTTACCTTAATCAAATGTCCATATTATTTTCTATACTTTTTCAGGCAAAATGAGCTTTCTATTTGATCTCATCTCTCTTATAATAAAAATTAAATGGTTTTGTCACTTAGCATCATCATATTCAATCTCACAATTTTTTTCCTCCAATACCACATTTATATCATCTATTTAATACATTCATATTTAGTTTTTTTTAAATTACATAAATAAACTTTTTCATCATTATTACCACTAACTCACATTTTTTAAAAATTATCATAAAAGTTAATATTTAAATAAAAAATCAATAATTAAAAAACAAGAGATTTTAAAAAGCAAGTTTTTAAAGGTTTATTATTAAAAAAATAATTTTTTAAAAATAAAAAAAAACAAGTTTTTTTTTATTTATTTTACATATAAAATTTGAAAATACTACATTTGTATTTTAAATAAATATGTGTTAGAATAAAGGTTACTAATATTTAATTAGTAGTTTTTAATTAAATTTGATATTTATAAACAATTTTTTATTTTGATTTATAAATTTTAATACTTAGTTTTTAATAAAATTAAGAAACATGCAAATTTTTGTTTTTAAAAATGTATTATCTTTTAAACTTTATTTTTTTTAAATGACGAGATTTTTTTTCAAAAAACATATTTACAAGTTTCAATTATAATTTATTAGTTTTAAATTTATCATATTTAATTTTAGAATTTTAAATTTAATTGTGTCAAAATATTAAGGAGTGAAATTTTTAAAATTTGGAGTTTTAAATTTTGTTTGTATTTTATATTATTTTTTTAATGAGAGATTTAGTATTAAAAGTTTAGCGAGATTTTCCGTATACAAGTACAAATAGTATCCGTAAATCAGAGTATCTTGATGATGATTTTGATCCAAGTTTATAATCTCCTGATTTTCTAAATGGACTTACATTATTAGGTTTGTCAAACCATAAATTAGTTTTAAATGTCGGTGTTTCAGTTATGCTATTAATAAATATTGATGAAAAAATGGTTTAAGTAATGTAACAAGTCTTTAGGCAAATCACAAGGTAATCGCGTTATAGAAGCGAATATTATATTTTGAAGCAACTTTGATCATCACAGTTTTATCCCTATAATTGAGTTAACATATTTAGACAAAAAAAATTCACTAAAACTTCAAAGAAAAAATTTACAATTGTTGTATTTTTGCAATGACAATGAATAAAAGTTTAGGGTAATCACTTTCAAATGTTGGTTTGTACTGAAAGATCCAGTGTTTATTCATTATCAACAATATGTTACATTACCAAAAGTTAAAAGTAGAGATGAACTCAACCTATTAATCGTTGGTAAACATGGAAAAATTACCAATACCGTGTCAAATGTTACATACAATGAAGTATTTTCAAATTTGTAAATAATCATTGTAAAGTTTCATTTGACATGTAATTTAATGTATTGTAAAAAATGCAGAACTTATTGAATGAATTTTCATGTATTTTTTGATGTTTTAACTACTCTCGTCTAAATAATCTTAACATTAACAAAATGAAAAAGTTACAGATACAATATCATTTTTTTATAAAAAAAAGTTGTTAAGATATTTATCAATATAATCTTGACGTTTCATCCCGTGTAACACACGGGGTTAAAGCTAGTATACATTAAATACATATGATATCATTTTAGAAGTTGTTTATGTGGGTTTGAGTTAAATTAACCATTAATGTATTATACACAGTATAAAATCTTTATTAAATATATAATCAGTTCTTTAATAAAATAAATTTGTTATTAGGTATATAAGTTATGGATTTTAACATCTAATGACATGTCAATCTATTTATTTATTTTTCTTAAACAATCATTCTAATTAAAGAATGATATCATTTTGTTAATTTTATTGAAAAAACATTTAATTTTAGACCATTTAACTATCCATTTCTAAAGATATCGATGAACATAATGACCTAACATCCGAATGACCTAACATCGTTAAAATCACAAATGACTCGTAGTAAACAAGAACCCTTCGCGATTCGACAGGGAACACACATATATATTAACGTATGATTAACTTATGACTGTTTAAAAATCGTAAAAAAGTTATTTTAAAAGATAACAATATATTTTAAATAATTATACCATATATTTTAAAAGTTATAATTAGTTAAACTTTTAAAATTATATAAATTTACCTTTTTCTTCTTCTCATACGTATCATAGTATAGTATAGATATATAAAAAAGAGTGTGTGTGTGTAAAATGCTCAAAATATAAGTGATGCATTGAAACGTAAGACTATAAAAAAAAGTAACACTCACACTTTGCAAATTATTTTATAACATTATTCAATTTATTATTTGATATCTTATTTTTTTAACAAACTTTAAATCTACTTTTAAATCTACACCACAATTAATTTACATCAATCTGTCACAGATATGACTCGAACCTTTGACCTGAAGAGAAACTTCATCACTAACTCCAACGGCTTTTGTCATTTGATATCTCATAAAACAGTCCTAAACTCTTTAAATTCAAACACAGGAGAAAGACAAAAAAAAAGGTGATATTCGTTAAACTAAACCGTTAATTCTCAAATCCAATTATTTACAAACATAATATGAAAAACACACAAAAAAAAAATTATATGACACATGTCATGTAACATCCGGGCTCTTTGCCCCTAAGAGCTCACTGATTTGTTTTTGGTTGCCCGAGTGAAAACTTTCCAGGGGGTCACCCATCCCTGGATTACTCCCACCCGAGCACACTTAACTGTGGAGTTCTCCTCTCATCCACTAACATTAAGCCCTAAAACGCGTTGTGGTATTTGAGGCGGGACATTCCTTATGAACCCAGCATTTCTTCCGTGGACAGAACATAATAGAATGATATGGGATTTGCCTAAGGTGTTACATGTCAACTCATGATGAATTATGCATTTTTGTTTCTCGCATTTCTCTCATATTAAATAATTAAATATCTAAAATTTATTCAAAATTTTATTATAATTACTAAATAATAATAACTTTTTAATTATATCTTATCTTAAACTAATTTTATAATTTTTATATCTTCATTATTTGTTATTTATAACTTTTACATTTTTATTAATTGTTATTTATAGTTTTATAATCTTTATTGTTTCTTATTTAACGATGACCGATAACATTCAACATACAATCGTCATAGCAACTACTGATTTACAACAAATTAGATTTATTTAACCTATTTAATACATGTGTTTTTAACCTAGCTAAATATACATAAACATACATGAAATTATAAAAAATGCCTACGATATATCTCTTCTTTTAAATAAAGGCAGCGGTAAGCGGGTAGAAGGCGGGTAGCTGGCGGGTTAGCGGGTACACCGCCGCAACCATAGCGGCTTCAGCGGGTAGCCTCAACGGGTTTCAATACCCGTTCAAACCATGCATGGAACCCGTTGAAATGAAGCAGTTAAGGCGGTTGACTTTGGTCCACCACTTCATTGCCTCACAATAGTTGGCAAAACTCATCCTCTACAAGAAGAAATGCTCGATTTCTACAGAAGTTGAAACAAAATATAGATAATACTTCAAATTTTCCAGCTAAATATACAAGAATAATTAAAGTTTCGTTTATTAATTTGATTTGGTTTTTTTTTAAATAAGAGTGTTGTAGGGTACTTGGAGGGTACCACTTCCATCATAGAGGGTAATTTGGGAGGGTACTTTGACTAATTGAGGTGACAACTTGTGATTAGTATAATTTGGGAGGTAGTTTGGTTGAAAGGGTACCACTCCCACCCCCTAACAACTATGGCCAACAATATTACGGCTGCCTTTTCTAATGGGTTGAATGCAACAAATGAGACCCAAGTCTAAAAAATTAAGTCCAAAAGGATCTCCTCTTTGGATCCAAAAATACAATTCGAGGACGAGTTTTTTCAAAAGCATCGGGTTGATGTTCCTTTGATCCAGACGGGTTTGATCCGAAAGCAAAACTCGAGGACGAGTTTTTTCGAAGAGGGAGAGTATGATGCAGGAACATCCGATATCAAGACGTTATCTTTTATTATTTATTTAAATTTTAATTTCCAACTGATGCAGTTACGGAAACAATTAAATAGCTCAAGCACGATTAGTTAATCAAAGTATCAAAAAAACCAAAAGCTTCAAGAAACCCAAAAGATGTTCTTATAATATCAAATAATCATAAACTGTCTAACAATAAACCTAACATCCTCTATTTATAGTTAGAGAATCATAATTTAATTAAGAAACAATTAAAATAAACTAGGAAATTAAAATTTAAATAAATAATAAAAGATAACGTATTGATATCGGATGCTCCTACATCACTAGGGTTTAGCTTTAGAGATTTTTGGGTTTAGAGTTCGACGAGACAGTTCTAATGCTGTTGGAATGAGTTCAATCAGACTTCGTTTGAACAATATATTGAGTTTTTAAAAATTATTCTTAAGCTACTTAGGCAACATCTCATTTTTAGGGGATCCTCCATCTATTATTTGATCAATTGGATTCTTTTAATAAACTCAATACCGAACGGTTCACTCAACGTTCATTTCATATACAAGCCTAGATCCAAGTGGTTGTAAACAAGGGGTTTTTATGAATATATTTGTATGTTGGATGTCATAAACAATTGTTGAAATAATAAATAACGAACAAAAATTATAGATAATAAATAATGAAAATTTAATAACTATAAAATTAAATTTTAAAATAAGATATAATTAGAAATTTTCTTATATTTTAATAAGTTTTAATAAAATATAAAAATAAATATTAAATATTTAATTTTTAAAATTATTATTATTTAATAGGAGAAAGACGAGATATGACAGATAAAGTTATTCATTTATTTTATTAAAGATTTAAAGAAAGTTTATAAATTAAATTCTTAAAATACCTACAATATAACTTTTTAAATAAAAAAAGGTAACATCCTGATATTTATTTTAGAATTTGATATTATACATCGATTGTCTTTAATGCGTACACACATAAACAACATTATAGAAAGTTAATGAATAATTTAACATTTTGGTTAACCCATATATGATCTTTTAAATATATTACTACTAGGTTAGAATCCCGTGTATTACACGAGATTGTATATTAAAAAGGATAAAACTTATAAATTTGTAAATATGTCATAACTTGTCAGATTATTATGATCATCTCGAGATATACCAAGTATAAATGTGTGTGTATATAACAAATTAGTATTTTTCTTTAATTAGTTATATTTTTGATTTTCTATTATATATTCTTATTTAATATAATTAGTATTTCTTTAATATATTTATAATATCATTATTATTTAATAAGATATATGCGCATTTATTAGGAGAAGGAGGTGAAAAAACTAATGTGAGGATGCATGAGAAAATGACAAGTGTCCATCATAAACCTTTATTTATTATATAGTATAGATTTTTGTATTTAGTAATTAAAAGGTATATATATTTTTGCAGGCTCGAAGGGCAAAATAGGAAATACGACCAAAAAAGAAAGATCATCAAGTCACGTGCCTTTAATTTGTTTACTCGACAGTACACTGGCAAATTGGAGCGCTCGTCCAAAATTGAAACAATGGCGCCAACTATTCGTAATCTCCCGCCCCACTCAACCTTCTATTTCTCCCCCATTTTTTTCAAGGTTTCATCCCTCTCTCTCTCTCTCTCTATAATCCAAAACCCTAGCTCACGATGCACGGCCACCAGCCCCATCCGGTCACTCCCGCCGCTGTCACCGCTATCTCCGATTGCTTCCTTGCTAAAAAAGGAAAGCGAAGAGGTAACTACAACTGCGGCCGCTGCGGCCAGCCGAAGAAAGGACACGTGTGTCACCTTCCGCCTCCGTCGATTGCCGATTCGAGCTCAGCCGCTGTAACGCCGGCGGATTCGTCAACGTCGTCAGCTGCGACCGCCGTTGTTACGGTTTCTCCGGTATGTGATGTCCGTACGGTTCAACGGCAGCGGACGCGGACGTACTCGAATCTACGTCGAGCGTTGTCGTTTGACGACATGGATGTTCATGAGTTGCCGGAGTCGGATGATGAAGGAGGCGGTGAGGAGGAGGTCGAGCTGGATGTGGAGGTTGATATCGGATCTGGTAGGTTGCCGGTGAGTTGTTTGTGGGAGGTGCTGAGGAGGTTGCCACCGCCGGCGTTGTTGTCGGCGGCGAAGGTGTGTAAAGGATGGCGAGATGTTAGTAAGCGGCTTTGGAAAGCTGCTGAAGAGCTCCGACTTAGGGTTCCGGCGAAGACTCAAGTCGGATATGTTGGATCGGTTTTGCAGAAGTGTCCTGCTCTTGTTAGACTCTCACTTACGATGCAGAGGTTTGGAATCTATCAGATCTGTGGTTTTGTAGTCCGATCCGATTAACAAAATTTCGCACTTAAAAACTATTACCGACATAAGATGAGACTATCAATGGAAATGAAATGGTGAATTTTAACAAACTAAATTGTTAACATTGGACGTTACTGCATTTTGAGTATTGCAGCCAAAATGAAATTCTGATTAAAATGGTAACTTGAGTAATTAATCTGATTTGTGATTTTTATCTTGCAGTGATATGGATTCTACTATGTTGGCCTGCATTGCATTTGCCTGCCCAAATCTCGAATCTCTGGAGATCCTTACGTGTGAAGGCTCGTTCAATCGCATTACTGGGTATCCTTACTGTCTTACCTATTTGCTGTGATTTACTTTACAAACACATGTGTTTTTATTGAGCTCAAATATTGAAGCTTTGATTGGAGTTAGGGTTGAACTTTATCTGCATTCCATCTGGCTTTCCAGTCTCTAATCTTCACCCATAATTTGAAATTTCACTTTGGCCTTTGTTATACTTCTTTACATTTTTATCAATCATACTTTGATACATGATTATATTCTAAGCAATTTGTTTTTTGGAAGATTTAACACATATATGTCATGAATTTTTGTTCTTACTGACATGGGCATGTTTATGTGATTCTACCAGTTCCAAAACCAAATTCTTTATCAGAATACTTACAGGGTTGGTATGTTTTGCCTGATTATTCTAATTGCACCTCTGAATGAATAATTTTTTCTGAATGGAGATGCACTTTAAAATGCATTGTACACCAGAAACGATGAACCAAATTCTTTATCAGAATACTTACAGGGTTGGTATGTTTTGCCTGATTATTCTAATTGCACCTCTGAAAGAATAATTTTTTCTGAATGGAGATGCACTTTAAAATGCATTGTACACCAGAAACGACTTCCTTTGTTACAGTTTGATTTGGTTTACTTTATCTCTCACCTTTTCATTACTTTGTAGATTGTTTTTTGAAACATCTTTAAATTACAAATGATAGAAAAACATTATGGTTTGTTATGGATGTTGATAAAGACATTTATCTGCTGACAGATGTGATTCTGTTAATATATATGATTTTAGTGTTGAATTTGCTATGTATTTTCATCTGAGGATGATGGAAAAACCTTGTTGGCTTGTTACAACTAATCAATAGATACATTTTTCTGTCCCTGAATATGATTTTGTTTATTTTAGGGATGAATTGGGTCGTTTTGTTGCTGATAAACGTTGTCTCACAACTCTTAAAATGGAGGGGTGTTCTAATCTTGGAGCTTTTGTTCTCTGCTCCAACACACTCTCCAGTCTTTGGCTTTCAGATCTTCATTCACTTTCAAAGATGGTATGCATCTTTGAAGTTGCTCTTAGTTATGTTTTTTGACTGTTAATAAAAATTATGTTATCATATTTTATGCTTACTTTACATTTTTTTAAATATTAATTAGGTTTTCAATCTCCCTAATTTGAACGAAATATCTCTTGATTTCTCTCGCCAAGAGAATGAGAGCACTGATCTTACTTCTATGATGGATGGCCTTGGAAGAAGCTGCCCAAAATTAAAAAATATTCACATTGCTTCTCTTCATCTCTCCCATTCTGTTGTCCTTTCTCTCGCTGCTGCACATTTAAGGTACACCAAGTGGCGATTTTTATTGTGCTTCTAATGTTAATAATCATAAAAACTGGACACTGCAATGGGTTAGTCAATGTTTCCTAGAATATTAAGAAAAATGGTACGATGAACTAATACTCACTATTTGTTCCTTTCAGGGAATTGCGTATGCTGTCACTTGTACTTGGATCAGAAATTACTGATGCATCAGTTGTAGCAATTTCTAAATCCTACTCAAATCTTGAATTACTTGACCTCAGTGGGTAAGTACTACTAATCTTTATTTTTAAACTATAGTTAGTTTTGTGATTATAAGTTTGTGACTTTGTGCTATTATTGTGCCTTATATTACTATGTTTCACAGGTCTAGCATAAGTGACAGTGGCATAGGGATGATATGCAATGTATTTCCCGAGACTCTAACAAGGCTACTTGTTGCTCTATGCCCTAACATTACATCAAGTAATCTTTTAATCCATATTTTAAGACATGATGTATAATTATATTTTTCTTATTTGATAATCAATAGCATTTGGTTCTTCTTTGTCATCAGGTGGTATCCAATTTGCCACAGCCCAATTGCCTCTTTTGGAACTCATGGATTGTGGGATGACAATATGTGAATCAGATTCACAATATCCAACCTCTGAAGAAAACAGTGATTCAAAATTACATACATCACCAAACAGCAAACCACATCTTACATATCAGAAGTTGTTTATTAAACATGCCCGGTTAAAAAAGCTCAGCCTTTGGGGTTGCTCTAGTCTTGATGTAAGATTATAAAAATCTTGCCATTTTAATTCTACATCTTAACCAATACGTGTTCTGATTATCTTACTTTTGCAGTCCTTGTATCTAAGTTGCCCAAATCTCAGTGATCTGAACCTGAACTCCTGTAAAAATCTGATACCAGAAAAATTAGTACTGCAATGTCCTAAGGTAGAAAGTGTGCATGCTGTTTGTTGCCAAGATCTATTAATCCAAGCAGTTCAAACTCAGGTGAGCTAATTTTTATGCTCAATTGCTCATTTCTATTTGTGGATGAATATGTTTCATCCAGACTTTATATTTACATTTTTAATATAAACCTTTTAATTTACGTCAATGTGGATTTGTTCTCAGGTGGCCAGTGGTTATGCTCCTTTGGAAAGCCGTTATTCTTGTAAAAGGATGGCTGATGGATCAAAGAGAGTTGGAATTCCGTTTTCCTTTAGCCAACAGGTAACCTGTGAATAAAATCAGTGTTCTAATAGTTATATGAATATAATGTAGAGCGTGCAATTTCAACCTATTTACTTATGCATGGGTCAATTCTTGCTATGTTTTATCTCAGACGGGTCAAGTACATTTTTTAGCTAAAAAGAGAACCAAGTCCATCTGGTTGAAAGTTACTTGGTGTTCATTTTTAGTGCATACAAACTCAAATTGTTTGTATTAAAATTTAGACTATTACTGGATTGATATTGTTTTTGTAATAAAGAACTTGTTAAATATTTATATTTTTTAAGAACCTGTTTTGACCAAATTACCCAACCTGTACCACCTTGCAATTTTGCAACCGCTAATATAATTTATATTTTTTCAGAGCAAAAGGTGTTTGGATCAACCTAATCTGTTTTAAGAACCTGTTTTGACCAAATTACCCAACCTGTATCACCTTGCAATTTTGTAACCTCTAATATAATATTTCACATGTGAAACATACCATGCATGATGTTAACAGTCAACACCTTTTTGAAAAGTTTAATTTAGAAGATCTAAAGGGTGTGTTTGGGATTTGCTTATCCAGTTATTTCCTTTGTTTGGAATAAGAAACTAAAAGTTTATTTCATTCCCACTTTTGGATAAGCAATCCCTTACAACCTGGGCGCTCATACGAGGCACACGTCATGCACATTAGAGACTCAAGGCTTGGACCTTCCTCTAGGTGCAACACATGACAAGCTCAGCGAGTCAAATGTCTACTAAATATTAAAAAGTACTTTTTAAAACTTCCTTTACCTATTTTATGTGTGTGCGTGCACTATATATGGCCTTTTAAATACAAAACTATTTTAAGTAGAAAACTTCAAGTGCCTCATAAGTCTTGTATGGAGCGGTAATCACATGTAGTGGGATACAAAAAAAGAATTATGTAGTTTCATAATCGTTTTATATATGCCTAGGCGACTAGCAAACCTTTGCGTCTTCGACTGCTTTGGTTGTATTAAAATGCAATAAGCAGATAATAAGCAATCCCAAACACCCCAATGAACTCCATGGAGTGAATTAGTGACTTGTTTCTTATGCTATATTTGTTTGTGTTGCAGTTACCAGATTACGACGAAACCAGTTGGAAGGTTCGAAAACGAAGGTGCACCGTGCAAGTTGAATAAGGACATGTAGGTTGCCAAAAGTATGTGCTGTAAAACCTTAACTATGTGCAGTGGATTACTCATTCATGGTTGGATGGGCTTCATGTATGTTATAAAATGACATCTCTTCTCCAAATGATCTGTTATGAAATTAGGCTAAAAAACCTATCTTTTTAGACTTTAGTTTACATTTCCATGGGATATAAAAACTATGGTATCCACATGACATCACAATAAAAATGCAATGATTTTAATTTTTTAATTTTTTTTTATCTTTAACCTGCTTTTGTTTCAGTATGTTTATTTCTGGGGTGTTTGGGATTGTTTAATAAACTGTTTTTTTGTTGCTTTTGATATAAAAAACCTAAGCAAGTTCAAATTGCTTAAGTAAAACATCTTCACTTGCAATTAATCATAAGGGTACAACGGGCACCTCTCGGGTAGTGCAATCGGGTAGTTCGGGTACCTTGGCTACACAGCTGCAAAGGTGACAGGTACTTTTCACGGGTAGTGCAATTGGGCATATGTACCTGTGTGTGATTGTGGACGTTGCAACTTGGTGGAAAAAAAGGGTGCTTTGGGTTATGCCCCTACTATTTAGGGTACTTTGAGTTGGATTACTTGAACATATGATAATTTAAAATGAATTGTGCGCCTAACATGCCTTATATGATAACTACATTGTAACTAATTGTAAAAATTATGACAAAAAAATTATTCAGATAATGAGCGTTTAAATATAACATATCATGAAACATTCAATATATGCATGAATCAATAACTTGAATGTGGTGTTCCTAATTTGTACATCTGGCAAGACGACCAGGTTGTGTCGGGTAATAGGCTAAGATGGGTTTAGTTTAGAACGGGTCGCTTTAGGAAAAAAGCCATTTTTTTGGGTCAGAATAAGTTTTGCCAAAATATGGTACGGGTCGAAACGGGTCAAGTTAGAAAAAATATTAAATGACTAAAATTATCAAAAATATAATCATAAATTCTTATAAAACCTATCCTAACTTCTGAAAATTGCTATAAAATCATAACAACATTAGAGTTCATAAAAACCAACATTAAAAACAAATTGCACTGCTACGATATGAGCCTTGGCTTAAGTGTTTACCGAATGCAAGTGAAGAACCATGAATTTAAAATTTGGATAATTGGGAACAGAAACAAAAAGAAATATGCTAACTACAACATAAAGACTTTTTTACGATACGATAGGCCTTTTTAAAATCATGTTAATGGAATTGTAATGTAAAAATGCAACTGAATGAACCATTAATTTACTAGACTTTTTTGTTTCACATTGTGGATACCCAAAGACAGAAAAAAACCAAAATAAAAACTATACAAAGATTTAAGATCATACAGTGAATGTATCAGACAAAAACAATATCTCCTAAGGTCTCCATCTGAATTTTTAGACCTTGTAACACTCCATGGACCGATCAAGCTGCCCTAGCATCAAGTGAGTGTCACCTAGCTGCATATAACCTAAAACTGCAGCAAGAGCATGATCTGCAACTCTCGAAACCTTATTTGCCCTATCTAACACCGGAATCGCCTCGTCGAACCTCCCTAAGCTGCAGTACACCTGGAAAGACGGCGAGTTGGGTCGGATAATGGGTCAAAACGGGTTTGGGTTAGGACGGGTCTCTTTAGGAAAAGGTCATTTTTAAATATGGCACAAGTCAAAACAGGTCAACTTAGAAAAAAGTATCAAATGACTAAAATTATGTTGTATAATTTCAATATAACCGAGGATGATATGAGAGTCGTATAGAATACGTTCAGATAAAAAAACAATTTGGTGGTTCCTCAAGTTCTTTGATCGGATAAAACTCAGAAAATAAGACAATTCAAGTGTGTATTTGAGAGGATTTCGATGAACCAGAAGAACAAATTCGTATGACCAAAATCTCTTTTCTGGGAAAACATTACTTTTTAATTTCAAATTCGAAATTCGAATTTAATTAAATCCGCCCAATTTTTAACACCGATTTTATATAATAATTTATTAGAAAATTAACTTCTAATACATTTTTTGGGGAACCAGCTCGATCCCAGCCAGGGGCTCTGCCCCTTGGACCTCGCTTCCAGGGGCGTTGCCCCCGGACCCCCGTTACTTAGGTAATCAAATAAATTCAAACAAGTGTGCACTCCGAACCTCCTCGCTTGTTTGATGTTTAATATGATTAAGTTAGTCAAATAGTTAATCCAATTACACTAAAATAGCCAACAAATTATCAAAAATATAATCATTAAATCCGTATAAAATCTATCCTAACTTCTGAAATTGCTGTAAATTTGATGCGTGATTTACATATATATATATATATATAGGGGAAGGATAAAAAAAAAACCACAAAGTTAGGCGAAAACCAAGAAAACCACTAAAACAGTATGTAATAGTATGTGTTACGTATACGTAACCGCAATTTTTTTGTTTTCTGTTTACATAAACGTAACACTATGGGTTACGTATACGTAAGCCAATATTTAAATGATTTTTTTGGTAAAAATGTGTAATATTACATTAATACTTTTATGAAAAAATAAAAATAAAAAAATAAATATTATTATATTATTAGTTAAAATTGACTTTTCCATAGAAAACCACATACTCAGGGTTCCATAGAAAACCACATAGTTAGGCGAAAACCGAGAAAACCACAAAAAACCAATTTTAACCAATAATATAATAATATTTATTTTTTATATTATTTTTATTTTTTTATAAGAGTATCAATGCAATATTACACATTTTTACCAAAAAATTATTTAAATATTGGCTTACGTATACATAACCCATAGTGTTACGTATACGTAAAAAAAAAATAAAAAAAAATGCAGTTACGTATATGTAACCCATAGTATTACACATTGTTTTAGTGGTTTTCTCGGTTTTCACCTAACTTTGTGGTTCTCTCTTGATCCCTCCCCTGTATATATATGTAGGGTTGAGTTCATGATAAAACTACTCTTCGTGTGAAAACTCGCGAAAACCGACCCAAACGAACTCCGATTGAACTCATTCCAGCGACTTAGAAATGGCTCGTCAAACCCGATCTAAAGCCTAAAGTTAAACCCTAAAATCTAAACCCTAAAAGCTAAACCCCACCCCCAAAAAAGCTAAAACTTCTACCCCCCAAAAAACCTAAACCCCCACCCCACCCCCAAAAACCTAAACACCGAGCCGGTTCCAACGCCGCCAAAGTGAGTTCATTCGGAATTCGTTTGTGTCGGTTTTCTCGAGTTTTCTCATGATCCTTCCCCTATATATGTTTTTTTTGTGTGTGTATGTGTGTATATATATATATATATATATTATTTTTACTTAATTTTAAAAGAAACGAAATCACCAACTAAACCACACACTACAACAAGCGTACCGATCTATGTAATAAAGTATATGTAAGACCAGAGTATCGAATCGTGAACACTATGGGCGGCTCCCAATAATAAACCCCTATCGAGTCCCAACCTAATTAATGAGTGGGTTTTGATTATGTAACTAACGAATTACCAAACAAATAAAAACCAATGAAATATTAAAACTAGAATGGAAGAGAACTAAGAAAACAACTAACAGGAGGTAAACCAGATATGGGAAAACAATCACCTAGGTAAGGAATCCTATTGACTGACTCAACTGTTCTCGGGAATGAAATAATCAAATGACACTAGATCTAAAGGTAAAACACAATAAGGAATCACTAAGGTATGCCAAATCTCCGCTAGGTCTCATTGACACGACTAATGGTCCTAATGGTTATGCAAAGCTCATCTGGATAAAGGAATGGATCACCTCTCAGTCTCACCAAACTAGGAATGCCAACGTACTATAATGAAGTATCGCTCAGTCTCAACAATCACAATACAAATGGAACTATATTGGATATTCCCAGATGCAAAGGAGTAAACCTATTCAACCCAACTTATAACTTGGAATTACAAGAATCACAATTGTAAAAGGTAAATCTCATTCTCGTGCAACTCTAATCCTAGCAATCAATGACAAAAGATAAAACCAACAATCTATCGCCTTTCGGGCTCAAGATTGGTAAAACAATGATTAATACCAACAAACACACCTGTTACTATGATTAACTATCCTAGCTTAACATACAAAGATCACAAACACAAAGTAAGCAACCTAAAGATGCAATTCTACCCGAAAAGATACCAAATCAATCAAATAAGAAAGCATGTGAACATGGCATAGATAATCAACATCAAATAAACATTCATTTACATCGTAAGTCAGAAAAGAACATAACTTGTCACTAGCAAACATGTCATATGATTAATCAAACCCGAAAACTATTAAATCAATACAATATTCACCCACAAGCCTAGATGATCTAAATGTTCAGCCAACAATCATGCTCAAAACCATAGGAAACATGTTTAAACAAGAAATCTGATCAAAATAGAAGTAAAAACTGAAGAACAATGTTTAGAACAAGAAATAGGCAAACCGAACGCTTCTGAAGAATTGGAGCATAATACTTGGAGTATGAAGAATGATAAACACGTATGCTAGCCATCTCAAGATCGGAATAAAGACATTTTTTTGATTAAAATGTACTTTAATTAGTAATTCTACTAGCTTAGGCATTAAATCATGTGGCTCCTGCTAGAAGTCCTCTACAAGCCAAAACAAGAGAATAGAAAATAATACGCAATCGAAATAATATCTTCATTCCTTAACACCTTATTCTAGACGTGAGTTATTTACACACATAGCTACTAAGAATGGCCTAAACCACTTATTTTTGTAGACACATATATATATGTTTATCTAAATTATGTTTTAAAGGTCTTGCCAACAATGAGTCAACTTGGCGATAACCTGTTGTAGGCTAAGCTATAGTTGGGTGCGTTGAGGAGTCCCCTAACACTATTACAACCCTAGATGTAACACCCGCAAAACCCGACAATATCTAATGGGCTAATTGGAAAAAGAAGGATGAATGGTGGGCCTAAGGTCATGGGATTGGCCCATGTAGACTCTACAACCTTCTTACATCAGGCCCCAAACCCTACTCCAGCCATTATTCACCTCCAAGTATTCAAATTCGTAGAGAGAGAAAGATAGAGAGAGAGAGAGAGAGTATAGAGAGATAAAACTCCAAGAATCTCACCATTTTGCTTCCAAGCTGCACCAATATGTTTCTCCACTGTTGAGGAAGAAGAAACCACGAAGAACCACTGTATTGAGGTAAGAATCGAACCTAAAACCTCTGATTTTAAGTTTAAATGGGTTGTGGGGTAAAACTAGGGCTTTAAACTCAAAGCATGGATTTTTACGTGTAAAATGATGAAATAAACCCAGATCTAGCTTCATGGGAGTTAAACAAACTACTTGAACATAAAAAGTTGGAAAATTGGGTTGAAAACGAGCATGTTTATGAAAATCTTCATGGGGCGACACTGGGCGACACTAATTGGGGAAGACGACTCAGAAGTGGTGTCGTCCCCAAGGTTTCCAATGATTGGGACACGTGTCGTTCCACTTTTGGTGACACTATGTTGACGACACTAACTGTGTCACCATGCACGTAAACGACACTAAAAGTAACGACAATAACGATAGACACTAAGTCTAGAACGAAAGTTTCGGCGACACTGTCACCATGCAACACTATCCGAAGACACTAAGTGTTTAAACGATACTAGTTCCCCAACGATACTAACTGAAGACACTAGTCTAGGCGACACTTGCAATTATTAATAGTTTTTCACTCATTGATTTACTACAGATTTATAACATCCTGCCTAGCCCGAATAGTTAAGGAACCGTATAGTAAAATTAGAACTGGTGAGTTTCTATTGCCCATTTTTCCTTTAAAAGGTTTTGGCCTGACGTGCATGCTTAATGAACAAAATGAAAGAATGATGTTTTTACCCAAAATGTTTATGACAATTATGTGTGATTAACTTATGTTATAATATATACAAATGTTTCTAAACGTGCTAACGTAATTGATTGTGTGGTAGCATGTATATGCGTGTGTGATTAAATGTTCATGTTACACCGGGGTGAAAGAATGAACAAAAAGTCTTGTGCAAGCAGACGTGGAGACTTATCTTCGGACAAGCAAACAGAGGAGTCTTATCTTTATGATAAGCAACAGAGGAGTCTTGTACATAAGCAACGGAGGAGTCTTTCATTCGTACAAGCACAACACTCCAAGCCTCCGGGAATTGGGATGGTTGAGACGCAATGGTATCATTCAAGTGCTTGCTCACTCAATGATAAGAATGTGAACGAAAGAATGAATGAATGAATGAACGAATGAATGAATGGAAAGGCTATCATGAATGTTAATTGAATACGAACGTTTTGAAAAGAAAGCTAGCACGAATGCTTCAAAAAGATTTAAAGAATGAACGGATTCCCTTTTGGGGAATTAGAATGTTTGAAAGGAAAGAAAACATTTTGAAAGACAAGCTTTTACTATGTTTATATTTAAGCTCTTTTTGAAAGTAAACGGTGAAGTGTTTAATTACTAAAGTAAAAAATAGATATCACTCAGTATATCTGACTTTTAGCATGCACCTTAGGTAAATGAAAGAATAGATGAATGGAGCCATGAGGGCGAGGATTGCATAGACTTTTGTGGGTTGATCAACTGAAGATTGACATTCCCAACTTTAAACAATGAATAATTTATGTTTTTAATTTGTATGGATAATTGTAACGTTTAAGACTTTCGCTGTCATATTTATCAGTCTGTTGATTGATTCTAAGTTTAAGAACTATGTTTTTAATGTTTTGTGCCAACTATGAGACACCGGTTTGGGGCGTTGCACTAGAGTTAAGTTTGTCATTGGGGCATTTTATGAGGTACATTTATGAGATATTCTAAGTCCTCTATGTGAGGCAAACTATGAGTGTAACATCCATGATTTTCTGGCCTAACTTTTAACTTATCTTTATGTAATAATGACACTTCATTTTAAATCCCGTACATATTTAACATTTTATATCACATGAATTATTATTTGAATGTATGTCAATTTCCAATTTCAACTCTACAATAACACATTGTTTTCTATTATATATTTATATAAAGCACATACTTATATATATATACCTTGTAATAAAAATTTTGAGTTTTAATTTCGTACTTACTATCTCTTTCTATATATATATATATATATATACTTATGTACTTAATTATAAATATATATATATATATATATAAAGATAACTATTGGTATCAAATAAACAATTTTACATAATTTATAATATTATAAAAATAAAATTTCCTATATAAAATTGTTTAAAACAAAATAAATAATATCTTTGATTTTAAGTTTTATAAAAACTATTTTATAACAAAACTTCAATTTAAAATTAGTCTTGGACCCATTCTTAACCAAAGAACCCCCATCTAAACATTTGAACCCCCACTCTTATAATTGAACCCTTTAACCCCAAATTTTGACCCCCATTCATCATATTTGACATATTTTGACTGTTAAAGTCAAACAGTCCCAAATTGCTTGCAAATCGAAGTTGAAATCGATTAAACCCGATTGATATGGACCTTACATATTTGCACAGTCGAATATCGACTATATCCAGACCCATTTAACACTTAACTTCAACTAATTTGAGCGGTCAATTTCAAATTTGAGCAGTTTGACTTTGCATAGTCAAACCTCTTTCAAATCAATCTTCAATCTCGGAATCAAGACGCGTTCAATCTCTTAAATCACGCTCACTTACTTCGTGCATGTATCCTGACCTCATTCGCGACCCAATTCATGCGCATTCAACCGAATTAACGCGTAACACCTTGGCCAACAGCTGTATCCCCTAATCATAGTCGAATCGGGTAATTAAAATGAAATTGGACAAGTTAATGTAATCACACACCTTCGCAGATCATATTACAAACTCTCTACACACTCTATTCGATCATTTCGCTCCTGAAGCTCCATCGAGTTCAAAGAACTCTGGACCTGAACCCCAGTCGTTCTCCTCTGTTGCGTGGCCATTACAGGTAAAATTTATTGTATTATACTCGAAATGATCCAGGGTTTGAAAGCCCTATGGTTATGAGATCGTTCTTTGCTTAAACAAAACGATTGTAGAACTAGGGTTACGGGTTGCGCATGTTAGGGAAGAGGGAGGGTTTGAGTTGGTTGTTAAAATCATTTTCATATCAGTACCTATTCAAGGCTTGATGCCCAGGTTGTATGTTAAGCGTTAGCCCCTTCATAGACCAAGTCGCGGGTTCGAACCCACAACCCAGGCCCTTTTAACGCGCGTCTCGAAACCAGACCCGACCCCCTATTATGTTCATGTTAATGTTATTTCGACTCGGGTTTGTATAACAGATAAGTCCCTTGGTCCAGTGGTTGGGACGCTTGACTCACGCAACAGCCACACAGGTTCGAACCGGGTGGACTGTTTCTTTTTTTAAACAATTTAATTCAAACTATAAAAATTCTATAAAAATATTTTTATAAACCTGGCATTATTTAGAATGGTTTAAGACCATAATCCACAATTTTAAACATAAACTTCTTTATTTTTTACAAATTAAATGCTTTAAAATTCCATTATTCATTATAAAAACAATTTAAAGGTTACTTTAAATTAAAACATTTAAATTATAAAACAAAATACCTATTTTATAAAATATTACCAAGGTTTTATAGAATGCTTTATTTATGTTTTATAAAACCATAAATCATTCTACCCATTTAAAGATTTTTAACATTCTATATAACTTAATTTTGTTACATTTATATTTAATATAAACAGTTCTTTTTAGAAACACTCTATTTTAAATAAATAAATAAAGAGAGAAAATTTATTTATTTAAATAGTATTACTAGTTATCTTTTACAAATAACAAAATTATTTTAGGGTTCTAATTTATACAAAAATATATATATTTTAACACATTATATTAAATAAATAAATAAAATAGATTTATTTATTTTAATAGATATAATATCATATTACTTTTAAAGAAACATTATTTTAAATAAATAAAAGATATTTATTTATTTAAAACTTAAACTCTAAAACATTTATTTTGTTTTTCCACATATACTTTGAACTTATATTCTATTCAACTTACATCTTTTACACTAAATAACACAAACTTTGTACAAATCCACTCATATCAAAACCCGATGAACCTTAGGTCATGACTTAGACATTGTGCACACTATTAATACAAAGTTCATATATTTCATTCTAGGTTAAACTTGTGATTTGAGAATCTCTTGTGCTTCGTTTTTGCTCGTGTTATATACACAATTCATACAAGTGAGTTTACATAGCCCCCTATTCCTTTTGATATTTTGGGGTGAAACATAATTACTCAACAAACACTACTTGCAGTTACACACGTACAATTCTACAATATGATTATATGTGTTTATTTGTTCTTTATGCTTGAATGCTATTTGTTAAGGCTACACACACATAATACACTCGTGCAATCATTAACACATTACATCAGGATAACATTTGTTGTTGTGCCCTACATCAGGATAACATGTGTTGTTATGCCCTACATCAGGATAACATGTGTTGTTATGCCCTACATTAGGATAACATGCATTGTTATGCCCTTAAATTACAAGGTTTGATTTGTGCAACTAGCTTAACTTAGATTCTCCATAAATGCTTTATAAACCATGTATCATATGAATTATACACAAAACATTTGAACTTTACTTGTGGTGTCAAAACCTATGTATGCTCACCAACTATTTATAGTTGACCCTCTCATTTTAAACATGTTTCAGGTACTAAGCTTTGAGTTCGTATTCAAGATGCTACACATAGGAATTGAGGACCTAGTTAAATAAATAGTTAAACCTTGTTAATGTATTTCATTTCCTTTGATTGTATTAGTTGAACTTGTTATGAAATTCAGTAAATTTAATATATGGAATTTTAGTTGAACCATGCGCTTTTAAACAGTCTCCATGTCCCACCCTGACGTTTCCACCGTCGGTTGGGGTGTGACAATGAGGTACAAATTATGTGATGTGTACTCTAACTCCTTATGTAACATCCCTGTTTCTCGTTTAAAGAACGGGTTGCAAATAATTGTTATAGAAAATAGACGGGTTATCATGTGTTGTACGTTTTAGTTTATGTGGATTGTAGCGGGGGTTATTATGTAATAAATGGGACTCGAGGGAGAGTTTTGTAAAAGAATTCAAGACGGGCCGAGCTCGAGAATTAGCTGGCAGCGCACAAGGGCCGAGCCCGGTCCAACAACCACCTCTTTAGGGTGTTACGGTGATAGGGGGTTACCCATTACTTGTTGCAGCGGCCGAGAAGAAAGAGAGAGGAGAGGAGGCCGTTCGTCGAGGTCTTTGTTCGAATCAAGGTATAATTGTGGTCCTCTAATCATTTCTTACGTGTTCTAAGTCCCGGAAGAATGTAATAACTGTTTTTATGATTCTAGGGTTTCGAAAGAGATGAACTTTTGAGAGAGACGAGTTTCTTGGTGATTCGATTCACTCGAGTCACACGGATCGGAGGTATAATACCAAAACCTTTATGTTTAATCATAGTTTATCATTTGGATCGAGTGTTGGACGAGTTTGGGAGTTGGCCGAACCCGGTAGGGTGGTCGATGGGTTAGTGTGAGACCACTGTCACACCCCGACCGATGGCGGAATCATCGGGGCGGGACATGTAAGACTGTTCATAGCACATGGTTGACTAAATTGAAATATATTAAAGTCAAATTTGCATTACAATAAATCCAAGTACAAGATCAAATTAAAACAAGAAACATAAACAATTCATAAAATTCTTGATTTATTTTGCTAAGTCCAAATCCTATGTTGAACACGTCTTGAATCAATCTCACATATTGGGGCCTGAAACATGAATAAAATAAAGTCAACTAAAAAGTTGGTGAGTATAACACAGTTGTATATAGATAGCATATAGTTGAAAACAAATCCTTTACAAAACATGATAAAATAAGGCATTTATGGGGAGCAGCTATTGTGTAACCAAATGTACAATCAAACCTTGTAACTAGCATGCAAAACAAATGTGTTGTCGGTTTCAATCACCGCGTACCATGGGTGGGTTTGTCAGACTCAATAGATCTATCATTGAAAACCGTCGGCTTGTATAGTTAATGATTGCACATAAGAGCATACAAAGGTTAGCACACCTAGCACTCGGGCACAAAGCTCAAATTTTTGTACACATGTATGTAAATAGGATTTTTGCACTTGTGTTGTTTGCGTAAATGTAAATGTGTAATGTGTAATGAGTATAGAGTTCATGTTCCACCCCAAAAGTGTAAAAGAGTAAAAAGGGGTTGTGAATACTCACTTGGTATGGAAGTGAAGCTAACAAGGAATATAGATAGCAAAAAGATCCTTGAAAAGCACACTTTAACCTAAATAGTAATATGCATTGAATCACATAGATGTATAAAGTTTAAAAATGAAAGTTGGATTTGTATATAAAACCATTGGTTTGTATTTAAAAAGGATTGAATAAAATATATAAAGTTTGAGGTAAAATATGTTTGAAACAATTTAATTAGGTTTGAATTAAATAAATAAGTGTATAACTATAGTTTATGAAATAATGTCAATATTAATTGTAATTAAGTATAAATAAATAAAACGATTTTGATTTAAAATGTAAAGTAAATAAGTCATCATTATTTATAAATTTTGTAACTTAATTATTTAAAATATCATTTAAGTGTAAGATGATAAATATAAATTTAATTTTTATAAACTTTTCAATAAATTACATTTATGCCAAGATTAAACTTTTAATCTATTTTTAAATACAGAAAACATATTTTTATAAAATCTGAAACATTTACTGATTAAAATATAAAAATTATAATTCTGTTAAAAATTCTGAGTCTAGCACGACCGTGCCTCGAAAGGGCACGATCGTGCTCAAGCCACGGGCGCGACCGCGCTAGTCGGGGCGCGACCGGGTTGATCAATCAGGAGCACAGTCTAGACAAGTTATCAGGCACGACCGTGCCTTAGCCCGGCACGGTCGCGTCTATGATTTTTAGACACAACAGAGACTAGCCCAAAGGGCATGACAAGGTCTGGACGGATGACACGACCGCGCTGCTAGTCGACACGACCGCGCTAAACGAGGCACGGCCGCGCTAGATGATTAGCGCGACCGTGTCTATTCCAAATCAGACACGAATCGAGAGTTTCTTGTATTTTGAACACAGGAATTGTTAGGGCTTTTGATTAATGGGTTATTAAGAGTCTTTTCATATAACTTAATTGTATAGAAATCGAGTTTAAGCATGGGTTCGATTAAATCATTTTTATTAAAATATGATTTCTGATTCTGATCGAATTCTATAATGGAAGCCCAAATTGAATGAGGGCTTTTGATAATGTTACTGAAATGAGTGAGATGGAGAGTATACTTACCCTGAAACGTAAGGAATCGATGAAGAACGGCAGAGATGAGTTCCGGCGACGGAGGTAAAGGTTTCCGGTGACTTCGACTGCGATTCCGGCTAGGCCAGAGAGTCCAGAGTCTTGGAGAGAGCTGGGAGATGATAAATCCTTTCTTGATCGGGAGAATTTGGGTTCCAGGAGGAAGACTCGAGTTTTGTTTGAATTGCTTGAGAGAGAATTCGAGATTGATGGAGAAAAACTGAGGCGTTGAGTAATTGAAAATGGTATAACTCGCGTTAAAGGAAAAGAAACGTAATCGGATTTGAAATTCGAACGATTGAGCGTTTTGAAATCACATTTACGTTTCGACTGTTTCGCAGGCGCGACCGTGCCAAGATTGGCGCGACCGTGCTTAGGAACCGGGCGCGGTCGTTCCAGGACCAGCCGCGCGATCGTGCCGAGGCACTTGGCGCGACCGTGCTAGAACGAAGCACGACCGTGCTAACTAGGGTTTCTTGATAAATTTTCAACTTTAGTCCTTGACTTTTCAGGTTTTATAAATTTGAAATATATAGTTACTTGTATAGCGTTTATGTGCATATAATCGAGTAAAACTTGCGAACTTGTATAGAATCATTGCATTTTATTTACCGCGGGAAAAATATTGAGACATTGCACGAGTATAGAACTTGAAATTTCATTACATTGAATTGAAATATGAATACTAAAAATCAGAAATGTTACAGTCTCCCCATGCTGAGAGAATTTCGTCCCGAAATTTAGCTAGAGGAAACAACATTAATAGTAAAAAGATGAGGGTACTTGAGCTTCATTTGGTCTTCTCGTTCCCAAGTGTACTCAGGACCACGCTTAGACTCCCAACGAACTTTGACGATAGGAATACGACTTCGCTTGAGTTGCTTGACTTCACGATCCATAATTTCCATCGGCTTCTCAACGAAGTGCATCGTTTCATCAATGCGCACGTCGTCAAGCGGTATATGGAGATTTTCATCAGCGAGACATTTCTTTAGATTAGATATATGAAATGTAGGATGCACATTGCCAAGAGATGGAGGTAACTCGAGCTTGTAAGCCACTTTCCCAATCCTTTCAAGGATTTTGAATGGACCAACATAACGAGGTGATAACTTGCCTTTCTTTCCAAAACGGATCACACCCTTCCATGGAGATACCTTAAGAAGAACGAGATCACCGACTTGGAATTCCAAGGGTTTTCGACGCTTGTCGGCATAACTCTTTTGTCGACTCCTTGCTACTCGGATATTGTCACGGATTTGAATAATCTTGTCGGAAGTTTCTTGAATTAATTCGGGACCGATGATTTGTGCTTCACCAATCTCGTTCCAACAGATCGGAGAACGACACTTGCGACCATAGAGAGCTTCGAATGGAGCCATGTTGATACTTGTGGATCGAGCAAATGTGAGTTTCTATCGCCCACTTTTAAACGTTTTATTGTTTTGGGCATGAATGCATGCAACGTTCATCGTAGAGTATGCACGTATACGAAAGGGTTTTAATGTCATATTATGCGCCATGAGTTGGTAGTTGTGTTTGTATGCGTGTCACACCCCCAATTTCAACTAACGGGGTTTTACCATTTTGGAAACATAGGGCTCAGTCATTAGTTACATTGAACGACTCTAGGATCTCAGTCATTAGTTACATTGAACGACTCTACATGGGACTCAAATGAAAATATCATAACAATCAGAGTTTAATGCGGAAGCATAAAGAAAGTAAATGCGCAAAACACACGCGCCCAAAAAGTCCAAAAGTCCAGACCAAACACAATTCAAAATAGTCCAAACAGTTTAATAAAACATAAATCAAAAGGAGAATCCCATGCATGTCCTATGTGTGCACCTGTGCCTTATCTTAGCGACCTGAGAAAAACATGTAAGAAAAGATGTCAACACGAGGTTGGTGAGTTCACAGGTTTCAATATATAAATAAACGTTTACCAGATTATTGATCATTCAATATGTATCTATAGGTAGCTAACCTATGTTCATGTTTAACTTAAGCGCTCGCAACCGAAGCTGACTGTTTGTTTATTTGCCTCCTGCCAGGTCTATCAACCCCGACGATGTGAGTAGGCTAACATTTCACCCGTTCGATCTCCAATCGTAACGCGGGTGGGATTTGTCAAACCCAGTAGTACTACTAAACATTACTTCGCTAAGATCCATATTAACGGTTCGATGTGTGTTGAGGACTTTCAGTGATAGCGTGTTACGCTTAGCTTTAACATTGATAACATATGAATTACAAAAATCTCAAAATAGTTGAATCATGTTTTCTCCCCCAAGTTAAAACAGTAAAAAGGGGCTGTGAAAACTCACCTGGATTGAGTAGTGATTTGGATCACACAAGAGATGAGTTGAAACCACGAGTGTAAGTCTCAGACGACTTACGAATACCCTAAAATTATAAACACACAAATTAGGGACAAGTTGGGATTTGTGACGACGACACAGAAAGTTAGAACGTCTTAACGCATTCTAAGGATTTAAGAGTAGACGAACGTGTCTACGGGAGTAAAGATTTTTAATACCAAATTTATGATCGAAGCGTTACGTGTTGTATGTTAATAACGAATAATAATTAAACAACTACATATATTCGTACGTTCGAGTCGTTTACAAAGATTAGGAAAATAATATAATTTAATATATTATTCTTAGGTTCGAAGGATTTACCAAATAATCATTTGTATGAAAAATAATAAATATATTATTTTTAATCGGATATATAAACGTGGGTAAATAATATAACAAATTATATTATTTTAAAATTTTAAAACGTCACACGAATTAATTAAACGAGGCGAAATAGTATAAAACTATATATTATTCTATACTAGGAGTCACGGTTTGAAAATAATATAAAAATGGGTTATAAAACCAAACTCGAGCCTACGGTTTGTTTTCCGGGCTAAAATACTTTAATATAATATTATAATAGCAACGGGGTAAGTTTTATATTATAAATAATTATTTGAAAATGTTTTAAAACAAAACAGGGGGTGGAGGGCTCGAACCCGGGTCTCCCCCCCATAGCCTAACACCTTAACCAACCCACCCGCTAGGGTAATCGCATACAGAATCGTTTCCAAAAGGTTTTAACATCAAGGTCCAATGGATTCTTCCCCTATACGTGCCGAAACCCAAAACCTCAATCCCGATTCCAACCAAATCGATCATGATTGATCTTGCAAACATAGGGCTTTTGTTCATTGATCTATTGCGAGTCTGTAGGTGAAGTTAATTGCAATAGGTTAAGTTTAAGATCGTCAAATTCTCAGTTATAAGTCCGAACCCTAGAATATGAACCCAAGATTGAATCTGTCAATTCCGATAATGAAAACAGTTGGAATTAGGGGGATTTCATCAAATAGGTGATTACGAGTCTGGAGATATAGGTTAATTTGATTTAAAAATGTCTAAAGTAGGATTCGATTAAACCAGTTTCGTAAGAACCCTAGGTTACGGATCAAGATCAATTTGATGTTAATAGATTGAGTTATCATAGGGCTTTCAAGGAGTGACTGGTTGCGAAGCTACCCGTATGAATTAATTAAATTGAGATCATGTTTATAGTAGGGTTCGATTAAATCCGAAACGATATGAACCCTAGAATTGATTCTTGATCGGATCGATGATATAAGCATCAATAATCATAGGGCTTTCAATATATGGATAAAAAAGAATTTGTGGGTATGATCAATTACCTCTAATGATGTCAAATTGATAGAGATCGGTCAGATGGAGGTCCGACTCCGAGTGTCTTTGTCTTCGACAAATTCGACTGCGTCTCCGACGAAATTAGAATACTCAGGAGGTTCAGAAGAACTCGATTGAAGTACGTGGGTGTCTAATTCATAAGAATTGCGACTGACAAGAACGAATTTGATCGATCTAGAATTGGTTTCGACGGTTACGGCCATAATTCCCATAAATGGTATTAATTCGAATTAATGACGATGTTAATTGCTTCAATGATGATAGACATTATCATTATAATGAATTACTGTTACGAATTTGAACTATTTTTGAGAGTTACGGATTGAATTGAATCAAAAAGGGATTCGATTTTGACTTTAAAAAGTCAACAAGGACAATTGCTCTTAATTTTGACTTTGCAAGTCAATTGAATCAAGTTTAGAGACTTGCAGGATCAGTCCTTGAAGTTTGAGATTAGGAAGTGACAGAATTAGACCATTGGGTTAGATTTAACTGGGTTTAGTTAACGGGGTTAAGTTTTAGATAGGATATTTAATGGGATTATTAACGAAGTTAATTTGAAAAGTCCGGATTGTCACATCATCCCCTAGTTGAAAGAATTTTCGTCCGGAAAATTAAATAATAATAAAAAATTTCCCGGGATATCACATCAACCCCTAGTTGAAATAATTTTCGTCCCGAAAATTAAAATAGTACATTAAGAATTTGATGTGGAGTGCTTGAACAGATTAGGATATTTGCGCATCATCTGATCCTCGCGCTCCCACGTGAATTCCGGTCCGCGTTTCGAGTTCCAACGGACTCTAACAATAGGGATTTTACTGCGTTTTAACGTTTTGACTTCCCTATCCATAATTTCCACGGGTTCTTTGATGAAATGCAACTGTTCATCAATGTGTAGTTCCTCAAGAGGAACTGCGAGTGACTCGTCTACTAGACACTTCTTCAAGTTTGAGATGTGAAAGACGTTGTGTACACCATTAAGTCCTTCAGGTAGGTCCAGTTGATACGCTACTGACCCGATTCTCTTCACTATCTTGAATGGTCCAACATAACGAGGATTCAGCTTGCCTCGTTTCCCAAAACGAATGACACCTTTCCAAGGTGAGACTTTTAACAAGACCATATCCCCTACTTGAAATTCTAGCGGTTTACGACGCTTATCGGCATAGCTCTTTTGATGATCACGAGCTGCTGCCATATGGTTTCTAATTTGAATGATTTTCTCAGAAGTTTCAAGTACGAGTTCAAGACCTGTAAGTTGACTATCTCCAACCTCGGCCCAACAAATAGGAGAACGACATTTCCATCCATATAATGCTTCAAATGGAGCTGCCTTGATACTAGATAACTGTTGTTGTAGGAGAACTCCACCAACGGTAGGTGAGACTCCCAAGTGTCACCGAAATCAATCACACAAGCTCGTAGCATGTCCTCCAGAGTTTGAATTGTTCGTTCCGTTTGACCATCAGTTTGAGGATGGTATGCTGTGCTCATATCTAGACGCGTGCCTAATGCTTTATGTAACGATTGCCAGAAACGAGAGGTGAATCGTGCATCACGATCCGAAATGATAGAGATTGGCACCCCGTGCCGAGAGACTACTTCTTTTAAGTAAACACGAGTATGTTTTTCCATCTTGTGTGTTTCCTTGATTGCTAAGAAGTGAGCGGACTTTGTTAAGCGGTCAACGATTACCCAAATGGTATCACTTCCGGTAGGAGTTCATGGCAATTTTGTGATAAAGTCCATGGATAACTGCTCCCATTTCCACATGGGAATCTCTGGTTGCTGGAGAAGGCCATAAGGCTTTTGATATTCAACTTTGACCTTCGCGCAAGTTAGGCACTTGCTCACATAGGTGGCTATATCGGCCTTCATCTTTGGCCACCAATACAGCACCTTTAGGTCATGATACATCTTGTTGGAACCTGGATGAATAGAGTAACGAGATTTATGAGCCTCATCCATGACTAGTTCCCTTAAGTTTCCGAATGTTGGAACCCATATTTGTTCGGCGAAGTAGCGAATACCATCCGATTTGACCTCGAATTGTGCCTCCATACCGCGTGTACCTTCTAGCGGTAGGTTTTCCTCCTTCAGGGCTTCAAGTTGAGCACTTTGGATTTTGTCAGGCAATCCAGGGTGAATAGTAAGCTATAATGCTCGAACTCATTTGGGCTTGGTTTCCTTTCTACTTAGGGAATCAACTACAACATTAGCCTTACCCAGATGATATTGGATCGCACAGTCATAATCATTCAAGATCTCGACCCAACGACGCTGTCTCATGTTCAACCCTTTCTGCTCGAAGATATGCTGAAGACTCTTATGATCGGTATAGATAGTGCACTTGATACCGTACAAGTAGTGTCTCCATATCTTAAGTGCGAAAACTACGGCTCCCAACTCTAGATCATGAATGGTGTAGTTTTTCTCGTGAATCTTTAGTTGACGCGAAGCATATGCGATCACCTTTTATCGTTGCATTAGAACACATCCTAGACCCTGAATGGATGTATCACAATACACCACAAAATCATCCGTACCTTCCGGAAGAGCTAGGATAGGTGCGCTGCAAAGTTTCTGCTTAAGATGTTGGAATGCTGACTCTTGGTTATCGCCCCAGTTATAGGATTTACCCTTTTGAGTTAAGACAGTGAGGGGTTGTGCGATCTTAGAGAATCCCTCGATGAATCGACGGTAATATCCAGCCAAACCTAGAAATTGTCGCACCTCAGTCGGAGTCGTCGGTGCTGACCAATTCTTGATGGCTTCAATCTTTTATGGATCGACATGTATTCCCTTCTCGTTAACCACATGTCCTAAGAATTGAACTTCTCGAATCCAGAATTCACACTTGGAAAACTTAGCATATAGTTGCTCCTTTTTAAGTAATTCCAGGATTAAACGTAAATGTTTCTCATGTTCCTCCTTGTTCTTGGAATAAATAAGAATGTCGTCGATGAAAACGATGACAAACTGATCAAGGTATGGTTTGCACACACGGTTCATGAGGTCCATGAATACTGCAGGTGCATTGTTTAATCCGAAAGGCATGACCATAAACTCGTAGTGGCCGTACCTTGTCTTGAAAGCAGTCTTAGAGATATCTTCATCTCGGACTCTCAATTGATGGTAACCGGACCTAAGATCTATCTTGGAATAGAAACTTAATCCTTGGAGTTGATCAAAGAGATCATCTATACGAGGAAAAGGATAACGGTTCTTGATTGTGACTTTATTCAGTTCACGATAGTCGATACACATACGGAAAGTTCCGTCCTTCTTCTTGACAAACAGGACCGGATCTCCCCATGGCGATGAGCTAGGTCAGATGAAACCTTTATCCAACAATTCCTGTAACTGAGTAGACAACTCTTGCAATTCACTAGGTGCCAGTCTGTAAGGTTCCCCAGCGATCGGTGTCGCTCCGGGTGCTAGATCGATTTGAAATTCAACTTGACGGTGTGGTGGCAGACCAGGAAAATCTTTGGGAAATACTTCCAGAAATTCACGAACGATGGGAATATCATCAATCTTCTTCTATTCTGATGGTTGCTCAACAACGAGAGCCAAAATAGCAGTATGCCCTTTTCGAAAGCATTTCTGTGCTTTCATAAAGGATATGATACCCATGACTGAACCAACCTTTTCGTCCTGAACGGAAAGGGTTTCTCCACTTGGGAGAGGAATGCGAATAATTTTCTCACGACAGATGATTTCAGCTTGGTTTTTAGATAACCAATGCATGCCGACAATTACATCAAAACTACCAAGCGTGACCGGCATAAGGTCGATATCAAGTTTATGACTACTAGTTCAAGCTTACAACCGTTAAGAATGTGGGCTGCTTCAATCATTTGACCATCGGTTATCTCTATTACATACTTAGCTTCTAACAGAGTTGGAGTTCCTTTTATCATATCACTAAGTTTCTTAGATATAAAACTCCTATCAGCACCAGTTTCAAAAAGGACAGAAGCAAAGTAATTATTTAAGAGAAACTTACCGGTGACCACATTATGATCATAACGAGCTTCTCCAGATCCTAGCATAAAGGCTCATCCCTTCGCACCATTTCCTCCGTTATTGCCGTTGTTGCCACCATTGTTGTTATTCTGATTAGGGTTGTGGTTTCCATTACCTCCCTTCTTTAATTGAGGACAATTCTTTCGAAAATGTCCCTCTTTCCCACACTCGAAACAACCCTTAGTAGACCCAGGCTGTTGAAAAGGCTGCTTGGCTTACAACTCACCCCTACAATCTTTGGCAGCATGACCTATTTTGCCACACCGCTGACAACGGTTGCAAACCCCGAAGTGATGAAAGTTGCATTTGTTACACTTAGGAGATTTTCCCGCATAACCACCTTGATTTTGGCCTGAAGAGGTCGTCTGGTTGAAGTTCTTAATAGGCTCAAACCTACGCTGTTGCTGCTGTTGCTGAGGTTGGTTGGGCTGGGGTCCTTTGGAGCTGGAGTGAGAGTTGGAGTGGTGATCAATCTTGCGTTTATGATTTTCGGTGGATTTAGAGACCGAACCTCTCGGGGGTAAAGTCCCTTGAGTCACCGCCTGATCGGTTAGCTTGTGGGCTAGTCTGATCGTCTGCTGGATGGTAGTAAGGTTGGATGAAGTAACCATACTTTGAATTTGAGGCACTAGACGTCCAATATACAACTCAATCATCTTGTAGTCCGGAGTCACCATATGTGGGCACATGGTAGCAAACTCATGGGAGCGAGTGGTATACAGCTTGATTTCAGAACCTTCCATTTTCAGGTTCAAGAACTCTTCTCCCAATTTCTGAATTTCATCGCGAGGACAGTACTCCTCCTTCATCATTGTCTTAAACTCCTCCCACGGGAGTCCATTTGCCATGACTAGACCCAACATCTGGACCTGAGCGTTCCACCGCGTGAGTGCCGGGCCCTCCAAAGTTCCAGCGGTGAACTTGACATGATTGGCCACCGGGCAGTTGCACATGGCAATCACCGATTCTACTTTTTCGAACCACCGGAGTAGTCCGACAGCTCCTTCGACTCCACTAAAGGCGTGGGGTTTACAATCCATAAATGTTTTGAAGGTGAAGGCTGGTTGCTGATTCTGTTGACCTGGATTTAGAAGCATAATATAGGGTTGGGTTTATAGAGCTTAGGAAAGGTGCTTTAAGAGATGGATTAACCTCATTATTCAATAGCTAAAGTATTTACCTGCAGCATTCTGTGCTGCGAGAGCCTCTGCCACACTATCGTTGATTAGTGCCGCCAACTCAGCTGCTGTCATGTTGATGGTGCTTCGGCTACCAGCACGACCTCCACGTCCTCTTCCCGACATAATTCTTCACATTCATAAATACAAAATAATGAGAAATATATCGCATATTAAACATCATTTATGTACAAGTAAGGAAATACAATATCTAACATTTAGAAAATTAAATAAATTATAAGGCTACAAAATAAATAACTCAAACATTAAACTTCTCATGCTTTTATTGAATGGGAACAACCTTACCCATCTAGGTTTGAAAAGAGAAATAACATAAATGAAACATGAATGAAAAGGAAAGATAGAATAGAAAGATCATCAAACATCCTCGTCATCAGAAGAAACGTATGATTGTGCATCGTCGATCTCCACCGGTTCCTCCTCGAGTGGCTCCCCCAATACGGGCTCGTCCTCTATGGGCTCCTCCTCGTCGTCCGAATGCGTAATGTACTCCGGGAATAGGGCTGCCTGTAGTTGGGCTTCTAAGTGAGTCACTCTCTCCCGAAGTCCTTCAGCAGCATGATCTGCTACTTGCAGCTGGGCTTCTAGATTAGTCACTCTCTCCAGAATCCCTCCTACATGCTGGTCCGAGGTGTCCACCCTCGTCTCCAAATGTGTAACTCGATCCACCAAAAGGTTATGGACTTGGTCCGTTGCTGCTAGCTCAGCAGTCAAAAGCTCAATTCCTACATTGTTTTCTTCCACTTGTGGCTCTCGCTCTAGAATTCCCGGTATCTCATTAGTGGAATCCTTCATCTCCTTTAACTCTTTATTTATAATAAATACAAAAGCTGCAAAAGCTTGTTCCATGGTACGTGGCAAGCTAGGTAAAGTAGCGGATGAGGAAATAGAACCAAAGTAAGGCGATGGAACATTTCCCATCTCGATCCACCTTTGGATCATCTTCGGATATGCACTCCAACTAAGTGTCGTGTTCCTTGCTCGTGCATTACTAGGTTCACCCTGTTCCACCGAGTTGTCACTAGAACTAGTCCGGCGCCTTTTGGGCTCCGGGGATGATAAGATAGGTGCCTTAGGTGATGGTGGTGGAGTTGACGACATGATCCTGTAATATAACATATAAGTGCCAAACATCCAAGGTTTATAACATGTAACTAATGTGTGAGGTTATTGTCTAGTATGCAATCCTAGTTCTCTATAACCAATGGCTCTGATACCAATCTGTCACACCCCCAATTTCAACTAACGGGGTTTTACCGTTTTGGAAATTGCAAACCAGGATCTCAGTCATTAGTTACATTGAACGACTCTACATGGGACTCAAATGAAAATATCATAACAATCAGAGTTTAATGCGAAAGCGTAAAGAAAGTAAATGCGCAAAACACACGCGCCCAAAAAGTCCAAAAGTCCAGACCAAACACAATTCAAAATAGTCCAAACAGTTTAATAAAACATAAATCAAAATAAGAATCCCATGCATGTCCTATGTGTGCACCTGTGCCTTATCTTAGCGACCTGAGAAAAACATGTAAGAAAAGATGTCAACACGAGGTTGGTGAGTTCACAGGTTTCAATATATAAATAAACGTTTACTAGATTATTGATCATTCAATATGTATCTATAGGTAGCTAACCTATGTTCATGTTTAACTTAAGCGCTCGCAACCGAAGCTGACTGTTTGTTTATTTGCCTCCTGCCAGGTCTATCAACCCCGACGATGTGAGTAGGCTAACATTTCACCCGTTCGATCTCCAATCGAGTTAGCGCGACAAACGCGGGTGGGATTTGTCAAACCCACTAGTACTACTAAACATTACTTCGCTAAGATCCATATTAACGGTTCGATGTGTGTTGAGGACTTTCAGTGATAGCGTGTTACGTTTAGCTTTAACATTGATAACAGATGAATTACAAAAATCTCAAAATAGTTGAATCATGTTTTCTCCCCCAAGTTAAAACTCACCTGGATTGAGTAGTTGTTTGGATCACACAAGAGATGAATTGAAACCACGAGTGTAAGTCTCAGACGACTTACGAATACCCTAAAATTATAAACACATAAATTAGGGACAAGTTGGGATTTGTGACGACGACACGGAAAGTTAGAACGTCTTAACGCATTCTAAGGATTTAAGAGTAGACGAACGTGTCTACGGGAGTAAAGATTTTTAATACCAAATTTACGATCGAAGCGTTACGTGTCGTATGTTAATAACGGATAATAATTAAACAAATACATATATTCGTACGTTTGAGTCGTTTACAAAGATTAGGAAAATAAAATAATTTAATATATTATTCTTAGGTTCGAAGGATTAACCAAATAATCATTTGTATGAAAAATAATAAATATATTATTTTTAATCGGATATATAAACGTGGGTAAATAATATAACAGATTATATTATTTTAAAATTTTAAAACGCCACACGAATTAATTAAACGAGGCGAAATAATATAAAACTATATATTATTCTATACTAGGAGTCACGGTTTGAAAATAATATAAATATATTATTTTTATTTGATAATAACATAAATATATTAATTTTAAAAGTGGAAAATAATATAAAAATGGGTTATAAAATCAAACTCGAGCCTACGGTTTGTTTTCCGCGCTAAAATACTTTAATATAATATTATAATAGCAACGGGGTAAGTTTTATATTAAAAATAATTATTTGAAAATGTTTTAAAACAAAACAAGGGGTGGAGGGCTCGAACCTGGTTCTCCCCCCATAGCCTAACACCTTAACCAACCCACCCGCTAGGGTAATCCCATACATAATCGTTTCCAAAAGGTTTTAACATCAAGGTCCAGTGGGTTCTTCCCCTATACGAGCCGAAACCCAAAACCTCAGTCCCGATTCCAACCAAATCGATCATGATTGATATTGCAAACATAGGGCTTTTGTTCATTAATCTATTGCGAGTATGTAGGTGAAGTTAATTGCAAAATGGTTAAGTTTAAGATCGTCAAATTCTCAGTTATAAGTCCGAACCCTAGAATATGAACCCAAGATTGAATCTGTCAATTCCGATAATGAAAACAGTTGGAATTAGGGGGCTTTCATCAAATAGGTGATTACGAGTCTGGAGATATAGGTTAATTTGATTTAAAAATGTCTAAAGTAGGATTCGATTAAACCAGTTTCGTAAGAACCCTAGGTTACGGATCAAGATCAATTTGATGTTAATAGATTGAGTTATCATAGGGCTTTCAAGGAGTGACTGGTTGCGAAATTACCCGTATGAATTAATTAAATTGAGATCATGTTTATAGTAGGATTCGATTAAATCCGTAACGATATGAACCCTAGAATTGATTCTTGATCGGATCGATGATATAAGCCTCTATAATCATAGGGCTTTCAATATACGGATAAAAACTAATCTGTGGGTATGATCAATTAGCTCTAATGATGTCAAATTGATAGAGATCGGTTAGATGGAGGTCCGACTCCGAGTTTCTTGGTCTTCGGCAACTTCGACTGCGTCTCCGGAGAAATTAGAATACTTAGGAGGTTCAGAAGAACTCGATTGAAGTACGTGGGTGTCTATTTCATAAGAATTGCGACTGACAAGAACAAATTTGATCGAACTAGAATTGGTTTCGACGGTTACGGCCATAATTCCCATAATTGGTATTAATTCGAATTAATGACGATGTTAATTGCTTTATTGATGATAGACATTATCATTATAATGAATTAATGTTACGAATTTGAACTATTTTTGAGAGTTACGGATTGAATTGAATCAAAAAGGGATTTGATTTTGACTTTAAAAATTCAATAGGGACAATTGCTCTTGATTTTGACTTTGCAAGTCAACTGAATCAAGTTTAGAGACTTGGCAGGGTCAGTCCCTGAAGTTTGTGATTAGGAAGTGACAGAATTAGACCCTGGGGTTAGATTTAACTGGGTTTAGTTAACGGGGTTAAGTTTTAAATAGGATATTTAACGGGATTATTAGCGGAGTTAATTTGAAAAGTCCGGATTGTCACAATGCGTATGATTTAGTATCACGTACCTAATGTCGTGACTTTATATATTAAGTGTGATTTGATATTGTACTAATGTTTGTCGATGAGAAACTAGTCTGACATTAGCTAGACGAAATGAGTTGCTCAAGCTTGATAGTAAGTCGGCGTTAGTTGGTGAGTCGTTATGACTGACGATGATCAGTTGATGAGCCATGATCGTGTGTGTCCTTGGACTAGACGACATGAGTTCGAGTACGTCGATATAATATAATATTCAAATGAACGATGATTTGCATGAGGAATCTGTTATTACGAAAACTATTTTTAATACACGTTCGGGACTTAATGTTCCCGAATAAATTACTATAGAACTCACTCAGCGTAGCTGACTTTTAGCATGTATTTTTGAATACAATGCGTGCTGAACCTTTGGTGCATTCTGAGCACAATGAAGGGTCCCAGTTCGAACCAGAGGTTCACGAGGCGGTTAAGAAGGAAGTGGTTGAGATGATTCATGAGTACTTGCCTGATCTTGTGAAGGTAGCGTTCGAGGAGCGTGAGACGAGAGTGCTAGTGGAAGTGGAGAAGAAGAGGTCAGCTGGAACTGGTGGCAACTGTGACTACATGTACTTCAAGAAGTGCGATCCGCCCAGGTTCGATGGGTTGAAGGATGTAGTGGCCACGTACCACCGCCTTACTGAGATGGAGTCCACCATCTCTATCAGTGAGTGCAAGCCGAAGCAGATAGTGAAGTTCGTTTCTCACTCTTTCTCTGCTGAGGCGTTGCACTGGTGGAACTCGGTGAAGGAAAGAAAGACTACTCAGGAGTTGGAAGCTATGACTAGGGAGGATCTGAAGGGTTTGGTTAGGAAGAAGTTCTGTTCTCCGGGAGAGCTGGAAAGGGTAGAGAGTTTCTGACTCTCAAGGCGGGTAAATCAACTCATCGTGAGTATACGTTGAAGTTTATAGAGATGGCATGTCTGGTGCCACACTTAGCTGGAAATGACGAGCGATGGATGAAGCTGTATGTAGCCGGTCTACCGGATCGTGTTAGGCATTTAGTCAAGGCTCAACAACCTTCGAGTTTTGACGATGCAGTGGAGCTTAGTGGGACTATGTATGATGATGTCATGGGAGTTGAGGAGTAAGAGAAGAAGCCGGATGATAAGAAGTGTACCGTACCCCTCAAGAGGTTCGGTAAATATTTGAAGGTCTCGTTTATGAAGAAGGCTAGGACCGATGGTCCTGATTCGTGTCGCAAGTGTGGTAAGATGCACTAGGGTGAGTGCAGGGCTGATGCAGGTTCCTGTTATAGGTGCGGTAAGGCAGGACATTTTGCTAGAGACTGCCCGCGCAGTCCTAAGTGTTAACAGTGTGGGGGTTTTGGCCATCTGGCGAAAGAGTGTAAGGCAGGACAGAGTGCGGGACCAAGCAAGGAGGCAGTCCTAGTGAAGAAAGAAGATGAAAAGTCTAAGGCAAAAACCAGAACCTTCACCATGACTGCAGCTGAAGCCAAGACTGACCCTGATGTTGTTTCAGGTACTTTTCTTATTAATAATGTACCAGCTTCTGTTTTATTTGATTCGGGGGCAAGTAAGAGCTTCATAGCCCCATCATTTTGCAAGCGTTTGTGTAGGACGACTATGATGATTGAAAAGCCTTTTAGTGTTGAGACCGCGATGGGATCACCCACCAGAGTCATTGAAGCGTTAGATGACTATTTTATTGTTCTAGAGGGTCATAGGTTCCCTGTTAGACTTTTTATTATCGCTCTAGCAGGTTTTGATGTTGTGTTAGGAATGGATTGGTTGGCCGCGTTCGATGCGGATATTGTGTGCTGATAGAAAATGATAAGGCTGAAATCCTTAGAAGGAATAGTAGTGACGGTGTATGGCGACATAGTTATGATTAAGGCGGTGAAGTCATTGAGGCGTGGGTGCGGTGCGTACTTAGCATATGTCACTAATGCAGAAGCGAAATGCATGGACTTACTAGAGGTGCCTATGGTGCAGGAATTTCTGGATGTCTTCCCTGATGACTTGACGGGAGTACCGCCAGAACAGAAGATCGAATTTCAAATTGATTTATTATAGGTCCACATGGCTCTTCTACGGATCGTTCTCGTAATAAGACGTATCGTTAACGCGGAGTGCGGAATCCTACCGAATCAACGATTGCATACAAAATAGACAATAGAAACAATCAGGTAAATAACATTCACTTGTATTCCAACAATCACAGAGTTTACAGACTTGAATCATTCACTTCTGTATATCTCGCCTTTTTTTTTTCATAACAGACTCTGTAAACTCTATTTATAGACACATGTTCTGCACCAGGCGAACTTAACAAGTTCGCCTAAAAGATGCTTAGGCAAACCTATTAAGTTCGCCTCTAATAGGCTAAGCAAACTTAACAAGTTCACTTCTGATAAACCAGGCGAACTTGACAAGTTCGCCTCTAGCATAACTTGTATAAACACTTAGAAAACATTTAATACAAAAACATAAAGACATTTAGATCTAAACTATTACAAAGCTTTTGTCATACAATCTATGTCCTAACAGACTCCCCCTTGACAATAGCTTGATCTTGAGTCTTCAGTCTTTATGATGAGCTCTTCCAGTTATCCGGTAATCTACTGCCTGCATGCACTCCATATCTTCTACAAATCTCCAATACTCTCTTGTACTGCAATCCTTGTTCTTTCCATTCATCAGTGAACATGATCTCATTCTTTCTCAACGTCCTCTGATCTTTATTTGAAAAGTTAATAAGATTCATTGCTTCATAGAAACTCAATGACCTTATTATCTTTATCATCAATCCTTGCTTCACCAGTATTAACATCTACATACCACCATTTCATATTCTCAAGAAAATCTTGTGGAATCTTCTTCAATGGTATCTTCTACACAGCACGTACTGGCTTGAACTTGTACTTCCAGGTCACTATCCTAGTCTTTTGATCTATGATCTTCACTCTTGTTCCTTTCTGAGGCTTTAGCCTTTCATACTTCCCTGAACCACCTTCTTTCTTTATCAAATTGGCAATCACATTAGCTAATCCACAATTTGATCTATTAATCAATGGTTTAGTAGCTAGACCATTCATTTCACACCTTGGCAAGGTATTGAAATACTTGATCCTAGGCTTTAAGTACTGAACACCATTAGATCTTTTAAGAGCAAACAACTTTGTGTCATTATCATAAAACCAACTTATGATTCTTCCAATACACCTCTCCTTATTCACATATCTTTCTTTCTAAGCAGGTTGTACTTGTGACTTGGGTAGCACCTTCATCCAGCTTTTCACAACTTCTCTCCAATGTTCTCTAGTCATTCCTGTATTTCTATACATCACAGGTTCTTCATTCTGCTTAGGAGACACAGTGTGAGTAGCATTAGTATCAGCATCTATATTGGATTGAACATTTTCATCATCAGTATCAATCTTGGATTGAGCAGTATCCTCAGGCATAGTGATATCTTCAATAGAGTCCATAGAATCTGTTACTCCTTCATAAGAGAACTCAGGAATAACATCATATTGGATGAAGTTATAAGGGACATTCAGACCATCACAGCCTTCATAAGTTACTTTATCTTTATTCTTCTCTATCTCTATCTCCACTATCTCTCCTTCTTCAACTTCAATACCAGACACTTCATCATCAATGTCATTAAACAATTCATCAGTATCATCCAGACATTCTATCTTCTCAGCTTCTTCCTCTTCAGAGTCTGCAAAGAATTTCAATAATAGAATTTCTTCATTAACTCCAAAATCTTCCTTGTTTCCTTCAATCGTTTGTGATGTCGACTCCCCCTGAACTCTTGATATAGGATTAACGTCAGCAGCGTATTGACGATCACCCTCAGCATTACCAGTAGGATCATTGTCTTCATCATCCTTTCTTTGAATAGACTCAGTGTGACATGTATCACGTATCCTTAACTCCCTCTGAGCGTCAAGACGCTCAACAAGTTTGGACACCAATAATTACATGTCGGCAATCTGTGTAGCTTGAGTCTGAATAACCAGCTGTCTCTGAGCATCAGTAGACACAAGAGTATCCACCTGATTCTGTAAAGCAAGCACTTGAGATTCAAGGAAAGTAATCCTATCAGAATCAGAAGGCTTTGAAGGACCAACCGAAAATTGAGGAACAGACGGAATAGGAGTAATCACAGGAGGAATAGGAGTTGTCACAAGAGGTGGATTCTTAGATCTCGGAGGTGTAACCAATAAGGAAGCAACAAAGTTAGCATCCTCAACACCTTGTGAAGAATGAGCAGCAGCAATAGAAGCAAACATAAGCTTCTGAGCTTTTGGATACGAATTAAAATCACTATCTGAATCAGAACTCTCATCAACTAATGTTCTCTTACCAAGTACTGTACCGAAAGGAGGATCCCGAACAGACTTACGTCTCGGTCTTCTGGCTTTGGATTTAATACGCTTGCCAGCATTTGCCAATGGCACAGTAGCCAATCTCTCATAATGATCTGAGCAAAAATCTCTAGACGCATCAGAGTCAGTACTCTAAGAAACAGGTAAAATTGTATCACCAGAGCTGGAACTAGAATCATTTTCATCCACCACATTCCTTTCAGGTTCATGAATGGGTGAGTTCACAGCTTCATCATTAAAATCTTACATATTCATACCTTAGTCTTGTTCATGCTCTTGAACAACTTCTTCTTGAACAGGTTCATTCACAGGCACTTGTGGAATAGGAACTTGTTGAACATGAACTTGTTGTTGTGCAGGAACTTGTTGTTGTTGAACAGGAATTTGTACAGGTTATTGTTGTATATTATGACCTTGCCCTTGAGCCAACTCCTCAGGATGAAACCAATTATCATTTGGGTGTTTAACATAATCAGGATTGATTAAGTGACCAAATAAAGGAGTTTGAACAGGAATCAAAGCAGCATTATGTTGTTTCACCTTTGTGCAACAGTAAAGATACGTTTTGACACCGGAGTCAAAGTTAAACGAATTGGATGCTGTGGGAGATCAGGAATACAATGATTTAGAATTATTTGGATGAAACGAGGATACATTAGAAATCCTTGACCTTCTGGAGGATTAATCTGCATAACCAACTCCTGGTATATATAAAGAGCAAAGTTGAACCATTTGTTCAAAGTCAAGGCCACCATTGCAGCTTGTAGCGCACTCTTTAACCCATCAGTACCAGCTTTTCTAGGAGATAAGCATTGGATAATCACGTGCATGAAGTACCTCCACTCTCCAACTAAACCACCCTTACGAGCTTGAGTATCATTTGGCCTTCCACGGTAGCCCATCCTCTGAAAACACCCCATAATCAGTGTTCCAGGATACGACAAATGATCGTCATTAGCACCTCCAACAGCTAGAGCAGCACGAATAGTCTCTACAGAAATAGCAATCTCAGTATTGTTTACTGTAGCACGAAGAATATGAGGTTCTACATCCGTATCTTGATGTACCGTATCCTAAAATTGTTGAATGTACACTAAGCTTATATACGGATTTGCTGATAAGGCCACACGTAGACGTGAACGGTTCAAGAATCCAATAATCCCTTGAAAATTTACAGCCTCCGACATGTTAGAATCTAATAGTGCCACTTGGTTATGTTTGTACTCAACACGACGAGCCATCTGAAAAGTATTTGGACAACAAACACATTAGACATATAACAAACACATTTTAAAAAAAATTAAAAAAATTTCAAAAAAATAAAAATAAAAAAAATTCACAAGTCCAAAAACCCTCTGAGCCTCAATGCGAACTTACTAAGTTCGCTTAGTGTTGCAAGAGGCAAACATAATAAGTTCGCCTAAACAAGTTCGCTTGAACAAGTTTGCTTGAACAAGTTCGCCTGAACTTGTCTGCCGATACAAATTCCACACAGACATCCAAATCTGTCAAAATGATATTGTAAACATGAATTAAACAGAGGAATGACATCAACGAACAACCAAAAAGCAATATCAAGAGTCAATTTTTCGATTTAAGCCAGATTTAGCACCAATTATGTCAAAAGTCTTCTCGGGTAAACCTTCGAAGAAAACCGAAAAAGAAAAAAAAAATCCTAATTTCTCATGATTTAACGGATAAAATCCAACAAAATTACCTCAGAAATGATCGTAAGCAAAAACCGATCAGAAGATGAACGATTAATAACCAACAACACACTCAGATTTTTGAAATATTTCGAAATCGCTCAAAAATGGTTAAGTTCGCTTAAATGTCTGAGGAAGAAGATGTGACTAAGTTCACCTGAACAAAAGGCCTTATACCCATTAAGTTTGCTTCAATAGGTGAACTTGTTAAGTTCTCTTAACAAGCCTTAGGCGAACTTATTAAGTTCGCTTCACTAGAACCAAGCGAACATAACAAGTTCTCTTCAACTTTTTGCCTTGAATAATTTTTACCAACTTTCAAACCGTCATTTCTTGTGAGCTTCCGTCAGCATCCTGTATCCGATCCAATCCCGAATCATTTTAATAAAAGATTAGAATTTTCATAGAAAATAAAAAAAAATCTTTTTGAATTTTATCTGTACAAACGGAATCACATATTTTTGGATTTTATCTGAACAAACTGAAATCACATATTTTTGGATGAACATCATGAGTAAGAAGACCATATCAGCATATGAGTAATTCATCACACATTTTATCAACAACCATGGGTAACCTATGATATGAAACAATCATACTCATTCTTATGCAACTCGCATCTTTTTCATTTTGTATAATCTTTGCAGTATTATGAATAATGTTTGAAATGATACACGATAATTTTCAAAGTAAACAAGATCAGGTTATGAAATGCTCAATTATTCATATCGAATTTGTAATATAAAGCATGAATTCTTAAATTTGTCAATATTATATGATTTGAAACTATAAGCGTTTATTTTCCAATTTCATGTGAGTTAGTATCATTTAGATGAAAAACATCGTGTACCCCACATATATGCCAAACACAAATATAAATTGCACTATCTTCAAGACATATATAGTTTATTTTAAGATTAGATCAATTTTCAAGATGAAATTATCTCTTTTAGCACAAGTATAGAAAAGCAGATCCCAAAGGATATAAGAATCATGATGATTCAGAATCAGAAGATTCTAATGAATTGTCTGGATAATGAGAATCAAACAGATTCAGGTATGAGGATCCAACTATTATCTAGATAAATTTCAATGGAGTCAGACTAGATGATGTATCTAACTGATCCAAGGGTGAATATATGTTCCAACCGATGTTGTTAGAAAACATATCTTAATTCAGCAACACATTGCATGTTTTTTGGGGCATGGGCAGTGAAGTGAACTGAAAAAGTTTGTGCTAAAGGTATAATTCGATATTGGTCTCATGAAATTCTTTAAAACCGTATATTCTTTATCTGATAATGATCTTTTTACACACACACCCAGGCATAGAATGGATTCAAATCACGGATGTAATCATAGCATATTTAATTTTCACACTACTATTGGTTTATAAATGCTTCTAGTCTATCGACAATTTAAGTTTCAAAACTCATACACAAATTTAAAACAGATTATCAAGATTAGAGCATTCAGAACACTATCATTTCTCATTTATGCAGACTTTGAAATTTAGATCAAATCAAATTACTTTAAACAATCATATATCAACGGTCTACTAAGGTCGTGTGTAATGAACTAATCACTGATGTACTATCATCTCTTCTTTAACTTCAAATGATGTCAAATTTTATATTTTTCATTTTGTTTTGAATTTTTATAAATAAAACTTTTTGACTGAAATTTAAAATGCAGAAATGTAATAAAGCAATAAAGAAATTAAAAACAAAATTTTTCATGAAAATCTGATTTTGAAAAACTTTTATTCGGGATTGATCATACCTATCATTTTGATCAGAAATTCAAACCTGGTACGATCAAATGCCTTGGTAAAAAGATCAGCAAAATTATCATCTGTATGAACCTTTACCAGCTCAATCAACTTCTTATCTGCACAATAACGAATAAAATGATATCTAATTTCAATGTGCTTTGTTTTACTGTGCTTAACCGGATTATTAGTGATAGACATTGTAGCATTATTATCAATAAACATGGGGGTTCCTGTAAAATTTAAACCGTAATCTCTTAATTGCTGTTGGATCCACAAGATATGTGAACAACAACTTGCAACAGCAATGTATTCTGCTTCGCATGTAGAAATAGAGACTGTAGTTTGCTTTTTTGCATTGCCAGGAAACTAGACGATTTCCCAATAACTGGCAACCACCTGTAGTAGATTTCCTGTCTAAACAACAACCACCAAAATCAAAATCAGTATATGCATTGAAATCAAAGTTAGAACCATGTGGAAACCATAGTCCCAATCTTTGTTTTTCTTTCAAATAACGAAAGATTCTTTTTACTGCAATCAAATGAGATTCTTTTGGTTTTGCCTGGAATCTGGAACAACTACACACATCGAACATTATATCTGGCCTTGAAGCGGTTAAGTACATGAGAGATCCAATCATTGCCCGGTAAAGTCGACAATCAACATCTTTTCCATCCGGGTCATAATTCAAATTATGGTTGACCGGAATCGGAGTATCATATGGGGTACAGTCCTCCATCTTGAACCGGCTCAAGATGTCTTTGACATACTTGGACTGATGAATAAAGAAACCATCTTCCTTTTGATTTACTTGTAAACAGAGGAAAAATGATAACTCTCCCATAGCAGACATCTCAAACTTCGACTTCATAACACTCTCAAAATCTTTGCACAACCCTTCATTTGTAGAGCCAAAAATAATATCATCTACATATATCTGCACCAGTAGGTAATCTCTCCCTGATTTCTTTATGAATAAGGTCGAGTCAATCTTGCCACGAACAAAATCATTGGCCATAAGATGTGTGGACAACGTTTCATACCACGCACGAGGAGCCTGATGAAGACCATAGAGGGCCTTATCAAGCTTGAAAACTTTATTCGGATTAAGTGGATCTTCAAACCCCGGCGGCTGACACACATAAACCTCCTCCTTGAACTTACCATATAAAAAAGCACTTTTCACATCCAATTGAAACACCTTAAACCCTTTATAAGAAGCAAAAGCCAGAAACAGCCGTATAGCTTTAAGCCTCGCAACAGGAGCATAAACCTCGGTGTAATCAATTCCCTCTTGTTGATTGAAACCTTGGACAACTAATCTTACCTTATTTCTTACCACGACACCTCGATCTTCTTTCTTACATTTAAACATCCACTTTGTACCAATTGGATACATACCCTTCGGAAGATCTACAAGATTCCAAACCTTGAGTTTGTCAAACTGAGCAAGTTCTTCCTGCATGGCCTCTATCCAATTGTTATCATTTAATTCCATTTTGACATTCTTTGGTTCGACCTGAGAAATAAAACAGGAATGTGAGCATATATCAAGAACACCAGAATCTTTAATACATGTATACAAACAATTATTGTCAACAATAGAACGCGTTTTCACTCCATCTCGTAAATTCGCAATTATATTCGTCACCGGATGATCTTTGAGTTCCTTGATTGATGCAAACCTCAGGAAACGGCAACTCATCAACTTGAGTTGAATCAGATTGATAAGAAAAATCTTGATTAATTGGAATCTCTGAGTCTAGATTTGTAGGAATCTCCCCATGAGCCTGAGTCTCATCACCTAACAAAGGATCAGCAGAAGAATCTTGAAAAATAGCATTGTCTTCCTCACTCTCAGACTCTTGTGGTCCTGAACAAGAAGCAACATTAGGATCAGGAGCAGAAGTAGATGGAACCGATGAATGTGGAACTGCATTTGGTAGAAAACCACTATGCTGTGCATCCTGACATGAATCATATAAAACAACAGCTTCCTCAGGAGAAATATCAGAAGGTAAAAGAAAAGACTTGAATAAATTGTCATAATCAAAAGCCCAGTCTGGTCCAATCGCCATTTGAGGTAAAGACCGATTAGAACAGTCAATATGGAACCATTCTTCAACTTGGCGAGTCTCCTTGTTATAAACCCTCTTGGTAGTAGAATTTGCAACATACCCCAGAAAAATCCCTTCAATAGCCTTAGCACTGAACTTGGTTGGGACATCTCTAACTTTCAATAGGGTGCACGGATTACCAAAAGGTAGTAAATATTCCAAATTTGGCTTTCGATTATTAAGCAACTCGTAGTATGTCTTGTTGTGTCGCTTGACGGTCAAGACTCTGTTTAAAACGTGACACGCAGTATTCACAACTTCAGCCCAAAAAGTAACTGGAAGCTTAGAATCTGCAAGCATCGTGCGTGCCGTCTCAACCAAAGTCCTGTTCTTTCGTTCAACAACTCCATTTTGTTGAGGAACATATGGCGCACTGAATTCATGATGAATTCCCTTTTGTAGACAGAATAAACCCATCTTGCTATTTTTAAACTCGTTGCCATTGTCACTCCTAATTCTTCTGACTTTCAGATTGCACAAATTCTCCAAACCCAGGATTAAGTATTATACCAACTCAGTTGTTTCAGCTTTAGAAGAAATAAACTTAACCCATGAAAATCTAGAGAAATCATTTGTTACTACCAAACAGTAAGATTTACCACCAATGCTCCTGATACTAATCGGTCCGAACAAATCCATATGCAGTAGCTCCAAAGGAGTTACAATAGAATTCTTCGATTTAGATTTGTGCGATTTCTTGCGTTGTTTCCCCTTCTTGCAAGGAATACAGTCATCTGGAACAGAGAATTTCATCTTCGAAATACCAAGAACCAGATCATTCTTAACAATGTAGTTCATCTTCCGATAGTTGATGTGAGCAAGCTTCCTGTGCCACAAAATAGAATCTGACTCAGACGCCTTGGAGAGTAAGCATGTAGGAACTGAATCCGTTGTAGTAGCAACACTCATGTCAAGGACATATGTCATTTCTCCTCGGAGCCTTCATTAGAATCCATTCTTCAGGAGTAACAAAGCCCGGTTTCAAGATATAACACTCAGAATCATTGAAATGAAACGAAAACTTCTTGTCACAACTTGAGATACACTCAAAAGATTGTGTTCAAGTTTCTCCACATAATTCACTTTCTCAAATTTGACTTTATCATTCTTTAAAGTACCCTGACCAGTTATGTACCCGCCTTTATTACCCGCAAAAACGACATAACCTCCATCAATATTTTTGACATCCTCAAGCAACCGAATATTCCATGTCATATGTCGAGAACAACCACTATCCACATACCACATATTGTTGATAGTCCTCCTTGGTTGTCCCTACATAAACAAAGAAAATCAGTTAGAAATTGGAACCCAAGCCATTGTGGTCTTGGGTCGTCCAGATGGATCAAAATAAACAACTTCAAGCAATTTACAATCAATGTTATCATTAACTTTTGGAACAGAAGTTTCACAAATAGACTTTTTCAAAGAAGACACATTATTATTGGTTGGAAAAACATTATTTGATATATTATTATCAGATTCAGATGTTTCCAAAATTTTCTTTAATTTTCTGTTACGTCTTCTTCGTTGTGGTCTAGAAAGTTTAACTTCAGGTTGAGAATCTTTTGGAATTCCAACATGTGGAATCTCAAATTTCTCTTGACACACAACTGATTTAGAACTGAAATTATCCTACTACCTAAATCCTGAAGATTTAGTAAAAGATCGACAAGGCATATTCTTCTCCACACTTTAAGTCGACTTTCCCTCATTTGTTCTTTTCAGAATCTTCACCACTTTTTGTTGTGAAGGAGCAGTCTTCAATTTGCCTTGGTTATTATAAGGACAATTTATCAAAATGTGACCAGCTTCATTGCAGTGAAAACAAACTCTTCTATCTTGATGAGTTTTGATATAAAGGGTTTTTCTTGAGTTTGATGAGCCATCCGATGAATAAGCTTCAGAAGATTGTACTGAACAATTTACTGGCTTCTTTGGAACATAAATTTGAGTAGGCACCTTGGATGAATGCATCTTTTGATGACTAGCAGCAACAAAACCACTTGACTATAACAGTTTGGAAAACTTAGGTGTAGCAACTTTCACTTCATCAGGTTCTGTCAGAATGCATCTATCACGGGTAACTGTTTTTACGACCGTTGGTTCATCAAGTTTCACCTCCTTTGGAATACCTTCAACCTTCTTCTCATTAAACACCTCATCCTCAGAGTCAGACTCATAGATCATCTCCTCCCCAGTCACTGGATTGACTTTCAACACTGTCTTTGGATCTATTTCCTCTTTATGAATAATTTGAGGTTCAACCACATAATTTGCATTGAATGGAGGAGGAACAAATTCAATCCCAGTAACTCTCTTAGTAGGATCAGCATTAGCATTAAAACAATCCAATACTACAGAAGAATTTTCAAAATTTCCAGCTTTCGATGAAGTTTGATCACTTCAGATCCTTTGTCAGAAATTTCTTTGTTCTTTTGAGCAACAACTTCATTTCGCTTTTCTATTTCAGCATAAGCCATATCCATATGATATGCTTGTTCCTTATATTTCAACCCCAAAGAATTTAAATCTCTTTTCAAAGATTCAATTCTATCTACACACAGTTTATCATTATCTTTCAGTTTTTGATTAACTGAATGCATCGATTTCATATCACAAATCAAATTTGTGTTATCATCCATGACTTTTTGCATTTTATCTTTTACACTAATGTAATTAGAACAATAAATTTTACAGACAGAATCTTTTACCTTTGACGGATCAGACATGTCTGCCATGAATACTTTTGCAATAGGAATATTTTCTGAATCAACACTATCTGAAGCATTTTGAGTTAAAACTATATCATCTTCAGCAACATCTGATGCGATATTAGAATCAACATTATGTACATGTTCAATTTCTTCATCAACACTCGACACACTTTCACCATCACTCGAACTATCATCATCAGTCGACTCTTCAGAATTTTCAGAATGAATCTCTGCTACAAATGCTTGACTTACCGTACCCACCAAATCTTCTAGATGAATACTCCAGTCATATTTTTCATCGTTCTGAGCAACCAAAGCCAATGACGCAGATGCATGAATAGAATTTCTAGATGAACCATGTGAATGATTACGATTATTTTGAAAGTTGTTCGGTTTCTTCTGAGAATCAAACTCAACTTTTGGCTTCACACATTCTTTAGCAAAGTGACCATACTCTTGACAGTTATAGCAACGCACTTTGGTTTTATCAAATCCCATGCGTGATCGACTGTTAGAGCCAATATATTTTCTTCCAGTCTTCTTCAGAAAATCTTTTGCTTGTTGCATCAGCATAGCCATATTCCATTGAATGTTCATTTCTTCCACATCAACAGGATCAATCTGTCTGAAATCTTCTTCAATAACCTCTGGATCATGAATTTTTCCTCCAATAAAATTTTCATACGATGCCATGAATGAGGAAAACATAGCCAAATAATCATCAGCAACCTTTTGATTCATATTGTGAGTTCCAGACGATGAAGACGCTGTAGTTGCAGAGAAACCAGAATGACTAGAATGACCAGAATGAATAGGAATTCCAGAACACTGATCATTAGAAGTATCTTGAGCATCACCAGAAAAGAATGCAACCCCTGTACCAGTTTTACCAGAAGTCTTGGCAAAATACATTGAAGGTTCTTGTATATGTTCCATATTAGTCTCCTTCTTCTTCATATTCATATCATGAGATTGAATCTTTCCAAGAACCTCTTCCAGAGACATTGCTTTATACTTGATATTCTCTTTTATCAAAACTGTATACACATCAAACTTAGATGGTAATGCCTCCAAGAACTTATCATTTATCTCTTCTGTCTCACACACCACTGAAGCACTCGACAATTCACTTAGCAGATGATAGAATCTTGTAGCAAGATCATCCAAAGATTCATTTTGAAAGTGCTTGAATACTAAGAATTGTTTCTTCAGTAATTCCTTTCTTCTATTCTTTTCATCCAAACTCCCTTCACATCTCTTTTGTAACGCTTCCCACAATTGTTGAGAAGACTTGAATTGTTTAAAACTGTGATAAATTTCCTTAGGAAGAGACATCGAGATACTTGCCTTCGCTTTCTTTTCTCTATCAAACAAGAACTTTTCTTCTGTGGTTAACGCAGACACCGGTTTCGGAACATCATCCCTTCCCATCCAAGTGCATGTCAGATGCGTATAACCTTCCAAAATTGGAATCCATAGACTTGTATCAGTGAAAGATACAAACTGATCAAACCGATCTTTCCAATTAGAATAATTTGCAAGACTTAACAACTTTGGAGGTTTCTGAGATGTACTGATCTCATTATCATAATTGAACATGTTAGTCACCTGCACCATATTTGCCATTTTTCCAGAAAAAGTTTCCAAGTGTTGAACAAGCTTACAATTAAGCGAAGATAATATGTTCGTTTCAAATACACCCAAGCGAATTTGATATCAAGCGAACTTAATAAGTTTGCTTAAATCAAAAATACAGAAAAGTTAGTAAGTTCGCCTAGAAAATAAGTTCGCCTGAATTGGGAGAAGCGAACTTCCTGCTAAGTTCGCCTGCACACAGCTTCAGCAAGTTCGCTTGCTTCAACACAATCAGAATCAAGAACAGCTTTAACTCAAAACACGAACAAAGATTTACCAAAAATCTTCATATCTCACCGATTTGAAGGAATTAGACAAAATTGAACCGTAGGATTATGTATTTTATCAATTATAACACTTCTATCGGATGAATTTCCTCAAAATCCACTTCAAAATCACTAAATCAGCAGCAAAATAAGATTCAAGTTCTTAAAAAACTCCATGGAAATGAAAAATCAAAAAGGTGATCAATTTCTTGTCAATTTGCATACAAAACCGTCTCAAATCACCAAGAATCATGAGCATAAGCTCTGATACCACTTGTAGGTCCACATGGCTCTTCTACGGATCGTTCTCGTGATAAGACGTATCGTTAACGTGGAGTGCGGAATCCTACCGAATCAATGATTGCATACGAAATGGACAATAGAAACAATCAGGTAAATAACATTCATTTGTATTCCAACAATCACAGAGTTTACAGACTCGAATCGTTCACTTCTGTATATCTCGCCTTTTTTTTTCCTAACAGACTCTGTAAACTCTATTTATATACATATGTTCTGCACCAGGCGAACTTAACAAGTTCGCCTAAAAGATGCTTAGGCGAACCTATTAAGTTCGCCTCTAATAGGCTAAGCGAACTTAACAAGTTCACTTCTGATAAACCAGGCGAAATTGACAAGTTCGCCTCTAGCATAACTTGTATAAACACTTAGAAAATATTTAATACAAAAATATGAAGACATTTAGATCTAAACTATTACAAAGCTTTTGTCATACAATCTATGTCCTAACATTTACAGCCAGAAGCTCAGCCGGTTGCTAAAGCTGCGTATCGATTGGCACCGACAGAAATGAAGGAGCTCATGGAGCAACTTTAGGATTTGTTAGGCAAGGGGTTTATAAGACCATGTATCTCACTCTGGGGGTACACCGGTCTTGTTTGTGAAGAAGAAGTATGGTAGCATGCGTATGTGCATCGACTACCGGGAACTCAATAAGTTAACGGTTAAGAACAAGTATCCGTTACCGCATATCGATGACTTGTTCGATCAACTACAAGGAGCAAAGTGGTTTTCACGTATAGATCTGAGGTCATTATTATCATCAGCTGAAGGTTAGGGAAGAAGATATCCTGAAGACGACATTTAGGACACGTTATAGACATTATGAGTTCTTGGTTATGTCCTTTGGATTGATGAATGCTCCGGCAGCATTCATAGACTTAATGAACCGAGTGTGCCGGCCATTGCTGGATAGATCGGTGATTGTGTTTATCGATGATATTCTAATCTACTCTAGGAGTGAGAAGGAACATGGGGATCATCTGCGGGAGGTGTTAGATACGTTGAGGCAAGAAAAGCTATATGCTAAATTCTCCAAGTGTGCGTTTTGGCTACGGGAAGTTCAGTTTCTGGGGCATGTTATTAACCCAGAAGGGATTATGGTGGATCCTGCAAAGATTAAAGCAGTGGTAAAATGGAACGCTCCCAAGACTCCGACGGAGGTGCGTAGCTTCTTGGAGTTAGCCGGTTATTACAGGAATTTCATCAAGGACTTCTCTAAGATGGCAACCCCACTAACTAAATTGACTCGTAAAGGAGTGAAGTTTGCTTGGGGAGCGGATCAAGAGCATGTATTTCAGGAGCTAAAGAGACGGTTGACTGAGGCACCGGTGTTAACATTACCGGAAGGGACAGACGACTTAGTGGTGTATTCTGACGCGTCTTATTTGGGGTTAGGTTGCGTGTTAATGCAACGCGGGAAAGTAATAGTGAATGCATCAAGGGAATTGAAGACGCATGAGGTGAATTACCCTACCCATTATTTAGAATTTGTGGTGGTGGTGTTTGCACTCAAGTTATGGAGACACTACTTGTATGGAATCAAGTGCACGATCTACACGGATCATAAGAGCTTGAAGTACTTCTTCGAGCAAAAGGAGTTGAACATGAGGCAGAGGAGGTGGTTAGAGCTGATCATGGACTACGATTGTGAGATCCTTTACCATCTGGAGAAGGAAAATGTGGTTGCCGATGCGTTAAGATGCAAGGAGGAACACACGCCAATCAGAGTTAAAGCGTGTCAACTGGTAGTAACGCCATATTTTCTGACATTATTAAAGGATGTGCAGACTAAAGCCTTGAGGGATGAAAGTCTAAAAGAAGAAAGAATTTTTGGATAGCGTGATCTGTTGATTGAGAACAATCAAGAGGTGTGAGTCAAGGATGACCGTATCTGGATACCCAGGCTTGGTGGATTTAGAGAGCAGGTACTTGACGGAGCGTACAAGTCAAGGTACTCGATACATCCAGGAACGACAAAGATGTATCAGGACATGAAGGGAGACTATTGGTGTCCGGGAATGAAGCATGATGTGATCCAGTATGTAAGTAAGTGTTTGACATGCTTGCAAGTTAAAGCAGAGCATCTGAAGCCTTATAGGAAAATCCAACCGTTAGAGATTCTGAAGCGAAAGTGGGAGCATATTACAATTGATTTTATTATGAAATTGCCCAAGATGATAAAAGGGCATGATACGATTTAGGTAGTAGTGGATCGGTTAACCAAAAGTGCTCATTTTCTACCAATTAAGGAGACCTTCTCATTGAAAAGGTTATCCAAAGTGTTTGTTAATGAGATCGTTGCCAGTGTTAGGACATAGATGTGTGACAAAAGCTTGTTATAGTTTAGATCTATATGTTTTTATGTTTTGTAATGTTTTGATTTGTCTAAGTGTTGTAAGTTCTGCTACAGGCGAACTTAGCAAGTTCGCCTAGTCTAAATAGAGGCGAATTTACTAAGTTCGCCTATAGCAGAATGAAGTCTATATATAGAGTTTACATGTTCAGTTTTTGTAATGCTTTTGAATGTTCAAGTCTCTAGTTCTGTAAACTCTGTGATTTGGTGAAATACAAGAAGAAGATTATTTACATTGTGTGATTGTTACTGTTTGTGTAATCTCGTATACACAATTAGTGATACGGTGGATTCCACACTCCGTGTTATTGATACGTCACATCTCGAGTACGATCTATAGGAGAGTCATGTGGACCTACAAGTGGTATAAGAGCTTATGCTCGTGATTTGTGATTTTTTTTGTGATGATTTGTGTATGATTTGACAACAAAATGGTTGACTTTTGCAAAATTTTCATATTCATGGAGTTTTCAAGTTCTTGAGAGGATTTTGTGGCTAAATTCATCAAATTGGAGGTGATTTTAAAGAAATTGATCCATTAGAAGTGTTCTATATCACATTATCCTCAATCCTACGGTTCAATTTCATCAAATTCCATCAATTCAGAGAGTTATGATGATTTTCGAAATTTTTTATTCGTGTTTGGGTTGAAGAGTTCATATTCCTGAGTTCTTGCTGCTGATACAGGCGAACTTAATTTCTAAAGTCTGTTAGGGGCGAACTTATTAGGCGAACTTAATATCTTTTCTTGTTTAAGCGAATTTATCAAGTTCGCTTGTAGTCTTGTTCGCTTGTGGAGGATAGAAGCGAACATATTAAGTTCGCTTGAGGGTGTTCCTTGATATACTTAGTATTTTTGAATACTTGTTGATTATGGAAAACATGGAGCAAGTTACTAACATGTTCAACTATGATAATGAGATTGGTACTTCTCAGAAACCACCAAAGCTGTTAAGTCTTGCTGATTATCCAAACTGGAAAGATCGTTTTGATCAGTTTGTGTCGTTTACTGATACCAGTATATGGATTCCTATTCTGGAAGGATATACACATCCAACATATTCATCGATGGGTAATGATAATGTTCCCAAGCCTGTATGTGCTTTAAATGCTGAAGAAAAACAGTTGTTTGATAGTGAAAAGAAAGCAATGGCGAGTATTTCTATGTCACTTCCAATGGAGATTTATCACAGTTTCAAACAATTTAAATCTTCTCAACAATTGTGGGATGCTTTGCAGAAACATTGTGAAGGAAGTCAAGATGTGAAGAAAAGTCGGAAAGAGTTATTTAAAAAGCAATTTCTGGTTTTTAAACACTTACATAATGAATCTCTGGATGATTTTGCAACAAGATTTTATCATTTGCTGAGTGAGTTATCAAGTGCAGCGGTAGTTTATGAAACTGAGGAGATTAATGATAAGTTCTTGGAATCTTTACCATCAAAGTTTGATGCGTATTCGGTCTTGATCAAAGAAAATGTCAAGTACAAATCCATGTCTCTTGAATATTTTCTTGGAAAAATTCAATCTCATGATTTGAATATGAAGAAGAAGGAAACAAATACGGAGCATATTCAAGATCCTGCTATGTATTTTGCAAAAACTTATGTCAAATCTGGATCTGGTGTTGCATTATTTTCTGGTGATGGTCAAGATAATTCAAGTGAACATATGTCTGGTGTTTCGTGTCAGACTGGATTCTCTGCAAATACATCAAATTCAACATATGGATCACATAATACAAATTCACATCATATGAACCAAAGGGTTGCTGATGACTATTTGGCAATGTTTTCTTCTTTCATGACATCGTATGAAAACTTTATTGGAGGGAAGATTCAAGATCCTGAAGCTATTGAAGAGGATTTTTGTCAAATTGATCCTGTTGATTTGGAAGGAAATGAATATTCATTGGAATATGGTCATGCTTATGAGACAACCAAAAGACTTTCTGAAGAAAATTGGTAGGAAGTATATTGGTTCTAATAGTTGGACAAGAATGGGGTTTGATAAAACAAAAGTTCGATGTTACAATTGTCAAGAATATGGTCACTTTGCCAAGGAATGTGTCAAGCCGAAAGTTGAATTTGATTCTCAGAAAAAGAATAACAATTTTCACACAAACAGATCTCAATCACATGGTTCTACTGGATGTGGAAATTCAGCTAATGCTTCAACATCATCTGCTTTGGTTGCACAAAATGATGACAATTATGATTGGGATATTCATCCAGAAGATCTGGTTGGTGCTGTGAGTCAAGCATTTGAGGCTGAAATTCATTTTGAAAATTCTGAAGAAACATCTGATGATGATAGTTCCAGTGATGGTGAAAGTTTGAAGAGTGATGAAGAGATTCAAAATGTAGCATCTGAAGAAAGTATTGAAGCTGAAAATGTTAAAGTACACAATGTTGATACTGAAGCTTCTTCTGATTCTAGTGTATCTGAAGATGAAATTGTGTTGACTACAAGATCTCCTGATGTGTCTCAAGATATTCCAATTGCTAAAGTCTTCATGGCTGACATGTCAGATCCTTCAAAGGTAAATGACTCTATCTGTATTATTTGCTATTCTAATTGTGTGTTTGTGAAGGATAAAATGCAGAAAGTCATGGATTATAATACCAATTTGATATGTGACATGAAATCAATGCATATAGTAAATCAAAAGTTAAAGGATAATGATAAATTGTGTATTGATCGAATTGAGTCATTGAAGAGAGACCTAAACTCTTTGGGGTTGAAGTACAAAGAACAAGCATATCATCTGGATATGGCTTATGCTGAAATTGAAAAGAGAAATGATATAGTTGTTGATAAAAACAAGGAGATTTCTGACAAAGAATCATAGGTGATCAAATTACATCGAAAGCTGGAAAGTTTTGGAAATTCATCAATTCTGATGGATTATTTTCATGACAATGCTGATCATGCAAAGAGAATAGCTGGAGTTGGGTTTGTTCATCCACCATTTAATGGAAATTATGTTGTTGAACCAGCAATCATAAATGAAGAGGATATAGATCCAAAGACAGTTCTGAAAGTTAATCTGGTGACAGGAGAAGATATGGTTTATGATTTTGACATTGATGATGAAGTGTTTGATGAACAAAAGGTTGAAGGTGTTCCTAAAGAGGTAAAACTTGATGAACCAGTTGTGGTGAAACAAGTTACAAGAGATCGGTGCATCTTAACTGAACCTGATACAGGTGTTCAATCAACTATTTCAAAAGTTGTCTCAAAGTGGTTTTGTAAGAGCAGGTCATGTTCAGAAGCAATACAATATCCCATCCCTAAAGGTGTCTCAATCTAAAGTTTCAAAGTCTCATGTTGGAGAATTGTCAAGACTTGTTTATATTCCAAAGAAGAAAGTTGAAAATGGCGTTCATTCTTCTGAAGGAATTTTATCTGGTGTTTCATTGACTTCAAGAAAAAAAATCCTTATATCAGAGATCACCGGGATTAAAGATTGTGCTTTCATTGTAATGAGGTTGGACATATTCTGATTCATTGTCCTTACAATAATCAGGAGATGTTGGAACTATTTTTAGGCCATCGCATATAAAATAGTCTGAAGACGGAAGAATTCTTTGAAGTTAAAAGATTTCGACCGAAATCTTATAGTTTTCGGAAGAACTCATTCTTTGTCTTCTTAGTATAAATACTTGTTTAGTTTAACTTTTGTAAGTGGGAGTTCATTTGACACATCTATACAATTTGGAAAGTTACACCTTTAACTATGTGTTTCTCGTTTCTTGATCAATCTACTCGATTCTAGTTTCTACCAATTGATTGCTTGATTTACTCGAATAAACGGTTTTCACAAGTGGTATCAGAGCTTTCGGTGCTCGGTTTTGGGAGATTCAAGCACGTTTCAAAGTTTTGTTAAAGTTTTCAATTTTTCAAGATTCAAAAGTCATCAAATTGGATCGTTTTCAGTGTCATTTTTGAGTATTTAGCATGTAAAACAATAGAGATGAAGTTTGGGATGATTTTCGGGGCTTAATTTGAGGTTCGGAAGTTGCAGGTCGAAATTTTTTGATTTTCAGTTGAATCGCCTGAAATCTCTGTTGAAGGGGTCGAAATCTTGACTTTTCGGTCGAAAAGTCTCAACTCAAGGTTTTTCGGTCGAAAAGTCTCCTTTACAAGTTTTTTGGTCGAAAAGTCTTCTCTACAAGTTTTTTCGGTCGAAATCTCTTCTACAAGTTTTCCGGTCGAAAAGTCTCCTGTACAAGTTTTTTGATCGAAAAGTCTTATCAAAATCCTTTGATCGAAATCTCATATTTTGTCCGAAATCCCTTCTGATCGAAATCTTACTTTTCGGTTGAAAAGTCCTGCCCGAATTCTCAAAGTTTTCGATCGAAAAGTGTGGGAGTAAAAAAAAAAGTTTTTTGGCGGGAAAAACTTTCTTGTTCAAAATTTTTAGAGGATGTTCAGAGCTATGTTTGGCGCTGATTTTGAAAAAATGAGGTAGTTAAAAAAATATAAAAAGAGGAATTTCAATGGCTGACGAAAGGGGTGTGCATAAGGTATTTGTAAATGGATTGGGGTATGTTCATCCATATTTGTCTAAGGAAGATGTGAAAGGAAAAGCCAGACAAGACGAATTAAAGAAACGATATCAAGTATTCACACGCGCAGAAGGAGAATCTTTGACTGAACAATATCACAGATATGTGAAATTGATCAATGATCTAAAGGAGGTTGATCTTGAATACGAAAAATCAGAAGTCATGGATAAATTTCTCAATTCTCAACCACAGGAATGGGAGATTTATAAACTTAATATCAGAAATAAAGGATTACAGTTTAACTCATTAGAGGATTTGTGTGCAAAGCTACATTTGTATGCACTTAAAGCTGATCAGAACAGAATAGTGATCAAAGGAGGATACAATTATGATTTTCAAGGAAATTGTAAACGTATAGAATCAGATTTGGTTGCTGAAGCAGTGAAAGAGTCACAGAAACTTATAGCTTATTCTGAACTGCTCAACGAAAATATGTGTTCTGTGGAGTGTTTTGAGAAAATTGCTGATTACAAGAATTGAAATCAACTTCTGATGGATGCATTACATTTCTTATACCGACTCATCGCTATGGATACCAATCCTTGAGGGATATAAGCATCCCACACACATCTATCTTGATGAAACCATGCCCAAACCTATCTCTAAACTTTCTGACGAAGAAAAGAAAGCTTATGATCGAGAAAGAAGGCACTTGGTTCAATCACTATGGCATTAACTCGGGAATTGTTCCACAGTTTCCGAGGTTATGACAATTCTAAGGATCTTTGGAAAGCTTTACAGAAAAGATTCAAAGGAAATAGTGACATCAAGAAGAGTAAGCGGGATCTACTCCGGAAGCAGTATGAATGCTTCAGATTTTTAGAGAACGAATCTTTAGATGACCTCATCTCTAGATTCTATCATCTACAGACTGAGTTAAAGGCTTTTGAACTCAGGTATCCAGATGAAGAGCTGGTGGAAAAGTTTTTGGATGCTTTGCCACCCAAATTTGAGATGTACACAACCCTGATGAGGGAAAATCCAAAATTCTATGAGATGACAGTAGAGGAGGCAATAGGAAAGGTTCAAGCTCATGACATGAACCTAAAAAGAAAGGAGAGCTCAGGAAGACCTCAGATACAAGACCCTTCTATGTATCATGGGACGACTTCTACATCCAAGTCATCGGGCTCTGGAATTGCCCTTTTCACTAGAAACTCTACTGAAGAAGACCACTCAAATGGTTGTGGTGTTCATGCATGCTATGCATCTGGATCAGGGTTGGGGTCTCATCATCAACATACCTCAAGAAATCCTCCCGCTACAACTTCAGCTAATCAATCAGCTATAGCAAAAATAGCTAAAGATCATGTAGCATTATTCTCATCATGTATGCTTACCTATGAGAACTTCATTGGCGGAAAGCTAACGGATCCTGAAACAATAGAAGAAGACTTTAATCAAGTGGATCCTGATGACATGGAGGACATGGATATTCAGTGGAATATGGCTATGATATTGAGGAGAGCCAAGCGTTTCCTGAACAGAACAGGAAGAAAGTTCATTGGAGGGCATTCTAATGCCAAGGTCGGGTTTGACAAATCTAAGGCCAAATGCTATAAGTGTCTAAACTATGGACACTTTGCTCGTGAGTGTCAGAAAGACAGAGCACCGGCCTTGAGTTTTACCAGACCTAGCCAAGGAAACAACCATGGCTACAACAACTCAAACAACCACAATCAAAGCCAAACTGGAACGTCCAATGCACTGGTAGCTCAACAGGACGACAACTTTGATTGGGGTGTTCATCTGGAGGACGCCATCATTGCTCAAACCCAGGTTGGTCTCATGGCTGAGATCATGGAGATGATGGAAGCTGAGAAAAAGGAAGCTTCTATGGCTGACCTAGAAGAGTCTACTACTGCTGCTACAGAGGAGGAGAAGGAAGCTGGAGAAAAGGAAGCTTCTGTAGCTGATAAAGAGGAATCGACTACTGCTGTTGCTCTCATGGCCATTGGAGAAGCAACAAGTTCATCTTTTGAGGTAGATTCTAATCCTTTTTCTGTTATTTCATGTTCCAAATGTCTAGGGCTAAAACTTGAAAATTCTAGGCTTTAAGACAAAATCGAACCCCTAAGTATGGCAACTCTAAACTATAAAGAAAACGAAAAACGTTTTAAAGATTCAATTGAAACGTTGAAAAAGGAAAAATGTGAATATTCTCTAAAAATAAGCAATCAACAGCTTCATTTGGATGTTGCATACAGGGGGTTGGAAAAACGAAACAATGAAATTAACAAACTGTAAAATGAGATCTTACAGTTAAAATGTTCTAATGAGAAGTTGAAAAACTCTCATTTTGTGGTGGAACACTACGAATCTGTAGTTAGACAAATGAATGGGTTAGGGCTGGGTACTAATGCCATTCCTCCACCAGTAAGCGGGAAGTTTGTCAACAGCTTAATAGACATTGATCTTACTTGTCTAGATGAGTCCTCTGATAAGGATGATCCCCTAAAAAGGATGAATCCTCAAGTAAGGCTAACTCCACATCTAGTGAGGAGTTTGTTACTGCTTCTGAAGATGGGTCGGTTAACACTTGCCCTAAAGGAGTAGTATCTGAGGAGTTGTTAACTGAACAGAAAGTAAAGAAAAACATTATCACTAATGGTGATAATTGCATTTTAACTGAACCCAATATCATTGAAACAAATGATAAACTAAAGGTGATGCTTTATGGGGGTTATAAAAATCTTAACCAAGTAAAGAAAGAGGCTTTTTCAGCTCACTATGGGCTTGGTTACAAAGAAAATTTGGAAAAATACTATACTCCCAAAAACCAAACTGTAAAGGTTCAGACTCCTGTTCATAAACCAACTCCTCCTGCTCATAATGCTGAGTTATCTAAGGCCAGATCTAATGATCCTTACAAGAGAGACTTATGTAGACAAGAGGAATTGTTTTCACTGTGGCATGGTTGGTCACATTCTTGTGAACTGTCCTTCAAAGAACCAAGGGAAACGGCCTGTTGTTTCACAACCAGCTGTTATCCCTAAGACACCATCAGTGAAACCTCCCAAATGTCCAAAGCAAAATGTGGTGAAACCACCAGTCAAACCGATGGTAAAGCCTAAGAACAAATCTGAAGCTAAACCATCTCTTTCAAGAAAGGTAACGCAACCTGCTGTACCTTGTGTATCTACCTCTAGTAGTACACGTACTGGTGAGAAACCTGAGGCGAGACTCTCTAAACCACAGAGAAGGAGAAGGAACAAGAGGTTGAGAAAGCTAGAACAGCTGACTTCAGTTCAATCAGGTGAAGCTTCCACAAGTTCACCTACTGTAGTTGAATCAAAGTCTCCTGTTCCGGTTAAGAAACATAAGAGATCCTGGACTGCCAAATCCAAAAATTCTCAATCTCCTAGTTCTAATTCCTTTAAAGATTCATCAATTTTGAACAGTCATCACGACTGTGAGTTAAAGGAAGTAGTTTATTTTGAAAAGGATGGATGACCCAAGACCACAATGGCTTGGGTCTCCAAATCTAACTAATTCTTTTGTGACTCGTGCAGGGACGTCCGAAGGGTACTATCTCTAACCGTTGGTATGTAGATAGTGGATGCTCCCCGCACATGACAGGAAACATGGCCTTGCTTCAAGATGTTAAACCATTCAGAGGCGGCTATGTGGCTTTTGCCGGAGAAAAAGGCGGCAACATCATGTGTCAAGGCGTGGTTTCGAACGGTTGTGTCAGCTTTGACAATGTCAACTTTTGCGAGTAGCTGAAGCATAACCTGTTGAGTGTCTCCCAAATGTGCGACAAGGAGTACTCGGTGAAGTTTGACAAGTCAGAATGCCTGATTCTCAAACCTGGTTTTGAAGTTCCTGAAGATTGGATCCTGATGAGAGCGCCAAGAACAAACGACACCTATCAGATCGATATGAGCGTGGCGACAACCACCTCATCAGTTGCCACCTGTTTGCTTACCAAAGCGACAGAGCTTGACTCTATCTTGTGGCATAGGAAACTCGGACATATTTCGTATCGTAAAATGAATCATCTTGTCCGAAACGATTTGGTAACCGGGGTTCCTAAGCTGAGATTTACCGTTGTAGATGACTGTATGCCTTGTAAAAAGGGCAAATAGCAATGGAAGTCTCACAAGCCGAAGCTCCAAAACTCTATTGATACCCCTTTAAGTATCAGGAGTGTTGGAGGAAAGTCGTTATGTCTGGTTGTAACTGATGATTTCTCACGTTTTTCTTGGGTGCATTTTTTAGGTACTAAGGACGAGACTGCTGATATTCTTCAATACTTGATCCTAAGCTTGGAATCTCTTTGCAAGCTGAAAGTTAGAAGAATAAGGAGTGACAACGGAACTTAGTTCAAGAATAATTTGATGGAGATTTTCTGTCTCAAGAAAGGGATCCTTCATGAATTCAGCGCGCCGTACACGCCTCAGCAGAATGGAGTTGCTGAACGGAAGAACAGAACACTGATTGAGACTGCAAGGACTATGCTGTTGGATGTAAAGCTTCCTGTCACTTTCTGGGCAGAAGCCGTTAATACAGCTTGTCACGTCTTAAACAGAGTTCTGGTTGTGAAGAGGCACAACAAGACTTGTTACGAGTTGATCAACAATCGACTTCCCAATCTTGATTACCTAGTTTCTTTTGGTTGTCCTTGTTCCTTGTTGCTACAATATAAAGACCGCCAGTCTAATTTTCATGCAAAAGCGATGGAAGGCATCTTCTTAGGATACGTTGCCAACTCGCCTTGCAAGAGAGTGTACAATATAGGAACTCGTACTGTCGAGGAATGGTTCGAAGTGGATTGTAGTAAACACATCATTCCACCCGAACCAACAGGTCCAGCTTGGGGTTTTGATTATGATGCGCTATTCAAGTCATTCAATCTTCCTGATCTATCTGCAGTTGACGCCGCAAATGTTTATGAATTATTGGGTGGCGGCGATGACTCCAGTTTCTCTACTCGTGCTACTGTACCAATTATAACTCCTGATTCCAATGCTGCATCTGCATCTGGAACTCATGACAGTGATAACAGTGAAGGTGTTCATGTAGTCGGAGATGACGCTCAAGCCAATCCTAACACAACTGTAGGAAATAAAGCTCCAGCTGATCCAATTAACATTGAATCTTCTTCTTCTGGAACATAGGAAATGGGGGAGTTAAGCACGAATCTCGATTCAGAAATTCAGGAACCGAATGTGCCAGAGACGAGAGTGCATAGGAATCATCCAATCGACAACATTATTGGTGATCCTTATGCCGGTGTTCAGACTCGTCATCGAACCATCACTGAGAACACTAGTCTTTACACAGAGATACTTGACACGGGTGTCATGGAAACATGTCCGCATGCTGCATTCGTGTCCCGGTTAGAGCCGAAGAATGTGAAGGAGGCTCTCACTGACAACTGCTGGATTGAGGCGATGCAAGATGAATTGTCTCAATTCCAAAAGTTGCACGTGTGGGATTTGGTTGACTTGCCAAAATTCTTTCAGCCGATTGGAACCAGATGGGTGTTCAAATGCAAGACGGATGATCGTCATGTTGTTGTGAAGAACAAAGCAAGATTGGTTGTTCAGGGTTTTTATCAGCAAGAGGGCTTGGATTACATGGAAGTATATGCCCCAGTTGCTAGAATTGAGGCCATTCGACTGTTCTTGGCTTACGCCACATATGTCGGCTTTAAGGTCTATCAACTTGATGTGAAGAGTGCTTTCCTTTATGGTAAAGTTCATGAAGAGGTCTATGTCACTCAACCTCCCGGCTTTGAAGATCTGCATAATATCAATAAAGTGTATAAGCTCGACAAAGCACTTTATGGTCTTCATCAAGCACCGCTGGCATGGTATGAGACATTATCTAAGCATTTACTGTCTAATGGTTTCGACCGTGGACAGATTGACTCGACTCTCTTCATTAGGAAAGCAGGAGGTGACATTCTTCTTATACAAGTATACGTCGACGACATTATTTTTGGATCTACCAATGAAGGGTTGTGTAGGGAATTCGAGCAGGTGATGAAGTCCAAGTTTGAAATGAGTAATATGGGTGAATTTTCGTTCTTCCTGGGTCTGCAAGTCAGTCAAAGAGAGGATGGCATTTATCTACATCAAACCAAGTATGTGCAGGACATCTTGTCAAAATACAAGATGAATGATAACAGTACTTATGGCACACCTATCCCAGTCAATCATGGTCTGCATCCTGACAAAGATGGAAAGGATGTAGATAGCAGATTGTACCGTGGGATGATCGGATCACTTATGTATCTCACAGCTTCAAGACCCGATATAATGTTTGCTGTGTGCTTGTGCTCAAGGTTTCAGTCTCAACCGAAGGAGTCACATATGATAGCCGTGAAGAGAATTTTCAGATACTTGAAAGGGAAACCCCGATTAGGTCTTTGGTACTCTAAGCAGCGGTCATTTGACTTCAAAGCCTACACTGATTCAGACTATGGCGGGTGTAACCTTGACAGAAAGTCAACTTCTGGTGGATGTCAATTCTTAGGAGACAAACTGGTCTCCTGGAAGTGCAAGAAGCAGTCAACGATTTCTGTCTCAACTTGTGAAGCAGAATACATTGCTGCGGCGAGCGGTTGTTCTCATATATTGTGGATTCAACATCAATTGAAAGACTACGGCTTAAACTTCACTGGAACTCCTTTATTCATTGACAACAATGCCACCATATCCATCACAAATAACCCGGTGAAACATTCCAAAACTAAACATATAGAAATTCGCCATCATTTCATCCATGATTGTGCTGAAAAGCATTTGATTGAACTTGTAAAAGTTCACAAGGATGACAATGTTGCTGACCTTTTCACAAAGGCATTTGATCGATCCCGTTTTGAGCATCTTATCAACTTGATAGGAATGTTCAATCCTAAGTGAAAATTAATTTTTCTTAAATCAATTCAATTCATGGAAGTTAAATTTTATTTCTTTTAAATTTTCTGTATAGTTCTTTTAAGTTTCAAAATATTTTACAAAATCAAAAAAAAAAATGGAGAAAATTTCAAAGTTAACTTGAGAAAAGAGGAAATGATAGTACATCAGAAATGATCTAAACGTCATAGACTGCTCATATGGGAAATGATTGCGTCTTGCTTACTTAATTGTTTAAATTAGTATGTTTTTTAATCTGCTTATTTACAAGTAATTTGAATTGTCAGTAGGCTGTATGCGTCTTTGAATCACTAGTAGTGTGGAAACTAAATCTAAATTACAACTGTGATTTGAACCCTTGTTTGCTAGTGTGTGTGCGTAAAAGAATAGAAGAGATCATTATCAGATAAAGGATGTTAAATTTTGGCAATAATTTTCTTTTGAGATCAGTTTCGGGTTATGTCGTTAGCACAATTAATGCAGTTCATGTCACTGCCCATACTCACAAGTATGCAAGGGGAGATTGAATCAAGACATGTCTCTACATCAACCGTTAAGCATGTATTCACCCTTGAATCACCCCTGATTCATTGAAATCAAATCCAGATAAAAGTTGGATTCCCTTACCTTATTCAAACACCATACTCATTATCCTGAATCATCATACCGATATTCAATGAAGAAAATCAAATGAAACCAAGACAAATGAATCACTCGATTCTGAATCTTATGATTCCTGATAATCCTTATGGATTCTGCTTGATTTTTCCTGTGCTAATAGACGTAACTTCATTCTGAAAATTTAGAAAATCATTGGAAAAATCTTAGATGCCTTGAGATAGTGTAATTTACATTATTGTAGCATATCAGTGGGGTACACGTTGTATATCTTATAATTAATACATTAATACACAAGAACGTGATACAAAGATGCTTATAGTTTCAAATCTTATAATATTGTCAACTTGAATTACTTGTTTATGTGCTTATTATGTATGAATAAATAGTAATCCATGACATGATCCCATATTCTTTGATGTTTATATTGTATCGTTTTTGCTAAAAGATAGCCTGGTATGATCCTCTGCTCGTGTCTTTGATCAAAAATAGTTTGTGTGAATACTTGTATATTTCTATGACAAAAGATCAAAAAGATTTTAAGTTTATGCATAGTTCAATTTTATTCAGAAAAGCCAAAATATTTGTGTTTAACCTTCCTGAATTGTATTTGAATCCTCGTGATTGAAGATTTTTATCTTGTTCGTTATTTGACTTAAAAAACTTCATAAATTTGAGTTGAAAGTTTGCGCACTTAAGGGTTTGTGCGTACTTCTAAGTGCGCATGAAGTAAGCCCTGCATACTTAACAAGTACGCAAGAGTTAAGTCTTGCGCACTTGTAAGTACGCAAGAGTTAAAGCGTGCGCACTTGCTAAGTACGCACGACCTTTTTGCGTCGGGTATATAAACTGGACTTAGAAAAATTTAAGAGTTTCATCTCTTTCAAACCGGTTCAAATTCCCTCCGACTTTTACTCAAAAACCAAAGTGTTCCTAAACCGATTTTTTGTCCCGTTGTTAGTTTCATCTTCATATAACAACAAATTGGTGAGAATCTAGGCTACATCCATCCACGAAATCGTGACTTTGGACCGATTCAATGACTTAGAGAATCTAGGTTTATTCCGTGATTTTTTTGGGCAAAATTTGGGTTGTTTGGGTAAATCTTTGTCACTAAACCTGATTAGATACTATAATCGACCCTTAATTTGTCCGTATAGCTATTGATTTTGTCCTTGACCTTGAATTTGAACCGACAGTGGCTTCAGTCGACTGTTAGGTCAAAATTTGTCAAGTATAGCAAGTATTTGGTGTTGTTGTTGGACCCATAGGCTAGAATCATCGATTCCGACCTTGTGGTGACCCAATACAAACCGTTTTTTGAACATCTGTTGAATTTCAAATTTCTGGAATTTTTCACCAAGTGTGTTTCCTGCGCACTTAACAAGTACGCAAGAAGCATTTCATGCGTACTTGTTAAGTACGCAAGAGGAAATTCCTGCGTACTTGCTAAGTACGCAGGACCAACACTTGGGAAAAATTTCTAAGTCTGAAATTTCAGTTCAAAGAGTAACTGCTATACTAAGTCATTTTTATCCATTTCCAATGATACTTGTTGTTCTGATTATGTTTTCTGTGTGTTTTTGCAGATTATGGCTCGGGAGTTTACTAACGAATTCAATATGTTAGCTAACACTGAACCAGAATGGAACGGTGCAGCACTGAAGTATAGAGAAATAGTTGATTTCTTGAACCGTTTAAGAATCAGCTACGTTATTTCTGCTGACCCGATCGTTTCAAGACCCTATCTGGAGCAGTTTTGGGAGACTGCGGAGCATGATTGCACGATAACCCCCAACGTTATAAGGGCTACCGTTGCTGGTCATGCTATCGCCTTTTCTGAAGATTCTATTAGAAGGGTCCTGCAATTCAGAGATCTCTCGACCGAACCGACAGCCTATCCAGACTACTTTGTGGACGGCTGTTGGAGGCAAAGAATGGGATATGTCGGGGCGAGAGACTATGCTTTATATAAGAAGATGTGGGTACTAGACCAATGGAGATACTTCTCCCACGTCATGATCATGTGCATCTCCTCAAGGAAAGCTGGAAAGGATGCCATGGGTCATGACCTTGCAGCAGCCATGGTTGGCCTATCTCTCAATAAGGGCTACAACTTCTCCCGCTACATTTTCAAAGCCATCAATGACCAGATCAACACGGCGAAGAGGTTTAGGTTCTTATTATACCCTAGGTTTGTGCAACTTTTGATTAACGACGCGTTGCCAAACCTACCTGCTATAGGGGAGAGACTGCAAGTGAAGAGGGTGGACAAAAGAGTGTTCGCACAATTCTTAAAGCCATGCAGTGTAGAACCTACCCCTGTGCATACATAACTCTTTGGCCACCTCATAAATGATGCATATGTGCACCAGGTGACTGGAGATGGTATAGTCACGACTCGGAGCCTGAATTGAGTGAACACTCCAATGAACAACAGCAACAACAAGCGGAGGAAGTGGAAAGTGATGATGGATCGTCTGATAATGGAGACGAAGAAGGAGGAAATGATGGTGCTGAGGGATCCGACTCGGAAGAGACAGAGTCAGATTCTTCTGATTCCGATGATGCGCCATCGCAGGTACACCCAAGGAAAACGACAAAGGTAACCCTACCAGAGTCGTACTCCAAGAGAAAGCGACAGTCTTCTAGCAGTGAATATGAGCCAGACTCTGAATCTGACACTGCTATACAGAGACAAAGACGAGAAAGCATTCACAAAAACAGGGGCGATAGGCAACAGATTTCTATCCCAGTGAGGTGGAGGCTCAGCATCAAGTACAAGTTTCAGCTGCTAGTCCTGATTCAGCCTCCACCCCACCTTCACAGCAACTATACCGTAGGAGGAGGAGGCCACAGGTGCAACTTGACGTCGCCGTCACTTCAATCACAGAGGAGATCCCTGTGATAGTGACCCTCCCTACCATATCTGCTTAGGTGGCGATAACTACTCCAATTCTCACGGAGTCAGTCACCATCACCCCTACCATAACTCCTATAACCCTCATCACATCCTCAATCCCAGCAACCACCATTGATCCTCTAAGTCAACCCTTCAATTGTGGAGATTTCACGCAAGGGTTTGACTTCGATACCATCTTCTCCTCCCCTATTCACAATGCCGAGGCGTCATCATCCAGACATCCTGATCCGAATGCTGCAAGGATAGATGTTCTGGAAACCCAAGTTGCTGGATTGTTGGAAACTATTCAGAAATCAAAGGAGGAGTCTGACGCTCAACAAGCACAGGTTAATTCATTGGTTGACGAAGTTAGAATCCTACGTAGCCAGAGAACGGGGACTGATGAAAGACTGAAAAATGCCATGGCCCAGAACGAGCTCCTAATCAAGACAAATGAAATGATTCTTGGTCACAGGTCGTCCTTGGAGCTGAGGTTTGATATACAGAGGAAAGAGCATGAAGCGATGGTCAAACTAATTGCCGAACTGACCTAAAAGCTTGATGCTCAGGGGGAGAAAGAGAAAGAGAAAGAGAAGGAAAAAGAGAAGGACAAAATTACTGGTGATGAGGCTTGTCATCCTGTTGACTTGACTAAGGATGACGACAAAGACAAGGATCCCGAAGCCGGTCCTAGTGGAGGTGAGCACCAAGCTTTAGCAATTGTGCCCATCTCTGCTATTCCAATGGCTCAGGGGGAGTCTACTCATCAAGAGGGTGGTGATACCTCTGGTGGTGGTGGTGGTGACAAAGGAAAGTCAGCGGCTAAAGTGCTTAAGGACTTATCTGATGATGAGATCCTATACCTAGAGCCTGACTATTCCAAGGAAGCACAGATCGATGCTCTCTTTAATCTAGAAGAAGGAGAGATCGAATCTGGTGACGATTGGGATGATGATGAGGATGTTGTAATTGAAATTCCCAAGGGTGACGGGGAAGGAGAGTACGAGTTAGAAGATGGAGAGATCTTTGAATTTCCATCCTTCGAAGTTCAGCTCGACACAGGTTCAGTCGAGCATAGTCGAGCATGCTAGTAATGTGGAAGCCTCGACTGAAGCCTCCACAGTTGACCCTACACCTGTGGACCCAGAGGCACCGAAAGAAAAAGATATGCCTTCTACTTCATCAAAGGGTCCAGCTCCTGTGTGGCAAAAGACGTCTATAATAGACAAACAAGGAGCAACAGAGATGATCTTGGCTGTAAGGTTCGAGGAGGATAAGCAGTTGTTCGCAATCAAAAGATCTGGCGGGGTTCAATACTTGAAACCCACCAGTGAAGCGTTCAGCTCCTTACCCAAATACGACCTTGTGAACCTAGCAAACCGAGAGCTGCTGGGTCATTCTAATGACACAGTGGCGATGGGTTTGTGGGTGGTTCTGCAGCGGGAAGCAAGATCTGGGAAATTCGAGATGTTCAAGCCTCAAGTGCCCAAGAGATTCAAGGATAAGCACGCTAGACATCCTGTGACTAAGAAGCACTTAAAGAAATTGGTATACAAGCCAGTGCAATGTGAAACTAAGATTCCCCTAAGCAAGTTATCTCAGGATATTCTTGGTGACATGTGGTACTAGTACGTAGATCCAAAGACGGGCGAGGCTGTGATTATGGGTAAGGTATGTGTAGAGAGTGGGAACATAGTGCTAAAGGAACTTATCAGAATATTTGATGAAGTTTGGTTCATCAACTTTTCTGTGAAAGATCTGGAGGCACTAGCAGACAGGTATCGTGTGTACACTGATGAATGGACAAAGATCCTTGCTTCTAAATATAACAAGGTGATTAAGTTCTGCCTTGAATACAAGAAGAAGATGGAAGCTAAAGATCAAGTGCTGTGAAGACTGAAGACTGAAGATTATCCAGAGCTGTTGTCAAGGGGGAGTTTGTTGAAGCACTTTCCTGTGACAAACACTCTGGATAGATAGAGTCTTAGTTTGTACTTTAATGTTTGTAATTGTCTTTGTATGTAAGAGTCTTTATGTATTAGTTTATCGAGTTATATGTACTTTTACATATTGAATGTTGCATAATTCTCTAAGTGTTTTGCGCACTTGTAAGTGCGCAGGAGAAAGCTCCTGCGTACTTAGCAAGTACGCAAGAGCATTTTTCCCTGCGCACTTGCTAAGTGTGCAGGCATCAGGTCTTGTATAAATAGGATAGGTTGACAGAAGTTAAGTACGCAGACATAGGCAGTCATAGTTGCAAATACGCAAATTGTAATCTCAGTACTTCTCTCTATAACCTTCAAGTGTTTATAATAGAAAGAACGTTTAAAGTGATTCTCTTGTTGGTTTACTTTGTTTAGTTTGACTCTTCACCTAGTCACGGGTATTCCGCACCCGGTCCGACTAGTAGACCCACTTGCATGTGACGATCTGCCACACCCGAGGGACCTACACCATCCCGGAGGGTAATACGTAGGTCAAGACTCAAGCTTTCAGTATGTTAATTATACTCATTTTAGATGGAATTATGGACGCGGGCACCACCAAACTCGGATTTATTCTCATAAAAATAGAGTGGTTTGCCATGAAAATTTTTAAAAACCTCTAACATTTAACTTAACGTGGTACCTATCACCCTATGTTGACAGTTTCAGTATTACTGTTACCCTAAGATGAGTACCCACAAGATATCATGATTTTATTACGTGATTAATCCTAAGTAACACTCACATGCTATTTAAGCTATTCAAGTTGGCTGGGTCTACCAAAACATCACTAATTAAATGCGTTTTCAATTATTTATATCATTTAAGCTCAAACAAGTAGATCTAGTTGTACTATCATTTCCCATTTATTATGCAAAACTTTTGATTTCAAAGGACATTTTTTCAAAATTTTAAATTTTTTTGTATTTTTAGATTTTTATTAAGACACAAACTAGACGAACTAGACAATCACATCCCCACACTTGAAAGACACATTGTTCTTAATGTGAAGCAGGACACAAGTAGAAAATAAAAATGCAAAAATAAAAACAGGAAGCGACTTAGCTGGGTATGATATGCATTCAAGTGAATGTACAACTTCGTTCTTCCTTGTGTGCACCGTATAGCATTTCGGTCGTGGTTGCACACACTGCTGGGTTGCCTTTACAAAGTGATAGAAGCATCGGTCCCGTCCGAATAGAGGTTGAGTACGGACAGGACGAACAATTCCTGCAAAATAAACCTCACAACAAACCTGAAGCATTAAACTGACACAAATAAAAGACTCAAACTAACTAAACGACATGACTGACTCAAACTGACTCACTAAAAATCTTGATAAAATGCAAGGACACGTACCCGATGGGTGGCAAACACATAGACATGAATGCCACAGCAAAGTGAATCATCGATGAAGAACGGTTTCCGAGTCTCCCATGGTCGGTGGTTAGTGAATGATATGGATGATGATATGATGGGTGATGTAGGTGATGGTGTTATGATGGTAGGGTAGATGAGAGGTGATTAGTGTGATGAGTCATGGTAACGGATGATGTGGGTGGTGGTGGGTGACGGGTGTGAAAGACCTTGGGAAAACAAGGAGGGAAAGCAAAACCAGGACTGCCTCGCGTACCGCGAAGACTAGGTTGCCACTCTTCGCGTACCGCGAGGAGTGGGTGCTTAGGCCGGCTCGACTGTTTTATCTCTCGCGTACCGTGAGAGACTTGGATATGTTCTTCGCGTACCGCGAGGAAGGGTCCATCACAGAAAGTTAAGAAAATTTACAATTTTTATACTTAGAAAATTTTTGGCTTCTTAAAAATCTTTTTCAACCAATTTTTATAAAACTCATTTTAAGCATAAAAACAACTGTAAGCATACCTGGAACTTTGTTCCTGATGATTTTCCTCACTGAATCAAGCGCGAATCCCTGCAAGACACGACACACGCAAAACACACAATACCGAAAAACAAGTAAAAGACACAGACTCAAACCATAGAAGTCATACAAACTCTACATCCCGGGCACTTGCCCGAGAATCAAACAAGCCTATCAGGGGGCTTTTCCTTGATCCTAACCGGTACCGCCTTCATTCTACATGGTCTATTGGTCCTCCACATTACCAACATCCAAATACAGCCCACGAGCATAGAAAATCCATCACATATAACACTTAGGTCTTTCCACCATAGCTTAAATCTACCCGGTCCGAATGTAATATGCATCAAATAACCAAGTAATTTGTCACCCCTAGACGTCCCCACACTTGGGGTTTGCACTACCCTTACCCTAGATGAATTATTAACTCACGGGTTCTCTTACGGGGTGGCCTAGACCTAGGGGGTACTAGAACTCGGGGTCGGATCAACGGTCCTCCCATCAGAACAAAGAATCGGTAGAGGTTCAGGAATGAGATTTTCTATGGATATGATTTCTAAATCTCCACCAGGATCATCTAGATCCTCCAAAATCTCATCTAACTTCCCCACACTTGGGGTTGAGCCTATGTTCTCATCTAACTCTGCCATCATCTCCAGCAGATGATAAGGCACCTCATCGCCTTCTTCATCCGGCTCATCTAACAATCGCACTAACTCTACCGCCCAAACAGATGGTTCTTCTAAATTCGGGACGGGCTCCCCTACTTCTATCTCTGGATTAGAGTCCTGATGATAGTCCATGAAGGCATCAAGCATGCACACGGAGTGGCTATGCTCGCCAATATCCTCCACAGACTTTGTGGCATCAAATATAACCGATTCATCCCCACACTAAGTGTGAGTTTCCCGTCAAAGACATCGATCAATGCCTTGGAGGTGCGCAAGAAAGGGAGAGTATAAGTGGGACTCCGTCATCCGCATCCATGTCTAAGATCACAAAATCCACGGGAAGATAAATTTGCCTACTTTCACTAGAAGATTTTCCATAATTCCCCATGGATACTTGACTGAGCGGTCAGCCAAGGATATTCTCATGCGCGTTGGTTGTGGTTCACCAAGGTCTAGCTGTTTGTAAAGAGAGTATGGCATGACCAAGATCGGCCAACGCATGGTGCAAAGGAAAACTACCTAGGAGACATGGGATCGTGAAGCGTCCCGAATCTCCCAGTTTCTCTAGCATTTTGTTCTGCACCACCGCCGAGCATTGCTCACTAAATGAGACTTTAGAGACTTGCTCGAGCTTCTTCTTGTTGGAAAGAAGATCTTTTAGGAAATTTTCATACTTTGGCATGCTCTGGAGGGTCTATGTCAATGGAAGATTGACCTTGAGTTGTTTGAACATGTCAAGGAAGTGACATGTTCCCTGGTTTGCTTGAATGGCAGCAAGCGTGCTGGGTAGGGAACACGAGTTAGGTCAATCTCAGGGGTCTGCATCTCCACCCCTTCTTCTTCTCCTCTGCCTTCGTGGCAGGTATCACAACTACTCTCTCCTTGTCCACCTGCTCCTCGGCCATCTTGGCATCGATCTCAGCAAATCGAGCTCTCTAGTCTATCTTCTTGACCTCCTCAGGTAACGGAATGTTACACACACCTTTTTCTCCTCCACACTCCTAACTGACACGGACATCACTGAAGTGTTGGAGCTTGATGATGGACCTCCCTGTCGATCCTTCAAACTCTTAGCGATGTCCTCAAGCGTGCATTTTAGATCATGGAATGCCAACTATTGATTCTTCAATAGAGCGTCGTGGCTATCCAATCTACGCCTAGCATCAATGTCCTGCTGGACTAAGTGGGCAAGCTGCTGTGTCTGAGTCTCAAGCATCTCCTTTATCGTAGTCGTGTAGGCACTGCTTCCCGTGCTAAGTCCCGTATCTCCTCCTCTATTCTGCTGATACTGCTGTCGACCATTAAACCCCGGTGGGTTATTTCCAGATCTCTATCCCAAGCCAAATGAATTTTGGTTGTTATACCCTCGGCTCTGGTACTGGTTGCCAGTATAGCTCATCTACTATGGATTATTGACTAGGCAGTCCTGGGTGTCGTGGCCTCCCCTGCACACTTGACACTGCTGATCACTGAGCTTCAGTTCCTTAATCTCGTTAGCCATTGAGGCGAGTGCAGCAGCAATGCTAGAATCAGGAGTGACCTGATGCACACCTCTCGAGGCTGAGGTGGATGATCTAGCACTAGGAATGGAAGTCCTAGTAGATGGATACTGCTATTCGGCTTGAGCGAAGATCTCGAACATTTCCTCGCACTCAGCTGGCTCGAGTCTCTGCATGATATGGCTTCCTGCAGCTGTATTGAACATTTTCTGCTTCTCGAAGGTGAGACCATTATAGAATTTCTCCACTATGGCCTAGTCTGACAGACCATGCTAGGGACATCGGCTCAAAAGCGTGCTGAACCGCTCCCAGGGCATGTGATAAGGCTCGTTGGGATCCATCCGGAAGGAATGGATTTGATCACTGAGGCGAGCGGCCTTGAAAGGTGGATAGTATTTCTTGTAAAACTTGGCTTGAAGATCCTCCCAGGTGGTGATAGAATTGTCAGGAAGGGTGTCAAGCCAAGTAGATGCACGCCCAGAGAGCGAGAATGGAAATAAACGCAAGTAGATAGCGTCCTCAGATACACACGTGATATTAAAGGTATCACATATACGAACAAAACGGGACAGAAGTTCGGGTGTATCCTCATCTTCAAGGCCATGGAATTGAGTAGCATGAGTGATCGTACTCATGACATGTGATAGGATCTGCCAAGAATTGACATTTGGAATGGCGGGGCGGGTGATCGAAGATCTCGCCCAGTGACCCCATCACTGGCCCTCTGGTGCTCGGTACGTCTCGCTGGTGGATCAGCGTCGCCAATGGTAGGAAATGGAATGGGGCTAGTAGAACGTACCTGGTTTTCACACAATGCTTTCAAACGCTCCCAAAAGTCGTGGGTGCGCTCGTGTAGCTCTTGTTCAGGCTCTAGGAAAGTTGAATAAGGTGGTGACCCCTGTGAATGAGTATTGTGCATAAACGTAAAGAACCTAAGATGGAAAGGAACAAAGACTCAAAAACAAAAGAACTCGATCCTATATAAGACACACATATATGACACACAAATAGCACGTAGGACAAGCACACGAAACAGACTCAAAGAAAACAAATAAACCAAAAATAAAACAAAGAACTAATCAGAGTTAATACTGCTATTTCCAAGTGTCCCTGAAAATGGCGCCAAAAACTTGATGTCGTCCAGACAGTCTATAAAAATAACTATAAAAACCTAACCTAGACTCCTAAGTAATAAATGGAAAACCTATGAACTAAACCGCACTGACGGGCAAGTGAACCTATCGAGTGTAGCACAACTTAATGGTAAACCGGATTATCGAACCCTAGAGACACTACGAATAACAAAACAGACTCTGACTCAGACTAAAGAATGATGATTGGTTTGGGGGTTTACTACACTAAAGATTTTTGAATGCAGAAAACAAGGTCGACTTAACTATCAAGAAACACGACAAAGGTGAAATTAAGTTATGGGAAGAATACTACCTAGGCAGTAATTAATATCTATCTAAATATCATGTTCAAAACATCCATAACAGAAGTAAAAGACATAAGCATGGTTTCAATCAAACAAAACAAAGAAAAAGATTGAATCTTGAAAACTGAGTAAGCCACTACAACAAACCCGGAATCCAAAAGCTTCAAACTTGCACTTCAATTGACTTCCAAACACCCAAACTCGCATATGGTCTTGTTCTTGACGACAATAATCGAACCCTTTGACCTAATGGGATTCAAAATCTATTTAATCTAATTTTTCCAACTTTTCATGGAATACACCTCTCTCGCGTACCGCAAAAGACTTAGGCAAGACCCTCGCGTACCACGAGGGCTAAAACAGTCGGGCGCGTTTTCTTGAATCTTCGCGTACCGCGAACATTGATCCTCTAGTTTTTGCGTAACGCGAAGGACGGAATTTTCAGATTTTTGACTTTTCATTCTTGGACTTCATTCTCATGCTTGGTTTCTTCGGGTTTTCACTCATAATTACCTCGAGAACCTGTAAACACAAAGTAGACTCAATACAAACCAAAAACGACTCAAAATGAATACAAAACTAGTTAAAACGACACTAAAACAATGGAATAAAGATGTGTGCTTTGCACTACATCACCATTTAATGAGCTAATATCCTTTGAGACCTAAACCATTTTATAACGATTTTAGGGAAATTATATCCCGAATAAATTACTATAGAACTTACTCAGCGTAGCTGACGTTTTAGCATGTATTTCAGGTAAAGAGAAGGTGTGAGCTTGCGGCTTCTGGATGGTGTTTGGTTACCGTGACCGTTGTGATGACATTTATTTTCCGTTATGATGTTGGATTATTTAGATATTAACATTTGATTGAATTGTGTTTGAGATTTGGGTCGTTGACCACTGTCGACTGTTGGAATTCCGCTGCATTAATTTGAGTTTATTTGATGTCATTTACTACTGTGCTTACGTGTATGCCAACGTGTCGGGTTCCCAGGTTTGGGGCCTTACAGAATGATAGACAACAAATGTAAACATGATAACAAACACATGTAACAAAATACACGGTCTATTATCATAACCAAGTGTTTACAATCACAAGTACATACTCTCCAAGATTGTTGGAACTGAGACAAGAACACTAGGGTGCGTACTTTTGAGTGTGTGTACAGACTCTTTCAAATGACACAAAAACTCAGCTATTTATACACCAGCCTCCTGCGTACTTGTAAGTACGCAGGTAGACTCTTCATGTAAGTACGCATGGCATGTTTTGTGTACATAACAAATACGTAGGAACAACCACCTTGCGTATTTGTACAGTACCCAAAATGTACTTATAACTGAAAGAAACATCAGATAATTACAAGTATAGACATAATTGATTACAACTCGATAAAAGACAAATATGAATACATAAACATACAAATAAACTAAAATGTAGATAAACAAAAGATTAGCGCAGTATCTAGAGTGTCTGTCACAAAGATGCTTCTACAGTTTCGATCACTCGGTTGACTACTCTGCAGACTACCGCCTCTCTACGACTGTTGTTGTTGTCTAGTTGGCTGAACTTGTTGGATATATGATATCCGATCGTCAATTAAGTCAACGTTACTATTAAGGTACGATCCAAATACTTACACCTTAGACAACAAACAAAAATATAATAATTAATTGTTAAATATTATTCATGAAAGACGGAAACAATAAATGGTGAGTAAACATTTAACGAAATATTTGTCGGAGACTGTGTTAATTAATTATCTGATTAATTAATTATTTGAGGGGAATAAATGTTTAATCAGTTAAACATTTAAAGATTAGATTTTTTGCTAATTATATATGATTAGTAAATACAAGGGTTTAATAATTAAAGTTTAATTATTACTGGGGTATTAACTGTTAATACCACGGGTAGCAATGTGTAAATATAATGTCTATAAATATAACATTATAATTAAAACCTAAACCCTAATCCCACTCCACCCAAAATCGGCACCACCCCCTCCCCTCTTTGCGAGCCGACGCCGAGACCACCTACACTGTTGTGCGTCGCCGCGCTGGCCACCGCCGTCGCATCACCGCCTCCGTGATCGGCTCCCTCCCATGCAATCGTGTGACATTTTGCTACATGATTTCGTATACGAGTCAACTAGCGTGACGTTCGTTGTACTAAGGTGTTACAGATCTGGTTATCGTCAAAGGTATTATTCTAAGCACCCTATGGTTGGTTATTTAAGATTGTTTATACGCGTGTAATTGGATCACTGTATGAAATCCAGATCTGATCTGGTAATGTTACTATTAAATTGCTTTAGCTAAAATATATATCTGATTTATTTATTTAAAAAGTTTAAATAATTATGGTTTTAAAAGTTAAAACTGGTACCATGATTCCCAACAGTGGTATCAGTGCCAGGTTTACGCGCGTTTAGACGTATATATTTTTTTTAAATCGATCTATTGTTTTATTTGTCAAAACTTTTGTTTGACAAAAGATCAAGACTTTTTCGTTTGTTGTGATTGTGTTGAATGAATCGAGCACTAGAGACCTATGATTGTGTTGTTTGTTGATTGGTTGTTATCTTTGTATTTTTTATGGGTTATTTGTAACCCCGATGTAATAGTTAGGGTTTTATTTATTTTTAGTGTATTTGTAAATAAATATTGTAACCCTAAAGAAACGAAGACCTGAAGACCAAGGCGGACAAAGACAGGTTTAAAGATGAAGATCTTGGACTAAGTGGGAGATAGCAGATCTATTATTTTCTTATCCCTTAGACCTGTCCAGTTGTTCGTTTGATGGCTTGAAGGAAACCGGACAACTTTTCCTAGTTGCTCGATTCTGCGTTTTATTTATTTTTGTGGTTGTGATATAATTATTTAGGATAATAATTAAACCGCAAATTTTTTTAATAAAACTTTTGATACAATTTAAAAACGACGAGATAATTAAACTGTTTATTTTTCTCGAAAAAGTAATTAAATAAAAGGTGTTTTATTTAAAAGTAAAACAAGTTTTAAATTTAAATAGTTTTTATTTAAATCAATTTTAAATTAATTAAAGAGTTGATTAATTTAAAATCAGTTTGCGACAAATGACCAATTTAGATTAATAGGGTATTTGAAATTGGATCGTGTCGAGTGTTGGAAAGTGTTTCACGAACTAATAATTAGTAAAATTGGTTTACTAAAATTGTGCGACTTTTATCATGCTACTCGTCGACCAAAATGTTTTTGACCCGAAACGGTAATATTAAAAAACATTAAAGAAATTCCAATGTATAAAATCGATATTTCCGTGTCATCCTTAATTGTAACACTTCAACTAATTTATCCGAACCCTCGGTGTTAGTGAATTACCCTGCATCCGGCCCTACGGTTTTAGTTGAAAGTAGAACCGCGATTCCTGAGTTAGTTAGGTCGGGTCTACAGTTACAATTGAAGGACAAATATCACTTAAGTCATTTAAGTGGGCGTAGTTGAGCAAAAACGTATCCAAAGCTTGACATTACTCGTCATGCCCCTCAAACCGAGAGTTGTATAGCTGATACAATTGGTAATCGTTACCTACCCGTCTAGCTATGCCAGTGGAGATGCTCAGCCATTAACTGAGACATGGGCAACCGGGATCTCATTCCTAATTATTTAAGTTTTTGCAACTGGGTCATAAAATACTAAAACTCATTTTGAATTTTGTAGATGTCTAACGAATTGAATACAAATACCTCTTTCTCCCTGAAATCTATCCTTGAGAAGGATAAGCTTGACAATTCCAACTTCATGGACTGGTACCGTAACTTGACAATTGTTGTAAAAGTTGAGAACAAATTGTATGTTCTCGAGGGATCAATCCCGGAAGAACCAGCTGCTACTACGGGCCAAGCCCGTAAGATTTGGGATAAGCATGTTGATGACTCTATCAAGGTCTCTTGATCGATGCTGGCGTCTATGATATCAGAACTTCAAAAGAATCTAGTGGACATGCCTGCATATGATATGATTAAGCAACTGCAGGAAATGTTCCAGCGCAGGCCCGTCAAGAACGCTTTGAGGTGATGAGATCATTGATAAGCTGCCGCATGCAAGAAGGTTCTTCTGTCAACACCCATGTACTTAAAATGAAGGGATACATTGATCATCTAGCATGTCTTGAATCCCCTTAAGCAATGAATTGGTTGGGGATATAATCCTCAACTCACTGCCAAAATCATATAATCAATTTACTCTGAATTACAATATGAATGCTTAGGACAAGACCGTACCGGAGTTGCATATGATGCTAAAGACTGCCGAGATGAATATACAACTCCTACTAAGTCTGGTTCAGTGCTAATGATCAAAGAATGTCGAGTCAAGAAATCTGAAGCCAAGGGAAAAGGCAAGAATGGCTTCAAGAGCAAGGGCAAAGGCAAAGCTGTTGCCAAGAAACCTTTAAAGAATGTTAAGTGTTTTCATTGTGATGAAACCGGACACTGGAAGAGGAATTACCCAAAATATTTGGCCAAGATGAAGCAGAAAAAGTTTGCTGGAGGACAGTCCTCGGGTATGTTTATTATCGAGATCTTCTCTCTGTCTAGTAAATCTTGTATGTTTGACATTGGGTTTGTTATCACATTTGTAATGATTTGCAGGGACTAAGGAAGGTTAGGAGACTGAAGCAAGGTGACTTGGAGCTCCATGTAGGAAATGGACAAAAGGTTGTTGTGAAGGCTGTAGGAGAATACACTATTTTACTTCCTTCTAGATTAGAACTTGTTTTGAACAATGTTTATTTTATTCCTAATTTGAGTAGGAATATTGTTTCAGTATCCGCATTGCGAATGATTTCATTTACGCATATTTGAATGGTTTGCTCTATTTTTCTGCAAAGCCTCACAATGGAATCTATGTGATAGAAGTCCATGATAATAACGTTATATTTAATATCTCCTCAAAATGTACGAAATATGATTTCAATGATACGTATCTATGACATTGTAGGCTTGGACACATAAACAAGAATCGCATGAAGAAACCAGAGACCGCCGGAATTTTGAATTCTTTAGGTCAAGATTCATTTGATGATTGTGAATCATGTTTAAGTGGAAAGAAAATCAAAGCTCCTTTGTCGGTATCGGTTAAAGGGCTAAGGATCTGTTAGGACTTGTACATACTGATGTATGTGGTCCATTCAGAACAATGACCAGAAATGGAGAAAGATACTTCGTGACATTTACTGATGATTTCAGTAGATATGGTTATGTTTATCTTATGAATCATAAACATGAAACGTTTGAAATTTTCAAACAATACCAGAATGAGGTACATAATCAGCTTGGTAAGACGATTAAGATGCTTCAATCTGATCAACATGGAACACCTCAACTTAACGGTTTATCCGAAAGGAGAAATCGGACTCTATTAGATATGGTTCGGTCTATGATGTGTCGTACAAACCTCCCACACTCCTTCTGGAGTTTTTCTCTTGACACTGCCATAAGAATCATAAATCTAGTTCCTACTAAGAAGATGGACAAAACGCCTTATGAGATTTGGAATGGGGAGAAACCCAAAGTGTCCTACCTTAGGGTTTGGGGATGTAACGCATATGTTACAAGTGAATCTACGGATAAACTAAATCCTCGTGGCGATAAAGTTGTTTTCATCGGACATCCTAAAACAATCGGTTACTAATTCTAAAATCCTGCTGAAAATCGTGTTTTCATTAAACGCTGAGCTACTTTCTTGGAGAAAGAACTTCTTGCTAGATGGATTGGAGACAACCGTGTGGATGTGGATGAGATCCAAGAACCACAATCTGAACCTGCCATTCAGCATGAGACTGCTGAAATTGAATCTGGAAATGTTCAAGATTCACACAAACTATTCACAGAAGTACTAGAGATCGTCATGAACCCGACCGATATATCGGGATTCACCAGATTGACGATGCCCTGCTAGGTTATTAGGCAGAGCCCACTAGTTACAAATATGCAATCTTAGATTCAGAATCTACGAAGTGGCTTGAAGCCATGGATGCTGAAATCCAATCCATGCACTATTAACCATGTATGGGACTTGGTTGATCTTCCTCCCGAAAGTCGGACAGTAGGAAGTAAGTGGATTTTCTAGAAGAAAATCGACATGGATGGTGTCACACCCAGGTTTCCAGGGCAACCTGGCGTGGCCAGATTGGCACCTCAAATCTTATTTTATTTAGAAAATTAGAGTTAATTTAGCAGCGGAAATACCTTTGGATCGATCTTGTAATAAATCACAACTCGAGGGTTGATATTGTATATTTTCCATATCCGGGGATAAATAAAATACTATTTCATTTCACTGGGGATTTAAATACCCCTTTTCTGTATAAAACTATGGTCTACGACCATTTACATGTCACCTGCGTAAGCATGGTAAAACTAGAGCCACAAGGTAGTTGGCCTGTCCCTGGGGAGTTAACATTGGCTAATACCAAGCTACACAAACATTGGTATCTAAGGGTTTTACCTTCCGGCACCTATCCCTGTGTATAAGGGAGTATCCATATCTAGGAAATCGTCATCCTAAATATCTCCTCTTGTTTCTTATCACTGCAGAGTTATCTCCGTGCTACTAGCACATAACCCTGTCAAAATATTTTATGTACACCTTTATCCCCAAGGCTATCCCATAGGACTAGCCTTAGATAATCATTGATTACCTGAAAAATATTTGGAAAATAAAAACGTCAGCGCGAACACTGGTGAACATGATTATCATGACCAGTTTCATTTAGCAAATACAATATCAAAACATTTAACCATAATGCGGGTAAAATCTACCATTCAACAGAACTATTTCATCTGAGTATACAACCACTGCATACACCAATAATTTCTGTAAAAGGACTGCTGGCATTCCAGACTTACTTACTGCAATGTGCCTTAACTGAGACCCCGTCTTACATCCAGTTACAGACAATTATCAGCCCCAATATGGGAATTTCACCCATAAAGCGTGTATCCCTTGATCAAGTTTTACGTATACTTATGGCCTGAATGTTTTACGTAGACTCCCTTATGCATCAAACTTTTGAATACTAGTATTGCCATTTCGTAAACGTAAAACTTTCAAAGTTTTGAAAATAAAAGACAGATAAACATATTCACCTTAATAGTAGCTTGATCTTATCTCAGGTAGTCCGTATAAGCTTAGTGTAAACCTTAAAGCAAGTTATAAGTTAAGTTAGAATCTTAACGCATGAACATGGAAATAAATGAAAGTGCGGAAATAAGTGAAAGTCAGACATTTTATCATAATACGAGCACGAGGATCGATGAAGAGTCGTTCCAGGAAGTTGGGAGGGGCTGGACTTGGTTTGGATGAGTAGAAATGGCCACCCGATGCCATCTATTTATAGATGCCCTAAGGCACCCGTAGCGGACCGTTAGCATGGCTGGTAGCGGTCCTCTACCGCCAAGGGCTTGCGTCAGCCCTACGGGTCACTTCCTGATTGGACCGATCCTCATTTTGCGGCTAACAGATCGTTACAGAGGGCGTGGCGGTCCGCTATGGTGACACGCGTCAAAACCTAACGTTGAGTCATTGGACACGTGTCAGCTCAAGGGATTGCGGCTGGATTACGGCTAGCGGACCGTTATCCAACTGGTGGCGGTCCGCCACCCAACCCTGAAGCCAATAGCGGACCTTTAAGGTATACGGTAGTGGTCCGCTACCGTTCAGTCCTCATAATTTTTCATTTTTAACCCTTGAATTTTGGGGATTTGGCAATTCCAACCCCTAGGGTTTCAAGTTTGGCAATTGAGAACCTTGGATTTGGCCTAGTGTTACATCCTCCCCACCTTTATTCAAATCTCATCCTCGAGATTTATTGAAACAGGTGTGGATATTTCTTTTTCATTTCACTCTCCAGTTCGCACGTGAACTCAGGTCCACTTTCACAGGTTTGACACATGGAAGACATCATGAACACCGTTCATTTCTGCCGGTAAGTCAAGTTGATAGGCAACCGGTCTGATTCTTTTTAGAATTTTAATTGGTCCAACCAATCTTAGACTGAGTTTTCATTTCTTTACGAATCGTACTACACCCTTCCAGGGCGAGACTTTTAACAGTACCCGGTCACCCATAGAAAATTCTAATGGCTTACGATGCTTATCAACATAACTTTTCTATCTATCTTGAGCTGCATTCAAACATTCATGAATTTGTAATACTTTGTCAGTTGTTTCCTGAACTATCTCAGGTCCTGTCAATTGATTTTCTCCAATTTCTGCCCAACAGACTAGAGTTCTGCAATTTCTGCCATACAAGGCTTCAAATGGGGCAGCTTGGATACTGGTGTGATAGCTATTGTTATATGAAAATTCCATTAGAGGTAAGTGGTCATCCCAACTTCCTCCAAGGTCTATTACACAAGCTCGAAGCATATCTTCCAGAGTTTGTATTGTTCTTTCACTCTAACCATCCGTTTGAGGATGATAAGCAGTGCTAAGATTTAATCGTGTTCCAAGAGTTTTCTGGAAACTTTGCCAGAATCGAGATGTAAATCGAATGTCACTATCTGACACTATGGATAATGGCACACCGTGTAATGTTACTATTTCGTTAACATATAATTATGCTAACTTATCCATACTATATGTTTCTTTCATTGGAATAAAATGGGCAGACTTAGTCAGTCTATCGATGATAACCCAGATAGTATCATTCCCATGACTCGTTCGGGGAATTTTTGTAATTAAATCCATAGTTATCATTTCCTATTTAGAAACAGGAATTTCAAGTTTTTACAATAATCCAAATGGTTTCTGGTGTTCAGCTTTGACTTGTGAACAAGTCAAACATTTTGCAACATAGGAAGCGATGTGTTTCTTCATACCAATCCACCAATAATCTGATCTCAGATTTTTATACATTTTGTCGCCTCCTGGGTCGAGGTGCACAAAAAAACCGGTTTGGAAATCCAAACCGGTTCTGAACCGAAACCCGAACCGCCCTAGAACCGGTTTTTGGTGAACCGGTTTCAAACCGGTAGGAACCGTCGGTTTATAACCGGTTTAAGTATTTTGCACGACAAGCGGTTTACAACCGGTTTTTTGTGAACCGGTTTGACGAACCAGTTTGGTAAACCAGTTTGATGAACCGGTTTGTTAAACCGGTTTGAACCTGTTTAACGGTAATATTTCGAAACTAGCTGTTGGAAAACGGCTATATAGCCGTTAGAACCAATTTTTGATCGTTTTTTGACCCATTTTAACCCCCAAACACATTATAAATAGGTAGGGGGTGTTTTGGTTAAATCACACTTCTCAAACCCGCTCTCTACACTCTCGTTTGTAAAAAAACGCTCTAAAACGCTCAAAAAACGTTATGGCAGGTTCTTCAAGTTTTGGTGTTTCCTCTTCCGAAGTTAGCGTTGTGAAAATCATACCAACAACGAGGAACCCCGCAATTTGGTCAAACTACGATCTATGTGAGATGTCTAACGGGTTGGAACGTGCTCGTTGCAAAAATTGTGGTGGGTTTTTTAAAAAGGAATCAAACTCAACTCTAAAAACTCATATGGAAAAATCTTGCCCGAGTTTGAAGAAAATTCCGGGTGAGGGTCAAGCATCTATGACACGCGATGGTGGAATTTGGAACTTCGATCCAAATATTGTTCGAGATAGAATAGCGAAATTAGTTATTCAAAGAGGTTTGCCGTTCAACCACTTCGACAACCCGCTCACGATGAGGATGATTCAAGAAGCCCTTCAACCACATTATCATCAAGTAAGTCGTAGTACTCTTAGACGTGATTGTCTAAAAATGTGGAAAAAAGCAAAAAAAGAATTAATTTTAGGTTTTGAAAAATTGGAAACCGGTGTGAACTTAACCACCGACGTTTGGTCGGCTCCACATGGTATTCCCGACTCATATATTTGCGTTACCACTCATTGGGTTGATCCCAATACGTGGCAAATGATGAAACGTACAATCGCGTTTGAGATGTTTGAATATTCGCACACGGGTCAAAATTTATTTCACATTTTAGATTGTGTGATAACCGATTTTAAATTACAAAATAAATTATTTTCAATATCTTTTGATAATGCCTCAAATAATACAAATGCGGTTCAAAAATTAATATTAAAATATAATCCGATTTGCAACGGCGCTTTTTTCCATAGTCGATGTATTGCACACATCATCAACTTAGCCGTGCAAGACGGGCTTGCGGTTGAACCCGTTATTGAATTAAGTAATGCATTTCGAGTCATGCTTAAAGACGTTTTTAGTAGTAGTAAAAAAAGATACCATGAATATATTAGATTATGTAACGATACGGGTTTGATTTGCTTAGGTCCCAATTGGGACCTCCCAATAAGATGGAATTCAACTTATAAAATGTTTCATAGTGCTATACGTCAAAAAGATACTTTAAATTTTTTTCATGATATGCTTTCCTCAAAACCGCGACGTAAAATTCAAAATTTTCCGTCTACGAGTTGGGACATTCTTGAAAATATAACCGAATTGCTCGAAGTTTTCAAAACCGCCACTACTTTTTATCCGGGGTTTATTACCCTACAAGTCCCTTGACTCTTAAACAAATATTTCTAATGTGTAACAAATTAGCCGAACTTGAAAATAAAAATACTCATTTTACGAGAATGATAAAACCGATGAAAGAAGAATTTGTTAAATACTTTAAAGAAATGCCTCCGGTTATAACTTGTGCCGCCGCATTAAACCCTACAATTAATGTTTACGGTGTTGAAACCTTGATTGATAAAATAACTTACGATTTGGATTTGAATGATGAAGATATTCATTTTTCAACCGTAACAAAAACTTATTTTAACAAATGTTTGCAAGATTTGTTTGATATTTATTTACATAAATATGGTACAACACAAACCCCACACGATACGATGGGCGCGGGCGCATCAAGTAGTAGCTCGAGGAATGTGAACTTAAATTTGTATAACGAAATGAGAAATGAATTTACTAAACGGGCTAAAGGATCCACCCCGAGTAGCGAACTCGGAAGGTATACGGGAACAAACTTTTTATCATTTATGAGTCCGGATGTTTTATTGGACTTTGATATTTTGGCGTGGTGGAAAGGAAACGAATCTACTTTTCCGGTCCTTTCCGCCATGGCCCGTAATTTACTAACCGTCCAAGCTTCCACGGTAGCTTCGGAATCCGTTTTTTCTTTTAGTGGCAGGGTTTTATCTATTCGAAGAACTAGACTCACTCCCGCGGCAATGGAAATGTGCATTTGCTTGAAAGACCATTTGGATGCGGTAGATAGGAGACAAGATAGGAGTTCGCTTGAAGACGAAATTGAAGTTGAAGAATTCATACACGAATCTGAGGTCAACCAAGGATTGGCGAGCCCACTTACAATTGAAGAACTCGCCGAAGATGATAGACTACGAGGATCCACTAGTAACTCCGAGAATGACGGCGAAAATTAAACAAAAAAACTCAAAAAAAAAATATTATTCTTTTTGTCGAATTGTAATGTTTAATTTTGTAATGTTTTGTGATTTCCGAACTCCTACAATATGAATAAACGTTGAACTTTATGTTTTTATTTGTTAAATATTTATTTATTTATTTATTTTTTTAATAAAACCGGTTTAAACCGGTTCACCAACCCGAACCGGTCCAGAACCGAACTGAACCGGTTCAACAGGTTCGAGATTTTATATATGATAAATCTGTTTAACCCGAACCAGTTTTAGTCAAAACCGGTTTAACAATTGCGTTGACCAAACCGGTTCGGGCCGGTTTGGAACCGGTTCGGTTCAAAAACCCGATTTGTGCATCTCTACTACTGGGTGCATGGTATATTTTGATTTATGAGCTTCTTCAAGAATTCGCTCTTGAAGACCTCTTATCATAGGCACCCATACTCGATCGTTCATACGAAGAATATCATCATTTCCTTGCGTTAATAGATTAACCATCTTTCCCAGATTTTCTTGTTCAATATTAGCTTCTTCTAAAGCTATTTTATGTGCTTCTTTAATTTGTTCTAGAAGATCGAATTTTAATTCGAGTCATAAAGCACGTACTCTTTTAGGTTTTTCTCTTTCTTTTCGGCTTAAGGCATCGACTACTACATTAGCTTTGCCTTCGTGATAACAGATTTCGCAGTCATAATCACTTAAGATCTCTAACCACCTTCTCTGTCTCATGTTTAACTCCTTCTGACCAAAGATATATTTCAAACTTTTATGGTCAGTGAACACAGTGAATCTGACTCCATAGAGGTAGTGTCTCCATAATTTTAACGCGAAAATTATGTCACCCAACTCTAGATCATGAGTCGTATAATTCCGTTCATGATTTTTCAATTGCCAGATGCATATGCAATGACTTTGTTTCTTTGCATTAACACACTTCCAAGACCAGTGTGTGAAGCATCATAATAGACTACAAAGTCTCCTGTTCCCTCTGGCAAAGCCAGTATTGAAGCATTTGTTAACTTTTGCTTTAACAGTTCAAAAGCTTCTTCTTGCTTTGGTCCCCATTCATATTTCACAGTTTTCCTTGTTAAGGAAGTAAGAGGGACTGCAATTCGAGAAAAGTCCTGGATAAATCTCCTGTAATATCCAGCCAAACCTAAGAAACTCCGAACTTCGGTTGGTGTTTTCGGGACTTCCCATTTAGTAATTGCTTCAATTTTAGCAGGGTCAACTTGGATTCCATTGGCATTTATCATATGCCCAAGAAATTGTACTTCAGGTAACCAGAATTCACATTTTGAGAATTTGGCATACAATTTCTCGTTCCTAAGTAATTCAAGTATTATTCTCAAATGATTTGTATGCTTTTCCTTATTCTTAGAATAAATAAGTATATCATCTATGAATACGATAACGGACTTATCCAAATAAGGTTTACATATTCGATTCATCATATCCATAAATGCTGCTAGAGCATTAGTGAGTCCAAATGGCATTACAGTAAACTCATAATGTCCATATCTTGTTCTGAATGCAGTTTTGGATATGTCTTCCTCTTGTAGATTCAACTGATGATATCCTGAACGAAGATCAATTTTTGAGAAGCAACATGCTCCTTGAAGTTGATCAAACAGATCATCGATTCGAGGAAGAGGATATCTATTCTTGATTGTGACCTTGTTCAGTTCACGGTAATCAATACACATGCACATTGACCAGTCTTTCTTATTAACAAATAACACTGGAGCTCCCCAAGGTGAAGAACTCGGTCCTATAAATCCTTTATGCAATAATTCCTCCAGCTGTTTATTTAATTCCGCCATTTCAGTTGGTGCTAATCTGTACCATGCTTTAACTATTGGAGCTGTTCCCGGTATCAGATTAATTCTGAACTCAACTTCTCTTTCTGGCGGTAATCCAGGTAGTTCCTCCGGGAATAATTCAGGATACTCAGATACTACTGGTACATCTTTCAACAACTTTGCTTCCTTCTTAGTTGATATTGATACAAGGTATGCAAGGCATCCTTTGATCAGACATTTTGTTGCCTTAAGGAATGATATTATTCCAATTGATTTGGAACTTTTATCTCCTTGGATAGTAATTGTCTTACCATCAGGCACACGAATTTTGATGGATTTCTTGTCGCAAAATATTTGGGCTTGGTTGGCGGATAGCCAATCCATTCCCAGAACAATGTCAAATCCAGCTAGCGTCATAGGCAATAGTTGCATAGACAAGACATGTCTGGATAGAGAAATCGTACAGTCATCTAAGGAACTAGAGATTCTAACTACATCTCCATTAACAGTTTCGACCTCGTAAGATTTTTCTAATCTAGCAAAAGGTTTATTCAATAGCTTACAGAATTTAACATCTATAAAGCTTTGATTTGCACCAGAATGAAATAAAACCTTTGCATATATTTTCGACAAGAAAGTACCTGTAATGACGTCCGGTATTTTGGCTACTTCATTTGCATTTAAAACAAATGCCCTGCCATTTTTCTTAACGCCGTTCGCAGGTTTAGTTCTAGATGGTCCTGTTTCTTTTGTCTTTGGGCATTGAGTTTTGATATGCCCCAATTCTTCACAACCGTAATAGACAATGGGCCTTTTGTTTTTGTAACAATTCTAAGTTGAGTGCCCAGGAATTTTACATGAGTTTCAAAAAGGCCTTGCACCACATTTTCCGTAATGCTTCTTCTTGCATAAACGGCATTCAGGAGAAGAAAAACGAGAATCTTTACGATTGAAATTATTATCAGATCGTTTTTGCTCGTTTCTATTTTGGTGCGTGTTATCCTTTTTTCTTCAATTCCTGATCAAGCCATCTGTGAAGCTAGCACCTAATTCAATGGCATCATCCATTGATTCAGGTTTAGAGGCTTTCACCAAATCTCGAATTTCTAAAAATAAACCCCAGATATATCTTTTGATGAAGTTTGATTCGGGGGTTGCTAAATGAGGTACTAGTCTTGCATACTCAAATAGCTTTGTCACATAATCTTGATGGTTTGTACCCGTCATTCTTAAATTTAGAAAATTGTGATCAATCCTCTCTCTTCCATTCACCGGACAGAATTTCTTTTCTACTCTTTCCTTAAAAACAGACCAACTCACTGCATATGCCCTATCTCTGCCTTTGGCGGATATAACTTGATTCCACCAATCTAATGCTTGGTCTCTAAACAGATTTGAAGCATAAAGGACTTTGTCTTCCTCAAGACATTTGCTTATTGCTAGAGCCGATTCAATTTTCTCTAGCCACCTCAGTGCAGCTATGGCTCCTTCTTTTCCTGTAAACTCATAAGGTTTGTAGTATTGGAAATTCTTGTAACTGCATCTTTCCTTGGGACTGATTATAGAAGAATCATGACCTTCCTGATATGTCCTCTTATTAGATTTATTATGGTAGTTTGAATGACCTCCTTCAGTGTATTTTGAAGGGTGATTTGAGTGTCTACCCTCAATATGTTTGGAATATTGAGAGGTAGAAATCTCATTCTCATCTTCTTTCGTTTTAGATTTTAACAACAGAGATTCTCGTTTCTTAGTAGCCTTTGCTTCTTCAATAGCTGCTACTATTTTTTTAATTGCTTTCTCTATTCCGGTGTCGATCATTTTTGTCATTTCTGCTCTTTGAGCTTTTGGCTCAGCAGTATCATTTTCAGCAGCTTGTTTCTTTTTACCTCTGGTGTTATTAGATGGTCCACTTTTCGACATTCTAAAGATGCTGAAAATTTTGATATTAGAAACAACTTTTTATTGATAATGATAGAAATATATATAAGTAGAAATCATTGTTGCTATAAATTTCTAAAATTCGTTTCTTAAAGAGCTTGAACTAGTAAAGCATTGCGGGCTTCGACTTTAGCTTTTTCTCTTTCCAGCTCGACTATTCGATTCAATAGCATTTGTTCCCTTTCACTTCCAGACGTATTTTGATGAATAATAGGAATATTTTCATAATAAGGTACGTAAAATTTATTAGAGTCGGCTCGTTCTTCTTCTTCAGGATCACATTTATTTTCATAAGGCATTTCTGCCTTATGAAGGGTGATTTGAGTGTCTACTCTCAATATGTTTGGAATATTGAGGGGTAGAAATCTCATTCTCATCTTCTTTCGTTTTAGATTTTAACAACAGAGATTCTCGTTTCTTAGTAGCCTTTGCTTCTTCAATAGCTGCTACTATTTTTTGAATTGCTTTCTCTATTCCGGTGTCGATCATTTTTGTCATTTCTGCTCTTTGAGCTTCTGGCTCAGCAGTAGCATTTTCAGCAGCTTGTTTCTTTTTACCTCTGGTGTTATTAGATGGTCCACTTTTCGACATTCTAAAGATGTTGAAAATTTTGAAATTAGAAACAACTTTTTATTGATAATGATAGAAATATATATAAGTAGAAATCATTGTTGCTATAAATTTCTAAAATTCGTTTCTTAAAGAGCTTGAACTAGTAAAGCATTGCGGGCTTCGACTTTAGCTTTTTCTCTTTCCAGCTCGACTATTCGATTCAATAGCATTTGTTCCCGTTCACTTCGAGTCATATTTTGATGAATAATAGGAATATTTTCATAATAAGGTACATAAAATTTATTAGAGTCGGCTCGTTCTTCTTCTTCGGGATCACATTTATTTTCATAAGGCATTTCTGTACGTCCCTCATGAAAATTTTGTGAATATAACGGAGTAATATTATAACTTCCAGCAGTTGGGGCAGAATGGAAACTTATCGAATGATTATAAGGAATATTCAGGATCACATTTATACGTTTTCTATAGTCGTCTCATTAGTCTTACGTTCGAAATAATTAGCCGGAGCAAACTTACGAAGAAAACTAGGACCTTTGCCCTTTCCAACCATATCTGTAAAATAATAAAACGATATTTTATTAAAATATATTACAAGGAAATAGATATATAAAAGTACAACAAAATTTTAGTCCTTCATCAGTTCTTTCCCAAGGGTCTTTAGATCTTTTCCATAATCATATACTTGTTGACCATAGAATTGTGTTCTAGCCTTGTCCATAATTCTTTCCCTGTTTATTTCGTCCGTTTGGCGTAACGAACGATCTAAACATTCTATGGGAGATGAAGGCATGCTATACTCATATCCATACTTAGGTGGAGGTAGGGGTGTTAAAAAAATCCGAATCCGAAACCGAACCCGAATTATCCGAAAATCCGAATCCGAATTATCCAAAAATTCGGATATCCGAAATTCGGATATCCGAATTTTCGGATTCGGATTCGGATAGTGATTTTCGGATATTTCGGATAGTTCGGATATCCGAATATCCGAAATATTATATTTATATATTTTTTTAATTGTTTTTATTATTTAAAAATAAGAAAATTTGAATCAAAACTCGATATATTATATTTATATATTTTTATATGTATATTTTCTAATATTTTTTAAGGTTTTTAATTGTTTTTGTAATTTAAAATTATTATTTTTATATATATTTTTATTTTTTTTTTATATTTTCGGATATCCGTTTCACTATCCGAATCCGTATCCGAAATTTCGGATATCCGAAATTCGGATATCCGAAATTTCGGATTCGGATTCGGATAGTGAAATCCACTATCCAAAAATTTCGGATATCCGAAATTCGGATATCCGAATTTTCGGATATCCGACTTTGAACACCCCTAGGTGGAGGTTCACGAATACCAAACAACATATCATTATAGACATTCTGGTATTCAGGTGGTGATTGGAAGTAAGCTTGATATGGGCTACCATATATTGGTTCAGGGAATATATATGGATCATAAAGAACAGAGGAATCAGGATTATAGAATGGATAATCCTTAGGATTTTCAGATACAGGAGCATACTGGTGAGATTCTTCTTCGGATGTTTCCTCCATTGGCACATTCTGATATGCTTCTTCTACTTCAATAGAAGGAATAGAAAATTGTTCAGTAGGCATTCCTACTCTCGTTCTAGGCTTTCGGGATGTACTTGGCCCAGCCTGATCTTTTACTGGTGGAGGAGTGGTAAACTGCCAGTTACTAAAACTAGAACCGGTTTCCATCCAAGAACTCTCAGCCTCGTATGATTGCGGGTGATACTTAGGTGTAGGAGTATCTAGATTTATGACGAAAGGATCATCATCATCAGGAATTGGAATTGGAATTGGCATCATCTGAGATCCGTAAGGAGGACGCTCAGGTGTTTCTTGTTTGATTGCACAGTTAGGATCATAATAAGGCACGCTATATTCTTCAGACATCCTGAAAATCTTAGATATTGGTGACTATCTTAAATAAACATTTTGTCCTCATGATGATTAAAACTTAGATACTAAGGCCAGTACCCTTATCCCAATCTTTGAGGTATTTATATCTAAAACTATGGTTAAAGCTTAGATACTAAGACTAGTATCTAATTCGCTAAAACCTTGGGCTCTGATACCAACCTGTCAAACCCCGGTTTCTAGGGCACTCTGGGCGTGACCTTCACACCTCCAATCTTATTTTATTTAGAAAATTAGAGTTAATTTAGCAGCGTAAATACCTTTGGTTCGATCTTGTAATAAATCACAACCCGAGGGTTGATATTGTATATTTTCCAAATCCGAGGATAAATAAAATACTATTTCATTTCCCTAGGGATTTAAATACCCCTTTTCTGAACAAAACTATGGTCTATGACCATTTACATGTCACCTGCGTAAGCATGGTAAAACTGGAGTCACAAGGTAGTTGGCCTGTGCCTGGGGAGTTAACCCTGTCTAATACCAAGCTACACAAGCATTGGTATCTAAGGGTTTTACCTTCCGGCACCTATCCCTATGTATAAGGGAGTATCCATATCTACGAAATCTTCATCCTAAATATCTCATCTTGTTTCTTATTACTGCAGAGTTATCTCCGTGCTACTAGCACATAACCATGTCAAAATATTTTATGTACACCTTTATCCCCAAGGCTATCCCATAGGACTAGCCTTAGATAATCATTGATTACCTGAAAAACATTTGGAAAATAAAACGTCAGCGCGAACGCTGGTGAACATGATTATCATGACCAGATTCATTTGGCAAATAGAGTATCAAAACATTTAACCATAATGCGGGTACAATATACCATTCAACAGAACTATTTCATCTGAGTGTACAACCATTGCATACACCAATAATTTCTGTAAAAGGACTGCTGGCATTACAGACTTACTTACTGCAATGTCCCTTAACTGAGACCCCGTCTTACATCCAGTTACAGACAATTATCAGCCCTAATATGTGAATTTCACCCATAAAGCGTGTATCCCTTGATCAAGTTTTACGTATACTTATGGCCTGAATGTTTTACGTAGACTCCCTTATGCATCAAACTTTTGAATACCAGTATTGCCATTTCGTAAACGTAAAACTTTCAAAGTTTTGAAAATAAAAGACAGATAAACATATTCACCTTAACAGTAGCTTGATCTTATCTCAGGTAGTCCGTATAAGCTTAGTGTAAACCTTAAAGCAAGTTCTAAGTTAAGTTAGAATCTTAACGCATGAACATGGAAATAAACGAAAGTGCAGAAATAAGAGAAAGTTAGATATTTTACCGGAAAACGAGCATGATGATCGAGGAAGAGTCGTTCCACGAAGTTGGGAGGGGCTGGACTTGGTTTGGATGAGTAGAAATGGCCAGCCGATGCCATCTATTTATAATTGCCCGAAGGCACCCGTAGTGGACCGTTAGCCTGGGTGGTAGCGGTCCGCTACCGCCAAGGGCTTGCGTCAGCCCTACGGGTCATTTCCTGATTGGAGCGATCCTCATTTTGCGGCTAACGGACCGTTATAGAGGGCGTGGCGGTCCGCTATGTGACACGCGTCAAAACCTAACGCTGAGTCACTGGACACGTGTCAGCTCGAGGGATTGCGGCTGGCGGACCGTTATCCAAGTGGTGGCGGTCCGCCACCCAACCGTGAAGCCAATAGCGGACCTTTAAGGTATACGGTAGCGGTCCGCTACCGGTCAGTCCTAACAAATTTTCATTTTTAACCCTTGAATTTTGGGGATTTGGCAATTCCATCTCCTAGGGGTTTCAAGTTTGGCAATTGAGGACCTCAGATTTGGCCTGGTGCTACAGATGGGAATGTGCAAATCTTCAAAGCAAGGCTAGTAGCGGAAGGTTTTACTAGCACTCAATGAAATTGATTATGATGAAACCTTCTCGCCTGTAGAAATGCTTAAGTCTATTAGGATCTTACTTCCCATTGCCGCGTATTATGACTACGAGATATGGAAAATGGATGTCAAAACCGCGTTCCTAAATGGATCTCTTACTGAAGATGTCTATATGGTTCAACCGGAAGGTTTTGAAAATCCAGAGAATCCTAATAAGGTAAGCAAGTTGAACAAATCCATTTATGGATTAAAGCAGGCATCCAAAAGCTGGAATCTTCGCTTTGACCAGATAATCAAAGAGTTTGGTTTTGTCAAGAATGAAGATGAACCGTGTGTTTACAAGAAGGCAAGTGGGAGCCATATGACTTTTATGCTTCTGTATGTAGATGACATATTGCTCATTGGTAACCATATGCCTATGCTAAAGGACGTAAAGTCTTGGTTAGGAAATGTTTCGCAATGAAAGATCTTGGTGAAGCTGCTTATATTATGGGAATAAAGATCTATAGGGATAGATCAAAGCACTTATAGGTTTAAGTCAAAGTACGTATATTGATAAGGTCATTCGACGCTTTTTCATGCAAGACTCTAAGAGAGGATCTTTGCCTATGGCACATGGAACCATACTAAATAACAAACAGTGCCCTCAGTCTGAAGAGGACAAGAAGAAAATGGAAAAGGTTCCATATGCTTTTGCGATTGGCTCAATCATGTATGCCATGCTATGTACTAGACCTGATGTATTGTATGCTTTAAGCATGGCAAGAAAATATCAACAGAATCACGGTGAGAGTCACTGGATAACTGTAAACAACATTCTTAAATACATGAGAAGAACTAAGGATATGTTCTTGATATACGGGGGAACGGAAGGAGAGCTAGCTGTTAAATGTTACACCGATGCTAGCTTCCATACGGATCGAGATGATTCTCGATCACAAACGGGATTTGTTTTTGTTCTGAATGGTGGTGAGATCACTTGGAAAAGTATTAAGCAAAGTGTTGTTGCACAATCCACTACCGAGTCAGAATATATTGCGGCTTCAGAAGCTACAAAAGAGGCTTCTTGGATGAAGAAGTTCATCGCCGATCTCGGAGTAATGTCTAGCATTCAGAAACCAATCGAGATACTGTGTGACAATACTGGTGCTATTGATCAAGCTAAAGAACCAAGGTCACACCACAACACGAAGCACATACTAAGAAGATTTCATTATATCCAGGATATAATAGAATAGGGAGACATCGTGTTAAACAAAGTTCACACAGATCAGAATCTAGGGGACCCGTTCACTAAGCCTATGCCTCATTCTAAACATGAGGAGCATGCTAACAAGATAGGCATTAGATTTGCTAGATAGTGGATTTGATCTGTGTTTAGTATTTGATGCTTTCAAACTATTCAGTTACATTAGTTTTTATAATTGATTTAATGGTTAAATGCAATATAATTATATGTTACTGTGTTCGATAGTTTATACGTTTTAGAAATCCTTGAATATATAGATTATTCTAAATGTCCGTAGTCGATCAAATTCATGGGAATCAATCTGAACGTAAGACTATTGTGAATCGGATGGTTGGTTCATTATGAATAAAAGACCAAGAAGTTGGAGACCATATTCACAAATAATTATAAGATAACAAATATTGGACGTAACTCGTTTCAAAACTATCTTCATGGATTGATATCTTGAGATGTTTTGAATAAAGGAAGATTTGTCGATCCTCGACCCGAGGCACTTACTAGAACTTACTCTGACTAAAGGTTGTTCTTTAATCTTATCTAACGATGTACCTTAACAGGCAGTAATAAGGGTATGATCGGGAGTAATATGAAGTTCAGTGGGAGTTGTACGTGGCCAAAGAATTTTGTTCTACTTAAATTAGAAGCTAGACATTCTGGCGCCCTCGTTGATTCAAGCCGGTGTGAAATGCATGGCCATGCTCAAACAAAAGTGTAGTTTGTTTAGACCACTTTGAATTAGAGAACGAGAACAAGAATAGTTGAACTACATATGAGAAGAGAATTATATCCATGTCTCATGTTTAACGAATGCCCTAAACAGAAAGGATACAAATGCTTACTAGCACTGTTATACTTTGTAAAGTAAAGGTTACTTGTACATAAGGAAATAGTTTGATGATTCTAAATATGTCATACCTTGCTAGGGGCAGTGAGATGCAGCTAGGCGTCCACCACTTTCTATGTTGAACCAATTAATTGATGAATCGACCAAGTGGGAGATTGTTGGATACATGATGTCCGATCGTCAATTAAGTCAACGTTACTATTAAGGTACGATCCAAAGAGTTACACCTTAGGCAACGAACAAATATATAATATTTAATTGTTAAATATTATTCACGAAAGACGAAAACAATAAATGGTTAGTAATATTTAGAGAAATATGTGTCGGAGATTGTGATAATTAATTATCTGATTAATTAATTATTTTAGGGGAGTAAATGTTTAATCAGTTAAACATTTAAGTATTAGATATTTTGCTAATTATACATGATTAGTAAATAAAAGGGTTTAATAATTAAAGGTTAATTATTACTGGGGTATTAACTATTAATATCATGGGGACCAGGGTGTAAATATAATGTCTATAAATATAACATTATAAATAAAACTTAAACCCTAATCCCACTCCACCCAAAATCGGCGCCACCCCTTCCCCTCCTTGCGAGATGACGCCGACACCACCTGCACCGTCGTGCGCCGCCACCGTGATCGGCTCCCTCCCGTGCAATCGTGTGACGTTTTGCTGCAGGTTTTCGTGTACGAGCCAACTAGCATGACGTTCGTTGTACTAAGGTGTTACAGATATGGTTATCGTCAAAGGTATAAATCTAAACAACCTATGGTTGGTTATTTAAGATTGTTTATACGCACGTAATCGGATCACTATATGGAATCCAGATCTGATCTGGTAATGGTACTATTAAATTGCTTGCGCTAAAATATATATTTGATTTATTTATTTAAAAAGTTTAAATAATTATTGTTTAAAAAGTTAAAACTGGTACCATGATTCCCAACAGAACTGTCACACCCCGGCCAGAGGCGGATTATACACTAGGGCTGACGTAGTTGTTAATAAGCACATGATCATCTGTTAAATATGATAATATTCATTATTCAAATTAAAAGCATTCGTTACAAGAAAATAAAAGACAAAGCATTCATAACATGATTGAATTTAAGATTTATTAAAGCTAGGTCCATAGCACTGTGTGATCAAGTAGTCCTCAAACAGGAGCACCTGAAAGATGTGAGTAACTGTCAACTACAAGTAGTTGGTGAGAAATATAGGTTTTAACACCAAATAAGGTTAAGTATAGAATTACAATTCAATATGTTCAAAGCAAGTCTAAAACATATATGTGAAAACACACAAGGTTCCAAGCGTATAATCAAGCCATGTAATAGGAAAATAGTTACACAATCCAACTGATTGTCTTTTGAAAAGTAGTAAGTTGTATACAAAATAACCCGCCATGGTTTTGTGTTAGATAATGTATCAGATTCCCGTATAAATTATTATAAAATGTACTACCTGAGGCTTACCACACTAGTTAATGATTGTATTAACATGAACACACACATGTTCACCAAGTAGTTTAAGACATAACACATTAAGATCATAGCATAAGAACAAATGTATTGAATTGTGCATGAAATGTAGTTAATGACATGTTTCACCCCAAAAGTAAAAACAGTAAAAATGGAGCTATGTAAACTCACTTGTATTGAAGCTATAAATTAACCAAGTGGCAGGTGCTGGTTGGCTGGCCGACCAAATCCACCAATAGGGATTTAGAACTATTCATACCCACTAAAACCCTTCTTAAAATGTATATAGTTATAATTAAAATAAAATACATAAACAATACTTTATTATTTTATGTTTTTATAAAAAAAAACATTATATGTTTATATAATTTATAAAATTTAAATTAGAATTTTTAAGCATGAAATAATGTGTTAAATTAATAAAAAGGAATTAATTCAAATTCTAAAACGGTGGTCGGGACTCGAACCCGCACCACTACCGAGTCACACGCACATAAACACAAGTCCCAAGTCTCCTTCTTCCCCAAATGTATCCGTAACCCTAGCCATCAAAATTGACTCAATCGAGCAAACGATCAAACCCGAAATCATAGGGCTTCTGGTCCTCGTATTAATACGAACCCAATGACACCAAAATTACCTGTAATGGTTGTGTAGAACAAATGAACGAAACATGGACGGCTTCTTCGATGGAATTGGGTTGCTCAAAGGTGTATTTAGACGCGATTAGTGGTATGGGAAGCTTGTATTGTGTTTCATACATGATTACAAGTCCCTATTTATAGTTAATTTGCACCACATTGATGAATCGAGTAAATGATTGTGAGTGGGTTTATCGGTTACGAGTAACACATCAAAACTATCATAAAAATCCAATTAATCGCTTGGAGTGGATCGTTTGATTGTCCTAAACGTGTTGTCGGTTATAGAGTTGCACGAAAACACCTAGTGGGCGAGTTTGGGATTAAAGGGCCGAAGCTGGTGGTTGCGGGTTTCGATCCTGTGACTGGTTTGGGGAGGGAAAGGTTTGGGATATGGCAAAACAGGCCCTCAGGTTTTAGATAGTTGTTATTTTATGTACAAACTTGTTTTTAATTAGAATTAAAGTTTCAGAATTTACCATTTAAACCCTAAACTTTTGTAATTTTATAATTTTTATAATTAAAGACATTAAATTTTATAATTTTTATAAAACCCAAATAATGTAAATGTTATATTTAAATGTCACAATTATATTTATACAATTTTTGCAAATTAAAATAGTTTTATTTCCAACAAAATCATTTACTTTGAAATTTTAAATATTGTAATCTTATAAATCCTAATTTTATAGAATTTATAATTTAGATTTTATAGGTTTGTATATATATATATATATATATATACCTATTTCATAGAATAATAACAATTATTTATATCATCCGTAATATAAATATTTATTATTTTTGAATTTAAAATAATTGCACCCAATGTATTTATGTATGCACACTCATGAAATGTAATGGATAAATAAGATACTTTCATAGATGCCAAACATATAATAATGAAATTACAAATGCCGGAATAGTTCAAATAAAGGCTGGAATTTCTTGGGATTACATGAACGTTGTTGCCGAGCCGCCGCTAATCACTGCCCTTGGCCATTACTCTACCGCGCCTGGTCTATAGACCCTCCCTCCGCCTCCTCCCGCCAATCACACCACCCACCAATCACACCAAACAAACGAGAGGGGAGTCGGTTATATAGTAGACCCGATCTCTATCTACGAATCAGTTAGACCCATAAATCCATATCTTTATCTCCTTTCTTGTGATAGATTTTAATTTAAAAACCTACACTTATCCTAATCAAATTCAAATCTTATCTGACATTTTTCACCAATTTGATTAGAGTTCTACCTCTTATTTTCAATCTATGAATTTAATCCTCATACACCCCAAAAAGCTCGCTTTCTATCACGTGCTTACGTTGTCTAAAATAATCTCCTCTCAAGTAATAAATATTTATTCTATTAATATCATTGAATATTTCGGGTGTTACAACTCTCTCTTATTAAAAGAAAACTTTGTCCTCAAAATTCATACTAACTTATAATAGCCACTTGTTAGCCGATATTCATTTTTCATACGAGTTTTACAATTGATACCAACTTATTAACTTATCATCAGAGCATTTAAAAAGATAACTCTTTTATTAGATAAAATAATATTAAACACTTGTGTCAAAGCTTAAGGAAAAGAACAAACCAAAATAGAAAATTCATACGTAAACAATAATAATCTACCTATCTAATATTCAACAATAATGGTCTACATGGACTCCTTCCTATGTTGGTCTTTCCAAGATATTGATCCCCAATATCCTTTAGGTCTTTGATGGCTAACCAATTGACTTCACTTGGTATATCATCCACTCCAAGTCTTCTTTTAGTTCTTTTTTTATCATCGCGTATATTCTATCCTCTTTCTCCATCAACGTATTGAATGGTGAGAACATTTCAAATTCCTCTCTCTTATGCTAGATTTTCTAACCGCGTTCTCAATATCCTCATATGGTTCTTTTGATGGATCATCCTCACCATCAGACTCCCTATTGTTCAAATCCCACAGGGTCCATTCTACATTACGCATTTACTGCATATTGGTTTTAACGCGTTCGTTATGATGTGAAAAAACAAGATTTCTACACGTTCGAGGCATAAAGTTATACTACGTATCATCCTATGTGTCCCTATCATCTTCTTAAATGACATCCGACTGCTTAACTCTCATTTGGCTTCACTAATGTCCACCGAATCTTAGTTTAATTCTAGGAACCAAAGAATTAATACAAAATTCTCTTAAACTATGGCTTTGATACCAACTTGTCATGCTTTGGTTTCACGGGACGTGACATATGTTGGATTTACACCTTTAAATTTTGAAAAGAGCTAAACTAGTCACACAAAAGACTGATACAATACAATAGGCTAAACTCTATCATCCTATGTGTCATTGTCTTCTCCTTCTTGTTGTCTCGACATCTTATCGACTCGGTTCGCTAAACCATCGAAGATCGCTTTGTCGGTTGCTCTGTTAACCGTAGAGTGGTTGTTGATGTTGTTTCCTTGGCTAAATGATAATGTCGAGCCACTGTCGACCACTACCCCCCTCCCTCCCACCTCTCCCCTCCCTCCCTACCCAGCAACTGATCACACCAAACAAAGATGAGGGGAGTCGGTTGTCTAGTAGACCAGTCTCCATCTATGAGTTGGTTAGATCCATAAATCCTTATTACTATCTCTTTTCTTTTGATAGGTTTTGTTAAGGGTTGATTTTCATGCAGGATCCTCAGTCTAGCATAATCCGGAATCCAAGATCCTGGTAATTTCAGTATCATAAATATTAATGCTACTAACGGTAACTTGTCCTCTACTTCGATTATTATTTGCATGTAACACTTGTGATATTATTCATACCTGAAGACTCGCTTATCAAGACGTGGACCACGTGGGAAATACGCACGAAGAAATGAATAACGGTAATATAATGAGACTTAGTCTAACCATTATTTTCGGATAGTTAGTTACATTATCTTTTATATTTATTGAGCAATAGATCGATTAGAAGACACATCCACACACTCGCAATCATATGTAACACTTAGCATTCGATCTCTTATTGCTCTCATTGTACTCGTTCTTAAAGTTTTTATAAATGATCTCAAGGCAGCCCGACGTTTAGTCGGCTCCCGAGGATTTATACCGGAGATCCTGAAGGATTAAGGGCTTTCCTCGTACATCATCATATCAAGTTTCGTTTTTACGGTTATAACTTTACATTTTCATTCACAAATTGATATTCTGATCAAATCACACTATCTCACTTACAAAGTTTGGTTACGAAAGTAGTTTACATAATTTTTACCCAAAACATGTTTTAATTTAAAAACCTACACTTACCTAATCAAATTCAAATACTTTCTGACTTTTTCATCGATTTGATTAGTGTTCTATATCTTATTGCTTATTTATGAGTGTAAACCCAAAAATCTCGTTTCCCATGCTTCCATGTCAAATAATTTCTCCTCTTAACTAATAAATATTTATTTTTATAACACATAGGATTCCGCGTGTTACATATAACCAATTAATTATGTATTTTTACACGATTTGAGATTATTTAGCCCATGTGTCAATTGCGGAAAAGTGCATTATCAAATAAACAGTCAAAATCACGCAAACAAGATGATTTTAAGACGCATGGTGTGTCAAGTCTTATTGGCGAAAAGAGCTTAAATTGTGCAAAAAGGCATAATCGCGTAAAAAAGCTTAAATCACATAAATCTGGTGTTAGGATGTCACGTTTTAGATGGTTTCTTCTTAGCATTAATAAAGTGAAAGGCCAAATGTTTAGCCAAAACCTTTGGTAATGTTTGGCATTCTGCTATAGAAGATAAAGTAAAGTGTATGGAATGAAAATAAACATAATGATTCTTTATGAAATGAATAATTTATTACTGGTGTTCATAGTGCCAAACTGAAGACAAAATTCCATCTAAACAATAACACCACAAATGTACAAGGAATCATCATATTCAACTTCACAAAAATGACTAAAAAAGCTGTAAAAATTGAACGGGTCAGACCACAGAAAGTCCTTTTGCATTCGTTGCATGTTTACGTAGACGGGCTATCAAAATGCCAAACTGGACCAAAATGTAAATAACTAGATCAGATGATAATCAAATGGAAATGACATTGCTACAAATTACAAAAAGAGGGTATTTTTTTTCCAAATTAGAGGGAAAGAGGGTGCACCTGCTAATAATTGAACGAGACCTAATGTTCAAGGAACGGGTCACACGCCTTATGCACATGATCTACTCAAGAAACTGGGCCAAGATGCAAGTAACAACATCAGATGATATCAAGTAGAAAGTTAATTAAGTATATAAACCAGTAGGGGAGATAAAATTTCATAGAGGTGGCAAGATGGGCGAGTCAAACAGGTTAACGCATCATATTCTTGTAAACATCGGGTCAAGTTGACTTCAACACTTTTTTTTTCCAACTTTCGGAAAAAATGTAAATAGTTCATGTTCTGATTATTGTTACAAAAACAGTATTATTACAATAATAATCCAGATCTTAGACTAAAAACGATTTAGCATGGAGTGTGCACTAAAAATAGACTTTCAACCTGTTTTAGCCAATTCTTTTATTGATCTAAAACACAACCTAGACTGAAATACTTAATTCATAATTAAATGTGTAAAAATTCTCACCTCTAAAATTTATAAAGGAAAAATTAATATATCAAATTGGAGAGAGCCCTCTATATTTCATCTGTTTAAAAAAGTTAAAAATAATAAATGTTTTAATTACAAAAAAAGATATATTATTACAATACTAATCCAAATCTTCGAAAGAAAAGAATTTAGGAGGTTTTTTTGTAATAAAGTAGACTTTAAACCCGGTTAAATTCTTCCTTTTTATCTAATTTTAATTTGACTCATTTGAGATAAAACACAACCCAAAAATACTCATTCATAAGTAATGAGTCGGAATTGCCACCTCAAAAGTTTAAAAAACAGATTTTTTATCAAATTACAGATAAAAATAATTTTTTAATGGAATATAGATTTTGATTACTTACCTTCTTTTAGTTCTTTTTTATCATCGGGTATATTCTATCCTCTTTCTCCATCAGCGTATCGAACGGTGAAAACATTTCAAATTCCTCTCTCTTATGTTGGATTTTCTAACCACGTTCTCAATATTCTCATATGGTTCTTTTCACGGATCATCCTCGCCATCGGACTCCCTATTGTACAAATCCCACAGGATCCATTCTACAATACGCATTTACTTCATATTGGTTTTAACGCGTTCGTTATGATGTGAAAAAAACAAGATTTCTACACGTTCGAGGCACAAAGGTACAATTATACTACGCATCATCCTATATGTCCCTATCATCTTCTTAAATGATATCTGGCTGCTTAACTCTCATTTGGCATTACTAATGTCCACCAAATCTTAGTTTAGTGCTAAGAACCAAAGAATTAATACATAATTCTCTTAAACTATGGCTTTGTTACCAACTGGTTATGCTTTGGTTTCTCGGGGCGTGACATATGTTGGATTTACACCTTTAAATTATGAAAAGAACTAGACTAATCACACAAAAGATTGACACAATACAATAGGCTAAACTATATCATCCTATGTATCATTGTCTTCTCCTTCTTGTTGTCTCGACATCTTGTCGACTCGGTTCGCTAAACCATCGAAGATCACTATGTCGGTTGCTCTGTTAACCGTAGAGTGGTTGTTGATGTTGTCTCCTTGGCTAAATGATAATGTCGAACCACCACCGATCGCTACCCTCTCCCTCCCCCTCCCCCCTCTCCCCCTCCCTCCCTCCCTCCCCGGCAACCAATCATACCAAACAAAGAGGAGGGGAGTCGGTTATCTAGTAGACCCAGTCTCCATCTATGAGTTGGTTAGATCCATAAATCCTTATCACTATCTCCTTTCTTGTGAAAGGTTTTAATTTAAAAACCTACACTTACCTAATCAAATTCTACTACTATTCGACTTTTTCATCGATTTGATTAGTGTTGTATATCTTATTGCTTATTTATGAGTATAAACCCAAAACTCTCGTTTTCTATCCCATGCTTCCATGTGTAAAATAATTTCTCCTCTTAACTAATAAATATTTATTTTTATAACACATAGGATTCCGGGTGTTACATATAACCAACTAATTATGTATTTTTACGCGATTTGAGAATATTTAGCCCATGTGTCAATCGCGGAGAAGTGCATTATCACGTAAACAGTCAAAATCACGCAAACAAGATGATTTTAAGACGCATGGTGTGTCAAGTCTTATTGGCGAAAAGAGCTTAAATCGCTCAAAAAGGCATAATCGCATAAAAAGCTTAAACCACATAAATCTTGTGTTAGGATGTCAAGTTTTAGATGGTTTCTTCTTTGCATTATGAAAGTGAAAGGCCTGGCATTCTGCTATAGAAGAAAAAGTAAAGTGTATGGAATGAAAAACAAACATGGTGATTCTTTATGAAATGAATCATTTATTACTGGTGTTCATAGTGCCAAACTGAAGACATAATTCCATCTAAACTACAACACCACAAATGTACAAGGAATCCTCATATTCAACTTCACAAAAATGACTAAAAAAGCTGTAAAAATTGAACGGGTCAGACTGCAAAAAGTCCTTTTGTATTCGTTGCATGTTTACGCAGACGGGCTATCAAAATGCCAAACTGGACCAAAATGTAAATAACTAGATCAGATGCTAATCAAGTAGAAATGACATAGCTACAAATTACAAAAAGAGGGCATTTTTTTCCAAATTGGAGGGAAAGATGGTGCACCTTCTAATAATTGAACGAGACCTAAAGTTCAAGGAACGGGTCACACGCCTTATGCACATAATCAATTCAAGAAACTAGACCAAGTTGCAAGTAACAACATTAGATGATATCAAGTAGAGAGTTAAATAAGTATATAAACCATAGTTGTCAATAGCGAATAGCGGTAAATAGCGACAAGCCACCTATACGCTACGTAGCGAATAGCGGTAAATAGCGGGCGCTATTCACGTTTAACGATACACTAGTAGAAAGTTTTAAAAATATTTTATATTCAACTATTGTAGGATATATAGCAATTATAATCAATAATCATCTAAATCTTCATATATTAGGGTTATTAGCAACCCTATTTATATTAATCAAGTAAAAAACTGTTTAAAAACATAAAAATAAAAATAAAAAAAGGGAATATTCACTATTCAGTCGCTATTCACTCGCTATTCACCATATAGCAACCATAGGCCGCTTCGCTACATAGCGTGCTATAGCGAGCGCTATGGTCGCTATTGACAACTGTGATATAAACCAATAGGCGAGATAAAATTTCATAGAGGTGGCAAGATGGGAGACTCAAACAGGTTAAACGCGTCATATTCTAGTATGCATCGAGTCAACTTGACTTCAAACACTTTTATTTTTGCCAATTTTAGAAAAAAATGTAAATAATCCATGTTCTGATTATTGTTACAAAAACAATATTATTACAATAATAATACAGATATTAGACTAAAAACGATTTAGCAGGGAGCGTGCACTAAAAATAGACTTTCAACCAGTTTTAGCCAAATTTTTTTGTTGATCTAAATCACGGCCTAGACCGACTCATTCATAACTAAATGAGTAAAAATTACTACCTCTACAATTTACAAAGGGAACAAATTAATATATCAGATAGGAGAGAGCCCTCTATAGTTTACCAGTTAAAAAAAGTTAAAAAGAATTAATGTGTTAATTACAAAAAAAGATATATTATTACAATACTAATCCAAATCTTCGAAAGAAAATAATTTAGGAGGGTTTTTGTATTAAAATAGACTTTTAACCCGTTTTACTTCTTCCCTTTTATCTAATTTTAATTTGACCCATTTGAGATAAAACACAACCCAAAAATACTCATTCATAAGTAATGAGTCGGAATTGCCACCTCAAAAGTTTAAAAAAAAAGAATTTTTTTTATCAAATTACAGATAAAAATTACTTTTTTAATGGAATATAGATTTAGATTACTTACCTTGGTTTTTGTTGAAGGATGTTTCCTCAATTGCTAGAAATTAATCTTCTATCAAACATAATTCTTCTCAAATCTTGTAACTGATGAGCTATTTCTTGAATAAATTCAAGACCCTCATTAGCATGGAGTGTGTTACAAACATGCTTAATAAGATCAAGATCATCCTGCAATGCTTCCATCTTCTCTTTCATGTCTAAAATTTCATGCTCCAGTTTTGAAAACTCAGCATATTTCTCATTTTCTTGAGATTTATCATGAACGCCGTTAGACAACTGATTAATCTTCTTCTCCAGCTTTGATAGTGAGTCCAAAATGTACCTTTTTTCCTCATCAAAACTTTTAATATTGTTAATGTGTTCTTCACCATATTTGTTTTTGTATTGTTCCAATTCATTTAACAAATCTTGAATTTCATTCTCTTTTTCTTCAACTAACTCGTTAGCTTTCTGTAAAGCTTCCATATCATAATCTGCTTGTTCTTCCATCATTCTTAGATACTGCAAAGCTTCCATTTGAAGAGATGCTTTTTCGTGTTGTAATCGCGTGATCATATTCATTGCATGATTTGCAGCTACAGTTGCAGCATTTCGTTCGGCTTCCAATTCTGATTGTAATAATCTCATGCATCTGACATCATCTTCTGCTTGCCGTTTCACCTTTTCTACACCATCATAATCGATTTCACTAGCAGCAATACTTCCATCTAACAATCTCAAATCAAATTTATCTAAACAACCAGGACACAAATCGCCTCGGGTGGTACTCGATGAATCCATTTCTTTCGTGGGGTACCTGGGTAACTGTTTCTTACCTATCTCAACTTCTGTAGGGTCCTTTTCATCGTGTTTTTTAACGAGGAATTGCACTGGATCGATAGAATCTTGAAAATAAGAACAGTTTGGTGTTAAAGATTTAGATCGGTTTCTTGATCTGTCATCAGGATGCACTTCCAGAAGAACCATAGATCCTAAATCAGAAGCACTTTGGGAATTTCTTAAGAAAGTATTGTATCTGTTTTGACTACCCGTGTTGGATTCATATGCATCAGAATCATCAAAAGATTCATATGCATCAGAATCATCAAACGATTCGTATGACACATCACTTGCATCATCAGAGCTCATGATTTTAACGTTGTTTGATGTTCGTGACGGTTTATTGCTTCTTTTGGCTTTCGAACGCTTGCGTCTTCTGGCTTTTGAACGGTTGGGTTTTTGAATAGAAGAAGATGACCCGGTTTGGAATTTCAACGAATTCAATTCTTCTAAAGCTTGATCTATTACACAATCTAGAGTCAAAGATGCTGACTTTCTTCTCAAACCTTCATCATGATTCATTTGTAGAACTGGAGCTGTTAGATCTGAAACACTGTAGTAGTTCCTTGTGAGATTATTGCATCGTTTTTGACCATCTCTGCTGTTTGAGACAGACTCATCACAAGATTGATACCCATGAGGCTTATATAATGAAGTGCTTGATAAATCATCCGTATTGATGTTCACTGATGCTGATGACGGTTCATGTTTCTTGAAGATTAGAGGTTGACTTTCTTTGACTATCTGGATCTTTGGTGTCACAGATGCAGATCGGCGTGTTGAACTTGCATCACGTTGCATATTCAGCAAAAGTGCACACCCGAGCTCAAAAGCACTATATGAATGCCTTCTGGGATTACCATCATTGTTTTGAATATGGTTACATGTTTTATGGGAGGAAAAAGAATCATCCCCGTGAGTCTTGTATAAGGAAACATGAAATAAATCATTTCTGTGATCAGATGATGAACACAACGGGATCGTGGGGCACGGTGGTGGCAAATGGTTCTTTTGTCTCTTAGCTTTATGATGATGAGCCCGGTGATGATCTTCATAACCATACCCGGTTGAACCCTTTGGCGCCAAAGATGCATGGAAATCTTTTAAACTGTTTTCAAGATTTATCTCTAAGAGAAGTGATCGATCCAAGTCGAAAGCACTATGTGAATGCCTTCGAGGAATATTACTTTGACTTTGACTACCCATGCTACGCGAGATCAAATAATCATCAAAAGAACCATGCCATTTCGTCTTGTGTATGGATACCTCACTTCTTGCATCATATGATGGACCAAATCTTTTAACCGAGCCCGTTGGAGGTAAGGATCTCTGATCTTTTTGAAAGTTTGACTTTTGCGGGTCTCCTAAACTATGACCAAACGAATGACTTGTTAAACTTTCATCAAGTGGCATGTTTAGAAGAATATCACCCCCAAGTTGTATCATACTATAAGAATGCCTTCGAGGAATCTTGTTTTGATTATGATGATGGTTATGATCATCAAAATCCATTTTATGTGTTACAACAGAATCATCCAAAAATCCATACCCTTGATTCTTGTTTAAAAACACGATTGAATGAGAAGGATTATGCCCCGTTTGGAATCCCGACATTGTTGGATCTCCAAATCGTGACCCGTATGCAGAACTATTTGTTAAAATGTTATCAATAGGTTGATTGTTTAATAGAAGTGCACACCCGGGCTCAAAAGCACTATAAGAATGCCTTCTAGGATCATTATTTTTATCATGAATACCAGTGTTAAATGAAACAACCGAATCATCCAAAAATCCATACCCTTGATTCTTGTTTAAACACATGGGTGAATGAGAAGGATTATGCCTCATTTGGAATCCCGACATGTTTGGTTCTCCAAAACCATGATTAATAGCACTGTTTGGTATCACGGATGCAGAACTGTTTGTTAAACTTTTATCAATAGGTCGCTCGTTCAACACAAGTGTGCACCCGAGATCAAAAGCACTATAAGAGTGCCTTCTAGGATCATTGTTTCTATCATGAATACCATCCGTGTTAAATGAATCAACCAAATCATCCATAGATTCATACCTGCTATTCTTATTTAAAGATGAGGATGACTTTTTACCTCTTTTGTTTTTCCGACAAGGGAGTTGCAAAAAATCAGCAGACGGGTTAGGCCTGGTTTGGAATTTCAAATTGTTCGGTTGTTCATAACCATAACTGATAGAACCTCTTGGTGCAAATAATGTAGAACTATTAGTTAAACTTTCATTAATAGGCATATTCAGAAGAAATTCCCGTCCGAGATCAGAAAAACAATGTGAATGCCTTCGAGGAGTACTATTTTGATACCGAATACCCCTGTTACGTGTGACAGCAGTATCATCTAAAGATCCATAACATTTACTCTTGTCTATAAAAGCAATTGGTAAGTCATCTCCAATAAAGCTATATGGTGGCAATGTCATGTAATCTTCATCATCTTTTTGTGGGAATTGCATCATGTTGAGAAAATCAGGCTCTGGTGCAACTGCAAGCGATTTTGACTTTTTATATTCTTCCAAACCACCACAAATAGAACCATTTTGTCCTTCATCAGTAGGCATATTTAGAAGAATTGCACCCCCGAGCTGGAAAACACTATATGAATGCCTTCGAGGAATCTTACTTCGGTTATGACGATTACCCTTGTTACATGAGACAACAGAATCATCTAAATATCCATATCCATTAGTTTTATCTAAATAAGTTGTAGATGGACCACTTCTAGCATTACCTGATGATAATTTCTTATGTTTCTTCACTTTTGAAGGAACATTTTTCTGGCATTTATGTTCTCCCAAACCATGACCAGATGAATATAAAGTATTCGGTGTTAAAGATGCAGAACGTTGACTTAAACGATTATTGTTATGCATCTCTAGACGAATTGCAGACCCCAAATCAGAAGCACTAAACGAATGTCTTGAAAAAATCTTGTTTCTATTTTGACTACCATTATTGCTAGATGAGAACATAGAACCATCTAATGATCCATGTGTTCTATGGTTCATTGATGATAACCGGTTCCTATCTTTATAAATTCTTAAAGGGTCAAATTCTTCGGTTTTTCTATTCAATTCTGCCAAATTACACCTAAATAGACTATTGGATGTCAACGATGCAGAACGAGCTCTTGCTCTAGTTCTAGAAGTTTCATTAAGCTGTGCTTCTAGAAGAAACGCAGACATGAGATCAGGAGTACTACGAGAATGCCTTCCAAGAACCTTGTATGGATGAACACGAATCGTATCATTTTTCAAACTTCTTTCACTGATACCCACCACTTTGAAACCACCATCATCGTTATCAGAAAAAATGAGTTCAAACTCTGAATCAGAAGTAAATTTCATCCCAGAATACTGTCCCACAGGAGATAATTCATTCCTATGGCGATGCCTGACTTTATTCTTCGACCTCTTTGACCTACCATGTCTAGAAACACGAGGCAAAGGAGGTTTTGTAGTAGCTTTAGACCCCCTTGACCCAACCAGATTTGACCAAATCGGTTGCTGACTCGTTGACTTTTCTTTCCATTGACTTTTACAACAAGAACAAGGATCACAGACAAAATTCCTATTCCCATATGACCTGTAACATTCCAAATTAGACTGCGTTTGTAAACATGCCGAATTGGAACAATCTGTACACATTTCTCTTACATCCTCTAACTCATTATGAAGATTACAATACATGAAATACGAAATATCCGTCTGATGCTTTTTGCAAAACAGATGCATATAAGAATACGATCCAGCCTCTTCATTCCCAAAAAGCTGGTCAAGCCTGGAGCACAACAAGCACGGTATTTGTAATTGACAGTATTTAGCAAATCGCGTAAGCGAATAAGCCAATGCCCCTTCGACAAACATCCAAAACATCAAAACCCATTCGCACACCGCCAAAAGTAGGGGATCCATTATTCCCTTGGTGGCAACCATTTTTAACAAAGCTAAACCTTCACCCCCAAGACGATTAATAATCAACCAAGCATGCTAAAATTTGCTCGTATATTTCGAGAGCAAAAATCGCCCAAAATAAGATCATCAGATCCCAAATTTAGGGTTTCAGAAGCTGCAAATTGATTTAAAATACACAAAATTAAGAACCACAAAAGCATACGAACAGATTAATTAAAAAATAACAAACAACAATTGAAACTTACGATACGAATTGAAACCAAACCCTAACTCTGATGGCGAAATTCTTCGTTTCACGTCATGACATTGACCTATAAAAACCGTGAATCGATTGAGATTGTTGAGTGGAAATGAAATGTGGTTGGTATTGTACCTGGATTGTGGAGATTGATGGATGATACTGGAGATCATTGTATGAAAAATAGGAGATAAATTAGGGGGAGATTATATGAATTAAAAGGTCTGTTTTGTTTTTGGGTGGAAAAGCCATTGGAGCGTTGAATTCAACTGAATTTAGATTCAGTACGGAAAAAAAATAATAAATAATAAAATTACTTAACTAGATCAAATGGTCAGAATAATCATAGATTCAAAAGCTTAAAAAACCTGAAAGTTTATAGAAAAACAATATTTATAAATAATTAACTAAATAAAACGATAAATTTCTAGGGTATTTAAAGTCCCACCTTAGATATAACTAACAATGATCAGATAATAATAAACAAACGAAAAGATAAAGATAAATAAATGAGGTAAATAAGGACATTTTAATTTTTGAATTAGGAGATAATCCTTATCATGATATTTATACTATCCCAAACAAGATGTTGTTGGCAAGAAAATGATTCCTAGTTAAGTAATGCGTTGTGTTAAAAAAAATAATAGGAATTGATGTTACTTTTATACAAATCCATTTCCTTGAAAAATGATATTCAACCTTTTATTTAAAAAAACATCTTGAACATATATAAATTTTTTAAAACAAATTTACATCTTTAACTAATTAATAATCTTGATTTAATTATTGAATTAGATCATTATTATTAACACTGAATTTTCATGAAGATCATATTAAATAAAAAACCATACTTATTTATAATTTATTTAGTAATTATTTATCTATTCTACAGATATTTAATTACTTATTTATTTCGAATGACACACTTATAAATATTCAAATGACACACTTATAACCTAATCGTTTTAAATAGGACGTTTATTTAACAATTAATATCCTTAAACGCCACCAAAAAATCTCTTTTATTTCGTGTAATTTCACCTATATATTACCACTTTAGCTACTGTTAAGACTCGTATCATTCGTTCGTTCATTCCAAAACCCTGAGATCCCATTCGTCCCATTTTTATTTCCTTCATTTATTTTCTATACTAAACATGCATAAGCTATTGATCCACGTACTTCATCAAAACTTAGGTTAACCTTGTGGTTACCTAGACAATTGCGCAACAACAACTTATTGTGTGATTATCAAGCTACTCATTACAAGGTGAGTTTACATAGCCACTTTTTACTATTTTTACTTTTTGGGGTGAAACATGTCATTAACTATATTTCTTACACAATTCAATACCATTGTTCTTATGTGATATGTCGCAAAACACACTCTTTATCCTTGTATTTTGTAGAGTTTTTAGTAGAATTTTATGGTCGTTTTGAGTCAATTATAGTTGGTAGTTAATAATGTCATGTCTTGTAGGTGTTCATGAGTGAATAGAGCTTAAACGAGTTCAAACAAAGAATATGGAGATATGGTATCAATATTTTGACATTGGAGAATTAGACGGGCTACAACAAGTTTGGATCAATTTTATATTGTGGGCCAGAGAAAAATAAAAAAAAAGAAATTAGATGCGTTTTATAATTAATTATGAGCTAAAAGAGTTTTATTGGACCACTCCATGAGATAAAATTACTAGGTCATACAAAATTATATGAATAAAAAAAGAAAAATATATAAAAAGGATAACAACAAAGAGCCGTGAACTAGGAGGGATTTTTGGACGGAAAATTTAGATTCGTTTTTGTGTATAATTTTCGACGGAGTTGATTGTTTTGGCGGCTGTTGTGGACGCAGGCACGAGGACGAGAATTGGAATTGAAGCCTTGCACATGTATACTATATAATAAATAAAGGTTTTTGTATGCCACGTGTCTCCATCATATTCAATCTCATCATTCTTTTTTCGCATCTCTCTCTTATTAAATGCACTCATATCTTTTAATAAATTACTAATTATACTAATAAAACACATTTAATTTAAATTATCCTTTATTATAAAAAACTTTGAAAACTAATTATGTAATTTTTATTTTCAATCAAATAGTAAATGAAAGTCAAATTACATTAAATAGTAATTGACGTATTTTCGAAATCCAATTATACATTTTTTTACATATTTTCAAATTTTTTTATATTCTTAATATATGTATAGTAATAAATTTTTACACATGTAAAATACATAAATAAAATTTGAAAAATTCATGTATTAATATTTTTCACCCCGTGTGTATTACACGGGGTCCAAGCTAGTAAAATAATATATTGGAGTTTGCGGCTTTGGGTTTGAAAAAGAAACTCACGCCAGAAGCTTGGAGGCCAATATTGTTGGTGGCCTTTTGTGGGTTACGAACAAGAGATAAAGGGAAAAGTCAAAGCACACAAGCAACGAGAGCCAAAGTTCAAAGCTTTATCGATCAGGTTGGTTTGTTCTTGCTCATTCGGGTCACGATCTTTGATTTCTTGTTTACATTGGTTTGTTTTGGATTATATTTAAGACTGTTGAGATTTGTTTTCTAATTTTGAGCATGTTTCTTGGCTAGACCATAGCAATGTTTGATTGGATTGTGAATTTCTTTCGGTTTGTGCTGATTATTGATGGATTCATGATAAAGTAAAGAACTTGAATTCAATTGGTATGATGTTTATGCATATTTAATTCTGATTTGCAATTGGTTTGTGTTTCACATGCGTTTTGTTGAATGTCTTTCAAATAATAGATGCATGTTAGGTTGCTTACTTTGTGTTTGTAACTAGTTTGTGGATAATTGATATCATCGTCCATAGAAACGCAGATTAAGAGTATTTTAGGTTAGGTGTTCTTCCTAATTCAATAGTTGAAAGGTGCGAAGTTGTCGGGTATTCCTTGGTGTTAGGGTTTTTAGGTAGATTGCTCTGAAAGGAGGGTTTCTTAGCATCATTGATATTCCGTGTCAAACCGAGAGTTGTCAGGTTACCTCGTATGTCTTAAGGTGTATTGAGATATTGAGACTGAGAGGTAATATATCTTTAGGGTACTTTAGCATTGTCAGAAAATAGCTGAGAGGTGATCCGACTAACCGGTGAGTTTACACGTTCCTTAGGGTTTCCTATTAGGTCACACCCGGAGAATGATATGGGATCCTTAGGTTGCCTTAGGGTTTCGTATTCAAAGGTCCCAGTTCCATCATAGTTGTCATAACCGAGAGAAGTTCATGTTTAGCAAACATGATTCATTACCTAGATAGTGCTTTATCCATTCCTGATCTCATCCGTTTTGTCTGTCTAATAGTTGGTGTCGATAGTTAGTTAGTTTTCTTTAGTTTGTCATTTTAGAATCTCAGTTACACAAATCCCCCATTTAAATCCAGTTCAGTTAGTTGAGTCAGAGTCTAGGTCGTTGTTACTAGTGTCTCGTGGGTTCGATATCCGGACTAACATTAGACTTTACTACATTGATCGGTACACTTGCCGGTTATGTAGTCTAGTATTAGGTTGAGTCTAGATTTATAAATTTAAAGCTAGAGTGTCTAGGTTAGGTTTTATATTATAGTTTTTATAGACCGTCCAGCACACATCATTATGCTTTGGTCTTTATGCTTTATGTCTTAAACTACTTGGTGACCATTACATGTGTTCATGTCAGTACATTCATTAACTTGCAGCCCAAGCCTAAAGTAGTACCTAACATGATCATTTACAGGGGAATCTGAAACTATAACTTACCATAAGACCTTGGCGGGTTTTGTTGGGTATGAACTATAACTTGGAGTATCCACTTGCTCCCTTTTTTTTAAATGACAAATAGTGGGATTGCGTATCTAGTTTTCTATTATCAGGCTTGAATTGTACGCTTGAAACCTTGTATGTTTTCACATATATGCTTTAGACATGCTTTGAACATATTGAATTGTAAACGTATACTTAACTTTTGTTTGGAGTCAAAACCTATGTTACTTACCAACTTCTTGTAGTTGACATTTACTCACATGTTTTAGGTGCACCAGTTTGAGGACACTATATGATCACATAGGACTATGGACCTAGCTTTAATACAGATTGAATTTAATTTGTGTTATGTTTGAACCTTCTTGTTTTTCCATTTTTATTTGTAATAGATGCTTTAATTATGATGAAATAATATTATCACTTATTAATAGATGATCATGTACTTATGAACAACCAAGTCAGCCCCGGCGTATAATCCGCCGCCGGCCGGGGTGTGACAGATTGGTATTAAAGCCATGGTTATAGGGAATTAGGTTATTAGACACCCATGACCTAGACTGTCACACCCCGACCGATGGCGGAATCATCGAGGCCGACAATGGAATGATTGTTCAAAAACACATGATAACTAAAATGTTGCATAATTCATTAATTAAATTTAAAGACAACAAAGATCCAAATACAATACATTTCAAATAACCTAATCTAGTTCAAAACATTGATTTATTTAACTAGGTCCATAGTTCTTAAGTGGAGGAATCTTCGGCAAGCAATCACATATCCAAACCTGAAACATTATTTAAATCAAGTGTCAACTAAAAAGTTGGTGAGTACATAGGTTTGTAGTTCCGATAAGTAGTAGATAAAAACGTTTTGCAACTCATTGTTTATCCTGTTAAACATAGTATATATGATGTATCATTTATTTAATCACAATTCAAACCGAGTTTGACGCGCTTGAACAAAGCACAACAGCTAAGTCCGGTATGTTTGAATATAGTTACCCACTATATCCGATATGTTTGAATATAACACGCGGTTATATCCGAGTATGCAGTAATAAACACCCTAACCGGGTGGGCTGGTCAGGCACAATAGATCTATTAATATTACTGTTGGTTTTCTTGTGTTTAAAGCAAATGATTGTATACCCAAGATAGTAAGCATATAATCCACATGAATAACACGTATAAACAATTTGATTGAGTATCATGAAATAATGTTTCACCCCAAAGTATGTAAAAATGTAAAGTAGGGGCTATGTAACTCACCTTGCAAGCGGGTATTTTTCCACGCGTGTAGGTGATAAAGATGTTGAAGTCTAAGCACGTTGAAACCCTATGTAGATAAATGGGTATTATTGTATGTTTACATGAGCGTATTAGTATTTAATTGTGTGTAAGTTTATAATAACATTTCTTAGTGTTATTTGCATAAAAGTTGGTCCAGATTTACTTGAATTTACTGATTTGATCGAAACTGTTTATAGTTGTGACAGGTATCGAAACTGTGTTCAATCGAAACTACTATCTATCGAAACTACTAGTTTCGATTGATCATTTATAAGTGATACACAGGCTGTCGAAACTACCATCTATCGAAACTACTAGTTTCGATTGATCATTTATAAGTGATACACAGGTTGTCGAAACTACCATCTATCGAAATAACTAGTTTCGATTGACCATTTACTCAATCGAAACTAAGTAGTTTCGATGGCCCAGACTTTAGAAAATAAAACAGTAATTTTTCAGAACAATAGTTTGTCCGGTAATCGATGGTTTGGAGTCGTGACTTCGATTGGTTCAGCTTGCCTTATGTTAACAGAAGGTAAAGAAACGAAGTTGAGGATTCTTACGTGGTCGCAAAGGGGCTGGACGGCAGAGTCTCAAATCCGAGGATGTCCAGAATGAGAATCGAGCTTCTGGATGGGATTAGCCTCTACAACCTTGGTCACAGCTTCACACAGAGATGACGATTGTAATGGTGCCTTCAATTTGGAGTGAGATTGGGTGGAAGAGGGGTAGCGAGCTCGAGCAGGTCCGACTATGGCTATTTATAGTCGAGTTCGTTTCTTATGGCAAAGCGTGCAATTGGGCAAGTCCCGACACTCGTCTGGATGAGACGAAGCTAACGAGCTATTAAATACGCGTGGAGGTTGACTGTTGGGCTCGAATTCGAGGTGTGGGTTCTCGGCCACCAACAAGATCAGGCGATTCGTATGTTGGGAAGACCAATTGGTCGGGGCCTTTTGTTCGCATGGGGAAAACGAGTTCAGGGATGCCTGTAGCGGCTGTCGAGGTGCAGGGAACAGCCTTGTCGGGGTGTTCGTCGAAAAAATGCTTTACCCGCCGGACCAAGGATCATGGTGACCGGAAAGTCGATTTGGAAATTGACAGATTTGGTCCTTGTAGTTTGGTTTGGATTTAATTCGGTCCCTGAGATAATTACGGATGAGTCCTTGTAGTTTGATTTGTACAGAAATAATCTCTCAACTGATTTTTGCTTAAAACCTTCTAGTTTGAAAAGTTTCAAAACAACCCCTTAACTTTTATAAAAATAATTAGTTTAATTTCTTTAAATTTTCAATTATATTTTATAAACTTATATTATTATTATTGTTATAAACAATTTTTTTATAAGAGTTAGTTATCTTATTTAAATAGGTTATTTTATTAAATATACAACTTTTTAAATTTAGATTTTTATATAAAACTTTATATTAGTTTTAAAATTTATAAAATTCTAATTAGTTTAAATCCGTAAAATAAAATACCTATTTGTATAAAACCAAATAAAACTCTTACACTTTATTAAAATAAAGAATGATTACACGATAATTATAATACAAGTGCGAGAACGAAAAATCCGAAACGTCACAGTCTCCCCATGTTATAGGAATTTCGCCCCGAAATTCAACTAGTGGAGGCTATGAAAAGAGATGCGGATACTTGGTCTTCATTTGGTCTTCACGTTCCCAAGTGAACTCGGGTCCATGTTTAGATTCCCAACGGACCTTGACAATGGGGATGCGGCTACGCTTGAGTTTCTTAACTTCTCGGTCCATGATTTCCACGGGTTTTTCAACAAAGTGCATTTTTTCGTCAATACGCACTTCGTCAAGAGGGATGTGGAGATTCTCATCGGCTAGACACTTTTTCAAATTTGATACATGAAATGTTGGATGAACGTTGCTAAGTTCTGAAGGAAGATCGAGTTTGTAGGCCACTTTTCCTACCCTTTCGAGTATCTTGAATGGACCCACATATCGAGGTGCAAGTTTTCCTTTCTTTCCAAATCGGACTACGCCTTTCCAAGGTGATACCTTTAGAAGAACTATATCTCCAACTTGAAATTCCAAGGGTTTTCGTCGTCTATCGGCATAGCTCTTTTGTCGACTCCTTGCTACTCGAATGTTGTCACGGATAAGAGAGACTTTATCGGTGGTTTCTTGGATAAGCTCGGGACCGGTGATTTGTGCTTCACCAATTTTGTTCCAACAAATCGGTGAACGACATTTCCGTCCATAAAGAGCTTCAAACGGTGCCATGTTAATGCTTGAGTGGTAGTTGTTGTTGTAGGAAAATTCAATCAATGGTAGGTGAGAATCCCAATTGCCACCAAAGTCAATGACACAAGCTCTAAGCATATCCTCAAGAGTTTGGATTGTTCGTTCGGTTTGTCCATCAGTTTGAGGATGGTAAGTCGTACTTAAATCCAAACGAGTACCAAGTGCTGATTGCAATGATTGCCAAAATCGGGAAGTAAAACGCGAATCACGATCGGAGATGATGTTCAAAGGGATTCCGTGACGACTTACGATCTCATCAATGTAGATCCGAGCCAATTTCTCGACTCGATAGTCCTCACGAATAGGCAAGAAATGAGCAGACTTTGTAAGTCGGTCGATAATAACCCAGATACTATCGTGCCCACTAGAAGTGCGTGGGAGTTTGGTGATGAAATCCATAGCAAGGTTCTCCCACTTCCACACGGGAATTTCAGGTTGTTCGAGGAGACCGGAAGGCTTCTGGTGTTCGTCCTTCACTTTAGAACAAGTTAGGCATTTTGCCACAAAGAGGGTAATATCCTTTTTCATGCCGGGCCACCAATATTGCTGACGGAGACCCATGTACATCTTATCAGCTCCAGGATGTACCGAATATCGAGTTTTGTGAGACTCGTTCATCAAAAATATACGAAGATCGTCGCGATCGGGAACCCAGATACGGTCCAAGTAATACAATAGACCGTTGGCTTTGGTTTCTAGCAAGAGTTCTATGCCACATGCCATCTCTTGATACATGTTTCCCTCGGTAACCGAGGTGTGTTGTGCTTTGAGAATACGGGCTTGGATATCGTTATGAATATGAACACTATGAAGCATGATACGTTCTTTACGACTCAAGGCGTTGGCTACAACGTTTGCTTTGCCGGGGTGGTAGCGGATCTCGCAGTCGTAGTCGTTTAGAAGTTCAACCCATCGTCGTTGCCTCATATTAAGCTCTTTTTGATTGAAAATATGTTGGAGACTTTTGTGGTCGGTGAAAACCACGCATTTGGTGCCATATAGATAGTGTCTCCAAATTTTCAAGGCGAAAACGACAGCACCAAGCTCGAGATCATGGGTCGTATAGTTCTTCTCATGGACTTTGAGTTGACGTGATGCGTATGCAATTACTTGACCTCGTTGCATAAGAACACAACCAAGACCTTGGTTGGATGCATCACAATAAACGACAAAGTCGTCATTACCACTAGGAAGAGTTAGAATAGGAGCATTGCAGAGTTTGTGCTTTAGAGTTTGGAAAGCTTCCTCTTGCTTGGGTCCCCACTCGTTGTGCTTACCTTTGTGAGTCAAGGCAGTGAGCGGGACCGCAATCTTGGAGAAATTTGAGATGAAACGACGATAGTAACATGCTAGTCCAAGGAATGAACGAATCTCGGTAGGAGTCTTAGGAGTACTCCAATTCTTTACCGCCTCGATCTTTGTCGGGTCCACATGAATTCCCTTATCGTTGACTATGTGTCCCAAAAATTGAACTTCCTTTAGCCAGAATTCACACTTGGAGAACTTGGCGTATAGTTGTTCTTTCTTCAAGAGTTCCAAAATCAAACGAAGATGTTGTTCATGCTCCGCTTTCGTTTTAGAATAGATGAGAATGTCGTCAATGAAAACGATCACGAACTTGTCCAAATAAGGTTTGCATACACGGTTCATGAGGTCCATGAAGACTGCAGGTGCATTAGTCAAACCGAAGGGCATGACCATGAACTCGTAGTGACCATATCTAGTCCGAAAGGCAGTCTTCGGAATGTCTTCATCGAGAACACGAAGTTGATGGTACCTGGAACGAAAGTCAATCTTGGAGAAGCATGTTGAACCTTGAAGCTGATCGAAAAGATCGTCGATACGGGGTAAAGGATAACGGTTCTTAATTGTAAGCTTGTTGAGTTCACGATAATCAATGCACATTCGAAACGATCCATCCTTTTTCTTTACGAACAGTACGGGAGCACCCCAAGGTGAATGGCTCGGGCGGATGAATCCTTTGGATGAGAGTTCTTGTAATTGACTTGCAAGCTCTTGCATCTCGGAAGGTGCAAGACGATAGGGGGCTTTTGCCACGGGAGTTGCCCCGGGCACAAGGTCGATACGAAACTCCACTTGTCTAGGGGGAGAAAGACCAGGTAAATCCTCGGGGAATTCCTCGATAAAATCTCGGATGATTGGAATGTCTTACAATTTCTTACCCTTGTCTTCGTGTCAACTATGTGGGCCAAGAAGGCAACGTACTTTTTCTGCAAGTACTTTTGTGCCAATGTGCAAGACATGATTTGAAGACCACGACATGGTTTTTCACCGAACATAACTAACGTGTCGCCCGAAGAGAGAGGTATACGAATACACTTTTCGTAGCAAATAACCTCGGCATGGTTCTTGGATAACCAGTCCATGCCAATTATAATATCGAAGCTTCCCAATTGCATTGGAAGGAGATCAACAGAGAATTTGTGATTATTAAGCTCGAGATTGCAGTCGCGGATAACAGAATTTATAGTAATAGATTTTCCGTTTGCTATCTCCACGGAATAAGAATTGTCAAGTTTCGTTCTTTGTTTAGCAAGTCGAGATTCAAAGGTAAGAGATACAAAACTCCTATCGGCACCGGTATCAAATAAAACGGATGCATAATGATTGTTTACGAGAAATGTACCGTTTATCACGTCGTTGTTTGCTTGAGCCTCATTAGCGTTTATGTTAAACGCTCGTCCTTGAGGACCACCTTGATGATGAAGTTTTGGGCATCGGTCATGGAAATGGTTTGGGTCTCCACATTCGTAACATGCCCGACCATTGAGAGGTGCCGGATAGATTGGGCGGTTGGCTGGAGCAGCTTGATGGACGGGAGGACGAGTACGGCAAGTAGTGACCACGTGTCCATATCGTCCGCAGCTTGAACACAATCGGCATGGTAGGTTGGCAGGATGATGGTACTTGCAGGTCTGGCATTGGGGATTCGGGCCCTGATAAGTCTTCGGGTTTTGACCCAAAGGGGCCGCTTGAATAGCAGGCACAGCGGGAGTTACGGCTACGAAGTTTCGACCCTTTCGTTTCTTGTTGCGGTTAGAAGACTCGGGTTTTACATCTTTGACGGCCGCAAGAGTAGAAACAACCTTCTTGGAACCCTTTCTTGTTAAGGTTCCGGCTTTGACATGGTTATCGGATAGTGTAGCAGATAGACGGATAGCAGCTTCAAATGTAGGAGGATTGCTTCCTAGCACATCATCTTGAATTTGCATAGGCAGGCCGCCTATGTATTTTTCAATCCCCCGAGCAAGGGGAGTGATCATATGAGGCACCAGCAGACTTATCTCTTGAAACCGGGTGGTGTAGGCCAGATTATCCCCGCTGTCTTGGGCAAGATCCCAAAACTCAGCCTCGAGCTTCCTCATTTCATTCCGAGGACAGAATTCATCAGTCATGGCCTTCTTCAGATCATCCCATGATAAGGATGTAGCAACCTCAGCACCACGAGTGCGTTTCTCACCGTTCCACCAGGTGAGGGCTCTCTTTTGGAGTACACTTGTGGCATAACGAACCCGAAGATTATCGGGACAGTCGCTGTTTAGGAATGTGCTTTCCATGCTTTCAAACCATTGAAGTAGGCCGGTAGCACCTTCAGTCCCGAAGAATTTTGTAGGATTGCACGAGTTAAAGTGCTTAAACGTGCAGTGAGGCGGGTTGGTACCACCGTTCCCTTAGATGTTGTGAGACCCGTCACTGTTGTTATTTGCTTGGGTCATTTGCCCTACCAGCTGGGCAAGAAGAGTAGCAAGATCCGGGTTGGAAGTGCTAGAGTTTGCACGTCGAGGAGGCATTCTAACACCATAAGAAAAGACAATGATATTTTAGATAAGATGGATATATATGAGTTATAGCGGGAAATAATGTAAGCAGAAAAACGGGATTCATCATGACGCGTGCCAGTGCATGTGTATTTATTCTAAGTTGGTGGGGGAAACTAAGTCATCTATTCCGGGTAGGACATGGTGTTATAGATCATTATTTGCATAATAGGAATTGCCGGGACTTGCGTGCATTACAAATCGTCATTACGTGTGCACCCGTAATAATGATTTGCTTTGCATGTTTGTCTAGTTCTTCCTATCTTGCTATAACGTCCCCAAATTTTGAGTTTAAGTTTGGATTGTATCCTTGCGAATACATTGACTTATCAACGTTAAATAATTCCCCGAAACTTTACAAGAGACATGCTTTAGCCTATAGGTAAACACTCACTTCAGGAATTCCCAGGAAAGCATACGGGTCCGTTTATTTGGATTTATACGAAATGCTTTCGTAGACAGAAAACCCAATGTACAGGTGTCACCCTTCCAGATTGCACGTGTCCTTTACTGGTCTCAAGAAATTAAGTCGTTGACGAGATAAGATTTTGATAGACTTGAGAGTCTATGAGTATAAAATGTGTAGGAATTGTTGCAATTAATACGGATTAGGAAAGAGTATGGATAAGGATGGGTAGTGTATTTGTTTACATAAGTTTGTTTGTCAAATATGTATGTAAAGTATGTATCATGTATCAAAGTCTTGTATGTATGTGTATAAGTCTCATGTACCAAACTTGGGGAAATTCAAATAATACCTAACTACAAATAATTCACATAGCAGATAATCATTTAGCACGTAACACATAAAAGGGAGTCCTAGGGTTATAGTCTAGGTCATTGTGTCTAATAACCTAATTCCCTATAACCATGGCTCTGATACCAATCTGTCACACCCCGACCGATGGCGGAATCATCGAGGCCGACAATGGAATGATTGTTCAAAAGCACATGATAACTAAAATGTTGCATAATTCATTAATTAAATTTAAAGACAACAAAGATCCAAATACAATACATTTCAAATAACCTAATCTAGTTCAAAACATTGATTTATTTAACTAGGTCCATAGTTCTTAAGTGGAGGAATCTTCGGCAAGCAATCACATATCCAAACCTGAAACATTATTTAAATCAAGTGTCAACTAAAAAGTTGGTGAGTACATAGGTTTGTAGTTCCGATAAGTAGTAGATAAAAACGTTTTGCAACTCATTGTTTATCCTGTTAAACATAGTATATATGATGTATCATTTATTTAATCACAATTCAAACCGAGTTTGACGCGCTTGAACAGAGCACAACAGCTAAGTCCGATATGTTTGAATATAGTTACCCACTATATCCGATATGTTTGAATATAACACGCGGTTATATCCGAGTATGCAGTAATAAACACCCTAACCGGGTGGGCTGGTCAGGCACAATAGATCTATTAATATTACTGTTGGTTTTTTTGTGTTTAAAGCAAATGATTGTACACCCAAGATAGTAAGCATATAATCCACATGAATAACACGTATAAACAATTTGATTGAGTATCATGAAATAATGTTTCACCCCAAAGTATGTAAAAATGTAAAGTAGGGGCTATGTAACTCACCTTGCAAGCGGGTATTTTTCCACGCGTGTAGGTGATAAAGATGTTGAAGTCTAAGCACGTTGAAACCCTATGTAGATAAATGGGTATTATTGTATGTTTACATGAGCGTATTAGTATTTAATTGTGTGTAAGTTTATAATAACATTTCTTAGTGTTATTTGCATAAAAGTTGGTCCAGATTTACTTGAATTTACTGATTTGATCGAAACTGTTTATAGTTGTGACAGGTATCGAAACTGTGTTCAATCGAAACTACTATCTATCGAAACTACTAGTTTCGATTGATCATTTATAAGTGATACACAGGCTGTCGAAACTACCATCTATCGAAACTACTAGTTTCGATTGATCATTTATAAGTGATACACAGGTTGTCGAAACTACCATCTATCGAAACTACTAGTTTCGATTGACCATTTACTCAATCGAAACTTAGTAGTTTCGATGGCCCAGACTTTAGAAAATAAAACAGTAATTTTTCAGAACAATAGTTTGTCCGGTAATCGATGGTTTGGAGTCATGACTTCGATTGGTTCAGCTTGCCTTATGATAACAGAAAGTAAAGAAACGAAGTTGAGGATTCTTACGTGGTCGCAAAGGGGCTGGACGGCAGAGTCTCAAATCCGAGGATGTCCAGAATGAGAATCGAGCTTCTGGATGGGATTAGCCTCTACAACCTTGGTCACAGCTTCACACAGAGATGGCGATTGTAATGGTGCCTTCAATTTGGAGTGAGATTGGGTGGAAGAGGGGTAGCGAGCTCGAGCAGGTCCGACTATGGCTATTTATAGTCGAGTTCATTTCTTATGACAAAGCGTGCAATTGGGCAAGTCCCGACACTCGTCTGGACAAGACGAAGCTAACGAGCTATTAAATACGCGTGGAGGTTGACTGTTGGGCTCGAATTCGAGGTGTGGGTTCTCGGCCACCAACAAGATCAGGCGATTCGTATGTTGGGGAGACCAATTGGTCGGGGCCTTTTGTTCGCATGGGGAAAACGAGTTCAGGGATGCCTGTAGCGGCTGTCGAGGTGCAGGGAACAGCCCTGTCGGGGTGTTCGCCGGAAAAATGCTTTACCCGCCGGACCAAGGATCATAGTGACCGGAAAGTCGATTTGGAAATTGGCAGATTTGGTCCTTGTAGTTTGGTTTGGATTTAATTCGGTCCCTGAGATAATTACGGATGAGTCCTTGTAGTTTGATTTGTACAGAAATAATCTCTCAACTGATTTTTGCTTAAAACCTTCTAGTTTGAAAAGTTTCAAAACAACCCCTTAACTTTTATAAAAATAATTAGTTTAATTTCTTTAAATTTTCAATTATATTTTATAAACTTATATTATTATTATTGTTATAAACAATTTTTTTATAAGAGTTAGTTATCTTATTTAAATAGGTTATTTTATTAAATATACAACTTTTTAAATTTAGATTTTTATATAAAACTTTATATTAGTTTTAAAATTTATAAAATTCTAATTAGTTTAAATCCGTAAAATAAAATACCTATTTGTATAAAACCAAATAAAACTCTTACACTTTATTAAAATAAAGAATGATTACACGATAATTATAATACAAGTGCGAGAACGAAAAATCCGAAACGTCACATAGACTATAACCTAGGAGTCCCCAAACATGAGTTTAACTCGTGTCTTTTATTAGGAACTCCACTCTATACTTATTTATACACATGCTTACCCACATCTAACTACTACTGTTTACATGATACTATTACATGAACTACAACATACCAAGGACTACATGGGACTATTTGAAACAACATGAATTGCTTGAAACATATTCTTAGTCTATAGTCTATAACCTTAGGATACATATTATCTAGTGTATTACATTGCATGCTACAATACAAGTTATCTTATGTGCCATGTTACTTGATATCCTACATGTTTACAAAAACTACTACTCCTGTGATACCTTATTTGTTATAATATTTGAATTTTGCACAATACCTATTTGACATCACTAAACGCTACCCTAAGTTTTGCCAAACACACCTACATCTTTACACATCATCACAAATCACTTATGGAAAGATTCAAACTCGTAGCCACAATGCCATTAAAATTTTAAAATCCCGTCAAAGTTTTAGGTTCTGAAAACTAGAGAACATGTGCAATCCGAAAAGGTGGATGCCTATCCCTTGGGTCTTCTGTCTAGTAAAGCATTTCATATAAATCCAAATTAACCGAAGGATCCGTATGCTTTCCTGGGAATTCACGAAGTGAGTGTCCACCTATAGGCTAAAGCATGTCTTCTTGAAAGTATACGAACTTGAATCACTTTGATTTGTCACTGCATCCATTTGGTCATATGGCAGATGAATGCAATCTAAACATCATTCGCTTAATTATTATAATTTGATACACAAGTCTAAATCTCCTATTTGACTCTTACACTTAATCATATTTAAGCCAACTATACATCTTCATCCTGATGCCTGGAAAACTTTGTCACCCTTATTATCATTTGCAAGAGATTTAAACCTTAGACCTTATCCCTCAAGGAAGGAAAGATGCTTGAATAGGTGAAGCACACCTTTGAGCCACAGGACACAATCACCAATGATTCTCAACATAACCATGAGTCCAAATAATAATGTTAATGGTACATGATGGCTGAAAGAGTGGGTGTAAGTCCATGAAAGATTCTATCTAAGGAAAGACTGAGTACCTTAGTGTGTCCATTGTGAACCACCTCGCTTTCCTGGGAATCCTTTTCGTGGGTACACTACTTATAGGTCAAGTGTTACCCCTGAGATATTATTACTCAAATTTTGAACTCATGAATACCTTTGTACTTAACAACCTACCATTACACTCACGGCCTTTTCGTGCTAGACATGGTCCCTTACCCTCTTCACTTCCCTGAGAATCACCCCGAAGCCGAGTCAACATAAAAAGAAGACCTTGGGTCCCCATCACCAGACAACCAGTCATCAGCATAACTAGCAGCCAAATCCATAGTTGACTGCAGAGCAGATTGGCTTAGGAACATGCTTGAGACTCCGAGTAGCTGAATCACCTCCCTCGAGAGACCCTATCTAGCACCTAACCTATACCATCCATACCTAGGAGTAGGACAAGCCAAGGAACCTACCGATGCCTTAGGAGTTCCAGCTGATGTCGCTCACCTATATGAAAGGACCGCAGAGTTTCCGAGGCAAGGAATGTAGACCAAGGAGTAATTGATGCACATACATAAATAACTAGAGCTGAAATCCAGTTTACAATACGAAAAACCATAACGATGATCGCTTTGGTGTTATCTGCCTCCTGGTGGAAAACTATCTGAGATGTTAGACGAATATTCTATTTCGCGTTTTCTTAAAACTTAAATTGAAACCCATACCCTTTACCCAAATATAAAAGTTATTATTTTTAACTCTCCTTAATGATTGATATCTAAACCTTCTTCGTAAACTAATTATTTTATTACCTCCTGATTTGACTAATGTAGTTATTTTGTTCAAACAAAACCTTTATCAAACCCTTGGTTTATAAATTTTATCTAGATTATAAATTATTTACAAACCCCTTTACCTTGTGAAGGAACTTAATGCTATTTGTTTTATAAAAACATTTATCTCATTATCTTAGTTAATAATTAATTATGATTCGATTAATCATTTCATTACGGTCTCTTAATTCGTTACTTTTAAATTCTTGGCCTAATTACAAAATAATTTAGCCATTATTTTCTTTTGAAACATTTTCTTTATGATAACTAAATAAATAAAAAGGTCTTTATTTACCCAATTATCTAGTTATTCAACTTAGTACTTTCACTTATTTACAAGACAAAGATAAATTTCAATCAATTGTCATTTACAAACAAAAAACTCAAATCAGTTATCCGTGTGCGTATTATTCTAAATACCTGTAAAACTTTCTCATCACCTTGCACCTTCGAAAACGTATGAACTTACTAGCCACTTCGAAAAGATGAATCCTTTCGCACAGGCGTTAACCATCCATCAACAGAAATTGAAAAACTTAAAACCCAACTACCTACATTATGCAACACGCTTGTACGCAACACTCGATCACCAACAAGATGCGATAGTTTACGTTACTCATGAGGTTCAACTATTTACATACGAACATTCATAATATACCTAAGACTAAATTGTTTACATTATAGACACAACTTGCTTGTTCACGTTATACATGAAACCTGGTTGTATACAAAATACATGATTATTTACATTATACATGAAACTTGATAACTTGCAATATACATGATACTAGATTGACCACATTATAGATGGAACTTGATTACTTGCAATATGCACGATACTAGAGTGTTGACACGATACATGATACTTGGTTATTTACAATATGCATAATACTAGATTATTTACGCTATAGATGAAACTTGAGTGTTTACATTACACACAAAACTAGACTGTTTACATTGCTTGAAATTAATCGCCCTCTATATACATGAGGCATGGTCGTTCACTTTATCCATGAAACTTGATAGCTATAAATTTGAACTACTCGGGGTTTGACGTATTATTGTTCAAACACGAGGAAGCTATAAACTTTGAGTTACTCGGGGTTTGGCATATTCTTGTTCAAACACGAGAGAACTATAAACTTTATGGGTAACCTGGAGGGTATACCATCTACTTAGGCAACCACGTATGGGGTTGTGCCACCTTGTTAGTCTTTACTCCCTGATTGACATTACCACACAACTACCTATTAGCAAGTCATGCATGAAAACAATAATAAACTAAATGTTTTTGAGTGTTTCCCCCTCTGTACCCACACACAATAGAATGATTTATACGACCATACGAAGATTTGAGTAATTACGGGTGCACACGTAATTATAAAAGTCAGCGCACGGAAAACATAGTGAGTTCTGTCGTGTGCGATGACATAAAACCTATAGTGATATACAGTAACGAAACTAATGGGATACAATAAGGGCATGGTGGATGCGCCGCTGGCACTTCCTATATATTTAAGTGTTTCTGACATATTGTCAGTAGTAGTGTTGTTCGTGTCACGTAGGGTTTTATATCATTCTGACCTTGACCAATATCTGTGGAATCTTTACCTAGTGATATCTTTTGAACATGTGAGAATATATCCTAAACAAGTCTAGATCATCAAATTCTCATCGCTCTCATTGCAAGTGATGCATCCCATCTTTGAAGGTCCAAAATTAATCAAGGGCAATTTCTTCCATAATTCTCTTCAACTAAATCCACTACCACCATACATGTCTAACACAACGATCTGACTCGACCTTGAGTATCAAACCTGAACCCTGTCACCAATTATACTCCTCAAACCGACAATCAAAGCTCGTTGAGAATCCAAGCTCAAATTTTTCCTGATTCAGTAGCCTCCAACAGTTGAATTTCGGAACGAAATTCCCTCAACTTGGGGATACTGTAACATCCATGATTTTCCAACCAGAGTTTTTTTATCTATTATTATTATTATTACAATTTTTATTTTACTTTATACAATAATAACACTGATGTCGTCCAGACGGTCTATAAAAATAACTATAAAACCTAACCTAGACTCCTAAGTAATAAATGGAAAACCTATGAACTAAACCGCACTGACAGGAAAGTGAACCTATCGAGTGTACCACAGCTTAATGGGAAACGAGTTATCGAATCCTAGAGACATTACGAATAACAAAACTGACTCTGACTCGGACTAACGATTAATTTGGTTTGGGGGTTTACTACACTACTGATTATCACTACGAATGCAATAAACTAAGATCGACTCAACTATCAAGACAAAGACTAAGGTGAAATCAAGAATGGGAAGAACACTACCTAGGTCGGAATCCTACTTGCAAAGGACAACTTCTACCGGTTCTAGAACTAAGATGGATCTGGGTTTCTAAGGATAACTGCTAAAGACAACCTAATGGATCCTTAATCATTCTCAGGATGTCACCAACTAAGCTACCTAAAGCGTACTAAACTCACCAGATGATTGGATCACCTCTCGGGTATTTCCAACTATGATATTGTACCCTAATGAACGGATTACCTCTAAGTCTCACCGTCCACCATACATTCAAGGAATGCACAGGGTAATCCTAGAATAACAACATTGATTCAGACTAGCAACAATCACTAGACACCTTATACTAATGCCCTCTCAGACTGTTAACACTCGGATTCCTAATGACGAAGACTAACCAACTAATTCTCATCTCTCGGCTTTTGAACTAGGACACACACTCAATTCGACTCAGCAATCAACAAGAATTCCTATGGCTACTACGTCTAGCAAACCACCGAAATCACAAATCCTAAGATCTATGACCTAGATACCCTAATCAAACTGGCATGCAACCACAATTAACGCAAGGAATTGATATCAATCTCACAATCAGAATTAAAGCATGCTTATTCATCATGGCAATTAACATAAGATTCTTTACAAAATCAATAAACCAACATTCGAATCCAAAAACCTACAAATTTTTAAACTTTAACAAATATTCATCATTAGACCTAGGCAATATAAGAGTTTTAGACTAGAATCATGTTTAAAACATTCAAACACAGAAGTAAAAACATAATCATAGGTTCAATCTTAGAAAACAAACACAAAGATGGAATCTTGAAACCGAAAACGCTAAGTAAACGAACCCGAGAATCAAAGTCTTCAACTTTACGCTTGATCTCACTTCCTTGGCCCCAAAATCGCCACTTTTCTCTCTTGAAACGGCTAGAAATCGATTAGAATAAGAATGGGAGAGTCCTCAACTTTTAAACCCTAAAAATATGTTAAAATTCCCGTAACTAGGGTCCCTCGCGTACCGCGAGGGTTTGGCCTATCTCTCGCGTACTGCCGGGCCAAACAAACCTGATTTTTGAACACCTCTAGTCAAGCTACCCCAAATCGATATAAAATGGGCCCCGTAACTCATTTTCTAGCCCGAGATATGGCCCTTTTAAGATTTGACTTTTTTCCGACTTTTTCTGTTTCTCATCCCGGGTTCTCGTGCTCGTTTCTTTCCGGGTTCTTGTTCGTTTAAGCCCAAAAGTGACTCGATCACCTACAAAACCACGTACGAATCAATACTAACTAAAACAACTCAATACGAATCTAAAACTGTATAAAAACGACACGAAACATGGCGGAAATAAAATGTGTGCTTTGCAACACATCAAACATCCCCACACTTAACATTTTTTCGTCCTCGAAAAAGTCTGCAACGGAATCATAACTGAGATTTGACTTTAATAATCATCAATTACCAATTAGCATAAATATACTCACGCATTTGAAAAGCAATAATCAGTATTTCTGTCCGATTAAACCCAACCACCAACTATCTAGCCCCCGTAATGTGTTCTAATTCCACTTTATACACCAATCAATCAATCTATGTGACTCACACTTAGAAGTTACAACTCTACCTAATCCCGTCTCACGGTCATGTTTAGACACGGGTTAAACCATGTAGATTTGCCTACCACGTTAAACTAAGATTTACAGATTTTTAGAAATCAGTGGATTATGGAACGAATGGAATGAGTATTATTAAATTTATATGAATCAACCTCACCTAGGGGTGCGTCTCCCAAGTCACCATCCCAGAAGGTAGCACATAGGACGCAGTCTATCAATTAGGCACATAAGAATTAACCCATAGGCGTATCCATAGAGTCACTATCCCCATAGGAAACACGTAGGTCAATCTTATTTATCTAAGCACCGATCACTCAAATCCCAACCCATGGGTGTATCCACAGAGTCACCATCCCCAAGGTAAAATTTAGGTCAAGACTCAAGTTTTCAGTTTATTAATTATACTTATTATTTAGATGGAATTATGGTTGCAGGCGCCACCAAACTCGGATTTATTCTCATAAAAAGAGAATGGTGTGCCGAGAATAGTTTCCAAAAACCTCTAAATTTTAGCTTGACGTGGTACTTATCACCCTATGTTAACAATTTCAGTATTACCAACACCCTAAGATGAGTACCCATAAGATTTCATGATATTATTACGTGATTAATCCTAAGTAACACTCACAGTATATTTAAGCTATTCAAGTCGGCTGGGTCTACCAAAACATCACTAATTAGACGCGTTTTCTATTATTTATTCAATTAAACAAACAAGCAGATCCAGTTGTACTATCATTTTCCATTTATTATTCAAAAACTTATACTTTCAAAGGACATTTTTCAAAATTTTCAATTTTTTTGTATTTTTGAATTTTTATAAACGACACAACTAAGACATTCACATCCCCACACATGAAAGACACATTGTCCTCAATGTGAAGCAAGACATACTAAAACTAAAAATGCAAAAATAAAACAGGAAGCGACTTAGCTGGATATGTAGATGCATACCAATGTGCGTGTAGCTTCGTTCTTCCCTGTGTGCACCGTATAGAATTTCGGTCGCGGTTGCACAGTCTGTTGAGTTGCCTTTACAAAGTGATGGAAACAATCTGTCCCGTCCGAATGGAGATTGAGTACGGACATGACGAATGATACCTACAAAATAAACCTCACACATACCCGCAGCATTAAACTGACTCAAATAAAAATTAAAACTCACTGACTCAAACTGACTCAATAAGACTCTAGATAGATATGCAAGGACACTTACCCAATGTGTGGCAAACACATAGACATGAACACCACGACAAGATGAATCATCGGTTACGAACGGGTTCCTAGTTTCCCATGGTCGGTGGTCGGTGAATGAAATGATATGATATGATATGATGGATGAGGTGATAGATGGTGGGTATGATAAAGGGTAGGTGAAAATGATGAAAGATCATAGATGGTGGTGGAATGTGGTGATCGGTGTGATGGTGGTGTGGGAGAATGAGAATGAGTGATAGATGGTGTGGATAACCATCAGAAACAAGGGGAATAGGGTTGACTTGGGCTCCACCCGCGTACCGCGACAAACCCAGGAACCACTCCTCGCGTACCGCGAGGAATTGACATTGAGGCCGGGCTTTTTTTTTGGTTGTCGCGTACCGCGAACAAAGCCCACATGTCCCTCGCGTACCGCGAGGGACCTATGTTCACAGAAAATTAGGAGGAAAGTTCAATTTTTATACTTATAATATTTTTGACCCCTTAATTTTTTATTTTCATCCAAATTCATTAAAACCCTGTCCCGAGCATAGAAACATATGTAAACATACCTGGAACTTCATTCTCGATGATTTTCTATGCCAAATCAAGCGCGAATCCCTGCAAGACACGACACACATAGAACACAATACCCAAAAAAAAATGACACTGACTCAACCACGTAATGCATACAAACTCTACATCTCGGGCACTTGCCTAAGACTCAAACACGCCTATCAGGAGGCTTCTCCTTGATTTTAACAGGAACTGCCTTCATCCTCCGCGGTCCACCGGTTCTACACCAGCTCAGCAACTTCACATTCCTCACAACTAATGAACTCATATCACACTTTGCACACAAATCTTTCCCCCACATTTTATATATGCCCGGTCCGAAGGTAATAGGCATCAAATACCCAAGTAATCTATCATCCTTAGACGTCCCCACAATTGGGGTTTTCACTCTCTCTAACTCACCGATGTCTCTCAACACACGGATTCTCTCACGGGGTGGCCTAGACCTAGGAGTATTGGAACTAATGGTCGGGTTAACACTCCCCCTCTCAGAGTGCACGACAGTAACGAGTAGCGGTTCAAGAATGGAATTAACTATGGATATGATCTTTAATCCTCCACCGAGATCTCTAGGTTCCTCTACAATTTCCACCAACTTCCCCACACTTGGGGTTGTGCCTATGATCTCATCTAACTCTGCCATCATTCCCAGCAGATCATCAGGCATCTCATCGCCGTATTCTTCCTGCGCATCCAACAATCTCTCTAACTCAAATGCCTAATCGGATGGTTATTCTAAATTCGGGGTGGGTTCACCAACTTCTAACAGTGGATCAGAGTCTTGATGATAGTCCATGAAGGCATCAAGCATGCACACGGAGTGGCTATGCCCTCCAACAACCTCCACAGACTGTGTGGCAACAAATATTAATGACTCATCCCCCCCCCACGAAGTGTGAGTTTTCCGTTAAAGACATCGATTACTGCCTTCGCGGTGCGCAAGAATGTGCACCCGAGGATGAGTGGGACTCCGTCATCCACCTCCATATCTAGAATGACAAAATCCACGGGAAAGACAAATTTGTCTACTTTCACTAACAGATTCTCCACAATTCCCCGTGGATACTTGACTGAACGGTCGGCCAAGGAAATGCTCATGCGCGTCGGTTGTGGTTCGCCTAGGTCTAGCTGCTTATAAAGAGAATATGGCATCAGATTGATGCTAGCACCTAAGTCGGCCAACGCGTGGTGCAAAGGCAAACTGCCTAGGTGACATGGGATCGTGAAATGAACCGAATCTCCCAGTTTCTCTGGCAGCTTGTTCTGCACCACCACAGAACATTGCTCACTAAGTGAGACTTTAGAGACCTCCTCGAGCTTCTTCTTGTTGGAAAGAAGATCTTTAAGGAACTTGCCATACTTTGGCATGCGCTGGAGGGTCTCTATCAGCGGAAGATTGACATTTAGTTGTTTAAACAAGTCAAGGAAGTGACTGTGTTCCCTAGCTTGCTTAAATGGAAGCAAACGTGCTGGGTAGGGAACATGAGTCAGGTCAATCTCGGGGGTCTTCATTGCCACCCCTTCTTCTTCTCCTCTGCCTTCTCGGCAAGCACCTCAACTACTATCTCCTCGTCTACCTGCTCCTAGGTCATCCTGGCATCGATCTCCGCAAATCTAGCCCTCTAGTCGATCTTCTTGACTTCCTCAGGTGACGAAATATTGTACAAACTGGAGTGGGAGTCATCCTCGACAACCTCTTTCTTCTCCACACTCCCAATCGATTTGGCCATCACTAAAGCGTTGGAGCTTGAAGATGGGCCTCCTGCCGATCCTTCAAGCTCTTAGCGATGTCCTCAACCGTGCGTTGCATATCATGGAATGCCGATTGCTGATTCTTTAGTAAAGTATCATTCTTTCTTCATGAGGTGTGTCAGAGTTGCTGATGATTTGCTTATCAGCAGCATCAAGTGTTTGATGCTGCTGAGAAGCCTATCCGCAGCAATTCTGGTCTTAAGAAGATAAGGCTGTCCGCAACAGAGTTGTTCATCAGCAGGAGAACAACTATCCGCAGCAAGCAAGCTTATCCGTAATAGCTTGTTGGTCAGCAGCAAAATTTGGGAGTCCGCAACATTTATACTTAGAGAATTTTGTAGCCATCAGTCTTTATTTCTATAAACTCTCCCTAGACTGATGCTACCAAAACTCTCTTACTGCTTTTGTTGATGAAGCTTTTGCATGTTGGCAACTATCCTTGCAACCTCATAGCCTCTAGGGTCCTTGCTGGGATTGTCAAGTGGAAGCTTAGAGAAAGTCTTTATGTCTTTGCTTGGCATACTGAAGATGGCGTTGCTTGAACATCTCATCTTCTGTCCTCTAACATCTATCAAAGTGTACTCATCCTGAGCAGCATTGTAGGACCAACTGAAAAATGGAGAGTGGGATTTGAGAGGTTTAGCATCAAAGATTACAATTTTTCCTAGGATTGAAGTGATGTTTGATTACAAGCAACAGATGCCTTCCTCCTTCATTCTCAGGCTCATGAGCTTCACCCAGCTCCATAATTCTTCTAAGGTCAGAATCTGGAGTTGCATTACCTCATCAACTGATTTGTAGATTGATCTTTTTACTGCTCCCCCCCCTGAAGACTTCAAACCATTGATCTTGGTCGCTGTAGAACCAGAGAACAATTTTTCTTGGGTCTTCTGGTGTAGTAGTAGGTTTGGTTTTCTTCTTGGGAGGCTGTTGATGAGGATAAGCTGGGTGGGAGGATTTGGACTTTTTGGGTTGAGAGGAGGGAGGTCTATGAGGGAGAGTGGAAGGTTGTTGGATAGAGGAAGGGGTGGATGAGGGAGTAGGCTTGGGTTTCTTTTGTTTTTTGTCATCAGCTTGAGTAATTACCCTTTTCTTGGAGCCTGTCTTCCCCAATCTTTCTTACTCTTCCTTCTTTACTTTGAAGTACAAGGCTTGCAGTTTCATGAAGCTCATGGGACCTAGCCTCTTTCCACTTTCTCCTCTAGCCTTTAGGAAGTCTATCATGACCTTCCTTTCTTCATGGGTCCTAATGTTAAAAGCAATGGTCTTCTTGGATTTCTGCTTGGCCTTTTCTTCTTCTTCAGCCCTTTTCTTCTTTGCCAGTTGACCTTGCTGACCCATGAAAGCTCTGTAGATTTCTTTATTTGACAATTTCTCACGGTAGTCTGAATCCTCACCTTGAGAAATCAGAGCTTCTATCCACGCCTTTCTCATTTCTTTGGCTAGTTCAGTGTCATTTATTCTGAACTTAGCCTCTTCTTTCCTTTTCTTCTCTCTCTCTTCTTCTTCTTTATTCAGTTGTTCCTGCAGCTGAAGAGCTAGAGCTTCATCTTCTTGTAATTGAGCAGCTGCAGGAATTTTAACTTTCAGAGCATCCTGTTGCCTAGCATGCAATTGGATCTGTTGTTCTCTAAGGAGAATGACAGCTTTTCTTTCTTGAATCCTTCTAAACTCTGCCATCTTCTCTTTTTCTATTTCCCTTCTTCTCTTCTCTCTTTCTTTTTTCTCTTGCTTTAATCTTTCTTCTTCTTCTTCTGTCATGATGCCCTTCCCCTTTTCTTTGTTGGATGACTCTGCTTCAGCTTCATGGATCACAACTGCAGATGTAAGAGATGATTTTGGGATCTCAACTTCAGCTTCATTGGCAAGTTGAGGAATGGACACAGAGGAAGGGACTGCTTCACTTTCTTCCTTTTCCCATTCACTCCCATGTATAACTTTGAAGGCTTCTTTGACATTTTGAGCAACCACTTTTCTTGACTCTACCGCTGCACTCAGTCTGTCAGTTGGTGAGGAGGGAAGGGATAGATCTAAGTTAGAGTTATCCATTGCAAGCCATCCCTCCTTTTCAAGATAAGCTTTGATAATTTTGATCATTGCTTGACTTTCTAAGGAGTTGATGTTGCAGATGTGTGTTCTGAGCTCAAAGACGTTGTTCAGGAAGTCAGGTTTGAGGAGCAGGATCTCTTGGATGTTGTTGATTGTGAACAATGATCCATCACTTAAGAAGAATTTAAAGATAGAGGACTCGGTGCTTGACCATCCTTGCACTTCCAGGCCCCTGACCACTTCATTGTATAAAAATCTTCTCCAACATAGAACTTCTTCTTCTGTTAAAACATTGCTCCTGATCAAGTCAAGTCTTGGAGCCAGTCTTTGTTCTAATGTTGTTGAAGATTCTACATGGTGTTCAGGATAGGCCACCCTGTTTGCTTCTTCTAGGAGCCTTTCAAACCAGGGTAGATTATCCTCCATCAAGACGTAGAACTTGTCGATTGCAAGTTCTGCTGAGAGATCTGCAGAAGTGTTGGTGCAACTTGATAGATACATTTCAAGAACCTGAAGTGGATTTAGTGTATTCTAATTCAGCTCTTCTACTCCACCAAACTCCTTTCCAATCCAGAATCTCTCAGATAAACCATCATACCCCCAAGCTAGAATGGAGTCAAACTCTAGCTTATTTTCAGTCGGTGTGAATTGAGGGGTAATGGTCTGTCTTGATATGGCTGCAGCAGTACGAAGTATGCTGAATGATGAAGGTGTGTCTTCATTTTGACTTTCATTCTTCAGCACCTCATCAACAGCTCGGACAACTAACTTCCAATCCTCAATGATATCTTCCTCTTCATCTACTGAGTCTGGCAAGTCATGGATTTGAAGAAAAGCAGGTTTGAAGAGAGAACTTTGAAAAGCAGCCTGCTCTTGTATCCATTCTTCGAGGCTGTCAACATCATACATGTCTAACACAACGATCTGACCCGACCTTGAGTATCAAACCTAGACCCTGTCACCAATTATACTCCTCAAACCGACATTCAAAGCTCGTTGAGAATCCAAGCTCAAATTTTTCTTGATTCAGTAGCCTCCAACAAATGAATTTTGGAACGAAATTCCCTCAACTTGGGGATACTGTAACATCTATGATTTTCCAACAGGAGTTTTTTTTTCTATTATTATTATTATAATTTTTATTTTACTTTATACAATAATAACAATGATGTCGTCCAGACGGTCTATAAAAATAACTATAAAACCTAACCTAGACTCCTAAGTAATAAATGGAAAACCTATGAACTAAACCGCACTGACAGGCAAGTGAACCTATCGAGTGTACCACAGCTTAATGGTAAACGAGTTATCGAACCCTAGAGACACTACGAATAACAAAACTGACTCTGAATCGGACTAACGATTAATTTGGTTTGGGGGTTTACTACACTACTGATTATCACTACGAATGCAATAAACTAAGATCGACTCAACTATCAAGACAAAGACTAAGGTGAAATCAAGAATGGGAAGAACACTACCTAGGTCGGAATCCTACTTGCAAAGGACAACTTCTACCGGTTCTAGAACTAAGATGGATCTGGGTTTCTAAGAATAACTGCTAAAGACAACCTAATGGATCCTTAATCATTCTCAGGATGTCACCAACTAAGCTACCTAAAGCGTACTAAACTCACCAGATGATTGGATCACCTCTCGGGTATTTCCAACTATGATATTGTACCCTAATGAACGGATTACCTCTAAGTCTCACCGTCCACCATACATTCAAGGAATGCATGGAGTAATCCTAGAATAACAACTTTGATTCAGACTAGCAACAATCACAAGACACCTTATACTAATGCCCTCTCAGACTGTTAACACTCAGATTCCTAATGACAAAGACTAACCAACTAATTCTCATCTCTCGGGTTTTGAACTAGGACACACACTCAATTCTACTCAGCAATCAACAAGAATTCCTATGGCTACTACGTCTAGCAAACCACCGAAATCACAAACCCTAAGATCTATGACCTAGATACGCTAATCAAACTGGCAGGCAACCACAATTAACGCAAGGAATTGATATCAATCGCACAATCAGAACTAAAGCATGCTTATTCATCATGGCAATTAACATAAGATTCTTTACAAAATCAATAAACCAACATTCGAATCGAAAAACCGACAAAGTTTCAAACTTTAACAAATATTCATCATTAGACCTAGGCAATATAAGAGTTTTAGCCTAGAATCATGTTCAAAACATTCAAACACAGAAGTAAAAACATAATCATAGGTTCAATCTTAGAAAACAAACACAAAGATGGAATCTTGAAACCGAAAACGCTAAGTAAACGAACCCGAGAATCAAAGTCTTCAACTTTACGCTTGATCTCACTTCCTTGGCCCCAAAATCGCCACTTTTCTCTCTTGAAACGGCTAGAAATCGATTAGAATAAGAATGGGAGAGTCCTCAACTTTTAAACCCTAAAAATATGTTAAAATTCCTGTAACTAGGGTCCCTCGCGTACCGCGAGGGTTTGGCCTATCTCTCGCGTACTACCGGGCCAAACAAACTTGATTTTTGAACTCCTCTAGTCAAGCTACCCCAAATCGATATAAAATGGGCCCCGTAACTCATTTTCTAGCCCTAGATATGGCCCTTTTAAGATTTGACTTTTTTCCGACTTTTTCTGTTTCTCATCCCGGGTTCTCGTGCTCGTTTTTTTCCGGGTTCTTGTTCGTTTAAGCCCAAAAGTGACTCGATCACCTACAAAACCACGTACGAATCAATACTAACTAAAACAACTCAATACGACTCTAAAAGTATATAAAAACGACACGAAACATGGCGGAAATAAAATGTGTGCTTTGCAACACATCAAACATCCCCACACTTAACATTTTTTCGTCCTCGAAAAAGTCTGCAATGGAATCATAACTGAGATTTGACTTTAATAATCATCAATTACCAATTAGCATAAATATACTCACGCATTTGAAAAGCAATAATCAGTATTTATGTCCGATTAAACTCAACCACCAACTATCTAGCCCCCGTAATGTGTTCTAATTCCACTTTATACACCAATCAATCAATCTATGTGACTCACACTTAGAAGTTACAACTCTACCTAATCCCGTCTCACGGTCATGTTTAGGCACGGGTTAAACCATGTAGATTTTCCTACCACGTTAAACTAAGATTTACAGATTTTTAGAAATCAGTGGATTATGGAACGAATGGAATGAGTATTATTAAATTTATATGAATCAACCTCACCTAGGGGTGCGTCTCCCAAGTCACCATCCCAGAAGGTAGCACATAGGACGCAGTCTATCAATTAGGCACATAAGAATTAACCCATAGGCGTATCCATAGAGTCACTATCCCCATAGGAAACACGTAGGTCAATCTTATTTATCTAAGCACTGATCACTCAAATCCCAACCCATGGGTGTATCCACAGAGTCACCATCCACATGGTAAACACGTAGGTCAAGACTCAAGTTTTCAGTTTATTAATTATACTCATTATTTATATGGAATTATGGTTGCAGGCGCCACCAAAATTGGATTTATTCTCATAAAAAATAATGGTGTGCCAAGAATAGTTTCCAAAAACGCTCTTCTTCCAAATAAAACAGGAAGCGACTTAGCTGGATATGTAGATGCAAACCAGTGTGCGTATATCTCCGTTCTTCCCTGTGTGCACCGTATAGAATTTCGGTCGCGGTTGCACACTCTGTTGAGTTGCCTTTACAAACTGATGGAAACATTCTGTCCCGTCCGAATGGAGATTGAGTACGGACACAACGAATGATACCTGCAAAATAAACCTCACACATACCCGTAACATTAAACTGACTCAAATAAAAATTAAAACTCACTGACTCAAACTGACTCACTAAGACTCTAGATAGATATGCAAGGACACTTACCCAATGTGTGGCAAACACATAGACATGAACGCCACGGCAAGATGAATCATCGGTTACGAACGGGTCCCTAGTTTCCCATGGTCGGTGGTCGGTGAATGAAATGATATGATGGATGAGGTGATAGATGGTTGGTATGATAAAGGGTAGGTGAAAATGATGAAAGATCATAGATGGTGGTGGAATGTGGTGATCGGTGTGATGGTGGTGTGGGTGAATGAGAATGGGTGATGGATGGTGTGGATAACCATGAGAAACAAGGGGAATAGGGTTGACTTGGGCTCCACCCGCGTACCGCGAGAAACCAGGAACCACTCCTCGCGTACCTCTAGGAGTTGACATTGAGGCCGGGCTTTTTGTTTGGTTGTCGCGTACCGTGAAGAAAGCCCACATGTCCCTCGTGTACCGTGAGGGACCTATGTTCACAGAAAGTTAAGAGGAAAGTTTAATTTTTATACTTAAAATATTTTTGACCCCTTAATTTTTTTTTCATCCAAATTCATTAAAACCCTGTCCCAAGCATAGAAACATATGTAAACATACCTAGAACTTTGTACTCGATGATTTTCTATGCCAAATCAAGCGCGAATCCCTGCCAGACACGACACACACAGAACACAATACCGGAAAAAAATAGAAAATGCCACTGACTCAACCACGTAATGCATACAAACTCTACATCTCGGGCACTTGCCTAACACTCAAACACGCCTATCAGGAGGCTTTTCCTTGATTCTAACTGAAACCGCCTTCATCCTCCGCGGTCCACCGGTTCTACACCAGCTCAGCAACTTCACATTCCTCACAACTAATGAACTCATCTCACATTTTGCACACAAATCTTTCCACCACATTTTATATCTGCCCGGTCTGAATGTAATATGCATCAAATACCCATGTAATCTATCATCCTTAGACGTCCCCACAATTGGGGTTTTCACTCTCTCTAACTCAGCGATGTCTCTCAACACACCGATTCTCTAACGGAGTGGCCTAGACCTAGAAGTATTGGAACTAATGGTCGGGTCAACACTCCCCTTCTCAGAGTGCACGACAGTAACGAGTAGCGGTTCAAGAATGGAATTAACTATGGATATGATCTCTAATCCTCCACCGGGATCTCTAGGATCCTCTACAATTTCCACCAACTTCCCCACACTTGGGGTTATGCCTATGATCTCATCTAACTCTGCCATCATTCCCAGCAGATCATCAGGCATCTCATCGCCGTATTCGTCCGGCGCATCCAACAATCTCTCTAACTCAACTGCCCAATCGGATGGTTATTCTAAATTCGGGGTGGGTTCACCAACTTCTAACAGTGGATCAGAGTCTTGATGATAGTCCATGAAGGCATCAAGCATGCACACGGAGTGGCTATGCCCTCCAACAACCTTCGCAGACTGTGTGGCAACAAATATTAATGACTCATCCCCCCCACGAAGTGTGAGTTTTCCGTCAAAGACATCGATTACTGCCTTCGCGGTGCGCAAGAATGTGCGCCCGAGGATGAGTGGGACTCCGTCATCCACCTCCATATCTAGAATGACAAAATCCACAGGGAAGACAAATTTGCCTACTTTCACTAACAGATTCTCCACAATTCCCCGTGGATACTTGACTGAACGGTCGGCCAAGGAAATGCTCATGCGCGTCGGTTGTGGTTCGCCTAGGTCTAGCTGCTTATAAAGAGAATATGGCATCAGATTGATGCTAGCACCTAAGTCGGCCAACGCGTGGTGCAAAGGCAAACTGCCTAGGTGACATGGGATCGTGAAACGAACCGAATCTCCCAGTTTCTCTGGCAGCTTGTTCTGCACCACCACAGAACATTGCTCACTAAGTGAGACTTTAGAGACCTCCTCGAGCTTCTTCTTGTTGGAAAGAAGATCTTTAAGGAACTTTCCATACTTTGGCATGCGCTGGAGGGTCTTTATCAGCGAAAGATTGACCTTTAGTTGTTTAAACAAGTCAAGGAAGTGACTGTGTTCCCTAGCTTGCTTAAATGGCAGCAAATGTGCTGGGTAGGGAACATAAGTCAGGTCAATCTCAGGGGACTTCATTGCCACCCCCTTCTTCTTCTCCTCTGCCTTCTCGGCAAGCACCTCAACTACTATCTCCTCGTCTACCTGCTCCTCGGTCATCCTGGCATCGATCTCTGCAAATCTAGCCCTCCAGTCGATCTTCTTGACTTCCTCAGGTGACAAAATTTGTACAAACTTGAGTGGGAGTCATCCTCGACAACCTCTTTCTTCTCCACACTCCCAACCGATTTGGCCATCACTAAAGCGTTGGAGCTTGAAGATGGGCCTCCCTTCCGATCCTTCAAGCTCTTAGCGATGCCCTCAACCGTGCGTTGCATATCATGGAATGCTGATTGCCAATTCTTTAGTAAAGTATCGTGGCCATCCAATCTCTGCTTAGCATCCCTGTCATGCTGGACTTGGTGGGCAAGCAACGGTGTCTGAGTCTCAAGTATCTCTTTGATCGAATTCGTGTCGACACTGCTTCCTGAGCTAGCTCCTGTATATCCTCCTCCCTGTTGCTGCTGAAGCTGCTGACGACCATTAAACCCTGGTGGGTCCTGTCCAGATCTCCATCTCGAGCTAAACGAATTCTGATTGTTATACCCTCGGTTCTGGTACTGGTTGCCAGCAAAGCTCACCTGCTCTTGATTATTCACTGGGTAATCACGGGTGTCGTGGCCTCCCCTACACACTTGACACCGCTGAGCACTGAGCTTCAACTCCTTAATCTAATTAGCCATAGAGGCGAGGGCAGCAGCCACACTAGAATCAGGAGTGACCTGATGCACACCTCTAGGAGACGAGGTGGGTGCTCTAGCACTAGGATTGGAAGTCCTAGTAGATGGATACTGCTGTTCGGCTTAAGCGAAGCTCTCGAACATCTCCTCACACTCAACAGGCTCGAGTTTATCCATGATATGGCCTCCCGCAGTTGTATAGAACATTTGCTGCTTCTCGAAAGTGAGACCATTGTAGAATTTCTCCACTATCGCCCAGTCAGACAGACCATGCCGGGGACATCGGCTCAACAGTGTGTTGAACCGCTCCCTGGCGAAGTGATAAGGCTCGTCGGGATCCACCCGGAAGGAGTGGATTTGATCCCTTAGACGAGCGGCCTTGGAAGGTGGATAATACTTCTTGTAGAACTTGGCTTGAAGATCCTCCCAGGTGGTGATAGAATTGTCAAGAAGATTGTCAAGCCAAGCAGATGCACGCCCAGAGAGCGAGAATGGAAATAAACGCAAGTAGATAGCGTCTTCAGATACACCCGTGATATTAAAGGTATCACATATACGAACAAAGCGGAACAGGTGTCCGGGTGCATCCTCATCCTCAAGGCCAAGGAACTGAGTAGCATGAGTTATCATAATCATGACATGTGATGGTATCTGCCAGGAATTGGCATTTGGAACGGCGGGGCGGGTGATCAAAGATCAGCGTCACCCATAGTAGGAAATGGAATAGGGCTAATAGGACGTACTTGGTTTTCATACAACTATTTCAAACACTACCGAAAGTCGCGGGTGCGCTCGTGTAGCTCTCGTTCAGGCTCTAAGAAAGCGGAATAAGATAGTGATCCCTGCAAGCGAGTGTTGTGCATAAACAGAATGACTCAAAAGGAAAAAGAAGAAAGACTCGATTCTAAGTTAGACACACAGGAAGCACGTAAGCACAGAAGGTAAGCACACATAACATACACAAAAGAAAAAAAACATATAAACCAAAAATCAAACAAAGAACTAGTCAAAGCTAATATTGCTATTGCCAAGTGTCCCCGGAAACGGCGCCAAAAACTTGATGTCGTCCAGACGGTCTATAAAAATAACTATAAAACCTAACCTAGACCCCTAAGTAATAAATGGAAAATCTATGAACTAAACCGCACTGACAGGCAAGTGAACCTATCGAGTGTAGCACAACTTAATGGTAAACCGAGTTATCAAACCCTAGAGATGCTACGAATAACAAAACTGACTCTAACTCGAACTAAAGATTAATTTGGTTTGGGGGTGTACTGTAGGATCGGTAAATACAAGATGGTTCTATTCTAGTTGAGATCGGCGGAAACAATCACAACTAATCAGTGTAAACAAGTAAACATGAAGAATATTGGTAAATGCAATTTGTTAAGCTTCAATGGTTACAAGATTACAGAGAAAAATCTAAATAAAGCACACTTGTACAATAAATGAATACAATACTTATATAGTAACTTAGAATCAAGACAAACCCTTGATTCTAAGGATCAGATCCAACACAAGCCATTGATCTTGTATAGAAGCTATACTACACGTAAAGACAACAAATATTACAATGGTTAACTTTACTCAAACGTCTTCTTAGGCATCATTGCTTGAATACTTGGAAGAAGAGCGTTGTTGTCTTTTATTGTCTGCACCAGTAACATTCTTTCTGCATGAGGTGTGTCAGAGTTGCAGCAGAAAGTTGTTAGTGGTAAAGTTGCTTTTGCAATGCCAGTCAGCAGCAACGATTGATCTTCATCGGATACGGCTATCAGCAGCATTGTTGATGATCCGCAACAAGACTCAACTATCCAAAGCTGCTGATGATTTGCTTATCAGCAGCATCAAGTGTTTGATGCTACTGAGAAGCCTATCCGCAGCAATTCTGGTCTTCAGCAGATAAGGCTGTCCGCAACAGAGTTGTTCATTAGCAGGAGAACAACTATCCGCAGCAAGCAAGCTTATCCGCAATAGCTTGTTGGTCAGCAGCAAAATTTGGGAGTCCGCAACATTTATACTTAGAGAATCTTGTAGCCATCAGTCTTTATTTCTATAAACTCCCCCTAGACTGATGCTACCAAAACTCTCTTACTGCTTTTGTTGCTGAAGCTTTTGCATGTTGGCAACTATCCTTGCAACCTCATAGCCTCTAGGGTCCTTGCTGGGATTGTCAAGAGGAAGCTCAGAGAAAGTCTTTATGTCTTTGCTTGGCATACTGAAGATGGCCTTGCTTGAACATCTCATCTTCTGTCCTCTAACATCTATCAAAGTGTACTCATCCTGAGCAGCATTGTAGGACCAACTGAAAAATGGAGAGTGGGATTTGAGAGGTTTAGCATCAAAGATTACATCTTTGCTATGATTGAAGTGATGTTTGATCACAAGCAACAGATGCCTTCCACCTTCATTCTCAGGCTCATGAGCTTCACCCAGCTCCATAATTCTTCTAAGGTCAGAATCTGGAGTTGCATTACCTCATCAACTGATTTGTAGATTGATATTTTTACTTCTCCCCCCCCCTGAAGACTTCAAACCATTGATCTTTATCGTTGTAGAACCAGAGAACAATTTTTCTTGGGTCTTCTGGTGTAGTAGTAGGTTTGGTTTTCTTCTTGGGAGGTTGTTGATGAGGAGAAGCTGGGTGGGAGGATTTGGACTTTTTGGGTTGAGAGGAGGGAGGTCTATGAGGGAGAGTGGAAGGTTATTGGATAGAGGAAGGGGTGGATGAGGGAGTAGGCTTGGGTTTCTTTTGTTTTTTGTCATCAGCTTGAGTAATTACCCTTTTCTTGGAGCCTGTCTTCCCCAATCTTTCTTACTCTTCCTTCTTTACTTTGAAGTACAAGGCTTGCAGGTTCATGAAGCTCATGGGACCTAGCCTCTTTCCACTTTCTCCTCTAGCCTTTAGGAAGTCTATCATGACCTTCCTTTCTTCATGGGTCCTAATGTTAAAAGCAATGGTCTTCTTGGATTTCTGCTTGGCCTTTTCTTCTTCTTCAACACTTTTCTTCTTTGCCAGTTGACCTTGCTGACCCATGAAAGCTCTGTAGATTTCTTTATTTGACAATTTCTCACGGTAGTCTGAATCCTCACCTTGAGAAATCAGAGCTTCTATCCACTCCTCTCTCATTTCTTTGGCTAGTTCAGAGTCATTTATTCTGAAGTTAGCCTCTTCTTTCCTTTTCTTCTCTCTCTTTTCTTCTTCTTTATTTAGTTGTTCCTACAGCTGAAGAGCTAGAGCTTCATCTTCTTGTAATTGAGCAGCTGCAGGAATTTTAACTTTCAGAGCATCCTGTTTCCTAGCATGCAATTGGATCTGTTGTTCTCTGAGGAGAATGACAGCTTTTCTTTCTTGAATCTTTCTAAACTCTGCCATCTCCTCTTCTTCTCTTTCCCTTCTTCTTTTTCCCTTCTTCTCTTCGCTCTTTCATTTTTCTCTTGCTTTAATCTTTCTTCTTCTTCTTCTGTCATGATGCCCTTCCCCTTGTCTTTGTTGGATGCCTCTGCTTCAGCTTTATGGATCACAACAGCAGATGTAAGAGATGCTGTTGGGATCTCAACTTCAGCTTCATTGGCAAGTTGAGGAATAGACACAGAGGAAGGGACTGCTTCACTTTCTTCCTTTTCCCATTCACTCCCATGTATGACTTTGAAGGCTTCTTAGACATTTTGAGCAACCACTTTCCTTGACTCTACCACTGCACTCAGTCTATCAGTTGGTGAGGAGGGAAGGGTTAGATCTAAGTCAGAGTTATCCATTGCAAGCCATCCCTCCTTTTCAAGATAAGCTTTGATAATTTTGATCATTGCTTGACTTTCTAAGGAGTTGATTTTTCAGATGTGTGTTCTGAGCTCAAAGACCTTGTTCAGGAAGTCAGGTTTGAGGAGCAGGATCTCTTGGATGTTGTTGATTGTGAACGATGATCCATCACTTAAGAAGAATTTAAAGCCAGAGGACCCAGTGCTTGACCATCCTTGCACTTCCAGGCCCCTGACCCTGACCACTTCATTGTACAAAAATCTTCTCCAACATAGAACTTCTTCTTCTGTTAAAACACTGCTCCTGATCAAGTCAAGTCTTGGAGCCAGTCTTTGTTCTAATGCTGTTGAAGATTCTGCATGGTGTTCAGGATAGGCCACCCTGTTTGCTTCTTCTAAGAGCCTTTCAAACCAGGGTAGATTATCCTCCATCAAGACGTAGAACTTGTCGATTGCAAGTTCTGCTAAGAGATCTGTAGAAGTGTTGGTGCAACTTGATAGGTACATTTCAAGAACCTGAAGTGGATTTAGTGTATTCCAATTCAGCTCTTCTACTCCACCAAACTCCTTTCCAATCCAGAATCTCTTGATATGGCTGCAGCAGCAGGAAGTATGCTGAATGATGAAGGTGTGTCTTCATTTTGACTTTCATTCTTCAGCACCTCATCAATAGCTCGGACAACTAACTTCCAATCCTCAGTGATATCTTCCTCTTCATCTACTGAGTCTGGTAAGTCATGGATTTGAACAAAAGCATGTTTGAAGAGAGAACTTTGAAAAGCAGCCTGCTCTTGTATCCATTCTTCGAGGCTGTCAGCATCATACATGTCTAACACAATGATCTGACCCGACCTTGAGTACCAAACCTGGACCCTGTCACCAAATATACTCCTCAAACCGACATTCAAAGCTCGTTGAGAATCCTAGCTCAAATTTTTCCTGATTCAGTAGCCTCCAACAGTTGAATTTCGGAACGAAATTCCCTCAACTTGGGGATACTGTAACATCCATGATTTTCCAACCGGAGTTTTTTTTTCTATTATTATTATTATAATTTTTATTTTACTTTATACAATAATAACACTGATGTAGTCCAGACGGTCTATAAAAATAACTATAAAACCTAACCTAGACTCCTAAGTAATAAATGGAAAACCTATGAACTAAACCGCACTGACAGGCAAGTGAACCTATCGAGTGTACCACAGCTTAATGGTAAATGAGTTATCGAACCCTAGAGACACTATGAATAACAAAACTGACTCTGACTCGGACTAACGATTAATTTGGTTTGGGGGTTTACTACACTACTGATTATCACTACGAATGCAATAAACTAAGATCGACTCAACTATCAAGAGAAAGACTAAGGTGAAATCAAGAATGGGAAGAACACTACCTAGGTCGGAATCCTACTTGCAAAGGACAACTTCTACCAGTTCTAGAACTAAGATGGATCTGGGTTTCTAAGGATAACTGCTAAAGACAACCTAATGGATCTTTAATCATTCTCAGGATGTCACCAACGAAGCTACCTAAAGCGTACTAAACTCACCAGATGATTGGATCACCTCTCGGGTATTTCCAACTATGATATTGTACCCTAATGAACGGATTACCTATAAGTCTCACCGTCCACCATACATTCAAGGAATGCACGGAGTAATCCTAGAATAACAACTTTGATTCAGACTAGCAACAATCACAAGACACCTTATACTAATGCCCTCTCAGACTGTTAACACTCAGATTCCTAATGACGAAGACTAAACAACTAATTCTCATCTCTCGGGTTTTGAACTAGGACACACACTCAATTCTACTCAGCAATCAACAAGAATTCCTATGGCTACTACGTCTAGCAAACCACCGAAATCACAAACCCTAAGATCTATGACCTAGATACGCTAATCAAACTGGCAGGCAACCACAATTAACGCAAGGAATTGATATCAATCTCACAATCAGAATTAAAGCATGCTTATTCATCATGGCAATTAACATAAGATTTTTTACAAAATCAATAAACCAACATTCGAATCCAAAAACCGACAAAGTTTCAAACTTTAACAAATATTCATCATTAGACCTAGGCAATATAAGAGTTTTAGCCTAGAATCATGTTCAAAACATTCAAACACAGAAGTAAAAACATAATCATAGGTTCAATCTTAGAAAACAAACACAAAGATGGAATCTAGAAACCGAAAACGCTAAGTAAACGAACCCGAGAATCAAAGTCTTCAACTTTACGCTTGATCTCACTTCCTTGGCCCCAAAATCGCCACTTTTCTCTCTTGAAACGGCTAGAAATCGATTAGAATAAGAATGGGAGAGTCCTCAACTTTTAAACCCTAAAAATATGTTAAAATTCCCGTAACTAGGGTCCCTTGCGTACCGCGAGGGTTTGGCCTATCTCTCGCATACCGCCGGGCCAAACAAACCTGAGTTTTGAACTCCTCTAGTCAAGCTACCCCAAATCGATATAAAATGGGCCCCGTAACTCATTTTCTATCCCGAGATATGGCCCTTTTAAGATTTGACTTTTTTCCGACTTTTTCTGTTTCTCATCCCGGGTTCTCGTGCTCGTTTCTTTCCGGGTTCTTGTTCGTTTAAGCCCAAAAGTGACTCGATCACCTACAAAACCACGTATGAATCAATACTAACTAAAAACAACTCAATACGACTCTAAAACTATATAAAAACGACACGAAACATGGCGGAAATACATGTGTGCTTTGCAACACATCAAACATCCCCACACTTAACATTTTTTCGTCCTCGAAAAAGTCTGCAATGGAATCATAACTGAGATTTGACTTTAATAATCCTCAATTACCAATTAGAATAAATATACTCACGCATTTGAAAAGCAATAATCAGTATTTCTGTCCGATTAAACCCAACCACCAACTATCTAGCCTCCGTAATGTGTTCTAATTCCACTTTGTACACCAATCAATCAATCTATGTGACTCACACTTAGAAGTTACATCTCTACCTAATCCCATCTCACGGTCATGTTTAGGCACGGGTTAAACCATGTAGATATACCTACCACGTTAAACTAAGATTTACAAATTTTTAGAAATCAGTGGATTATGGAACGAATGGAATGAGTATTATTAAATTTATATGAATCAACCTCACCTAGGGGTGCGTCTCCCAAGTCACCATCCCGAAAGGTAGCACATAGGACGCAGTCTATCAATTAGGCACATAAGAATTAACACATAGGCGTATCCATAGAGTCACTATCCTCATGGGAAACACGTAGGTCAATCTTATTTATCTAAGCACTGATCTCTCAAATCCCAACCCATGGGTGTATCCACATAGTCACCATCCTCATGGTAAACATGTAGGTCAAGACTCAAGTTTTCAGTTTATCAATTATACTCATTATTTAGATGGAATTATGGTTGCAGGCGCCACCAAACTCGGATTTATTCTCATAAAAAGAGAATGGTGTGCCGAGAATAGTTTCCAAAAACCTCTAAATTTTAGCTTGTCGTGGTACTTATCACCCTATGTTGACAATTTCAGTATTACCAACACCCTAAGATGAGTACCCACAAGATTTCATGATATTATTACGTGATTAATCCTAAGTAACACTCACAGTATATTTAAGCTATTCAAGTCGGCTGGGTCTACCAAAACATCACTAATTAGACGCGTTTTCTATTATTTATTCAATTAAACAAACAAGCAGATCCAGTTGTACTATCATTTTCCATTTATTATGCAAAAAATTATACTTTCAAAGGACATTTTTCAAAATTTTCAATTTTTTTGTTTTTTTGAATTTTTATAAACGACACAACTAAGACACTCACATCCCCACACTTGAAAGACACATTGTCCTCAATGTGAAGCAAGACATACTAAAACTAAAAAAAATGCAAAAATAAAACAGGAAGCGACTTAGCTAGATATGTAGATGCAAACCAATGTGCGTGTAGCTTCGTTCTTCCCTGTGTGCACCGTATAGCATTTCGGTCGCGGTTGCACACTCTGTTGAGTTGCCTTTACAAAGTGATGGAAACATTCTGTCCCGTCCGAATGGAGATTGAGTACGGACAGGACTAATGATACCTGCAAAATAAACGTCACACATACCCGCAACATTAAACTGACTCAAATAAAAATTAAAACTCACTGACTCAAACTGACTCACTAAGACTCTAGATAGATATGCAAGGACACTTACCCAATGTGTGGCAAACACATAGACATGAACACCATGGCAAGATGAATCATCGGTTATGAACGGTTCCCTAGTTTCCCATGGTCGGTGGTCGGTGAATGAAATGATATGATATGATATGATATGACGGATGAGGTGATAGATGGTGGGTATGATAAAGGGTAGGTGAAAATGATGAAAGATCATTGATGGTGGTGGAATGTGGTGATCGGTGTGATGGTGGTGTGGGTGAATGAGAATGGGTGATGGATGGTGTGGATAACCATGAGAAACAGGGGGAATAGGGTTGACTTGGGCTCCACCTACGTACCACGAGAAACCAGAAACCACTCCTCGCGTACCGCGAGGAGTTGACATTGAGGCCGGGCTTTTTGTTTGGTTGTCGCGTACCGTGAAGAAAGCCCACATGTCCCTCGCGTACCGCGAGAGACCTATGTTCACAGAAAGTTAAGAGGAAAGTTCAATTTTTATACTTATAATATTTTTGACCCCTTAATTTTTTATTTTCATCCAAATTCATTAAAACCCTGTCCCAAGCATAGAAACATATGTAAACATACCTGGAACTTCGTTCTCGATGATTTTCTATGCCAAATCAAGCGCGAATCCCTGCAAGACACGACATACACTGAACACAATACAGAAAAAAAAACAGAAAATGACACTCACTCAACCACGTAATGCATACAAACTCGACATCTCGGACACTTGCCTAAGACTCAAACACGCCTATCATAAGGCTTCTCCTTGATTCTAACCGGAACCGTCTTCATCCTCCGCGGTCCACCGGTTCTACACCAGCTCAGCAACTTCACATTCCTCACAACTAATGAACTCATATCACATTTTGCACACAAATCTTTCCACCACATTTTATATCTGCCAGGTCCGAATGTAATATGCATCAAATACCCATGTAATCTATCATCCTTAGACGTCCCCACAATTGGGGTTTTCACTCTCTCTAACTCACCGATGTCTCTCAACACATGGATTCTCTCACGGGGTGGCCTAGACCTAGGAGTATTGGAACTAATGGTCGGGTCAACACTCCCCCTCTCAGAGTGCACGACAGTAACGAGTAGCGTTTCAAGAATGGAATTAACTATGGATATGATCTCTAATCCTCCACCGGGATCTCTAGGATCCTCTACATTTTCCACCAACTTCCCCAAACTTGGGGTTGTGCCTATGATCTCATCTAACTCTGCCATCATTCCCAGCAGATCATCAAGCATCTCATCGCCGTATTCGTCTGGCGCATCCAATAATCTCTCTAACTCAACTGCCCAATCGGATGGTTATTCTAAATTCGGGGTGGGTTCACCAACTTCTAACAGTGGATCAGAGTCTTGATGATAGTCCATGAAGGCATCAAGCATGCACACGGAGTGGCTATACCCGCCAACAACCTCCAAAGACCGTGTGGCATCAAATATTAATGACTCATCCGCCACACGAAGTGTGAGTTTTCCGTCAAAGACATCGATTACTGCCTTCGCGGTTTGCAAGAATGTGCGCCCGAGGATGAGTGGGACTCCGTCATCCACCTCCATATCTAGAATGACAAAATCCACGGGGAAGACAAATTTGCATACTTTCACTAACAGATTCTCCACAATTCCCCATGGATACTTGACTGAACGGTCGGCCAAGGAAATGCTCATGCGCGTCGGTTGTGGTTCGCCAAGGTCTAGCTGCTTATAAAAAGAATATGGCATCAGATTGATGCTAGCACCTAAGTCGGCCAACGCGTGGTGAAAAGGCAAACTGCCTAGGTGACATGGGATCGTGAAACGACCCGAATCTCCCAGTTTCTCTGGCAGCTTGTTCTGCACCACCACATAACATTGCTCACTAAGTGAGACTTTAGAGACCTCCTCAAGCTTCTTCTTGTTGGAAAGAAGATCCTTAAGGAACTTTCCATACTTTGGCATGCGCTGGAGGGTCTCTATCAGCGGAAGATTGACCTTTAGTTGTTTAAACAAGTCAAGGAAGTGACTGTGTTCCCTAGCTTTCTTAAATGGCAGCAAACATGCTGGGTAGGGAACATGAGTCAGGTCAATCTCAGGGGTCTTCATTGCCACCCCTTCTTCTTCTCCTCTGCCTTCTCGGCAAGCACCTCAACTACTATCTCTTCGTCTACCTGCTCCTCGGTCATCCTGGCATCGATCTACGCAAATCTAGCCCTCTAGTCGATCTTCTTGACTTCCTCAGGTGACGAAATATTGTACAAACTGGAGTGGGAGTCATCCTCGACAACCTCTTTCTTCTCCACACTCCCAATCGATTTGGCCATCACTAAAGCGTTGGAGCTTGAAGATGGGCCTCCTGCCGATCTTTCAAGCTCTTAGCGATGTCCTCAACCGTGCGTTGCATATCATGGAATGCCGATTACTGATTCTTTAGTAAAGTATCATGACCATCCACTCTCTGCCTAGCATCCCTGTCCTGTAGGACTAGGTGGGCAAGCAACTGTGTCTGAGTCTCAAGTATCTCTTTGATCAAAGTCGTGTCGACATTGCTTCCCATGCTAGCTCCTGTATATCCTCCTCCCTGTTGCTACTGAAACTGTTGACGACCATTAAACCCTGGTAGGTCCTGTCCAGATCTCCATCTCAAGCCAAATGAACTCTGATTGTTATACCCTCGGTTCTGGTACTCGAATATCTCCTCACACTCAGCTGGCTCGAGTTTCTCCATGATATGGCCTCCCGCAGCTGTATTGAACATTTGCTGCTTCTCGAAAGTGAGACCATTGAAGAATTTCTCCACTATCGCCCAGTCAGACAGACCATGCTGGTGACATCGGCTCAACAGTGTGTTGAACCGCTCCCTGGCGAAGTGATAAGGCTCGTCGAGATCCACCCAGAAGGAGTGGATTTGATCCCTGAGATGAGCGGCCTTGGAAGGTGGATAATACTTCTTGTAGAACTTGGCTTGAAGATCCTCCCAGGTGGTGATAGAATTGTCAGGAAGATTGTCAAGCCAAGCAGATGCACTCCCAGAGAGCGAGAATGGAAATAAACGCAAGTAGATAGCGTCTTCACATACACCCGTGATATTAAAGGTATCACATATACGAACATAGCGGGACAGGTGTCCGGGTGCATCCTCATCCTCAAGGACATGGAACAGAGTAGCATGAGTTATCATACTCATGACATGTGATGGGATCTGCCAGGAATTGGCATTTGGAACGGCGGGGCGGGTGATCGAAGATCAGCGTCGCCAATAGTAGGAAATGGAATAGGGCTAATAGGACGTATCTGGTTTTCATACAACTATTTCAAACGCTACCGAAAGTCGCGGGTGCGCTCGTGTAGCTCTCGTTCAGGCTCTAAGAAAGCGGAATAAGATAGTGATCCCTGGGAGCGAGTTTTGTGCATAAACAGAAAGACTCAATAGGAAAAAAGAAGAAAGACTCTATTCTAAGTTAGATGCACAGGAAGCACGTAAGCACAGAAGATAAGCACACAGAACAGACTCAAAAGAAAAAAAAAACATATAAACCAAAAATCAAACAAAGAACTAGTCAAAGATAATATTGCTATTGCCAAGTGTCCCCGGAAACGGCGCCAAAAACTTGATGTCGTCCAGACGGTCTATAAAAATAATTATAAAACCTAACCTAGACTCCTAAGTAATAAATGGAAAACCTATGAACTAAACCGCACTGACAGGCAAGTGAACCTATCGAGTGTAGCACAACTTAATGGTAAACCGAGTTATCAAACCCTAGTGACACTACGAATAACAAAACTGAATCTAACTAGGACTAAAGATTAATTTGGTTTGGGGGTCTACTGTAGGATCGGTAAATACAAGATGGTTCTATTCTAGTTGAGATTGGCGGAAACAATCACAACTAAACAGTGTAAACAAGTAAACATGAAGAATATTGGTAAATGCAATTTGTTAAGCTTCAATGGTTACAAGATTACAGAGAAAAATCTAAATAAAGCACACTTGTACAATAAATGAATACAATACTTATATAGTAACTTAGAATCAAGACAAACCCTTGATTCTAAGGATCAGATCCAACACAAGCCGTTGATCTTGTATAGAAGCTATACTACACGTAAAGACAACAAATACTACAATGGTTAACTTTACTCAAACGTCTTCTTAGGCATCATTGCTTGAATACTTGGAAGAAGAGCGTTGTTGTCTTTTATTGTCTGCACCAGTAACATTCTTTCTTCATGAGGTGTGTCAGAGTTGCAGCAGAAAGTTGTTAGTGGTAAAGTTGCTTTTGCAATGCCAGTCAGCAGCAACGATTGATCTTCATCGGATATGGCTATCAGCAGCATTGTTGATGATCCGCAACAAGACTCAACTATCCAAAGCTGTTGATGATTTACTTATCAGCAGCATCAAGTGTTTGATGCTACTGAGAAGCCTATGCGCAGCAATTCTGGTCTTCAGCAGATAAGGCTGTCCGCAACAGAGTTGTTCATTAGCAGGAGAACAACTATCCGCAGCAAGCAAGCTTATCCGCAATAGCTTGTTGGTCAGCAGCAAAATTTGGGAGTCCGCAGCATTTATACTTAGAAAATCTTGTAGCCATCAGTCTTTATTTATATAAACTCCCCCTAGACTGATGCTACCAAAACTCTCTTACTGCTTTTGTTGCTGAAGCTTTTGCATGTTGGCAACTATCCTTGCAACCTCATAGCCTCTAGGGTCCTTGCTGGGATTGTCAAGAAGAAGCTCAGAGAAAGTCTTTATGTCTTTGCTTGGCATACTAAAGATGGCCTTGCTTGAACATCTCATCTTCTGTCCTCTAACATCTATCAAAGTGTACTCATCCTGAGCAGCATTGTAGGACCAACTGAAAAATGGAGAGTGGGATTTGAGAGGTTTAGCATCAAAGATTACATCTTTGCTAGGATTGAAGTGATGTTTGATCACAAGCAACAGATGCCTTCCTCCTTCATTCTCAGGCTCATGAGCTTCACCCAGCTTCATAATTCTTCTAAGGTCAGAATCTCAGAGTTGCATTACCTCATTAACTGATTTGTAGATTGATCTTTTTACTTCTCCCCCCCCCCTGACTACTTCAAACCATTGATCTTGATTACTGTAGAACCAGAGAACAATTTTTCTTGGGTCTTCTGGTGTAGCAGTAGGTTTGGTTTTCTTCTTGGGAGGCTGTTGATGAGGAGAAGTTGGGTGGGAGGATGTGGACTTTTTGGGTGGAGAGGAGGGAGGTCTATGAGGGAGAATGGAAAGTTTTTGGATAGAGGAAGGGGTGGATGAGGAAGTAGGCATGGGTTTCTTTTGTTTTTTGTCATCAGCTTGAGTAATTTCCCTTTTCTTGGAGCATGTCTTCCCCAATCTTTCTTACTCTTCCTTCTTTACTTTGAAGTACAAGGCTTGCAGGTTCATGAAGCTCATGGGACCTAGCCTCTTTCCACTTTCTCCTCTAACCTTTAGGAAGTCTATCATGACCTTCCTTTCTTCATGGGTTCTAATGTTAAAAGCAATGGTCTTCTTGGATTTCTGCTTGGCCTTTTCTTCTTTTTCAGCCCTTTTCTTCTTTGCCAGTTGACCTTGCTGACCCATGAAAGCTCTGTAGATTTCTTTATTTGACAATTTCTCACGGTAGTCTGCATCCTCACCTTGAGAAATCAGAGCTTCTATCCACTCCTCTCTCATTTCTTTGGCTAGTTCAGAGTCATTTATTCTGAGCTTAGCCTCTTCTTTCCTTTTCTTCTCTCTCTCTTCTTCTTCTTTATTCAGTTGTTCCTGCAGCTGAAGAGCTAGAGCTTCATCTTCTTGTAATTGAGCAGCTGCAGGAATTTGAACTTTCAGAGCATCCTGTTGCCTAGCATGCAATTGGATCTGTTGTTCTCTGAGGAGAATGACAGCTTTTCTTTCTTGAATCTTTCTAAACTCTGTCATCTCCTCTTCTTCTCTTTCCCTTCTTCTCTTCTCTCTTTCTTTTTTCTCTTGCTGTAATCTTTGTTCTTCTTCTGTTATGATGCCTTTCCCCTTGTTTTTGTTGGATGCCTCTGCTTCAGCTTCATGGATCACAACATCAGATGTAAGAGATGCTATTAGGATCTCAACTTTAGCTTCATTGGCAAGTTGAGGAATAGACACAGAGGAAGGGACTGCTTCACTTTCTTCCTTTTCCCATTCACTCCCATGTATAACTTTGAAGGCTTCTTTGACATTTTGAGCAACCACTTTTCTTGACTCTACCGCTGCAGTCTGTCAGTTGGTGAGGAGGGAAGGGATAGATCTAAGTCAGAGTTATCCATTGCAAGCCATCCCTCCTTTTCAAGATAAGCTTTGATAATTTTGATCATTGCTTGACTTTCTATGGATTTGATGTTGCAGATGTGTGTTCTGAGCTCAAAGACCTTGTTCAGGAAGTCAGGTTTGAGGAGCAGGATCTCTTGGATGTTGTTGATTGTGAACGATGATCCATCACTTAAGAAGAATTTAAAGCCAGAGGACCCAGTGCTTGACCATCCTTGCACTTCCAGGCCCCTGGCCACTTCATTGTACAAAAATCTTCTCCAACATAGAACTTCTTCTTCTGTTAAAACACTGCTCCTGATCAAGTCAAGTCTTGGAGCCAGTCTTTGTTCTGATGTTGTTGAAGATTCTGCATGGTGTTCAGGATAGGCTACCCTGTTTGCTTCTTCTAGGAGCCTTTCAAACTAGGGTAGATTATCCTCCATCAAGACGTAGAACCTGTCGATTGCAAGTTCTGTTGAGAGATCTGTAGAAGTGTTGCTGCAACTTGATAGATACATTTCAAGAACCTGAAGTGGATTTAGTGTATTCCAATTCAGCTCTTCTACTCCACCAAACTCCTTTCCAATCCAGAATCTCTCAGATAGACCATCATACCCCCAAGCTAGAATGGAGTAAAACTCTAGCTTATTTTCAGTCGGTGTGGATTGAGGGTTAATGGTCTGTCTTGATATGGCTGTAGCAGCAGGAAGTATGCTGAATGATGAAGGTGTGTCTTCATTTTGACTTTCATTCTTCAGTACCTCATCAACAGCTCAGACAACTAACTTCCAATCCTCAGTGATATCTTCCTCTTTATCTACTGAGTCTGGCATGTCATGGATTTGAACAAAAGTACGTTTGAAGAGAGAACTTTGAAAAGCAGCCTGCTCTTGTATCTATTCTTTGAGGCTGTCAGCATCATCTTCCGCAGTAACTATCTCCCCCTTTTTGGTTGCATCAGTGCATAGAGTCTCATCAGTTTGAGTGCCCACTGATACAAGGGAGGGAGTAGTCAATGGAGGGTATTGATGGGCTTCATGCATAGAGACTTGGTGCCTAAGTTTGGATACTTCGGCCTCTAGCATTCCCACCCTGGCCGTCAATTCCAAATTATGAAGTTTCAGTGTGTCCTCATCCACAGTTGTGGAATCCTTGGAACAAGATGGGGCCTTAGGCCTAGCCTCTGCATCCCCATCACCCTGGTTTTCTTAGCACCTGGGATTCCACTCAGTGAAGAGTGTTTTAAGAGAAACATCCTCACTGTGAGTTTCCGTGGTTAGGGTCTTAGCGATGTTATCACTGTCCTCCTGGTCAATTGATGTACCAGGAGTAGTGACAGCACTTTCCACATTCACTCTATCAACACTCCCAGAGTGAACCTTCTTAGGTGATGAACTTGGGTTAGGTACATTGGTAGCCAAGTCAATCAATACCTCCAAAATAGTGGTAGTTAGAGAAGGTATATCATCTTGACTGGGTGCCTCTACACTTAAGTTCAGAGAAGAAAAATAATGATATGGTTCATCAGGTTGTTCTATGGATCCGGGATGTGATCCTGATCTTTATAGAGAAACTTCCAAGGAAGTCTCTCTAATGTTTGACTATCCATTTTGATATTCTCATTAGAATGTTGGGATTCTGAATGAGGGCTTTTAGGTTGGGATTGGGCCTGTGAGACAAGAATAGAAGGAGTCTTCTTGCTCCTTTTTCTGGTATATTTTGCCGCAACTGGGGCCGTGTGTTCCAGTTGGTTGGTGATGACATCCAAAACAGGTGTAAGTAGTTTTTTTGCATGTGCATCCTTAGTAGTATGCACCGGGGTTCGAACAGTGGAAGCAGTTTGTTGTTCAGGTTTTGAAGTGGAGGGTGTGGGATCAGTATCAGTTGGGATTGCTGAACTGTCACCCTGGCTACTTTGTATGTTCATCATTGTAGATAACAATGGAACATTGACCCCTGAGAACTTTTTGGAAACAGTTCTCATGCTTTGAAAAATATTATTTTTATGACCCAGCATAAGATAGATTCTTGCAGGTTTTGAAAGATCTTTTAGTTCATTGTTGAAAAACTCCTGCAAGAACCTTGGGTACATAAAGAATGACTGCTTTGCACCTTCTTGAAGGTTATATCTCAAACTTTTAAAGATGAGATGTGCAAAATTAAAACCTTGGACAGAGACCATACCATGAACAGCAGAGGCAAGTGCAGAGCTCACTTGGTGCCATCCACTTCTCTTCTGGGATATGCATTGTAGAAGAGTGTGGCATAGAAACTTCCATTGAGGGCTTATCAACGCCCTTTCAATGGTGTACTCGTTCTGATTTCCAGTGTACCCTATGGATACAAAGGTCCTCATATACTCTTCCCTTGAGTATGAAATGGCGGCCCCCTCATCCTGAAGCTTGAGATGTTTTCGAAAGGTAGCTTCAGTGATGGTGATGTCTTTGTCGTCTACCTTGGCTTGGATTTGGGGAATCCCCTGTTCGGTAGACTAGACGGAGGTGCTCCAAAAGTCCTCCATATGAGGAATGTATATTGTGGGGTTGACGGTTAGTGCATGGTGTATCTTTGATCGACAGAGAAAATCGATCATGTCATTGAACCCCTCGGACTTCTTTCCTTTTATTAGGTATGTTGTGAGATTGTGGTAGGGTGAGAACTTGTCATCGGGCTGGTTTATGTCTACCTCTGCCATTGTTGTTGGGTTTGGAGGGAAGGAGGAAGGTTTTTGAAAGGTGGTTAAGTATGGAAGGCTTTGAATGCTGTGAAAGCTTGAGAGAAAATGATGAGGGTTAGGTTAGAATTGAATGTGAAGAGGTTATGGAGAAATTTGATTCGTGTTATAACGGCAGAGGAGGGAAAAAACAAAGTTACTTGTACAGTACAACCTTGTTCACTTTTCACTGTTACAGTTGTAATACACTATAACAATCATGGTAAAGACTGAAAGTACTTTTTACAATGGGTAAAAGTTAATTTTGACTTATTTTTACCCATCAGCAGCAAACTTGGTTGATGCGGATGGTTAAGTCTGTTAGCAGCAAACTCAATTGCTACTGATGGATGCAATGAGCCACAGCAAAGATGTTGCTGCTGACTGCCTTAAAGCTATCCGCAGTAAACTTGTTCCTACTGATAACTTAAAGCAGTCAGTGGCAAATTCTTTGCTGCTGACGAGAAAACATGTCAGCAGCAAAAATGGTTGCTGCTAACTTATAACTTTTATTTACAACAAAAGACAAACACATTTATAAAACAATTTTTAGAGATAGATTTTAGTCAAAGTTCATCATACCAATGGATTCAACTAAATATCTAAATCTAGCTTCATCAAAAGGTTTTGTAAACAAATCAGCATATTGCTCATTGGTATGAACTTTGGTTAAAATAATTCTCTTTTTCTCAGCTTGATCTCTTATGAAGTGATACCTGATGTCAATGTGCTTTGTCTTGGAGTGCTCCACCGGATTGTTTATGATTGATATAGCACTCATGTTGTCAATGTGAATGGGAGTGGCCAAGAAAGTCATCCCATAATCCAGCATTTGGCTTTGTATCCAGATGATTTATGCATAGCAACTTGAAGCTGCAATGTATTCTGCTTCTGCCATAGAAGTTGATACACAGGTTTGCTTCTTGCACTGCCATGAAATCAGTCTCCCTCCTAGAAACTGACATCCCCCTGATGTGGACTTTTTGTCCAAGTTGCATCCCCCATAGTCACTGTCAGTGTATGCATACAGGTTAAACTTATCATTTTTAGAGTACCATAGCCCAAGTCTTGGGGCTCCCTTTAGGTATCTGAAAATTCTCTTGACATCATGAAGATGTGTATTCTTTGGATCTGCTTGGAATCTTGCACAAAGGCATACTGCAAACATGATATCTGGCCTTGAGGCAGTGAGATACATGAGTGACCCTATCATTGCACGGTATTGATGTTGATCAGTGTCTTGACCATCTTTATCTGGATTCAGTTGATGGTGCACTTGCATAGGAGTTCTTGCAGCAGAGCAGTCAGCCATCTTGAATCTTTCCTAAATGCTCTTAACATATTTGGATTGGCTGATGAAGATTCCATTTGGTACTTATTTGACTTGAAGACCCAGAAAGAAATTTAGTTCACCTATTGAACTCATTTCAAACTTTGAGTGCATCAGGATCTCGAAGTCTTTACACAACTTCTTCCTTGTTGATCCAAAGATGATGTCATCAACATAGATTTGTACTAGTAGGATTTCTCCCCCTTCATCTTTGATAAACAAGGTCTGGTCAATGGTACCTCTTCTGAAGTTGTTGCTTAGTAGATATCCAGACAAAGTTTCGTACCAGGCTCTTGGAGCTTGATGTAAGCCATAAAGAGCTTTGTCTAGTTTGAACACTTAGTTAGGATGTGCAAGATCTATAAAGCCTGGAGGTTGTTTGACATATACTTCCTCACCAATCTTCCCATACAGAAAGGCACTCTTGATATCCATTTGATAGACCATGAAATTCTTGGATGCAACATATGCCAGGAAGATTCTGATGGCCTCCAGCCTGGCAACAAGAGCAAAGACTTCATCATAGTCAATTCCCTCTTCCTGAGTGTAGCCTTGAGCTACAAGTCTGGCTTTTTTCTTGACGACAATGCCTCTCTCATCTTGCTTGTTCCTGAATACCCATCTTGTGCCAATAGCAGTTTGACCAGGTGGAAGATCAACAAGTTTCTAGACATCCTGTCTCTTGAATTGCAGCAACTCTTCCTGCATTGCCTCAATCCAACTGCTGTGTTTCAGAGCTTCATCTATCTTATTGGGTTCCACCTGAGATAGAAAACATGAAAACATACATATATTGGCCTCATGAGATTTGCTTCTTGTTAGAACTCCTTGGTGAACTTGGCCAATGATATTTTCCAGGGGATGTTCCTTGTTAATTCTTTGTGCTGGTACCACATCCAGTTGTATCCCTTGCTGAAGATTGCTCTGATTCTGATCAGGAAACTCTTCATTCATGGTGGAAGAGTCTTCAATATCAACAGCATCATCGGCATTATCAGCAGTAGCATCAGCAGCATCTGTAATAGATGCCTCTACAACATTTACAAATGGGTCGTCATTCAGATTTTCATTTTCAGAGATGCTGCTGCTGGTGACATTTGAGAGTCTGGTTTCGGCTTCACTGGCTTCAATAGCTACCACAATAGATGGATGATCAATAGATGGTCTTTTCAGTCTGATAAAGGGTTTAGGAAACTCTAATCTGTAGTCAGAGGAAGAAGTGGAAGCTGGTGCTTTGGAGGAGGTAGACTCCATATTTGAGAAGATGAGAGGCTCAAAGATTTGTGTGAAGAAGTCTATATCAAAGAGCCAGTCTGGGCCTTTTCCCTGTTCACATGAGATGTGTTCCCTACATTCCACAATTCTTGTTCTTAAGTTGAATACTCTGTAGGCCTTGGACTGAGGGGAATAGCCCATAAAATATCCTTTATCAGATTTGGCACCAAACTTAGTTAGAACCCCATGTGTGATTAGAATGGTTCATGGACATCCAAAAGGTTTTAGAAATCCGATGTAGGGAACTCTTTAGAACCAGAGTTCATAAGGTGTCTTGTTGAGAGGCTTGACTATGAGAACTCTATTCTGCACATAGCAAGCCATACTGACTGCTTCTGCCCAGAATGTAAGAGGCAGTTTTGAGTCAGCCAACATTGATCTTGTTGATTCAATTATAGTTATGTTTCTTCTTTTAGCAACCCCAATTTGTTGAGGAGTTCTTGAAGCACTGTATTATCTTTCTATGCCCTTGCTCTCATAAAAACAGTTCAAGGTGTGGTTCTTGAACTTTGTACCTTGATCACACCTTATGATTTTAACTTTCTGATTGCTTTGATTCTCTACCCTAAGAATGTAGGATTTGAGAATCTCAGCAGTTTCATATTTTGTTCTCAAGAAGTATACCCATGAGAATCTAGTATAGTCATCAGTTATCACCAGACAGTATGACTTCTTGCCCATTAACATGACATTTGTAGGACCAAAAAGATCCATATGCAGCAGCTGTAGTGGAGTGTCATTTGTATTCAAAGTCTTGGGCTTGTGAGAACTCTTGTGTTGCTTCCCCTTCAAACAAGCAATGCAATGATCTTCTAGTTGGAATTCCTTGTTAGGAAGCCCTCTGACAAGATTTTCCTTCACTAACTTGTTAATGGTTTTGTTAATAACATGGCTTAATCTCTTATTCCAGAGAGCTGATTCATCAACTGATGCCTTTGACAGAAAACAAGATACACTACCAGATGGAGTGACCTCATTCATGTCAAGCACATATAGATTATCTTTTCTCTGAGCAGTCAATAGGATCTTCTCTGGAGGAGGTTTGGTTAAGCCATGAGATAGTACAAAACACTCTTTATCTGTGAAAAGCATCCAATGCTTTTGATCACAGACCTGTGACACACTCATGAGATTGAAGTCTAATTCTTTGACATAATTTACTCTTTCAATACTCATCCTTTCATTGGACACAGTTCCTTGTACAGTGATTGATCCTCCTTTTGAATCACTCCTAAAGGCAACATATCCTCCATTGAAGTGTCTAAATTTAGAGAGGATGGATCTGTTGCCGGTCATGTGCCTGGAACAACCACTGTCTACAACCCAGGTGTTATTCTTGTGACCTAGCTGTCCCTGCACATGAGAGAGATCTAGTTAGAGGGAGGAACCCAAGAGCTTGCAAACTTGGGAAAGTGTGTTATTGGATCATCAGCCTCAGCATGCTTACATTCAATGGAACCAATGATGATGCTTGGAGGGATCTTGGCCTTCCATTGCTGAGGTGGTGGTTTTCCAGATTTCTTTGATCTATCAGCAGCTGATGTTGCTACTGAGGACTTTGGCTTATCAGTAGCAGATTTTGTTGCTGCTGATGGTTTTACTTGAGCAGCAGCAGACTTGGTTGTTGCTGAAGGCTTGTCCTTTGGTTTCTTGGGCTTTGCTTGATCAGCAACATTTTTGCTGGCGGCTAATGGTTTAACAATAGATGTATGCCTATCCTTCTTTACCTTGTTACCAGATAGTTTCTCTATAGAAGTTCTTCTGTTGATAGGCTTTTGGTTAGGAGGGACTTGATGAAAAATCTGGTTGAACGGATTAAATTTACAATTTGCAGCAAAGTGGTCTGTTTCACCACAGATGATGCAAGATTGTTGAGGTTTTGGCAGCTGCTTCCTTGGTGGGGAGAAAGAGTTTCTGAAATGAGTTGCCTTGGCTTCAAAGTTTCTTACCTTTTTTTTGTTCGTCTTCTCAAAAGCATGTTGCTTGAGATTTCTTTGTGCTGAAGGTAGTAGAAGCAGGTGCTGGCAGTGTGGTTGTATTTGCCACAGACAAAGCATGATTTAGCCAGTTTGTCCCTTTGAAAGTACACATAGTCTTTTCTTTTGAACAAATCTTTGAAGTTCCAGGGGTGAGCTTTGCCGTGCTCAAAAGTGGCTTCTTCCAATGTCTTTTGAACATATGGAGTTCTCTCTCTAGGTGCATGACATATGTCAAACACCTTCTTTGGTTGGATTGGTTTGGATTGAGGATTTGGGTTGGTGGAGGTTGAAGACTATCCCTTTTCAACATTTAGCTTTCTTCCTTCTGGAGGATAGCTAATTTTGATTTGTTTGGATGGTTGAGGTACCGGTACTGAAGCAGCTGGTACTGGTATTGAAGGGATGAAAGGGCTTGGATCATTTGTTTGAATGACTTCAAGGGCAGGTATTGATGGAGCTTCATTGGTTTCAATGGAGTCTGATCAAGTTGACTCAGACTCAGATGAGGTAGTGCATTCTTGCACAAGTGGTTCCTCCTTTGAAGGATCAAGATTTCGGTTGGCCATATCAAGATTTGAAAGATTGAAGCATGGTTCATGAATGGCTACGTAGTCAGCAGGTGGTGCAACAATTTTGTACTGGTCAACATGGTACCCTAGACCAGTTTTTACTTTGTCATGAACTTGAACATGTAAAATTCTTTGTAGCTTTTTGGATGCAAACTCATATTTTTCAACATGAACTTTCTGTTCTGCCAATTCTGCTCTGGTAGCTTTTAATTTGACCAATAGATCATCAATCTGAGTTTCAAAATTTGTTTGTTCATGTTTTAATGATGAAATCTCTTTCTTTAGGGAGTTAATCTTTTCTTTATAACTGCTTTCAACCTTTTTGAATTCAGATTTCATTTGGTGAAACTCTTCATTTTGATCTATAAGGTTTTGATTATGCTTTCTGTAACCTAGAACCTTATCAATACAAGCTTAGGAACAAAGATGTTCATATACATGGGGTGGTATCTCAGTTGTGTCTGCCACGAGTGCTTGGTTGTTGGCAGGAAGATCTTCATACTGGAAGCTCCAGTCAAAGTCAGCAGTTCCAACAGCTGCACAGGCTGCAGTTTGAGCTGGAGGAGTAGCTTGATGCTGTTGTTGTCTTGGCTGAGCTTGATGAGCTTGTATTGTTTGAGTAGCAGCTGGGTTTGCCTTTGGTGCCTTGCATTCTCTAGCAAAATGACCAAGTTGGTTACAGTTGTAACATCTCAGTTTGCTTTTGTCCAAGCCAACTCTGGTATTGGAGTTGTTGCTTGGAATGGGTCTTCATGTTCTAGAGTAGAACCTTTTTTCTCTTAAAGAGAGCATGGCATAAAAGTGTTGTATGTCCATTTCTTCTAGATCATCTGGATGAAAGCATTCCAGATCTTCCTTGATAAAGGACATGTTGCTTGAGTTTTCAGAGACAAAAGCAACAGAGGTTGAGGCTTGAGGTGGAGCTTCAAGAAGAAATGGTGAGTTGTTTGATTGAGAGGTTGGAGTCTGGGGATGAGTGACAATGGGAGGGTAGTTGCTTGAACTAGGACCTGAGTGGTCAGAGTGAAGTGCAGAGGAGGTGGTGGTGGATGATGAGGCTGTTTGGTAACTTGAGCTCCTTTCTTTGGCTTGAATCATTTCTAATTCATAGGTCTTCAGCATGCCAAACAGCTCGGTCATCTGCAGAGTCTTCAGATTTTCAGTTCTTCTGATTGACACTGTGTAAAGTGTCCAGCAGCTAGGCAGAGACCTGATGAACTTTTTGAGAATATCTTCATTCTCCAGCTTCACTTTAGAGCACTGTAGCTCTCCCACAAGGTAAGTGTACCTGTTATACAACACAGTTAGAGACTCACCTTCCTTCCAGACAAAGTTCTCATATTGTTGCTTCAGAATGTCTCTTATGTTTTCTTTCACTTCTTCTGAACCAGCAACCATCTTTTCAAGAGCCTCCCATAGCTCCTTGACAGTTTTGTATCTTCTGAAGTTATGAAATACTTCATTTGGCAAGCACATCTGAATGGCTCCCAAGGCCTTGAAGTCTACCTCCATCTTCTTGATGTCTTCATCTGAATACTTTGAGGGTTCTTTAAGGACTGATGGACCTCCGGAATCAGCAGAGGCCACCATGGGTACATATGGTCCATCTTTAATGGATCTCCACATCCCATACTCCTGATAGCAGAAGAAGCTTTCCATCCTGTTCTTCCACATATCATAGTCTTCTCCATACACCAGTCTTGGTGGTCTGTTAATGCTTCCAGTATCCTCAAAACCATTGTTTTGTGCCATTTTGGATTTGTACTGTATGGTGTCTTTAGCAAAGAGAGAGTTTTGAATAGAACTAGAGAGTGATTAAACAAGTGTGAGTTTGTTTAATCTGTGAGCCAAAGCTCTGATACCACTTGTAGGATCGGTAAATACAAGATGGTTCTATTCTAGTTGAGATTAGCGGAAACAATCACAACTAAACAGTGTAAACAAGTAAACACAAAGAATACTGGTAAATGCAATTTGTATTAAGCTTCAATGGTTACAAGATTACAGAGAAAACTCTAAGAAAAGCACACTTGTACAATAAATGAATACAGTACTTATATAGCAACTTAGAATCAAGACAAACCCTTGATTCTAAGGATCAAATCCAACACAAGTCGTTGATCTTGTATAGAAGCTATACTGCATGTAAAGACAACAAATACTACAATGGTTAACTTTACTCAAACGTCTTCTTAGGCATCATTACTTGAATACTTGGAAGAAGAGCGTTGTTGTCTTTTATTGTCTGCACCAGTAACATTCTTTCTGCATGAGGTGTGTCCGAGTTGCAGCAGAAAGTTGTCAGTGGTAAAGTTTCTTTTGCAATGCCAGTCAGCAGCAACGATTGATCTTCATCGGATATGGCTATCAGCAGCATTGTTGATGATCCGCAGCAAGACTCAACTATCCAAAGCTGCTGATGATTTGCTTATCAGTAGCATCAAGTGTTTGATGCTGCTAAGAAGCCTATCCGCAGCAATTCTGGTCTTCAGCAGATAAGGCTGTCCGCAACAGAGTTGTTCATCAGCAGGAGAACAACTATTCGCAGCAAGCAAGCTTATCCGCAGCAGCTTGTTGGTCAGCAGCAAAACTAGGGAGTCCACAGCAGTTATACTTAGAGAATTTTGTAGCCATCAGTCTTTATTTCTATAAACTCTCCCTAGATTGATGCTACCAAAACTCTCTTACTGCTTTTGTTGATGAAGCTTTTGCATGTTGGCAACTATCCTTGCAACCTCATAGCCTCTAGGGTCCTTGCTGAGATTGTCAAGAGGAAGCTCAGACAAAGTCTTGATGTCTTTGCTTGGCATACTGAAGATGGCCTTGCTTGAACATCTCATCTTCTGTCCTCTGACATCTATCAAAGTGTACTCATCCTGAGCAACATTGTAGGACCAACTGATAAATGGAGAGTGGGATTTGAGAGGTTTAGCATCAAAGATTACATCTTTTGTAGCCATCAGTCTTTATTTCTACATTTACTACACTACTGATTATCACTACGAATGCAATAAACTAAGATCGACTCAACTATCAAGACAAAGACTACTGTCAAATCAAGAATGGGAAGAACACTACCTAGGTCGGAATCCAACTGGCAAAGGACAACTTCTACCGGTTCTGGAACTAAGATGGATCTGGGTTTCTAAGGATAACTGCTAAAGACAACCTAGTGGATCCCTAATCATTCTCAGGGTGTCACCAACTAAGCTACCTAAAGCGTACTAAACTCACCAGATGATTGGATCACCTCTCGGGTATTTCCAACTATGATATTGTACCCTATTGAACGGATTACCTCTCAGTCTCACCGTCCACCATACATTCAAGGAATGCACAGGGTAATCCTAGAATAACAACTTTGATTCAGACGAGCAACAATCACTAGACACCTTATACTAACGCCCTCTCAGACTGTTAACACTCGGATTCCTAATGACAAAGACTAACTAACTAATTCTCACCTCTCGGTTTTTGAACTAGGACACACACTCAATTCTACTCAGCAATCAACAAGAATTCCTATGGCTACTACGTCTAGCAAACCACCGAAATCACAAACCCTAAGATCTATGACCTAGATACGCTAATCAAACTGGCAGACAACCACAATTAACGCAAGGAATTGATCTCTATCTCACAATCAGAATTAAAGCATGCTTATTCATCATGGCAATTAACATAAGATTCTTTACAAAATCAATAAACCAACATTCGAATCCAAAAACCGACAAAGTTTCAAACTTTAACAAATATTCATCATTAGACCTAGGCAGTATAAGAGTTTTAGCCTAGAATCATGTTCAAAACATTCAAACACATAAGTAAAAACATAATCATAGGTTCAATATCAGAAAACAAACATAAAGATGGAATCTTGAAACCGAAAACGCTAAGTAAACGAACCCGAGAATCAAAGTCTTTAACTTTATGCTTGATCTCACTTCCTTGGCCCCAAAATCGCCACTTTTCTCTCTTGAAACGGCTGGAAATCGATTAGAATAAGAATAGGAGAGTCCTCAACTTTTAAACCCTAAAAATATGTTAAAATTCCCGTAACTTGGGTCCCTCGCGTACCGCGAGGGCCTTGGCATATCTCTCGCGTACCGGCGGGCCAAACAAACCTGATTTATGAACTCCTCTCGTCAAGCTACCCCAAATCGATATAAAATGGGACCTGTAACTCATTTTCTAGCCGGAGATATGGCCCTTTTAAGATTTGACCTTTTCCCGACTTTTTCTATTTCTCATCCCGGGTTCTCGTGCTCGTTTCTTTCCGGGTTCTTGTTCGTTTAAGCCCAAAAGTGACTCGATCACGTACAAAACCACGTATGAATCAATACTAACTAAAAACGACTCGATGCGACTCTAAAACTATACAAAAACGACACGAAACATGGCGGAAATACATGTGTGCTTTGCAACACATCAGACACTATGTTCACAACCGTACTTGTCCAACACAATATGTCACCTTGATTATTATTATATCGTATATCCATTATAAGTTTCAACCTTACCAACACATATTATTTTCTATATGACTTATGTATGTATATTTATACATATATAGTATATATGTACTTTGTTAGATTTATAAATCTTGGAGTAGGCATTACACCTTTATATATATATATATATATATATATATATATATATATATATATAGGGGTGGGTTCCAGAGAAAACCAATAGTTAGGCGAAAACCGAGAAAACCACTAAAAAACTAATTTTAACTAATAATATAATAATATTTATTTTTTATTTTATTTTATTTTAAGTTTTTTATAAGAGTATCAATGTAATATTACAAATTTTTACCAAAAAATCATTTAAATATTCGCTTACGTATACGTAACCCATAGTGTTACGTATACGTAAACAGAAAACAAAAAAATTCAAAAAAATTGCGGTTACGTATACGTAACCCATAGTATTACACATTGTTTTAGTGGTTTTCTTGGTTTTCGTCTAACTTTGTGGTTTTCTCTTGATCCTTCCCCTATATATATATATATATATATATATATATATATATATATATATATATATATATATATATATATATATCATAGGTACATATACATGTACATATTTTGTCATAATAAATATGTCAAAAAATATGACCTTTAAGCTTTAATTGTGTAACTACATCTCTTAAAGATATACATGTATTTATTTTTAAATATAAACATATTTGTATAAAAAAATGAAAGTTATTTATTTATAAAATATTTAAAATCTAATAAAATAGGTTGAATTTATAAAAACAATTTTTTTATAAAAGAATTTATTTTTAGAATTATAAAATAAGGTTTATGAATAACCTAAAACAATTAGATTTGATTTTTAAACAAATTAACCAAGCTTTGAACCCCTTTAAGTCATTTGAACCACTTCACTTAACATTGAGCCCCCACTTGAACCATCCCCTTTGGTTTTGAACACTAGAACAACTTCATGCCCAATTTTGACTTCGAAAAGTCAACGAGCACACAAATCACGTTAATATCTAAGATTACGTGGTTAAATCCTTCCCAAATCATCTTGCTATTCGTTTACAATCATTAAGGGCTAATCAATGCGGGTTTAAGTGAGTAATTATAAACTTTTAACACCAAAATGAAAGCTTCGGTTATAGCCTTAAAAGCCACAAAAATCAAGCTTTTTATTCGCGAATGTCAGTTCGAATAACTCAGTTAAATGCACCCAGAAACACCCTAAAACACCCTCAACCTATCACGGATCAATTTCCACTCAAAAACTCATCATGTTATTCTCCCCCTGGAGTCGCGATCGGCCAAGGGACAATTTTCCTCCAACCGACGAATCCAAGTCCGAACTCAGGTACTAATCGTGTCTCGCTAGTCGTTTTAATCTTCCATACAGAAGCCCCATGGTCTGATCACGATTGGGGGTGGATCTTTGGGACTAGGGTTCTTGGTTTGGATGTTAGGAAGAAGATGCGTTGTGTGTAATGTTTATGTATTTGTTTTTCTGTTCCTTATCAACGCTTATGCCCTGTTCTATTAGTTAAGGCTTACTACACCCACAAGGCAGGTCGGGGGTTCTATACCTAGCGCTTCCATCTTTTTTTTATTTTTGCTTCATTTTCCTTGCTATCCTCACACACACATCCATATATACACATATATAAGTTTGTGTTATAAACCAACTCTTTTAGAAACGATAAATAAATTATTACTTTGTTAACTTTTTATATTTCAAAAACATGACAAACATTATTATATTTATACGACTTTCAAAACTATAAAACAATCGTGTTTGAAATGTCACAACTTTAAAAGATATTATGTATCTATAGATATTTTTGCCTAACCCTTTAAAACGACATGAACTATGTTTAGCAAAACGATTCTAGTAATGTTGTTAATATTACAATCATGTGATTTACGTAATTATCATGATATTTATACTATCCCAAACATGATGTTGTTGGCAAGAAAATGATTCCTAGTTAAGTAATGCGTTGTGTTAAAAAAAATAATAGGAATTGATGTTACTTTTATACAAATCCATTTCCTTGAAAAATGATATTCAACCTTTTATTTAAAAAAAACATCTTGAACATATATAAATTTGTTAAAACAAATTTACATCTTTAATTAATTAATAATCTAGATTTAATTATTGAATTACATCATTATTATTAACACTGAATTTTCATGAAGATCATATTAAATAAGAAACTAGGCTTATTTATAATTTATTTAGTAATTATTTATCTATTCTACAGATAATTAATTATTTATTTATTTCAAATGACACACTTTATAAATATTCAAATGACACTTATAACCTAATCGTTTTAAATAGGATGTTTATTTAACAATTAATATCCTTAAACGCCACCAAAAAATCTCTTTTATTTCGTGTAATTTCACCTATATATTACCACTTTAGCTACTGTTAAGACTTGTATCCTTCGTTCGTTCATTCCAAAACCATGAGACCCCAACCGTCCCATTCTTATTTCATTTATTTTCTATACTAAACATGCACAAGCTATTGATCCACGTACTTCATCAAAACTTAGGTTAACCTTGTGGTTAGCTAGACATTAGCGCAACAACAACTTATTTGTGTGATTATCAAGCTACTCATTTCAAGGTGAGTATACATAGCCCCTTTTTAGTATTTTTACTTTTTGGGGTGAAACATGTCATTAACTATATTTCTTACACAATTCAATACATTTGTTTTTATGCTTTGGTCTTTTTGCTTTATGTCTTAAACTACTTGGTGACCATTACATGTGTTCATGTCAGTACATTCATTAACTTGCAGCCCAAGCCTAAGGTAGTACCTAACATGATCATTTACAAGGGAATCCGAAACTATAACTTACCACAAGACCTTGGCGGGTTTTGTTGGGTATAAACTATAACTTGGAGTATCCACTTGTTCTCTTTTTTTTAAATGGCAAATAGTGGGATTGCGCATCTAGTTTTCTTTTATCAGGCTTGAATTGTACGCTTGGAACCTTGTATGTTTTCACATATATGCTTTAGACATGCTTTGAACATATTGATTTGTAAACTTATACTTAACTTTTGTTTGGAGTCAAAACCTATGTTACTTACCAACTACTTGTAGTTGACATTTACTCACATGTTTCAGGTGCACCAGTTTGAGGACACTACATGATCACATAGGACTATGGACCTAGCTTTAATAAAGATTGAATTTAATTTGTGTTATGTATGAACCTTCTTGTTTTTCCGTTTCTATTTGTAACGGATGCTTTAATTCTGATGAAATAATATTATCACTTATTAATAGTTGATCATATGCTTATGAACAACCACGTCAGCCCCGGCGTATAATCCGACATCGGCCGGGGTGTGACACACCCTACCTGGGTGGGTTGGTTTGACACAATATATCTATCAATGTTACCGTTGGCTTGTATAAAGTTAATGATTTCACGAGCGTGTCATGTATATGTAGCCTTAACTAATAGCATTCAAGCACAAAAGCACAAAAGCACAAATTACACAAATTGTCATAATGTAGAATTGTATATTGTAATTGCAAATAGTTTTCAATGCAAATCATATTTCACCCCAAAATGTACAAAATGAAAAAATGGCTATGTAAACTCACTTGCAATGGTAGTTTGTAGGTCACACGAGTAAGATGTTGCACAAGTGATTAACTAACCACAAGGTTAACCTATGATTGAATAGTATAATTGTATCAATAGGGTGTTCAATGATTTACAAGAATCCTAAAATACAAGGGAATTGGGTGTGGGGATACTTGGTTAAGTTGGGAAATTATTGTTTGAGTTTCAAATGTTGCTTATACAATTCTTTGATAAATAAATAGTTGTATTGTGATAAGTGTAGGAATAAATGGTTTATTTGTTATGTGTATATGTGTAAATAAATAATTAGGTTCTTTTGTAAACAAACGCATAAATAAATAAATAAATGAAAAAAAAAATCTTTCATTTGTTTGAATAGATTAAATAATGAAAGAAATAAACAATTTAAGTAAATAAATAATTTAACCATATAGGTAACAAGCGTTTAAATTTATTAATAATTAATCCTATATTAATTAAGAGTGTGAAAATAGGTTTAAATGTTTTGTATAATAAAAATAAATTATATAAAAATGATGTATAAATCTGTAAAAGGGTTTGTATAATAGGAATGATCATAAAATAATTTATAAACCAAGGGTTTCAGATAAATAGTTTGTTAAAATAATGGTTTTAAACAAATTAGAGTTTATTAGGTTTTTATCCTAATAATACTAAATAAGTAATTTCTTTTATAATCCCGAACTTTCGATTATAATATTTGATTAGGAAATTAGTCCGTGCATGTTTTAGAAATAATAACACTCATGATATAATTATTTAGACGTAGTTATAAATATGTGTACTTTTATTTTGAAACAATATTTGTTGTAAGTCCTTGAACTTTTCTTTTTTTTTAAAAAAAGAAAAATTGGTTTAAAACGGAAACTTCTATATAAATATATATGTATATAAACATGTATGTAAAGCTAGGTGAATATGTGCATGCAGGTATGTGTACTTAAACAAGGATCCAAAAACTAAACGGGCAGAGGCCAGGTCGAACCCGTGACCTCTGCGTCAGGGGAGTAATGTTCTAACCATCAGACTAGGCTTCAAGCCTTGATTAGGAGGCAAAAACTTCATTTAAAAACATTCATGGTTGCTGCTCCATTTCTCCCTTACCCAGCCCCGACGCAAGCAATCTCCCCATTAACCCTAAATCCCAAATCCGCACAGATTGCCAACAGAACAAAGAGCTTTCGTTCCCATGATTAAAACTAGCAAAGGGGGTTGATTACCTGGAGAGACGGCTTGATTTGATGCACGAAAGGGATCTTGGAGTTTCGAGTCTGGTAGCGAAGGAACAAGGAGAAAAGGAGACGAATTTGTGTAATGATTTTGATTTTTAATTGAGATGGGAACTTAGAGGGTGATAGTCCACGAGTAGAAACGCGTTTACAGCTAATTAATTGACCGAATTCGCGAGATTTGAGCTTGATTTACGGGTTGTTTCAAGGTTTCCTTTATTTGAAACAGGTTTTATATTTTGCGATTAAAGAGTGATAATGGACATTTGTAGTTGTAGAAACGTGCGCGTGATTAGGGGGTATCACGATAAGGTCGGATATGGTAATGATTTTTTTATTGGAATCGGGGATTGGAGGAGATTGAACTCGATTTTGACTTTATGCATACTGGTAAGGAAGAAGAAAGGGTTCAAGGAGGGGTTTCAAAGGGTTCAATGTCTTAAATGAGGGGGTCTATAACCATCATTATTAGATTTTAATTCATTTTAGTTATTTATAAAGTTGATAATCTACAAAACTAAAACATTAAATCTTTTATTATGAACTAGCTTTAACCCCGTGTGTTACACGGGGTGAAACATTAAGATTATATTGATAAATATATTAACAAGTCTTTTTATACAAATTTGATATTGTATTTGTAACTTTTTCATTTTCTTACATGTTAAGATTATATGGATAAGAGTAATCAAAACATACAGCTAACCATGAATACACACTGCATCTTTCAATACAAACCAACATTTGAAAGTGATTGGCCTAAACTTTTATTTATGGTCATTGCAAAACATACAACAATTGTATATTTTCTTCTTTAAAATTTTAATGAAATTCTTTTGTCTGAATACGTTAACCCAATTATAGAGATAAACTTATGATTACCAATGTTGATTTCAAATATAATCTTCGCTTCTATAACGCGATTACCTAATGATTTGACGAGTTACATTACCTAAACCATTTTTTACCATCAATATTTTTAATAGCACAACTGGAACACCGACATTTATAAACTAACTTATGGTTTGAAAGACATAATAATGTAATTCTATTTAGAAAATCAAGAGATTATAACTTTAATCAAAATCATCATCAACATGTTCTGATTCACGGATACTATTTGTACTTGTATGCGAAAAATATCGCTAAACTTTTAATACTAAATATCTCATTAAAAAAAATATATACAAATAAAATTTTTAATTTACTGTTTTTTTAATTCAAAATTTAAAACTTGAAATTTTAAAAAATTCACTACTTAATATTTCGACACAATTAAATTTAAAATTCTAAAATTAAATATGAAAAAAATTAAAACTAATAAATTAGAATTGAAAAATGTAAACATTCATTTAAAAAAATTAGAGTTTAAATTATAATACACTTTTAAAAATAAATATTTGCATGTTTCTTAATTTTATTAAAAACTACCTATTAAAATTTTTAAATCAAAATAAAAACTTATTTAAAAATATCAAATTTAATTAAAAAACTACTAATTAAATATTAGTGAACTTTATTCTAACACATATTTATTTAAAATATAAACTTAGTATTTTCAAATTTTATATGTGAAATTAAAAAAAATGTTGTTTTTTAATAATAAAATTTTAAAAACTCGTTTTTTTTAAAATTTCCTAATTTTTAATTCTTCATTTTTCTAAAAATTATTCATTTTTTATGATAATTTAAAAAAAATGAAAAAGGCAAAATATGAAATTATTAAATGGGGGATATAAATGTGATTTTGGGGGGAAAAACTTGTGATATGGAATATGATGATGCCAAGTGGCAAAACTATTTAGTCTTTTATTAGAAGAGGGATATTGTATAAAGGGAAATTTTCTATTTTTTAATATAAAACTATAAATCGTATAAATGGTATATTTATTATCATCAAATATATATAACTACCTCTATTTTTTTTTATAAATAAATAAATACATATATATATATATATATATATATATATATATAAAGTTGTAAATACATGATTAAAAACTCAAAAGTTTTATATATTGATTTAATTATTATTATTATTATTATTATTATTATTATATGTCATATATATATATAAAGGGAAACAATATGAAATTAAAAAATTGAAACTCTGAATTTGATACATATTGTAATGTTGGTTGATGTGTCGCAATGCATTGAACAAGAAATGAAAGTTTAAATTCCAACGACGCACAACATTATTATTTAAATTATTCGTTAGTTTATTAAATAAAATAAAATAAAATAGTAGCAAAAATAATAGATGTTACAGTATCACAAAGTTAAGGGAATTTCGTCCTAAAATTCAACTGATGGAAACTACTGAATCAGGAAACTGATGCGGGTACTTTGAGCTTTATTTGATCGTAACGTTCCCAAGTAAACCCGGAGTCACGATTAGATTCTCGATGAACTTTAATTGTCGGTTTGAGGAGTACAATTGATAGCAAGATTCAGGTTTGATACTTAAAGTCAGGCATGAATGATGGTAGTGAATTTAGTTGGAAGAGAATTGAGGAGAAAACTATCGTAGAATGTTTTGAATTCCAAAGATGGAATGTATCACTTGACATGAGAACGATGAAAATTTGGTGGTCAAAACCTGTTTAAGGTGAAGTCTAATATGTTCAAAAAGTATCATTAAGTAAAGATCTCTCAGATTGGTCAAGGTCAAGGTAACATAAAACTTTACGTGACATGAATAACGCTACTTCTGATAACATGACAGGAACACTTATATATAGGAAGTACCATCGGCGTATCCAATATGCCCTTGTCATATCACATTAGTTTCGTTACTATATATCACGATAGGTCTTATGTCATAACACACGACAGAATTTACTATGTTTTTCATGCGCTGATTTTTATAATTATGTGTGCACCTGTAATTACTCGAATCGTCGCATGGCCCATATAGATCATTTCGTTGTGTTCAGGTCAAGAGAGGACATAAAGTTACTTAGTTCATATCTATTGTTTTCACGTATGGGTTGATAGTAGCTAACTGTGCCCCTAGATAGTAAGGTCAATTAGAAAAAAAAAAAAAAACTAAGGCGTAATAATGTGACATGACTTAGAGTTCCATAGTTTCCTCATGTTTGAACAAGAATACGTCAAACCCCGAGTAGTATTAAAGTTTTGCAGCTTTCAACTTTCATGAATAAAGTATATGATCATGCCTTGTGTATAATGTGATCAATTAACTACAACAAATGTAAACAGTCTAGTTCCGTGTATAATGTAAATACTCAAGTTCCATGTATGATATAGTGGCATGTACATTGTAAGCAAATAGGTTTCATGTATAATGTGAGCAATTTAGTATCATGTATTGTGTAGACAAATAAGCTTTTTTCATGTAGAATGTAAACAATTTTGTATCATGTATTTTGTAAGTAAATAAGTTTTCATGTGTAATGTAAACTATTTAGTACCATGGATATTGCAACAACCAAGTTTCATGTATCATGTGGTCTGTCTAGTGTTATGTATGTTGCAAACAACTATGTTTCATGTATCATGTGATCAATATGTATATTGTATCATTCTAGTTTCATGTATCATGTGATCAGTCTAGTATCATGTATGTTGTGAACATCTAAGTTTTATGTATCATGGGATCAATCTAGTATCATGTATATTGTGAATGTCTATATGTAAGTCATTGAATCTCATGAATAATGTAACTATCGAATTTTGTAGGTGGTCAAGTACTGCGGACAAGCATGTTGTTTGACATTTTATGTGTACGCGGGTAGTTGGGTTTTAAATGTTTCAATCTTGTTGAGTTTTATATGGATGGTTAACGCCTACACGAAATTATTCATCTCCTTGAAGTGCCTAGTAAGTTCATGCATTTCCGAATGTACAAGGTAATGAGAAGAGTGTGTAGATATTCAGTGTAGTGTGTTTATGAATAACTTATTTGTGCTCTTTGTTTGTAAATAAACAAGTAATTGTCATTTATTCTTGTTTGTAAATTAATAAAATGGTGAAAATAATAAGTTGAATAACTAACTAAATAGATAAATAAATGAAAACCTTTTATTAAAATTTTGTTATCATAAAGAGAATGTTTCAGAGGAAAACAGTGACCAAATTATTTACTAATTAAGCCATAATTTAATAAATATTAATTTAACGAAGTAAAAGTATCGTCGCATGGTCCATATAGATCCTTCCGTTGTGTGCAGGTCAAGAAAGGACACGAAGTTACTTAGTTCATATCTATTGTTTTCACATATGAGTTGATAGTAGCTAACTGTACCCCTAGATAGTAAGGTCAATCAGAAAAAAAAACTAATGCGTAATAATGTGACATGACTTAGAGTTCCATAGTTTCCTCGTGTTTGAACAAGAATACGTCAAAACCTGAGTAGTTTTAAAGTTTTACAACTTTCAACTTTCATGAATAAAGTATATGATCATGCCTTGTGTATAATGTGATCAATTAACTACAACAAATGTAAACAGTCTAGTTCCGTGTATAATGTAAAGACTCAAGTTCCATGTATGATCTAGTGTCATGTACATTGTAAGCAAATAGGTTTCATTTATAATGTGAGCAATTTAGTATCATGTATTGTGTACACAAATAAGCTTTTTTCATGTAGAATGTAAACAATTTTGTATCATGTATTTTGTAAGTAAATAAGTTTTCATGTGTAATATAAACAATTTAGTACCATGGATATTGCAACAACCAAGTTTCATGTATCATGTGGTCTGTCTAGTGTTATGTATGTTGCAAACAACTATGTTTCATGTATCATGTGATCAATATGTATATTGTATCATTCCAGTTTCATATATCATGTGATCAGTCTAGTATCATGTATGTTGTGAACATCTAAGTGTTATGTATCATGGGATCAATCTAGTATCATGTATATTGTGAATTTCTATATGTAAGTCATTGAATCTCATGAATAATGTAACTATCGAATTTTGTAGGTGGTCAAGTACTGCGGACAAGCATGTTGTTTGACATTTTATGTGTACGCGCGTAGTTGGGTTTTAAATGTTTAAATCTTGTTGAGGTTTATATGGATGGTTAACACCTACACGAAATTATTCATCTCCTTGAAGTGCCTAGTATGTTCATGCATTTCCGAATGTGCAAGGTAATGAGAAGAGTGTGTAGATATTCAGTGTAGTGTGTTTATGAATAACTGATTTGTGCTCTTTGTTTGTAAATAAACAAGTAATTGTAATTTATTCTTATTTCTAAATTAATAAAATGGTGAAAATAATAAGTTGAATAACTAACTAAATAGATAAATAAATGAAAACCTTTTATTAAAATTTTGTTATCATAAAGAGAATGTTTCAGAGAAAAACAGTGACCAAATTATTTACTAATTAAGCCATAATTTAATAAATATTAATTTAACGAAGTAAAAGTATCGTCGCATGGTCCATATAGATCCTTCCGTTGTGTGCAGGTCAAGAAAGGACACGAAGTTACTTAGTTCATATCTATTGTTTTCACATATGAGTTGATAGTAGCTAACTGTACCCTTAGATAGTAAGGTCAATCAGAAAAAATAACTAAGGCGTAATAATGTGACATGACTTAGAGTTCCATAGTTTCCTCGTGTTTGAACAAGAATACGTCAAACCTGAGTAGTTTTAAAGTTTTACAACTTTCAACTTTTATGAATAAAATGTATGATCATGCCTTGTGTATAATGTGATCAATTAACTACACAAATGTAAACAGTCTAGTTCCGTGTATAATGTAAAGACTCAAGTTCCATGTATGATCTAGTGTCATGTACATTGTAAGCAAATATGTTTCATGTATAATGTGAGCAATTTAGTATCATGTATTGTGTAGACAAATAAGCTTTTTTTCATGTAGAATGTAAACAATTTTGTATCATGTATTTTGTAAGTAAATAAGTTTTCATGTGTAATATAAACAATTTAGTACCATGGATATTGCAACAACCAAGTTTCATGTATCATGTGGTCTGTCTAGTGTTATGTATGTTGCAAACAACTATGTTTCATGTATCATGTGATCAATATGTATATTGTATCATTCATGTTTTCATGTATCATGTGATCAGTCTAGTATCATGTATGTTGTGAACATCTAAGTTTTATGTATCATGGGATCTATCTAGTATCATGTATATTGTGGATGTTTATATGTAAGTCATTGAATCTCATGAATAATGTAACTATTGAATTTTGTAGGTGGTCAAGTACTGCGGACAAACATGTTGTTTGACATTTTATGTGTACGCGGGTAGTTGGGTTTTAAATATTTAAATCTTGTTGAGGTTTATATGGATGGTTAACGCCTACATGAAATTATTCATCTTCTTGAAGTGCCTAGTAAGCTCATGCATTACCGAAGGTGCAAGGTAATGAGAAGATTGTGTAGATATTTAGTGTAGTGTGTTTATGAATAACTGATTTGTGCTCTTTGTTTGTAAATAAACAAGTAATTGTAATTTATTCTTGTTTGTAAATTAATACAATGGTGAAAATAATAAGCTGAATAACTAACTAAATAGATAAATAAATGAAAACCTTTTATTAAATTTTTGTTATCATAAAGAGAATGTTTCAGAGGAAAACAGTGACCAAATTATTTACTAATTAAGCCATAATTTAATAAATATTAATTTAACGAAGTAAAAATCCTAATTAGTTATTAATTAGGATAATATCTTTACAAAACAAATTATACAAGTTTTCTTAGAAGGTGAAAGGTTTATAAAAAAAATATATTTCAAATAGCATACATAAACTAAGGGTTTGATAACTGTTTTGTTTGAACAAATAAAGATGTTGCTTAAATTAGATAATAAAATGATTAGTTTGCAAAGAAGACTTAGGCATGTATACTAAATTTCCAGGAATGAAGAGATGATGTTTGAGTTATCTTTAATAAAAATATGACGGTAACATTAAACCAACAAATAATGGTATGTAAGTTGTAACATAAAACTTAGCATGAATTGATAAAATATCAAAAGCTTAATCCAAACATAAAGTAGTGGTTTCAAACGAAAATTAATGACAAAAATAGAAAATTCAGCTAGCGTCTCAGGTAGATCTCCACGAGAAAGCAGGGGAGTACTAAAATGAACATTGTTATGGTTACTCTTACAACAAACCGGGCCTCAGCTCTAGCTGCCTCCGTACGTACTTCTAGTATTTCTCGGTTTCCTTCCATCATGTCAATGTGGGTACCTAGATTTGTAATCAGATCTTCCTGGTACCGAACTTGACCCAAAAGGTTGTCTATTCTCTAACCTAGCATGTCGTGTCTTACCCCATGCTCCATCTCCTGCCTCATAAATTTAGCGGTCCTGGCATTTTGGTGTGTGGTATCAACTGGGACTCCTATAGCACTAGTGGGTGCCATGACTTGTCTTGCTCTTGAGTTAGGGTGGTATGGGTTTGGTGCTAGGTAGGGGTCTCTCAGAGGGGATGGTAACCAGTTGTGTAGACGGGGTGCTTTGTCACAACCCCAAATTCAACTAACGGAGTTTTACCATTTGGGGAGTGACAAACCAGGATCTCAGCCATTAGTTACATTGAACGACACTATATGGGACTAAAATGAAAATATCATAAACGATCAAAGTAAATGCGGAAGCGTATAACGAAAGTAAATGCGCAAAACAAACGCGCCCAAAATGTCCCAAAAGTCCAGTCCAAACATAATTTAAAATAGTCCAAACAAAATAATAAAATATATTTCAATTATATGACTCCATGCATGTCCTATATGTGCACCTTTGCCTTATCTTAGCGACCTGAGAAAACATGTAAGAAAAGATGTCAACACGAGGTTGGTGAGTTCACAAGTTTCAATATATAAATAAACGTTTACCAGATTATTGTACATTCAATATGCATCTATAGGTAACTAACCTACGTTTCATGTTTAACTTAAGCGCTCGCAACCGAAGCTGACTGTTTGTTTATTTGCCTCCGGCCATGTCTATCAACTCTGGCAATGTGAGTAAGCTAACATTTCACCCGTTCGACCTCAAATCGAGTTAGCGCGACTAACGCGGTGGGATTTGTTAAACCCAGTAGTACTACTAAACATTACCTCGCTAAGATCCATATTAACGGTCCGATGTGTGTTGAGAACTTTCAGTGATAGCGTGTTACGCTTAGCTTTAACATTGATAACATATGAATTATAATAATCTCAAAAATAATTGTGACATGCTTTCTCCCCCAAGTTAAAACAGTAAAAAAAAGGGGCTGGGAAAACTCACCTGATTTGCGTAGGAAGTATCACACAAGTATGAGATTGAAATCTCAAGCGTTAGCCCGACACGGCTCACGAATGCCCTAGAATTACAACATAATTATTAGGGATAAAATGGGAATTATGACGACACGGAATGAGGAACGTCATAAAAGAAACGCTCTAATGATCAAGAGTAGACGAACATGTCTACGGCAATACGGATTTCTAAGTTAAATAATTAGAATGATTACGGTACGCGACAAAAGACAATAATAAATATATTCAACCGTCTTCGTCATTAAATAATGATCTAGAAAAATAATATTATTATATTATTTTTAAACTCGCATAGTTAATACGATTATGTGGCAAAAATAATAATATATTATTTTTATTTGAGAATATAATTACGGGTGTAAATAATATAGTTAATTATATTATTTATTTGCTTAAAATGTTACACACAATTTATAAATGAGATGATAATAATATATAAATATATATTATTTTTAATTGAGATCACGGGTTGAAAATAATATAATATATTATTTTATAAACGACGTTTAAATAACGAATATGGGCTACAAGACTAAACCCGAGCCTATAGGTGGATTTCCGAGTTAAAAATTTTAATATATAAATATAAATATATAGGGATAAGTTTAATATTGAAATAATGCTTTAAAATAATAAAACCCAAAAAGAGGGGTGGGGAGACTCAAACCCGGGTCTCCTCCCCATCAACACACACACTTAACCAGTCCCGCCTGCTAGGGTATCGCAACGGAAGTCGGATCCAAATGGTTTTAACATTCAGTCAAGGTGTTCACCCTCCCCCCTATCGAATCCGAACCTAAACCCAGTCAATTACCCATGAATTCGACCACGATTGGAAACAGGGGCATAGGGGTTTTGTTAGTCGAGGGTTTGCGAATCTGTGTGTTGTTTTAATTAGAAAATCATTAAGTCTAAGATCGTTTAATTACAGATTCAGAAAGCCGAACCCTAGGTTTGAACATAAGATCAATTCGATTAATTTTGATAATGAAAATGTTTGGAATCATAGGGCTTTTAATAAACAAGGGATTGCGAAACTGATGACATAGATTAATTGAATTGAGGTTAAGCCTAAAATCAAAACCCCCAAATCCGTATATGAATAAGCCCTAGATTCCGGATTTTGACAAATTCGGTGATAATTGATCAAATAAACATGGGGCTTTCATTATACAGGTGATTACGAGTCTAATGGTGTAGAGTAATTGAATTGGAATCGGGTCTAAGATAGAGTTCGATCAAATCAATTTAAGATGAACCCTAGAATCGGGTTCATGATCGAATCGATGATATAAGCCCTAATAATCATAGGGCTTTCATTCTAAGAATAAAAACGACACTGAGGGTACAAGAATTTACCAGAATTGAGTTCGAATTGGTGGTTCCCGACTAGAAAGGCAGCCGCGGTGTGACGGGTTGGACTCCGGCGTCTCCTGCTGTGTTTCCAGTGGAATTGGTGAGTGCAAAAGCTCCCAGAGAGTTTGTATAAGGTGTGTAGAGGTTCAATTTGCAAGAATGGCAGACACATTGAGTGAATTGATCGCGATTTAGGGAGTTTCGGCGGTTACGGTTTTGAATGACCATAATTAGGTTTAATTCGCTACAATAACGATGGTTAATGTTTTAATTAGGTTCGTTAATGTCGTGAACGTGAATATTAGTTACAAAACGGAACAAATTTGAAGTATGGAGTTCGAATTTGGGTCAAATGTCACGAGTTTGACTTTTGAAAGTCAATAGGACCGATTCCCCTTTGATTTTGACTTTGAGAGTCAACAAATCCAGTTTTGTGACTTGGCAGGATTAGTCCCTCGAGTTTGAGATCAAGAAATGAGAGAAACAGTCCCTGAGATTTAATACTGGGTTAGGTTTTAACAAAATATTTAACGGGATTGCTAACGGAGTTACCTTGAAAAGTCGGATTGTCACATCATCCCCTAGTTGAAAGAATTTTCGTCCCGAAAATTGAAATAGTACCTTAAGAATTTGACGTGGAGTGCTTGAACAGATTAGGATATTTACGCATCATTTGATCCTCACGCTCCCACGTGAATTCCGGTCCGCGTTTCGAGTTCCAACGGACTCTGACAATAGGGATTTTACTGCGTTTAAGCGTTTTAACTTCCCTATCTATGATTTCTACAAGTTTTTCGATGAAACGCAATTGTTCATCGATGTGTAGTTCCTTAAGAGGAACCATGAGTGACTCGTCTGCTAGACATTTATTCAAGTTTGAAACGTGAAAGACGTTGTGTACACCACTAAGTCCTTCAGGTAGGTCCAGTTGATACGCTACTGGACCAATTCTCTTCACTATCTTGAATGGCCCAACATAACGGGGATTTAGATTGCCTTGTTTCCCAAAACGAATGACACCCTTCCAAGGTGAGACTTTTAACAAAACTATATCCCCTAGTTGATGAGTACGTAGGTTTTGCGACACGGTAAAAAAATAGTTGGTGAGTACACAGGTTTTGCGACACGATAAAAAAAATAAGTACAAAAATTTCGAAATGTAATAGTAACAATCTGCAGATGATCAAGTACACATGTTAAGATATAAGTACCCTGAGTCACAATCAAAACCGTCAGACTAGTTGTTGCCCCTGTATCCAGGTGTCGAATGTGAACACCTACTATGGCTAATTATGCCTAAAATGACCCTACAAGTCTGGTTGGCGCGACCAATCCTTGGCAGGGTGTCAACCCAAATAGTATTATTCATAATTCCCATCGGCTATCCAAGCTAATTAATTGTGTTAAAGTGGGGACTTAATACATTCATAAGTAAACCCAAGAAACAACATGTATTGTGTGAAACAACTTTTCCCCCGTAAAACAGTAAAAATTAAAAGTGGGACCGTGAAACTCACATGAGCGCGGTAATGCAAAAAGTACAGTTAACCGAAGAAACCGCAAATATGATGTCCTAATCGAGCCCTACTAATCAAGTAGACACGAAAAATGCATTTAGGACACCTAAAGTGTGTGACTAAGTCAACAAAACAAAAGTGGCTATTAAATCGGTTGCATACCCAAAAAAAAACACATGCATACGAATGTTTAAACAGTTTAATAAGAAAACCCGTTTTATCTTTTCTTGACTTTAAAGTCGTAAGTTTTCATAATTTATTCAAAGTTTATAATTCAGTATATATAAGTGTTTAAATACTTTCCTAAGTCACGAGTTTATTCGTCCAAAAAGTCATTTCGCGCGTATATGCGGTTACGGATATAAACATACATTTTAAAAATAACTTTTTGTGTGAGATTAGCTTCCACTTTATCAATCTATCAAAACATCAAAATATTTATAAAATCTTCTGCTCCAAAACAAGTTTATTTATATAAATAAATTTTTATACATAAAACCAATGAAAATCACATTTTTATAAACTTTTATAACGCCAAAAACATATCAAAACGTTTTGTTAATGGCCAATTCTTTAAGTATAAGTTCTTTTATACAAGAAATAATATCTGATAATGTTTTATAATTTTTTCAAGTCCAGATTATTTTACTACTAAACATCATAAAAAAAATACACTTTTATCACTTAAAATAAAGTAAAAATTACAAAAACATACTTCTACAGATTATAAATGCTCAAAACTTGGAATCCAAGCTTATATACATGAAATACAATTTCTGACCAAAATTCATATTTTTCTCATATACAGAATATTTACTATAGTTATTTTTTTACATAATATATATAAATTCGGGAAAAATAGTACAACAATTCAAAAATTAATGAAAGTTTCAGAAAAATATTAGCGTCTGTACAAATTTCAAATTTAGAAAACATGCGAAAGTAGTTTTCCTTATTTTCATGCCTTTAAACATAAAGAAAATTTTATAAATAGTTAGGCCCTTAAATAATTCACAAAATTTCTACAGAAGTTCTCTTATACCAAAATACATATGTTTTGTATTTTTAAGAATTTTTCAACATCGGTAGGTATATTTCCCTGAATTTGGCCATTAAAACCTAATTTATCTTGCAAATATTGTAATAAATCAGCCATTTTGAGTTAGGAGCTTAAATTTTTCAGATCTTAATTTTATCATATGCTATTCAAAATAAAAATATCAATAGAAGCTAACACACACTTTTAAAAATCAACTTTGATCATACATGCAAAGAAAGAAAAAAAGTAATGTTCATACCCTCCCGTTCGTTTGGTTCGTGTACACAATCTACTTAGATTCACATACAATGAGACCCAAGTATACCAACGTGTTCGTTTTTGCATCATGAACATTCCCCTGGTCTCGGATCGTCCATGCAACACCTCTAGACCTACAAGCAACTCGTTTAAATACCCTATTTTCATCACCAATATTCTGCTCAAACTGATATGTTCAGAAACACATCTTCCCAGCTTCTTATCGTAATTTCCTTTCGTGAGATCGAATATATTTGTGTTAGAATGGTTCACCAAAAGTTTCAGCTCAATCTGACGGTCGGATCTATGGCAACAACCGGTTCTTTACAACTGAGTTTTTCATATCCGAACCTAAAACAGCTGCGAAAATGGGTTCAAAAACTGTACTTAAACAACTCAAATTTTCATCTCCACCAATCAAAACGATCATCGATGAGTTTTAAATACTCTGTGGAAAAATCAGGACAACTGGAACGTTGGTTTTTGCGTACCAGTCAGTTCTTTGCAAACATGCAAACCAAAACTTTATGTCCAAATTTTAAAAGTTGTTTTAACGAGTTTAAGCTTAGATTTTGGACAATCGGAGTTTAACATTGCATTCGGGACGTTGAAAAATGGTTCCAGGTGAAAAAGCATATTTTCGGCCGCCTCCAACCACCGCCGGACCACCGCGGACCGCCGTCGGCCGCCACCGGACCACCGCCGGAATACCATCAGCTCCAGTCCTCTCTCTCTCTAACGTTTCTGAAAATTCTTTCAAATGAGCTAGTGGAGATGGAGTTGGGTATTTATAACCCCCGTGGTCTCCGATCGCGTATCGGTTTTTCGCTTAAACGAACCCGATAAAAATAGCGGCGTTATTTTACCCAAAAATAACTCGTTAAAATTTATTATCTTCCCTCGAGTCCTTGCGTCTCGTAAATATATATCATTTCAGATTTAAATTAAAGTTTACGAAACCGCTTGACTCGGGTGTTAACGCGTATAGACCTGAACTTGATCAAAAATTTGACATTATAACACCCAAATAAATCTTGCTATTATTTTTCGTACACTAACAAGTTCCTTTCGTTAGAAAGTATTCTTCAACATAATAATACTATTATTATTATATGAACTCATCGAACGTGGTGTTGACATGAAAAAGTCACGGTTGTCACATTCTCCCCCGGTTAACAGAATTTCATCCCGAAATTCAACTGGTATAATAGTTGACAAGTTCGTTTTCGTAACTTGATTCATGTATGATCATCAAGGGAAATCTAGTTTCCTAGACATAACTGGGAGATTTGATAAATCGAGATCTAAGAATCATAGAGAGTAGGTGGTTACACCTAGTCAGGCTCAAGAGCAAATTGAATAATGATGTGAGAAGAATCCTTCGAATTCCAAAGAATCTATAAATCATTGTTTTACCGAATCAGTCAAACGGCACAATGTTAGTGTTATTCGAAAGATTAAGAAATCTGCCAAAGGATCGATATACACAGGTATACAAAATTGGTACAAATCCATAACGGTATTATGATACAAAATCCCGGTGATTCAGTATCCTTTTATGAGAAAGGAAAAGTATCATTCTGCTTGGTGCCATTAAGGAATACTATTATAAATAGCAACATAAAATTATAGTACGAGAGTGCTATTAAGATCCAAAGAGTCGGTAGAATCACCACGATTCATTGGAATAAAAATGGGTCACAACGATAACAAACACCATAGGTTATGAAGGATGATCATATCATGTACTTAGAATACAGAGAGATACCACCTCGTTAAAATGAAGTTTGTCGTCAATACAAACTTACTCAGGTGGTATAATTACGGATTCTCGGCTAAACACGTTTTGAGACTCGATATACGATAAGCATTGTATATATAATTAAGCTATTGAGGTAGTTTCAGTTTGTACAAATGACAAAATGGTGATCAACATTTGTGTCAAAACAGAGTTTTCAATGGCACTCATTTAATGCTACTGTGATAGCTGTAAGTGTAAGGAAATTCGACCAAAGGTAAAAGAGTATCCAAATTACCACCAAGTTTTATCACACAAGCCCTGAGCATATCCTCCAAGGTCTCAATAGTTCATTCACTTAGACCGTCAGATTGAGGATAGTAAGCGGTGCTCATATCTAAGCGCGTGCTCAAATCTTTCTGTAATGTCTGCCAGAAATGGGATGTAAAGCGACTATCCCAATCACAAATAATGGAAACATGCACTCCATCTTGGAGTCGTTTCGACAGGTAGAAAACATGTAAATTTCGTTAACTAGATAACAATGGCTCAAATGAAATTGTGGCCACCAAACGTTTTAGGCCACTTAAATTAAAATCCTTGAAATTTGTTCTCACTTCCATTGTGGAATCTCGGGTTGTTGTGCCCAATGATTGTCAGTAATAGTAGTTACTAATCCAAAGTTGGTCATTGTTGCCTCATAGGGCGATACAACATGGTTGTTATGTATACAATATAACCCTAAAATTCGATACATAAGGAATTCGAAAATCAAGATATCAAGTGGACAAGGTTTATACTCTTTGTACTAAAACGGAATATTGTTGGTTAGTCATTAGAGTATGTCTGAATAACGAGTAATCCAAGCGTAAAGCTTCACAAAATAAGTACATCATAAATACGAGTATGATTGTACCAAACTCAAGTCGTGAAACCGGAGATTAACAAACAAAGGAGATTATACTTAGGATTCTTTCGAGATAATTTTGCTAAGAGTCAAATTTACTCAATCTTATGGAATGTTATAGGAAATGAGTCATCATCATATAATAGATGTCAGCGATGACCCGGCACTATGTAACCTTACCACAAAACATTAGGATTTCGTACTAACTCACGTGTTAGTCTCGATATAATATAAACATGTTTGGTGATTTTCATCTAAAGGTTCATATACCTATTTTCGAAAGTTAGCAATGGGTTATATGATAACCAAGCCACCACAAGAACTAGATAGAGAGAGTGACTAAAAAATCCAAGATGATCTAAGCAAGTAGTTTAGCTAAGAGACCATATGCTAGTTCAATAATTGGACATTGAATTGACTATCACCAGAAATCGAATTTGGTTAACGGTCAAAAATGGAATTTTGAAATATAATAAGGAGTATATATCATAAAGACGGTATAATCATCACATTGGGTCGTTCGAATTTGATAGGATAACATTCGGCGTCTATATTATCCTTGATGTGGATTGAAATGATTTTTGAAGGTAATCCGCAGTTCATCTCGGTGAGGAAGTAAACATTCACGATCCCGAAATTGATTTGAAGCTTGCTAACCCATTAAGTTGGTAGACTTTGATGTAACATCATTTTTAATTTAGGTTGGGCTTGACTCTCATTAAGTAGGCGTCAGAAAAAAAAATAAAAGAGGATCAGGTAAAACTTCAGAAGTTTGTCAAACGCGAAAACGTTATGCTCCTAGATTTCTTAAAAGCAATGCATAGATATCCCAAACGGATCTAGAAAAAGAGTGTACATAAAATTACAAGAAATTTTGAGGGATAGAAAGATATTTATATGAGTAAACCTTCAAGATAGCAGAGTCGACTATGGTTCGTCCTTGTTTTCCCATTAAATTTGGTTGGAATAGATCATAAGATTTCAGAGTTTGACCTTATATCAAGCGTTGAAGAGGGTCGAATTGATTATCTGCCAATAAGTGGTAGTATAGTAGGTATGTAACTTCCTTGGCTTTTGAATGTTATTATTATGACTTACTATTTCATATATCACTCATATCGATCAAAGCCTTATAGTTGAGGAATTGAGTGTTTAAATGTCATATTTTCGTATTCCTTCGGAGTATGTGTTAAGAAATCATTTCTTGTCAGAAGATGCTTCAAGACTTTCTAATTACCGAAGACTGAGAGTAAGGCATGCGAACACATCTCTACTTAGCTGGAAATCAGAGAGTTAATCAATATAATGTTCTTTGAGGGAGTGTAAGTACAAAAGGATATAGGATTATCCTATTCAGATCTTTATGGACAGTAGGTTTGTTCGAGGCAACCCATGATTATACCCTTTACATAAGAATATGAAATAATGAAACTAGCGAGAGTACAAGCAATCAAAACAAGTTTAAGAGTTATGCATGTCAGACCCATGCTTGTCTAACAATAGCTGAGTGTTCACTCTTAGATTTCCTTGGAATTTGTTTGGACATAAGCATGGCTTGCTGATTACAAGAAAACAAAATCTATATTGATGATGTAATGAATGTCAGATGTTATGAGAACAACCCCGTTTAACATTTATTTTGGAAAGTTTGATTACCTACCAATCTCAAGTCAGGTTTCCACAATACCATGTGGGTGTTGCGTGAAGGGAATCAGGATTTACTGTACCATATTTCCAAAATGAGTGCAGAGCACTTGTAATGAAAATTTTCAAGTAAATTCAATGTGAATTAATTGGAATATTTTAGCAAAACTACTGATGACAGTTTATTATTCGAAAAAGAAATCACGTCATAGTGAGTCGATGGGAAAAAAATACATAGTAGGTGTTACCGTGATAGTCATGCTATTCCTTTAGCATAAGGTAGAATTTGATTATTGGATTTTGTTGCCAATTGAATTATCGGTAATCAATTAAGGACGATAAGAATTCGGGTTATGATCACTAAATGCACAATAAAAATGGTAAGCATCAAAATAAAGAGTTGTCCGAGAGATTGTGTTGAAAGGTTGTATTGTCCAGGAAAAAGAAGTTTAGTGTGCTTTAAAAGAATTTCACCATATGTTTCTACTCAATCGATGTTACAGTATGTTTGGATTATTAGGTAAAATCCAAGACTATGCTTAAACCTCTGATAATAGTTGTACACTTACAAGTGTTGAATGTTGTAAAGACCAACATTGAATTTACGTGACTAGTAAAGTCTTCAAGAGAAAAGATTCAGCAAATAAAATGTTTAAGGGAAGAAAATCTTCATTACTCGAAATCCATTAAGGAGTTGATTAGATGAAATTTGAATTTCTCATGTTCCTTCATAAGTGCGAGAACGTTACATTGAAGATCTAATAGGGGAGACAGAAGTGTTGAGGTCTGGTTCCCGCTAGACCGAGGATCATTCACATGCGTGGATAGACAAATAAAGAAATTGAAATGAGAAAATCTTTAGCTCGATCTCATAGGTTAAGCAATACATTACAAGAAATTTTCAAGTCCAGTCCAAATACCGAGATCAAATTAACTCAGAACAGATATCTTCAATGTTTCGGTCAAAATTGACATGCCAAATAAGTCTTGATAAAAGTTGTAGATCCGTTCTAATTCAAAGATGGAAGAGACGATATATATTCCTATGTCAGCTGAGGTAGCCCAGCACATCATTTGATGTCTTTGGCTCAATCCTAAGGTTGTAATAGTTTCGATCAGTATTTGAATGACTGGGAATTGGGATTAGAAATACATATTAATCATGAACATTGACTCGATCAGTAAGACTCACTAGAGTTCTCATGCACAACAAATTATGATTACGTGTGCACCCATAATGATAATTTACTTTGCATGGTCCCTATAGTGATTCCCCTATCCCAAGCTCTTAGTTCAAAGGGATCTGAAACATTCATTAGATCATGTCATCATGTTTCACTTTCGCATAAAATTATGTATGTTCGATTCGATCACTCTTAATTATTTGTACCAATACTCTTGGATCTGCTGACTAAGGCTGTTGCTGGATGGAGGTAATGGCAGAGAAGCACAATCGGCATCCTCTAATAAAAGAAAAAAGTGTGCGGTGGAAGTCAGGCACTAATAATAGGCCAAAGATCTCCAAATCAAAGTCATTCTACAAATTTGTACATGTACGTGGACCCAATGATCCAATAAAATAAGTCAATAGGTCTCCTGACCGGTAGAGTTCTCTCGTGTTTAATCCTACTTCTCCACCTCAGGTTCCCTTTTGATCATGCAGTTCAGTATGCCATAGCTCATGGAGAAAGTCCTAGCCGTCCAATCCAGCAATTCACGAAAGAAAGTATATACCGCACCAAGTGAAAACAGAAGTCGTCAATGTCACACCCTAACCGACGGCGGAATACGTCGGGACGTGGCATGTAGACTGTTCAAAAGCTCATGGTTTACTAAAGTTGAAATATTCAACAACCAAATTTCATTTCATAGATTAAAACATCAAATCCAAACAATACAAGAATGGAAATTACATTTATAAGTTCATTAAATTTAAATACTAGGCCCTAAAACTTAAGTGAAGCAACTTGATCTTAATCTCAAACATTCGTACCTGAAACATGATACAAACGAGGTCAACTAAAAAGTTGGTGAGCATACATAGGTTTTGACACCACAAATAAAGTTCAAAATGTTTTATACAATTCATACGATACATGGTATATAAGGCATTTATGGAAAATCTATAGTTAAACTAAGTGAACATTCAAACCTTGTGACTGAGGCGTAACACGCAGGTTACTCTAATGTAATGTCGGTAACAAACACCCTACCAGGGTGGGTTTGTCAGACTCAATAGATCTATCAATGTTAACCGTTGGCTTGTACCGAGTTAACGATTGTACTAAAGTCATGTATATGTAGTTTTAACTCATAGCATTCAAGCATAAAGCACAAATAACACATAGCATCATAATAGTGAATTGTATAAGAGTAATTGCAAAGAATTTCAAAGTATAATCATGTTTCACCCCAAAGATGTAAAATGTAAAAAGAGGCTATGTAAAAATCACCTGCAATAATTGGGTAGATAACACAAGCAAATATGCAGCATAAGTGATTCTCAAAATCACAGTTCAACCTAGAGTGAAATGTATGAAGTTAAATGAATAATATGCACATTGTTTAACGTAAAGTCTAGGGTTTCAACAGAAGTGAGTGTAGGAACTTGTACAAAAGGTATAGATGACTTAGGGTTTAATTTGAATAACTAAATAAATTAAATAATTAATTTCTTTTTATTTATTTATTTAGAAAGAGTAGCGTGAATTCTATTTATTTAAATATAAATTAAATAAATAAATTCATTTTATTTATTTATTTATGAAGATGTGTCAAAATGTAATGTAAATATATATTAGTCTATATATAAGTAATTATATTTATCTAAATATAATTTAAACTCTAAGGTATGTAAGGGTAACAAATCTAAATAATTTATTTATCTATTGTAAAATAGTATGTTCTTTTAGGGAAATGGAAACATGAAAATATGTATTTATTTATAAAAGTTTCATTCGTTTATTTAGGGTTTAAACCCTAATATAAATTATTTAAAAAAAATTTATAAAGATTTGTTTCATGAGAAAGTGTTTTATAAATGTCTTGTTATAGTTTTTATAAAATTAGGTATTTAAAATACTTGGTTTTAGTATTAAATTTAAAATAACTTTTAAATGATTTTTATGTAAAAACAAAGATTCTAAACAATTAAATTTGAAAAAAAAATATTTGTTTTATGTAAACAAAAAATGCAGATTATTGTACCAATCTGTTCTAATTGATGTTAGTTTATAAAAATAATTTTTATAGAGTTTTTGGAGTGTTAAAAAAATCGGTTTTAAAAAAATTAACAGGCCACCTGGCTTAAACCCAGGTGGTGCATGTGTGTGCAATTGAATTTACCATCGGACCAGGTCACAACCCTGTTAGAGACCCGGTTGGGAAAAGATTTAATCATGTTGCTGGAGTGGAGCTGGGTTAGGGATTAAGGCACGCGCAAAAAGGACCGGTCCTGTGGGTTTCGAACCCACGCCACTTGGTCCGTTGGTGCAATGTCTTACCAGTCGGACCAAGTGGTTTCGCTGGTTGTTTAGGAATCCATTTAGTTAAATACGGAATCAATCGAAATCCCCAAATTCAAATTCATATAAACAAGCTTAAGATCTCCAATAGAAATCGAACCCGATACGAACGATTCATACAAATTGATAAGGGGCATTCGTTATATGAAACAAAACGAATCGAGAGAGATAAGTCTTATTTGGTTTGGGTGGGTATTGAGTGCAGACGGCTAAATGATCAGATCCGATGTTCTTGTGGCTTGATCGGAGTCCAGAGGGGTGATGTGGGTGGATTGAAGGTTTAGGGAGTTTGTAATGGGTTTTGCGACAGTGTTTGTGTGTTTTAATTCATTCAATATGTGGCAGCTGACAGACGAGATTTACGCATTAATTCAATGAAAGAGGATGGATTGGGTCGTGCATAAGGCCTGAATTCATATGAGGATTGTTTGCGCATGATTTGTGGGTTTTAAAACGCATTCAATCGCTTGATTTGAAACCGATTTGGTTTGGTTTGACTCCGAGAAATCAACACTATTTGAATTCGAATTAAAACACGTATGAGGTGGAATTGAAATGCAAATTAGGTTTAGGAAGGTCGGTAATCGATCTGGTATACAAGGCAAGTCTTTTGATTACGGATTTGATCGATCTTAAATTTCAAATTGTCAAATTTTCGAACCTGTTTGACTCTTGAAAGTCAACACATGTCAAGGTTTGTGAATGGGTCAAAATTGAGGGAATATGGGTTCGATTTCAAAGGTGGGGGTTCAAATTGAGGTTCCAAATGTTCAAGGGTTCAAAACTAGTTTATTGAATTTTGTAAATATTTATATGTAAATATTTATAAATTGATTTTTGTTAAAAACTATAAAACTTTATAAAATTAATTATTTAATAAATTTTAAGATGATTCATCTAAAAATGTTGAATATATATTCTTGTTTAAAACTAAACCAATACAAGCATGTGGTTTAAATTTATAATTCCAAATATGTAATTATATACATAGCTTAATACATACATATATATATATATATATATGTATACAATAATATGTTATAGAAATTTATAGGTAACGCAAAGTTTAGATTTTGAATAGAAATATTAGTTAAAATAATACTTTATGTGACATAATATGCTTAAACAAATACAGGATTTAATGTAGTGTTACTATTGTCATAATTAAAATAAACTAAATTAGGATCAGAAAATTATGGATGCTACAGTCAAACAAGAAGGCTGACTCCACATCTAGAGTAGATGCAGGTGTGGTGCAACTAAGACATATTGATGCGGATATAGATTACCGCAAACGTATCCGGAATCATCAAAGAGTACGCGTAGTGTTGTGACGACGACAAGATTATGACGAAGCAATGTGTCGTAGATAAACAAGAGGTAGTATGCAATGCACATATAATTCCTACGGTTCAATGCAATAAACTAAGAGTTATAGTCTAGGTCTAGTCTCGTGTAAACCTAGTTCTCTATAACCAGTGCTCTGATACAAAGTCTGTCACACCCCGCGGAAACACGGAGTGGGACAGGTATATCGCATTGAACACAAGTACAAGAGAAAACTTAAAAGGAAAATGGTGCATTACATTGAACCATACTACAAGCCTCTATCGAAAGTACAAATACATGGAAAATCCCAAATTAATACAAAGTGTCTAAAATGCCAGACTACAACTAAGGGTACCCAAAAATAATTTTTCATAAAAGCAAGCCCTTTTGAGCTCGTTATCCCCATAACTGTTTACCTGAAAAGCATGTTTCAAAAACGGGTCCACTATAAAAAATAGTTGATGACTACGCAGGTTTTGAGACACGATAAAAAAAATAAGTAAATAAATTTCAAAATGTAATAGTAACCATCTGCAGATGATCAAGTACACGTGTTAAGATATAAGTACCCCGAGTCACAATCAAAACCGTCAGACTAGTTGTTGCCCCTGTATCCAGGTGTCGAATGTGAACACCTACTATGCCTAATTATGCGCCAAATGACCCTACAAGTCTGGTTGGCGCGACCAACCCTTGGAATGGTGTCAACCCAAATAGTACTATTCATAATTTCCATCGGCTATCCAAGCTAATTGATTGTGTTAAAGTGGGGATTTAATACATTCATAAGTAAACCCAAGAAACAACATGTATTGTGTGAAACAGCTTTTCCCTCGTAAAACAGTAAAAATTAAAAGTGGGACCGTGAAACTCACCTGAGCGCGGTAATACAAAAAGTACAGTTAACCGAAGAAACCACAAATATGATGTCCTAACCGAGCCCTACTAATCAAGTAGATACGAAACATGCATTTAGGACACCTAAAGTGTGTGACTAAGTCAACAAAACAAAAGTGGCTATGAAATCGGTTGCATACAAAAAAAAAACAGTGCATACGAGTGTTTAAATCGTTTATTAAGAAAATCTGTTATATATTTTCTTGACTTTAAAGTCATACGTTTTCATAATTTATTCAAAGTTTATAATTTAGTATATATAATTGTTTAAATACTTTCCTAAGTCACGAGTTTATTCGTCCAAAAAGTCATTTCGCGCGTATATGCGGTTACGGATATAAACATACATTTTAAAAATAACTTTTTGTGTGAGATTAGCTTCCACTTTATCAATCTATCAAAACATCAAAATATTTATAAAATCTTCTGCGCCAAAACAAGTTTATTTATATAAATAAATTTTTATACATAAAACCAATGAAAATCACATTTTTATAAACTTTTATAACGCCAAAAATATATCAAAACATTTTGTTAATGGCCAATTCTTTAAGTATAAGTTCTTTTATACAAGAAATAATATCTGGTAATTTTTCATAATTTTCCCAACTCCAGATTATTTTCTATAATTATTTTACTACTAAACATCATAAAAAAATACACTTTTATCACTTAAAATAAGGTAAAAATTACAAAAAAAAACATAGTTCTACAGATTATAAATGCTCAGAATTTGGAATCCAAGCTTATATATATGAAATACAATTTCTGACCAAAATTCATATTTTTCTCATATACAGAATATTTACTATAGTTATTTTATTACATAATATATATAAATTCTAGAAGAATAGTACAACAATTCAAAAATTATTGAAAGTTTCAGAAAAATAATATTTTCTCAGTATGAAGCGTCTGTACAAATTTCAAATCCAGAAAACATGCGAAAGTAGTTTTCCTTATTTTCATGCCTTTAAACATAAAGAAAATTTTATAAACAGTTAGGCCCTAAAATAATTCACGAAATTTCTATAGAAGTTCTCTTATACTAAAATACATATTTTTGTGTTTTTAAGAATTTTTCAACATCGATAGGTATATTTCCCTGAATTTGGCCATTGAAACATAATTTATCTTGCAAATATTGTAATAAATCAGCCATTTTGAGTTAGGAGCTTAAATTTTTCAGATCTTATTCTTATCATATACTATTCAAAATAAAAATACTAATGGAAGCTAACACACTTTTAAAATCAACTTTGATCATACATGCAAAGTAAGAAAAAAGTAGTGTTTATACCATCCCATTCGTTCGGTTCGTGTACACAATCTACTTGGATTCACAGACAATGAGACCCAAGTATACCAACGTGTTCGTTTTTTCATCACGAACATTTCCATGGTCTCGGATCGTCCATGCAACAATCTTTCTGTGAGATCGAATATATATGTGTTAGAAAGGTTCACCGAAAGTTTCAGCTCGATCTGACGGTCGGATCTATGGCAACAACCGGTTCTTTACAACTGAGTTTTTCATATCCGAACCTAAAACCGTTGTGAAAATGGGTTCAAAAACTGTACTTAAACAACTCAAATTTTAAAAGTTGTTATTAACGAGTTTAAGCTTAGATTTAGGACAATCGGAGCTTACAATTGTGTTCGGGACGTCGAGAAATGGTTCCAGGTGAAAACCACATCTCTGACCGCCTCCAACCACCGCCGGACCATCGTGGATCGCCATCAGCCGCCACCGGACCACCGCCGGAATACCATCAGCTCCAGCCCTCTTTCTCTATCTCTAACTTTTCTAAAAATTCTTTCAAATGAGCTAGTGGAGATGGAGTTGGGTATTTATAACCCCCGTGGTCTCCGATGGCGTGTCGATTTTTCACTTAAACGAACCTGATAAAAATAGCGGCGTTATTTTACCCAAAAATTACTCGTTAAAATTTATTATTTTCTCTCGAGTCCTTGCGTCTCGTAAATATATATCATTTCGGATTTAAATTGAAGTTTACGAAACCGCTTGACTCGGGTGTTAACGCGTATAGACCTGAACTTGATAAAAAATTTGACATTATAACACCCAAATAAATCTTGCTATTATTTTTCGTTCATTAACGAGTTCCTTTCGTTAGAAAGTATTCTTCAACATAATAATACTATAATTATTATATGAACTCATCGAACGTGGTGTTGACGTGAAAAAGTCACAGTTGTCACAGCTCCGGGATAGTATATCGGGGAGATAGAAGAGTAGGAGTCCATGTCTAACAGAAAAGAAGGAGATTGTGAGTGATAGTAAAACACTAATTGTTAGTTATAGAAGTTTTCATGAGTTCAGAGTTTGACTACTCATAACACCAAGTCCTCACAATAGTAGGTTAGAAGTAACACTTGACTTATAAGTAGTGTATCCATGAAGAGAATTCCTAGAAAAGAGGGGTGTGTCAAGGGACACACTTAAGTACCCGGTCTTTCCTTAGCCAGAATCTCTCATGGGTCTACACACACTCTTCCAGTCATCATGTACTAATAACACTATCGTTTGGGCCCATGGTCATGATGAAAATCGTTATGGACTGGGCTTTGAGGCCCAAGAGTGAGGTTCATTTACTCTAACAGGCTTAATCTTCTTGTAGGGTAAGTGGGCTACTTAGTTTCTTATTAATGGGCATTAGGCCCAAGGGTTTAAGTTTTGTTCATAAAAGATGATGGTGACATAGTGTCTAAGAATGATGGTGTACAAAGACTTAGTTATGAATAAGTATGTGGTAAGACTTATGATAGCACTTAATGTGATCAGTTAGGTAGCATGTAGATAGCAATGCTTATAAGCATGTGAGTTATCAAGTAGTGTAGCACATAGACTATCATGTATTGTATCATGTGATGTAATACTTAGAATAACATGTAAGATAATCACACAAAGTAGTAAACATGTAGCACTTAGTAATGTGGCAAATATCATGTAGCATAGAGCATGGCATAAGATAGGTGTGCTCAGGTTATAGTCACTACTACAAAATATACCTTTAATGACACGCGAACTATGACGTGCAACAGCGTGTGTCATCGTTTTAGTATCATCCTAGTAAAACTGGGATTTAATGACACGCGAGCTATGACACGTAAAAACGTGTGTCATCTTTTAATGTCATATTAAAAAAAATGGAGTACACTTTTTTAATATGCGTGTCATCTAAACACTATCTTTTAATTTAACATATCTCGCTCGTATGTGGCGCTTCTTTTCTGAAAACCCTGAAACACGATCTAGACCTCCATTCCCTTTTAATTTAACATATCCCGCTCACACCTCCATCTCCTACAATCGTAGACTCGCAGCATATCCCGCTCAGATGTTCAAACCTACTTCTCTCCACCTAATCGCTCATTCTCGTCGTTCAATCACATCCTAAAACACCATCTGATGGCGATTCCAACCACACTATCTGACGGCGCCAATTCAAATCCACCTGAGCAAGCGGCGATTCAAACTCCACCATCTGACGACGATTCCAACTCCACCTGAGCAACCTGACGGCGATTCAAACACTCCTCCACTCACAATCAGGTTTTCTCTGTTGTTTACATTGATTTAGGGTATATTTCTGGTGTTAGGGCTTTTGCGATTAATTGATTTTGAGGCTCAATGACTTAGTGTGTTTTCTCATTTGATTAAACAAATAGCAGTCACTAGGTGTTTGACAAAATGTCACAAAGAAAATTAGATGTTGTTGTTGCTCTTTTTTCTGTTTGAACATGGCAGCAACCCATGTCTACAGCTGACATGTTTTTCTGTTTTAATTAGTTTGGAACAAAATCTGATATTTAAATAGACATTATATGTGATATGCCTCCTTGTATCTACCATTTCTTGTCAAATGTCTTTTCTGATTTTATATATGTGCTTAGGTTAGTTGAATATCTTATATTTAATGTGTATCAATAAATTGTGTTCCAGCTTAAATTGAACTTAGATTTTTGATGTTTTGAACCGACTTTGTATGATCAGATGCTTGATTGTTATTTTTATACCCTAATTTGATATAGGTTAGCGGATTTTAATGCGATGACGACACTGAAAGCTTGGATATTCTTGTTGTTTCTTATATGTTTCAGTGTGCTCTCTAAAACAGTGGTAAATAGTTTAATTTTTCCCAATTGGTTCATTTGTATGTTTTAGGGTTTTGAAATTAACTATTTTAATGTTCATGTTTATAGATTTGTGAACCTCCACCTACTTGTCCTGCTAATCTTGATAGTGATTGTGGTTCGGATAATTTGGGTGAATGGGAAGGGGAATTCTTCCCTGACATTTTCAGAATTAAGTATGAGGTAAGAAAACTAATCATGATTAACATCTTTTTAATCATGAAGTTTGGAATTTTAGATGAATCATAGGTTGTTTATCTGATTTGGTAAAGAGAGCTGCTCATGAGGCGAAGGATGTGCCTTCACAGCCACTGCCTGATAAGCGTACTGTTAGTTTCCACAAGTCAGGTAATGTATCTGAATTTGTGGATAAATATGATGTGGAGGTCCATGGTTCATCATCGCTATTGCCAGTGTTCATAGCTTTAAATTCTTATCTTGTTGGTGAGCATGGAAGTCAGGTTTGTTGATTTTAGGTACGATCCTTTTTTCTGGAGTGCAATGGTTAACTCATTAGTTTTGAACTTGCTGTTTATATAAATTCCTTTCAATGCAGGTTACAGCACCTTGTGGATCATTTATCTAATACTCAGTAACAACTTGACATCATGTTCTTTCTTGATAAACGAGTCTATTGCAGAACACTAGTTGTTATTATGTTGTGGATCATAATCTGTTTTTATTTCAGATTGAAGCAACAATATAAATATTCTGCTGTTGACACCTTAAAACAACGGTTTTGCTTTGTTCCAGCTAGATACAAGGTGTGTAACATGCATGGGACAATTTAACTAAAATACAGTTGTATACCAGTTAGTCTAATATTTATAATAATATATTTTGTATCAACATAACTTTTATCTTGATTGAACCGTCTGGAAGTGCATCAATGGTTTTCACTCATACATGTGAAGCAACCCGCTTTGACTTGTTACCTACATAAAGCTAACTACTTTTTGTCACTATATGGTTCAGGTAGAAAGTTTACAAAGTTTGTTGCCCAATAAGTTGAAGTTTTGTTACTGTTGGAACGTGTGACAGAGACCGAAAGATAGTCATTGATGGTAATGATTTTCACTTGAATGAAAGATGGTCACGGATGGTAATGATTTTCATTTGAATTATTTAGAATTACGGTTGTATATAGTTATTAATGTTGTTTTTATTCTAAGAAAATTTATTAAAAACGAAACAAAGAATATGATTATAAATTACAATAAAATGAAACGAAACAAGCACGAATAAGGTAATTATTTGTCTGTCATATGCTCACTGATCCAACTGGTGTCATTTGCTCACTGATTATCTAGCTTTTCTTGCTAACTAATCGTGAAAGGAACATGTCTCACTTAAATATGAAGCATCTTTTCATTTCTTTGTTGAGTGGATGTTATTGTTCTAACCCTGTTACCTACTTTGAGCTGCTAATGCAGTGTTCAAACAATGCTTGTTATGTTGCATATCATCCACTTTGTGCTCAAGCTGCTGGATTTTGTATTGACGTAATTATTTGTCTGTTATATACTTAATAGGTTTTGTTTTTTAACATTTTCAGTTAAATGTCAACTCTTTTTAGTTGTTTAAGGAGTGAAAATAATCCATGTTTCTTGTTAAATATATTGTCTTAGGACCCGGTTCCTGATTCAATGATGCATTCTACTTGATTATTAAATTGACAGACATTAATTATTGTTTTGCTTGATTCAATGATGCATTCTACTTGATTAATAAAATGTCTCAATGAAGGGGAGAATGTAAACAGGCCTGTGGAGTTATTGTTTTGCCTAACATTCAGAGCCCCTAACCCAACGTTGGCCCATATAAGGGGAGAATGTAAACAAGCCTGTGCAGTTATCACATTTTGTTTGTTACTTTTGTTATTCTATATCGATATAGAGCAGGCTCTTGATGCTTTTGCTTCATGATAGGCGTAAGCAGTTAAGCCCCAGGTGTGCAAATAGCTTATTAGCACCTCCTAGTGTTTTTTTTCTAGAATAGTAGTTAATAAAGTCTTTATGTGACATATGATGCCTAAGCAGGGCCAATGAGCAGGTTTTTTTTCCTTAGAAAAAAGAAAATGATGCAACCCAATTCTTGAAGAAGTAAAAAACAAACTGGGGTTGAAAAAACTTAATAATAACTTCTGTGTTATACCATTTTTCAGTTTTGAACAAATTATGGATTATATATAACTTGTTTGTAAAAGATCCAAATGTTGTATTGCCTTGCTTTGTTATAAATTTGAAATGCAGCTACTTTCGCTAACAATTTGTATGGAATCCTGCAAAAAAGTGTGGAAAAATATTTTTACATATGAGATTATAATCATAAATGATTATAATTCTATCATACCCTCTTGCCTTAATAGTATTATATATATGTATGTATCTTTGATAATTATTTGTTTACAAATTTTTTCTTAGGTTGAGGGAAGGAAAGATGAATACACCGATGTTATATTGATGGAGTTCGTGAAAAGTGGTCGACTTTTGTATCAAACTTTATTTTTCGGTGAAACTTTGTATTGACATTAAGTTGAATTTGTAATCGACTTTTGTTACTTTTAAATGTTTGTTTATATTTTATGAAATAGATTGTTTTGTCATGTGTATTTTATTTTGTATTATAAAATGTTTATTACTATTTTATGATATTAATGTGGAAAACTGGAAATTAGTAATTCTATAAAAAAATTATATTTTTTAAACAGCTTTAACCATGACACACATTTATGACAAAAAATTCTCGTCATAAATAGACGACACACAAAATGTGTCTTCATCATTCTTGACATGGCCTTCCTTGACATGCATTGCGTGTCGACACTTGACGTTTATGTAGGAGGTACCCATCATTTGACTGAGTAACCGATGTGAGCCCTGCCCAATGTTCTGTCATGAAACATTGTATGTGTGTTAATGGATTGTATGCACCCGCTTTGACCTCCAGTCAAGGTTAGCGCGACTAACCACGGGTGGGGGTGTCAACTCAAATAGATCTATTAATGCGTTCCACGTCTAAACTAGCTAACGGTTATAGTATTCCCGGGAACTTCGTATGACAGTAATAAACTCATGCAACAATAAGTATGTACTCGTATCCAAATATGAGCTATGTATTCTCCCCCGTATGTTTAAAAATCAATTTAAAACAAGTAAAATTGGGGTCGTGAAACTCAATGTATCCAACGAGGTGGTGAGTGATGATGTATGCAGTAAGTCCAACAAGTATCCGACCTATCCGTGCCCTAAATAATTTAAGACACCTTAGGTCCAACGAGATTGTTTAAGTGTGGATTGGTCACCTGACCAATACCCTGAGGTCTCGACCCTTGTCTTGTAATAATTTAATAGGGTCCGACCCGATCACCGTTGGTGATATAACTTTGTCGTTCAATTTATTAAAGTCCATTTAGTAAATATTATAGTTCGGTCTAATAGTTGTCAATATTTCATTTTCGATTTAGGTTGTTTCTGTATGATAGTAAATATATAACACTAGTTTAGAACTTGTGTAATACACAGTGTGAAAAAATATTAATACATAAATTTTTTAAATCTTTATATATATTTTATAGATGGAAAAATGTAATACATATAGTAACAATAGCAAACAAAATCAAAAAATATGTAAAATTTAATATATAATTGAGTGTCAAAAATATATTAAATATTATTCAATTTAATTTGACTTTCATTTACTATTTGATTGAAAACATAAGCTAGGTAATTACGTTTCAAAATTTCTTATAATATGAGATAATTTAAAATATATGTGTTTTATTAGTATAATTAATAATTTGTTTAAAAATATATTATTATTGAAAATATGGAAATGTATTTAATAAGAGAGAGGCGAAAATTTTTTTTCTAAGAATGAATGTGGAGGCGACACGTAGCATTGAGAAACCTTTATTTATTATATAGTATAGATATTTATTATGAAATAGTTGTACAAAAGTCATAAAATAATAATTATATTATTTTATTGGTTAAACTTACTTACACAAAATATATACATATAAATTCATATATATATATATATATATATATATATTATTCTTTTTCAACAATATAATTATATATGTTTTCATAAAAGAAACTTTATAAAATGTTCCCCTTCATTTTGTTTGTTAAATTCTAATTAATCTTAAACACAAGAGTCGGTGGCCACCAACCCTTTATCCCCCTAAAGTTTGGTCAAATGATAAAACTTATCACAAACTTTGTAAACTATCAGTTTGACCCTTCTTAAGTTTATAAAGTTTCAAGTTTACCCCCTGTACATTTAATAACTTTCACGTTTGTGTATTTTTTTTCTTAACGTCCTGGTATTTAAGACGGAGTCGTATTCAAAATAACGTGTTTTTTAGATATCGTGGGTTATATCGACTGACGGTGATTTGCTGGTACCATGAAGAATGAGACCATACCGACTGAAAAACATCAGTACCGTAATCTAACTTTCTTTTATCTATGTTTCAATCTCCACAACCGACTCGCTGTAACTACATACGTTTATTTTATTTATTCAACCAAGATTCTTTTTGTGCTTGGTTACGTTAATGTCACCACCTCAACCGTTTAAGGTCCGTTTCTCGCCGCGGAGCACGGGGCAAAATTTCTAGTTAATATTAGATGTCAAACTCTTATAATAAATATATTTAATATATATTTATTGAAATAAGATGTAAAGTAATATGTCACAAAATAATTACCGTATTATTTTACTTTCCAAACTCGTCTCTAATTGTCTCTACAATACATATATATGTATATGTATATAATTATTAACTTTTACAAAATTAATGTATAGTTATACGAATGCATGTTTTATAAAAATAATTTTATAAAATCTTCTTTTGTATGCAATTTAATATGACTAAGTCCTTTCAACAATAATAAAACCATCATTGTTTTTCTTATGTTATTAATAAATCAAAATGACCTACTAATATATTTATGAAAATAATGATTTACTTTTAACCATTATAACCATAATAACATTTACAGTTTTATAATCCATGATTTTTAACCGTCGTCTTAAACACGTCTTTTACTTATTACTCAAAGTAAGAACCGGGTATACCCGTATCATAATTATATCACCAACTAGTTTAATATTAAAATAAAATAGTCAAATGCTCACGTAATTAGTCGAGAGAAGTCGAGAGAAGGTGACAGAGTTTACGCAAGACCCGGTTCCTTCTCGTAACGTCCGTATGGCTCGGTGAGTTCCCGAAATGATCCGCAAGCTTCGCGTAAACGTAATACGGTGACCGTAGGTGAGAAATGGAGGCCCGAAAAAGCCAGTTTTTGTTCTGAAAGGACCCACAAAGGTGGCGGAGGGTTGTGGTGGTGAAGCGGTGCACGGCGGTAGTTGTCGGGGGCTGGGACGGGACTGAGGAGGGCTGAGATGGCTGGAACAAGAGGCGGGGAGGGTGTTGTTTGTTGCGTAGAACCGAAGGGAAGGGGTGGTGAAAGTGGCAGGTGGTGAAGGTGGTGATGGGAAGGTGAAGGGTGTTTGGTGGTGGTTTATGATGAAGGGTGCTCGGTGGTTTGGAGGCTGCCGAGAGGGAGAGTAAGGAGAGGTAGGTGGTTCTTGATGGATCATGATGGTGTTATGGTGTTGTTGTTAGTGAGGCTGTGATGGAGGGGGGATCGATGGTGAGGGTGGTGATGGTTTAGTCGTGGGTGTAGGATGGTGGTGATGGAAGAGGTGTGGTGGTGGCTTGTTGTTGTGTTGTTGAAGCCGAGAGGATGGTGGGGGTGGGCTTTGGGTGAGAGAGCCGAAGAGAGCAAGAGGGGGAGACTAGTGAAGGTGTTGGTGTGGTGTTGCATGGTGCTATTTATAGTGTTAAGTTATGCATAATGTCCATTAGATTATAAGACTTTAAGGAACATGCTTGTCCATTGTAGAGGGTCTTGGAGACAAGTCACATCTACAAGAAACAAGACAAGTCATGCCTCATGGTGGCTTGAGTTCGGGCGTGGGTGGGGGAAATAGGCATGTGGGGGTAGGGGGTAGGGGTAGGGTGTAGGGTGTAATGTGGAGTGATACCCGTTCGTAACTAGTTCGGTATAATACCCGTGTGTCGTCGTTTTTCCATTTGTTGTTACGTGTCGGGAATGAGTCGTATAAAAATAATATAAGTTTAGTAGTTTGGGTAAAATACGTGTGCGGAATATATTGAAATTATAATCTCGATCGAGTGGGTATTCTCTAATATATAAACAATATATATAAAGGATATATATGTATAAAGAGAATGTTTTCGAGATGTTTAAATGTTATTTTTGGTCTATCACCAACGCGATATGGGGTTCGTCGTATCTCAGAAATTTCTAATATTTCCCATGTAGTTGTGTAGTTGTTGGACTCTACTGGACCGGGTTAGACCTAATTAATTAAAATTAGTCTAATATGTATTGTTTCGTGTAATTATATTTAAATAATTACAGGGAAAGTTACCAGTTGTCACACCCTGACTACCTTGTTTATTATTGCTAGAGACAGAGGATGGGATATGTTGGAACCACATACTTTGCCTCTTACAAGAAGATGTGGGTACTTGATCAATGGCGTTACTTTGCACACGTCATGATCATGTGCTTATCTGCACGGAAGGCTGGCAAGGATGTCATGGGTCATGACTTGGCAGCGGCAATGGTTGGGTTGTCATTGAACAAGGGGTACAACTTCTCGAAGTACATCTACATATCTATGACTGATCAGATCAATGCAGCAGAGAGGTTCAGGTTTCTTTTATACCCGAGGTTCGTACAACTGTTGATAAACGATGTTGTGCCTAATATACCTCAGATTGGAGAGAGTCTGCAAGTGAAAAGGGTGGACAAGAGGGTGTTTATACAATTTCTAAAGCCAGGGAGTGTAGAACCTACCCCTGAGCATACACCCCATCTTTGGCCACCTTATCAATGAAGCATATGTGGCCCCTCCCAATTATCGATGGTATAGTGTTGATTCTGAGCCAGAGCTTAGTGAACATTCGGATGCACAAGAAGAGGAACAGGTAGAGGAGGAAGAGGAACAAGGAAATGATTCTGATGATGATGATGAATCTGGTGATGGAGGTGATGAAGAACAAGGAGGTAGTGGTGCTGAAGAGTCGGATTCTGAAGCGACTGGATTGGATTCGTCTGAATCTGATAATGCACCAGATCAGACACACCCACGGAGAACGGCGAAGGTTCCCTTCCCGATTCGTCCTCCAAAATAAGACGAAAAGACAGTTCTGATAGTGAGTATGAACCAGAGTCAGAGACTGAAGTACAAAGACAAAAGGCTGAAAGAAGAGTTAAGTAGAAAAATGATAGGCCGTTTGATGTGGTCATAAGGGATCTTGAGTCTTGTGCTCAACGCCAGTCAAGTATTCAGGCCCCGACTACTACTCAAGCTTCTACACATCTTTACCAAAGGAGGAGGCAGCCACGGGTGACGAGTGATGTTGCTGCCACAACTGTCTCTTTGACGATGTTAGAGATAGTATCCCTCCCTCTTGAAACAACTGTAGATGAATTGGTGGTTACTACACCGATACAGAGCGAGCCTGTCACTATAACACCAACCACTGTTCAAACATCACCAATCCTAACTACCACCCTACAGCCAATCATTCAACCCTACAACTTTGGAGATTTCACGCATGGGTTTGACTTTGATGAGTTTTTCTCCTTTCCCACCCATGGCACTGCTGAAGCCTCTACATCCAGGGATCCTGATCCCTGTGATGCGAGGATTACTTGATTGGAAACTCAAGTCGTAAGTTTGCTTGAAACAGTTCAGAAATCAAGAAGTGAGTCTGACACTCAATAGGCTAAGATAAACTCCTTGGTGGATGAAGTTACTAGATTGAGGAATCAGGGTGAAGGCACCCAAGAGCAGCTGAAGAGCTTAATGCCCTAGAATGAAATGCTATGCAAGACAAATGAAGTCATTATGGATCATGGGCAAACCATGGAGGGACGTATGCTCCTCCAAAGAGAAGAACACCAGGTAATGGTGAAGCTGGTGACAGATTTGATCACCAACCTTGGTGCTCAGGGGGAGAAGGAGAAAGAGAAGGAGAAGCCAAAGACGAGTGGTGATGAGGCTTGTCATCCGGTTGATCTAACGAAGGATGATGACAAAGACAAGGATCCCAAGAGCGGTCCTAGTGGTAGTGAGCAACAAGCTTTGGAGATTATTCGTATTACCGTTGTTCCTATGGCTCAAGGGGAGTCTACCCGGTACAGTGATGCTTCTGCTAGTGGTGGTGGTAGTGATAAAGGAAAGTCGGCGGCTAAAGTTCTACATGATTTATATGACGATGTTATTTTTATGATTGAGCTGGACTATTCCAAGGAAGTGTAGATCGATGCTCTCAGCAATCTTGAGGAAGGAGAGATCGAGTCTGACAATGACTGGGATGTGAATGATGAGGATGTGGTGGTGGATTTTTCGAAGGGTGACGGTGAGGGTACTTATGAGCTTGAGGATGGAGAGAACTTTAAAGCTCCAGACTTTGAAGCTGCTACAGTAGGTTTAATCAAAGCTGAATTCGTTACTGAGGCTAGTGGTGCAGAAACTTCGACTGAAGCCTCCCTTACCGATTCACAACTTCATGGTGATGCTGACGCCTGGAGGAACAATCTTCCTCAGGCTTGGTTCAAGAAGAGTCAGCCTCCTGCTTGGCAAAAGTCTTACATCACAAACAAGCACGGAGCAGCAAGGATGATACTATCTGTCCGCTTTGATGATGACAAGAAGCTATTTGCCATCAAAAGAGCTGGTGGGGTTCAATACCTGAAACCAACCAGTGAGGCATTTAGCTCTTTGCCCAAATATGACTTAGCGAACCTGGCAAATCGTGAGCTACTTGATGACTCAAGTCACGCGGTAGCAAAGGGTTTGTGGCGGGGCACTACAGCAGGAAGGTAAATCTGGAAACTTTGAAATGTTCAAACCTCAGATGCCCAAAAGAGTCAAGGACAAAGCTGTTAGACATCCCGTGACGAACATAAGTTTAAGGAAGTTGGTCTACAACCCAGTGCTATGTGAGACCAGGATTCCCCTGAGCAAGTTACCTCAGGATATCCTTAATAGCATGTGGTACTGGTACGTGGATCCAAAGACGGGTGAGGCGGTGGTGATGGGTAAGACAAGGTCCAGAGGTGGAAATTTGGAACCAAGTGAACTGATCAGGGTTTTTGATGAGATCTGTTTCATCAATTTCATTGTGAAAGATATGGCGGTTCTAGACGACAAATATTGCATCTACACGGACGAGTGGACGAAGCTTCTTTCATCGAGATACAACATGTTAGCTAAGTTTTGCCTTGATTACACGATGAAGATGGGAAGCTATGTCAAAGCTGAAGACGTTTGAAGATCGAAGACAATCCAGAGTTGTTGTCAAGGTGGAATTTGTTGGAGCACATTTGGGTGATAAACACTCTGGATGTTGTCTCTGCTTTTGTAACTATTCTTTTGTACTTGTATTTGTATTTCTGTCTTTGTATGTATTGGTTTATCGAGTTGTAATCATGTCTGTAAGTACTTAGTCTTGTAATCGTCTTTTGTGTATGTTGTTATGTGTTGTGTGCACTTAGCAAGTGCGCAGGTATTGTAACGTGCGTACTTAGCAACGCATGTACAAAGTCTGCGTACTTGCTAAGTACGCAGGAAAAACTTCATGCGCACTTGATAAGTGCGCAGGCATCAGGTCTATGACTATATATAGTCGATTGTAGAAGTTCACAAGGACGCTCTCATTCTGTAACTTGTAATCGGCTGATATTGATAATAGACGAAGTTTAGAGTGACTCTTGTTTGTTGTCAATTTACTTGTTGTTTGATTCTCCAACTAGTCATGGGCATTCCGCACCCTGTTCGACTAGCCACACACTCGCACGTAATGATCCGAGACCCCCGGTGACCTACACTTCCATCTCTCACTTATTCCAAGATCTCCATCTTTAACATCGTTAGTGTCCGCCTTGTCTTCAAGTTTTCGTCTCTTTATGATTACAATTTTATTTACAAATACACTATAAATAAATAAACATAACTATTACAACGAGTTCCAAATAACCCATAAAAATACAAAGAACCAAAAACAAACATCACAACCACGAGTCACTAGTGCTCGATTCAATCAACACAATCATACTAAACGAAAAACGCTTGATCTTTTGTCAAACGATACTTTTGACAAATAAAACACTAGATCGATAAAATAAATAATATGTCTAAACGTGCATGAAGGTGGCTTTGATACCACTGTTGGGAATCATCGTCCTTGTTTTAACTTTTAAAACAAAATAATATTTTAAAGCTTTAAATAAATAAATCAGATTTAATCAGCGGAAGCAATATGTACGAATAACAGATCAGATCTAGATCCCGCATGTGATCCAACTACACGTGTATAGACAATGAAATAAATGCAACTATAGGGAGTTTCATGTTATACCTTTGACGATTAGCCGAATAATAACACATTGGTTCAACAGGCGTATCGCTAGATGACACGTTCACAAAACCCGTTGCGTAAACGTCTCACGTTTTGGCCAAATCTGACAGCGATGGGGTAGGATAACAGCGGAGGCGGACCTGCGGCGATAGTGGCTGAATGACAGCGGCCCGACGGTCCACGAAAGCCCTTGTGGTGGCTTGCGGTGTCGGATGGAACAAGGAGGTGCAGGTTTTAAGGTGGCTAACTGATGTCGTCCAGGCAGTCTATAAACGCTATATAAAAACCTATCCTAGACACTCTATCTAGTTAAACTCGAGACTATCCTAAATACTATACCACAATTACAGGCAGATGTACCTATTAGTTGTAATACAACCTAATGGAAGTTCGTATATCGAACCCACGAGACACAGACTATAGCTAAAACTAGGGATGTGCATGGGTCGGTTTTGGGGTAAAACCAAACCAAAAACCGAAAGTTCGGTTTTGGGTTTTTTAAAACCGTTCGGTTTCGGTTTTTCGGCTTTTGATTTTGGTTTTTTCGGTTTTAAAACCAATTGGGCTTGAAATTTTTGGGGGTAAAAGAAAAATAGCTTATGAACTTGGTTTGAAATTTTGGACCAAAATTATTTTTATTAACTAATGATTATAACACATTTAAGACTAAATATTTTAGACTACAAAAATTACTAGTTTCTTAAAAAATACTCAACATAAAAAAACATTATAATATATAAATTCAATAAATATAAATAATAATCTACTATAAATGCAAATTCGTTTAACACAAATATGTATACACTTTTAACATACAAACACACAACACAATATACTATATATTATGAAATGTGAATGCATATAATATATAATTTAAGCATATGTATATGTTCAGTTCGGTTCGGTTTTTCGGTTTTCAAAAGATACAAAACCGAAACCAAACCGTAATTTTCGGTTTTCAAAAAATACAAAACCAAAACCGTCGGTTTTAGTTCGGTTCGGTTTTTTTGATGCGGTTTTTTCGGTTAATTCGGTTTCGGTTTGGTTATTTCGGTTTTTTGCTCACCAGTAGCTAAAACTAGACTCTGACTAGAACTGAAATATTTGGTTGGGGGAGTTCTACGAACTAAGATTAAACTAATGAAATCAAAAGAACTAAGAACTCTCTAACGACAACTAACTATGAGACAGAAAACTCGAATGAAATCAAGAATAGAGAAAGCACTACCTTGGTTAGAATCTTATTTGTAAAACTCAGAATCTCTCGTTTATGGTAAATATGATGACACTGGGCTTCTAAAGTATGACACTCTCAGACAACGTAGTGGATCCCTAATTAATCTCAGGGTGTGACCAGAAGGAATTCTAAGGAATGAAAAATGCTCACCAGAAGTTGGATTACCTTTCAGCCTCTGCAACGACACTAAAGTACCCTATAGATAGATCACCTTTCAGTCTCACTATCACAATACATTCAAAGAATGCAAGGAGTAATCTCATAACAAAACGATAAGACACGGACTAGCAAGGAAACTAAGAACCTAGGGGAAACCTCCTTTCAGAGCCTTTACACCTAGACACCTAACACCAAAAAGACTAACCGACTACCTCTCACCTTTCAGCTATCGAGATAGAAAGAACACTCAACTCTAATAAACCATCAACCAATATTCCTATGGATCACTACGTCTAGCAACACCATAAATAGTCACAAACACAAGGTAAGTAACCTAAACATGCGTCTATAACCGAAAGAAATTCAACAAGACACATGCGGAACAATTAATCAATTCTAAATCAGTACTAAGCATGCATAAGCATCATATCAATTGCAAAGAGATTCATTACAATAAAGTCAAACCATCATGCGATACCAAAATCCAATAAAAATCCAAACTTTATCAAACAATCATCACAAACCTAGGTAGTATATGGAGTCTAGCCAACAACCATGTCTAATAACATCAAATCATTGATAAAACTCATGAACATAGTGTCAAACAAACCAATTGAAAACAAAGGAATGAATATCATGAACCGAACAAGTAGAATCTAACCACCACGATCAATCAAGCTTCAAACTTTGGATCCAATTACTTCTCCTACTCTGAAAATCGCCTCCCTCTGATGCTCTGATGGCTGGAAATCGAATCCTTAACCCTTGGATACGTTCCAATCTTTTAAAACATCAAATTAGGTCAAAAAGCATGTATCTGCACTCTTTCGCGTACCGCTAAGCCCAATTGGTTGGTCCTTCGCGTACTGCTAAAACCAAAATAGTCGGGGATCGTTTTCTGGAAGCTGGTTCTTCACGTACCGCGAAAATGGACCCACCAGGTCTTCGCGTACTGCCAAAACCTGATTTTTGAACTCAGCTCGTCGAAATACTAGGGGTGTTCAATATTTGGTTTCAACTCGAATAAACCGATAACAGAATCGAACCGAAACCGTTTAAAACAAAACCTAATTGCATATTCGGTTTTCGGTTTGGGTTGAAACCGAAAACCAAATATGTAATTAGGTTTTCGGTTCGGATTGTGGATCCATAATTTCTAATTCGGATCAACCCGGAAAAACCGAATTACTAAGAAGGTAGTTTAGCCCATATATAATTGTACAATTAGAGCAAGGGGTATACCCCCATCATTCTCTCCCGTGATCCTAGGTGACACCAATGTATCACTATCACTTGAGTGATACATCACCCCCTTGTGGTGTGATTATTTGTGTGGTTTTTTGGCGTGAAAAAAATCACTGGGGAAGAACAAAGCATGAGGGAGTGGGTGGTGAGGTGACATTGGTTGATTGTGTGTGATTATTATCACTTGAGTGTTACACCACCTTCTTACGGTGTGATAATTGGTGTGATATTTTTTACTTGAGGATGAAAAAGAGTATACCGGGTGCTCTTGTACCCGACCCAATTACCTATAATTCAATTATCCATATTATCTGGCACAAAAAAAAACCTAATTCCCCTCCTAGTTACTCTGAACTCGTAAAACCTCTTCCAAGTTCCTGCATCTGAAGCGGCCGCTCATCCTCATCGTTCATCCCCTTAGACCTCTCCTGCTGTCGCTCATCTTCATCCCCTCCTGCTGCCGCTGGAACTAAGTGTTGCTGGAGCCCGGAAGACCTTGCTGGGGCGGCCTGACCTCGCTCATCTTCATCGTTAAACCGTCTACTCCTGTTTTAGAAGGTAAGACCTCACTCGTTTGGCCGTCAATCAGTTTATATTTCGTGAACTTGAAGTACCCAATTTTCCTGACCATGAAACACCGCCTACATATAAGATGGAATTTTTAATAATTATGCTTTCTTCAGATAATCCTTTTTAGCTTTTCTTGCACAAAATCATTAGTCTAATTTGTTTCATGGAGAAAATCATCATGGATTTTTTTTTTGGCTAATTCGGTTTATTTGGTTCAAACCGAAAACCAAACCGATTTACAATGTGGTTTTAGGTTCGGATTAGGTTTCCTCGTATACGGTTCGGATCATGGTTTCAACAAAAAAAATACCAACCCGAATAACCCGAACCGAAAAACCTACAACCCGACCCGATGAACACCTAACACGGTAAAATAAAAGTTACCAAAAATTACATTGCATATTTAGTTATTTATAAAACTACATCGTTTTGATAAACACGTCATAAACGTGTTGTGCTGACGGAACCTATTTAACACAATAAGGTAAATGCTACGCGTGTTATAATAGGGTAGAACCCGTTTAAACACATTTGTAATCGTGTTATTAACGCGTCAGCCCATTTATAACCCAACCCATTTACTTCAAACACTAACTCGGTTAAAATTTTCTTGGAGTCATGTCATATTAAAGTACCATCGGATTTTTTTTTGAAACACAAATTTCTTTATTACCGCTGAAAAGTTGATATGAATTTGCAAGTTGAAAAGTAGAGGGGCAAATAGAATAATATCACAATTTATAGGGTCCGCTGAGCCATTATTGAAACACGAATCCTCTTTTTATCCCTGGCCCTCGATCTTTCGAATCAGCATCTCTTTCGCTATAAACCCTAGTAAGTTTCCTGCAATTACTTGATGATCCTTCACTTTAAAAGCATTACCGTACTATTGATCTAGGTTATATTCAGTTGCCGTAGGATGATTTTGCGTTTTCCTTCTAATTCTCGATGCATCTGGTTTCATTTCGTGATATTCTGTAAGGCTGTTAATCATTTTCTTTTGAAGTCGGTTCAGTGCGTGTTTTTTGGCGCCGTAGGTTTAATCTTGCTAGATTTAAGCTTTAAAATCATGAGTTTTTGTTGAATTGATGATCTGTGTTGCATGCACTTTTTGTGTTTTCTCTTGTAATTTTGGGGTTTTTGATGTTTCTAATTTAGAACACAAAGTCTAATCGATGAAGAATTGTTATTGATTACTTCATTTTGTAGAAATACAGTTAAACTTGATTTTTGTTGATGCTAACAAACTTCCATACGATTTGTATAATCAATTTACCATTTGTGTTTGTAATTAATTTTTTGCCAAAGAGTAGAAGATGCAGTAAGTTTGAATTTTAATATGATTTTCTAATTGCAATTTATAGTGTCTATCGATCTCTGTAATCTGGATTGTATGTTTCCTACTTTCTGACTTCACTTATCTGTACTCCGGTTTCTGCTCTTTTATGTGCTTTCCTTGGTTTAAAAATGCGCGCATCATGCACGCCTTATGCGAATGATGTGATGATAAAAACGTATCGCTGTAGTTGATGCAATGTGATTCCATGATGCGCATGCAATGCAACTGATTGGTCTGATGTGTGGTACCGTGCATCATGCACTTGACTAGTATTTGAACAAGTTAGATTCGTAATCTTTTATTTATATGTCCACTTATTGCTGATTTGAACAACTTAGAATCAAAAGCGTTTGAGGCGCGCGCCTAGGCGCTTATTTGAGGCAAGGCACAAGTGTTAGGAACAACGTGGCGCAGCGGAATCAATATACACACGCGCAAACGATTAAAAAACAGAAAAATAAACGACACAAGAATTTTACGTGGTTCAGTCCCAGTGGGGGACCTACATCCACGGGCTGCAACTAGGTTTGTCTCATTAAGCTCAAAGGCACACAGATTACAATTACAACATAGGGTATTTATTAGGGATGGCAATGGGTCGGGTTTGGGACGGGTTTAGGTAATCCTAACCCCATACCCGGTTATAAAATCTTGTCCCATACCTAGCCCAAAACCCGTCGGGTTTCTATCGGGTAATTACCCGTCGGGTATCGGGTATACCCACGGGTTTCGGGTAAACCCGTTAGTTTGTAAAAAATACCCGTTGGGTATACTCGACCCAAAACCCGTCGGGTATATATCGGGTATATATAAAGTTGTAATTAAAATAAAAAAAGAAAGAAAATAAAATCATGTTTGGTCTATACATTTATAATAAATACGGTATATATACTTAAAATAAATGCGGTATATACACTTAAAATTAATAAAAAAGATAGAAAGATATGTCGGGTATATAATCGGGTAAACGGGTATATACTATCGGGTAATCGGGGCGGGTAAACGGGTATATCACCATATCCCATACCCATCCCAAACCCACGAAAAATTTCAAATGTAATCCCAAACCCGGTCCTATACCCGATTACCCGGCCCATACCCGTCTCAAATGCTTCGGGTTTCGGGTTTTCCCATCGGGTTCGGGTTTCATTGCCATCCCTAGTATTTATAGATTAAAACTAGGGTTCCTAACTTGTTCTCCAAGTTAGACCCAAACCGTAGAGATAGACCCATTAGGGCCGGCTAACCCTAATTAGGGTCGGCCGCCTCTAAACGAGACTCCACTGTTAGGATTAAAGACGATCACACACGAAAACACGAATGCGGGAAAAACACGAACACGAGATTTATAGTGGTTCGGTCTAAACTGACCTACGTCCACTTTGCAACTAGGGTTTATATTATTTCTGTGCTCAAGGAATTACAAATACATATGATGTATATATAGAGATTAATCTAGGGTTAGTAACTTAATTTCCAAGTTAGGCCCAACCCGTGTAGAGCCCATTAGGGCCGACTGCCCCATATGAGACTCCACACACAACAATCTCCCACTTGGAGGCTCGAACTGCGCTCCACCGTCTTTCATCATCTTGTACCTCTTGTAATATTCCTTACCACTAGTTGCATCAGCCTTCTCATCAGTTAACCTGAAGGCACGTTGAAGCTGCCCCGAGCTTCAACTCATCAGTCACGACCGGTGACTCATTCTTTGTCCCTGCCTGCTCCCACTGTAACGAACCTGTTACTCTGCTGGCCTTTGAGACAACTTGAGAACTCACACTCTCCATCATAAGCAAGTAATCTACTGGAGAGATTTTTCCAGTCGGAATGCTGGTCTTCTTAACCTATTGTAGCACTGGACCTGTAACTGAAACACGACCTGTGCTCCCACTGTCACGATGCCCTCTACCTGGTTTAACCTTCCGAACTCGTTCATCCTGAATCTTCACTTTGACTCTGGGTTGCTCACTTGCAAAGCAAACCCTTTTCTGCCCACGAGATTCTGTGAACCGGACTTTGTTTTCTTTCTGAATCGGGATAACCTCTCCCTCAGACGGTATACTGACCATATAAAGCGAACCTCTCTTTCTTCCTCGAGCCATGACAAGATTACCTTTAACCACCTTCCATTGACCGTTCCGAAACTTAACTTCGTGTCCTTGTTCATCCAACTGTCCGACAGAAATTAACCTTTTCTTCAAACCTGGAATTACCCTGACATCCTTCAAAGGCCATGAACCGGTTGAAGTCTTCAAATCTATGTCACCCATGCCCGTAACCTCAAGAACATTATCGTTCGCCAATCTTACCTTCCCAAAATCCCCTTCTTTCAAATTCTGCAATGCTTCACTGCTGTGGGTAGCATGGAATGAAGCACCAGAATCCATCACCCATGAATCTATAGCATCCTCTACGCAACAAATCAACACGTCATCTTCTGCTTCAACCTGATTCACTTCCCTTTTTGCGTTCGGACACTGATTCCTAAAGTGTCCCGCTTCCTTACAGTTCCAACATATCACATCCTTACGAATCTTTGACTGACTCCTCCTCCTGCTCCCACTGTCCCGATCTTTCCCTCTACCTCTGCCGTCAATAACCAACAAAGTATTTGATGATTCACCTGAAGTTCTGCGTCTGACATCTTCTCCCATAAGCAGGTCCCGAATCCCATCAAATGTAAACTTAGTAGCGGAACTACTAATCGCTGTAACTGTTCCTGACCAACTATCAGGTAGTGAGGATAACAACAAAAGGGCTTGAACTTCCTCGTCGAATTTAATGTCAACTGACACTAAACGAGACAAAATTGTATTGAGGTTGTTAATGTGTGTTGTTACTGATCCACCCTCTCTCATCTTAGTATTCACCAGCTCACGGATCAAGAAAACCTTGTTTGCTGCAGACGGCTTCTCATACATGTTAGACAGTGCTTTCATCATCCCACGCGCTGTGGTCTCCTTCAAAAGGTTGTAAGCAACATTCTTTGACAAAGAGAGCGTTATCACTGCCCGGGCTTTCTTATCTAACTTATCCCAATCTGCTGGTAACATCTTTTCTGGTTTTTCCCCACTCATCATTACATCCAAATCCTTCTGACATAGTAGTGCTTCAATCTGCATCTTCCACCACCCAAACTCCTTTCCATCAAACTTCTCAATCCTCGTTTTCTCGTTATCTGCCATTGCGAACTGCAACAAACTGAAAAAACAACCCGAAAAACTGACCTTGTAGAACGTGCAGACTGCTCGAAAATCGCAGCAGCGAAAACTGGACAGAAAACAGCAGTTGTTGACTTTTTCTGGTCAAACTTAACAAGCTGTTGACTTTTCTGGTCAAACTCAGCAAGCTGTTGACTTTTCTGGTCAAACTCAGCAGGGGTACTGTAGATACGGCAATACTGTATCAACGGTACTGTTCCGGGAGCTCTGTAGCGGCGGCAGATACTGTTCACGGCGGAAAAATACTGTTCACCGCGCGCAAAACACTGTAGCGGCGGATTTACTGTTCACGATAGCGTTACTGTTCATGCACGGGTACTGTAGCGACGTCAGTACTGTAGTGGCAGAACCCTAATCTGGCGGCGGCAAACAGTCAACGGTTCGTGTGATCTGATCTCGAGCCAAAGCTCTGATACCAGTTGTTAGGATTAAAGACGATCACACACGAAAACACGAATGCGGGAAAAACACAAACACGAGATTTATAGTGGTTCGGTCTAAACTGACCTACGTCCACTTTGCAACTAGGGTTTATATTATTTCTGTGCTCAAGGAATTACAAATACATATGATGTATATATAGAGATTAATCTAGGGTTAGTAACTTAATTTCCAAGTTAGGCCCAACCCGTGTAGAGCCCATTAGGGCCGACTGCCCCATATGAGACTCCACACCCAACATCCACATCTAACAATCTCCCACTTGGAGGCTCGGGCAATCCTCAATCCACCATCCAAGCAGACCTTATACCAGTAACTAAAGTAATCTTCAATAACAGAAATCCTCCAAGCCTCCAGTTCTAAGAACAAGCTAACACTTCACTATTAGAAGTTTCTAAGCCTCTAGCTCCCAAGAACAAGCTGAGATTTCAAATAACAGAAGTCCTCCAAGCCTTCAGTTCCCATAAACAAGCTAAGACTTCAATCCAATCCTCTTAGTTGCAGCAGCCCGCTCTTCAAATACCAGAAGAGCCCATTGAAGTTCCCCCGAGCTCCAACCCAGCAGTCATCACTGACCCAACCATGGTAAAACCAGCCATTGACTCAACCGACACCTACTCACTTGAACTACCGGCTCCAAAGACTTCCACAGGAAACACCACTCTCCAAAACCTGCAAGAACCCAGGAGAGATTTTCCATTCGGAAATCCGGTCTTCAAAACCTAACGGTGTTTTGAACTGTACCCAGAACATGCCCCATGCTCCCACTGTTCTCAAAACCCCTTACCTGGTTTGAACCTCCGAATGCACTCAGCTGACATCTCCGTGGCTCTAGGATTCACACTTGCAAAATGAATCCACTTAGCTCTACCCGATGCAGCGAGCCAAGACTTTAATACTCGGAAGTTGGTTCCCTTCTTCCAGCGATACATAAACCTGTATCTTTCCAAAGTATTCAAACAATAGATTCACCAATGCTTCACAGAAGTGAGTAATGAAGCATATCAGAATCTTGAACCCAAGAGTCTCCATTGCCTTCACTGAGTCCCAATGCATCAACCCAGACACATTCTCAGAAGCAAAATTTACCATCTTTGACATCGACTCTAAAAAATGTCCCACACCTCCATGCAACTCGACCAAGTCAACTATGCTCAGCTCCCACTGTCCTTGTTATCATAACCCATGCCAAATGTCGGACCACTGATCACCACCGAACAAGAAACAGCTTCACAGTTCTAGACAAGCTAACCGGCAAACGGTTATAACAGCAGCAGTTGAAAGCAAACGGTACCAAGGATTCCGTGATCGTACACCCGATTGGCTAACCCTAACCGAAAAATCTTTCAACCGAGCAATATCACCTGACTTTTTTTTTTCACTTATGTCGTCACCAGCACACCACAACCGGAATACTTAAAACCTAAAGCATTCCAAACCTGCTGGTTCCATTTTCACAGGTTTTATCCCATAGTACCACACCCAAACCATCAAACCTTCGATTACACCCATCCCATCTTCAGCTATAACAATAGCAAACATGAAACAAATCGAAACAATGAAACAAACACAACACTTGCACTCGCTTGAACTTGATAGATGTTCTACCGAACATGTCAAATGACCAATTTGCTCTTGCAATAAACCTCCAAGTCTAAACCCGAATACTGAATTTCACATAATCCGGTTCCCAAACAGTTGATAATAAGCAGTCAACAGAAACTAACCAAATCTCTAACCTTTACCCGACGAATCCAAGAGTTTTATAACCAAACACTAATCGTCGGCTTCAAAGATATTAACCCGACACTATAAACAAAACCATTTATACCTGCGATACAAACCCGAAACACCCGACCCGACGCTTCACCTGCAAACCCGAGTGAAACCAGCAACTCCAAGAGATCCACAACAGAAACTCTAATTGCAAAATCACTCCAAATCAGTCCCGAACATACCTGATTCCTCTAGAAACAGCCTTGTTTTCCTCCAAAACAGTCCTAATTACTTTCACCTTTTGCGCAATCTAGGGTTTGAAAAAACCCTAATTCCGGCGGTCCAAAAACCAAGAAACCAGGCTGTGAATCAGCCCTGCAACAAAGCAGAAAAAACGAAAAATTTTCTGGAAAACACTGTTCATGCCGGAAAACACTGTTCATGGCGGTGGCGGTACTGTAGCAGCAGATCTGAATCAACCCTCGATCAGCCTCTACCCTTTTTCTCGATCGAAAACCCTGCAGACCGTGTGTAAACAACGAGCCAAAGCTCTGATACCACTTGTTAGGAACACCATGGCACAGCATAATCAACACACACACACGCACAAACGATTATAAAATTAGAAAGATAAACGACACAAGAATTTTACGTGGTTCGGTCCCAGTGGGGGACCTACGTCCACGGGCTGCAACTAGGTTTATCTCATTAAGCTCAAAGGCACACAGAATACAATTACAACGTAGGGTATTTATAGATTAAAACTAGGGTTCCTAACTTGTTCTCCAAGTTAGGCCCAAACCGTAGAGATAGGCCCATTAGGGCCGGCTAACCCTAATTAGGGCCGGCAGCCTCTAAACAAGACTCCACACCTAACAGCAGGTAAAGGGCTTTTATGCTTGAGGCGCGCATTAAGGAACTGAGGCGCATTTTTTTTTTCTTTACTATTATTTCTTAGGTTATAGTTGAGCTTATAAAAGCTTCTACAATACCGATTGAAGCTCATTTCCTAGGTATTTGATGATTTTGGTATATGACTTTGAACATTTTGTATTCCCTTCTTCCATCTTCAATTCATGTGGTTGTTGGGAGCGTAGTCCTTGATGTTTGTATTCTTTTCTTTCTTGCTTAATTCGCGATACTTTTATCGTTGAGGCGTATTGTTTTCAGATTATGGTTTTTTTATTCTTTTCAATAGTTGGAGTTTTGAGTTTTGTTACAGCCAGAGAGACAACAGGTACGTCCAATTGCTCTGTGTGCGCCGGCCTCCAAAACCCTTACTTTGAGAATTGGGCATCTGTGTGGTATGTACATTATTAGTTCTAGAAGTGCACAAATCAATGACGCACTACCTTTGTGTTGGATTTATATACACAAAATAATGCAGCTCCCTACTTCATTTTTGACCCACTGGAGTTTTACAAGTATAGTAGTTTACAATCATGAAAGAACTAATTTAGTGTTATGCTACTAAGGGTTTTGATAGAATAAACTAACAAGAGTTGTAGCTGTTTTGAAACTTCAATTTTAAATGGTTATTGAATTTTGAAAAATAGGTCTGTACAAAGCTTATAACCAAACTCTATGCTAAGGGTTATAGTTCGAAGTTCACATAAACATCGATTACATTTGAGGCATGTTGTTTTCAGATTATTCTTTGATTTTAGTTGAGTGCTAATTTCATGTTTGGATGGGGTGGCCGTTTATAAATACTGAACCAAAGTAATTGACTTAATAAATTCCAAATTTTAATACTTTTAAACACAATTAACGGTTGTCAAAAACCTAATGTTAAGATTGTGTTGCCTTTCTGTTTACAGGTTCTTTGTGCTTACTGTAACAACGGATATCAGGCTAAAACTTTTGAGGTGAATATTTTTTTTGAGAAATAAACGCTTACTAGGTGTAATGCCTGTTAGTAAGCTGTAAACCAGTTGCTAACTGCTTCGTAGACAACTTAAAATCCTTCACAATACTTACATTAGGTGGTTTATAGCGAATGACTAACAGTTTCATTTTTTTAACAATTAGCCTTTACTTATCTAAATGCTTCATATAACTAACAACCTTTCTTGAATTTTTTACACAAGTGTCCTTTTGTTATCTGAATGCTTCATATCATTAACAACCTTTGTTATTTACCATTTCCTCTTAATCATACTTGGGTTTTCAACCTAATAACGTTTTCATCATGCATGGCAAGCTTTTGTAAAGACAACTCTTTTGTGGATTAGCACACTAAACACGTAAGCTTGCAAATGAAGTCAATGTATTATTATTTTTATATTCATTTTTTTAAACATACTGTTCTCCCTCGGTATAAATATTTTTATTTTTTATACATTTTGTTTTCATATTCTTATTTAATACTTTGAACCCACACATGAAAAAATAAGATACAGAATTTGCTTAAATTTTATGGTGGCTGGAGATATGTAGAATTGGAAAGTAGAAAGTGGGCTACATTACACGCAGGTTCACGGCAACGTTTTGTTTATTTTTTTTCTACAAGGGGTCGTAATACTGGTTTAAAACATTTGACCTGTCCCATATATTAGTTTATATGAGTATATATTGTTCTTATTTATTTATTTATGAAAACATTTCAATTTGCAAACACCACTCAGTAGGTCTTTAAAGTTTAAAAGATAAGCCATCAACTTACAGGGCCAACTTGATTATTCAATAAACAGGACAGGACTACAGGAGGAGTATATTAAAACCCATATCCGATTTGGTCACCCCAAGCAAACATAAATGGCACAGGTGCTGCAATTGTGGAAGATGCCTTTATTATTTCGCCGTCTTAGTTCCGCCAATGGAGTCTTGTTCTTATCCAAAAAGAGTTACCTCTCTCATCAGCCAGGTACTTCCTACTTTCTTCTCTATGGTTTATTGCTTAAACATTTGGGGGTAGTAATTAGGACAAATAACTTAGCTGTCTTGAATTTTGATTCCTAACATGATGTATGTATGTAACCAGAAAACGGATTATTATGCTTTAAGTTGTACCAGATGGATTCTAACTAGTTGTACATTGTAAGCCAGTTAGATGGACTAGAAGCTTCACCACTCTAAAATCAGGAAAAGTCATACCTTCAAAGAAGTGAGCAGCTCTCTCCATCTTCCTACCAATTTAATATCAACCTTATACTTTGTGGTGAAGTGCATTTCGTTGCCATATTGAATTTAAAAGTTTACTATTTAAATTTTTATATGCCACACATGTTTTCTTGATTTTTTTTTTCATATTAATAGGAAGAAGAGACTGGATGAAGTATGTCTCGACAGGTTTCAGCAATATAGTCGAAACTACATTCAATCATGGATCATACAAGGTTACCCATCTCATAGTTCTTTGTTATTTTATGAATGCTTTTATTTAGGTTTCATTTTATCTCCAACCCACAATTCATTTTTAAAGCCATACATCATTTATTCCAAAATTTTGTTGGTTTTTGTTATCCGACACAAAAATGTTTTGGATAGAAGCTACCCAACTCGACCTGTTTTGCGTCGTACAAAATTACCTTATTCAACCCGACCTGCCCATTTTACCACCTCTACTCAAAACTATTTTTTTTTTAATTTAGGTAAGGTAATTGTTGATGGAAAAGTTGTAACTAAAGCTGGACACCCGGTCTCAGACAAAGCCGTTGTGGAGATCAAGGCTGAAATACCAAAATATGTATGTAGGTGATTACTCTCCCGAGTAACTTACTTTATATTTAATTTTTTTTGCTTTTTATATTTAAATTCACTTTTGTTGACTTGACTTGACTTTTACTTTAGAGCAGGACATAAATTAGAAGCTGCCATTGAACAATTAGGTGTTGATGTTACTGGAAAAGTGGCTCTTGACTCAGGGCTGTCAACCGGAGGGTTTACTGATTGTTTGCTTCAGTATGGCGCTTCTTTTGTTTATGGCGTTGATGTAGGTTATGGACAGGTAAATGCCACATATAAATTAACAGAAAATATAAAAATATGAAACATAAGAATATTGTTTGGATTTACCTGATGCTAATATATACATTTTACACAGGTGGCAGATTAAATTCGTCGAGATGAACGTGTATCTGTTATCGAGAGGACAAATTTGAGATATCTTACTGAACTTCCTCAGAAAGTTGACTTGGTGACTTTGGATCTTTCGTTCATCTCTATACTTGTAGTAGGTGTTTAATTTGTGGTTAAAGAAAATGGTTCATTGATGACAAATTCTTAAATATTTGTTTGATTTTATTTTCTTTTTGTCAGGTCATGCCTGCTGTTGTTAACCTGATGAAAGATGAAGCTACACTAATTACATTAATTAAACCTCAATTTGAGGCTCGTAGATCACAAGTATGTAAAAGGGTCAAGTGCCCACTTCGATTTACTTTTTCTTCTCTGCTTTGTGGGTTCCATATATAAAAACCCTCACATACGAGTAAAATTATGTCATTCTTTTAAGCCATTTATTACTGAAGGTAATTTTAATTCTTTTTAACAGGTGGGAGGAGGTGGAATTGTGAGAGATCCCTCGGTTCATCAAGAGGTATTTAGTCGGTCTCTTTGTTGCTAAATTACACAAGTTCCAAACTGTAACTTATAATTAGTAGTAGTTTAATATTGGGGTTTAATTTTATTTAGCACATGGGCCCAAGATAGGTTTCTCAATTGTATGTGTTGTTCCCCCTCCATTGTAATTACCTTCAGATATTGTCCCATTCACTTTTTACACAAACCAAAGGTGGCAAAAGGGCAGGTTGGGTCGGGCTGGGTTGACTCGAAACACTCTTTGCCCAATTTTTTTTAACTCTTAGATAATTTGTGGTTTAAATATTATAATTTGTGAATATTCAGTTATCTTTACCATGGTAATTTTATCGTTTGATAAAGTGATTTAGCAGGCTAATGCATTTGGCTGACTCTCAATCCGTTTGACCCATTTTGTTTTTATCTGCTGTTTGTTTTTATTTTACCCATTAGAGATGAAATGTAACCCCAATCTTTTATATTCCTAGTGGGCCAAGTGGCTACCCACCTTGTATTGACCAATTATTCTGGTATAGGTGCGTGCGAAGATTGTGAAGGGTGTTGAAGATCTTGGTTTCCAATGCAATGGGTGGATAGAGTCTCCTTTGAAGGGTGCTGAAGGAAACATAGAATTCTTGGCTTGTTTCACCAGAACGGATTCACCAATCACAACAGAATAGACTAATTATCATCTGAACGTTACCTTTTTCTGTCTCCAGGAAATAGTAACAAAAATGTTGATTTATTTTTAAAGTTTTGGTAAGTAGAGATGGCAAGATGGGCAGTTCAAACGGGTTGGGTATTGTGTCAAACAGTAATATTTTTGTACGGCTTGAAATGGGTCATTTGATGTCGAAACTTTCGAAACTTTTATATAAACAATGGTCATTTGGTAGGTTCTCTATTTCATCTAGTTTCAAAGGTTGTCCATCTAAAAACGTGTTTTGAAAACCCTTAATGACTGTAATTCAAAAAAGTTTGAATATAAACACAGATCACATCTAGTGGTGTTCAAAATCGGATAATCCGAAATTTTCGGAGAGTTGATTTCACTATCCAAATTGGTATCCAAAATTTCAGATTTAGATAGTGAAACGAATATATATATAGCGGGAGGTTTAAATAAATACTTTTTTGCTAAGATTACAGTATATTTTATTCACGTTAAAGTAGACATATTTTGATGGTATGTGTTAAAAGATTATAGTATATTTTATTCTAAAAACGTAATTAACCAATATTTGAACTTATGAAAATTGCTAAATCTCAAAAGGTTAAACCATTTATTTATATATATATATATATATATATATATTATTCAGTTTAAATCCCTAAGTTTGACTTTGTTGACTTTTAACCATAATTTGAAATAAAAATTTAATAACTTAATCCAACATAATTAAAATGAAATACTCTTTTACTGAAACAAAAATATTTTATGATTGTTTTTCTAAATGCTTGTATTAACTTTCTTTTCCATATGCAAATGGTGCATAGTTTGAACATAATGTATTTTATGTTCGAATGAATCTGTTATGAAAAATAGACGAGCTTATGTTCAATCCACATAGACATGTCGTATTTTCTCAGGCTAAGTTTTCATATAGAGAGAAGACGGATACCAAAAATCATCATCCAAATTTAAAACCACAATACAAAATCTGAGAAGGAAATTAGAAGAGCACGAGAACACAATGTATGTCAATCAACAAGTATCCAAATATTTCTACCTCATCTTGCCATCAGATTTTGAGACTGACTAAGCATATCTTTAGTAGCCATAATTGCCTCCATACACGGTGCTGCCATAGTCAGCAGCGGCAGGTGCATGGCCAGGTGGGGCGGGCTGGATTGTGTAACTTGGAGCTTGACCCGGGTACGGGTTATACCCCTGGCTAGAAGGTGGGCCTGTCGGATTCTGGGCAGCCGTAGCAGCATCAGCAATGAAATTCTGATCAACAGAGAGCAAAGCAAAAAAACAAAATAATTCAAGAAACTGACTAAATATTTTAAATTGTGATTGTATTCTGAATTCTCTATTGGGCCCAATAAGAGAAGTAGAATTGTGGTGTTTTCCTGTTTGGGCAGAATGTGATCTAAATAGAATTTAGATCTTATTGGGTCAGGTCTGTATGGCCCATCTGTTAGGCCCAACTTTAGATTTCCTTTAAGGGTTATTATTAGTAGACCCTCGATATGTCCCAGGGCGGGCTAATTCTTAACTATATACATTTTAACATGATGTGAACAGTTCTAATTCGTCATTGGTGGGTTTTGACGGTTTTGCCACGTGTTGATTGGCCTTTTTTTTAATTTTCCACGAATTTTGAAGTATATTAAACACTTTTCTGACGATATTTGAGGCCTGCGTTGGCCCAGTGGAAGGTGCGCTTTCCCCTTATGCAACCCACCTGGGTTCGAATCCTGCCGCAGCCAACTTTTTTTCCTTTTTTTATCTTTTTGTTATTTTTTTTCCCAGTTTTTTAAGTTTTGTTTTTCATTTGCTTATTGATTTGTTAGTTTTTTTTCATTTGCTTAATGTTTTGTTAGGCCCTTTTTTTGTTTTACTTTATTTTTATTATTTTTTATCAAGGTTTTTAAATATAAAACCGTTATTTTTTTCAGTTTTTTTTTATCTGCTTAATGTTTTTTTTACTTTTTTTTTTTTATCAAATCGTACGTTTTTTTTTTTTCCATTTGTTTACATTTAAAGTATGTTCAAAGTGTACATTTAGATACATGTTTAAAGTGTAAATTTAGCTACAATATACTTGGTCGTTACATGAGACGGCCTTTTAAGTATTAAACTTTAAACTTTTTTTACCATCGATGTAAAAAACATTCACACTTTTTTTGGCATGTTATCGCTTATAATTTGATTCGCGCCCGCAACCCCACCACGAAGCGCAGGCATCAAATGCTAGTTACTCACAATTTTGTATTCGATTATTCTTTATTAATAAAATCTTCACTAGGTTCCGTGCCCTTTACCAAAAAAATGAAACACCAGAATATTAAAGTCCAAACTTGATCCGTTTAAAGACTTTATTAATAATATTAAACGGTCAGATCGACTTGATCCGTTTAGACTGGTGTTACCTGACCCGATGTTTTGCCACCTCGAATATTAAAGTATAAATACCCAAAAAGAGTAAAAATCTTAATAGAATACCTGTATCAACTGTTGAGCGGTTTGAACTTGTGAAGCTGACCCGTTTATCTCAACTGTCATTTCATCTGGATTCCCCCTTGATTCTTGAATAGCAATTGTAGCACCACTCGCACGTCTGATATAACTGATATTTGTACCTGATGTCCCAATAACAGCATCTGCATACGTAAGGGGAACTTGCATGTTCTGTGACACCTATTAATCAATAATTACAATTAATTACTTTGTTACTCAACTATTATTCTGTTCGGTTGCTGTCCCCAAATTCAAGTTGCATAGAAGGTAGCTGTATAAATAGGAACGAATTTGGGGTAAATTTTAGCAATAACCAAGAGTCTAAAACAATGTAGTGGTGAGTTGTTAGTTAGAAAATCATGTTCCAATTATCGTCTTGCCAATCAATCACAAATTCACAATAAAGCAAACTTAAAATTAATCAGGATTTGTTCAAAAAGTAAAGATATTTTCAGAAAGAGTAACACCTTGGTGACTATTGATGGCTGTGTGGTGGCGGTGGGAGGTGGTCCAACAGGCGGATCTCTGCCAAATGAAGGTGGAGCTTGACGAGGTGGTTTATCCATTGATGGAGGTGGATAATAACTGTCATACTGATGCTGAGGTGGCATAAATTGATTAGGTCGAAAGCCGCCTGCATTCATACCAAAATTTTGAGGTGGTGCCCAAGGTTGGGGAACCGCCATCTCCTGGTTTGGCCTGGCGTTTGGCATTTGCATCTGTCAGGTAAAAAGTGTAACTATAATTGTTCTTTATTAAACGACTTCGTAACAGTGACGAGCATTATCAATAATATATTCAACAGTTGATTTGGCAATCTTGACCAGTTGAGTTAAAATGGGTCGATTTGTGTTAGATCCTAGATCTAACAGGTCAAGCGGGATAACTTCTAAAAATTAGTTAAAGATGAAACCGGTCAAATAGGTCAAACATGACACAAAGTGTGTTTAAATGCTTACAACATCTTAAATCTCTATATTCAAAAAATGAGATTAACAGATAGATAATATAGTTATTTAATCATATTTAATGCAGTAAATATTCATAAAGTTCAAGTGAAAAAGGAACAAAAATGCTGATGGATCAGCCTAATCCGACCCAATTTGCCCCGTATTAAAACATACCCTTTTAACCAAAACTTGTTTCGATCTGTTAACCAATCCACCCAAATCACCATTAGATCCCAATTAGAACCCGTAAGCCACTTAAATGACGGCCCCATATACAAAATCAACATTCACAATTCTACTCAAGATTACTTTTTGTATAGTAATTTGTCACCAAATTTCAATAGTGGAACTCAGCTTCCACCACACTAATGTTAATTGAAATCTATATAGACATCAACTGATGTATAAAGAACCAAAAAGATAGAAAAACTAAAAAAGGCAAACTTACTTGTTTCTCAAATATCCCAATAACACTGCGGTCAACCAAAAACTTTCTTAGATGTGTGGCAATCAATTCAACAGCCTTGTGTACACCTGAAGGTTCCCCTTGTACCTCCACAACACTATCATCAGGTATAGCAAAAATAGGCAGATTCTCTGCATGAACACATTGGATTAAAAAAGATACAATTAACGCATAGAAATATTTAAATAAAATCAAGTAAAATCAGGATAAAAATAAATATTTTCCAACAAACCTTCTCCAAGTACTCGAAGTACACAGTTTGAAGAGTCCTGAATGGTTTTAATGGTGGCACCCTGCTTCCCTATCAAGTTTCCAGCTTGTGTTGCAGCCAAAAGCAGCCTCGTGCAAATTGTGCCACCAGCACGATTGGAATCAGAATCGGCATCAATTATTCTTTGGTGAACCTTCAGTAAGCCATCCATTGCAGGAGGAATAGCAAGATCGGGTTCTTCCTTTGCAGAAATCAAAACCTATTGAAAGATCATGTTTCAAATTACAATTTTTCACAATATCTTTTGACTAATAAGTTTATTTCAACAATATCATCACAACATTAAATAACCACAAAACCTATGTCTCAAGATAATTTATTTTTAATTTCCATAAGATATCATTACTTCATATATACAAATGTAATAATATTTAAGCGAGCACCTAAGGATGAGCAAAAGACGACAAAGCTTCAATAGAAGGTTCAACTTTCTAGAACCATTATAATCTTTTTTTGTTCGTTTGCATAATTACCAGACTAAAGAAAATAATAAAACGAAATATTGTTGAAGAACTTCATTTAATATGACACCGTGATTGGTCCTGATGGTGACTCTTAAAAGCTTAAAATACTAGATATATTGTGAATACAACCCATATGGTCTTTTTTTCTTTAGATTTATCTCAGTTTGTAGTTGAACCTCTTTGTTTAGGGTGAACTTAAAAATTAAGTGTGTGCTCCTAAATCCCATATTTGAAGGGCAGAGCATGATCCATAGTTTTTTTAAATATTGGGATATATCACCGAGATTAACAGCATTAGCTTAAAGATGTTCTCATTTCTTCAACTATGTGAAACACGTTTGATTCTTTATTTTATTAGTTTCCGTAGATAACATCCTCTTTTTGAGCTCTTTTACTTATTCGTATAACGTGTGGCAAGGCATCAACCAACCATTTCTGAAGTTACCATATAATATACGAGGTTGTTGGTACTGACGTCCGCCATTGTCAATCACTGCAATCTGAATCTTTGGCCCTTCTAACTGAAATAACTTTTCGAATGTTGCCTTATAATTGAGAGAACCTGCACATATTCATCTAAGTTATTGTGATAAAATAAACTTGTTTAGATATTTAACCTTATGGTATATTGTTATCTTTATAATTTCACGTGTTTCATATGTTTGGACACTTTATATTAATATTATAACTTTAAGATCATAAGACCTTATAACCAATAGGTGTCAACAATTTGTTTTGATGCATTCCTTAACCCAAATTTATTTTGGCTCTTATAAGTTACACATCCTTCAAACATGTGGGAAACTTAAGTCACTCCTTGTAATTCATAAAACTATAGTTACAGCCTAATATTGATGGATGAGCCCACACTTCAAAAGGCCTTACGTTAAATGCTAACGACATATCATATGAATCTAAATATCTAAATACGTGCCTTCTAAATAGCTTACATAACGCAATTACCTCCTCACTCATGCCAGATCAGGTAGCAAGCTTATCCACACTTAACTACTAGTATATTATGGCATTGTAGTAGCAATATATTGAAAAAAGGTGATATTCATGATTCCCAAAAGCCAAAAAGTATAATTATGCAAACTGTATGATTTGCTTTAATTTGCAAAGAAGCTGGAATCCCATTAATGAACAATAATCCTGTAGACCAATATCCTACTGACATCTCTCGTATCAATGTAATTCTATCTGTACATATTGTTGACCAAAATATTTCTACATATTTTGGTATTTGTGGGGTTCTGGTCATAAAATGTGCAGACCCTTTTTATAGCCACATTAACATAAAAAAGGTCTTCTTGTTGGCATTTGATTAAATCATTAAGAATAATTAATGCAACAAGACAGCATGCATGTGATTTTTGGTATACTTTAATTTAAACATAAAGATGCATACTGTTTCTGTTTCATATACACGAATACAGGCTATACAACTTATTTTAGGAAAAAAAAACAAAGTTAAAAAAAAATTAGAATTTCATCAAGCATGAAGTTAGTATGGTGATTTTCAATTCAATTCAGACACTGAAAACTATAAATTCAATAGCCACAAGAGATCTATGTTTCAGGGAACCAAAAAAATATTGATCATCCAACGGAAATCATATCTGACCCATAACGACCTCTATAGGATCACAATTACATCATAACAAAACTCCACTAAGCATGCTGCAATTAATGGCAATCTCAAACTATATTAATTCCATGAAAGTCCCTCAAACTTTTTTCAACTACGAAAACCACTTGAATTTCAATTTTGTTCCATTGCTGTGATATACTTCATAGTTGGTTAAAACTAAGTGTCCAAAATAGAACAGTAAGAAAACTTGGCTATTATTTAGTACGCTTTTTCAAGTCATTTAGGTCAATCAGATAAAAAAAATCACAACAATGAAATACCGAAACTTGAGTGGTTTTTACAATTGAAAAGGTATGAGTTACTTAAGCGAAACAATATCGAAACTTCGTTACTATCTAATCATTAGATAGTACCAGGAGGACCATCAAGAATCATAATGCGAAAGTAAGAATTAAAATCATTAGATTCTAATGATTTTAAATCTTAATAGTATAAGAAATTAAGAAACTTACGCATCTTTCCATAGTCCCAGGAGGACCATCAAGAATCTTAATGCGAGCTTTTGTTTCTTCACAGGTTTTCTTTATGTACTCCCCCTTGCGACCAATTATGCTACCAACTTTTTGAACAGGGACCAATATCCTAAAAACATTTTCTCCTGGCCAACCAGGCCATCTTTTTTCCATAGGGACTTCCACAGAAATATTTTGTTGTTCGTTCTCTGTTATTTGAGGTTCCATAGCATCACCCTGTTCATTCTCGGAAACTTGACCTTCTACAGGAACAGAGTTCTCAGGCATCACTTCTGTCTCTTGTGCATCAAAGTTTTCCTCTGCCATTTTCTAGAAAATTTAACAAAAGGGGACAATTAACACATATATCCATCACCAAATAAAAACTAAAAATACTCGTTACAGTATAAGGGGTGTTCAAAACATATCCGAATTTCGGATATCCGAAAATTTCAGACAGGGAACCGGATATCCGAAATCTAGAAAAAAAATATTTGGTTAAAGTTTTTTTAATCCCTTTTTAATTAACGTAGGAACAAACACATAATGGTACTTTAAAATTTAATATTTACAAAATAAAGTTCTAATGATCACACAAAAATCCAGAATTGTATTCTAAGAAATCTTGACTAATTAAGAACGCAATATACTTTTTGCTGTAATCTTTGCTTCAATGATACAAAACAATTTTCTGTAAATTGTAATCTATAATCACACATACATTCTAGAACTGGAACAGAGAACACTACAATTACCTTATTTAAATCGCTGGAATTGGAACAAAGAACAATCGAAGAACACGTGGCGCGATAGTCGTCGGAATTACGATGGCCGGTTTCGGAATCGTCGTTCGACGGGGTTAGATCGGAGATTTTGGTGTCGTAGGCTCGTAGCGTAGAAGGGCTGGGGGCTGCGTATCTGAGAAATGAGGAACTAAGAATAAGATATCAACTTTAGGGTTTGAAATAATAAAAAGAAATAATTAGACATCACGGATTTCACTTTTGATCTCTAAGAATGAGAAATTACATGTTTAGACTAATAGTTTGCACACTTATTTCACTTTTAGCTCCTGAAGTGGATGTCAGTTAAGTTTTTCAGTTAAGTACATTTAAAATGACTAAAACACCCATAATAATAAATATATATTTTTAAAAGCATAAAATTAAATTTTAAAATAATATCTTTAATTAGTGAGGCCCACCTAACCTCAAAATTAAAACTCCTCCCCCACCCCCTTTTTTCCCCACCCTGCTTATTGCCAATTTTGACTTTTCAAAAGTCAAAATCGCATCCAATTCTTTAAATCCCACAAAATCTGGAATGTTTAAAACCTTCTAACTCGTTTCTAAGCTTTATCAATCAAAGGGAATGAGTATTTAACTCACGGAGAGAACTCAGAGCCAACTCGAATGACTCAGTTGAGGAAGACGAGTTAAGAAACAACGAGTCTCCGGCGCCGGCGTCATCTTCATCGTCATCGTCGAAACCGAGTGGCCAGATTCGGGGGAAGTGTTGGTGTTTCTGGTGGCTAGAGAGGTTGAAAAGAGAAATCGAGTCTGACTCGGTATGAACGGAAACGGTAGGTAGGGTGGAGGATAGGGAGGAGTTGAGGTCGGTGAACGATATGGCCGGAGGATAGGTGGTGTTAGTGGCGGCGAGTGAAGAGCGGTGGCGGAGTAATAAAGGAGTACCATCGGTGTTGGATAGAGATGGCGGCAGGCGGTGGAGAAGGCGGGAAAGAAGGTCGGTGGCGCGCGGAGTCAGAAGTGGAGGTGATTTTGCCGGCGACTGCATGGGACCAAGGGGGAGGGGCTGTAATGGTGGTGGCCAAGGATGTGGGTTTAATGAGGATGTGGGTTTAATGAAAAAGATAAAGTGGGTGGGGTTTGAGGGCCCATATTTGACTTTTTTATTTATTTAACCGAGGGTATTTTAGTCATTCCATATGCACTTAACTGACATCCACTTCAGGGGCCAAATGTGAAATAAGTGTGCAAACTATTGGTCCAAACATGTAATTTCTCATTCCTAGGGGCCAAAAGTGAAATCCGTGTAAACCACATGGGTCATCTGTGTAATTAATTCTAATAAAAATATAATAAATAATTAAAATAATATATTCCGGATATCGGATATCCGAAATATCCGAAAATGTTCAATATCAGTATCCGAATCTGAATCCGAAAATTCGGATATTCGAATTTTCGGATATCCGTATTTTCGTATAGTTAGGATTCGGATAATTTGGATTCGGATATTTTTGAACACCCCTAGTATCAATAGAGTAGAAAAAAGGCTTGGTTTTAAAACGCACAATGCTCTCCGCGGCATTTTGATCCCAAAATCCGATGCAGGACGCAAGACGTTATTTATTAAAAAAATACCAAAGATCATTCACAAATAATATTTTAACTTGTTAACTTTTAGGCACTAGTCTAAGTTGTTCAAATCAGCAATAAGTGGACATCATGCGCATAAAGCGTGCATAATGCGCGCATTTTTAAACCAAGGAAAGCACATAAAAGAGCAGAAACCGAAGTACAGATAAGTGAAGTCAAAAAGTAGGAAACATACAATCCAGATTATAGAGATCGAAAGACACTATAAATTGCAATTAGAAAATCATACTAAAATTCAAACTTGCTGCATCTTCTACTCTTTGCAAAAAATTAATTACAAACACAAATGGTAAATTGATTATACAAATCGTATGGAATTTGGTTAGCATCAACAAAAATCAAGTTTAACTGTATTTCTACAAAATGAAGTAATCAATATCAATTCTTCATCGATTAGACTTTGTGTTCTAATAAAAGAAACATCAAAACCCCCAAAAATACAAGAGAAAACACAAAAAGTGCATATTGCCACGAAACCCTAGCTAGAATAAATGCAACACACATCATCAATTCAACAAAAACTCATGGTTTTAAAGGTTAAATCTAGAAAGATTAAACCTACGGCGCCAAAAAACACTCACTGAACCGAATTCAAAAGAAAATGATTAACAGCCTTACAGAATATCACGAAATGAAACCAGATCCATCGAGAATTAGAAGGAAAACACAAAATTATCATACGGCAACTGAATATAACCTAGATCAATAGTACGGTAATGCTTTTAAAGCGAGGAATTATCAAGTAATTGCAGGAAACTTACTAGGGTTTATAGCGAAAGAGATGTTGATTTGAAAGTCGAGGGCTTCTACGTACAGTGATAAAAAGATAAATTGACGGTACTTAATACGACATGACTCGAAGAAAATTTTAACCGAGTTAGTGTTTGAAGTAAATGGGTTGGGTTATAAACAGGTTGACGCGTTAATAACACGATTACAAATGTGTTTAAACGTTTTCTACCCTATTATAACACGCGTAGCATTTACCTTATTGTGTTAAATAGGTTAGGTCACCACAACACTTTTATGACGTGTTTATCAAAACGATGTAGTTTTATAAATAACTAAATACGCAATGTAATTTTTGGTAACTTTTATTTTACCATGTTAATTGTATACGATTATTTTTTAATTGCATTTGGTGAATTGTGTTAATGATCGTGTTAAACATGTTGTGTCATTCGTGTTATTTAACAGCTTGTATTTAATCGTGTTAAATATGTCACGTCGCGTCTTTTATGTTATTAACCGGTTACATATAATCATGTAAAAAATGTCATGCCTTGTAACCCGCCTAGTATACGTGTTTGTGTTAGCATTTAAAAAAATATCATGTTTAATTAAGCATGTCGTGTTTGGATTTAATAGTAAAACCCAGCACATTCGGTAAACTCTACAGTTTTATATTTCCATGGTCAAAAATGTAAATACTTTAGGTTGTCTTAAAATTGTAAGAACTAGATTGTTACACTCGCGCTTCACGGCGGGTGTCTGGTCCATCGTTAATAAAATTTAAATTAAAACGTAAGTGCAACGGTAAAAATAATATTAATAAAAAAGAAACATAAAACTAAATAATAAAAAAGAAAATAAACAAAATAAAAAAATTAATGGTTCGAGTCGTCGAAAACCATAAAAGTGAATACCGATACGAGTTCCGATAATATCAGTACCGAAAATGATGTTGTTAGCTCATAACAGGTTCGGCTCGTCACGGTACGACAATGGTAACGGCGCTCACTATAGGTAACGATAAAAAAACCTTAGATTTTGAATACAACTCCGTTTAAAAAAAGAGTTTTTTACATATTCCCCCCTCTTAACCTCCTTAATAACATATATACCCAACCATAAAAATAATTACATATTTACCCAATGTTTACACAATTATCTATTTACCCTTATATGTAAATTGATATATTTGTAGGTCGTCGGGTGTCTCGGATCGATACGTGTGGGTGTGTGACTAGTCCAACTGGGTGCGGAATGCCCGTGATTAGGTGGAGAATCAAGCAACACAAAGTAAACCGACAACAAAAGCACTTTCAAAATTCGTCTATTATAAACTGAGCCGGTTACAGAAAAGTTACAAATGAATGCGTACATAACTTCTGTCAAGACCTGCTGTTTATACTAGACCTGGTTCCTGCGTACTTGGCAAGTGCGCAGGACTATCGTTCATGCATACTTAGCAAGTACGCAGACTTGTTCTTGCGTACTTGCTAAGTACGCAGGATATATAACATGCGCACTTGCTAAGTACGCACAACACTTAACAGAAACAGACAAGACTAAGTACATACATATGTGATTACAACTCGATAATCAATACATACAGACACTAACATATAAATACAAATACATACAAGACAAGTACAAAAAGCTAAGACAGTATCCAGAGTGTCTGTCACACAAAAGTGCTTCAACAAGCTCCCCTTTGACAACAGCTCTGGATTGTCTTCGGTCTTCATTGCTCCTCAGCTTTAGCTTCCATCTTCTTTTTGTAGTCAAGACAGAACTTAACCACCTTGTCGTATTTAAAAGCAAGAAAATTTGTCCACTCGTCTGTGTACATACAGTACTTGTCAAACTAGCGCCTCCAGATCTTAGAGAAGTTGATGAAACAGATCTCATCAAACACTCTGATCAGTTCTCTTGGCACTAAGCTTCCACTATCGGACCAGACCTTTCCAATCACCACCGCCTCGCCCATTTTTGGATCAACGTACCAGCACCATATATTACCGAGGTTATCCTGAGATAACTTACTCAGGGGAATCCAGGTTTCACACAACACTGGCTTGTATACCAGTTTCTTCAAGCTTTTATGAGTCACGGGATGTCTAACATTTTTATCCCTGACTCTCTTGGGCACTTGAGGCTTAAACACTTCAAACTTCCCTGATCTTCCCTCGCACTGTAGAGCCTGCCACAAACCCATCGCCACCGCGTAACTTGAGTGACTTAGCAGCTCTCGGTTTGCCAGGTTCACAAGGTCGTACTTGGGCAAGGAGCTAAAAGCTTCACTGGTTGGTTTCAAGTATTGAACCCCCCAAGCTCGCTTAATGGCGAACAACTTCTTGTCGTCCTCGAACCTTACAGCTAAGATCATACCTGTCGCTCCATGTTTTTCTATGATGGACGTCTTCTGCCAGACAGGATCCGGATCCTTTGAATAACTTCCATGCGTATGTTTGCTTTTCTGCGCCTCTGGATCCACAGGTTTAGGGTCGGTAGGAGAGGCTTCAGTCGACGCCTCAGCAGTACTTACAGTCTCGACTGAATCTGTGTCAAGATTAGTTTCAAAGGCTGGAGCTTCAAATATCTCTCCATACTCAAACTCATATTCTCCTTCCTCGTCACCCTTGGGAAATTCAATCACCACATCCTCATCATCCTCGTCCCAGTCGTCACTAGACTCGATCTCTCCCTCTTCCATATTACAGAGAGCATCGATCTGTGCTTCTTTGGAGTAGTCTGGCTCTAGTAATAAGATCACATCGTCCGACACATCGTCAGATAGATCTTTCAGCACATCAGCCACAGACTTTCCTTTATCACGACCCGAAGCATCACCTCCACCTTCACTCCGAGTAGAATCCCCCTCAGCCATAGGCACGGCAGAAATGGGAACAATCGCCAAAGCTGACGGTTGCTGCTCACTTCCACTCGGTGTGGCTTCAGGATCCTTGTCCTGGTCATCACCCTTAGTTAGGTCAACTAAGTGACAAGCCTCTTCACTGCTAGGCTTTAGTGGTTGCTTCTCCAACAGCTCCTTTAATCTCTCCCCCTGAGCAGCAAGCGTCTTGGCCATATCACAGACCAATTTAACCATAGCATCATGCTTCTTACGCTTCTTCTCATCAGCCACCCGCTGTTTCTTCATTGCAGCTATTTCATCAATCAAAGATTTATTCTGTCCCTATTGCTTGTCAGATTCTTCTCTTGATTTCCCCACTGTTTCAAGTAATCCAACGACTTGAGTCTCTAAGGTAGTGATCCTGGCATCACGAGGACCAGGACCCCTAGACGAAGATGCTTCGCTGTATGAGTTGGGAAGGTAAAGATTTCATCAAAATCAAATCCTTGATGAAAGTCAAACTCTAGAAATGGTTCACTGATGGGTTAAAGGGTGGTTGTGGGAATTGAGGTAGGGATGGTGGTTGGGGTGATGGTGACAGACTCAGTGAGAATTGGAGTCGTCATCACCACCTGGACAGATTGTATAGGGAGGGTCACTATCACAGGAACCTCCCCTGTGATAGAAGTTGTAACCACAACAGGTGTTACATTTAGCCTCCTCCTCTGTCGCCTATAAAGCTGTTGTGAAGGTGAAGTAGAAGTTGAATCAGTACTCGCAGCCGTCACCGTTGCATGGCTCTGAGCACTGACTTCTACCTCACGAAGGATAGCTTGGTGTGGCCTATCCCCCCGACACTTGTTTATACTCTCTCTTCTGCGTCTTTGTATAGCAGCATCCGAATCAGAATCGGGCTCGTACTCCCTGCTAGTACTCTCTTGTCTCTTTCTCTTAGAAAACGACTCCGAAAGGGTCACTTGTGTCTGTATTATTTGGTGTGATGGTGATGGTGCATCATCAGAATAAGATGAATCGGACTCGGTTGCCTCGGAGTCGGATTCTTCAGCACCACCACTTCCTTCTTCTTCGTCTCCTTCTTCTTTAGAAACTTCATCCTCACTTTAAACTTCCTCCTCTTGTTGCTCATCAGAGTGTTCACTGAGTTCCGGCTCAGACTCGGGACTAAACCATCTCCAATCTGCAGGTGCCACATATGCTTCGTTGATCAGGTGGCCAAAGAGTGGAGTATTCTCAGGGGTAGGTTCTACACTACCTGGCGTTAGAAATTGTGCGAAAACTCTCTTAGCCACCCGCTTCACTTGCAGTCTCTCCTCAATAGCTAGTAGATTTGGCAATGCATCATTGATCAGGAGTTGCACAAATCGGGGGTATAACAGGAGCCTAAACCTCTCCGCCGTATTGATTTGATCAGTTAGGGCTTTGTAGACATATCTAGAGAAGTTATAGCCCCTGTTTAGAGACGATCCAACCATAGAAGCTGCTAGATCATGTCCCATGGCATCCTTCCCTGAATTCCTGGAAGAAATGCTGGGCAAAGTACCTCCATTGATCTAGCACCCACATCTTCTTGTACGATGTATAATCTCGCACACCGACGTATCCCATATGTTGCCTCCAACAACCATCCACAAAGTAATCAGGATAGGAAATTGGGTCGGTTGCAAGATCCCGGAACTGTAAGACTCTCCTGATCGTGTCATCAGAAATAACAATGTCATGACCTGCCACGGTAGCCCAAATGACGTTTGGGGTTACCGTGCAGTCATGATCTGCTGTGTCCTAGAACTGCTCCAGATACGGTCTTGAAACGATAGGATCTGCTGAGATAGCATAGCTGATCTTTGAACGGTTCAAGAAATCAACTATCTCTTTGTATTGAAGTGCAGCACCCTTCCATTCCGGTTGTGTAAGTGCCAGCAGATTGAATTCGCTTGTAAACGCACGAGCCATCACATAAAAAAACAAGCAGTAAACACAGTAAGAACAAGAAGATTCATTGGAATTGAACTAACATGACTAAGTATAGCACAATCACAGAACCAACATTTTCAGACTTAGAAAAAATTTGAAGTATCCTTTCCTGCGTACTTGTTATGTACGTAGGATTTAGGCCTTGCGTACTTAGCAAGTACGCATGACTTAAGTCTTGCGTACTTGTTACGTACGCATAGCTTAACACTTGGATAATTTTTCAAGAATCCAAAATCTGATAATGTGAATTTTGATGATAATGTTGGTTGCCACTGAGTCGACAAGCTTGTTTACGACCACTGGAACCTAACCCAACACCAAACTTGTGCTATAACCCAGTCAATTTGACCTAAATTTCGACCGACGAACATTATGGTCAAATAAAGGGTCAAAGTAAAAATCAACGAGTGTTAAGGACGTTTAAGTGATGATCGAGCTTCGATTATTGACTTTAAACAAGTTTTAGGTCATAATGTTAGTAAAAAACAACCAAAATTTGTCAAAAATCAAAGTCCAAAACCCTAGTTCTTCAAGTTCACAAATCGGTCCATAACTCAAGATTTAACGGATGAAATGCTCCTAGATTCTCACCAAGTGTAAGTTAGATGATGTTGAAACAAAGATTGGGTTGAAAAATCATTTAGGAACACACGAAATTTTGTGGAAAATCTGAGCAGTGGGTATACAACAGTGTAGAGAGTTTGAATGAGATGAAACCTTGGAAAAATTCTAACATCCGTTTATATACTCCAACAATACAGGTCTTGCGTACTTGTTAAGTGCGCAGGACTTAACTCCTGCGTACTTACTAAGTACACATGACTTAAGTCATGCGTACTTGATAAGTACGCAGGGTTTAACCTTTGCGCACTTAGTAAGTACGCAAAGACTATTGCGTGATCAAAATTTTCAACTCAAATTATGAAGATGTCAAGTCAAATAACGAACCAGATAAGATCATTCAATCAAGAGGATTCAAAGTCAATTCAGAGAAGTTAAACACAAATATTTTTAGCATTTTTTATTAGAATTGAACTATACACAAACTTAAAATCTTTTTGAGCTTTTCCGAATAGAGATATACAAATATCTACACACAAGCTATTTTTGTTCAAAGACACGAGCAGAGGATCATATCAGGCTAAACTATAGCAAAAATGATACAAGATAAACATAAAAAAATATGGGATCATGTCATGAATTAGTATTTATTCATACTTAATAAGCACATAAACAAGTAATTCAAGTTGGCAATATTATAAGATTTGAAACCATAAGCATCTTAGTATCACGTTCTTGTGTGTTAAAGTAATAATTATAATTATACAACGTGTACCCCACAGTTATGCCATATGAAATTAAACTTGCACTAACTCAAGACATCTAAGATTTTTCCAATGATTTTCTAAATTTCTAGAATGAAGTTACATCAATTAGCACAGGAAAATCAAACAGAATCCATAAGGATTATCAGGAATCACAAGATTCAGAGTCGAGCGATTCATGTCTTGGTTTCATATGATTTTTTAAGTGAATATCAGAATGATGATTCAGGATGATGAATATGGTGTCTGAGGATTTAGGTAAGGGGATCCAACTTTTATCTGGATTTGATTTCAATGAATCAGGAGTGATTCAAGGGTGAATATATGCTCAACGGTTGATTTCAAGACATATCTTGATTCAATCTCTCATTGCATACTTGTGAGTATGGGCAGTGAGATGAACCACATTAATTGTGCTAACGACCTAACCCGAAACTAGTCTCCGAAGAAAATAATTGCCAAAATCTAACATCCTGTATCTGATAGTGATCTTTTGCATTCTTTTACGCACACACACTAGCAAACATGGGTTCAAATCACAGTTGTAGTATTAATTTAATTTCCACACTACTGATGATTCAAAGATGCTTACAGCCTACTGACAATTTAAATTACTTGTAAATACGCAGATTAAAAACACAACAATTTAAACAATCAAGTAAGCATGACACAATCATTTCCCATATGTGCAATCTAAGGCGTTTTGATCATTTCTGATTTACTATCATTTCCTCTTTTCTCAAGAAAACTTTGAAATTTTCTGGTTTCTATTTTGTTTGTATTTTTGTAAAATATTTAAAAATTAAAAGAACTATACAGAAAACATTTAAAAGAAATAAAATTTAACTTCCATGAATTGAATTGATTTTACAAAACAAGTTTTCACTCAGGATTGAACATTCCTATCATGTTGACGAGATGTTCAAAACGTGTTCGATCAAACGCCTTAGTGAAAAGGTCAGCAAAGTTGTCATCCGTGTGAACCTTTACAAGTTCAATGAGATGCTTTTCAGCACAGTCACGGATGAAATGATGGCGAATTTCAACATGTTTAGTTTTGAAATGTTTCACCGGGTTGTTTGTGAAGGACATGGTGGCATTGTTGTCAATGAACAGTGGAGTTCCAGTGAAATTTAAGCCGTAGTCTCTCAATTGTTGCTGAATCCACAATATCTGAGAACAACCGCTCGTTGCAACAATGTACTCTGCTTCACATGTTGAGACAGAAACCGTTGACTGCTTCTTGCACTGCCAGGAAACCAGCCTGTCTCCCAAGAATTGACATCCACCTGAGGTTGATTTTCTATCAAGGTTACAACCACCATAGTCTGAATCAGTATAGGTTTTGAGGTCAAATGACTGCTGCTTTGAGTACCAAAGACCCAATCGGGGTTTCGCTTTCAAGTATATGAAGATCCTCTTCACAGCTATCAGATGAGACTCCTTCGGTTATGACTGAAACCTTGAGCACAAGCATACATCAAACATTATGTCGGGCCTTGAAGCTGTGAGACACATGAGAGAACCGATCATCTCACGGTACAATTTACAATCCACATCATTTCCTTCTTTGTATGGATGCAAACCGTGATTGACTTGGATAGGTGTGCCATAAGTACTGCTATCATTCATCTTGTATTTTGACAAGATGTCCTTCACATACTTAGTTTGATGTAGATAGATGCCATCCTTTCTATGACTGACTTGCAGACCCAGGAAAAACGACAATTCACCCATGTTGCTCATCTCAAACGTGGACTTCATCACCTGTTCGAATTCCCTACACATCTATTCATTTGTAGACCCAAAGATAATGTCGTCGACATAAACCTGTACGAGTAGAATATCACCTCTTGCTTTTCGAATGAAGAGGGTTGAGTCAATCTGTCCACGATCGAAACCATTGGACAATAGATGTTTTGATAAAGTCTCATACTGTGACACCCATCATTTCAGGTCAATATCCATATTACATAAATATACGTTCATATTTATTATTTCCTGATATTTATTTTGACTAAGTAAAGTCAAGAAGTCTAGCAAAGAAGTTTATTCCAAGTCTAGTAAATCTTAAAGAATTACTAGAAAAAGTAAGCGGTATAACCCGACTAAATACGAACGTAAATGGTTAAATAAAATAACCAGAAATATATATATATATATATATATATATATATATTACACAAAATTTACGTTGAACTATAATTTATTCCTAAGACTAAATCATATAATATACGTAAAAGTAAAATAATAGACTTTTCGAAGACGTTACGAGGTAGCGCCACCTTTAGGTACTCATACCTACAAATAATCACCTCAACGAATTATACAAACCAAGGTTTCAATAATTTCTTCATCGAGCCATAAACTGGTTAAAATTATAATACCGTGAAGAATCTAAACTGAATTAAATTACCATTTGGAACTCTAATTGATACTAATACCATTAATAAAATAATACTTAAATTTAGTTATCATTAACCCCAAACCACTTCCTTGACTTTCTCGGCCGAAAGTCAGGGGAGCCATTCTCCCACTTGCTAATTCACTCAAATTCAGATAAAAACCATACCTCCTCAGTCGAAATCTCACAATTCCTTTCAAGCTTTCTCATTTTCTTACGGCAAATTCCCCATTCTTTTTCAAGATCGAATTCAAGTTTTAAAGCGAAATCCACCATAATTCGGTGTTATAAGGAGAATTTCAAGTGTTCTTGAAGAAAGCTTAGTAAAAGAATTCAAGACTATTTCTCTGTTTATCTCAGAAATCATCATCTCTGTTAGAGGTAAAAACTCAATATTGTCCATATTAATTTCTTTAAAACCGTAGCTAAACATACAAATCGTTCAAACACAAGTAAGATAACAAGAAAAGTGTGTCAAACTCAAGATTTGAACATAAAAATATATAGGACGAATTCTGTTAATCAAAGTACAGTAATCGAAACTAGGAGTTTCGATACCGGTTGATCAATCGAAACTAAGGAGTTTCGATACCTGTTGTCCAATCGAAACTAGGTAGTTTCGATACCTTTTACTCAATCGAAACTAGGTAGTTTCGATATCTGCTTACTCAATCGAAACTAGGTAGTTTCGATACCTATTACTTAATCGAAACTAGGAGTTTCGATACCTGTTTTGCTCAGTCGAAACTAGGAAGTTTCGACATCTGTTCTGTTTAATCGAAACTAAGAAAGTTTCGATACCTGTTCATCAGCCCCATGGAGCAGTAACTTAGAACTATTTTATAACGAAACAAATATTGGAAAAACTAAAAAGATATTTAAAACAAAAAGCAATCAGATCTGCTAAGTCGGGTGAACAACTTGCGTTTAAGACGGGTAGTCTTAACGTGTATGTTATCCTTGTATAATTAGGATACGGATAGGCGAGTCTGCTGATTATCCAAATATTTGCTAGCATTCATAATGTCGAGGGGAGTATCACTAATTCCACTTTTTCTAAGTTTTGAAATGATTTGGGGTGGAAACATACTTGTAAAAGAATTTTCGTATGTAAATGAATGAAACTAATGATCTGACCGTATGTATGTATTGAGGGAACAATAGAGCGCTTAAAGTCCTCGGAATAAATTAGTAACCATTAGCTATGGACTTAGCCCGGGATTATATGAATTGTACTATTGGGGGTGACGCCTCCGGTCATGGTTAGTCGCGCTAACCAGGGGTCCAAATGGCCGAATGACCGCATATTGTCTTAGGGGCTGTTTGGTAACTTCTGAACCAGTAAGTGCTGAACCAGTAAGAGGTCTGAATGGGTAAGAGACTCTGAATCAGTTAAGTGCTGAACCATCAATGCTGTTTGGTTGGGCCTCTGAACGACTGTGTAGAATGACTATTTTACCCCTCTGAACTATTTTGTGCTGAATGAAATTTATCTGTTTGGTCAGATCTCTGAATGATTGTACTGAATGATGAATAATTTAAAAAAGAAAATACAAAACATCATAGAAAATCCAAATTACACATAAATCCATGGAAACATACTGAAATCCAAATAGAAATTAATACTTTGCGTACAATTTTTATTTTAATCATTTCCAACTAGTTGATTAGCTATCTGGTCACGCAAAGTATTCATATACTCAATGCCTTGTGAACCCCATTCAATGTCGTGAACGAACTTGTCTTCACTTACTCCACCTTGTATTTCAGAAAACACAGTGTTCTCGTCGTACGCCATAAATAATTGATCATGAATATTGCATTTCCTTATAAAATTATGGACGGCGAAACAAACAATCACTATGTCCCTTTGTTTTGGAAAAGGGAAGGGAGCCATTTGCCTCAGGATTGGAAATCTCGCCTTCAAAACACCATATGCGCGCTCAATAACATTCCTGAGTTGTGCATGAGCATGATTGAATCTTTCTTCCTTAGTTAACGCACGTCGTCGTCGAAAATCGGCTAACCAGTACCTCGTATTACGGTAGGGAGTCATAAATCCACGAATGTTGGTGTATGCAGCGTCACAAAGGTAATATTTATCTGTAAACGTTAGTATCAAAGCTATTACATAAAAAAATATATTTAATAATCAAAGCTAAAGAATGATTAAAAACCTGTTGGGGGAAAAGGAAAGCCGGAAGTCTGGTTAAATGCAACTTTTTTAAAACTCGTGAATCATGTGCAATGCCCTCCCATCCGGCCCATACGAACGTGAATATCATATCAAAATCACAAATTGCTAAGACATTTTGATAGCATTCACCTTTTCCTCTTCCCCTGTAATGGGTCTGTTGATCAGCTGGAACGACTGCATGTACAAGAGTTCCATCTAACGCACCTATTGCTCCAGGAAATATTTGTTTTAGCTTTCTAAGGCGTTCTGAGGTATTTTTTATTGCATTAGAAGATGTTGGAACTATAACTTCTCTTGCGAAATTCATCATTGCATTTAGGACCTCATGAAAACATCTATGAATCGTTTCTGTTGAGTGTTGAAACCTTCTTTTAACCATTCGAAAACGCTCATTATGTCCTATGACAATTAAAAACATAGCCAACTTTTCTTCAAGGCTTATTGACCTACTACTTTGCAACCAATTTTTGTGTCTAAAATGATTACACATTAGTACAAATGCATCACGTGAAAGACGCATCAACTCATGACATTGTGTAGAAGTTCCATGCAACAATTCTTGCGTGTATGCATGACCAGTCAATGTCGAATTCAGGTCTCTTATCCTTTCATTTACCCTTGTGGCTAACCGTAGCCAATACCAACAAAGGTAAATAAAAACTATAATTTCCTCATCTGAATCCATAGACTACGGCCCTGTTTCCTGTCATAAAAATTACCAAAGAATTTAAGATGAAAAACATAACATCCACAAAATCCAAAACATAACATTCATAACTTAACATCCTTGTCCAAATAAACATCCCTAACAAAACAATCCAAAACATAACATTCATAACATAACATCCTTGTCCAAGCAAACATCCCTAACAAAACATCCAAAAAACAATCCAAAACATAACATTCATAAACATCCCTAATCAAAACAACCCATACTTCGCTCCCGCATTCTTAACCCATAGCTCACAACTGTGCGGCTTAAGTCGTAACCACACTTTCCTAATATCAACACTTTCACCAAAAAGCAAAAGTGCCGTTTGATATTTCGCATCAAGTTCTTCCCATCCCAATGTCTCCAGCTTGTCCATGCATGCATCCATATCATTAGAAAGTTTGTGTTTCTCAATCAACATCTTTGCCACCTCGTTAATATTGTCCCCAACTTCTATTATCTTTGAATTTATTGTTTCCTTATCTTTTCGTTTCTCCCATCTTTTTTTAGTCGGAACGGATGACTCCTCACTAGCACCTAGAGTCTGGCGGTCCGTTTGAGTGCATTCGAAATCCTCAATACCATTTAAATTGTGGTCAAACACTTCCTCAGAAGGATGAGGTAGTGTAGAAGATGGCCCCCAACTTTCAAAGCCATTCGAAGTAGAGCCCTCAAACAATTGAATACAAAGTTCGGGATAACAAAGTGGCGCACTTCTCAAAACCTCAACGTATTTGTTGGACTGTTTGAAAAAATAATATAAAATATTATAAGATTATTGAAATATAATAATAATAAATATTATTTATGAAAATAGAAATACCTTCACCTCTAATTTCCATTATTCTTCCGACAAGTTAAAGGTATTTGTAACGGAATTATAAACGTTGCCGGTTTTGTTTTTAAGCTTTGACCAAGCTGCAAATTTTGCTTTTAAATAATCGTAATGGTTCTTCATTTGTCTTTGATCCGCTATGAAATTGTGTTCTGTTTTCAATTTTTCCATAACATTCTTCCATGACATTTGTTTAAGGCTGCTCCCTTCACGCCCATTCAGTGTTATTTCGTGAACGCATGCTTCAAGAAATGTTTTTTCCACACCTAGTTTCCAATTAATCCTAATCTTTTTTGTTGCCATTTCTTTCCAATTAATCCTAATGCTTCAAAACAAATTACCATAACTCAATGACCAAACTATTTAATCCTAATCTTTACAACCAACATAGAAACAAATTAACTAAAAACATATTTCCACATCTAGCTCATGTAATAAAAAAAAAGGGAAGCTTAGACACTAAATTAACTAAAGCTAATTCCTAGCAACAAATCAATCTGTTTATCTCAAATTAGTGGCTTAAGATACACCATAACCCAAAAAAGTTGCCATATTTGATTTTACAGTATTGATGTGTGCCTTTACAATCAAAATTAATTTAACAAAGATGACAAAAATGAGAACTAATTGTAGCTAGCTTTTTTCTACAAAGGTTATGGCATAGAGGAATGTAAAAGGTAATCTAACAGTCTAACATAATAATGCACAATAGACACAGGACTTGCAGGTTAAATCCCAACATTAGTGATACTAGTCTAACATAATAATGCACAATAGACACAGGACTTGCAGGTTAAATCCCAACATTAGTGATACTTTTCAAACAATTAGCACAAAGCTATTTTGCAAAAAACCGTAAAAGCTATTTTTTGTGGTTTGAAGTGATTGTAGTTCTGATTATTTAGTGTCAAAATACTTTATTTTGCAAAAATCTGCTATGTGAAGTTCAGATTAACAAAAAACCAACATCTTGCTAATTAATTGCTACATGTGAATACAAAATCTGAACAAAAAACCAACATCTTGCTAATTAATCTTTACAACCAACACATAAACATATTAACAAAAAACCAAGTAGTTCTAGGGTTCAAGTACAAAATCAAAAATCAGAGAACGTACCTTGGCCAGAGAGGAGAAGTGGCGGCAGGCGGAAGGCTGGTGGTGACGGAGACAGATGAACAAAGCAGTAGCAGTGGCGGAGGGTTTGCGCAGGTGGTGTGGAGTCGTGCGCAGGTGGTGTCGGTCAGAGGGGGTGCGCATGTGGTGTCGGTCAGAGGGGGTGCGCAGCAGAAGGTGGAAGGTAGCAGGTGAAGGAGGCGGAGGGAGCAGCAGAGAGGTCGCTGGAGAAGATGGGCAAAAGGGGAGAAATTAGGAGGGTTTTTCATTCAGCGATGTTTTTGTGCTGAATGGTTAAGAGGTGGACTGAATGGTTAAGAGGGTTTTTTTTATGAAACAAACAATACACACCTCTGACCGATTCAGAGGTGAGCTCTTAATGAGCTCATTCAGAAGGTACCAAACAGGGCCTTACTCGCAGAAAAGCGAGGTGAGGCACAGAAAGTTGGGGATTGGTTACGGTCTCGTACATTACATACTATTTTGTATTCCTTGCAAGCTTACAAATGGGGTCAATAGATCGGATTAGTATTCATATTCATTGGTAATACATACAAAAAGAGTTCTGATCAGGGTAAAGTGATCAGATTTAACAAAAGGGTTTTGATCAGGTTAAAATGATCAAGTTTAACAAAAAGAGTTCTGATCAGGGTAAAGTGATCAGGTTTAACAAAAGGGTTTTGATCAGGTTAAAATGATCAAGTTTAACAAAAAGAGTTCTGATCAGGGTAAAGTGATCGGGTTTTAAACAAAAGAGTACTGATCAGGTTAAAGTGATCAGGTTTTAAACAAAAGAGTTCTGATCAGGCTAAAGTGATATGGTTTTAAAGTAAAGAGTTCTGATCAGGTTAAAGTGATCAGGTTTAAACAAAAGAGTACTGATCAGGTTAAAGTGATCAGGTTTAACAAAGAGTTTTGATTGGAAAATGATCAGATTTAAACATTGGGTTTATGATAACTCTTTATAATAACTTGTGAACTCACCAACCTCGTGTTGACAATTTTAAGTATGTTTTCAGGAAATTGAACGTGGTCATCAGGTTAGCAATGTAGGATACATGTATGCACGTGGATACGGCTTTTGGGAGGATTTCTCTTGTATAACTCATAGTCTTGAGTCATATTTGCGAAATCTTAACCTTTTGTAAACTCAAGTTGATATTTTGTAATGTAAATATTTTAAACTCGATTATGTATCCAATTACATGTATGTGTTTGCGGTAATCATATGCTTTGGAAACCAGTGAATGTTACGCCTCGTGTTTCCGCCCTGGCGGGGTGTGACAGAACTTGGTATCAGAGCCATTGATTATAGCGAACTAGGTGTCTAAAATGGAACCTAGTCTATAATTTGAATGACTCACTAAAATGTTTTCATTGCATAACCAGTCATCATGTCATGTCATGTGGATATTGTAGTCACAAACATGTCGTCACATTCACACTCTGACCCCATCTCTGACCCTGAATCCAACGAGGAACTTTCCGCCACACGCCCCAAAAATCGAGTACAAGTACGCAGCTCCACACCACCTAATGTTGCATTGGGAGAACCATCTATCGTCTACCGAAAGAAAAGCGGAGGACCAGTTAAGGTACAAAGTGCTAGGAAGAAGGTTCGACTTCCGCGCAAGAGAACTCTAGCAGCCCGTGACCCGGAGGACTTGGAGACTGGTGAAGAACCATCTAGGAAATGACCTTGTTACCACCCTACCGTGGGGACTATCCGTTGGATGCCCCGTACCCTGGCACGATGGAGGGAGATGGAGAGCATCCCATCTACCTTTGAGCTCGGAGAGTCTTCCAACTCCCCAACACCCCTACCCCACACTGGGGAAGCCATGGAGCTCACAGTGCCTACATTAGTAGCACACGTTCATACGCACGAGGAGCGTCTTGATGATCTCCTAGATGATATTCGGGCACAGGGGGATGCAACCATGCGCTTACGTCAAGGGCTCGGATATCGAGTACAGACTCTGGAGGATAGCACTCGAGACATACAGGGTGCCACTGACTACCTCGAGTTGAGAGCTGATATGGACTGGTAGTTCACTCTCATGGTCCGAGACATGGTGGAGGCGTTGGAGGAGAGGACTTTGGCTGCAGAATTTGTGGCAAGAGCTTGCTTTGTCATGACAGGACTTGCCATGATGATTGGGTTGTACTCTCACTTCTTCTTTTAAACCTATTATGGGCGGGTTGTGCCCATAGCACATTATATAGTTTAAAACTTTGGTACTGATGTGGTCAAGTGAACCCATCCCTTTTTGTATCCTTATCTTTTGGGAACAATGTACTATGTATGTTTTAACTATGTATGTGATGGTTTATGTTGTAATGATGGTTGTTCACGTTTGATGTTGTTGTATCCTTATGTCATGATCTATCATTATTATCATATAATGTTGTTTCTTTTTAATTGATATGTTAGAAAGAACGTCATGGTACCTAAGCGAAGGACGCCCCGTAACACTACTAGTGGCAACAACGAGACAATTTCCCCAAACATAGAACAACTCATAGCACAACGAGTAGCTGCCGCGATGGAGCAGTATGAAGCAAACCGAAATAGTGGCGAAGGAAACGACAGCGGTACCGGTGCAGGAGGTGCAGGAGGTAGCGGTACCACAGGAGGTAGCGGTACAGCAGGAGGTTCCGGAGGTAATAAAAATAAATAAGCCATAACACGTAGTCATGATCCGAATTAATGACGTTATGACTTGTGATTCTACAGATGCTCTAAATAGGAAGTGCACTTACAAGGCCTTCCTATCCTACAAACCCTGCAGTTTCAATGGCACCGAGGGTGCAGTTGGTCTGATGAGATGGATAGAAAAGATGGAGTCGGTGATTGATATTAGTGAATGCACCGCTGACTGCATGGTGAAGTATTCTACATGTACGCTCGCTGATAAAGCTTTAACTTGGTAGAATACTCAAATGAAGACTTTGGGGAGAGAGACAGCGTACCAATTGTCTTGGGAAGACTTGAAAAACATGATGATTGAGGAATACTGTCCTCGAAACGAATTGCAAAAGATTGAAACTGAGATGTGGAACCTACAGATGATAGGAGATGATGTAGCGGGATACACCGACCGTTTCAATGAATTGGCAATTCTAGTACCGCATATGGTCACACCAGAACATAAACGCGTGGAAAGGTATCTGTGGGGCCTTGCGCCTCAAATTCGTAGCATGGTAACATCATCTAATCCAATAGATGCCAAGAGTGCTATAACTTTAGCATTCAAACTAAAGGATGATGCAGTACGTAATGAATTGTTTGTGAGGAAGGAGAACGAGGAAGGTAGATCTGGGGAGAAAAGAAAGTGGATGGGAAATTCGAGTAACAAGTCTGAGAAGCAAGGGTTTAAGAAACAAGGAACTATGAAAGCTTTTGCAGTCAACACAGTGGAAAGAAAAGAGTATGATAGGGGCCTACCGAGATGTAAAAGGTGTGGAAATCATCATGCCGGTGTGTGTATCAAGTGTGGAAAATGCGACAAGTTTGGTCACACCACTCAAGCTTGTCGAACTAACAACCGAATGGGGAGAATTAAACCGGGATGTTTCATATGTGGTGACCTGAAACACTTCAAGAAGGATTGTCCCAAGTGGAAGAATCAGAACAACGCTCAGGCACCAGGGAGGGCATTTGTGATGGGTGCAAGGGACGCACGCCAGGAGCCGAACATCGTCACTGGTACGTTCCCAATAAATAATCACTATGCCTCTGTACTTTTTGATTCGGGTGCGGAAATGAGCTTTGTGTCGAATGATTTTAAATCCTTACTCGGTATTAAGGCCAGCAAACTAGATCAAAGTTATACAATTGAATTAGCAAATGGGAAATTAATAGAAACCGGAGAGGTCATTAGGGGTTGTACTTTATGTTTAGAAAACCATACATTCAGTATAGACCTTCTACCCGTCGAACTAGGGAGTTTTGATATTGTTATTGGCATGGATTGGTTATCAAAGAATCGTACCGAGATCGTATGCTTCGAGAAGATTGTACGTATCCCACTACCAAGAGGAGAAATCCTTTCAATTCAAGGCGAAAGGTGTAGAACGATGTTAAAGATGATAAACTGCATGAAAGCTCATAAGTATCTACGCAAGTGTTATTGTGCATTCCTGGCTCGCATCGTCGAGAAGAAACCCGAAGAACGTCGACTTGAGGACATACCAATTGTCAGAGATTACTCGGAGGTATTTCCCGAGGACTTACCAGGAATACCACCATCAAGACAAGTCGAGTTTCGGATCGACCTAGTACCAGGAGCCGCACCGGTTGCACGATCGCCGTATCGTCTAGCCCCTTCCGAGATGCAGGAACTGTCGAGCCAACTACAAGAATTACTTGACAAAGGTTTCATAAGACCGAGTTTCTCACCATGGGGAGCTCCGGTCCTGTTTGTAAAGAAAAAGGATGGAACCTTTAGAATGAGCATTGATTATCGGGAGTTGAACAAGTTGACAATCAAAAATCGGTATCCTCTTCCTCGAATAGACGATTTGTTTGATCAACTTCAAGGTTCCAGTTTCTATTCCAAAATTGATCTACGATCAGGGTATCATCAACTGAAAATTCAGGAAGAAGATATACCAAAAACGGCTTTTAGGACTCGTTACGGTCACTACGAGTTCCTAGTTATGCCATTTGGCTTGACTAATGCACCGGCTGTCTTCATGGATCTCATGAATTGCGTGTGCAAGCCGTACTTGGATAAATTCGTGATTGTGTTTATCGATGACATATTGATATATTCATGAACCAAGGAGGAACATGAACATCATTTGAAATTAATCTTAGAACTACTCAGGAATGAGAAGCTTTATGCTAAATTCTCTAAGTGTGAGTTTTGGATCCAAGAGGTTCACTTCCTCGGACATGTCATCAATAAGAAAGGTATCCATGTGGATCCATCCAAGATTGAAGCTATCAAAAACTGGGAAGCACCAAGAACTCCGACGGAGGTGCGTCAATTTCTGGGTTTGGCAGGCTATTACAGGCGATTCATCGAGAATTTTTCAAAGATAGCCTTGCCTTTGACCACGTTAACTCAGAAGGACAAAAAGTTTGATTGGACTGATAAACAAGAATCAGCTTTTCAATTGCTGAATCAAAAACTTTGCAGTGCACCAATCCTATCCCTTCCCGAAGGAACTGACAATTTCATCGTGTACTGCGACGCATCACACCAAGGTCTGGGATGTGTATTGATGCAAAGAGAAAAAGTCATAGTGTATGCATCCAGACAGCTAAAAGTACATGAGAAAAATTATACGACTCACGATCTGGAATTGGGTGCTGTCGTATTTACACTCAAGATTTGGAGACATTACTTATACGGTACAAAATGTACTGTCTTTACAGACCACAAGAGTCTCCAGCACATCTTTAATCAGAAAGAACTCAACATGAGGCAACGTCGTTGGGTAGAGCTACTGAATGATTACGACTGTGATATCAAGTATCACCCTGGTAAGGCGAACGTTGTAGCAGATGCCTTGAGTCGTAAAGAATGGATTAAAACACTCCGTGTTCGTGCCCTAGAATTGACAATTCATACGAGTCTCACGACTCAAATCTGGATGGCACAACAAGAGGCAATCAAAGAAGAAAACATCCAGGATGAAGCTTTACGAGGAATGATAAAGCAGTTGGAACCAAAGTCAGATGACACTTTATACTTCATGAATAGAATTTGGGTGCCATATTTTGGTAAATTACGGGAGTTGGTTATGGACGAAGCCCACAAGTCCAGGTACTCCATTCACCCAGGTTCGGATAAAATGTATAAGGATCTGAAAGAACTCTACTGGTGGCCGAACATGAAAGGAGAAATTGCAATTTATATCAGTAAATGCCTGACATGTTCAAAAGTAAAGGCACAACATCAGAAACCATCGGGATTGTTACAACAACCCGAGATACCTCAATGGAAATGGGAACAAATTTCCATGGATTTCATTACAAAGTTACCCAAGACATCGAGCGGGTATGATACTATATGGGTAATCGTCGATCGTTTGATGAAATCAGCTCATTTTCTACCCATCAAAGAGACGGATAAAACCGAGAAACTTGCAAGGCTTTATATTAAGGAAATTGTGGCTAGGCACGGAGTGCCAATTTCTATTATCTCTGATAGAGACAGCAGATTCATGTCTAGAATCTGGAAATCATTACAAGAAGCCATGGGCACACGTCTTGACATGAGCACGGCATATCACCCACAAACAGATGGTCAAAGTGAAAGGACCATTCAAACTTTAGAGGATATGCTCCGTGCGTGTGCAATTGACTTCGGTGGAAATTGGGATACTCATTTGCCACTAGCTGAGTTTTCATACAATAATAGTTACCACACCAGCATCTAAGCCGCTCCGTTTGAGGCTTTGTATGGTCTAAAATGTCGTTCACCGCTATGTTAGGCAGAAGTTGGTGACAAGCATTTAACCGGTCCTGAGGTTATTCAAGAGACCACGGACAAGATTTTTAAAATCAAGGATCATCTGAAGGCCGCCCGTGACAGACAAAAGAGTTACGCGGATAACAGACGAAGACCTTTAGAATTCCAAGTGGGAGACAAAGTCATGTTAAAGGTCTCACCTTGGAAAGGAGTTGCAAGATTTGGCAACCGTGGCAAGCTTAACCCTAGGTACGTTGGACCGTTTGAAATTTTGGCTAGGGTTGGCCCTGTAGCTTACAAGCTCAAGTTGCCACAAGAACTAAACAATATACATGATACGTTTCATGTGTCAAATCTCAAGAAGTGCTTATCAGACGACACATTAATTATACCGTCTGATGAGATTCACATAGACGACAAGTTGCACTTCCTTGAGGAACCTATGGAAGTCACAGATTGGAAGGTTCAGAGAACAAGGCACAGCCGTGTTAAGCTGGTCAAGGTACGTTGGAATTCAAAGCGCGGCCCCGAGTATACGTGGGAGCGGGAAGATAAAATGAAATCCAAGTACCCGTCCTGGTTTACAAACACTCCAGGTCAGAATGACAAGAACTGAATTTCGGGACGAAATTCTCTGTAATATGGGGAGAATGTGACACCCAACATTTCAGGTCAATATCCATATTACATAAATACACGTTCATATTTATTATTTCCTGATATTTATTTTGACTAAGTAAAGTCAAGAAGTCTAGCAAAGAAGTTTATTCCAAGTCTAGTAAATCTTAAAGAATTACTAGAAAAAGTAAGTGGTATAACCCGACTAAATACGAACGTAAATGGTTAAATAAAATAACCAGAAATATATATATATATATATATATATATATATATATATATATATATATATTACACAAAATTTACGTTGAACTAAAATTTATTCCTAAGACTAAATCATATAATATACGTAAAAGTAAAATAATAGACTTTTCGAAGACGTTACGAGGTAGCGCCACCTTTAGGTACTCATACCTACAAATAATCACCTCAATGAATTATACAAACCAAGGTTTCAATAATTTCTTCATCGAGCCATAAACTGGTTAAAATTATAATACCGTGAAGAATATAAACCGAATTAAATTACCATTTGGAACTCTAATTGATACTAATACCATTAATAAAATAATACTTAAATTTAGTTATCATTAACCCCAAACCACTTCCTTGACTTTCTCGGCCGAAAGTCAGGGGAGCCATTCTCCCACTTGCTAATTCACTCAAATTCAGATAAAAACCATACATCCTCAGTCGAAATCTCACAATTCCTTTCAAGCTTTCTCATTTTCTTACGGCAAATTCCCCATTCCTCTTCAAGATCGAATTCAAGTTTTAAAGCGAAATCCACCATAATTCGGTGTTATAAGGAGAATTTCAAGTGTTCTTGAAGAAAGCTTAGTAAAAGAATTCAAGACTGAAATCATCATCTCTATTAGAGGTAAAAACTCAATATTATCCATTTTAATTTCTTTAAAACCGTAGCTAAACATACAAATCGTTCAAACACAAGTAAGATAACAAGAAAAGTGTGTCAAACTCAAGATTTGAACATAAAAATATACAGGACGAATTCTGTTAATCAAAGTACTGTAATCGAAACTAGGAGTTTCGATACCGGTTGATCAATCGAAACTAAGGAGTTTCGATATATGTTGTCCAATCGAAACTAGGTAGTTTCGATACCTATTACTCAATCGAAACTAGGTAGTTTCGATATCTGCTTACTCAATCGAAACTAGGTAGTTTCGATACCTATTACTTAATCGAAACTATGAGTTTCGATACCTGTTTTGCTCAGTCGAAACTAGGAAGTTTCGACATCTGTTCTGTTTAATCGAAACTAAGAAAGTTTCGATACCTGTTCATCAGCCCCATGGAGCAGTAACTTAGAACTATTTTATAACGAAACTACTATTGGAAAAACTAAAAAGATATTTAAAACAAAAAGCAATCAGATCTGCTAAGTCGGGTGAACAACTTGCGTTTAAGACGGGTAGTCTTAACGTGTATGTTATCCTTGTATAATTAGGATACGGATAGGCGAGTCTGCTGATTATCCAAATATTTGCTAGCATTCATACTGTCGAGGTGAGTATCACTAATTCCCCTTTTTCTAAGTTTTGAAATGATTTGGGGTGGAAACATACTTGTAAAAGAATTTTCGTATGTAAATGAATGAAACTAATGATTTGACCGTATGTATGTATTGAGGGAACAATAGAGCGCTTAAAGTCCTCGGAATAAATTAGTAACCATTAGCTATGGACTTAGCCCGGGATTATATGAATAGTACTATTGGGGGTGACGCCTCCGGTCATGGTTAGTCGCGCTAACCAGGGGTCCAAATGGCCGAATGACCGCATATTGTCTTACTCGCAGAAAGGCGAGGTGAGGCACATAAAGTTGGGGTTTGGTTACGGTCTCGTACATTACATACTATTTTGTATTCCTTGCAAGCTTACAAATGGGGTCAATAGATCGGATTAGTATTCATATTCATTGGTAATACATACAAAAAGAGTTCTGATCAGGGTAAAGTGATTAGGTTTAACAAAAGGGTTTAGATCAGGTTAAAATGTTCAAGTTTAACAAAAAGAGTTCTGATCAGGGTAAAGTGATCAGGTTTATCAAAAGGGTTTTTATCAGGTTAAAATGATCAAGTTTAACAAAAAGAGTTCTGATCAGGGTAAAGTGATCGGGTTTTAAACAAAAGAGTACTGATCAGGTTTTAAACAAAAGAGTTCTGATCAGGCTAAAGTGATCAGGTTTTAAAGTAAAGAGTTCTGATCAGGTTAAAGTGATCAGGTTTAAACAAAAGAGTACTGATCAGGTTAAAGTGATCAGGTTTAACAAAGAGTTTTGATTGGAAAATGATCAGATTTAAACATTGGGTTTATGATAACTCTTTATAATAACTTGTGAACTCACCAACCTCGTGTTGACAATTTTAAGTATGTTTTCAGGAAATTGAACGTGGTCATCAGGTTAGCAATGTAGGATACATGCATGCACGTGGATACGGCTTTTGGGAGGATTTCTCTTGTATAACTCATGGTCTTGAGTCATATTTGCGAAATCTTAACCTTTTGTAAACTCAAGTTGATATTTTGTAATGTAAATATTTTAAACTCGATTATGTATCCAATTACATGTATGTGTTTGCGGTAATCATATGTTTTGGAAACCAGTGAATGTTACGCCTCGTGTTTCCGCCCAGGCGGGGTGTGACACATACCATGCCTGAGGTGCTTGATGAAGATCATAAAGTGTTTTGTCGAGCTTATACACTTTATTGATATTATGCGGATCTTCAAAGCAGGGAGGTTGAGTGACATAGACCTCTTCATGAACTTTTCCATACAGGAAAGCACTCTTCACATCAAGTTGATAGACCTTGAAGCCGACATTGGAGGCATAAGCCAGAAACAGTCGAATGGCCTCAAGTCTAGCAACTGGGGCATATACTTCTGTGTAATCCAAGCCCTCTTGTTGATAAAATCCTTGAACAACCAACCTTGCCTTGTTTTTCACTACTACGTGTCGATCATCCGTTTTGCACTTGAACCCCCATCTGGTTCCAATTGGTTGTACACCTCTTGGAAAGTCAACTTAATCCCACACATGAAACTTTTGGAATTGAGACAGTTCATCTTGCATTGCCTTAATCCAGCAGTTGTCAGCGAGAGCCTCTTTCACATTCTTCAGCTCCAATTGGGACACGAATGCAGCATGCAAACATGTTTTCATGATACCAGTGTCAAGAATCTCATCATACAAACAAGTGTTCTCAGCAATGGTTCTATGACGAGTTTGAACACCGGCATGAGGATCACCAATGATGTTGTCAATTAGATGATTCTTATACGCTCTCGTCTCTGGTACATGCGGTTCCTGGAGGTTTGTGTCTAGATTCATGCTCAACTCCCCCATATCTTGTGTTACAGAAGAAGATGATTCAATGCTGATTGGATCAGCTGGAGCTTCATTTCCTACACGAGTGGTAGGATCAGCTGGAGCGTCATCTCCATCAACATGGACAACTTCAACGTCCTTACTATCATGAGTTCCAGATGCAGATGCAGCATTGGAATTGAGAGTTATAATAGGTACAGTGGCACGGGTTGAGAAGTTTGAGTCATCATCGCCATTAAAGAAATCATACACATTTGCGACGTCATCGACAGATAGATCAGGAAGGTTGAAAGACTTGAATAGCGCATCATAATCAAAACCCCAAGACCAGTTGGTTCTGGTGGAATGTTGTGTTTACTGCAATCCACTTCGAACCATTCCTCGACAGTACGAGTTCCTATATTGTACACTCTCTTGCATGGTGAATTGGCAACATATCCTAAGAAGATGCCTTCCACTGCTTTTGCATGAAATTTAGATTTCCAATCCTTGTATTGTAGCAATAAGGAACAAGGACTACTGAAAGGAACTAGGTAGTCAAAATTGGGAGGTCGATTGTTGATCAACTCATAGCAAGTCTTGTTGTGCCTTTTAACAACCAGGACTCTGTTCAAGACGTGACAAGCTGTGTTGACCGCTTCTGCCCAGAAATTGACAAGAAGCTTTGCATCTGACAGCATTGTCCTTGCAGTCTCAATCAATGTTCTGTTCTTCCTTTCTGCAACTCCGTTCTGCCGAGGTGTGTACGGGGCACTAAATTCGTGACGAATACCCTTCTTGAGACAGAAAATATCAATGAAATTATTCTTGAACTCAGTTCCATTCTCACTCCTTATTTTTCTAACCTTCAACTTGCATAGGGATTCCAAACTCAAGATCAGGTATTGAAGAATGTCAGCTGTCTCATCCTTTGTACCTAAAAAGTGCACCCAAGAAAAACGTGAGAAATCATCAGTTACAACCAGACAATATGACTTACCTCCAATACTCCTGATACTTATGGGCCCAAACAGATCCATATGTAAGAGCTCCAGAGGGGTATCGATGGAGTTTTGGAGCTTGGGCTTGTGAGACTTTCGTTGCTGTTTGCCCTTTTTACAAGGCATACAGTCATCTGCAACGGAAAATCTCAGCTTAGGAATCCTGGTAACTAAACCATTTCGGACAAGATGATTCATTTTTCGATAAGAAATGTGTCCGAGCTTCCTATGCCACAAGATTGAGTCAAGCTCTGTCGCTTTGGTAAGCAAACAAGTAGCAACTGATGAGGTGGTTGTTGCCACGCTCATATCGATCTGATTGGTGTCGTTTGTTCTTGGTGCTCGCATCAGAATCCAGTCTTTAGGAACTTCAAAACCAGGTTTGAGAATCATGCATTCTGACTTATCAAACATAACCAAGTACTCCTTGTCGCACATCTTTGAGACACTCAACAGGTTATGCTTCAGCTGCTTGCAGTAGTTGACGTTGACGAAGCTAACACAACCATTCGTAACCACGCCTTGACACGTGATACTACCGCCTTTCTCTCCTGCAAAGGCCACATAGCCGCCTCTGAATGGTTTGGCATCTTGAAGCAGGGCCATGTTACCTGTCAGGTGCCGGGAGCATCCACTATCTACATACCAACTGTTAGAGATAGTACCCTTCGGATATCCATGCACGAGTCACAAATAGATTAGTTAGATTTGGAGACCCAAGCCATAGTGGTCTTGGGTCGTCCGTCTTTCTCAAAATAAACTACCTCTATCAACTCACAGTAATGACTGTCAAAAATGGGTGAATCTTTAGAAGACTTGGGATCAGGAGATTGAGAACTTTTGGATTTCTTATTCCAGGACCTCTTCTTTTTCTTAACTGGAACAGTAGGCTTGCATTCAACAGCAGTAGGTGAACTAATGGAAGCTTCACCTGATTGAATTCCAGCCAGCTGTTCCAGCTTTCTCAATCTCTTATTCCTTCTTATCCTCTGTGGTTTGGAGAGTTTCACCACAGATTTCTCACTAGTTGGTGCACTACCAGATGTAGATGCACAGGGTTTAGCAGGAAGCTTTTCCCTTTTTGGAACATATGGTTTAGTCTCAGATGTGATCTTTGGCTTTACTATAGGTTTCACTGGTGGTTTCACCACCTTTTCTTTTGGACTCTTGGGCTGTTTCATTGGTGGTGACTTGGGGATAACAGCTGCTTATGAAACAATTGGTCGTTTCCCTTGGTTCTTATTAGGGCAGTTCACCAGGATGTGACCGACCATACCACAGTGAAAACAGGTTCTCTTTTCCTTGTAAATCCTCCTGTAAGGCTCATTAGATCTGGCATTAGATGACTCAGCATGATGAGCAGGAGGAGTTGTTTGATGAACAGTAGCATTTGTTTGACCCGATGGTGATTGAGTTTTGGGATTATAATATTTTTTCAAATTTTCTTGATAGCCAAGCCCATAATGAGCTGCAAAGGCTTCTTTCTTAACTTGGTTAATATTTTTATAACCCCCATAAAACATCACTTTTAATTTTTCATTTGTTTCAACAGTGTCGGGTTCGGTTAAAATGCAATTATCACGATCAGTGACAACGTTTTTATTAACCTTTTGTTCATCGAGAAACTCCTCTGAGACTACACCATCAGGGCAGGTGTTCTCAGAGCCTTCATCAGTAAAGAACTCTTCATCAGAGGCAGAGCCAGCCTTACTTGAGGAATCATCCTTGTTAGAGGAATCATCCTGACTAGAGGACGCATCAAGGCATGACAAATCAATGTCAATTAAGCCGTTGACAAATTTCCCGCTTACTGGTGGAGGAATGGCATTAGTACCCAACCCTAAGCCACTCAATTGTCTTACTACTGATTCTAAGTGTTCCACCACAAACCGAGAATTTTCAACTTCTCAATTTTGCCATTTAACTACAAGATCTCATTTTGCAGCTTGGTGATTTCGGTATTTCTCTTTTCCAACCCCTTGTACGCAACATCCAAATGAAACTGTTGATCACTGGTTTTAAGTGAAAAATCACGTCTTTCTTTCTTTAAAGTTTCAATTGAATCTTTGTAACGTTTTTCGTTTTCTTTGTAGCTTAAAGCTGCAATACGAAGGGACTTTCTCTTCAAGCTTAGAATTTTCATCCTTCAAGCTTAGACATTTAGAACAAGAAATGACAGCAAAAGAGTTAGAATCTACCTCAGTTGACGAACATGATGCCTCTTCAATAGCCACGAGGGAAAATGCAGTTGTAGACTCCCTTTGGTGTAGGTCCCTAATTCAGTGCGTGACGGATCTCTAGACTCGCAGTACGACACGGTGATAACGTGCGGAATCCATGATCAACGTGCTCGTGTAACTCAATCAACAACAACGGTGTAAATAAACTCTTTGTATTTCCACTACAATATCAGGTTACAATATTCACTCTCTAATCACTTCTTCCTGATATCGTCTATTCTCTGTCTACACTAAGTTCTGAATTTATAAACTGTCTATTTACCTGCTATAGGCGAACTTAACAAGTTCGCCTCTACAGATGCTTAGGCGAACTTATTAAGTTCGCCTCTAATAGGCTAAGCGAACTTAACAAGTTCGCCTCTGATAAGTTCGCCTCTCTATGAACTTACACAGAATTTTATCAACAGTTACAAAACATGTCCTAACAGACTCCCCTTTAACTATTTCTAACAATTCTATCAATTACAAGTCAAAGACTCTAAGACTAAGACATAATATCTTCAAGCTCGTTGTCACCAGAATATGCTCCAACAGACTCCCCCTTGACAACAGCTTTAGAAGATTGTCATCCGTCTTTATATATCATCAAACACACTGTAGTCTTTTTCTTGTTCATCTGCACACTTTCTCTTTATTTCTAGAAGAAAACTTGGGAGAAGGACCCCTTGTCAACTTCTGTCTGCAATATTCAGTTTTTGCAAAGGAGAACAACCAAGAATAACCAACAATTAAAGATTTCCATGGAAGCTGGAAAAATAAAATCTTTTTGGTTTTTCAATCATAAGAAACACAAAACCTTTTTGGTTTTTCTCTATATAAACTGAAATGTAAAATACAAAATCACATCTTTTTGGTCGAACATCACGAGTAAGAAGATCATATCAGTATATATGAGATATCAATCACACATCTTGGATATAAAATCCATATAATATCAAATGGTATCCTATGTCATTCTTTCAAGCCTTGACAAATCAACCGATATCTTTCAAGATTATCACACTCTATCTTTTCAAGACTTTCATATTGCATGTTATGATACGCGATAAACATTCAAAGAAAATAGGATCACGCTATGACACACAAATTTAAACTGTCAATATTATAAGATTTGAAACTAAAGCATCTCATTCCCACTTTCTTGTGAGTTAAGGTACCATTTAAGTATGAAATACAACGTGTACCCCACTAGTATGCCAACAGAAAGTAAATACACTATCTTCAAGACATATGAGATTTTACTAAAGATTATCCGAATTTCCAGAATGAGGAGACATCACTTAGCACACGAATAGTAGAATCCAAATTGGATTGTATAGGAATCAATGAGATTCAGAATCGAATGATTCAATGTATTGGCTTATATATGTGGAATCATAAGATTCAGGTACGTGGATCCAACAGTTATCTGGATTATGAATTCAATGGAATCAATAAAGATGATTTATCAATATGATCCAAGGGCTAGTATATGTTTGACAGATGTTGTCAAGTACATATCTTGATTATACTTCAAATTGCATGCTTTTCGAGACATGGGCACTGAAGCAAATCGAATGAATAGTGCTAAGGACATAACCCGAAACTGATCTCATAGGAAAATCTTTATTAAAAGCTAATATTCTTTATCTGAAAGTGATCTTTTAACGCACAACGCACACACCCAGGCATAAAATGGGTTCAAATCACAGTTGTAACATATGAAATTATGTTTTCACACTACTAATGGTTCAGTGACGCTTTTAGTCTACTGACAATTCAAATTATATGCATACACAACACTATCATTTCCTATTTGTGTAGTCTCTGAAGTTTAGATCAAAACATATAATTCAGATATATTAACATAAAGCACCAACCAGTCAATCTAAGGTCATGTGTGAAAGACCATCCATTGATGTACTATCGTCTCTTCTTATAACTTCAAGTAATGTCAATTTTATCTTTTTCAAGTTGTTTGGCTTTTTCAAAATCTTTATGAAAGATAGTAAAACAAACGAAAATAAACCTTCCATGAAAACATTTTATGAAAAACATTTTACTTGGTTACTCAGGATTAAGCAATTCAATCAATTAAAAACTCAAACCAATGTAATGTAATTGAATGTCATTGCCTCTGTCACCAACACAGTTCTGTACTCCCCCTGTCCTGTAGACTCCCCCTCAACTAGTCAAATGGTTGCATCAACGACTTTATGCTCACCATCGTCATTCAAAGTTTCAGGTTATCATTTGGACTTTGTAAAACTCTTTCAAAATAACATTGTGTGTGACATATTCTCCCCCTTGAGCATCAAGTCTTTGAAACAAATAGATTCTCAGTTATCAACAACTCGTTACTCTTGTAGATGTCATTCCCTGCTATGTGCTTAGAACCACCACTATCAACAACCAAAATGGTTTTAATAGTCCCTCTTGGTTAATCCTGCACATCTAACAAGAAACATTAATTTGAAATTGGGACCCAAGCCATGGTAGTCATGGGTCTTCCATTTGTATCAAAATAATAAACCTCACTCCATTCACAATCGAATCTTTCATCTATTTTATGTGATTGCTCTGATGAATCAGAAACATAAACTTTAGATTTTCAAACATACTTCTGTTCATTAAGTTCTTTTTGCTTAAAATGTGAAGTGTTTGAACAATTTTGTTCATTTGAAAAATGTTTAGATTGTGAAAGCTCTTGTTGTTCTAAAAGTTTTCTCAATCTTATGTTTCTCCTCCATCTTTGAGGTCTAGAAATCCTAACCTCAGATTTTGAATTACCATTTGGTATATCATGAGGTTTAACCACATTTGGGTTAACATAAGGCTTACCATGAGTTCTTACCTTTTCTGGAGTAACATGTCGGTTACCTTTGGCATTGTGAGGACAAGCAATCCGAATATGACCCACAAGACTACAGTAAAAGCAAGATCTCGTCTCACGATAATCTCTCATATAAGGAATCTTCACACGATTAGATGCACTTGAAGAAGATTCTCCTACATGAACTTCTTTTGGCTTTATTTTCTTTGGAACTCCAGATTTTGCAACAGGTTTTGATTCAAGCTTCATCTTCTCAGGAACTACATGCTTCTTTCCTTTATTTTTGTAAGGACAGTTCACCACAATGTGTCCCATCTCATTACAATGAAAGCATGTACGCCTGTCTTTATAATCTCTGACATATGGAACTCTCCTTGAGTTTGAAGAACTTCTAAATGTATAATTTCCAGATGAATTAGAATCAACCTTTGAGTCTTTCTTAATCTCTTTCGGTATCCACTCTACCTTAGCTTCATCAAAATAATCATCATCACTCTCATCAGAATACACCATATCTTCACCTGTGACTGGATTCACTTTCAACACAGTCTTAGGATCTAAATCCTCATCTTTTATAATCTCAGGTGTAACAGAATAATTTTCGTTGAATGGTGGAGGAACATAGCCAATACCACTAGTTCCCTTCCCCTCTTCAGTATTCTCATGATAATATCCTAATAAGAATGATGAATTTCCAAAGCTTTCTAACTTTCTATGTAATCTAATCACCTCTGCTTTAGATTCAGCTAGTTCCTTATCTTTTTTAGCAAGATCATTATTTCTTATCTCAATTTCTGCAAAGGACATATCCAGGTGATATGCCTGCTCTTTGATCTTCAAAGTCAGAGAACTAATACCCCTCTTCAGTGATTCTATTCTTTCAATACACACATTCTCATTATCTTTTAATTTCTGATTTACTGTGTGCATGGATTTCATATCACAAATAAGGTTTACGTTGTCATCCATAACCCTCATCATTTTATCCTTCACTGAAATACAGTTAGAACAAAACGTTTTAGAGTTAGAAACTACCTCAGGTTTTAGTTCTGAAGAAGATGCACCAGGAGCCATGAATACGTCATCATCAGCTTCACTCTTTTGATCAACAATGACATGCTCTGCATCAGTTTCTAAGTCACTCAGATCATCTTCAACTGTCTGAAAGCTTTCTTCAGTCATCACATCAGTCTCGGTAGACTGAGTACTTTCACCAGAACGAATACTCTCGCTATCAGTTAAATCTGCAGAAGAATCACTTTGAGAATCACCCTGCTTCTCCAATACTTCTTTGATCAAGACCACAAACGCTTGAGAAGTTGCTTCACCCTTTTTCTTCAATGCTTCCCATAGATCTCTTGAAGTTGGACACTTCCCGAGACTATGAATGATTTCTTTTGGTAAAGACAACGTTAAAGTTTTACGCGTCTTCATCTCTCGATCAAACTTTTGCTTTTCTACTTTAGTAAGAGCTGTCACTGGTTTAGGACCATCATAATATCCCATATAGTCATAAGTAAGATGCACATATCCTTCAAATATGGATATCCAAAAGTTTTCTTCAGTTTCTGATACGAACTGTTCGAACCGGACTTTCCAGCTACAGTAATCTGATATGCACAAAAGCCTCGGTGGCATAGTTCCAATCTCATTATGATCACATGAAATTGACATTTTGAAAATTTTGCGAAAATAGCCGGAAAAAATTTCCCACCAAAACTCTTTTAAAAAATTTCAAAATTTCAAAATTTCAAAAATGATTCAAAACAAGCATATAAACTTTCCCTAAAAATTTGGACAAGAAGAATTTTCCCGCCAAAATACTTTTTTTTATGAGCACTAGTTAAGTTCGCCTGATACTGCCTAAGCGAACTTAATAAGTTCGCCTGACTGAGCGAACTTGACCCCAAATGAACTTAACCCCAAGCGAACTTATTAAGTTCGCCTAATCTGCACCAAGCGAACTTATTAAGTTCGCCTCTCTAAGTTTGCCTGCAACAGAATTGCTAAGTTCGCTTGCATCAGCTGTTCAACCAAACACGAACCAAAAATTCAGAAAATCATCATATATTGCTGAATTGATGGAATTTGATTAAATTGAACCGTAGGAATGTGTGGGAACTGATTAGGAACACTTCTATCGGATCAATTTCATCAAATGAATCCAAAATCAATCGAAAATGATAAAAAAATTCTCCATTTTTACCAAGAACACAAAAAGATGAAAAATCTTCAAAATCTCTGAAATTTGATGTTGATTGGACACGAAAACACCATGAATCTTCTGCTAATCAAGAGCAATAGCTCTGATACCACTTGTAGGTCCCTAATTCGGTGCGTGACGGATCTCTAGACTCGCGGTACGACACGGTGATAACGTGCGGAATCCATGATCAACGTGCTCGTGTAACTCAATCAACAACAACGGTGTAAATAAACTCTTTGTATTTCCACCACAATATCAGGTTACAATATTCAGTCTTTAATCAGTTCATCCTGATATCGTCTATTCTCTGTCTACACTAAGTTCTGAATTTATAAACTGTCTATTTATAAACACAGACCTGCTATAGGCGAACTTAACAAGTTCGCCTCTGTATGAACTTACACAGAATTTTATCAACAGTTACAAAACATGTCCTAACATTTGGTCAGCCACAGAAGCTTCCCGTTCTTCTGCTTCCATCATTTCTACTATCTCAGCCATGAGACCAACTTGTGTTTGAGCAATAATGGCATCCTCTAAATGAACACCCCAATCAAAGCTATCGTCCTGTTGTGCTACCAAAGCATTGGATGTTCCACCTTGACTTTGATTACGGTTGTTGGAATTGTTGTACCCTTGACCGTTTCCTTGGCTAGGTCTGGTGAAACCCGAAGCCGATGCTTTGTACTTCTGACATTCATGTGCAATGTGTCCAAAGTTCTGACACTTATAGCACTTGGCTTTGGATTTATCAAAACCAACTTTGGCATTTGAATGCCCACCAATGAACTTTCTTCATGTTCTGTTCAAGAAACGTTTGGCTCTTCTCAAGATCATGTCCATATTCCACTGAATATCCATGTCCTCCATATCATCTGGATCCACCTGATTAAAATCTTCTTCTATGGTTTCAGGATCCGTTAGCTTGCCACCAATGAAGTTCTCATAGGCAAGCATACAAGATGAAAACAGAGCCACATGATCTTCAGCTATCCTGGCTATTGCAGATTGGTTAGCTGAAGATGTGGGAAAGGGATTTCTTGAGAAATTTTTGTGGTGAGAGCCAGATCCAGAAGCTGCATAGCATGCATGACCACCACAAACATTTGAGTTTTCCTCTTCATGAGAGTTCCCAAAGAATAGGGCAATTCCTGAACCCCGATGACTTAGCTGTGGAAGACGCCCCATAATACATAGAAGGATCTTGGATTTGAGGTCTTCCAGAGCTTTCTCTTATTTTCAGGTTCATATCATGTGCTTGAACCTTTCCGATTGCTTCCTTAATCGTCATCTCATAAAACTTGGAGTTCTCTCTCATCAAAGTGGTGTACATCTCAAACTTTGGGAGTAGGGCATCCAGAAACTTCTCAACTAACTCCTCCTCAGTATATGTTAGATCATAAGCTTTCAACTCAGTTTGCAGATGATAGAATATAGATATAAGTTCATCTGTAGATTCATTCTCCATGTATCTGAAGCACTCATACTACTTTCTAAGAAGATCCCTCTTACTCTTCTTGATGTCACTGTTTCCCTCAAATATTTTCTATTATGCCTTCCAGAGATCTTTAGAGTTATCGTATCCTCTGAAGCTGTGAAAAATCTCTCTAGTCAGAGCCATTGTGATAGATCCATGTGCCTTCTTTTCTATGTTATAAACTTTCTTTTCTTTTTCATCAAGTTTAGAGATAGGCTTGGGAACAACTTCATCAAGATATGTATAAGTGGGATGCTTATAACCCTCAAGAATGGGTATCCACAGTGAGGAATCGGTGTATGATATATAATGCTCAAAGCGTGCTTTCAAATTAGAGTAATCATTAACGTTAAGCAACTTTGGTGGTTTATGTGGAGTTCCAATTTCATTGTCATAGTTAAGTAGGTTACCAAGGTTCTGAAGATTTGCCATAGTGATACACTTAGTCAAATTTCAGAAAAATCAGAACAACTTGCGCACTTAAGACTGGCCTTGCGCACTTAAAAACTTGTTCTTGCGCACTTAGGATTTGCTCTTGCATACTTAGCAAGTACGCAAGAGTAAATGATAAGTACGCAGGGTTTAAGTTAAGTATGCAACAAGATGGTTTTGCGTACTTAGCAAGTACGCAGGTCACCTTTTCACCAACTTTCACCAACTTTTTCCGATCACTGGAAAACACATCGGATCTTCAAAAATTGAAGATCAAACCAACTAAATCAAGCCAAAGGGTTAGAAACTTGTTTCTAACACACCTTTGATGCTCAAAACACTCAAACAAACAACAAAAGGTCGGATTTTGACTAATTTTTGCCTCTAAAATAGTGCTCAAGAGCTACCCTTATTTTACCTCAAAAATCACCAAAAATCACTCAATTTTGTTTGTAAAAAGTCTGTAGATTGTGTAGAAGATGCTCCTAACACACTCACAACACTTGAAATCAAGAGCAAAGCTCTGATACCACTTATAGGTCCCCAGGTGTCTCGGATTGATACGTGTGGGTGTGTGACTAGTCCAACCGAGTGCGGAATGCCCGTGACTAGGTGGAGAATCAACCAACACAAAGTAAACCGACAACGAAAGCACTTTCAAGGTTCGTCTATTATAAACTGAGCCAGTTACAGAAAAGTTACAAATGAATGCGTACATAACTTCCGTTAAGACATGCTATTTATACTAGACCTGGTTCCTGCATACTTGGCAAGTGCGCATGACTATTGTTCATGCGTACTTAGCAAGTACGCAGACTTGTTCTTGCGTACTTGCTAAGTACACAGGATATATAAGTGCGCACAACACTTAACAGAAACAGACAAGACTAAGTACATACATATGTGATTACAACTCAATAATCAATACATACAGACACTAACATACAAATACAAATACATACAAGACTAGTACAAAAAACTAAGACAGTATCCTGAGTGTCTGTCACACAAAAGTGCTTCAACAATATTTAGGAAGTGAATATATGTAAATAGTACTTTCATTGATTCATTAAGGTTAAAATAGTAATTCAATAAGTTATTTTAAATTAATTGGGTAAATCTATATTTATACTCTATAATAAATAAAGGTTTTGATAAAACAAATTTTTCCGTCTCTCTCCTATTAATTGCACAAGTTTTCTTTAATTATTTTTTAATAATTTTTTATTTTCCGACTCTCTCTCCTATTAAATAATAATGATTTCTACAATTATTTTTATTTTAAAAAATATGGGTTTGTTCATAAAACATTTTTAGAAATTGAAAATTTATTTAATTATTTTTATAAAACATTTTTAAAAAGTAACTATATGACAATTTCTTAAATTTGTATTAAAAACTATGTAATATGTCATAAATATGTAATATGTAAATATTTATTATTAACTATGTAACATTGCATTTATTTAACACGTGTAATACATGGGGTTTTTAACCTAGTATGTAATATATAAGCTTTAGGAAGAAGAAATATGTAATTAAAATTAGAGGTTGGGTAAATATGTAATAAATGAACTTGAGAAGAAGATATATGTAAATGACCCTAAAAAAATTACATCGCAACGTTGACAAAAAAACTAAAAACAGCCGCGCCCAGCGTATTTAAAAAACGTTAACGAACAAACGTTATTAAAGGTAAACGAAATTAATAGAAAATGAAACAGGCTAAAAGCGTATATTATATAGTATAAGGGTTGAAATGAAAATGTTGAAAAGGTAAAAAAAATACAAAAGTTTGGTGGCAAAAATAGAAACAACCCAATCTTAACTATTCATGGAGGTTTTGTTTTAATATATACTAGGTTAAAACCCATGTATTACATGGGTTAAATAAAGACAACTTTTAGTTTCTATGAATATTTGTATGTTGGATGTTATTGGTGAAATAATTATTTTTTAAAATTATTTTATAAAAAGAATGAAAAAAATTTTAATCTATAAAAATAGTTTATGAACATGCATATTTTTTAAATAAAAAACGTTTTATAAAATCATTATTATTTAATAGGAGAAAGAAGCGGAAACAAAAAAATTAAAGAAACTTATGTAATTAATAGGAGAGAGAGGCTGGAAAAAATGTTAAGGGTGAATATTAGAGTGACAAGTGTCACTCCAAAACATTTATTTATTATATAGTATATATATATGTATATATATACACATATATAGGGAAAATATAGAATAAAAACCCACTTGAGTTGAAAAAACCTTGGAAAAAAAAAATTACAATTTTTTTTTAAAATTTGGGATTGATTATTTATATAAAAAATGCTCTAGTCGCAAAAAAAATAAAAAAAGCGCCAAATAAAAAAAGAAATAAAAAATAGCAAAAATCAGTGTTTTTGTTGCTTACGTATGCTGTTGGAACCTAGTAGTCCATAGAAATCAATTAGGTTTAGAATTGTATAACTTTAGAGTTTTCGGTCGAAAAGTGTTTTCGGTCGAAAACACTTTCCGATCAGAAGATTTTGATCGAAACTCTTTAGTATAAATAGTATTGTCTTTTGTATTTTCTAGTAACTATTCTTATTTGTATTGTTTGATTCCAATTCTACAAGAGAGAATTTTCAGTGTGTTGTGTTGCTATTCTGTGATTTACTTTGCTGTTATAATGAAGATTATCAATATGTTTGTGTGCATCTTGTGTGATTGATTCTATCCTTTTGTTCATATTTGATTCGATCATTTCGGTGTGACTTTGATTTCTAGATTGATTCCGCCAATTCAGAGAGTGATTGAAGACTTTATCCTTGAATATCAGCAGATCAGAGGGAACCACAAGTGGAATCAGAGCCGTTGGTTAAAGCTCTTGGTATTAAAGAAGAATTTTAGTCAAAATTGATCGAATTTGAGTAATTTGGGTGCCATTGTTGTTGATTTGAAGCCAATATTGATGGAGATGTAGTTTGCATCAAGTTTGGAGGCTTGATTTTTGATTCAGATCATCACAGAAAGTTTTTGGTCAATTCAAGTGTTATTCTGTTGAATTGCCCGAAAAGTCTTGTTGAAGAAGCCGAATTCATTTTTCGACCGAAAAGCCTATATTTTTCGATCGAAAAGTAGTGCCAAAAGTAAGGATAAATTTCATCTGTGTTCGAAATATTCAGACTTTTCGACCGAAAAGTCTTGCCCGAAAAGAGTTTTCGACCAGTCAATTTTTCAACCGAAAAGTTCTAAGTTGGGAAGTTTTTCTGATTTCGACCAAGTTTCAAATTACAAGTATAGAATGGCTGGAAAGGTTTACGATACTGAGAGGGTTATTAGGAAATCACCATCGATGCTGAAATCAATATCAGAATTTTCCAATTGGAAAATAATGATGAAGGCGTATTTCAAGTTTACTGAACACACACTTTGGGAATCAATTGTGAAGGGTCCTCATATTCCCAAGACTGCAAATGCTGATGGGTTAGTCCCGATTGCAGATCCTAACCTTTATTCAGAGGAAGATAAGAAGTTGATCGAGAAGGATAACAGAGCATTGGGTTATATTATTCTAGCACTTCCGATCGAGTTGTATCTGAATTTTGAGCAACATGAAACAAATCAGGGTTTGTGGAATGCTTTGTGCTTAAGATTTGAAGGAAATGCAGCTCTCCAGGAAAGCAGAACCGATCTTCTACTGAATCAATACAACATGTTTAGCTATAAGAAGAATGAGACTCTCAGTGAGCAGGCGACCAGGTTCACAACTATGATCAACGGATTGAGAAAAATGGGAATGCATTTTGAAGAGTATGATCTAGGAAAGAAGATGTTAGATTCATTGCCAGATTGCTGGAGCATACCTTGTATGCTAATCAAGAACACTACTCCAGATCTGAAGAGTAAAACTCTTGATGATATTATATGTTTGCTCGAGTCTTATGAATTGGATGCAAAGAAGAGAGAGCTGAACAACCAGGATAAACAAAACAGTTCAGGTTCAACAAATGCAACACTGTTTTCTGGAAGCAGTGAAGGAAGTAGTGGAACAAAATCTGAGAAAATCAAAGGTTGTTGTGAACACTCCTCTGGTGAGAAAGTCGAGTCATCTGGACAAATCCCTGAAGATCAGATTGCTCTGTTCGGAGCTTTCATGAGCAGCTATGATGCATTGGTGACAGGAAAGCTACAATCTGCCGTGCATGATGTAGAGGATCTTGTTCAGATCAATCCTAATGACTTGGAATATATGGACTTGCAATGGCAGATGGCCATGAAAGCTTTAAGGGCTAATAAGTATCCGTATAAGGTTGGAAAGGATAAGCTTCAGTTTGGAAAAGAGGTTGGTTTTGACAAAGAAAAACTCCGGTGCTACAACTGTCAACAACTTGGTTACTTCGCTCGAGAGTGTACCAAGGACAAGAAAAAGAAGGTCGAGGGAAGTGGAGTTAAGCTAGTAGAGATGAATGATGAGACTGACAAATCAAAGAAGGCTCCAACTGCACTTAGGTCCAAACAACTCAGCAACTGTGAATGGGATGATGAGATCGAGGATGCTGAAGATGAACTTGATGAAGCCTTGATGGCTGAAATTGAAGTTTCAAATAAACCAGCTGAGACTGCCAGTGATTGTGCATTCAAAACCGATGCTAAAGAAAAAGGCAAAGCTGTTGATTATGATGAAACTTCATCTGAGAGTGAGGTAAAATCTGATATTGAATCTGACATATGTTCCTCATTGTGTGTAGAACGAATGCAGAATTATCATGCAGCAAACACGTTTTTACTTGCTAAAAATGATAAGCTAAAAAGGGTAAACAAAGAATTGAAACAAAATCAAGTAAATTTTACAAGGAAAATTAAAGCACTGTTAAAAGATAATGTAACATTTAAAGAATATTTGGATAAAAATGATGTTTTAATCAAAGATCTTTCAGAAAAACTTGCCAAATCTGAAACTGGGTTAATAAAAGAAAGGGTGATTGTTGCAAAGTGGAATATGCAACAAAATGTCTTTGATGAATGTGTGAGTAAACAGAGAACTGTTTACATCAAAGACGGGTTGGGTTACAACAAAGTTCCACATCCTGATAACTTTGTACCATTTCCTGAACCGCATGAATCAAATGAGATGATGAATGCAGGTAAGTCTAACTTTCATGATATGTATATAAGTGCAGATATAAACTCAGGGTGTGTGGATGATGATAGTGAACTTGATGGAGTGAAAAGTTTTTCTACTTTCAATAAACAGTGCACTAGGGAGTTTATAAGGGATTGCAAACAGTACCTAGATGTTGACTGTAATCTAAATAGATTTGTTTCAGTTTCTAATGTTAATGTTGATGTAAACAATGTTCACGTTTCTGATTCTGATGCTTCTTATGTTTCAGCATATTCTATTAATGTTTGTGATGATTCTGATTGTGTGTCTGAAGTGTCATCAACATCCACTTTGTTTGATAAAGTGGTGCATACAGCTAGAGATTGTGTCCCACTTCATAAAGTCTCAAGTCTAGCTGGTGATGTTGTCTTAGATGAGTTTGGAAATCCTTTGATTCAAGAGTATGGTTTGTCAAGTGAGAGACCAAAGAAAAATGATGTCATAGCACTACAGAATCATATTCTTACTAGTGAGACAGAGAGCAATAAAGTTGTCAAAGTTAAAGTCAGTGTACCAACAACTGTCCAAAGAAAATCTTGGTGTGTCAAAGGCAAATCCATTGATGTCAAAGACCAGTTCATTGATATCAAAGATAAGCCTATTCAAAGAAAAGGATATTTAAGAAAGAAAGTGTGTGGCCTAAAGAGTGAAGTAGGCGAGTGTTCGAAGTCAAAGTCAAAGTCAAAGCCTAAAAGCTACAATTGCTTTGTGTGTGGTCAACTTGGACACTTTACGAGAAAGTGCAAACACAACTCTAGTGAGTCAAGGTTCACAAAGAACAAAGAGAGAGTTAAGAGCAAAGTTACAGAACATTTAAGGAGAGCGTCTGAGAACGACAATGTGTTAGAGTCCGGAGTGAAACAACGATATAGTCGTGATTACTTGCTTTCTAGGAATTGTCATGATTTTTATTCAAATGCTTGTCATGCTTATGTGCTACCTAATTTTGTGGACACACGTGTCCCAAAAGGTTCAAAATATGTGAAGAAACCTAACCAACCAATCTATTTTGCTAAAGAAAAATGACTAAGAAATATGAGAAAAATGTTGGTTATGTTTGGATAGTTAAAAATGAACAGTCTTCACATATGGTTGGAACAAAGAAGAATATAAACTTGAAGGAACAAGTCATTGTGACTAAGACTGTAAAAAGTCAAAGTCAGCCCGAGTCAAATATGATCTGGGTACATGTTTCTCATTAAGTTTGTCTTGAATGTGCAGAGTTTATCTGGGAGGACTATTAATAATGCTCGGCATGTTGATAACGGTTGCTCAAGGCATATGACTGGACAAAGAGAAATTCTGGAAAACTTTCGAGCTTTTGATGGTGGTTTTGTTGCGTTTGCTGGTGACAAAAAGGGAGGAAAAATTACTGGTCAAGGAACAGTGCCAAATGACCTTATCACATTAGAGAAAGTCAGTTTTGTGTCTCAATTGGAATTCAATTTACTCAGTGTTTCTCAAGTATGTGATAAAGACATACCACTCCAAGGAAGTTCAACACATATGTGGTTGATATGAATGATCATACTACACTAGTTAATGTCTCATTCTTGTTATCAAAATCGACTGGTTCAGAATCTTATTTGTGGCAGCGAAGAATGGGTCATGTAAATTTGAAGAACATGAATAACTTGGTGCATAAAGATTTGGTGCGAGGATTGCCAAAGAAAGAGTTCATAATTGAAGAAAGTTGCATGTCATGTGCAAAGGGAAAACAACACAAGAAGTCCCATCCAAGAAAAACCATAACAAATTTTACTAGACCTTCTCATACATATGGATTTGTTCGGTCCAGTTCGAGTTAAAAGCATTGCGAAAAAGTTATATTGTCTTGTTATCACAGATGACTTTTCAAGATTTTCATGGGTGTTTTTCCTTGCAACAAAGGATGAGACACCTGAAACGATCATTGAATTTGTCAAAAGAATAGAAAACATATGTGATAACAAAGTATCAATCATTCGCAGTGACAATGGAACAGAATTTAAAAATCAGCTGATACATTCGTTTTGTGCAGAAAAAGGAATAACACATTAGTATAGTGCTGCAAGAACACCACAACAGAATGGAGTAGCTGAAAGGAAGAACAAAACTTTGATAGAAGCTGCTCGAACAATGCTTGTCGATTCCAAGTTGCCTATTATTTTCTGGGCTGAAGCAGTAAACACGACATGTTATGTTTTGAACAGAGTTCTTATGGTGAAGCAACTTACAAAGACTTCCTATGAACTATTCTTTAAACGAAAGCCGCACATTAAGTTCTTCAGAGCATTTGGTTGTTCTTGTACATTGTTGAACACACAAGATTCATTGCAAAAATTCGCAGCTGTTGGTGATGAATGCTACTTCTTGGGTTACTCTTCGTGTCAGAAAGCTTATAGAGTATATAACAAGAGAACCAAAATTGTTCAAGAATCTTACTATGTGGAGTGGCAAGAATTAAATACTCCTCCAGATCAAAATGGACCCAACTGGTTCTTTGATGCTGAAGTAATCTTCAAGACCTTTGATCAGCAACTTCAAATGGATTCGAATGAAGCAAGTACTTTGGGTACTGTAACTAAGTCTTCTACAAGCAGTGATCCATCTGTTGGAAAGTTTTTGGTTGACCACAGAATGTGATGGTTCAAAATGAGATGTCTGAGAATGTTACTACATCAACTCAAACACAGGAAGATCTTGTTGACAATTCTATCATTAATGTTGATTCTGAAGTACAAGAAGTTCCAAGTAAAGATGATGAACCAGCAGTTAATGAAGTTCAATTGGATCCTGTATATGATCAGACTGAGGGTGTAATCCAAACAAGTTCTTCAAGTGTTGAAGATTCAAGTAATCAAGTACCAAATTTGAATGATTCAAATATGCCAGAGTCTGTGGAAGTGGAACCTATTCCAAATCATCGAATTCATTCTGCTCATCCAGTTGATAATATTATTGGATCTCTTGAGGATGGAGTTAAGACAAGAAGTCAAGCTGGAAATATTAATGCCTGTTTGTACTCCTGCTTCTTATCTCAAGAAGAACCAAAGAATGTTACTGTTGCAATACAAGTTCCAAGTTGGATTGAAGCTATGCAAGAAGAACTCCTTCAGTTTAAGACGTTAAACATGTGGCATCTTGTGGATTTACCTGAGGAAAAACAACCAATTGGAACGAAGTGGGTCTTCAGAAACAAAAGGGATGATCGTGGGATTGTAGTTCGTAACAAAGCATCTGGTTGTACAAGGTTTTTATCAAGAGGAACGACTGGATTATGATGATGTCTTTGCTCCTATTGCACGGATTGAAGCTATCCGTATCTTTTTGTCTTATGCATCGTACAAGAAGTTTACTGTACATCAAATGGATGTGAAAACAACGTTTCTTTATGGGGTGGTAAAGGAAGAAGTTTACGTAATTCAACCACCGGGTTTTGAAGATCCAACTCATCCATTCAGGTGTATAAGCTTGATAAAGCACTGTACGGGTTACATCAAGCGCCTCATGCTTGGTATGAAACCTTGTCAACACATCTTACATCGAATGGCTTCGTTCGTGGAACAATTGACAAGACTTTATTTCTAAAGAAATTTGGTGTTGATCTGTTAATTGTACAAGTTTATGTCGATGATATTATCTACAGGTCAACGAATGAAGCTCTTTACAAGGACTTTTAAGAAGTCATGAAATTGAAATTTGAAGTGAGCTTGATGGGAAAAATGCAGTTCTTTCTAGGGTTACAAGTTGAACAGTCTGAATCTGGGATTCTTATCTATCAGGCTAAATATGTGAAAGATATTCTAACAAAGTTCAAGATGAATGACTGCAAATCAGCTTCAACACCAATTGCTCCCCATGAACCTCTCACTGTGGACTTGTCTGGAGTTGAAGTTAATCAAAAGATGTATCGGTCATTGATTTGCTCGTTGATGTATCTTACTGCAAGTCGACCGGATATCATGTTTGTTGTTTGCTCCTGTGCCAAATATAAGGCAACTCCAAAAGAATCTCATGAATCGGCAGTTAAATGAATATTTCGATATCTTAAGGGTCGAGTAAATTTAGGTTTATGGTACCCTTCTGATTCTGAATTTAACTTCTTTGCTTATACTGACAGCGATTATGGAGGTTGTAACTTGGACATGAAGTTAACATCAGGTGGATGCCAATTTTTGGGAGAGAGACTGGTGTCTTAGCAGTGTAAGAAACAAACGAATGTATCCACATCAACTGCTGAAGCTGAGTATACTACTGCATTAAGCTATTGTTCACAGGTTATCTGGATTCAACATCAAATGCTAGATTTTGGAGTGAATTTCCTGGAAACTCCGATTTATTGTGACAACGAGGCAGTGCTCGGAATAGTAAAAAATCCCATTCAGCATTCCAAAACAAAGCACATTGCGATCAGGTTACATTTTATTCGTGACTGTTTTGAGAATGGGCTGATTAAAGTGGTCAATGTCGATACCCTAGAGGCAAAAGCCGATATTTTTACAAAAGCTTTTTCAACTGGTCGGTTTAACTCTTTGGTTGAGATATTGGGGATGATTTCATTTTAAAATAATAAACAAAAAAGGGGTTTTCAGAATAATAAATAGTCCATTTTTAAACTGAAAGACCTTAGAAATCTGTTGCTCAAAAAGATTTTCTTTTAAGTGTTAAAATTATGTTGTGTAGGTTTTATATGTGTGATAGCTTAATGCAGGTTGTGTCCTATGTGTTGTATAAATAGTAAATAAAATTATATCACAATTTTAGGGGAAAAATAAAAGAAAAAGAAAAATTATGCTGAATATGCTGAGTTTTAATTGATCTTTGTGAATAAAGTTGAAAAATCTGAATATCTGAAAATTAAAAAGAAAGAGACATAAGTGAGTTTGATTGACGTATATATAGGAAATGATAGTACAAATGTGTGCTGAGCTTATGCATGAATTGGATATGATGGTGACATCGGTTACAATTTTTGATATGCTGGTAGGCTCTGCATATGTAAATTAGGCGATATTTGTGTGATTAACTAAATTGCAATCTTAGTGTTATCCTCATCGAATATCGGTATTTTCATTCTTCGAATACTAAGTGAATCCATACATACCATGAGACCAGGATCTTGATGGGTTTTTAGCATAATTCGTTTACTCTATTGAATATACCTGTCAAATATACGATTTAGAGTTAAACATCTTTATACAGCTGATGGTACTGGTGAAAATCTCTGATGGAAACCAGAAAGTCAGTCTGCCTCGCCCTTTGAATCATTTGTGATTTCAATTGACATATCCAATACTATATGGATATCCGCATTCCCGAATCAAACCTGATTCCAAAAGTCCATCACTACATGTCATATCTCATATGAATCAATCTTATTCAGTGTTCGTTCCATCAGAAACCAAGATATATGAATCAAAAGGATTCACATAAAATCCATTTGGATTATTTTCCTATGCTAAAAACGCTACGCTTATGCTGGTGATTGGATTATGTTTTGGTGAAACTTTGTGTTGCGTATTGGCTTAATCCATCTCGATGTTTGGATACACTTTGTATTGGTAAATCTTACCTTAAATGTCACACAGTATCTGTTGAAATATGATGTTTGAGTTTAAGTTAAAAATTATACTGGCAATCAACGTTGAACTGTTTAGATCCTAATTTGATATGCAGTGTAGTTAACACATTATACATTTATGATCCTATGTTAGTTCAGTTCACCAAAAGAAAAATAAAAAATTGAATAAATTGTTGAAATATGTTGAGAAAAAGCCAACAAGAAAATAGTGGAAATAAATGTATAACTATGTGTTTTGATTAAGTGTTTAACTGTTTTCTGTGTTTGAAAAGGAATAATAAGTCATTTTTTGATTAAAAAAAAAATTAGTGTGTATTCTTACCTAGTTATGATTGAAAATGTGAAAAATCATTAAAAAATTGAAACATGTCTTAATAAAATCAAAATGGACTTAAATAAAAAAAATAAATAATAAAAATTAAATAAAGTTGGATTGAAATGATTTGAAAATTTTCAAAATTTAATAAGTTTGGAGTTTTCGGTCGAAATCTCTTGACCGAAAAGATATCATTCGAAAAAGGTTTTCGATCGAAAAGTCACGACTGAGGTTTTCGGTCAAGATTTGAAAAGTCTATATATTCAAAATTTTCGATTGAAAAGTTTTTTCCCACTTACATTCTCTCGACTGCCATTGAAAGAATTCATCGAGGTTTTACAAGTGTTGAAGTTTCGTGCGAAAAAGTGTTCGATTGTGACGTCATTGTGTTCATCAGTTGATTTTGATCATCCAGGTATGTTCTCGTGATTCGTAAAGGTCGATAGGTTAGATCCAAAGCCTTAGTTTAACTTTGAATATTTGAATATTTGAATGGACCGAAAAGTCTCATGAATGGTCCGAAAAGTGTTTCAGATGGAAATGAAGTGTCAAGTCTGATTCATCCGAAATGAGTTTTCGACCGAAAAGTGTATTCGATCGAAAAGTCCATGCTTGAAAACTTTTTGAAAAAAATTAGAGTTTTCGATCGAAAAACCAGGGTTTGGTTATTGGTAGTGTTAATCAAGTTTTTCGATCGAAATGTTGTAAGTTGATAAAATTCTAAATTTTTTGATAAAACAGAAAATTCAAAGTTTTCGATCGAAAAAGGTGATATGTTGATTAGAGTTTTCGATCGAAAAGTTCCAAAATGATTGTTTTGAAACTGATCATATGTAGTAGTTTTCAATCGAAATGTTGGAAGGTTTGATAGAGTTTTCGATCAAAATATTCAAGGTTGTGAGAATTTCTTTGACTGACAGAAGTGGTTTTAAAGGTTTTTCGATCGAAAAAGTAGAACTCAAGGGAGTTTTCGGTCGAAATGTCAAAAGTTAAGGAATTTTTTTCAGAAATTTTCTAACTTGTTGTTTTTTTTCTTTACAAACATGAACAGGTTAAAGTTTGAGCCAAAACACAACATATGTGCTTGTTTGACTACAAATACAAAGAAGGCACGAGGCTATGAGGAGATTGTTAGATTTTTAGCAAATTCAAGAATCCATACTGCAATCTCTACACATGTACGTGTGTTTGAAAAACACGTTAGGGAGTTTTGGGATAATGTGGAATACAAGCATGTCAATAAAGAAATATGGATTGAAAGTTCAGTTGGAGGAAACAAGATTAAAGTTACTGAACAGGTGATCAGAGAGGTATTAAACTTCATAGATGCAGCTGATTTTCCGTACAAGATCAATGACATTGCAGTCTCAGGAATTATAATGACCATGGGATATGAAGGAACATTCGTAAGAAGATAGGTCACTAAAACCATGTTTAGGAAACAGTGGAGGTACCTGGTTCATGTTCTAATCCATTGCATGAGTCCTAGAACGTCTGCTTTCGATCAAATTGGTGAAGTTTTTAGCAGGGTGTTGGTTTGTTTGGCGACTCATAGAAGATTTAACTTTTCAAGGATGATTTTTGAAGCAATGATTAGCAATTTTGTGGGACTAAGGCAGAATTACAAGTTTCTGATGTATCCAAGATTTGTACAGATGATCATCAACATACTGCTGCCAAATATGGAAAATGATGGTGTTGAACTACCGTTAGAGACAATGCAAGAAGTAATCTTTAGCAGTATGAATAATGTGAGAAAGACAATCAAGTTTAGTGGCACTATGACACCACTATTTCCAAATATGCTTGAAGAGAGTCCTGATCCAGATTTTAATCTTAAAGATGAGATAGATGACTTAATGGCTGAAGACATAGAGGATGGAGTTAATAGTGATAGTGATGAAAATGACCAAGGTAATAATGATGATCAGGGAAATGATGACGATCAAGGTCATGATGGTGGTCAAAGAAATGTGTTACCAGAAATTTAGCAAGAAGTTCAAGTTCAAGTTGAAGAACCGAGAGTTGATACACATATGAGTGAGTATGAAGCACCTGATTTGATTTTTGAAGATAACAGGGTTCCTTAGGTGAATGAAGAGCTTACAGAACCATTGTTGAGTCACAAAGAAGAATTCATAGCTGAAACTGAGATATCTTAAGTGTAAATACTGAAGTGTTGGAAGTTCCTGATGAATAGTTAACAGCAACAACAACAACACCATCTAAGAAGAGGAAGCAACAGCAACAACACCTCCTCCATCTAAAGGTATCGTGTTTACAGATCCAGAATTAAAAAGAAAAAGAAAACAACTATCACTTCACTTGATAAAGGCAAGGGTAAGGCAAAGGAAGTACCAGAGAAGCATAAGTCCAAGAAATCAAAGAGTTATGGATTGGTTGACGAAGAAATTTTTAATTATGCTACAAGGGAAACTGCAGATGTAGTTAGTCAACTGAAGACTCAAATCTCCAACCTGCAAAGCAGAGAAGCTGCAAATACAAGAGAGATCAGAGACTTGAAAACAGAAAGCAACAAACAGAAGGGTTTACTTGTAAAGCAACAACAACAAATTGATCAACTTCAGAGGATTGTTCAAGATTTGACAGCTCAGATTGTTGCTCCAATTGTTACTAATCAAGAAGAGAATGTTGAAGACGTACAAAGTCCGACAGTCATTGAACCAATTCCTTCTACAAGTGGACAAGTTCAAACTCCAGTCTTTGAAGCAAATATGTATGAAGACAACACTTTATTTGATGTTGATATGCTTCTGAATGACGAAGGTGAAGGATTGGAAGGAATTGATGAAAATCAAGAAGAAACAGGGAAGGAAGAAGAAGATGATGAAGTAGTAATCACTGGTGAAAGGAAAGATGATAATGATCCTTCAGATGATGATAACAACAGTGGTGGTGCTGGAGGTGTTGGTGGAAGTGAAAAAACGACTGACGATACTGAACAAGATACTCAGACCAACACTGAATATAAAAAGTATGAATATGAACAACAGCAAACATACGTTGAAGAAGATGGTTCAGTGATCGGGAAGATGGATAAGCTTGTAGATGAACGAGAACCATTTACCGTTCCTGAAGATGTTGAACCACAAGCTGAAAAGTCTAAGACCTCAAAGATAGACAAAACTTCTTAGTGGACAGTGACTGAAAAGCCATCTATTGTTGAGAGGCTTACACAGACAATCAAGAGTCCATAACAATCGTTGACTGGAGAAATATTGGCTTGGATGTATGATGATGATAAGAAGATGTATGTGATTAAGAGAGGTGACGGGAATATCTAGTATTTTGATAGAAGCTCAAAGATGAAAACTTTGCCATACTGGGATATTAGAGAGCTGAGTCATTTGAAGATGATCAATCCATCAAACAATACGTTTGCTGCTAACTTTGAAGAGTACTTGAAGAAAGAATATGGAAAAGACAAGTTTGAGAACTTCAAACCATAAGTACCTGAATGCAGACAGCTGAAAAGAAAGGACAAGAATGGAAAAAGAAGTCTCAGGTATATTGTGAAGCCAGTAGATACAGTTTCAACTGTATACATCTCAGCAAGAAAAGAAACATTCATCAAAAGCTTCAAAAAGTGGATGTATGACTGCAAAACTCATGAAGCTGTGATCGTTCAGGATAAGTCACCAGAATTCAGAGTTTTTGATCCAGTTGACTTATTCAGTTTATCTGACGAAGACCTGAAGGTTTTGTACAAGAATCCAATCAGGTGTGATATGAGCACGAAGATTAAAGCTGAAGCTAAGTTGTATATGAGAGTCGTGGCTCGTTGTTTGTCAAGAAGACATGAAGTTGAAGTGATCAAGAAGAGACTTGTTGCTCTGGATGCTAAGAAGCTGAAAGTTAAAGCCAAGACCAAGCCTGCAAAAGACAACACATGAAGAATTGATGTTCTGTGGACTATGGGGAGATTGTTGGAACCTAGTAGTCCGTAGAAATCAATTAGGTTTAGAATTGTATAACTTTAGAGTTTTCGGTTGAAAACTTTAAGTTTTCGGTCGAAAACTTTAACTTTTCGGTCGAAAAGTGTTTCCGGTCGAAAACACTTTTTGATCAGAAGAATTCGATCGAAACTCTTTAGTATAAATAGTCTTGTCTTTTGTATTTTCAAGTAACTATTCTCATTTGTATTGTTTGATTCCAATTCTATCAGAGATAATTTTCAATGTGTTATGTTGCTATTCTGTGATTTACTTTGCTGTTATAAGGAAGATTATCAACACGTGTGTGTGCATCTTGTGTATTTGATTCTATCATTCTTGTTCATATTTGATTCGATCATTTCGGTGTGACTTTAATTTCTGGATTGATTCCGCCAATTCAGAGAGTGATTGAAGACTTTATCCTTGAATATTAGCAGATCAGAGGGAACCACATATGCAATACGTCAGCATTTACATATGTAAAAACGTCAGACCTAAAAACTTACATATGTAATAAATGTCATATTTTAATTTTTTTTTAAAAAAACCGCTCCGCGCTTTTTTATAATTTTTTCACCAAAGGTGATAAAATTGAATGTAGAATCCATCCCAAAAATAAAAAGTTTTTTTTACATATGTAAACAGGGTTTTCAAGGTTTTTTCAACTCAAGTGGGTTTTTATTATAACCACCCCCTATATATATATATATAGGGAGAGGTTGAAATAAGAATTAGTTTTTCGCTAAGAAATCTAAGAAATGACTAAAACGCTAAGAAACGATATCAAATGAATTCTGAATTAGCTCATTTCATCGGCGTTGGAACTGTATCGTCCAACTCTACCATATTAGCTTTTAGATTTAGCATTTAAGGTTTAGATTTTACGTTTGAATTTTAGGTTTTTAGCCTTAGGGTTTATCTTTTACGATTTAGATTTTATGGTTTAGGTTTTTTGGGGGGTAAGGGTGGGGGGTTTAGGTTTTTAGGGGTGGGTGGGGGTGGGTTTAGGTTTCTTTTAGGGGGGGTTGGGGTAGGAGGGTTTAGGTTTTTGGGGGGTGGGACTGGTGGTTTTAGGCTTTTTAATGTGGGGTTAGAGGGGGGTTTAGGTTTTTGGGGGGTGCGGGTGAAGGGGGGTTTAGGTTTTTGGGTCCAAATTAGGGTTCGATGAGACGGTTCCAAATTTTAAAAGGGTTAAAAGGGTTCCAAGTTTTTGGGGGTGGGACTGAATGAGCTTAATCATAGTTCGTTTGACCTACTTCTTAGCTTTTCTTAGCAAAAAACCACTTCTTAGTGGAACCTTCCCCTATATATATAGGGTTAGGTTATGGTAAAAAGGGTTTTAAAAATAAGAAGGGTAAGAAGTATTCTGGGGTTGACATGTGTCCTTTTATTGTTTTTAAAGGGATGGCGTAATGGTCAATATGTAATGTACCAGGTCATTGTGTAATATAAAGTCTGATATTACACAATGACTAGACATTATATTACACAATGAACTGATATTACACAATGAGTAAATTACACAATGACCAGACATATTTGAGCGAATTACACAATGAGCTGGAAAACGTAAAACACAATGATGAATACATATAACACAATGATGAAAAAATATTTGACAAAATTAACATATTACACAATGAGAAAAATTACACAATGACCAGACCTTGCATTACACAATGACCTGACATATTTGAGCGAATTACACAATAATAAGCAAATTACACAATGAGCTGGAAAACGTAAAACACAATGATGAATACGTATAACACAATTATGAAAAATATTTGACAAAATGATGAATACATATAACACAATGATGAAAAACATTTGACACAATGACCAGACCTAACATTACACAATGACCAGACCTAATATTACACAATGACATGATATTACACAATGAACTAATATTACACAATGACCTGGCAAATTACACAATGAGCTGGAAAACGTAAAACACAATGATGAATACATATAACACAATAATGAAAAATATTTGATAAAACGAGCAAATTACACAATGAGTTGAAACACGTAAAACACAATGATGAATACATATAATACAATGATAAAAAAATATTTGACAAAATGAGCATATTACACAATGAGCAAATTACACAATAACCAGACCTGGCATTACAGAATGATTTGACATACTTGAGCGAATTACACAATAATGAGCTAATTACACAATGAGCTGAAAAACGTAAAACACAATGATGAATACATATAACACATTGATGAAAAATATTTGACAAAATGAGCATATTACATAATGAGCAAATTACACAATGACCAGATTTTACATTACACAATGACCTGACATATTTGAGCGAATTACATAATAATGATGAATACATATAACACAATTATGAAAAACATTTAATAAAATGGTGAATACATATAACACAATGATGAAAAACATTTAACAATAACCAGACCTAACATTACACAATGACCAGACTTGATATTATATAATGACCAGACCTGATATTACACAATGACTTGATATTATACAATGACCAGAACTGATATTACACAATGATTTGACGAATTACACAATGAGCTGAAAAACGTATTTTTTTCTTTTTTTGTATATAACGACACTATACTCGTTTTAAAGATAAAAAAACGCTCATTTTTATGGTGTAATTTTTAAAAAAAAAAATAATGTCGTATGTAAAAGTTATGAACGTTTAAAAAACGGAGGGGGGGGGGGGAGGGAACTTGATAAAAAAAAGTCAACAAAAGTGGTAAAGACTAAAATACCTTCCAACAACTTTTTTCTCCTACAATTTAATCTCAAACATTAAATCTTTTATACAATTTGATCTAATAGTCCTAAATCGTTATCACCTTTCTTAAATTAGAATCCTTTTTACTTCAACCTTTTCCTATATATATATATATACATATATATATGGTTATAATAAAAACTCACTTGAGATGAAGAAACCCCCGAAACCCTGTTTTACATATGTAAAAAAACTTTTATTTTTGGGATGTATTGTACATTCAATTTTATCACTTTTGGTGAAAAAATTATAAAAAAACGCCAAGCGGTTTTTTTAATTTTTTTTAAAAACCTTACGTTTATTACATATGTAAATGCTGATGTATTGCATACGTAATCATAAAAACACTGATTTTGGTTAATTTTTACATATTTTTTATTTCTTTTTTTATTCGGCGCTTTTTTTTTGCGAATAGGCTTGTATTTATATAAATAATCAATCCCAAATTTTACAAAAAAATTATTTAGAATTTTCTAGGGTTTAATGGGTTTCTTCACCTCAAGAGGGTTTCCATTCTATATATATATATATATATATATATATATATATATAGGGTTGAGTTTATGAGAGAACTCACTTTAATGAGAGAACCAGAAAACCACTAGAAAAAAGAAAATGTGAAATTTTAAAGAGAAAGGGTAAAATTATAACTTAAAATATATAAATCTTAAAATACTTCTATCTTTTGCATACATTTATATTTAAAAAAAATTGCACCATTAAATCAATAATTTCTTTATCTTTCATTTGAGTATAAATAACGTTATAAAAAAAAGAATTAACTCGTCATTTTTTTCTTCTTATATTCAGTATTACATATGTGTAGTATCACCCAAAAAACCTAACACACCCCAAAAAACCTAAACCCCCCACCACCCCCACCTTAACATGTAACCCCACCCCACCCACCCGCCCGCCAAAAACCTAAACCCCCCACCCACCTCCAAAAACCTAAACCCCTCACCCACCCCACTCCAAAAACCTAACCTAAAAGCTAAACTATAACCAAAAAACTAAACCCTAAAGCTAAACCGTCTACTTTTTCGAGTTTTTTTAAAAACATTTTGGACGAGGTCGACGTGGAAAACAAAGTCTCCAAACCACTTTTTTAGTGTTTGATTTATATTTTGATTTATGATTTTCTTTTTTATTAATTTTTTACCTTTAATGATGAGTTCTCTGGTTCACTCCCTATATATATATATATATATATATATATATATAGGGGAAGGATCAAAAGAAAACCACAAAGTTAGGCGAAAACCGATAAAACCACATCATTTTACGCAATTTTTTTTATTTACGTATACGTAACCACAATTTTTTTGTTTTATGTTTACGTAGACGTAACACTATGTGTAAAAATGTTTAATATTACATTGATACTCTTATAAATAAATAAAAATAAAATAAAAATTATTATATAATTGGTTAAAATTGGTTTTTTAGTGGTTTTCTCGGTTTTCGCCTAACTTGTGTTTTTGTCTGGAGCCCTCCCCTATATATATATGTGAGTAAATTACTATTTTAGCCCTTGTGGTTTGGACATTTTAACCATTTCAGTAAAAAAAAAGAATCTTTTAACAAATCAAACCCTATGGTTTGGATTCTATAACCCTTTTAGTCCAAATTGATCACGTCGTCTCCTTTAAACATTAACCCATATTATGTGCCCCTCACATGAGGGGCATTTTGGTCTTTTAATTATTTCTCTTAAATGAAACCAAAAAACTGATCATCCCCTTGTAAGAACATAAAACCACTCACTCTTCTTCTTCTTCTTCCCCACTAAGCCCTAAATTACCATGGTTATATGCAAGTGTGGTTCTCCAACCACGATTGTCATCTTTTGGACTTCTAATAACCCTGGGCAAAGGTTCCACTGTTGCATGAGAAAGGTAATTTCATTTCAGTTTTTTTTACCTAGTTCATGGATGATAATTTCAGGTTTGAGGATGTGGGTTTGTTGTGTGGGCCGATCCTCCCATGTGCGCAAGATCTGTTGAAATCATTCCTGGATTACTGAAGAAGATCAATAAAAATGAAGAATTTACAAAGATGTCTGCTGACAATTGGAAGCTTAAATGTGTTTTTTTTAACTTGGATGTTGTTTGTCATGTACTTCATTACTAAATGTTTTTAAGCTATGTACTGGTTACAAGTATGTATTGGTTATTTATAAGCTTTGTACCTGTTATTTATAGAATGGAAATGTTTTGTTTTGTATTCAGTTTGAAGATATTTACTAGTTACGTAATTGTAATGCTTTGCTTGTTTGGTATGAAAAGTTTGAAGCTATTTACTAGTTACATAATAGTAAAACCATAAGTTGAACATCAATAGAGAATTAAAACAGAAACAGAAACATAGAATTAAACACAGAAACAGAAACATTAATATTGATTCCAAACATCAACAAACACCAGAAACAGAAGCATTGTCCATACATCAACAGACAATTAAAACCAAAAGACAGTTACAAACCATGGTTCTAAACAGAATAGAGTAGTGACAGTAGCAAAAGACAGTTAAAACCATTAATAAACCACACTTAAGACCAAAGACCATGACTAACTTGCAGGCTGTGAAGCTCCCTGACCCTTGCAACTTCTTTTATTATGTCCGGTCTTCTTGCAAACTTGACATGTGACACCCTTTCCTTTCCTAGTCATCTTCTGAAACACCCTACATATCTTACTATTATTTTATCAGAGTTTAATGCGAAAAACATGTCCTACATCAGTAAAACCTTGCCATAATTGGCTAAGGTAACTTTTTATTTATAATATATTATTTTACAAAAGGATAATATGTTTACATTATCCTATATAGGGATCTTTCAACTCAGACTTGCCTCGTCCACAGGAAGCTCTATTCCACGTGCTTCCTTCCTGCAATGTTTGGAAAACGTTTTTGAATTAGCTTACGCTAAGTAAGTACATAGCATCGTTCATTTTAATACGAACCCTTTAGGTTCTTATTGTTCAAGTTTTCTCGGGCTCTCGAGCCCACATGACCATCTCCGGACGTACCTCCGGTCACGCTTTTCATATATTTTATGGGTGTGCTAACCCCCTAGCAAACATCACAGGTCGTACCTCGGGTCCGAGTATTGGCAAGGTCCTTATACTCGTCAGTATAGACCGCTTGCATTTATCACGAAGACTCATTCATTCCTCAACCCCGTAGGCTTGGAATCTGTAGAACCAAAGACTGATTGTAACAAAATTCCTCTAAGTACAAATGCTGCTGATAGACTTATCAGCAGCGTTCAACACTTGTTGCTGCTGATAGGCTTATCAGCAGCATTCAACAGATCAGTCTTGATGCTGATCCTCATCCTTGCTGCTGACAGCCTTCTGCCTTGAAGATAAATCGTTGCAGCTGACTATCCATGCCAAGCGTCACTGACAACTTTCTGCAAAAGCTACTGACACACTCAAAGCAGAAGGAACCTCAATGGTACAACCAATGACGGACAACAATGCTCTTCTCCAAGCATGCAAGTAATGATGCATAAAGAAGACGCTTCAATAAAGTTAGCTAGTTTAGACTAAACTTTTATTATTAGCTTTGTACAAAAGATCAACGGTCTGTGTTAGATCTGATCCTTAGAATCAAGGGTCTGTCTTGATTCTAAGTTAGTATAAATACTGTGTAAACACTTCATTGTATGTGTGCTTCTTGATAGAGTTTTCATTTGTAATCGTTTATTGCAAAAGCTTAATACAACAGTGTTCTTATAAGTATTTTTCTGTTTACTCGATTATACTTGTGTAGGTGCTATTGTTTCCGCCAATTTCAACTAAGAACAGAACCATCTTGTACTTTCACAATCCTACAAGTGGTATCAGAGCTTTGGCTCAGATTAAACAAACTCACACTTGTTTAATCACTTCTGGTTATATTCTAAACTTTCTCTTTAATCAAGTCACCCAAAATCACAAAAACAAAGATGGCACAGAGCAATGGATTTGAAGACATCGGCAGCATCAACCGACCACCAAGGGTGGTATCTGGGGAAGACTACAACATGGGGAAGAATATCATGGAAAGCTTCTTCTGTTATCAGGAGTACGGAATGTGGAAATCCATCAGGGATGGACCCTACACTCCCATGGTGGCCTCTGCTGATTCTGGATGACCACTAGTCCCGAAGGAGCCCTCCAAGTACTCAGAAGAGGATATAAAGAAGATGGAGGTGGACTTCAAGGCACTAGGAGCTATCCAAATGTGTCTTCCAAATGAAGTTTTTCATAACTTCAGAAGTTACAAAACTGCTAAGGAGCTTTGGGAGGCTCTTGAGAAGATGTTTGCTGGCTCAGAGGAAGTCAAAGAAAACAGAAGGGATGTCCTAAAGCAGCAATACGAAAACTTCGTCTGGAAGGAAGGTGAGTCACTAACCGTTTTGTATAACAGGTACACGTACCTGGTAGGAGAACTGCAGTGCTCCAAAGTAAAGCTAGAGAATGAAGATATTCTCAAAAAGTTTATCAGATCTCTCCTAAGCTGCTGGACACGGTATACAGTGTCTATAAGAAGAACGGAGAATTTAAAAACTCTCCATATGACAGAGCTCTTTGGCATGCTGAAAACATATGAATTAGAAATGATTCAAGCCAAGGAAAGGAGCTCGAATCATCAATCAGCCTCTACTTCCTCCACCATCTCATCTGTGCTTCACTCTGATCACTCCGGTCCTAGTGCAAGCAATTACTATCCCCCCATCGTCACTCATCCTCAAACACCAACCGCTTCACAATCCAACTCATCACCACTTCTTCTTGAAGCCCCTCCTCAACAATCAACCTCTACTGCTTTTGTCTCTGACAACTCAAGCATCATGTACTTTATAAAAGAGGATCTGGAATGCTTTCATCCAGATGATCTTGAAGAAATGGATATTCAGCACTCATATGCCATGCTTTCCCTCAGAGCAAAAAGGTTCTATTCTAGAACCGGGAGACCTGTTCCAAGCAACAACTAAAACACCAGAGTGGGGTTAGATAAAAGCAAGATCCGGTGTTACAACTGTAACCAATTGGGTCACTTTGCTAGGGAGTGCAAGGTGCCAAAAGCCAATTCGGGTGTCATCCATCAAAGACAAGGCTACCAAGGTCAGCCCAGGCAACAACAACAACAACAACAAGGAACTCCTCCAGCTCAAACTGCAGCTTGTGCAAATGTTGGAACCTCAGACTTTGACTGGAGTTTTCAATATGAAGATGTTCCTACCACCAACCAAGCTCTTATGGCAGACACTGCAGAGATACCACCTCAGGTATTTGAACATCTTTGCTCTCAAGCATGTATTGATAAAGTTTTAGGCTATAGAAAGCATAACCAAAACCTTACAGATCAAAATGAAGAGTTTCACCAGATGAAATCTGAGTTCAAAAAGGTTGAAAATACTTATAATGAAAAGATTAACTGCCTTAAGAAAGACATTTCATCGTTAAAACACGAACAAACTAATCTTGAAACTCAGATTGATGATCTACTGGTCAAACTAAAAGCTACCAGAGCTGAACTGGCAGAACAGAAAGTTCATGTTAAAAAATATGAATTTTCCTCCAAAAAGTTACAAAGACTTTTAGATATTCAAGTCCATGAGAAGGTAAAGACTGGACTTGGGTATAACAATGATCAGTACAAATCTGTTCCTCCTCCTGCTGACTATATTGCCATTCACGAACCAAGCTTCAATACTGCAAATCTTGACACTGCAAACCGAAATCTTGATCCTTCAACGGATGAACCTTTCGTCGAAGACTGCACTACCTCATCGGAATCTGAGTCAACCTGCTCAGACCATGATGAAACCAGTGCAGCCCCATCTGAAGCTGTTCTGAATAGAGCTGAAGTCCTTGCTTTTATTCCAGCTATTACAGCCCCTGTCCTATTCAAACAGATCAAGATTAGCTATCTTCCAGATGGAAGAAAGCTAAACATTGAAAAGGGAGAGACATTAGGATCCACGAACCCCAAGCCTCAGTCAAAGCCGATCACAAAGAGGAAGGTGTTTGATATATGTCATACGCCTGGAGAAAAAGTTCCATATGTTCAAAAGACCCTAGAAGAAGCCACTTTTGAACATAACAAAGCTCATCCGTGGAATTTCAAGGATCTGTTCCAAAGAAAGGACTATGTCCACCTTTCAAGAAATAAACTGTCCAGATCATGCTTTGTGTGTGGCAGATATAACCACACTGCCAGCACCTGCTTTCATTACCTGGAATACCAAAGAAATTCAAAGCAGCATGTCTTTGAAAAGACTAACAAAAACAAGAAGGTAAGAAGCTACGAGGCCAAAGCAACTAAGTTCAGGGAGTCTCTATCTCCCCTAAGAGTGAAGGGGTCAAGACCTCAACAAACCTGTATCATTTGTGGTGAAACCAACCACTTTGCTGCCAAATGCAGATTTAATCCCTTCAACCAGATTGCAAACTGCTCATCTAGATTTACACCATCAGCAGTAAACAAAACAGCTGCTGATCTTGAAAAGTCCGGAAAAACAAAAGTTAAGCCTTCAACAGCTAAAATATCTACTGCGTATAAAGGGAAATAAAGGCAAAGCTATCAGCAGCAAGAGTGTCTACTGCTGATAAGGCAAAATCCAAGGCAAAGCCTTCAGCAGCCAAAAATGCTGCCACTCCAACAAAGCCACCAGCAGCAGAATCTACTGTTCACAAGCCAGAAACATCAGTAGCAAAATCCGCTGCTGACAATGTGAGGAAAACTAGAAAATCACCAACACAGCAATGGAAAGCCAAACCATCTCCAAGCATTATCATTGGTTCCATTGACTGCAAACATACTGAAAAGGATAAACTAACAACCATCTTTTTCAAGTCTGCAGACTCTTGGGTTCCTCCTACTAATTATATATCTATCATGTGTAGGGACAACCAGGTCACAAGAATAACACCTGGGTGGTAGACAGTGGTTGTTCCAGGCACATGACAGGCAACAGATCCATCCTCTCTAACTTCAGACATTTTAATGGAGGATATGTTGCCTTTGGAAGTGACTCAAAGGGAGGATCTATTACTGGACAAGGAACTGTGTCTAACGAAAGAATGAGCATTGATAAGGTCAACTATGTCAAAGAATTGGACTTCAATCTCATGAGTGTTTCCCAGTCTGTAACCAAAAGCATTGGATGCTCTTCACGGATAAAGAATGCTTCGTACTATCTCCAGGCTTATCAATACCTCCTCCAGAAAAGATTTTATTAACTGCTCAGAGAAAAGAAAATCTCTATGTACTGGACATGAATGAAGTCATTCCATCTGCGAGTATTTCCTGTTTTCTATCAAAAGCCTCAGTTGATGAATCAGCTCTCTGGCACAGGAGATTAAGCCATGTTAATATCAAAACTATTAACAACTTGGTGAAGAATAATCTTGTCAGAGGGCTTCTTGACAAAGAATTCCAGCTAGAAGACCACTGCATTGCTTGCTTAAAGGGGAAGCAACACAAGAGTTCTTACAAGCCCAAGACCTTGAATACAAATGACACTCCACTACAATTGCTGCATATGGATCTCTTCAGTCCTACAAATGTCATGTCAATGGGTAAAAGTCATACTGTCTGGTGATAACTGATGACTACACCAGATTCTCTTGGGTATACTTCTTGAGAACTAAAGATGAAACTGCTGAAATTCTCAAATCCTACATTCTGAGGGTAGAAAATCAGAGCAATCAAAAGGTGAAAATCATAAGGTGTGATCAGGGCACAAATTTCAAAAACCACACATTGAACTATTTCTGTGAAAGCAAGGGGATAGAAAGACAATACAATGCTCCAAGAACTCCACAACAAAATGGAGTTGCTGAAAGGAGAAACAAAACTCTAATTGAGTCAGCAAGATCTATGTTGGCTGACTCAAAACTTCCTCTCACATTCTGGGCAGAAGCAGTTAGCACAGCCTGCTATGTACAAAATAGAGTTCTCATTGTCAAACCCCTCAACAAGACACCTTATGAACTTTGGTTTCAAAGAGTTCCCTACATTGGGTTTCTAAAGCCTTTTGGGTGTCCATGCACCATTCTCATCACACATGGGGTTCTTCCTAAGTTTGGTGCCAAATCTGATGAAGGATATTTTATGGGCTATTCCTCTCAATCAAAGGCCTACAGAGTATTCAATTCAAGAACAAGAATTGTGGAAGAATCAGCAAATGTAGAATGTAGAGAACACATCATCTGTGAGCAAGGAAAAGGCCCAAACTGGCTCTTTGACATAGACTCCTTCTCCCAAATATTTGAGCCTCTCATCTTCTCAAATATGGAGTCTACCTCTACACAATCACATGCCTCCACTTCATCCATTGACTACAGACTACACTTTCCCAAATCTTCTATCAGACTGAGAAGACCATCCATTGATCCTCCATCAGTTGTGGAAGCAATTGAAGCAAGTGAATCTGGAACAAGACTCTCCAATGTAACCAGCAGCAGCCTTTCTGAAACTGAAAATTTAGATGAAGACTCTTCGGTAAATGTTGTAGATGCTGTTGATGCTATTACTGAAAATATTGATGTGGCTGTTGATGTTGAAGACTCTTCCACCTTGAATGAAGAGACCCCTGATCAAAATCAAAGCAATCTGGAGCAAAGGATACAGTTGGAAGTAGTACCAGCACAGCGGATCCACAAAGATCATCCTCAAGAAAATATTATTGGCCAAGTCCACCAAGGAGTTCTCACAAGAAGCAAAACTCACGAGGCCAATATATGCTTGTTTTCATGTTTTCTATCACAGGTGGAACCCAAGAAGATAGATGAAGCACTCAAACACAGCATCTGGATTAAGGCAATGCAGGAAGAATTGCTGCAATTCAAGAGGCAGGATGTCTGGAAACTTGTTGATCTTCCACCAGGTAAATATGCTATTGGCACACGATGGGTTTTCAGGAACAACCAAGATGAGAGAGGTATTGTAGTCAAGAACAAAGCCAAACTTTTCGCTCAAGGTTACACTCAGGAAGAAGGAATTGACTATGATGAAGTCTTTGCTCCTGTTTCCAGGCTGGAGGCCATCAGAATCTTCCTGGCATATGCTGCATCCAAGAACTTCACTGTCTATCAAATGGATGTAAAAAGTGTCTTTCTGTATGGGAAGATTGGTGAGGAAGTATACGTCAAATAGCCTCCAGGATTTGTAGATCCTGCACATCCTACTCAAGTGTTCAAACTAGACAAAGCTCTGTATGGCCTACATCAAGCACCAAGAGCCTAGTATGAAACCTTGTCAGGATATCTACTAAGCAACAACTTCAGAAGAGGTGCTATTGACCAGACTTTGTTTATCAAAGATGAAGGTGGAGAAATCTTACTAGTTAAAATCTATGTTGATGATATCATCTTTGGATCAACAAGGAAAAAGCTGTGCAAAGACTTTGAAATTCTGATGCACTCAAAGTTTGAAATGAGTTCAATGGGTGAACTAAATTTCTTCTTGGGTCTACAAGTCAAACAAGTCTCAAATGGAATCTTCATCAGTCAATCCAAATATGTAAAGAGCATTTTAGAAAGATTCAGGATGGCTGACTGCTCTGTCGCAAGAACCCCTATGCAAGTGCACCATCAGCTGACACCAGACAAAGATAGCCAAGACACTGATCAACATCAGTACCGTGCAATGATAGGATCTCTCATGTATCTCACTTCCTCAAGGCCAGATATCATGTTTGCAGTATGTCTATGTGCAAGATTTCAAGCAGCTCCAAAGGTTTCACATCTTCAAGCTGTCAAGAGAATTATTAGATATCTAAAAGGAGCCCCAAGACTTGGGCTTTGGTACTCTAAAAATGACAAGTTCAATCTGTATGCATACACTGACAGTGATTATGGGGGATGCAACTTGGACAAAAAGTCCACTTCAGGGGGAAGTCAGTTTCTGGGAGGGAGACTGATTTCATGGCAGTGCAAGAAGCAAACATGTGTTTCAACTTCTACAGCTGAAGCAGAATACATTGCAGCTTCAAGTTGCTGTGCACAAGTCATCTGGATACAAAATCAAATGCTGGATTACGGGATGACTTTCATGGCAACTCCAATTCACATTGACAACATGAGTGCTATATCAATCACAAACAATCCGGTGCAGCACTCCAAGACAAATAACATTGACATCAGGTATCATTTCATTAGAGGTCAAGCTGAGAAAAAGAGGATTATTTTAACCAAAGTTCATACAAATGAGCAATATGCTGATTTGTTTACAAAACCTTTTGACGAAGCTAGATTAAGATATTTAGTTGAATCCATTGGTATGATGAACTTTGATTAAAATTTATCTCTAAAATTCTGTTTTAAAAATGTGTTTTTGTCTTTTGTTGTAAATAAAAGTTATGAGTCAGCAGCACTTTTGTCCTTCAGCTGCTGACAGGTTTAATCTTCAGCAGCAAAAGATTTGCCACTGACTGCTTTAAGTTATCAGCAGGAACAGGTTTCCTGCGGATAGCTTTAAGACTGTCAGCAGCAACATCCTTGCTGCAGATCATTAAATCCATCAGCAGTAACTGAGTTTGCTGCCGACATACTTAACCTTCCGCAGCAACTAAGCTTGCAGCGGACAGACTTATTCATCCACAGCAACCAAGTTTGCTGCTGATGGATAAATTTAAGTCCAAATTAACTTTTACATGCTGTCAAAATTTACGTCAGTCTTTTGCCATGACTGCCTCGGTGTATTACAGCTGTAATAGTAAAAGGTGAATAAGGTTGTACTGTACAAGTCATTTTGCTTTTTCCCTCCTCTGCCGTTATAAGAACAAATTAAATCTCCTTATCACCTCTTCATATTCAATTTCACCCTAAACCCACATCACTTTCTCTCAAGTCCCCACCACATTCAAAGCCTTCCATCCTTAAAACATTCAAAGCCTTCCATCCTTAAAACATTCAAAGCCTTCCATACTTAAAACATTCAAAGCCTTCCATACCATTAAACCTTCCCTCCAAAATCAAACAACAATGGCAGACATCAATAACCCTGATGATAAGTTCTCCCCGTACCACAACCTTACAACATACTTAACCAAGGGAAAGAAATCTGAAGGATTCGATGATATGATCGACTTCCTATACCGAGCAAAGATCCATTTTTCCCTCACAACCAACCCAACCATATATATCCCTCATATGGAGGATTTCTGGAATACTGCCGTCTACTCTACCGAACAGAGGATTCCCCAAATCAAAGCCAAGGTAGACGGCAAGGATATCATCATCTCTGAAGCTACCCTCCGAAATCATCTTAAGCTTCAAGATGAGGGATCAGCCATCTCATACTCAAAGGACGAGTACATGAGGACCTTTGTATCCATAGGGTACACTGGAAATCAAAATGAGTATACAATAGAGAAGGCGCTGATGGGCCCTCCATGGAAGTATCTCTGCCACACTCTTCTCCAATGCATATCTCAGAAGAGAAGTGGATGGCATCAAGTGAGCTCCGCACTGGCCTCCGCCTTCCATGGTATGATTACTGGCCTAGGTTTCAACTTTGCACACCTCATCTTTGAGGGTTTGAGATATAACCTTCAAGAGGGTGCAAAGCAACAATTTTTTATGTACCCCAGATTCTTGCAGGAGGTTTTCAATCAAGAACTAAAAGAACTTTCAAAACCTGCAAGAATCTACATCATGTTGGGACATAAAAATAATATTTTTCAAAGTATGAGAACTGTTTTCAAAAATTTCTCACGGGTTACTGTTCCATTGTTATCTACAATGCTGAACATACAAAGTACCCCGGGTGACAGTTTAGCAATCCCAGCTGATACTGATCCCACACCCTCCACATCATATCCTGAACAACAATCTGCTTCCACCATTCGAACCCCTGTGCATACTACTAAGGATGCACAGGCACAAAAATTACTTACACCTGTTTTGGATGTTATCGTTCAACTGGCACACAGGGCCCCAGTTGCATTGGCATATACTAGAAAAGGGGGCAAGAGAACTCCTTCTTCTCCTGCCTCCAAGGCCCAAACCCAACCTCTAAGCCCTCATTCAAAATCCCAACATTCTGGTGAGAATATCATAAGGGACAGCCACATTGTTAGGGAGACTCCTTCGGATGTCTCTCTATTAGGATTAGGATCACTTCCTGGATCCATAGAACAGCCCTTTGAGCCACTCCTCTCTCTTCTGAACGTAAGTGTTGAGGAACCTGATCAAGATGATGTACCTTTTCCAACTGCCACTATCTCGGAGGTACTGACTGATCTTGCTTCCAACACACCCAACCCAAGTTCTACTCCCCTGAAGGTCCACTCTAGGAGTTATGACAGAGTGGATGTGGAAGAGGCTGTCACTACTGCTGGTCCATCAAATGACCAGGAGGACAGTGACAACATCGCTAAGACCTCAACCACGACAACTCACAGTGAGGATGTTTCCTTGGAAACTCCCCTCACTGAGAGGAATCCCAGGCGCCAAGAAACCATGGGCGATGGGGATGCAGAGCCTAGGCCTAAGGCCCCATCTAGCTCCAAGGATTTCACAACTGTGAATGAGGATAGACTGAAACTTCATAACTTGGAATTGACGGCCAGGGTGGCTATGCTTGAGGCTGAGGTGTCAAAACTACAACACCAGATCCTTCTGTATGAAGCCCATCAATGCCCCTCTATGGCTTTTCCCTCCCTTGTCTCAGTGGGCACCCAAGCTGATGCTTATCTGTCCTCTGATGCAACCAAAAATGGGGAGATGGTCCCAATGGAAGAAGACTCATACAGTCTTGACGACTTGATTCAAGAGCAGGCTGCATTTCAAAGTACACTATTCAAGCCAGCTTTTGTACAGGTTCATTACTTGCCAGCTTCAGATGACGAAGAAGAGATTTCTGAAGACTGGAAGTTAGTCATCAGGGCTGTTGATGAGGTGCTGACTAATGTTGAAGACAAAGAACAAACATATACATCTTTCAGCATCATCCCTGAAGCAACAGCCATCATAAGTCAATCCACTGCTCCCTAATTTCTACTGACTTCAACACAGCTAGAGTTTGACACAATACTAGCTTGGGGGTATGATGGAAAGTCTGAGAGGTTCTGGATTGGTTGGGAGTTTGGCGGAGTAGAAGAGCTAAACTGGGACTTTCTCAACAGCATCCAAGTCCTTCACCTATACCATCTACAATGCATCAACAACTCTACGGACCTCTCAGCAGAACTTGCTATTGGCAGGTTCTATGACTTGATGGAGGATAATCTACCCAAGTTCGAAAGATAAATACAAGCAGCAAAAAGGGTAGCCTATCCTGAATCTTCAGCAGCAACAGAAAGAAGACTGACTCCTAGAAGACTTGAAATAATAAGAAGCAGTCTTCTCACTGAAGAAGACGTTCTGTGCTTAAGAAGATTTCTGTACAACTCCATTGTCAAAGACTTAGATGTGCTAGGATGGGTAAGCGCTAAGTCTCTTGACCACACCTTTCTACTAAGCAACGGCTCCTCTCTCACCATCAACACCAGGAACATCCTGCTACTGCCTACAGACTTTCTTTACAAGATCTTTCAACTCAGGGAAAATATCTGCAATGTCAACTCCCTTGAAAGCCATGCAATGATAGCTACTATCAGAGCCCATCTTGAACAAGAAGGAAGGATTGCTGAGGCTAGTATATGTGTCAAATTCTGACACTGATTCTGACTCAGCTTCCCCTCGAGTAGACATCTTTGCTGCAGCATATGAATCAAGATCCACTGTCAAAGAAATGCTGATAGAATTTACAAGTCCTGAGTGCAAAACAGATGAAGCTAATGACCTTCCCTTATCAACCTCTCAACTTGCCAATGAAGCTGAGGCTGAGATTCCAACGGCAGCACAATCATCTGCTGTTGTGATCAGTGAAGCCGAAGCAGAGGCATCCAGTGTAAACAAAGGGAATGGAGTTATGACCAAAGAATATGAAGAGGGGTTGCTCAGAGAGAAGAGAGAGAAGGAAGAAATAAGAAGGAAGAGAGAAGAAGAGGAGATGGTTGACCTGAAAAAGGCTCAAGAAAGAAAAACAGCCATGCTCCTCAGAGAACAACTTATCCAGCAGTATGCCAAACAGCTGGATGAGATAAAAGTCAAACTCCATGCAGTGTCTCAAGTTAACAAGGATGAAAGACTTGCTAAACAGCTGCAGGAACAACTAAACAAGGAAGAAGAGGAGGAGGAACAAAACAAAAGGAAGGAAGATGCTAAATTAAGAATCTCTGATTCTAAATTAGCAAAATAAATGAGGGAGGAGTGGATTGAAGCTCTGATCTCTCAAGGTGAGGATGCTGACTACCTTGAAAAACTTTTAACCAAAGAGATCTATAGAGCCGTCATGGGTCAGCAGGGGCAATTGGCAAAGAAGAAGAGAGCTGAAGAGGAAGAAAAGGCTCGTCAAAAATCCAAGAAGGCAATTGCACTTAACCAGAGAACCCATGAAGAAAGGAAGGTCATGACTGACTTCCTAAAGTCAAAGGGGGAAAGTGGAAGGAGGATAGGTCCCATGACATTCATGAACCTACAAGCCTTATACAGACAAGTCAAGAAGGAAGAAGAAGAAGAAAGACTAGGAAAGAAAGTCTTCAAGACAAGGGTCACAGAAAAGGAAGACAAGAGACCAGTCAAGAAACAAAAGACTTCTGCCCCAGACACTACTTCCACTATCCAAAAACCTTCCACAAATAGCCCCAAACCTTCCCCTCCTCCACCCAAAAAGTCCAAACCATCTCACCCAGCTCACTCTCATCAACAGCCTCTCTTGAAGAAATACAAACCCACACCTAAACCAGAAGACTCCAGAGATATAGTTGATTGTTTCTACAGTTCACAGGATTAGTGGTTTGAAATCTTCAGGGGGAGAACTGAAAGAAGGAGATCTGTCTACAAATCTGTTCAAGAAGTTCTACAATTACCAGATTTAGATCTCAGTAGAATTTTGGAGCTGGGTGAAGCTCATGATCCTGCAAATGAGGGTGGGAAACGTCTTATGCTAGCAATCAAACACCATTTCAACCTAGCAAAGATTTGATCATAGATATCAAACACTTCAGTCCCACTCTCCATTTGTAAGTTGGTCCTACAATGCTGATCTGGATGAATTCACCTTAACTGATGTTAGGAAGCAGCAAATGAGATGTTCAAGCAAGACAATTTCCAAAATGCCAAGTAAAGACATCAAGACTCTGTCTGAGCTTCCACTGAACAATCCCAGCAAGGATCTAAGAGGTTATGAGGTTGCAAGGATAGTCTGCCACATGCAAAAGCTTCAGCAACAAAGAGATTATAAGAATTTTGGTAGCATCATTCTAGGGGGAGTTTGTAGAACCAAAGACTGATTGCAACAAAATTCCTCTAAGTACAAATGCTGCTGATAAGTTTATCAGCAGCGTTCAACACTTGTTGCTGCTGATAGGCTTATCAGCAGCATTCAACACTTGTTGCTGCTGATAGGCTTATCAGCAGCATTCAACAAATGTTGCTGCTGATAGGCTTATCAGCAACATTCAACACTTGTTGCTACTGATAGGCTTATCAGTAGCATTCAACAGATCATTCTTGATGCTGATCCTCATCCTTGCTGCTGACAGCCTTCTGCCTTGAAGATAAATCGTTGCAGCTGACTATCCATGCCAAGCGTCACTGACAACTTTCTGCAAAAGCTACTGACACACTCAAAGCAGAAGGAACCTCAATGGTACAACCAATGACGGACAACAATGCTCTTCTCGAAGCATACAAGTAATGATGCATAAAGAAGACGCTTCAATAAAGTTAGCTAGTTTAGACTAAACTTGTATTATTAGCTTTGTACAAAAGATCAACGGTCTGTGTTAGATCTGATCCTTAGAATCAAGGGTCTGTCTTGATTCTAAGTTAGTATAAATACTGTGTAAACACTTCATTGTATGTGTGCTTCTTGATAGAGTTTTCATTTGTAATCGTTTATTCACAAAAGCTTAATACAACAGTGTTCTTATAAGTATTCTTTCTGTTTACTCGATTATACTTGTGTAGTTGCTATTGTTTCCGCCAATTTCAACTAAGAACAGAACCATCTTGTACTTTCACGATCCTACATAATCTTTTACTCTTTCAGCCCCGTAGGCCTAGAGTTTACTCTTTCAGCCCTGAAGGCCTAGAGTTTCCTTTTCTTCTTTATTTATTGAGATCCACCTTATAGGCCGAGTATCTCATTTCATTTGGGACCTTGAGCATCTTGGACTCACAGCCTCCCAAATGTATCAAGCATTTGTTTTCATTTCATGTATATGCTTGATTTACCCACCAACAGGTCCTTACCGTTAAAACTTCGTAATGGTTTCTCCACGATGAATTAGAAGGGTTTATATATAGGAAGTACCAGCGGCGTATCCACCACCCCTCTAACACTTCGTGAGTACTCCGTTATTCCGTTTTAGGGTTTAGACTCATTCCATTATACTCATTAATGTTCGCACGTATCATCACGCACTCACATATTCATCATGCATTTCATGTATCCATCTCCATCACGTATTCACATTTATCATGCATTTCATGTATCCATCTCCATCACGTATTCACATTTATTATGCATGATATATTTTCATCTGATATTTGTATTCGTCATATATGGTAAACTGGGGTGATCCTCCTTCCAGAGCAGTACCTCCAACAGAGATGTCCCCAGGAAAGAGCGAAGGGTCTAGGAGAGATTTATACACCGCTCTTTCCTAGACAGGACATTCCGTTTGTCAGATAACTATATACCGGTTGGATGTTCTCCCATACATTTACTATATTTCTTTATTCTTTATTAGTCTATACCCCTAAACATTCATAATGGTTTCACCATGAAGTACACAAGAGGTTTATATATAAGAAGTACCAGCGGCGTATACCCCTAACTTATGCGCTCGTAACCATCACCTCGGTGTGCATGTAGTGGTGGTGATGTTGTTTGTTGTTGTTTCCAAATGAACAAAAATTGTGTAAGACCCCAACCCGGGCATCCTACAGTTGGTTCTCATAACGGGTCAATCTCATTTAAAATGCATTTATTGCTAACTAAATTACAACAGAAGTCTTTCTTAATTCTTTTGTTGTTATTTAATTATATTAAATACCTAACGAATGCCTGCACACCAATCCGAGTAACATCGCTACCAAGCCAAGATACGTCAACCCTTCGCTTACCTGTAAAACAATCTAACGTATACACAAAGTCAGCTACGCTGAGTGAGTTCTAATAGTTTAATTTGAACGAAAACTATCACGTCACATTCATTAGTTTAATCCACTCCTGACCCTCCGGTCCTAACAAAATAGTTTTATGATTTATTAACGAATAGTTAACCCCCTGACATCCCATAACCGTTCATCATCCGGGACTCAGCCCGCACTACTACTACTACTAATAATAATAACATTACCATCTCGTTGACGTAGACTTAACTTACTATACTAACAACTCATACCTAAGAACAAGTATTGACTCAACACTTGGTTAACACAACGCACCCTAGACATTAACACACCCGAGCTTTAACCAAGGCTCACACAATTAACTGACATGACACTTATACCCGTCACGTAATAATCCTTACACAACGGTCAATCTACTCTACATACCACCATAATATCTTCTACACGTCACACAAACTTGGCCACATTAATATCATCACATACATAATAAATATAACTCTATGTTTGCATGCAATTCAACACCACATAAATGTACTCGTAAACACATACCTCGTCACTGCACCCTCGTCAGGGCGTTCAACACACCCCGAGCTCATCATTAACCTGTTAAATAAAGGTCACCGTTGGTGACTTCCTGAAGGATCTCGTCCTTTACAATTCCCATTTGCCATGTCATAAAGACAATGATGCAAACACGACACATAAATATAAACACATAATAACACACATCATTTACAAGACTCGTTAACTACACCTGCACCTCACACTTAATGCTAGAATAGTATATATATATATATATATATATATATATATATATATATATACCCCACATGAAATCATAAGCATTTAGCTTAAAGCCCGACTCTTCCCGATCCATCCTTATCACGTCACCTATTAATAACTCGTACCTTTATCTCACATATTTCTATGGACACACCATTGACCCTACACTCCTTATAATCATTTTATATTCAGAATGTATTAGGTTAGAACCCAAAATCCTTAACACGACCAATTATTTTAACTCATCTTGACAGTATGTACGTTAGCCCCAAAACAGTAAAACAATTAAAAAGCGGGGGATTAGAACTCACCGTTTATGTTGAGTCTCAGTACTAGTTCTGAAATCCGTCTGCGCTCTAATCCCAAACCTGATAAGCGGGTCCTGAGATACTATCACTGGTTAGTAGGCGTCTTTATGTATCACACATAATCTTCCCGAACACGGACCCGTAAGTTATAACTGTGGCTCGACTCGAACCGTATCCATCATTATCATCATAGCCTTATCATTCTCTAATCATCCTCCTCATCATCATGTTGTCATCTAATCATCGTATGTCACCATCATATCATTATCATTATCATCATCATGAATCACCAACTTCCATCAACCACCTTGAACCACCACGTGAAGCTTTCAAATCTCCATCGTTATTCATAATCATCACGTAGCAGCCAACATATGGAGTCCGTACCACCACCAACAAGCCGTGGTCGACCACCACTACCCGAAACTACCATTGCGAACCACCATTAACCGGTTAACAATGGAACCAAAACAGCCCCCGTTCACCCACTCCTGTTGCGAGTCTCCTGCCCAAACCCTCATCACCTTCACGGTTACACTCACCTGGCCACTGGCTCTCGGTCGCTAGTATCTCCCCACCGTCACAGTCGCGTGCCATAACAACCGCCACCACCGAGCCAAACCGGCTGCCGGGTCCGCTTTTGCCCGCGGCTGTCGTCTCTTACCATCCCAGCCACCTTCATGCAGTCGTCATCTGTCGCCATCGCGGCCACCTTCATGCTCTCCTTTCAAGCTATCCGACTGTCAACCCTTCTCTACCATTATCGTCGGTCATCCACAGCCCCAAGCAACATATTGAAAACAAGGAGATTGAATCAAAAGAAGTTGAGGTTACCTTTTACGTGTCGTGAACTGCCGAGGACCACCGGCTGCCGCCCTCTTCCTTTTTCTCTTTCTTGTCGGAAGCTCCCTCTCCCTCTGCTCATTTCTTCTCAGCCGCATGCACACCCAAGGTCACGATGACCTAGGGTTTTTCCTTTAATGGGATATTTAAACTTTACAGGATTCACTTCGGGTCCCCGAATTCTCTTGATCGCGCATTACGGTCCCAAAACATCTTTTAAACAACCTGTTATAACATTCATTGATATAAAAATGCCCCTTTTTGTTAGTACCCTAACCCCTCATTTAATTTAGTATAGATCCGGGTCGTTCCAGGGTCCAACCCGTTAACTTACAGTTTACTGGGATGTTACAAATTGCAAACTATTTATAGGGCTGGGACACGACCCGTAGTGGACCGCTAGGCTGGGTGGTAGCGGTCTGCTACCGCCCTTAGCCAGCTTCCTGGCGTAACCCACATGTAGCGGACCGTTACGCCTTGGGTAGCGGTCCGCTACCCAATCCTGTTCAGCGAGTCACTATACACGTGTCACCTCCCTTTTGCCCAGAACAATTGCGGCTAGCGGACTGTTACTGGCTTGTTAGCGGTCCGCTACCGCCTCCTTTTTCCTCTTTTTGGCCCTTTTAAGTCCTTATACTTTGGGGATTTTACACTTTAACCCCTGGACTTTCATTTTCCTAAAATTTGGGTTGTTACAACTCCCCCCCATTAAATTAGGTTTCGTCCTCGAAACCTGTTAATTCTTAAATAATTGAGGATAACTCTTCTTCATTTCATCCTCGCTTTCCCAAGTCATCTCCGACCCTTTTATGTGCTTCCATTGCACTAGTACTTGTTTGATTGTTTTGTAACGTAACTGTTTTTCTTTTGTGTCTAGAATTTTGATAGGCTCTTCAACATAGGTTAGCTTATCATCAATTTATATCTCTTCTACAGGAATGTGTGTGGCTTCATCTGCCAAACATTTCCTTAAATAAGATACATGGAATGTGTTGTGTATCTATTTCATTTCTTCAGGTAGTTCTAATTGATAAGCTACTTTTCCTACTCTTTTGATGATTTTGAAAGGACCAATGAATCGTGGACTTAGCTTTCCACGTTTCTTGAATTGAATTAGACCTTTCCAAGGAGATACTTTCAACAAGACATAATCTCTTTCTTGGAATTCTATTGGTCTACGTCTCTTATCTGCGTATGACTTCTGTCTATCTTGTGCATCTTTCAAATGTGCCTTAATTGTGTCAAGCTTTTCTGATGTGGCTTGAACTATTTCTTTGCTGCCTAATTCTTTCTGACCAATTTCTCCCTAACATACAGAAGTCCTACCGCTTCTACCATATAGCATCTCATAGGGTGGCATACCAATACTGGAATGGTAGCTGTTATTATATGAGAACTCTGCTAATGGCAGATGGCTATCCTAACTTCCACTGAATTCAATTATGTAAGCACGCAGCATATCCTCGAGAGTTTGTATCATCCTCTCACTTTGACCATCAGTCTGAGGATGATATGCCGTGTTGATTAGAAGTTTAGTTTCCCTTTCCATATGGGACTTTTTCCAAAAACGTGAAGTGAAACAAGTATCTCGATCAAAGACAATCGAGACTGGCACTCCATGTCTGGAAACAATCTCTTTGATAAACAAATCAGCTAACTTTTCTGAAGAGTATGTTTCTCGTATCGCTAAGAAATGAGCAGTCTTAGTTAACTGATCTACAACCACCCAAATGGTATCATAACCCCTAGTTGTCTTTGGTAGTTTGGTTATGAAATCCATAGTGAGATGTTCCAACTTCCATTGTGGGATTTCTAATGGTTGTAAACTTCCGTATGGCTTCTTATGTTCTGCTTTAACTTGTAGGCAAGTTAAGCATTTAGCTACTTACTTCATGATATCAAATTTCATTCCGGGCCACCAATAATCTTTGCGTAGATCTTGGTACATCTTTGTAGTACCCGAATGAATAGAATATCATGATTTATGAGCTTCATGGAGAATTTTAAGTTTAAATTCACCTAATCGTGGTATCCACATACGACCAAATCGAGTCTTGACTTTATACTTATTTTCTTCTAGAAATTTCTCCTGAGCAGCGATTCTTTCTTTCTTAACATTCTCATCTTTTAACGCTTCGATTTGTGCGTCTCGAAGCTGGCTCATGAAATCATGAGTTATTACTAACTTATAGGCTTTCACCCGAATACGATGATGCTCTTCCTTTATACTTAGAGCATCGGCTACTACGTTAGCCTTTCCGGGATGATACAAGATCTCACAATCATAATCATTGACCAGTTCCAACCATCGTCGTTGCCTCATATTCAAATCTTTCTCGTCAAAGAAATATTTAAGACTTTTGTGGTCTGTGTAAATTATACATTTCGTCCCATACACATAATACCTCCAGATCTTTAGTGCAAACACTACTGCAGCTAATTCTAGATCATGGGTTGGATAGTTTACTTCATGTATCTTTAGCTGTCGAGAGGCGTAGGCTATCACCTTTCCTCTTTGCATCAGAACACATCCTAACCCAGGTTTCGAGGCATCGGAATATACCACAAAGTCTTCCACTCCTTCTAGCAAGGCCAGAACCGGAGCTTGTGTCAATCTTTCTTTCAATATCTGGAATGCCTTCTCCTGTACCACATTCCATTCGTATTTCAAATTCTTTTGAGTTAGTTTAATTAATGGGGTGGCTATCTTAGAGAAGTCCTGGATGAACCTTCTATAATAGCCAGCTAATCCCAAGAAACTTCAAACTTCCGATGGATTCTTAGGTGGAGACCATTTAATTACATCCTCTACCTTTGCTGTGTCTACTGGGATACCTTTTGTGTTTACAACATGACCCAGAAATTGAACCTCTCTCAACCAGAATGCACATTTTGAGAATTTAGCGTAAAGTTTCTCTTTCCGTAAAGTACTAAGTACTTCACAAAGATGTTGTGCATGGTTTTCTTCGTTCTTTGAATAAATCAAAATGTCATCAATGAAGACAATAACGAATTTGTCTAACATTGGCCGGCATACTCTATTCATGAGATCCATGAAGACTGCCGAAGCATTTGTTACTCTAAACGGCATCACTATGAATTCATAATGTCCATAACGAGTTCTAAATGCCGTTTTAGGTACATCTTCTTCTCGTACCTTGACCTGGTGATAACCGGATCTTAAGTTAATCTTGGAAAACCAACTTGATCCTTGCAATTGATCAAACATATCATCAATTGTAGGTAAGGGATACCTATTCTTGATAAACAATTTGTTCAATTCACGGTAATCTATACACATCCTCATACTACCGTCTTTCTTTTCCACAAATAGAATCGGTGCTCCCCAAGGGGATACACTTGGACGTATAAATCCTTTGTCCAATAATTCTTGTAGTTGTGCCATTAACTCCTTCATCTCAGTTGGTGCTAATCGGTACGGAGCCTTAGCTACCGGCTTAGCTTCAGAATTAAATCAATTTTAAACTCGATCTCTCTCTCAGGTGGAGCACCTGGAAGATCGCCTGGGAATACTTCTAGGAATTCCCTCACTACTAGAACTTGATCTAGTTCCTTCCCCTTCATCTTCACATTGGCTACATAGGCTAAGAATGCTTGATGGCCTTGTCTCACATAGCTATTTATCCTGGCCATCGTGCATAACGTGATCTGATTTTGTCGTTCACCAATGACGTTAACTTCCTTTCCTGTAGGCGTCATGAATCGTACAATCTTCTGATTGCATATATTTGTTGAATCATGTGAAGATAACCAGTCCATTCCAATGATTACGTCAAATTATTGCATCGGCTGTAAGACCCCAACCCGGGCGTCCTACAGTTGGTTCTCATAACGGGTCATTTTCATTAAAAACGCATTTATTGCAATTCAAACTACAGCGAAAGTCTTTAAAACTCATTTATTACTATTTAACGTTATTATAATTACCTTACAAATGCCTGCACACCAATCCGAGTAACACTGCCACCAAGACAAGATACGTCAACTCTACGCTTACCTGCAAAACAATCTAACGTACACACAAAGTCAGCTACGCAGAGTGAGTTCTAATAGTTTAATTTAAACAAAAACCATCACGTCATGTTCTTTAGTTTATTTCACTCAGAACCCTCCGGTCCTTATAAAATAGTTTTACGATTCTTTAACGAATAGTTAACCCTATTATATCCCACGACATCCCATACCCGTTCGTCACCCGGGACTCAGCCCATACTACCAATAATAATAATAACAACCTTACCATCACTTTGACATGGACTCACATACTATACTGCTAACTCATACTTAAGAACAAGCATTAACTCGACCCTTAATTAACACAACATACCCTAGACATTAACATAACCGACCTTAACCAAGGCGCTCACAATTAACTGACACGACTCTAATACACGTCACATCACAAGTCCTGACTCAACGGTCAGTATAACTCTACATATCACATTACTATCATCAACACATCACATTAACACTATCTCACACACAATAAATATAACTCTTTACTAGCATGCAAATTAACACATATATACGCATGCAAACACATACCTTATCACTGCACCCTCGTTAGGGTTACCCTCGCCAGGGTGTTCAACACACCCCGAGCTCATCATTAACCTGTTAAATAAATGTCACCATTGGTGACTTCTCGAAGGACCTCATCCTTCACAATCCCGTTTGCCGTGCCATAACGACAACGAGGCAAACTCGACCCATAAATATAAACACATCATATACCAGACTCATTAGCTACACCTGCACGTCACACACGACACTAGAACAACATATCCCACATGCAATCATAACCATTTAACTTTAAGCCCGATTTTCCCTGACCAACCCTTAACACGTCACACATTAATAACCCATCTCTCTAGCTCACACATTTCTATGAACACCCCATAAACCATACGACTCTTAAATAAACATTTCATACTCAAAGCATATTGGGTTAAAACCCGAAACCCTTAACACGATTAATTATATTAACGTTGCGTGAATGTATGTACGTTAGCCCCAAAACAGTAAAACGTTTGAAAGAGGGGGATTAGAAACTCACTGGTTTGACGATACCCGCACGCACCGCAACGCTTCCTTGAACGATCCTGACCTGCGAACGTATGATCACATAATCAGTGTGCATCTTAAACAGGTATATAAATGACCCTCAGCACTTGTCTCGTCTGCTCGTCCCTTCGCCCATGCAGAAACCTTAGTCCACACGTCAACTTAAACTGGGTTATCCTAAACCCATGAAGAACCCGCATGAATGGACATTCACGTGCCATGCAAAGCCTTAGTCTCTTAGGTCACCCGTACACGGGCATTGATCCCCATGCACGTCCGAAACCCTAATCGGGCCCGATTCCACCCTCCTCCTTGTTCGTCGCCATGGACCACCATCATCGTGCATTGCCATCGTGACTCTTGCTGCCACCTGGACACGCCGTCTTGTCGTCCTCACCTTGTCGTGGACCATCATTATCTCCGTCACCTTCGTTAGCACCATCCCAGTCATCGGCAACCTTAGCCGGCACTCCATCGTGCACCACCAGGTTGCCCCCCACCGTGAACCACTCTTTCGGCCTTTGGCTTGCTGTCCATCATCACCGCTTTAGTTCCCGAACCACCGCAGCCCGTCACCTTGCTCTCCTCTGTTGCGTCCCACTATCCAGTCGTACACCACCGTCGTCGCACCACCGTTTCCCACCTTAGCGCACCACGACGGTAGTTTTCGGCTATTTCCGAGCTCTGCCAGCCGCTGGCATCGTTTCCTAGCGATTCCCGATGATACCACCTTCATCAATGCCATCGTCCAACACCATCTCAGCCCATTCGACTCTCATGTTCACGTAAATAACCAAAACCCTAACTGGGTTTCGCCACATAAAATCAAACAACTATGATATGGGTTGACGAATGTTACCTTAACGAAAAGGAGTCCTCCTTCTGCTCGACACCGACATGGAACCACCACAAGACCGTCGTCCTCAGCCTCCCTTCTCTTCAATCCCGCTACTTCTCTCTCTCTCTCGGATTTGGCCGTCGCACACCTAGGTTGCAAAAGACCTAGGGTTGCAAGTTTAGCTGGTTTATAAACCACCCTTAACTTTCAATCGGGTCCCCACGTTTCTTCGTTTAGGCGCTTCGATCTTGAATTATCTCTTTAAACGGCTAACAGTCTCTTTTCCATTGACACAACGCACCTTTTATGACAATATTACTTCCCATTACAGTTGGATGTGTAATCGGGTCATCCATTAAATCGAACCAACAGCTTACGGGTTTTCGGGATGTTACATCGGTGTTGGAATCAGGTCGACAAGATATTCTTCTCCCTCTATTAGTAGTTGGCAATCTTGACATATTTCAGTTACTACACAGTTTCGATCACTCGCGATTTCAACTTCTAATGCATTATCCAACTTACTTCTATTAAAGTTTCTAGTGTTTGCATACTTTAAAGAAATAAATGTTCGACTAGCTCCTGTATCGAATAAAACACAAGCAGGTAGGGAATTCAAGAGGAATGTACTTGATACAACGTCAGGAACATCTTTCGCTTCCTCTGTGGTGATCTGAAAAGCCCTACCCCTTGGCTTCGGAGCTTCGATCCTTTTCATTTCATTCTCTGCTACTCTAGATCCTTCTCCGATCTTTTCCATTTTAGATTTTAGCTTAGGACATTCTCTACTAAAGTGTCCTGGCTTATAACAATTGTAGCATAAATGGGTGCCATTCATACACTGCAATGCTGTGTGTCCAATCCTTCCACACTTATGACAAGTCGTAGACTTGAATCGGCACTCTCGTGGGTGCCTTCTTCCACAAGTCTTACAGACTTGAATACCTTTTCTTGGGGAGGAACCGCCTCCAGGTTTGCTAAACTTAAATATCTAAAGAGGCATAGGAGAGGGAAAACTTTCTCCTTTCCTTTTCCAATCTCCTTCTGTTTGCCTTTTGAGCTCAGTCTCGTGTTCCCGAACCCAATCGATCATTTCCACCAAGTTCGAGCACTTGGATGGACAGATAAACTCTCTAATTTATGTTTTTAGAACGAGATGATATTGTTAGGACATAGAATGTATGACAAAAGCTTTGTAATAGTTTAGGTCTTATTGTCTTTATGTTTTTATTTAATTGTATAGATTTTGTCTAAGTGATAGAACAAGTTCTGCTAGAGGGGAACTTGTCTAGTTCGCCTAGCCTATTAGAGGCGAACTTGTTAAGTTCGCCTAGTCTCATGTGAGGCGAACTTGTTAAGTTCGCCTAGTCTATTTGAGGCGAACTTGTTAAGTTCGCCTACTGCAGAGCTTGTGTCTATAAATAGGTGTTTACAGATTCTGTTAAAGCAGGACTGAATCGATTATAATCAGTGAATCTTGTAAACTCTGTGTTTGGTGATATACAAAGAGAAGTTTATTTACCTGCTGTTTCTATTGTCAATTCATATACATACGTTAACACGAAGGATTTCGCACTCCGTGTTATCGAGACGTCCTGTTACGAGATCGATCTGTAGATAAGTCATGTGGACCTACAAGTGGTATCAGAGCTTTTGCTCGTGATTTGTGTTTGATTCTTGGTGATTAGAGACAATTTTGTGTACAATTTGACAAGAAATTGATCATTTTTACAAGTTGTTGTATCTATGGAGTTTTCAAGTTCTTGAAGTTGATTTTGCTGCTGAATTCGAGGATTTGAAGTGGTTTTTGGTGAAATTAATCCGATAGAAGTGTTCTAATTCATAAAATACTAAATCCTACGGTCCAATTTCTTCAAATTCCTTCTAATCTGCGAGAAATGATGATTTTAGGTGATGTTTGTTCGTGTTTGGGTTGAATTTCTTGCTGAGTTTGTTACAGCTGAAGCAAGCGAACTTGCTGAGATTTGTTGCAGGCGAACTTATCAAGTTCGCTTCTCTCAGTTTAAGCGAACTTATTCTATAGGCGAACTTAATGGATTTTCTTGTTTAAGCGAACTTAACAAGTTCGCTTGATATCAAATTCGCTTGTTTAGATTTTAAGCGAACTTATTATCTTCGACTGAGGGGAGTACTTGTTCAATACTTGGAAATTTTTCTGAAAATGGAAAATATGGTGCAAGTGACTAACATGTTAAATTACGATAACGAGATTGGTACATCTCAGAAACCACCCAAATTGTTAAGTCTTGCAGATTATTCTAACTGGAAAGATCGGTTTGATCAGTTCGTGTCTTTTACTGATACAAGTTTATGGATTCCAATCTTGGAAGGCTATACACATCCGACATATACTTGGATGGGAAAGGATGATGTTCCTAAATCGATATCTTCTTTAACCACAGAAGAAAAATTACTCTTTGATAGGGAAAAGAAGGCTATGGCTAGTATCTCAATGTCTATTCCTAAAGAAATTTATCATAGTGTTAAACAATTTAGGACTTCTCAACAATTGTGGGAAGCGTTACAAAAGCAGTGTGAAGGTAGTTTGGATGTTAAGAAAAGCAGAAAAGATTTATTGAAGAAGCAGTTCTTAGTATTCAAGCACTTTCAAAATGAATATTTAGATGATCTTGCAACGAGATTCTATCATTTGCTGAGTGAATTGTCAAGTGCTTCAGTGGTTTATGAGACTGAAGAGATAAATGATAAGTTTTTGGAGGCATTACCATCTAAATTTGATGTGTATTCAGTTTTGATAAAAGAGAATGTCAAGTATAAAACTATGTCTCTTGAAGAGGTTCTTGGCAAGATTCAATCACATGATTTGAATATGAAGAAGAAGGAAACCAATATGGAGCATATTCAAGATCCTTCAATGTACTTTGCTAAGACTTCTGGTAAAACTGGTGCAGGGGTTGTGTTCTTTTCTAGTGATACTTAAGATGTTTCTAATGATCATTGTTCTGGGGTTCCAAGTCATTCTGGTTTCTCTACAAATACAGCTTCTTCATCATCTGGAACACATAATATGAATCACAGAGTTGCTGATGATTATCTAGCGATGTTTTCTTCCTTTATGGCTTCTTATGAAAATTTTATTGGTGGAAAGATTCATGATCCAGATGTTATTGAAGAGGGTTTCAGACAAATTGATCCTGTTGATCTGGAAGAGATGAACATTCAATGGAACATGGCTATGCTGATGCGACAAGCAAAAGATTTTTTGAAGAAGATTGGAAGGAAGTATATCGGTTCTAACAGTCGTTCACGTATGGGATTTGACAAAACCAAAGTTCGTTGCTATAATTGTCAGGAGTATGGTCATTTTGCCAAAGAATGTGTGAAACCAAAAGTTGAATTTGATTCTCAGAAGAAGCCTAATAACTTTCAGAACAATCGTAATCAGTCACATGGCTCCTCTGGCTCTGGAAATTCTAATCATGCATCTGCATCATCTACTTTGGTTGCTCAAAATAATGAAAATTATGACTGGGGTATTCATCTTGAAGATTTGGTTGGTACAGTAAGTCAAGCTTTTGTAGCTGAGATTCATTCTGCAAAATCTGAAGAGTCAACTGATGATGATATCTCAAGTGATGGTGAGAGTTTGCCAAGTGCTGATGAAGAGCATGATCAAGTACATAATGTTGAGTCTGATATTGCATCTGGTGTGTCTGAAGATGATATAGTACTAACTCAAATTTCTTCTAATGGTGCTGATTCTGAAAATATTTCGATTGCAAAAGTCTTCATGGCAGATATGTCAGATCCTTCAAAGGTAAAAGATTCTGTCTGTCACATTTATTGCTCTAATTGCATCTGTATAAAAGATAAACTACAAAAAGTAATGGATGATAATACAAATTTAATTTGTGATATGAAATCGATGCATTTAGTTAATCAAAAATTGAAAGATAATGATAAATTGTGTATAGATAGAATTGAGTCTTTGAAAATAGATTTGAACTCTTAGGGAATGAAATATAAGGAACACGCATATCATCTAGATATGGCTTATGCTGAGATTGAGAAGCGAAGTGAAATTGTCGCTCAGAAGAACAAAGAAATTTCTGATAAAGAATCTGAAGTGATCAAGAAAGCTTGAAAATTTTGAAAATTCATCTGTGGTATTGGATTACTTTAATGCTAATGCAGATCCTACAAAGAGGGTTGCCGGAATTGGATTTTTTCCTCCACCATTCAATGCAAATTATGTGGTTGAACCAGAAATTATTCATGAAGATGAAATTGATCCAAAGACGGTGTTGAAAGTAAATCCAGTAACTGGTGAAGATATGATCTATGATTCTGATTCTAAGGATGAAGTTTTTGATGATAAAAAGGTTGAAGGCATTCATAAGGAAGTGAAACTTGATGAACCAAAGGTAGTGAAAAATGTTACTCGTGATAGATGCATTTTAACAGAACCTGATGAAGTGAAAGTTGATCAACCTAAACTTTCCAAAATGTTACAATCAAGTGGTTTTGTTGCTGCTGGTCATCAGAAGAAGAATTCATCAACGGTGACTAAACAAGTTTTTGTTAAAAAGAAGCCAGTCAACTGTTCAATAAAATCTTCTGAAGCTTGTTCATCGGAAGGGTCATCAAATTCAAGAAAAACTCCTTATATCAGAAATCATCAAGATAGAAGAGTTTGCTTTCACTGTAATGAGGCTGGTCATATTCTGATTCACTGTCCTTATAAGAATCAAGGCAAATTAAAGAGTGTTTCCTCACAACAACGAGTGGTGACGATTTTGAAAAGACCAAATGTGGGACAGCCTACGTCTAGTGTTGTAAATAATGTGCCTTGTCAATCATTTGCTAAATCTTCGGGATTTAAGCAGCATGATAAGCATATTTCTAAACCAGTTGTTTTTCAAAATAAGTTTGAAATTCCACATGTTGGAATTCCAAAAGATTCTCAACCTGAGGTCAAACTTTCTAGACCACAACGAAGAAGACGTAACAGAAAATTAAAGAAATTTTTGGAAATATCTGAATCTGATAATCATAAATCTAATAATGTTTTTCCAATTAATCATACTGTGTCTTCATTGAAAAGGTCTAATTGTGAATCTTATGTTCCAAAGGTTGATGACAATGTTGATTGTGAATTGCTTGAAGTTGTTTATTTTGATCCATCTGGACGACCCAAGACCACAATGGCTTGGGTTCCTATTTCTAACTGATTTTCTTTGTTTATGTAGGGACAACCAAGGAGGACTATCAACAATACGTGGTATGTGGATAGTGGTTGTTCTCGACATATGATAGGGAATATTCGTTTGCTGGAAGATGTTATTAATACTGATGGTGGTTATCTCGCTTTTGCTGGAAATAAAGGCGGGTACATAACTGGTCAGGGTACTTTAAAGAATGATAAAGTCAAATTTGAGAAAGTGAACTATGTGGAGCAACTTGAACACAATCTTTTGAGTGTATCTCAAGTGTGTGACAAGAAGTTTTCATTTCATTTCAATGATTCTGAGTGCTATATCTTGAAACCGGGCTTTGTTATTCCTGACGAATGGATTCTAATGAAGTCTCCGAGGAGAAATGACACATATGTCCTAGACATGAGTGTTGCTACTACAACGGATTCAATTCCTACATGTTTACTCTCCAAGGCGTCTGAGTCGGATTCTATTTTGTGGCATAGGAAACTTGCACACATCAATTATCGGAAAATGAATTATCTCGTGAAGAATGATCTGGTTATTGGTGTTCCTAAAATGAAATTTTCCGTTCCTGATGAGTGTATTCCTTACAAGAAGGGGAAACAACACAAGAAGTCCCACAAATCTAAGACAAAGAATTCTATTGTGACTCCTTTAGAGCTACTGCATATGGATTTGTTCGGACCGATTAGTATCAGGAGCATTGACGGTAAATCTTACTGTCTGGTAGTAACATATGATTTCTCTAGATTTTCATGGGTTAAGTTCCTTGCTTCTAAAGCCGAAACCATAGAGTTGGTACAATTCTTAATCCTGGGTTTAGAGAATTTGTGTAAACAGAAAGTCAGAAGAATTTGGAGTGACAATGGCAGCGAATTTAAAAATAGCAAGATGGGTTTATTTTGTCTTCAAAAGGGAATTCATCATGAATTCAGTGCGCCTTATGTACCTCAACAAAATGGAGTTGCTGAACGAAAGAACAGGATTTTGGTTGAAACGGCACGTACAATGCTTGCAAATTCTAAGCTTCCAGTTACTTTTTGGGCTGAGGCTGTGAATACTGCGTGTCACGTTTTGAACAGAGTCTTGACCGTTAAGCGACACAACAAGACATGCTATGAATTGCTTAATAATCGGAAGACGAATTTGGAATATTTACTACCTTTTGGTAATCCATGCATCCTGTTGAAAGTTAGAGATGTCCCAACCAAGTTCAGTGCTAAGGATATTGAAGGGATCTTTCTGGGGTATGTTGCAAATTCTACTACCAAGAGGGTTTATAACAAAGAGACTTGTCAGGTTGAAGAATGGTTTCATATTGACTGTTCTAATCGGTCTTTACCTCAAATGGCGATTGGACCAGACTGGGCTTTTGATTATGAGAATTTATTCAAGTATTTTCAATTACCTTCTGATATTTCTCCTGATGAAGCTGCTGTATTATATGATTCATGTCAGGATGCACAGAATAGTGGTTTTCTACCGACTGCGGTTCCACAATCATCTGTTCCCTCTACATCTGCTCCAGATCCTAATGTTGCTTCCTGTTTGGAAACACAAGAGTCTGATAGTGAGGACGACAATGTTATTTTCCAAGATTCTTCTGCTGATCCTTTATTAGTTGATGAACCTTTTAATTCGACACAGGCTCAGGGGTAGATTCCTACAACTCTGGACTCGGAGATACCAGTTAATCAAGATATGTCTTATCAGTCTGATACAACTCAAGTTGATGTGTTGCCGGTTCCTGAGGTTGTATCAATCAAGGAACTCAAAGCTCATACGATTACAAATATCATTGGAAATTTGCTAGATGGAGTGCAAACGCGTTCTATTATTGATAACACTTGCTTGTATACAGGTATTAAGGATACTGGTGTTCTTGACGTATGCTCACATTTCTGTTTTATTTCTCAGGTCGAACCAAAGAATGTCGAAATGGCATTACGTGATAACAATTGGATAGAGGCCATGCAGGAAGAACTTGCTCAGTTAGACAAACTCAAAGTTTGGAATCTTGTAGATCTTCCAAAGGGTGTGTATCCAATTGGTATAAAGTGGGTGTTTAAATGCAAGAAAGACGATCGAGGTGTTGTGGTGAGAAATAAGGCAAGATTAGTTGTACAAGGTTTCAATCAACAAGTGGGAATTGATTACACCGAGGTTTATGCTCCTGTTGCTAGGCTTGAAGCTATACGGTTGTTTCTTTCTTTTGCTTCATACAAAGGGTTTAAGGTGTTTCAATTAGATGAAAAAAGTGCTTTCTTATATGGTAAAGTCAAGGAGGAGGTGTATGTGTGCCAGCCGTCGGGGTTTAAAGATCCAATTAATCCGTCTAAAGTTTTCAAGCTTGATAAAGCTCTCTATGGTCTTCATCAAGCTCCTCGAGCGTGGTATGAAACGTTGTCTACACATCTTATGAATAATGATTTTGTTCGTGTCCAAATTGACTCGACTTTATTCATTAAGAAAGCAGGGGGAGAATACCTAATGGTACAGATATATGTAGATGATATTATTTTTCGCTCTACAAATGAAGGGTTGTGCAAAGAGTTTGAGAGTGTTATGAAATCGAAGTTTGAGATGTCAGCTATGGGAGAGTTATCATTTTTCCTAGGTCTTCAAGTTAATCAAAAGGAAGATGGTTTCTTTATTCATCAGTCCAAGTATGTAAAGGACATCATGAACCGGTTCAAGATGGAGGACTGTACCCCATATGATACTCCGATTCCGGTCAATCATAAATTGAATTCTGACCCGGATAGAAAAGAAGTTGATTGCCGATTCTACCGTGCAATGATTGGATCTCTCATGTGCCTATCAGCTTCAAGGCCAGACATAATGTTCGCTATGTGTATTTGTTCCAGATTCCAAGCAAAACCAAAAGAGTCTCATTTGATTGCAGTAAAGAGAATGTTTCGTTATCTAAAAGGAAAACAAAGATTGGGACTATGGTTTCCACATGGTTCTAACTTTGAATTCAATGCATACACTGATTCTGATTTTGGTGGTTGCTGTTTGGACAGGAAATCTACTACAGGTGGTTGCCAGTTCTTGGGTAATCGTCTAGTTTCCTGGCAATGCAAAAAGCAAACTACGGTCTCCATTTCAACATGTGAAGCAGAATACATTACTGCTGCAAGTTGTTGTTCACAGATCTTGTGGATCCAACAGCAATTATGAGACTACGGTTTGAGTTTTACAAGAACCCCCATGTTTATTGATAATAATGCTACAATGTCTATCACAAATAATCCTGTTAAGCACAGTAAAACAAAGCACATTGAAATTAGATATCATTTTATTCGTGATTGTGCAGATAAAAAGTTGATTGAGCTGGTGAAGGTACATACAAATGATAATTTTGCTGATCTTTTTACCGAGGCATTTGATCGTACCAGGTTTGAATTTCTGATCAAAATGATTGGTATGATCAATCCCGAAAAAAAAGTTTTCAAAAACAATTTTTCATGGGAGATTTTGTTTTTTAAATTTCTTTTATTGCTTTATTACATTTCTGTATTTTAAATTTCAGTCAAAAATTGTTATTTATAAAAATTCAAAACAAAATAAAAATATATAAAATTGACATCATTTGAAGTTAGAGAAGAAATGATAGTACATCAGTGAATAGTTCATTACACATGACCATAGTAGACCTTTGATATATAATAGTTTAAAGTAAATTGATTTGATCTAAATTTCAAAGTCTGCATAAATGAGAAATGATAGTGTTTTGAATGCTCTAATCTTGATAATATGTTTTAATTTGAATATGAGTTTGAAACTTGAATTGTCAATAGACTAGAAGCGTTTTTTGAATCAATAGTAGTGTGAAAATTAAATATGATATAATTACATCTGTGATTTGAATCCATTATATACCTGGGTGTGTGTGTAAAAGATCATTATCAGATAAAGAATATATGGTTTTAAGAATTTCATGAGACCAATATCGAATTATGTCTTTAGCACAATCTCTTTCAGTTCACTTCACTGCCCATGCCCCGAAAAATATGCAATGTGTTGCTGAACTAAGATATGTTTTCTAACAACAACTGTTGGAACATATACTAGCCCTTAGATCAGTTAGTTACATCATCTATTCTGATTTCATTAAAATTTATCCAGATAATAGTTGGATCCTCCTACCTGAATCTATTGATTCTCATTATAAAACCAATTCATTAGAATCTTTCGATTCTGAATCATCCTGATTCTTATATCCTTTGGGATCTGCTATTCTATACTTGTGCTAATAGAGATAATTTCATCTTGGAGATTGATCTAATCTTGCAATAAACTGTGTATGTCTTGAAGATAGTGTAAATTTAAAATTTCTGTTGGCATATATGTGGGGTACACGATGTTTTTCATCTAAATGGTTCTAACTCACATGAATTTGGAAGAAAAATGCTTATAGTTTCAAATTATATAATATTGACAACTTAAGAATTCATGCTTTTTATTACAATTTCAGAATGAAAAATTGAGCATTTCATGACCTGATCTTGTTTACTTTGAAATTTATCGCGTATCATTTCAAGTATTATTCAAATTGATTGCAAAAATTAAATAAAATGAAAAAGATACGAGTTACATAAGAATGAGTTTGATTGTTTCATATCATAGGTTACCCATAGTTGATAATAGACTGTGTGATGAATTACTCATATACTGATATGATCTTCTTGCTTATGATGGTCATCCAAAAATATGTGTTTCAGAATGCTTAGATAAAAACCAAAAAAATGTGATTCCGTTTGTACAGATAAAATCCAAAAATATTTTGTTTCTATCTTCCATGAATTTTTTTTTATTAAAATGATGTTGAAGCACTTTCCTGTGGCAAACACTCTGGATAGATAGAGTCTTAGTTTTGTACTTTCATGTATGTATTTGTCTTTGTTTGTAAGTGTCTGTATGTATTAGTAATCGAGTTATATTAACTTTTATATATTGCTTGTTGCAAATTTCTCTAAGTGTTTTGCGCACTAGTATGTGCGCAGGAATTAGTTCCTGCGCACTTAGCAAGTGCGCAAGAATACCTTTGCGTACTTGCTAAGTACGCATGAGCAAAGTGCCCTGCGCACTTGCTAAGTGCACAGGCATCAGGTAGTGTATAAATAGGAATGGTTGACAGTAGATAAGTACGCATTCATAGTAGCAAATATGCAGAATTTGTAATCTCAGTATTTCTCTTTGTAACCTTCAAGTGTTTATAATAGACGAACGTTTAAAGTGATCATCTTGTCGGTTTACTTTGTGTTGTAAGACTCTCCACCTAGTCACGGGTATTCCGCACCCAGTCCGACTAGTAGACCCACTTGCATGTGACGATCCGCCACACCTGAGGGACCTACAAGTGGTATCAGAGCATTTGCTCTTGATTTCGAGTGTTGTGAGTGAGTTTGGAGAGTTTTCTACAGAGTTTTACAAGCAAAAGGAGGCGTTTTTGTTGATTTTTGTGATAAAATAGGGGTAGCTCTCGAGCACTATTTTAGAAGCAAAAATCACTCAAAAACCGACTTTTGTTGTGTATTTTGAGTGTTTTGAGCATCAAAGGTTGGTTAGAAACAAGTTTCTGACCCTTTGGCTCATTTTGATTGTTCATCCGTCTGATTTTTGCCATCTCCGATGTGTTTCCAGTGACCGGAATAGTTTAGTGAGAGTTGGTGAAAAGGTGTTCTACGTACTTACCATATCTGGCAAAAAGTACAGTCTTGCTGCGTACTTACTAAATACGCAAGACTAATCTCTTGCGTACTTACTAAATACGCAAGACCAATCTTGTGCGTACTTAAGTTATATCCTGCATACTTATCATTTACTCCTGTGTACTTATCAAGTACGCACGAGCAAATCTTAAATACGCAAGACCATTCCTCTAAGTGCGCAAGGCCAATATCAAGTGCGCAAGTGTCTCTGATTTTTCTGAAATTTGACTAAGTGTTCGCCATGTCGAATCTTCAGAACCTTGGAAACCTTTTAAACTATGACAATGAGATTGGTACTCCTCAGAAACCGCCAAAGCTGCTAAATGTAAATGATTATTCTAACTGGAAGGCACGCTTTGAGCATTATATTTCTTACACCGATTCTTCGTTATGGATACCAATCCTAGAGGGATATAAGCATCCCACACACATCTATCTTGATGAAGTCATGCCCAAGCCTATCTCTAAACTTGAGGAAGAAGAAAAGAAAGTTTATGATAGAGAGAAGAAGGCTCTTGGTTCTATCACTATGGCATTAACTCGGGAGTTGTTCCACAGCTTCAGAGGTTATGACAACTCTAAGGATCTTTGGAAGGCACTACAGAAAAGATTCGAGGGGAATAGTGATATCAAGAAGAGTAAACGGGATCTACTCAGGAAGCAGTATGAATGCTTCAGATTTTTGGAGAATGAGTCTTTATATGACCTCATCTCTAGATTCTATCATCTGCAGACAGAATTGAAAGCTTTTGAGCTCAAGTATCCCGATGAAGAGTTGGTGGAAAAGTTTCTGGATGCTTTGCCACCCAGGTTTGAAATGTACACAACCCTGATGAGAGAGAATCAAATATTCTATGAAATGACAGTGGAGGAGGCAATTGGAAAGGTTCAATCTCATAACATGAACCTTAGAAAGAAAGAGAGCTCAGGAATACCTCCGATACAAGACCCTTCTATGTATCATGGGACGTCTTCTACAACCAAATCTTCGGGCTCTGGAATTGCCCTTTTCTCTAGAAACTCTACGGAAGAAGACTACTCAAATGGTTGTGGTGGTCATGCATGCTATGCATCTGGATCAGGTTCTGGATCTCATCAACAACATAGCTCAAGAAATCATCCCGCTACAACTTCAGCTAACCAATCAGCTATAGCCAAAATAGCAGAAGATCATGTAGCACTATTTACATCTTGTATGCGGGACTACGAGAACTTCATAGGTGGCAAGTGTGACACCCGACATTTCAGGTCAATATCCGTACATGTTATAAACAAGTTTACATCATAATTGTTTTCGTGATTTACTTAATTTCACAATCAAGGACATTAAGGTCTAACAAAAACCGTACATTGTCTCATTTCATATTTTGGTAATTTTAGGAGTTACCGGTTCACGTACCAGGATAAACCGACTAAATACAAACATTAGTGGTTAAATTAAATAACCAGAAAAATATATATACATATATATTACATAAACTCTACGTTGGACAATAATTTAATTTGTAGACTAAATCATATAATATACGTAAAAGTAAAATATCGAACCCTTTCGAAGGCGTTACCATGTAGCGTCACCTTTAGGTACGTATACCTACAAATAATCACCTCAACGAATTATACAATCCAAGATTTCAATATCTTTCGTTAACGAGCCATAAACTTAATAAATTTATAATACCGTGAAGAACCTAAACCAAATTAAATTACCATTTAAAACTCTAATTAATATTGATACACTTAATGAATTAATTTATTTACACTTAAATCTAATTATTAGATCAAATTAACCCAACCCACCCCCCTTGACTTTCTCGACCAAAATCCCAGGGAATGCTCCATTCCCACTTCCTACGACCCATACCTCATGCCTTCAAGATTTAGATAAAAACCATACCACCTCAATTGTCTATCAATTCATCCATCAAGATCAAAAACTCACAAACCCTTTTATCTCTATTTTCTTCTACGGCCAACAACAAGAATATCTATCTTCACTTTCTTTCGGTGTTCTTCCATAATCGAAGACTCGAATCCTTTATTTCGGTATTATAAGGAGAGTTCCAAGTGTTTTCTCAAAGGTTTTTAGCAGGAGAAGTCAAGATCATTCTCTGTTTCTCTCAAAAATCATCATCTCTGTTTAGAGGTAAAAACTCAATATTATTCATATTATTTTCTTTAAAACCGTAGCTAAACATACAGTTTACTCGAACGTAAGAAAAATAACCAGAAAAGTGTGTCGAATACAAGATTAAAACATGAATATATGCGTATATGTATGAATAAAGTTTTGAAACTGATTCTGTCAATCAAAATTTCAGTAATCGAAACTATAGTTTCGATACCTGTTTACTCAATCGAAACTAAGTAATTTCGATACCTGTTTACTCAATCGAAACTAAGTAATTTCGATACCTGTGTACTCAATCGAAACTAAGTAATTTCGATACCTGTTTACTCAATCAAAACTAAGTAATTTCGATACCTTTTTACTCAATCGAAACTAAGTAATTTCGATACCTGTCGTTCAATCGAAACTAAGTAGTTTCGATACCTATTACTCAATCGAAACTAGGTAGTTTCGATACCTTTCTTACCCAATCGAAACTAGGTAGTTTCGATACCAAGTTTGCTCAATCGAAACTAGGTAGTTTCGACACCTGTTCTGTTCAATCGAAACCAGGTAGTTTCGATACCTGTTTCAAGCCCATTGGGCAGTAACTTAGAACTATTTTATAACGAAACAAGTGTTGGAAAACTAAGAAGATATTTAAACCAAAGCAACCAGATTTACTATGTCGGTGAACAATTTGCATGTGAGACATTCGGTCATAACACGAATTACCCTTTTGTAATTAGGGTACGAATAGTCAAGTTTGACTAGAACAATTATCATTGCAAGCATACACAAACTCAAGGTGAGTTTCACGGCCCCTTTTTACTGTTTTGTATAATTTGGCGGAAGAACATACTTATAACTATTTTTATATGATAACAAGAAAACAAGACCCGACCTTTATGTTTGCATGAGTTGATACATTTGGAGCTCATAAAGTCCCCTGACCATCATATTTATAACCATTAGCTATGGATTAGCCTAGGAATCTATGGATAGTACTATTGGGTCTGACACCCCCGGTCATGGTTAGTCGCGCTAACCATGGGTCCCTCTGGCCAAATGACTGCATAGTGTTCTAATATTGCTCGTGAGGTACGAGTGAGGGGCAAAACACCTGGTCTTGGTTTGGTTATGCCTCATGTATGTACATATTATTTGTATTCCTAGCTAGTTTACAAATGGGTCAAACATTACTTGTTTTGTTTATCATATACGTAAAAATCATTTTCATGTAATTGGTTTGCTCATTGTATTCATATATAAAACCTGTGAACTCACCAACCTAGTGTTGACATTTTCAAGTATGTTTTTCAGGAAATTAATCGCGGCAACAAGAGTAATACTACGTAGGGTTCATGCATACATGGTGGATACTACTTTTGAAGATTTTTCTTGTATAACCCATAATGTTTGGGTCATATTTGCAAAATCTTAATATTTTGTAACTTCAACTACTATTTTGGGCTGTAAAACCTTAAACTTAATTTATGTATCCAGTTGTATGTATGCGTTTGCGATAATTATATGCTTTGGAAACCATGAACGTTACGCCTCGCGTTTCCGCCTTGGCGGGGTGTTACAGATTGGTATCAGAGCCATTGATTATAGCGAACTAGGAGTCTAAAATCAAACCTAGTCTATAATTTAAATGACCCACTGAGACGTTTTTCATTGCATATGCATTTCATAACTTATCATTATATTGTACGGATATCGTAGACTCTGAATATCGTCACACACTAACCCCATTTTGACTTCAGACCCATGGCACCCAAAAGAAGGGCACCGCGTGACACTACTAGTGAAAACAACACGACGATTTCCACAGAAGTTGAGCAACTCATATCACAACGTGTAGCCGCCGCCTTGGAGCAGTACGAAGCCAATCGGAATAACGGCGGAGGAAATGGTAGTGGTAGCGGAGGAGGTGCAGGAGGCAGTGGCACTGCTGGAGGTTTTGGAGATGCTTCGAACAAGAAGTTCACTTATAAGGCCTTTCTATCCTGCAACCCTCGCAACTTCAATGGCACAGAGGGTGCAGTAGGCCTGATGAGGTGGATTGAGAAGATGGAATCTATGATTGATATTAGTGAATGCACAGCTGACTATATGGTGAAATATGCCACTTGCACACTTACTAACAAAGCATTAACCTGGTGGAATTCTCAGATGAAAACCTTGGGAAGACAGACTGCCTACCAGCTATCTTGGGATGATCTAAAGGCCATGATGATCGAGGAGTACTGTCCTCGAAATGAATTGTAGAAAATCGAAACTGAAATGTGGAACCTTCAAATGATAGGAGATGATGTGGCTGGTTACACTGACAGGTTCAATGAGCTGGCAATCTTGGTGCCACACATGGTCACGCCAGAGTACAAAAGGGTTGAAAGGTACTTGTGGGGTCTTGCACCCCAAATTCGTAGTATGGTGACTTCGTCGAACCCCATGGATGCCAAGAGTGCCATAGTCTTAGCCTACAAACTAAGGGATGATGTTGTTCGTAATGGTTTGTTCGGGAAAAAGGAAACTGAGGAAAGAAAGTTAGGAGAAAAGAGGAAATGGGTGGGAAAACCAAATAACCAATTTAGGAATCAAGCATATAAGAGACAGGAGACTGTGAAAGTTTTTGCTGCTAACACTGTGGAGAAAAAGGGTTATGTTGTCCCCCAACCGAGGTGTGATAAGTGCGGGTATCACCATGTGGGGAAATGCACTCAATGTGAAAGGTGTAGAAAGTTTGGACATCGAGCACAGACATGCCGACTCAATGCCAACCCCACCGATAAGATTAAGCAAGGATGCTATGAATGTGGAGATCTGAAGCACTACAGGAAAGATTGCCCCAAGTTGAATAATCAGAATAACAATCAGGCCCGAGGAAGAGCGTTCGTGATGGGAGCTGGGGACGCACGCCAGGACCCTAACATTGTCACTGGTACGTTCCTGATAAACAATCATTATGCCTCTATACTTTTCGATACGGGTGCTGATATGAGTTTTGTGTCAAATGACTTTATGTCCCTACTCGGTATTAAGTCCAGCAAACTAGACCAAAATTATACAATTGAATTAGCAAACGGGAAATTAATTAAAACCGAAGAAGTCATTCAGGGTTGTACTCTATGTTTGAAAAACCACACATTTATTATAGACCTGTTACCCGTTGACCTGGGAAGTTTTGATGTTGTTATTGGTATGGATTGGTTGTCGAAGAATCACGCCGAGATTGTTTGTTTTGAGAAGATTGTTCATATTCCCCTCCCAAACGGAGAAGTTCTTTCGGTTCAAGGTGAGAAAAGTGGAGTGACATTGAAGATAATAAACTGCATGAAAGCTCGTAAGTACCTACGTAAAGGCTATTGCGTGTTCCTGGCTCACGTCGTCGAGAAGAAACCCGAGGAACGTCGACTTGAAGACATACCAATCGTTAAGGATTACCCCGAATTTTTTCCTGAAGACTTACCTGGATTACCACCACCGAGGCAAGTCGAATTCCGAATCGATTTGGTACCAGGAGCTGCACCGGTTGCGCGGTCACCGTACCGACTAGCACCTTCCGAGATGCAGGAATTATCTAATCAACTGCAAGAGTTGCTTGATAAAGGTTTCATAAGACCGAGTTTCTCACCCTGGGGAGCTCCGGTCTTGTTCGTAAAGAAAAAGGATGGAACCTTTAGGATGTGTATTGATTACCGGGAATTAAACAAGCTTACAATCAAAAACCGATATCCACTTCCTCGAATAGACGATTTGTTCGATCAACTACAAGCTTCTAGCGTCTACTCTAAGATCGATCTACATTCGGGGTATCATCAACTAAGAATCCAAGAAGAAGATGTACCAAAGACAGCATTTAGGACTCGTTACGGCCACTACGAATTCCTAGTTATGCCGTTTGGTTTGACGAACGCACCAGCTGTTTTTATGGATCTCATGAACTGAGTGTGCAAGCCATGCTTGGATAAATTCATGATAGTATTTATTGATGATATATTAATATATTCATGAACCAAGGAGGATCATGAACATCATCTGAAATTAATTTTGGAACTACTTAGAAACGAGAAACTTTACGCTAAATTCTCTAAGTGTGAGTTCTGGATCCGAGAAGTGCATTTCCTTGGACATGTCATCAATAAGGAAGGAATTCATGTTGATCCATCTAAGATAGAAGCGATCAAAAACTGGGAAGCACCAAAGACTCCGACCGAAGTGCGTCACTTTTTGGGTTAGGCTGGCTATTACAGACGATTCATCGAGAAATTTTTCAAAAATAGCCCTGCCTTTAACCACATTAACCCAGAAAGAAAAGAAGTTTTATTGGAGTGACAAGCAAGAGTCAGCTTTTCAATTACTGAAGCAGAAGCTGTGTAGTGCACCGATCTTATCCCTTCCTAAGGGAATCAACAATTTTGTCATATACTGCGATGCATCACACCAAGGACTTGGTTGTGTGTTAATGCAAAGAGACAAAGTCATCGCATATGCCTCACGACAACTAAAAGTGCACGAAAAGAATTATGCGACCCACGACTTGGAGTTGGGCGTAATTGTGTTTGCACTCAAGATCTGGAGACATTATCTTTATGGTACAAGATGCACTATCTTTACTGATCACAAGAGTCTTCAACATATCTTCGATCAAAAGGAACTTAACATGAGACAACGTCGTTGGGTAGAACTACTAAACGACTATGATTGTGATATCAAGTACCATCCCGGGAAAGCCAATGTCGTAGCAGACGCCTTAAGTCGCAAAGAACGAGTTAAAACTCTTCGTGTTCGTGCCCTCGGATTAACAATTCATACGAGTCTTACTACTCAAATCCGAATAGCACAACAAGAGGCACTAAAGGAAAGGAACATCCAAGCTGAGGCACTACGTGGAATGATCAAACAATTGGAGTCTAAGTCGGATGATACGTTTTACTTCATGGACAGAATTTGGGTGCCGAGTAACGGTAACTTACGTGGGTTGGTTATGGATGAAGCCCACAAGTCACGGTACTCCATTCATCCAGGTTCAGATAAGATGTATAAGGATCTAAAAGAATTATATTGGTGGCCCAATATGAAAGGAGATATTGCCACATATGTCAGTAAATGCTTAACGTGTTCAAAAGTAAAAGCCGAACATCAGAAACCGTCTGGCTTGTTACAACAATCCGAAATTCCCCAATGGAAATGGGAACAGATTTCTATGGATTTCATCACGAAATTACCCAAGACGTCGAGCGGGTATGACGCGATATGGGTAATTGTCGATCGTCTAACAAAATCAGCTCATTTTCTACCCATCAAAGAGACGGATAAAACCGAGAAACTTGCAAAGCTTTATATCAAGGAAATTGTGGCTAGGCATGGAGTGCCAATTTCTATTATCTCTGATAGAGACAGTAGATTCGTGTCTAGAATCTGGAAATCATTACAAGAAGCCATGGGCACACGTCTTGACATGAGCACGGCATATCACCCACAAACAGATGGTCAAAGCGAAAGGACCATTCAAACTTTAGAAGATATGCTCCGTGCGTGTGTAATTGATTTCGGAGGAAATTGAGATACTCATTTACCGTTAGCAGAGTTTTCCTATAATAGCAGTTACCACACGAGCATCAAGGCAGCTCCGTTTGAAGCTTTATATGGTCGTAAATGCCGCTCACCGCTATGTTGGGCGGAAGTTGGTGAAAAACATTTGACAGGTCCTGAGATTGTCCAGGAAACCACTGATAAGATCTTCAAAACTAAGGACCGTCTGAAAGCGGCCCGAGACAGACAGAAGAGCTATGCTGATAACCGACGGAAACCATTAGAATTTCAAATTGGTGACCGAGTAATGCTAAAGGTCTCACCATGGAAAGGCATTGCAAGGTTTGGTAACCGTGGTAAGCTCAACCCTAGATACGTTGGACCGTTTGAAATACTGGCTAGGGTTGGCCCTGTAGCCTACAAGCTCAAGCTACCGCAAGAACTAAGCAACGTACACGATACATTTCATGTGTCTAATCTCAAAAAGTGTTTGTTAGACGAGACCTTGATCATACCGCCTAATGAAATTCATATTGATGATAAACTTCATTTCATCGAGGAACCAATTGAGATTACAGATTGGAAAGTTCAAAGGTGAGACGTAGTCGAATCAAACTGGTTAAAGTACGTTGGAACTCAAAAAGTGGTCCTGAGTATACATGGGAACGAGAGGATCAAATGAAAACAAAATACCCCTCCTTGTTTAAGGATACACCAGTTCAAGATGACACGAATTGAATTTCGGGACGAAATTCTTTTAACATAGGGAGAATGTGACACCCGACATTTCAGGTCAATATCCGTACATGTTATAAACAAGTTTACATCATAATTGTTTTCGTGATTTACTTAATTTCACAATCAAGGACATTAAGGTCTAACAAAAACCATACATTGTCTCATTTCATATTTTGGTAATTTTAGGAGTTACCGGTTCACGTACCAGGATAAACCGACTAAATACAAACATTAGTGGTTAAATTAAATAACCAGAAAAATATATATACATATATATTACATAAACTCTACGTTGGACAATAATTTAATTTGTAGACTAAATCATATAATATACGTAAAAGTAAAATATCGAACCCTTTCGAAGGCGTTACCATGTAGCGTCACCTTTAGGTACGTATACCTACAAATAATCACCTCAACGAATTATACAATCCAAGATTTCAATATCTTTCGTTAACGAGCCATAAAATTAATAAATTTATAATACCGTGAAGAACCTAAACCAAATTAAATTACCATTTAAAACTCTAATTAATATTGATACACTTAATGAATTAATTTATTTACACTTAAATCTAATTATTAGATCAAATTAACCCAACCCACCCCCCTTGACTTTCTCGACCAAAATCCCAGGGAATGCTCCATTCCCACTTCCTACGACCCATACCTCATGCCTTCAAGATTTAGATAAAAACCATACCACCTCAATTGTCTATCAATTCATCCATCAAGATCAAAAACTCACAAACCCTTTTATCTCTATTTTCTTCTACGGCCAACAACAAGAATATCTATCTTCACTTTCTTTCGGTGTTCTTCCATAATAGAAGACTCGAATCCTTTATTTCGGTATTATAAGGAGAGTTCCAAGTGTTTTCTCAAAGGTTTTTAGCAGGAGAAGTCAAGATCATTCTCTGTTTCTCTCAAAAATCATCATCTCTGTTTAGAGGTAAAAACTCAATATTATTCATATTATTTTCTTTAAAACCGTAGCTAAACATACAGTTTACTCGAACGTAAGAAAAATAACCAGAAAAGTGTGTCGAATACAAGATTAAAACATGAATATATGCGTATATGTGTAAATAAAGTTTTGAAACTGATTCTGTCAATCAAAATTTCAGTAATCGAAACTATAGTTTCGATACATGTTTACTCAATCGAAACTAAGTAATTTCGATACATGTTTACTCAATCGAAACTAAGTAATTTCGATACCTGTTTACTCAATCGAAACTAAGTAATTTCGATACCTGTTTACTCAATCGAAACTAAGTAATTTCGATACCTGTTTACTCAATCAAAACTAAGTAATTTCGATACCTGTTGTTCAATCGAAACTAAGTAGTTTCGATACCTATTACTCAATCGAAACTAGGTAGTTTCGATACCTTTCTTACCCAATCGAAACTAGGTAGTTTCGATACCTAGTTTGCTCAATCGAAACTAGGTAGTTTCGACACCTGTTCTGTTCAATCGAAACCAGGTAGTTTCGATACCTGTTTCAAGCCCATTGGGCAGTAACTTAGAACTATTTTATAACGAAACAAGTGTTGGAAAACTAAGAAGATATTTAAACAAAAGAAACCAGATTTACATATGAGACATTCAGTCATAACACGAATTACCCTTTTGTAATTAGGGTATGAATAGTCAAGTTTGACTAGAACAATTATCATTGCAAGCATACACAAACTCAAGGTGAGTTTCACGGCCCCTTTATACTGTTTTGTATAATTTGGGGGAACAACATACTTATAACTATTTTTATATGATAACAAGAAAACAAGACCCGACCTTTATGTTTGCATGAGTTTATACATTTGGAGCTCATAAAGTCTCCTGACCATCATATTTATAACCATTAGCTATGGATTAGCCTAAGAATCTATGGATAGTACTATTGGGTCTGACACCTCCGGTCATGGTTAGTCGCGCTAACCATGGGTCCCTCTGGCCAAATGACTGCATAGTGTTCTAATATTGCTCGTGAGGTACGAGTGAGGGGTAAAACACCTGGTGTTGGTTTGGTTATGCCTCATGTATGTACATATTATTTGTATTCCTAGCTAGTTTACAAATGGGTCAAACATTACTTGTTTTGTTTATCATATACGTAAAAATCATTTTCATGCAATTGGTTTGCTCATTGTATTCATATATAAAACCTGTGAACTCACCAACCTAGTGATGACATTTTCAAGTATGTTTTTCAGGAAATTAATCACGACAACAAGAGTAATACTAAGTAGGGTTCATGCATACATGGTGGATACTACTTTTGAAGATTTTTCTTGTATAACCCATAATGTTTGGGTCATATTTGCAAAATCTTAATATTTTGTAACTTCAACTACTATTTTGGGCTGTAAAACCTTAAACTTAATTATGTATCCAGTTGTATGTATGCGTTTGCAATAATTATATGCTTTGGAAACCATGAACGTTACGCCTCGCGTTTCCGCCTTGGCGGGGTGTGACAGCAAGCTTACAGATCCCGAGACAATTGAAGAAGATTTTAATCAAGTGGATCCTGATGACATGGAGGACATGGATATTCAATGGAATATGGCCATGATACTGAGGAGAGCCAAGCGTTTCCTGAACAGAACAGGAAGACAGTTCATTGGCGGGCATTCTAATGCCAAGGTTGGTTTTGACAAATCCAAGGCCAAATGCTATAAGTGTCTAAACTTTGGACACTTTGCTCGTGAATGTCAGAAAGACAGAGCACCGGCTTCTGGTTTCACCAGACCTAGCCAAGGAAACAGCCATGGCTACAACAACACAAACAACCACAATCAAAGCCAAGGTGGTTTGTCCAATGCACTGGTTGCTCAACAGGACGACATCTTTAATTGGGGTGTTCATCTGAAAGATGCCATCATTGCACAAACTCAGGTTGGTCTCATGGCTTAGATCATGGAGTTGATGGAAGCTGAGAAAAAGGAAGCTGAGGAGAAGGAAGCTGAAGAAAAGGAAGCTTCTGTAGCTGATCAAGAGGAATCTACTACTGCTGTTACTCCCATGGCTATTGGAGAGGCAACAAGTTCATCAACTGAGGTAGATTCTAGTCCTTTTTCTGTTATTTCTTGTTCTAAATGTCTAGGCTTAAAACTTGAAAATTCTAAGCTTCAAGACAAGGTCGAACCCCTTCGCATTGCATCTCTAAGTTATAAAGAAAACGAAAAACGTTTTAAAGATTCAATTGAAACGTTGAAAAAGGAAAAACGTGAGTATTCACTATAAATGAGCTATCAACAGCTTCACTTGGATATTGCATACAGGGGTTGGAGAAAAGGAACAATGAAATTAACAAGCTGGAAAATGAAATCTTGCAGTTGAAATGTTCTAATGAGAAGTTGAAAAACTCTCGTTTTGTGGTGGAACACTATGAATCTGTAGTGAGGCAAATGAATGGCTTAGGGCTGGGTACTAATACCATTCCTCCACCAGTTAGCGGGAAGTTTGTCAACAGCTTAGTAGACATTGATCTAACTTGTCTTGATGAGTCCTCAGGAAAGGATGATTCCTCTAAAAAGGAGGATTCCTCAAGTAAGGCTAACTCGACATCTAATGAGGAGTTCTTTACTGCTTCTGATGATGGGTCGGTTAACACTTTCCCTGAAGGAGTAGTATCTGAGGAGTTGTTATCTGAACAAAAAGTCAAGAAAAACATTATCACTAATAGTGATAACTGTATTTTAACTGAACGCGATATCATTGAATCTAATGATAAATTAAAGGTAATGCTTTATGGGGGGTATAAAAATCTTAATCAAGTAAAGAAAGAGGCTTTTTCAGCTCACTATGGGCTTGGTTACAAAGAAAATTTGCAAAAATACTATACTCCCAAGAACCAATCTATATCGGGTCAGACTCTTGTTCACAAACCAACTCCTCCTGCTCATAATGTTGAGTTATCTAAGGTCAGATCTAATGAGCCTTACAAAAGGACTTATACAGACAAGAGGACTTGCTTTCACTGTGGCTTGGTTGGTCACATTTTTGTGAACTGTCCTTCAAAGAACCAAGGGAAACGGCCTATTGTTTCACAACTGGCTGTCATCCCTAAGTCGCCATCAGTGAAACCTCCCAAATGTCCAAAACAAAATGTGGTGAAACCACCAGTTAAACCGATGGCAAAGCCAAAGATCAAATCTGAGGCCAAACCATCTGTTTAAAGAAAGGTAAAACAACCTACTGTACCTTGTGTATCTACCTCTGGTAGTACACGTACTGGTGAGAAACCTGTGGTGAAACTCTCAAAGCCACAGAGAAGGAGAAGGAATAAGAGGTTGAGAAAGCTAGAGCAACTGACTTCAGTTCAATCAAGTGAAGCTCCCACAAGTTCACCTGCTGTTGTTGAACCAAAGCCTACTGTTCCGGTTAAGAAAAAGAAGAGGTCCTGGATTGCCAAATCTAAAAATTCTTAATCTCCTAGTCCTAATTCTTTTAAAGATTCATCCATTTTGAACAGTCATCACGACTATGAGTTAAAAGAGGTAGTTTATTTTGAAAAGGATGGACGACCCAAGACCACTATGGCTTGGGTCTCCAAAACTAACTAATTCTTTTTGTGACTCGTGCAGGGACGTCCGAATGGTACTGTCTCTAACCGCTGGTATGTAGATAGTGGATGCTCCCGGCACATGACAGGAAACATGGCCTTGCTTCAAGACGCGAAACCATTCAGAGGCGGCTATGTGGCCTTTGCTGGAGAGAAAGGCGGCAGTATCACGTGTCAAGGCGTGGTATCAAATGGTTGTGTCAGTTTTGACAATGTCAACTTTTGCGAGCAGCTGAAGCATAACATGCTGAGTGTCTCCCAAATGTGCGAGAATGAGTACTCGGTGATGTTTGATAAGAATTAATGCTTAATTCTCAAGCCTGGTTTTGAAGTTCCTGAAGACTGGATTCTGATGAGAACGCCAAAGACAAATGACACCTATCAGATTGATATGAGCGTAGCAACAACCACCTCATCAGTTGCTACTTGTTTGCTTACCAAAGCGATAGAGCTTGAATCTATCTTGTGGCATAGGAAACTCGGACATATTTCTTATCGTAAAATGAACCATCTTGTCCGAAACGGTTTTGTAACCGGGGTTCCTAAGGTGAGATTTACCATTAGAGATAACTGTATGCCTTGTAAAAAGGGCAAAAAGCAGCGGAAGTCACATAAGCCCAAGCTCCAAACCTCCATTGATACCCCTTTGGAGCTATTACACATGGATCTGTTTGGCCCCATACGTATCAAGAGTATTTGAGGTAAGTCGTTCTGTCTGGTTGTAACTGATGATTTCTCACGTTTTTCTTGGGTGCATTTTTTAGGTACAAAGGACGAGACTGCTGATATTCTTCAATACCTGATCCTGAGCTTGGAATCTCTTTGCAAGCTGAAGGTTAGAAGAATAAGGAATGACAACGAAACTGAGTTCAAGAATAATTTGATGGAACTTTTCTGTCTCAAGAAGGGGATCTGTCACGAATTCAGCGCCCCGTACACACCTCAGCATAATGGAGTTGCAGAACGGAAGAACAGAACATTGATTGAGACTGCAAGGACTATGCTATCGGATGCAAAGCTTCCTGTCACTTTCTGGACAGAAGCCGTCAATACAGCTTGTCACGTCTTAAACAGAGTTCTGGTTGTGAAGAGGCACAACAAGACTTGTTATGAGTTGATCAACAATCGACTTCCCAATCTTGATTACCTAGTTCCTTTTGGTAGTCCCTGTTCCTTATTGCTACAATACAAAGACCGCCAGTCTAAGTTTCATGCAAAAGAGGTGGAAGGAATCTTCTTAGGATACGTTGCCGACTCGCCTTGCAAGAGAGTGTACAATATAGGAACTCGTACTGTCGAGGAATGGTTTGAAGTGGATTGCAGTAAACACAACATTCCACCAGAACCAACAGGTCCAGCTTGGGGTTTTGATTATGATGCGCTATTCAAGTTATTCAATATTCCTGATCTATCTACAGTTCACGCCGCAAATGTTTATGAATTATTGGGTGGCGGCGATGACTCCATTTTCTCTACTCGTGCTACTGTACCAATTGTAACTCCTGATTCCAATGTTGCATCTGCATCTGGAACTCATGACAGTGATAACAGTGAAGATGTTCATGTTGATGGAGATGACGCTCAAGCTAATCCTAACACAACTGTAGGAAATGAAGCTCCAGCTGATCCAATTAACATTGAATCTTCTTCTTCTGGAACACAGGTAATGGGGGAGTTAAGCATGAATCTCGATCCAGAAATTCAGGAACCGAATGTACCAGAGACGAGAGTGCATAAGAATCATCCAATCGACAACATTATTGGTGATCCTCATGCCGGTGTTCAGACTCGTCAACGAACCATTACAGAGAACACTAGTCTTTACTCGGAGATACTTGACACTGGTGTCATGGAAACATGTCTGCATGCTGCATTCGTGTCCCAGTTAGAGCCGAAGAATGTGAAGGAGGCTCTCGCGGACAACTGCTGGATTGAGGCGATGCAAGATGAATTGTCTCAATTCCAAAAGTTGCACGTGTGGGATTTGGTTGACTTACCAAAAGGCTTTCAGCCAATTGGAACCAGATGGGTGTTCAAATGCAAGACGAATGATCGTCATGTGGTTGTGAAGAACAAAGCAAGATTGGTTGTTCAGGGTTTTTATCAACAAGAGGGCTTGGATTACACGGAAGTATATGCCCCAGTTGCTAGAATTGAGGCCATTCGACTGTTCTTGGCTTATGCCACATATGTCGGCTTTAAGGTCTATCAACTTGATGTGAAGAGTGCTTTCCTATATGGAAAAGTTCATGAAGAGGTCTATGTCACTCAACCTCCCGGCTTTGAAGATCTGCATAATATCAATAAAGTGTATAAGCTCGACAAAGCACTTTATGGTCTTTATCAAGCACAACGGGCATGGTATGAGACATTATCTAAACATCTACTGTCAAATGGTTTTGACCGTGGACAGATTGACTCGACCCTCTTCATTAGGAAAGCAAGAGGTGACATTCTTCTTGTACAAGTATATGTCAACGACATTATTTTTGGATCTACAAATGAAGGGATGTGTAGGGAATTCGAGCATGTGATGAAGTCCAAGTTTGAAATGAGTAACATGGGTGTGAATTGTCGTTCTTCCTGGGTCTGCAAGTTAGTCAAAGAGAGGATGGCATGTATCTACATCAAACTAAGTATGTGCAAGACATCTTGTCAAAATACAAGATGAATGATAGCAGTACTTACGGCACACCTATCCCAGTCAATCATGGTCTGCATCCTGACAAAGATGGAAAGGATGTGGATTGCGGATTGTAAAGTGGGATGATCGGATCACTTATGTATCTCACAGCTTCAAGACCCGATATAATGTTTGTTGTATGCTTGTGCTCAAGGTTTTAGTCTCAACCGAAGGAGTCACATATGATAGCCGTGAAGATAATTTTCAGATACTTGAAAGGGAAACCTCGATTAGGTCTTTGGTACTCTAAGCAGCAGTCATTCAACTTCAAAGCCTACACTGGTTCAGACTATGGCGGTTGTAACCTTGACAGAAAGTCAACTTCTGGTGGATGTCAATTCTTAGGAGACAGACTGGTTTCCTGGCAGTGTAAGAAGCAGTCAACGGTTTCTGTCTCAACTTGTGAAGCAGAATACATTGTTGTGGCGAGCGGTTGTTCTCAGATATTGCGGATTTAGCAGCAATTGAGGGACTACGGCTTAAACTTCACTGGAACTCCTTTATTCATTGACAACAATAACACCATGTCCATCACAAATAACCCGGTGAAACATTCCAAAACTAAACATATAGAAATTCGCCATCATTTCATCTGTGATTGTGCTGAAAAGCATTTAATTGAACTTGTTAAAGTTCACACGGATGACAATCTTGCTGACCTTTTCACAAAGGCATTTGATCGATCCCGTTTTGAGCATCTTGTCAACTTGATAGGAATGTTCAATCCTGAGTGAAAACTTGTTTTTCTTAAATCAATTCAATTCATGAAAGTTAAATTTTATTTTCTTTTAAGTTTTCTATATAGTTCTTTTAACTTTCAAAAACATTTTACAAAATCAAAAACAAAATAGAAAATGGAGAAAATTCCAAAGTTAACTTGAGAAAAGAGGAAATGATAGTACATCAGAAATGATCTAAACGTCATAAACTGCTCATATGAGATGATTGCGTCATGCTTACTTAATTGTGTAAATTATTATGGTTTTAATTTGCTTCTTTACAAGTAATTTGAATTGTCAGTAGGTTGTATGCGTCTTTGAATCACTAGTAGTGTGGAAACTTAATCTAAAATTACAACTGTGATTTGAACCCATGTTTGCTAGTGTGTGTGTATAAAAGAATAGAAAAGATCATTATCAGATAAAGGATGTTAGATTTTGGCAATAATTTTCTTTTGAGATCAGTTTCGGGTTATGTCATTAGCACAATTAATGCGGTTCATCTCACTGCCCATACTCACAAGTATGCAATGAGAGATTGAATCAAGACATGTCTCTACATCAACCGTTGAGCATGTATTCACCCTTGAATCACTCCTGATTCATTGAAATCAAATCCAGACAAAAGTTGGATTCCCTTACCTTATTCAAACACCATATTCATTATCCTGAATCATCATACCGATATTCAATGAAGAAATCAAATGAAACCCAGACAAATGAATCACTCGATTCTGAATCTTATGATTCCTGATAATCCTTATGGATTCTGCTTGATTTTTCCTGTGCTAATTGATATAGCTTCATTTTGAAAATTTTGAAAATAATTTGGAAAATCTTAAATGCCTTGAGATAGTGCAACTTACATTACTGTAGCATATCAGTGGGGTACACGTTATATATCTTATAATCAATACCTTAACACACAAGAACGTGATACAAAGATGCTTATAGTTTCAAATCTTATAATATTGTCAACTTGAATTACTTGTTTATGTGCTTATTACGTATGAATAAATAGTAATCCATGACATGATCCCATATTCTTTGATGTGTATATTGTATCGTTTTTGCTATAAGTTAGTCTGATATGATCCTCTGCTCGTGTCTTTGATAAAAAAAATAGTTTGTGTAAATACATGTATATTTCTATCTAGAAAAGATCAAAAAGATTTTAAGTTTATGAACAGTTCAATCGTAATCAGAAAAGGCAAAAATATTTGTGTTTAACCTTCATGAATTGTATTTTAATCCTCCTGATTGAATATTTTTATCTTGTTCGTTATTTGACTTGAAAAAAAACTCTATAAGTGCGCATGAAGTAAGCCCTGCGTACTTAACAAGTACGCAAGAGTTATGTCTTGCGCACTTGTAAGTACGCAGGAGTTAAAGCTTGCGCACTTAGCAAGTACGCAAGACCATTATGTGTTGGGTATATATACAGGAGTTAGAAAATTTTTCAGATTTTTATCACATTCAAACTCAAACGCCTGTTCAATTCCCTCCGCAAATTTTCCTCAAAAATCCGAGTGTTCCAAACCGTTTTTTCGTCCCATATCTAGTATCATCATCTTCTTACAATCATTTGGTGAGAATCTAGATCCAATCCATCCGCAAAATCACATTTTATGGACCAATTGAGACGTTAAAAATTTTAGGGTTTAATCCATTGATTTTAGACAAAGTTTAGGGTATTTTAGTAACAATTTATGACTAAAACTTGTTAAGAATCATCAGTCGATCCCTTAATCACTCGATTTCGTCCTTGATTTTGCCCTTTGACCCTCGATTGACCGTAGGTTCATCTGGGTGGTCGATTAGGTCAAAATTGAACTAGTGTAGCAGGTATTTGATGTGAATGTTGGTCCCATAGGCTAGAATCATGCATTCCGACCTAGTGGTGACCTAATACACATCAAATCTTGAACATCTGTTGATTTCATAGATTTATGGAATTTTGAACAAGTGCGTTTCATGCGCACTTAACAAGTACGCAAGAAGCAATTCATACGTACTTGTTAAGTACGCAAGAGGAAATTCCTGCGTACTTGCTAAGTACGCAGCACCAACACTTGGGAAAAATTTCTAAGTCTGGAAATTCAGTTCAAAGAGTAACTGCTATACTGAGTCATGTTTATTCAATTCTAATGAAAATTGTTGTTCTGATTATGTTTTCTGTGTGTTTTTGCAGATTATGGCTCGTGCGTTTACGAATGAGTTCAATATTCTACCTCATACTCAACCTGAATGGAAGGGTGCAGCTCTGCAGTACCGAGAGATAGTTGATTTCTTGAACCGTTCAAGAATCAGCTATGCTATTTCAGCTGACCCTATAGTTTCTAGACCTTATCTTGAGCAATTTTGGGAGACCGCGGAGCATGATTGCACGGTAACCCCCAATGTTATAAGGGCTACCGTTGCGGGTCATGATATCGCCTTTTCTGAAGACACTATTAGACGGGTCTTGCAATTCAGAGATCTTTCCAACGACCCGACAGCCTATCCTGACTACTTTGTGGATGGCTGTTGGAGGAAACGAATGGGGTATGTCGGTGCGAGAGACTACGCTTCTTACAAGAAAATGTGGTTGCTTGATCAATGGAGATATTTTGCCCAAATCATGATCATGTGCTTCTCCTCAAGAAAAGCTGAAAAGGATGCAATGGGTCATGACCTTTCTGTTGCCATTGTTGGCTTATCTCTCAATAAGGGCTACAACTTCTCATGATACATATTCAAAGCCATTAATGATCAGATTAACACGGCTGAGAGGTTCAGGTTCTTATTATACCCAAGGTTTGTGCAACTTCTGATTGACGATGCGTTGCCAAACCTACCTGCAACTGGGGAAAGATTGCAAGTTAAAAGGGTGGACAAAAGTGTGTATGCACAGTTTTTAAAGCCAGGCAGTGTGGAACCTACCCTTGAGCATACAGCACTTTTTGGCCACCTAATAAACGAAGCATATGTGGCACCGGATGACTGGAGATGGTATAGTCACGATTCGGAGCCAGAGTTGAGTGAACATTCAGATGAACAACAATAACAACAAGAGGAGGAAGTTGAAAGTGTAGATGGATCGTCGGAAAATGTAGACGAAGAAGAAGGTCATGATGGTGCTGAGGGATCCGACTCGGAAGAGACCGAGTTTGATTCTTCTGATTCCGATGATGCACCATCGTGGGCTCACCCGAGGAGAACGACGAAGGTAACCCTACCTGAGTCGTCCTCAAAGAGAAAGCGACAAGCTTCAAGCAGCGAATATGAGCCAGATTTTGACTCTGACGCTGCTATACAGAGACAGAGGCGTGAAAGTGTAAACAAGAACAGAGGGGATAGGCAGCAACTTGCTATTCCTAGTGAGGTGGAGGTTACTACTCTGCAGCAAGTACAAGTTCCAGCTGCAAGTACTAATTCAGCCTCTACCCCACCATCACAGCAATTATACCAGAGACAGAGGAGGAGGCTATAGGTACAACCTGAGTTGGCAGTCACTTCAATCACAGAGGAGGTTCCTGTGATAGTGACCCTCCCTGTCACATCTGTCCAGGTGGCGGTGATTACTCCAATTCTCACGGAGTCAGTCACCAACACCCCTTCCATAACACCTACAACCGTCATCACATCCTCAATCCCAACAATGACAATTGAACCGATAAGTCAACCCTTCAACTATGGAGAATTTACTCAAGGGTTTGACTTCGATACTATCTTCTCCTCCCCAATTCACAATTCTGAAGCATCTACCTCCAGACATCCTGATCCTAATGAAGAAAGGACAGTAATTCTGGAAACCTAAGTTGCTGGTCTGTTGGAAACTATTCAGAAGTCAAAGGAGAAATCTGATGCTCAACAAGCACAGATTAATTCGTTGGTGGATGAAGTTAGAGTTCTTCAAAGCCAGAGAACGGGGACAGATGAGAGACTGAAGAACATAATGGCCTAGAATGAGCTTCTAATCAAGACAAACAACATAATTCTAGGGCACAGGTCGTCTCTCAAGCTGAGGTTTGATATGCAGAAGAAAGAGCATGAGCTGATGGTCAAACTAATTATTGATCTGACCAAGAAGCTTGATGCTCAGGGGGGAAAGATAAGGAGAAGGAGAAAGAAAAGACAACTACTGGCGATGAGGCTTGTCATCCTGTGGATTTGACAAAGGATGACGACAAAGACAAGGATCCTGAAGTCGGTCCTAGTGGGAGTGAGCACCAAGCTTTAGCAATCGTGCCCATTTATGCTATTCCAATGGCTGAGGGGGAGTCTCCTCATCAAGAGGGTGGAAATACTTCTAGTGGTGGTGGTGACAAAGGAAAGTCAGCGGCTGATATGCTTAAGGATCTGTCTGACGATGAGATCTTATACTTAGAGCCTGACTATTCCAAGGAAGCACAGATCGATGCTCTCTACAACCTAGAAGAAGGAGAGATCGACTCTGGTGATGATTGGGATGAAGATGATGAGGATGTAGTGATAGAAGTTCCCAAGGGCGACGGGGAAGGAGAGTATGAGTTAGAAGATGGAGAGATCTTTGAAGTTCCATCCTTCAAAGCTCAGCTCGACATAGGTTCAGTCGAGCATGCTAGTAATGTTGAAGCCTCGACAGAAGCCTCCCCAGTTGACCCTACACCTGTGGATCCGGAGGCACCGAAAGAAAAAGATATGCCTTCTACTTCATCTAAGGGTCCAGCTCCTGTTTGGCAGAAGACGTCTATCATAGACAAACAAGGGGCAACAGGGATGATCTTGGCTGTAAGGTTCGAGGAGGATAAGCAGTTGTTCATAATCAAAAGATCCGGGGGGGTTCAATACTTGAAACCAACCAGTGAAGCGTTCAACTCCTTACCTAAATACGACCTTGTGAACCTAGCAAACCGAGAGTTGCTGGGTCATTCTAATCACGCAGTGGCGATGGGTTTGTGGCAGGTTCTGCAGCGGGAAGCAAGATCTAGGAAGTTCGAAGTGTTCAAGCCTCAAGTGCCCAAAAGAGTCAAGGATAAGAAAGCTAGACATCCTGTGACTAAGAAGTACTTAAAGAAACTAGTATACAAGCCAGTACTATGTGAAACTAAGATTCCCCTGAGCAAGTTATCTCAGGATATTCTTGGTGACATGTGGTACTGCTACGTAGATCCAAAAACGGGAGAGGCGATGATTATGGGAAAGGTTTGGTCAGACAGCGGAAGCTTAGTGCCGAGGGAACTAATCAGAGTATTTGATGAAGTCCGCTTCATTAACTTCTCTGTGAAAGATCTGGAGGCACTAGCGGACAAGTATTGCATACATACTGACGAGTGGACGAAATTCCTTGCTTTTAAATATAACAAGGTGATCAAGTTCTGCCTTGACTATAAGAAGAAGATGGAAGCTAAAGATGCATAGCTGTTAAGACTGAAGACCGAAGACTAAAGATCGAAGATGATCCAGAGCTGTTGTCAAGGGGGAGTTTGTTGAAGCACTTTCCTGTGACAAACACTCTGGATAGATAGAGTCTTAGTTTTGTACTTTCATGTATGTATTTGTCTTTGTTTGTAAGTGTCTGTATGTATTAGTAATCGAGTTGTATTTACTTTTACATATTGCATGTTGCAAATTTCTCTAAGTGTTTTGCGCACTTGTATGTGCGCAGGAATTAGTTCATGCGTACTTAGCAAGTACGCAAGAATACCTTTGCGTACTTGCTAAGTACGCATGAGAAAATTGCCCTGCGCAGGCATCAGGTCATGTATAAATAGGAATGGTTGACAGTAGATAAGTACGCATTCATAGTAGCAAATACGCAGAATTTGTAATATCAGTATTTCTCTCTGTAACCTTCAAGTGTTTATAATAGACGAACGTTTAAAGTGATCATCTTATCGATTTACTTTGTGTTGTAAGACTCTCCACCTAGTCACGGGTATTCCGCACCCGGTCCGACTAGTAGACCCACTTGCATGTGACGATCTGCCACACCCGAGGGACCTACAAATGACTCGGGATTGGATTGGATACATGCTACAGATGGAAGTTCACAAGAATGTGACGTGTTGAAAGTGACGAAATTGTTCAAGGCAAAAGTTTGAAGCGAACTTAATATGTTCGCTTGTTTCTGATTAAGCGAACTTAATATGTTCGCCTAGGTCTTGTTAAGCGAACTTAACAAGTTCGCCTAATGAAGCGAACTTAATTGTGTGAATAAATACTTTGTTCAGGCGAACTTATCCTTATTACAATTTTCACTGTGGGAGCGAACTAATTGAGCGAACTTACTGGGTTTTTAGCCAACTTGTTAAATTTTGAACTAGGGTTTTTCGATTTGAAATTTTCGTGTTTATTTCTGGATCGGATTTGTATTACGAGTCTTTCTAAGGTAATTTCATGGTTTTTTATCCGATAAATCGATGGGAAATTGATGTTTTGACCCGTGTTCTTCGTATTTTGACAGTCGGTTTGCGATTGTACTGATAGAGTGTATTTCCATGTTTAAAACTTGAAATTGAAGCTTAATATTGTTTAGTTGTTGTGAATCGATGCGTATGCTATGTTTGATTTGAAATTTTTTGATGATTTGGACATTTTGGGAATCTGCTGTTGAATTTGTATCGACAAACTGGTTCAGGCGAACTTGTTCAGGCGAACTTGTTCAGGCGAACTTGTTCAGGCGAACTTGTTCAGGCGAACTTGTTCAGGCGAACTTATTATGTTCGCCTCTTGCACCACTAAGCGAACTTATTAAGTTCGCCTAAGGGCTAAGCAGTGTTTGGACTTGTAAATTTTTTTTTGTGTGTGAAATTTTTTATGATTTTTTTCTTTTATTTGTTATATGACTAATGTGTGTTCTCTGTCCAATACATTTACAGATGGCTCGTCGAGTTGAGTACAAACATAATCAAGTGGCGTTGTTAGATCCAAATATGTCTGAGGCTGTAAATTTCCAAGGAATTATCAATTTCTTGAATCATTCACGTTTACATGTGGCCTTATCCGCAGATCCGTACATAAGCTTACCGTATATACAACAATTCTGGGATACAGTACATCAAGACACAGATGTTGAACCTCATGTCCTTCGTGCTACGGTGAATAATACAGAGGTAGCTATTTCAGTGGAAACTATTCGTGCTGCATTGGGAGGTGCTAATGAAGATCCTATGTCTTATCCTGGAACACTGATTATGGGGTGTTTTTTCAGAGGATGGGTTACCGAGGCAGACCAAATGATACTGAAGCACGAAAAGGTGGTTTAGTTGGTGAATGGAGGTATTTTATGCATGTAATCATCCAATGTTTGTCTCTAAGAAAGGCTGGCACTGATGGTTTGAAGAGTGCGTTACAAGCTGCAATGGTTGCATTGACCCTGAACAAATGGTTTAACTTTGCTTTATATATATACCGTGAGTTGGTCATGCAAATCAATCCTCCAGAAGGTCAAGGGTTTCTTATGTACTCTAGGTTCTTGCAAATGATTCTGAACCATTTAATTCCAGATTTACCACGACATCCAATACGTTTGACCTTAACTCCTATGTCCAAAAGAATCTTTACTATTTGTACTAAGGTTAAACAACAAAATGTTGCTTTGATTCCAGTTCCGACTTCTTTGTTTGGTCACTTAATCAATCCTGATTATGTTAAGCCACCTAATTTGGTTTCATCCTGAGGAATTAGTTCAAGGACAAGTCCAGAATCAAGTAAAACAAGCACAACAACCACAACAAGTTCAAGCTCAGGTACAAGTTCCTATTCCACAACAACAAGTTCCTATTCCTCAAGTACAGGTTCATATTCCTGTTAATGAACCAGTTCAGGAAGATGTTGGTCAAGAAAATGAACAAGATTTGGGTATGAATATGGAATATTTTGATAATGAAGTTGTGAACTCACCCATTCATGAAGCAGAAGGGAATGTGGTGGATACGAGTTCCGGTGATACTATTTCACGTGATTCTGAAGCTACTGATTCTGATTCGTCTAGAGATTTTAGCTCAGATCATTATGAGAGATTGGCTACTTTACCATTGGCAAATGCGGGGAAACGTATTAAATCTAAAGCCAGAAAGCCGAGGCTTAAGTCTGTTCGGAATCCTCCTTCTGGATCAGTACTTGGAAAGAGAACACTAACCGATGAGAGCTCGGATTCTGATAGTGATGCACATCCGGTTCCAAAAGCTCAGAAGCTTATGTCTGCTTCTATTGCTGCTGCTCATTCATCTCAAGGTGTTGAGAACGCTACTTTTGTTGCATCCTTACTGGCTACACCTCCTACATCTAAACATCCATCTCCGGTGATTTCTCCACATGTTCCACACTCATCTAACGTTGGTCCTTCGAAGCCTTCTGATTCTGAAAGGATTACCTTCCTTGAATCACAGGTGCTTCCATTGCAGAGTCAGGTAGATGCCTTTTTGACTACTGATACTCAGAGACAGTTGGTTCTTCAGGTTCAAGCTACACAGATTGCTTACATGTAGTTATTGGTATCCAAACTTGTTGAGCGTCTTGACGCTCAGGGGGAGTTAAGGATACATGATACTTGTCATGATGAGTCAATTCAACGAAAGGATAATGATGACAATGATCCTAGTGGTAATGTTGAGGGTGATCGTCAATACGCTGCTGACGTAAATCCAATATCAAGAGCTCAGGGACATCACAAACTATTGAAGGAACCAAGAATGATTCTGGAGTGAATGAAGATATTTTATTATTGGAATTCTTTGCTGATTTTGAAGAAGAAGAAGCTAAGAAGTTAGAATGTCTGGATGATATTGATGAATTATTTGATGATATTGAAGAGGATATGTTGGATAATGAAGTTGAAGAAGGAGAGATTGTAGAAATTGAGATAGAAAAGAGTAAAGATAAAGTTACATATGAAGGCAGTGATGGTCTGAATGTACTGTATAATTTCATCCAAGATGATGTTATTCCTGAGTTTTCTTATGAAGGAGTAACAGATTCTATGGACTCTGTTGAAGGTATCACTACACCTGATGATACTGCTCAATCCAAGATAGATTCTGATGTTGATACTACTCATCCTGTGTCTCCTAAGCCGAATGAAGAACCTGTGATGTATAGAAAGACATGAATGACTAGAGAACAACGAAGAGAAGTAGTTAATAGTTGGATGAAAGTACTACCCAAGTCACCTATACAACCTGCTCAGAAAGAAAGATATGTGAATAAAGAGAGGTGTATTGGAAGAATCCACAGTTGGTTTTATAATGATGACACGAAGTTGTTTGCTCTTAAGAGATCTGATGGTGTTCAATACTTAAAGCCTAGGATCAAGTATTTCAATACCTTGCTAAGGTGTGAAATGAATGGTCTAGCTATGAAACCACTAATTAATAGATCAAAGTGTGGATTAGCCGATGTGATTGCAAACTTGAATAAAAGAGAAGGTGGATCAGGGAAGTATGAAAGATTAAAGCCACAGAAAGGAAAAAGAGTGAAGATTGTAGATCAAAAGACTGAGATTGTGACCTGGAAGTATAAGTTCAAGCCAGTACGTGCTGTACAGAAGATACTATTGAAGAAAATACCACAAGATTTTCTAGGGAATATGAAATGGTGGTACGTAGATGTGAATACTGGTGAAGCTAGAATTGATGATAAAGATAATAAGGTCATTTTTAGTTTCTATGATGCAATGAATCTTATTAACTTCTCAAAGAAAGATCAGAGGACGTTAAGAAAGAATGAGATTATGTTTACCGATGAATGGAGAGAACAAGGATTGCAGTATAAAAGAGTGTTGGAGAGCTGTCAGAGATATGGAGTGCACGTAGGAAGCAGATTACCAGATAACTGGAAGAGCTCGTCATAAAGACTGAAGATAGAAGATCATGCTATTGTCAAGGGGGAGTCTGTTAGGACATAGAATGTATAACAAAAGCTTTGTAATAGTTTAGGTCTTATTGTCTTTATGTTTTTATGTAATTGTTTAGATTTTTTCTAAGTGATAGAGCAAGTTCTGCTAGATGCGAACTTGTTTAGTTCGCCTAGCCTATTAGAGGCGAACTTGTTAAGTTCGCCTAGTCTATTAAGTTCGCCTCCTATAGAGCTTGTGTCTATAAATAGGTGTTTACAGATTCTGTTAAAGCAGGACTGAATCGATTGTAATCAGTGAATCTTGTAAACTCTATGTTTGGTGATATACAAAGAGAAGTTTATTTACCTGATGTTTCTATTGTCAATTCATATACATACGTTAACACGAAGGATTCCGCACTCCGTGTTATCGAGACGTCCTGTTACGAGATCGATCTATAGGTGAGTTATGTGGACCTACAGATATCTCATCATCCACATCTTCGGGGTTGTTAATAATGCCGGACAGAATCTGGCCTTGTCATAGAAAATCCCCATGATCTCGTCCACTGTCTCTGTTGTCTGACGTAGTTCAAGAAACTCGTCAGTGATTCTCACAATTGCCGCTCGAGGGCAATAATGCTTTAGGAAGATATCTTTGATTTATTCCCACCTCATTTCCTTAATCATTTCTCTACCTTTTTCTCTCTGCACTACTCCCCACCGATCATCAGCTCGTTAATTCAGCTGGTCGGTGGTGAAGGTAGCCTCGGCCTCTTTCTCACACTACCATGTATCAAATGCCCTTTCTATTGAGGCAATCCACCTCTGACTTTCTAAGGGATTAACTGCTCCCTTAAACTCTAATGTTTACAAATCATGAAATCCTTATATGTACAACGAGTTGACTTCGCATCAACTTTAGGATTTCCCCCTCCTCCATTGTGAGTTATATCCTTGTGGCTTTCAAACTAACTCTCTAATGATTTCTATAAGTCTGCTTGTAGGATTGGAAAGTTTGTATCGAATGCCTTTTCTACTTCTATCACGATTTGTCTCCGGGACTTGTTCTACCTCGTTTTCATCATGACGTGGAGAATTAGTCCTTTTGTGGCTTTCCACGTCACGTATCTCGCTGTTCTGATGTTCAGCCATTTGCTGACACACCGTATCGCTTAATATCTCATTCGTTTACCCTAATCATAGTCTAGGGTTTTATACTACAAGCATCATATCCACTTAATCCTATTCAAGGATTTCACATAAAGTTCATACTCATGTATTCATATATATGCATATATCATAATCATGCATATTCATATCCCTGGCTTACTATCTGCTGGCATAAGTTATCATATGGTGTTTGGGATATCCTGATGGTCCCATGCATTAACTATTGTACTGGCCATGCATAAGGTAATGTATATTACCATCCTGATACTCCCAACTATCATATGGAGCTTATCTCATACAAAGTTCTGCCCACGTATACTCACACATTTTTGAATAAGCACTGGAATTTAACATACCTGCTTCCTTGGACGGCCTCAGATTGAATCCCTATTTATATCACGAGCACTTATGGTTTAAGTTTAAGTACCCTTTCTGATTCTTAAATCCCTCAAACCGTGATCTAATACCAACTTGAAACACCCTACTTATCTTACTATTATTTTATCAGAGTTTAATGTAGAAAACATGTCCCAGGTCAGTAAAACCTTGCCATAATTGGCTATGGTAACTTTTTATTTATAATATATTGTTTTACAAAAGGATAATATGTTTACATTATCCTATATAGGGATCTTTCAACTCCGACTAGCCTCGTCCATAGGAAACTCTATTCCACGTGTTTCTTTCATAGAGTGTTTGGAAAACGTTTTTGAATTAGCTTACGCTAAGTAAGTACACTTCATCGTTCATTTTGTTACGAACCCTTTAGGTTCTTATTGTTCAAGTTTTCTCGGGCTCTCGATCCCACGTGAACATCTCCGGACGTACCTCCGGTCACGCTTTTCGTATATTTTATGGGTGTGCTAACCCCCTCGCAACCATCACAGGCCGTACCTCCGGTCCAAGTATTGGCAAGGTCATTATACTTGTCGGTATAGACCCCTTGCATTTGTCATGAAGACTCATTCATTCCTCAGCCCCGTAGGCTTGGAATCTTTTACTCTTTCAGCCCCGTAGGCCTAGAGTTTACTCTTTCAGCCCCGAAGGCCTAGAGTTTCCTTTTCTTTTCTTTTCTTCTTTATTTATTGAGATCCACCTTACAGGCCGGGTATCTCATTTCATTTGGGACCTTGAGCATCTTGGACTCACAGCCTCCCAAATGTATCAAGCATTTGTTTTCATTTCATGTATATGCTTGATTTACTAACCAACCAGTCCTTACCGTTAAAACTTCGTAACGGTTTCTCATGATGCATTAGAAGGGTTTATATATAGGAAGTACCAGCGGCATATCCACCACCCCTCTAACACTTCGTGAGTACTCCGTTATTCCATTTTAGGGTTTAGACTCGTTCCATCATACTAATTCATGTTTGCACGTATCATCACGCACTCACATATTTATCATGCATTTCATGTATCCATCTCCATCACGTATTCACATTTATTATACATGATATACTTTCATCTCATATTTGTATTCGTCATATACGGTAAACTGGGGTGATCCTCCTTCCAGAGTAGTACCTCCAACAGAGATGTCCCCAGGAAAGAGTGACGGGTCTAAGAGAGATTTATACACCGCTCTTTCCTTGACAGGACATTCCGTTTGTCAGATAACTACATACCGGTTGGATGTTCTCCTGTACGTTTACTATATTTCTTTATTCTTTATTAGTCTATACCCCTAAACATTTATAATGGTTTCACCACGAAGTACAAAAGAGGTTTACGTATAGGAAGTACCAGCGGCGTATCCCCCACCTCTTGGATACGTCGTGATTACTCTAGTTTAGTGTCTAGACTAATCCCTCATTACCTCGTACCCTCGTCATATCACATAATCATATCATATAAGCACGTATTTCACATAATTATGTCTAGGGTACGGGTCCAGTGTACTTACATTATCCTCGGGTAGTTCCTAAGTTCGTTCCTCGTCTAGACGTTTCTCTGACTCGAACCGCACTTTCTGCGTACCGCACTAGTAACTTATGCCCTCGTAACCGTCACCTCGGTGTGCGTGTTTGTGTGTGTAGTGGTGTTGATGTTGTTTGTTGTTGTTTCCAAATGAACAACAATTGCAAACAATTTATAGGGCTGGGACACGACCCGTAGCGGACCGCTAGGCTGGGTGGTAGCGGTCCGCTACCGCCCTTAGCCAGCTGTCTGGCGTAACCCACACATAGTAGACCGTTACGCCTTGGGTAGCGGTCCGCTACCCAATCCTGTTCAATGAGTCACTATACACGTGTCAGCTCCCTTTTCCCGGACCAATTGCGGCTAGCGGACCGTTACCGGCTTGGTAGCGGTCCGCTACCGCCTCCTTTTTCCTATTTTTGGCTTTTTTAAGTCCTTATACTTTGGGGATTTTACACTTTAACCCCTAGACTTTCATTTTCTTAAAATTTGGGATGTTACATCTTCCCAATAGTGTTCATCTTCTGTGACAACTCCTCAGCGGATCTCTTTCTAGCCTTTTTTGGCCTGCCAACTTGTGTGTGATGTTTAAGTGGCATTAGTGTTGTTGGGCAAGCAGATGGAGTCCACATGTCGCTACCATTGATTGGGTCAATGGTGTTCTTATAGACCTTCTTCCATATGTCCAATCAATACACCTCACTAACCCATGATTTTGGGATTCTAACCTCAATAACATTATAAACCATACTCCAATTAGCAGCCACGGCATGCAAGGCATACCAGTCAGTTCCCATTTTCTACATGAACAATTTTTCCTATCCACATCCATAACACGCTGATCACCTCATGGTCCACTCACCTCATACTTGCTTTGACCAGTCCACATGACATTGTATTGAGATGCCTCAGACTTGATATGGTTAAATGTCTTTGTAGCCGTGGGTGTTAATGTACCATCAGATTTTGTAATTAGCTTGTTGAAACACCCTACTTATCTTATTATTGTTTTATCAGAGTTTAATGCAGAAAACATGTCCCAGATCAGTAAAAACCTTGCCGTAATGGCTAAGGTAACTTTTTATTTTATAATAATATTGTTTTACAAAAGGATAATATCATTACATCATCCTATATAAGGACCTTTCAATTCCGATTAGCCTCGTCCATAGGAAGCTCTATTCCACATACTTATTTCCTGCAGTGTTTGGAAAACATTTTTGAATTAGCTTACGCTAAGTAAGTACACTGCATTGTTCATTTTATTATGAACCCTTTAGATTCTTATTGTTCACGTTTTATGGGGCCTCGTGCCCACGTGACCATCTCCGGACGTACCTCCGATAACGCATTTAGTATATTCTATGGGTATGTTAACCCCCTCGCAACCGTCATAGGTCGTACCTCTGGACCGAGTATTGACAAGGTCCTTATACTCGTCAGTATAGGCATCCTTGCATTTGTCACGAAGACTCATTCATTCCTCAGCCTCGTAGGCTTTTACTCTTTTAGCCCCGAAGGCCTAGAGTTTAATCTTTCAGCCCCGAAGGCCTACAGTTTCCTTTTCCTTTACTTTTCTTCTTTATTTATTGAGATCCACCTTACAGGCCGGATATCTCATTTCATTTGGGACCTTGAGTATCTTTGACTCACAGCCTCCCAAATGTATCAACCATTTGTTTTCTTTTCATGTATATGCTTGATTTATTCACCAACCAGTCATCACCTTAAAACTTCATAATGGTTTCTCCATGACGTAACAGAAGGGTTTATATATAGGAAGTACCAGCGGCATATCCACCACCCCTCTGACACTTCGTGAGTACTCCGTTATTCCATTTTAGGTTTTAGACTTGTTCCATCATTCTCATTCATGTATACACATATCATCATATTTATCAACTAGTCTTTTCCTTAAAACTTTGTAACGGTTTCTTCACGACGTATCAGAAGGGTTTATATATAGGAAGTACCAGCGGCGTATCCACCACCCTTCTAGTACTTCATGAGTACTCCGTTACTCTATTTTAGGTTTAGACTTGTTTCCATTCTACTCATTCATGTTTGCACGTATCATCATGCATTCGTGTATTCATCATGCATTTCACGTATTCATATTCATCACGTGTTTACATTCGTTATGCATGGCATGCTTTCTTATCTTATTCTTATTTGTCATATATTGTAAACTGGGATGATCTTCCTTCCAGAGTAGTACCTCCAACATAGATGTTCCCAAGAAAGAGCGATGGGTCTAGGAGATATTTATACACCGCTCTTTCCTATACAGGACATTCCGTTTGTCAGATAACTACATACCGGTTGGATGTTCTCCCGTACGTTTACAATATTTCTTTACTCTTTATTAGTCTATACCCATAAACATTCATAATGGTTTCACCACGAAGTACACAAGAGGTTTATATATAGGAAGTACCAGCGGCGTATCCACTACCTCTTGGATACGTCGTGACTACTCCATTACTCTCGTTTAGTGTTTAGACTAATCCGTCATTTCCCCGTACCCTCGTCATATCACATAACACATATCACATAATCATATCATATAAACACGTATTGTCACACCCCGACCGATGGCGGAATCATCGGAGTGGGACATGTAAGACTGTTCATAGCACATGGTTGACTAAATTGAAATATATTAAAGTCAAATTTCCATTACAAGTAATCCAAGTACAAATCAATTTCAAACAAAGAACATAAAATAACTCATAAAATTCTTGTTTTGTTTTGCTAAGTCCAAATCCTATATTGAGCACATCTTGAGTCATTCTCACATATTGGGGCCTGAAACATGAATAAAATAAAGTCAACTAAAAAGTTGGTGAGTATAACACAGTTGTATATAGATAGCATATAATTTGTAAACCAAATCCTTTACATAACATGATAAATAAGGCATTTATGGGGAGCAGCTATTGTGTAACCAAACGTACAATCAAACCTTTGTAACTAGCATGCAAAACAAAGTGTGTTGTCGGTTTCAATCACCGCGTACCATGGGTGGGTTTGTCAGACTCAATAGATCAATCATTGAAAACCGTCGGCTTGAAAAGTTAATGATTGCACATAATAGCATACAAGAGGTTAACACACCTAGCACTCGGGCATAAAGCTCAAATTGCACACATGAATGTAAGTAGGATTTGTACTTGTGTTGTTTGCGTAAATGTAAACATGTAAGTTGAATAGTGTTCATGTTTCACCCCAAAAATGTAAAAGAGTAAAAAGGGGTTGTGAATACTCACATGCTTCGAAGGCGTAGCTAGCACAAATACTAAGTAGTATAATGATCCTTGAGATGCACAAGATAACCTAAAGTGTAATATATATTGCATTAATAATGCACAATAGTCTAAGTCTACGTCTATGGTTGAATTGGATGGAGTTAGTGATTTGGTACTTGAAAGTAAAATAGAAGGTTCGAAATGGATATTCTTAGAACATTTTAAATAAATGTTGAGTTTGGGATAATTACTTAAGTAGATTAAATAATTATTGTTTATGGAAATAATGTAGGTATTATATGTAATTTAGTATAACTAAATAAATGTTTTTGTTTACTTATAAATCAAATAAATAATTATTAACTTATTCATTTATTTATAAAAAAAAATGTAACTTAAACATTAAAATATTATTTAAGAGTAGGGTTTATAAATTAAATGTTTGAACTTTTAAATAATTTCCATTTATCTTAAGATTAAACATTTGATCTTTTATAAATAAAATAATACTGATTTTTATAATTTCAATCACTTTTATTTTAGAAATTAATCTGAAATACTATGTGTTTAAAAAAAAATAAAAGTTATAAATATTCTGCCAACACACACGACCGTGCCAGCTAAGGGCACGATCGTGCTAGGTCGGGCGCGACCGATCGAGACAGGGCGCGACCGCGCTGGTCAAACAGAGGACAACTAGCCAAGACACAAGGCACGACCGTGCCTCGGACAGGCACGACCGTGTCTATGCTCCAGGGGCACAACCAGAACTAGCCAGCGAGCATGTCTGGGTCTGAGCAGGAGGCACGACCGCGTTGTATGTCAACACGACCGCATCTCCCGAGGCACGACCGCGCTAGATGATTAGCGCGACCGTGTCTCTTTCAAAACAGACACGAATTGGTTGATCCTTATATTGATGGAGTCGGAATTGATAGGGCTTTCATTCACAAGGTTATTACGAGTCTGTTGGTGTAGATTAATTGTGTTTAAAACATGTTTATGACCGGATTTGATTAAACTATTTTGAATGAAAATATGGTTTCGGGTTCGAGTAGATTTCGATATTGAATGCCCAAATTAGTTTGGGGCTTTTGATCTATAGAATAAATCGACTGAGGGGAAGGTTTCAATTACCCGACAGGACGACGAATTGATAGCGGACGGGTAGAACAGGTTCCGACGTCGGCGGTGTGGTCTCCGGTGCTCTCTGCCGCAACTCCGACCAAAATGATGTCTTCTGAAGCCTTAGGGAGGATCGATTAATGTGTTGGTTTGCTTGGTTGAGAGGATTTACAATGAAACGATGAATTTGATGGTCACAAAGGAGAGTCTTGATACTTTGGAAAATGATCGATCAAGACGGGTTCATTGGCTATAATGAAAATGATTTAAACTCTTAATTGTTTGTTAATGTGAGAAAAGGTTACGAAACCGAACGGTCCAGCGATTAAAGGCTGTTTTTACGTTTCAACTGGTGTGAGGCGCGACCGTGCCTATAAGAGGCGCGACCGTGCCAGACGAGGCGCGACCGTGCCAAAACGTGGCGCGACCGTGCCGGACGAGGCGCGACCGTGCCAAAACGTGGCGCGACCGTGCCTACTAGGGTTTCTGGTTATTTACAAAATCAGCCCTTGCAAATTCAGCTTTGACAGAATTAGCTTGGTTAGGATTTAACAGAACACCTAACGGGATTACTAACTGAGTTAACTCTAGGAGGTGTTACCACGTGATTTGAGTTCTAAAACTTCGGATTTAAAAATGCGTTTAGCTAAAAATTGATGAGGTGTGGGTTTGAACAAGTACAAAGTTTAATGATGTACCGTTATTTTATTAATTTAAATAAATTAAAATAGGGTTGGAAAATCGGGAATGTTACAGTCTCCCCATGTTAAGGGAATTTCGTCCCGAAATTTAACTAATGGAGGCTACTAAAAATCAAGAAAAAGGGTGGGAGTTTTGGGTTCTCGGTGAGTTTGACCGTTGATATGATTTAGGCCTGATACTCAAGGTTGAATATGAATGATGACAATGAATTTAGTTTTTGAAATGGACTTAAGGAGAAGATTGTCGAATAGCAATTTGAATTCTAGATGTAAGATGTATTACTTGGAACAAATTTGATGAGATTTTGAAATTTTGAGTTTGTGTAAGATGTAGTCTAACGTGCTCAAAATTGTTAGTGGGTAAAAGATTTCATAAACATTGGTCTAGGTCCAAACTTCACGTGACACGAACAACGCTACTCCTGATAATATGATAGGACACTTATATATAGGAAGTACCATCGGCGTATCCACCATGCCCTCGTCACATTACATCTGTTTCGTTGTTACACATCATGAAAAGTTTTAGGTCACAACACACGACAAAATTTCACTATAGTTTCCATGCGCTGATTTTCATAATTCCGTGTCCACCCGTAATTATTCAAATCATCGTATGGTCCGTATAGATTGTTTCGTTGTGTGTGGGTAAGGGGGTACAATTTCGCTATGATCACGTCTATTGTTTACACATAGAAAGTCGCTAACAAGTAACTAAGTCCCTAATCAGGTCAGTTCGCAACTAAAGAGTAGTAAAGTAGTAACACTTCAAGTTTCTTAGTTTGCTCGTGTTTGAACAAGAATACGTCAAACCCCGAGTCGTTTCAATGTATTATGGTCTTCAACTTTGGTGTACAAAGTGCATGACCATGTCTTGTGTATAATGTAATCAATCCATTGCAATAATTGTAAGCAAATTTTGTTTCGAGTATATAGTAAGCACACAATCCTCATGTATGATCTAGTGTCACGTAGTTTGTAATCAAACAGGTCTCATATATGGCGTAAATAATTTAGCGTCTTGTATTTTGTAAATCAATAAGCTCTAATGTGTAATGTAAACCACATAATATTATGTGTATTGTAGGAAATGGATCTCGTGTATAGTGTTAGCAACTTAGCATCATGTATTTTGTATAATGTACACCGTTTAGTATAAGGTACTTTGTAATCAAATAAGTTTCATGTACAGTGTGGTCAATCTAGAATTATGTATCAATAAAGCAATTCTTATGTATCACGTAGATTGCAAACAATCTAAGTTCCGTGTATCATGTGCTCGATCCAATAGCATATGTATTGCAAATAAACATGTTTCGTGCATTACGTGATCAATCGAGCAAATTGTAATTTGTAGGCAACTAGTTTCATGTATCATGTGGTTGCGTTGGGTATATTGTAAACGGGCATACATGAGTTTTGAACTTCGCGTGCGATGTGTACTAACGGGTTTTGCATGTGATCGAGTGCTGCGGACAAACGTGTTGTTTGGCGTCCTTGATCATGTGGTAGTTAGGTTCAAGTCCTCAAATCTCATTGATGTTGGTGGGAAAGGTTAACGTTTACGCGGTATGGATCGTCTCTTGAAGCGTCGAGTGAAAGGTAACGAGGAGGTTTTGGAAATATTCGGGAATTTGTGTTTACAAATACGGGCCTTTGTTTGAATATAGAAAGTGGGAAAATGTCTTTGGTTGAAGATATATAAAGTAGTGAGATCATTGAATCGCATATTTTAAATGGATATGCAATTTATGAAAAAAAATATTTTTTTTAACTTAAATTTTCAACTATTGGCTAACTAAGTTGTAGTATATTAATTTAGCCAACTTTAGAAATATTTACTTTAATGAAGAAAAATCAAAATTATTTATCAGTAGAAAGAAATTAATATTTTTATAAAAATGGTTGCATTAACCTTTCCTATTAGGTAAAAAGTTTTATGGAAAATTTATGTTTTTGGTATTATCTAAAATTTCGTTAAACATTTTATTTAAACAAGATAACGAGGTTTTGTTTAAATAAAAAAAAAAATAGGATGATTTATTTAATGAAAGAGATTGTTGGTAATGTACTAAATCATGTTGAATGAAAGAAGTAATATTTGAGAAGGTTTGATGAAAATATAACAGGTGTAATTTACGTTCCACGGGTCAAATCAATGAAAAATAACTGTAGAGTTGAAATATATGGAATTGACTGAATACTGAAATGTTAAACATTATTCAAAACATAGGGTAATGGTTTTCAAATTGAAAATTTAAAGGAAATCAGTAGAAGCTTGTTCTAACGTCGCTGGTAGCCTTCCACTAGGAAGAAGATAATTGCCAAGATGAGCACCGCTATAGTCACTCGAGTAGCAGATCTGGCTTCAGTCCTGGCGGTCTCCGTGCGATGTTCTTGTACTTCCTTTTCGAGGATGGAGATTAACTCCTTTTGGTACCCTAATTGGTTTGCTAGGCTATCCATTCTTTGTCTTTGCAAGTCGTGTATCACTCCATGCTCTATCCTTTGCCTCTCAAATTCTGTGGTTCTTACATATTGATGGAGGTCATGGGTTGGAATCCCCATAACACTAGTGGGTGCCATGGTTTGTCTTACCCAAGGGTTAGGATGGTATGGGTCGGGCATTAGGTATGGGTCTCTTAGTGGGGGTGGCAATTGATTATGGAGGTGAGGTGTATGATACGGGTTTACGGGTACGGGTGATTCAGGTGTTCGAATTCTCGGGCCGGTGTTCCTAATCCAGTCCGCCCTTACATCAAACCTTGGCCTAGCAGTTGGGAGTGTTGGTGACCGATACATGGGTGTCTCAGTGTCTTCTTCCCAATCAGATTCTGATCCAGGACGGTAAACCGGGGAGGGAGGAGGGTAGGAGTCCATGTCTAGCAGAAAAACAATGAAAAAAGTTGTAAGTGATAATGAAATGTGGTGGTTTGAACATAGGAGTACTTATAGGTTTTAGAGTTTGACTAGTCATAACACCGAACCTTTCACGATAGTATTTTAGAAATACACTTGACCTATAAGCAATGTATCCCTGAGGAAAATTCCCAGGAAAGAGGGGTGGGTCGCTAAGACACACTTAAGTACCCTATCTTTCCTTAGCCAGAATTCCTCATGGGCTTACACACTTTTCCAGCCATCATGTATTAATAATGCTATTGTTGGGCTCATGGTTATGATGGGAGTTGTTGTGGGCTGGGCTTTGAGGCCCAAAAGTGAGGTTTATTTATTGCAGCGGGCTTCTCATTCTTGGAGGATATATGGGCTTCTTAGTTTATTATTAATGGGTATTAGGCCCAATAGTTTAAGCCTTTGTTTACATAAAGTTATGGTATCATGCGTGTGAGTTCAAAGGTGTATGGAGATTTTGGTGTGTATGTGTGTGTGTTTAACTTAGGATAACACTTTAGTGAAACACATAGGTAGCATGTAAACAGTAATGAATGTAAGCACAAGAGTTATCAAGTAGTGTGACTCATAAACTATCAAGTATTGTAACATGTATTGAAATTACTCAGGATAACCTGTAAAATATTCACATAAGAAGTAATCATGTAACAAGTAATAGCATGGCATAGTATGGGTGTCCTAAAGTTATAGTCTAGGTCAAGAGTGTCTAATAACCTAATTCCCTATAACCAAGGCTCTGATACCAATCTGTCACACCCCGACCGATGGCTGAATCATCGGGGTGGGACATGTAAGACTGTTCATAGCACATGGTTGACTAAATTGAAATATATTAAAGTCAAATTTCCATTACAAGTAATCCAAGTACAAATCAATTTCAAACAAAGAACATAAAATAACTCATAAAATTCTTGTTTTGTTTTGCTAAGTCCAAATCCTATATTGAGCACATCTTGAGTCATTCTCACATATTGGGGCCTGAAACATGAATAAAATAAAGTCAACTAAAAAGTTGGTGAGTATAACACAGTTGTATATAGATAGCATATAATTTGTAAACTAAATCCTTTACATAACATGATAAATAAGGCATTTATGGGGAGCAGCTATTGTGTAACCAAACGTACAATCAAACCTTTGTAACTAGCATGCAAAACAAAGTGTGTTGTCGGTTTCAATCACCGCGTACCATGGGTGGGTTTGTCAGACTCAATAGATCCATCATTGAAAACCGTCGGCTTGAAAAGTTAATGATTGCACATAATAGCATACAAGAGGTTAACACACCTAGCACTCGGGCATAAAGCTCAAATTGCACACATGAATGTAAGTAGGATTTGTACTTGTGTTGTTTGCGTAAATGTAAACATGTAAGTTGAATAGTGTTCATGTTTCACCCCAAAAATGTAAAAGAGTAAAAAGGGGTTGTGAATACTCACATGCTTCGAAGGCGTAGCTAGCACAAATACTAAGTAGTATAATGATCCTTGAGATGCACAAGATAACCTAAAGTGTAATATATATTGCATTAATAATGCACAATAGTCTAAGTCTACGTCTATGGTTGAATTGGATGGAGTTAGTGATTTGGTACTTGAAAGTAAAATAGAAGGTTCGAAATGGATATTCTTAGAACATTTTAAATAAATGTTGAGTTTGGGATAATTACTTAAGTAGATTAAATAATTATTGTTTATGGAAATAATGTAGGTATTATATGTAATTTAGTATAACTAAATAAATGTTTTTGTTTACTTATAAATCAAATAAATAATTATTAACTTATTCATTTATTTATAAAAAAAAATGTAACTTAAACATTAAAATATTATTTAAGAGTAGGATTTATAAATTAAATGTTTGAACTTTTAAATAATTTCCATTTATCTTAAGATTAAACATTTGATCTTTTATAAATAAAATAATACTGATTTTTATAATTTCAATCACTTTTATTTTAGAAATTAATCTGAAATACTATGTGTTTAAAAAAAATAAAAGTTATAAATATTCTGCCAACACACACGACCGTGCCAGCTAAGGGCACGATCGTGCTAGGTCGGGCGCGACCGCGCTGGTCAAACAGAGGACAACTAGCCAAGACACTAGGCACGACCGTGCCTCAGACAGGCACGACCGTGTCTATGCTCCAGGGGCACAACCAGAACTAGCCAGCGAGCATGTCTGGGTCTGAGCAGGAGGCACGACCGCGTTGTATGTCAACACGACCGCGTCTCCCGAGGCACGACCGCGCTAGATGATTAGCGCGACCGTGTCTCTTTCAAAACAGACACGAATTGGTTGATCCTTATATTGATGGAGTCGGAATTGATAGGGCTTTCATTCACAAGGTTATTACGAGTCTGTTGGTGTAGATTAATTGTGTTTAAAACATGTTTATGACCGGATTTGATTAAACTATTTTGAATGAAAATATGGTTTCGGGTTCGAGTAGATTTCGATATTGAATGCCCAAATTAGTTTGGGGCTTTTGATCTATAGAATAAATCGACTGAGGGGAAGGTTTCAATTACCCGACAGGACGACGAATTGATAGCAGACGGGTAGAACAAGTTCCGACGTCGGCGGTGTGGTCTCCGGTGCTCTCTGCCGCAACTCCGACCAAAATGATGTCTTCTGAAGCCTTAGGGAGGATCGATTAATGTGTTGGTTTGCTTGGTTGAGAGGATTTACAATGAAACGATGAATTTGATGGTCACAAAGGAGAGTCTTGATACTTTGGAAAATGATCGATCAAGACGGGTTCATTGGCTATAATGAAAATGATTTAAACTCTTAATTGTTTGTTAATGTGAGAAAAGGTTACGAAACCGAACGGTCCAGCGATTAAAGGCTGTTTTTACGTTTCAACTGGTGTGAGGCGCGACCGTGCCTATAAGAGGCGCGACCGTGCCAGACGAGGCGCGACCGTGCCAAAACGTGGCGCGACCGTGCCGGACGAGGCGCGACCGTGCCAAAACGTGGCGCGACCGTGCCTACTAGGGTTTCTGGTTATTTACAAAATCAGCCCTTGCAAATTCAGCTTTGACAGAATTAGCTTGGTTAGGATTTAACAGAACACCTAACGGGATTACTAACTGAGTTAACTCTAGGAGGTGTTACCACGTGATTTGAGTTCTAAAACTTCGGATTTAAAAATGCGTTTAGCTAAAAATTGATGAGGTGTGGGTTTGAACAAGTACAAAGTTTAATGATGTACCGTTATTTTATTAATTTAAATAAATTAAAATAGGGTTGGAAAATCGGGAATGTTACAGTCTCCCCATGTTAAGGGAATTTCGTCCCGAAATTTAACTAATGGAGGCTACTAAAAATCAAGAAAAAGGGTGGGAGTTTTGGGTTCTCGGTGAGTTTGACCGTTGATATGATTTAGGCCTGATACTCAAGGTTGAATATGAATGATGACAATGAATTTAGTTTTTGAAATGGACTTAAGGAGAAGATTGTCGAATAGCAATTTGAATTCTAGATGTAAGATGTATTACTTGGAACAAATTTGATGAGATTTTGAAATTTTGAGTTTGTGTAAGATGTAGTCTAACGTGCTCAAAATTGTTAGTGGGTAAAAGATTTCATAAACATTGGTCTAGGTCCAAACTTCACGTGACACGAACAACGCTACTCCTGATAATATGATAGGACACTTATATATAGGAAGTACCATCGGCGTATCCACCATGCCCTCGTCACATTACATCTGTTTCGTTGTTACACATCATGAAAAGTTTTAGGTCACAACACACGACAAAATTTCACTATAGTTTCCATGCGCTGATTTTCATAATTCCGTGTGCACCCGTAATTATTCAAATCATCGTATGGTCCGTATAGATTGTTTCGTTGTGTGTGGGTAAGGGGGTACAATTTCGCTATGATCACGTCTATTGTTTACACATAGAAAGTCGCTAACAAGTAACTAAGTCCCTAATCAGGTCAGTTCGCAACTAAAGAGTAGTAAAGTAGTAACACTTCAAGTTTCTTAGTTTGCTCGTGTTTGAACAAGAATACGTCAAACCCCGAGTCGTTTCAATGTATTATGGTCTTCAACTTTGGTGTACAAAGTGCATGACCATGTCTTGTGTATAATGTAATCAATCCATTGCAATAATTGTAAGCAAATTTTGTTTCGAGTATATAGTAAGCACACAATCCTCATGTATGATCTAGTGTCACGTAGTTTGTAATCAAACAGGTCTCATATATGGCGTAAATAATTTAGCGTCTTGTATTTTGTAAATCAATAAGCTCTAATGTGTAATGTAAACCACATAATATTATGTGTATTGTAGGAAATGGATCTCGTGTATAGTGTTAGCAACTTAGCATCATGTATTTTGTATAATGTACACCGTTTAGTATAAGGTACTTTGTAATCAAATAAGTTTCATGTACAGTGTGGTCAATCTAGAATTATGTATCAATAAAGCAATTCTTATGTATCACGTAGATTGCAAACAATCTAAGTTCCGTGTATCATGTGCTCGATCCAATAGCATATGTATTGCAAATAAACATGTTTCGTGCATTACGTGATCAATCGAGCAAATTGTAATTTGTAGGCAACTAGTTTCATGTATCATGTGGTTGCGTTGGGTATATTGTAAACGGGCATACATGAGTTTTGAACTTCGCGTGCGATGTGTACTAACGGGTTTTGCATGTGATCGAGTGCTGCGGACAAACGTGTTGTTTGGCGTCCTTGATCATGTGGTAGTTAGGTTCAAGTCCTCAAATCTCATTGATGTTGGTGGGAAAGGTTAACGTTTACGCGGTATGGATCGTCTCTTGAAGCGTCGAGTGAAAGGTAACGAGGAGGTTTTGGAAATATTCGGGAATTTGTGTTTACAAATACGGGCCTTTGTTTGAATATAGAAAGTGGGAAAATGTCTTTGGTTGAAGATATATAAAGTAGTGAGATCATTGAATCGCATATTTTAAATGGATATGCAATTTATGAAAAAAAATATTTTTTTTAACTTAAATTTTCAACTATTGGCTAACTAAGTTGTAGTATATTAATTTAGCCAACTTTAGAAATATTTACTTTAATGAAGAAAAATCAAAATTATTTATCAGTAGAAAGAAATTAATATTTTTATAAAAATGGTTGCATTAACCTTTCCTATTAGGTAAAAAGTTTTATGGAAAATTTATGTTTTTGGTATTATCTAAAATTTCGTTAAACATTTTATTTAAACAAGATAACGAGGTTTTGTTTAAATAAAAAAAAAATAGGATGATTTATTTAATGAAAGAGATTGTTGGTAATGTACTAAATCATGTTGAATGAAAGAAGTAATATTTGAGAAGGTTTGATGAAAATATAACAGGTGTAATTTACGTTCCACGGGTCAAATCAATGAAAAATAACTGTAGAGTTGAAATATATGGAATTGACTGAATACTGAAATGTTAAACATTATTCAAAACATAGGGTAATGGTTTTCAAATTGAAAATTTAAAGGAAATCAGTAGAAGCTTGTTCTAACGTCGCTGGTAGCCTTCCACTAGGAAGAAGATAATTGCCAAGATGAGCACCGCTATAGTCACTCGAGTAGCAGATCTGGCTTCAGTCCTGGCGGTCTCCGTGCGATGTTCTTGTACTTCCTTTTCGAGGATGGAGATTAACTCCTTTTGGTACCCTAATTGGTTTGCTAGGCTATCCATTCTTTGTCTTTGCAAGTCGTGTATCACTCCCTGCTCTATCCTTTGCCTCTCAAATTCTGTGGTTCTTACATATTGATGGAGGTCATGGGTTGGAATCCCCATAACACTAGTGGGTGCCATGGTTTGTCTTACCCAAGGGTTAGGATGGTATGGGTCGGGCATTAGGTATGGGTCTCTTAGTGGGGGTGGCAATTGATTATGGAGGTGAGGTGTATGATACGGGTTTACGGGTACGGGTGATTCAGGTGTTCGAATTCTCGGGCCGGTGTTCCTAATCCAGTCCGCCCTTACATCAAACCTTGGCCTAGCAGTTGGGAGTGTTGGTGACCGATACATGGGTGTCTCAGTGTCTTCTTCCCAATCAGATTCTGATCCAGGACGGTAAACCGGGGAGGGAGGAGGGTAGGAGTCCATGTCTAGCAGAAAAATAATGAAAAAAGTTGTAAGTGATAATGAAATGTTGTGGTTTGAACATAGGAGTACTTATAGGTTTTAGAGTTTGACTAGTCATAACACCGAACCTTTCACGATAGTATTTTAGAAATACACTTGACCTATAAGCAATGTATCCCTGAGGAAAATTCCCAGGAAAGAGGGGTGGGTCGCTAAGACACACTTAAGTACCCTATCTTTCCATAGCCAGAATTCCTCATGGGCTTACACACTCTTCCAGCCATCATGTATTAATAATGCTATTGTTGGGCTCATGGTTATGATGGGAGTTGTTGTGGGCTGGGCTTTGAGGCCCAAAAGTGAGGTTTATTTATTGCAGCGGGCTTCTCATTCTTGGAGGATATATGGGCTTCTTAGTTTATTATTAATGGGTATTAGGCCCAATAGTTTAAGCCTTTGTTTACATAAAGTTATGGTATCATGCGTGTGAGTTCAAAGGTGTATGGAGATTTTGGTGTGTATGTGTGTGTGTTTAACTTAGGATAACACTTTAGTGAAACACATAGGTAGCATGTAAACAGTAATGAATGTAAGCACAAGAGTTATCAAGTAGTGTGACTCATAAACTATCAAGTATTGTAACATGTATTGAAATTACTCAAGATAACCTGTAAAATATTCACATAAGAAGTAATCATGTAACAAGTAATAGCATGGCATAGTATGGGTGTCCTAAAGTTATAGTCTAGGTCAAGAGTGTCTAATAACCTAATTCCCTATAACCAAGGCTCTGATACCAATCTGTCACACCCCGACCGATGGCGGAATCATCGGGGTGGGACATGTAAGACTGTTCATAGCACATGGTTGACTAAATTGAAATATATTAAAGTCAAATTTCCATTACAAGTAATCCAAGTACAAATCAATTTCAAACAAAGAACATAAAATAACTCATAAAATTCTTGTTTTGTTTTGCTAAGTCCAAATCCTATATTGAGCACATCTTGAGTCATTCTCACATATTGGGGCCTGAAACATGAATAAAATAAAGTCAACTAAAAAGTTGGTGAGTATAACACAGTTGTATATAGATAGCATATAATTTGTAAACCAAATCCTTTACATAACATGATAAATAAGGCATTTATGGGGAGCAGCTATTGTGTAACCAAACGTACAATCAAACCTTTGTAACTAGCATGCAAAACAAAGTGTGTTGTCGGTTTCAATCACCGCGTACCATGGGTGGGTTTGTCAGACTCAATAGATCCATCATTGAAAACCGTCGGCTTGAAAAGTTAATGATTGCACATAATAGCATACAAGAGGTTAACACACCTAGCACTCGGGCATAAAGCTCAAATTGCACACATGAATGTAAGTAGGATTTGTACTTGTGTTGTTTGCGTAAATGTAAACATGTAAGTTGAATAGTGTTCATGTTTCACCCCAAAAATGTAAAAGAGTAAAAAGGGGTTGTGAATACTCACATGCTTCGAAGGCGTAGCTAGCACAAATACTAAGTAGTATAATGATCCTTGAGATGCACAAGATAACCTAAAGTGTAATATATATTGCATTAATAATGCACAATAGTCTAAGTCTACGTCTATGGTTGAATTGGATGGAGTTAGTGATTTGGTACTTGAAAGTAAAATAGAAGGTTCGAAATGGATATTCTTAGAACATTTTAAATAAATGTTGAGTTTGGGATAATTACTTAAGTAGATTAAATAATTATTGTTTATGGAAATAATGTAGGTATTATATGTAATTTAGTATAACTAAATAAATGTTTTTGTTTACTTATAAATCAAATAAATAATTATTAACTTATTCATTTATTTATAAAAAAAAAATGTAACTTAAACATTAAAATATTATTTAAGAGTAGGATTTATAAATTAAATGTTTGAACTTTTAAATAATTTCCATTTATCTTAAGATTAAACATTTGATCTTTTATAAATAAAATAATACTGATTTTTATAATTTCAATCACTTTTATTTTAGAAATTAATCTGAAATACTATGTGTTTAAAAAAAAATAAAAGTTATAAATATTCTGCCAACACACACGACCGTGCCAGCTAAGGGCACGATCGTGCTAGGTCGGGCGCGACCGCTCTGGTCAAACAGAGGACAACTAGCCAAGACACTAGGCACGACCGTGCCTCGGACAGGCACGACCGTGTCTATGCTCCAGGGGCACAACCAGAACTAGCCAGCGAGCATGTCTGGGTCTGAGCAGGAGGCACGACCGCGTTGTATGTCAACACGACCGCGTCTCCCGAGGCACGACCGCGCTAGATGATTAGCGCGACCGTGTCTCTTTCAAAACAGACACGAATTGGTTGATCCTTATATTGATGGAGTCGGAATTGATAGGGCTTTCATTCACAAGGTTATTACGAGTCTGTTGGTGTAGATTAATTGTGTTTAAAACATGTTTATGACCGGATTTGATTAAACTATTTTGAATGAAAATATGGTTTCGGGTTCGAGTAGATTTCAATATTGAATGCCCAAATTAGTTTGGGGCTTTTGATCTATAGAATAAATCGACTGAGGGGAAGGTTTCAATTACCCGACAGGACGACGAATTGATAGCGGACGGGTAGAACAAGTTCCGACGTCGGCGGTGTGGTCTCCGGTGCTCTCTGCCGCAACTCCGACCAAAATGATGTCTTCTGAAGCCTTAGGGAGGATCGATTAATGTGTTGGTTTGCTTGGTTGAGAGGATTTACAATGAAACGATGAATTTGATGGTCACAAAGGAGAGTCTTGATACTTTGGAAAATGATCGATCAAGACGGGTTCATTGGCTATAATGAAAATGATTTAAACTCTTAATTGTTTGTTAATGTGAGAAAAGGTTACGAAACCGAACGGTCCAGCGATTAAAGGCTGTTTTTACGTTTCAACTGGTGTGAGGCGCGACCGTGCCAGACGAGGCGCGACCGTGCCAAAACGTGGCGCGACCGTGCCGGACGAGGCGCGACCGTGCCAAAACGTGGCGCGACCGTGCCTACTAGGGTTTCTGGTTATTTACAAAATCAGCCCTTGCAAATTCAGCTTTGACAGAATTAGCTTGGTTAGGATTTAACAGAACACCTAACGGGATTACTAACTGAGTTAACTCTAGGAGGTGTTACCACGTGATTTGAGTTCTAAAACTTCGGATTTAAAAATGCGTTTAGCTAAAAATTGATGAGGTGTGGGTTTGAACAAGTACAAAGTTTAATGATGTACCGTTATTTTATTAATTTAAATAAATTAAAATAGGGTTGGAAAATCGGGAATGTTACACGTATTTCACACAACCGTGTCTAGGGTACGGGTCCAGTGTACTTACTTTATCCTCGGATAGTTCCTAAGCTCGTTCCTCGTCTAGATGTTTTTCCGACTCAAACCGTACTTGTCGCGTACCGCACTCGTAACCTCCACGCTCATAATCGTCATTCGAGGCTCCTCGGGAATCGTGCTAGTGTGTGTGATGGTGGTGGCTTGGTGTGATGTTTTCATTTTGAATGGCAAATGGACCTATTTATAGGTTGCCAATGCAACCCGTAGCGGACCGCTAAGCCAAGCGGTGGCGGTCCTCTACCGCCTTGTTCTAGCTGTCCAACGTGTTCACCACGTAGCGGACCCCTAAGGTTCTGGGTTGCGGTCCGCTACCCAATCCTTTCTGGTGAGTCATCACACACGTGTCATCCTCTTCTTGTCCGAACCAACTACGGTTAGCGAACCGCTAAAGACTTGGTAGCGGTCCGCTACCAACTCCTCTTTTCAATTTTATTTATTTTCAAGTCCCTTAACTTTGGGCTATTTACACTTCAGTCCCTGGACTTTTAAATTCTTAAAAATTAGGATGTTACAACTCTCCCCCCCCCCCCCTTAAATTAGGTTTCGTCCTTGAAACCTGTTAATATTTAAATAAATGAGGATAACTCTTCCTCATTTCCTCTTCATTTTCCCAGGTCATCTGCGACCCTTTTTCGTGCCTCCGTTGCACTAACACTTGTTTGATTATCTTATATCGTAGCTGCTTATTTTTTGTGTCTAAAATCTTGATAGGCTCTTCAATGTACGTTAGCTTATAATCAACTTCTATTTCTTCTAAAGAAACGTGTGAAGCTCTAACTGATAAGCTACTTTTCCTACTCTTTTGATGATTTTGAAAGGACCAATAAAACGTGGACTTAGCTTTCCACGATTCTTGAATCGGATTAGACCTTTCCAAGGAGATACTTTCAGTAGGACATAATCTCATTCTTGGAATTCTATTGGTCTACGTCTCTTGTCTGCGTATGACTTCTGTCTATCTTGTGTAGCTTTTAAACGTGCTTTGATTAAGTCAAGCTTTTCGGACGTGGCTTGAACTATTTCTTTGCTGCCTAACTCCTTCTAGCCAATTTCTCCCCAACATACAGGAGTCCTACATCTTCTACCATATAGCATCTCATACGGTGGCATACCAATACTGGAATGGTAGCTGTTATTGTATGAGAATTCTACTAATGGCAGTGATTATCCCAACTCCCACCGAAATCAATTATACAAGCACGCAACATATCCTCGAGAGTTTGTATCGTCCTCTCACTTTTTCCATCGGTTTGAGGATGATATGCCGTGCTGATCAATAACCTAGTTCCCATCTCCTAATGGAACTTTTTCCAAAAATGTTAAGTGAAACAAGTATCTCGATCAGAAACAATCGAGGTCGACACTCCATGTCTGGAAACAATCTTTTTGATAAATAAATCAGCTAACTTTTCAGAAGATTATGTCTCACGTATTGCTAATAAATGAGCACTCTTAGTTAACAGATCAACAACCACCCAAATGGTATCATAAACTCTAGTTGTCTTTGGTAGCTTAGTTATGAAGTCCATAGTGAGATGTTCCCACTTCCATTCTGGGATTTCTAATGTTTGTAATCTTCCGTATGGCTTCTGATGTTCTACTTTAACTTGTAGGCAAGTTAAGCATTTAGCTACATATTTCATGATATCAAATTTCATTCCGGGCCACCAATAATCTTTGCGCAGATCTTGGTACATCTTTGTAGTACCCGGATGAATAGAATATCGTGATTTATGAGCTTCATCGAGAATTTTAAGTCTAAACTCATCTGATCATGGTATCCACATACGACCAAATCGAGTCTTGACTTTATACTCATTTTCTTCTAGAAATTTCTCTTGGCCAACCATTCTTTCTTTCTTAACATTCTTATCTTTTAATACTTCAAGTTGTGCGTCTCGAAGTTGGCTTAAGAAATCAGGATGTAGAAATAAATACTGATGGCTACAAAATTCTCTAAGTATAAACTGCTGCGGATAAGCTTATCTGCAGCGGATACTTGTTCTTCTGCTGAAGAACAAATCTGCTGCGGATAGCCTTGTCTGCTAAAGACCAAAGTTGCTGCTGATATGAAAATCATCAGCAGTTGTGGACAGTTGTGTCTTGCTGCTGATCAACAACATTATTGCTGATAGCCATTTCCACTGAAGATCAAACGTTGCAGATGACTGGCCTCGATAAAGCAACCATTACCACTGACAACTTTCAGCTGCAACACTGACACACTCCACGCAGAAAGAATGGTACTGGTGCAAGACAATAAAAGACAACGACGCTCTTCTTCCAAGGACTCAAGCAATGATGCCTAAGAAGACGTTTGAGTAAAGATAACTTTTGTAGTTTTTATTGTCGTTACATGTATAATAGCTTCAATACAAGATCAACGACTTGTGTTAGATTTGATCCTTAGAATCAAGGGTCTGTCTTGATTCTAAGTTACTACATAAGTAGTACTTATAGTCATTGTATGCTAGTGCTTTTTGCTTAAGAGTTTTCTCTGTAATCTTGTAATCTTTGAAGATTAATACAAATTGCATTTATCAGTATTCTTCTTGTTTACATTGCTTAGTGGTGATTGTTTCCTCCAATCTCAACTAGAATAGAACCATCTTGTATTCACCAATCCTACAAGTGGTATCAGAGCTTTGGCTCACAGATTAAACAAACTCACACTTGTTTAATCATTCTCTGGTTCTATTCAAAACTATCTCTTTGCTAAAGTTAACCATTATCACCAATCAAAAATGGCACAAAACAGTGGAGTTGAAGACACTGGAAGCATCAGCAGACCACCAAGACTGGTGTCTGGAGAAGACTATGATATGTGGAAGAACAGAATGGAAAGCTTCTTCTGCTATCAAGAATATGGGATGTGGAAATCCACAAAAGATGGACCATACATACCCATGGTGGCCTCCGCTGATTCCGGAGGTACACTGGTTGAGACATCAAGAAAATGGAGGTAGATTTCAAGGCTTTGGGAGAGCCATCCAGATGTGCTTACCAAATGAAGTTTTTCACAACTTCAGAGGATACAAAACTACAAAGGAGCTATGGGAAGCTCTTGAGAAGATGTTTGCTGGTTCAGAGGAAGTAAAAGAAAATAGAAGAGACATCCTGAAGCAGCAATATGAAAACTTCGTCTGGAAGGAAGGTGAGTCTCTAACTGTTTTATTTAACAGATATACTTATCTTGTAGGTGAGCTGCAGTGCTCAAAAGTGAAGCTGGAGAATGAAGATATTCTCAAGAAGTTCATCAGGTCTCTACCCAGTTGCTGGACACTCTACACAATGTCCATCAGAAGAACTGAAAATCTGAAGACTCTTCAGATGACTGAGCTTTTCGGTATGCTAAAAACCTATGAATTAGAGATGATTCAGGCCAAGGAAAGAAGCTCAAGCTACCAAACAGCCTCAACTTCCACCACCACCTCTTCTGCCCTCCACTCCAACCACTCAAGTCCTAGTTCAAGCAACTATTATCCTCCCATCGTCACTCATCCCCAAACTCCAACCTCTCAATCAAACAACTCACCATTTCTTCTTCAAGCCCCACCTCAAACATCAACCTCTGCTGCTTTTTTCTCTGAAAACTCAAGCAATATGTTCTTTATCAAGGAAGATCTGGAATGTTTTCATCCAGGTCATCTAGAAGAAATGGATATACCGCACTCCTATGCCATGCTCTCTCTAAGAGCAAAAAGGTTCTACTCAAGAACAGGAAGACCCGTTCCAATCAACAACTCTAACACCAAGGTTGGCTTGGACAAAAGCAAACTGAAGTGTTACAACTGTAACCAACTTGGTCATTTTGCTAGGGAATGCAAGGCACCAAAGGCAAACCCAGCTGATGCTCATACCAGACAAGCTCACCAAGCTCAACCAAGACAGCAACAGGCCACTCCTCCTGCACAAACTGCAGCTTGTGCAGCTGTTGGAACTGCTGACTTTGACTGGAGCTTCCAGTATGAGGATATTCATGCCAACAATCAAGCTCTCATGGTAGACACATCAGAGGTACCACCTCAGGTATATGAAAATCTATGTACTCAAGCTTGTATTGATAAGGTCCTTAGATACAGGAAACATAACCAGAATCTCATAGATCAAAATGAAGAATTTCACCAAATGAAATCTGAATTTAAAAAGGTTGAAAACAGTTACAAGGAAAAGATTGATTGTTTAAAGAAAGAAATTTCATCATTAAAACATGAACAAACAAACCTTGAAACTCAAATTGATGACCTTTTGGTTAAGTTAAAAGCTACAAGGGCCGAATTAGCAGACCAAAAGGTCCTTGTGAAAAATATGAATTTGCATCCAAAAAGCTGCAAAGACTTTTGGATGCTCAAATTCATGAAAAGGTAACTGGTGGTCTTGGATTTCAAGCTGAACAACCCTACAATGTTGTTCCTCCACCCGCTAACTATGTAGCTATCCATGAACCAAGTTTCAATCTTTCCAACCTTGACATGGCCAACCGAAATATTGACCCTGTTGTCCAAGAAACCCCTGTGCAAGAATGCACTACTTCATCCGAGTCTGAGTCAACATGCTCAGACTCCACTAAAACCAATAAAGCTTCATCACCTCCAGCCTGTGAAGCTTTTAAATCCAACAATCCAAGCCCTTTCATCCCTTTAAAAACAGTACCAGTATCTCAGCCAACCAAACAAATCCAAATCAGTTATCCTCCAGAAGGAAGAAAGCTAACTGTTGAAAAGGGACAGTCTTCAACCCCCACCAACTCAAAGCCTCTATCAAAATCACAACAAAGGAAGGTGTTTGACATATGTCATGCGCCTGGAGAGAGGGCTCCATATGTTCAAAAGATATTGGAAGAATCCACCTTTGAGCACAACAAAGCTCACCCCTGGAACTTCAAAGACTTGTTCAAAAGAAAGGACTATGTGTACTTTCAAAGGGATAAACTGGCTAAATCATGCTTTGTGTGTGGAAAATACAATCACACTACCTGCACCTGCTTCTACTACCTTCAGCAACAAAGAAACCTCAAGCAACATGCTTTTGAAAAGACGAACAAGAACAAAAAGGTAAGAAGCTTTGAAGCCAAGGCAACTCATTTCGGAAACTCCCTCTCCCCACCAAGGAAGAAGTTGCCAAGACCTCAACAATCTTGCATCATATGTGGTGAATTAGACCACTTTGCTGCAAATTGTAAATTTAATCCCTTCAACTAGATTAACCAAAAGCCTATCAGCAGCTTGTAGGATCGGTGAATACAAGATGGTTCTATTCCAGTTGAGATTGGATTATGGGATGACTTTCATGGCAACTCAAATTCACATTGACAACATAAGTGCTATATCAATCACAAAAAATCCGGTGCAGCACTCCAAGACAAAACACATTGACATCAGGTATTTCTTCATAAGAGATCAAGCTAAGAAAAAGAGAATTATTTTAACCAAAGTTCATACCAATGAGCAATATGCTGATTTGTTTACAAAACCTTTTGATGAAACTAGATTTAGATATTTAGTTGAATCTATTGGTATGATGAACTTTGATAAAAATATGTCTCTAAAATTTTCTTTTTGTAAATGTGTTTGTCTTTGTTATAAATAAAAGTTATAAGTCAGCAGCATCCATTTCTTGCTGCTGACAGGTTTAATCATCAGCAGCAAAGATTTTGCCACTGACTGCTTTAAGTTATCAGCAGGAACAAGTTTCCTACGGATAGCTTTAAGGCTGTCAGCAGCAACATCCTTGCTGCAGATTATTGCATCCATCAGCAGCAAAGAATTTGCCACTGACTGCTTTAAGTTATCAGCAGAAACAAGTTTCCAGTGGATAGCTTTAAGGCTGTCAGCAGCAACATCCTTATTGCAGATCATTGCATCCATCAGCAGCAATTGAGTTTGCTGCTGACAGACTTAACCATCCGTCGCAACCAAGCTTGCAGCAGATAGGCTTACCCATCCGCAGTAACCAAGTTTGCTGCTAATGGGTAAAAATAAGTCTAAATTAACTTTTACCCGCTGTAAAAATTACCTTCAGTCTTTACCATGAATGCTATAGTGTATTACAGCTGTAACAATAAAAAGTGAATGAGGTTGTACAGTACAAGTAAGTTTGCTTTTTCCCTCCTCTGCCGTTATAACTCAAATCAATTTCTCTATAACCTATTCACATTCAATTTCAACCTAACCCTCATCATTTTCTCTCAAACCTCCATAAGCATTCAAAGCCTTCCATACTTAACCACCTTTCAAAACCTTCATCCTTCCCTCCAAACCCAACAAATGGCAGAGGTAGACATAAACCGTCCTGATGATAAGTTTTCTCCATACCACAACCTCACAGCATACTTAATAAAAGGGAAGAAGTCCGAGGGGTTCGATGATATGATCGATTTTCTTTGTCGATCAAAGATATATTTTGCCCTAACCGTCAACCCACCCATTTACATTCCTCACATGGAGGATTTTTGGAACACCGCCGTCTACTCTACCGAACAGGGGATTCCCCAAATCCAAGCCACGGTAGACAGCAAAGATGTCAACATCTCTGAAGCAACTCTTTGCAAACACCTCAAGCTTCAAGACGAAGGGGCCACCATTTCATACTCAAAAGAAGTCTATATGAGGACCTTTGTATCCATAGGGTACACTGGAAATCAGAATGAGTACACAATAGAGAAGGCACTGATGGGCCCCCCATAGAAGTATCTATGCCACACTCTTCTACAATGCATATCTCAGAAGAGAAGTGGATGGCATCAAGTGAGCTCTGCACTTGCCTCTGCTGTTCACGGTATGGTTACTGGCCAAGGATTCAACTTTGCACATCTCATCTTTGATGGTTTAAGATACAACCTTCAAGAGGGTGCAAAGCAGCAATTTTATATGTACCCAAGGTTCTTGCAGGAGGTTTTTAACAATGAATTAAAAGAGCTTTCAAAACCTGCAAAAATCTATCTTATGCTGGGTCATAAAAGTAACATTTTTCAAAGTATGAGAACTGTTTCCAAAAAGTTCTCAGGGGTCAATGTTCCATTGTTATCTACAATGATGAACATACAAAGTACCCAGGGTGACAGTTCAGCAATCCCAGCTGATACTGATCCCACACCCTCCTCTTCATATCCTGAACAACAATCTGCTTCCACTGTTCGAACCACTGTGCATACAACTAAGGATGCACAGGCACAGAAATTACTTACACCTGTTTTAGATGTTATTGTTCAACTGGAACAAAGGGCCCCAGTTGCAGCAAAATATACTAGAAAGAGGAGCAAGAAGACTCCATCTCTTCTTTTCTCAAGGCCTAATCCCAACCTAAAAGCCCTCATTCAGAATCCCAAAATTCTGATGAGAATATCAAAAGGGATAGCCACATCATTAGAGAGACTTTCTTGGAAGCTTCTCTATTAGGATCAGGATCACATCCCGGATCCATAGAACAACCCACTGAGCCATTCCATTATCTTTCTTCACTGAACTTAAATGCAGAGGCACCTTGTCAAGATGATATACCTTCTCCAACAACCACTATCTCAGAGGTATTGATTGACTTGGCTGCTAGTGCACCTAACCTAAGTTCTTCACCCAAGAAGGTTCACTATAGAAGTACTGATAGAGTGAATGTGGAAAGGGATGTCACTACTCCTGGTACATCAATTGATCAGGAGGACAGTGATAACATCATTAAGACCCTAACCACGGCAACTCACAGTGAAGATGTTTCCTTTGAAACACTCTTCACTGAGAGGAATCCCAGGTGCCAAGAAAACCAGGGTGATGGGGATGCAGAGGCTAGGCCTAAGGCCCCATCTGGATGCAAGGATTCCACAACTGTGGATGAGGATAGACTGAAACTTCATAACTTGGAATTGACGGCCAGGGTGGAAATGCTAGAGGCCGAAGTGTCAAAACTAAGGCACCAAGTCTCTATGCATGAAGCCCATCAATGCCCTCCAGTGACTACTCCCTCCCTTGTCTCAGTGGGCACTCAAACTGACCAAACTATGTGCATTGATGCAACCAAAAAGGGGGCGATAGTTGCTATGGAAGACGATGCTGACAGCCTCGATGAATGGATACAAGAGCAGACAGCCTTTCAAAGTTCTCTATTCAGACCTACTTTCATTCAAGTTCATGACTTGTCAGACTCAGTAGATGTAGAAGAAGATATCACTGAGGATTGGAAGTTAGTTGTCCGAGCTGTTGATGAGGTGTTAAAGAATGAAAGTCAAAGTGAAGACACACCTTCATCATTCAGCATACTTCCCACTGTTGCAGCCATATCAAGACAGACCATTGCTCCTCAATTCAAACTATCTTCAAATAAGCTAGAATTTGACTCCATACTAGCTTGGGGGCATGATGGTTCAACTGAGAGATTCTGGATCGGAAAGGAGTTCAGTGGGGTAGAAGAGCTGAACTTGAATGCACTAAATCCACTCCAAGTGCTTGAACTGTACCTATCCAGCTACACCAACAACTCTACAGATCTCTCAACAGAACTTGTAATCGACAGGTTCTACGTCTTGATGGAGGATAATCTTCCCTGGTTTGAAAGGCTCTTAGAAGAAGCAAACAGGGTGGCCTATCCTAAACACCATGCAGAATCTTCAACAACATCAGAACAAAGACTGGCTCCAAGACTTGCCTTGATCAAGAGCAGTGCTTTAATAGAAGAAGAAGTTCTATGTTGGAGAAGATTTCTCTACAACACAGTGGTCAGAGACTTAGAAGTGCTAGGATGGTCAAACACCGGGTCTTCTGACTTCACATTCTTCCTAAGCAATGGATCATTTCTCTCAATCAACATCAATGAGATCCTACTCTTAAATTCTAAACTAGCCAAAGAAATGAGAGAGGAGTGGATAGAGGCTCTGATTTCTCAAGGTGAGGATGCAGACTACCTTGAGAAACTATCAAATAAAGAAATCTACAGAGCCTTCATGGGTCAGCAAGGTCAATTGGCAACTAAGAAAAGGGCTGAAGAAGAAGAAAAAGCCAAACAGAAATCCAAGAAGACCATTGCCTTTAACAGAAGAACCCATGAAGAAAGGAAGGTCATGATTGACTTCCTAAAGGCTAGAGGAGAGAGTGGAAAAAGGCTGGGTCCCATGAGTTTCATGAACCTGCAAGCCCTTTACTTTAAAGTCAAGAAGGAAGAGGAAGAAAGATTAGGGAAGATAGACTCAAAGAAGAGGGAAATTAATCAAGCAGATGAAAGGAAACAAAAGAAACCCAAGCCCTCTCCCTCATACACCACTTCCTCCATTCAACAACCTTTCACTCTCAATCCTAGACCTCCCTCCTATCCACCCACAAAGTCCAAATCCTTCCACCCAGCTCCTCCTCATCAGCCGCCTCCCAAGAAGAAAACCAAACCTACCATCACACCAGAAGACTCAAGAGAAATAATTGCCTGGTTCTATAATAGTCAAGATAAATGGTTTGAAGTTTTCAGGGGAAAGGAGGAACTGAAAAGATCATACTATAAATCTGTTGATGAGGTACTGCAACTCCCAGACTCAGATCTAAAAAAAATGATGGAGTTGGGTGAAGCCCATAAGCTAGAGAATAAAGGTGGGATACATCTTTTGCTAGTGATCAAATGTCACTTCAACCCTAGTAAAGATGTAATCATTGATGCTAAACCTCTTCAAACCCATTATCCATTCACCAGTTGGTCCTTCAAAGTTGATACCAACGAGTTTATCCTGATTGATGTTAAAGGACAGAAGATGATATGTTCAAGCAAGGCCATCTTCAAAATGCCAAGCAAAGACATAAAGACTCTATCTGAGATTCCTCTAAACAATCCCAGCCAGGACCCAAGAGGCAATGAGGTAGAAAGGATAGTCTGCAACATGGAAAAGCTTCAACAGCAAAAGCAGTAAGAGAGTTTTGGTAGCATCAGTCTAGGGGGGTTTGTAGAAATAAAGACTGATGGCTACAAAATTCTCTAAGTACAAACTGATGCGGATAAGCTTATCTGTAGTGGATACTTGTTCTTCTGCTGAAGAACAAATCTGCTGCTGATAGCCTTATCTGCTGAAGACCAAAGTTGCTGCTGATAGGCAAATCATCAGCAGCTGTGGACAGTTGTGTCTTGCTGCTGATCAACAACATTGCTGCTGATAGCCATTCCCAATGAAGATCAAACGTTGCAGCTGACTGGCTTCGATAAAGCAACCATTACCACTGACAACTTTCTGCTGCAACACTGACACACTCCACGCAGAAAGAATGGTACTGGTGCAAGACAATAAAAGACAACGACGCTCTTCTTCCAAGGACTCAAGCAATGATGCCTAAGAAGACGTTTGAGTAAAGATAACTTTTGTAGTTTTTATTGTCGTTACATGTAGAATAGCTTCAACACAAGATCAACGGCTTGTGTTAGATCTGGTCCTATCAAGGGTCAGTCTTGATTCTAAGTTACTATATAAGTAGTACTTAGAGTCATTGTATGCTAGTGCTTTTTGCTTAAGAGTTTTCTCTATAATCTTGTAATCTTTGAAGCTTAATACAAATTGCATTTATCAGTATTCTTCTTGTTTACTTGTTTACATTGCTTCGTTGTGATTGTTTCCGCCAATCTCAACTAGAATAGAACCATCTTGTATTCACCAATCCTACACAGGAGTTATCACTAACTTATCTGCTTTCACCCGAATAAGACGATGCTCTTCCTTGCGGCTTAGAGCATCGGCTACCACGTTAACCTTTCCTGGATGATACAAGATCTCACAATCATAATCCTTGACCAGTTCTTACCATCGTCGTTGCCTCATATTCAAATCTTTCTGATCAAAGAAGTGCTTAAGACTCTTGTTGGTAACGTTATATCGTCTTGTTGGATGAGTGATTAAAAAAAGTTTTATCTCCCTCTTTTCTTTGCAAATACCCAAACAGTACTTCATCACGAACAATCTGAGATCTTAAGTCAATGATAACCTATATTCAAACTGCTTCAGCATTCATTCCCTAATAAAAAGTATCCTAGATACTCGTAGCCCACATTTTCAGGTTTGAATACCTAGACAATAAGATTCTTCAGTCAAAAGTCATCATCCAACTCACAAATCTAACCCTTGTTTCACTAGACCACACATAAAATTTGAATTCTGGTCCCGAAACTAACCAAAATCACTATCTTCTCAAGAATGGCCCGAAACAAGCATACAAATGATCCCTCAAAATTTTGAAAAAGAAAAGTTTTTCCGCCAAAAAAACTTTTTTTTTCATCACTCATCCAACAAGTTCGCTTATAACAGTGTCAGCGAACATAACAAGTTCGCCTGAACAGTACAACGAATATACCAACTTCGTCACTGAACAACCTCTAGCGAACTTAACAAGTTCACCTGAGAATCTTCCAGCGAACATAATAAGTTCGCCCGTAACTGTTCAGCAGACAACAAGTTCGCCTGACACGCTGTTACAACAAAATTGTTGAATCTTCTTGTTTTGGCGGTAAAACCTTCATCTCTTCAAGCTCTAACACCTCTGGAATCATCAAACTCATAAAATACTTCGAATTTGACAAATTCCACCATAAAAACTCATTCTTTTAACGTCTCGATGATGAATATGTGGAATTAAACATCAAATCACGAGTAATTATGAACCGAAAGGCGATTAGTCCCTCGGTTCTGAGCCGTAGCTCTGATACCAATTGAAAGCCATGTGACGTCTTCTAATCGAGCAAGACGATCACGATCACAACGAATTACTCGATGATTCACACTGAGACGGAAGCACGAAGTGAATCAAACATAAACACGAATATAGAACAGAGATGAAACATAATCGATTCGTATATATAATCGATAATGAACTCGTCATCACAGATTACAATACCGAAGAAGTGTACATCTCTACGTTTAAGCTCCAATTGCAATCCCTAGGTGAGCTCTACCTAGGGATTGTGACTCACTTCACACAGAGAATCACTCCCTCTCTGTGTATGCTAACTCTAGCATTGCTTGCTACAAATGAACAACTTAATATCCTATTTATAGGCAAACTGAAGTTCGCCCATAACTCTATAGGCGAACTTAGTAAGTTCGCTTGTTAAGTTCGCCTAAACATTCCCTTAGGCAAACTTAACCTGTTCGATACATATACACTTAGAATTATTGCTACAGATACAAATTTATGCTCTAACAGTGGTCTGTGTAAATCATACACTTCGTTCCATACAGATAATGCCTCCAGATCTTTAGTGCAAACACTACTGCAGCTAATTCTAGATCATGGGTTGGATAGTTTACTTCATGTATCTTTAGCTGTCGAGAGGCGTAGGCTATCACCTTTCCTCTTTGCATCAGAACACATCCTAACCCAGGTTTTGAGGCATCAGAATAAACCATAAAGTCTTCTACTCCTTCTGGTAATGCCAGAACCGGAGCTTGTGTCAATCTTTCTTTTAGTATCTGGAATGCCTTCTCTTGTGCCACATTCCATTCGTATTTCTAGTTCTTTCGGGTCAGTTTAGTTAATGGGGTGGCTATCTTAGAGAAGTCCGGGATGAATCTTCTATAATATCCAGCTAATCCCAAGAAACTTCTTGTAGAAGCATGCTTTTGTAACTATAGATTAAATTCTATGTATCGGTGTACGTGGCTAGTACGCAGGAGGGTGTTCCTGAGTACTTAGCCTGCACACCAGTTTGGTCCTGCGTACTTAGTAAGTACGCAAGGCTTTTGCCTTGCGTCAAGTACGCATGACCAAACCCTGCGTACTTAGACAAGTACGCAGGTAGTGTTCCTGCCCCTATAAATAGAATAGTTGTCTTCATTTGTAGGTAGAACTCTGGAACTAGGTTGAGAGGTGTCCGGGTCGGGACGAGCTCTCTCGACCCCTGGACCGTGACCTTAGATGAGAGATGTGTGCTCCTTCGGTATGTAGTCTGTAATACGGGATGACTTCTATGTTATGGATTATGTATCGTTTCATTATCTTTTATTTATGTTCGTGTTTCTCTGTCTCGTTTCTTGGTTCCCACACAAATCACAGAACAGGTCCGTGTTATCTCTACTGCGCGACGAGGATCCCGGGACCTACACTTCTAACTTCTGATTAGGTGGAGACCATTTCATTACAACCGCTACCTTTGTTGGGTCTACCGAGATACCTTCTGCATTTACAACATGACCCAGAAATTGAACTTCTCTTAACCAGAATGCATATTTTGAGAATTTGGCATATAACTTCTCCTTCCGTAAAGTACTAAGTACCTTACGAAGATGTTGTGCATGTTCTTCTTCATTCCGTGAATAAATTAGAATGTCATCGATGAAGACAATTACGAATTTGTCTAACATTGGCCAACATACTCTATTCATGAGGTCCATGAAGATTGCCGGAGCATTTGTTACCCCAAACGGCGTCATTATAAATTCATAGGGTCCGTAACGAGTTCTGAATGCTGTCTTTGGTACATCTTCTTCTCGTACCTTGACCTGATGATAACCGGATCTTAAGTCAATCTTGGAAAACCAACTTGATCCATGCAATCAAACAGATCATCAATTCTAGGTAAAGGATACCTATTCTTGATAGTCAATTTGTTCAACTCGCGGTAGTCTATACACATCCTCACACTACCGTCTTTCTTCTTTACAAACAGAATTGGTGCACCCCAAGGGGATACACTTGGACGTATAAATCCTTTTTCTTACAACTCTTGCAGTTGTGACATTAACTCCTTCATTTCTGTTGGTGCTAACCGATACGGAGCCTTAGCTACTGGCTTAGCTTCAGGAATTAAATCAATTTTAAATTCGATCTCTCTCTCAGGTGGAGCACCTGGAAGATCGTCTGGGAATACTTCTGGGAATTTTTTCACTACTGGAATTTGATCCAGTTCCTTCCCTTTCATTTTTATATCAGCTACATAGGCTAAGAAGGCTTCATGACATTGTCTCACGTAGCTAATTATCTTGGCCTTCGTACATGACGTGATCTGGTTATGTCATTCATCAATGACGCTAACTTCCTTTCCTGTAGGTGTCATGAATCATACAATCTTCTGATTGCATATAATCGTTGCGGTATAGGAAGATAACCAGTCTGTTCCAATGATTACGTTGAATTCTTGCATCAGCATTGGAATTAGATTGACAAGATATTCTTCTCCCTCAATTAGTAGTCGGCAATCTCGGCATATTTCAGTTACTACGCAGTTTCTATCACTCGCGATTTCAACTTCTAATGCCTTAGCCAACTTGCTTCTATTGAAGTTTCTAGAGTTCGCATACTCTAAGGAAATAAATGATCGACTAGCTCCTGTATCGAATAAAACACAAGCAGGTAGGGAGTTCAAGAGGAATGTACCTGATACAATGTTAGGAACTTCTTTCACTTCCTCTGTAGTGATCTGAAAAGCCCTAACCCTTGGCTTCGGAGCTTCGATTCCCTTTATCTCATTCTCTGCCACTCTAGACCTTCTCCGGTCTTCTATGTCTGAGATTTTAGCTCAGTACATTCCCTGCTAAAGTGTCCTGGCTTATAACAATTGTAGCACAATTGGGTGCCGCTCATACATTGCAATGCAGTGTGTCCATTCTTCCCACACTTGTGACAGCTTGTCACTTTGAGTCGGCACTCTCCCGGATGCCTCCTTCCACAAGTTTTACAAACTTGAATACCTTTTCTTGGGGAGGAACCGCTTCCCAGTTTGCTGAACTTAAATCTTTTAAGAGACATAGGGGAAGGATAAATTTCTCCTTTCCTCTTCCCATCTCTTTTAGTCTGCCTCTTGAGCTCTGTCCACGTTCCCGAGCCCAATCAATCATTTTCTCCAAGTTTGCACACTTGGATGGATGGATAAACTCTCTAATCTTTGTTTTCAGAACGAGATGATATCTCGTCATCCACATCTCCGGGGTTGTTAATAAAGCTGGACAGAATCTAGCTTTGTCGTAGAAGATCCCCGCGATCTCGTCCACTGTTTCCATTATCTGATGGAGTTGAAGAAACTCCTCAGTAATTCTCTCAATTGCCGCTCGAGGGCAATAATGTTTTAAGAAGATGTCCTTGAATTCTTCCCATCTCATTTCCTCAATTCTTTCTCTACCTTTCTCTCTCTTTACCACTCCCCACCAATCGGCAGCTCGTTCTTTTAGCTGGTCGGTGGCGAAGGTGACTTCGTCCTCCTTCTCACAGTGGCATGTATCGAATGCCCTCTCTATCGAGGCGATCAACCTCTTACTTTCTAAGGGATTAGCTGCTCCCTTAAACTCTAATGGCTTACATGTCATAAAATCCTTATACGTACAACGAGTTGATTTTGCATCAACTTTTGGATTTCCTCCTTCTCCATTATGAGTGATGTCTTTGTGGCTTTCAAACCAGCTTTCTAATGAGTTTTGAAGATCCGCTTGTAAGATCGAAAAGTTCGCATCGAGTGCTTTTCCTACTTATATTGCGATTTGTCTCCGGATATTCTCCGGGACTTGTTCTACTTCATTCTCGTCCATCGTCACGTATTTCATTGTTCTGATGTTCAACCATTTGCTGAAACACGATATCGCTTAATCTCTCATTTGTTTACCCTAATCATAGTCTAGGGTTTTATACTACAGGCCCCATATCAATTTAATCCTATTCAAGGATTCCACATAAAGTGCATACTATTTGCTGACATAAGTTATCATATGGTGTTTGGGATATCATGATGGTCTCATGCATTAACTCTTATACTGGTCAGGCATAAGGTAATGTATATTACCATCCTGATACTCCCTACTATCATATGGAGCTTATCTCATACAAAGTTCTGCCATGTATACTCACACATTTATGTTTAAGCACTGGAATTTAACATACCTGCTTCCTTGGACGGCATCGGATTGAATCACTCTTTATATCATGAGCACTTATGGTTTGAGTTTAAGTACCCCTTCTGATACTTAAATCCCTCAAACCGTGCTCTAATACCAACTTGAAACACCCTACTTATCTTATTATTGTTTTATCAGAGTTTAATGCGGAAAACATGTCCCAGATTAGCAAAAACCTTGCCGTAATGGCTAAGGTAACTTTTTATTTATAATAATATTGTTTTACAAAAGGATAATATCATTAAATCATCCTATATAGGGATCTTTCAATTCCGGTTAGCCTCGTCCATAGGAAGCTCTATTCCACGTGCTTCTTTCCTGTAGTGTTAGGAAAATGTTTTACTTAATTAGCTTACGCTAAGTAAGTACACTACATTGTTCATTTTATTATGAACCATTTAGGTTCTTATTGTTTAAGTTTTCTGGGGCCTCGTGCCACGTAACCATCTCCGAACGTACCTCCGGCCACGCATTTAGTATATTCTATGGGTATGCTAACCCCTCGCAACCGTCATAGGCCGTACCTCTGGTCCGAGTATTGGCAAGGTCCTTATACTCGTCAGTATAGGCATCCTTGCATTTGTCTCAAAGACTCATTCATTCCTCAGCCACCAAGGCTTTTACTCTTTCACCCCCGAAGGCCTAGAGTTTACTCTTTCAGCCCCGAAGGCCTAGAGTTTCCTTTTCCTTTTCTTTTCTTCTTTATTTATTGAGATCCACCTTACAGGCCGGATATCTCATTTCATTTGGGACCTTGAGTATCTTTGACTCGAAGCCTCCCAAATGTATCAACCATTTGTTTTCTTTTCATGTATATGCTTGATTTATTCACCAACCAGTCCTCACCTTAAAACTTCATAATGGTTTCTCCACGACGTATCAGAAGGGTTTATACATAGGAAGTACCAGCGGCATATCCACCACCCCTCTGACACTTCGTGAGTACTCCGTTATTCCATTTTAGGGTTTAGACTTGTTCCATCATTCTCATCCAAGTATACACATATCATCATATTTATCGACTAGTCTTTACCTTAAAACTTTGTAACGGTTTCTTCACGACGTATCAGAAGGGTTTATATAGGAAGTACCAGTGGCGTATCCACCACCCATCTAGTACTTCATGAGTACTCCGTTACTCTATTTTAGGTTTAGACTTGTTTTCATTCTGCTCATTCATGTTTGCACGTATCATCATGCATTTCACGTATTCATATTCATCACGTGTTTACATTCATTATGCATGGCATACTTTCTTCTCTTATTCTTATTTGTCATATATTGTAAACTAGGGTGATCTTCCTTCCAGAGTAGTACCTCCAACAGACATGTCCCCAGGAAAGAGCGACGGGTCTAAGAGAGATTTATACACCGCTCTTTCCCAGACAAGACATTCCGTTTGTCAGATAACTACATACCGGTTAGATGTTCTCCCATATGTTTACTATATTTCTTTACTCTTTATTAGTCTATACCCCTAAACATTCATAATGGTTTCACCACGAAGTACACAAGAGGTTTATATATATGAAGTACCAGCGGCGTATCCACCACCTCTTGGATACGTCGTAACTACTCCATTACTCCCGTTTGGTGTTTAGACTAATCCGTCATTTCCCCATACCCTCGTCATATCACATAACATATATACGGGTCCAGTGTACTTACTTTATCCTCGGATAGTTCCTAAGCTCGTTCCTCGTCTAGATTTTTTTCGACTCGAACCGCACTCGTAATCGTCGTTCGGGGCTCCTCGAGAATCGTGCTAGTGTGTGTGATGGTGGTGGCTTGGTGTGATGTTTTCATTTTGAACGGGAAATGGACCTATTTATATGCTGCCAATGCAACCCATAGCGGACCAATAAGCCAAGCCATGGCGGTCCGCTACCGCCTTGTTCCAGCTGTCCAACGTGTTCACCACGTAGCGGACCGCTAAGGTTCTGGGTAGCGGTCCGCTACCCAATCCTTTCTAGCGAGTCATCACACACGTGTCATCCTCTTCTTGTCTGAACCAATTGCGGCTAGCGGACCGCTAAAGACTTGGTAACGGTCCACTACCAACTCCTCTTTTCAATTTCTTTTATTTTCAAGTCCCTTAACTTTGGTCTATTTACACTTCAGTCCATGGACTTTTAAATTCTTAAAAATTAGGATGTTACACTTATTGACCACCCCAATTCTCCTCATCATGTATTCTCTGATAAATTCTAAACAAGTGATGATGGGTTTATCCCTACCTCCTCCTACGAACTGCTTATTAAAAACCTCACATAAGTTGTTGAGTAACACATCACACTTTGACCTACCTGTCAATGTAATCAAAATACAAATGTAATCAAATGCTAATGAAATCACATACCACTGAAATGGGATCTTGCCCAATGTTTAGGTGGGATTTCTTGCAACCACTTATGTAAGGATGAATCTCGCTTTCTAATTGCTTCCATTTGTTTGTTAAATTGAGGAATTGTAGTTGCACTTGATGCTTTCCATAACAAGTCCTTGAACAGATTGCCTCTCCATTTAGTTTTCATATTTTCATGTATATGTCTGACGCAGTACCTGTGTTCAGTAGAAGGATAAACCTTCTTGATTGCTGGAATGATGCCCTATAAATCAAAAAAAGTATTAATTACAATAAACAAGGGCCAAAATGTTAACTACAATAAATAGAAACAAAATATTAACCCTCTGTCTGTCACTCAAGAATATGAAATTGGAGTTTTCCTCTAGATCTTGGTCATGACCAAGACACTTTAAAAACCAAGTCCATGAATTGGATGTTTCTGCTTCAACTATTGCACATGCTACTGGGTATATCCCATTATTACCATCTACACCTACAGCTGTCAAAATCTGGGCAGGATAGGGCCCTTTCATGAAGCAGCCAACCAGACCTAAGACTGCTCTCCTAGACATCTTAAATCCAACTTTTAAGCCTCGTAACAGATGTAGATCCTTTTAAATTGCCTACTTTCACTTGTGGGATTAAATTCTCTTTCCACTTCTATCTTAATTGTTGTGCATAGATTGGATCTTGCCAACTCCTCACAGTAATCTCTAAAAAGTAAATATTGTGATGCATAGTCACCTTGGACTTTGTTTATAGCCCTTACCTTACCCTTAAATTTTTTTTTTTTGCAGACTCACTTCAACCTGGTACTTTTTCTGTATTTGATCTTTAAGAGCTTTTAATGATATTTTCGGGTTGGACTCCACTATGTCTTCCATCTCCTTTGCTATAGTGCTAACAGTATGCAGCTTGACTTGCCTAGTTTGTAGGCATTTATGATCCACAATAAAAGTCTTGACCAACCAAGAATCTTGCTCATTTTTCCTTGATAAATGCAATGACCAGGGACAAGTGGGTGCATTGTGCTTTTTACTTTTTGTACAACTTGCAGATGAAGACAAACCTACTTCGAAAGACTCACCAACTTTTTGAGTAGTATTGCCATCTTGCCCTCCAGAAACAAAAACTAGGTTAACACCTGTGCAAACAACCCTAAACCTGAAATTCTCAATTCTAATGATAAAAAGTTGTCTTCTAGTAAGTACAACATGACTTTTAACAAGACATTTTATTTCCTCCTTGTTGGTAAAGTTTTGACCCACATAAAATGGTACATCATCCAGATTCTTTGCTTGTTTCCTTTTCTTTCTAAACTTCTTAACAACATTGTTTAGTAAATCTTCTTCATCAGTGGCACTATAAAAGTCATCAAGATCAATGTTCACATTCTCCTCCTCATAATTTTCATCATCCACATCATTATAATCCCCATCAACATTAGCCTTGAATGATTCCATATCAACATTAACATCCTCAATCATGTTGTATGTATCCTTTATAACATCATCATCTTGATTGTTAGGGGTAGATTTTACAGCTCGAGCTCCCGGATTCCTATTATTGTTCGGTATCCTGCATACGTCTCGATATCCTGCGTGCTAATGTTACTAACTATTTTTATTCCAACATGTTTTGATTTATTCTCGTAGGTAAAACGGTAAAAAAATTAACTTGGACCTAAATATTTGAATGTAGTTGGAATTAGTCAACACAGTTACATTTGAAGAATAAAGACTCATTAAAGACTTTCCTAATTTTTCGGGATATCGAGACCAAGTCTGACCTACACAATCGCAACTAAAGAGGGAAAAACGTGGAGAAGAGGGCCTCTAACGGTCATATAACAATCATAATTGAAGGCCCTTCATTTATTTCAGCATTTGTCTCGAGATTTTAGTTTATTACCGTTATTTGTTTCTCTATAAATAGAGGTTGTATGATCGGTTAGGGAGGACTTCACGAACACAACACTCACCACAAACAGTTTGATTGTAACACTTAGTCCCGATCATTACTGCTCTCAAGTTGTATTTTTTACCATTTATTCAAGAAACGAGGGAGGTGTCGATTGTCACCTCCCGAGATTTTATGCCGGCGATCCCTAAAGATCAAGGGCTTTCCTCGTAAACAACCATGTCACTCTTTACGTTTTTGAATTGTTTTATATTGATTTTACAAGCACACTACCTCACAAACTAAGTTTGGTTACAAAATTAGTCTTGTTAATTTTATCCAAAACAATTTGGCGCCTACCGTGGGGCAAGTGGTGCTTTTTATCTTAAAATCTTTGTAAAAATTTGTGTTCAATCACTATCTTTCAAAAATGTCGTCCCAATCTAAAACTTTTTTTATTTCTGCTCCATCTTCAAGCTCTAGGTTGAATAACCCTATTCCTCCTCCTCCATCATTCCAGAAAAAGAAAGATAATCTGCCAAAAAAAACTACTTTATCGGGTTTTCCGGGATCCGGAATACCTGCTGGTGCACCTGTGATCGTATCAAACAATGATATCCTCGATCTATTCTCGGAGATGAAACAACAAATGGAACAGCAGAGGAAGACTAATCAAATGTTGTTCAGCGAGCTTGAGAAAGTCAAAGAATCAAAGAAACCAGTGGAAGTGACGACCCCATTGCAACCAAGGATCTTGGATTTCGATTATTCAGGAGTCCATAAGGGAGACTTTCTTCCCATGCAGACCGAAATCACTATTGTTGGAATAACTCCAGCTGTTAGAGTTACTACGAGTCAGGATCTTGGATTTACTCCGGGATAATCATTCAGAAATCCTGATATTGGTAACACCTTTAATCAATTTTCGAACACTAACGAATCTGTGCAGGATACAGGAATCACTCCATCCATGGCTAAGGAACTGAAGAAGTTAAGGGAGATGATCTCCAGTGTACCAGGTGTAGTCCAACCTATACCGGAGGTTCGCACCGTTTGTGACCTTTTTTAAGAACGGGTTTGTCTATTTTGTTTTTTTTTTTCAGTCATTGAAGAAAATAAACTCTATTATTTGTTGCATTTAGTTGGTGTTAAACATGAAAAAGTTACCAATCATGTCAAATGTTGTATACAATAAAATATTTTCAAATTTGTAAATCATCATTGTAAGGTTTAGGGAACAACTCTAGTTTATTTAATTCATAAAGACTATTTTATTTATATTACCTCTATACTATATAATAAATAAAGGTTTTTCAATGTCACGTGTCACCTCCATATTCATTCTCATCTTTTTTTTCTCGTCTCTCTCTCTTATTAAATACACTTCTATATTTTATTAATAATATTTTTTAAATAAAATGCTAGTCTTTGTATTAATAAATCTCCTGACATATTTTAACGAGTACATGTTGTATTTTACGTGTTTATTCAACCCATATAAAACAAGAGTTTTTAAAAATAAATTTTTTATCTCTATATATAATAAAGAAGAAAGGTTTTTGACATTTGTCATGATTTAAAGCATTCATAGACAATGGTAAGTTTTGAGAGATAATTTAACACTTGACATGATTTTAAGTTATGTTTCATACGGGTCTAACCCGTTTCCTTTTCTTTACCCGGTTTCAAATTTCAAACTGTAACGAACCAATTTTCATATTAAACTAATATGACAATTATATTATAGGGGTGAAAATAGATAAAATATAATTGGAGGGTGTTATTTAAATGGTGGAATTACCTAGTTTTGGGTGGTGGAGTCAATATTGCAATTAGAGGGGCTGTTGTGTAATTCACACAATCTCAATTTTGTTAATTGAGAGTAGTCAGGCAAAACACACACAATTGTTTGTATGTGTTCGCGTTTTCTTCAAAATGGAAAGGAGGAGAGGGGATCAAGCTCAACATCAGTTTATTGCATGTTAGATTGAAGGGTTTTGTTATGAACAATCCTTTCCAAGCATCAAGTAAGTGTCATCTTCCCCATCAAATCCTCTTTGAATCTTGTTCTTGATGGGTATGGGTTGATGAACCTTAGATGGAAGAAATTGGGGGTGATGGTGTGTAATTTGTTGTTTAGAAGTGTTAATCTAGCTTATCTAAAGCTATAAGATTAATCAATTCTTGTTATTAACATCCAATTTCATGATTTCAAAATTAGGGTTCTTGAGGTGAAGTTGGGGGTTTTCGAAATCGAGGTTGTTTGAATGGTAATTGGGAGTTGGTAAGTGTTTATGGTGTGATTAAACACACAACCAAGTAATAATCCTCTGTCATTTTGGTGATTTAAGAAATTGGGAGTTTGGGTGAAATTGGGTGGAACCCAAGTGGGTCAAAATGGTGAAATGATTGTGTAGGGAGGTTAAAACTTGTTAGAGGTGTATGTAACCAAGTTTAGAATGTTTTTAATCCATAAGGTCTAGGGTGGGTGTTAGACCTTAATTGGAAATGGTGAATTGAAAGTTTGACTATTATGGGTCAAACGGGTCAATATGGGTTGAAAGGGTGAATGGGGTGTTGGAGGTTTGGTTAAGGTGATAATAATCAACAAAGTTGGAATCTTGATTATTAGATCATAGAGGTGCGTTGGGTGTATTTGTATTACTAATTGTAAATGGGTCATATAGGTAATCAAGTGGCAAGGAAGCTAGCTTGGAGGATCAAGCGGGTCATGTTTAGCAATGGTAAGTGCATTGCACTTACTTAGTAATGATAAGTAGTAGTAACTGAACGTACTTAATATACTTTTTGTTATTGATAATTATCATTTGTACAAATGTGTGTATGTTGATTTAGTAAAATTTGCATGTGGTGTATGTATGCAAAGGGTAGGTGCTTGAGGTCTATGAACCTCACAATGTCGTATGGTGCTTAGAGTTATAGAATTACTTATGAATTTCATGGAGTTATTTTATGTCTATGTTGAATATAAGATAAGGTGAAATAGTGGTTTGAAGTCCTTGAACTTTACAAATGGAAATGGTGAAATTAGGATCTTTTGAATCCCACATATCGGTAAATAACGGATGTGTTATAAAGGTTGTTTGGTGTCGTGTGTGAAGTTGTGTATGCTTGTTTGTATGTTAAAGAGTCGGTGTTTGAAGTCTAGGAACCTCGCCTTATTGATTGGTGAATTAAACTAATAAACTTATATGGTGTATTGGTATAAAACTGACTTATGAGGTAAAAGTCAAACGTGTATGCTTATTGTAGTTTGAAATTGGTGTAATTGACTTATATGGTGTATAGTCAAACTAGATGTGATTTATTGGTGTAATTTGACTTAGTGTGGTATGAGTCAAAATGATATGTAAAGTATGGTGGTTTAGTGTAATTTGACTATTATGTGCTAAGAGTCAAAGTAAAATGCAATTGGTGGAATTGAGGTTATGAACCTCGCTTATGTCGTTGTCTCTTGAAGGCATTAAACTTTACTTATGACGTTGTGGCGTTGAGGTCTTTAGAACCTCATAAAGAGGAGTTTGAAGCCTAAAGACCTTACATAGTGAAAATTGAGATCATGAGCTTCACGAGGATGTTTATGGTGTTTTGGGGTCTCAAGAATCTCACAAGGTGTATGGTCGGGTTGGTAGGAGATTAACTAACTAGTGCGTGCATACATTAGTGGTAATGTATGAAAGGTGTTTTATATGTCACTAGAAGTTCTTTGGGTGTTAATAGTTGTTCGGGTTAGGATTACACATGTTTAAGTGTTAATACATGTCGTTGGTAAAATCCCAAACTTCTTTTGAGCATATTTCGGGCTAGAAAATGAACTACAGAACCAATAATATATGAATTTGGGGTGCCTCGACGTGAAGAATATGAAATTTGGGATTGCAGACCTGTAGGGGGCACAATTTGCGCTGGTATGGGCGAAATTTGTGCTGGCAGGTCTGTAGCTGGCACAAATTGCGCTGAAATTCCACTGATTTGCGCTGGGAAAAAGTTGAAATGTTGTTTTTAGGTGAATTCTAAGGTGTTAACCTTGTGGTAGCCCTAAGAGTTGATTATCATTACTAATTGTGAGTTGTTTTGTTGTTCTTATGTAGGGAATGCTCCGATCAAGCATCGGGTCGTGTTTCAAGCCTCGGATTCTCATTGAAAGACCTTTTTGATGTATTTAGTTGTTGTTTAAACTTCCCCATGAGTTCTTAAATCTCATAGAAGTTTATATGGTTGTAACTAAATTGGAAATGGTTAAGTTTTGGTTTGACGTTAAAAATTATGGGTTAAAGTCAGATGTCGTAGTTAACTTGTTGATGTTGAAACATGTTGTCGATTTTGAGATGTCGATACATCATTTTAAAATAAACTAAGTCGATGTCGTTGTGATGTAATTAAAATGTGTAGTTTTGTCAAGAGAGTTTAATGGGACCTACTTCCGCTTGTGTATTTGAAAGCTAAAATCGGTCAAAAATTTTGGGTGTTACACAAACCCTACACCTACCACTTCTACAAATGTTTCTCTTTCTCTCTTCAACACATCTTCACTTTGGATCTTCTCATCTTTAACTCTAAACCCCCAAGCCGCCATAACCACCATCGGCTTCCCCTGCCATCTTCCACCCTACAGTCATTAGAGATCGTCTTCACCATCTTCCTCCACCCTCCATCCCATTCTTCTTGCTCTCACCCACCGAGCACCTCCACCCGCCATCCCCTTCATCTTCTCATCTTCAACCCTAAACCCCCTAGCCGCCACAACCACCATCGGTTGCCCCTACCGCCACAACCACCCTACAGTCCTTCGACATCGTCTTCACCTGAAGATCGATTGCTGCCGTTCCAGATTAGAACATCCAGGTACTAATCTGAAGATCGATTGCTGCCGTTCCAGATTAGAACATCCAGGTACTAATTATATTTCTATTCAACTTGGATTTTCAATTGCTATGCTTGATTTTCGCTTATTCTCATCATTTTTTGTTTGATTTATGCTAATTTTATACTATATTTATGTTTACTGTTTAGTCTATAACTTGATTTTTGCTTAATCTCATCACTTTTTGTTTGATTTATGCTATATTTATGTTTACTGTTTAGTCTATTTTCTGTTTGCTCAGTTTTTAAGTGTATTTGTGTGAATCGAGTAATTGATTAAGGAAGTTGGATTTATTATATGAAGCACATGTTTTTACATGGTCAAGTTAAGATTTTGTCTTCAAATATCATGTGGTTTTTTATCAAACAAATTATGTAATTGACCTTTTAATTTTACATTGCGTAATTGATTTTTGGTGATGGGTCTTGCAGATAAGAATTTACCAAAATTATGTACTATCATTATCTAACCAACTTACTTTATACTTTTAGTTAAATTCAGCATACCTAAAAACTAAAACAGTTTTTTGTTATCTTTTTTAAGTAAAACTTGAACTTATCAACATAAAAATTCAGAAAAAAGTCTTTTACTTTTAACACTTTTTTATGTCAACTATAAAAGACAAAATCAACCCTCTAATGTTGTATATAAACCCTTATCACCAAACATATATGCAGTCTCTATCAAAAGACTGATTACCTTTTTTTTACTATTTGGTTACCTAAACATATATGCAGCCGCCCACATTTTGTGTATGTTTCTGTTAATGTTTTGAAATTAAAATCAGATTGCTTTAATTTTATTTCATTTAGAATTTGTAAAATATGATTCAGAGAATTTAAAGGCAGTAAATCTACTACGTTCTAAACATAATGATTATCACAAGCTCATAATTTAACTGCTTTTGATACCAATGAACTATCAATTGGAATATGGTCTTAGAGTTATTATGAATGCCAAGAACATATGAGCAATGGCTATCTCTCTGCTTTCCCATGTGGATTTTTTTGGTTTCAAAGTTGTTCGACCGGTTTGGCCTCTGTATTACACCATTCACAAGGTAATAATTATACGTTTTCAAAGATTTTTTTTAACTGTTCCATCAAATATTAATTCATACTTTCTTGAAACGTGCAAATATTTGCAGGTTTAATTTGTTTTGGCCATAAACGAGCAAGCTCTGAAAATCCCTACCATCTAAAAGTTATTTTTTGTTTTTCTGAATTTAGTTATCGAAAATCTTATTGTTCTTTAATTATATTCATTGAGAGAGGGTTGTGCGTGGATTTGAATTTGATGTCGTATGAAAATGACTTGAAGCTGTGACCTATATTTACTTAGTGATGTGATTAGAGTTGTAGTTGTTATCGATTCGTTTGTGTAAAGCAGTTTATTTACAATATCATAGAGATACGCAGATTTTGTTAATATTTTCCTAACATTTGCTATTCTATCATTATACATTTAGTTAGGAGGCAGGCGATTACAACTCTAATGTGGTTGCAATCCGTTGTAAACATTACCTCACAAGAATGTGCTAAAAGAGTCCAAGTGGCATATTGTAGTTTTCATAGTAACTACGAAGAAAGTAGAGCAAAGGATATTAAGGTTTATTGGTTTCAATTTGAACAATTAGTTTTTTGTCTATTATGCTTTTTTTGTAAATAATTTTGGTTTTTGACGAATATGTAAGGTGATGTGTTGCAAAGCACGCATACATTTCCTTGTAATCTTGTGTCGTTTTTACGTAGTTTTAGAGTCATTATGAGTAAATTATATTTGGTATAGGTTATCAGGTGAGTTTGGAGCTTAAACGAACAAGAAACGGGAAAGCACGAGCCCACGAGATTACGAGATGAGAAACGGAGAAGGTTGGGAAAGAGTCCAACCTTCAAAGGGGCATATCTCGGGATAGAAAATGAGTTACGGGACCCATTTTATATCGATTTGGGATAGCTCGACGAGAAGAATACACAAAAAAACATTTTGTCACCCTCATTCCTCGCGCCACACAAACATGGGAGCCAAGAACTTTGCGCCACGCGAAGATTCTCAGATCCAGGAAAGTTATGCGTGTTTGTTTGCCCGGTGGTACGCGAGAGATTTAGCCAAAAAGCCCCGCGGTATGCGAGAGTTTTCAGGTTACCCCATGTGTCTTAGGGCACATAGAGATATTGAGACTAAGAGGCAATGTATCTGTAGGGTACTTTAGCATCGTTGGAAATAGCTGAGAGGTGATCCAACCAACCGGTGAGTTTACACATTCCTTAGGGTTTCCTATTAGGTCACACCCGGAGAATGATCTAAGATCCTTAGGCTGTCTTAGGGTTTCGTATTCAAAGATCCCAGTTCCATCATAACTTTCATAGCCGAGAGAAGTTCACGTTTGTCAACAGGATTCGTTACCTAGATAATGCTTTATCCTTTATTGATCTCATCCATTTCATCTGTCTGATAGTTGGTGTCGTTAGTTAGTTATCTATTAGTTAAATCTCAGTTACACAAATCCCCCAATTACATCAATTAGTTAGTTGAGTCAGAGTCTAGGTATAGTTGTCACTAGTGTCTCGTGGGTTCGATATCTGGACTTACATTAGACTTTACTACATTGATCGGTACACTTGTCGGTTGTGTGGTCTAGTATTAGGTTGAGTCTAGATTTATAAATTTAAAGCTAGAGTGTCTATGTTAGGTTTTATAGTTAGTTTTTATAGACCGTCGAGCACACATCAAGTTTTTGGCGCCGTTGCCGGGGACACTTAGGCGATAGCGTATCTAACTGTGATTGAACTTAGCTGATTATTTGTTTTTATTTGTGTCTTGAGTCGTAGTGCGTTTAGGGTCCGTGTCTTTTCTTTGTTTTTAGTGAGTCTCTGTAGATATCTATTTATTTGCTTAGCTGAGTATTTTTCTTAGTTATTTATTTATATATATATCTGGTGACTGTGACCCCTTTGTTTGAGTGTCTTTTGCAGGGATTTATATGGAGCGTTATTACGGGAACAGCTACCAAGGACGTTATTTTGCTCAAGGGGGTCAACACATGAACGTGTGGTGCGAAATCTGTGGAGGGCCCCATTACACCCAGAATTGTCCATATTCTTCGGGTCCTTCCACATATTACTATTGTAAGCATATTCCGCATCCACAGTCATATGAGAGTTATGAATGAGAGGTAAGCCCATCCTTGATTGAAAGCCACAATGCTCTATGTGAGACTTTTAATCAATGAATAGAGGAGATAGAAGAGGAAAAGAGAGCTCAAGCTGGGAAGACCCCACTCATCGAAGAGTTGCTTCAACAATCGAATGACATGCTTGCTCAAATGGTGGAAAATAGGAGAGTTGAGGAGGAACAAAGAAGGATCGAAGAAGAAGAGCGTAGGGAACATGAGGAAAAACTCCGTCGAATAGAGGCACTTGAAGCTGAATATCAGGAGATGTGTGCCAAAGATCGAGGGGAGAGTTCTTCTTGCAACACGAAGCTGACCAGGGATGAAGAAGATGATGTGTTTTTTGCTACTCCACGTAGTTCCACACAAGTCCCACGTCAAGGTAAGTTTTATGACTCTACTATCGATTGTGACAACCTTTGTTCACCAGATCCTATACAAGAGTACATGTTTCACTATAACTCTTACAGGAAATACAGGTAAAAAAACACTCCAGGACAAGCAAAGGAAAGCGTGTCACACCCTATCCAATGGGGCCCCGAACGTGACCAGTTGATATAGATCCTGCACAGCGAAATAAGTCATTTTGTTATATATAATATACCAATTGTCTATATTTAGTAAAACATATAATCTAGTACCAAGTCAATTAGCAAGTCTAGTTCTCAAGGCACGACCAACTCTAGGCATTGAGTTCTAAACACATGTCTTCTAGAAAGGATCATCTATCCTTAAACAAACTCGTGCTCAAATGCTAATACGAGGGTCTCTCGTCTAGGTGTACATGCTCAAAATATGGGTTATCTATAAAGCTAGTGAGTTCGCAACAGTCACAAATATTTATCCACGGACATAAATCAGTAGGTTTATGTATACATAAATATTGATTTCCTTCAATCAAGCCACACTCGAGGTCGCAGCCAAGAGCAGATAGTAATAGTCTAAATGTTAACTCATGTCAACATTACAACACTGTTTACACATACATGATGCGAAATTTAATGGTGCGTAGGGCCGTGTGTCAACTAAGTCAACATGTTAGTAATGTAGCCCCTAATAATTGACCATAGGCTTGTCTTCCCTAGTTCCTGTCCGGGATGTACACCGTGCACGAAGTAGGGATATTATCCCCAAGGTTCAAGTAGTACTACCCACATATGTGTGTGGCTCGTTCCGAGTTAATGACTGCACAATAGTAAATGTAAGCATACACTCAAAAACAGTCGATCAAAATTAGAATTTACAGTATGTATTTCACCCCAAAATGTTTAAGTAAAAATGGGAGTTTAAGTCACGAAACTCACCGAGTTCCAGTAGCGATGGTAGTGGTATAGTAAGCTCGACAAATATAGTGATGACGGCTTCGAGTGAAAGGAATCCCTACGTTCATCAATGTGTTACTAGTAGCACTATATACAATAGTACTTGTGTCCATACCCTAAGTTAAACGTGTTCATGTCTTAACTAGGTTTGATTGACTATAAGTTATATTTATTTATTTAATAAATAAATATTAGTCAACCATAGTCAAAGTATTTAAGTCTTATAGTCCTAATGACTCGTTTACCTCAACTATGTTTATTTTATCGAACTTGTCAGGACGTACGGTAATAAGCCTTTAGGGTATCTACGGATTATAAAAAAATAAGGTTTTATGTTTATATACTTATCTAAATATATTTTAAGTTCAAACCAGTCCCGAAAATACAAGTTTGTCTCTCCGGCAATATTAGTCCTTATATTATGAAATTGTTTTATAAAATACTTAAAGATGTAATTTAAATTCTTGGTAATTTATTTAATACTAAAATAAATAATCTCATAATATATTAAACACTTCTATAAACATTGTAAGCCCAAAATATTCTGTAAATACATAATAGTATCAAAAGTGTATTTTTTTTCCGGTTTCGGTAAAAATCACGCTTTAAATGTATAATCGCGCAACCAATACCTAGATTATCATTTTAAACCTTATCAAAATGTTTTGTAACTAGAAATTTTACCCCGCGCTCCGCAATGGAAGGCAAACCTTAAACGGTTAAGACGGTGACAATAACGTGGTTAAGCAAATAAAACCCAAAATTATGGTCAACTGAAATAAAGATTGATGAAGCAGACGTGTGAATAACCTTTTAGGAAAAGGGAATTTAGCGGATGATAGAAAAATAAGTGGCCTAATTTAGTAGATCAGGTAATGTGGCAAGATGCTTGACACGCGTTTGAGCCATTCAGTTTATGATATAAAACAAATAAATAAACCGGTTATAGAACTGCATTTTCTAAGAAAGTAAGTTTATATAATAAATAATATTAAAAAGTTCTAACCAATAGCATTCGATTGCTGTAGATCACAATCGTTTTTAGTAAAGGGTCAGATTAGTAAAAAGTAGTTATACTGAAACATTAAAAAAACTAAAATTAGACGCGCATTCTTTTTTTTAAAAGCTAACGAACGAAAGTGATTATAGAAAAACGATATTAATAGAACTCAAAGTTGATTAAAAATGTATATTATATATAGTAGAAGGGGTTAAAACATAAACTGAAAACAAATTAAAATAGAAATTAAAAAAGAAAAAAAAATCACGTGGACAAATGAGGTTGTTAACAATTCAAATTTGTAAAGGGTAATGTGGGACACGCGTAAGACTAAGGAGGTGTGCAAACAGAAAAATGCCTTGACTTCAGCTGAATCATCAAAATGCCACTATGCATTAGCCTTGTACAAGCTGCAACTTTTTTTATAAAACAATGTTAACATCATCTTGAAATGTATATATGTATAATATATTTAGACTTATTTTACTAGAAAATAACGGTTTCAAAATTATAAGTCCAAAAATCGTCATTTTTACGGCTAATCGTTTAACGCTCGGCTTTAAACGCACTGGTAGGTTAAATAATTAGTTTTTCACTTTTTGTTCCAAATACCACTTTTATATGTCCAAGTAATCTATAAGTATGTACTTTTTATATATTTACGGGTTCGGGTCCGGTTTTGCTAGATTTCGTCACAAATAACCTACTTAACGGTTTTTAATCGTTTATTAGTCAAACCACCGACACATCAAGAACTATAGACCATTGTAAACCATTTTTAGTATATTTTTAGTAAATAAAACATTATGTACCGTCCAGGTTCATATTTCACAAGGTGTGTGTCGGTTTCGGGTTTTTAACGCGTATAAGCTCGATTTCGTTCTATAACCGACTATGAGTTAAATCTTTTTAAATTTTTGAGGGTTTAACATCATGTTAACCTTAATAATATGTAAAAATATTATTTTTAGTGTATATATCTTAAACTTCATGGATTTTGCATTAAAGGACGTTAATGATGATTTTTAGGTTATTTAACGCGAAAGTTAACGGTTTCAAGTTTTATACCTTCTCGTGAATGGATTGTTGAAGTGTTGTAACTTGAAGATCAGCTTCCTACCTCTGAGGAAACTCCAAGCTGATCTAGTAACATGGTTGTGTATAAATCACACATGTATGTGATGATTTAAGTTTGTAAATGAAGGTTTTAAGTGAGTTTCGGCTTACCAAACGAGATAAACGATGGATGATGCTAGATGAACGATTTCAAGAGATGAAAACACACTAAATGAGACTCATATTTTCTGTCAAGAACACATGGTTTATAGTTTAGACTATTCAAGCTCTTGAAACTTCAAAATGGTGGTGAACTTACATGAAATGTTGATATAGATGATTAGGGAAGCATGGAAACACCTTGGTGAACGCTTGTAGCACTTCGATTTCAGTTTTAGGGGCTGATATTGTGTGGTTTCCAGATTGTAGAAGTGTGTTTAGGAGTTGAAGGTGTGGATGTGTGTGTAGTGTGAAAGCCGAGAGGTAGAGGGAGATATGGTGAGGATGATAGTTGTGAACTTTATTGAGAATGATATGGGGATGGTTGGCCGATTGTGAGGGAAAAAAAGAGACAAGATCTTTTAATATTATGACAAACATGGTGAAGTCTTGCGAATGCATGGTGGGGTGTACTTGGTCAAAAGAGTGGGCATGGAAAAAGAGAAATGATGTGGTCTTGTAAGGAAAATATCTTGATAAATTAATACATGTGTTGTTGTGGTTGGGATTTTTATCTACACATCTAAATTTAGTAATTAGGTGTAAATTATATATATATATATATATATATATATATATATATATATATAAAATGTATTTTATATTTATTTAATGTGTAAATAAATAACGTGGGAAGGTCATATGGTTGTGTCACGTTTATATTATTGTATGGAATAATTAACATATGAATGTTATTGGTTTAATTGATTAAATTGGTCGCTAGGTATCTAATATTGTTTGGGTCGAGCCCGCACTTGTGTTAGGCCGAGCCCAATGAGTCTAACCCATGTCAGGTAACGTGTCATAAGCCGCACTACATAATTCCTAATTATTTAATTGTTTGAGTAATGAAAAAAAACCTCGTGAAATTTTGGATTGTTACAAAGTGCATGAGATATTGGTTTCAATTTGAACAATTAGTTTTTATAGACCGTCCAGCACACATCATAAGGATGCACAGATCAATGACGAGGATGTGGATGCTATGATATTGGTTTCAATTTGAACAATTAGTTTTTTAGTTATTTGTAAGGCCCTTTTCCCAGGTAACCTCACTTGTTGGATTTACTCATAAACATAGTCATAAATATTAAACTTAAATTTAAAACATTTGAATTCAATCATTACATAACGTAACATAACATGATAGCGGAAGTCTTAACAATTAAAAACATAACATTACTTACCATCACGCCTTCGCACGACCCTTCCTTTCTTTACCTGAAATGTATATTAAAAGTCAGCTAACGCTGGCGAGTTCTAGTTTAAAAACAATCATACATAGCATTTATCTTATCGTCAAGTATTATATATATATATATATATATAATATACGTGCATTAGCATATTCTTTGCCTTACTGTTCTCATATAATATTCATACTGAGTATATACATATGTACATACATACTTACTTTAGGGAGAACATTCATTGGTCATACACATAGGGGTGATCAACCCGTCATACTTGTCGCGAATGTCACAAAGACAACGCAGTGAGAACTACCGTCGTAGCCCTTTTCATAAACCGTCCAGCTCTAGAAAACCGTCCGTCGAAACATAAATCCGTCCGACAACCTTTGTCCGTCCGCTCTTAAACCGTCCTACCGTCGTAGACCGTTCATTCGCCCGTCTGCCCTAGGGCATCCATTTCCCACATGGCTATTATATATGCAACCGTTCTACATGTAATAAGGCATTTGCTTCGACCGTCCATGAGTACCTTTTATAAGTCTTAGCTTGCGAAGGAACGTTTTTGTCCCAGTTGCAAAATAGTCACTTGGTCGTCCGTCTACCGAAGTAGCCGTTGTCATCGAAGCGTCCATAACGTTTACATACATTCATAACATGCAATATATATATATATATACTATAAAACAAGATTTCATTCATTCACGTTATGTCCTTCTTTCATTCATTCTTTATAATCATACGTTTCATTCTTTGTTCAAAATTCATTTTCATATATAGGTATATATATATTCGTATACCACGTATGATCACATTGACATTCATAGCATTTATTCATTTAGTGTATACACTTCAGCCCCAAGACATTTAAAATGATTTACATATAACATAGAAGGGGGCACATAGAACTCACCTGATGAGCTAGTCTCGTCCTGTCCTATCCGCGGTCCAATGAGTGCCACACACGATCTGGATTTGTTAATTACACATACATTAGACCTAATCCCGACTCTAACGGATAAATCATTCTGAATGAAACGACTATATTGACTTCACTAACGGCATGCTGCCTGCGCACTTGTTAAGTGCGCATGACCATACTCATGCGTACTTGACAAGTACGCAGAACATTCTTCTTGCGTACTTGATAAGTACGCAGGACATCCTTCTTGCGTATTTGATAAGTACGCAAGACCTGCTTCCCCATCAAGTCCGAAATTCTTGCATGTTAACCCGATCATGCTAATCTTACAACTTTCTTTGATCAAAATGTGCGGTTTTCATTCTAGATGCTAGTTCTAAGCTTATTTTCAAGTTTCATCCATAAAAACGTCTCCTATTTAGCTAAAACCTGAAAACCCCAAAACGAACAAAAACTCAGTTTAAGGTCGAATCGTTACCTTGATTGTGATTCTGATTCGGAGGTTTTGCTCACGAGCTCAGCAGTAACGTGCTCCTCAAATTCCGGTTCGATCCGTCAACTTTCTCTCTCTAGGCTCGAGCTCTCATTTCTCTCTCTAGATGTTGCAAATAAGAGAGTTGAGGCTTTCTTGGCCCTTATATAGATGGGTTTTCCCTCGGCCCGTTGGAGCCGAGCCCGAGCCCATCCAAAAGAAACGTGGGAACATGGAAAGCCACTCAAACTACTAAGCTACTTAAAGAGATGTTACACCGACTCTTCCATCTTCCTTAAATCTTATTAAACAAACACTAAAAATATAAAACTTATAGAAGACTTATTCAAGGTTTTCAATTCCAGCCAATCATATTTCGTGAATTAGTTTATTCGACCAACGAAGACTCATGACATGCGACCCGTTAAACAAACCGATTAACCCAACAATCATCCCCTTAATAGGTTGGTCACATCATCCACTCACAACAGTGTCGGCTCCTCCTCAATCAAATTCACTTCATGATTTCTCAATTTTGGACACTCGTTGTTGTAGTGACCAAACTCACCACACTTATAACATTTTACATGGATTTTATCCCGAAAACGCTCATTACCATCTCGACTCTTCACGGAACCACGACCTCTTTCCCGACCACGTCCAAAGTCATCTCGGCTTGAACTTCCAACGCCACATTGTTTACACACGTGCGGTTTTTCTTCACTAGCTAACAACAAACCACCTTGAATGTCTTCCATTTTCTCGGTTCCTTTTAAGCGCTCCTCGTACGCTTTCAATCTACCAACGGCTTCATCGAATAACATTGAATCCAAATCAAAACATTGCTCAATGGAAGCCACAATTTGAAGAAACGACTTAAGCATCGAATCAAGTAACCTTTTCACCAAATCCAATTCTTCAAGCTCATGCCCAAGACTCCTTGCCTTTGAGGCTAAACCGGTTAATTTAGTCACGAAATCATCAATCGTTTCCCCCTCCTTCATGCGCAAACTTTCAAGCTCCCTCTTTAATGTTGCAAGTCGAGCCGCTCTCACCCGATCCATTCCCAAATACTGTGTATTTAGTCCATCCCACACTTGTGTTTGGGTCGGTGTAACTCCTCATTTGCAAAACCATCTCCTCGGGTATAACTTTAAACAAGAAAGCAAGGGCTTGTTTCGACTTCTTTGAATCTGGTTCTTCCCCTAATGCCCTCGGTTCAAGTGTTTCCCATATCCCATGTGCTTCCATAATCGACTTCACTTTGACCGCCCATACCGGATAATTCATAGGGGTCAAAATCGAATATTGATAGGACATAGAACCGCCTTCTTTAATGGGTACCATCGCCATTCTTTTCTACCAAGCTACTTAAAGAGATGTTACACCCACTCTTCCATCTTCCTCGAGTCTTATTAAACAAACACTAAAAATATAAAACTAATAAAAGACTTATTCGACCAACGAAGACTCATGACATGTGACCCGGTAAATCAAATGATTAACCCAACAAAAGATGCTATGATGTGCAATAAGAGGGAAGCAACTCTGGAGAGAGAAAGGATCAGAGAGTATGCATTTAACCATAGAGTAAGTGTATACTTTGTTTTTATAATTACAAGTTTGACTTTTGAGTTAAAAGTTAAAACATTAGATTTTAAATCCAAATATTGGTTTTATATTGATTTGAAAATGTGTTATAGAGGATCATGGCTACATCGAAGATGATAAATTGTTCATGTTAAAAACAGTTTGTTAAAATTGGGATGGAATCTACTTTCGGTCAGTTTGACTAATAGATTTGAACTCAAAGTCACAGTCTAAAATCTTGTTCTGATTTCCTTTGAAATTATGTTATAATATTTTACGATTGCATAAACTGAACTAAAGATTGTAAATGTTTAAATGACTTCTGTTAGAAAGTTTGGCTAATGAATTTGACCCTAAAAGTCTAACTTTAAAGATTGTTTAATTCTGCAAAACCATTGACCAAAGCGGAAAAAAAATCAACCTTCGATGTGGCTTCCCTTAATGAAACACTTTGGGTTATCTCTTTTCATTGGAACCCTCTAGAAGTTTCCGCGTGACAGCCCTTGTAAATTTGTAGTGACATTCTTCTTATTTTCTTTGGATACTATCATGTTGATGTAATTATGATGCTGGTTTTTTTTGTTTTCTTTTGATAATTAAAATATCATGAATGTCATAACAAGCTTCTATTTTAAAAGTTCACTCTTTTGTATATATTAAGGTGGACTACGGTGTGTTTTTCATACATTTTCCCTAATATTTGTAACTAATAACCACCATCGTATGAATGTGTGCTGGCGATATGGAAGAGTCAAGGACAATCACTATCACCAGTTGGTTTGTTTTTTAAAGAATCGGTTTTTACTCATGGTTAATTGTATGTGGCATTATTAAGAGTTACAAGACGAGACAGCCTAAAAGTTGTTATACTAGATAGTAATGGTAATATAAAAAATACAACATCAAATGTTGTATACAAAGAAGTATTTAGAGATTTGTAATAACTATTGTAGTTTTTTTTTACATGTTTTATTATTATTTTCTCAACCCGTGTGTCACACGGGCATATAGACTAGTTACTTAATATATAATATTATAATTATATTTATCCAACTCGTATAACACATGGGATTTTAACCTAGTTACTAGGTTATATACACATGTATTACATGAGGTTGTTGAGGATTGTAAATTTTATATATTCTACAATCATAAAACTTTATATGTTTGTAAAATTTTATATTATGTTAATGTTTTCTTAATTATGTAATAATTATAATTCAAATTTGATATTATTTTTTGTGAAAAAAAAAAGGCATTAACATAGTTAGATTTCAAAATTAAAACTTACTTAAAATAGAAAAAAATAGAAGATTTTGATGAGAAAAAATATAATGATGACACGTGACATTTTTTGGAATCATTTATTAGAATAAGGATACAAAAACTTGTATTTATGTACATTCTTTTTATTATACAAAAATATAAGAGTGTATAATATTGTATTTTTATTTAAGTTTTAGCTTTGATTTTGTATTATTTAAATTTTTTAAAGAGTAAATTATTGTTTGAGTCCTTGACGTTTGACCATTTTAACTATTTGAGTCCCTTATGTTTAAATCTGTCTCTTTTAACCCTAACGTTTCATTTTTGCTTCTATTTAAGTCCAGATGACTAACTCTGTTAGATTTTCTGTTAAATATTTTCTAAAAAGACAAAAATACCCCAATGACTCAAATAGTTAAAAATGTTATACCACCACCACAACCTCCTCCACAACCACCACCTCCTCCTCCAACACCACCACCACCTCCACCTAACAATACCCACTTCAAAATTAATATCTCATATGAGATATTTGGTCAGACAATCGGTTTCGTCCCTTGTTTAATTAATCCTTTTTACATTTCTCTGTCGAATTCAATAATACCCACTTCAAAATTTTGCTCTTTTCCAGCTATAAAAGGGTGTGATTTTCCTTGGTATTTGGAGGCAACAATTGCGGAAATGAATTGGATTTATGTGCCCCGCTCTCTTCTTTACGCAGAAATTGTAATTAGGGCTTGTCTGCCAACTGTTTGTTATTATGCTGCCTGAGACAAACAAAAACAGAAAAAGTTGACTTTTGGTTTCCGGTGAGCCCTTCGCCACCACCATTCATCACCCTCGCCGTAACAGTTATGGAGTCAGAACTTCTAACAAATCCCTTACCATTACAAGCCCTAGCTTTATCGGATTTGGGAAATTTTAACAATCGAAAGAATAGTGAGAAGAAACCACAGACGATTGTGACGATTAGGGTTACGAAGGGGATATCGCCGTTACCGGTGGTGGTTGTGGTGGAGGGGGTGGTGGCTGTGGAGAAGTGTGAAGGTAGGTGGGGGATCTTGAAAATGAAGATGGGGAGGAGAGGGTGAAGAGGGGTGGTGGTGGTGAGAAGAGGAGGGTAAAATATATAACGTTTTTTAACTATTTGAGTCCCTGAGGGGTAGTTTAGTCTTTTCAAAAAACATTTAACATAAAATCAAACGAAGTTAGTCACCTGGACTCAAATAGAAGCCAAAATGAAACATCAGGGTTAAAAAAGACGAATTTAAACATAAGGGACTCAGCTAGTTAAAATGATCAAATGTCAGGGAATCAAATAGTAATTAACTATTTTTTTAAAGTAAAATATAAAAAATTAATGATAATTTCTTCCCTAAATTGAACCCTATCTCCTAAATTTTTTTTAATTTTTCACCGATTTCTTTTCTTCCCTCCCTAATTTTCCCCAAAATTTTCATCTCCTTTGTTTCCTCCCCAAAATCCCTCTTTATTCGTTTAAGCTACTCAAGTCTCAATCACAAGTAGGGGTGTTAAAAAATATTCGAAACCGAATTATCCGAAATTCTGAATCCGAATATTTGGAAATTAATATTGGAAATTTTTGAATATTTCGGATATCCGAAATATATTTTTTTAATTATTTATTATTTATTTATTATATTGTTTCAAACCCTAAACTCCTAAAATAAAATCTCCTTCACAGCTTCACTATCCCAATTTCCTTTTTCAGCGCAGCCCACCCCCACCTCCCCCGCCGGACTCTCTCTGGTATATCGTCTTCCCGGCGTCGCTCCCCATCATCTGAATCGTTCTATCTTCCATTCTTTCCGGCGTCCTTATCATTTGGATCTAGCCGTTGTCAGAAGCCCGACCTTCAGCGTCATTATCATCTGGAAAGGTTACTATTTCCGGCACCGTTGAAGGCGCACACCAATCTGAGGTGAGATGAAAACGTCGGGGAAGGAGCAACAGAAACAGAAGCTCTGTTCAAACTTTACCAGAGATCAAATAAGAAGTTATGGATGTTGAATCTACCGTAAATGTAAGTTCAGCAATTGGTTTAGGCTTTGAATCTTTGTTTCAGAGATTTAATTTTCAATTTTTCATGTTGCCCCAAATATTAATCATTCATAAGAGTTTGTAATTTTGTTCAGTGATTTAACTTCCACGTTGCAACTCTTTCCAACTTGTTTGTTGGAAATGCTTTCATTAACTTTTATGCAAACTTCGGTGAAGTAGAGCTTGCACAGAAAGTTTTTGATAGCTTGGTGACGCGTGATTTGATATCATGGAATTCAATAATTGCTGCTTATGAGCAGAATAATAATCCCTATCGCACACTTAGTTTCTTTCATGAGATGCAGACGAATAGCTTTAAGCCCGATTTGTTGACACTTGTAAGTGTTGCTTCGGGCATTGCTACGGTTTCATACTAAGGAGATGTTGATTTGAAAAGGATGTGATAATCGGGAACGCGCTGGTTGACATGTATGCAAAACTGGGAGCCGTTGATTCTGCACGCAAATTGTTTGATAGAATCTCTCTTAAAGATGTAGTTTCCTGAGAGGGAAATCATTGTGCGGGATTCTAATCGGTTTCATAACTTTAAGGATGGTGTATGTTCTTGTGGTGATTATTGGTGATATTAAAGATCAATCTACCACTCATGCATTACCAATCTTCCTGATGTATGTATGAGTGTCTGAGAAGTGCCTCTGCTACATATTATTTGGACACATGATTGCAAGTCTTCTAAGTTCAGGATTGCAAGTCTCTAGGGGTGTAGACGAGCCGAGCTCTGCAAGATTCGAGCTCTGTTTCTATAGCTAGGGCTCAGCTCGTGAGTCATGAGTACTTTTTCAAGCTCGGCTTATTTATTATTTATTAATTAATTTATATATTTATAATTATTTATATATATTTTTTATTATAATTTTTATATATAACATAATATATATTATTATTATTTAATTATTTGTATGATAATTTTGTATATACTAATTATTATTTTATAAATATATATTTAGTATATTAATAAAAAAATTTAGAGTAAACTGTCATTTTCGTCCCTGTGGTTTGGTCAAAATTGCCACTTTCATCAAATAGTTTGTTTTTTTTGTATCTGGGTCCTCGTGGTTTTAAAATCTTGCCACTTTCATCCTCGTGGTTTTAAAATCTTGCCATTTTTAGCCAGTCAACTAACACCATCCATTTTTCTCAGTTAAATGAGAGGTATTTCAGTATTTTTACATATTTGTTTTATTTTTCCATCTTTTTTACTCTCACTTTGTAATTATCATTTGTTAACCCCCCCTACGTTTCTTCTTCTTGATCTCCATCCCCATCGTCTGATGTTCAATCATCGATTGTTCTCTTTCACCCAAATAACGTGAGACAGACACAACAGAGGTTTGAACATGTTTTGTGGGGCTAGAAACGGTGGTGAAAGTGAGGTAGAAACAAGCGACGGTGGTGTTCCAGTGGTGCTTGCCGAAAACTGGTCGGGAAAAGAGGAAGAAGGCCAGCAGTGGGATGATTAAACTAGAGGTTAAATTGGGGATGATTAAAAAGTGAGAGTAAAAACGATGAAGAAATAAAATAAATATGTAAAAGGATTGAAATACCCCTCATTTAACTGAGAAAAATGGATGGTGTTAGCTGACTGGATGAAAGTGGCAAGATTTTAAAACCACGAGGACCCAGATACAAAAAAAAACAAATTATTGGACTAAAGTGGCTATTTTGACCAAACCACAGGGACGAAAACAGTTTACTCAAAAATTTATATAAACAAGAGGCTTGGTTAGGCTCGCGAGCTGGCACGAGCTATGATAAGTGAAGCTATGAAGCTCGGACTCGTTTATTAAACAAGTTTATTTTTTCGACGAGCTCGTTTAAGCGTAGCTCGATTCGAACTTTTAACGAACTGATCTCAAGTAGCTCGCGCGCTAGTTTGGCTCGTTTACACCCTCAGATATCCAACAGAGTTTTACAATTCCGTGGGAGTTAGGGTTGTAAACGAAGCTCACAAGCAGCTCGGCTCGTTTACACCCATAATGGGAATGTTTTTACATTTTCTTTTATTTTACAAAACACCTTCCATTCCGCCTGCTTCTGCTTCTAAGTTCTCATTGATTTTTCATCTGTTTTTGAGTTTCTAATGTCTTAGGATTTGGTCAAAGCTGATTTATTTGTGAAGAAACTGAGGGTCAAGGATGAGGAAGCCCCCTGTGGTGAAGGTATCAACTTATGAACCTTTTAGGTAGATACATGTTATTTTACAACAATTAATTTTTTTTGTTTAGGTGATTGTAGGGTCTTTGAATTCCAATTATTTTCGAATTATATTTTTCTGATCGAATCCGATCTGAAGCACAATAAAGTTTTATTTTCTGTCATATTTTCAAGTTGTTTAGGCTGAATGTTTGATTGATGTAGCTAAGAGAGTTTTGAATCATTCTGGTTTTGTAATTAGAGATGCACCAACCTACAGCTGTTCTTCTCAGCCAAAGTGTATATGGCCCATATACTTACTGTGTGTCATGTATGTCAACCCTAACCTTCGCCCCCACTAGTGGTGCACAAAAAAACCGGTTTTTTTTTTAACCCGGTCCAAACCGGCAAACCGGTTTGGCTTAAACCGGTTTGGGACAAACCGGTTCGGGTTGCCCAAAAACCGCCGGTTTGAAACCGGTTTGGAGATTTCAGGAGGCGATCGGTTTAGGAACCGGTTCAACCAAACCGGTTTGATAAACCGGTTAAAAAACCGGTTTAAACCGGTTTTCGAGCTGGGCAAAAAATAGCCGTTGGGGTCGATTTTGGCCGTTTTTTTGGAGTTTTTTGCACCCTTAAAACACTATAAATAGGTGGGGGGTGTTTAGGGTTGATCACACCTCTCTTTACACTCTCTAATCTCTAAAACCGCTCAAAAACGCTCTCTAAACTCAAAAAAAAAAAGCATGGCAAGTTTTGGTGTTGGTGGTTCCTCAAACGAAGTTACCGTTGTAGAAATTCGAGCAACAACGAGAAATCCGGCAATTTGGTGCAATTACGATCTATGTTTGTTGTCAAACGGGAAGGAACGTGCTCGGTGCAAGATGTGTGGTGCGTTTTTGGGGAAAGATTCAAACACTAGTTTGAAAATGCATATGGAAAAATCTTGCCCGTCATTGAAGGGAATTCCAAGTGAAGGTCAAGCCTCGATGACAAGCGAAGGAGGAATTTGGAACTTTGATCCAAATATTGTTCGAGATCGAATGGCGAGGTTAGTGATTCAAGAAGGATTGCCGTTCAACCACTTTGACAATCCGCGCTTGACAAGGATGATTCAAGAGACTCTCCAACCTCGTTATCACCAAGTAAGTCGCACAACCCTTAGACGAGATTGTATAAAAATGTGGAAAAAAGCAAAAAAAGAATTAATTTTGGGTTTTGAAAATTTGCAAACCGGTGTAAACTTAACCACCGATGTTTGGTCGGCTCCACATGGTATACCCGATTCGTACCTTTGCGTTACCGCGCATTGGGTTGATCCCAATACGTGGCAAATGATGAAGCGTACAATCGCTTTTGACTTGTTTGAATATCCACACACCGGCGAAAATTTATTTTATATATTGGATGGTGTTATTAACGAATTTAAATTACAAAATAAACTTTTTTCAATGTCTTTTGATAATGCATCTAATAATACAAATGCGGTTCAAAAACTAAAAATTAAAAGCGATCTTTTTACAAAAATAATAGAACCGATGAAAGAAAACTTAGTGAAATATTTTAAAGAAATGCCCCCCGTTATAACTTGCGCCGCCGCGTTAAACCCTACCATAAATGTTTACGGGGTTGAAACCTTGATTGATAGAATTACTTACGCTTTGAATTTGGATAGTGAAGACATCCATTTTGCACAAGGCACAAAAACATATTTTAACAAATGTTTACAAGATCTATTTGATGTTTATTTACATAAATATGGTACAACTCCGACTCCACATGATACAATGGGTACATCATCAAGTGGTACCTCGAGAGATGTTAATTTGAATTTATATAACGAAATGTTAAATGAATTTAGTAAACGGGCTCGAGGTACCACCCCGAGTAGCAAACTCGGAAGGTATATTGGCACAAACTTTTTAGCGTTTATGCCTCCTACCGTTTTTGAGGATTTTGATATTTTGGCATGGTGGAAAACAAACGAAGCTTCGTTTCCGATTCTTTCCGCCATGGCCCGTGATGTACTAACCGTCCAAGCTTCCACGGTAGCTTCGGAATCTGCGTTTTCTTTTAGTGGCAGGGTATTATCGATACGAAGGACTAGACTCACCCCTAGCGATGGAAATGTGCATTTGCTTGAAGGACCATTTGGATGCGATGGATAGGATACAAGACCAAACTTCTCTTGAAGATGAAATTCAAGCCGAAGAAGTCATACACAACAACGAGGTTGATCTTGGAATATCCGAACCCGTCACGGATGAAGAACTAGCCGAAGATGCAAGGCTACGAAGCTCTAGTTCCGAAGACAACGCACAAGAATAATCAATCAATATTCCAAAAAATAAAACGTTGAACTTAATGTTTTATATTTGTTATATTTTTTGTAATTTTTTACAATTTTATCTTGTCATGTTTTTTAATTTCCGAACTTTTCAAATATTAATAAACGTTGAACTTTATGTTTTAATTTTGTTATATTTTATTATGGATTTTATATTAAAAATATAAAATTTATTTGGATTTTTTTTTTTTTATAAAAACCGGTTTAAACCGGTTTAAAGGACAAACCGGTTTAAAACCTACCTGAACCGGTTTGACCGGTTTACATATTTTCATTACCAGAACCGGTTTAACCCGAACCGGTTTGGGCCCAAACCGGTTTTGACTTTTCGTTGACCAAACCGGTTCGGGTCGGGTTGAACCGGTTTGGGTTAAAAAACCGATTTGTGCACCACTAGCCCCCACAATATATTATAAGTCATGAATGGGCGGAAATGTACACTTGCTTACCTTCGCCCCACAATATATTATAAGTCATGAATTTACCACCGAGTATGTCATCGACGCCTATTTAATCACGTACAAACATTCAAGCTAGCCTTTTAAAAGAGTGCATGATAAGAGTCATAAGACCACTGCACCCCTCCCCTCGGGTCAAACCCCTACCCGGCCCTATGTGTGTATATATATATATATATATATATATATATTTCAAAATGGTTGGTTCCATTCATTCACCTCAGCTCCATCCACTCTAGTTTTAACTTTTACATTCTGATCTTAATCATAACTTTTTCCTCCCGCGCTACGTGACGGGAGTTTGTTAGTTATCGGTTCGACCCGTCCATAGTGATAAAACTTACGTCGAAACACAGACTCGTTATAGCGTATGCTACAAAAAAAACTTGGATCGCTCACAAAAAAAAACTAGACAAAGCTGTGCATACCGTTTAAAAAAAAGTTTACTAAAAAATAAACCCATTGAATTTTTGTTACAAATTTATAAAAAATCAAACTTTAGGAAAAAAACTAAAGTTTACTCTATTGAAGTTTTGTGGCAAATTTAATAAAAAAACTTTTTAGTAAAAAAAAAGCCATATCTATAAAAAAAAACTTTTAGGGTAAAAAAAGTAACTATTCAATCTCACGGCTAATAATATATATAACTAGGTTAAAATCTCGTGTATTACACGGATTGAATAAATATAATATTATATATTAAGTAATAAAAAGTTTACTTTTTAAAAACTCGTGTTTTACACGGGTTTATTTAAACCCGTTGAATACAATATAATCTGTTAACACTTACACTTGTGAAAATATGTCAGAAAATTTATTATTATAAGATTAGTATTTTCTTTAAAAATATGTATAATTATTAAAATATAGAAATGTATTTAATAAGAGAGAGAGAGGGAAAAAAATGATGAGAATAAATATGAAGGTAACAGGTGACATGAAAAACTTTTATAGTATAGATAATGTCCAATATGATCAAATCACTTTACATGGTGTTCATTACAATGACCATAGCCATCACTCCAACATTAATCACCTCCATTGGTATTAATCAGAAAACCATACCAAGCGAGCCACTAGCGGTTTCAAAGAGGGAAGCTCGTTTCCTAGCCGAGCACAAGAACACTAGACTAGTAGATCACTGCAACAAAGACGGTTCGCTTTTCTACATCTTACAAGGGGAAAAATCCACTTGCTGTAACAAAAATGTATGGAGCTGAGCCAGGACAAGAACAACTGTGGAGCAAGCAAGAACAAGTGCAAGTTAACGCGTTCTTGTTGTCGAGGGGGGGGGGGGGTGCATGAACTAGGCTTATGACAAGAGGAACTGTGGATTGTGCGGCAACAAGTGCATGTCGGGTAGTGGCGGATCTAGAACAAAAGTTCAGGGGTAACAATTTTTTTTAACAGTACTTTCATGTAAATCAAATTTTTTTTTGACCGTATTTTCATGTAAATGAAACAACATTTTTTGTATCGTACTTTTATGTAACATGCAACTGTCAAGGCGGACTGCGGAGGACTGGGGTTTGGCGGAGGCGGCGCCGGGCGGTGGTCTTAGCTCAGGTCGAGCTTGTCGAGTGGTCGGTCTCTGGCTCTCATAATCTCACAGTTCCCGCTCTCTCTGTCTTTCTTTGGCCGGCCGCTTGGGTAAGTTGGGTTTGAGATTTTGAGGTGTTGGGTTTTAATAAAACATTTGGGTTAAATCAAAAAAATTTTTGACCGTATTTTCATGTAAATGAAACAACATTTTTTGTACCGTACTTTTATGTAACATGCAACTGTCAAGGCGGACTGCGGAGGACTGGGGTTTGGCGGAGGCGGCGCCGGGCGGTGGTCTCAGCTCAGGTCGAGCTTGTCGAGTGGTCGGTCTCTGGCTCTCACAATCTCACAGTTCCCGCTCTCTCTGTCTTTCTTTGGCCGGCTGCTTGGGTAAGTTGGGTTTGAGATTTTGAGGTGTTGGGTTTTAATAAAACATTTGGGCTGGTTAAAGCCCAAATGTTTTATTAAAACTCAATAACTCAAAACCTTTAATAAAATGTGGAGACTTTGGGGTAATGTATTGAGTTTTTTAAAAAATTTTGGACCCTTTATGAAGTGTTGAGCTTTAAAAAAAAATTAAGGGATAACATAAATTTTTTTGAGAGGTAACGTAATTTATAACCGGATACATAAAACCGTAAAAAATATTTTTTTCCCACTGCGTGTAAAAAGTTGAGGGTTAGCATAGCCATAATGTACATCCGCCACTAATGTCGGGTGGTTATGCATTTATCCCATCTCACTTGATCTCTTGTTGGTCCCATGCGATTTCAAGGATTAATCTATTAGTGGAGAACAAAAATGAACTGTCGTTTTACAAACTGGTTTCGATGGGTTTATATAACCCTAAATACCCATCCGTCGCAATGCTTCGAAACAGTCGCGTTCCTTTGTTAAGTTTTGGGATTTGACACAAAGGACCCTCCTAGTTATAAAATTTACATATTTGACTCAAGCTAAACTTTAACTAATGACATAATGAGCCAAACAAATAGTTAGTTTAATACTTTCAATACTCTTCATTAAACTAAACATTAGGCCTCGCAAACTAGGCTGGGCGGGTTCGGGTCAGAACGAGTTCGGGCCAATACAGGTTAGGAGCAAAATAACTTCGGGTCAAAACGGGTTTGGATAAAAAATAGTCCGGATCAAAATGGGTTGTGTTAAAAAAAACTATCAATTTGGTTCGAGTCAAAACGGGTTTGACCATACGATGGGAGGTAGGGGTGAGCAGATAACCGAATTAACCAAACCATAACCGAATTAACCGAACCGAACTATTAACCGACGGTTCAGTTAAGCACAAATCGATTAACCGAAAGTTATGGTTTGGTTTCGGTTATGGTGCGTGTCATAACCAAATTAACCGAACCGAAGCAATTATATATATAGCTATTTAAAATATGTGAAATATTTTATTAGGTTTCTTGAAATATATAAGTTCATTAGTTCAAGATCAGTTTCAAGATCACTGTTAGCTTCCTTTGAACTTCATATTTTAATTTAACGTGTTGAGTTTATAACTTATCTGCAAATCATTCTTTTCATACTATATTTGTAGCCATCTGTATCAAAACGAAAATGAATAATTGTGTAGTCTTTTTCTTAGTATTATACATATGATGATACAGTGGTTATTACTAATAAGGAATGGAGGTGGTTGCTAATAAGTAATGAGTATTAAGAAATCAAACAGAATGTTTGAATGAAATCAAATTATATTTTGTGCATCCCACATCGATGGGAAAACAAAAATCAAGTGATAAAACCCATTATAAAAGGACAAGTCCTCCATATAAAAAACACAAGGCAACTATAAAAATGATTTTAATATTTTTCATTCAAAAGTCTAAATTTTCACTCCTTGCAAAAAAAGTGAACTATAAAAATAAATTATAACTTTTTTTTAGTCTAAGCCCAATTTTCGGTTAACCGAACCGAAATACTATCAATAACTGGTTAACCGAAACCGATCGGTTAAGACACATTAATAACCGAAGACTTCGGTTTCGGTTTTGGTTAAGCCTTAAAACCGAAATGAATCGACCCGTACACACCCCTAATGGGAGGTGGCAGGGGGTGGTTGCGGCGGCGGCATCCTCGGTATGGTGAGGGTGGCGGGTGTTGAGAATCATGGTACTAGTTTTAATTTTTAAAACAATAATTACTTAAACCTTTTAAATAAATAAATCAGATATATTTTAGCGGAAGCGATTTAATAGTACTATTACCAGATCAGATATGGATTCCTTTCAGTGATTCGATTACACACGTATAAACAATATTAAATAACCAATCATAGGGTGTTTAGATTTATACATTTGACAATAACCAAATCTGTAACATCTTAGTTCAACGAACGTCACGCCAGTTGACACGTACACGAAAAACCTGTAGCAAAACATCACACGATTGTGCAGAGGGAGAGACCGGCGGCGGCGGCACGACGATGGTCCAGTGGTGGTGGCGTCGGTCGGCGCAAGAGGGAGGGGGGGGGGCATTATAATTACACACTGGTCCCTCTGGTATTAACACTTAATACCCTAGCAATAATTAACTTTTAATTATTACAACTCTTGTATTTACTAATCATAATATAACTAGTAAAAATCTAATCTTTAAATGTTTAACTGATTAAACATTCATTCCCCTCAAATAATTAATTAATCATATAATTAATTATCACACTCTCCGACAAATCTCTAAATATTTACTCACCATTTATTGTTCCTGTCTTTCGTGAATAATATTTAACAATTAAATATTATATATTTTGTTCGTTGCCTAAGGTGTAACTCTTTGGATCGTACCTTAATAGTAACGTTGACTTAATTGACAATCGGACATCATATATCCAACAATCTCCCACTTGGTCGATTCTTCAATTAATCGGTTCAACGTAGACAATGGTGGACGCCTAGCTGCATCTCACTACCCCTAGCAAGGTATGACGTATTTACAATCGTCAAATTATTTTCTTTTGTACAAGCAACCATTACTTTACAAAGCATAACTGTCCTAGTAAGCATTTGTATCTTTTCTGCTTAGGGCATTCGTTGAACATGAGACATGGATGCAATTCTTTTCTCATATGTGGTTCAACCATTCTTGTTCTCGTTCTCCAATTCAAAGTGGTCTAAACAAACTATACTTTTAGTTTGAGCATGGCCATGCGTTTTACACCAGCTTGAATCAACGAGGGCGCCAGAATGTCCAGCTTCTAATTAAAGATGAACAGAATTCCTTTGGCCACGTACAACTCCCACTGAACTTCAGATCACTCCTAATAACACCCTTATTACTGCCTGTTAAGGTACAACGTTAGATAAGATCAAAGAACAACATTTAGTCAGGGAGAGTTCTAGTAAGTGCCTCGGGTCGAGGATCGACAGATCTTACTTTATTCAAAATATCTCAAGATATCAATCCATTAAGATAGTATTGAAATAAGTTACGTCCAATAATTATTCTCTAATAATTATTTGTGAATATGGTCACCAACTTCTTGGTCTTTCATTCACAATGAACCAACCATCCGATTAACAATAGTCTTACGTTCAGATTGATTCCCATGAATTTGATCGAATACGGACATTTAGAATAATCTAAATATTCAAGGATTTCTAAAATGTATAAACTGTCGAACACAATAACATCTAATTATAATGCATTTAACCATTAAATCATTCATAAAAACCAATGTAAATGAATAGTTCGAAAGCACCAAATACTAAATATAGATCAAACCCACTGTCTAGCATATCTAATGTAAGACCCTAACCCGGGCATCCTACAGTTGGTTCTCATTACGGGTCGTTTTCATTAAAAACGCATTTATTGCAATTCAAACAACAACGAAAGTCTTTCTCTAAAAACATTTATAACCATTTAATTCGATTAGGTTTACCTTACGAATGCTTGCACACCGATCCAAGTAACGCCGCTTCCAAGCCAAGATATGTCAATACGCCGCTTACCTGCAAACAATCTAACGTACACACAAAGTCAGCTACGCTGAGTGAGTTCTAATAGTTTAATTTAAATAAGACCATCACGTCATGTTCTTCAGTTTAATTCACTCAGGACCCTCCGGTTCTTATAAAATATTATTACACTTTATTAACGAATGACAAATCCCCTGTCATCCCACGACATCCCATAACCGTTTATTACCCGAGACTCAACCCATACTACCAATAACCTTACAATCACCACAACATAGACTCAACATCCTATGCTAGCAACTTATATCCAAGAATACACATTAAATCGACTCAGGGTTAACACAACCTACCCTAGACATTAACACATCCGGCCTTAACCAAGGATCTCACAATTAACTGACACGACTCTTATACACTTCATGTCACAAGTCCTGACACAATGGCCAGTCTAACTCTACACGCCACATTCAACACGTCATATAACACTATGTCATACACAATAAATATAACTCGTTACTAGCATGCAAATTAACACACATATATACATATGCATGCAAACACATACCTCATCACTACACCCTCGTCAGGGTCAGGGCGTTCGACGCACACCGAGCTCATCGTTACCCTGCTAAATAAATATCACCATTGGTGACTTCCCGAAGGACCTCGTCCTCCACAATCCCGTTTGTCATGTTGTGATGACAACGATACAAACACGATACTCGTCATGCCACAAGGACAATGACACACGTCATGTACAGGACTCATTAACTACACCTGCACCTTACACATGACCCTAACACAACATATACCACATACAATAATGACCATTTAACTTTAAGCCCGACTCTCCCGGTCCAACCCTTAACATGTCGCACATTAATATCTCGTCTCTATGACTCACACATTTCTAGGAACACGCCATAAACTCTACGACTCTCAGTTAAGCATTTTATGCTTAAAGCACATTGGTTTAGAACCTGTGACCCTTAACATGATTAATTACATTAATACCACGTGAATGTGTGTACGATAGCCCCAAAACAGTAAAATATTTAAAAGAGGGGATTAGAAACTCACCGGTCACGCTGAGTCTGAATCGTTGCACTACTCTCCGTCCGTTCACGCCTGAGTCCTAAACCTGTCAAACGCGTGATCACGGGATCAGACAAGTTCTAAAGCATATGCAGAATAACTCATGAATAAATGTAAATCTCGAAACTCGGTCTCATCCGTTCATCATCACATCCCATGAAACCCTAGTTTCATGTGTTCCTCCGAACTGGATCGACATTGGCCTGCTTGGAACTCGCATACTAGAACTGGGTTACATGCATGCACGTACACGTGCCCATGTAAAACTCTAACCCCACGAGACACACCTACTCGAACCGGGTTATCCACACGTGCATGCTAGCCATGCAAAACTCCAACTTGAAGCAACCCTGCTCCCGGGCTCGTCCGTGCAACATTAGCCGTACACCGTCATGTGCCTCGTCTCTACCTACTTGTCGAGACCAAAGCCCCAACCGGATTCCTCTTCCGTCATCCCCCACCCATGTCACCACAGCTCCCCACTGCTGTCATCACCGCCGCCGAGCACCTTCGTAGCGCGCCACCACGGCAGCCACCACTGCCGCATCCTAGTCGCTCGTACCCTTGCTGTCCAACTGTAACACCGGGCTAAATCCGAGGTCCTCTTTTGCGAAAATGGAAACCCCTAGGGGTTGGAATTGCCAAATCCCTAAGATTCAAGGGTTAAAAATGAAAATTTGGAAAGATGATTGGTAGCGGACCTCTACTGTATTCCATAACGGTCCGCTACAGGTTTCATGGTTGGGTGGCGGACCGCCACCACTTGAGTAACGGTCCACTAGCCGCAATCCTGCCGTAACTTCTCGTGTTGCCACGTGTCTAGTGACTAAGCCCCGAATTCTGACGCGTGTCTTGATGGCGGACCGCCATGCCCTCCGTAATGGTCCGCTAGCCGCACTTCGAGGATCGGTCCAATCAGGAAGTGACCCGTAGGGCTGACGCAATGTGACATTTCGGGTTTTTATTCACGCATTTATAATATATGTCATGTAATCATTTTCTATTTAATGAAATGCAAGTGTTTTTATTTAATTTTGTACAAAGTATATATTTTTAATTTATGGATTTAAAATAAAATAATTAAAATTTTATAAGTTTTAAACTTATATAAAATTTTATATAAAAATATAAATCTAAAAGGTTCATAGGATGATCTATAAAATAATAAACTTTTACAAAAATATATACATAATAATAATATAAGTTTATAAAATATAATTTAAATTAAAAAGAAATTTAATTAGTTTACTTTTTTTAGCTTCCGCTGTCGTGTAATGATATCAATCGTTTCGACCCTGATTTATTTGATAAGTAAATATTTTCGGGGTGTTACAGATTGGTATCAGAGCCCTTGGTTTTAACGGATATTATTTACGCATTTTGACTTAGTAGACAACACCACCCTAACCTACCTTGTCCCCTAACATTCGTGTCTCCATAAACATCCTTGTCTCCCCAAGACATTTGTGTCTCCTACAAACATACCACCCAAAGGTTAATACCCAAATTGGTGACTATATATATGGAGCATGAAGCTTGCAACAAACACCATCAACCATTCCTCCCTTCCCACTCCAAAACTGATCTCACCCTCTCCCTTCTCTTCCTTGTTTACGACAATACCACACCCACACACACACACTTCATTTGTTGCCTTTTTGCTTCAAGAATTCAAGGGTGCTCTCAAGTGTCATTCAAGGGACTTTGCAAGTGTTCAAGCCTTCTACAATCATCTTACCTTCAATCCTTGCTTGATTTGTGTGAGTGTTTTACTAAAACTTTGTATTGTTTTAAGATTTCATGTTGATTTGTGCTGTAAGTTCACCCAAGTAGTGCTTGTTTCAAAGAGAAAGTCACTTCCTTTACCCAAACAGTAGCTGGCAGAAATTTTGGTCGACTTTAGAGGGTCATATCTTGGTCAAAACTCAACCAAATTGAACGTTTATTGAGTCTAAGATTAATTTTAAAGAGTCCTCTTTCCAACCTACTTGGTTTCATAATTTTTGGAGAAGTTTTGATACCCCAAAAGGGTGATACAACAAAACATGTATATTCTGAGTTTTTATGGCAGAATTATTGAGCTAACTTGTTGGAGTCATATCTTGTTCAATAATAGTCCAAATAACTTGATTCTTCTTCCTAAAGTTAGGATTTTTTGTTGTCTTTAAAACCCATATGGCCTCCCCTCTTGAAACTAACATTTTGATTTCTAGAACAACGAAATATCAAGGACCTATCCAGCAAACCGAATCTGTTAACATACTTGTGTTGTTTTAAATATTTGAAACCCTTAAACCCCTCCAAATATTGTAAGCCCTACATTTTTATAGACCCATGACATATAGTTATGCATGTCTAGAACTCCGTAATTTATTGAATTTATTTAAATAACTAAAATCATGTCTTAAGTAGACTTAAAAACCCGAGTACTTTTCTAAACAACTAGTTTGATATCAAAAGCCTTATTTTTATAGTATATATACTTAATTTCAATCCTCAAACCTAATAATGATACGTGAATGTAATGACATGTTTTGGAATACACATCTTATCATATAAGTATATATAAATGTATTTTGTGATCACAAACCGTCACCAACGATCGTCATGTCAAAACACTTGGAAACTTAATACGGGATTATGTCGAGCCTAGCTGGGTGAATTGAATGCATGATCAACACACGGTAGAATCATTACATAGACTTTAAGGTGTCTTAAATGTTTAGGACACGAGTAGGTCGGGAAACACTATTGGACTTTGCTACATACCGCATCACTACCTTGTTTGCACAGGTGAGTTACATAGCCCCTATTTTACATTTTTGTACGTTTTAGGGTGAAACATTATACATGCTACTCACATTGTTTATACGTGTTATACATGAGACTATATGCTTATTCTTTGGATGTACATACATTTAAACACAAGACAACCAACTGTAATATTGATAGATCTATTGTGCCTGACCAGCCCACCCGGTTAGGGTGTTTATTACTGCATACTCGGATATAACCGCGGGTTATATTCAAACATATCGGATATAGTGGGTAACTATATTCAAACATACCGGACTTAGCTGTTGTGCTCTGTTCAAGCGCGTCAAACTCGGTTTGAATTGTGATTTAAATAAATGATACATCATATATACTATGTTTAACAGGATAAACAATGAGTTGCAAAAACGATTTACACTACTATTTACCGGAATTACTAAACCTATGTACTCACCAACTTTTTAGTTGACACTTGATTTAAATAATGTTTCAGGTTTGGATATGTGACTATTTGCTGAAGATTTCTCCACTTAAGGACTATGGACCTAGTTAAATAAATCAATGTTTTGAACTAGACTAGGTTATTTGGATTGTATTGTACTTGGATCTTGTTGTTCTTAAATTTAATTAAAGAATTATGCAACCTTTAGTTACCATGTGCTTTTGAACAATCATTCTAATGTCCGCCTCGATGATTCCGCTATCGGTCGGGGTGTGACAGATTGGTTTCAGAGCCATGGTTATAGGGAATTAGGTTATTAGACACAATGACCTAGACTATAACCCTAGGACTCCCTTTTATGTGTTATGTGCTAAATGATTAATTGCTATGTGAATTATTTGTAGTTAGGTATTATTTGAATTTTCCCAAGTTTGGTACATGAGACTTATACACATACATACAAGACTTTGATACATGATACATACTTTACATACACATTTGACAAACAAACTTATGCAAACAAATACACTACTCATCCTTGTCCATACTCTTTCCTAATCCATGATTATTGCAACATTCCTACACATTTTGTACTCATGGACTCTCAAGTCTATTAAAATCTTGAAAATCTCGTCAACGACTTAATTTCTTGAAACCAGTAAAGGACACGTGCAATCTGGAAGGGTGACACCTGTACATTGGGTTTTCTGTCTAGGAAAGCATTTCGTATAAATCCAAATAAACGGACCCGTATGCTTTCTTGGGAATTCCTGAAGTGAGTGTTTACCTATAGGCTAAAGCATGTCTCCTTGAAAGTTTTGAGGAATTATTTAACGTTGATAAGTCAATGTATTCGCAAGGATACGATCCGAACTTAAACTCAAAATTTGGGGACATTATAGCAAGATAGGAAGAACTAGACGAACATGCAAAGCGAATCATTATTACGGGTGCACACGTAATAACGATTTGTAATGCATGCAAGTCCCGACAATTCCTATTATGCAAATAATGATCTATAACATCATGTCCTACCCGGAATAGATGACTTAGTTTCCCCTATCAACTTAGATTAAATACACATGCACTGGCACGCGTCATGATAAATCTCGTATTTCTGCTTACATTATTTCCCGCTATAACTCATATTTATCCGTCTTATCTAAAATATCATTGTCTTTTCTTATGGTGTTAGAATGCCTCCTCGACGTGCAAACTCTAGCACTTCCAACCCGGATCTTGCTACTCTCCTTGCCCAGCTAGTAGGGCAAATGACCCAAGCAAATAACAACAGTGACGGGTCTCACAACATCCAAGGGAACGGTGGTACCAACCCGCCTCATTGCACGTTTAAGCACTTTATCTCGTGCAATCCTACTAAATTCTTCGGGACTGAAGGTGCTACCGGCCTACTTCAATGGTTTGAAAGCATGGAAAGCACATTCCTAAACAGCGACTGTCCCGATAATCTTCGGGTTCGTTATGCCACAAGTGTACTCCAAAAGAGAGCCCTCACCTGGTGGAACGGTGAGAAACGCACTCGTGGTGCTGAGGTTGCTACATCCTTATCATGGGATGATCTGAAGAAGGCCATGACTGATGAATTCTGTCCTCGGAATGAAATGAGGAAGCTCGAGGCTGAATTTTGGGATCTTGCCCAAGACAGCGGGGATAATCTGGCTTACACCACCCGGTTTCAAGAGCTAAGTCTGCTGGTGCCTCATATGATCACTCCCCTTGCTCGGGGAATTGAAAAATACATAGGCGGCCTGCCTATGCAAATTCAAGATGCTGTGCTAGGAAGCAATCGTCCTACTCTTGAAGCTGCTATCCGTCTATCTGCTACACTATCCGACAACCATGTCAAAGCCAGAACCAAAACAAAAAAGGGTTCCAAGAAGGTTGTTTCTACTCTTGCGGCCGTCAAAGATGTAAAACCCGAGTCTTCTAACCGCAACAAGAAACGAAAGGGTCGAAACTTCGCAAACGTAACTCCCGCTGTGCCTGCTATCCAAGCGGCCCCTTTGGGTCAAAACCCGAAAACTTATCTGGGCCCGAATCCCCAATGCCAGACCTGCAAGTACCATCATCCTGCCAACCTACCATGCCGATTGTGTTCAAGCTGTGGACGATATGGACACGTGGTCACTGTCCATCAAGCTGCTCCAACCAACTGTCCCGTCTATCCGGCACCTCCCAATGGCCGGGCATGTTACGAATGTGGAGATCCAAACCATTTCCGTGACCGATGCCCAAAACTTCATCATCAAGGTGGTCCTCAAGGACGAGCGTTTAACATAAACGTTAATGAGGCTCAAGCAAACAATGACGTGATAAACGGTACGTTTCTCGTAAATAATCATTATGCATCCGTTTTATTTGATACCGGTGCCGATAGGAGTTTTGTATCTCTTACCTTTGAATCTCGACTTGCTAAACAAAGAACGAAACTTGACAATTCCTATTCCATGGAGATAGCAAACGGAAAATCTATTACTATAAATTCTGTTATCCGTAACTGCAATCTCGAGCTTAATAATCATGAATTCTCTGTTGATCTCCTTCCAATGCAATTGGGAAGCTTTGATATTATAATTGGCATGGACTGGTTATCCAAGCACCATGCTGAGGTTATTTGCTATGAAAAGTGCATTCGTATACCTATCCCTTCGGGCGACACGTTAGTTATTTTTGGTGAAAAACCGTGTCGTGGTCTTCAAATCATGTCTTGCACATTGGCACAAAAGTACTTGCGGAAAAAGTACGTTGCCTTCTTGGCCCACATAGTTGACACGAAAGACAAGGGTAAGAAATTGCAAGACATTCCAATCATCCGAGATTTTCCCGAGGTATTCCCCGAGGATTTACCTGGTCTTCCTCCCCCTAGACAAGTGGAGTTTCGTATCGACCTTGTGCCCGGAGCAACTCCCGTGGCAAAAGCTCCCTATCGTCTTGCACCTTCCGAGATGCAAGAGCTTGCAAGTCAATTACAAGAACTCTCATCCAAAGGATTCATCCGCCCGAGTCATTCACCTTGGGGTGCTCCCGTACTATTCGTAAAGAAAAAGGATGGATCGTTTCGAATGTGCATCGATTATCGTGAACTCAACAAACTTACAATTAAGAACCTTTATCCTTTACCCCGTATCGAAGATCTTTTCGATCAGCTTCAAGGTTCAATATGTTTCTCCAAGATTGACCTTCGTTCCGGGTACCATCAACTTCGTGTTCTCGATGAAGACATTCCGAAGACTGCCTTTCGGACTAGGTACGGTCACTACGAGTTCATGGTCATGCCATTCGGTTTGACTAATGCACCTGCAGTCTTCATGGACCTCATGAACCGTGTATGCAGACCTTATTTGGACAAGTTCGTGATCGTTTTCATTGACGACATTCTCATCTATTCCAAAACGAAAGCAGAGCATGCACAATATCTTCGTTTGATTTTGGAGCTCTTGAAGAAAGAACGACTATACGCCAAGTTCTCCAAGTGTGAATTCTGGCTAAAGGAGGTTCAGTTTTTGGGACACATAGTCAACGATAAAGGGATTCATGTTGACCCGGCAAAAATCGAAGCGGTAAAGAATTGGAGTACTCCTAAGACTCCTACCGAGATTCGATCATTCCATGGACTAGCAGGTTACTATCGTCGCTTCATTTCAAATTTCTCCAAGATTGCAGTCCCGCTCACTGCCTTGACTCATAAAGGTAAATCTTACGAGTGGGGACCCAAGCAAGAGGAAGCTTTTCAAACTCTCAAGCACAAGCTCTGCAATGCTCCTATTCTAACCCTTCCTAGTGGTAATGACGACTTTGTCGTTTATTGTGATGCATCCAACCAAGGTCTTGGTTGTGTTCTAATGCAACGTGGACAAGTAATTGCATACGCATCGCGTCAGCTCAAAATCCATGAGAAGAACTATACGACCCATGATCTCGAGCTTGGTGCTGTCGTTTTCGCCTTGAAAATTTGGAGACACTATCTTTATGGCACCAAATGCGTGGTTTTCACCGACCAAAAAAGTCTCCAACATATTTTCAATCAAAAAGAGCTTAATATGAGGCAACGACGATGGGTTGAACTTCTAAACGACTACGACTGCGAGATCCGCTACCACCCCGGCAAACACAAACGTTGTAGCCAACGCCTTGAGTCGTAAAGAACGTATCATGCTTCATAGTATACATATTCATAACGATATCCAAGCCCGTATTCTCAAAGCACAACACACCTCGATTACCGAGGGAAACATGTATCAAGAGATGGCGTGTGGCATAGAACTCTTGCTAGAAACCAAAGCCAACGGTCTATTGTATTACTTGGACCGTATCTGGATTCCCGATCGCGACGATCTCCGTATATTTTTGATGAACGAGTCCCACAAAACTCGATATTCGGTACATCCCGGAGCTGATAAGATGTACGTGGGTCTCCGTCAGCAATATTGGTGGCCCGTCATGAAAAAGGATATTGCCCACTTTGTGGCAAAATGCCTAACTTGTTCCAAAGTGAAGGCCGAACAACTGAAGCCTTCCGGACTCCTCGAACAACCTGAAATTCCCATGTGGAAGTGGGAAAACCTTGCTATGGACTTCATCACCAAACTCCCATGCACTTCTAGTGGGCACGATAGTATCTGGGTTATTATCGACCGACTTACAAAGTCTGCTCATTTCTTGCCTATTCGTGAGGACTATCGAGTCGAGAAATTGGCTCGGATCTACATTAATGAGATCGTAAGTCGTCACGGAATCCCTTTGAACATCATCTCTGATCGTGATTCGCATTTTACTTCCCGATTTTGGCAATCATTGCAATCAGCACTTGGTACTCGTTTGGATTTAAGTACGGCTTACCATCCTCAAACTGATGGACAAACCGAGCGAACAATCCAAACTCTCGAGGATATGCTTAGAGCTTGTGTCATTGACTTTGGTGGCAATTGGGATTCTCACCTACCACTGATCGAATTTTCCTACAACAACAGCTACCACACAAGTATTAACATGGCACCGTTTGAAGCTCTTTATAGACGAAAATGTCGTTCACCGATTTGTTGGAACGAAATTGGTGAAGCACAAATCACCGGTCCCGAACTTATCCAAGAGACCACCGATAAAATCTTTCTTATTCGTGACAACATTCGAGTAGCAAGGAGTCGGCAAAAGAGCTATGCCGATAAAAGACGAAAACCCTTGGAATTTCAAGTTGGGGATATGGTCCTCCTAAAGGTATCACCTTGGAAGGGTGTAGTCCGATTTGGAAAGAAAGGAAAACTCGCACCTCGATATGTGGGTCCATTCAAGATACTCGAAAGGGTAGGAAAAGTGGCCTACAAACTCGATCTTCCTTCAGAACTCATCAACGTTCATCCGACTTTTCATGTATCTAATTTGAAAAAGTGTCTAGCCGACGAGAATCTCCACATCCCGCTTGATGAAGTGCGCATTGACGAGAAAATGCACTGTGTTGAGAAACCCGTGGAAATCATGGACCGAGAAGTCAAGAAACTCAAGCGTAGCCGCATCCCCATTGTCAAGGTCCGTTAGGAATCAAAACGTGGACCCGAGTTCACTTGGGAACGTGAAGACCAAATGAAGACCAAATGAAGACCAAGTATCCTCATCTCTTTTCATAGCCTCCATTAGTTGAATTTCGGGGAGAAATTCCATTAACATGGGGAGACTGTGACATTTCGGGTTTTTATTCACGCATTTATAATATATGTCATGTAATCATTTTCTATTTAATGAAATGCAAGTGTTTTTATTTAATTTTGTACAAAGTATATATTTTTAATTTATGGATTTAAAATAAAATAATTAAAATTTTATAAGTTTTAAACTTATATAAAATTTTATATAAAAGTATAAATCTAAAAGGTTCATAGGATGATCTATAAAATAATAAACTTTTACAAAAATATATACATAATAATAATATAAGTTTATAAAATATAATTTAAATTAAAAAGAAATTTAATTAGTTTATTTTTTTTACCTTCCGCTGTCGTGTAATGATATCAATCGTTTCGACCCTGATTTATTTGATAAGTAAATATTTTCGGGGTGTTACAGATTGGTATCAGAGCCCTTGGTTTTAACAGATATTATTTACGCATTTTGACTTAGTAGACAACACCACCCTAACCTACCTTGTCCCCTAACATTCGTGTCTCCATAAACATCCTTGTCTCCCCAAGACATTTGTGTCTCCTACAAACATACCACCCAAAGGTTAATACCCAAATTGGTGACTATATATATGGAGCATGAAGCTTGCAACAAACACCATCAACCATTCCTCCCTTCCCACTCCAAAACTGATCTCACCCTCTCCCTTCTCTTCCTTGTTTACGACAATACCACACCCACACACACACTTCATTTGTTGCCTTTTTGCTTCAAGAATTCAAGGGTGCTCTCAAGTGTCATTCAAGGGACTTTGCAAGTGTTCAAGCCTTCTACAATCATCTTACCTTCAATCCTTGCTTGATTTGTGTGAGTGTTTTACTAAAACTTTGTATTGTTTTAAGATTTCATGTTGATTTGTGCTGTAAGTTCACCCAAGTAGTGCTTGTTTCAAAGAGAAAGTCACTTCCTTTACCCAAACAGTAGCTGGCAGAAATTTTGGTCGACTTTAGAGGGTCATATCTTGGTCAAAACTCAACCAAATTGAACGTTTATTGAGTCTAAGATTAATTTTAAAGAGTCCTCTTTCCAACCTACTTGGTTTCATAATTTTTGGAGAAGTTTTGATACCCCAAAAGGGTGATACAACAAAACGTGTATATTCTGAGTTTTTATGGCAGAATTATTGAGCTAACTTGTTGGAGTCATATCTTGTTCAATAATAGTCCAAATAACTTGATTCTTCTTCCTAAAGTTAGGATTTTTTGTTGTCTTTAAAACCCATATGGCCTCCCCTCTTGAAACTAACATTTTGATTTCCAGAACAATGAAATTTCAAGGACCTATCCAGCAAACCGAATCTGTTAACATACTTGTGTTGTTTTAAATATTTGAAACCCTTAAACCCCTCCAAATATTGTAAGCCCTATATTTTTATAGACCCATGACATATAGTTATGCATGTCTAGAACTCCGTAATTTATTGAATTTATTTAAATAACTAAAATCATGTCTTAAGTAGACTTAAAAACCCGAGTACTTTTCTAAACAACTAGTTTGATATCAAAAGCCTTATTTTTATAGTATATATACTTAATTTCAATCCTCAAACCTAATAATGATACGTGAATGTAATGACATGTTTTGGAATACACATCTTAGCATATAAGTATATATAAATGTATTTTGTGATCACAAACCGTCACCAACAATCGTCATGTCAAAACACTTGGAAACTTAATACGGGATTATGTCGAGCCTAGCTGGGTGAATTGAATGCATGATCAACACACGGTAGAATCATTACATAGACTTTAAGGTGTCTTAAATGTTTAGGACACGAGTAGGTCGGGAAACACTATTGGACTTTGCTACATACCGCATCACTACCTTGTTTGCACAGGTGAGTTACATAGCCCCTATTTTACATTTTTGTACGTTTTAGGGTGAAACATTATACATGCTACTCACATTGTTTATACGTGTTATACATGAGACTATATGCTTATTCTTTGGATGTACATACATTTAAACACAAGACAACCAACTGTAATATTGATAGATCTATTGTGCCTGACCAGCCCACCCGGTTAGGGTGTTTATTACTGCATACTCGGATATAACCGCGGGTTATATTCAAACATATCGGATATAGTGGGTAACTATATTCAAACATACCGGACTTAGCTGTTGTGCTCTGTTCAAGCGCGTCAAACTCGATTTGAATTGTGATTTAAATAAATGATACATCATATATACTATGTTTAACAGGATAAACAATGAGTTGCAAAAACGATTTACACTACTATTTACCGGAATTACTAAACCTATGTACTCACCAACTTTTTAGTTGACACTTGATTTAAATAATGTTTCAGGTTTGGATATGTGACTATTTGCTGAAGATTTCTCCACTTAAGGACTATGGACCTAGTTAAATAAATCAATGTTTTGAACTAGACTAGGTTATTTGGATTGTATTGTACTTGGATCTTGTTGTTCTTAAATTTAATTAAAGAATTATGCAATCTTTAGTTACCATGTGCTTTTGAACAATCATTCTAATGTCCGCTTCAATGATTCCGCCATCGGTCGGGGTGTGACACGCAAGCCTTGGACGGTAGCGGACCGTTACCACCCAGGCTAACGGTCCGTTATGAGTCGTATCGGGCAGCTATAAAAAGCATCCTTTGGTTGCTCATTTGGAAGCATCTCAACCAACAAAACTGCTCCCAACTTCCTGGAATGACCCTACCTCGATTCTCGTGCTCACATTTTGGTAAAATATCTGACTTTCGCTTATTTCCGCACTTTCGTTTATTTCCGTATTCGTGCATTATGATTCTAACTAACCTAGAACTCGCTTTAAGGTTTACACTAACGTTATACAGACTACCTGAGATAAGCTCAAGCTACTGATAAGGTGAATATGTTTATCTGTCTTTTATTTTTAAAACTTTGAAAGTGTTACGTTAACGAAATGGCAATACTGGTATTCAAAAGTTTGATGCATAAGGGCGTCTACGTAAAACATTCAGGCCATAAGTATACGTAAAACTTGATCAAGGGATACATGCTTTATGGGTGAAATTCCCATATTAGGGTTGGTAATTGTCTGTAACTGGATGTAAGACGGGGTCTCAGTTAAGTGACATTGCGGTAAGTAAGTCTGGAAATGCCATCAGTCCTTTTACGGAAATTATTGGTGTATGTAGTGGTTGTACACTCAGATAAAATAATTCTGCTGAAAGGTAGATTGTACCCGCATTATGGTTAAATGTTTTGATACTTTATTTGCCAAAACGAAACTAGTCATGATAATCATGTTCACCGACGTTCGCGCTGACGTTTTATTTTCTAAATGTTTTTCAGGTAATCAATGATTATCTAAGGCTAGTCCTACGGGATAGTCTTGGGGATAAAGGTGTACATAAAATATTTTGACAGGGTTATGTGCTAATAGCATGGAGATAACTCTGCAGTGATAAGAAACAAGAGGAGATATTTAGGATGACGATTTCCAAAATATGGATACTCCCTTGTACAAAGGGTTAGGTGCCTAAAGGTAAAACCCTTAGATACCAATGCTGGTATAGCTGGGTATTGGACATGGTTAATTCCCCAGGCACAGGCCAACTACCTTGTGGTTCTAGTTTTACCCTGCTTACGTAGGCGACATGTAAATGGTCATGGACCATGGTTTTATACAAAAAGGGGTATTTAAATCCCCTGTGAAATGAAATAATATTTTATTTATCACCGGATTTGGAAAATATACAATATCAACCCTTGGGTTGTGATTTATTACATGTTCGATCCAAAAGTATTTCCGCTGCTAAACTAACTATGATTTTCTAAATAAAATAAGATTGGAAGTGCCAATCTGGTCACATGCCCAGGGTGTCCTGAAACCGGGGTGTGACAGGTTGGTATCAGAGCCCAAGGTTTTAGCGAATTAGATACTAGTCTTAGTATCTAAGCTTTAACCATAATTTTAGCTATAATACCTGAAAGATTAAGATAAGGATACTGGCCTTAGTATCTAAGTTTTGATCATCATGAGGACAGAATACCTAATTAAGACAGTTACTAATATTTAAGATTTTCAGGATGTCTGGAGAATATAATGTGCCTTATTATGATCCTAATCGTGCGAGCAAACAAGAAACACATGAGCGTCCTCCTTACGGATCTCAGATGATGCCAATTCCAATTCCTGATGATGATGATCCTTTCGTTATTGATTTAGATACTCCTACCCCTGAGTATCACCCGCAATCATATGAGGCTAAGAGTTCTTGGATGGATTCCGGTTCTAATTTTAGTAACTGGCAGTTTACTACTCCTCCACAAGTGGAAGATCAGGCTGGGCCAAGTACGTCCCGAAAACCTAGAAGGAGAGTAGGAATGCCTATTGAATGATTTCCTATTCCTTCTACTGAAGTAAAAGAAGCATATCAGAATGTCACAATGGAGGAAACATCCGAAGAAGAATCTCACCAGTATGCTCCTGTATCTAAAAATCCTAAGGATTATCCCTTTTATAATCCTAATTCTCCTGTTCTTTATGATCCATACGTATTCCCTAAACCTATATATGGTGGCCCATATCAAGCTTATTTACAATCGACACTTGAATACCAGAATGTTTATAATGATATATTGTTTGGTACTCGTGAACCTCCTCCCAAGTATGGATATGAGGATAACATGCCTTCATCTCCCATAGAATGTTTAGATCGTTCGTTGCACCAAACGGACGAAATAAACAAGGAAAGAATTATGAACAAGGCTAGAACGCAGTTCTATGGTCAACAAGTATATGATTTTAGAAAAGATCTAAAGATCCTTGGAAAAGAACTGATGAAGGACTAAAAATTTTGTTGTACTTTTTAATTTCTATTTTCTTGTAAGATATTTTAATAAGATACCGTTTTATTATTTTTCACATATGGTTGGAAAGGGCGAAGGTCCTAGTTTTCTTCATAAGTTTGCTTCGGCAAATTATTTTGAACGTAAGACTAATGAGACTACTATAGAAGATAATGAAGAAACATAAAGTTTTACTTTTAAAAGTCTTGGAGAAATAGGGAACCCTAGTATTCCTTATAATCCTTTGATAAGCTTCCATTCTGCTTCAACTGCCGGAAGTTATGATATTACTCCATTATACTCACAAAATTTTCATGAGATACATACCGAAATGCCTTATGAAAATAAATGTGATCCTGAAGAAGAAGAACGAGCCGATTCTAATAAATTTTACGTACCTTATTATGAAAATATTCCTACTATTCGTACAAACGAGAATACGTCTGGAATTGAAAGGGAACAATTGCTATTGAATCGAATAGCCGAGCTGGAAAGAGAAAAAGCTGAAGTTGAAACTCGAAACGCTTTACTAGTTTAGGTGTTGGAAGAAAAGAACTTTAGGAATTTATAATTTCTACATGTACATATTTCTTGTATATATATCATTCTCAATAAAAAGCTTGTTTCTAATTCCAAAACTTTCTACGTTTTAGAATGTCGAAAAATGGACCGTCTAATAACACTAGAGGCAAAAAGAAACAAGCCATGGAAAATGCTACTATTGAGCCAGAAGCTCAAAGAGTAGAAATGAAAAATATGATTGATGCCGGAATAGAAAAAGCAATTCCGAAAATAGTAGCAGCTATTGAAGAAGAAAAGGCTACTAAGAAACATGAATCGCTTTTGTTAAAATCCAAAACGAAAGAAAATGAGAATGAGATTTCTACCCCTCAATATTCCAAGCATACTGAGGGTAGATATTCAAATCACCCTTCAAAGTATACTGAAGGAGGTCATTCAAACTTTCATAATAAATCTACCAAGAGAACCTACCAGGAAGGTCATGGTTCTTCTGTAATCAGTCCCAAGGAAAGACATGAACCTTCACGAAGAAGCAAAGGAATCTTGGTTGCAGTTACAAGAATTTCCAAGACTGCAAACCTTATGAGTTTGTAGGAAAGAAGGACCTATAGCTGCATTGAGGTGGCTAGAGAAAACTGAATCAGTTTTAGCAATAAGCAAATGTCTTGAGGAAGACAAAGTGCTTTATGCTTCAAACCTGTTTAGAGATCAAGCATTGGAATGGTGGAATCAAGTCATATTCGCCAAAGGTAGAGATAGGGAATATGCCATGGGTTGGTCTGTTTTTAAGGAAATAGTAGAAAAGATATTTTGTCCGGTGAATGAAAGAGAGAGGATTGAGTACAATTTTCTGAATTTAAGAATGACGGGTACAAACCATCAATATTTTGTGACAAAGACATTTGAGTATGCTAGACTGTTACCTCATTTAGCAACCCCCGAATCAAATTTCATCAAAAGATATATCTGGGGTTTAGTTTTAGAAATTCGAGATTTGGTGAAAGCTTTTAAACCTGAATCAATGGACGATGCCATTGAATTAGGGGCTAGCTTCACAGATGGCTTGATCAGAAATAGAGAGGAGTTGAAGAAAAAGGATAGCATGCACCAAAATAGAAACGAGCAAAAACGATCCGAAAATAATTTCAATCGTAAAGATACTCGTTTTTCTGCTCCTGAATTCCGTTTATGCAAGAAGAAACATTGCGGCAAATGTGGTGCAAAGCCTTTTTTCAACACATGTAAAATTCTTGGGCACTCAACTGAGAATTGTTACAAAACCAAGAAGCCCATTGTCTGTTACGGTTGTGGAGAACCGGGGCATATCAAGATTCAATGCCAAAGACAAAAAAAGCAGGACCATGTGGAGCTAAACCTGTGGAAGGCGTTAAGAAGAACGCCAGGGCATTTGTTTTAAATGCAAATGAAGTAGCCAAAATACCGAACGTCATTACTGGTACCTTTCTTGTCAAAAATATCTATGCAAAAGTTTTATTTGATTCTGGTGCAAATCAAAGCTTTATAGATGTTAAATTATGTAAGCTATTGAATAAACCTTTAGCTAGCTTAGAAAAATCTTACTAGGTCGAAACTGCTAATGGAGATTTAGATAGAATCTCTAGTTCCTTAGATGTTTGTAAGATTTCTTTATCTGGATATGTCTTGTCTATGCAATTGTTGCCTATGACTCTAGCTGGATTTGACATTGTTCTGGGAATGGATTGGTTATCTGCCAACCAAGCCCAAATATTTTGCGGCAAGAAATACATTGAGATTCGTGTGCCTGATGGTAAGACAATTACTATCCAGGGAGATAAAAATTCCAATCCACTTGGAATAATATCATTCCTTAAGTCAATAAAATGTCTGAACAAAGGATGCCTTGCATACCTTGTATCAGTATCAACTAAAAAGGAAGCAAAATTATTGAAAGATGTACCAGTAGTATCCGAGTATGCGGAAGTATTCCTGGAGGAACTACCTGGATTACCGCCAGAAAGAGAAGTTGAGTTCAGAATTAATCTGGTACCGGGAACAGCTCCAATAGCTAAAGCACCATACAGATTAACACCAACTGAAATGGCGGAACTGAAGAAGCAACTAGAGGAATTATTGGATAAAGGGTTCATAAGACCGAGTTCTTCACCTTGGGGAGCTCCAGTGTTATTTGTCAAGAAGAAAGACGGATCAATGCACATGTGTATTGATTACCGTGAACTGAATGAGGTCACAATTAAGAACATATATCCTCTTCCTCGAATTGATGATCTGTTTGATCAACTTCAGGGAGCACGTTGCTTCTCGAAAATTGATCTTCGTTCATGTTATCATCAGTTGAAGGTGCAAGAAGAAGACATATCCAAAACTGCATTCAGAACAAGATATGGACATTATGAGTTCACTATGATTCCATTTGGACTCACTAATGCTCCAGCAACATTTATGGATATGATGAATCGAATCTGTATGGATAAGTTCGTTATCGTATTTAATGACGATATACTTATTTATTCAAAGAATAAGGAAAATCATACCGAGCATTTGAGAATAATCCTTGAATTACTCAAGAATGAGAAATTGTATGCCAAATTCTCAAAGTGTGAATTTTGGTTATATGAAGTAAAATTTCTTGGGCATGTGATAAATGCCAATGGAATTCAAGTTGATCCTGCTAAAATTGAGGCAATTACTAAATGGGAAGTCCCGAAAACACCAACCGAAGTTCGAAGTTTCTTAGGTTTGGCTGGATATTACAGGAGATTTATCCAGGACTTTTCCTGAATTGCAGTCCCTCTTACTTCCTTAACAGGGAAATCTATGAAATATGAATGGGGACCAAAGCAGGAAGAAGCTTTTGAGCTGTTAAAGCAAAAGTTAACAAATGCTCTGATACTGGCTTTGCTAGAGGGAACAGAAGACTTTGTAGTCTATTGTGATGCTTCATACACTAGTTTTGGTAGTGTGTTAATGCAAAGAAACAAGGTCATTGCATATGCATCTCGGCAATTGAAAACTCATGAACATAATTATACGACTCATGATTTGGAGTTAGGTGCTATAATTTTTGCGTTAAAATTATGGAGACACTATCTCTATGGAGTCAGATTCACTGTGTTCACTGACCATAAAAGTTTGAAATATATCTTCGGTCAGAAGGAGTTAAACATGAGAAAGAGAAGGTGTTAGAGATCTTAAGTGATTATGACTACGAAATCTGTTACCATGAAGGCAAAGCTAATGTAGTAGCCGATGCCTAAAGCCAAAAGGAAAAAGAAAAACCTAAAAGAGTACTTGCTTTACGACTTGAATTAAAATTCAATATTCTCAAACAAATTAAAGAAACATAGAAGACAACTTTAGAAGAAGCTAATATTGAACAATAAAATCTAGGAAAGATGGTTAATCTATTAACCAATGGAAATGATGATATTCTTCATATGAACGATCGAGTATGGGTGCCTATGATAGGAGGTCTTCAAGAGTGAATTCTTGAAGACAAATCAAAATATACCATGCAACCAGGAAGCGACAAAATGTATAAAAATCTGAGACCAAATTATTGGTGGATTGGTATGAAGAAACACATCGCTTCCTATGTTGCAAAATGTTTGACTTGTTCACAGGTCAAAGCTGAACACTAGAAACTATCTGGAATATTGCAACAACTCGAAATTCCTGTTTGGAAATAGGAAATGATAACTATGGATTTCATTACAAAACTTTCTCGAACCAGTCGTGGGAATGATACTATCTGGGTTATCATTGACAGACTAACTAAGTCTGCCCATTTTCTTCCAATGAAAGAAACATATAGCATGGATAAGTTAGCACGGTTATATATTAACGAAATAGTAACATTACACGGTGTGCCACTATCCATAGTGTCAGATAGAGACAGTAATTTTACGTCTCGATTCTGGCAAAGTTTCCAGAAAGCTCTTGGAACGCGATTGAATCTTAGCACTGCTTATCATCCTCAAACGAATGGTCAGAGTGAAAAAACAATACAAACTCTGGAAGATATGTTTCGAGCTTGTGTAATAGACCTTGGAGGAAGTTGGGATGGCCACTTACCTCTAATGGAATTTTCATATAACAATAGCTATCACACCAGTATCCAAGCTGCCCCATTTGAAGCCTTGTATTATAGAAAATGCAGAACTCCTGTCTGTTGGGCAGAAATTGGAGAAAATCAATAATCAGGACCTGATATAGTTCAGGAAACAACTGACAAAGTGTTACAAATCCGTGAGCGTTTAAAAGCAGCTCGTGATAGACAGAAAAGTTACGCTGATAAGCGTCGTAAGCCATTAGAATTTTCTGTGGGTGACCGGGTAATGTTAAAAGTCTCACCCTGGAAGGGTGTAGTACAATTTGGAAAGAAAGGAAAACTCAGTCCAAGATTTGTTGGACCATTTAAGATTCTAAAAAGAGTCGGACCGGTTGCCCATCAGCTTGACTTACCAGCAGAAATGAACGGTGTTCATGATGTCTTCCATGTGTCAAACATGCGATAGTGTTTGGCCGATAAAACTCTATTAATGCCTCTGCAAGATGTACAGGTGAATCCAAACCTGAAATTCGTTGAACAACCTCTGCAAATTAAGGATCGTCAGGTTAAAATGCTGAAAAGGAAAAGGCTGGTGTTGGTAAAAGTAAGATGTAACTCCAGACGTGGACCTGAGTTCACGTGGGAACTAGAGAATGAAATGAAAAAAAGAAATATCCACACATGTTTCAATAAATCGTGAGGACGAGATTTGAATAACGGTGGAGAGGATCCAGGCCAAATCCGAGGTCCTCTTTTGCCAAAATGGAAACCCCTAGGGAATGGAATTGCCAAATCCCTAAGATTCAAGGGTTAAAAATGAAAGTTTGGAAAGATGATTGGTAGCGGACCGCTACTCTATTCCATAACGGTCCACTACATGTTTCAGGGTTGGGTGGCGGACCGCCACCACTTGAGTAACGGTCCGCTAGCCGCAATCCAGCCGCAACTTCTCGTGATGCCACGTGTCCGGTGACTAAGCCCCGAATTCTGACGCGTGTCTTGATGGCGGACCGCCATGCCCACCGTAACGGTCCACTAGCCGCACTTTGAGGATCGGTCCAATCAGGAAGTGACCTGTAGGGATGACGCAAGCCCTGGGCGGTAGTGGACCGCTACCACCCAGGCTAACAGTCCGCTACGGGTCGTATCGGGCAGCTATAAATAGCAGCCTTTGGCTGCTCATTTGGAAGCATATCAACCAACACAACTGCTCCCAACTTCATGGAACGACCCTACCTCGATTCTCGTGCTCTCGTTTCGGTAAAATATCTAACTTTCGCTTATTTCCGCACTTTCATTTATTTCCGTATTCGTGCGTTATGATTCTAACTAATCTAGAACTTGCTTTAAGGTTTACACTAAGATTATACAGATTACCTGAGATAAGATCAAGCTACTGATAAGGTGAATATGTTTATCTGTCTTTTATTTTCAAAACTTTGAAAGTGTTACGTTTACGAAATGGCAATACTGGTATTCAAAAGTTTGATGCATAAGGGCGTCTACGTAAAACATTCAGGCCATAAGTATACGTAATACTTGATCAAGGGATACACGCTTTATGGGCAAAATTCCCATGTTAAGGCTGGTAATTGTTTGTAACTGGATGTAAGATGGGGTCTCAGTTAAAGGACATCGCGGTAAGTAAGTCTGGTAATGCCAGCAGTCCTTTTACGAAAATTATTGGTGTACGCAATGGTTGTACACTCAGATGAAATAGTTGTGCTGAATGGTAGATTGTACCCGCATTATGGTTAAATGTTTTGATAATGTATTTGCCAAAATGAAACTGGTCAAGATAATCATGTTCACCAGCGTTCGCGCTGACGTTTTATTTTCCAAATGTTTTTCAGGTAATCAATGATTATATAAGGCTAGTCATATGGGATAATCTTGGGGATAAAGGTGTACATAAAATATTTTGACAGGGTTATGTGCTAATAGCATGGAGATAACTCTATAGTGATAAGAAACAAGAGGAGATATTTAGGATGACGATTTCCTAAATATGGATACTCCCTTGTACACAGGTTTAGGTGCCGAAAGGTAAAACCCTTAGATACCAATGCTGGTATATCTTGGTATTGGACATGGTTAACTCCCCAGGCACAGGCCAACTACCTTGTGACTCTAGTTTTACCCTGCTTACGCAAGCGACATGTAAATGGTCGTGGACCATGGTTTTGTACAAAAGGGGGTATTTAAATCCCCAGTGAAATGAAATAAAATTTTATTTTTTCCTAGATTTGGAAAATATACAATATCAACCATCGGGTTGTGATTTATTATAAGTTTGATCCAAAAGTATTTTCGTTGCTAAACTAACTCTGATTTTCTAAATAAAATAAGATTGGAAGTGCGAATATGGTCACACGCCCAGGGTGTCCTGAAACCGGGGTGTGACACCGACGCCATCGTACCCAACCAACGAACCCCCGTTGCAACCGCAATGCACCATAGTCACCGTCTGCTGTTCGTCTCACCGCCACACCCGACCTTTCTCTCTCTCTCTCTCTCTCCCTATACGGCAGTCGGCCACACCACCGGACCACCCTCACGATGTCGCTCCCGTACTCGAGAACACCACCTTTCAGCCGACCTTTACTGTTCACCACCACCGTCGCACGCCACTATCACCAACACCGTTGGTCACTGCCATCTCAGCCCCTCTCCTTTCATCGTCCACGGCCAAATAACAATTCAAAAACCTAGTCGGGTTTCTCTATTATGCATGCAAACATCCATACGTAAAAATGTAAATAAAGGATACCTTATCTTCGTATGGAATTCCTTCGGTTGTGACCACCGTAGAACCGCCGTCCTACTACTCCTCCCCTCTCGCGGGTTTCTCCTTGCCGTCGCCCCAATGCCAACCGAGAATGGCTTAGGTTTTCACCATAAGTTGTTTAAATATTGCTCACATTTACAATCGGGTCCCTGCGTTCCTTTTCCGTACGTTTCAACCCCATTTTATGTTTTAAACGATCAACCAGCTTACTTACAATGGTTAAACGTACCATTGGTGGCCATCCACGCCCCTAATTATACTTAAATAAATGATCGGGTCGCTCCCCACTTGCTTCGTTAACTTTACGGGTTTTCGGGATGTTACAAGTCTACCCCCCTTAAAAGAGGATTCGTCCTTGAATCCTACATCTGTACAAATTATTCTTATATTCCCTTTCCCCCTCAATTTTGCACCATATCCATTTGGTGACCTGTACCTGCTCACACACTTAACAAAATTTACCCATTTACCTAGTTGTATGACCACCACTCTTGGTGTTCAAAGGAGCCTTATCCCCACGACACAACATCAACAATTTCTTGCTTCCAAAACACGCCCGCCTAATTTACTCGCCAGGCTTATGTCAGCATTCCTTGCATAGTCCTGATGATCTCGTGACTATGATGATCATCCCAAAGTATAGCCCCTTGCCTTTCATAATTAGGTTCATTCACAGTCCTTCTCGTTTCGCACTGTAATCGTCATCCAGCGATGATTCCTCAAAACTCAGGCATCACTGCCTTGCTCCATAAAGGTACTTACTTTTTCTCCTTTGATGATCTCCGGGAGCTTGTGAACAGCTCTTTTCATCTTTGAAATCACACGTGTCCTTCCCAAGACACCTCTTCTCATCGTTACCATCCGTACCTTAAGCAGGCCTTTACTTCCCATTCACTTGTGTGTAATTCTGCACTTTCCCCTCACGAATCATGCTCTCCTTATCGTTTCTCTGTCATTACCATGTCATCTCCGATCGCGTCTCACTCCTAAAGTACAAACATTAAGTATGCCCTAGCCGGTGCCTTAGATATCCATCGCCTTGTTCATAGTGAACCCATCTACTCCTCTTATACTTTACATTGCCAAAACTCCTCCAATGGAATGTATCCCCTGGAGAGCCCATTGTTACTTTGTTCACTCCGTGCTAGAATCTCTAGCGTCGTCACCTAGATAACATCATAACTAGTTCCAATCAAGCGTCCATGTAACACTTTCATCGTCATCTGTCACCGCTGCATCCCTTGGCTCTTTGCTCCGCATTCCCGATATATATGTATAGGTATCTCACATGAGCACCTTACTGATAGTCTGGAATAACATCGAAACTCTGCGTATCGCATCGATGTATCGCCGTTGAGAATTTCGTATAGTTAGAAACACTATACCTGAACTCACCGACCGTCCGTCCTATGCATGATTAAGTATGCACTACAAGGGCACACTGCTGCAACATAACTATAAATTATACTATTTTTCACATGAGTACTAATAATCACACTTTATAGCACGCACGAAATGCACACAATTAGCTAGACCTGAGTAAATTTCTATGCATACAATAAGAACTCACCATTTAGAAACACATGAACTCTTGAACTCTATCTTCTATTCATTATAACGGTAGTAGCTGCCACACGTCATCACGTATTCACATGAATCCACACTGTCGTACCTCTACGGGTAGCATTAATGGTTTAAGGCAACACACTACTCGATCTAGATATAAGTCAACCCTCTACACATGCATACATACAATATCTATAAGCATTAGTTTCCACAGGGCCTTGCTCGGGTCATTCACACAAGATGCAACGCACCCTTTACACTTCAAACCATCACCCTAAACATGAAGGTGATACTATCATACGACCGTTGACATGGACTAATTCATGACCCATATCTACACACGTCTACTTTCGATATCTAATCAATCACATCAGCATTTACTTTTGGTATAAACTCACATCACGCAAAAATCAGATTACATCACACTGCGTATAGCTTCCTATTGCAAGCACCATACAACACAATTATGAACACAATTATCGTTAACCACGTCTAAATCACATCACGACAAAGCAAAACTCAATGTAACATCCAAATAGTCAATAATCCAGTCAAACACCCACCACATAAACATCTAATCAGTTAAAACGTTAAGACATTCCGCAACACCTCGTGACAATTGCCACTACTATCGATCACTCAAAATCAACTATCTCAAAGCGTGCTCACAAAGTTGTCACTCGACCACCTCAGGTGCATCTGCTGCATCCTCCTCTGGTTCTTCCTCATCGGATCCCAGATCAATCACCGTATTCTCTTGAAATAGAACTCTCTTAGTGGTCACACGCGGTTGATCCTACAGCCATGCAGGTCCACATCATGGAGGGAAATCACGTAGCGCCGACACCGCTCGCTTCTTCCACCCGATAGTCTTGGTCATAGCACCATGCGGAACACCGCTATCCTCAGTCCTAGTTATGCTTGGCGCAGGAAGCGCCAGCACTACTCCCATGTCACTGACCGTCTTGTTAATAGTAGCCGTTGGTTCGTCCTGAAGGTCCGCCCCCATTCTAGCTAGAGCTCCTCGCCTGACCGATCTCGTCTGCTTTGTTTTAGCCATCAGTACTTGCACAAGATAGAACGTTGGAGTGATTACTATGGGCACAAATTCAGAATATGAGAGTAATAATAGACTGCCAAATTACGGTGATCAAATGCAATTTGGTGGTCCACATTACTACTCATACTCTAAACCTTTCCCATCAGCTTCACACTAGCTTTCTATCTTTCCCACGCGCTGGATGCACATGCATCCCACACCACTCACTTAACACTACACAATTATATAGCAAATCATCATATACATCACATGTAGTTACGCACAAATTCATTATACTAAGCTAACACGCCGAGTTGTGTCAAATAACGCAATTAATGCTACTCTACATTAACTAACTCACAAATCATGATTTCATAAAGTCACATCACACATTTCACTTAGTTCCTACGTACTACTACAACACATAGCACATCTCATGTTCCCACAAGGAACCATAAATCATTCACTCATATCAATCACTTTACTTATCGCAATGCTACACAAATGGTAAGTAACAATTACTGCTCAACTTGAAAGATGTACCTCTTGGCTTGCGTTACTCGTGGTGGCATTCGTTTCACCCTTGTCCCATTTTTGGTTTAAATTAAAGTATTTTATTTGTTTAAAAATACCAGTTTTCTCTTAAACCACAACTCTGATACCAACTTGTAAGATCCCAACCTGGGCATCCTACAGTTGGTTCTCATAACGGGTCGTTTTCATTAAAATGCATTTATTGCAATTCAAACAACAGCGGAAGTCTTTCTCTAAAAAAAATTATAACCATTTAATGCGATTAGGTTTACCTTACGAATGCTTGCACATCGATCTGAGTTACGCCGCTTCCAAGCCAAGATACGTCAATACGCCGCTTACCTGCAAACAATCTAACGTACACACAAAGTCAGCTATACTGAGTGAGTTCTAATAGTTTAATTTAAATAAGACCATCACGTCATGTTCTTCAGTTTAATTCACTCAGGACCATCCGGTCCTTATAAAGGATTATTACACTTTATTAACGAATGACTAATCCCATGTCATCCAACGACATCCCATAACCGTTTATTACCCGAGACTCAACCCATACTAGCAATAACCTTACAATCACCACAACATAGACTCAACATCCTATGCTAGCAACTTATATCCAAGAATACACATTAACTCGACTCTAGGTTAACACAACCTACCCTAGACATTAACACACCCGACCTTAACCAAAGCTCTCACAATTAACTGACACGACTCTTATACACTTCATGTCACAAGTCCTGACACAATGTCAGTCTAACTCTACACGCCACATTCAACACGTCACATAACACAATCTCATACACAATAAATATAACTCGTTACTAGCATGCAAATTAACACATATATACATATGCATGCAAACACATACCTCATCACAGCACCCTTGTCAGGGCGTTCGACGCACCCTGAGCTCATCATTACCCTGCTAAATAAATATCACCATTCATGACTTCCTGAAGGACCTCGTCCTCCATGATCCCATTTGTCGTGTCATGATAACAACGATACAAACACAATACTCGCCATGCCACAGGGACAATGACGCCAAACATACAACACAAATATAACCATATCATAACACACGTCATGTACAGGACTCATTAACTTCACCTGCACCTTAGACACGACCCTAACACAACATATACCACATACAATCATGACCATTTAACTTTAAGCCCGACTCTCCCGATCCAACCCTTAACATGTCGCACATTGATATCTCGTCTCTATGACTCACACATTTCTAGGAACACGCCTTAAACTCTACGACTCTCAATTAAGCATTTTATGCTCAAAGCACATTGGTTTAGAACTCGTGACCCTTAACATGATTAATTACATTGATGCCACTTGAATGTGTGTATGATAGCCCCAAAACAGTAAAACATTTAAAAGAGGGGATTAGAAACTCACCGGTCACCCTGAGTCTGAATCATTGCACTGCTCTTCGTCCGTTCACACCTGAGTCCTAAATCTGTCAAATGCGTGATCACAGGATCAGACAAGTTCTTAAGCATATGCCGAATAACTCATGAATAAATGTAAATCTTGAAACTCGGTCTCATCCGTTCATCACCACATCTCATGAAACCCTAGTTTCATGTGTTCCTCCGAATTGGATCGACATTGGCCTGCTTGGAACTTGCATATTAGAATTGGGTTACATGCATGCACGTACACGTGCCCATGTAAAACTCTAACCCCACAAGACACACCTACTCAAACCGGGTTCTCCACACGTGCATGCTAGCCATGCAAAACTCCAACTTGATGCAACCCTGCTCCCGGGCTCGTCCGTGCACCATTAGCCGTACACCGTCATGCTCCTCGTCTCTACCTACCTTGTGGAGACCAAATCCCCAACCGAATTCCTCCTCCGTCGTCCCCCACCCACGTCACCACAGGTCCATTCTGTTGTCATCACCACCGCCGAGCACCTTCGTAGCGCGCCACTACGACAGCCACCACTGCCGCATCCTAGTCGCTCGTTCCCTTGCTGTCCGACGCCATCGTACCTGACCAACGAACCCCCGCTGCCACTGTAATGCACTACAGTCGCCGGCTCCTCTTCATCGCACCCCCACACCCGATATTTCTCCCTTATGATGTCACTCCCGTACTCGAGACTACCACCTTTCAGCCGGCCTTTCCTGTTCACCACCACCGCCGCACGCTACTATCACCAACACCATTGGTCACCGCCATCTCAGCCTATCTCCTTTCATCGTCCACGACCAAATAACAATTCAAAATCCTAGTCGGGTTTCTCTATTATGCATGCAAACATCCATACGTAAAAATGTAAATAAAGGATACCTTAGCTTCGTTTGGAGTTCCTTCGCTTGTGACCACCGTAGAACAGCCGTCGTCCGACTACTCCTCCCCTCTCACGGGTTTCTCCTTTCCGTCGCCCCAATGCCAACCGAGAATGGCTTAGGGTTTGACCATAAGTTATTTAAATATTGCTCACATTTACAATCGGGTCCCCGTGTTCCTTTTCCATACGTTTCAACCCCAATTTATGTTTTAAACGACAACTTACTTACAATGGTTAAACGTATCGTTGGTGGCCATCCACACCCCTAATTATACTTAAATAAATGTTCGGGTCGCTCCTCACTTGCTTCGTTAACTTTGTAAACACATGGTTCATCTTCGTTCTTGACAAAACCAAACTCTTTGATTTTCTGGTCAAAGCGAAGATTCCAGCTTCTGGATGCCTGCTTTAATCCATAAATGGATTTGTTCAACTTGCATACCTTATTAGGATTCTCTGGATCTTCAAAACCTTCCGGTTGAACAATATAGACATCTTCAGTAATACGTCCATTTAGGAACGCAGTTTTGACATCCATTTGCCATATCTCGTAGTCATAATACGCGGCAATGGCAAGCAGGATCCTAATAGACTTAAGCATGGCTAAAGGTGAGAAGGTTTCATCATAATCAATTCCTTGAGTCTGAGTAAAACCTTTCGCTACTAGCCTTGTTTTGAAGGTTTGCACATTTCCATCCATATCGATTTTCTTCTTGAAAATCCACTTACTTCCTAATGTCCGACTCTCAGGAGGAAGATCAACCAAGTCCCATACATGGTTGTCGTGCATGGATTGGATTTCAACATCCATGGCTTCAAGCCACTTCTTAGATTCTGAATCCAAGATTGCAGATTTGTAACTAGTAGGCTCTGCCTGATCAACTATCAGGACATCATCAATTGAGTGTATCCTGATATACCAGTCGGGTTCATGACGATCTCTAGTACTTCTGCGAATAGTTTGTGTTACACCTGAATCTTGAACATTTCCAAATTCACTTTCAGCAGTCTCATGCTGAATGGCAGGTTCAAATTGTGGTTCTTGAATCTCATCCATATCTACACGGTTGTCTCCAATCCCTCTCGCAAGAAGTTCATTCTCCAAGAAAGTAGTTCTGCGTTTAATGAAAACAAGATTTTCAGAAGGATTGTAGAAGTAGTAACCGATTGTTTTAGGATATCCGACGAAAACAACTTTATCGCCACGGGGATTTAGTTTATCCGTAGATTCACTTGTAACATATGCATTACATCCCCAAACCCTAAGGTAGGACACTTTGGGTTTTTCCCCATGCCAAATCTTATAAGGCGTTTTGTCCAACTTCTTAGTAGGAGCTAGATTTATGATTTTTGTGGCAGTCTCAACAGCAAAACTCCAGAAGGAGTGTAGGAGGTTTGTACGACACATCATAGACCGAACCATATCTAATAGAGTTCGATTTCTCCTTTCGGATACACCGTTAAGTTGAGGTGTTCCTGGTGGAGTCAACTGAGAAATGATCCCATATTTCTTTATATGTTCGTCAAACTCTAGACTAAGATATTCACCACCTCGATCAGATTGAAGCATCTTAATCGTCTTACCAAGTTGATTCTGTACTTCGTTCTGGTATTGTTTGAACATTTCAAACATTTCATGTTTATGCTACATAAGATAAACATAACCATATCTACTGAAATCATCAGTAAATGTCACGAAGTATCTCTCTCCACTTCTGGTCATTGTTCTGAATGGACCACATACATAAGCATGTACAAGTCCTAACATATCCTTAGCCCTTTGACCGATGCCGGCAAAAGGAGCCTTGGTTAGCTTTCCACTTAAACATGATTCGCAATCATCAAATGACTCTTGACATGTAGAATTCCGACGGTCTGGAGTTTCTTCATGCGATTCTTGTTTATGTGTCCAAGCCTACAATGCCATAGATACGTATCATTGAAATCATATTTCGTACGTTTGAAGGAGATATTAAGTATGGTGTTATTATCACAGACTTCTATCTCATAGATTCCATTGTGAGGCTTTGCAGAAAAGTAAAACAAACCATTCAAATATGCAGAAATGAAATCATTATCATAAATAAATCCTTGTTCTCGCAAAGAGGAAACTGAAACAATAATCCTAGTCAAAATAGGAGTAAAATAAACATTTTTGAAACAAGTTCTAATCCAGAAGGAAGTAAAAGAGTATATTCTCCTACAGTCTTCATAGAAACCTTTTGTCTATTTCCCACATGGAGCTCCAGGTCACTTTGCTTCAGTTTCCTAATCTTCCTTAGTCCCTGCAAATCATTACAAATGTGATAACCATATCCAGTGTCAAACACCCAAGATTTTCTAGACAGAGAGAAGATCTCGATAATAAACATACGTGAGGACTGTCCTCCAGTAGACCCTTTCTGCTTCAACTCGGCTAGGTATTTTGGGCAATTCCTCTTCCAGTGTCCGGTTTCATCACATTGAAAAAACTTAACATTCTTTAGAGGTTTCTTGGCAACAACTTTGCCTTTGCCCTTGCTCTTGGAGCTTTTCCTGCCTTTTCCCTTGGCTTCAGATTTTCTGACTCGACCTTCTTTGATCATTAGCACTGAACCAGACTTAGCAGGAGTTGGTATATTAATCTCGACAGTCTTCAGCATCATATGCAACTCCGGGATTGTCTTGTCCCAAACATTCATATTGTAATTCAGAGTGAATTGATCAAATGATTTTGGCAGTGAGTTGAGGATTATGTCCCCAACCAATTCATTGCTTAAAGGGGATTCAAGACATGCTAGATGATCAATATATCCCTTCATTTTCAGCACATGTGTTACAACTGACGTGTCAGTTAATTTATGAAAGCCTTGGTCTAGGCTGAGTAAGTCGGTGTCTAGGCATTTATTGTGTTAACATTGTTTTCGAGTTAATGTTGGTAGTGGATTAGTGTATAAAGTTTGAATTGTGTTGGTGAGATTTAGAGTGTTGTATTTGAGGGACAGGTCTGGGGTGGTGAACCTTTTTGGGATATCATAAGATAATCGGGGTTATCCATATGATGATAATTTATAAAAATCTAGTTTATAAGAACTGGAGGGTCCTGAGTGGAAATAATTATTAACTGTGACGAGGCAGCTTTTATTTATAATTAAACTATTAGAACTCACTCAGCGTAGCTGACTTTGTGTGTACGTTAGATTGTCTTGCAGGTGAGCTTTGGGGTCGACGTATCTTGGCTTGGGAGCGGTGCTACTTGGATTGGTGTGCATGCATTCGTGAGGTAAATTTAATGACAAGAACGACATTAAATAAAAAATATTGTTTTTAGAAAGACTTCCGTTGTAGTTTGAATAATAATATGAGTATTTTTAAAGGAAATACCTAGTTATGAGAACCAACTGTAGGATGCCCGGGTTGGGGTCTTAAATTTTGTGATCGTGTCATCTAGCGTGACGCCCGTTGATCTGAGGTGTTCTGATTTGGTTATCGTCGAAGGTATAATCTTTGAACATTCTATGGTTGGTGTATATTATATTGTTTATATGTGTATAATCGGATCACTGTCAGGAATCCAGATCTGATCTGTTAAATATAATTTGAAGCCTTCGCTAAATATATATCTGATTTATTTATTTAATAGGTTTAAATATTGATTGTTTTTAAAAGTTAAAAACCGGTACTTGATTTCCAGCGCTAATATGCTCCTATCAAGCGAAACGGGCGTAGCAAAGTGAAGCTTGGACCTAAGAGTGTCAAAACGACAGGATGCCAACCATTTGGTCAAAATATCAGCCAATTGAGAAATGGTATAAACATATATGACAATGAGAGTCAATGCTAAAACCATATCTCGAATAAAATGTAGATCAATCTCAAGGTGTTTCTTTCGCTAGTGAAACATCAGATTGACTGCTAAATATCTGACACCAAGATTGTCACACTGAAGATTAGGTGGACACGAGATAGGAATCTGAAGCTCGAAACTCAGCCTCGGTACTACAGAGTGCAATAGTGTGTTGTTTCTTGGAACTCCAACTTTAAGGTTGGGTCCAGAATCGGATAGATGTCTTAAACGGGGAAGCTACAACTCCTGAGATACTGAACTAGTAGCATATATAGAGCAGAGCTAGTAAGGACTAGCTTGTAATGGTGGAAAGTATGCCATGCTACAGTCTGAATAGATAAGCCAAAATAAGAGGAAATAATCATAATGGGATGATCAATGACAAGTTGTGTGATAGTGAGAATATTTTAGGCTAAACCAGGGACAACAAGAATATTTCTAAGTAAGAGTGTGATGTGAAAAGTGAAGTTATGACCAATATGGGAGATGGGGAGCGACATATCGTTGCCGACATTGACCATCTCAGAGCCTATGTATGCAATAACATCGTGAACCATCGAAATATCTGATGTCATAAGCAGGGGCGGACCTACATAGTTTCGGGGGGTTCACTGGAACCCCCCGAGTTTCAAAATTTTTATAAAACTGTATGTAAAAAAACTGGGGTGAACCCTAAAGAAATTATAGGGTGAACCTCTATACAAAGTCCAAGAAGTGGTGCATTGGTTTAGACTTTGCTTTATAACCTAAAGGTAATGGGTTCGAATCCCTCATTATCATTTTCTATAAACTTTTTTTTATTTAATTTGGGTTTTGGGTCTATGGTGGGCTTCCCTTTTTTTTCTCTCTGATCGGCTTATAAAGCCCAATTATGGTTTTCCAATAGTGATGGGTAGGGCTGTAAACGAACTGAACGTTCAGCGAACCGTTCATGAACCGTTCAATGGGAAGTTCATTTACGTTCGTTCGTTTAATAAATGAACGAACATGATGTGACACCCCGTATTTTCAGGTTAAACCTGTTAACACAAACTCTGTTAATTCCGTCAAAATTTGTTATCTAGAACGTACATTCATGCATTACACATAGTTAAGGTTAATTATGTGTGTCAATTATTACACGAACATTCACGTAGAGACAATTCGGAGAATTATCGAAACACATGAGTCTAGACCCAAACGTTGGTGAACAAACAAAATAATAATCTCGAACAGTAAAACTAACATAAATAACCTATATTTATGTGTTATATGAATTACGTATGTGTTATGTGATTTATTTGATAAATTAACGAACTTTCGTGAAAACCACATATAATTAACGGAAGTTAATTATGAGACAAATAAATATAAATGTGAAACTTTTATAAAAATTAAAGTTTAGGGTAATTATTGTTAAAACCGAAACTTTCATTAAAAAAACCTATGGATCATCCATGGGGCATCCTACAACCCATGGCTACCATTTAAATAACAAATTTGAAAACTAACTCCCATTCCACCCCATTAGCCGTCGCAATCCCTCTCCCTCCCCTCTCTTTCCCCTCTCTTTGATTTTTCGGCCACTGTTCACGTATCCGGCGACACCTCCTGCGGTGGCCGATGGTGGCGATCGTACATGGTGGTAGAGCTCGGCGACACGGTCGCGTGGATATATTATGGGCTCAAATCCGAATTCGCTTAATAAGGTTACAAGCCGCGCAAATCTAGCCACTGTTTCGTTTCTCCGGCAACTGTAGCGGCGGATTCCAGCAGCGACGATCAGAGATTCTGAAAGGGCTCGGCGAGATGGTCGCGTGGACATATTATTCGTCCAAAACGGAGTCCGTTTGATATGGTTTCGAGTGACACGAATATAGACACTGGATGCGGTAAAATCTGGCTACTGTTTCGTTTTCCGGCGGCGGCGACCGGTGGGTTTGAAAGGGTTTGGCGATACGAACGCGTGGACATATTATACGCTTAAAACGGAGTTCGTGTGGGTTGGTTTCGAGCTACTCGAGTATTTGACGCGCAAAACCGAAGGTGCTTAAAGACAGATCTGCGTTCTGGCAGCAACGGTGGCGGCTGCTGCCGACACCGATAATTTTCTAAGGTCGAGTGTGACAAGACGAACGCGTGTTTATGTGGATCGCGCGAAACGGAGTTCGGATGGTCGAGTTATGAACGAAACAATATTGGTATTCTCATTCGGTGAAGGATTCTAACACATGACAACGCATACAAGTTGCATTTAGAGTTACAACTGGGCTTTTTGCTTTCGCTATTTTATCTAGCATGCTCTTTCAGGTGAGTTTCACGGCCCCTTTTACTTATTTTCCTGTTGGGGGAGAAACATGCATAAAAACAAACACGGACCACATAATATTTCATTACCACTTGTTTACTTAAGCGCAAACATAACATACTAAGTCCTTACACTCTCGAACCGTTAGTATTGGAACATAGCGAGGTAATTTTGAGTAGTACTACTGGGTTCTGACAAGCCCCACCCACGTTAGTCGCGCTAACTCGACTGTAGGTCGAACGGGTGTAAGATTGTCCTAAACATTTGCCATTGTTGATGTTAGCAATGGTGGAAGGCATTCAAACACAAACAGTCAGCTTCGGTTGCGAACGCTTTGAGTAATTTGTACTTTGTCTTGCTAACAATAGGTGTGACTTATGTATGTGGATCTTGCAAAAACTCAAACATTTTATTTACTTACAATCCTGTGAACTCACCAACCTTGTGTTGACACTTTAAGCATGTTTTCTCAGGTCACTATGGTACACATCAGGACTAGGATGCATCATGGAGTCGTATTTGTTTTATCATTAAGCGAACAATGATTTGTTACACATTATTTACATTAGTTGGCACTTTTGTTGCGTGCAATTACTTTGAATTTAATATTTACGTTTACGCTTCCGCTTTTACTTCAATATTTAATGGTATTTTATAAACTCATATAGAGTCATTCAATGTAACTAATGACGACAATCCTGGTTTATCACACGCCTCGCGGTATAAATCCGTTAGTGGATTTTGGGGGTGTGACACATGAACAAAAAATTCCGTTCGATTAACTAAATGAACGAACATGAAAAGAGATCTCGTTCGTTCAGTTATGTTCGTGAACGTTCGATAATCTGTTAGTGAACGTTCTGTAAGCTGTTCGTGAACGTTCGTTCATTTACGTTCATTTATGTTTGTTCATTTTCGTTTGTTTAAGATGTTCATTAAGATTTTTGTATATTTTTGTTTTATTTTATCTAAACATTTTATATTGTTTAATTTTTAATTTTTTTATTACCCTAACAATTAACTAAGTAAAGTAGGAAATCATATTCTCATTTATGCGTCATTTCTTTATCCACTATTACTCATTAGGGCTTTTAAGTTCTTAATTCTGAATAATGTAAACTTTCCTCAATCCTAAATCATGTAAGCATTAGAGTTGACATAAAAAATTCTAAACAACGCTTCGTTCGGTAACGTTCGTGAACAAACCCATTTCCTTAATGAACGAACATGAACATGAAATTTCATTCAGTTAGTGTTCGTAAACCGTTCGTGAACAAGTTCAATGCTTAATGAACGAACACGAATAAGGCTTCGTTCGGTTCGTTTACTGCCCTAGTGATGGGTCAAAATCTAATCAAGAAGAAAAACCAACCGCGAAACTAAACCGCTGACCGATTTAGACAATTTCATGATTTGAAACCAAACCATGAACACCCCTATTAGACCCCACAAAATTAAGCTCCAATAGATATTGGACCTTAGCCAATTGTAAAAATTAAGTCCCGAAAGGGTTGATTATTTTTTATATTTGATTTTTCATAACATACTATGACTTCGTTAATCATTTTATTATATGCTACCGTTGTAAAAGTGAAACTATAATAATTTTGATTCTTGATTTATAGTTTAATTAGTTGTTGTTGACAGGTGTTATAGAATATTTACATAACTATATACTCTTGGTTTTTTAATATTATAGCTGTATCTTTTTTTTTTAAATTTTATTAGATACTTCTTATTTGTTGTTCTTAGTATAAATAATTATTTTTAAACGGCAAACTTTTATTCCAACAAACAAACCGACCACCATAAGCTAGGGTGATACAACACAAACAATGAGCTGGTGGTAGAGTGGTAAGGAAAACACCTGGTGTTCTTTGTGATTCAGGTTCAAATCTTACTCTCCCCATTAGTTTCTACGGCATGCAAATGAGGCATAGTTCTTAGCCTGATGCACCAGGGTTTTACCCACGCCGATCCAGGGTTTGAGCCTCGGCTCTCCCTCAAGCCCGGAAGGAGCCGTATTGGGTGAGATTTTTCCGTGTATGCTCTCCAACTCTGACGCCAAGTGGGCCCGGTTAAGACAACATATTGGTCGTAGTTGGACGAGGCTCTCCCATGTGACGGGGGTGTGACGTCATAACATTCAATGTTCGCCGTTCAAAAAAAAATAGTCGATTACGTACTTTTAGACTATATTAAAACTACATCAATCTTTCTATTGTAGAGAGTTGTCTTGGTCTATTTTTTTATCCATATATCGACTTGAAGTCTTCGAATAGGCTCTCCACATTTAGCTTCTTGTTTGAAAAAATGACCTCGTTTCTGGCTCGCCAAATGCACCAAATAGTAGTGAGGACGATACCATGTAACATTTTCTTTTGAACTCCATTTTTTTGTAGTAGTCTTGTGTATTTAAGTAAGTCTCTTACCATGTAGACGAAAATTAGGAGGATTTTGCACCAACTATTTATCATTTGCCAAGTCATAGTTGCGAGATAGCAAGATATAAATAGGTGGTCCGCCGATTCTTCCATCTCCCCACATATCTGACATAATTTGGAATCAATGTGGATATTCCTTTTATTTAACGCCGCTAGAGTTGGTAAACGATTCATTTCTGCCCTCCATGCACATATGTTGCACTTTAGGGAGCCCACTTATTCCATTCTATGACAAAAAGATTGTTAGCATCGATGTCTATGTATATAAGCTTTTTAACTCTGATGTTAGATAATAGACTATATTATAATTTATATCCTTTATGTTTGTCAAAATTATGGAATGGATTCTTTAAAGATTTGACTTTCATTTATTGTCTTTTGAAAAGTTTCCTCGTTTCTTGTCCTTTACACTAACGAGCGTTAATGGAGTTGGGATAGTTTGATAGTTATCGGTTCGGCTCGTCAATGGAGATAAAACTTATGTTTTAACACAGACTCGCTATAGCGTACAATACAAAAAAATACTCGAATCGTTGACAAAAAAAATAACAAACCCGTGCACCCCGTTTAAAAATTAAAGTTAACGAACGAAAGTTATTACAGAAAAATGAAACTATTACGAATACCTAGTGAACTTTTATTGCAATTTAATAAAAAAACCTTTATTCTTTTGAAGTTTTGTGATAAGTAAAAAAATAAAACTTTGAGTAAAATTTTTTTTGTGCCATATCTATAAAGACACAAAGTTTTGTGTTAAAAAAAAATGAAGCTAATTATTCCTATTCTCCCAACGGGAATTAAAGAGTTAATAATACCTACAAGAGATGCCATGATACCTTAGTCGAAGAGGCTGATTATATGCTAATCTCATGTCCGTATGCAATTTCAAAATGGAAAAAGATTAAAACATAGTGGAGAGTAATCTCAAGATGGAACTCGGTAGGGGATGCTTTACAGTTTTCATTTTCGTTGGCAGGTTATAAGAAGTCGATTCAAATGATAGTGGTGGCGACGTTGTGGTTCATATGGAAGGCGAGGAACGAGATTTGGAAAAATTGGTGTAATTTAGTATCCTTTTTAGATTCTGGCTGGTTATTATAATAAAATTTCATCGCGGTTAAAAAGAAAAATTAAAGTTTTGAGATACAAAGAGGTTACCTTGGGACTTCAGTGAAAGTTACCATATAGTTCAGGGTCAAATATATCTGATACCTTTTATCTTTAGCTTTGGGCTCGCACGCTCAAGTAGACGGAGGCGGAGAGCGTTCGGGAATTTAAAATCGCCGACCACACAAACACGGTGACGGTAAATTTCTATTCGATGTTCGTTATGAATTCAAAGTCCAAATCTAAAATCTCTCCTTGTTTAAGTTCATAATCTATAATACGCTGAGCTTTTTGTACATACTTGTTGTTTGTTATCTGTTTCAATCGTTTGGTTTGAATGTTTTTGAATCAAAGGTGTAATTTGAGTTGTTACAACTTTGATTCGATTAAAACTTGGATTGAAGAACGAATTGGTCATTTTTGTTGTGATCGAACAATAGTTTATGATCTCTGATCTGAAAACGGTACCGAATGTATGAACAGATGAAAGAATTTGATATGATCCTTCATTAAAACTCCAAATTTTAGTTCTCTCCTAGTTTAAGTTCCTAATCTGTTCTACACAGAGGTTTTTGTGCATTGTTTTTGTTTGTTCTGTTCGAGTTTTTTTGAATCAAAGGTTCGAAACAGATAACAAACAAAATCGATGCACAACAATATAGGCATAGAACAGATTAGGAACTTAAACAAGTTGAGAATTAAGATTTGGAGGTTTTATGAAGTATCATATCAAATTTTTTGATCTGTTCATACATCTGGTACCGTTTTCTGATCGGAGATCATAAACAACGGTTCGATCACGACATAAAATTTCGAATTCGTTCATGAATTCAAGTTTGGAATCAAATCATAGTTTTAACAACTCAAATCCGAAGTCATTTTGCTCCAACTCCAATCCATATTCGAACGAAATCAAATCGGAGGTGTAATTTGAGTTGTGAAAACTGCAATTCGATTCTGAACATGAATTGAAGAACGAATTAGTAATTTTATGATGTGATCGAACAATTGTTTATGATCTCCGATCAGAAAACGGTACAAGATGTATGAACAGATGGAAGAATTTGATATGATGCTTAATTAAATGCTAGATTATGATCATTGTTAGGTTTTTTGTAGATTGAAGAATGGGAGGGAAGAAGAAAAGTGCAACACTTCTGATAAGACTTGTTTCAGCAGCAGGGACTGGTTTCTTCTATGAGAAGAAGAAGAATCCAAGGAAGATACAAACCAAGCTGGAATTCAGAAAGTATGATCCGCGTGTCATGTTCTATTCACCGAGGCCAAGATGAAGTGTTTCAGCCATGTTTTATGACAGTGCAGTCTTTTCGAGATTACTTTTCTGTTTAGTAGATTTTGTTAAACATAATTCAGTTCTAATTTTATATGATCATAATCTATGTTTTGGCCATGGTTTTGTTATATGCATGATCATCTTGCTAGTTTCATAATATTCAAACTCTTGTTTTACAGAGAATTTGTTTATTAGATGTAGTCATAGGGTTGCTTAATGGGTCGTGTTCACGGGTTGACGGATTGTACACGAACCTGAACACGACTCATGTATTGTAGGTTGATATGGGCACGACCCGAATTTAGAGTGTATATTACTACTATAGATTTACAAATTTGCAACCAAACGCATTAATGTCTATAAAACAATTGCAGTTCAACTACAAAACATTACGCCCATTTCCAGGGCCGGTCCTGAGGATTTAAGTGCCTCGGCCGAGCCAGAAAAAAAAGGCCCATACGAACAAAATATATAAACTATTTTTTTTAAACGACGATAAACGTTATAACAATAAACATAGAAAAAATATAGTATGTTATATTACATACCGTAATATCCTATCGATAATTCGTGAAGCTCTACTAGCATTTTTAAAAATAAATATTTACAAATTTCTTAATTTTTGTTAAAAACTAACTACTAAAATTTACAAATCAAAATAAAAAATTTGTTTATAAATATCAAACTTAATTAAAAAACTACTAATTAAATATCAGTAAACTTTATTCTAACACATATTTATTTAAAATACAAAAGTAGTATTTTTAAATTTTATATGTAAAAGTAAAAAACAAATCTTGTTTTTTAATAACAAAATTTGAAAAACTCGTTTTTTTAATAATAAAACATTAAAAAATCACTTTTTAAAATCTCGTAAATTTTAATTCTTGAATTTTAAAAATATTAATTTTTGATGATATTTAAAAAAAATATGAGTAAATGGTAATAATGATGAATTGATTTGGTAAAATGATTATTTATGTAATTTAAAAAAAATGAATTAAATATGAAAAGATTAAATAGATTATGTAAATGTGATTTTGGGGGGAAAAAATTTATGAGATGCAATGTGGTGATTCACGAAGCTCTACTAGCATTGTTGTCAACAAACTCTTTAATCATCTCTTCGTAGTTTATGCTCTCTAAAATTTCGTTCTCGATATTTATTATCGCCAATCCACTAACTGGAAGCAAATTAGCGATTAGGGCTGTGGTAATTCATCCTTTAATTTTTTTTAAAAGCCTTTGGTTTGATATTGGGTTTTAAGTTTAAAGAGGGCCAACCAATACTATTATAAAGATTAAAAGGGCCCAACCATTATATAAAAGACACAATATATTTTTAAGTTTTTATGAAAAGGACCCAATGTATAAAACCAGTATTTAAAATTTTATAAAAAAACATATATATGCATGCCCCGTAAAAATTTTAGGCCCCAGAAATAAAGGACCCTGGCCGACGGCCCGGCTCGGCCTACCCCAGGGCCGGCCTTGCCCATTTCTCTTTTAACTTTTAAGTTATGATAATATCCTCAATCATTTCAATTTCTGACATCAAATACCTAAGAATTGACATTAATACCCCTTAAAAAGAATTTTTAAATGGGTCGACCTGCGAAGTCAGGTTGACCTGTTTGCTTTGTTTTGAAAAGCTACCTAGCGCAAAGCGTAAAGACAGACCGCTTTTTGTACGCGAGGTGCAAGGTATTTATATAATTTTTTTTTCTTTCTCATAGTTTTTTTAGCATATCCTACCTAAAATTTAGCTACAAATAAGCTTTATATATAATATAATCTATATGTACAACATCCTGGTGCACAAAAACTCCCCATGTACAATAGGCGCACCTCACACCGCGTTTTCGTGCATCTCAAGTGCACTTGTTGTACACCGTTCACCTCACTGAGCCAGAAGCAAGAGGCCCTGCTCCTCAGGAGCACTTTTTAAAACCCATCCTGTGTTAATTAAACGTGTTCACGAGGTTGTCCTGAAATTGACCTGACCCGTTTAGGGTAAACCCAAACCGACAAATTTCATGTTAGGTTTGTGCCGTGTCAGGACTTCACACAGTAGGATATGAATAAATTTGGTTGGAATTTGGAAGCTGGGAGTGTTTTTGTAGTAAAACAATGGAAGATCATGCAAACTGCTCTGAAATATCAGATACACAAATAGCTGATTTCAGATGCACTCACCACTTGCTTTTCTTAGACTCGTGGTTAGAATTTACAAAGACAGGGTGGACGAATGTTGGTTTTTGGTAAACTCATTGGGGGAAATTTTAACCCTGTTATGAATAAACTGGTTGAAGATGTCGTTATATATTCAAATGCATAAACCTTCTAAATCACTTTATTTAAAAAGAGTCCAGTCCGGCTTTCATAAGCTGAACTAATTTTAGATGTATTACTATATTTCTAAGTCATTATGTTTGATGGTGCCAAGTTAAAACATCGTTTTAACCGCTAACTACTTAACAATCTAGCAATTTCATCTGATAAATATGATAGTTAATGATTTTATATTATTAAATTTTGTGTATTTCTTTTATTTTTACTTTTTGGTGTTTAAAGGATTAAAATGATAGTAAATGTTATCTAAAGTCATTTCAGTATAAAAATACCACTGATACCGTCAAAGATGTTGTTCGCTCATTATCGATTATGTTTGTCATTGTAACGGTACTCGTTATAGCATACGAAAGAAAAATAATACTCGATTTTTAATGCAACTACATTTTCAAAAAATTATATCAGAATGTCAACAATAAAAAAACTAAAGGCAATTGCATAGTTAACAAATGAATGTTATTACATGGAAATGAAATTAGTAGAAAGTTAAACAACTTAAAAGCACAAATTATGTATAGTATAAGGGTGAAAACGAAAGGATAAAACTGTGTGAAACCGTCAAGAACAAAAATCCATAAAAATAAAAACAACCAAGACTAAATTTAAAATTTTGCAAACACAAACATAAAGTTGAGAGCTACAAAAATACGATGGTGTGAAAATAAGCGTAAAGGAACACCAAGTTGAATTTAAAAATAAAAAAGAGAAAACATATTATATTTGCCCCGGATTTGGTTATAAAGTTTAGAGTATTTTGTGTAAGGTGTCATTTTCGTCCTTGGAGTTTGGCCATTTTGCCATTTTTATCCAAAATTTTTTTTTTTAGCTTTTCCGTCCCTGGCTTTTCAAAATCTAGTCATTTTCATCCAAATGACTAATTCAGTTAAAAATTTAACGTTAGATCATGGGCATTTTCGTCTTTTTAAAATTTCTTTTTAACCCCTTTTATTAACCCTCTTATTTCCCCCCTCCCTTATTAGACCTTTTCAAAACCTAATCAGAAGAAAAGCTCCCTCGAATTCTCCATTCAATCAAACAAAATCTAATCTATGAAATGGATGAGGGCATCGATTTTGGAACGTGGAGTGTTCATCGACCTAAATCACACTTAAATCCTTTCAAATCTTACGGTAGGTTCTCAAACACATTTATACACTTTCTTTATTGAAAAATCGTTGATTTTTTAACTCGTTTATACAAATTTCATTCAGGAAATGATGATAGCTTGTTTACAATTGAACTACACCATGAGGGACGGTTTACCAAGTTTCCACATATAAGATACTTGTTTGGCATGGTTGACAACATTGATAAGGTTAAGACTGATTGTTTTTCTATAAATATAGTTATTGATATGGTAATTCCACTAGGTTATTGTCAAGAAGATGCGATGAAATACCATTTTAGGTTCCAGGTGATGATTTGGACCTTGGTTTTAGACCCTTAGCCATTGATACCGATGTCTTGAATATGTTTAAAATCATAGTGTAATTGAGGTTTATGTTGAACATTTGAGCCCAGGGTATACTCGATTTATTAAGCGAAATGTTTCAAAGCAATGTAATAAGGATGGGGAACAAGTAAGTGATCAGGTAGGTGATAAAGAAGGTAGTGATCAGGTTGGTTATAAAGAGGGTAGTGATCATGAAGGTGGTCTAGTAGGTGAAAAGGAGGGAAATGATCATGAAGGTAATCAAGTAGGTGATAAAGAGGGTAAAGGTGATAATGATGATGAGTCTGATTTTGACTACATAGTAGATGATAACATTGTTGAAGATGTGAATGTGGATATGGATGAATTTATATTAGCTGTGGACTTTGACATTAGTGATGATGGTGAAAAGAATGACAATGAGGAAGAAGATGAACAATTGGTTGAGGTTGATCTAGATGATTTTGATAGTCCTAGTGATTCTGATAATGACACAAACATAAGGAACGTAGTAAAGAATATAAGGAATAAGAAGAAAAAGTCTAAACAATATATGGATTGTCCATTCTATGTTGGTCAATGTTTTGAAGATAGGGACGAAACTAAGTCATTGGTAGCAAAACATGCCATAGAGAATAGAAGGCAATTGTTTTTAACAAGAAATGATCTAGACAGGTTTAGGGTGGTGTGTATGGGAGTAAATCTAAGTCTTGTTAGGTGTGAGGTTCACCAGGATGTTACTATACAAGAGAAGGGTAAATCCGACTAAACAAAGCAGGCCAAAGGTAATTCTGTTAAAAGTAACAAATGTGGTGGGTCCCAAGGTGTTGCTACATCTGTCAAAAGCAACAAACGTGGGGGTCCCTAGGTGTTGGGACTTTGGACAAAAGCAACAAATGTGGTGGGTCTCAAGGTGTTGGGTCCTAAGGTAGGTAGTTCAAAGCCTAAAAAGAAGATTCCCACTTGCCCATGGTTATTGCGCATATCTAACCAGAAAAGAGAGGGATCTTGGGTAGTTAAAACCCTATTAAAAGAGCATCCGTTTCTTCAAACAAGCGATGTAGGTTTGTGCACCATTGGTTGGTTGGCCAAGGATATTGAACATACTATTTATGCTAATCCTAGCATACCACCAAGAGCTCTTCAAGATAATTTGCAAAAGAAATTACAGCTTTCTACCAATCCTTAGGGGATTTTTAAGGCTAAAATGATTGCAACATAGAAGGTTCAAGGAGATTATGAGGATCAATATGTGCACCTTAGAGAATATTGTAAGGAGCTTATCAGATCTAATCCTGGTACAACTGCCAAGATATATGTGGAATATGAGTGTAATCCTAGCAATTCAACAAGGCAATTTAAAAGGATTTATATATGCTTAGGTCCATTGAAGAAGGGACTTAAGCTCTGTGGCAGAGAACTACTAGGGTTGGATGGTTTTTTCATGAAAGGACCTTTTCCTAGCCAGATCTTAACTGCAGTTGGAGTTGATGTAAACAATGGGATTTATCTTGTTGCTTATGCTTTGGTTGAAGCTGAAACTACTAAATCATGATGTTGGTTTTTAGAGTGTTTGGGTGAAGATCTAGACCTGTCATGCAACTCTAGCTTTACATTTATCAATGACAGGCAGAAGGTATATATACTAACTGTTTGCTTACAATTAATTGTATATATACTAATTGTTTGCTTACAATTAGGGCATTATACCTGCATTGGCTAACGTGTATCCAAGTGCAGAACATAGATATTGTTTAAGGCATATTCATGAAAATATGAAACAGATGTGAAAATGGAAGAAGTTCAAAAACCTTCTTTGGAAATGTGCAAGTGTGACAAAAACACAAGGATTTGAGAAGGCTATGGATGAAGTGTTGACAAAAGATAAGGAGTTGTATGATTGGTTGAAAGAGATTCCACCCGGACGTTAGACAAGATCTCAATTTAGTGGTATGTTTACTTATATTTTCATTGTATTTATTCATAGACATTGGACAACCTCTCATTGTAATGAATGCAGGGAGGTCAAAGTGTGATGTCTTGTTAAACAATTTATGTGAGGGGTTCAACAGGAAGTTGATAGATGTAAGAGACAAGCCAATCATCACTTGTCTAGACTACATTAGGGATGAAGAGATTAGTTGTGGTACATAAGATGATTGCAAAGTGTCAAGGGCCATTAACACTAGCTGCTACAAAGATGCTTGATCAAATAAAGATGGATGCCTCTCATTACACTGTCATTTGGTATGTTTAGGTTTGATCAATTGTTGTTTTGATTAACTGCTTGGATTCTAAATGTGTGTTTTAAAATTAGGGTTGGAACTGGCAAGTATCAGGTAACTGATCCTACCGGAGAGCAACGTGCAGTTTTTATGGATAAAAAGAGTTGCTCTTGTAGAAAATGGGACTTGACAGGGATGCCATGCAGGCATGCAGTTGCATGTATTTGGAACATGGCCATGCATGGAAGTGATGAGGTTATCCCAGAGAAATGGGTTGATGAAGCTTATTGGCTGGACACATGCAAAAAGGTCTATGCAGATACATTAGACCCAATCAATAGCAAGGACTTATGGATACCATCTAAATGCCCAACTACATTAATTCCTCCTAAACATCACAAACAAGTGGGCCAGCCAAAGAAAAAGAGAAAGAAGTCTGCTGATGAAGTCAGTCAATTAACCCATACCATGTCTAGCAGTGGGAAAATGTCAAGAAAGGGTAACACTATTACATGTGATAAGTGCAAGCAAAAAGGACACAACCAGAGGGCTAGAACACAAGTGGATGGACCTATGGCTAGGAAACAATGACAATTTGGTCAAGAACAATTTGTATTACGGTCATTGTCTTTAAAAAATCCGTCTAGGTCTCAAGAACAGTTATGCTATTTTGGTTGTAATGGTTGTAAAACATTTTGGTATGGAATTTGACTTAATGTAGGTTTATTTTCAAATGTGAATTTTTGGTTAGTCAGTATGACATTTGGCATATGCATGTTTGATCAAATTGACATTTTGGTATGGAATTTAACTTATGCAGCTTTATTTTCAAATTTGACTATTGGTTAGTCAAGTTTTACGTTTGGCTAGTCAAGGTTTATTGGCAAATTTGATAAATCACTGCCATTTCAAATGGTACCCAAAACATGACTAACATTTCCAATGGTTAATATGCAGTAAAACATGGTTATGCAGGACGAAAACATAATTAATCAAGTTTGACTTTTGGGTAGTCAATATCAACTAACAAATGAGTTTTGGGTAGTCAATAACAACTAAAACATGACTTCCATTTCAAATGGTACCCAAAAGACAGAATGGTTATCTGGACACTGCCATTTCAAATGTCAAGCTTGATCCATCAGTAAAAATGTTACAACACCCTAGTTATACACAATATAATCCATCACTACCATTTCAAAGGTCAAACTTGATTCAAAGTGAAACATAAACACCAACACATCTAATGACATTCATTTCATAAACTAGGGTAAAAAAAACAAGACATTTTAATCATTTAAATGAGGTCATTACATTACATAATCTAGTATCAAAACAAATTCTAGACATCTTTAGTCAATTTACAATATAGTATGATGGCGTAGGTAGGTCTAAGATCAAGGAGAATTAATGGGCCTGGCCTTGTGTTACCTTAACGAGCGTCCTCACCAAAATCTACCTTGACCTTATCTTGACCTCGTCTCGCACAATACCTTGCCTTAGGCTAATCTGGCCAGCCTTTCCCTTGCCTGGCCTGGCCACGTTTCACCTAACTCCACCTTAGCTTGTCTAAGTGGTATTACCCAGCAACATGAAAGTGGGTTTAATAACTAAAGCCCAATAAATACAACATTGGGTCCACTGGGCCTGAACCAACCCGTATTAGACAAGCCCATTTGGGTTTACCAATTTGCACTCTATAAATAAGGTCACTCCTCGTACATATGAAGCATTCACTCTTACAAAAGGAAGATAGTCAATATGCATCTGATTTATCTATCTCCCCAGGCTAATGAAGCAGCTCCTTGCTGCTGAAGCATCTCCCTGGGATGGTTCCATGTTACCAAGCTGGGCCCTTGCCTTTCAACTAGCTTTCTTATTACTTCATATCTTTTACTATATGCTTATATGTTTGTATATATATATTCATGCACATGATTATCTTGTATAAATTACTGACTTGAGCGTCGGAGTGCCCTCGGGGCTAGTCCCCCCGAGCCCTCTAACGTATATCTCCTTTGTCGTTGCAGCTCAGATCCAAGATCGGAATAGCTAGACACGGACCAATCTCATATCAAGCCCGGCCCGGATTTGGATGCAGCAACAAGTGGCGCCCACCGTGGGGGACAAGCAAAGCATCTTCGTGTTCTCGAGTAGATTCCCAGACCTGTGTCTTTGCACATTATGACACCCAGATCTGTTTTTTACTCATGAGCTCTCTCGGATCATTTTGTTGTGTGCACCACACGATACTACCATCTATGTTCATCACTGAGGTTTTAACAGGTTCTAAATATTACACTCTCTAATTATTTAGTTTTTCCTTCTCTCTATGGTGCATGAGTATAGCATACTTGTGCATGTTGAAAAAAGTTTACAATGCATGGTGCATAATTAATACTTTATCCAATTTTTTATGTCCCTAATATTTCTTTGAGAGTGGCTACCTGTCAACTTTAAAAATATTCTTGTAAGAGTCCTTTTGAATGCTTATATTTGATAACCTTTATTAGCTATCCTCTATCCAAATGTATGAGAAATGATGAGATAAAAAAAATATATAATTAGGGATTATTAGCTATCCTCTTTTACAGCTACGATAAAGATGGATAAATAGATATTAAGTTTTGTCATACACACACATGGATCCCACCACTCTCTTAGTATTATTATTATTATTATTATACATATATACATACATATGTTTTAGAAAAAAAAACTTCACCTTATTATACAATTAGTAGGTTATTAATTTTTTAATGATAGCACTTGCGTCAAACCTTTTTGAGATCTATCAAATTTATGTTTATACACAACATATGTTATTTTTTGTAAAATAATAAAAAATAAAAATAAAATAATAATAATAAAAAGGTATTACGACGTGTACCACGAAGTAGGCAAAGAGTACAAATTCAATTATTAATATTGCGTATATTATGTTGGAAAAAGTCATTGCTTTAATTATTTTTCAATACAAATCCTCATACACATATTAATTTAAATTTGACAACTCATAAGATCACAAACCTCTACCTCTAGATATGTAATATATACTTTATGACTAAAATCTTTATAAAATATATGAAAGTGCTTTTGTCATAAAAGTATGAGAAAAAACATGTATGTGAAAGGAGTCAGTTGAAAGGTCACATCAACTTAATTTGCTACATTTTGACCTAATGAGTTTCACACCTGATAGCTACAAAAAGCTAGAGCCCAAGCCAACTTTCTAGCCCAAGGCGAGTCAACTTACCTGGCTAGTGTCCTAAGTCAGGCCATCCTGCCTTACCAAGACACAAGCTTGACCGGCCTACGAGTCACCATGTCTGGCCAATTTGAACTACGGATGCTTGTTTTTCCATAAATATATTTTTATTTATTTTTTCAAAAAGAAAAAAAAAGTTTATCAACTTTTCTCTTACACATTATAAGAAGCATGTTATCAGGTCAAATCACTTTGAAAGGTAAGATCTACTTTCCCTGACACATTTAAAAGCTCCAAGCACATGTACAAGAAGCAGGTACAAGAGGTGACAAAAAGTCACTGTGTCTAGGGGGCAGAGTCTCCAGCAGGACAAGTTTTTTTCCTTGAACAAAGCATAAGCTACCTTGCATGGCCAGAGTCCAAGTTTCAATCATTACCTTGCCAGAGGCTCATGCTAAGCTCCTTTGTCTTGCCAAAACGGAAGTCACCTTGCCTTGCTAAAGCGAGAGCCACCTTATGTAACAAAATAAATAAAACAAAATTATTATGAATTAGAACTCTAATGATTAAAGTTCTGAACATTATATATTTTATTACATTTGTATCACAATTTACTAGGCATGGTACTTAATATTAATAGTACTTTCTTAAGACTGTATAAAACTTTGATGGACATAATGAGTTGTCATTATCAAAATTTATTAAAAATAAAAAATAAAAAAAGTAATAGATAATAATAATAATGTGTTATCTTTTTCTGACATATTCTACAACTTTTTTGATGAAAAGACAGGACATCTTTTTCTGATACACTTTGAAGAGTGCAGGTTAAAAGGGGTGACTAAAAAGTCACTATATTTATGAACGGGAAACCTTTGGCAAGGACCATGTTTCCTTATATTCAACAAATGATTCAGCAAATGTCAAGTCTTATAGCCTTGTTAGAGTCCCAAGTCAGATCACAGTGTCATGCTAAAGCTCCAAATCATATCAACCTGACTTTCAAAATCTACAGGCTCAAGTCACCTTGCCTTCTCAAAGCGCAAGTCAATTGTCCTCGCCTTGCCTGTCAAGGCCCCGATCACCATGTCATGTTAAAGCTCCAAATCCTATCAACCTGACTTTTGAAATATCTAGGCTCAGGTCACCTTGCCTTCTCAAAGCGCAAGTCAACTGTCCTCGCCTTAATCAATGCAAGATCAAATGTATTGTTGAATCATCTAAAGCATGAATCACAACTTTCAGCAGCAAGCCATTACATATTACTTAAGGGTGAGCACCTCATAATACTGCTCGATGAGTTCCGGCCTTGACCTTCTCATGTAAAGGGTGAGCTCCTAATACAATTTGGCTCCGTGGGATCCGGCCTTGACCTACCCATGTATAAAACCGTGCGGTAAACAATAAAAAGCCCTCACTAATGAGGCAGCAGCAAAAAGTCCTCACTAAAGAGGCAGCAATAATAAAGCCCTCACAAACGAGGCAACAATTATTTCACCAACAGCAAGCAAACAACATAGCAAAACAAAGATGTATAAAGGATAAATGGCACATGGCCAAACTAGGGAAGCTCTTTCCTTTTCGACAGCAAGTCATGACATATTAATTAAGGGTGAGCACCTCACCTGATGTTCCATCATGAAGTCTACCCTAAACTTATATATTTATTAAAGGCCAAGCGCCTCGCCTTATGACGCACCATGAGACATGATGTTCATGACTAATACTTTCTTTGGTGTTATACCATGTGGATTGAACTTCACTTATTATTTGCTCTAGTCGAGTGCATTGCCTGGCACCGTTTTACTTGCAGTTCTACCCTACCTCATAACATAGGCACTCACCATGAGAACTTACCTGACTGCTAGGAGAACCTTACTCAGCCAACTGACAAGCCAACCTACCCTAACCAAAATGTCATGGCCAAACTTGTCATGAAAAAACATATTATAGTCATACTTGTCCTGGCCATGCGTGTCAGGGCTAAACCTCAAGTGATTTTTCAAGATTCCAAGCTTTACCTATAAGAGCGGAATGGCCTCATCTTCGCCATACATCCTACATCAGGAAAAAACAGGGGAAACTCAGGCTAAAAAATTATTGATCAAGTCAGGAACAACCATGATCAGGATCATGCTCGCACCTGACTAGGGGCTGATGACATAAGTAGGCACCCGCCCAAGGACGTCCTAGCTATTTAGAAAGGCCAATTTTCTAGCAAGGAGTTCCTAGCCTGTTGAAAAGGTCATTTCCTTGGCTTAAGACGAAGATTCAAAAATGATTAAAAAGGGACAACTAGTAGAAGGGAAAGAGCAGGAGGTCAAGGTTACATCAGAGGATTCTCCTTTCCTTACTCATCACAACATGTATATCAAAACATATGTCAAGGAGTAGCAGCGTCAAACCACTAAGCCAAGGTGCTCTACTCTGAATCAAGGGAAGTCAACATATCACACCTAAAAGGAAACCTTCATATACCCAAGACAAGTCACACATAACAAGCCTACCTCATTTTGTTCTATATAGAACACATAATACCAACCAAGATCTCTCAAAGACTTATGACTAAAGAAAGCTTATGACTAGGAAGAACCTCAACAGCAAGTAGAATTTCCTGGCGTTACCTGACCATGCCTGACTTTTTCTTTTTTCCTTGCCTTACCTCAGCCTACATGGCAATGCCTGGCATTACCTGAGCTTGCCTTGCTTTTCTTTTTTCTCTCCCTACCATAGTCTACACGACTTAACTTGGCTTTACCTGACTTCCCGAGCATTGAGTAACCTCTCATTCTGAAGAGAGGTTTAGCAAGACTGTCGAATATTACTAGCTACTTATTCCCCGCCATATCAATGGTCATTTCAGATTAACCCCCAAAGTCGTGAACCATAAATAACTTTGAAAGAAAGTATGGGGCACAAGGGCCAGAGAAAAGTATAGATTTAGTCAGGCACAACCACGCTTAGAATCATGCTCTCACCTAACTGGGTGGCTGATGGCGTAGGAAGGTCTACGATCAAGGAGAAGTAATGGGCTTGGCCTTGTGTTACCTTACCGAGCGTCCTCACCAAAATCTACCTTGGCCTTATCTTGACCTCGTCTCGCACAATACCTTGTCTTAGGCTAATCTGGCCAGCCTTTCCCTGGCCTTGCCTGGCTACGTTTCACCTAACTCCACCTTAGGTTGCCTAAGTGGTATTACCCAGCAACATGGAAGTGGGTTTAATAACTAAAGCCCAATAAATACAACATTAGGTCCGCTGGGCCTGAACCAACCCGTATTAGACAAGCCCATTAGGGTTTACCAATTTGCCCTCTATAAATAAGGTCACTCCTCATACATATGAAACATTCCCTCTTACAAAAGGAAGATAGTCAATATGCAGTTGATTTATCTGTCTCCCCAGGCCAATGAAGCAACTACTTGCTGCTGAAGCATCTCCCTGGGATGGTTCCATGTTACCAAGATGGGCCCTTTCCTTTCAACTAGCTTTCTTATTACTTCATATCTTTTACTGTATGCTTATATGTTTGTATGTATACATATATATTCATGCACATGATTATCTCGTATAAATTACTGACTTGAGCGTCGGAGTGCCCTCGGGGATAGTACCCCTGGGCCCTCTAACGTAGATCTCCTTTGTCGTTGCAGCTCAGATCCAAGATCGGAATAGCTAGATGCAGACCAATCTCATATCAAGCCCGACCCGGATTTGGATGCAGCAACACACTACCACATGAAAAATCAAAACCCAAGTTATACACAATATGAACTTAAGTCTTCTGTTCTCAACTGCCAATGATCTTGCCAACAATTCATGCCTTCTATTTTCCACTGCCAGTGCTCTTGCAAGTTCCTCTTGTGTGTCAAGTGATATCAAAAGGCCAGGTATGACTTCTACAGCTCTTTGACACATTGGATAATCAGCCCAACCAACAAACTCACAACTCCTTACCTGTCATTAGTTAACCTTGAATTAGGTCAAAAATCAAGAAGTTTGGAGTTGTCGATTGCAACATTAGAAAGGACGATTGTACAACTCTTACCCGTCAATTGCAGCAATAGAAGCGTCGACATGGGTTTGCATTTATCCACGAAGTGTGAGTGATAGTTGGGGCACCACATGAGCATAGAACCATGGTTGATTTCGGAGGAGACGACGTTCAGGGATGGAGAAGATGACCACTTTAGGATTCTAATAAGGGAGGGGGGGGGATAAGAGAGAGTAATAAAAGGGGTTTAAAAAAAGGAATTTTGAAAAGATGAAAATTTCCCTGATCTAACGTTAAATTTTTAACCGGGTTAGTTATTTGGATGAAAATGACTAGATTTTGAAAAGTCTGGGACAGAAAGCTAAAAAAAACTTTTTGGATAAAAGTGACTAAAATGGCCAAACCACATAGTCAAAAATGACACTTTACCCTAAAATTTATATCAAAACGTAGAAAAATTAGTTAACCTTGAATTAGGTCAAAAATCAAGAAGTTTGGAGTGGTCGATTGCAACATTAGAAAGGACGATTGTACAGCTCTTACCCGTCAATTGCAGCAATAGAAGCGTCGACATGGGTTTGCATTTGTCCACGAAGTGTGAGTGATAGTTGGCGCACCGCATGAGCATAGAACCATGGTTGATTTCGGAGGAGACGATGTTCAGGGATAGAGAAGACGACCACTTTAGGATTCTGATAAGGGAGGGGAGGGGATAAGAGAGAGTAATAAAAGGGGTTTAAAAAAAGGAATTTTGAAAAGATGAAAATGTCCCTGATCTAACGTTAAATTTTTAACTGGGTTAGTAATTTGGGTGAAAATGGCTAGATTTTGAAAAGTCTGGGACAGAAAGCTAAAAAAACTTTTTGGATAAAAGTGACTAAAATGGCCAAACCATATAGTCGAAAATGACACTTTACTCTAAAATTTATATCAAAACGTAGACAAATATATGCGTGTCACAATGGTATATCCGGAATTTAATAAACCATTTTATTAGAAATGTTTAAAGATAAAAATGTAAAAATATACCATATTTGATCGGGCTCGATTTTAAACAAAAATTATACCGAAACATAGATATACATAAGTGTGCAACAACGGTATATTCTTAATTTAAGAAAACATTGTATTTTAAAAGATAATACTGGTTTAAGTTAATAATGTTAAGTTTATAAATATTAAAATATTTAAAAGTGTAGATGATGAAATTACCATCATAATGTAACTATTACACCACCTTTATGAAAGAGTTATTATAACCTTTAGCATTCCAAATTGTATTTACTTTAGCCTCTTCACTATCTCTGTATGTATCTTGATTGTATTTTAATATCAATTCAGAGAATATATTAATCATATGGTATCAGTCTCTTAGTTGGCTCCCCATCTCTTCTCCTACCCATCTTCTTACTCACCTGCCCTCTCTTTCTCCCAGCCCCATGGCTTCTTCCTCAAATACCGATACCAATACTCCCTTCAATACTATCATCCACATGCTCATTATCAAGCTTTCATCTTCCAACTTTCTATTATGGAAGAATCAAATTATTCCCATATTATCATATCAAAACCTTCTTTCTCATGTGGATGGAACCTCCATGGCACCTGCTTCAACCCTCACTCAAGGTGATCAAACTATTTGATAATACAGCATACTCAACTTGGATCGCCGCGATCAAAAGACAACTATTATTCTTCACGCGTCCCTCTCCGAAGAAGTTGTCACCATTATTGTTGGCTTGTCTTGTCACACCCGTAACACAGGACAGTCATCTACCACAGTAGTACCTCCAACAGATATGTTCCCAGGTAAGAGCAACGAGTCTAGGAGATATTTATACACCGCTCTTTCCTAGACAGAACATTCCGTTTGTCAGATAACTACATACCGGTTGAAGGTCTCCTTCTAGTTACAGTGACGTTGATAAACAAAACACACAGCGGAAGACTTATAACATAATTTCTTTCATTTCATAATATAAAGACTGTACAATAGGGACAGACTGGCAAAATACAACGAAATCAAGCACTAGACTTATAGCTCACTAAGAACCATGCCAATCACTCAGGCCTTATGGTCATCCAAGGACCTGCCCTCAGTCATCCCTAAGTCCCACCTTTATACACCTCCTGGAATGCCATCTACTAGCTAGGGTTCACCTGTGCTAAAAAACATTTGAAAACATTTTGGATCAGCTTAAGCTGGTGAGTTTATAAACAAAATCATCTTTTCGTGTATCCCTGATCGAGAATGAATACCCCACATAGAAATTACAATCATCATGTCCAACCCATCACCCAGAATCGCCCTTAGATTCCTGGGTCTACAACATACATATATACAGGAACCATCCAGGCTTGCTGGTCCCATACGTACCAGAACTGTCCAAGATGATCAATCTTGGCCCTAGGTCCCACCCTAATCATGGCCATAATAAGTACTTATTATAGGATATATGCACGGATAGCGTTGGGATCTCAGATACAAAATTAATTACCAAACTTTTCATAGAGCACAGTTTAGATGAACTCACCTCAACCAGAACCTCCTCCTGTTAACACCACAACAGAACCCTATATCATATCCGACATTATCTTAATCAATATCCATATCTTAGTTTTACTCAAAGAAACCCCAGGGCGTTTAGAAATCTTACCTCGGCAGTATCTATGGCAGTTTGCGAACATATTGAGAGAAACCGGACTCTCAGGAGCGGATCGGAACCTTGGGAATCATTCTAGCAGAGCTTATGTGTGTGTTGTTGAGTGTGTTTGTGTGTGAAAGTGGTTTCAAAGGTCTGAGCTCGACCTTTCCTTTTATAGGTGAGTTTTGGTCCCGTAGTGGACCGTTAAGTTAGGGTGTGGCGGTCTGCCACCCCTTGTGGCGGCTAATTCTGCTTGTTACGCAGCGGACAACTAAGGTCAAGGCTAGCGGTTCGCCACCTTTCCACGCGTTGTAATTCAATCGGTGAGTCATAGGGACACGTGTCAAGTCCCGGGTATTTTCTTAACCAGCACGTAGTGGACCGCTAAGGCTTAGAGTAGCGGTCTGCTACCCCTTCCATTTTCAGATTTTTCACTTTTAGTCCTTGGGAATTATCCGGGTGTTACAAATCTCCCCTCCTTAAAAGAATTTAATCCTCGAAATTCAGAGTTAGTTAAATAGATGAGGATATTTATCTTTCATCTGCTCTGTTAGTTCCCATGTTTTGTCGGCACCCTTCCGACCTTGCCACTGTACCAATATCATTGGTATAGTTTTCTTTCTCAATTTTCGATCTTGAGTTCCTAAGATCTTGAGAGGCTGTTCAGTGAATTGGAGTTTATCATTGACGTGTACATCATCTAATGAGATTTCCTGATCTGGGTCTGCTAAGCACTTGCGTAAACATGACACGTGAAACGTATTGTGAATACCTTGCAATGGCTCAGGTAATTCTATCTTGTATGCTACAGATCCAATTCTCTCAGTAATCTTATAAGGTCCAATATACCTTGGGCCTAACTTTCCACGTTTCCTGAAACGTACAACACCTTTCCAAGGTGATACTTTCAACATGACGTAGTCACCGATTTTGAATTTTAATGGCTGTCTACGTTTATCAACGTAACTCTTCTGCCTATCTTGTGCAGCTTTCAACCTTCGTTTGATCTGGACTATTTTATCAGTCGTTTCCTGTAAGATTTCTGGTCCAGATAGTTGGCTATCCCCAACTTCAGTCCAACAAATTGGAGTTATGCATTTTCTACCATATAGTGCTTCAAACGGTGTGGCTTTTATACTTGAAAGGTAGCTGTTGTTATAGAAAAATTCTATCAGTGGAAGATGATTATCCCAGCTACCTCCGAACGTTATTGTACAAGCCTTTAGCATATCCTCTAGGGTTTGGATTGTTCTTTCACTTTGCTCATCGGTTTGAGAATGATATGTCGTACTCATGTTCATTCGAGTTCCCAAATCTTTTTGTTGAAGCACTTTTGTGTGACAAACACTTTGGATATTGTCTTGTATGTATTAGTCTTTGTATCTTAGTGTCTGTATATATTAGTTATCGAGTTGTATTTACTATTGTATGTACTCGTTGTCTAAATTCTCTAAGTGTTTTGCGCACTTAGCATGTGCAGAGGAGTTATCTCCTGCGTACTTAGCAAGTACATAAGAACTCTCTACGTACTTGCTAAGTACACATGAGCAGTTTGCCCTGCGCACTTGCTTAGTGTGCAGAGCCCAGGTCTAGTATAAATAGGCAAGGTTAACATAACTTAAGTACGCAGTCATATGCACTCAGTTGTATTCTCTCTATAACCTACAAGTTTATAATAGACGGAGTTTGAAAGTGATTTCGTTGTCGGTTTACTTTGTGTTGCTTGTTTCTCCACCTAGTCACGGGTATTCCGCACCCGGTCCGACTAGTCACACACCCACACGTAACGATCCGAGACACCCGAGGACCTACAAGTGGTATCAGAGCATAGCTCTTGATTTCGAGTGTTGTGAGTGTGTTAGGAGCATCTTCTACACAGTATACAGAGATTTTGCAAGCAAAAGTGTGTGTTTTTGTTGATTTTTGTGATAAAATAGGGGTAGCTCTTGAGCACTATTTTAGAGGCAAAAATCACTCAAAAACCTACCTTTTTTGTGTGTTTGAGTGTTTTGAGCATCAAAGGTTGGTTAGAACAAGTTTTTAACCCTTTAGCTTGATTTAGTTGGTCATATCTTCAATTTTTGAAGATTCAGATGAGTTTCCAGTGACCGGAAAAAGTTGGTGAAAAAGTGACATGCGTACTTACCATATTTGGAAACAAGTACAGTCTTGTTGCGTACTTACTAAGTACGCAAGACCGTTCTTGCTGCGTACTCAAGTCTATTCCTGCGTACTTGTCTTTACGCATACTTGTTAAGTACGCAAGAGCAAATCCTAAGTGTGCAAGACCAATTCCTTAAGTGCGCAAGGCCAGTTTCAAGTGCGCAAGTTGCTTTGACTTTTCTGAAATTTGACTAAGTGTTTCACTATGGCAAATCTTCAGAACCTCGGTAACCTTCTTAACTATGAAAATGAGATTGGAACCCCTCAAAAACCACCAAAGCTGCTTAATATAAATGATTACTCAAACTGGAAAGCACGCTTTGAACACTATATTTCTTATACCGATTCTTCATTGTGGATACCCATTCTTGAGGGTTATAAGCATCCCACATATACATATCTTTATGAGGAAGTTCCCAAGCCTATCTCCAAACTTGATGAAGAAGAAAAGAAAGTTTATGATAGAGAGAAGAAGGCACACGGATCTATTACAATGGCCTTGACCAGGGAGTTATTTCACAGCTTTAGAGGATACGATAACTCCAAGGATCTTTGGAAGGCTTTGCAGAAGAGATTCAAGGGAAACAGCGACATCAAGAAGAGTAAGATGGATCTTCTTAGGAAGCAGTATGAGTGCTTCAGATATCTGGAGAATGAATCTATAGATGAGCTTATCTCTAGATTCTATCATCTGCAAACTAGGCTGAAGGCTTATGACCTGATCTATCTGAATGAGGAGTTAGTTGAGAAGTTTCTGGATGCCCTACCAGCAAAATTTGAGATGCACACCACTCTGATGAGAGAGAACTCAAAATTCTATGAGATGACTATTGATGAAGCAATTGGAAAGGTTCAAGCACATGATATGAACCTAAAAAGAAAGGAGAGCTCAGGGAGACATCAAATACAACTTCTATGTATTATGGGACGTCTTCCACAGCCAAGTCATCGGGTTCTGGAATTGCCCTTTTCTTAGGGAACTCTCATGAGGAGGATAACTCAAATGTCTGTGGTGGTCATGCTTGCTATGCAACATCTGGATCAGGATCTCACCACCAGAATTCCTTAAGAAATCCTTCTCCCACATCTTCAGCTAACTAATCAGCAATAGCCAAGATAGCTGAAGATCATGTGGCTTTATTCTCATCATGCATGCTTGCCTATGAGAACTTCATTGGCGGTAAGCTCACGGATCCTGAAACCATAGAAGAAGACTTCAATCAGGTGGATCCGGATGATATGGAGGACATGGATATTCAATGGAATATGGCCATGATCTTGAGAAGGGCGAAGCGTTTACTGAATAGAACTGGCAGAAAATATATTGGTGGACATTCAAATGCCAAGGTGGGATTTGATAAATCCAAGGCCAAGTGCTACAAATGCAATAACTTTGGGCATTTTGCAAGAGAATGTCAAAAGGACAAAGCACCGGCCTCGGGGTTCACCAGACCTAGCCAAGGAAATGGTCAAGGGTACAACAAATCCAACAACCGCAATCAAGGTCAAGGTGGAACGTCCAACGCTTTGTTAGCACAACAGGATGACAACTTTGATTGGGGTGTTCATCTGGAGGATGCCCTTATTGCTCAAATGCAAGTTGGTCTCATGGCTGAGATCGTGGAGATGATGGAAGCAGAGGAACGGGAAGCTTCTGTGGCTAACCAAGAAGAGTCTACAACTGCAGTTGCCCTCACGGCTATTGGAGAGGTATCATGTTCATCAGCTGAGGTAGATTCTAATTCTTTTGCTGTCATTTCTTGTTCCAAATGTCTAAGCTTAAAGGATGAAAATTCTAAGCTTCAAGACAAAGTCGAACCCCTTCGTATTGCAGCTTTAAGCTACAAAGAAAACGAAAAACGATGCAAAGATTCAATTGAAACGTTGAAGAAAGAAAAACATGATTATTCACTTAAAATCAACGATCAACAGTTTCATTTGGATGTTGCATACAAGAGGTTAGAGAAAAGGAACAATGAGATCAACAAGCTGCAAAATGAGATCTTGTAGTTAAAAGGAAATATTGAGAAGTTGAAAAACTCTCATTTTGTGGTGGAACACTACGAGTTTGTAGTGAGACAAGTGAATGGCTTAGGGCTGGGTAATAATGTCATTCCTCCACCAGTAAGCGGGAAATTTGTCAACGGCTTAATTGACATTGATTTGTCTTGCCTTGATGAGTCCTCGAGTATCCGAGAACACCTGTCCTGATGGTGCAGTCTCCGAGGAGTTGCTCGGTGAACAGAAAGTTAAGAAAAACATTGTCACTGATTGTGATAATTGTATTTTGACTGAACCCGATATCGTTGAATCAAATGAAAAATTAAAAGTGATGCTTTACGGGGGGATATAAAAACATTAATCAAGTTAAGAAAGAAGCCTTTTCAGCTCATTACGGGCTTGGCTATCAAGAAAATATGCAAAAGTATTATATTCTCAAAAACCAATCACAATCGGGCCAAACTACTGTTCATCAAACAACTTCTCCTGTTCATCATGCTGAGTCATCCAATGTCAAATCTAATGAGCCTTACAGGAGGACTTATAAAGATAAAAGAACCTGTTTTCACTATGGTACGGTCGGTCACATCATTGTGAACTGCCCGAATAAGAACCAAGGGAAAAGGCCAGTTGTTTCACAACCAGTTGTTGTCTCCAAGTCACCACCAGTGAAACAGGCCATGAGTCCAAAGAAGAATGAGGTGAAACCACCAGTGAAACTGTTGGTGAAGCCAAAGACCACCTCTGAGGCTAAACCTAATGTTCCAAAAAGGGAAAAGCATCTTGTTAAACCCTGTGCATCTACCTCTGGTAGTGTACCAACTGGTGAGAAACATGTGGTAAAACTCTCCAAACCATAGAGAAGAAGAAGGAACAAGAGATTGAGAAAGCTGGAACAGCTGGCTGGAGTTCAATCAGGTGAAGCTTCCACTAGCTCACCTACTGATATTGAATCTAAGCCTACTGTTCCAGTTAAGAAAAAGAAGAGGTCCTGAAACAAGAAAACAAAAGGTTCTCAATCTCCTGGTCCCAAGTCTTCTACAGATTCACCCATTTTTTACAGTCACGACTGTGAGTTAATAGAGGTAGTTTATTTTGAGAAAGACGGATGACCCAAGACCACTATGGCTTGGGTCTCCAAATCTAACTAACTCATTTGTGACTCGTGCAGGGACATCCGAAGGGTACTATCTCTAATCGTTGGTATGTAGATAATGGATGCTCCCGGCACATGACAGGTAACATGGCCCTACTTCAAGATGTTAAACCATTCAGAGGCGGCTATGTGGCCTTTGCTGGAGAGAAAGGCAGTAGTATCACATGTCAAGGCGTGGTTTCGAATGGTTGTGTTAGCTTTGACAACGTCAACTACTGCGAGCAGCTGAAGCATAACCTGTTGAGTGTCTCCCAGATGTGCGACAAGACACGACAGAATGCATGATTCTCAAACCTGGTTTTGAAGTTCCTGAAGACTGGATTCTAATACGAGCACCAAGGACAAACGACACTTATCAGATCGATATGAGCGTGGCACCAACCACCTCATCAGTTGCTACCTATTTGCTTACCAAAGCGACATAGCTTGACTCAATTTTATGGCATAGGAAACTCGGACATATTTCTTATCAAAAAATGAATCATCTTATCAGAAACGGTTTTGTAGCCGGGGTTCCTAAGCTGAGATTTGCCATTGTAGATGACTGTATGCCTTGTAAAAAGGGCTAACAGCAACGAAAGTCTCACAAGCCCAAGCTCCAAAACTCCATCGATACCCCTTTGGAGCTATTAAATATGGATCTATTTGGCCCCATAAGTATTAGGAGTATTGGAGGTAAGTCATAATGTCTAGTTGTAACTGATGACTTCTCACGTTTTTCTTGGGTTCATTTTTTAGGTACAAAGGACGAGAGTGCTGACATTCTTCAATACCTGATCCTGAGCTTGGAATCCCTTTGCAAGTTGAAGGTTAGAAGAATAAGGAGTGATAACGGAACTGAGTTTAAGAATAATTTGATGGAGCTTTTCTGTCTCAAGAAGGGCATTCGTCACGAATTCAGTGCCCCGTACACACCTCAACAGAATGGAGTTGTATAAAGGAAGAATAGAACATTGATCGAGACTGCAAGGACAATGTTGTCAGATGCAAAGCTTCCTGTAACGTTCTGGGCAGAAGCAGTAAATACAGCTTGTCACGTCTTGAACATAGTTCTGTTTGTTAAGAGGCACAACAAGACTTGCTATGAGTTGATCAACAATCGACCTCCCAATCTTGACTACCTAGTTCCTTTTGGTAGTCCCTGTTCCTTATTGCTACAATACAAGGATCGAAAATCTAAATTTCATGCAAAAGCAGTGGAAGGCATCTTCTTAGGATATGTTGCCAACTCACCATGCAAGAGAGTGTACAATATAGGAACTCGTACTGTCGAGGAATGGTTTGAAGTGGATTGCAGCAAACACAGCATTCCACCAGAACTAACTGGTCCAGCTTAGGGTTTTGATTATGATACGCTATTCAAGTCTTTCAACCTTCCTGATTTGTCTGCCGATGATGCCGCAAATGTGTATGATTTCTTTAATGGTGGTGATGATTCAAATTTCTCCACTCGTGCCACGGTGCCCATTGTAACTCCCGATTCCAATGCTGCATCTGCATCTAGAACTCATGACAGTGATGACGTTGAAGTTGTCCATGTTGATGGAGATGACACTCCAGCTAATCCTAACATTCGTGTAGGAAATGAGGCTCCAGTTGATCCAATAAACATTGAATCGTCTTCTTCTGGATCATAGGATATGGGGGAGTTGAGCACGAATCTAGACACAAATCTCTAGGAATCGCATGTACCAGAGACGAGAGTGCATAAGAATCATTCAATTGACAACATTATTGGTGATCCTCATGCCGGTGTTCAGACTCATCATAAAACTATTGCTGAGAACACTAGTTTGTACGCTGAGATACTTGACACCGGTATCATGGAAACATGTTTGCATGCTGCATTCGTGTGCCAGTTGGAGCCGAAGAATGTGAAGGAGGCTCTCGTTGACAACTGCTGGATTGAGGCGATGCAAGATGAACTGTCCCAATTCCAAAATTTGCATGTGTGGGATTTAGTTGACTTGCCAAGAGGTGTACAACCAATTGGAACCAGATGGGTGTTCAAGTGCAAAACGGATGATCGTCATGTCGTAGTGAAGAATAAAGCAAGGTTGGTTGTTCAAGGATTTTATCAACAAGAAGGCCTGGATTACACTGAAGTATATGCCCCATTTGCTAGACTTGAGGCCATTCGACTGTTTCTGGCTTATGCCTCCTATGTCGGCTTCAAGGTCTATCAACTTGATGTGAAGAGTGGTTTCCTGTATGGAAAAGTTCATGAAGAGGTTTTTGTCACTCAACCTCCCGGCTTTGAAGATCCGCATAATATCAATAAAGTGTATAAGCTCGACAAAGCACTTTATGGTCTTCATCAAGCACCTCGGGCATGGTATGAGACGTTATCAAAACATCTACTGTCCAATGTTTGCTAGTGTGTGTGCGTAAAGGAATGCAAAAGATCACTATCAGATATAGGATGTTAGATTTTGGCAATAATTTTCTTCTGAGATCAGTTTCGGGCTGGGTCGTTAGCACAATTAATGCGGTTCATCTGACTGCCCATACTCACAAGTATGCAATGAGAGATTGAATCAAGATATGTCTTGACATCAACAGTTGAGCATATATTAACCCTTGAATCACTCCTGATTCACTGAAATCAAATCCAGATAAAAGTTGGATTCCCTTACCTAAATCCTCAAACATCATATTCATTATCCTGCGTCATCATACCGCTATTTACTGAAGAAATCACATGAAACCAAGATAAATGAATCACTCGATTCTGAATCATTTTTGATGTTTGTAATCCATGACATGATCCCATATTCTTTGATGTTTATCTTGTATCATTTTTGCTATAGTTTAGCCTGATATGATCCTCTGCTCGTGTCATTGAACAAAAATAGCTTGTGTGTGAATATGTGTATATCGTTATTCAGAAATGATAAAAAAGATTTTAAGTTTGTGTATAGTTCAAATTCCAATTAGAAAAAACCAAAAATATTTGTGTTTAACCTTCGTGAATTGACTTTGAATCCTCTTGATTGAATGCGCTTATCATGTTCATTATTTGACTTTGACTTCTTCATAATTTGGGTTGGAAAATTAACAAGTGCGCAAGGGTTAAACCATGCGTACTTATCAAGTACGCAAGACTTAAGTCATGCGTACTTAGTAAGTACGCAGGAGTTAAGTCCTGCGCACTTAACAAGTACGCACGACTGTTGTGGGCCGGGTATATAAACAAGTGTTAGAACTTTTTCTCGGTTCATCTCATTCAAACGAACTTAACACTGTTGTATACTCCCTGTTCGATTTTCACTCAAAACTTGGTGTATTCCTAAACGATTTTTCGTCCCGAACTTAGTTTCAACATCATCTAACTATCATTTGGTGAGAGTCTAGGATTATTTCATCCGTTAAATCATGAGTTTTGGACTGATTTGAGACTTTGAAGAACTAGAGTTTTGAAGTTTGATTTTTGACAATTTTTGGTTGTTTTTGCAACACGTTATGACCTAAAACGTGTTTAAAATCATCATTTGAAGCTTGATCATCACTTAATCGTCCATTTTGGCTCTTGCTTTTGATTTTGACCTAGTGAGTAACCGTGGGTTTACGCCTGTGGCTTCTGAGGTCAAAATGACTGGGATGTAGCACAAAATTGATGTTGATTTTGGTTGCAGTAGTCTCAAACATGTTTTTCGAGTACTTGGTGACCAACATCATCATCAAATTTCACAATATGCAGATTTTGGAAATTTTGAAATTTGGCCAAGTGTTAAGCCTGCGTACTTAACAAGTACGCAAGACATAAGTCATGCGTACTTGCTAAGTATGCAAGGCATACACCCTGCGTACTTGACAAGTGCGCAGGAAGGCCAAACTGTTTGTTTTTCTAAGTCTGAATTTTCTGTTCATTGTGAATGTGCTATACTTCATCATGTGTATTCAATTCCAATGAGTCTTCTTGTTCTTATTGTGTTTATTGTTAGTTTTTGCAGTGATGGCTCGTGCATTTACAAGTGAGTTCAATCTGCTGGCACTTACTGAAACGGAATGGAAGGGTGCTGCGCTTGAGTACCGGGAGATCATCGATTTCTTGAACCGCTCAAGGATAAGCTACGCTATTTTGGAAGATCCTGTCGTATCAAGACCGTACTTGGAGCAGTTCTGGGATACGGCAAAACATGACTGCACAGTAACCCCCAATGTCATTCGGGCTACTGTGGCAGGTCATAACATTGCCATTTCTGAGGACACTATCAGGAGGGTCTTACAGTTCCGGGATCTTGCAACCGACCTAATTTCTTATCCTGATTATTTTGTGAATGGGTGTTGGATAAAACGTATGGGTACATCGGTGTGCGAGATTATTCATCTTACAAGAAGATGTGGGTGCTAGATCAGTGGAGGTACTTTGTCCACATTATGATCGTGTGCATATCTTCAAGGAAGGCGGGGAAGGATGCCATGGGTCATGATATAGCAGCTGCTATGGTTGGGATGTCTCTCAACAAGGGCTACAACTTCTTTCGATACGTCTACAAGGCTATCACTGATCAGATTTACACAGTGGAGAGGTTTAGGTTCTTGTTATACCCCAGATTTGTGTAACTCTTGATAAATTATGCGTTGCCTAATCTACCTGCCATTGGGGAGAGACTGCAAGTTAAGCGGGTGGCCAAGAGAGTTTTTTCATAGTTCTTAACGCCAGGCAGTGTAGAACCTACCCCTGTGCATACTCCACTCTTTGGCCACCTGATCAATTAAGTATATGTGGCACCAGCAAATTGGAGATGGTATAGTGCAAAGTCTGAGCTTGAACTCAGTGAACACAGTGATGAACAATAGGAAGAGGAGGAAGTTGAATCTGAGGATGAAGTGTCTGAAGAAGGAGGAGACGAAGAAGCGAGAAGTGGTGGTGCTGAAGAATCCGACTCAGAAGCGACCGAGTCAGATTCATCTGATTTTGATGATGCACCATCACAGTCACACCCAAGGAGATTGACGAAGGTGACCCTTCCCGAGTCATCTTCTAAGAGAAAGAGACAAGAGAGTAACAGTGAATATGAGCCCGATTCTGATTCAGACGCTGCTATACAGAGACGCAGAAGAGAAAGTATAAACAAGCGTCAGGGGGATAGGCAACACCAACCTATTCTTCGTGAGGTAGAAGTAAGTGCTCAGAGGCAAGTAACAGTGATGGCTGCGAGTACTGAATCAACTTCTACTTCACCTTCACAGCAGCTTTATAGGCGACAGAGGAGGAGGCCATTGGTAACATCTGTTGAGGCTACTACTACTATCACAGAAGAGGTTCCTGTGATAGTGACCCTCCCTATACAGTCTTTCCAGGTGGCGGTGACGACTACTATTCTCACTGAGTCTATTACCATCACCCCAACCACCATCCAAACAACAACCATCCCTAACTCAATCCCTACAACCACCCTCCAACACATCAGTGAACCCTTTCCTGACTTTGACTTCAACCAGGGGTTCGATTTTGGAGAATTCTTTTCCTTCCCGACTAATCAAGCCGAAGCATATTCTTCTAGGGGACCTGATCCTCGTGATACCCGGATTACTACCCTAGAGACTCAAGTCGCTGGACTTTTTGAAATGCTACGGAAATCGAGAGAAGAATCTGACAAACAACATGGGCAGATTAACTCTCTGATTGATGAGGTAGCCGTGCTAAAGAAACAACGGGTGGCTGATGACAAGCAGTGTTTAGAGCATGAAACTATGGTGAAACTGGTCTGTGATATGGCCAAGACGCTTGCTGCTCAGGGGGAGAAATTGAAAGAGATGTTGGAGAAGCAATCAACCAAGCCTAGTAGTGAAGAGGCTTGTCACTTAGTTAACCTAACTAAGGGAGATGATCAGGACAAGGATCTTGAAGCTGTAACGAGTGGAAGTGAGCAACAACCATCAGCTTTGGCGATTGTTCCCATTTCCGTCGTGCCTATGGTTGAGGGGGAGTCCACTCAGAGTAAAGGTGGATGTGATGCTTCAGATGGTAATAAAGGAAAGTCGATGGCTGACGTTTTGAAAGATCTATCTGACGACGTGTCGGATGATGTGATCTTACTACTAGAGCCGGACTATTCCAAGGAAGCACAAATCGATGCTCTCTGCAATTTGGAAGATGGAGAGATCGAGTCTGGTGATGATTGGGATGAGGAGGATGAGGATGTTGTAATCGAAGTTCCCAAGGGCAACGGGGAAGGAGAGTATGAGTTTGAAGATGGAGAGATTTTCGAAGCTCCATCCTTTGAAACTCATCTTGACACAGGTTTAGTCGAGCCTGATAGTACTGTTGAGGCGTCGACTGAAGCCTCCCCTGCCGACTCTACACCTATGGATCCAGAAGCACAGAAAGACAAACATATGCCTGCAAGTTCATCGAAGGATCCGACTCCTGTCTGGAAAAAGACATCAATCATAGAAAAACATGGAGCGACAGGGATGATCTTAGCTGTGAGGTTCGAGGAGGACAAGAAGTTGTTTGTAATCAAGCGAGCTGGGGGGGTTCAATACTTGAAACCAACCAGCGAAGCTTTCAACTCCTTGCCAAGATACGGCCTCGTGAACCTAGCAAACCGAGAGCTGCTTGGTCACTCAAATCATGCAGTAGCGATGGGTTTGTAATAGGTTCTGCAGCGAGAGGGAAGTTTGAGGTGTTTAACCCTCAAGTGCCCAAGCGAGTCAGGGACAAGAACGTTAGACATCCCGTGACTCATAAAAGCTTAAAGAAACTAGTGTATAAGCCAGTGCTGTGTGAAACCAGGATTCCCCTGAGAAAGTTATCTCAGGATATTCTCGGTAACATATGGTACTGGTACGTAGATCCTAAATCAGGCGAGGCAGTGGTGATTGGAAAGGTGTGGTCCGAGAGTGGAAGCTTAGTGCCAAGGGAATTGATTGGAGTTTTTGATGAAGTCTGCTTCATAAACTTTTCTGTAAAAGATCTGGAGGCGCTAGCTGACAAGTACTGCATGTACACGGACGAGTGGACAAAGTTCCTTGCTTCTACATACGACAAGGTGGTCAAGTTCTGCCTTGACTACAAGAAGAAGATGGAAGCTAAAGCTAGGGAGTTGTGAAGACCGAAGACAATCTAGAGCTGTTGTCAAGGGGGAGTTTGTTGAAGCACTTTTGTGTGACAAACACTCTGGTATTGTCTTAGCTTTTGTACTTGTCTTGAATGTATTAGTCTTTGTATCTCAGTGTCTGTATGTATTAGTTATCGAGTTGTATTTACTATTGTATGTACTTGTTGTCTAAATTATCTAAGTGTTTTGCGCACTTAACATGTGCGCAGGAGTTATCTCCGGCGTACTTAGCAAGTACGCAAGAACTCTCTGCGTACTTGCTAAGTACCCATGAGCAGTTTTCCCTACGCACTTGCTAAGTGCGCAGCGCCCAGGTCTAGTACAAATAGGCAAGGTTAACAGAACTTAAGTACGCAGTGATATGCACTCAGTTGTATTCTCTCTGTACCCTTCAAGTTTATAATAGACGGAGTTTGAAAGTGATTTCGTTGTCGGTTTACTTTGTGTTGCTTGTTTCTCCACCTAGTCACGGGTATTCCGCACCCGGTCCGACTAGTCACACACCTACACGTAAGGATCCGAGACACCCGGGGACCTACATTTTTTGGAAACTAGTCCAGAATCTAGAAGTGAACCAGCTATCTCTATCAGAGATAATAGATAGTGGTATACCATGGCGGCTCACGATCTCATTGATGTAAATTCGGGCAAGTTTGTCCATTGAATAATTTTCACTGATAGGAATAAAACGTGCCGATTTAGTTAGTCTATCAACTACAACCCAAATAGCATCATGCCCTTTCTGGGTTCTCGCCAGTTTTGTGACAAAGTCCATAGTAATCCTATCCCATTTCCACACAGGTATCTCCAACTGTTGTAGTTGACCTGCGGGTTTCTGATGTTCAATCTTGACTTGAAAACAAGTCAAACATTTCTCTATATATTGAGCTATAGATCTCTTCATGTTCGGCCATCAGAACTGAGATCTTAAATCCTTATACATTTTGTTAGCTCTGGGATGTATCGAATATTTGGATTTGTGAGCTTCATCCATCACCTTTGTTTGGATATCCCCAAGTCTAGGAATCCAAATTCTATCCCCAAATCGTAGGATTTCATCATCGCCTTTGGTCAGTAATTTCTCCTTACTAACCATGCGTTCTTTCTTGATGTTATCTTCTTGTAGTGCTTGAGTTTGAAATTCCTTGATTTGATCTATCCAGTTTACTCTAAATTCTAATCTTAATGTTCTTATCTTAATGGTTTTTACTCTCTCCTTTCTACTTAGTGCGTCTGCTACGACATTTGATTTCCCGGGATGGTATTTGATCTCACAGTCATAGTCGTTAATGAGCTCCATCCATCTCCTCTCATATTCAAATCCTTCTGATTAAATATATGTTGGAGACTTTTATGGTCTATGTATATTACACACTTAGTGCCATATAGGTAGTGTCTCCAAATCTTTAGGGCAAACACTATGACACCAAGTTCCAGATCGTGTGTGGTGTAGTTCTTCTCATGAATTTTAAGTTGTCGTGATGTGTAGGCTATAACTTTTTCTCTCTTCATCAGTACACAACCTAGACCATTTTGGGAAGCATCATAATAGATGATGAAGTTATTATTTCCTTCGGGTAGTGCTAAGATTCATGCTGAACTAAGTTTCTGTTTAAGGGTCTTGAAAGCCTCTTCTTGCTTATGACCCCATCCAAATTTTACCGCTTTCTGAGTCAAGGTAGTTAATGGAGTCGCAACATTGAAGAAATCTTGTATGAACCTTCGGTAGTATCCTGCTAGACCAAGGAAGCTTCGAACTTCAGTTGGCGTCTTTGGAGTTTCCCATTTCATAATAGCTTCAATCTTAGCAGGATATACTTGAATTCCTTTTTGGTTTATGACATGCCCTAAGAATTGTACCTCTTGTTTCCAAAACTCGCATTTGGAAAACTTAGCGTACAACTTCTCCTTTCTAAGGGTTTCCAGGATTATTTGAAGATGTTGGGCATGATCTTCCTGAGTTCGGGAATAGATAAGGATATCATCTAAGAACACTATAACGAATTTATCCAAGAATGGTTTACAAACTCAGTTCATCAGGTCCATAAATGCTGCAGGAGCATTAGTTAGACCAAATGACATAACTAAGAATTCGTAGTGTCCATATCGGGTTCTAAAGGTTGTTTTAGGCATATCTTCCTCTTGTACCTTTAACTGGTAATATCCTGATCTAAGATCAATCTTTGAGAAGTATCTTGCTTCTTGCAACTGATCGAACAGATCATCTATCCTTGGCAATGGATATTTATTCTTTATAGTAAGCTTATTCAGCTCTCGATAATCTATGCACATACGCATACTTCCGTCTTTCTTTTTCACGAACAAGACTGGTGCTCCCCAGGGTGAAGTACTTGGTCGTATAAAGCCTCTTCAACTCTTTCAACTCGGAAGGTGCAAGACGATAAGGTGACTTAGAAACGGGTTTAGCTCCAGGTGTGAGTTTTATTCGGAATTCGATTTGTCTATCCGGTGGTAAACCAGGTAATTCTTCCGGAAATACATCCGGGTAATCGCCTACTACAGGAATGTTCGTAATTTGTCGTTCATGTTTAGAGTCTAAAGCATAAACTACGAATACACTACATCTTGTATTCACACATTTCTTAGCCTTGGCTACAGAAATCATTTCAATCTTATTCTCATCACTATCGCATTCTATCAACATAGACTCTCCATTAGATCTACAAATCCTAATAGTCCGTCGATCACAATCGATCTGAGCATGGCATTGGTTTAACCAATTCATTCCAATGATAACATCGTACTTCCTCATACTCATTGGCATTAATTCAATCACTGAATTCTCATTGCCTAGAGTCATCTTGAAATTTGCATACGATTCCGTTATCCTAATCTGCTCACCACTTGTCGTCTCAACTACGTAAGAACATTCAAGTGGAGTAGGTCTCATGCCTAAATGCAAACTAAAGGCATCTGAAACAAAACTTCTATTTGCATCTGTATCAAATAGAATTTTAGCATAAACATTGTTAACTAGGAACGTACCAGCTACCACCTTGGCATTGTCGTCCCTCCTTCCTTCCCTAATCACAAATACCCGACCTTTTGCCCCTCCTCCGGGCTTCTGATGTACGGGTTTAGTACAATTCTTTGCCATATGTCATATCTCGTTACAATTGTAACACTTAAAAGATAGACAGTTTATCGAAACATGCCCTGACTTCTGGCATCTACCACATCTTACTTCTTGGGGAGTCCTAATGAAGTTGTTTCCCTCTATCCTAGGAAACTTGAAATTTCTCGGTTTAAACCGATACATCACCTCCTCATTCTTTCTCTTTGTCTCTACAGGTTTTACCTCCGTCGCCTTCTCAGCCTTATCCTTGGCTTCTTGAGCTGCCACGTCATCGTACACCATAGCACTTAATGCTAAGGCTGAATCCATTGTTTGGGGTGCGGCGGTTTTCACCAAGGTTCGTACCTTGAGAGGTAAACCTTTGATGAAGTGTTTGATTCGCCGTGGTTCAGGTGTCACTAGATGTGGCACTAGTTTTGACATCTCGTCAAACTTAGTTGCGTATTCCTGATGCGTCATAGTTCCCGCTTCCATACACTGAAACTCCTCCACAATTTTATCAAGTTCATTCTATGGACAGAATCGTTGCATAATCAACTCCTTGAACTCATTCCATTTCATATTCTCCATCGCTTGCTCCCCTCTTTCTTGCTTTACAGACTCTCACCAGTCCAGAGCGGTGGTTTCCAAAGAATTGGCAGCAAACTTGACTGCCTGATCATCTCTACATTCACTCAGCTTGATCACTGCTTCCATCTTCGTGATCCACTGAGTAGTATCAATGGCTCCTTTCTTGCCATCAAATGGCTTGGGTTTACAGCCTTTTAAGGATTTGTAATTGCATCCTTCACGATTCTCAGTTCTCGTTACTGAGCTAGTATGGGCGTTTCCGTTTGCCCCTCCAGTGGTGTTACTGTTTCTTCCTCCACCCGTGCCAGTACCCATTCTCCTTGAGAGAACTTCATCTAATAATCCGGGTAGGGTGTTTCGTAAAGCCTTAGTGACTTCGCTTGCCACAGCGTCTTGAAACTAGGTTTTAGACATGACTACTTCTTCAGCATGAGGACCATCATTATTGTTATTCTCATTTGTTTTGTGATGGTCGTTAGTATCGGTGTTAATTTCAGCCTGTCTATGGCTCCTAGTGACTGGAGTACGAGTACGACCTGTTCCTCTACCTCTTCTTTGTCCAACCATTGTTATCTATACATAAAAGATGTATGACATCAGAATTCGTATAACCGGTTATGATCCAGAAAATTAGAAATTAAAGATATTTGGCCAATAATGTACTTAACATATGTTTTCTCGACATCTCCTGTTATATTCATAATGATAATCCACATCTTAACTTATATCCTCTTGGAATTCCAGCTAAACTCAGAGCTCTTAGTTTAAGTCTAGATACTAATTATTAGTATCTAAATCCCTTAAACTGCGGCTCTGATACCAACTTGTCACACCTGTAACACAGGACAGTCATCTACCAGAGTAGTACCTCCAACAGATATGTTCCCAGGTAAGAGCGACGGGTCTAGGAGAGATTTATACACTACGTTTGTCAGATAACTACATACCGGTTGAAGGTCGCCTTCTAGTTACAGTGACGTTGATAACAAAAACACACAACGGAAGACTTATAACATAATTTCTTTCATTTCATAATATAAAGACTGTACAATAGGGACGGACTGGCAAAATACAACGAAATCAAACACTGGACTTATAGCTCACGAAGAATCATGCTAATCACTCAGGCCTTATGGTCACCCAGGGACCTGCCCTCAGTCATCCCTAAGTCCAACCTTTATACACCTCCCAGAATGCCATCTACTAGCTAGGGTTCACCTGTTCTCAAAAACATTTGAAAACATTTTGGATCAGCTTACACTGGTGAGTTTATAAACAAAATCATCTTTTTATGTATCACTGATCAAGAATGAATACCCCACATAGGAATTACAATCATCCTGTCCAACCCATCACCCAGAATCGCCCTTAGATTCCCGGGTCTACAACATACATTTATAAATGAACCATCTGTAACACCCTTAATTGGAAAACCAATTATTAAAAACATTTAAACGCGCGAAAGCTTTTATTCCAAGAAATTTATTTATTTATTTTTTATTTTTTTAATTTTAATTTTATTTATAACCCTAGCGTACCGCGAGGGATTTCACTTCTCCTTCGCGTACCGCGAGGGAGCTCCAAAATTGCCACCGAGAACCAGGTCTCTCGCGTACCGCGGGAGAACCCACCCTGGTTCTCGCATACCGTGAGGGACCTGAGTAAACATAAAGTTTGCCCAGTTCCATACTTAGCCAAAATTTTGCATTTTTCACCAAATCAACTAGACATCAAAATTTACCAACACTTGGGTATTAATTTCAAAACATATAAACAGTATTTGTAGACACCAAAACATAATTCATGTGTCAAATTACACCACATTCAAGGATTTCCCCATTTAATTCCCAAAACACCTAAATTTGCATTCGAGAACTTGACTTTGACCTACATCGGAGCTTTCCCTACATGATCACATAAATATTTCACCGTTATTAATGACGATAAAACATAACAAACAAGTATTTATCACTTGTTTTCACCCCATTTGACCCGTTTACACCCATTTGGTCAATTAAGGTTCATAACACTTGCATTTGCACTACAAGTTTCATTTATTTCATTTGTCATTCATGTATCATCACCCATTCACCCATTTGAAGTATTCCATACTTCTTATTGGGTTCACAACCTCTTGGTGCGAGTACCACAACTCGTCTTACCCACACTTGGAGTATTTGACTCCAAATCCACCCTTTGAAGTATCCCACACTTCTATCTGGTTTGCAACCTCTTGGGGCGAGTACCACAACTCGTCTTACCCACACTTGGAGTATTTGACTCCAAGTCCACCTTTTGACGTATTCCACACTTCTATCCACCAATTCACCAAAATATCACATTATGATTGACTATATACCACATATGTCAAATACATCAAATTCTCCACATTTACATATTTGTTTGACTATTTACCACATAAGTCAATTACACCAATTTCACCACATTCATATATTTGTTTGACTATTTACCACATAAGTCAATTACACATATTTACCCCATTGCACATTCAAGTTTGGACTATTAACCACATAGTCTAATTTCACCACTTCCAATATATAAGTTTGACCTTCTACCACTAAAGTCAAATTAATACAATTCCACACATATTACATCCAAGAAATAGGAATAAACATTCATTTCAACTTATAGTATGCATACATATCACATACACCACACATTTATCTACATTACTAAGTAAGTGCAAAGGCACTTACCTTTAGAGTTAGAAGATCCCGCACCACCTTCTAGCTTTGCAAATTGATTACCTAAACATATACACCTGGTTTAGTAATCCAACAATCATCACCAACACAATATAACTAAGTCCACAACTCAATTTTCACTTCCAACCCAAACTGACCCGTTTAGGTTATCCCCATAACCAAACACCCACTTTCAATACAAACTCACGTGCTTGAGTTTTCTTTCCAATACCTTGACACTAATTTCTCATTCAATAACTTTTATTAGGTCAATTTGGTGGTTGTTCAAGTGTCTAATACCACCTAAACACTTAATCATCACTAATTCCACATTCTAGCATCATGATCCAAACACCTCCAATTTTCACCATATGAACCCTAACTTTTCAAAATCAAAATCAAAGGGTTCTAGGATGTTAATCACCACTCTTTACCTTTAGTTTAGCTAGATTATCCACAATCTAACACCATTTTACCACATGCACACATAATTTTTGGATTTCTACAAAACCCACCTACTAACACATTCAAAGGTGAAATCAATGGAAGATTACACTTACTTGATGTTAGAAAGATGATGTGCAAGCCAAAACCTTCACCAATTCAAGCTCAAAATGCACGATTTTGCTCCAACACCACTTTTCTCATTTTCTCTCTTGAGATAAACGACCCCAAATAAAAATGAGCTTAATTTTAACTTTTGCTAGTCAAAATGGCAGATTTGCCATGTTACACTTTTGGCCCCTCAACTTTCATTTCACCCATTTCATTCCAAAACTAGTTAAAACTAGTATAACCCCATTACTAACTAGAAACACACTTGTTTCAACTTATTTCTAAAATATTATTTTTACTATAATATTTATTAGAATATTTTATTTATTTGAAAACGAAACCCGAATTTTGGTTCGTTGCACCATCCAGGCTTGCTGGTCCCATACGTACTAGAACTATCCAAGATGATCAATCTTGGCCCTAGGTCCCACCTTAATCATGGCCATGATAAGTACTTATTATAGGATATATATGCACGGATAGCGTTGGGATCTCAGATACAAAATCATTTACAAAATTTTTCATAAAGCACAGTTTATAGGAACTCACCTCAACCAGAACCTCCTCCTGTTAACACCTCAACAGAACCCTATATCATATCCGACATTATCATAATCAATATCCCTATCTTAGGTTTACTCAAAGAAACCTCAGGGCGTTCAGAAATCTTACCTAGGCACTATATATGGCAGTTTGCGGACAGATTGCGAGGAACCGGACTCTCAGGAGCGGATCGAAACCTCGAGAATCGCTCTAGCAGAGCTTATGTGTGTGTTGTTGAGTGTGTTTATGTGTGAAAGTGGTTTCAAAGGTCTGAGCTCAACCTTTCCTTTTATAGGTGAGTTTTGGTCCCGTAGCGGACCGCTAAGTTAGGGTGTGGCGGTCCGCCTTCCCTTATGGCGGCCAATTCTGCTTGTTGCCCATGTATCAGACCACTAAGGTCAAGGCTAGCGGTCCGCCACCTTTCCATTCATTGTAATTCAATCGGTGAGTCATAGGGACACGTGTCAAGTCCCATGTATTTCCTTAACCAACACATAGCAGACCGCTAAGGCTCAGGGTAGCGGTCCGCTACCCCTTCCATTTTTAGATTTTTCACTTTTAGTCCTTGGGAATTATCCGGGTGTTACATGTCTACTTCCTGCCATATTTGGTTGGCCTTAGAATCAGCCTACGAAAATTCATCTATCGAACGCGTCCACAACCTCCGCGATCAACTTCGACAAAGCCTCAAAGGATCAAACTCAGTTGCTGAATATGGACTCTCGTTCAAATCCTTATGCGATCAATTATCGGCTATCGGACACCTTTATTGATGACGTTGATCAGCTTCACTGGTTCTCTGTGGTCTCTGACCAACTTTTGAAAACTTTTCCACTGCTATTCGAACCACCAGACCTGCCCCAACATTTCTCGATCTGCTATCCCGTGCCGAGAATCATGAACTGTTCATTCATGCCCCACATGGCTCCTCGCCTTCACCGGTTGCTTTCTTGGCCCAGAGTCCTCGACCTTCATCCTCCTACAGGGGTCGTGAAGGTCGTTTTTTCAGAGGTTCTGACTCGTTTCGTGGCCGTGGACGCCGATCGCCTCTTTGTCAACTCTACAGAAACAACGGTCACTATGCAAACACTTGCCCGAATCTTGCATCGTTTGCATCTTCAACAGGTAACTCTAATGATGAACTAGCCCGAGCGTTTATGGCTCAATGTCATGTTTCCTCTTCCGGTCCCGACTGGTATGTCGACTCAGGTGCCACTGATCATATGACCATATCACCCACAAATGTTACCAATCCCTCCTCAATTGCAGGTAACAATTCAGTTTTATTTGGAAATGGTGGATCCCTACCTATCACACATACAGGGCACTGTTCAATTTTTGATAAACTTCAGCTAAAGGATGTTTTGGTTATGCCCAACATCACCAAGAATTTGTTATCCATTAGTAAGTTAACACAAGATAATCATGTGGACGTTTTACTCTCTTACCCAATTTTTATATTCAGGATCGGCGGAAAAAACGGGTCCTAGCTCAAGGAAAATGTGATAATGGACTTTATGTCCTTCAACCGGGTCATCATGCTTTTGCCGCCTCCTCCACATGCCCTAAAGCATCTTTTGAAGTTTGGCATTCTCGTTTAGGACATACCTCTTTTGACACTATTGTTATTTTAAAAAAATAGGGACATTTATCTACTAATGCTATCTTACCTAAACCGAGTATATGTTTGCCATGTCAACTTGCAAAAAGTAAACGGTTGCCATTTGATATTAACCCCAAACGGGCTTCATACCCATTAGACGTTGTCCATTGTGATCTATGGGGTCCATCACCAGTTGTGTCCACTGATAACTATAGGTATTATGTTGCCTTTATTGATGACTACTCAAGGTTTTGTTGGCTTTAACCGCTTAAACTTAAGTCCGACTTCTACAATGTTTTAACCATCTTCATGAAGTTTGTTCAAAATCAACTTTCAAGAAAAATTAAACTTTTTCAAAGTGACGGGGGATCAGAATTTGTAAATACTAAAGTACGTTCATTATTTGAGGAAAATGGCACTTTTCATCGATTGTCATGCCCTTATACGCCGCAACAAAATGGACGCATTGAACGTAAGCATCGACATATTGTCAAAACCGGCCTAACCATGTTATTTAATGCCCACCTCCCACCATCATATTGGGTTGATGCTTTTTCGTCTGCAGTGTATATAATTAATCGCCTGCCTACCACTATATTGAATGGCAAATCCCTGTTTGAACTTCTCTATTTACAACTACCTAACTACAACACGTTTCGGGAATTCGGTTGCCATGTATTTCCATATCTACGAGATTATTCGGAGCACAAACTTGCACTAAAAATCTTGCCTTGCATTTTCATTGGTTATAGCTCTCAATACAAGAGATATCGTTGCCTTGATCCAGTTACGTCTTAAGTGTATATCTCTCGGCACGCACAATTTGATGAAGAAACTTTTCCATCCATTCACTCCACTAACACCTCACCTATTTCATCATTACAACTTGTAACCTTCATGGATAATACTTCTGTCACCACAGCCCCATCCATGGACCCACCTAAACCAACTACCACCCTTAGCCTACCTAAACTGTGCATCTATGCATGGACTCCCCAAACCCTCCTTTACCCATGCTACCCTTACAACTTTCACCACCCTCACACATTTCACCACCCTCACCTCAGACTCCACCCACACCTACCTCACCCCCAACTCCAATACCATCTCCCACTGTTGACAACAATCCTAACCCCAGCACTACTGTCCATTCGACCCCAAACCCTCCACCACCACCCCCTCTCCCGACTCATTCCATGATTACCCGTGCTCACGCTGGTATTTTTAATCCTCGACACCAAACTGATTTATCTCATACCACTACTCATGTTCTGTCTAATGCTCTATTTGCCTCTTGTGGCCCAAAGGGATACAAGACAGCTGTAAAGGCCCCTAAATGGATTGAAGCTATGCACCGTGAGCTTGATGCTCTTCGACAAAATAATACTTGGTCTTTAGTTCCTCGCCCTTCGAACAGACCCATTGTTGGTTCAAAATGGCTTTATCGCACCAAGTTTCACTCCGATGGGACTATTGAACGTCACAAAGCTCGTCTTGTGGCTCAAGGATTTAGCCAAACCCCCGGCATTGATTATTCTCACACCTTTAGCCCTGTTGTTAAATCCTTCACGATTCGCATCATGCTCTCCTTGGCTGTCCTAAATAATTGGAAATTACACCAATTAGATGTTAATAACGCTTTTTTACACGACCATCTTAATGAATGTGTTTATATGGAACAACCGCCAGGATTTCTCAATCCCTAATTTCCTAATCATGTGTGCAAACTTAACAAAGCGTTATACGGGCTAAAACAGGCTCCACGTGCGTGGTTTCATCGGTTAAGCACGTTCTTACTTGTTAGTGGGTTTTCTGGAAGTCGGGCAGATACATCCCTATTTATCTTTAAACAAGATTCTTGCGTAATGTATTTATTGGTCTATGTTGATGACTTGATACTTACCGGAAATTACGATCATATCCTATCTGCCTTCATTGATCGATTGAACAAAGAGTTTGCCATCAAAGTCTTAGGGGAGCTAAACTACTTTCTTGGGCTTGAAGTTATTAACACTTCAACTGGATTATTTTTAAAACAATCCAAATATGCTCGGGAAATTTTGGAATGAGCTAAGATGCTTGATGCAAAGCCGGCCCACACTCCGCTTGCCACTAACATATCCTTCACATCCACGGGTGAACTTTATTCGGATCCCACGCACCATCGCTACATTGTTGGTGCTCTCCAGTACTTAACCATCACTCGCCCTGATATTTCTTATGCCGTAAACCAAGTAAGCCAATTTTTACATGCGCCCACTACTATCCACTATCAGGAAGTCAAGAGAATTCTCCGTTACATCAAGGGTACGTTAGCCTTTGGACTTACTTTTTCCAAACCTTCCAAGACCTCGCTCCTTGGATACTCTGACGCTGATTGGGCTCGTTGTCTTGAAACTCGCCGTTCCACATATGGTTACTCAATTATTTTTGGGAGGAAACCTGGTTTCATGGAGTGTGAAGAAACAACCTACAATTTTCCGATCTAGTTGTGAATCTGAGTATCGGGCTATGGTCAACACTACCGCTGAGATAATTTGGATTACTCACCTTCTTCGTGAGCTGCATGTTTTACCCCTGGACCGGCCAACCCTTTTATGTGATAATCGTAGTGCTAAATTCCTCACTCAAAACCCCATTGCACACAAGCATGTAAAACACATTGAATTGGACTATCACTTTATTCGGGAACTTGTTGCTTCTGGGAAACTGCATACTCGGTTCATACCTACCAAGTTTCAAGTGGCAGACATATTCACTAAAAGCCTACCACGACCGCAGTTCGAATTCTTTCGAAATCTTCTCCGTCTCGGTCCACCACCGTCTCGCTTGCGGGGGATATTACACCACCTTTATGAAAGAGTTATTATAACCTTTAACATTCCAATTTGTATTTACTTTAGCCTCTTCATTATCTCTGTATGTATTTATATATATATGTATCTCGATTGTATTTTAATATCAATTCAGTGAATATATTAATCATAGTAACAAACCCTTCTTCCCTTCCCTGGTAATTTCATCATAATATATCGTAAACTTTCCGTCAAGATGTATCCTTTAATCAACCAAAATATGTTTTTATCCAATTAATTGCAATTCAAAATTTGAACAAACCAAACATGCCTTAAGCATCTTAGACTAAACGTAATGGGCGGATGAGAGTCCGGGCGTGGTGCCACCTCATCCACCACGGGTGTGGAACACCGCGTCGGATAGGGGTGAAGGGGGAACGTGGTGAGAGGCGGGTGATGGTGTTCACCGGTGTGAGAGTGGAGGGGCCATTTAATTTTTTGACCGTTGGACCCAATGTTACCGTTTGAGACCATTTTTTTTATTTACCCTATATAAATACCAACCTAAACAACTAAATTTTTACACAATATTTCTACATTCTTCTCTCTATATTTTTATAAAAAATTCAAAAATGTTTCCATAGCAATTTGTAAACAACCCAAACAACCCGAATCATCCGAACAACCCTATGGGGGGTACGTTCCACAACCCCCGGAGGCGAACCTGTTGTTAACGTTTGTAAATTGGAGTCATTACCCGCCTCATTTCCTGACTTCAAATTAGTCTACACCCACAATCGATTTTTTATCCGACTATATGCAAGACTACGTAACCCCACAACCGTCACCCGACATTGTACCCGAGACTCAACCGTCACCCGACATGGTACCCGAAACTCAACCGCCACCACAAACAAAAAAAAAAGAACACATAAAAAGAAAAGCCACTACTTCTACACCCGAAGCGGGTACGGTTAAAGGGTGTTCCGAAAAGTGGTCGCCGGATGAGGAGCTAGCTTTGGTGAAAGCATGGATCCACGTGTCGGAGGATCCAATAGTTGGTACGTATTGTTATTATAGAAGTATTATTATTTTTGTAATGTTTTTTTTATCAAATGGTATGTTATTTAATTTTATAGGACGTAACCAAAAAGCCGGAATTTTTTGGAAAAAAATATATGAACAATTTTGTGAAGCAATGGGTAAAGGCGGATACAGTACGGAGGACATGGTAAGTGGCATGTGGAGGGATATCCGGTTGAAGGTTGGCGACTTTAATGGAAACTACAAAAACAAGTTAAACAACCGCCAGAGTGGTCAAAGTGACATTGATATCTTTCAAGACACGTTAGAAGCGTATAAAGAAGATAATAATGGGTCGGTGTTTAAAATGGTTCCACTTTGGGAACTATTAAGAAAGTGCACGAAGTTTGATCCAGTCCCGTTAATGGGACAATCATCGTCTAAACGATCAAAAAGCTCATCCCGCCATGATGTTAGCCAATCTAATTCGGATAGGCGTAGCATTAATTTCAACGACTCGGGCGATGAGTTTCCGGAAGAAGCCGCTCGCCCTATCGGAAGAGACAAAGCAAAACGAGCCACATCATTGTCATCAACCCAAACCAACGATTACAAGGAGAGTTTGGACACTATATCCGACCGGATGGCCAAGTTCAACAAAGGAGAAAAACAAAAGGCGAGCGATATGAGACTTTATTTCATGAACATCGATCATTTGGTCGGCGACGAGCGAGAGAAATTTGTTAAATTGAAGAAACAAATTGAAGAAAAATATAATATGTAGTTTAGTAGTTTTTTTAGTATTATGTTGTTTTTTCTTTTTAATATTATGTTGTTTTTTTTAGTTTTATGTTTTTTTAGTATTATGTTGTTTTTTTTAATATTATGTTATTTTTTTTATTACGTTTTAATTTTAGTATTAATTAAATTAAAAAAAATAATTATGTAATAATTACAAAACTGGCCACCTTCACCCAACCATTACACACATGGATGAAGGTGATGGTGAGTTCTGCCATGGTCTACGTGACGCCTACGTGGCACAGGATGTGCCATCACCTTCACCCTTGCATTAGTCAGTCTTAGAATAGCCCATGCCTTTTAGTTGACACTTTTAGTTTTTTTTAATTGTTCTCAAACAAGTTCTATTGTTTGAATGGGTGTAAACACATAGATTTTGCAATGTGGCAAACTAGAAATTAAGTCCGTGCGATGAAGTGAGTTTGCGAACTTCGTTACATGCGTTACGGCGGTGACATTACGTCACTAAGTACATAAAAGAAACGTATGAAGTTGTCGTAACTCGGTTCTAGAGATCGAGAAATATATAAATTGTCAAACAAATATGAGTTAACATTGAAAAGACAAATTCGTTAAAAAAGTTAATAACAAAGTAAAAACAAAATAGAAAAATAAACAGAAATGTTTACAAATGAATATAAAAAAGGTAAAAGTAAACAAATCTGGTTTGTCAAACCCCGTGTCGACGGGTTTAGCAAGGTTATTGAAGAAAAATAAAATTAGTAAAACAATAATGAGTTAAAAGAGTATATTATACATGTTACAGATATAAAGTTCAGAGTTTAGAAATTTGAATAATAAGTTAAAAGCGTATATTATATGTATGTACATGTGTAAACTTGAGAGTTTAGAAATTTAAAGGGTACCTAAGAAACTTGAGAGGTATATTTGAATTTTTAGAAAATTTAAAGGTTTTATTTAAAAATATAGAAACTTAAGGGTATATATGAATACATTACTAATAGTTTTTTTTAATCTATTTTTTTCTTTTCTTTCATATACACCTCTTTAAGTTTGAATATTTTTTTAATGTTATCTCTTAACGTTAAAAATTTTTAATTATACCTACTCAAATTTAGTTTTTACTTTGTTATAAATTCTTTAACGAATTTTTCTTTTCAATTTTAAATATACCTATCACGCAGCCCAGTTTACCTCCTTAGTATATATGATCTGATTTTTACTCAATAACTTTCGTTCGTTAACTAATTTTTTTATTAACGTTAAAAACGCAGTCATATTCAAAGTAGGGTATTGTTGATGTGTCGTGTGTTATATCGACTAAAATTAGACCGACACAACCGAGCCGTCATAACTTTATACGTTTCTTCTATGTCCTCAACTGTTTAAGGTCCGCCTCGCACGGGTCACATTTCCTAGTTTTATTTTAAGAGTCACTTTGGATGGGTTAAGCAATTATGTAATACAATAAATTTTTGTGACGGTCAAGTTGGTCCGAACCTTTGATCACCAAAAGTTTTAAGCATTTAAAATGATTAGTGTGTCAAATATGTATCATAAAAAGTATAATATCTTAATAATAGTATTAACTAACTAAAACGATTTTAGAGATTTTATGCATTAAAACGCACTTTATACTAATTTTTTTCCCATTGTCTTGTTACCGTTTTAACACTTATTCTATTTTATCTATTTAACTCATTTTAAATAAAACTAGCTCAAATACGGTTCGAGATAAAACAACCTAACTTGACGGAACATAAATATATAGGTTGAAATTCCAGCCTCTAGCTTTTAGATGTTCTCACTCAACTTGTTTCAATGTGAAAGTTTACGAGTGTAGACTGTAAAACATCGGGTACTCGTTGTGCACCCAGAATATTGGCTACGTGTTTCTTTTATCCAAGTATGGCCAATAACTCTAAACCCGCCGGCCCATAAAGCATCTACTATTGGAAGAGGTGGATCGATATACAACTTACTACATAGTAAAACTAACCAAACGGGTCAAATCACAAAGTCTAGCCAAAAAAGTAACGGGGCACATACGATAAATAAATCGACCCATTTATAAAGAAATGACTTGAAATAATCACTCTAAGATCCTACATGAACTTGACAAGCAAATTACACAAACCATATGTTGTAACTCGAAGAAAGATACAAACAAGAATACAATTAAGCACGAACGTAGTTACACAACCCAACTTAAAAAAGAACTCATTGTCGCCTCATTGATCCGTTTTCCATAGTCAAACTCGCATCACCAACCTTGCGGCCATCTCCCCTTCGGGTCAAGCTCAGGTAACCATCTCCGTCTCTTCAGTTTAGCACCCAAGGTTTTGCTCCCAAACGTCTTTTTATTTCGCCATATGAACTTCAACAAGAACCCCTTTCGAAACGACTTACGCGTTTGACTTTGACTTTGGGGCAAGTTTATAAACACTTGTTCATGAGCAGGAAATATCTCATCATGTGTTCTAATGGTGTTGAACCTAACATACCTTTGTTCCAAGGACTCTTTGGGTATTTCCCTAGCTAACATAGGAGATGCACCACCCCAATTGTTGGTGCCTAAAGATGGATGTTGGGGTGTTCTAAATTCCAATAATTCTCTTTCCCTCATCTTCAAAGATCCACTAGGGTATAACTGTATAACTAACTGTATAATTGGTTTATGATGTATAAAATTTTGTATTGCTATAAGAAGATGAAAGATTCTTGGTTCAAGAATTACAACTGTTGGACAGGAAATGGACAAGAAACGACGGTGAATTCGAGGTTTAAAAGATGAAAAATGACAAAAACGGGTTTAATTAGCGCATAATTTTTTAATAATATATCAAATCAAGCAGCATAAAACAAAGTAGTTTGCCTAAGATGTTAAACAAGGCTTAAAGAGAATAAAATGGCAACTGAATCTATACAAAGAGACATAACTAAACTATAAATAAAAGGATTTACAAATAAGTTTTTAGGACAAAGGATGGGCTTACCAGAACAGAACCTCAGCATTCAGGAGATAGTTCTTAACAATCTGAGCTGTTTATCAACTTTTGCTGTAAATAAAACATGATGAAATTAATAGGAACATGATTGTCACATGTTAATAACATTCTACTACGTAAACGTCTGGTTCATAGTAGTCAAAGGCGCTTGCCTAGGCCCTTGCCGATAACACCTTGCGTCCATCAAGGCACACAGGCACAAATTCCGGTCAATTTTACTACACCAGATGAAACAGCTAAAAAAGTATCCAATAATTCATCATTTGTTAGAATATAAACCTTGCAAAACAAGCGGGTCGGGTTGGGTTGGGCAGGCTAACGGGTCAGGATGGGTTCGTGTCAAGAAGGGCCGTTCTAAAAAGTGGCCATTTTGGTTAGGGTTAGAATGGGTTTTGACAAAAATGGATACGGGCCAAAACGGGCCGTTTTATGTTTACAAGCAATCTCAAGAGTTATCCGACAAATCAATTACTGCGACTTACATTTTGATTAAATTTAGAGATTTCATATGTTAACTTGGGTCAGAAAGGGTTAGTGTGCGGTAGCTGTGGCAAGGGGTATATCTCACCCGTTTCACCCCTGGAGGCCGTTAATAGTTGACCCTTTCTGACATGCTCTCAACCCATTATGACCCGCTCTTCATTTTAGACCTGATATGTCATTTAGAATCACCCAAATCTGCCCAAAGTGTTTCAGATCTAACCCAAACTAACCCATTCTTAATACAATGGGTTTAAATTGCCAGGTTTATTAGAATAAAACAACTTTCAATAAAGAACAGTATCAGAAAGAGGGAAATCAAACATAATTTATGGTGGAGTTTATGAGGTGTTTGGTAGGGCTAACGGGTCAGAGGAAACCGACGGTTTCAGATCTGATTTCTGTAGCTGCAGTGCTTTGATGGAAGAATGCAGTTTGAATCAGAAGAAACAATTAGGAGATACCACTACCATATAAGAAGATATAGGAATATACATGAAAGTAGAAATTAGAAACTTATATACAAAAATCCTACAATATTACAATTAGGAGGTACCACTACCATATAACCTGAGAGATTTCATATGTTAAATTAGTTCTCTTAGTTAGCTTCTGATAGTCTTGTGCGTATCACCTCTGGGCTCGGTATCTTGTTAACACTGCAAATGAAGAAAAATTTGTCAAGAAAAAATGAACCAAAAAGAATGTATTTAATACTTTAATTTGGTATTACTTCAAAAGAAGTTGGTCTTACCAACACAAAAAATCACCATTAGATGCTATTTTCTCATAAATCCATTCAGGAGCTAGCTCTTGCAACAATCTAAGCTGTTCATCAACTTCTCCTGTAAATATTAAAAACAAGATTTAAATTTTTGTAGTTTTTTTATAATGAAATTAGTAGGAACTTTGACCATGAACATATAGACTTACTCGGGTCAACTATTTCCAACTCGTTTGAAATGATCATGTTCACAAGCAACTCTTTCGTGATGACTGTCCGTTTAGTTGATTGAAAGAAGAACAAAAGTGTGTCAAATAGTTTAGGTAATCTTGAAATCACTTGTTTCCTCCATTTAGCTTGTGTGATTTCTGGTTTCTTTTCCTCTAATTCTTTCAATTCTTTTTATTTTATCTGAAAATTGAAATAAATGATAAATCATCAATTAGGAACAATCATATCCACATTTAGTCTCAAGACTATGAAAATGCATATAATGAGGCATGGTTGTTTAATGAGGTTACCGATGCTAGAAGATCACGCGAGAGAATATCAGAAAGATCATCATCGTCATCCGTGGATACCCTTTAACAGGTGGTGGTTTATTCTTCATAGGAGTCTCAAATATTATTGATCTTTTGATGCTTGCACGTCTGGTTAATTTGCTAGGAGACATGCTTGATCCTTCATGTGGGGTCATAAAACCCCTAACTAGTGCTCGAGCCGATTGCACAGGTGTATCACTGAATAGAAGATCTTCTTTCCCCAAATCAAACCCCTTTATTGGTGTTTCAGGTAACCTTACACAGCACTTTAATGGTGATAGATCATCTGATTCTTGTTTTGAGAAATGTCTTTTGAAAGATTGAGGCATATGAGATGCTGCCATTGGCTGTTGTTCATATAGTGGATATGTTATATCTTGATCTGAATCAAGATCTGGTTTTTGAATTGCATTTGAAGATGTTAATCGGTTCGATCGATTAAATGGTTCAGGTAACATTTCCTCTGGACCTTCATCTCCCTAATCACAAACACCATGAAATAACAAAACTGTAGGCAACATACAGACCTCAAACCCTAATTCAAAATCACACAGTTGAAGCAAATAGAATTATTTTTATAAATGGTACCAACCCATTAGATGCATCACAAGGGGTAGTTTTTTTGTTATGTTTCACAAGGGGAATTTTCGCCCCTGGCCTCAATCATGGTGCATTAGCTTTATTGCCCCTCTGAATGGCCGACCTCTAGGAGAAATCCCCATTCATAGAGGCGATTTCTCCCTTGATTTTAGAGAGGTTACAAGGTTAATGCACGAGGATTGAGGAGGTCGACCCTACCAAAGGTGACCAAAAAGGTATCCCTTATGATGCATGTATTGCAATAAAAAATGAAAGCAAATACCTCAGGATTTGATTTCAAAAACCTCACAAGCCTAGATCGAAACAATTTATTCATCATTATATACGCGCTATCAGAAGTCAGCTTCTCATCATTTTCAACTATACCAAGATTCAAACCGATATGAAGATATGGTTTCATACAACTAGTCCGATCATCACGAACCAGAATCTTCTTAATCTCAATAGCTTCTGGTAAAACAAACTTAATCTGAGCTAAATGACTGTAACCAAAACTCCTATAACATATTCCAGAAACACAAATCAGTACAGTAGATTATCCAACACATGAACAGATAATTAACAAATGGTTAGGTTTATAAATTATACCTATCTGTTAAGATCTCAACCTGCCGGCTAATGTTTGTAAACGTCGATTTAGATCCTTTCAATAGGAGTAACCGAATTGAAGATCCTAAGCTATGAAAGAATTTATTCAACATTTCATACCTAAAAATAGAAAATCACATCAGCATATAAGAAGTTTAGATTCGATAGAAAGGGGGAAATGAAACATACTTTTCTGGAAGCAATTTGGAGGCGTTAGGTTTGGTGAATTTGATCTCGATTGAATCTGCCGATGATGTTAACGGAGAGGAAGAAATTGAAGGTTTCCGGAGCTGATTGGCCGCTTCCTTGACTTGTTTAACCGATCGCTGTGATTGCCGGTGGGTGACAATTCTTCGCGGCGGATGTGCTTGTTTTTCGGGGGTTTTGGAGGTCCACGGGCTCTGATCTGGTGTTTCAAGTGCTTCGCCGGAGGATCGGAGGAACTTTTTCGATTTGAACGACGGCAGTGAATCCATTTCGTAGATTTTGCGTGTGATGGGATTAAGATGGTAACGGTGGGGGAGATGGTGTGAAATAATAGGGTTTTTGGCGCCAAATCACACGTGGACGCGGGAGGAGGGTGGGTTGTTTGTAACTTTTAAGTTTTGTTTTGGACCCTTAATTTTTAACTTTTGTAGTTTTGACCCTTACAGCTTGAGATCTTGTTTATTGGAGTCCCAAATAGTTAAGAGCATTCACAGTAGGTTCCATATATTTATATGAGTTTTCCTATATTTTATGGGGTAGTTGTGAGTGAAGAAGAGAGAAAAAGTATAAATTTTCTATGTATTTAAGAAAAACATTATAAACCTGTATAAATTTTTTAATATTTTTTTAAAGTGGTTGTGAGTTGAAAAAAGAGAAAAGGTATGAAAAAATATTATTTAATTGAAAAAGAAGAGATAAAATATGATGATTTTAATGTAATTATAAGGATGAGAATAGAGATGCTACTGTGAATGCTCTAAATACGTTACTTTACATGTTAAAACCGAATCACGATTTGACACCCCAAATCTGGTTAATTTAGGTTTTGATTTAAAAAAATTATGTATCAACTGATAATTTTAATTGAAAATAAAAGCATATAAACGGATTAATAAAAACAAAATACCTTCTTGAAAAATAACATATCAATAAATAATTTAATTGATCTTTGATGTAATTTCTAAAAAAAACAAAAGTATATGCACGAATTAATAAAAGCAAAATACCTGGTTATATCATCTAGACAATTCTAATATCAGTAATGAATCATACAGTCTTACTCTCACAGACTCATATTCCTTATATTAACGTTACATAGAAAAATCTATAGCAAAAATCGTTATGGATGAAAATTTTATTCAAGAAATGTTCAATGAAATATTAAGAAATAAAAATCAAACAAATTCTAAGATTTTCAAATGTTTTGAACCCCTTTTTTGTATGTTTAAAACCGAATCAAAATTTGGTTTTGAATCTCAAAAAGTAACATATAAATCGATTAAACAAAATTAGTAAAAGACAAAACAAAACTATTTCCACTAATTAATAATAGCAAAATACCTTCCAAACAATATCTCAAATAGAGTCGTTACTTGTTATCCATTTTCTCCTATGAACTCGTATTCCTTTATCAGCGTGAACGAAAATGTTTTCAAGAAATGTTTAATGAAATACCAAGAACTAAAGATCGAAACAAATTCTAAGATTTTCAAATGTTACCAAACCATCTGTACATATTTATATTAAGCTTACATTTGATGACCGTTGGCCTTCATATGTTCTTATTTGGTAAAAGTTTAACATAATTAAGAAATCTTCCAATGGCAATAAGGTTTCTGGTTTAATGGTATGGTAGTGATGGTAAAGGCTTGGGATCTTTTAGGTAAGTTCAAACCTGACTCAAGGGGGTTTTTCACATAGTGGTGTGTTTCATCCTTGATGGTACTTGGGTGAGTCAGACCTGAAGTGTTAAAATCAGTATGGGCGGTTGGCATCCCGTCTCAGAATGCTTACTCAGGCATTGGGGTAGTACGAAAACGCCGTTAAAACAAATTAAAAAATCTTGCAAAGGCCAGCCAATTCGTAACGGGCCAACTTTCATAGCCCATTGGGCCTAAATCAATCTCAAGCCCATTCATCTGCCGTGCGGCTGCACAGTTAACATACATCTCACGTCTTCCTTTGTCTTGTTTGTTAAATAAAAAATCTAGAGATAGAAAGTGTTGGATGAAGAACAAAAGCTTCTTGCAGCATAAAATTAAACACAATTCCACTTTCTTCTTCTTCACGCAATCGCAACCACACACTTAATCTGTCTTTCCACTTCAATTTCTCAATTAGGGTTTACAGTTCCAATTTCTTGATTTTGATCGGTAAAGTTTTGATTTTTAGAAAATTGCACAAATTATGTACTTATTTTCTTGTTGCCCAAGTGGGATTTGTTGAATCTTTATGTGGGGTTGGTTTTAATTTGCCTATAGCTGATTTTGCCCCTAAATTTATTCAAGAATTATAACATGGTTTTGGGTAATATGATTGTTGTAAAGATGCAAACTTTGTGTTTTTGTACTTGATTCTGTTTACTCTTGAGTTGCTTTTTGATCTTTGCTTGGTGCTGTTAGTTGCTTGGTTGAATTGGTTAGCGATGTTATCAGGGCCGGAGATGATCACGGGCGAGGAGGAAGGGCCGCTCCCGGAGGGGCCCAAAAATTTTAAATTATATATATTATATATATTTTTTTAAAAACTATTATAGTATGTTATTTTAAAATTATAATTTTGTTATGTTTATTGATATAAATTTTTTTGTTTTAATAAAGATTTTTGTATTTAAAATTTTATCGTTTGGGGCTCTTTTTTCTAACTCATCCCAGGCCCCTAAATCCTCAGCTCCGTCCCTGGATGTTATATTAGGCATGTTGAATTTGGTGGTCTTGTGGTGTTTATCTTATTCTCTTTTAAATAACCCATATGTACAATCTAAAAAGCCTAATAAGTTCTATATATGGTTTAATATTTGAATAACCCATATGTACAATCTAAAAAGCCCGCTCCTGAAGCACAAATCCAGCCCCCGTGCAGAAAGTGTGCCTCAGACCCGCACCTTATGCTGGTTTTTTACCTAAAAAGCATGCCTCACATGTGCCTTTTGTACGCCCCTCGCCTTGCCTACACAAAAACGCTGCGGCTAGGCGTGCATCAGGCACTTTTAATTACACTGCCACTGGTTTTTAGTGGGCAATGGGATTTGTTGCACAAATAATTTACTACTTTATGGTTGCCCGAGTGGGATTTGTTGAATCTTGATGTGTGTTTAATTTTAATTTGGCTATAGCTGATTTTGCCCCAAATTTATTCAAGAACAATAACTTGGTTTTGGGTGGTATGATTGTTGTAAAGATGCAAACTTTGTATCCTCTACATGATTCTATTAACTCTTTAGTTGCATATACTTGATTGAGTAGGTTAGTAATGTAATATTACTCATGTTGAATTTGGTGATCTTATTTTCTGTTTCCCCAAATTTGAATGTTGAAATGCTATCATAGAACTTATGGGTGCCCTTTGGTTATTGTTTTTGTGAGAATGTGGTATAAGATAATGTTCTTATGGAATACATATTGGGACATGGTGATTGATACTAGTAGTTACAAAGTCGGTATATAGTTGAAAGCATTTGTTAAGAGTTAATGCCACAACTATATAAAAACATAGAGGAAAATGTAGGATGATAAAAGTACCGGTATATAGTTGAAAAGCATCTACTAGAAAGTAAAGATTGGAGGTTGATTGCTGTATGATAATTCCCCAGGAGATTTGGCTATGAGATTCTTGGTTGATGCATTGCTTGCTTGATAATTTTTAGTTGTATTTTGTATGCCCCTTTTTTGTTTCTTTTCTTGCTTACTTTTATAATAATATCCTACTTTAAGTGAACCAAAAGTTTTGGATACTATTTGGTGCTAATTTGTATTTAAAGCAGAACAGAAATTGCATAGCAATTTAACCGGCAAACTTACATTTTTAAGTGGTACATATCTGCAAGAAACCAGTAAGAATCTTCTTACTTAGGATCAAAATACTATAAGAAAACTGATTATTGTGATAACTGTGAGTTACCCATATATCCCTAACTTTAAGCGTATCATCATCATTTAGGTTGAAAACCGATCATCCAGATCAACATGACTAACTTTATACAACAAATAGTCTGGTGCATGCTTTAAAAATGCACATACAAAAATTTGCGTTTTTTTTTTTATCTTTTTATTTATTTTTGAATGGTATTCAATTGTTACATTATTCATATATAACTTTCTGCCCATTTCAGAATCTTGGTGTAAATATTTAACTTCTTCGGGGGATGGACGACGTGGTTTTGCATACTCATAATCTTATATAGCAATGTTTGGTGGGCAAAAAGGCGCCACAGCTCTCCACCACTTAAAACAAAAGTTACTCGGTGAATCAACTTATACGACATTGAATGTTGATGTTACCCCTGAAATCGAGTTATCTGATTACCAACGGCCCCCAAGTGTTGGTAGTGAAAGCCCGTCGGGGCTTCTTAATGGTGAAAGCTTGAAAGTCGAACCAATTGCTGATTTGGATTTATTCTTTGAGAGACTTTATAGCTACTATTGTGAAAAAGGTCTACGGTGCATCATCATTAAGTGGATTGTTGAGCTTTTGAGTTTGGCTTTTACCATATGTTTTTCGGGCTTCTTTTTATTATTTGTTGATTGGAATGGTCTTCGAAGGGCAAAATGTGGGATGCTGTTGAATCAGGGATAAAACCATGTGATCTTGCTAAAGAGGCTCTTTATGAGCATCCTTTGACACCTTTAACTACTTTTAAGGTTGTTATATTTGGTTATTTGGGAATCACCTTCATTTATTGGATATTTTGCTTTTTAAGGTTCTTTGTACAGTTGAAGGATACACTAGACATACGCCAATTCTACATTAACAGGTATTCATTAATGTGTAATTAATTTTAGAGGTTGTTTGGATGTGTGTTCAAAATGGTTGGCTGGGTAGAGCGTCAAAACATACATTTTTAATACAAATCCAAACTCTTTTCGTATCTTTAGTTTTGTAATAAGTTTATGTAATAAATAAGATTTGAAGGCTATATTGTTTAGATAATAATCTGAATTTTTTATAATAATAAAGTAGTTTAGGAGGTTTTAAGCATTTGAAAACACTTTAGATGAGTTCCGACGCGTTTGACCTGTTTTCATTTTAGCCTAGTTTCAAAATATTACAAATACAACCCAAATCGACCCATTTTTAGAAAAAATGGGTTGTAATCGCTACTTCTACCTTAAAGTGATAATATGATGAACTCACGGTCACATGATTGCTTTCATAACACCCATATTAAATGAAAATTTAGAGGTTTTTGTTCAAAATAAGCAAAGTTTTTTTATTATTTTTATTTTTTTGGTTGCAAGTCTTGGTGTGACTGACAATGAGATGCAAACCATGCCATGGGCATCAATTCTTGAAAAAGTAGTTCAAGTCCAAGAATCACGACAATTATGTGTGGTGAAGGATCTTTCGGCCCATGATATTGTGATGCGATTGATGAGGAAGCAAAACTACTTGATTGGAATGTTGAACAAAGGGGTGCTAGCCTTCTCGATATCTTCGTGGGTTCCGGGTGCGGGTCCCACTATCAAGAAAGGTCCTAATGGTACACGATATTGCCTAATGCTAACAAAGACTCTTGAATGGACTTTAAATTGGTGCATATTGCACAGCATGTTTGATAGGTTTGTAATATCTTTCTCTCTCATGTAAAGCACATATGAATCTTGATCATGTCAAAACAGTCTAATAGTGCTTTGTTGTGTAAGCAGACAAACGGACAAACATACCTTGTAAAATCCCACTCATAGCAGGGCTATTGGTAGGGTCTGGAGAGTGTGGGATAGGGGCAAACCTTTTCTCTAACCCACAGGATAGAGAGGCTGCTTTGTAGTGTAAGAATAATGTTATTGCAAATTTGACCTGTTTACATCTGAGTGGTCGATTCAGGGTATGTTTTATCCTTAACGGGTCAAACAGGTAATATAAAAGTTGGATAAAATGAAAACAAGTTAAATGGGTTGAAAGTCTCCCACAATGTATTTTTAATGCATAAAACATCCTAAATCGTTTCTAAAAAATAGATTTTTATTGAAATAATATACCTTTTTATTATCACTTAACTCTAATTGTTCACAAAGTTGGTCACCGTTTTGACCCGTACAAAAGTGACCTGTTTTAATCCGTTTCCCACCCAACCCAATTTGTCACCTCTATTTGTTGTGTGCCACCTAACATCTTATAAAATCTTTTGCAGAAACTTTTGCATTAGGAATGACTTTGTTAGTGACCGCAATACATTAAAGAAAAGGCTAACTGTTGTTGGGGTTGCAATGCTTCTTCTCTCTCCATTTCTTGTTTTTATGCTCGTGTATCTCTTTCTAAGACACGCAGAACAATTTTATAATCATCCTAGTACAGCTTCTTCTAGAAGATGGTCAAATCTTTCAAAATGGATATTTAGGGAATATAATGAGGTAATTTCCCAATTTTATTATTTATTAAAACTGTCTTTGCATATTACTTAATAAAATGGGCCCGACTCATGTCATGTATTTTCTCCAACCGGTCGCACCGGTAAATTTAGTTGATAAAGAAACGGGTCGAATGGGTGGAAAGTTGCCAAAGTGAATACCTCCTAAATCATTTTATTCAAAATATTATATTGTTTTTGAGATAGTATAGTTTTCTGGTCTAATTTGATACGCGAATTGTTTATAAAAACATAATATTTCGACAAAAACCACCGACACGTACCAAAATTACCCATTTTGACCTGTTACCCGACCCGTCGATTTGCAACAACTGCTTATTTTTACATTTTAGGTGGATCATTTGTTCAAGCACCGTATCAACAGCAGTGTAACACATGCCTCAGATTATTTAAAGCAATTCCCGTCGCCTATTCTTTCAATCATTGCAAAGTTTGTATCTTTTGTTTCTGGTGGCTTTGCTGCAATCTTAATCATCATTGCGTTTCTTGAAGAATCTTTACTTGAAGGCCATGTAAGGTTTTCTCACACGTTTCTGTCATAACCTGAAATGTCAAACTGACCCGTCGTGACTAAAGTCTTGGTTTTCATGATTGCAGATTTTCGGGCGTAATTTGTTTTGGTATGGAGCTGTTTTTGGAGCTATAACAGCTATAAATAGGGCTCTTGTGTCGGATGAACTTTTAGTACTTGATCCACATGGGACCATGTCTTTAACGATTCAACAGACACATTATATGCCTAAAAAATGGCGCGCTAAGGAAAATACCGAATTTGTTCGAATGGAATTTGAAACTCTTTTACAGGTATACCCTTTTTGCTAAGATTGGCAATTTCGACCCATTTGCTTATGAACAAGTTGATTTGAGCTTTGTTTTTATCTCAAACAAGAAAAATGATTTTAATGGATTGAAAGTCATCCTATGTTTATCTTCAATGCATACAACCTACTAAATCGTAATTTAAAGATTTGGATTGTAATTAATTTGATTTTGTAATCATATGTTACACATTTTTTATAGTGGCGCTGTCGTGGCAACTTATATTGTTATGTAGTACACCGGAAAGATGTTGCTGGAAGAGATGGCTTCGATCTTTGTAACTCCATTCTTGCTCATCTTTGTAGTACCAAAGGTATTGTTAATAATTTTTCACAATTAACTATCTTCCATGACAATTGCAACATTATTGGAAATTTTTATTAGAGTACACAATGGAAAATCTTGTGGACCCAATTCAGGAGGTGTTTGGATTTTTAATTTTGATGAAATAATTTTGATTTTGATTGTATAATCTAGGTGGCAAATTGATAAGACTCCACCTTCGCAACTGGTCAACAGTCCCGGTTCAGTTACTTTGACAGTCAAAGTCAAGAGTCAAAGTCAAGGGCTGAATTAGGGGGGTCAAAGTCAAGGGCTGAATTAGGGGAGTCAAAGTCAAGAAGCGGATTTAGTGGAGAAAACTCCTTATGACCTTTTAGTATAAATAGAGCTAGGTCTCTTTTATTTGGGGAGGTTAAATTATCTAATATATCTTGTCATAATGTTATTTGGAGAGTAGCCCCTCTCGAATCGGGCCAACTCTCTTACTTTTTTTAATAAAATCAAGCTTTCATTTTCTAGTATCTATCATTTGGTTCCATTGCCGGGAATCACGATGGTGCAGACCCGGAGAAATCAGATTGGAGGCCGTGGAATTTATCATGATTCAAAAGCTGCTCGATTGGCGATTATCTCAGAAAAAATCGATTCCTTGTTATCCCTGAAGAATGATATTGCATCAATCAGGGAAGCTTGGCTAGCAAGGCAAACACAAGTAACCAAGGAGCCCGAGGATGAACCTCACGGACCACTCCCAGATCTGAATATGGATGAATTTCCTGGTGACAACCCAGGGGATGACGAAGATCGGTCAAAGAAGGCTATAAACCCAAGCCATGGATATCCCTCCCAAAACACTGCCCCCGCCCCCTCTTTGCACCACCATCGGCTCCTACACAACCTCCAAAACGAACATACCCCACCATCTTGCCGTTTTAAAACCCACACCACCCATCAGGCCCAATGGGTCTTTAGTTGTCTCAACCCAAATTGAACGAGTCCCAACAATCAACCGGGTCACTATGACCGTCACACTCTCCGCACCAAGGGTTGTTTTGAAGTTGTTCAAACAGGATAGGTATTTTGCTTCGGCTACGGCGCAATTGACATCGTTCATATGGGTATCGGCGAGACTCGAGTGGCACTCACCGTGGGGTTTCGCTAAAACTGCCCCAAATGCCACTAATCGAACCGAATGGCGCCCACCATGGGTTTTTGATGAAGGTCAACCAGGCTTCACTCTCTCCGTTTCATTCCGACTTGAGGTCAAGTCGTTTCTCCAAGCGGGAAGTATTGATAAGACTCCACCTTCGCAACTGGTCAACAGTCCCGGTTCAATTACTTTGACAGTCCAAGTCAAGAGTCAAAATCAAGGGTTGAAATAGGGGAGTCAAAGTCGGCGGATTTAGTGGAGAAAACTCCTTTTGACCTTTTAGTATAAATAGAGCTAGGTCTCTTTTATTTGGTGTGGTCAAGTTATCCAATATAGCCTCTCTCGAATCGGGCCAACTATCTTACTTTTTTTAATAAAATCAAGCTTTCATTTTCTAGTATCTATCACAAATAATCATTTTACCCTTTTTTTTAATTGTTCTTTTATAAAGAAGATACTTTAAAATTATTTATGGTAATTTATTTTACAAATTTACCAATAACTAATACATTAAAAATATTGTTGTTGTTGGAAGGAATATATTGTTATATTTAGATATTTTAGCACTATATGTAAATTTGTCGGTGGTGCAGTGGGTTAATGAGATTTTGCAGTTCATCGAGGACTTCACTGTTGATGTTGAAGGTGTTGGTCGTGTTTGCAGGTTCGTATGCACCAATTTTCTTTTCTTTTTTTCTTTTAATTTAATTTTTTTTCGTCATACATTTTAGTTTCTTTATCTCCGGTTAACATATAGTAAAATCACTTGATAATTATATTTTTGCAGTTTTAGTTTATTTGACTTCCAGAAACACGGTAACAGCAAGTATGCATCGCCACATAACTCATCAAGTACTTATAGAAGTTCTCAGGGGAAAATGGAGAAATCATTCCTAAGGTATTCTTGAACCGCAAATTATTTTTATTGCGTAAAAATACAAGTTTCATTGAACATTAAAGTTTTAGAATTTTTGTTAATATATGTTAAATGTCTGATGGCACAGCCCTGAAAATCACACCCACAAAAGTCGTGATTCGATAAAAAATTGATTGAGCCTTCTCTGTTATTAAAACACGAACCCTTTTTTACAATAGACCATGACTCTATTTATATAATATACTAACCGTTAATGACCATACCCCTAGTGACTCTTAATAGGAAACTAAATCAACCAAAATTTCTACTTACCAGAACACTAAGCAATACCATACCTAAAACTGAACAAATAACCAAACAACTGACTCAAACACCTTTTGACCCTATTGGAAATCCACCACACTTGGACCGACCCAAACATTGCGTGACCCATTTGACCCGTGAACAAACCCGATTAATTCCAACAATGTCTAAAGTAACAAGGACAAATATAAAAATCTTTCTGTCTTAAACCCCTTGAAGGCCATCTGTCCAGCATAAGCTGCATTTTACATGGCTCCACTATTTAGCAGGGTATTAGTGAGTCTTGTGGTTAGGTTCTCACAATTACAAAAAAATTTAAGAATCTTGTCAGCAAAAATGAAAAGTTTTAAAAAATTGGAAATATTGCATTTTTATGGAGTTTTTGATTTTACATTTTCTTGCAGTTTCCAAACTAGCTATCCTTGATGGGAACCAAGCACAGATGGAAAGCAATTTCTTTCAACACTCAAGGCGTTCAAGGAACGGAAGTTTCAAGAACAGCGTATAAGACCGGGCTACATAAACTCGAACCACTTGCCACAATGGGCTCCTACCTGCCCAGCTCAAGGTGACCCGAACAGCTACTTTTCCAGGGACACGGGCCCGAACATTTCAAAAAGTGCTTACCAACAAGATTGTATGTGGTTCATTGATCCCGTTCACAAGAACCACCCGTACATTCTTGACTGGTACTACACGTCTTCTCACCATCACGGTCCACGAGACCTCGAGTCAGGCCCGATCGATGTAAATGACAACATGGACAACGTATGGGACCCACCTGACTTAAGTGGGCACCTGGTCCAGCATGACGAGAACTGGGGAAGCTTTTTTGAGGACCGAATTGAGAGTAATCTAGAAGCTTCCACATCTGCTCCGTTGTTACGTACAAGTGTTCTACAACATCACGATTCGGGCAATGTGGGCCAGACCGGCAAGAGTCACTGGTCGGCCCGTGGTGGCGGTGGCTCGCGAGCGATGGGCCCAGGACCTCACACGAGCTTTCTTGAACCACCAAACTTCAATCAACATCATTACAACTACCATGATAACTTCTCAGACCGGAGCTTTGAAGAACACGAACAACCGTTTGACTGGAGGGCTTCAAAGTCAAACGGGCTATCGAAGACATTTTATATGGATGATATTGAAGGAGGAAAATTCGATCTCCCATTTGATGATATCTATGAAAGGCGTTCTCAAAGCCCACCAAGAACCCGTATGTAGGAGCTCTTAGTGAAATATGTGTTTCGGGTTTGAACATTGTGATATTCGAATCAAAAACTGTTAGAACATTCTTTTATTGTATATAAAGTTGGATTAGGAAAATTGAAGTTGAAAATTTTTAGTTTGAAAGGTGATAAATTGTACAGAATCGCCTTCAACTAAAATGATGTAAACAAGAAACCAGATAACCAATTGATGATTTGTTTATAGATGTTTGCAATATGATTTTTGGATTTAAAGTATTCAGATTTTAAGTGACAATAGCCGGTTGTGATTCTCACGTGTTGTGACGGCTTGGTTTTTAATAAAATTTATATTAAAACATTGGAAAAAATATGAATGTTAGTAACGATATATTTAAATTTATACACCCAAAGTTTTAAAAGGAAAACATAACATCAAAATTTAAGTCAAATATCATCAAATTATTCAATAATGAATTAGCAATAACTAAAAAAAATTGAATGAATATGTGAACAAACATAAATAACCTTAATGAATGAACATAAATTAACGAACATTCACTAACAGTGAACGTAAATGAATGAACATGACATATAGTCATGTTCGTTCTTATAATCAAAAGAACAAAAAGTTACGATCATGTGCGTTCGTTTATGAAATAAACTACTTTCAATCATATTGGTTTACTAACGATTCACATAACATCCGGTATATTTACCTAAGTATCTAACTATAGGCCTAGGGCTATCCAAATTGTTCGAAGCTTGAAACTCGCTCGATGCTCGATCGAAAAATGCTAGTTTGTTTTCGGCTCAGTTCGGTTTGTAAACGAACCGAGCACGAGAAAAGGTATGCTCGCTCGTTTGGCTCGAATTATTTACCAAAACGTCACCGCGTTAATCTCCACCACAAATCAGAATGATATAATGGCCCAAATTCCTTCCTAGACTTCTTCATGAGAGAACAAAAAACTTCTCATTAATAACACTTTTATAATTATACTATCATTTTATATTCTCAAAAACCTAACTCTTACATACACCCCAAAAACTTAAACCCCCCATCCCCACCCCCATCCCCACCCCCACCCCCACCCCCACCCCACCCTACCCTCCTAACCCCCCCCCCCTCCCACCCCCAAAAACTTAACCTAAAAGCTAAACCAAAAAACTTAACCCTAAAGGCTAAACTAAACCGACTATTTTTCGAGTTTTTTTTATGAAACGACAAAAAACATTTTGGTTTTTTTAGTTTATTTATTTATTATTTTATATATATATATATATATATATGGGATGATTATAATGGAAACCCACTTGAGATGAAAAAACCCACAAAATCTTGTTTTACATATGTAAAAAAAAACTTTTTTTATTTTTGAAATGGATTCTACATTCAATTTTATCACTTTTAGTGAATAAATTATAAAAAAGCGCCGAGTAGTTTTTTTAATTTTTTTTTGTTTTAAGTCTGACGTTTTTTACATATGTAATTGTTGACGTATTGCATACGTAAGAAAAAAACGCTGATTTTTGTTATGTTTGTTGTTTTCATTTTTATTCGGCGTTTTTTATTTTATTTTTTTTTTGCGACCGAGGCTTTTTTTATATAAATAATCAATCCCAATTTTTTTTTATAAATTTCTAATTTTTTTCAAAAGGTTTCGTGGGTTTCTTCATCTCAAAGGGGTTTCTTTTCTACCCTTTCCCTATATATATATATATAGGGGAAGGATCATAAGAAAACTCAATGTTCACGAAAAAACAAAAAAACTACTTATTTAAGGTAAAAAAAGATAATAAAAAAATCATAATTCAAAAAGAAAATAAAAAATTAAAAAACTGATTCGGAAACCTTGTTTCTGTCACACCCCAACCGACGGTGGAAACGTCGGGGCGGGACATGTAGACTGTTCATAAGCTCATGGTTTGCTAAAGTTGTAATAATTAAACAATAAGTTTCATTTCATAACTCAAGTAATCAATTACATCATTTACAAGAATTAAAGAATACATAAATCTCCATATTAAAATTTAAGACTAGGTCCTCAACCCTAAGTGAAGTAGCTTAAATCTTAACTCAAACATTTGTACCTGAAACATGATAAAATGAGAGGGTCAACTATAAATAGTTGGTGAGCATACATAGGTTTTGACACCACAAGTAAAGTTCAAAATGTTTTGTGTACAATTCATATGATGCATGGTTTATAAAGCATTTATGGAGAATCTAAGTTAAGCTAGATGCACAAATGAAACTTTGTAATTGAAGGGCATAACAACACATGTTATCCTAATGTAGGGCATAACAACACATGTTATCCTAATGTAGGGCCTAACAACACATGTTAGCCTGAAGTAATGTATTTGTGTTTGCACGTGTATATCATGTATATGTAGCCTTAACAATTAGCATTCAAGCATAGAGCACAAATAAACACATATGATCATATTGTAGAATTGTACGTGTATAATTGCAAATAGTATTTGAATGTAATCATGTTTCACCCCAAATATGTAAATAAGAAAAAGGGGCTATGTGTTATATAAGTTGTTTGTAGATGACGCAAGTAATAGGTGACACAAGTGATTCTTGTAAATCACAAAGTTAACCTAGAGAGAATGCATGACTTGAATTATGATTATGTACAAAGTCTAAGGCAAGTCTAGGGTTCAATGGGTTTGAGTGCAGGGATTTGTACAAATAGCATTTGTGGAATTTTATGAAGTTGATGTATGTAGGTTTAGGTTTGTAATTGAATAAGAGTTTGATAAAAAAAATGAAATTTGAAAGTATGAATAGTGCAATAATTGACTTAGGGCTTAATCTGAATAACTAAACAAATTAAATAAATAAATTCTTTTTATTCATTTAATCACTATTAAGATAATGTACCTAAAAAGGTAATGTAAATATGTATTCATTTATATATTTAGAAAAATATAGTTTAACCCTAATAGATTGTAAAAAAAAAGGGAGTTGATTTAAATAAATAAATTATTTTATTTATTTAATTAGTATGATGAAATATGAAAAAGTAAATATATAGATTAGTTAGTATATATTTAAGAGAAAATGTTTTATTTGTTTAAGTGTGAGTTAACCCTAATATATATAGTTTAATAGTATATGGATAAAAATAAACTAATAATTTTGATTAAAAATTAATTTGTTTGTTTTGTAAAATGGGGTTTCTAAATCATTTAATTTGAAATAGAAATTCTTATTTGAAATTTGTTTATTTTTGCATAGGTTAGTTCTTGATGGAAATGGGTTTTGTAAAGATAATTTTTATAAAGAAAAAGGGGTTGGAAAACAATTTTTTTTTTAAAATGGTTGGGGCCTGCCCGGGTCGAACCCGGGTCTGCCTGGTGAGGGTATCATGCACCAACCGCTGGACCAAAGGCTGATTTCTGATCTAAAGCCGGTTCGGATTTATTTTAACATGTAGTTGGGAAGGAGCCGGATCCACTAGTGCGAAAAAGAAAGGAAAAGGGTGCGGGGCTGTATCGAACCCGCGACCACATCTCTACGGGTTCAGTGTATTAACCGGTTGGACTGGGCATTTGCCTTGGTTATGAACCGGTTAGAAAAATAGAAATCCCTTAACCCCCAAGTCCCTTCGTCCCCAGGCGTAACCAAGAACCCTAGCCACCCTAATTGACCCGATAAACTACTAATCGAAACTCGAAGTCATAGGGCTTTCATTCCTAAGATCTAAACGAAGCTAAAGGTACTTGAATTACCTGCAATGGTGTTGTGTAAGGGACGAACGGCTAACTGACTCAGGCTCGATGTTCTTCGATCTTAGCAGGGCTTCAGAGGCGAAATGCGTATGGGCGGAGGATCGAGAGAGTTTGTAAAGGTGCTTGTGAAGGTGTGTGGATGATTTGAACGGATTAATTTTACTTAATTCGTTCCAATCAATCCGGGTTAGAAAGGAACAGTTGTCAACACCGAGTACGCATTAATTCGATTCCTTGCAGGTGAATTGGGTCGTGATTCAGGTCTTGATTCTTGCAAGACTAGTCATGGAATGTTTTACGGGTGTTAATTTCATTTAATTGACTGATTTGGAACGATTTGAACGCGGTTTGACTGTGTGAGGTCAAACTGTTCGAAATTCGAAATCATTCGCGCAGTTGATCGAATTTGGCTGTTAAAATGGGTCAAGGTGTGTTCGATAAAACAATTAAGCAGATATGGAAAGTTTATAACAATCGGTTTGGTCAATTTCGGGTGATGGATTTGCAGAATTGCCCTGTTTGACTTTTTTTTTTTCTAGTCAACCTTGTGAATGGGATTTCAAAATTTGAAATCAAGGGTTTGAGGGTTCAAGTTTGTGAGTTCATGTGTTCAAAGGGTTCAAAAGCAATAGGAGGGGTTCAAAGCTAAAATTAACTAGATTAAATTCATGTTATTTATTTATAAAAATAGTTTTTATATAATTTTTTTTTATAAAATATAAATGTTATTTGTTTATTTGTAACATAAATTGAAAAAAAAAGTTTTCATTTCTACAAAATTAAAAGTTGTCTAAGTGGTTTATTTAATATGATCATCCATATATATATATATATATATATATATATATATATATATATATATATATATATATATATATTTAAAAAAATAAAATAATACATGTATGATGAAAGGAAATAAAAGGTGTAACTATATAATTAGAAATTCATAAGTTCTATCTTTGATTTTTTTTTTATTATAACAAGGTATACACATATAAATACATATATATATGTTATGTATATGCAAGATTGAAAACTCTGAGTTGATATACTTTTATTGTCATGTATTGCTATTGAAATAATAGTATTATAATTGTATAAAACGAAATAAGATAATACATGCAAAAATCATGAATGTTACAGTATCCCAATGTTGAGGGAATTTCATCCCGAAATTTAACTGATGGAGGCTACTTGAATCTGAAAAGAGGTGTGGATGTTTTAGCTTCATTTTGATCCTCACGTTCCCAAGTAAGCTCTGGGCTACGTTTGGATCCTTAATGAACTTTGAGAATTTAGGTTGAGGAGTACGATCAATAATAGTATCAGGCATGAATGATGATATTGTGGATTTAGTTTAAGAGATTTAAGGAGAAAGCTGTCGAGTAATATTTTGGATTCTAAAGATGAAATGCATTACTTGGAATGGAATTGATGGGGACTTGATGGTCAGGGTTTGTTTAATATGTAGTCCAATATGTTAAAGAATTGCTAGTGATCAAGAGATTTCACAAACATTGGCCCGTCAAACAACATAAAACTTTACGTGACAAGAATAACGCTACTTCTGATTTTATGACAGGAACACTTATATATAGGAAGTACCAGCGGCGTATCCATCATGTCCTTATCATATCACATTAGTTTTGTTACTATATTCCACGATAGGTTTCATTTCATAACACACGACAGATTTCACTATGTCTTCCATGCGCTGATTTTTATAATTACGTGTGCACCCGTAATTATCCAAATCATCGCATGGTCCACATAGTTCATCCCATTGTGTGTGGGGTCCAGGGGGTAACACAAAAACACTAAATTCATAACTATTGCTTTCACTTATGTGTTGCTAACAAATAACTATGTTCATAGATAGTAGAGTTGATCAGGTACTAAAGAGTAATAACGAGGCATAATTTAGGGTTCCATAGTTTCCTCGTGTTTGAACAAGAATACGTCAAACCCCGAGTAGCTTTCATGGATAGGGTGAATAGTCATGCCTTGTGTATGATGTACTTAGTCAATTGCAACAATGTAAACAATCAAATTTCGTGTATAATGTAAACACTCATGTTTCATATATGATCTAGTGTTAGGCATGTTGTAAGCAAATGGGTTTCATGTATAGTGTGAACAGTTTGGTATCATGTATAAGCAAATATGTATAATGTGATCACTCTAGTATTATGTATTTTATGAATGTGTATTGAGTCTCATGCGTATCGGAAACTATCGGAATTTGTAGGCGATCGGGTGTGTTACTTGGCGTTCATGCACAATGTGGGTAGATGAGTTTTAACTTTTAAATTCTTTAGTGCTTATATGGACGGTTAATGGCGAAACGATTCACTTTCTGAAGTTGGCTAGCAAGCTCAAGTTTATATGGACAAACCGTAGTAGGTGTAAATAGTTCCGACAATGACAAAAATAACATAAAGGATTACAATGCATAATTTATTATAGACTAGATCCCTATTCGACTCCATCTTGCACTAGCTTCAATTGGTTTCATCTACTGCCTCGGCATTGACTTGAGTTTCGTTAGTGTTTATGTGAAAGGCACGCCCACGAGCACCACCTTGGTTTGCATTGGCTATCCTTGGGCATTGGTTTTTGAAGTGATTTGGATTACCACATTCATAACAAGCACGCCCATTAGTAATGGCTGGTACAACTTGATTGGTAACTTGGTGATTCGCTTGGTTCCCTTGGTGGGTTTGACTAACATGTGATCTGGATTGACAAGTGTTCGCTACATGACCATACCTTCCACAATTGGCACATAGAAGGCATGGCATGTTTGGGAAGTGGTGATAGTTGCACGTGTTGCACAGAGGGTTGTTGCCCACATATGGTTTCTTATTAGGGTTTTGGGCTAGGGGAGCTACTTGGTTGATTGGTACGGCAGGGGTAATGACAGCAAAGTTACGTTTCTTATTGGAGTGAGGAGGTTTGGGTTTGTCTTCCTGAGAGGGTTCAGAAGAGGTTGTTGGGTCAGTGACTTTCTTTGTGCCTTTCCTTGTTAGTGTACCCGCCTTCACATGGTTATCAGTTAATGTGGCAGCTAAGCGAATAGCGTCTTCAAGAGTAGCTGGATTTCTTCCTAGGACTGTATCTTGGATTTTCATGGGTAGACCACCGATGTACTTCTCAATACCCCGAGTCAGTGGGGTGACCATGTGGGGTACCAGAAGGCTTAACTCGTGGAAACGAGTTGTGTAGGCTAAACTTTCACCACTGTCTTGGGTAAGATCCCAAAACTCAGCCTCCAACTTCTTCATTTCATTACGAGGACAGAATTCCTCGGTCATGAGTCTCTTAACTTCATCCCATGGCAAGGCCATGGTCACAACCACACCACAGTTTCTCTTCTCACCATTCCACCAAGTGAGCGCCCGTTTCTGAAAGACGTTGGTGGCATAGCGAACCCGGAGATGGTCAGGGCAATCACTGTTGAGAAAAGTGCTTTCAATGCTTTCAAACCATTGAAGGAGGCCCGTAGCCCCTTCGGTTCAATAGAAATTGACGGGGTTACATGAGTTAAAGTGTTTGAAAGTGCATTGGGGTGGGTTGGCACCACCACCACCATTAGTTCCATGGGTACCACTAATGGCTCCATTAGCTTGGGTGAGTTGAGTTACAAGTTGTGCAAGGATAGCAGCAATGTCGGTGTTGTTGTTGGTCACGGTAGCACGACGGGGAGGCATTCTACAGATTTGCACAAGACAAGAAAATATGTAAGAACTTATGAAAGTTGATTGAATTTAAAAGGGAACAAGATAATAGATGAAGTAGTAAATCATAGTTTGGATTGTACTCGAATAGTGACATAATCACTTGAATACTATGACACATTAATGTTAATTAAGATCATATAACTTTCAAGGAGACATGCTTTAGCCTATAAGTAAACACTCATCCCGGGAATTCCCAGGAAAGCATACGGATCCCTCGGTTGATTGGGATTTATATGAAATGCTTTCCTAGACAGAAAACCCAGAATACAGGTGTCACTCTTCCAGATTGCACATGTCCTCTACTAGTTAACAAAGTTTAAAACCCTAACGAGGTGTAAAAATAAGTTTTATGACGTCCCACATGCTATGATGATGATGGTTTTAGAGAAGGATTGAGGCTTAGGGTAAGGGAAAAGGTATTACTATTTTGGATTTTATTGTTTAGATAACTCTTAGCAAGAAACGGGGTCTAGCAAATAATTATGTAGCACATAGCATGTAGCATATCATATAATCATAGAACATGGCAATAATGGGTGTCCTAAGGTTATAGTCTAGGTCAAAGGTGTCTAATAACCTAATTCCCTATAACCAAGGCTCCGATACCAATCTGTCACACCCCAACCGACGGCGGAAACGTCGGGGCGGAACATGTAGACTGTTCATAAGCTCATAGTTTGCTAAAGTTGTAATAATTAAACAATAAGTTTCATTTCATAACTCAAGTAATCAATTACATCATTTACAAGAATTAAAGAATACATAAATCTCCATATTAAAATTTAAGACTAGGTCCTCAACCCTAAGTGAAGTAGCTTGAATCTTAACTCAAACATTTGTACCTGAAACATGATAAAATGAGAGGGCCAACTATAAATAGTTGGTGAGCATACATAGGTTTTGACACCACAAGTAAAGTTCAAAATGTTTTGTGTACAATTCATATGATGCATGGTTTATAAAGCATTTATGGAGAATCTAAGTTAAGCTAGATGCACAAATGAAACTTGGTAATTGAAGGGCATAACAGCACATGTTATCCTAATGTAGGGCATAACAACACATGTTATCCCGATGTAAATGTAGGGCATAACAACACATGTTATCCTAATGTAGGGCATAACAACACATGTTATCCTAATGTAGGGCCTAACAACACATGTTAGCCTGAAGTAATGTATTTGTGTTTGCACGTGTATATCATGTATATGTAGCCTTAACAATTAGCATTCAAGCATAGAGCACAAATAAACACATATGATCATATTGTAGAATTGTACGTGTATAATTGCAAATAGTATTTGAATGTAATCATGTTTCACCCCAAATATGTAAATAAGAAAAAGGGGCTATGTGTTGTATAAGTTGTTTGTAGATGACGCAAGTAATAGGTGGCACAAGTGATTCTTGTAAATCACAAAGTTAACCTAGAGAGAATGCATGACTTGAATTATGATTATGTACAAAGTCTAAGGCAAGTCTAGGGTTCAACGGGTTTGAGTGCGGGGATTTGTACAAATAGCATTTGTGGAATTTTATGAAATTGATGTATGTAGGTTTAGGTTTGTAATTGAATAAGAGTTTGATAAAAAAAATGAAATTTGAAAGTATGAATTTAATAGTGCAATAATTGACTTAGGGCTTAATCTGAATAACTAAACAAATTAAATAAATAAATTCATTTAATCACTATTAAGATAATGTACCTAAAAAGGTAATGTAAATATATATTCATTTATATATTTAGAAAAATATAGTTTAACCATAATGGATTGTAAAAAAAAGGGAGTTGATTTAAATAAATAAATTATTTTATTTATTTAATTAGTATGATGAAATATGAAAAAGTAAATATATAGATTAGTTAGTATATATTTAAGAGAAAAGGTTTTATTTGTTTAAGTGTGAGTTAACCCTAATATATATAGTTTAATAGTATATGGATAAAAATAAACTAATAATTTTGATTAAAAATTAATTTGTTTGTTTTGTAAAATGGGGATTCTAAATCATTTAATTTGAAATAGAAATTCTTATTTGAAATTTGTTTATTTTTGCATAGGTTAGTTCTAGATGGAAATGGGTTTTGTAAAGATAATTTTTATAAAGAAAAAGGGGTTGGAAAACAATTTTTTTTTTAAATGGTTGGGGCCTGCCCGGGTCGAACCCGAGTCTGCCTGGTGAGGGTATCATGCACCAACCGCTGGACCAAAGGCTGATTTATGATCTAAAGCCGGTTTAGATTTATTTTAACGTGTAGTTGGGAAGGAGCCGGATCCACTAGTGCGAAAAAGAAAGGAAAAGGGTGCGGGGCTGTATCGAACCCGCGGCCACATCTCTACGGGTTCAGTGTATTAACCGGTGGGACTGGGCATTTGCCTTGGTTATGAACCGGTTAGAAAAATAGAAATCCCTTAACCCCCAAGTCCCTTCGTCCCCAGGCATAACCAAGAACCCTAGCCACCCTAATTGACCCGATAAACTACTAATCGAAACTCGGAGTCATAGGGCTTTCATTCCTAAGATCTAAACGAAGCTAAAGGTACTTAAATTACCTGCAATGGTGTTGTGTAAGGGACGAACGGCTAACTGACTCAGGCTCGGTGTTCTTCGATCTTAGCAGGGCTTCAGAGGCGAAATGCGTATGGGCGGAGGATCGAGAGAGTTTGTAAAGGTGCTTGCGAAGGTGTGTGGGTGATTTGAACGGATTAATTTTACTTAATTCGTTCCAATCAATCCGGGTTAGAAAGGAACAGTTGTCAACACCGAGTACGCGTTAATTCGATTCCTTGTAGGTGAATTGGGTCGTGATTCAGGTCTTGATTCATGCAAGACTAGTCATGGAATGTTTTACGGGTGTTAATTGCATTTAATTGACTGATTTGGAACGATTTGAACGCGGTTTGACTGCGTGAGGTCAAACTGTTCGAAATTCAAAATCATCCGCACAGTTGATCGAATTGGCTGTCAAAATGGGTCAAGGTGTGTTCGATAAAACAATTAAGCAGATATGGAAAGTTTATGACAATCTGTTTGGTCAATTTCGGGTGATGGATTTGCCTAATTGCCCTGTTTGACTTTTTTTTCTGGTCAACCTTGTGAATGGGATTTCAAAATTTGAAATCAAGGGTTTGAGGGTTTAAGTTTGTGAGTTCATGTGTTCAAAGGGTTCAAAAGCAATAGGAGGGGTTCAAAGCTAAAATTAACTAGATTAAATTCATGTTATTTATTTATAAAAATAGTTTTTATATAATTTTTTTTATAAAATATAAATGTTATTTGTTTATTTGTAACATAAATTGAAAAGAAAGTTTTCATTTCTACAAAATTAAAAGTTGTCTAAGTGGTTTATTTAATATGGTCATCCATATATACGTGTGTATATATATATATATATATATAAATATTTAAAAAAAATAAAATAATTCATGTATGATGAAAGGAAATAAAAGGTGTAACTATATAATTAGAAATTCATAAGTTCTATCTTTGATTTTTTTTTATAACAAGGTATACACATATAAATACATATACATATGTTATGTATATGCAAGATTGAAAACTCTGAGTTGATATACTTTTATTGTCATGTATTGCTATTGAAATAATAGTATTATAATTGTATAAAACGAAATAAGATAATACATGCAAAAATCATGAATGTTACAGTTTCCCACGTCGTCCTCGTTAAAAAAAACACATTTTTATTCGGCGTTTTTTATTATTATTTTTTTTTTGCGACCGAGGCTTTTTTTATATAAATAATCAATCCCAATTTTTTTTTAAATTTCTAATTTTTTCAAAAGGTTTCGTGGGTTTCTTCATCTCGAAGGGGTTTCTTTTCTACCCTTTCCCTATATATATATATATATATATATATATATATATATATATATATATATATATATATATATATATATAGGGGAAGGATCATAAGAAAACTCAATGTTCACGAAAAAACTACTTATTTAAGGTAAAAAAGATAATAAAAAATCCTAATTCAAAAAGAAAATAAAAAATTAAAAAACTGATTCGAAAACCTTGTTTCCCACGTCGTCCTCGTTCAAAAAAAAAACACGAAAAGTAGTGGGTTTAGTTTATCTTTTGGGTTAGGTTTTTAAAGGGGTGGGGTGGGGTTTGGTTTTTGGGTGGACGGTTTAGGGTTTTGGGGGTGGGTTAGGCTTTTTGGTTTAGTTTAGGTTTTTGGAGGGGTGGGGTGGGGTGGAGTGGGGTGGGGGGTTTCGGTTTTTGGGGGGTGGGTAGGGGGTTTAGTTTTTTGCGGGGTGGGTGGGGGGTTTAGTTTTTTGTGGGGTGGGTCTGGGTGGGGGTGGGGGGTTAGGTTTTTGGGGGTAGGTTGAGTTTTTGGGTGTACTACACATATGTAGTAGAAGTTTTTTGGTTTTCTCATAAAAATGAGTTTTCTAGTGAACTCACCCATATATATATATATAGGAAAGTTTCCACTAAAAAGTGGTTTTTTGCTAAAAAATCCAGAGAAATGGGTCAAACGAACTCCGATTGAGCTCATTCCAACGACGTTGCAACCGTATCACCGAACCCTAACTCGGACCCAAAAACCTAAACCCCCCCCCCCACACGCACCCCCAAAAACCTAAACCCTCCTCCAACCCTATTCCGAAAAGCCTAAAACCTCCACCTCCTATACCCCCAACCCCACCCCCCACTCATCGTTGATTAATGTTTTTGTTTTTCTTAGATTTCTTAGCCAAAAATAACTTCTTATTTGAACCCCTATATATATATATATATATATATATATATATATATGGGGGGATCAAATAAGAAGTATGTTTTCGCTAAAAACTCTAAGAAATGACCAAAACGCTTAGAAACGATATCAAACGAACTCTGATTGAGCTCATTTCAGCGGCGTTGGAACCGTCTCGTCGAACTCTATCATCTTAGCTTTTAGGGTTTAGCTTTTATGTTTGACTTTTATGGTTTTAGCGTTATGGTTTAGCCTTAGGGTTTAGCTTTTAGAGTTTAGATTTTATGGTTTAGGTTTTTTTAAAGGGTGGGGGATTTAGGTTTTTTTGGGGGGTGGGGGTGGGGTTTAGGTTTTTTGGGGGTGGGGGTGGTGGTTTTAGGCTTTTTGGGGTGAGGTTGGAGGAGGGTTTAGGTTTTTGGGGGTGCGGGTAGAGGGGGGTTTAGGTTTTTGGGTCCGGATTAGAGTTCGATGAGACGGTTCCAACTCCGCTGGAATGAGCTCAATCGGAGTTCGTTTGACCCACTTCTTAGCGTTTCTTAGCGAAAAACCACTTATTCGTGGAACCTTCCCCTATATAGGGGTGAGTTCATTAGAAAACTCATTTTCATGAGAAAACCAAAAAACTCCTATTACATATGTGTAGTACACTCAAAAATCTAAACCCCCCACCCCACTCCCACCCAAAAACCTAAACCCACCCTACCCACCCCCTTTGGTCTAGTTATAAGGGACATGATGAGTGAGGCTCAGGTCATGGGTTCGATCCTTAATCCTAACAAGGGGTTATCCCGAGTGGCGTCAGGGTTGTAAGACTGCGGGTTTCTTTCTGGTAAGGTGGGGCCACCATGTTCTTCAGGTGTCAATCGATTAGCTTTGCCTTAAAAAAACTAGTTTTTTCTACTATAAAATTGATCTAATACTATAAAATTACTAGTCTAGCCCACTACTTAATTGTCTAAGTTCTAAAAATTCAAAACCCTAGTTGCATAAACAAATTACCTAACTCAGTCACCCAGTTCACTCTTGTCCACTCTGAGGCACGTTCACACTTCACAACCTCAATCGTCACATTAGCGCGTCCAAATTTCTCGACGCTCGAAATTTGCTCGGTAGTCGTTCGAAAAATGCTTGTTCGATTTCGGCTTGATTGATAAACGAGCCGATTGGCTAGGTTCAGTTAGTAAACGAGCCGAGCACGAGCATTCCCTTGCTTGATTCGTTTCTGTTCGTAGCACTATTATATAGTAGGCCTAGTCTGTCTCTGTAGCATAATAGCATCCTTTAAAAATCAATTTGATTACGGGCTTAAACCGTCAAGAAATAACAAAAAAGAGTGGGTTGTTAGTGTGTAGGCCCAGAAATAACAAGAGTGAGGTTTGATTTAAGAGCATTCACATCAGGTTTCACATATATTTGTGAGTGAGGTTTACTATATTTTAAGGAGTGGTTTAAAATGAGTGTGAGTGAATGAGAGAGAATATATAAATTTTTTGTATATTTTGGGAAAACACTGTTCATCTGTATAAATTTTTTAATATTTTTTGAAAGTGTTGTGAGTGGAGGAGAGAGAAAAGGTAATGATAAATGTATAAAAAGGTATTATTTAGTGTAATTATAAAGATGGGGATAGGGAAACTGATGAGAATGCTCTTATTTAAACTTGGAGTCTTGGACTATATTTATTAAAATAACAAAAACAAGAATGCCGGGCTACTTGGTCATTTAATGATTTTAGTTTACTTATTTCTTCCTATAATTTTTTATAGAAGTTTATGACCTCAAGAAGTTCATAAAAGTTTATGATGTTTAATGGTATTTTGAACCTTACACATGTTAAATAACTAACATAAATAAATAAGTAGCTAAAAAAGCCAAGTTCGTTCAAGTTGTATTTAAATGTTTAGAAACTCTTAAATATTATGTTAAGAAAATTATATAACTTCTTTAAAATGATTTTTATAATCTTATCTTAAGTTGGGCCAGTGGGTTTTCTCACCTATGGGGAGTTTCCTCCCGAGGGAAGTGGAGATTATCGGGTGGGTCAGTGACCCGTCAATGATCCAAATCGCGGTTTAAAAAAAAATCTTATCTTAAGTACATCACGTGTTTATATTATTTATAGAAAATAAAATAAAATTGATGACCTGACCGTTATTTCGTTAAAAAAAATATTTATTTAAAAAAATTTACTTTAATAAATCATTAGAAGTCGTCCATTACCAAAATAAAATTGATGACCTGACCGTTATTTCGTTAAAAAAAATTCTTTATTAAAAAAATTACTTTTATAAATCATTAGAAGTCGTACATCACCAAATGATATACTTCCATAAGTTAAGATTTAGAGTAAACTGTAGTTTTCGTCCCTGAGTTTTGACCTGATTAACATATTCAGTCTCTCCTTAACAGTATGGGTCCTTAAGATTACATTTCTTAACAGTTTACGTCCCTCGCGCAAACGGCCGTCCAATCTGCCGTTACTACCCCCCTCACATGCCCCACACGTGAGGGGTATTTTCATGTTTTTGCATCACCTTTGACTTCAGAAAGTCAACAAGGAAGGAAATCCATCTAAACGGTTTCAAATCATGCGAGATTTACCCTATCTGATTGTGCCTACGCATTATGGGATCAGTTTCGCAAGTTAATTTCACCACTTCGATGAATCAAATTACAAATTGAACCCAATTTTGTTCCCATTCACTGATGTTGACTTTTCCAAGTCAAACATGTAGTCGGTTCAATCCAAACATCTGAGTTCAGAGCTGTTAATGCACAGGGATCACGTGTAGACGTTATGCGACCAAAACCAAAGGCCATTGATGAACTAATTTAAACGAATTAACTCAAACTTAAACACATAACTGTTCTTAATCAAACCTCAATCGATTCGTGTAATGGGAATGAAATTGAGTCATAAAACCAAGTCCTATACCTTCACATAGACCCATTTGAACTTTCTAAACACCCCACCTCGATCCATTTCACCCCTGGAACTCGGACGAGTTCGAAGAGCATCGGACCTGAAATCCCAACGGCCTCCTTCGTTGCGTAACCATTCCATGTAACTCTAGTGTCCATAGTTTCGTTTTAACTAAAAGATCAAAAGCCCCGTGGTTTGGGCAATGGATCCTGCTTAATCGTGATCGATTGGAAGGGCTAGGGTTTCACCGATTTCAATTGGGGAAGAAGAGTACTTGGGGCTGTTCTATAAAAACCAAGTATTCCACTAAACTTAAATCAACGCGAAAAGACGAAAATAACCCTCACGTGTGGGCACGTGAGGGGGTAGTAACGGCATATTGGATGTCGTTTGCGCGAGGGACGTAAACTGTTAAGAAATGTAACCTCAAGGACCCATACTGTTAAGGAGGGACTGAACCTGTTAATCGGGTCAAACCTTAGGGACGAGAAATGTAGTTTACTTTAAGATTTAACAAACTTACGGGGTGGGAGTGGTACCCTCCCACTTCAAAGTACCCTTTTAAACCCACCAATCACAAACTGTCACCTCAATTTGAAAATCTACCCTCCCAAGCTACCCTCTTAGGTGGGAGTGGTACCTTCCAACCTTCTTATTTTTTAAATCGAAGACTTATATCGTCAATAACTGGTTCGACTGGAGGATCTCGTATGTAGACAGGTGATATTGCATTCCCGTCATCCTTTAAGATCATATTGTGCAATATCATGCACGTATATACCTCGTTCCTAATCTTCGCCAATTTTAAATGTCGGTTTGGTCGACGAAGTATACCCCATTTCACTTTTAACACATCGAAAGATCTCTCGACATCTTTTCTTGCCGACTCTTGCACCTTCTTGAATGCCTTTTCTTTACGGATTATTGGATATGGAAACGATTTAACAAACGTAGACCAAGTAGGGTATATCCCATCCGTAAGATAGTATCCACGTTTGTATAGTCGACCATTAACTACAAATGGACACTTAGGTGCGGTTCCAAGCTCCTCGTTGGTAAAAAGTGGCGATTGTTAGAGAACATTTATGTCGTTGTTAGAGCCGGGTGAACCACAAAACGCATGCCAAAACCATAAATCTTTTGAAGCCACCGCTTCTAACATCAGCGTCGGGTATTGGTGATCGTCTCTCATATATTGTCCGCGCAAACTTGTCGGAAAATTTTGCCATAAAAAATTTGTACAATCGATGCTACCGACCATACTCGAAATACCATGTTTTACTTCATGCGCGTTGTACAAAAGTGTAATGTCGTGGCTTGTCGGTCTGCGTAAGAACTCTTTGCGGTATATTTGAGTTATGGCATTACAAAAATACTCTAGACATTCACTTGAGGTTCTCCTAGCCATACTTAAATAGTTGTGGAATTCGTTGGGAGATATACCGTGATGTGTTTGTTTTAATATAAAAATATAAGTAAATATATTTTTAGATTGATCTCACAAGATCAGGTTTTAAATTTATAAATTAAAATGGTAATTACGTTAACTTAAAACACACACAATAGGCAAGTGTACCTATCGCAGCGTAATATAGTTAGGTAAGAACCAAGTATCAAACCAATGGACACGGTCGAGTTCCAATACTCAACTTTTATTATCGTTTAGCCAGATTAATTAGTGAGTGGGTTTTGTGTGCTAGTGAAGCAGAAAAGTAAATGGCGGTTAAGTAAATAACATAAAAGTAAAAATGTGTGTGAAGTGTGTAACAGAAATGTAACTAGCAGAATAGTAATAGCAGGAAAGTAAATAAAGCGAAAATGATCATATTATGAAATATATTGCTTCGGGATTCGAATCAGCTTGGTACGTGATAATGTTAAGTTAACTAATTCAGTGGTATGACTACTACAAACTTATGACCCGGGTATCCGCTAGAGCCTCATCCTCACTACATTTTATTTGCAAATTATATTCTTTAAAAAGTGGTAGTGCCTCCCGTTAGGGACAACATTTACCCTCAACCCATCGAATGGTTATCTCCTGGTTGGTTTAAGACATCGGACTCAAAATGCTTTATATTAAAGTTAAATAGGTTATTATATTTTGCTCACCGGGAGGCAGTGTAATAATGGGACCAAGTATAAAGACGTACCGTTCCCAACATGAGTTCACCAATTCTTGGTCACGTAATAATCTCGTATAAAGACGTACGATCTTAGAAGTATAGACCAAGCCTTGACTTATCAATCTCTGCTCGTATAAAGACGTACGAGTTTCAAAGGAAGTTTGATTAAAAAGGGTTTTACGATCTTGCTCTTTAAAATCAAGACACTCACAAATATAAAGACGGATTTAGACAATATAAAAAGCCCATCAAAAGATGGTTTTTAAGAACGAATTAGTTAAAGACATAAACATACCACTTCGTTAATAGGTTAAATATTAACATGCACCAAACATCATCTTCACCCTAGCAATATAAATACGTTTTAGCCACGAATGGCCATAACGACTAGCGAAATGATGAGTTTCGTAGGCTCCCCTATTGTGAAACAAGGAGGAAAAGCCCCTCTACTCTCTACTCTAACCACGAGAATGCTCTTTTCTTGAGTGTTCTTTAGGTCTGGATTGGTGTGTGGAATGAAGAACTCAAGCCTCATATTTATAGGCCTCAAAATGTGTAATGCACGGCCGTGTAATGGGTTGCACGGTCGTGCAAAGGCCCAGGGAATCAAAAAGGGTACATAGGACACGGTACTGGGCCGTGGGGAGCAGGAGGGGCCAATGCATGGCCGTGCAATCGGATACACGACCGTGCATCCCCCTGCTTTTCCCCAATTTTGTCTTGTAGCTTCTTGTTGACTATTGTTGACAAATTTTGACTTCTTGGGAGTCAATGCTCCGGGAATGAACCTTCTAAAAGCTTGAATTCTTTGTGTTTTTTTTATAGGATTTAGTTTGATTTGTATTTTCAACACCGAATAACATGCAATTACAAAATATTAGTATTTTAAGCATAAATTGCAAGGTTATTATTCAATTAGTACCATAATATGGGATTATTATGTATGTTAAATATGTATAAATGATGACATATCATAACACCCCACACTTAAACTTTGCTTGTCATCAAGGAAACTCATGCATGATCACACCCATAACTAAAAACTTTACAAAGGTAATAGAATTTCAACTAGTGTTGAGACTCCGAGATAACTCTTGAGCTGATTATTCTATTTCTGTGTTTTTCTTGTTTTAAGATGATGGAATCCATGACAAGCCTACTAGAGCGTTGATTATGAAAAAACTCTCACTACTCATAATGTTCCCTCAACTCTAAGGTTATATATATATATGGATAATGTAAGCTAAGTGGGACACTCGAGTTCGAATCGAATTATGCAATGGTTATAAGCTTGTATGCAAATCAAGTCTCCACCAACTAACTAAGTAGTATGCATGAATCAAGAGGACTTTAAAGGGTTGTAATGTGGCTAAAGTAAAACTAAAGGTGAAAATGAAAATATTTTTGGATTTTTAGGGGTTTTAAAGGGGGTTGAAGGGCTGCAGCTATCGCGAAACACTCAGCTACGGCCTCATGGTTTAAAATGGAAAGTACTAAAAGGTCCCTCTACAGTACTCAAATCATGAGGGTATAACTAATCTGATGGTTCGTTTATGGTCAGATTGCCAAGACCAAGATCTCTTATCAATGCTAACTCGTTCCTTATTGCGTAATGCAAATTGTTACCTTTCCATACGGTCCCTTCGGCTAGCCGCCTAATAGCACCTACTTCGATCAGGTATGTGTATTCACTTTGGGCTCGAGTTTGATTCTTGCTACACTTTCCATCGTGGCTCCAGTTGCCACATTTTATACATCTACCGTATCTTTTGGCTCTTCTTTTGGCAGCACTTTTTGACAAGCCGCAGAATGGTGGCAATTGTTCTTGCTTGCGCCACCATTTTCTTACATCATTGGTTGCTTGAAAAATCTTTTCTCGGAGTTCGATTGGTAATTCAGGCTTTGTGAAATGAAGGCAGGAAAGCAAATTGAAATTAAAGGAATGCATGTCCAGTTCTATAAGGTCTCCTAGTAAAAGACCAACTTTTTTTTTGACATAAGACAACTTTTTCAATACTCCTCTTTTCTCAATTTTCTTGAAATAATATTTTCTTGAATTTTCGTGTAGATAGTTCGGATAATTTCCTAATACATCCACCATTTGTATATTCCAATTCTTCTGAGTAGGATAGATTCTTTCCAAATTCATCCCGATGATAATGAACTTGAAATGACAATATAAGATAATTTTCCCATTTTGAAGACAGTTAGCCAATAACCGGTGTTTGTGAAAAGCTGGTTGGGTGATAAGTATGGGTTTAGAAAAGAAAAGGCTAAGCCTCAGAGGGTTATCTAGGCGGATAATATTTTTATGATTTTTGGATAATAAGGGTAATAATGTCCTAGGTGCCTCAATCATTTTCATACTTCCACTAGTTCATGGTCTTGATATGTATAAGTCATACAAGTTCTAATTGTGCATAGAATTCAACCGAATAAACACTCAATATACCAAACGAAAGAGCATGCAAAAATAATGATAATAATGCTCGTGAAAAGGCTCAGATTATTCTCACATGGAAACGGATGGGAAAAGGGTTTAGTGATTTGTTATGCATAATTTCCGTTTATTTCTACTTGCCATTTCTTCATTTTATTTAAGTGCATGTAGTATCCTACAAGATAGTCTAAATCGTCGAATAGGAAAGCAAGATCGTCGTGACAGCTTGGTCGCTTCATGGCCTTCTTAAGATTGAAAGTAATTCGTTCTTGTTGAACGCTCAACACTAGTCTTCCTCCCCAAACATCGATGAGGGCGAGAGCTGTATTGAGGAATGGTCTCCCCAAAATAAGAGGACTACGTGTTTCTCCAATTATATCAACTACCACAAAATCCATTGGAAAAACGAATTCATTAATCTTTATGAGCACATCTTCAGCGATTCCCTTTGGATAGCGAACCGTTATATTGGTTAGACACAATTCTAATTTTATGGGTTGGAGTTTCTTGAGGTTCATCTTGTTAAATATGGCGCCTGGTAGGATGTTTACGCCAATATGCAGATCTGCAATGGCGTTTCCTTGAACTGCCTATAAGACATGAAATCATAAATTGATCGGGAGGTTTCCTTCCTCTCATAATGGCTTAGTACTCTTCATTCAACGTGATTTGTGGGAGTTCTTCCATTTTCTCACGGTTGGTCAACATATATTTGAGGAACTTTGCATGAGATGGCATCTTATAGAGGAAGAGCTTGTATGGTAGATTTAGCTGAATTTGATTTAGTAAGGACTGAAAGCGTTTGAACTGCTTCTCTAATCTTGGTGGTTCCAAGGTTTCTTGTATGATTTCAGCCCTTACTATGTTGTCTTCGCCGATATCCCCCATATTATCTATAGGGATCATGGTTACCACCTCTACGTTCTGTTCTTGTGATGCCTGGTTGTCATCGTCACCTGGTGGGTGATCAAGCACTTCAGACGGATCTTCATGCGGTTCTGTAGCATATAGTTGAATGATTTGATTCTTTATTTCCTCCAGATTATGGAATAAATTGTCTGGTTTCATAGGATCTGGTTCTTGGAAGACACAATCCATGTCTACCGATGGAGGTGGGGAAGGAAGCATTTCTTCAAATGTTGTTGGGTGGAGATTTATCTCATGATCCATAGGGCGCCATACAAAAAGATAACACTCCTCAGCGTAATGTGATCCCCCACATAACTCGCACCATGAATCTGAGAAATCCCCACTGAATCTGAAGAATTCTTCTTGGGTAAAATTTTCGTTATATGAGTCCATTTTATTTTTGTGAAAATTTTTCTTGTAAATAAAAGGCTAATCCATTAACTCGGATTTTTCTTGAAATCACCATTCCCCGGCAACGGCGCCAAAAACTTGATGTGTTTGTTTTAATATAAAAATATAAGTAAATATATTTTTAGATTGATTTCACAAGATCAGGTTTTAAATTTATAAATTAAAATGATAATTACGTTAACATAAAACACATACAATATGCTAGTGTACCTATCACAGCGTAATATAGTTAAATAAGAACCAAGTATCGAACCAATGGACACGGTCAAGTTCCAATACTCAACTTTTGTTATCGTTTAGCCAGATTAATTAGTGAGTGGGTTTTGTGTGCTTGTGTAGAAGAAAAGTAAATGACGGTAAAGTAAATAACATAAAAGTAAAAATGTGTGTGAAGTGTGTAACAGAAATATAACTAGCAGAATACTAAATAGCAGAAAAGTAAATAAAGCGAAAATTATCAGATTACCAAATGTATTGCTTCGGTATTCGAATCAGATTGGTACGTGATAATGTTAAGTTAACTAATTCAGTGGTATGACTACTACAAACTTGTGACCCGGGTCACCGCTAGAGCCTCGTCCTCACTACATTTGATTTGCAAATTATATTCTTTAAAAAGTGGTAGTGCCTCCCGTTAGGGACAACAATTACCCTCAACTCATCGAATGGTCATCTCCGGGTTGGTTTAAGACATCGGACTCAAAATGCTTTATATTAAAGTTAAATAGGTGATTATATTTTGCTCACCGGGAGGCGGTGTAACAATGGGACCAAGTATAAAGACGTACCGTTCCTAACGTGAGTTCATCAATTCTTGGTTGCATAATAATCTTGTATAAATACGTACGATCTTAGAAGTATAGACCAAGCCTTGGCTTATCAATCTCTGCTCGTATAAAGATGTACAAGTTTCAAAGGAAGTTTGATTAAAAAGGGTTTTACGATCTTGCTCTTTAAAATCAAGACGCTCACAAATATAAAGACGGATTTAGACAATAATAAAAGCCCCATCAAAAGTTGGTTTTTGAGAACGAATTAGTTAAAGACATAAACATACTACTTCATTAATAGGTTAAACATTAACACGCACCAAACGTCATCTTCACCCTAGCAATACAAAGAAGTTTTAGCCACGAATGGCCATAACGACTAGTGTAATTATGAGTTTCGTAGGCTCCCCTATTGTGAAACAAGGAGGAAGATCCCCTCAACTCTCTACTCTAACTACGAGAATGCTCTTTTCTTGAGTGTTCTTTAGGTCTGGATTGGTGTGTGGAATGAAGAACTCAAGCCTCATATTTATAGGCCTCAAAATGTGCAATGCACGGCCGTGCAATGGGTTGTACGTTTGTTCAAAGACTTAGGGAATTAAACAGGGTACAGAGGACACGGTACTGGGCCGTGGGGAGCAGGAGGGGCCAATGCACGACCGTGCGCCCCCTGCTTTTCCCCAGTTTTGTCTTGTAGCTTCTTGTTTACTATTGTTGACCAATTTTGACTTCTTGGGGGCCAATGCTCCGTGAATGAACCTTCTACAAGCTTGAATTCTTGGTGTTTTTAATAGGATTTAGTTTGATTTGTATTTTCAACACCGAATAATTTGCAATTACAAAATATAAGTATTTTAAGCATAAATTGTAAGGTTATTATTCAATTAGTACCATAATGTGGGATTATTATGCATGTTAAATATGTATAAATGATGACATATCATATTGCATCCGAGTTGTTTAATCGCCGATGTGCATTTTTGAAGCGCCGTGAAACACTTCTTGTTCTTAGCGTATTCACCCTCTTGAAAATATTCAAACCTAGCCTCTACGTCGCCAACTATTTTTAAAAATAACCTCTTCGACATCCAAAATCTATCTCGAAACGTCGCTTCGCCGTGTATTGGATTTTTTGTCGAAATAATCTCTTTTTAGAATCTATAGAGCCTGTTCATGATCACGGCGTACATACGTCCTTGATGATGTAGCCGTGTCTTCCTTTTCGGCTTGGGCAACAATATCACATATAAATTGCATACTATCACCGTTGAACACGAAGTCGAGCGATTCGTCCGATGATTCGGGTGTGTAGTATAACGTACGATTCATATTTTGGTTGAATGGAAAGAAAATAAATGAATTATATTTAGAAAGAATGTATTTTTTTTGTGAAATGAATAAAATGATTGGGTATGTATTTATAGGGGTAATATATATATATATATATATAATATATATATATATATAGGGGACGTATCAAATGAAAACTTTATGTTATTGTGAAAACCTTTAAACTCAACCACAACCATTAATTCAAAATTACTTATTATAATATGTGGTTATAATTGAATCTTAGTTTTTTTTAATTTTAAATTAAAAAACATGTGAACTAGATTTAATAGAAGGGTAAAAACGTAAATACACTTTTTTTTCTTTTTCTTTTTTGATTAAATGTTGGTTTAAAAGACACAAATACATTTTCTCTCTATATATCACTTTCTCTCTCTCTCACTAATAAATATGTAGATCAACATGATTTTTAAAAAACTCATGTGTAAAACTAATTTACACATATTTAAAAATCAGAAAATTACATAAAAAATAAACAAATATTTTTACAAAAAAAAAACATATACACAAGGAAGCCGACTTTTACACCGTCTTAAACTAAGATCTTCGATCTCTCATGTGCTTGCTGCCCCATCTGAAACCTATATACAAAAATCAGTTCACATGAACAAAGACAATGTACATATGTATATACACATCAACAAAGACAATTCCATACATGTTTAGATCAGAATCAACATAAAAACACATGAATAACAACTCTTTACACTTGTGTAAATTCAGTTTAAATATGTGTAAATTCAATTTAAACATACGTAAATTAAAATTAAGTTTTTCAAATTTGTACAAAGACAATTTTATACATGTTCAGATTAGAATCAACATAAAAACACATGAATAACAACTCTTTACACTTGTGTAAATTCAGTTTATACTTGTGTAAATTCAGTTTACAAATGTTTAAATTCAATTTAAACATGTGTAAATTAAAATTTGGGCTTTCCAAATCTATATAAAAACCCTATTTTGTGGTTCAGACTCATTTAAAACCATAAAGCCCCAATTTAAACGTGTGTAAAAACTATTTTAACAAGAAATTAAAAACTTTTAAAATTTTTATACAAAATTGAAAAGAACGGTACAGAAAAAGAAATCCCAGTTCAGGGCTAAGAACACCCAGTTTACACGTGTATAAAAATCAAATACACATGTGTAAAACTCATATATTTTTAAAAACCTCACAAAATAAAAAAGATTAAACCAGTAAATAGGTTGAAAATATTCAAACACGAAAAGATGTTCAAATCTGAAACATGTTAAAAAATTTAAACCAATTATTTTAAAAAACCATCTCCAATAAATCCTTACCAACAAGAATCCGATAACATAAAAGATTTGAACAGATACAATTAAGTATACACAATTTTCCTTTATATATTAAAAATCCTTTAATGATGTAAAATGTGATAAAAATAAGCCATAAGTATCAAATAAAAGGTTGGTCCCATTTGAGATAGTTGGCTTCGAGCAAAGGTTGGTGCAATTAATGAGGATGCCGACGGGTGCATGTAAATTCTTTTAATTAACTAAAAAAATGGTCATTCGGGTACATTGAGATTTAACCAAACCTATGCGATGAAAATGAAGGCGTCGTGACCCAAATCTATAAGAGATCTACACAAGTTTTTGGGTACCCTCTCGGATGAGATGTAGTCCACCGTGACCCATCTCCTTCAAGCTCTATTTCGTCCGGCCCACACTTCTCGTTGCACCAAAACCCAAAAGAAATCGACGTCATTATTACTCGTCTCCAGATCTAGGATTTCTTTGATCAGAAACCCACAAATTCGTTGAAAAAGTTACAAACAAAAACCTACGATGATGTTTTTGTATGTAAAATAGAGCAATCACAGAAAAAGAGAATGAATTTGAAACAAAAATCGTCATCGATCCGGATGTTTAGAGATATAGAGGAGCTTTGTGTAGATGAAGAGTGCAGGTTTTTTAGAGAGATTTTTTTGAATGTTTTGAGATATTTGGATCTGGATAAAGTGTAAATTTAAAGAGAGATATAAATGGTAAAAGACATAAATGCCCATCTAAACTAAAAATAAATCAAAAACACTATAAAAACAATAAGTGGTTGTGGTAGAGTTTAAGAGTTTTCACAATAATATAGGATTTTCATTTGATACGTCCCATATATATACATATATATATATATATATATGTGTATATATATATAGGGGAGGGATATTCTAAAAAGGCTAAAAAGTGTAAAAAGTCTTTTAAAAACTCCACCACCACCCCCAAAAGCCTAAACCCCCCACCCTAACCCCCCCAAAGCCTAACCCTCACCCCACCCCACCCCAAAAAACCTAAATCCTAACAAAAAAAAACCTTAAAAAGTCAAAAAGTCGTCTAAAAACACCCCCCAAAAGCCTAAACATCCAACCCAACCCCCCCCCCCCACCTGACCCCACCCCCAAAAACCTAAAACCCCTACCCCCACCCCCACAAAAGTCTAAATACTAAAAGCTAAACCCTAAGGCAAAAACTAAACTCTACAAGCAAAGATCGTAGAGTTCGACGATACGGTTCCAACACCACCGAAATGATAAAATTGGAGTTCGTATGAGCCGGTAATGAGCGTTTTAAATGACTTTTTACAATTTTTTAATTTTTTTAACGAAACCTCACACTATATATATATATATATATATATATATATATATATATATATATATATATATATATATATATATATATATATATATATATATATATATATATATATATATATACTAGGTTAGAATCCTGTATATTACACGGGTTGAATAAATATAATGTATATTTAGTAATAAGGATTTACATATTATATATTAGCTTAGAACCCGTGTAAACACAAGGGGTGAAGAATATCAATTCATAAAATTCTTAAATATTTATGTATATATTTTACATGTGTAAAATATATTACATATATCAAGCATAGAAAACAAAATTCAAAGTATGTAAAAATTAATATATAATTGGGTTTCGAAAATACGTTAATTACTATTTAATATAATTTGACTTTCATTTACTATTTGATTAAAAATAAAAGTTATATAATTATATTTCAAAGTTTTTTATAATAAGGGATAGTTTAAAATAAATATGTTTTATTACTATAATTAGTATTTTCTTTTAAAATATATTATTATTAAAAAATAAATGTGTATTTATTAAGAGATAGAGAGACGGGGAAAAAATGACGATAATAAATATGGAGTCAACACGTAACATTAAAAATATTTATTTATTATATAGTTAAAATCCCGTGTATTACACGGGTTGATAAAATATAATGTTATATACTTAGTAATAAAATGTTTAATTTATATAGTTTAATTTAAAATTTTAAATTGTTATCTAAATATAAAGGGGTTAAAGTTATTATAAATATAATATTATACTAATACTTATTGAGAAGTGTTGGTGGCAAATGCCACCGAACACTTTCCCCCCTCATTTTTTATGAATTGGCAAAACTTATCCTTAATTTTATAAAATATCATTTTAACCCCTTCGGACTTTTAAAGTTTTGAGTTTACCCCTCGTAGTATATATATTCTGATTTTTACTAAATAACTATCGGTCGTTAATTATTTTTTTTCTTGACGTCCCGGTATAACTTTCGTTAAAATAAAAGTTGTATTCTAAATATGATACTTTTTGGTACCGTAAAGAATGAGACCGACACCGACTGAAAAACATTGGTACTATTATATAGCTGTCTTTTATCTATGTTTCGATATCCACAACCGAGTCCCCGTAACTTTATACGTTTCTTTTATGTACTTAACCACGTTTTGTTTTTGTATTTAGCCACATTAATATCACCGCCTCAATTGTTTAAGTTCCGCCTCCCGCCGCGCAGCACGGGGCTAATTTTCTCGTTTATACTTAATAGTTACTACTTACTAATTAAGGTTAGTTTTTTTTATATTTTATATAAAAGAAAAAAAGTTACTGTTATTATGACATGAGATTGGCAGAATATAATGTTTTATTATTAAGTTGAAAAATAAACTTACTTCTCCATGGATTTCTCATTAAATTATAAATACACTAAATTTTAACATGATGAAAATAAAAATGACATCATAATAAATAATAATAATAAGTCCAAACTCCAAATTTTAATAATAATAATAATAAGTCCAAACTTCAAATTTTAATAAAAGAGAAGTTTCAAATTATTTTATATAATGAAATGATATATTAGGAGACAAAAGGTCTATGAGATACTAAATGTGTATAAGTGATATTTTGGGGGAAAAAATAGGTGAGGATACACCACAAATTGACAAGTGTCCCCTCAAAGTATTCTTTTATTAGATAGTAAAGATATATATATATATATGTGTGTGTGTGTGTTTTTTTAAACGGCTATATAGCCGTTCAACCGCTATTTTGTCTTCAATTCAACGGGTTCAAATCCCATATCCAGCAGGTATATATAGCCGCTAACCCAACCCGCCACCCACTACCCGCGAACCCGCTTGGGTTGCGGCAGTGTACCTTCGAACCCGCTAGCTAACCGTGGCTGAACCCGCTACCACTCCCACCTCCCTTGGTGAAAGTGTGAGGTAGCATTGTCTACTCTACTAATCCAATAAAGAACTATTAACATGTAAAGTGATACATAAAGATTGTGTATATATATATATATATATATATATATATATATATATATATATATATATGAAGGTTCCACTAATAAGTGGTTTTTCATCAAAAAAATGCTAAGAAGTGGATCAAACGAACTTCGATTGAGCTCATTCCAACGGCATTGGAACCGTCTCATCAAACTCTAATCCGGACCCAAAAACCTAAACCCCCTTCACCCGCACCCCCAAAAACCTAAACCCCCCCCCTCCAACCCCACCCCAAAAGCCTAAAACCACTACCCCCACCCCCCCCCCCCAAAAAAAAAAACCTAAACCCCTCACCCCCACCCCCTAAAAAAACTAAACCATAAAATCTAAACCTTAAAAACTAAACCCTAAGCTAAGATGGTAGAGTTCGACAAGACGGTTCCAACGCCGCTGAAATGAGCTCAATCAGAACAGTAACGTAGTGGTAGGCGTCTGATTTTTTTTTTAAATCCCACCTACTTGGCGCAGACTACGATTTGCCTAATCTCATTGGTTAGATCTGTATTATTTTTCTGATACGAGTTATCATGTTACCAAAAAAAAATTATTATTCTAATGTTTTTAATCTTAAAGTGTTTTTTATTTTAAGAAACTTGTTTTTAACATTTAAAAAAATGAAAAAAAAAGCCACCAACTCGAGTTAACATAATTTGACTGCAAACATAAATTTCATCGAATCTAGCATTTTAAGTCAATAACAATATTTAACTAAACTAGCCTACGTTAGACTAACGTGTGGTTGGGTTATGTAATCAAGTAGCGTAAGCATCCACCTCACCGCACTTACATTATCAAATCAAATCCTAATTTATATTACTTTATTTATTAAGTAAAATTAATTGCTTAGTCCCCTCTCACCTTTTTCCTCCTATTAGACAATTAATGATTCTTAATGGCTATAAAACGATGTCGTTGTCATGATATCAGTTTTTTTTATAGATTATTTCAACCAATAACATTCAAGCAAGTATACAAATGTCATCATTAATATTTATCCCGGAAAAGTTCTTTAATATAGCTTTGATATAGGATGGGTCGGTTTTTAGGTAAAATCAAATCTAAAATTAAAAGTGTGGTTTTTAGTTTTTTTTTTAAATTGTTTGGTTTTAGTTTTTATAATAGTTTTGGTTCGATTCGGTTTCGGTTTTAAAACAAATTGGGCTTCAATATTTAGGAGTAAAAGAAAAATGTCCTAAAATAATGAACATGAGTTTGGAATTTTAGCCCTAAGTTTTTTATTAACTAATGATTATCACATATTTTGGTATAAATATTTTGAGCTACAAAAATTATTAGTTTTTTTTTTAAAATATACTCAATATAAAACATAAACATTATAATTTATAAATTCAATTAATATAAATAATAACCTACTATTAATGCAAAATCATGTAACACAAATATGTATACACTTTTAACATACAACCACACAACACAATATAATATATATTACTAAATGTGCATGCACACACAATATATAATTAAAATATATGTATACGTTTGGTTTGGTTTTTTCGGTTTTCAAATAAATGTAAAACCGAAACCAAACCGTAATTATCAGTTTTCAAAAAATACAAAACCAAAATAATCGGTTTTAGTTTGGGTCGGTTTTTTCGGTACGGTTTTTTGGTTGATTTAGTTTTGATTCGGTTAATTCGGTTTTTTGCTCACCCCTAACAAGTACATTAACCCACGCGGTACGACAGGGCACACATTAAGTCGGATCAGTTTCAAACGTAAAAACTAGAAAAGAAAAAATATTTAGCGACAATATTTTCAAAAATCACGAGTCACGTTGTATAAGTGAAAAAAAAAACGAAAAAGAAATCATTAAACGAAAATATAAAACCATGTGAAACCATAAAAGTTCTTCAAGGTCTAAATTTATGCACACATATAAAAAAAACGTGTGAAACCATCCAGAACAAAAACCCTAATAAAAATGGTAAAAAAAAGTTATAAAGAAATAGATGAATAAAAACCTAAAATTAAGAAATGACATGTGCTTTACATCGATCGAAAACAATAAAAACAAATAGCAACGTGTTCCAATAACACCGATAACGAGCACTGATGTTGTTCGTTAGTTATCGGTTCGGTTCATGAAAGCAGCAGGACTTGGTATAGTTTACGATAGAAAAAGAAGTGTATTAACAATGATTTCGTCACAAAAATGTTGTACGATGTAACCCATAAAATAAAGTCGTGCTTTACATCGACCGAAAACCATAAAAAGAACTCTGATGGTGGTTTTTATAAGACCAATACCGGTAATGATGTTGTTTGCTTATTATCAACGTAGTTCGTCATGGTAACGGTACTCACTATAGCCTATGACACAAAAAATACTCGGTTTTGAATACAACTCCGTTTTTAAAAAATATTATATTGGAATGTCAACAAAAAAATTAAAAACAGTTGCGCATTTTTTTAAATGAAAGTTATTATAGGTAAACGAAAATAATAGAAAATGAAAGAGGTTAAAAACGTATATTATAGATAGTATAAGCGGTGAAAACGAAAATAAAAAAAAGTAATTTTATTGTTCATCGGCTACTCAAATGTGTGTGTAATACACGGGCGTCTATGGTGCCGGTTCACGAGCTTTGAGTTAACGTGATCGATTGACAGGTTGAATTGTTAAATCCATACACAATCCATATATTTATTCGTGTTACTCACATCATTCATAACCCGACCACACGTAAAATTGTGTAAGCCTAGACACAATCCATTTTAACTCATTTATCTAAGTATGTCAACTATGTAGTAGTCAAGATGTAAACATGTTAATCGGGTTCATGGGTGAATAAATGGGTTAAACGATTCGCAAACGTGTTGAGGGTTAACTAGTTTAATTAAATAGGTTGGTGGGTTAACCTATTTTACTAAACATGTTAAACCAGTCAACCGAATATGACACATTTAATTAAACAAGTTAGATATCACGACCTAAAACAACCGAATATGACACATTTAATTAACACAAGTTAGATATCACAACTTACAACCTGATTACTTTCATGTCATATTAGAAACTGACACCCAACTGATACCTCTAATATAATATTACTGAAGAAATCAAAACTTTTTAAAGGGCGTAAACTTCTAGTGTGAATTTGTTGTTAATGGTATGTCGAAGGTTCAAAGGACCCCCGAAGCGCCGCGTAGTTCCATCGATGAGATATGTTGAGTAGTAACGGTTTTTTAAACTAATCATTTTCTTAACTTTGGGCTGTAAATAAATCGAACTGAACGAGATGTTGTTCATATTCATGCGTTAAGCTTTTACCGGACAAACGAACGGTTCAACACATAACCGAATGAAATTTTGTGTTTGTGTTCGTTTGTTAAAAAAATGAATTTGTTCATAACTGTTTGTTAACGTGTTAATCAGGTTTGCGGGTGGTAATAAATGGGTTAAACAATTCGCAAACATGTTGGTGGTTGACCATTTAATTAAACAGGCTGGCGGGTCAAACATGAGATGCAAGAGAACCATACCTGGATGTGGAGTCCTCATTCCATGAATAAAACCTGCTTGAACCGCCTTTTTCATAGCCACGTTCAAGGCCTCCAGGACAATTATGAATAGAAACGGGGAAAGGGTGTCACCTTTCCCCCCTGCATTTGAGTTCTTTAGTAGGAGCACCGTTGATTAAGATTGAGGTCTCAATCGAAGAAGGCAACTCGAAATCCATCTTCTCCATTTACCAGGAAAATTCATTTGACTCATAAAAGTATTTCTAGTGGGGGGTTGCTCCGCGTCGAGGGTTGGGGAAGGGGTAGGTCGATAAACGTAATCATGTTTAGGTCGTGACATCTAAGTTTGATCATGTTCATTTATTTATTAAACAATCGAACAATCGAACGTAAACAAGCTTCACGTCCAAAAAGTGACCTATCTTAACTCATTGAAATTATAACTAAACTTAAAGAAAAGTGTCGGTGGCCTTTTGCCACCGACCCTTCTCCCCTCTCAACTTTGGTCAATTATTAAAAGTTAAACTTTCAATTGACCCTCTCAAGTTTCTAAAGTTTTGAATTTACCTCCAATAGTGTATATAACTTGATTTTTTCTTAATAAATTTCGCGTTTGTTTGTTTATTTTTTTTCTTGCGTCCCGGTATAAATTTTTTTTAAACTGAGCCGTATTTAAGACAAGTAATTTTTACATATCATGGGTTATATCGACTGACGATAACATGCTAGTATCATGAAAAATGAGACCGACACCGACTGAAAAATATTGGCACCGTTATCTAACTGTCTTTTAAACTGAGTCGTATTTAAGATAAGTAATTCTTTTTGTGCTTAGCCACGTTAATGCTACCGCCTCAATTGTTCAAGGCTGGGCAAAATGTATTTAACTACGTTAAAGTAATTTTTTTATGCATAGTATGTTATATCGACTGACGGTCTTGTGTTGGTACCGTGAAGAATGAGATCGACACTGACTGAAAACATTGGTACCGTTATATAAATGTCTTTTATCTATATGTTTTGATATCCACAACTGAGTCGCAGTAACTTCATACGTTTCTTTTATGTATTTAACCATGTTTTTTGTGTGCTTAGCCACGTTAATGTTATATCCTCAACGGTTTAAGGTCCGCCTCCCACTACGGAGCGAGTGCCAAAATTTATTTAGCCACGTTTCTTTTTGTGCTTAGTCATGTTAATGTCACCGTATCAACCGTTTAAAATCCATCTCTCGTCGCGGAGCGCGGGGTAACATTTCTGGTTGAAACTATTAATCATTTAAGAAAAATTGAAAATATAAAAAGATAAAGCACTAAAAGTGCCAATCCCCAAATTGCTGGCCCATGTGTTCTTATTGGTCGGAATAATCATTGAATCCAGTCACTCTCATAGAGGCCACACATCTCTTATATATAACTAGATACTCCAAGACAATATTGTATCTCATAAAAGTAAATCTATGTTATCGAATAACAACGCTCTAATTTCCCCATTATTTTTACAAAATTCAAACCAAAATTAACGACTTTTCTTCACCTTCTTGAACTTCCAACTCTACCCACCTCAACCTATTAGATTCGACACCATTTTGGACCACAAATCGCTTTTCAAATTCCATTATCAGGTACCCTTTTAACCCTTTTCAAATCCATGAAGCCTTTTCGGCCACCTATAAATGCCACGACAGCTTCTTTAATCACCTGCAGATCAAGAAAACCTTCAACGATGGATCACGGCGGTGGCGGCACTTCCAAAGACCGCCAAAAAGACGGGGACAGTGGCGGCAGCGATGAGGTCAAGTATAGGGGTGTTAGACGTCGTCCGTGGGGGAAGTATGCCGCGGAGATTCGTGACCCCAACAAGCAAGGTGCTAGGGTTTGGTTGGGGACATTTGCCACGGCAGAAGAGGCGGCCCGAGCTTATGACCAGGCCGCCTTTCGGATGAGAGGTCACATGGCGGTTTTGAACTTTCCGGCAGAATACCCGCCTACCTTTTCGGCTGCGGCTTACAATGCTTCCATCGCGGCTGGCGCCTCTTCGTCGGCCGCGACGTCTAACAGGGAAGTGTTTGAATTTGAGTACTTGGATGATAAGTTGTTAGAGGATCTACTTGATGATGGCAAAAACAAGAAATGAGTGACATGAAAAGTTGTAGGGTTTGGATAATTATTAATTATATAATTATATGATTAAATAACACATATTTTTCAATCAATTGAAGAATTGTTGCATGAATGTTTTCTTGCAAAAAATATGTAAGATAATAAATTATTTAGAGATAATATGGGCTTTTGGGATATGACGTGTTGGTAGTTTGTACAATAAAAATAGCTCCTTTTTTTCTGGAAAAGTGAAGTAGTCGTTGGTGTGTTCGAGTGGTTTGTACTTTCTTGTTTGACTAATAAAAGTCAAACACAAAGATATGGATACGGTTTGACTATTTTCTTGGTCTACTCAGAATTGATTGTTGCCATATATTATGTTTTCTTGGGTGTTATAAGCATTACGTCTCATGGTCAGGGGCGGACTTAAGTGAGGGGGGGGGGGCACAGGAACCCCGAGTTTTGAAATTTTAGTGTAACGATAGGTAAAAAAACTGTGGTGAACCCTCTATAATATTATAGGGTGAACCCCCTTACAAAGTTTCCTAGATCCGCCATTGCTCATGGTTCAATTACATCATCCACAATAGGTGTTTATAACGCGTTTTTTAGCACGTGTAGCGTTATTGCCCGTTTTAGGGTGCCTTATCTGTGTATGATGATGGGCTTAGACGGATTATGTGAAAAGGGGAGGAGAAACGTCTTTGGTTGTGAGAGAGGCTACCAGGGTAGATGGTGACGTAAGTGGCTAACGTTTTTAGGTTTACCATTGGATATGCTCTTGGCTAACTTTTAAATCTACACATTTGTCTACTATGAGTCTTGAATTGAACCCTCAATTTTATGAGGAGAGACATCTTTTCCATACACATTGGTACCGTTATGCTGCAAGCCCTTTGGGTGTCAATAACTTATTAAGGCTGGTTTTCTTTTACATGGCTAGACATGTGACCTGAAAATTGAGTTAAAGTTTTTGGGCCTAGCATGACACAGACACTTTTCTATTGTTTTATTTTCTAACTAGCTTAAAATTTCGTGTACTACACAGATTGAATAAATGTAATGATATATACTTAGTAATAAAAAATTTATGTCTTTAAATACCCGTATATACGCGGGCTGAATAAACCCGTGTATACACGGGCTGAATAAACTCGTTTATTACACGAGTTGAATAAAAATATAATATAATATATTAACACATACACTCGTCAAAATATGTTTTTAAAAAAATGTACTTTGACATGACATTTATAAATTATGTTAAGTTATTTTTAAATCATTTTTTTCAACTGACTATTAATTTTTTTTATGTAACTGATAAATGTTAATTCATATTAAATTCATTTGGTTAATGATATAATAACTATGCATAACTAAATAATAAATATGCATAATTAGATTTATATTTAATAGGAGATAGATGCGTGAAAGCATGCTAAGGTGGAGGGGGGCGCCCATTACGCCATAGTGGGGCTTCAAGGGGCTTCCACGACAACACCGCCGCTACCCCCTCTACGTCGTAGTGGGGCTTCGTTTCACGTCTTTGGAGAGTATCTCGTGTGAACGTTAAAATATGAGCGTAGCTCATGTGATAATGGTGGTGAGTTATCTCTAATCGCATGATGGACTTCTACACTAAAGAAGCCAACGAATTGGAGACCACTTGTCCACACACACTGTCAAAAAATGGTGTTGTGGAAGGAAACATCGACACCTACTTGAGAAGGCTCGTTCACTAATGGTTGAGGCTAGTCTACCTAAAATTTTTTGGGCAAAATGTGTCTTTGCTACTACGTACATCATTAATATATTGCGTTCAAAAGTCATTGGCTACAATATGTCATATAAAATGGTCTTTAATCAAAAAAAAAAGTTATGATCATATGAAGGTCTTCAGATGTTTGGCGTATTATAAAAGTATAGATACCAAGGTAGACAAGCTTTAAGTGAGGGGGAGTCCTGGTGTCTTTTTGGGATACCCGCTAGGTACCAAAGTCTACAAAATACTCGACATAGAACATGTGAACTTAAAAGTGTCAAGGGATGTGCATTTTGCTGAAAATGTCTTCCCATTTGCTAAAATCAAGGTCGAAAACAATAAGAAAAACATTTTTGGAGTTCAGATTAAAAATGAAGAAGATACTTATGTTCCTTAAACAGAATATGAGACTCTTGAAACCAATGAATACGCTCCTGATCACAGTTTGGAACAAGATCAAGGAGTGTGTGATTTTCCTCATCACATGGACCAGGTTCATTCTTCTCCAGCTGTTGATCTCAACCCCTTGATCACGGTAGCAACCAACACATCAAAAGATACAAGGGGAGACTTGTGGCAAATGGGTTTCACACAAATAGAAGGGATTGATTTTCATGACACATTTATCCCGGTAGCCAAACTTCTACTGTGAGAACCCTTCTCATTGTTGCTGCAAAGAGAGTTGGGTTAATTCACCAACTAGACGTAAACAACATGTTCTTACATGTAGATTTAGAAGAAGTTTATATGGAAGTTTCACAGGGTTTTTCCAAGAACGAAGAGACACGAGTCTTTACTTAGAAAGTCTATATATGGCTTAAAACATGCCTCTCATAATTGGTATTAAAAGTTCACTGCTGTTCTCCAATAAATTGGGTTCAACAGTCAAATAGTTCATTCGTTGTTCACTTTTAAATAAAATGAGTTATTTGTGGCTATCCTAATATATGTTGATGATGTTATCATAACCGGAAACCATATGATAAGATTCGTCGGGCAAAAGAACATCTTAACAAAACCTTCGACATTATAGATCTTGGTGTCTAAAATATTTCTTGGGTATCGAAGTGGCACGAATTTCGGATGGCTTGGTTTTTGAGCTAAAGGAATTGCACCGTGGACATTCTTGAAGACAGATGAATGCTAAGGTGCCGACCAAGATCCTTCCCCATGGAACAAAGCTTAAATCTAGACTAATGCAGTGAAAGTACAAAGGTTGATTCTACCCGATATAGACGTCTTTTTGGAAGGCTCCTATACCTCCAAGAAACTAGACCGGATATCGCATATTCAGTTAACACTTTAAGCTAGTTTGTTTCAGATTCGAGGCAAGATCATATGAAAGCCTCTATCCGAATCCTTCAATATCTCAAAGCCACTCTAGGACAAGGGATTCTTTTGTCCAAACAAAGCAACATGGATCTTGTTGCTTATTACGATGCAAACCCGTTAGGATGATCTTTTACCAGGCGGTCTTGAACTAGTTATTTAGTCCTTTTGGGAGGAGCCCTTGTTTAATAGAAGGTAGAAACAATCGATGGTTTTAAGATCTTTACTAGAGATTGATTACCGAGTCATGGCTTCTACTGTTAGCGAGATCCTTTGGATGACACTACAAGAAACTAGACCTTTAGCGACTAAACCTCCTACCTGAACGATTTCCCTTTTTTGTGACAACTTAGCCGCTCACCACATTGCTAACAATCCGGTCATGAACGTACGAAACATGTTGAAATGGATTTCTACTTTGTACTACCAAAAGACAAATTGCACACTTGTTTACCAAAGCTTTGGAGCACAATAACTTTGAACCCTAACTTTGAACCCTACTTAACAAGTTGGGTATTTGTGATCTTAATGCTCTAACTTGATGGGAGTAAATTTTTTTTGATTGTTTTATTTGTTTTCATATTTTAGGGATCATATCTATATTATATAATAAATTAAGGTTTTTAATGTCACGTGTCGCCTCCATATTCATTCTTATTATTTTTTTTCGTATCTCTCTTTTATTAAATACACCTCTATCTTTTAATCATAATAATATATTTTTAAAGAAAATACTAATCTTTATATTAATAAACCACCTGATATATTTTAACAAGTTTAACAAATTATACTGTATTTTACGGGTTTATTTATCCTGTGTGAAACACGAGTTTTTAAAAAATAATTTTTTTATTACTTAATACGTAGTATTATATTTATTCAATCCAACACGGGATTTTAAGCTAGTATTACTAATATAGTTATCTCGTTTATATTTATAATCCTAAAGTTGTCGATGAAAAATCAACGAACTTTTGATATTATAATTCTTAACAAGCCCATCCCCTCTGGTAAAAGAACTGAATATAAAATGTAAAATGTTTTAGCCAAATAATAATCCCTATGATGTGTAGAATGACGTAAGAATGTCTGATATCATGTTGTCATGCGTCATGCCTATGAGGAATATGCCATTGTCATTCTTCCTAGTCGACGTAATTAATACTTAAATACCGGCCTATTTGTCCTAATTAGTTATAATACTACCTTAAGATAAACTATAATAAACAATTACAAAAGTTTGACGTCATCAAGGTGATGTCATGCTGAAGTGTCCATTAAATTATGTGTATGGTAATATTTCTATTATGTTTTCATGTTAAAAACCATCTATAAATTCAATACCGTTGGTCATCTGGTGTAATGGTAGCCTCAGCACTTTTTATAATGGAGGTCTTGGGTTCGAATCCTGGTCATAACAAAAAAGGGGTATGTGGTCAGGTCAGAGGGTTTACTAGTTGGGGGTTCCTCCTGTGGTGGGCTGCCCTAGATGTTCTAGGTGTTGCCCCGGGGAAACCTAATTATCCTAAAATATCTAGGTGTTGCCGTTAAAAAAAAAATCTATAAATTCAATATCAGATACGTTAACATATAGCTATTCCTTTTCTATTTTATTATTTTATCGCCGAATATAATTAGAGGAAAATGAATATGATACCGTTAGACATCTAAGTTATTTACAAAACACATTAAAATTACGCCGTTTTGATTAAAAAACAATTAAAAGTTTATTAAGTTTTTTTTCTCTCTTTCTTGTCCATCTTTACATCAATTTCGTCCAAAGTTCTTCACCTTCCCAAGTTGATCTACAAGCATTCTACTAACGATTAAATATTACTAAGTTGAATGAATGGAAATTTAATGCATTTCTTGACAAATTGAAACTCATATTTTGAATAATTCCTTGTATTTTTTTTTTCAGATTTATTAGATGTTTTTGCTTGTGGGTTTCCTGTCCATCTACAACCACCATCAAACTTGAGCTTTAGACAAAAGAATTTTTTTTATTTTGCATTATTTTGAAAAACCCAAGAAAATTAATTGGTGCATGAAGAAGGATGCTTGCCGCTATGGAGTTCATCAATTTTGGACTTGGGAGTCAAATTTCCAGAAACCCTAAAAGACCCTCCCATTCCTCGACCGGAGAAAAATTTTCAAGTCCGATATTGAAGATCAATTAAACACAGATCACAGATGATATCTACAAAGAAGAATTGCCGGTGCAAAATGTTTTGAAGAAATTGCGGAACGATGAGAGGAATCAGGGAATAAAAAAATTAAATAAACTTTTAATTGGTTTTAATCAAAACGACGTAGTTTTGATGTGTTTTACATATAACTTAGATGACTAACAACATCATATTCACTTCCCCCATATAATTATGTGTATGATAATATTTCCTTTATGTTTTCATGTAAAACAAATTTATGGTCTATCTATTTTTTAATTATGGTCTATTCTTCATGGAAAAATATTTACTCGGGTATTTTGATGGATATGTTTGTTTGTTTATGAGAATGGGGTTGGGTCGAATAACAAAGTTATTTGAAGTTAAATTAGTGTAACTTCTTTTGAAGTTTAGGGTTCAAGCACCGTCATAAACGGATTCTTATAAATTTATAAATTATTAGGAGTTGTTTAATTGACTATTTATTTATAAGTTATTTGCTATAAGAAAACATTTGTTTGTTTGTTATATGAAAAGTGTAATCACTGAGTTAAGGTATAAACAAAAACATAAATTTTTAATACATAGTAATTATAATAAATAGCTTACAAATAGTTATATTTTATCTTTATATGACAGATTAGTGGTGCACAAATCGGTTTTTTAACCCAAACCGGTTCAACCCGACCCGAACCGGTTTGGTCAACGAAAAGTCAAAACCGGTTTGGGCCCAAACCGGTTCGGGTTAAACCGGTTCGAGTAATGGAAATATGTAAACCGGTCAAACCGGTTTGGGTAGGTTTTAAACCGGTTTGTCCTTTAAACCAGTTTAAACCGGTTTTTATAAAAAAAAAAAACCAAATAAATTTTATATTTTTAATATAAAATCCATAATAAAGTATAACAAAATTAAAACATAAAGTTCAACGTTTATTAATATTTGAAAAGTTCAGAAATTAAAAAACATGACAAGATAAAATTGTAAAAAATTACAAAAAATATAACAAATATAAAACATTAAGTTCAACGTTTTATTTTTTGGAATATTGATTGATTATTCATGTGCGTTGTCTTCGGTACTAGAGCTTCGTAGCCTTGCATCTTCGGCTAGTTCTTCATCCGTGACGGGTTCGGATATTCCAAGATCAACCTCGTTGTTGTGTATGACTTCTTCGGCTTGAATTTCATCTTCGAGAGAAGTTTGGTCTTGTATCCTATCCATCGCATCCAAATGGTCCTTCAAGCAAATGCACATTTCCATCGCTAGAGGTGTGAGTCTAGTCCTTCGTATCGATAATACCCTGCCACTAAAAGAAAACGCAGATTCCGAAGCTACCGTGGAAGCTTGGACGGTTAGTACATCACGGGCCATGGCGGAAAGAATCGGAAACGAAGCTTCGTTTGTTTTCCACCATGCCAAAATATCAAACTCCTCAAAAACGGTAGGAGGAATAAACGCTAAAAAGTTTGTGCCAATATACCTTCCGAGTTCGCTACTCTGGGTGGTACCTCGAGCCCGTTTACTAAATTCATTTAACATTTCGTTATATAAATTCAAATTAACATCTCTCGAGGTACCACTTGATGATGTACCCATTGTATCATGTGGAGTCGGAGTTGTACCATATTTATGTAAATAAACATCAAATAAATCTTGTAAACATTTGTTAAAATATGTTTTTGTGCCTTGTGCAAAATGGATGTCTTCACTATCCAAATTCAAAGCGTAAGTAATTCTATCAATCAAGGTTTCAACCCCGTAAACATTTATGGTAGGGTTTAACGCGGCGGCGCAAGTTATAACGGGAGGCATTTCTTTAAAATATTTCACTAATTTTTCTTTCTTCGGTTCTATCATTTTTGTAAAAAGATCGCTTTTATTTTCAAGCTTAGACAACTTGTTAGCCATTAAATATATTTGTTTTAGTGTTAATGGACTTGTGGGATAATAAACACCGGATAATAAAGTGGTGGCGGTTTTAAAAACTTCAAGCAATTCGGTTACGTCTTTTAAAATATCCCAATTTGGAGACGGAAACTTTTGAATTTTACGACGAGGTTTTGAGACAAGCATATCATGAAATAGTTCTAAAGTTTCTCTTTGTCGTAAAGCGCTATAAAACATAATATAAGTCGAGTTCCATCTTGTCTCGACGTCCCAATTCGGGCCTAAGCAAAGATTATTCGTATCACGACAAAATTTAATATAATCATGGTATCTTTTTCTGTTACTAAAAATATCTTTAAGCATTTGTCGAAAAGTATATGTTAAGTTTGAAACCTCTTCAATTGCAAGCCCGGCTTGCACCGCCAAGTTAATGATGTGTGCGACACATCGACTATGGAAAAAAACGCCGTTGCAAACGGGTTTATATTTAATTTTTAGTTTTTGAACCGCATTTGTATTATTAGATGCATTATCAAAAGACATTGAAAAAAGTTTATTTTGTAATTTAAATTCGTTAATAACACCATCCAATATATAAAATAAATTTTCGCCGGTGTGTGGATATTCAAACAAGTCAAAAGCGATTGTACGCTTCATCATTTGCCACGTATTGGGATCAACCCAATGCGCGGTAACGCAAAGGTACGAATCGGGTATACCATGTGGAGCCGACCAAACATCGGTGGTTAAGTTTACACCGGTTTGCAAATTTTTAAAACCCAAAATTAATTCTTTTTTTGCTTTTTTCCACATTTTTATACAATCTCGTGTAAGGGTTGTGCGACTTACTTGGTGATAACGAGGTTGGAGTGTCTCTTGAATCATCCTTGTCAAGCGCGGATTGTCAAAGAGGTTGAACGGCAATCCTTCTTGAATCACTAACCTCGCCATTCGATCTCGAACAATATTTGGATCAAAGTTCCAAATTCCTCCTTCGCTTGTCATTGAGGCTTGACCTTCACTTGGAATTCCCTTCAATGACGGGCAAGATTTTTCCATATGCATTTTCAAACTAGTGTTTGAATCTTTCCCCAAAAACGCACCACACATCTTGCACCGAGCACGTTCCTTCCCGTTTGACAACAAACATAGATCGTAATTGCACCAAATTGCCGGATTTCTCGTTGTTGCTCGAATTTCCACAACGGTAACTTCGTTTGAGGAACCACCAACACCAAAACTTGCCATGCTTTTTTTTTAGTTTAGAGAGAGTTTAGAGAGCGTTTTTGAGCGGTTAAAGAGCGGTTTTAGAGATTAGAGAGTGTAAAGAGAGGTGTGATCAACCCTAAACACCCCCCACCTATTTATAGTGTTTTAAGGGTGCAAAAAACTCCAAAAAAAGGGCCAAAATCGACCCCAACGACCATATAGCCGTTGGCCAACGGCTATTTTTTGCCCAGCTCGAAAACCGGTTTAAACCGGTTTTTAAACCGGTTTATCAAACCGGTTAGGATGAACCGGTCCCTAACCCGATCTCATCCAGGAAGCTTCAAACCGGTTTCAAACCGGCGGTTTTTGGGCAACCCGAACCGGTTTGGCCCAAACCGGTTTAAGCCAAACCGGTTTGCCGGTTTGGACCGGGTTAAAAAGAAAACCGGTTTTTTTTGTGCACCACTATGACAGATTGATCAAACACAATTATTGGTGAGATTAATTACAAAGTAAACTCCATTCATGTTAACAAAGCACAAATGAAATTAATACTAGAGTCATGTTCTAATTAAGCTGATAACATCAATGTATTTTAAACAATGTTAACTTACTTTCCTTATTTGTAATTTCAGTATTGTAATTTTAGATTTGTAGCTTTCTGTTTTTGTCTAAGTTTGGGCCATCGAAACTACCTAGTTTCGATTGATTTTTGTTCAATCGAAACTATTAGTTTCGATAGATAGTAAGTTTTGACAGCTTTTGTCACACCCCAACCGACGGAGAAAACGTCGGGGCGGAACATGGAGACTGTTCATGAGCACATGGTTGACTAAGTTGTAATATATTAAAACATCACATTTCAATTCATAATTCCAACAAACCAAATACAACAATACAAGACTTTTGAAATACATAACAAGTTCTTTTTATTCAATTAGCTAGGTCCACAACTTAAGTGAAGCAAACTTGATCAAATCAAACATTTGTACCTAAAACATGATAAAAACGAGGTCAACTAAAAATAGTTGGTGAGCATACATAGGTTTTGACTCTAAATAGTGTCATTTTGTTGTGTGTATACAATCCATACATATAATGGTTAACAAGGCAATTATGGAGAGTTACTATTGTGAAACCAAGTCGTACAATCAAACCTTTGTAACTAGCATGCAAATAACCAAATTGTGTTGTCGGCAACAATCACCCTAACTAGGTGAGTTTGTCAGACTCAATAGATCTATCATTGTTAACCGTCGGCTTGTGTAGTTAATGATTGCACATGTAAATTGCACACAAACTGTAGTTTGCACACCTAGTACTCAAGCATAAGGCTCAAATTGCACACATGAATGTAGGGTGAAATTGTATTATGTAGATTGTAAACATGTTCCATGTCCCAAATAATTATACTCATGTTTCACCCCAAAAATGTAAATAGTGTAAAAGGGGCTATGTAAACTCACTTTGCAATGAGTAGCTTGAATGTCACACAAGTATGTTGTTGTAGCACGAATGTTCTAGCTAACCACAAGGTTAACCTATGTTTGATTTAATATATGTATCAATGATTTGTTAAAATGAAATAGGGAATCCTAATGTACCAAGGAATTGGGTGAGGACTTGGTTGAGTGAGTGTGTACTTGTTTGAGTTTCAAAAGATGGTTATGTAATCCCATGTAAAAGTATGTGTGAAAAAATATGTGGTTTCATTTTTTTTTCTGTAAGTAATTGAATATGTGTTATTATGAATAACCGTCCTATGTAAAAAGTAGATAAATGTATAATTAATTCATAGTTAAAAATGTAAAATTAGTTTTAAATGTTTTTATATAGCAAAATGAATTATAATAAAGATTGTATAAATCAATACAAGATAAAAGGGTTTAAATAAATAATCAAGATTATATTCTGATTGTATTTTATAAATTAGGTTTGTGCATTTAAAAATTGAGTTTAATAATATATGCATTTGCAAATAAAATTTATGAAATGTAGTCTAGGCCCCAAAAATTAAAACAAGTGTGTTTGTTATAATTATAAATATGTATTTTAGTTTTTTTTTACCATAACATGATAATAATAATCCGTAAATACATAATTTGTGTGGGTATGTGTCAAACAAGAACAAGAAACAAAAGGGAAAAAAATGGAGCAGGCCAGGTTCGAACTCGCGACCTGCTCTGTGGGAGGGAATGCTTTTAACCGGTTGATCTAGGGCTAATGCCTTGTTAAAATTTGAGATTAATTTAGTTTTAATCATGAGGTCTGGAGACCCTTCTTCCCCAACCTCTCAATCGTAAACCCTAACTCCCAAATTGACAAAGATTCAAACACAGATCGAAAGCATTACGTTGGGGCTTTAGTATAGATGATCTAAACGAGTTGAAGGATGATTAAATTACCTGAAATTGGGCCAGATTCGTCGCAAGAATGATACCCACGTCCTTTGGGCCGATCGCGACTGGAGATGGGAGAAAAATATTGATTTTTGAGTTGGAATTGATTGCCATAGGTTGAGGTACTTACAGGAGGGTTAATAACGCGTTTTACAGCTGCGAATGGACGTGATTAGCGTGATTAGAGCTTGATATACGGGCTTTAAAAAGAAAACGGTCGGGAGTTGATTTCTTGTAATTATCGAATCACAATGGACGATTAAAGATGTAAAATGGATGCGTGATTCAGAGGTTTTGAATCTGTATAAAAAGTGGTAATGTGTTTTGATTGAAATCAGAGGGTTTGATGAGAAAGGAATTTTATTTTGACTTTTGAAAGTCAAAGTTCATGTTTCAAATATCTAGGGTCCAAAATGTAAAAGGGAAGGGTTCAAAACTAAAGGTGGGGGTTCAATGGTAATTAGAGGGGGCTCAAAACTTGATTTATTTGTTTAAAATCAAATCTAATTGTTTTAATTTATTCATAAGTTTTATTTTATAAATCTAAACATAAATTCTTTTATAAAAAAAATAGTTTTTATAAATCTAAACTATTTAATTAGACTTTAAATATTTTATAAATAGATAACTTCCATTTTTATAAACTTGTAAATTGTATAAACGGTTTGCTTAATAAAAATCAAATATACATTTGTTTATATTTAAAATAAATATATGTATATACATAAAAGATGTAGTTACATAATTAAAACTCAAAGGTTTTATTTTTTAACATATTTATCACAAAAAAGAAAAATGTATATATTTAGTAGGAGATAAATGATATGTATTTACAATGATTGATATTTTGAATTTAATACTCGTTAAAATAATTAAGGTGGTAGGTACGTAATCGAAGTGAAATGTCATTATCGTTTTAAAATAAATAATAATAATAATAATAATAATAATAAGGCCAGAAAATCATGAATGTTACAGTATCCCCATGTTGAGGGAATTTCGTCCCGAAATTGAACCAGTGGAGATTATTGAATCAGGAGAGAGATGAGTTTGGATTCTCCACGAGTTTTGAATTGTCGGTTTGAGGAGTATAACTGATAACAAGGTTCATGTCTGTTTCTCAAAGTCAGGCACGAATGATGACAATAGATTTAGTTTTTGAAATGAATTTAAGGAGAAAAACTATCGAATAATAATTTGGATTCTAAAGGTGAAATGCATTACATGGAATGGATTAGATGGGAATTTGATGATAAAAAATGTTTAAGATGTAATCTAATATGTTCAAGATACGTTACTAGACAAGAGATTTCACAAACATTGGTCAAGGTCAGAATATCATAAAACTTCTCGTGATATGAATAACGCTACTTCTGATTTTATGACAGAAACACTTATATATAGGAAGTACCAGCGGCGTATCCACCATGTTCTTATCATATCAAATCAGTTTCGTTACTATATACCCCGATAGGTTTTATGTCATAACACACGACAAAATTCACTATGTTTTCAATGCGCTGATTTTTACAATTACGTGTGTACCCGTAATTACTCGAATCATCGCATGGTTCGTATAGATCCTTCCGTTGTGTGCGGGTCAAGAGGGGACAAAAAAACACTTAATTCATAACTATTGTTTTCACGTATGTGTTGCTAACAAATAACTATGCCCATAGATAGTAGGGTCAATAAGGTACTAAAGAGTAAAAACGTGGCATAACTTAGAGTTCCATAGTTTCCTCGTGTTTGGACAAGAATACGCCAAACCCCGAGTAGCTTTGGAGTTTATAGCTTTCAACTTACATGGAATGTATAATGTGATAAATCAATTGCAACAATTGTAAATAGTCTAGTTTCGTGTATAATGTAAACACTCATGTTTCATGTATGATCTAATGTTATGTACATTGTAATCAAATAGGTTTCATGTATACTGTGAGTAGTTTAATACCATGTATATAGTAAACAAATGAGTTTTATTTATAATTTAGTATCATATATTTTGTAAACAAATAAGTTTTAGGCATAATGTGAGTAATGTAGTATCATGTATATTGTATAGTGTAAACAATTTGGAATCATGTATTTTGCAAACAACTAAGTTTCATGTATTATGTGATCAATCCAGTATAATGTATTTTGCAAACAAGTTTCATGTATTATGTGATCAATGTAACATTATGTATATTGCAACTACTAAGTTTCATGTATTATGTTACCGTGTATAATGTGCTCAATCTAGTATCACGTATCAAAGCAACAAGTTTCATGTATCATGTGATTAACCTAGTATCATGCATATTATAAATAACTAAGTTTCATGTATCATGTGAATGTTCATATGTAAGTTATTGGGTCTCATGAGTAATGTAAACTATCAACTTTTGAGTGTTGTGGGCATGCGTGTTGTTTGGCGTTCATGTATGATGTGTGGGTAGTTGGATTTTTATCTTTTAAATCTTGTTGAGGTTTATATGGTTGGCTAATGCCTTCACAAAATGTTTCATCTCATTGCAGCGCCTGGTACAATCATGCATTTATGAAGGAGTAAGATAACGAGAAGGATGTGTAGATATTTAGACCAGTGTGCTTACGAATAACTGATTTGTGCACTTTGTTTGTAAATAAACAAGTAGTTGTAATTTATTATTGTTTGTAAATAAAATGGTGAAAAATAGTTGAATAATTAACTATATTGATAATTAATTGAAAACCTTTTTTTTTAATTTTTAAATTATTAAAAGAACACTATTTTTAAGAGAAAATAATTGCTAGATTATTTAATAATTAAGCCAAGGTTTAATAATAATTAATTTAACGAGAAAAGTCATAATTAATTATCAATTAAAAATATTTTTCTATAAAACAAGTTGTATTAAGTTTCCTTACAAGCTGAAAATGTTTTTAGAAAGTTTATACTTCAGATACTATTTATAAACTAAAGGCTTAATAATCGCTTTGTTTGAATGGAATAACGATGTTGTTTAAATCAGATAATAAAATGTTTAGTTTGCAAAGAAGGCTTATGTACGTGTACTAAATTGTAATAAATAAAACGGTGGTGTTTAGATTGTACTCATTTGATAACATAATCAAATGGATACTTTGACAAATCAAAGTGATTCAAATTCTTACACTTTCAAGAAGACATGCTTTAGCCTATAGGTGAACACTCACTTCGGGAATTCTCAGGAAAGCATACGGATCCTTCGGTTGATTTGGATTTATATGAAATGCTTTCCTAGACAGAAGACCCAAAGTACAGGCATTCACCCTTCTGGATTGCACATGTTCTTTACTAATTCTCAGAACTCAAAACTTTGATGGGATTTTAAAATCTTAATAGGCTTTAGGCCTAAGAGTTTAAATTTTTGTTCACAAATGATGATGGTGACATGTGTGCAAGATTGAGGGTGCATAAAGGATTAGGTGTGAATAAGTGTGTGATAAGACTTAGGATAACAAATAATAAAATCAAATAGGTAGTAAGTAGATAGCAATGCTTATAAGCACAAGAGTTATCAAGTAGTGTAGTACATAGGCTATCATGTATGGTATTATACGATGTAACACTTAGAATAACATGTAAAAATATTCACACAAATTAGTAATCATGTAGCATTTAGTAGCATGACATAATATGGGTGTCCTAAGGTTATAGTCTAGGTCAAAAGTGTCAAGCATAAGGCTCAAATTGCACACCTAGTACTCAAGCATGGCATAATATTCACACAAATTATAGTTTGCACACCTAGTACTTAAGCATAAGGCTCAAATTACACACATGAATGTAGGGTGGAATTGTATTGTGTAGTTTGTAAACATGTTCCATGTCCCAAATAATTGTACTCATGTTCCATCCAAAAAATGTAAATAGTGTAAAAGGGACTATGTAAACTCACCTTGCAATGAGTAGCTTGAATGTCACACAAGTATGTTGTTGTAGCACGAATGTTCTAGCTAACCACAAGGTTAACCTATGTTTGATGTAATATATGTATCAATGAATTGTTCAAATGAAATAGGGAATCCTAATGTACCAAGAAATTGGGTGAGGAGTTGGTTGAGTGAGTGTGTACTTGTTTGAGTTTCAAAAGATGGTTATGTAATCCCATGTAAAAGTATGTGTGAAAGAATATGTGGTTTCATTTGTTTTTCTGTAAGTAATTGAATATGTGTTATTATGAATAACCGTCCTATGTAAAAAGTAGATAAATATATAATTAATGTGTTCTTGATAATAAGTAAATGAATGAAAAATAGTAAACTTGAATAAATGAAAAAATTAGGTAAATAAATAAACTCTTTTTATTTATTTACTTTAGTTATTAAAACAAAAGGGTTTTCTCCGGAAATTAATGGTTTAGTTATTTTGTAATTAATCTAAGATTTTAAATAATAAATAGTGTAACATAGTAAAATAAATAAAACCAAAGTTTGAAATATAGTGTTCTAATTAATTAATTCATAGTTAAAAATTTAAAACTAGTTTTAAATGTTTTTATATAGCAAAAGGAATTTTAATAAAGATTGTATAAATCAATACAAGATAAAAGGGTTTAAATAAATAATCAAGATTATATTCTAATTGTATTTTATAAATTAGGTTTGTGCATTTAAAAATCGAGTTTAATAATATATGTATTTGCAAAATCATAAAATTTATGAAATGTTGTCTAGGCACCAAAAATAAAAACAAGTGTGTTTGTTATAATTATAAATATGTATTTTAGTTTTTTTTACTATAACATGATAATAATCCGTAAATACATAGTTTGTGTGGGTATGTGTCAAACAAGAACAAGAAACAAAAGGGAAAAAAAATGGAGCAGGCCAGGTTCGAACTCGCGACCTGCTCTGTGGGAGGGAATGCTTTTAACCGATTGATTTGGGCTAATGCCTTGTTAAAAGTTGAGATTATTTTATTTTTAATCATGAGGTCTGGAGACCCTTCTTCCCCAACCTCTCAATCGTAAACCCTAACTCCCAAATTGACAAAGATTCAAACACAGATCGAAAGCATTACGTTGGGGCTTTAGTATAGATGATCTAAACGAGTTGAAGGATGATTAAATTACCTAAAATCGGACCAGATTCGTCACAAGAATGAAACCCACGTCCTTTGAGCCGATCGCAACTGGAGATGGGAGAAAAATATTGATTTCTGAGTTGGAATTGATTGCCATAGGTTGAGGTACTTACAGGAGGGTTAATAACGCGTTGTACATCTGCGAATGAACGTGATTAGCGGGATTCGAGCTTCATGTACGGGTTTTAAAAAGAAAACAGCCGGGAGTTGATTTCTTGTAATTATCGAATCACAATGGACGATTAAAGATGTAAAATGGATGCGTGATTCAGAGGTTTTGAATCTGTATAAAAAGTGGTAATGTGTTTTGATTGAAATCAGAGGGTTTGATGAGAAGTGAATTTGATTTTGACTTTTGAAAGTCAAAGTTCATGTTTCAAATATCTAGGGTCCAAAATGTAAAAGGGAAGGGTTCAAAATTAAAGGTGGGGGTTCAATGGTAATTAGAGGGTGCTTAAAACTTGATTTATTTGTTTAAAATCAAATCTAATTGTTTTAGTTTATTCATAAGTTTTATTTTATAAATCTAAACATAAATTCTTTTATAAAAAAATAGTTTTTATAAATCTAACCTATTTAATTTGATTTTAAATATTTTATAAATAGATAACTTCCATTTTTATAAACTTCTAAATTGTATAAACGGTTTGCTTAATAAAAATCAAATATACATGTGTGTATTTTTAAAATAAATATATGTATATACATAAAAGATGTAGTTACATAATTAAAACTCAAAGGTTTTATTTTTTTACATATTTATTACAAAAAAGAAAAATGTATATATTTAGTAGGAGATAAATGATATGTATTTACAATGATTGATATTTTGAATTTAATACTCGTTGAAATAATTAAGGTGGTAGGTACGTAATCCAAGTGAAATGTCATTATCATTTTAAAATAAAAAGGAATGATAATAATAATAAGGCTGGAAAATCATGAATGTTACATGTTTGTTCTATCACTTGTAAATGCTCAACCGAAACTAGTAGTTTCGGTTGGCATAGTTTCGATACCTGTTGGCTTACTATAAATAGCCTAGTTTGAGATTGTTTAGGGTGTGAGTAGCGGCTGTAACCCTGAATTCTCTCTTTCACCTTTCTTGAAGAATCAATACGATTTGCATTTGTTTTATGCATTGTTTTTACACTTTCATACCTGTTTTGGATTGATTCTGAGTGTGGTTAACATGTTATCTTCACTAAATCTGTTTCTCTCCTCTGTTTCACCACCATACACACAGATTCCGCCTGTGTGTGAGTAATCGATCTTTCTTATGATTTTCGATTGAAATCTGGGCCTACAATTGGTATCAGAGCTTTATGCTCTTGAGTTTTGAGTATTATCAGGTTTTAGTGAACGATTCTAGGTGATTTTTGTGGTTTTTTGGTGGTTTCTGCATCAGATTTTCGGAGCAGCTGTTCATCAATTTCCGACGACATTTGTTTGAGGTTTCAAGATTGAAGGTTGTTTTCTTGATCATGAGTGTTATTCGAAGATTTTCGCTGGATTGGATTGTCATTTGATATTGATTTTTGAAGCTATTCATCAATGGAGTTTTTCTGAGTTTGGGGAAGAAGGCATCGAAACTACTGGGGAACATTCTCTACATTTCGTTGGTTATCGAAACTTCTTGTCTGGAGAATGTATTATCGAAACTAGTTATTTGTCCTGTTATATCGAAACTAACTTGTGCAGATTGATCACCCGAAACATGGCACTATCGAAACTAGTTGTTTCGGATTCCATTTCTTCAATCGATACTAGAAGTTCCAGGCAGCCATTGTTCAATCGAAACTAGGAGGTTCGGTCAGCTTTTTCTCAATAAAAAATAAGTAGTTTCGATCAACCCTGTTCACCCGAAACTAGCTACTGTTTGACTTCAAATTTATGAGATTATGACGACTTCAAGCACAGTTGAGTATTCTGGAGGAAACAAACCACCTGTTCTTGTGTCTACAAGAGACTTTGATGTCTGGACCAAGAAAATGAAGACTTTCTTTCAATTTCATGATCACACCTTGTTGAACTCTATTACCGATGGTCCTCACAAACCCGTTATCACTACTGCTGATGTTCAACGTCCTAAGACTGTGGCTGAATATGATGAAAAGGACATTGCCTTGATTTCCCGAGACAACAAGGCTTATGGAACTATTGCTATGGCTCTTCCTTTAGATATCTTCAACACTTTTTTCGAGTACACCACAGCCAAAGATTTATGGGTAGCCTTGTGCACCAGATTTGAGGGAAGTGCTGAAGTTAGGGAGAGTAAAAGAGATTTGATCAAGAAACAATATGAGATGTTCAGCACTGTCAGGGGAGAGTCAATGTCTGACCTAATCAACAGATTCTCAAGTATTATGTCAAGGCTGAAAGTGATGGGTGTTGAGTATCCAACTGTGGAGTTGAACAAGAAATTGTTAGATGCTCTTCCTGTAGACTGGAATTTGTACAACATGATGATCAAGAAGACTGAAAAGCTGAGCAATTTATCTCAGCAAGAACTCTACAGTATTCTTGAATCTTATGAGATTGAAATTAAGAAAGGAGCAGCCACTCCCACCAATCAGTCTGGAAACACAACTCTTATTGCTGGTTCAAGCTCTTCAAGTAGTTCATACTTCCAAACTGATGTTCTTTCTTCTACTGCTGGGATTCAATCTACTAGTTCCTCTGCTCCTCAGAAGACAATTACCATGATTCCCGATGAATATATCCCAATCATGACTGCTTTCATGTCATGCTATGATGAACTCATCTCTGGAATTTTGACACTAGTCAGTTTTCGACCTGATAACTTAGAGCAGATCAACCCTGCTGATTTGGAGAAAATGGACATTGATTGGTGCATGGTCATGCTGACTCTGAGGGCCAAGAGATTCATTAAAAGGACTAGTATGGATCGATTCAAGCAGGGAAAGACTATTGGGTTTGACATCAAGAAGGTGAGGTGCTACAACTGTGACCAGCTGAGCCACTTTGCTTGAAATAGCAAGGAACCTTCGTCAAAGGATCAGCATGAGAAGAAGAACTCCTCTGGAAAGCAAGCTGCCAATTCTCCCAAGTCTAACATAGCTTCAAGCTCCACAACTCTTGTCTATCAAGCTGATGGGACTATCACTGGGAGAACAGACTGCTGAAGCTGCTGACAAAGCTTTGATGGCAGATGTTGAGGAGAAAGGAAAGTGTGTCATGATCGAGCCAGCTGAGGATCTCACTGTTGTACCCGCTGAGGTTATTTCTAAACTTTGCACTACTGGATCATGTTTAAATGAAATTCAAAAATATAGAATCGTCAATCAAGCTTTGATTGACGAACGTGATCACATTAAGGTGAAGTATGACTCTGTGGCTAAAAATGAGAAATTGTACTTAAAGAAAATTCGTGATATTTCTGGAGAAAATCGATCTTTAATTGTGTAACTTAATAGACTAACCATTAAGAATAAAATTTTGACTGAGAGAGTCTAAGAGGTAGAAAAGGTTGACCATATGGATATGGATCAGAAAATTTTGTTTGGAATAATTGATAAACAATTTAATAGAAAAGTCATAGAAGGTCTTGGGTATAATTCTCACCCTCCACCTTATTCTAAGTTAGGTAGATTTGCTGATATGCCTGTAGAAGCATGTTTTGGTAACTATGGATAAAATTCTATGTATCAGTGTACGTGGCTAGTACGCAGGAGGGTGTTCCTGAGTACTTAGCATGCACACCAGTTGGTCCTGCGTACTTAGTAAGTACACAAGGCTTTTGCCTTGCGTACTTGTCAAGTACACACAACCAATCCCCTGCGTACTTAGACAGGTACGCATGTAATGTTCCTGCTCCTATAAATAGAAGACTTGTCTTCATTTGTAGGTAGAACTTCAGGAACTAGGTTGAGAGGTGTCCGGGCGGGACGAGCTCTCCCACCCCTGGACCGTGAGCTTAGATGAGAGATGTATGCTCCTTCGGTATGTCGTCTGTAATACGGGATAATTTCTATGTTATGGATTATGTATAGTTTGTTATCTTTTGTCTTTGTTCTTGTTTCTCTGCCTAGTTCTTCACGTTCCCACACAAATCACAGAGCAGATCCGTGTATTTTCTCTGCGCGACGAGGCTCCTGGGACCTACAAGTGGTATCAGAGCCTCGGTGTTCATTGATTTGTGTTCCGGTTTCGGGTTTGAGGGTTTTTGAGCAGATCTGAGTTAAAAAATGTTTGCTACTTTTTCTTGCAAAAATCCTTAAATCCAAGTTTGTTATCACTTCATTTGGTGTTTGGAAGGCTAAGGGTTTGTTAGATGATGATTTCTAAGCTTTAGGAAGCATCAATTTCTCCGATCCATCACTTTTCGAGCATTCTCCTCAAGATCCGTCAAGAACACTGTTGTACTGAACAAGTACGCAGAATCACCTTTTTTTGCGTACTTGCTAAATACGCATGGGTTAGCCCTGCGCACTTAGTTAGTACGCATGAGAAGTGACCTGCATACTTAGCTAAGTACGTAAGAGCATTTCTCTACGCACTTAACAAGTACTCATGGGTACCTGAAAATGTGGGCAACGAGTATACGAGATACTTATTTAATAGGGTATGAATGCTGAACTAATGGGAGTAATTGGGTCGTCATCGGCTAAAGGTCTCGTTCTATTTGTGAAGATGTCTTATGGAAAAAGAATCATCTTGTTTAGGTATTCAAACCTGAATATGTGGGCTACGAGTATCCTGGATACTTCTTTAATAGGTGATGAATACTGGAACAACTTGAACCCAAGGATTTGCTGTTTTAGATCTTTGCAAAGGAATAAAAGAATAAAATCCTAGAGTTGGCAAGTTATGCTTTTGGAGGATTTGAGTGAAGTGATAATGAAGATGGTCATAGTTTACAGAGAAATGATGGGGATAAAAATAAATGTAACATCAACCATGATTTCTCATGTAAACTATATTTTTCGTGCTCATTGGTCAAGCCTGTGTTCAAGATTTGATGTAATAGAAACCAACTAACTCAACACACTTCATTGTAGTTCATCCTCTCAGCAGTAGCTTGCTCCACCCTGACTTAGAATTCCTCCAAATCAGCTGACATATGATAGAGAGTTTGAGTTTCCAATAACCTGCATCAAACTAATTATCTCCCATAGGAATTCCAGTAAGATAAACTTAAGTGTTCAACCAGATGTGTCCAACTCTATCCTGTATCGTCACGAGTTAACCAAATTCAAGATCAACGAACCTGAATATGTGGGCTACGAGTATCCGGGATACTTCTTTAATAGGGGATGAATACTGGAAAAACTTGAACCCAAGGATTTGTTGTACTTGCTAAGTACGCATGAGTTAAGTCCTGCATACATGCTAATTGCGCACTACCCTGTGTGTGGGGTATATATACCAGTGTTAGAAAATTTTCTTCAGTTAATCTCATTTCAAACAAACGACACTGTGATATCCCTCGACTCATTTTTTCCTCAAAAATTTGTGTGTTTCCAAACGAGTTTTTCGTCCCGATCTTAGTTTCATCTTCATCTAACTAACATTTGGTGAGATTATCAAACGATTTCATCCACAAAATCATGTGTTTTGGACCGATTCTTGACCTTGAAAAGTTAGGGTTTTGATCATGAATTTTTAACCGATTTTGGATGTTCTTGACGCAAATTAAGACCTAAAACTTGTTTAAAATCATTAATCGAAGCTCTATCATCTATAATTCATCCTTAACAATCCTTGATTTTGGTTTTTGACCACATGGTTCCAGTGGGTTTACGTCGACCCAAAGTTAGGTCACCACTGACCGGTTGTAGCATGTCATTGCTATAGGTGTTGGTTCCATAGGTCATAATCGAGCATTTCGACCTTGTGGTGACCTTAATCCATGGAAAAGACTCACTTCGACTGAATTTTGAAATGGTTCTAAGTGTCAGTACTTGCGCACTTAGCAACTACTAAAGGTATTCCACCTGCGTACTTGCTAAGTACGCAAGAACTAATCCCCGCGTACTTACTAAGTACGCAGGAAGGGCATTTCTAAAAAATTTCTAAGTCTGGAATTCAGTTCATCGTGTAATTGCTATACTCAGTCAGGTTTATTCAATTCCAATGAGTCTACTTGTTCTTATTGTGTTCATTGTGTGTTCTTGCAGTGATGGCTCGTGCATTTACTAGTTTCAACCTTCTTGCTCTCACAAATCCGGAATGGAAGGGTGCTCCACTTCAATACAGAGAGATTGTAGACTTTCTGAACCGTTACAAGATCGGCTATGCCATTTCTGCTGATCCAATTGTTTCAAGACCGTATTTGGAACAGTTCTGGGAGACGGCTGATCATGACTGTATGGTAACCATTTGCTATATGTAGCGGGTCATGATATTGCTATATCTGAAGACACCATTTAGAGAGTCCTACAGTTCAGGATCTAGCAACCGACCCCGTTACTTATCCTGATTACTTTTTGGATGGGTGCTGGAGGCAGAGAATGGGATATGTCGGTGCTAGAGACTATGCCTCTTACAAGAAGATGTGGTTACTAGACCAATGGAGGTACTTTGCACACGTCATGATCATGTGCATCTCATCATGAAAATCAGGAAAGGATGCAATGAGTCATGACCTGGCGGCTGCAATGGTTGGGTTGTCTCTCAACAAGGGCTACAACTTCTTCGAATACATCTACAAAGCTATAACAGATCAGACCAATACGGCGGAGAAGTTTATATTCCTGTTGTACCCACGGTTCATTCAATTGCTGATAAATGATGCATTGCCAAACCTTCCATCAACTGGTGAAAGATTACAGGTCAAGACAGTAGCCAAGAGAGTGTTTTCTCAATTCCTTACGCCGAAAGTGTAGAACCTACCCCTGTGCATACTCCTCTCTTGGCCACTTAATCAATGAAGCATATGTGGCCCCTCCAGATCTAAGATGGTTTAGTGCAGAGTTGGAGCCTGAACTGAGTGAACACTTAGATGAACAAGTAGAGGAGGAGGCAGAAGGAGATAAAGAATCTGAGAGGTGATGGTGGTGATGAAGAACACGAAGGAGGAGATGGTGCTGAGGAGTCAGATTCTGAAGCCACTGAATCTGATTCATCTGATTCTGATGATGCACCAGATCAATCACACACCGGGATGTTGACGAAGGTTTCCCTTCTCGAGTCATCTTCCAAAAGACAAAGACAAGAAAGTACTAGCAGCGAATATGAACCCGATTCTGATTTGGATGCTGAATTGCAAAGACAGAGACGAGAAAGAAGTGTAAAGCGTCGGGGGGATAGGCCATTTGTGGATATCCTTAGAGAAGTTGAAGCTCGTGTGTCACGGCAGCCAATCACTAAGGCCGTGAGCACTGCTTCACCCTCTACCGCAACCTCAACTCAACTATACTAGAGGAGGGAGCAGCCAAGTGTGACTGTTGAAGTGGCTGTCACTACTGTCACAGAGGAGGTTCCTGTGATAGTATCCCTCCCGTTCCATTCTATCCAACAGGTGATGGTGTCGAGCCCAATTCAGACGGAGTCGATTTCCATCACCCCAACCACCTTTGAAACCACAACCATCCCAACCACTATCCCTACTACCACCCTTCAACCACTCAGTGAACCCTTCACTTATGGTGATTTCACCCATGGGTTCAATTATGAAGAAATCTTCACCTTTCCCCATCATATAGCCGAGGCCTTTACATCTAGGGATCCTGATCCACGGGATGCAAGGATTGCTACTCAAGTTACTAGTTTGCTTGAGACAGTATGGAAATCAAGGGGGGGAGTTTGACAAGCAACAATGAAGATTATTTCGTTGATTGATGAAGTAGCGGCATTGAAGAAACAGAGGGCTGTTGATGAGTTGCATCGAAAAGGGCATGAAATGATGGTTAAGTTGGTCTGTGATATGACCAAAACGCTTGCTGCTCAGGGGGAGAAAATTCAAGAGTTATTGAAGAAGAAGGAGAAACCGACAAAGCCTAGTAGTGATGAGGCTTGTCACATAGTCGACCTGACTAAGGATGATGACACAGAAAAGGATCCTGAATCGGGTCCCAGTGGAAGTGAGCAACAAGCGTTAGCGATTGTTCCCATTTCTGATATGCCTATGGCTGAGGGGAGTCCACTCAGCATGAAAGTGATGTGTTAGGTAGTGGAGGTGGTAAAGGAAAGTCTCCGGCTGATGTTCTATACGACCTATCTGATGAGGTCATTCTTATGATTGAGCCAGACTATTCCAAGGAAGCACAGATCGATGCTCTCAGCAATCTTGAGGAAGGAGAGATCGAGTCTGATGATGAATGGGATGTTGATGATGAAGATGTTGTGGTGGAGTTTCCAAAGGGAGACGGTGAAGGAGTTTACGAGCTTGAGGATGGAGAGATCTTTGAGGCTCCAGCCTTTGAAGCTACTACTAACACAGATTCAGTAGAGCCTGAATTTGTTGCTGAGGCTAGTGGTGCAACAACCTCGACTGAAGCCTCTCCCACCAATACTAAACCTGTTGATCCTGAGGTATTGAAAAGCAAATGTCCCTATGGATGGTTTACCAAGGATCAAGCTCCTGTCTGGAAAAATACATCTATAATAGACAAACATGGAGCTACATGTATGATCTTGTCTGTCAAGTTCGACGACGACAAGAAGTTGTTCGCCATCAAGTGAGCAGGTGGGGTTCAGTACTTGAAACCTACCAGCGAGGCGTTAGCTCATTGTCGAAGTACGACGTGGTGAACCTTGCCAACCGTGAACTGCTGGGTGACACAAGTCATGCAGTGGCAAAGGGTTTGTGGGGAACACTACAATGAGCGGGGAGATCTGGAAACTTTGAGGTATTTAAGCCTCAAATGCCCAAGAGAGTCCAGGATAAGACTGTCAAACATCCCATGACTAACCGAAGCCTAAAGAAGCTGGTTTACAAACCAGTGCTGTGTGAAACCAAGATACCCTTGAGCAAGTTATCTCAGGATATTCTTGGCAACATATGGTACTGGTACGTAGATCCAAAGACGGGTGAGGCGGTGGTGATTGGAAGAATGAGGTCCGCAAGTGGAAGCTTGGAACCAAAGGAACTGATTAGGGTCTTTGGTGAAATCACTTTCATCAACTTCTCTGTGAAAGATCTGACGAATCTTAATGAAAAATATTGCATCTACACGGACAAATGGACGAAGCTTCAAGCATCAAGATACGACAAGCTAGTCAAGTTCTGTCTTGACTAAAAGCTGAAGATGGGAAGCTAGAGATGCAGGAGATTGAAGACCGAAGACAATCCAGAGCTGTTGTCAAGTGGGAGTTTGTTGGAGCACGTTTGTGTGACAGACACTCTGGATGTTGTCTTATGCTTTTGTACTTTACTTTCTGTACTTGTGTTTGTATTTAGTATCTGTATGTATTGGTTTATCGAGTTGTAAACGTATATGTAGGTACGTGTACTTGGTTGTCTTTGTAAAGAGTTGTGCGCACTTAACAAGTGCGAAGGATATAGATCCTGCGTACTTAGCAAGTACGCATGAACAAAGGCTGCGTTCTTGATAAGTACGCAGGAGTTAATCCCCGCGCACTTGACAAGTGCGCAGGTAACAGGTCTATGTATATATAGTTGGTCTTGACAGAAAATATGTACGAACTCATTCTCTGTAACCGGCTGTGATTATCAATAGACGAAGTTTGAATTATTTCGTGTTTGTTGTCGGTTTACTTTGTTGTGTTGTCTGATACTCCACCTAGTCACGGACATTCCGCAACCGGTCCGACTAGCCACGCACGCTCGCACGTAACGATTCGAGACACCCGGGGACCTACAATGCATGTTGCTCATGTTCCTACACCTTATATTTGTACTTTATCTGCTGATGATTACATTAAATTTTCATATTTTGACAGTTTTGCTTCATGTGCAGAGTCAAATTGTGTAACATCAGAGGATGATTGTGATGAGAGTAATGGTTCTGGAACTATTTTAAATGAACTTGAGTTGGATGAATGTAATAATAAGTTCATGTCAACACAAGATATTTGTGAACATGTTGAGAATTTGTACTTTGATTCTATGCCTTCTGAGCATGTTGGTTTGGGCAATGACATTTCAAAATTTAAAAATGCTTTACCTTTTATTCCTAAGTCTTCACATGCTATGCCTTCAGTTACAAAGTTTAATAGTGCAGGATTTGTTGTGACTGATGTACCACGAGAAACCATGAGCAATATGGAATTTTTCAGATTAAAGGAAGAACAAAGTCTTCAAGGCAAAGTTATTGAAGAAAGAGTCGTATCATGTTCCGATGCCTCAACATCACAATCATCTTCATCTTGTGATGACAATTATCAGGCTAAGGCATCTTGTGATAAAGCTTGTTTCAGTTGTGGTGCTTCAAATCATGTATCAAAAAGTTATAATTTGACAACATTTCATTGTAATGAAGAATCGTCTCCCAAAATTTTATTGAATTAAAATGTGCAGTCTAAGTCTACTCACTGTAGAAAATTTATGCGTAAAAGAATTAAAAATGCTAAAAACCATTTGAAAAGAACCTGGAAAGTTAAAAATAATGTTTCATCAAAGGAGGATTCTGATTTTGATTCCCATGAAATGTCTTATCTTGACAAGAAACTTCTTGATAGCAATGGATTTGGTAAAAATTTCTAAATAAATTGTTCTGTATAGGGTCAACCAAGAAGAACTGGAGATAACATCTGGCATGTAGATAGTGGTTGTTCAAGACATATGACCATTCAATTTAACTTGCTACAAGATTATCATCCAATGGACGGATACTACGTGGCCTTTGCAGGCAATTTAAGGGGAGGAAAGATTGAAGATCAAGGAACAGTCTCTAATGGTGTAAATAGTCCGGAGCATGTCAACTTCGTTCCTGAATTGAAGTACAATATGATGAGTGTTTCTCAGATATGTGACAAGGACTTTTGTGCCTTGTTCAATTCAAAAGAATGCCTGATTCTGAAACCTAGAGTGGTTATTTCAGAAGAACTGAGTCTCATGCGTGCTCCCAGAAGATTCAATACTTACAGCTTGGATATGAACAACCCATCTGGAATAGAATCTTGCTTTCTTTCAAAGTCTTTTGAAGATGAATCTTTTCTGTGGAACAAGAGGTTGGGACATGTTAATTTCAAGACCATGAACCATCTGGTTCGAGGAAACCTCGTCACCGGTTTGCCTCTCAAAGAATTTTCTCATGTGGAATACTACATCTCTTGTTCCAAGGGAAAACAACACAACTCTTCTCATAAGCCCAAAACCACAAATTCCATTGACTCCCCTCTTCAATTACTTCACATGGATCTCTTCGGTCCTATGAGTGGTAACCGACGACTTCTCTCGGTTTACTTGGGTGTTCTCCCTGGCTAAGAAAGATGAGACTCTAGAGATTCTGAAGACTTATCTGCTTCAAATTGAGAATTTTTTCAATCTAAGTGTGAAGACTATTCGAAGCGATCATGGAACAGAATTCAAGAATGCCACTCTTGATTCCTTCTATGAAAGCAAAGGAATTTCTCGGCAATTCAGTGCACCGCGTATTCCTTAACAAAATTTTGTAGCTGAAAGAAGAAACCGAACGTTGATAGAATCTGGAAGAACTACGATCGTTGATTCCAAGCTTCCTGTCACATTCTGGGCCGAGGCTGTCAACACTGCATGTTTTGTGCAAAATCGGGTTCTCATCACCAAAAGCTGCAACAAGACACCGTATGAGATCATGTACACGCGAAAGCCGTTTATTGATTTCTTCAGAAAGTTTGGGTGTGTTTGCACGATGCTGAATACATCAGATCAACTGAACAAGTTTGAAGCCAAAGCCGATGAATGCTATTTTGTGGGATATTCGTCTAATCAACGGGCGTTTAGTGTCTAAAACAAGCGAAGGAGGATAGTGCTAGAATCTATTAATATCAATTGGCATGAAAGCAATCATATGGACGCTGGGGACGGTCCTGATTGGCTTTTTGATGTCGAATCTTTGTTTAAGTCATTTAGTCTTCCTGTATTTTCAAATTATTTACCTCTTGCTAATCCCTACTTTATATGAATAATCTAGGGAATATAAATGCTCCAAGTTCTTCCTCATCCTGTCAACATGAAAACCCTGCACCTGTTGCTGTTGAGTCATTCATGGATTCTTCCGGTTCTAGTGCAACAAGTGAAACTGTTGAAGAAAACAATCCCCCAATAGTGGATGTTGCAGCACAATCATGTTCTGAAGATCCTATTGTTGATGAAGCTCACCCTCATGACAACAGCATCACAAATATGGGTGAGCTCTTAGAAGAAGATGAGATTCCTCAGTTAAGAATTCACAAGAATCATCCCACTTACAACATCATTAATCCCCTCAATGTGGGTGTTCGCACCCGTAGTGCCCGTGAAGCAATGAATGACGACATGTTCTCATGCTTCATTTCTCAAGTGGAACGTAAGAACATCAAAGCAGCTTTGCTTGAGAATAACTGGGTGGAAGCAATGCAAGAAGAGTTACAACAATTCTCCAAACTGAGTGTATGGAATCTGGTGGATCTTCCCAAGAACAAAGTACCTATCGGAACTCGTTGGGTATTTCGTAACAAAAAGGATGAAGGAGGAATTGTGGTTCGGAATAAAGCTTGCTTGGTTGTTCAAGGTTTCTATCAAGAGGAAGGAATTGATTTTGAGGAAGTATTTGCACCAGTGGCTCGCTTGGAGGCCATCAGAATGTTTCTCGCCTATGCAGCCTATATGGACTTCACAATTCATCAAATGGATGTCAAAAGCGCGTTTCAGTATGGAAAGGTTCAAGAAGAAGTTTATGTCAAGCAGCCACTGAGTTTCATTGATCCTAATTTTCCAGACCATGTCTATAAACTAGACAAGGCACTGTACGGTCTTCATCAAGCACCTCGTGCGTGGTATGAGACGTTATCTAAGCATCTACTTAATAACGGTTTCACGCGGGGAGCAATTGACCAAACTTTGTTTAAACGAAAGGATGGAGAGGATACAATCTTGGTGCAAATTTGTGTTGATGATATCATCTTTGGATCCACCAATCCTCGTCTGTGCAAAGAGTTCGAAGAAGTCATGCGTTCTAAGTATGAAATGAGTTCCATGGGAGAGATGAAGTTCTTTTTGGGATTGCAAGTTGATCAGTCAGAATCAGGAATTCTTGTTCATCAAGAGAAATATGTCAAAGACATCCTGACCAAGTTCAAGATGACTAAGTCCCATCCCTTCAAAACTCCTGTAGAAGTTCGACATTGCCTGTCTCCTGATTTGGATGGCGAAAGCGTTGATCAGCACCTCTATCGTTCCATGATAGGATCTCTCATGTATCTCACTGCCAGCAGGCCCGACATAATGTTTGCAGTGTGCTTGTGTGCAGGCTTTCAGGCTAATCCTAAACTCTCTCATTTAGTTGCAGTCAAACGTATTTTAAGATATTTAAAGTATAAGCCAAAACTTGGTTTTTGGTATCCTAAAAATAACTTGTTTGATCTTGTGGCTTATTCAGATTCGGACTATGGGGGATGCAACTTAGACCGCAAGTCCACCTCTGGGGGTTGTCAATTCCTTGGCAACCACCTTATCTCATGGAAATGTAAGAAACAAACCACAATTTCTCAATCCACTGTTGAAGCCGAATACATTGCCACAGCCCTCTGTTGTTCCCAATTCAGATGGATTCACCATCAAGTGCTTGACTATGGGATCACATTCAATGAGACACTGATCCTTTGTGACAACACTGCCGTTCCCAATATCACCAAAAACCCAGTTCAGCATTCCAAAACCAAACACATTGAGATCAAACATCATTTCATCCGTGATTGTGTTGAAAAGAAGCATATCAAGATTGTTGAAGTCAAAACCGACAAGAAGACAGCCGACATCTTCATAAAAGCCTTTGTTTCTGCTAGATTTGAAAAACTGGTGGAGATGCTTGGCATGATCAACTTTTAGTAAATTTGTGCATAGTATCTCTTTATGTTTATGCATGATTAATTAGGAAGATTACCAAAAAGATTTTATTTTTCAGTACATTTGAATTTTTATTAAAGCAAATCTTTTGGGGGAGAAATTGCAATTTGGTGTTTAAAAAGAAAAGAATTGCTTTATAAGTTTTGTATATATCTGTGAATTCCAAATCTTTTAAGTAACTTCTAAAATGTTGTGTTTCAGGAGAATCGTATCCGACCTTTGAGAAATGATAGAGTCTGATCACATCTCTTGAACATGGAATGGACCCAAAGCTATGGTGTTTACTGAGGTATAGCTGGTAGGCCCGACATATGGTGAAAACTTGTAAGTAGTGTGAAAACCTAAATCTTATATCATACTTGTGTGTTTGAACCCATTATTGAAACATTTAACCCATTTTATCTATTAAGAAAACCAATTCAATCAGATATAGTTCTACGTGTTAGATTCCTATTCACATGTCAGGTGACCGTCAAAGTAACGATACTTACCGCCGATGACCCCGCTTTTTCCCATCCACTTAGATGATTTGACCCCGTCTGTTTTGCTTACGCAAAGATCTCGGGTGTTCAACCTTTTCCTATCCACTTGGATAATTTTACGACTTCTTCTGTTTTGCTTATGCAAAGATCTAGAATATTCGTACCTTTTAATATCCACTTGGATATTTTTTATTTTAAAATTATCTAATCCACTCGGATTTCTTATTTTAATTTGGTGGTATTTTTGAATTACTAAGATGGTACCTTGGTTAATTAGAAAGAGATGATAGGATGAATACGGGTATTTCTTGAGGATTGAGTGGTTTTCAAAACCATTTTATTTCAATATGTGGGGTACACCTTGTATCATGCTTAAATGGTACCTTATAATAACATGAAACCTATGTACAAACAAATATTCGGGTTTACTTTGCACAACTATCAGCTATCTTCAGGGACTCACAGTAGTTAATTGCAAAAGGAAGTGTTTCAAAAGACTGACCAGATCTGATCTAATGTTGGATCTTTTCCAAAAGATAAGTGGAAATAGTTTTTGTATAGCTTTATTATCCTCTTATATATCAAAAATTTTATCTTCCTTATTAGTCTTGTATAAAGTTGTAAATATTTGAGTTATCTTTGTTTTTATTTTTACTCAATTGTTATGATGGCTATCGAAACTTCATAAGTCACCCGAAACTTCCTGAGTCAACCGAAACTTCTCAAATCACCCGAAACTACCCCAGTCACCCAAAAATCCCTTTTGCCTTTCGAAACTAGTAGTTTCGACAGGGGCAAAAATGTCATTTGTCACTTGAGAAAATTAAATGACTTCATAATCAAGTTTCGTCCTCATCAAGCCTCACTTGCACTCTACGAACCTTTTACACCTTCATTCTCACACACAAAAGCTCTCAAATTCCTTCGGTCTAAGTTGCTTAATTAGTGTTTTTAACCTGATCCACCGTCGTCGTCTTCATCAGGTACTGATATCATGCTCAAAATGTGCGATTTTGCGAAATGACAGACCTAGGGTTTCATTTTTGACAATTTTACGACTAAAACTTCATAATCATGGTCGTTCTAGTGTTATTTCCTATTTTACAATATCTCCATTATCTTTATATTAACATATGTGTGTACATATTTGAAGATTCGTTTCTCTTCATCGGTAAGCTAGAGTTTCGACACTCAGGCCATTCTTGTCCTTTATCTTTTATTGTTCTTATTTGGTTAAGTAAATGTGTCTGTATATACATATTTTTGATTTCTTTAAAATCTTCTAAGTCTGTTCAAATTTCTGGCATCGAAACTAGGAGTTTCGATAAAAAGGTGTTATCAAAATTTGAACAAAATTTTCAATTGAAACTAGTTGTTTTGATGCCCAAATTTGCCCAAGACTTTGAAATTGTGACCAAGTTTCTTTGCCCGAAACTACTTAGTTTTGGTTGCTGGTTTTAAATTTTTTTTCTAAGTGCTAGGATTGAAACATGTAGTTTTGATTGAAGTGTCTTCACCCGAAACTAAGTAGTTTCGATATAGTTATTTCTGAAATTTTTTAAGTGTTGACCGAAACTTATAGTTTCGATTGGGTTTATTCACTCGAAAGTAGTAGTTTCGATGTTTCTGCTTCTGAAATTTTTGTAAGTGTCAGAATTTTTGATAAGTTTGTTTCTTGCAGATATGGATCTATTGTTTGTGAAGAGGCATAATTTCTATGCATTTCTTGATTCCAACGACCCCAAGAGTGCAGATTTTGTTCCAGTCTTGACCTTCCTGGCTAACCCAAACATCAGTTTTGCCATAAGTCACAACCTCCCTGTTTTTGAAACAACAATTAGGCAATTCTGGAATACAACTGAATCTGTGACTATCAATAATGTGGAGCATATTCGAGCTATTGTTTATGATTAGGATGTGCTATTTTCTGAAGCTACAATAAGACAAGTGTTGCTGTTTAATGACAATCCAGAGGCACCAATTGAGTTTCCAAGTTTTTGCATCAAAGAATGCTTTAGAAGAATGGGTCATCCTGATGAATTCTAGAGTTGTCAAATCTTTAAGAACTCACGTCCATCTTATTGGAGATAATGTATTCATCCATTACTTGTCAATCAGAAAAGGTGGATTTGACTTTGCCAATGCAATGGTGGCATCTTCTATTTTGGGCTTTATCAAAGGGAGGAACTACAGCTTTTCAGGGCTGGTATTCAGACAGGTCATAGAGAACTTAACTGGGGCTGTCAAAGAAATTTTTTTAGTCTATCCCAGATTCCTTCAGATCATCATCAATCATCTTCAACAGGGTGGCAATGTATTTGTCTTTGACCACATGATTACTAAAATACTTAGCTACATGAAGAGTGATGTGCTTTGTGAATTAAGTATAAAAATATAAATAATTATATTTTTTTAAAGTAATTGATTTCACAAGATTAGGTTTTAAATTAATAAATTAAAATGATAATTACGTTAACTTAAAACACACACAATAGGCAAGTGTACCTATCGCAGCGTAATATAGTCAGGTAAGAACCAAGTATCGAACCAATGGACACGGTCGAGATCCAATACTCAACTTTTGTTATTGTTTAGCCGGATTAATTAATAGGTTTTGTGTGCTTGTGAAGCAGAAAAGTAAATAACATAAAATTAAAAATGTGCGTGAAGTGTGTAACAGAAATGTAACTAGCAAAATAGTAAACAACAGAAAAGTAAATAAAGCGAAAATGACCAGATTACGAAATGTATTGCTTCGGGATTCGAATCAGCTTGGTACGTGATAATGTTAGGTTAACTAATTCGGTGGTGTGACTACTACAAACTTGTGACCCGGGTCACCACTAGAGCCTCGTCCTCATGACATTTGATTTGTAAATTATATTATTTAAAAAGTGGTAGTGCCTCCCTTTAGGGACAACATTTACCCTCAACCCATTGAATGGTCATCTTCGGGTTGGATAAAGACATCAGACTCAAAATGCTTTATATTAAGTTAAATAGGTGATTATATTTTGCTCACCGGGAGGCGGTGTAACAATGCGACCAAGTATAAAGACGTACCGTTCCCAACATGAGTTCACGAATTCTTGGTCGCACAATAATCTCGTATAAAGACGTACGATCTTAGAAGTATAGACCAAGCCTTGGCTTATCAATCTCTGCTCGTATAAAGACGTACGAGTTTCAAAGGAAGTTTGATTATAAAGGGTTTTACGATCTTACTCTTTAAAATCAAGACACTCACAAATAGAAAAACGGATTTAGACAATAATAAAAACCCATCAAAAGATGGTTTTTGAGGACGAATTAGTTAAAGACATAAACATACCACTTCATTAATAGATTAAACATTAACATGCACCAAACATCAACTTCACCCTAGCAATACAAAGAAGTTTTAGCCACGATTGGCCATAACGACTAGTGTAATGATGAGTTTCGTAGGCTCCCCTATTGTGAAACAAGGAGGAAGAGCCCCTCTACTCTCTACTCTAACTACGAGAATGCTCTCTTATTGAGTGTAATTTTGCTCTAGATTGGTGTGTGGAATGAAGAACCCAAGCCTCCTATTTATAGGTCTCAAAATGTGCAATGCACGGCCGTGCAATGGGTTGCACGGTCGTGCAAAGGCCCAGGGAATTAAACAGGGTACAGAGGACACGGTACCGGTCCGTGGGGAGCAGAGAAGGGCAACGCACGACCGTGCATTGGGATGCACGACCGTGCATCCCTCTCTTTTTCCCCAACTTTGTCTTGTAGCTTCTTGTTGACTATTGTTGACCAATTTTGACTTCATGGGGGTGAATGCTCAAAGAATAAACCTTCTAGAAGCTTGAATACTTGGTGTTCTTGATAGGATTTAGCTTGATTTGTATTTTTAACACCGAATAACCTGCAATTATAAAATATTTGTGTTTTAAGCATAAGTTGCAAGGTTATTATTCAACTTAGTACCATAATGTGGGATTATTATGTAAGTAAAATATATATAAATGATGACATATCAAAGAGCACGAACAAAAGAACCAACAGAGCAATTGCTGTCATCCCTCTCTTTGGTCATGTTATTGGAGAAGAAGAAGAATTTGTTCCTAATGTGGATCCAGATCTTGAAGTTAAGTTGTCATCATCTAAGGAAGAAGAAGAGGAGATGGAACATGATCAAAGGAATGAGGAGGAACACGAAGTTGAAGTTGAAATTGAAGTAGAAATCCCTCATGTCCAAGAAGAAGAACAACACCTTGATTAGCCCGTGATAGATGCTCCGTTTTTTAATCCTGAGATTGAACAAGTTCAAGTTCCAATTGAATAAGTTGTTGTTGAAGCAAATGTTGAAGCTGATGCACAAGTAGCTGAAGAGGAAGTTGCAGAGTCTAGTGGAACTCCGGATGCAGGGATATATAGATCTAATTATTTCAAGTCCGATTCTGATGAAATGACAGAGCATCTTGCATCATCCTCCAAAAGACAAGCCGACTCTGGTTCGGATTATGAGCTGGAAGATCCAAGAGCTAAGAAGATAAAAACTAGTCTTGAGGAGTTATCATCATCATCTAACTCTCTTTTCAACCTGTCAGAACATCCAACACCTCAACCAACACCTGAACCTACACGACAACCTACACCACCACCATCTCCACAACATGTACACATCCCTACACCACCTACATCCCCCGCTCATGAACCATCTCCTTCAGTCCCAAGAGTCAAAATTCTAAGCCTAGAAGTGAAGAAGTTGCAGGATCATGTTCAAGAGAAGGATAAAGTTATTGAAAGTTTGAAGACTGAGTTGAATGAATGTAAAGAAGAGGTTAAGGACCTAAAGCTGGAAGTTGGGAGCCTACACACCCAACTTGATGTCCAGAAAACTCAACTTGAAACTCAACAGAAGCTTATTTCTCAACAACAACAACATTTTAAAGCTCTATATGATATTGTTGAGTAACTCAAAGCTTCTCTGGTCAAAACTTCTGAACAAACAGCCACCTCCACATCTCAAGGGGAGACCACTTCTGGTAGTGGACCCTCTTCCCCTGCCTTTGTCACCAATCCCGAATCTGCTATGACTATATTTTTTGGCCCAAGTACCAAGACAAAGGAGACTATGGAAGTAAAAGTTGAAGAACCAGAGTTTGATATCCCATCTGCTAGTGAAAGGAGAGCAGCAAGGGAGCATGGGAAGGGAAAAGAAACAAACGTTGAAGTGGTGGTACTGGATGAAGAAGAGATTGGCTCAAATCATGAGCTCAATGCCCTTCTGGATGAAATTGAAAACTTCGATTTTAATGATGAATATCCAGAGATTCTTGCCACTAAAGACCTGCATGATGAGAAGGTCGAGTAGTTTACAGAGCACAGATATGAGATCCAGGCACTGTATGATGATGATGATGAAACAAGTGTCAAGGTTGACCAGGTAAAGCCTGCTTCTCCTCCCACTGAAACTACTCCTTCAGAATCAACTCTACCTGAATCAAATCCCACTGATCCCTCTCAACCATCAGAAACACCAAACCCTGATTACACATACAAGAATAGACCATGGTTGAAGACCATGGTTGAAGAAGATGGTTGAAGAAGAAGGTCCTCGAACCTATGAATGGTTCGCTGAGTATCAGGAGTTGAAGAGACATCCTGTTAGATGGAAGTATGCTGCAGAGAGAAGATTATTCATTGTTAGAAGGTACAAAGGTGGGGTAGAGCATTTCAAGCACATGACTGATTTCAACTCTCTTCCCACCTATGACTTGAGAGCCTTAGCCAAACTCCCTCTGCAAAACCCTAGCAAGGTTATGTTAGATTCTGAATTTGAACATTATCTGAAGACTCAAACTTGGAATGACTTCAAAGGCATGAAGCCACTCCTCCAAAGAGAAGACTATCCAAGACAAGGCTTCATCCTATAACCAACAAACCATATGTCTTCCTCAGGTACAAGTCGGCTCAAACTGTTAAAACCATTAATCTACCTAAGATGGTACATGTTCAAATCCAGAACTTTCAAGAGATGGTACTACAATCCAAATATTGGAAGCGCCATTGTAGAGTGTGAAAGAAAGGAAGACATGGTGATATTTGAACCAATGGAGCTTCTAAAGTTTCAGCCTGAAGATCTGGAAGTTGTCTTCAAGTATCACATTCAAGTCTACAATGAGGACGATGAGGCTGATGCTAAGGCTTATCAAAGGGTGTTGACAACAAATGTGAAGCCGTACAACCCTAAGCCAAGTGAAGGACCAACTGCTTAGTGGAGAGTTAAAGACATTGATGCAACATCTTACGGGGAGATTGTAGAGTCATGTTCTAATTAAGCTGATAACATCAATGTATTTTGAACAATGTTAACTTAGTTTCCTTATTTGTAATTTAAGTATTGTAATTTTATATTTGTAACTTTCTGTTTTTGTCTAAGTCTGGGCCATCGAAACTACCTAGTTTCGATTGAGGTTTGTTCAATCAAAACTAGTAGTTTTGATAGATAGTAAGTTTCGACATGTTTGTTCTATCACTTGTAAATGCTCAACCGAAACTAGTAGTTTCGGTTAGCATAGTTTCGATACCTGTTAGCTTACTATAAATAGCCTAGTTTGAGATTGTTGAGGGTGTGAGTAGCTGCTGTAACCCTGAATTCTCTCTTTCACTGTTCTTGAAGAATCAATACAATTTGCATTTGTTTTATGCATTGTTCTTACATTTTCATACCTGTTTTGGAATGATTCTGAGTGTGGTTAGCCTGTTATCTTCACCAAATCTGTTTCTCTCCTCTGTTTCACCACCATACACGTAGATTCCGCCTGTGTGTGTGAGTAATCGATCTGTTTTGTTATTTCCGACTGAAATCTGGACCTACATACTAATTCTAAGAGCAAGTGTAGTGAAAATTAGACCTTCATCCATATCAGCATGAATGGTGTTAAACACCCAAACACCTTTGTCAAAGTGGGGCGTCAAAGGGCACCTTCGCCAAACCCTTAACGGGTGTGAGAGATATAAGAGATGGGGGCCACTCTTTGATCAACCAATCATTACATTTTTTTGTTTTGTTTAATTTTTAGTTAAACCATGAAGGTGCAGTTTTGTTAAACCTCCACTGGCTACCTGGCGGTGACGTGACAGAAACTTTTGTACTTTTTAGTTAAACCACTACACTTGGTATAAGTTCAATAATTACGGATTTCACAAACCAATCGAGATATCAAGTTTTACAACACTCCGAATTACTCTGCTAATGGCTTCAAGTCCCACTCCCATAGGATTAAAAATAATTGCCTTTTAAAAAAACAGTACTATGAACATAGTATCATTGTAATTTGTAATAACTAGTGGGATTCCCGCCCTACGCGCAACAGGAATTTGCTAGGTATCTGTTCACTTCGTTACCGTCTCGATACTAATGTTGTTTGACTGATATCTGTTCAGTTTGTCATGATACCGACTCTTGCTATTAATTATGATACCAACCGATCTAAACACCACAAAACCGAATACTGATGCCGGTTCCCACAATGCCAATACCGGTACCAATATCGTTCGTCCTATAATGGTTTAGTCCGTCACAGTATCTGTTATAGCCTATTATACCAAGGAAATGCTATATTTTGAATACAACTCGGTTTTTAAGAAAGTTTATATCGGAATGTCGACAAAAAAAAACACAAGTGCACATTCACTCTTGTTTTTAAAGAAAGTTAACGAACGAAAGTTATTAAAAAATTTCAGAATGACAGAAAATAAAATGGGTTAAAAACGTATATTATATATGATATAAAAGTGAAATTAAAAGTTAAAAAAAAATTAACATTTGTCTCTTATGTTAACGTGGACATTGAAGTTGGCCTTATGTCACGACCCGCCTAAATTCAGATTGCTTTTCTTGGAATCCACAAGGTTTCGGACACATCTAAGGGCACCGAGAGCTGATTGGAATTATCCGGAATGACCTACACAAATCTGCTAAAGACATGCCAGATTAGGAGGCTCTAGATCAGCCTTGAAACGTCTGTGAATGGCTGCAATGGAACCCTCTAGAACAGCCATGAAAGTGCCTTATAAATCTGATCTTTACATGGAAGCATCTAGAATTCAGCAACCTGTAATATAGTATAGAAGCATCTAGGGTTAGAATGATCTAGACTAGCCCTCATATGTAAAAATAGGTGATGAAGGGCTCATTTGTAGGCACCCAAGTACTTTTATATTAATAGCATTGTAACTTTGTTCAAGCAATACAAAGGCGTTTCCTTGTAACTTGCAATCTTTGTTCCCTTGATTTCAAGTCTTCCGCTGCTTAATAACTTTGATCAAGTATCAAAGGCCGAATTTAGAACAAGTCTAAGTGTCACACGAGAGTTTGGTAATTACTCCGTGACAAGTGGTATCATAGCAACATTGATTCATTGGGATAGCAACTGATCCGAACAAGATTGTTCTTGGTGGAAAAGTGAATCGCAGCTTGGATGACACTCATGCTGGAGGCAAGAAGGGCCGTGGTGTGTCCAAGAATAAAACCTTGGAAAAAACGACTATGTGATGTCGAGGCATCTATCACAGGGCTCGGAGCACAAGTAGATCTTGCCTTCCAACAACTATAAACTGATTTTGAAGGCTTCAAAGAGGACTTCAAAGTAGAAATGGATGTTTGGCGCACCGAGTTATCTTTGTTGATCAAAGATGAGATCACAAAGCTTCGAAAAGAAGTCAAGGTACATGAGTGTCATAAGAATTTCCTGTATTTGGAATCCAAAGTTAAAGAGTGCAACCAAGCCTTAGTCAACGTAAATGACAATGTCAACCCATTCTTTCCAAGTCTCAAGATCCCCAAGCCGCAACCGTTTCTAGGCAAAAGAGAAGCCTGAGCGGTTGATGACTTTTTTGTGGGAGATGGAACAATATCTGGGAGGAAAAAAAGTCTTGGACAATGCCACCAAAATCAAGACCGCATCTGTCACACCCCAACCAACAGCGGATTATACGTCGGGAAGGACGCGGTTGTTCAAAAGCACAAGGTTGACTAATAAAGTTTCAATATTTCATTAATGAAATTTAAAGGTTCTAACATAACAAGGAAAAAACATATTGTTCAACAATAATAATAAAACATAAGATTAAATTGATAGTCTTTCTAGGTCAAAGCATCATACGTGTTCACAGGATAGGCATTCAAACTTGTGCACCTGAAACATGTTAAGTAAACTGTCAACTAAAAATAGTTGGTGAGATACAAATGTTTTGACACCGTTTAACAAAGTCTTTAAAAGTTTTACAGTTCACTATAATTAATGCATCGAAGTATAAATGTGAGAACAGGCAACTTAAACATTGTGCATTTCAAACCTCCAACAAAGTTTAGGCATAAACTGAGGGTTACCCTTAAAAGTTTAAAGTTTAAGTTTTGTAACAATCACCATGGGCTCCCCCCTAAGGGTCAATCAATCAAGGTGGATTGGTCAAATACAATAGATCTATTACTGTTACAATAGGCTCGGCCAAAGTTAATGAACATGCTAGTCTTAAGTTTAATTTAAGCATGCAAGTCTCAAAGCATATAACACATAGAAAGCATATAAGCATAGTTATGTTTGAATTGAATAAGTCTAAAAGTTGGAACATGTTCTACCCCAAGTTTATAAATTAAAAACAAAACAAAAAGGGGCGATGTCGTTGAGGTGTGTGAGTCGATATTTATAGTCAATTTTAGTCGTAAATGCTTGTACGGTTGGGACGATTTCGGTTGAGAAAAACGAATTAAATTTCGAATCACGCGGTGTTTAAAGTTGAAATCGGGCGTTGGAATACCTCGGGCTAGGGTCGCACGCCGGAGGCGAAGCTCGAGGTGCATTCAATTTAGTCGCATACGCGTTTTTGAATATTTCGAACTCAAAACCGGCCGAGGGAAGGCTCGAACTCAGGACTGGTTTGGGTGTCGGGATTTTGGGCTATTTACACAGTCGGTCCCTGAGGTTTTAACCTTTTATGTTAAAATATGAGTTTTAGTTAAAACAAGTTTCAGATGTTGACGGTTTAGACCCTTGACTTTATAAAATAAATAAAAGGTTTTATTTTATAAAACCAAATGAGTCTTTATAAGTTTCATAATTTATAGGTTCATTAATTTACAGGTTTAGGTATTTTAATAACTTTATTATTTATATTATTTACACAATATAAACTTATGAAGTTTTAAGGGTTAAATCTATTTATTTTTTTGTAGAATACATATATATATATTCTTTATTTACCAATATATTTAGGCATATATATATATATATATATATATATGTATATATATATGTGTATCAAATATAAGTCTAATTATTTTATAAGAATTTCAAGCTTAATCGGTAACACGTGTAAACATTTTGCGAAACGATACGTTCACAGAATTTTCAAATGGCAGGTTACAATGGGGAATAGAATTAAAATATGAAAATGATACGTCGGAAAAATCCTGGATATTACAGTCTCCCCTACTTTAGGAAATTTCGTCCCAAAATTTTAAGAGGAGGTCCAGAGAAAAGATGCGGGTACTTGACTCTCATTTGGTCTTCACGTTCCCAAGTAAACTCTGGGCCACGTTTAGACTCCCAACGAACTTTGACGATAGGAATACGACTACGCTTGAGTTGCTTGATCTCATGATCTATGATTTCTATGGGTTTCTCTACAAAGTGCATTTTTTCATCAATACGTACTTCATCGAGAGGTATGTGGAGGTTCTCATCAGCAAGACACTTCTTGAGGTTAGAGACGTGGAAAGTTGGATGAATGTTGCTAATATTTTCGGGCAGTTCAAGTTTATAGGCCACCTTTTCGATTCTTTCAAGAATTTTAAAAGGGCCCATGAAACGAGGAGCTAGTTTCCCTTTCTTTCCAAAACGAACTACTCGTTTCCAAGGTGACACCTTGAGGAGTACGAGATCACCGACTTGAAATTCTAAAGGCTTTCGCCGCTTGTCGGCATATCACTTCTGCCGACTTCTAGTTGCTAAAACGTTATCACGAATACGGAGGACTTTATCGGATGTTTCTTGAATGAGTTCAGGTCCGGTGATTTGTGATTCACCAATCTCGTTCCAACAAACAGGAGAACGACACTTACGACCATAAAGATCTTCAAAAGGCTCCATGTTGATACTAGTATGATAACTATTGTTGTAGGAGAATTCAATCAATGGCAGATGTGAATCCCAGTTACCACCGAAGTCAATAACGGATGCCCTAAGCATGTCCTCTAAAGTCTGAGTGGTCCTTTTGGATTGACCATCGGTTTACGGATGGTAAGCTGTGCTGAGATTCAATTGTGTACCAAGAGGAGGTTGTAAAGATTGCTAGAAACGGGAAGTGAAACGACCGTCACGATCAGAGATAATGTTAAGAGGCACACCGTGACGACTAACTATTTCATTAATGTAAATCCGAGCCAATTTTTTGACTCCATAGTCCTCACAGATAGGTAAGAAGTGTGCGGATTTAGTTAGACGGTCAACGATTACCCAGATGTATCATGGCCGTGAGTGGTACGGGGTAGTTTTGTAATGAAATCCATTGCTATACACTCCAATTTCCACACGGGGATTTCTGGTTGTTCTAGAAGGCTAGATGGACGTTGGTGCTTGGTTTTGACTTTGGAGCAAGTGAGGCACTTTGCTACGTACAAAGCAATATCTTTCTACATGCCGGGCCACCAGTATTGGTGACGAAGATCCTTGTGCAGTTTGTCTGCACCAGGATGAACCGAATAGCGGGTTTTATGAGCTTTGTTCATAATGACAGTACGAAGATCGTCACGATCAGGAATCCAGATACGGTTTAGGAAGTAGAGTAAGCCGTTGGGCTTAGTCTCCAATTGGAGTTCAGCTCTGCATGCCATTTCCTCGTACATATTCCCTTCGATGACCGAAAGGTGTTGGGCTTCGAGGATGCGGATTTGAAGGTCGTTGTGAACTCTTACACAATGTAACATGGTGTGTTCCTTTCGAATCAAGGCATCGGCTACAACATTCTCTTTTCCAGGATGATAACGAATGTCGCAGTCGTAGTCGTTAAGTAGCTCTACCCAACGACGTTGCCTCATGTTGAGTTCTTTCTGATTGAAAATGTGTTGAAGGCTTTTGTGGTCTGTGAAAACCACACACTTTGTACCGTAGAGGTAGTGTCGCCAGATTTTGAGAGCAAAGACAACTGCAGCTAATTTGAGATCGTGCGTTGTGTAGTTCTTTTCATGAATTTTGAGTTGTCTCGAGTCATAAGAAATAACCTTTCCTCGTTACATAAGAACACAACCGAGACCTTGGTTGGATGCATCACAATAAACCATGAAGTCATCATTACCCTCAGGAAGGGTCAAGATTGAAGCATTACAAAGCTTCTGCTTAAGAGTTTAAAAGGCTTCTTCCGGTTTAGGTCCCCACTCGGAAGGCTTGCCGTTATGAGTTAAGGCCGTGAGGGGCACCGCAACTTTGGAGAAGTTGGAAATGAAACGACGGTAATATCCAGCTAAACCAAGAAATGAACGGACTTATGTAGGAGTCTTTGGGGCTTTCCAGTTTTTCACTGCTTCGATCTTTGCGGGATCTACATGAATTCCTTTCTCGTTGACTATATGACCTAAGAAAGGGACTTCATTTAGCCAGAATTCACACTTGGAAAATTTTGCAAACAATTTCTCCTTCTTTAAGAGGTCTAACACCACTCGTAGATGTTCCTCATGATCCTTTTTAGTCTTAGAATTGATCAAGATGTCGTCAATGAAAAAGATTATGAATTTGTCCAAGTATGGCCTACACACACGGTTCATTAAGTCCATGAATACCGCGGGTGCATTTGTTAGGCCGAAAGGCATAACCATGAACTCGTAGTGACCATATCTTGTACAAAAGGCTGTCTTAGGAATATCCTCCTCGAGGACACGAAGTTGATGGTGTCCAGAACGGAGATCGATTTTGGAAAAACATGAAGAACCTTGGAGTTGATAAAAAAGGTCGTCAATTCTTGGTAATGGGTAACGATTCTTAACGGTAAGATTATTGAGTTCATGATAATCAATGCACATACGAAAGGATCCGTCCTTCTTCTTTACGAATAAAACGGGTGCTCCCCAAGGGGAGACGCTAGGACGAATGAAATCCTTTTCAGAAACCTCTTGAAGTTGGCTTGCTAACTCTTGCATCTCCGAAGGTGCAAGGCGGTACAATGATTTTGCTACAGGGTTTGCTCCCGGAATGAGGTCGATTCTGAATTCAACTTGACGTACGGGAGGAAGGCCTGGTAAGTCTTCAGGAAACACTTCGGGAAAGTCACGAATGATAGGGATGTCTTGAATGCTCTTTCCCTTCCCCTTCTTTTCCACGATGTTAGCTAGGAATGCCACGTAATTCTTTGGTAGGTACTACGGGCTGTGGTACAAGACATGATTTTTAGTCCGCTTGATGGTTTTTCACCATAGATTTGCAAAGTACTTCCGGATGATAGGGGAATACGGATACATTTTTCAAAACACATGATTTCTGCATGATGTTCGGCTAACCAATCCATGCCTACTATTTTGTCGAAACTTCCAAGACGCATTGGAATAAGGTTGATTGGAAAGTTGAGATCGTTAAGGTTAAGAACGCAGTCACGGATAACATAGTCAATAGTTATAGGATTTCTATCAGCTACTTCTACTGTAATAGATTGTTCTAACCTAGAACGGTTCTTAGCAAGAAATAACTCAAATTCCAAAGAAACGAAACTCTTATCGGCATCGGTATCAAATAAAACGGACGCATATTGTTGATTTAATAGAAACGTACCGTTGACCACTTCTGTGTTGGCATGAGCTACATTAGCATTGATTTTAAAGGCACGTCCTCGTGCTCCCGGGTTTGCATTGGTGAGCTTTGGGCACTGGTTACGGATGTGGGTTGGATCACCACATCTAAAACAAGCTCGACCATTTGCCAAAGCTGGTAGTGTAGGAGCATTGGGACAATTTCCTTGAACCATTGGAGGCCTATTGACGAAGAAGGTAGTGGACATGTGTCCATAGAGGCCACAAAGGGTGCATAAAGGGCATGGCATGGTGGTTGGATGATGAAACTTGTAGGTGTTACATTGAGGGTGTGCTCCCACATATGGTTTCTGACCGGAGCAACCTGTGCCAAAGGGGCAGCCGGTGTGACCACTACATAGTATTTGACCTTACATTTCTTTTTCAACGAGGATTCAGTCTTGACTGCTTTGCGAGGCTCGGGAGTAGGGGTGTCAACGGGCTTCTTGGAGCTTTTTCTGGACAGGGTCCCTGCTTTTCGTGATTATCCGTCAGGATGGCAGAGAGACGGATGTCGTCTTCTAGAGTGGCAGGGTTCCGACCCCACATTATGTCCTGAATCTTCATCGGCAATCCACTGATATACTTTTCGATTCCCCAAGACAGAGGGGTAACCATATGGGGCACTAGTAGACTCAGTTCATGAAAGCGGGTTGTATACACCAGGTTCTCCCCACTATCCTGAGCAAGATCCCAGAATTCAGCCTTGAGCTTTTTCATCTCGTTTCTCGGGCATAACTCTTCGATCATTAGCTCCTTGAATTCCCCCCAGGTTAGTGACATAGCAGCGTCAAAACCTCGATTACGTTTCTCTCCGTTCCACCAGGTTAATGCCCTCTTCTGCAGGACACTTGATGCATGACGAACTCTGAGGTTATCCGGACAATCATTGTTTAGGAATGTGCTCTCCATGCTTTCAAACCATTGGAGGAGGCCAGTGGCTCCCTCAGTCCCAAAGAATTTGGCGGGATTGCAAGAGTTGAAATGCTTGAAAGTGCACGAAGGGTTTGAACCAGACTGGAGAGATCCAGAGTTAGCACTGTTGTTAGCTGCTGCTTGGTTTAGTTCAGTGACTAGGGTAGGTAGGACCTTAGCCATCTGTTGGGCAATGAGAGTTGCCATGACTCTGCTTCGGCTACGACTGGGAGGCATACTATAAAAATGAAAAGTTTGGACGTAAGAATCATAGAGTAAGGATTATAGAATGAGGGTATAAATCATGATGTATGGGATATTTAGATGGTATCCACTTCATGTTACTAAATAGGTACTTTGACATATCAAAAGTAGTTTAAATTCACTAATGTTAGAGAAGTCGTGCATTCCTATAAGTGGACACTCGTCCCAAGAATTCCCAGGAAAGCATACGGGTCCAATGGTTGATCTGGATATGTACGAAATTCTTTCCTTGACAGAATTTCCCAGGATACATGCATCCACCCTTCCGGTTCACACAAGTTCTCATACATTATTTAGAGCTCAAATACTTTTGACGAGAGTTAGGTTTTAGACGCAGTAGACTCTTGTTGTACGTAAGTAGATGTATGTTTCCCAAGTGTAAGCATGTATATATAGGGTTTAAGGTTAAAGAGTAGAATAGAGAAGAGATTACTAGTAAGCACATGAGATGACTCATGTTTTGGGGAATCCTAAGTTATAGTCTAGGTCATGTGTCTAATAACCTAATTCCCTATAACCAAGGCTCTGATACCAATCTGTCACACCACAACCGACGACGGATTATACGTCGGAGTGGACGCGTTTGTTCAAAAGCACAAGGTTGACTAATAAAGTTTTAATATTTCATTAATGAAATATAAAGGTTCAAACATAACAAGGAAAAAACATATTGTTCAACAATAATAATAAAACATAGGATTAAATTGATAGTCTTTCTAGGTCCAAGCATCATACGTGTTCACAAGGCATTCAAACTTGTGCACCTGAAACATGTTAAGTAAACTGTCAACTAAAAATAGTTGGTGAGATACAAATGTTTTGACACCGTTTAACAAAGTCTTTAAAAGTTTAACAATTCACTATGATTAATGCATCGAAGTATAAATGTGAGAACAAGCAAGTTAAACATTGTGCATTTCAAACCTCCAACCAAGTTTAGGCATAACCTGAGGGTTACCCTTAAAAGTTTAAAGTTTAAGTTTAGTAACAATCACCATGGGCTCCCCCCTAAGGGTCAATCAATCAATGTGGATTGGTCAAATACAATAGATCTATTATTGTTACCATAGGCTTGGCCAAAGTTAATGAACATGCTAGTCTTAAGTTTAATTTAAGCATGCAAGTCTCAAAGCATATAACACATAGAAAGCATATAAGCATAGTTATGTTTGAATTGCATAAGTCTAAAAGTTGAAACATGTTCCACCCCAAGTGTATAAATCAAAAACAAATCAAAAAGGGGCTAAGTATACTCACCTTGAGAAGGATGTAAGAGTGACCGACAAAGAATGAGTGTAGTACAGCTTCGAGGAAAGATATCCTCACAACAAGCCTAAATGATAAGTCTAAAATTTAAGGACCTTGATTATAGAAGTCTATGAGAAAGATCTAGTATTTCAAGATTTAGGATTGACTAGGGTTTCAAATGGGAAGCGGGAATGATTGTGTTGTAAAGTTTAAGTTGTAACAAGCCATAAGTGGATAATATAAAGTTTATCTAGTTTGAAGTTTACAAAGGAATTATAAGTTAATTATTGTCTACACATGATATTTAATAACTTAAATAGTTCTTCAAAATACTAATTTAGTAAAGAATAAACGAATACTTATCTAGTAAGGTTGAATAATTATTTAAAATAAATAATAGCTATCTAAACGAATAATAATTATTATGGATTGATAATAATAATTATCTAAATAAATGGCTATTAATGATAATCAACAATTTATTTAGATAGTTATTGAAGTTACAAAATAATTATTTAAAATAATTTGTAAATAAATGTTTTATCACAAAAAAGAGAAGTATCAATTAAGTTTATTTAAAGTATGCAAGCATTCATTTTATAATTATTCTATATAATATTTAGAAATTATTTATAAGTTTAAATAAATAATGTATATTTATTTTCTGTTTACAAACTAAATAAATAAATAAATAAGTTTATAAGTTTATAATTATTTTCTGTTTTTAATTCTATAAATTTCATAAAACGTACAAGTTTATAAGTTTCTAATTTCTAAAATAAGGATATATATTTTATAAATTTGTCTGATTTTATATCATTATATAAACTTTCTGTTTAATTAAACAAGTATTAAACTTTAATCAAAAGATTTTATTACTATAGAAAATAAATAGTAAATTTAGTTTCCTGGTTTTATAAAATAGCTTCAACTTATTTTATGAGTTTTATAAAAGTTTGGATTATTTTTATAGCTTCTAGGTATTTAATACTATAAGTTAAAGAAGTTTTTATTAATTAAAAATACCTTCTAGAAATAAAAGTATGAATAGAATCCTGTTTTGGGCTTATATAAATATAATCGATTTTATAAAAATGAAAGGAAATACTAAAATTGATTAAAAATGCATAAAAAAAATAAAAGTTAAAAACTCAGGCTAGCCGGATTCGAACCCGGGTCGCCTGAGCCAACACACACGCACACAACAACCCGGCTACGGGTCTCGCTGGTGTATAATCTGAAAAAGAATTCTTTGAAACACAATCCTGAACAGCCACCAAATCCCTTATGAACCATAGGTTTTCAAACCCAAAATCTGAATCGATTTACCCTCTGTTAGAGAAATTAAACAGAGGGCTTTTGATTTATAAACGAAAACGAGTATGATGGCCACAAGAATTACCTGAACTCGTGACGAATTGAGGGAGAATGGGTTTTAACTTGGAGTAGGCCGCTAAGGATTTCAACGAGCAATGTAGGTACGGATTGGTGCAATTGACATTTGAAGGAGGTTAGGGGTGATGTCGTTGAGGTGTGTGAGTCGATATTTATAGTCAATTTTAGTCGTAAATGCTTGTACGGTTGGGACGATTTTGGTTGAGCAAAACGAATGAAATTTCGAATCACGCGGTGTTTAAAGTTGAAATCGGGCGTTGGAATACCTCGGGCTAGGGTCGCACGCCGGAGGCGAAGCTCAAGGTGCATTCAATTTAGTCGTACACGCGTTTTTTAATATTTCGAACTCAAAACCGGCCGAGGGAAGGCTCAAACTCGGGACTGGTTTGGGTCTTGGGAGTTTGGGCTATTTACACAGTCGGTCCCTGAGGTTTGAAGGTTTTAACATTTTATGTTAAGATACGAGTTTTAGTTAAAACAAGTTTCAGATGTTGACAGTTTAGACCATGGACTTTATAAAATAAATAAAAGGTTTTATTTTATAAAACCAAATGTCTTTATAAGTTTCATAATTTATAGGTTCATTAATTTACAAGTTTAGGTATTTTAATAAGTTTATTATTTATATTATTTATACAATATAAACTTATAAAGTTTTAAGGGTTAAATCTATTTATTTTTTCAAGCTTAATCAGTAACACATGTAAACATTTTGCGAAACGATACGTTCACAGAATTTTCAAATGGACAGGTTACAATGGGGAATAGAATTAAAATATGAAAATGATACGTCGGAAAAATCCTGGATATTACAGCATCCGTGTACCTTAAAGACACTTCCACATGATGGGGGAGACGCCGCTATACGGATGTTACACGAGGTACGTGTACAATTAATACTTGGGGTGAGTTTGTTCAAGAACTCAAAAATCAATTCTATCTGGTCAATGTTGAGCATGGAGCTAGAAGTCGATTGCGAAAGCTCAAGCAAACCGGCACAATCAAGGACCACGTTAAGGAATTCACGACATTAGTCCTTGAAATTCAGGATTTACTTGACAAAGACTTTATTTTCTATTTCCCCGATGGCTTACAATCATGGGCCAGAACCAAGTTAGACCGGCGTAATGTTCAAGATCTTACTTCATCTATCGCCGCTGCTGAAAGCTTGATCGACCTAAAGGAAAAACGCCCATATAAACCCATAATCGAAGAATCGAATGATGAATTAGGTGGGGGAGCGAAGACAAATTACACTCAAAGGATCGAAGCACTAAGAGCTCCAAGGTACAACAACAATGAGCCCACAAACAAAGGATGCTTTCTATGAGATGGACCACATGCGATGCACGATTGTCCAAAAAATCAAAATTAACGACCCTAATCTGGACCGATGATGATCAAACCAAAGAAAACGAAGAGGCTCGCTTAGGTGCAATGCAACTTCAGGTTCTAAATGCTTTAACTATGCATGAAGGAATACTTTTGATGATGGCAAATCAAACTAACCCAACATTGGGCATGGGTAATACGAACACGAAGTTAAAAGGCTTGTCACCATTGTCACACCCCAACCGACGGTGGAATACGTCGGGGCGGGACATGGAGATTGTTCAAAAGCACATGATTTGCTAAAGTTTTTATGTATTAAAGTCATCCAGTTTCATAACATAGTTCAATCAACAGAATCCAACAATACAAGAAAATGAAATACATCAATAAAATCATTTATTTAAGTAACTAGGTCCTCAAAACTTAAGTGGAGCAACTTGATCATAGCTCAAAGATTCACACCTGAAACATGATAAAAACAAGTTCAACTAAAATAGTTGGTGAGCGTACATAGGTTTTAATGTTTCTAGTAAATTTCAAGAGTTTTATACAATTCATATGAAACATGGCAAATAAGGAATTCATGGAGAATCACTATAGTCAAACTAGGTGTACAATCAAACCTTGTGACTGAAGGGCTGATGTAGTGTAAAGAACACATCTTTATTCCATTGTTTTCATGTGTTTTAGATTAGTTTTGTATTCGTTTTGAGTCATTTTTATGTTCTATTGAGTCGTTGTTATGTTACAGGTGCTCGTAGTAGTTACAAGTGAAAATCCAAAGAAACCGAGCACGAGAATGAATCCCAAGTTCATAAGTCAAAAAGATGGAATTTTACTCCCTCGTGGTACGTGAAGGGATAATCCTCAAGCCTCACGGTATGCAAGGAGATCCAGAATTGAGCTCGACTGTTTTGGCCCTCGCGGTACGCGAGTGGCCGGCCAACATTACTCGCGGTACGCGAGAGAGTTAAAAATCCGCAAAAAACCTAAAAATCGAATTAAATAGAATTTGAAGCCAATTAGGCCAGGGTTCGATTTATTGCCGTCCAGAGAGCATTCTAGGGCGATTTTGGGAGCTTGGAAGGTGAATCAAGCATCAAGTTGGAGCCTTTGGATACCGGGTTCATTAAACTAGCGTTCTAGGTTTTCAAGATTCGATTTTAATCATTGTTTGTTGTGTTTGAAACCATGGTTTATGTTTATTACGTATGTTTAGTTGTTTTAAGCATGATCGTAGGCTAAAACATTGATATTGCCTAGGTCTTATGATGAATGCTTCGTAAATTTTCAGTTTTTATCGGTTTTTGGATTCAATTGATGGTTTGATGATTTTGTAAACAATCTTGTTTTAATTATTATGATGTTAGTGCATGTTTACTTCTGATTGTATGATTGATTTTGATGTGTTGCAAAACACATATAACTATCCGAGTGTAATTTTGCGAAATTGTATAGTTTTGTACTCGTTTTGTGTCAATTTTGGTTCGTACTGAGTCTTGGTCGTATCTGCAGATTATAGTGTGCTAAGTAAGCGGAAAATAGAGTAAAATACTGGAGATATCGAGCACACGGAAGATCAAGAGTTTGAAAGAAGGAAATATTATTTTTTTGTGAAAAGTACTCTCTTACGGTACGGGGGGAGGAGAAGCAAGTCCCTCGCGGTACGCGAGGGAAACCAGAAAGTCCTTTCCATTTCTCTCGCGGTACGCGAGAGGGTCGCCAATCCGTAAAAAAACCTAATTTCTAGGGTTAATTGTTTTAAACGACTATCTTGTTGATTATTGGACTAATTGCCATCAAGAGAGAGTTTATGGGCGAAAATTGGCAAAAAAAGAAGCTTTGGATCAAGAACTTGAAGGTTTTCATTGAATACGGTTAGACTTTGAATCGTTCGGTCACGATTGATCGTAGTACTTTCTTTGATTTGTTTCTGGACCTCATGTTTGATTTATTTGACTTTGAAACTTCTGTTTCTACCATGATTCTTGGTTAAAACCTTAGATATACCTAGGTTAATGATGAACGAATGCTAAAGATTGGATTTTTATCGTTTATGGATCTTGTTTCGGATTTTATGTTTTAGACCAGATCTAATTTCACTTGTTTAATGAGTTTGCATGCTTGATTTTGATCTTTTAATGGTTTATGAATCCTTACATATCTTGTTTGAATGTCTTTCAATTGATAGGTGTGTATTAGATCACTTACTGTGTGTTTGTAGTTCGTATGTGGTTTGCTAGACGTCAATAACCATAGGATAATCAATTAACAAGTAACAAATCAAGTGTTCTTCTTATCTCATAACCTGAAAAGTGATAGATAATCGGTTAGTCTTTGGTGTTAGGATTTCTGAGAGTGAATGGTTTGAGAGGACGTTTCCTTAGGGTTTTGGTATCATTGTTAATTCGTGTTAAACAGGTTGATTTCAAATTGCTACTTGCATCTTTGATGTATTCAGATAGTAATGCCTTGAGGTGAGCTATCTTTTGAGTTCTATAGCATAATCGGTGACACCGAGAGGTAATCCGAGTACTAGTGTTGTTAGTATCCCTTAAGTTCCTTCTGGTCACATTCTGGGATTGATCAGGAATCCATTAGGTAGTTTGAGGGTGTTATATCTTAGGATCCCAGTTCCATTACATGTTTCATAACCGATAGAAACCAAGTTTAGTGATCAGGATTCACAGCCTAGGTAGAGTCTTCCTTCCTTACTGATTTCCCGATGTAACATCCCGGATTTTCGGATAAGCGCGATTTTTGTATTTTATGTTAATAAATGCAGAGTATTATAGAGAGCGAACCGGGAGTAACGAAGAGTTGTATATACATGAATAAAACAAAGGGTTATCAAGTAGTTAACAGGATTAGTGTATATGCATATATTGTGTATAGTGGACGAAAGTTGAACGAGAAGTTATTGAGACATATCTTTAGACGTAAAAGATATGGTTTTGTACATACAAGTGAAATGTAAATAATTAGCGAGTTTTACATAAAAATGAAGAACGGGCCAAGCTCGGGAGAGTACGAGGCTTGGGAGAGGGCCAAGCCCGGTTCGAGGGAAAACCCTTTAGGTTGTTACGCAAGCGGGGGGGGGGGGACCCCATTTTTGTGACTTGCGGCTGAAATAGAACCGAGAGAGGGAGAGCCGCCGGATCGGGGAGGAGGAAGGCGGTGGCGCGAGGTTTGACCAGAGAGCTTCCATAACATGCTAAGGTAAGCTTCGTTCATCCTTCTTCATGTTATGTTCGTGTTTTTGGTTTAAAAACCTGACTAGGGTTTCTGTTTCGGTGGTAAAAGGTACCGTAGGGCTGAACGACAAGTGGTGGCCGAGAACGGGGTCATGAAAACGAAGGAAACAAGCGAAATTGTTCATGATTCCAGTGACTGAGAAGGCGGCGGCGATGGTAGGAGGTGGAAGGGTTTGGCGACACGGTCGTGTGAATATATTATTTGTCCAATTCCGAGTTCGTTTGATAGGGATACGAGCAGTGCGAAGACAGACGCGCGAAGAGGGCGAATTCCGGCTACTGTTCGGTTTTCCGATGACGGAGGCGGCGGTTTCTGGTGACCGGTTCTTCTGAAAGAGTTTGGAGATACGAACGTGTGGACATATAATTCGCCTAAAACGGAGTTCATTTGGGTCGTTTTTAAGCTACTCGTATATTTACGCTCAAAACCGAACGTGCTGAAAGACCAGTATGCGTTCTGGAAGCAACGATGGTGGCGGTGGTAGACACCAATATTTTTCTGAGGTCAGGTGTATCGAGACGAATGCGTGAATAGGTGGATCGCGCGAAACGGAGCTTATATGGTCGAGATATGAGCAAAACAAGTTTTTCTATCGCGTGGTGCTCAACAGTTTCGTTCAAAACCGATTAGAACGGCTTGTACGCAAAGGTATGACCCCATAGAACTTTATATTCATTGTTGGGGACTATTTTGGGATGTGAGAAAATTGTAAGGGACGACATTCGGGAATGTTTTTTGGTAACGTTAATTTAGGGGTTTTTGTACGCGAGCGAGCACGTCGGTTGTACGGTTTGGGATGATTTAGACTGAGCTTGTAGCTGCTGGTCCAGAATAGATGCGTTAGTGTTATTGCGGTAATAGGATTGATCTCGGTAGTTCATTTGACGACAGGTCGCGTTGTAGAAATAAAGACTGATGGCTACAAAATTCTCTAAGTACAACTGCTGCGGACTTCACAGTTTTTCTGCTGACCAATTAGTTGTTGTGGATAAGCTTGCTTGCTGCGTATAGTTGTTCTCCTGCTGATGAACAACTCTGCTGTGAACATCCTTATCTGGTGAAGACCAGAATTGCTGCGGATAGGCTTCTCAGCAGCATCAAACACTTGATGCTGCTGATAAGCAAATCATCAGCAGCTTTGGATAGTTGAGTCTTGCTGCGGATCATCAACAATGCTGTTGATAGCCATATCCGTTGAAGATCAATCGTTGCTGCTGACTAGCATTGCAAAAGCAACTTTACCACTGACAACTTTCTACTGCAACTCTGACACACCTCATACAGAAAGAATGTTACTGGTGCAGACAATAAAAGACAACAACGCTCTTCTTCCAAGTATTTAAGCAATGATGCCTAAGAAGACGTTTGAGTAAAGTTAACCATTGTAGTATTTTTTGTCTTTACGTGTTCTATACAAGATCAACGGTTTGTGTTGGATCTGATCCTTAGAATCAAGGGTTTGTCTTGTACCTAAGTTATTGTATAAGTATTGTATTAATTTATTATACAAGTGTGCTTTTCTTAGAGTTTTCTCTGTAATCTTGTAACCATTGAAGCTTAATACAAATTGCATTTACCAGTATTCTTCGTGTTTACTTTTTTACACTGTTTAGTTGTGATTGTTTCCGCCAATCTAACCATCTTGTATTTACCGATCCTATAAGTGGTATCAGAGCTTCGACTCACAGATTAAACAAACTCACACTTGTTTATCACTCTATGGTTCTATTAAAAACTATCTCTTTGCTAAAGACACCATATAGTACAAATCCAAAATGGCACAAAACAATGGTTTGAGGATACTGGAAGCATCAACAGACCACCAAGACTGTTTTCTGGAGAAGACTATGATATGTGGAAGAACAGGATGGAAAGCTTCTTTTTCTATCAAGAGTATGGGATGTGGAGATCCATTAAAGATGGACCATATGTACCCATGGTGGCCTCTGCTGATTCCGGAGGTCCATCAGTCCCCAAAGAACCCTCAAAATATTCAGATGAAGATATCAAGAAGATGGAGGTAGACTTCAAGGCCTTGGGAGCCATTCAGATGTGCTTGCCAAATAAAGTATTTCACAACTTCAGAGGATACAAAACTGCCAAGGAGCTATGGGAGGCTCTTGAGAAGATGTTTGCTGGTTCAGAAGAAGTGAAAGAAAACAGAAGAGACATTCTAAAGCAACAATATGAGAACTTTGTCTGGAAGGAAGGTGAGTCTCTAACCGTGTTGTATAACAGGTACACTTACCTTGTGGGAGAGCTACAGTGCTCTAAAGTGAAGCTAGAGAATGAATACATTCTCAAGTAGTTCATCAGGTCTCTGCCTAGCTGCTGGACACTTTACACAGTGTCAATCAGAAGAACTGAAAATCTAAAGACTCTGCAGATGACCGAGCTGTTTGGCATGCTGAAGACCTATGAATTAGAAATGATTCAAGCCAAAGAAAGGAGCTCAAGTTACCAAACAGCCTCATCATCCTCCACCACCTCCTCTGCACTTCACTATGACCACTCAGGTCCTAGTTCAAGCAACTACTACCCTCCCATTGTCACTCATCCCCAGACTCCAACCTCTCAATTAAACAACACACCATTTCCTCTTGAAGCTCCACCTCAAGCCTCAACCTCTGATGCTTTTGTCTCTGAAAACTCAAGCAACATGTCCTTTATCAAGGAAGATCTGGAATGTTTTCATCCAGATGATCTAGAAGAAATGGACATACAACACTCTTATGCCATGCTCTCTCTAAGAGCAAAAAGGTTCTACTCTAGAACAGGAAGACCCATTCCAATCAACAACTCCAACACCAGAGTTGGGTTGGACAAAAACAAACTGAGATGTTACAACTGTAACCAACTTGGTAATTTTGCTAGAGAATGCAAGGCACCAAAGGCAAACCCAGCTGCTGCTCAAACAAGACAAGCTCAGCCAAGACAACAACAACAACAAGCCACTCCTCCAGCTCAATCTGCAGCCTGTGCAACTGTTGGAACTGCTGACTTTGACTGGAGCTTCCAGTATGAAGATCTTCCTGCCAACAACCAAGCACTTATGGCAGACATAACTGAGATACCACCCAAGGGACAACCAGGTCACAAGAATAACACCTGGGTTATAGACAGTGGTTGTTCCAGGCATATGACCGGCAACAGATCCATCCTCTCTAACTTCAGACACTTTAATGGAGGATATGTTGCCTTTGGGAGTGATTCAAAAGGAGGATCAATCACTTGACAAGGAACTGTGTCCAATGAAAGGATGAGTATTGAAAGAGTAAATTATGTCAAAGAATTAGACTTCAATCTCATGAGTGTGTCACAGGTATGTGATCAAAAGCATTGGATGTTTTTCACAGATAAAGAATGTTTTGTACTATGTACTGGCTTAACCAAATCTCCTCTAGAGAAGATCCTTTTGACTGCTAAGAGAAAAGATAATCTATATGTGCTTGACATGAATGAGGTCACTCCATCTGGTAGGGTATCTTGTTTTCTGTCAAAGGCATCAGTTGCTGAATCAGCTCTCTGGCACAAGAGATTAAGCCATATTAATATCAAAATCATTAGCAAGTTGGTGAAGGAAAATCTTGTCAGAGGGCTTCCTGACAAAGAATTCCAACTAGAAGATCATTGCATTGCTTGTTTGAAGGGGAAGCAACACAAGGGTTCTGACAAGCCCAAGACTTTGAATACAAATGACACTCCACTACAGCTGCTGCATATGGATCTTTTTGGTCCTACAAATGTCATGTCAATGGGCAAGAAGTCATACTGTATGGTGATAACTGATGACTATACCAGATTCTCATAGGTATACTTCTTGAGAACAAAAGATGAAACTGCTGAGATTCTCAAATTCTACATTCTTAGGGTGGAGAATCAAAGCAATCAGAAAGTCAAAATCATAAGGTGTGATCAAGGTACAGAGTTCAAGAACCACACCTTGAACTGTTTTTGTGAGAGCAAGGGCATAGAAAGATAATACAGTGCTTCAAGAACTCCTCAACAAAATGGGGTTGCTGAAAGAAGAAATATAACTCTAATTGAATCAGCAAGATCAATGTTGGCTGACTCAAAACTGCCTCTCACATTCTGGGCAGAAGCAGTCAGTACAACTTGCTATGTGCAAAATAGAGTTCTCATAGTCAAGCCTCTCAACAAGACACCTTATGAACTCTGGTTCAAAAGAGTTCCCTACATCGGATTTCTAAAACCTTTTGGATGTCCATGCACCATTCTGATCACACATGGGGTTCTTTCTAAGTTTGGTGCCAAATCTGATGAAGGATATTTTGTGGGCTATTCCTCTCAGTCCAAGGCCTACAGAGTATTCAACTCAAGAACAAGAATTATGGAAGAATCAGCCAATGTGGAATGTAGGGAACACATTGCATGTGAACAGGGAAAAGGCCCAGACTGGCTCTTTGATATAGACTCCTTCACACAAATCTTTGAGCCTCTCATTTTCTCAAATATGGAGTCTACCTCCTCCAAAGCACTAGCTTCCACTTCTTCCTCTGACTACAGATTGGAGTTTCCTAGACCCTCTATTAGACTAAAAAGACCATCTATTGATCCTCCATCTGTTGTGGAAGCTATTGAAGTCAGTGAAGCTGGAACCAGACTCTTAAATGTCACCAGCAGCAGCTCTCTAAAAATAAAAATCTGTATGACGACCCATCTGTAAATGTTGTAGAGGCATCTGCTGCAGATGCTGTTGATGGTACTGCTGATAATGCCGATGCTGCTGTTGATATTGAAGACTCTTCCACCATGAATGAAGAGTTTCCTAATCAGAATCAGAACAATCTTCAGCAAGGGATACAACCGGATGTAGTGTAACCTTTCTGATTTTTCACGTTTTCATTTTGGTACAATAAAGCATGTATGAACTCCAACCTTAGTGAAATGGTTACATTTATCAAATGCAGATTCACAAATTCCACCTCGCGTTTGTTTTAAATCCCCATATATATATGTATATATATATATATAGTTATACATACATGTGTATATATACATTTACACCCAAATTACAAGAATTCTACAATTAATTGAACCCTAAACAATTTGAACTGTCAAGCATTGAACCCACACTTTCAAATTTTGACTCTTAATATCTATTTTGACTCCCATATGAACCGGTTTACTTTCAAAAGTTAAAACAGCCCATCTCGTGATAATCCAAGGCTGCCTACGACCAAATCCTAGTTAGTTTGGACTTCTGTGATCACACACACAACAAACAACCCAGCTCAGGCCCAAACATCAAACCAATTCGACCGATTACGTGGTCAATTCCAATTTCAAAAGAAGTTGACTTCTCATAGTCAAACCCGTATCCATATCCAATCGGTTTGTGTAATTGACGCGTAATGGATTCCACAAATCACGCGCGGACGATTCCCTAATGTATTCAACCCTAATTCGCGACTCAATTCATTCATATTCAAACTAATGTCGCGTAAACGAATTCCGACAGCTTACACTTGCCTTTTAAATCGAATCGGGTAATTAAAGTGGAATTAATCAAATTAATATACCCACACACTATCATACGACACTATTCAAACGCATAGAAGCCGAAATCGTAATCCATTTCAAGCCTAGACGCTCCTCGAGTACCAAGATCAACGGTTCCTGTATCTCGGTCGTGCACACTCGATCCTTCATCATTTCAAGTACGACTTAGATCATTAGACTCGTAAGCCATTGAGTATCGAAAGCCCTCTGCCAATTCTCGATGGCAGAGGGAATCAAATTCGATTTTGGAATTAGGGTTCGTCACCGGTTTAAATCGAAAGTCTGAAAATAAATTTTAAACGAAGGTGTGTATAAACCTTTTTTGATTTCCTGGTTAACCAGCGAGACCACCTGGTCTGAATGGTTTAGTCACTACACCATCAGACCAGGTGGCCAGGGTTCGAAACCCCCCCCAAGCCTTAAACCGGTCGGCTCCTTTTTGCGCATGTCCTTTAAACGGACTCGGACTCACAGTCATATTTAAATAACCGTCGTTCCATTTAGACCAGCGAACCACCCGGCTCAACTGGTTAAGACACTGCACCATTGAACCGGGTGGCGTGGGTTCGAAACCCACAAACCACAACCCCCGGCCCATGTCCGGCCGGCCTTTTTTGCGCGTGACTCAAAGCCAGACCCGGCCTCTTGAATCGAACTGGCTATATACAAATTGAAGCCAGTCCATAACACGGGTTAGCTCCCTGGTCCGGTGGTTGAGACGAATGCCTGGTACAGAAGCCACCCGGGTTCGAGCCGGGTGGTCTGTTTAAATTTTTAAAACCTATTTTACAGCTTCAAAAATTTTATAAAAAGTATTTTTATAAACCTTACACTATTTGTAACAGAATAAAACCAAATTTATAAATTTTCAATATAAATTCAGTTTTATTATGAATTTTTGTTCAAATTGTGTATTAAAATAATTAAAACAAAAACTTTAAATATCAAAAATTAAATTCTAAATAAAAACAATAAACTTTATAAAAGTTTATAAAATGTTAACTCATTAAAGCAAACTAGTATATATTTTTTTTGATGATAAATAAAATAAAAATTATTCATTTAATTTATTTAAATAAATGAAATTATTTATTTATTTTGTTTATTTAAATAAGACACTATCCGCATAAGTAGAAATTCCTTTTTCTAAACATATATATACAATCTATATATTTTAACATATTTTTCATAAATAAATAAATAAAAATTATTTATTTATTTAATTTAATCATGTAAATAAATGGAATTATTTATTTTATCTATTTGTTTACATTAAACACTATTCGTATAAGTAGAAATCTTTTTTTTCCAAACATATATATTCTAACATATTTTTCACAAATAAATGAATAAAAATTTATTTATTTATTTAGTTTATTCAAATAAATGAAATTATTTATTTCATTTATTTAAATTAAACACTATTCACATAAGTAGGAATTCTTTTCCTAAACACACATATATATATATTTACACTCTATATATATGTTAACATATTTTTCACAATTAAATAAAATTAATTATTTTATTTAAACCCAACCCTACGTCGGTGACTATTAAGTTCATACATATACACCTTGAACTCATAATACACATTAAATTCGTATTTAAACATAGTATGCCTTTACATGGAATAACACAAATCTAACCAACCCACACACATTAAAACCCGTTGAACCCTAGACTTAGACATAGGCTTTTGTACTCACTATTAACTCAATACACATTATACACTAGGTTAACGTGGTGAGTTACAAGGATCGTTTTGCCACCTAGACTCGCGTGCTAGCTACACTCTTGATTCAAGTGCGTTTACATAGCCCCTTTTTATTTTGTACTTTTGGGATGAAACATGATTTACCTTTGAAACTTTTTGCATAGACCTAAATACAATTCAATAGTATGATATTATGTGTTATGTGCTTTATGTTTGAATTCTATGAGTTAAGACTACATATACATGACTTTAGTACAATCATTAACTCCGTACAAGCCAACGGTTAACATTGATAGATCTATTGAGTCTGACAAACCCACCCGGTTAGGGTGTTTGTTACCGACTTTACATTAGGGTAACCTGCGTGTTATGCCTCAGTCACAAGGTTTGATTGTACACACTTAGTTTAACTATAGATTCTCCATAAATGCCTTATACACATGTATCGTATGAATTGTATAAAACACTTTAAACTTGGTTATGTGTCAAAACCTATGTATGCTCGCCAACTTTTTAGTTGACCTTGTTTTCATCATGTTTCAGGTACTAATGCTTGAGAATAAGTACAAGATGCTTCACTTAGGACCGATGACCTAGAATTTAAATTAAAGAGACTATTTATGTATTTCTATTTTCCTTGTATTGTTAGATTTATGTTTATTTGTGACATGAAATTGGTTGGTTAATTATTTAAACTTTAGTAAATCTTGAGCTTTTGAACAGTCTACATGTCCCGCCCCGACGGATTCCGCCGTCGGTTGGGGTGTGACAGATTGGTATCAGAGCCTTGGTTATAGGGAATTAGGTTATTAGACACCTTTGACCTAGATTATAACCTTAGGACACCCATTATTTACCATGCTCTATGATTATATGATATGCTACATGCTATGTGTTACTTGCTTATTATATTTTGATACTTTAGTTGTTAAAATTCATGAATTATTAGACTATACTTAAATAATAAATTAAATAAACAATATCCCTACCCATACCCTAAGCCTCATAACTTCTTACATACTTCTCTGTAATTATCATCATAGCATGTGGAAACTTCATGAATTTAAATCTATAGAATTCCTTTACTTCCTCGTTAAGGTTTTAAACTTTGTTAGTTATTAGAGGACACGTGCAATCTGGAAGGGTGACACCTGTATTCTGGGTTTTCTGTCTAGGAAAGCATTTCGTATAAATTCCAATCAACCGAGGGACCCGTATGCTTTCCTGGGAATTCCCGGGATAAGTGTTTACTTATAGGCTAAAGCATGTCCCCTTGAAAATTAAATGAGTTTAATTAACCTTAGTGTGTCACAGTATTCAAGTGATTATATCACCATTCGAGTACAATCCAAACTATGATTTACTATTTTATTTGTTATCTTACCTCTTAAATTCAATCAACCCTCATAAGTTCTTACATCTCTTCTTGTGTTGTGCAAATCTGTAGAATGCCTCCCCGTCATGCTACCGTGGCCAACAACAACACTGATATTGCTGCTATCCTTGCACAACTGGTAACTCAACTCACTCAAGTTAATGGTGCTACAAACGGTAACCATGGTACTAATGGTGGGGGTGGTGCCAACCCACCGCAATGCACTTTCAAGCATTTTAACTCGTACAACCCCACTAAGTTTTATGGCACTGAAGGAGCCACGGTTCTCTTGCAATGGTTCGAGAGCATTGAAAGCACTTTTCTCAACATCGATTGTCCCGACAACCTCTGGGTCCGCTATTCCACCAGCGTCTTCCAAAAACGATCGCTCACTTGGTGGAATGGTGAAATGAGGAATAGGGGCATGGATGTGGCAATGGCCTTGCCATGGGATGAGGTCAAATGGCTCATGACCGAGGAGTTCTGTCCTCGCAATGAAATGAAGAAGTTAGAGGCTGAATTTTGGGATCTTGCCCAAGATAGTGGTGAAAGTTTAGCCTACACCACCCGCTTCCATGAGCTAAGTCTTATAGTACCTCATATGGTCCCACCTTTAGCTCGGGGTATTGAAAAGTACATCGGTGGACTGCCGATGAAGATTCAAGACACTGTTTTAGGGAAGAACCCAGCTACCCTTGAAGATGCCATCCGCCTATCCGCCACATTAACCGATAACCATGTAAAGGCGGGTACGTTAACAAGGAGGGGTGCTAAGAAAGTCCTAGACACGGCAACACCTTCTGAGTCCTCCAAAGGGGTCAAACTCGAACCTTTCTCCAACAACAAGAAACGAAAGACTAGGAATTTTGATGTTGTTACCCCGGCTGCCCCAGTCAATCACGTTGCTCCTATGACTCAGAATTCAGCCAAGAAACATTATGTGGGCAGCAGCCCTTTGTGCAACACGTGCAATTACCATCATTTCCCAAATATACCGTGTCGGATATGTGCCAGCTGTGGAAGATATGGGCATTTAGCCAACACCTGCAGGGTCAAACCACCCGACAATAAAGCCAACCAGGGAAACAAAGGGGTTCCAACTATCACTAATGGGAATGCTTGCTTTGAATGTGGTAACCCAAACCACTTCCGAAACCAATGCCCAAAACTTATCAACCCAAATCAAGGTGGAGCTAGAGGGCGTGCTTTCAACATAAATGCTAATGAGGCCCAGGCCAACAATGATGTGGTCAACGGTACGTTCCTCGTTAATAACCAGTATGCTTCCATACTATTTGATACCGGTGCCGATAAGAGTTTTGTTTCACTTAATTTTGAACCTTTGCTTGCTAAAAACCATACTAAGTTAGAGAAAATGTTTACCGTTGATGTAGCGGATGGAAACCCCATCATCATTGACTCCATTATCCGCGATTACGTCATCGAACTTAATGAATATTCCTTTCCCGTCAACCTCATACCTATGTAACTGGGAAGCTTTGATATCATCATAGGTATGGATTGGCTATCTAGTCATCATGTCGAGGTCGTTTGTTTCGAGAAGTGCATCCGAATTCCTCTCCCCTCGGGTGATACATTAAAGATTTTTGGTGAGAAACCGTGTAGTGGGCTTAAGCTCATGTCGTGCACTACGGCCCGAAAGTACTTACGGAAGAAGTATGTGGCCTTTCTAGCCCATATCGTTCAAAAGAAGAACCAAGAGAAGAACATTCAAGACATCCCCATCATTTGTGACTTTCCCAAAGTATTTCCTAAAGATCTATTCGGTCTTCCACCCGTTCGTCAAGTCGAGTTTCGTATCGACCTTGTACCCGGAGCTAATCCTGTGGCTAAAGCTCCATACCGCCTAGCACCTTCTGAAATGCAAGAACTTGCAAGTCAGCTTCAAGAACTTTCCGATAAAGGTTTCATTCGTCCCAGTCATTCACCATGGGGTGCACCCGTCCTATTCGTGAAGAAGAAAGATGGCTCATTCTGGATGTGTATTGACTACCGCGAACTCAACAAACTTACCATCAAGAACCGTTATCCTTTGCCTAGGATTGATGATCTCTTTGATCAACTCCAAGGTTCCACCTACTTCCCGAAGATTGATCTTCGATCCGGATATCACCAACTTCGTGTACAAGAGGAGGATATTCCGAAGACTGCCTTTCGTACAAGATACGGTCACTACGAATTTATGGTTATGCCTTTTGGGCTAACCAATGCCCCCGCGGTTTTCATGGATCTCATGAATCGCGTATGCAAACCATACCTAGATAAATTCGTGATCGTTTTCATTGACGACATGTTGATCTACTCCAAGACCAAATCAGATCATGAACAACACCTTAAGTTGGTTTTAGACCTTTTAAGAAAAGAACAACTATATGCTAAGTTCTCCAAGTGTGAATTTTGGCTAAAGGAAGTTCAACTTTTGGGTCATATTGTCAACGAAAAGGGAATTCATGTTGATCCCACAAAGATCGAAGCCGTTAAGAACTGGAGTACCCCTAAGACCCCTACCGAAGTTCATTCATTTCTTGGTCTTGCTGGTTATTACCGTCGTTTCATCTCAAACTTTTCCAAGATTGCTGTCCCTCTCACGGCCTTGACCCATAAGGGTAAACACTATGAGTGGGGACCAAAACAAGAGGAAGCCTTCCAACTCCTCAAACAAAAATTGTGCAATGCTCCTATTCTCACCCTTCCTGATGGCAACGATGATCTGGTAGTCTACTGTGATGCATCAAACCAAGGTATCGGTTGTCTTCTCATGCAACGGGGCAAAGTGATCGCTTATGCATCAAGACAACTTAAAATTCACGAAAAGGATTATACGACGCACAATCTTGAGTTGGGTGCGGTTGTCTTCGCATTAAAGATTTGGAGACATTATCTCTATGGCACGAAATGTGTGGTGTTCACTGACCACAAAAGTCTCCAAGACATCTTCAATCAGAAAGAACTCAACATGAGGCAACGACGTTAGGTCGAGCTCCTTAACGACTACGACTGCGAGATTCGGTACCATCCCGGTAAAGCGAATGTTGTGTCCGATGCCTTGAGTCATAAGGACCACGTTATGCTTCATTGTGTTAGGATTCAAACCGATATTCAAAATTGCATCTTAGAAGCTCAACACGTCTCGGTCACCGAGGGTAATTTGTATAACGAAATGTCATGTGGTGTTGAACTCCTATTAGAAACCAAACCTAATGGCCTCCTCTATTACTTGAATCGTATATGGGTCCCCGATCGTGATGACCTTCGCGCAGTCCTTATGAACGAGGCACACAAAACTCGTTACTCCGTCCATCCCAGGGCTGATAAAATGTACAAGGGTCTTCACCAACAATACTCGTGGCCCGGGATGAAGAAAGACATTGCACTATATGTCGCAAAATGTCTAACTTGCTCCAAAGTCAAAGCTGAACATCAACGTCCTTCTGGTTTACTTGAACAACCGGAAATTCCAGTGTGGAAATGGGAAAACCTAGCCATGGACTTCATTACCAAACTCCCTCGTACTTCTAGAGGTTATGATAGTATTTGGGTGATCATTGACCGTCTCACCAAATCAGCTCACTTCCTACCCATCCGAGAAGACTATCGGGTAGAGAAACTAGCCCGAATCTACATTGACGAAATTGTGAGTCGTCACGGGGTCCCACTTAACATAATATCTGATAGGGATGCTTATTTCACCTCCCGCTTTTGGCAATCCCTCCAAACTGCTCTTGGTACACGCTTGGATTTAAGCACGGCTTACCATCCCCAAACGGATGGTCAGACCGAGCGAACAATCCAGACGCTCGAGGACATGCTTAGAGCTTGTGTAATTGATTTTGGTGGCAATTGGGATTCACATCTATCCCTCATTGAGTTCTCTTACAACAATAGCTACCACACAAGCATCAACATGGCTCCATTTGAAGCTCTCTATGGTCAGAAGTGTCGCTCTCCTATCTGTTGGAACGAGATTGGTGAAGCACAAATCACCGGTCCCGAATTAATCCAAGAAACGTCCGACAAGATCCTACAGATCCGCAACAACATTCAAGTAGCAAGGAGTCGACAAAAGAGCTATGCCGACAAGAGACGTAAACCCTTGGAATTTCAAGTCGGTGATCTTATACTTCTAAAGGTATCTCCTTGGAAGGGGGTGATTCGCTTCGGGAAGAAGCGTAAACTAGCACCTCGCTATGTGGGTCCATTCAAGATCCTCGAAAGGATCAGGAAAGTGGCTTACAAACTCGAATTACCTCCATCACTTGCTAATGTACATCCTACTTTCCACGTGTCCAACCTAAAGAAATGTCTTGCTGATGAGAATCTCCATATACCTCTCGACGATGTGCGCATTGATGAAACGATGCACTTTGTGGAAAGACCGGTGGAGATCATGGGTCACGAGATTAAACAACTCAAGAGAAGCCGTATCCCTATTGTCAAGGTACGATGGGAATCTAAGCGTGGACCTGAATTCACTTGGGAACGTGAGGACCAAATGAAGCTCAAGTACCCTCACCTCTTTGCTGATACAGTCGCCTCAACTAGCTAGAATTTCGGGACGAAATTCCCTCAACATGGGGATACTGTAACCTTACTGATTTTTCACGTTTTCATTTTGGTACAATAAAGCATGTATAAACTCCAGCCTTAGTGAAATGGTTACATTTATCAAATGCAGATTCACAAATTCCACCCCGCGTTTGTTTTAAAATCCCCATATATATGTATATATATATATATATATATATATATATATATAGTTAGACATACATGTGTATATATACATTTACACCCAAATTACAAGAATTCTACAATTAATTGAACCCTAAACAATTTGAACTGTCAAGCATTGAACCCACACTTTCAAATTTTGACTCTTAATATCTATTTTGACTCCCATATGAGCCGGTTGACTTTCAAAAGTCAAAACAGCCCATCTCGTGATAATCCAAGGCTGCCTACGACCAAATCCTAGTTAGTTTGGACTTCTGTGATCACACACACAACAAACAACCCAGCTCAGGCCCAAACATCAAACCAATTCGACCGATTACGCGGTCAATTCCAATTTCAACAGAAGTTGACTTCTCATAGTCAAACCTGTATCCATATCCAATCGGTTTGTGTAATTGACGCGTAATGGATTCCACAAATCACGCACGGACGATTCCCTAATGTATTCAACCAAAATTCGTGACTCAATTCATTCATATTCAAACTAATGTCGCGTAAACGAATTCCGACAGCTTGCACTTGTCTTTTAAATCGAATCGGGTAATTAAAGTGGAATTAATCAAATTTATATACCCATAAACTATCATACGACACTATTCAAACGCTTAGAAGCCGAAATCGTAATCCATTTCAAGCCTAGACTCTCCTTGAGTACCAAGATTAACGGTTCCTGTATCTCGGTCGTGCACACTCGATCCTTCATCATTTCAGGTACGACTTAGATCATTAGACTCGTAAGCCATTGAGTATCGAAAGCCCTCTGCCAATTCTCGATGGCAGAGGGAATCGAATTCGATTTTGGAATTAGGGTTCGTCACCGGTTTAAATCAAAAGTCTGAAAATAAATTTTAAACGAAGGTGTGTATAAACCTTTTTAGATTTCCTGGTTAACCAGCGAGACCACCTGGTCTGAATGGTTTAGTCACTGCACCATCAGACCAGGTGGCCAGGGTTCGAAACCCCCCCAAGTCTTAAACCGGTCGGCTCCTTTTTGTGCATGTCCTTTAAATGGACTCGGACTCACGTTCATATTTAAATATCCGTCGTTCCATTTAGACCAGCGAACCACCCGGCTCAACTGGTTAAGACACTACACCATTGAACCGGGTGGCGTGGGTTCGAAACCCACAAACCACAACCCACGGCCCATGTCCGGGCGGCCATTTTTGCGCGTGACTCAAAGCCAGACCCGGCCTCTTGAACCGAACTGGCTATATACAAATCGAAGCCAGTCCATAACACGGGTTAGCCCCCTGGTCCGGTGGTTGAGATGAATGCCTGGTACAGAAGCCACCCGGGTTTGAACTGGGTGGTCTGTTTAAATTTTTAAAACCTGTTTTACAGCTTCAAAAATTTTATAAAAAATATTTTTATAAACCTTACACTATTTGTAACAGAATAAAACCAAATTTATAAATTTTAAATATAAATTCAGTTTTATTATGAATTTTTGTTCAAATTGTGTATTAAAATAATTAAAACAAAAACTTTAAATATCAAAAATTAAATTCTAAATAAAAACAATAAACTTTATAAAAGTTTATAAAATGCTAACTCATTAAAGCAAACTAGTATATATTTTTTTTTGATGATAAATAAAATAAAAATTATTCATTTAATTTATTTAAATAAATGAAATTATTTATTTATTTTGTTTATTTAAATAAAACACTATCCGCATAAGTAGAAATTCATTTTTCTAAACATATATATACAATCTATATATTTTAACATATTTTTCATAAATAAATAAATAAAAATTATTTATTTATTTAATTTAATCATGTAAATAAATGGAATTATTTATTTTATCTATTTGTTTACATTAAACACTACTCGTATAAGTAGAAATCTTTTTTTTCCAAACATAAATATTCTAACATATTTTTCACAAATAAATGAATAAAAAACTATTTATTTATTTAGTTTATTCAAATAAATGAAATTATTTATTTAAATTAAACACTATTCACATAAGTAGGAATTCTTTTCCTAAACACATATATATATATTTAGACTCTATATATATGTTAACATATTTTCACTAGGGGTGTTCAAAAAAATCCGAATCCGAAACCGAACCCGAATTATCCGAAAATCCGAATCCGAATTATCCGAAAATTCGGATATCCGAAATTCGGATATCCGAATTTTCGGATTCGAATTCGGATAGTGATTTTCGGATATTTCGGATAGTTCGGATATCCGAATATCCGAAATATTATATTTATATATTTTTTTTAATTGTTTTTATTATTTAAAAATAAGAAAATTTGAATCAAAACCCGATATATTATATTTATATATTTTTATATGTATATTTTCTAATGTTTTTTAAGGTTTTTAATTGTTTTTGTAATTTTAAAATATTTTTTTTATATATTTTTTTATTTTTTTTATATTTTCGGATTTCCGTTTCACTATCCGAATGGATATCCGAAATTTCGGATATCCGAATTTCGGATATCCGAAATTTCGGATACGGATTCGGATAGTGAAATTCACTATCCGAAATTTTCGGATATCCGAAATTCGGATATCCGAAATTCCGGATATCCGAAATTTCGGATATCCGGTTTTGAACACCCCTATTTTTCACAATTAAATAAAATTAATTATTTTATTTAAACCCAACCCTACGTCGGTGACTATTAAGTTCATACATATACACCTTGAACTCATAATACACATTAAATTCATATTTAAGCATAGTATGCCTTTACATGGAATAACACAAATCTATTTGTACCAACCCACACACATCAAAACCCGTTGAACCCTAGACTTAGACATAGGCTTTTGTACTCACTATTAACTCAATACACATTATACACTAGGTTAACGTGATGAGTTACAAGGATCATTTTGCAACCTAGACTCGCGTGCTAGCTACACTCTTGATTCAAGTGAGTTTACATAGCCCCTTTTTATTTTGTACTTTTGGGGTGAAACATGATTTACCTTTGAAACTTTTTGCATAGACCTAAATACAATTCAATAGTATGATATTATATGTTATGTGCTTTATGTTTGAATGCTATGAGTTAAGACTACATATACATGACTTTAGTACAATCATTAACTCCGTACAAGCCAACGGTTAACATTGATAGATCTATTGAGTCTGACAAACCCACCCGGTTAGGGTGTTTGTTACCGACTTTACATTAGGGTAACCTGCGTGTTATGCCTCAGTCACAAGGTTTGATTGTACACACTTAGTTTAACTATAGATTATCCATAAATGCCTTATACACATGTATCGTATGAATTGTATAAAACACTTTAAATTTGGTTATGTGTCAAAACCTATGTATGCTCACCAACTTTTTAGTTGACCTCGTTTTCATCATGTTTCAGGTATTAATGCTTGAGAATAAGTACAAGATGCTTCACTTAGGACCGATGACCTAGAATTTAAATTAAAGAGACTATTTATGTATTTCTATTTTCCTTGTATTGTTGGATTTATGTTTATTTGTGACATGAAATTGGTTGGTTAATTATTTAAACTTTAGTAAACCTTGAGCTTTTGAATAGTCTACATGTCCCGCCCCGACGTATTTCACCGTCGGTTGAGGTGTGACATGTAGTACCAGCACAGAGAGTCAACAAGGAACATCCCCTTGAAAATATCATTGGCAAACTTCACCAAGGAGTTCTAACAAGAAGCGAATCTCATGAGGCCAATATATGTGTGTTTTCATGTTTTCTATCTCAGGTGGAACCCAAGAAGATAGATGAAGCTCTGAAACACCGCAGTTGGATTGAGGCAATGTAGGAAGAGTTGCTGCAATTCAAGAGACAGGATGTCTGGAAACTTGTTGATCTTCCACCTGATCAAACTGCTAATGGCACAAGATGGGTATTCAGGAATAAACAAGATGAGAGAGGCATTTTCGTCAAGAACAAAGCCAGACTTGTAGCTCAAGGCTACACTCAGGAAGAGGGAATTGACTATGATGAAGTCTTTGCTCCTGTTGCCAGGCTGGAGGCCATCAGAATCTTCCTAGCATATGCTGTATCCAAGAATTTCATGGTCAATCAAATGGATGTCAAGAGTGCCTTTCTGTATGGGAAGATTGGTGAGGAAGTATATGTCAAACAACCTCCAGGCTTTATATATCCTACACATCCTAACCAAGTGTTCAAACTAGATAAAGTTCTTTATGGCTTACATCAAGCTCCAAGAGCCTGGTATGAAACTATGTCTGGATATCTGCTAAGCAACAACTTCAGAAGAGGTGCCATTGACCAGACCTTGTTTATCAAAGATGAAAGGGGAGAAATCCTACTGGTACAAATCTATGTTGATGACATCATCTTTGGATCAACAAGGAAGAAGTTGTGTAAAGACTTCGAGATCCTGATGCACTAAAAGTTTGAAATGAGTTCAATGGGTGAACTAAATTTCTTTCTGGGCATCAAGTCAAACAAGAACCAAATGGAATCTTCATCGGCCAATCCAAATATGTCAAGAGCATTTTGGAAAGATTCAAGATGGCTGACTGCTCTGCTGCAAGAACCCCAATGCAAGTGCACCATCAACTGACTCCAAACAAAGATGGTCAAGACACTAATCAACATCATTACCGTGCAATGATAGGGTCACTCATGTATCTCATTGCCTCAAGGCCAGATATCATGTTTGCAATATGCCTTTGTGCAAGATTCCAAGCAGCTCCAAAGAATACACATCTTCAAGCTGTCAAGAGAATTTTCAGATACCTAAAAGGATCCCTAAGATTTGGGCTATGGTATTCTAAAAATGATGAGTTTAACTTGTATGCATACACTGACAGTGACTATGGGGGATGCAACTTGGACAAAAAGTCCACATCAGGGGGATGTTAGTTTCTGGGAGGGAGACTGATTTCATGGCTGTGCAAGAAGAAAACCTGTGTATCAACTTCTATCGCAGAAGAAGAATACATTGCAGCTTCAAGTTGCTGTTCCCAAGTCATATGGATACAAAACCAAATGCTGGATTATGGGATGACTTTCATGGCCACTCCCATTCACATTGAAAACATGAGTGCTATATCAATCACAAACAATCCGGTGCAGCACTCCAAGACAAAGCACATTGACATCATGTATCACTTCATAAGAGATCAAGCTGAGAAAAAGAGAATTATTTTAACCAAAGTTTATACAAATGAGCAATATGCTGATTTGTTTACAAAACCTTTTGATGAACCTAGATTTAGATATTTAGTTGAATCCATTGGTTTGATGAACTTTGACTAAAATCTGTCTCTAAAAATTGTTTTATAAATGTGTTTGTCTTTTGTTGTAAATAAAAGTTATAAGTCAGCAACAACCATTTTTGCTACTGACAGGTTTTCTCATCAGCAGCAAAGAATTTGCCACTGACTGCTTTAAGTTATCAGCAGGAACAAGTTTCCTGCAGATAACTTTAAGGAAGTCAGCAGCAACATCTTTTCTGCGACTCATTGCATCCATCAGCATCAATTGAGTTTACTGCTGACAGACTTAACCATCCGCAGCAACCAAGTTTGCAGCGGATAGGCTTAACCATCCGCAGCAACCAAGTTTGCTACTGATGGGTAAAAATAAGTCCAAATTATCTTTTACCCGCTGTAAAAAGTACTTTCAGTTTTTTCCATGACTGCTATAGTGTATTACAGTTGTAATAGTGAAAAGTGAATAAGGTTGTACTATACAAGTAACTTTGCTTTTTCCCTCCTCTGTCGTTATAACACAAATCAAATTTCTCCATAACCTCTTCACATTCAATTCCAACTTAACTCTCACCATTTTCTCTCAAGCTTTCACATCATTCAAAGCCTTCCATACTTAATCACCTTTCAAAAACCTTCATCCTTCCCTCCAAACCCAACAAAAATGGCAGAGGTAGACATAAACTAGCCCGATGACAAGTTCTCACCCTACCACAATCTCACCGCATACCTAATAAAAGAAAGAAGTCTGAGGGGTTCAATAACATGATTGATTTTCTCTGTCGATCAAAGATACACCATGCACTAACCGTCAACCCCACCATATACATTCCTCATATGGAGGACTTTTGGAGCACCGCCGTCTACTCTACCGAACAAGGGATTCCCCAAATCCAAGCCAAGGTAGACGACAAAGACATCACCATCACTGAAGCAACCCTCCGAAAACATCTCAAGTGTCAGGATGAGGGGGCTACCATTTCATACTTAAGGGAAGAGTATATGAGGACCTTTGTATCCATAGGGTACAATTGGAAGTTTCTATGTCACACTCTTCTACAATGCATATCCCAGAAGAGAAGTGGATGGCACCAAGTGAGCTCTGCACTTGCCTCTGCTGTTCATGGTATGGTCTCTAGCTAAGGTTTTAATTTTGTACATCTTATCTTTGAAGGTTTGAGATATTACCTTCAAGAAGGTGCAAAGCAGTCATTCTTTATGTACCCAAGGTTCTTGCAGGAGGTTTTCAACAATGAACTAAAAGAACTTTCAAAACCTGCAAGAATCTATCTTATGCTCGGTCATAAAAATAATATTTTTCAAAGCATGAAAACTGTTTCCAAAAAGTTCTCAGGGGTCAATGTTCCATTGTTATCTACAATGATGAACATACCCAGAGTGACAGTTCAGCAATCCTAGCTGATACTGATCCCACACCCTCCACTTCAAAACCTGAACAACAAACTGCTTCCACTGTTCGAACCCTTGTGCATACTACTAAGGATGCACAGGCACAAAAACTATTTACACTTGTTTTGGATGTTATCACCACCCAACTGGAACACAGGGCCCCAGCTGTGGCAAAATATACCAGAAAAAGGAGCAAGAAGACTCCTTCTATTCTTGTCTCACAGGCCCAATCCCAACCTAAAAGTCCTCATTCAGAATCCCAACATTCTGATGAGAATATTAAAAGGGATAGCCAAACCATTAGAGAGACTTCCTTGGAAGTTTCTCTATTAGGATCAGGATCAGGATCACATCCCGGATCCATAGAACAACCTGCTGAGCCATACCATTATTTTTCTTCTCTGAACTTAAGTTAAGAGGCACCCAGTTAAGATGATATACCTTCTCCAACTACCACTATTTTGGAGGTATTGATTGACTTGGCTGCCAATGTACCTAACCCAAGTTCATCACCTAAGAAGGTTCACTCTGGGAGTGATGATAGAGTGAATGTGGAAGGGCTATCACTACTCCTGGTACATCAATTGACCAGGAGGACAGTGATAACATCGCTAAGACCCTAACCATGGCAACTCACAGTGAGGATGTTTCTCTTGAAACACTCTTCACTAAGAGGAATCCCAGGTGCCAAGAAAACCAGGGTGATGGGGATGTAGAGGCTAGGCTTATGGCCCCATCTTGTTCCAAGGATTCCACAACTATGGATGAGGACAGACTGAAACTTCATAATTTGGAATTGACAGCCAGGGTGGCAATGCTAGTGGCCGAAGTGTCCAATCTAAGGCACCAAGTCTCTATGCATGAAGCCCATCAATGCCCTCCAGCGACTATTCCCTCCCTTGTATCAGTGGGCACTCAAACTGATGAGACTCTATGCACTGATGCAACCAAAAAGGGGGAGATGGTTACTGCGGAAGATGATGCTGACAGCCTCGATGAATGGATACAAGAGCAGGCTGGTCTTCAAAGTTCTCTCTTCAAACCTACTTTTGTTCAAATCCATGACTTGCCAGACTCAGTAGATGAAGAGGAAGATATCACTGAGGATTGGAAGTTAGTTGTCCGAGCTGTTGATGTGGTGTTGAAGAATGAAAGTCAAAATAAAGACACACCTTCATCATTCGGCATACTTCCTGCTGCTGCAGCCATATCAAGGCAGACCATTATCCCTCAATTCACACTGACTGCAAATAAGCTAGAATTTAACTCCATTCTAGCTTGGGGTATGATGGTCTATCTGAGAGATTCTGGATTGGAAAGGATTTTGGTGGAGTAGAAGAGCTGAATTGGAATATACTAAATCCACTTCAGGTTCTTGAAATGTATCTATCAAGTTGCACCAACACTTTTACAGATCTCTCAGCAGAACTTGCAATCGATAGGTTCTATGTCTTGATGGAGGATAATCTACCCTGGTTTGAAAGGCTCTTAGAAGAAATACTGAACACCATGCAGAATCTTCAACAGCATCAGAACAAAGACTGGCTCCAAGACTTGACTTGATCAGGAGCAGTGTTTTAACAAAAGAAGAAGTTTTATGTTGGAGAAGATTTTTTGTACAATGAAGTGGTCAGGGGCCTGGAAGTGCAAGGATGGTTAAGCACTGGGTCCACTGGCTTTAAATTCTTCTTAAGTGATGGATCATCATTCACAATCAACAACATCCAAAAGATCCTGCTCCTCAAACCTGACTTCCTGAATAAGGTCCAGAACACACATCTTCAACATCAACTCCTTATAAAGTCAAGCAATGATCAAAATTATCAAAGCTTATCTTGGAAAGGAGGGATGGCTTGCAATGCATGACTCTGACTCAGATCTATCCCTTCCCTCCTCACCAACTGACAGACTGAGTGCAGCAGTAGAGTCAAGAAAAGTGGCTGCTCAAAATGTCAAAGAAGCCTTCAAAGCTATATATGGGAGTGAATGGGAAAAGGAAGAAAGTGAAGCAGTCCCTTCCTCTGTGTCTATTCCTCAACTTGCCAATGAAGCTGAAGCTGAGATCCCAACAGCATCTCTTACATTTGCTGTTGTGATCCATGAAGCTGAAGCAGAGGCATCCAACAAAGACAAGGGGAAGGGCATCTTGACAGAAGACGAAGAAGAAGAAAGATTATAGCAAGAGGAAAGAGAAAGAGAGAAGAGAAGAAGGGAAAGAGAAGAAGAGGAGATGGCAGAGTTTAGAAAGATTCAAGAAAGAAAAGCTGCCATTCTCCTCAGAGAACAACAGATCCAGTTGCATGCTAGGCAACTGGATGCTCTGAAAGTTAAAATTCCTGCAGCTGCTGAATTACAAGAAGATGAAGCTCTAGCTCTTTAGCTGCAGGAACAACTGAATAAAGAAGAAGAAGAGAGAGAGAAGAAAAGGAAAAAAGAGGCTAAGTTCAGAATAACCGACTCTGAACTAGCCAAAGAAATGAGAGATGAGTGGATAGAAGCTCTAATTTCTCAAGGTGAGGATTCAGACTACCTTGAGAAATTTTCAAATAAAGAAATCTACAGAGCTTTCATGGGTCAGCAAGGTCAACTAGCAAAGAAGAAAATGGCTGAAGAAGATGAAAAGGCCAAGCAGAAATCCAAGAAGACCATTGCTTTTAACATTAGGACCCATGAAGAAAAGAAGGTCATGATGGACTTCGTAAAGGCTAGAGGAGAAAGTGGAAAGAGGCTAGGTCCCATGAGCTTCATGAACCCACAAGCCTTGTACTTCAAAGTAAAGAAGGAAGAGGAAAAAAGATTGGGGAAGACATGCTCGAAGAAAAGGGTAATTACTCAAGCTAATGACAAAGAACCAAAGAAACCCAAGCCTACTCCCTCATCCACCCCTTCCTCTATCCAACAACCTTCCACTCTCCCTCATAGACCTCCCTCCTCTCCACCCAAAATGTCTGAATCCTCCCACCCAGCTTCTCCTCATCAACAGCCTCCTAAGAAGAAAACCAAACCTACTGCTACACCAGAAGACCCAAGAAACATTGTTATCTGGTTTTACAACAATCAAGATCAATGGTTTGAAGTCTTTAGGGGGAGGGAAGAAGTAAAAAAGATCACTCTACAAATCAATTGATGAGGTAATGCAACTCCCAGATTCTGACCTTAGAAGAATTATGGAGTTGGGTGAAGCTCATGAGCCTGAGAATGAAGGTGGAAGGCATCTGTTGCTGGTGATCAAACATCACTTCAATCTTAGCAAATATGTAATCTTTGATGCTAAACCTCTCCAATACCACTCTCCATTCACTAGTTGGTCCTACAATGCTGCTCATGATGAGTACACTTTGATAGACGTCAGAGGACAGAAGATGAGATGTTCAAGCAAGGCCATCTTTAGTATGCCAAGCAAAGACATCAAGACTTTGTTTGAGCTTCCTCTTGACAATCCCAGCAAGGACCCTAGAGGCTATGAGGTTTCAAGGATAGTTGCCAACATGCAAAAGCTTCAACAACAAAAGCAGTAAGAGAGTTTTTGTAGCATCAGTCTAGGGAGAGTTTGTAGAAATAAAGATTGATGGCTATAAAATTCTCTAAGTACAACTGCTGCGGACTCCATAGTTTTGCTCCTGACCAACAAGCTGCTGCAGATAAGCTTGCTTGCTGTGGATAGTTGTTCTCCTGCTGATGAACAACTCTGCTGCGGACAACCTTATCTGTTGAAGACCAGAATTGCTGCGGGTAGGCTTCTCAATAGCATCAAACACTTGATGCTGCTGATAAGCAAATCATTAGCAGCTTTGGATAGTTGAGTCTTGCTGCGGATCATCAACAATGCTGTTGATAGCCATATCCGATGAATCTCAATCGTTGCTGCTGACTAGCATTGCAAAAGCAACTTTACCACTGACAACTTTCTGCTGCAACTCTGACACACCTCATGTAGAAAGAATTCTACTGGTGCAGACAATAAAAGACAACAATGCTCTTCTTCCAAGTATTCAAGCAATGATGCCTAAGAAGACGTTTGAGTAAAGTTAACCATTGTAGTATTTGTTTTCTTTACGTGTTCTATACAAGAACAATGACTTATGTTGGTTCTGATCCTTAGAATCAAGGGTTTGTCTTGATTCTAAGTTACTATATAAGTATTGTATTCATTTATTATACAGGTGTGCTTTTCTTAGAGTTTTCTCTGTAATCTTGTAACCATTGAAGCTTAATACAAATTGCATTTACCAATATTCTTCGTGTTTACTTGTTTACACTGTTTAGTTGTGATTGTTTCGGCCAATCTCAACTAGAATAGAAAATCTTGTATTCACCGATCCTACACGCGTTTGACTACGAGTTTACGGGTATGCGAATTCGGAAGGAAAGCTTCACAACCAGTGAGTTTCTAATCCCCCTCTTTTAAACGTTTTACTGTTTTCGGGCTATCGTACATACTTTCATGAAGTGTTAACATAATTAATCATATTAAGGGTTTCGGGTTCTAACCCGATATGTTTTGAGTATAAAATGCTTATTTAGGAGTCGTAGGGTTTAAGGTGTGTTCGTAGAAATATGTGAGCTAAGGGTATGAGTTATTAATATATGATGTGATAAGGGTAGATCAGGGAGAGTCAGGCATTAAGCTAAACATTTATGATTTCGGGTGGGATATATATATATATATATATACATATATTGTTCTAGTGTCATGTGTGAGGTACATGTGTAGATTACGTGTCGTGTATATGATGTGTGATATTATGTATTTATATTTGTGTGACGTGTTTGCATCATTGTCCATATTACATGGAAAACGGGATTTGTGAAGGATGAGGTCCTTCGGGAAGTCACAAACGATGACATTTATTTAGCAGGTTAATGATGAGCTCAGGGTGCGTCGATAGCCCAGACGAGGGTACAGTGACCAGGTATGTGTTTACATGGGTATTTATATATGTGTAGGTTGACATGTAAACGTTGAGTTATTTGATTATGCATGTAGTGATATTAATGCGGTAACGTTAGTGTGACGTGTAGATGTTATTATGACGGTATGCAGAGTTAGACTAATCGTTGAGTCAGGATTTGTGATGTGACGTGTGTAAGTGTCGTGTCAGTTAATTATGAGAGACTTGGTTAACGCTTGGCATGTTAATGTCTAGAGTATGTTGTGTTAACCAAGTGTCGAGTTAATAGTTGTTCTTGGGTATGAGTTGTTAGTATAGCAATTTAAGTCTATGTCAACGAGATGGTAATGTTATTAATATTTTTATTAGTAGTAGTACGTGTTGAGTTCTGGATGTTGAATGGATATGGGATGTCGTGGGGTGACAGGGGGTTAACTATTCGTTAATGACTCGTAAAACTATTTTATTAAGGACCGGAGGGTCCTGAGTGGAATAAATTAATAAATGTGACGTGATGGTATCTGTTCAAATTGAACTATTAGAACTCACTCAGCGTAGCTGACTTTGTGTGTACGTTAGATTGTTTTGCAGGTAAGCGTAGCGTTGACGCATCTTGGATTGGGAGCGATGTACTCGGACTGGTGTGTAGGCATTCGTGTATTAAGTTAATAATAAATGCATTATAAATGCGAATGACCCGTTATGAGAACCAACTATAGGATGCCCGGGCTGGGGTCTTACAAGTTGGTATCAGAGCCGTGGTTTAAGAGAAAATCAGTGTTTTTGTAAAAATAAAATACCTTAACTTAAACTGAAAATGGGACGAGGGTGAAATGAATGCCACCACGAGTAACCGCGAGCCAAGAGGTACGTCTTTCGAGTTAAGCAGTAATTATTAATTGCATTTGTGTAGTGTTACACTAGGTAAAGCGATTGGCGTGAGTAAGTGGTTTATGGTTCCGTGTGGGAACATGATGTGTGTTATCTGTTGTAGTAGTAGGTAGAACTACGTGGAGTAGATGGTACGATTAACTGGTATTATGTTTTGGTGATTTGAGTACTGTAGAATTGCATTGATTGTGATTATGTGGGATAGTTTGTTTTTTTGACGTGCTTTAATGATGTTCTGTATAACCTTGTGTGGCATGTATTTGTGATGAATATGATAATTGGTTAGATTATTGATATGTGCTATGTGAGTTGTGTGGGATGCATGTGCATCCGGTGTGCGTGAAGGTAGAAAGTTAGTGTGGGTATGATGGGAGAGGTTTAGAATCCGAGCAGTGATGTGGACCACCAAATTGCATTTGATCACCGTGATTTGGCAGTTTATGATTACTCTCATATTCTGAATTTGTACCCATAGTAGTCACTCTAGCGTTCTATCTTGAGTAGGATTAGGTGGCTTAGATAAAGTTTACGAGATCGGGCAAGAGTGGAACTCTTACTAAAAGGAATGCAGATCGACAGGTCAAGCCGACGACTGTCATAGAAGGAGATGAGAGTGAGGTGGGAGTGGTGTTATCACTTCTCGTGCCAAGTGTGACTAGAACTTCGGTCGGAGACATACCACGAGGAGCTATGATTAGAAAGATGGGATGGAAAAGGGGAGCAGTGCCAGCTGTACATGATTTTCCTCCAGGATGTGGACCTACACGGTTGAGAGATCGACCACTTGCATTGGTTAAGAGAGTTTTGTTTCAGGAGGAACTAGAGGAGGACACGCAAGCTGCACCTGACATGGTCAAGCTGTGATTTGGTAGGCAGTGTTTGGGATGCTCGATTGCTTGATGGGTAGTTTGTGTGGTAGTTGCCATGGGAGACTCCGGGGTGATTTGACGCTTAGATTGATTAGACCGCGGGATGACTTGAACATGATTAATGATAGTTGTGCTTGTGATAGCATACCATTGTGGGTACCGTGTTAAATTAGAGCACTATCGTGTTATTATGTGATTACTTGTGAACAACGTGAGTTCAGATTAAATAAAATTTTTGTTGTGGTGATATAGCATGGTTATTTGGATTGTATGAGTAGACTTGCCTAGAATGAGTTTTGAAATTGTCTGTGTCTATAATTTTTAGATAGTGTCACCTATGTGCTAATGATTAGCTGATGTTTGGAGTGCAAGGGGTGTGTTGCACTTTGTGTGAGTATGCAGGACAGAGTCATGTAGGGAGATATGATTATACATCTTTATTAGATATAAATGTTCAGGACGAGGTCTTGAGGGAAATTATGATATATATATATTATGCGTATGAATGTATAGTGTGCTATTTGGTGTCTTGAAATGACGAGGTCATGTTGTAGACACGTAGATTCATTTAGTTCTAGCTAGTTATGTGTTATACCTATACATACTCTGAATATGATAGTTTTGTTATTATGATCTGATCTTATGTGTCCTGCAAGTGCTCGCTTAGTCGTGCATAGGACAGGTAGCTAGCATGATCGAGCGTAGTATATCTATCTTGACGTTTTCTTGACGTTGATACATAGAAGTGAAGCAAAGAGTTTTCTAGATGTTCGGCGAGGTGCCCTTATGAGATACCTATACTTATATCTCGGGAATGCGGAGCACAGAGCCAAGGGGTGCAGCGGTGAGAGATGATGATGAAAGCGTTACGTGGATGCTTGGTCGGAGATAATTATGATGTGATCGAGATGGAGACACTGAAGATTCCTGCATGAGGAAATTGAGGTGATGAAAGGATCCCGATGGAATACGTTCCATAAGAGGAATTCGGTCAATGTAAGATTCAAGTGGAATGGGAATGTTTTCTTTGAACGAAGCGATGGGTAGCTGAGGCTTGTGATAAGACAAACTTCATGTTTGCACTCGATAAGTGAGACGCGGTCGGTAATCGCGTGGTAAGGATAGAGCAATGTCAAGGAAAGTATAGCAAGAGAAAGGCAAGTGCAGGGTAGCACAAAGATGACTGTAAATGAAATGCCTACGCTGGTACGTACATGCCGAAGTTATAAGGGGTAAGCTCATGCGGAGCATTAAAGGATATAACGTTGGGATTTTAGAGCGAACGTGATTGTGGAGTTCAATCATCTGAGGAGGAACATGATTGACTAAATCAAATCATCAAAGGACGGTGTTTGGGGCACTAATGATAAGCGACATGTGCTCACCTATGAGATGCAATGAGCGCAAGGTAATAAAGTAAGAAGATACGTTGTGCAAGCTCTTCGTGATCGTATGAGAGGGGCAGGTGTACCACATTCTTCAGTGAGGCGGTAGGGCTTAATTATGAAGAATCATCGTTGGATGGCAATTAGGGTACAGAACGAAGAAGGGCGACGAATGATCCTCACTATGAAAAGAAAGGTAACTTACTTGGGGATGATCATCGGAATAAGATCAACATGGTTATAAAAGGAGTGACAATACATAGTGGTGAGCGAATTAGGAAGATGGGATGAGTAAGCGGGTAATTGATGATAATGTGCCATAAGCGTAAAACTTGGGAATCAAGGGGTGAAGGGATATGTAGACAAGACCTACAAGTCCCAAAGTTGAGAATGGAAAAAGGAGAAGACCTTGCACGCCATGATTAGTGGCCGCATTGAAAGGAAATGACCTCGACGAGGTGAGCGAAAGAGGGCAGTTGCACCAATGGATTATGGGTGCACCACTTGTGGCAAAAAGATCAATTGTGTTGGCTTGTGCTGACGCATGATTCGAGGACGAATCCCCTTCTAAGGGGGGTAGACTTGTAACATCCCGGATTTTCGGATAAGAGCGATTTTTGTATTTTATGTTAATAAATGCAAAGTATTATAGAGAGCGAGCCGGGAGTAACGAAGAGTTGTATATACATGAATAAAACAAAGGGTTATCAAGTAGTTAACGGGATTAGTGTATATGCATATATTGTGTATAGTGGACGAAAGTTGAACGAGAAGTTATTGAGACATATCTGTAGACGTAAAAGATATGGTTTTGTACATACGAGTTAAATGTAAATAATTAGCGAGTTTTACATAAAAATGACGAACGGGCCAAGCCCGGGAGACTGCGAGGCGTGGGGGAGGGCTAAGCCCGGTCCGAGGGAAAACCCTTTAGGGTGTTACGCAAAGAGGGGGAACCCCATTTGTGTCACTTGTGGCTGAAAGAGAACCGAGAGAGGGAGAGCCTCCACATCGGGGAGGAGGAAGGCGGTGGCGCGAGGGTTTGACTGGAGAGCTTCCGTAACACGCTAAGGTAAGCTTCATTCATCCTTATTTGTGTTTTGTTCGTGTTATAGGTTTAAAAACCAGACTAGGGTTTCTGTTTCGGTGGTAATATGTACCGTACGGCGGAACGACAAGTGGTGGCCGTGAAAGGGTCATGAAAATGAAGGAAACAAGCGAAAACGGAAATCCGGCGAGGAATTCCGACCACTGTTCGTGATTCCGGAGACTGAGACGATGGAGGAAGGCGGCGACGATGGTAAGAGGTGGAAAGGTTTGGCGACACGGTCGTGTGGATATATTACTTGTCCAATTCCGAGTTCGTTTGATAGGGATACGAGCAGTGAGAAGACAGACGCGCGAAGAGTGAGAATTCCGGCTACTGTTCGGTTTTCCGATGACGGAGGCGGTGGTTTCCGGCGACGGCGACTGGTTCGTCTGAAAGGGTTCGGCGATACGAGCGCGTGGACATATAATGCGCCTAAAACGGAGTTCATTTGGGTCGGTTTAAAGTTACTCATATATTGACGCGCAAAACCGAACGTGCTGAAAGACGAGTGTGCATTCTGGCAGCAGCGGTGGCGGCGGTGGCTGACACCAATATTTTTCTGAGGTCAGGTGTATCAAGACGAATGCGTGGATTAGTGGATCGCGTGAAACGGAGCTTTTATGGTCGACATATGAGCAAAACAAGTTTTCCTCTCGCGTGGTGCTCAGTAGTTTCATACAAAATCGCTTAGAACGGCTTGTACGCAAAGGTATGACCCCATAGAACTTTATATTCATTGTTGGGGACTACTTAGAGATGTGAGAAAATTGACGATGACGACATTCGGAAACGTTTTTCGATAACGTTAATTTAGGGGGTTTTGTACGCAAGCGAGCACGTCGGTTGTACGGTTTGGGATGATTTAGACCGAGCTTGTAGCTGCTGGTCCAGAATAGATGCGTTAGTGTTATTGCGGTAATAGGATTGATCTGGGTAGTTCATTTCATGACAGGTTCGCGTTAGACTATGAGTTTACGGGTATGCGACTTCGGAAGGAAAGCTTCGCAACCAGTGAGTTTCTAATCCCCCTCTTTTAAACGTTTTACTATTTTGTGGCTATCGTATATACTTTCATGAAGTGTTAATACAATTAATCGTGTTAAGGGTTTCGGGTTCTAACCCGATATGTTTTGGGTATAAAATGCTTATTTAGGAGTCGTAGGGTTTATGGTATGTTCGTAGAAATATGTGAGCTAAGGGTATGAGCTATTAATATATGATGTGATAAGGGTAGATCAGGGAGAGTCGGGCGTTAAGCTAAATTCTTATAATTTCATGTGGGATATATATATATATATATATATATATATATATATATATATATATATATATATATATATTGATCTAGTGTCATGTGTGAGGTACAGGTGTAGATAACGTGTCGTGTATATGATGTCTGATATTATGTGTTTATATTTGTGTGACGTGTTTGCATCGTTATCCGTATGACATGGCAAACGAGATTTGTGAAGGATGAGGTCCTTCGGGAAGTCACCAACGGTGACATTTATTTAGCAGGTTAATGATGAGCTCAGGGTGCGTCGATAGCCCTGACGAGGGTAAACTGGACGAGGTATCTGTTTACATGGGTATTTATATATGTGTAGGATTACATGTAAACGTTGAGTTATTTGATTATGCATGTGGTGATATTAATGCGGTAACATTAGTGTGACGTGTAGATGTTATTATTGCGGTATGCAGAGTTAGACTGACCATTGAGTCAGGATTTGTGATGTGACGTGTGTAAGTGTCGTGTTAGTTAATTGTGAGAGCCTTGGTTAAGGCCTAGCGTGTTAATGTCCAGAGTATGTTTTGTTAACCAAGTGTCGAGTTAATACTTGTTCTTGGGTATGAGTTGTTAGTATAGCAATTTAAGTCTTTGTCAACGAGATGGCAATGTTATTATTATTTTTATTAGTAGTAGTACGGGTTGAGTTCCGGATGTTGAACGGTTATGGGATGTCGTGGGGTGACAGGGGGTTAACTATTCGTTAATGAGTCGTAAAACTATTTTATTAAGGACCGGAGGGTCCTAAGTGGAATAAATTAATAAATGTGACGTGATGGTTTCTGTTCTAATTGAACTATTAGAACTCACTCAGCGTAGCTCACTTTGTGTGTACGTTAAATTGTTTTGCAGGTAAGCGTAGCGTTGACGTATCTTGGCTTGGGAGCGGTGTACTCAGACTGGTGTGCAGGCATTCGTGTGGTAATTTATTAATATTAAATAGAAATAAAATAATTTAGAAAGACTTCCGCTGTATTAAGTTAATAATAAATGCGTTATAAATGCGAATGACCCGTTATGAGAACCAACTGTAGGATGCCCGGGTTGGGGTCTTACAACCGAGCCTTTGTTTTGTTGGTTAGTTATCTTTTTCATTTAGTTTAATTAAGTTTATTAGTTAACCTTATTTCGTATAATTCCCCCCAATCAAATAAACCAGTTAAGTCCTAGTCAGAGTCTAGTTAGTGTTATAGTCAATGTCTCATGGGTTCGATATCCGAACTTCGTTTAGCTGTGTTGCAATTGATAGGTACACTTGCCTGTCTTTGTGGTCTAGTTTAGTAGGTGTTTCTAGAGTATAACTAGAGTGTCTAGGTTAGTTTCGTGTTTAATTTTATAGACCGTTTGACCAACATCAAGTTTTTGACGCCGTTGTCGGGGACACTTAGCAATAGCAAAATTAGCTTTGATTAGTTCTTGTTTGGTTATTTGTTTTATTTTCTCTTTTATTGTTAGTTTATTTCCTTAGTTTGTTTATTTGTTATTTGTGTCTTGAGTGCTACTTGTGTGTCCTAGTTTGAGTCCTTGTTGTGTTCTTAGTTTCTTCTTTGTTTTCTATCAAGTGTATGCAACGTACTCGTTCGCAGGGATCACCTGACTTTGAAGCATATTCTGAGCCAGAGCGGGAACTTCACGAGCGCAGTTGGAAGTTTCGTGAGCGTTTGTGTGAGCTAGTTGGGAAAAAGGTATGCATTCCTATTCCTATTGCTGACATGGGTGACGCTAATTGTCCTGCTAGACGTACTGTCCACCAGAGGGCATGTAACCGTTACACGGGTTCTAGGTCCTCTATTACCCGTCATGTTGTGCCTAATGCTAATAACTTGTAGATACCATCTCATGTGATGAACACTATTAGTAAATCTACTCAGTTCCACGGACTCGAGGATGAGGATGCGCTAGGACATCTGTCCCGCTTTGCGCGTATTTGCGATACCTTTCGCATCATTGGTGCTACTTATGAAGCCATCCTGTTGCATCTTTTCCCGTTCACTCTCTCTAGTCGCTCTACCACTTGGTTGGGTACCCTGCCTCAGGATTCCATTACCACGTGGAAGGATCTGAAGGCCAAATTCCTGAAAAAGAATTATCCACCGTCTAAGGCCGCCCGTCTGAGGGATCAGATGTAACATCCCGGTTTTTCATTTAAGAAAATGGGTTTGTAGAGTGGTAAATAGTTATTAGCAAGTATCGAAACTTGACGGGGTTAGTAAGCAGTGTGGTTATAATTATTTAGACAGGGGTTATTATGTAATAAACGAGACTCAAGGGAGAGTTTTATAAAGGAATTCAAGATGGGCCAAGCCCGAGGATTAGCTGGTAGCACGCGAGGGCCAAGCCCGGTCCGACAAACACCCCTATAGGGTTCACGGCAATAGGGGGTTCACCATTTTTGTGTTTTGCGGTTGCCGTGATCGAGAGAGAGAGAGAGAGGAAGAGACGAGGTTTTCGATCTTCCAAGGCAATTCCAAGGGTTTCACGCAAGGACTAAGATCGAAGGGGAGGAGTTCGTTGGTGATTCGATCCACGCGAGTCACCCGGATTTGAGGTATAAACTTGTAAATCTAATGCTTTAATGCTATTGTCATTTTGAGAGTGTTTTCAGGTTAGGGGAGGTTCGACCGAACCCACTATGGGTGGCCGGCAAGTGTAGCGAACTCGGGTAAGGACCGGATTGGGTCAGAACAGCGGACGCGTGACGGTGGTGACCTCGGTGATAGACGGACGCGGCGAAGGGGGTGGTGTCCGGTGGAGACAGCAACGAAGGAGGACCCGTAGGTCGGTCATGGGGTTGCAGTGGCGCCGAGAGTGGCGACGACAGGTAGCGGTGGTGCGGCTGGGCATGGCTGGGACAAGTCTTCAGGGTCAGAAATGTTTGTAGGTGACCGAAGTTGTGGCCCCGATGTTCCTACAGCAGTGGTACGGCGACAGTGGGAGTTGACAGAAGACGAAGGTGGCGATGCGAAGACGGGTTAGGTGCGTTGAAGTGTGTACGCGTGCATGCAAGCCATTCGTGGCGACGTGCGTGAGCGAGTGTTAAACATCGGGTGGACTGAGTGAGCGAGAGGTCGAACATCGAGTCATGTATTGACTCGTGTATTGTGTAATTATTAGGTACGAGGTTGAAGGACGAGCACGAGAAGTTAGCAAGTTATAGTGATCGAGTTGCGTCTAGAAAATGTGAGTTTCTATCACCCACTTTTAAACGTTTTGTAGTTTTGGGCATGAATACATGCAACGTGAAATATAGCGAAGGCACGGAATGTAAAGGGTTTTGATTTTAATATTTGTGTTGTGAAATAATAGATATAATTGAATGCGTAGGATTTTGTGTCACGTAATTGAATGTCGTGACGGTTAATTAGGAGTTAATTGATATTGTGTCGACCCTAGTCGACGGGAATTCAATCTAACCTTACTTGGATGAAATGGGTTGCTTAAGCATGATCGTAAGTCGGCGTTGGTCGGTGAGTTGTTATGACTTGCGATGATCAGTCAACGAGTCATGCTCGTACGAGTCCTTAGACTAGTCGACGTGATTTCATGTATGTCGTTAAAATATATTATTTGAATAACGGTGGATTAAATGAGCAAAACCTTTGAGAATTAATCCATTTTTAATTAAGGTTTGGGACTTAATACCCCCGAACTAATTACTATTTAACTCATTCAGCGTAGCTGACTTTTAGCTTGTATTTCAGGTAAAGAAAAAGAGTGAGCTGGCGGCTTCTGGAGGACAAATGGTTACCGTGTTCGTCGTGATGACATTTATTTTCCGTTACGATATTGAACTATTTAAATATTAATACTAGTTTGGATTATGTTTGAGATTTGGGTCGTTGACCACTGTTGACTGTTTGAATTCCGTTTCTTTTAATTGAGTTGATTTGATGTCATTTACTACTGTGCTTGAGTGTATGCCAACGTGTCAGGTTCCCTGGTTTAGGGCCTTACACTGTTGACTGTTTGAATTCTGTTGCTTTTAATTGAGTTGATTTGATGTCATTTACTACTGTTCTTGAGTGTATGTCAAAGTGTCAGGTTCCCTGGTTTGGGGCCTTATAAGTTGGTATCAGAGCAGTGGTTTAAATAATCTGGGGATCCTCGATGCCTAGACTTAGACTGGGAATGGAACCAATGTGTAGGGAATGTCATCACGCGTAACCAAAATCCAGAAGCGCAAGGTATGAGTTAGTGTATATGTGTGTGTGTTAGTAGTATAAGACAGGGGCGTTATGCCAAGATGCAGTATAGGGATGGTTTAAAACCTGAAAGGCAAGGCAAGAGGGTAATGGCGATTGGCCACCGTCCTTAACTAATTGCACTGCTCGAATTGTTTTAAATGATACCTAAGTATTGCTATGTTTGTTATTATTATCAGGAACTAATGGCATATAGGAGACAAATTTTTGCTAATGCTACTGCTAGGGGGCGTCGTGAGAACGCTCAGGGTGAGAATGCTAACCATGATGAGGTGTCTGTTCATACTGAACCGTCAGTGCATTCTGAGCACAATGAAGGATTCCAGTTTGAACCCGAGGTTCTTGAAGCAGTTAAGAAGGAAGTGGTTGAGATGATCCATGAGTATCTGCCTGATATCGTGAAGGCATTGTTCGAGTAGCTAGAGACGAGAGTGCTAGTGGAGGTGGAGAAGAAGAAGAGGTCAGCTGGAACTGGTGGAAACTTTGACTACGGGCACTTCAAGAAGTGCGATCCTCCTAGGTTCGATGGGTTGAAGGATGCAGTGGCCACGTACCACTGGCTTACTGAGATGGAGTCCACTATATCTATCAGTGAGTGCAAGCCAAAGCAGATAGTGAAGTTCGTTTCTCACTCTTTTTCTACTAAGGCCTTGCACTGGTGGAACTCAGTGAAGGAATAATGGACTACTCAGGAGTTGGAAGCTATGACTTGGGAGGATCTGAAGTGTTTGGTTAGGAAGACGTTTTGTGCTCCGGGAGAGCTTGAAAGGGTAGAGAGAGAGTTTCTGACTCTCAAGGCGGGTAAATCGACTCATCGTGAGTATACGTCAAAGTTCATAGAGATGGCACGTCTAGTGCCACACTTAGATGGAAATAATGAGCGATGGATGAAGCTGTATGTAGCCGGTCTACCGGATCGTGTTAGGCATTTAGTCAAGGCTCAGCAACCTTCGAGTTTTGACGATGCGGTGGAGCTTAGTGGGAGTTTATATGATGACGTCATGGGAGCTGAGGTGCAAGAGAAGAAACAAGAGGATAAGAAGTGGACCGTACCCCTCAAGAGGTTCGGTAAAGATTTAAAGGTTCCGTTCATGAAGAAGGCTAGGACAGATGGTCCGGATTCGTGTCGCAAGTGTGGTAAGTTGCACTCGGGTGAGTGCAAGGCGGATGCGAGTTCCTGTTATCGACGCGGTAAAGCAGGAAATTTTGCTAGAGACTGCCTGCGCAGTCCTAAGTGTTACCAGTGTGGGGGGTTTTGGCCATCTGGCAAAAGAGTGTAAGACATGACAGAGTGTGGGACCAAGCAAGGAGGCAGTCCCAGTGAAGAAAGAAGATGAAAAGTCTAAAGCAAAACCCAGAGCCTTCACCATGACTGCAGCTGAATCCAAGACTGACCCTGATGCTGTTTCAGGTACTTTTCTCATTAATAATGTACCGGCTTCTGTTTTATTTGATTCGGGGGCGAGTAAGAGCTTTGTAGCCCCATATTTTTGCAAGATTTTATGCACGACAACTAGGATGATTGAAAAGCCGTTTAGTGTTGAGACCGCGGTGGGATCACCCACCAGAGTCATTGAAGCGTTAGACGAATTTTTTATTGATCTAGAGGGTCATAGGTTCCCTGCTAGACTTTTTATTCGCTTTAGGAGGTTGTAGGCTTGAAACATGGGCAATTATTTTTCTCCTTGATGGACTGATGTAACCAAATTTACATTTTTATATGTTTTTTCTTCTTAATGTCCCATCTCTGTTTGAAGCCAAAGCTGATGAATGCTATTTTATTGGTTACTCATCCAATCAACGTGCTTTTCGTGTCTACCATAAGAAGAAAAGGATAGTGATGGAGTTCATTGATATCAATTGGCATGAAAACAATCATACGGACGCAGGAGACGGTCCCAATTGGCTCTTTGACGTCGATTCAGTTTTTAAGTCATTTAATCTTCCTGATTTCTCTATTGAATCAACTCATGCTAATCCTTACTTCTCTGTGAACAATCTAGGGAACATAAATGATCAAGGCCCTTCTTCATCTGCTCAGGTTGAAATTCCTGTGGTTGTTAATGTTGAATCTAATATGGAGTCTTCCGGTTCTGGTGCAACAAGTGAAACTGTTGAAGACAACTCCATTCCAATAGTAGATGTTGCACCACAATCACATGCTGAAGATCCTATTAATGATATTGCCGATCCTCCTGCTGAAAATCTTACCAATTTGGAAGAAGTCGTGGAAGAAGATGAAATTCCTCAACTGCGAATTCACAAGATTCATCCCACCAATAACATCATTAGACCACTCAATGTGGGTGATAGTACCCGAAGTGCCTGTGAAGCATTTGAAAACAGCATGTTTTCTTGCTTCATCTCTCAAACTGAACCAAAGAACATTAAAGCAGCTCTACTAGAAAACAGCTGGGTGGAAGCAATGCAGGAAGAGCTACAGCAATTCTCAAAGCTGCATGTGTGGAATTTGGTAGATCTTCCCAAGAACAAAGTTCCAATCGGCACTCGTTGGGTTTTTCGTAACAAAAAGGATGAAGGCGGCACTGTGATTCGAAATAAAGCTCGTCTGGTGGTTCAAGGTTTCTATCAAGAAGAAGGGATTGACTATGAGGAAGTCTTTGCACCAGTGGCTCGCTTGGAAGCCATCAGAATGTTTCTCGCTTATGCAGCCTACATGGACTTCACCGTCCATCAAATGGATGTCAAAAGCGCATTTTTGTATGGCAAAGTTCAAGAAGAAGTATATGTCAAGCAGCCGCCGGGTTTCATTGATCCTAATTTTCCAAACCGTGTTTACAAGTTAGACAAAGCATTGTACGGTCTTCACCAAGCACCTCGTGCGTGGTATGAAAATTTATCAAAGCATCTGCTTGAAAATGGTTTCACACGAGGAGCATTTGACCAAACTTTTTTCAAACGGAAGGAGGAAAAGGATACAATCATGGTGCAAATTTATGTGGATGATATCATTTTTGGATCTACAAATCCCCGTCTCTGCAAAGAATTTGAAGAAGTGATGCGATCTAAGTTTGAGATGAGCTCCATGGGGGAAATGAAGTTCTTTTTGGGACTACAAGTTGATCAGTCTGAGTCTGGAATCCTTATCCATCAAGAAAAATACGTAAAAGAAATCTTGACCAAGTTCAAAATGGCTGATTCCCATCCAGTAAAAACTCCCGTGGAAGTTCGACATTGCTTGACTCCTGATGTGGATGGGTAAAGCGTTGATCCGCATCTATATCGCTCTATGATAGGATCTCTCATGTATCTCACGGCCAGCAAACCCGACATCATGTTTGCAGTGTGCTTGTGTGCACGTTTTCAGGCTAATCCTAAACTCTCTCATTTATCTGCTGTCAAACGTATTTTAAGATATTTAAGGTATAAGCCAAAGTTGGGTCTGTGGTATCCTAAAACTGACTTGTTTGATCTTGTGGCTTATTCAGATTCAGACTACGGGGGTTGCAACTTAGACCAAAAATCCACTTCTGGAGGTTGTCAATTCCTTGGCAACCGCCTTGTCTCATGGCAATGTAAGAAACAATCCACCGTTTCCTAATCCACCGCCGAAGCCGAATACATTGCCGCAACCCTCTGTTGTTCCCAAGTTAGATGGATACACCATCAGATGCTTGACTATGGGATCACTTTCCATGAGACACCCATTCTGTGTGACAACACTGCCGTTCCCCATATCACCAAAAACCCCGTTCAGCATTCCAAAACCAAACACATTGAAATTAAACATCATTTTATTCGTGACTGTGTTGAAAAGAAGCATATTCGAATTGTTGAAGTCAAAACTAATAAACAAACCGCAGACATCTTCACAAAGGCTTTTGACTTTACCAGATTTGCCCAACTGGTGGAGATTCTTGGAATGATCAACTTTCAGTAAGTTGTGTAAATAATTTTTTATTCTGTTTAAATTGTCTAAGAAAATTCCAAAAAGATTTTATTTTTATGTATAGTATCCACGCAAATCTTTTGGGGGAGAAATATAATATTTTAATATTTAAAAGAATTGCTGTGTATATAATCTTACAAGTTGCAGGAAAAATTGAATCTGACCTTTGAGAAATGATAGTGTCTGATCTCATCTCTTGGACATGGAATAGACCAAAAGCGATGGTGTTTACTGAGGTATAGCTGGTAGGCCCGACATATGGTTAAAACTTGTAAGTAGTGTGAAAACCTAATATATATCTCATACTTGTGTGTTTGAATCCATTATTGAAACATCTAACCCATTTTTATATCTAAGAAAACCCATTCAATCAGATACAGGCTTACGTATTGGATTCCTATTCATACGTCAAGTGACCGTCAATATAACGATATTTACCACCGATGACCCCGTATGTTTTGCTTACGCAAAGATCTCGGGTGCTCATCCTTTTCCCATCCACTTGGATGATTTGACCCCGTCTGTTTTGCTTACGCAAAGATCTCGGGTGTTCAACATTTTTCTATCCGCTTGGTTAATTTTACGACTTCTTCTATTTTGCTTACGCAAAGATCTAGAATGCTCGTACCTTTTTAATATCTACTTGGATATATTTTATTTTAATTTTCTAAATCCACTTGGATATCTTATTTTATTTTGGTGGTACTTTGACATTACTAAGACGGTACCTTGGTTAATCAGAAAGAGATGATAGGATGAAGATAGGTACTTCTTGAGGATTGATAGGTTTTTCAAATTCATTTTATTTTAATATGTGGGGTACACCGTGTATGTTGCTTAAATAGTACCTTCTAATCACATGAAATCTTTGTACAAACAAATGTTCGGGTTTACTTTGCACAAATACCAGCTATCTTCAGGGACTCACAGTTGTGAATTGCAAAAGGAAGTGTTTCAAGAGACTGACCAGATCTGATCTCATGTTGGATCTTTTTCAAGAAGAAAAGTGTAAATATCTTGTGTATAATTTTATTTATTAAATATCGAAACTAGTTGTACATATCGAAACTACTTTGAACTATCGAAACTAGTTGTACATATCGAAACTACTTTGAACTATCGAAACTAGTTGTACATATCGAAACTAATTTGAACTATCGAAACTACTTTGTGCATATCGAAACTACTTTGACATATCAAAACTACTTTGTACATATCGAAACTAGTTGTTTCGACAGGGGCAATTTTGTCTTTTGTCTCATGAGAATTAAAAGCCTTCATAAGCAATTCCTCCCGTCATACTGATTCTTACTCATATTTTTCAAAACCTCTTCGCCTTCTCCGTCATTCACAAAATCTCTCAAGCCGTCGGTCTGAGTTGCAAGATATCAGCTGATTTTCCCCGTTGTCTCTATCGTCTCCATCATCAGGTAACGTCTCACTACTTCTTTTTGATGATTTTTGCAATACGGCAGACCTAGGGTTTCAAAATTTAAAATTTGTTCGACTAAATCTTCATAATAACAGTCGTTTGTGTGCTTCTCTGTGTTTGCATACATTTCAATCATCTTAGAACTCACGATTATTTGTGTATTCTTGCAGATAACATCTCACATTCGGTAAGATGAAGTTCCGTCACTTACAGGCCACTCTAAACCTTTCTTTTAAATTGTTTACATTAGTCTGAGTATAACGAATCAGAGAGGTTTGGGTTTCAAAACCAAGTAGTTTCGATAAAGGGGTTCAACACTTTCAAAATTATCTTAAAAAGTTTTCAATTGAAACTACTAGTTTCGACACCCAAACTTGCCCTAGTATCTCTGATCGAAACTAGATAGTTTCGATAAGTTCATCTCCATCGAAACTAGTTGTTTCGACAGTTTTGATCTCCATCGAAACTAGTTGTTTTAACAGTGTTGATATCCATCGAAACTAGTTGTTTCGACAGTGTTGATCTCCAACGAAACTAGTTGTTTCGACAGTGTTGATCTCCATCGAAACTAGTTGTTTCGACAGTGTTGATCTCCATCGAAACTAGTTGTTTCGACAGTGTTGATCTCAATCGAAACTAGTTGTTTCGACAGTTAGGACTTCAAATTTTTTCTAAGTGTTGATATACCTTGTTTCGATTAAGTATTTTCAGAAATCTTACTTATTGTGCAAAATTGATGAATTTTACAGGTATGGATCTCTTATTTGTAAAAAGACACAATGTTTGTGCATTCCTCAATGCCAATGATCCAAAAGCTGCAGAGTTCATTCCTGTATTAAACTTCCTGGTAAACTCCAACATTAGCTTTGCCATCAGCAATAATCTGCCGGTGTTTGAGACAACTATAAGAGAATTTTGGGAGACTGCAGAAATCATCACAATTGAGAATATAGAGAACATTAGAGCAACTGTGCGTGGCCAAGAAGTCTTACTTTCTGAAGCTACAATTAGAGAGGTGCTTCAGTTTAATGATAATCCAGATGCACCCATTGAATTCCCAATCTTCTATGTTAAAGAATGCTTAAGAAGATTGGGTCATCCAGATGAATTCAAAAGTGGCCAGATAATCAAGAACTCCTTACCAAGCCACTGGAGATACATAGTGCACGTGTTTATTCACTGCCTATCAATCAGAAAAGGAGGGTTTGATTCAGCAAACAGCACTCTGGGCTCAGCTATTTTGGGGATAATCAAGGGAAGAGATTACAACTTTTCTGGCTTCATATTCAGACAGTTAAAAGACAATCTAACAGGAGCCGTGAAGGGGAAATTCCTGGCATATCCTATATTTTTACAAATTATCATCAATCATCTTCATCCTGAGATGCAATAAGGTGGGAACACATGATTGCCAAGACTCTCAACTATATGAGAAGTACTAACAAGAGAACCAACAGGGCTATAGCTGACGTTCCCCTATTTGGTCATATTATTGGTGAAGAAGAAGAATTTATCCCTGATATTGACCCTGATCTTAAAGAAGAGAACTCATCATCTGAAGAAGAAGAAATGGAAGTTGAGCAAGATCAAGGTAATGCACCTATTGATGAAGCTGAGATTGAGATAAACGTCCCTGATGTTCAAGAACAAGAACAACCCATCATTGAGCCTGTGATAGAGGCTCCTTTTGTTGAACAAATTCAGATAATTCAAGAGCCAGCAGTTAATGTTGAAGCTGGCATGCATGAAGTTGAGGAGGAAGTTGCAGAATCAAGTGGAACTCTTGATGAAGGGATTTATGGATCTGACTACTACAAGTCTGATTCAGATGATAGAACAATGCATCTTGCATCTTGCATCTTCCTCCAAACGACAAGTTGAGTCAGGTTCTGATTTTGAGGAAGAAGAGCCTAAGGCAAAGAAAATCAAGACTGGATTTGAAGACTTGTCATCCTCATCAGATTCTCTATTAGCCACTCCACAACCATCTCCACAACTATCTCCACGACCATCTCCACAACCTACTCCACAACCCACTCCACAACCATCTCCACAACAATCACCCATCCATACTACTCCCACATCCCCAACTCATGATTCAGCCTCTCCTATACCAAGAGTTAAGACTTTAAGCCTTGAACTGAAGAAAATGCAGGATACGATTCAAAAGAAAGATGAAGAAATTGAAGGCTTAAAAACTAATTTGCATGATGTCCAGGAAGAGGTTAAAGACCTGAAGCTGGAAGTTGGGGGTTTACATACCTAGATTGAGGTCCAACAAACTCAACTTGAAACACAGCAGAAACTAATCTCAAAGCAAAATGAAGAATTCAAGGCTTTAGCTGAAGCAGTGGAGCAGGTCAAAGCCTCAATGGTTAAACCTGTGCAAAAACAACCAACTACTTCAACAACTCAAGGGGAGACCACATCTGTAGTTGAACTCTCATCTCCTGACCTTGTGACTAATCCAGAATCTGCACTAACAATATTTGCTGGCCATATTGAAAAGACAAAAGAGGCGGTTGAAGTCAAAGTTGAAGGTACAGAACTAAACCTTCCCTCAGCTAGTGAGAGAAGAGATGCAAGGAAGAGAGGGAAAGGGACTTCCATTGAAATAGAGACTGTGATTCTTGATAAAGAAGACATCCCATCTGATGATGAGCTGAATGCCCTTTTAGATGACATTGAAAACTTTGGGTATAATGATCTTTATCTAGAAATCCTGACCACTGAAGAAAAGGAGACTGAGCGAACTAGATACTTTACGGAAGACGGAGATGAAATTCAAACCTTATCTGACGAAGAAAAAGGTGAAGAATATGTTCAGATTAATCTTATCAAAACAGTCACTCGTGAACCAACCACTACAGTCTCCGAATCCGGTCCAGCACAAGATTCACCCTCGGTTGCTCCTGAACCTCCAATTTCAAGAAAGTCTTGGTTTAAGAAAATAATTCAGGAGGAAACCCCTAAGACATATGAATGGATAGCAGAGCATCAAGAACTAAAAAGGCCTCCAATTGGCTGGAAGTATGATGCTGAAAGGAAGCTCTTTATCATAAGAAGATATAGAGGGGGAGTTCAGCACTTTAAAAATATGACTGACTTCCAAACCCTTCCTTTCTATGACCTCAGGGATTTAGCCAAACTTCCCCTTCAAAACCCTGGGAAGGTCATGATGGCTTATGACTTTGAGAAATTTCTGTATTCTCAAGTCAATAATGATTTCAAAGGAATGAAGCCTAGGAAAACTCAAAAGAAGATCTCAAAGACTAGGTTTCATCCTAAGACTAACAAGCCATATGTGTTCTTAAGGTACAAGCCTGCCCAAACTCACAAGACCATCACCATTCCAAAATCTGTACTTGTCCAGCTACAAACTTTCAGAAAGTGGTATTATGACCCAATCATTGGTAGTGCAGTAATAGAGTGTGAGGGCAAGGAAGACATCACCATCTTTGAGCCCATGGAGCTGTTGAAGTTTTAGCCTGAAGATATGGAAATCCTTTTTCAGAATCATATTCAGGCATACAGTGATGAAGATGAAGCTGATGCTAAGGCCTACCAACGGGCTGTATCTCTCCATGTTAAACCTTTTATACCGAGGACAACTGAAGGACCAGCTGCTTGATGAAGAGCTGAAGACGGTAATGCAACAGCTTAGGGGGAGATTGTAGAGTCATATCTTATGTATAAGCTGTTGTCATTTATTGTTTGTTTAAATAGTTTTAGACTAGTTTACTTTCTGTCATTTCATTAAATGTAATTTCAGTTTTCTGTAATTTACTGTTTTTATTTCTAAGTCTGGGCCATCGAAACTACTTAGTTTCGATTGAGTGTGTTCAATCAAAACTAGTAGTTTCAATAGATGGTAGTTTCGACAGTTCTGTGTATCACTTGTAAATGGTCAATTGAAACTAGTAGTTTCGATTGAACATAGTTTCGATACCTGTCACTACTATAAATAGCCTAGTTTGAGAATGTTTAGGGTGTGAGTAGCGGCTGTAACCCTGAACCTTCTCTTTCACATTGTTCTTGAATCAATACAATTTGCAGTTGTTTATTCACTGTGTTCTTACACTTTCATACCATTTACGTGTTGGTTCATAGTGTAGTTAGCCTTTTATCTTCACCAACATTGTTTATATTATCTGTTTCACCACCATACACATAGTTTCCGCCTGTGTGTATGTGTAATCGATCAAATCAGTGATTTCAAGAGAAATCTGGACCTACAGATTGGTTGGCCACGTTCGATATGGATATTGTGTGCCGATAGAAGATGATACGATTGAAGTCCTTAGAAAGACCGATAGTGATAGTGTATGGCGACAGAGTGAGCTCTCTACCGAGAGTTATCTCTATGATGAAGGCGGTGAAGTCGTTGAGACCTGGGTGCGGGGCATACTTATCTTATGTCACAATACTGAAGCGAAAGGCATGGACTTATAAGAGGTTCCGGTGGTGCAGGAATTTTTCGATGTCTTCCCTTATGACCTGACGGGAGTACCGCCAGAACTGGAGATCGAATTCCAGATTGATCTACAGCCAGGCGCTCAGCCGGTTGCTAAAGCTCCGTATCGGTTGGTACCAACAGAGATGAAGGAGCTCATGGAACAACTTTAGGATTTGCTAGACAAGGGGTTTATAAGACCAAGTATCTCACCAAGGGGTGCACCAGTCTTGTTTGTGAAGAAGAAGGATGGTAGCATGCGTATGTGCATCGACTAACGGGATCTCTATAAGTTGACGGTTAAGAACAAGTATCCGTTACCGCGTATCGATGACCTGTTCGATCAGCTACAAAGAGCAAAGTGGTTTTCACGTATAGATCTGAGTTCAGGATATCATCAGCTGAAGGTTAGGGAAGAAGATATTCCGAAGACGGCATTTAGGACACGTTATGGACATTATGAGTTCTTGGTTATGTCCTTTGGATTGACGAATGCTCCGGCACCATTCATGGACTTAATGAACCGCTTGTGCTGGCCAATGCTGGATAGATCGGTGATTGTGTTTATCGATGATATTCTAATCTACTCTAAGAATGAGGAGGTGGATGGAGATCATCTACGAGAAGTGTTAGAGACGTTGAGACGAGAAAAGCTTTACGCTAAATTCTCAAAGTGTGTGTTTTGGCTACGGGAAGTGCAGTTTCTAGGGCATGTCATTAATCCAGAAGGGATTATGGTGGATCCCGCAAAGATTGAAGCGGTAGTGAAGTGGAACGCTCATAGGACTCTAACGGAGGTGCGCAGCTTTTTGGGGTTAGCCGGTTATTATAGGAAGTTCATCCAGGACTTCACTAAGCTGGCAACACCATTAACTAAATTGACTCGTAAAGGAGTGAAGTTTGCTTGGGGAGTGGATCAAGAGCGTGCGTTTCAGGAGTTAAAGAAACGGTTGATGGAAGCACCTGTGTTAACATTACCGGAAGGGACAGACGACTTAGTGGTGTATTCGGATGCGTCATATTTTGGGCTAGGTTGCGTGTTAATGCAACGAGGGAAAGTGATAGCGTATGCATCAAGACAATTCAAAACGCATGAGGTGAATTACCCTACCCATGATTAGAGTTAGCGGCAGTGGTGTTTGCACTTAAGTTGTTGAGACACTACTTGTACGGGATCAAGTGCATAATCTACACGGATCATAAGAGCTTGAAGTACTTCTTCGAGCAAAAGGAGTTGAACATGAGGCAGAGAAGGTGGTTAGAGCTAATCAAGGATTACGACTGTGAGATCCTTTACCATCCGGGAAAGGCAAATGTAGTTTGTGACAATCCGGACTTTTCCAGTTAACTCCGTTAACAAAATCCAGTTAAAGTTAACTAAAATTAACTTTACTCAAACTCAAGGGACTATTTCTGTCAATATTTCAAACTTAAACCTGAGGGATTAGTTATGTAATAACCCTAGTCTTCTATGTTGACTTTTGAAAGTCAAAATCCAAATCCTTTGACTTTATTAGTCAAACTAACCAAACCCTTGACCTAGTTAACCAAAGCTAAACCCTAGGGACCATTGCTGTCAAGTTTCAAACTTCAATGCATGAAAACAGAAGGACTAATCCTGTAATTAACCCAATTTTGATTTTGTTGACTTTTGAAAGTCAACCCGTGATGTTCTTGATTGACATTGAATTCCAACATTCGAATTCTATTCAATTCGCGACGGTTATGCATTGAAATAATAATCACGACCCTATACGAATCGTGTTAATGTGTTTTAACACCCATCATGGTTGTAATTAAACCATATCAATCCCATTTAACCGAGTCCATTGAAACCTTAGCAAAATTGGATCAATTCGATCATTATACTCGTAATCAAACACCTGCACACCTTGAACGAACTCCACTGAACCTGTAACACCATTTAACATCATCGGAGAAGCAACGGAAGTCGCCGGAGATCAAATGGGTCACTGTCGGCGTTGTTTCAGTCGAACACCACCAAATCAACACCCATTCTGGTAATTTCTTGTATCCATAGTTTCGTTTTAATCTTATGAACATTAGCCCTATGCTAATTCGACGCTATAACATCAACCCAATCGAGATCGAATTCCTTATCATTTTCGGATTAATCGAACCCTATTCTAAAACGTGTTTAAATCCAATTAACTTATATCTTTAGACTCGTAATCATCTGTGTAATGAAAGCCCTATATCAATTTAATCTTAAAACATCAAATTGGTCAAGATCTCGATTTTAGGGTTCATAACATTCGGGTTTAATAGAAATCTACCCTGGACTCGATCTAAATCCAATTAATTGATATGGATAGCTTCGCAATGACCTACTCTTTAAAAGCCCTATAATTCCAACCAGATTTAATATCAAATTCGACAGATTCGATCATGTGTTCATAACCTAGGGTTTCAAATGAACGAACAGGATATTAGCTAACCTAAACCTAACGATTTTGCAATTAATTGAACCCACAGGCTCGAAATCGTTCGATAAACAAAACCCATATGATTTTATGATCAATTGTTGTCGAATTGGTTGGTTTTGGGACTGGTTTGGCTCGGTTACGATGGGGGAGAAGAACACGGTAGAGCTGTATGTTAAAATGATTTAATCCGGGTATCTAACGCGATACCCTAGCGGGCGGGACTGGTTAGAGGCTTGTGTGTGTGTGGGAGAGACCCGGGTTTGAGGCCGGGCTCCGATAATTAATTTTTGAGCGACTTTTTATTATATTAAATTAATAAAAATCAAACCCTGTATCATTATAAAAATATATAAACGTGTTTTAGCCCGGGAAACAACCCGTGAGCTCGGGTTTAAATTTTGTAACCAATTGTATTTCCACTTTTAAAAAAAAATATCGTATTCGTATTATTTTCAAACTGTAATCTCGTATAAAATAATTTAATAATATTATTTTCAACCCGTATTCGATGTTAATAAAATAATATATAAATTATATTATTTTCAACTCATTCAATTTCCTTGTGTGACATTTTTTTTAAAAACTATAAATAATATATACTATATTATATTATTTACCTACGTTATTTACCCCGATTAAAAATAATATATTTATTATTTTTCCACTCCAAGGATTATTTAGTAAATCCTTCGTACTTAAAAATAATATATAAATTATATTATTTTCCTAACCTTTGTAAACGACTCAAACGCATTAAAATAATTATTTAATTATTATCCGTTATCAACATTTGACGCGTAACGCGAATTTCCTAAAATCATTACAATAAGATATATACATATTTATATATATATATATATATACATATATATATATATATATGTATATATATAAAACTCCGTCGACACGTTCGTTTATTCTTAAATCCTTAGAATGCGTTAGGGCATCCTAGTCTTCCGTGTCGTCGTCACAATTTCAAACTTGTCCCTAACTTATGTGTTTATAATTCTAGGGCATACGTAAGCCGTGCAGGCTAACACTTGAGATTTCAAATCTCATACTTGTGTGAAACTACCTACTACGCAACGCAGGTGAGTTTCACGGCCCCTTTTTACCTGTTTTACTATTGGGGGAGAAACATGCTTACACACAAACGTATTTTACTTGTTTTCCTGTTGAGGAAGAAACAAACATGAACACCAACTATCATACTTTTACTTGTTTTCCCCGTGGGGGAGAAACAGGTACGCAAGCAAATATTATTTTTCCCGCCGGGGGAGAAAACATGACGCAACTATTTGATTATGGTACTTTATATGATATTACTGTTGAGACTAAGCGTAACACACTATCACAGAAAGTCTTCATCTTATATCGGACCACTAATATGGATCTTAGCGAGATAATGTTTAGTAGTACTACTGGGTTTGACAAATCCCACCCGCGTTAGTCGCGCTAACTCGATTGGATATCGAACGGGTGAAATGTTAGCCTACTCACATGTGCCAGAGTTGATAGACCTGGCAGGAGGCATATAAACACAGTCAGGTTCGGTTGCGAGCGCTTTAGTAAGACATGAACATAGGTTAGCTACCTATAGATATGCATATTTAATGTACATAATCTGACAAACACTCTCTTATTGCAAACTTGAAACCTGTGAACTCACCAACCTCGTGTTGACACTTTTTCTTACATGTTTCTCAGGTCGCTAAGGCACAGGTTGCACACTTAGGACATGCATGGAGTCCTACTGTCATATTATCCATTTCAAACATTTGAAACAGTTTACTTATTTACAATGATTGACGCCGATTGCGTGTAATTACATTTGATTTCATATTAACGTTTACGCTTCCGCATTAACTCTGAACTTTTATGTTTTGACATTTCAAGTCCCATATAGTGTCGTTTGATGTAACTAATGATTGAGATCCTGGTGTGTCACCTTCCAAACGGTAAAACTCCGTTAGTTGAAATTGGGGGTGTGACAGATTGGTATCAGAGCCATTGGTTATAGAGAACTAAGACTGCATACTAGACTATAACCTCACACATTAGTTACACGGCACAGACACTTATACGTGATACATATAGCAACTATACATTGCAGTGCAGGCATGTAACACCATCCGTATCACCCTCAGTTGGCAAGGGACACATCATTTGCGTTGCATCAACATTCCCAGTGACGACACTCGGGGAATCACCGGAACATTATCCACTCCCGTTCGAGGGCAGCGAGACGGAGCCTTCGGAGGAGTCACTTACATCACCATCACCCGTTGGGTATGGTGGGATTTCTCAAGTCCATGTTATGGACGACACTCAGCACTAACGCATATCTCTTTGGGAATTGGGATCGTCGGAGGCGAGTCCCTACTGTACCCGCTAGCAACAATACGCCGACTGAAGGCAGACCGTTACACGCATTATTACAGAATCTATTGAAACATAGATGTCATTACTTTCCCGAGCCATGGACTCGCGTCTTTGGTCGATATTTTGTTGAGAATAGATCGAACACAATTCTGAGAACGCATTGCTCAATGCATACTCAAACCCTATCTTGACTAAGTTGAAAGGACATCTACCTTGCTGCTTTCTGTAACTTGTATTCAGGAAATCAGTTTCATTTTTTGAAGTCGCATTTCATGTACATGTTTGTTACATGTTCTCATTTACAATCCGCTGGACTGGACTCTTGTATTGTGTTTCAACTCGAGTGAATACTCGGATCAAACGATTTCTGACTACTCATCCTGATATGAGTCCTAATTGATCAACTTATGATTAATGACTAAGCTTTCCGATAACTTATCATCTCTAACAATACTCTGTATTCAGAAATATAAACTAAAGGACATTATGACACAGGACAAGAAGAACTAGGGTGAGCATGCAAAACAAATTATCATTACGGGTGCACACGTAATAGTAATTTGAGGTGCATGTAAGTCCTGGTGAAACCTGGTGTGTGGATAAATGGTCCTAATCAGTGATTTACAGACTTAGGTTTCCACTATCTGTAGAGGCTCTCATAACCCACTCAACGATTAGTTGGTATCGTTAAACCTGTTCAATAATTGATAGACGCGACTATCAGGTTGAAAATGTTTACGGATACACTGAATTATCATCAATGGGATCCATCAATGTTATTTTCACCCATGTAAGAGTCTTAGTGATCTTACAACTCTCATTCAAACTTAATCAATAGAACCACCTAGAGTGAAACTCTAGTAGAACCTCAGAGTAAAACCACCGACTCCAACTATGTACACAGAATTTGAGGAATTCTTTCTATGCTAACGCGTTATTCCTTACACTCCTACAATAGATCCCACTTGAACTTGTTACCTCATCCTGTGACTAATCCTTAGTCTAACTTTGAATTTTACTCCAGCATATTCAATCCTGTAAACAGATTTCTTTCTTCACGAAATGATCCCGTTGATCCAATGACATTAGGGAACGAAGATTTAACCTAACCAACCATCAGTTGAATGCAATTACTTAGACATACATCCTATCTCTTATGCTACTAGAATCTATATCTCATTAGACTTTTCTTTCCTACATGTGAACCTCTTCCCTTAACCTATGCATTGGTTGACACTTGCCTTATAAGCGCGGGTCTCACTAGAAGTCTCAGTATGACTTCACAAATTCCATATTAGTGTGTCGTACTCTAACTCTATTAAAAGCCAAGTATACTATTAAGATAGCAGACTGTAATATCCCGCATCGGTTGAGGGGGAGAACGATACGTTCCTTATTAGGAGGTGGATACCTTCTCTATTGAGACGCGTTTTGCCTGAGTGAGCAACTCGTCGGGTAAAAACAAAACCGTGAGTTCCTGGATGGGCAACCGATCGGGGGCAAAGTGGACAATATCTTTGTACGGTTTGCTTGGGCCGTTACTCAGAAAATCGAAACACCTCGCTTTCTTGCAGATGTAATCTAGCATTGGTTAGTAATAAACTTGACATTGACCGTCTGCCAGTTACACTTGGCAGTTTCGACCTTATTGTCGGTATGAATTGGTTATCCGAGAACCAACCCGAGGCCATCTGTTGTGACAAAATTGTTTGCCTTCCTCTCCTTAGAGGGGAAATCCTTTCTGTCCAAGGCAAAAGGAGTGGTGCAGTCATTGGCATCATATCCTTCATGAAAGTACAGAAATGTCTTCGAAAAGGGGCATATGGCTATTTTGGCTCTCATCGCCGATCAGCCATCTAAGGAAAAGAAGATTGACGACATTCCGATCGTTCGTGATTATCCGGAAGTATTTCCCGAAGACTTGCCTGGTCTTCCACCACATCATCAAGTCAAATTCCAAATCGATCTAGTACCTGGAGCAGCGCCTATTGCTTGGGCACCCTACAGACTCGCACCCAGGGAATTGCAAGGACTATCTACACAACTGCCAGAGTTGTTGGATAAAGGTTTCATCCGACCTAGCTCATCGCTATGGGGAGCTCCAGTCCTGTTTGTTAAAAAGAAGGACGGTACTTTCCGTATGTGTATTGATTTTCGGGAATTGAACAAGGTAACAATCAAGAATCGTTATCCTCTGCCGCGTATTGATGACCTCTTCGATCAACTCCAAGGGTCAAGTTTCTATTCCAAAATAGATCTTAGATCTAGTTACCATCAGTTAAGAGTCCGAGAAGAGGATATCTCTAAGACTGCATTCAGAACAAGGTACGGCCATTACGAATTTATGGTCATGCCTTTCGGGTTAACCAACGCACCCACGGTATTCATGGATCTCTTGAACCGTGTGTGTAAGCCTTACCTAGACCAATTCGTTATCGTTTTCATCGACGACATCCTTATTTATTCCAAGAACAAGGAAGAACATGAGGAACATCTGCGTCTAATTTTGGAACTACTTAAGCAAGAGCAACTTTATGATAAGTTTTCCAAGTGTGAATTCTGGATCCGGGAAGTTCAGTTTCTAGGACATGTGGTTAACGAGAAAGGAATACATGTCGTCCCATCCAAAATAGAAGCCATCAAGGATTGGGCAGCACCGACGACTCCGACTGAGGTGCGACAATTTCTGGGATTGGCCGGTTATTACCGTCTTTTTATCGAAGGATTTTCAAAGATTGCACAACCTCTCACCGCCCTAACTCAAAAAGGAAAAGCCTGTAATTGGGGAGATAACCAAGAATCAGCTTTCCAGCACCTCAAACAGAAACTTTGCAGTGCACCTATTTTAGCTTTTCCGGAAGGAATCGATGATTTTGTGGTGTATTGTGATGCATCCATTCAAGGCCTGGGTTGTGTCTTAATGCAACACGAAAAGGTAATCGCATACGCTTCACGTCAGTTAAAGGTTCACGAGAAAAACTACACCACTCATTACCTAGAGTTGGGAGCAGTAGTTTTTGCACTTACGATATGGAGACATTACTTGTACGGTACCAAATGCACCATCTACAATGACCACAAGAGCCTCCAGCATATCTTCGAGCAGAAGGAGTTGAACATGCGAAAACGTCGTTGGGTTGAACTCTTAAATGATTATGACTGTGCGATCCGATACCATCCGGGTAAAGCTAATGTTGTGGCTGATGCTCTAAGTCGAAAGGAAACCAAGCCCAAGCGAGTTCGAGCGTTACAGCTTACTATCAATCCTGGATTACCTGACAAAATCCATAGTGCTCAACTCGAAGCCTTAAAGGAGAAAAATCTACCGCTAGAAGGTACGCGCGGTATGGAAGCACAGCTGGAGGTCAAATCAGATGGGATTTTCTACTTTGCTGAACGAATATGGATTCCCGTGTTCGGGGATATAAGGGAACTAGTCATGGATGAGTCTCATAAGTCTCGTTACTCTATTCATCCAGGCTCGGACAAGATGTACCACGATTTAAAGGTACTGTATTGGTGGCCAAAGATGAAAGCCGATATAGCTACTTATGTGAGCAAGTGCCTGACTTGCGCGAAGGTCAAAGTTGAATATCAAAAACCTTCCGGTCTTCTCCAGCAACTAGAAATCCCCATGTGGAAATGGGAACAGATATCCATGGACTTTATCACAAAATTGCCACGAACTCCTACAGGACGTGATACCATTTGGGTAATCGTTGACCGTTTAACAAAGTCCGCTCACTTCTTAGCAATCAAAGAAACCGACAAAATGGATAAGCTTACTCGTATTACTTGAATGAAGTAGTATCTCGGCACGGGGTGCCAATCTCTATCATTTCGGATCGTGATGCACGATTCACCTCTCGTTTCTGCCAATCGTTACATAAAGCTTTAAACACGCGTCTAGATATGAGCACAACAAACCACCCTCAAACTGATGGCCAGACAAAGCGTACTATTCAAACCATGGAGGACATGCTACGAGCTTGTGTCATCGATTTCGGTAACACTTGGGAGTCTCACCTACCATTGGTGGAGTTCTCCTACAACAACAGTTATCACACCAGCATCAAGGCAGCTCCACTTGAAGCACTTTATGGACGGAAATGTCGTTCTCCTATTTTTTGGGCCGAGGTTGGGGGTAGTCAACTTACAGGCCCAGAACTCGTACTTGAAACTTCTGAAAAGATCGTTCAAATCAGATATCGTATGGCAGCAGCTTGTGACCGTCAAAAGAGCTATGCCGATAAACGTCGTAAACCGTTGGAATTTCAAGTAGGGGATATGGTCTTATTAAAAGTCTCACCTTAGAAGGGCGTCATTCGTTTCGGGAAACGAGGTAAACTGAATCCTCGTTATGTTGTACCTTCCAAAATAATAAAGAGAATCAGACCAGTGGCGTATCAACTGGACTTACCGGAAGGACTGAGTGGTGTACACAACGTCTTTCACATCTCAAATTTGAAGAAATGCCTAGCTGACGAATCCCTCGTGGTTCCCCTTGAGGAACTACACATTGATGAACAGCTGCGTTTCATCGAAGAACCCGTGGAAATCATGGATAGGGAAGTCACATCGTTAAAGCACAGTAAAATCCCTATTGTTAGAGTCCGTTGGAAATCGAAACGCGGACCGGAATTCACATGGGAGCGCGAGAATCAGATGAAGCGCAAATATCCTAATCTGTTCAAACACTCCGCGCCAAATTCTTAAGGCACTATTTAATTTTCGGGATGAAAATTCTTTCAATTAGGGGATAATGTGACACCCCAGAAATTTTTTTTTTATTATTCAAATTTTCGGGACGAAAATTCTTTCAACTAGGGGATGATGTGACAATCCAGACTTTTCCAGTTAACTTCGTTAACAAAATCCAGTTAAAGTTAACTAAAATTAACTTTACTCAAACTCAAGGGACTATTTCTATTTCAAACTTAAACTCGAGGGATTAGTTATGTAATAACCCTAGTCTTCTATGATGACTTTTAGAAAGTCAAAATCCAAATCCTTTGACTTTATTAGTCAAACTAACCAAACCCTTGACCTAGTTAACCAAAGCTAAACCCTAGGGACCATTGCTGTCAAGTTTCAAACTTCAATGCATGAAAACAGAAGGACTAATCCTGTAATTAACCCAATTTTGATTTTGTTGACTTTTGAAAGTCAACCCATGATGTTCTTGATTGACATTGAATTCCAACATTCGAATTCTATTCAATTCGCGACGGTTATGCATTGAATTAATAATCACGACCCTATACGAATCGTGTTAATGTGTTTTAACACCTATCATGGTTGTAATTAAACCATATCAATCCCATTTAACCGAATCCATTGAAACCTTAGCAAAATTGGATCAATTCGATCATTATACTCGTAATCAAACACCTGCACACCTTGAACGAACTCCACTGAACCTGTAACACCATTTAACTTCATCGGAGAAGCAACGGAAGTCGCCGGAGATCAAATGGGTCACAGTCGGCGTTGTTTCAGTCGAACACCACCAAATCAACACCCATTCTGGTAATTTCTTGTATCCATAGTTTCGTTTTAATCTTATGAACATTAGCCCTATGCTAATTCGACGCTATAACATCAACCCAATCGAGATCGAATTCCTTATCATTTTCGGATTAATCGAACCCTATTCTAAAACGTGTTTAAATCCAATTAACTTATATCTTTAGACTCGTAATCATCTGTGTAATGAAAGCCCTATATCAATTTAATCTTAAAACATCAAATTGGTCAAGATCCCGATTTTAGGGTTCATAACATTCGGGTTTAATAGAAATCTACCCTGGACTCGATCTAAATCCAATTAATTGATATGGATAGCTTCGCAATGACCTACTCTTTAAAAGCCCTATAATTCCAACCAGATTTAATATCAAATTCGACAGATTCGATCATATGTTCATAACCTAGGGTTTCAAATGAACGAACAGGATATTAGCTAACCTAAACCTAACGATTTTGCAATTATTTGAACCCTCAGGCTCGAAATCGTTCGATAAACAAAACTCATATGATTTTATGATCAATTGTTGTCGAATTGGTTGGTTTTGGGACTGGTTTGGCTCGGTTACGATGGGGGAGAAGAACACGCTAGAGCTGTATGTTAAAATGATTTAATCCGGGTATCTAACGCGATACCCTAGCGGGCGGGACTGGTTAAAGGCTTGTGTGTGTGTGGGAGAGACCCGGGTTCGAGGCCGGGCTCCCACAATTAATTTTTGAGCGACTTTTTATTATATTAAATTAATAAAAATCAAACCCTATATCATTATAAAATTATATAAACGTGTTTTAGCCCGGGAAACAACCCGTGAGGTCGGGTTTAAATTTTGTAACCAATTGTATTTCCACTTTTAAAAAAAAAAATATCGTATTCGTATTATTTTCAAACCGTAATCTCGTATAAAATAATTTAATAATATTATTTTCAACCCGTATTCGATGTTAATAAAATAATATATAAATTATATTATTTTCAACTCATTCAATTTCCTTGTGCGACATTTGTTTTAAAAACTATAAATAATATATACGATATTATATTATTTACCTACGTTATTTACCACGATTAAAAATAATATATTTATTATTTTTCCACTCCAAGGATTATTTAGTAAATCCTTCGTACTTAAAAATAATATATAAATTATATTATTTTCCTAACCTTTGTAAACGACTCAAACACATTAAAATAATTATTTAATTATTATCCGTTATCAACATTCGACGCGTAACGCGAATTTCTTAAAATCATTACAATAAGATATATACATATATATATATATATATAACTCCGTCGACACGTTCGTTTATTCTTAAATCCTTAGAATGCGTTAGGGCATCCTAGTCTTCCGTGTCGTCGTCACAATTTCAAACGTGTCCCTAACTTATGTGTTTATAATTCTAGGGCATACGTAAGCCGTGCAGGCTAACACTTGAGATTTCAAATCTCATACTTGTGTGATACTATCTACTACGCAACGCATGTGAGTTTCATGGCCCCTTTTTACCTGTTTTACTATTGGGGGAGAAACATGCTTACACACAAACGTATTTTACTTGTTTTCTTGTTGAGGAAGAAACAAACATGAACACTAACTATCATACTTTTACTTGTTTTCCCCGTGGGGGAGAAACAGGTACGCAAGCAAATATTATTTTTCCCGCCGGGGGAGAAAACATGACGCAACTATTTGATTATGGTACTTTATATGATATCACTATTGAGACTAAGCGTAACACACTATCACAGAAAGTCTTCATCTTATATCTGACCATTAATATGGATCTTAGAGAGGTAATGTTTAGTAGTACTACTGGGTTTGACAAATCCCACCCGCGTTAGTCGTGCTAACTCGATTGGATATCGAACGGGTGAAATGTTAGCCTACTCACATGTGCCAGAGTTGATAGACCTGGCAGGAGGCATATAAACACAGTCAGCTTCGGTTGCGAGCGCTTTAGTAAGACATGAACATAGGTTAGCTACCTATAGATATGCATATTGAATGTACATAATCTGACAAACACTCTCTTATTGCAAACTTGAAACCTGTGAACTTACCAACCTCGTGTTGACACTTTTTCTTACATGTTTCTCAGGTCGCTAAGGCACAGGTTGCACACTTAGGACATGCATGGAGTCCTACTGTCATATTATCCATTTTAAACATTTGAAACAGTTTACTTATTTACAATGATTGACGCCGATTGCGTGTAATTACTTTTGATTTCATATTAACGTTTACGCTTCCGCATTAACTCTGAACTTTTATGTTTTGACATTTCAAGTCCCATATAGTGTCGTTTGATGTAACTAATGATTGAGATCCTGGTGTGTCACCTTCCAAACGGTAAAACTCCGTTAGTTGAAATTGGGGGTGTGACATAGTTGCTGACGCGTTAAGTCGTAAGGAAGAACACACGCCAATTAGAGTTAAAGCGTGTCAACTAGTAGTAACGCCAGATTTCCTAACGTTATTAAAGCATGTGCAAACGGAAGCCTTGAGAGATGAAAGGCTAAAAGAAGATAGGATTTTTGGACAACGTGATCTGTTGACTGAGAACAGTCAAGGGGTTTGGATCAAGGATGACCGTATCTGGATACCAAGGTTTGGTGGATTTAGAGAACAAGTACTTGACGAAGTGCACAAGTCAAGGTACTCGATACATCCGGGGACGACAAAGATGTATCAGGACATGAAGGGCAACTATTGGTGGCCGGTAATGAAGCATGATGTGACCCAATATGTGAGTAAATGTCTGACGTGCTTGCAAGTTAAGGCAGAGCATCAGAAGCCTTACGGTAAAATTCAACCTTTAGAGATTCCGAAGTGGAAGTGGGAGCACATCACAATGGATTTTATTATAAAATTGCCCAAGATGGTGAAGGGACATGATATAATTTGGGTAGTGGTGGATTGGTTAACGAAAAGCGCTCATTTTCTACCGATTAAGGAGAGCTTCTCAACGGAAAGGTTATCCAAAGTGTTTGTCAATGAGATCGTTACAAGGAACGGAGTGCCGATTTCTATTGTATCCGACTGTGATACGAAAATCACGTCTAACTTTTGGAAGAGATTTAATGAAGCTATGGGGACGAGGTTGCACATTAGCACATCATATAATCCTCAGACTGACGGACAGTCAGAGCGGACGATACAAACGTTAGAGGACATGTTGCGTGCATGTGTGATTGATTTCGAAGGTGCATGGGATGGTCACTTACCGTTGGCGGAGTTCTCTTATAACAATAGTTATCATGTGACTATTGGGATGCCGCCATACGAGATGCTTTATGGGAGGAGTTGTAGGACCCCAGTGTGCTGGGGAGAGATGTAGGTCCCGGGAGCCTCATCGCGCAGCGAAAATACACGGACCTGTTATGATATTTGTGTGGGAACCAAGAAACGAGACAGAGAAACACGAACAGAGACAAAAGATAATGAAACGACACGCAATCCATAACATAGAAGTCATCCCGTATTACAGACTACATACCGAAGGAGCACACATCTCTCATATAAGCTCACGGTCCAGGGGTCGGGAGAGCTCGTCCCGACCCGGACACCTCTCAACCTAGTTCAAGAGTTCCACCTACAAATGAAGACAAGTATTCTATTTATAGGGGCAAGAACACTACCTGCGTACTTGGGTAAGTACGCCGGGCATTGGTCATGCGTACTTGCTAAGTACGCAAGGAAAAAGCCTTGCGTACTTGCTAAGTACGCAGGACCAACTGGTGAACAAGCTAATTACACAGGAACACCCTCCTGCGTACTAGCGTAGTACACCGATACTTAGAATTTAATATATAGTTACTAAAACATGCTTCTACAAACTCCCTCTTAACTATAGCATCAAATTCTATCTATCACTAACACTGATAATCATCAGTTTACAAAGAATGTCCTAACATACTCCCTCTAAACTAATGACATCAAGTTTCTTCTGGCGAGACTTGATCTTCTGGCATTCCACTTGAGATCTTCAAATCTTTAAACTTCAGTCTTCAGTTGCGAGTGATACACACGACTCCCTCATAACTGTAGCTTTCATTGTAGACCAAACCAAGTGCTTCAATAGGAACCAACTAACCCAACACAACTCATTGTAGTTCATCCTCTCAGTAGTAACTTGCTCCACCTTGACTTAGAACTCTGAGTCTGACAATGTCTTCCTAACAAGGTAACAATAGTAGACTAAGACAACTCCAAATCAGCTGGCATGTGATAGAGAGTTTGAATTTCTAATAACCTGCATCAAACTAATCAGCTCCCAAAGGAATTCCAGTAAGATAAACTTTAGTCTTCACACCAGATGTGTCTAACTCTATCCTGTATCTTCACGAGTCAACCAAATTCCCAAAGATATTCATTTCCAATATCCCCTTTCAGTTTAAGCTCCATTTGACTAGACCAGAAACAAGGGTATGTTTCCTATCCCATCGGCCAATGATAAAAGGTTCCATCTTCAACTAATAATCCAACGAATATCCAGCTTCATCTTGAAAACACACGATAGAATCAAACACGAAAATCATGCTCAGCAGTGATCACCTTATATCCAAATTCCAACATTCTTCAATTAGATCTTCATTCCTGGTTCACACCTCCTAATCTGTATACATTCACCGCGATGAAGTTCCATAACTAGGTTGTCTATCTGGATTCCGCCCAGATCCCAAGTGAGAAATCCCATCATAATTGAATCACATCAAATCTTGAACATAGGCTTGACCAATGAGCACGAAAAATATAGTTTACACGAGTAATCACGGTTGATGATACATTTATTTTTATCCCCCTCATTTCTCTGTAAACTATGACCAGCTTAATCATCATTTCACTCAAATCCTCAAAAAGCACAACTAGCTAACTCCAGGATTTTATCTTTTATTCCATTGCAAAGATCTAAAACAGCAAATCCTTGGGTTCAAGTTGTTCCAGTATTCATCCCCTATTAAAGAAGTATCCCGGATACTCGTAGCCCACATATTCAGGTTTGAATACCTAAACAAGATGATTCGTTTTCCGAAAGACCCAAAGCAGCAACATCTTCACAAATAGAACGAGACCTTTAGCCGATGACGACCCAATTGCTCCCATTAGTTCAGCATTCATACCCTATTAAATAAGTATCCCGGATACTCATAGCCCACATTTTCATGTATGAACACTTAAACAATGTATGACAAGTGGTATCATCCAACAAAAATCTCGTCCGTGTTTCGCCAAGTCACATCGTATACAAATTCTGGTCCTAAAAAATGAAAATTACTATCTTCTCAAAAATGGGCCGAAACACGCGTACAAATGATTCCTAAAATATTTGGCCAAGAAAAGTTTTCCCACAAAATTTTTTTATTTTTTGTTTGAATCCCAGATGCTAGTTTATGCGTACTTAGTAAATACGCACATAAAGGGTGTTCATGCGTATTTAGTAAATACGCAAAGCCAAGTACCCATGCATACTTGCTAAGTGCGCAGAGAAATGCTCTTTCGTACTTAGCTAAGTACGCATGTCACTTCTCATGCATACTTACTAAGTACGCAGGGCTAACCCATGCGCACTTAGCAAGTACGCAGAAAAGGTGATTCTGCGTACTTGTGCAGTACATCAGTGTTCTTGACCGATCTTAAGGAGAATGCTTGAAAAGTGATGGATCTGAGAAATTAATGTTTCCAAAAGCTTAGAAAACATCATCTAACAAACCCTTAGCCTTCCAAACACCAAATGAAGTGATAACAAACTCGATTTTAAAGATTTTAGGTCTAAAAAAGTACGAACTCGTATCTGCAAAAAACCCTAAAAATCAAAACTAGGACACAAATCAACAAACACCGAGGCTCTGATACCACTTGTAGGTCCTCGGAGCCTCGTCGCGCAGCGGAGATAACATGGACCTGTTCTGTGATTTGTGTGGGAACCAAGAAAATGAGACAGAGAATACATGAACAACAAACAAGAGAATGAAACGATACGTAATTCATAACATAGAAGCCATCCTGTATTACAGACTACATACCGAAGGAGCACACATCTCTCATCTAAGCTCACGGTCCAGGGGTCGGGAGAGCTCGTCCCGACCCGGACACCTCTCAACCTAGTTCCAGAGTTCCACCTACAAATGAAGACATGCCTTCTATTTATTGGGGCAGGAACATTACCTGCGTACTTGGCTAAGTACGCAGGGCATTGGTCCTGCGTACTTGCTAAGTACGCAAGGCAAAAGCCTTGCGTACTTACAAAGTACGCAGGAGCAACTGGTGAACAAGCTAAGTACGCAGGAACACCCTCCTGCGTACTAGCCTAGTACACCGATACATAGAATTTAATCTATAGTTACTAAAACATGCTTCTACAAGAGATCAGACAGAAAGAATTAGGGAGTTTAGACGTTGTAAAAGAAACTTCCCAGAAGTTCGAATTGGTGAAGCAAAGGATGAAAGCCGCTCAATATCGTTAATCTACGCTCAAGATCGTACTAGCCTTGCGTACTTCCTAGAAGTTCGAATTTAATCTACGCCGAGAAGAGACGGCGACCTATAGAGTTTACGCCGCTCTGATACCAATTGTAGGTCCCTGTGACGCCTTCTAATGAGCAAGACGATCACGATCACAACGAATTACTCGATGATTCGCATTGAGATGGAAGCACGAAGTGAATCAAACATAAAACCGAATACAGAACAGAGATTAAACAGAAACGATTCGTATATATAATCGATAACGAACTCGTCATCATAGATTACAATACCGAATAATTGTACATCTCTACGTTTAAGCTCCAATTGCAATCCCTAGGTGAGCTCTACCTAGGGATTGTGACTCACTTCACACAGAGAATCACTCCCTCTTTGTGTATGCTAACTCTAGCATTGTTTGCTACAAATGAACAACTTAATGTCCTATTTATAGGAAAACTGAGTCTGCAGGCGAACTTCTATAGGCGAACTTAGTAAGTTCGCTTGTTAAGTTCGCCTAAACATTCCCTTAGGCGAACTTAACCTGTTCACTACATATACACTTAGAAATTTTGCTACAGATACAAATTTATGCTCTAACATTAAGGTGTCGCCCTGGAAGGGCATTACTCGTTTCCAGAAACGGGGAAAGCTTAGTCTAAGATTATTGGACCATTTATGATAGAGGAACGTGTTGGTAGTTTGCCTACAGACTGCAGTTGCTAGAAGAATTGGAAGGGATACACCCAACGTTTCATGTGTCCCATTTACGGAAGTGTTTGGCAGATGCTACGGATCACGTACCGTTAGACGAAATTGTGGTGAATGACAAGCTAAATTACGTACAGGAACTAGTGGCTATACTAGATAAGAAGGAAAAGAGACTGCGAAGGAAGGTGATCCCTACCGTTAAAGTGCAATGGAAACAACGTAAAGGATCCGAAGCTACTTGGGACCCGGAAGCAGATATGCGTGAACATTTTCAGCATTTGTTTCCAGATGACTCAGGTTTCAGGGATGAAACCTTTTTAAGGAGGGAAGACTTGTAACATCCTGGTTTTTCGTTTAAGAAAACGGGTTTGTAGAGTGGTAAATAGTTATTAGCAAGTATCAAAACTTAAAGGGTTAGTAAGCGGTGTGGTTACAATCATTTAGACAGGGGGGTTATTATGTAATAAACGGGACTCAAGGGAGAGTTTTGTAAAGGAATTCAAGACGGGCCAAGCCCGAGGATTAGCCCGTAGCACGTGAGGGCCAAGTGCGGTCCGACAAACACCCCTATAGGGTTCACGTCAATAGGGGGTTCCCTATTTTTTTGTTTTGCGGATATCGTGATCGAGAGAGAGAGGACGAGACGAGGGTTTCGAGCTTCCAAGGAAATTCCAAGGGTTTCACGCAAGGACTTAGATCTAAGCGGAGGAGTTCGTTGGTGATTCGATCCAAGCGAGTCACCCGGATTTGAGGTATAAACTTGTAAATCTAACGCGTTAACACTATTTTAATTTTGGGAGTGTTTTCGGGTTAGGGGAGGTCCGACCGAACCCACTCTGGGTGGCTGGCAAGTGTAGCGAACTCGGATAAGGACCGACTTGGTTCGGGACAGCGGACGCGTGACGGTGGTGACCTCGGTGATAGCCGGACGCGACGAAACGGGTGTTGTCGATAGCCGGACGCGACGAAAGGGGTGTTGTCCAGTGGTGACATCAACGAAGGAGGACCCGCAGGTCAGTCACGGGGCTGTAGTGGTGCCGGGAGTGGCGACGGCAGGTAGCGGCGGTGCTGGCCAGCTGTACGCGTGCATGCAAGCTATGCATGGTGACATGCGTGCGCGGGTGTTAAACATCGGGTCGAGTGAGTGAGCGAGAGGTCGAACGTCGAGTCGTGTATTGACTCGTGTATTGTGTAATTGTTAGGTACGAGGTTGAAGGACGAGCACGAGAAGTTAGCAAGTTATAGTGATCGAGTTACGTCTAACAAAGGTGAGTTTCTATCGCCCACTTTTAAACGTTTTGTAGTTTTGGGCATGAATACATGCAACGTGCAATATAGCGAAGGCACGAAATGTAAAGGGTTTTGATGTTAATATTTGTGTTGTGAAATAATAGATATAATTGAATGCGTAGGATTTGGTGTCACGTAATTGAATGTCGTAACGGTTAACTAGGAGTTAATTGATATTGTGTCGACCCTAGTAGACGGGAATTCAGTCTGACCTTAGTCAGATGAAATGGGTTGCTTAAGCATGATCGTAAGTCGGCGTTGGTCGGTGAGTTGTTATGACTTGCGATGACTAGTCAACGAGTCACGCTCGTACGAGTCCTTAGACTAGTCGACGTGATTTCATGTATGTCGTTAAAATATATTATTTGATTAATGGTGGATTAAATGAGCAAAACCTTTGAGAATTAAACCGTTTTTAATAAAGGTTCGGGATTTAATACCCTCGAACTAATTACTATAGAACTCACTCAGCGTAGCTGACTTTTAGCATGTATTTCAGGTAAAGAGAAAGAGTGAGCTAGCGGCTTCTGGAGGGCAAATGGTTACCGTGATCGTCGTGATGACATTTATTTTTCGTTATGATGTTGAAATATTTAAATATTAGTACTAGTTTGGATTATGTTTGAGATTTGGGTCGTTGACCACTGTTGACTGTTTGAATTCCGCTGCTTTTAATTGAGTTGATTTGATATCATTTACTATTATGCTTGCATGTATGCCGACATGTCGGGTTCCCGGGTTTGGGGCCTTACATCAGATCCACTCGTTCCGTATGGACCCCGATGAGCCTTACCACATGGCTTGGGAAAGGTTCAATACTCTGCTTAGCAAGTGTCCTCAACATGGCCTTTCTGATTGGGCATTGGTTGAAAAATTCTATAATGGCCTTACATTTGAGAAACAGCATATGTTCAATACTGCTGCAGAAGGTCACATCATGGACAAGAAGGAGCCGAAGGAGTGTGAGGAGATGTTTGAAAGTTTTGCCCAAGCTGAGCAACAGCAGCCTTCTATTAGGAATTCCATTCCTAGTCATAGGACACCTACTTCTGCAACTAGAGGTGTTCATCAGGTCAACACTGATACCAGCATGGAGTGCGAGGTGTGTAGAAGAGGTCATGACACCATTGATTACCCTGTCACTCAATAGGAACACGTGGACTTCCTGGGGAACCAAAAACCCCCTTTGTTTAACTCTGGATGGAGAAACCACCCTAACTTCAGTTGGATATCTGGCGGGAACCCACCTGGGTTTCAACCCCGTCAGAATCAGAGTGGAGGAGATAGAGATGGAGGACAAAATTCTGGTAGTAATTCGAGAGAGAAGGAGATTAAGGAGATGTTGGCTACCTAGACTCAGTTGCTTGCTCAGTTGGTGAGGACAGATCAGGAGACTCAGAGTAAGTTGAAGGAGCATGACACATTACTGAGGAGTCAGCAGTATGCATTCTTAGATTTGCAGCGTACAGTGGGAGACATTGCACGCCATGTTGTTAGAGCATGTTTTGTAACTGTCGCTGAAATTCTTTGTTGTAAGTTAGCGAAACTGTCAAGTTTGCCTAAGGAACTTAGAGCGAACTTGATAGGCGAAGTTGCTAAGTTCGCCTAAGCTTGTTAGGGGCGAACTTGTTGGTCTTTGTGGTTTCCCTATAAATAGGTGTTTATATGCAGTTGTAATAGTCTAGAACACAGAATAGAAAACTGAGAGAACTTGTAAACTGAGATTTGTGGTGGAAATACAAAGAGGATTATTTACACTGTGTTGTTGATTGAGTTACACGTTGCACGTTGATCATGGATTCCGCATGTTATCACCGTGTCGTATCGCGAGTTTTGAGATCCGTCACGTCCGAACAGGGACCTACAACTGGTATTAGAGCCAGGTTCTTGTATTATCAATCAAACAGTAAACATAGAGTAGTTCTAGTAAAGATGCAGAAGTTACAAATGAGAACAACTCTTGAACTATTTATAGACAACACATACTGAAACATGCGAACCTAATAAGTTCGCCACTTCTTAGTTCAGGCGAACTTGTTAAGTTCGCCTCAACTATACCAGGCGAACTTATTAAGTTCCCCTGTGCAAACTTAACTAATTACAAATATAAAACATACAAAACTATAAACATAAAGACTAATCTATTATAAGGCTTGTTGTCATAAAACGTCCTCCAATAGACTACCCCTTGACAACAGCATGGTCTTTATCTTCAAGTCTTGTTCTTCCAATTCTTTGGCAACGAGCTCCCTGCACGTATCCTGTGTTTCAGACACACATCCAACACCTTCTTATACTGTAATTCCCGCTCTCTGCTTTCATCAGTATACATGATCTCTCTACGCTTTAGCATCTTTTGATCATACCTTGAAAAGTTAACAAGGTTCAAAGCATCGAAGAATCTCACTATAACCTTGCCATTCAAGTCTTCTATCACAGCTTCTACCATACATCCATCAACATACCACCATTTAAGATCATGTAGACAATCATAAGGAATCAGTTTCAATGGAATCTTTGGTACTGATCTCACAGGTTTAAACTTGTATCTCCATGTCACCTTTTGAGTAACAGAATCTACTTCTTTTATTCTTCTTCCCTGTTGAGGTTTCAGTCTCTCATACTTTCCAGAACCTCCTTCCATTCTTATCAAGTTGGCAATCGAGTCTGCTATTCCATTATTCGATCTGTTAGTCAAGAGCTTTGTTGATAATCCATTGACTTCACATCTCGGTAAAGAGTTAAATTATTTAAGCCTTGGCTTCAAATACTGAACTCCATATGTTCTCTTCAAAACGAATAACTTGAACTCAGCTTCATAAAACCAACTTATTATTCTTCCCGAGCATTTGTCTTTGTTTACATATCTCTGCTTTTGCACTGGTACCACTGGAGCAACTGGTACATTATCTCTCCAGCTCTTCACCATTTCTACCTATTGTGCCTTAGTCATTCCAGTATTCTTATACATTTCTGTATCTTTAGGCAAACTTTCAGCAGAATTAGAGTTTTGTTTTTCTAGAACAGGATCATATGCATCAGATTCTACAACTCCTTCTGAAAACCTTTCAGGAATTACATCATCTCCAAACACATATGTATCAATTAAACCTTCACATCCTTCGTAAAAAACTTTCTTATCATCACACTCCAGCTCTACTTCAACAATCTCTCCTTCCTCTAATCCTTCCACTTATGTATCATCATCGTTAGAAAAATCATCCAAATCTATCAAGCATTCAATTTTATCAGCTTCATCTATATCAGAATCTTCAAAGAACAAAGAATTATCTAACATGTAAGCATCATTAGCTTCATTGTCACCACTAGTCATCATATTGGCTTCCATAATAACCTCTGACTCCCCCTGAGTTAATGAAGGATTAGAAGCAGCGTGTTGACGCTCACCTAAACCATCACCAGCACTTGGTTCATCATCATCATCTGGATTCTTCTGAATACCAATACTGTGACAAGTAGTTTTATCATTCTCGGCCTTTTCCCCTGAGCGTCAAGACGCTCAACCAATTGAGTAATAAGGATCTGCATCACTGCAAGCACCTTGTTTTGATCATGAATAGTCTGAGCATAATGGGCTTCTCTAGCAAGCAAATCATCTACCTGAGATTGTAAGCCTGAAACCTGTATTTCCAAGGCTTGTATTTGTTCATCACTAACATCTCTTGTAGATGGACCAGCCTCATCATAGGCTTTAGATACAGTAGGAAGCACCTGAGGACTTGGAGATTGTGAAGGATTAGGAGTCACGATCAAAGAACCCACAAATTCTCTATCCATTGCAGATTGAGTGGCATTAATAGCCGAAGCCATCAGTTAGGTCCTTTGACAACAGGAGCTTCATCAGCCTTCGAACTAGATGTTTCATCTTGTAATTTCCTTTTACCAAGTACTGTATTGGGAGGAGGACCCCGTACAGACTTGCGTCTTGGTAAAGACACCTTTTTCTTACCTAGAAACTTCTGACGACTATCATTTATATTCCTAGTCACTCGAAAAAGTTTAGCTAACTGATCATAATGATCAGGTTCAAAATCCTGAGAACTGTCATCATTGACATCAAAGCTACCTGATCCAGATGAACTGGTGCTAGTCTTTTCAACCTGAACATCAGCAACATGAGGTTCATTATCAACATGGACAGGTATATCATCAGCATCATTATCATCACCATCATCACCATCATCACTGTCAGTACCTTCATTATCATCACCACCTTCCTCATCCTCTACTTCCGCATCTTGATTGTCAACTAGAGGTAATTTCAAAGCAGGATCATCATGTATCCAGTTATTGTTTGGTGGTGCAACATAAGCAGGATTGATTATGTGCCCAAACAATGGTGTAGCAACTGGAATTAAAGCAGGATTCTGTTGTTTAACATTCATACAATCAGTAAAGATCCGCCTTGTCATTGGAGTTAAATTCAAACGAGGATTTACTAGAGGAAAATTAGGGATCAAATGATTCAGGATAACCTGTAAGAATCGAGGGTACATTAAGAAACCCTGACCCTTAGGTGGTGTAATCTGCATCACCAAATCCCTATAGATATAAAGAGCAAAGTTGAAAGGTCGATTCAATGTTAAAGCGACCATTGCAACTTGCAAAGAAGATTTTAACCCGTCAGTACCAGCTTTCCTTGGTGATAAGCATTGAATAATCACATGAATAAAATATCTCCATTGCCCTACAAGACCAACCTTGCGTGCTTGTGTTTCATTTTGGCGACCTCGATAACCCATTCTTTGAAAGCAACCAATAACCAGGGTATTTGGTAAACTAATCGGGTCATCATTTCTTCCACCCAAGGTAAGAGCTGTCCTAATATCCTGAGCAGAAAAAGCAATATCTTGATTATTCACTGTAGCATGAATTACCTGGGGATCAACATCTGTATCTTGATGAGCCGTCTCCCAGAATTGTTGAATGTATAATAGGCTAATATGCGGATTAGCTGAAAGAGCGACATGAATCCTTGATCGATTGAGAAAATTAATAATCTCTTCATAGTTTGCCGCCTCAGCTAACTCGGGATCACGTAGTGCCACCTGATTGTGTTTATATTTCACACGACGATCCATGACCTGCTTAAAAGATATGATCAGACATTGACAATTTTTCAAAATAACAAAGATAACATAATAAAAATAAAAACAAAAAAAAATTTAACTTTGAAAAGATTTGAAAATTTTCCAAGTCTAAACACTACTGACCCCCAAGGCAAACTTAACAAGTTCGCTTATTAGAGTTACAAGAGGCGAACATGTTAAGTTCGCCTGAGCAAGTTCGCTCAAAAATACGAACAATCACAGAATTTAAAATCCAACAATTTAATGTTATTAGCTCAAATCAACCATACACACAAGATCGCCAACACTTGTTTAACGTATAACAACATTTAATTTCAGTGATTAAGTTCCAAGCGATTATGAATCAATGAAGGTGACAAAGATAATTAAAAACGATGATGAAATCTCAAAATTGGAACGAATCAACGGATTAAATCATGTAAGAGTACCTTGGTTAGAATCGTAATCCAAATTCAAGCAAGAATCAACCTCAAAATATTATTGTCTCATGTTATCAATCGAAATTCGAAATACAAATCAATAATCTGATAAACTCGCCTAACAAGTTCGCAAGAGTCAAAGAAGCCGATGACTGACCAAGTTCGCGTGGTTATATATATACCCATCCGGTTAAGTTCGCCTAATTCAAGCGAACTTAACAAGTTCACCTATCAAGCGAACATATCCAGCAAACTTATCAAGTTCGCCTATTTCACACTTGGCCAAAAATTTGAAATTTTTTTCATTTTTCAACTTCTTTCCGACAAACCGACCATCTTGCAACATGTACACAACTTAATCCAAAAGTATAAGAATTTTTCATGAAAGATAAAAATAAAATATTTTTGAATTTTTCTTATACAACTAAATGAACAAGTAAAGAACGTATTTTTGGATTTTTTTCAAAAATTTATGCTAAAACACACTAAAATTTTTTTGAACTTTTTCTTAAAGAATTAAAGCAGTTAATCTAGAAACATCTAAAAAATAAAATCTTTTTGGAGGGAAAATTTTTCTTGTGAATTTTTTTGAGGAGACATTTATATACTTCTTTTGAGTCATTTTTTAGAATATTGCAATTTTGAAATTTTTTTTCCCTAAAAAAAGTTTTTTGAAGGGAAAAATTTTTGTGGTGTTTACACAAATTCTCGAGATGACCAATTTTTTGAAGAGTAGAAGAGATTTATTGGAGAAACAATTCATGTTTTTCAAGTATTTGGAGGAAGAAACTGTTGATGATATCGTTTCCAGATACTACCATCTTTTGAGAGAGTTGGTAAAATGTGATGTTTCTTACACTAATACTAAGGTGAATGAGAAGCTGTTGGATGTTCTTCCACCTAAGTTTGAGAAATACTCAATGCTCATCATAAAAAGTGAGGATTTAACCGATATGTCTCTGGAGGAATTGATTGATACATTTTATTCTTATGAAGAAGGTGATGTTACTAAAGTTAGTGACAAGAGTGATTCTGAAAGTGACTGTTTTTCCGAATCAAGTGATAGAGAAAGTTTTCACTTTTCTTCTTTAGAGATAAAATTTGAGGTTCATACTGATGTTGTTTCTGATAATAGTTCTTCAGACAGTGACTTGAGTGAGTCTGGGAGTGTTGCTGAAGTTGAAGAATCTATCATTCAGAATGTTGAGCCAAAGTTTTCAATTAAAGAACTGCTTAATGATGGAGCTGCTGGGAAAGTGACTGAGAAAATTGATGAGATGTTATCTGAAGCAAATGTATCCATGGCTGATTCGAAATAGATACATAAGGTTGTTTCTTGTTCTAAGTGCATTGATTCAGATTTGAAAATTGTAAGATTGTGTGATGACAACACATATCTGATCAATGACATGAAGGCAATATACACATCAAATCAAGTTTTGAAAGAAAATGAAAAGCTTTTAAATGCAAGAATTGAATCATTGAAAGATGATCTCAAGATTTTACAGATAAAAGTAAATGAACAAGCTTGTCACATTGATGTGGCATATTCTGAATATGAGAAAAAGATAAATGAACTTGCCCAGTCACAGAGTGAGGTCACCAAATTGTTGAGAAAGCTCGAAGGTTATAAGAATTCCAGTTTTCTGTTGGAATATTATAATGAGAAAGCTTCTGGTGAGAAAGTTATTGGTGGTGTTGCTTCTTGTCCTTCGTTTGATGACAAAGATATTGGAGGAGGTGTTGGATATTGTCCACCTTTCAATGGCAATTACACTTCTCGTACTGTGGAGAGTGTGACAGATGATGATCTGGAGCCAAAAACCATCCTCAAGGTAAATCATGTTGTCATTCCCTTTGATCTGCTCATATTCAAGAATAAAGTCTTCAATCACTCTCTGAATTGGCAGAATCAATTCAGAAATCCAAGTCACACCAAAATGATCAAATCAAATATGAACAATATGGACACTATCAATCACACACGATGCATATAATCATGATGATAATCTTCATTAATCCAGCAATGTAATCAGTAATAACAACACAAACACACAGAAAATTCTCTTTGGTAAATTTGAAGATTAACAATACAAATGAGAATCCTTACTTGAAATACAAAAGATACAACTATTTATACTAAAGAATTTCGATCGAAATCTTCTGATCGAAAAGTGTTTTCGACCGAAAACACTTTCTGACCGAAAGCTTAAAGTTTTCGACCCAAAACTCTAAAGTTGTACAAAACTAAATCTAATTGATTTCTATGGACTATTAGGTTCCCACAATCTCCCCCTAGTCCACAGAACATCAATTCTTCACATGTTGTCTTTTGCAGGCTTGGTTTTGACTTTAACTTTTAGCTTCTTAGCATCCAGAGCAGCAAGTCTCTTCTTGATCACCTTAGCTTCATGTCTTCTTGAGAAACATCGAGCCACAACTCTCATGTATAACTTTGCCTCAGTTTTAATCTTCGTGCTCATATCACACCTGATAGGATTCTTGTACAAAATCTTCAGGTCTTCATCAGAAAAACTAAAGAAGTCAACCGGATCAAAAACTCTAACTTCTGGTGAATGATCCTGCATGATCACAGCTTCATGTGTTTTGCTTTCATACATTCACTTCTTGAAGCTTTTGATAAATGTCTCTTTACGTGCTGGAATATATACAGTTGAAACTGTATCAGCTGGCTTCACAATGTATCTAAATCTTCTCTTTCCATCTTTATCGTTTCTTTTCAACTTTCGGAATTCAGGCACTTGTGGCTTGAAGTTTTCAAACTTAGCTTTTCCACACTCTTTCTTTAAGTACTCTTCAAAATTTGCAGCAAAAGAATTATTCAATGGATTGATCATCTTCAAGTGACTTAGCTCTCTAATATCCCAGTATGGCAATGTCTTCAACTTTGAGCTTCTATCAAAATACTGTATATTCCCATCACATCTCTTTATCACATACATCTTCTTTTCACCATCGTACATCCATGCTAATATTTCACCAGTTAAAGCTTGTTCTGGACTCTTGATTGTCTATGTAAGCCTTTCAACAATAGATGGCTTCTTAGTAACTGTCCACCAAGAACTCTTATCAATCTCTGAAGTCTTTGACCTTTCAGATGGTGTTTCAATGTTTTCAGGAACAATAAATGGCTCTCTTTCATCTACAAGCTTATCCATTGTGGCAATCACTGAACCATCTTCTTCAACATACGTCTGTTGTGGTTCATATTCATACTTTTTGTATTCAGTGTTGGTTTGAGACTCTTATTCAGCATCTTCAGTTGTTCCTCCACTTCCACCAACACCTCTAGCACCACCACTATTATTGTCATCATCTGAAGAATGGTTATCATCTTTCTTTTCACCAGTAATCACCACTTCTTCATCATCATATTCTTCCTTCTCTTTTTCTTCTTGGTTTTCATCAGTTCATTCCAATCCTTCACCTTCGTCATTCAAAAGCATATCAACATCAAATAAAGTGTTGTCCTCATACATAGTTGCTTCAAAGACTGGAGTTTAAACTTGTTCACTTGCAGAAGGAATTGGTTTAGTGGCTGCCGGACTATGAACATCTTCAACATTCTCTTCTAGATTTGTACCAATTGGAGCACCAATCTGAGCTATCAAATTTTGAACAATCCTTTGAAGTTGATCAATCTGTTGATGTTGATTTGCAAGTAAGCTCTTCTGTTTATTACTTTCAATTTTCAACTCTCTGATCTCTCTAGTGTTTATAGCTTTTCTACTTTGTAAGTTGGAGATTTGAGTCTTTAGTTGACTAACCACATCTGCAGTTTCCCTGGTAGCATAGTTCAGAAACTTTTCATCAACCAAACTATAACCTCTTGATCTTTTAGACTTGTTCTTTTCTGGTACTTCTTTAGCCTTTCCCTTGCCTTTATCAAGTGTTGTTGTTGTTGTTTTCTTTTTCTTTCTTTGTTCTGGATCTGTAAACACAATACCCTTAGACGGAGGAGATCTAGAAGGTATGGTCTTTGTCTTTTTAGGTTCTTTCCTTTTCTTTGATGGGGTTGTTGCTGTTGCTATTAACTGCTCATCATTAACTTCTAAAACTTCAGTATTCACACTTAATACATCGTCAGTTTCAGCAATAAACTCTTCAGTGTGACTCACTAATGGTTCTGTAACCTCTTCATTCACTTCAGGAACTCTGTTCTCTTCAAAAATCAAGTTATGTGTTTCATATTCACCCATATATGTATCAACTCTTAGTTCTTCAACTTGATAGTGAACTTCTTGTTGAATTTCTGGCATTACTATCATTTGACCACCATCATGACCTTGATCATCATCATTTCCCTGATCGTCATTATTCACTTGATCATTTTTGTCATTGTCACGGTCAACTCCATCTTCTATATCCTCTGCTTTTAAATCATTTATCTCATCTTCAAGAGTAAAATCTGGATCAGGATTTTCTTCAAGCATATTAGGAAATAGTGGTGTCACAGTACCTCTAAATCTGCTTGTCTTTCTTACATTATTCATGCTGCTAAAAATTACTTCTTGCATTGACTCTAAAGGCAGTTCAACACCATCATTTTCCAGATTTGGCAGCAGTGTGTTGATAATCATCTATACAAATCTTGGGTACATAAGAAACTTATAATTTTGCCTTGGTCCCACAAAGTTACTGATCATAGCCTCAAATATCATTCTTGAAAAATTAAATCTTCTATGAGTTGCAAGACAAACTAACGCCCTGTTGAATACTTCACCAATTTGATCGAAAGCAGACGTTCTGGGACTCATGCAATGTATGAGCACATGAACAAGGTATCTCCATTGTTTTCCAAACATTGTTTTAGTGACCTGTCTTCTCATAAAGGTTCCTTCATAACCCATAGTCATAATGATCCCTGAGACTGCAATATGTTGATCTTGTAAGGAAAATCAGCTGCATCTCTGAAGTTTAATACTTCTCTAATCACTTGCTCAGTAACCTTAATCGTGTTTCCTCCAATTGAGCTTTCAATCCAGATCTCTTTATTTACATTCTTGTACTCCATGTTTTCCCAAAATTCCCTAACGTGTTTTTCAAACACACGCACTTGTGTAGAGATTGAAGTATGAATTCTTGACTTCGTTAAAAACCTCACAATCTCCTCATAGCCACGTGCTTTCTTTGTACTAGTGGTTAAACAGGCACCTATGTTGTGCTTAGGCTCAAACTTTAACATGTTCATATCTGTAAAGAGAGATAACAAGTTAGACAATTTCTGAAAAATTCTTTAACTTTTGACATTTCGATCGAAAACTCCCTTATACATACAACCTTTTCGATCGAAAACATTCAAAAATACTACTAAAAACCTTACAACCTTGAACATTTCGATCAAAAACTCTTTAAGTATTTTACCTTTTCGATCGAAAACTCTTAGTACTTTACTTTTTCGATTGAAAACAACATTTTGATTAAACATTTGAATTTTATCATCACAACTTTTTGATCAAAAACTTTCATTAATAAAACCATTCCTAAACATTCACTTTTCGATCGAAAACTATTTCGGATGACAGATCCTTCATTTCCATCCGAAACACTTTTCGGTCTATTCAAGATACTTTTCGATCCATTCAACTAAGATTTCGGGCAATCCAAACATTCATATATTCAACCGTAAACTAAGGCTTTGGATCTAACCTATCAACCTCTACGAATCACGAGAACATACCTGGATGATCGAAATCTACTAGAAACTCGATGACATCACAATCGAACACTTTTTCGCATGAAACCTCAACACTTGTAAAAACTCGAAGAACACTTTAATGACAGTCGAGAGAAAAACGAAACAGGTGGAAAAAGACTTTTCAATCGAAACATTTGAATATATAGATTTTCAAAATCTGACTGAAAACTTCGTTTAAGAACTTTTCGATCGAAAACTTTTCAGATGATATCTTTTCGGTCAAGAGATTTAGACCGAAAACTCCAAACTTCAATTTTTAAAATTTTCAAACCAGACTTTATTTTATTTATTTTAATATTTTTTTTAATTTTAAGTCCATTTTGACATTATTAAGACCTGTTCTAATTTTTTAATAATTTTCATAATTTCACTCATAATCAAGAAAGAAAACACACTTACACACTAATTTTATCAAGAATGACTTATTATTCTTTTTTAAACACAGAAAACAATTAAACACTTAACAAAACACATAGTTATACATTTATTACTACTATTTTCCTTTTGACTTTTTCTTAACATGTTTCAACAATTTATTCTAAATTTTTTCTTTTGCTGAACTGAACTGACATAGGATCATAAATGTATACTGTCTTAACTACACTACATATCAAATCAGGATCTAAACAGTTCAACATTGATTGCTAGTATAATTTTCAGCTTAAACTCAAACATCATATTTCAACAGATATTATGTGACATTTAAGGTAAGATTTATCAATACAAAGTGTATCCAAACATCGAGATGGATTAAGCCAATACGTAATACAAAGTTTCACCAAAATATAATCCAATCACCAGCATGAGGGTAGCGTTCTTAGCACAGAAAAATAATCCAAATGGATTTGACATGAATCTTTTTGATTCTTTTGTCTTGGTTTCTGATGAAATGAGCATTGAATCTTGTTGATTCATATGAGATGGAATTCGTCAAGAATCATGTTTGATTCAGGTGAAATAATATGTAGGTGATATTTTGAATGATTTGAATCAGTTTTGATTCGGGTATGCGGATATCCATAGAATGTTGGATATGTCAATTGAATCACGAATGATTCAAAGGGTGAAACAGACTGACTTCCTGGTTTCCATCCTAGATTTTCACCAGAACCATCAGTTGTATGAAGATGTTTAACTCTAAATCGTATATTTGACGGGTATAGTCAATAGAGTAAACGAAATGTGCTAAGAACCCATCAAGATCCTGGTCTCATGGTGTGCATGGATTCACTTAGCATTCGAAGAATGGAAGTACCGATAGGATAACACTCAGATTGCAATTTTGTTAATCACACAAATATCGCCTAATTTACATATGCAGAGCCTACCAGCACATCAAAAAATTGTAACTGGTGTCACCATCATATCCAATTCATGCATAAGCTCAGCACACATTTTTACTATCATTTCCTATATATACGTCAATCAGACACATAATTTTATTTATTTTCAGACATTTCATTTTTAATCACCTAATAGTCATATACTTCACATAGGAGAGAATTTATTTCAACTATTATTTCAAAACATAGAACCAAATAAACTCAGCAGATTTCTTTTTCATATTTCTTATTCTTTTATTCTCCACCTAAAATTGTGATGTAGACTTTATTTATTTTGCTTAACACTATAAAAGCAATCATAAGCATGTAAGTAAGCACACATATAAAGCATATAAAGCATACACAACACAATTTTAACACTTAAAAGAAAATCTTTTTGAGAAACATATTTCTGAGGTCTTTCAGTTCAAAAATGGACTATTTGTTATTATGAAAAACCTTTTATTTATGTATTTTTTTAACCTTTTATTTATGTATACCCAGCTTCAGCAGTTGATGTTGATACATTCGTTTGTTTCTTACACTGCCAAGACACCAGTCTCTCCCCTAAAAATTGACATCCACCTGAAGTTGATTTCCTGTCCAAATTACAACCTTCATAATCACTGTCAGTGTAAGCAAAGAAATTAAATTCAGAGTCAGAAGGATACCATAAACCTAAATTTACTCGAACCTTAAGATATCGGGATATTCGTTTAACAGCCGATTTATGAGATTCTTTTGGAGCTGCCTGATATCTGGCACAAGAGCAAACAGCAAACATGATATCTGGTCGGCTTGCAGTTAGATACATCAACGAGCCAATCATTGACCGATACATCTTTTGATTAACTTCAACTCCAGACAAATCTACAGTTAAAGGTTCATGGGGAGCAATTGGTGTTGAAGCTGATTTGCAATCAGTCATCTTGAGTTTTGTAAGAATATCTTTCATATATTTGGCCTGGTGAATAAGAATCCCAGAGTCAGACTGTTCAACTTCTAACCCCAGAAAGAACTGCATTTTTCCCATTAAGCTCACTTCGAATTTTAATTTCATAACTTGTTCAAAATCTTTATAAAGAGCTTCATTTGTTAACCCATAGATAATATCATCGACATAAAGTTGTAAAATTAACAGATCAGCATCATATTTCTTCAGGAATAAGGTCTTGTCAATTGTTCCACGAACAAAACCATTCGATGTAAGATGTGTTGACAAGGTTTCATACCAAGCACGAGGCGTTTGATGTAACCCGTACAATGCTTTATCAAGCTTATACACTTGAAATAGATGAGCTGGATCTTCAAAACCCGATGGTTGATTCACGTAAACTACTTCCTTTACCACCCTATACAGAAAAGCTGTTTTTACATCCATTTGATATATAGTAAATTTCTTGTATGATGCATAAGCCAAAAAGATACGTATGGATTCAATTCGTGCAACAGGAGCAAAGACATCATCATAATCCAGTCCTTCCTATTGATAAAAACCTTGTACAACCAGACGAGTTTTGTTCCAAACTACAATCCCACGATCATCCTTTTTGTTTTTGAAGACCCAATTCGTTGCAATTGGATATTTTCCCTCAGGTAAGTCCACAAGATGCCAAACGTTTAACTTCTTAAACCAAAGTAGTTCTTCTTGCATAGCTTCAATCCAACTTGGATCTTGTAAAGCAAAAGTAACATTCCTCTTGAGATAAGAAGCAGGAGTACAAAAAGACATTAATATTTCCAGTTTTACTTCTTGTCTTTACTTGTAGGATCGGTGAATACAAGATGGTTCTATTCTAGGTGAGATTGGCAGAAACAATCACAACTAAGCAATGTAAACAAGTAAACAAGAAGAATACTGATAAATGCAATTTGTATTAAGCTTCAAGATTACAAGATTACAGAGAAAACTCTTAAGCAAAAGGCACAGTTATACAATGACTCTAAGTACTACTTATATAGTAACTTAGAATCAAGACAGACCCTTGATTCTAAGGATCAGATCTAACACAAGCCGTTGATCTTGTATTAAAACTATTCTACATGTAACAACAATAAAAACTATAAAAGTTATCTTTACTCAAACGACTTCTTAGATATCATTGCTTGAGTCCTTGGAAGAAGAGCGTCGTTGTTTTTTATTATCTTGCACCAGTGACATTCTTTCATCGTGGAGTGTGTCAGTGATGCAGCAGAAAGTTGTCAGTGGTAATGGTTGCTTTATCGAAGCCAGTCAGCTGCAACGTTTGATCTTCAGTGGGAATGGCTATCAGGAGCAATGTTGTTGATCAGCAGCAAGACACAACTGTCCACAGCTGCTGATGATATGCCTATCAGCAGTAACTTGTTGATCAGCAGCAAGACATAACTGTCCACAGCTGCTGATGATATGCCTATCAGCAGCAACTTTGGTCTTCAGCAGATTTGTTCTTCAATAGAAGAACAATTATCCGCTGCAGATAAGCTTATCTGCAGCAGTTTGTACTTAGAGAATTTTATAGCCATCAGTCTTTATTTCTACAAACTCCCCCTAGACTGATGCTACCAAAACTCTCTTACTGCTTTTCCTGCTGAAGCTTTTCCATGTTGCAGACTATCCTTTTTACCTCATAGCCTCTTGGGTCCTGGCTGGGATTGTTTAGAGGAAGCTCAGATAGAGTCTTTATGTCTTTGCTTAGCATTTTGAAGATGACCTTGCTTGAACATATCATCTTCTGTCCTTTAACATCAATCAGGATAAACTCGTTGGTATTAGCCTTGAAGGACCAACTGATGAATGGAGAAGGGGTTTGAAGAGGTTTGGCATCAATGATTACATATTTACTAGGGTTGAAGTGATGTTTGATCATTAGCAAAAGATGTCTTCCACCTTCATTCTCTGGCTTATGGGCTTCACCCACTCCATCATTTTTCTTAGATCCGAGTCTGGAAGTCGCAGTACCTCATCAACAGATTTATAGACTGATCTTTTCAGTTCTTCCTTTCCCCTGAAAACTTTAAACCATTTATCTTGACTGTTATAGAACCAGACAATTATTTCTCTTGAGTCTTCTGGTGTGATGGTAGGTTTGGTTTTCTTCTTAGAAGGCTGCTGATGAGGAGGAGCTGGGTGGAAGGATTTGGACTTTGTGGGTGGAGAGGAGGGAGGTCTAGGATTGAGAGTGGAAGGTTTTTGAATAGAGGAAGTGGTGGATGAGGGAAAAGGATTGGGTTTCTTTTGTTTCCTTTCATCTTCTTGATTAATCACTCTCTTCTTTGAGCCTTTCTTCCCCAGTCTTTCTTCCTCTTCTTTCTTGACTTTAAACTAAAGGGCTTGCAGGTTTATGAAACTCATGGGACCCAGCCTTTTTCCACTCTCTCCTCTAGCCTTTAGGAAGTCAATCATAACCTTCCTTTCTTCATAGGTTCTTCTGTTAAAGGCAATGGTCTTCTTGGATTTCTGTTTGGCTTTTTCTTTTTCTTCATCCCTTCTCTTAGTTACCAATTGACCTTGCTGACCCATGAAGGCTCTGTAGATTTCTTTATTAGATAGTTTCTCAAGGTAGTCTCCATCCTCACCTTGAGAAATCAGAGCCTCTATCCACTCCTCTATCATTTCTTTGGCTAGTTCAGAATCAGTTATTCTGAAATTAGCCTCTTCCTTTTTCTTCTTCTCTCTTTCTTCTTCTTCTTTATTGAATTATTCCTGCAGTTGAAGAGCTAGAGCTTCATCTTCTTGAATTTGAGAAGCTGTAGGAATCTTGACTTTCAGATCATCTAGCTGCTTAGCATAGAGGAGGATCTGTTGTTCTCTAAGGAGTATGGCGGTTTTTCTTTCTTGGGCTTTTCTTAATTCAGTCATCTCCTCTTCTTCTTTCCTCCTTTTCCATCTTCTCTTTCAATAACCTTTCTTCATCTTCTTCTGTCATAGGTCTCTTCCCCTTGTCTTTGCTGGATGCCTCTGCTTCAGCTTCATGGACCACAACAGCAGATGTAAGAGAAGTTATTGGGATCTCAGATTCAGCTTCATTGGCATTTTGTGGAATGGACAAATGAAGGACACTTCTTCATCTTCTTCCCATCCAAGACCTATCACTACTTTCCATTCTTTCTTCATCTTTTCCTTTTCTCTTCTTCTGGATTCTTCTTCTGTGTTTAATCTGACAGTTGGAGAGGAAAAAAAGGATAGGTCTGAGTCAGAGTTGGAGTCATCCATTGCAAGTCGTCCTTCCTTTTCAAGCTTAGCTTTGATGGTTTTTATCATTTCTTGACTCTCTAAGGAATTTACATTGCATATGTGTGTTCTGAGCTCGAAGACCATGTGCAGGAAGTCTGAATTTAAGTGTAGGATCTCATTGATGTTGATTAAGAGAGATGATCCATTACTTAGGAAGAATGTGAAGTCAGAAGACCCAGTGTTTGACCATCCTAGCACTTCTAAGTCTCTGACCACTGTGTTGTAGAGAAATCTTCTACAACACAGAACTTCTTCTTCTGTTAAAGCACTGCTCTTGATCAAGGCAAGTCTTGGAGCCAGTCTTTGTTTTGATGTTGTTGAAGATTATGCATGATGTTTAGGATAGGCCACCCTGTTTGCTTCTTCTAAGAGCCTTTCAAACCAGGGAAGATTATCCTCCATCAAGACGTAGAACCTATCGATTGCAAGTTCTGTTGAGAGATCTGTAGAGTTGTTGGTGCAGCTGGATAGGTACAGTTCAAGCACTTGGAGTGGATTTAGTGCATTCCAGTTCAGCTCTTCTACCCCACTGAACTCCTTTCCGATCCAGAATCTCTCAGTTGAACCATCATACCCCCAAGCTAGTATGGAGTCAAATTCTAGCTTATTTGAAGACAGTGTGAATTGAGGGGCAATGGCCTGTCTTGATATTGTTGCAGTAGTGGGAAGTATGCTGAATGATGAAGGTGTGTCTTCACTTTGACTTTCATTCTTTAACACCTCATCAACCGCTCAGACAACTAACTTCCAATCCTCAGTAATATCTTCTTCTTCATCTACTGAGTCTGGCAAGTCATGAATTTGAACAAAAGCAGGTCTGAATAGAGAACTTTGAAAGGTCGTCTGCTCTTGTATCCATTCATCGAGGCTGTCAGCATCGTCTTCCATAGCAACTATCTCCCCCTTTTTGGTTGCATCAGTGCATAGAGTCTGGTCAGTTTGAGTGCCCACTGAGACAAGGGAGGGAGTAGTCACTGGAGGGCATTGATGGGCTTCATGTATAGAGACTTGGTGCCTTAGTTTTGACAATTCGACCTCTAGCATTTCCACCCTTGCCGTAAATTCCAAGTTATGAAGTTTCAGTCTATCCTCATCCACGGTTGTGGAATCCTTGGATCAAGATGGGGCCTTAGGCCTTGCCTCTACATCCCCATCACCCTGGTTTTCTTGGCACATGGGATTCCTCTCAGTGAAGAGTGTTTCAAAAGAATCATCCTCACTGTGAGTTGCCGTGGTTAGGGTCCTAATGATGTTATCACTTTCCTCCTGATCAGTTGATGTACCAGGAGTAGTGACAGGCCTTTCCACATTCACTCTATCAGTACTCCCAGAGTGAACCTTCTTGGGTGAAGAACTTGGGTTAGGTGCACTAGAAGCCAAGTCAATCAATACCTCCGAGATAGTGGTTGTTGGATAAGGTATATCATCTTGACAAGGTGCCTCTACACTTAAGTTCAGAGAAGAAAGATATTGGAATGGCTCGGTGGGTTGTTCTATGGATCCGGGTTGTGATCCTGATCCTAATAGAGAAGCTTCCAAGGAAGTCTCTCTAATGATGTGGTTATCCTTTTTGATATTCTCATCAGAATTTTGGGATTCTGAATGAGGGCTTTTAGGTTGGGATTGGGCCTTTGAGACAAGTAGAGAAGGAGTCTTCTTGCTCCTCTTTCTAGTGTATTTTGCTGCAACTAGGGCCCTTTGTTCCAGTTGAACGATAAAAACAAAAACAGATGTAAGTAATTTCTGTGCCTGTGCATCCTTAGTAGTATGCACAGGGGTTCGAATAGTGGAAGTAGATTGTTGTTCAGGATGTGAAGAGGAGGGTGTGGGATCAGTATCATATGGTATTGCTGAACTGTCACCATGGGTACTTTGTATGTTCATCATTGTAGATAACAATGGAACATTCACCCCTGAGAACTTTTTGGAAACAGTTCTCATACTTTGAAAAATGTTACTTTTATGACCCAGCATAGGATAGATTTTTTCAGGTTTTGAAAGTTCTTTTAATTCATTGTTAAAAACCTCCTGCAAGAACCTTGGGTACATATAAAATTGTTGCTTTACACCTTCTTGAAGGTTGTATATTAAACCTTTAAAGATGAGATGTGCAAAGTTGAATCCTTGGCTAGTAACCATACTATGAACAGCAGAGGCAAGTGCAGAGCTCACTTGATGCCATCTACTTCTCTTCTGAGATATGCATTGTACAAGAGTTTGGCATAGGTACTTCCATTGGGGGGGGGGCATCAGTGCCTTCTCTATTGTGTACTCATTCTGATTTCCAGTGTACCCTATGGATACAAAGGTCCTCATATAGACATCTTTTGAGTATGAAATGGCGGCCCCCTCGTCTTGAAGCTTGAGGTGTTTGTGGAGAGTAGCTTCAGAGATGGTGATTTCTTTTCCATCTACCTGGGCTTTGATTTGGGGTATCCCCTGTTCGGTAGAGAAGACAGCAGATTTCTAGAAATCCTCCATGTGAGGAATGTAAATGGGTGGGTTAACGGTTAGGGCAAAATATAACTTTGATCGACAAAGAAAATCGATCATATCATCGAACCCCTCATACTTCTTCCCTTTTATTAAGTATGCTGTGAGGTTGTGGTATGGAGAAAACTTATCATCGGGACGATTTATGTCTACCTCTGCCATTTGTTGGGTTTGGAGAGAAGGATGGAGGTTTTGAAAGGTGGTTAAGTATGGAAGGCTTTGAATGCTTATGGAGGTTTGAGAGAAAATGATGAGGGTTAGGTTGAAATTGAATGTGAAGAGGTTATGGAGAAATTGATTTGAGTTATAACGTCAGATGAGGGAAAAAGCAAACTTGTACAGTACAACATCATTCACCTTTTACTGTTACAACTGTAATACACTGTACCAGTCATGGTAAAGACTGAAGTTAATTTTTACAGCAGGTAAAAGTTAATTTAGACTTATTTGTACCCATCAGCAGCAAACTTGGATACTGCGGATTGGTTAAGCCTATCCGCTGTAAGATTGGTTACGGCGGATGGTTAAGTCTGTCAGCAGCAAACTCAATCGCTGCTGATGGATGCAATGATCTGCAACAAGGATGTTGCTGCTGACAGCCTTAAAGCTATCCGCTGGAAACTTGTTCCTGCTGATAACTTAAAGCAGTCAGTGGCAGATTCTTTGCTGCTGATGGATGCAATAATTTGCAGCAAGGATGTTGCTGTTGACAGCCTTAAAGCTATCCGCATGAAACTTGTTCCTGTTGATACCTTAAAGCAGTTAGTGGAAGAATCTTTGCTGCTGATGATTAAACCTGTCAGCAGCAAGAAATGGATGCTGCTGACTTATAACTTTTATTTATAACAAAATACAAACACATTTACAAAAACAAAATTTTAGTGACATATTTTAATCAAATTTCATCATACCAATAGATTCAACTAAATATCTAAATCTAGCTTCATCAAAAGGTTTTGTAAACAAATCAGTATGTTGCTCATTGGTATGAACTATGGTTAAAATAATTCTCTTTTTCTCAACTTGATCTCTTATGAAGTGATACCTGATGTCAATGTGTTTTGTCTTGGAGTGATGCACCGGATTGTTTGTGATTGATATAGCACTCATGTTGTCAATGTGAATTGGAGTTGCCATGAAAGTCATCCCATAATCCAGCATTTGATTTTGTATCCAGATGACTTGTGCACAACAACTTGAAGCTGCAATGTATTATGCTTCTGCTGTAGAAGTTGAAACACATGTTTGCTTCTTGCACTGCCATGAAATAAGTCTCCCTCCCAGAAACTGACATCCCCCTGATGTGGACTTTTTATCCAAGTTGCATCCCCCATAATCACTGTCAGTGTATGCATACAGATTGAACTTATCATTTTTAGAGTACCATAGCCCAAGTCTTGGGGCTCCCTTTAGGTATCTAAAAATTATCTTGACAGCTTGAAGATGTGAAATCTTTGGAGCTTCTTGGAATCTTGCACAGAGACATACTGCAAACATGATATCTGGCATTGTGGCAGTGAGATACATGAGAGACCCTATCATTGCACGGTACTAATGTTGATCAATATCTTGACCATCTTTGTACGGAGTCAGCTAATGGTGCACTTGCATAGGGGTTCTTGCAGCAGAGCGGTCAGCCATCTTGAATCTTTCTAGAATGCTCTTGACATATTTGGATTGGCTAATGAAGATTCCATTTGGAACTTGTTTGACTTGAAGACCTAGAAATAAATTTAGTTCACCCATTGAACTCATTTCAAACTTTGAGTGCATCAGGATCTCAAAGTCTTTACACAACTTCTTCCTTGTTGATCCAAAGATGATATCATCTACGTAGATTTGTACTAGTAAGATTTCTCCCCCTTCATCTTTGATAAACAAGGTCTGGTCAATGGCAACTCTTCTGAAGTTGTTGCTTAGTAGATATCCAGAAAAAGTTTCATACCAGGCTCTTAGGGCTTGATGTAAGCCATACAGAGTTTTGTCTAGTTTGAACACTTGGTTAGGATGTGCAGGATCTATAAAGCCTAGAGGTTGTTTGACATATACTTCTTCACCAATCTTCCCATATAGAAAGGCACTCTTGACATCCATTTGATAGACCATGAAATTCTTGGATGCAGCAAATGCCAGGAAGATTTTGATGGCATCCAGCCTTGCAACAGGAGCAAAGACTTCATCATAGTCAATTCCCTCTTCCTGAGTGTAGCCTTGAGCTACAAGTCTGGCTTTGTTCTTGACGACAATGCCTCTCTCATCTTGATTGTTCCTGAATACCCATCTTGTGCCAATGGTAGATTGACCAGGTGGAAGATCAACAAGTTTCCAGACATCCTGTCTCTTGAATTGCAGCAACTCTTCCTGCATTGCCTCAATCTAACTGCTGTGTTGCAGAGCTTCATCTATCTTCTTGGGTTCCACCTGAGATAGAAAACATGAAAACAAACATATATTGGCCTCATGAGATTTGCTTCTTGTTAGAACTCCTTGGTGAACTTGGCCAATAATATTTTCCAAAGGATGTTCCTTGTTGATCCTTTGTGCTGGTACCACCTACAACTGTATCCCTTGCTCAAGATTGCTTTGATTTTGATAAGGGATTTCTTCATTCATGGTTGAAGAGTCTTCAATATCAACAGCTACATCAGTATTATCAGCAATAGTATTTGCAGCATCTACCGCATCTACCGCATTTACCGAAGAGTCTTCATTCAAATTTTCATTTTCAGATAGGCTGCTGCTGGTGACATTGGAGAGTGTGGTTCTGGCTTAACTTGCTTCAATGGCTTCCATAACAGATTGAGGATCAATGGATGATCTTCTCAGACAGATAGAAGATTTAGGAAAATCCAGTCTGTAGTCAGAGGGGAAGGTGGAAGCAGGTGCTTGAGAAGAGGTAGACTCCATATTTGAGAAGATGAGAGGCTCAAATATTTGGGTGAAGGAGTCTATGTCAAAGAGCCAGTTTGGGCCTTTTCCCTGTTCACAGACAATGTGTTCTCTACATTCCATATTGGCTGATTCTTCCACAATTCTTATTCTTGAATTGAATACTCTATAGGCCTTGGATTGAGAGGAATAGCCCACAAAATATCCTTCATCAGATTTGGCACCAAACTTAGGAAGAACCCCATGTATGATCAGAATTGTGCATGGACATCCAAAAGGTTTTAGAAATCCAATGTAGGGAACTCTTTGGAACCATAGTTCATAAGGTGTCTTGTTGAGAGGCTTGACTATGAGAACTCTATTTTGTACATAGCAGGCTGTGCTTACTGCTTCCGCCCAGAATGTGAGAGGCAGTTTTGAGTCAGCCAACATAGATCTTGCTGACTCAATTAGAGTTCTGTTTCTTCTTTCAGCAACTCCATTTTGTTGAGGAGTTCTTGGAGCACTGTATTGCCTTTCTATTCCCTTGCTCTCACATAAATAGTTCAAAGTGTGGTTCTTGAACTCTGTGTCCTGATCACACCTTATTATCTTTACCTTCTGATTGCTTTGATTCTCTACCCTAAGGAGATAGGATTTGAGAATTTCAGCAGTTTCATCTTTTGTTCTCAAGAAGTATACCTATGAGAATCTGGTGTAGTCATCAGTTATCACCAGACAGTATGACTTCTTACCCATTGACATAATATTTTTAGGACTAAAGAGATCCATATGCAACAGCTGTAGTGGAGTATCATTTCTATTCAAAGTCTTGGGCTTGTAAGAACTCTTGTGTTGCTTCCCCTTCAAACAAGCAATGCAATGATCTTCTAGCTGGAATTCTTTATCAGGAAGCCCTCTGACAAGATTATCCTTCACCAATTTGTTGATGGTTTTGATGTTAACATGGCTTAATCTCCTGTGCCAGAGAGCTGATTCATCAACTGAAGCTTTTGACAGAAAACAGGATACACTGCCAGATGGAGTGTCCTTATTCATGTCAAGCACATAAAGATTTTCTATTCTCTGTGCAGTTAATAAAATATTTTCTGGAGGAGGTTTGGATAAACCAGGAGACAGTACAAAGCATTCTTTATCTTTGAAGAGTATCCAATGCTTTTGATCACAGACCTGGGAAACACTCATGAGATTGAAGTCCAATTCTTTAACATAGTTTACCTTATCACTACTCATTCTTTCATTGGACACAGTTCCTTGTCCAGTAATAGATCCTCCTTCACTTCCAAAGGCAACATATCCTCCATTAAAATGTCTGAAGTTGGAGAGGATGGATCTGTTGCCTGTCATGTGCCTGGAACAGCCACTGTCTATCACCCAGGTGTTATTCTTGTGACCTGGTTGTCCCTGCACATGAGAAAGATCTAGTTAGTGGGAGGAATCCAAGAGCTTGCATCCTTGTAGAAAAGGGTTCTCGGATTTTCAGTATCAGCATGTTTGCAATCAACGAAACCAATGATGATTCTTGGAGGAATTTTGACTTTTCAATGCTGAATTGGTGGTTTTCCAGCTCTCTTTGCTTTGTCAGCAGCTGATGTTGCTTTGGCTGCTGACAGATTTGCTTGATCAGCAGCATATTTTGCTACTGAGGACTTTGGCTTATCAGCAGCAGATTTTGTTGCTGCTGATTGTTTTACTTGAGCAGCAGCAGACTTGGTTGCTGCTGAAGGCTTGTCCTTTGGTTTCTTGGGTTTTACTTGATCAACAACATTTTTGCTGGCTACTGATGGTTTAACAACAGATGTATGCCCATCCTTCTTTACCTTGTTACCAGATGGTTTCTCTGTAGAAGTTCTTTTGTCGATAGGCTTTTGGTTAATCTGGTTGAAGGGATTAAATTTACAATTTGCAGCAAAGTGGTCTGATTCACCACAGATGATGCAAAATTGTTGAGGTTTTGGCAGCTTCTTCCTTGGTGGGGAGAGGGAGTTTCTGAAATGAGTTGCCTTGGCTTCAAAGCTTCTTACCTTTTTGTTCTTGTTCGTCTTTTTAAAAGCATGTTGCTTGAGGTTTCTTTGTTGCTGAAGGTAGTAGAAGCAGGTGCTGGCGGTATGATTGTATTTCCCACACACAAAGCATGATTTTTCCAGTTTGTCCCTTTGAAAGTACACATAGTCCTTTCTTTTGAACAAGTCTTTGAAGTTCCAGGGGTGAGCTTTGTTGTGCTCAAAGATGGCTTCTTCCAATGTCTTTTAAACATATGGAGCCCTCTCTCCAGGCGCATGACATATGTCAAACACCTTCCTTTGTTGTGATTTGGATAGAGGCTTTGAGTTGGTGGGGGTTGAAGATTGTCCCTTTTCAACAGTTAGCTTTCTTCCTTCTAGAGGATAGCTGATTCTAATTTGTTTGGTTGGCTGAGATACTGGTACTATTTTTGAAGGGATGAAAGGGCTTGGATTGTTGGCTTTAAAAGCTTCACAGGTAGGAGGTGATGAAGCTTTATTGGTTTCAGTGGAGTCTGAGCATGTTGACTCAGACTCGGATGAAGTAGTGCGTTCTTGCACAGGGGTTTCTTGGACAACAGGGTCAAGATTTTGGTTGGCCATGTCAAGGTTGGAAAGATTGAAACTTGGTTCATGGATAGCTACATAGTTAGCGGGTGGAGGAACAGCATTGTACGGTTGTTCAGCTTGAAATCCAAGACCAGCAGTTACCTTTTCATGAATTTGAGCATCCAAAAGTCTTTGCAGCTTTTTGGATGCAAATTCATATTTTTCCACATGGACCTTTTGGTCTGCTAATTCGGCCTTTGTAGCTTTTAACTTAACCAGAAGGTCATCAATTTGAGTTTCAAGGTTTGTTTGTTCATGTTTTAATGATGAAATTTCTTTCTTTAAATAATCAATCTTTCCCTTGTAACTGTTTTCAACCTTTTTAAATTCATATTTCATTTAGTGAAATTCTTCATTTTGATCTATGAGATTCTGGTTATGTTTCCTGTATCCAAGGACCTTATCAATACAAGCTTGAGTACACAGATTGTTGGCAGGAATATCCTCATACTAGAAGCTCCAGTCAATGTCATCAGTTCCAACAGCTGCACAAGCTGTAATTTGTGCAGGAGGAGTGGCTTGTTGTTGTCTTGGTTAAGCTTGGTGAGCTTGTCTGGTATGAGTAGCAGCTGGTTTTGCCTTTGGTGCCTTGCATTCCCTAGCAAAATGACCAAGTTGGTTACAATTGTAACACTTCAGTTTTCTTTTGTCCAAGCCAACCCTGGTGTTAGAGTTGTTGATTGGAACGGGTCTTCCTGTTCTTGAGTAGAACCTTTTTGCTCTTAGAGAGAGCATGGCATAGGAGTGTTGTATGTCCATTTCTTCTAGATCATTCGTATGAAAACATTCCAGATCTTCCTTGATAAAGGACATATTGCTTGAGTTTTCAGAGACAAAAGCAGCAGAGGTTGATGTTTGAGGTGGGGCTTCCAGAAGAAATGGTGAGTTGTTTGATTGAGAGGTTAGAGTTTGGGGATGAGTGACGATGGGAGGATAATAGTTGCTTAAACTAGGACCTGAGTGGTTTGAGTGGAGGGCAGAAGAGGTGGTGGTGGAAGTTGAGGCTGTTTGGTAGCGTGAGCTTCTTTCCTTGGCCTAAATCATCTCTAATTCATAGGTTTTTAGCATACCGAAAAGCTCAGTCATCTGAAGAGTCTTCAGATTTTTAGTTCTTCTGATGGACACTGTGTAGAGTGTCCAGCAACTGGGTAGAGACCTGATGAACTTCTTGAGAATATCTTCATTCTCCAGCTTCACTTTTGAGCATTGCAGCTCACCTACAAGATAAGTATATCTGTTAAATAAAACAGTTAGAGACTCACCTTCCTTCCAGACGAAGTTTTCATATTGCTGCTTCAGGATGTCTCTTCAGTTTTCTTTTACTTCCTCTGAACCAGCAAACATCTTCTCAAGAGCCTCCCATAGCTCCTTTGCAGTTTTGTATCCTCTGAAGTTGTGAAAAACTTCATTTGGTAAGCATATATGGATGGCTCCCAAAGCCTTGAAATCTACCTCCATTTTCTTGATGTCTTCATCAGAGTATTTGGAGGATTCTTTGGGAACCAATGTACCTCCGGAATCAGCGGAGGCCGCCATGGGTATGTATGGTCCATCTTTTATGGATTTCCACATCCCATATTCTTGATAGCAGAAGAAGCTTTCCATTATGTTCTTCCACATATCATAGTCTTCTCCAGACACCAGTCTTGGTGGTCTGCTGATGCTTCCAGTGTCTTCAACTCCACTGTTTTGTACCATTTTTGATTGGTGATAATGAGGGGTGACTTTAGTAAAGAGATAGTTTTGAATAGAATCAGGGAATGATTAAACAAGTGTGAGTTTGTTTAATCTGTGAGCCAAAGATCTGATACCACTTGTAGGATCGGTGAATACAAGATGGTTCTATTCTAGGTGAGATTGGTGGAAACAATCACAACTAAGCAATGTAAACAAGTAAACAAGAAGAATACTGATAAATGCAATTTGTATTAAGCTTCAAGATTACAAGATTACAGAGAAAACTGTTAAGCAAAAAGCACAGTTATACAATGACTCTAAGTACTACTTATATAGTAACTTAGAATCAAGACATACCCTTGATTCTAAGGATCAGATCATAAGCCGTTGATTTTGTGTTAAAGCTATTCTACATGTAACGACAATAAAAACTACAAAGGTTATCTTTACTCAAACGTCTTCTTAGATAACATTGCTTGAGTCCTTGGAAGAAGAGCGGCGTTGTCTTTTATTGTCTTGCAACAGTGACATTCTTTCTGTGTGGAGTGTGTCAGTGATGCAACAGAAAGTTTTCAGTGGTAATGGTTGCTTTATCGAAGCCAGCCAGCTGCAATGTTTGATCTTCAGTGGGAATGGCTATCAGCAGCAATGTTGTTGATCCGCAGCAAGACACAACTATCCACAGCTGTTGATGATATGCCTATTAGCAGTAACTTGTTGATCAGTAGCAAGACATAACTGTCCACAGCTGCTGATGATATGCCTATCAGCAGCAACTTTGGTCTTCAGCAGATAAGGCTTTCTGCAGCAGATTTGTTCTTCAGCAGAAGAACAAGTATCCGCTGGAGATTACCTTATCCGCAGCAGTTTGTACTTAGAGAATTTTGTAGCCATCAGTCTTTATTTCTACATTACTCCATCTTCAAGAGATCCAATAATATTCTCAACTGGATGAGCAGAATGAATTTGATGATTTGGAATAGGTTCAACTTCCACAGACTCTAGCATATTTGTATCATTCAACTCTGGTAATTTATCATTTGAATCTTCAACACTAGAAGAACTTGTCTGAATTACATCCTCAGTCCGATCATTTACAGGATCCAACTGAATTTCATTAAATGCTGGTTCATCATCAGTACTTGGAACTTCTTGTACTTCAGAATCAGCATTAATGACAGAGTTATCAACAAGATCTTCTTATGTTTGAGTTGATGTAGTAACATTCTCAGACATCTCAATTTGAATCGTCACATTCTGTGGTCCAACCAAAAACTTTTCAACAGATAGATCACTGCTTGTGGAAGACTCATTTACAGTACTCAAAGTACTTGCTTCATTAGAATCCATTTGAAGTTGTTGATCAAAAGTTTTGGAAATTACTTCAGCATCAAAGAACCAGTCAGGTCCATTTTGATCTGGAGGAGTATTTAATTCTTGCCACTCTACATAGTAAGATTCTTGAACAATTTTGGTTCTTTTGTTGTACACTCTATAAGCTTTATGATATGAAGAATAACCCAAGAAATAGCATTCATCACCAACAGCTGCAAATTTTGGCAATGAATCTTGTGTATTTAACAATGTACAAGAACAACCAAATGCTCTGAAGAACTTGATGTACGGCTTTCGTTTATAGAATAATTCATAGGAAGTCTTTGTATGTTGCTTCACCATAAGAACTCTGTTTAGTACATAACATGTCGTGTTTACTGCTTCAGCCCAGAAGATAATAGGCAACTTGGAATCGACAAGCATTGTTTGAGCAGCTTCTATTAAAGTATTGTTCTTCCTTTCAGCTACTCCATTCTGTTGTGGTGTTCTGGCAGCACTATACTGATATGTTATTCCTTTTTCTGCACAAAACGAATTTATCAGTTTATTTTTAAATTATGTTCCATTGTCACTGCGAATGATTGAAACTTTGCTATCACAGATGTTTTCTATTCTTTTGACAAAATCAATAATTGTTTCCGGTGTTTCATCCTTTGTTGCAAAGAAAAAAACCCATGAAAATCTTGAAAAGTCATCTGTGATAACAAGACAATATGACTTTTTCGCAATGCTTTTAACTCGAATTGGACCAAACAAATCCATATGTATAAGAAATAAAGGTCTAGTAAAAGTTGTTATGGTTTTTCTTGGATGGGACTTCTTGTGCTGTTTTCCCTTCGCACATGACATGCAATTTTCTTCAATTATGAACTCTTTCTTTGGCAATCCTCGCACCAAATCTTTATGCACCAAGTTATTCATGTTCCTTAAATTCACATGACCCATTCTTCGATGCCACAAATAAGATTCTGAACCAGTCGCCTTTGATAATAAACATGAAACATTTACTAGTGTAGTATGATCATTCATGTCAACTACATATGTGTTGAACTTCCTTAGAGCACGCATCAGAATCATTTTCTCTGGAATAACCAGTTTAGGCTTTAAGAACAAGCATTCCTTTGTAGTAAAATGGACTGGTATGTCTTTATCACAAACTTGAGAAACACTTAGTAAATTGAATTCCAATTGAGACACAAAATTTACTTTCTCTAATGTTATGAGATCATTCGACACTGTTCCTTGACCAGTTATTTTTTCTCCCTTTTTATCTCCAGCAAACGCAACAAAACCACCATCAAAAGCTTGAAAGTTTTCCAGAATTTCTCTTTGTCCAGTCATATGTCTTGAGCAACCGCTATCAACATGCCAAGCATTATTAATAGTCATCCCGGTTAAACTCGGCATATTCAAGACAAAATTAATGAGAAACAGGTACCTAAATCATCTTTGACCCGGGCTGACTTTGACCTTTTACAGTCTTAGTCTCAACAACTTGTTCTTTCAATTGTATATTTTTCTTTGTTCCAACCATATGTGAAGACTGTTCATTTTTAACTTTCCAAACATAACCAACATTTTTCGTATATTTCTTAGTCATTTTTTCTTTAGCAAAATAGATTGGTTGGTTAAATTTCTTCACATATTGTGAACCTTTTGGGACACGTGTATCCTTAAACTTTGGTAGCACATAATCACGACAAACATTAGAATATAAAGCATGACAAATCACGAATGTATCTTTGTGTCACTCCGGACTCTGACACACTGTCGTTCTCAGACGCTCGCTTGAAGTGCCGAGTAATTTTTCTCTTAACTTTCTCTTTGTTCTTTGTGAGCCTTGACTTACTAGAGTAGGGTTTGCAATTTCTCGCAAAATGACCAACCAGACCACACACAAAGCAATTGTAGCTCTTAGGCTTTGACTTTGGCTTTGACTTTGACTTTGAACACTCGCCTACTTCACTCTTTAGGCCACAACCTTTCTTTTTTAATTGCTCATTGATTTGAATGGGCTTATCTTTGACATAAATGAACTTATCTTTGACATCAATGGATTTTCCTTTGAAACACCAAGACTTTCTTTGGATAGGTGTTGGTACACTCACTTTAACTTTGACAACTTTATTGCTCTCTGTCTCACTAGTAAGAATATGATTCTCTGGTGCTATGACATCATTTTTCTTTGGTCTCTCACTTGGCAAATCATACTCTTGAATCAGAGGGTTTCCAAACTCATCTAAGACCACATCACCAACTAGACTTGAGAGTTTATGAAGTGAAACATAATCTCTAGCTGTATGCACCACTTTATCAAGGAAAGTGGATGTTGATGACACTTCAGACACGCAATCAAAATCATCACAACCATTAGTAGAACATGCCGAAACATAAGAAACATCCGAATCAGAATCAGAAACTTGAACATTGTTTACATCAATATGAACACTAGAAATTGAAACAAATTTATCTAGATTACAGTCAACATCTAGGTACTGTTTACAGTCCCTAATAAACTCCCTAGTGCACTGTTTATTGAAAGCTGAAAAACTTTTCACTCCATCAAGTTCATTATCATCATCCACACACCCTGAGTTTATAACTGCACTTATATACATATCATGAAAGTTAGAGTTACATGCATTCATCAACTCATTTGATTCATGCGGTTCAGGAAATGGTACAAAGTTCTCAGGATGTGGAACTTTGTTGAAACCCAACCCGTCTTTGATGTAAACGGTTCTCTGTTTACTCACACATTCATCAAAGACATTTTGTTGCATCTTCCACTTTGCAACAGTTACCCTTTCTTTTATTAACTCTGTTTCAGATTTGACAAGTTTTTTTGAAAGATCTTTGATTAAAACGTCTTTTTCATCGAAATATTCTTTAAATGTTACATTATCTTTCAGTAATGCTTTAATTTTTCTTGTAAAATTTACTTCATTTTGTTTCAATTCTTTGTTTACTCTTTTTAGTTTATCATTTTCAGAAAGTAGAAACGTGTTTGCTGCATGATAATTTTGCATTCATTCTACACACAATAATGAACATATGTCAAATTCATTATCAGAATTTTCCTCACTCTCAGATGAAGTTTCATCAGAATCAACAGCTTTGCCCTTTCTTTTAGTATCTGTTTTGAGCGCCCAATCACTGGCAATTTCAGCTAGATTCTTTGAATCTTCAATTTCAGCCATCAAGGCTTCATCCAGTTCATCCTCAGCATCCTCGATTTCATCTTCCCATTCATAAATGCTAAGTTGTTTGGACATGAGTGCAGTTTGAGCCTTCTTTGACTTGTCAGTCTCATCAATCATTTCCACTAGCTTAACTCTGCTTCCCTCAACCTTCTTTTTCTTGTCCTTGGTACACTCACGAGCGAAGTGACCAAGTTGTTAACAGTTGTAGCACCTGAGTTTAGCTTTGTCAAAACCACCCTTTTCCCAAACTGCAACTTATCCTTCCCAACCTTCTGCAAATAATTTTTAGCCCTTACATCTATCATGGCCATATACCATTGCATGTCCATATATTCCAAGTCATCAGGATTGATCTGAACAAGATCCTCTACAACATGCACGACAGGTTGTAACTTTCCTGTCACCAATGCATCATAGCTGCTCATGAAAGCTCCGAACAGAGCAATCTGATCTTCAGGGATTTGTATAGATGACTTGAATTTCTCACTAGAAGAGAGTTCACAACAACCTTTGTTTTTCTCAGATTTTGATCCACTACTTCCTTCACTACTTCCAGATAATAGTGTTGCATTTGTTGAACTTGAGTTATTTTGTTTATCTTGGTTGTCAGTTCTCTCTTCTTTGCATCCAATTCTTTAGACTCGAGCAGACAGATAATATCATCAAGGGTTTTACTCTTCAGATCTGGAGTTGTGTTCTTGATTAGCATACAAGGTATGCTCCAGCAATCTGGCAATGAGTCTAACAGCTTCTTCCCTAGATCATATTCTTCAAATTTCACTCTCATTTTTCTTAATCTGTTGATCATGGTTGTAAACCTGGTTACCTGCTCACTGAGAGTCTCATTTTTTTTACAACTAAACATGTTATATTGCTTCAGTAGAAGATCGGTTCTGCTTTCCTGAAGAGCTGCATTACCTTCAAATCTTAAGTACAAAGCGTTCCACAAACCCTGAGCGGTTTCATGTTGCTCAAAATTCAAATACAACTCAGTCGGAAGTGCTAGAATAATAGAACCCAATGCTCTGTTATCCCTCTCGATTAACTTTTTATCTTCCTTTGAATAAAGACCAGGATCAGTAATCGGTACTAACCCATCAGCATTTGCGGTCTTGGGAATATGAGACCCTTTACAATTGATTCCCAAAGTGTGTGTTTAGTAAACTTGAAATACGCCTTCATCATTATTTTCCAATTTGAAAATTCTGATGATAATTTTAGCATCGGTGGTGATTTCCCAATAACCCTCTCGGTCTCGTATACCTTTCCAGCCATTCTGTACTTGTAATTTGAAGCTTGGTCGAAATCAGAGAAACTTCCAACTTAGAACTTTTCGGTCGAAAACTTAGGACAATACTTTTCGGTCAAAAAGTTTGAATATTTCAAACAGATGAAATTTCGAACAGTAACTTTTCGGTAGAGAAGTCTGAATATTTCGAACAGATGAAATTCCGGACAATGCTTTTCGGTCGAAAAGTATGAAATTATCCTTTTCGGCTTCTTCAAACACTTTTCGACTACTTCAACCCAACTTTTCGGACAATTCAACAAAAGAACACTTGAATTGACCAAAAACTTTCTTTGATGATCCGAGTACAAAATCAAGTCTCCAAACTTGATGCAAACTTCATCTCCATCAATATTAACTTCAAATCAGCAACAATGGCATCCAAATTACTTCAATTCGAACAATTTTGACTCAAATTCTTCTTGAATACCAAGAGCTCTTAACCTGGCTCTGATACCACTTGTGATTCCCTTTGATCTGCTGATATTCAAGAATAAAGTCTTCAATCACTCTCTGAATTGGTAGAATCAATTCAGAAATCCAAGTCACACCAAAATGATCAAATCAAAGATGAACAATATGGATACTATCAATCACACAAGATGCATATAATCATGATGATTATTTTCATTAATCCAGCAATGTAATCAGTAATAACAACACAAACACACAGAAAATTCTCTTTGATAACATTGAAGATTAACAATACAAATGAGAATCCTTACTTGAAATACAAAAGATACAACTATTTATACTAAAGAATTTCGATCGAAATCTTCTGATCGAAAAGTGTTTTCGACCGAAAACACTTTCCGACCAAAAACTCTAAAGTTGTACAAAACTAAATCTAATTGATTTCTATGGACTATTAGGTTCCAACACCTGTTACAGGAGTAGACATGGTTTATGATGATTCAAGTGATGATGAAACATTTGATCAAGATAAATCTGAAGCAATAGGGAAAGACTACAAGGTTGATGAACCAGTTGTGGTTAAGAAAGTCACCAGAGATTGGTGCATCTTGACTGAACCAGATGAAGATATTGAACAACCACAAATTAAACCAGTAAAAAAATTTGTGAGCAGTGGTTTTGATTTTCAAGAAAATAATAAGATTGAGAAAACTTCAACTCTTGATTTTATTAAAAATAAGGTTGATTCAGAAAAACCCAAGGTTGTTCAAGTATCTAGCACTACTTCCTAGTGTACATCATCCAGTACAACAAGATGTTTCACAATCGCATCATGTTTCAAATGAACCAGAATGCTCAGACACTTCAATTTTTAAAAGGAAGGAACTTCATGAACAGAAGAGTGTTTGGAAAAGAAAAGTTTATGTTTCGAATTCAATGGAATAATCTCCAAAAATTGAGGAGAGATTCGACTGTGAATTGCGTGAAGTCATTTATTTTGATACATATGGACGACCCAGGACTACCATGGCTTGAGTTTCCATTTCAGACTAATGCTTCTTGTTTAATGTGCAGGATTAACCAAAAGGGACTATTAATATAATTTGGTTTGTTAATAGTGGTTGTTCATAGCACATGATAGGGAATGAAATCTGAAGGAGCAACGAGTTTTTTGATAACTGATAAGTCTACTTGATTCAACGACTTGATGCTCAAGGGGGAGATAATGTCCCACACAATGTTCATTTTTGGAAAGTGTTTGACCAAGTCCAAAAGACAACCTGAAACTTACGATGATGATGGTGAACATAAAGTTGTTGATGCAACCATTTGACTAGTTGAGGGGGAGTCTACAGGACAGGGGGAGTACAGAATTGTGTTGGTGACAAAGGCAAAGGCATTCGATTATTTTCGGTTTGATTTTTGAATTGATTGAATTGCTTAATCCCAAGTAACCAAGTAAAATGTATTTCTTATCAATGTTTTCATGGAAGTTTTACTTTCTGTCAAAAATATTTTGAAAAAGGCAAACAAATTGAAAAAAATAAAATCGGCATTACTTGAAGTTATAAGGAGAAATGATAGTACATCAGTAGATGTTCAGTTACACATGACCTTAGTTAGACTTTGTGATTGCTTATCTAATATATCTGTGATAAATGTTTTGATCAGAACTTCTTAGACTGCACAGTATGGGAAATGATAGCTTCATAACTGCTTATGCTTAACAAAAATTGATGCTTGATGCTTATATCTTTAAATTTGGATACTAGCATGTAGTCCGAATTGTCAACAGACTATGAGTATCTTTGGTCCACTAGTAGTGTGACAACATAATGAACTTTGTGACAACTGTGATTTTAACCCATGGTATGCCGGGTGTGTGTGTAAAAGATCATTATCAGATAAAGAATATAAGATCTAAAGTACTTCATGAGACCAGTATCGGTTATGTCGTTAAACATAATTTTTCAGTTCACTTCACTGTCCATGCCACGAAAAACACGCAATGTGATGTTGAACTAAGATATGTTTCTGACAACATCTGTTGAAACCTATACTAGCCCTTGGATCAATTCTCTTGATTCCATTGAATATATCCAGATAACAGTTGGATCACGCTACCCTGTGTCATTGAATCAATCGATTCCTTGATCAATCTTATGTTGAAGAATTCTAGCGATACAATCAATCTGTTACTATGAATCATGATACTTCATCCAAACCAAGATATTTGAATCATTCGATTCTGAATCATTCTGAATCTCTGCTTGAATTTTTCATATGTTTAACGGTATAATTTCATCCTGGAAATTGAAAATTATCTTGCAATGATCTTATATGTCTTGAAGATAATGCAGGTTTATTTTCTGTTGGCATATTTGTGGGGTACACGTTGTATTACAAAATAAATGGTACCTTAATTCACAAGAACATTGGACAAAGATACTGATGGTTTCAAATGTTATAATATTGACAACATAGATTGACATGTTATGTGTTGCAAATTCGTATGTAATTTATTATAAGCATGTTATGATTTGATCCCATCTTCTTTGAAGTTTTTCGTGTATCATTACATGTTTTGGTTGAAGCTTAAAAGATTTGATCTTATATGTTGATGCATTGTTTATACTAATATGATCTTCTTACTCGTAATGTTCGACCAAAAATATGTGATTTACTATTTTACAGTTCAGTTTATACAGAGAAAAACCAAAAAGATTTTGTGTTTCTTATGCTTGAAAAATTAAAAAGATTTTATTTTTCCAGCTTCCATGGAAATTTTACTTGTTGGTTACACTTGGTTGTTCTTCTTTGCCATAAGTGAAAATTTGCAGATAGAAGTTGACAAGGGGTCCTTCTCCCAAGTTTTCCTCTAGAAAGAAAGAAAGAGTGTGCAGATGTACAAGACAAAGACTATGATCTGTTTGAGGACCGATGACAATCTTCTGAAGCTGTTTTCAAGGGGGAGTCTGTTGGAGCATATTCTGGTGACAACGAGCTTAAAGATTCTATGTCTTAGTCTTAGAGTCTTTACTTGTAATGTGTTAGAATTGTAAGCAACAGTTAAGGGAGAGTCTGTTAGAGCATGTTTTGTAATTGTCGCTGAAATTCAATGTTGTAAGTTAGCGAAGTTGTAAAGTTCGCCTAAGGAACTTAGAGCGAACTTGATAAACTTGTTAGGGGTGAACTTAACAAGTTTGCCTGTGGTCTTTGTGGTTTCCCTATAAATAGGTGTTTACATGTCAGTTGTAAGAGTCTAGAACACAGAATAGAAAAACTGAGAGAACTTGTAAACTGAGATTTGTGGTGGAAATACAAAGAGGATTATTTACACCGTGTTGTTGATTGAGTTACACGTTGCACGTTGATCATAGATTCCGTACGTTATCACCGTGTCGTACCGCGAGTTTAGAGATCTGTCACGTCTGAACCGGGACCTACACAACTGACTAACAGATCTGGAGGTTCCTTTTCGGCTAGTAGTGAGACTAACCCTAACGCGTCTCTGAAGGTTCTGACCACACGCGGTGGTAAGGGGTTAGAGAGTGAGCAGACACCGGCGGCTAATGACGATGAGCCGTTAGATGAGGAGATAGAGATGGAGACACCTGAAGGGGCACACGAGAGGCGAGTCCCATCAAGTACCGTGCCCAACGATGAGTCTCCCGTCGAGAAGGAGGAGAATGAGGAGAAGAAGCAGACACCTGATTTTGATCTTACTCGTGTTCCATATCCTGCTCGCCTAATGCAGCAGAAATATGCTAGGGATTATGGACACTTTCTAGAGTTATTTAAGCAGTTAAAAATTAATCTTTCATTTGTTGAAGCCCTCCAGCATATGCCTAAATATGCTAAATTCCTTAAGGATCTTTTGTCTAATAAGAAGAAGCTGGAGGACCTATCGACAGTCACTCAGAATGAAAGATGTTCTGTGGTGGTCTAGAACAAGCTACCAGAGAAATTAGCAGATCCGGGTGTCTTCACGATCCCGTGTTTGTTTGGTAGTTCGACTCTACACCACGCGTTGACCGATCTCAGGGCTAGCATCAACCTGATTCCATACTCTCTCTTTGAGAAGCTAGGCCTTGGAGATCCGGACCCTACACGAATGAGCATATCTTTAGCCGACCGTTCGGTAAAATATCAACTGGGAATAGTGGAGAATCTGTTGGTGAAGGTTGATAAGTTTGTTTTCCCCGCGGACTTTGTCATTCTTGATATGGAGGTTGAAGATAGAGTTCCACTGATTTTGGGATGCCCCTTCTTGCGCACCGCCAAGTTATTGATTGATGTCTTTGACGGTAAGATCACACTTCGTGTGGGGGATGAAAATGTCACCTTTGATGTCATGAAATCGAGGAAGAATTCTAGTGGTCAGGACGATTTCGTGTTCTTTCTAGACACTTCATATCTCACATGGATCATTGCCTTGACTATATGTGTGGCGCTGATTTGCTTAACACACAACACCTATGTAAGGAGGACCAGGAGATTGAGACTGATGCTTCCCCCGAGCAAGGTCCGAGCCACCCGGCTTGTACACCTCCTGAGTACCCAGAGGTATTTGAGGTTGCTGAGGTCACCACGGAGGAGTAGAAGCCATTGGTTGAGGCACCATCGTCCCTTGAGCTTAAAGAGCTACCTTCTCACTTGGAGTATGCTTTCTTGGATGGTGAAGCTGGTTTACCCGTCGTGATTTCTGCTGCACTGACGGAGGAGGAGAAGAAGAGGTTGATAGATGTGCTGAAGGTACATAAACAGGCTATTGCGTGGAAGTTCACAGACATAAAGGGCATCAGCCCTACTTTCTACACGCATAGGATACTCATGGAGGATGAGCACAATCCTGTTGTGCAACCTCAAAGGAGGCTTAACCCTAACATGTCTGATGTAGTGAAGAAGGAGGTCCTTAAACTCCTTGATGTTGAATTGATATATCCTATTTCTGATTCAAGATGGGTTCTCCCGACTCAGGTCGTCCCAAACAAGGGTGGGATGACAGTTGTGAAGAACGAGAAGAATGAGTTGATCCCTACGAGGACAGTCACCGGTTGGAGATTATGCATTGACTATAGGAGACTGAACAATGCCACCAGGAAGGACCACTTCCCCCTTCCTTTCATTGACCAGATGCTGGAGTGCCTATCGGGGCAGCAATTCTATTGTTTCCGAGATGGTTTCTCAGGTTATTTCCGGATCCCCATTGCACTGGAGGATCAGGAGAAAACCAGCTTTACATGTCCGTATGGTACCTTCGTGTACCGGCGTATGCCATTCAGGTTTTGTAATGCTCCGGCCACCTTTCAGAGGTGCATGGTGGCTATCTTTTAGGATATGATCAAGACTTCCATGGAGGTTTTCAAAGATGATTTTTCTGTATTTCGGAGTTCATTCGATCACTGTTTGCTTAATCTGGAGAAGATGAGGAGGAGATGCATAGATACGAAGTTGATGCATAATTGGGAGAAGTGTCACTTCATGGTGATTGAGGGGACTGTGCTAGGGCACAAGGTTTCACGTGCCGGTATTGAAGTGGATAGAGCTAAGATTGATACTATTAGTAGGGGTGTTCAAACGAATCGAATCGGGTTATTCGCTTTATTCGAATCGAATTATTCAAATTTGATTTTTTTTTTCTGGATTCGAATTCGATTAGATTGGAATATTAAATCACTTAAACCGATTCGAATAAGCTTATTCGAATCGAATCCGAATCTATTCGAATAAACCGACTTACTATTTATTTATTTTTTTGAAAAAAAGATTAAAAAGTTACAAATACTCAGTCTCAAATATTGAAATTCTGTATAAATTTTTTTATGAATTTGAATTTGAAGCCCATACCAAACTTAAAAAAAAGCCCAAATCAACCTAAATAAAAGGTTATTATATATTTTAAAAAATAAAAAATTATATAATATATAAATTCGGTTTATTCGAATCGAATCGAATCGAATTGGGGATTTTAGGATTCAAATTCGACTTATTTATTCGAATCGAATAATTATTCAATTCGAATAATCCAAAATTCGAAATCGAAATTTTTTTTGAATTCGGTTCGAATCGAATTTCAATTTATTCGAATGGGATTCGAATAATGAACACTCCTAACTATTAGTAGACTTCCACCGCCTACCAATGTCAAATCCGTTCGTAGTTTCTTAGGTCATGTAGGTTTCTATAGCCGTTTCATTAAAGATTTTTCAAAGATCACCCGAACCATGACCCGTCTTCTTGAAAAGGAAGTCCAGTTTGAGTTTGATGTTGATTGTCTTAAGGCGTTTGACCTCTTGAAGGAAAAGTTAGTTTGGGCTCCCATCTTGATAGCTCCCGACTGGAGCTTGCCCTTTGAGCTCATATGTGATGCGAGTGATTTCGCAGTCGGGGCGGTCTTAGGTCAAAGGAGAGAGAGAAGCACCTCCACCCAATTTATTACGCGAGTAAAACTCTTAACGATGCTCAACAGAATTACACAACTACCGAGAAGGAGTTGTTAGCGGTGGTGTTTGCTTTCGATAAGTTCCATTCCTATTTAGTGCTCTCTAAGACCATTGTCTACACGAATCATGGGGCATTGCGATACCTGTTCACAAAGAAACATGCCAAACCTAGATTGATTCGATGGATTCTCTTGATTTATGAGTTTGATATTAAGATTAAAGACAAGAAGGGTGCAGAGAATGTAGCAGCCGACCATTTTTCGAGGTTAGAGGATCCTGGGAGGGAAGAGATCCGGGAGGAGGCCATAAGGGACACATTTTCCCATGAGTCCTTGATGATGGTGAGTGTGAGGTCGGACATAAAACCGGTGTTTTACATGAGTGTCGACGCACAAGGTTTGCCATGGTTTTCTGACATAGCAAACTACTTGGCTGATGGTGTAGTGGTTAAGGGCATGACATCCCAACATAGGCGTAAATTCTTTGCAGTTGCCAACCACTACATTTGGGATGCTCCACATTTATTTCATGTGGGAGCTGATAGAGTTTTGAGGAGATGTGTGAGTAAGGAGGAAGGTGTAGAGATCCTAAAGCATTGTCACGAGGGCTTGACGGGAGGTCACAACGGAACCTCTTACACCGCCAAAAGGGTGCTTGACTCTAGTTTTTATTGGCCGACAATGTTTAAGAATGCTCATGAGTTAGTGAAACGGTGTGATGCATGTCAACGCACCGGTTATATCTCATCCCGGAATGAGATGCCCCAGAACCCGATCCAGGTTGTTGAAGTGTTTGATATTTGGGGCATTAACTTCATGGGTCCGTTCCCAGCATCCCTAGGGAACCGGTACATTCTTGTGCCGATAGACTATGTTTATAAGTGGGTCGTGGCTCAATCCTTGCCTACAAATGATGCCCGAGTAGTGGTGGGATTCCTAAAGAAGTTGTTCCGCAGGTTTGGTACCCCTAGAGCCCTAATTAGTGATAGGGACGCATATTTCTGTAACGCCCAGATGGAGAAGGTGTTGTCACGCTATGGGGTCACCCATTAGCTATCGACTGCCTATCATCCACAAACTAGTGGGCAAGTAGAAAATGCAAATAAGGGAGTGAAGAGGATCTTGGAGAAAACTGTCGGGAAGAATAGGAAGGATTGGTCCTACAAGTTAGATGATGTGCTTTGGACTTTTAGAATTGATTTCAAAACACCTATTGGGACCACACCCTTTAGGATGATATACGGCAAGGCGTGTCACTTACCGGTAGAACTAGAACACAAAGCATATTGGGCCTTAAAGGCAGTCAACCTTGACTTTCCTAAAGTAGCATAACACCGGTTTCTGCAGTTGCATGAGTTAGATGAGTTGCGTGACGAGGCATACGCACGTTCTTGGAGTTACAAAGAGCGTACAAAGGCATTTCACGATCGTCGGTTGAGAGGGGTGAAAGAATTCAAGTGTGGGGATAGAGTGTTGGTATATAATTCTAGATTGAAACTATTCCCCGGTAAGCTTAAGTCAAGGTGGACATGACCGTACACGGTGAAGCAAGCATATACATACGGTATAATGGCGCTACATGATGGTGAACTTAGCTCGTGGAAGGTAAACGGTCATAGATTGAAAAAAATTCTTAAGGGGTGAACAAGTTTTGAAAAAGTTTTGTTCCAGGTATGTATGCTCTCCATTCTAAGGTTGGAACAAGTTTTGAAAAACAAGATGAAAAAAATTCTTAAGGGGTGAAATTTTTTCTGAGTATAAAAACGGACTTTACTTTCTGTGATTGAAGGCTCCTCGTGGTACGCGAGAGATAAAAACGGCCGACAGTTACACTTGTCCCCCGCGGTACGCGTGGGACCTTATCAGGTTTCCTCGCGATACGCGAGGCATTCAAAAGACACCCCCATTTAAATCTTTCTCGCGATACGCGTGAGGTGTGTGGTCTTCTATCGCGATACGTGAGAGTTTTTTAATAGCAGATAAAAATAAAAACCCCAAATTGGGTTGTCCTTTTCACTCTCACCATTTAACCACCATCGACCACCACCGGCCGTAATCTCCATCTCCGGCGAATCCCACCCACACCACCATAAGACCACCACCGTGTCACCACTACCACATGCCGTCACCACCGTCCGTCACACCACCATCTACCGTCGCATCCGTCACCACCCTCCGAATGTTCATCAATCACCACTAACCACCATCATCGCCTAATCACAGACCTAATCCCACTTCCGACCACCATCAGCTACACCCTCCCCTTCCGACCACCGTCGTTCACCACACACCACTATTTCGGGCTACAACAGGGGTTCGGATTCTCTTTCATCTATTGGATTTGGTTATTTAGCTCCACATTGAGGTATAATTTCTTGTTTCACATTGTAATTGGAGTCGGGTTTCAGTACATTGTGTATAGTTGTCATTATGCATCATTAGGGACGTTATTTTCAGTTTGTAGTGTACCTTGAGTCATTTAGATATCCTGAGCTAAATTGTGTATGATAATGTAACTTAGGTCATGGCGGGATTGTAAATTGAGTCGTCTACCATGCCAAGTGAGTCGAATTGAGTCTAGTATTGTTTAATTTGAGTCGCTTCATGTGTAAATTTTCTGTAAAGTTTAAATCTTTTCTAGTACGTGGAAGTTAAAGTAATTTGAGTCATAAATTCTAGTAAATGTTGTAGTCTTGTAAATTGTACCCTAGGATACACCTATGATTTTCTTGCAGGTTTAGACCGCCTCGCCCGTACTCAATCTCCATTCAGGCGAGGTTGTCTGGTTTTTATATAATCAAAAATGGTATCCCAAATTTTTCAATTTTTTTAAACTTTTGTAACATCTTATGAAATGCTATACGGTCGCCCGGCCCGGTCTCTTATTTTGTTATTGTATATTTGTTATTCTAACTTTATTTTGTAGGCATGTCTTATCCAGGACAGTCTTCTAGCGCAGCCGATGGGGCCAAGCGCAGACGTGGACCATTGCCCCATCTACAAGGCGACCCTGAGGAGCCGCGTCTGATCCGTCGGACATCGCGTGTCATTCGATACGTGGTTCTAGAGGTTCGTCCAGCCGCCGATGCAGAGCCGATTCCGCTTGACGCTAGAGTTCTCAGCCACCATACACTACTCAGGTTCGAGCTTATGACAGAGGAATCGGTGCAGCTAGAGCTTTCCATAGACATGGAGTTATATCAGCACCGCACGATCGACTGGCCGCTAGTCGAGGAGCTAGGGCAGTTGTAGAGGTTGCAGGAGCTGCTAGGTGACCGTTGGCCCGCGGCCTTGGCCTGTGACATGAAACTGTACCAGGAGTTACCGTCGAGTTCCATTCCACTTTTAGGTACGTCACATGCCAGTTCGATGAGCCGACCGCGGTTTCTTTTCCCTAGGCCGACTCGTCTACGATATGTCGGTACCACAGTTCGTCGTGGCCACCGGCTGGTACATAGATGCCGAGGTGGCGGAGCAGAGGTTTACCCAGAGCTTGCGTGGTTTATTCAGGAGGCGATACGATTAGGGGCTAGCGACAGTCAGTTACGTGAGTTTTGGCATTCCATCGCCGATGGACCGTACTCTTCATATCCCTTGGAGTTGTCCATTCGCGACCACCTCATTCGATACATTCACCGGATCTTGGCTTGCACTCTCATCGGACGCCGGTCCGGTATTGAGAAGTGCAGCCAGATCAATCTATTTTTCCTTTATTGTATAGTTGGCCACCACGAGGCCAACCTGGCACCCATTCTGATTTCATCTATAGCCAGGGGTCGTCGAGGTGTGCCGGAAGCCAGGTTGGATCTCAGACCGCACATTAGTAGGTTAGCAGAGCGTTTGGGAGTTTTTAATCGTTATTCAGGCCGTCTACTCACACGGGGCCCGGATACGATTCCATATGGTTTGGTAGAGTTGAGGTTGGTGGGGATCATATAGATGGAGGATCCGCCACGGTTTGTAGGGTTAGGCATGGTCCGTAGGTCCTACCACATGTCGGGACACCTGCCGAGCAGGAAGTACAAATGGGGGCGCCCTCAACTAGACAGAGGATTCCACACCATATAAAGCGCCCCTAGATTCAGCATCCATTACGCCCTCATCCACTTGTGCCACTTACCCTTGAGGACCTCAAAGATCAGTTATTTATTAGGATGGACAGGCAGGATGACGCGATCAGGCATTTGATGACTCAGCAGGAAGTCGAGATCCCATCATTTTTCAGGGCACCAGACCAAGATCAGCCAGATGCAGGTGGAGATCAGTGATCATCAGCAGCACCTTCCGCCAGGTTGTATATTTTGTTTCCATGTATTTTGGTTCTGTATTTCTTTTTATGTATTTCTTTATTTTATCTTGGCATCTGATGTATATATTATTTTGTACTTGGGGGCTCGGCAAGTTTTGGTGGTTTGTTATATATATTATCGTGGTTGTTTGATATTGGTTGCTAGTTTGTTTAGAAATCAGTCGTTTTCGTTCGTAAGGAATTATTGGAATCTTCGTGAGTTGAGCGCGTTAGAATGGAGGGCTAGGGAACAAGATTTCCAACGAATATCACAATCATTATATCAGGGAAGTCTGGTTCGATTTTTGTATACTTTATTTTTCTTTTATTTTTATTTCTAACTTATTTTAATTTTCTTATTTTTTTTTTGTAAATTTCTTTTAGTTTACCATCATTTCTCGGTCCACATTGAGGAAATGTGAATTTTAAGTGTGGGGATGGGAGACATTAGTCTAGGTTTTGTACTTTGGTCTGTTGTTGTAAATTAAAAAATAAATAAGTAAATAAAACGCCATTTGAATTAGAAATCTTGCAAGCACATGGAAAATGATAGGTAAAACTGGGTATAAATTGTGTTTTGAATTGAAATAAAATAAACAATAGAAAACGTCTCTAATTTGAGATGAATCGGTAGGCCCAGCCAGTATTGAAAGCTTAAACATCCTGTAGATGCATAATATATCCCTAATCCCTTGTAATATGTATTTCATCTATGTTTAATGTAATTATTTGATGTATTAATGAAATTACATGTTTATCCTTAATGTTTACTCATATATAACGACTGTGTATTAAATGATCTGATAAATATCGATAACGTTGATCAATCGTGCTATTGAAAGGCCCATTCGCACGAATGGATCATGAGAATGATCCATTCGTGCGAATAGATCATGAGAATGATTCATTCACTAGAATATGTCATGAGAATGACTCATTCGCACGAATGAAACATTCTGATGATTCATTCTTACGAATGAACCATTCTGCTGATTCATTCGCACGAATGAGTCCATTCACATGGCTCATTCGTACGAATAGCCTCTGCACTATATATATAACTTTCACTTCATGAGCACATAACGAAAAAGATATACAACACATATACACATACTGTCCAGAGTAGAACAAGACTAAGAACAGAACACACAAAAACTCTCTTCACCTGTACTGTCTAATATCTGTCCGTTGAGAGTTTCTAGGTCTTGTATCCAACTTCTCTACACCAAAGGGTCGATAGAAACCTTCGATTCGTCGTCTAATCCGCTCGTTTCTTACGACCCGATCCGTGTCATAGATTGGATTGCCAATCAAATCGGATTCCGCACGATTTGGTTCGGTTAATGTGTTGAATCATTGGATCAAGGTAGATCCCGATCCAACAAAGTAGTATCAGAGCCTGTTGTGCTCTAGATTCAACATAGAAAATCTGATCTTGCTTTTTCTAGCTTCTTGAATGTTATAAAGATCACTTGATCGTTGTTTAGCCACGTTCAAATCTTGTGTTTATTGCTTCTGAGTGATCTGATCATTTCAGTTTCAAGATCTGATAAGAGGCTCAATCATTGGTGCTTTTTGGTGCAAAAAAGTCAAACTGCCCTCTGTCGTACGAATGGCTACTATGATGAACTTCATTCGCACGAATGGCTCCTACCATTCGCACGAATAGATCAAGTCTCCCGCTCGTTTGTTCAAACTTCCAATCGCACGAATAGAAATTCCATGCGCACGAATAGAAAATTCCATTCGCACGAATAGAGAATTCCATTCGCACGAATAGAAAATTCCAATCGTACGAATAGAAAATTCCATTCGCACGAATAGAAAATTCCAATCGCACGAATAGAAAATTCCATTCGCACGAATAGAACCCATTCGCACAAATATCTTCTGAATTTTTTTTAAGTGTCGAAAAACTTCGTTTTTTACCATGTCGGACTTAGCTTTTGTTGCCAGTCAGAACAGCAAAATCCAAAACTTGTTATTAATCGATAATGAAGCTGGAAATGCTAACAAGGCTCCAAAACTCATGACAATGGACGAATATCATCACTGGAAAAACAGGTTTGAGATACACATTAATGGAGTTGATACAAACTTATGGATGATGTTAGAGAATGGATATCAGAAAGTGTTGAGTGAGGATGGAACTCCTGTTTTGCTTTCCCTTTTAAGTGAACAACAAAGAAAAGATTATGACTTAGAAAAGAAGGCATATGCTATCCTATCTCAGGCCATATCAAGAGAAATATTTCATCAATTCAGGCAGTTTAAAAAAGGCTTCAAAATCTCTGTGGGATGCCTTAGAACAACGTCACGAAGGAAATGCTTCGTTGAAAGCTACCAATGCTAAGGCCATTAAGAAGGAATTTGATAATTTTATGTATATTGGAAATGAGTCCTTAGATGATCTATTTGAGAGATTCTATCACTTGATGAGTGAATTACATGCCCATGGGGTCAAAACAACGAAAGAAGAAAAGGTTCAATGCATGGCAGATGCACTACCACCAAAATGGGATTCATTCTTGATGGTTCTCAAACAGAACAATACTCTTGAAACCATTGATATTAATGAATTTCTTCAGAAATTGAGAGAACAAGCGGTGATGAATAAGTGGAAGTTAAAGAGAGGTGTACAAGCTCAGGATCCTTCATTGTACTATTCTACATCAACTCAACAAAATGCTCCTTTGCAGACTGCGTTTGTATCAAACAAGTCAAATGTTTCAGCCAGCCAGTCTTCAACAGCTCATGCTTCAGTTCCATCAAGCTCGATTCCAAAGCAGGGAAATACTGCTAGTACTCCTCCACCAAGCCCCATTAAATTGCAAACAGACAACTTCAACAAGGTTACTATCGAAGTGGCCAAGGAACACATGGCACTGTTGTCTACCGTTGTCAATTCATATGATAGTCTTGTTGCTGGACAGGTTGGAAACAATCATCTGACAGCAGAAGACTATGCTCAGATTGATAAGGATGAAATGGATCGAATTGATATAATGTGGGCTCTTGCAAGTGCAGTCAGAAGAGCGAGAGATTATGTAAAAAGGACCGAAAAAACTCTCGAAGGGAACAAAGACACTACTTATGGTTTTGATCTGTCTGCTGTTGTTTGTTTTAACTGTGGTGAGAAAGGGCATTTTGCTAGGCAATGTGAAAAGCCTAAACAGACTGGAAACCGCAACCCTTTCAACAACCGTCAAAGCCAACCGAAGCCACAAACTCAAAATACAGAAACAAACATTGTTCCAGTTACTCTTGCACAAGATAAGGGCACTTCAAGTGGAACAAAAGCTATGGTTGTTCAAACAGATGAGACTGTTGATTGGTCTTTTAAATTTGGAACTGATGGCAGTTCAGGGGATAGAGCTTACATGGCAAAGGCTGTAGAAGTCAATGAAGAATCAGATTCTGATGCTGAGAGAGAGATTGCTTCAGAAAGTTCATCAGCTGCAGACGACACATCTTCAAACAGTTCTGGCTTCACAGCTGAGAATGAAGATAAATCATCTGTTGTCTCTTCAAGTCAATCAACAGCTGATGTGGATGATAACAATTCCTCTTCTGAATCTACCTGTAGCTGTGCTTTTATGGTAAAAACATCCACAGGCATTCAGGTAAATTCTGACAGTTTTGAAAGTGAGTCTGAATCTCAACCGTGTTTAATTTGTGATGAACTTGAGAAGAAAGTTGAGACACTTAAAAGTCACAACACAGACTTAATTACTGATTTAACTGCTTGTCTTGAAGCAAACCGTGTTTTAAAGGGAAACGAACTTGCCTTCAAAAACAAAATTGATCTTTTAAATAGGCAAGTTCATGAATTAGAAATCTGTGTTATCAAAAAACAAAATGCCATCACTTTTTATTTAAACACGATTGATGAAACAAAGAAAAAGCTGGCGCTTGTCGAATGTGATTATGAAACTTTAAATCAAAAGCTGAAAAGTTATTCAAATGCTTCTTACCTTCTTGATTACATGATTTCACGTCGTCCAGAAAAGAAAAATGCTGGGATGGGGTATAAAAATTGTCCTCCACCGGTGTTGAATACTATGGTAAACACACCGGATGATAACCCAATCATTGACTTTAAGGTCAAAACGCCACTTGTCGTTGATCCAACCGAAAACAAAATTCCTCAACCAAAGGTTAACGATAATGGTGCTTCGACCTCGAAGTCCCAGTGTGTTGATGGAATGGTAGAAGAGTGTGATGAAGACGACGATGAGTGCCCTACTCGTGGTTTGGGACACAAAAACTCGTCTGCTCCATAGAATGACAGCATTGGTATTTCAAAATCTGTTTCTAAAAATGTTTTTAAAATTAAACAAACCAATTGCCGTCCATCTTATCCCACTACTTCTGATCAGAAGAGTCAAGTAACCAAAGCCTCAATCAAAAAGGTTAATTTTGTTAAAGCTGGAGAGTCTGTTCAATCAAACAAGTCACTCTCTTCAGCCGAACAAAAAGAAGCTAAGGCTGGTGGTTCAAAAACTCACCAAAGTGAAAATCAATACAGATCTCAGAGGTTGGTTGAGCGGAGATACTGTTTTGAGTGCTGTACAAAAGGACACATTGTTGTCAACTGTCCTTATCTTCAGAAGCCAAGTAAAAGAGTTAACCACTTTCCAGAAAATAAACAAAAGCTTTTAAAGTCAAAATCTAACTCTTTTACCCAACAACAAGTGCATCAAAATAAAGTTAAACAAAAGATGCATGACTTGTTGGTCTCTGATTCGAGTTCCACACCTGCACAAATCGTTAAGCAATCCACTGTTTATCATAAACAGTCGTTGCACAAAGAACATGTGTGGAAAGCAAAATCAGATGATGTTTCTAACGACTGTACTACAAAGTCAAATGGTTGTTCCAAAAATCCACAAGGACAGTGGATGGATTGTACTGTGGTAGATGAGACTGGGAAACCCAAGACCGTAAAGGCTTGGGTTCCTAACCTAAACTAATTATTTTCCTTCTTGTGCAGGTTGTCCTTTATAATCCTATTAGCAATAATTGGATTATTGACAGTGGGGCATCCAGGCACATGACTGGGAACTTAGCTCTCCTTTTCGACGTCAGAAATATCAAAGGGGGCTATGTTTCATTTGCAGGCGATAAAGGTGGTTTTATCTCAGCTCAGGGAACACTGTCTAATGGAGCTGTCAGCTTTGAGAAGGTCAACTTTGTCAAACAGTTGGATAACAACTTGCTCTCTGTTTCTCAAATCTGTGATAAGGAGTTCAAGGTTCTTTTTGATGACAAGCACTGTTATATCTTGAAAAAGGAGTTTATGATTCCAGAAGACATGGTGATTATGTCTGCTCCAAGAGTGAATGATCTTTATATTCTTGACATGTCACAAGCATCATCATCAGTGTCCACAGCATCATGTTTTGTTTCAAAAGCCACTGAGAAGGATTCTATTTTATGGCACAAAAGAATGGGACATCTCAGTCTCAGAAAAATGAATCATTTGGTGCACAAAAATCTTGTTGAAGGAATCACTGTGAAAAGTTTTCATCTTCCTGACTCGTGTGTTTCTTGCAAGAAAGGCAAGCAGACCAAGAAATCTCATAAACCCAAATCTCAACATTCCATCACTATACCACTAGAGCTCTTACACATGGACTTGTTTGGTCCTATCAACCGGAAGAGCATTTACTGGAGACTTATATTGTTTGGTTGTGACGGATGAGTATTCGAGATATTCTTGGGTGATGTTCTTGAAAGAAAAATCTGAGACTTTTGAATATGTGGAGATTCTGATTACCAAATTGGAGTCTCTGTATAAGTTAAAGGTTAGGAGGATCCGTTCGGACAATGGTACTGAATTTAAAAATCACCTTATGGAAACTTTCTATCAAAAACTTGGTATTCACCATGAATTCAGTGCACCATATGTTCCACAAATGAACGGTGTTGCTGAGAGGAAGAATCGGACCTTGATAGAAGCTGCAAGGACTATGCTCGCTGACTCAAACTTACCCGTGCAGTTCTGGAATGAAGCTATTGCTAATGCGTGTTACACTCTCAACCAGGTTCTAGTTGTCAAGCGTCACGATAAAACTTGCTTTGAATTGTTGCATCAACGGAAACCGAACTTACAGTATCTTGAACCGTTCGGCGCTCCATGTACCATGTTAAAAAAGGATGCTCATGGCAAGTTTAACGAGAAAGTAGAGGAAGGTTACTTCTTAGGGTACAGCACTCCCAATAAACGAGTTTATAACAAAGCTTCTAGGAATGTAGAAGAATGGTACCATGTTGATGTTCAAAAGTATACCTCTCCTGCTGCTGGAAAAGGTCTTCCTTGGATGTTTGATTATGAAGAACTTTTTTCCTCGTTTAATCTTCCTCCAGAATATTCAGATGAGGAGGTTGTTGTTCAAATGTTGTATGATGCTCAAAACGCATCTGATGAACATGTGCAACCTACTCCCTCATCATCTGACATTCCTGAGTCATCCAATAACACACAAGTCACATAGGATGATGACTCTTCTTCTTCTTCAGGGTATGAGGATTCTCGACCAGAAATAGACCAGGTGATTGAAGATCATTCCCATGATGTTGTACAATTGAGTGATGATGTTTCACATTCTGTGGCAATTGAACAGAGTATCACAAACCTTGATCAAACTGTTGAGGTTCCTGCTCATCCTGTGGCTAGGATTGATAGAATTCATCCTCAACAGAACATTATTGGTGATCCCACATCTGGTGTCAAAACTAGGGGTCAGATCAACTCTGGAGTCTACTCAGAAATCATGGAATCTGGTGTGGTCAACGATTGTGCGCATTCATGTTTCGTCTCGCAAATCAAACCACGGTCTATAACAGATGCTTTAAAAGAAGAATCTTGGGTAAATGCAATGCAGGAAGAACTGCTCCAATTTCAGAAGCTCGGAGTTTGGAAGTTAGTTGATTTACCAAAAGGAGCTAAGAAGATTGGTACTCGATGGGTTCTTCGTTGCAAAAGGAATGATCAAGGAATAGTCATAAGAAATAAGGCTCGTTTGGTCGTTCAGGGATTTAGGCAAATTGAAGGTATAGATTACAATGAAGTGTTTGCACCGGTTGCTCGTCTGGAAGCAATTCGAATTTTTCTTGCTTATGCATCCTACAAAAGGTTCAAAGTCTATCAAATGGATGTAAATAGTGCATTCCTTCATGGAGAAATCAGTGAAGTCGTATACGTCAGTCAACCTCCCGGGTTTGAAGATCCTAGGCATCGTGACCGTGTCTACAAATTGGACAAGGCACTGTATGGATTGCACCAAGCTCCGCGAGCGTGGTACGAGACACTTTCCACTCATCTTCTGAACAACGGATTTAGAAGAGGTGTCATCGACTGCACGTTGTTTATTCGGGAAAAGGGTGGAGAACTTTTAATGGTACAGGTATACGTGGATGACATTATTTTTGGATCGACGAATGATGTTCTGTGCAAAGAATTTGAAAGAGTTATGCAGGATAAGTTCGAAATGAGTTCCATGGGAGAGATGAAGTTCTTTCTAGGGCTACAAGTAGATCAATCTGAGGCAGGGATTTTCCTTCATCAAACCAATTATGTTGGAGACATACTGAGCCGATTCAGTATGACTGATGCCAAACCTGCTGGTACTCCATTGGCGATCAATCACGGGATTTCGCCTGATGACAAGGGGGAGTATATTGATGCTACTCTCTATCGAGCCATGATCGGATCTCTCATGTATCTCACCGCATCTCGACCAGACATCATGTTCGCCACGTGTCTCTGTGCCCGATATCAGTCAAAACCAAAAGTCTCCCACTTAATTGTTGTCAAAAGGATTTTTCGTTATCTGAAGGGTACTCCTAATCTTGGATTATGGTACTCTAATGATGATAACTTTGAGCTTACTGCATATAGTGATTCTGATTATGGTGGTTGCAAAACAGACTTCAAGTCTACATCTGCAGGGTGTCAGTTCTTTGGAAACCGTCTCGTGACATGGCAATGCAAAAAGCAGACTTCAGTGGCTACATCTACATGTGAAGCTGAATACATCGTTGCTGCCAGTTGCTGTTCTCAAATTATCTGGATTCAACAGCAACTTCGGGACTACGGTTTGCAATTCTCTAACACTCCTATTTATGTAGATAATTCTGCTGCCATAGCTATCACTAAGAATCCGGTTCAGCATTCAAAAACCAAACACATCGGTATAAAATATCACTTCATTCGTGATTGTTTTGAAAAGAAACTTATTGATATGGTTCAAATTAACACTGATTTCCAAAAGGCCGACCTCTATACAAAAGCCTTTGACAAACCAAGATTTTTATTCTTGTTAGAGTTAAACGGCATGAAAAAGAAGGATGACGTTGTTCCGGACCAAGAGTCGAGTCAATAATCATTTTTATCAATTACATTCCTGTATATATTTTTCTTTCTTGCGTTTCTTAAAAATTTAAAAAAAAAAAAAAAAAAACTCAAAAAGATTTTTCATTTTAAAATTTTAGGGGGAGAAAATGTCAGTAAGAAAATGATCTCTCGCTGAGAAAAATGATAGTACACAGATGCTAGTTATCTGAGACAATCAAAAAGATTTACTAATTGTGTACAGTTTGTTTAAAAAAAAATAAAAATAAAAAATTTTGTACAGTCTAAAACCCAACTCAAAAATGAGAAATCGTATCCAACCTTTGGGAAGTGATGGCACACTAACCATATATATGAAACACATTGCATTTAATGTCATAGTGAATAGTCACACTAAGTCGACATGTGATGCATTGATAGGCTTATCTTACTGAATCTCGACCATTGATAATTGATCTATACCATATTAGATATTGTCTTGTGAGTCACATAATGGTGAAAGGATTGACGAAAATCAACAATAGAAACTGAAGGTGTTTCTCATTCTGTGCACACCAGTTATCATCGGTTTAATGAGATATCAGAAAGTAGTTATAAAATTAAAAAAAATTAGATTCCGAAGTCGTATACGTGCCATATTGCCTTGTAAATACCTGGCTGAAGCCGTCCATGCGATTAAGAATAAAATAAAAGTATGAATCCGAATCCGTATATGTGCCATATTACCGGGTTGCAGCCTGGTTGAAGCCATCCATGGGATAAGATGAACACAAACACCGTTAGCTGAATACGTGCCATATTGCCTTGTAAATACCTGGCTGAAGCCGTCCATGAGCTGATGGCTGTCACTGTGAATACTAAAAAAAAAAAAAAAAAAAAAAAAAAATTGGTGTAGTAAAGAAGTAACAGGGAATAACTGAGATCTCATGAACTTATGATGACTGGTTAAGTAAGTTGTGCTGATTTGAAACATTAACATGTTTTGAAAAGTAATTCCAGTCAATTCTTAACTAGTGTGGGACACACAGATAATGGACTTAATCCTTCAAGATCATCTTGTAAGTGTTGAGAAAAGGTATGCATAAGTTTAAGATGGACAAACATATCAATGATCGCATTTTGACTAAGTGTACTTAAAGCTCAGATAATTTGCAATGTTGATGATTGCTATGAGTCTAGTACTGATCCCATGTTCGGATCTTTCTCACAAAAAGATGTGTAAATACCATTGTATAGTTGTATCTACAAAATTCAAAATGTCTCAGATCATTAGTCATTAAGTCTGTATGATTTCTCATAAGGATCATTCTTACTAAGACATGTGTGTATATATCTTGTTGATATTATTTTCAGTATTACATATTCAAAAAATCCAAAAAGATTTTAATTTTTCTGAATTTTAGATTATTCGATAAGACTCGAACGACTGTTATCAACCAAATTTGAAAACCGCTTGACTTCCTGATTGATCAAATCGTTCCTTTACTTCATAACCTATTCCAAAACTTCATAATTGATCCCTCACTTCATAATTAAATGTAAATTACTTCATAATCAAATTGTTGTCAAGACCAATGTGGTCGGATATCCCATTTAACCTGAAAAGTTTAATTTGCATAAGGGGATTGTCCCATTCGTACGAATGGATGAGCAGAATGGCTCACTCGTACGAATGGATGAGAAGAATGGCTCACTCGTACGAATGGATGAGCAGAATGGCTCACTCGTGCGCATGGATGAGGAGAATAGATCATTCACACGAATGGACTGACCAGAATGGTCCATTCGTACGAATGAGTGGCAGAATGAATCAAGTCTGGTCCACTCGCACGAATGGACTGATCAGAATGGTCCATTCGTACGAATGAACCAGGCCATCTTATAAATATGCCATTCATTCGCATGTGCAGTTTCATTCGCACATTTCAGAAAGCATTCGCACGTCTGTTTGATTGAAATTCTGATTTTGAACAAAACTCCGTCCAATCACCGATCTAATCATTTGATTTCATTTTACAGGTATAACCCCACAAGTATTCATCAAATGCGATTAGATTTAGGGCTCAAAACCAAAAACCAAACTTAAAAACGTAAAAAATGACTTAATAAACCGATTAAAATGCTAAATACTGGTTGAAAACCATAGTCGAGTGTTTTGGTGTCTTTTTCGGCAAATCTTTTCAAGTGTTAGTTGATTTTTGGACAAATTGGATGGCGACCCGTCTGTCATACGAATGGACACACTCTTCATGTTCATTCGTACGAATGAGAACAACATTCATTCACACGAATGAACGCTCATTCACACGAATGAACGCTCATTCACACGAATGAAACTCATTCGCACGAATGAATACTCATTCATATGAATGAAACTCATTCGCACGAATGAATAGGCAGAATGATCCATTCGCACGAATGAACCAACTTTTAGGGTTCATTCGTACAGAGGGAAAATGGTCCAAAAGTTCATATTTCCAAAATCTTGCATGTACTGATCTGATGTGCTTCATGTTTTTGTGTTTGCAGACTGATCGTTATGGCGCACAGAGCTCCAGTTGTTCTTAAAGCTTCAACAAAAAGCAACATTTGTGCTTACATGATCCCAACTTCAAAGAATGCAAGACCGTTCATTGGAATGATCGAGTTCTTGTCTCGATCCAGGATAGCCTATGCTATATCTTATATCTGCACTCCCTATGCTTCTCATCAACGGGAATTCTGGGCCACAGCTGAAATAGACTGTGAAGTTTCTCCAACTGTGATACGGGGAAAGATTGCAGGACAGGAGGTTATTGTATCTGCCTCTCACATTCGCCGATTGTGTCAATTCGGTGATCATCCTGAAGATCCAGTGACACTGGATAAATATCTGGTCCGTGGATGCTTCATGAGAATAAAGTACGACGGGAATGTCGCCGAAGGCGTTCTCAACAAGGCGAACCTCTGTCCCCAGTATAATTATCTAGGACACGTTCTTCTTCACTGCCTCGGTTCCCGTCGTGGCGGATTTGATGATATGCGCCAAACAATACAGAGCGCATTTGTGGCACTGGTGTTGAACATACCGTTCAACTTTTCAGAGATGGTGTTCACACACCTGAAGGAAAACATCTCGCTAAAAGGGGACAATGCATATCTCATGTACCCCCGATTCTTACAGATGATAATCGATGACCAACTTCCTCTACTGCCACGATCCGATATTGACATGATAAGGCTGGAGCATATGACTGATGTCACACTAAACCGGGTACAGACTTATAGGGGAAGACCAACAAAGCCTCCACATAAACGCCTTATTGGACATCTGGCAAATTCTGATTATGTGGCACCTGCAAACAGAAATTGGCGTCACGATAATAGTGATTCTGACAGGGAGGATATTGTTGTGCCTCCAGCTGACGACCAAGATGACGACGACCAAGATGGTCAGGGAGGTGGTGGCAATGCTCCTAATGTTCCATCTACCGCTGCCATCACTCCTACTGTTACTGCTATCGATTCATCCCTTCCAACTAACCCAGAAGACGTTAACCTGGACACCGTCCTGTTTACTGATTCTGAGGAAACTGAAGATGAATTCGAAATCAGTCAACAAGGGGCAAGATTGGTCGCCACAAAACGAAATAGGGGAGCAGATCAAGGAAGCTCAAGGGTTGATGATGATGACGTCAGGGATGCTGACTTTGTCCCTGACTGTCCACAAGTATCTGCTGCTCCTTCTTCCCAATCTACCCCAGTCAAGAAAGGAAGAATAAAGAGAATGGCCAAACGCCAAAAGTTTAAACTTGTTAGAAGGACGGAGAGCACCTCTGCTACTACAGCAACTGCCACCAGATCTGAGGCTCCAATGTCAACATCTATGCCTCAGACACAAACTGTGCCTCCTCCCATCTACACGACTGCTCCTACATCACAGCCATCAACTATTCGAGCTGAATCTTCAATGTCACTGCCGACTGTTTCTATGCACGACCAGATCAGTACTTTAAACAGTTTGGTACTTCGATTACTGGCTCAGAATGAAGAGCAATCAAAGCGTCTTGACCAACAGGGCTCGCAGATCAGTCAGTTGACTCTGCAAAATACTGAACAAGCCCAAGCCATCACAAGTCTTTCCACTAGGTGTAATGATCAACAAGCCCTCCTTCTCACTGCTACAAACCAGAATCAACAGTTGTCTAAAACTGTTGATGCACGTGCTCAGAGAATACAAAGGATAGAGGAGGAAAATAAGAGACTGTTGGAAGACTTAGAAAGCAGAAGGGACACGACACCTAGAATTGAGGGTGCTCGAAATGATGGTGATGATGGTGATGATGATGATGATGATGAGGATGATGATGGTGACGATGATGATGATGATGATGATAGTGATGATGATGATGATGACAAGAATGACGAAGATAAGGATGATGGTGCCAATGCTGGTGCTGCATCAAGTGCTTCAAAGACAGCAGAAGCAGAGGCACGCACGAAGCAAAAATTAGACAAACCAGTAGGCCCATCATCAGATACACAAAAAGGAACTGAAGGTTGATAGTTTTTGTTTTAAGTGTTTTAAGTTGTCTTATTGTAAATATTAGATTATTATGTAAATAATTTCAGTTTTATTTTGATTAAATCAATGAAATTTCAAATTCTAACATGTTTATTCTTTGTTTGTTTATGAAAATAGTTTTGGATGTGATGCCTCTCAAGAAACTACCTTCAAAGTTAACTTATGTGCTTGACATGCAAGGGATCATCCAACATTCAGTTATTTATGACAAAGAGGAAGGGGAAATCGTACACTGCTTGTCAAAAGAACAGATTACCGAGCTATTTCAAATGAATCCCGACGAAGTCATTACTGAAGAGGAATCTGTTCCAACAACTGATTATCCCTCTTCTGACGAACTAGAAGACGTTGATGAGGTTGAAGTCGAAGACATCACTGATCAAGAATATCCAAAGTACACATCAGTAGATGGTGATGATCTTCCCTCCTTCGCGGACTTATTCACTCAGCAGTCCGACGAGGAGGTCAACCGCATTATCGACAACAAACAGGATGAAGCCGGTCCCTCCACTATTGACATTGATGAGCTGAATGAACGTAAAAGTCAGTGGATGGAATACATGGCCGAATTAAAGAAGAACTCAAAGCCCTCTCCTCCAACCAAGTACACTAAAGTTTATCGACTCAAAGGACACAAGTCTGATGGTCGTATAATCAGTTGGGCATACTTCAACGACTTAAGCTGCTATGCTATAAAAAGAGAGAAGGGCATACAATATTTCAGGTACCCTCATGATTTCAAGACGCTGCCCGCATTTGAAGTAAATCAATTGGCGCGTCTAAAGCTTCTATACAGCGAATCTTCCGGTCTATCCGAATGGTTTGAACGTCAATTACAGTACGAATACCGGAAGAAGTGGGTGAACTTCAAGCCACAAATGCCTACACGTTACATTCATAAGGAAAAGGTTCATCCAATCACCAAGAAGCCCCTAATTGTCTTAAAGTGGAAGCCTCCAACGATCATGAAGAAGATTCCTTTAAGGAAAATGATCCAGGACTTCTCAGGTCAGTTCAAATGGTGGTACTATGATGGGCGTACTGGTGAAGCTGTTATAGTACTTTGTAAAGAAGGGTCATGGGAGACCATCAGGGTCTTTGATCCCTTATGGCTGACCAACTTGTCTGAACAAGATGTTACAACTTTATACAAGTGTCAGCCGTTTTTTGAAGTTGCAGATATAGACCAGGCGTTGCAGTATGTGAAAGTGATACGTATATGCTTTGCTTTTGACATACACGCCGGGGTCAACTGGAAAACTCGTACAAAAGAGATGTTGAAGACCAACTAATGTTAGTTAGGTCATTTTGAAGGGATCTAGGTCCAAGGGGGAGTATGTAGATGCATAATATGTCCCTAATCCCTTGTAATATGTATTTCATCTATGTTTAATGTAATTATTTGATGTATTAATGAAATTACATGTTTATCCTTAATGTTTACTCATATATAACGACTGTGTATTAAATGATCTGATAAATATCGATAACGTTGATCAATCGTGCTATTGAAAGGCCCATTCGTGCGAATAGATCATGAGAATGATTCATTCACTAGAATATGTCATGAGAATGACTCATTCGCACGAATGAAACATTCTGATGATTCATTCTTACGAATGAACCATTCTGCTGATTCATTCGCACGAATGAGTCCATTCACATGGCTCATTCGTACGAATAGCCTCTGCACTATATATATAACTTTCACTTCATGAGCACATAACGAGAAAAGATATACAACACATATACACATACTGTCTAGAGTAGAACAAGACTAAGAACAGAACACACAAAAACTCTCTTCACCTGTACTGTCTAATATCTGTCCGTTGAGAGTTTCTAGGTCTTGTATCCAACTTCTCTACACCAAAGGGTCGATGGAAACCTTCGATTCGTCGTCTAATCCGCTCGTTTCTTACGACCCGATCCGTGTCATAGATTGGATTGCCAATCAAATCGGATTCCGCACGATTTGGTTCGGTTAATGTGTTGAATCATTGGATCAAGGTAGATCCCGATCCAACACATCCTGAAAGTGTTATTTAGGGCTAACAATTTAATTAAATCTTGAAATCCCATGGGTTCTCATCTTAGGGAAACGGTAAAACTGAAACTGTCAACATAGGGTGATAGGTACCATGGTAAGCTGAAATTTAGAGGTTTTTAAAAATTCTAATGGCACACCAATCTCTTTTAATGAAAATAAATCCGAGGTTTGGTGGCGCCCACATCCATAATTCCATCTATTCATGAGCATAATTAATAAATTGAAAGCTTGAGTTTTCATCTACGTGTTTCCCTCTGGGATGGTGACTTGGTGGATACACCCATGGGTGGCAACATTTGTAATCGGTATTTTAGATAAATGAGCTTTGATTTATGTGTTTCCCATCGGGATGATGACTTGGTGGATACGCCTCTAAATTGAAGTCTTATGTGCTTTAAGTGATAGAACTGCAGCCTATGTGCTACCTTCCGGGATGGTGACTTGGGAGACGCACCCCTAGGTGAGGTTTATTCATACTTTAATAATGCTCTTGACATCCTTTCGATCCATTATCCATCTAAATTTCTAAAAACGTGTAAATTTGAGTTTATCGTGGTGGGAAGATCTACATGATCTAACTCGGGCCTAGACATGACCGGGAGATGACTTAGGTTGGGTTGTAACTTTTAAGTGTGAGATCCATAGTTTGATAGATATGTTGTATAAAATGGATGTAGAACACTTCTTGGGGGCTTGGAAATTGGTGATTGGATTTAATCGGATAGAAATACCGGTTATTGCACTTTAACATGTGATTATATTTGTGCTAATTAATAATAGAGATTGATAATTCTATGTCGAGTTATGATTCCATTATAGATATCTTTTTCGAGGACGAAAAAAGTATAAGTGTGGGGATGTTTGATGTGTTGCAAAACACATATAACTATCTGAATGTAATTGTGCGAAATTGTATAGTTCTGTACTCGTTTTGTGTCATTTTTGGTTCGTACTGAGTTTGGGTCGTATCTGCAGATTATAGTGTGCTAAGTAAGCGAAAAATAGAGTAAAATCCCGGAGATATAGAGCACACGAAAGATCAAGAATTTAAAAGAAGAAAATATTACTTTTCTGTGAAACGTACTCCCTCGCGGTACGCGGGGAAGAGAAGCAAGTCCCTCGCGGTACGCGAGGGAAACCGGGAAGAGGCCCTACTGTTTTGTCGTGAGGGACCTTGGCCAATCAGTAAAAAAACCTAATTTCTAGTGTTAATTGTTTTAAACAACTATCTTCTTTATTATTGGACTAATTGCCATCAAGAGAGAGTTTCTGGGCGAATATTGGCAAAGGAAGAAGCTTTGGATCAAGAACTTGAAGGTTTTCATTGAATACGGATAGACTTTGAATCGTCCGGTCACGATTGATCGTAGTACTTGCTTTGATTTGTTTCTGGACCTCATGATTGCTTTATTTGACTTTGAATCTTCTGTTTCTACCATGATTCTTGGCTAAAACCTTAGATCTACCTAGGTTAATGATGAACGAATGCTAAAGTTTGGATTTTTATCGTTTATAGATCTTGTTTTGGATTTTATGTTTTAGACAAGATATGATTTCACTTGTTTAATGAGTTTGCATGCTTGATTTTGATCTTTGAATGGTTGACGAATCCTTACATATCTTGTTTGAATGTCTTTCAATTGATAGGTGTGTATTAGATCACTTACTGTGTGTTTGTGGTTCATATGTGGTTTGCTAGACGTCAGTAACCATAGGATAATCAACTAACAAGTAATAAATCAAGTTTTCTTCTTATCTAAAAACATGAAAAGTGCTAGATAATCGGTTAGTCTTCGGTGTTAGGATTTCTGAGAGTGAACGGTCTGAGAGGACGTTTCCTTAGGGTTTTGGTATCGTTGTTAATTCGTGTTAAACAGATTGATTTCAGATTTCTCCTTGCATCTTTGATGTATTGAGATAGTAATACCGAGAGGTGAGCTGTCTTTTCTGTTCTATAGCATAATCGGTGACACCGAGAGGTAATCTGAGTACTGGTGTTGTTAGTATCCCTTAAGTTCCTTCTGGTCACATTCTGAGATTGATTAGGAATCCATTAGGTAGTTTGAGTGTGTTATATCTTAGGATCCCAGTTCCATTGCATGTTTCATAACCGATAGAAACCAAGTTTAGTAATCAGGATTCACAACCTAGGTAGAGTCTTCCTTATTAAGTTCCCGAGCCTTTGTCTTGTTGGTTAGTTGTCTTTTACATTTAGTTTAATTAAGTTTAGTAGTTAACCTTAGTTCGTAGAATTCCCCCTAATCTAATAAACCAGTTAAGTCATAGTCAAAGTTTAGTTAGTGTTATACTCAGTGTCTCATGGGTTCGATATCCGGACTTCCTTTAGCTGTGTTGATATTGATAGGTACACTTGCCTGTATTTGTGGTCTAGTTTAGTAGGTTTGTCTAGAGTATAACTAGAGTGTCTAGGTTAGTTTCATGTTTAATTTTATAGACCGTTTGACCAACATCAGGTTTCAATTCCGTTTGTTGATTGTGGTTGTCTGCCAGTTCGATTAGCATATCTTAATCATAGATTTTAGGGTTTATGATTTTTTATGGTTTGCTAGAAATAGGAGCCATAGGAGTTGTCTTTGATTGCTGATTAGAATCAAGTGTGTGTCCTAGTTCATTACCCGAAAAGTGAGAATTGGTTGTTAGTCTTCGTCATTAGGAATCCGAGTGTTAACAGTCTGAGAGGGTGTTATAATTAGGTGTGTAGAAGCATGTTTTTGTAACTATAGATAAAATTCTATGTATCTGTATACGTTGCTAGTACGCTGGAGGGTGTTCCTGAGTACTTAGCCCGTATACTGGATTGGTCCAGCGTACTTAGTAAGTACGCAAGGCTTAGGCCCAGCGTACTTGTCAAGTACGCATGAACAATCCCCTGCGTACTTACACAAGTACGCAGGCAAGGTTCCTTCCCCTATAAATAGAAGACTTGTCTTCATTTGTAGGTGGAACTCAGGAACTAGGTTGAGAGGTGTCCAGGCGGGACAAGCTCTCTCGCCCCTGGACCGTGAGCGTAGATGAGATATGTGTGCTCATTTGGTATATCTTCTGTAATACGGGATGATTTCTATGTTATGGATTACGTATTGTTTGATTATCTTTCATCTTTGTTCATGTTTTTTTCTGTCTCGTTTCTTGGTTCTCACACAAATCATAGAACAGATCCGTGTAATTCCGCTACGCGAGGAGGCTCCCGGGACCTACAAGTGGTATCAGAGCCATGTTTAACGTAACATGGATCTTAACTATGATAAGTTGTTGGTACTTCCTATACATAAACCTCTTTTTTAACGTAACATGGATCTTAACTATGATTTCTCGTGTAAACTATATTTTTTATGCTTGCTGGTCAAGCCTGTATTCAAGATTTGATGTGATTTAGTTATGATTGGATTTCTCATTTGGGATCTGGATGGGACCTAGATACACAACCTAGTTATGGAACTTCACCGCGGTGAACGCATACCTATTAGGAGGTATGAAGATCTAGTAGAAGAATGTTGAACTTTGGATATAGGATGATCATTGCTGAGCATGATTTTGTGTTAGATTCTATTAAGTGTTTTCAAGAACAAGCTGGATATCCGTGGGATTATTAGTTGAAGATGGAACCTTTTAACATTTGTCGATGGGATAGGAAACATTCCCTTTGTTTCTAGTCTAGTCAGATGGAGCTTAAATTGAAAGGGGAAATTGAAAATGAACATCTTCGGAAATTTGGTTAACTCATGAAGATACAGGAAAGAATTGGACACATCTGGTTGAAGACTTAAGTTTATCTTACAGGAATTCTTATGGGAGCTGATTAGTTTGATGTAGGTTATTGGAAACTCAAACTCTCTATCATATGCCGGCTGATTTGGAGGAATTCTAAGTCAGGGTGGAGTAAACTACTGCTGAGAGGATGAACTACAATGAAGTGTGTTGGGTTAGTTGGTTCCTATTGAAGTACTTGGTTTGGTCTACAATGAAAGCTAGAGTTAAGAGGGAGTCGTGTTTGTCATCACTCGGCAACTGAAGACTGAAGTTTGAAGATTTGAAGACCTCAAGTGGAATGCCAGAAGATCAAGTCTCGCCAGAAGACACTTGATGTCATTAGTTTAGAGGGAGTCTGTTAGGACATTCTTTGTAAACTGATGTTTATCAGAGTTAGTGATAGATAGAATTTGATGCTATAGTTAAGAGGGAGTCTATAGAAGCATGTTTTTGTAACTATAGATAAAATTCTATGTATCCGTATACGTGGCTAGTACGCTGAAGGGTGTTCCTGAGTACTTAGCCCGTATACCGGATTGGTCCCGCGTACTTAGTAAGTACGCAAGGCTTAGGCCCTGCGTACTTATCAAGTACGCATGACTAATCCCTTGCGTACTTACACAAGTACGTAGGCAAGGTTCCTTCCCCTATAAATAGAAGACTTGTCTTCATTTGTAGGTGGAACTCAGGAACTAGGTTGACAGGTGTCCGGGCGGGACGAGCTCTCCCTCCCGTGGAACGTGAGCGTAGATGAGAGATGTGTGCTTCTTCGGTATGTCGTCTGTAATATGGGATGATTTCTATGTTATGGATTACGTATCGTTTGATTATCTTTCATATTTGTTCATGTTTTTCTCTGTCTCGTTTCTTGGTTCCCACAAAAATCACAGAACAGATCCATGTATTTTCGTTGCGCGACGAGGCTCCCGGGACCTACAAGGTGTCTAGTGTTTGTTGCTAGGTCAAGTCATAGTGTTTATCCTTGGATTACCCCACGCATTCTTTGAATGTATCGTGGATAGTGAGACTGAGAGGTAATCTGTCCATTAGGGTACTCTGTCATAGTTGGAAATACCCGAGATATGATCCGACCATCTGGTGAGTTAATACACTTTAGGTAAGCTTAGTTGGTAACACCCTGAGAGTGATTAGGGATCCACTAGATTGTCTAGAGCAGTTATCCTTAGAATCCTAGATCCATCATAGTTTCCAGAACCGGTAGAAGTTGTGCTTTACAAGTAAGATTCTGACCTAGGTAGAGTTCTTCCCATACCTTGATTTCACTTTAGTTTCTCATCATGATTGTTTGATTCGATCTTGTTTTCTGCATTCTTAGTAATAATCATTAGTGTAGTAAACCCCCCAAACCAAATCATCTTTATTCCGAGTCAGAGTCTAGTATTGTTTCATAGTGTCTCTAGTGTTCGATATTTCGGTTTACCGTTAAGCTATGCTACACTCGATAGGTACACTTGCCAGTCAGTGTGGTTTACTTCATAGGTATTCCTTTTATTACTTAGGATTCTAGGTTAGGTTTAGTAGTTATTTTTATAGACCATCTGGACGACATCAAGGGCATAACACAACTGTTATCCTAATGTTTTGTCGGTAACAATCACCTTACCTGAGTGGCTTTGTCAGACACAACAGATCTATCAATGTTACCGTTGGCTTGTACAGAGTTAATTATTGCACGTGTATGTCATGTATATGTAGTTTAACTCATAGCATTCATGCACAAATTGCACGTATGTTCATAAATGTAGAATTGTATAGTGTATTGTAAATATTTTTCAAATGGATCATGAATCACCTCAAAATATGTAAAAAGCAAAAAGAGGGGCTATGTAACTCAAGTGTAATAGTTGTTTGTAGATCACACGATGAATAAGTAGCACAAGTAATTAGCTAGCCACAAGGTTAACCTATAATTGAATCGTATGAATGTAATTAATGACATGCACAAATGACCAGGGCAAAGTCTATATTACAAGGGATTGAGTAAGAGTTTAGTTGTTTAAATGAGGGGACTTATTTGGTGTACAAGGGTGTTTTATGTAAAGGTTGTGTGTAAAAATAAGTATGGTGGTACTTGTATTTGAATAAAAGGATTAAAATAAATTGTGAAATCAAAGTGTGCATGAAATAAAGAATATAATAATTGATTTAAGGGTTTTTATGTAAAACTATTTAAATAGATATGTAATTAAATAAATAAATTATTTTTATTTATTTATTATTCTGAAAATATGTTTTGAAATGGAGACTATAATAAAATATATACTAGTATATATTTAGGAAATCAGATTTATTTAATATATATTTAAACCCTAAATAGTTATATAATTTTTAGGGAAAAAGAATGATTTTATAACGATATAAAATGATTGGTTAAAATTTTGTTAAGTAATAGTGGTTTTATAAAAATCTTTATCAAAATTTATAAATTAAATGAGTAGTTTTAAATGTTTTGTTTCTAAATTAATAATTTAATTTAATTTAAATTTTAAATGATTTTTATGTTGAAAATAAAGTTTTAAAAAAATAATTTAAATTGTAAAAATAATTGTTTCCCTTTAAAATTTGTTAATTTTTGTACTAAAAAAGTTCCATAGGATATAGGTTTTATAAAATAGTTTTTTATAAATTAATTAGAGTAATAAAATGTATAAACAAAAAGTTTGTAAACCACCTGGTTTGAACCCGAGTGAGTTCTGGGAGAGTCATGCGTGTAAAACACCAGACCAGAACTCATCTGGTGTTATAAGTCTCGTCCAGGAGTTGTTAAACATGTAGCGAGAAGGAAACCGAATTCAGTGATGCACAAAAGGGAAAAAGGGTGCGGGGTTGGCTTCGATCCCGCGACCCTTCATTACGAGTCAAGTGTCTTGCCGGTGTGACTAGACGAATTCCTTGGTTAAGAACCAGTTGGGAAATTAAAAACCCAGAAATCCACCCTCCCTTCGTCCCCCTTTGAATACTCGTAACCCTAGCCATGAAATTGACCCGATAAGCAAAAGATTGAAGCTCCAACCAAGAGGCTTTTGATCATTGGGTCAAAACGATCATAATGGCACAAGAATTACCTGTTTTGATGAAGTAACGAAGGAGAACGGTTGGAGTCTTGGTTTCGGAATCCTTCGAGCTTGATAGAGTCCCAGAGATGAAATGCCGATTGTCAGAGTGATTAGAGAGTTTGTAAGGGTGTTTTCGAAAGTGTGGGAATGATTCTAATTGTTTAATTTCGTCTTAATCGATCAATTTGATTTGGATTAGTAGGGGACATCTGTAGGAAAGATTTCCGCATTAATTCGAATAATTCAAGATGAATTGGGTCGCGTTTTAGGGTTGAATTCATGCGAAACCAGTCTACGCGTGATTTGAGGCCATTAATGCGTTTCAATTTCATGGATTACCTTCGGATTTAGTTATGTTTGACTCTGAATAGTCAAAATGTATTCGAAATTTGAATTTGGCCAATAACAGTTAAATTGGCTTTGGGTGGGAAAACGATCGAGAATCAACTTATACATACAAGGAAAGTCCCATGATTTCGGGTTTGATCGATTTCAACGTTAATTGCAAGAATTTGAAGCTGTTGACTTCTTTAAAAGTCAAAATAGGTCAAAAACATTGAATGGGATCAAAATTGAGATGAAAGGGTTCAATGTAAAGGATGGGGGTTCATTAGTGCGGAGTTCAATTGTCCAAGGGTTCAAGACTTGTTTATTTAAATCAATTATATATATATATATATATATATGCATATATAAATTTGATTTAAGACATAATATTTTATAAAACCCTATAAGTTCATAATTTTTAAATGTGGTAATGTACGAGTAAATATATTTTTATAAAAAAATTGTTTTTATATGCATCTATTATATATATATTTATATAAAGGAAAAGAGGTATCCCAAATTTAATTTTTTTTATACTTGAATTTGTAAAAATATATAAATATATGTGTGTGTAATATAAGATCTCTGAAATTTGTACTAATATAACCTTGAACTTGAATCACAATGCATTTAATTAGAAATGTAAATTGAATCATTGTTTATTACACTAAAACAATTACAAGGAAAATCAAGGATGTTACAACCATAGAAATCAAGAGACAACCTGTAAAAGCATTGGTAGAAACTGGTGCGAGCCACAATTTCATATCACCGAACGAGGCTAGAAGACTCGGCCTAAGAATCACCACACAAGAAGGGTGGATCAGGGCGGTGGATGGAGACCCCAAACCAATCGAAGGAGTTACATGGGGAGTAAAAGCCAAGATCGGAACACAGACAGGCAAGATGTACTTTTCGATCGTACAACTAGACGACTATGATATCATACTAGGGATGGACTTCTTTCGAGACACAAAGGCCGTCCCAGCAACATTTATTTACACCCTTTACATCGTTAAAGGCGGCCAAGTACATACAGCAACCTTAGAGTGCGATACAAGGCACCAGTGCTAAACAATCTCTATGATACAACTCCTGAAGACAAAACATTGGTCATTAAAAATTCGCGACGAGGGCACAACGAATTTAGGTGGGGGAGCATGTAACGACCCGCTAAATTCAGACCATTTTTCTTGGAATCCAGAAGGTTCCGGACACATCTAAGGGCACCAAGAGCTTATTGGAATTATCTCGAACGAGCTACACAAATCTGCTCAAGTCATGCCAGATTAGAAGGCTCTAAATCAGCTTTGAAACATCATTGAATGGCTGCAATGGAACCCTCTAAAACAACCATGAAAGTGCCTCATAAATCTGATTTTACTTGGAAGCATCTAGAATTCAACAACATGTAATAATGTATAGAAGCATCTATAGTTAGAATGATCTAGACCAACCCTCATATGTATAAATAGGTGATGAAGGGCTCATTTATAAGCACCCAAGTACTTGTATCTTAATAGCATTGTAACTTTGTTCAAGCAATACAAAGGCATTTCCTTGTAACTTGCAATCTTTGTTCCCTTGATTTTAAGTCTTCCGCTGCTTAACAACTTTGATCAAGTATCAAAGCCTGAACTTAGAACAATTCTAAGTGCCGCACGAGAGTTTGGGAATCACTCCGTGACACTTACATGTGTAATAGGACTCCGGGTTACTATACGCGATCGTATATAAGTGTTCTCCGTCGGTTGTTGGAACAATGCGAGTCGGGCCGGGTCTCCATTCAGAAAGATAAAGGGCCCAAAAGTCTAAATAGGGAGGTATAAATTCCTCGTCTCATTGGGGGCGGAAAACGAATCGACATCATGATGTGATACACCGTTTTTTTTATTTTAGATGGAAAAGAACGACGAAGTTAATCCGAACCGTCCAATGAAGAATAAGAGGAGAGCAAAGCGCATGCGGAACGGGCATGGAGAAAACGAAGTTTGGAGGAGAACCAACCGAACGCATTCCCTTTGCTTCCTAGACCCAAAGCAATGCAGTCTTTTCTGATAAAAAAGGATTTCGTACTTCTTGCTACGCTGCTTCAGTATAAAATTCCTTTTTAGTCATATCTATACTATATAATAAATAAAGCTTTTAGAAGGACACTTGTCACTCACACATGCATCCTTAAAAAAAATTATGCTTCTCTCTCCTATTAATTATACAATTTTATTTAAATTTTTTTTATAGTTTTTGTTAACCGACTCTCTTTCTTATTAAATAATAACGATTTCTATAATTAATTTTATAAAACGTTTTTTGTTTAAAAATGTAGGTTTTTCATAAAACATTTTTTTTAATTTGAACACTTTTTCATTATTTTTATAAAAAATTTAAAAAATAATTATATGACATTTTTAGAATTTACAAATCTTCATAGAAACTAATGTTTTATAACAAATTGTATTTATTCAATCCATGTAATACATGGTTTTTAACCTAGTATTTATATATATATATATATATATACATATATATACACACACAGCTAATATTAATAGCTAAATGTTGAAAAAGTGGTTATTATTGAAAAAAAATTAAAGATAGATCATCTATCCACTAAATGTTTAAAGTTCAAAAATTTTAATAGCTAATATTGAAAAAATGGATGAAAAAGAGTTAGGTCTAATAAATAAAATATAAAGATAATAGTAAAGTAATAAATAGACAAATTGTAAAACTTTTATAGAAAGTTTACCATCAAAACTTTTTAGGAAATTGTCTTTTGAATATAAACAGGTAACTAAATAATTATAACCATATTAAACCAAAATTAATAAAATAAATATAAATAAAACCTTTGGATATTATGAAAGATATATTTATCAATAACGTGTATACAATAAATAGACAAATAATCAATTAATTTGTAATGGTGATGAGGGCTTTATTTTATCGCATCCTAGCGTCGTGATCACGTGTTGAACAAAATCTAACAGTTTTTTTGACCGTTGGAGGCTGTGATGGGTGTGTGGCTTAGTGTGGCTTCATTAATCATGGCTTGAGTGCTCATATCTCCGAGGCTTTTTGCAGCTTCAAATTACTTGTCACTATGTCATTGGTAGGTGTGTTGATTGGTGTGGCTTCTTGGCTTTGATGGCCTCTCCACCCTAAAAGAAAATATATAATTAACTAAATTCTATAAAATAAAAATATAAAATAATTAATGCGCCATACTTGAATCAAAACAAAAGAAAAATAGATAAAAGATAAATTTATAAGAATTCAACTTCATTAATTTTATAACAGTCACACCTCCAGCGTTACAATTAAACAACACTAGATCAAATATTTTGGGAGTTTAAGCAGAAAAAAAGTAAAAACCTTAATTATAAAATTATTTTAGTTTATTTAATAAGAAATAAGTATAGCTTTGGTCCTAGCTTTGGTCCCCATTATCCCATAAAAGATTTAAAGGCCTGCTTTCAGGGATTCTTTTACTCTAAATTATGAAATAATTCCAAATATATATTCTTCCATTTGTGTACGAAATATATTAAACTAATAAATGATAGATATAAAAAAGAGTAAACTGTCATTTTCGTCCCTGTGGTTTGGTCAAAATTACCACTTTCATCCAATAGTTTATTTTTTTGTATCTGGGTCCTCGTGGTTTTAAAATATTGCCATTTTCATCCTCGTGGTTTTAAAATATTGCCACTTTCATCCAGTCAGCTAACACCGTCCGTTTTTCTCAATTAAATGAGGGGTATTTCAGTCCTTTTACATATTTGTTTTATTTCTTCATCTTTTTTACTCTCACTTTTTAATCATAGAAACAAGCGACGGAGGTGTTCCAGTGGTGCTCGTCGGAAACTGGTCAGGAAAAGAGGAAGAAGGCCAGCAGGTGGATGATTAAATTAGAGGTTAAATTGGGGATGATTAAAAAGTGAGAGTAAAAAAGATGAAAAAATAAAACAAATAAGTAAAAGGACTGAAATACCCCTCATTTAACTGAGAAAAACGGACGGTGTTAGCTGACTGGATGAAAGTGGCAATATTTTAAAACCACGAGGATGAAAATGGCAATATTTTAAAACCATGAGGACCCAGATACAAAAAAACAAACTATTGGATGAAAGTGGCAATTTTGACCAAACCACAGGGACGAAAATGGCAGTTTACTCTATAAAAAATTTGACCTATAAATAAATAATAATAAGGCCAATCACGTGTCATCATCGTCAACTTGCAATATAATTATCACTCTAGGATCCATTGCAACTGGTCTAAATTTTTACCACATCGTCCTAATTCATAAACCACATGTATGAAATATTATGGTTAAAAAAATTAATTAAAGTAAAGTAAATATTACAAAAGCCATCACTGCAAATTCATGCACGCATCTAAAGTTTTGTTTTACATTTTGGCATGGCTCCTTTTTCTTAGTTGCTTCGATATTAAATTTGGTGATTGTATTTATTAATTTAAAAGACAAAAGTAAATTTAGAACATTTTTATTTCCTAAAATATAGCATTTAATGTATTACTTTGCAAAGAATGTAAATGAAAATATAAAAACTTTATGCAATTAATCCGTTGCTCAAAAAGAAAATACTAAAATAATTAAAATTTTAAATAGAGTGAATTACATTCTACGTCCTTTAGATATTTACTAAATTTTATTTTACGTTATTAATTTAGGAAATTACAGATTTTATCTTATATGTTTAAAAAAGTTTGCAAGTTTCTTCATTAATTTGGATTAGTGTCCGTTAATTTCATACGTTAAGTGTGATCACGTACCCTCTAATGTTAGGGCAAAATTGTCCTTTTATCATTAATAAAAGAATAAATTACGTTTTTCGTTCTTCATTTTATACCAAAATTTAGATTTCGTCTTTAAACTAAGTTAATACAAGAATTTGTCCTTCATGTTTACTGAATATATGCTTTTATAGATTTATATATATTTTTAATAATACGGTACTTTATAACTATAAGTATAAGAATTATTTAATATACACACTATAATACTAACGTGCCAGATTATTTTATGTTTAGTGGTTTATCAGAATACAAATATTGTCTTCTTCATACGTCATCCACCGAACATCATATATCGTCAGCTTATTGATGACGTCATCTACAGTAATTTCTTTAGTATCACACATTCATACGACTTCGTGACCATTTAATAACACTTTATTTATTCTTATGACTTCTTCAACATCAAATAAAATAAACGTATGCATAACCAACTTGTTAGAGCCTCTTATCTTTTATCTGAGAGGCTTTGACTTTAAAGCCAAACATAAAGTGAATTAATTGATATAAATTAACAGTAGAAGTAAAGTAAATTCATCGTTGACCATTTGTTGTAAGGTAGTCTCAATAATTCACATAGTGAAGGTGTTGGGTTTGCGGCTCATCTAGAACAATTATATGGGTTGAACAAGGGGTTTTTATAGTTGTACGTTTCCTTTTGGGTTGAGGGTTCGATCCAGATTGGTGGGGTAGTTGAGTCCGGTTTAGATAATATCTATCTCCCAAAAGTATCATGTTGTCTGCTTCCAGAACCAAAATGAGGTTAGCATGGTTCAGTAGAGCTTCACTGAAGCTTTGTCTTTCTTTCATTTCACCTAGGTTCGAGTCCTTCGGTTGTGTTTCTTTTCTTTATTCTTTTTTCAGTTTTCCCTCACTGTACTTAAATTTTTTTCACCGCTTTACGTTTACTTAAGTTTGTTGTGGGTTTACTTTATTTTATACTTTTTGTATTTCTTATGTTTTCCAAGCACACGTTTTTTTATTTCATGCTTTCGATCTCTCAAACACGTTTTTAGGTATTTAGTATCGTTTAAGACTTCCCGCCGCAACGCGCGACATCTATACTTCTAGTTAAAATGAATTATACAATAAGTACATATTAACATCTGATTATTATACAGACACAAAATATTGTCTAAACCTTAATAGCATGTGGATTACTTTTTTTTATACCGGTTGTGTGTTTCTTTCTTTTGCTTACGTTGGAATGAAACAAAACAAGTTAGGTAATCACATAGGAATTGAATTGATCATTACATAAAAAATGTGATTTTTTCCCTTATAATGATTTTCATTCCTTGAGGAGGGGTGTTTTTTTTTCAATCTTTCAAGGAATGGAATGATTTTGTTTAATTAATGACCCGACCCATGCCCATACACATACCCATGAACTGACCCATGACTAGAACCATGACTCGACCCATGACATGAACCAAGACCCACCCATGCCCGAACCATGACAAGTCGCTTGACCCGATCCATGCCCTCCTGAACCATGGCCCCGCCCATGGTCCGACCCATTACCCGACCCATGTCTCGCCATGACCCGGCCTACGACCCGATCCTTAACCCCACCCATGACCTGAGCCACAGCCCGACCCATGGCCCTACCCATGACCTGTCCCATGCCCGACCTATGCCCTGACCCATAACCCGAACCATGGCTCGAACCGTCGCCCGTCTTGTGACACGAACCATGTCCCGACCATAAGATAAATTTATTAGTTAAAAATATTTTGTTTTTCGTGAAATATTTTTTTCTATCTAACAAACAGCATGAAGCAATGATTATGGCAACCAATCAGAACAATGGAATGATAATGATCTATTTTTTTCCTTTATCCATTTCATTCACTCGTCTATTCCATTAACTTGTTCATTCCATTATCTCATATCAAACAGACCATAAGTTTTATACGTGGATGAAAATCATATACATGAATTCGGATTGCTTATCACATAACTTTAAACCGGTATTAGTGGAAACTAGTATAATATATGCAAATATAAAATTAATTCAGGCCCGTCCATTGGGAGGGGCAAGGTGGGCGACCGCCCAAGTCCTACTCTACCAGGGGTCTGTAATCCTCTTTTGAAGAAACTAAACTTTTTTGTTGTTAAACGGCTTTTAAATGTGTTTATATGCAAAAGTTTCCAAAAAATTATGTAAAAATAAGTTTTAAACATGTGAAATTGAGTTTTTTTATGAGTTTTTACACGGTTCCCTGGTTGACCATTTTTTGTGGTTTCCCAATTAATCTCCCTTCCCCTCTCTCTCTCTCTCACTCTCTCATTCTCTCTCTCTCTCTATATATTTATAAAAATGTACACATTTAACATCCTATTTTACATATGTAACATGTTAAATTTACACTAACAAACGGGGTCTTTTTCTCATGATTAAAAAAAACTATGTTGAAGCACTTTCTTGTGACAAACACTCTGGATAGAGTCTAAGTTTTTATTTTCATGTTTGTACTTGTCTTTGTATGTAAAAGTCTTTATGTATTAGTTTATCGAGTTGTATTTAGTTTTACATATTGAATGTTGCATAATTCTCTAAGTGTTTTGCGCACTTATATGTGCGCAAGAGAAAGCTCCTGCGTACTTAGCAGGTACGCAAGAATACCATTGCGTACTTGTTAAGTACGCAAGAGCATTTTGCCCTGCGCACTTGCTAAGTGCGCAGGCATCAGGTTAGGTATAAATAGGAATGGTTGATAGAAGTTAAGTACACAGTTATAGGCAATCAGAATAGCAAATAAGCAAATTGTAATCTCAGTATTTCTCTCTGTAACCTTCAAGTGTTTATAATAGAAAGAACGTTTAAAGTGATTCTCTTGTTGGTTTACTTTGTTTTAGTAAGACTCTCCGCCTAGTCACTGGTATTCCGCACCCGATCCGACTAGTAGACCCACTTGCATGTGACGATCCGACACACCCGAGTGACCTACAAGTGGTATCAGAGCATTGCTCTTGATTTCGAGTGTTGTGAGTGAGTTTGGAGAGTTTCTACAGAGATTTTACAAGAAAAAGGAGGTATTTTTGTTAATTTTTGTGATAAAATAGGGGTAGCTCTTGAACACTATTTTAGAAGCAAAAATCACTCAAAAACCGAATTTTGTTGTGTATTTGAGTGATTTGAGTATCAAAGGTTGGTTAGAAACAAGTTTCTGACCCTTTGGCTCATTTGCATTGTTCATCAGTCCAATTTTTACCATCTCCGGCGATTTTCTAGTGACCGGAATAGTTTGGTGAGAGTTGCTGAAAAGGTGTTGTGCGTACTTACCATTTCTGGCAAAAAGTACAGTTATGTTGCGTACTTACTAAATACGCAAGACTAATCTCCTGCGTACTTACAAGTGCGCAAGACTGATCTTGTGCGAACTTAAGTTATATCATGCGTACTTATCATTTACTCTTGCGTACTTATCAAGTACGCAAGAGCAAATCTTAAATACGCAAGACCATTTCTCAAGTGCGCAAGGCCAATATCAGGTGCGCAACTGTGTCTGATTTTTCTGAAATTTGACCAAGTGTTCACTATGTCGAATCTTCAGAATCTTGGAAACCTTTTATACTATGATAATGAGATCGGTATACCACAGAAACCGCCAAAGTTGCTGAACGTAAACGATTATTCTAATTGGAAAGCACGTTTTGAGCACTACATTTCTTATACCGACTCATCGCTATGGATACCAATCCTTGATGGATATAAGCATCCCACACATATTTACCTTGATGAATTAATGCCCAAGCCTATCTCTAAACTCAACGAAGAAGAAAAGAAAGTTTATAATCGAGAGAAGAAGGCTCACGGTTCTATCACTATGGCCTTGACTAGGGAGTTATTCCACAGTTTCAGAGGATATGATAACTCCAAGGATCTCTGGAAGGCGTTACAGAAAAAATTCGAGGGCAATAGTGACAACAAGAAAAGTAAAAGGGATCTTCTCAGGAAGCAGTATGAGTGCTTTAGATCTAGATTCTATCATCTGCAGACCGAGTTGAAAGCTTTTGAGCTAAAGTATCCTGATGAAGAATTAGTTGAAAAGTTTCTGGATGCTTTGCCTCCCAAGTTTGAGATGTATACAACCTTGATGAGAGAATCCTAAATTCTATGAGATGACAATTGATGAGGCAATTGGAAAGGTTCAAGCTTATGACATGAACCTAAAAAGAAAGGAGAGCTCAGGAAGACCTCAGATACAAGACCATTCTATGTATCATGGGACGTCTTCTACAACCAAGTCATCGGGCTCTGGAATTGCCCTTTTCTCTGGAAACTCTACAGAAGAAGACAACTCAACCGGTTGTGGTGGTCATGCATACTATGCATCTGGATCAGGTTATGGATCTCATCAACAACATACCTCAAGAAATCCTCCCGCTACAACTTCAGCTAACCAATCAGCGATAGCCAAAATAGCTGAAGATCATGTAGCATTATTCTCATCGTGTATGCTTGCCTATGAGAACTTCATTGGCGGCAAGCTTACAGATCCCGAGACGATTGAAGAAGATTTTAATCAAGTGGATCCTGATGACATGGAACACATGGATATTCAGTGGAATATGGCCATGATACTGAGGAGAGCCAAGCGTTTCCTGAACAGAATAGGAAGAAAGTTCATTGGCGGCCATTCTAATGCCAAGGTTGGTTTTGACAAATCCAAGGCCAAATGCTACAAGTGTCTGAACTATGGACACTTTTCTTGTGAATGTCAAAAAGACAGAGCACCGGCTTCGGGTTTCACCAGACCTAGCCAAGGAAATAGCCATGGCTACAACAACTCAAACAACCACAATCAAAGCCAAACTGGAACGTCCAATGCACTAGTAGCTCAACAGGACGACAACTTTGATTGGGGTGTTCATCTGGAGGATGCCATCATTGCACAAACTCAGGTTGGTCTCATGGCTGAGATCATGGAGATGATGGAAGCTGAGAAAAAGGAAGCTAAGGAGAAGGAAGCTGAGGAAAAGGAAGCTTCTGTGGCTGACCTAGAAGAGTCTACTACTGCTGTTTCCCTAATGGCTATTGGAGAGGCAACAAGTTCATCGAATGAGGTAGATTCTAATCCTTTTTCTGTCATTTCTTGTTCCAAATGTCTAGGCTTAAAAAATGAAAACTCTAAGCTTCAAGACAAAGTCGAACCCCTTCGTATTGCAGCTTTAAGCTACAAAGAAAACGAAAAACGATTTAAAGATTCAATTGAAACGTTGAAGAAAGAAAAACGTGATTATTCACTTAAAATGAGCGATCAACAGCTTCACTTGGATATTGCATACAAAGGGTTAGAGAAAAGGAACAATGAGATCAACAAGCTGCAAAATGAGATCTTGCCGTTGAAATGTACTAATGGGAAGTTGAAAAATTCATGTTTTGTGGCGGAACACTACGAATCTGTAGTGAGACAAATGAATGGCTTAGGGTTGGGTACTAATGCCATTTCTCCACCAGTTAGCGGGAAATTTGTCAACGGCTTAGTAGACATTGATCTAACTTGTCTTGATGAGTCCTCTGAAAAGGATGATTCCCCTAAAAAGGATGAATCCTCATGTAAGGCTAACTCCACATCTAGTGAGGAGTTCTGTACTGCTTTTGATGATGGGTCTGTTAACACTTGCCCTGAAAGAGTAGTATCTGAGGAGTTGTTAACTGAATAGAAAGTATAGAAAAACATCATCACTAATGGTGATAATTGCATTTTAACTGAACCCGATATCATCGAAACAAATGATAAACTAAAGGTAATGCTTTATGGGGGTTATAAAAATCTTAACCAAGTAAAGAAAAAGGTTTTATCAGCTCACTATGGGCTTGGTTACAAAGAAAATTTGCAAAAATACTATACTCCCAAAAACCAAACTGTAAAGGTTCAGACTCCTTTCCATAAACCAACTCCTCCTGCTCATAATGCTGAGTTATCTAAGGCCAGATCTAATGAGCCTTACAAGAGAACTTATATAGACAAGAGGAATTGTTTTCACTGTGGCATGGTTGGTCACATTTTTGTGAACTGTCCTTCAAAGAACCAAGGGAAACGACCTGTTGTTTCACAACCAGCTGTTATCCCTAAGTCGCCATCAGTGAAACCTCCCAAATGTCCAAAACAAAATGTGGTGAAACCACCAGTCAAACCGATGGTAAAGCCTAAGATCAAATCTGAAGCTAAACCATATGTTTCAAGAAAGGTAACGCAACCTGCTGTACCTTGTGTATCTACCTCTGGTAGTACACGTACTAGTGAGAAACATGTGGCGAGACTCTCTAAACCATAGAGAAGGAGAAGGAACAAGAGGTTGAGAAAGCTAGAACATCTGACTTCAGTTCAATCAGGTGAAGCTTCCACAAGTTCACCTGCTATAGTTGAATCAAAGTCTCCTGTTCCGGTTAAGAAACAGAAGAGATCCTGGACTATCAAATCCAAAAATTCTCAATCTCCTAGTTCTAATTCTTTTAAAGATTCATCATTTTTGAACAGTCATCACGACTGTGAGTTAAAAGAGGTAGTTTATTTTTAAAAGGATGGACGACCCAAGACCACAATGGCTTGGGTCTCCAAATCTAACTAATTCTTTTGTGACTCGTGGAGGGACGCCGAAGGGTACTATCTCTAACCGCTGGTATGTAGATAGTGGATGCTCATGGCACATGACGGGAAACATGGCCTTGCTTCAAGATGTTAAACCATTCAGAGGCGGCTATGTGGCCTTTGCCGGAGAAAAAGGCGGCAGTATCACGTGTCAAGGCGTGGTTTCGAACGGTTGTGTCAGCTTTGACAATGTCAACTCTTGCGAGCAGCTGAAGCATAACCTGTTAAGTGTCTCCCAAATGTGTGATAAGGAGTACTCGATGATGTTTGATAAGTCAGAATTCCTGATTCTCAAACCTGGTTTTGAAGTTCCTGAAGACTGGATTCTGATGAGAGCGCCAAGGACAAACGACATCTATCAGATCTATATGAGCGTGGCAACAACCACCTCATCAGTTGCTACCTGTTTGCTTACCAAAGCGACAGAGCTTGACTCTATCTTGTGGCATAGGAAACTCGGACATATTTTGTATCATAAAATGAATCATCTTGTCCGAAACGGTTTGGTAACCGGGGTTCCTAAGCTGAGATTTACCGTTGCAGATGATGAGGTGGTTGTTTGGAGCTATTACACGTGGATCTGTTTGGCCCCATAAGTATCAGGAGTATTGGAGGTAAGTTGTTCTGTCTGGTTGTAACTGATGATTTCTCACATTTTTCTTGGGTGCATTTTTTAGGTACTAAGGATGAGACTGCTGATATTCTTCAATACCTGATCCTGAGCTTGAAATCTCTTTGCAAGCTGAAGGTTAGAAGAATAAGGAGTGACAACGGAACTGAGTTCAAGAATAACTTGATGGAACTTTCTGTCTCAAGAAGGGGATCCGTCACGAATTCAGCGCCCCGTATACACCTCAGCAGAATGGAGTTGCAGAACGGAATAACAGAACACTGATTGAGACTGCAAGGACTATGCTGTCGGATGCAAATCTTCCTATCACTTTCTGGGCATAAGTAGTTAATACAGCCTGTCACGTCTTAAACAGAGTTCTGGTTGTGAAGAGGCACAACAAGACTTGTTACGATTTGATCAACAATCAACTTCCCAATCTTGATTACCTAGTTCCTTTTGGTAGTCTATGTTCCTTGTTGCTACAGTATAAAGACCGCCAGTCTAAGTTTCATGAAAAAGCGGTGGAAGGCATCTTCTTAGGATACGTTGCCAACTCGCCTTGCAAGAGAGTGTACAACATAGGAACTCGTACTGTCGAGGAATGGTTCGAAGTAGATTGTAGTAAACACAGCATTCCACCCGAACCAACAGGTCCAGCTTGGGGTTTTGATTATGATGCGCTATTCAAGTAATTCAATCTTCCTGATCTATCTGCAGTTGATGCCGCAAATGTTTATGAATTATTAGGTGGCGACAATGACTCCAGTTTCTCTACTCGTGCTACTGTACCGATTATATCTCCTGATTCTAATGTTGCATCTGCATCCGGAACTCATGACAGTGATAACAGTGAAGATGTTCATATTGTTGGAGATGACGCTCAAGCCAATCCTAACACAACTGTAGGAAATGAAGCTCCAGCTGATCCAATTACCATTGAATCCTCTTCCTCCGGAACACAGGAAATGGGGGAGTTAAGCACGAATCTAGATTCAGAAATTCAGGAACTGATTATACCGGAGACGAGAGTGCATAAGAATCATTGAATCGACAACATTATTGGTGATCCTCATGCCGGTGTTTAGACTCGTCATCGAACCATTGCAGAGAACACTAGTCTTTACTCGGAGATACTTGACACTGGTGTCATGGAAACATGTCTGCATGCTGCATTCGTGTCCCAGTTAGAGCCGAAGAATGTGAAGGAGGCTCTCGCGGACAACTGCTGGATTGAGGCGATGCAAGATGAATTGTCTCAATTCCAAAAGTTGCACGTGTAGGATTTGGTTGACTTGCCAAAAGGCTTTCAGCCAATTGGAACCAGATGGGTGTTCAAATGCAAGACGGATGATCGTCATGTGGTTATGAAGAACAAAGCAAGGTTGGTTGTTCAGGGTTTTTACCAACAAGAGGGCTTGGATTACACGAAAGTATGTGCCCCAGTTGCTAGAATTGAGGCAATTCGACTGTTCTTGGATTATGCCACCTATGTTGGCTTCAAGGTCTACCAACTTGATGTGAAAAGTGCTTTCCTATATGGAAAAGTTCATGAAGAGGTTTATGTCACTCAACCTCCCGGCTTTGAAGATCCGCATAATATCAATAAAGTGTATAAGCTCGACAAAGCACTTTATGGTCTTCATCAAGCACCGCGGGCATGGTATGAGACATTATCTAAGCATCTACTGTCTAATGGTTTCGACCGTGGACAGATTGACTCGACCCTCTTCATTAGGAAAGCAGGAGGTGACATTCTTCTTGTACAAGTCTACGTCGACGACATTATTTTTGGATCTACCAATGAAGGGATGTGTAGGGAATTCGAGCAGGTGATGAAGTCCACGTTTGAAATGAGTAACATGGGTGAATTGTCATTCTTCCTGGGTCTGCAAGTCAGTCAAAGAGAGGATGACATTTATCTACATCAAACTAAATATGTGCAGGACATCTTGTCAAAATACAAGATGAATGATAGCAGTACTTATGGCACACCTATCCCAGTCAATCATGGTCTGCATCCTGACAAAGATGGAAAGGATGTGGATTGTAGATTGTACCGTGGGATGATCGGATCACTTATGTATCTCACAGCTTCAAGACCCGATATAATGTTTGCTATGTGCTTGTGCTCAAGGTTTCAGTCTCAACCGAAGGAGTCACATATGATAGTCGTGAAGAGAATTTTCAGATACTTGAAAGGGAAACCCCGATTAGGTCTTTGGTACTCTAAGCAGCAGTCATTTGACTTCAAAGCCTACACTGATTCAGATTATGGCGGTATAACCTTGACAGAAAGTCAACTTCTGGTGGATGTCAATTCTTAGGAGACAGACTGGTTTCCTGGCAGTGTAAGAAGTAGTCAACGGTTTCTGTCTCAACTTGTGAAGCAGAATACATTGCTACGGCGAGCGGTTGTTCTCAAATATTGTGGATTCAGCAGCAATTGAGAGACTACGGCTTAAACTTCACTGGAACTCCGTTATTCATTGACAACAATGCCACCATGTCCATCACAAATAACCCGGTGAAACATTTCAAAACTAAACATATAGAAATTCGCCACCATTTCATCCGTGATTGTGCTGAAAAGCATCTAATTGAACTTGTAAAGGTTCACACAGATGACAATCTTGCTGACCTTTTCACAAAGGCTTTTAATCGATCCCGTTTTGAGCATCTTGTCAACTTGATAGGAATGTTCGATCCTGAGTGAAAACTTGTTTTCTTAAATCAATTCAATTCATGGAAGTTAAATTTTAATTTCATTTAAATTTTCTGTATAGTTCTTTTAATTTCAAAATATTTTACAAAATCAAAAACAAAATAAAAAATGGAGAAAATTTCAAAGTTAACTTGAGAAAAGAGGAAATGATAGTACATCAGAAATGATCTATACATCATAGACTGCTCATATGGGAAATGATTGCGTCATGCTTACTTAATTGTTTAAATTATTATGTTTTTAATCTGCTTATTTACAAGTAATTTGAATTGTCAGTAGGCTGTATACGTCTTTGAATCACTAGTAGTGTGGAAACTAAATCTAAATTACCAATGTGATTTGAACCCATGTGTGCAAGTGTGTGTGCGTAAAAGAATAGAAAAAATCATTATCAGATACAGGATATTAGATTTTGGCAATAATTTTCTTCTGAGATCAGTTTCGGGTTATGTCGTTAGCACAATTAATGCGGTTCATCTCACTGCCCATACTCACAAGTATGCAATGAGAGATTGAATCAAGACATGTCTCTACATTAACCGTCGAGCATGTATTCACCCTTGAATCACTCCTGATTCATTGAAATCAAATCCAGATAAAAGTTGGATTCCCTTACCTTATTCAAACACCATACTCATTATCCTGAATCAGCATACCGATATTCAATGAAGAAAATCAAATGAAACCAAGACAAATGAATCACTCGATTTTGAATCTTATGATTCCTGATAATCCTTATGGATTCTGCTTGATTTTTCCTGTGCTAATTGAAGTAACTTCATTCTGAAAATTTAGAAAATCATTGGGAAAATCTTAGATGCCTTGAGATAGTGCAATTTACATTATTGTAGTATATCAGTGGGATACACGTTGTATATCTTGAAATTAATACTTTAATACACAAGAACGTGATACAAAGATGCCTATAGTTTCAAATCTTATAATATTGTCAACTTGAATTACTTGTTTATGTGCTTATTACGTATTAATAAAGAGTAATCCATGACATGATCCCATATTATTTGATGTTTATATTGTATCATTTTTTGCTAAAAGATAGCCTGATATGATCCTCTGCTCGTGTCTTTGATCAAAAATAGTTTGTGTGAATACTTGTATATTTCTATGAGAAAAGATCAAAAAGATTTTAAGTGTATGCATAGTTCAAGTTTATTCAGAAAAGCTAAAAATATTTGTGTTTAACCTTCCTGAATTGTATTTGAATCCTCATGATTGAATACTTTTATCTTGTTCGTTATTTGATTTGAAAATCTTCATAAATTTGAGTTGAAAGTTTGCGCACTTAAGGGTTTGTGCGTACTTGTAAGTGCGCATGAAGTAAGCCATGCATACTTAACAAGTACGCAAGAGTTAAGTCTTGCGCACTTGTAAGTATGCAAGAGTTAAAGCGTGCGCACTTGCTAAGTACGCACGACCTTTTTGTGTGGGGTATATAAACTGGACTTAGAAAAATTTCAGAGTTTCATCACTTTCAAACCGATTCAAATTCCCTCCGACTTTTACTCAAAAATTAAAGTGTTCCTAAACCGATTTTTCGTCCCGTTGCTAGTTTCATCATTTCATTACAATTAATCGGTGAGAAACTAGGCTTAATCCATCCACATAATCACTTAGTATGGACCGATTTCGATTGTAAAATTCATTAGGGTTTGAATCGCGGTTTTGAACAAATCATTGGTTATTTTGATAAAACCTGATAACTAAATATTGTAAAGAACCCGTGCTAGACCCTTAATCGTCCATTTTAGTCTTTGATTTTGCCATTTGAACCTCGTTTCATCTGAGTGTTAATTTAGGTCAAAATTGGACAAGTAAAGCAGTGTTTTGGCGTTGATGTTGGTCCCATAGGCTAGAATCATCAATTCCGACCTAGTGGCGACCTAATCTACCTGTTGTTTGAACTCCTGTTGAATTTTTTCAAATTCTGGAATTTTTCACCAAGTGCGTTTCCTGCGCACTTAACAAGTACGCAAGAAGCATTTCATGCGTACTTGTTAAGTATGCAAGGGGAAATTCCTGCGTACCTGCTAAGTATGCAGGACCAACACTTGGGAAAAATTTCTAAGTCTGAAATTTCAGTTCAAAGAGTAACTGCTATACTAAGTCATTTTTATTCATTTCCAATGATACTTGTTGTTCTGATTATGTTTGCTATGTGTTTTTGCAGATTATGGCTCGGGTGTTTACTAACGAATTCAATCTGTTAGCTAACACTGAACCAGAATGGAAGGGTGCATCACTGCAGTATAGAGAAATAGTTGATTTCTTGAACCGTTCAAGAATCAGCTACGCTATTTCTGCTGACCCGATCGTTTCAAGACCCTATCTGGAGCAGTTTTGGGAGACTAAGGAGCATGATTGCACGGTAACCCCCAACTTTATAAGGGCTACCGTTGCTGGTCATGCTATCGCCTTTTCTGAAGATTCTATTAGAAGGGTCCTGCAATTCAGAGATCTCTCGACCGACCCGACAGCCTATCCAGACTACTTTGTGGACGGTTGTTGGAGGCAAAGAATGGGATATGTCGGTGCGAGAGACTATGCTTCATATAAGAAGATGTGGGTGCTAGACCAATGGAGATACTTCGCCCACGTCATGATCATGTGCATTTCCTCAAGGAAAGTTGGAAAGGATGCCATGGGTCATGACCTTGCAGCAACCATGGTTGGCCTATCTCTCAATAAGGGTTACAACTTCTCCCGCTACATTTTCAAAGCCATCAATGACCAGATCAACACGGCGGAGAGGTTTAGGTTCTTATTATACCCTAGGTTTGTGCAACTTTTGATTAACGACGCGTTGTCAAACCTTCCTGCTATAGGGGAGAGATTGCAAGTAAAAAGGGTGGACAAGAGGGTGTTCGCACAATTCTTAAATCCAGGCAGTGTAGAACCTACCCCTGTTCATACAGAACACTTTGGCCACCTAATCAATGAAGCATATGTGGCACCAGGTGACTAGAGATGGTATAGTCACAATTCAGAGCCTGAATTGAGTGAACACTCCAATGAACAACAGCAACAACAACAGGAGGAAGTGGAAAGTGAAGATGGATCGTGTGATAATGGAGACGAAGAAGGAGGAAATGATGGTGCTGAGGGATCTGACTCGGAAGAGACAGAGTCAGATTCTTCTGATTCCGATGATGCGCCATCGCAGGTACACCCAAGGAGAACGACAAAGGTAACCCTACCTGAGTCGTCCTCCAAGATAAAGCGACAGTCTTCTAGCAGCGAATATGAGCCAGGCTCTGACTCTGACGCTGCTATACAGAGACAAAGACGAGAGAGCATTCATAAAAATAGGGGCGATAGGCATCAGCTTTCTATCCCTAGTGAGGTGGAGGCTCAGCAGCAAGTACAAGTTTCAGCTGCTAGTCCTGATTCAGCCTCCACCCCACCTTCACAGCAACTATACCGGAGGAGGAGGAGGAGGAGGCCACAGGTCCAACTTGACGTAGCCGTCACTTCAATCACAGAGGAGATCCCTGTGATAGTGACCCTCCCTATCACAACTGCCCAGGTGGCGGTGACTACTCCAATTCTCACGGAGTCAGTCACCATCACCCCTACCATAACTCCTACAACCCTCATCACATCCTCACTCCCAACAACCACCATTGATCCCTAAGTCAACCCTTCAATTATGGAGATTTCACACAAGGGTTTGACTTCGATACCATCTTCTCCTCCCCTATTCACAATGCCGAGGCGTCATCATCCAGACATCCTGATCCGAATGCCGCAAGGTTAGATGTTCTGGAAACCCAAGTTGCTGGATTATTGGAAACTATTCGGAAATCAAAGGAGGAGTCTGACGCTCAACAAGCACAGATTAATTCATTGGTAGACGAAGTTAGAATCCTACGTAGCCAGAGAACGGGGACTGTTGAAAGACTGAAGAACATCATGGCCCAGAACGAGCTCCTAATCAAGACAAATGAAATGATTCTGGGTCACAGGTCGTCCTTGGAGCTGAGGTTTGATGTACAGAGGAAAGAGCATGAAGCGATGGTCAAACTAATTGCCGAACTGACCAAAAAGCTTGATGCTCAGAGGGAGAAAGAGAAAGAGAAGGAGAAAGAGAAAGAAAAGACACCCACTGGTGATGAACCTTGTCATCCTGTCGACTTGACTAAGGATGAAGACAAAGACAAGGATCCCGAAGCCGGTCCTAGTGGAGGTGAGCACCAAGCTTTAGAAATTATGCCCATCTTTGCTATTCCAATGGCTCAGGGGGAGTCTACTCAACAAGTAGGTGGTGATGCATCTTGTAGTGGTGGTGAGAAAGTAAAGTCAGCGGCTGACGTGCTAAAGGACTTATCTAATGATGAGATCCTATACCTAGAGCCTGACTATTCCAAGGAATCACAGATCGATGCTCTCTTTAATATAGAAGAAGGAGAGATCGACTCTGGTGACGATTGGGATGATGATGATGAGGATGTTGTAATTGAAATTCCCAAGGGTGACGGGGAAGGAGAGTACGAGTTAGAAGATGGAGAGATCTTTGAATTTCCATCCTTCGAAGCTCAGCTCGACACAGGTTCAGTCGAGCATGCTAGTAATGTGGAAGCCTCGATTGAATCCTCCCCAGTTGACCCTATACCTGTGGACCCAGAGGCACCGAAAGAAAAAGATATGCCTTCTACTTCATCAAAGGGTCCAGCTCATGTGTGGCAAAAGACGTCTATAATAGACAAACAAGGAGCAACAGGGATGATCTTGGCTGTAAGGTTCGAGGAGGATAAGCAGTTGTTCTCAATCAAAAGATCTGGCGGGGTTCAATACTTGAAACCCACTAGTGAAGCGTTCAGCTCCTTACCAAAATACGACCTTGTGAACCTAGCAAACCGAGAGCTGCTGGGTCATTCTAATCATGCAGTGGCGTTGGGTTTGTGGGTGGTTCTGCAGCGGGAAGCAAGATCTGGGAAATTCGAAGTGTTCAAGCCTCAAGTGCCCAAGAGAGTCAAGGATAAGACAGCAAGACATCCTGTGACTAAGAAATTTTTAAAGAAATTAGTATACAAGCCAGTGCTATGTGAAACTAAGATTCCCCTGAGCAAGTTATCTCAGGATATTCTTGGTGACGTGTGGTACTAGTACGTAGATCCAAAGACGGGCGAGGCTGTGATTATGGGGAAGGTACGTTCAGAGAGTGGGAACATAGTGCCAAAGGAACTGATCAGAATATTTGATGAAGTCTGCTTCATCAACTTTTCTGTGAAAGATCTGGAGGTACTAGCAGAACGGTATTGTGTGCACACGGATGAATGGACAAAGCTCCTTGCTTCTAAATATGACAAGGTGATCAAGTTCTGCCTTGAATATAAGAAGAAGATGGAAGCTAAAGATGCACAGGAGTGAAGACTGAAGAATGAAGACTGAAGACGATGATGATCCAGAGCTGTTGTCAAGGGGGAGTTTGTTGAAGCACTTTCTTGTGACAAACACTCTGGATAGAGTCTTAGTTTGTATTTTCATGTTTGTACTTATCTTTGTATGTAAGAGTCTTTATGTATTAGTTTATCGAGTTGTATTTACTTTTACATATTGAATGTTGCATAATTCTCTAAGTGTTTTGCGCACTTGTATGTGCGTAGGAGAAAGCTCCTGCGTACTTAGCAAGTACGCAAGAATACCTTTGCGTACTTGTTAAGTACGCAAGAGCATTTTACCCTGCGCACTTGCTAAGTGCGCAGGCATCAGGTCAGGTATAAATAGGAATGGTTAACAGAAGTTAAGTACGCAGTTATAGGCAATCAGAATAGCAAATACGCAAATTGTAATCTCAGTACTTCTCTCTGTAATCTTCAAGTGTTTATAATAGAAAGAACGTTTAAAGTGATTCTCTTGTTGGTTTACTTTGTTTTAGTAAGACTCTCCGCCTAGTCACGGGTATTCCGCACCCAGTCCGACTAGTAGACCCACTTGCATGTGACGATCCGACACACCCGAGGACCTACAAACTAGTCAGCGTTTTTTTTATTTTTTTTTAAGTGACAAAAATATATATAAAACCTATCCTTTATAAAAAAAATAGTTACATAGGGTTTTAATGTGTGTTCTCAACTATATATATACACACACACACAGACACACACACACACACACACACACACACATATATATATATATATATATAGGGGAGAGATATTTTAAGAAGGCTAAAAATACAAAAAGTCTTTTAAAAACCTTACCACCACCCCCAAAAACCTAAATCCTAACAAAAAAACCCTAAACGCCAAAAAAGTCATTTAAAAACACCACCACCACCCCCCAAAAGCCTAAACCACCAACCCAACCCCCCTAAAACCTAACCCCCACCCCACCCCTAAAAACCTAAACACCCCCCCCCCCTCAAGCCTAAATACTAAAAGCTAAACTCTAAGGCTAAACCCTTAAGACAAAAATTAAACCCTAAAATCTAAACCCTACAAGCTAAGATCGTAAAGTTCGACGAGACGGTTCCAACGCCGCCAAAATGAATAAAATTGGAGTTCGTATGAGCGGATTATGAACATTTTAAATGACTTTTTACACTTTTTAGTGAAACCTCACACTATATATATATATATATAAGAGGATCAACTAAGAAGTGTAATTTGGCTAAGAAGCATAAGAAGCAATCTTAGCTATCCATTTTCCAATAAGGGATGAGATTTAAGTGAGGGGTATCTTTGTAATAGTCATTTTTGTTGACTTTTTTCAAGTCCCCCCTCATTTTTTAAACTTCCATAACTTTTTTATACAACATTATTTTTTGAAAAAAATTACACCATAAAATCGAGCATTTTTTTCTCTTTAATTTGAGTATAATGTTGATATATAAAAAACGATGATTTAAAAAAAATCAAGATCTTTGTTGATTTTCGATAAAACAGCACTGATATTGTAATCTATGTTGTTTTCTAGTAAACAACAACTTCGATAAAACAACACTAATAATGGAGTCTTTGCTATTTTCTAGTAAACAACAGCATACCAGCACAGGAAAATATCACAAAAACAAACAAACCAGTAGAACATAAAAACAACATAATAACAAAAACAACATAGGTAATTTTACAAAATCATAAATCTAAAATAAAAGTCATCATCTTAAAAGAAGAATGTAAGTAATTAAGTTTTGACATTTAACAACATAAAAAGAATAATGTACTTTATCTTTGTGTTTTGCGGTAACTATTGTTGTAGGAAAAAGAATGTACCATAAAATACAAGAAAGTGAACTAAAAAAACTTCATATGAATGCTATGAAACTTGGGCTAAAACACAAAATTTAATTTGCAAATGTTTTTGTTTATAATACAATCTTAAAAACTTAGTTTTGCTGTGTTGGGTTTTGTTCATTTTTGTGATGGCCTACTTGTGCTGCTTTTGCTTGTGCTGGGTTATGTTTGTGGGTTATGTTTGTGCTGGTTTTAGGATTATAGCATTTCACTTCCAATTGTGTTCATTGTTTTATGCTGGTTCGATATACAATCTTAAAAACTTAGTTTTGTCGTGCTGGTTTGTTTGTGCTGGGTTAACTAAGAAGAGCAAGTCACACAATTAACCGTGTTGTTTTGGTGCTGTTTTATAGTAAAACAACATAATTAATTGTTATGTTTGGTGTTGTTTTATGATAAAGCAGCACAGTTAATAGTGTTGTTTTACAACGTATCACACTTAATTGTGCTATTTTACTAGAAACCAGCACATTTACGTAAAGTAGCACAATTTCATTAAGTTTCGATCTGGTTTTACAAAAAAATATAGCAATACTATACTCAAATTAAAGGTAAAAAACGCTCGATTATATGGTGTAATATTTTTTTTTAAATAAGGACGTATGAAAAAGTTATGTACGTTTAAAAAAAGTGGGGGAATTTGAAAAAGGTTAACAATTGTGGGTTTCCAAGAATGCCCCTCCACCCCTTATTTTTCCTATACTTAAATCTCTACCATTGATCATCTAATTCAATGGATGAGATTACTTCTTAGGCTTCTTAGCCAAATTACACTTCTTAGGGGAACCATCCCCTATATATATATATATATATATATATATATATATATATATATATATATATAAAATCATCGTTTTATGGTGTTTTTGAACCGGACGTTTTAAGTTGTTTCTGAACTGAAAATTTTATGGTGTTTTTGAACTGCGCGTTTAACATTCTGTTTATGGTGTTTTACACATGACGTTTTACACATGGTGTTTTAGATTGGGCATATAAAAATCATTTTTTTATCATGAACTAGGCGTTTTCTACATGGGGTTTTAGATTGGTCATGGTGTTTTACACATGGCGTTTTAGAATCTGGTCATGGTGTTTTACACCTGCGCATGGTGTTCTACACATGGTGTTTTAGATTCTGTTGATAGTGTTTTACACCAAGTGTGGTGTTTTACACATGGCGTTTTAAAACACCACGTAGAAAACGTTGAAATAATTTTCCTAATACTTCTAATCTATTCCGAATCAAATGTGGTCAGGTATGAAATTTTAAACGACATAAACATGTAAAACACCATGGTTAGATTGACGTTTAATTGTAAAACACTATGTATAAAATGTTAAAACATAATGTAAAGAGGAAACATTTAAGTGTAAATGTTAAAACACCATGTAAATACTTAAACATCATATAAATACTTAAACACCATGTACGAACTTAAACAACACTATGTACGTACTTAAACATCATGTATAGACTTAAACAACGCCATCTACACACGTAAACACCATGTATAAACTTAAATATTTAAGTTTAAATGCTAAAACACCATGTACAGACTTAAACACCATGTATAGACTTACATACAAATGTAAAGACTTAAACACCATGTACAGACTTAAACAACACTATGTGTAGATTTAAACATCATGTACAGACTTAAATATTGAAGTTTAAATGTTAAAACATCAGATACAATCCTAGTTACGTTTCTGTGGGTAATCGCTGTAATCAGTGGACGAATTTTGTTGTGCAGTAGCAAAAAGACAAAAAAACTTAAAAAAAACATCATGTATACCATAAAAATGACCACTTTAATGCAAAAACCACTTCATCGTTTTTTTTGTTTTTTTTATATTTCAATACCATACTCGTTGAAAAGATAAAAAAATGCTCGATTTTATTGTATATGTTTTTTAAGAAATAATGGCGTATAAAAAGTTATGAACGTTTAAAAAAAATGGAGAAAATGGCATGTGACTAGCTTGTGGGTTTTTGGCCGGATTTTACCTTTCTACCCCTCCTGATGGAATCTAATTTGCAATTATTTACCCTTATGCCACTGCCTCAATCTCAACCACAAAACCAATGATCTTGTGGCTCAAAATCCTTTCTACACTTTTCACAGTTTTGGGCCTTCCTAGTGGAACCCTATAATATATATATATATATATATATATATATATATATATACATTTGAAAAACGACACGAGACAACTCTAACGAACTCCGATTTAACTAATTTTTGCGACGTTAGAATCGTATCATCGAACCCTAAACCCTAAACCTTAAACCCTAACCCTAAAACTAAACCTTAAACACTAAACCCTATACCCTAAAGTTAAACTTTAAAGATAAACCATAAAAGCTAAACTCTAAAGTTAAACACTAAAGCTAAATGCTAAAAACTAATTTCTAATCCATAAAAGCTAAGATGGTAGAGTTCAACGAGCCGATTCCAAAGCCGTTGGAATGGGTTAAATCGAAGTTCTTTAAAGTTGTCACGTGTCATTTTCAAAACTACGTTGTTTTGATTACAACAAAAATGTGACGTAGATTGAATTGGGAGTGCGCTGACATAGTTTGACGAAATTGATGTAGTTTATTTCTTAAAATTAAGATTTTTAATTGGTTTTTAACCAAAACTATGTAGTTTTGATAGGTTTCGCGTCTAAGCTTAGATACGTAACATCCCCATATTAACTTTCCCCTATATGTATATAGGTCGGTTATTGTCCAAAGGGTTTTTAGCATACGAAAGCACTAACATGCGACATGTGTTCAGTGGGTGAGGGGTATATACGTCCGCGTTATAATAACAAGTCATGTTGTATAAATAAGTACACATGTTATAAATTAACACATGTTTAAAATGATATATAATAACACATGTTTAACTGACAATTACGCATGTTTTATAATAACGCATGACCATAATCACATATATTTTGTTATAATGCATGACAATAATCACTAATGTTATACAATGACACATGTTTTATAATAACGAATGACCGTAATCAGACATGTTATACGCAAAATCACGCAAGTTATACGCATAATCACGCATAATCACGCGTGTTTCATAATAACACGTATGTTATACGCACATCATATTGACATTTAAAAAAATCAATTTTTTTTATAATAAAAAAATCAATTTTTTTATAATAAAAATATAGCAAGACTATACTCAAATTAAAGAGAATAAAATACTCGATTTTATGGTGTAATTTTTTTATAAAAATAATGTCGTATAAAAAAGTTATACGTGTTAAAAAAATGGGGGGACTTGAAAAAAATTAATAAAGGTAAGCTATTTTAATTTTACCAATCCAAAATCTTTTTACGCTTAAAAACAAACACCTTTGATTTTAACTCTTGATTTTCCGGCTCAAGGGTCCCGAATTCTTCGTATTTTGCACGAAAATAAATACTCTGTATTCAAACCTTTCAATATATATATATAGTTGAGTTCATGAGAGAACTCACTTTCATAAGGGAACTAGAGAACTACTCATTAAAGGGAAAAAAAATCATAACTCAAAATATAAATCAAAAACTAAAAAAAAAGTGGTTCAGAGACCATATTTCCCACGTCGTACTCGTTCAAAAAATAATAATAACGTAATACTGCATATGTGTAGTACCATCCCAAAACCAAACACACCCCAAAAACCTAAAAATAGTTATGAAAATCATTATTATTTAATTTAATAGGAGTGAGAGACGGGAAACAAAAACTTATAAAAAAACAATTAAAGAAAGTTCGTATAATTAATAGGAAAGAGAGACGGGAAAAAAATAATGAAGATGCATAAGTGACAAGTATCTCTCTAAAACCTTTATTTATTATATAGTATAAATTTGAAAGATATTTATAATTACTCAAAAAATTAAGACACTTAGCACAATTTTTTTTTTGCATAGTGTACAAATTAGCAATGACTCAAATGTGTAGAATTAACTTCTAAACCATGTTTATAATTAATGCATAATAACTACCCTTTAACCCACACACTTATTTCTCTCATTTACTAACCCATACACTTAGGGCTGTAAACCGAACCGAACAAAGCCTTGTTCGTGTTCGTTCGTTAAGCATTAAACTTGTTCACGAACACTTACCGAACGAAATTTCATGTTCGTGTTCGTTCATTAAGGAAATGAGTTTGTTCACGAACGGTTCACGAACGCTACCGAACGAAGAGATGTTTAGGACTTTTGATGTCAACCATAATGCTTACATGATTTAGGATCGAGGGAAGCTTACATTATTTAGGATTGAGAACTTAGAAGCCTAATCGAGTAATAGTGGATAGGGAAATGACGCATAAATGAGAATATGGTTTCCTACTTTACTTAGTTAATTGTTAGGGTAATAAAAAAATTTAAAAATTAAAGAATATATAAAATGTTTAGATAAAATAAAACAAAAATATACAAAAATCTTAACTAACATCTTAAACAAACGAAAATGAACAAACATAAACGAACATAAATGAACGAACGTTCACGACCAGCTTACCGAACGTTCACGAACACAATTGAACGAACGAGATCTCTGTTTATGTTCGTTCATTTAGCTAATCGAACGAAATTTTTTGTTCATGTTCGTTCATTTATTAAACGAACGAACATAAACGAACTTCCCGTTGAACGGTTCATGAACTGTTCGCTTAACTTTCAGTTCGTTTACAGCCCTACATACACTTAATTCTCTCATTTATTTAAAAAAATAAGACACCTAGCACAAATTTTTTGCTTAGTGTACAAATTAGCAATGACTCAATTATTTACAATTACATACTAACCCATGTCTATAATTTAACCTATGATTAAATTGACACTATATTAAATAGAGAAAATCAATTAAAGACGTTCAATTCTCCATGGCAACACGTGGGATACCTTTTACGTGTGGTCGTACATCATATAAATATTTTATAAGCAACTTGCATGTGCGTTTGCAAATGAGGTGTAATTTATAAAAAAAAATTCGTTTAATTAAGCAAATATTTACAGAAAATTAGTTTGTCATGACCGTAAATCGTGTGGGTTCCCTACCAGTTGATGTAGATGTATAATTTTTTTTATATATGTGTGTGTGAAGACCTACTCCCGCTTAATAATCTGATTAACTTATGTGACATGGGAGGATGGCGCAGGAGTTTGTGATATCATGTTTCATACGTCAAACATATGAAAACAACGCAATTGTCATAGCTTCCACAATCCAACTCACGTATCCAATTATTAATTTAATTATACCAACAACTTGTCATAATTTAATTAAGAAAACAAGAAACAGGACAACAAGTTCAGTTTACAAATATTTTTTAAAATACAATAGAATAAAAATCCTTTTCGATAAAAAATAATCTGACCGAATATTCTATTGCTACCAATTACTTTATAAACCTTTCTTTATTTCAATGACCTATGACAAGAAACAACACTCTTACCCTCATCATTAGGCTTATTCATGGTTAAATGTAATATTTCGAAAACCTGACTCTCGTGATGGGTCGGAATTGGGCCGAAAGAAAGAAAGAAGGAAAAGAAGGAGATGGTGGGCTTGTAAACCCTACTCCTCTTTAATCAGCCTCCATTTCATCTTTAACTTTCAAACCCGTCTAGAGAGAGAGAGAGGGAGGGAGGGAGAGAGAGAGGGGGGGGTTCTAGAGAGGGAAAGTGAAAGAAGCTTGAAGAGTTGTCTAAGAGTTTGCTCCAACCTGCTCCTCCAGCGATTGTGAGCAAGATCAAAAGAAGAAACGTTTCTTTTGAGGTGAGAAATCCAACATAAACCCTTTGTTTTCAGTTTAAATGGGTTTTGGGGTAAAATTAGGGTTTTCATCTCAAATTAAGGAGTTTTACGTATGAAATGGGGTATAAATCCTAGATCTATGATTATGGGAGTTAAATAAACGTTTTTGACGTAAAAAGTTACGAACTTCGGTGGAAAACGAGCCTGTTTGGAGATGGTGTTCATCAGGCGACACTGCTAGTGTCGCGACGGGGATAAGGATGGGGTGATGGCGTTGTGCCCAAGAAATCCAATGTCTGGACACGTGTCATTCAAGTTGAGTTCTAAGACACTTGGCGACATTATGGTAGGCGACAATTGACTTCCACGACACAAGTCCAGAAAGTTCTAGCGATGCTATGAGTGTGCCAAGCGACACTGACAATGTTCCGACGACATTGCTAGGCGACACTAGGGTTAATGATGAAATTTTCACGTGTTGAGTTTTGTGAAGATCCGTTAAGAAGTTAGCAACAACTAGACGTCTGATTCAGGTTAAGTTACGAACGAACCGATGAGTCAAGAATCCCTATTTACTTGTTTCTAGATGTGCATACTTAACGATGTTTATGAAAAGATGACCGAAATGAAAAGAAATGTTTATGAATGAACGATTTTCAAAAGAAACGATGTTTGAAACAAGAACGTTTTATGAATTGAATGTTTACGAAAGGAACGCTGTAAAGAAATTGTTTTAAATGAATGAAAAGGGTTTTGTCAATGAATGTAACGTTTTATGAAAAGAAATGGGTGAAATTTGTAAAAAGGTCATTACATGTCTAATATGTTAAACAGAGGAATCGTCAAACGAAGTATGTGGATGTAAGTCCCCGACCTTATAGCATGTTTTGCCATAAGTATAACAAGGATAGTGCGTTTGTGGCCTGTCAATGGTATGACGATTATACAACTGGCGAAGTAAGGGTAACGACGGTCACTCGGGGTTAACGTGACATGGGAATGCTGTTACATGGGGATTGCGGGTTCTATAAGTTATAAAAGGAAAGGTATGACTTTGGAGCTATGAGTCTCAAGGGCGATGAATGTTATTACCTGTAACATCTCGGGTTTTACCCGATTATATAAGGTTATTATATATGTGTATACACTTGTATATAATCCACATAATTGTTACGGGAAACGTAACAAGACCTAGCTAAAAAGAGTAGAAGGGGTGTTCTTCTCATGTAAATATATCTACAGGGGGTTTGCGAGTCATTAACGCATTCTAGTGAGATCTTATTTGAAATTACGAAACGGGCCATGCCCGGGGGAGGGTTGGTGGCGCGTGGGGGCTAAGCCCGGTCCAAGGGTTTCATCTCTTAGGATTTTACGCAAAGGGGATGTCCCCATTTGTGTGTTTGCGGCCGAAAGCAAGGATGAACGTAGGAGTAAGCCGATCATTGTGATTCGAATCCGGGTTAAGGTATTTCTCGATCCTGGATCACTCGTTACGGATTCGATCATCGAATCGTGTGGATAAACTCGTTTTTGGTTCTAGGGTTTTGCAAGGGTTGAGGTTTTGAGAAGAGCAAGGCGATCGGGTATTCGATTCGCATGAATCATCCGGATATAAGGTATATTCGTTACATTCTATTTGTTCAAGGCTATCGTTTGTTATTCGAGTCATGTGTTACGCGAGTGGGAGGCTGGCCGAACCCATGGGGTGGCCAACGGGCATGAGGTGTGCAAGTAGCATGGCGGGGAGGGCTCCAGGGTTCAACCGGAAGGTGGTGAAGGTGCGAGGATGGACACAACGACAACACGAAGGCCGGGAGGTGGCTTCGCAAGGCTGGATGAAGGTGAGGCAGAGCTGCGGTGGCTCAGTGGTGACGAGAACGGGCTGTGGTGGTTCCAGAAGACCACAGCGGTGCAGGACCGACCAAAGACTGGGACGCACGAGAGTGAACGAAAGTGGCGTTTGGCGCGTCGGGAACTCGAAATGGAGTCAGTTTTTTACACAGGGTTTCAGGAACGTGGACAGGGGGTTCACATAACGCATGTTGCCATGCAGTTTCATGAGGTTATGTGTTCGGTAATGGGTTGAGTCTAGGATTGAGTGCACGGGCATGCATGTGCCTTCACGTGAGGCTAGGGTTCATGCATGGCATCATACGGGAGACGCATGGGCCATGCATAGCATTCGGGTTAGATGAGCGGGCGGATGTCGAGTCACGTATTGACTCATATGTTGTGTGATTTTAGGTACAAAGTTGAAAGGCAAGCACGAGAAGTTAGCAAAGTCTAGAGAACAGACCGTGTCAAGCAAAGGTGTGTTTCTATTGCGCCATCTTAATTGTTTTAGTGTTTTGGGCATGAATACATGTGTAGAGAGTCGTTGATAAATGTATGCGTAGGAAGTGTTGTGTGTTTAATATTTGTGCCGATATTTGTTGTGTTTGCATGGATGCATGAGTGTGTGCCACGTACTTGGATGGCATGACAGGTGATTAACCGTAAGTTTGATATTTTGTTGAAGTCAGTCAACGAGTTAATTGTGTCTGACGACATAGGCCATTTCGCAAAAGATTGTAAGGCAGGGAAGGGTGCGGGGTCAAGCAAGGGAGCAATCCCAGTGAAGAAAGATGAAAAGCCTAAGGCGAAGAGAAGAGCCTTCACCATGACTGCAGCTGAAGCCAAGGCTGACCCTGATGTGGTTTCAGGTACTTTTCTTATTAACAATGTACTAGCTTCTGTTTTAATTGATGTGGGGGCCAGCAAGAGCTTTAATGATTAAAAAGCCGTTTAGTGTCGAGACTGCGGTGGGATCACCCACTAGGGTGGTTGTAGCGTTAGATGAGTGTTATATCGATCTATAGTGTCATAGGTTCCATGCTAGACTATTTATTATTGCTTTAGGAGGATTTGATGTCGTGTTAGGGATGGACTAGTTGGCCGCGTTAGATGCGAACATCGTTTGCAGTAAGAAGATGATAATGTCAAAATCTCTAGAAGGAACGATAGTGACAGTGTATGGCGACAGAGTGAGCTCTCTACCGAGAGTCATCTCTATACTGAAGGCGACGAAGTCTATGAAGCGGGGGTGCGGGAAATACTTAGCTTATGTCGCCAACACCGAAGCAAAGAGCATGGACTTGTCAGAAGTCCCAGTGGTGCAGGATTTTCCAAATGTTTTCCATGAAGATTTGACGGAATACCTCCAGAGAGGGAGATCGAGTTTCAGATGGCTCAGCCGGTCACTAAAGTGTCGTATCGTTTAGCACCGACGGAGATGAAGGAGCTAAAGGAACAACTATAGGACTTGTTAGATAAGGGGGGGTCATTAGACCAAGTATCTCGCCAGGGGGTACACTGGTCTTGTTTGTGAAGAAGAAGGATGGTAGCATGCATATGTGCATCGACTACCGCGAGCTTAGTAAACTGACGATTAACACCAGCTGAAGGTTAGAGAGGAGGATATACCGGGACAGCGTTTCGAACATGCTATATTTTGAATTCCTAGTAATGTCCGTTGAAGTGTTAGAAACGTTGAGACGGGAAAAGCTTTACGCTAGATTTTTCTAAGTGTGCATTTTGACTGAAAGAGGTACAGCTTATGGGCATGTGATTAACCCCGAAGGGATAATGGCGGGTCCTGTTAAGATTGAAGCAGTAATGAAGTGGAACGCTCCTAAGATTCCAACGGAGGTTCGTATTTCTTGGGATTGACAGGCTACTATAGGAAGTTTGTTAAAGGCTTCTATAAAATAGCAACACCATTAAATAAACTAACTTGAAAGAGAGTAAAGTTTGCATGGGGAGTAGATTAGGAGAATGCATTTTAAGAATTCAAAAAGCGATTGGTAGAGGCACCGGTGTTAACATTGCAAGAGGGAACGGATGATTTAGTGGTATATTCGGATGCGTTATACATGGGTTTGCAAGTATGACAGAAGCCTTACAGGATGAAAGACTAAAGGAAGAATGAATCTTCAGGCATGAGATCTCTTGACAGAGAACAGTCATGGGGGTGTGGGTCAAGGAAGACCGTATCTGGATACCAAAATTTGGAGGATTTAGAGAGTATGTGCTTGACGAAGCCCATAAGTCAAGGTACTCGATACATCGGGGTACGAAAAAGATGTACCAGGACATGAAGGGTAAACTGGTAGCTGGGAATGAAGTCTGATGTGACCTAGTACGTGAGAAAATGCTTGATGTGCCTACAAGTTAAGGCCGAGCATCAAAAGCCTTACAAAAAAAATCCAACCTTTAGAGATTCCGAAGTGGAAGTAAGAGCAAATTATAATGGATTTTGTTACAAAGTTGCTAAGATTGTGAAAGGACATGATACGATTTGTGTAATAGTGGATCGCTTAAGTAAGAATGGTCATTTTCTACTAATCAGGGAGACATTTCCATCGGAGAAATTGTCGGAAGTGTTCGTGAACGAGATAGTTACCCGGCATGGACTGTGAATATCTATTGTATCCCATCGGGATACGCGATTTACGTCCAAAATCTGGAAAAGGTTTAACGAGGCTATGGGGACGAGGTTGCATATCCACACAGCATATCACCCTCAGACTGATGGACAGTCAGGACAGACATTACAAACTTTAGAGAACATTTTGCGTGCGTGTTGGATTGGTTTCAGGGGTCTTGGTGATAGCCACTTACCGTTGGTGAAGCTCTATAACAATAGTTATCATGAGACTATTGGGATGCCGCATTACGATATGTTTTATGGGAGAAAATGTAGGACCTTGGTTTGTTGGGGTGAGATTGATCATAAAGAGTTAGGAAGTTTAGACGTCGTGAAAGCAACTTCCGAGAAGTTCGAGGTGGTGAAGCAAAGGATGAAAGCCGCTCAGGACTGGCGGAAGTCTTACGCCGATAAGAGATGGAAACCCATACCGTTCAATGCAAGAGACTATGTTATGCGTAAGGTGTCGCCCTGGAAGGCATTATTCATTTTCAGAAACGGGGAAAGCTAAGTCCGCGGTATATCCGACCATTTATGATAGAAGAACGTGTTGGTAGTGCCGCCTACCGACTGTCGTTGCCAGATGAACTAGCATGGACACCCAAATTTTCATGTGTTCCATTTACAGAAGTGTTTGGCAGACGCTACAGAGCATGTGTCGTTAGACGATATTGTGGTGGATTATAAACTCAACTATGTAGAGGAACCAGTGGCGATACTGGATAGAAACAAAGAAGAGATTGAGGCGGAAGGTAATTCTGATCGTTAAGGTGCAATGGAAGCATCGTAAGGCGGAGATGCGTGAACGTTATCCGCATTAATTTCCGGATGACGGGGGTTTCGAGGACGAAACCTCTTTTAAGGGGGAAGACTTGTAACATCCCGGGTTTTATCCGAATAAACAGGGTTATTGTATATATGTATACACTTGTATATAATCCACGGAATTGCTACGGGAAACGTAACAAGACCTAACTAAAAAAATTAGAAGGGGGTGTTCTTTTCATGTAATCTTATGTAACGAACCGAATTTCGGGTTTCCTCTATTATATATTATTTATATTGTAGTGGGTATATTTAAATAAAGTAAAGTTGGATGTTTTAGTTGCAAATAATTGGTTTTGACCAGACTTGTGGTATTAGAGATCAAATTTGAGAGATGAAGGACTAAATGTGTAAATAAGGCATTTTTGCCTTTTTGGTGTAGATAAAAAACGCAGACACACACATATGTGTGTGTGTCTTGCAAAAATTAGAGGAAAGAAAGATTGAGAGGTGGGTCTTGATCAAGAACGAAATCTGAAGATTTGCATGCTTAGATTGAAGGATTTATTGAGCATATCTCCTTCCAATGATCAAGTAAGATATGTTTCAATTCATAATTCCACCATTGTTAGTGTCCTTGAGGTTTTTGGAGAAAAAAGGAAATTAGGGTTGCATTGGGTGGATTTGATGAAGATAACTTGAAATAACTTGTTATCTAGCTTGTATAATGATGCTTAGTGGTTATTAACATCCAATTTGTTAATATCAAATTAGGGTTCTTAAGGTGTAAATTGGGGGTTTTCATTATGATGAAGTTAAATGATGAATTGGTGGTTAATAAGTTTTTATGGTGTTAATAAACATAATTTTAGTAAAAGCCCTCAATCAATTTGATGAATCAAGAACCTTGGAGAATTGGGTGAAATTGGATAGAACCTTAACAGGTTAAAATGGTTGGTTGTTATCTAGAAAGGTTGAAAGCTTGATTGAAGCTATTTAAGCTAAGTTAGTTATTAGTGAAGATCATAAGATCTTGGGTGGGTGTTAAACTCCAATTAATGAATGTATTTGGGTAATCTAGATTACTAAAACATATGGAATGTTTAGGTGATCAAGGTGATAGCTTTGAAGAGTGAGTGGAATCTTTATTGGCAAAGTTAAGTGCTTTACACTTACTTATTATTAGATATGTAGTCTATGTGTAAGTAGCTTATGTGATATGCTATTTACATGTTGTTAATGTGTTTGATTTGTGTGGTATAAAGTTAATGTTTAATTGTTATGGAAGAACTTTTATGTTTAAATCAATGTGGAAATGTAGTCAAACTAAACTATTGATGTGTGATAATATGTGTAAATTAGCTTAAGTGATATCTAGCCAAACTCTATTAACTATTATGTTGAAAATTGGTGTAGTTAGATTATATATTTAATAGTCAAACTTGAACGTGCAAATGCGGTAAATAAATGTAATTAGACTATGCGATGAATAGTCAAACTTGAATGTGCAAAAGTGGTAAATAGATGTAACTTGACATACGTGGTTATTGGTTAAACTATTGTATGACATGTGGTTAAATGGTATAAATGACCCAATGTGGTCAAGAGTCAAGTAAAGTGTAGAATGTGGTAATATTAGACTAAAATTGATTTAATATGGTAAAAGTCAACCGTTGGTGGTAAAACAGTAAATTGATTGATTACATGAAGTGTGGATACTTCATTGAGGTGTTTACGTAAAGACAAGTATTTCACGGATGGAAGTGAGGTCATAAGCCTCACGAGTGCAAGTGAAGTAAAATACTTCACGGATGGCATGAAGTTAAATACTTCATGAGTTGACATGGAGTCAAATACTCCATGTAAGAAACCGAGAGGTGGATCTCTCGCTACACATGTGGATATGTCAACTAAAACGAATGTTAAAACATAAGTCATGTATGGATTGTTATGTGTATTAGGGTGTAGGTCAATATGTGCCTAAACTAATGAAAGGGAGGGATTAGATGTTAAACTCTTAACGAGTGGGGAACGGGTTGTGGTGCTCGAGGAATCAAAATAACTAAACATTATATGTTGGGATGTTGGGTAACCTTAAAGGATGCTTAAATATATGGATATGTACCATATTGGTTTGAAAATGCAATCGGGTCAGTCAAAGTAAAGTTGCAACAACTGAAAATCTCCATTTCGGTCATTTGCATCTGATGGGGGCGTACTGTACGCCCAACTGGCGTACCATACGCCCATGGACGTATGATACGTCCTGTTGGGTCTGGTAGACGCTGGAATTTTCATGTTTTTCGAGTTTTGGCATGTTTTTGCTGTAGGGACTTGTTGGGAGTCTCAAGGACTAATTATCTTTACTAATCTTGTTTAATTTGATGTTGTGAGTGTAGGAAAGCCTCCGACATGATCTCGGGTCTCGCCATGGTTGAACAATTGGATTCTCAAGTTTCTTTTGAATGTTTTGTTGCTCGTAAACTAACATGTAGAAGGGATTACTTATGTTAACAAGTATATGTTGGAATTGTAGTAGTTTAAACACACGTCCTTATGAAACTTACGATATTCACATGTTAATGTGAATATATTATCCATGTTTTTAAATATGAATGATCGTTGGGACCTAGCTTCCGCATTGTTTTAAAGATTTAAATCGGTTTGAAATTTTGGGTGTTACAACTTGGTATCAGAGCAATGGTTTGAGGGATGTGCGTAACACTAAACTCAAACCAATAATTGATGGATGTAGGTGAGACAATCACATGGTATGGAGTCCTACGATTGTAGTGGGAATGGTGCAGTTATCTAGTAACCGTATCAATGTCATGTATGATTAAAGGGAGATGTGTTGACCGTTCTCGCCCAGGGACGGTGAAATATATGGTTCATGAAATGGTGTATGCCTGGCTTATGCCATTGACACCAACCGAGGCAATGGAATATTTGACGTTCCCGTCATGAAGAAGTTCAAGAGGCTTTTATACCCGAATGTCTCTTCTTGGGGTGTAACCGTTCTCTTGAGGACAAGAAGAATGAAAGAATGTATACGTACTTTCAGTCGGGTTTGAACAAGTGACTAAAATTCCTAGTTCAACAATGAAGGTAGAGGATGACGTTATCCCATGAATAGTATCATTTCCGTTATAAATACTATGGGATTGCAGATGTAACTTTCTGACTTATTAACAGTTACGCAATTTATGTGGATCAATTTGAAAGGTATGTAGATCCATGTATGCTAATACGGAGGTCGTTTATTCGATGACAGTCGCTTTTATCTTCGAAGCAAAGTCGTTTAAGCTCATTATATTCATGAGTTTCCTGAAATTCCCTGAAAGGAGAGACCTTTCTTTGGAATGATTTGGTGTGCCATTGTGGTTTCAGTGGGAATCCATTATTGGATAAAGCGGTGAATTCTAAGACATGTATGTTGGCCCGACAATGATTGAAGCAATTAAAGGAGAGAAATTGGGGAGGGAATTGATAAATCTATACGTGGGCGAGCGTTAGAATGTTGAGTTGAAGTCTTGAGCTTCAATGGTGTATTAATCAGTGTTCATGAAGTCTTAAGCTTCAATGGTGTATTAATCAGTGTTCATGAAGTCTTTGAACTTCATGTGTGTTCTTGACGTCTTTGAACTCCATGGGTGATGAATAAGACTTAAAAGTCTCACGTGTTGTTGTATGTTGTTTTGGTGTTTAACGTTTGATGGCTCAAGATGAAAAGAGGCACAATCTAGTGTGTGGTTATGAGTGTCTCGCTTGCCTATGGGTTAAGGCCAGATACCAAAAGGGAAACTACTCTTCCGAGTGGTCGGAGAACTTTGATTCCACAAGTGTGTGATACGACATGGTACATTTGTACCTGTTGAGTCGGATTGAGGCATTAGTTTCTTCTTTGATTTGGAGGAAACCAGGTGACAAATTACCATTAGCTGAAAGATGGTGTCACCTTATCTACGATTTGAGCATTCATATTCGACTAAATGAATTACTAAATGGCGAAAGATGTTGAATACCGCTTGGTTGGGTGTTATTGGTTGTCGTGAACTAACACTTATGGTGTGACTCGAGACTTTGCGTGAAATATCTTGTTTATTGAGTGTGATTGAAAAATCCACTCAAGGTGGATAGAAAACCCTAAGTGTATTTAAGGAGGAGGTGTATTAAAATTCAAATGGGAACTTTGGCGATGTAAAGTTTCCCTTATAAACGTGGGAGGCCAAGTCCCCGTATTGTTGGACCGTTTAGACTTCACTTTTTTTGTTAAGAGGTATATCGTTAGGAGTTACTCGGAGGATCGTGTAGACTCCATCTGATACATTCCTCGTGGTTAATCCACGGGAATGCGTGCCGTGAGAAGTGGATGTTGCTTCTCATAGCGGTGTTGAGGAGGGTGATAAATTTTCATCTAGATGAATTAGTGGCTATCTTGAGTAACTAGGTGAAACGCTTATGGTATAATCGGATTAACCAAGTTTTGGTTCAGCGGGATCCTTAGATAAGGGAGGAAAGTACTCAGGAATCCGAGGATAATTACTCGAGTGTTACCCTATTTTTTTGGTGGATCGGGTTTCGGGGACGAAACACAAAATTAGGAGGTGTGATTTGTAACGAACCGAATTTTGGGTTTCCTCTATTATATATTATTTATATTGTAGTGGGTATATTTAAATAAATTAAAGTTGGAGGTTTAAGTTGATAATAATTGGGTTAAACCATACTTGTGGTATTAGGGATCAAATTTGAGAGATGAAGGACTAAATGTGTAAATAAGGCATTTTTGCCTTTTTGGTGTAGATAAAAACCGTAGACACACACATATGTCTGTGTCTTGCAAAAATTAGAGGAAAGAAAGATTGAGAGGTGGGTCTTGATCAAGAACGAAATCTGAAGATTTGCATGCTTAGATTGAAGGATTTATTGAGCATATCTCCTTCCAATGATCAAGTAAGATATGTTTCAATTCATAATTCCACCATTGTTAGTGTCCTTGAGGTTTTTGGAGAAAAAAGGAAATTAGGGTTGCATTGGGTGGATTTGATGAAGATAACTTGAAATAACTTGTTATCTAGCTTGTATAATGATGATTAGTGGTTATTAACATCCAATTTGTTAATATCAAATTAGGGTTCTTAAGGTGTAAATTGGGGGTTTTCATTATGATGAAGTTAAATGATGAATTGGTGGTTACTGTGTTTGATTTGCACTTACTTAGTATTAGATATGTAGTCTATATGTAAGTAGCTTATGTTATATGCTATTTACATGTTGTTAATGTGTTTGATTTGTGTGGTATAAAGTTAATGTTTATTTGTTATGGTAGAACTTTTATGTTTAAATCAATGTGGAAATGTAGTCAAACTAAACTATTGATGTGTCATAATGTGTGTAAATTGGCTTAAGTGATATCTAGCCAAACTATACATAGTCAAACTTGAATGTACAAATGTGGTAAATAAATGTAATTAGACTATGCGATTAATAGTCAAACTTGAATGTGCAAAAGTGGTAAATAGATGTAACTTGACTTATGTGGTTATTGGTGAAACTATTGTATGACATGTGGTTAAATGGTCTAAAAGACCCAATGTGGTTAAGAGTCAAGTAAAGTGTAGAATGTGGTAATATTAGACTAAAATTGAGTTAATATGGTAAAAGTCAACCGTTGGTGGTAAAATACTAAATTGATTGATTACATGAAGTGTGGATACTTCATTGAGGTGTTTACGTAAAGAAAAGTTTATCACGGATGGAAGTGAGGTCATAAGCCTCACGAGTGCAAGTGAAGTAAAATACTTCACGGATGGCATGAAGTTAAATACTTCATGAGTTGACATGGAGTCAAATACTCCATGTAAGAAACCGAGAGGTGGATCTCTCGCTACACATGTGGATATGTCAACTAAAACGAATGTTAAAACATAAGTCATGTATGGATTGTTATGTGTATTAGGGTGTAGGTCAATATGTGCCTAAACTAATGAAAGGGAGGGATTAGATGTTAAACTCTTAACGAGTGGGGAACGGGTTGTGGTGCTCGAGGATCAAAATAACTAAACATTATATGTTGGGATGTTGGGTAACCTTAAAGGATGCTTAAATATATGGATATGTACCATATTGGTTTGAAAATGCAATCGGGTCAGTCAAAGTAAAGTTGCAACAACTGAAAATCTCCATTTCGGTCATTTGCATCTGATGGGGGCGTACTGTACGCCCAACTGGCGTACCATACGCCCATGGACATATGATACGTCCAGTTGGGTCTGGTAGACGCTGGAATTTTCATTTTTTTCAGGTTTTGGCATGTTTTTGCTGTAGGGACTTGTTGGGAGTCTCAAGGACTAATTATCTTTACTAATCTTGTTTAATTTGATGTTGTGAGTGTAGGAAAGCCTCCGACATGATCTCGGGTCTCGCCATGGTTGAACAATTGGATTCTCAAGTTTCTTTTGAATGTTTTGTTGCTCGTAAACTAACATGTAGAAGGGATTACTTATGTTAACAAGTATATGTTGGAATTGTAGTAGTTTAAACACACGTCCTTATGAAACTTACGATATTCACATGTTAATGTGAATATATTATCCATGTTTTTAAATATGAATGATCGTTGGGACCTAGCTTCCGCATTGTTTTAAAGATTTAAATCGGTTTGAAATTTTGGGTGTTACAATATATCTACAGGGTGTTTGCGAAACGCATTCTAGTGGGATCTTATTCGAAATTATGAAACAGGCCAAGCCCGGGAAGGGTTGGTGGCGCGTGGGGGCTAAGCCCGGTCCAAGGGTCTCACCTCTTTGGGTGTTACGCAAAGGGGAGGTCCCCATTTGTGTGTTTGCGGCCGAAAGCAAAGAGGAAGGGAGGAGCAAGCTGATCATTGCGATTTGAAGCCGGGTGAAGGTATTTCTTGATCCTTGATCACTCGTTACGGATTTCGATCATCGAGTCATGTGGATTAACTAGTTTTCGGTTCTATGGTTTTGCAATGGTTGAGGTTTCGTGAAGAGCAAGACGATCGGGTATTTGATTCGCACGAATCATCTGGTTCTAAGGTATATTTGTTACATTCCTTTTGTTCAAGGCTATCGTTTGTTATTCGAGTCATGTGTTAAGTGAGTGGGAGGTTGGTAGAACCCATGGGGGTGGCCGACGGGCACGAGGTGTGCGAGTAGCATGGCGGGGAGGGTTCAACCGGAAGGTGGTGATGGTGCGAGGAGGGACACGGCGACAACACGGAGGCCAGGATGTGGCTTCGCAAGGATGGCCAAAAGTGAGGCGGAGCTGCGGTGGATCAGTGGTGACAAGAACGGGCTATGGTGGTTCTGAAAGACCACGGATGCGGCCCTGGGAATCGAAAAGTTGTGGTGCGGGACCGCCCGAAGACGGGGACGCGCGGGAGTGAACGAAGGTGGCGTTTGACGCGTAGGAATCTCATAATGGAGGGTTTTCGCATAGGACTTCAGGAACGTGGATGGGTTCACGTAATGCGTGGTGCCATGTACATGCATGAGGTTATGTGTTCTGTAATGGATTGAGTCTAGGATTGAGTGCTTGGGCATGCGTGAGCATTCATGTTGGGCTTGGGTTCATGCATGGCATCATATGAGAGTTGCATGGGCCATGCATAGCGTTGGGTTAGATGAGCGGAAAGAATGATGATACAGATTTAGACAAATAAATGTATGACTTGACGAATGTTAATGATGTATGTAAATGAAGAATGAACGTATGCCCTATTTTCTTATGAATGTTAAAACCCTAACGAATGATTGAACGAATGATATACCATTTCAAAAAATGAATGAAATACTTAAATTCACCAGCGTTAGGTTAAGAATGAGAAGGATGTGATGTGGATGCTACTTAGCTATTCTGAGGAGTTACTCGACATGAGAAATCCGGCATCCTGTTTAGAATGTTTTTAGAATGATGAATGTATTTAACAATGTTTGATTTGTTTATGTTTTTATGACAATGTAATGACGTTAATTTCCGCTGCTTATTATATTTGAAGTTTAAGAACTGTTTGTGTATGAGCAAACCCAACACGTGAGGCATCCCGGGTTTGGGAGCCTTTCATTAAGTTCTAGCGTGAGAGTAAATCGAGGAATTAATAGGCACCCAAACTTGTTGCTTGCAGCCACCTGTGTTACTGAACCACATTAACAGATGCACCCACAAGTGGAAGGCCAAAGCATATCAAACTTAATAGTACAACTTCATTCTCATATAAATTATAGGTTGAATCTCAATTTTGATATATATAAACATCTTAGCAAGTCTTTTGGAACCTTTGTGTACTTAATTTAATCAAAGGATTCTAATATGGTTATTATATTTTGTTAGTTCATGGGTGATGCGGTGAAAAATCAACAAATTGTGGTTAGAGATAACTTCACGATGATCCCATTACAGTGTCTGATTCTTACTACAACCAATTACACCATTTTGGCTGTAAATTGAATGCTATATTCAATGTTCATTGCATATGGGATGGGATTGAGCCGAGAGCCAGAGCCCAAATTGATGTGAAGAAGAACAACACTCAATAGCATATTTCTATCAACCTATGCTAGAAGACCTAGTTATGCAGATCGCTAATCTTACAACAACAAGGGAGATTTGGGATTCTTAAAAATATAAATTCGTCGGCGTAGACAGAGTGAAGAAAGCCAGGTTGGCCACTCTCAAGAACGAATTCGAGCCGTTGACAATGAAGTATGGTAATAACATTGATGATTTTGCAAGAAAGTTGAGCGCAATTTCATCAAGGATAGTCGATCTTGGTGAGCCATTTCAAGAGGTACTTCTTGTTCGTACACTGTTGGATTTAGTACCAGATACATTATTTCATATAATTGTTTCCATTGAACAATTTGTGGACATTGAAACAATGTTGTTTTAAGAAGCAATTGGGAGGCTAAAGGCCTTTGAGGAGAGAACTAGAATGAAGAATAAACAACAAACAGCAAAAGAAGATCAATTGTTGTTGACTTATTCAGAATGGCAGTAAAAAAAGGATCAGGAAGTAAAGAACAAGAAATGGGGTAAGAATGACCATGGGAATCAAAGTTATAGTGATAAAGACCGATCAAATCAAAAGAGTAAGGACTTTGATCAGTCAAAGACTCAAAAACAAAAGAAGGGCAAGTCAAAAAACAAACGTTTCAAGTGTGATGTGTAGTCACTATGCATCTGAATGCCCAAGTCTAAGGAATAAAGAGGCTGAATTCAATTTAAATCAATCTGGTAAAATTTTTAAGATGCTTCGATCTAATCGAGGTGGTGAATATCTTAGTCAAGAGTTTGACGAACATCTTAAGAAATGTGGGATCATTTCTCAACTCACTCCACCTAGAACACCACAACTTAATTATGTGTCTGAAAGGAGAAATCGAACTTTATTAGATATGGTTCGATCAATGATGTGTCATACAAACCTCCCACACTCCTAAATCATAAATCTAGCTCCTACAAACAAGGTGAACAAAACGCCTTATGAGATATGGCATGGGGGAGAATCCCAAAGTGTCCTACCTTAGGGTCCGGGGATGTAAGGCTTATGTTACCAGTGAATCTACAGATAAACTGAATCCCCGTGGCGATAAATTCGTTTTCTTCAGATACCCTAAAACCATTGGTTACTACTTCTACATTCCTGCTGAAAACTGGGTTTTAATTAAACGAAGAGCTACCTTCTTGGAGAGGGAACTACTTGCGAGAGGGATTGGAGAAAACCATGTGGACCTGGATGAGATCCGAGAACCACAAGTAACCGAATACCATCCGCATGAGACTATTGAAACTGAATCTAGAAATGTTTAAGATTCAACTGTGACATAAACCATCCGCAGAAGTTTAGAGATCTTCATGAACCCGACCGGTATATCGGACTTCACGAGATTGACGATATCCTGATAGTTGATCAGGTAGAGCCCACTAGTTATAAATCTGCATTCTTAGATTCTAAATCTAAGAAATGGCTTGAAGCCATGGATGCAGAAATCGAATCCGAGTATGGGACTTGGTTGATCTTCTTCACGAGAATCGGACTATAGGAAGCAAGTGGATTTTCAAGAAGAAAATCGACATGGATGGAAACGTGCAAACCTTCAAAGCAAGTTTTGTAGCAAAAGGCTTTACTCAGACGAAGAAATTGATTATGATGAAACCTTCTTGCTAGTAGAAATGCTTAAGTCGATTAGAATCTTAGTTGCCATTGCAGCGTATTATGACTATGAAATATGGCAAATGGATGTCAAAACCGCATTCCTAAACGGACACCTAACTGAAGATGTGCACATGGTTCAACCGAAAGGTTTTGAAGATCCAAAGAATCCTAAAAATGTATGCAAGTTAAACAAAACCATTTATGGATTGAAACAAACATCCCGAAGTTGGAATCCTCCCGAAGTTGAAACAAAACCATACATTTTACTTTATTTATTTTATTTTTACAACCAATCTTACACCTTTTATTTTAGTAAGACAATAGCAATGATCGATTATTGGGAGCCACCAATGTGTTCTATGAGTTCGATACTTGATTCTTAGCTAAATTATACCAAATACAATAGCCACTATTTGTATGACTATAAGGTTAATACAATAATAATGTAAAAAGAAGTTAGGAATAAGAATAGTTATCGTAATATATATTTATAACAGAAACTAATTTAAACTTCTAAAATTAAATAGAAAATACAAAAGTAAAATGTAAAAGCTAACATTTAAACATTAATCATCCAAATATAAATAAATAAGTTCAAAGTTGAAACATTAATCATTCTACATATAAAACAAGTCTAAAAAACCAAATCCAAGGATGAAGCATGTTTTTTTAAACCGGTCTAGCTGGTTTAAATGTAATACAAAAAGTCAGATTGTGCAACCCTAGTGGCCCAGAACATGTGAGCTAAACCAGCAAGGTTGCCGGTTAGTCATGTCGGGTTTTTAAAACACTGAAATCTTGTTATAAATTTATATTACTCAATTAGAAGTATCAAGTTTGAAGAAAAATCAAATAATAAGAACAAAAACGTGCATGATAATCAACTTGGCATATAATCATGTACCGGGATACATTGCATCTAATTTAAAACCACATGTTAATTAGTCCACTTTTTATTTTTAATTTCAAAAACATTTATAATTTATAAAAGCCATCGCTTCATAATTTTGTTCAAATACAATGCACCTTCAATAATTTTTTGGTGGCAATTTAGTTTTCTACACGTGCGGTTTCAGATTTTGCTATTGCTTGCATCTTTGCCTTTTGAAATGACGAGATCTTCTACTTTAGGAGTGTATAAAATGATTTAGTTAAAGTTAGTCAAATGTCGGGCGTTGTATCTGGTTTATACACGATCAAATTTATTTATATACCGTTTGTATGATATCAAGTAGAACAACATAGAATGATGGATTCTTAACTTTTTAACTCAAAGATAAAATATAACTTTTTTACATCCATTTCATTTACTCTGTCAGCTGCAATATTTTTTTTATTAACGCATGGCATAAGATATAAAACGACAACCTAGCAAGACACTAGGCAGAAACAGAAACAATTACATTGTTAGAAGTAGCGGAGCTTGAAAAAATAAGTAGCGGGGACCGAAAGTCATAAGACCCAAATTTGTTTTTCCTATCGTTATGTTTCGGGTTATATGTTCTGGTTGGCGATTCAATTCGGGTCGGGTCAAACAAATCAGCAATAAATAACTCTAAATATCTAATTATTTATGATGATGCGAGAGAAAAACGGTAAGTACCAGGAAGAAGAATTACAACTCAGTCCGACGACCTTTAATATTTTTTAATTCATCGATTATGGATTTCGAATCAAACTTTTCAGCAATTTCTTTTTCCACGTAAATAACCAAGCTATTCGCGAGATACTCATCTGTCATCTTATTACGAAAGAGATTCTTAAATATTTTCATTGTTGGAAATCCTCTCTCTGTTATTGCAGTAGAAACTGGAAGTGTCAAGATTAGTCGAACCACTCTATCAACCAAATAGTAATTCTCACGTTTCTAAGTTTACACAAGACTTTTGCATAAATCAGAAATAGAAATAGCTGATACACCACTTAGCTTGGTATTCATTTTCATTTCAATATTAAAATCTTCTAACTGATATGGTAAATGATACCTCCCCTACTCCGTAAAATCTTCAGGATAATACTTCTCAATAAGAAGACAAATCTGATCAACATCAATCTTGTTTGAAACTAAACTAGAACTGAGAGATAACAACTTCATCGTGTGCTCATTGAATCTACTATTCAACTCATCTATCTGTTTGTCCAATGTGGATGTAAACAAATCTACTCGGTAATAATGTTCAAATGTAACATGAAGATCTTTTATACGAGGCCGATACCTAGTAGAAGTACATAAAGCGTTGAAATCCAGAATTTCTATTTGATGTTTATCACAAAAATAAGTAACTTGTTTAAGTAAAGAATCCCATCCATTGTTTTTGAAATCATTTACACTAACCTTTGTTGATGAAACTATGTCCATGGCATTAAGAAAATTTTGGGATTTCTTTTGTAATGCTTGAGCAAGTGTATTAGTTTTTTCTCATTACTTCCTTCATCAAATGAAGAACAAAGACAAACTTAAATGATTGCAAATTACTCCAAGCTGCATCAACATCTGAACGTTGTGATGGAGTAGTATGAGATAAATCTTCAATTATTCCCACGAGAACAACACGGGTGACAGCAAACATCTTAAGCAAACTACAAACGGAGTTAAAATGAGAACCCCAACGTATATTACCGGCTCTTCTTAATATCCCAACTTGATTTTGCCCTTTTCCCGATTTGATTTCACCTAGTTCTAATAACGTTGAAACCTCATCTGACTTTACCTTTTGTAACTCATCATGACGCTTACTAGAAGCACAAACCACATTAATTACATAAACCAAGTTGTTAAAGAATTGATCTACTGGAATAATTTCCTTTGAAGCACAAACCAAGGCAAGTTGTAACCTGTGAGCAAAAAACAAAAACGTAATAACTAATAATCATAAGAGTATTTTAATCAAAACGAACAAAGAAAAAGAAAAAATAACAAGTAACTGTGAGCAAAGCAGTGAACATAATACGCATAAGGACAATCCTTACAAACAAGTGCATGTAATCCGTTCCATTCCCCTCTCATATTGTTAGCACCATCATAACCTTGCCCACAAATTTTATTAACATCAAACTGATACTGCAAAAGTTGTTTTCACAAACTTATTTTTAGGGTTGCTCATAAAGTATCCCTAACATGAAACAAATCCAAGAACCTTTCTTGTATCATCCCTTCTGCATCAACAAATCTCAAAACTATGGCCATTTGCTATTTTTTCGACTCATCTCGTGACTCATCAACTGTGACACAAAAGCCTGAATTCCCCACTTCACTACAAATATGCTTTCGAACTTTATTTGCAATAATACTAATAATTTCTTTTTGAATATCTCCAGAAGTATACTTTGCATTAAAAGGAGCATTCTCTAATATAACCTTCATTATTATAAAAAGCTAGAGGTATTAGCAATTCAATAAAATTACCTCGATTTTTAGAACTAGAAGATTCATCATGTCCTCGAAAAGGAAAAAATTGGCATGTCAACCAACGAACTACATCAACACTAGTTTTTAATTGTAAACGGTTTTATTTATTGTCTCTTCATTAGGCTTCATATTGTCAATGTGTGTTGCTTGGTTCAACAAGTTTTTACCGAATTCAATGGAATTTCTGTGTTGTGAAGTACCCATGTAGGCCAAGAATGAACACTTTTTCCCGTTAACTTTTTTCCAATTGTCAAACCCTTTTAATTGTAAATGAATCGTAACCGTTGCTCACAATTGGTCTACCACCAAATACATAACATATAAAACAATAACCAACATGTGTTGTTGGAGAATACTCTAACCAATTAGGACAAACACTGAAGAAAGCATATTGGAACCTACAAGTATGATTCTTTGAACCTTTATTTTGATACTCTATAAGACTTATTTGGTAAGGTCCGAATGATAGATAAGCACGGCTTACTTGTTCTCTTAAATAAGTCGGATACTCCCAAATTGTTTTTCATTTAGCTAGATCTCTTTCTAAATGGTTAATATCCTCTTCATTAGTGTTTGACTGTGGTTGTGGACCTTCAGAATTACCATGATTTTCTTGTTGATTTTAATGCTCTCTCAGGTCACTTGTTGAAGCTTTGTGACGTTTACTTTCTTGTTCATCATCCTTTCTTTTATCTTGTTCATCGTCAATTCTTTTGTAAAAAGAATTAATAGTTAAACTTTTCAAATTTTTCATGATATGCCTAACAAAAAAAACAATAGGCTTGTATTAAGCAACTTTTCTCTTGTTCATCATCAATAATCCTAATTCATAAATCATAATCCATAAATCATAATCAAATTATCATATCAATGAATCATAATCCATAAGTTTGTAACCCTAATATTTAACAATTCTAAGTTAGTAACAATCCATAAATCATAATTCAAATTATCAAATATGTGAATATTAATCATAATACATAAGTAAATCATACTAACTTAGTACCATACCAAGAAATCAAGAATTGGGTGTGTGATTGTGTGAACAGCCGAACAGGGGCGAGTGAAGCGGTGCAGCGAGCGGCAGCGGCGGCGAGGACGGAGGATCGATGATTTGGGACTAGTCTGGATGTTTGATCGACAAAAGAGAGGGGGAATAATTTTAGGGTGAACTGATTTGAATTTTTATTTCCCCCCTAAACTTACACTTTTAGTTTTTAAATGCATAAACTTTTTTTTTTTAATTTGGTACTCATAACTTAACAAATAAATCTGAATAGATCATTGAACTGGAAATTTTAGGGATAAAAAACCAGAGGAGGCCAAGAATTGTTTTGGGAAAAAATCAGGGGGGGCGACACAATACTTATAAAATTTTCGAACAAAACGCGAAACTTTACACAAATAACGTAAAATACGGGGGGGGGGGGGGGTTTCTAGCCTTCACCCCTGATTTTTAGTAATGGGTTTTGCAACCAATTAAACCATTTGATTAATGAGTTTCCTACTGTGGAGGTCATAGGGTTCAAATTTTGATAAGGGGTCCTGATGAGGAAAATTTTGTCAGTAGCACAAGTCTAGGTGTTAGCCGTTAAAAAAAATAAACAATCAACCCATTTGATAGTATCTTTCTTATTTCTATTTATGAACCATAAAAAAAGAAATTAATAATATCTTAGAATATATATCCACGATCCTTGGAAACGTCTTGAAAGACACTAATTTCGGTATCTCCACAAAACTCACCAAGTAGTCGACACAAACGTATAAATGAGTGACTTCTTCACCTTAGTAACCGAGAGTTTATCGATCCAATGCATGAAATATGCCGAATAGATGAAAACCGGGAGAATAATATCTAGCCACTTAACCACCTCCTACCATACTTCAAAGCAATCTTACAAGTGTCGAAAACATGATCAAGAGTTCCTAACGTCTTCATGCAACATAAACACAACAATGAAGGAATATCGATACCTTTGTCTTCCAATTTCTCTCTAGTCATAAGGCGGTCAATGAGAATTCTTTGAACTCTCCAAGACAAAATATTCACATTTATTGGCACAAGTCAATTCCATCTAGTAACCCCATTTTCACCCTAGAAAATGACACTAGGTCAAAATAGAAGAAAACGACGAATCTGGATATCCTTGTTAGGGTAGATGGAGTAAAGTCAATCCATCGTAAAATGACGAATGATGGCAACAAGAAGAGAAGAAAGATGTCCCGGTACCCACAGAAACACCATGTAAGCGCCTATCTTTTGGATCTTCGATTAACACACGAATGAAAAACACATATGATATCAAAGTCTCACAATCACTAGGCGGAAACTGGTGATTGTGGTGATTCAAGAACAAAACTCACCTGTAATACTCGTATATTGATTATAAGAATTAGAGAGAGAAAAAAAACAAAAACAGCTAACATCACACTGTTAGGGTAAACATGAATATATATACTAAACAAATACTATTTAGCCCATACATGTTCTCGGCCTAGAAGCCGGCCCAAAACACCCAACCCGTGGACCACTGTTCACGGTTACACCTTACATGAAAACAAAATGCTTAATCATAAACCTAGTTCCAACAATCTCCCCTAGGATTATGATATCAGCAACAGCTACAGTATAGATCTTTGCTTGTTTTTCCCACAATTGCTCGTGTCGAATCTGACTTCTTGCTAACACGTTGATATCTTGTTCACTGAACTTAGACAAATCAAAGGGATCCAAGATTCTGAGCTCAGCATGATCAGTGACTATCACTGCTTGTGCAGAAACAGGATCGTATGCCCAGTATTGAAAATCTCTTAGAGTATTGACTGGCATCCTTTTATGAATAGGTATGATTTTAACTGTCTTAGGGGCTGGCAAAATAACATTATACCAAGGATTGTCAGTACGAGGATCTTTAACTCCTTTAGCTCTTTTTAAAGTGGACTCAGCTGTTTTCATTTTAGCAAAGTTCGTCAAGCAATGTTCGTTAAGAAATGTGTGAAACCTCTCAGCTATTCCATTTCTTCCTCTGTTCTCAAAGTGTGCTTCGTTTACCTACTGAAGATCAAGCTTTGTCAACGGGCTAAAGTCATTAGCACTTTTGTAATATTCCAATCGTCCAATCTTCCGTTTCACCACATACAAGTTTTTATCTGAGTCAAAAGCCTAAGATGCAATGCATAACCTGTCCCCTCTCTTTGAATAGTAGTCTTCTATGTTGACAGTGACATGTGTTTCAGATGATGGACTAGATGGCAACATCCATGAAGGTTGCTCTTTATTTGAAGATTTGCTAGCATCAGCATTCTCAGACATATTTGTAGTAGAGCTTGGAATATTAACTTCATCAATGTCTTGATTCAATCTTTCCATCTCTAAGTCTGATGAATTGTCAACCCTTTCATCTTGTATGTGTTTCACTAGATTGGAATCTAAGTTACCAGAAGATTCATTGTCTTTTGGATCTTCAAGACCTCCTTCAAAATCAAAATTGAACGGATCACTACCTTGATTGTCATCATGTTGATCACCTTGATCCATACTTCCAGTGTCTCCACCTCCTTGATCATTATCATCATCATTGGTACCGGCTGTGGTCTGTTCAATTTGTTTTCCTCTAAGATCGTCCACTTGCTTCTTAAGATCATATATCAGAGTGATAAGATACCCCTGGTTAGCCTCCAAGGTCAGGATCTTTGAGTTCTGAGTAGCCACCTGCTATTCCAACTCAAACACTCTTTCCTGCAGAACATGTTGATCCACAGGTGCAGGTGTAGATGAATCTACAGGGCTCTTCTCTTTAGCTTTCTCAGCTCTATAAGCCTCAGATGAGGAAACTAAGAACTGATTGGTATCAAAAGCTTTAGATGTAGGACTCACCTGAGATGATAATTGTGGTTGGGATAAGGTGTGAAGAGGTGATTGTGGAGCTTGAGAAGGTGTGGGAGCTTGTGTAGGTGTTGGTGTAAGTGTTTGTGGTGGTATTCTAACATGTCTCGGATCTCTTAGTTTCCGTGGTTTGGAAATTATGTCCTGATTCGGTGAGTAATCATCATTGGTGTAACATTAATTAGACGAGGAAGTGAGAGGAGGATTCTCAATTCTACGGCTTTTGCTTTCCATTTCTTTGACATACTACTGGTGGTCTATTAGGAGTGCCTTCACTGTCAGAAGAAGATATAACTTCAGTATCTTCTAACTCAGGCACTACGGGATCCTGTGGTTCTAGATCAAATTGTTGTTCAATATGTAGTTGAACAGGCAGTTGCTTTTTTATGCAACCTCGGCCTCTACTTGTACAGCCGGTTCTTCTAATTCTTCATCATGTAGAGCAGCAAATCTACCAAATTTCTCAAGGGGACGCAGCCCTTGATATACTCTCTTTCCTTACTTGTTGACGTTCATGAACTTGAAAGTCATTGGACCCATAGCCTTCAAGTCCAAAGTTTCAATAGTAGGTTCCAGATTTGCATGATTTCTGATGAGAATGATCTGTAAGAACATAGGATACATAAAAAAGATACCCTTCTTCTCTCCTTTCAGATTGCTTTTGAACTCTTCAAACACCATCTTTGACAAGTTGTAGTCTAGGCTCATGGTTAGTGCAACCATAGCTGAAGTGATGGTAGTGTTGATTTCATCAAACCCTTCTTTTCTCCTAGATAAGCAATTCATGCACACGTGTGTAAGATATCTCCAATAGGAATGTAGTAGCTTCTTGTACAGAGGTGGGTAAGGGCCTTCACAACTCATCCTTGTAAGAATTGGAGTAACAACCTCTGGGTTCAGTTTAGTTGGATGAGCTAGTAAATCACCAAACTGTAAAGCAGTTTGGATTATGGCTTCTGAAATTCGAACTCCCTTGGCTTGAACTGTACCCATAATGCATTCTTCTCCATTGTCATTTGGGTGTATTGTTGCTGAGGACCAAAACTCCTAAATGTGACTCCTTTAGATGATGGGATTCTCCATAATAGCAAAGTTGATAGGGGAAATTGTCAACCCCACAACCATTGATCTAAAATACTCGAACTCTTCAAGTGGGTCTAGAGTGAATGCACAAACATTGTGATCAGCAACAAACTTCATTTCCGTCATATTTTCACAAAACATATTAAGTTAATACCTAAATAGATAGTTCAATGGAATTCAGGATCAAGGTTCAAAGATTCTCGACCACTTAGGGGTTTTCGGTTCCCCTGTAAATTCACATCATAACAGGATTCTCGGCTAAGATGGTTTATGGCTCACAGACTCCTTTTCAATGGGTTCACGGTTTCCTGAGGGTTTACGGTATGAGAAACCATATACGGGAAGTCAGAGAGGTTCACTGTAAGGCCCCAAACCCGGGAGGCCTCACTTGTTGGATTTACTCATTCGCAAACAGTTCTTATACTTGAATATCAAAACAACGCAGCGGAAAATTTCATTAAAATATAATAGTGACATTGTTCTACATGCGGAAGCGTAACATAGTCTATTACATAAACAAAACATAAGTTAATCATAACGGGAGGCCAGTCTTCATGATCAACTGGGTAACTCTTCTCACTTGCCAAGCATCACCGTCCATCATCATAACTTGCCCTTAACCTGAATGTGCATACTAAAAGTCAGCTACGCTGGTGAGTTCTAGCTTTTACATAAAACATTAACTTCAAATATTTGCCAAAAACATATCCTTAACCTTCATTAATAAAAGCGTATGTAAAATAATGCAATAACAAAAAAAAATAACACATCATAAACATAAGTCAACGAACATATCGAATCTGCGCCTTCTCGTAACCGTCAAATCAAAACGTCACATACTGGTGGAATAACCTAAAGATCACCAGCACTAGGCCCGTCAACACCGTACTGTCCTTCGGGTGAAGAACTCCTAGGGCCCGATATTTAGGTTATTCAACACCAACTTCAAGCACGGCGTCACAAGGATGACACGTACCAAACTTCAAGCACTGCACCCCGTAAGGCACAAGTACCAAACTTCAAGCACGACAACCCCGTAAGGTAAATCATACCAACTTCAAGGATCACGATAATCCCCATGGTGACTGTCATCACCCCAGTTGTACAACAGTTGGCCAGCCACAAAGGCCCCTAAAAGGTAAAGGCCCATAACATACTTCCCATACCCATAACCTTCATTCCCTACGGAATATTGGCAGATTCGTTCGTTTGTGACTTTCGTAAACATTCACTTCCTTTACTTCAAAACTTCAGTTAAAGCATTCATACGTTTTATTAAAAATCATTCCTTCATTCATAAACACTTCATAAACTTCTTTTGGCAAAATATTTCATAAACATTTCTTTCATAACCCTTCCTTCTAAAACATCGTTCATAAACATCATTTTATAAAACGTCACATACAACATTCGTAAACATCGTTTTATAAAATAGTCACATCGTTACGTATGCACACCAGCCCAAAAACATTATTCAAAACATTTAAAAGATGGCTTCTAGAACTCACCTGATAAGCTAATCTGGGTTGTCCTAAACAAAGGTCCAACAACGTCACTTTTGATCTAAATTGATTAGTTAAATACACATCAGACCAACACCCGACTCTAACGGGTTAACCTTCTAAACATACTGACTTTACCTAAACAGCCGGATGCCTACGCACTTAGCAAGTGCGCAGGGCCTTGCTCTTGCGTACTTAATAAGTGCGCAAACTTGCTTCATGCGTACTTGATAAGTACGCAGGACCTTCTTCATACGTACTTGATAAGTACGCAGGATCCTCTTCATGCGTACTTGATAAGTACGCAGGATCCTCTTCATACATACTTGATAAGTACGCAGGATCCTCTTCGTGCGTACTTGATAAGTACGCAGGATCTGCTTCACCGTAAAAACCCTAACTTTCGCATCCGGGTCTGATCACGTCAAGATCCCGAACTTGTTTACATTCAAAACGTTTGCTTATCATTAAGGAACTCAAATATATGTTTTTCTTCCATTTTCATCCGTAAAAACGTTAGCATTTCATCCAAAACCCGAAAAAACCCAAAAACGAACAAAAACTCAGATCTAGGTTAGATCGTTACCTGTATCGAGCTTCTGATTCGGAGGTTCTTCTCACGAGCTATGGAGCAACACACTTCTTCAATCTCGGGTTGATCCGCCAACTTTCTCTCTCAACGGTTTATCTCTCTAGATGTTGCAAATGAGAGAAATGGGTGGTGACCTTGGCTATTTATAGGGGAGGCTCCCCTTCCAGCCCGCCGGCCCATCCGACCCGACCCGACATGCCTCGTTCATTTATTCCGTTATTATAACTGTCGTTTTATTTTTGGGATGTTACAAGTCTACCCCCTTACAATAGGTTTCGTCTCCGAAACCTATCATAAGTCAAATAGTTGAGGGTACGACTCCCTCATTTCCGTATCCGTTTCCCAAGTGGCTTATGATCCCCGTCGATGCTTCCATTGGACTTTAACCAATTGAATAATCTTATTACGCAAACGCTTCTCCTTTCTGTCTAAGATGGCCACGGGTTCTTTGATGTAGTTAAGGCTGTTGTCGACCTCGATGTCAGTAAGTGGTACGTGAGCCGATTCATCCGCCAAACACTTTCGCAAGTGTGATACATGGAAGGTAGGATGAATCCCACTTAACTCATCAGGCAACTCTAACCGATAAGTGACTTCACCAACCCGTGCCATTATCCTGAATGGCCCGACAAACCTCGGACTTAACTTTCCTCTCTTCCTGAATCGTATGATTCCCTTCCAGGGTGACACTTTCAACATTACTCTGTCCCCAACATCAAACTTAATAGGCCTTCTTCGTTTATCCGCATAGGACTTCTGACGATCTTGTGCGGCCTTCATTAGTGCTTTGATTTGATCAAACCTTTCTGATGTTTCTCTTACAACTTCAAGACTTCCTAATTCCTTCTGTCCAATCTCACCCCAACTAACCGGGGTCCTGCATCTTCTCCCATACAACATTTCGTAAGGCGGCATGCCTATCATCGTGTGATGACTATTGTTGTAGGAGAATTCGGCTAACGGCAGATGACTGTCCCAACCGCCGCCAAAATCGATAATACAAGAACGAAGCATATCCTCCAATGTCTGAATGGTCCTTTCGGACTGACCATCTGTTTGCGGGTGGTATGCCGTACTAACATTGAGTCTCGTGCCCATCGCCTCATGAAATCTTTTCCAGAACCTCGATGTGAATCGTGTGTCCCGGTCAGATACGGTCGTCAAAGGCATCCCATACCGTGCTACTACTTCTTTAATAAATACTTTCGCTAACCTTTCTGACTAGAACGTCTCGCGAATAGGTAGCAAATGAGCACTCTTCGTTAAACGGTCCACAATTACCCAAATGGTATCATAACCTTTAGCTGTGCGAGGTAGCTTAGTTATGAAGTCCATGGTAATGTGTTCCCACTTCCATTCCGGTATATCAAATGGTTGAATCTTTCCATACGGTTTCTGGTGTTCGGCCTTTACTTGCGAGCAAGTCAAGCACTTGCTTACGTACTTTATCACTTCATGCTTCATTCCAGGCCACCAGTATTCCTTCCTTAGATCTTGGTACATTTTATTAGTACCAGGATGGATAGAGTACCGAGACTTATGAGCCTCATCCAAGATTTTGGTTCTAAGCTCGCCACCCATAGGTATCCATACCCGTCCAAAACGTGTCCTAACACCAAGGGTGTTATATTCCAACTTGTCCTGTTGGCCAACCATCCTTTCCTTCTTTATGTTTTCTTCTTTAAGTGCCTCATCTTGAGCCTTTTCAATTTCTCTCATCACATCCGATGTTACCACCAACTGGCAAGCTTTCACTCTAATAGGAGTAGGCACATCCTTTCAGCTTAGAGCGTCAGCCACTACATTTGCATTTCCAGGATGGTATATTATTTCACAGTCATAGTCTTTCAATAGTTTCAACCATCGCCTCTGCCTCATATTAAGTTCCTTTTGTTCGAAGAAGTACTTCAAACTTTTGTGGTCGGAGTAAATAGTAAACTTCACCCCGTAAATGTAGTGCCTCCAGATTTTCAATGCGAATACAGCAGCAGCAAGTTCCAAATCGTGAGTCGAATAACTGACTTCGTGAACCTTCAATTGTCGTGATGCATATGCGATCACTCTCCCGCGTTGCATCAACACGCACCCTAATCCCTGACCCGAAGCGTCAGAGTATACCACCAAGTCTTCATTGCCCTCGGGAAGGGCCAAGACTGGAACTTGGATTAGTTTCTCCTTCAATTCCTTAAACGCCTCATCCTGGGTCGAACCCCATTCGTACTTTACCTCCTTCCGAGTCAACCTTGTCAACGGCGAAGCTATTTTTGAGAAATCTTAGATGAATCTCCGTTAGTAGCCTGCCAATCCCAAGAAACTACGGATTTCAGTTGGCGTCTTAGGAATATTCCATTCCCCTACCGTCATTATCTTTGCTGGGTCAACCATGATGCCGTTCAGGCTAATGACGTGACCTAGGAATTGGACTTCCCTAAGCCAGAACGCGCATTTGGAGAACTTAACATACAACTTTTCCTTTTTCAGAGCCTCCAACACCTCCTTTAAGTGACATGCGTGATCACCCTCATTCTTGGAATAGATGAGGATATCATCGATGAACATGATTACCGATTGGTCCAGCATCGGTCGACACACCCTATTCATCAAATCCATGAACGCTGCGGGGGCGTTCGTCAATCCGAAAGACATTACGCGGAAATCGAAATGTCCATAACGCGTGCAAAATGCAGTTTTCGGTATGTCTTCTTCCCTCACCTTCAACTGATGGTACCCGGACCGAAGGTCGAATTTTGAGAACCAGCTTGTGCCTTGCAATTGATCAAACAGGTCGTCGATCCTTGGTAAAGGGTACTTGTTCTTCACCGTACATTTATTCAACTCGCGATAATCAATACACATTCTCATCGAACCATCTTTCTTCTTCACAAATAACACCGGAGCACCCCACGGCGAGATTCTCGGTTGGATAAATCCTTTCTCAAGTAACTCGTCTAGTTGTGCCATTAACTCTTTCATCTCCATTGGTGCTAGTCGATATGGAGCCTTAGCCACGGGCTGGGCATCTGGTACTAAGTCGATTCGAAATTCGATCTCTCTGTCGGGTGGTATCACAGGAAAATCCTCTGGAAACACCTCCGGGTACTCGCGTACCACGGGTGCATCATCTAGTTCCTTCACTTCCTTACACTCGTCAATTACGTACACCAGATAAGCCTCGCATCCGTGCCTCAAGTAATCTGTTGCCTTAATCATCGAGATGACATTTGGCATCAGGGCGTCACGCTCTCCAAAAACCTCGACTTTACTACCATCCAGAGCCTTGAGTCGGATTATCTTTCATTTACATATAATTTGTGCTTCATTGGCAGTTAGCCAATCCATTCCTAACACGACATCGAACCCACCCAAAACCATGAAAAACAACCTGACGGGAAATCTATGGCCTTCTATTTTTATCGTGGAATTATCAACAACATCAGTCACCCTCGCAGTTTTACCCTCAGCGATTTCTACGCTAAAGGCCCTTTCTAGTTTACGCACAGTGTACTTTACCCTTTTACAAAAAATCGCAGATATAAAACTTTTACTGGCACCCGAATCGATTAACACAGATACAAAAGTGTTGTCAAGGATAAACGTACCTGACGCCACGTCGGGGTCCACTCTGGCCTGTTCCTGCGTCAGCGCATAGGCTCGAGTCTTTGCTCGGGGTCTCTCTTCTTTCTTCTCTGGGCCTTTCTCTTTCCCGGCTTGACCCATCCTGGGCTTGGTGCATTCCCGGCTCATATGACCACTCTCCCCACAGTTGTAGCATTTGAAGCCTTGCGGGCATTCACGGGAGTAGTGTCTGGTTTTGCCGCATTTAAAGCACAGATTTGACCCTAGCCGACATTCACCCGCATGTCTTACCCCACATTTTCCACAGACTGTCGTCTCGCCTACCCTGGCCTGTTTTTCCCGAGCCCCAAACAACTTCCCACCCGATCGCTTAGCGGGAAAACTCAGCTTCTTCTTAGGCTCTTCAATGGCAACGACATTCAGCGCCAGATCATCAAATACCACGCCGCTCAGTTCTACTACCGAATCATAGGTAGTAGGGGTGTTTTCCTTAACATAGGTGTGGACCTGGTCCGGCAGTCCTTGAATGTAGCATGCAATCTTTCTTTCCTCAGTCGTGACAAGATGTGGCACCAGACGTGCCAGTTCATTGAATCGGGTTGTGTACTGTAGGTGCGTCATGCTCCCGGCCTTCAAACCCAGAAATTCCCTCTCTACCTTCTCAGTCTCGTTCCATGGGCAGAAATTCTTGATCACCAAGGTTTTCAAATCAGCCCACATCATTGCATCCACAACCTCGCTCCCTTTTGCTTGACGTACACCTTCCCACCAGTGGGATGCTTCTTCTCTCAAGGAGTTAGCAGCAAATTTCACAACTTGATCCATTCGACACTCGCTCAGGCGAATGGCAGCTTCCATACGGATTACCCAATCAAAAGTAGCCATCGCGTCCTTCTTCCCAGTCATGATCGGCGGGTCACATGCCTTAAAGGACTTGTAGTCGCAACCACGGTTAAGCGGTGCGTTGATTGCCTTAGTGTTCGGGGTATCAACCGCCGTGTTAGACCCACCCGTCTCATTAACCTTCTTTAATGCTTCTGCCAACAGTCCTGACAAGGAAACCTTCATCAACTCAGTGAACTCTCGAGCTATAGCTGCTCTCAGTTCTGGTTCAAAAGTGAAAGGTTGTTCTTCAACTGTGTTTGCTCAGTTCCATGCACACTAATCGTCGGTTCAGTGTGAACACTTCCTTCTTCACTATACTCTTGGCGTTCAGGGGTTCTGCCGCGCCCACCGTTACGACCACGGGTACGACCACTGATACGGCCCCCACCACGCCTTCCGCTCTTTCATCCCGCCATTTCTTCTATAAGACAAGGAATCCAATGTCATCACGCTAGTTAACAAATAAAATTCAACAAGCACTGTAAGATGTTAATATACACTGGCCATCTGCAATTAACCATTACATTACCTTTTGATTTTTATTTGACCACCTTTGTGATTCTATCAGAACACAAGTCCTTACCTAACCCTTTCTAAGGCATATTATATATGTAAATATATATACTACCTTCATACCTGATGATGTGGCTCGAGTTATCCGTACTGGCATCCGCTTTCGGTCCCATTCACAGTTTAAGTTCAGACACTAGGAGTGTCCGAATTTCTCAAACTATTACTCTGATACCAACTTGTAAGGCCCCAAACCCAGGAGGCCTCACTTGTTGGATTTACTCATTCACAAACAGTTCTTATACTTGAATATCAAAACAACGCAGCGAAAAATTTCATTAAAACATAATAGTGACATTGTTCTACATGCGGAAGCGTAACATAGTCTACTACATAAACGAAACATAAGTTAATCATAACGGGAGGCCAGTCTTCATGATCAACTGGGTAACTCTTCTCACTTGCCAAGCATCACCGTCCATCATCATAACTTGCCCTTAACCTGAATGTGCATACTAAAAGTCAGCTACGTTGGTGAGTTCTAGCTTTTACATAAAACATTAACTTCAAATATTTGCCAAAAACATATCCTTAACCTTCATTAATACAAGCGTATGTAAAATAATGCAATAACAAAAAAAAATAACACATCATAAACATAAGTCAACGAACATATCGAATCTGCGCCTTCTCGTAACCGTCAAATCAAAACGTCACATACTGGTGGAATAACCTAAAGATCACCACCACTAGGCCCGTCAACACCGTACTGTCCTTCGGGTGAAGAACTCCTAGGGCCCGATACTTAGGTTATTCAACACCAACTTCAAGCACGGCGTCACAAGGATGACACGTACCAAACTTCAAGCACTGCACCCCGTAAGGCACAAGTACCAAACTTCAAGCACGACTACCCCGTAAGGTAAATCATACCAACTTCAAGGATCACGATAATCCCCATGGTGACTGTCATCACCCCAGTTGTACAACAGTTGGCCAGCCACAAAGGCCCCTAAAAGGTAAAGGCCCATAACATACTTCCCATACCCATAACCTTCATTCCCTACGGAATATTGGCAGATTCGTTCGTTTGTGACTTTCGTAAACATTCACTTCCTTTACTTCAAAACTTCAGTTAAAGCATTCATACGTTTTATTAAAAATCATTCCTTCATTCATAAACACTTCATAAACTTCTTTTGGCAAAATATTTCATAAACACTTCTTTCATAACCCTTCCTTCTAAAACATCGTTCATAACCATCATTTTATAAAACGTCAAGTACAACATTCATAAACATTGTTTTATAAAATAGTCACCTCGTTACGTATGCATACCAACCCAAAAACATTATTCAAAACATTTAAAAGAGGGCTTCTAGAACTTACCTGATAAGCTAATCTGGGTTGTCCTAAACAAAGGTCCAACAACGTCACTTCAGATCTGAATTGATTAGTTAAATACACATCAGACCAACACCCGACTCTAACGGGTTAACCTTCTAAACATACTGACTTTTCCTAAACAGCCTGATGCCTACGCACTTAGCAAGTGCGCAGGGCCTTGCTCTTGCGTACTTAATAAGTGCGCAAACTTGCTTCATGCGTACTTGATAAGTACGCAGGACCTTCTTCATACGTACTTGATAAGTACGCAGGATCCTCTTCATGCGTACTTGATAAGTACGCAAGATCCTCTTCATACGTACTTGATAAGTACGCAGGATCCTCTTCGTGCGTACTTGATAAGTACGCAGGATCTGCTTCACCGTAAAAACCCTAACTTTCGCATCCGGGTCTGATCACGTCAAGATCCCGAACTTTTTTACATTCAAAACGTTTGCTTATCATTAAGAAACTCAAATCTATGTTTTTCTTCCATTTTCATCCGTAAAAACGTTACCATTTCATCCAAAACCCGAAAAAACCTAAAAACGAACAAAAACTCAGATCTAGGTTGGATCGTTACCTGTATCGAGCTTCTGATTCGGAGGTTCTTCTCACGAGTTTTGGAGCAACATACTTCTTCAATCTAGGGTCGATCCGCAAACTTTCTCTCTCTAGATGTTGTAAATGAGAGAAATGGGTGGTGACCTTGGCTATTTATAGGGGAGGCTCCCCTTCCAGCCCGCCGGCCCATCCGGCCCGACTCAACATGCCTCGTTCATTTATTCCATTATTATAACTGTCGTTTTATTTTTGAGATGTTACATTCACGGTAATTTAAAAATTATCACCATGAACCCTCCTTTGCAGGTAACATTAAACCAGTCAAAAACTCCACATTAGCCATGATTTTCTACAAATCCAGAGATTTTGTTCACACATTTGTGATCATCTGTCAATTCATCTTTCACCCATTAATTTATGGATTTACAGGTCAGAAGCCTTCAAGGACCGAGGTTCACGATTGATATGGTGATCAAGTGAAATAGTTGAGCAAGACATGAAGTATGATGGCCTAGAAGTTGTACCTGTACTTGAAACGGAGCAATATAGTAGAAAGCTTGAAACAAGATCAATTAAAACACTAAAATGAGCGGGAGAGAAATTTCTTTTGAGAGTTTTGAGAAGAAGCCGTGAATATGGATTTCAATTTAGGGTTAAATATATATATATATATATATATATATTTTTTGTTTTAACTGATCCCAGTTCATAGAGAATGGGGCCCACTGTGAAACATGGTGGGTCACTTCATTAAACTGCATGCTCACAAAAAAAACAAATGTTGGTCCTTTAGATGCTTAATTTAAAATTTGAACTTGGTCTTTTTATCATTTAAAAGAAACAACAAAAGAAAAACTAACATGACTCAATTAAATTAAATAAATAAATACAACAAAAGACGAGCCTTTGTGAAGATTGCAATGGGATTAAATCATTCTACAAGCAGACTAAGGAACATTTTTCAGCATGTATTTTTACTCAGACAGGTCAAGTAGATTCAAACCTAAGTTTTTTATTGTGATTTAAATTATGATGTTTTAGGTAGAATTAATTATGACTTAATGGTCCCACGCACGTATCTCAGAAACATGTAATTAAGTGAATGTGAATTATGTGAATTCTTGATGAACTTTAATGGACCCCACAACTTATCAGGTAAACTTTTCCTTCCTCATGATCTTTTGAGAACCTAAATAATAAACAATTGAGCATAACTAGCACGGATTTATGCAACTTTTTAGGGAATCTATGACAAGATTTGATCAAAAACATAGCACTACGGGCTTACATGTTCAGAATCAGCAAAAGTTCAGGGTCATAGCACTACAGACTTACATGCCTTGACAATAGATCCCTTCCCAGTCACATATTCCTAAGAATAAAAATATTTATAATTATATTTATATGTACGTCTTTATACATATCTTTTGGGTTTACGTGTCTTTTTGCTCAGAGATCTGCTCGGCAGATTAGCTTTGCACTATCATTGAGTGTCTTTTCACCTATTGCATACCAACGCATGTCTTTTATCTAAAGTATATATATATATATATATATTATGTATAGACTTGTATCAAGTCAACTCGCAACCCCTTTGTGAAGGGTCCCGGTTAGTGTAATCCCAATAGAGCAAGGGTTATCCACGGTTCATCAGCCTTTATGTTTAAGTTCTCTATTATTAACAGGAATATCAAATTATACTAATCCATGAGATGTTCCCCACTAAGGCCTTAATATTATTTTGTTCAAGTGAATCACATGCAGAGCCTATCAACACATCCAACACAGATCCTAGTCTTTTCAATTTAGAGCCTTACATGTGTTGATCCTAGCTTTAAGAAACGAACATTCATATCACTTCTCATTTAATTGCAAACTCCCGACTCAAACACAAACAATATTTTTGTTATTTTCGTTTTAAATAAACTCAAAAGCAGACTCTTTTTGTTTTTTTCTTGACTCTAAGAAAATTTAAAAGCAGACTCTTTTTGTATTTTTCTTAACTCTCCCCCTAAATTTGTGCATAAAAAATTGAAACAAAATTATGTACAAATTTAAAATAAAACGGAAAATCTTTTTGGTGACAAGTTTAATCTTTACAAGCACATTGAATCGAGATGTATCAAATGTTTTAGTGAAGATATACGCAACATTGTTGTTATAATCAACCCTTTCAAGACATATGAGATTTCTCTCAAACAGTCCCGAACAAAATGCACCTTGATATCAATATGATTGGTTTAGAATGTTGAACCGGGTTTTTCACAATTAGCACAACAACCTCATTATCACAGAAAATTGGAGTATTTAGAAAGGTCAAACCGTAAACCAACAATTTATGTTGCATCCATATGACTAGTGAGCAACAAGCCGACTTAACAACATATTCAGCCTCAGCAGTAGAAGTTGAGACTGTGTGTTGTTTTTTGCTCTGATACCAATTGTAAGTCCCTATCCTTTGGATCTTAGATTAACACATGAATGAAAAACACATACGATATAAGTCTCTCACAATCACTAGGCGGAAACATGTGATTGTGGTGATTCAAGAACAAAACTCACTTGTAATACTCGTATATTGATTATACGAATTACAGAGAGAAAAACAAAACCAAAAACCGCTAACCTCACACAGTTAGGGTAAACATAAATATATACTAAATAAATACTATTTAGCCCATACATGTTCTCGGCCTAGAAGCCGGCCCAAAACACCCAAACCCGTGAACCACTGTTCACGGTTACACTTTACATAAAAACAAAAGGCTTAATCATAAACCTTGGTCCAACACACCACCATAGGCGCCCGACACCAACCAAAATCAATCCATCGTCAGGTGTTTTGTCCCGAAACCTATCCCATAAATTTATCCCCACCTCTTGTAATTTTAATTATTATAAAAAAAATGGATTTGTGATGAGAGGACTAAGAAAGCTGAGCAGTAACAATGTAAACACTAGTTAGGAAAACAACGGAAAGAGAGAAAAAAAAAGTATGTGACATTGATTTTGAAGAGAGATAGTGTTATGAATGTGAGATGGAAATGACCCATTTTCGCCACCTTAACAAAAAAAATTACCGGTACGGCGAACAATGGACCCTTCGGATCCCCACAAGTTTTTCCAATGACAAGGTATAGAGTACACATCCACGAGATTTGATAGACTCGTGTTTATAGTCAAGGGCGGATCTACCTTAGACCGAGAGGTAACTTTTCGTATTTCTCAACTCTCGACGCGTAGTGAATTTTTTTTTACTATTTTTATGTTTCCTGATACCCTTAAACAAAAATTTTAAAACCCCTCAATTTTTTTTATTAAATCGGTCATTGTTTATATAGTTACAAGAAACAACTTAAAAATGACATTAGGAGACCCGCAAAGTATGGAGGCAAACAATAAAATAGGTTGGACTCTGTGACAAACATCCACACGCAATTTGCCCGACTGTCGTATCACATATTCCCACGTATGGATTCATGGTTTAAACTTGATGGGTTTTCCTCAATTTTACTGATTTTAATTTATTCCTTTTTTTATTGTAAAAGCACGTGAAATGTAAAATTTATTAATTAATGCCTTATTTAGCCATTTAATTTTAAATCTACACTATCAAAATTTTGAGTTGTTAAGATATGATCAGCTAAAATTAAAATTTCTCTTACCTTAATTTAATGGTTTTAATTATTAAGGATATTTATTTATTTTCTTTAAAAAATGTTAACATATTTTAATGATTTGTGAAGGGAATTTATAAAAAAAATGAAATCTAACGTAAAATACATAACCAAACATTCTACTTGAGTGCGTGGTAGTCCCATGATTTTTCAAATTAAAGGTCATGAGTTCGAGTTTTGTTTGAGACAAAATGTTTCAGGTGTTGCCAGAGGTTTCTCAGTTCTCGGTTTCCTCCTAGGTGTTGTGAGGCCCGGTTACCACACTTCTATTCTTCAGACGTAAGAATGATTCCGGGTGTCCGGACCTTTGGTTTACAAAAAAAAAACTAAATTCAACTACTAGAATAGAATGATATTTGTTTTATGTTTTTTTTTTAATTTGTGATTTGGAATCTTGATTTGACTTGTTCCACCTTGTTGGTGGTCCAAATTTAAATGAAAGTTAGAGCTTTACTTAATTATTTTATTAAACTTGATTAACTACTCCAAATATTTTATTAATAATGCCTATTTCAATGATACACACTTGTTGACTAATCAAATTAGCGTCACTTAATGACGATTTTGTTTTGGTTGAAAAGTAGATATTAATTAATGGATGATGTGTCAATGTGTAGTTAGCTCACTTGATATAGCCACATGTCTTTTAGAGTAGACGTCACATGTTTAAATCTGAGTTATGAAATAGTTTATAAATATTAGTGTAAAGTAAAAAAATAGTAGTAACATTGCCGTTAAAAAGGTAAAAATAAGTGGCTGATATGAAATTAGAGTGACACGAGTTATTTGTCAACTAATAAAAAGTAAACGGTATTTAATTGGATGGATTAGCTTAATCCGACCTAATTATGTGAGCATAAAACAACAATAAGAGAAAGCTTTAGTTGTTCCGGTTTAAATTTATAAATCACAAAACTTTTGATAGTTTTTAACAATTTTAAATTATTATTATTATTATTATTATTATTATTATTATTATTATTATTATTATTATTATTACTACTACTATTATTATTATAAAGTCACTCGGCCAAAACTACCTTCTCTTTTCATTGTGATTTGTAGATCGGTTTTAAAATTTATGTCAACGGAAGCATAGATGATATAGAACGATCTTAAACCTTCGAAATCTCACATCATGGATCTAAGAAAACAAGAAAGAAAAAACAACCATAAGATGTTTAGATATAACATTTGATGAAAAGTGGTAATTAAAACAATTTAGTATTGTAGTAGAAGAGGAACCTAATATTTCCCTTCAAAGATATTCACACCAAGTAATAAGCTCAAGTTGGTGCTAGCCAAGCACCCCTAAGTGGCAAAATGAACTTGTAGTAGAGACCAAGAACCATTCTCATAACTCCTAGAATATGTCTATTAATCTAGGCTTATAACACTCAAAAAAACACAAATACCAACTCACACCCACACTGATAAGTTAGTGTTTGTTCTTTACCATCTTTTGTGCTCTTTCCTACTATCTCTGTCCCACGAGTTTTCTGCTGGAATATTTCATCAACTATTAAGCCAACATTTGAGAGGATAAAGGGTCGAAATCTTGGTGTTATCTAACAAACAAAGAAGGATACTGTTGCTTTAAGATTACATACATTACTCTAGATTAAACAGTAAGATTGTGTGTACTATTAGCTAATAAACAATGAAATCAAGCATACAAACTTATTTCCGTATTTCTCATGTCATGTATTCACATATCCTTCCATGGTTAATTTATATTGATTGTTGATGACGTGGGTACGATCACGAAGCTCGGCTTCATCAATGAAGCACACGTACTGAGCAGAACCACAAAGCCATGTCTCCCAAGCAACGAGGTGACGTGGCATAGGTGATAGCAACCAGTTTGGAATCTTTAGGAAGTCAAGGCTATAAGACAACGTGTCTTAATGGCCTTGAAGAGAGAGACCTTTGTCCCTATAGAGGACTTTGACTCTTTACACCAAAAGGGAAAGGGCCTTGCTGCAGGGACAAGAAAGAGAAGGGGATACCCTCGCATATAGCACGAAGCCAGAGGCAGACATAGGTATAAGAGATGGACTTGGACTCTCTAAGTCCCAAGTCCGTTCTCACTTCTCACTCTCACACTTTTACTCTCATAACTCTCATTCCAAGATCCTTTATCATCATCAAAGAACCGTTATCTTATTCTCACGTCGGAGGTTGATCGCAGGAGGCTCCCTCCTGTGGTGAGACTAACGGTGCTTTGATCTTAGCAGGTACCTCAAGCAGATGATTCAAGCGATAACGTCAAGACCCTCACTCTGACTTGTACTTGTTGAAGTAGCGAGTACCCCTGGCATATTCGTTAGCAACAAGTTGGCGCCCACCGTGGGGCGGCGCTACTTAGAACAGAGCTTCACTCGTAGTTCCGCTCCTTCTGTTCCTAAGTGTTCTTGATGTCAGGTGATGACGTTTCTCCGGGGGTGGACGCAACCCCACCTCCCTATCACTTACGATATGCTTCTAGCCAGACGTCATGAGAAGAAGCAGGAAGAAACTCTCCTGCAACAAACGGACCTCCTGTTGAACTGTTGCAAAACAACTCTCTGTTTCAGATTCCTTCTCCTTTCAGGATAGCGAGTGCGTAACCTCGGACGGATACCTTGCTGCCCATGGAAAGGATGGATGTTACGCCTGAAGGAATGCAGAAGAATTTCCTTCGACTGAGGGATCTGATGAATAGTTACATACAAGAAGAACGTGCAAAAGGTGTTAAGGTTCGATTGGAACATTCTCACCTATTCCACCCCCTCCTTTTGGGATTAATGTTGTCCATGAGGAAGCGGTTGTCACCTCTGGTCCAAACCAGAACAGGGTCCCTGCAACAGAAGCAGGACCTAGTGTTCAGAGAGAGAATCCTTCTCCTCTAAATCAGACTCCCTTGATGCACGAAACACCAGAGTACACAGTTGAGCAGCTGATGCAGCTCACACAGCTTATGATATGTTCTCCTATGTCGCTACAGATGAGTCATGCTATGGCATCCCTGTCACTAGCATGAAGTATGGGAATCCCAGCCCTGATGAATGTAAGATGTCATATTCCCACAACTCAACACCCTGGGTTCACATCCCTATACTTGGTGCATCCACAGCTTGCTGCATACATGATGGCACAATACGATAACCCCTAGCAGACTGCTTACCCCTGGCAACATCTAGCAAGTGGCATGCCCGTGGTTCAGTCCGCAGCAGCTGGGGATCAGCTTCGACAACGTATGGCTCCCATGATGAGCGATCCGGTGGCACCGGCAATGAGACCCTTGATGCAGGAAGCTCCCGCTGCCACCAGGACGGAGACAAATGAAGTCTTTCGACCATACCGGTCTACTTCGTTATCATGCATCTCTGAAAGAATAGCCAACTTTGACTTTTCGACAAAGATAAAGATATGGGACTTATGACCCCGAAGACCATTTGCAGGTATTTTCTGGTGCAGAATTCGTTGAAAGATGGACGAATGTTGAGTGTTGTCACATGTTCATGCAAACATTCATTGGATCTGCACGCCTATGGTTCAGAAGTCTTCCTGAAAGAAGCATCGATTCTTTCGACGACCTTAGTCAAAGGTTCCTTGCTAATTTCACCCTGCTGAAGAAATACACGAAGGACACTTCTGTACTGTATCAGATCAAGGAAAAGGAAGACGAAGATCTTCGAAGTTTCATGGACAGATACAAGAAAGAAGGACTGTCCTACACAGGGGCAACAAAAAAGATGAGGGTATCTGGCTTCAAGAACGCAGTACGACCAAAACAACTCATTGAGGATTTGAACAAGAACATCCCTCAAACCATGGATGAAGCTCTTGAACGAGCAGAAGCATACATGTGGGGAAAAGAAGCACTGAAAAATCTGGAATCCAAGATGCGAGACCCTTGGAAAAGTCACCACTCTTCATGCTCGAAGCCGAAGTTTCATTCCTTCGTGGAAAGAAGGTCCAACCGCCATCGTGATTCAAAAAAAATGGACGACCGTTATCGTCCTCCGTACCACAAAAGCACGCCAGAAAAAGATAAGTACATTCCCTTTACATCTTTAACTAAGACACCAAAAGAGATAATGGCAACTGAGGAAGCTAGGTACAGCTTCAGACCTCCGCGTCCTCTCGCAAAATCTTTCGAAGCAAGAAGCTCGAGCAAGTATTGCGAAGTCCATGATGACAGAGGTCATCACACCAATGACTGCTACCAGCTAAAGAAGCAGATAAAAGAAGCAGTGAAATCCGGAGAACTCGCTCATTTGGTAAAGGACATTAAAAGGAAGAAAGATCCGAAGGGAAAAGGAAAAGGTAAAGAGATGAATATGATACACCTCACCAGAAGCGAGACACAAAAAAGGTTCAGGAGAGAATCTTGGGACAGGCAATGCATATGCTTCCCCCGGCAGAGGAGGCAGAGCTGATCTTTACGCTAATCATTGTGGAAGATGAAATAGAAGGGACATTCGTTGATAGGATATACATGGATCGCGAAGCCGCTTCCGAAATCATGTATGAAAGATGCTTCTTATAGCTAAAAGAGGAAGTTAAGACAAGATTGGAAGAAACATACACTCCACTCATCGGGTTCTCGGGAGAAAGAGTGCTCCTGCTGGGCCAAATAAAGCTGGCAGTTTGTCTCAGGGACGTACCACTCTCCCGAACGGAGCTTCTTACGTTCCTAGTGGTCCGGGCACCATCAAGGTATAACATAATCATTGGAAGGTCGGGTATAAGCACCTTTGGAGCCATAGTTTCCACTACTCACAGTCTAATGAAGTTCCCCGTTGATCAGGGGATAGCAATAATCAAGCCAAAGAAGGAAGCTCTACTCATCACTGATGCATAAGAGGATGAGGAGCAGAAGCAGGAGAAAATCTTGGAGCTGGGCATACATCCTTCGTACCCGGACCAGAAAGTGAAGATAAGCAGTGATCTCTCACCCATGGCGATAAGCAAACTTAAAGATCTACTGAGGGAAAGCAGGGAAATGTTTGCTTGGTGTCCTGCTGACATGGTAGGAGTACCAAGAGATATAGCCGAACACTCCCTCAACATAGCACCCGGTATCAAGCCTATAATACAAAAGAAAAGGAGTTTGACCCCTGACAAAAGCCAAGTTGCATGTATGGAGGTAGACAAACTAGTAAAAGCAGGAATCCTAAGGGAAGTGCAATACCAATCATGGGTGGCAAACTCAGTTCTGGTCAAAAAATCAGACGGCTCCTGGCGTATGTGTGTAGATTTTAAAGATCTAAATCAGGAATGTCCGAAGGATTGTTATCCTTTGCAAGAAATCGACTTGAAAGTTGACTTTTTAACAGGTTTCAAGTACAAGTGCTTTTTAGATGCTTACAAGGGTTATCATCAAATACACATGAAGGAAGATGATGAAGAAAAAAATGGGTTTTCACACAGAAAAAGGGATCTTTTGTTACAAGAATATGCCTTTCGGTCTCAAGAACGCAGGAGCTACCTATCAAACGGTGATCGAGAAAACATTCACAGATCAGATAGGGAAAAACATGTAGGCCTGTGTTGATGATCTAGTGATTAAAAGCAAGAATGAAGAAGGAATGATAAAAGACATCAGAGAAACATTTGACAACCTTCGAAGCATCAGCATGAAACTCAACCCAGGAAAGTGCTCCTTCGTCTTTGAAGAAGGCAAGTTCCTGAGCCATATCGTAGGAAAGCAAATCATAAAAGCCAATCCTAGCAAGGTTCGAGCAGTCATGGAGATGAGGTCTCCAAGAACAAAGAAAGATGTACAAAGCTTAAATAAAAAATTGCTGCCCTTAAGAGATTTTTTTCAAAATCAGCAGAAAAATCACAACCCTTCTTCCAGACACTGAAGGGGTGCTTAGACAAGAAAGATTTCAGGTGGATCGAAGAAGCTGAGGCTGCCTTTCAGAAGCTGAAAGAAAATCTAGCCTCACTACCTACAATGGTAGCCCCGAGGCTGGAGAACTAATCTTTGTTTATCTTTCAGCAGGTAATGATGATGTAAGTGCTGTGCTGCTGATAGAAAGAAACCATGTGCAGATGTCGGTATACTTCATTAGCAGAGCACTATAAGAAGCTGAAGTAAACTACCCTGCGATGGAGAAACTGGCTCTCTCCCTCGTACACACTACAAGAAGATTTAGAAGATACTTCTAGGCACACCCAATAAAGGTGGTCACCGATCAACCTATCAGAACGATACTTGAAAGACCTGAAACATCTGGCCGATTAGCAAAATGGGCCATCGAACTTGGGGAACACAAGATAGAGTATGTACCAAGAACGACGATCAAAGCTCAAGTCCTAGCTGATTTCCTTGCCGAAGTCTCGGAGGAACCAAAAGACGCAACAAAGTTAACGAAGAATGATGAACAGCAGGAGCATCCTAGAACAGAAGGTTCTGGAGCTGATCTGGTACTATTAGACCCCTAGGGGAAAGAATTCGCATACGCCCTTCGTTTAGACTTCCCAAGCACCAATAATGAAGTCGAATACGAAGCCCTACTCGCAGTCCTAAGGATAGCTAAAGAGATGAAGGTGTCAAAGATACAAGAGCTTGTTGACTCACTACTAATAGCCAGCCAGGTCAACAACCAGTACCTAGAAAAAGAAGAAATACAAAGCTAAAGCACAAGAGTTAATGCAAAATTTTGAGAATTGCAGTGTGAAGCAAGTGCCACGATCTAAGAACAAGCAGGCTGATGCCCTTAGCAAGCTGGCCTCACTTACCTTTGCATACCTAACCAAGAGGTTTCTAGTGGAAGTACTCAAAGCTCCACTATCTGTGAAGAAGAAATACACGATGTCATAACTGAAGAGTAAAAGAACTGGATGACTCCGGTGATAGACTTCTTGAAAGAAGGAAAGCTTCCAGATGATGAAGAAGAAGCAGTAAGGCTGCAGATAAAAGCTAAGCAATACGTGATAGAAGATGGATATCTTTACAAGAAGTCGTACTTATCACCTCTGCTTTGTTGCGTCGGATAGGGTCAAAGTAACTACTTGATCAGAGAGGTGAACGAAGGAATATGTGGGGCCCACTCTGGTCCTAGATCAGTGGTCACAAAACTGATGAAATTAGGCTATTACTGTCCGACAATGCATAAGGACGCTTCGGAAGAAATACACAAGTGTGAAGACTGCCAGCTGTATGCACCAATCAAAGCAAGTCTGAAACATGACCTGGTGACCGTTACTTCAGCATGGCCATTCTACAAATGGGGAATGGACATTGTTGGCCCATTCCCCGAAGCAAGAGGAAAAGTCAAGTTTTTGCCGGTAGCGGTCGACTACTTCACCAAGTGGCCCGAGGTCAAACCACTAGCTTCGATCATGGGCAAACAGGTGATAAACTTCGTATGGGAATAAATCATATGCCTCTTCGGCCTTCCATGCCAAATTATCACTAACAATGGCAAGCAGTTTGCTAATAAACCATTCAACGCTTGGTGTACGGAGCTACACATAAGGCAAATCTTTTGTTCCGTCGCTTACCCTCAGTCCAATGGCCAAGTTGAACGAATGAACCGGAGCATTGTCTCCGGGATAAAAACAAGGCTTGGACGACATGGTAAAGATTGGCTGGAAGAGTTATAAAACGTCCTGTGGGCCATCAGGAGAATGGAGATAACAAGCCACGTTCCCATACAGTCTAGTCTTCAGCTCGAAAGCAGTGATTCTTGCCGAAATAGGGGTAGCTACACATCGAATCAACAATCAAGATCAACATCAAGACAATGCAGAGATAATGCAAAACCTTGACCTCCTGGAAGAAGCCAGAGATCAGGCAAGAATCAGGGAAGCCAGATACAAGCAGAAAATGGAATCCTACTACAACAAAAGGGTCAAACATGAAAGTTTCAAAGTTGGAGACCTGGTACTCCGAAGCAATGGTGCAAGCAGACAAGAGGATACCGGAAAATTGGGCCCTAAATGGGAAGGTTCTTACCATATTGCAGAAGCACACAGAGGAGGCTCTTACAAATTTGATGACATGGAAGGAAAAAGGATTCCAAGGCACTGGAATGCCAAACACCTACGACGCTTCTTCATATAAGCCGTGATCAATGTACCCAAAAGGAATTTTATGACAAATCTTTTGTATGAAACAAGTTCAATGAATGAAATGAGTATTTTGAAGTATAATTGATATCTTGTTATCCTATCGAGGGTGAGCTCCTATAAACACATTGCTCCATGGGGTCCGGGTAAAACCTCTCCATGTAAAGGGATGAGCTCCTAGGCCAAAACGCTCAACGAGTTCAAGCTTTGAGTTGCCCGTATAAAGGTTGAGTTCCTAAAATATTACAACTCCTTAGGTACTAAGTCTTGTTTACCTATGAAGCGGGTGAGCTCCCATCAGCAATGCTTCATAAGCGAAAAATTTAAGCTTATGATCATGTCCAAGTAAAATCACAAACATAAAGGGCTTCCAACAGAAAGGATAACACTTCGTGTTAGTAATAACTTAGAATTACTGTTGATGCATGTTTTGTGACAGGCACTCTGGATCGAGCTAAAGCTTTTGTTATTATTTATTTCAGTCTTGTATGTATTCAGTACTTGTTGTATTTTGTTTATCGAGTTGTAATATGACATGTTTATGTCTGAACTTGTATTATTTTGATATTGTACTAAACAAATTCGCAATGATGTGTTCCTGCGTATTTGTCAAAGTAAAATGGTCATGCGTACTTAGACAAGTACGCATGAAGGTTGGTCATGCATACTTGCTAAGTACGCATGGACCAGGTCTATAAATAGTTGGGTCTTGTTTCATTTCTTAACAGATGTAACCATACACACAAGTACGCACAAGTCAGTGTATTATCAGTCCAGAAGTCTTGAAATTTGTGTCTGTACTTGTATGAAACACAAGTTATCAATATACAATGTATTTATAAGTATTTCCTTGGGTTGCTTGTCATTCTTTCATTTGCAAAGTTGTTCCACCTAGTAACAGGCATTCTGCACTTGATTACTAGGCTACATTCTCTCACGATAACGATCCGACACACCCACCCGGAGGGACCTACAAGTGGTATCAGAGCCATCAAGCTCTTGTTTCCGAGTGTTGTGACCTTGTTAGGAACACTTTTCATCAAAATGCGGTTCTGTTTACATCTGCATTGGTGATTCTTTGAGTGTTGTTTTTTACACTTGTTCATCTTGAAAAGAATCCCATTTCCATTATTGTGTTGTTCTTGTTTTGGTATTCTAGTCATCATTCTTTGTTTTGAGTCTCATATCTGATCACTTGTTCAAACCACATTGTCCATACCTTACAACTTGGTCAGATCACTTTTTGATCAGGACAAGTGGATACTTTTGTCAAAACCCATCTTTCTGTCCCATGCGTACTTGTCACAATTCCTGCGTACTTATTGTTATGCGCACTTGTTATTCCTTCGTACTTAAGACCATGCGTACTTATTAAGTTCCTGCGTACTTGTGACCTTGTATTCTAGTATCCTTGTCAAAAGTTCCTTGCATACTTGTCATCCTGAGTGATTGTCATCCTACACATTTGTTATTCCTGCGTACTTAGTCTCTTGTATTTGACATTCCCACGTACTTATCATTCTTGCATACTTAAACTCTTGCGCACTTAAGTACGCACGACAATTTTGGTTCATACGTACTTATAGTCAAATACCCAAATTTGAACTTCTAATTACTGAGTCTTACACAATGGCAAATATTCAAAATATCAGTAGCCTGTTGAATTATGACAACGAAATAGGCACTCCATAGAAACCCCCAAAGTTAATAAATGTGAATGACTATTCCAACTGGAAAGCTAGATTTGATGAATATGTTTCATACACAGATTCAAACATGTGCATACCTATTTTAGAAGGTTATAAACATCCAACCCATGAATTCCTTGGTGAAACCAAACCCAAACCAATCTCTAGACTTGATGCTGAAGAAAAGAAAACATACGATCTTGAAAATAAGGCACATGGTTCTTTAACCATGGCACTAACCCGAGACATATTTCATAGCTTCAGAGGGTATGATTCCTCTAAAGACTTGTGGAAGGCTTTGGAAAAACGGTTTGAGGATAACAGTGATGTTAAGAAAAGTAAAAGGGAATTGTTAAGAAAACAATATGAATGTTTTAGATATTTTGAACATGAATCCATTGATGAACTTATCTCTAGATTTTATCATCTTCAGACTGAACTTAAGTCTTATGAATTAAAATATCCAGATGATGAACTAGTTGAAAAGTTCCTTGATGCATTATCCCTCAAGTTTGACATGTACACAACCCTTTTAAGAGAAAACTCTAATTTTTTTGAAATGACCATTGATGAGGTAATAGGTAAAATCCAAGCACATGACATGAATTTAAGAAAGAAAGAAACCATTAGCAGACCGTTAGTGCAAGAACCGTCAATGTACTGTGGAGCCTCTTCTACATCAAAAACCACAGGACCAGGGATTGCTTTGTTCTCAGGGAATCCTGCACAAGAAGAAGGTAATGGCTGCAATAGTCATACCTGTTTTGCTGCTACAAGTTCAAATTCACACCAACCAAGATGTCCAACATCTACACCAACACCTGCTTTTGCAAAGATTGCAGAAGATCATGTAGCATTGTTTTCATCATGCATGTTGGCATATGAAAACTACATTGGTGACAAACCAAATGATCCAAAAACAATTGAAGAAGATTTCAATCAGGTGGATCCAGATGACATGGAAGATATGGATATTCAATGGATATGGCCATGATCTTGAGAAGGGCTAAACGGTTTCTGAATAGAACCGACAGAAAGTTTATCGGTGGGCATTCTAATGCTAAAATTGGTTTTGATAAATCAAAGGCTAAGTGTTACAAATGCCTGAATTTTGGACACTTTGCACGAGAGTGTTAGAAAGACAAGGCACCAGCCTCTGGTTTCACTCAACCAAGCTCAGGAAGCAACCATAATTGCAACAATCAATGCTTCAGCAACAACCGCAGTCAAAATCAAGGAGCTTCATCTAATGCACTAGTAGCTCAACAAGACGACAGTTATGACTGGGTGTTCATCTTGAAGATGCCATTATTGCACACACTCAGATGGGTTTGAAGGCAGAAATCATAGAAATGATCAAAGCTGAAGAAATGGAAACAGCTGCTGTTGCTGATCAACAAGGATCAGCATTTGCCTTGATGGCTATTGGAGAAGCATCCAGTTCATCAATCGAGGTAGATTCTAATTCTTTTATTGTTATTCCATGAATAATTGTTTAAAATTAAAAGGTGAAAATGATAAAATTCAGGATCAACTCGAACCTCTACGTAGTGCAGCTCTAAACTATAAAAAAAATGAAAAACGTTTTAAAGAATCTATTGAAAATCTCAGAAAAGACAAACATGATTTTTCAATAAAAATAAGTGAACAACAATTTCATTTAGATGGTGCCTACAAAGAGTTAGAGAAAAAGAATGTCAAAATAGCCAAACATCATAATGAAATCCTGAAGTTATGTGGAAAAATTGAGAAATTGAGAAATTCTCGTTTTGTGGTGGAACACTATGAATCGGTTGTACGACAAGTAAACGGCATATGTTTAGGTACTAATGCCATTCCACCGCCAGTTAACGGGACATTTGTCAATGGGCCAATCGACATTGATCTATCATTTCTTGATGAATCTTCAAGTATGGATAACTCATCTTCAGATGAAGAGTTTTATTCTGATGAATGTTCTGAAAACAACAAAGTTGATGGTGTTGTTTCAGAAGAAATGTTTAATGAACCTAAAATCAACAAAAAAACATTGTCAACAATCGGGACAATTGTATTTTAACTGAACCTGATGTAATTGAATCGAATGATAAATTGAAAAAGACGCATTATGGGGATTTCAAAACCATAAAGCAAGTCAAAAAGGAGACATTTGCTAACAAACTTGGAAAGAATTTTCAAGAAAACATTGATAAGCACTATACTCCTAAAATTCAATTAACATCTGGTAAAACTTCACCTATGGTTCATCAAACTAATTCTGACATTTGTCAGAATAAATCTTCTACATCCAAAATCAGTGAGCCTTATAGGAGACCTTTCAAAGAAAGAAGGAATTGTTTTCATTGTGGAATGTTCAAACATATTCTGATGAATTGTCCTTATAAGAATCAAGAGAAACGACCTGCTGTTCCAAAACAAGCCGTATCCCTAAAAATTCCACCAAGAAAATAATTCAAAACTCAAGTTTCAAACATTGTAAAAACACCTGTCCAGTATATGGTTAAGTCCAGATTTGTGACTAAACCATCTAATGAGTAAAGGAACAAAAAGTCTGTGGTTCCATGTGTATCTACTCTTGGTAACACATGATCTTATGAGGTGAAATTGTCTAGACCACAAAGGAGGAGACGGAATAAAAGTTTGAGAAAACTAGGACAACGGTTAACTAGTAATCAACTAAGTAAAACCTTTTTACAAAATAACATTAGAAAACCTGTTGTTCAAAAGAAGCAAGTTTGGAGAAAGAAATTAGATGGTTCTCAAGCTTCTAATTCCGACTCACCAAAGGAGTCACCCACTTTTGATCACCACAAATGTGAATTAATTGAAGTTGTGTACTTTGAGAAAAACGGACGACCCAAGACCACAATGGCTTGGGTCTCCAAATCTAACTAATTCTGTGTGATATGTGTAGGGACAACCAAAGGGATCTACTTCTAATCGTTGGTATGTTGATAGTGGTTGCTCCCGGCACATGACAGGCAACATGGTCCTTCTACAAGAGGTTAAACCATTCAGAGGTGGCTATGTGGCCTTTGCAGGAGAGAAAGGTGGAAGCATAACACGTCAAGGCGTGGCTACTAATGGATGTATCAGTTTTGACAATGTCAACTACTGTGAGCAGCTAAAGCACAACATGTTAAGTGTTTCTCATATGTGTGACAAAGAGTATTCAGTGATGTTCAACAAATATGAATGTCTGGTTCTCAAGCCTAGTTTCGTGATCCCAGAAGAATGCATCCTGATGCCTGCACCAAGAACAAATGACACTTATCAAAATGATATGACTACGGCAACAACCACTTCATCAGTTGCAACTTGTTTAATTTCTAAAGCAACTGAAATTGACTCCATTTTATGGCATAGGAAACTCGGACATCTTTCATATAGAAAAATGAATCATCTTGTCTGAAACGGTTTGGTAACCGGGGTTCCTAAGTTGAGATTCTCCGTTGTAGATGACTGTATGTCTTGTAAAAAGGGCAAACAAAAACGGAAATCCCACAAGCCAAAGACCCGAACTCTATTGATACCCCTTTGGAGCTCTTACATATGGATTTGTTTGGGCCCATAAGTATCAAGAGTATTGGTCGAAACTCATATTGTTTGGTTGTTACTGATGATTATTCACGTTTTTATTGGATACATTTTTTAGGTACTAAAGATGAGACTGCTGAAATTCTTTAATATCTGATTCTGAATCTAGAATCTTTATGCAAAATGAAGGTTAGAAGCATAAGGAGTGAAAATGGCACCGAGTTTAAGAATAATATGATGGCATTTTCTGTCTTAAGAAAGGTATTCATCAGGAGTTCAGTGCACCTTACACTCCTCAGCAGAATGCAGTTGCAGAAAGGAAGAACAGAACTCTAATTTACACTGCACGGACAATGTTGTCAGGTGCCAAGCTTCCAACACTTTTTAGGCAGAAGCTATTAATACAGCTTGTCACGTGTTAAATAGAGTTCTGGTGGTAAAAAGACACAACAAAACAAGCTATGAACTAGTCAATAATCGTCCTCCTAAGCTTGACTACCTAATTCCTTTTGGTAGTCCATGTTCTCTATTGTTACAACATAAAGATCGTCAGTCGAAGTTTCATGCAAAAGCGGTAGAAGGCATCTTCTTAGGATATGTTGCCAACTCACCTTGCAAAAGAGTCTACAATATTGAAAGTCGTACTGTCAAAGAATGGTTCAAAGTGGATTACAGTAAATACAGCACTCCACTAAAACCAGCAGGTCCAGCTTGGGGTTTTGATTATGATAATCTTTTAAAGTCTTTCAATCTTCCTGATTTATCTGATGAAGATGCTGCAAATCTGTTTCAATATTGTTGTGGTGGAAACAATTCCAATTTCTCAACAAGTACCTATTCCAAGCCCAGTTCCGATGTTGCATATGCATTTGGAACACATGAAAGTGACACTGAAGAAGATACTCATAATGAAGAAGACGGAGCTCAAGTCCAAAACGAAGTTCCAGTTGATCCTATTAACAATGAATCGTCTTCAGGTATAAATGATATGGGGGAGTTAAGCATGAATCTTGAAACAAATATTCAAGAAACCATTGTACCAGAGACAAGAATTCATAGGAATCATCTAATTGACAAAATCATTGGTGATCCTAATGCCGGTGTTCAAACTCGTCACACAACTGTAACTGAAAACACCAGCCTTTATGCTGAGATTCTTAACACAAGCATCATGGAAACATGTTTAAAAGCTGCCTTTGTATCCCAAATAGAGCCTAAGAATATCAAGGAGGCTCTAGCTGACAATTTTTGGATTGAGGCAATGCAAGACGAACTATCTCAATTCAGAAAACTACATGTTTGGGATCTAGTTAATTTACCAAGAGGTGTACATCCAATTGGAACCAGATGGGTGTTCAAATGTAAAACTGACGATCGACACATAGTGGTGAAAAATAAAGCAAGATTGGTTGTTCAAGGGTTTTACCAACAAGAAGGCCTGGATTACACCGAAGTATATGCACCAGTTGCTAGACTTGAAGCCATCTGATTATTTTTGGCTTATGCCTCTTTTGTCGGCTTCAAGGTCTATCAACTTGATGTAAAGAGTGCCTTTCTGTATGGTAAAGTTCATGAAGAAGTCTATGTCACCACCTAGATTTGAAGACCCGATACATCCTGATAAAGTGTACAAGCTTGACAAAGCACTTTATGGTCTTCTTCAAGCCCCAAGAGCGTGGTATGAGACTCTATCAAAGCATCTATCGTCCAATGAATTCGATCGAGGGAAAATTGATTCGAATTTCTTCATACGGAAAGCAGGAGGAGATATTCTACTTGTACAAGTATACGTTGATGATATCATCTTTGGGTCTACCAATGAAGAGATGTGTAAGGAATTTGAGCAGGTGATGAAGTCCAAGTTTGAAATGAGCAACATGGGTGAAATGTCATTTTTCTTAGGTCTGCAAGTCAGTCAACAGGAAAATGGCATCTAGTTGCATCAAACTAAGTATGTACAAGACATTTTGTCAAAATAAAAAATGAATGATTGTACATCTTATGGCACACCTATCCCAGTCAATCATGGTTTACATCCTAACAAAGATGGAAAGGATGTGGATTGTAAATTGTACCGTGGAACGATCGGATCTCTTATGTATCTCACATCTTCAGGACCCGACATAATGTTTGCCGTCTGCTTGTGCTCGTGGTTTCAGTCACAACCAAAGGAATCTCATATGATCGTTGTGAAGAGAATATTCAGATACCTAAAAGGGAAACCCCGATTAGGTCTTTGGTACTCCAAGCAGCAGTCTTTTGAACTCAAAGCTTACACTGATTCAGATTATGGCGGTTTTAATCTCATAGAAAATCAACCTCGGGTGGATGTCAATTATTAGGAGACAGACTGGTTTCCTGGTAGTGTAAGAAGCAGTCAACAGTTTCTATCTCAATATGTGAAGCAGAGTATATTGCTTCTGCAAGCTGCTGCTCTCAGATCTTATGTATTCAACAGCAATTGAGAGACTACGACTTGAACTACACTGGCACTCCTATGTTCATTGACAACACAGCCACCATGTCCATCACAAACAACCCGGTGAAACATTCCAAAACTAAGCATCTTGAAATTTATGACACCTACAAAATTCCAGAATCCAAAACCTAGTTGTTGGACTAAAACCCAACTAGGCCCAATATGAATTCAAGCCCATTTGAGGTTCGGTAAGGATCCAAGCCCGTTAGAAATCCAAATTTACACAATCCGAATATCATATTAGTCACACGATTTCATTTAATGACTCGTTACGCGATTATGAGAATTTTAGAAAAGATATAAGAACGTACGCGATTCAGTAATTTTAAACGTTAAACGCGTTAAACGTCAGTTTTTACCGGGTATTAGACAGAACTATTAAGTAAAATAATGAATTATTAACTTTAAGTATTAATATTCATTTGGAAAGAGTGTTCGGATAAATACACGTGTAGTACGTGTATACGAATGTTAAACCACGTTAGATCCTCGTAAAACTAACGATTGCGGTACGGTTATTACCGATATGATAAATATTTGTTATTAATAAAAATGTTATTAATAACCGGAGAGCGAAACGATAAATACGTCGAACGGACTCACACACGCGTTTTCAGCTCATACCGACTCGAATATCCTCCGATAATAAGCTAACAAAATAAATGATTTGAATATTTATTTTAGTATTAATATTTATATTAGGAACGACAAATATTAATCGGGAACTAAAGACATGACAATATTTTGGGTTTGACACTCGTTACTGATAGGTATCCTACCCACTTAAAACCCTAGAGATATATAAATAATTTTCTTGTCCTTTTCCTCATTTGCACAAAAATCACACACACACTTGTGTATGTTTCTAGAGAGAGAACCAAGAGGAAGAAGGGGAAATCAGGGGTCGATCACCCTTCTGAAGGACGAAGACGACTACACAGCGGCGAGCATGACGGAGGCGGAGGCGGAGTCCGACCAAGCAGCCGGTGGCGCGCAGCGGCGGATCACAGCGGACCGGCGAGTGGTGGCAAGTGCACCACCTCATCTGATAGATCTCGACGTCCTGAGTCTGATGGTGGTGGTGGTTTACACTAGATCGTGACAGTGGTGGAGATTCCGGGCAAAAATAAATTTTCCGGCGACCTCAATAATAGGGGCTTTTGCTAGAAAAGAGTTCCTAAAGGCCCGATCTAAGCATACGAAGAAGTTGGTTCGAAAAAGTGTAGTTTTCCGGCCAAAAATCATGAATTCCGGCCACTGCCTGATTTTTTGGCGGTGGCGGTGGCGGTGACCGGTGGATCTGGTGGAGCTTGAGGAGATGGTTCCATGGCCGCTTGAATCACCTCAATCGGAGTTCGTATGACCAAGTTATGAGCGAAACAGGTTTTCTTCTCGCGTCGTGCTCAGCTTTTCGTACAAAACCGCTTAGAACGGCTTGTACGTTAAGGTATGACCAGAAACACTTATAGATCTATTGTCGGGTAGTAGCACGAGACTTAGAAAAATTGTCGGGGACGTCTTTTGAGAACGTTTTTAAGACACGTTAAAATGTGTTATAATTATATAAGTTTTTATATTGTTATCAAATAATTGATGAATTTAGGTATGGTTTTAGTATTAGAATCTAAAACGTGGTTTATTGGATTATTGGTGTAAATTAATGTTTGAATTGTACAATTTAATATTGTCTGGTTTAGCCAAAAACAAACGCGACTCTGCCCGATTTTCTAAAAAAATAAAGAGTTTTGTTTCTACAACTTAGATGTCTTCAACATGGTTTGGGTTTAGATTTGAAACTGTAATGTCAGGGCACGATCCGAGTTATATTGTTGTTGATGTTGACAACACTTGTTTGAACAATAGCAACCGTTTAGGAACGTTGCGCCCACATATTTTCAAATGAGTTTGTGATATTATTAGCTAGATTTCAGGTGAGTTCACGGCCCCCTTATCGCTTTTTTAATGTTTTGTAAACTACGGGGGAGAAACATACTTACATATTATGTTTTACGTTATTGCTCAACACGTTTGGAAACATTGTTGTTTCATACACTTGAGAAAACATTGCAAATATTTTTATATGATAACAAAACACTAACATTATGTTGTAGATGAGGAGAGCTCTTAAAGTCCCCTGAACATCATCAACATTTGTAACCATTAGCTAGGATTCTATGAATAGTACTATTTTGGGTGACGCCCCCGGTCATGGTTAGTCGCGCTAACCGGGACCTGAAGGGTCAAATGGCCGAATATTGTCCTGTTCCGTTCTCGTGGTAAAGCGAGGGAGGGGCATTCACCAGTTAGGTTTGGTTACGGTCTCATGTATGAACATAGTATTTATAAGACTAGCTAACTTACGAATGGATCAATAACACTTGTTTTGTTTATCATATGTGCTTAGGATTATTTGTTGACAAGGAATTCATTATCATGTTTTCGGGGAAAACTACTTATTTTATGACGGTAAGGTCATATACATGTTTTCTGGAAAACTACTCATTTTATGACGGTAAGGTCATATACATGTTTTCGGGAAAACAACTTACTTTATGACGGTAAAGTCATATACATGTTTTCGAGGAAAACTACTTGTTTTATGACGGTAAAGTCATATACATGTCTTCGGGGAAAACTACTTATTTTATGACGGTAAAGTCGTATACATGTCTTCGGGGAAAACTACTTATTTTATGACGGTAAAGTCATGTACATGTTTTCGGGGAAAACTACTTATTTTATGACGGTAAAGTCATATACATGTTTTCGGGGAAAACTACTTATTTTATGACTGTAAAGTGGTGTACATGTTTTCGGTGAAAACTATTTATTTTATGACGGTAAGGTCATGTACATGTTTTCGGGGAAAACTATTTGCACTGAAATAACTAACTTTGTGAACTCACCAACCTTTGTGTTGACACTTTCAAGTATGTTTCTTAGGTAACCCTTAGCCATGGTGCAGTTGGAGTAGGGTAGCTATGTTGGATCAAATCCTAGTAGCTGAAAGGGCATAGATTACCAAGTCTCAAGTCTATCATTGACCTAGAAAAACGTAGATTATTGTATTACTTGGTATTACTAATTGTATATCTACTCAAGTCTTAGAAATCACTATTACAGCTTCCGTTATTGTGTAATGAACCAATCGTTACGACCTTTATTTACTTATTAAGTAAATAAATTCGGGGGTGTGACAGATTGGTATCAGAGCCAATGGTTTTAGCGAATTAGGTTTCCTTAGTGATACCTAGGCTCTAACCAGACTCAATTAGGGACCAATGTTTCTAAGACTTACATCACCCAAGACTTGAGTATAGAAATTCCAACCGTTGACGAACAATTTGTTTTGACCATTAGTGTAGTTACACTACTACTTGATACAATTACGTGGCACACGTAACAAACACTTAACACATAGACACCTACAACTACTCCAGCCATGGAGACAGCCTTCTTTATGACATATGTGTGGTATAAATACTCTCCTTCATGAGTTGCCAGATCGGATGCCTAGACTTTCACTGTGAGATATGGCAGATAGGATTGCCGAGATAGAAGGGAACCTGAGGGGGATAAGTAGGACTAAACGGGAGAGAACTCCACAGGTCAGGAGACCCAGACATTCATCAGGATCACGTGGATCCATACGTACATACATACTTGGAGCATGAGTTGCTCGACACTGATTTGAGGATCTCTGCCCTACACATAGTGCCTGACTTCCACCACGCACATTTTATTTTTGGAGAGACACTGGTGGTGCCTCTCTACCATTAACCTCATTCGGCAACAACCATAGTCGGCAGATCTATGAGTATTGGTATACATGACTAATAGTAATCCAATAAAACATATGCATTGACGCGAGAGTGCAACACGATGACACGATCCATTGAACATTTTAGCTTCCTCTTTAGCTAAGAGATTGAGATTGAGAGAACACTAGAGGGACCATGCAAAGTAAATTATCATTACGAGTGCACACGTAATCATAATTCACAGCGCATGAGAAGTCTGGTGAGTCTTACTATCCGAGTTAATGTTCATGATTAATCTGTATTCCTTATCTCAATTCACAGTCACTCGATTAATGATCGAAATTACCATAACCAAAGGGATGAGCCTAAAGGCATCAGATGATGCGATGGGCTATCACAAGTGATGTGGAAATGTACATCATCTTCTTCATCTTCGAATCCTAATGGATCTAAAATTCTTATCGAGACTTCATTGGCACGACAATCTTGACTGAAGCACTGAATGTGTTTATTCACAGTTAATTTGACCTCGATACACGGATCAAATTTAGAAATGCCTTGTAAAGAACTGTTTCACCTTTTGAGGTTCAACTATAAACTTTTCTCTTTTCGATCTCATTACTTATCTACCGACGCTTGTGGCTGATCTTCGGTCTACCATGAGTTAGACCTTAACATTTCTGATTTCCCTATTGAATATTCATGTAACATTCTCGCAGTTCGGAAGGAACGAGAGAAAATTGAATTTGATGTACCCGACTCTTAATGGACCTTGAGCGACGAAGATTTTCACTCACCCATTCTTACTTATTGATTTATGTCCTTTGAAATTTTACTTTCCATGAAAACTTCAAATTGATCTTTACAACAATCAACACTTGCAGTAATTGCACAACTATTATCGGAGAACACGTCATAATTTTAGGGTCTATCTTACAATTTAGTATCACACTTACTGAAATTTACATCGGAAGTGATGTGCACTAACTCCTGTAATGGGATGGAAATTTATTCTGACTCCCTTACACGTGACACCTATAGGGTATTGTGGAAACCCGACTTGAGACAAGTGGATAACCTTACATCCTTCTGTGTTTGTATTTTCACAGGAACCATTTTGTTGGTTGAATCTCTGACTTCGTACTGCAGGAGAGACGTATCCACATATCGTACTCTCAGCCTTCTATTGTTAGAGAACTCTAGAGCGCCTATTATTAGGAAACGACTGACAATACAAAATGTCAACATATAAAATTCACTACCCTAATTTTATGGCTTAAACCCTTGTGCTAAGGACTTTAAGGCTATACCAGATACGAGTGAAATACGTAATAGTAAGCCACGATAATACCATTCGAATGCTAGGGAAGTTGCAGACATACTGTAATATCAGTTGTTGACAAATTCTGAAAACTCCTGATCCTTTCTAACCAACTTTAGTTGGAAATTAAGGACCAAATTGAAAGTTGAGAACTTTATCATTTGAAAGATGCGTCCTACAATCATAGGAATGCAATTTTAGGAATCTGTTGCAGTGTTCTATGGTTTTTAACTATTTTAAGTTGTACGCTATCAGTAAAATGAACAAAGGATGAATCATATCTGACCTTGCTCTTTTGGAGGTCTACACATAAACATTTCTTTCGACTGCTAAACTTTCCTTCGCCAATATCTTTTGGGATGCCTATGCATTATCCTTAAGGAACCTAAGGACACGACATCCTCACATTTGGCAAATCCCCGAAGTTATACGTGTTTATGGTATTATTTTCGGACATCTAAATTAAGGGGTCAAGCCCCATATTGAAAATGATATCATATGAGACTATTTCCACAGCCCCACTGTTTACTTCCCCACCTAGACGAAATGTGGCTAACCAAAACGAATTTAGAGCTTCTTAAGACTTATCTACCTCATGGACATGATAGTCAAGTCATGAATCTACAAAACATGACAGTACAACCTAAATGCTAGACTACGGTAGAAATATAGTGCAATCAGTGGTTAATGAGGTATTAAACCCAATCTTCGCCAGCGAAAGCCTACAAGAAATCCTGAAATCCTTGATCCATTACGACCAATGTTAATGGAAGATTCTACATGACACAAAACCAAATTTTAGATTAGAATTTTAATCCCAGGAAATGCTTTCGAGGAGTATAAGGGAACAACCATAAAGTTTCATTTCTGAATTCTGGCACAACTATCCGAGTACAAGAAGGTGATGGATATGCTGTTAGAAAACGAATATAGGTGAAACTACGTCACTAACACTTAGTAATTGGTTTGAGAGCCATTCTCACTTTTCCTTAAACCCCATGAAGATTTATTAATCTTTAGTATCTGTTGAGCCTAGTCGACTAAACTTTTCTTAAATACTTTGATACTCTCTTTCTTCTTCATCTAAATTCACCTTCATCTTTAGATGAACCATAAAAAAATCTATATGATTCAATGAGACTACGAGAATTTGTTGTCGCGAGTTTGTTGTTCGATATCCATTTCGTTTAAATTTCAATATAAACAAAATTATGAATAACATTCGTGATAGAGTTACCCCTAATGAGATTTGACAAAACCAAGGTCAATCTCAAGAGATCATATCTCCATAAAATTTTATTTCAAATCATAACTGTCTAATTCGCTACCTAGACAACTACTAACTGTTCTCTAAACCATTCCAGCTTATTTAAGAGAAATGGCATACGAGGACGTTATTTCCTGGAACTCAACTGAACCTACATACATATTTGGCAGATGAAACGCTAGATAGAATCTGTTGCTCTAGAAAAATTGAATGCATCAAGGCATTGATCGGTTGCAAGAAACAGTCAGGTACCTGATTTTGATAACCAGAGAGCGAAACGATAAATCCGACGAACAGACTCACACACGCGTTTTCAGCTCATACCGACTCGAATATCCTCTGATAATAAGCTAACAAAATAAATGATTTGAATATTTATTTTAGTATTAATATTTATATTAGGAACGACAAATATTAATCGGGAACTAAAGACATGACGATATTTTGGTTTTGACACCCGTTACTAGTAGGTATCCTACCCACTTAAAACCCTAGATATATATATATATATATACATATATATAATTTTCTTGTCCTTTTCCTCATTTGCACAAAAATCACACTCACACTTGTGCGTGTTTCAAGAGAGAGAACCGAGAGGAAGAAGGGGAAAGGAGGGGTCGGCCACCCTTCCGGCCGACGAAGACGACTGAACAGCGACAAGCACTACGGAGGCGGAGTCCGACCGAGCAGCCGGTGGCGCGCAGCGGCGGATCACAGCGGACCGGCGAGTGGCGGTAAGTGCACCACCTCATCTGATAGATCTCGACGTCATGAGTCCGATGGTGGTGGTGGTTTACACTAGATCGCGACGGTGGTGGAGATTTCGGGCAAAAATAAATTTTCCGACGACATCAACAATTGGGGTTTTTGGTAGAAAAGAGTTCCTAAATGCCCGATCTAAGCATATGAAGAAGTTGGTTCGAAAAAGTGTAGTTTTCCGGCCAAAAATCATGAATTCCGGCCACTTCCCGGTTTTTCGGAGACGGCAACGGCCGGCGGCGGCGACAGGTGGATCTTGTGGAGCTTGTTCCATGGCTGCTTGAATCTCCTCAATCGGAGTTCGTATGACCAAGTTATGAGCGAAACAAGTTTTCTTCTCGCGTCGTGCTTAGCTTTTTGTACAAAACCGCTTAGAACGGCTTGTACGCTAAGGTATGACCAAAAACACTTATATATCTATTGTCGGGTAGTAGCACGGGACCTAGAAAAATTGTTGGGGACGTCTTTTGAGAACGTTTTTCGGACACGTTAAAATGTGTTATAATTATATAATTTTTTATATAGTTATCAAATAATTGATGAATTTAAGTATGGTTTTAGTATTAGAATCTAAAACGTGATTTATTGGATTATTGGTGTAAATTAATGTTGTTATTGGACAATTGGATATTGTCTGGTTTAGCCAAAAACAAACGGGACTCTGTCCGATTTTCTAAAAAAATAAAGAGTTTTGTTTCTACAACTTAGATGTCCTCAACATGGTTTGGGTTTAGATTTGAAACTGTAATGTTAGGGCACGATCCTAGTTATATTGTTTTTGATGTTGACAACACTTGTTTGAACAATAGGAACCGTTTAGGAACGTTGCGCCCACATATTGTCAACTGAGTTTGTGATATTATTAGTTGAACTTAAGGTGAGTTCACGGCCCCCTTTTCGCTTTTTAATGTTTTGTAAACTACGAGGGAGGGAGAAACATACTTACATATTATGTTTTACGTTATTGCTCAACACATTTGGAAACATTGTTGTTTCATACAATTGAGAAGACATTGCAAACATTTTTATATGATAACAAGAAAACAAGACACTGACATTATGTTGTACATGAGGAGAGCTCTTAAAGTCCCCTAAACATCATCAACATTTGTAACCATTAGCTATGGACTTAGCCCAGGATTCTATAAATAGTACTATTGGGGGTGACACCCCCGGTTATGGTTAGTCGCGCTAACCGGGACCTGAAGGGTTAAATGGCCGCATATTGTCCTATTCCGTTCTCGTACTAAAGCGAGGGAGGGGCATTCACCAGTTAGGTTTGCTTACGGTCTCATGTATGAATATAGTATTTGTAAGACTAGCTAGCTTAAGAATGGATCAATAACACTTGTTTTGTTTATCATATGGGCTTGGGATTATTTGTTTACAAGGAATTCATTATCATGTTTTCGGGGAAAACTACTTATTTTATAACGGTAAGGTCATATACATGTTTTCGAGAAAACTACTCATTTTATGACGGTAAGGTCATATACATGTTTTCGGGAAAAATACTTACTTTATGACGGTAAAGTCATATACATGTTTTCGAAGAAAACTACTTATTTTATGACTAGTCATATACATGTTTTCGGGAAAAACTACGTATTTTATGACGGTAAAGTCGTATACATGTTTTCGGTGAAAACTACTTATTTTATGACGGTAAGGTCATGTACATGTTTTCGGGGAAAACTATTTGCACTGAAATAACTAACTTTGTGAACTCACCAACCTTTGTGTTGACACGTTCAAGAATGTTTCTCAGGTAACCCTTAGCCATGGCGCGGTTGGAGTAGGGTAGCTATGTTGGATCAAATCCTAGTAGCTGAAAGGGCATAGATTATCAAATCTCAAGTCTATCATTGACCTAGAAGAATGTAGATCATTGTATTACTTAGTATTAGTAATTGTATATGTACTCAAGTCTTAGAAATCAGTATTAAAGCTTTCGCTATTGTGTAATGAACCAATCGTTACGACCTTTATTTATTTATTAAGTAAATAAATTTGGGGGTGTGACAAAATTCGTCACCATTTCATCTATGACTGTGCTGAAAATCATTTAATTGAACTTGTAAAAGTTCACACGAATAATTATTTTGCTGATCTTTTCACCTAAGCATTTGATCGTACTCGTTTTGAACATCTTGTCAACATGATAGAAATGTTCAATCCTGAATGAAAAACATTTTCAATACAAAACTAGTTTCTTGGAAGTTACATTTATTTTCTTTTAAATTTAGCTTACATTTTGTTAACGTTTTAAGAAAAATCCAAATAAAATATAAAACTTTTTAAAAATTTCAATGTCATTTAAAATTACAGGAAATGATTGCACATCATTTAGTGATCTAAATTTCTTAGATTGCATAATTTGGGAAATGATTGCACTTTGATATACTTCAAATATTCTTTTAATTGAAATTGTCAGTAGGCTAAAAGCATTCGTTAAATCATTAGTAGTGTGAAAACATAAATATCTTATCTACAATTGTGATTTGAATCCATGTTATATGTGTGTGTGTGTATCAGTTCAACAAAAGATCATTATCAGAAATAGAATGTAAGATTTTGGCTAGTATTATCATTTGAGACCAGTTTCGGGTTATGCCTTTAGCACATCTTTCAGTTCACTTCACTGCCCATACTCACAATTATGCAATGGGAAGCTGGACTTAGATATGTCTTAACAACATTCGTTGAGCATATATTATCCCTTGGATCACATCTGTTCCATTGAAGACATCTAGATAACAGTTGGATCCCGCTACCCGAATCGTCGGATTCCATATCCATTAACCTGAATCAACACAAATACTTACGAGCCAAGACAAATGAATCAATTGATTCTTGATAATCCTTATGTATTCTGCTTAATTTCTATGTGCTAAATGATATTACCTCAACCTGGTGATACTGATAATCCTTGGGAAAATCTTAGATGTCTTGAGATAATGCATTTACTTTTCTGTCTACATAACCGTGGGGTACACATTGTAGAACTTTAAATGGTACCATAACTCACATGAATTTGGTCCAAGAATTCTTATAGTTTCAACTCATATAATATTGACAATATGAATTACTATGATGACTTTCAAAATTGATTTCAAATAAGTATGTCATTATATGATCCCAAATTCTTTGAAAGTTTACCGATATCACTATTGCTAAATGTTAGCCTGATATGATCCTCTACCTATGACTTGACCAAAAATACGTTCACTGTAAGTATTCAATTACTCTGTACTCTGTTTATTAATTTAGAAAAACAACAAAAAGATTTTCCGTGTGTTTTAATATAAACTTTACAAAATGACAAAAAGACTTCCTGTACAGTTCATTTCCAAAAACTTAGAAAAGCCAAAAAAATTAACTTCCTGAAACATTTTTGTTACAACATCAGTTGAACTTATCTATCATGATCATTTTAGAATTCTTCATAAAACAGAGATTTTTGAGTTTGAAAGGGAAACATGGAGTTAAGTCATGCGTACTTAACAAATGCGCACGACTTAACTCATGCGTACTTGTTAAGTACGCATGAAGTAATTCATGTGCACTTAGTTAAGTACGCATGACCTGGTGAAAGGGGTATATAAAATGACACTTAGCATTTACTCCACATTCAAACACCCGCTCTTCACTGTTAAGCCCTGATCATTTTCGCTCAAAATTTCTTGTGTTACCAAACCGATTTTTCATTACAGATTCAGTTACTACTTCACTCAAAGATCATTTGGTGAGAATCTTGACCAATTCCAACTGTTCAATCTTCTAAAATTGAGTAATTTTTGTGTTCTTGAGACTAGGGTTATGATGACCAATTTTTAAGCACAAAGATGTTTGCATGTGAAATTGAGCAACCATTCAAGTTTCTAATCATCATTCTAAGTCGTTTAACACAAATTCTATCATTTTAACCTAAAAGGTTAGATTTTGATCTTGGTTGGGTATTTGAAGTGGCGTCGGCCCCTGTTTTGTTCAAATGAGACTTGTGGTGATTATAATAGACGACAACCCTAGTTGATTTGAGTCTCTATACCATTTTCGACAACATTAGAACATGCTAAACGGATTTTAAACCATGAATTCTTGATTTTGGACTTGCAAAAATAAGTTTCTACGCTAACCATGCGTACTTAGCAAGTACGCATGAAGGGTTTTGCCCATGTGTACTTTCTAAGTACGCATGACAGACTTTGTGCTTGCGTATTTAACTAAGTACGCAGGAGGCAGCCTTGTAAAATTTTGTCTAAGTCCAAAACTTTTATTCATTGTCTATGATACTTGATGATATACTTAATATGTTCTAATCTTGTTTTGTTTAGTTTTGCAGATATGGCTAGACAAGCGTTTACAGAAGATTTCAACATTTTTGCTCTTACCGATCCAGAATGGAGAGGGGCGGCACTCAATTATCAAGAGATAATCACTTTCCTGAACAGATCAAAGATCTCATATGCTATCTCTGCCAACCAGTTGTATCATGTCCTTATATTGAACAATTCTGGGATACAGCTGAGCTGGACTGCAGACAGACACCTAATGTGATTACAGCTACTGTAGCCAATCATCAAATAGCTATCTCTGAAGACACAATATGTCAGGTGTTACAGTTCAACGATTTAGCCACTGATCCAGTCCAATATCCGGAGTATATGATAGATGGATGTTAGAGACAACAAATGGGATATGTTGATCGGGAAGATTACCCATCTTACAAAAAGATGTGGTTGTTAGATCAATAGAGGTACTTTTCTCACGTAATGATTGTGTATATCGGCTAGAAAAGCAGGCAAAGATGCTATGGGGCATGACTTAGCATCATCTATGGTTGGGTTATCACTGAACAAGGGTTACAACTTCTCACGCTATGTTTATAAGTCAATCCTTGAACAGATCAATGCTGCTCCTAGATTCAGATTCTTACTGTATCCACGATTCATTCAGCTGTTGATTAATCATTCCTTGCTGAACCTACCACAAATAGGACAGCAGCTATAGGTCAAGAGAATAGCTAAGAGGGTGTTTGTGCAATTCCTTACTGCTGGCACTGAAGAACCAATACCATTGCACATACCTCTATTCGGCCACTTAATCATTGAAGCCTACATTGCACCACAAGGAGAGAGATGGTACAGTCCAGAGAGTGAACCTGAGTTAAGTGGGCACTTAGATGAAGAGGAGGATAATGATGATGAGAGTGATGATAATGGTGATGATAATGATGATAGTGATGATAGTGATGATAGTGATGGTGATGAGGGTGACGGTGGTGCTGGTTATGCACAAAATCCAGATACCAGTGACTCAGAACGTACAGTAACTGATTCATCTGATTCAGAACCAACACCTGACCAAAGGCATCCTAGAAAGAATATTCGGGAATCCCTTCCTGAATCCTCGTCAAGGCGATGAAGAAGAGAGAGTTCAGATTTTGACTTTCAACTCGACAGTTCAGATGGCAACCGAGAGGCACCTCATATGGTTAAACGAAGAAAGAAAACCAGATATGATCGCCCATGGTAAGAACTAATGGATGAAATCAATGCCAGTGTTCAAGCACAGCAAGCTCCCACTCCACCAACACAACTGTATAGCCGAAGAAGACGCAGAACGATAACACATGTTATTGTTCCAACTTGTGAAGAAGCTACTCAAACAATTGTCTCTCTTCGGGCTACAACAGTACATCTCACAGCTTCCACAGTTCTTCCCATTATGACTGAGTCAATCCTTGTTTCAACAACCATCACACCCACAGTCATACAAACCACTACACTACCTGTCACCGTCACTGCTGGTACTTTACCACCAATGTCACATTCTTTAGAGTTTGATGACATGGGGCATCATTTTGACTTGTCCGAGCTTTTTGCTGATACCATTCATGAGACGCGTAAACCTTCTACATCAAGGGTGGTAGATCCTAGGGATCAAAGGATTGCAGCCTAAGAGTCACAAGTAGCTACCCAACAAACTCAAATTAACTTACTTGTTGACTCTAACACCAGATTGACTCATCAGTGGCAAGCCATGAAGGAACAAATGAAGTCATTCTTTGAGCTTCAAAGGATGCAATTCAATCTCAATGAAATGTTCCTCACCACCCGCACTGCGATGGAAAACCAAATGATGCTCCAACGGGGTGAACATCAAGTTATGGTGGATTTGGTGGCTAAATTGTCAAAACAGCTTGAGTCTCAGGGGGAGACAAGCAAGAGGGCACAAGAAGAAACTTGCCACCAGATCGACCTAACCAAAGAAAAAGATCAAGACGATGATCCCAATGCCGGCCCCTCAGGTGCTGGTGGTGGTGAGACACAAGCTGTCTTGCCAACACAAGCAACACCCACGGCTTAGGGGGAGTCTACCCAACAACAAGGTGGTGGTGGTACTGATAAAGAAAAAACACCGGCTGAGGTGTTAGAAGAGTTAACTACAAGCCCTAACTTAAATGATGAGATCATGATAGGGGCATTGGCAGAACTTTAAGAAGGGGAGATTGACAGTGGTGATGACTGGGATGAATGTGGGAATGATGTAGTCATTGAATTCCCAAAGGGTGATGGAGAAGGTGTGTATCAGTTGGAAGAGGATATCTTCGAAGCTCCCGAGACCAGAGAATAGGACGAGCCTACCATTCCTATCACTGATGTGAATGAAACCACAACCAACGTTCCTGATCCCAATCCTACACAAGAAGCAGGGACAAGTGGCACCTCCTGGAGGAACATACCCCAGGAGTGGTATAAGCAAACGCTTGAGGCACCGTGTTATAAACCACAATATACAGACAAATATGGTGCAGCTGGTATGATTTTGTCTGTACGGTTCGAAGATGACAAAGGATTGTTTGTAATAAAAAGATCAGGTGGAGTACAGTACCTGAGACCATCAACCGATGCATTCAATTCCTTACCAAAGTATGACTTAGTCAACCTTGCCAACCGAGAATTGTGTGGAAAATCATCACATGTAGTGGCAGGAGGTCTTTGGAATGCATTAAAAAAGGAAGGCCGGTCCGGAAATTTTGAGATGTTTGAGCCTCAGATCCCAAGGCGTGTCAAGGATAAGTCGGTGATACATCCTGTGACGCGAAAATTCTTGAAAAGACTAGTCTACAAACCAGTTCGATGTGAGACCCGTATACCACTAAGTAGAATTTCTCAAGATATACTAGGTAGAATGTGGTATTGGTACGTGGATGCACTTACTGGGGAGGCTGTGATGATTGAGAAAGAAAGCTTGCGGGAGATCATTTGAGAATTTGATGAAATCAATTTCATTAATTTTTCAGTGTTAGATTTGAAGGTGCTGGTAGACAGGGAATGTCTACAACGGATGAGTGGACCAAACTTCTTGCCACTAAGTACAACAAGCTGGTGAAGTTCTGCTTAGATTACAAAGCAAAGATTAGTGGAGGAAGTCAGGCGGGAAGCTCTTAAAGACTGAAGATATCCAGAGATGTTGTTAAGGGGGAGTCTGTTGATGCATGTTTTGTGATAAGCACTCTGGATCGAGGTAAAGCTTTTGTTATTATTTATTTCAGTCTTGTATGTATTCAGTACTTGTTGTATTTTTTTTATCGAGTTGTAATATGTCATGTTTATGTATAAACTTGTATTATTTTGATATTGTACTAAACAAATACGCAAGGATGTGTTCCTGTGTATTTGTCAAAGTACAATGGTCATGCGTACTTAGACAGGTATGCATGAAGGTTGGTCATGCGTACTTAGACAAGTACTCATGAAGGTTGGTCATGCGTACTTGCTAAGTATGCATGGACCTGGTCTATAAATAACTTGAATTCAAATGACACGTCGTTACAGCTGTTGCATATGGATCTTTTTTGTCCTACAAATGTCATGTCAATGGGTAAGAAGTCATATTGTCTGGTGATAACTGATGACTATAACAGATTCTCATGGGTATACTTCTTGAGAATAAAAGATGAAACTGCTGAAATTCTTAAATCTAACATTCTTAGGGTTGAGAATCAAAGCAATCAGAAAGTGAAAATCATAAGGTGTGATCAAAGTACAAAATTTAAGAACCAAACCTTGAATTGTTTCTGTGAGAGAAAAGGCATAGAAAGACAATATAGTGCTCCAAGAACTCCTCAACAAATGATAGAGTCTGCAAGATCAATGCTGGCTGACTCAAAACTGCCTCTCACATTCTGGGCAGAAGCAGTTAGCACAGCTTGCTATGTGCAAAATAGAGTTCTCATTGTCAAGCCTCTCAACAAAACACCTTATGAATTGTGGTTCAAAAGAGTTCCCTACATTGGATTCATGAAACCCTTTGGATGTCCATGTACTATTCTTATCACACATGGAGTTCTTCCCAAGTTTGGTGCCAAAGCAGATGAAGGATACTTTGTAGGCTATTCCTCTCAATCCAAGGCCTACAGAGTATTCTACTCTAGAACTAGAATAGTTAAAGAATTAGCAAATGTGGAATGCAGGGAACACATTCCATGTGAAAAGGGTAAAGGACCAAACTGGCTCTTTGACATAGACTCCTTCTCCCAAGTATTTGAGCCTCTAATCTTCTCAAATATGGAGTCTACCTCTTCCAAAGAACTAGCTTCCACATCATCTAATGACTACAGATTGGAATTCAATAGCCCCTCTATAAGAATCAAAAGACTATCTATCAATCCTCCATCTGTTGTGGAAGCCATTGAAGCCAGAACAAGTCTCTCTAATGTCACCCAACAGCAGTCTCTCTGAAAATGAAAATCAGAATGCGATTCATGACAACTCTGCAGTTGGTGTAGAAGCATCTGCTGCTGATGAAGAAAATACAGTTGGTGTAGAGGCATCTGTTGCTGATGCTGCTGCTGATGTTGAAGACTCTTCTACAATGAATGAAGATATTCCTGATCAGAATCAAAGCAATCTTGAGGAAAGAATACACATGGATGTTGTTCCAGCACAAAGAATCAATGAAGAACATCCATTGGAAAATATAATTGGCCAAGTTCAGCAAGGAGTTCAAACAAGAAGCAAATCTCATGAGGCCAATATATGTTTATATTCTTGCTTTCTATCTCAAATAGAAACAAAGAAGATAGATGAAGCTTTGTAACATAGCAGTTAGATTGAAGCAATGCAGGAAGAGTTGCTGCAATTCAACAGACAAGAAGTGTGGACCCTGGTTGATCTTCCACTTGTTCAAACTGCTATTGGCACAAGATGGGTATTCAGGAACAAGCAAGATGAGAGAGGGATTGTAGTCAAGGACAAAACTAGACTTGTAGCTCAAGGCTACACTCAGGAAGAGGGAACTGATTATGATGAAGTCTTTGCTCCTGTTGCTAGACTGGTGGCCATCCGAATCTTCTTAGCATGTGCTGTATCCAAGAGCTTACAGTCTATCAAATGGATATCAAGAGTGCTTTTCGATATGGGAAGATTGGTGAGGAAGTCTATGTCAGATAGCCTCCAGGCTTTGTAGATCCTGCACATCCTAACAAAGTGTTCAAACTAGACAAAGCTCTCTATGGCCTACATCAAGCTCCAAGGGCCTTGTATGAAACCTTGTTAGGATATCTACTCAGCAACAACTTTAGAAGAGCTACCATTGATCAGACCTTGTTTATCAAAGATGAAGGGGAAGAAATCCTGCTGATACAAATCGATGTTGATGACATCATCTTTGGATCAACAAGGAAGAAGCTGTGCAAAGACTTTGAGATCCTAATGCACTCAAAGTTTGAAATGAGTTCAATGGGTGAACTAAACTTCTTTTTGGGTCTCCAAGTTAAACAAGTTCCAAATGGAATCCTCATCAGTCAATCCAAATATGTCAAGAGCATTTTGGAAAGATTCAAATTGACTGACTGCTCTACTGCAAGAACTCCTATGCAAGTGCACCATCAACTAACCCCAGACAAAGATGGTCTAGACACTGATCAACATCAGTACCGTGCAATGATAGGATCACTCATGTATCTAACTGCCTCAAGGCCATATATCATGTTTGCAATATGCATGTGTGCAAGATTTCAAGCAGCTCCAAAGAATACACATCTTCAAGCTGTCAAAAGAATTTTTAGAGACCTAAAGGGAGCACCAGGACTTGGGCTATGGTACTCTAAGAATGACTGTAAGTCCCAAACTAGATGGATATTCGAATAATCACACTAACACAAACACGATATCAAGTCTCACAATCAATAGGCGAAAACTATTGATTGTGGTGATTCATGACACAAAGATTCAAAGTAAACACTTGGATTGATCAAGAGAATTACAAAGAAAAGTAAAAACAACCGCTAACACACTAGACGGATTTTCCTCACGTCTAACACTCTCAGAAACGTTTTTCTGGCTGCTTAACCTAATTTAGGTTACATGAACAAGTATTTATACTAAGCCTAATAACACTAAGCCCAAAATACATGTTCTCGGCCCATAGCCGACCCAAGACCCAACTCGTGAACCCCTATTCACGGTTACAAACCCGAATACACATCTATTCGGTAACACCAATAATTATACTTATTTGATAAGCGTCAGCCTCACAAATATAGACCCAACAATCTCCCCCTAGGCTGATGCTATCAAATGATCTTCATAACTCGAATGCAGCACTGTGATCACCACTTCCAGCATACAACATTGTCATCAGAATCTATGGTTGTTGATGTGGTGTCGATGTTGGTGTAGATAAGATTCAGCATCTCTGAACTCTCAAACTTGGGTCTCTCTTTCTTCTCTTGGATTTAAATCCACATGTGGATCCTAATCAGCACTTGCTTGATCATCTTGCTAAAGAGGATGTAAGAGGAGGATTCCCAGCAATTATTTTCTTTTTCATTCTTTCTCTTTCAAACAGATTCACAGGTACTTCTTCATGTGTACCTTCATTGTCGGAATATTAAACCACATCTTGTTCTTCTGACTCGAGTACATTCTCTTGTGGTGGTACTTCAAGCTTGTCAGCAAATGACAACATTTCAATCTTCTTCAACCCTGATTCTTGATTTGAAATAAATCTTGCAAATTCTCAGAAGTTTTGTAAGCAGACATTTATATGCAACAGGGAATCCAGTATTCACATGAATACCTAATACATCCATATACTATCAAACCTTTTAAATTTCAATTCTTTTGACAATAAGTCTTTAAATCCAAGAATGATCAATTTTTTGTTAAGATAAAATAAAATAAAACAGAAAATCTAAAACTAAATTAAACTAAACTCAACAAAAATCAGTAAAATAATATATTAATAACAATAAAAATATCCAACCAAAGCTTATTTTAATAAAATAATTATGACATATGATAATCCCATTTGTCATGCTGACCTGCCTAATTACGTCCACGTTGGCATGCCTTCTTAATTTCCAGCCGAGTGGGACCAGCCGCCTTGCGTCACGTGCCCCCCACCCCTTCTTAATTTTTTAATTTAACATGCATTTTTAGCCGGCCAGCCAATCTCAGCAACTTTAAAAAATTAATCTGCATTTTTGGAATAAATATTGAATAATAATAATAATTCTATATTCCCGTTTATTTAATACACTTTAATTGCATATAAAAGCAACGGCAGCCTCCATTTGATCCACTTCAGCACAGCACCTGACCACTGATCGCCGTCAATGGCTACTTTTTGCATTCAACACGAATTCAAACCGTTTGAACACTCGCCGGAATCTTCATACTCATGGGATGAACTTCTTTACCATCACAATGCCCACCCTTTCAATCAATTTGACACCGACTATTCAATATCCCCTGATATGCTGGCGGCGGCTGACAGCCCCCAATTTCCAAAATTAAATTCCGCCCATTCGGCCACCACGAAGAAAGAGGAATTCGCCGATAAACCAAAGATATTGAAATCGTACCGGGGCGTGAGAAAGCGGCCGTGGGGGAAATTTGCTGCGGAAATAAGGGATTCGACAAGGAACGGGGTGCGGGTGTGGTTGGGGACGTTTGATAGTGCAGAGGCGGCAGCCATGGCGTATGATCAAGCTGCGCTTTCCACGAGAGGGCCACTCGCGGTGTTGAATTTTCCGGTAGAGAGAGTTAGGGAGTCGTTAAAGGAGATGAAATACGGGTTTGAAGAAGGGTGTTCTCCTGTTATGGCATTGAAGAAGAGACATTCTTTGAGGAGAAGACCGGTGGCCGGAAAGAAGAGGCTGGGGGCTGCCACCGTGTCGAATGAAAGTGGCGGCTGCAGCCAGACGGTGGTTTTTGAGGATTTGGGTGTTGATTATATGGAAGCACTACTACTTCTTGGCGAATCATCGACACCACAGCCTTGAAGTATCAACTTTTTTTGTTTCTTTTTTCTTGTTTATGTGTTTTTAAACTTTTTTTTAGATTTGGTCGTGTTTTTTTTTTGTTACCATAAAAAATCTTTTTCTTTTGTAAAGTATAAAATTCATAGCTTAGTTATAGCTAGAGGTGTAAACGAGTCAAACCGTTTGTGAGCTATTTGTGATCAGCCTACCTTAAGCATATATTAGGACTCATTTAATAAACGTGCACCAGCCCAAGTTTCACATATCGAGCTGAACAGGTTCAAGAACCTAAACAAGTCTTTTATTTATATAGTTTTTATTCAATGTATTAAATGTATGCTTTTATTTTGTTATTATATATAAAATTATTGTAAAAATAATTAAATAATTAATGAATACTAAACAAGAATGGCTCGAGTTTGAAAAATTACTCACGAGTCAAGCTAGAGTTTTAGAAATAGAACTCTTAACAAGCCAAGATCGAGCTCATGCTCGGCTCTTTTACACCCTTAGTTTCATTTTATAAGAACATCGTCAATGGGACTCACAGGCGTCCCCCTCCCCCTCTCTCCTCCACGTAGGTGTTGTCCACCCCTATATGCATCGATTTATCCCCCCCCCCCCTTCCCTTTCCACATACAACGACAACTTTTATCCCCCCATCTCACACCCACACTTGACGGAGCTAACGTGACCAATTGATACAGGACTTAAGTAGTGGAAGTTTTAAACTTTTCACCAAGTTGTCATTTGAATACAGTAAGTAGACTAAAAGTCTCAAAAGTAAACTGCTAGTACAACTTAATAAAAGTACAGTCCATAAACCTAAATTCAAAACATAAAACTTCAATATATCATATGTGAAGGTGACATCAAGTAGTCGTTACTTTGAAAGTGACATATAACAGTCTTTTAATTGTCTTGACAACGACGTCAGTATTACTGAGGGGCAACACCAAGTTATCCTCAGTTTTATAAGTTGCTTTTCTTGTGATAGCAGATCTTCAGGTGCTCGTGATCGGTTAGTCAGCACTAGATACATCTGATTAGTTTTGTATGATCAGTTTTATAAACTTATTCACATACAACTGGTCAAATGGTCAATCAGTTGTATGTTTATTCTTCATCTACGACTGATCAGTTGGTCCGTTAGTTTCAATCTCGTTCATTGGTTCTTCACATGCAATTGATCAGTTGGTCGGTCAGTTGTTAACCACAATATACTTCAGCTGCAAGCTAATCGGTTCCAACAAGCGGTCTTTAGCTCTAGTGTCTCATACATTAGTTGTATGACTTCATCAACATCACACTGAAGTAAATATTAGATACCAACTGATCAGTTTGTATCTGATCAGTTATAACAAGTCTTTGAATAACATAAATGGCAGTAGCATCAACAGCTTTGTTAGCCTTGAATAGTATTTTAATCAGCTCATGCAGTTGTTGAGTTGCACAAATCTATAACATAGTTTGATTTAGCAGTTCCATTCAACTTTAGACCTAACATCTCATCAAATAACATAATAAATACATGAATACCAGGATTAACCAGTGATAGCGTCGGACTTAAACCCACCACCAAAACAACGTCCCCCTATGGGACATTGGTTTCGTCCACCTACGGGTTCCACCACAGGGTTATGATTAGCGTTATTCATTAGTATATATATTTACCAAAATAAAACATGACATGCCTTATTTACTTCCAACAACATATACCAAGTCACAAGATAGATTATAACACAAGTTTAAATATTTACAGCTTAATATAGCATGCATCTCGTTTTGAAAAACTTTTCAGGGGTACGCATCTCGTGCTAAGCGTTCTCATAAAACGCTACCATGCTAGTTCACGAAAATAACGAAGCTATGATAAATAGCTATCCCAAATTAGGTTCCAAATTACAGTTTTATTAGGTTTCTCGGTAATTTTTGTTTGCTCTAATGATCTAAACACACACCCTAATCACTTTGAGTCCAAAATCCTTGTTTCCAAGATTCTGTCGACGAGCATGGTCATGCCTAGACAAGGCAGGCTCGTGCCGATCACAATCTCAGGCGACATGCGGTTACAATTATTGCGTACTCGCAACTAGTCCATTGACTTAGATAAGCATGGACGTTTTTTGTCATCTATCAGTCACATTTTCTCGGTAACACAAATCAGTTTGCGTGGTCAGAGGCACGAGCGTACCTCTTTTAGGACAGAAACCAGATTCTCCTAATTTTTTGATAAGCAACCATGAAATCACGATTTCAACTTGGACAGGTCTTAAAAAGCCAGTTTACATCATTTACAACTCGTTTTAGATAGCTTAAATACACTAGATCGTGTTGCATGTCATTTATCTTTGGTTAAAAACCCAGCTTAATTCTTTCTAGACCCTTAATTTTATTTGGTTAATCAAGTTTAGGGCTTAAGTGCAGGAACTCACTTAGCACGAACGAGATGATAAAAGATGTTATAGATAGCTCTGTAAGTCTCACATTCTTGAGTAATCACCTATAAATGAACAAATCCCCATAAAAAGCATTATAAAATTCAAGAAATTCATGGATTTACCACAACTTAAGTGACGAAACAAAATATGCATTCACCTTGTTTCCGCATTTTAATCGTGCTTAGAAACAGTAACATTCATAAGATTTAGCATGCACATCAAAAGGAGGACACACCATTTCCCTCTCTCCTACCTATCTGCTCACATTAATGCCACATCCCTTACCGATAGAGAAGAACGCCCCCGGGGATGCTCTAAATAATTTTCGAGAAAATAGCCAAAATGTACATTTTGACCAAAAAAAATTGGCAAAATATACATTGACTTTTTAACTTTTTAAAATTATCCAAATCAAAATCCCACCAATAACCACGCGACATGTAACTTCAAATTATTTTGAAGGCACAAATTTAGCCGGCCACCTGTCAACACAGGGGCTTCCCACGTGTATTTACCCGGCTAAAACGTAGCCGTTAAAATCCAAACCGGCACAAGCCTAGCCGTTAAAATCCATTATCCAATTAAATAACGACACGTGTCAAAACTTTGTCTTCACCACCACCATCATCTCCGGCAACCACCATCATCTCCGACCACCACCACCGTTTAACACCTAAAACATAGATCGGTCTTCACCACCATCTCCACTTTGGTTAGTCCTTATTCATAACGACAAACGACTTACAAGTTCGCATTATTCTCCGTCAATCACCGCTCCGGAACGAAGTTATGAGTTTGCCAAATATAAACCAGGAAGTACCGCATTATTCTCCGTCAATCACCGCTCCGGCACTATTAATCACCGTCAATCACCGCTCCGGAACGAAGTTGTTGTTGAATCTTGGAAGCAATTAAATCACCTCCACTTCCACTTTGGTAATAATCCGACACGAACGACAATCCTGGAAGCAATTAAATCACCACCACCTCACACTTTGGTAATAATCCTTTGGTCAAAATGTTTACCGGCTAGGCTTGTGCCGATTGGGATTTAAAAGTATGATTTAACCGGCTAGACATGTGCCGGTTGGGATTTAAAAGTATGATTTAATCGGCTAGACATGTGCCGGTTGGGATTTAAAAGTATGATTTAACCGGCTAGGCTTGTGCCGGTTTGGATTTAAAAGTATACGTGTCGCGTGGTTATTGGTGGATTGGATTTGGATAATTTATAAAAGTTGAAAAGTCAATGTATACTTTACTAATTTTTTTAGTCAAAATGTACATTTTGGTTATTTTCTCATAATTTTCACATGAAAATTTTAGAAATAAATATTTTATATCATGACTTGCACATAGGCCAATCATAACTGAAAAATCATAACTGGGCATACTCCTAAGTGAGTGCTTACATATACTTTAGTACTCAACATTAATAATGTCATCATCATTCCACATACGCTACTCAGTGTCAAAACGTGGTTGTTCATCTTAACTACAACAACATGCTTCTCTTGATAAACAATGTACGTGATAGTCCTCTTGGTCGAGTAGACCAATTAGGGGAAAGTCCCACCCCAACTAGTTTGGGTGGGTGGGGTGGGGGTACAAAGCTTTATGTCATCATGATTAGGATAGTATGTTTCCGCTGTGTAAAGATATTAATCTTAGAACAATATTTCACGTGTGTAGATATTGCTAGTTTTAGTAGCATTGTTAAATGTCGTCCTTGGTGTAAAGATAACTGTTTGTGACCAACTAAAGTATGCTACTCGCCGAGGAAGATATCATTACTATCACACCCCGTCTAAGGCGGAAACACGGGTTATGACAGTTGTATGGAAATCAAGACCACATTGTTTGATAACTTCCAAAATAATAGTTTTACATGACATTTCATTTCAAATACAAATTGAGATTTCTTAACAAAAGCTATCCTAACAAAAGTGTAGGACCTAGATATTATGTTAAGATTATTTTTTTTATTTTGGGTGTAACCGTGAACAGGGGTTCACGGTTGAGGTGTATTGGGCTGGCCTTGGGGCCGAGAACCTGTATTATTCGGGCTTAGTTAGTTTTGCTAAGTATATAATATGGTTTAACCTAACCGAGTAGGGTTAGCGGTTCTTTGTGAGTTTCTTTGTAATTCTCTTGATCAATACAAGTTGTTTTACATTGATATTCGTGTTCTTGAATCACCATAATCAATAGTTTCCACCTATTGATTGTGAGACTTGATATCATGTTCGTTAGTGTGCATTTGTTCGAATATCCATATAGAGATTGGGACTTATAATTGCTATCAGAGCCATTGAAGTCATTCAAGGCTCGGTTGTTGATATCAACGATTCAAGAATCACGATTTGAGGTATTTTTACTGTTTTCGGTTAGATTTTGGTACTAATCAGTGTTTTGTGGTAGATTGTCATCTTTTTTCTGCTGAGAATCAAGGTTTTTCTCGTGGACTCTTGGTTATTTTGCTACTGTGAAAAGGGATTTCGGGTTGAATTTGACTAAGAGCCTTCTTCGTGTTCATCGGGATTTGCTTTGAATTCAAAATTTGAATTCCTTAATTCTCGGGTTTATTTTCAGAAACAGGATCAAGTCAATTCTCGGGTTTATTACACGGGTCTGTTACTCGTCCCTGGTTCACGGCTTGTCCACTTCGTTCAGGCTTCACGGGTTCGGGATTTACGGCAGGTCTTCACGGGTTCAAGGTTCACGGCAAGTTTACTCGGGTTCAAGGTTCACGGGGATTTAGAGTTCCCGGTTTGAATCTGTTTATGGCTTGGAATTGGTTCATGGGTGTTCCTTCTGTGTTCACGGCTTGACTTTATTTCACGGCTAGCTACTCGTTCACTTCTGAACTTTTATTCATGAGTTAGATCAAGGTCCTAGCACTCTGATCAAAATGAATTATCAGCAAACCATGAATCTCAAAAGCATGCTAGATCTTCAGATTGGAACGAGTACCAAACCACCAAGACTTACTTCTACTGAAGACTTTGTTGACTGGAAGTTCAGATACCATAATTATGTCTTACTATCAGAAGCTAAGATGTGGAGAAGCATTATTAAGGAACCTCATATTCCCATGTATGAAAAGGAAGATGGTACAAAAGACCAAACCAGATTGAAAATTACACTAATGAACATGTATTCAAAACAAACCATTCTACTAACACTCACATAATTAAATGCCAACTCACGGGTTTTAAAAGAAAAGGCTTAACAAGGCTAATGGGTTGAATTATGCGGGTTTAATCAAACGGTTCTGTTACTCGGCCGTGGTTCACGACTTGTCCACTTCGTTCAGGCTTCACGGCAAGGATTCACGGGTTCTGGATTCCCGGTAGGTCTTCACGGGTTCAAGGTTCACGACAAGTTTACCCAGGTTCAAGATTCAAGGGGATTTAGAGTTCACATTTTTGAATTTGTTCATGGCATGGAATTGGTTCACGGGTGTTCCTTCTGTGTTCACGGCTTGACTCTATTTCACGGCTAGCTACTCGTTCACGGCTGAACTTGTATTCACGGGTTAGATCAAGGTCCTAGCACTCTGATCAAAATGAATTCTCAGCAAACCATGAATCTCAATAGCATGCTAGATCTTCAGATTGGAACGAGTACCAAACCACCAAGACTTACTTCTACTGAAGACTTTGTTGACTGGAAGTTCAGATACCAGAACTATGTCTTACTATCAGAAGCTAAGATGTGGAGAAGCATTATTAAGGAACCTCATATTCCCATGTATGATAAGGAAGATGGTACAAAAGACCAAACTAGATTGAAAATTACACTAATGAAGATGTATTCAAAACAAACCATTCTACTAACACTCACATAATTAAATGCCAACTCACGGGTTTTAAAAGAAAAGGCTTAACAAGGCTAATGGGTTAAATTATGCGGGTTTAATCAAACGGGTCTGTTACTCGGCCGTGGTTCACGACTTGTCCACTTCGTTCAGGCTTCACGGCAAGGATTCACGGGTTCTGGATTCCCGGTAGGTCTTCACGGGTTCCAGGTTCAAGATTCAAGGGGATTTAGAGTTCACATTTTTGAATTTGTTCACGGGTGTTCCTTCTGTGTTCACGGCTTGACTCTATTTCACGGCTAGCTACTCGTTCACGGCTGAACTTGTATTCACGGGTTAGATCAAGGTCCTAGCACTCTGATCAAAATGAATTCTCAGCAAACCATGAATCTCAATAGCATGCTAGATCTTCATATTGGAACGAGTACCAAACCACCAAGACTTACTTCTGCTGAAGACTTTGTTGACTGGAAGTTCAGATACCGGAACTATGTCTTACTATCAGAAGCTAAGATGTGGAGAAGCATTATTAAGGGACCTCAGATGCCCATGTATGATAAGGAAGATGGTACAAAAGCACCAAAGCAGATTAAAAATTACACTGATGAAGATATATTCAAAACAAACCATTCTACTAACACTCACATATTCCAACTCATGGATTTAAAAAGAAAAGGCTTAACAAGGTAATGGGTTGAATTATGCGGGTTTAATCAAACGAAAGGGATTAGGCTCAAACTTGGCTTGTAGTGGATGTTGTATGGGTATGGATAAATAAAAGAAAAAAAGGGTTAATCCTAGTGCCTTAATCACTTTTGTGTAAAAGTCTAGTTCATGGTCTCAACATGTATGTGATAAGCAAGTTCTAAAATAATGAAACATTATAGTAAACACACATGAATCGAAATTGAGCAAATAAATCCTATCAATGTTCTAAAGTTTGGAATCAGGCTCAAATTCTCACGAAAACGGCTGATACGGGTCCAGGTATAAAGCATGCAAGTTTGTCCACTATCTAGCATGTTACCCCTAGTTAGGCAATCATATCTGATTTCTGTTTCTGAAAAACGCTTGCTAAGAAAACTTAGTTCCGCAACTTAAAGAACCAACCATGACTAAGGACCCAGATATGTGCACCGGTTTAGAAATACTATCACGGTTTACATTGAAAAACTATGTTTTCGTGCACAATCAAACCACTATAGGGACATTTTTCAAAATTTTTTATTTTTCTCACACTCGCAACTAACTTTCAACTTTGTTCCCCTATCCCCACACTTAAACCTTACATTGTCCTAATGTACATTTAGAGTTAAAAATTATATGCGGTTAAAGAAAGAGTACATGGACCTGATTATGACACCTAAACACAGAATTACTACAAACGTGCAAAGCTAACCCGACTCATGACACCTAAACACAAAATAGTTAAAACACACCAAAAATAAAATAAACAAACAAAAATAAAAGGTTAAAGAAAGAGTACATGGACCTGATTATGTCTTCGTGGCATGGTTCTCGTATGAGTAAAGAAAAATCCTAAAAACTCACTTTTGTAGGAATCACGGTTGCATTTAGCGTGTGCAACAAGTCTTTTAAACCACTCGGTAGCCCGAGTGGACGAGTGAAGTCTCGTGAGGTTTTGTAGCGACCACGCCCACAAAGTCTGCTAGTTGCCTCCATAAGCCTTCCCCACACTTAAGTCTTGCTATAGGGACAAGAACTGAAACAAACAAACCAAAAACAAAACAAAGCAAAACGAAACAAAAACAAAAATACAAAAATATACAAAGAAGGTCTGGATGCCTCCTGGTTAGCGCTAAGTTTTAAGGTCTTCAGCCAGACCGTACCTGATATGTCTCTCATGATGGTCGCATTGAACATTTACCTACCACGTTCCCAACAAAAGCTCAAAATTTGATGTGTCGGGTCCAAACTCGTTCTCTCATGACCAGTCTATCTATTGGTGCAATGCTTGACGGTCTAACTTCACATTTGCTCACCGAGTTTTCAATGTATGCTCGGTAGTTGACATGACGTATCCACACCTTCTTTCCTTCCCTTGACATGTCAAACAAAACACTGCGGGGCTACTTTTGAACAATCTGCCAGATACCTTCCCGACTCACCTTCCTCTTCCTTGAACTCAAACCGTCCTCTCCAACTTTGTATATCAGTGCAATAATAATGGGAGGACAGTTAGGATTCACCGGAGTTACCTCATTCACCGATGTTTTGAGCGGACTTCGCAATAGATGGCACCTCAATCCGCTTCCACTTCATCATCTACCCCAACTTGTGAAGATATCCATGCTTGTTTTGCCATTGAAAATTCGTTAATCAAGAAGCCTCACGGAAGAATTTGTTTCTCCTTCGCTAAAAGAACATACTTGAAATCTATCAAGTTTATACGGTCTTGCCTTGACTGATTGGGTTTTGCCAGCTGTCACTCAATATAGGCCAAATGCGATTTCCTTCGCAGCTTCTCAACATCTTCAACTTGATAAGCATTTTGACGTACCCTTGGTTGCTGATTTGAGTGTTGATGGTAGGTTCCTTGATTATGATTACTCTGGCTATAGATTTGAACTTGTTGCTGATACAGTTCTTGATGGCCTTGTTGATAGTATTGTTGTTGTTGGCCTTGTTGATAACCACCCTGGCTATATGAACTCCTCGGGTATAGACTATGATTGTAACTTTGCTAATTGTTTTGGTAGTATTGGCTACCTCCTTCTTGATTGTATCTTTGGAGGTTCTCATTCATCTACCTGTAAGAATCATAACTTGGATAGTTGGAGGGCATCTCTTCATCTTCATAGTCTGTATCTTCTCTTCATAGTCTGAGCCCAATGACCATAGCTCCCGTAACATATACACAGATCATCTTCATCATCCAAGTCCCAATTAATGATCTCACACTCCTTGAGATTCTCCTAAACCTGTAAGGAAATTTACCTACACAAATAGAATAAAATATCCAAGGTAAAGAAGAACAGACAAAAGCAAACAAAAATAAAAAATATTTTTCTATTTTTTTTATTTATTTTAAAGCTACACTAAGAAACATCAAACAAAACAAACCACACTAAGCGCACTAGCTCCCCGACAACGGCGCCATTTTGATGACCGTTGTTTGAGTCATGCAAAAACCTAATTAAACTAGTTAGCTAAAGTAAGTAAGGTATCATATCCACAAGGATCATGTGGTCAGTGTAATAAACTTTGTTGATTAATCTAACCTAAACCTAATGAAATTATCTAAATTAAACTAAGAACGGAAAACTGATTTTTTGGTTGATTTTAATTTCAAAGAACATAAACTTAATTAACTAAACAAATATGAGAAAAGAGTAATCACTTTCGGGGTTCAAGTTCAAGAGATTCACAAATACCTTAACTTAATTGGAAATCACATAGACATGATGTTAAAAAGCGTTTGGATTAAAGGACTAAAATTGGAACATGCTTCTTAAGACTCACTCATTCTCACAGTTACCAATTTATAAATGAAAAACATGATACACAAACAATGAGTTCACAATACAAGAAAAACCAAAGAACTGATGCAAATGCACTAACACAAACAATGGGTAAAACAACCGCTCATCAAAGTCGTCGGTGTACATCCAACGGGAAATCATCAAAAGTGTGGCGCCATCCGAAACCTTGTCCCGACGACATTACGTCGGGAAAGATCCATTTAATTTTATTTTTCATTTTCTTTTAACCAAACGAATTATTTTTATTTTTTCTTTTCTTATATCTAGGGATGAGATCGGTACCCGTATCGTACCGTACCAGTACCGGTACTTTGAGTAAAAGTGGGTACCGAATACCGTACCAAATCTATCGGTTCGATACCGATACGGTACCGGTATCGGTACTGGGTTTTCGGTATCTTACCGCTTTTATGTTTTCATTGTTTTTTTTTGGCTAAAAAGTTGAAAATATACAAACCTAGTCAAGTGTGAAATAAACACGGTGTGAACTCTAAACAATATTTAACTGCCTAAGTATCAAGACTGTCACTTTCAAAAACTTCCATCGAGATATTTAAGATTAAGAAGTATGATGCAACTTCTCCTGTTATTTTATAAACCTACTGTTAAATAGAAAAAAAAACAAATTTAGGTTTGGTCGATGATGAACAAATAACTAATTTCTTGAATGTCACTGGAAATTTGGAATACCATTCTGTGATATAGTATTATAGTAGCAGTACTTTTAGTCGATTATGAAATGGAATCAAAGGATTATCAAGTTCAAAAATAAATAGGTAGATGAAATCGTTAGAAATATCAAATTTGGAACGAGGATTGTGCTTTGTGAACTGTGAAGAGACTATTACAACACATATATTCTCGATATTTCAGTACCCATTTGGTAATTTACGGTTTTTAGTATAGTACCGAAACCGAAAAATGAAAAAACAAAGTACCGGTACCGTTATCGTCGGCCGGTACAAGTTCGGTACCGGTACGATACCAGTTCGGTACCGGTACTCGATACCAAATGCTCATCCCTAGTTTAAGATGCATGAGTTTTCTTTCAAAATAGTCACGAATATGATGCACTCTAATGTATATGTGCTTAGTTTTAGAGTGTTGGACTGGTCAAGAACCGGAGACTTTAATGGAAGAGGTGCAAATTACGAGTGTACAAAGCTCCGCACAAGAGCCACCTTCGGTTCTTACACCACAGAGTTGCGGGCCAGAGCCCATCAAGGATGACTTCTTCAGTGATGATGAAGCAGAGGTAGAAGAGTCCACGGATGACACTGCGGGTGATGGTGTATGATTCGATTAATCAACTTCGTGTATGAAATACCTAGACCTCATATTCATATCTTTCATTGTATGGGAATAAATTTTTGTTATCCGGTATCAATTTTTTTAGGTATTGCTTTAATGCACTTCAGCAAAATTCTGGGGGGTAATGGTGGTGTTCCTCATGTTCAACCACTTAGCTTTATTAACTTCGCATGTATTATTGCTTGCAATTCTACTAAGGTCGATACTACTTGGATTATTAATACTAATGCTAATGATTATAGGTGTTCTGATTTTAATTTGCTTTCTAACGTTCAATTGCTTAATTCTCTCATTTATGTTCTTCTTTCGAACGGGCATGTCTTAACTGTTACGCTGATCAGAATTAGTGTTGGACTAGATTCTTAACAATCTGTAAAGCAGCTTCATTATCACAGAATATAGGAGAGTCACAGAAATTCAAACCGTAATCCAACAATTGGTGTTGCATCTATATAACATGGGAGCAACATGCGGATGCGGCGACATATTCAACTTCGGCAGTAGAAGTCGAAACGGCGGTCTGTTTCTTGAACTGCCATGAGACGTGTCTCTCCCCCAGAAACTGACATCCTCCAGTTGTTGATTTTCTTTCCAGATTGCAACCTCCATGATCACTGTCAGTAAAAGCAAAAAAGTTAAATTCTGAATCCTTTCGATACCAAAGGCTTAGCCGAGGCTTGCCTTTCAAGTATTTAAAAATTCTTTTGACAGCATTAAGGTGAGAAAGTTTCGGATTAGCCTGATATCGTGCACACTGTTAAACCGCAAACATGATGTCTGGACGGCTAGCGGTCAGGTACATTGACGAGCCAATCATTGACCTGTAGAGATGTTGGTCAATTCCCGGTCCACCTAGATCTGGAGTAAGAACAGGACGAGTTGCCATGGGAGTCGAGGCTGGTTTGGAGTCAACAAAATTGAACTTGATTAGTATGTCATTAACATATTTGGCCTGATGAATTAAGATTTCGTCATCACTTTGCTTAACCTGCAACCCCAGAAAGAAAGTCATTTCTCCCATTGAACTCATTTCAAACTTTTTCTTCATCACTTCTTCAAACTCTTTGCACAGTGCAGCATTCGTTGATCCAAAGATGATATCATTAACATAGATTTGGACAAGAATAAGATCGTCTCCAAGATTCTTAATGAACAATGTTTGATATATGGCTCCCCGAGTGTAGCCATTAGCAAGAAGATGCTCTGTTAGAGTGGTATACCATGCACGTGGTGCTTGATGTAAGTCATACAAAGCTTTGTCTAGTTTATAGACATGATATGGGTGATTTGTGTCTTCAAACCCCGGTGGTTGACACACGTAGATCTCTTCTTGAACCTTTTCGTATAGAAAAGTTATCTTCACATCCATTTGAAACACCTTGAAATTCATGTACGAGGCATAGGATAAAAAGATTCGAATGGCCTTGAGTCTTGCAACTGGTGCAAACACTTCTTCATAGTCTATCCCATCTTGCTGATAAAATCATTGCACAACCAGTCGTGCTTTGTTCCGAACAATAATACCACTGTTATCTTTCTTGTTTCTGTAAACCCAACGAGTACCAATGGGCAACTTGCCTTGTGGTAGCGGCACAAGTTCCCAAACCTTCAGTTTTTCAAACTGCATCAGCTCTTCCTGTATAGCCTCCACCCAGCTTGCCTCACTCAAGGCCATTTTAATGTTCTTTGGCTCAACTTAATATATGAAAGCAGACTATACGCAGATATTGATTACCCCGGATTTGCTTCTTGTTCTCACCCCGTCAGAGAGAGGACCAATGATGCCCTCTACAGGATAATTCTTATGAATTCTTGATTGTGGAACATCTTCTTCTTGGAACATGTCAGGTAAGTTGGTGATGTGTTGATCTGCTTCTTCAGTTATGGGAACCGGCTTCTCAATAACATTAGAGTCAGGAATCGTATCCTATACTGCAGGATCACTGCCAGATGCAACAATTTCCTGTGAAGCATGACCACTGCCAGTTGCAGCAGTCTCATTGTTGATGGGATCAGTGATGTGTTGATCACTCTCTTGAGAAGAATATTCAGGAGTTCTAGAGGACGAAGATGATGCTTGATCAGGTTCTTCATCAATTGTACTTGTAGAAACCATCATCTGATACAGCAGAAACATCATAATAAACATTAAATAGCTTAAACACAGAATCATAATCAAATAACCAATTTGGACCAGTATTTGCATCAGTTTTATTGAGCTCCTGCCAGTCAATGTAGTAAGATTCCACAATCTGCTTTGTTATCTTGTTGTAAACCCTGTAAGCCGTCTTGCTGGATGAGTAACCAATGAAGTAACATTCATCAGCCTTTGCATCAAATTTGGATCCAACTGAGTCATTATGCAATAGTGTGCATAAGCATCCAAATGCTCTAAAGTGACCGACCTTCCGCTTCTGTTGGAACATAATTTCATACGGAGTCTTCAAGTGATGCTTGTTGAATAGCACCCTGTTTTGCACATAGCATGTTGTATTGATTGCTTCAGCCCAGAAGAATACAGACAATTTAGAGTCAGAAAGCATTGTTCTTGCAGCTTCTATTAGAGTACGATTTCTTCGTTCAGCAACTCCATTTTGTTGAGGAGTTCTAGCAGCACTGAACTGTCTTGCAATTCCCTTTTCAGCACAAAAGCTATCAAGAACTTCATTACGAAATTTTGTCCCGTTGTCGCTTTTGATAATCTTGATCTTCAATTTCAGTTGATTTTCAACAAGTATCATGAACTGCCTAAGAATATCTGCAGTCTCACTTTTCTTACTTAAAAAAAACACCCAAGTAAATCGTGAGTAATCGTCAGTAACAACAAGACAATAAGATTTCTTCCCAAGACTCATCACACTTACGGGACCGAAAAGATCCATGTGAAGCAACTAAAGAACAAATTCAACTGAATTAAACAGCTTTGGTTTGTGTGGTCGTTTATGTTGTTTGCCTTTAACACACGAAATACATTTTTCAACTTCACAAAATTCTTTTAAAGGCAAATCGACCAAATGTGCTCCTTTAGCAATTATATTTAGGTTTTTTAAATTTATGTGACCTAAACGACGATGCCAGAGCATTGAGTCATTCTCAAAAGCCTTTGAAAAACAAACAGGTATTTGTTAAAGCTGACTCGCTATTCATATCCAACAAATACGAGTCCTTACACCTTGGTGTTCTCATTAAATCCAATCCTCGGGGATAACAAACCCTGGTTTTAAAATCAAACACTCTTTATTAGTAAAATGAGTTGAAAACTTTTTGTCACAAATTTGAGACACACTTAACAAGCTGTGATTCAATTCAGACACATAATTCACATCTTCGAAATAAAGAGTACCATTAGTGACAGTAACTTTCATTGTGATTTGCCCACCTTTATCACTTGCAAAGGAAACATACCCTCCATCGAACATTTTAATGTCGGGAAGCTGAGAGATGTCTCCTGTCATGTGCCGGGAACAACCACTATCAACATATCAGAGGTTGTTGACAGGCCTCCTTGGCTGTCCCTGCATGGTAGAACACATTAATTAGTAACTGGAACCCAAGCAATGATTGTCTTGGGTTGTCCTAAATCATCCAGGTATGAAACTTCTTGCAATTCCATATATCTTTTTTCATTAAACTCAACTGGTGTTGTTTGTGCACTAGGTTTTCGTTTCCAAACAGGTTTTTGTTTTTCAAAATTTGAGCTCACTATTGGAGTGACGACCTTTTCTTTTCACTTTTCAGATTTTATGGGTTTCTCAACTTTCTTTTGTTTATGTTTGAAAACATTATTTTCTTTAACATGACGTTGAGATTTATGCACAACACCAGTTCTTTTATCCGATTGTTTATCATTGGGCCTTTTGTAATGTTGGGGCATGTGTCCTTTAGACATGTGTGACCTATGATATGAATTATCCCTTTGACTAACATTCGGACATCTACCAAAGTGTTCACGATTGTGAACGAAGTTTCGAGCAAAGTGTCCGGGATTCCCACACACATAAACGGTTGCCTTCTCGGATACGAGGCATAGTATCTGGTGTCCCGTGATGATGACCATTGAGGAGAACTTGTGAAGTAACATGCAGTTTCACAGTCCCTAGAAAACCTTCTATCATGCAGTTGATCATCATTATAATTTCTCTGATAAAACTTGAAATTATTTCTATCATCATTCCTAACATTTTGTTCAAAAGCACGATGATGATTATCAAATTTAGCATAAAATTTGCTTTTGGTAAAACGTTGAGGCTTTTTCTTTGAATCAGAATGACTTGTTAATGGTTTACAACTTTCACGGTTTGACGAGCAGTTTTTGTTTTTAACAAATTGATGATTCTTGCCATTTACAATCTGTGTTTTTTCCTTTTCTAAGGTCCCACCTTTCACAAAGGTGGATTTCAAAGTTGATTTTAAGTTATTCTTATTATTAACAACACAATTTTCAAAACCAATATTCAAACCAGAATTAACAAAAGTAGCAGACTTAGAAAAACCAGACAAAGTATTTTTGAAAGACAAATACTTTGAATTAAAGACACGATCCTCCTCATCATCATCACTTTCATAGTTCTCCACTATGCCCTTTACTAATCATGTTGCTGCACAAGACTTAGACGGGTTAGAAACGTTCACATGTTGTACCGAGGAACTACTAGTCATGGGAGTGGACTGTGTGGATGAAGAAGATTGAACTGGTTTACGACCTACACCATACTCCATTTCAACATATTCATGTTAAACACTTGGCATAGGAGTGAAATTGCCATTAAAAGGATGTTCAACAGCATGATAGCCTAATCCTGGATTCCCTACTTTCCTGACTTAAGAGTCTATCATGTCATAGACTACAGATCGAGAGTGGTCAATTTTCTCGATTGTCAGCTTAGTGTTTGCCATTTGAGTCACAGCGTCCTTCAGCTTCAAACTAAGGTCGTCTATTCATTTTATTGCATCACGATAAAGACATTCCTTGTTGCTAAAATCCATTTCTAGTTTTGAAAAATCAGTTTTTCCTGCATCAATTTTATCTTTAAACAATTTTTCAGAACGCTTGTGCTCAGCATTGGCATGCCTAAGTTGATTTATTTCTTTTATGAGCAATTCATTATCATACTTATATCTGTTTATTTTCTCTACACAGTTATTAGAACAGGTATTAGTATGTACCTCAGAATCTTCAATCTTTGCCATGAGATCATGATCTGACACCTTCATCGACAGCTCATGTATTTGATCTCCCCAATCATATTATGCAGATTGCTGACTCACCAAGGCTTTGCTATCACTTGCTGCAGCTGCTTCCTTTTCTTCTGATTTGCTTGATGAGCTCCCCTTCTCTACTTTAGGCTCTAGACATTCCCTTACGAAGTGACTAGGTTTGCTGCAATTGAAGCACCTTAAATTAGACTTGTTAAAGCCAATCTTCCTTGTACCAGACTCCAACCCATCAAAAGAATTTTTGCCAGTCCTTTTAATAAACCTCTTAGCACGATACACAACTGTTGCCATGTGCCACTTGATATCCATTTCTTCCAAGTCATCCGGATGTATTTGATCTGTGTCATCTTGAATTAGATTAGTCGGAGAGAGTTTTCCAGCTAGCATGCAATTGTAGCTACTCATGAAAACACTAAACAAAACAACATGCATTTCAACAACCTTGGCATCATTTGAGCATGGTGAGTTACTTTGTTGGACAGATGTAGCAAGAGCTGTCTGATTTGAGATAGTAGACAAGTTTGGTGTGTATGCAGAGGACATACTGGAGAGTAAGGCATTTCCCTAAAACATTAAATGATCTGTTTCTGATGAAAACATCATCAGTCTTTGTTGATCGTCCATCTCATATGACCTTAGCATGGATATAAGTTCACTGAGAGGAGTGGTATACATGTCCTTAGTTCTCTTGATGGTAGTTATGTTGAAATTCCAGTTCAATGGCAGTGAGTTGAGAAGTTTCTTGTTCACTTCACCATTCGTCATCTCAATACCTTCACTATTAATCTCAGTCATCAAGTGCGTGAATCTATTGATATGAGATTCCAGACTCTCCCCTTTCACATATTTGAACATGTTGAATTTCTGTCTCAACATATCCTTTCGACTTTCTCTCATATCAAAATTTCGTTCAAACCTTTCCACTAGTGCATCCCAAAGAGATTTCGCGGTCTTGAATTTTTTAAACCCTTGAGCAATTTCAGTTGACAAGGTCATGGCTAACCCTGCATAAGCTTTCTCATCCTTCTCAATTTGAAGGATTTCTTTAGCCACATATAGATCAGGATCCTTGGGAATAAACTCATTCTTCTCATTCCTGACCATAGGAATCTGAGGACCATTTTCAATAGACTTCCAGATAGATAAATCCATATATTTGGCGAAGTTCTCATATCGATACTTCCAGTTGTCAAAGTCATTAGCATTGGTTAGACGTGGAGGTCTACTTAAGGTAATAATCTCATATTCCATGTAGTTAGTATCAGTCATTTTCTTAACCACAAATACTCACAAGAAAAATCACCAACGAGATTAACCGAAAACTTCTATGATTACCGCAAACTTCAAAGTGTACCGTAAACTTGGAGTGAACCGCAAACTTGAAGTTAACCGCAAACATGGACGTAACCGCAAACTTGAAGTTAACCACAAACTTGGAAGTAACCGCAAACTTGAAGTTAACCGCAAACTTGGACGTAACCGCAAACTTGGACGTAACCGCTAACTTAGAAGTAACCGCAAACTTGAAGTTAACCGCAAACTTGGAAGTAACTGCAAACTTACAGTTAACCGCAAACTTGAAATCCAATTAAAATGGAAAGATTTAAAATAAGAAAAACCGCAAACTTTCTAACCGCAAAGATGATGACAGCAAACTTCACAGCCGCAAACTTCAAAATCCACAAACTTAGAGAACCGCAAACTTGCAGATTGTGAAATTAACACCAAAATACTTCGATTTTCAGACCAATAACCCACTGATTTGACCACAAACTTCAACAATAGTGACGAAAACGCAATTCCGAATCTTGTCACTGTCCAGAAACTCTCCAAAATGCACAAGTCAGTTCAAATAAATGCTAAAAACAGTAACTTTGATACCTCACGGGTCAAATAGATCCGTTGCAAGCTTCACCAATGAGCGTTAAGGCTTTGATACCAATTGTAAGGTCCGAATTCCTGAGGATCTTCAATCAACGGATTCAGCAACTTGTTGAACCTGGCGGAAACAGACTCGACACGTGACTTGTAGGTAGAATAAAAAAGGACGAGACACAATTCAACAGTTAAACGATTCGTATATTGATAAACCACTGAAAATACAATACCAAATCGCTCAACAACTCGTCTAACCGATTACAGAAAACAAAATAACTATTTATACTAATTACAAGTAATCGGTTGGGCTACAAGTATGCGGTTGGGAGCCGCAAACTTCAAGTATGCGGCCACATACTTCCAAAAGTCTCTCTTCTTAACTTCCCGGTAATCTCTTGATGCGTTAGCCTATTAGGTTTGATCCTTACACTACCAGCAAAAACACTAACTTACAGGGGTAAGGCGATCCGCATTTAAGAAAATAGCACGCAAAAGTCGTTCAACAACTACTTCATCCTTTTGCTGATCAAACTATAGAAAAACACATAGATCTTACATGTTTATCAAAAATGTTTTTAAAGCTATAAATAATAATCTGAACAATGAAAAATTTACCAATTCAGGCACAAAGTCTGTACCTTCTATACAGCAGGCTAATGATCTTAAACCTGACCTTGCTCCTTTGGTCCAACTGTTTCTCGTTCTTATCAGGTTGCTCAACAAAATTGAAAACTGTTATCAAACCACACATATTGTTAGCCGACTATATTATCTAATATCTAAAATAGGTATTATTATTTGATTTATTATTCATTTTTAAGTTTGTTTTAGAAAAATATATAAACCTCAATCAAATGTATACCATCTACAAAGTTTAAACAATTGTATGTTTAGTTTAAGTGAGTAATACACATGAATATGTGAAATAAATTATATCAACGGGGGCATAAACTTAATATACGAAAAAAAAAATGAAATGATGGTGTAAATCATGTTTAGTGAACAATTTTAACGCTCAAATGCCCTAGATTCTTACAAACACTTTTAAAAAATATATGAAGTCAAACATCGTCACAATTTCAGTTTATTATATACATCAAACATTAATAACAATCATGAAATATTATGACAACAAAGTAGGGTATAAACAAAAAGACATAATCTAGCCTTAGCATTTGTTTGTTGCATGTTTTTTAGGCATTCCTAAGTACAAACTTATTCATATCTGAAAACTTCAGGGTGATACTATAGATATGGATCAGAAGGGTAAAAAATAAAGAGAGATAATAAAATCATCATGAGATTCATGGTAAAACACTATGTTTGCAGGGTCAGTGATGATCCAGAAAGTTACTGTGAAGACTACTGTTAGTTTACTGTCAGATTCTTCAATTTACAACACTTGCCTGTCTTTCATTCTTCAATATATCCTCCTATCTAATTTCATTTATCTACTCTATGGTTTAAAAATTGAATTAGTTTCATCTGTTATAAAATATTTATGATGATATGTGAAGTAAACATGTCATGTATGTGTAGATTTAATATTACCTTAATTCTAATTAGAAGGCCTATCTCTAAGTAACTTGTGTAGGTAATGAACGAAGTAATCCTATTCGATTTCAAGTCAAATTAGGATGCTAAAGGTGGTGTACGGTAGATCTCATGAGGAGGAGGTGGAGATCTTTATCTCTATCTTTAATAATTCAATTATGTTTAAAAGGTTGTTTAGTTCTAGTTGAATAAGGATTCTTATCCTATAAATAGAGATAGGTTAATTTAGTTTTTTTGTATCCCAGTTTTATTTACGTGAAGTTTATAAAGTTCTTGTTTCGTTTTATAAAAGTCTAGTCGATCCAATTGAATCTTTCAATTGGTATCAGAGACTAGGTGATCTAGACTCACTGGGAATCCAGCTAGAGAGTGTGGGGCGAATAACCATACTTAACGAGCGATCAAGAAAGGATGGGAGACGAAGTGGGTGATGCTTTGGCAAACAGAAACATGTATGCACGAGAAACAAGCAGTACCTCTCTGCAGTGCCCAAAGCTCACCAAGACGAACTACAACACATGGGTTATCATTATGGAATCGATTCTTGATGCCCAAGGGTTGTGGGAGGCGGTGGATCCAGTGACTGGAGATGCTGTCGACGACAAGAAGAACAAGATGGCAAGAGCCATTATATACCAGGCTTTACCGGAGCATGTCCTCATGCAAGTAGCAAGAAGCCGCAGCACCCGAGAAATTTGGGAGACACTTAGGGTCCGATTTCTTGGGGCTGATCGAGTCCAGCAAGCCCGTCTGCAATCACTCAAGAGAGATCTTGACCAGTTAAAGATGGGAGAAAAAGAGACGATCGAAGAATTCGCCGGGAAGATATCCGAGTTTGCAACCCAGTTTAGCAGCCTCGGAAAAGACCTTGATGACTCGGACCTTGTAAAGAAACTACTTGATAGTGTCCCGGATAGATTCATTGCCATAGTTGCCACCATCGAGCAATGGGCAGACCTGGAAACAATGACTTTTGAAGATTGTATTGCACGCCTTAAAGTGTTTGAAGAAAGAATCAAAGGGAAAGTAGGAGTAGCTGAGATGGGAAATTTAATGTTCTCCAGGTATGAAAAAACAGGTAAAAAGGAAGGAGAATCTGATCCGAGAGGACAAACCAGCAGGGGACGAGGTCAGTACCGTGGTGGACGAGGTAGAGGCCGCGGGCGCGGGTTTGGTAGAGGACGAGGCAGGAGCCAAACCAACATTGACAACAGATCCAATAACCAAACTCGTGAGACCAATGATCAAGGAACAGATAATAGTCGGGCTCGTAATAAACGTAATGTCAAATGTTACAACTGTAACAACTTTGGGCATTATGCTTGGGAATGTACCAAGCAACCCGAGGAGGCGAATCTAAACCAAGCAGCAGAGCAAGAGCAAAGAGCACCAAACCTTATGATGGCATTAGTTGAGGAAGAACAAGAACGAGTTCTCTTGAATGAGGAGAAGGTAAACCCTAAACAATTCGTTAATGATTCTAATGATGATTCCATTTAGTATTTAGACAACGGTGCCTCCAATCACATGACGGGACACGAGTCCCATTTCACCAAACTCAACCATGGTGTAACTGGAGTGGTAAAGTTTGGAGACGGGTCAAAGGTAAAAATTGAAGGAAAGGGCTCTATACTCTTTGACTGCATCAACGGGGAACAAAAGATCATTAATGATGTCTACTACATACCGGATTTGTGTAGCAACATTCTTAGCATTGGCCAACTCACTGAAGATGGGTACAAGGCCTGGATAGCTCATGAACACCTATGGCTATATCAAGAAGATAACCAACTCCTGATGAAAGTCCCAAGAAGCATGAACCGCCTATACAAAGTGACACTAAACATAGGAACACCGGTATGTCTACTAAGCTCAATAAATGACCAAGCATGGTTGTGGCACGCTAGGCTTGGTCATCTAAACTTCAAATCCATAGAATGCATGAAAACATCACGTATGGTACATGGGAATCTTCATGCATTGAAGGGAGATCACGTATGTGATGCATGCATGCTAGGAAAGCAAATAAGAGAATCTTTTCCCAAACAAAGTAACTACCGTGCTTCTAAACCATTGGAACTAGTCCACACTGATTTGTGTGGACCTATCTCACCCTCTACAATAGGTGGAAACCGGTATTTTATGCTATTTGTTGATGACCACTCAAGATACATGTGGATCTATACTATTAAAACCAAATTTGATGCTTTGGATGTTTTTAAGAAATTCAAACAGGAAGTGGAGCTTGAACATGACTTGAAGATAAAAGTGTTACGAAGTGATAGAGGAGGTGAATTCCTCAACAAAGAGTTCACCAAATTCTGTGATGAAACCGGGATTAGAAGGATGTTCACTGCTCCTTACTCACCACAGCAAAATGGTGTGGTCGAGAGGAGGAATAGAACGATCCTAAACACCACAAGGAGTATGATGAAAGCCATGGAAGTACCACAGAACCTATGGGGAGAAACAGTTAGGCATTCGGTGTACATCTTGAATCGAGTGCAAACCAAAGCACTAAAAAAGGTGACTCCCTATGAAGCTCTATTTGGAAGAAAACCAAACATAGGCCACCTCCGGATTTTTGGCTGCAAAGCCCATATGAAAATCCCACATGTCAACACAAAGAAACTTGATGACAGGAGTAAGGAGGTTGTGTATCTTGGTTCTGAACCAGGAACAAAGGCATACAGGCTCTATGATCCAACTGCAAACAGGTTGTATGTAAGCCGTGATGTAAAATTTGAAGAGAATGTAAAGGTGGACTGGGCCAAACACAAGTCCAACATGGATGTTGGAACCGGACCAGAGTGGGCCCAGTTTACAATCCAGACTGAAGAACCAGAAACAAGAAGCCCAAGAAGAGTGGTACCACCCACAGGTAATTCAGACCTAACAGGTGATCAGGTCGCCCAGACTGCTCCAGAGACTGGCCCACTGGTCGCTGACCCACATGCAGGCCCAACTGAAATAGAAAGCCCAGACGCACAGGATGAGTATGAATCCGACGAGGCCCAAACAGAAACAAATCTCAGAAGATCAACACGTGAAAGTGTGAAGCCGAAAAGGTTTGATGATTATCTCTTGTTACAAAAGGAAGAGTGCCTCCTTTTAAATAACGAACCCACCTGCTATCAAGAAGCAACATCTGATAAGAACTGGTTGGATGCAATGAGATCTGAAATGGTTTCCATTGAAGAAAATCAAACATGGGAACTGTCATTATTACCAAAAGAGCACATGGCTATTGGGTTGAAATGGGTCTTCAAACTTAAACGAGATGCGGATGGGGCTATAACAAAATATAAAGCGAGATTGGTCGCAAAGGGGTACGTCCAACAGCAGGGGGTGGACTTCGAGGAAGTCTTTGCTCCCGTGGCAAGGCTAGAAACGATTAGGTTAATACTTGCCTTAGCAGCTAAAGAGAACTGGGTCGTCTACCACCTAGATGTAAAGTCGGCATTTCTTAACGGTGTGTTAAAGGAAGTGGTATTTGTAAAACAGCCTGAGGGTTTCGTGGTTCCAGGAAAAGAAGATGGAAGACTTAGGTACCTTGATCGCCGGAGGAGAAAGCCATTGTCGATCATCCTGAAAAGCTCATCGAACTAATGACCTTGCTAATATTTTAGTTGATAATTGATAGAGAAAAAGAACTAATTGGCGTTTAATGAATGAAAGAAAAGTTAATATGACCCTCTTACTAACACAACTATTTTGATAAATAAGTTTTCTAACTATATTTATTTGATAAATAATTTTTTTAAGTACACACATTTGGAAAAAAACTCGACATTTATGGAATATTTTTAAATGTTTATTTAAAATCGTTTATTATTAAGATATAACTTAAAAACCCATAACGAGAATAACTATTAACATAACTAATTTTTAAAGAAAAGTTAATATATAAGTCTATATTTTAAGGGCCTATTTTTATTTGTCGTGCAGGACATCCGAAATCTCATGAACGATCCTTGACTCAGGTAAGCGGTTATTTTATTATCCTATTACAATGTTACACGATTATAATGCTGCTAGCTCATTCTTAATCGGTAACTATCAGATTTTCATTAAAAAAATTACATTTCTAACTTTTTATTTCTTCAAGCTTTATTGATAAAACCTTAGAAATAATGTCGCTACACTTCTTTTATTTTGTATCATATATTTGTTTGCCAAATACTCGTTTGGGTTGGTGTAATGGTTATTTTGGCTAGCACATGGTTTTGTAGCGTCTTAGTTTCGATTCCTATGGATTCCTTTTTTTTTTCTTTCTTTTCTTTCATTTCTTTTGATTATTTCCATCTCTTTTTTCATTTATTTTGATAATTGTTTGATATTGTATTTTACATGGTGATCAATTAAATATGAACATTTTTTTAATTATTAGGTCGCAATTTGTGAGGCGTAATACATTTTTCTATCTATGATTAAGTCTTTAAAATCGATCCGCCTCAAATTCGTAAGTTTTTTTTACGTATTTAAGTATGTTAGTGTGGTACGATATAAAAAAAATCCGCCTCAAATTTGTACCTTTCTTTTACATACTTATGTATGTTAGTGTTGACGCCAAAACAATTTTTTCTTTGGTTTTTGCTTTGTCTTTTTACATTTTTCTATTGTGTTAACGGAGTCGCCGTAACTTTATATGTTTATGTTATCTACTTATCCAGGTTTCTGTTTTGTTCTTAGCCACGTTTCTTTTTTGTGCTTAATCATATTAATGTAACCGCCTCAGCCGTATAAGGTCCGCTTCCCGCCGCATATCTATGTTTGGACGTAAATATTTATCGGACGCGAATTGGGTCAAATATAATACGTTTTCGTGCTTATTTCTATGTACATTTTTAGTTGTCCTAATGTTTCGACGTGTTCGGAAACGAGGCGGGCTACATTTCCATTTGGTTATGTTTCAACGTAAACTTTGTTCGGAGACGAGTCGGGTCAAATATAATATGTTTTTATTTGACGGTATAAATACGAGTTAGTCTGCGTTTCGACGCCGCTGCAACACGGCCGGGTAAAGTTCCTAGGAAGAGGCCACCAACTTTAGTTCTATATTTTACATATTTCTTGTTTTAGAATATTACAAAAGCTTGAGTTAGATGAGTTGATTTTAACTTAGCTCTTAATGCTTTTCCATTCAACCTTTTTATTTTTATTCTTTTTAAAATACATCATTGTTCCCCCTAAGTTTAGTTAAATTACAAAAGTTACCCACAACTTTGTAATTATTAATCTGACACCCTCGACTTTGCTAAAATGGTATAACTAACCCTAACTTTATAAATTGTTAATTTGACACTTCTCCCCCCACTTTGGTAAAATGGCAAAACTCACCCCTAGCTTTGTAAATTGTTAACTTTACTACCATAAGTTTAACGAATTTGTCGTTTCAATGTTACCTCCTATTCGCGCCACAATTTATCTATTTTTCGAGGTCCATGACCGAGTCGTGCCAACTTCATACGTTTCTTTTATGTAGTTAGTGACGTTATTGTTCTCGTCGCAATGCGCGTAGCCGCAACACACGAATCATATTTTCTAGTTACACTTAAAACTTAACTTATTTATAGTAAACTATTTAAACCTTTAACACCAGAGTATTTTAATTGTATCCAATAGAAATAAAACATGGTTTTGAAACATCAGTTTTTTAGAAATGATTGCATTTTAAATCAAGTCTCTGACATTTTTATAAATCTAATTTAACAAACCGAATTTTTAAAATATATTTACTTCTAAAATTATTTCATCCCCCTAAAATTGACATTTTAATTCATCACTCTTTCTTCTGAGTTTTCTAAAGCATAATAATATTCTTAAATAAAACAAACGTAAATTGTTTTCAAAAAATATATAAGTATCTGTACAATTAGCCTTTGATTACCATAAATGTAAGAGACTTGATTCGATAACGGAGACGTTACACATCATTAACTTGAGAACGTGTGATGTTGGTCATTAAAACATTACTTTTTGTTTCACTTGAGTCACTCGGTAAACAACATGTGACACTTTTAGAGGTGCAATTATAAACCAATTTAAAAACCTAACCTGAACCGCTTTATAAACAGGTTAGGAACTGGTATAAACCGCCGTAGGTTACGGAGCGGTTTGAAGTATCGAGTGGGTGAACCAGTTACGAACCAGTTTGGACCCGAACCAGTTATTGAAGAAACCGGTTTTGACTGAAATTGACTTTAACCGATCCAGTTTGAACCGAACCACCGGTTAAAAAAAACTTTATGCACCTCTAGCCACTTTATCTCATACTGAATTTCCAGAAAAATAAGAAAACTTAGATGCAAAGCAGGCACATCCAGCCCAGTAAATTGCTTCAACCCGTTTTGTCCAAATTAGATCTGGACTTTAATAGACCCAGGCTCATTAGATGCCAGCACATATGGTCAACCTCGAAGCAATAAGACACTTATGTATGTACCTCTGGTTCTAAAAAGTCGACAAGGTTTAAAACCGAGACACAAAGCGTAAAAGTGTACCGCTTTTCTTACGTAGGACGTAAGTTGCTTATATATTATTTTTTATATTTCTCACAGGTTTTAGCATCTGCATTAAAAATTTAGCTATAATAAATTTTCTATATGATTTAATATACAAATTACCTACATGATCAGCTTAAAGGTTTTTATACCTGATTTATATCATACTATTGCAGCAAAATTATCAATATCTGATTGCTTCACACCAACACTAAAAAGTAGGGGTGTTCAAAGTCGGATATCCGAAAATTCGGATATCCGAAATTTTCGGATAGTGGATTTCACTATCCGAATCCGAATCCGAAATTTCGGATATCCGAAAATTCGGATACGGATTCGGATAGTGAAACGGATATCCGAAAATATAAAAAAATTAAAAATATATATAAAAATAATATTTTTAAATTACAAAAACAATTAAAAACCTTAAAAACATTAAAAAATATACATGTATAAATATAATATATCAGGTTTCGATTCAAATTTTCTTATTTTTAAATAATAAAAACAATTAAAAAAATATATAAATATAATATTTCGGATATTCGGATATCCGAACTATCCGAAATATCTGAAAATCACTATCCGAATCCGAATCCGAAAATTCGGATTTCCGAATTTTCGGATAATTCGGATTCGGATTTTCGGATAATTCGGGTTCGGTTTCGGATTCGGATTTTTTTGAACACCCCTACTAAAAAGACTAGATTAATGAAAGATTTAATCGCAAATCAGAGCCAAATAGAAACAATCGAGTGCAATGACAATATTTTCAATACCCAAAAAAAACTTATACTTATTTTTAATCTCATTACAAACTAAACTTTACTAAAATCTTTGTTACAATTTTTTGTTCATGAAACTTTATAAAGACAAAAGGTTTATTTATAAAGCTCTTAAAAGTGTCTCAAACATACTTCTAATATTATTTTTTTGTTTATCAAAAACTAAACAATTAAACCGCCATAAATGAAGTTGAAATCTCCCATCACTGGTGTCAATGCTTCATAACCTAAAAAGATTGTTGTATAACATCCTGATGCAAAAAAAAATTAACATTTACATGAGGGGAGCGCCTCACCTGCTCTTATACCATGAAAGATTGAAGAAACTTCAAATCAATAGTAAAAATGTACAGTTTTACTCAATAACATTTCAGGCATTCAGCCCAACAAAAAGGGTACAACCAAAACAACAAAAAAGTCAATTGTTCATGATTTGACCAAAAACCAACCATCCCATATGAAAATTTGATCCAACCCTCCATATATTTCCCTCAAATCGCAATACACGGAACCAACCCAACGCGATCAAGACAAGGGCCAACAACAGACCTGAAACTTTCTTTTACTAAGAGAATTTTCTTTTTTTTTTCATGTGTTCGCTGATTGGGAAGGTACCCTTGTATGGTTGTGCTCCCCTTCATAGGTGACAATAAGCATTGCTGAGTCATCCAAACACCTCTCCACATGCTTCCTCGCAGGACAACCTCTCATGCTGCTGCATTTATAGTAACCCCTGTTCACCATTAACCAAATAAACACTCTTTAGTTTGATAAAAATAAACATATAAATCTGTCAAGTGATCACCGTGTCGTATGAATACTAGTTAAGTGTCACGATCTCGACCCGTTTACTTATAAATTTGTCGACTTGAGTTGTGTGTTTATCTCAAAACAAGTCAAATTATTAGAAAAAAATAGCTTAAAAGGGAAAGTGTCAAACGGGTCAAACATGCCTACAAGTTGCTCATGGTCCCTATTTTTAGTGCATACAATCTCCTAAACCATTTTTATTCAAAGATTTAGATTATTATTGCACTAATATTATTTTTGTGGTCATGATTACCAAATCATCATTTTTCTCATATTAAAAAAGACTGATGAATCCAAAAACGAATGCGAACAAATCCTCAATGGTTCAAAACTATAAAGTCCCAAACTCCATGCATCAGGCATACACGCTAATGCAAAATAAATATTGTAGATTAATAGTGTGTGATCATAATCTGCATCTCATTGAACTATATAATCATCAAACTGAGTTGGCAACATAGTATTTCTTCAAAGCAAATTAATATTTTAATCATAATTAGCCGAGTCTTCAAAACGTACCTGGGATGAGGAGAACCTTTGATAGGCTTTTGGCCATATTTCCTCCAAGAATATTCATCTGAGGGGATATCAGCAAGTTTGTTGCTAATAGCTGGTATTTTCACTGTCCTCTTAACCCTATGCTTCCTAATTAAAAAAAAAGGAAAAAATAAAATAATTTTTTTTAACATTGAGTGTTTGGATACATGATTTAAAAGTGATATTGACTAAGCAAAATCAGATACGCGCCGCATGAGACGGTATTTTATGACATTGAGTGTCTGGCAAAAATCCCCAAGGGGGCATCCTGGCGGTTAAGTGGTGTACCCTACAACCAAAAGGTTGGGGGTTCAAATCCTGCTGGATGCGGGTTGTGGTGTATTTATCCTAGAAAATCTAGGAATTGCTGTTAAAAAAAAGAGTGTTTGGCAAATTCTAATTATTTTTAAAAATAATAGATAAAAGAAAGAAAGAAAGAAAAAGTCTATAAAATATGATTAAAGGGTTGTTTGGACATGTGTTTAGGAAGTGTTTATGTGATATTGAATAATAAAAAACAAGGTAATTAGCTTATAACAAATGCATTTGAAAAGATATTGTTAGGATGTGCTTCTTTAAGTCACTTTTGGCAAATTCTATGTATTAAAAAAAATTAACCGAATAAAGATTAAGGGAAGTGTCCGAATTAGGGCATTTGAAGTAAATAAATCATTCAAACCCTCATATGATCATATAGTAATAAGCATAACCAAACACCACCATAACATTTATAGAACAAAAAATATTAAAATGAATCATTAGTAACAAAGTAAAGATATTAACCGTTTCTTGCAGTGACATCTACCCGAACTCCCACATTTCATACTCCCATCATCTCCCCTGACTGAGCACCTCGGTTTATGTTGGTGTGTAGTTTGATCCATTGACCGAGTTGACCCGATCAAATGAAAAGAACTCCCATCTAAACTAGCACTCCCTTCCATACTCAATGAAGACATAAAAGACCTATTTGATGAAACAGTAGGGGTACAAACAGCACCATCAAAATTCAAATTAATCCCACTATTGCTACGCCGATACATCATCTCCGCCTGCTGTTTAAGCTGTAATAGTGCTGGCTGCTGGTGATTGTGTTGCAGGAACCGGTAATTAGAATTAGGGTTAGGGTTAGGGTTTTGTTGGGAATTCCCAAATTGAATTGGGTTTTTGGCAATTAAGTTCAGTTCGAGTGACGGTTTGTGGTTTGTTAAAGACAGCATGTTTTTGACACCATTGGGAACACTTTCTTGATCTGGGTGAGTTTGATTTTGAGATTTTAACAGAAACTGAAGGGGTTTTGGTGGTTCTTGAATTTGGGTGGTGTCTAAAAGTATGTTTTGGGGAATCAAGATTTGATTTTTATTGAATTTTCTCACTCTGGGGTTGCTTAAACCATCATCAAGAAGAGATGCAACTTTCTTGAATCTAATGACAGCTTCATCTGTTTGTAACATTAGGTTTTTTGATTGTAAATGATCTATGGGTTGAGCTAATAAATTGAGAATTCTATGGCAACTTTCAACAGCAGCTTTATTAGCTGCTTCCACATCCTCCATAAATGATAAATCCCTAAATAAACCCTAATCCCCAAATCCCAAAAAAAGATCAAAATACAAAATCACTCAAAAAAAATACCAATTTTATAACAGAATTTCATTTTTTTCATCTCAATAACAGATACCCAGATGAAATTTCATATTTTTATCTCAATAATAACTAAAAAGAACTTGATTGAAAAAAAGAAATGATGAATCAAGCAAAGAACAGACCTTTTTATTATAAGAGCCCTAAAACAAGATTCTTTAAATCTTGGTATGAAGTTGTGATGTATGAAAGACTCACAGAGAGAATTCACGACTACAAAAGAACACCATATGATGCTATTTTTTTTTATTAAATTGAAATAAAAAATGAGTAATTTTCTAGAGAGAGAAAGAGGTGGTGCAAAGAGAAGACAGAGACGAGATATTATTTTTTTAAGGGCAAATTTTTTTAATCTTGTTGGATTTGAACTTGAATTCATGGCTTACTTAATACTTTAGTTTTGAAGACGGTTTCTCTCTTTCATTAGGCTATCAATCCAATGACGGGAGAGATTATTTAGTAGGGGTGAGCAAAAAACTGAAACCGAATTAACTGAAAAAATCATACCGAAAAAACCGAAACGAACTAAAACCAACGGTTTTGTATTTTTTGTAAACCGAAATTTCGGTTTGGTTTTGGTTTTGTATATTTTGAAAACCGAAAAAACCGAACCGAACCGAACATATACATATGCTTAAATTATATATTATATGCATTTACATCTATACTATATAATAAATAAAGGTTTCTCAATGCCACGTGTCGCCTCCATATTCATCCTTATAAAATTTTTTCCGCCTCTCTCTCATAATAAATACACTTCCATATTTTCAATAATAATATATTTTTAAACAAATTATTAAATATACTAATAAAACATATTTATTTTAAATTATCTTATATTATAAGAAACTTTGAAATATAATTACCTAGCTTATGTTTTCAATCAAATAGTAAACGAAAGTCAAATTACATTGAATAGTATTTTATGTATTTTTTAAACTCAATTATATACTAATTTTTACATATTTTTTATTTTGTTTTCTATTATTTGTATATGTAATACATTTTTTCACCTATAAGATACATATATAAGGATTTAAAAATTTATATATTGATATTTTTTTCACCATGAGTAGTACACAGGTTCTAAGCTAGTTTCATAATATATAGTATATTGTGTTGTGTGCTTGTATGTTAAAAGTGTATACATATTTGTGTTACATGTATTTGCATTTATAGTAGATTATTATTTAGATTTATTGAATTTATATATTATAATGTTTTTTTTATGTTGAGTATGTTTTTAAGAAACTAGTAATTTTTGTAGTCTAAAATATTTAGTCTCAAATGTATGATAATCATTAGTTAATAAAAATAATTTAGGTCCAGAATTTCAAACCAAGTTCATTATTTTGGGCTATTTTTCTTTTACCCCCAAAAAATTCAAGCCCAATTGGTTTTAAAACCGAAAAAACCGAAACCGAACCGAAAAAACCGAAACCGGAAACCAAAAAAACCGAAACCGAATGATTTTAAAAAACCCAAAACCGAACTTTCGGTTTGGTTTTACCCCAAAACCGACTCAAACCGACCCATACACACACCTATTATTTATGAGAATAAATCCGAGTTTCAGTGGCGTCCATTTCATAAATCCATAATTTCCATAAATATGAGCTTAATTAATTTGAAAAGTGAGTCTTGTTTACGTGTTTCTCTCTGGGATGGCGACTTGAAGAATACACCCCTAAGTAAGATTTATGTGCTTAAATGTGTAGAATCTAGTCTATGTGTTAGCTTTCGGGATAGTGACTTGGTTGAGACGCCTCTAGACGAAAGTTTTTATGCTTTAATTAACGCTCAGTTCCATCCATTCATTCCATAATCCATTGATTTTCTAAAAATCTGTAAATCTTAGTTTAACGTGGTGGGCAAATCTATATGGTTTAACCCGTGCCTAAACATGACCTTGAGATAGGATTAGGTAGAGCTGTAGCTTCTAAGTGTAAGTCACATAGATGGATTGATTGTTGTATAAAATGGAATTAGAACACATAACGGGGGCTAGATAGTTGGTGCTTGGGTTTAATCGGACAGAAATACTGATTATTGTTTTTTAACGTGTGAGTATATTTGAACTGATTGGTAATTGATTATTAAAGTTAAATTTCAGTTATGATTCAATTGCAGACTTTTTCGAGGACAAAAAAAGATTAAGTGTAGGGATGTTTGATGTTGTGCAAAGCACACATATTTATTCCTTTGTTTTAGAGTCGTTTTAACTAGTTTTATGTTCGTTTTAAGTCGTTTTTGTATACAATTGAGTCTTTGTTATGTTTATAGGTGCTCGTGAGAATTACAAGTGAATATACGAAGAAACCGAGCACGAGAATAAGCTCGATGTTCAAAAGTGAAAAAATGGGAAAATTCTACTCCTCGCGGTACACGAAGGAACTGAAAACCGGGCTCGACTATTTTGGTTCTCGCGGTACGCAAAGAACCCTGTTCCACCTCTCGCGGTACGCGAGGGCCCTAATTTATGAGGAAAAAACCCTAATTTCTAATTTAATAGAATTGTAATGCAATTATGTGGAGAGTTCGTATTCTTGCCGTCTAAGGGGAATCCAGAGGCGATTTTGAGAGTTTGGAAAAGAAATCAAGTGAAAGTTTCGAGCTTTTGGATTATGGGTTTGTCAATTGAACATTCTAGGTTTTCAAGATTCGATTTTTATTGTTTGTTTCTGAGTTTGATGACTATGTTTGTGTTTGATACTTCTGTTCTAGTTTTTTTGAGCATGATCCTAGGCTAAAACTTATATACTGCCTAGGTCACATGATGAATGCTTGTTAAAGTTTCAGTTTTTACTGGGTTTTGTTTTGTTTGAAGGATTTATGATTGTGTAACGATCCTAGTATGATAATTATGATGAATATGCATGTTTGAATCTTATTGTGTGATTGATTATTAATTCCTTGTGTTGATTGTGGTTGTCTGCCAGTTTAATTAGCGTATCTAGGTCATAGATCTTAAGGTTTGTGATTTCAGAGGTTTGCTAGACGTAGTGACCATAGGAGTTGTGATTGATTGCTGACTAGGATTGAGTGTGTGTCCTAGTTCAATACCCGAGAGGTGAGAAGTAGCCGGTTAGTCTTCGTCATTAGGAATCCGAGTATCAACTGTGTGAGAGGAAGTTGGTTTAGTTGTCTAGTGATTGTTGCTAGTCTGAATCATAGTTGTTATCCTAGGATTACCCCGTGCATTCCTTGAATGTATGGTGGACGGTGAGACTGAGAGGTAATCCGTTCATTAGGGTACTTGATCATAGTTGGAAATACCTGAGAAGTGATCCAACCATCTGGTGAGTTTAGTACACTTTAGGTAGCTTAATTGGTGACACCCTAAGGGTGATTAGGAATCCACTAGGTTGTCTTTAGCAGTTATCCTTAGAAACCCAAATCCATCATAGTTTTCAGAACCGGTAGAAGTTGTGATTTGCATGTAGGATTCCGACCTAGGTAGTGTTCTTCCTAATCTTGATTTCACCTTAGTCTTTGCCTTGATAGCTTGATTCGTTCTTAGTTTATTGCATCGTTAGTGATAATCAGTAGTGTAGTAAACCCCCCCCCCAACCAATCATTCTTTAGTCCGAGTCAGAGTCTGTTTTGTTATTCGTAGTGTCTCTAGGGTTCGATAATCCGGTTTACCATTAAGCTGTGCTACACTCGATAGGTTCACTTGCCTGTCAGTGCGGTTTAGTTAGAGGGTATTCCATTTATTACTTAGGAGTCTAGGTTAGGTTTTGTTAGTTTTATATAGATCGTCTGGACGACATCATGCACCATAATATTAAATATAATTAAGTGATTATGATATTACTGAAAAGTTATTATTATTATTAGCTTTTAATGGTACGGTTCTTCCGAATATTTTCGGTGTCCTGTACGACTTGAAAAGGTAATAAAGTATTGCTAAAAATTTAAAATATAAAGTTATATAAGTACAATGTGCATAACAATTAACATGTGAAGCTCTTGGATTCAAGTTTCACTTGTCAAAAAAAAGGTTTTAGGTTGAACTAAAAGGTTTTCTCACCTATAGTAGGGTTCCTTCTAAAAATGATGAAGATGATCGGGTTAACAAGTGAACCGTCAGTGATCTAAATTACTATTCAAAAAACATAACAATTAGTCAATTAACAAATATATTATGCATACCAATAAAAATCCATGTTGACTGTGCTTCCAAATTTCAATTAAAGTATCAAACAATTAACAATCATACATTAGACGACAACTTGATGAATAGTAAATTACAACCTACAAACTTCAGGTACAACCAATCATAGCTTATAACGTGGAAAGTGCCTTTTGCAGCACGTGTACAACTAGAGGTGTATAAACCGGGTTTTTAAGCTGAACCGGTTCCAAACCGGCCCGAACTGGTTTGGTTAACTCAAACGTTAAACGGGTTTTGACTAAAACCGGTTCGGGTTAAACCGGTTTTTAACATATAGAATCCCGAACCTGTTGAACCGGTCTAGTTCGGGTCTAGATCGGTTCGGGTTGGTGAACCGGTTTAAAAAAAAAGATTTTTATAAAATAAATTAAAAAATAAATATTTAACAAATAAAAACATAAAGTTCAACGTTTTTATTCATGTTGTAAGAGTTCGGAAATCACAAAACATTACAAAATTAAACAAGATAATTCTAAAATACGAGAAAATGAAAAATATATTTGTATTTTTTGGAGTTATTTTTGTTTAATCTTCGACGTCATTCTCGGAGTTACTAGTGGATCATCGTAGTCTATCATCTTCGGCGAGTTCTTCATTTGAAAGTGGGCTCGCCAATCCTTGGTTGACCTCAGATTCGTGTATGAATTCTTTATCTTCAATTTCGTCTTCAAGCGAACTTCTATCTTGTCTCCTATCTACCACATCCAAATGATCTTTCAAGCAAATGCACATTTCCATTGCTGCGGGGTGAGTCTAGTTCTTCGGATAGATAAAACCCTGCCACTAAGAGAAAAAAACGGATTCCGAAGCTACCGTGAAAGCTTGGACGGTTAGTAAATCACGGGTCACGGCGGAAAGGACCGGAAAAGTAGATTCGTTTCCTTTCCACCAAGCCAAAATATCAAAGTCCTCAAAAACATCCGGACTCATAAATGATAAAATGTTTGTTCCGGTATACCTTCCGAGTTCGCTACTCGGGGTGGACCCTCTAGCCCGTTTACTAAATTCATTTCTCATTTCGTTATACAAATTTAAGTTAACATTCCTCGAGCTACTACTTGATGCGCCCGCGCCCATTGTATCATGTGAGGTTTGTGTTGTACCATATTTATGTAAATAAATATCAAACAAATCTTGCAAACATTTGTTAAAATAAGTTTTTGTTACGGTTGAAAAATGAATATCTTCGGAATTTGTAACATCCCGAGTTTTAGAAGGCGAAGGAATTCACGAGAAATTTAAAACTTAAAAGGAAAAGGGAAGCGGGCTTGGGCCGGGATGTATGGGCCGAAAGGGGTAAGTTTGGGCCCTTATAAGCCTCAAGATCAGCCAAAAGCCCTCATTTGCATTATCCATTTCCGTTTTCTAGAGAGAGAGGAGAGAGAGAGAGTCTAGAGAGAGAAAGTCCCGGTTTTTGGATTAGAGCTTCAAGGATCGTTAGCAAGAGTCTCGTGGGTGTTTAGCAACGAAAAGGAAGTGATTACAGGTAACCGATTCTCCTAGATCTGAGTTTTAGTTCGTTTTTAGGTTTTTCGGGTTTCGGGTGAAAAGATTATGTTTGAACGGATGAAACTGAAAGATAAGCATAGATTTGAGTTCCTTAATGGAAAACGAACGTTTTGAATGCAAACAGGTTCGGGATCTTGAAGCGATCAGACCCGAATGCGAAAGTTAGGGTTTTTCGCCAAAAACAGGTCGTGCGCACTTGCTAAGTTGTAGGATCGTAAGATTACAAGGTGATTCTATTCTAGTTGATATTGGCGGAAACAATAACAATCAACAAAGTAAACAAGTAAACAGCAAGAATACTGATAAATGCACTGTTGTATTAAACTTCTGAGATTACAAGTTTACAAGTAAAACACTGTCAAGAAGCACAAGCACAAAAGCACTATTAAGTATAAGCACAAGCACACTTTTGTGAAGTGGTTACAGGATATATATATAGTAACTTAGAATCAAGACAGACCCTTGATTCTAAGGATCAGATCTAACACAAGCCGTTGATCTTGTTTATTAATCTAAATTACACGCAAAGGCTAATCTAGATAAACTTTACTGAAACGTCTTCTTAGGCATCATTGTTTGCATGCTTGGAGACGCGCGTTATTGTCCTTCATTGGTTGCACCACTGAGGTTCCTTCTGCTTGGAGTGTGGCAGTTGCTTTTGCAGAAAGGTGTCAGAGGCGCTTCACATGGGTAGTCAGCTGCAACGTTTGGTCTTCAGTGAATAAAGCTATCAGCAGCAGAGATGAGAATAATGCTGCTGATAAGACTATCAGCAGCAACAAGTGTTGGATGCTGCTGATAAGCCTATCAGCAGCAACTTGTGTTGAATGCTGCTGATAAGCCTATCAGCAGCAACTTGTGTTGAATGCTGCTGATAAGCCTATCAGCAGCAACTTGTGATGAATGCTGCTGATAAGACTATCAACAGCATTTGTACTTAGAATAATTTGGTAGCAATCAGTCTTTGGTTCTACAAACTCCCCCTAGACTGATGCAACCAAAATTCTTCTAATTACTTTGCTGCTGAAGCTTTTGCATGTGGCTGACTATCCTTTCAACCTCATAACCTCTTGGATCCTTGCTGGGATTGTTCAGTGGAAGTTCAGACAGAGTCTTGATGTCTTTGTGTGGCATTTTGTAGATTGCTTTGCTTGAACATCTCATTTGCTGCTTCTTTACATCAATCAGAGTGAACTCATCCAGATCAGCATTGTAGGACCAAGATACAAATGGAGAGTGGGACTTGAGTGGTTTGATGTTCATGACCACATCTTTGCTAGGGTTGAAGTAGTTCTGATTGCTAGCATAAGATGTTTCCCACTCTCATTTGCAGGCTCATGAGCTTCACCCAGCTCCAAAATTCTTCGTAGGTCTGAATCTGGTAGTTGCAGAACCTCATCACAGACCTGTATGTAGATCTTCTTCTTTCAGTTCTCCCCCTGAAGATCTCAAACCTTTGACCCTGTGGATTGTAGACCCATTCAACTATGTCCCTTGAGTCTTCAGGTTCAGATGAGGGTTTGGATTTCTTCAAGGGAGGCTGTTGATGAGTGGGAGCTGGGTGGGATGATTTGGACTTTTTGGGTGGAGGAGTGGAAGGTTTGGGGAGGAGAGTGGAAGGATGATGGACTGAGGAAGAGGTATGTGAGGGAGAAGGCTTGGGTTTCTTTGTCTTTGGTTTTTCTTCTTCTTTGATAAGTACCCTTTTCTTGGAGCCCTTCTTCCCTAGTCTTTCTTCCTCATCCTTTTTAACTTTGAAGTAGAGGGCTTGCAGGTTCATGAAACTCATAGGACCTAGCCTCTTTCCACTATCTCCTCTGGCCTTAAGGAAGTCAATCATGACCTTCCTCTCTTCATGGGTCCGTTTATTGAAAGCAATGGTCTTTTTGGACTGTTGTTTGGCTTTTTCTTCTTCTTCAGCCTTTTTCTTCTTTGCCAACTGACCTTGCTGACCCATGAAGGCTCTTTAGACTTCTTTAGTTGAGAGTTTCTCAAGGTAGTCTGCATCCTCACCTTGAGAGACTAGAGTCTTTATCCACTCCTCCCTCATTTCTTTAGCTAGTTCAGAATCGATTATTCTGAACTTAGCTTCTTCTTTCTTCTTCTTCTCCAATTCTTCTTCTTCTTTATTGAATTGTTCCTGCAGTTGAAGAGCAAGAGCTGCATCTTCTTCAATCCGGTCAACTGCAGGAATCTTTCTTTTTAGTTCATCCAGCTGTTTGGCATACAGCTGGATGGTTTGTTCTCTTAGGAGAATGGCTGTTTTTCTTTCTTGAGCTTTTTTCATATCAGCCATCTCCTCTTCTTCTCTTTTTCTTCTTTTCTCTTCCCTCTCTCTTTTCTCTTTAAGAAACCTCTCTTCATCTTCCTCTGTCATAACCCCCTTCCCTTTGTTTATAGTGGGTGCCTCTGCTTCAGCTTCACTGACCACAACAGCAGATGATGATGCTGCTATTGGGATATCTGCCTCAGCTTCATTGGCAAGTTGAGGGATTGACAAGGGATGATCACTTTCTTCATCAAGTTGATACTCAGGACCTTCTATTTTCCTTAGTTGATCCCTAACAGAAGATCTTGTGCCAGATGCTGCAGATGTGGCTTCAACTTTTGGAGTATCTGAGTTGGAGTCAGCATCAGAAGTTGACACAGTCTCTTCTTGAGGAATCAGTCCTTCTTTTTCAAGATGGGCTTTAATGATGACCATCATTGCCTGGCTCTCCAGTGAGTTAATATTGCAGATGTTGGCTCTGAGCTGAAAAATCTTGAATAGGAAGTCTGAGGGCAGCTGAAGGATGTTCCTGGTGTTGATGATGAGAGAGGAGCCGTTGCTGAGCAGGAGAGTGTGGTCAAGGGACTTAGTGATCACCCAACCTAGCACGTCCAAGTCCTTGACCAGGAAGGCATACAGGAATCTTCGAAGGCCCAGAACTTCTTCTTCATTGAGAAGACTGCTCCTTGTTATTTCAAGATTGCTAGGAGTCAGTCTCCTTTCTGCGGCCGCCGAGGATTCAGGATAGGCTACCCGATGTGCTGCTTGTAGGAATCTTTGGAACCTGGGTAGATTATCCTCCATCAGGTCATGGAACCTGCCAATGGCAAGTTCTGCTGAGAAGTCTGTTGAGGTGTTGATGCAGTTAGTTAAATGCAGATGTAGGACTTGGAGGGCATTGAGAGAGTTCCAGTTCAGCTCTTCTACTCCGCTGAACTCCCATCCAATCCAAAACCTCTCAGATGATCCATCATACCCCCAAGCTAGAATGGAGTCAAATTCTAGCTTCTTTGATGATCTGAATAGTTGGGGGGTTGAGGATTGACCAATGATGGCTGCTGTTTCAGGGAAGATGCTGAATGGTGTATTAGTTTGTTCTGTGTCTTCAGTACCATTCAACATTTCATCGACAGCCCTGACGACCAACTTCCAGTGTTCCGATGTTTCTTCGTCTTCATTATCTGGGACTGGCAAGTCATGTACTTGGACAAAAGCTGGCTTGAATTGTGAGCTTTGAAGTACAAATTGCTCTTGAATCCAGTCGTCAAGACTGTCTGTATCTTCTTCCATAGAAACCATCTCCCCCTTTTTGGTTGCATCAGTAGACAGGTAGGCATCAGTTTGGGTGCCTACTGATACAAGAGAGGGAGTGGCTAAAGATGGGCATTGATGGGCTTCATGCATAGAGACTTGGTGTCTTAGTTTGGACACTTCAGCCTCTAGCATAGCCACCCTGGCCGTCAATTCCAAGTTATGAAGTTTCAGTCTGTCCTCATCCACAGTTATGGAATCCTTGGACCAGATGGGGCCGTAGGCCGAGCCTCAGCATCCCCATCACCCGCGGTTTCTTGGCGCCTAGGATTCCTCTCAGTGAGGGGAGTTTCCAAGGAAACACCCTCACCATGAGTTGCCGTGGTTGAGGTCTTAAAGATGTTGTCACTGTCCTCCTGGTCAGATGATGGACCAGCAGTAGTGACAGCCTCTTCCACATCCACTCCATCATAACTCCCATAGTGGACCTTCAGGGTAGATGAACTTGGGTTGGGTGTGTTGGAAGCAAGATCAATCAGTATCTCCGAGATAGTGGTAGTTGGAGAAGGTACATCATCTTGATCAGGTTCCTCAACACTTAAGTTCAGAAGTGAAAGGAAGTGCTCAGGGGGCTGTTCTACGGATCCGGGAAGTGATCCTAATCCTAATAGAGAGACTTCCGAAGGAGTCTCCCTAACAATGTGGCTTTCCCTTATGATATTCTAACTAGAATGTTGTGATTCTGAGTGAGGGATGTTGGCTTGGGTTTGGGCCTTGGAGGCAAGAGAAGAAGGAGTTCTCTTGCCCCTTTTTCTTGTATACTTGGCTGCAACCGGGGCCCTGTGTTCCGATTGAGCAATCAAACTGTGGGTGAGTAGTGTATGTGCCTGTGCATCCTCAGAAGAATGCACAGGGGTTCGATCAAGGGAAACAGTAGTTTGAGTTTGTGGCAGTGAGGTGGAGGGTGTGGGATCAGTATCAGCTGGGTTTGCTGAACTGTCACCCTGGGCATTATGCGTGTTCAACATTGTAGACAACAACGGAACATCGGCCCCTGAGAACTTTGATGAAACTGTTCTCATGCTTTGAAAAATATTGTTCTTATGTCCCAAAATTGAGTAGATTCTTGCAGTTTTTGAAAGATCTTGGTGCTCAATGTTGAACACTTCCTGCAAGAATCTGGGGTACATGAAGAACTGTGATTTCACCCCTTCTTGAAGGTTGTATCTCAAACCTTCAAGAATGAGGTGGGAAAAATTGAAACCCTCCCCAGTTATCGTACCGTGAATTGCCGACGCAAGTCCGGAGCTGAGTTGGTTCCAGCCACTCCTCTTCTGGGATATGCATTGGAGAAGAGTGTGGCAGAGATACTTCCATTTGGGACCCATGAGTGCCTTCTCTATCGTATACTCTGTTTGATTCCCAGTGTACCCTATGGATACAAAGGTCCTCATGTATACGTCTCTTGGGTAAGAGGTGGCGTCCCCTTCATCTTGAAGCTTGAGGTGTTGGCGGAGCTTTGCTTCAGTTATGATTATCTCTTTGCCGTCTACTGTTCCTTTGATTTGGGGAGTGCCCTGTTCAGTAGAATACACGGCTGAGCTCCAAAAATCTTCCATGTGGGAAGTGTAGATGGTTGGGTTGACTGTTAGGGCATGGAGGATTTTGGACCGACAAAGGAAGTCGATCATATCATCGAAACCTTCGGATTTCTTGCCTTTTATTAGGTATGCGGTGAGGTTGTGATATGGGGAAAACTTGTCGTTTGGGTTGTTTATGTCTGCGCCTGCCATTGTTATGGATTTGGAGGGAAAAGAGAAGGGTGTTTGAATGGCGGTTGATTATGGAAGGCTTTGAATGCTGTGGGGACGGGAGAGAAAGTGATGGAAGATTAGGGTTTGAAATTGAAAATGAAGAGGTGGTGGGAACGTTTGAGATTGTGATATAACGGCAGACGAAGAAAAAGCAACTTCACTTGTACAGTACAACCTGTTTTACTTTTCATTGTTACAGCTGTAAAGCACTCGAACAGTCATGGTAAAGACTGAGAGTAGTTTTTACCGCAGGTAAAAGTTAATGTAGACTTGTTTTACCCATCAGCAGCAAACTTGGTTGCTGCTGATGGTGAGCTATCCGCTGCAAACTTGGTTGCTGCGGATAGTTAAGTCTTTCAGCAGCAGATTTGGTTGCTGCTGACTGTTGTATTCATTCCGCAGCAAAAAGGTTGCTGCTGACCGCCTTAAGGCTGTCCGCAGGAAACTTGTTCCTGCTGATAACTTAAAGCGATCAGTGGCAAAGGCTTTGCTGCTGAAGAGTAAGTCTGTCAGCAGTGAAAAAGTGCTGCTGACTATAACCTTTTATTAAGAACAAAAACATAGACATATTTACAAGGAAAGATAAACAATTTGAGACATGTCTTATTCAAAGTTCATCATGCCAATTGATTCAACTAGATATCGAAATCTTGCTTCATCAAAAGGTTTAGTGAACAAATCAGCATATTGCTCATTTGTGTGAACCTTGGATAGGACAATTCTCTTTTTCTCAGCTTGATCCCTGATAAAGTGATACCTGATGTCGATGTGCTTAGTCTTGGAGTGCTGCACTGGATTATTCGTGATAGAGATTGCACTCATGTTGTCAATGTGAATTGGAGTCTGCATGAAGGTCATTCCATAGTCAAGCATTTGATTTTGGATCCAGATGACCTGTGCACAGCAGCTTGAAGCTGCAATGTATTCTGCTTCAGCTGTTGAAGTAGAGACACATGTTTGCTTTTTGCATTGCCATGAGATGAGCCTTCCTCCAAGAAATTGACATCCCCCAGATGTGGACTTTTTGTCCAAGTTACAACCCCCATAGTCACTGTCAGTGTAGGCATAGAGATTTACATTTTCATTCTTTGGATACCATAGCCCAAGTTTTGGAGCTCCCTTTAGGTATCTAAGGATCCTTTTGACAACTTGAAGATGAGACACTTTTGGAGCTGCTTGAAATCTTGCGCAGAGACAAACTGCAAACATGATATCTGGTCTTGAGGCAGTGAGATACATGAGAGAACCTATCATTGCTCTGTACTGATGTTGATCAGTGTCTTGTCCTTCTTTATCCGGAGATAATTGATGGTGCACTTGCATAGGAGTTCTTGCAGCAGAGCAGTCAGCCATTTTGAACCTCTGCAAGATGCTTTTGACATACTTGGATTGACTTATGAAGATTCCATTTGGTACCTGTTTGACTTGAAGTCCTAAAAAGAAATTTAGTTCACCCATTGAACTCATTTCAAATTTGGAATGCATCAGAACTTCAAAGTCTTTCCAGAGCTTCTTTCTTGTAGATCCAAAGATAATGTCATCAACATAAATTTGGACCAACAAAATTTCTCCCCCTTCATCTTTGATGAAAAGTGTTTGATCAATGGCCCCCCTTCTGAAGTTGTTGCTAAGTAGATATCCAGATAAGGTTTCATACCAGGCTCTTGGGGCTTGGTGTAGGCCATAGAGAGCTTTGTCCAGTTTTAAGACCTTATTTGGATGTGCAGGATCCACAAAGCCTGGAGGCTGTTTGACATAGACCTCTTCACCAATCTTTCCATACAAGAAGGCACTCTTCACATCCATTTGATAGATCATAAAGTTTTTGGATGCAGCATATGCCAGAACGATTCTGATGGCTTCCAGACGGGCCACAGGGGCAAAAACTTCATCATAGTCAATGCCTTCTTCTTGAGTGTAGCCGTCTGGCTTTGTTCTTGACCACGATGCCCCTTTCATCTTGCTTGTTTCTGAAGACCCATCTTGTTCCAATGGCTGTTTGACCAGGTGGAAGATCAACAAGCTTCCAAACATCTTGTCTTTTGAATTGCAGCAACTCTTCCTGCATTGCCTCAATCCAGCTGTTGTGCTTGAGAGCTTCATCAATCTTCTTGGGTTCCACCTGAGATAGAAAACAAGAAAACAAACAAATGTTGGCTTCATGAGACTTACTTCTTGTCTGGATACCTGTGTGGACTTGGCCAATGATGTTTTCCAGAGGATGCTCTTTGTTTATTCTCTGTGCTGGTATCACATCCAGCCGTATTCCCTCTTCAAGATTACTTTGGTTTAGATCAGGATTGTCTTCAGTTGTGAGGAGAGGAGCTTGGAGGTTCTGATCATTGAGTTCCACATTGTCAGCAATATTAGCATCAGAGGCCTCTTCAGCATGGATTGAGGAGGCTTCATTAAAGATTTCTTGGTCAGAGAGATTGCTGCTTGTGGTGTTGGAAGTACTGGCTTCACCTGTACCGGTTTCAATAGCTTCTGCCACTGATGGAGGATCAATGGATGGCCTTTTCATCCTGATGTAGGGACTGGGAAAATCCAGTCTGTAGTCAGTAGAGGAGGTTGAGGCAGAGGATGTTGATTTTGAAGAAGAACACTCCATATTTGAGAAAATGAGAGGCTCAAATATTTGGGTGAAGGAGTCTATATCAAAGAGCCAGTTAGGACCTTTGCCTTGTTCACAGACAACATGTTCCCTGCATTCCACATTAGCAGATTCTTCCACAATCCGAGTCCTAGAATTGAACACTCGGTAGGCCTTTGATTGTGAGGAGTAGCCCACAAAGTAACCTTCATCAGACTTTGCACCGAATTTAGGAAGAACTCCATGTGTGATGAGGATGGTACATGGACATCCGAAGGGCTTCTGGAAGCCAATGTAGGGAACTCTTTTGAGCCATAGTTCATAGGGTGTTTTCTGGAGAGGCTTAACAATAAGGACTCTATTCTGCACATAACAAGCTGTGCTTACTGCTTCTTCCCAGAAAGTAAGGGGCAGCTTTGAGTCAGCCAGCATAGATCTTGCTGATTCAATCAGAGTCCTATTTCTTCTTTCAGCAACCCCATTTTGTTGAGGGGTTCTTGGAGCACTGTATTGCCTTTCAATGCCCTTGCTCTCACAGAAACTGTTCAAGGTGTGATTTTTGAACTCTGTTCCCTGATCACACCTTATAATCTTTACCTTCAGATTGCTTTGATTCTCTACCCTAAGAATATAGGATTTGAGAATCTCAGCAGTTTCATCTTTTGTTCTTAGGAAGAATACCCATGAGAATCTGGAGAAGTCATCAGTTATTACCAGACAGTAGGACTTTTTGCCCATTGACATGACATTCGTAGGACCAAAGAGATCCATATGCAGTAGCTGGAGAGGGGTGTCATTTGTGTTCAATGTCTTGGGCTTGTGGGAACTTTTGTGTTGTTTTCCCTTCAAGCAGGCAATGCAGTGATCGTCTAGCTGGAATTCTTTGTCAGGAAGCCCTCTGACAAGATTGTCCTTCACTAATTTATTGATTGTTTTGATGTTAACATGGCTTAACCTCCTGTGCCAAAGAGCGGATTCATCAACTGATGCCTTTAACAGAAAACATGAAACACTACCGGATGGAGTGGCTTCATTCATGTCAAGCACATATAAGTTGTCCTTTCTACGAGCAGTTAGGAGAATCTTCTCTGGAGGGGGTTTAGATAGACCAGGAGCTAACACAAAACATTCTTTGTCAGTGAAGAGCATCCAATGCTTTTGATCACATACTTGGGAAACACTCATGAGATTGAAGTCAAGTTCTTTAACATAGTTGACTCTTTCAATACTCATCCTTTCATTGGACACAGTTCCTTGTCCAGTGATAGATCCACCCTTTGAGTCACTCCCAAAGGCAACATATCCTCCATTGAAATGTCTGAAGTTAGAGAGGATGGACCTGTTGCCTGTCATGTGCCTGGAACAGCCGCTATCTACCACCCAAGTATTGTGTTTGTTGCCTGGCTGTCCCTGCACATGGAAGATATCTAATTAGTGGGAGGATCATTGTAGCATGCAGCATTGTAGAAGATCGTTGCTAATTTGCCATTTTCAGCGTGCTTGCATTCAATGGAACCAATAGTTATGCTTGGAGATTGTTTGGCCTTCCATTGCTGTGTTGGTGGTTTTCTAGCTTTCTTTGCATTGTCGGTAGAAGATGTTGTTGCTGACAATTTTGGCTTATCCGCAGCTGATTTTGCTGCTGAGGGCTTTGCTGGAGCAGTAGCAGTTTTTGCTTTGTCAGCAGCAGATACTTTTGCTGCTGATGCCTTTGTTTTTTATTTTGCTTTGTCAGCAGCAGAGACTTTTGCTGCTGGAGGCTTTGCCTTTTGTTTCCTGGACTTTACTCTATCAGCAGCGATTTTGTTTGCTGCTGATGGGTTGAGCACAGATGAACGATTTGTAGCTTGGTTAAAAGGGTTGAACTTGCATGTTGCAGCAAAGTGGTTTGATTCCCCACATATTATGCAAGTTTGTTGAGGTTTCTGCATCTTCACTCTTTGAGGGGATAGAGATTCTCTGAACTTTGTTGCCTTGGCATCATAGCTTCTCACCTGTTTGTTTCTGTTTGTTTTCTCAAAGGCATGCTGCTTTGAGTTTCTTTGGTGTTCACGGTAGTGAAAGCAGGTGCTGGCAGTGTGATTGTATTTGCCACACACAAAGCATGATACTGCTATCTTGTCCCTGTGAGAGTCCACATAGTTCTTATTTTGAAACAAATCTTTGAAGTTCCAGGGATGAGCTTTGTTATGTTCAAAGGTGGCTTCTTCTAGTGTCCTTTGAACATATGGACCTTTTTCTCCAGGTGTATGAGAAATATCAAACGCTTTTGACTTTGACTGATATTTGGGGTTGGTGAAACCTGATGTCTCTCCCTTTTCAATGATTAGCTTTCTTCCACCTAGAGGATAGCTAATCTTGATTTGTTTGAATGGGATGGGAGCTGGAATGGTTGGAGTAACAACAGGACAACCGGCTTCAGAGAAAGGAGCAGATGGGACTTCACTAGTTTCACAGTGGTCTGAGCAGGTTGACTCAGATTCTGAAGAGGTGGAGCAGTCTTCCACAAAACATGCATCCATTGAAGGATCAAGGTTTCTGTTTGCCATGTCAAGGTTTGCAGTATTGAAGCTTGGTTGATGAATGGCAACATAATCAGCAGGAGGAGGAACTGTCTGGTACTCGTCACTGTGATATCCAAGTCCAGTTTTTACCCTTTCATGGACTTGAATATCTAACAATCTTTGTAACTTTTTAGATGAAAATTCATATTTTTCAACATGAACTTTCTGTTCAGCCAGTTCAGCTCTGGTAGCTTTAAGTTTTACTAATAGATCATCAATCTGAGTTTCTAGATTGGTTTGTTCATGTTTTAATGAAGAAATCTCTTTCTTAAGGCAGTTAATTTTTTCTTTGTAAGTATCTTCGACCTTTTTGAATTCAGACTTCATTTGATGAAACTCTTCATTTTGATCTATCAGATTTTGGTTATGCTTTCTATAACCTAAAACTTTGTCAATGCAAGCTTGTGAGCAAAGATGTTCAAATACCTGAGGTGGTATCTCTGCATTGTCTGCCATAAGTGCTTGGTTGGAGGCAGGAACATCTTCATATTGAAAACTCCAGTCAAAGTCTGAAGTTCCAACATTTGCACAGGCTGCAGTCTGTGCTGGAGTAGTTCCTTGCTGCTGCTGCCTGGGCTGACCTTGGTAACCTTGTCTTTGATGGCTGGCACCCTGATTGGCTTTAGGTGCCTTGCACTCCCTAGCAAAGTGACCCATTTGGTTACAGTTGTAACATCGGATCTTGCTTTTATCAAGCCCAACTCTGGTGTTTGAGTTGTTGCTTGGAACTGATCTCCCGGTTCTAGAATAAAACCTTTTTGCTATGAGGGAGAGCATGGCTTATGAGTGCTGAATATCCATTTCTTCAAGATCATCTGGATGAAAGCATTCCAGATCCTCCTTTATGAAGTACATGCTGCTTGAGTTGTCAGAGACAAAAGCAGTAGAGGTTGGCTGTTGAGGAGGTGCCTCAAGAAGAAATGGTGATGAGTTGGATTGTGAAGCAGTTGGTTTTTGAGGATGAGTAACTATGGGAGGATAGTAGTTGCTTGCACTAGGACCAGAATGATCAGAGTGAAGCGCTGAGGTGGTGGTAGAGGAAGTGGTAGCTGATTGATAACTGGAGCTCCTTTCTTTAGCTTGAATCATTTCTAATTCATAGGTTTTGAGCATGCCAAAGAGCTCAGTCATCTGAAGAGTCTTCAGATTCTCTGTTCTTCTGATGGACACTGTATATAATGTCCAACAACTAGGAAGAGATCTTATGAACTTCTTGATAATGTCTTCATTCTCCAGCTGTACCTTGGAGCACTGCAGTTCTCCAACCAGGTACGTGTACCTGTTATATAAAACTGTTAGTGACTCACCTTCCTTCCAGACGAAGTTTTCATACTGTTGCTTGAGAATGTCACGTCTGTTCTCTTTGACCTCCTCAGATCCAGCAAACATCTTTTCCAAGGCTCCCCATAACTCCTTTGCAGTTTTGTGAGCCTTGAAGTTGTGAAAAACTTCATTTGGAAGACACATTTGGATAGCTCCTAATGCCTTGAAGTCCACCTCCATTTTCTTTATGTCTTCTTCAGAATACTTGGAGGGTTCCTTCGGAACTAGTGGTCCTCCGGAGTCAGCAGAGGCCACCATGGGAACATAAGGTCCATCCCTTATGGATTTCCACATTCCGTATTCATGGTAGCAGAAGAAGCTTCCCATACGGTTCTTCCACATATCATAGTCCTCCCCAGACACCAACCTCGGTGGTCGGTTGATACTGCCGATGTCTTCAGATCCATGACTTTGTGCCATTTTGTTTTGTGTGACTTGATCAAGAGTAGAGTTTTGAATAGAATCAGAAAGTGATTAAATAAATGTTAGTTTGTTTAATCTTGAGCCAAAGCTCTGATACCACTTGTAGGATCGTAAGATTACAAGGTGATTCTATTCTAGTTGATATTGGCGGAAACAATAACAACCAACAAAGTAAACAAGTAAACAGCAAGAATACTGATAAATGCACTGTTGTATTAAACTTCTGAGATTACAAGTTTACAAGTAAAACACTGTCAAGAAGCACAAGCACAAAAGCACTATTAAGTATAAGCACAAACACACTTTTGTGAAGTGTTTACAGGATATATATATAGTAACTTAGAATCAAGACAGACCCTTGATTCTAAGGATCAGATCTAACACAAGCCGTTGATCTTGTTTATTAATCTAAATTACACGCAAAGGCTAATCTAGATAAACTTTACTGAAACGTCTTCTTAGGCATCATTGTTTGCATGCTTGGAGACGCGCGTTATTGTCCTTCATTGGTTGCACCACTGAGGTTCCTTCTGCTTGGAGTGTGGCAGTTGCTTTTGCAGAAAGGTGTCAGAGGCGCTTCACATGGGTAGTCAGCTGCAACGTTTGGTCTTCAGTGAATAAAGCTATCAGCAGCAGAGATGAGAATAATGCTGCTGATAAGACTATCAGCAGCAACAAGTGTTGGATGCTGCTGATAAGCCTATCAGCAGCAACTTGTGTTGAATGCTGCTGATAAGCCTATCAGCAGCAACTTGTGATGAATGCTGCTGATAAGCCTATCAGCAGCATTTGTACTTAGAATAATTTGGTAGCAATCAGTCTTTGGTTCTACATAAGTGCGCACAGAGCAGGTCCTGCGCACTTGCTAAGTGCGCAGGAAGAGGAACCTGCGCACTTGCTAAGTGCGTAGGAAGAGGAGCCTGCGCACTTGCTAAGTGCGCAGGAAGGGAAGCCTGCGCACTTGCTAAGTGCGCAGGAAGCAGTGTCTGCGCACTTGCTAAGTGCGCAGGCATCAGGACTGATTAAGTAAAGTCAGTATGTTAGAGTGGTTAAACCGTTTAGCGTCGAGTTAAGTCTGATAAGTGTCAAATTGTTATGATTGTTCAGATTGTGTGAGATCCAGTAGACCGTTGCAGCTTAGATACCAGGTGAGTTCTAATCCCCTTTTTGCCTTCTTTAGGGGTGGTGTGCATACTTAGTGTAAAGCGTTTATTATATTTTATATATTATAAACTGAAGTGAAAAGCTATGTTTAGTGTAAAGTTTAATAGAGGCAAAAGTACATTTGAGTAAAGTATGATTATATTATTGGCAAGCGTTTATTATATTTTTCATATACATAAACAAAGGCATGATATATGTGCTAGTATGTTTTCAGTAAAATAAGATATATCATTTGGCAAGCGTTTACTATATTTTCATATACATAAACAAAGGCATGATATATATGATAAGCTATGTTTCAGAAAGTAAGATGTATTTTATGATAAGCTATGTTTCAGAAAGTAAGATGTATTTTATGATAAGCTATGTTTCAGTAAAAGCAAAGATATATCATTTGGCAAGCGTTTACTATATTTTTATATACATAAACAAAGGCATGATATATGTGTTAAGATATATTTCAGTAAAAGAAAAGATATATCATTTGGCAAGCGTTTACTATATTTTTATATACATAAACAAAGGCATGATATATGTTAAGTTATGAACAAGATTTACAGTAAGATTTATGAACAGTAAAGTGAACAGTTTTCCTTCGGGAATATGTACCAGCTATAAAGGTCCTTGGGACAGATGTTACTTGTACAAGATGTCAGATATGGGTTCTACCCATTAGTAAGAACCTTTGGGTTCGTTAATGGTTGTACAACTGGGATGAGTGACGGCGGTTGCTCGGGAGGTCCACGCAACCTCCCCTTAGTGTTAAGCGGTATTGTCGGCTCATGGATGTAAGCCATGGGGGCATTGACCAGGTACTCGTCGGTTCATGGATGTAAGCCATGGGGGCGGTACAGTAGTGACAAGGAATTGACGGATAAGCGGTATTGTCGGTTCATGGTCGTTGATCATGGGGGCATTGACCAGGTACTTCTCTGTTCATGGATGTAAGCCATGAGGGCAGTACAGTAAAGAGGAATTGACGGTTTATTATACGTTTTAAACTGTTTGAAAAGTAAAGTGTGTTAAGTTTAGCTTTAATGGCAGTATATATGTTTTAAAAGTAAAGTGTGTTAAGTTTAGCCTTAATGGCAATATATATGTTTTAAAAGTAAAGTGTGTTAAGTTTAGCCTTATTGGCAGTATATATGTTTTAGTAAATCTTTTGTATAATTGATTTAAAGTAAACGTTAGAACTCACTCAGCGTTGCTGATGTTTAGTATGCACATCAGTTAAGTGTAGGTGGCAGTAGATGGAAGTGGATGCTTGGCTTGGCGAGAAGAGTTACCCGAAGACCAGCAGTTGGCATCCTGTTTATGTTTTCTTTTGATTATGTTGATTAAGACAAGTTTCAGTTGTATTAGACATGTTATGTTTCCGCTGCGTATGTAGAGATTTAAATCGTTTCCGCTGTGTTAATGTATGTTTTATGTTTAAAGTGCTATGTGTTGATGAGTAAATCCAATACGTGAGGCCTCCCGGGTTTGGGGCCTCACATAATTCAAATCCAAATCGTAAGTTATTTTATCAATCAAGGTTTCAACACCGTAAACATTAATTGTAGGGTTTAACGCGGCGGCACAGGTTATAACCGGAGGCATTTCTTTAAAACATTTAACAAATTTTTCTTTCATCGGTTTTATCATTTTCGTAAAAAGAGTATTTTTATTTTCAAGTTCGGCTAATTTGTGACACATTAGAAATTTTTGTTTAAGAGCCAAGGGACTTGTGGGGTAATAAACCCCGGATAAAAAAGTGGTGGCGGTTTTAAAAACTTCGAGCAATTCGGTTATATTTTCAAAAATGTCCCAACTCGTAGACGGAAATTTTTAAATTTTACGACGCGGTTTTGAGAAAAGTAAATCATGAAAAATTTCTAAAGTTCCTCTTTAACGTATAGCACTATGAAACATTTTATGAGTTGAATTCCATCTTGTTGGGAGGTCCCAATTGGGAACTAAGCAAATCAAACTCGTACCTATTTTATAAACGATAGTGTAGAGAGCAAGTTTGAGAAGTGTGATTTAACCAAAACACCCACTACCTATTTATAATGTGTTTGGGGGTTAAAATGGGTGAAAAACCATCACAAAATGGTCCTAACGGCTATATAGCCGTTTTCCAAAGGCTATTTCGGATCAGACACGTCAAACCGGTTCACAAAAAATCGGTATAAAATCGCTCCTCGCGTAAACACCTTAAACCGGTTATAAACCGACGGTTCCTACCAGTTTGAAACCGATTCACAAAAAACCGGTTCTGTGACGGTTCGGTTTCCGGTTCCAAACCGGTTTGGATTTCCAAACCGGTTTTTTTTTCACCTCAACAACCCTCTCATCTGCCTCTCCAACAACAGGGAAAGTGCCTTTTGCAGCACGTCATCTGCCTTTTCTTGTTCTCCAATAACAGGGAGCCGGCGCACACAAATCATCTCTTCATTTTGCAGGCATAAACCTAAAACACGTGAACTTCATCTTCTTTGCACGCAAAGGATTCGCTCAAAGTTCTTGAAGTGGATATTCAACAGGCCAAAAATCTGTAAGAGGTCGGTGGTTTCCCTCTTTTTTTCCTTCTTTATGTGGGTGTTCTTCAATTTTCGTGATTTTTTTTTGTTAAAATTGATGTTGTGTTCATAAATAGTTCGATTTTTTGTTTAGGGTTTTTTCAGATGGATTTACAACTAATTTTACGCTCTCTCTTTCTATCCCTCCCGGCGTATCTGTTCGTAGTGGTCCTAGGTAGTGGTGGCGTGATGGCGGTGACGCTGGGGTAGCGGTCGCGTTTGGTTGCCTTTGACGGAACTTCATTCCGGTAAGTGATTGGTGCTTTATACGAGTGCCACTTCTTGATTAATGGTCAGTTGTCTCCATGTTTTTGTTATCTTGGTTCTGTGTTACACACGCGTTAGGGTTTGTGTGGCTATGTTTTCCCTGTCGCTCAACCCTAGCCGCTGGTGATGTGTTTCTTGCACCGTTGTGGCTGTGGTATTTGCCGGGTTTGGTTGTGCCTTTGGTTGGCTGGGGATTTGTTTCTGTACGTTCTTAACAATTTTTTTAACATATTTGGGGTTTTTACAATAGATTTTGTTTGAACAAAGAGGCTGTGATGATTACTTTTATTACAAAATTGTGAAAATTAGCATCTTGGCTAGGCAATTCGGATGGTAATGTGAAAGGAACATCTGTTTCTATCACGTTGCAACCGACTAATTTGCAGCCATGGTGGATTTATGTTTCTTTGTCCAATTGTTTACTGATCTGAGCATCATAAATTGTTGTTGTTACTTTGTGTAATTTGAGTTTAGGTTCTGTCCTATTTTGCGGAGATCCATCTGCAGGTTAGTGAGAAGATGATAATATTTATCTGTTTTTTTATAGCTTTTTTAACAAAATAATTTGATTTTCTTTGTTTCTCACACAAGTTCTTATTAATTTGCTTTGTTCCCAGTGGACATGAGAATTTCTTCCACTGAAAGAAGTGTGTTATGCAATTCTACCTCTGTGGCTATGGTTAATTAACTGTCGACATTGACTTCTCATTGTCATTTGGGTTCCTTTTTTTATGCAGCTTGATTATTAGGATCTTGCTCTTCTGTTAAACTTTGTAACAATCATTCATGTGTTGAAAACTAGAAAAAATGCTAGACCATGTTATATAGCATATTAGTATTTCTTTTATTTTTATTGGGTTTTAGAGGTTATGATGTTTAAAAGTTAAAAAATTGATTATAAAAGATTAACCAATTCACATGTTTTCAGTGAAGGTGGTTTGCCTGGAACGTTGCTGTTCGTGATAACTGCATTTGTTGGTGTCATTTCATGAAAAGGAGATGGAGCTCCATTTGAGGAATCTAACCATGACATTAGTTATCAAGTACGTGTGATGATTACCATGAGATCTTACTTTGATACGCTTATCTCATGTTGGTGTTCTTTTTGTAGATTATTGATAAGCCAAGACAACCCACTCAAAGGCAACGGTTCATTTGAAGAGATTATATACAGACACAATGGGATTTTACTGATCAAATTGAAGACTATATGTTTGGAAAGTAAGTCTAAAAAAAAACATCACTTTTATTTAATTTTCTTAATTCTTGATATTTTAGGCTTCTAAACAACATTTTGTTTTAATTTTCACTTATTCTTACAAGTTACCTTTGTTAATTTTGAACCCACGAAACAGCTGTTTGTCATACGTGATTAGAATATACTAATTAATAGAGTCAGTTAAACTTAAACATAACCGGAAAAAATTAGTCTAATTGCTTGATTACGGTTCTTGGAAAATCAAACTTAATAATCTGTGGTCTTAGATAAGTTGTCAAATAACATGACATCTGATGTTGGTTATTTGATTTCTGTTTTGCGCAGGATTGATTTGTGAGATTGGGTGTGCTTGCTTTTTGCTAATGTTGTTACCCGGTATGGATATCTACTGTTTTGTTGTTATTTTTGTTTAGATTGGTTCATATTCTTTCTTGCTTTTATTTAATTGTTTTGCAACAGTGCTACCCTGTTGGTTTCCAAATAATAGATTATTTCTGGGTTTTTTATGTTAATTAAATACATTTTTTTAACTATTGTGATTTATGGAATCACTTTTTGACAACCCGTTGTTTTGATTCTTTATAATAGAGTTCTTTCAATTTTTTTAAAAAAGTTGTGTAGTTTTGCTTTTAAAACGCCAATACTTTTTAAAAACTAGGTTGCAATCTGTTTTTAAATGCAAAAGTCACGGATTAGTTGGTAGTTGTCTTTTGAAAACTTTTTCCTGCGGTATAACCTCTGTTTGCTTGGTAGCTTTTACATGTTATCTAATTCAAAATGTACTTGCTTTGTAGCTTTAGTTGCCCATTTTATTAATCAAGTATTTCTGCATTTAATACTTTTTTCTTCCTCTTAGTTCTTTTGTATGTCTGAATATATCTAAAATTAGTTGTTTATTTTAGAGAATTGGGAGCTTATACTAAAGCATTTTTATCTGTTAAGTTCTGTCTTACTTTTTTTTTTTCATCACTTTTGTGGATACTTTAAGTAGGATAGGGAGTTATTATGGACCTTTTCAATTCAACTTGGAAACGTAAGGGTGAGACCACAGATGCATCCATTGCAGGTCTCTTGGTAAAGCTTGCTAATATAAGAAACAAACAACTGCAGCAAATACTCTCACATTTTTGCTATAATTATAGTGGTATGTTTATGTTGCCAACATAAAAAGCAAACACGTGCAGTAAACCTTTCACATTATTTGTATTTTTATGGCAAATGTAAATATAGTTGGCAACATAAAATTTCACGACTGATTTCAAGGCAAGTATAATTTCATAATTTTTTATGTTATCTATTTCACAGTGTCTCTAGAGTGTGCATTCCAGAAGAGGTAAGTGGAGCAGATTTAGATGTTCCCTTATAGAATTTCCTATTTTAGTTTTGATTATAAATTCTTACATTTATTTGTTCTTTTACAGTTTCAGGCTTGGATTGCGCCTCTTCTTTCAAGATCTAATTTGCTTATTACTAGGAATATAGAATGGGCACACATGGTTTTGAACAATTTTGGGAGAACATATATGCAATTGTTGATGTCACCAACCCAAAAGTGGTATTTTCCATAAACATTTTCTCTTTTAACTCTTGATGTGCTAAAATTAAAACATGTGTTTGTTTATAATATTTTTAAACCGCCATTCGCATTTCCTCGATCATACTTTTTTGATATAGAAACATAAGATACAAACTGCAACGGTTCTATACGCTTATAACATTCCAGTTTTACCGCGCTGGCAAACTCCTGATGGAAACTTTATGAACATATGTAGGTACCCATTTGACGAAATGCACATTGTGTCTAGGTGTTGATGACTTCCGTAACGGGAAACTTTGAAAGTCGGCATGGATGGACTGTAAGAAAAACGACCAACGCGGAGCCCTCCCCTTACAGTGATGAATTTTCTCTACAAAAATTGTTTTTTACCTCAATTTGTTGGAAGTTATTTATCCAGGTATTTTTTTTATTGAAATTTTTTTTATTGAAATGATGTACTGATACATGTACGTTATTTTTTTTTATTTAATTGTATAAAGTTTCAAAACGTTAATTTTAACTGTTTAGCACGTCACAACCCCGGGTACAAAACTAGTTCCTTAAAAACACCATGTCGGTATATACAGTTCACTTTTACCTTTCTAAATTTACCACCAAAGTTATATAGATTTGCAAATAAAACTGCCAGCTCATGTTGTATATGGGCTGTCCTTTAGCAAGCCCACTATGGGTTAGCATGACATCCATAAAAAAGCCAATAGTCTTCGTCCTTAAGGATCTCAAGTTTATTACCAATAATTTTAATTTAAAATATAAATAAATTTTGATTACATTTAACATCTATACTATACGATAAATAAATGTTTCTCAATGCAACGTGTCGTCGTCATATTCATTCTTATAAATTTTTTCGCTTCTCTCTCTTAATAAATGCACTTTTAAATTTTTAATAATAATAATATATTTTAAACAAATTATTAATCTATACTACTTAATAAACAAGTAAAATTATGAGACACGTGTCACCTTCTGGTGCATTCTTAGCATAATTTTCTCGCCTCTATCTTCTATTAAATATTATATTAAAAAAATATTTTTAAATATTTAATATCAATCTAATTATGAATACTTTTTATTTAATTATTGATTGTTATCATATCATTAAACAAATGAATTTATTATGGACTATTATTTATAAATTATATAAAAAAAAATACCAAGTTAAAAAAAAATACTTTAAAAATTAACTTAGTATAATTTATAACTGTCACGTTAAAGTAGACATATTTTGACGAGTGTGTAAAAAGATTACATTATATTTTATTCAACTCGTGTAAAACACGGGTTTTTAAAAACGCAATTTTTTATTTACTAATTTATTTAACCTAGTTATATTATAATTATAAACAATATTAAAAGAAAACTCTTAGCAATAGTTAAGTTTCCTTGTTTTATAGTTGGACACTAAAGCTTTGTGGGTTTTATAGTTGGACATTAAAGTTTTGTGATTTATACTTGGGCCACTAGAGTATTATAATTTGTTTTTTTTTTCTTTCTATTATTTAGTTTTATGTTTAATTTATATTAATATTATTGTTACTGTTGTGTTTACGTTTTTGTTTAAATTTTTGTTAATGATAGGCCCGACACCGTTTTTTATGATAACTTTCGTTAGTTTTTTTTAAATAACGGAATGCGTCATTTTCTTAAAAAAATTTGTCAACGTTCTGGTTAAAGTTTATTGAAAACGAAGTTGTATTCAAAGTCGAGTGTTTTTTTTGTATCATACGCTATAACGAGTCTGCGATTCGATACAAGTTTTATTTACGCAAACAAGTCAAACCAATAACGATCAGACTCCCGCCGCAAAGCGTGTGAGTAAATTATAAATAATATTAAAAGAAAACTCTTAGCAATAGTTAAGTTTCATTGTTTTATAGGTGGGCACTAAAGTTTTATGTGTTTTACGGTTGAACACTAAAGTTTTGTGAATTATGGTTGGGCCAATAGAGTATTATATATATTTTTTTTTTCTTTTTATTACTTAGTTTTATGCTTCATTTTTATTAACATTATTGTTGTTGATGCGCCTATGTTTTCGTTTAAATTTTTGTTAATGATAGGCCCGACACCGTTTTTTATGATAACTTTCGTTTGTTAGGTTTTTTAAATAACGGAATGCGTCGTTTTCTTAAAAAAAGATTGTCAACGTTCTGGTTAAAATTTATTGAAAACGAAGTTGTATTCAAATTCGAGTGTTTTTTTTGTATCGTACGCTATAACGATTATGCGATTCGATGCAGGTTTTATTTACGCAAACAAGTCAAACCAATAACGACCAGACTCCCGCCGCGAAGCGCAGGGGTAAATTATAAACAATATTAAAAGAAAACTCTTAGCAATATTTAAGTTTCATTGTTTTATAGTTGGGCACTAAAGTTTTGTGTGTTTTATAGTTGGACACTAAAGTTTTGTGATTTATGGTTGGGCCGCTAGAGTATTATAATTTGTTTTTTTTCCTTTTTATTATTTAGTTTTATGTTTCATTTCTATTAACATTATTGTTACTGTTACGCCTACATTTTCGTTTAAATTTTTGTTAATGCTAGTCCCGACACCGTTTTCTATGATAACTTTCGTTAGTTAGGCTTTTTAAATAACGTAATGCGTCGTTTTCTTAAAAAAATTTGTCAACGTTCTGGTTAAAATTTATTGTAAACGAAGTTGTATTCAATGTTGTTGGTCCCCGGGTGTCTTAGATCGTTACGTGCGAGTGTGTGACTAGTCGAACAAGGTGTGCAATACTCGTGACTAGTTGGAGTATTAAGCAACACAAAGTAAACCGACAACAAATAAGAGTTACTTTCAAACTACGTCTATTGAACAAACAACCTATTAGATGTTAGAATGAATGCGTACATGACAAGTTCACTAACCAGCTATTTATACCCATAGAACTGATGCTTGCGCACTTAGCAAGTGCCAAGGGCTTTGTTCCTGCGTACTTAACAAGCACGCAAACATTTGTTCTTGCGTACACTTGTTAAGTTCGCACAACACTTTACAAGACTATAACAACGACAAGTACCTACATACGTGTTTACAACTCGATAAATCAATACATATAGACACCGAAATACAAATACAAATACATAAAGACAGATACAATAGCATAGACAACATCCAGAGTGTCTGTCACACAAACATGCTCCAACAAATTCCCCCTTGACAACAGCTCTGGATTGTCTTCGGTCTTAAAACTCCATCAGCTTTAGCTTCCCATCTTCAGCTTGTAGTCAAGGCAAAACTTGACCAACTTGTTGTATTTTGATGCTTGAAGCTTTGTCACTTGTCCGTGTAGATGCAGTACTTGTCATTTAGAACCGTCATATCTTTCAAAGAGAAGTTGATGAAAGTGATTTTCTTCAAAGACTCTGATAAGTTCCTTAGGCTCCAAGTTTCCACTTGCGGACCTTATCTTTCCCATAACCACCGCCTCGCCCGTCTTTGGATCCACGTACCAGTACCATACGTTACCAAGGATATCCTGAGATAACTTGCTCAGGGGAATCCTGGTTTCACATAGCACTGGGTTGTAGACCAGCTTCCTTAAACTCCTGTTTGTCAAGGGATGTCTGGCATTCTTGTCCCGGACTCTCTTAAGCATTTGAGGCTTGAATACTTCGAAGTTCCCTGATCTTCCTTCTCTTTGTAGTGCACCCCACAAACCCTTCGCTACCGCATGACTAGTGTCACAAAGCAGCTCACGATTTGCCAAGTTCACTAGATCGCACTTCGGGAATGAGCTGAAAGCCTCACTGGTTGGTTTCAAGTATTGAACCCCACCAGCTCGTTTGATTGTAAACAACTTCTTGTTGTCGTCAAACTTGACAAATAAGATCATCCCTGTTACTCCATGCTTGTCTTGGATTGACGTCTTTTGCCAAACATGATACTTGTTCTTCCAGGCCTCAGCATCAATAGGTTGGGGACCAATGGGAGAGACTTCAGTCGATGTTGCTGCACCACTAGCCTCAACAACATTTTCAGGCTCGACTGAATCTGTGTTGAAAGCAGCTTCAAAGGCTGGAGCGTAAAAAATCTCTCCATCCTCAAGCTCATAAACTCCCTCACCGTCACCCTTGGGAAACTCCATCACTACATCCTCATCATCCACATCCCACTCATCATCAGACTCGATCTCTCCTTCCTCTAGATTGCTGAGAGCATCGATCTGTGCTTCCTTGGAATAGTCTGGCTCAATCATCAAAATGACCTCATCAGATAGGTCGTATAGCACATCAGCTGCAGACTTTCCTTTATCACTCCCACCTCCAGCAACATAAGTATCACCTCCACCACCGTGCTGAGTAGACTCCCCCTCAGCCATAGACACAACAGAGATTGGAACAATAGCTAAAGCTTGTTGCTCACCCCCACTAGGACCGGCTTCAGGATCCTTGTCTTTGTCATCATCCTTGGTTAGATCAACCGAATGACAAGCCTCATACCACTAGGCTTTGATGGCTTCTCCTTCTCCTTCTCTTTACTTCTCTCCCCATGAGCAGCAAGCTTCTCGGTCAGTTCACAAACTAACTTGACCACGTCTTAACGAAAAGCTCTAATATTCAAGAGTGGACGAAAGTGTCCAAGGAGTTACGAATTACCTTACGCGACGAATGACACAAATAATAATGAATATAACCGGGTGTTTTGTTATTCACAAAAATTTAGAAAAATAATAATATATATATTTACGAGTAAATAATATAACTAATTATATTATTACATAGTTTAAACGTCCCACGAGGTATAAAACGATACGAATAATATATATATATATATATTATTTAATAGGATTTGTCACGGGATGAAAATAATATAAACATATTATTTTATACAAATTTACGGTTTGAAAATAATATAAACATATTATTTCTTTTGTGGATAATAACAATAATATTTTATTCATAAAAGTGGGAATAATAATAAAATATGTTAATAATTCAAACCCGAGCCTACGGATTGTTTCCCGGGTTAAAACACATTTATATAATAATATAATGTTATAGGGTTTGATATTTATTAATTAAATATTATGGAAAACTGTTAAAAAAAATAGATGTGGGAGCCCGGTCTCGAACCCGGGTCTCTCCCACACATACACACTGCCTTAACCAATCCGCCCGCTAGGGTCATCGCAACAAGTCCCGATTCCATATGGTATTAATCAGTAACCCCAGTGAGCCTCTCCCCCATATTCACCCACGATCGATCCCAACCCAAAACCATCAAATCAGGTCGTGGTTAGCTAGAGTATCAAATGGGTTTTGTTAGTTGGTTCATAACGAACCTGTAATTGATTTTAATTTGGAAATCAACAAGTCTGGGATCGATTAATTATAGATTAAAAGACCAAACCCTAGATCAAGAACATGGATTCGATTTGATTGAATTCGATGATAACATGGATTAAAATCATAAGGTTTTTACTAAACAAGGAGTTGCGAATCTGATCGTGTATATTAATTGAATTTAAAACAGATCGTGAGTAGGGTTCGACCTAGTTTACGGATTATGATTAAATCGATGTTATATGATCAGATTCGCATAGGGTTTTTACTGATTGAAGTATTGCGAATCTATTGGTGTTGTTTAATTTCATTTAAAATATGTTTGGATAGGAATTCGATTACACAGGGACGTATATGAACCCTATGTTCGATTCCGTTTCAATTTGATGATATACATCTTGGATTTCATAGGGTTTTTACTGCACAGACGATTCCGAGTCTAGAGGTGTAGGTTAATTGAGTTGAGATCACACCTAGACTGGTAATCGATTAAACCTTGAATGTATGAACCCTAGAATCGGGTTCTTGCTAATTCTGATGTTTTAAGCCCTAATTGGCATAGGGCTTTTCATCTGGAAGTAAAAACGAAGGTGAGGGTGTGTTCAATTACCAGAAAAAGATGCAAATTGACTGAGCTCGACTAAGACGGCTGTCGACTGTGACGGGGTTGGTCTCCGGCGACCGTGACTCCTTCTCTAATCAAATTAGCGTGTGTGAAAGTTTCAGTGTGGATCGTTTATCAGATGCAGAGGCTCAAAGCATGAAATGATTATACGAATTTGATGAATTCGGTTGTATTTGGAATTGAAGTCGACGATTACATGGTTAATGTTCATAATTTGTTTTAATTCGTGTAATGATGATGATGGATTGTTCATAAATGATCGTTCATTGCATTAAAGTGTAATTCGGTTATGAATTGGAACAGATCATGGTTTATGGAGTTGAATTTTGGATTAAAGGCTACGGGTTTGACTCAGAATAGTCAACATACGCAGTATTCATTGATTTTGACTTTGTGAAGTCAACTGATTAGGTTTTAGGACTTGGCAGGTTCAGTCCCTATAGTTTTATGTGAATTGGAGTTTGAAAATTGATAGAATTGGTCCTTGTAGTTTGAATGTGGTTATCTATATGGTTAGTTTGACTATCAAAAGTCAATAGAACTTAGATCTTTTGATTTTGACTTTACAAAGTCAAATGGAATTGAGTTTAGGCTAATTACACAAGTAGTCCTTGTAATTAGAGTTTGAAAAATGACAGAAGTAGTCCCTGGGGTTTGAGTTAAGTTGATTAAGTTAATTTTAACTGGATTAGGTTAACGAAATTAGCTGGAAAAGTTCGGGTTGTCACACCCATGGCCGATTTTCACCTTCTTTTGTTTGAAAACGAAATCCCGGCCAAATACGTTGCACCTCGGGCTTCCATTCGCGCATGCGACCCTACCCCGAGGTGAATCAATGCGAAATTCCAACTGTAAACACGCGTAATGCCGGATTTTAATCCGTTTAAACTCAACCGTAAACCCTCAACCAATCTAGCATTAAATAACGAAATCGATTATAAATACGGGTTGAAACGCATAGACGACACCACACACAAACTTCCTAAACTATCAATTCGTTTATATCGAACCCACATTTCTCGATTGAAGCCTGCGTCGGCCGTTTCTAAACTCAGACCCGACCTCGTCCATTTAGATATCATTTCAGGTAATTATTGAAGCCCCCATCCTCGTTTTCATCCAATAATCAAAAGCCTTCTGTCAATTTACAATGACAGAGGAATCTTCGATTCGATTTTCGGGTTTGATAATCTAGGGTTCATACGGATTTGGGGGATGATTTGGTGTTGTGTTTATCTATTTGATTTTCCATGTTAAAACACAACGAAGCTCGTAGTCGGGTGGTTGTGCGCGTGTGTGTTGGCTCAGGCGGCCCGGGTTCGAATCTGGACGGCCTGAGTTTTGAACTTTTATTTTTTTATGCATTTTTAATCAGTAAAAAAATTCCCTTTTTTTAGATAAAATTTGAGGTACCTTTATAAACTTAAAACTGAATTTTAATTATACTTTTATTTCCAGAAAGTATATTTTAATTAATTAAAAGTTAGTTAAAACTTATTTAAACTTTAATAATAAATATTTAAAAACTATAAAAACACCTTTAAACTTTATAAAACTTATATTTTGAATAGGAAAAATTTTATAGAATTTGAAACTTGTACCTTCTATAAAATCCATATTTTATAGAAAACTTGCTTATTTATTTATTATTAAAAAAATAAATATACTTTATTTATTTTTAGAATGTTTATAAACTTTATAAAACCTAAAGTTAAAAGAAACTTATAATTTATAAACTCATATAAATTTAGAATACTTATAAACTTATAATTTTAAACATAAACTTTATTACTTATAAACTTATAATTTAATACTTTATAAACTTATGGTTGCATTTAAACTTTTATACCCTTATAATTAGGATATAAACTCTATAAGAAATTCTATTTAACCTTTTTATAAATTTATAATTACATATTATTTATTTAAACTTGCAACTACATTTTAAATATTATTTATTTACAAGTTAAATTGTAAAATAAATGCTTAACACTTAAACACTTTAATAAATCTTAATGATCTATATTGATTAAATAAAATAATTATTCTTATAGATAATTATTTAACCTTAATAATTATTTATCTTTATAATTATTATTAATCCTTAATCACTACATATTAGTTAAATAACTTTATTTATTTTTAATAAATATTTTATTCTTGAAATAATATTTATCAACCATTAACCACTATTTAGTCTTTAAATAATTATTATTAACCTTTAAATATTATTTATCCTCTAAATAATTATTATTCTTTAATAATTAATTATTCTTTAAATAATTATTATAAATCTTTAATAATTATTTAGTCTTACACTTAATTTATTTATAAATATTTAGAAAACTTTATTAGATTATTATTACCTATTTTGTGTAATTGTAAGACTTTTAAATAATTATTTTAAACTAATAAACTTATTAAACTTTGATATCCAAGTCTTATGTCATTCATTCAAAACTCTTATTTGAAACTTTAATCTAAATTTTATAAACACCATCATTTCCGTCTGCCAATTGGAACCCTAATCAAATCTTAGAATCCTAGATTCTTTGCCATAGACTTATAGAATCAAACTTGAAACTTTAGACCTTGTTCTTAGGCTTGTTGTGAGGTTATTCTCCCCTAGAGTCTTGCTAAACTTAATCCTTGTTGGATACTCTTACATCATTCCAAGTGAGTATACTTAGCCCCTTTTCGTTTTACTTTGTTTACAAACTTGGGGTGGAACATGTATAAACTTTCAAACTTATACAATTCTTGTACAACTATCCCTGTATGCTTATTCTTGTGTTATTATGCTTGAGACTTGCATGCTTAAATTAAACTTAAAACTAGCATATCCATTAATTTTGATCAAGCCTATAGTAACAATGATAGATCTATTGCATTTGACCAATCCACCTAGTTTGATTGACCCATCGGGGGGAGCCCATGGTGATTGTTACTGAATTTAAACTTTAAACTTTTAAGGGTAACCTTCGAGTTATGCCTAAACTTGGTTGGAGGATTGATATGCACAATGTTTAAACATGTTTGTTTTCTCACACTTATACTATAGAATGCATGACATAGTGAATTGTAAACTTTTCAAAGACTTTGTTAAACTTGTTAAAACCTTTGTATCTCACCAACTATTTTTAGTTGACAGTTTACTTAAATATTTCAGGTACACTAGTATGAGACTTGTTATGATCAAATAGGACGCTTGGACCTAGATTATTTATAAAAAAGATATTGTATTCTTGTTATGTATTGTCTTATTCCTTGTATTGAACCTTTGAAAAACATAAATGATATATTTAAACTTTAATAGTCAACCTTGTGCTATTGAACAACCGCGTCCGCCCCAACGTATAATCCGCCGTCGGTTGGGGTGTGACAGTCACAGACTTGTAGATATACTTGGAAAAGTTGTAACCTTTATTGAGAGAGAGTCCAACCATTGCAGCCGCCAAGTCGTGACCCATAGCATCCTTTCCTGCCTTCCTTGCAGATAGGCACATGATCATGACGTGTGCAAAGTAACGCCACTGATCAAGTACCTACATCTTCTTATAAGAGGCATAGTCCATGGTACCCACATATTCCATCCTTTGTCTCCAGCACCTATCAACAAAGAAGTTTGGATAGGTTACCAGATCAGTTAGTAAATCCCCGAAATGTAGAACTCGTCGGATGGTGTCTTCAGAAATGGTAATCTCATGACCTGCCACCGTTGCCCTAATGACGTTTGGGGTTAAAGTGCAGTCATGATCAACAGAGTTCCAAAATTGCTCCATGTATGGTCTTGAGACAATAGGATCAACAGATATGGCATAGCTGATGTTGGATCGGTTAAGAAAGTCTACAATCTGCCGGTACTCAAGTGCAGCACCCTTCCACTCTGGGTGTGTCAGTGCAAACATGTTGAATTCACTGGTAAATGCATGAGCCATCACTGCAAAAACACAAGATGAACAATATAAGAACACATAGAATCACCGGAATGGAACAAACATGACTTGGTATAGCACTTGCCCATTGAACAGATTTTCGACTTAGAAAAATTTCAGAAAAGCATTTCCTGCGTACTTGATAAGTACGCAGAATGTTGGCCTTATGTACTTAGTAAGTACGCATGAAATCCTTCTTGCGTACTTTTTAAGTGCGCAACACTGCATTTAGACATTTTTCAAAATCAAAATCCGACAATGTGTAATTTTGATGAGAATGTTGGTTACCACCTAGTCGAAAAACCTGTTTAAGACTAATGGAACCTAACCCAACACCAAAATTGCGCTATAACCCGGTCATTTTGACCTAACCCTGGTCCGACGTAGAACCACGGTACTACAGGGGGTCAAAACCAAAATCATCAAATGTTAAGGACAAATTTGGTAAGCCAAGGCTTCGATTGATGTTATTAAACTAGTTTTAGGACTTAATTTCACTTAAGAACACCCAAAATCGGTCTAAATTTCATCATCAAAACCCTAGGTTCTAAAGTTCAAGAAATCGGTCCAAAACTCATGATTTTGTGGATGAAATGCTCTGAGATTCTCACCAAATGTAAGTTAGATGATGTTGAAACTATGATCGGGATGAAAAACTCTTTTAGGAACACACAAAATTTAGAGTGATTCTTGAGTTGGATAATAATACAGTAGTCAAGTGTTTGAAAATAATGAAACTGATGAAAATGCCTAACTCCTGTATATATACCCATCTGCTACATGCCTTGCGTACTTAACTAAGTGCGCAGGTTGTTACTCCTGCGTACTTACTAAGTACGCATGACTAAGTCTTGCGTACTTGGTTAAGTACGTAGAAGTTCCTTCTTGCGCATTTAGCTAAGTAATCAGAACCCTTAGCATGCTCAGAAATTAACCCAAATTATGAAGATTTGTCAAGTCAAATAACAAACCAGATATGAACGTTCAATCACGAGGTTTCAAAAATAAATCATGGAAGTTAAACACAAATATTTTTAGCTTTTCTTAAGTTTTGATAAACTATACTTAAAATCTTTTTGACATTTTTGAAAGTAATTGAACTGTACACAAACTTAAAATCTTTTTGAGCTTTTCTGAATAAAGATAATATGTACAAGATTCAGATCCGGATATATAGGAATATACACACAATCTATTTTTGATCAAAATCATGAGCAGAGGATCAAATCAGGCTATACTAAGCAAAAATAATACAAAATAAACATAAAAGAATATGAGATCATGTCATGGAGTACTGATTATTCATACGTATTATGCAACATAAGCAAGTCAAAAAAAAAAAAGTCTCACCATTTTGTACTTGATCACTTTCTTCATCGGCACTTGGCAAACTTTCACCATCACTTGAGCTATCATCATCAGTTGACTCTTCAGATTTAGTAGAATGAATCTCAGCTACAAATGCTTGACTAACCGAACCAAAAAAAAAAAAAAAAAAAAATCAAGTTGGCAATATTATAAGATTTGAATCCATAAGCATTTTTATACCATGTTCTTGTGAGTTAAGGTATGAATCATAAATCTACAACGTGTACCTCACAGTTATGCTACAGAAATTTAAATTGCACTATCTCAAAGCATCTAAGATTTTCCCAATGATTTCCATAATTTCCAGAATGAAGTTACACTATTTAGCACAGAAAAATCAAGTAGAATCCATAAGGATTATCAGGAATCATAAGATTCAGAATCGAGTGATTCAATAGTCTTGGTTTGATAGGATTTCTTCTGTGAAGATTGAAGATTCAGGATAATAAATATGGTGTCTGAGGATTAAGGTAAAGGGATCCAACTTTTATCTGGATTTGATTTCAGTGAATCGGATATGATCCAAGGGTTAATATATGCTTAACGGTTGAGGTCAAGACATATCTTGGTCCAACTTCTCATTGCATACTTGTGAGTATGAGTAGTGAAATGAACCAAAAAATTGTGCTAAAGACATAACCCGAAACTGGTCTCATACAAATATCGTTGCCAAAATCTTACATCCTATATCTGATAATGATCTTTATCATTCTTTTACACACACACACACACATGCAAACATGGGTTCAACTCACAGTTGTAGTATATTGATTTAGTTTTCACACTACTAATGATTCAAAAACGCTTATAGCCTACTGACAATTCAAAATACTTGCATATATTCAAATTAGCAGCAACAGTTAAAAACATTCAAGTAAACATGACACAATCATTTCCCATATGTGCAATCTAAGACGTTTATATCATTTACTGATGTACTATCATTTCCCATTGATTCCCCATGTCTAAAAATGGACCGACAGCCCAAAATGACAAAATTCAGCATTGGGCGTATTGGGCAACGTAGACAGAAGGTTTTAGGGCCTTTTTCGATTCCTCTCCTTGAGGCACATCAGTTTCATATATTATGGTTTTCACAACTTATTTTCTAGCTTGAGATATACTCATTAGAAGTTTGGGCCTTTTTCGACAACATGTAATAACACCCTTAAATGTTTTGTCCCAACCCGTTTGCATATTTAAGCCATTAACAATCATAAATTCATATTTTAACTACATATGAGTTTACCCACATGTTCTAACATATAATTTATTAGTTATCAACCCCCAAACCCGAGTACTACTACTCGTATTTCACCCTTGAAGTGTTTGACTTCAAGATTAATCATTTGATTGTTTAGGCATACAAAGACCTATAACTTAGACATGTATTGACCCATACAAGTCCTAACGTTTCACCACTCATCAAATTGACATATCCACATGTGTATTGCGAGAACCACCACTTGCTTTCTCGCATTGAGTATTTGACTCCATGCCGACCCATTAAGTATACACACTTCATGTCACCCATGAAGTATTTAACTTCACTTTCACTCGTGAAGTACTTGACCTCACTACCAACCGTGAAGTATCTACACTTCACGTAAACACCTCTATGAAGTATCCACACTTCATTTAATCATCAATTTACTGTTTTACCACCAACGATTGACTTTTACCCTATTAAGTCAATTGTAGTTTAATGTTACCACATTCTACATTTTAGTTGACTATTGACCACATTGAGTCAGTTACACCATTTAACCATATATGCACAATCAAGTTTGACTATTAACCACATAGTCTAATTACACATATCTACCACATTTGCACATTCAAGTTTGACTATTAATCACATAGTTTATTTACATCTATTTACCACATTTGTATATTAAAGTTTGACCATTAACCACATAGTCTAATTACACCTATTTCACCATTATCCACAATGGTTTGACTTATATTACATTAAGTCCATTTTATAACAATTTCACCATTTTTCCACAAATGGTTTGACTTATACCACACTAAGTCAATTTACAACAAATCATCACATTATATATTTTAGTTTGACTATATGCTACACTAGTCAATTACACCAATTTATCACGTTTACTTTGACTATATCCCACATAGTTCAACTACACCACTTCTACTAAGTGTCATTAGTTTGACTAATTTTCTCATTATGTCAACTACAACAATCCCACTGCATTCATACTTTACTTTGACCATTTACCACATGAGTCAAAATCAATATACAACATATAAATAGAAATAACAATACATCTACTTACATGTAACCACTACTTATCTACTACTAAGTAAGTGCAAAACATTTACCTTTGCCAAGGAAGAAGAGTTTTTTCACGAACTCAACCCAATGGATCATTTAAGAAACTTATAAATATTTTGAGAACTCGAGAGAACTCGTCAAAAAAGCAATCAAAACCACTTTTTTATACTACCTTAAATATTAGAATACAATATAAAGAATTGAATTTATATATGTATCTTTACATTTGTTCATATTTAAAAAAAAATCTACAATGTGCAAGTGTGTACCATTTATACATGGGTAAACATTTTTTTTAAGAGTAATTTAGAGAGAAAAAATGAATTAATTGGAGAGATAAATTATTTTTTATGTTTTATTTCAATAATAAAGGTAGTGAAAAAAAAAATGTTTTTAATTGGTTTTTTTAGAAAAGTCTCCAAAAATGGATTTTTACAAAGTTTTTTTTTTGGAAAGCTTTATTATGTAGCTTCAAAACTTAAAAAAAAATCAAAAAAGCGCCGACTAAATATTTTTATAAATTTTTTTAAAAAAAAATTATCCCCATTTGTTTTACAAAGGTAACATGTTTTTTTACATATATAACATGTTGTGTTACTTAAGTAACATGATTTTTTTATACAAAACGGGGATTTTTGTCCATTTTTTAAAACAACAACCGCTCGGCGTTTTTTTTTATTTTTTTACGAAAATCTTATAAAAGTTGCTTAAAATGATTTCCAATTTTTTTAAAAAAACATGTAAAAACACGTTTTTGGGAGGTTTTTCAATGTTTTTACAACAAGTGGGTTTTCCAAAATTTGTATTTATTTAAAAAAATATATAGACGGAGAAGAGTGAACCGCCGTTTGTGTTTGTTTAGATTGAATCCTAGCCTTATAAAAATACCAAAAACCACCTTTTCAAGAGATCCTAGCCATTAAAAATACAAAATTTTGTCAGTTGAAGAATTTGCATACTTATTTCACACGGATCGTCCCTCCATATCACAGGGATTACACACGTCCCGCTTTCCATAAAGTTCTAACACTCCAAAAGAACATATCATAGATATCTCGATTGTATGGCGAAAGCGATGATGGCAGGGAAGAATTTGGGGTGAAAATCAGAGGTCTTTGTAACATTTCTAATTTTTCATGTCTTCATTTTAGTACAATAAATCATGTTTGAATTCAAATCTTAGCAAATGGTTATATTAGACCCTAATTATCAACACAAATTCATAAATCCCACCCCATATTTATTCTAGAATCCCTATATATAAATATTTGGACATATGTGTAAATATATACATTATACATCATACAAGTACACATACATACGTAACAAACAAGTGACCTACTCAATGGTTTGAACCTTTAACGATATTGAACCCCCCCAAGCCTTGAACCCCACCTTGGTGGTGATCTTGAATCGCAAATTTAGACCAAGGCCAAAGCAAAACCGCCTGTTTGACTTTTAAAAGTCAAACCGGGCCAAATTTTCACAATCCAAGCCTCAATTTCGATCCAATCAAGCCCTACGAATTCCTATCTCGTGTGCAAGCAACAATCATTCCAACCCAGGCCCAATCAACAAGCAAATTCGATCAAACTAGCGGGCAGATTCAAATTCAAATGGATTTGACTTTGGATAGTCAAATCCTGTATCAATCTGTAATTAATTCATGAAATCAACGCGTCCTAATCCCGCAAATCACTCGCAAGAAAATCCCGAGTGTACCTGGACCTGTATCAAGGCTCAATTCAACTCCAATTCGGTGAATTAACGCGCAATCAAACCCCGCAAAAACCTCACGGTCAAACCAAAACCGGATCGATTAATACAGATGAAATTAGACAAATTAAATCACTCAAACACCCTCGTATACGTCCACACAAACTCTCCCAACCTGTAGACAAACCGCATTCCGCCTTTGAAGTCCCGTCGATCACGAGGAACAGCCGAAGCAAACCCGTAGCCATCCGCGTTCGTGCCTCAATTAATTCGAGTAAGAATGGTATCATTAGACTCGTAATCAAGCCCTGAACGATAACCCCTTATCAATTCGAGTTAACATAACCCATCGAAATCGATCGGGATTAGGGTTCTTGACCGTTGCTCGAAGTTTGATTTGGGGAAATCGGATGGTTCGATTTTAAGCATTTTAAATTATTTTGTTCCTGTTATGACCAGCGAACCACCCCGGTCCGACTGGTTAAGACAATGCACCATCGGACCTAGTGGGGTGGGTTCGAAACCCACAACCCGCGCCTATCCGGCTTCGTTTTGCGCGTTTTCCCGTGACCGGACCGGCCCTCTTTCCTTTATCTGTTAATACGTATACGGTCAAGATTTGTACAAGGGTTGGACCACTGGTCCAGTGGTTAAGCATGTAAACACCCACAGAGTCCACCCGGATTCGAACCGGATGGCTTTCTTTTTATTTTTAAATCATTCTTAAAGCATTTTTAATTTATTTAAAATTATATTTACAAACCTAATATCTTTTAGAACGTAATGCCTCGATAAATTATCACTTTAAACATAAAACCAATATTTTTATAAATGTAATTTTGTAGAATCCTATTATTTGTTGATGTTTCTTGGTATATTTTACTAAAGATTATACATATTAGGGTTTTAAACCCTGTTTGGGTCATAAAATGTTTCTAAATATATATATATATATATATATATATATATATATATATATATATATATATACATTCCTATATTTCCTTAAGGGAATATGCTACTTTAAATAAATTATGAATTCATTTTTACAACCCACTCAGAGTTTAGATTAATTGGTGCAATATCTTATTTTTATATATTAATATTTACAACACATTTTGACACATTTTCATAAATAAATAATAGAGAAATTTATTTATTTAATCAGTTGTGCGAAGTAAGTCACTCACTAATAACTTTGAAACTTACATTTTTTTATTAAAACTCTTATTCAAATACTAACACAAAACACATTCCTTACACGATGTAACACAAACCCTTTGTACAAGTCCTTATACTCATATCTAGTAAAACCCTAGACTTTCTTTAGACTTTGTACACAACACTAATACAAGTTCATACAATTCACTCTAGGTTAAGTCTGCAATTGCAAAATCACTCGTGAGACCTATTGCTCGTGTTATCTACACAATTGATACAAGTGAGTTTTACATAGCCCCTTTTTCACTATTTTTACATTTTGGGGTGAAACATGATCACAACTTACAATGATTTACAGAAACTACACAATACAAATCTACTTTACAATTTGTGTGGAATTTGAGCTTTATGTTTGAGTGCTAGGTGTGTTAACTACTTATTTGCAATTACATGTACAATCATTAACTAATCAAGCCGACGGTTAATAATGATAGATCTATTGAGTCTGACAAACCCACCCATATTGGGGTGATTGTTACCGACAACACAATTTTTGCATGCTAGTTTCAAAGGTTTGATTGTACTACCTGGTTACACAATAGTAACTCCCGATAAATGCCTTGTTAATCATGACTTGTATGGATTTGTTTACACACAATACTTTGATACTATTTAGAGTCAAATCCTATGTATGCTCACCAACTTTTTAGTTGACCTCATTTTCATCTTGTTTCAGGTACAAAAGTTGAGTTGATCAAGTTGCTACACTTAGGTTGTGGACCTAGTTAATTGAAATAAATGGACATGTTATGTAAATTCAAGTATTCTAGTATTGTCGTATTTGGAAATTGTGAACGGAAATGTAATGTTTTAATATATTGAATTTTAGTCAACCATGTGCTCATGAACAGTCTACATGTCCCGCCCCGACGTTTCCGCCGTCGGTTGGGGTGTGACAGATTGGTATCAGAGCCTTGGTTATGGGGAATTAGGTTACTAGACACACTTGACCTAGACTATAACCTTAGGGCACCCATACTATGTCATGCTACTATATGCTATATGATTACTTCTTATGTGAATATTCCTACATGCTATCAAAAGTAATTACCCTACATGATACAATATTTAATAAATTATGTGTCACACTGCATATAACTTTTATGCTATATTCATGCTATCTATTTCATTCATTTAAGTGCTATCCTAACTTTTAACACACACTTATACACACTTAGCCTTTCATGCACCCTTAAACTCACACATATAACGTCACCAACTCTTGTGATCTAAATCTAAAATATTGGGCCCAATGCCCATTAATAATAAACAAGAATGTGACACTTCTGATTTTCACTACTTGTACTCATTCTAGACTTATCAATGAAAATCTTCATGACATTTCATTTTACTTGAAATCCTATTCAGACGTTGTTACAATACTAGTTCACATGTGAAACATTACGTTTATGCTTGATTTCAAAGACTTATACTTATCTGTGATTGATTCATGGATCGCACGTAGACTTAATTGATATTTATGACACATTAAATACACATGAACCACCCCCATACATCTCAAACATGTTCTTACAACCCATTCAATGTGAATTGATGCTTAAAAGTACTAGTTAGTACTTTCGTGCGATCGTTCGCCTTTTAAACCGTTGTTAACTACGTACCGTCCACGACCGACAAATCCTTTAACATGACATTAATTTATGTTTTAAATGTTTAAAATATTCATTTCTTTAATTAAAACAAAGTTTGTTTGCAAAACTTTCCTTAAATAAATCCTGAAATTCAAAAAACGATCAAAAAGTCCGTTTTCTCGCCCACCGATCGCCAACTACTATACGCGAATAACGTAACTTTAACTTAAATTTTTTTAGCTAAACATACTCTTTTTGTGATGACAATCAACTTTAATGTTGAAAACATTTTCCAATTTCGCTTTGAAATGCCTAAAATCGCAATTTTCAAATGCGCGCACTCAACCGGATCAAGCTAGGACCCAACCCACCTACTCTTGGACCTATCCCAAGCAAGAAATCACAAAAAACCCAGCCCCATTGAGGAAAATTTCGCAAATTAGAGGGCCCTAAAACCCTAAATTGCTTTCCAAGACATTCCATATTTACACCCATTCAACCACTAGTATAAATAGGAGGCTTAGGATCTTGTTTTCTTTGCTAATTCTCCCTCAAACACTCCCAATCCCTCCTAAGTTGTGAAATCCCTTCCCAACCTTGAATATTTCGAAAATCCCTTAGAGGATTCCAAGAGTTTGAAGATCAAACAAGTAAGTAACCCTCCGAAGTTGAATACCGTCTTTTTATTTTATTCTTTCTTCATCCCCTCAATCTTTTTCTATTTTCTATCCATGATCACTTGATCATGTGAAACCTCAGCCCTAAAAACCCTCTAATAATCTTAATCAAACTAATAAATCAAGCTAACATCACCAACTAACAAACAAAGGATCCCGTTTGCAATGGCGGCTATGCCGTCGCATTCTGCGAATCCTCAAGACAACTATTGCAAAAGTGGCTCTGCCGATGCTTTAGTATGTTCTTGCTAACTTAAAACATGTTATTTATTCTATATTATCACTTATATGAACTCACACGCTAATTAAATATAGAATCCGCTTGCTCGTGTCGGCTATGCCGATTGCATTCTGTGATTCTCCAAAACGCTTCTGTGAATATCATGGCTAGACCGGTGACACGGGACGTTTTGGCTAACCTAATCTGATTATATTATGTATTATAATAACATAATAACATTCGTCTAATTTTTATTTGCGCGTTCGGTAATCTTAAAACCCTAAACGGACCACTTAAGTGCAACCATTGATTTTAGACATAAACTGTGCTGAATTTAACTGAGCGTAACTTGACCATAATTAATCTAAACTGAGCAAACTCAATTTCCACGACGTAGTTCGTCGAATTTCCTTTCCAACCATAATTGGATCGTTTTCTAATTCAAAAGTATGACTCCGTAGTAGCCAAAACGGGACAGAAACCTTTTTCAGTACCTTCTGTATTTTGGGACAATTTTGGCTATGATCCGAGTCTCAAATGGAAAAAATTTCTAAACGAAACTTCTTCGGGACGACTTAAAATAATTCTCTGTAAAATTTCATAATTTTTAGACGTCGTTTGATATTTTTAACAATCCCGTTTCTGTTCAAATACTTTGCTGTCCGAATTTGAAAATCAACTAAAACTCTATTTTTGCAACTAATTCTTAATCTTATGACCCGAACCGCCTATCTAACACTTGTAACCATCGAACCTACCCTAAAACTAGTTTATTTATTTGTTTAGGGTCTGGTCCATGATTCATCTCGTCTATTCGTTCAAGTTTCTTATCTCGTCTAGCTTTCAAGGTGAGACTTCATAGCCCCACTTTATTCAAATCGTTTTGGGGGAAACATGTACGCGTTGGCACGCATTAAAACATGTTTTCAAAAAATTCTAAAACAAGCGAATCATATATGTATGTGAGTAAATGAACACAACATGATAAACGTTAAACTTGCAAATCCTTAACTTGAAACTTTCAAGCCAACGGTAGTACAGATATGGGCCATAGGATGGAAACCGCATATACTTTATGGACAACTTTTGGTTGGACATCTTATTCGTTATTAGTGCAACTTGCGAGTTGTACCACTTATTCGTTACTCATCATTTTAGGTTGGATTTGCTAATCATGTGTTTGTTTTATTACGTGCTATATGATGATCTTGGAATATGAATTGTCACCTTTGCCAAACTTATACTTTTATTAAACCTGTGATTTCTCACCAACTATTTTTAGTTGACACTTGTTTTTCGTACATGTTTCAGGTGATTAAGCTCGTGATAGGTCAAGTCAATATCACATAGGATTTTCCTAGATATCAATTGAATAATCTTATTTTAAGTTGCTTGTCTTTTGAACATGTTATCTGTTTGGTTTAATTCGAAACTTATGTAATTGGGATTTTTTTTATATTATGAAACTTTAATAGTAAATGTCTTTATTCCATTGTGTTCTTTTGTCAATTAAGTCGCACCCGTGGTTAAGATGCACGGTTGGGGTGTGACAGATTGGTATCAGAGCCGTGGTTATAGAGAATTAGGCAACCATTTGACCTAGACTATAACCTAAGCTCCCCTTTGAAACTTATATGCTTATGTGATTCTAATCCACTAACTCTCTTATCTTTAGTATGTCGTCGTACTCTGCTGACATCTCTAGCAATTCAAGCCTTATTTCCGATGATGGGTCCCAAAGCCCAATTAGTTGGAGTAGGCTAATCTCACCACGATCATCTTTCTCTGGAAGCCTGCTACCCTCGAAACATAATGTCAAGCCCGAGTTAATCTCCGATGCAATAAGCCGGCCTGCACCGAAGCCTGAAGTAATCAACATATCAAGTGATTCGGAATCCGAAGACCAAGAGAGCCATGTTGGAACCACTTCTGAGGCCCAACTCTCGTTCAAGAAAAGAAAGCTGACTTGTGAAGCTGAATCCAACTCTTGGGCAAGGCCCAATCCATAATGTTCTCATCAAAATCAAAGGCTTGGATAGTGATACTAGAGACACGTGTAATCTGGAAGGGTGAGCGCCTGTACACTGGGGTCTTGTCAAAGGAAAATGAGGCACGTTCGTTACGAGTCACACTTACATGGGGACCCTTGGAGTGAGTGCTCACTTATAGGCTAAAACACGTCTCACTAGTATCATTCATCCGAATCTTGAATTTTAACTAGTCAGTTTTGTCTTTATATTTCATTTGTAATTCAACATATATGTTTTAAATATATGTTTTATTTATCTTGTAAGACATTGATATTAATGAATGAGTGATTTTATTTATAAATATTGTCACTTTTAATTCTTGAATGTCTATCCTAACTACCGACTTATGATTTCTTTTTCGTAGAATGCCTCCTCGTCGTGATCCTGATAACACCGTGGCTAACACCAGTGAAGCCTCCGCCGAAACCACCGCCATAGCCACCCTGCTCACTCAACAACTTGCTGCGGTCTTACCCACTATTGTCACTCAAATCAACAACTCCACCGGAGGATCTAGTGGGAGTGTTTGTACTTTCAAGCACTTCAACTCTTGTAACCCACACAAGTACCTTGGATGTGAAGGTGCGACATGGCTATTGCAATGGTTTGAAGGCATGGAGAACACATTTGAGATGAGTGACTGCCCCGATGAACTTAAGGTAAAATATGCTTCAAGTGCCTTCCAAAGGAGGGCACTGACTTGGTGGAATGCTGAAAAGAAAATTCGGGGTAGGGAAGGAGCTCTTGCTATGACTTGGGATAAGCTCAAGGAAATTATGATCGAGGAGTTCTGTCCTAGCAATGAGATGAAGAAGTTGGAGATTGAGCTGTGGGACCTTACCCAGGATAGTGGGGAAAGTGAGGCGTACACCACACGCTTTCATGAACTCTGCATCCTAGTCCCTCATCTGGTTACACCCTTGACCCGAATGATTGATCGTTATATTGGAGGCCTTCCGCATCAAATTCGGGGTACTGTCATGGGTAGTAGCCCATCAACACTTGAAGCTGCTATTCGTTAATCTACGTCCTTAACGGACGATCTAGTTAAGTCTGGAGTTCTATTCAGGAAAGGTGACAAGAGAGTTAAGGAGGAAGTGGTGAAAAAGCCTGAGTATCGCCACAAGAAGCAAAAGACCTCTAAAAGCTTTGCCATGGTTACCCCAGCTGTTCCTGTTGCCCAAGTAGCACCTAGACCTGCACCTGGCAGGAAGCCATATAGTGGACCTCACCCGCTGTGTGCAAGGTGTCAATACCATCACCCTACTACTGTTCAATGTCGTTCGTGCACTAAATGTGGAAATCTTGGTCATTTTGCTAACGCTTGTCGCGTAGCTGAAAAGGCTGCTACTACCCAAACTGCCACTCCTGCCATCATCAATGGTAGGGCCTGTTATGAATGTGGTGCTCCTGATCACTACAAAAACCAATGCCCGAAGCTCAACAACAATAACCGAGGTGCACGTGCTCGCACTTTTGCCATAGGAGCAACCGAGGCCAGAAATGACAATGCCGTGGTTACTAGTATGTTTCTCATCAATAATCGTTATGCCTTTATCTTATTTGATACCGGAGCGGATAAAAGCTTTGTCTCCTTAGAATTTGAACCTTTACTTAAAACTTGTCGTACCGCTCTTGAACCTTCTTATACTATAGAAATAGCTGATGGCAAACTAACTGTTGTGCATTCCGTTGTCCGAGGTTGTGCTCTAACTCTCAAAGATCACACATTCTCTATCGACCTGATTCCTATCACTCTTGGGAGTTTTGATATCATCGTGGGAATGGGTTGGCTATCCCGCAATCATGCGGAAATCAACTGTTTGGAGAAACTCATTCGTATCCCTCTACCATCCGGTGAGACCTTGAAAATCTTTGGAGAGAAACCTTGCAAAGGTTTGAAATTCATCTCCTGCATGAAGGCACGTAGATATTTAAGGAAGCGATACTATGCTTTCTTGGCACCTGTGGTCGAGAAATCTGAAGAAAAGAAATTACAAGATATACCGATCATCCGAGATTTTCCGGAAGTATTCCCTGATGACTTGCATGGACTCCCTCCAACTCGACAAGTTTAATTTCGGATTGATCTTTTACCGGGAGCTAACCCCATTGCCAAATCTCCGTACCGCCTAGCCCCTTCTGAGATGCAAGAACTATCTAGCCAACTACAAGAGCTGCTGGACAAGGGATTCATTAGACCGAGCTTCTCACCTTGGGGAGCTCCGGTTCTCTTTGTCAAAAATAAGGATGGGTCCTTCCGCATGTGCATCGACTACCGTGAACTAAACAAGCTTACCATCAAGAATCGTTACCCGCTACCTAGGATCGATGACCTTTTCGATCAACTGCAAGGAGCAACTTGTTTCTCGAAGATTGACCTCCGATCTGGGTATCATCAACTCCGAGTCCATGAAGAGGACATTCCCAAAACTGCTTTTAGAACTTGTTATGGACACTACGAGTTCATGGTTATGCCTTTTGGGTTAACCAATGCGCCGGCGGTGTTCATGGACCTCATGAACCGTGTCTGCAAACCCTACCTAGATCAATTTGTCATTGTCTTCATCGATGACATCTTGATCTACTCCCGAACCAAAGAGGATCATACAACCCACCTTAAGCTGATTTTGGAACTCTTGAAGAAGGAACAACTTTATGCTAAATTCTCCAAGTGTGAATTCTGGCTTAGAGAAATTCATTTCTTAAGTCACGTGATCAACAACCAGGGTATACAAGTCGATCCAGCCAAAGTCACCGCTATCAAGAATTGGAGTACACCATCCACACCCTCTGAGATCCGTTCGTTTATGGGTTTGGCGGGTTATTATTGAAGATTCATCCCGAGCTTTTCGAAGATTGCCCTGCCTCTCACTACATTAACTCAGAAAAATAAGCCTTTCGTCTGGGAACAAAAGCAAGAAGATGCGTTCCAAACTCTTAAGCAGAAAATGCGCAACTCCCCTATTCTAAGTCTTCCCGATGGCAATGATGATTTCGTTGTATACTGTGATGCCTCAAACCAAGGTCTTGGTTGCGTGTTGATGCAACGAGACAAGGTCATAGCCTATGCATCCAGACAACTCAAGGTTCACGAAAAGAACTACACCACTCATGACCTTGAGTTGGGTGCGGTGGTCTTTGCTTTGAAAATCTGGAGACATTATCTCTACGGCGCTAAATGTGTGGTTTTAACTGATCACAAGAGCCTTCAACATATTCTGAACCAGAAAGAACTCAACATGAGGCAGCGGCGTTGGGTTGAATTACTTAGTGACTACGATTGCGAAATTCGTTACCACCAGGGGAAAGCTAATGTGGTGGCTGACGCCCTTAGCCGTAAGGACCGAATCAAACCCACCCGTGTGCGAGCCATGGGAATGTTGGTCCAAACCAGTCTCAAAGATAAGATCCTCCTCAAAAACAAGTTGTTGCAAATGATGAGTTGAAGAAGGATTTGGATTGTGGTGTCGAAAAGCACTTGGAACCCAAACCCGATGATCTCCTTTACTTCATGGGTTGAATTTGGATCCCCGACTCAAGTGAGCTCCGAACCCTTATCCTTGATGAAGCACATAAATCCCGTTATTCTGTTCATCCCGGTGCTGATAAGATGTATCACGACTTGAAAGAGTTTTATTGGTGGCCAGGAATGAAGAAAGACATCGCCCTCTATGTAGGGAAGTGTCTTACTTGCTCTAAAGTTAAAGCTGAGCACCAGAAACCATCTGGTCTTCTCCAACAACCCGAAATCCCACAATGGAAATGGGAGCAAATTTCCATGGACTTCATCACTAAGCTTCCGCGAACCTCTAGTGTTCATGACTCCATCTGGGTCATTGATGACCGCTCAACCAAATCCGCTCATTTTCTCCTAATCCGTGAGGACTACAAAATGGAGAAGCTTTCCAGACTCTATATCAATGAGGTCGTGACGCGTCATGGTGTCCCTTTATCCATTATCTCCGACCGTGATAGCCGTTGTACCTCCCGATTCTGGCAATCTTTACATAAAGCTTTGGGAACTCGTTTGAACCTTAGCACGACTTACCATCCCCAGACAGATGGTCAAAGTGAAAAGACCATATAGACCTTGGAAGACATGCTCCGTTTTTGTGTGATTGACTTTGGAGGAAGTTGGGATCAACACTTGCCACTCATCGAATTCTCTTACAACAATAGTTACCATACGAGCATCAAGTGCGCCCCTTTCGAGGCTCTATATGGTAGGAAGTGTCGATCTCCGGTGTGTTGGACCGAGATCGGAGACGCTCAAATCACCAGTCCCGAACTCATTCAAGAAACCACCGACAAGATACTTCAAATTCAAGAAAGACTCAAGGCCTCTCGTGATCGTCAAAAGAGTTATGCTGACAACCGTAGGAAGCCCCTTGAATTTCAAGTCGGTGATAGAGTCTTACTCAAGTTTTCCCCCTGGAAAGGTGTTGTCCGATTTGGGAAGAAGGGAAAGCTAGCCCCTAGGTTCGTTAGGCCATTCGAAATTCTTGAAAGGATTGGCCCAGTAGCCTATAGACTCAAGCTACCAACCGACCTTTGTAACGTTCATGACGTTTTTCATGTATCAAACCTTAAAAGGTGCCTTGCTGATGACACACTTCAAGTTCCTCTGGATGATGTTCATATCGACAACTCTATGCATTTCGTCGAAAAGCCCGTTGAAATCATGGACCGTGAAGTCAAGCAACTCAAGCGTAGCTGCATCCCTATCGTGAAAGTTCGCTGGGAAGCCAAGCATGGTCCTGAGTTCACCTGGGAACGTGAAGACCAAATGAAACATAAGTACCCTCATCTCTTTCTAGACCCTACAGCCGCTACTAGTTGAATTTCGGGGACGAAATTCTTTTAACTAGGGGAGACTGTGACACTTCTGATTTTCACTACTTGTACTCATTCTAGACTTATCAATGAAAATCCACATGACATTTCATTTTACTTGAAATCCTGTTCAGACGTTGTTACAATACTAGTTCACATGTGAAACATTACGTTTATGCTTGATTTCAAAGACTTATACTTATCTGTGATTGATTCATGGATCACACGTAGACTTAATTGATCTTTATGACACATTAAATACACATGAACCACCCCCATACATCTCAAACATGTTCTTACAACCCATTCAATGTGAATTGATGCTTAAAAGTACTAGTTAGTACTTTCGTGCGATCGTTCGCCTTTTAAACCGTCGTTAACTACGTACCGTCCACGACCGAAAAATCGTTTAACATGACATTAATTTATTTTTTAAATGTTTAAAATATTCATTTCTTTAATTAAAACAAAGTTTGTTTGCAAAACTTTCCTTAAATAAATCCTGAAATTCGAAAAACGATCAAAAAGTCCGTTTTCTCGCCCACCGATCGCCAACTACTATACGCGAATAACGTAACTTTAACTTAAATTTTTTTAGCTAAACATACTCTTTTTGTGATGACAATCAACTTTAATGTTGAAAACATTTGCCAATTTCGCTTAGAAATGCTTAAAATCGCAATTTTCGAATGCGCGCACTCAACCGGATCAAGCTAGGACCCAACCCACCTACTCTTGGACCTAGCCCAAGCAATAAATCACAAAAAAACCCAGCCCCATTGAGGAAAATTTCGCAGATTTGAGGGCCCTAAAACCCTAAATTGCTTTCCAAGACATTCCATATTTACACCCCTTCAACCATTAGTATAAATAGGAGGCTTAGGATCTTGTTTTCTTTGCTAATTCTCCCTCAAATACTCCCAACCCCTCCTAAGTTGTGAAATCCCTTCCCAACCTTGAAGATTTCGAAAATCCCTTAGAGGATTCCAAGAGTTTGAAGATCAAACAAGTAAGTAACCCTCCGAAGTTGAATACCGTCTTTTTATTTTATTCTTTCTTCATCCCCTCAATCTTTTTCTATTTTCTATTCATGATCACTTGATCATGTGAAACCTCAGCCCTAAAAACCCTCTAATAATCTTAATCAAACTAATAAATCAAGCTAACATCACCAACTAACAAACAAAGGATCCCGTTTGCAATGGCGGCTATGCCGTCGCATTCTGTGAATCCTCAAGACAACTATTGCAAAAGTGGCTTTGCCGATGCTTTAGTATGTTCTTTCTAACTTAAAACATGTTATTTATTCTATATTATCACTTATATGAACTCACACGCTAATTAAATATAGAAACCGCTTGCTCGTGTCGGCTATGCCGATTGCATTCTGTGATTCTCCAAAACGCTTCTGTGAATATCATGGCTAGACCGGTGACACGGGACGTTTTGGCTAACCTAATCTAATTATATTATTTATTATAATAACATAATAACATTCGTCTAATTTTTATTTGCGCGTTCGGTAATCTTAAAACCCTAAACGGACCACTTAAGTGCAACAATTGATTTTGGACAGAAACTGTGCTGAATTTAACTGAGCGTAACTTGACCATAATTAATCTAAACTGAGAAAACTCATTTTCCACGACGTAGTTCGTTGAATTTCCTTTCGAACCATAATTGTATCGTTTTCTAATTCAAAAGTATGACTCTGTAGTAGCCAAAACGGGACAGAAACCTTTTTCAGTACCTTCTGTCTTGTTGGACTATTTTGGCTATGATCCGAGTCTCAAATGGAAAAACTTTCTAAACGAAACTTCTTCGGGACGACTTAAACTAATTCTATGTAAAATTTCATAATTTTTAGACGTCGTTTGATATTTTTAACAATCCCTTTTCTGTTCAGATACTTTGCTGTCCAAATCTAAAAATCAACTAAAACTCTATTTTTGCAACTAATTCTTAATCTTATGACCCGAACCGCCTATCTAACACTCATAACCATCGAACCTACCCTAAAACTGGTTTATTTATTTGTTTAGGGTCTGGTCCGTGATTCATTTCGTCTATTCGTTCAAGTTTCTTATCTCGTCTAGCTTTCAAGGTGAGACTTCATAGCCCCACTTTATTCAAATCGTTTTGGGGGAAACATGTACGCGTTGGCACACATTAAAACACGTTTTCAAACAATTCTAAAACAAGCGAATCATATATGTATGTGAGTAAATAAACACAACATGATAAACGTTAAACTTGCAAATCCTTAACTTGAAACTTTCAAGCCAACGGTAGTACAGATATGGGCCATAGGATGGAAACCGCATATACTTTATGGACAACTTTTTGTTGGACATCTTATTCGTTATTAGTGAAACTTGCGAGTTGTACCATTTATTCGTTACTCATCATTTTAGGTTGGATTTGCTAATCATGTGTTTGTTTTATTACGTGCTATATGATGATCTCTGAATATGAATTGTCACCTTTGCCAAACTTATACTTTTATTAAACCTGTGATTTCTCACCAACTATTTTTAGTTGACACTTGTTTTTCGTACATGTTTCAGGTGATTAAGCTCGTGATAGGTCAAGTCAATATCACATAGGATTTGCCTAGATATCAATTGAAGAATCTTATTTTAAGTTGCTTGTCTTTTGAACATGTTATCTGTTTGGTTTAATTCGAAACTTATGTAATTGGGATTTGTTTTATATTATGAAACTTTAATAGTAAATGTCTTTATTCCATTGTGTTCTTTTGTCAATTAAGTCACACCCGTGGTTAAGATGCACGGTTGGGGTGTGACAAAGAAGCTCACTTACCCTCCAAGAAGAACAAGCCTACTACAACATATAAGCCTCACTTTCGGGCCTCAAAGCCCAGTCCACAACAATTCTCATCATGACCATGAGCCCAACAATAGTGTTATTAATACATAATGACTGGAAGAGTGTGTAGGCCCATGAGGGATTCTGGCTAAGGAAAGATAGGGTACTTAAGTGTGTCCTAGTGACCCACCCCTCTTTCCTAGGAATTCTCCTCAGGGATACATTTCTTATAGGTCAAGTGTATTTCTAAAATACTATTGTGAAGGCTCGGTGTTATGACTAGTCAAACTCTAAACTTATGAGAACTCCTATGTCTAACACTCCATATTTCATTATCACTTACAACCTTTTATTGTTTTCTGCTAGACATGGACTCCTACTCTCTTCCCTCCCCGGTATACCGTCCCGGAGGGGAGTCTGATTGGGAAGAAGACATCGGGACACCCGTGTATCGGTCATCAACACCCCCAACTGCTAGACCAAGGTTTGATGTAAGGACAGATTGGAACACCGACCCAAGGCTTCGAACACCTGGATCATCCGCACCCAGAAACCCGTATCAGACACCCCATCTCCACAATCAGTTACCACCCCCACTAAGAGACCCATATCCAATGCCTGACCCGTACCATCCTAGCCTTTGGGTAAGGCATACCACGGCACCCACTAGTGTTTTGGGAATCCCAACCAACAACATTCACCAATATGTAAGGACCTCAGAATTCGAGAGGCAAAGGATGGAGCAATAGATAATACACGACTTGCATGGACAAAGAATGGATAGCCTAGCAAACCAATTAGGGTACCAAAAGGAGTTAATCTCCATCCTCGAAAAAGAAATACTGGAGAATCGCACAGAAACAGCTAGAGCTGAAGCCAGATCGGCTACCCGAGTGACCATAGCGGTGCTCGTCTTGAGAATTATCTTCCTTCTAGTGGAAAGCTACCAGAGACGTTAACATAAATTTTTATTTATTGTCTTTAAATTTTCAGTTTAAGAACCATTTCCCTATGTTTTGAGTAATGTTTAACATTACAGCATTTAATAAATTTTATATATTCCAACTCTAAAGTTATTATTCATTGATTTGACATGTTTAGTGTGAATTACACCCATCATATTTTCATCAAAATTTCCCAAGTATCACCTTATTCATTCAATACGATTTAGTACACTACCGACAATCTCATTCGTAAACGAATAATCCTATTATTGGATTTAAACAAGCTCATTATTTTTTTTCAAACCAAACGTTTATCAAACTTTTAGAGAGTATCAGAATTATAAATTTTTCCATAAACATTTTCACTGGTAAGAGAACTTAACACAACCTATTTTATAAAGATATTATTTCTCCGCATTAAAGTAATCATTTCTAAATCTTGGCTAAATTAATATACAACTACTTGTTTGGCCATTAATTCCTTCTAAAAACATTCTCCTTATAATAATTGAAAATTTTAATAAAAAAGGTTTTTTTATAGATTGTCCAATTATTTAGATTATTCAACCCATTAGTTTCACTACTTTATTTATCTACAAACAAGAACAAATTACAATCACCTACATACAAACCAAAATCAGTTATTCGTAAACACATTACTCAGAATACTTGCAGAGCCTCCTCGTTACCTTTCACTTGCCGCTTCAAGAGACGATCCATACCGCGTAGACGTTAACCATCCTAACAAACCTCAACAAGATTTAAAGGGCTAGAACCTGACTACCACATTATACATGAACGCTAAACAACACGCTTCTCCACAACACTCGATCACATACAAAACTCGTTAGTATATGTTACGCACAAAATCCAATAACTTGCGTATACACATTCACAAGATATACAACACGATCACATAATACATGAAACTTAGTTATTTTCAATGTATCCAATACTACACTGACTACATAATACAGGGAACTTGATTATTTACAATACACGCCCTGCTGGATTGATTACAGAATACATGAAGCATAGTTGTTCGCAATATACACTAAATTAATCACATGATACATAACAATTGATTGTTTGATATACAATACTTGATGGATCACATTGAACGTGAAACTTATTCTGGTTACCAAGTACATGATACTATATGATACTGAGTTATTAAACGCCATACATGAAATTCATTTCTTACAATACACATGACACTATGTTGCTTACATTACACATGATAGCTTATACATGATGCTAAGTGGTTTACGTTACACATAAAACCTATTTGATTACAAGCTACATGACGCTAGATCATACATGAGACTTGTGTGTTTACATTAAACATGAAACTAAGTTGCTTACAATTGATTGATCACAATATACATGAAGTATGGTCATACACCTTGTTCACCAAACTTGAAAATCCTAACACATTGAGACAACTCGGGGTTTGACGTATCCTTGTTCAAACACAAGTAAACTATGGGGCCTTAGGTAACACTACTTTATTATCCTTTAGTTGTTAACTGACTTGCCTATTTAAGGATATAGTTACTTATTAGCAACTCATATGTGAAAGCAATATACATGAACTAAGTGAATTTGTGCCCCCTCTTGACCCGCACACAACGGAAGGATCTATACGGACCATACGATGATTTGAGTAATTACGGGTGCACACGGAATTATAAAAATCAGTGCATGGAAAACATAGTGAATTTTGTTGTGTGTTGTGACCTAAAACCTATCGTGATGTATAACAACGAAACTAATGTAATATGAAAAGGACATGGTGGATACGCCGATGGTACTTCCTATATATAAGTGTTCTATCATATTATCAGAAGTAACGTTGTTCGTGTCACGTGAAGTTTTGACCTAGATCAATAGTTGTGAAATGCCTCATCCACTAACAATTCTTGAGCACATTAGACTACATCTTGAACAAACCCTAATCATAAATTTCCCATCAATCCCATTCCACGCAATATATTTCATACTTAGAGTCCAAAACATCATTCGACAGTTCCTTCTTAAATACATTTCAAAGCTAAATTCATTATCATCATTCATACCTGATCCTGAATATCAAAATCTGTGTCTTGTCACCAGTTATACTCCTTAAACCAACCATCATAACACAATGAGAACCCAAAACTCTCACCTTTTTCCTGATTTAGTAGATTACACTAGCTAAATTTCGGGACGAAATTCCCTCAACATGGGGATACTGTAACATTTCTAATTTTTCATGTCTTAATTTTAGTACAATAAATCACGTTTGAATTCAAATCTTAGCAAATGGTTATATTAGACCCTAATTATCAACACAAATTCATAAATCCCACCCCATATTTATTCTAGAATCCCTATATATAAATATTTGGACATATGTGTAAATATATACATTATACATCATACAAGTACACATACATACGTAACAAACAAGTGATCCTACTCAATGGTTTGAACCTCTAACGATATTGAACCCCCCAAGCCTTGAACCCCACCTTGGTGGTGATCTTGAATCGCAAATTTAGACCAAGGCCAAAGCAAAACCGCCTGTTTGACTTTTAAAAGTCAAACCGGGCCAAATTTTCACAATCCAAGCCTCAATTTCGATCTAATCAAGCCCTACGAATTCCTATCTCGTGTGCAAGCAACAATCATTCCAACCCAGGCCCAATCAACAAGCAAATTCGATCAAACTAGCGGGCAGATTCAAATTCGAATGGATTTGACTTTGGATAGTCAAATCCCGTATCAATCTGCAATTAATTCGTGAAATCAACGCGTCCTAATCCCGCAAATCACTCGCAAGAAAATACCGAGTGTACCTGGACCTGTATCAAGACTCAATTCAACTCCAATTCGGCGAATTAACGCATAATCAAACCCCGCAAAAACCTCACGGTCAAACCAAAACCGGATCGATTAATACGGATGAAATTAGACAAATTAAATCACTCAAACACCCTCGTATACGTCCACACAAACTCTCCCAGCCTGTAGAAAAACCGCATTCCGCCTCTGAAGTCCCGTCGATCACGAGGAACAGCCGAAGCAAACCCGTAGCCGTTCGCGTTCGTGCCTCAATTAATTCGAGTAAGAATGGTATCATTAGACTCGTAATCAAGCCCTGAACGATAACCCCTTATCAATTCGAGTTAACATAACCCATCGGAATCGATCGGGATTAGGGTTCTTGACCGTTGCTCGAAGTTTGATTTGGGGAAATCGGATAGTTCGATTTTAAGAATTTTAAATTATTTTGTTCCTGTTATGTCCAGCGAACCACCCCAGTCCGACTGGTTAAGACAATGCACCATCGGACCTGGTGGTGTGGGTTCGAAACCCACAACCCGCGCCTATCCGACTTTGTTTTGCGCGTTTTCCCGTGACCGGACCGGCCCTCTTTCCTTTATCTGTTAATACGTATCCGGTCGAGATTTGTACAAGGGTTGGACCACTGGTCCAGTGGTTAAGCATGTAAACACCCACAGAATCCACCCGGGTTCGAACCGGGTGGCATTCTTTTTATTTTTAAATCATTCTTAAAGCATTTTTAATTTATTTAAAATTATATTTATAAACCTAATATCTTTTAGAACGTAATGTCTCGATAAATTATCACTTTAAACATAAAACCACTATTTTTATAAATGTAATTTTGTAGAATCCTATTATTTGTTGATGTTTCTTGGTATATTTTACTAAAGATTATACATGTTAGGGTTTTAAACCCTGTTTGGATCATAAAATGTTTCTAAATATATATATATATATATATATATATATATATATATATATATACATTTCTATATTTCCTTAAGGGAATATGGTACTTTAAATAAATTATGAATTCATTTTTACAACCCACTCAGAGTTTAGATTAATTGGTGCAATATCTTGTTTTTTATATATTAATATTTACAACACATTTTGACACATTTTCATAAATAAATAATAGAGAAATTTATTTATTTAATCAGTTGTGCGAAGTAAGTCACTCACTAATAACTTTGAAACTTACATTTTTTTTTATTAAAACTCTTATTCAAATACTAACACAAAACACATTCCTTACACGATGTAACACAAACCCTTTATACAAGTCCTTATACTCATATCCAGTAAAACCCTAGACTTTCTTTAGACTTTGTACACAACACTAATACAAGTTCATACAATTCACTCTAGGTCAAGTCTGCAATTGCAAAATCACTCGTGAGACCTATTGCTCGTGTTATCTACACAATTGATACAAGTGAGTTTTACATAGCCCCTTTTTCACTATTTTTACATTTTGGGGTGAAACATGATCACAACTTACAATGATTTACAGAAACTACACAATACAAATCTACTTTACAATTTATGTGGAATTTGAGCTTTATGTTTGAGTGCTAGGTGTGTTAACTACTTATTTGCAATTACATGTACAATCATTAACTAATCAAGCCGACGGTTAATAATGATAGATCTATTGAGTCTGACAAACCCACCCATATTGGGGTGATTGTTACCGACAACATAATTTTTGCATGCTAGTTACAAAGGTTTGATTGTACTACCTGGTTACACAATAGTAACTCCCCATAAATGCCTTGTTAATCATGACTTGTATGGATTTGTTTACACACAATACTTTGATACTATTTAGAGTCAAATCCTATGTATGCTCGTCAACTTTTTAGTTGAACTCGTTTTCATCATGTTTCAGGTACAAAAGTTTGAGTTGATCAAGTTGCTACACTTAGGTTGTGGACCTAGTTAATTGAAATAAATGGACATGTTATGTAAATTCAAGTATTCTTGTATTGTCGTATTTGGAAATTTTGAATGGAAATGTAACGTTTTAATATATTGAATTTTAGTCAACCATGTGCTCATGAACAGTCTACATGTCCCGCCCCGACGTTTCCGCCGTCGGTTGGGGTGTGACAGTTTTGTTCTTCACAATCAGTTTGAAGCATAGACCCAAATTCCTAGAATTCTTATTGATTCACGAGGTAATTTCATCTATTTCAAACCCTAATTTGCAATTTTTCTTTATTGGACAGTTCACAGACGGATTGTATTACAATACTCTCGCAATCTGTATTTGATCCCACAAGAAAGTTCCCTTCACTATATGTTTTTTCTTTAGGCCGATGAGGGCGAAGAAAGTTACATATGTAGAGTTGTTGAAATGTTTGAAGGATTGGATAAGAAACCTTACGTTTGTGCTCAATGGTTTTATCCAAGGATACAGTAATTTGTATTCAAACAAGATGAGCTAAATTTAATCTTTGATATGTGGCCCCTATACTTGTATTTCTATTTCAATTTCAAGTCATTCAAGGATTTTATAAACGTATAGATGTTGAACGTATATTTCTTTCTGAAACAAGGGATGATATCCTCTTGACTGCCTTTTGGAAAAGCTTAAATTTGTGCAAGTTTCTTTAGATGTAAGAACTTTGGCTTTACATTTTGAGAGTTTGAAACTAGTATGCTATGTTTATTTAACTCTGATTGGGTTTTTTAGGTGGTTGATGTCACACCCTGCCAATGCGGAAACACGAGGTGTCACACATTTAGTTCATAGCACAAGGTACAAAGATAATTACTAAGGCATCACAAAAATTATTAGTTTCAAAATTAATGTTCAACACTTGTTAAAATAGACAAACAAACAATCCCAAAAACATTGTTCAAATTTATTTAACTATGTCTATAAGCAATCCTATATGATCCTTCAATTCTTAATTATTATTTCCTAAAACATGTAAAGTAAAATAGGTCAACATAAAGCTGGTGAGAGACATAGATTTTATATGTTATAAAGATAAATTGCCATAAAAGATATAAAACAAATTCAGTACAAGTTCAAACAAGTGTGCAAGCATATCAACACCAAATTTATTGTAATCAACCCTTAATGTTATATGGATTGTGTCGTTGAAATGTTATTGTGTCCACAATCCTAAAGATTGTGCCGTTGAAATGTTATTGCGTCCACAATCCCAAAGATTGTGCCGTTTAAATGTTATTGCATCCACAATCCTAAAGATTGGGCCGTTGTAATGTTATTGCATCCACAATCCCAAATATTGTGTCGTTGTTATATCGGTTTCCCCTATATGGTCATACTAGTACTATCTTAGGCTTGTAAACAAGTTAATGATTGCAACGTTATCATTTAGTGTTCAATATCAAGCACATAATTGAAATTACTTGTTTAAGAATTTGTTTAAATAAAAGTTTAAGTTATCAAGCCATATATAAATGTTTCACCCCAAAAGTAAAAGGAAAAAGGGGGCTATTTTCTCACCTTGAATAGTAGAGGGTTGACTTTGAAACTTGTATCAACAAGAATTAAGGATGTCCTAAGTTGAATAAGACATGGTATTATAATGAAAAACGGTTTAAAGGAACAACAATGGAATGGGTTGGGATTTTAGAGTTTGGAAATGAACGAACGAAAGAATATTAAAGATTCGGATTTTAATGATAACTAAAGTGATAATATCTAAATGGAATTACATGGAATAATATAGGATCGAGTTTTAGAAGATGATTCTATTTAGTTGAGATTGGCCGAAACAATCACAACTATGCAAAGTAACAAGAACAATGATAATACTGATAAATGCTGGTTTGTATTAATCTTCAAAGTTTATAAGTTACAGAGAAAACTGTGTGGAAGCACACTTGTACAATGAAAGATTATAGTACTTATATAGGAACTTAGAATCAAGACAGACCCTTGATTCTAAGGATCAGATCAAACACAGACCGTTGATCTTGTACATCTAGAAGCTACACTACAATGTGAATACAACAAAGGTTAACTTTATCCAAACGTCTTCTTAGGCATCATTGCATGGATACTTGGAAGTAGGAGCGTTGTCTTTTATTGTCTGCACCAGTAAATTTCTCTCTGTATATGATGTGTCAGAGTTGCAGCAAAAAGTTGCAGCAAAAAGTTGCCAGTAGTAAAGTTCATGCTGCTGATATACCTATCATCAACAACGTTTAAACTTTAGCAGATAAGGCTATCCACAACATAGTTGTTGATCAGCAGCAAAGTTTAACTATCCGTAGCATAGACACTTATTCGCAGCAACTTCAGTGTTTAGCTTGTAGAGTCCGCATCATTTGTACTTAGTGAGTTTTGTAGCCATCAATCTTTATCTTTACAAATGTTTTATAGATTTTTATTTATAAAAAAGAATTTATGTGTCAACAATAACTATTAATCGCAAATTTAACAAAAGTCCTTTTAAGATAATTAGGTTGAAATAATCATCATGTTGGAACATTATAATGTTTATAAGAATGTCATTTGAAATAAGTAAATAAATTAATTATGTGAGAAAATAGTATTATTATTTATCAAATTACTAAACGAATCATAATATATGTGAAAGTAATAATATGATTAAAGTAATTACGATTTTAATAATATTAATTTTAATGTTAAATACGGATCATGTCGTTATAACGGTTTAGATAAAAATATATACACACAACCTTTTAGTTTAATAAAAGTCATGACGTTACAACCGCGATTATTTTACAATTTTAAGAGTTATTTATAATTAATAAGTTTTAAATACAATAACGTTTGTCATGTTCTTGAAATATAAAATGTAACGAATTAATACATATTTAGTGATAATCGAAACGTTTTTTTTGAAAATAATTAAACACAATTATAAATACTCTTTTTATAAAAAAGAATACTAATTATAAACCCTTGAACATCTACGATAAGAATTTGTTTATTAACCATGCTTTAATTATTTAAGAAAATATATAAGTGTGTGTGTGGTGTGTGCCAAAATCAAATCAGAAAAAAATAAAATACGGCAATAGGTCTCGAACCCATGACCTGTGCCATAGATACTAATGAGGCCTATTTGATTTCTATCAGAAATAATTCAGTTTTAGCGTACTGGTACTAGAAGCCTTCTTCCCCAAAGCTTAAAACACATATCGCAACCTGAGGTCTTCCCATTCGCAAGGCCTCAAACCCAAATCGAATGTGATACTAGATAATTAACGATGATCAGAGGGAGGCATTACCTGGTTTCGAATTCGCACGATAAGCAGCCGATCGGAAATAGAGAAAAAGGACGATTTTTTATGGTGTTTTGATCTTCGAATTGAGATTGGTATTTATAGCCAGAGGTTCGAAATCCTTCAACCAAGGAAAATATGCGTTTTACAGCCGTGAAATTGCGTGATTGCAGTCGATTTAAACCCATGTTCATGGTTTCCAAAATGGTCACCAATTAACTCGGTTTTGGTAACAATTCATCAATTAATCAATTGGTTCCTTGCCCTTTACGATCGCACTTGATTTAGGACGAGTTTCGAAAGGTTTGATTGGCGGATTTTGGGGGATTGACGATTGATTCATATGGTTTGACTTTTTAGAGTCAAACTTGGTCTTTGGGTCTGATGCAAGAATGAAAGGGGAAGGGTTCATATTAAAGTTCAAATGATAATGAGGGGTTCAAACAACATTATGGGTCCAAACTCATTTCTTTTTTTCTAATTTAAATTAGATAGATTATGTCTATAATTCTTTATAAAACTTTATTATTATTAAAATTATTATTATTATTATTTAAAAAAAATCTTTAATCCTATAACCTAAGGATTAATAATTCACACAATTTTAATTAACTTACTAAATAAAGAAAAATATATACATAATGATATAAAATAAAATAAAAGTTTATATTCTCAAAACTTAGAGTCGTTACTCGTTTGAATGGAATAATTGATATGGTATGATGTAAAGCTTAAGTAGGCTATAACGAGATTGAAATAATATGGCCGTCACAAATGTTTTTAATGCACAAAATGAAATAAATAAAAATAATAATACGAGTAAAAATCATGGATGTTATCGGTGATGCTACTAAAAGGGCTATGCTTGTAGATGGAATATACTATTATGACATGCCATGATTATTACCATTTTCAAGTAACCAAAACTTACCACTTGGTAATTGTTTTTAAACCACATTTTTTGGATTCACATGCATATTCTATGGTTTCTTATCAACTATATTTGTATATAGATGATGAAACAGATGGAAATGAGTCTGATTCAACTGTATATTCCGAGTCTGACTCTAATGCAGTTGTTATTAAAGTCTCCAAAGTTAAAGAGAACAAAAGATCTGAAATGAGAATGCTAGACATTTATTCAGGATGTGGTGCAATGTCTACTGGGCTTTGCTTGGGTGTTGAGAAATTTTAAATATGGCAGATGTTAATCTTGTCACGGTAGGCCTTGATTTTGTAGCTATTTTGTTTTTTTAGTATCATGAGTCCTGAGAAATATTTTTATATTTATCATTGCTGAGATGAGCTGTTGATTTAAATAAATATGCATGTGAAAGCTTGAAGCTGAATCATCTAGAAACAGAGGTGTGTGTCATTTGCCATACCTTTTGCATTTGATTTTAAATTCTTTTTTATTTATGGTGCTGCAAACTATGCTTTTGTATGGAGGAATTAGGCAGCAAAATATTTTCTGTTGTTGCTAAAGGAGTGGGAAAAGCTTTGTAGGTTCTTTTCTTTAGTCGGGGATGGGGATCCTGTGAGTGTTGAAAAAGATGAAACAGAAACTGACGAAGAAGAAGATGATGATGGTGAAGAAGTATTTGAAATTGATACTTTAATTTATTTTTTATTTAATTCTCACCCAACATGTTGCTTTATTCTTCATTTTATCATTTCATGATTCTTTTCAATCCTATTTTTTTGAAGCATAGGAATAGTGAAGGTCAGATTGAGCCACCAGGAATGCACATGATATACCTTCTATATTCTGATGACATAAGGCCCATTGAAGAGGCAATAAAAAACTTTGGTTTTATGATGATGATGTGCTTTTATGGCGTTCTAGCTTTATAAATTTTAAAACTGTAAATATGATCACAATATACTTTCTGTTTCTGGAAATTAATCATCAAAATGATTATGTAGCAAGCACCTGGCATAAACTTGCTATTTTCAGTTCAGCTCAGAACTTGTCCAACAAACGTTTGCAAGGTACTATGATCTTATATTGTTGAACTTAACTTTGCAGAATTCTGGACTAAACTTTTGTTAATACTTTATCTTTCTTGATGTTTCAGAAACTTAGATTATGTTCTCAATTGATACACCAATTTGATAATGAAAGCTCAATAGTGACAGTTGATGGTGCTTTGAGTACTTCATGGCTTAAATTAAAGAAAACCAACACCTACATTGTTTTTCCTCAAGAAAGTGGATCAGAGAGTAATTGTGACACATTTTATTCATGTTTACAATCAAGTTATGTTCCTGGATCTGTGTTGCAGCTTGTGGGTTCTTATTCACTTCGTGTAACATCTTAGGAGCTATATGGAAGGTACTTTTATTGTTGTCTTTTAAATGTTGAAATTTTGCCTTTTTTATTGTTAATGGGTCGAATCATGGTATGTTTCTCTCAACGGACTTGTATGCATAAAATAAGGAATTGAAATGCAGTTGTAACCAGAGTAATGGGTTAATCCGACCTGACGTGTTTTGGAGTGATGCTATCATGCCGATTTTTGTCTATTTTGCTTTTGCTGCATTACTCTAAAGATAGTTGCTCTTCAAGTTTCATAAAATTGCAATTTCAGAAGAAAATTGGATAGAAGTTGATGCAAATTATGTCAAAAAATATTTTCATTATGTTGTGGTTTTCTTATCCAAAGTCAAATCTGGGTGCGGACAGAGAGTAGGGCTAAGGATCTAAGGTAAACATATTTTCATTATATCAAATATATTTGCATTTTATTCTACTCCTTTAATTAGCATAACAAAACTTTGACCTTTTGACTTTCTTGATTATCTCTCTGTTTTTTTTTTTTTTACTTTAAAGGCCTTGCTTCAAGAATGAATCGTAGGTTATTGGTGACATTTCCACTTAGGCATGTTCATGATGATAAGATAAGACTAATGGTTCGAGCATACCATTTTTGCGTGCTGTGTTTAGTTTATTTAACTTACCTCTAAATAATTAGTCTTTTTTATTTAAACATTAACACCAAACTAACATGGATATATAGGAGGAAAGTGTATTAAAAGCCCAAGAGCTAGAAAATGATGTATTAGATGCCAACTACACAAAAGGAATACATCTTGCATTTGAGACCACACTTTATTTCATGCACAGTAGGTTGTTTCCAAGTTTTGGTATAGTAAAAAATCATTTTATGTTCTTCCGTTTCATGTTTCTGCTTCATTGCTTTCATTCTATGCAATTGAATATGATTAAATTATGTTGATGCACCAAGTAAGACAAGGACCGACCAAGATACTGTAAGTCCACCTCTCGAATTATGACAAAATTAACAAAAAATTGATCTGGTGTTGCTTGCGTTTGTTTTAATCTCACTAGGATTTGGCATGATACCAAAGTTATCAATAATAAAACTTTCAACTGCTTTATTTAAAATTCAACTTTGCCCGAGATGATTATGCATAAATGATAGAAATCATCTTTAATCATTTAATATTTTTTTGTCTCAGCAATTTGGCCCTTCAACCTTGCAGAATGTTTATGATGGGAGACCCAATGTAACTTTCTATGCCATTTGCATGTAATGTCTACTTTTATAATGAAGTAGTGTCGGTTACTTTCTCCTTTGAAGATTGTTGTAATGAAATTAAGGAGCTGCTACACCTTCTTGATCTTATGGTTATTAAATTGCTAGACCTCAAAAAGTGAGAATTAAAAGAGAATATGTGGGCCAAACTGACACACAAGTCAAACATAAACTTAGCTATGTCGTGAGCTGTATGGGAAGTGTTTGGTGATAATCAACTAACAATAGTAGGTAAACTATACCTCCTTTGATCTTTTGGTTGGCTGCAAAAACTGTGAACTTTCAAGGGTAATTAACCTGCAAATACAGTTTTAAAACTATAGTTGCATATTAAACATGTTACTTCACAATCTTTCAACAATATGTTTGGGGGTTTGTTACAGGTTGAAAAAAGAGATGTGGTTGGCTTGCAAGATAAGTAATCATGATAATATGGAATTTGCATAAATCAATAATTTATTATTTATGCATGAGAAAAACTTATGTGAGTGTGTGTGGGTTGATGTTTATATTAGAAAAGTGATTAAGTGCTTGGCATATGTAAATGACAACCGTACCCTCTTTCACAAGGTATGTATATTAGTTTCACTGATAAACCATTAATAAGATTTTCTTTTTGTTACTATTTTTTATTATAAATTCATGTGCAGACACTTAAAGAAGCATTTGAAATATTCTGCAATTTAAAAACTGAAGTCCACGGATTTTACTTCAATCGTGTACGAACCAAACATGTCGGAGGCAACTGATATTAAACTGATGGGTCGATCTTACAGTCCATGTTGTGTTAAATTTGGATTTTTATATATGTGCTCTTTTATTTCAATTGACAACTTTATAGAATTTGACGTTGGTATTTCTATTTTTGGGTTTTATTGTTAAATGTTTTTTTTTGTATATAACAACGTTACAAATGAGTTATGTTGCTATTATTAAAAAAAAATAATCCTAAAACATGATAATCTCACGTTCATACTATAGCTTTATTAAATCCATTGATCTTAGAACCATCATTACACACAAAATATACCCGTTCGGTTATTTGCATAAGGTATGTATTAATGATTTTGAATGTATAAAAGCCTTTTATTTGTACTTCAACTTTGTATTTGTGTTGATCAGGTACTTTGTATTTGTGTTATCAAGGATAACCGTATTATCAATACTTGATATAGAAGACAAACGAGCAATCCAAATACAAAGATGAAGTACAAATGAAAAGCTTTTATACATTCAAAATCATTAATACATACACCTTGTCTGATTTTGCTTATATTTCAAAGAGACAACTATTCCATATTAAAAAATATGTCAAAGTGCCCCGGCCATCGAACGGGTATAAAACTATACAAAATTGTATTTTAAATAAGTGTACATGTAAAAACACGTATTTTTGGTAAGTTTTCAATGTTTTCACAACTCAAGTGAGTTTTCAAAATATCCATTCCCTAATATATATATATATATATATATATATATATATAGGGGAGGGTTCCAGAGAAAACCGCATAGTGATACGAAAACTGAGAAAACCACTAAAAAAACTAACTTTAACCAAACCAAACCAAACCAAACGTACCCAGTATAATCCCACACATAGCTAACGCTATTAGTAGGGTCTGGGGAGGGTGTGATGAGGGCAAACCTTACACATAGCTAAAAAAACTAACTTTAACCAATAATATAATAATATTTATTTTTTATTTTATTTTACTTTTATTTTTTTTATAAGAGTATCAATATAATATTACATATTTTTATCAAAAAATCATTTAAATATTGGCTTACGTATACGTAACCCATAGTGTTACGTATACGTAAACAAAAAACAAACAAATTGCGGTTACGTATACGTAAGCCATATTATTACACATTGTTTTAGTGGTTTTCTTGGTTTTCGCCTAACTTCGTGGTTTTCTTTTGATCCCTCCGCTATATATATATATATATATATATATATATATATATATATATATATATATATGCGCGTGTGGTTGGAAATCAAGAAAAAGTCTGCTAGCACATTTCTAATTCAAATTTCCAACATTAAATGTTTTATATTACCCCTTCTAGTTCATATAAAATTACACATTCATTTTAATTTCAAGCAACCCTAATTAAGCTACACCAATGTAACAATAACATACAATTACAATAATGTAACATATACAAATAATTGCAACAGTAATTAAGCTACACGAATGTAACAATAACATACATCAACGTATTGAGGGTCCACAAAATGGAATTAATCTACACCAATGTAACAATAAGTTCCATACATCTTATAAGCTTCACCACACGTACTAAAATCATACCGACAACATGTTTTTGCTCCTCCTTTACATCAGGACGACAATACCTTGTTTCAGTTGGTGTCTGATATATTAAACTGTAATGAGAACCTAAACAAAAAGTGGAGAAAAGGATGTAAAACATAACCTGAACTGAGTGGTGAAATAAGTAGAAAAATTTGTTAATTATGGGTAATGTATACAGATTACACTAGTGTAAAGTAGAAATTACTATGTGAAACACTTGTGTAAAATAATCAAAAGTTGACATGAGATTTAGCTATATTAAGGAGTGGTTTAACAGTAGTAGAAGAAGTGAAGCCACTAATCATTTCAGTAAACAACCACAAAAAAGTCCCTCGACAAAATGCAAATTTTGGTGTAAGTCATTTGATTACATCAATGCAATTAAAAGAAAATGGGTACAAGATATATGATTACATCGGTGTAAGTACCTAGTATACAGGTACACTTGCTTGGAAAAATTGATATTTAAAGTATAACAAACAAAATTATAGACATATTAGATAAGGTTTCTTACAAAAATGAAGATGGAAATGATAAAAATAAGGATGAAGTATAATAAAAAAAGGTACAACCTAACTTGCAAAATGTACAACCCAACAAATTTAACACTTACATTGGTGTAACTTTACCTCAAACCAAGTTTTGACAAAAAAAAAAGTCAAAATTAAGGCCTCTTTCTTCAAAATTAGCCCAAGTTTAAGAAAAAAGTGGTGATGTTCACCAACATCGTATTAATCCTTATCATCCTTTGGAGAAGGATAATTTGCTCATGTTCAAATACTCCATGACTGCCCCATCTGGTAGTGATACAGATTTTGCTTCTGCTGTTAGGAAAATGGCTTCACATGACTCAGGTGTATAGAAGTATAACTGAAATCCTTATCAAGATACCACCATTGGATCGAGTAGAAGCTCTCATGTTTTGGCCAGCTCTTACAGCGATGGGCATGGAAGGATGAACTATGGAGATAGACCGGCTAACCGGAATTCAAGCCGTTCGGCTCCCGTCTGGCTTGAAACTGGAGATGCAGTTGGTAATGTTCTTGACGAAATATAATATTTCTGAAGTAGCTGCTTGTGTGCAGATGTAGAGATAGAGATAGGAGGCAACTTGTTTGATTAGAGAGAGAAGAGGGTGGTTTGAAGAGAAAAAAGTGAAAGTGAGTAGGGTTTTAAATAAAAGAGAGAAATTATTATGACTGAAAAGTCAGACATATTGGAACTGATGGTGCACATTTTCGAAAAGTGGAATTCGTGGTGAAATGTCGATACTACCCGAGAAAGTCAATAACTAGATGTCAAATACTGATTGGTTGAAATGAGTTTTAAGGTTTTTTTAAGTGAAAAAAGGGTTTTGATAGGAACACTCCATATATATATATATATATATATATATATATATATATATATATATATATATATATATATGGGTTAGATTGGAAACCTAATTGGGTTGTGAAAACTCCTAAAACCCTACATAGACCATTGATTGGATTTTGATCTAGGGCTAAGATCCTTTTAAATATTTGATCATCTTTTTTTATATTATTTTTTTACTTTAAAGTACCAAAAGAGTAATAAGGACATTTGACTTGGATTCAAGATTGTGTTGGGTAGTACAAATCTGAGTTCAATCAGTGTATCTATCAATCACACCAAATCTTATTCTCCTTGTATCCTAAAATTTCAAATATCAAAATTACAATCGATTACTATTCTGTTCTATCTTAATCTTTTCTCCAAAACTGATAAAAGTGGTTGAGAAGGACTTTGAAAATATTCTCTCATACATCTCTTTACTTGTTTGAAATTTCACAATCGAAAAAGTGGATTAAAGGTCCTCCTTACCGTCGTGAACGGACCAAGGCCGTTGGCCTAACCTTCCTTTCCTGGTACTGGCCCAAACAGGCCATCACCGTAGTCGTCCCGGTGTCGCGAACCAGCCTCATCGTTTTCTATTGTAGGCCGAGAGTAAGAAATAAGGCCATGGATGGGTTTAGGGTTCTCGCGAAGGAGGGGAGGGTTGGAGTTGCAGGTCATCCAAGAGAGAAGTGTTATCGGATTCAAATGGGGGTGTGGCGCTTGAGAATCAAGAAACGGCACCTAGGTTAATTAAATTTTAATATGATTAAATATAATAAAATATCGAACCTATTACAACGAGTTCTTTGCCAAACCAACTTAAATGATGTTGTTATGAATACTAAATATAATTTGATCCAACTTTAGTTACATACCTATTATGGTTCTTAGTAATCTCGTTCCAAACCCAAATTACATTATTTACTTATATTTTTTAAATAACTTATTATTTGATGATTAATCCTCGCATTCAATCCCCTAATTCTACATCACTTAATTAAATGGTACCTAGGTTTAATTAAAATTTTCAAGCTTGCCCCTTTTCTTTGAGGAAACTACATTATCGACTTTTTAATTTTTTAGTCTTATAAGGTATGGTACCATAATACTTTCTTTGACAAACTAAGTCCTAAACTAATATCGTGTTTTAAGAAAAGAGAATTTGGGATGCTATAATTTGTTACATACCTTTTCAGGAAAAAAATTACTTTCAATGGTTTGTTACATGTTAGTTAACTATACATTTAGGTTTTATATGTATATAACTATTCTAGAAATTTTGAATTATACATATTTGTTAAAGAAATGTTACATAGCGGTTGCATGTTACAGGAATATTACATGTCTGTTGGATGTAATATGCTTAGAATATTTGAATTATTCAAATGTAACATTTGAACATATGTAAAAAATTATTGTAGGATTTGAAAAATATACATACTTGTTACCGGTTTTTTAAAGTTTTATTCAGTGTAAATGTTTGCTAGATATGTATAAAATAGAATTGTATAAAAACATTATATAAATTTTGTTATAGAAATTTTGTTACAGTAATGTTACATGTCTGTTATATGTAATATTTTTTGAATTATACATATGTAGCTAACAAAGAAAAACTCCATATATACGATCAGTAACTGTTTATTGATTGAACATTAGAATATTTACAATATGTAACTGACAAATATTACATATGTAGATAACAAAAAATATTACATATGTAACATTTGGTAGTTACCTCTGTAAATTTTACAAAAAGCATAAAAACTCATACATACAATCCATTACAAATGTGTCTTCGTTTCTTGTATAACCAATCTTCAATATATCTTTATCTCTCTACCACACTCTTTTCTTTCTCATCTAATGGGTTCCGATTTGGGGCGATTAGTTCAACTCCACGGGAAGAAGAAACATTATGTAACTAGAAAAATGTTATTATCGACTTTTTAATTTATTTAGTCTTATAAGGTATGGTACCATAATTCGTTCTTTGACAATCCAAGTCCTAAACTAATCTTGTGTTTTAAGAAAAGAGAATTTGGGATACTATAATTTGTTACATACCTTTTTAGGAAAAAAAATTATTTGCAATGATTCGTTACATGTTAGTTAACTATACATTTAAGTTTCATATGTATATAACTATTCTAGAAATTTTGAATTATACATATTTATTACAGAAATGTTACATATCGGTTGCATGTTACAGGAATGTTTGATGTAAAATGCTGGAATCCACAAAGAAAAGCACCATAAATGTAATAAGTAAATATTAATTGTTTGAACATTACAATATTTATATTATGTAACTAACAAAATATTACATATGTAGCTAACAAAAAATGTTACATTTAGTAATTACCTATATAAAATTTTAGAATAAGCATAAAACCACACATATAAAATCCATTACAATTATGTCTTTTGTTTCTTAGCCTTGATATCGCAGTCGGCTAAAGGGCGGTCATCTTCGAGTTGTTTTCTTTGGTGAAGATTAAACGTTGCTGGTCTAAAGGATTCCTTCCTTGTCTTGGATTTCAGCCTTAACGTTGTCGATTGGGTCTGAACTTCCGACCTCAAGCTTCTTATAAGGAACATTTTAACTCAAGCTTCTTATAAGCAACACATATATGTATATAACTATTCTAGAATTTCTGAATCATACATATTTGTTACAGAAATGTTACATATGTTACAGGAATGTTACATGTATGTTGGATGTAATATGCTTAGAATTTTTGAATTATTCAAATGTAACATTTGAACATATGTAAAACAATATTGTAGGATTTGAAAAATATACATACTTGTTACCAAGTTGGTTCTTCCTCGTTCCTTCTACACATCTTTTTTCAAAAGCAAATATACGGTTATAAGTTGATTTAACTTTTTGAATCATTATATTGTAAGTTGTTTTTACATATATTCAAGAAAACACTTTTTCAGAAATAAGTATTTTGGAAGAAAAAAATGTTGTGTTTCTTTTTGCCATTTTCACAAAATTGATGATTATGCAATAAAAAACCAGGTATGAGTCTCAGAAAGTAAATCATCTGGCTTAGTTGAGAAAAGCCACATAAAAAGAGTTAATATGGTTAAAAAGCCTCCACCATCGTGGGTTGTTCTTTGAAAAACATTTTACAGAACAAATATGATATCACTAGGTTACATAAATTTCAAAAGGGGTTATTTACACTCACCTGATGACCATGACATAATCCAAACTTGAATTGACCAACAGTAATTGTTTTGGTCTCTGGATAACGAGAATCTTCATCATATTCACCTCGAGTTACATGCAAACTTGGACATAGACTCTTCAAATAATCATGAACTTCCTGCTCATGGAGACATATAAACCATAGAAAATGTGATGAGAAGCCAGATTAATATCCAAAAAACACATCATTAACCAGAGCCTGAACACTTGTAGGTGCTGCATTATTACTTGGGTCATTTAAAGATGGAGATTTGTGACAGATCTATAGATGGAGAAGTTGAGAGAAATGGTGGTGGTAGATCTAGAGAGAGTTAGAGAGAAATGATGATGGTGAAGCTTTTGAAATTAAAAAAAGGATAAAAAAGAGATGAAGTAAATGTAAGATCTTGAAAATAAATGAAGAGTATAATTTTCAATATCTTCAAATTTATGAGGAAAGAGGTTATTGGAAAATTAAGAAGAAGCTTGAAATCATAGGTTTTGGGGATGAAATGATGGTTGTTGGAAAGGAGGAAAAAAGAGTATTAAATGAGAAGAGAGATGATGACAAGTTTAGAAATAATAAATTATTATATAAAGTCTTCTAAATACGAAATTACCTATATACCCTTAAGTGATTAAAATACATATAAAGAATGGGTGAGGTGGATGAAAGAGAACCACATATTGAGTTTTGAGAGTTTTCACAACTACAATGAGATTTCACCCAATATATACCCATATATATGTGTGTGTGTTTAAACATGCTTTCGTGTTTCTTAACGCTTAGGGGTTGTTTGGTTCGCGAATTTAATTAGAATTGGAATTGGAAAACTTTCCATCTAAATTTGTGTTTGGTTTATCATTTAAAGAATTGGAATTGAAAATTTTTCTACCATTAAATGGTATTTAAATTCCTTCCCGAGTGTGAAGGATTTCTTTCTTTTGAACAACCAACGAATACTATATGTCTGGTCACCCGGGTAAACCTAATGGCGAAAGTTCACCCACGCCCGCGAATGCAGACAGCGCTGGTGACCCGACCCCCCACCATTCCAAAGGAAACCCACCACCTGAAAGCCTACTGTGGTAAAACCCCTGGCCCACCTGATAATATTTTTAATCAAGTGAGACTCAAACCCATGATCTTACATTGGAATGCCGTAGGGGTACCTCCTCCCAAACTAGTTGATCTAGGACTCATTGGCGTGAATGATTTCTAAACATTCCATTAGAATGTTAAAAGATTACTAAAAGGCCGATCATGTTTCTTATTATGCAATCTCACTAAGTTACCATGATCTCTAACATCAAAGTGGGATCAAACATAAATCAAAATCCGCTTCTGCCCCATAATTCATTTGATTCTTTTTCATCACAAATAAAAAAAAAATCAAAGATTTGTTTCTTTTGCCCCATAAAGCATTTGTCTTCTGCCACGTAAGTCATCTTTTCAATTTCAACGCCATTTGCAAGTGACTGATGAAGACGAGGAGCGATGATGAAGACGAAGAACAAGGAACAACAACCTGTTAAAGTCGAATAAATTGATTTGCATAAATCGATATACCGTACGAACAACGACAATGAACTGGACGAAGACAAATTTTTTTTTGAACGGTGTGGGCTCAACTGGCACGTCTCTCCAGGGTAGGCTCATACATCAGTCTACCCAAACAACCCCCAAGGAATTCAAAATCTGTAGAGGATGTTCCTAATTTTTATAAAGTGCACCTTACAAGATTCGAACCCATGACCTCTACAGAGGGGAAACCTTCCTGACCACCAAGGCAGAACCTTAATGGCGGACAAAGACAAATAAATCGAGTGAAAACTTGGTTAAAGGATATGAATGAAATTAGAACCTCTAGCGACAAAAAAAAGAGAAGTAATTCGAAAGAATAATAGATTGAAATCTTGGTTAAAGGAGAGGAATGAAATTAGGGTTGTAGAGAATTGGTCGCAGCTTTTTATTTGTTAGGAGAGGTCAAGGGGTAATTTTGTCCTTTTAAGTGTTTTCACATTCTAATTCCATTAATAATTTATCAACCAAACACATCATGGATTTTTGAAGAAATCCATTCCAATTCAAATTCAAATTCCGTGTCCATAATCGAGGTTGTAACATTCGGCCTCTCGTACCAACAATATTGTCCGCTTTGCCCCCTAAGAGCTCACAGATTTATTTTTGGTTGCCCGGGTGACAACTTCCCAGGGGGTCACCCATCCATGGATTACTCTCACCTGAGCACGCTTAACTGTGGAGTTCTCCTCTCATCCACTACATTATGCCCCAAAACTCGTTGTGGTATTTGAGGCGGGGCATTCCTTATGAACCCAGCATCTCACCCGTGGACAAAACATAACATAACGATATGAGATTTGCCTAAGGTGTTACAGAGGCGGCACAACTTTATACGCGTCTTTTTACGTACTTAGCCACGTCAACACGCAGCTGATTAATACAAAAATAAACAAAATACACCTATGCAACAAACATTTTATCCATACATCACTTAATTATTTTTTCCTGTTAAGGGAAATACTTTTTTTTGAAGCTATGGGTAGTTTCGAACTTTTAAGTTAATCTATGTATATTAAAACGATGTATGCAACAAAATTTTTAGTTCTTTTTATGTCTTAGAATTTGAACTTTATTACGGAAATAACTCACACACGTCTTTAATGAGATTATTTTGATTGATGGTACTACACTTTATTTGTATAGTATAAAAACGATGTTATACAATATGAAAACAGTAAAAGAAGAATTGAACCCTCATTGTTAGGAGAAATCTTTTATCACAGCATATTCATCATACATCATGGTTGCTTACACGGTGTAGTTTCTTTACTCAATTTGAGGAGTGGGAAAGGAGGGATAGACGAAAGGAACAACGTACAATTGCTGTTAGGAAAGGATATAATGAGTCGGCCAGTTATATTCGATCAAGTTATTTTGTATTTTTCTTCTTTTAGATGCTGGAAACGATAATCACTAGTAGAGTCGTGAATATATTACCGTTTTGAAAGAAAACGAGTTTTAATATTTGATTCAGCGGGTGATCGGGTCGGTTCATGGGAGATCGTTTTTTTTCGTTCTTGTTGGTTCTCTTTTTTTTTAATTTTTTTATTTTGACCCATGTAGTTATTTTCGTATTTGTAGTTTTGTAACTGCTTTTGTGAGTCTCTTGTAATGGCTCGTTTCTTGTTTTCAGTCGTGTTACATCCTCTCTAGTTCCTTACTAGTGGGGTTTTAATATAATTTTTGCCCTTAAAAAAAGGATTATTAGGTTTTAATAATCCCACCTTTTAACTGGTCTCGTTAAACACCACCGTTGTCTCTGTTTGGACTTGCTGGAAAGAGAGACCAGTTAAACACTACCAGAGCCAATTTCAAAACCCACCAAGAGACCACTGCTACCTTTGTTCGACTTTCCGGCGGTTCGCAGATGTCCACGTCATATAAAGTCTAACGGCGTTAAGTTTTTTTAACGGATGGTCTAAGGTAAGAAAATAGTTTAAAAATAGAGACTGGTGGTAAGAATATTATCAGTTGAGATTATTATGGGCCAATTAATAAAATATGTGATTATTAAAATCCAATAATCCTAAAAAGTATATTTGATTCAGCGTAAATAAAAAATCTATTATATTACTATTTTTATTGTATAATTATAGCATTTGGGTTCTACTATATTAATATTTGTAAAAATACAATAGAGAATGATTTTTATCAACAACCATCATCAGATAGGTTTGTTTTCTTTTTTTTAAATGGATGTCGGTTAGGATGTCGCTAACCCCACTTAATCCAGAGTTCAAGTCCTGCAACAGAGGGTGTTCCTGGAATTATGAAGTTCATCTTGTAAGAATTGAACCTGAGACCTCCACAGAAGGAAAGTTTTAAGACAAAATCCCTGACCACCGGACCAAAGGCCCGATAGCCGTCATCAGATAGCTAATATGCCCCCTAGTGAAAATATTAAAAGCTTATAGTGTCCAATTTTCGATAAGAAACAGGGCTTTATTACCAAATGACACCCCATTCTTGAACATGGTTTTTGCATTTTTATGTAGATACAAGTTTTATTTTCAAACATTGATATATCATGCTTTATAATATTTATATTACTATTATTTTATAAATATATTCTCTTTATGTGAATTGATATTTAGAGAACATATAAGTTTATCCTCAATGTAGAAAATTTATTTCCATACAATGGTATTTGTGATGAGTATATATTGTCTTATAAAGTAACTATGATTATTTAGTTTTTTTCCAATAACCTTTTTTTAATTATAGTACAAGTTTTTGGTCATTTTTTTAGATATTTTTTCCAAATCATTTATTTGTAGAAACCCTATATGGGTTGTGGACATAGGTGCGGTGAAGGGGCTAGCCACATAATTTGTTTAACTATGCATAAAAGGCGCTATACCTTGCCCCACCTTCTTGCTTTTCACACTCACCACAATGGAGGGCGGTGTTACTTGGGTTTTGTCACATGTCCACTTCATCCTTACCGCATGGTACGGTAAGACCATTAAGTATAGCCTTAGGTTAGTATTTTAAAACTTTTCTTGAATAAAGTCCGGTTGTTAGTTAAACCGGACTTTATTAGGTCATCAATACGTAATAAAAACTAGATTATGTTTGGTTGTCAAATAGGTCTCCAAGAATATATATCCTAGATAGTAATGAATAAACCTTATCATTGTAGTTTACTAAGGAAAAATCAACTAAAACAATGAATGGATAACACACATGATAAGCTTTTGTTGCTTATAAGTACATATTTCATGGGGAACACGAAACTAAATACTATATAATATGAAACGAATAACATTACAAACACAAATACTCCTATACATGCACATATATTCCATCTATTAATACACAACAGATCAATCACTTTGTTCAAATCCAGTTCAAACACAAAACTACTAAATAATCAAATGAAGAAATTAAATGTTCTTATCTTAATTTTTCTACACCTAAAACACTTGAAGCTAGTTTGCATCACAAATTAATACTCCTAGAACACCATCCCATTGTCATTATCATCATCCTCAAATTCTATGTCTTGTAGATTATGGGCAGGGATATAGTCTTCAAAACCCATGTCATAAAAGATACCATATCGATCTTCGCACTTATTATTTGAGCTTATAGTCATTTGATTCGTCGATTCATTCAAGGCGGAATCTTGAGGTTGTTGGAGAAGATTTGGAAGGTTGCATTGTTGTGGCGATATGCCAAAGTAATTTTGGTGGTGGTTGTGGATGTGTTGAGGTGGGCTTTGATTGGGGAGGGCAGTGGTGGAGGTGTTGGTGAATGGGTGGTGATGGTGGTGGACACAAGGTGGTGGCTGGTAGCAGGCGGTGAGGGTAGGAGATGGAGCAAGATTTGTTGAATTGGCTTTATAAGCTTTGTTGTGATACATGTCTTGTGGACAGTGTTCGTAGCTATTGTCTCCCTTTGCTTTGTAAAACACTCTACATAAAACCCAATCTTCCTGTTCACTCAACCAAATAAAAGAGGGATGTTAGTTAAATTGATGTATATTTTAGAGCTCTTTCCAAGGAGAAAAACATGAAAGAAAGATATTATTCTTCTTAAATAATTTCCACTACTAGAAAACTTACCGGTTTTTGATAAAATATGTTTTTTTTAGAAAGAAGCTCGGAAAAATTTTCAGACAATTTTCCAACAAATATATTCCTGTTGGTGAAAAGCTTGTTAGAAAATTTTCCGGACCACATTTTTCTAATCAGTTTCAGACGATAATTATGGTTCAGACCAAATTATGTATGTTGTCAGAATTTCGTCGCCAAAATTATGTATTTTTATGGTCGGAAAGTTGTCAGAATTTTCGACTAACTTTTATATTGGAAATTTTCGTTAGAGATGAACAAGTTTTCTAGTAGGGTATGTTCTATTCCCTTTGAAAGTTTAAAGACAATATTCGAATACACGAATTAGTTGATTATACCTTGGGAGGATTATTAGGGTTTTCGAGGCGAAATTCATGCATGATCCAACCTGTTTTAATCCCATTTGGTGCTCGGTTCTTGTAAAACACTAAAGTCTTCCTCATCCCTATGGTGACACACGTTACTGGATCAACTATTGTCCTATCTTTTCCGGTGGCCTTCCAATATCCAGATGTGGTAGCCCTGTTAGTTCGGTAACCAGTTGCATACTTGCGATCGCGGAAGCTGAAGAAATACCACTCACTTGAATTGAGTTTTCCCGTCTCTTTAATTAGCATAAAAAAGTTCAAAAATTAATAAGTAACCATGTATCTTAAGTCATTAAAAACTTTACAAGATATATATTGAATGCTTGAATATCACATATAAGTTTAAAGAAACATGAGACATTTTCAAGTGTGATATGTTTCAATTCTTGGAGAGGATGAAATGAAAAGACAAAAAATATGATGTAGAATATTGTTGGTAGAATGTCCATTTCAGAATATGTACTTATTACCATTGATGTGTATGTGACAATAATATGTTTCCATCAATTGACATGACATAGATGCATCACATATATATAAATACAGGGGCGGAGGATATAAGGGGCCCGAGGGTTAATTTATATGTATTCGGCCGAAAATTTTATAGTTCCGGCCCCCATTATATGAAAAAAATCCCCGGGCCCCCCTGCGAAAATTTTCAAGCTCCGCCACTGATATACTTCAATTGAATTATTCATGTTGATCGATGATTTTATTGTTTGAATGTATAGTCTTGGTACACGGAGGCTAGCTGTTGTTCCTTTCGTACGTAAATAGATCAAGCTAAAAACGCGTTATTGTCTAATTGATGTTTATTGTTGCTCTCTTTGTAAGGAACACGTGGAAGAAAGCAAGATATTGCTCACTAGCATATACCATCTTTTTCCAATTATTGCTTTTTAACTACCCCCACCCCCCCTCCCCCCTCTCAAATAAAAATAAAGTCCTTAAAATCGCAGAATGACCTTTGTAACAGAAAATTGAAGGATAATGATTTAATAAAAGTGGAATTTTTATAGACTTTATTGATTGAAAGATAGATACATACACTAGTGTATACATCTAATTTGGATGTCATATCCAATAAAAGATATATTGATTCCATATTCAAAAAGGTACTTTAGGCGGAGCTTGTCAAGAAAAGTTAGTGTTCTTTACTTTTTATGGCTATATCTGGATTTTCAAACACACAATTGAAGCTACCTACACCAAATTAAGAATCCAATTCCCCTAATTAATCATGTACGTATATATGTAATATTTTATACATCTACAAGCATTGTATCATACCTTAGATTTTCATTTTAAAGTATATATTCAGAAATTATACATATATGTATGTATATGTACACAAATATACATATACATACACACACGTGTGTGTGTGTATATATATATATATATATATATATATATATATAAAAGGATGTTCAAATAAGAAGTGATATTTCACTAAAAAGTCTAAAAAATAAAAAAATAAGAACTATATAATATATCATAAATATTTAATATGTAAATTTTTTCTATTAAGTATATATAATATTGTATTTATTCAACTCATGTAATACACGTGGTTTATAACCTAGTGTATATATATATATATATATATATATATATATATATATATATATATATTAGGATCCCGTGTATTACACGGGTTTAATACATGTAATGTTATATATTTATTAATAAAAAATTTATGTTTTTAAAACCCATGTATTACGGAGGTTGAATAAAATATAATGTAATCTATTAACATATACACACGTCAAAATGGAACAATGTGAATATGTAAATATATGATTAATTTTTTTTTATTTGAATCCTACCTAGCTATAAAATTGTTTTTAGTTTGTAGAATCCCTATTATAATAAAAAACTAAATTTTGTGCCACTTGTCAACACCATATTAATTCTCATATCCATTTTCCCCTAAAACCACATTTACATCCTTCATCCAATATTTCCATATTTAGCTTATTTTTTTTAAAGATTACATATCAATTTCATCATTATATCCACTATCTCACATTTTTTTAAAGTTTATCATCAAAAGTGAATATTAAAAAAAAATAATAAAAAGTAGGATATTAAAAAAAAATGAGTTTTTAAAATTTTATCAATAAAAAACCAAAATTTTAGTTTTACATAAAAAATTTGAAAATACTACTTTTGTATTTTAAATAAATATGTGTTAGAATAAAATTTGCTAATATTTAATTAGTAGTTTTTTAATTAAGTTTGATATCAAATTTGTATAAAAAATGTGTTAAGATATTTATCAATATAATCTTAATGTTTCACCCGTGTGTTACACGGGGTTTAAAACTAGTTCATAATAATATGATTAAACAAATTAATTAATGATAAACATAATTTTAAATTCAAAAATGTGTAGGTAAAATTGAAAGAAATAATTAATTTTATTTCCTAAAATAACGCAGTTGATTATTAATAGGAGAGAGAGGCGTGAAAATGAAAATGAGGATGCCTAGAAATACGACAAGTGTCCTTCTAGTTTACTTGTTTATTATGTACTATATATATATATATATATATATATATATATATATATATATATATATATATATATATATATATATATAAACAAACCTACTAAAATTTCATTCCCGAGGGCGGGATGAAGACAAACATTTCCTTGATCTCGAGGATAGAGAGTCTACTTCTCGGCACACCTTCAATTTCAATTGTTATGAACTCTCTTTCCCTCTAAGTAAACCGCACGGAGCGTCTATTTTTTTATATTATCATGCATAGCTTTATAACGAGGGCGACAATAACATATAAAGTTTTTTTATAAATCTAAAATCTACCATGTATATCAGATTTAAATCAAATTGATGTATGAGTGAGTGCGCGTCATACGCGTCATAACCTTGAGTATCATCGTGACTAACATGCATATTATAAAACTGGATCAAACCAGTGTTAGAGGTTGTTTGGTAGTCACTTAATTATTTCATTAATAGGCTACCTCTGAATCGGTCAGAGGTAAGGGGTGTTTGTTTCACTAACAACCCATCTCTTAATGGTTCAGCTGAAAAACATGTTGAACCATTCAAACCACTTAATGGTCCAACACTTAATGGTCCAACAATTAATGGTTCAACTGAAAAACCATGTTGAACCATTCATTTAACCTCTTAGTGTTCGTAAAATTCACAAACAAATTGCAGGATAAGCAAGATTTGAGAACCATGAGTACGGAACTGGTTGGTTGCTCATATAATTATCACTCTCATGCATAGAACCAGAAGCTAGTATTCAAAGAAAGTTGCTAAATTAGAACTTTTTATCAAAACACAATAATCAAATAGATAACCTATTTTGCCTTATAACTCACCAGGAAGCTGCCAAGGCTCACAAGTATGAAGATCAATTTCCATTAAAGTTCCCTTACACACTTCTTCATTAGCTATCTTCTTAGAAAGATAGTGGGAAATCAACTCTTCATCACTTGGGTAAAACCGAAACCCTGGTGGCAGTGTGGCTCCAAGATCCCTCAAACCCATCTCCTGATTTTAACTAAACAGCAAGATTATAGGCTATATTAATGACGAGAAAACTGCTTGAAGCTTTTCTAGTATGTGTGTCGCATGAGTTAATATAATAAAGAAGAAGAAAGGTGGTGTTGTATTTATATAAGGGAATGGAGGCTGAAAGGTACCTTTGCCATCATGAATTCCTTAATAATTCATCAATATTCTAACTTGTAATTATGCTTGTATAGGTAGTTATTATTTCCAAGGGGGAACTTTCAAGAAAAACCAATGTCACAAGAAACAAACACATCTGTACCTCTATGAATGCATTACTGTTTTCATATTTAATTAATACTTAATGTTCTTTGGGATTTTCGGGATCTTTGAGAAATATAAAGTTTTTTTTTAAACGACAAATTTGGATCACTGACGGACCACTGAAGTATTATCGTGTCATCAGTGGTACCACCCGATCATATTCTAACACCAAGTCACCAATTCAGAAGGAAACCCATTTTTTTCTGGGAAAACCCCCTTGTAAGATTTGAACACATGACCTTATGGTCACTGAGCTTTATCCTCCCACCAAGATGCCGCTGGCTATTATACCTTTGGTATAATATTTTTTGGCTAAGTTTATGCTCTTTATTAATTTGAGAATATTTATTTGTTGGCTTAGTTTACTTAGTCACAGAATTTAGGGATTAATTATCAGATTCAAAACTTTTAACCTGTTTTAAGTCTAATGCATAAAAAAAACTACCTTTAAAATGTATATCAGATTTAAAAATTAACAAAGAACGATTTACTATAGCTATTGCTGGAAAACCCAATCATCTAAATTATTTAAATTTATTAGATGTTGAAAAGTAACTACCCAAAGAACTAAAAAAGGAATAAACTTAGTAGATGGAGGAGACTGTAGCGCAAGACTTTAAAATAAGGTGCATGATCCAAAAGCATTAAGTTTATGAGTTGATGTGAGAAAACCTCCAAAATTCAGCTTTGTTACCGTCTTTGTTAAATTTATATCATTGGATCTTTCAATTGTTTGATTGTTGTTAATGATCTTGTAACTTTTAGGCGCATAAAACCAAACACAAAAGACAAAATTGCTACATTTAAAGCTAGCTTATTGCATATATATATATATTGGTTTAGGGTTTAAATGAAAGAATAAGAGAATCTTTAAATGAAACCATAGGAAGAGAACCATGGACTAAACCAACAACAACCTATCAACAAAAGTCAAATTATAGAGGAATAGGTAATAGATTACCTATAGGACAGATCTATAACAGTAGTATGCTAGTATTAGAACAACAGAAACCACAACTAAGGGCAGATGAAGTCCTAACATGGGAACAAAACGTAGTAAGAATGTGGGAAACAAATAAGAAAGATAGTATGGATATGTTTGCTTATCTAGAAACAACTCCAGGACCAACAGCTCTAGGAATATGACAAAGTAAAAAGGCTCATAGTTCAGACCAAATTAACAGATTAAAAGCTATAGGAGATAATCCATATAATTTTACTTCTCAAATAAGAACCCTTATTTTAGGAGTAGATCCAGCTAAAAATAACAATTTAATATAAGATACAGCTATTAGAAATTTAGAACAACTAAGTATAGCAGATATGAAATATATAAACAAATTGACATTATATTTTACAAGATTATTAGCACAAACAGGACAATCGACGGATGATAATTTATGTGATAAATATTTTATAAAATTACCAGGAGATTTAGGAAAAAAGTATACATGAAACCTGGAAGTTACAATATGGAAGCCTAGCAAACATATGAATAGGACCTAGAATAACCTTTACATTTAGCATTTTAGAAGAAAAATGTAAAGAAGTTGCATTAGAAGAACAACTAAAAAGAAACGCATTTACATTTTGTAAAACAACAATTTACACTCCACAAGCCTATAGATATTATGATAAGAAAAGGAAAATTAGAAAAAAGTACTTCATACAGCAAAGAATATAAACCATATAAAAAAAATATCAAAACAGATATGTTAAAAAACCTCATACTAGAACATGCAAGTGTTTTATATGTGGAGATACATAACACTTAGCTAATAAATGTCCAAATAAAAATAAAAATAAAAATATAGATAGAAGCAATTTAGTCGAACAACTTAACGACTATGAAATAGAAGCATTAGATACAGATCACATAGATAATGAATCAATATACAGTATATATAGTGAAGAAGATTAGTCCTTAACAAAAATCTCATACACATATATGAATCCAGAAGAATGCAAGCATGATTGGAATCATAAAAAGGGAAATAATTATATCAAATGTTATATTTGTGAATACTACCCAAGTATAGACAAAAGATCCTAATGTAATATATGCTTCAAAGAAATTTGTCATATTTGTATTAAAATTATTCACAATATAGAACCAAGTACTAGTACAAATACAAATAAAAACGAATACGATGAAAAATTCAAAAAATTAAAACTAGCTATAGAAATTAACAAATTAAGAATAGAAATTATGAATAGTAAAATTACCAAACTTGAAGATTTAGTAGAAAAGAAAAAACAGGTGGTCGAATTTTCAGATATAAATAACATGGCTACAGAATCAGAAGAATTGGAACAAACTTTTATACAAACTAAAGGGTCAATAAATATGATAATATACAATGTAGACTATGGCTTGATACTAATACACCAATAGACTTAACAGCTCTAGTAGATACAGGAGCAACTAAAAGTGTAATATCACATAGTTTTACACATGAAAAATTTCATAAACCACTTATATACAAATTAATAACAAGAACTGTAGAAGACATATTAATCAACATAACACACTATATAGAACCGGTAGGAATACAGTTTTTAGATTTCGCAGAAAATTATAGTATAAAATATGATATTTCCCAAATAAATATAAATCCTTAATATATTAAATCCAGAGACTTTGTTATAGGATTAAATTTTATATTAGGATTAAATGAAGCTATTACTATAACAAAAAAACTTTATAACCATTAGTAAACAAATTTACAGTTTTCCTACGTTAAGATATAATAACATAACTGAAATTGCTCACAAAAGAGGAGAAAAAGAAAATTTAGAATTTTTAAATAAAAATAAAAGACAAAATTTTATTGAAAATGAAACTATACAACTTCTCACAAACTATATAAACTATGAATTAGAAAAAGGCCAAGATATTACTAACAATATTAATCATCCTATAATTATACATTTAGAACGAATAGGCCTTATAGGAGATGATATTACTAATTCAAAGGTTAAACACGTTTGTAAATTTAAATTAAAAAATTCGGACATCACTATAAGAAATACAAATATAGAGTAAAGTCCTCTAGACAGAGAAGAATTTAAAAAACAAATTCATGAAATGAATAAACAAGGATTAATTAGAAAATCAGAAAGCCCTCACAAATCAACAGCTTTTATAGTTAAAAACCATAACGAAATAAAAAGGGGAAAAACAAGGATCGTCTATAACTATAAGAGATTAAACAATAATACAGAAGATGATAGTTATAATATTCCTAATAAAGACAGCTTAATACAGCTAATACAAAACAATAAAATCTTTTCTAAATTTGATCTAAAGTCTAGTTTTATTCAACTACATTTAGAGGAAGATTTTAAAAAATGGACAACTTTTACATGTTCTGAAGGATTGTATGAATGGAATGTTCTTAGCTTTGGACTAAAGAATGCTCCATCAATATTCCAGAGATTTATGGACAGTATATTTCTTAAGTACAAATTTTGCCTAGTATATATTGATGATATACTAGTAGCAAGTGAAACAGTTCAAGAACATGAAACACATCTACAACAAGTTTTTAAAGAAATAAAGAAAAATGGATTAGTCATATCTAAGAAAAAGATGGAACTATTCAAAAGAAAATTTTCCTTTTTGGACTAAAAATTGGTAACGGAAAAATTGAATTACAACCACACATTTCTACAAAAATTCTTGATTTTCCAGAAAAACTAACTAGTTTAAAACAAATTCAAGCTTTTTTAGGCCTGGTAAATTATGCTAGAAAGTTTATTCCAAATCTCTCAAAACTAGTAGGTCCTTTATACAGCAAAACCACTAAAAATGGACAGAGACATTTTAATAATGAAGACATTATCTTAATCAGAAAGATAAAGGAAAGGGTTAAAGAAATTGTTGGAACCTAGTAGTCCATATAAATAAATTAGATTTAGATTTGTATAACTTTAGAGTTTTCGGTCGAAAACACTTTTCGATCAGAAGATTTTGATCGAAACTCTTTAGTATAAATAGTTTTGTCTTTTGTATTTCAAGTAATGATTCTCATTTGTATTGTTATTTTCAAATTTATCAAAGAGAATTTCTGTGTGTTTTGCTGTTAATTCCTGATTACATTGCTGGAATAATGAAGATAATCATCATGATTGTATGCATCTTATGTGATTGATTATATCCTTATCGTTCATCTTTGATTTGATCATTTCGGTGTGACTTGGATTTCTGGATTGATTCCGCCAATTCAGAGAGTGATTGAAGACTTGAATATCAGCAGATCGTAGGGAATCACAGAAATCAAACCCTTAGAGCTACCGCTTATGACAGAATACATAATCATAGAGGTTGATGGATGCAAAGAAGGATGGTGAGCTGTTCTCATTTGCAAACCTAATGTTTATAGTCATAAGAAAGAAGAAAAAATATGTTCCTATTACAGCGGAAGCTTTAAAACTTGAACCACTTGGACCAGTTTAGACTTTGAAATTCAAGCTTTAGTTAATGCTTTTGAAAAATTTAAATTATTTTTACACAAAGACTTTACAGTAAGAACAGACTGCGAAGCCATAGTTAAATTTATTAAAAACAATCAAAGCAAAAAAGATAAATAGAACAAGGTGGGTAAATTTACAGAACATTATCCAAGGTAATGGATATACTATACAGTTTGAACATATTAAAGGAAAAGATAATGGGATAGCTGATTTGTTATCTTGAAACATTAACAAATTACTTTTTTCAGATAGATAAGAAGCAAAAAGGAAAAGAAAAGATGGTCATTAAGCCTAAACAGCTTAGAAAGAATTATTCGCCAATGAGCATTTCATCTAACGATGATGAAGAAAATACAAAAAAACTGATGAGCTAAGCTTTTCAAGCTGAAAAAATATACAGTTCTAGACATGCAGCTTCTCTATAGATACAAAACACCCAAGTTCAGCAAAGTTCTAGATAGTTACCTCCTTATATGAGCTCATATTTCCTTAACTTCACACAACCTTTACACAACCCAGCCACTTATTCCAAAAACATAGTTTATAAAAAAACCAATAACACCCCCAAAACTTATATCTTCTTCTAACAATCCTACCATTTCTTTTGGCTCTTATGTCTTACAAGTCTGTAATAACATCCACACAAAATTTCGTCCCATTAGTGGAATGAAGCTAACAGATAAACAACAGTGTTTATTAGACAACTTATGGCATATTCAAACTATGGCTCATGCATCCTCCTTTAAATTCCAAATTTTAAATGCTCTAAGCATATATTTCAGTGAACAAGGAGTAAAATTCCCTGAAAAACCGCCTCCAAAGTTTACACATTACATAATTTTTAGAGGCACCAAAATTGGTATTTTCAACAAATGGAAAACAGTTGCAAAGTTTATACAGTGTCCCGGACCAATTTACAAAGGATATCACAGTTTTTCTGAAGCTTTGAAAATTGCTAGAGAACACTTTGGTATAGACAGCTTTTTCATTGAACCTGAAGATGTTCAAACATTTTCACAAATTACAAAAAACAAGTCATGAACAGATTATAAAGGCTCAAGAAGAAACTATTGCAAATTTGCAAAAACAACTTATACAACAAGGAAAAAATACAAAGTCTATACAAAGCCATATTGAAAATAGTATTTTAAAACAGAAAGTTGGCATTCTCGAAGCAAAAAATATACAGTTTCTACAAAAGCTTGAGAAAAAAGAAGGAAATTATAGAAGCTATGAAGCTTTTAAAGCCAAAATGTTAGACACTCCCTAGAAATCTTGTCTTCAAACAATGTTTGATCAATTTCCAGAATTTGAACAGATGGTATCACAAAAAGTTTGTACATAATTTCCATTAGTATTATATGAGTTACAACTTAGACTCATGATGATAGCCCTTAACGAAGAAAAAATTAAAGGGGTAACAGTCATAGAAAGAACAGATAACAATGGAGATGGAACTTGTTTTCTCCTTCTTCAAATAAATCTTAAACAAACAGATGTGCCACATGATCTAATTCTATAATTCTACCATAATGGTATGCTTGACTACATTGAATTAGAACTAAATTAAAAAACAGAAGGCATTATAAATCTCTTTGGAGAAAAATTTGTAATTGCCACAGGGAATATCTCTACACATATATTTCCTCCACATATTGGCTGCAAAATTTTCTCCTCTTTTCCATTTGCTAATGATCACACATATAGACCTGCAAGGAAAAGAATGTTTATTAGTCATAAACTTTCTGAAAAAGATTATTTAAAAAGACTCGCTATACAAAATGAGATTCAATTTTCAGATCTCTACTGGGTCGATAACATTGCCAAAGAACACCTTGATGCTACTAGCCAAAGAAAAGATATTAAACAGTTTATTATTCAGAATCAGAAGACTCCCATTTTGCCATCAGGCTTTCATTGGGAAAACTACCATCTTCTTGCCGAAGGACATTATATACAGATATGGACACATAAAAACTGGAACATGCTTCTTCCCTTCATTGGAGAAGGAGAATCTCTTGAGCTACAACATATAATAAATTCAGAAGATTTTTGTGATGAAATCGACTCCGAAACTGGAACACCTCCATCCATACCGGACACCCACAGGGACTTATAGAAGATTATCAAAAAACGTAAGCAATGATGTTTATCCCTGCCAACAAAGTCTACACAATTATTTGACCGACACATATCTGTAGATAAAAAGAAAAGTTTTTTGTTTTTAGTATCTTTAATTTGTAGCCGTTTATTTTTCTTTTGTGTTTCTTGTCTTATAGCTTAGTGCTTTCCTTTCTTTGCCTATTTAAGGCAAGCTCTTTCATTTGTAATGTACACCGAAAAATATCAATAGAATCATTCTCAGTTATGAGCAACTAAACTATCTCTTTCTGGTTTCTTCTTGTAAACCCTTATTCTCTTAATAGTTTTCTCTAGTTCTTCATACTATATCCCAAATATATAAAAAAAGTGTTTACTACCCTTGTCATCCGCATCCGCTAGTTTACTACCCTTAGCATCTGCTGCAAATACTCGTCTACTACCCTTGTCATCCGCTGCAAATATATTGTAAGTTTTTATGTGTTTTTAAAATCTCTGATGCCTCACTCTGTTTTGGTATCAGAGCAAAGGCTTTCCTAATATCTAAAAGACTAAGACAGGTACATGTCAGGCAACTTTGGTATGCTTAAGTCCTATTTTATGGAGACCCTCTTAGGTGAAGATTAGGGAAAACATTTGCTTTGATTTACTAATCTAGACAAGTAGTCAAAGGATTTATATGTTTCATAAATGTTTGTTTAAATTTTGCTATGTTAAAATTGGGATATAGGAAAATATTAAAAGAGAAAACTCGAGAGATAAGGTGCTTACTAAGAGAAATCAGATTCTTTTAAAAAATTATTTAATTATCAAAAGTATTCAAAAAACTCGAATTCTTAAACTTAGAATTTGCAGAACGGAGCGAAGTTAAGAATATAAGTAATAATTACTATAATCAAATTTGTAGATTTAAAGAACCACATACACATAGTCTCCATACAGAGAATATACATTTGAATAGTATTACAGATCTTATTATAAATCTAGGATTTAGTTTACAAAAAGAATCTATAAATAATAAACACCTATTAGAAAGAATTATTCAATTAATTACAAAAGAAACAGAAGAAATTAAAAAACTTACAGAAAATTTAGAATATATAATAGAACAGAATAATCAAATCTTGTTAGAAATAAAAAATATTAGAAAAAACAAACATACGTTAGAAACAGATGAAAATTCTATCGAAATGAGAAAACTCTTTATTCGTGAGAAAACTAGAGAAACCGTTACAAACAAAATCCAAATGAACTCATTTACGCGGCGTTGGTTTCGCGAGTTTTCTCATGAACTCAAACCTATATATGTATATATATATATACTATCTAATAAATAAAAGATTTTACATGATACGTGTGGCCTCCATATTCATTCTTATCAATTTTTTCCTACATCTCTCTTATTAAATATATATCTATATTTTAATAACTAGCTTAGTACCCCGTGTTTACGCAACGAATAAAAAAATACTAATACATAAAATTCTTAATTTTTTATGTATATATTTTATATGTGTAAAATGTATTACATATACGATTGATAGAAAAAAAAAATAAGAATATATAAAAATTAATATATAATTGGGTTTCAAAAATACTTTAATTACTATTTAATATAATTTGATTTTCATTACTATTTGATTAAAAGTAAAAGTTATATAATTATATTTCAAAGTTTTTTTTATATATAATAAGAGATAATTTAAAATAAATACTTTTTATTAGTATAATTAGTACTTTATTTAAAGATATATTATTATTAAAATATAGATGTGCATTTAATAAGAGAGAGATCTGAAAAAAAAGTGATGATAATGCATATGGTGGCGACACGTGGCATATAAAAAAATTATTTATTATATAATACAAATAATATATTTTTAAATAAAATACTTATTATTGATAGGGTGCGAAAGCACACGTCTTTATTCCTTTGTTTTAATGTGTTCTAAGTAGTTTTATATTAGTTTTGAGTCAATTTTATGTACATTTGAGTCGTTGGTCTTATTTGTAGGAGCTTGGGAATATTAATGAAGAATACGTGAAGAAAACGAGCGAAGAAACGAAGCCCGGAAAAGTCCAAAGATCAAAAGACAATTTTCTGAAATTTAGGTCTCTCGCGGTACGCGAAAGACGAGTGTAATAATTCTCGCGGTACGCGGGAAACTCCAGGAATCCGCCCGACTATTTTGGTCCTCGCGGTACGCGAGGATCCAGTCAACATTCTCTCGCGGTACGCGAGAGGGCCGTTTTCCGCAAAACCCTAATTTTCTAAATTAAAAAGATTTAAACGGCCATTATGAGAGAGTTGGATTCTAAGCCGTTCCAGGGAAGAAAAAGAGGCGATTTTGAGCTTGGAAGTCAATTGAAGCTGAAGATTGAAGCTTTTGGATTCCGGGTTTGTGTAGTTGCATTCTAGGGTTTAAAGATTCAAACTTTGTCTTTGATTTTATGTTTTGAACCTATGGATCTTGCTATTTGCTTCTGTGTAGATGTTCTTAGTATGATTCTAGGCTAGATCCTTGATCTACCTAGGTCAATATGATGATTATGTGTTAAAGTTTCGATTTTTATTCGGTTTTTGGATTTGAATGTTGGATTTATGATTTAGTAAAGGTTTGAGTTTGTTTATGTGTGATGTTAGTGCATGTTTAATTCTGATTATGTGGTTGATTATGCTTTTCTGCGTTGATTGTGGTTGTCTGCCAGTTTGATCTTCGTTTCTGGTTCATAGACTTTAGGGTTTGTGAGTTAGAGTGGTGTCTAGACGTAGTAGCCATAGAAAACCTAGTTAATTACTGATTATAAGTGAATGTGTGTCCTAGTTCAATACCCGAGAGGTGAGAATTAGTCGTTTAGTCTTCGTCATTAGGAATCCGAGTGTTAGCTGTCTGAGAGGAAGTTGGTATTAGGTGTCTAGTGATAGTTGCTATCCGAATCATAGTATCCATTCTAGAACTACCCCATGCATTCCTTGAGTGTATGGTAAGCGGTGAGACTGAGAGGTAATCCGTTTATTAGGGTACTTGTCATAGTAGGAAATACCCGAGAGGTGATCCGATCATCTGGTGAGTTAATGTCCTTAGGTTGTCTTCTGGTCACATCCCGAGACCGAGAGTGATCGGGAATCCACTAGATATCTTTTAGGTGTTATATCTTTAGAAACCCAGATCCAACCTAGTTCCAAAACCGATAGAAGTTGAGCTTTACACATAGGATTCCGACCTAGGTAGTGACTTCTCCATTCTTGATTTCATCTTTAGTTTACTCTTGATAGCTTGAATTGTCCTTAGTTTATTGCATTCTTAGTTAATCTTTAGTGTAGTAAACCCCCCAATCAATTAATCATATTAAGTCCTAGTTAGAGTCTAATTTAGTTATTCAGTGTCTTTTGGGTTCGATATCCGGACTTCGTTAGGCTATATTGCATTGATCGGTACACTTGCCGGTTGTGTGGTCTAGTTTTAGGTCGAGTCTAGGTTTTATAAATTTAAAGCTAGAGAGTCTAGATTAGGTTTTATTTGATAGTTTTTATAGACCGTCTGGACGACATCAAGTTTTTGGCGCCTTTGCCGGGGACACTTGGCAATAGCAATATTAGCTTTGACTAGTTCTTTGTTTGATTTTTGGTTTATTTGAGTCTTTTGTTTTCTTTTAAGTCTTGTGTGCTACTTGTGAGTCTTTATTCTGTTTCCTTCTTAGAGTCTTTCTGTTTATGCCCAACACTCGTTCGCAAGGATCACCATCTTTTGCAGCTTTTCAACAGCCCGAACGAGAGCTTCACGAGCGCACCCGCGACTTTCGGGAGCGTTTAGAGGAGCTGGTTAAATCTAAGGTACGTTCTACTAGCCCAGTTCCAATTTCTATCATGGGCGACGCTGATCCTCCAGCGAGGCGTACAGTACACCAGAGGGCCAGTGAGGGGGTCACGGGCGCGAGATCTTCGATCACACGCCCCACTATACCGAACACCAATTCTTGGCAGATCCCATCACATGTCATGAGTACGATCACTCATGCCACTCAATTCCATGGCCTCGAGGATGAGGATGCACCCGGACATTTGTCTCGCTTCGCGCGGATATGTGATACATTTAATATCACGGGTGTATCTAAGGACGCAATCTACTTGCGTCTCTTTCCATTCTCTCTTTCTGGGCGTGCATCTACTTGGCTCGACACTCTTCCCGACAATTCTATCACCACATGGGAGGATCTCGAAGCCAAGTTCTTCAAGAAATACTTTCCACCTTCCAGGGCCGCTCGCCTTCGGGACCAGATCCATTCGTTCCGGATGGATCCCGACGAGCCTTACCACATCGCCTGGGAGCGGTTCAACGCGCTGTTGAGCCGATGTCCCCAGCACGGTCTCCCTGACTGGGCACTAGTGGAGAAGTTCTATAATGGCCTCACCTTCGAGACGCAGCAAATGTTCAACACAGCTGCAGGAGGCCATATCATGGATAGACTCGAGCCTGAGGAGTGCGAGGATATGTTCGAGAGCTTCGCTCAAGCCGAGCAGCAGCACCCACGTTCTGTTAGGGATTCCATCCCTACTGCTAGGTCACACGCCTCTTCTCCTAGAGGTGTGCATCAGGTCACTCCTGATACTAGCGTGGCTGCTGCCCTCGCCTCGATGGCGAATGAGATAAAGGAGCTCAAGCTCAGTGCTTTGAGGTGTCAGGTGTGCAGGGGAGGACACGACACCCGAGATTGCCCGGTAAATAATCAAGAGCATGTGAGCTATGCTGGCAACCAATACCAGAACCGAAATTACAACAATTCTAATACTTTTGGTTCGGGATGGAGATCTGGATTCACTGGTCGTCAGCAACAGTATGGAGGAGCAGAAGAAGGAGCGAGTTCTGGGAGCACTGTTGGGTCACGAAGGATTGAGGAGATGATGGAGACTCAGACACAGTTGCTTGCCCAGCTGGTGCAGAATAACAAGGATGCTCGGCTAAGACTGGATAGCCATGACACTTTGATGAAGAATCAGCAATCGGCGTTCCAGGATTTGCAACGCACGGTAGGAGACATTGCTAGGAGCATACATGATAGACAAGGAAGCCCTTCTACGGGCCCGAACGCTTCAGTGATGGCCGTGTCTATAGAGAGTGTGGAGAGTAAAGTGGTTGAAGAGGTTGACCCCCACTCTAAGGAGCATAATATCCCCTCAGTGGAGGAGGTGAACAAGATTGACTGGGAAGCTCGATTTGCTGAGATCGATGCTAGGATGCTAAAAGAGACCGAGTCGAATGCTGTTTCGACGAGGAGCATGATAGAGAAGGAGGATGAGAGCCCACCGGTAGTAGTAGAAGAAGAGCCGGTGGAGGAGGAGATAGTGGTTGAGGTGCCTACCAAGAAGGCACAGGAGAAGAAGAAGGGGGTGGAGATGAAGTCCCCCGAGATTGACTTGAGTCGTATTCCTTATCCCGCACGTGTGTTGCCACATAAACACGCTAAGGAATACGGTCACTTCCTTGATATGTTCAAACAACTCAAGGTCAATCTCCCGTTTGTAGAGGTCCTCCAGCATATGCCCAAATATGCCAAGTTCTTAAAAGGCCTTCTTTCCAACAAGAAGAAACTTGAGGAGGTCTCTGGAGTCTCACTTGGTGAGCAATGCTCGGCAGTGGTGCAAAATCATTTGCCAGAAAAGTTGTCTGATTCGGGTCGATTCACGATCCCGTGCTTGTTGGGCAACCTACCATTACACCACGCGTTGGCCGACCTAGGTGCTAGCATCAATTTGATGCCCTATTCATTGTACAAGCAGCTGGACCTAGGTGAACCACAACCAACGCGCATGAGCATTTCCTTGGCTGACCGCTCAGTCAAGTATCCACGGGGAATAGTGGAAAATCTATTAGTGAAAGTGGGCAATTTTGTTTTCCCCGTGGATTTTGTGATTCTAGATATGGAGGTGGATGACAAGGTCCCACTCATCTTAGGGCGCCCGTTCCTACGGACCGCAAAGGCGATGATTGATGTCTTTGACGGGAAGCTCACACTTCGTGTGGGGGATGAGGTCCTTACATTCAATGCTGTCGAGTCCGGGAAGGATGTTGGCGAGCACAGCCATTCCGTGTGCATGCTCGACTCTTTCATAGACCACCATTGGGACTCCGATCCGATGTTAGAAGTTGGTGAACCCGCCCCGAATATAGAAGAACCATCTGAGTGGGCGTTGGAGTTAGAAAGGTTGTTAGGGGAGCCGGATGATTACGGTGATGATGAGATGCCCGATGATGTACTGAACATAATGGCTGAATTTGAAGATGTCATGGGCAAAACCCCAAGTGTGGGGAAGTTAGTAGATATCGTGGAGGATCCCTATGATGATCCTGGTGAGAGTGAAGAAGCCATACCGCTGAAAATATCTATTCCTGAACCTTCACATGTCCTCACCCTTGTTTGTGCTGAGGGGAGAATTGAAAAACCGACCCCAAATTCTAATCCCCCTAGATCTAGGCCACCACGTAAGAGAACCCGCGAGTCGAGAGAGGTAGAGTTGAAGATGGAGCAAACCCCAAGTGTGGGGATATGTAAAGATGACAGTACACTCGGTTATTTGAACAATGTTATCTTCGGTCCGGGTAGGTTTAAGTTGTGGTGGAAGGACTGGATTGCTACATGTGATATGAGTTTAATGTTTGAGAGTAGTAGTTGTTTGCTAGAGGTATGGAGGACCCGGAGGCCGCGCAGGATGAAGGCGGGTACCGGTTAGGATCAAGGAGAAGCCTCCTGATAGGCTTGCTTGAGTCCTGGGCAAGTGCCCGGGATGTAGAGTTTGTATGATTTCATTGGGTTGAGTCCGTGTCTTTTTCTTTGTTTTTCGGTTTGTGTTTTGTTTGTGTCAAGTTTTGCAGGAATCCATGCTTGATTCGGTAAGGAAAATCGTCGGGAATGAAGCCCCAGGTATAGTTACATATGTTTTTATGCTTGGGATAGGTTTTTAGTGAGTTTGGGTGAAACAAGATCTTAAATGACCAAAAATATTCTAAGTATAAAACTTGAAAATTTTTCAAAACTTTCTGTTAGCGACACCCTTCCGCGGTACGCGAAGAACGAGAGGAAGATCTCTCGCGGTACGCGAGAGACAAAAGTCTCGGCCGGCCTAACTTTTTGGCCTTCGCGGTACGCGAAGAATATCCCCTTCGACTTACGCGGTACGCGAGGGACTGCTGGTGTCACCCTATTTCCTTTGTTTCCCATGGTTTCCCGTACCCGTTTCTGTTCCCGTTTTCACTCACCACCACTATTCATCACCTACCTTCGTACCACCACTACCATGAAGCATCACCTTTAACCACCATCATCCATCACATTAATTCACCCACCTACCACCATCCGACCACCGTGACCATGGGAAACTAGAAACCGTTTATGACCGATGTTCGAACTTGCTGTGGTATTCATGTCTTTGTGTTTGCCACATGTCGAGTATGTTTTCTCTGCATCTATCTATCTTGAGTCTTTTAGTTTTCTTGAGTCTGTCTAGTCTCTATATTTTATTTGAGTCAGTTTAATGCTGTGGGTTTGTATGAGGTTTATTTTGCAGGTTTTATCATTCTGTCCGTACTCAATCTCCATTCGGGCGGGTTTGATGATTACCATTACTATCTTGTAAAGGAAACCCAACAGCTGATGTGTAACCGCGACCGAAATGCTATACGGTGCACACAAGGAAGAACGAAGCTGCACACTAGATTGCATCTACATTACCAGCTAAGTCGCTTCCTGTTCTGTTTTGTTTTTTTTTAGTTGTGTTTTGCTTCACATTGAGGACAATGTGTCTTTCAAGTGTGGGGATGTGAGTGTCTAGTTTGTTTAGTTTGTTTCTTTAAAAATTCAAAAATACAAAAAAAAAAAAATTGAAAAATTTGAAAAATGTTCTTGAAAATAATTGCATATATTTGGAAAATGATAGTAGAACTGGATCTATTTATGAGTTTAAAAGATTAAATAATTGAAAACGTGTCTAATTAGTGATGTTTTGGTAGACCCAGCTAACTAGTAGAGCTTAAATATCCTGTTTGTGTTATTTAGGATTAATCACGGAATAAAATCATGATATCTTGTGGGTATTCATCTTAGAGTAATGGTAATACTGAAACTGTCAATATAGGGTGATAGGTACCACGATTAAGTTAAAATTTAAAGGTTTTTGAAATTTTTTATGGCACACCATTCTCTTTTTATGAGAATAAATCCGAGTTTCGGTGGCGCCCGCATTCCATAATCCATGTTATTCCATAATTTATGAGCTATACTGAGTTTTGCTTATGTGTTACCCTTTGGGATAGCGACTTGGAGGATACACCCCTAAGTAAGATTTATGTGCTTCATTGATAGAATGTAGTCTATGTGTTACCCTCCGGGATAGTGACTTGGTTGAAACGCCTCTAGACGAAAGTTCTTTTGCTTATTATGCTCATTATCATCCATTCATTCATGATTTCATCTGATTTCTAAAAACCTGTAAATAGTAGTTTAACGTGGTAGGGTAAATCTATATGGTTTAATCCGTGCCTAAACATGACCTTGAGACGGGATTAGGTAGAGCTGTAACTTCTAAGTGTGAGTCACATAGATTGATTGATACGTTGTATAAAATGGATTTAGAACACGTAACGGGGGCTTGAAAGTTAGTGCTAGGGTTTAATCGGACAAAAATACTAATTGTTGCTTTTTAACACGTGAGTATGTTTTGAAAATTGAAATTTATGTTTGTTGAGTTAGATGCCAGTTATGATTCCATTTGCAGATTTTTCGAGGACGAAAAAAGGTTAAGTGTGGGGATATTTGATAGGGTGCGAAAGCACACGTCTTTATTCCTTTGTTTTAATGTGTTCTAAGTAGTTTTATATTAGTTTTGAGTCAATTTTATGTACATTTGAGTCGTTGGTCTTATTTGTAGGAGCTCGGGAATATTAATGAAGAATACGTGAAGAAAACGAGCGAAGAAACGAAGCCCGGAAAAGTCCAAAGATCAAAAGACAATTTTCTGAAATTTAGGTCTCTCGCGGTACGCGAAAGACGAGTGTAATAATTCTCGCGGTACGCGGGAAACTCCAGGAATCCGCCCGACTATTTTGGTCCTCGCGGTACGCGAGGATCCAGTCAACATTCTCTCGCGGTACGCGAGAGGGCCGTTTTCCGCAAAACCCTAATTTTCTAAATTAAAAAGATTTAAACGGCCATTATGAGAGAGTTGGATTCTAAGCCGTTCCAGGGAAGAAAAAGAGGCGATTTTGAGCTTGGAAGTCAATTGAAGCTGAAGATTGAAGCTTTTGGATTCCGGGTTTGTGTAGTTGCATTCTAGGGTTTAAAGATTCAAACTTTGTCTTTGATTTTATGTTTTGAACCTATGGATCTTGCTATTTGCTTCTGTGTAGATGTTCTTAGTATGATTCTAGGCTAGATCCTTGATCTACCTAGGTCAATATGATGATTATGTGTTAAAGTTTCGATTTTTATTCGGTTTTTGGATTTGAATGTTGGATTTATGATTTAGTAAAGGTTTGAGTTTGTTTATGTGTGATGTTAGTGCATGTTTAATTCTGATTATGTGGTTGATTATGCTTTTCTGCGTTGATTGTGGTTGTCTGCCAGTTTGATCTTCGTTTCTGGTTCATAGACTTTAGGGTTTGTGAGTTAGAGTGGTGTCTAGACGTAGTAGCCATAGAAAACCTAGTTAATTACTGATTATAAGTGAATGTGTGTCCTAGTTCAATACCCGAGAGGTGAGAATTAGTCGTTTAGTCTTCGTCATTAGGAATCCGAGTGTTAGCTGTCTGAGAGGAAGTTGGTATTAGGTGTCTAGTGATAGTTGCTATCCGAATCATAGTATCCATTCTAGAACTACCCCATGCATTCCTTGAGTGTATGGTAAGCGGTGAGACTGAGAGGTAATCCGTTTATTAGGGTACTTGTCATAGTAGGAAATACCCGAGAGGTGATCCGATCATCTGGTGAGTTAATGTCCTTAGGTTGTCTTCTGGTCACATCCCGAGACCGAGAGTGATCGGGAATCCACTAGATATCTTTTAGGTGTTATATCTTTAGAAACCCAGATCCAACCTAGTTCCAAAACCGATAGAAGTTGAGCTTTACACATAGGATTCCGACCTAGGTAGTGACTTCTCCATTCTTGATTTCATCTTTAGTTTACTCTTGATAGCTTGAATTGTCCTTAGTTTATTGCATTCTTAGTTAATCTTTAGTGTAGTAAACCCCCCAATCAATTAATCATATTAAGTCCTAGTTAGAGTCTAATTTAGTTATTCAGTGTCTTTTGGGTTCGATATCCGGACTTCGTTAGGCTATATTGCATTGATCGGTACACTTGCCGGTTGTGTGGTCTAGTTTTAGGTCGAGTCTAGGTTTTATAAATTTAAAGCTAGAGAGTCTAGATTAGGTTTTATTTGATAGTTTTTATAGACCGTCTGGACGACATCAATTATACTAATAAAACACATTTATTTCAAATTATCTCTTATTATTTTAAGCTTTTAGTTTCAATCAAATAGTAAATAAAAATCGTACACTAAATTGTAACTAATATATTTTTGAAACCCAATTATATATATTTATTCATTTTTACATTAATTTTATTTTATATCATTAGTATATGTAATACATGCCAATGTGAGGGGGGTCGGGTTGGATAATGTTCTTTGTAGTAGATGTGGTTTTGCTCCGGAAACGACGCATCACGTTTTTTGTCAATTGCTTTGTCTCTCGGTGTGTCTGATAGAATGTGTTTGTGTGGCTCAAGGTTAGGTTTCTCCTGCAGAACTCTGTGCATGCTGTTCTCTCCTTTCTCTATGATCAAACGAGGTCTAAGAAATGGAAGAAGATAGTTATTGTTGAAGCATTTTCCTGTGACAAACACTCTGGATAGATAGAGTCTTAGTCTTAGGTTGTTTTGTCTTGTTTGTAATTGTCTTTGTATGTAAGAGTCTTTATGTATTAGTTTATCGAGTTGTATTTACTTTTACATATTGAATGTTGCAAAATTCTCTAAGTGTTTTGCGCACTTGTAAGTGCGCATGAGAAAGCTCCTGCGTACTTGGCAAGTACGCAAGAGTAACTTTGCGTACTTGCTAAGTACGCAAGAGCATTTTGCCTTGCGCACTTGCTAAGTGCGCAGGCATCAGGTCTTGTATAAATAGGATAGGTTGACAGAAGTTAAGTACGCAGGCATTATTGCAAATACGCAGATTGTAATTTCAGTGCTTATCTCTATAACCTTCAAGTGTTTATAATACAAAGAACGTTTAAAGTGTTTTCTCTTGTCGGGTTACTTTGTTTAGCTAGACTCTCCACCTAGTCACAGGCATTCCGCACCCGGTCCGACTAGTAGACCCACTTGCATGTGACGATCCGCCCCACCCGAGGGACGTACAAGTGGTATCAGAGCCTCGGTGTTCGTTGATTTGTGTTCCAGTTTTGGGTTTTAGGGTTTTTGAGCAGATCTGAGTTGTTCGCTACTTTTTCTTGCAAAAATCCTCAAATCTGAGTTTGTTATCACTTCATTTGGTGTTTGGAGGGCTAAGGGTTTGTTAGATGATGATTTCTAAGCTTTTGGAAGCATCAATTTCTCAGATCCATCACTTTTCGAGCCTTCTCCTCAAGATCCGTCAAGAACGCTGTTACTTTTTGATAAGTACGCAAATTCAGCTTTTCTGCGTACTTACTAAGTACGCATGTGTTTTGTCCTGCGTACTTACTAAGTACGCAAGAGAAGTTGTCCTGCGTACTTGTTAAGTACGCATGAGTATTTGACTCTGCGTACTTAGCATGTACGTATGGGCATTTTGTGAACTTATCAAATACGCATGAGCACTTGGCTTTGCGTATTTACTAAATACGCATGAGCACCCTTTATGTGCGTATTTGCTAAGTACGCAAGGACTAACCTCTGGGATTAAAAAAAAAAAAATTTGGCGGGAAAACTTTTCTTGGCCAAAATTTCATGTGATCATTTGTACGCGCGTTTCGGCCCATTCTTGAGAAGATAGTAATTTTGGTTTTTCCGGACCAGAGTTTGTGTACGATGTGGCTTGGCGAAACATGAACGCGATTTTTGTTGGATGATACCACTTGTCATACATTGTTTAAGGGTCCATACCTGAAAATGTAGGTTACGAGTATCCGGGATACTTATTTAATAGGGTATGAATGCTGAACTTATGGGAGCAATTGGGTCGTCATCGGCTAAAGGTCTCGTTCTATTTGTGAAGATGTGGCTGCTTTGGGTCTTTCGGAAAAAGAATCATCTTGTTTAGGTATTCAAACCTGAATATGTAGGCTACGAGTATCCGGGATACTTCTTTAATAGGGGATGAATACTGGAACAACTTGAACCCAAGGATTTGCTGCTTTGGATCTTTGCAAAGGAATAAAAGAATAAAATTCTGGAGTTGGCTAGTTGTGCTTTTTGAGGATTTGAGTGAAGTGATGATGAAGCTGGTCATAGTTTACAGAGAAATGAGGGGGATAAAATCTAGTATTCATGAGACATTAAAGAGGTGGTGGAAAAGCCGTTGGTACTTCCTATATATATACCTCTTTGACGTAACATGGATCTCAACCGTGATTTCTAGTGTAAACTATATTTTTCGTGTTTGATTCTATCGTGTGTCTTCAAGATGAAGCTGGATATTCGTTGGATTATTAGTTGAAGATGGAACCTTTTATCATTGGCCGATGGGATAGGAAACATACCCTTGTTTCTGGTCTAGTCAGATGGAGCTTAAACTGAAAGGGGATATTGGAAATGAACATCTTCGGGAATTTGGTTGACTCGTGAAGATACAAGATAGAGTTGGACACATCTGGTTGAAGACTTAAGTTTATCTTACTGGAATTCCTATGGGAGCTGATTAGTTTGATGCAGGTTATTGGAAACTCAAACTCTCTATCATATGCCAGCTGATTTGGAGTTGTCTTAGTCTACTATTGTTACCTGTTTAGGAAGACATTGTCAGACTCAGAATTCTAAGTCAGGGTGGAGGTTGCTACTGCTGAGAGGATGAACTACAATGAGCTGTGTTGGGTTAGTTGGTTCTTATTGAAGCACTTGGTTTGGTCTACAATGAAAGCTACAGTTAAAGGAAGTCGGGTTTGTCATAACTCGGCAACTGAAGACTAAAGTTTGAAGATTTGAAGATCTCAAGTGGAATGCCAGAAGATCAAGTCTCGCCAGAAGACACGTGATGTCATTAGTTTAGAGGGAGTCTGTTAGGACATTCTTTGTAAACTGATGTATATCAGTGTTAGAGATAGATATAATTTGATGCTATAGTTAAGAGGGAGTTTGTAGAAGCATGTTTTGTAACTATAGATTAAATTCTATGTATCGGTGTACGTGGCTAGTACGCAGGAGGGTGTTCCTGAGTACTTAGCCTGCACACCAGTTTGGTCCTGCGTACTTAGTAAGTACGCAAGGCTTTTGCCTTGCGTACTTGTCAAGTACGCATGACCAAACCATGCGTACTTAGTAAGTACGCAAGGCTTTTGCCTTGCGTACTTGCCAAGTACGCAGGTAGTGTTCCTTCCCCTATAAATAGAAGACTTGTCTTCATTTGTAGGTGGAACTCTGGAACAAGGTTGAGAGTTGTCCGGGTCGGGAAGAGCTCTCCCGACCCCTGGACCGTGAGCTTAGATGAGAGATGTGTGCTCCTTCGGTATGTAGTCTGTAATACGTGATGACTTCTATGTTATGGATTATGTTTCATTTCATTATCTTTTGTCTTTGTTCGTGTTTTCTCTGCTTCGTTTTCTTTGTTCCCACACAAATCACAGAACAGGTCCGTGTAAATCACATAACAAATCACTAACTCAGCATTAGTATCTGAGGAGTTGTTGACTGAACATAAAGTAAAGAAAACGTTATCACTAATGATGATAATTGCATTTTAACTGAACCCGATATCATTGAAACAAATGATAATCTAAAGGTAATGCTTTATGGGGGTTATAAAAGTCTTAACCAAGCAAAGAAAGAAGCTTTTTTAGCTCATTATGGGCTTGGGTATAAAGAAAATTTGGAAAAATACTATACCCCCAAAAACCAAACTGTAAAGGTTCAGACTACTGTTCATAAATCAACTCCTCCTGCTCATAATGTTGAGTTATCTAAGGCCAGATCTAATGATCCTTACAAGAGAACTTATGTAGACAAGAGGAATTGTTTTCAATGTGGCTTGGTTGGTCACATTCTTGTGAACTGTCCTTCTAAGAACCAAGGGAAACGGCATGTTGTTTCACAACCAGCTGTTATCCCTAGGTCGCCACCGGTGAAACCTCCCAAACATCCAAAACAAAATGTGGTGAAACCACCAGTCAAACCAATGGTAAAGCCTAAGATCAAATCTGAAGCTAAACTATCTGTTCCAAGAAAGGTAACGCAACCTGTGTACCTTGTGTATCTACCTCTGGTAGTACACGTACTGGTGAGAAACCTGTGGCGAGACTCTCTAAGCCACAGATGAAGAGACGGAACAAGAGGTTGAGAAAGCTAGAACAGATGACTCCAGTTCAATCAGGTGAAGCTTCCACAAGTTCACCTGCTGTTGTTGAACCAAAGTCTCCTGTTTCGGTTAAGAAACAGAAGAGATCCTGGACTGCCAAATCCAAAACTTCTCAATCTCCTGGTTCTATTTCTTCTAAAGATTCATCAATTTTGAACAGTCATCATGACTGTGAGTTAAAGGAAGTAGTTTATTTTGAAAAGGATGGACGACCCAAGACCACAATGGCTTGGGTCTCCAAATCTAACTAATTCTTTTGTTACTCGTGCACGGATGTCCGAAGGGTACTATCTCTAACTGATGGTATGTAGATAGTGGATGCTCCCGGCACATGACAGGAAACATGGCCCTGCTTCAAGATGTTAAACCATTCAGAGGCGGCTATGTGGCCTTTGCCAGACGGTTGTGTCAAGGCGTGGTTTCGAACGGTTGTGTCAGCTTTGACAATGTCAACTTCTGCGAGCAGCTGAAGCATAACCTGTTGAGTGTCTCCCAAATGCGTGATAAGGAGTACTCGGTGATGTTTGACAAGTCAGAATGCCTGATTCTCAAACCCGGTTTTGAAGTTCCCGAAGATTGGATCCTGATGAGAGCGCTAAGAATAAACGACACCTATCAGATCGATATGAGCGTGGCAACAACCACCTCATCAGTTGCTACCTGTTTGCTTACAAAAACGACATAGCTTGACTCCATCTTGTGGCATAGGAAACTCAGACATATTTCGTATCGTAAAATGAATCATCATGTCCGAAATGGTTTGGTAACCGGGGTTCCTAAGTTGAGATTTACGTTACAGATGACTGTATGCCTTGTAAAAAGGGCAAACAACAACGGAAGTCTCACAAGCCCAAGCTCCAAAACTCTATTGATACCCCTTTGGAGCTATTACACATGGATCTGTTTGGCCCCATAAGTATCAGGAGTATTGGAGGTAAGTCGTTCTGTCTAGTAGTAACTGATAATTTCTCACGTTTTTCTTAGGTGCATTTTTTAGGTACTAAAGACGAGACTACTGATATTCTTCAATACTTGATCCTGAGCTTGGAATCTCTTTGCAAGCTGAAAGTTAGAAGGATAAGGAGTGACAACGGAACTGAGTTCAAGAATAATTTGATGGAGCTTTTCTGTCTCAAGAAAGGGATCCGTCACGAATTCAGCGCGCCGTACACGCCTCAACAGAATGGAGTTGCTGAACGGAAGAACAGAACACTGATTGGGACTGCAAGGACTATGCTGTCAGATGCAAAGCTTCCTGTCACTTTCTGGGCAGAAGCCGTTAATACAGCTTGTCATGTCTTAAACAGAGTTTTGGTTATGAAGAGGCACAACAAGACTTGTTACGAGTTGATCAACAATCGACTTCCCAATCTTGATTACCTAGTTCCTTTTGGTAGTCCCTGTTCCTTGTTGCTACAGTAAAAAGACCGCCAGTCTAAGTTTCATGCAAAAGCGGTGGAAGGCATCTTCTTAGGATACGTTGCCAACTCGCCTGTAAGAGAGTGTACAACATAGGAACTCGTACTGTCGAGGAATGGTTTGAAGTGGATTGCAGTAAACACAGCATTCCACCCAAACCAACAGGTCCAGCTTGGGGTTTTGATTATGATGCGCTATTCAAGTCATTCAATCTTCCTGATCTATCAGCAGTTGACGCCGCAAATGTTTATGAATTATTGGGTGGTGACAATGACTCCAGCTTCTCTAATCGTGCTATTGTACTGATTATAACTCCTGATTCCAATGCTGCATCTGCATCTGGAACTCATGACAGTGATAACAGTGAAGATGTTCTTGTTGTTGGAGATGACGCTCAAGCTAATCCTAAGACAACTATAGGAAATGAAGCTCTAGCTGATCCAATTAACATTGAATCTTCTTCCTCTGGAACACAAGAAATGGGGGAGTTAAGCACGAATCTTGATCCAGAAATTCAGGAACCGATTATACCAGAGACGAGAGTGCATAGGAATCATCCAATCGACAACATTATTGGTGATCCTTATGCCGGTGTTCAGACTCGTCATCGAACCATCACTGAGAACACCAGTCTTTACACAGAGATACTTGACACTGGTGTCATGGAAACATGCCTGCATGCTGCATTCGTGTCCCAGTTAGAGCCGAAGAATGTGAAGGAGGCTCTCACTGACAACTGCTGGATTGAGGCGATGCAAGATGAATTGTCTCAATTCCAAAAGTTGCACGTGTGGGATTTGGTTGACTTTCCAAAAGGCTTTCAGCCAATTGGAACCAGATGGGTGTTCAAATGCAAGACGGATGATCGTCATGTGGTTGTGAAGAACAAAGCAAGGTTGATTGTTCAGGGTTTTTACCAACAAGAGGGCTTGGATTACATGGAAGTATATGCCCCAGTTGCTAGAACTAAGGCCATTCGACAGTTCTTGGCTTATGCCACATATGTCGGATTCAAGGTCTATCAACTTGATGTGAAGAGTGCTTTCCTTTATGGTAAAGTTCATGAAGAGGTCTATGTCACTCAACCTCCCGGCTTTGAAGATCCGCATAATATCAATAAAGTGTATAAGCTCAACAAAACACTTTATGGTCTTCATCAAGCACCGCGAACATGGTATGAGACATTATCTAAGCATTTACTGTCTAATGGTTTCGACCGTGGACAGATTGAATCGACTCTCTTCATTAGGAAAGCAGGAGGTGACATTCTTCTTTTACAAGTATACATCGACGACATTATCTTTGGATCTACCAATGAAGGGATGTGTAGGGAATTCAAGTAGGTGATGAAGTCCAAGTTTGAAATGAGTAATATCGGTGAACTGTCGTTCTTCCTGGGTCTGCAAGTCAGTCAAAGAGAGGATGGCATTTACCTACATCAAACCAAGTATGTGCAGTACATCTTGTCAAAATACAAGATGAATGATAGCAGTACTTATGGCACACCTATCCCAGTCAATCATGGTCTGCATCCTGACAAAGATGGAAAGGATGTAGATAGCAGATTGTACCGTGGGATGATCGGATCACTTATGTATCTCACAGCTTCAAGACCCGATATAATGTTTGCTGTGTGCTTGTGCTCAAGGTTTCAGTCTCAACCGAAGGAGTCACATATGATAGCCGTGAAGAGAATTTTCAGATACCTGAAAGGGAAACCCCGATTAGGTCTTTGGTACTCTAAGCAGCAGTCATTCGACTTCAAATCCTACACTGATTCAGATTATGGCGGTTGTAACCTTGACAGAAAGTCAACTTCTGGTGGATGTCAATTCTTAGGAGACAGACTGGTCTCCTGGCAGTGCATGAAGTAGTCAACGGTTTCTGTCTCAACTTGTGAAGCATAATAAATTGCTGCAGCGAGCGGTTGTTCTCAGATATTATGGATTCAGCAGCAATTGAGAGACTACGGTGTGACATTTCGGGTTTTTATTTACGCAGTTGTAATATTTATCATGTAATCATTTTTCTATTAAATGAAATGAAAATGTTTTTATTTAATTTTGTACAAAATATGTATTTTTATTTTATGGATTTAAAATAATTAAAATTTTATAAGTTTTAAACTTATATAAAATTTTATTAAAAAGGTTCATATATAAATAAGATAATCTATTTAATAAAATAATTAACTTTTATAAAAATATTTATAATAATTATAATAACATAAGTTTATAAAATAAAATTGAAATTTAAAAAGAAAGTATAATTAGTTTATTTTAAAAGAAAAAAAAAAGTTAAGGGTTTGTTTTGAAAATTATGAAACTAAAAGGTTTTAAGACAAAAATCAGTTCAGGGACTAAATATGGACAAACTAAACCATAGGGACTAACGGGTAACAATCTCAGGGACTATTTTAATACAAGAACAAACTTCAGGGACCATTTCTGCCATGTCCCAATTCGCGTTTCCGGTCACCTTCCCCATTGTCCGGCGGTCCAAGCCAATTTCCGGCGACACCTCGACACGACTGTCCCCTACACCTCGACAGTCGAAAAGGGGCTCTCCGACCTCGTCGTCCCCACGCGAACAATAGCCCCCGACCAATTGGTCTCCCCGACATACAGAAAGTTCGATCATGTTTGTGGCCGAAAACCCACGCCACAAATTCGGCCCCGACAGTCAACCTCCACGCCTGAAAGATGGCTCGACAGTTTCGTCTCGTCCAGACCAGTGTCTGGACATGCTCAATTTCTTGTCCCACTGTCGGGATCAGGTTCGGGTAAAAATACCCATTGCCGTTCCTTCTCGGGCTCCATTCTCTCTCGTCACTCACTCTTACTTCAAATTGAAACCACCATCGCCTTCGCCATCCTCAGACGAAGCTGTGACCAGATTATAAGGCTCAATTCAACTCGAATTCTGGAATTCAAGTTCTTGGTATTTTCGAACTAAAAGCCTTGCCGACCAAACCCTTCGCGACCAAGTAGGTACCCTAAATCCGTTCATTTACCTTCTGTTACCCTCTGGCAAACTATCCTAATCGAAATCGCGACAATAAACCGTCGATTACCTGGCAAACCAATGTCCTCGGACACGGCTTGCCCGTTGCCGAGAACCAGCGACCAATTCGCATTATGGTTATGTATTAAACATCACACACATAACCAGCGATGGGCGATAGCCCGGCTGGTTATGCGTGTGTGTGTGTTATGTCTAGGTCGCGGGTTCGATTCCTGTGGCCTCCGGCCCAACCCATTTTTTTTTCTGTTTTCTGTTTTAATAATATATTTTATTTTATTTAATTATTTCATCATATTTTAATATTATATCTACACAATAAAAACTATTACGGGTCGGGTGACTCGTTCGTTTATTTTTGAAACCATTAAATAACTTTTTCTTCACACTTTTAACCCGTCCAAATTTTATAAAATAATAAACCCTACATTTTATAAACTTGTTAAAATAATTTTTAACTCACAAAAAAATATATAACAATTAAACAAATAAAAACTTTTCCTTTTATTTATTATTATATATAAAAACAATAAACATAATAACAAATTATTTAAAATATAAATATCTAACAAGATTAAATATATGTTAAATTTTACTAAAAATCATTATTATTTTACTACAATATTTTATACAAATAATTTTAAGAAATGTTATTATAAACCTATACACATTTAAATACGAATACACATATACAAACATACAATAATACATATTTATCTACATAGGATTTCATCGTGCTTAGATTTCAACGTCCTTGTCACCCGCAATCGTGGATTATCATACCCGCTAGCCAGGTGAGTTACATAGCTACTCACTTTGTTTATACGTGTTATACATGTGGACTATATGCTTATTTTCTTAGGTGTACATACATTTACTTTAAACACAAGAAAACCAACAGTAATATTAATAGATCTATTGTGCCTGACTAGCCCACCCGGTTAGGGTGTTTATTACTGCATACTCGGATATAGCAGCGTGTTATATTCAAACATACCGGATATAGTGGGTAACTATATTCAAACATACCGGGCTTAGCTGTTGTGCTATGTTCAAGCGCGTCAAACAAGGTTTGAATTGTGATTAGATAAATGATACACCATATATATATACTATGTTTAACAAAATAAACAATGAGTTGCAAAACGTTTTTATCTACTACTTATCGGAACTACAAAAACCTATATACTCACCAACTTTTTAGTTGACACTTGATTTAAATAATGTTTCAGGTTTGGATATGTGATTGCTTGCCGAAGATTCCTCCACTTAAGAACTATGGACCTAGTTAAATAAATCAATGTTTTGAACTAGACTAGGTTAAATGAAATGTATTGTATTTGGATCTTTGTTGTCTTTAAATTTAATTAATGAATTATGCAACATTTTAGTTATCATGTGCTTTTGAACAATCATTCCATTGTCGGCCTCGATGATTCCGCCATCGGTCGGGGTGTGACATACGGCTTGAACTTCACTGGAACTCCTCTATTCATTAACAACAATGCCACCATGTCTATCACAAATAACCCGGTGAAACATTCCAAAACTAAACATATAGAGATTTACCATCATTTCATCCGTGATTGTGCTGAAAAGCATTTAATTGAACTTGTAAAAGTTCACACGGATGACAATCTTGACGACCTTTTCACAAAGGCATTTGATCGATCCCGTTTTGAGCATCTTGTCAACTTGATAGGAATGCTCAATCCTGAGTGAAAATTAATTTTTCTTAAATCAATTCAATTCATGGAAGTTAAACTTTATTTCTTTTAAATTTTCTGTATAGTTCTTTTAATTTTCAAAATATTTTACAAAATCAAAAACAAAATAGAAAATGAAGAAAATTTCAAAGTTAACTTGAGAAAAGAGGAAATGATAGTACATCAGAAATGATCAAAACGTCACAGACTGCTCATATGGGAAATGATTTGGTCATGCTTACTTAATTGATTAAATTATTGAGTTTTTTAATCTGCTTATTTACAAGTAATTTAAATTGTCAGTAGGTTGTATGCGTATTTGAATCACTAGTAGTGTGGAAACTAAATATAAATTTCAACCATGATTTAAACCCATGTTTGCAAGTGTGTGTGCGTAAAAGAATAGAAAAGATCATTATCAGATAAAGGATGTTAGATTTTGGCAATAATTTTCTTTTGAGTTCAGTTTCGGGTTATGTCGTTAGCACAATTAATGCGGTTCATCTCACTGTCCATACTCACAAGTATGCAAGGAGAGATTGAATCAAGACATGTCTCTACATCAACCGTTGAGCATGTATTCACCCTTTAATCACTCCTGATTCATTGAAATCAAATCCAGATAAAAGTTGGATCCCCTTACCTTATTCAAACACCATACTCATTATCCTGAATCATCATACCGATATTCAATGAAGAAAATCAAATGAAACCAAGACAAATGAATCACTCGATTCTGAATCTTATGATTCCTGATAATCCTTATGAATTCTGCTTGATTTTTCCTGTGCTAATAGATGTAACTTCATTCTGAAAATTTAGAAAATCATTAGGAAAAACGTAGATGCCTTGAGATAATGCAATTTACATTATTGTAGCATATCAGTGGGGTACACGTTGTATATCTTATAATTAACATCTTAATACCCAAGAACGTGATACAAAGATGCTTATAGTTTCAAATCTTATAATATTGTCAACTTGAATCACCTTTTTATGTGCTTATTATGTATGAATAAATAGTAATCCATGACATGATCCCATATTCTTTGATGTTTATATTGTATCGTTTTTGCTAAAAGATAGCCTGATATGATCCTTTGCTCGTGTCTTTGATAAAAAATAGTTTGTATGAATACTTTTATTTTTATTAGAAAAGATCAAAAAAGATTTTAAGTTTATGCATAGTTCAATTTTATTCAGAAAAGCCAAAAATATTTGTGTTTAACCTTCCTGAATTGTATTTGAATCCTCTTGATTGAATATTTTTAACTTGTTCGTTATTTGACTTGAAAAACTTCATAAATTTGAGTTGAAAGTTTGCGCACTTAAGGGTTTGTGCGTACTTGTAAGTGCGCATGAAGTAAGCACTGCGTACTTAATAAGTACGCAAGAGTTAAGTCTTGCGCACTTGTAAGTACGCACAAGTTAAAACGTGCGCACTTGCTAATTACGCATGAGTTAAAACATGCGCACTTGCTAAGTACGCACGGCCTTTTGGTCTGGGGTATAAATGGGGGACTTAGAAAATTTATGAGTTTTTCATCGCATTCAAACAGACTTTTCCCTCTGCAAATTTTTACTCAAAATCCAAGTGTACTTAATCCGATTTTTCGTCCCACTACAAGTTTCATCATCTCATAACATCGATTTGGTGAGATTTTAGGCTTAATCAATCCACGAAATCGTGACATTGGACCGATTCATTGACTAAGAAAATCTAGGTTCATTCCGTGATTTTTAGGGCAAATTGTGGGTTGTTTGGGTAAATTATTATCATTAAAACTTGATTAGAAACAATAATCGACCCTTAATTGTCCATTCTAGTCTTCGATTTTGACCTTGTGCTTGAAGTTGAACCGACAGTGGTTCGGTCGACCATTTTAGGTCAAAATTGGTGATGTATAGTAGTATTTGGTGTTGTTGTTGGTCCCATAGGTTAGAATCATTGATTCCGACCTAGTGATGACCCAATACACACCAATTTTTGAACATCTGTTCAAATTTTTGAATTTCAAGTTCTGCAATTTTTCACCAAGTACGTTTCCTGCGCACGTAACAAGTACGCAAGAAGCACTTCATGCTTACTTGTTAAGTACGCAAGAGGAAACTCCTGCGTACTTGCTAAGTACGCAGGACCAACACTTGGCAAAAATTCCTAAGTCTGAAATTCAGTTCAAAGAGTAACTGCTATACTGAGTCGTGTTTATTCATTTCCAATGATACATGTTGTTCTGATTCTGTTTTCTGTGTGTGTTTGCAGATCATGGCTCGGGCGTTTACTAACGAATTCAACCTGTTAGGTAACACTGAACCAGAGTGGAAGGGTGCAGCATTGTAGTACAAAGACATAGTTGATTTCTTGAACCGTTCAAGAATCAGCTACGCCATTTCTGCTGACCCGATCGTGTCAAGACCCTACCTCGAGCAGTTTTGGGAGACTGCGGAGCACGACTGCACGGTAACCCCCAACGTTATAAGGGCTACCGTTGCTGGTCATGCTATCGCTTTCTTTGAAGATACTATAAGAAGGGTCCTTCAATTCAGATATGTCACGAACGACCCGACAGCCTATCGAGACTACTTTGTGGACGGCTGTTGGAGACAAAGAATGGGCTATGTCGGTGCGAGGGACTATGCTTCATACAAGAAGATGTGGGTGTTAGACCAATGGAGATACTTCGCCCACATCATGATCATGTGCATCTCATCAAGGAAAGCTGGGAAATATGCCATGGGTCATGACCTTGCAGCAGCCATGGTCGGCCTTTCTCTCAATAAGGGCTACAACTTCTCCCGTTACATCTTTAAGGCCATCAATGACCAGATCAACACAGCGGAGAGGTTTCGGTTCTTGTTATACCCTCGGTTTGTGCAACTTCTGATTAATGACGCGTTGCCAAACCTACCTGCTATAGGGGAGAGACTGCAAGTAAAGAGGGTGGACAAAAGAGTATTCGCCCAATTCCTAAAGACAGGTAGTGTAGATCCTACCACTATGCATACAGAACTCTTTGGCCACCTCATCAATGAAGCATATGTGGCCCCAGGTGACTGGAGATGGTACAGTCATGACTCGGATCCGGAATTGAGTGAACACTCCGACGAACAACAGGAACAACAAGGGGAGGAAATGGAGAGTGATGATGGATCGTCTGATGATGGAGACGACGAAGGAGGAAATGATGGTGCTGAGGGATCCGACTCGGAAGCGACTGAGTCAGATTCTTCCGATTCCGATGATGCACCGTCGCAGGTACACCCGAGGAGAACGACTAAGGTAACCCTACCTGAGTCGTCCTCTAAGAGAAAGCGACAGTCGTCTAGCAGCGAATACGAGCCAGATTCTGACTCCGACGCTGCTATACAAAGACAAAGAAGAGAAAGCATTCATAAGAACATGGGCGATAGGTAACAACCCTCTATCCCCAGTGTGGTGGAGGCTCAGCAGCAAGTACAAGTGTCAGCTACTAGTCCGGATTCAGCCTCCACCCCACCTTCACAGCAACTTTACCGTAGGAGGAGGAGGCCACAGGTGCAACGTGAAGTGGCCATCACTTCAATCACAACGGAGATCCCTGTGATAGTGACCCTCCCTACCACTACTGTTCAGGTGGAGGTGACTATTCCAATTCTCACGGAGTCAGTCACCATCACCCCTACCATTACCCCTACAACTCTCATCACATCCTCAATCCCAACCACCACCATTGAGCCTCTAAGGCAACCCTTCAATTATGGAGATTTCACACAAGGGTTTAACTTTGATACCATATTCTCCTCCCCCGTTCACAATGCCGAGGCGTCCTCATCCAGACATCCTGATCCGAATGATGCAGGGATAGATGTTCTGGAAACCCAAGTTGCTGGATTACTGGAGACTATTCGAAAATCAAAGGAGGAGTCTGACGCTCAACAAGCACAGATCAATTCTTTGGTAGACGAAGTTAGAATCCTTCGTAGCCAGAGAACGGGGACGGAGGAACGACTGAAGAACGTCATGGCCCAGAACAAGCTCCTTATCAAGACAAATGAAATGCTTCTAGGTCACGGGTCGTCCTTGGAGCTGAGGTTTGATACTCAAAGGAAGGAGCATGAGCTGATGGTCAAACTGATTGCTGATCTGACCAAGAAGCTTGATGCTCGGGGGGAGAAGGAGAAGGAGAAAGAGAAAGAAAAGTGGATTACTGGCGATGAGGCGTGTCATCCGGTCGACTTGACTAAGGATGATGACAAGGACAAGGATCCCAAAGCCGGTCCTAGTGGAGGTGAGCACCAAGCTTTAGCAATCGTGCCCATCTCTGCTGTTCCAATGGATCAGGGGGAGTCGACTCATCAAGAGGGTGGTGATACCTCTGGTGGTGGTGGTGATAAAGGAAAGTCAGTGGCTGAAGTGCTTAAGGACTTTTCTGATGATGAGATCCTATACCTAGAGCCTGACTATTCCAACGAAGCACAGATCGATGCTCTCTTTAATCTGGAAGAAGGAGAGATCGACTCTGGTGACGATTGGGATGATGATGATGAGGACGATGTAATCGAAATTCTGAAGGGTGACGCGGAAGGAGAGTACGAGTTAGAAGATGGAGAAATCTTTGAATTTCCATTCTTCAAAGCTCCGCTCGACACAGGTTCAGTCGAGCAGGCTAATAATGTAGAAGCCTCGACTGAAGCCTCCCAAGTTGACCCTGCACCTGTGGATCCAGAGGCACCCAAAGAAATAGACATGCCTTCTACTTCATCAAAGGTTCCAGCTCCTGTGACTAAGAAGCACTTAAAGAAATTGGTATACAAGCCAGTGCGATGTGAAACTAAGATTCCCCTGAGCAAGTTATCTCAGTATATTCTTGGTGACATGTGGTACTGGTACGTAGATCCAAAGACGGGCGAGGCTGTGATCATGGGTTAAGGATGTTCAGAGAGTGGGAACATAGTGCCAAAGGAACTGATCAGAATATTTGATGAAGTCTGCTTCATCAACTTTTCTGTGAAAGATCTGGAGGCACTAGCAGACAGGTATTGCGTCTACACAGATGAATGGACAAAGCTCATTGCTTCTAAATATGACAAGGTGATTAAGTTCTTCCTTGAATACAAGAAGAAAATGGAAGCTAAAGATCAAGTGCTGTGAAGACTGAAGATGTGAAGACCAAAGACTGAAGATTATCCAGAGTTGTTGTCAAGGGGGAGTTTGTTGAAGCACTTTCCTGTGACAAACAATCTGGATAGATAGAGTCTTAGTATTAGGTTGTTTTGTTTTGTTTGTAATTGTCTTTGTATGTAAGATTCTTTATGTATTAGTTTATCGAGTTGTATTTACTTTTACATATTGAATGTTGCAAAATTCTCTAAGTGTTTTGCGCACTTGTAAGTGTGCAGGAGAAAGCTCCTGCGTACTTGGCAAGTATGCAAGAGTAACTTTGCGTACTTGCTAAGTACGCAAGAGCATTTTGCCCTGTGCACTTGCGAAGTGCGCAGGCATCAGGTCTTGTATAAATAGGATAGGTTGACAGAAGTTAAGTATGCATGCATTATTGCAAATACGCAGATTGTAATCTCAGTGCTTATCTCTGTAACCTTCAAGTGTTTATAATACAAAGAACGTTTAAAGTGTTTTCTCTTGTCGGTTTACTTTGTTTAGCTAGACTCTCCGCCTTGTCACGGGCATTCTGCACCCGGTCCGACTAGTAGACCCACTTGCATGTGACGATCCGCCACACCCGAGGGACCTACAGTTATTATGGTGGTTATGGCTACGGTTTAGAGGATATGGTTTAACCAAAACGAAAAGAAGTTTAATGGGGTTAACTTCCCCATCCTGAAGATAGTAGAGATGATCAAAGAGGACTCGTTAATGTGGCTCATAAAAGAACTTTAATGGGGTTAACTTCCCCATCCTTGTTTGGGATAATTGGATTCCTTTTCATATCTCTAATTAAGTTCTTGTATTTGGTTTTGTAGTTTGCCCAACTTCTTGTTGGTTCCTTTATATATATATATATATATATATATATATATATATAGGGAAGGTTCAATTCAGAACACTAAATATTGCGAGAGCACGCAGAACAAAACAAATCATTCACTTTTTCAATCTTAAAAGTTTTAAAATATAAGAAAATTATATAAATGTAATGTTTGTTTGTTTTTTAAGAAATTCAAACAAAAAAATATGAAAATATTTCGTTTATATACATACCTACATATGTGTAGGTTTTTTACCTACACATAATCTACAAAGGTGTAGGAAACTTTAAAATATATAAAAACATATGAAAAAAATTAGTTTGATTGTTTTTTATGTAGATAAACATACATTGTATGTAAGAAGTATAAACTTTTAAATTTTTTTACCTCAGATCAAAAAAATAAACGATTTAGGTTTGTTCCCCTTGTTCTTGCAATATTTAAGTGTTTTGAAACGAACCTCTCTCTCTCTCTATATATATATGATGTGTTGCAAATCACACATGTATTTCCACCATGTTTAGAGTCGTTTTAAGTAGTTTTATATTTGTTTTGAGTCATTTTTGTTACATATTGAGTCTTTGTCATGTTCTCAGGTGCTCGTGATGATTACAAGTAAAAACCGGAAGCAGCCGAGCTCGAGAATGAAGCCCAAAGAATTAAAAGTTAAAAATCTGAAAATTCTGTCTTTCGCGGTACGTGAAGACCATCTGGAAAACTTTCACGGTATGCGAGGATCTTCAATACCTGGCGCGAGAGGGACTGCCATGCGTTCTTGTGGTACGCGAGGGCCTCAAGTTCCTAGAAAAAAACCCTAGTTTTGATTTTGATAGAATTTTAATCCCATTATCAAAGGAGTTGGTATTCTAGCCGTCTAGAGAGGGTCAAGAGGCGATTTTGGGAGAAGAAAGTTTAATTGAAGTGCAAGATCGAAGCTTTTGCGTGTCTCATGTCTTGCAGGGATTCGCGCTTGATTTCGTGAGGAAAATCATTGGGAACGAAGTTCCAGGTATGTTTTACATTGGTTTTTATCATTGGAACGAGTTTGGGGAAAAATGAGTGAAAAAGATTTTAAATGGCCAAAATTTTTCTAAGTATAAAAGTTGATTTTTTTTTCCTTTCTGTGATTGAGGCTCCCTCGCGGTACGCGACAAACAGGATCCAAGCCTTCGCAGTATGCGAGGGACAAAAGAGTTTGGCCGGCTAAAAATCCTCTTCCTCGCGGTACGCGAGGAGTGGACAAGGATCCTTCGCGGTACGTGAGGGACCCCCGATTTGCTCTTTTACCCTTGTTTTCCCATGGTCTCCCATAACCACCACCGTCAACCGAGGGACCCCTGATTTGTTCTTTTGCCCTTGTTTTCCCATGGTTTCCCATATCCACCACCGTCAACCAACATCCTTCATCACCACATTACACCACCATCTATGATCTTTCACCATTTTCACCTACCCTTTAACATACCCACCATCTATCACCTCATCCATCATCTCCATCCGTCATATCATATCATATCATTTCATTCACCAACCACCACGACCATGGGAAACTATGGACCCGTTCGTAACCGATGATCCATCATGCCGTGGCATTTATGTCTATGTGTTTGCCACCCATCGGGCACGCATCTTTGCATATCTATCCAGAGTCGGTGAGTCTTTTATTTGAGTCACTTTAATGCTGTGGGTTTGTTGTGGGGTTTATTTTGTAGGTATTGTTTGTCTTGCCTGTACTAAATCTCCATTCAGGCGGGACAAATGCTTCTATCACTGTGTAAAGACAACCTAGCAGAGTGTGCAACCGCGACCGAAATGCTATACGGTGCACACAAGGAAGAATGAAGCAGCACATTTGTTTGCATCTACATTACCAGCTAAGTCGCTTCCTGTTTTTATTTCTGCATTTTTATTTTCATCGTGTCTTGCTTCACATTGAGGACAATGTGTCTTTCAAGTGTGGGGATGTGAGTGTCTAACTCTTAGTTTGCGTCTTTTATAAAAATCCAAAAATACAAAAAAAAATTGAAAAATTTGAAAATAATGTCCTTTGAAAGTATAAGTTTTTGCATAATAAATGAAAAATGATAGTACAACTGGATCTACATGGTTGTTTAAATGAATAAATAATTGAAAACGCGTCTAATTAGTGATGTTTTGGTAGACCCAGCCAGCTTGAATAGCTTAAAATAGCCTTTGAGTGTTACTTAGGATTAATCACGTAATAATATCATGAAATCTTGTGGGTACTCATCTTAGGGTGTCGGTAATACTGAAACTGTCAACATAGGGTGATAGGTACCACGTTAAGCTAAAATTTAGAGGTTTTTGAAAACTTTCTTAGAACACCACTCTCTTTTTATGAGAATAAATTCGAGTTTCGGTGGCGCCCATTCCATAAATCCATAATTTCCATAACTATGAGCTTAAATAATTTGAAAACTGAGTTTTGCTTATGTGTTTCCTTCTGGGATGTCGACTTGGAGAATACACCCCTAAGTGAGATTTATGTGCTTAAATGTTTAGAATCTAGTCTATGTCTTAACTTCCGGGATACTGACTTGGCTGAGACGCCTTTAGACGAAAGTTCTTATGCTTTAATTAACGCTCAGTTCCACCCATTCATTCCATAATCCATTGATTTCAAAAATTTGTAAATCTTAGTTTAATGTGGTGGGAAAATCTACATGGTTTAACCCACGCCTAAACATGACCGTGAGATGGGATTAGGTTGAGCTGTAGCTTCTAAGTGTGTGTCACATAGATTGATTGATTGTTGTATAAAATGGAATTAGAACACATCACGGGGGCTAGATAGTTGGCGGTTGGGTTTAATCGGACAAAAATACTGATGATTGCTTTTTAACGCGTGAGTATGTTTAACTAATTGGTAATTGATTGTTAAGTTAGATCTAAGTTATGATTCCATTGCAGACTTTTTCGAGGACGAAAAAAGGTTAAGTGTGAGGATGTTTGATGTGTTGCAAAGCACACCTGTATTTCCGCCATGTTTAGAGTCGTTTTAAGTAGTTTTATATTTGTTTTGAGTCGTTTTTGTTACATATTGAGTCTTTGTCATGTTCTCAGGTGCTCGTGATAATTACAAGTGAAAACCGGAAGAAACCGAGCTCGAGAATGAAGCCCAAAGAATTAAAATTTAAAAATCTGAAAATTCTGTCTTTCGCGGTACGCGAAGACCATCTGGAAAACCTTCGCGGTACGCGATAATATTCAATGCCGGGCGTGACTAATTTGTCCCTCGCGGTAGCGAGGCACTGGCCATGCGTTCTCGCGGTACGCGAGGGCCTCAAGTTCCGAGAAAAAACACTAGTTTTGATTTTAATAGAATTTTAATCCCATTATCGAAGGAGTTGGTATTCTAGCCGTTTAGAGAGGGTCCAGAGGCGATTTTGGGAGAAGAAAGTTGAATTGAAGTGCAAGATCGAAGCTTTTGGATTCCGGGTTCGTTGTAGTAACGTTCTAGGGTTTAACATTCTAATCTTTACATTTATATTCTGTGTTTGAACCCATGATTATGTTTAATTCTTCTTTCATGAATGTTTTAGATATAATCTTAGGCTAAAACTATAATACTGCCTAGGCAATTTATGAATTCTTGTTAAAGTTCAGATTTTTATCGGTTTTGGATTCGTATGATGGACTTATGATTTTGTAAACAATCCTAGTATGATAATTGTGATGTATATGCATGTTTAATTCTGATTGTGTGATTGATTTTGATTCCTTGCGTAGTTGTGATTGATTGCTGATTAGAATTGATTGTGTGTCCTAGTTCAATACCCTAGAGGTGAGAAGTAGTCGTTTAGTCTTCGTCATTAAGAATCCGAATGTCAACTGTCTGAGAGGAAATTTGTTTAGGTGTCTAGTGATCTGTTGCTAATCTCAATCATAGCTGTTATTCTAGGATTACCCTGTGCATTCTTTGAGTGTATTGTGGGCGGTGAGACTGAGAGGTAATCTGTTCATTAGGGTGTTTGATCATAGTTGGAAATACCTGAGAAGTGATCCAACAATCTGGTGAGTTTAGCATACTTTAGGTAGCTTAGTTGGTGACACCCTCAGAGTGATTAGGGATCCACTAGGTTGTCTTTAGCAGTTATCCTTAGAAACCCAGATCCATCATAGTTTCCAGAATCGATAGAAGTTATTCTTTGCAAGTAGGATTCCGACCTAGGTTGTGTTCTTCCCAATCTTGATTTCACCTTAGTCTTTGTCTTGATAGCTTGATTCGATCTTAGTTTATTTCAGTCGTTAGTGATAATCAGTAGTGTAGTAAACCCCCCAACCAATCATCTTTAGTCCGAGTCAGAGTCAGTTGTGTTATTCATAGTGTCTCTAAGGTTCGATAACTCGGTTTTGTAGGTCCACATGACTCATCTTAGATCGATCTCATGACAGGACATCTCGTTAACACGGAGTGCGGAATCCTACCGTATTAACGTATGCATACTAATTGACAATAGAAACAACATGTAAATAAACTTCTCTTTGTGTATCACCAAAACATAGAGTTTACATAATACGATCAATCAAGTCTCTACTTTGCTCTCTAGTATCCTTCAACAGATTCTGTAAACTCCTATTTATAACCACAAACTCTACAATAGGTGAACTTAACAAGTTCGCCTCTTATGAGACTAGGCGAACTTAACAAGTTCGCCTCTAATAGGCTAGGCGAACTTAACAAGTTCTCTAGTACTTGGCAAGAGAACTTTAATTGATGAGAGTTCTGACTCGGAAAGTGATGTTATTCCAGTTCCAAAAGCTCAGAAGCTTATGTCTGCTTCTATTGCTGCTGCTCATTCATCTCAAGGTGTTGAGGACGCTACTTTTGTTGCTTATTTACTGGTTACACCTCCTACTTCTAAACATCCATCTCCAGTGTTTTCTCCACATGTTCCACATTCATCTGACACTGGTCCTTCAAAGCCTTCTGATTCTGAAAGGATTACCTTCCTTGAATCACAGGTGCTTGCTTTGCAGACTCAGGTAAATACTCTTGTATATACTGATACTCAGAGACAGTTGGTTCTTCAAGCTCAAGCTACACAGATTGCTGCAATGCAGTTATTGGTGTCCAACTTGTTGAGCGTCTTGACGCTCAGGGGGAGTTAAGGATACATGATACTTGTCATGCTGATTCTGTTCAAAGAAAGAATGATGATGATAATGATCCTAGTGGTAATATTGAGGGTGATCGTCAATACGCTGATGTGAATCCAATATCAAGAGTTCAGGGGGATTCTACATCAGAAAATATTGAAGGAACCAAGAATGATTCTGGAGTGAATGAAGATATTTTACTATTGGAATTCTTTGCTGATTCTGAAGAAGAAGAAGCTGAGAAGTTAGAATGTCTGAATGATATTGACGAATTATTTGATGATGTTGAAGAGGATGTGATGGATAATGAAGTTGAAGAAGGAGAGATTGTAGAAATTTAGATAGAAAAGAGTAAAGATAAAGTTACATTTGAAAGAAGTGATGGTCTGAATGTGTGACAATCCGACCTTTTAGGTTAACCCCGTTAACTATTCTGTTAAGTTTCTGTTAAAAACCTAACCCCGTTAACTAATCCAGTTAAATTCAAACCCCAAGGGCTAATCCTGTCAATAACCGAATTCAAACTTCAGGGATCAAATTGTATTTTTCCCAATTTCGTTTAGGTTGACCCTAAAAGTCAAAATCGTGAGTTTGAGTTCCTGTTTGACTTGTAAAAAGTCAAACCTCTCATTCCTTAAACAAATTCGCGAATGATTAACCGAATTCGATCAGAATTCGTAACTGAAACAGACTTGAATGTCATTCACGATCATCATGAAACCTTAATCATAATCATTAATCGAATTAAACTCACAAAATGGTAATTAAACCCAAAACCGTCGACATTATCCCAAACGATCACCAAATTCGACTAATTCTCGTATTCTCCTCTCAAATCATTCGCCTGCAATCCTTGTACGACTCACTCAGAAGAATTCTCATACACCAGCCGCGCCGGAGAAGCAACCAGAAGCGACGAGGATCAACCCGCAGCCGTCGAACCCTGTTTTAATCGTGCACAGTCAATCCGACATCCAACTGGGTAATTGAAACAACCTTTTGATTCATTTTATGCTTTAGAATGAAAGTCCTATCCTAAACAGGGCTTACATTATCGATTGAGTCATAATCCGATTCTAGGGTTCTTAGGAAATCGGATTTGGGGCTTTTGATTCTAGACTCGTTCTCAACGCAACTAAAGCATACCAGTAGTTTCTAAATACTTAGTTTAATGAAAACCCCATGTTAATTGAATCAAGCAACATACAATTTTACAAAATCAGATTCTGGAATTCATTTGAAAACGTTTTAGTCAAACTCTAACCTAGACTCAATGTTAATCTAATTAAACGGCATGGTTAGATTTGCAATCATCTATGCTTTGAAAGCCCTATGCTTATTCGAGTATGTAACATCGAATCAGTGATGAACCGATTCTAAGGTTCATCACGTATTGGGTTAATCGAATCCTGGTCTAAACTTAACCTCAATCAAATTAAGTTATACGGTTAGATTCGCAATCCAGTCATTGTTAAAAACCCCATAAATTCATCAAGTTTTAATATCGGATTCAATCGAATCGATCTGTGTTCTTAACCCAGAGTTTTCGACTCTGTTTAACTGAAATTAACAACCCAAATCGCAACCATTTTTACAATTGTTTACATCATTAGTTTCGCAATCCTCTAAACAACAAAACCCATGTGAATCTTAACTCTATTCGCGATCAGATTCAGTGTTTGGGACGGGATTCGATCTGGGTACATGTGGGGAAGGAAAGCACGCCTGATCAGGAGGTTAAAACCAATGTGTTCCGGGTTCTGTTGCGATAGCCAGCGGCCGGGACTGGTTAGAGCTGTGTGCGTGTGTGGGAGAGACCCGGGTTCGAGACCGGGCTCCCACAATTATTTTTAAAACATTTTTCTGCATTATTAAATTAATAAAAATCAAACCTTTTAATATTGTATTATTATATAAATGGGTTTTAATCCGGAAAACAACCCGTAAGCTCGGGTTTGAAATATTAGTTTATTTTTATAGATTATACCCACTTTTATAAATAATATATTATTATTATTAACAAGTAAAAATAATATATTTATATTATTTTTAAGCCGTAAACTCGTGTAAAATAATATGTTTATATAATTCCCAAATTGTGACCCGTATTATTAAATAATATATATTTATATTATTTCAAGTCATTTTATAACGCCGTAAATCAATCGAGACTAAATAATAATATAACTAATTATGTTATCCACTCGTATATATATATTATTATTTATGTCGTTCGTCGCGTAAAGTCATTCCTAAACCCGTGGACGCGTTCGTCCACTCTCGTTTATTGGAGCGGTTCTTTTAGGACGTTCCTCGTTTTCCGTGTCACAGTCACAATTCCCATTATCGTTCCTAATTTATATGTTTATAATTTTAGGACATTCGTAGGTCTTTTGAGACTTACACTCGTGGTTCCAACTTACTTCTAGTGTGAAACTACCTTCAACGCCAAGCAGGTGAGTTTTCACGCCCCCTTTTTACTGTTTTAACTTGGGGGAGAAAACATGCTTAAACTGATTTTGAGATTTTGTATTTCATATGCTATCAATGTTAAAGCTAAGTGTAACACGCTATCACAGAAAGTCCTCATCTTATCTCGAACTGTTAATATGGATCTTTGCGAGGTAATGTTTAGTAGTACTACTGGGTTTGACAAATCCCACCCGCGTTAGTCGCGCTAACTCGATTGGATATCGAACGGGTGAAATGTTAGCCTACTCACATGGCCAGTATTGATAGACCTGGCAGGAGGCAATAAACAAACATTCAGTTTCGGTTGCGAGCACTTGAGCTAAACATGAACATTGGTTAGCTACCTATAGATACATATTGAATGATCATAAATCTGGTAAACGCTTACGTATTTAATTGAAACCTGTGAACTCACCAACCTTGTGTTGACACTTTTCTTTACATGTTTTCTCAAGACGTTAAGCTAAGACACAGGTGCACGTTAGGGCATGCATGGGATTCAACTGCTTTGCTTTGTGTCTATTTATGTTTGGTTGAATTATTCTATTGTACTTTGTTTGGTTTGGACGTTTGGACTTTTGAGACTTTTGGACTTTGGTTTTGGGCGCGTGTATTTTGCGCATTTACTTTCTTTACGCTTCCGCATTGATACTCTGATTTAAAATATATTTTCATTTTGAGTCCCATGTAGAGTCGTTCAAAGTAACTAATTTCTGAGATCCTGGTTCGTCACTTCCCAAACGGTAAAACTCCGTTAGTTGAAATTGGGGGTGTGACAGATTGGTATCAGAGCCATTGGTTATAGAGAACTAGGATTGCATACTAGACTATAGCCTCACACATTAGTTACATGTCATTTGGATGTTTGGTACTTATACATAATGTTGCAGGATTATGTCGTCAACCCCACCTCCATCACCTAACGCATCAGGGCATAATGCACCTGTACTCTCATCCCCGGAACCCAAAAGGCGCCGGCCTACTTCGGGTAACCATTCAGTTGACCAAGGCGAACCGAGTAACGCACGAGCATTGGATTATGCTCTCAATTGGGACGTATACCCACATATGATCCAAAGGTGGATCGAAATGGGAGATGTTCCATCACCTTACTTTGGATCCGCATCTTCATCATCTACACTACCTAGCTTACCGTGCACCATGGAACAAGCTTTCACAGCATTCGTATCTTATATGTTGAAGGAATTGAGTTTTGTACAAGATGCCACCGAGGAGATACCTAAACTTCGGAAGAATGGACCCCAAGTAGAGAAGAATGAGGTAGGAGTAGAACACTTGACTACCGAACTAGCTGTAACGGACCATGTCCACAACCTTTTAGTGGATCGTGTGGCAGATCTAGAGATGAGGGCTGACACTATGGATGATGATATGGAAGGAGTTCTGGAGAGACTAGCTGCTATGGAAGCTCAGCTACATGTGGCAAACCACACTGCTGAAGGCCTTCAAGAGAGGGTGACTCACTTGGAAGCCCAACTACAAGCGGCCCTATTTCCGGAAGACATTCCAGTATCTGACGATGAGGAGGAACCTTTTGAAGAAGAGCCTTTCGAGGAGGAGCCCGTGGAAGAAGAATTGGTTGAGATAGACGATGCACAATCGTATGTTTCTTCCGATGACGAAGATGCCTGATGATCTTCCTATTCTATCTTCCTTTTCATGTTTGCTTTTGCCTATGTTATTTCTCTTTCCAAACCTAGATGGGTAAGGTTGTTCCTATCCAATAAAAGCATGAGAAGTTTAATATTTGAGTTATTTATTTTGTAGCCTTACAATTTATTTAATTTTCAAAATATTAGATGTTGTATCTCCTTACTCATACCTGAATAATGTTTAATATGCGATATATTTCTCATTATTTTTCATCTGTGATTGTGAAGAATCATGTTTGGGAGAGGACGCGGAGGCCGTGCCGGTGGTCGTGGTACCATTAACATGACGGCAGCAGAGCTAGCAACATTGATAAATGATAGTGTGGTAGAGGCCCTAGCAGCACAAAATGCTGCAGGTAAATGCTTTAACTATTGACTAATAGTGTCAATCCTTCTCCTAAAAACATTTCTCTAAACTCTATAATTCCAATTCAATTTGTACTTCTAAATCCAGGCCAGCAAAATCAGCAAAACCAACAGCCAGCCTGCACTTTCAAAGCATTCATGGATTGCAAGCCCCACACCTTTAGTGGAGCTGAAGGAGCCGTTGGATTACTTCGCTGGTTTGAGAAGGTTGAATCAGTAATAGCCATGTGCAACTGCCCGGTGGCTAACCAAGTGAAGTTTGCTGCTGGAACTTTAGAAGGCCTGGCCCTAACATGGTGGAATGCCCAAGTTCAAATGTTGGGACTGGCAATGGCAAATGGACTCCCGTGGGAGGAATTTAAAGCAATGATGAAGGAACAATACTGCCCACGCGATGAGATCCAAAAGTTAGAGGGAGAGTTCTGGAACCTTAAGATGGAGGGTTTGGAAATTGAACTCTACACCACTCGTTCACACGAACTGGCTACTATGTGCCCGCATATGGTAACTCCTGACTACAAAAGAATCGAACTTTACATTGGAGGTCTAGTGCCTCAAATACAAAGCATGGTTACTTCATCCAATCCTGCCACTATCCAACAAACCATTCGACTTGCGCATAAGTTAACCGACCAAGCGGTGACGCAAGGAACCCTACCTCCGAGAGGTTCAGTTGCTAAACTCCCCGACAGCCACAAACGCAAGTTCGATCACCATTACAACACCCACAACCATTCCAACTCCCACTCCAAAGGACCTCAATCCAACCAACCCCAGTTTAACCAACCGCAACAACAGCAACAGCGTAGGTTTAAGCCTACCAAGAACTTCAATCAGTCGACCTCTTCGAGCCAAAACTAGGGTGGTTATGCGGGGAAGTCCCCGAAGTGTAACAAGTGTAACCTACACCACTTTGGGTTCTGCAATCGTTGCCAGAGGTGCGGTAAAATAGGCCATGCTACTAAGGACTGCAGGGGTGAATTACAAACTAAACAACCCTTTCAACAACCGGGATCTACTAGGGCTTGCTTTGAGTGTGGAAAGGAAGGGCATATCCGAAAGAACTGTCCTCAGTTGAAGAAAGGGGGTAATGGAAATCACAACCCTAACCAGAATAACAATGGTAATGGTGGTAACAATGGCAATGGGGGAGGAAATGGTGCGAAGGGACGAGCCTTCGTACTAGGATCTGGAGAAGCCCGTTACGACCATAATGTGGTCACCGGTAAGTTCCTCGTAAATAATTTCTTTGCTTCTATCCTTTTTGAAACCGGTGCTGATAGAAGTTTTATATCTAAGAAATTTAGTAATATGATAAAAGGAACTTCATCTCTATTAGAAGATAAGTATACAATAGAGATAGCTGACGGTCAAATAATTGAGGCAACTCACATACTTAAAGGATGTAAACTTGAGCTAGCTACACATACATTTGATATTGACCTTATGCCGGTCATACTTGGTAGTTTTGATATAATTGTCGGCATGGATTGGTTATCTAAAAACCAAGCCGAAATTATCTGTCGTGAGAAGATTGTACGTATACCTCTCTCGAATGGAGAAACCCTTTCCATCCAAGGCGAAGGAGTTGGTGCAGTCATGGGCATTATATCCTTCATGAAAGCACAAAAATGTCTTCGAAAGGGGCATACGGCTATTTTGGCCCTTGTTGCTGAGCAGCCTTCAGAAGAGAAGAAGATCGAAGATATTCCCGTTGTGCGTGAATTTTTGGAAGTGTTTCCCGAGGATCTGCCCGGTCTGCCACCGCACCGTCAAGTTGAATTCCAAATTGATTTAGCACCCGGAGCAGCACCGATTGCTCGGGCACCTTACAGACTGGCACCTAGTGAATTGCAGGAACTGTCCACTCAATTGCAAGATTTATTGGATAAAGGTTTCATCCGACCTAGTTCATCACCGTGGGGAGCTCCGGTATTATTTGTCAAGAAGAAGGATGGTACTTTCCGTATGTGTATTGATTACCGGGAGCTGAATAAAGTCACAATCAAGAACCGCTACCCTTTACCTCGTATAGATGACCTTTTTGATCAACTCCAAGGATCAAGTTTCTATTCCAAAATAGACCTTAGGTCCGGCTATCATCAGTTAAGAGTCCGAGAAGAAGATATCTCTAAGACTGCATTCAGAACGAGGTACGACCATTACGAATTTATGGTCATGCCTTTCGGTTTAACCAACGCACCCGCGGTATTCATGGACCTCATGAACCGTGTGTGTAAGCCTTACCTGGACCAGTTCATTATCGTTTTCATCGACGACATCTTCATCTATTCCAAGAACAAGGAGGAACATGAGGAACATCTACGCCTAATTTTGGAACTACTTAAGCGAGAACAACTGTATGCTAAGTTTTCCAAGTGTAAATTTTGGATCCGGGAAGTTCAGTTTCTAGGGCATGTGGTTAATGAGAAAGGGATACATGTCGACCCATCCAAAATAGAAGCCATCAAGAATTGGGCAGCACCGACGACTCCGACTGAGGTGCGACAATTTCTGGAATTGGCTGGATATTACCATCGTTTTATCGAAGGATTTTCAAAGATTGCACAACCTCTCACCGCCCTAACTCAAAAAGGAAAAGCCTATAATTGGGGCGATAACCAAGAGGCAGCTTTCCAGCACCTCAAACAGAAACTTTGCAGTACACCTATTTTAGCTCTTCCGGAAGGAACCGATGATTTTGTAGTGTATTGTGATGCATCTATTCAAGGTCTGGGTTGTGTCTTAATGCAACGCGAGAAGGTAATCGCATACGCTTCACGTCAGTTAAAGATTCACGAGAAAAACTACACCACTCATGATCTAGAGTTGGGAGCAGTAGTTTTTGCACTTAAGATATGGAGACATTACTTGTACGGTACCAAATGCACCATCTACACCGATCAAAAAAGCCTCCAGCATATCTTCGAGAAGAAGGAGTTGAACTTGCGACAACGTCGTTGGGTTGAACTTCTAAATGATTACGACTGTGCGATCCGGTATCATCCGGGTAAAGCTAACGTTGTGGCTGATACACTAAGCCGAAAGGAAACGAAACCCAAACGAGTTCGAGCGTTACAACTCACTATTCACCCTGGATTGCCTGACAGAATCCGTAGTGCTCAACTTGAAGCCTTGAAAGAAGATAATCTACCGTTAGAAGGTACACGTGGCATGGAAGCACAACTTGAGGTAAAATCTGACGGAATTCGTTACTTCGTCGAACGAATATGGATTCCAGTGTTCGGAAACTTAAGGGAACTAATCATGGATGAAGCTCATAAATCTCGTTACTCCATCCATCCGGGTTCCGATAAAATTTACCATGATCTAAAAGTACTATATTGGTGGCCGAAGATGAAGGCCGATATATCCACCTATATTAGTAAGTGTCTGACCTGCGTGAAGGTCAAAGTTGAATATCAAAAACCATCCGGTCTTCTACAACAACCAGAAATTCCTATGTGGAAATGGGAACAAATATCCATGGATTTCATCACCAAATTACCACGAACTCCTACCGGATGCGATACCATTTGGGTAATCGTTGATCGATTAACAAAGTCTGCTCATTTCTTAGCCATCAAGGAAACCGATAAGATGGAAAAGCTTACTTGTATTTACTTAAAAGAAATAGTCTCTCGGCACGGGGTGCCAATCTCCATTATTTCGGATCGTGATGCACGATTCACCTCTCGTTTCTGGCAGTCGTTACATAAAGCTTTAGGCACGCGTCTAGATATGAGTACAGCTTACCATCCTCAAACCGATGGTCAAACAGAACGTACTATCCAAACTCTGGAGGACATGCTACGAGCTTGTGTGATCGATTTCGGTAACACTTGGGAGTCTCACCTACCGTTGGTGGAGTTCTCCTACAACAACAGCTATCACACTAGCATCAAGGCAGCTCCATTTGAAGCACTTTATGGACTAAAATGCCGTTCTCCCATTTGTTGGACCGAGGTTGGAGATAGCCAACTCATAGGTCCTGAACTTGTATTTGAAACTTCCGAAAAGATCGTTCAAATTAGAAACCGTATGGCGGCAGCTCGTGATCGTCAAAAGAGCTATGCCGACAAGCGTCGTAAACATTTGGAGTTTCAAGTAGGTGACATGGTCTTACTCAAAGTCTCACCTTGGAAAGGTGTCATTCGTTTCGGAAAACGAGGCAAAATGAATCCTCGTTATGTTGGACCTTTCAAAATATTAAAGAGAATCGGACAAGTAGCGTATCAACTGGACTTACCTGAAGGACTGAGTGGTGTACACAACGTCTTTCACATCTCAAATTTGAAGAAATGTCTAGCTGACGAATCTCTCGCAGTTCCTCTTGAGGAACTACACGTTGATGAACAGTTACGTTTCATCGAAGAACCTGTGGAAATTATGGATAGGGAAGTTAAAACGTTAAAGCACAGTAAGATCCCTATTGTCAGAGTTCGTTGGAACTCGAAACGCGGACCGAAATTCACGTGGGAGCGCGAGGATCAGATGATGCGTAAATATTCTAATCTGTTCAAGCACTCCACTTCAAATTCTTAAGGTACTATTTAATTTTCGGGACGAAAATTCTTTCAACTAGGGGATGATGTGACATCCGGAAAATTTTTTATTTTTTTATTATTTATTTTTTTTATTATTATTTAATTTTCGGGATGAAAATTCTTTCAACTAGGGGATGATGTGACAATCCGACTTTTTAGGTTAACCCCGTTAACTATTCCGTTAAGTTTCTGTTAAAAACCTAACCCCGTTAACTAATCCAGTTAAATTCAAACCCCAAGGGCTAATCCTGTCAATAACCGAATTCAAACTTCAGGGATCAAATTGTATTTTTCCCAATTTTGTTTAGGTTGACCCTAAAAGTCAAAATCGTGAGTTTGAGTTCCTGTTTGACTTGTAAAAAGTAAAACCTCTCATTCCTTAAACAAATTCGCGAATGATTAACCGAATTCGATCAGAATTCGTAACTGAAACAGACTTGAATGTCATTCACAATCATTATGAAACCTTAATCATAATCATTAATCGAATTAAACTCAGAAAATGGTAATTAAACCCAAAACCGTCAACATTATCCCAAACGATCACCAAATTCGACTAATTCTCGTATTCTCCTCTCAAATCATTCGCCTGCAATCCTTGTACGAGTCACTCTGAAGAATTCTCATACACCAGCAGCGCGGGAGAAGCAACCAGAAGAGACGAGGATCAACCCGCAGCCGTCGAACCCTGTTTTAATCGTGCACAGTCAATCCGACATCCAACTGGGTAATTTAAACAACGTTTTGATTCATTTTATGCTTTAGAATGAAAGCCCTATCCTAATCAGGGCTTACATTATCGATTGAGTCATAATCCGATTCTAGGGTTCTTAAGAAATCGGATTTGGGGCTTTTGATTCTAGACTCGTTCTCAACGCAATTAAAGCATACCGGTAGTTTCTAAATACTCAGTTTAATGAAAACCCCATGTTAATTGAATCAAACAACATCCAATTTTACAAAATCAGATTCTGGAATTCATTTGAAAACGTTTTAGTCAAACTCTAACCTAGACTCAATGTTAATCCAATTAAACGGCATGGTTAGAATCGCAATCATCTATGCTTTGAAAGCCCTATGCTTATTCGAGTATGTAACATCGAATCAGTGATGAACCGATTCTAGGGTTCATCACGTATTGGGTTAATCGAATCCTTGTCTAAACTTTACCTCAATCAAATTAAGTTATACGGTTAGATTCGCAATCCAGTCATTGTTTAAAACCCCATAAAATCATCAAGTTTTATCGAATCGATATGTGTTCTTAACCCAGAGTTTTCGTCTCTGTTTAACTGAAATTAACAACCCAAATCGCAACCGTTTTTACAATTGTTTACATCATCAGTTTCGCAATCCTCTAAACAACAAAACCCCTGTGAATCTTAACTCTATTTGCGATCAGATTCAGTGTTTGGGACGGGATTCGATCTGGGTACATGTGGGGAAGGAAAGCACGCCTGATCAGGAGGTTAAAACCAATGTGTTCCGGGTTCTGTTGCGATAGCCTAGCGGCCGGGACTGGTTAGAGCTGTGTGCATGTGTGGGAGAGACCCGGGTTCGAGACCGGGCTCCCACAATTATTTTTAAAACATTTTTCTGGATTATTAAATTAATAAAAATCAAACCTTTTAATATTGTATTATTATATAAATGGGTTTTAACCCGGAAAACAACCCGTAAGCTCGGGTTTGAAATATTAGTTTATTTTTATAGATTATACCCACTTTTATAAATAATATATTATTATTATTAACAAGTAAAAATAATATATTTATATTATTTTTAAGCCGTAAACTCGTGTAAAATAATATGTTTATATTATTCCCAAATTGTGACCCGTATTATTAAATAATATATATATTTATATTATTTCAAGTCATTTTATAACGCCGTAAATCAATCGATACTAAATAATAATATAACTAATTATATTATCCACTCGTATATATATATATATATATATATTATTTATGTCGTTCGTCGCGTAAAGTCATTCATAAACCCGTGGACGCGTTCGTCCACTCTCGTTTATTGGAGCGGTTCTTTTAGGACGTTCCTCGTTTTCCGTGTCACAGTCACAACTCCCATTATCGTTCCTAATTTATATGTTTATAATTTTAGGACATTCGTAGGTCTTTCGAGACTTACACTCGTGGTTCCAACTTACTTCTAGTGTGAAACTACCTTCAACGCCAAGCAGGTGAGTTTTCACGGCCCCTTTTTACTGTTTTAACTTGGGGGAGAAAACATGCTTAAACTGATTTTGAGATTTTGTATTTCATATGCTATCAATGTTAAAGCTAAGTGTAAACGCTATCACAGAAAGTCCTCATCTTATCTCGAACCGTTAATATGGATCTTAGCGAGGTAATGTTTAGTAGTACTACTGGGTTTGACAAATCCCACCCGCGTTAGTCGCGCTAACTCGATTGGATATCGAACGGGTGAAATGTTAGCCTACTCACATGGCCAGTTTTGATAGACCTGGTAGGAGGCAATAAACAAACAGTCAGTTTCGGTTGCGAGCACTTGAGCTAAACATGAACATAGGTTAGCTACCTATAGATACATATTGAATGATCATAAATCTGGTAAACGCTTACGTATTTAGGTGAAACCTGTGAACTCACCAACCTTGTGTTGACACTTTTCTTTACATGTTTTCTCAGGACGCTAAGCTAAGACACAGGTGCACGTTAGGGCATGCATGGGATTCAACTGCTTTGCTTTGTGTCTATTTATGTTTGGTTGAATTATTCTATTGTACTTTGTTTGGTTTGGACGTTTGGACTTTTGAGACTTTTGGACTTTGGTTTTCGGCGCTTGTATTTTGCGCATTTACTTTCTTTACGCTTCCGCATTGATACTCTGATTTAAAAGATATTTTCATTTTGAGTCCCATGTATAGTCGTTCAAAGTAACTAATGTCTGAGATCCTGGTTCGTCACTTCCTAAACGGTAAAACTCCGTTAGTTGAAATTGGGGGTGTGACAGAATGTACCGTATAACTTCATCCAAGATGATGTTATTCCTGAGTTTTCTTATGATGGAGTAACAGATTCTATGGACTCTGTTGAATATATCACTACACCTGATGATACTACTCAATCCAAGATAGATTCTGATGTTGATACTACTCATCCTGTGTCTCCTAAGCCGAATGAAGAACCTATGATGTATAGAAAGACAGGAATGACTAGAGAACAGTGGAGTGAAGTAGTTAATAGTTGGATGAAAGTACTACCAAAGTCACCTATACAACCTGCTAAGAAAGAAAGATATGTGAAAAAAGAGAGGTGTATTGGAAGAATCATCAGTTGGTTTTATGATGATGACATGAAGTTGTTTGCTCTTAAAGATCTGATGGTGTTCAATACTTAAAGCCTAGGATCAAGTATTTCAATACATTGCCAATGTGTGAAATGAATGGGCTAGCTACAAAACCACTGACTAATAGATCAAAGTGTGGATTAGCCGATGTGATTGCTAACCTGATTAAAAGAGAATGTGGATCAGGGAAGTATGAAAGATTAAAGCCACAGAAAGGAAAAAGAGTGAAGACTGTAGATCAAAAGACTGAGATTGTGACTTAGAAGTATATGTTCTAGCCAGTACGTGCTGTACAGAAGATACCATTGAAGAAAATACCACAAGATTTTCTGGGGAATATGAAATGGTGGTACGTAGATGTGAATACTGGTGAAGCTAGGATTGATGATAAAGATAATAAGGTCATTGTTAGTTTCTTTGATGCAATGAATCTTATTAACTTCTCAAAGAAAGATCAGAGGACGTTAAGAAAGACTGAGATTATGTTTACTGATGAATGGAGAGAACAAGGATTGCAGTATAAAAGAGTGTTGGAGATCTGTCAGAGATATGGAGTGCACGCAGGAAGCAGATTACCAGATAACTGGAAGAGCTCATAAAGACTGAAGACAGAAGATCAAGCTATTGTCAAGGGGGAGTCTGTTAGGACATAGAATGTATGACAAAAGCTTTGTAATAGTTTAGGTCTTATTGTCTTTATGTTTTTATGTAATTGTATAGATTTTGTCTAAGTGATAGAACAAGTTTCTATTAGAGGCGAACTTGTTAAGTTGACTCCCCTTTAACTGTTGCTAACAATTCCATCAATTACATGTCAAAGACTCTAAGACTAAGACATAATATCTTCAAGCTCGTTGTCACCAGAATATGCTCCAACAGACTCTCCCTTGATAACAGCTTTAGAAGATTGTCATCTGTCTTCATATATCATCAAACATACTGTAGTCTTCATCTTGTTCATCTACACACTCTCTCTTTCTATCTAGAAGAAAACTTGGGAGAAGGACCCCTTGTCAACTTCTATATGCAATATTCAGTTTTTGCAAAGGAGAATAACCAAGAATAACCAACAATTAAGATTTCTATGGAAGATGGAAAAATAAAATCTTTTTGGTTTTTCAAACATAAGAAAGACAAAATCTTTTTGGTTTTTCTCTGAATAAACTGAAATGTAAAATACAAAATTACATCTTTTTGGTCAAACATCACGAGTAAGAAGATCATATAAGTATATATGAGATATCAATCACACATCTTATATATAAAATCGATATAATATCAAATGGTATCCTATGTCATTCTTTCAAGACTTGATCAATCAAACCAATATCTTTCAAGATTATCACACTCTATCTTTTCAAGACTTTCATATTGCATGTTATGATACGCGATAAACATTCAAAGAAAATAGGATCAGGCTATGACACACAAATTCAAATTGTCAATATTATAAGATTTGAAACTAAAGCATCTCATTCCCACTTTCTTGTGAGTTATGGTACCATTTAAGTATGAAATACAACGTGTACCGCACTAGTATGCTAACAGAAAGTAAATGCACTATCTTGAAGACATATGAGATTTTACTAAAGATTTTCCGAATTTCCAGAATGAGGAGACATGACTTAGCACATGAATAGCAGAATCCAAATTGGATTGAATAGGAATCAATGAGATTCAGAATCGAATGATTCAATGTTTTGGCTTATATATGTGGAATCATAAGATTCAGGTACGTGGATCCAACTGTTATCTGGATTATGAATTCAATGGAATCAGTAAAGATGATTTATCAATATGATCCAAGGGCTAGTATATGTTTGACAGATGTTGACAAGTACATATCTTGATTATACTTCAAATTGCATGCTTTTCGGGACATGGGCACTGAAGCAAATCGAATGAATATTGCTAAGGACATAACCCGAAACTGATCTCATAGGACAATCTTTATTAAAAGCTAATATTCTATATCTGATAGTGATGTTTTAACACACACACCCAGGCATACCATGGGTTCAAATCACAGTTATAACATATGCAATTATGTTTTCACACTACTAATGGTTCAGTTATGCTTTTAGTCTATTGACAATTCAAATTATATGCATACACAACACTATCATTTCCTATTTGTGTAGTCTATGAAGTTTAGATCAAAACATATAATTCAGATATATTAACATAAAGCACCAACCAATTAATCTAAGGTCATGTGTGAAAGAACATCTATTGATGTACTATCATCTCTTCTTTAACTTCAAGTAATGTCGATTTTATCTTTTTCAATTTGTTTGACTTTTTCAAAATCTTTTTCAAAGAAAGTAAAACAAACGAAAATAAACCTTCCATGAAAACATTTTATGAAAAACAATTTACTTGGTTACTTGGGATTAAGCAAGTCAATCAATTAAAAACTCAAACCGATGTAATCCTGTAACTGAATGCCTTTGCCTTTGTCACCAACACAGTTCTGTACTCCCCATGTCCTGTAGACTCCCTGTCAACTAGTCAAATGGTTGCATCAACGACTTTATGCTCACCATCGTCATCCTAAGTTTCAGGTTATCATTTGGACTTTGTAAAACTCTTTCCAAAACATTGTGTGTGACATATTCTCCCCTTTGAGCATCAAGTCGTTGAATCAAATAGATTCTCAGTTATTAACAACTCTTTAGTCTTGCAGATGTCATTCTCTGTCATGTGCTTAGAACCACCACTATCAACAAACCAAAATGGTATTAATAGTCCCTCTTGGTTAATCCTGCACATCTAACAAGAAACATTAATTTGAAATTGGGACCCAAGCCATGGTAGTCATGGGTCGTCCATCTGTATCAAAATAATAAACTTCACTCCATTCACAATCGAATCTCTTATCGATTTTTGGTGATTGCTCTGATGAGTCAGAAACAAAAACTTTAGATTTCCAAATACACTTCTGTTCATTAAGTTCTTTTTGCTTAAAATGTGAAGTGTTTGAACATTTTCTTTCATTTGAAAATTGATTTGATTGTGAAATCTCTTGTTGTTCTAAACGTTTTCTCAATCTTCTGTTTCTCCTAGAAAGCCTAAACTCAGATTTTGAATTACCCTTTGGTGTATCACGAGGTTTAACCACATTTGGGTTACCATAAGGCTTACCATGAGGTCTTACCTTTTCTGGAGTAACATGTCGGTTACCTTTGGCGTTGTGAGGACAAGCAATCTGAATATGACCCACAAGACCACAATAAAAGCAAGATCTCTTCTCACTATATTCTCTCATATAAGGAATCTTCACACGATAAGATACACTTGAAGAAGATTCTCTTACATGAACTTCTTTTGGCTTTATTTTCTCTGGAACTCCAGATTTTGCAACAAGTTTTGATTCAGGCTTCATCATCTCAGGAAATACATGCTTCTCCCCTTTATTTTTGTAAGGACAGGTCACCACAATGTGTCCCATCTCATTACAATGAAAACTTGTACGCCTGTATCTATAATCTCTGACATATGGAACTCTCCTTGAGTTTGAAGAACGTCCAAATGTATTATTTCCAGATGAATTAGAATCAACCTTTTAGTCTTCTTTCTTAACCTCTTTCGGTATCCCCTCTACCTTAGCTTCATCAAAATATTCATCATCACTCTCATCAGAATACACCATATCTTCACCTGTGACTGGATTCACTTTCGACACAGTCTTAGGATCTAAATCCTAATCTTTTATAATCTCAGGTGTAACAGAATAATTTCCGTTGAATGGTGGAGGAACATAAACAATACCACTAGTTACCTTCCCCTCTTTAGTATTATCTTGATAATGTCCTAATAAGAATGATGAGTTTCCAAAGCTTTCTAACTTTCTATGCAATCTGATTACCTCTGCTTTAGATTCAGCTAGTTCCTTATCTTTCTCAGCTTGATCATTATTTCTTTTCTCAATTTCTGCAAAGGGCATATCCAGGTGATATGCCTGCTCTTTGATCTTCAAAGTCAGAGAACTTATATCCCTATTTAGTGATTCTATTCTCTCAAAACACACATTCTCATTATCCTTTAATTTCTGGTTTACCGTGCATTGATTTCATATCACAAATGAGGTTTACATTGTCATCCATAACCCTCATCATTTTATCCTTCACTGAAACACAGTTAGAACAAAACTTTTCAGAGTTAGAAACTACCGTATCCTTTTCTTCTAAAGAAGATGCACCAGGAGCCATGAATACGTCATCATCAGCTTCACCGTATTGATCAACAATGACAGGCTCTACATCAGTTTCTAATTCACTCAGATCATCTTCAACTGTCTGAAAGCTTTCTTCAGTCCTCACATCAGTCTCAGTAGATTGAGTACTTTCACCAGAACGAATACTCTCACTATCAGTTAAATCTGCAGAAGAATCATTTTGAGAATCACCTTGCTTCTCCAATACTTCTTTGATCAAGACCACAAACGCTTGAGAAGTTGCTTCACCCTTTTTCTTCAATGCTTCCCATAGATCTCTTGAAGTTGGACACTTCCCGAGACTATGAATGATTTCTTTTGGTAAAGACATCGTTAAAGTTCACATGTTTTCATCTCGTGATCAAACTTCTCTTTTCTACTTTAGTAAGAGCTGTCACTGGTTTAAGAACATCACGAAATTCCAGAAAGTCAAAAGTAGGATGCACATATCCTTCTGTTATTGGTCTCCAAAAATTTTCATTAGTTTCTGATACGAATTGTTCGAACCGGACTTTCCAGCTACTGTAATCTGATATGCACAAAAGCTTCGAAGGCATAGTTCCAATCTTATTATCATTACACGAAATCGACATTTTGAAATTTTTGTGAAAATATCCGAAAAAAATTTCCCGCCAAAATACTCTTTTTTTTCATTTTATTTATTTTTTATTTTAAGAACACAAGCGAACTAGATAAGTTCGCCTGATACTGCACGAGCGAACTTAATAAGTTCGCCTGAACTTCACTGAGCGAACTTGACCCCAAGCGAACTTGTTAAGTTCGTCTGATCTTCACCGAGCGAACTTATTAAGTTCGCCTCCCTAAGTTCGCCTGCAACTGAATCAGCAAGTTTGCCTAAAATGCTGAAACAGAAAAACGAAAACACGAACTCAAAGCTCTTAAAATCATGATTTCTGATGTATATGATCAAATTAGACAAATCTGAACCGTAGGAATGTGTAGGGACTGATTAGGAACACTTCTATCGGATCAATTTCATCAAAAGAATCCAAAATCAGTCCAAAATGATCAAAATTCTTCCATTTTTATCAAGAACACGAAACAGATGAAAAATCCTACAAATCCTCATCAAATTCAGTGATATTTGATGTTGATTGTACACGAAAACACCACAAATCTTCTTCTAATTAAGAGCAAAAGCTCTGATACCACTTGTAGGTCCCGATTCGATGCGTGACGGATCTCTAGACTCGCGGTACGACACGGTGATAACATGCGGAATCCATGATCAACATGCAATGTGTAACTCTCTATAAACAGTTCTCTCCAAAAACACACACTTACATCTTTTTCTTCTCTAGTTTTCTAGTGTTCTATGGAATATGAACTTGTAACTCCTATTTATAGGAACACACAACACCTTAGGCGAACTTAACAAGTTCGCTCCTAAAGATGCTTAGGCGAACTTGTTAAGTTCGCCTATCTATGAACTTGAACAATATTCCTTAGGCGAACTTAACAAGTTCGCTCCTAAAGTTGTTTAGGCGAACTTGTTAAGTTTGCCTCTCTATGAACTTACACAGAATTTTATCCACAGTTACAAAACATGTCCTAACAAGAGCTTGACACAATCTTGTGGCATAGGAAACTCGAACATATTTTTATCATAAAATTAACCATCTTTTTCGAAATGGTTTAGTTACTGGGGTTCCTAAGCTGAGATTCTCCGTTGCAGATGACTGTATGCCTTGTAAAAAGGGCAAACAGAAACGGAAGTCTCACAAGCCCAAGCTCCAAAACTTCATCGATACCCCTTTGGAGCTCTTACATATGGATCTGCTTGGGGCCATAAGTATCTGGAGTATTGGAGGCAAGTCATACTGTCTAGTTGTAACTGATAATTTCTCACGTTTTTCTTGGGTGCATTTTTTAGGTACAAGGGATGAGACTGCTGACGTTCTTCAATACTTGATCTTGAGCTTGGAATCTTTATGCTAGTTGAAGGTTAGTAGAATAAGGAGTGATAATGGAACAGAGTTCAAGAATAATTTGATGGAACTTTTCTGTCTTAAGAAGGGTATTCGTCATGAATTTAGTGCCCCGTACACACCTCAGCAGAATGGATTTGCAGAATGGAAGAACAGAACACTAATTGAGACTGCAAGGACAATGCTATCAGATGCAAAGCTTCCTGTCACATTCTGGGCCGAAGCAGTTAACACAGCGTGTCACGTCTTGAACAGAGTTCTAGTGGTTAAAAGGCACAATAAAACTTGTTATGAGTTGATTAACAATCGACCTCCCAATCTTGACTACCTAGTTCCTTTTGGTAGTCCCTGCTCTTTATTATTATAGTACAAAGACCGCAAGTCTAAATTTCATGCAAAAGCAGTGGAAGGCATCTTCTTAGGATATGTTGCCAACTCGCCTTGCAAGAGAGTGTACAATATTGAGAGTAAGTATGTGGAAGAATGGTTCGAAGTGGATTGCAGTAAATACAGGATTCCACCAGAACCAACTGGTCCTGCTTGGGGATTTGATTATGATGCTCTATTCAAGCCGTTCAATCTTCCTGATCTATCTACAGATGATGCCGCCAATGTGTACGAGTTCTTTGGTGGAGGTGATGACTCCAATTTCTCAACCCGTGCAACTGTACCGAATGTAACTCCTGATTCAAATGTTGTTTCTTCATATGGAACTCATGATAGTGATAACATTGAAGTTGTTCATGTTGACGGAAATGACGGTCAAGCTAATCCTAACACTCGTGTAGGAAATGAAGCTCCAGCTGATCCAATCAACATTGAATCATCATCCTCTAGATCACAGAATATGGGGGAGTTGAGCACGAATCTAGAGACAAATCTCCGGGAACCGCTCATATAAGAGACGAGAGTACATAATGATCATCCAATTGACAAAATTATTGGTGATCCATATGCCGGTGTTTAGACTCGTCATAGAACCATTGCTGAAAACACTAGTTAGTACGCTGAGATACTTGACACTAGTATCATGGAAACATGTTTGCATGCTGCATTCGTGTCCCAGTTAGAGCCGAAGAATGTGAAGGAGGCTCTCGCTGACAACTGCTGGATTGAGGCGATGCAAGATGAACTGTCCCAATTCCAAAAGTTGCATGTGTGGGATTTTGTTGACCTTCCAAGAGGCGTACAACCAATTGGAACTAGATGGGTGTTCAAGTGCAAAATGGATGATCGTCATGTCGTAGTGAAGAATAAAGCAAGGTTAGTTGTTCAAGGATTTTATCAACAAGAGGGCCTGGATTACACTAAAGTATATGCCCTAGTTGCTAGACTTGAGGCCATTCGGCTGTTTCTTGCTTATGCCTCCTATGTCGGCTTCAAGGTTTATCAACTTGATGTGAAGAGTTCTTTCTTGTATGGAAAAGTTCATGAAGAGGTCTATGTCACTCAACCTCCAGGTTTTGAAGATTCGCATAATATCAATAAAGTGTACAAGCTCGACAAAGCACTTTATGGTCTTCATCAAGCACCTCGGGCATGGTATGAGACTTTATCAAAGCATCTTCTATCCAATGGTTTCGACTGCGGACAAATTGACTCGACCCTCTTCATTAGGAAAGTAGGAGGTGATATTCTTCTGGTATAAGTCAATGTCGACGACATTATCTTTGGGTCTACAAATGAAGGGATGTGTAGGGAATTCGTACAGGTGATGAATTCTAAGTTAGAAATGAGCAACATGGGTGAACTGTTGTTCTTTCTAGGTCTGCAAGTCAGTCAAAAGCAGGATGACATTTATCTGCATCAAACTTAGTATGTGCAGGACATCTTGACTAAATACAAGATGAATGATAGCAGTACTTATGGCACACCAATCCTCGTCAATCATGGTCTGCATCCAGACAAAGATGGAAAGGATGTGGATTGCAAATTGTACCATGGGATGATCGGATCTTTTATGTATCTCACAGCTTCAAGGCCCGACATAATGTTTGCTGTATGCTGTGCTCAAGGTTTTAGTCACAACCAAAGGTTTCTCATCTGATAGCTGTTAAGAGTATCTTCAGATACTTAAAGGGGAAAATCAACCTCAGGTGGATGTCTTTGGTACTCGAAGCAGCAGTCATTCGACTTCAAAGCCTATACCGATTTTGATTATGGTGGTTGTAATCTTGATAGAAAATCAACCTCAAGTGAATGTTAATTCTTGGGAGACAGGCTGGTCTCCTGGCAGTGCAAGAAGCAGTCAACGGTTTCTTGTCTCAACATGTGAAGCATAGTACATTGCTGCAGCGAACTGTTGTTCTCAAATATTGTGGATCCAGCAGCAATTGAGAGATTATGGCTTGAACTACACTGGAACTCCTCTGTTCATTGACAACAATGCCCTGATGTGTATCACGAACAACCCGGTGAAACATTCCAAAACTAAGCATATTGAGATTCGACACCATTTCATCCGTTACGGTGCTAAAAAGCATTTGGTTGAGCTTGTCAAAGTTCACTCGAATGACTAATTTGCTGACCTTTTCACTAAGGAGTTTGATCGAACCCGTTTCGAACATCTTGTCAACCTGATAGGAATGTTCAATGAGTGAGAAAACTCGTTTTTCAAATCAAATCATTTCATGGAAGTTAATCTTTATTTCTTTTTAATTTCTTGTGTATAGTTATGTTTAATTCTCAAATATTTTACAAAAATCCAAACAAAATAGAAAATGGAGAAAATTTCAAAGTTATTTGAAGAAAAAAGGAAATGATAGTACACTAGTAATGATCTAAACGTCTTAGACTGCACATATGGGAAATGATTGTGTCATGATTACTTGAATGTTTAAATTGTTTCAGTCTTAATTTGAATATTTGCATGTAATGAGAATTGTCAATAGGCTATAAGCATTTTTGAATCATTAGTAGTGTGGAAACTAAATCTAGACTACAACTGTGATTTGAACCCATGTATGCATGTGTGTGCATAAAAGAATACAAAAAGATCATTATCAGATAAAGGATGTAAGATTTTAGCAAATATTTTCTTAAGAGACCAGTTTCGGGTTATGTCTATAGCACAAATTTTTCGGTTCACTTCACTGCCCATACTCACAAGTATGCAATGGGAAGTTGGGCCAAGATATGTCTTGACATCAACCGTTAAGCTTATATTCACCCTTGAATCATACCTGATTCATTGAATTCAAATCCAGATAAAAGTTGGATCCCCTTACCTAAATCCTCAGACTCCATATCTATTAACCTGAATCATTATATGATATTCACAGAAGAAAAACCAATCAAACCAAGACAACTGAATCACTCGATTCTGAATCTTATGATTCTTGTTAATCCTTTTGGATTTTGCATGATTTTTTTCTGTGCTAAACTATGTAACTTCATTCTGGAGATTTGAAAATCTTTGGGAAAATCTTAGATGCCTTGAGATAGTGCAATTTCCATATATGTTGCATAACTGTGGGGTACACGTTGTATATCTTGTAATTAATATCTTAACACATAAGAACATGATACAAAGATGCTTATGGTTTCAAATCTTATAATATTGACAACTTGAATTAACTTGTTTATATTGCATATTACATATGAATAAGTAGTAATCCATGAAAAGATCCCATATTCTTTGATGTTTATTGTGTATCATTTTTACTTACAATAGCCTGATATGATCCTCTGCTCATGACTTTGACCCAAAAATAGCTTGTGTGTATATTCTTGTGTATATTAACTTCATTCAGAAAAGCTCAAAAAGATGTTAAGTTTATGTACAGTTCAATTTTTTTATCAAAAATGCCAAAAATATTTTTGTTTATCTTCCTTAAATTGTTTTTGAAACCTCCTGATTGAATGTTCATATCCGATTCGTTATTTGACTTGACTATCTTCATACTTTGAGTTGAAATTGGATTTCACAAGGGTTTCTGCGTACTTGTCAAGTGCGCAGGAATTAAACCTTGCATACTTGCTAAGTACGCAAGAGTTAAGTCTTGCGCACTTGTTAGGTACGCAAGACCCGAATGTGTGGGTATATATAGTGGACTTAGAAAATTTCTCAGACTCAATCTCATTTCAAACTAACCCACTGTGCTATTCCCTCCAATCCGTATTTCCTAAAAAAATGTGTGATTCCAAATGGCTTTTTCATCCCGACCATTGTTTCACCTTCACTTAGCATTCACTCGGTAAGAATCTTAGCCGATTCCATCCGCAAATCATCATGTTTTGGACCGATTCTTGACTATTCTTGTACCTAGGGTTGGATGTTAAAATTGAGACAAGTTTTGGATGTTCTTTTATGAAATTAAGACCTAAATCTTGTTTATGATCTTTAGTCGAACCCTATCTACTCCATTATCATCCTTAACATGATTTTGATTAAGTCTTTGACCTTGGTCTAGCCGTCGGTTGTGGTCAAGTCTGGTTTAGGTCAAAATTGACCTGGTTATAGCCCGATTTTGGTGATTGGACTTGGTCCCATGAGTTCTAAATGCGTGTTTCGACGTTGTGGTGACCTTGAGCAACATCAAAATTCGACCATTCTTTGATTTGGAAAAGTCTGCTTTTTGCTCAAGTGTTAGACCATGTGCACTTAGTAAGTACGCAAGATATAACTCTTGCGTACTTACTAAGTATGAAAGGTATAAACCCTGCGTACTTGCTAAGTACGTAGGAAGGCAAATTACAAATTTTTTCTAAGTCTGGAAAAGTCTTCCTTGTGAATGTGCTATACCGTGTCATGTTTGTACATTTCCAGTAATCATTCTTGTTCTAATTGTGTTCATTGTATGTTTTTGCAGTGATGGCTCGTGCGTTTACAAGAGAATTCAATATGTTGGCCCTTACTGAATCGGAATGGAAGGGTGCTGCACTTGAGTACCGGGAGATCATTGATTTCTTGAACCGCTCAAAGATTAGCTACGCTATCTCAGCAGACCCTGTCGTATCAAGACCGTACTTGGAGCAGTTCTGGGATACGGCAGAACATGACTGCACAGTAAATCCCAATGTCATTCGGGCTACTGTGGCAGGTCATGACATTGCCATTTCTGAGGACACTATCAGAAGAGTTTTACAGTTCCGAGATCGTACAACCGACCCTACTTCCTATCCTGATTACTTTGTGGATGGATGTTGGAGGCAACGAATGGGATATGTCGATGTGCAAGACTATGCATCGTACAAGAAGATGTGGGTGCTAGATCAGTGAAGGTACTTTGCCCACATAATGATCATGTGTATTTCTTCTAGGAAGGCGGGAAAGGATGCCATGGGTCATGATCTAGCAGCTGCTATGGTTGGGCTGGCTCTAGACACGGGTTATAACTTCTTCAGATACATCTATAAAGCCTTAACTGATCAGATCAATACAGCGGAGAGGTTTAGGTTCTTGTTATACCCCAGATTTGTGCAACTTTTGATCAATGATGCGTTGCCAAATCTACCAGAATTTGGGGAAAGATTACAAGTTAAACGAGTGGACAAGAGAGTATTCGCCCAATTCTTAAAGCCAGGCAGTGTAGAACCTACCCCCATGCATACTCCACTCTTCGGACACTTAATCAACGAAGCATATGTGGCACCAGATAATTTTAGATCGTATAGTCCCGAGTCAGAGCCTGAACTAAGTGAACACTCTAACGAGCAAGAAGAGGAGTAAGTTGAAGGTGGTAATGAATCTGAAGATGAAGGAGACGAAGATGAAGGAGACGAAGAAGAATGAAGTGCTGGTGCTGAAGAATCTGACTCCAAGGCAATAGAATCTGATTCATCTGATTCTTATGATGCACCAGGCCAATCACACCCAAGAAGAACGACAACGGTGACCCTTCTCGAGTCGTCTTCTAAGAGAAAGAGACAAGAAAGTACAATCAGTGAGTATGAACCCGAATCTGATTCAGCTGCTACTATACAAAGACAGAGATGAGAAAGTATTAACAAGCGTCGGGGGGATTGGCCATCTGTCGGTATCCCTAAAGAAGTATAAGTTAGTGTTGCACGGCGACAAGTCACTAAGGCCATGAGCACTGCTTCAACCTCTACGTCAACTTCCACCCAGCTATATCCAAGGATGGGGAGGCGGCCACATGTAACAAGTCAAGTAATTGCCGCTACTGTCACAGAGGAGGTTCCTGTGATAGTATCCCTCCCACTACAACCTGTCCAGGTGACGGTGATGACTCCAATCCTCACTGAGTCGGTCACTCTAAGGGTGACGACCAGGACAAGGATCCTGAAGCCGGTCCCAGTGGAAGTGAGAAACAATCGTTAGCATGGGCGATTGTTCCTTATTTTGAAGGAGAAGGAGAAACCGACAAAGCCAATTAGTGATGAAGCTTGTCACCTAGATGATCTGTCTAAGGGTGATGACCATGACAATGATCGTGAAGCCGGTCCCAGTGGAAGTGAGCAGCAATCGTTAGCATGGGCGATTGTTCCTTATTCTGCCGTGCCTATGGCTGAGGGGGAATCAACTCAACATGAAGGCGGTGATGCTTCTTGTAGTGGAGGTGATAAAGGAAAGTCTGCGGATGAGGTGCTATACGACCTATCTGATGAGGTCATTCTACTGATTGAGCCAGACTATTCCAAAGAAGCTCAGATCGATGCCCTCAGTAATCTGGAGGAAGGAGAGATCGAGTCTGATGATGAATGGGATGTAGAAGATGAGGATGTTATGGTAGAGTTTCCCAAAGGGGACGGTGAAGGATTTTACGATCTTGAGGATGGAGAGATATTTGAAGCTCCAGCCTTTGAAGCTGATTTTAACACAGGTCTAGTCGAGCCTGAAAGTACTGTTGAGGCTTCGACTGAAGCATCTCCCACCGTTCATAAACCTGTTGATCCAGAGGCATGGAAAAGTAAATATCCGCCTGGTTGGTTTACAAAGGATCAAGCTCCTGTCTGGCAGAAGACATCCATCATATACAAACATGGAGCTACAGGTATGATCTTGTCTGTTAGGTTCGACGACGACAAGAAGCTGTTCGCTATTAAACGGGATGGTGGGGTTCAATACTTGAAACCTACTAGTGAAGCATTCAACTCCCTGCTGAAGTATGATCTGGTGAACCTTGAAAACCGAGAGCTGCTTGGTGATTCTCATCACGCGGTGGCAATGGGTTTGTGGAAGACAATACAGCGAGAGGGAAGATCAGGGAACTTTGAAGTCTTCAAGCCTCAGATGCCCAAGAAAGTCCGGGATAAAAGTATTAAATATCCTGTGACAAACCGTAGTCTAAAGAAGCTGGTTTACAAGCCAGTGCTGTGTGAAACCAGGATTCCCCTGAGCAAGTTATCTTAGGATATCCATGGTAACATATGGTATTGGTACGTGGACCCAAAGACGGGCGAGGCAGTGGTGATTGGAAAAGTAAGGTCCGCAGGTGGAATCTTGGAACCAAAGGAACTGATCAGAGTTTTTGATGAAATCACTTTCATTAATTTCTCTGTGAAAGATCTGATGGTCCTAAATGATAGATACTGCATCTACACGGACGAGTGCATAAAGCTTCAAGCGTCTAGATACGACAAGTTGGTCAAGTTTTATCTGGACTACAAGCTGAATATGGAAGCTAAAGCTAGTGGCGTTTGAAGACTGAAGACAATCCAAAGCTGTTGTCAAGGGGGAGTTTGTTGAAGCACGTTTGTGTGACATACACTCTGGATGTTGTCTTAGCTTATGTACTTGTCTTTATGTATTTGCACTTGTATTTAAGTATCTGTATGTATTGATTATCGAGTTGTAATCACATATGTATGTACGTAGTCTTGTCTGTTTTTGTTAAGTGTTGTGCGCACTTAGTAAGTGCACAAGATGTATATCCTGCGTAGTTAGCAAGTATACAAGAACAAAGTCTGCGTACTTGCTAAGTACGCATGAGTTAAACCCTGCGCACTTGCTAAGTGCGCAGGCAACAGGTCTAGTATATATAGTTGTTAGTGATAGAATGTATATACGCACTCATTCTCTTTGTAACCGACTGTGATTATCAATAGACGAAGTTTGAAAGTATCTTGTGTCTTTGTTGTCGGTTTACTTTGTGTCGATTGATACTCCACCTAGTCACAGGTATTTCGCACCCGGTTAGACCAGGAACACACTTGCATGTGACGATCCGAGACACCCGAGGGACCTACACTATCACCACTAGACAATATAATTTGCCGCCTTCAATCTTAACACTAATTGGTCCGAATAAATCCATATGCAACAATTGAATTGATCAACTTTGATTTATGAGATTTTATGTGCTGTTTTACTTTCTTGCATGGAATACAATCTTCATTCACATGAAACCTCATGGCAGGGACACCAGAAACTAAACCATGCTTGGCAAGATAATTAATTTTCCCAAAATTAATATGAGCCATTATCCGGTGCCAGAAAGTTGATTCGGATTCAGAAGCTTTCGAAAGAAGACAAGTAGGAACTGACGAGGTTGTCGTCGCTGTGCTCATGTCGATCATGTAAGTATCATTCTTTCGAGGAGCTCTCATAAGTATCCATTCTTCAGGTATCTCAAAACCAGGCTTTAACACCAAACACTCTGACTTATTAAAGTGAAATGAGAAATCTTTGTTACAAACTTGTGAAACATATAATATATTGTGTTCGAGCTGCTCCACGTAGTTGATTTTCTCAAAGCTCAATCTTCCATTTGACACAGTGCCTTGACCAGAATATTGCCTCCTTTCTTTCCTGCAAAAGCCACATATCCGCCTTGGATTTCTTTAACATTTTCCAATAAGTTAAGATTTCCCGTCATGTGCCGAGAGCATCCACTATCAACATACCAATGGTTGCCGACTATCCTCCTTGGTTTTCCCTGCACACAGACAAGAATGATTAGTTAGTTATAGAGACCCAAGCCATTGTGGTCTTGGGTCCGCCTGACTCATCAAAATAAACAATTTCTTTCAAAACACAATCAAATCTCTCCTCTATTTTAGGAGATTGTTTCTCAGAAATAGAAACTTGATTCTTTGGTTTCCATTTGGATTGAACCTGAACTTTTTCACTCACTTTTGATGACTCTAAAGATTCAACATTTTCTTTGACCACAAGCTTTCTCAACCTTCTATTTCTTCGTCGTCTTTGTGGTCTTGAAAATTTCACTTTCGGTTGTGCAAGTTCACCAGATGAACCAACCTTCTCTACTGACTTCACTAAAGCAGATGCAATATTAACAACTGGCTGCTTAACTCCTTTATCAACTTTATGATTTACATCAACATATTTCACAACTGACTTCTCTGGTGGATTCACAAACAGTCTTGCCAATTTTGGATTCTCTAGACGCTTCCCCAAATTCTTGTGTGGACAATCTTTAAGAATATTACCAACAACACCACAATGAAAGCAAGTACGTCTTTCTTTGTACACTCTGACATACTTTTCCCTTTGAACCCCTTTTGAGCTGGATGATGAACACTGTGAAACAGTGTTTGAAGTTTGAACAACCTTTTGATTTTCTTTTTTAACTTTTCTTTTGTCAAACTCAAGAGTTGTTATTTTCTCAATATTACTATTTTCTTAATAATCAGAACCACTACTCACAAAAGGTTTAACTTGTTTATATGAAGATTTAGGTTTTGGTTGTTCAACCTTCTCATCCGGTTCAGTCAAAATACATCGATTTCTAGTCACCTTTTTCACCACAACTGGTTCAACATACTTACACTCTCTCACAACTCCTTCAGATTTGTTTGGATCAAAAACTTCATCATCAGTTGAATCATCATATATCATATCCTCACCCGTAACAAGATTGATATTTATAACAGTTTTTGTTTCCAAATCTTCATCTAATACTTTCTCAGTCAGACAAGAGGTGTAATTTCCATTGAAAGGTGGACAATATCCAACACCTCCCCCAATAGCTTTGTCATCAAAAGAGGGACAAGAACCTATTCATCCAACAACTTTTTCACCTGAAGCTTTCTCATTATAATATTCCAATAGAAAACTGGAATTCTTATAACCCTCAAGCTTTCGTAATAACTTTGTTTCTTCTGTCTATGACATGACGAGTTCATTGATTTTCTTTTCATACTATGAGTATGACACATCTAGATGAAAGGCTTGTTCATTAACTTCGATTTGCAAAACTTTATTGTCATCATTTAAAGGTTCAATTTTAGCTTTCAAAATAGTTTCATTTTCCTTTGAAGTTTGGTTCGATGTGTATATTGCCTTCATGTCACAGATTAGATTCGTGTTGTCATCAGACAATATTGTAATTTTGAATTCAGAATAAATACATTTTGTACAAGAGTTAACCTGTTGTACCTGTTTAGCATCATCCATGAATGGATTTGTAACATCCATGATTTTCTGATATTATTTTAATTTATACAATAATGGCACATCATTTCAAACCTGTTTTGTCTAACAACATAAGTAACACTACATTAAATCCTGTATTTGTTTAAGCACATTATGTCACATAAATTATTATTTTTAACTAATATTTCTATTTAAAATATAAACTTTGCGTTACATATTAATAACACATTATTGTTTACATATATATATATATATATATATATATATATATATATTTATATACATGTGTATGTGTATGTGTAACTATTATTAAAACTATGTAGTTGGAATTATAAATTTAAACCACATGCTCGTGTTGGTTTAGCTTTAAACAAGAATATATATATACTCAACATTTTTAGATGAATCATCTTAAAATTTATAAAATAATTAATTTTATAAATTTTACAGTTTTTAACAAAAATCAATTTATAAAATTCAATAATCTAGTTTTGAACCCTCAAATATTTGGAACACTAACTTAAACCCCACCCCCCCCCCCCCCCACCACTTGAAGTTGATCCCTTTGACTTCAATATTGACCTCATTCACCCTATTTTGATCCATTTTGACTTTAAAAGTCAAACAATGTAAAATCTTCCAATTCAAATTCAACATCGACCAAAAAAACTAAAATCAAAGGACTTGCCATAGATGCTAGTACGATTGTCGACTGCTTCTAACCTCATTAACATGTTAATCCGCCCATTTGCGCGACCGATTTGAAATTCAAACAGATTTGACCCCCTATGGTCAAACCGAACAGATTTCTGTATCAAATCAGGCAATTGACACGTCTTGAAATCCCGCAAATCACTCCCTAATCAATCTTGCATGTATTCAGTCCAATATCATGACTCAATTCATCATTTTTCAGTGGAATTAACGCGTAATTCCTTTCGAACGACTGTTACCTTCAATCCTAATTGAATCATGTAATTAAGGACAAATTGAATGAATTAAAACACACAAACATTGTCGCTCAACCCATTACAAAATTCCCTAAACCTTCAAACCATCCGCATCACCTCTCTGGAACTCAGCCAAACATCAAGAACAGTCGGAAGTTTGTTTCAGTCGATCTCTCACCTCTCCAAACCATTTCAGGTAATTGATACATCCTTATACTTGTTTTGACTTTCTGATTAAAATCCCCAAGGTTTGGGTTTCACAATTGGTCATAGTCGCAACCAATTTGGGGCTAGGGTTTCAGGAAAACGAATTAGGGAAGGAGATGGGCTGGGGTTCTGTGTTAATTCAGTTTCACATAAGTTTTTTTCAAGGCTTTAAGCCCAGTTCAACCGGTTATGACTATTTACCTCTACGCGCTTGGTTGCGTGTTCGAAACCTACACTCAAGTTCCTTTTCTTGGCACAAACCTGAACCAAACCGTGCTCCCCTTCATCCATTAGATAAATCTAATTGAAACTGATCCAACCAACAAGATCAGTCCCTTGGTCTAGTGATTGGGCGTTTGCCCTCACCCAGAAACGGCTCGGGTTCGATCCCGGCCGACTGAATTCATTTTTTTAAATCCTTTGAAGCAGCAGGTTTAAATTTTAAAAGTTAGTTTATTCCATTTAAAACAGATTTATACCAAAACATACAATTTTGAACATAAACAATTAATTGTACACATTTAAATGTCTAAAACAATCTTATTTTCTTTTATATATATATATATATATATCATTTAAAAGTTATTTTAATTTTAATTATAAAACAAAAGTTTTTAAATACCAAATTTTAAATAAATTATGAAAAGATTTTTAAGATTATTTAGATATTTATTGGGGTTTAAACCCGAGTTAAACAAATTTAACTTTCCTAAATAAAGATAAATACATATTCATTTATTCCTCCATGTTTAGAGACATACTATTTTAATAAAACTTAAATGAAAAGAAGTATTATAGACTAACTTCTTATTTAAAACTCATTTAGGGTTTTGGATTTCATAATTTCCTCAAATTTTATACCAATATGCGATTTTGACACGTTGTTATAAATAAATAAAATAAATTTATTTATTTCAATAAATATAATGTCAACATACTTTTAAATACACATTATTTTAAAAGAAATAAATTAATGAAAAGAAACTTGTTTATTTAAAAATATATTTATCTATTACATTAACATTTCATTTCGGGTTTAAAATGAAATATATATTTACACTATCATTTTGCCACATTTTCATATAATTTATTTATTTAAATTATATTTGAATAAATATAGTTCCACACTATAATTTTTTATTTTTTTTTGTTTCTAAATAAATAAATAAAATAATTTATTTATTTAATTTGTTTATTTATTAAACTCAAACCCTAACGTCAAATATCATTTTCATATATACTTTGAACTTACAAGTTTATATCAAACCTTTGCCAATTTATATCCTTTTCAGGAAATGACACCACCCTTGTGAAAACCTACACATATCCGGATTCAATGAATATTAGACCTTGTCATATACTTGGTGCATGCTATTAATTCGCATTCATACAATTTCACTCTAGGTTAAGTTTGTGAATTGCAAACCCACTTATGCTACTTGTTGCTCGTGTTATCTACACAACTATTAAAGGTGAGTATTACATAGCCCCTTTTCTCTTTTACATTTTTTGGGGTGATGTCACACCCCAACCGTGCGTCTTAACCACGGGTACGACTTAATTGACAAAAGAACACAATGGAATAAAGACATTTACTATTAAAGTTTCATAATATTAAAAAAATCCCAATTACATAAGTTTCGAATTAAACCAAACAGATAACATGTTCAAAATACAAGCAACTTAAAATAAGATTCGTCAATTGATATCTAGGCAAATCCTATGTGATATTGACTTGACCTATCACGAGCTTAATCACCTGAAACATGTACGAAAAACAAGTGTCAACTAAAAATAGTTGGTTAGAAATCACAGGTTTAATAAAAGTATAAGTTTGGCAAAGGTGACAATTCATATTCCAAGATCATCATATAGCACGTAATAAAACAAACACATGATTAGCAAATCTAACCTAAAATGATGAGTAACGAATAAGTGGTACAACTCGCAAGTTGCACTAATAACGAATAAGATGTCCAACCAAAAGTTGTCCATAAAGTATATGCGGTTTCCATCCTATGGCCCATATCTGTACTACCGTTGGCTTGAAAGTTTCAAGTTAAGGATTTGCAGGTTTAACGTTTATCATGTTGTGTTCATTTACTCACATACATATATGATTCGCTTGTTTTAGAATTGTTTGAAAACGTGTTTTAATGTGTGCCAACGCGTACATGTTTCCCCAAAACGATTTGAATAAAATGGGGCTATGAAGTCTCACCTTGAAAGATAGACGAGATAAGAAACTTGAACGAATAGACGAGATGAATCACGGACCAGACCCTAAACAAATAAATAAAAAAGTTTTAGGGTAGGTTCGATGGTTATGAGTGTTAGATAGGCGGTTCGGGTCATAAGATTAAGAATTAGTTGCAAAAATAGAGTTTTAGTTGATTTTCAGATTTGGACAGCAAAGTAGCTGAACAGAAACGGGATTGTTAAAAATATCAAAAGACGTCTAAAAATTATGAAATTTTACAGGAAATTAGTTTAAGTCATTCCGAAGAAGTTTTGTTTATAAAGTTTTTCCATTTGAGACTCGGATCATAGCCAAAATAGTCCAACAAGACAGAAGGTACTGAAAAAGGTTTCTGTCCCGTTTTGGCTACTACGGAGTCATACTTTTGAATTAGAAAACGATCCAATTATGGTTGGAAATTAAATTCGACGAACTACGTCGTGGAAATTGATTTTTCTCAGTTTAGATTAATTATGGTCAAGTTACGCTCAGTTAAATTTAGCACAGTTTCTGTCCAAAATCAATGGTTGCACTTAAGTGGTCCGTTTAGGGTTTTAAGATTACCGAACGCGCAAATAAAAATTAGACGAATGTTATTATGTTATTATAATACATAATATAATCAGATTAGGTTAGCCAAAACGTCCCGTGTCACCGGTCTAGCCATGATATTCACAGAAGCGTTTCGGAGAATCACAGAATGCAATCGGCATAGCCGACACGAGCAAGCGGATTCTATATTTAATTAGCGTGTGAGTTCATATAAGTGATAATATAGAATAAATAACATGTTTTAAGTTAGAAAAAACATACTAAAGCATCGACAGAGCCACTTTTGCAATAGTTGTCTTGAGGATTCGCAGAATGCGACGGCATAGCCGCCATTGCAAACGGGATCCTTTGTTTGTTAGTTGGTGATGTTAGCTTGATTTATTAGTTTGATTAAGATTATTAGAGGGTTTTTAGGGCTGAGGTTTCACATGATCAAGTGATCATAGATAGAAAATAGAAAAAGATTGAGGGGATGAAGAAAGAATAAAATAAAAAGACGGTATTCAACTTCGGAGGGTTACTTACTTGTTTGATCTTCATACTCTTGGAATCCTCTAAGGGATTTTCGAAATCTTCAAGGTTGGGAAGGGATTTCACAACTTAGGAGGGGCTGGGAGTGTTTGAGGGAGAATTGGCAAAGAAAACAAGATCCTAAGCCTCCTATTTATACTAATGGTTGAAGGGGTGTAAATATGGAATGTCTTGGAAAGCAATTTAGGGTTTTAGGGCCCTCAAATCTGTGAAATTTTCCTCAATGGGGCTGGGTTTTTTGTGATTTCTTGCTTGGGCTAGGTCCAAGAGTAGGTGGGTTGGGTCCTAGCTTGATCCGGTTGAGTGCGCGCATTCGAAAATTGCGATTTTAAGCATTTCTAAGCGAAATTGGCAAATGTTTTCAACATTAAAGTTGATTGTCATAACAAAAAGAGTATGTTTAGCTAAAAACATTTAATTTAAAGTTACGTTATTCGCGTATTGTAGTTGGCGATCGGTGGGCGAGAAAACGGACTTTTTGATCGTTTTTCGAATTTCAGGATTTATTTAGGGAAAGTTTTGCAAACAAACTTTGTTTTAATTAAAGAAATGAATATTTTAAACATTTAAAACATAAATTAATGTCATGCTAATCGATTTTTCGGTCATGGACGGTACGTAGTTAACGACGGTTTAAAAGGCGAACGATCGCACGAAAGTACTAACTAGTACTTTTAAGCATCAATTCACATTGAATGGGTTGTAAGAACATGTTTGAGATGTATGGGGGTGGTTCATGTGTATTTAATGTGTCATAAAGATCAATTAAGTTTACGTGCGATCAATGAATCAATCACAGATAAGTATAAGTCTTTGAAATCAAGCATAAACGTAATGTTTCACATGTGAACTAGTATTGTAACAACGTCTGAATAGGATTTCAAGTAAAATGAAATGTCATGCGGATTTTCATTGATAAGTCTAGAATGAGTACAAGTAATGAAAATCAGAAGTGTCACAGTCTCCCCTAGTTAAAAGAATTTCGTCCCCGAAATTCAACTAGTAGAGGCTGTAGGGTCTAGAAAGAGATGAGGGTACTTATGTTTCATTTGGTCTTCACATTCCCAGGTGAACTCAGGACCATGCTTGGCTTCCCAACGAAATTTCACGATAGGGATGCGGCTACGCTTGAGTTGCTTGACTTCACGGTCCATGATTTCAACGGGCTTTTCGACGAAATGCATAGAGTTGTCGATACGAATATCATCCAGAGGAACTTGAAGTGTGTCATCAGCAAGGCATCTTTTAAGGTTTGATACATGAAAAACGTCATGAACGTTACAAAGTTCGGTTGGTAGCTTGAGTCTATAGGCTACTGGGCCAATCCTTTCAAGAATTTCGAATGGCCCAACGAACCTAGGGGCTAGCTTTGCCTTCTTATAGGACAACACCTTTCCAGGGGGAAACCTTGAGTAAGACTCTATCACCGACTTGAAATTCAAGGGGCTTCCTACGGTTGTCAACATAACTCTTTTGACGATCGCGAGAGGCCTTGAGTCTTTCTTGAATTTGAAGTATCTTGTCGGTGGTTTCTTGAATGAGTTCGGGACCGGTGATTTGAGCGTCTCCGATCTCGGTCCAACACACCGGAGATCGACACTTCCTACCATATAGAGCCTCGAAAGGGGCGCACTTGATGCTCGTATAACTATTGTTGTAAGAGAATTCGATGAGTGGCAAGTGTTGATCCCAACTTCCTCCAAAGTCAATCACACAAGAACAGAGCATGTCTTCCAAGGTCTGTATGGTCCTTTCACTTTGACCATCAGTCTGGGGATGGTAAGCCGTGCTAAGGTTCAAACGAGTTCCCAAAGCTTTCTGTAAAGATTGCCAGAATCGGGAGGTAAAACGGCTATCACGGTCGGAGATAATGGATAGAGGGACACCGTGACGTGTCACGACCTCATTGATATAGAGTGTGGAAAGCTTCTCCATTTTGTAGTCCTCACGGATTGGGAGAAAATGAGCGGATTTGGTTAAGCGGTCAACAATGACCCAGATGGAGTCATGACCACTAGAGGTTCGCGGAAGCTTAGTGATGAAGTCCATGGAAATTTGCTCCCATTTCCATTATGGGATTTCGGGTTTTTGGAGAAGACCAGATGGTTTCTGGTGCTCAGCTTTAACTTTAGAGCAAGTAAGACACTTCCCTACATAGAGGGCGATGTCTTTCTTCATTCCTAGCCACCAATAAAACTCTTTCAAGTCGTGATACATCTTATCAGCACCGAGATGAATAGAATAACAGGATTTATGTGCTTCATCAAGGATAAGGGTTAGGAGCTCACTTGAGTCGGGGATCCAAATTCGACCCATGAAGTAAAGGAGATCATCGGGTTTGGGTTCCAAGTGCTTTTCGACACCACAATCCAAATCCTTCTTCAACTCATCATTTGCAACAACTTGTTTTTGAGCTAGGAGGATCTTATCTTTGAGACTGGTTTGGACCAACATTCCCCTGGCTCGCACACGGGTGGGTTTGATTCGGTCCTTACAGCTAAGGGCTTCATCCACCACATTAGCTTTCCCCGGGTGGTAACGAATTTCGCAATCGTAGTCACTAAGTAATTCAACCCAACATCGCTGCCTCATGTTGAGTTCTTTCTGGTTCAGAATATGTTGAAGGCTCTTGTGATCAGTAAAAACCACACATTTAGTGCCGTAGAGATAATGTCTCCAGATTTTCAAAGCAAAGACCACCGCACCCAACTCAAGGTCATGAGCGGTGTAGTTCTTTTCGTGAACCTTGAGTTGTCTGGATGCATAGGCTATGACCTTGTCTCGTTGCATCAACACGCAACCAAGACCTTGGTTTGAGGCATCACAGTATACAACGAAATCATCATTGCCATCGGGAAGACTTAGAATAGGGGAGTTGCACAATTTCTGCTTAAGAGTTTGGAACGCATCTTCTTGCTTTTGTTCCCAGACGAAAGGCTTATTTTTCTGAGTTAATGTAGTGAGAGGCAGGGCAATCTTTGAAAAGTTCGGGATGAATCTTCGATAATAACCCGCCAAACCCAGAAACGAACGGATCTCAGAGGGTGTGGATGGTGTACTCCAATTCTTGATAGCGGTGACTTTGGCTGGATCGACGTGTATACCCTGGTTGTTGATCACGTGACCCAAGAAATGAATTTCTCTAAGCCAGAATTCACACTTGGAGAATTTAGCATAAAGTTGTTCCTTCTTCAAGAGTTCCAAAATCAGCTTAAAGTGGGTTGTATGACCCTCTTTGGTTCGGGAGTAGATCAAGATGTCATCGATGAAGACAATGACAAATTGATCTAGGTAGGGTTTGCAGACACGGTTCATGAGTTCCATGAACATCGCGGGCGCATTGGTTAACCCAAAAGGCATAACCATGAACTCGTAGTGTCCATAACGAGTTCTAAAAGCAGTTTTGGGAATGTCCTCTTCATGGACTCGGAGTTGATGATACCCAGATCGGAGGTCAATCTTCGAGAAACAAGTTGCTCCTTGCAGTTGATCGAAGAGGTCATCGATCCTAGGTAGCGGGTAACGATTCTTGATGGTAAGCTTGTTTAGTTCACTGTAGTCGATGCACATGCGGAAGGACCCATCCTTCTTCTTCACAAAGAGAACCGGAGCTCCCCAAGGTGAGAAGCTCGGTCTAATGAATCCCTTGTCCAGCAGCTCTTGCAGTTGGCTAGATAGTTCTTGCATCTCAGAAGGGGCTAGGCGGTACGGAGATTTGGCAATGGGGTTAGCTCCCGGTAAAAGATCAATCCGAAATTCAACTTGTCGAGTTAGAGGGAGTCCATGCAAGTCATCAGGGAATACTTTCGGAAAATCTCGGATGATCGGTATATCTTGTAATTTCTTTTCTTCAGATTTCTCGACCACATGTGCCAAGAAAGCATAGTATCGCTTCCTTAAATATCTACGTGCCTTCATGCAGGAGATGAATTTCAAACCTTTGCAAGGTTTCTCTCCAAAGATTTTCAAGGTCTCACCGGATGGTAGAGGGATACGAATGAGTTTCTCCGAACAGTTGATTTCCGCATGATTGTGGGATAGCCAATCCATTCCCACGATGATATCAAAACTCCCAAGAGTGATGGGAATCAGGTCGATAGAAAAAGTGTGATCGTTAAGAGTTAGAGCACAACCTCGGACAACGGAATGCACAACAGTTAGTTTGCCATCAGCTATTTCTATAGTATAAAAAGGTTCAAGAGCGGTACGACAAGTTTTAAGTAAAGGTTCAAATTCTAAGGAGACAAAGCTTTTATCCGCTCCGGTATCAAATAAGATAGAGGCATAACGATTATTGCTGAGAAACGTACCAGTAACCACGGCATTGTCATTTCTAGCCTCGGTTGCTCCTATGGCAAAAGTGCGAGCACGTGCACCTCGGTTATTGTTGTTGAGCTTCGGGCATTGGTTTTTGTAGTGATCAGGAGCACCACATTCATAACAGGCCCTACCATTGATGATGGCAGGAGTGGCAGTTTGGGTAGTAGCAGCCTTTTCAGCTACGCGACAAGCGTTAGCAAAATGACCAAGCCTTCCACATTTAGTGCACGAACGACATTGAACAGTAGTAGGGTGATGGTATTGACACCTTGCACACAGCGGGTGAGGTCCACTATATGGCTTCCTTCCAGGTGCAGGTCTAGGTGCTACTTGGGCAACATGAACAGCTGGGGTAACCATGGCAAAGATTTTAGAGGTCTTTTGCTTCTTGTGGCGATACTCATGCTTTTTCGCCACTTCCTCCTTAACTCTCTTGTCACCTTTCCTGAATAGAACTCTAGACTTAACTAGATCGTCCGTTAAGGACGCAGATAAACGAATAGCAGCTTCAAGTGTTGATGGGCTACTAACCATGACAGTACCCCGAATTTGAGGCGGAAGGCCTCCAATATAACGATCAATCATTCGGGTCAAGGGTGTAACCAGATGAGGGACTAGGATGCAGAGTTCATGAAAGCGTGTGGTGTACGCCTCACTCTCCCCACTATCCTGGGTAAGGTCCCACAGCTCAATCTCCAACTTCTTCTTCTCATTGCTAGGACAGAACTCCTCGATCATAATTTCCTTAAGCTTATCCCAAGTCATAGCAAGAGCTCCTTCCCTACCCCGAATTTTCTTTTCAGCATTCCACCAAGTCAGTGCCCTCCTTTGGAAGGCACTTGAAGCATATTTTACCTTAAGTTCATCGGGGCAGTCACTCATCTCAAATGTGTTCTCCATGCCTTCAAACCATTGCAATAGCCCTGTCGCACCTTCACATCCAAGGTACTTGTGTGGGTTACAAGAGTTGAAGTGCTTGAAAGTACAAACACTCCCACTAGATCCTCCGGTGGAGTTGTTGATTTGATTGGCAATAGTGGGTAAGACCGCAGCAAGTTGTTGAGTGAGCAGGGTGGCTATGGCGGTGGTTTCGGCGGAGGCTTCACTGGTGTTAGCCACGGTGTTATCAGGATCACGACGAGGAGGCATTCTACAAAAAAGAAATCATAAGTCGGTAGTTAGGATAGACATTCAAGAATTAAAAGTGACAATATTTATAAATAAAATCACTCATTCATTAATATTAATGTCTTACAAGATAAATAAAACATATATTTAAAACATATATGTTGAATTACAAATGAAATATAAAGACAAAACTGACTAGTCAAAATTCAAGATTCGGATGAATGATACTAGTGAGACGTGTTTTAGCCTATAAGTGAGCACTCACTCCAAGGGTCCCCAGATAAGTGCGACTTGTAACGAACGTGCCTCACTTTCCTTTGACAAGACCCCCAGTGTACAGGCGCTCACCCTTCCAGATTACACGTGTCTCTAGTATCACTATCCAAGCCTTTGATTTTGATGAGAACATTATGGATTGGGCCTTGCCCAAGAGTTTGATTCAGCTTCACAAGTCAGCTTTCTTTTCTTGAACGGGAGTTGGGCCTTAGAAGTGGTTCCAACATGGCTCTCTTGGTCTTCGGATTCCGAATCACTTGATATGTTGATTACTTCAGGCTTCGGTGCAGGCCGGCTTGTCGTATCAGAGATTAACTCGGGCTTGACATTATGTTTCGAGGGTAGCAGGCTTCCATAGAAAGATGATCGTGGTGAGATTAGCCTACTCCAACTAATTGGGCTTTGGGACCCATCATCGGAAATAAGGGTTGAATTGCTAGAGATGTCAGCAGAGTACGACGACATACTAAAGATAAGAGAGTTAGTGGATTAGAATCACATAAGCATATAAGTTTCAAAGGGGAGCTTATGTTATAGTCTAGGTCAAATGGTTGCCTAATTCTCTATAACCACGGCTCTGATACCAATCTGTCACACCCCAACCGTGCATCTTAACCACGGATGCGACTTAATTGACAAAAGAACACAATGGAATAAAGACATTTACTATTAAAGTTTCATAATATTAAAAAAAAATCCCAATTACATAAGTTTCGAATTAAACCAAGCAGATAACATGTTCAAAAGACAAGCAACTTAAAATAAGATTCTTTAATTGATATCTAGGCAAATCCTATGTGATATTGACTTGACCTATCGCGAGCTTAATCACCTGAAACATGTATGAAAAACAAGTGTCAACTAAAAATAGTTGGTGAGAAATCACAGGTTTAATAAAAGTATAAGTTTGGCAAAGGTGACAATTCATATTCCAAGATCATCATATAGCACGTAATAAAACAAACACATGATTAGCAAATCCAACCTAAAATGATGAGTAATGAATAAGTGGTACAACTCGCAAGTTGCACTAATAACAAATAAGATGTCCAACCAAAGGTTGTCCATAAAGTATATGCGGTTTCCATCCTATGGCCCATATCTGTACTACTGTTGGCATGAAAGTTTCAAGTTAAGGATTTGCATGTTTAACGTTTATCATGTTGTGTTCATTTACTCACACACATATATGATTCGCTTGTTTTAGAATTGTTTGAAAACGTGTTTTAATGTGTGCCAACGCGTACATGTTTCCCCCAAAACGATTTGAATAAAATGGGGCTATGAAGTCTCACCTTGAAAGCTAGACGAGATAAGAAACTTGAACGAATAGACGAGATGAATCACGGACCAGACCCTAAACAAATAAATAAACCATTTTTAGGGTAGGTTCGATGGTTACGAGTGTTAGATAGGCGGTTCGGGTCATAAGATTAAGAATTAGTTGCAAAAATAGAGTTTTAGTTGATTTTCAGATTTGGACAGCAAAGTAGCTGAACAGAAACGGGATTGTTAAAAATATCAAACGACGTCTAAAAATTATGAAATTTTACAGGGAATTAGTTTAAGTCGTTCCGAAGAAGTTTTGTTTAGAAAGTTTTTCAATTTGAGACTCGGATCATAGCCAAAATAGTCCAACAAGACAGAAGGTACTGAAAAAGGTTTATGTCCCGTTTGGCTACTACGGAGTCATACTTTTGAATTAGAAAACAATCCAATTATGGTTGGAAAGGAAATTAGACGAACTATGTCGTGGAAATTGAGTTTGCTCACTTTAGATTAATTATGGTAAAGTTACGCTAAGTTAAATTCAGCACAGTTTCTGTCCAAAATCAATGGTTGCACTTAAGTGGTCCGTTTAGGGTTTTAAGATTACCGAACGCGCAAATAAAAATTAGACGAATGTTATTATGTTATTATAATACATAATATAATCATATTAGGTTAGCCAAAACGTCCCGTGTCACCGGTCTAGCCATGATATTCACAGAAGCGTTTCGGAGAATCACAGAATGCAATCGGCATAGCCGACACGAGCAAGCGGATTCTATATTTAATTAGCGTGTGAGTTCATATAAGTGATAATATAGAATAAATAACATGTTTTAAGTTAGAAAGAACATACTAAAGCATCGGCAGAGCCACTTTTGCAATAGTTGTCTTGAGGATTCGCAGAATGCGACGGCATAGCCGCCATTGCAAACGGGATCCTTTGTTTGTTAGTTGGTGATGTTAGCTTGATTTATTAGTTTGATTAAGATTATTAGAGGGTTTTTAGGGCTGAGGTTTCACATGATCAAGTGATCATGGATAGAAAATAGAAAAAGATTGAGGGGATGAAGAAAGAATAAAATAAAAAGACGGTATTCAACTTCGGAGGGTTACTTACTTGTTTGATCTTCAAACTCTTAGAATCCTCTAAGGGATTTTCGAAATCTTCAAGGTTGGGAAGGGATTTCACAACTTAGGAGGGGTTGGGAGTGTTTGAGGGAGAATTAGCAAAGAAAACAAGATCCTAAGCCTCCTATTTATACTAATGGTTGAAGGGGTGTAAATATGGAATGTCTTGGAAAGCAATTTAGGGTTTTAGGGCCCTCAAATCTGCGAAATTTTCCTCAATGGGGCTGGGTTTTTTGTGATTTCTTGCTTGGGCTAGGTCCAAGAGTAGGTGGGTTGGGTCCTAGCTTGATCTGGTTGAGTGCGCGCATTCGAAAATTGCGATTTTAAGCATTTCTAAGCGAAATTGGCAAATGTTTTCAACATTAAAGTTGATTGTCATAACAAAAAAAGTATGTTTAGCTAAAAACATTTAAGTTAAAGTTACGTTATTCGCATATAGTAGTTGGTGATCGGTGGGCGAGAAAACGGACTTTTTGATTGTTTTTCGAATTTCAGGATTTATTTAAGGAAAGTTTTGCAAACAAACATTGTTTTAATTAAAGAAATGAATATTTTAAACATTTAAAACATAAATTAATGTCATGTTAAACGATTTTTCGGTCGTGGACGGTACGTAGTTAACGACGGTTTAAAAGGCGAACGATCGCACGAAAGTACTAACTAGTACTTTTAAGCATCAATTCACATTGAATGGGTTGTAAGAACATGTTTGAGATGTATGGGGGTGGTTCATGTGTATTTAATGTGTCATAAAGATCAATTAAGTCTACGTGCGATCCATGAATCAATCACAGATAAGTATAAGTCTTTGAAATCAAGCATAAACGTAATGTTTCACATGTGAACTAGTATTGTAACAACGTCTGAATAGGATTTCAAGTAAAATGAAATGTCATGCGGATTTTCATTGATAAGTCTAGAATGAGTACAAGTAGTGAAAATCAGAAGTGTCACAGGTGAATCATGAATTTTATACAAACAATAGCTTACATTTACACAAACTACACAAACACAAATCCTATTTACATTCATGTGTGCAAATTTGAGCTTTATGTTTGAGTGCTAGGTGTGTTAACTTTTGTGTGCAATTTATGTGCAATCATTAACTATTTAAGCCGACGGTTAACAATGATAGATCTATTGAGTCTGACAAACCCACCCAGATTGGGGTGATTGTTACCCACAACACAATTTGCATGCTAGTTACAAAGGTTTGATTGTACTTTAGTTACACCATAGCTGCTCCCCATAAATGCCTTATTTATCAGGACATGTAAGGATTTGTTTATTCATATTTATACACTATCTATGTACAAACCTATGTATGCTCACCAACTTTTTAGTTGACCTTATTTTATTCATATTTCAGGTGCTAATGTGTGAGTTTGATCAAGACATGCTACACTTAAGTTTGGACTTAGTTAATTTTAATTCAAAGAACAATTTGTATTTTATTTTATGTACTTGTTGAATTTTACTATTTGTATTTGAATTGTTTGAAATGAAATTGATGATTAAATATTGAAATCTAGCGAACCTTACGCTCATGAACAGTCTACATATCCCGCCCTGACGTTTCCGTCGTCGGTTGGGTTGTGACAGATTGGTATCAGAGCCTTGGTTATAGGGAACTAGGTTATTAGACACTCTTCACCTAGACTATAACCTTAGGACACCCATACAATGCCGTGCTACTACATGCTACATGATCCCTTCTTATGTGAATATTTCTACATGCTATCATTACACTGCGTGATACAATATTTACTGACTTATGTGTCACACTGCCTGAAAATTTTTGTGTTATATTCATGCTATCCATTTGATCCATTTAAGTGCTATCCTAAGTTTTAACAAACACTTATACACACTTAGCTTTTCATTCACCCTTAAACTCACACATATAATGTCACCACCTCTTGTAATCTAAATCTAAACTATTGGGCCTAAAGCCCATTAATAATAAACTAGAAGCCCACTTACCCTCCAAGAAGAAGAAGCCCGCTGCAATAAATAAACCTCACTTTCGGACCTCAAAGCCCAGTCCACAACAATTCTCGTCCTAACCATGAGCCCAACAATAGTGTTATTAGTACATGATGGCTGGAAGAGTGTGTAGGCCCATGAGGAATTCTGGCCAAGGAAAGACATGGTATTTAAGTGTGTCCTAGTGACCCACCCCTCTTTCCTGGGAATTCTCCTCAGGGATACACTACTTATAGGTCAAGTGTACTCCTAAAATACTATTGTGAAGACTCGGTGTTATGATTAGTCAAACTCTAAACCTATGAGAACTCTTATATTTGACACTCAGTATTTTATTATCGCTTACAACCTTTCCATTATTTTCCTGCTAGGCATGGACTCCTACTCTCCTCCCTCCCCGGTATACCGTCCCAGAGCAGAATCTGATTGGGAAGAAGACACTGGGTCACCTGTGTATCGGTCACCAACACCCCCAGCTGCTAGACCAAGATTTAATGTAAGGGCAGATTGGATTAGGAACACCGGCCCAAGATTTCGAACGTCTGGATCACTCACACCCAGAAACCCGTATCAGACACCACATTTCCAAAATCAGTTACCACCCCCACTGAGAGACCCATATCTAATGCCCGACATGTACCATCCTAACCCCTGGGTAAGGCACACCACGACACCCCGTAGGGTTATGGGAATTCCAACCAATGACATTCACCAACATGTAAGGACCTCAGAATTTGAGAGGCAAAGGATGGAGTAGGGGGTAATGCACGACTAGCAAGTACAAAGAACGGATAGCCTAGCAAACCAATTAGGGTACCAAAAGGAGTTAATCTCCATCCTCGAAAAAGAAATGCTTAAGAATCGCACGGAAACATCTAGAGCTGAAGCCAGATCGGCTACCCGAATGACCATAGCGGTGCTCATCTTGGTGATTATCTTCCTCCTCGTGGAAAACTACCAGAGACGTTAGTAGAATTTTCTATTAATTGTCTTTAAATTTCCAGTTTGAGAACCATTTCCCTAAGTTTTGAATAATGTGTAACATTTCAGCATTTAATAAATTTTATATTTTCCAACTCTAAAGTTATTATTCATTGATTTGTCCCGTTGAGTGTGCATTACGCCCATCATATTTTCATCAAGATTCTCCAAGAATCACCTTCTTCATTCACCACGATTTAGTATACTACCGACAATCCCATTCGTAAACAACTCATCCTATTAGATTTAAACAACCCTGTTATTTCCAAATCAAACGTTTATCAAACTTTTAAAAGAGTATCGGAAATATAAATTTCCAATAAACATTCTCACTTTGCAAGGGAACTTAATACAACCTATTTTATAAAAATATTTTATAAAAATATTTCTTCAAATTTTCCTCATTAAAGTAATTATTTTTAAACCCTGACTAAATTAATATACGACTACTAGTTTAGCCAATAATTCCTATTAAAAATATTCTCTTATTAGTAATTAAAATTTTAAATCAAAATATTTTTCCTATAAACTATCTATTTATTTAGATTATTTAACTCAATAGTTTCATTACTCTATACATCTACAACCAAGAACAATTTACAATTTTCTATTTTCAAACAAAGATCAGTTATTTGTAAACACATTTCCCTGAGTGTTTTCAAAACCTCCTAGATACCTTTCACTTGCCTTCTCTACAAACCTCAACGAGATTTAAAGAACTATAATCTAACCACCACATTTTTCACAAACGCCAAACAACACGCTTCTCCGCAACATTCGATCACATGCAAAACTCGTTAGTATGTGTCACAAACGAAATTCAATAACTTACGTATGCACGATCACAAGATACACATCACGATCACATAATACATGAAACTAGTTATGTGCAAATCATAATTTACTGGATTGATCACATAACCCATAAAATCTGTTTATTTGCAATACATATGCTACGAGGTTGAACACATAATACATGAAACTTAGATGTTTGTAATATACATGGTACATAACAATTGATTGTTTTATATACAATACTTGATTGACCATTAGAACATGAAACTTATTTGGTTACAAAGTATATGATACTACATTACTTACATTACACATGAAAGATTATGGGTTTACAAAATACATGATACTAGGTTTTAACACTATACATGAAATTCATTTCTTGCAATACACATGATACTACATTGTTTACCTTACACGTGAAGGCTTGTTGATGTACAAAATACATGATATCTAGTTGCTCACATTACACAAGAAACCTATTCGATTACAAGCTACATAATACTAGATCATACATGAGACTTGTGTATTTACATTATACATGAAACTAAACTTCTTACAATTGATGCAATTTGATTTATTACACACAAGACATGGTCATACACTTTGTTCACCAAAGTTGAAAACCATAACACATTGAAACAACTCGGTGTTTGACGTATTCATGTTCAAACATGAGTAAACTATAGAACTTTAAGTTTTACTATCATATTTCTCTTTAGTTGCTAACTGACCTACCTATTAGGGACATAGTTACTTACTAGCAACTAATATGTGAAAACAATAGACATGAACTAAGTGAATTTGTGCCCTCTTGCCCCGCACACGACGGAAGGACCTATACGGACCATGCGATGATTCAAGTAATTACGGGTGCACACGTAATTATAAAAATCAGCGCATGAAAAAAAAACATAGTAAATTCTATCGTGTGTTATGATCTAAAACCTATCATGATACATAACAACGAAACTAAGGTGATACGACAATGGCATGGTGGATACGCCGATGGTACTTCTTATTTATAAGTGCTCTGTCATATTATCAAGAGTAGCGTTGTTCGTGTCATGTGAAGTTTTGACCTAGACCAATGTTTGTGTAATCTCTTGTCCATTAAACAACTATGTGCCTATTAGACTACAACCTAACCAAACTCTGGTCATCAAGTCCCCATCATATCCACCCTAAGGAATGCATTTCACATATAGAACCCAAATTATTATTTGACTGCTTTGCTCCTTAAATTCATTTAAAAATATATATATATATATATATATATAATAAATAAACAAATAAATTCATTTTTATCATTCACATCCGACCTTGAATATAACAATCGGTACCTTGTCTCTAGTTATACTCCTTGGACCGGCCGTTGTACCACATTAAGAGATTAAAACTCTCACTTCCTTCCTGATTCAGTAGTCTCCACTATTTAAATTTCGGGACGAAATTCCCTTAACAGGGGGAGACTGTAACATCCATGATTTTCTGATATTGTTTTAATTTATACAATAATGGCACATCATTTCAAACCTGTTTTGTCTGACAACATAAGTAACACTACATTAAATCATGTATTTGTTTAAGCACATTATGTCACATAAATTATTATTTTTAACTAATATTTCTATTTAAAATATAAACTTTGCGTTACATATTAATAACACATTATTGTTTACATATATATATACATGTGTGTGATTTTGTGTAACTATTCTTAAAACTATGTAGTTGGAATTATAAATTTAAACCACATGCTAGCGTAGGTTTAGCTTTAAACAAGAATATATATATATATACTTAACATTTTTAGATGAATCCTCTTAAAATTTATAAAATAATTAATTTTATAAAGTTTACAGTTTTGAACAAAAATCAATTTATAGATATCCATATATAAAATTCAATAATCTAGTTTTGAACCCTCAAACATTTGGAACACTAACTTAAACCCCCCACCACTTGAAGTTGAACCCTTTGACTTCAATATTGACCTCATTCACCCTATTTTGATCCATTTTGACTTTAAAAGTCAAACAATGTAAAATCTTCCAATTCAAATTCAACATCGACCAAAAAAACTGAAATCAAAGGACTTGCCATAGATGCTAGTACGATTGTCGACTGCTTCTAACCTCATTAACATGTTAATCCGCCCATTTGCGCGACCGATTTGAAATTCAAACAGATTTGACCCCCTATGGTCAAACCAAACAGATTTCTGTATCAAATCAGGCAATTGACACGTCTTGAAATCCCGCAAATCATGCCCTAATCAATCTTGCATGTATTCAGTCCAATATCATGACTCAATTCATCATTTTTCAGTGGAATTAACGCGTAATTCCTTTCGAACGACTGTTACCTTCAATCCTAATCGAATCATGTAATTAAGGACAAATTGAATGAATTAAAACACACAAACATTGTCGCTCAACCCATTACAAACTCCCTAAACCTTCAAACCATCCGCATCACCTCTCTGGAACTCAGCCAAACATCAAGAACAGTCGAAAGTTTGTTTCAGTCGATCTCTCACCTCTCCAAACCATTTCAGGTAATTGATACATCTTTATACTCGTTTTGACTTTCTGATTAAAAGCCCCAAGGTTTGGGTTTCACAATTGGTCATAGTCGCAACCAATTTGGGGCTAGGGTTTCAGCAAAACGAATTGGGGAAGGAGATGGGCTGGGGTTCTGTGTTAATTCAGTTTCGCATAAGTTTTTTTCAAGGCTTTAAGCCCAGTTCAATCGGTTATGACTATTTACCTCTACGCGCTTGGTTTCGTGTTCGAAACCTACACTCAAGTTCCTTTTTTTGGCACAAACCTGAACCAAACCCGGCTCCCCTTCAGCCATCAGATAAATCTAATTGAAACTGATCCAACTAACAAGATCAGTCCCTTGGTCCAGTGGTTGGGCGTTTGCCCTCACCCAGAAACGGCTCGGGTTCGATCCCGGCCGACTGAATTCACTTTTTTAAATCCTTTGAAGCAGCAAATTTAAATTTTAAAAGTTTGTTTATTCCATTTAAAACAGATTTATACCAAAACATACAATTTTGAACATAAACAATTAATTGTACACATTTAAATGTCTAAAACAATCTTATTTTCTTTTATATATATATATAAATCATTTAAAAGTTATTTTAATTATAATTATAAAACAAAGGTTTTTAAATACCAAATTTTAAATAAATTATGAAAAGATTTTTAAGATTATTTAAATATTTATTGGGATTTAAACCCTAGTTAAACAAATTTAACTTTCCTAAATAAAGATAAATACATATTCATTTATTCCTCCATGTTTAGAGACATACTATTTTAATAAAACTTAAATGAAAAGAAGTAATTTGGACTAACTTCTTATTTAAAACTCATTTAGGGTTTTGGATTTCATAATTTTCTCAAATTTTATACCAATATGTGACATGTTTTTATAAATAAATAAAATAGATTTATTTATTTCAATAAATATAATGTCAACATACTTTTAAATACACATTATTTTAAAAGAAATAAATTAATAAAAAGAAACTTGCTTATTTAAAAATATATTTATCTTTTACATTAACATTTCATTTCGGGTTTAAAATGAAATATATATTTACACTATCATTTTCCAACATTTTCATATAATTTATTTATTTAAATTATATTTGAATAAATATAGTTCCACACTATAATTTTTTGTGTTTTTTTTTCTAAATAAATAAATAAATAAATTTTTTTATTTAATTTGTTTATTTATTAAACTCAAACCCTAACGTCAAATATCATTTTCATATATACTTTGAACTTACAAGTTTATATCAAACCTTTGCCAATTTATATCCTTTTCATGAAATGACACCACCCTTGTGAAAACCTACACATATCCGGACTCAATGAATATTAGACCTTGTCATATACTTGGTGCATGCTATTAATTCGCATTCATACAATTTCACTCTAGGTTAAGTTTGTGAATTGCAAACCCACTTGTGCTACTTGTTGCTCGTGTTATCTACACAACTATTAAAGGTGAGTATTAAATAGCCCCTTTTCTCTTTTACACTTTTTGGGGTGAATCATGAATTTTATACAAACAATAACTTACATTTACACAAACTACACAAACACAAATCCTATTTACATTCATGTGTGCAAATTTGAGCTTTATGTTTGAGTGCTAGGTGTGTTAACTTTTGTGTGCAATTTATGTGCAATCATTAACTATTTAAGCCGACGGTTAACAATGATAGATCTATTGAGTCTGACAAACCCACCCAGATTGGGGTGATTGTTACCAACAACACAATTTGCATGCTAGTTACAAAGGTTTGATTGTACTTTAGTTACACCATAGCTGCTCCCCATAAATGCCTTATTTATCAGGACATGTAAGGATTTGTTTATTCATATTTATACACTATCTATGTACAAACCTATGTATGCTCACCAACTTTTTAGTTGACCTTATTTTATTCATGTTTTAGGTGCTAATGTGTGAGTTTGATCAAGACATGCTACACTTAAGTTTAGACTTAGTTAATTTAAATTCAAAGAACAATTTGTATTTTCTTTTATGTACTTGTTGAATTTTGCTATTTGTGTTTGAATTGTTTGAAATGAAATTGATGATTAAATATTGAAATCTAGCGAACCTTGCGCTCATGAACAGTCTACATGTCCCGCCCCGACGTTTCTGCCGTCGGTTGGGGTGTGACAGGATTGCCCTCAGCTAGCATCTCATCAATCTTTTATGTAACCTTTCCTGTAGCTCCATCACTAAGCAAATCTTCATTTGAAAACTTTGGGTCAACTTTCTGAGGAAGAGACTCTTCACTTTCGGCTATACTCCTAGAATCTGTAGAGTCACCTTAAGAAGAAATGCTTTCATTTCCATCTTTAGAATGGACTTCAGCCAGAAATGCTTGACTGACACGTGCAATAATATCTTCCAAATGAATACCCAGTCATAGTTTTCATATTGTTGAGACATTAAAGTTGTGGAAGTATTCTGCTTATTCTAATTACCTTGATTGTTTGAAGAACTTTGATTCTGAGATATTGGTTTTGTGCATTCTCTAGCGAAATGTCCAAACTCCTGACAATTGTAACACTTGACTTTTGAATTATCTAAGCCCATCTTTGTCTTGTTGATGCCCCAATAAACTTCTTTCGTGTTCTCTTCAGATGATCTTTTCCTTGTCTCATCCATAAAGCCAAATTTCATTGAATATTCATTTCTTCTAAAGCATATTTATCCAACTGCTTAAAATCCTCGTCAATCATATCTGGATCAGTGATTTTACCACGAATAAAGTTTTCATAGGATGTTAAGAATGAAGCAATCATAGCCATCATATCACCTACAGCTGAAGAAGACATCTCTAGAGAACAAGAATGACCTTCATTCTATGAACATCCATAACTTGAAACAACAAAACATGCACCTTCATTACAAGAATTTTCTTTAGAACCTTCAGAGGCATCTCTAGAAAACAAAGCAAGTCCTCTAGACTTTTGTGAAGATGTGCCTTTATCAATGTAAATGCTTGGATCTTGATAGACTGTGTCTTTCTTCTGCTTGTTCAAATCATAAGTTTGAATCCTACCCATTAAGTCTTCAAGACTCAAATCATCAAATCCACTTTGTTCTTTGATCACTATGGTATACATCTCAAAATGAGCTGGTAATACATCCAGAAATTTCTCAAAAATCATCTTATTCTTGTAAGTGATATCATTGTTGACCATTTCACTTAAAAGATGATAATATCTTGACATCATTCATCCACAGATTCACCATTAAAGTGTTTGAATACACTAAATTGTTTCTTTAGGAACTCTCTTATGCTCTTCTTAATATCTGTGCTACCCTCACATCTCTTAGCTAGACCTTCCCAAAGTTCACGAGAAGTCTTAAACTTCTTGAAAGTATGATAGATGTCAAGCGGTAAACACATGGATAATGTTGCGAGAGCTTTCTTTTCACGAACATACAATTTCTTCTCTTCATCACTAAGAGCTAAGAATGGTTTTGGTGTATCTGATACTCCCATATGATGATGAATAGGATGCTCATAGCCCTCACTAATTGGAATCCACAAGCTTGTATCATTGATGTTGACATAGTTTTCAAATCGACTCTTCCAATTAAAATAATCTTTTAGATTCATAAGTCTCGGTGGCTTGGTTGGAGTACCAATCTCATTGTCATGGTTCAACAAATGAGTCTTGTTATTCACACCAACATGAGTAGGAGTAGACATCTTGGAGATCTTTGAAAAATCCCAACACTTAGAAAATTTTGAACACAATATTCCTGCAGCGAACTTAACTAGCGAACTTAACAAGTTCACTTGAGCTGAATATAGTGAACTTAACAAGTTCGCTGGTACCTGCTCTGACAAGTTCGCTCGTACCTGCTCTGACAAGTTCGCCTGTTTCAGTTGAAGGACAAGGAGGAAAGTTATAACACCCAAACACACGAACTGGACTGTAAATCATCATATCTTGCAATTTTGAAGGAATTAAACAAATTCTTTCCGTAGGAATCTTCAATTTATGTACAAGAACACTTCTATCGGATCATTTTTGGTAAAACAACATCAAAAATGATGAAATCAGTCAAAATTCTCTTCAAAAACAGCAACAATCTTCATGAACACAAGAAACTTCAAAAACTTCATCCTTGCGTGTAAACTCAATCGAAACACGAAGGTTATCGGGGCAGTCACTATTGAGGAAGGTATTCTCAATATTTTCGAACCATTGAAGAAGTCCTGTGGCTCCCTCGGTACCATAGAACTTAAGAGGATTACATGAATTGAAGTGCTTGAAGGTGCATTGCGGTGGGTTAGCACCACCACCACCATTAGTTCCATGGGTACCATTAATGGCTCCATTAGCTTGGGTGAGTTGAGTTACAAGTTGTGCAAGGATAGCAGCAATGTCGGTGTTGTTGTTGGTCACGGGAGCATGACGGGGAGGCATTCTACATAATTGCACAACACAAGAAAAGATGTAAGAATTTATGAATGTTGTTTGGATTTAAAAGAATAAGATAACAAATAGAATAGTTAATCATACTTTGGATTGTACTCAAATAGTTATAAAATCACTTGAATACTATGACACATTAAGGTTAATTAAACTCATATAATTTTCAAGGAGACATGCTTTAGCCTATAAGTAAACACTCATCCCGGGAATTCCCAGGAAAGCATACGGGTCCCTCGGTTGATTGGGATTTATGCGAAATGCTTTCCTAGACAAAAAACCCAGAATACAGGTGTCACTCTTCTAGATTGCACGTGTCCTCAAATAATTAAAAAATTTAAAAGCCTTAACGAGGAAATAAAGAAATTTTTATAGATTTAGATCCATTAAGTTTCCACATGCTAAGAAGATGATGATAGAGGAGTAGGTAAGAATATTATGAGGTTTTAGGGTATAGGTAGGGATATTGTTTATTTAATTATTATTTAAGTATATCTTAATAAGTCATGATATTTTAACAAGTAATGCATCAAAAACGATATAATAACTAATCATAATAAGCATGTAACACATAGCATGTAGCACATATCACATAATCATAAAACATGGCATAAGTGGGTGTCCTGAAGTTATAGTCTAGGTCAAGGGTGTCTAATAACCTAGTTCCCTATAACCAAGGCTCTGATACCAATCTGTCACACCCCAACCTACGGCGGAAACGTCGGGGCGGGACATGTAGACTGTTCATGAGCACAAGGTTGACTAGATTTCAATATTTTAATCATGAAATTTAACTTCAAATAATTCAACACAACCAAATTCAAACAAGTACATGAACGAAAAACATAATAGTCTTTATTTAATTTTAACTAAGTCCAAAGCCTATGTGTAGCATGCCTTGATCAAACTCACTCATTAGCACCTGAAACATGAATAAAATAAGGTCAACTAAAAAGTTGGTGAGCATACACAGGTTTGTATATAGATTATGAATAAACAAATCCTTACATAACATGATAAAATAAGGCATTTATGGAGAGCAGCTATTGTGTAACCAAGTACAATCAAACCTTTGTAACTAGCATGCAAAATTGTGTTGTCGGTAACAATCACCCCAATCTGGGTGGGTTTCTCAGACTCAATAGATCTATCATTGTTTACCGTCGGCTTGAATAGTTAATGATTGCACATAAATTGCACACAAAAGTTAGCACAACTAGCACTCAGGCATAAAGATCAAATTGCACACATGAATGTAAAGAGGATTTGTATTTGTGTAGTTTGTGTAAATGTAAACAATAGTTTGTATAGTGTTCATGTTCCACCCCAAAAAGTGTAAAAGAGTAAAAGGGGCTATGTAATACTCACTTGATTCAAAAGGCGTAGCTAACACGAGAGACTAGATAGTAATATGATCCTTGTAATGCACAACGTTAACCTAGATTGGAATGTATACTGAATTAATAGTGTGCACAATAGTCTATGTCTAAGTCTAGGGTTGAATTGGACGTGTGTATAAAGTTAGTGGTTTGTTCTTGGAAGGTATTGCGTAAAATGAAAGGTTTGAAATGGATATTTTTAGAACATTTTGATCAAAGTTTGAGTTTGAATAACTAAATAAATAAATTACAAAATTATTATTTATTTACTTAGTTATAAAAATAATGTAGGTATTAGGGGTAATTAAGTATAACTTAAATAAATAATTCTTAAATATAAATTAAATAAATAATTTTTACCTTATTTATTTATTTATAGAATATGTAACCTAGTCTTTTAGTTATAAAAATGTATCGGGTGTTTTATATTAATTATAATTTAATAATTAACTTTTGTTAATCTATTTTTATAAATATGTGTAAATATAATTTTGTAGATTTAAATGTATAACTTCTGTTTATTCTAGAAATAGGCATTTGATCTTTTTAAATAAGGTTAATATAAATCTTTATAAAATCAATTATTTTTATTTGAAAATTCATTTGGAATGCTTATAGATTTTAAAATATAAATTTTAGTATTCTGCCAAGATTTTCTCACACACACGACCGTGCTTGGGACAAGGCACGATCGTGCTAGGACCACGGGCGCGGCCGTGCTAGTCGGGGCGCGACCGTGTTGATCAAACAGAAGACATAACTAAGCTGTTCACTAGGCACGACCGTGTCTCCATGAGGCACGACCGCGCTAGGAGATTAGCGCGACCGTGTCTGTTCCAAAACATAAACGAATTGCTTATATCTTATGATGTTAATGTTAGAAATCATAGGGCTTTCACCCATTAGGTTATTACGAGTCTTTTTGTATAGATTAATTGTATTAAAAACATCTCCAAAGTAGTATTCGATTAACCCATTTTAGAACGAACCCTAGATTTGTAAGCCCCAATTGAGTTGGGGCTTTTGATCTATAGACTAAATCGAATGTGTATGAGGTTTCAATTACCCGAAAAGACGATGAATCAATAGCGTATGGTAGAGGCGAGTTCCGGCGTCGACGAGTTTGATTTCCGGTGCTCTTTGCTGCAACTCCGGCTAAATCAGTGTGTCCAAAAGTCTTAGAGAGGATCGAGCACTGTGTGTCATTTGTTTGCTTGAGAGAATTAGGATCGAAATGGATGAATCGATGGTCTCGTGAAATTATTTGAGGTTTTTGAGATGAATTGGTATAATTAGCTTAATTCGTCGTAAATACAGTGATTAAAATCTTAATTGGGTTCGTTAATGGTAGAAACGTGTGGAACGGTTACGAAATCAAACGATTCTGCGATTAAAGGCTGCATTTACATTTCAACTAACGAGGTGTGACCGTGCCAAGGCACCGGGTGCGACCGTTTCAAAGCAAGGCGCGCGACCGTGCCAAGGCACTTGGCGCGACCGTGCCTATTAGGGTTTCTTGTTAGTTTATAAAACCAGTCCTTGTAAATTTCAGTTTTGATAGATTTGTATAAATATGAACTTATGTAGGATGTAATAGGATATACTCGTTTAAAATTTGCGGATTTACATTGAAACATAGTATTTAATTGTTGGTACGAATAGAACAAATCAGTGTACTAGAATTGGGTTTGAAATATATCACATTGAATTGAAATACAGATAATGAAAATCAGAAATGTTACAGTATCCCCATGTTGAGGGAATTTCGTCCCGAAATTTAGCTAGTGGAGGCGACGGCATCAGTGAAGAGATGGGGGTACTTGAGCTTCATTTGGTCCTCACGTTCCCAAGTAAACTCAGAACCACGTTTAGATTCCCAACGAACTTTGATAATAGGAATACGGCTTCGCTTGAGCTGCTTGACCTCACGATCCATGATTTCCACTGGTCTCTCAATGAAGTGCATCGTTTCGTGAATGTGCACGTCGTCAAGAGGTATGTGAAGATTCTCATCAGCAAGACATTTCTTCAGATTAGACACATTGCCAAGTGTTGGAGGTAAGTCGAGTTCCCAATCCTTTCAAGGATCTTAAATGGACCCACATAGCGAGGTGCTAACTTGCCTTTCTTTCCAAAACGGATCACACCCTTCCACGGAGACACCTTTAGAAGAACAAGGTCACCGACTTGGAATTCCAAGGGTTTTCGTCGTTTGCGGCATAACTCTTTTGCCGACTTCTCTCTACTCGAATGTTGTCACGGATTTGGATAATCTTGTCGGATGTTTCTTGAATTAGCTCGGGACCGGTGATTTATGCTTCACCAATCTCGTTCCAACAGATAGGAAAACGACACTTACGACCATAGAGAGCTTCAAATGGTGCCATGTTGATACTTGTGTGGTAGCTATTATTGTAAGAGAACTCGATTAGGGATAGATGTGAATCCTAATTTCCACCAAAATCAATTACACAAGCTCTAAGCATATCCTCAAGAGTTTTGATTGTTCGCTCGGTCTGACCATCAGTTTGGGGATGGTAGGCCGTGCTCAAATCCAATCGTGTACCAAGAGCAGTTTGGAGAGATTGCCAAAATAGAGAGGTGAACCGAGCATCTCTATCGGAGATTATGTTTAAGGGACACCGTGATGGCTCACAATTTCGTCAATGTAAATTGGAGCCAATTTCTCAACCCGATAGTCTTCACGAATAGGCAAGAAATGAGCATATTTGGTGAGGCGGTCAGTGATCACCCAAATGCTATCATAACCACTTGAGGTGCGAGGGAGTTTGGTAATGAAGTCCATAGCTAAATTTTCCCATTTCCATACAGGAATTTCTGGTTGTTCAAGCAAACCGGAAGGACGTTGGTGTTCGGCTTTGACTTTGGAGCAAGTTAGACATTTGGCAACGTAGAGAGTAATGTCTTTCTTCATACCGGGCCACCAATATTGTTGGCGAAGATCTTGGTACATTTCTATCGCTTTTGTAAGCAAACAAGTAGCAACTGATGTGGTGGTTGTTGTCACGCTAATATCAATATGATAGGTGTCGTTTGTTCTTGGTGCTCGCATCAAAATACAATCTTCAAGAACCTCAAAACCAGGTTTGAGAATCAAGAATTCAGACTTGTGAAACATAACTGAGTACTCCTTGTCACCTTTTGAGAGACATTCAACAGGTTATGCTTCAGCTGCTCGCAGTAGTTGACGTTGTCGAATCTAATACATCCATTTGTAACCACGCCTTGACAAGTGATACTGCCGCCTTTCTCTCCTGCAAAGGCCACATAGCCGTCTCTGTTTAACATCTTGAAGCAGGTCCATGTTGCATGTCATGTGCCGGGAGCATCCACTATCTACATACCAACGATTAGAGATAGTTCCGTTCAGATGTCCTTGCACGAGTCACAAGTAAATCAGTTAGTTTTGGAGACCCAAGCCATAGTGGTCTTGGGTCGTCCGTTTTTCTCAAAATAAACAACTTCAATCAATTCACAATCATGACTAACAAAAATGGGTGAATCCTTAGAAGACTCAGTAGTAGAAGGTTAAGAACTCTTGGTTTTCTTGTTCTAGCACCTTTTTCTCTGTTACTTTTAAACGGTAGGCTTGCTTGTATCAACCTTAGGTGAACTAGTAGAAGCTTCACCGGGTTGGCAACCAGCAGCCCGTTGTTCAAGTTTTCTTAACCTCTTGTTCTTTCTTCTCCTCTGTGGCTTAGAAAGTTTCACCATAGGTTTCTCACCAGTTTATGCACTACCAGAGGTAGATACACATGGTTTAGCAGGTTGCTTTTCCCGTTTTGGAACATATGGTTTAGCCTCAGATTTTGCCTTTGGCTTCACCATAGGTTTCACTGGTGGTTTCACCACATTTCACCAAGTTGTGACCGACCGTACCACAGTGAAAGCAAGCTTGCTTTTCTTTGTAAGTCCTCCTATAAGGTTCTCGGGTTTTGGATGTCGAGGACTCAGCTTGATGAGTACCAGGAGTTGTTTGATGGACATTACAAGCATCATGTGCTTGACCTGATTTAGATTTGTTATTTTGTTGGTAATATTTATCGCAGTTTTCTTGAAAAGTTTTACCCAAATGATTAGCAAAAGCTTCTTTCTTGACTTGCTTTATGGTTTTGAACCCTCCATAAAGCATCAATTTAAGTTTATCATTTGACTCAACTGTATCAGGTTTAGTTAAAATTCAATTATCACAATCAGTGACAATGTTTTTCTCGATTCTATGTTCATCAATCAACTCCTCTGAGACAACACCCTCAACTTTGGTGTTCTCAGAGTCTTCATTAGAGAAGAACTCCTCATCAGAAGTTGACTCAGATTTACTTGAAGAATCATCCTTGTTAGAGGAATCATCTTGACTAGAGGACTCATCAAGACATGACAAATCAATGTCAATCACACCGTTGACAAACTTTTCGCTTCCTGGTGGAGGAATGTCATTAGTATCTAAACCTAAGCCACTCACTTGCCTCACTACAGATTCGTAGTGTTCCACCACAAAACGAGAGTTTTTCAACTTCTCAATTTTGCCACTTAACTGCAAGATCTCATTTTGCAGTCTAGCAATTTTCAACATTCCTCTTCTCCAACCCCTTGTATGCAACGTCCAAATGAAACTATTGTTCACTGATTTTAATTAAAAAGTCATGTATTTCTTTCTTAAGAGTTTCAATTAATTCTTTAAAACTTTTTTTCATTTTCTTTATAACTTAAAGCTGCAGTACGAAGGGGTTCGAGTTGATCTTGAATCCAATCATTCTCTTTTTTCAATATCAAACATTTAGTACAAGCAATGACAGCAAAAGAATTAGAATCTACCTCAGTTGACGAACTGGATGCCTCTCCAATAGCCATGAGGGCAAATGCAGATGTAGATTCTCTTAGGTGAGCTTCAGATGCTTCCCTTTCTCCTACTTCCATCATTTCAACAATCTCGGCCATAAGACCCATTTGAGTTTGAGCAAGATTGGCATCTTCTAACTGAACAAGCCAATTAAAGTTATCGTCCTGTTGAACCATTAATGCATTAGACATTCCACCTCGACTCTGATTGCGGTTGTTTTATTTTGTCACACCCCCAAATTCCACTAACGGAGTTTTACAATTTGGTGCGTGACAAACCAGAATCTCAATTATTCGATAAATCAAACGACACTATATGGGACATAAATGAAATAACATAAAAGTTCAGAGTTAATGTGGAAGCGTTTAAACAAGAAAGTAAATGCGCAAAATTAATGCGTTCAAGTATAATAAGGCAAGTAAATTGTTTTAAATGCTTGCATAAGGATGAAATGATAGTAGGACTTGATGTATGTCCTAAGTGTGCAACATGTGCCTTAGCGACCTGAGAAATGTAACATTTCTGATTTTCATTATCTGTATTTCAATTCAACGTGATACATTTCAAACCCAATTCTAGTACACTGATTTGTTCTATTCGTACCAACGATTAAATACAATGTTTTCAATGCAAGTCCACAAATTTTACACGAGTATATCCTATTAAATTCTACATAAGTACATATTTATAAAAATGTATCAAAAATGAAATTTACAAGGACTGATTTTATAAATCAACAAGAAACCCTAATAGGCACGGTCGCGCCTCGTTCTGGCACGGTCGCGACAAGTGCCTTGGCATGGTCGCGCGCCTTGCTTTGGAACGGTCGCGCCCAGTGCCTTGGCACGGTCGCGCCTCATAAGGGCACGGTTGCGCCTCGCATCAATTGAAATGTAAATGCAGCCTTTAATCGCAGGACCATTCGATTTCGTAACCGTTTCACATTTTAACAAACCCAATTAAGATTTTAATCATTATCTTTACGACGTATTAACCCAATTTTGTCGATCCCTCTCATAACTGTCGATTATCTTCATTGCAACCACCGATCCCACCATTTCAACCCAAATCTTCTCAAGCAAACACACGATACCCACTACTCGATCCTCTCTAAGGCTTTTGAACACGTGATTTAGCCGGAGCTGCAACAAAGGACACCGGAAACCAAACCCGTGCCGCCGAAACTCGTTTCTACCACACGCTATCGATTGATCTTCTTTTCGGGTAATTGAAACCTCCTACATCTACGTTTTAGCCTATAGATCAAAAGCCCTAATCTAATTTGGGCTTACAATATGGAAATCATCACGAACCCGAACCTATGTTTCGTTCAAAATGGATTTAATCGAACCCTGCTTTGAACACGTTTTAAATACAATTAATATATTTCAATAGACTTGTAATAACCTTATAGATGAAAGCCCTATGAATTCCAACATTAACAATATAAGATTTAAGCAATTTGTTCCTGTTTTAGAACAGACACGGTCGCGCTAGTCTTCTAGCGCGGTCGTGCTTCATGAGACACGGTCGTGCTAATACCAGCGTGGTCGTGCCTCACACACTCAGACCCGGTCATGCCTCTTGTCTAGACTTGGTGGTGCCTCAGAACCCTAGACACGGTCGTGGCTGGCCCAGACACGGTCGTGCCTAGTGAACAGCTTAGTTATGCCTTCTGTTTGGTCAACACGGTCGCGTCCCTGACTAGCACGGTCGCGCCCGTGGTACTAGCACGATCGTGCCTTGTCCCAGGCACGGTCGTGTGTGTGAGAAAAATCTTGGCAGAATAATTATTTTTATATTTTAAAAACAATAAGTATTTCAGATTAATTTTCAAATAAAAATAATTGATTTTTATAAAGATTTATATTAACTTTATTTAAAAAGATCAAATTCTTAATCCTAAAATAAATAGAAGTTGGTTATTTAAATTTACAAAATTAACTTTATACTTATTGTTAAACCCTACACTTAAGTATTATTTACACAACTTATTTACACATCCTTATGAAAATAAAGTAAAGAAATTTATATTTAATATAAAACATCCGATACATTTTTATAACTAAATGACTAAGTTACATATTTTATAAATAAATAAGTAAGGTAACAATTATTTATTTAATTTACATTTAAACAAAAATTATTTATTTAGGTTATACTTGATTACCCCTAATACCTACATTATTTTTATAACTAAGTGAATAAATAATAATTATGTAATTTATTTATTTAGTTATTCAAACTCAAACCTTGATCAAAATGTTCTAAAAATATCCATTTCAAATATTTCATTTTATACAATACCTTTCAAGTACAAACCACAAGCTTTATACACACATCCAATTCAACCCTAGACTTAGACATAGACTATTGTGCACACTACTAATTCAATATACATTCCACACTTAGTTAACGTTGTGCATTACAAGGATCATACTATTATCTAGTATCTCGTGTTAGCTACGCCTTCGAATCAAGTGAGTATTACATAGCCCCTTTTACTCTTTTATATTTTTGGGGTGAAACATGAACACTATACAAACTATTGCTTACATTTACAAAAACTACACAAATACAAATCCTCTTTATCCATGTGTGTAATTTGAGCCATATGCCTGAGTGCTAGGTGTGCTAACTTTTCTGTGCAATTTATGTGCAATCATTAACTATTCAAGCCAACGGTAAACAATGATAGATCTATTGAGTCTAACAAACCCACCCAGATTGGGGTGATTGTTACCGACAACACAATTTTGCATGCTAGTTACAAAGTTTTGATTGTACTTGGTTACACAATAGCTGCTCTCCATAAATGCTTTATTTTATCATGTTATGTAAGGATTTGTTTATTTACAATCTATATGCTATCTATATACAAACCTGTGTATGCTCACCAACTTTTTAGTTGACCTTATTTTATTCATGTTTCAGGTACTAATGTGTGATTTTGATCAAGACTTGCTACACATAATTTTTGGACCTAGATAATTTTAATAAAGGATTATGTATTTCATTTTATGTACTTGGTTTGATTTGGTTTTGTCTTGAATACTTGAAATGAATTTGGATGATTAATATATTTCAATTTAGTCAACCTTGTGCTCATGAACAGTCTATATGTCCCGCCCCGATGTTTCCATCGTCGGTTGGAGTGTGACAGATTGGTATCAGAGCCTTGGTTATAGGGAACTAGGTTATTAGACACCCTTGACCTAGACTATAACTTTAGGATACCCACTTATGCCATGCTTCATGATTATGTGATATGTGCTACATGCTATGTGTTACATGCTATGTGTTACATGCTACTATGATTAGTTATTATTTCATTTTTGATGCTTACTTGTTAAAAATTCATGACTTATTAAGATATACTTAAATAATAATTAAATAAACAATATCCCAACATATACCCTAAAACCTCATAATATTCTTACCTACTTCTCTATCATCATCTTCTTAGCATGTGGAAACTTCATTGATCTAAAACTATAAAAATCTTTTTATACCCTCGTTAAGGTTTTTAAACTTGTTAATTATTTGAGGACACGTGCAATCTGGAAGGGTGACACCTGTATTCTGGGTTTTCTGTCTAGGAAACCATTTCGCATAAATCCCAATCAACCGAGGGACCCGTATGCTTTCCTGGGAATTCTCGGGATGAGTGTTTACTTATAGGCTAAAGCATGTCTCCTTGAAAAATTATATGAGTTTAATTAACCTTAATGTGTCATAGTATTCAAGTGATTTTATCACTACTTGAGTACAATCCAAAGTATGATTAACTATTTTATTTGTTATCTTATTCTTTTAAATCCAAACAACATTCATAAGTCCTTACATCTTTTCTTGTGTTGTGCAATTCTGTAGAATGCCTCCCCGTCATGCTACCATGACCAACAACAACACCGATATTGCTACCATCCTTGCACAACTTGTGAATCAACTCACTCAAGCTAATGGGCCGCCAATGGTAACCATGGAGCTAATGGGGGTGGTGGTGTCAACCCACCATAATGCACCTTCAAGCACTTCAACTCATGTAATCCTCTTAAGTTCTATGGTACCGAAGGAGCTACGGGACTCCTTCAATGGTTCGAAAATATTGAGAATGCCTTCCTCAATAGTGACTGCCCCGATAACCTTCGTGTTCGTCATGCCACAAATGTCTTACAAAAACGGGCACTCACGTGGTGGAATGGGGAAAATAGAACTAGGGGTGTGGAAGTAGCAATGGCCTTACCTTGGGATGAGGTTAAAAGGCTAATGACCGAAGAATTTTGTCCTCGAAATGAGGTAAAGAAAATGGAAGCCGAGTTTTGGGATCTTGCCCAAGATGGTGGTGAAAGTCTAGCTTACACAACTCGGTTCCACGAGTTGAGTCTCCTTGTGCCCCATATGGTCACACCTTTATCCCGCTGCATTGAGAAGTATATTGGTGGATTACCTAGGCAAATTCAAGATACTGTCCTAGGGAGAAATCCCGCAACACTTGAAGATGCTATCCGCTTATCTACTACATTAACCGACAACCTTGTGAAAGCGGGAACTCTGACTAGAAAAGGCACCAAGAAAGTTCCTGACACCACAATTCCTCCCGTACACATCAAAGAAGCCACAATTGAACCCTCTCGTAATAATAAGAAAAGAAAGGCTAGAAACTATGCTATGGTCACTCCTGCTATCCCTGTTAACCAAGTTGCTCCTATGGTTCAAGCACCAGCCAAAAAGCCATATGTTGGGATCTACCCACTCTGTGCCACCTGCAATTATCACCATCTCCAAAACATTCCATGTCGCCTTTGCACTCACCGTGGGAAATATGGCCATACAGTCAATGTTTGTAGAGCCAAAGCACTTGCAGGCCAAGTCAACCCACCAAACCGAACCAACCCCCAAGTGGCTAATCAAGGTGTTCCCGCTATTGCAAATGGGCGTGCTTGTTATGAATGTGGAAACCCAAATCATTTCCATGACCAGTGCCCAAGGTTAATCAATGCTAGATAAGGCGGACCTCGTGGGCGTGCTTTCAACATAAACGCCAATGAAGCTCAGTCCAACGATGATGTGGTCAACGGTACGTTCCTTGTTAATAGTCAATATGCCTCCATTTTATTTGCTACCGGTGCCGATAAAGGTTTTGTGTCACTTAACTTTGAACCCTTACTTGCAAAGACACGATCCCAATTAGAGAAAACCTTCACTGTCGAAGTAGCAAATGGTGACTCCCTTACAATTGACTCTGTTATTCACGACTGCTCTCTAGAACTTAATGATCATACATTTCCAATCAACCTTGTACCAATGCCACTAGGAAGTTTTGATATCATCATAGGCATGGATTGGCTATCAAATCATCATGCCGAGGTCATCTGTTTCGAGAAGTGCATTCGAACAAGGTATGGTCACTACGAGTTCATGGTCATGACTTTTGGACTAACCAATGCACCCGCAGTTTTCATGGACCTCATGAATCGTGTGTGCAAACCGTACCTTGATAAATTTGTAATCGTCTTCATTGACGATATTTTAATCTACTCCAAGACTAAAGCCGACCATGAGCAACACCTTTTACTGGTTTTGGACCTCTTGAGGAAGGAACAACTATATGCCAAATTCTCCAAATTTGAATTTTTGCTAAAAGAAGTGCAATTTCTTGGTCATATCGTCAACGACAAGGGAATTCATGTTGACCCTGCTAAGATCGAAGCGGTTAAGAATTGGAATGCCCCAAAGACCCCCACCGAAGTTCGTTCATTTCTTGGTCTTGCGGGATATTATCGTCGCTTCATCTCAAACTTCTCTAAGATTGCTGTCCCTCTTACCGCTTTAACCCACAAGGGTAAACCTTATGAATGGGGACCAATACAAGAAGAAGCTTTCCAAACTCTCAAGCAAAAGTTGTGCAATGCTCCTATTTTGACTCTCCCTGATGGGAATGATGATCTAGTTATCTATTGTGATGCTTCTACAAAGTAATCGCTTATGCATCAAGGCAACTTAAGATTCATGAGAAGAATTATACGACGCACGACCTCGAGTTGGGTGCGGTCGTATTCGCATTGAAGATTTGGAGACATTACCTCTATGGCACAAAATGTGTGGTGTTCACCGACCACAAAAGTCTCCAACACATCTTCAATAAAAAAGAACTCAATATGAGGCAAAGACGTTGGGTTGAACTCCTTAACGATTATGACTGCGAGATTCGTTATCATCCCGGCAAAGCGAATGTTGTAGCCGACGCTTTGAGTCGAAAGGACCATGTCATGCTTCAATGTGTCCGAATTCAAACCGACATTCAAAATCGCATCTTAGAAGCTCAACACGTCCCAGTCACCGAGGGTAACATGTACGAGGAAATGTCGTGTGGTGTTGAACTTCAGCTTGAATAAAAACCCAATGGCTTACTTTATTACTTGAACCGTATTTGGGTTCCCGATCGCGATGATCTCCGTACATTTCTTATGAACGAGGCTCACAAGACTCATTATTCTATTCATCCTGGTGCGGATAAAATGTACCAAGATCTTCGCCAACAATATTGGTGGCCCGGTATGAAGAAAGACATTGCTCTCTATGTTGCCAAATGTCTAACTTGCTCCAAAGTCAAAGCCGAACACCAACGTCCTTCCGGTTTGCTTGAATAACCAGAAATTCCCGTGTGGAAATGGGAAAATTTAGCTATGGACTTCATTACCAAACTCCCTCGCACCTCAAGTGGTTATGATAGCATTTGGGTGATCATTGACCGTCTCACCAAATCTGCTCATTTCTTGCCTATCCGTGAAGACTATCGAGTGGAGAAACTAGCCATAATTTACATTGACGAAATTGTGAGCCGTCACGGTGTTCCCTTAAACATAATCTCTGATAGAGATGCTCGGTTCACCTCTCGTTTTTGGCAATCTCTTCAAACTACTCTTGGTACACGATTGGATTTGAGCACGGCTTACCATCCCCAAACTAATGGTCAGACCGAGCGAACAATCCAAAATCTTGAGGACATGCTTAGAGCTTGTGTAATTGATTTTGGTGGAAATTGGGATTCACATTTATCCCTAATCGAGTTCTCCTACAACAATAGCTACCACACGAGTATCAACATGGCTCCATTTGAAGCTCTCTATGGTCACAAGTGTCGTTCTCCTATCTGTTGGAACGAGATTGGTGAAGCACAAATCACCGGTCCTGAGCTAATTCAAGAAACATCCAAAAAGATTATCCAAATCCGTGACAACATTCGAGTAGCGAGGAGTCGGCAAAAGAGCTATGCCGACAAACGACGAAAACCCTTGGAATTCCAAGTCGGTGATCTTGTTCTTCTAAAGATGTCTCCATGGAAGGGTGTGATCCGTTTTGGAAAGAAAGGCAAATTAGCACCTCGCTATGTGGGTCCATTGAAGATCCTTGAAAGGATTAGGAAAGTGGCTTACAAACTCGAGTTACCTCCATCACTTGGCAATGTGCATCCTACATTTCATGTATCAAATCTGAAGAAATGCCTTGCTGAAGAAAATCTTCACATACCTCTTGACGACGTGCACATTGATGAAACGATGCACTTCGTTGAGAGACCGGTAGAAATCATGGATCGTGAAGTCAATCAGCTCAAACAAAGTCGTATTCCTATTTTCAAAGTTCGTTGGGAATCTAAACGTGGTCCTGAATTCACTTGGGAACGAGAGGACCAAATGAAGCTCAAGTACCCCCATCTCTTCACTAATGCCGTCGCCTCCACTAGCTAAATTTCAGGACGAAATTTCCTCAACATGGGGATACTGTAACATTTCTGATTTTTATTATCTGTATTTCAATTCAATGTGATACATTTCAAACCCAATTCTAGTACACTGATTTGTTCTATTCGTACCAACGATTAAATACTATGTTTTCAATGCAAGTCCACAAATTTTACACGAGTATATCCTATTAAATTCTACATAAGTTAATATTTATACAAATGTATCAAAACTAAAATTTACAAGGACTGATTTTATAAATTAACAAGAAACCCTAATAGGCACGGTCGTGCCTCGTTCTGGCACGGTCGCGCCAAGTGCCTTGGCACGGTCGCGCGCCTTGCTTTGGAACGGTCGCGCCTGGTGCCTTGGCACGGTCGTGCCTCATAAGGGCACGGTCGCGCCTCGCATAAGTTGAAACGTAAATGCAGCCTTTAATCGCAGGACCATTCGATTTCGTAACCGTTTCACACTTTAACAAACCCAATTAAGATTTTAATCATTATCATTACGACGTATTAACCCAATTTTGTCGAACCCTCTCATAACTGTCGATTATCTTCATTGCAACCACCGATCCCACCATTTCAACCCAAATCCTCTCAAGCAAACACACGATACCCACTACTCGATCCTCTCTAAGGCTTCTGAACACGTGATTTAGCCGGAGCTGCAGCAAAGGACACCGGAAAACAAACCCGTCGCCGCCGGAACTCGTTTCTACCACACGCTATCGATTTATCATCTTTTTGGGTAATTAAAACCTCCTACATCTACGTTTTAGCCTATAGATGAAAAGCCCTAATCTAATTTGGGCTTACAATATGGAAATCATCACGAACCCGAACCTATGTTTCGTTCAAAATGGATTTAATCGAACCCTGCTTTGAACATGTTTTAAATACAATTAATATATTTCAATAGACTCGTAATAACTTTATAGATGAAAGCCCTATGAATTCCAACATTAACAATATAAGATTTAAGCAATTCTTTCCTATTTTGGAACAGACACGGTCGCGCTAGTCTTCTAGCGCGGTCGTGCTTCATGAGACATGGTCGTGCTAATACCAGCGCGGTCGTGCCTCACACACTCAGACCCTGTCATGCCTCTTGGCTAGACTTGGTCGTGCCTCAGAACCCTAGACACGGTCGTGCCTGCCCAAGACACGGTCGTGCCTAGTGAACAGCTTAGTTATGCCTTTTGTTTGGTCAACACGGTCGCGTCCCTGACTAGCACGGTCGCGCCCGTGGTCTTAGCACGATCGTGCCTTGTCCCAGGCACGGTCGTGTGTGTGAGAAAAATCTTGGCAGAATAATTATTTTTATATTTTAAAAACAATAAGTATTTCAGATTAATTTTCAAATAAAAATAAATTGATTTTTATAAAGATTTATATTAACTTTATTTAAAAAGATCATATTCTTAATCCTAAAATAAATAGAAGTTGGTTATTTAAATTTACAAAATTAAATTTATACCTATTATTAAACCCTACACTTAAATATTATTTACACAACTTATTTACACATCCTTATGAAAATAAAGTAAAGAAATTTATATTTAATATAAAACATCCGATACATTTTTATAACTAAATGACTAAGTTACATATTTTATAAATAAATAAATAAGGTAACAATTATTTATTTAATTTACATTTAAATAAAAATTATTTATTTAGGTTATACTTGATTACCCCTAATACCTACATTATTTTTATAACTAAGTGAATAAATAATAATTATGTAATTTATTTATTTAGTTATTCAAACTCAAACCTTGATCAAAATGTTATAAAAATATCCATTTCAAATCTTTCATTTTATACAATACCTTTCAAGTACAAACCACAAGCTTTATACACACATCCAATTCAACCCTAGACTTAGACATAGACTATTGTGCACACTATTAATTCAATATATATTCCACACTTGGTTAACGTTGTGCCTTACAAGGATCATACTATTATCTAGCATCTCGTGTTAGCTACGCCTTCGAATCAAGTGAGTATTACATAGCTGCTTTTACTCTTTTATATTTTTGGGGTGAAACATGAACACTATATAAACTATTGCTTACATTTACACAAACTACACAAATAACAAATCATCTTTACATCCATGTGTGCAATTTGAGCTTTATGCCTGAGTGCTAACTTTTGTGTGCAATTTATGTGAATCATTAACTATTCAAGCCGACGGTAAACAATGATAGATCTATTGAGTCTGACAAACCCACCCAGATTGGGGTGATTGTTATCGACAACACAAATTTGCTTGCTAGTTACAAAGGTTTGATTATACTTGGTTACACAATAGTTGCTCTCCATAAATGCCTTATTTTATCATGTTATGTAATGATTTGTTTATTTACAATCTATATGCTATCTATATACAAACCTGTGTATGCTCACCAACTTTTTAGTTGACCTTATTTTATTCATGTTTCAGGTACTAATGTGTGATTTTGATCAAGACTTGCTACACATAAGTTTTGGACCTAGATAATTTTAATAAAGGATTATGTATTTCATTTTATGTACTTGGTTTGATTTGGTTTTGTCTTGAATATTTGAAATGAATTTGGATGATTAATATATTTCAATTTAGTCAACCTTGTGCTCATGAACAGTCTACATGTCCCGCCCCGACGTTTCCGCCGTCGGTTGGGGTGTGACATGAGCGTTTTGACTTCCCTATCTCTGATTTCTACTTGTTCTTCAATGAAACGTAACTTTTCATCAATTTGCAGTTCCTCAAGAGGAACTGCGAGTGTCTCGTCTGCTAGACATTTTCTTCATGTTCGAGACATTGTAGATATAAAGACTGATGGCTACTAAATTCTCTAAGTACAACTGCTGCGGACTTCACAGTTTTGCTGCCGACCAACAAGCTGCTGCGGATATGCTTGTTTGCTGCGGATAGTTGTTCTCCTGCTGATGGACAACTCTGCTATGGACAGCCTTATCTGCTGAAGACCAAAGTTGCTGCAGATAGGAAAATCATCAGCAGCTTTGGATAGTTGAGTCTTGATTCGGATCACCAACTTTGCTGCTGATAGCCATATATACCGAAGATCAATCGTTGCTGCTGACTGGCAAAGCAAAAGCAACTTTACTACTGACAACGCTCTCCTTCCAAGTATCCAAGCAATGATGCCTAAGAAGAAGTTTGAGTAACGTTATCCCTTGTAGTATTTTTTGTCTTCACGTGTAGTATAGCTTTTAATATACAAGATCAACGGCTTGTGTTCGATCTGATCCTTTGAATCATGGGTCTGTCTTAATTCTAAGTTACTATATAAGTAGTGTATCGTTTCATTATACAAGTGTGCTTTCTTAGAGTTTTCTCTGTATTCTTGTAATCATTGAAACTTAATACAAATTGCAATTATCAATACTTCTTGTGTTTACTTGTTTACATTGCTTAGTTGTGATTGTTTCCGCCAATCTCAACTAGAATAGAACCATCTTGTATACAAGTGGTATCGGAGCTTTGGCTCTCAGATTAAACAAACTCACACTTGTTTAATGACTCTCTGGTTCTATTCAATTCTATCTCTTTGCTAAGACACCATATATCACAAATCCAAAATGGCACAACACAATGGTTTTGATGATACTAGAAGGATCAACAGACCACCAAGACTGGTGTCTGGAGAAGACTATGATATGTGGAAGAACATGATGGAAAGTTTCTTCTACTATCAAAAATATGGGATATGGAGATCCATTAAAGATGGACCATATGTACCCATGGTGGCCTCTACAGATTCCGAAGGTCCATCAGTCCCCAAAGAACCCTCAAAGTATTCAGATGAAGACATCAAGAAGATGGAGGTAAAAGCCTTGGGAACCATTCAGATGTGCTTGCCAAATGAAGTATTTCACAACTTCAGAGGATACAAGACTGCCAAGGAGCTATGGGAGTCTCTTGAGAAGATGTTTGCTGGGTGAGAAGATGTTTGCTGGGTTAGAAGAAGTGAAAGAAAATAGAAGAGACATTCTGAAGCAACAATATGAGAAATTTGTCTGGAAGGAAGGTGAGTCTCTTACTGTGTTGTATAACAAGTACCCCTATCTTGTGGGAGAGCTAAAGTGCTCAAAAGTAAAGCTAGAGAATGAAGACATTCATAAGAAGTTCATCAGATCTCTGGCAAGCTGTTGGACACTTTACACAGTGTCAATCAGAAGAACTGAAAACTTAAAGACTCTGCAGATGACTGAGCTGTTTGGCATGCTGAAGACCTTTGAATTAGAAATGATTCAAGCCAAACAGAGAAGCTCAAGTTAATCAACAGCCTTATCATCCACCATCACTACCTCTGCACTTCACTCTGACCACTCAGTTTCTAGTTCAAACAACTACTACCCTCCTATTGTCACTCATCCCCAGACTCCAACCTCTCAATCAAACAACTCACCATTTCTTCTTGAAGCCCTACCTCAAACCCCAACTTCTGCTGCCTTTGTCTCTGAAAACTCAAGCAATATGTCCTTTATCAAGTAAGATCTGGAATGTTTTCATCCATATAATCTAGAAGAAATGGATATACATCACTCCTATGCCATGCTCTCTCTAACAACAAAAAGGTTATACTCTAGAACAGGAAGACCCATTCCAAGCAACATCTCCAACACCAGAGCTGGCTTGGACAAAAGCAAACTGAGATGTTACAACTGTAACCAACTTGCTCACTTTGCTAGAGAATGCAAGGCACCAAAGGCAAACCCAGCTGCTGCTCAGACAAGACAAGCTCGCCAAGCACAGCCAAGACAGCAACAACAGCAACAAGCCACTCCTGCTGCTCAAACTGCAGCTTGTGCAGCTGTTGGAACTGCTGACTTTGACTGGAGCTTCTAATATGAGGATCTTCCTGCCAAAAATCAAGCTCTCATGGCAAACACGTCAGAGATACCTCCCCTGGTATATGAAAATATTTGTACTCAAGCTTGTATTGATAAGGTCCTTAAATACAGGAAACATAACCAGAATCTTATAGATCAAAATGAAGAGTTTCACCAAATAAAATCTGAATTTAAAAGTGTTGAAGGCAGTTACAAAGAAAAGATTAACTGTTTAAAGAAAGAGATTTCATCATTAAAACATGAACAAACAAACCTTGAAACTCAGATTGATGAACTTCTGGTTAAGTTAAAGGCTACAAGGGCTGAATTAGCAGACCAAAATGTCCATGTTGAAAAATATGAATTTGCATCCAAAAAGCTTCAAAGACTTTTGGATGCTCAAATTCATGAAAAGGTAACTGCTGGAGTTAGGTTTCAAGCTGAAAAACCCTACAATGTTGCTCCTCCACCGGTTGACTATGTAGCTATTCATGAACCAAGTTTCAATCTTTCCAATCTTGATCTGGCCAACCGAAATCTTGACCCTGCTATCCAAGAAACCTATGTGCAAGAATGCACTACTTCATCCGAGTCTGAGTCCACATGCTCTGAATCCATTGAAACCAATAAAGCTCCATCACCACCTGTCTTTAAAGTTATTCAAGCCAATAATCCAAGTCTTTTCATTCCTTCAAAAACAGTATCAGTATCTCAACTCACCAAGCAAATCAAAATCAGCTATCCTCTAGAAGGAATAAAGCTAACTGTTGAAAAGGGACAGTCTTCAACCTCCACCAACCGAAATCCTCAACACAAAACCAGTCTACCTAGAGAGAAAGCTCCATATGTTCAAAAGACATTGGAGGAAGCCACCTTCGATCACAACAAAGCCCATCCCTGGAATTTCAAAGACTTATTCAAGAAAAATGACTATGTGTACTTTCAAAGGGACAAATTGGCTAAATCATGTTTTGTCTATGGCAAAAAAACCATACTGCCAGTACCTGCTTCTACTACCTTCAGCAACAAAGAAACCTCAAGCAACATGCTTTTGAGAAGACAAACAAGAACAAAAAGGTAAGAAGCTTTGAAGCCAAGCCAACTCATTTAAGAAACTCTCTCTCCCCACCAAGGAAGCAGCTGCCAAAACCTCAACAATCTTGCATCATCTGTGGTGAATCAGACCACTTTATTGCAAATTGTAAATTTAATCCCTTCAACCAGATTCCTCATCAAGTCCCTCCTAACCAAAAGCCTATCAACAAAAGAACTTCTACAGAGAAACCATTTGGTAACAAGGTAATGAAGGATAAGCATAAATATGTTGATAAACCATCAGCAGCCAGCAAAGATGTTGTTTATCAAGTTAAGCCCAAGAAACCAAAGGACAAGCCTTCAGCAGCAACCAAGTCTGCTGCTGCTCAAGTAAAACCATCAGCAGCAACAAAATCTGCTGCTGATAAGCCAAAGTCCTCAGTAGCAAAATCTGTTGCAAGCAAATCTGTCAGCAGCCAAAGCAACATCAGCTGCTGATAGAGCAAAGAAATCTGGAAAACCACCTCCTTAGCAATGGAAGGCCAAGATCCCAGCTTCAATCCCTCCAAACTTCATTATTGGTTCCATTGAATGCAAGCATGCTGATGTTGATGATTCAACAACACACTTTCCCAAGTTTACAAGTTCTTGGGTTCATCCCTCTAACTAGATCTCTTTCATGTGAAGGGACAGCCATGTCACAAGAATAACACATGGGTTGTAGACAGTGGTTGTTCCAGGCACATGACTGGCAACAGATCCATCCTCTCTAACTTTAGACACTTCAATGGAAGATATGTTGCCTTTGGGAGTGATTCAAAATGAGGATCAATCACTGGACAAGGAACTGTGTCCAATGAAAGGATGAGTATTGAAAGAGTAAACTATGTCAAAGAATTAGACTTCAATCTCATGAGCATGTCCCAGGTCTATGATCAAAAGCATTGGATGCTTTTCACAAATAAAGAATGTTTTGTACTATCCCCTGGCTTAAACAAACCTCCTCTAGAGAAGATACTATTGACTGCTCAGGAAAAAGATAACCTATATGTGCTCGACAAGAATGAGGTCACTCCATCTGGTAGTGTATCTTGTTTTCTATCAAAGGCATCAGTTGATGAATCAGCTCCCTGGCACAGGAGATTAAGTCATGTCAATATAAAAACCATTAACAAGTTGGTGAAGGAAAATCTTGTCAGAGGGCTTCCTGACAAAGAATTCCAACTTGAGGATCACTGCATTGCATGCTTGAAGGGGAAGCAACATAAAAGTTATCACAAGCCCAAGACATTGAATTCAAATGACACTCCACTACAGCTGTTGCATATGGATCTCCTTGGTCCTACAAATGTCATGTCAATGGACAAGAAGTCATAATGTTTGGTGATTACTAATGACTATACCAGATTTTCATGGGTGTACTTCTTGAGAACAAAAGATGAAACTGCTGAGATTCTTAAATCTTACATTCTTCGAGTTGAGAATCAAAGCAATCAAAAGGTGAAAATCATAAGGTGTGATCAAGGTACAGAGTTCAAGAACCACACTCTGAACAGTTTCTGTGAAAGCAAGGGAATAGAAAGACAATACAGTGCTTCAAGAACTCCTCAACAAAATGGGGTTGCTGAAAGAAGAAACAGAACTCTAATTGAATCAGCAAGATCAATGTTGGCTGATTCAAAACTGCCTCTTACATTCTGGATGGAAGCAATCAGTACAGCTTGCTATGTGCATAATAGAGTTCTAACTGTCAAGCCTCTCACAAGACACCTTATGAACTCTGGTTCAAAAGAGTTCCCTACATTGGATTTCTAAAACCTTTTGGATGTCCATGCAACATTCTAATCACACATGGGGTTCTTCCTAAGTTTGGTGCTAAATCTGATGAAGGATATTTTGTGGGCTATTCCTCTCAATCGTAGGCCTACAGAGTATTCAACTCAAAAACAAGAATCGTGCAAGAATCAGCCAATGTAGAATGTAGGGAACACATCTCATGTGAACAGGGAAAAGGCCCAGACTGGCTCTTTGATATAGACTTCTTCACACAAATATTTGAGCCTCTCATCTTCTCAAATATGGAGCCTACCTCTTCCAAAGCACCAGCTTCCACATCTTCCTCTAACTACAGATTGGAGTTTCCCAGTCCCTCTATCAGACTGAAAAGGCCATCTATTGATCCTCCATCTGTTGTGGAAGCTATTGACGCCAGTGAAGCCAGAACCAGATTCTCAAATGTCACCAGCAGCAGCCTCTCTGAGAATGAAAATCTAAATGAAGACACATTTGTAAATGCTGTAGAAGCATCTGTTGCGATGCTGCTGCTGATAATGCTGATGTTATTGTCGATATTGAAGACTCTTCCACCATGAATGAAGATTTTCTTGATCAGAATCATAGCAATCTTGAGAAAGGGATACGATTGGATGTAGTACTAGCACAGAGAATCAACAAGGAACAACCCCTGGAAAATATCATTGGCCAAGTTCACCAAGGAGTTCATACAAGAAGCAAATCTCATGAGGCCAATATATGTCTGTTTTCCTATTTTCTATCTCAGGTAGGACCCCAAGAAGATAGATGAAGCTCTGAAACACAGAAGATGGATTGAGGCAATTTAGGAAGAGTTGTTGCAATTCAAGAGACATGATGTGTAGAAACTTGTTGATCTTCCACCTGGTCAAACTGCTGTTTGCACAAGATGGGTATTCAGGAACAAGCAAGATAAGAGAGTTATTGTCGTCAAGAACAAAGCCAGACTTGTAGCTCAAGGCTACACTCAGGAAGAAGGAATTTACTATGATGAAGTCTTTGCTCATGTTGCCAGGCTGGAGGCCATCAGAATCTTTCTAGCATATGCTGTATCCAAGAATTTCATGGTTTATCAAATGGATGTCAAGAGTGCCTTTCTGTATGGGAAGATTGGTGATGAACTATATGTCAAACAACCTCTAGGCTTTGTAGATCCTGCACATCCTAACAAAGTGTTCAAACTAGACAAAGCTCTTTATGGCTTACATCAAGCTCCAAGAGCCTGGTATGAAACTCTGTCTGGATATCTTCTAAGCAACAACTTCAGAAGAGGTGCCATTGACCAGACCTTGTTTATCAAAGAAGAAGGGGGAGAAAAACTACTAGTACAAATCTATGTTGATGACATCATCTTTGGATCAACAAGGAAGAAGTTATGTAAAGACTTTGAGATCCTGATGCACTCAAAGTTTGAAATGAGTTCAATGGGTGAACTAAATTTCTTTCTGGGTCATCAAGTCAAACAAGTTCCAAACGAAATCTTTATAAGCCAATCCAAGTATGTCAAGAGCATTTTGGAACGATTCAAGATGGCTGACTACACTGCTGCAAGAACTCCTATGCAAGTGCACCATCAACTGACTGCAGAGAAAGATGGTCAAGACACTGATCAACCTCAATACCGTGCAATGATAGGGTCACTCATGTATCTCACTGCCTCAAGGCCAGATATCATGTTTGTAGTATGCCTCTGTGCAAGATTTCAAGCAGCTCCAAAGAATACACATCTTCAAGCTGTCAAGTGAATTTTTAGATATCTAAAAGAAGCCCCAAGACTTAGGCTATGGTATTCTAAAAATGATAAGGTCAACCTGTATGCATACACTGACAATAACTATGGGGGATGCAACTTAGACAAAAAATCCACATTAGGGGGATGTCAGTTTCTGGGAGGAAGACTGATTTAATGGCAATGCAAGAAGCAAACCTGTGTATCAACTTCTACAGCAGGAGCAGAATAAATTGCAGCTTCAAGTTACTGTGCAGAAGTCATCTGGATAAAAAACCAAATGCTGGATTATGGGATGACTTTTATGGCCACTCCCATTCATATTGACAACATGAGTGCTATATCAATCACAAACAATCCGGTGCAGCAATCCAAGACAAAGCACAATGACATCATGTATCACTTCATAAGAGATCAAGCTGAGAAAAAGAGAATTATTTTAACCAAAGTTCATACCAATGAGCAATATGCTGATTTGTTTACAAAACCTTTTGATGAAGCTAGATTTAGATATGTAGTTGAATCCATTGGTATGATGAACTTTGACTAAAATTTATCTCTAAAAATTGTTATATAAATGTGTTTGTTTTTTTTGTTGTAAATAAAGTTATAAGTCAGCAGCAACCATTTTTGCTGCTGACAGGTTTAATCATCAGCAGCAAAGAATTTTACACTGACTGCTTTAAGTTATCAGCAGAAACAAGTGTCCTGAGGATAGCTTTAAGGCAGTCAGCAGCAACATTTTTGTTGCGGACCATTGCATCCATCTGCAGCAATTGAGTTTGCTGCTGACAGACTTAACCATCCGCAACAACCAAGTTTGCAGCGGATAGGCTTAACCATCCGTAGCAACCAAGTTTGCAGCGGATAGGCTTTACCATCCGCAGCAACTAAGGTTGTTGCTAATGGGTAAAGATAAGTCCAAATTAACTTTTATCCCTGTAAAAAGTACTTTCAGTCTTTACCATGACTGCTATAATGTATTACAGCTGTAACATTGAAAGACATCATCATCACTAAAGCTACTCTCAGAAAACATCTCAAGCTTCAGGACGAGGGGGCCGCTGTTTCATACTCCAAGGAAGAGTATATGAGGACCTTTGTATCCATAGGGTACACTAGAAATCAGAATGAATATACCATTGAAAAGGCGCTGATGGGCCCTTCATGGAAGTTTTTATGCCACACTCTTCTACAATGCATATCCCAGAAGAGAAGTGGATGGCATCAAGTGAGCTCAGCCCTCGCCTCTGCTTTGCACATCATGGAAATTTCACGATATGGTCACTTGCCAAGGTTTTAACTTTGCACATCTCATCTTTGAAGGTTTGAGATATAACCTTCAAGAAGGTGCAAAGCATGCATTCTATATGTACCCAAGATTATTGCAGGAAGTTTTCAACAATGAACTAAAAGATCTTTCAAAACCTGCAAGAATCTATCTTATGATGGGACATAAAAATAAAATTTTTCAAAGCGTGAGAATCTTTCCAAAAAGTTCTCAGGGGTCAATGTTCCATTGTTATCTACAATGATGAACATACAAATTATCTAGGGTGACAGTTCAGCAATCCCAGCAGATACTGATCCCACACCCTCCTCTTTAAAACCTAAACAACAAACTGCTTCCACTGTTCGAACCCCTGTGCATTCTATTAAGGATGCACAGGCACACCAACTACTTACACCTATTTTGGATGTTATCAGTGCCCAACTGGAGCACAGGGCCCCAGTTGAGGCAAAATACACCAGAAAAAGGAGCAAGAAGACTCTTTCTATTCTTGTCTCACAGGCCTAATCCCAACCTAAAATCCCTCATTCAGAATCCCAACATTCTGATTAGAATATCAAAAGGGATAGCCAAACCATTAGAGAGACTTCCTTGGAAGTTTCTCTATTAGGATCAGGATCACGATCACATCCCAAATCCATAGAACAACCTGCTGAGCCCTGTCATTATTTTTCTTCTCTGAACTTAAATGCAGAGGCACCTAGTCAAGATGATATACCTTATCCAAGTACCACTATTTCAGAGGTATTGATTGACTTGGCTGCTAATGTACCCCGCCCAAGTTTATCACCCAAGAAGGTTCATTCTAGGAGTGATGATAGAGTGAATGTGGAAAGGGCTATCACTACTCCTGGTACATCATTTGACCAGGAGGACAGTGATAACATCACTAAGACCCTAACCACGGCAACTCATAGTGAGGTTGTTTCTTTTGAAACACTCTTCACTGAGAGGAATCCCATGTGCTAAGAAAACCAGGGTTATGGGGATGCAGAGGCTAGGCCTAAGGCCCCATCTAGTTCCAGGGATTCCACAACTGTGGATGAGGACAGTCTGAAATTTCAAAATTTGGAATTGACAACCAGGGTGGCAATGCTAGAGGCTGAAGTGTCCAAACTACGGCACCAAGTCTCTATGTATAAAGCCCATCAATGCCCTCTAGTGACTACTCCCTCCCTTGTATCAGTGGGCACTCAAACAGATGAAACTCTATGCACTGATGCAACCAAAAAGGGGGAGATAGTTACTACGAAAGATGATGCTGACAGCCTCGATGAATGGATACAAGAGCAGGCTGCTTTTCAAAGTACTCTCTTCAAACCTGCTTTTGTTCAAATCCATGACTTGCCAGACTCAGTAGATAAAGTGGAAGATATCACTAAGGATTGGAAGTTATTTATCTGAGCTGTTGATGAGGTGTTGAAGAATGAAAGTCAAGATGAAGACACACCTTTGTCATTCAGCATACTTCCTGTTGCTGCAAACATATCAAGACAGACCATTGGCCCTCATTTCACACGGACTGCACATAAGCTAGAGTTTGACTCTATTCTAGCTTGGGGGTATTTTGGTCTATCTTAGAGATTCTGATTGGGTGGGAGTTTGGTGGAATATAAGAGCTTAACTGGAATACGCTGAATTCACTTCAAGTTCTTGAACTGTACTTATCAAGCTGCATCAACACTTCCTCACATCTCTCAGCAGAACTTGCAATCAGCAGGTTCTATGTCTTGCTGGAGGATAATCTGCCCTGGTTTGAATGGTTTCTAGAAGAAGGAAACAGGGTGGCCTATCCCAAACACATTGCAGAGTCTTCAACAACATCAGAACAGAGACTGGCTCCAAGATTTGACTTGATAAGGAGCAGTGCTTTAACAGAAGAACAAGTTCTATGTTAGAGAAGATTCCTCTACAATGAAATGGTCAGGGGCCTGGAAGTGCAAGGATGGTCAAGCACTGAGTCCTCTGGCTTTCAGTTCATCTTATGTGATGGATCATCTTTCAAAATCAACAACATTAAAGAGATCCTGTGTCCTCAATCCTGACTTCCTACATAAAGTCTTTGAGCTCAGAACACACATCTGCAACATCAACTCCTTAGAAAGTCAAGCAATGATCAAAATTATCAAGGATTATCTTGAAAAGGAGGGATGGGTTGCAATGGCTGACTCTGACTCAGATCTATCCCTTCCCTCCTCACCAACTGTCAGACTGAGTGCCGCAGCAGAGTCACGATAAGTGGCTGCTCAGAATGTCAAAGAAGCCTTCAAAGCTATACATGGGAGTGAATGGGAAAAGGAAGAGAGTGTAGCAGTCTTATCACCTGTGTCTATTCCTTAACTTGCCAATGAAGCTGAAGCTGAGATCCCAACAGCATCTCTTACATCTGCTATTGTGATCCATGAAACTGAAGCAGAGGCATGCAAAAAACACAAGAGGAAGGGCATCATGACAGAAGAAGAAGAAGAAAGATTAAAGAAAAAGAAAATAGAAAAAGAGAAGAGAAGAAGGGAAGGAGAAGAAGAGGAGATGGTAGAGTTTAGAATGATTCAAGAAAGAAAAGCTGCCATTCTCCTCAGGGAACAACAGATCCAGTTGCATGCTAGGCAACTGAATGCTCTGAAATTCAAAGTTCTTGCAGCTACACAATTACAAGAAGATGAAATAAAGAAGAGGAAGAAAGAGAAAAGAAAAGAAAAGAAAAGAAAAGAAGAGGCTAGGTTCAGGATAACTGACTATGAACTAGCCAAAGAAATGAAAGATGAGTGGATAGAAGCTCTGATTTCTCAAGGTGAGGATGCAGTCTACCTTGAGAAATTATCAAATAAAGAAATATACAGAGCTTTCATGGGTCAGCAAGGTCAACTGGCAAATAAGAAAAGGGCTGTAGAAGAAGAAAAATCCAAACAGAAAACCAAGAAGACCATTGCTTTTAACATTAGGACCCATGAAGAAAGGAATGTCATGATGGACTTCCTAAATGCTAGAGGAGAAAGTGGAAAGAGGCTAGGTCCTATGAGCTTCATGAACCTGCAAGCCTTATGTGTCAAAGTCAAGAAGGAAGAGGAAGAAAGATTGGGGAAGACATGCTTAAAGAAAAGGGAAAACACTCAAACAGATGAAAGAAAACAAAAGAAATCCATGCCTACTACCTCATCCACTCCTTCCTCTATCCAACAACCTTCCATTCTCCCTCTTAGACCTCCCTCCTCTCCATCCAAAGAGTCCAAATCCTCACACTCAACTCCTCCTCATTAACAACCTCCCAAGAAGAAAACCAAACCTACTACCACACCAGAAGATTCAAGAGAAATTGTTATCTGGTTCTATAGCAATCAAGATCAATGGTTTGAGGTTTTTAGGGGAAGGCCAGAAGTAAAAAGATCAATCTACAAATCTGTTGATAAGGTGATGCAACTCCCAAATTCTGATCTTAGAAGAATGATAGAGCTGGGTGAAGCTCATGAGCCTGAGAATGAAGGTGGAAGACATCTGCTGCTAGTGGTCAAACATCACTTCAACCCTAGCAAAGATGTAGTTGTTGATGCTAAACTTGTCCAATCCCACTTTCCATTCACTAGCTGGTCCTACAATGCTGCTAAGGATGAATTCACTATAACAGTTATATGAGGTTAACAGATGAGATGTTCTAGCAAGGCCATTTTTAAGATGCTAAGCAAGGACATCAAGTCTCGGTCTGAGCTTCCTCTTGACAATCCCAGCAAGGACCCTAGAGGCTATGAGGTTGCAAGGATAGTTGCCAACATGCTAAAGCTTCAGTAACAAAAGCAGTAAGAGAGTTTTGGTAGCATCAGTCTAGGGGGAGTTTGTAGTTATAAAGACTGATGGCTACATAATTCTCTAAGTACAACTGCTGCGGACTTCACAGTTTTGTTGTTGACCAACAAGCTGCTGCGGATAAACTTGTTTGTTGTGGATAGTTGTTCTCTTGCTGATGGACAACTCTTCTGCAGACAGCCTTATCTGCAGAAGACCAGAGTTGCTGATGATAGTCTTCTCAGCAACATAAACAGTTGGTGCTGCTGATAGGAAAAATCATTAGCAGCTTTGGATAGTTGAATCTTGATGCAGATCACCAACTTTGTTGCGGATAGCCATATCTGCCGAAGATCAATCTTTGTAGCTGATTGGCAAAGCAAAAGCAACTTTACTACTGACAACTTTCTGCTGCAACTCTGACACATCTCATGCAGAAAGAATGTTACTGGTGCAGACAATAAAAGAAAACAGCGCTCTCCTTCCAAGTATCCAAGCAATGATGCCTAAGAAGACGTTTGAGTAAAGTTATTCGTTGTAGTATTTGTTGTCTTCACGTGTATTATAGCTTTTAATATACAAGATCAACGACTTGTGTTCGATCTGATCCTTAGAATCAAGGGTCTGTCTTGATTCTAAGTTACTATATAAGTAGTGTATCGTTTCATTGTACAAGTGTGCTTTCTTAGAGTTTTCTCTGTAATTTTGTAACCATTAAAGCTTAATACAAATTGCATTTATCAGTACTTCTTGTGTTTACTTGTTTACATTGTTTAGTTGTGATTATTTCCGCCAATCTCAAGTAGAATACAACCATCTTGTATTTACCGATCCTACGGACGTGAAAGACGTTATGTACACCACTAAGTCCTTCAGTTAGGTCTAGTTGATACACTACTGGGCCAATTCTCTTCACTATCTTGAATGGTCCAACATAACGAGGTTTAGTTTGCCTCGTTTCCCAAAACGAATTACACCTTTCAAAGGTGAGACTTTTAATAAGACCATGTCACCTACTTGAAACTCTAACAGTTTACGACGCTTAACGGCATAGCACTTTTTACAATCACGAGCTGCTGCCATACGGTCTCTAATTTGATCGATCTTTTCAGACATTTCGAATACGAGTTCAGGACCCGTAAGTTGGATATCTCCAACTTCAGCTAAACAATTAGTATATCGGTATTTCCGTCCGTATAATGCCTCGAATAGTGCAGATTTGATGTTAGTGTGATAAATGTTATTGTAGGAGAACTCCACTAAAGGAAACTGGGTTTCCTAACTGTTACCGAAATCAATCACACAAGCTCGTAGCATATCCTCAAGAGTTTGAATAGTACGTTCCATTTGGCCGTCTATTTGAGGATGGTATGTCGTGCTCATATATAGACTGTAACATCTAATATTTTCTAGCACTACTTTTACAATAATGACATCCCAATTGAATACCGTACTTGTCCCACTCATTTGAGTCACATTAATTATCATTATAAACATGTAGTCATTTAAACTATCATCCTCACTTTTCCATCTTAGTTTCTAATATATATATATATATATATATATATATATATATATCATATATGTTTTAATTATAAACATACGAATACACATACACTTGATTTTATTAAACAAACCACTTGCACAAATTGATAATTTATTAAAATAAAACTATCTCTTTTATAAATTGGACTTTTATATAAATGATATAAATAAATAAAATAAAAATTTAAAACAATTAACATTGGTCTTGAACCCCCCCCCCCCCTTCCCCTTGAAAGCATGAGCCTCAATTTGAACCCCCACCTTCCAATTTTAACCTTTGGTCAAAATTTTGACCATTTCCATGAATTTTGAATTATCAAAGTCAAACATGTCCACATTCACTAAGCGAACCCTACCCATCCCCTGTTTATATTAAAGTTATCTTGTACCGGGTCAGTTGCATGGAAGCCCCTTTGGTCCAGTCGCTAATATCTAAACCTGTCACCGTGCAGACCCGAGTTCGACCCGGGCAAGCCCCATTTTTTTAAAACTATTTTTACAACTTCAATTTAATGTATAAAATCTGTTTTATAAAAGTCGATACTAATAAAAACAGATTTGAACAATAATATACAATTTCAACCATGAGATGATTACTCTACAAATTAATTTGCTTAAACTTCCTTTTACCATTAAGAAACCCATTTAAAAAGTGCTTTTAAATTTAATCATTTATTTTAAAACAAAACACTTATATTAAGGGTATTTAAACCCTATTTAAACAACTAATTTTTTTAAATATATAGCCACATTTTATTTTTCTATTTTTTTATGACAAACAAATAAATGAATTGATTCATTTTTTTACAATCCACTTAGAGTTTATATTATAGTTAGTATAATTTCCTAAATTATATACTAATATCTAATTACAATGTATTTTGACACATGCTCGTAAATAAAAAATAAAATAAATTTATTTATTTAAATATATTAGAATACATATAATCTCACACTACTTCCTAAATAAATACACAAAAATAACTTATTTATTTAAACAAATAGTAGATCGACATTTCTGTCCGTATAATGCCTCGACTGGTGCAACTTTGATGCTAGTGTGATAAATGTTATTGTAGAAGAACTCCACTAAAGGCAACTGGGTTTCCTAACTGTTACCGAAACCAATCACACAAGCTCGTAGCATATCCTCAAGAGTTTGAATAGTACGTTCCGTTTGGCCGTCTGTTTGAGGATGGTATGCCGTGCTCATATCTAGACTGTAACATCCATGGTTTTCTGGTACTACTTTTACAATAATGACATCCCAATTGAATACCGTGCTTGTCCCACACATTTGAGTCACATTAATTATCATTATAAACATGTAGTCATTTAAACTATCATCCTCACTTTTCCATCTTAGTTTCTACTATATATATTTATATATATCATATATGTTTTAATTATAAACATATGAATACACATACACTTGATTTTATTAAACAAACCACTTGCACAAATTGAAAATTTATTAAAATAAAACTATCTCTTTAAAATTTTAAAACAAATAACATTGGTCTTGAAACCCCCCCCCCCCCCTTTTGAAGACATGAGCCTCAATTTGAACCCCCACCTTCCAATTTGAACCTTTGGTCTAAATTTTGACCATATCCACGAATTTTGACTTATCAAAGTCAAACAGGTCCACATTCAGGCATTTCGACACCTGAATTCGATCGTCACGGATTGTTATGGGCTTTCCAGAGGTGCTAAGTCGATTACCGGACTTATCCAGATTGTAACACCCATGACCCGTATCTATAAGGTCGCGGGTTCGATACACCCCCGCACCTTTTCCTTCTTTTTTTTTCACACTAAGCGAACCCGACCCATCCCCCGTTTATATTAAAGCTATCTTGTACCGGGTCACTTGCATGGAAGCCCCTTTAATCCAGTGGTTAATATCTAAACCTGTCACGGGGCAGACCTAGGTTCGACTCGGCCAAGCCCCATTTTTTTTTAAAACTATTTTTACAACTTCAATTTAATGTATAAAAATTGTTTTATAAAGTCTATACTAATAAAAACAGATTTGAATAATAATATACAATTTCAACCATGAGATGATTACTCTACAAATTAATTTGCTTAAACTTCCTTTTACCATTAAGAAACCCATTTAAAAAGTGGCTTTTAAATTTAATCATTTATTTTAAAACAAAACACTTATAATAAGGGTATTTAAACCCTATTTAAACAACTAAAATTTTTAAATATATACTCATATTTTATTTTTCTATTTTCTTATGACAAATAAATAAATGAATTGATTCATTTTTTTACAATCAACTTAGAGTTTATATTATAGTTAGTATAATTTACTAAATTATATACTAATATCTAAATACAATGTATTTTGACACATGCTCGTAAATAAATAAAGAAAATAAATTTATTTATTTAAATATATTAGAATACATATAATCTCACACTACTTCCTAAATAAATAAACAAAAATAACTTATTTATTTAAATTGTTTAAACACAAACCCTAAAGACAAATATCATTTTTATAAATATACTTTGTACGTACAAGTTTGTACCAAACTTTTATCAATATAGATCCTTTTTATATAATTCGACACGAACTCGTTGTACAAGTCCCCACACTCACTCTCATTGAAACCCTAGTTTTTCCTTAGACATTTGTGCATATTATTAATTCATTTCCATATACACTTTTACTCTAGGTTAACTTGTGTGAGTTACAAGGATCACTTTCCTACCTAGTATCTTGTGCTAGCTACATCTTTTATACAAGTGAGTTTACATAACCCATTTTTCACTATTTTACATTTTTGGGGTGCAACATGAACATAACATTACAATGATTTACACAAACTACACAATACAAATCCACTTTACAATTTGTGTGCAATTTGATCTTTATGTTTGAGTACAATGTGTGTTAACTGTTTGTGTAGAATTACATGTATAATCATTAACCAATCAAGCCGATGGTTAACAATGATAGATCTATTGAGTCTGAAAAACCCACCTAGTTAGGGTGATTTTTACTAACAACACAATTGTTTTTGCATGCTAGTTACAATGGTTTAATTGTACTACTTGGTTACACAATAGTAACTCTCCATAATTGCCTTATTTATCATGATTTGTAAGGATTTGTTTACTCACATCTATATACTATCTATGTACAAACCTATGTATACTCACCAACTTTTTAGTTGACTTTATTTTATTAATGTTTCAAGTGCTAATGTGTGAGTTTGATCAATACATGCTACACTTAAGTTTGGACTTAGATAATTTTTAAACAAAGAACATTTTGTATTTCATTTTACGTACTTTCTTGAATTTGGTTTGTGTTTGATTTGGAATTGGATGATTAATATATTGCAATCTAGTCAACCTTGTGCTCATGGACAGTCTACATGTCCCGCCCCGACGTATTCCGCCGTCGGTTGGGGTGTGACAGATTGGTATCAGAGCCAGGTTATAGGGAATTAGGTTATTAGACACTTTTGACCTAGACTATAACCTTAGGACACCGATACAATGCCATGCTACTACATGCTACATGATTATTTCTTGTGTGAATATTCCTACATGCTATCATAAGTAATTACACTACATGATACAATATTTAATAATTTATGTGTCACACTGCCTGATAACTTTTGTGCTATATTCATGCTATCTATTTGATTCATTTAAGTGCTATCTTAAGTTTCAACACACACTTATACACACTTAGCTCTTCATGTACCCGTAAACTCACACACATAATGTCACCACCTCTTATGACCTAAATTTAAACTACTGGGCCTAATACCCATTAATAACCAACAAGAAGCCTATTAATCCTCTAAGAAGAAGAAACATGCTGCAATAAATAAACCTCATTTTCGGGCCCCAAAGCCCAGTCCACAACAATTCTCATCATGACCATGAGCCCAACAATAGTGTTATTAATACATGATGGTTGGAAGAGTGTGTAGGCCCATGAGGGATTCTGGCTAAGGAAAGACAGGGTCCTTAAGTGTGTCCTAGTGACCCACCCCTCTTTCCTGGGAATTCTCCTCAGGGATGCATTGCTTATAGGTCAAGTGTATTTCTAAAATACTATTGTGAAGACTCGGTGTTATGACTAGTCAAACTCTAAACCTATGAGAACTCCTATATTTAACACTCAGTATTTCATTGTCGCTTACAACCTTTTCATTGTTTCTCTACTAGATATGGACTCCTACTCTCCTTCCTCCCTGGTATACCATCCCGGGGCAGAATCTGATTGGGAAGAAGACACTGGGTCACCCGTGTATCGGTCACCAACACCCGCAACTTCTAGACCAAGGTTTGATGTAAGGGCAGACTGGATTAGGAACACTGGCCCGAGACCTCGAACACCTGGATCACCCCCACCCAGAAACTAGTATCAGACACCCCATCTACACGCTCAGTTACCACCCCTACTAAGAGACCTGTATCTAGTACCCAACCCGTATCATTATAACCCTTGGGTAAGGCGTACCATGGCACCCACTAGTGCTATAGGAATTCCAATCGATGATGTTCACCAATATGTGAGGACCTCAGAGTTTGAGAGGCAAAGGATGGAGCACGAGATAAGGCACGACTTGCAAGGACAAAGAATGGATAGCCTAGCAAACAAATTAGGGTACCAAAAGGAGTTAATTTCCATCCTAGAAAAAGAAATGCCTGAGAATCACACGAAAACAACTAGAGCTGAAGCCAGATCGACTTCCCAAGTGACCATAGCGGTGCTCGTCCTGGTGATTATCTTCTTTCTAGTGGAAAACTACGAGAGACATTAGCAGAAATTTCTATCTACTGTCCTTCAATTTTCAGTTTGAGAACCATTTCACTATGTTTTGAATAACGTTTAACATTCCAGCATTTAATAAATTTTATATATTTCAAACTCTAAAGTTATTATTCATTGATTTGATACGTTGAGTGTGAGTTGCATCCATCATATTTTCATCAAGATTCTCCAAGTATCACCTTCTTCATTCACCGCAATTTAGTGCACTACCGGCAATCTCCTTCATAAACAAATCATTCTGTTATTGGATCTAAACAATCTCATTAATTTGTTCAAACAAAACATTTATCAGATTTTTAGATAATACTTGAAATATAAATGTTCTATAAACATTTTCACCAGGTAAGGAAACTTAATACAACCCATTTTATAAAGGCATTATTTCAAGTTGATAAAGAATTATGACCTTTTCTCATTAAATAAATTATTTCTAAACCTTGGCTAAATTAATGTACAACTATTTGTTTAACCATTGTAACCCCTGGTTTAAGTTATTTAACCACAAATTTCTTAAAAAATGTTTTATAAAAAGGCTTCGTGTAATTATCTATTTACTTATTCAACCCAATTCTTTAACCTTCCTATCCACCTACTAACAAATTTCTTACTTGCAAGCAAGATTGGTTATTCGTAAAAGCACTACCCATAATATTTTCAAAACCTCCTCGTTACCCTGCACCTTCAATAATGCATGAGTGTTCTTGCCACTTCAAGAGACGACCCATTTCGCGTAGACGTTAACCATCCCTACAAATCTCAACGAGATTCAAAGAGCTAGAACCTAACTACCACATTTTATATGAACGTCAAACATCATGCTTATCCGCAACACTTGATCACATACAAAACTCGTGGGTATATGTCACACACGAAATTCAATAAACCTACATAGGCACGTTCACCAGATACACAACACAATCATATAATACATGAAACTTAGTTATTTTCAATATACCCAATGCTACACTGATTACATGATACATGAAACTTGATTATTTGCAATACACGTTCTACTGGATTGATTATGTAATACATGAAACGTAGTTGTTTGTAATATACATATACTAAATTGATCACATGATACATAACAACCGTTTGTTTGGTACATAACACTTGATTGCCCACATTGAACAATGAAACCTATTTGGTTACAAAGTACATGATGCTAAATTATTTACATTACACATGAAAGCTTGTTGATTTACAAAATACGTGATACTAAGTTCTTAACACCATACATGAAATTCATTTCTTGCAATACACATGATACTGGATTACTTACAATACACATGAAAGTTTAGTTGACTTTACAAAATACATGATACTAAGTTGTCCCCGTTACACATGAAACCTATTCGATTACAACTTCCAAGACACTAGATCATACATGAGACTTGTGTGTTTACATTATACACGAAACTAAGTTGTTTACAATTGTTGCAATTGATCGATCACATTATACATTGAGCTAAAAACCATAACACAATGAAACTGACGTAGTCTTGATCAAACACGGGGAAGCTGTAACACTTTAAAAACAACTCGGTGTTTTACGTATTCTTGTTCAATCATGAGTAAACTATGGAACTTTAAGTTATACTACTCTTTAGTTGCTAACTGACCTGCCTACTTAAGGACATAGTTACTTTTAGCAACTCACATGTGAAGACGATAGACATGAACTAAGTGAAATTGTGCCCCTCTTGACCCGCACACAACGGAAGGATCTATAAGGACCATGTGATGATTCGAGTAATTACGGGTGCACACGGAATTATAAGAATCAGCGCATGGAAAGCATAGTACATTCTGTCGTGTGTTATAACCTAAAACCCATCGTGATATATAACAACGAAACTAATGCAATATGATAAGGGCATGGTGGATAAGCTGATGGTAATTCCTATATATAAGTGCTCTATCATATTATCAGGAGTAGCGTTGTTCTATGTCACTTGAAGTTTTGACCTAGACCAATAGTTGTGAAATCTCTTATCCACATACAACTCCTGAGCATATCAGACTACATCTTAAACGAACCCTGATAATCAATTTTCCTATCAAATCCATTTCAAGTAATACAGTTCACCTTTAGAATCCAAATTATTGTTCTTTCTCCTTAAGTTCATTTAAAAAATAATTCAAAACTATTTCCACTATCATCCTTCGTGCCTAACCCTGAGAAATAGATCTTAATCTTTTTATCAAATGCACATCTTAAAACCAACAAATCAAAGCTCGTTGAGAATCCAAACTCACTTCCTTCCTAACACAGTACCCTCCACTAGTTAAATTCGGGACAAAAATCTCTTAACATGTGGAGACTGTAACATCCATGATTTTCTGGTACTACTTTTACAATAATGACATCCCAATTGAATATCGTACTTATCCCACTCATTTGAGTCACATTAATTATCATTGTAAACATGTAGTCATTTAAACTATCATCCTCACTTTTCCATCTTAGTTTCTACTATATATATATATATATATATATATATATATATATATATATATATATGTTTTATTTATAAACATATGAGTATACATACACTTGACTTTATTAAACAAACCACTTGCACAAATTGAAAATTTATTAAAATAAAACTATCTCTTTTATAAATTAGACTTTTATATAAATGATATAAATAAATAAAATAAAAATTTAACAAATAACATTGGTCTTGAACCCCCCCCCCTTAGAAATAAATACTGATGGCTACAAAATTCTCTAAGTACAACTGCTGCGGAATTCACAGTTTTGCTACTGACCAACAAGCTGCTGCATATAGTTGTTCTCCTGCTGATGAACAACTCTGCTGCGGACAACCTTATCTGCTGAAGACCAGAGTTGCTGCGGATAGGCTTCTCATCAGCATCAAACACTTGATGCTGCTGATAGGCAAATCATCAGCAGCTTTGGATAGTTGAGTCTTGATGCAGATCACCAACTTTGCTGCTGATAGCCATATCTGTCGAAGATCAATCGTTGCTGTTGATTGGAAAAGCAAAAGCAACTTTACCACTGACAACTTTCTGCTGCAACTCTGACATATCCCAAGCAGAAAGAATGTTACTGGGGCAGACAATAAAAGACAACAACGCTCTCCTTCCAAGTATCCAAGCAATGATGCCTATGAAGACGTTTGAGTAAAGTTATCCTTTGTAGTATTTATTGTCTTCACGAGTAGTATAGCTTCTAGTATACAAGATCAACGGCTTGTGTTCGATCTGATCCTTAGAATCAAGGGTCTGTCTTGTTTCAAAGTTACTATATAAGTATTGTATTCATTCATTATACAAGCGGGCTTTTCTTAGAGTTTTTTCTTTGTAATCTTTTAACCATTGAAGCTTAATACAAATTGCATTTATCAGCACTCTTCGTGTTTACTTGTTTACATTGCTTACTTGTGACGGTTTCCGCCAATCTCAACTACAATATAACCATCTTTTATTTACCGATCCTACAAGTGGTATCAGAGCTTTGGCTCTCAGATTAAACAAACTCACACTTGTTTAATTACTCTCTGGTTTTATTCAATACTATCTCTTTGCTAAGACACCCTATATCACAAATCCAAAATGGTATAAAACAATGGTTTTGAAGATATTGGAAGCATCAACAGACCACCAAGACTGGTGTCTGGAGAAGACTATGATACGTGGATGAACGGGATGGAAAGTTTCTTCTGCTATCAAGAGTATGAGATGTGTAGATTCATTAAAGATGGACCATATGTACCCATGGTGGCCTCTGCTGATTCCGGAGGTCCATCAGTTCCTAAAGAGCCTTCAAATTATTCAGATGAAGACATCAAGAAGATGGAGGTAGACTTCAAGGCTTTGGGAGCCATTCAGATGTGCTTGCCAAATTAAGTATTTCATAACTTCAGAGGATACAAAACTGCCAAGGAGCTATGGGAGGCTCTTGAGAAGATGTTTGCTGGTTCAGAAGAAGTGAAAGAAAATAGAAGAGACATTTTGAAGCAACGATATGAGAACTTTGTCTGGAAGGAAGGTGAGTCTCTTACTGTGTTGTATAACAGGTACACCTACCGTGTGGGAGAGCTACAGTGCTCAAAAGTTAAGCTAGAGAATGAAGACATTCTCAAGAAGTTCATCAGGTCTCTGCCCAGTTGCTGGACACTTTACACATTGTCAATAAGAAGAACTGAAAATCTAAAGACCCTTCAGATGACTGGGCTGTTTGGCATGCTGAAGACTTATGAATTTGAATGGATTCAAGCCAAATAGAGAAGCTCAAGTTACTCAACAGCCTCATCATCCACCACCACTTCCTCTGCACTTCACTCTGATCACTCAATTCTCAGTTCTACCAACTACTACCCTCCCATTATGACTCATCCCCAGACTCCAACCTCTCAATCAAACAACTCACCATTTCTTCTTGAAGCCCCACCTCAGACATCAACCTCTACTGCTTTTGTCTCTGAAAATTCAAGCAATATGTCCTTTATCAAGGAAGATCTGGAATGTTTTCATCCAGATGATCTAGAAGAAATGGATATACATAACTCCTATGCCATGCTCTCTCTAAGAGCAAAAAGGTTCTACTCTTGAACATGAAGACCCATTCCAAGCAACAACTCCAACACCAGAGTTGGCTTGGACAAAAGCAAATTGAGGTGTTACAACTATAACCAACTTGGTCATTTTGCTAGAGAATGCAAGGCACCAAAGGCAAACCCAGCTGCTCAGACAAGACAAGCTCACCACGGTCAACCAAGACAGCAAGAACAGCAATAGGCCACTCCTCCTGCTCAAACTGCAGCTTGTGCAACTGTTGGAACTGCTGACTTTGACTAGAGCTTCCAGTATGAGGATCTTCCTACCAACAATTAAGCTCTCATGGCAGACACATCAGAGATACCACCTCAGGTATATGAAAATCTTTGTACTCAAGCTTGTATTGATAAGTTACTTGGATACAGGAAACATAACCAGAATCTCATAGATCAAAATGAAGAATTTCACCAAATGAAATCTAAATTTAAAAAGGTTGAAAACAGTTACAATGAAAATATTGATTGTTTAAAGAAAGAAATTTCATCATTAAAACATGAACAAACAAACCTTGAAACTCAAATTGATGATCTTCTGGTAAAGTTAAAAGCTACAAGGGCCGAATTAGCAGACCAAAAGGTCCATGTGGAAAAATATGAGTTTGCACCCAAAAAGTTGCAAAGACTTTTGGATGCTCAAAATCATGAAAAGGTAACTGCTAGTCTTGGATTTCAAGCTGAACAACTCTATAATACCGTTCCTCCACCTGCTGACTATGTGGCCATTCATGAACCAAGTTTCAATCTTTCCAACCTTGATCTGGCCAACCAAAACCTTGACCCTATTGTCTAAGAAACCCCTATGCAAGAATGCACTACTTCATCCGAGTCTGAGTCAACATGCTCAGACTTCACATAAACCAATAAAGCTCCATCACCACCTACATGTGAAGTTATTAAATCCAACAATCCGAGCCCTTTCATCCATTCAAAAACAGTACCAGTCTCAACTCACCAAACAAATCAAAATCAGCTATACTCCCGAAGGAAGAAAGCTAACTGTTGAAAAGGGACAGTCTTCAATCTCCACAAACCCAAACCCTCAACCCAAAACCATTCTACCTAGAGAGAAAGCTCCATATGTTCAAAAGATATTGGAGGAAGACACCTTTGAGCACAACAAAGCCCATCCCTGGAATTTCAAAGACTTATTCAAGAAAAGGGATTATGTGTACTTTCAAAGAGACAAATTGGCTAAATCATGCTTTGTCTGTGGCAAATACAACTATACTGCCAGCGCCTGCTTGTACTACCTTCAACAACAAAGAAACCAAAATTAACATGCTTTTGAGAAGACAAACAAGAATAAAAAGGTAAGAAGCTTTGAAGCTAAAGCAACTCATTTCAGAAAACTCTTTATCCCCACTAAGGAAGCAGCTACCAAAACCTCAACAATCTTGCATCATCTGTGAGGAATCAGACCACTTTCTGCAAATTGTAAATTCAATCCCTTCAATCAGATTCTTCAGCAAGCCCCTCTTCAACAAAAACCTATTAGCAGGGTAAAGAAGGATAGGCATACATCTGTTGTTAAACCATCAGCAGCCAGCATAAATACTGTTGATCAGGTAAAGCCCAAGAAACCAAAGAAGTCTGCCGCTACTCAAGAAAAACCATCAGCAGCAACAAAATCTGCTGTTGATAAGCCAAAGTCCTCAGTAGCACAATCTGCTGCTGATCAAGCAAATCTGTCCGCAACCAAAGCAACATCAGCTGTTGATAGAGCAAAGAAATCTAGAAAACCACCTAATCAGTAATGGAAAGCCAAGATCTCAGCTCCTATCTCTCCAAGCATCATCATTGGTTCCATTGAATGCAAGCATGCAGATGCTGATGATCCAACAACACACTTCCCCAAGTTTGCAAGTTCTTGGGTTCCTCCCTCTAACTAGATCTCTCTCATGTGTAGGGACAACCAGGTCACAAGAATAACACCTGAGTTGTAGACAATGGTTGTTCCAGTAACATGACCGGCAACAGATCCATCCTCTCCAACTTTAGACACTTCAATGGAGGATATGTTGCCTTTGGAAGTGATTCAAAAGGAGGATCAATCACTAGACAAGGAATTGTGTCCAATGAAAGGATGAGTATTGAAAGAGTAAACTATGTCAAAGAATTAGACTTCAATCTCATGAGTGTGTCCCGGGTCTATGATCAAAAGCGTTGGATGTTTGTCACAGATAAAGAATATTTTGTACTATCCCTTGGCTTAAGCAAACCTCCTCCAGAGAAGATACTATTGACTTCTCGGAGAAAGATAACCTATATGTGCTTGACATTAATGAGGTCACTCCATCTGGTAGTGTATCTTGTTTTCTATCAAAGGCATCAGTTGATGAATCGGCTCTCTGTCACAGGAGATTAAGTCATGTCAACATAAAAAACATTAACAAGTTGGTGAAAGAAAATCTTGTCAGGGGGCTTCCTAATAAAGAATTCCAACTTGAGGATCACTGCATTGCATGCTTGAAGGGGAAGCAACATAAAAGTTCTCACAAGCCCAAGACATTGAATTCAAATGACACTCCACTACAGCTGCTGCATATGGATCTCTTTCGTCCTACAAATGTCATGTCAATGGACAAGAAGTCATAATGTTTGGTGATTACTAATGACTATACCAGATTTTCATTGGTGTACTTCTTGAGAACAAAAGATGAAACTGTTGAGATTCTTAAATCTTACATTCTTTGAGTTGAGAATCAAAGCAATCAAAAGGTGAAAATCATAAGGTGTGATCAAGGTACAGAGTTCAAGAACCACACTCTGAACAGTTTCTGTGAAAGCAAGGGAATAGAAAGACAATACAGTGCTCCAAGAACTCCTCAACAAAATGGGGTTGCTGAAAGAAGAAATAGAACTCTAATTGAATCAGCAAGATCAATGTTGGCTGAATCAAAACTGCCTCTCACATTCTGGGTAGAAGCAGTCAGTACAGCTTGCTATGTGCAGAATATAGTTCTCATTGTCAAGGCTCTCAACAAGACACCTTATGAACTCTAGTTCAAAAGAGTTCCCTACGTTGGATTCCTAAAACCTTTTGGATGTCCATGCACCATTCTAATCACACATAGGGTTCCTCCTAAGTTTGGTGCCAAATCTGATGAAGGATATTTTATGGGCTATTCCTCTCAATCCAAGGCCTACAGAGTATTCAACTCAAGAACAAGAATCGTGGAAGAATCAGCCAATGTGGAATGTAGGGAACACATCGCATGTGAACAGGGAAAAGGCCCAGACTGGCTCTTTGATGTAGACTCCTTCACACAAATATTTGAGCCTCTCGTCTTCTCAAATATGGAGTCTTCCTCTTCCAAAGCACCAGCTTCCACATCCTCCTCTGACTACATATTGGAGTTCCCTAGTCCCTCAATCAGACTGAAAAAGGTCATCTATCGATCCTTCATCTGTTGTGGAAGCTATTGAAGCCAGTGAAGCTGGAACCAGACTCTCAAATGTCACCAGCAGCAGCCTCTTTGAGAATGAAAATCTGAATGAAGACACATCTGTAAATGCTGTAGAAGCATCTGCTGATGCTGCTGCTGATATGGCTGATGCTGGTGTTGATATTGAAGACTCTTCCACCATGAATGAAGAGTTTCCTGATCAGAAGCAGAGCAATCTTGAGCAAGGGATACGATTGTATGTAGTACATGCACAGAGAATCAACAAGGAACATCCCCTGGAAAATATCATTGGCCAAGTTCAACAAGGAGTTCAAACAAGAAGAAAATATCATGAGGCCAATATATGTTTGTTTTCCTCTTTTCTTTCTCAGGTAGAACCCAAGAAGATAGATGAAGCTCTGAAACATAGCAGTTGGATTGAGGCAATATAGGAAGAGTTGTTGCAATTCAAGACAGGATGTCTGCAAACTTGTTGATCTTCCACCTGGTCAAACTGCTATTGGCACAAGATGGGTATTCAGGAACAAGCAAGATGAGAGAGTCATTTTCGTCAAGAACAAAGCCAGACTTGTAGCTCAAGGCTACACCCAGGAAGAAGGAATTGACTATGATGAAGTCTTTGTTGCTATTGCCAGGCTTGAGGCCATCAGAATCTTCCTGGCATATGCTGCATCCAAGAATTTCATGGTTTATCAAATGCATGTCAAGAGTGCCTTTCTGTATAGGAAGATTGGTGAGGAAGTGTATGTCAAACAGCCTCCAGGCTTTATAGATCCTGCACATCCTAACAAAGTGTTCAAACAAGACAAAGCTCTCTATGGCTTACATCAAGCTCCAAGAGCCTGGTATGAAACTCTGTCTGGATATCTGCTAAGCAACAACTTCAGACGAGGTACCATTGACCAGACATTGTTTATCAAAGATGAAGGTGGAGAAATCCTACTGGTACAAATCTATGTTGATGACATCATCTTTGGATCAACAAGGAAAAAGTTGTGTAAATACTTTGAGATCCTGATGCACTCAAAGTTTGAAATGAGTTCAATGGGTGAACTAAATTTCTTTTTAGGTCTTCAAGTCAAACAAATTCCAAACAGAATCTTTATCAGCCAATCCAAATATGTCAAGAGCATTTTGGAAAGATTCAAGACGGCTGACTTCACTGCTACAAGAACTCCTTTGCAAGTACACCATCAACTGACTCCGGACAAAGACGGTCAAGACACTGATCAACATCAATACCTCAAGGACAGATATCATGTTTGCAGTATGCCTGTGTGCAAGATTCCAAGCAGCTCCAAAGAATACACATCTTCAAGCTGTCAAGAGAATTTTTAGATATCTAAAAGGAGCCCCAAGACTTGGACTATGAGGGATGCAACTTGGTCAAAAAGTCCACATCAGGGGGTTGTCAGTTTCTCGAAGGAAGACTGATTTGATGGCAGTGGAAGAAGCAAAACTGTGTATCAACTTCTACAGTAGAAGCAGAATACATTGCGGCTTCAAGTTGCTGTGCACAAGTCATATGGATACAAAACCAAATGCTAGACTATGGGATGAATTTCATGGCCATTCCCATTCACATTGACAACATGAGTTCTATATCAATCACAAACAATCTGGTGCAGCACTCCAAGACAAAGCACATTGACATTAGGTATCACTTCATAAGAGATCAAGCTGAGAAAAAGAGAATTATTTTAAGCAAAGTTCATACCAATGAGCAATATGTTGATTTGTTTACAAAATATTTTGATGAAGCTAGATTTAGATATTTAGTTGAATCTATTGGTATGATGAACTTTGACTAAAATCTGTCTCTAAAATTATTTTAAAATGTGTTTGTCTTTTGTTGTAAATAAAAGTTATAAGTTAGCAGCAACCATTTTTGCTGGTGACAGGTCTAATCTTTAGCATCAAAAAATTTGCCACTGACTACTTTAAGTTATCAGCAGGAACAAGTTTCCTACGGATAGCTTTATGGCAGTCAGCAGCAAAATCTTTGCTGTGGACCATTGTATCCATAAGCAGCAATTGAGTTTGCTGCTGACTGACTTAACCATCCACAGCAACCATGTTTGCAGCGGATAGGCTTAACCATCCGCAGCAACCAAGTTTGCTGTTGATGGGTAAAGATAAGTCCAAATTAACTTTTACCCACTGTAAAAAATCCTTTCAGTCTTTTCCATGACTACTATAGTGTATTACAACTGTAACAGTGAAAGGTGAATAAGGTTGTACTGTATAAGTAACTTTGTTTTTCCCTCCTATGTCGTTATAACACAAATCAAATTTCTCCTTAACCTCTTCACATTCAATTTCAACCTAACACTCACCATTTTCTCTCAAGCATTCATAGCATTCAAAGCCTTGCATACTTAACCACCTTTCAAAAAAACATCCTCCTTCCCTCCAAACCCAACGACAATGGCAGAGGTCGATATAAACCAGCCCGATGACAAGTTCTCACCCTACGACAATCTCACTGCATACCTAGTCAAAGGCAAGAAGTCCGAAGGGTTCAATGATATGATCGATTTTCTCGGTCGATCAAAGATATACTATGCACTAACCTTCAACCCTACAATATACATCCCTCACACGGAGGACTTTTGGAGCACCGCCGTCTACTCTACCGAACAGGGGACTCCCCAAATCCAAGCTAAGGTAGACGGCAAAGACATCATCGTCACTGAAGCTACCCTCAGAAAACATCTCAAGCTTCAGGACGAGGGGGCCGCCGTTTCATACTCCAAGGAAGAGTATATAAGGACCTTTGTATCCATAGGGTACACTGGAAATCAGAATGAATATACCATCGAAAAGGCGCTGATGGGCCCTCCATGGAAGTTTCTATGCCACACTCTTCTACAATGCATATCCCAGAAAAGAAGTGGATGGCATCAAGTGAGCTCTGCCCTCGCCTCTGCTGTTCATTGTATGGTCACTGGCCAAGGTTTTAACTTTGCCATCTCATCTTTGAAGGTTTGATATATAACCTTCAAGAAGGTGCAAATCAATCATTTTATATGTACCCAAGATTCTTGTAGGAAGTTTTCAACAACGAACTAAAAGATCTTTCAAAACCTGCACGAATCTATCTTATGTTGGGACAAAAAAATAACATTTTTCATAGCACAATTTACTAAATTATATTATAGTTAGTATAATTTCCTAAATTATATACTAATATCTAATTACAATGTATTTTTACACATGCTCGTAAATAAATAAATAAAATAAATTTATTTATTTAAATATATTATAATAGATATAATCTCACACTACTTCCTAAATAAACTAAAATAACTTATTTATTTAAATTGTTTAAACACAAACTCTAAAGACAAATATCATTTTTATAAATATACTTTGAACATACAAGTTTGTACCAAACTTTTATCAGTATAGATCTTTTTTACATAATTCGACACGAACTCGTTGTACAAGTCCCCACACTCACTCTCATTGAAACCATAGTTTTTCCTTAGACATTTGTGCATATTATTAATTCATACCCATATACACTTTTACTCTAGGTTAACTTGTGTGAGTTACAAGAATCACTTTGCTACCTAGTCTCTTGTGCTAGCTACATCTTTCATACAAGTGAGTTTACATATCCCCTTTTTCACTATTTTATATTTTTGGGATGAAAAAGGAACACAACATTACAATGATTTACACAAACTACACAATACAAATCAACTTTACAATTTGTGTGTAATTTGAGCTTTATGTTTGAGTACTAGGTGTGTTAACTCTTTGTGTGCAATTACATGTACAATCATTAACTAATCAAGCCGACGGTTAACAATGATAGATATATTGAGTCTGACAAACCCGCCCAGTTAGGGTGATTGTTACCGACAACACAATTGTTTTTGCATGCTAGTTACAAAGGTTTGATTGTACTACTTGTTACACAATAGTAACTCTCCATAATTGCCTTATTTATCATGATTTGTAAGGATTTGTTTACTCACATCTATATACTATCTATGTACAAACCTATGTATGCTCACCAACTTTTTAGTTGACTTTATTTTATTCAAGTTTCAGGTGCTAATGTGTGAGTTTGATCAAGACATGCTACACTTAAGTTTGGACTTAGATAATTTTTAAACAAAGAACATTTTGTATTTCATTTTACGTACTTACTTGAATTTGGTTTGTGTTTGATTTGTTTGAAATGAAATTGGATGATTAATATATTGCAATCTAGTCAACCTTGTGCTCATGAACAGTGTACATGTCCCTCCCCGATGTATTACGATGTCAGTTGGGGTGTGACATAGACGCATGCCTAAAGTTTTTTGTAAAGATTGCAAGAAACGTAAGGTGAATCATGCGTCACGGTCCGAGATAATTGAAATTGGCACTCCGTGCCGAGAGACTACTTCCTTTAAGTAAACACTAGTAAATTTATCCATTTTGTCAGTCTCTTTAATAGCTACAAAGTGAGCAGACTTCGTCAAACGATCTACGATCACCCAGATGGTGTCACATCCGCTAGGAGCTCGAGGCAATTTGGTGATAAAGTCCATGGATATTTGCTCCCATTTCCACATTGGAATCTCTGGTTGCTGAAGCAGACTAGAAGGTTTTTGGTATTCAAATTTGACCTTTGCGTAAGCCAGGCACTTGCTCACATAGGTGGCTATATCTGCCTTCATCTTCGGCCACCAATATAGCACCTTTAGGTCATGGTTCATCTTGTCAGAACTTGGATGAATCGAGTATCGGGATTTATGAGCTTCATCCATAACTAGTTCCCTTAACTTTTCGTACACTAGAACCCATATTCGCTCTGCGAAGTAGCGAATGCCGTCTGATTTAACCTCAAGATGTTCTTCCATATTGTGTATGGCTTCCAACGGTAGGTTTTCCTCTTTAAGGGCTTCGAGTTGAGCACTACGTATTTTATCAGGTAGTCCAGTGTGAATAGTAAGTTGTAATGCTCGAACTCATTTGGGCTTGGTTTCCTTTCGACTTAGGGTATCGGCTACCACATTAGCCTTGCTCAGATGATATCTGATCGCACAATCATCATCATTCAAGAGTTTGACCCAACGACGCTGTCGTATGTTCAACTCTTTCTGCTCAAAGATATGCTGAAGACTCTTGTGATCGGTGTAGATAGTGCACTTGGTATCGTACAAGTGATGTCTCCATATCTTTAGGGCAAAAAATACGGCTCGCAACTCTAAATCATGAGTTGTGTAGTTTTTCTTGTGGATTTTCAGTTAACGAGAAGCGTATGTGATCACTTTCTCATGTTGCATTAATACACAACCAAGACCCTGAATGGATGAGTCACAATACACCATGAAATCATCTGTTCCCTCCGGAAGAGCTAGGATGGGTGCACTGCAGAGTTTCTGCTTAAGGAGTTTAATGTTGATTCCTAGGTGTCACCCTAATTATAGATTTTACCCTTCTGGGTTAAGGAAGTGAGGGGTTGTGCAATCTTAGAGAATCCCTCGATGAATCGATGATAATAGCCAGCCAACCACAGAAATTGTCGCACCTTTGTCGGAGTCGTCGGTGCTGCCCAATTCTTGATGGCTTCTATTTTAGATGGATCGACATGTATTCCGTTCTCGTTTACCACATGTCCTAATAATTTTACTTCACGAATCCAGAATTCGCACTTGGAAAGTTTGGCATACAACTGCTCTTGTTTCAGCAATTCCAAAATCAAACGTAAGTGTTCCTCATGTTCTTCCTTGTTCTTAGAATAGATGAGAATGTCATCAATGAAGACGATGACGAACCGATCAAGGTAGCGTTTACACACACGGTTCATGAGATCCATGAACACCGTGGGTGTGTTGATTAATCCAAAAGGCATGACCATAAATTCGTAGTGGTCGTACCTAGTTCTGAACGCAGTTTTAGAGATATCATCGTCTCAGACTCTCAGTTGATGGTAACCGTATCTAATATCTATCTTGGAATAGAAGTTTGATCCTTGGAGTTGATTAAACAGATCATATATGCAGGGTAGAGGATAACGATTCTTGATCGTCACTTTGTTCATATTCGGAAAGTCCCGTCCTTCTTCTTGACAAATAGGATTGGAGCTCAATATGGCGATGAGTTAGGTCGGATGAAACCTTTATCCAACAACTCTTGTAGTTGGGTAGATAGTTCTTGTAATTCACTGTGTGTGCAAGTCTATAGGGTAACCGAGCAATCGGCGCTATGTCGATTTGGAATTTTACTTGACGATGTGGTGGAAGATTAGGCAAGTCTTTGGGAATACTTTCGGATAGTAACGTGCGATTGGGATGTCGTCAATCTCCTTCTCCCTAGATGGCTGCTCGGCAATGATCTGGTCGAAGACATTTTTATGATTTCATGAAGGATATCATGCCAACGACTGCACCACTCCTTTCGCCTTGGACAGAAAGGGTCTCTCCACTCGGGAGAGGAATGCGTACGATTTTCTCATGACAAATAATTTCGGCTTGGTTCTTAGATAACCAATCCATACCGACAATTATGTTAAAACTACCAAGTGTGACCGGCATAAGGTCAATATCAAGTTTATGACCAGCCAACTCAAGCTTACAACCCTTAAGAATGTGGGTTGCTTCAATTATCTGTCCATCAACTATTTATATGATGTACTTAGCTTCTAGTATGGTTGGAGTATGACCGTACCAACATGACGTTTGTGAAGTCATGCTGAGACTTCTAGTGAGACTCGTGCTTATAAGGTAAGCATCGGTCAATGCAAAGGCTAAGGGAAAAGGTTCACATGTAGGACCATTTATCCACACACAAGGTTTCACTAGGACTTACATACACCTCAAATTACTACTACGTGTGCACGCATAATGATAATTTGCTTTGCATGCTCACCCTAGTTCTCCATGTCCTGTGTCATAATGTTCTTTAGTTTGTATTGCTGAGTATAGAGTGTTGTCAGATATGATTGGTCATCGAGAATCTTAGTCATCAACCATGAGTTGATCAACTAGGACTCACATCAGAATGAGTAGTCGGGAATCGTTTGATCCAAGTATTCACTCGAGTTGAAACACAATACGAGAGTCCAATCCAGCGGATTGTAGATGGGAACATGCATATAAAACAAACACGCACATGAAATACGACTTCGGGAAGTGAAACTAATTCATGGATACGAGTTACAGGAAGGAGCAAAGTAGCCGTCCTTCCAAGTAAGTCATGATAGGGTTTGAGTATGCAATGAGCAATGCGTTCTCAACTTTGTGGGAAATCTATCTTCAATAGAATATCGACCAAAGACATGAGCCCTTGGCTCGTGAAAGTGTTGACATCTACGTGTCAATGGATTCTCCAATAATGCGTGCATCGGTCTGCCTTCACTTGGCGGATTGTTGCTAGTGGGTACAGTAGGGACTCGCCGCCGACGAACCCAACTCCTAAAGAGACATGTGCTAGTGCTGAGTGACGTTCATAACATGGACCTGAGAAGGCCCACCATGCCCGACAGTTGATGATGGTGTGAGAGACTCCTCCAAAGGCTCCGTCTTGCTGCCCTCGGACGGGAGTGGATGCTGTTTTGGCGATTCCATGGGTGTCACCACATGGAATGATAGTGCATTGCAAATGATGTGTCCCTCGTCAATCGAGGGTGATATGGTTGGTGTTAACATTCCTACACTGCAATGTACGTTTGGGTGCTATATGTATCAGGTATGGGTGTCTGTGTCATGTAACTAATGCATGTGTGTGGTTATAGTCTAGAATGCAATCCTAGTTCTCTATAACCAATGGCTCTGATACCAATCTGTCACACCCCCAAATTCCACTAACGGAGTTTTACCGTTTGGTGCATAACAAATCAGGATCTCAATCATTAATTACATCAAACGACACTATATGGGACATAAATGAAATATCATAAAAGTTAAGAGTTAATGCGGAAGCGTTTAAACAAGAAAGTAAATGCACAAAACAAATGCGTTCAAGTCTAATAAGGCAAGTAAATTGTTTTAAATGTTTGCATAAGGATGAAATGATAGTAGGACTCCATGCATGTCCTAAGTGTGCAACCTGTGCCTTAGCGACCTGAGAAAACATGTAAGAAAATGTGTCAACATGAGGTTGGTGAGTTCACAGGTATACGAGTGAATAAACTGTTTGAGTGTTTGCAGGATCCACATACATTAGTCACACCTATTGTTAGCTAGGAAATGTACAGGTTACTCTAAGCGTTCGCAACCGAAGCTGACTGTTTGTGTTTGAATGCCTCCCACCAGGTCTATCAATTCTGGCAATGTGAATAGGCAAATATTTCGCCCGTTCGACCTCCAATCGAGTTAGCGCGACTAACCCGGGTGGGGTTTGTCAAACCCAGCAGTACTGCTAAACATTACCTCGCTAAGATCTATATTAACAGTCCGATGTGTGTGAGGACTTTCCTGATAGTGTTTGCACTTAGGTAAATAAGTGGTAGTAAAATATTATGGGATCCATTTTTTTCTGTATACTTGCTTCTCCTCCAACAGGAAAGCAAGTAACATAATGTTTGTTTGTATGCATGTTTCTCCCCCAACGGAAAAACAAGTACCAGTAAGATTGCTTGTGTGCATATTTCTCCCCCTAACGGGAAAACAAGTAAAAGACGTTTGTTTGTGTACATGTTTCACCCCCAACAGGAAAACGAGTAAAAAGGGGTGGTGAAAACTCACCTGGGTTGTGTACGAGCAGCACCACACAAGGATGCAAAAGGGACCACAAGTGTTAGCCTATGAACGGCTTACGTATGCCCTAGAATTATAAACACAATAGTTAGATATACAATGGGATTATGCTCGTTGACACGGAAGGGTGAACGCCCTAAGACACACTAAGGATTAGAGAGTAGACGAACTTGTCCACGGAAATAAGGATAATAATTAAGATAAAAGTGTTTCGTGTCGAACGTCTCTAATTACGAATAATATTATTTAAATAAATATTCGTGTGTTTTCTTCCTTAAATAATGGTCTAAGATAATAATATAAATTATTATATTATTTTTAAACTCGTAGAATTAATACAATATTCATTTATGTGATAAAAAATATGTTATTTTTATTCGAGTATAAAACGTGGGTAATAATATAAATAATTATATTATTTTTAAGTTCGAAGTGTTACACAATGTTTATTATTGTGGCGAAAATAATATATAAATATATTCTTTTTAATCGAAGTCAAGGGTTGAATATTAATATAAATATATTATTATAAATGTGGGAAATATTATAAAAATGAGTTATAAAACCAAACCCGAGTCTACGGGTGTTTTCCGAGTAAAAATATACTATTGTATTTAAATTTAATATAAAATACACATTCTGTTTCAAAGTTCCTTTCACACACTACCGTGCCTAGGGCAAGGCACGACCGTGTCAAGATAAGGTGCGCGCCCGTGCTTAATTAGAAGACAATCGGGTCAAATCACGAGGCACAATTGTGCTAGTGCTTGGCACGACCGTGTCTAGGGTTCTGAGGCACGACCAGGTCAGAGTACGAGGCACGACTAGGTCAGAGTGCGAGGCATGACCATGTCAGGACAGGCACGACCGTGTCTCCTTGCACGGCCGTGTCTCTTGGGTTCACAGTCACAGTGTTTACAGACCAAGTCAACAAAAATCCAAATCCGTTTGATTTCGATCGCGATTGATCAAAAGGATATGGGGCTTCTGTTAAACAATATCACGCGAATCAGGATGGTAGTTTTATATGCAAAGACACTGAGTTTAGATCGTTTAATTCCTGTTTAGAACCCGAAAACCCTAGGTTACATATCTTGACCAATTCGATGTTTTTTGATAAAATTAACATAGGGCTTTCAATATATAGAGAATTGTGAAACATATGGTATGATTTAATTGAATTGACATCGGGTCTAGGGTAGAGTTCGATCAAACCAGTTTCATATGAACCCTAAAAATCGGTTTGTGATCGATTCGATGTTGTAAGCCCCAATAATCATAGGGCTTTTGGTTTAGGAACAAAAATGAAGCTAGAGATGAAATCAATTACCAGAATGGATGCTGAATTGACTGTGTTCGACTAAAACGTGTCCCGACTCGCGTCGGTCGATCTCCGGCGTCTCCGACGCTGTCTCCGGCCGACTTGAACAAAGCCAAAGCTTCACAGAGGATCGTACAAGATGTGTGTGAAGTTTTTTTGCGTAATGGTGATTCCAAATTATTGAATTCAAGCAATATGATAATGGGGTCGATGGTGAGAGTAGTAACGACAATGATGGAGTTTAATTCGGTCATTACGAGTGTTAAAGTGTAACATGATGGCTCAATGATGATCGCTATTAACCAGGTTTTACGTTACAATCTCGTACTCGAACGGATTTGTGATTAAAGACTGGTTTACGTTTCAACTAAGCAAGAGGCGCGACCGTGCCTGCAAGAGGCACGACCATGCCAAGGCACTGGGCGCGACCGTGCCAAAGCATGGCGCGACCATGCCAAGACATGCTTTGATAAATTACAAAACTAGTAATTCTAGTTTTCATGTGTTTGTGTTTGGAGTTTTGACAGGACTAGTCCATGTTGTTGCAAGATAACAGAGTTTATGTTGACACAGTTAACCGGACTTTGTCGGGTGTCACATAGTCCCCTAGTTTAAAGAATTTTCGTCCTGAAAATTAAAATAAAATAATAAAAAAAAAATTCCGGATGTCACATGATTGTTATACCTATGGTTGCTTCCTTGGCTTGGTCTGGTGAAACCCGAAGTTGGTGCTTTATCCTTTTGACATTCTTTTGCGAAATTTCCAAAGTTATTACATTTGTAGCACTTAGCCTTGGATTTATCAAATCCCACCTTGGCATTTGAATGCCCACCAATGAACTTCCTGCCAGTTCTGTTCAAGAAACGCTTAACCCTTCTCAAGATCATGGCCATATTCCACTGAATATCCATGTCCTCCATGTCGTCTTGATCCACCGGATTGAAGTCTTCATCAATGGTCTCAGGATCCGTTAGCTTCCCACCAATGAAGTTCTCGTAGGCAAGCATACATGAAGAGAACAATGCCACATTATCTTCAGCAATCTTTGCTTTGGCAGACTGGTTAGCTGAACAAGTAGATGTAGTGTTTCTTGAGGAAGATTGATAGTGTTAGTTAGATCCTGATGTAGTAAAGCAAGTGTGATTACCACCACCATTTGTATTTTCTTCTTCCTGAGAAGTCCCAAGGAATAAGGCAATTCCATAACCAGATGACTTTGCAGTAGAATTTACCCCAAAGTACATAGAGGGATCATGAATTTGAGGTCTTCCAGAACATTCTTTCTTACTCAGGTTCATGTCGTGTGCCTGAACCTTACCTATAGCTTCCTCAACAGTCATCTCATAGAATTTTGGGTTTTTTCTCAGTAAGGTAGTATACATGACAAACTTGGGCGGTAAGGCATCCAGAAATTTTTCCACCAACTTATCATCAGGATAGTTGAGTTTATAATACTTCAACTCAGTCTGAAGGTGGTAGAATCTTGAGATAAGTTCTTTAGTAGATTCATTCTCCAAGTACCTGAAGCACTCATACTGCTTCCTCAATAGCTCTCTCTTGATTTTCTTGACATCACTATTTCCCTCGAACCTCTTCTGCAACGCCTTCCAAAGATCTTTAGCAGAATCATACCCTCTGAAGCTGTAAAATAAGTCTCTAGTCAAGGCCATACTTGTAGAACAATGTGCATTCTTTTCTCTGTCATAAGCCTTCTTTTCTTCTTCATCCAGCTTAGAGATAGGCTTGGGAACAGTTACTTCAAGAAACAAATATGTTGGATGCTTATATCCCTCAAGGATAGGTATCCACAAGGTGGAATCAGTGTATGAGATGTACTCCTCAAAGCGTACTTTCCAATTAGAATAACCATTAACATTAAACAGCTTAGGTGGTTTCTATTGAGTCCCAATCTCGTTGTCATAATTGAACAGGCTACCAAGGTTCTGAAGGTTTGCCATGGTGAAACACTTAGTAAAAAATCAGAAAATTAGCACAACTTGTGCACTTGAAAATGGCCTTGCGCACTTAATAGAATTGTCTTACGCACTTATGATTTGCTCCTGCGTACTTAGTAAGTATGCAGGAGTAAAGGCTAAGTACACAGGAGTAAAATTAAGTGCGCACAAGAATGGTCTTGCGTACTTAACAAGTACGCAGCAAGACTGTCCTTTTTTCCAAAAATGGTAAGTACGCATATCACTTTTTGAACCTGCTCCACCAACTTTTTCCGGTCACCGGAAAATGCTCAAATCTTCAAATCCTGAAGTTTTGAACAAATTGATCAAGCCAAAAGGTTTGAAACTTGTTTCTAACAAACCCGAAAACAGCGCTCTTGAAGCTACCTCTGTTTTATCACAAAACATCACAAAATCGATCACTTTTTGTGTTCAAAGGGCTGTCACTTGTGTCGAAAATGCTCCTAACACAACACTCTAAATCAAGTGACAATGCTCTGATACCACTTGTAGGTCCCCGGTGTCTCGAATCGTTACGTGAAAGTATGTGACTAGTCGAACCGGGTGCGGAATGCCCGTGACAAGGTGAAGAATCAAACAACACAAAGTAGTCCGACAACAAACACAAGATGCTTTTAAACTTCGTCTATTGATAATCATAGCCGGTTACAGTGAGAATGAGTTCGTACATACTGACTTCACTAACCAGCTATATATACTAAGACTTTATGCATGCTCACTTAGCAAGTGCGCAAGGCTTTGTTCCTGCGTACTTAACAAGTACGCAAACATTTGTTCTTGCGTACTTGCTAAGTACGTTGGTTAAACAACTTGCGCACTTGTTAAATGCTCACAACACTACAAAAGACTTAAACAAGTACAAGTACCTACATACATGCTTACAACTCGATAAACCAATACATACAGATACTAAAATACAATTACGAATACAGAAAGTAAAGATACAAAAGCATAGACAACATCTAGAGTGTCTGTCATACAAACATGCTCCAACACCAACGGAATACAGAGAATGTTCCCTGTAGTTTCGATGTCTTCTTCCCCAAACTCATAAAAGTTCCATGGATGAATAGCTTCAAACAACAATATCACGGAAATGTCAATCCAATCGCGACAGCTGCAGCCTTCTAAAACCCCTAAAAATACTAAAGATTTTCATTTTCACCTTTAGTTTTACTTTAGCTACATTACAACCCTTTAAAGTCCTCTTGGTTCATGCATACTACTTAGTTAGTTGATGGAGACTTGATTTGCATACAAGCTTATGACTATCGAATAATTCGATTCGAACTTGATTGTTCCACTTAACTTACATTATCCATACATATATAACCCTAGAGTTTAGTGAACATTGTGAGTAGTGAAGAGTATTACATAATCAAAGTTCTAGTAGGCTTGTCAGGGATTCCACCATCTTAAAACGGAAAAATACAAAAATAGAATAAGCAACTCAAGAGTTATCCCGGAGTTTCAACACTAGTTGAAATTCCATTACCCTTGTAAAGTTTTTATTTATGGGTGTGATCATGCATGAGTTTGCTTGAGTACAAGCAAAGTTTAATTATGGGTTGTTATGATATGTCTTCATTTGTACATATTTTACATTCACAATAATCCCAAATTATGATTCTAATTGAATAACAATCTTACAATTTGTGCTTAAAACACTTATATTTTGTAATTGTAGATTATTCGATGTTGAAAATATAAATCAAGCTAAATCCTATCAAAAACACCAAGAATTCAAGCTTCTAGAAGATTCATTCCCGAGCATTGACTCCCGAGAAGTCAAAATTGATCAACAAAAGTCAACAAGGCAGCTAAAAGACAAAGCTGGGAGAAAGAGGGGGGATACACGGCCGTGCATCCCAATGCACGGTCGTGCATTATCCTCTCCTGCTCCCACGGCCCAGTACCGTGTCCTCTATACCCTGTTTGATTCCCTAGGCCTTTGCACGACTGTGCAACCCATTGCACGGCCATGCATTGCACCTTCTGAGGCCTATAAATAGGAGGCTTGAGTTCTTCACTTGACAAACCAATCCACACCTAAAGAACACTCAAGAAGAGAGCATTCTCATAGTTAGAATAGAGAGTAGAGGGGCTCTTCCTCCTTGTTCCACAATAGGGGAGCCTACCAAACTCATCATTACGCTAGTCGTTATGGCCATTCGTGGCTAAAACTTCTTTGTATTGCTAGGGTGAAGATGATGTTTGGTGCATGTTAATGTTTAACCTATTAATGAAGTGATATGTTTATGTCTTTAACTAATTCGTTCTCAAAAACCATCTTTTGATATGCTTTTATTATTGTCTAAATCCGTCTTTATATTTGTGAGTGTCTTGATTTTAAAGAGAAAGATCATAAAACCCTTTTTAATCAAACTTCCTTTGAAACTCGTACGTCTTTATACGAGATTATTATACGAGATTATTATGCGACCAAGAATTGGTGAACTCATGTTGAGAATGGTACGTCTTTATACGTGGTCCCATTGTTACACCGCCTCCCGGTGCGCAAAATATAATCACCTATTTAACTTTAATATAAAGCACTTTGAGTCCGATGTCTTAAACTAACCCGGAGATGACCATTCGATAGGTTGAGGGTAAATGTTGTCCGTAACGGGAGCCACTACCACTTTAAAAGATTATAATTTGCAAATCAAATGTAGTGAGGATGAGACTCTAGCGGTGACCCGGGTCACAAGTTTGTAGTAGTCATACCACTGAATTAGTAAACTTAACATTATCACGTACCAAGGTAATTCGAATCCCGAAGCAATACATTCCGTAATTTGATCATTTTCGCCTTATTTACTATTTACTATTCTGCTAGTTACATTTCTGTTATACACTTCATGCACATTTTTACTTTTATATTATTTACTTTAACGTCATTTACTTTTCTGTTTCACAAGCACACAAAACTCACTCACTAATTAATCCGGCTAAACGTTAACAAAAGTTGAGTATTGGAACTCGACCGTGTCCATTGGTTCGATACATGGTTCTTACCTAACTATATTAAGTTGCGATAGGTATACTTGCCTATTGTGTGTGTTTTACGTTAACGTAATTATCATTTTAAAAATTTAAAACATGATCTTGTGAAATCATCCTAAAAATATATTTATTTATATTTTTATATACTTAATTAACAGACACATCAATTACCCATACACACAATTTGAATATGTGTGTATGGTGGTGAAACAGAGGAGAGAAATAGATTGGTGAAGATAACAGGCTAAACACACTCAGATCAATCATAAACATATATGAAATTGTAAGAACAGTGCATAAAACAAATGCAGATTGTATTGTTTCTTCAAGAACAATGAAAGAGAGAATTCAGGGTTACAGCCGCTACTCACACCTTAAGCATTCTCAAACTAGGCTATTTATAGTAAGTTGACAGTAATCGAAAATATGCTAACCGAAACTAGTAGTTTCGGTTGAGCATTTACAAGTGATAGAACAAACTGTCTAAACTATACTATATATCGAAACTACTAGTTTCGATGGCCCAAACTTATACAAAAACAGAAAATTACAATACTGAAATTACAAAATAAAGAAACTAAGTTAACATTGTTCAAAATTACATTGATGTTATCAGCTTATGAATTACATGACTCTACAGTTTTCATCAAATCTATACTATATTATAATACATTTGAGAATGATGAGATTGTCTTTTTACATTTATTTTTAAGGTTTTCACCAAATCTATACCATATTATAATGCATATGAGAATGTTGAGATTGTCTTTTTACATTAATTTTTAAAAGTTTAAAAACGTAAAATTGTCTTTTATGTTAATGATATTTTACACACATCATGTGTGAGACGTGTCAATTATGTGATTACAATTATTGACTTTAAAACCAACTTCCCCAACGATTTTTAAATATCTATAACTTAAAAAAAAAAAATAAACCATACAAACGAGCATTTATTATCTTTATTTTGATTATGGTATTACTATAGTTTTTTTAATAAAAAAAATACATGTTGTGTTCCCCGTCACATCACGCATGCACCCGTCTAGTTAGTTATAAATGTAATTTGGATAAAAAATTTAACTCTCTACACTTATATATATAGATTGATTCCTTATGAAGATCTCATTTGATGTGTGATTATTCTTAGAATTATCCCTATATTTATGTTTGTCATGCCGAATATACCTATAACAATCTTTATGTCAATCTTCACAATTGTTTATTACAATCATCTATAATTGAATTCATTCACAACTCATAAATCTCTTTAACATTCTCACATCAATTCATCTACTATATAAAACAATTTTTCTCTAGTTGGTCACATCTTCATCATTTTGCGTGTTTATAAATTCATTTTCATCACCAAAGATATATAACTCAAATTGATTTATCACCTTCATAACAAATTATTGATTCCATGTCACTTTTAAGGATAGACACTTAACCTACACATTTTTCTCTAAAATATTATCACGGACTGAATCATGAAAAGAATATATTAAATAAATATTTTATAGGTTGATAAATTATTATTATATTTTATAGTGTCACAATTGACAGATAACTTATAAAACAATTACATACTAACAATTCATAATATTCTATACAATAAAAAATTAACACATCTAAATATTATGAATTAGTTAAATTTAATTATAAATATTGTATTTAAAAAAGAAAGTTATTAGTCAATCAAAAGTTATCCTACATTTAATGTTTAAAATTTAAAATCATAAGAAAGATGAAAATATTTAAATGGTATTTAATCAATTTAGGAGTTTAAAGAAATTAAAATAAATAATTGAAAAAATTTTAGGCGAAAAAACAAAGACTTAGAGGCTCTAGAATGATGGCACGTGACATCCAAAAACCTTTATTTATTATATAGTATAGATAAAATAGTTTTTCAAAAAAAAAAAATTAAATAAAAGAATCACATGAATAATATGAAAATTGAAAATATACTTAAATCATTTCACAAAATGGAAGTTTAGTTATAAGATTGTATAAAAATAAATTTAAATACATGTTATGACAATTATGAATCATTAGCATGCTTAAAAACTAATAAAACACATTAGGCCAGGACGATAATAGTGACGGGGTTGGAGGGGTCATATGATGTCCATTTATTTATAAATCATACAAAAGATCATCTGAATGAAGCAATTTAGTAGCATACGATTCCAGACGACCCATGTGGGCCCCAACAATCATATTTCATGAATGACGTGGTGACCGGACCCACTGACAAGTGTAGCTTTATATATGGTTATCTGTTGTATAGATCAATAGCTTGCTTATTGGGCCCCACAATCAATTATTATTGCTAACTTCAAATACACTTCAAGCCATTACAGTCTTGTAAAGGAATATGCGCGTAAATATATGAAATTTTAATTTGTATTATTAAATGTTTATGTATTTAGCTTTTAAATAAAACTAGTAATTTTTCCCGGTGCGTTGCCGTCATCGTTTGTCGCGACACGTTAAACAACGGACGCTAAACGGTTTTGAATTTTATGAAAAAAAGGAAAGCTAAATCGTTAAATAAATAAAAGTTTTCGAAAAAGCTAAAAATACGGACATCAACCGGCTTCGAAACTTTAAAAAAAAACTTAGCCATTCATCAAAGTCTTTGAATAGCCACCCGCGTTGCAGCGTGTTAACTCGCATGTAGCGGCATGTTATAAAAAGGCAAACCATTTACGCAGCGCATTAAGTCGCATATAGAACGTTGATAATATTAAATATGTTAAAAAATTTTTAACAAAATTATGTTAAAAGAAAATCCAACTCTAATGAATTCCGTGAACCAAAAATTTCTAAGTTAACAATCAGTTGCCACACTTTCTGCATTTATCGTATCTTTTGGCTCTTCTCTTGGCGGCACTTTTTGACAAGTCGCAGAATGGTGGCAATTGTTCTTGTTTGCGCCACCGCTTTCTTACATCACTCGTTGTTTGGAAAATCTTTTCTCGGAGTTCGGTTGATAATTCAGGCTTTACGAAATGAAGTCAGAAAAGCAAATTGAAATCAAAGGAATGCATGTCCTGTTCTTTAAGGTCTTCCGGTATCAAACCAAGATTTTTATTTATTTAATTTTTTTATCAAGATAAATTCTTCAATAATCCTCCTTCCTCAATTTCCTTGAAATAATGTTTACATGAATTCCCTGTAGATAGTTCGGCTATTTTCCTAATACATTCACCTTTTGTATATTCCAAATCTTGTGAGTAGATCAGATCATTTCCAAAATTGTCTCAATGATAGTAAACTTGAAATGACAACATAGGATAATTTTCCTATTTTGAAGACAGTTAGCCAATAACCGGTGTTTGTGAAAAGCTGGTGGGGTGAAAAGTATGGGTAATAGAAAGAAAAGGCTAAGGCTCAGAGGACTATATAGGCGGATAATATTTTTGAGATTTTTGATTTTTATGGATAATAAGGGTAATAAAGTCCTAGGTGCCTCAGTTATTTTCATACTTCCACTAGTTCATGGTCTTGATATGTATAAGGCATACAAGTTCAAATTATGCACAGAATTTGATCGAATAAACACTCAATATAGCAAATGAAAGAGCATGCAAAAATAATGATAATAATGCTCATGAAAAGCCTCGTATTATTCTCACATGGAAACGGATGAGATGGGGTTTAATGATTTGTTATGCATAATATCAATTTGTTTCTACTTGATATGTCTTCATTTTATTTAATTAAGTGCAAATTCAAAGAGGTTTTGGTTTTTTAGGGTTTAATTTTTTTGAAAATTTTCGGGTTTTACAAAAGGTAGGTTTTTTAGTAATGTTTTAGTCAACTAGGTAGAAAATCACAAGTTAATTTTTACTGCTCTGAGGTTACAAGTAGTCCTGAAACTCTAGTTCCCCACCCCACACTTAAAAATGTGCATTGCCCTCATTGTACAAATGCATGTAATGAAATGCTATGTAGGAATTTAAATACATGAAGTTTTAAGGGAAAAGAAACTGGTACTCCCCCGATCAATTCGATGTATAACCTAAGGCCAAAACTTATTAATGCTATCAGGTTGTGCCTCTTAGCTTCTTGTCAACATGTTTCTTCAAAGACTTCATCTATTTTCTCAGAAATTTGATGTGGTTTCCGGATCCAGTGCTCATAGAGGTGGAGTGTAAATCCTTAAAGTAGAGAGATGATCTGGTGATGTTATTCTACCTGACACATAAAAGAAAACATAAAAGCAGACAAGGAAAATAAAAGGTAGTAGTTAAGCTACTAAGGTCGTAGTATATAGAAGGCATGCCTGGGGGCTGAAGTAATTAGAAACTTAAATTTGGAGAAACCAAACCTGATGTCCATGCTTTCTGCCGTATAAACCAACTTATTAATTTATTTATGATTATCGGGTTGCATCCCGGAACCGCTGCGTTTATTTAAGGGTCTTTAGCCTGACCCGTACGTGTTGCATCAGTCTTTTTTTCAGTTGGGGGACAACAACCTCCCCGTGTCTCCTATTTCTTCATTCAAGTCGTTCAACTTTGGTAATTTATCAAAATACTCATCAATCGAATTAGTGTTGTCAAGATCCTTGGTAAGGTCTATCGTCTTAGGATCTGTTGTCTTTGGTTTTGTAAGATTTGGTGCTTTCCCTTTGTCGAGATCTGGTGCTTTCCCTTTGTTCAATTCCCTTGCTTTCTGTAGTTGATTGTCCAGATTGGAGTCGATAAACTGAGAGTTTTCAAGAGAATCACTGTACATGCATTCATATCCTCTGATTTTGAATGTCACTGATTGTTTTCCGACACGGAGTGTCGGAATTCCTTCATTCATGTCAAGGACGGTTCTTGCGGTCCCTAAAAATGCACGACCCAAGATTAATGGTTCATAATAGTCGAGTACCATCTCTAAAACCATGAAGTCGGTAGGGAAGACAAACTTGCAACTTTTACCAATAAGTTCTAAATGATTCCTGTAGGTGATTTAACCGATCTATCTATGAGTTCTATGGTTAAATTAACCGGTCGCGGTTTTCTAATGTTAAGCCTTTGAAACATAGTGGATGGCATTACATTCACTCTTGCTCCTAGATCAGGAGTGCGAAAGTGATAGGTAGCGGCCCTATAGAACATGATAAGGAGAATTTTCCAGGATCAAAAAGTTTCTTCGAAAGACTCCTTTCAATAAGAGCGACACAATAACGTGTTCTCTTTATCGCTTCTTCCATGTTTCTCTTGTTTATCTTTCAGGAAAAGTTCATACTTTGGCATTTTTTGTATAATATACAAGAAGGGAATGTTGACGTGGATTTGGCTTAAGAGCTCTATGAATTTCTCATGTTGTTCGTCGGTTTTCTACTTCACTGTCCTTCTTGGGTATGGTATGTGAGACTAGAACATTCATTTTGGTGGGACTTTCAGAGGAAGGTCCATCGCGGGAGGTGGGATTACATTGGGCTGTGGTTTTTGAGTATTTGAACTTGCGGGATGTGGACGGAGTGGTACTCCGGTGAATATCTCTCGCCTTGTTGATTGGACTTATTCTCCTGGCATTGGTGGCTCTGGGTAAACTTTGCTATTTCTTAAAGTAATAGCACTGATATTGGCTTTTGGATTGGTTTCAGAGTTACTCGGGATGCATCCTGGTTGTCTTTCGGACAAAAGTTTTGCTATTTGTCCTAATTGTGACTCAATGGATTGAAGGGTAGCTTTCTGTGTCTTGAACTCAGCTTCATGTAGACTAAACCTTTCCTATATTGCTTGTGACGAGAATCTGCTAAGAGGACTTGACTTTCAGTTGTATAGATTAGTTTAGTCACTGCGTCCTCTAGGCTTAACCCATTACCCAACTTGTTTGTTCCTTGGAACTGTTGACGAGGTTGAAAGTTCTGAGGTTGCCTTTTCTGAAACTGTTGTTGTCCAAAACCAGATTGTCCTTGGTTGTTATTATCTTTCCAGCTGAAATTTGGATGATTCCTCCATCCAGGGTTGTAGGTGTTGCTATAAGGGTTGTTTTGTGGGCGATTTGTTTTGATGAAGTCAACCTGCTTAGCATCTGATGTGATGCTTTTCACTTCCTCCTTTGTTTCAGGTGTTGCTTTGCCTTTGCTAATTTGGTTTAGTCGTGTGGTAAGGACATCGACGGAGTAAACTACTTGCCTTGTTCCCCTGCTATTCCTTGGGTTGTACCATTTATAGTTGTTCATAGCTATTTCTTCAATTAGGTTGTAAGCCTCATGTAGCCTCTTGTTTCCAAAGATGCCACCTCGCAGTAGTGTCAGGCGTCTGACGAGCTTGATTGTGCAACCCAATGTAGAAGGATGATACTTGCTGCCAGACCTCTAACCCATGGTGAGGACATTTTCTCAACATATCGTTAAAGCGTTCCCATGCCTCATATAGTGATTCACCGTTGTCCTGAGTGAATGTGGTGATATCATTTCTCAACTTAGCAGTCTTGGCCGGTGGGAAATACTTTGACAGAAACTTTTGGGCGAGATCATCCCAAGTAGTGATTGACCCGGTAGAAAGAGAACTCAACCATGGCTTAGCTGGCTCCATTAAAGAAAAAGGGAACACTCGGAGACCAATTGCTTCATTCGACGCTTCGTTTGAAGGTATCACAAATTTTGAGGAAATTTGTAGGTCCCCGGGTGTCTCGGATCGTTACGTGTGGGTGTGTGACTAGTCGGACTGGGTGCGGAATTCCACAGGTTCTGGGTCCACAGGTTCAGGGTCAACTGGGGAGGCTTCAGTCGAGGCTTCTACATTACTAGCCTGCTCGACTGAACCTGTGTCGAGCAGAGCGTCGAAGGATGGAACTTCAAAGATCTCTCCATCTTCTAGCTCGTACTCTCCTTCCCCGTCACCCTTGGGAATCTCTATCACCACGTCTTCATCATCATCATTCCAGTCATCACCAGAGTCAATCTCTCCTTCTTTCAGATTAAGGAGAGCATTGATCTGTGCTTCCTTGGAATAGTCAGGCTCAAGATAAAGGATCTCATCATTAGATAAGTCCTTGAGCACATCAACTGCTGACTTCCCTTTATCACCACCACCAATAGAGGTATCACCACCCTCTTGCTGAGTAGACTCCCCCTCAGCCATTGGAATAGCAGAGATGGGCACAATCGCCAAAGCTTAGTGCTCACCTCCACTAGGACCGACTTCAGGATCCTTGTCTTTATCATCATCCTTAGTCAAGTCGACTGGATGACAAGGCTCAGCACCAGTGGATTTCGTTTCTTTCTCTTTCTCTTTCTCCTTCTCTTTCTCCTTCTCTTTCTCTTTCTCTTTCTCCCCCTGAGCATTAAGCTTCTTGGTCAGTTCTGCAACTAATTTGACCATGGCTTCGTGCTCTTTTCTTTGCAAATCAAGCCTTAGCTCAAGTAACGTTCTGTGGCCTAGAATCATTTCATTTGTCTTCATTAACAACTCATTCTGTGCCATTACATTCTTCAGTCGCTCATTAGTCCCCGTTCTCTGGCTATGTAGAATCCTAACTTCATCGGCCAGTGAATTAATCTGTGCTTGTTGAGCATCAGATTCCTCCTTTGACTTCTGAATAGTCTTCATCAGTCCAGCAACTTGGATTTCTAGCACATCGATCCCTGCCTCATTCGGATCAGGATGCCTAGACGATGACGCTTCGGCATTATGGATAGGGGAGGAGAAGATGGTACCAAAGTCAAACCCTTGTGAGAAATCTTCATAAGTGAAGGGTTGACTTGGAGGATCAATGGTGGGTGTTGGGATTTGGGATGAGATGATGGGAGTGGGTGTTATGGTAGGGGTGATGGTGACAGACTCCGTAATAATTGGAGTAGTCACCGCCACCTGGACGGATGTAGTAGGGAGGGTCACCGTCACAGGAACCTCCTCTGTGACTGTCGTGACTGCCACATCAGCTTGAATTTGTGACCTTCTCCTCCTTCGGTGCAATTGCTGTTCTGGTGGGGTAGAGGCTGAATCTGGACTAGCAGCTGGAACTTGTACTTGCTGCACAGTCGGGACCTCTACTACCCTGGGGATAGCAACCTCTTGCCTATCTCCCCTGTTCTTATGAATTCGCTCTCGTCTATGTCTTTGTAGAGCAGCGTCAGAGTCAGATGTTGGCTCATATTCGCCGCTCGAGCTCTATCGCTTTCTTTTGGAGGACGACGCAGGTAGGGTTACCTTAGTCGTTCTACGTGGGTGTACCTGTGATGGTGCGTCATCGGAATCCGAAGAATCTGATTCTATTGCTTCTGAATCAGATTCCTCAGCACCACCATCACCTCCTTCGTCGTCTCCATCCTCAGACGATCCATCATCACTTTCCATTTCCTCCTGTTGTTGTTCCTGTTGCTCATCGGAGTGTTCACTCACTTCAGGCTCCGAGTCGTGGCTATACCATCTCCAGTATTCAGGTGCCACATATGCTTCATTTAGAAGGTGGCCAAAGAGTTCTTTGTGCACAGGGGTAGGTTCTACACTGCCTGGCTTTAGAAATTGAGCAAATACTCTTTTGTCCACCCGCTTGACTTGCAGTCTCTCCCCTATAGCAGGAAGGTTTGGCAACGCGTCATCGATCAAGAGTTGCACAAACCTAGGGTACAATAAGAATCTAAACTTCTCCGCTGTGTTGATCTGGTCATTGATTGCTTTGAAGATGTAGCGCGAGAAGTTGTAGCCCCTATTAAGAGACATGCCCACCATGGCTGCTGCAAGGTCATGACCCATGGCATCTTTACCAGCTTTCCTTGACGAGATGCACACGATCATGACGTGGGCGAAATACCGCCATTGGTCTAATACCCACATCTTTTTATAAGAAGCATAGTCCCTTGCTCCGACGTATCCCATTCTTTGCCTCCAACACCCATCCACAAAGTAGTCTGGATAGGCTGACGGGTCGGTAGCAAGGTCTCCGAACTGTAGGACCCTTCTTATTGTATCTTCAGAAAAAGCGATAGCCTGACCAGCAATGGTAGCCCTTTTGACATTGGGGGTTACCGTGCAGTCGTGCTCCGCCGTCTCCCAGAATTGTTCCAAGTAAGGTCTTGACATGGTCGGGTCAGCTGAGATAGCATAGCTGACTCTTGAGCGGTTCAAGAAGTCAACTATCTCCTTATATTGTAATGCTGCACCTTTCCATTCGGGTTGAGTGTTCACTAACAGGTTGAATTCGTTAGTAAACGCCCGAGCCATAATCTGCAAAATCACACACAAAGCATAATCAGAACTACACGTATCATTGGAAATGAATAAAAACGACTCAATATAGCAGTTACTATTTGAATTGAATTTCAGACTTAGGAATTTTTGCCAAGTGTTGGTCCTGCGTACTTAGCAAGTACGCAGGAGTTTGTTCTTGCGTACTTAACAAGTACGCATGAAGTGCTTCGTGCGTACTTGTTAAGTGCGCAGGAAACGCACTTGGCCAAAATTCCAGAAATTTCAACTGTCAATCAGAAGAGAAGCATTGTCGTGGATTATGGTCACCAGAAGGTCGAAATACTTGATTAAGACCTATGGGACCACTATCCACCACAACTAACCGCTAAACGCGTCAAATTTTGACCTAGATGACGACCCAATTGAACCAGTGGGCAATCGAGGGTCAAGGGCAAAATCAAACCATGTTAAGGACAAATTATGAGGCAATAGGTTTCGATTAGAAATTATTAACAAGTTTTAGGTCTTAATTTGCATTTAGAACACCAAAATAGGTCAATAATTTCACACTCAAACCGTTGATGAATCGGTCGAAAACATGTGATTTAGTGGATGATACGGACCGAGATTCTCACCAAGTAAATGTTAGATGATGATTAAACAATGAGCGGGACGAAGAATCCGGTTGGAACACTCGAAATGTTTGAGGAAAATGGTCGGAGGGAATATCACAGGAGAAATGGTTTGAAAGTGATAATCTCAAAAAAAATTTCTAAGTCCTGTATTTATACCCAACACATATTGGTCGTGCGTACTTACTAAGTGCGCAGGACTTAACTCCTGTGTACTTACTAAGTACTCATGACTTAAGTCTTGCGTACTTGTTAAGTACGCAGGGTTTACCTCATGCGCACTTATCAAGTACGCAGAGACCCTTATGTGCGCACACTTTCAACTCAAATTATGAAGATTTCAAGTCAAATAACGAACAAGATAAAAATATTCAACCAAGAGGATTCAAATACAATTCAGGAAGGTTAAACACAAAAATATTTTTGGTTTTTTTTGAATAAAAATTGAACTATGCATAAACTTAAAATCTTTTTGATCTTTTCTAATAAAAATATATAAGTATTCACACAAACTATTTTTGATCAAAGACACGAGCAGAGGATCATATCAAGCTATCTTTTAGCAAAAATGATACAATATATACATCAAGAATATGGGATCATGTCATGGATTACTATTTATTCATACGTAATAAACACATAAACAAGTAATTCAAGTTGACAATATTATAAGATTTGAAACTATAAGCATCTTTGTATCACATTCTTGTGTATTAAGATATTAATTATAAGATATACAACGTGTACCCCACTGATATGCTATACTAATGTGCACTATCTCAAAGCATCTAAGATTTTCTAAATTTTCAGAATGAAGCTACATCTATTAGCATAGGAAAATCAAGCAGAATCAATAAGGATTATCAGGAATCATAAGATTCAGACTCGAGTGATTCAGTAGTCCTGGTTTCATTTGATTTTCTTCATTGAATATCGGAATGATGATTCAGGATAATATATATGGTGATTGAATAAGGTAAGGGGATCCAACTTTTATCTGGATTTGATTTCAATGAATCGGGAATGATTCAAGGGTGAATACATGCTCAACGGTTAATGTAGAGACATGTCTTGATTCAATATCTCATTGCATACTTGTGAGTATGGGCAGTGAGATGAACCGCATTAATTGTGCTAATGACATAACCCGAAACTGACCTCAAAAGAAAATTATTGCCAAAATCTAACATCCTATATCTGATAATGATCTTTTCTATTCTTTTACGCACACACACTTGCAAACATGGGTTCAAATCACAGTTGTAATTTAGATTTAGTTTCCACACTACTAGTGATTCAAAGACGCATACAGCCTACTGACAATTTAAATTACTTGTAAATAAGCAGATTAAAAACAAAATAAGTTAAACAGTTAAGTAAACATGACGCAATCATTTCCCATATGAGCAGTCTGTGACATTTAGATCATTTCTGATGCACTATCATTTCCTCTTTTCTCAAGTTAACTTTGAAATTTTCTCCATTTTCTATTTTTTTTTTGTTTTTGTTTTTGTAAAATTTTTGAAATCTAAAAGAACTATACAGAAAATTTAAAAAGAAATAAAGTTTAACTTCCATTAATTGAATTGAATTAAGAAAAAATAATTTTCACTCAGGATTGAACATTCCTATCAAGTTGACAAGATGCTCAAAACGGGATCGATCAAATTCCTTTGTGAAAAGGTCAGCAAGATTGTCATCCGTGTGAACTTTTACAAGTTCAATTAAATGCTTTTCAGCACAATCACGGATGAAATGATGGCGAATCTCTATATGTTTAGTTTTGGAATGTTTCACCGGGTTATTTGTGATGGACATTGTGGCATTGTTGTCAATGAATAGAGGAGTTCCAGTGAAGTTTAAGCCGTAGTCTCTCAACTGCTGCTGAATCCACAGTATCTGAGAACAACTGCTCGCTGCAGCAATGTATTCTGCTTCACAGGTTGATACAGAAACCGTTGACTGCTTCTTACACTGCCAGGAGACCAGTCTGTCTCCTAAGAATTGACATCCACCAGAAGTTGACTTTCTGTCAAGGTTACAACCGCCATAATCTGAATCAGTGTAGGCTTTGAAGTCGAGTGACTGCTGCTTAGAGTACCAAAGACCTAATCGGGGTTTCCCTTTCAGGTATCTGAAAATTCTCTTCACGGCTATCATATGTGACTCCTTCGGTTGAGACTGAAACATTGAGCACAAACACACAACAAACATTATATCGGGTCTTGAAGCAGTGAGATACATAAGTGATCCGATCATCCCACGGTACAATCTGCTGTCTACATGCTTTCCATCTTTGTCAGGATGCAGACCATAATTGACTGGGATAGGTGTGCCATAATTACTGCTATCATTCATCTTGTATTTTGACAAGATGTCCTGCACATACTTACTTTGATGTAGATAAATGTCATCCTCTCTTTGACTGACTTGCAGACCCAGGAAGAACGACAATTCACCCATATTACTCATTTCAAATTTGGACTTCATCACCTGCTCGAATTCCCTACACATCCCTTCATTGGTAGATCCAAAGATAATGTCGTCGACGTATACATGTACAAGAAGAATGTCACCTCCTGCTTTCCTAATGAAGAGAGTCGAGTCAATCTGTCCACGGTCGAAACCATTAGATAGTAAATGCTTAAATAATGTCTCATACCATGCCCGCGGTGCTTGATGAAGACCATAAAGTGCTTTGTCGAGCTTATACACTTTATTGATATTATGCGGATCTTCAAAACCGGGAGGTTGAGTGACATAGACTTCTTCATGAACTTTACCATAAAGGAAAGCACTCTTCACATCAAGTTGATAGACCTTGAAGCCGACATATGTGGCATAAGCCAAGAATAGTCGAATGGCTTCAATTCTAGCAACTGGGGCATATACTTCCATGTAATCCAAGCCCTCTTGCTGATAAAAACCCTGAACAACCAATCTTGCTTTGTTCTTCACAACAACATGACGATCATCCGTCTTGCACTTGAACACCCATCTGGTTCCAATTGGCTGAAAGCCTTTTGGCAAGTCAACCAAATCCCACACGTGCAACTTTTGGAATTGAGACAATTCATCTTGCATCTCATCAATCCAGCAGTTGTCAGTGGGAGCCTCCTTCACATTCTTCGGCTCTTTCTGGGACACGAATGCAGCATGCAGACATGTTTCCATGACACCAGTGTCAAGTATCTCTGTGTAAAGGCTGGTGTTCTCAGTGATAGTTCGATGACGAGTCTGAACACCGGCATAAGGATCACCAATAATGTTGTCGATTGGATGATTCCTATGCACTCTCGTCTCTGGTACAATCGGTTCCTGAATTTCTGGATCTAGATTCGTTCTTAACTCCCCCATTTCCTGTGTTCCAGAGGAAGAAGATTCAATGTTAATTGGATCAGCTGGAGCTTCATTTCCTATAGTTGTGTTAGGCTTGGCTTGAGCGTCATCTCCAACAACAAGAACATCTTCACTGTTATCACTGTCATGAGTTCCAGATGCAGATGCAACATTCGAATCAGGAGTTACAATCGGTACAGTGGCACGAGTAGAGAAACTGGAGTCATCGCCGCCACCCAATAAATCATAAACATTTACGGCGTCATCTGCAGATATATCAGGAAGATTGAATGACTTAAATAGCGCATCATAATCAAAACCCCAAGCTGGACCTGTTGGTTCGGGTGGAATGCTGTGTTTACTGCAATCCACTTCAAACTATTCCTCGACAGTACGAGTTCCTATATTGTACACTCTCTTGCAAGGCGAGTTGGCAACGTATCCTAAGAAGATGCCTTCCACTGCTTTTGCATGAAACTTAGACTGGCGGTCTTTGTACTGTAGCAACAAGGAACAAGGACTACCGAAAGGAACTAGGTAATCAAGATTGGGAAGTCGATTGTTGATCAACTCGTAACAAGTCTTGTTGTGCCTCTTCACAACCAGAACTCTGTTTAAGACGTGACAAGCTGTATTAACGGCTTTTGCCCAGAAAGTGACAAGAAGCTTTGCATCTGACAACATAGTCCTTGCAGTCTCAATCAGTGTTCTGTTCTTCCGTTCAGCAACTCCATTCTGCTGAGGTGTGTACGGCGCGCTGAATTCGTGACGGATCCCTTTCTTGAGACAGAAAAGCTCCATCAAATTATTCTTGAACTCAGTTCCGTTGTCACTCCTAATTCTTCTAACTTTCAGCTTGCAAAGAGATTCCAAGCTCAGGATCAAATATTGAAGAATATCAGCAGTCTTGTCTTTAGTACCTAAGAAATGCACCCAACAAAAACGTGAGAAATCATCAGTTACGACTAGACAGAACGACTTACCTCAAATAATCCTGATACTTATGGGGCCAAACAGATCCATGTGTAATAGCTCAAAAGGGGTATCAATAGAGTTTTGGAGCTTGGGCTTGTGAGACTTCCGTTGCTGTTTGCCCTTTTTACAAGGCATACAGTCATTTGCAACGGTAAACCTCAGCTTAGGAACCCCGGTTACCAAACCGTTTCGGACAAGATGATTCATTTTACGATACGAAATATGTCCGAGTTTCCTATGCCACAAGATGGAGTCAAGCTCTGTCGCTTTAGAAAGCAAACAGGTAGGAACTGATGAGGTGGTTGTTGCCACGCTCATATCGATCTGATAGATGTCGTTTGTTCTTGGCGCTCTCATCAGGATCCAATCTTCTGGAACTTCAAAACCGGGTTTGAGAATTAGGCATTCTGAGTTGTCAAACATCACCGAGTACTCCTTATCACACATTTGGGAGACACTCAACAGGTTATGCTTCAGCTGCTCGCAGAAGTTGACATTGTCAAAGCTGACACAACCGTTCGAAACCACGCCTTGACACGTGATGCTGCCGCCTTTTTCTCCGGCAAAGGCCACATAGCCGCCTCTGAATGGTTTAACGTCTTGGAGCAGGGCCATGTTTCCTGTCATGTTCCTGGAACATCCAGTATCTACATACCAGCGGTTAGAGATAGTACCCTTCGGACGTCCCTGCACGAGTCACAAAAGAATTAGTTAGATTTGGAGACCCAAGCCATTGTGGTCTTGGGTTGTCCATTCTTTTCAAAATAAACTACTTCCTTTAACTCACAGTCATGATGACTGTTCAAAATTGATGAATCTTTAGAAGAAATAGAACTAGAAGATTGAGAAGTTTTGGATTTGGCAGTCCAGGATCTCTTCTGTTTCTTAACCGGAATATGAGACTTTGGTTCAACTACAACAGGTGAACTTGTGGAAGCTTCACCTGATTGAACTGAAGTCAGGTGTTCAAGCTTTCTCAACCTCTTGTTCCGTCTCCTCCTATGTGGCTTAGAGAGTCTTGCCACAGGTTTCTCACCAGTACGTGTACTACCAGAGGTAGATACACGAGGTACAGCAGGTTGCGTTACCTTTCTTGGAACATATGGTATAGCTTCAGATATGATCTTAGGCTTTACCGTCGGTTTGACTGGTGGTTTCACCACATTTTGCTTTGGATGTTTGGGAGATGGTTTCACGGGTGGCGACCTGGGGATAACAGCTGGTTGTGAAACAACAGGCCGTTTCCCTTGGTTCTTAGAAGGACAGTTCACAAAAATGTGACCAACCAAGCCACAGTGAAAACAGTTCCTCTTGTCTACATAAGTTCTCTTGTAAGGCTCATAAGATCCGGCCTTAGATAACTCAACATTATGAGAAGGAGGAGTGGGTTTATGAACATTAGTCTGAACCTTACCAGTTTGGTTTTTGGGAGTATAATATTTTTCCAAATTTTCTTTATACCCAAGCCCATAGTGAGCTGAAAAAGCCTCTTTCTTTACTTGGTTAAGACTTTTATACCCCCGTAAAGCATTACCTTTAGTTTATCATTTGTTTCAATGATGTCGGGTTCAGTTAAAATGCAGTTATCACCATTAGTGATAACGTTTTTTTACCTTTTGTTCAGTCAACAACTCCTCAGATACTACTCCTTCAGGGCAAGAGTTAACCGACCCATCTTCAGAAGCAGTAACAAACTCCTCACTAGATGTGGAGTTAGCCTTACTTGAGGATTCATCCTTTTTAGGGGAATCATCCTTATCAGAGGACTCATCTAGACAAGTGAGATCAATGTCTATTAAGCTATTGACAAACTTCTCGCTCACTGGTGGAGGAATGGTATTAGTAACCAAACCTAACCCATTCAGTTGTCTCACCACAGACTCGTAGTGTTCCACCACAAAGCGAGAGTTTTTCAACTTCTCATTAGTGCATTTTAACTGCAAGATCTAATTTTGCAGTTTGTTGATTTCATTGTTCCGTTTTTCTAACCCCATGTATGCAACATCTAAGTGAAGCTGTTGATCACTTATTTTTAAAGAATATTCAGATTTTTCCTTTTTTAACGTTTCAATAGAATCTCTAAAATGTTTTTCATTTTCTTTATAGTTTAGAGCTGCCAAACTTAGGGGTTCGATTTTGTCTTGGAGCCTAGAATTTTCCAGTTTTAGCCCTTGACATTTAGAACATGAAATAACATAGAAAGGGTTAGAATCTACCTCAGACGATGAACTTGTTGCTTCTCCAATGGCCATGAGAGCAACAACAGTGGTCGATTCCTCTTCATCAGCTACAGGAGCTTCCATTTCTTCAGCTTCCTTCACCTCCTCTGTAGCAGCAGTTGTAGATTCTTTTAGGTCAGCCATAGAAGCTTCCCTTTTATCTGCTTCCATCATCTCCATGACCTCAGCCATGAGACCAACCTGGGTTTGTGTGATGATGGCATCCTCAAGATGAACACCCCAGTCAAAGCTGTCGTCCTGTTGTGCTACCAGTGCATTGGACGTTCCACTTTGGCTTTGATTGTGGTGGTTTGGATTGTTGTGGCCATGGCTGTTTCCTTGGCTGGGTCGGGTGAAACCAGAGGCATGTGCTCTGTCTTTCTGACACTCACGAGCAAAGTGTCCATAGTTCAGATACTTGTAGTATTTGGCCTTGGATTTGTCAAACCCGACCTTGGCATTAGGATGTCTGCCAATAAACTTTCTTCATGTTCTGTTCAGGAAACGCTTGGCTCATCTCAATAGCATGGCCATATTCCATTGAATATCCATGTCCTCCATGTCATCAGGATCCACTTGATTTAAATCTTCTTCAATCGTCTCTGGATCAGTAAGCTTGCCACCTATGAATTTTTCATATGCAAGCATGCAAGATGAGAATAATGCTACATGATCTTCAGCTATTCTGGCTATAGCTGAGTTGTTAGCTGAAGATGTAGCAGAAGGATTACTTGGGGTATTTTGATGATGAGACCCCAACCCTGATCCTGAAGCATAGCAAGTATAACCACCACACCCAGTTGAGTGGTCTTCTTCAGTAGGATTTCCAGTGAAGAGGGCAATTCCAGATCCCGATGACTTGGATGTAGAAGTCGTCCCGTGATACATAGAAGGGTCTTGTATCTGGGGTCTACCAGAGCTCTCCTTTCTTCTTAGGTTCATGTCATGAGCTTGAACCTTTCCTATTGCCTCTTCAACTATCAGCTCATAGAATTTAGGATTTTCCCTCATCAGGGTTGTGTACATCTCAAATTTGGGTGGTAAAGCATCCAAAAACTTTTCCACCATCTCTTCATCTGGATACTTGAGTTCAAAAGCCTTCAACTCAGTCTGTAAATGATAGAATCTAGAGATGAGGTCATCTAAAGATTCGTTCTCTAAAAATCTGAAGCACTCATACTGCTTCCTGAGAAGATCCCTCTTACTCTTCTTGATGTCACTATTTCCTTCGAATCTCTTCTGTAAAGCTTTCCAGAGATCCTTAGAATTGTCATACCCTCGGAAACTGTGGAACAATTCCCGAGTTAATGCCATAGTGATCGAACCAAGTGCCTTCTTTTCACGATCATAAGCTTTCTTTTCTTCGTAAGAAAGCTGTAAGGCCACTTTCCCGGGTGACCTCACTTGTTGGATTTACTCATAAACATAGCCATAAATACTGAACTTAAATTTAAAACATTCATCATTCAATTACATTACATAACAGCGGAAGTCTTAACAATTAAAAACACAACATTGTCTTAACAAACAAAAGTGGGATGTCAGTCTTGTGCCGGGTAACCCTCACGCCATCGCACGACCTTTTCTTCCTTTACCTGAAATGTATACTAAAAGTCAGCTAACGCTGGTGAGTTCTAGTTTAATGCAATTTGATATAAACATTCTATTCTTTACTTTATAAGTATGCATTACTGTATAGTCATTCATATAAATACGTATTCATAACTTTTGTCTTTCTTTTCATCTTTCTTTTCTGTATTTTTGTGATTTCATATATATATATGCATTCACCCTTTTCTTTCTTTTCTTTCTTTCTTTAATTTCATGGGTCATACTATATAAGGGTGATCAACCCGTCATTTGCTTACGAATGTCACAAAGACAATCGCCGTGGTCCATCGTCATGGCCCACCTATACTTACAACCGTCCGGCAACTAGTGCCGTCCGTCATTTTATTCTTACAACCGTCCGGCAATCTTTGTCCGTCCGTCATGACTTACAACCGTCCTACCGTCGTAGGCCGTAATTCGCCCGTCTACCCGAAGGTATCCGTTTCCCATGCGACTATTATTTATACAACCGTTCTACTATAATATGCCAATTGCTTCGACCGTCCATTAATGGCATTCGTACGTCCTAGCCGATGAAGGAGCGCACTTGTCCCGGTTATAAAATAGTCACATGGTCGTCCGTCTACCGAAGTAGCCGTTATCATCGAAGCGTCCATAACATTTTCTGTACTTGGTAAGCAATATATACATTGATATAAAGCAGGATTTCATTCTTTCATATTGTGTTATACTTTCATTCATTCTTGATAATCATGCTTTTCATTCTTTATTCATAATTTCTCTTTCATGTATAGGTATATATATATATATATACTTGTATAACACATATGATCACATTGGCATTCATAACATTTATTCACTTAGTGTATACATCTCAGCCCCAAAACATTTGAAAACATTTGCACATAACATAGAAGGGGGCACATAGAACTCACCTGATGAGTAGTTTCTGTAATACACTAAGCTGGCTACTGGGCTTCACTAATGTCACTCACGATCTGTATAATAAAGTCATACACATAAGATGGTGCTCCTAGATGACACTAGACATTACTATGCTTGAGCATAGTAGTTTCGATTGATTAGCTTATATCAAAACTTGGTAGTTTCGATAGGTTGTTTCTGTCGAAACTTGGTAGTTTCGATAGGTAGTTTCGATAGATAGTTTCGATAGGTAGTTTCGATAGATAGTTTCGATAGGTAGTTTCTATAGGTAGCTTATGTTTTATCTTAGCTTCGGATCGGGGGCTCATATCGAAACTATGGTAGTTTCGATTGGGCCTGCATATATCAAAACTGGGTAGTTTCGATAGGTCTGCACATATCGAAACTAAGTAGTTTCGATGGGTCTGCACATATCGAAACTAAGTAGTTTCGATGGGTCTGCACTTATTGCCTTCCCCAAAAATCCGAATGTTCTGCATGCGAATCTGATCATGTCGATATCTAGATTTTCTTTGATCAAAACGTTCGTTTTTCATTCTAGATGCTATACCTAAGTTCACTTTCAAGTTTCATCCGCAAAAATCGTTATCTTTTAGCCAAAACCTGAAAACTCCCAAAACGAACAAAAACTCATAATGTGATCGAATCGTTACCTGGATTGGATTTCTGATTCAGAGGATATGATCAAGAGAACAGCAGCAACGTTCTCCTGAATTCCCGAGTTGATCCATCACTTTCTCTCTCTAGACCCGAGCTCTCCTTTCTCTCTCTAAAAGCTGCGTGAGTTGGGGAAATGAGCAGGGAAGAGGGCTGCCTTGCCTCTTATGCGCATGGGCTTCCCTCGGCCCATTGAAGCCGGGCCCAGGCCTGCTCCCTTTTTGTTTAAATATTCCAACTAAACCACCGGTCTCGCTATATTTATTCGTTTTATTATTTTTAGGATGTTACAAGTCTACCCTCCTTAAAGAGGTTTCGTCCTCGAAACTGTTCATAGGTTAAACAATTGAGGGTATAGTTCCTTCATCTCGTCTTCTTTTTCCCACGTAGCTTCTGACCCTTTTCTGTGCTTCCATTGTATCTTGACTAACGGTATCGACTTACTGCGTAGTCGTTTCTCAGCTCGGTCAAGAATGGCTATTGGTTCCTCTACATAATTTAGACTGTTATCCACTTCGATCTCGTCGTAAGGTATGTGAGCTGTGTCGTCAGCTAGGCACTTGCGTAAGTGCGACACGTGGAACGTAGGGTGTATTCCACTAAGCTCAACGGGTAGGTCGAGTCTGTAAGCAACTTGACCCACTCTTGCTACAATCTTGAAAGGTCCGACAAACCTTGGACTTAGTTTGCCACGCTTCCTGAACCGAATGATTCCTTTCCACGGTGATACTTTCAACAGTACCATGTCCCCTACTTGAAACTCTAAATCCCTCCTTCTCTTATCCGCGTATGATTTCTGTCTGTCTTTTGCGGCTTTCATACGAGCCTTGATTTGATCAAATTTCTCAGAAGTAGCTTTGACCACTTCGAGACTTGCAAAATCCTTCTGTCCAATTTCCCCCCAACAAACCGGGGTCCTACATTTCCTCCCATACAACATTTCAAATGGCGGCATGCCAATAGTCGAGTGATAGCTGTTGCTATATGAAAATTCTGCCAATGGTAGATGGCTGTCCCAACTCCCACCGAAGTCAATGATACAGGCCCGGAGCATGTCCTCCAAGGTCTGAATGGTCCTTTCCGATTGTCCATCGGTTTGGGGGTGGTAAGCGGTGCTGATGTTCAGTCTAGTGCCCATTGCTTCATTGAATTTCTTCCAAAACCTTGACGTTAATCTAGTATCCCTGTCAGACACAATCGACAGCGGCATACCATGTCTGCTCACAATTTCCTTGATAAATACTTCTGCTAGCTTTTCAGAAGAAGAAGTTTCTCGTATTGGCAAGAAGTGAGCACTCTTTATCAAGCGGTCGACGATCACCCAAATGGTATCATTGCCTTTAGCTGTTCGCGGTAGCTTGGTAATGAAGTCCATTGTGATCTCTTCCCACTTCCATTCCGGTATTGGTAAAGGTTGCATTTTGCCGCATGGTTTCTGGTGCTCGGCCTTAACTAGAGAACACGTTAGGCACTTGCTCACGTATTCTGTCACATCATTCTTCATGCCAGGCCACCAGTATTCTTTCTTCAAGTCTTGATACATTTTGTTTGTCCCGGGGTGGATAGAATAGCGAGACTTATGGGCCTCATCGAGTATTTTGGCTCTAAGCTCACCAATCTTAGGTATCCACATCCGGCCAAACCTAGTTCGTACTCCGTATGCATTCGCATCTAAGTTCCCTTGTTGTCCTACTATTCTTTCCCGTTTCACATTTCTTTCTAACAATGCTTCATCTTGTGCCTTTGATATTTCACCCATTAAGTCTGGCGTTATAATTAACTGACACGCTTTGATCCGGATAGGTGCCGATTCTTCCTTTCTACTTAAAGCGTCAGCCACTACGTTTGCCTTGCCTGGATGGTACAATATCTCACAGTCATAGTCTTTCAGTAGCTCTAACCATCTTCTTTGCCTCATGTTTAGTTCCTTTTGTTCGAAAAAGTATTTCAAGCTTTTGTGATCGGAGTAGATGGTGCATTTAACTCCATACAAGTAGTGTCTCCATATTTTCAACGCGAAAACTACTGCTGCTAATTCTAGATCGTGTGTTGGGTAGTTAACTTCATGAACCTTTAGTTGCCGCGATGCATAAGCAATTACCTTTCCTCGTTGCATGAGTACGCACCCTAAACCTTGCCCTGAAGCGTCAGAGTAGACTACTAAGTCTTCATTTCCCTCAGGTAGTGTTAATACTGGAGCTTGAGTTAATCGTGTCTTAAGTTCCTCAAACGCGTTGTTTTGGGTTGGACCCCATTCATACTTTACTTCCTTACGTGTCAGTTTGGTTAGCGGCGAGGCAATTCTTGAGAAATCTTGGATGAACCTTCGATAGTAGCCTGCCAACCCTAGAAAGCTTCGTATCTCTGTTGGTGTCTTTGGGATGTTCCATTCCTTTACTGTCTCGATCTTTGCAGGATCCACCATGATGCCGTTTGGGTTTATTACATGACCTAGGAATTGGACTTCCCTAAGCCAGAACGCGCATTTGGAGAATTTTGCGTACAACTTTTCCTGCTTTAGCACCTCCAGAACCTCTCTTAGGTGACAGTGGTGATCACCCTCGCTTTTTGAATACACCAGTATGTCATCTATAAAGACTATCACCGATCGATCCAACATTGGTCGACATACTCTATTCATCAAATCCATGAACGCTGCTGGTGCGTTGGTCAATCCGAAGGACATCACGAGAAACTCATAATGCCCATAACGCGTGCGAAATGCGGTCTTTGGAACGTCTTCTTCTCTTACTTTCAACTGATGGTAACCCGACCTAAGATCGATCTTTGAGAACCAACTCGCACCTTGAAGTTGATCAAAAAGGTCGTCTATTCTAGGCAGTGGGTATTTGTTCTTTACTGTTCTCTTGTTCAATTCGCGGTAGTCGATACACATGCGCGTACTGCCGTCCTTCTTCTTTACAAATAGTACCGGAGCGCCCCATGGTGAGATGCTCGGCCTAATAAATCCTTTCTCGGTTAGTTCCTCTAGTTGGGACATCAATTCCTTCATTTCTGACGGAGCCAATCGGTAGGGAGCTTTGGCAACGGGCTCAGCTCCTGGCAGTAAATCAATCTGAAATTCTATTTCCCGATCGGGTGGCAACCCAGGTAGATCCTCAGGGAATACTTCCGGAAAATTGCACACCACGGGTACATTCTTGAGTTCTTTCGTTTTCATTCTATCATCTATAACATATGCCAGATAAGCTTCGCAGCCGCGCCTCATGTAACTTTCGGCCTTAATCATCGAGATGACGTTCGGCATTGTGCAATTCCAATCCCCATAAACCGTAATTGGACTGCCGCTAGGACCTTTGAGGTGTATCCTCTTACGTTTACATATGATTTGAGCTTCGTTGGCAGCTAGCCAATCCATACCCAATACTATATCGAATCCTCCTAAGGTGAGAAGGAATAATCTAGAAGGAAATTTATGACCCTCTATTTCTATTATGCAATCCTCTGTTACTTGGAATACTGCCGAATTTTTACCAACGGCAGTTTGTACACTAAAGGCCTTTACTACTGTGTTGATAGTGCAATTCAGTTTTCGAGTAAAGGCATTTGATATAAAGCTTTTACTAGCACCAGAGTCAAATAAAATAGCAGCATGTTCGTTATTAACTAGGGATGTACCTGACACAACATCAGGGTTTCCCCTTGCTTCCTCTTCAGTCAGGGCGTAGCCTCTAGTCCTCGCCTTCTGTTGTTCCTTTTCTTTTCCCGAACCAGATTGTCTAGTTCTCTTGCAATTCTTGGTTAGGTGTCCAAATAGTCCACAACCTTGGCATTTAGTGTCTCTTAAACATTCGCGAGAATAGTTCCCCGCCTTCCCACACCTATAACAGACGGTGGAATCAACTAGGCACACGCCTTGGTGTTTCCTCAAACATTTCTTACAAGCTTCGTATTTTTCAGTTCTTGGCTTCTTAGCCTCAGCTATATAGTTCCCCTTTCCAGTTCCTTTAGACGCGTTTTCCCTTTTCCTTTTATGTGTCTCAGGTAATAGACCAGGCAATATGCTCTTTAGTGTCAGTACAACCTCACGGGCAATAGCATCCCTAAGTTCGGGTTCCAATCGTAGTGCCCCTGCATTGTCACCTCCCGGTGGGGTCACATTAGTGTCATGCACTCTCTCGGTGTATTTCACGTGCATGCTTTCTTCTTTCTCTTGTCTTTGGTTCATTGGCGGTCTACCTACTCGGCCCGTATGGCCGCCTTGGCGTGCAGTTCTTCCTCTACTTGCCATAGTTTTCTAGAAATTTCTGATATGAAAAGGGAATACATCAATGTCATTTCTTCAGATCATAGTTTGGAACAGTACGAGCAAGGTAAATTCTTAATTACAGTGACCGGTTTGCGATTACTAATTTACATTGCTTTTCGGGTTCAAAACTCTTCAAATCAGTCGTGGCATTAACATCTATTTGTTCTAAGTTAAAGTATCTATTCTTATGCAGGAGTATTTACTTTATGACTTACTTACCGTGCTAGCGTTGGCGTTGGCTACCCAGACTGACATCCGTGCGTTGGTCCCATAATCAGTTTGAGTCCAGACATTTAGGGATGTCTGAATCTCTCAAACTATTGCTCTGATACCAACTTGTAAGGCTCCTTTCCCGGGTGACCTCACTTGTTGGATTTACTCATAAACATAGCCATAAATACTGAACTTAAATTTAAAACATTCATCATTCAATTACATTACATAACAGCGGAAGTCTTAACAATTAAAAACACAACATTGTCTTAACAAACAAAAGTGGGATGTCAGTCTTGTGCCGGGTAACCCTCACGCCATCGCACGACCTTTTCTTCCTTTACCTGAAATGTATACTAAAAGTCAGCTAACGCTGGTGAGTTCTAGTTTAATGCAATTTGATATAAACATTCTATTCTTTACTTTATAAGTATGCATTACTGTATAGTCATTCATATAAATACGTATTCATAACTTTTGTCTTTCTTTTCATCTTTCTTTTCTGTATTTTTGTGATTTCATATATATATATGCATTCACCCTTTTCTTTCTTTTCTTTAATTTCATGGGTCATACTATATAAGGGTGATCAACCCGTCATTTGCTTACGAATGTCACAAAGACAATCGCCGTGGTCCATCGTCATGGCCCACCTATACTTACAACCGTCCGGCAACTAGTGCCGTCCGTCATTTTATTCTTACAACCGTCTGGCAATCTTTGTCCGTCCGTCATGACTTACAACCGTCCTACCGTCGTAGGCCGTAATTCGCCCGTCTACCCGAAGGTATCCGTTTCCCATGCGACTATTATTTATACAACCGTTCTACTATAATATGCCAATTGCTTCGACCGTCCATTAATGGCATTCGTACGTCCTAGCCGATGAAGGAGCGCACTTGTCCCGGTTATAAAATAGTCACATGGTCGTCCGTCTACCGAAGTAGCCGTTATCATCGAAGCGTCCATAACATTTTCTTTACTTGGTAAGCAATATATACATGGATATAAAGCAGGATTTCATTCTTTCATATTGTGTTATACTTTCATTCATTCTTGATAATCATGCTTTTCATTCTTTATTCATAAATTCTCTATCATGTATAGGTATATATATATATATATACTTGTACAACACATATGATCACATTGGCATTCATAACATTTATTCACTTAGTGTATACATCTCAGCCCCAAAACATTTGAAAACATTTGCACATAACATAGAAGGGGGCACATAGAACTCACCTGATGAGTAGTTTCTGTAATACACTAAGCTGGCTACTGGGCTTCACTAATGTCACTCACGATCTGTATAATAAAGTCATACACATAAGATGGTGCTCTTAGATGACACTAGACATTACTATGCTTGAGCATAGTAGTTTCGATTGATTAGCTTATATCGAAACTTGGTAGTTTCGATAGGTTGTTTCTGTCGAAACTTGGTAGTTTCGATAGGTAGTTTCGATAGATAGTTTCGATAGGTAGTTTCGATAGATAGTTTCGATAGGTAGTTTCGATAGGTAGCTTATGTATTATCTTAGCTTCGGATCGGGGGCTCATATCGAAACTATGGTAGTTTCGATTGGGCCTGCATATATCGAAACTGGGTAGTTTCGATAGGTCTGCACATATCGAAACTAAGTAGTTTCGATGGGTCTGCACATATCGAAACTAAGTAGTTTCGATGGGTCTGCACTTATCGCCTTCCCCAAAAATCCGAATGTTCTGCATGCGAATCTGATCATGTCGATATCTAGATTTTCTTTGATCAAACCGTTCGTTTTTCATTCTAGATGCTATACCTAAGTTCACTTTCAAGTTTCATCCGCAAAAATCGTTATCTTTTAGCCAAAACCCGAAAACTCCCAAAACGAACAAAAACTCATAATGTGATCGAATCGTTACCTGGATTGGATTTCTGATTCAGAGGATATGATCACGAGAACAGCAGCAACGTTCTCCTGAATTCCCGAGTTGATCCGTCACTTTCTCTCTCTAGACCCGAGCTCTCCTTTCTCTCTCTAAAAGCTGTGTGAGTTGGGGAAATGAGCAGGGAAGCCTCTTATGCGCATGGGCTTCCCTCGGCCCATTGAAGCCGGGCCCAGGCCTGCTCCCTTTTTGTTTAAATATTCCAACTAAACCACCGGTCTCGCTATATTTATTCGTTTTATTATTTTTAGGATGTTACAAAAGCTTAGAGATAGGTTTGGGCATGGTTTCATCAAGATAGATGTGTGTTGGATGCTTATATCCCTTAAGGATTGGTATCCATAGTGATGAGTCGGTATACGAAATGTAGTGCTCAAAACGTGCTTTCCAATTGGAATAATCGTTCACGTTCAGCAACTTTGGTGGTTTCTGTGGTGTACCGATCTCATTATCATAATTCAGTAGGTTTCCAAGATTCTGAAGATTCGTCATAGTGAACACTTAGTCAAATTTCAGAAAAGTCAGACACAGTTGCGCACTTGGTTTTGGCCTTGCGTACTTGAGAAATAGTCTTGCGTATTTAGATTTCCTCTTGCGTACTTGTAAGTACGCAGGAGTAAATGTAAGTACACAGGATATAACTTAAGTTCTCACAAGTTCAGTCTTGCGCACTTATAAGTACGCAGGAGATAAGTCTTGCGTATTTAGTAAGTACGCACAAAACTGTACTTTTTTCCAGAAAAGGTAAGTACGCAGGATACATTTTCAGCAACTTTCACCAAACTTTTCCGGTCACCTGAAACTCGCCGGAGATGGTAGAAATTCGTTTGATGATCAATGCAAATGAGCCAAAGGGTCAGAAACTTGTTTCTAACCAACCTTTGATGCTCAAAACACTCAAATACACAACAAAAATCAGTTTTTGAGTGATTTTTGCTTCTAAAATAGTGCTCAAGAGCTACCCCTATTTTATCACAAAAATCAACAAAAATACCTCTTTTTGCTTGTAAAAACTCTCCAAACTCACTCACAACACTCGAAATCAGGAGCAATTGCTCTGATACCACTTATAGGTCCCTCGGGTGTGGCGGATCGTCACATGCAAGTGGGTCTACTAGTCGGACCGGGTGCGGAATGACCGTGACTAGGTGGAGAGTCTTGCTAAACGAAGTAAACCGACAAGAGAAAACACTTTAAACGTTCTTTATATTATAAACACTTGAAGGTTACAGAGAAAGCACTGAATTTACAATTTGCGTATTTGCAATACTGTCTGCGTACTTAACTTATGTCAACCTATCCTACTTATACCTGACCTGATGCCTGCGCACTTAGCAAGTGCACAGGGCAAAATGCTCTTGCGTACTTAACAAGTACGCAAAGGTATTCTTGTGTACTTGCTAAGTACGTAGGAGCTTTCTCCTGCGCACATGTAAGTGTGCAAAACACTTAGTAAGAAATGCAACATTCAATATGTAAAAGTAAATACAACTCGATAAACTAATACATAAAGACTCTTACATACAAAGACAATTACAGATATGAAAATACAAACTAAGACTCTATCCAGAGTGTTATCACAGGAAAGTGCTTCAACACACTCTTCACATCAAGTTGATAGACCTTGAAGCCGACATAGGAGGCATAAGCCAGAAACAGTCGAATGGCCTCAAGTCTAGCAACTGGGGCATATACTTCTGTGTAATCTAAGCCTTCTTGTTAATGAAAACCCTGAACAACCAACCTTGCTTTTTTCTTCACTACAACATGATGATCATCCGTCTTGCACTTGAACACCCATCTGGTTCCAATTGGTTGTACGCCTCTTGGCAAGTCAACCAAATCCCACACATGCAACTTTTGGAATTGAGACAGTTCTTCTTGCATTGCTTCAATCCAGTAGTTGTCAGCGAGGGCCTCCTTCACATTCTTTGGCTCTAACTGGGACACGAATGCAGCATGCAGACATGTTTCCATGACACCAGTGTCAAGGATCTCAGAGTACAAACTAGTGTTCTCAGCAATGGTTCTATGTCGAGTTTGAACACCGGCATGAGGATCACCAATAATCTTGTCAATTGGATGATTCTTATGCACTCTCTTCTTTGGTATTTCCGGTTCCTGAATTTCTGAATCGAGGTTTGTGCTCAACTCCCCCATATCCTGTGTTCCAGAAGAAGAAGATTCAATGCTGATTGGATCAGCTGGAGCTTCATTTCCTATACGAGTGTTAGGATTAGCTTGAGCGTCATTTCCGTCAACATGAACATCTTCAATGCTATCACTGTCATGAGTTCCAGATGCAGATGCAACATTGGAATCATGAGTTATAATCGGTACAGTAGCACGTGTTGAGAAACTGGAGTCATCACCGCCACCAAATAATTCATACACATTTGCCGCATCATCGGCAGACAGATCATGAAGGTTGAAAGATTTGAATAGTGCATCATAATCAAAACCCCAAGCTGGACCAGTTGGTTCTGGTGGAATGCTGTGTTTACTACAATCCACTTCAAACCATTCCTCGACAGTACGAGTTCCTATGTTGTACACTCTCTTGCAAGCTGAGTTAGCAACATATCCTAAGAAGATGCCTTCCACCGCTTTTGCATGACACTTAGACTTTTGGTCTTTGTATTGTAGTAATAAGGAACAGGGACTACCAAAAGGAACTAGGTAGTCAAGATTGGGAGGTCGATTATTGATCAACTCATAACAAGTCTTGTTGTGACTCTTCACAACCAGAACTCTGTTCATGACGTGACAAGCTGTATTAACTGCTTCTGCCCAGAAAGTGACAGGAAGCTTTGCATCTGACAGCATTGTTCTTGCAGTCTCAATCAAGGTTCTGTTCTTCCGTTCTGCGACTCCATTTTGCTGAGATGTGTATGGGGCACTAAATTCGTGACGGATCCCCTTCTTGAGGCAGAAAAGTTCCATCAAGTTATTCTTGAATTCAGTTCCGTTATCACTCCTTATTCTTCTAATCTTTAACTTGCAAAGAGATTTCAAGCTCAGGATCAGGTATTGAAGAATATCAGCAGTTTCGTCCATTGTACCTAAATAAATGCACCTAAGAAAAACGTGAAAAATCATCAGTTACAACCAGACAATATGACTTACCTCCAATACTCCTGATACTTATGAGGCCAAACAGATCCAAATGTAATAGCTCCAAAGGGGTATCGATGGAGTTTGGTCTTGTGAGACTTCTGTTGCTGTTTGCCCTTTTTACAAGGCATACAGTCATCTGCAATGGTAAATCTCAGCTTAGGAACACCGGTTACCCAACCGTTTCGGAAAAGTTGATTCATTTTTCGATAAGAAATGTGTCCGAGTTTCCTATGCCACAAGATTGAGTTAAGCTCTGTCGCTTTGGTAAGCAAACAAGTAGCAACAGATGATGTGGTTTTCTCCACGCTCATGTCGATCTGATAGGTGTCGTTTGTCCTTGGCGCTCGCATCAAAATCTAGTCTTCAGGAACCTCAAAACCAGGTTTGAGAATCTTGCATTCAGTTTTGTCAAACATAACCGAGTACTCCTTGTCGCACATCTGGGAGACACTTAACAAGTTATACTTCAGCTGCTCGCAGTAGTTGACGTTGTCAAAGCTGACACAACCATTTGAAACCACGCCTTGACACGTGATACTACCGCCTTTCTCCCCAGCAAAGGCCACATAGCCGCCTCTGAATGGTTTCACATCTTGAAGCAGGGCCATGTTACCTGTCATGTGCCGGGAGCATCCAATATCTACATACCAACGATTAGTGATAGTACCCTTCGGATGTCCCTACACGAGTCACAAGAAATTAATTAGATTTGGAGACCCAAGCCATAGTGGTCTTGGGTCGTCCGTCTTTCTTAAAATAAACAACCTCAATTAATTCACAGTCGTGACAGTCAAAAATGGATGAATCTTTAGAAGGTTTGGGACCAGGAGATTGAGAACTATTGGATTTGTTATTCCAGGACCTCTTCTTTTTCATAACTGGAACAGTAGACTTAGATTCAACAGCAGCAGGTGAACTAGTGGAAGCTTCACCTGATTGAATTCCAGCCAGCTGTTCCAGCTTTCTCAATCTCTTGTTCCTTCTTCTCCTCTATGGCTTAGAGAGTTTCACCATAGGTTTCTCACCAGTTGGTGCACTACCAGAGGTAGATGCACAAGGTTTAGCAGGTAGCTTCCCCCTTTTTGAAACAGATGGTTTAGCCTCAGATGTGATCTTTGGCTTTACCATAGGTTTTAATGGTGGTTTCACCACATTTGCTTTTGGACTTTTGGAATGCTTCACTAGTGGTGACTTAGGGATAACAGCCGGTTCTGAAACAATTGGCCGTTTCCCTTGGTTCTTAGCAGGACAGTTCACAAGAATGTGACCAACCATACCACAGTGAAATCACGTTCTCTTTTCTTTGTAAGTCCTCCTGTAAGGCTCATTAGATCTGGCATTAGATGACTCAGCATGATGAGCAGGAGAAGTTGTTTGGTGAACAGTAGTTTGACCCGATGATGATTGGTTTTTGGGAATATAAATTTTTTACAAATTTTCTTGATAACCAAGCCCAAAATGAGCTGAAAAAGCTTCTTTCTTAACTTGATTAATGTTTTTATATCCCCCATAAAGCATTACTTTTAATTTTTCATTTGAATCAATGATATCGGGTTCAGTCAAAATACAATTATCACTATCAGTGATAATGTTTTTCTTAACTTTCTGTTCACCTAGCAACTCCTCAGAGACTACTCATTCAGGGCAAGTGTTCTCAGACCCATCATCAGAAGTAGTAAAGAACTCTTCATTAGATGCATAGTCAGCCTTACTTGAGGAATCATCCTTGTTAGAGGAATCATCCTGACTTGAGGACTCATCAAGGCAAGACAAATCAATGTCAATTAAGCCGTTGACAAATTTCCCACTAACTGGTTGAGGAATGGCATTAGTACCCAGCCCTAAGCCATTCACTTGTCTCACTACAGACTCGTAGTGTTCCACCACAAAGCGAGAATTTTTCAACTTCTCAATATTACCTTTCAACTGCAAGATCTCATTTTGTAGCTTGTTGATCTCATTTTTCCTTTTCTCTAACCCCTTGTACGCAACATCCAAATGAAACTGTTGATCGCTGATTTTAAGTGAATAATAACGTTTTTCTTTCTTTAAAGTTTCAATTGAATCTTTGTAACGTTTTTCATTTTCCTTGTTGCTTAACGCTGCAATACGAAGGGGTTCAACTTTGTCTTGAAGCTTAGAATTTTTAACCATTAAGCTTAGACATTTGGAACAAGAAATGACAGCAAAAGGATTAGAATCTACCTCATTTGATGAACATGATTCCTCTCCAATAGCCATGAGGGCAGCTGGAGGTGTAAACTCTACTTGATCAGCCACAGAAGTTTCCCGTTCCTCAGCTTCCATCATCTCCATAATCTCAGCCATGGGACCAACCTGTGTTTGTGCAATAAGGGCATCCTCCAAATGAACACCCCAATCAAAGCTTTCATCCTGTTGGGCCACCAATGCATTGGACGTACCACCTAGACTTTGATTGCGGTTGTTAGAGTTGTACCCTTGATTGTTTACTTGGTTGTTTCCTTGGTTTGGTCTTGTGAATCCTGAGGCAGGTGCTTTATCCTTCTGACCTTCACGAGCAAAGTTTCCATAGTTCTGACACTTGTAGCAGTTGGCCTTGGATTTTTGAAAACCCACCTTGGCATTTGAATGTCCACCAATAAACATTCGGCCAGTTCTGTTCAAGAAACGCTTCGCCCTTCTTAAGATCATTGCCATATTCCACTGAATATCCATGTCCTCCATGTCATCTGGATCCACCTGATTAAAATCTTCTTCAATTGTCTCATGATCTATAAGCTTGCCACCAATGAAGTTCTCATAAGCAAGCATACACGATGAAAATAATGCTACATGATCTTTAGCTATCTTGGCTATAACAGTCTGGTTAGCTGAAGATGTAGAGGGAGGATTTCTTAAGGGATGTTGGTGGTGAGAACCAGATCCAGATGCTGTAAAGCATGTATGACCACCACAACCATTTGAGTTATCTTCTTCATTAGAGTTCCCTGATAATAAGGCGATACCAGAACCAAATGATTTAGTTGTGGAAGATGTCCCATAATACATAGAAGGGTCTTGGATTTGAGGTCTTCCTGAGCTTTCCTTTCTTTTCAGGTTCATATCGTGAGCTTGAACCTTACCAATTGCTTCTTCAACCGTCATCTCATAGAACTTCGGGTTCTCTCTCAACAGAGTGGTATACATCTCAAACTTTGGTGGTAAAGCATCCAGAAATTTTTCAACTAATTCCTCATCAGGATACTTTAGCTCAAAAGCTTTTAGCTCAGTTTGAAGATGATAGAATCTAGATATAAGTTCATCAGTAGATTCATTCTCCAGATATCTGAAGCACTCATAATGCTTTCTCAGAAGATCTCTCTTGCTCTTCTTGATGTCACTGTTCCCTTCAAATCATTTCTCCAATGCCTTCCAGAGATCTTTAGAATTATCATAACCTCTGAAGCTGTGAAAGAGTTCTCTAGTTAGGTCCATTGTGATAGATCCATGTGCTTTCTTTTCTCTATCATAGACTTTCTTTTCTTCTTCGTCTAGCTCAGAAATAGGCTTGGGAATATCTTCATCAAGATATGTATACGTTGGATGCTTATACCCCTAAATTATAGGTATCCACAAAGAGGTAACAATATATGAGATATAATGTTCAAAGCGTGCTTTCCAATTTGAATAATCATTTACATTAAGCAGATTTGGCGGTTTTTGCGGGGTTCCAATTTCGTTGTCATAATTAATTAGGTTACCGAGGTTTTGAAGATTTGCCATAGTGTAACACTTAGTCAAATTTCAAAAAAGTCAAAACAACTTGCGCATTTGACTCTAGCCTTGCGCACTTAAAAAATCTGGTCCTGCGTACTTGACAAGTACGCAGGAGAAAATGATAAGTACACAAGAGATGACTGAAGTACGCAAAAAATATGGTCTTGAGTACTTGGTTAGTACGCAGCAAGACTGTACTTGTTGCCAAATAAGGTATGTACGTAGGTCACTTTTTCACCAACCCTCACCAACTTTTTCCGGTCACTGGAATCTCACCGGAGACAGAAGAAGTCGAAGATATGACCAAACAAAATGAGCCAAAGGGTCAGAAACTCGTTTCCAACCAACCTTTGATGCTCAAAACACTCAAATACACAACAAAAGTCGGTTTTTGAGTGATTTTTGCTTCTAAAATAGTGCTTAAGAGCTACCCCTATTTTATCACAAAAATCAACAAAAACACCCACTTTTTCTTGCAAAATCTCTGTAGGATGTGTAGAAGATGCTTCTAACACACTCACAACATTCGAAATCAAGAGCTAAGATCTGATACCACTTGTAAGTCCCCGGGTGTCTCGGATCGTTACGTGTGGGTGTGTGACTAGTCGGACAGGGTGCGGAATGCCCGTGACTAGGTGGAGAGTCAAGCAACATAGAGTAAAACGACAACGAAATCACTTTCAAACTCCGTCTATTACAAACTTGAAGGGTTACAGAGAGAATATGCAAATGTCTGCGTACATAACTTCTGTCAACCTATTCTATTTATACTAGACCTGATCTCTGCGCACTTAACAAGTGTGCAGGAAAAATTTTTCATGCGTACTTAGCAAGTACGCAGAGTATTCTTGCGTACTTGCTAAGTACGCAGGAAGTAATTCCTACGCACATGCTAAGTGCGCAAAACACTTAGAGAAATAATACAACAATAACATGCATTAGAAATTACAACTCGATAACTAATACATACAGACACTAACATACAAAGACTAATACATACAAGAGAAGTACTAAAGCTAAGACACTATCCAGAGTGTCTGTCACACAAAACTGCTTCAACAAAATTTTCGATGTGGGCATGTGGATCCTCATCGGGTAATCCATTGAAAGTGCATGATGACTGGATCATGTGGATAACATGAGATTTGATCTCAACATTTTTAGCGTCAACGGCCGGTCTTTTGATACTAGACCCCAAAGCCTCAAGTGACGGTCTTGCAAATTCGGAAATAGTGCGGTTTTCGACGACCATTTTTCTTGCACGGTTTTCTCGTACTTGGCGGTGGAAGAATCTTTTGGGTTCTGCTAAAGGTTGATATAAACCAGTAGTAGAACTTTGGATCATACACTACCTGTAACAAAGCGTGAAAAAAGAACAGATGGAAAATAAAAGGCTAATCGGTTAACTCGGATTTTTCTTGAAATGACCGTGTCCCCGGCAACGACGCCAAAAAGTTGATAGCGTGGTTTTAAATCTATAAAAATATAAATAAATATATTTTTAGGATGGTTTCACAAGATCAGGTTTAAATTTATAAAATGATAATTACTTTAACCTAAAACACACATAATAGACAAATGTACCTATCACAGAGTAATATAGTTTAGGTAAGAACCAAGTATCGAACCAATGGACACGGTCGAGTTCCAATACTCAACTTTTGTTATCGTTTATCCGGATTAATTAGTGAGTGAGTTTTGTGTGCTTGTGAAGCAGAAAAGTAATTGACGGTAAAGTAAATAACATAAAAGTAAAAATGTCTGTGATGTGTGTAACAGAAATGTAACTAGTAGAATAGTAAATAGCAGAAAATCAAATATGTAGAAATGATCAGGTTACGGATAGTATTGCTTTGGGCTTCAAATTAGTTTGGTACGTGATAATGTTAAGTCTACTAATTCAGTGGTACGACTACTACAAACTCGTGACTCAGGTCCCCGCTAGAGCCTCGTCCTCACTACATTTAATTCACGAATAATAATCTTTAAATTAAAATAGTAGTGCCTCCGGTTAGGGACAACAATTACCCTCAATCCTTCGAATGGTCATCTCCGAGTTTCTTTAAGACATCGAACTTAAAATGCTTTATATTAGAGTGAAATAGGTGATTATATTTTGGTAACCGGGAGGCGGTGTGACAATAGGACCAAGTATAAAGACGTATCGTTCCCAACATAAATTCATCAATTCTTGGTCGCATGATAAGTTCGTATAAAGACGTACGATTTTAGAAGTATAGACCAAGCCTTGGCTTATCAATCTCTGCTCGTATAAAGACGTATGAGTTTCAAAGGATGTTTGATTAAAAAGGGTTTTACCATCTTACTCTTTAAAATCAAGACACTCCTAAATGTAAAAAAGGTATTTAGACAATGATAAAAGCCCACCAAAGTGTGGTTTTTAATTAAAGACACAAACATACCACTAAATTAATACGTTAAACATTAACATTCACCAAACATCATCTTCACCCTAGCAATACAAAGAAGCTTTAGCCACGAATGGCCATAACGACTAGCGTGACGGTGAGTTTCGTAGGCTCCCCTATTGGGGAAAAGGAGGAAGAGCCCCTCTACTCTCTACTATCTACGATAACTATGAAATAAGCTCTATCTGGTGTGTTCTTGAGGTATTGAGATATGTCCCAAACAAGGAACTCAAGGCCTCTATTTATTGGCCTCAAAATGAGCAACACACAGTCGTTCATTGGATTGAACGGGCGTGCAAACATCTCTGGAGTCAAACAGGGTACAAAGGACAGTGTACTAGAGCCTTAGGGAGTAAGAACAAGGATGCACGACCGTGCATGGCAAGGCACGACCGTGCCTTATCTTGCCTGCTCCATGTTTTGTCTTTTAGCTGCTTGTTGCTTTTTGTTAACCAATTTTGACTTCTTGGGGGTCAATGCTAGGGAATGAACCATCTAGAAGCTTGAATTCTTTGTGTTTTTGATAAGATTTAACTTGATTTATATTTTCAACACCGAATAACATTCAATTACAAAATATAAACGTTTTAAGCATCTAATGCAAGGTTATTATTCAATTAGTACTATAATATGGATATTATTATGCATGTAAAACATATATAAATGATGACATATTAAATCGTCATTTCCTTCAGGTAGTGCTAAGATCGGCACACTACAAAGTTTTTTCTTGAGTAACTGAAATGATTCTTCAGTTCTTTCATTCCAATCATACTTTACATCCTTCTGCGTCAAAGCAGTCAATGGTTTCGCAATCCTTGAGAAATTTTCGATAAACCTTATGTAATATCCGGCAAGACCCAAAAATTGTCGTATTTCGGTTGTGGTTTTGGGTGTTTGCTAGTTCCTTATATCTTCAATCTTGGTTGGGTTAACGTGTAAGCCCATCTCATTTACCACGTGACCAAGGAAATGCACTTCCCTGATCCAAAAGTTGCACTTTGAAAACTTAGCATACAACTTCTCGGTTTTCAGTAACTCTAGAATAAGCCTGAGGTGTTCAGCTTGTTCCTCTTCACTGCGAGAATATATCAAGATGTTTTCAATGATCACAATAACAAACTTGTCTACATAGGGTTTACACAAGCGGTTCATAACATCCATAAATACTGCAGGTGCATTGGTCAAAGCGAAAGGCATAAGCAAAAACTCGTAATGCCCATATCGAGTTCGAAATGACATCTTGTGTATATCCTCCTCTTAGATTCTCAGCTGATGATATCCTGACCTTAAGTCGATCTTGGAGTAATAACTCGATCCTTGCAGCTGGTCGAACAAATCATCAATCCGGGGTAGGGGATATCTGTTCATGATGGTTACTTTGTTCAATTCCCTATAGTCGATGCATAAACGGAATGATCCGTCTTTATTTTTTACGAATAAGACATATGCTCCCCAAGGTGAATGACTTGGTCAGTTAAATTCTTTATCTAGCAACTCCTGTAGTTGGTTCGATAATTCTTGCATTTCTGACGACGCTAGTTGGTATGGCGACCGTGCTATCGGCGTAGCTCCTGGGTTAGGTCGATTCGGAATTCGACATGTCTCCGCGGTGGGAGTCCTAGTAATTCTCGAGGGAATACTTCAGGGAAATCATGAACAACCGGTATATCCTCGACTTTCCTATATTCTGGTTGGTTCTCTGTTACATGAGCTAAGATGGCATAGTATCCTTTCCGTAGATACTTTGGGGCTTTCATACACGAGATCATATTAAGAGGAATTCCGGTCTTTTCTCCTTGAATCACTAGTGTTTCTCCATTTGGTAGGGGAAGTTTGACAACCTTTTCACGGCATACAATCTCCGCTCCGATATTGGACATCCAGTCCATATCGATAATCTCGTCAAAGCTTCCTAGTTTAACGGGTAGTAGATCTATTTTGAAGGAATGGTTAGCTAATTCTATGACACAGTTTGGAATAATGTGGTTGGTTTTGATTAATTTACCATCGGCTACTTCTATGGTAAACTCGTTATCTAGCACAGTAGGTTCGGTACGAAGTACTGGACTAAACTCATTAGACATGAAATTTCTTTCAGCACCAGTATCAAACAACATAGATGCATAATAGTTGTTTAGAATGAACGTACCCATGATGATTTCGGGGTTCTGTTTGGCTTCTCCTGCTCCAATCACAAAGGGTCGCCTTTGGCATTGTTGTTGTTGTTTCCTAGCTTCCTGTTCTTTGGAAAATCCTTAGAAAAATGTCCGTTCTGCCCACAAGTGTAACAAGCATGGATGGCTCCATTTTTTGGACCTGGTTCTTTCATCCTACAATCCTTGGCCGAATGGCTTTTGTAGGTTTCCCGTGTAAACTTTCCTCGCTTCCTCACACATACTGTTGTGGTGAAAATTGCTTCCACATACGTGCCGTTGTGGTGAAAATTGCATCGATTGCACTTTGGTAGGATTCCCATGTAAACTTTCCTTGGCTTATTATCAGCTTGACCTGTGGTGTAGGCTCGAGTATTCTCTTGCCTTTTCTATGGTGGTAGCGGATTGAATGACCTTGAAGAACTACCCTCACTCTTTCTTTTGTTATCAGCAGGTTTGTCAAAGAGTCCCTGACGAACGGCCTGGGACGTCAGGTTGTGTGCCAATTGGATTGCCTGCTGGATTGTTGTAGGTTTGGCAGATGTTACCATACCCTGGACTTGCGGGGCTAGTCCCCACAAATAAACGCTCGATTTGCTTCTCTTCGGGTGTCACAATATGAGGACACAATCCTGACAAATCAAGAAATTTCGATATGTAGTCCACCACATCAGCACCATTCATTTTAGATTCCAAAACCTTTCTCCAAGTTTCACTAACAGTTTTCATCCATTAAAAGCTTCTTGAAATCTGCCCATGGCATAGCATTTGCCGCTTCCAAACGCATTACTTGAACATTAGATTTCCACCAAGTGAGGGCTTGTCCGTTAAAAGTTCCAGTGGCAAATTTTACCTTTGAAGTTTCTGGGCAGTTGCACATTTTGAAAGTAGACTCCACTTTCTCGATCCATCGTACTAGGTTAACTGCTCCATCTCGCCCATTGAAAGAAAGCGGGTTACAGTCAAGGAAAAGCTTGTAGGTGCATAATAGGGAATGTTGTCCCTTGTCCTCTATCATTTTGATTGTTTGGCAACGCTGCAACTGTTGCAGCTACTCTTTGATTAATCAAGGCTTCCATCTTTGCAGCGATCATCGATGCTTGACGGGGCGGCATGTCTCTTCACATCATAATGTTAGGACATCTTTTGTAAATGTTGATAAAATTCTGTATAAGTTCATAGAGAGGCGAACTTAACAAGTTCGCCTAAGCATCTTTAGCAGCGAACTTGTTAAGTTAGCCTAAAGTGCTGTGTGTTCCTATAATAGGGGTTTGCAAATGTAGGATCGGTAAATACAAGATGGTTCTATTCTAGTTGAGATTGGCGGAAACAATCACAACTAATCAATGTAAACAAGTAAACACAAGAATTACTGATAAATGCAATTTGTATTAAGCTTCAATAGTTACAAGATTGCAGAGAAAACTCTAAGAAAAACACTAATATACAATGACACTAAGTATTACTTATATAGTAACTTAGAATCAAGACAGACCCTTGATTCTAAGGATCAGATCTAACATAAACCGTTGATCTTGTATTGAAGCTATTCTACATATAATGACAATAAACACTATAAAAGTTAACTTTACTCAAACGTCTTCTTAGGCATCATTGCTTGCATTATTGGAGAAGAGCTTTGTGGTTCTTTATTGTCTGCACCAGTGACATTCTTTCTGCGTGGAGTGTATCAGTGGTGTAGCAGAAAGTTGTCAGTGGTAATAGTTGCTTTATCGAAGCCAGTCAGCTGCAACGTTTGATCTTCAGTGGAAATGGCTATCAGCTGCAAAGTTGGAGATCAGCAGCAAGATGCAACCATCCAAAGCTGCTGATGATTTGCCTATCAGCAGCATCAAGTGTTGATGCTGCTGAGAAGCCTATCCGCAGCAACTCTGGTCTTCGGCAGATAAGACTATCAGCAACAGATTTGTTCTTCAGCAGATGAACAAGTATCCGATGCAGATAAGCTTATCCGCAGCAGGTTGTTGGTCAGCAGCCAAACTATGAGGTAAGCAGCATTTGTACTTAGAATGTTTTGTAGCCATCAGTCTTTATTTCTAGAAACTCCTCCTAGACTGATGCTACCAAAACTCTTACTTCTTTTTCTGCTGAAGCTTTTCCATGTTGCTAACTATTGTTATTTTCTCATATCCTCTCTGATCCTTGATGGGATTGTTAAGAGGAAGCTCAAATAGAGTCTTGATGTCTTTGCTTTCCATTTTGAAGATGGCCTTGCTTGAACACCTCATCTTCTATCCTTTAACATCTGTCAATGTGAACTTATTCTCTTCAGCATTGTAGGACCAACTGATGAATGGAGAGTGGGATTGGAGAGGTTTGGCTTCAATAATTTCATCTTTGCTGGGGTTGAAGTGATGTTTGATCACCGGCAACAGATGTCTCCCACCTTCATTCTCAAGCTCATTAGTTTCACCCAGCTCCATCATTCTTCTTAGATTAGAATCTGGAAGCTGCAATACCTCATCAACAATTGTATAGATTGATCTTCTTTCTTCTGTTCTTCCCCTGAAGACTTCAAACCGTTGATATTGAGTGTTGTAGGACCAGTTGATGATTTCTCTTGAGTCTTCTGGTTTGGTAGTAGGTTTGCTTTTCTTCTTGGGAGGTTGTTGATGAGTAGGAGTTGGGTGGGAGGATTTGGACTTTATGGGTGGAGATGAGGGAGGTCTAGGATGGAGAGTGGAAGGTTGTTGGATAAAGGAAGTGGTGGATGAGGGAGAAGGCTTGGGTTTCTTTGGTTTCCTTTCTTATTCTTGATTGATTACCCTCTTCTTTGAGCCTTTCTTCCCCAGTCTTTCTTCCTCTTCTTTTTGACTTTAAAGTAAAGGGCTTGCAGGTTCATGAAACTCATGGGACCCAGCCTTTTTCCACTCTCTCCTCTAGCCTTTAGGAAGTCAATCATGACCTTCCTTTCTTCATGGGATCTTTTGTTGAAGGCAATGGTCTTCTTGGATTTCTGTTTGGCTTTTTCTTCTTCTTCAGTCCCTTTCTTATTTGCCAATAGACCTTGCTGACCCATGAAGGCTCAGTAGATTTCTTTATTAGATAACTTCTCAAGGTAGTATGTATCCTCACCTTGAGAAACAAGAGCTTCTATCCACTCCTCTCTCATCTCTTTGGCTAGTTTAGAGTCAGTAATTCTAAACTTAGCCTCTTCTTTTCTTTTCTGCTCTCTTTCTTCTTCTTCTTCTTCTTCTTCTTCTTCTTCTTTATTTAGTTGTTCCTGCAGCTGAAGAGCTAGAGCTTCATCTTCTTGTATTTGGAAAGCTGCACGAATCTTGACTTTCAGATCATCCAGCTTCTTAGCATACATCTGGATCTCTTGTTCTCTGAGGAGAATGGCTGTTTTTCTGTCTTAAGCTTTTCGTAATTCAACCATATCCTCTTCTTCTCTTCTTCTTCTTCTTATTTCCTCCTTTTCCTTCAGTATCCTTTCTTCATCTTCTTTTGTCATAATTCCCTTCCCCTTGTCTCTCCTGGATGCCTCTGCTTCAGCTTCATTGACCTTAACAGCAGATGTAAGAGATGCTGCTAGGATATCAGCTTCAGCTTCATTGGCATTTTGGGGATTGGACAAGGGAAGGACACTTTCTTCATCTTCTTCCCATTCAAGACCTATTACTTCTTTCCACCCTTCCTTCACCTTTTCCTCTTCTCTTCTTTTGGATTCTTGTTCTGTGTTCAGTCTGTCTGTAGGTGAGGAAAGGAAGGATAGGTCTGAGTCAGAGTCAGAGGCATCCATTGCAAGTAGACCTTCCTTTTCAAGCTGAGCTTTGATGGTTTTTATCACAACTTGGCTCTCTAAGGAATTAACATTGCAGATGTGTGTTCTGAGCTCGAAGACCTTGTACAAGAAGTCTGAATTTAAGAGTAGGATCTCAATGATGTTGATTGAGAGAGAAGATCCATTACTCAGGAAAAATGTGAAGTTAGAAGACCTAGTGCTCGACCATCCTAGCACTTCCACATCTTTTACCACTTTGTTGTACATAGATCTTCTCCAGCAGACAACTTCTTCTTCTGTTAAAGTGCTGCTCCTGATTAAGTCAAGTCTTCTAGGAGCCAAGTGTTTTACTGCTGTTGAAGATTCTGCACTGTCTTTAGGATAGGCCACCCTGTTTGCTTCTTCTAATAGTGTTTCAAACCAGGGTAGCTTTTCCTCCATTAGGTCTTGGAACCTACTGATTACAAGTTCTGCTGAGAGATCTGTAGAGGTGTTGATGCAGTTGGATAGGTATAGTTCAAGCACTTGGAGTGGATTTAGTGCATTCCAGTTCAGCTCTTCTACTCCGCTGAACTCTTTCCCAATCTAGAATCTCTCAGTTGAACCATCATACCCCCAAGCTAGTATGGAGTCAAATTCTAGCTTATTTGCAGACAGTCTGAATTGGGGGGCAGTGGTTTGTTTTATTATTGCTGCTGCTTCAGGAACTATGCTGACTGATGGAGCTGTGTCTTCATTTTGACTCTCATCCTTTAACACCTCATCAACAGCTCTGACAACCAACTTCCAGTCCTCAGTGATTTCTTCCTCTTCATCTACTGAGTCTGGCAAGTCATGAACTTGAACAAAGGAAGGCTTGAATAATGAACTTTGAAATGCGGCATGCTCTTGTATCCATTCTTCTAGGCTGTCAACATCATCTTCTACTGCAACTATCTCCCCCTTTTTGGTTGCATCAGTGTAAAGGGATGCATCTGTTTGAGTTCCTACTGATACAAGGGAGGGAGTAGGCATAGTTGGGCATTGATGGGCTTCATGCATAGAGACTTGGTGCCTTAGTTTGGACACTTCAGCCTCTAGCATAGCTACCCTGGCCGTCAATTCCATATTATGAAGTTTCAGTCTGTCCTCATCCATAGTTGTGGAATCCTTGGAGCTAGATGGGGCCTTAGGCCTAGCCTCTGCATCCCCATCACCCTGGTTTTCTTGGCACCTGGGATTCCTCTCACTAAAGAGTGTTTCAAAGGAAACATCCTCACTGTGAGTTGTCGTGGTTAGGGTCTTAGTGATGTTGTCACTGTCCTCCTGGGCAGTTGATGTACCAGGAGTAGTGACAGCCCTTTCCACATTCACTCTATCAGTACCACCAGAGTGAACCTTCTTGGGTGATGAACTTGGGTTAGGTGCACCAGCATCCAAGTCAATCAATACCTCCAAGATAGTGGTTGTTGGAGAAGGTATATCATCTTGACAAGGAGCCTCTACACTTAAGTTCAGAGAAGAGAACTGAAGGTATGGCTCAGCAGGTTGTTCTATGGATCCGAGATGTGATCCTGATCCTAATAGAGAAACTTCCAAGGAGGTCTCTCTAATGTTTTGGCTATCCCTTTTGATATTCTCATAAGAATGTTGGGATTCTAAATGAGGGCTTTGAGGTTGGGATTGGGCATTTGAGACAAGAAGAGAAGGAGTCTTCTTGCTCCTTTTTCTAGTGTATGTTGTTGCAACTGGGCCCTTTGTTCCATTTGAACGATAACATCAAAAACAGATGTAAGTGATTTATGTGCCTGTGCATCCTTAGTATTTTGCACAGGGGTTCGAGTAATGGAAGCAAGTTTTTGTTCATGATTTGAAGTGGAGGGTGTGGGATCAGTATCAGCTGGGATTGCTGAACTGTCACCCTGGGTACTTTGTATGTTCACCATTGTAGATAACAATGGAACATTGACCCCTTAGAACTTTTTGGAAACGGTTCTCATGCTTTGAAAAATGTTGCTTTTATAACCCAGCATAAGATAGATTTTTGTAGTTTTGAAAGTTCTTTTATTTCACTGTTAAACACCTCCTGCAAGAATCTTGGGTACATGAAAAATTGCTGCTTTGCACCCTCTTGAAGGTTGTATCTCAAACCTTCAAAGATGAGATGTGCAAAGTTGAATCCTTGGCCCGTAATCATACCGTGAATAGAAGAGGCAAGTGCAGAGCTCACTTTATGCAATCCACTTATCTTCTGAGATATGCATAGTAGAAGAGTGTGGCATAGATACTTCCATGGGGGTCCCATCAGTGCCTTCTCTATTGAGTACTCATTCTGATTTCCAGTCTACCCTATGGATACTAAGGTCCTCATGTAGACTTCTTTTGAGTACGAAATGGCGCCCCCTCGTCTTGAAGCTTGAGGTGTTTTTGGTGAGTGGCTTCAGAGATGGTGATGTCCTTGCCATATACCTTGGCTTTAATTTGGGGTATCCCCTGTTCGGAAGAGTAGATGGCAGATTTCGAAAAATCCTCCATGTGAGGAATGTAAATGGGTGGGTTGACAATGAGTGCATGGTATATTTTTGATCGACAGAGAAAGTCGATCGTGTCATCAAACTTGTCAGACTTCTTCCCTTCTATTAAGTATGCTGTGAGGTTGTGATAGGGAGAGAACTTATCATATGGATGGTTTATGTCTACCTCTGCCATTGTTTGGTTTGGAGGGAAAGTGGAAGGTTTTTAAAGGTGATTAGGAATGGAAGGCTTTGAATGTTGTGGGTCCTCTGAGAGAAAGTGATGGGAGTTAGGGCGAAATTGAATGTGAAGGGGTGGTGAGGAAATTTGATTTGTTCTTATAACGGCAGAGGATGGAAAAGCAAAATGACTTGTACAGTACAACCCCATTCACCTTTTACTGTTACAGTTGTAATGCACTATAGCAGTCATGGTAAAGACTGAAAGGAATTTTTACAGCGGGTAAAAGTTAATTTAGACTTATTTTACCTATCAGCAGCAAACTTGGTTACTGCGGATGGTTAAGCCTATCCGCTGCAAGCTTGGTTGCGGCGGATAGTTAAGTCTGTCAGCAGCAAACTCTATTGCTGCTGATGGATGCATTGATCTGCAGCAAGGGAGTTGCTGCTGACTACCTTAAAGCTATCCGCAGGAAACTTGTTCCTGCTGATAACTTAAAGCAGTTAGTGGCAAAATCTTTGCTGCTGATTATTAAACCCGTCAGCAGCAAAAATGGATGCTGCGGACTTGTAACTTTTATTTATAACAAAAGACAAACATATTTACAAAAACGAATTTTTAGAGACATATTTTAATCAAAGTTCATCATACCAATAGATTCAACTAAATATCTAAATCTAGCTTCATCAAACGGTTTTGTAAATAAATCAGCATATTGCTCATTGGTATGAACTTTGGTTAAAATAATTCTCTTTTTCTCAGCTTGATCTCTTATGAAGTGATACCTGATGTCAATTGTTTGTGATTGATATAGCACTCATGTTGTCAATGTGAATGGGAGTTGTCATGAAAGATATCCTATAATCCAGCATTTGATTTTGTATCCAGATGACTTGTGCACAGCAACTTGAAGCTGCAATGTATTCTGCTTCTACTGTAGAGGTTGAAACACATGTTTGCTTCTTGCACTGCCATGAAATCAGTCTCCCTACCTGAAACTGACATCCCCCTAATGTGGACTTTTTGTCCAAGTTGCATCCCCCATAATCATTGTCAGTGTATGCATACCGATTGAACTTATCATTTTTAGAGTACCATAGCCCAAGTCTTGGGGCTCCCTTTAGGTATCTGAAAATTCTCTTGACAGCTTGACGATGTGAAATCTTTGGAGCTGCTTGGAATCTTGCACAGAGAAATACTACAAACATGATATCTAGCCTTGAGGCAGTGAGATACATGAGTGATCCTATCATTGCACGGTACTGATGTTGATCAGTGTCTTGACCATCTTTGTCTGGAGTCAGTTGATGGTGCACTTGCATAGGAGTTCTTGCAGCAGAGCAGTCAGCCATCTTGAATCTTTCCAGAATGCTCTTGACATATTTGGAACCAAAAGTTTTTAGATATCCAATGTATGAAACTCTTTGGAACCATAGTTCATAAGGTGTCTTGTTGAGAGGCTTGACTATGAGAACTCGGTTTTGCACATAGTAGGTTGTGCTTACTGCTTTTGCCCAAAATGTGAGAGGTAGTTTTGAGTCAACCAACATAGATCTTGTTGACTCAATTAGAGTTTTGTTTCTTCTTTCAGCAACTCCATTTTGTTGAGGAGTTCTTGGAGCACTGTATTTCCTTTCGATTCCCTTGCTCTCACAGAAATAGTTCAAAGTGTGGTTCTTGAACTATGTGCCCTGATCACACCTTATTATCTTTACCTTCTGATTGCTTTGATTTTCTAGCGTAAGGATGTAGGATTTGAGAAATTCAGCAGCTTCATCTTTAGTTCTCAAGAAGTATACCCATGAGAATCTGATGTAGTCATCAGTTATCACCAGACAGTATGACTTCTTGCCCATTGAGATAATATTTGTAGGACCAGGAGATCCATATGCAGCAGCTGTAGTGGAGTATCATTTGTATTCAAAGTCTTGTGCTTGTGAGAACTTTTGTGTTGCTTCCCCTTCAAACAAGCAATGAAGTGATCTTCTAGCTGGAATTCTTTATCAAGAAGCCCTCTGACAAGATTGTCCTTCACCAATTTGTTGATAGTTTTGATGTTAACGTGGCTTAATCTCCTGTGCCAGAGAGCTGATTCATCAACTGAGGCTTTTGACAGAAAACAGGATACACTGCAAGATGGAGTGACCTCATTCATGTCAAGCACATAAATATTATCTTTTCTCTGAGCAGTTAATAAAATATTTTCTAGAGGAGGTTTAAATAAGCCAGGAGATAGAACGAATCATTCTTTGTCTGTGAAGAGCATCAAATGCTTTTGATCACAGACCTGGGAAACACTCATGAGATTGAAGTCCAATTCTTTGACATAATTTACCTTATTAATACTCATTCTTTCATTTGACACAGTCCCTTGTCCAGTAATAGATCCTCCTTTTGAGTCACTCCCAAAGGAAACATATCTTCTATTGAAGTGTCTGAAGTTGGAGAGGATGTATCTGTTGCCTGTCATGTGACTGGAACAACCACTGTCTACCACCCAAGTGTTATTCTTGTGACCTGGCTGCCCCTGCACATGAGAGAGATCTAGTTAGTGGGAGGAATCCAAGAGCTTTCATCCTTGAAGAAAAGGGTTCTTGGAATATCAGATTCAGCATGTGCACATTCAACAGAGCCAATGATGATTCTTGAAGGGATAGAAGTTGGGATCTTGGCTTTCCATTGCTGAGGAGATGGTTTTCCAGTTTTCTTTGCTCTGTCAGCAGCTGATGTTGCTTTGGCTGCTGATGGATTTGCTTTATCAGCAACAGATTTTGTTGCTGATGACTTTAGCTTATCAGCAGCCGATTTTGTTGCTGCTGAGAACTTCGGCTTATCATCAGTAGATTTTGTTGCTGCTGATGGTTTTTCTTAAGCAGCAGCAGACTTGGTTTTTCTTAAGCAGCAGCAGCAGATTTTGTTGCTGATGAGAACTTGGTTTGATTCACCACAGATGTTGCAAGATTGTTAAGGCTTTGGCAGCTGCTTCCTTGGTGGGGAAAGAGAGTTTCTGAAATGAGTTGCCTTGGCTTCAGAACTCCTTACCTTTCTGTTCTTGTGTGTCTTCACAAAAGCATGTTGTTTGAGGTTTCTTTGCTGCTGAAGGTAGTAGAAGCACGTGCTAGCAGCGTGGTTGTATTTTCCACAGATAAAGCATGATTTAGCTAGTTTGTCCCTTGAAAGGTAAACTTAGTCCTTTCTTTTGAATAGGTCTTTAAAGTTCCAGGGGTGAGCTTTGTTGTGCTCAAAGGTGGCTTCTTACAATGTCTTTTAAACATATGGAACTCTTTCTCCAGGCGCATGACATATGTCAAACACCTTATTTGAGGCTTTGAGTTGGAGGAGGTTGAAGAATGTCCCTTTTCAATAGTTAGCTTTCTTCCTTCTGGAGGATAGCTGATTTTGATTTGGTTGAAAGGCATAGGAACCGGAATAGCTGGTAAAGGGACAGGAGCACTTGCTTGAATGACTTCAAGAACAGGCAGTGCTGGTACTTGTACTGGTGATGAGGCCTTCTCAGTATTAGTGTACTCTGAGCAAGTTGACTCAGACTCTGACGAGGTAGTGTATTCTTGCACCAATGGATCATGACTTGAAGGATCAAGATCTCGGTTGGCCTTTTCAAGATTTGAGAGATTGAAGCTTGGTTCATGGATGGCAACGTAGTTAGCAGGAGGTGCAACGTCTTGGTATTGTTCAGCATGATACCCCAGACCAGTTTTTACCTAGTCATGAATTTGAGCATCCAAAAGTCTTTGCAGCTTTTTGGATGCAAATTCATATTTGTCAACATGAACTTTCGGTATTGCCAATTCTGCTCTGGTAGCTGTTGAAGCACTTTCCTGTGACAAACACTCTGGATAGATAGAGTCTTAGTCTTAGGTTGGCGTGTCTTGTTTGTAATTGTCTTTGTATGTAAGAGTATTTATGTATTAGTTTATCGAGATGTATTTACTTTTACATACTGAATGTTGCTTAATTCTCTAAGTGTTTTGCGCACTTGTAAGTGCGCAGGAGAAAGCTCCTGCGTACTTAGCAAGTACGCAAGAATAACTTTGCGTACTTGCTAAGTACGCAAGAGTATTTTGCCATGCGCACTTGCTAAGTGCGCAGGCATCAGGTCTTGTATAAATAGGATAGGTTGACAGAAGTTAAGTACGCAGGCATTATTGCAAATACGCAGATTGTAATCTCAGTGCTTATCTCTGTAACCTTCAAGTGTTTATAATACAAAGAGTATTTAAAGTGTTTTCTATTGTCGGTTTACTTTGTTTAGCTAGACTCTTCGCCTAGTCACGGGCATTTCGCACCCGGTCCGACTAGTAGACCCACTTGCATGTGACGATCCGCCACACCCGAGGGACCTACAAGTGCAGTCAGATTCTTCCGATTACGATGATGCACCGTCGCAGGTACACCCGAGGAGAACGGCTAAGGTAACCCTACCTGAGTCGTCCTCCAAGAGAAACGACAGTCGTCTAGCAGCGAATACGAGCCAGACTCTGACTCTGATGCTGCTATACAAAGACAAAGAAGAGAAAGCATTCACAAGAACAGGGGCGATAGGCAACAACCTTCTTTCCCTAGTGAGGTGGAGGCTCAGCAGCAAGTACAGGTGTCAGCTGCTAGTCCTGATTCAGCCTCCACCCCACCTTCACAGCAGCAAGTCAACCCTTCAATTATGGAGATTTCACACAAGGGTTTGACTTTGATACCATATTCTCCTCCCCCGTTCACAATGCCGAGGCGTCCTCATCCAGACATCCTGATCTGAATGATGCAAGGATAGATGTTCTGGAAACCCAAGTTGCTGGATTACTGGAGACTATTCGAAAATCAAATGAGGAGTCTGACGCTCAACAAGCACATATCAATTCTTTGGTAGACGAAGTTAGAATCCTTCGTAGCCAGAGAACGGGGACTGAGGAACGACTGAAGAACGTCATGGCCCAGAACGAGCTCCTTATCAAGACAAATGAAATGCTTCTGGGTCACGGGTCGTCCTTGGAGCTGAGGTTTGATACTCAAAGGAAGGAGCATGTGCTGATGGTCAAACTGATTGCTGATCTGACAAAGAAGCTTGATGCTCAAGGGAGAAGGAGAAGGAGAAGGAGAAAGAGACAGAAAAGAGGACTACTGGTGATGAGGCGTGTCATCCGGTGGACTTGACTAAGGATGACGACAAGGACAAGGATCCCGAAGCCGGTCCTAGTGGAGGTGAGCACCAAGCTTTAGCAATCGTGCCCATCTCTGCTGTTCCAATGGCTCAGGGGGAGTCGACTCATCAAGAGGGTGGTGATACCTCTGGTGGTAGTGGTGATAAAGGAAAGTCAGTGGCTGAAGTGCTTAAGGACTTATCTGATGATGAGATCCTATACCTAGAGCCTGACTATTCCAACGAAGCACATATCGATGCTCTCTTTAATCTGGAAGAATGAGAGATCGACTCTGGTGATGATTGGGATGATGATGACGAGGACGTTGTAATCGAAATTCCCAAGGGTGACGGGGAAGGAGAGTACGAGCTAGAAGATGGAGAAATCTTTGAATTTCCCTCCTTCGACGCTCCGCTCGACACAGGTTCAGTCGAGCAGGCTAGTAATGTAGAAGCCTCGACTGAAGCCTCCCCAGTTGACCCTGCACCTGTGGACCCAGAGGCACCGAAAGAAACAGACATGCCTTCTACTTCATCAAAGGGTCCAACTCCTGTGTGGCAAAAGACGTCTATAATTGACAAACACAGAGCAACAGGGATAATCTTGGCTGTAAGGTTCGGGGAGGATAAGCAACTGTTCGCTATCAAAAGATCTGGCGGGGTTCAATACTTGAAACCCACCAGTGAAGCGTTCAGCTCTTTGCCCAAATACGACCTTGTGAACCTAGCAAACCGAGAGCTGCTGGGTCATTCCAATCACGCAGTGGCGATGGGTTTGTGGGTGGTTCTGCAGGGAGAAGCAAGATCGGGGAAATTCGAGATGTTTAAGCCTCAAGTGCCCAAAAGAGTCAAGGATAAGCACGCTAGACATCCTGTGACTAAGAAGCACTTAAAGAAATTGGTATACAAGCCAGTGCGATGTGAAACTAAGATTCCCCTGAGCAAGTTATCTCAGGATATTCTTGGTGACATGTGGTACTGGTACGTATATCCAAAGGCGGGCGAGGCTGTGATCATGGGTAAAGGAAGTTCTAAGAGCGGGAACATAGTGCCAAAGGAACTGATCAGAATTTTTTATGAAGTCTACTTCATCAACTTTTTTGTGAAAGATCTGGACGTACCAGCAGAACGGTATTGCGTCTACACTGATGAATGGACAAAGCTCCTTGCTTCTAAATATGACAAGGTGATTAAGTTCTGCCTTGATTACAAGAAGAAGATGGAAGCTAAAGATCAAGCGCTGTGAAGATTGAAGATGTGAAGACTGAAGACTGAAGATGTGAAGACCGAAGACTGAAGATTATCCAGAGCTGTTGTCTAGGGGGATTTTGTTGAAGCACTTTCCTGTGACAAACACTCTGGATAGATAGAGTCTTAGTCTTAGGTTATCGTGTCTTGTTTGTAATTGTCTTTGTATGTAAGAGTCTTTATGTATTAGTTTATCGAGATGTATTTACTTTTACATACTGAATGTTGCTTAATTCTCTAAGTGTTTTGCGCACTTGTAAGTGCGCAGGAGAAAGCTCCTGCGTACTTAGCAAGTACGCAAGAATAACTTTGCGTACTTGCTAAGTACACAAGAGTATTTTGCCATGCGCACTTGCTAAGTGCGCAGGCATCAGGTCTTGTATAAATAGGATAGGTTGACAGAAGTTAAGTACGCAGGCATTATTGCAAATACGCAGATTGTAATCTCAGTGCTTATCTCTGTAACCTTCAAGTGTTTATAATACAAAGAACGTTTAAAGTGTTTTCTCTTGTCGGTTTACATTGTTTAGCTAGACTCTCCGCCTAGTCACGGGCATTCCGCACCCGGTCCGACTAGTAGACCCACTTGCATGTGACGATCCGCCACACCCGAGGGACCTACAGTAGCTTTTAATCTAGCCAGTAGATCATTAATCTGAGTTTCAAGGTTGGTTTGTTCATGTTTTAGTAATGAAATCTCTTTATTTACAGTTGTACAAGGTGCAGTTTGAGCTGGAGGAGTAGCTTGTTGCTGTTGTTGTCTTGGTTGGGCTTGGTGGGCTTGGTGAGCTTGTCTTGATTGAGGAGCTGCTGGGTTTGCCCTAGGTGCCTTGCATTCTCTAGCAAAATGACCCAGTTGGTTACAGTTGTAACATCTTAATTTGCTTTTATCCAAGGCAACTCTGGTGTTGGAGTTGTTACTTGGAATGGGTCTTTCGGTTCTAGAGTAGAACCTTTTTGCTCTTATAGATAGCATGGCATACGAGTGTTGTATGTCCATTTCTTCTAAGTCATCTGGATGGAAGCATTCCAGATCCTCCTTGATAAAGGACATGTTGCTTGAGTTTTCAGAAACAAAAGCAGCAGAGGTTGAGGTTTGAGGAGGAGCTTCTAGGAGAAATGGTGATGTGTTTGTTTGAGAGGTTGGGGTTTGGGGATGAGTGATGATGGGAGGATAATAGATGCTTGAACTAGGACCTGAGTGGTCAGAGTGGAGAGCAGAAGAGGTGGTGGTGGATGTTGAGGCTGTTTGGTAGCTTGAGCTTCTTTCTTTTGCCTGAATCATCTCTAGTTCATAGGTTTTTAGCATTCCGAAGAGCTCAGTCATCTGGAGAGTCTTCAGATTCTCAGTTCTTCTGATGGGCACTGTGTAGAGTGTCCAGCAACTAGGTAGAGACCTGATGAACTTCTTGAGAATATCTTCATTCTCCAGCTTCACCTTTGAGCACTACAGCTCACCTACAAGATAGGTAAATCTGTTATATAAAAATGTTAGAGACTCACCTTCCTTCCAGACGAAGTTTTCATATTACTGCTTCAGGATGTCTCTTATGTTTTCTTTGACTTCTTCTGAATGAGAAAACATCTTCTCAAGAGCCTCCCATAGCTCCTTTGCAGTTTTATAACCTTTGAAGTTAAGAAAAACTTCATTTGGTAAGCACGTCTGGATGGCTCCCAAGGCTTTGAAGTCTACCTCCATTTTCTTGATGTCTTCATCAGAGTATTTGGAGGATTCTTTGGGAACCAGTGTACCTCCGGAATCAGCTGAGGCCACCATGGGTATGTATGGTCCATTTTTAATGGATTTTCACATCCCATATTCTTGATAGCAGAAGAAGCTTTGCATTCTGTTCTTCCACATATCATAGTCTTCTCCAGACACCAGTCTTGGTGGTCTGGAGATGCTTCCAATATCTTAAAATCCATTATTTTGTGCCATTTTGTTTTGATTTGTGATAATGAGAGACTTTAGCAAAGAGATAGTTTAGAATAGAATCGGAGAATGATTAAACAAGTGTGAGTTTGTTTAATCTAAGAGCCAAAGCTATGATACCATTTGTAGGATCCGTAAATACAAGATAAGTTAAGATTGGTGGAAACAATCACAACTAATCGATGTAAATAAGTAAACACAAGAAGTACTGATAAATGCAATTTGTATGAAGCTTCAATGGTAACAAGTTTACAGAGAAAACTCTAAGAAAAGCACTAAGATACAATGACTCTAAGTACTACTTATATAGTAACTTACAATCAAGACAGATCCTTGATTCTAAGGATCAGATCTAACACAAACCATTGATCTTGTGTTGAAGCTATTCTACATATAATGACAATAAACGCTATAAAAGTTAACTTTACTCAAACGTCTTCTTAGGCATCATTGCTTGCATGCTTGGAGAAGAGCGTTATCTTTCTTTATTGTCTGCACCAGTGACATTCTTTCTGCGTGGAGTGTGTCAGTGGTGTAGCAGAAAGTTTTCAGTGGTAATGGTTGCTTTATCGAAGCCAGTAAGCTGCAACATTTGATCTTCAGTGGAATGGCTATCAGTTGCAAAGTTGGAGATCAGCAGCAAGATGCAACCATCAAAAGCTGCTGATGATTTGCCTATCAGCAGCATCAAGTGTTGATGCTGCAGAGAACCCTATCCGCAGCAACTCTGGTCTTTGGCAGATAAGGCTATCAGCAGTAGATTTGTTCTTCAGGAGAAGAACAAGTATCCGCTGTAGATAAGCTTATCCGCAGCAGGTTGTTGGCCAGCAGCCAAACTGTGAGGTAAGCAGCATTTGTACTTAGAAAGTTTTGTAGCCATCAGTCTTTATTTCTACAGGAAGTCTTGGTGTAAAAAAGACTTGGAAAACTTCAGAGAGAGATCAGACCTAAGAATCTGAGAGATTGTATTCAGTGTCTGATACGGAAATACAAAGAGGATATTATTTACATTGTTATCATTTGTATCATCTTGTGTACACATACGTTGATACGGTTGGATTCCGCACTCCGTGTCTTCTAAACGTCACGTCACGAGATCGATCTGTAGTGGAGTCATGTGGACCTACAAGTGGTATCAGAGCTTATGCTCGTGATTTGTGTGTGATTTTTGATGATTTGTATCAAATTTGACAAGAAATTGATCATTTTTGCGAGATTTCACTTTCATGGAGTTTTCAAGTTTTTGAGTTTGATTTTAAGGCTGAATTTGTGGATTTGAAGGTGTTTTTGGTGAAATTAAACTGATAGAAGTGTTCTAAATCATGAAATACTAAATCCTACGGTTCAATTTCTTCAAATTCCATCAAATCAGTGAGAAATGATGATTTTCGGAACTGTTGCTTCGTGTTTGGATTGAAGATTCATCTTCCTGAGTTCTTACAGCTGAACCAGGCGAAATTAGCTTTGGAATTATGTTGCAGGCGAACTTATTGATTAGGCAAATTTATCAACTTCGCTTTGGATCTTGTTCGGTTAGTGAAGTTCAGGCGAACTAGTTTTAGGGAAATTTGTTCTTGTCCAAAATTTTTAGGGAAAGTTTATATGCTTCTTTTGAATCATTTTTAAAATTTTGGCAGGAAATTTTTTTCAGATATTTTCGTCAAAATTTCAAAATGTCAATTTTGGGTTATGATAATGAGATTGGAATTATGCCACCGAGGCTTTTGTGAATATCAGATTACCGTAGCCGGAAAGTCCGGTTCGAACAATTCGTATCAGAAACCGATGAAAATTTTTGGAGACCAATAACAGAAGGATATGTGCATCCTACTTATGAGTTCATGGGATATTATAATGTTCCTAAACCAGTGTCAGCTATTACTAAAGTAGAAAAGCAGATGTTTGATCGAGAGATGAAGATGCGTGAAACTTTAACGATGTGTTTACCGAAAGATATCATTCATAGTCTCAGAAAGTGTCCAACTTCAAGAGATTTATGGGAGGCATTGAAGAAAAAGGGTGAAGCACCTTCTCAAGCGTTTGTGGTCTTGATCAAAGAAGAATTAGAGAAAAAGAGTGATTTTGAAAGTGATTCTTCTGCCGAGTTAAGTGATAGTGAGAGTATTCGTTCTGGTGAAAGTACTCAGTCTACCGAGAGTAATATGATGACTGACGTAAGCTTCCAGACAGTTGAAGATGTTCTGAGTGAATTAGAAACTGATGCAGAGCCTGTCATTATTGATCAAAAAAGTGCAGCTGATGAAGACATATTCATGGCTCCTGGTGCATCTTCTTCAGAAGAAAAGGATACTGTAGTTTCTAACTCTGAAATGTTTTGTTCTAACTGTGATTCAGTGAAGGATAAACTGATGAAGGTTATGGATGACAACATAAACCTCATTTGTGATATGAAATCGATGCACACGGTAAATCAGAAATTAAAAGATAATGAAAATGTGTGTATTGAGAGAATTGACTCACTGAAAAGGGATATAAGTTCTCTGAATTTGAAGATCAAAGAGCAGGCATATCACCTGGATATGTCCTTTGCAGAAATTGAGAAAAGAAATAATGATCTTGCTGAGAAAGATAAGGAACTAGCTGAATCTAAAGTAGAGGTGATCAGATTGCATGGAAAGTTAGAAAGCTTTGGAAATTCATCATTCTTACTGGGATATTTTAATAATACTGAAGTGGGGAAGGGAACTAATGGTATTGGTTATGTTCCTCCACCATTCAACAAAAATTATTATGTTACACCTGAGATTATAAAAGATGTGGATTTAGATCCTAAGACTGTGTTGAAAGTGAATCCAGTCACAGGTGAAGATATGGTGTATTCTGATGAGAGTGATGATGAATATTTTGATAAAGCTAAGGTAGAGGGGATACCAAAATATACTAAAGTTGGGAACTAAAGGTTGATTCTAATTCATCTAGAAATTATACATTTGGAAGTTCTTCAAATTCAAGGAGAGTTCCATATGTTAGAGATTAAAAAGATAGACGTATATGCTTTCATTGTAATGAGATGGGTCACGTTTTTGTGAATTGTCCATACAAAAATAAAGGGAAGAAACATGTAGTTCCTGAGAAGATGAAGCCTGATTCAAAATCTGCTGCAAAATCTAGGGTTCCAGAGAAAATAAAGCCAAAAGAAGTTCATGTAGGAGAATCTTCTTCAGGTGCATCTTATCATGTGAAGATTCCTTATATGAGAGAATATAGTGAGAAGAGATCTTGCTTTTACTGTGGTCTTGTGGGTCACATTAAGATTAGTTGTCCTCACAATGCCAAAGGTAACCGACATGTTACTCCAGAAAAGGTAAGAACTCCTGGTAAGCCTTATGGTAACACAAATGTGGTTAAACCTCGTGATACATCAAATGGTAATTCAATATCTAAGGTTATGGTTTCCAGACCTCAAAGACGAAGGAGAAACAGAAGATTGAGAAAACTTTTAGAACAACAAGAGCTTTAACAATCTAAATATTTTTCAAATGAACAAGATTGTTCAAACACTTCACATTTTAAGCAAAAAGACCTTAATGAACAGAAGTATATTTGGAAATCAAAAGTTTCTGTTTCGGACTCGTCAGAGCAATCACCAAAAATAGATGAGAGATTCGATTGTGAATGGAGTGAAGTTTATTATTTTGATACAAATGGACGACTCATGACTACCATGGCTTGGGTCCCAATTTCAAATTAATGTTTCTTGTTAGATTTGCAGGATTGACTAAAAGGGACTATTAATAACATTTGGGTTGTTAATTGTGGTTGTTCATAGCACATGACAGGGAATGACATCTGCAAAAGTAAAGAGTTGTTGATAACTGAGAATCTATTTGATTCAATGACTTGATGCTCAAGGGGGGGAATATGTCACACACAATGTTTAGGAAAGAGTTTTACAAAGTCCAAATGATAACCTGAAACTTAGGATGACGATGGTGAGCATAAAGTCGATGATGCAACCATTTGACTAGTTGAGGGGGAGTCTACAAGACAAGGGGAGTGCAGAACTGTGTTGGTGACAGAGGCAATGATATTCAATTACATTACATCGATTTGAGTTTTTAATTGATTGAATTGCTTAATCCCAACTAACCAAGTAAAATGTTTTTCTTAAAATGTTTTCATGGAAGATTTTATTTTCTTGAAGTTTTACTTTCTTTCATAAAGATTTTGAAAAGGCCAAACAAATTGAAACAGATAAAATCGACATTACTTGAAGTTAAAGAGAAGATGATAGTACATCAGTAGATGTTCTTTCACACATGACCTTAGATTGACTGGTTGGTGCTTTATGTTAATATATCTGAATTGTATGTTTTGATCTAAACTTCAGAGACTGCACAAATAGGAAATTATAGTGTTGTGTATACATATAATTTGAATTGTCAGTAGACTAAAATCGTCACTGAACAATTAGTAGTGTGAAAACATAATTGCATATGTAACAATTGTGATTTGAACCCATTTTATGCCTAGGTGTGTGTGTTAAAATATCACTATCAGATAAAGAATATTATCTTTCAATAAAGATTGTCCTATGAGATCAGTTTCGGGTTATGTCCTTCGCACTATTCATTCGGTTTGCTTCAGTGCCATTGTCCCAAAAATCATGCAATTTGAAGTATAATCAAGATATTTACTTGACAACATCTGTCAAACATATACTAGCCCTTGGATCATATTGATAAATCATCTTTACTGATTCTATTGAATTCATAATCCAGATAACAGTTGGATTCACGTACGTGAATCTTATGATTCCACATATGTAAACCAAGACATTGAATCATTCGATTCTGAATCCTATTGATTCCTATACAATCCAATTTGGGTTCTGCTATTCATGTTCTAAGTGATGTCTCCTCATTCTAGAAATTTGGATAATCATTAGTAAAATCTCATATGTCTTGAAGATAGTGCATTTTACATTATGTTGGCATACTAGTGGGCTACACGTTGTATTTCATACTTAAATGGTACCTTAACTCACAAGAAAGTGGGAATAAGATGCTTTAGTTTCAAATCTTATAATATTGACAATTTGAATTTGTGTGTCATAGCCTGATCCTATTTTCTTTGAATGTTTATCGCGTATCATAACATGCAATATGAAAGTCTTAAAAAAGACAGAGTGTGATAATCTTAAAAGATATTGGTTTGATTGGTCAAGGCTTGACAGAATGACATAGGATACCATTTCATATTATATGGATTTTATATCCAAGATGTGTGATTGATATCTCATATATATTGATATGATCTTCTTACTCGTGATGTTCGAACAAAAAGATGTGATTTTGTATTTTACATTTCAGTTTATAAAGAGAAAAACCAAAAAGATTTTGTCTTTCTTATGTTTGAAAAACCAAAAAAGATTTTATTTTTCCAGCTTCCATGGAAATCTTAATTGTTGGTTATTCTTGGTTGTTCTCCTTTGCAAAAACTGAAAATTGCAGACAGAAGTTGACAAGGGGTCCTCCTCCTAAGTTTTCTTTTAAAAAGAAAGAGAGAGTGTGTAGATGAACAAGGCGAAGACTACATATTGTTTGATGATCTTGAAGACAGATGACAATCTTCTGAATCTGTTGTCAAGGGGGAGTCTGTTGGAACATATTCTGGTGAAACATAAAAAGATAATAAACTTGATAAAATAAATTGTAAGTAGTACAAAATATTCCAGGAGTCTATTCTCCTTCACAAAAGAGAACAACTTTAATACTTCAAATATCATGTGGGCACAGCCCGCCCACAATAGGCAAATTGTCACACCCCAACCAACAGCGGAACATGTTGGACTGGGACATGTAGACTGTTCAAAAGCTCATGATCAAACTAAATTACACAATTTTATTGAAATGAATTAAATGTACAAATACACATTGATTAGACAATCAAGAACTAACAACAATTCTAGTTTATTTTTCACTAACTCTATATGCTCCTAAGTGATGAACTTGTACTTCAAACAATTCCACCTGAAACATGGTTAAATGAGAGGGTCAACTATAAATAGTTGGTGAGCATACATAGGTTTAGATATCTCATGTAGTTTTAAAATAGTTTATACAATTCATACGACACATGGTAAATAAGGCGTTTTATGGCGAATCTATAGTTAAACTAGGTGCACAATCAAACCTTATGACTGAAGGGCATAACAACAAATGTTATCTAAATGTAGGGCATAACAAAAATATGTTATCCTGATGTAGGGCATAACAAAAATGTTATCCTGATGTAATGTAGGTAACAATCACCCTACCTAGTTGGGTTTGTTAGACACAATAGATCTATCAATGTTACCGTTGGCTTGTACAGAGTTAATGACTGCACGAGTGTGTCATGTATATGTATTTCAACTCATAGAATTCAAGCACAAATTACACAAATAGTCATAATGTAGAATTGTATGTTGTAATTGCAAATAGTTTTCAATGTAAAACATGTTTCACCCCAAAATGTACAAAAATGAAATGGGGCTATGTAAACTCACATTTGTTGAGAGGTGATTGACTCGCAATGCTCGAGAGTTCTAGGATTTAGATCAATGCCCTAAAAGATCATGATATAGTTAATTAGGGTTTTGGATGGCGTTTATCAGAAGTTAGAATGTTAACGGATGCGAGAAATAGAGGATTGAATATTTAATTGTTAATGTTGTAAATTTTCAGATTTGGACAGCTTAAGAGTTGAACAGAAACGTGCATGTTAAAATATCAAACGATTTACAAAAATTAAGAAATTTTATAGATGGCTAGTTTAAATCGTTCCGGAGAAGTTTCGTTTAGAAAGTTTTTCTGTTTGAGACTCGGATCATAACCAAAACAGTCAAACAAGACAAAAGGTACTGAAAAAGGTTCCAGTCCCATTTTGAATTAGAAAATGAGCCAATTGTGGTTGGAAAGAAAATTTGACAAACTACGCTGTGGAATTTGAGTTTGCTCAGTTTTGATTAATTATGATCAAGCTATGTGTGACAATCCGGACTTTTCCAGTTAACTCCGTTAACAAAATCCAGTTAAAGTTAACTGAAATTAACTTTACTCAAACTCCAGGGACTGTTTCTATCAATATCTCAAACTTAAACTCCAGGGACTAGTTGTGTAATACTCTTAAACTATTCCATTGACTTTTTAAGTCAAAATTGTTTATTGTTGACTTCTATAAAGTCAAAATTAACCAAAACTTAACCTAAGTATCCAAGTTCAAACTTAGAGGACCTATTCTGCCAAGTTTCAAACTCCAATCCAAAGCAAAACCTCAGGGACCATTCCTGACACTTCTCTAAACCGAATTGTTGACTTTTGAAAGTCAAGCATCGCGAATTCAATCGAATCCGATCGTTCCAAACTGAAATCCTTTGAAATTGAAATTGTTTTCACACAATAATGATCATAACGATCGTCATTAATACATTTAACTCAGACAATTAATCGAATTAACGCTAATAATTGAGAGTTAAACAATAACCGTCGACCACTTCATCGCGATCATTATATTCGTTTAATCCTAATAGTAACTTCACGAATTGAGACACTACGCACACTCGACGAACTCTCCAGGAGCTTTTGCACATACCACATTGGCCGGAGAAGCAGTAGAAATCACCAGAGGTCAGACAGTTCATAGCCGACACCTGCATTAGTCGAACTCTATCAATCCGACTCGCATTCTGGTAATTTATTACTCTAGTTGTTTCGTTTTTATCCATAGAATGAAAGCCCTATCTCAATTGGGGCTTACATTATCAACTCAGTCAAGATCACGACTCAAGGGTTCATCACAGACCAGTTTAATCGAACCCTAGTCTAGACCCAATCAAAATGAAATTAACCTATACAGTTAGATTCGCAATACCATACTCTTTGAAAGCCCTTTGTCAATTCGATGTTTTATTATCAGAATCGTTGTAACCCGTATATGAAACCAAGTTGTCGAATTCAACTCTAAACCGTGTTTAAACCAAATTAAACTATACCATTAGACTCGTAGTCTTCTGTAGATTGAAAGCCCTATGAAATATCGGGCTTCCATCATCGAATTGATCTTGATCCAGTAATTAGGGTTCATCTGGAAACGATTTGGGGTTTTCAATCTTAAACACAAAATTAATGCAACAAAATAACACCAACAGATTCGCAATGTTGTTTTTATTAAAAGCCCTATGATTCTAACAACTTTTATTATCAGAATCTCATGAATCGATTTTGTGTTCATAATCTAGGGTTACGACCCCCTTTCTGTAATTTAATCGATCTTAAACTCAATAATTTTGAAATTAAACCTGCCCTTTGATTCGCAACACTCCGACTAACAAAAACCCTAAACTATTATCGCTATTCAATATCGGGATCGAGAGATTCGAGCTTTGGTTGGTTCGGCCTGCGTGGGGAAGAATAACCCACTCGAGTTGCTTGATAAAAGATTTCTGAGCAGGGTTAGTTCGCGATACCCTAGCGGGCGGGACTGGTTAGAGGCTTGTGTGTGTGTGGGAGAGACCCGGGTTCGAGACCGGGCTCCCACAATTTGTTTTTGAGGCACTTTTTATTATATTTAATTATTATAAATCAAACCCCCTATTATTATAATATTATGTTAATGTGTTTTAGCCCGGCAAACCACCCGTAGGCTCGGGTTTGAATTATTAAACCATTTTTATTATTATTTCCTACTCTTAAAAATAATGTATTTACACTATTTGCAAACCATAACTTTGTATAAAATATATGTTTATATTATTTTCAACCCATGACCCGTATTATTAAATAATATATATTTATATTATTCCGAATCGTTTTATAACCTCGTGTAACGTTTGGGATTAAATAATAATATAATTGGTTATATTATTTACTTGTGTTTATTACTTCAATAATAATAATGTATTTATTATTCTTACCTCAAATGAGTAATTAGAATATTCTTTCGAACATAAAAATAATATATTATATTATTTTCTTAGTTTTTTGTGAATGACAAAACACTCGATTATATTTATTATTATTTTTGTCATTCGTCGCGTTACGTAATTATAATTTGATTATTTAAGGAATTCCTATCTCCGTGGACACGTTCGTCCACTATTGAATATTAGAGCGTTTCTTTAGGACGTTTCTCATTCCGTGTCGCTGTCACAATTCCTATTATTATCCCTAATTTATGTGTTTATAATTTTAGGGCATTCGTAAGTCTTTTGAGACTTACACTTGTGGTTCCAACTTATCTGTTGTGTGATACTATCTACAACGCAACGCACGTGAGTTTTCACGGCACCTTTTTACTGTTTTAACTTGGGGGAGAAAACATGATTAAACTATTTTGAGATTTTGTAATTCGTATGTTATCGATGTTAAAGCTAATCGTAACACGCTATCACAGAAAGTCCTCATCTTATATCGGACCGTTAATATGGATCTTAGCGAGGTAATGTTTAGTAGTACTACCGGGTTTGACAAATCCCACCCGCGTTAGTCGCGCTAACTCGATTGGAGATCGAACGGGTGAAATGTAAGCCTACTCACATCGCCAGTGTTGATAGACCTGGCAGGAGGCAAATAAACAAATATTCAGCTTCGGTTGAGAGCGCTTAAGTTAAACATGAACATAGGTTAGCTACCTATAGATACATATTGAATGATCATAAATCTGGTAAACGCTTATTTATATATTGAAACCTGTGAACTCACCAACCCCGTGTTGACATCTTTTACATGTTTTCTCAGGTCGCTAAGATAAGGCACAGGTGCACGTTAGGACATACATGAGATTCTTCTATTTTGATTGTTACATTATAATAATTGTTTGGACTATTTTGGATTGTGTTGGTTTGGACATTTGGACTTTTGGGCGCGTGTGTTTTGCGTATTTTTTTTACGCTTCCGCATTTAAACTCTGTTTATTATGATATTTTCTTTTGAGTCCCATGTAGAGTCGTTCAATGTAACTAATGTCTGAGATCCTGGTTCGTCACTTCCCAAACGGTAAAACTCCGTTAGTTGAAATTGGGGGTGTGACATTATGCTTAGTTAAAGTCCACAATCAACGTTTGCACTTAAGTGGACCGTGTAGGGTTTTATGGTTACCGAATGCGTAAATAAAAATTAGACGAATATTATCATATCATTATAATACATAATATAATCAGATTAGGTTAGCTAAAACGTTCCGTGTCACCGGTCTAGCCATGATATTCACAGAAACGTTTTGGAGAATCATAGGATGCACTCGGCATAGCTGACACGAGCAAGCGGATTCTATTTTAGATTAGCGCGTGGTTAATTTAAGTTAGGTTAAGGTTTAGGATTAGAGATTAAAATAAATAAAACAAGTTAGTATGAAGGTTAGAATCAAAATAATAAGAAAAAAATAAAAAGGAACAAAGAGCGGTTTATACTTGATTCGTCACCCGAACTTGGTTCCTTGGCTTTTCCGATTTCCTCAAGGCTTGGAGGCGGGGGGGGGGGGGGGGGTTCTTGCAATTTCATGGCAGTAGTAAGAGGATCAAATCGCAGGTGGAGGGTGGAGGGGTTTAGGAGAGGAGTAGATGAAAAACACGGGGGATTAAGGGGGGTATTTATAGTTAAACGAATCCTTGAAAAATTGGGGAGGCTCCAAGGCTGCAAAATTCAGCTGATGGGGGCTGAGTTTTGCGAAATCTAGCTTGGGCTAGGTCCATGTGTGGGTGGGTTTGGTCCTAGCTTGGGCCGGTTGAGTGCGCGCATTCAAAAAATGTGATTTTAAGTATTTCAAAGCGAAATTAAATGTTTTCAACAAGAAACTTGATAGTCATAACAAAATGAGTATGTTTAGCTAAAAACATTTATGTTAAGATTATGTTAGTCGCGTACGGTAATTAACGGTCGGCGGACGAGAAAACGGGCTTTCTAGGGCATAACAAGTTGTGAAGGCACAATACATAGATTTACAAGCTTCTGTTGAACGTTTCAAGTGTAACAAGGTGTAACAACTTTAAGTTAATATTTTTGACGTTTGCATGATTGATAACAGGTTATGATGGGCCTATTGGGCCGAACATGGGCCCAATTCATGATTAAGCCATCCATAAGCATCTAGAGCATAAGGTAATGTATGATCAACATGTATGTCGTATGGGTAAACCAAGTGTAATAACATTCAAAACGGTTTACATTGATTAAATAAGTCTAGTACCAGATAAGTTAAACACGAAAGTCGCAGATGTTACAAAAATCAAGTATAACGTGTGAATGCGTCGTTCCGCACAGCGGCCAAGAGCAAAGCAGCACAAAGCATAGCGAGAGTCCTAGTAGCCTATAGCCATTCCCCCCACTGCATTTATGATGAGCTCCGCTACAACGGATCTCTTGACAGCAAGCGTAGCTCTCTGCTCGGCTACGATGGCCCTGTCTCTCAATGCTTAGGTGCCTCTCAGCCTCAGGTACTCGGTCAGATATAATGGTAATCCTGGCAGCATCCCTCTAGCAATCCTTTGACAGTCGGGATACCTACCCTTGTAGAGTCTGCAATGTGGCCTCGGATACTTGCACAAGCACATGCTTTATGCTCTTCTCAGTCTCTTTCCCAAGATCCTTTAGGGACATAATCTTCTCTTTAAGGTGCTCTAGTTGCTTCAGGTTGCCGCGTACCTTCTTCTGCTCCCATCACAGATCCGATAGTAGTCTATCGTACCGGTTTCATCGGGCTACCATGGTCCGGATCTTACACTCAATCGGCTCCCCGGTAATCGGTAAAGCGCGTGGTCCATATTATGACTACCCGATCTCGCGTCAAGTCCCACAATGTATTAGAAATGAACGTCCACTTTCTCACGTCAAACCTATCTTTCTTACTCTTAGGCTCAGGGACAGGTGTGCTCGAAGGAGAGGGTGGCGCCCTCTTTTTCGGGGTATGCTGAACTAGTGGCCTGTAGGGGCGATGTCGGTGCGGGTTGGCGATGTCACAAGTGCCCCTCTCGCGGGTCTTCTCAACTGTTGGAGCCTAAGACTCTGTCTTTGACTCAGCTTCATCGTCCTATGCTGGTTCTTCTCCCCTCTTCTCAAAATTAGTGTCGTCGGAGTCAGGGTGCTCCAGTACTGTCTCATCTGATGAGGTGTCCACTGTTGTCGATGGCGTGTACCTATACTCGTCCTTAGAATCTGAAATCTTGATCGGCTGGTTTGTAGATGACATATTCCTATAACATTTCAATAACAATTGCTATATTACATGAGTCTTATAAGTGTAAGCGAGAATTCTAAGTCTATGTGCGGAAGTGAAATACATATGAGACATCGGTTACCAATGGCTCTGATACCAGTCTGTCACACCCCCATTGAATTACTTATAATGTGGGGCGTGACCCGAGAGGCTCTTGACCATTGAATTACTTATAACGACCACTAAATGGATTTCAAAATATCCGTTTTAATGCATGTCTCGAATGAGGCCAAAATAAATTGACATTTTTTAGAGTGAATGTGCGTAAGCAATGTTTAAAAGTTACAACATTTGTGTAACTTCCCGAAAATATGCAAAGCTAACGAAGCAAATGGGGAGCGACACGATCATTTATTTAAGTATAATTAGGGGCGTGGGTTGCCACTAACGGTGCATTTAACTCATGTAAGTGAACCGATTAACCGTTTAAAACATAATTTGGGATCGAAACAAGCGAAGTAGAACCACAGGTACCCGGATGTAACCATGGGTTACATATAATAATTATTCTAGAAACCCTAAGCCATTCTCGGCTTGGGCTTGTGTGCGACGGCACGAGAAAACCGAGAGAGAGAGAGAGAGGAGTCGCCGGAGAGGCACAGTGGTGGTGGCACGTTCAACTCGCGGTGACGTTAGCGAGGAAGGAGCACACCCGTTGTAAGGTAATCCCCGAACCCTTGTTTGTCTATTCTTGTTTTGGGAACCGGTTAGGGTTTTGGTTGGTTACGTGAACATGAGCGACGAAGGGGCTGAGATGGCGTTGGCCGATGGCATTAGTGAAGGTGGTAGCGTAGGGAATCGCTGAGAAGGCGACGACAGCGGTTGGCGGAGGTCGGCGGCAGCCGAAGGCTACTATGGAGGTGCACCACAGCGATGAACAGTGGCGCGACGGCGGTGGTATATGGTTGGATAGCGGTATGCAGCAGAAAGGAAGCCGACGACGAGACTACGGTGGCGACAGTGGTGGTGGCGCGTTACGGCAAAGCAGGGCGGCGAACGGTGTGGTGGCTTGGCCATAGCAGCACATGGCAGTGTTCGGCGATGATGATGGTGTCGGAGTGTAACCGGTTTGGATAGCCGAAATGGTGGGCGATGCTAGTGGTGTCCGGTGGAAGAGGTGGACGACTCTAGTGGTAGTCGAGTGTCACATTTCGGGTTTTCGGTACACACTTTTATAATGTATAAACAATTCCAATTTGATGAAATACAAGTATATTTATTTAATTTTGTATGTATATAATGTACAAAGTATGTATTTTAATTTATGGATTTAAAATGATTAAAAAATTATATGTTTTAAACTTATATAAAATTTTAGATAAAAATATAAAATTTAATAGGTTTATATAAATAAATAAAATAATTTGACTAATATAAAGTAATTAATTTTTATAAAAATTAGTTTATGAAAATTATTTAAATATAAATTAAATTAAATTTTATTTTTAAAATAAATTAAATTAAATTATTTAAATAAAGTTTTGGGGCAGATTTTAAATAAACAAAACTTGAAGGTTTTAAAAAGAAAATAAGTCAAGGGACTGAATAGGGACAAATCAAACCACAAGGACTCATCCGTAATTATCCCAGGGATTTAATTAAAACAGAATCAAACTTTAGGGACCATAGTTGCCAAATCCCGATTCGTATTTCCGGTCACCTCCTCCATTGTCCGGCGGTCCAAGCTCTCTTCCGGCGAACCCCGACACGCCTGTTCCCTGCCCCTCGACAGCCAAAAAAGGACTCTCTGAGCTCGTCGCCTCCACGCGAACCTAAGCCCCCGACCAATTTGCCTTTTCATCATCAGATTGTGCACACACATCAACTGACCCGAAAGTCAACGCCGCAATACACCCACGCGGCTGGACCTCGACCATTGTAAGACGGCTCATTAGTTTCGGCTTGTCCAGACGAGTGTCTAGGCATACTCAATTGCATGTTTCACTGTCGGGATCAAGTTCGGCTATAAATAGCCATTTCTGGACCATCTCGAGCTCATTCCCCTTCCAACACTCGCTCTCACTTCAAATTGATACTGTCATCTTGTTCGTCTCTTATGTGCGAAGCTGTGACCGGATTTTCAGAGTCCAATTCATCCCAGATCGTGATTTCGATTATTTGGTATTTTCGGACAATCGTCCCCCCCCCCCTTCGCAGCTCAATTCGACCAGGTAATTAGCCCAATTTCGTTCCTTAACCTTCGTTTATCATGGTGATATCGATTCCGAACACCATCTAGACCACAACCCACTGATTCCCGGCCAAACGAGGTTGCCCGGACACGAGTCCTGGTCGTTGCCGATAACCAGTGGTCAATCCACTCGGTGCTTATAATTTATTTAACCTATTCCTAACCAGCGATGGGCTATAGCCCGGCTGGTCAGTGTCGTGTGCGGCGAGTGTGGTGTCCCAGGGTTCGAAACCTGTGGCCTCCGGTCCAACCATTTTTCCTCATTTTTCTCATTTTGAACCCCTGACCCCCACTAGACCCTTCCAACCTTTGAACCATTGACCCGCTTCACCATCTGAACCCGGATTCGGGTCTGGGTCAACCCGACCCGACCCGGTCCACAAAAATAAATAATTTTTAATTATTTTAAAAGTATTTTTAACACACTAATAAATACTTAAAACCCGTAAACTCGTTCCGTTTATTTTTAAAACGAACCCACGACTTTTACGCGCATTAACCCGTTAAAATTTTATAAAATAATAAACCCGATATTTTTAAACTTATTTAAATCGTTTTAACCCATGAAAAATAATCAACTAATATTTTTATAAATACAATAAACACGACATTTATTTGTTTAAAGATATATAATATTTTAACAAGGTATAAAATACATTTTTAGATATAAAATGATATTAAAAGTGTTATCATTTTTCAATATTTTTATACAAATAATTTCAAGAAATGGATTTATTTATAAATCCACACACTTTCAAAACACAAAGTACACATACGCAAACATACATTAATACACATTTATTTACATAGGGTTTCAACGTGCATAAACATCAACATACTTATCACCTACACGTGTGGATTAAAATACCCGCTTGCAAGGTGAGTTACATAGCCCCTCTTTTACATTTTTACATGCTTTGGGGTGAAACATTGTTACATATACATTTCATGCAACTCGAACAATTGTTTACACGCGTTATACATGTGGATTATATGCTCGTTCATTTTGATTATCTTGGGTATACATTCATTAACTGTAAAAAGCCAACGGTAATATTGATAGATCTATTGTGCCTGACCAGCCCACCCGGGTAGGGTGTTTATTATTGTATACTTGGATATAATCTTGTGTTATGTTCAATCATATCGGATATAGTGGGTAACTATATTCAATCATACCGGGCATAGCTGTCGTGCCATGTTCAATCGCGTCAATCAAGGTTTGAATTGTACTTAGATAAACAAGAAGGATTCAACCATATATGCTATGTTTAACAAGTTAAACAATGAGGTTGCAAAACATATTTATCAACTATTTATCGAGTCCATAAAACCTATGTACTCACCAACTTTTTAGTTGACACTTGATTTAACCAATGTTTCAGGTTTGGATATGTGATTGCTTGCTATAGATTCCTCCACTTAAGAACCTATGGACCTAGTTAATTAAATCAATGTTTTGTAATAGACTAGGTTATTTGACTCGTATTGTACTTGAATATTCGTTTCTTTTAATTAAATTAATGAATTATGCAACGTTTTAGTTATCATGTGCTTTTGAACAATCACCCATTGTCCGCCTCGATGATTCCGCCATCGGTCGGGTTGTGACATCGAGGGTGGAGTATGACGTAATATGTAGAGGTGATTAGGTGACAGCTCACGGTAGCGGCACGGCGTGGCGGTGGACGACAAGGGCGTTAGGGTACGAGGTGGACTCGTACGAATAGCAACGGTGGGATGAACTAGAGTTTCCCCTTCGTGCATGGCTTGCATGCGTATGGGGAATCCGACTCGTGCACGTGCGTGTTCGAATGACTAATGATTGCATGGTCTTAACATGCATGCATGGGAAACCGGATTGGATATGCGGTTTCTAATCCAGTTGAGGACGATTCGGTTTGGGTGAGCACGTGGAGCTATTGTTTCGTGGAAGGAAAAGACGAGCTGACGAGACGACGTTGGAATATATATATTTTATGTATGATACGAAGTATGTTTAGATGTGTTCTGATCATGTGACCCAACGTTTATTAGGTTTGGGGTTCGAGCTCGAACGGACGAGTTGCAAAGTAAGGACCGATACTCAGCATAACCTGTGAGTTTCTAATCCGCCTCTTTTAATGTTTTTAACGTTTTGGGGCTATCGTACATACTTACGAAATAATGTTTATTCAACTAAATGTGTTAGGGATTTCGGGTTCTAACCCGATGCGTTTTGAATATAAAATAATTGTTACGTGATCATAGAATCTATGGTGGGATCATGAAAATGTGTGAGTTAAGGGTATGGGTTATTAATGCGTGTCGTGTTAAGGGACGCACGAAAAGATTTGTGTCGTATATTAAATGCTTATGATATATGGTATGAGAAATATGTTTTTCTAAGATTATGCGTGAGGTGCAAGTATAGTTAATGAGTCATGTAATTGCTAGTATGTTGTTTATGTTGTGTGCTTTTCGTTGTATTTTTGAATCGTGTCATTATGGCACAGCAAATGGGATTGTGAAGGATGAGGTCCTTTGGGAAGTCACGAACGATGACGTATATTTAATAGGTCAATGATGAGCTCGGGGTGCGTCGTACGCCCTCACGAGGGTAACCCTGACGAGGGTGTAGTGACGAGGTATGTGTTTACGTGGGTGTTTATATATGTGTAGTATTGCATGCAATCGTTGAGTTATAATGATTATGCATGAGGTGATATTAATGTTGTAATGATAGTGTCACGTGTAGATGTTATTACTGTGGTATGTAGAGTTAAATTGACCGTTGAGTCGGGATTATGACGTGGCGCGTTTAAGTGTCGTGTCAGTTAATTATGAGAGCCTTGGTTAAGGTTGGGGGTGTTAATGTCTAGAGTATGTTTTGTTAACCAAGTGTCAAGTTAATACATGTTCTTAGGTATGAGTTATTAGTATAGTAGGTTCAGTCTATGTCAACTTGAAGGTAGGATTATTATTATTATTATTAGAAGTATGGGCTGAGTCTCGGGTGATGAACAGTCATGGGATGCCATGGGATAACATGGGTTTATTATTTCTTAATGAATCGTAAAACTATTTTATACGGACCGGAGGGTCCTAAGTGGAATAAACTAATGAATGTGTCATGATGGTTTTTGTTCAAATTAAACTATTAGAACTCACTCAACGTAGCTGACTTTGTGTGTACGTTAGATTGTTTTGCAGGTAAGCGTAGTGTGGACGTATCTTGGCTTGGGAGCGGTGTTATTCGGATTGGTGTGCAGACATTCATGAAGTAATTGAATATCATAAAATAACAATAAAATAATTTAGGAAGACTTACGCCGTAGTTTGATTAGTAATAAATGCATTTATAAAGAGAATGACCCGTTATGAGAACCAACTGTAAGATGCCCAGGTTAGGGTCTTACAATTTGAAATAAAGATGATGAAATATTGTTTTTCAAAATAGGGTGCCATGCATGAATAGTGTGTGACTCAGTGGGTGCATCCTAGCCACAAATCCTAGCATTCAACGACCAGAGATAAACATGCAAAAATGGGTTAACATAATGTTGGTGAGTTCACATGTTAAATGTAAAAGAAATCATATTCAAAAAATGTATGGAAGAAAAAAAACATATGCACTTTACACAATCATTATTGATCAGACAAAACCAAAAATTATCATAAGTCCGTCAACCGACGCTCAACTGTAGCCACTGTAAAAGAAAAGGATGTGGTTCGCTTCTTTATGCCTTGCAATTGTTAAATCCAACGGTACTGCCCATGATCACCTCGCTTACGGCCAAATTAACAGTTGACTCCGAGAGGACTTTGTACACACCATGTAAAAAACTTATATAACTAATATAAATGTGCAAGAATGGAAAATATGGCTATTGAAAAATGTAATGTTCGAACATGTATCTCTCCCCAAAAGGAAAATGAGTAAAACGGGGCTGTGAGAACTCACCTGATAAAGCGCTAAAATGACGTGAAAAGTCTTAGAAAATCGTAGCTAAATGAGACAACCTACTCGTGCCCTAAGAAACATTTAGATCTTAAGGTCTAAGTATTTGTAAATATTTGACTATGAACTATATGCATCCAAATAAGTTGTTTGAAAAGTGACTTTGACATTTAAAAGACTTTTTGACATAACGACCCGTTGGTGACACGTTGGACTTAAGTATTCAAATCCTAATATCGAATTCAAACCTACTTTGAAATAGTCTATTATCATTTAATAAACACATTAGTACGTTCGATTTTAATTTTGAACTTGAAACACAACTTTTGATACATTAAAGTTTTCTTAATTGGAAAGCCAAGTTTTTGAGTCCTAAATATGGCAACCATGCAAATTTAATGTTCACACATGAAATTAGGCATGTTATAACACATATAGAACATTTCAATGTTTACTTGATAAAAATGGACAATCATGCGAGTTTCGGATAATTAAAGTTCCCTATTATAGCAAGATCATGTCAAATTGCCATGTTTATGGAATGACAATCACATATTATAATAAAATGCACTTAGTTAAGTGCTACTAAGTCATTTAAACCTTCTAAACATGTTAACAACTTGTTAACACATCTTTTGGAAAAATAAAGTTTCCTTATTTAGAAACCGGGCTCTTGAACTCATACGCACGCATTTTAATCCATCATTTGCGTTATACATACTTCCATAATGTTCACTATACTAGTTTCATGCTTTAAATGTACCCAATCATCAAGTTTTCATAAATGTCAAGAAACAAAGTTTATAAAAATAGAAAACAAGCCTAAAAGCATCATGGATAAGTGATTTTATCAAAAAAAGATCATACAATTTCTATATCTAGTGTTTATGCATCATTTCGAGCAAACAAATCACATCCTAACCTGTTTTAACCAAAACCCAAATTTTAAAGTTTCCATAAATAGAACCGAGCATGAAATCTCATATGACCAAAAGTTCTAGCTAGCAAATATACACATATTATCCATTATTTATACATATCCAACTATTTTCCATCATTAAATCAACCTAAACATGGCATCAAGCATGAAACCCAAAATTAATGTTTCCTAAAATAGAAAAACTGAGCATGCATGTATCATCTAACACTTTTGACAACAAAGTTTGTAAATATTATTCATCTACAACTGTTACTACAACATAATCCATCATCAAATCAACAAAATCACATCATCTAACATATTCTCATATAATAAAGTTTCTTTATACGAAAACCGAGCATGTGAACAAAACCCGAGTCCAAAACCACCAAAAATATGTACCATTTTAGTTATAAAACTCATTTCTTTCAAGAATATATGGTTAATCTTTCATAAAAAATCATGTTTTCTTTGGATCATGTTCATTTGAATATGAAGAAGAAAGGGAGAAAAAGGTGGGTTTTGATCTTACCAAACTTGAAAATGGATGGATTGATGGATGAATCTTCTTGAAAATGATTGATTCTTGATGTTGGTTGCTTGAATTTAGAGTAAACAAGATAAACAAAAAATGGTGGATGGTGGTGGTGTGGGTGATCTTGGCCGAAAAAAGGGAGAGGTAGAAAGAGTGGGTGAAGTGGGAGTGGGGGGAAGATGGTGGGTGTTTTTAGGGGGTTTTGACACCGGGTGATGAGAAAAAAATAGTCACCAATTTATTAATGAAAGTCCCGATTTATTTAAAAACAATTTTGGCTCATGTTGGTAATAGTTTTGTCTATAAATAGTGCTTAGTTCTTGTTCATTTGTAACTTCTGGAATTACAACTTGTAAGCACTATTTTCAGATAATACAAGGAGCTTATCAATATCTTGTCTTGTGTGTGATCCTATAGTGTATGTGTGTGTTCGAGACGTGCGTATTCGTTAGGATTCCGCACTACGCGTACGTGTTGCGTGTTTTATGATTGTGACAGATCCGTAGACCCGCTGGGACCTACAAGTGGTATCAGAGCAATTGCTCTTGATTAGAGATTGTCGTTTGACAATGTTTCGATTAGATTTACACTCCAAGATTGAGATTTTTGAAGATTTTTGTATTCATGAAGATTGTTGCTGTTTTTGAAGAGAATATTGATTGATTTCATCATTTTTGGTGTTGATTTAAAGTTGATCCGATAGAAGTGTTCTAATTCATAAATTGAAGATTCCTACGGAAAGAATTCTATTAATTCATTCAAATTTGCAAGATATGATGACTTCCAGTCCAGTTCGTGTGTTTGGGTGATAGAACATTCCTTCTTGTTCCTTAGCTAAAACAGGTGAACTTGTCCAAGCAGTTACTGGCGAACTTGTTAAGTTCGCTACATCCATCTCAGGCGAATTTGTTAAGTTCGCTACATGCAGAACTTCTTCAAAATTTTCTAAGTGTTGAATTTTTCAAAGATTTCAAAGATGTCTACTCCTACTCATGTTAGTGTGAATAACATGACACATGCGCTAAATCATGACAATGAGATTGGTACTCCAACCAAGCCACCAAGACTTATGAATCTCAAAGATTACTCAAATTGGAATAGTCGATTTGAAAATTATGTCAACATTAATGATGCAAGCTTGTGGATTCCAATCAGTGAAGGTTATGAGTATCATGTTCATCGTCATATGGGAGTGTCGGAGACACCAAAACTAGTCTCAGCTCTTACTGATGAAGAGAAGAAATTGTATGATCGTGAAAAGAAATTTCTTGCAGCTTTATCCATGTGTTTACCTCTTGATATCAACCATACCTTCAAGAAATTCAAAACTTCTCGTGATCTTTAGGAAGGTCTAGCAAAAAGATGTGAAGTAAGCACATATATTAAGAAAAGCACGAGAGAGTTGCTTAAGAAGCAATTTAGTGTATTCAAACACTTTGATGGTGAATCTGTTGATGAACTGAAGTCAAGTTATTATCATCTTTTAAGTGAAATGGTGAACAATGATATCACTTACAAGAATAAGAAGATTCTTGAGAAATTTCTAGATGCATTACCAGCTCATTTTGAGATGTATACCATAGTGACCAAGGAACAACCTGGATTTGATGATTTGAGTCTTGAAGACTTAATGGTAAGATTCAGTCTTATGATTTGAATAAACAGAAGAAAGATACAGTTTATCAAGATCCAAGTATCTACTTTGGTAAAGGCACATCTACACAGATGTCTGGAGGAGTTGCTTTGCTTTCTGGAGATGTCTTGGAATGTTCAAAAGAAACTCTTGTAATGAAGGATCATGCTTTGTTGCTTCAAGTTCTGGATGTTCAAAGAATTCTAAAAGTGAAAATTATTCATGTTCTCAAAAGGTGTCTTCTACAACTGCAGATGATATGATGGCCATGGTTGCTTCATTTCTTAACATCTTATGAAAACTTTATTGGTGGTAAAATCATTGATCCAGATATGATTGAAGAAGATTTCAAGCAATTGGATAAATATGCTTTAGAAGAGATGAACATTCAATGGAATATGGCATTATGGATGCGACAAGGAAAATATCATCTGAAGAGAACAGGAAAGAAGTTTATTGGAGCTTAAATAAAGACAAAGATGGGATTAGATAAGTTAAAGGTGAAATGCTATAACTGTCATAAATTTGGACATTTTTCTAGAGAATGCACAAAACATAGAACTAAGAATTAAAATTCTTCAAACAGTCAAGGCAATCAGAATAAGCAAAACACTTCCGCAACTTTAATGTCCCAACAAGATGAAAATTATGACTGGGGCATTCATTTTGAAGATATTGTTGCTCATGTCAGTCAAGCGTTTATTGCTGAAGTTCATACTGAAGATGGAAATGAGAGCAGTTCTTCTAATTGTAAATCTACAGATTCTGGGAACTTAGCTGAAAGTAAGGAGTCGCTTACTCAAAAAGTTGAACCGATGTTTTCAAATGAAGACGTGCTTAGTGATGGAGCTGCTGGAAAAGTTACAGAAAGTATTGCTGAGATGTTAGCTGAAGGAAATGCATTCATGGTTGATCCTAAACAGGTACAACAAGTTATGTCTTATCCTAAATGAATTGATTCTGATTTCAAAATTACAATATTTTGTGATGACAACACAAATCTGATTTTTGACATGAAGGCGATTTACACATCTAATCAAACTTTGAAAGAAAATGAAAATATTTTGAAAACTAAAATTGAATCTTTAAAATATGACATTAAAGTTTTACAAATCAAAGTTAATGAACAAGCTTTTCATCTAGATGTGTTATACTCAGAGTATGAAAAGAAAATCAATGAACTCGCCATATCACAGACAGAAGTAACACAATTGTTACGAAAGCTTGAAAGTTATAAGAATTCCAGTTTTTTGTTGGAATATTATAATGAGAAAGCTTCATGTGAAAAAGTTGTTGGAGGAATAGGTTCTTGTCCTTCTTTTGATGACAAAGCCATTAGGGGAGGTGTTGGATATTGTCCACCTTTCAATGGTAATTACACTTCTTGTCTTACTTAGGAAGTAACAGATGAAAATTTGGAACCAAAAACTGTCCTAAATGTCAATCCTGTTACTGGTGAGGATATGATATATGATGATTCAACTGATGATGAAGTTTTTGATCCAAACAAACCTGAAGGTGTTGTGAGAGATTGTGTGGTGAAAAATGGTAACTAGAGATAGATGTATTTTGACTGAATCGGATAAGAAGGTTGAACAACGAAAACCTAAATCTACATATAAACAGGTTAAACCTTTTGTAAGTAGTGTTTTTGATTTTCAAGAAAATAATAATATTGAGAAACTAACAACTCTTGAATTTTACCAAAGGAAAGTTGAAAAAGAAAACCAAAAGGTTGTTCAAAATTCAAACACTGTTTCACAGTGTTCATCATCCAGCTCAAAAAGGGTTTAGAGGAAAAAGTATGTCAGAGTATACAAAGAAAAGCGTACTTGCTTTCATTGTAGATTGGTTGGTCATATTTTAAAAGATTGTCCACACAAGAATATGGGGAAGCTTCTAGAGAATCCCAAATTGGCAAGACATTTTATGAATCCACCTGAGAAGTAAGTGGTGAAAACTGTTGATGTAAATCTTAAAGTGGATAAGGGAGTGAAGCAGCCAGTCAAGATTACATCTATTCCAGTAAAGAGTGTAGAGAAGGTTGTGTCGTCTGGTGTTAATGAACAACAGAAAGTGAAATTGTCGAGACCGCAAAGACGACGAAGAAATAGAAGGTTGAGAAAGCTTTTGGAACAACCTGTGATGAAAGATAATGTTGAAGCTTCTGAATCATTAAAAGAAAGTGAAAAAGTTCAAGTTCAATCCTAATGGAAACCAAAGAATCAAGTTTCTGTTTCTGAGAAACAATCTCCTAAAATAGAGGAGAGATTTGATTGTGTTTGTAGGTCCCTCGGGTGTCTCGGATCGTTACGTGCGAGTGTGTGACTAGTCGGACCGGGTGCAGAATTCCCGTGACCAGTTGGAGTATCAAACAACACAAAGTAAACCGAAAACAAACAAAGAGATACTTCAAAGTTCGTCTATTGATAATCATAGCCAGTTACAGAGGATAATGAGTGCGTACATAAATTATGTTACTACCAGCTATATATACTAGACCTGATGCCTGCGTACTTAGCAAGTGCGCGGGACTTTGTTCCTGCTTACTTAACAAGTACGTAAACAATTGTTCTTGCGTACTTGTTAAGTACGCAGGTAATAATACCTGCGCACTTAGCTAAGTGCGCACAACACTTAACACAGACAACTAAGTACAAGTACATACATACATGTTTACAACTCGATAAACAAATACATACAGGTACATAATACAAGTACAAATACAGAAAGTAAAGATACAAAAGCATAAGACAATATCCAGAGTGTCTGTCACACAAATGTGCTCCAACACACTCCCCCTTAACAACAACTCTGGATTATCTTTGGTCTTCAACCTCCTCCAGCTCTAGCTTCCCATCTTTAGCTTGTAATCAAGACAGAATTTGACTAGCTTGTCGTATCTTGATGCTTCAAGCTTTGTCCACTCATCCGTGTAGATGCAATAATTCTTGTTGAGAACCGCCAGGTCTTTCACAGATAAATTGATGAAAGTGATTTCGTCAAAAACCCTGATCAGCTCCTTAGGTTCCAGGCTTCCATTTACAGACCTAACTCTTCCAATCACCACCGCCTCGCCCGTCTTTTGGTCCACGTACCGGTACCATATGTTACCAAGGCTATCCTAAGATAACTTGCTCAGGGGAATCTTGGTTTCCCACAGCACTGGCTTGTAAACCAACTTCTTTATACTTCGGTTAGTAACGGGATGTTTGACACTCTTATACCGGACTCTCTTGGGCATTTGAGGCTTGAAAACCTCGAAGTTTCCCGATCTTCCCTCTCATTATAGTGCACCCCACAAACCCTTTGCTACTGCATGACTTGTGTCACCTAGCAGCTCACGATTTCAAGGTTCTCCATATCGTACTTCGGCAGGGAGCTGAACGCCTCACTGGTGGGTTACAAGTATTGAACCCCACCATCTCGTTTGATGGATAACAACTTCTTGTCGTCGTAGAACTTGACAGACAAGATCATACCTGTAGCTCCGTGTTTGTCTATGATAGATGTCTTTTGCTACACAGGAGCTTGATCCTTAGTAAACCATCCGCAAGGATATTTACTCTTCCATGCTTCAGGATCAACAGGTTCGGGATCGGTGGGAGAGGCTTCAGTTGAGGTTGCTGCACAACTAGCCTCTGCAACAGTTTCAGGCTCTACTGAACCTATGTTGAAAGTAGCTTCAAAGGCTGGAGCTTCAAAGATCTCTCCATCCTCAAGCTCGTAAACTTCTTCACAGTGCTCCTTGGGAAACTCCACCACAACGTCTTCATCCTCCATATCCCATTCGTCATCTGACTCGATCTCTCATTCTTCTAAATTGCTGAGAGCAACGATTTGAGCTTCTTTGGAATAGTCTGGCTCAATCAGTAGAATTACCTCATCAGATAGGTCGTTAAGGACATCAGCCACAGACTTTCCTTTACCACATCCACTACCAGAAACATCACCCGCATGTTGAGTAGACTCCCCCTCAGCTATAGGCACAACAGAAATAGGAACAATAGCTAACGCTTGTTGCTCACTTCCACTAGGACCGGCTTTAGGATCCTTGTCTGTGTCATCATCCCTAGTCAAGTCGACTAGATGACAAGCCTTATCACTACTTGGCTTCATTGGCTTCTCCTTCTCTTTCAACAACTCCTGAATCTTCTCCCCCTGAGCAGCAAGCGTTTGGGTCATGTCACATACCAACTTAACCATCAGTCCATGCTATTTACGCTGCAACTCATCAACATCCCGTTGTTTCCTTAAAATGGCTACTTCATCAACTAAAGAATTAATCTGACCTTGTTGCTTCTTAGACTCTTCCCTTGACTTCAGTACCGTCTCAAGCAAACCAGCTACCTGAGTCTCTAGAGTAGCAATCCTTGCGTCAAGTGGATCAGGATCCCTAGACGTAGAGGCTTCGGCTGTATGAGTGGGAAAGGTGAAGATCTCATAAAATTCAAACCCGTGGGTGAATTCACCATAAGAAAAGGGTTCACAGATGGGTTGAAGGGTGATAGTCGGAATGGTGGTTGGGATTGTGGTGGTTTCAATGGTGGTTGGCGTGATAGTAATCGACTCCGTTTGAATTGGACTCGGCACCATCACCTGTTAGACAGATTGAAAAGGGAGGGATACTATTACAAGAACCTCCTTTGTGACAGTAGTGGCAGTCATTTCAGTAGTAAGTCGTGGCAGTCGCCTCCTTCGATATACCTGGGTTGAGGTCGAGGTAGAGGTTGAGGTAGTGCTCATGACCTCAGTGATTGGTTGCCGTGAAGCACGAGTTTCAACTTCTCTAAGGATAGCCGCAAATGGCCTATCCCCCTTCTGCTTTACTCTTCTCTCTCTCCTCTGTCTTCGTACCTCAGTATCCGACTCATGATCATATTCACTGTCGGTACTATCTTGTCTTTATCTTTTAGAGAATGACTCGAGAAGGGAAACCTTCGTCATCCTTCTGGGGTGTGATTCATCAGGTGCATCATCAGAGCCAGATGAATCAGATTCAGTAGCTTTAGAATCCTACTCTTCAGCACCATCTCCTCCTTCTTGTTCTTCATCATCGCCATCTTCAGAATCATCACTCTCAAAACCTTCATTTCCTTCCTCTTCCTCCTCCACTTGTTCATCAGAATGTTCACTCATTTTAGGCTCAGACTAAGCACTAAATCATCTGAAGTCTGGAGGGGCCGCATATGCTTCATTGATAAGATGGCCAAAGAGAGGGGTGTGCAGAAGGGTAGGTTCCACACTGTCTGGCGTTAGGAATTGTGAAAACACTCTCTTGGGCACCGTCTTGACTTGTAGTCTTTCTCCAATTACCGAAATATTTGTCAAAGCATCATTGATCAGCATCTGAACAAATCGTGGGTACAACAGGAATCTAAAATTCTCCGTCGTATTGATTTGATCAGTTATAGCCTTGTAGATATATTTGGAGAAGTTGTAGCCCTTGTTGAGAGACAACCCAACCATTGCAGCTACCAAGTCGTGACCCATGCATCCTTGCCTGCCTTCCTTAAAGAGATGCACATGATCATGGCGTGTGTAATGTAACGCCACTGGTCTAGTACCCACATATTCTTGTATGAGGCATAATCCCTTTCACTGACATAGCCCATTCTATGTCTCCAGCATCCATCAACGAAGTAGTCAGGATAAGTAACCAGGTCAGTTGCTAGATCCCTGAACTGCAACACTCGTCTAATGGTGTCTTCAGAAATAGCAATATCATGACCCACTATAGTAGCCCTATTGACGTTTGCGGTTACCGTACAGTCATGATTAGCAGTTTCCCAGAACTGTTCCAGGTACGGTCTTTAGACGAATGGATTAGCAGAAATGGCATAGCTGATCTTCGAACGATTCAGAAAATCAACTATCTCCCTATATTGTAGTGCAGCACCCTTCCATTATGGATGTGTGAGAGCTAGAAGATCGAACTCCCTGGTAAAAGCACGAGCCATCACTTCAAGAACACACAATAAACACTATAAGAACAAATAGACTCATTGGAATTGAACAAACATGACAAGGTATATCACATTCACTTTGAACTGAATTTTCAGACTTAGGAAAATTTTCAAGTCGACCTCCTTCGTACTTAACAAGTAAGAAGGGTTTATGTCTTGCGTACTTACCAAGTACGCAAGAGTGATCTCTTGCGTACTTACCAATAGCGCAAGATCTAACACTTGTTCAACTCAATCAAATTTTTAGAATCAGTGAATGATTGATTTTGAACACCACAAGGTCGAAAAACAAATGTAGGACCTATGGGACCAACACCAACATCAAAAACTTGCTAAACCTCGGTCATATTAACCTAGCACTGGTCCGATGCTAAAGCTCGGCACCACAGTGGGTCAAAATCAAAATCGAGACAAGTTAAGGACGAATTCTAGGTGATTGAGCTTCGATTAATGCTTTTAAACTTGTATTAGGTCATAATTTGGGTCAAGAACAACCAAACACGATACAAAACTCATCATCAAAACCCTAGTTCTTGAGAGTCAAGAAATCGGTCCAAAACAATCGACTTTGTGGATGAAATCGTACTAGATTCTCACAAAGTGTTAGTAAGGTGAAGATGAAACTAAGATTGAGAAGAAAAATCTTGGAGGAACACACGAGATTTTTAGGAAAATCTGTGCAGGGATACACAATAGTGTAGAGTCGTTTGAAAAAGTTCTAACGCCCGTATTTATACCCCACATACACTAGTCGTGCATATTTGTTAAGTGCGCAGGACTTAACTCCTACGTACTTACTAAGTACGCATGACTTAAGTCTTGCGTACTTGATAACTACGAAGGGTGTATTTCTTGCGCACTTAACAAGTATGCAGAAACTTTTGTGTACTCAACCGTTCAACTCAAATTATGAAGATGTCAAGTCAAATAGCAAACAGGATATGAACATTCAATGTAGAGGTTTCAAAAACATTTAAGGAAGTTAAACACAAATATTTTTGGTCTTTTTCTGAATGAAGATATACAAGGATATACACACAAGCTATTTTTGGTCAAAGTCTTGACCAGAGGATCATATAAGACTATTATAAGCAAAAATGATACAATATAATCATCAAAGAATCTGGGATCATGTCATGGATTACTACTTATTCATACGTAATAAGCAATATAAACAAGTAATTCAAGTTGGCAATATTATAAGATTTGAAACCATAAGCATCTTTCTATCACGTTCTTGTGTGTTAATGTATTCATTATAAGTATACAACGTGTACCCCCACACTTATGCTACCTAAATTTAAAGTTGCATAATCTCAAGCCATCTAAGATTTTCTCAATGATTTTCAAAATTTCCAGAATGAAGTTACATCAATTAGCACAGAAAAATCAAGCAGAATCCATAAGGATTATCTGGAATCATAAGATTAAGAATCGAGTGATTCATATGTCTTGGTTTCATAGGACTTTGTAAGGCCCCAAACCCGGGAGACCTCACTTGTTGGATTTACACATTCACAAACGGTTCTTAAACTTGAATATCAAAATAACTCAGTGGAAAATACTTCATTAAAACATAAAATAACATAACATTATTCAACATGCGGAAGCGTAAGCATTGTTTAAACATAACAATAATGTAAATCAAATCATAACATGATGCCAGTCTTCATAAGCCATCGGGTAACTCTTCATCACTAGCCAGGCGTCACCGTCCATCCTCGCAACCTGCCTTAACCAGAATGTGCATACTAAAAAGTCAGCTACGCTGGCGAGTTCTAGCTTTACATAAAACTTTCACATAACCATTTGCCAAAAACTTTTCATTCATTTATTTAATAAAAGCGTACGTAAAATCCGGCCATAACATAACATTAAACACAAGTCAACAATAAACTGAATCTGCACCTTTTCGTAACCGTCAATTCCTCATTACAGCACGGTACTTCATAGAGTACACGCACCGACCATGAGTAAGGTGCTCCATAGAGCACACGGACCCACATTAACCATTCGTAACCGTTAATTCCCTTCAAGAACGGCTTCCCAAAGGATAGCGCGTACCACACCTTAAGTACTATTCCCTCGCAGAGAATAGTACCTCATTAGGGATCCTGGTAATCCCCCATTGCTGACCGTCATCACCCCTTTCCACCCAGTTGTACAACTGTTGGCCAGCCACAAAGGCCCCTATAAAGGTAAGGCCCATACATGTATACATACCTTAGTTCCCGAAGGAACTCATGGCAGATTCGTTCATTTCGTGACTTTCATAAAAACCTTTACTTCTTTTCAATTAAAGCATTCGCACATTTTATTAAATAGCATTTCATTTGTAAACATTTCATAAACTTTATTTGGCAAAACATTTCATAAACACATTTCACCTTTCCTTTTGTAAACATTATTTCATCAAACATTATCGTGTATGTATGCACACCAGCCCAAAACATAGTTCAAAACATTAAAAGTAGGGCTCTAGAACTCACCTAGTAAGCTAGTCTCGTTCTGTCCTAACAACGGTCCAACGAGCGTCACACACGATCTGAATTGGTTAATTACACATACATCAGACCTAATCTAAATTACACGTTTTTACTCATTCTGATCTAGGTGTACTTAAGGCTAAGTTCGCTGCCCATAGCCTAGGTGAACATATAGGCAAACTTACCAGGCTAACATAACCAAGTTCGCCCCTTGATGCCATAAGCGAACTTACCAGGCAAACATAACCAAATTCGCCCCCTTAAGTTCGCTTACTTCATGCTCCAAGCGAACTTGATAAGTTCGCCCCAATCCTTGCTAGGTGAACTTGATAAGTTCTCCTGTCGGGCTGTCTTCTTCCCAAAAAATCCGAAGTTCTTGCATGCGAATCTGATTATGTCAAGATCCCAACTTTCTATGCTCAAAATGTTCGCTTTTCCTTCTAGACGCTAGACCTAAGCTTATTTTCAAGTTTTATCAGTAAAAACGTTACCTTTTTACCCAAAACACGAAAACCTAACATAAGCTAAAATCTTAAATATAGCTCAAGTTGTTACCTGAATCGAGATTCTGATTCGGAGGTTATCTTCACGAGCATTGGAGACACGAGCGGGTACGATCTTGAGTGATTCCAACACTTTCTCTCTCAACGGTTTTCTCTCTCTAGAAGTTGCAAATGAAATAAATGAGGAAGGTTTAGGCTATTTATGGGAGAAACCTCCCTCAAGTTCGCCTCCCCCTCCCTTCCCACGCTCGCCCGGCCCGGCCTGCGGGCTTTATTCATTCCATTTGTTCCGCTTTGAACCCGTTATCTTTATTTCTCATTTTTATTTTTGGGATGTTACAAGTCTACCCCCCTTACAATAGGTTTCGTCCCCGAAATCTATCATAGGTCAAATAGATAAGGGTACGACTCCCTCATTTCCGTCTCCGTTTCCCATGTAGCCTTCGATCCCTTTCGGTGCTTCCATTGGACTTTAACCAATTGGATCAATTTGTTACGTAAACGTTTCTCCTTTCAGTCTAAGATAGCCATGGGTTCTTCAATGTAGCTAAGGCTACGTGAGCCAATTCATCCGCCAAACACTTTCGTAAGTGTGACACATGGAATGTAAGATGGATCCCACTTAACTCATCAGGCAACTCCAACCGATAAGCGACTTCACCAACCCGTGCCGCTATTCTGATTGGTCTGACAAACCTCAGACTTAACTTTCCTCTATTCCTGAATCGTATGATCTGTTAGGACATAGATTTGTAATGACAAAAGCTTGTAATAGTTAGATTTTATGTCTTTATGTTTTTGTTATGAAATTGTATAAAGTTGCTAAGTGTTTTTACAAGTGTGCCTAGAGGCGAACTTGTTAAATTCGCCTGGTCTATCAGAGGCGAACTTAATAAGTTCGCTTAGGTCTAACTAAGGCGAACTTGTTAAGTTCGCTTAGTCTGTTTCAGGCGAACTTAATAAGTTCGCTTACAGCAGGTTAGTTTCTATATATATGTGTTTACATAGTCATTAGACAGAGAACAGAATAGAGAGAACCAAGAGATAAACTTGTCTGATTGAGTCTGTAACCACTGTGATTTGGAATATAATTGAGAAGTTTATTTACTCGTGTTGTTTGAATTGTCGGTTAGTATACAAACGTTAACACGAAGGATTCCGCACTTCGTGTTATAGCAACGTCATATCACGAGTTTGATCAGTAGTTGAGTTACCTGGACCTACAAGTGGTATCAGAGCATATGCTCGTGAATTAAGTACGATTCTCGGTGATTAGTGACGGTTTTTGTGTACAATTCGACAAGAAATTCAACATTTTTGAATTTTCTGCAACAATGGAGTTTTTCAAGTTCTTGAAGATCGTTTCTCTGCTGAATTCGTGTTTTTGGAAGTGTTTTTGACGAAATTTGTCCGATAGACCTGTTCTATTTGATAAAATTCATATTCCTACGGTTAAATTTCATCAATTCGCTGAGAAATCATGATTTTTGAAGTTCTTTGTTCGTGTTTGAGAAAAGATTCCTCTGAGTTTGTTACAGCAGTTTAAGCGAACATGCTGAGTTCCTGTGAAGGCGAACTTAGCAAGCGAACTTATAAGCGAACTTACCTGATTTCCTCCTTAAGCGAACTTGTCTTGTTCGCCTGATCTCAAGTTCGCTTAGTACTCACTAAAGCGAACTTATTAAGTTCTCCTGAGGGTAAGACTGCTCTATACTTGGAAAATTTTTCAGAAATTTTTTTTTTAACATGGCTAATATGGTTCAAGTCATAAACATGTTCAATTATGACAATGAGATTGGTACATCTCAAAAACCTCCAAAGTTGTTGAATCTAGCTGATTATTCAAATTGGAAAGATCGGTTCGTATCTTTTACCGATACTAGTTTGTGGATTCCGATTTTGGAAGGATATACGCATCCTACGTATTCATGGATGGGAAAGGATGATGTTCCGAAGCCAGTGTCAGCATTAACTACTGAAGAGAAGATGTTATTTGATCGAGAAAAGAAAGCAATTGCTAGCATTTCTATGTCTCTTCCAAAAGAAATTTATCACAGTTTTAAACAGTTTAAGTCTTCTCAACAACTGTGGGAACCTTTACAGAAAAGGTGTGAAGGGAGTTTAGATGTGAAAAAGAGTAGAAAAGAATTACTAAAGAAGCAGTTCCTAGTCTTTAAACATTTTCAAAATGAATCTTTGGATGATCTTGCTACAATATTCTATCATCTTCTTAGTGAACTGGCTAGTACATCTGTGGTATATGAGACTGAGGAAATCAATGATAAATTCTTGGAGGCTTTACCATCAAAGTTTGATGTGTATATGGTTTTGATCAAAGAAAATGTTAAGTACAAAACCATGTCTCTTGAAGAAGTCCTAGGAAAGATTCAGTCACATGACATGAATATGAAGAAGAAAGAGACTAATATGGAGCATATCCAGGATCCCTCAATGTATTTTGCCAAATCTACTGGTAAATCTGGTACTGGAGTGGCATTCTTTTCTGGTGATGCTCAAGAGTCTTCAAATGATCAGTGTTCTAGAGTTCCAATTTATTCTGGTCATACAAGCCATTCTGGATTTTCTGCTACTACTGCTTCAACATCATCTGGATCTCATGTGAATCAGAAAGTTGCTGATGATTATCTTGCTATGTTTACTTCATTCATGGCATCATATGAAAATTTCATTAGAGGAAAAATACATGATCCTGAGGTAATAGAAAAAGATTTCAGACAGATTGACCCTGTTGATCTGGAAGAAATGAATATCCAATGGAATATGGCCATGTTAATGAGACAAGCTAAAGATTTCTTGAAGAGAACTGGCAGAAAATATATTGGTTCAAATAGTCGATCGCGTATGGGTTTTGATAAGAGCAAAGTTAGGTGTTACAACTGCCAAGAATATGGTTACTTTGCTAAGGAGTGTGTAAAGCCAAAGGTAGAATTTGATTCTCAAAAGAAGCAATCTAACTTTCAGCATAATAGGAATCAGTCACATGGTTCATCTGGTAATCAAAGTCATGGTCCTTCTGGTAATACAAATCATGCATCTGCATCATCAGCTCTAGTTGCTCAAAAAGATGAAAATTATGATTAGGGCATTCATCTGGAAGATTTGGTGGGTGCTGTGAGTCAGGCTTTTGTTGCAGAAATTCATTTAGAAAAACCAGAAGAGTCTACTGATGATGAAAGTTCTAGTGATGATTCGTGTGATGATGATAGTGTTCCAAGCGTGGATGATGAGGAAGAAAGAGGGCAATGTATTGATTCTGATGCTGTGTCAGGAGTTGCTGAGGAAGAAATTGTTCTTACAGAAAATGCTTCAGTTGGTGAAGATTCAGAGAATATTCCAATTGCCAAAGTATTCATGGCAGACATGTCTGACCGACTAAGGTAAAAGACTCTGTTTGTCATATATACTGTTCTAATTGTATTTCTGTTAAAGATAAACTACAAAAAGTCAGGGATGATAACACAAACTTGATTTGTGACATGAAATCAATGCATTCAGTTAATCGGAAACTGAAAGATAATGATAAATTGTGCATTGATAGAATTGAGTCTTTGAAAAGAGACTTAAATTCTCTTGGGTTAAAATACAAAGAGCAGGGTTATCATCTAAATATGGCTTATGCGGAAATCGAAAAACGAAATGAAGTAGTTGCTCAAAAGAACAAGGAGATTTCTGAAAAAGAATCTGAGGTGATAAAGTTACATAGAAAGCTGGAACAGTTTGAGAATTCATCTGTAGTTTTGGATTATTTTAATGCTAATGCTGATCCCACAAAAGGGTTGCTGGTATTGGGTTTGTTCCTCCTCCGTTCAATGCAAATTATGTGGTTGAGCCTGAAATCATTCATGAAGAGGAGATTGATCCCAAGACAGTATTAAAAGTGAATCCAGTGACGGGTGAAGACATGGTGTATGATTATGATACAGAGGATGAAGTGTTTGATGATTCAAAGGTTGAAGGCATTCCGAGAGAAGTGAAAATTGAGGAACCAAAGGTTGTGAAGAATGTTACTCGGGATAGGTGCATTTTGACTGAACCTGAAGAGGTGAAAATGGTTCAAACTAAACTTTCTCCAATCTTACAGTCAAGTGGGTTTGTGGCGGCTGGTTTTCAAAAGATGAATTCTTCAAAGGTGCCAAAACAGACTTATGTTCCTAAGAAGCCGATAAATTGTTCAGGGCATTCCTCTGAAGCTTATTCTTCTGATGGTTCTTCGAATTCAAAGAAAACATATTATTTTAGAAGTTATCAAGAAAGAAGAGTGTGTTTTCATTGCAATGAGCCTGGTCATATTTTGATTAATTGTCCATACAAGAACAAGGGTAAAATGAAGACTGTTCCTTCACAACCGAAAGTGGTGAAGATTCTGAAAAGAAAAGATGAGGGAAAATCGTCTTCTAGTTTGGAGAAAGATATGACTGGACGATCTTTTGTTACTTCCCCTGGAATTAAACAACAGAATACATTGCATGCTAAATCTTTTGTATGCAGAGAAAAACTTGAGATTCCAAAAGTTGGGATTTCAAAAGATACTTTTTAGGAGGTTAAATTGTCTAGACCTCAAAGAAGAAGAAGAAACAGAAAATTAAAGAAAATTTTGGAAACATCTGAATCTGACAATAATATATCAAATAATATTTTTCAAAATAATAAAAATGGTTCTTCTTTGAAAAGGTCTGATTGTCAAACTTCTGTTCCAAAAGTGAATGATAAAATTGATTGTAAATTACAAGAAGTTGTTTATTTTGATCAATCCGGACGACCCAAGACCATGATGGCTTGGGTTCCACTTTCTAACTGATTCTCGTTGTTTATGTAGGGACAACTAAGGAGGACTATCAACAACACATGGTATGTGGATAGTGGTTGCTCTCGATATATGACAGGGAATGTGAAATTGCTTGAGGATGTGATTAAAATTGAGGGTGGTTATGTCGCTTTTGCAGGTAATAAAGGCGGGTACATAACAGGCCAGGGAACGTTAAAGAATGACAAAGTAAAATTTGAAAAGGTGAATTATGTTGAGCAGCTGGAACACAATCTTTTAAGCGTATCACAAGTCTGTGACAAGAAGTTTTCGTTCCATTTCAACGATCATGAATGTTATATTCTGAAACCTGGTTTTGTGATTCCTGATGAATGGATTCTCATGAAGGCTCCAAGGAGAAATGACACGTATGTTCTTGACATGAGTGTCGCCACTACAACGGATTCAATTCCAACATGTTTACTCTCCAAGGCGTCGAAATCTGATTCAATATTGTGGCACAGGAAGCTAGCTCACATAAACTACAGGAAGATGAACTACATTGTTAGGAATGATCTTGTGCTTGGTATTCCGAAAATGAAATTCTCAGTTCCTGATGATTGTATTCCGTGCAAGAAGGGGAAGCAAAGAAAGAAATCTCACAAATCGAAATCGACGAATTCTATCGTAATTCCTTTGGAGTTGCTGCATATGGATTTGTTCGGTCCTATTAGTATTAGGAGCATTGGTGGGAAATCGTACTGCTTGGTCGTAACTGATGATTAATCCAGATTTTCATGGGTTAAGTTTCTTTCCTATAAAGCTGAAACCACTGAGTTGGTACAATACTTAATCCTGGGTTTGGAGAATTTATTCAATCTGAAAGTCAGAAGAATCAGGAGTGACAATGGCAGCGAATTTAAGAATAGCAAAATGGGCTTATTCTGTCTACAAAAAGGAATTCATCATGAATTCAGTGCGCCATATGTTCCTCAACAAAATGGTGTCGCTGAACGAAAGAACAGGACGTTGGTCGAAACAGCTCGCACGATGCTTGCAGATTCTAAGCTTCCAGTCACCTTTTGGGCTGAAGCTGTGAATACTGCGTGTCATGTTTTGAACAGGGTCTTGACCGTAAAGCGGCATAACAAGACTTGCTATGAATTGCTAAATAATCGAAAGCCGAATCTGGAATATTTACTACCTTTTGGTAATCCGTGTACCCTACTGAAGGTTCGAGATGTCCCAACAAAATTCAGCGCAAGGCTATAGAAGGGATTTTTCTAGGTTATGTGGCAAATTTGACAACCAAGAGGGTTTATAACAAAGAGACACGCCAAGTTGAAGAATGGTTCCATATTGACTGTTCAAATCGGTCTTTACCACAAATGGCGATTGGTCCGGATTGGGCATTTGATTATGAAAACTTATTCAAGTCTTTTCATTTACCGTCTGATATTTCTGATGAAGATGCTGCCGTTCTTTATGATTCTTGTCAAGATGCACAACACATTGGATTTCTACCAAATGCAGTTATCAATTCATCGATTCCATCTACTTCTGCTCCCGATCCTAATGTTGCTTCTTGTTCCGGTCCACAAGATTCAGAGAGTGAGGAGGATAATGCTATTTTTCAGGATTCGTCTGCTGATCCGTTGTTGGGAGATGATCCATTACCTTCGACACAGTATCAGGGGGAGATTCCTTCAAATTTAGACTCGGAAATTCCAATTCCTCAAGATTATTCTTATCAATCTGCATCTACTCACGTTGAAGTGTTGTCGGTTTCTGAGGTGGCATCCATCTAGGAACACAAAGATCATCCAGTAACAAATATTATTGGAAATTTACAAGATGGAGTGAAAACTCGTTCTCTTATTGACAATACTTGTTTGTATACTTGCATTAAAGATTCTGGTGTTCTTGATGATTGCTCACATTCTTGCTTTATTTCGTAGGTTGAACCCAAGAATGTCGAGATGGCTTTAAATGACAATAACTGGATAGAAGCTATGCAGGAAGAACTTGCTCAATTTGACAAACTGAAGGTTTGGAATCTTGTTGATTTACCGAATGGTGCGTATCCGATAGGAACAAAATGGGTGTTTAAATGTAAGAAAGACGATCGAGGTGTCGTGGTACGCAATAAGGCAAGATTAGTTGTCCAGGGCTTCAATCAACTAGAAGGAATTGATTACACCAAAGTTTATTCGCCCGTTGCGCGGCTTGAAGCTATAAGGCTGTTTCTAGATTTTGCTTCTTTCAAAGGTTTTAAGGTGTTTCAATTAGACGTCAAGAGTGCATTTTTATATGGAAAGGTCAAGAAGGAAGTCTATGTGTGTCAGCCGCCGGGGTTTGAAGATCCAATGAATCCACATATGGTTTTCAAGCTTGATAAGGCACTCTATGGTCTTCATCAGGCTCCTCGAGCGTGGTATGAGACTTTATCCACACATCTTTTGGCGAATGACTTTGTTCGTGGAAAGATAGACTCGACTTTATTCATAAAGAAATCAGGGGGAGATTACCTACTGGTACAGATTTATGTGGATGATATTATTTTTGGCTCGACAAATGAAGGGTTATGCAAAGACTTTGAGGGCGTTATGAAGTCGAAATTTGAAATGTCTGCTATGGGAGAGTTATCGTTTTTCTTAGGTTTACAAGTAAATCAAAAGGAAGATGGTTTCTTTATTCATTAGTCCAAGTATGTCAAAGACATCTTGAGCCGGTTCAAGATGGAGGACTGTACCCCATACGATACTCCAATTCCGGTCAATCGTAGGCTGCATTCTGACTCGGAAGGAAAATATGTGGATTGTCGACTTTACAGAGCTATGATTGGATCCCTCATGTACTTTACCACTTCAAGGCCGGATATAATGTTCGCCGTGTGTATCTGTTCCAGATTTCAGGCAAAGCCAAAAGAATCTCACTTAATTGCTGTGAAAAGAATCTTTCGGTATTTAAAAGGAAAACAACGTTTAGGGCTATGGTATCCTCATGGTTCTAACTTTGATTTCAATGCTTATACTGATTCTGATTTTGGTGGTTGTTGTCTGGACAGGAAATCTACAACAGGTGGTTGCCAGTTCTTAGGAAATCGACTTGTATCTTGGCAATGCAAAAAGCAAACCACAGTCTCGATTTCAACATGCGAAGCAGAATACATTGCTGCTGCAAGTTGCTGTTCACAGATCCTGTGGATACAACAACAATTGAGAGATTACGGTTTGAATTTCACAAGAACCCCCATGCTTATTGATAACAATGCTACTATGTCCATAACGAATAATCGTGTTAAACATAGTAAAACTAAGCACATCGAAATTCGATATCATTTTATACGTGATTGTGCAGAGAAAAGGTTGATTGAGCTGGTCAAAGTACACACTGAAGATAATTTTGCTGATTTGTTTACTAAAGCATTTGATCGTACCAGGTTTGAATTCCTAATAAAAATGATTGGAATGATCAATCCTGAATAAAAGATTTTCAAAATCAGAATTTCATGGAATTTTTTTTTCTTTTATTGCTTTATTACATTTATGCAAAAGCTTAAGTTATAAAAAGTCAAAACAAATTGAAAAATATAAAATTTTGACATCATTTGAGGTTTTGAGAAGAAATGATAGTACATCAGTGATTAGTTCATTTCACACGATCTTAGTAGACCTTGGTATTTGATTGATTAAAATAAGTTGATCTGATCTAAATTTCAAAGTCTGCATAAATAAGAAATGATAGTGTTGTGAATGCTCTATTTTTGATAATTTGTTTTAAAATTTGTGTATAAAATTTGAAACTTGAATTGTCAATAGGCTAAAAGCGTTTTGAAACTAATAGTAGTGTAAAAATTAAATATAATATGATTACATCTGTGATTTAAATCCATTATATGCCTGGGTGTGTGTGTTAAAAGATCACTATCAGATAAAGAATATTAGCTTTTAATAAAGATTTTCCTATGAGATCAGTTTCGGGTTATGTCCTTAGCACTATTCATTCGATTTGCTTCAGTGCCCATGTCCCGAAAAACATGCAATTTGAAGTATAATCAAGATATGTACTTGACAACATCTGTCAAACATATACTAGCCCTTGGATCATATTGATAAATCATCTTTACTGATTCCATTGAATTCATAATCCAGATAACAGTTGGATCCACGTACCTGAATCTTATGATTCCATAAATATAAGCCAAAACATTGAATCATTCGATTCTGAATCTCATTGATTCCTATACATTCCAATTTGGATACTGCTATTCATGTGCTAAGTGATGTCTCATCATTCTGAATATTCAGATAATCTTTAGTAAAATCTTATATATGTCTTGAAGATAGTGCATTTATTTTCAATTTGGCATATATGTGGGGTACATGATGTTTATCATCTAAATGGTACTAAATCACATGAATTTGGAGAATAAACGCTTATAGTTTCAAATAATATAATATTGACAATTTTAAGAATTCAGGCTTTGTATTTCAAATTCAATATAAATAAAAGAGCATTTTATAACCTGATCTTATTTACTTTGAAATTTATCGCGTATCATTTCAAATATTATTCAAATTGAATGAGTTTCAAAATGAAAAAGGTGCAAAATGCACAAAATTGAGTTGAATGGTCTCTTACTATAGGTTACCCTTTGTTATTGATAATATGTGTAATGAATTAATTAAATACTGATATGATCTTCTTGCTCATGATGTTAAAACCAAAAATATGTGATTTCACTTTATTCAGATAAAAGGCAAAAATATGTGATTCTGTCTGTATAGATAAAACTCAAAAAAATTTTGATTTTGATTTTCCATGAAAATTCCTAACGTTTATTAAAATTGTTCGGCATTGGATCAAATATGTGTTGCTGACGGAAGTTCAAGATTTGACAGGTTGAAGTTGGTAAAATTTGTGTTCAAGGCAAAAAGGTTGAAAAGTAATTAAGTTCGCCAGTGTACAGTGAAGCGAACTTAATAAGTTCGCTTAAATCAGTGAAGCGAACTTAATCTTCAGTCTAGGGTGAAGCGAACTTAAGGGTAAAACGAACTTAAGGGTGAAGCGAACTTATCTTGTTCGCCGAAGGCTTGTTAAGCGAACTTAACAAGTTCGCTTAATTAAGCGAACTTAATCTGAATAAGGGTTGAATCAGGCGAACTTGTCATTCTCATCGTCTTCCTCAGACTTAAGCGAACTTGCCCAAATTTCTCAAAACTTTGAATCTGTGTTGTGAGTGTTATTTTCTGGTTGAATATTGATCTAAATTAGATTGCGAATCTAACAAAGGTATTTTCGTCCGCAAAATTGAGTGTATTCGATGGTTTTTAGTCTCGGTTTTTCGTTGACTGGTTCAAGGACGATTTTGACCTAATTTTTGACCGAAATATAAAATTGATCATCATTTTTGGTTATAATGTGATATTCGATTGATTGTATATGCTTATTTCACGATTTCTATCGATTTGCCGAAGTTTGGAAAATCTGTGTTTGAATTTGAAACGTCTCAAGTTCAGGCGAACTTGTTCCAAGCGAACTTGTTCGAAGCGAACTTGTCAGGCGAACTTAATAAGTTCGCCTCTTGCACTACTAAGCAAACTTATTAAGTTTGCCTAGGGGTCAGAAGTGAAAAAGGACTTGTGATTTTTTTTTTGTTTGAAATTTTTTTTTGTTTAGGTTAAATTTTTTTTATATTTGTGTGTATTATTAAATGTGTGTTTCATATATGTGTAAGTGTACTAATGTTTGTTGTGTTGTCCGATATTTTCACAGATGGCTCGTCGTGTCGAATACAAACATAATTAAGTGGCGCTGTTAGATCCTAATATGCCAGAAGCAGTTCATTTTCAAGGCATCATAAATTTTCTGAATCGATCAAGACTGCATGTTGCTTTATCTGCAGATCCCTATATCAGCTTGGTGTACATACAGCAATTCTGGGATACGGTACATCAAGATACTGACGTGGAACCGCATGTACTTCGTGCAACAGTAAATAACACTTAGATTGCAATTTCTAAAGCGACGATTCGTGTTGCTCTTGATTTGGGTGGAAATGTTGAAGATCCAATATCTTATCCTAACACTCTTATTATGGGTTGTTTTCAAAGGATGGGATATCGTGGGAGACAAAATGATACACAAGCTCGGAAAGGTGGATTAGTGGGTGAATGGAGGTATTTTATGCATGTGATTATTCAATGCATCTCTTCGCGAAAAGCTGGTACCGGTGGATTGAAAATGGCACTTCAAACAGCAATGGTGGCCTTAACATTGAATAAACGATTCAATTTTCCTCTTTATTTCTATCGGGAGATGGTAATGCAGATCAATCTAGCTGAAGGTCAAGGTTTCTTGATGTATCCCAGATCAATCTTAGTCCAGATCTTCCACAACATGCCATAAGATTGACTTTGACTCCGATGTCAAAACGTATCTTTACCGACTGTACAAAGGTGAAACAGCAAAATGCTGCTTTGATTCCAGTCAATACTCCACTGTTTGGGCACTTAATCAATCCTGATTATGTTGCACCACCTAATGACAACTGGTTTCATCCTGCTGAACTTGCTCAAGCTCAAGGCGTTAATGTTCAACCACAACAACCCGCACAACAACAAGTTACACAACAACAACAAGTTCAACAACAACAGATACCAGTTCCTCAAATTCCTATTCCTGAACAAGTTCCTATTCCAGAAGCTGCAGTTGATATACCTATTCAGGAACCAGTTCAAGAAGAGGTCGTTCATGATCCTAATCAAGATCTAGGTATGAACATGGATGATTTTGTTGATGATGCTGTGAACTCGCCCATTCATGAACAAGAAGGGAATGTGGTGACAGAAGCTGAGTCTAGTTCCAGTTCAAGTGATACAATATCATCTGAAGATGACAGCACTGATTCTGATGAATCTAGGGATTTTTCCCCAGGTCATTATGAACGGTTAGCTGCTATTCCACTGGCTAATGCTGGAAAACGCATTAAATCTCAAGCCAGACGACCAAGATGAAAGTCTATTCGGGATCCTCCTTCCGGATCAGTACTTGGAAAAAGATCTTTGGTCGATGAGAGTTCTGACACTGACAGTGACTTTAATCCAGATCCTAAACGTCAAAAGTTAATGTCTGCGTCAATTGCTGCTGAAAAATCTTCTCAAGTAGTTGAAGATGCAAATTTTGTTGCTTCTCTGATAATTACTCCTCCAAGATCTAAGGATCCATCTCCAGTTCAATATCCTGTTCCTCTAGAGATTCCTACTACTTCGAGTCCTTCTATTCCACAATCAACAGCTGGTCCGTCAAAGCCTTCTGATTCTGACAGGATAGCTTTCCTTGAATCTCAAGTGCTGTCTCTACAAACACAAGTTAACTCTCTTGTATCTATTGATTCACAACGGCAGCTGGTGATTCAGACTCAAGCTTAACAGATTGCTGATATGCAAGCATTGGTTTCCAAACTTGTTCAGCGTCTTGACGCTCAGGGGGAGTTGAGGATACCTGATACTTGTCACACAGAGTCAATTCAAAGACGTGATGATGAAGACAATGATCCTGCTGGAAATATTGAAGGTGATCGTCAATACACTGACGCTAATACTATATCTAGAGTTTAGGGGGGAGTCGACATCACAATCTCTTGAAGGAAACAAAGACAAAGATACTTCTGGTACTAATGAAGAAGAAATTATGTTATTAGAATTCTTTCAAGATTCAGAAGAAGAGGAAGCTGAAAAGATTGAATGCCTTGATGACATTGACGATTTATTCAATGACATGGACGAGGATATGTCAGACACTAAGATAGAAGAAGGAGAAATAATAGAGATTGAAATAGAGAAAGATAAAGACATTGTTACATATGAAGGCTGTGACGGTCTTAAGGTGCCGTATAACTTCATCCAAGAGGATGTTGTTCCTGAGTTCTCCTATGACGGAATAACTGACTCTATGGACTCTATTGAAGACGTCACATTGCCTGATGATACAGCCGAGTCAAAGATGGATACTGAAGATGAGAATCTTCAATTCAATAAGGGTGCTGAAACTGAAACTACTCACACTAAGTCTCCGAAGATTAATGAAGAACCTGTGATGTACAGAGATATAGGGATGACACGAGAACAGTGGAGAGAAGTAGTAAATAGTTGGATGAAGGTACTACCCAAGTCTCCAGCACAACCTGCTCAGAAAGAGAAATATGTGAATAAAGAGCAGTGTGTAGGAAGGATCATAAGTTGGTTCTATGATGATGAATCAAAATTATTTGTAATCAAACGATCTGACGGTGTTCAATACTTAAAGCCGAGGATCAAATATTTCAATACTTTGCCGAGGTGTGAAATAAATGGTCTAGCTTCAAAGCCACTCATTAATAGATCGAAGAATGGTTTGGCTGATGTGATAGCAAACTTTATCAAGAAAGAAGGTAGTTTAGGAAAGTATGATCGGCTGAAACCACAAAAGGGAAAGAGAGTGAAGAACACAGATCCAAAGACTAGGAAAGTAACCTGGAGATACAAGTATAAACCAGTGCGTGCTATTCATAAGATACCATTAAAGAATATTCCTCAAGACTTTCTTGGGAATATGAAATGGTGGTATGTTGATGTTAATACTGGTGAAGCAAGGGTTGAAGATAAAGATAATAAGGTCATTGTGTGTTTCTATGACGCAATGAATCTTATTAATTTTTCAAAGAAAGATCAGAGGACGCTGCGAAAGTATGAGATCATGTATACTGATGAATGGAGAGAACAAGGTCTACAGTATAAAAGAGTTTTGGAGATATGCAGAAGATATGGAGTGCATGCTGGCAGCAGACTACCTGACAACTGGAAGAGTTCAAGATAAAGACTGAAGACAGAAGATCAAGCTATTGTCAAGGTGGAGTCTGTTAGGACATAGATTTGTAATGACAAAGCTTTTAATAGTTAGATTTTATGTCTTTATGTTTTTGTTATGAAATTGTATAAAGTTGCTAAGTGTTTTTACAAGTGTGCCTAGAGGCAAACTTGTTAAGTTCGCCTGGTCTATCAGAGGCGAACTTAATAAGTTCGCTTAGGTCTTACTAAGGCGAACTTGTTAAGTTTGCTTAGTCTGTTTCAGGCGAACTTAATAAGTTCGCTTATAGCAGGTTAGTTTCTATATATATGTGTTTACATAGTCATTAGACAGAGAACAGAATAGAGAGAACCAAGAGATAAACTTGTCTGATTGAGTCTATAACCACTGTGATTTGGAATATAATTGAGAAGTTTATTTACTCGTGTTGTTTGAATTGTCGGTTAGTATACAAACGTTAACACGAAGGATTCCGCACTTCGTGTTATAGCAACGTCATATCACGAGTTCGATCAGTAGTTGAGTTACCTGGACCTACATGATCCCCTTCCAGGGTGATACCTTCAACATTACGCAATCCCCAGCATTAAACTCAATAGGCCTTCGTTATTTATCTGCGTAGGATTTTTTACAATATTGAGCGGCCTTCATTCTTGCTTTGATTTGATCAAACCTTTCCGATGTTTCTCGTACGACTTCAAGACTTCCTAATTCCTTCTGTCCAATCTCACCCCAGCAAACTGGGGTCCTACATTTTCTCCCATACAACATTTCGTAGGGTGGCATGCCTATCGTCGTGTGATGACTATTGTTGTAGGAGAATTCGGCTAACGGCAGATGACTGTCCCAACTAACACTAAAGTCGATAATGCAAGTACGGAGAATATCCTCAAGCGTTTGAATGGTCCTTTCAGACTGACCATCCGTTTGTGGGTGGTATGCCATACTAATATTAAGTCTCGTGCCCATCGCCTCGTGAAATCTTTTCCAGAACCTCGATGTGAATCGTGTGTCCCGGTCAGATACAATCGTTAAAGGCACCCCATGCCGTGCTACTACTTCATTAATAAATACCTCTGCTAACCTTTCCGACAAGAACGTCTCGCCGATAGGTAGGAAATGAGCACTCTTCGTCAACCGGTCCACAATCACCCAAATGGTATCATGAACTTTAGCTGTGCGAGGTAGCTTGGTTATGAAGTCCATGGTAATGTGTTCCCACTTCCATTCCGGTATCTCAAGTGGTTGAATCTTTCCATACGGTTTCTGGTGTTTGGCCTTTACTTATGAGCAAGTCAAGCACCTGCTTACATACTTTGTCACATCATATTTCATTCCAGGCCACCAGTAGTCCTTCTTCAGATCTTGGTACATTTGGTTGCTACCGGGATGGATAGAATAACGAGACTTATGAGCCTCATCCAGGCTTTTTGGTTCTATGCTCGCCGCCCATAGGTATCCACACCCGACCAAAGCGTGTCATCACACCTAGGGTGTTATATTCCAACTTGTCTAGTTGTCCCGCCATCCTCTCTGTCTTTATATTTTCTTCCTTAAGTGCCTCATCCTGAGCCTTCTCGATTTCCCTCATCACATCCGGTGTCACCACCAAGTGGAAAGCTTTTACTCTAATAGGAGTAGGCACATCCTTTCGGCTTCATGCGTCAGCCACCGCATTCGCCTTTCCAGGATGGTATATGATTTCGCAATCGTAGTCCTTCAAAAGCTCTAACCATCGCCTCTGCCTCATGTTCAGTTCCTTTTGTTTGAAGAAGTACTTCAAACGTTTGTGGTCAGAGTAAATGGTAAACTTCACTCTGTAAAGGTAGTGCCTCAAGATCTTCAATGCAAACGAAACGGCAACAAGCTCCAAGTCGTGAGTCAGATAATTGACTTCGTGAACTTTCAATTGCCGTGATGCATAGGCGATCACTCTCACGCGTTGCATAAGCATGCACCCCAATCCATGACCCGAAGCGTCAGAGTATACAACTAAGTCTTTATTGCCCTTGGGAAGGGTCAAGACTGGAGCTTGGGTCAACTTCTCCTTCAGTTTCTTAAATGCTTCTTCATGAGTCGAACCACATTCATACTTTACCTCCTTCCGTGTAAACTTGGTCAACGGCGAAGCTATTTTTGAGAAATCTTGAATGAATCTCCGATAGTAGCCTGCCAATCCTAAGAAACTGCGAACTTCAGTCGGCGTCTTAGGAATATTCCAATCTCTTATCGTCGTTATCTTTGCTGGGTCAACCATAATGTCGTTCGGGTTAATGACGTGACCTAGGAATTGGACTTCACTAAGCCAGAACGCGCATTTGGAGAACTTAGCATACAGTTTCTCCTTTTTTAAAGCTTCCAACACCTCTTTTAAGTGACACGCGTGATCACCCTCATTCTTGGAGTAGATAAGGATATCATCGATGAACACAATTACCGATATATCCAGCATCAGTCGACAGACCCTATTCATCAAATCCATGAATGTTGCAGGGGTATTCGTCAATCCGAAGGACATCACGTGGAACTCGAAATGTCCATAACGCGTGCGAAACACGGTTTTTCGTATGTCTTCTTCCCTTAACTTCAGCTGATGGTATCCGGATCGAAGTTCGATTTTCGAGAACCAACTTGCGCCTTGTAATTGATCGAACAAGTCGTCGATACTTGTTCTTCACGGTTCATTTGTTCAACTCTCTGTAGTCGATACACATTCTCATGGAACCATCCTTTTCTTGACAAACAGCACCGGAGCACCCCAAGGCGAGATGCTTGGTTGTATAAATCCCTTGTCAAGCAATTCATCTAATTGGGTCGTAAGTTCTTTCATCTCCACTTGTGCTAGTCGATAAGAAGCCTTAGGCACGGGCTGGGCATCTGGTACCATGTCAATTCGGAACTCGATCTCTCTGTCTGGTGGTATTCCAGGAAAATCTTCTGGAAACAACTCCGGGTAATCGCGTACCACGAGTACATCGTCAAGTTCTTTCACTTCCTTACCTTTGTCAATTACGTACACCAGATAAGCCTCGCATCCGCGCCTCAGGTAATCTGTTTCCTTAATCATTGAGATGATATTAGGCATTGGAGCATCACGATCTCCAAGAATTTCAACCTCACCACCATCCGGAGCCTTGAGTCGGATTATCTTTCGCTTGCATATAATTTGCGCTTCATTGGTGGTTAGCCAATCCATACCCAACACTACATCAAATCCACCCAAAACCATGACAAACAGTCTGACAGGAAACCTATGACCCTCTATCTTTATCGTGGAGTTGTCAACTACCTCGGTCACTCTCGCAGTTCTACCCTCAGTGTTCTTTACACTAAGGCTCTTTCTATCTTACTAACTATGCATTTTTCCCGTTTACAGAAAGTTGTTGATATAAAACTTTTACTGGCATCTTAATCGAAGATTTTGAAAACATAAGTATGGTCAAGGATGAACGTACCTGACACTACGTCAGGGTCTACCCTGGCTTGGTCCTGCGTTAGTGCGTACGCTCGAGTCTTTTCCCGGGGCCTCTCATCTTTCTTCTCGGTACTCTTCCCTTTCCCAGTTTCACGCATTTTCGGTTTCGGGCATTCCCTACTCAAATGACCGGCATCCCCACAGTTGTAGCACTTGAAGTGTTGTGGGCACTCACGGGAGTAGTGCCCGGTCTTGCCACACCTAAAGCACAAGTTAGATCCCAGTCTACATTCACCTGCATGCTCCTTTCCACATTTCCTACAAATGGTCGACTCATCCACCCGAGCACCCTTTTCACGAGCCCCAAACATCTTTCCACCAGTTCACTTGTTTGAGAAGCTCGATTTTTCTTTGATTCCTCAATGGTGGCATCGCTTAGTGCCAGATCATCATCCACCACGCCAGTGAGTTCCACCATCGAATCGAAGGTGGTAGGAGTGTTTTCTTTGATAAAGGTGCGGACCTTGTCCGACAGTACCTGGATATAACAAGCAATCTTTCTCAATTCGGTAGTGATCAGATGTGGCACTAGACGTGCCAACTCATTGTACCGGGTGGTGTATTGACGGTGAGTCATGTTACCCGCCTTTAAATTCAGAAATTCTCTCTCCACCTTCTCAATTTTGTTCATTGGGCAAAAATTCTTGATAACCAGCGCCTTCAAATCATTCCATAACATAGATTCAACAGCCGTATCTCCCTTAGCTTGTCGCACTCCCTCCCACCAATGGGACACTTCTTCTCTTAAGGAGTTAGTAGCAAATTTCACCACTTGATCCGTCCGGCATTCGCTGAGACGGTTTGCAGTCTCCATATGGATTACCCAGTCAAACGTAGCCACCGTGTCTTTCTTCCTAGTCAGGACAGGCGGGTCACATGTTTTAAAGGACTTATAGTCGCATCCGCGAGAAGGCAGTGCGTTGTTAGTCTTGTTGTTCTGGGCAGCAGTTGTCGTGTTAGACCCACCTTCCCCATTAGCTTTCTTCAACGCTTCTGCCAACAGACCTGGTAGAGAATTCTTCATCAACTTTGTGAATTCACGTGCCAGAGCTTCTCTAACTTCTGATTCAAAAGTGAAAGGTTGTTCTTCAACCTGTGTCTGCTCAGTTCCATGCACACTAACCGTCGGTTCAATGTGGACACTTCCTTCTTCACTATATTCTTGGCGTGCAGGGGTCCTGCCACGCCCCCCATTTCGGCCTCCAATACGACCGCCAGTACGGCCCCCACCACGCCTTTCGTTTCCTCTTCTTGCCATTTCGTTCTATAAGATAAGGAATACAAAACAAATAGAATTCAACAAGCACTGTATGATGTTAATATACACTGGCTATCTACAATTAACCATTACACTACCTCTCGATTTACATTTGACCACATGTGTGATTCCATTAGAACACAAGTCCTAACCTAACACTTCTAAGGCATACTATATAAGTAAATATACAATCTACCTTCATATCTGATGCTATGGCTCGAGTTACCCGTACTGGCATCCGCTTTTGGTCCCATTCACAGTTTAAGTTCAGACACTGGGAGTGTCCAAATCTCTCAAACTATTGCTCTGATATCAACTTGTAAGGCCCCAAACCTGGGAGGCCTCACTTGCTGGATTTACTATTTCACAAACGGTTCTTAAACTTGAATATCAAAATAACGCAGCGAAAAATATTTCACTAAAACATAACATAACATTGTTCAACATGCGGAAGCGTAAGCATTGTTTAAACATAACAATAACGTAACCCAAATCGTAACATGATGCCAGTCTTCATAAGCCACCGGGTAACTCGTCATCACTAGCCAAGAATTATCATCCATCCTCGGAACCTGCCTTAACCTGAATGTGCATACTAAAAAGTCAGCTACGCTAGTGATTTCCAGCTTTACATAAAACTTTCACATAACCATTTGCCAAAAACATTTCATTCATTTATTTAATAAAAGCGTACATAAAATCTTGCAATGACATAACATAACATTTATTTAATAAAAGCGTACTACTCCCTCTCAGAGAATAGTACCTCGTTAGGGATCCCTGTAATCCCCCATTGGTGACCGTCGTCACCCCTTTCCACCCAGTTATACAACCGTTGGCCAACCACAAAGGCCCCTATAAAGGTAAGGCCCATACATGCATACATACCTTAGTTCCCGAAGGAACTCATGGCAGATTCGTTCATTTCGTAACTTTCATAAAAACCTTTACTTCGTTTCAGTTAAAGCATTCGCACGTTTTATTAAATAGCATTTCATTTGTAAAAATTTCGTAAAGTTCATTTGGCAAAACATTCCATAAACACATTTCAACTTTCCTTTTGTAAACATCATTTCATAAAACATTATCGTGTAAGTATGCACACCAGCCCAAAACATAGTTCAAAACATTAAAAGTAGGGCTCTAGAACTCACCTGGTAAGCTATTCTTGTTCTGTCCTAACAACGGTCCAACGAGCATCACACACGATCTGAATTGGTTAATTACGCATACATCAGATCTAATCTAAATTACACGCTTTTACTCATTCTGATCTAGGCGAACATAAGGCTAAGTTCGCTGTCCATAGCCTAGGCGAACATATAGGCGAACTTACTAGGCGAACATAACCAAGTTCGCCCCTTGATGCTATAAGCGAACTTACCAGTTCGCCCCCCTAAGTTCACTAACTTCATGTTCCAAGCAAACTTGTTAAGCGAACTTGATAAGTTCGCCCAAATCCTTGCTAGGCAAACTTGATAAGTTCGCCTGTCGGGCTGTCTTCTTCCCCAAAAATCCGAAGTTCTTGCATGTGAATCTAATCTTGTCAAGATCCCAATTTTCTATTCTCAAAACATTCGTTTTTCCTTCTAGATGCTAGACCTAAGCTTATTGTCAAGTTTCATCCATAAAAATATTACCTTTTTACCCAAAACCCGAAAACCTAACATAAGCAAAAATCTCAAATCTAGCTCGAGTTGTTACCTGAATCGAGATTCTGATTCGGAGGTTATCCTCACGAACACTGGAGACACGAGCTGGTACGATCTTGTGTGATTCCGACACTTTCTCTTTCTACGGTTTTCTCTCTCTAGAAGTTGCAAATGAGAGAAATGTGGAAGGTTTAGGTTATTTAAGGGAGAAACCTCCCTCAAGTTCGCCTCCCCCTCCCTTCCCATGCTCGCTCGGCTCGGCCCGGCCCGGCCCTGCCCGTGGGCTTTATTAATTCTGTGCGTTCCGCTTTGAACCAATTGTCTTTTTTTCTCATTTTTATTTTTTGGATGTTACAGATTTCATATCAGTATGATGATGGATAATGAATATGGTGTCTGAGGATTTAGGTAAGGGGATATAACTTTTATATGGATTTGATTTCAATGAATCAGGAATGATTCAAAGGAGAATATATGATCAACGGTTAATGTCAAGACATATCTTGGTTCAATCTATCATTGCATACTTGTGCGTATGGGTAGTGAGATGAACCGAAATAATTGTGGTAACGACCTAACCCGAAACTGGTCTCATAAGAAAATAGTTGCCAAAATCTTATATCCTATATCCGATAGAGATCTTTTGCATTCTTTTACACACACACACACACACTAGCAAACATGGGTTCAAGTCACAGTTGTAGCATTGATTTAGTTTCCACACTACTACTGATTCTAATACGCTTACAGCCTACCGACAATTCAAATTACTTGCAAACATTCAGATTAACAGATCAAATACTATAAACAATCAGGTAAGCATAACTTAATCATTTCCCATATGTGCAATCTAAGACGTGTAGATCATTACTAATGTGCTATCATTTACTCTTTTCTTCAAATGACTTTGAAATTTTCTTGGTTTTCTATTTTGTTTGGGTTTTTTCTGAAATAATTTGTAAGATAAGCAAACTGTACAAAATTAAAAAAGAAATAAAATTTAACTTCCAAGAAAATGCTTTGATTTGAAAAACAAGTTTTCACTCCGGATTGAACATTCCTATCATGTTAACGAGATGTTCAAAACGAGTACGATCAAATGCCTTTGTGAAAAGGTCAGCAAAGTTGTCATCCGTGTGAACTTTTACAAGTTCAATTAAGTGCTTTTCAGCGCAATCATGGATGAAGTGGTGACGAATCTCAATGTGTTTAGTTTTGGAATGTTTCACCGGGTTATTTGTGAGGGGCATGGTGGCATTGTTGTCAATGAATAAGGGGGTTCAAGTGTAGTTTAAGCCATAGTCTCTCAATTGCTGATGGATCCATAATATCTGAGAACAACAGCTTCCGACAGCAATGTACTCTGCTTCACATGTTGAGACAGAAACCGTTGACTGCTTCTTGCACTGCAGGAGACCAGCCTATCTCCCAAGAATTGACATCCACCTGAGGTTGATTTTCTATCAAGATTACAACCGCCATAATCAGAAGCAGTGTAAGCTTTGAATTCAAACGACTGTTGCTTGGAGTACCAAAGACCCAATCGGGGTTTCCCTTTCAGGTATCTAAAAATTCTCTTCAAAGCCATAGTCTCTCAATTGCTGATGGATCCATAATATCTGAGAACAACAGCTTGCGACAGCAATGTACTCTGCTTCACATGTTGAGACAGAAACCGCTGACTGCTTCTTGCACTGCCAGGAGACCAACCTGTCTCCCAAGAATTGACATCCACCTGAGGTTGATTTTCTATCTAGATTATAACCGCCATAATCAGAAGCAGTGTAAGCTTTGAATTCAAACGACTGTCGCTTGGAGTACCAAAAGACCCAATCGGGGTTTCCCTTTCAGGTATCTAAAGATTCTCTACACAACGATCATATGAGATTCCTTCAGTTGTGACTGAAACCAGGAGCACAAGCAGATGGCTAACATTATGTCGGGCCTTGAAGCAGTGAGATACATAAGAGATCCGATCATCCCACGGTACAATTTACAGTCCACATCCTTTCCATCATTATCTGGATGCAAAGCGTGATTGACTGGGATTGGTGTGCCATAAGTACTACAATCTTTCATTTTGTATTATGACAAAATCTCCTGTACATACTTAGTTTAATGTAGATAAATGCCATCCTCCCTTTAACTGACTTGCAGACACAAGAAAAATGATAGTTCACCCATGTTGCTCATTTCAAACTTGGACTTCATCACCCTTTCGAATTCCCTACACATCTCTTCAATGGTAGACCCAAAGATAATGTCGTCATCATAAAATTACACAAGTAGAATATCACCTCCTTCTTTCCGTATGAAGATGGTCTAGTCAATTTGTCCATGATCGAAACCACTGGATTATAAATGCTATGATAGAGTCTCATACCACGCCCCGAGGTGCTTAATGAAAACCATAAAGTGCTTTATCCAGTTTATACACTTTATCAATATTATGTGGATCTTCAAAACCTGGTGGTTGAGTGACATAGACCTCTTCATGAACTTTTCCATATAGGAAGGCACTTTTCAAATCAAGTTGATAGACCTTGAAACCGACAAATGAGGCATAAGCCAGAAACAGTCGAATGGCTTCAAGTCTAGCACATGGGGCATATACTTCAGTGTAATTCAGGCCCTCTTGCTGATAATGTAAGACCCAACCCGGGTATCCTACTGTTGGTTCTCATAACGGGTCATTTTCATTAAAGACACATTTATTACAATTCAAACTACAGCGAAAGTCTTTCTAAAAACATTTATAACCATTTAATGTTATTAGGTTTACCTTATGAATGCCTGCACACCGATCCGAGTAACGCCGCTTCCAAGCCAAGATATGTCACTACACTGCTTACCTGCAAACAATCTAACATACACACAAAGTCTCTACGTTGAGTGAGTTCTAATTGTTTAAATTAAATAAAAACCATCACACCAAGTTCTTCGGTTTAATTCACTCGGACCCACCGGTCCTTATAAAATATAATTATGCTTTATTTACGAAAGATAAATCCCTTGTCGTCCCACGACATCCCATAACCGTTTATCATCCGAGACTCAACCCGTACTACCCATGTAAATAGTAATAAACCTACAATCACAGCCGTATAGATTCAGCATACTATACTAGCACCTCCTATCTAAGAATATACATTCACTCGACTCTGGGTTAACTCAATCTACCCTAGACATTAACACATCCTGCCTTAACCAAGGCTCTCACAAATAACTGACACGACTATTGGAACCTAATAGTCCATAGTAATCAAGTAGATTTAGTTTTTGTATAACTTTAGAGTTTTCGGTCGAAAACTTTAAGTTTTCAGTCGGAAAGTGTTTTCGGTCGAAATCACTTTTCGATCAGAAGATTTCGATCGAAAGTCTTTAGTATAAATAGTTGTATCTTTTTTATTTCAAGTAACGATTCTCATTTGTATTGGGATTTGCAAATTTATCAAAGAGAATTCCTGTGTGTTTTTTTTTCTGTTAATTCATGATTACATTGTTGGATTAATGAAGATAATCATCATGATTATATGCATCTTGTGTGATTGATTGTATCCTTATTGTTCATCTTTGATTTGATCATTTCGGTGTGACATGGATTTCTGAATTGATTCCGCCAATTCAGAGAGTGATTGAAGACGTTATCCTTGAATATCAGCTGATCTAAGGGAATCACAAGTGGTATCAGAGCTGTTGGTTAAGAGCTCTTGGTATTCAAGAAGAATTTGAGTTTAAATTGATCGAACTGAAGTAAATTGGGTGCCATTGTTGCTGATTTGAAGCTAATATTGAAGGAGATGAAGTTTGCATCAAGTTTGGAGACTTGATTTTGTACTCGGATTATCACAGAATGTTTTTGGTCAATTCAAGTGTTCTTTTGTTGAGTTGTCCGAAAAGTTGGGTTGAAGTAGTCGAAAAGTGTTTGAAGAAGCCGAAAAGGATAAATTTCATACTTTTCGACCGAAAATCATTGTCCAAATTTCATCTGTTTGAAATATTCAGTCTTTTCGACCGAAAAATATTTTCCTAAGTTTTTGACCGAAATGTTCTAAGTTAGAAGTTTTTCTGAGTTCGACCAAGTTTCAAATTACAAATACAGAATGGCTGGAAAGGTATACGATACTGAGAGGGTTATTGGGAAATCACCACCGATGCTAAAATCAATATCAGAATTTTCAATTTGGAAAATAATGATGAAGGCGTATTTCAAGTTTACTGAACATACAGTTTGAGAATCAATTGTGAAGGGTCCTCATATTCCCAAGACTGCAAATGCTGATGGGTTAGTACCGATTGCTGATCCTGATCTTTATTCAGAGGAAGATAAGAAGTTAATCGAGAGGGATAACAGAGCATTGAGTTCTATTATTCTAGCACTTCCGACTGAGTTGTATTTGAATTTTGAGCAACATGAAACCGCTCAGGGTTTGTGGAACGCTTTGTGCTTAAGATTTGAAGGTAATGCAGCTCTCCAGGAAAGCAGAATCGATCTTCTACTGAAGCAATATAACATATTTAGTTATAAAAAGAACGAGACTCTCAGTGAGCAGTTAACCAGTTTTACAACCATGATTAACAGATTGAGAAAAATGGGAGTGAAATTTGAAGAATATGATCTAGGGAAGAAGCTGTTAGACTTATTGCCAGATTGCTAGAGCATACCTTGTATGCTAATCAAGAACACAAACTCCAAATTTGAAGAGTAAAACCCTTGATGATATTATATGGCTGCTTGAGTCTTATGAATTAGATGCAAAGAAGAGAGAACTGAACAACCAAGATAAACAAAGTAACTCAAGTTCAACAAATGCAACACTATTCTCTTGAAGTAGTGAAGGAAGTAGAGTAACAAGATCGGAGAAAAAAAAAGATTGTTGTGAACACTCTTCTGGTGAGAAAGTCAAGTCATCTGGACAAATCCCTGAAGATCAGATTGCTCTGTTCGGAGCTTTCATGAGCAGCTATGATGCATTGGTGACAGGAAAGTTACAACCTGCCATGCATGATTTAGATGATCTTGTTCAGATCAATCCTGATGACTTGGAATATATGGACTTACAATGGTAGATGCCCATGATAGCTGTAAGGGCTAAAAAGTATATACAGAAGGTTGGGAAGGATAAGTTGCAGTTTGGGAAAAAGGTTGGTTTTGACAAAGCTAAAATCAGGTGCTACAACTGTCAACAGCTTGGTCACTTCGCTCGTGAGTGTACCAAGGACAAGAAAAAGAAGGTTGAGGGAAGCGGAGTTATGCTAGTGGAAATGATTGATGAGACTGACAATTGAAAGAAGGCTCCAACTGCACTCATGTCCAAACATCTTAGCAATTATGAATGGGAAGCTGAGATCAAGGATGCTGAGGATGAACTGGATGAAGCCTTGATGGCTGAAATTGAAGGTTCAAAGAAACCAGCTGAAATTGCCAGTGATTGTGTGCTCAAAACAGATACTGAAGGAAAGGGCAAAGCTGTTGATTCTGATGAAACTTCATCTGAGAGTGAGGTAAATTCTGATATTGAATTTGACATATGTTCATCATTTTGTGTAGAACGAATGCAAAATTATCATGCAGCAAACACGTTTCTACTTGCTGAAAATGATAAACTAAAAAGAGTAAACAAAGAACTGAAAGAAAATGAAGTAAATTTTACAAGAAAAATTAAAGCATTACTGAAAGATAATGTAACATTTAAAGAATATTTGGATAAAAAGGACGTTTTAATCAAAGATCTTTCAGAAAAACTTGTCAAATCTGAAACTGAGTTAATAAAAGAAAGGGTAATTGTTGCAAAGTGGAAGATGCAACAAAATTTCTTTGATGAATGTGTGACTAAACAGAGAACTGTTTACATCAAAGATAGTTGGGTTACAACAAAGTTCCACATCGTGAGAACTTTGTACCATTTCCTGAACCGCATGAATCAAATGAGTTGATTAATGCAGGTAACTCTAACTTTCATGATATGTATATAAGTTCAGATATAAACTCAGGGTGTGTGGATGATGATGATAATGAACTTGATGGAGTGAAAACTTTTTCAGCTTTCATTAAACAGTGCACTAGAGAGTTTATTAGGGACTGTAAACAGTACCTAGATGTTAACTGTAATCTAAATAAATTTGTTTCAATTTCTAGTGTTCATGTTGATGTAAACAATGTTCAAGTTTTTTATTCTGATTCTGAGGTTTCTTATGTTTCGGCAGGTTCTACTAATGGTTGTGATGATTTTGATTGCGTGTCTGAAGTGTCATCAACATCCACTTTCTTTGATAAAGTGGTGCATACGGCTAGAGATTATGTTCCACTTAGGGACTCTCAAGTCTAGTTGGTGATGTGGTCTTAGATGAGTTTGGAAACCCTATGATTCAAGAGTATGATTTGTCAAGAGAAAGACCAAAGAAAAATGATGTCATAGCACCAAAGAATCATATTCTTACAAGTGAGACAGAGAGCATAAAGTTGTCAAAGTTAAAGTGAGTGTACCAACAACTGTCCAAAGAAAGTCTTGGTGTGTCAAAGGCAAATCCATTGATGTTAAAGACAAGTTCATTGATGTCAAAGATAAGACTATTCGAATCAATGAGCAATTAAATAAGAAAGGTTGTGGCCTAAAGAGTGAAGTAGGCGAGTGTTAAAAGTCAAAGTCAAAGCCTAAGAGCTACAATTGCTTTGTGTGTGGTCAGGTTGGTCATTTTGCGAGAAATTGCAAACACAACTCTAGTAAGTCAAGGCTCACAAAGAACAAAGAGAAAGTTAAGAACAAAATTACTCGGCACGTCAAGCGAGCGTCTGAGAACGACAGTGTGTCAGAGTCCGGAGTGACACAAAGATACAGTCGTGATTACTTGCTTTCTAGAAATTTCCATGATTTATATTCTAATGTTTGTCGTGATTATGTGCTACCAAAGTTTAAGGATACACGTGTCCCAAAAGGTTCACAATATGTGAAGAAATTTAACCATCCAAAATATGCCGCTAAAGAAAAAATGACTAAGAAATATGCAAAAAATGTTGGTTATGTTTGGAAAGTTAAAAATATACAATTGAAAGAACAAGTTGTTGAGACTAAGACTCTAAAAAGTCAAAGTCAGCCTGGGTCAAAGATGATCCGGGTATCTGTTTCTAATTAAGTTTGTCTTGAATGTGCAGAGGTTAACCGGGAGGACTATTAATAATGCTTGTTGATAGCGGTTGCTCAAGGCATATGACTGGACAAAGAGAAATTCTGGAAAACTTTCGACCTTTTGATGGTGGTTTTGTTGCGTTTGGTGGAGATAAAAAGGGAGGAAAAATAACCGGTCAAGGAACAATGTCGAATGATCTCATAACATTGGAGAAAGTAAATTTTGTGTCTCAATTGGAATTCATTTTACGAAGTGTTTGCGTGCTCCAAGGAAGTTCAACACATATGTGTTGACATGAATGATCATACTACACCAGTAAATGTTTCATGTTTATTATCAAAGGCGACTGGATCAGAATCTTATTTGTGGCATCGAAGAATGGGTCATGTGAATTTAAAGAACATGAATAACTTGGTGCATAAAGATTTGGTGCGAGGATTTCCAAAGAAAGAGTTCATAATTGAAGAAAATTGCATGTCATGTGCGAAGGGAAAACAACATAAGAAGTCTCATCTAATAAAAACCATAACAACTTTTACTAGACCTTTATTTCTCATACATATGGATTTGTTTTGTCCAGATCGAGTTAATAGCATTGTGAAAAAGTCATATTGTCTTGTTATCACAGATGACTTTTCAAGATTTTCATGGGTGTTTTTCCTTGCAACAAAGGATGAAACACCTAAAACAATTATTGATTTTGTCAAAAGATCAGAAAACATATGTGATAGCAAAGTTTCAATCATTCGCAGTGACAACGGAACATAATTTAAAAATAAACTGATAAATTCATTTTGTGCAGAAAAAGGAATAGCACATCAGTATAGTGCTGCCAGAACACCACAACAGAATGGAGTAGCTGAAAGGAAAAACAGAACTTTAATAGAAGCTGCTCGAACAATGCTTGTCGATTCCAAGTTGCCTATTATTTTCTGGGTTGAAGCCGTAAACACGGCATGCTATGTTCTAAACAGACTTCTTATGGTGAAGCAACTTACAAAGACTTCCTATGAACTATTCTATAACCGAAAGCCGTACATCAAGTTTTTTAGAGCATTTGGTTGTTCTAGTACACTGTTAAGTACACAAGATTCATTGCCAAAATTTGCAGCTGTTGGTCATTAATGTTATTTCTTGGGTTATTCTTCATATAAAATAGCTTATAGAGTGTACAATAAAAGAACCAAAATTGTTCAAGAATCTTACTATGTTGAGTGGCAAGAAGTAAATACTCATCCAGATCAAAATGGACCTGACTGGTTTTTTGATGCCGAAGTAATCTTCAAAACTTTTGATCAACAACTTCAAATGGATTCTAATGAAGCAAGTACTTCGAGTACTGCACATAAGTCTTCCACAAGTAGTGATCTATCTTTTGAAAAGTTTTTGGTTGGACCACAGAATGTGACGATTCAAATTGAGATGTCTGGGAATGTTACTACATCAACTCAAACACAAGAAGATCTTGTAGATAACTCTGTCATTAATGTTGATTCTGAAGTACAAGAGGTTTCAAAGTACGGATAACGAACTAGCAGTTAATGAAGTTCAGTTGGATCCTGTAAATGATCAGATTGAGGATGTAATTCAGACAAATTCTTCAAGTGTTGAAGATTCAAATGATCAATTACCAGAGTTAAATGATACAAATATGCCAGAGTCTGTGGTAGTTGAACATATTGCAAATCATCGAATTCATTCTGCTCATCTAGTTGAGAATATTATTGGATCTCTTGAAGATGGAGTAAAGACAAGAAGTCAAACTGGAAATATGAATGTCTGTTTATACTCCTGCTTCTTATCTCAAGAGGAACCAAAGAATGTCTGTTTGCTTTACAAGATCCAAGTTGGATTGAAGCTATGCAAGAAGAACTACTTCAGTTTAAGAAGTTAAACGTGTGGCATCTTGAGGACTTACATGAGGGAAAATATCCAATTGGAATGAAGTGGGTCTTCAGAAACAAAAAAGATGATCGTGGGATTGTAGTTTGGAACAAAGCTCGCCTGGTTATACAAGGTTTTTATCAAGAGGAAGGACTGGATTATGATGATGTCTTTGCTCTTGCCGCACGAATTGAAGCCATACTTATCTTTTTGGCTTATGCATTGTACAAGAAAATTTACTATATATCAAATGGATGTAAAAACAACTTTTCTGTATGGGGTGGTAAAGGAAGAAGTTTACGTGAATCAACCACCAGGTTTTGAAGATCCAGCTCATCCATTTCAAGTGTATAACCTTGATAAAGCATTGTACGGGTTATATCAAGCGCCTCGTGCGTGATATGAAACCTTGTCAACACATCTTACATCGAATGGCTTCGTTCATGGAACAATTGACAAGACCTTATTCCTGAAGAAATATGATGCTGATTTGTTAATTGTACAAGTTTATGTCGATTATATTATCTATGGGTCAACAAATGAAGCTCTTTATAAAGAATTTGAACAAGTTATGAAATTAAAATTCGAAGTGAGCTTGATAGGAAAAATGCAGTTCTTTCTGGGGTTACAAGTTGAACAGTCTGAATCTAGTATTCTTATTCACCGGGCCAAATATGTGAAAGATATTCTTACAAAATTCAAGATGACTGATTGCAAATCAGGTTCAACAACAATTGCTCCTCATGAACCTTTAACTGTAGATTTGTCTGGAGTTGAAGTTAATCAAAAGATGTATCAGTCAATGATTAGCTCGTTGTTGTCTCTAACTTTAAGCCGACCATATATCATGTTTGTTGTTTGCTCTTGTGCCAGATATCAGGCAGCTCCAAAAGAATCTCATGAATCGGCTGTTAAACGAATACTCCGATATTTTAAGGGTCAAGTAAATTTAAGTTTATGGTATCCTTCTGACTCTGAATTTAATTTCTTTGCTTACACTGATAGAGATTATGGAGGTTGTAATTTGGACAGAAGGTCAACTTCAGGTGGATGTCAATTTTTGGGGGAGAGACTAGTGTCTTGGCAGTGTAAGAAACAAACGAATATATCCACATCAACTGCTCATGTTGAGTATACTGCTGCTTCGAGCTGTTGTTCACAGGTTATATGGATTCAACATCAAATGCTAGATTTGGAAGTAAATTTCCTAGTAACTCTGATTTATTGTGACAACGAGGCAGTGCTTGGAATAGTCAAAAATCCTATTCAGCATTCCAAAACAAAGCACATTGTGATCATGTTACATTTTATTCGTGATTGTTTTGAAAATGGGTTGATTATGGTAATCCATGTCGATACCCTAGAGCAAAAAGCCGATATCTTTACAAAAGCCTTTTCAACTGATCGGGTTAACTCTTTGGTTGAGATTTTGGGCATGATTTCTTTTTAAATAAACAGTTAAAAAATTAAAATAAAAAATAAATAAATAAAAACAAATAAAAAGAGGTTTTCTCAGATTAATAAATAGTCCAATTTTGAACAGAAAGACCTCAGAAATATGTTCCTCAAAAAGATTTTTTTTAAGTGTTAAAATTGTGTTGTGTATGCTTTATATGCTTTATATGTGTGTTAGGTTACTTGCATGCTTATGTTAGATATGTTTGCTTTTATAGTGTTAAGCAAAACAAATAAAGTGTACATCACAATTTTAGGGGGAGAATAAAAGAAAAAGGAATATGAAAAAGAAATATGCTGAGTTTATTTGGTTCTAAGTTTTTGAAATAATAGTTGAAATAAATTATCTCCTATGAGAAGTATATGACTATTATGTGATTAAAAATGAAATGCTTGAAAATAAAGAAAATTATGTGTCTGATTGACGAATATATAGGAAATGATAGTAAAAGTGTGTGCTGAGCTTATGCATAAATTGGACATGATGGTGACATTGGTTACAATTTTGGATGTGTTGGTTAGCTCTGCATATGTAAATTAGGCGATATTTGTGTGATTAACTAAATTGCAATCTTAGTGTTATCCTCATCGAATATAGGTACTTTCATTCTTCGAATGCTAAGTGAATCCATGCACACCATGAGACCAGGATCTTGATGGGTTCTTAGCACATTTCGTTTACTCTATTGACTATACCCGTCAAATGTACGATTTAGAGTTAAAAATATTTATACATCTGATGGTTCTGGTGAAAATCTAGGATGGAAAACATGAAGTCAATCTGTTTCGCCTTTTGAATCATTCGTGATTTCAATTGACATATCCAATATTCTATGGATATCTGCATAACCGAATCAAATCTGATTCCAAAAAATTCATCATTTCATAATATATCTCATTTGAATCAAATTGATTCAGTGTACGTTCCATCAGAAACCAAGATATAAGAATCAAAAAGATTCTCATTAAATCCATTTGGATTATTTTTTCTATTCTAAGAAAGCTACCCTCATGCTGGTGATTGGATTATGTTTTGGTGAAACTTTGTATTCCGTATTGGCTTAACCCATCTCGATGTTTGGATATACTTTGTATTGATAAATCTTACCTTAAATGTCACATAATATCCGCTGAAATATGATTTTTGAGTTTAAGCTAAAAATTATACTGGCAATCAAGGTTGAACTGTTTAAATCCTGATTTGATATGCAATGTATTTAAGACAGTATATATTTATGATTCTATGTCAGTTCAGTTCACCAAAAGAAAATAAAAAAAAATTAAAATAAAGTGTTAAAACATGTTGAGAAAAAAGTCAAAAGGAAAATAGTAGACATAAATATATAACTATGTGTTTTGTTAACTGTTTAATTGTTTTCTGTGATAAAAATAAAAATAAAAAATAAAATTTTGGAACAGGTCTTAATAATTTCAAATTAGACTTAAATAAAAAATAAAAAAAATTGGAGATTTCGACCGCAAAGTTTTCGATCGAAAAGTTCTTAAACGAAGTTTTCGATCAGATTTTGAAAATATATATATTCAAATGTTTCGTTTGAATAGCCTTTTTCCACCTGTTTAGTTTTTATCTCGACTACCATTAAAGTGTTCTTTGAGTTTTTACAAGTGTTGAGGTTTCGTGCGAAAAAGTGGTCGATTGTGACATCATCGAGTTTCTCAGTAGATTTCGATCATCCAGGTATGTTCTCGTGATTCGTAGAGGTTGATAGGTTAGATCCAAAGCCTTAGTTTACGGTTGAATATATGAATGTTTGAATTGCCCGAAATCTTGGTTGAATGGATCAAAAAGTCTCATGAATAGACCGAAAACTGTTTCGGATGGAAATGAAAGGTCGTCTGTCATCCGAAATAGTTTTCGTCCGAAAAGTATTTTCGATCGAAAAGTCTTTGGTTATGGTTTATTAATAAAAGTTTTCGATCGAAAAGTCAATAGTTATTGGTTTTATTAATGAAAGTTTTCGATTAAAAAAATTGTTAGGATAAAATTCCAAGTTTTAATCACTAAGTTGACTGAGTTTTGGATCGAACATGTAAAGTACTAATAGTTTTCGATCGAAAAGGTAAAATACTTAAAGAGTTTTTGAACGAAATGTTCAAGGTTGTAAGGTTTTTAGTAGTATTTTTGAATGTTTTCGATCGAAACGGTTGTATGTATAAGGGAGTTTTCGATCGAAATGTCAAAAGTTAAAGAATTTTCCAGAAATTGTCTAACTTGTTGTCTCTCTTTACAGATATGAACAGGTTAAAGTTTGAGCCTAAGCACAACATATGTGCCTGGTTAACCACTAGTACAAAGAAAGCACGTGGCTGTGAGGAGATTGTGAGGTTTCTAACCAAGTCAAGAATTCATACTGCAATATCTACACAAGTGCGTGTGTTTGAAAAACACGTTAGGGAATTTTGGGACAACGTGTAGTACAAGAATGTAAATAAAGAGATCTGGATTGAAAGCTCAGTTGGAGGAAACAAGATTAAGGTTACTGAGAAAGTGATTAGAGAAGTATTAAACTTCAGAGATGCAACTGATTTTCCTTACAAGATCAATCATATTGCAGTCTCAGGGATCATTATGACTATGAGTTATGAAGGAACCTTTCTGAGAAGACAGGTCACTAAAACAATGTTTGGGAAATAATGGAGATATTGTAGGTCCCTCGGGTGTGGCGGATCTTCACATGCAAGTGGGTCTACTAGTCGGACCGGGTGCGGAATACCCGTGACTAGGTGGAGAGTCTTACGAAACAAAGTAACCCGACAAGATAATTACTATAAATGTTCGTCTATTATAAACACTTGAAGGTTACGGAGAGAAGTTCTGAGATTACAAAGTTCTACGTATTTGCTAATTTGAATGCGTACTTATCTACTGTCAACCATTCCTATTTATACATGACCTGATTGAAACACACCACTTTTAAAAACAAAACTTTAACGTGCGGAAGTCTTAACCCAGGAAATTTTTTTTTTTTTTTTACCCTCTCACGTACCGCGAGGAAACAAGCTTCCTCCCTCGCGTATCGCGAGGGAGTCAAAAACTCAGAAAGTTTCCAGTTTTCAGCAGTTTTCACACTTAACCATTTTTCCAACCTTTTTCACCAATACATCTAAACATAAAATCCCAAACACTTGGGCATTTGAACACACACTTATACCACCAATTTAACACCAAAAACACGATTCCTAGATTCAAAATATACATCCTTTACGGGAAAGTCAATTTACTTCAAAAATATGCACCAAAAACATATACGAGAACCCGCGATCACCTTGGACTTGACTTAGACTACTTCGGAGTTTTTCCTACAACCACATAAACATATCACCATTAGTATTGAGATATATATCATAACAATAAGTAATTTCTACTTATTTCATCCATTCACCCATTTTGACCCGTTTGCGCCCAAAGATGCATTTGGGTGCAAACACTTGCATTACACCTTGCAAGTTCCATTCTTTACTTAACATAACATCTTCACAACATTTAATAGTGCATATCATCTTATCGAATTAGCGACTACAGTTATTTTCACCCATTTAACCCTTTTGACCCGTAAACATTCAAATTGATGTTTTATTGCATACCACTTGTATTTCACCTACAAGTTTTATTTACTCTTTACATTATCATTTCATTTATGACACAAAGGTCATAACTTTCTTTCCATTCTTCATCTTGGTACATAGACCAAGATCTTACCACATTTCCATTATGGTTCTTTGACCATAACCTCCTCCTTTTCCATTATGATTCTTTGATCATAACCTCCATATATTAGATATAGTATTATAACCATATTCATATTCATACATACACTTATGCATAATCAATTCATTTCATGTATCATTCATACTATGCACAACATAACACATACATCACATATCACATTACTAAGTAAGTGCAAAGGCACTTACCTTGCGGATTTGAAGATCCCGCACCTCCTTCTAGTTTAGCAATTTGATTACCTAAACATATACACCTAGTTCAGTAATCTAAACATACATAAAAATCACTTTAAAACTGAGTTCACAACCCAATTTCCCATTTCCACCCAAAATGACCCGTTTGGGTTATTCCCACATCCAAACACCCCCTTTAAACCAAGAACTCAACCTCTTGAATTCTCCTTCCAATACCTTGACACTAATTTTTCATCAAATTAGTTCTTTAAGTTAATTTGGGGTTTGTTTATGTGTCTAACATCAAAAAAACACCTAATCATCAATAATTCAACATTCTAGCATTATGATCCAAACACCCCCAATTTTCACCATATGAACCCTAACTTCTCATAATCAAAATTAAAGGGTTCTAGGATGTTAACCATCATTCTTTAACTTTAGTTTAGCTAGATTATCAATAATCTAACACCATTTCATCACATGCATACAAAATTTCGGGTTTCACCCAAAACCCACCAAGAACACATACATGGTGGAATCAAGAGGAAGAGAATCACTTACTTGATGTTATGAAGGTGTTGTGTGAGCCAAAACCTTCACAAAACAAGCCTCAATTGCATGATTTGAGCTTCAAACTTGATTTCTCTTTTTCTCTCTTGATATGAACGACCCCAACAAGACCAAATGCTGAATTTTGACTTCATATGGTCAAATATGGTAGATTTGCCATATTTACCATTTCAGTCCCTTAACTTCCATTTTACCCATTTCGTTCTATAGTTAGTTAAAACTAACATAATCCCATTACAAACTTGAAACCCACTTGTTTCAACTTATTTATACAATATTATTTCCACCAAAATATTAAATATAAATATTTAATTATTTGAAGACGAAACCCGGATTTTGGTTCGTTACAAATCACCTCCCCTTATTTGGGTTTCGTCCCCGAAACCCGACTTCACATAAAAAGGTTCGGGTAGAATTTGAGCATTTCTTCCTCGGTTTCCCAAGTCATTTCCGCCCCCTTTCTATGCTTCCATCGAACCAACACTTGGCTAATCTCTTTATTACGCAACCGCTTCACTTTCCTATCTAAGATTGCCATCGGTTCTTCCACATAGTTCAACTTTTCATCAATTTCTATATCATCCAATGGAACAAAAGTAGATTCATCCGCTAAACATTTTCGCAAATGAGACACATGGAACGTGTTATGAAGTCTACTTAGTCCCTCCGGTAACTCCAATCGATAAGCTACTGTACCCACCCTTGCCATCACTTTAAATGGTCCAATGAAACGTGGGCTTAACTTCCCTCGTTTCCTAAACCTTATCACCCCTTTCCAAGGAGAGACTTTCAATAGCACAAAGTCCCCCACTTGAAACTCAATCGCCCGCTTCCTATTATCCGCATAAGATTTTTGGCGATCTTGCGCCGCCTTTAAGCGAGCCTTTATTTGGTCAATACTATCATTCGTTTCCATGACCACTTCCTTGCTGCCAAGTTCCCGTTGACCAATTTCACCCCAACATACGGGTGTTCTACATTTCCTCCCATACAATGCCCCAAAAGGCGGCATACCAATGCTAGAATGGTAACTATTATTGTATGCAAATTCCGCCAACGGTAAATGGTCGTCCCAACTACCCCCAAAATCCAAAGCACACGCGCGTAACATATCCTCGAGCGTTTGAATCGTATGTTCGCTTTGCCCATCCGTTTGCGGATGACAAGCGGTGCTAAGGTTCAACCTTGTCCCCATATCCTCATGGAATTTCTTCCAAAAACGAGAAGTGAATCTCGTATCCCGGTCCGAAATAATTGACACCGGCACCCCATGGCGTGACACAATTTCTTTCACATAGATTTCTGCTAGTCTATCCGACGAGTACGTTTCCTTTATTGGGAGCAAATGTGCACTCTTTGTCAACCGATCCACTACTACCCATATCGCATCATAACCTTTTCGAGTCTTTGGTAGTTTAGTGATCAAATCCATGGATACATTTTCCCACTTCCAAAGCGGTATTTCGAGCGGTTGCAGCTTTCCATACGGCTTTTGATGCTCCGCCTTAACCCTTAAGCATGTGAGACACCTCTCCACATACTTAACAATATCACGCTTCATACCCGGCCACCAAAAATGACACCTCAAATCATAAAACTTCTTCGTGGCCCCCGGATGGATAGAATATTTGGATTTATGCGCCTCGTCAAGAATAGTTGTCAAGACACTTGACAACCTAGGTATCCAAATTCTATCAAAGCATGTCTTCAAACTCATGCTATTTTCACCAAGCTTATCAACATAGGCAATCATCCGTTCTTTCTTCAAGTCACCACCAAGTGCTAACACTTGGGCCTCCCGGATTTCATCAATAAGAGATGATGAAATTGTCATCTTAAATGACTTCACCTTGATAGGTGAATGACTTGACTTTCTACTAAGCGCATCCGCCACAACATTCGCTTTACCCGGATGATAAAGTATCTCACAATCATAATCCTTAACCAATTCAAGCCACCGTCTTTGCCTCATGTTGAGGTCCTTTTGGTTAAAGAAATATTTGAGACTTTTGTGATCCGTGTAGATCGTACACTTAGCACCATACAAATAATGCCTCCAAATCTTGAGCGCGAGAACCACGGCTGCAAGCTCTAAATCATGGGTTGGGTAATTCACCTCGTGAGTCTTTAATTGCCTAGATGCATAGGCAATCACTTTCCCCCTTTGCATCAAAACACACCCCAACCCCGAATGCGAGGCATCCGAATAAACAACAAAATCCTCGGTCCCGTCCGGCAAGGATAAAACAGGTGCCTTAGTCAACTTTTCTTTCAAGAGTTGAAAGGCAGATTCTTGCTCGGGACTCCAAACAAACTTTGTCTCCTTACGAGTCAACTTCGTCATCGGCAAAGCAATCCGAGAGAAGTTTTCAATGAACCTCCGATAATAACCCGCTAACCCCAAGAAACTTCTAATCTCCGAAGGCGTCTTCGGTGATGACCATTCTTTAACCGCCATAATCTTGGATGGGTCAACGGTAATTCCTCTTTCATTAATCACATGACCCAAGAATTGGATCTCGCGCAACCAAAATGCGCACTTGGAGAATTTAGCATAAAGCTTCTCCTTTTGCAAGACTTCAAGAATCTCACGCAAATGAAAAGCGTGATCACCCTCGCTCCTTGAATAGATGAGAAGATCGTCAATAAACACAATGACTGAACGATCAAGGAACGGTCTACACACCCGGTTCATGAGATCCATGAAAACCGCAGGTGCGTTGGTCAAACCGAAAGGCATAACCGTAAACTCATAGTGACTGTAACGAGTGCGAAAAGCTGTCTTATGAACATCCTCTTCCTTCACTTTCAACTGATGATACCCGGACTTCAAGTCAATCTTAGAAAACCATGACGCCCCTTGCAATTGGTCGAAAAGATCGTCAATCCTAGGCAATGGGTACCTATTCTTCACTGTCAACTTGTTCAACTCCCGGTAATCCATACAAATTCTCATGCTCCCATCCTTCTTTTTGACGAAGAGAACGGGCGCACCCCAAGGTGAAACACTTGGGCGTATGAAACCCTTGTCAAGTAACTCTTGTAATTGCTCCATGAGTTCTTTCATTTCTGGCGGTGCCAATCTATAAGGCGCTTTAGCTACCAGTTTAGCACCCGGCATCAAGTCAATTCCAAACTGTAACATTTCTGATTTTTCCATGTAACCGTTTTTGATGCAATGCACAAGTATTCAATTTCAATTCTTGTACAATAACTATGCTATAAGTACTTATATACGATTGATTATGTTGCAATAATAGCTGAAACAAACCTTCGTCATCTCACTAAACTCGAGGATCAAATTCGACTAAAACTAAAAGCGACGCTAAGACTACAAAGATACAAGGACTATTCTTGAAATTTCCAAAAACAAATCTACACAAGCACGGTCGCGCTTAGCATAAGCACGGTCGCGCTTATAGTTTCAACCACGATCGTGCTCACTATGAGGCACGGTCGCGCCTCCGACGCAGTTTGACTTCTGAAAATTCAAACCGACTCAAATCTTGTCCAAAAATAGAATTGAGACGCGTTTTAGAAATCGCGGTGTATACAGAAGTCGATATTCGGTAAATTAAGACCTAGACACGGCCCAATACACATCCAATCGAACGAATCCTTGCAATTTTACCCGGACTTTCCATTTTTAATCGAATCGTGTAATTATGATAGAATCAAACGAATTAAACTATTATAATAACTTCGTACGACTTCCATAAACCTATCTCAACCCAAAAATCGTCTGATCATCACCGCTATTCCTCTGCCGATCCTCGAGAACCACGATTTCTTCCTCGAAGCCGACGTCACTCGTTGCCCCATTCTAAACAGGTTAGTAGTAGTCCAATTGGTTCGTCTCTTCACCCTGATCAAAAGCCCTAAACTAATTCGTTGCTACATTACACAAATAATCAGATTTTAAAACTTGGTTTTGAAATAAAAACGATTTAATCAAACTGCACAATGGATGTGTTATAAACGCAATTAATTAGTAGGGTTGGGTTCGCAAACATCCATTGAACGAAAGCCCTGTAATATCAAACGATTTTATTACAAGGATTAAGCGAATTGTGTTCTGGACAAGACCAGACACGGTCGCGCTCATCATGGAGCGCGGTCGTGCCTGACCTAGCACAGTCGTGCCCGAGTCATGGCCTTGTCGTGTTTGCCGAGCAAACAAAGTCCTGACCTAAACCAACCCTAGACGCGGTCGTGCCGGACACGAGCACGGTCGTGCTCTACGGACAGACCCTTTTGAAGCCTTCTGACTCGACCACGGGCGCGCCTCAGACACCACGGTCATGCCCGGACAAGAGCGCGGTTGTGCCTTTCACGAGCGCGGTCGTGCTCCTTAAAAACAGAATCTTTATTTTTATTTTCTCCTTATTGAACTCAATAAGCTATATTAAATAACAATTCCTATAGTTATTTTTATATAAATACTTATATATCTCACACTTGGCCTTAAACGAAAATTATTTATTTAAACCTATTTTTAAATGAATAATATACCATAAAACGAACCCTAATCGTACCATCAACCAAATTCACTTTCGATATAATCTAACACAAACAATAACACAAGATTATACGTTTATTTATTAGGTCGAATCTAGCGAATCCACAACACACCGCCATTACATACTTGCTTGTGTGACCTACACTCTGCATAACAAGTGAGTTACATAGCCCCTCTTTTACTCTATTTACAAAACTTTTTGGGGTGGAACATGCGTTCAATTACTATGTTTTCAATTATACACGAATACAGTTTCCATCTTACATACATGTATGCAATTCTGTGCTTTATGCTTGAGTGCTAGGTGTGTAGACTATATACGCTATTCACAATCATTAACTATTAGCCGACAGTATACAGTGATAGTACTATTAAGTCTGACAAACCCACCCAGGTAGGGTGACTGTTGCTAACAACACGATTTGATTTCAGTTACAAAGGTTTGATTGAATACACAGGTCACACGATGGTTTCTCTCCATAAATGCCTTTATTGACATGTTTTGTATGAACTGTATACACACAATACGTTTTTGCTATCACACAACAAAACCTATGTTTTCTCACCAACTCTTGTAGTTGACCCTCTCATTTTAACCATGTTTCAGGTACCAATGTTTGAAGTGATCAAGATATGCTACACATAGGATTTGGACCTAGTTTTAATTGAACCAGTTATATTTTGATGTAATTTTCATTATTGTTTGGTGGATTGAATCTATTTTTTGTTGAACTTGTTTGATTGCAATGAAAACGATTATTAATTATTTAAACTTTAGTAAACCATGAGCAATGAACAGTCTGCACGCTTCACGCCCCGATGTTTCCGCCGTCGGTTGGGGTGTGACAGATTGGTATCAGAGCCTTGGTTATAGGGATTTAGGTTATTAGACACCTTGACCTAGACTATAACCTTAGGACACCCATTATTTACCATACTCTATGAATATATGATATGCTACATGCTATGTGTTACATGCTATGTGTTACATGCTTACCATATTTTATTTTATCATGGTACCTAAATTGTTAGAATTCATAACTTACTAGACTATATCTAAACATTAAATTAGATAAAATAATGTCCCTACCCTTACCCTAAACCTCATAACCTTCTTGTCTACTTCTTTATCATTATCATCATAGCATGTGGAATCTTCATTGAGTTAAATCTATAAAATTTAATTATTTATTCGTTAAGGTTTTAAACTTTGTTAATCATTAGAGGACACGTGCAATCTGGAAGGGTGACACCTGTATTCCAGGTTTTCTGTCTAGGAAAGCATTTCGTATAAATCCCAATCAACCGAGGGACCCGTATGCTTTCCTGGGAATTCCCGGGATGAGTGTTACTTATAGGCTAAAGCACGTCTCCTTGAGAGTTATATAAGTTTAATTAACCTTAATGTGTCATAGTATTCAAGTGATTATGTCACTATTTGAGTACAATCCAAACTAGGAATATCAGTTTTTGTTTGGATATTTTTACATGTTACCCTAAGTAATTTCAATACATGCTACAATACATGATAGTTTATGTATCACACTACTTGATAACCCTTGTGCTTACATTCATTACTATCTACATACTACCTATGTGTTTCATTAAAGTGTTATCCTAAGTTTTAAACACACAAACACACACACCAAAGTTTTCATACACCCTTAAATTCACACATATAATGCCACCACCCTTGTGATCTAAATCTAAACTATTGAGCCTAAGGCCCACCAATAATAAACTAAGAAGCCCATCTATCTTTCAGGAAGAAGAAGTCCACTGAATGCATAAACCTTACATTCGGGCCACAAGGCCCAGTCCATAATAATTCTCATCATGACCATGAGCCCAACAATAGTACTATTAATACATGATGGCTGGAAGAGTGTGTAGGCCCATGGGGGATTCTGGCTAAGGAAAGACAAGGCACTTAAGTGTGTTTTAGTGACCCACCCCCCTTTCCTGGGAATGCTCCTCAGGGATGCATGCTTATAGGTCAAGTGTGTTTCTAAAATACTATTGTGGAGACTCGGTGTTATGACTAGTCAAACTCTAAACCTATGAGATCCCCTACATCTAACACTCGATATTTCACTATCACTTACAACCTTTTCATTGTTTCTCTGCTAGATATAGACTCCTACACTCCTTCCTCCCCTGTATACCGCCCCAGAGTAGAATCTGATTGGGAAGAAGACATCGGGACACCCGTATATCGGTCACCAACACCTCCAGCTGCTAGACCAAGAGTTGATGTAAGTGCAGATTGGACTAGGAACACCGGCCCAAGACTTCGAACACCTGGATCACCCCCATTAAGAGACCCGTATCTGATGCCCGACCCGTATCATCCTAACCCTTGGGCAAGGCATACCATGGCACCCATTAGTGCTATGGGAATCCCAATCAGCGACATTCACCGATATGTGAGGACCTCCGAGTTTGAGAGGCAAAGGATGGAGCACGAAGTAATACACGACTTGCAAGGACAAAGAATGGATAGCCTAGTGAATCAATTAGGGCACCAAAAGGAGTTAATTTCCATCCTCGAAAGAGAAATGCTTGAGAATCGCACGGAAACAGCTAGGGCCGAGGCCAGATCAACTACCCGAATGACCATAGCGGTGCTCGTCTTGGTGATTTTCTCCCTTCTAGTGGGAAACTACCAGAGGCGTTAGCAGAAATTTCTATTTATTGTCCTTAAATTTCCAACTTGAAAACTTTTCCTTATGTTTTTGAATAATGTCTACCATTTCAGCATTTAATAAATTTTATATTTTTCCAAATTCTAAAGTTATTATTCATTGTTCATCCATCATATTTTCATTAAGATCCCTCAAGTATCACCTTCATCATTCAATACGATTTCATCTTCTTCGTAATCAAATCATCATATTGGATTTAAACAACCTCGTTATTTTCAAAACCAAACGTTTATCGAAATTTTAAAAATATCAGAAACATAAATTTCCCATAAACATTTTCGCTTTACAAGGAAAAATTAATACAACCTATTTTATGGAAATATTACTTCAAATTGATACAAGCATGATTTTCCTCATTACAGTAATTATTTTTAAACATTGGCTAAATTAATATACGACTACTTGTTTAGCCAATAAGTCATCTTAAAATAATCCCTTCATAATAATTGAAGTTTTTTTTTTTTAAATTTAAAGATTTTTCCTGTAAATGGTCTATTCATTTAGGTTATTTAACTCAATAGTTTCATTACTTTATACATCTATAACCAAGAACAATTTACAATTTCCTATTTTCAAACAAAGATCAATTATTTGTAAACACATTCCTCTGAGTGTTTTCAGAACCCCTCGTTACTTTTCACTTGCCGCTTCAAGAGACGATCCGTACCGCGTAGATGTTAAACATCCCCACAAACCTCAACGATATTTAAAGGGGCTAGAACCTAACTACCACATCTTACAAGAACGACAATAACACACTTCTCCGCAACACTAAATCGTATACAAAACCCGTCAGTACACATCACCCGCGAAGTTCAATACTCACGTTCACAATATATTCAATGCAATCTTATGGTACATAAAACTCAATTATTCTCAATATATCCAATACTACACAAATTACATAATACATGAAACTAGTTTGCCTACAAATCACAATTTGCTCGATTAATCACGTAATGCACGAAACAGGTTTAATTGCAATACACATACTACTGGTTTGAGCACATGATACACGAAACTTAAATTGTTTGCAATATACGTGATTGCGTCATTGATACATAGTTCTAGATTGACCACACTATACATGAAACTCATTTTGTTACAAAGCACTTTATACTAAATGGTGTACATTATACAAAATACGTGATGCTAAGTTGCTAACACTATACATGAGATCCATTTCCTACAATACACATGATACTATGTTGTTTACATTACACCTTAGAGCTTATTGATTTACAAAATACAAGACGCTAAATTATTTACGCTATATATGAGACCTATTTGATTACAAACTACGTGGCACTAGATCATACATGAGACTTGTGTGTTTACTATATACTCGAAACAAAATTGCTTACAATATTTGCAATAGATTGATTACATCATACACAAGACATGGTCATGCACTTTGTACTCCAAAGTTGAAGACCATAATACATTGAAACGACTCGGGGTTTGACGTATTCTTGTTCAAACACGAGCAAACTAAGAAACTCTAAGTGTTACTACTTTACTAGTCTTTAGTTGCGAACTGACCTGATTAGGGACATAGTTACTTGGTAGCGACTTTTATGTGTAATCAATAGAAGTGATCATAGTGAAAATTGTGCCCCTTACCCGCACACAACGAAACGATCTATACGGACCATACGATGATTTGAATAATTACGGGTGCACACGGAATTATACAAATCAGCGCAGGGAAAGCATAGTGAAATTTCGTCGTGTGTTATGACCAAAAAACCTATCATGATATATGACAACGAGACTAATGTGATGTGACAAGGGCATGGTGGATACGCCGCTGGTACTTCCTATACATAAGTGTTCCTGTCATATTGTAAGTAGTAGCGTTGTTTGTATCACGAGAAGTTTTATGAGATTCTGACATTGACTAATGTTTGTGAAATCTTTTAGCCATTAACAATTCTTGAGCACATTAGACCACATCACAAACAAACACGAATCATCAAATCTCCATCGTTCCCATTTCAAGTAATGCAATGTTATCTTTAAAAGGCTAGAGTATTCTTGATAGTCTTCTCCTTAAACCTTCTCAAACTAAATCCACTACCACCCTCTATGCCCGACATGATGACAAGTTCTAATCTTGAGTATCGGACCCGAACCCTGTCATCCGTCACCACACCTCTTCACTAATGCAGCAGCCTCAACCAGTTGAATTTCGGGACGAAATCCCCTCAACATGGGGAGACTGTAACATTTCTGATTTTTCCTTGTAACCGTTTTTGATGCAATGCACAAGTATTCAATTTCAATTCTTGTACAATAACTATGCTATAAGTACTTATATACGATTGATTATGTTGCAATAATAGCTGAAACAAACCTTCGTCATCTCACTAAACTCGAGGATCAAATTCGACTAAAACTCAAAGCGACGCTAAGACTACAAAGATACAAGGACTATTCTTGAAATTTCCAAAAAAAATCTACACAAGCACGGTCGCGTTTATAGTTTCAACCACGATCGTGCTCACTATGAGGCACGGTCGCGCCTCCGACGCAGTTTGACTTCTAAAAAGTCAAACCGACTCAAATCTTGTCCAAAAATAGAATTAAGACGCGTTTTAGAAACCGCGGTGTATACAGAAGTCGATATTCGGTAAATTAAGACCTAGACACGGCCCAATACACATCCAATCGAACGAATCCTTGCAATTTTACCCGGACTTTCCATTTTTAATCGAATCGTGTAATTATGATAGAATCAAACGAATTAAACTATTATAATAACTTCGTACGACTTCCATAAACCTATCTCAACCCAAAAATCGTCTAATCATCACCGCTATTCCTCTGCCGATCCTCGAGAACCACGATTTCTTCCTCGAAGCCGACGACACTCGTTGCCCCATTCTAAACAGGTTAGTAGTAGTCCAATTGGTTCGTCTCTTCACCCTGATCAAAAGCCCTAAACTAATTCGTTGCTACATTACACAAATAATCAGATTTTAAAACTTGGTTTTGAAATAAAAACGATTTAATCAAACTGCACAATGGATGTGTTATAAACGTAATTAATTAGTAGGGTTGGGTTCGCAAACATCGATTGAACGAAAGCCCTGTAATATCAAACGATTTTATTACAAGGATTAAGCGAATTGTGTTCTGGACAAGACCAGACACGGCCGCGCTCATCATGGAGCGCGGTCGTGCCTGACCTAGCACAGTCGTGCCCGAGTCATGGCCTGGTCGTGTTTGCCGAGCAAACAAAGTCCTGACCTAAACCAACCCTAGACGCGGTCGTGCCGGACACGAGCACGGTCGTGCTCTACGGACAGACCCTTTTGAAGCCTTCTGACTCGACCACGGGCGCGCCTCAGACACCACGGTCATGCCCGGACAAGAGCGCGGTTGTGCCTTTCACGAGCGCGGTCGTGCTCCTTAAAAACATAATCTTTATTTTTATTTTCTCCTTATTGAACTCGATAAGCTACATTAAATAACAATTCCTATAGTTATTTTTATATAAATACTTATATATCTCACACTTGGCCTTAAACGAAAATTATTTATTTAAACCTATTTTTAAATGAATAATATACCATAAAACGAACCCTAATCGTACCATCAACCAAATTCACTTTCGATATAATCTAACACAAACAATAACACAAGATTATACGTTTATTTATTAGGTCGAATCTAGCGAATCCACAACACACCGCCATTACATACTTGCTTGTGTGACCTACACTCTGCATAACAAGTGAGTTACATAGCCCCTCTTTTACTCTATTTACAAAACTTTTTGGGGTGGAACATGCGTTCAATTACTATGTTTTCAATTATACACGAATACAGTTTCCATCTTACATACATGTATGCAATTCTGTGCTTTATGCTTGAGTGCTAGGTGTGTAGACTATATACGCTATTCACAATCATTAACTATTAGCCGACAGTATACAGTGATAGTACTATTGAGTCTGACAAACCCACCCAGGTAGGGTGACTGTTGCTGACAACACGATTTGATTTCAGTTACAAAGGTTTGATTGAATACACAGGTCACACGATGGTTTCTCTCCATAAATGCCTTTATTGACATGTTTTGTATGAACTGTATACACACAATACGTTTTTGCTATCACACAACAAAACCTATGTTTTCTCACCAACTCTTGTAGTTGACCCTCTCATTTTAACCATGTTTCAGGTACCAATGTTTGAAGTGATCAAGATATGCTACACATAGGATTTGGACCTAGTTTTAAATGAACCAGTTATATTTTGATGTAATTTTCATTATTGTTTGGTGGATTGAATCTATGTTTTGTTGAACTTGTTTGATTGCAATGAAAACGATTATTAATTATTTAAACTTTAGTAAACCATGAGCAATGAACAGTCTGCACGCTTCACGCCCCGATGTTTCCGCCGTCGGTTGGGGTGTGACACAAACTCTATCTCCCTATCCGGCGGAATCCCCGGTAACTCGTCAGGAAACACATCTACGAATTGGTTCACGACTGGTACATCGTGAATCTCCTTTACTCTTTCATTCACATCCGCGACACAAGCCATGAACGCCTTGCACCCACGCGCCATGTACTTGGTCGCCTTCACATAAGTGCACAACCTTACTTTACCCTTTTTATCACCTTCTATGTAGATGGACTCTCCCGACGGGGAAACAAGTTAGATCGCCTTCGGTCCACATAAAATACTCTCCTTATTCTTTGACAACCAATCCATCCCCACAATAACATCAAAATCTCCCATAGCCATAGGAATCAAATCAATAAAGAAAGTTTCGCCCCCCGCTCTCAACTTACAATCTCTAAAAATGTCAAAGACAAGGAAACTCTTATCATTAGCCGCTTCGATTTCTAAGGGTTCATCTAACTTGCTACTTACAAAAGAGGAATGCTTAAAAATTTTCAAGGAAACAAAAGAACGGCTAGCCCCGAAATCAAATAGAACTAGTGCAGGTAATGAGTTAATCTTGAATGTACCTGACACCACCTCCGAGTTGTTCTTTGCCTCTTCCGCCGAAATGTGGAAGGCTCTTCCTTTTGGCTTTGGCGTCTCCACTTTCTTTCCACTTCCACCTTGCTTTAACTCGGGACAATCCGCCCTATTGTGCCCGGGTTTATAACAATTGTAGCATATATGCACTTGGCTTGAACACTGATGAGCAAAATGCCCCGGTTTTCCACATTTATAGCAGTTTTGAGATCCCTTCCGGCACTCCCCAATGTGCTCCTTTCCACAAATTTTGCACCCCCACGACGAAGGCTTGATGAACTGCTTCTTACTAGGGCTCCCGCCCTTTATCTTACTCACTACTTGATCCACTATTTCGCGTTTCCTCTTTTCTCCCCTAGCTTCTTGCCTCCTCAACTCCACCTCTCTTTCCCGACACCTGTTTATTAAGTCTACAAGTGTGGTAAATGAGGATGGAGATATGCTATCCCTGAACTCCACCGTCAGCATAGCATAGAACCTGTCAATCTTGGCTTTCTCGGTCGACACCACATCTGGACAGAACTTGGCCCGATCAAAGAAAGTCCCAGCAAATTCATCAATAGTCTCTGTCGTCTGCCTCATGAGGAGAAACTCCTCGGTCATCCTGTCAATAGCGGCCTGTGGGCAATGGTACTTTAGGAATGCCGCTTTAAACTCCTCCCATGACATGGATGTCACCCCTCTTTCACCCCTCTCCTTTCGGAGATTTAGCAGCCACTCCTTAGCCCGCCCAGTCAATAGTGGCACGCTAAACATCACTCTATCCTCGGGCTTACACCTTGTCGTCTCAAAATTTGACTCCATGTCTACCACCCACCTATGGCTCAGAATCGGTTCCACTTGCCCGTTATATTCCTTGGGCTTGATCACCATGAAATCCTTCAGTGTACAACCCCGAGGTTCCTTATCTTTCTCTTTCATGATCTCCTCGAGAGAGAGTTTAATAGTCCCCCTCATTTCTTCCATCAACAAATTTGTGGCTTGCTCAAAGGCCTTGGCCACCTCCTCTTTTATCAACTCTTGGATCCGTGGATCCAACGGTTCCCGATTGCTCGATTCTTCTGCCATCTCTTAACTGAGAATTAGGAACAAACACCTTAACACCCTTATAGTATCAATACCTTAAATACTTATCACACTTACACCCCTATATGTATTAAGTATATGTATACTTATCTACTTATATACATACATACATATATAATCACCTTCACCTAATCCTTGTAAATGTTCATTGTCATATGGTTATTATAAAGACCCTTGCACATCTCGTCATATTAATCATATTGGCCAGACATGATTAATAACGCGCTATGCCCAATTGCAATTATCATATTCACATAACAAATCACAAGACAAGTTTCGGCACACATAACACTTTGCCAATCATTCGTACATATACATAAACGCCATATGGAATTATCATTAATCATAACATTACTAACCTTTCATTTCCGAAAGCTCCGAGTCTTAGTCAAGTCCTTCTTGGATTCTCGTATCATCCCCCCCCCATATCAAGAGCATCCGGTTTTAGTTTGGTGCCACCCACACCAAATCCCTCAAACCATTGCTCTGATACCAAGTTGAAACACACCACTTTTAAAAACAAAACTTTAACGCGCGGAAGTCTTAACCCATGAAATTTTTTTTTTTTACCCTCTCGCGTACCGCGAGGAAACAAGCTTCCTCCCTCGCGTATCGCGAGGGAGTCAAAAACTCAGAAAGTTTCCAGTTTTCAGCAGTTTTCACACTTAACCATTTTTCCAACCTTTTTCACCAATACATCTAAACATAAAATCCCAAACACTTGGGCATTTGAACACACACTTATACCACCAATTTAACACCAAAAACACGATTCCTAGATTCAAAATATACATCCTTTACGGGAAAGTCAATTTACTTCAAAAATATGCACCAAAAACATATACGAGAACCCGCGATCACCTTGGACTTGACTTGGACTACTTCGGAGTTTTTCCTACAACCACATAAACATATCACCATTAGTATTGAGATATATATCATAACAATAAGTAATTTCTACTTATTTCACCCATTCACCCATTTTGACCCGTTTGCGCCCAAAGATGCATTTGGGTGCAAACACTTGCATTACACCTTGCAAGTTCCATTCTTTACTTAACATAACATCTTCACAACATTTAATAGTGCATATCATCTTATCGAATTAGCGACTACAGTTATTTTAACCCTTTTGACCCGTTAACATTCAAATTGATGTTTGATTGCATACCACTTGTATTTCACCTACAAGTTTTATTTACTCTTTCCATTATCATTTCATTTATGACACAAAGGTCATAACTTTCTTTCCATTCTTCATCTTGGTACATAGACCAAGATCTTACCACATTTCCATTATGGTTCTTTGACCATAACCTCCTCCTTTTCCATTATGATTCTTTGATCATAACCTCCACATATTAGATATAGTATTATAACCATATTCACATTCATACATACACTTATGCATAATCAATTCATTTCATGTATCATTCATACTATGCACAACATAACACATACATCACATATCACATTACTAAGTAAGTGCAAAGGCACTTACCTTGCGGATTTGAAGATCCCGCACCTCCTTCTAGTTTAGCAATTTGATTACCTAAACATATACACCTAGTTCAGTAATCTAAACATACATAAAAATCACTTTAAAACTGAGTTCACAACCCAATTTCCCATTTCCACCCAAAATGACCCGTTTGGGTTATTCCCACATCCAAACACCCCCTTTAAACCAAGAACTCAACCTCTTGAATTCTCCTTCCAATACTTTGACACTAATTTTTCATCAAATTAGTTCTTTAAGTTAATTTGGGGTTTGTTTATGTGTCTAACATCATAAAAACACCTAATCATCAATAATTCAACATTCTAGCATTATGATCCAAACACCCCCAATTTTCACCATATGAACCCTAACTTCTCATAATCAAAATTAAAGGGTTCTAGGATGTTAACCATCATTCTTTAACTTTAGTTTAGCTAGATTATCAATAATCTAACACCATTTCATCACATGCATACAAAATTTCGGGTTTCACCCAAAACCCACCAAGAACACATACATGGTGGAATCAAGAGGAAGAGAATCACTTACTTGATGTTATGAAGGTGTTGTGTGAGCCAAAACCTTCACAAAACAAGCCTCAATTGCATGATTTGAGCTTCAAACTTGATTTCTCTTTTTCTCTCTTGATATGAACGACCCCAACAAGACCAAATGCTGAATTTTGACTTTCATATTGTCAAATATGGTAGATTTGCCATATTTACCATTTCAGTCCCTTAACTTCCATTTTACCCATTTCGTTCTATAGTTAGTTAAAACTAACATAATCCCATTACAAACTTGAAACCCACTTGTTTCAACTTATTTATACAATATTATTTCCACCATAATATTAAATATAAATATTTAATTATTTGAAGACGAAACCAGGATTTTGGTTCGTTACACTGATGCTGCGCACTTAGTAAGTGCGCAGAACAATTTTCTCATGCGTACTTAGCAAGTACGCATAGGTATTCTTGCGTACTTGCTAAGTACGCAGGAACTACTTCTTGCGCACATACAAGTGCGCAAAACACTAAGAGAAAACACCAACAGTCAATATGTAAAAGTAAATACAACTCGATAACTAATACATACAGACACTTACAAACAAAGACAAATACATACATGAAAGTACTAAACTAAGACTCTAACTATCCATAATCTATCCAGAGTGTTTGTCACAGGAAAGTGCTTCAGCAAACTCCCCCTTGACAACAGCTCTGGATCATCTTCGATCTTCAGTCTTCGGTCTTTGGTCTTCACAGCTATGCATCTTTAGCTTCCATCTTCTTCTTATAGTCAAGGCAAAACTTGATAACCTTGTCATATTTAGAAGCAAGGAATTTCGTCCATTCATCCGCATGCATGCAATACCTGTCTGCTAGTGCCGCTAGATCTTTCATAGAGAAGTTAATGAAGCAGACTTCATCAAATACTCTGATTAGTTCCCTCAGTACTAAGCATCCACTTTCTGACCTCACCTTTCCAATCACCATAGCCTCGCCCGTCTTTGGATCTACGTACCAGTACCACATGTCACCGAGGATATCTTGGTTTCACATAGCACTGGCTTGTATACCAATTTCTTTAAGAATTTCTTAGTCACAGGATGTCTTGCTGTCTTATCCTTGACTCTCTTAGGCACTTGAGGCTTGAACATATCAAACTTCCCAGATCGTGCCGCTGTAGAACCACCCACAAACCCATCGCCACTGCATCATTAGAATGACCCAACAGCTCTCGGTTTGCTAGGTTCACAAGGTCGTATTTGGGTAAGGAGTTGAACGCTTCCCTGGTTGGTTTCAAGTATTGAACCCCCCAGATCGTTTTATTACGAACAACTGCTTATCCTCCTTGAACCTTGCAGCCAAGATCATCCCTGTTGCCCCTAGTTTGTCTATGATAGCCGTCTTTTGCCAAATAGGAGCTGGATCCTTAGATGAAGTAGAAGGCATATCTTTTTCTTTTGTTGCCTCCGGATCCACAGGTGTAGGGTCAACTGGGGAGGCTTCAGTCGAGGCTTCCACATTACTAGCATGCTCGACTGAACCTGTGTCGAGCTGAGCTTCGAAGGATGGAAATTCAAAGATCTCTCCATCTTCTAACTCGTACTGTCCTTCCCCGTCACCCTTGGGAACCTCTATCACTACATCCTCATCATTTCATCCCAGTCATCACCAGAGTCGATCTCTCCTTCTTCTAGGTTAAATAGAGCATCGATATGTGCTTCCTTGGAATAGTCAGGCTCTAAGTATAAGATCTCATCATCAGATAGATCTTTAAGCACCTCAGCCGCTGACTTTCCTTTGTCACCACCACCAGAGGTATCACCACCCTCTTGATGAGTAGACTCCCTTGAGCCATTGGAATAGAAGATATGGGTACAATTGCTAAAGCTTGGTGCTCACCTCCACTAGGACCGGATTCGGGATCCTTGTCTTTGTCGTCATCCTTAGTCAAGTCAATAGGATGACAAGCCTCATCACCAGTAGTTTTCTCCTTCTCCTTATCTTTCTCCCCCTGAGCATCAAGCTTCTTGGTCAGATCAGCAATTAGTTTGACCATCAGTGCATGCTCTTTCTGTTGAGTATCAAACCTCAGCTCTAGAGATGACATGTGACCCAGAATCATTTCATTTGTCCTGATTAGAAGCTCGTTCTAGGCCATGACGTTCTTCAGTCTCTCGTCAGTCCCCGTTCTCTGGCTTCTTAGAATCCTAACTTCATCCACCAACGAATTAATCTGTGCTTGTTGAGCATCAGATTCCTCCTTTGACTTCCGAATAGATTCCAATAATCCAACAACTTAGGATTCCAGAACATCTATCCTTGCATCATTAGGATCAGGATGTCTGGATGATGAGGCTTTGGCATTGTGAATTGGGGAGGAAAAGATGGTGTCGAAGTCAAACCCTTGAGTAAATTCCCCATAGTTGAAGGGTTGACTTAAAAGATCAATGGTGGTTGTTGGGATAGTGGATGTGATGACGGTTGTAGGTGTTATGGAAGGGGTGTTGGTAACTGACTCCTTGAGAATTAGAGTAGTCACCACCACCAGGGCAGTTGTGATAAGGAGGGTCACTATCACAGGAACCTCCTCTGTGATTGAAGTGACTTCCACGTCAGGTTGTACCTGTGGCCTCCTCCTTTGTCTCCTATATAGTTGCTGTGAAGGTGGGGTGGAAGCTAAATTAGAACTCGCAGCTAAAACTTGTACTTACTGCTGAGGACTCACCACCACCTCACTAGGAATAGGTTGTTGATGCCTATCCCCCCTGTTCTAATAAACACTTTCACGTCGTTGTCTCTGTATAGCAGCGTCAAAGTCAGAATCTGGCTCATATTCGCTGCTTGAAGCTTGTCGCTTTGTCTTTGAGGATGACTCAGGTTGGGTTACCTTCGTCATTCTCCTTGGGTGTACCTGAGATGGTGCATCATCGGAATTAGAAGAATCAGACTCTGTCTATTCGGAGTCAGATCCCTCAGCACCATCATTTTTGGCTCCTTCGTCTCCACTATCAAACGATCCATCATCACTTTCATTTTCCTCTTCTTGTTGTTGTTCATCTGAATGTTCGCTCAACTCTGGCTCCGAATCGTGACTATACCATCTCCAGTCACCTGGTGCCACGTATGCTTCGTTTTTAAGGTGGCCAAAGAGTGTTGTGTGCTCAGGGGTAGGATCTACACTGCCTGGCTTTAAAAACTATGCAAACACCCTCTTGTCCACCCTTTTTACTTGCAGTCTCTCCCCTGTAGCAGGTAGGTTTGGCAACGCATCGTTTATCAGAAGTTGCACAAACCTAGGGTATAATAAGAACCTGAACCTCTCAGACGTGTTAATCTGATCATTGATGGCTTTGAATATGTAGCGTGAGAAGTTGTAGCCCTTATTGAGAGATAGGCCAACCATGGCTGCAGCAAGGTCATGACCTATTGCATCCTTTCCAGCTTTTCTTGAGGAGATGCACATGATCATGACGTGGGCAAAATATCTCCATTGGTCAAGCACCTACATCTTCTTATACGAATCATAGACTCTCGCACCGACATATCCCATTCGTTGCCTCCAACAGCCATCCACAAAGTAGTCTGGATAGGCTGTCTGGTCGGTCGAGAGATCTTGGAATTGCAAGACCCTTCTAATAGTATCTTCAGAGAAGGCGATGTCATGACCAACTACGGTAGCCCTTATAACATTGGGGGTTACCGTGCAATCATGCTCCGCCGTCTCCCAAAAATGCTCCAGATAAGGTCTTGAAACGATTGGGTCTGCAGAAATAGCGTAGCTGATTCTTGAACGGTTCAAGAAAGCAACTATCTCGCGGTACTGTAGAGCAGCACCCTTCCATTCCGGTTGAGTATTAGCTAACAGAATGAATTCGTTCGTAAATGCCCGAGCCATAATCAGAACAACAAGTTTCATTGGAAATGAATAAACATGATGCAGTATAGCAGTTACTCTTTGAACTGAGATTTCAGACTTAGAAATTTTCCCAAGTGTTGGTCCTGCGTACTTAGCAAGTACGCGGGAATTTCCTCTTGCGTACTTAACAAGTACGCATGAATTACTTCTTGCATACTTGCTAAGTGCGCAAGAACTACACTTGTTCAAAATTCCAAAAGTTTTAAAAATTCAACTGATGTTCAAATAATGTTTAGATTAGGTCACCACAAGGTCGGAATCTATGATTCTAGCCTATGGGACCAACATCTATACCAAAACTTGCTACACTCATCAAATTTTGACCTAAATGACGTCCGAAGATGAACCGACGGTCAATCCAAGACCAAGGCCAAAATTAACGGAGTAAGCGGACGATTAAGAACAAATTAAGGGTCTATTACATGTTCTAATCAAGTTTTAACTATAAGGATTTACCCAAACAACCCAAAATTTGACTAAAACTCTCTATTTAAACCGTAAGTTTTTTTCCGTCTCAGAATCGGTCCAAAATCGCGACTATTGCGGATGGATTGAGTCTAGATTCTCACCGATTGATTGTTACACTATGATGATACTAGAGATGGGATGAGAAATCGGTTAGGGACACTCGAATTTTTGTGTATGATTTGGAGAGGGAAAATGAGCAGGCGTACTTAAGTTTGAATGAGATAACATCTGAAAATTTTCTAAGTCCTGCTTATATACCCAACACCAAACGGTCGTGCGTACTTGCTAAGTCCGTAAGATTTAACTCGTGCGTACTTACAAGTGCGCAAGGTTTAACTCTTGCGTACTTGTTAAGTAAGCATGGCTTACTTCATGCGCACTTGTCAAGTACGCAGTAACCCTTAAGTGCGCAAACTTTCAACTCAAATTATGAAGATTTTCAAGTCAAATAACAAACAAGATAAAAATATTCAATCAAGAGGATTCACAATCAATTCAGGAAGGTTAAACACAAATATTTTTGGTTTTTCTGATTAAGATTGAACTGTTCATAAACTTAAAATCTTTTTGATCGTTCTAGATAGAAATATACATGTATTTACACAAACTATTTTTGATCAAAGACACGAGCAGATGATCATATCAGGCTAACTTATAGCAAAAACGATACAATATAAACATCAAAGAATATGGGATCATGTCATGGATTTACTATTTATTCATGCATAATAAGCACATAAACAAGTAATTCAAGTTGACAATATTATAAGATTTGAAACTATAAGCATCTTTGTATCACGTTCTTGTGTATTAAGGTATTAATTATAAGATATACAACGTGTACCCCACTGATATGCTACAATAATGTAAATTGCACTATCTCAAGGCATCTAAGATTTTCCCAATGATTTTCTAAATTTTCAGAATGAAGTTACATCTATTAGCACAGGAAAAAAAATCAAGCAGAATCCATAAAGATTATCAGGAATCATAAGATTCAGAATCGAGTGATTCATATTTCTTGGTTTCATTTGATTTTCTTCATTGAATATCGGTATTTTGATTCAGGTTAATGAGTATGGTGTTTGAATAAGGTAAGGGAATCCAACTTTTATCTGAATTTGATTTCAATGAATCAGGAGTGATTCAAGGGTGAATACATGTTCAACGGTTGATGTAGAGACATGTCTTGATTCAATCTCTCCTTGCATACTTGTGAGTATGGGCAGTGATATGAACCGCATTAATTGTGCTAACGACATAACCCGAAACTGACCTCAAAAGAAAATTATTGCCAAAATCTAACATCCTTTATCTGATAATGATCTTTTCTAATCTTTTACGCACACACACTAGCAAACATGGGTTCAAATCACAGTTGTAATTTAGACTTTAGTTTCCACACTACTAGTGAATCAAAGACGCATACAGCCTACTGACAATTCAAATTACTTGTAAATAAGCAGATTAAAAACATAATAATTTAAACAATTAAGTAAGCATGACGCAATCATTTCCCATATGAGCAGTCTGTGACGTTTAGATCATTTCTGATGTACTATCATTTCCTCTTTTCTCATGTTAACTTTGAAATTTTCTCCATTTTCTATTTTGTTTTTGATTTTGTAAAATATTTTTGAAAGTTAAAAGAACTATACAGAAAACTTAAAAGAAAATAAAATTTAACTTTCATGAATTGAATTGATTTAAGAAAAAAACAAGTTTTTCACTCAGGATTGAACATTCCTATCAAGTTGATAAGATGCTCAAAACGGGATCAATCAAAAGCCTTTGTGAAAAGGTCAGTAAGATTGTCATCCGTGTGAACTTTAATAAGTTCAATTAAATGCTTTTCGGCACAATCACGGATGAAATGATGGTGAATTTCTATATGTTTAGTTTTGGAATGTTTCACCGGGATATTTGTGATGGACATTATGGCATTGTTGTCAATGAACAAAGGAGTTCCAGTGAAGTTCAAGCCATAGTCTCTCAATTGCTGCTGAATCCACAATATATGAGAACAACCGCTCGTCGCAGCAATGTGTTCTGCTTCACAAGTTGAGACAGAAACCGTTGACTGCTTCTTACACTGCAAGGAAACCAGTCTGTCTCCTAAGAATTGACATCCACCAGAAGTTGACTTTCTGTCAAGGTTACAACCGCCATAGTTTGAATCAGTGTAGGCTTTGAAGTCGAATGACTGCTTCTTAGAGTACCAAATACCCAATCGAGGTTTCCCTTTCAAGTATCTGAAAATTCTCTTCACGGCTATCATATGTGACTCCTTCGGTTGAGACTGAAACCTTGAGAACAAGCACACATCAAACATTATATCGGGTCTTGAAGCTGTGAGATACATAAGTGATCCGATCATCCCACGGTACAATCTGTAATCCACATCCTTTCCATCTTTGTCAGGATGCAGACCATGATTGACTGGGATAGGTGTGCTGTAAGTACTGCTATCATTCATCTTGTATTTTGACAAGATGTCATGCACATACTTAGTTTGATGTAGATAAATGTCATCCTCTCTTTGACTGACTTGCAGAGCTAGGAAGAATGACAATTCACCCATGTTACTCATTTCAAACTTGAACTTCATCACCTGCTCGAATTCCCTACACATCCCTTCATTGGTAGATCCAAAAATAATGTCGTCGACGTAGACTTGTACAAGAAGAATGTCACCTCCTGCTTTCCTAATGAAGAGGGTCGAGTCAATCTGTCCACGGTCGAAACCATTGGACAATAGATGTTTAGATAATGTCTCATACCATGCCTACGGTGCTTGATGAAGACCATAAAGTGCTTTGTCGAGCTTATACACTTTATTGATATTATGCGGATCTTCAAAGCCGGGAGGTTGAGTGACATAGACCTCTTCATGAACTTTTCCATATAGGAAAGCACTCTTCACATCAAGTTGATAGACATTGAAGCCGACATATGTGACATAAGCCAAGAACAGTCGAATGGCCTCAATTCTAGCAACCGGGGCATATACTTCCGTGTAATCCAAGCCCTCTTGTTGATAAAAACCCTGAACAATCAATCTTGCTTTGTTCTTCACAACCACATGACGATCATCCGTCTTGCATTTGAACACCCATCTGGTTCTAATTGGCTGAAAGCCTTTTGGCAAGTCAACCAAATCCCACACGTGCAACTTTTGGAATTGAGGCAATTCATCTTGCATCGCCTCAATCCAGCAGTTGTCCGCGAGTGCCTCCTTCACATTCTTTGGCTCTAACTGGGACACGAATGCAGCATGCAGACATGTTTCCATGACACCAGTGTCAAATATCTCTGAGTAAAGACTAGTGTTCTCTACAATGGTTCGATGACGAGTCTGAACACCGGCATGAGGATCACCAATATTGTTGTCGATTGGATGATTCTTATGCGCTCTCGTCTCTGGTACATTCGGTTCCTGAATTTCTGAATCGAGATTCGTGCTTAACTCCTCCATTTCCTGTGTTCTAGAAGAAGAAGATTCAATGTTAATTGGATCAGTTGGAGCTTCATTTCCTACAGTTGTGTTAGGTTTAGCTTGAGCGTCATCTCCATCAACATGAACATATTCACTGTTATCACTGTCATGAGTTCCAGATGCAGATGCAGCATTGGAATCAGGAGTTACAATTGGTACGGTAGCACGAGTAGAGAAACTGGAGTCATCGCCGCCACCTAATAATTCATAAACATTTGCGGCGTCAACTGCAGATAGATCAAGAAGATTGAATGACTTGAATAGCGCATCATAATCAAAACCCCAACCTGGACCTGTTGGTTTTGGTGGAATGTTGTGTTTACTACAATCCACTTTAAACCATTCCTCGACAGTACGGGTTCCTATATTGTACACTCTCTTGCAAGGCGAGTTGGCAACGTATCCTAAGAAGATGCCTTCCACCGCTTTTGCATGAAACTTAGACTGGCGGACTTTGTGCTGTAGCAATAAGGAATAGGGACTACCAAAAGGAACTAGGTAATCAAGATTGGGAAGTCGATTGTTGATCAATTCGTAACAAGTCTTGTTGTGCCTCTTCACAACTAGAACTCTGTTTAAGACGTGCCAAGCTGTATTAACTGCTTCTGCCCATAATGTGACAGGAAGCTTTGCATCCGATAGCATAGTCCTTGCAGTCTCAATCAGTGTTCTTATCTTCCGTTCTACAACTCCATTCTGCTGAGGTGTATACGGGGCTCTGAATTCGTGACAGATCCCCTTCTTGAGACAGAAAAGTTCCATCAAGTTATTCTTGAACTCAGTTCCATTGTCACTCCTTATTCTTCTAACCTTCAGCTTGCAAAGAGATTCCAAGCTCAGGATCAGGTATTGAAGAATATTAGCAGTCTAATCCTTAGTACCTAAAAAATGCAGCCAGGAAAAACGTGAGAAATCATCAGTTACAACCAGACATAACGAATTACCTCCAATACTCCTGATACTTATGGGGCCAAACAGATCCATGTGTAATAGCTCCAAAGGGGTATCAATGGAGTTTTGGAGCTTGGGCTTGTGAGACTTCCGCTGCTGTTTGCCCTTTTTACAAGGCATACAGTCATCTGCAACGGTAAATCTCAGCTTAGGAACCCCGGTTACCAAACCGTTTCGGACAAGATGGTTCATTTTACGATACGAAATATTTCCAAGTTTCCTATGCCACAAGATAGAGTCAAGCTCTGCCGCTTTGGTAAGCAAACAAGTAGCAACTGATGAGGTGGTTGTTACCATGCTCATATCAATCTGATAAGTGTCGTTTGTCCTTTCCGCTCTCATCAGGATCCAATCATCAGGAACTTTAAAACCAGGCTTGAGAATCAAGCATTCATTCTTATCAAACATCACCGAGTACTCTTTGTCGCACATTTGGGAGACACTCAGAAGGTTATGCTTCAGCTGCTCGCAAAAGTTGACATTGTCTAAACTGACACAACCATTTGATACCACGTCTTGACACGTGATATTATCGCCTTTTTCTCCAGCAAAGGCCACATAGCCGCCTCTGAATGGTTTCACATCTTGAAGCAAGACCATGTTTCCTGTCATGTGCCGGGAGCATCCACTATCAACATACCAGCGGTTAGAGATAGTACCATTCGGACGTCCCTGCACGAGTCACAAAAAGAATTAGCTAGATTTTGAGACCCAAGCCATAGTGGTCTTGGGTCGTCCATCATTTTCAAAATAAACTACCTCTTTTAACTCATAGTCGTGATGACTGTTCAAAATGGATGAATCTTTAAAAGAATTAGAACTAGGAGATTGAGAATTTTTAGATTTGGTAGTCCAGGAGCTCTTCTTTTTCTTATCCGGAACAGTAGACTTTGGTTCAACAACAGCAGGTGAACTTGTGGAAGCTTCACCTGATTGAATTGAAGTCAGCTGCTCTAGCTTTCTCAACCTCTTATTCCTTCTCCTCCTCTGTGGCTTAGATAGTTTCACCACAGGTTTCTCACTAGTACGTGTACTACCAGAGGTAGATACACAAGGTACAGTAGGTTTCTTTACCTTTGTTGAAACAGATGGTTTGGCCTTAGATTTGATCTTTGGCTTTCCCATTGGTTTAACTGGTGGTTTCACCACATTTTATTTTGGACATTTGGGAGGTTTCACTGATGGTGACTTAGGAATGACAGCCGGTTGTGAAACAATAGCCCGTTTCACTTGGTTCTTTGAAGGACAGTTCACAAGAATGTGACCAACCAAGACACAGTGAAAGCAAGCCCTCTTGTCTGTGTAAGTTCTCCTGTAAGGCTCATTAGATGACTCAGCCTTATGAGAGCAGGAGGAGTTGGTATGTGAATAGGAGTTTGACCCTATACAGATTGGTTCTTGGGAGTATAGTATTTTTGCAAATTTTCTTTGTAACCAAGCCCATAGTGAGCTGAAAAAGCCTCTTTCTTTACTTGATTAAGATTTTTATACCCCCATAAAGCATTACCTTTAATTTATCTTTAGATTCAATGATATCGGGTTCAGTTAAAATACAGTTATCACTATTAGTGATAATGTTTTTCTTGACTTTCTATTCAGATAACAACTCCTCAAATACTACTCCTTCAAGGCAAGGGTTAACCGAACCATCATCAGAAGCAGTAAAGAACTCCTCATCAGATGCGGAGTTGGTCTTACTTGAGGAATCATCCTTTTTAGAGGAGTCATCCTTTCCTGAGGACTCATCAAGACAAGTTAGATCAATGTCTACCAAGCTGTTGACAAACTTCCCGCTAACTAGTGGAGGAATGGCATTAGTACCCAACCCTAAGCCATTCATTTGCCTTACTATAGATTCGTAGTGTTCCACCACAAAATGAGACTTTTTCAACTTCTCATTAGAACATTTCAATTGCAAGATTTCATTTTGCAGCTTGTTAATTTCATTGTTCCTTTTCTCCAACCCCTTATATGCAATATCCAAGTGAAGCTGTTGATCACTCATTTTTAGTGAGTAATCACGTTTTTCCTTTTTCAATGTTTCAATTGAATCTTTAAAACGTTTTTCGTTTTCTTTATAACTTAGAGCTGCAATGCGAAGGGGTTCGACCTTGTCTTGAAGCTTGGAATTTTCAAATTTTAAGCCTAGACATTTAGAACAAGAAATAACAGAAAAAGGATTAGAATTACCTCAGACGATGAACTTGTTGCTTCTCCAATGGCCATGAGGGCAACAACAGTAGTAGATTCCTCTTGATCAGCTACAGAAGCTTCCTTTTCTTCAGCTTCCTTCTCCTCAACTTCCTTTTCCTCAGTTTCCATCAACTCCATGATCTCAGCCATGAGACCATCTTGAGTTTGTGCAATGATGGCATCTTCCAGATGAACACCCTAATCAAAGCTGTCGTCTTGTTGAGCTACCAGTGCATTGGACGTTCCACTTTGGCTTTGATTGTGGTTATTTGAGTTGTTGTAGCCATGGCTGTTTCCTTGGCTAGGTCTGGTGAAACCTGAAGCCGGTGCTCTGTCTTTTTCACATTCATGAGCAAAGTGTCCATAGTTCAGACACTTGTAGCATTTGGCCTTGGGTTTGTCAAAACTAACCTTGGCATTAGAATGCCCGCCAATGAACTTTCTTCCTGTTCTGTTCAGGAAACGCTTGGCTCTCCTCAATATCATGGCCATATTCCATTGAATATCCATGTCCTCCATGTCATCAGGATCCACTTGATTGAAGTCTTCTTCTATTGTCTCGGGGTCTGTAAGCTTGCCACCTATGATGTTCTCGTAGGCCAGCATACAAGATGAAAATAATGCCACATGATCTTCAGCTATTTTGGCTATAGCTGATTGGTTAGCTGAAGTTGTAGAGGGAGGATTTCTTGAGGTGTGTTGTTGATGAGATCCACAACGTGATCCAGATGCATAGCATGCATGACCACCACAGTCATTTGAGTGGTCTTCTTCAGTAGAGTTTCTAGAGAAGAGAGCAATTCATGAGCCTGAAGATTTGGTTATAGAAGACGTCCCATGATACATATAAGGGTCTTGTATCTGAGGTCTTCCTGAGCTCTCCTTCTTTCTAAGCTTCATGTTATGAGCTTGAACCTTTCCAATTGCCTCCTCTACTGTCATTTCATAGAATTTTGGATTCTCTCTCATCAGGGTTGTGTACATTTCAAACCTGGGTGGTAAAGCATCCAAAGAATTTTCCACCAACTCTTCATCGGGATACTTGAGCTCAAAAGCTTTCAATTCTGTCTACAGATGATAGAATCTAGAGATGAGTTCATCTAAAGACTCATTCTCCAAAAACTGAAGCATTCATACTACTTCCTGAGTAGATCCCGTTTACTTTTCTTGATATCGCTATTCCCCTCGAATCTTTTTTATAACGCCCTCCAAAGATCCTTAGAGTTGTCATAACCTCTGAAGCTGTGGAACAACTCCCGAGTTAATGCCATAGTGATTGAACCAAGAGCCTTCTTCTCTCGATCATAAGCTTTCTTTTCCTCTTCATCGAGTTTAGAGATAGACTTAGGCAGTTCATCATCAAGATAAATGTGTGTGGGATGCTTATAGCATTCTAGAATTGGAATCCATAACGAAGAATCAGTGTGTGAAATGTAATGCTCAAAGCGTGCCTTCCAGTTAGAATAATCATTTACATTTAGCAGCTTTGGTGATTTCTGAGGAGTACTGATCTCATTGTCATAGTTTAAAAGGTTTCCAAGGTTCTGAAAATTCGACATGGTGAACACTTGGTCAAATTTCAGAAAAATCAGAAACACTTGCGCACTTGATATTGGCCTTGCGCACTTAGAGGAATGGTCTTGCGTATTTAAGATTTGCTCTTGCGTACATGATAAGTACACAGGTGTAAATGATAAGTACGCAGGATATAACTTAAGTACGCACAAGACTAGTCTTGCGTATTTAGTAAGTACGCAAGCGATTATTCTTGCGTATTTAGTAAGTACGCAGCAAGACTATACTTTTTGCCAGATATGGTAAGTACGCAGAACACCTTTTCACCAACTCTCACCAAACTATTCCGGTCACCGGAAAACGCATCGGAGATGGCAAAAATCGGACTGATGAACAATCAAACTGAGCCAAAGGGTCAGAAACTTGTTTCTAACCATCCTTTGATGCTCAAAACACTCAAAATACACAACAAAAGTCAGTTTTTGAGTGATTTTTGCTTCTAAAATAGTGCTCAAGAGCTATCCCTATTTTATCACAAAAATCAACAAAACACATCCTTTTGCTTGTAAAACTCTGTAGAAAGCTCTCCAAACTCACTCACAAAACTCGAAATCAAGAGCAATGCTCTGATACCACTTGTAGGTCCCTCAGGTGTGGCGGATCGTCACATGCAAGTGGGTCTACTAGTCGGACCGGGTGCGGAATACCCGTGACTAGGTGGAGAGTCTTACGAAACAATGTAAACCGATAAGATAATCACTATAAACGTTCGTCTATTATAAACACTTGAAGGTTACAGAGAGAAGTTTTGAGATTACAAAGTTCTGCGTATTTGCTAATCTGAATGCGTACTTATCTACTGTCAACCATTCCTATTTATACATGACCTGATGCCTGCGCACTTAGCAACTGCGCAGGACAATTTGCTCATGCATACTTAGCAAGTACGCATAGGTATTCTTGCGTACTTGCTATGTACGCAGGAACTACTTCCTGCACACATACAAGTGCGCAAAACACTTAGAGAAAACAGCAACAGTCAATATGTAAAAGTAAATACAACTTGATAACTAATACATACAGACACTTACAAACAAAGACAAATACATACATGAAAGTACTAAACTAAGACTCTAACTATCCATAATCTATCCATAGTGTTTGTCATAGGAAAGTGCTTCAACAGATACCTTGTTCATGTGCTCATACATTGCATGAGTCCTAGAACGTCTGCTTTTAATCAAATTGGTGAAGTATTCAGCAGGGCGTTAGGTTGTCTGGCAACTCATAGAATATTTAATTTTTCAAGAATGATATTTGAGGCCATGATCAGTAACTTTGTGGGACCAAGGCAAAATTACAAGTTTCTTATGTACCCACGATTTGTACAGATGATTATCATCACACTGCTGTCAAATCTGGAAAATGATGGTGTTAAACTGCCTTTAGAGTCAATGCAAGAAGTAATTTTTAGCAACATGAACAATGTAAGAAAGACAAGCAGATTTAGTTGTACTGTGACACCACTATTTCCTAAAATGCTTGAAGAGAATCCTGATCCAGAATTTACTCTTGAAGATGAGATAAATGATTTAATGGCAGAGGATATAGAAGATGGAGTTGATAGTGACAATGATGAAAATGATCAAGTGAATAATGAAGATCAGGGAAATGATGATGATCAAGGTCATGATGGTGGTCAAATGAATGTAATGCCAGAAATTCAACAAGAAGTTCACTTTCAAGTTGAAGAACCAAAAGTTGATACACATATGGGTGAATATGAAACACATGACTTGATTTTTGAAGAAAACGGAGTTCCTGAAGTGAATGAAGAGGTTACAGAACCATTATTGAGTAACACTGAAGAGTTTATTGCTGAAACTGATGATGTATTAAGTGTGAATACTGAAGTTTTAGAAGTTAGTGATGAACAGTTAAGAGCAACAGCAACAACCCCATCACAGAAAAGGAAAGAACCTGAAAAGACAAAGACCGTACCTTCTAGACCTCCTCCATCTAAGGGTATCGTGTTTACAGATCCAAAACAAAGCAAGAAGAAGAAAACAACAACTACTGTACTTGATAAAGGCAAAGGCAAAGCAAAAGAAATTCCAGAAAAGCAAAAGTCTAAGAAATCAAAGAATTTTGGTTTGGTTGATGAAGAGTTTCTGAATTATGCTACCAGGGAAACTGCATATGTGGTTAGTCAACTAAAGACTAAAATCTCCAACTTACAAAGTAGAGAAGTTGTAAATACTAGAGAGACCAGAGAATTGAAAATAGAAAGTAATAAACAGAAGAGCTTACTTGCAAATCAACAGCAACAGATTGATCAACTTCAAAGGATTGTTGAAGATTTGATAGCTCAGATTGGTGCTCTAATTGGCAAAAATCTAGAAGAGAATGTTGAAGATGTTCCTAGTCCGGCAGCCACTGAACCAATTCTTTTTGCAAGTGAACAAGTTCAAACTCCAGTTTTTGAAGCAACTATGTATGAAGACAACACTTTATTTGATGTTGATATGCTTTCAAATGACGAAGGTTTTGATGTTGATATGATTTTAAATGACGAAGGTGAAGGATTGGAAAAAACTGACGAAAACAAAGAAGTAACAGAGAAGGAAGAAGATGATGATTAAGAAGTGGTGATTACTGGTGAAAGAAAAGATGATAACCATTCTTCAGATGATGACAATAATAGTGGTGGTGCTGGAGGTGTTGGTGGAAGTGGAAGAACAACTGAAGATGCTGAACAAGAATCTCAAACCAACACTGAATACAAAAATTATGAATATGAACCACAACAGACGTATGTTGAAGAAGATGGTTCAGTGATCGGTAAATGGATAAGCTTGTAGAAGAAAGAGAACCATTTACTGTTCCTGAAAACATTGAAACACCATCTGAAAGGTCAAAGACTTCAGAGATTGATAAGAGTTCTTGGTGGACAGTTACTGAGAAGCCATCTATTTTTGAAAAGCTTACACAGACAATCAAGAGTCCAAAACAAGCTTTAACTGGTGAAATATTAGCATGGATGTATGACGGTGAGAAGAAGATGTATGTGATAAAGAGATGTGATAGGAATATCCAGTATTTTGATAGAAGCTCAAAGTTGATGACATTGCCATACTGGGATATTAGAGAGCTAAGTCACTTGAAGATGATCAATCCATCGAATAATTCATTTGCTGCTAATTTTGAAGAGTACTTAAAGAAAGAGTGTGGAAAAGCTAAGTTTGAAAACTTCAAGCCACAAGTGCCTGAATGCCGAAAGTTGAAAAGAAACGATAAAGATTGCAAGAGAAGATTTAGATACATTGTGAAGCCAGTTGATACAGTTTCAACTGTATACATCTCAGCACGTAAAGAGACGTTAATCAAAAGCTTCAAGAAGTGGATGTATGACAGCAAAACACGTGAAGATGTGATCATGCAGGATCATTCACCAGAAGTTAGAGTTTTTGATCCGGTTGATTTGTTTAGTTTTTCTGATGAAGATCTGAAGATTTTGTATAAAAATCCTATAAGGTGTGATACGGGCATGAAGATTAAAGTTGAGGCAAAGTTGTATATGAGAGTCGTGGCTCGATGTTTGTCAAGAAGACATGAAGCTGAGCTGATCAAGAAGAGACTTGCTACTCTGGATGCTAACAAGCTAAAAGTTAAAGCCAAAACCAAGCCTACAAAAGACCACATGTGAAGAATTGATGTTCTGTGGACTAGGGGGAGATTGTTGGAACCTAATAGTCCATAGAAATCAATTAGATTAACTTTAGAGTTTTCGGTCGAAAACTTTAAGTTTTAGGTCGGAATGTGTTTTCGGTCGAAAACACTTTTCGATCAAAAGATTTCGATCGAAACTCTTTAGTATAAATAGTTGTATCTTTTGTATTTCAAGTAACGATTCTCATTTGTATTGAGATTTGCAAATTTATCAAATAGAATTCTTGTATGTTTTTTTTCTGTTAATTCTTGATTACATTGTTGGATTAATGAAGATAATCATCATGATTATATGCATCTTGTATGATTGAATGTATCCTTATTGTTCATCTTTGATTTGATCATTTCGGTGTGACTTGGATTTCTGAATTGATTCCGCCAATTCAGAGAGTGATTGAAGACATTATCCTTGAATATCAGCTGATCTAAGGGAATCACAACGAGTCTTATACACGTCACGTTAGAAGTCCTGACTCAACAGCCAGTCTAACTCTACACGTCACAATTTAACACGTCACAATAACACAATCTCGTACACCATAAATATAACTAATCATTAGCATGCAAATTAACACTTACATGTACCCATGCAAACACATACCTCATCGCTGCACCCTCGTCAGGGTGGTTAACACACCCCGAGCTCATCATTAACCTGTTAAATAATTGACACCTTTGGTAACTTCCTAAAGGACCCCATCCTCCACAATCCTGTTTGTTGTGCCATAAGGACAATGAAGTAAACCCGACACTTAAACATAAACACATAATATCACACATTATATACATAACTCATTAACTACACATGCACCTCTTGCATAACCCTAGAACAATATATTTAGTATTATGAATTCCTTAGAATTTAATACACGTCACGACCCTTCCCGTTCGGCCCTTGACACGTCACGTATTAACAACCCATATCCTTAACTCACACATAAAATCGTAGGCATTTAGCTTAAAACCCGACTGTCCCCGATCAACCCTTAACACATCACTCATTCATTGCTAGTAACCCTAGATGTCACATTCACATAACCACACCCTATACCCTACAATTCCTTAATACTCATTTTACTTTCAAAAGCACGTCGGGTTAGAACCCGAAACCCTTAACATGATTATTTGTATTAACACCTCTTTAAAGTATGCACGATAGCCCCAAAATAGTAAAACGTTTAAAACTAGGGGATTAGAAACTCACAGGATATGTCGAGTTCCCGCCCTTGCTTGGCCACTCACCCTCTCGCTTAAATCCTGGACCTGTTAAACGCACGGTTATTCGATTAGATCCCAGCACTAGACTGTGTTGAATAACGTCTAATTATATAACAATTCACAACACTCTTCTAGCCCTCATCACATTCCTTTCCGAAGGCTCTCGTCTTGCGGGTTACACACATAATGTTGTTGATTCATTTAAGACCCGTGCGCCCGTTTTGAGTCCCATGCATGGACGTCCAAGACTCCGTAAACTCTAGCTCCTAGAACACGCACGTGCCGGTGTCTGGTTCCCACTCGCATGCACTCCATGCACGAGGGGACAAACCCTTGTCTCAACCAAACCCTCTCCCAAGCATATGATCCAAATTCGGCTCCTTTCTCACTCGTCCAACACCGTCGCCGAAATCTTTCCCGTACATTGCTACCCGACCACTAGTCATCATTTTCGTCGGGTAACACCATTACGGCCGTCATAATCCACCATGTACACCTCTATAACCACCACCGTCTTTTCTTTGTGCACTTGTGACAGCCACCACACCCCCCTCGGTCGCCGCGGTCTCCGCTGCACTCCACCGTACACTGTTGTGGCCATCCTCCTTGGTTGCCATGCTTGTTTGCTCACTGATTTCACACTAATGGCCACCACCTAAAACTCCTTCATGATCAGACTTGAACAATACCTCATACACACACACACTAACATACACACACATAATCCTATCATGGTTCTATTTCTACGACCAAACAACACCCACTCGAAGATGGGATGAGATAGGTACCTGTACTCGTGAGTAGTGGCAGCCTCACAACCGAACGCAACCCGCGCTAGTTCCGTAATTAATCTTCAAGCTTCATACCCACACAGTTACGGTTTTGTTAGGATGAGAATCGATGGAACATGTGAAAGATGGATCAAGGTATGGGTGGGATTACCTTGGTTAATCATGGAGTGTGCTCCCACCGTCGTGAACCGTCGTCGCCGGCTTTCTGCTGGTCGCCGGTGCTTCCTCCTTGCGGTCATAGAGTGACTCAAACCTGGGCCAAAATGGCCAAGGGTTTTTCAACGATGATATATATATATATAAAGTTTCAAAGTTTAGTTCCGGGTCCTTGAACTTCGATACTCGTACACCCTGGTCCCGAGCCTTCTTTAATGTCTAGGCGTGTTATACTCGGTATTTAAACGTACCCAAAATTTGAACCTTGCCCATTATTCATAGAAAAAAAAAGTTCAGGTCACTTACAAACCCGCCCCACAGACATAAGAATTTTCCAGGATGTTACAGATAAAAACCCTAAACAACCAACCTTGCTTTATTCTTCACTACAACATGTCGATCGTCCGTTTTGCATTTGAACACCCATCTGTTTCCAATTGGATGCATACCTTTCGGAAGGTCAACCAAATCCCACACATCCAACTTTTGGAATTGAAACAACTCATCTTGCATATCCTCAATCCAGCAGTTGTCAGAGAGAGCCTCTTTCACATTCTTCGGCTCCAATTGGGATACGAATGTAGCATGCAAATATGTTTCCATGATACTAGTGTCAAGAATCTTAGCATATAAACTTGTATTCTCGGAAATGGTCCTATGAAAAGTTTGAACACCGGCATTAGGATCACTAATAATGTTGTCCATTGGATGATTCTTATGCACTCTCATCTCTTGTATATGCGGTTCCTGGATATTTGTGTCAAGATTCGTACTTAACTCCCCATATCATGTGTACCAGAAGAAGAGGATTCAATGTTGATTGGATCAACTAGATCTTCATTTCCTACACGAGTGTTAGGATCAGTTGGAGCGTCATTTCCATCAACATGAAAAAATTCATCGTCATCACTTGCATGAGTTCCAGATGCAGATGCAACATTGGAATCAGGAGTTACAATCGTTATAGTGGCACGGGTTGAGAAATTGGAGTCATCACTGCCATAATAGAATTCGTACAATTGGGCGGCATCTTCGGTAGATAGATCAGAAAGGTTGAAACACTTGAATAGAACATCATAATCGAATCCCTACGCTGGACCTATAGGTTCTGGTGGAGTACTGTGTTTAATTCAATCCACTTTGAACCATTTTTCAACTTAGCGTGTTCCTATATTGTATACTCTCTTGCAGGCTGAGTTGGCAACATATCCTAAGAAAATGCCTTCTACCACTTTTGCATGAAATTTGGATTTACGATTCTTGTACTATAACAATAAGGAACATAACTACCAAAGGGGACTAGGTAGTCAAAATTTGGAGGTCGATTGTTGATCAGCTCATAACAAGTTTTGTTGGGCCTTTTAACCACCAAAACTCTATTCAAAACTTGACAAGTTGTATTTACTGCTTCTGCCCAGAAAGTTAAAGGAAGCTTGGCATCTGACAGCATTGTCCTTGCAGTTTCGATCAAAGTTTTGTTCTTCCTTTCTGCAACTCCATTCTGCTGAGCTGTGTACGGTGCACTAAATTCATGACGAATACCCTTCTTGAGACAGAAAATCTCCATCATGTTATTCTTGAACTCCATTCCGTTATCACTCCTTATTCTTCTAACCTTCAACTTGCATAAAGATTCCAGGCTCAAGATCAGGTATTGAAGAATTTCAGCAGTCTCATCCTTTGTACCTAAGAAATGCACCCAAGAAAAACATGAGAAATCATCAGTTATAAATAGACAGTATGACTTACCTCCAATACTCCTGACACTTATGGGTCCAAACAAATCCTTGTGTAGGAGTTCCAAAGGGGTATCAATGGAGTTTTGGAGCTTGGGCTTGTGAGATTTCCGATGTTGTTTGCCCTTTTTACAAGGCATACAGTCATTTGCAACTGCAAATCTCAACTTAGGAACCCCGGTTACCAAACCGTTTCAGACAAGATGATTCATTTTACGATAAGAAATGTGTCCGAGTTTCCTATGCCACAAGATTGAGTAAAGCTCTGTCGCTTTTGTAAGCAAACAATTAGCAACTAATGAGGTGGTTGTCGCCATGCTCATATCGATCTAATAACTTTCGTTTGTTCTTGGTGCTCTCATCAGAATCCACTCAGCAGGAACCTCAAAACCAGGCTTGAGAATCAAGCATTCAGACTTGTCAAACATAACCGAGTACTCTTTGTCGCACATCTGAGAAACACTCAACAGGTTATGCTTCAGCTGCGCGCAGCAGTTGACATTGTCAAAACTAATACATCCATTCGTAACCATGCCTTGACAAGTGATACTGCCACCTTTCTCTCCTGCAAAGGCCACATAGCCGCCTCTGAATGGTTTAACATCTTGAAGCAGGGCCATGTTGCCTGTCATGTGCCGAGAGCATCCACTATCCACATACCAACGGTTAGAGATAGTTACCTTCGGATGTCCCTGCATGAGTCACAAGCAATTTAGTTAGTTTTGGTGACCCAAGCCATTGTGGTCTTGGGTCGTCCGTCTTTCTCAAAGTATACAACCTCGATTAATTCGCAATCATGACTGTCAAAAATGGGTGAATCCTTAGAAGATGTAGGATCAGAAGGTTGAGAACTTTTGGTTTTCTTGGTCTAGGACCTTTTCATTTTTGCCTTCTAAACATCAGGCTTGTTACTCTCAACTTTGGGTGAACTTGTGGAAGCTTCACCTAGTTGACTACCAACTAGTTGTTTTTCATGTTTTCTTAGCTTTTTGTTCCTTCTTCTTCTCTGTGGCTTTGAAAGTTTCACCTCAGGCTTCTCACCAGTATATGTACTACTAGAGGTAGATACACTGAGTTTAGCAGGTTGCTTCTCCCTGATTGGGACAAATGATTTAGCTTCAGACTTTGCTAGTGGCTTAACCATAGGTTTCACTGGTGGCTTCATCACATCTGATTTAGGTTTCTTGGGTTGCTTCACTGATGGTGTCCTAGGGAAAGCGGCTTGTTGTGGAAACATTGGCGGTTTCCCTTGGTTCTTATCGGGGCAGTTCACCCGAATGTGAACGACCGTACCACAGTGAAAGCATGTCCTTTTATCTCTGTGAACCCTTTTGTAAGGCTCTCTGCTTTTAGATGCAGATGACTCAGCTTTAGGAGTGTCAATGGTTGTTTGGTGAACATAACAAGGAACCTGTGCTTGACTTGACTTGGATTTATCACCTTGATAATAATATTTGTTAATGTTTTTCTGGTAATTTCTACTCAAGTGATTTGCAAAAGTTTCTTTCTTGGTTTGCATAATGGTTTTGAAACCTCCATAAAGCATTATCTCCAGTTTATCATTTGACTCAACAGTGTCAGGTTCAGTTAAAATACAATTATCACGACAAGTGACAATGTTTTTCACAATATTTCGTTCACAAGCAACTCCTCTGAGACAACACCCTCAAGATTAGTGTTCTCAGAGCCTTCATTTGAGAAGAACTCCTCATCGGATGCTGAGCAAACATTACATGAGGACTCATCCTTGTTCGAGGAATCATCCTTGATTGATGAATCATCCTAGCTTGAGGATTCATCAAGACATGACAAATCAATGTCAACCAACCCGTTGACAAACTTCCCAATTACTAGTGGAGGAATGGCATTAGTACCTAAACCTAATCCATTCACTTGCCTCACTACAGATTCGTAGTGTTCCACCACAAAGAGAGAGTTTTTCAACTTCTCAATCTTGCCACTTAACTGCAAAATCTCATTTTGTAGTTTGGCAATTTCAACGTTCTTTTCCTCTAATCCCTTGTATGCAACGTCCAAATGAAACTGTTTTTCACTGATTTTAATTGAAAAATCATGTCTTTCTTTCTTAAGAGCTTCAATTGAAACTTTGTCTTAAAGTCGAACATTTTCTTCCTTCAAGCTTAAACATTTAGAACATGAAATAACAGCAAAAGAATTGGAATCTACCTCATTTTACGTGCGGGATGCCTCTCCAATAGCCATGAGGGCAAATGCTATTTTCTTTGGTCAGCAATAGAAGCTTCCCTTTCTTTTGCTTCCATAATCTCAACAATCTCAGCCATGAGACCCATTTGAGTCTGAGTAAGAATGGCATCTTTTAAATGAACACCCCAATCAAAGTTGTCGTCCTGCTGAACCACTAGAACACTTGACGTTCCACCTTGACTCTGATTGCGGTTGTTCTGATTTGTTGAACCCTTGGTTGTTTCCTTGGCTGCTTCCCTGGCTTGGTCTAGTGAAACCCGAAGCTGGTGCTTTGTCCTTTTGACATTCCCTTGCAAAATGTCCAAAGTTATTACATTTGTAACACTTGGTCTTGGATTTATAAAATCCCACTTTGGCATTTGAATGACCACCAATAAATTTCCTGCCAGTTCTTTTCAGGAAACGCTTAGCCCTTCTCAAGATCATGGCCATATTCTACTGAATCTCCATGTCCTCCATGTCATCTTGATCCACCTGATTGAAGTCTTCCTCAATGGTCTCAGGATTCGTTAGCTTCCCAACAATTAAGTTCTCGTAGGCAAGCATACATGATGAGAACAATGCCACATGATCTTCAACAATCTTGGCAATAGCATTCTGGTTAGCTGAAGAGGTAGCGTTTCTTAAGGAGGATTGGTTATGATGGTGTTGGCTAGATCCTGATGTAGTAAAACAAGTGTGATTACCAACACCATTTGATTTTTCCTCTTCCTGAAGACTCCCAAAGAATAGCAATTCCAGTACCAGACAATTTTGCAATAGAATTTACCCCAAAGTTCATAGAGGGATCTTGAATTTGGGGTTGTCCAAAACTTTCCTTCTTTCTTAGGTTCATATCGTGTGCCTGAACCTTGCCTATCGCTTCCTCAACAGTCATCTCATAGAATTTTGGGTTTTCTCTGAAGAGAGTAGTATACATATCAAACTTCGGTGTTAAGGCATCTAGAAATTTAACCAACTCATCATCAGGATACTTGAGTTCATAAGACTTCAACTTAGTCTACAAATGATAGAATCTTGAGATAAGTTCATCTGTAGATTCATTCTCCATGTACCTGAAGCACTCATAATGCTTCCTCAACAGTTTTCTTTTGCTCTTCCTGACATCACTTTCCCTCTCAAACCTCTTCTGAAGGGCCTTCCGTAGATCTTTAGAGTTATCATACCCCTGAAGCTATGAAAGAGATCTCTTGACAATGCCATAGTTATAGAACTATGAGCCTTCTTTTCAAGGTCATAAACTTTCTTTTATTCTTCGTCTAGCTTGGAGATAGGCTTGGGAACAGTCTCTTCAAGAAATACATATGTTGGATGTTTATATCCCTCAATGATATGTATCCAAAAGGAAGAATCAGTGTATGAGATATACTCCTCAAAGCGTGCTTTCCAATTAGAATAATCATTTACATTAAGCAGGTTTGGTGGTTTTTGAGGAGTCCCTATTTCATTTTCATAGTTAAATAGGCTACTTAGGTTCTGAAGATTTTCCATAGTGAAATACTCAGTCAAAAATCAGCACAACTTGCGAACTTAAGAAATGGCCTTGCGCACTTAAGAAATTGGTCTTACGCACTTAGGATTTGCTCTTGCATACTTAGCAACTACACAGGAGTAAAGGGTAAATACGCAGGATTGAAAACTAAGTACGCAGCAAGAATGGTCTTGCGTACTTAACAAGTACGCAAGAACAGTGTACTTATTGCCAAATATAGTAAGTATGCAGTTCACTTTATCCACCTGCTCCACCAACTATTTTTGATCGCCGGAAAGTGCTCTAGTCTTCAAAAATTGAAGTTTTGAACAGATTGATCAACCCAAAAGGTTAGAAACTTGTTTCTAACAAACCCTTGATGATCAAAACACTCAAACAAACAACAAAAATGTCAAATTTTGAGAGATTTTGCCTCTAAAACAACGCTCTTAAAGCCGCCTCTGTTTTATCACAAATTACCCCAAAATCAGTCACTTTTTGTGTTCAACGAGCTGTCACTAGTATCGAAAATGCTCCTAACACACTCACAACACTCGAAATCTAGAGCCAATGCTCTGATACCACTTGTATGTCCCTCGGGTGTCTCGGATCGTTACTTGCGAGTGTGTGACTAGTCGGACCGGGTGCGGAATTCCCGTGACTAGTTGGAGTATCAGACAACACAAAGTAAACCGACAACAAACAAAGAGATACTTCAAAGTTTGTCTGTTGATAAGCACAGCCGGTTACAGAGGATAATGAGTGCGTACATAACTTCTGTTACTACCAGCTATATATACTAGACCTGATGCCTACGTACTTAGCAAGTGCGCAAGACTTTGTTCCTACGTACTTAACAAGTACGCAGGCAATTGTTCTTGCGTACTTGTTAAGTACGAAGGAAATAATACCTAAGCATTTAGTTAAGTGCGCACAACACCTAACACAGACAACTAAGTACAAGTACCTACATACATGTTTACAACTAGATAAACAAATACATATAGGTACATAATACAAATACAAATACAAAAAGTAAAGATACAAAAGCATAAGACAATATCCAGAGTGTTTGTCACACAAACGTGCTACAACAGTTTTTTGAAAGAAATTGTTTATTTTGATGAGTCATGCCGACCCAAGACCACAATGGCTTGGGTCTCTATTACTAACTAATCATTCTTGTATGTGTGAAGGGAAATCCAAGGAGGACTGTCCGCAACCATTAGTATGTTGATAGTGGATGCTGTCGGCACATGACAAAAAATCTTAACTTATTGGAAAATGTCAAAGAAATCTAAGGAGGATATGCAGCTTTTACAGGAAAGAAAGGAGGCAATATTTCTGGTCAAGGCACTATGTCAAATGGAAGATTGAGTTTTGAGAAAGTCAACTATGTGGATCAGCTCGTACACAATCTGTTACCTGTTTCACAAGTTTGTGACAAAGAATTCTTATTTCATTTTAATAAGTCAGAGTGTTTAGTGTTAAAGCCTGGATTTGATATACCTGAAGAATGGATACTTATGAGAGCTCCTGAAAGAATGACACTTACATGCTCGACATGAGCACAGCGACGAAAACTTCGTCCGTTCCTACTTGTCTTCTTTCGAAGGCTTCTGAATCGGAATCAACATTATGGCACCGGAAAATGGCTCAAATCAATTTTGGGAAAATGAATTATCTAGTCAAACATGGGTTAGTTTCTGGTGTCCCTTCCATGAGGTTTCATGTGGATGAAGACTGTATTCAATGCAAGAAGGGGAAGCAGCACAGGAATTCTCATCAATCAAAGTTGATCAATTCTATTGTAAATCCTTTAGAGTTGTTGCATATGGATTTATTTAGTGTCAAGAGTTAAGGCGGCAAATCTTATTGTCTAGTGGTGACAGATGATTACTCAAGGTTTTCTTAGGTAAAGTTTCTTGCTTCAAAGAAAGAAACAACTAAAATTCTTAAGTTCCTGATTGTGGGGCTTGAGACTTTATTCAAAAACAAAGTCATGAGGATTTGGAGTGATAATGGCACGAAATTCTAGAATGGAAATATGGGTTTATTTTGTTTACAAAAGGGAATTCATCATGAATTTAGTACGCCCTATGTTTCTCAAACAAAATGGTGTTGCTGAGCGGAAGAATCGAACTCTTATTGAAACAGCTAAAACTATGTTATCTGATTCCGAGCTGCCCGTCACATTTTGGGCAGAGGCAGTGAATACAGCTTGTCATGTTCTGAATAGAGTTTTGACCGTGAAGAAACACAACAAGACTTGTTATGAATTACTGAACAATCGAAAACCTAATTTGGCTTATTTGTTGCCCTTTGGGAATCCTTGTACCTTTTTGATGACTCACGATGTTCCTACTAAATTCAGCTCCAAAGCAACTCTGGGAATTTTCTTGGGATACATTTCCAATTCTGATAATAAAAGAGTCTTGAATAATGAATCCCGACAAATTGAGGAGTGGTTTCTTGTTGATTTTGATAACCGTTCTGTTCCTCAGGATGCAAAAGGTCCTTCTTGTAGTTTATTATGATGCATTATTCAGATCTTTCAATGTTGCTCCTGTAGTCTCTTCAGCTGAAGCAGAAATGTTTTATCAGTCCTACTGCAATGATGATTCAATTGTCGACCCACGTTCGGTTAATCCGATTGTGGGTACTTCAACTTCGGGAACAACACAAAACGATGATAGTGAAGATGATGAAGCTGTGTTCCAAGAATCGTCTAACGACATTCATAACATAGTTGATGATTCATCAGCAATGGCATCACTTGAGGGGGAGTTGCCTTCCAATCTTGATACTGTTATTCAAGCTTCATATATTCCTCAATCACGTGTGCATAAGTACCATCCCACCGATAGTATTATTGGTGATTTGAATGCAGGTGTTCAAACGAGACATCGTACACTTGCTGAGAATTCATGTTTGTACGCTCAACTTGTTGATACATGTATCATGGAGACGTGTTTGTATGCTTGATTTATTTCTCAAACAGAACCTAAAAATGTGGATGAAGCTTTAGATGATAATTGTTGGATTGAGGCCATGCAAGAGGAATTGGCTCAATTTGATAAGTTGCATGTTTGGGATTTCGTTGACTTACAGAAAGGCTCAAGATCTATTGGCACAAAGTGGATATTCAAATGCAAGTGTGATGATCGTGGTATTGTGGTATGAAATAAGGCAAGACTTGTCCTGGGATTTACTTAGCAAGATGGTGTTGATTACACTGAAGTTTATGCTCCAGTTGCGATGATTGAGGCGATCAGATTATTTCTCACTTATTCTTCTTTCAAAGGTTTCAAAGTATTTCAGATAGATGTGAAGAGTGTTTTTCTGTATGGGAAAGTGAAGGAAGAAGTATATGTGAAGCATCCTCCTGGTTTTGAAGATCTCAAAAGTCCTAAAAAGTTTTTTAAAATTGATAAGTGTGATCCCCTCTGATCTGATGATATCCAAGCCTATAATCTTCAAACAGTCTCTAGAAAGGCGGAAACGATCCAGAATCCAACTAAACTTGAGTAGATCGAATCAAACATAAACGATAATGAGAAACGCCACAAACATGAAATGAACAATCAAACACATGATCTTCATCGAAAACATCTTGTAATTGCAAACTGATTCAACAACTACAAAGCTTTGATTCCACTTAACAAGATCTAATCAAAGTTACAAATGTGAAATCTCACTACAAAATACAAAAGACAAACATGTATATACTAAAAGGATTTTGACCAAAACTCTGACCGAAAAGTGTTTTCGGCCGAAAACACTTTTCAATCGAAAAAATAGTTTTCGACCGAAAACCTCAGAGTTGTACATTTCACCCTATAATTGATTTCTATGGACTACTAGGTTCCAAAAATCTCCCCTTAGTCCATAGAACATCAATTCTTCACTTGTTGTCTTTATTAGGCTTGGCTTTTACTTTAACTTTCTTGGACTTAAGCTCCGCAAGTCTTTTCATGATCAGATTACCTTCATAACTTCTTGATAAGAAACGAGCTACAACTTTGATATATAACTTTGCTTCAGCCTTTATCTTCGTGCTCATATCACATTGAATCGGGTTGGGGTACAAAATATTTAGATCTTCATTAGAAAAACTGAAAAGATCTATAGGATCAAATACTCTGACTTCTAGCAAGCTGTGCTGAGTGATCACTGCTTCATGAGTTTTGTTGTCATACTCCCATATTTTGAAATCCTTGACAAACACTTCCTTTCTTGTTGGGATGCAGACAGTTGAAATTGTATCAGCAACCTTTAATATGTACCTGAACCTCCTCCTCCCATTAACATCATTACTCTTCAACTTCACGCATTTAGGTACTTGCGGTTTAAAGCTTTCTAACTTATCTTTTGCACATTCTTTCTTCAAATAATCTTCAAAATTCTCAGCAAAGGTGTTCTTTGACGGGTTTATCAACTTTAGGTGACTTAACTCCCGAATATCCCAATACGGTAGACTCTTTAACTTGGAGCTTCTATCAAAGTACTGGATATTCCCTTCACCTCTCTTGATAACATACATTTTCTTGTCGTCATCATACATCCAGCCTAAAATTTCTCCAGTTAGAGCTTGCTCTGGATTTCTTATCTTCTGAGTAATTCTTTCAACAATGGTTGGCTTCTTAGTTACTTTCCACCATGAGCTTTTATCAACACATGTTGTCTTTGGACGTTCAAAAGATTCTTCATTCTCTTCAGGTACTTAAAATGACTCACCATCATCTACCAAGTTGTCCGTCTTTCCAATCACTGATCCATCTTCATCAGCATAGGTTTTTTTCTGTAAATATTCATACTTTTTGTATTCTGTGTTGGTATCAGCTTCTTGGTTAGGTTCACCAGCTTCATTACCAATATCACCAACACCACCAGCTCCACCACTGTCACTTTCATCATCAGAAGGTTTATCTTCGTCTTTTTTTTCACCTGTTATCACCACGTCTTCATCAACTTCTGTAGAAATAAAGACTGATGGCTACAAATTTCTCTAAGTACAAATGCTGCTGATCATGGAGTTTGCTGCTGACCAACAAACTGTTGCGGACAAGCTTATCTGCAGCGGGTACTTGTTCTTCTGCTGAAGAACAAATCCGCTGCGGATAGCCTTATCTGCTGAAGACCAAAGTTGTTGCGGATACGCTTCTCAGCAGCATCAACACTTGATGCTGCTGACAGGTAAATCATCAGCAGCATTGGATGGTCACAGCTTGCTGCTGATCATCATCTTTGCTGCTGACAGCCTTGTGCCTTGAAGACAAATCGTTGCAGCTGACTATCCATGCCAAGCGTCACTGACAACTTTCTACAAAAGCTATTGACACACTCAAAGCAGAAGGAACCTCAATGGTGCAACCAATTACGGACAACAATGCTCTTCTCTAAGCATGCAAGCAATAATGCATAAACAAGACGCTTCAATAAAGGTAACTAGCTTTAGACTAAACATATAATAGTTAGCTATATACAAAAGATCAACGGTCTGTGTTAGATCTGATCCTTAGAATCAAGGGTCTGTCTTGATTCTAAGTGAGTATAAATACTGTGTAAACACTTCATTGTATGTGTGCTTTTTGATTGAGTTTTCATTTGAAATCGTTTATTTGCAAAAGCTTAATACAACAGTGTTCTTAAAAGTATTCTTTCTGTTTACTCGATTATACTTGTGTAGTTGTTATTGTTTCTTCCAATTTCAACTAAGAACAGAACCATCTTGTACTTTCACGATCCTATAAGTGGTATCAGAGCTTTGGCTCAGATTAAACAAACTCACACTTGTTTAATCACTTCTGGTTCTATTCTAAACTCTCTTTAATCAAGTCACCCAAAATCACAAAAACAAAGATGGCACAGAGCAATGGATTTGAAGACACCGGCAGCATCAACCGACAACCAAGATTGGTATCTAGGGAAGACTACGACATGTGGAAGAATCGCATGGAAAGCTTTTTCTTTTATCAGGAGTACGGAATGTGGAAATCCATCAGGGATGGACCTTACACTCCCATGGTGGCCTCTGCTGACTATGGAGGACCACTAGTTCCAAAGGAGCCCTCCAAGTACTCAGAAGAGGACATAAAGAAGATGGAGGTGGATTTCAAGGCACTAGGAGCTATCCAAATGTGCCTTCCAAATGAAGTTTTTCATAACTTAAGAAGTTACAAAACTGCTAAAGAGCTCTGGGAGGCTCTTGAGAAGATGTTTGCTGGCTCTGAGGAAGTCAAAGAAAACAGAAGGGATGTCCTGAAACAGTAATACGAAAACTTCATATGGAAGGAAGGTGAGTCACTAACCGTTTTGTATAACATGTACACTTACCTGGTAGGAGAACTGCAATGCTCCAAAGTAAAGCTAAAGAATAAGATATTCTCAAAAATTTTATCAGATCTCTCCCAAGCTGTTGGACACTATATACAATGTCTATAAGAAGAATGGAGAATTTAAAAACTCTCCAGATGACAGAGCTCTTTGGCATGCTAAAAATATATGAATTAGAAATGATTCAAGCCAAGGAAAGGAGCTCCAATCATCAATCAGCCTCTTCTTCCTCCACCATCTCATCAGCACTTCACTCTGACCACTCAGGTCCTAGTTCCAGCAACTACTATCCTCCCATTGTCACGCATCCACAAACTCCAACTTCTCAAACAAATACCTCACCATTTCTCCTAGAAGCTCCTCCTCAAACATCAACCTCTGCTGCTTTTGTTTCTGAAAACTCAAACAGCATGTCCTTTATCAAGGAGGATCTGGAATGCTTTCATCGAGATGACTTAGAAGAAATTGACATACAGCACTCGTATGCCATGCTCTCTATAAGAGAAAAAAAGATTCAACTCTAGAACCGAAAGACCCATTCCAAGTAACAACTCCAACACTAGAGTTAGCTTGGATAAAAGCAAACTAAGATGTTACAATTGTAACCTACTGGGTCACTTTGCTAAAGAATGCAAGGCACCAAGAGCAAATCCAGCTACTCCTCAGTCAAGACAAGCTTACCAAGCCCAACCCATACAACAACAACATGCTACCCCTCCAGTTCAAACTGCAGCCTATGCAACTGTTGGAACTTCTGATTTCGACTGGAGCTTCCAGTATGAAGAGCTGCCTATCAACAATCAAGCTCTTATGGCAGACACTACAGAGATACCACCTCAGGTATTTGAACATCTTTGCTATCAAGCCTGTATTGATAAAGTTTTGGGTCACAGAAAGCATAACCAAAACCTTATAGATCAAAATGAAGAGTTTCATCAAATGAAATCTGAGTTCAAAAAGGTTGAAAATACTTATAAAGATTAAATGCCTTAAGAAAGAGATTTCATCGTTAAAACACGAACAAACTAATCTTGAAACTCAGATTGATGATCTACTGGTCAAACTAAAAGCTACCAGAGCTGAACTGGCAGAACAGAAAGCACATGTTGAAAAATATGAATTTTTCTCTAAAAAGTTACAAAGACTTTTAGATATTCAAGTCCATGAAAAGGTAAAAACTGGACTTGGGTATAACAATGATCAGTACAAATATGTTCCTCCTCCTGCTGACTATATTGCCATTCACGAACCAAGCTTCAATGTTGCAAATCTTGACACTACAAACCGAAACCTTGATCCTTCAATGGATGAACCTTTCGTCGAAGACTGCACTACCTCATCAGAATCTGAGTCAACCTACTCAGACAATGATGAAACCAGTGCAGCCCCATCTGAAGCTGTTCTGAATAGAGTTGAAGTTCCTACTGTTATTCCAGCTGCTCCAGCCCCTGTACCATTCAAACAGATCAAGATCAGCTATCCTCCAGATGGAAGAATGCTAAACATTGAAAAGGGACAGAGATCAGGACCCACAAACCCCAAGCCTCAGTCAAAGCCGATCACAAAGAGGAAGGTGTTTGATATATGTCATACGCCTGAAGAAAAAGTTCCATATGTTCAAAAGACCCTAGAAGAAGCTACTTTTGAACATAAAAAAGCTCATCCATGGAACTTCAAGGATCTGTTCCAAAGAAAGGACTATGTCTACCTTTCAAGAGAAAACTGGCAAGATCATGCTTTGTGTGTGGTAGATATAACCACACTACCAGCACCTGCTTTCATTACCTGGAATACCAAAGAAATTCAAAGCAGCATGTCTTTGAAAAGACTAACAAAAACAAGAAGGTAAGAAGCTACGAGGTCAAAGCAACTAAGTTTCGGGAGTCTCTATCTCCCCCAAGAGTGAAGCTGCCTAAATCTCAACAAACTTGCATCATTTGTGGTGAATCAGACCACTTTGCTGCAAATTGTAAGTTTCACCCCTTCAACCAAATCCTTCATCAAGCCCGTCAAAGACAAAAGGTAAAGAAGGATCAGCATACATCAGTTGTTAAACCATAAGCAGCCAGAAAAAATGTTGGTAGTCAAGTGAAGCCTAAGAAAACAAAGCAGAAGCTTTCAGCAGCATCCAAGTCTGCTACTGATAAGCTAAAATCCTCCGCAGCAAAATCTACTGCTGATAAGGCAAAGCCATCAGCAGCAAAAGTGTTCACTGCTGATAAGCTAAAATCCTTCGCAGCAAAATCTGCTGTTGATAAGGCAAAGCCATCAGCAGCAAAAGTGTTCACTGCTGATAAGGCAAAATCCAAGGCAAAGCCTTCAGCAGCAAAGAATGCTGCCACTTCAGCAAAGCTATCAGCAGCAGGATCTACTATTGCCAAGCAAGAAACATCAGTAGCAAAATCCGCTGCTGACAATGTGAGGAAAACTAGAAAATCACCAACAAAGCAATGGAAAGCCAAACCATTGGTTCCATTGACTGCAAACATACTGAAAAGGATAAACTAACAACCATCTTTTTCAAGTCTGCAGACTCTTGGGTTCCTCCTACTAATTAGAAATTTATCATTTGCAGGGACAGCCAGGTAACAAGAATATCACCTGGGTGGTAGACAAAGGTTGTTCCAGGCACATGATAGGCAACAGATCCATCCTCTCCAACTTCAGACATTTCAATGGAGGATATGTTTCCTTTGGAAGTGACTCAAAGGGAGGATCCATTACTAGACAAGGAACTGTGTCCAACGAAAGAATGAGCATTGATAAGGTCAACTATGTCAAAGAATTGGACTTCAATCTCCTGAGTGTTTCCCAGGTCTGTGACCAAAAGCATTGGATGCTCTTCACAGATGTCTCCAGGCTTATCCACACCCCCTCCAGAAAGCATCTTATTAACTGCTCAGAGAAAAGAAAATCTCTATATACTGGACATGAATGAAGTCACTCCATTTGGGAGTGTTTCCTGCTTTTTATCAAAGGCCTCAGTTGATGAATTATCTCTCTGGCACAGGAGATTAAGCCATGTTAATATCAAAACTATTAACAAATTAGTGAAGAATAATCTTGTCAGAGGGATTCCTGATAAAGAATTTCAGCTGGAAGACCATTGCATTGCATGCTTAAAGGGGAAGCAACACAAGATCTCTCACAAGCCCAAGACCTTGAATACAAATGACACTCCACTGCAACTGGGGCATATGGATCTCTTTGGTCCTACAAAAGTCATGTCAATGGGCAAGAAGTCATACTGTCTGGTGATAACTGATGACTACACCAGATTCTCATGGGTATACTTCTTGAGAACTAAAGATGAAACTACTGAAATTCTCAAATCATACATTCTCAGGGTAGAGAATCAAAGCAATCAAAAGGTGAAGATCATAAGGTGTGATCAGGGCACAGAGTTCAAGAACCACACCTTGAACTGTTTCTGTGAAAGCAAGGGGATAGAAAGACAATACGGTGCTCCGAGAACTCCTCAACAAAATGGAGTTGCTGAAAGAAGAAACAGAACTCTTATTGAGTCAGCAAGATCTATGTTGGCTGACTCAAAACTGCCACTTACATTTTGGGCAGAAGCAGTTAGCACAACCTGTTATGTGCAAAATAGAGTTCTAATTGTCAAACCCCTCAACAAGACACCCTATGAACTTTGGTTTCAAAGAATTCCCTACATTGGGTTCCTAAAACCTTTTGGGTGTCCATGCACCATTCTCATCACACATGGGGTTCTTCCTAAGTTTGGTGCCAAATCTGATGAAGGATATTTCGTAGGCTATTCCTCTCAATCAAAGGCCTATAGAGTATTCAATTCAAGAACAAGAATTATGGAAGAATCAGCAAATGTAGAATGCAGGGAACACATTGTATGTGAGCAGGGAAAAGGTCTAAACTGGCTCTTTGACATAGAATCCTTGTCCCAAATATTTGAGTCTCTCACCTTCTCAAATATGGAGTCTACGTCTACCCAAACACCTGCCTCCACTTCATCCACTGACTACAGACTGGATTTTCCCAAATCTTCTATCAATCTGAGAAGACCATCAATTGATCCTCCATCAGTTGTGGAAGCAATTGAAGCAAGTGAAGAAGGAACAAGACTGTCTAATGTAACCAGCAGCAGCCTGTCTGAAACTGAAAATCTAAATGAAGACTCCTCGGTAAATGCTGTAGATGCTGATGATGCTATTGCTGAAAATATTGATGTGGCTAATGATGTTAAAGACTCTTCCACCGTGAATGAAGAGACCCCTGATCAAAACCAAAGCAATCTGGAGCAAGGGATACAACTGGAGGTAGTACCATCACAGAGGATCCACAAAGAACATCCTCATGAAAATATTATTGGCCAAGTACACCAAGGAGTTCTCACAAGAAGCAAATCTCACGAGGCCAATATATGCTTGTTTTCATGTTTCCTATCTCAGGTGGAACCCAAGAAGATAGATGAAGCACTCAAACACAACAGCTGGATTGAGGCAATGCAGGAAGAATTCCTGCAATTCAAGAGGCAGGATGTCTGGAAACTTGTTGATCTTCCACCAGGTAAATATGCTATTGGCACACGATGGGTCTTTAGAAACAAGCAAGACGAGAGAGGCATTGTAGTCAAGAACAAAGCCAGACTTGTAGCTCAAGGTTGCACTCAGGAAGAAGGAATTGACTATGATGAAGTATTTGCCCCTGTTGCCAGGCTGGAGGCCATCAGAATCTTCCTGGCATATGCCGCATCCAAGAATTTCACTGTCTATCAAATGGACGTTAAAAGTGTCTTTCTGTATGGGAAGATTGGTGAGGAAGTTTACGTCAAACAGCCTTCAGGCTTTATAGATCCTGCCCATCCTACACAAGTGTTCAAACTAGACAAAGCTCTGTATGGCCTACATCAAGCACCAAGAGCCTGGTATGAAACCTTGTCAGGATATCTACTAAGTAACAACTTCAGAAGAGGTGCCATTGACCAGACCTTGTTTATCAAAGATGAAGGGGGAGAAATCTTTCCTCTTCAAATTTATTATCATCTTTGGATTAACAAGGAAACAGCTATGTAAAGACTTTGATATCCTGATGCACTCAAAGTTTGAAATGAGTTCGATGGGTGAACTAAATTTCTTCTTGGGCCTACAAGTCAAACAGGTCCCAAATGGAATCTTCATCAGCCAATCCAAATATGTAAAGAGCATTTTGAAAAAAATTCAAAATGGCTGACTGCTCTGCTGCAAGAACCCATATGCAAGTGCATTATCAGCTGACTCCAGACAAAGATGGCCAAGACACTGATCAACATCAGTACCGTGCAATGATAGAGTCTCTCATGTATCTCACTGCCTCAAGGCCAGATATCATGTTTGTAGTATGTCTCTGTGCAAGATTTCAAGCAGCTCCAAAAGTTTCACATCTTCAAGCCGTCAAGAGAATCTTTAGATACCTAAAGGGTGCCTCAAGACTTGGGCTATGGTACTCTAAAAATGACATGTTTAATCTGTATGCATACACTGACAGTGACTATGGGGGATGTAACTTGGACAAAAAGTCCACTTCAGGGGGATGTCAGTTTCTGGGAGGGAGACTAATTTCTTGGCAGTGCAAGAAGCAAACATGTGTTTCAACTTCCACAGCTGAAGCAGAATACATTGCAGCTTCAAGTTGCTGTGCACAAGTCATCTGGATACAAAATCAAATGCTGGATTACGGGATGACTTTCATGGCAACTCCAATTCACATTGACAACATGAGTGTTATCTCAATCACAAACAATCCGGTGCAGCACTCAAATACAAAGCACATTGACATCAGGTATCATTTCATAAGAGATCAAGCTGAGAAAAAGAGGATTATTTTAACCAAAGTTCATACGAATGAGCAATATGCTGATTTGTTTACAAAACCTTTTGATGAAGCTAGATTTAAATATTTAGTTGAATCCATTGGTATGATGAACTTTGATTAAAATCTATCTCTAAAATTCAATTTCAAAATGTGTTTGTCTTATGTTGTAAATAAAAGTTATAAGTCAGCAGCATTTTTGTCCTTCAGCTGCTGACAGGTTTAATCTTCAGCAGCAAAAGATTTGCAGCTGACTGCTTTAAGTTATCAGCAGGAACAGGTTTCCTGCGGATTTCTTTAAGACTGTCAGTAGCAACATCCTTGCTGCGGACTATTAAATCCATCAGCAGCAGATGAGTTAACTGCTGACAGGTTTAATCTTCAGCAACAAAAGATTTGCAGCTGACTGCTTTAAGTTATCAGCAGGAACAGTTTTCCTGCGGATTTCTTTAAGACTGTCAGCAGCAACATCCTTGCTACGGATTATTAAACCCATCAGCAGCAGATGAGTTTGCTGCTGACAGACTTAACCTTCCGCAGTAACCAAGGTTGCAGCAGACAAGCTTACTCATCCACAGCAACCAAGTTTGCTGCTGATGGGTAAATTTAAGTCCAAATTAACTTTTACCCGTTGTAAAAATTAACGTCAGTCTTTACCATGACTGCCTCGGTGTATTACAGTGTAATAGTAAAAGGTGAATTAGGTTGTACTGTACAAGTCATTTTGCTTTTTCCCTCCTCTGCCGTTATAAGAACAAATCAAATTTCCTTACCACCTCTTCACCTTCATTTTCACCCTAAAACCACATCACTTTCTCTCAAGTCCCCACCACATTCAAAGCCCTTCATACTTAAAATATTCAAAGCCTTTCATATTCTAAAACTTCCCTCCAAATCATACATCAATGGCAGACATTAATAACCCTGATGATAAGTTCTCCCCATACCACCACCTTACAGCATACCTTACCAAGGGAAAGAAATCCGAAGGATTCAATGATATGATCGACTTCTTATGTCGATCAAAAATCTACTTTGCCCTCACAACCAACCCTACCATATATATCCCTCATATGGAGGATTTCTGGAGTACCGCCGTCTACTCAACCGAACAGGGGATTCCCCAAATTAAAGCCAAAGTAGACGGCAAGGATATCACCATCTCGAAAGTTACCCTCCGAAAACATCTTAAGCTTCAGGATGAGGGAGCTGCCATCTCATACTCGAAGGACGAATACATGAGTACCTTTGTATCCATTGGATACACTGGAAATCAGACCGAGTATACGGTCGAGAAGGCGCTGATGGGCCCTCCATGGAAGTATCTATGCCACACTCTTCTCCAATGCATATCCGAGAAGAGGAATGGATGGCATCAGGTGAGCTCCGCACTTGCCTCTGCCTTCCATGGTATGGTCACTAACCTAGGTTTCAACTTTGCACACCTCATCTTTGAGGGTTTGAGATATAACCTTCAAGAGGGTGCAAAGCAACAATTTTTTATGTACCCAAGATTCTTGCAGGAAATTTTCAATCAAGAACTAAAAGAACTTTCAAAACCTGCAAGAATCTACATCATGCTGTGACATAAAAATAATATTTTTCAAAGCATGAGAACTGTTTCCAAAAAGTTCTCACGGGTCAATGTTCCATTGTTATCTACAATGCTAAACATACAAAGTACCCCGGGTGACAGTTCAGCAATCCCAGCTGATACTGATCCCACACCCTCCACCTCACATCCTGAACAACAGTCTGCTTCCACCATTCGAACCCCTGTGCATACTACTAAGGATGCACAAGTACAAAAATTACTTACACCTGTTTTGGATGTTATCGTTCAACCGGAACACAGGGCCCCGGTTGCAACAACATATACTAGGAAAAGGGGCAAGAGAACTCCTTCTTCTCTTGCCTCCAAGGCCCAAACCCAACCTAACAGCCCTCACTCAGAATCACAACATTCTGGTGAGAATATCATAAGGGACAACCACATTTTTAGGGAGACTCCTTCGGATGTCTCTCTATTAGGATCAGGATCACTTCCCGGATCCATAGAACAGCCCTCTGAGCCATTTCTCTCTCTTCTGAACTTAAGTGTTGAGGAACCTGATCAAGATGTTGTACCTTCTCCAACTACCACTATCTCGGAGGTACTGATTGATCTTGCTTCCAACACACCGAACCCAAGTTCTTCTACCCTGAAGGTCCACTCTAGGAGTTATGAAAAAGTGGATGTGGAAGAGGCTGTCACTACTTCTGGTCCATCAAATGACAAGGAGGACAGTGACAACATCACTAAGACCTCAACCAATGCAACTCAAAGTGAGGATGCTTCCTTGGAAACTCCCCTCACTGAGAGGAATCCCAGGCGCCAAGAAACCATGGGTGATGGGGATGCAGAGGCAAGGCCTAAGGCCCCATCTGGATCCAAGGATTCCATAACTGTGGATGAGGACAGACTGAAATTTCATAACTTGGAATTGACGGGTAGGGTGGCTATGCTAGAGGCTGAAGTGTCCAAACTAAGACACCAAGTCTTTATGCATGAAGGCCATCAATGCCCAACTGTACCTACTCCCTCTCTTGTATCAGTGGGCACCCAAACTGATGCTTATTTGTCCACTGATGCAACCAAAAAGAGGGAGATGGTCCAAATGGAGGAAGACTCAGACAATCTTGATGACTGGATTCAAGAGTAGGTTATATTTCAAAGCACACTATTCAAGCCAGCTTTTGTACAGGTTCATAACTTGCCAGCTTCAGATAACGAAGAAGAAGAGACATCTGAAGACTGGAAGTTAGTCGTCAGGGCTGTTGATGAGATGCTGAATGATGCTGAAGACACAGAACAAACATATACATCTTTCAGAATCATCCCGAAGCAGCAGCCATCATAAGTCAATCCACTGCCCCCTAATTTCCACTAACTTCAACACAGCTAGAGTTTGATACAATATTAGCTTGGGGGTATGATGGAAAGTCTGAGAGGTTCTGGATTGGATGGGAGTTTGGCGGAGTAGAAGAGCTAAACTGGGACTTTCTCAACAGCATCCAAGTCTTTCACCTATACCATCTACAATGCATTAACAACTCACAGGACCTCTCAGCAGAACTTGCTATTGGTAGGTTCTATGACTTGATGGAGGATAATCTACCCAACTTTGAAAGACAAATACAAGAAGCAAAAAGGGTAGCCTATCCTGAATCTTCAACAACAGCAGAAAGAAGACTGACTCCTAGAAGACTTGAAATAATAAGGAGCAGTCTTCTCACTGAAGAAGAAGTTCTGTGCTGGAGAAGATTCCTGTACAATAAAATGGTCAGGGATGTCGAAGTGCAAGGATGGATAAGCACTAACTCCCATGACTTCACCTTCTTCCTGAGCAATGGATCTTCTCTAACAATCAACATCAAGGAGATCTTGCTCCTACCCTCTGCCTTCCTGCACAAGGTCTTAGAGCTCAGATCACTCATCTTCAATGTCAACTCCTTAGAAAGTCAAGAAATGATCAAGATCATCAAGGCTTCTTTGTATAAGGAGGAATCTGGATATGACTCAGACCTATCCTTTCTCTCTTCTCCAATAGTCAGACTGAACACAGAACAAGAATCAAGAAGAAGAGAAGAGGAAAAGATGAAAGAAGCATGGAAGGATGTGACAGGTATGGAATGGGAAGAAGATGAAGTAAGTTCCCCTCCCTTATCCATTCCCCGAATTCCCAATGAAGCTGAGGCTGAGATACCAACAGCAGCACAATCATCTGCTGTTGTGATCAGTGAAGCCGAAGCAGAGGCATCCAACAAAGATAAGGGAAAGCGAATTATGACCAAAGAAGATGAAGAGAGGTTGCTAAGAGAGAAGAAAGAGAAGAAAGAAAGAAGAAGAAGAAGAGAAGAAGAGGAGATGGCTGAAACAAAGAAAGCTCAAGATAGACTCACAACCATTCTCCTCAGAGAACAACAATCCAGCTGTATGCAAAACAGCTGGATGATCTTAAAGTAAAGATTCCTGCAGTTTATCAGATTGAAGAAGATGAAGCTCTTGCTCTTCAACTGCATGAAAAATTTGACAAAGAAGAGGAAGAGATAGAGAAGAAGAAGAAGGAAGAGGCTAAGTTCAGAATAACTGATTCTGAACTAGCCAAAGAAATGAGAGAGAAGTTGGTAAAGGCTCTAGTTTCTCAAGGTGAGGATGCAGACTACCTTGTGAAACTATCAAATAAAGAAATCTACGGAGCCTTCATGGGTCAGCAAGGTCAATTGGCAAAGAAGAAAAGGCTGAAGAAGAAGAAAAAGACAAACAAAAGTCTAAAAAGACCATTGCCTTTAATAAAAGGACCCATGAAGAAAGGAAGATCATGATTGACTTCCTTAAGGCTAGAGGAGAGAGTGGAAAGAGGATAGGTCCCATGAATTTTATGAACCTGCAAGCCCTCTATTTCAAAGTCAAGAAGGATGAGGAAGAAAGATTGGAGAAGAAAGGCTCCAAGAAAAGGGTAATCATTCACGAAGAAGAAAGGAAATCAAAGAAACCCAAGCCTTCTCTCTCACCCAAAACTTCCTCAATCCAACAACCTTCCACTCTCCTTCCTAGACCTCCCTCCTCTCCTCCCTCAAAGTCCAAATCCACACACCCATCTCCCACTCATCAACAACCTCCCAAAAAGAAGAACAAACCCACTTCCAAACCAGAAGACTCAAGAGAAATAATCAGATGGTCATACAGCCTTCAAGACCAATGGTTTGAAGTGTTCAGGGGGAGGACAGAAGCTAAAAGATCAATCTACACATCTGTTGATGAGCTACTACAGCTTCCAGATTCCGATCTAAAAAAAATGATGGAGCTGGGTGAAGCCAATGAGCCTGAGAATGAAGGTGGGAGACATCTATTGCTGGTAATCAAACATTACCTCAACCCCAGCAAAGATGAAATCATTGATGTCAAACCTCTCCAATCCCACTCTCCATTCATCAGCTGGTCCTACAATGCTGACAAGGATGAATTTACACTGACAGATGTTAAAAGACAGAAGATGAGGTGTTCAAGCAAGGCTATATTCAAAATGGCAAGCAAAGACATCAAGACTCTATCTGAGCTTCCTCTTAACAATCCCAGCATGGACCAGAGAGGATTTGAAGTTGAAAGGATAGTCAGAAACATGCAAAATCTTAAGAAACAAAAGCAGTAAGAGAGTTTTGGTAGCATCAGTCTAGGGGGAGTTTGTAGAAATAAAGATTGATGGCTACAAAATTCTCTAAGTACAAATGCTGTTGATCTTGGAGTTTGCTACTAACCAACAAACTGCTGCAGACAAGCTTATCTGCAACGGATACTTGTTCTTCTTCTGAAGAACAAATCCGATGCGGATAGCCTATCTGCTGAAGACCAAAGTTGCTACGGATAGGCTTCTTAGCAGCATCAACACTTGATGTTGCTGACAGGCAAATCATCAGCAGCTTTGGATGGTCACATCTTGCTGCTGATCATCATCTTTGCTGCTGACAGCCTTGTGCCTTGAAGACAAATCGTTGCAGCTGACTATCCATGCCAAGCGTCACTGACAACTTTCTGTAAAAGCTACTGACACACTTAAAGCAGAAGGAACCTCAATGGTGCAACCAATGATGTACAACAATGCTCTTCTCCAAGCATGCAAGCAATAATGCATAAAGAAGACGCTTCAATAAAGTTAACTAGCTTTAAACTAAACGTATAATAGTTAGCTATATACAAAAGATCAATGGTCTGTGTTAGATCTGATCCTTAGAATCAAGGGTCTGTCTTGATTCTAAGTGAGTATAAATAATGTGTAAACACTTCATTGTATGTGTGCTTTTTGATTGAGTTTTCATTTGTAATCGTTTATTTGCAAAAGCTTAATACAACAGTGTTCTTAAAAGTATTATTTCTGTTTACTCGATTATACTTGTGTAGTTGTTATTGTTTCCGCCAATTTCAACTAAGAACAGAACCATCTTGTACTTTCACGATCCTACAACTTCTTCCTCTTTCTCAGTCTCTTAATCATTCTCACCAATCACTTCCATTCCTTCACCTTCACTATTCAGTAATTCATCAATATCAAATAAGGTATTTGCTTCATACATTTCAGCATCAATGACTGGAGAAGGAATGTGTTCAGTAGCTTGGCTTTCTTGATTATCTATGTTAGCTACTTGATTAGCATTCTGGTTGTTGATTGGAGCACCAACATAAGTAATCAAATCTTGCACCATTCTCTAAAGTTGATCAATTTGCTGTTGCTGTTGAGTAATAACACTTTGCTATCTGCTACTCTCAGCCCTTAACTCCCTGATTTCTCTAGAATTAGCAGCTTCCCTGCTTTGTAAGTTTGAAACCTGAGTCTTCAGCTAACTCACCACATTTGCTCTTTCTCTTGTAGCATAGTTTAGAAATCCTTCATCTACAAGACTGTACTCCTTTGACTTCATCGACTTCTGCCTTTCTGGAATCTCCTTTTCCTTACCCTTTCCTTTGCCCTTATCACTCTTTGTTGTAGCTATTGTCTTTTGCTTCTTTAATTCTGGATCTGTAAACATGATACCCTTAGACGGAGGAGGTCTAGAAGGCACGGTTTTAGTCACTCCAGGCTCTTTTCTCTTCTTTGTTGGTGTTGTTGCAGTAGCTTGGACATCAGAAACTTCAATAACTTCTGTATTCACACTTAAAAAATCATCATCTTCAGCCACAAACTCTTCAGTATGAATTAAGATCGGTTCAGTTACTTCAACAGTTACTTCTGGAGCTACATTATCTCGAATATTCACATTAGGAATCTCTTAATCTCCAACAGTTATATCAGCTTGATGTTCTACTTCCTATAATTGAATATCTGGTATAACATTACCATCACCACCATCATTGCCTTGATCATCACTATCATCATCATCATCATTATCATTGTCATGCTTAATGTCACTATCCAACAAATCATCTACTTCATCATCAATAGTAAATTCTGGATCAGGATGTTCACCTAACATATTTGGAAACAATGGTGTCACAGTACCGCTGAATTTACTTGTCTTCCTGACATTGTTCATGCTACTAAAGATAACCTCTCGCATAGATTCTAATGGAAGTACAACTGTAGTGGAGGTGAAACTTCAATTTCTCAACAAGAACAATGGTACCTATTCCAACCCCCAGTTCCAATGTTGCATCTGCATCTGGAACACATGAAAGTGACACTAAAGAAGATACTCATAGTCAAGAAGACAGAACTCAAATTGATCCAAGAACTTATGTCAGAAATGAAGCTCCAGTTGATCCTATTAATATTGAATCGGCTTCAGGTGTAAATGATATGGTGGAGTTAAGCAAGAACCTTGATACAAATGTTGAAGAAACCATTGTACTTGAGAAAAGAATTCATAGGAATAATCCAATTAACAACATCATTGGTGATCCTAATGCCGGTGTTCAAACTCGTCACAAAACCATAACTGAAAACATCAGTCTTTATACTGAGATTCTTAACACATGTATCATAGAAACATGTTTAAATGTACAAACGGTACATGAAACCGGTGAAGCTTCTATAGCACGAGTGGTGGACCCAAGGGATGAAAGAATTTAAGCCTTAAAGTCACAGGTTGCCACTCAACAAATGCAGATTAATCTTCTTGTTGATTCTAATAGGAACCAGATGGGTGTTCAAATGTAAAACTGACGATCGACACATTGTCATGAAAAATAAGGCAAGATTGGTTGTTCAAGGGTTTTACCAACAAAAGGCCTGGATTACATGGAAGTATATGCACCGGTTACTAGACTTGAAGCCATCCGACTGTTTTTGGCTTATGCATCCTTTGTCGACTTCAAGGTCTTTCAACTTGATGTAAAGAGTGCTTTTCTATATGGTAAGGTGCATGAAGAAGTCTATGTCACTCAACCACCTGGCTTTGAAGACCCGTTACATCCTGACAAAGTGGTCAAGCTTAACAAAGCACTTTATGGTCTTCATCAAGCCCCAAGAGTGTGGTATGAGACTATATCAAAGCATCTATTGTCCAATGGTTTCGACCGAGGGCAAATTGACTCGACTCTCTTCATACGGAAAGCTGGAGGTGATATTCTACTTGAAGAAATATACGTTGATGACATCATCTTTGGGTCTACCAATGAAGGGATGTGTAAGGAATTTGAGCAGTTGATGAAGTCCTAGTTTGAAATGAGCAACATGGGTGAAATGTCATATTTCTTAGGTCTGCAAGTCAGTCAAAAGGAAAATGGCATCTATCTGTATCAAACTAAGTATGTATAGTTAATTTTGTCAAAATACAAAATGAATGATTGTACATCTTAAGGCACACCTATCCCAAACAATCATGGTCTACATCCTGACAAAGATGGAAAGTATGATGTCTGCTTGTGCTTAAGGTTTCAGTCACAACCAAAGGAATCTCATTTGATTATTGTAAAGAGAATCTTTATATACCTAAAAGGAAAACCTCGATTCGGTCTTTGGTACTCAAAACAACAAACTTTTGATCTCAAGGCTTATATAGATTCTGACTATGGCGGGTGCAACCTTGATAGAAAGTCAACCTATGGTGGATGTCAATCTTAGGAGACAGACTGGTTTCCTAGCAGTGTAAGAAGAAGTTAACGGTTTCTATCTCAACACGTGAAGCAGAGTACATTGCTGCTGCAAGCTGCAGCTCTAAGATCTTATGGATTCAACAACATTTGAGAGACTACGACTTGAACTACACTGGCAGTCCTATGTTCATTGACAACACAACCAACATGTCTATCACAAACAACCCGCTGAAACATTCCAAAACTAAGCATATTGAAATTCGTCACCATTTCATCCGTGACTGTGCTTAAAAGCATTTAATTGAACTTGTTGTTAAAGCATTTTCCTGTGACAAACACTCTGGATAGAGTCTTACTTTGTATTTTCTTGTTTGTAATTGTCTTTGTATGTAAGAGTCTTTATGTATTAGTTTATCGAGTTGTATTTACTTTTACATATTAAATTACGTAAAACCCGAACAATATCTTCATAACCACGTGATTTCTTAGTTGTTGTGGTCAAACACGCACAAATATTGTGCCTTCGTTCAAACTTTAAACGATTCATTTATGAAAGAAACAATCAAATCAAATCAAAGTTAGAAACTTTTTGAAAACATTCTGAAAATTCATAACTCTAGTGTAACATTCCTGATTTTCCGACCCTATTTAAATTTATTTTAACTAATAAAATAACAACACGACATTGAATCATATACTTGTTCAAACCTACACCTCATTAATCGTTAGCCGATCGTATTCAATTCAAAGATTTAGAACTCATAATCATGTGGTAACACCTCTTAGATTTAATCCAGTTAGTAATCCCGTTAGGTATTCTGTTAAATCCTAACCAAGCTAATTCTGTCAAAGCTGAAGTTGCAAGGGCTGATTTTGTAAATAACCAGAAACCCTAGTAGGCACGATCGCGCCTCGTCTGGCATGGTCGCGCCTCTTATAGGCACGGTAGTGCCTCACATCAGTTGAAACGTAAATACAGCTTTTAAACGCAAAATCGTTCGAATTCATAACCGTTTCTCACATTAACAAACCCAGTTAAAGGTTTTAATCATTTTTTTACGACACATAAACCCAATCGATCGATTCAAATTATAACCGTCAAAACCCTCCATGTGACCATCGATTTCAAGATTTTGGTTGCAATCCTCTCAAACAAACTACACAAATACATCATTCAATCCTCCCTAAATCTCCAGAACACATTGAGTTAGCCGGAGTTGCAGCAGAAAGCGCCGGAGATCAAACCGTCATCGCCGGAACTCGTTTCTACCGAACGCTATCAATACATCATTCTTCCGGGTAATTGAAACCTCCTACATCTTAGTTTTAGTCTATAGATCAAAAGCTCCAACATAAATTGGGCTTACAATAACGAATGTAACATGAACCCGAATATAGAGTTCATTCTAAAACGGTTTAATCAAATCCTACTATGGACATGTTTTAAATGCAATTAAACTATATCAATAGACTTGTAAAAACCTAATGGATGAAAGCCCTAAGGTTTCCAGCGTTGATATCATAAGAATTAGACAATTCGTCTCTGTTTTGGATCAGACACGGTCGCGCTAGTCTTCTAGCGCGGTCGTGCTCCATGAGGACACGGTCGCGCGTTTCCAAGCGCGGTCGTGCCTCACCCTCTGACCCGCTCGTGCCTCTTGGCTAGACCTGGTCGTGCTATCAGAACCCTAGACACGGTCGTGCCTAGTGAGCAGCCATGTTGTGTCTTCTATTTGATCAACACGGTCGCATCCTTGACCAGCGCGGTCGCGCCCGTGATCCTAGAACGATCGTGCCTTGTCCCAGGCGCGGTCGTGTGTGTGAGAAAATTTTGACAGAATGCTTAATTTTATATTTTAAAAACAATGAGTATTCCAAATTAACTTTCAAATAAAAATAATTGATTTTATAAAGATTTATATTAACTTTATTTAAAAAGATCAAATTCTTATTTCTAAAATAAATAGAAGTAATTATTTTAACCTACAAAGTTATGTTTATATTTATCATTAAACTCTACACATAAATATTATTTATACAACTCATTTACACATCTTTATAAAAATAGGGTAAAGATTATTTATTAAATTTATATTTAATATAATACGCCCGATACATTTTTATAACTAAATAACTAAGTTACATTATAAATAAATAAATAAAGTATCAATTATTTATTTAATTTATATTTAAATAAAATTTGTTTATCTAAATTATACTTAACTAGACCTAACACTTACATTGTTTTTATAACTAAATGAATAAATAATAATTATTTAATTTATTTAGTTATTCGAACCCAAACCCTAATCAAAATGTTCTAAAATTATACATTTCAAATCTTTCATTTTATACAACACCTTTCAAATACGAACCACTATCATCTACAACTTCAACTCCTTATACACACACCCAATTCAACCCTAGACTTAGACATAGACTATTGTGCACATTATTAATTCAATATACCTTACACTCTAGGTTAACATTTGTTAGGACATGTTTTGTAACTGTTGATAAAATTCTGTATAAGTTCATAGAGAGGCGAACTTAATAAGTTCGCCTAGCCTATTAGAGGCGAACTTAATAAGTTCGCCTGGTTTAACAGAAGCGAACTTGTTAAGTTTGCTTAGTCTATCTGAGGCGAACTTGTTAACTTCGCTTAGCCTATTAGAGGTGAACTTAATAAGTTCGCCTAAGCATCTTTTAGGCGAACTTATTAAGTTCGCCTACTGCAGAACTGGTGCTTATATATACAGTTACAGAGTCTGTTAATCTGTGAGAGAGACGATATCAGAGTAGACTATAGAGAATTCTGTGAATCTTGTAACCTGATATTGTGGTGGAAATAAAAAGCGTTTATTTACACTGTTGTTGTTTATTGAGTTACACGAGCACGTTGATCATGGATTCCGCACGTTATCACCGTGTCGTACCGCGAGTCTAGAGATCCGTCACGCACCGAATTAGGGACCTTCAAGTGGTATCAGAGCTATTGCTCTTGATTAGCAGAAGATTCGTGGTGTTTTCGTGTCCAATCAACTTCAAATTTCAGAGATTTTAAAGATTTTTAATCTTTTTTGTGTTCTTGATAAAAATGGAAAATTTTTGATCATTTTGGATTGATTTTGGATTCTTTTGATGAAATTGATCCGATAGAAGTGTTCCTAATCAGTTCCTACACATTCCTACGATTCAATTTAATCAAATTCCATCAATTCAGCAAGAAATCATGATTTTCAGAATTTTTGGTTCGTGTTTGGGTTGAACAGCTGAACCAGGCGAACTTAAAATTCTGTTGCAGGCGAACTTAATAAGTTCGCTTCACTCAGTATTAGGCGAACTTAATAAGTTCGCTTGATGAAGATCAGGCGAACTTAACAAGTTCTCTTGGGGTTAAGTTCGCTTGGTGTAGAGTCATATCTTATATATAAGCTGTTGTCATTTATTGTATGTTTAAAACAGTTTTAGACTAGTTTACTTTATGTCATTTCATTAAATGTAATTTCAGTTTTCTGTAATTTACTGCTTTATTAGTTAAGTCTGGGCCATCGAAACTACTTAGTTTCGATTGAGTTTGTTCAATCGAAACTAGTAGTTTCGATATATGGTAGTTTCGACAGTCTGTGTATCACTTGTAAATGGTCTAGTAGTTTCGATTGAACATAGTTTCGATACCTGTCACTACTATAAATAGCCTAGTTTGAGAATGTTTAGGGTGTGAGTAGCGGCTGTAACCCTGAACCTTCTCTTTCACATTGTTCTTGAATCAATACAATTTGCAGTTGTTTATGCACTGTGTTCTTACATTTTCATACCATTTACGTGTTGATTCATAGTGTGGTTAGCCGGTTATCTTCATCAATACTGTTTCTATCATCTGTTTCACCACCATACACACAGTTTCCGCCTGTGTGTGTGTAATCGATCAAATCAGTGATTTCAAGTGAAATCTGGACCTACAATTGGTATCAGAGCTTTATGCTCTTGTGTTTTTGAGTGTTATCAGGTTTATTGATTGATTCTAGGTGTTTACTGAGGGTATTCGAAGATTATTTTGGGTTTTTGCACATCTATTCTCGGAAGTACTGGTTTATTGATTAACGGTTACTGTTTCATCGATTTCCAAGGGTTTTTGCTCGTATTTTCAGAATCGGAGGTTTGTCATTTCTGCACTATTGATTTCTGGAGCTTATTATCAATGGAGTATTTCTGAGCTTGGAGAAGAAGGCATCGAAACTACTGGGGACAGTTTCTGATTTCTGTTGATCATCGAAACTTCTTGTCTACATTTTGTCGGGAGAAGGTACTATCGAAACTAGATTTTTGTCTTATCTCTATAGAAACTTTGGTTATCGAAACTTGCCTGTAAAATTTTCAGTATCGAAACTAGTTGTTTCGATAAAAGTTGTCCTATCGAAACTAGTTGTTTCGATAAAAGTTGTCATATCGAAACTAGTTGTTTCGATATAAGTTGTCCTATCGAAACTAGTTGTTTCGATAAAAGTTGTTCAATCGAAACTAGTTACTGTTTTAGTTTTGATTCCGAATATTATGGCCACTTCAAGTTCAACAGAACATTTTGGGGGAAATAGACCACCTGCTCTTGTGTCTACAAGAGAATTTGATGATTGGACTAAGAAGATGATGCTTTTCTTTCAATTTCACGATTATACTTTGTTGAATTCTATCACCGATGGTCCCCACAAGCCCGTAACTACCACTGTTGATGTTCAACGTCCTAAGTTAGTATCTGAGTATGATGAGAAAGATCTTGCCTTGATTGCCCGAGATAACAAGGCCTACGGGACTATTACCATGGCTCTTCCTATGGATATTTTCAACATCTTTGCTGAGTACACATGTAGCATTTCTGATTTTCATCATGTAATCGTTTGATTTCAATAAACAAACACATTTCAGTTTCGATTCGTGTACAAACAAACTACGATGCAGTTACATATACAAACTATTCTATTACAATAAACAAATTAAACAAAAACACCATTATCTCACAAGCCTCGAGGACCAAAACTGACAAAACTCAAAAACTACAAAACTAGGCAAGCACGGTCGCGCCTAGGACTAGGCACGGTCGCGCCTACAACCTAAGCACGGTCGCGCCTAAAGTAGACACGGTCGCGCTGATGAACCCACTTGACTCTGCAGAAGTCAAACCATACCATACCCTCTGAATTCGCGAAATTTAAAATAGAGAAAAGCCGGTTTTCACGCGTCAGACCTTACTCAACTGAATTCAACCTGCAACACGCCTAAATTGTCCTCCAATTTGCACATTTGTTTAATCCCATACCCACCACAACCAAGTCTCGCGAATTAAACAATTGAGAGCAAGTTGCAGGCTTCCTACACCCTCATATACACCCACTCAATCTCTCAGAACTCTCACTCGACGCTCACAACACCTCTGTCGTCCGATTGATCGCCAAGAAACGAAGCCGCTCGACCCGTAGCCGACCGCATTCGATTGCCCACTTTCAGCAAGTAAGTAACACGTCTTCATCTTTGTATCTACCTCTACTACGAAAGCCCTATATCAATTCGTAGTAGAAACACTCAAATCGATCCGATTTTGAACCAAAAAGCCGAAACATAAATTTTACTCGAACTACACTCTAGACAAGATATAAATACAATTAAACTATGTAAAAACATTCGTAATCATCCACTAAGTGAAAGCCCTAAGAATCCAGAAGCTATTAATATAAGAATCGATCGAATTGTGTCTGAAAAAGGCCCGACACGGTCGCGCTCATCCCTGAGCGCGGTCGTGCCTGACCAAGCACAGTCGTGCCCCAGGTGTGGCCCGGTCGTGCTTACCGAGCAAACAAGTCTAGACCAAAAACAAACACTAGACGCGGTCGTGCCAGATACGAGCACGGTCGTGCTCTATGTCCAGACCCTCTGTAGTGACTTCTGACTCGACCACGGGCGCGCTCAGACCCCCACGGTCACGCCCGGCATCGAGCACGGTCGTGCTCCTTGACCAGAATCAATTATTTTTCTGTTTGAAAGTCTATTTAACATATTTTAGCTAAAAATCTCATAATGTAATTATAAAAATTAAGTTATAAAATCCCAAGACCCGGGAATCATTTATAAACCAAATCCTTGATTTAGAAATTTAAAATGGTTAATTTCCGATAGTTTCAAAACCGATGAAATCGTGAGTTTATATAATCATTTTTATAAAATCTATTTATACAAATATATATATTGATTTAAACAAATATCGTTTATTTAAATAAATATATATATATGTCGCTACTAATTTATTATTTCAAAACCAACCCTAAACACACAAACCACCAACGAATACATTTTGACATAAAATAACACAAACAATGACACGTGTTATACGCTTATTCAATAGGTCGAACATAGTGACCTACGACACATTTTGGCATTTTACTCGATTGTGCAAATCAACACGCTACATTACACGTGAGTCTACATAACCCCACTTTTACTCTTTTTCACCTTTGGGGTGGACATGATTTACATTAAACAAATTGCAACTCTTTCATAGTACAATTCTTACTTGATTACATGAATTATTTGTGCAATATGCTTGAATGCTATGAGTTATTACTATACATACATGACGCAACTCGTGCAATCATTAACTCTGTACAAGCCAACAGTAAACAAGGATAGTACTATTGAGTCTGACAAACCCACCCGGGTAGGGTGTTTGTTACCGACTTTACATTAGGGTAACCTGCGTGTTATGCCTCAGTCACAAGGTTTGATTGTGCACCTAGTATAACTATAGATTCTCCATATTTGTCTTATATACCATGTGAATCAATGAATTGTATAAACATTTTTGAACTCTTATTTGTGTGTCAAAACTTATGTATGCTCACCAACTTTCTAGTTGACCCTTGTTTTTAAATCATGTTTCAGGTGCTAACAATTGAGATGATTACAAGTTGCTTCCACCTAGTTTGAGGACCTAGTTAAAAGCTCTAAAATAAACATTGTTATGTATTTTGTTATGTTTCGTGTACTTGTTGGATTGTTGTTTGATTTCAATGAAAACTGTATGTTTAATTATCTCAACCTTAGCGAACCATGAGCTATGAACAGTCTGCACGCTTCACGCCCCGACGTTTCCGCCGTCGGTTGGGGTGTGACAGATTGGTATCAGAGCCTTGGTTATAGGGAATTAGGTTATTAGACACCATTGACCTAGACTATAACTTTAGGACACCCAACAATGTCATGCTACATGTTTTATGTGATACGTGCTAATTGCTATATGTCACATGCTTTATGTGTTAGTTATTTGATACTTAAATTGTTTAGACTACATGACTTAATAAGCATACGTAAATAATAAATTAAATAAATCGTATCCATACCCGCATCATAAACCACGTATCCTTCTTGTCTGCTCCTATGACAACATCTTCATAACTTGTGGAAAAATCATACTCGTGGACATTTGCCTATCAAAAATATTTTTCATACCCGTTAAGGTTTTAGACTCTGTTAATTATTAGAGGACATGTGCAATCTGGAAGGGTGACACCTGTATTCTGGGTTTTCTGTCTAGGAAAGCATTTCATATAAATCCCAATCAACCGAGGGATCCGTATGCTTTCCTGGGAATTCCCTGGATGAGTGTTTACCTATAGGCTAAAGCATGTCTCCTTGAAAATTATATAAGTCTAATTAACCTTAATACGTCATTGTGTTCAAGTAGAAATGTGATTACTTGAAAACAATCCGAACTATGAAATAAATGCGTTATTATTCCTCCTATCCTAAATTTCAACGAATTTTTTTATAAATCCTCACAACTCTTTTGTATCATTCTCTTTTTATAGAATGCCTCCTCGTCATAACATCAACCGCAACAACACCGACAACGCCAACAATAGCAACAACATTAATGACCTTGCTGCTATACTCAACCAATTGGTAACTCAACTAACTCAAGCCAATAACAACAACAATGGGAACGCCAGTGGTAGTGCTAATACTGGTGGTAGCGGTGGTGCCAACCCGCCACAATGTACCTTCAAACATTTCAACTCTTGCAATCCCCTGAAGTTTTATGGTACCGAAGGAGCCACAGGACTCCTTCAATGGTTCGAAAGTATTGAGGGCACATTCCTCAATAGTGACTGTCCGGACAATCTGCGTGTTCGCCATGCCACTAGTGTCTTCCAAAAACGGGCACTAACCTGGTGGAATGGGGAGAAGAGAACAAGGGGAGTAGAAGTAGCAATGGCTCTGCCATGGGACGAGCTGAAAAGGATCATGATCGAGGAATTCTGTCCTCGAAATGAGATGAAGAAACTGGAAGCGGAATTTTGGGATCTTACCCAAGATAGCGGTGAAAGCTTGGCGTACACTAACCGTTTCCACGAACTCAGCATGCTGGTACCGCACATGGTTACACCTTTGTCTAGGTGTATTGAAAAATATATCGGTGGTCTACCGAGACAAATCCAGGACACTGTTCTGGGAAGAAATCCTGTAAACCTAGAAGATGCTATTCATCTAGCTGCCACACTGACCGATAATCACGTTAAAGCAGGTACTCTTACCAGAAAAGGGGCCAAGAAAGTTTCTGACACCACAACACCTCCTGCTCATGTCAAGGAGGTCAAAGCCGAACCGAACCACAACACGAGGAAGAGGAAAGCTAAGAACTCCGGCTGCCCCAGTCAACCAAGTTACTCCTATGGCCCGGAACATGGTCAAGAAACAATATGTGGGCAACAACCCGTTGTGCAACACCTGTAATTATCACCATTTCCCAAATGTACCCTGCCGCCTATGTGCCAGCTGTGGAAGATATGGGCATGTAGCTAACACCTGCAGAAGTAATCCAACTGGTAATCAAGTCAACCGGGGAAACGGGGCTAATCCAGCAGTTCCAGCTATTGGTAATGGGCATGTTTGCTTCGAGTGTGGCGACCCAAACCACTTCCGAGACCGATGTCCAAAACTTGTGAACAATACTCAAGGCGGAGCTCGTGGGCGTGCTTTCAACATCAACGCCAACGAGGCTCAGGCCAACGATCATGTAGTCAATGGTACGTTTCTTTTGAATAACCAATATGCTTCTATACTATTTGATACCGGAGCCGATAAGAGTTTTGTGTCCCTTAACTTTGAACCTTTACTTGCAAAAACACGATCCAAACTAGAGAAAACCTTCACCGTTGAAGTAGCAGATGGAAACTCCATCACTATTGACTCCATTGTTCACGACTGCTCACTAGAACTCAATGGTCACACATTTCCAGTCAACCTTATACCAATGCCGTTGGGAAGCTTTGACGTCATCATCGGCATGGATTGGTTATCTAAAAACCATGCCGAGGTCATGTGCTTTGAAAAGTACATCCGAGTACCTCTTCCACCGGGAGACATATTGAAAGTCTTTGGCGAGAAACCTTGCAAAGGACTCAAACTGATGTCATGCATAACTGCCCAGAAATACATTCGAAAGAAGTGCATGGTTTTCCTAGCTTATGTGATTCAAAAAGAAGACAAGGAGAAAAGAATAGAAGATATTCCCATCATTCGGGAGTTTCCCGAAGTCTTTCCCGACGACTTACCCGGCCTTCCACCTATTCGGGAAGTAAAGTTTCGAATCGATCTTGTACCCGGAGCAAACCCTATGGCTAAAGCTCCATACCGGCTTGCACCTTCCGAATTGCAAGAACTTGCAAGTCAACTTCAAGAACTCGCTGACAAAGGTTTCATACGGCCAAGTCATTCACCGTGGGGTGCACCAGTCTTGTTTGTTAAAAAGAAGGATGGTTCATTCCGCATGTGTATTGACTATCGAGAGCTCAACAAGCTTATAATCAAAAACCGCTACCCGTTACCTAGGATTGACGACCTCTTCGATCAACTCCAAGGTTCTACTTGTTTCTCGAAGATTGATCTTCGATCTGGTTATCATCAACTGCGTGTTCGAGAAGAAGATATTCCAAAGACCGCCTTCCGAACAAGATATGGTCATTACGAGTTCACGGTTATGCCTTTTGGGTTGACCAATGCACCTGCTGTCTTTATGGATCTTATGAACCGCATGTGCAAACCATACCTTGACAAATTCGTGATCGTTTTCATCGACGACATCTTGATCTATTCCAAGACTGAGGAAGAACATGAACAGCACCTTAGACTGATTTTGGATCTCCTGAGAACCGAACAATTATATGCCAAGTTCTCCAAATGTGAATTTTGGCTAAAGGAGGTTCAATTTTTGGGTCATGTTGTCAATAAAAAGGGAATACATGTCAACCCTGCCAAGATCGAAGCTGTCAAGAATTGGAGTGCTCCTAAAACCCCTACCGAGGTTCGTTCGTTTCTTGGTTTAGCGGGCTATTACCGAAGATTCATTTCCAATTTCTCCAAGATTGCTGTTCAACTCACCGCCTTGACACATAAAGGTAAACCTTATGAATGGGGGCCAAAACAAGAAGAAGCTTTCCAAACTCTTAAACAGAAATTATGTGAGGCTCCTATTCTGACTCTTCCCGAAGGAAACGATGACCTAGTCGTCTACTGTGATGCCTCTAACCTAGGCCTTGGTTGTGTTCTCATGCAACGAGGCAAGGTAATCGCTTATGCATCGAGGCAACTCAAGATCCATGAAAAGAACTATACGACGCATGATCTGGAGCTAGGTGCAGTCATATTTGCCTTGAAGATTTGGAGACATTATCTATATGGCACGAAATGTGTGGTATTTACCGACCACAAAAGCCTCCAACACATCTTCAATCAAAAAGATCTCAACATGAGACAACGACGTTGGGTTGAACTACTCAATGACTACGATTGCGAGATTCGCTATCATCCCGGCAAGGCTAATGTTGTAGCCGATGCGCTGAGCCGTAAAGAACGTGTCATGCTTCAAAGTGTCAAGATTCATTCCGACATTCAAACCCGTATTCTAGCAGCTCAACATGTCTCGATTACCGAGGGCAATATGTATGAGGAAATGTCGTGTGGTGCTGAATTCAAACTAGAGACTAAAAACAATGGCTTGCTTTATTTCTTGGATCGTATTTGGGTTCCCAATCGCAATGATCTCCGGGAATTCCTCATGACTGAAGCACACAAGTCTCGGTATTCTATTCATCCCGGTGCGGATAAAATGTATCACAATCTTCGACCACAATATTGGTGGCCTGGTATGAAGAAAGACATTGCACTCTATGTTGCAAAATGTCTAACCTGCTCTAAAGTCAAAGCCGAACATCAACGTCCTTCCGGTTTACTTGAACAACCGGAAATCCCTGTATGGAAATGGGAAAATCTAGCCATGGACTTCATTACTAAACTCCCCCGTACTTCAAACGGCTATGATAGCATTTGGGTAATCATTGACCGTCTCACAAAGTCCGCACACTTCCTGCCCATCCGTGAAGACTATCGGGTTGAGAAATTGGCCCGAATCTATATTAACGAAATTGTGAGTCGACACGGTATACCTTTGAACATAATCTCCGACAGAGATGCTCGTTTCACTTCCAGATTTTGGCAATCTCTGCAAAAGGCACTTGGCACACGATTGGATTTAAGCACAGCCTACCATCCCCAAACTGATGGTCAGACAGAACGAACAATCCAAACCCTCGAAGACATGCTGAGAGCCTGTGTCATAGACTTTGGTGGCAATTGGGATTCACACTTGACACTTATTGAATTCTCGTACAATAACAGCTACCACACCAGCATCAACATGGCTCCATTCGAAGCTCTTTATGGTCGCAAATGCCGTTCTCCCATCTGTTGGAACGAGATTGGTGAAGCACAAATCACCGGTCCCGAGTTAATTCAGGAAACATCCGACAAAATCCTTCAAATCCGTGACAACATCCGAGTAGCGAGAAGTCGACAAAAGAGCTATGCCGACAAGCGACGAAAACCCTTGGAATTCCAAGTGGGTGACCTTGTGCTTCTCAAAGTATCCCCTTGGAAGGGTGTGATCCGCTTTGGAAAGAAAGGCAAACTAGCACCTCGTTACGTAGGCCCGTTCAAGATCCTTGAAAGAATCGGGAAAGTGGCTTACAAACTTGAGCTACCTCCAGCACTCAACAATGTTCATCCAACCTTCCACGTGTCCAACCTGAAGAAATGTCTTGCTGATGAGAACCTCCACATACCTCTTGACGATGTGCGCATTGATGAAACGATGCACTTTGTCGAGAAACCGGTGGAAATCATGGACCGTGAGATCAAGCAACTCAAACGCAGCCGCATTCCTATAGTCAAAGTCTGTTGGGATTCTAAACGTGGTCCTGAGTTTACTTGGGAACGTGAAGACCAAATGAAACTCAAGTATCCTCACCTATTCACCAATTCTACAGCCTCAACTAGTTGAATTTCGGGACGAAATCCCCTCAACAAGGGGAGACTGTAGCATTTCTGATTTTCATCATGTAATCGTTTGATTTCAATAAACAAACACATTTCAGTTTCGATTCGTGTACAAACAAACTACGATGCAGTTACATATACAAACTATTCTATAACAATAAACAAATTAAACAAAAACACCATTATCTCACAAGCCTCGAGGACCAAAACTGACAAAACTCAAAAACTACAAAACTAGGCAAGCACGGTCGCGCCTAGGACTAGGCACGGTCGCGCCTGCAACCTAAGCACGGTCGCGCCTAAAGTAGACACGGTCGCGCTGATGAACCCACTTGACTCTGCAGAAGTCAAACCATACCATACCCTCTGAATTCGCGAAATTTAAAATAGAGAAAAGCCGGTTTTCACGCGTCAGACCTTACTCAACTGAATTCAACCTGCAACACGCCTAAATTGTCCTCCAATTTGCACATTTGTTTAATCCCATACCCACCACAACCAAGTCTCGCGAATTAAACAATTGAGAGCAAGTTGCAGGCTTCCTACACCCTCATATACACCCACTCAATCTCTCAGAACTCTCACTCGACGCTCACAACACCTCTGTCGTCCGATTGCTCGCCAAGAAACGAAGCCGCTCGACCCGTAGCCGACCGCATTCGATTGCCCACTTTCAGCAAGTAAGTAACACGTCTTCAGCTTTGTATCTACCTCTACCACGAAAGCCCTATATCAATTCGTAGTAGAAACACTCAAATCGATCCGATTTTGAACCAAAAAGCCGAAACATAAATTTTACTCGAACTACACTCTAGACAAGATATAAATACAATTAAACTATGTAAAAACATTCGTAATCATCCACTAAGTGAAAGCCCTAAGAATCCAGAAGCTATTAATATAAGAATCGATCGAATTGTGTCTGAAAAAGGCCCGACACGGTCGCGCTCATCCCTGAGCGCGGTCGTGCCTGACCAAGCACAGTCGTGCCCCAGGTGTGGCCCGGTCGTGCTTACCGAGCAAACAAGTCTTGACCAAAAACAAACACTAGACGCGGTCGTGCCAGATACGAGCACGGTCGTGCTCTATGTCCAGACCCTCTGTAGTGACTTCTGACTCGACCACGGGCGCGCTCAGACCCCCATGGTCACGCCCGGCATCGAGCGCGGTCGTGCCATACTCGAGCACGGTCGTTCTCCTTGACCAGAATCAATTATTTTTCTGTTTGAAAGTCTATTTAACATATTTTAGCTAAAAATCTCATAATGTAATTATAAAAATTAAGTTATAAAATCCCAAGACCCGGGAATCATTTATAAACCAAATCCTTGATTTAGAAATTTAAAACGGTTAATTTCCGATAGTTTCAAAACCGATGAAATCGTGAGTTTATATAATCATTTTTATAAAATCTATTTATACAAATATATATATTGATTTAAACAAATATCGTTTATTTAAATAAATATATATATATGTCGCTACTAATTTATTATTTCAAAACCAACCCTAAACACACAAACCACCAACGAATACATTTTGACATAAAATAACACAAACAATGACACGTGTTATACGCTTATTCAATAGGTCGAACATAGTGACCTACGACACATTTTGGCATTTTACTCGATTGTGCAAATCAACACGCTACATTACACGTTAGTCTACATAACCCCACTTTTACTCTTTTTCACCTTTGGGGTGGACATGATTTACATTAAACAAATTGCAACTCTTTCATAGTACAATTCTTACTTGATTACATGAATTATTTGTGCAATATGCTTGAATACTATGAGTTATTACTATACATACATGACGCAACTCGTGCAATCATTAACTCTGTACAAGCCAACGGTAAACAAGGATAGTACTATTGAGTCTGACAAACCCACCCGGGTAGGGTGTTTGTTACCGACTTTACATTAGGGTAACCTGCGTGTTATGCCTCAGTCACAAGGTTTGATTGTGCACCTAGTATAACTATAGATTCTCCATATTTGTCTTATATACCATGTGAATCAATGAATTGTATAAACATTTTTGAACTCTTATTTGTGTGTCAAAACTTATGTATGCTCACCAAGTTTCTAGTTGACCATTGTTTTTAAATCATGTTTCTGGTGCTAACAATTGAGATGATTACAAGTTGCTTCCACCTAGTTTGAGGACCTAGTTAAAAGCTCTAAAATAAACATTGTTATGTATTTTGTTATGTTTCGTGTACTTGTTGGATTGTTGTTTGATTTCAATGAAAATTGCATGTTTAATTATCTCAACCTTAGCGAACCATGAGCTATGAACAGTCTGCACGCTTCACGCCCCGACGTTTCCGCCGTCGGTTGGGGTGTGACAACACAACTGCCAAAGACTTATGGGCTGCATTGTGCTCAAGATATGAGGGAAGTAAGGATGTCAGGGAAAGCAAAAGAGATCTGATCAAGAAACAATATGCGATGTTCAGCAGTGTAAGGGGAGAATCAATATCTGATTTGATCAACCGTTTCTCAAGCATTGTATCAAGGTTGAAAGTAATGGGAGTTGAGTACCCTACTCTTGATCTAAACAAGAAACTCCTAGATTCTCTTCCTGGGGAATGGAATATGTATCAAATCATGATCAAAAAGACTGAGAATCTGAGTGCTCTGCCTCAACAGGAATTCTATAGCATTCTTGAATCTTATGAAATTGAAATTAAGAAGGGAGCAGTCACCCCGTCAAATTAGTCTGGAAACACATCTCTTATTACTGGATCATGCTCATCCGGTAGCCCATACTTTCAGACAGATGTCCCTCCTTCAGCTGCTGCAATTAATTCTACCAACTCCTCTGCTCCTCAAAAGACTGTCACCATGATTCCTGATGATTATGTCGCAATCATGACTGCTTTCATGTCGTGCTATGATGCACTGATTTCTGGAAATCTAACACCGGTTAGCTTTCAACCTGATGACTTGGAGCAGATTAATCCTGATGATTTGGAGAAAATGGACATTGATTGGTGCATGGCCATGTTGACCTTAAGAGCCAAAAGATTCATCAAAAGGACTGGCATAGACAGATTCAAGCAGGGAAAGACACTTGGGTTTGATATCAAGAAGGTGAGATGCTACAATTGTGATCAGCTGGGTCACTTTGCCAGAAACTGCAAGGAGCCGTCCTCCAAGGATCAGCAAGAAAAGAAGATTTCCTCTGGAAAACAAGCTGCCAATCCTCCAAAGAAAAACATATCTTCAAGTTCCACAGCTCTTGTGTGTCAAGCTGATGGACACTATCATTGGGGAGAACAAGCCGAGGAAGCTGCTGATAAAGCCTTGATGGCTGATGTGGAGGACACGGGCAAGTGTGTCATGATTGAACCTGCTGAGGATCTCACTGCTGTGCCTGCTGAGGTTATCTCTAAACTTTGTAATTCCAGATCTTGCTTAAATGAAATTAAAAAATACAGATTCATCAATCAAGCCTTGATTGATGAACGAAATCACATTAAGGTGATGTATGACTCTGTTGCCAAAAATGAGAAGCTTTACTTAAAGAAAATTCGTGACATATCTGGTGAAAATCGTTCTTTAATTGTGCAACTCAATACTCAAACTATTAACAATACGATTTTAACTGAAAGAGTCCAACAGGCAGAAAAAGCCAAATTACAGGTTGATCACATGGATATGGATCAGAAAATTTTGTTTGGAATAATTGATAAACAATTTAATAGAAAAGGCACAGAAGGTCTTGGGTATAACTCTCATCCACCTCCTTATTCTAAATCAGGAAGATTTGTTGATATGCCAACTCCACATGTTTCCACACCTTTTGTTTGCACAATATCTCCTGATGATTATATTACGTCCTCTGATTCTGACAGCTTTGCTTCTTGTGCAGAATTAAATTGTGTAAATTCCGAAGATGATTGTGATGAGAGTACCAATGACAGAACTATTTTAAAAGAACTTGTGTCGGATGAATGTAATAATATGTCCGTGTCTAAACTAAATATTTGTGAACACGTTGAAAACTTGTATTTTGATTCTATGCCTGCTGAGCATACGGGTTTGGGATGTGATGTTTCTAAATTTAAAAATGCTTTGCCTTTTGTTCCTAAATCCTTGAATGTTATGCCATGTGTTACCAAGTTTAAAAGTGCAGGAATTATTGTGAATGATGTACCACGTGAAACCATGAGCAACATGGACTTTTTCAGATTAAAGGAAGCACATCGTCTTCAAGACAACGTTAATGATGAGAGAACCGTCTCATGTTCAGATTCCTCAACATCACAATCATCTTCATCTTGTGATGACTGTTATCAGGCTAAGATATCTTGTGAAAACATTTGTTTTAGTTGTGGTGCCTCAAACCATGTTTCAAAAAGTTGTAAATTGACAACCACAAATTCTAATGAAGAATCGCCTTCCAAAAGTTCATTAAATTCATACGTGTTGCCTAAGTCTTCTCACAGTAGGAAATCTAGGCGTAAAAGAATTAAAAATGCTAAAAATTATTTAAAACGAACGTGGAAAATTAAAAATAATGCTCTATTTGATGACCGTGCTTCTTCAAAAGATGGTTGTAATTCTGATTCCAATGAGATGTCATATCCTGACACTAAGATCTCTTGATTGAAACAATTTTGGTCAAAACGTATAAATGGTTCGTTGTGTATAGGGTCAATCAAGAAGAACCGGCGATAACATCTGGCATGTAGATAGTGGATGTTCAAGACATATGACTGGGCACTTTAACTTGCTGCAAGATTATCATCAAATTAATGGAGAGTATGTTGCTTTTGCTGGAAACCCAAGAGGAGGAAAGATTGAAGGACAAGGAACAGTATCAAATGGAGTAAATAGTCTGGAATTTGTCAACTTTGTTCCTCAGTTGAAATACAATCTGATGAGTGTTTCACATATTTGTGACAAGAACTTTTGTGCTTTATTCAATTCAAAAGAATGTCTTATCTTGAAGCCGGGAGTGGTGATCCGGAAGAACTTATTCTCATGCATGCTCCCAGAAGATACAACACATATAGCTTGGATATGAACAACCCATCGGGCATTGAATCGTGTTTTCTCTCAAAGGCTTCCGAAGTTGAATCTTTCCTGTGGCATAAAAGGTTGGGACATGTCAATTTCAAAACAATGAACCGACTGGTTCGAGGCAACCTAGTCACTGGATTACTTCTCAAAGACTTCACTCCTATGGAACACTGTATCTCATGTTCTAAGGGAAAACAACACAAATCTTCACATAAGCCTGAAACCACCAATTCCATTGACTCTCCTCTCCAATTGCTTCACATGGATCTTTTTGGTCCAGTGAGTGTCATGAGTCTTGGACGAAAGTCATACTGTCTGGTGGTAACAGATGATTTTTCTCGATTCACTTGGGTGTTTTTTTTAGCCAAGAAAGATGAGACGCCAGAGATTTTAAAAACCTATCTGCTTCAAATTGAGAACCTCTTCAATCTAAGTGTGAAGACTATCCGCAGCGATAATGGAACAGAATTCAAAAATGCAACTCTTGATTCCTTCTGTGAAAGAAAAGGAATTTGTCGACAATTTAGTGCACCTCGTACTCCTCAACAAAACGGTGTAGCTGAAAGAAGAAACCGCACTTTAATTGAAGTTGCACGAACTATGATTGTTGACTCTAAGCTTCCCGTGACTTTCTAGGCTGAGGCGGTCAACACTGCATGTTTTGTGCAAAATCGGGTTCTTATCACTAAAAGTTGCAACAAGACACCTTATGAGATCATGTACAAGCGCAAGCCAGTTATTGATTTCTTCAGAAAATTTGGGTGTGTGTGCGCAATGCTGAACACTTCAGATCAGCTCAACAAGTTTGAAGCCAAAGCTGATGAATGTTATTTTGTTGGTTACTCGTCCAATCAACGTGCTTTTCGTGTCTACCATAAGAAGAAAAGGATAGTGATGGAGTCCATTGATATTAATTGGCATGAAAACAATCATACGGACGCAGGAGACGGTCCCAATTGGCTCTTAGACGTTGATTCAGTTTTTAAGTCATTTAATCTTCCTGATTTCTCTATTGAATCAACTCATGCTAATCCTTACTTCTCTGTGAACAATCTAGGGAACATAAATGATCAAGGCTCTTCCTCATCTGTTCAGGTTGAAATTCCTGTGGTTGCTAATGCTGAATCTAATATGGAGTCTTCCGGTTCTGGTGCAACAAGTGAAACTGTTGAAGACAACTCCATTCCAATAGTAGATGTTGCACCACAATCACCTGCTGAAGATCCTATTAATGATATTGCCGATCCTCTTGCTGAAAATCTTACCAATTTGGAGGAAGTCGTGGAAGAAGATGAAATTCCTCAACTGCGAATTCACAAGATTCATCCCACCAATAACATCATTGGACCACTCAATGTGGGTGTTAGTACCCGAAGTGCCTGTGAAGCATTTGAAAACAGCATGTTTTCTTGCTTCATTTCTCAAGCTGAACCAAAGAACATCAAAGCAGCTCTAATAGAAAACAGCTGGGTGGAAGCAATGCAGGAAGAGCTACAGCAATTCTCAAAAGCTGCATGTGTGGAATTTGGTAGATCTTCCTAAGAACAAAGTTCCAATCGGCACTCGTTGGGTTTTTCGCAACAAAAAGGATGAAGGCGGCATTGTGATTCGAAATAAAGCTCGTCTGGTGGTTCAAGGTTTTTATCAAGAAGAAGGGATTGACTATGAGGAAGTCTTTGCACCAGTGGCTCGCTTGGAAGCCATCCGAATGTTTCTTGCCTATGCAGCCTACATGGACTTCACTGTTCATCAAATGGATGTCAAAAGCGCATTTTTATATGGCAAAGTTCAAGAGGAAGTTTATGTCAAGCAGCCGCCGGGTTTCATTGATCCTAATTTTCCAGATCGTGTTTACAAGTTAGATAAAGCATTGTACGGTCTTCACCAAGCACCTCGTGCATGGTATGAAACTTTATCGAAGCATCTGCTTGAGAAAGGTTTCACACGAGGAGCAATTGACCAAACTTTGTTCAAACGGAAGGATGAAAAGGATACAATCATGGTGCAAATTTATGTGGATGATATCATTTTTGGATCTACAAATCCCCGTCTCTGCAAAGAATTTGAAGAAGTGATGCGATCTAAGTTTGAAATGAGCTACATGGGGGAAATGAAGTTCTTTTTGGGACTACAAGTTGATCAGTCTGAGTCAGGAATCCTTATCCATCAAGAAAAATACGTAAAAGAAATCTTGACCAAGTTCAAAATGGCTGATTCCCATCCAGTAAAAACTCCTGTGGAAGTTCGTCATTGTTTGACTCCTGATGTGGATGGTGAAAGCGTTGATCAGCATCTCTATCACTCTATGATAGGATCTCTCATGTATTTCACGGCCAGCAGACCCGACATCATGTTTGCAGTGTGCTTGAGTGCACGTTTTCAGGCTAATCCTAAACTCTCTCATTTATCTGTTGTCAAACGTATTTTAAGATATTTAAAGTATAAGCCAAAATTGGGTCTGTGGTATCCTAAAACTGACTTGTTTGATCTTGTGGCTTATTCAGATTCAGACTACGGGGGTTGCAACTTTGACCGAAAATCCACTTCTGGAGGTTGTCAATTCCTTGGCAACCGCCTTGTCTCATGGCAATGTAAGAAACAATCCATCGTTTCCCAATCCACCGCCGAAGCCAAATACATTGTCGCAGCCTCTGTTGTTCCCAAGTCAGATGGATACACCATTAGATGCTTGACTATGGGATCACATTCCATGAGACTCCCATTCTGTGTGACAACACTACTGTTCTCCATATCACCAAAAACCCCGTTCAGCATTCCAAAACAAAACACATTGAAATCAAACATCACTTTATCCGTGACTGTGTGGAAAAGAAGCATATTAAAATTGTTGAAGTCAAAACTAATAAACAAACAGCAGACATCTTCACAAAGGCTTTTGACTCTACCATATTTGCCCAACTAGTAGAGATGATTGGAATGATTAACTTTCAGTAAATTGTGTGAATAGTAGTTTATTTTCTAAAATTTTGATTAATTATCTAAGAAAATTCCAAAAAGATTTTATTTTTATGTACAATATCCACGCAAATCTTCTGGGGGAGAAATATAATATTTTAATATTGAAAAGAATTGCTGTGTATAAAACCTTCAAGTGGTTTTGAATTGTAGGAAAAATTGAATCTGACCTTTGAGAAATGAGTGTGTCTGATCTCATCTCTTAAACATGGAATAGACCAAAAGCGATGGTGTTTACTGAGGTATAGCTGGTAGGCCCGACATATGGTTAAAACTTGTAAGTAGTGTGAAAACCTAATATATTTATATCTTACTTGTGTGTTTGAACCCATTATTGAAACATCTAACCCATTTTTATATCTAAGAAAACCAATTCAATCAGATACAGGCTTACGTATTGGATTCCTATTCATACACCAGTGACCGTCAAAATAACGATATTTACCACCGATGACCCCGTATGTTTTGCTTATGCAAAGATCTCAAGTGCTCATCCTTTTCCCATCCACTTGGATGATTTGACCCCGTCTGTTTTGCTTACGCAAAGATCTCGGGTGTTCAACATTTTTCTATCCGCTTGGATAATTTTACGAATTCTTCTGTTTTGCTTACGCAAAGATCTAGAATGTTCGTACCTTTTTAATATCTACTTGGATATATTTGATTTTAATTTTCTAAATCCACTTGGATATCTTATTTTATTTTGGTGGTACTTTGACATTACTAAGACGGTACCTTGGTTAATCAGAAAGAGATGATAGGATGAAGATGGATACTTCTTGAGGATTGATAGGTTTTCAAAATCATTTTATTTTAATATGTGGGGTACACCTTGTATATTGCTTAAATGGTACCTTCTAATCACATGAAATCTTAGCACAAACAAATGTTCGGGTTTACTTTGCACAAATATCAGCTATCTTCAGGGACTCACAGTAGTGAATTGCAAAAGGAAGTGTTTCAAGAGACTGACCAGATCTTATCTCATGTTGGATCTTTTTCAAGAAGATAAATGTAAATATCTTGTGTATAATTTCATTTCTATATGTTAGTCTTGTTTCAGCTATTTGAACTATCGAAACTAGTTGTACATATCGAAACTACTTTGAACTATCGAAACTAGTTGTACATATCGAAACTACTTTGAACTATCGAAACTACTTTGTGCATATCGAAACTACTATGACATCGAAACTACTTTGTGCATATCGAAACTACTTTGAACTATCGAAACTAGTTGTTCATATCGAAACTAGTTTGTCTTATCGAAACTAGTTGTTTCGACAGGGGCATTTTTTCCTTTTGTCTCACGAAAATTAAAAGCCGTCATAAGCAATCCCTCCCTTCATACTGATATTCACTCGTCTTTTTCAAACCCTCTTCGTCTTCTCTGTCTTTCGCAAAGTCTCTCAAACCATCGGTCTGAGTTGCAAGATATCAGCATTAATCACCTGATTTCCCCGTTGTCACCATCGTCTTCATCATCAGGTAACGTCTCACTACTTCATTTTGGATGATTTTTGCAAATCGGCAGACCTAGGATTTCAAAGTTTAAATTTTGTTCGACTAAATCTTCATAATAACAGTCGTTTTTGTGATTATCCGTGTTTGCATACATCTCTATCATCTTTGAACTCACGATTAATGTGTATTCTTGCAGATAACGTCTCACATTCGGTAAGATGAAGTTCCGTCACTTACAGGCCACTCTAAACCCTTCTTTAAAATTGTTTATATTAGTCTGAGTATAATGAATCAGAGAGGTTTGGGTTTCAAAACCAAGTAGTTTCGATAAAGGGGTTCAACACCTTCAAAAATTTCTCAAAAGGTTTTCAATCGAAACTACTAGTTTCGACACGCAAACTTGCCCTAGTATCTCTGATCGATAAGTGCATCTCCATCGAAACTAGTAGTTTCGACAGTGTTGATTTAAAAATTTTCTAAGTGTTGATCAAAGCTTATAGCCTCTATCGAAACTACTTGTTTCGATAAAGCTGTTTGTTAAATTGACCAAGTTCATCTCAAATCGAAACTAGTTGTTTCGACAGTTAGGACTTCAAAATTTTTCTAAGTGCTGATATACCTTGTTTCGATTACGTATATTCAGAAACTTTACTTATTGTGCAAAACTGATGAATTTTACAGGTATGGATCTCTTATTCGTAAAAAGACACAATGTCTGTGCATCCCTTAATGCCAATGATCCAAAAGCTGCAGAGTTCACTCGTGTCTTAAACTTCCTGGCAAACTCCAACATCAGCTTTGCCATCAGCAACAACCTGCCGGTGTTTGAGACATCTATAAGAGATTTTTTGGAAACTGCAGAGATCATCACAGTTGAAAATGTGGAGCACATCAGAGCAACTGTGCTTGGCCAAGAAGTCTTATTTTCTGAAGCTATAGTTAGAGAGGTGATGCAGTTTAATGACAGTCCAGATGAACCCATTGAATTTCCAATCTTCTATGTTAAAGAATGCTTCAGAAGATTGGGTCATCCAGATGAATTCAAAAGTGGTCAGATAATCAAGAACTCCTTACCAAGCCACTGGAGATACATAGTGCACGTGTTTATTCACTGCCTATCAATAAGAAAAGGAGGTTTTGATTCAGCAAACAGCACTCTGGGCTCAGCAATTTTGGGGTTAGTCAAGGGAAGAGATTACAATTTTTCTGGCTTCATCTTCAGACAGTTAAAGGACAACCTGACAGGAGCCGTGAAGGAGAAATTTCTGGCATATCCAAGATTTTTACAAATTATCATCAATCATCTTCATCCTGAGCTGCAACAAGGTGGGAACACCTTTGTGTTTGACCATATGATTGCCAAGACTCTCAGCTATATGAGAAGTACCAATAAGAGAACCAACAGGGCTATAGCTGACGTTCCCCTGTCATATTATTGGTGAAGAAGAAGAATTTATTCCTAATATTGACCCTGATTTAGAAGAAGAGATCTTATCATCTGAAGAAGAAGAAATGGAAGTTGAACAAGATCAAGGTAATCCACCTATTGATGAAGCTGAGATTGAGATAAATGTCCCTAATGTTCAAGAACAAGAACAACCCATCATTGAGCCTATGATAGAGGCTCCTTTTGTTGAACAAATACAGATAATTCAAGAGCCAACAGTTAATGTTGAAGCTGGCATGCATGAAGCTGAGGAGGAAGTTGCAGAATCAAGTGGAACTCTTGATGTAGGAATTTATGGATCTGACTACTACAAGTCTGACTCGGATGATAGAACAAAGCATCTTGCATCTTCCTCCAAACGGCAAGTTGAGTCAGGTTTCGATTTTGAGGAAGAAGAGCCTAGGGCAAAGAAAATCAAAATTGGATTAGAAGAGCTGTCATCATCTTCAGATTCTCTATTAGCTACTCCACAACCAACTCCAGAACCATCTCCATAACCTACTCCACAACCCACTCCACTACCATCTCCACAACCTACTCCACAACCCACTCCACTACCATCTCCACAACAATCACCCATCCATACTACTCCCACATCACCACCTCATGATTCAACCTCTCCTGTACCAAGAGTTAAAACTTTAAGCCTTGAGCTGAACAAAATGCAGAATAAGATTCAAAAGAAAGATGAAGAAATTGAAGGCTTAAAAACTAATTTGCATGATGTCCATGAAGAGGTTAAAGACCTGAAGCTGGAAGTTAGGGGTTTACATACCCAGATTGAGGTTCAACAAACTCAACTTGAAACACAACAGAAACTAATCTCAAAGCAAAAAGAAGAATTCAAGGCTTTAGCTAATGTTGTGGAACAGCTCAAAGCCTCAATGATAAAACCTGTGCAACAACAACCAACCACTTCAGCAGCTCAGGGGGAGACTACATCTGTGGTTGAACCCTCATCTCCTGTCATTGTCACTAATCCGGAGTCTGCTCTCACTATCTTTACTGGCCATGCTGAGAAGACAAAAGAGGCAGTTGAAGTCAAGGTTGAAGAACAAGAACTAAACCTTCCCTCAACAAGTGAGAGAAGAGATGCAAGGAAGAAAGGGAAAGGGACTTCCACTGAAATAGAGACCGTGATTCTGGATGAAGAAGACATCCCATCCGATGACGAGCTGAATGACCTTTTAGATGAAATTGAAAACCATGGGTATAATGATCTTTATCCAGAAATTTTGACCACCGAGGAAAAAGAAACTGAGAGAACCAGATACTTCACAGAGGAAGGAGAGGAAATTCAAACCCTGTCTGATGAAGAAAAAGGCAAAGAAGATGTTCAAGTTAATCTTATCAAGACAGTCACTCCTGAACCAACCACTACAGTCTCTGATTCAAGTCCAGCACAAGATCCACCCTCTGTTGCTCCTGAACCTCCAATTTCAAGAAAGTCTTGGTTTAAGAAAATAATTCAGGAGGAAACTCCTAAAACATATGAATGGATAGCAGAGCATCAGGAACTAAAGAGGCCTCCAATTGGCTGGAAGTATGATGCTAAAAGGAAGCTCTTTATTATAAGAAGATATAGAGGGGGAGTTCAGCACTTTAAAAATATGACTGACTTCCAAACCCTTCCTTTCTATGACCTCAGGGATTTAGCCAAACTTCCCCTTCAAAACCCTGGGAAGGTCATAATGGCTTATGACTTTGAGAAATTTCTGCATTCTCAAGTCAATAATGATTTCAAGGGAATGAAGCCTAGGAAACTCAAAAGAAAATCTCAAAGACAAGGTTTCATCCTAAGACTAATAAGCCATATGTGTTCTTGAGGTACAAGCCTGCCCAAACTCACAGGACCATCACCATTCCTAAATCTGTACCTGTCCAGCTGCAAACTTTCAGAAAGTGGTACTATGACCCAATCATTGGCAGTGCAGTAATAGAGTGTGAGGGCAAGGAAGACATCATTATCTTTGAGCCTATGGAGCTGTTGAAATTTCAGCCTGAAGATCTGGAGATCCTTTTTTTAGAATCACATTCAGGCATATAGTAATGAAGATGAAGCTGATGCTAAGGCCTACCAACGGGTTGTATCTCTCCATGTTAAACCTTTTATACCAAGGACAACTGAAGGACCAGCTGCTTGATGAAGAGCTGAAGACAGTAATGCAACAGCTTAGGGGGAGATTGTAGAGTCATATCTTATATATAAGCTGTTGTCATTTATTGTATGTTTAAAACAGTTTTAGACTAGTTTACTTTATGTCATTTCATTAAATGTAATTTCAGTTTTCTATAATTTACTGCTTTATTAGCTAAGTCTGGGCCATCGAAACTACTTAGTTTCGATTGAGTTTGTTCAATTGAAACTAGTAGTTTCGATAGATGGTAGTTTCGACAGTCTGTGTATCACTTGTAAATGGTCAATCGAAACTAGTAGTTTTGATTGAACATAGTTTCGATACCTGTCACTACTATAAATAGCCTAGTTTGAGAATGTTTAGGGTGTGAGTAGTGGCTGTAACCCTGAACCTTCTCTTTCACATTGTTCTTGAATCAATACAATTTGTAGTTGTTTATGCACTGTGTTCTTACATTTTCATACCATTTGCGTGTTGATTCATAGTGTGGTTAGCCGGTTATCTTCACCAATACTGTTTCTATCATCTGTTTCACCACCATACACACAGTTTCCGCCTATGTGTGTTTGTGTAATCGATCAAATCAGTGATTTCAAGTGAAACCTGGACCTACACTTGGGGTCAAGTTCGCTCGGGTCAAGTTCGCTTAGGCAGTATCAGGCGAACTTAACTAGTGTTCTTAAAAAAATAAAAAAAATTTCCGGATATTTTTGCAAAAATTTCAAAATGTCAATTTCTTATGATGATAATGAGATTAGAACTATGCCACCGAGGCTTTTGTGCATATCAGATTTTCGTAGCTGGAAAGTCCGGTTCGAACAGTTCGTATCTGAAACTGATGAAAACTTTTGGACATCCATATTTGAAGGATATGTGCATCCTACTTATGACTATATGGGATATTATGATGTTCCTAAACTAGTGACAGCTCTTACTAAAGTAGAAAAGCAGAAGTTTGATCGAGAGATGAAGACGCGTGAAACTTTAACGTTGTCTTTACCAAAAGAAATCATTCATAGTCTTGGGAAGTGTCGAACTTCAAGAGAAGCTGAGTTATTCTCAAAGTGATTCTTCTACAGAGTTAAGTGATAGTGAGAGTATTCGTTCTGGTGAAAGTACTCAATCTACTGAGACTTATGTGATGATTGAAGAAAGTTTTCAGACAGATGAAGATGATCTGAGTGACATAGAAACTGATGCAGAGCCTGTCATTGTTGATCAAAAGTGTCAAGCTAATGATGACATATTCTTGGCTCCTGGTGCATCTTCTTCAGAAGTACAACCTGAGGTAGTTTCTAACTCTGAAACGTTTTGTTCTAACTGTATTTCAGTGAAGGAAAAAATGATGAGGGTTATGGATGACAACGTAAACCTCATATGTGATATGAAATCCATGCACACGATAAATCAGAAATTAAAAGATAATGAGAATGTGAGTATTGAGAGGATAGAATCAGTGAAGAGGGATATAAGTTCTCTGACTTTAAAGATCAAAGAGCAAGCATATCACCATGATATGTCCTTTGCAGAAATTGAGAAACGAAATAATGATCTTGCTGCGAAAGATAAGGAACTAGCTGAATCTAAAGCAGAGGTGATCAGATTGCATAGAAAGTTAGAAAGCTTTGGAAATTCATCATTCTTATTAGGATATTATCATGAGAATACTGAAGAGGGGAAGGGAACTAGTGGTATTGGCTATGTTCCTCCACCAGTCAACGAAAATTATTCTATGACACCTGAGATTATAAACGATGAGGATTTAGATCCTAAGACTGTGTTGAAAGTGAATCCAGTCACAGGTGAAGATATGGTGTATTCTGATGAGAGTGATGATGAATATTTTGATGAAGCTAAGGTAGAGGGGATACCGAAAGAGGATAAGAAAGAAGACTCAATGGTTGATTCTAATTCATCTGGAAATTATACATTTGGAAGTTCTTCAAACTCAAGGAGAGTTCCATATGTCAGAGATTATCAAGACAGGCGTACATGTTTTCATTGTAATGAGATGGGACACATTGTGGTGACCTGTCCTTACAAAAATAAAGGAAAGAAGCATGTAGTTCCTGAGAAGATGAAGCCTGAATCAAAACCTGTTGAGAAAAAGTGTATTCCGTCTCAAACTTCAAAAGAGGTTCATGTCGGAGAATCTTCTTCAAGTGCATCTTATCGTGTGAAGATTCTTTATATGAGAGAATATCGTGAGACGAGATCTTGCTTTTACTGTGGTCTTGTGGGTCATATTCGGATTGCTTGTCCACACAAAGCCAAAGGTAACCGACATGTTACTCCGGGAAAGGTAAGAACTCATGGTAAGCCTTATGTTAACCCCATTGTGGTTAAACCTCATGATACACCAAAGGGTAATTCAAAATCTGAGGTTAGGCTTTCTAGACCTCAAAGACGGAGGAGAAACAGAAAATTGAGAAAACTTTTAGAACAAGAGCTTTCACAATCTAAAAATTTTTCAAATGAAAGAAAATGTTCAAACATTTCACATTTTAAGCAAAAAGAACTTAATGAACAGAAGTATGTTTGGAAATCTAAAGTTTCTGTTTCTGACTCGTCGAAACAATCTCTGAAAATCGATGAGAGATTCGATTGTGAATGGAGTGAGGTTTATTATTTTGATACAGATGGACGACCCATGACTACCATGGCTTGGGTCCCAGATTCTAAGCACATGACAGGGATTGACATCTGCATGAGTAACGAGTTGTTGATAACTGAGAATCTTTTGTTTCAACGACTTGATGCTCAAGGGGGAGAATATGTCACACATAATGTTTTGGAAACAATTTTACAAAGTCCAAATGATAACCTAAAACTTAGGATGACAATGGTGAGCATAAAGTCGTTGATGCAACCATTTGACTAGTTGAGGGGGAGTCTACAGGACAGGGGGAGTACATAACTATGTTGGTGACAAAAGCAAACACATTCAATTACAGGATTACATCGGTTTGAGTTTTTAATTGATTGAATTGCTTAATCCTGAGTAACCAAGTAAAATGTTTTTCTTAAAACTGTTTTCATGGAAGATTTTATTTTCGTTTGTTTTACTTTCTTTGAAAAAGATTTTGAAAAAGCCAAACAAATTGAAAAAGATAAAATCGACATTACTTGAAGTTAAATAAGAGATGATAGTACATCAGTAGATGTTCTTTCACACATGACCTTAGATTAACTGGTTGGTGCTTTATGTTAATATATCTGAATTATATGTTTTGATCTAAACTTCAGAGACTGCACAAATAGGAAATGATAGTGTTGTGTATGCATATAATTTGAATTGTCAGTAGACTAAATGCGTCACTGAACCATTAGTAGTGTGAAAACATAATTTCATATGTTACAACTGTGATTTGAACCCATTTATGCCTGGGTGTGTGTGTTACAAGATCACTATCAGATAAAGAATATTAGCTTTTAATAAAGATTTTCCTATGAGATCAGTTTCGGGTTATGTCCTTAGCACTATTCATTCGATTTGCTTCAGTGCCCATGTCCCGAAAAGCATGCAATTTGAAGTATAATCAAGATATGTTCTTGACAACATCTGTCAAACATATACTAGCCCTTGGATAATATTGATAAATCATCTTTACTGATTCCATTGAATTCATAATCCAGATAACAGTTGGATCCACGTACCTGAATCTTACGATTCCACATATATAAGCCAAAACATTGAATCATTCGATTCTGAATTTCATTGATTCCTATACAATCCAATTTGGATTCTACTATTCATGTGCTAAGTGATGTCTCCTCATTCTAAAAATTTGGATAATCTTTAGTAAAATCTCATATGTCTTGAAGATAGTGCATTTACTTTATGTTGGCATATTAGTGGGGTACAAGTTGTATTTCATACTTAAATGGTACCTTAACTCACAAGAAAGTGGGAATGAGATGCTTTAGTTTCAAATCTTATAATATTGACAATTTGAATTTGTATGTCATAGCCAGATCCTATTTTCTTCGAATGTATATCGCGTATCATAACATGCAATATGAAAGTCATGAAAAGATAGAGTGTGATAATCTTGATAGATATTGGTTTGATTGGTCAAGGCTTGAAAGAATGACATAGGATACCATTTGATATTATATGGATTTTATATCTAAGATGTGTGATTGATATATCATATATACTGATATGATCTTCTTACTCGTGATGTTCGACCAAAAAGATGTGATTTTGTATTTTACATTTAAGTTTGTACAGAGAAAAATCAAAAAGATTTTGTGTTTCTTATGTTTGAAAAACCAAAAAGATTTTATTTTTCCAACTTCCATGGAAATCTTAATTGTTGATTATTCTTGGTTGTTCTCCTTTGCAAAAACTGAATATTGCAGACAGAAGTTGACAAGGGGTCCTTCTCCCAAGTTTTCTTCTAGATAGAAAGAGAGTGTGCAGATGAACAAGATGAAGACTATAGTGTGTTTGATGATATATGAAGACGGATGACAATCTTCTGAAGCTGTTGTCAAGGGGGAGTCTGTTGGAGCATATTCTGGTGACAACGAGCTTGAAGATTATATGTCTTAGTCTTAGAGTCTTTGACTTGTATTTGATAGAATTGTTAGCAACAGTTAAAGGGGGGTCTGTTAGGACATGTTTTATAACTGTTGATAAAATTCTGTATAAGTTCATAGAGAGGCGAACTTAATAAGTTCGCCTAGCCTATTAGAGGCGAACTTAATAAGTTCGCCGGTTTATCAGAGACGAACTTGTTACATTCGCTTAGTCTATTTGAGGCGAACTTGTTAAGTTCGCTTAGCCTATTAGAGGCGAACTTAATAAGTTTGCCTAAGCATCTTTTAGGCGAACTTATTAAGTTCGCCTACTGCAGAACTGGTGCTTATATATACAGTTACAGAGTCTGTTAATCTGTGAGAGAGACGATATCAGAGTAGACCAGAGAGAATTCTGTGAATCTTGTAACCTGATATTGTGATGGAAATAAAAAGCGTTTATTTACATCGTTGTTGTTGATTGAGTTACACGAGCACGTTGATCATGGATTTCGCACGTTATCACCGTGTCGTACCGCGAGTCTAGAGATCCATCACGCACCGAATTAGGGACCTTCAACGTTGTGCATTACAAGGATCACGTTACTATCTAGTCTCTCGTGTTAGCCACGCCTTTTGAATCAAGTGAGTATTACATAGCCCCTTTTACTCTTTTACAATTTTTGGGGTAGAATGTCACACCCCAACTGACGGCGGAATCGTCAGGGCGGGACATGTAGAGTGTTCATGAGCTCAAGGTTGACTAAATTGTAATATATTAAATCCATTTCCATTCAAACAAACATGAATCAATTTCAAATTACATAATGAAATACAATTTGCTTTTGAATTAAAATTAACTAAGTTCAAAGCCTATGTGTGGCATGTCTTGATCAAACTCGTATAATAGCACCTGAAACATGAATAAAATAAGGTCAACTAAAAAGTTGGTGAGTATACATAGGTTTGTATATAGATAGCATATAGATTATGAATAAACAAATCCTTACATATCATGATAAAATAAGGCATTTATGGGGAGCAGCTATTGTGTAACCAAGTACAATTAAACCTTTGTAACTAGCATGCAAAAATTGTGTTGTCGGTAACAATCACCCTACCTGGGTGGGTTTGTCAGACTCAATAGATCTATCATTGTTTACCGTCGGCTTGAATAGTTAATGATTGCACATAATCGCATACAAAAGTTAGCACAACTAGCACTCGGGCATAAAGCTCAAATTGCACACATGAATGTAAAGAGGATTTGTACTTGTGTAGTTTGTGTAAGTGTAAGTAGTAGTGTTGTATAGTGTTCATGTTCCACCCCAAAAAGTGTAAAAGTGTAAAAGGGGCTATATAATACTCACCTAGTTTGAAGATGTAGCTAACATGAAATAGTAGCTAGAAATGAGATCCTTGTAATGCACAACGTTAACCTAGTGTGGAATGTATATAGGATTAATAGTATGCTCAATATTCTATGTTTAAGTCTAGGATTGAATTGGTAGTGTGTACAAAGCTTATGGTTTGTACTTGAATGGTGTTGTATAAAATGAAAGATTTGGAATGAATACTTTGAGAACATTTTGATTAGGGTTTGAGTTTGAATAACTAAATAAATTAAATAATTATTATTTATTTATTTAGTTATAAAAATAATGTATGTAATAGGTTTAGTTAAGTATAACCTAAATAAACAATTTTTGTTTAAATATAAATTAAATAAATAATCGTTACTTTATTTATTTATTTATAAAAATATGTAACTTAGTCATTTAGTTATAAAGATGTACCGAGCGTTTTAGATTAATAAATAACTTTTGTTAATCTATTTTTATAAATATGTATAAATATAATTTTGTAGATTTAAATGAATAAATTTTAAAAATAGGAATTTGACCCTTTTTAAATAAGGTCAATATAAATCTTTATTAATTATTTTTATTTGAAAATTCAGTTGGAATGTTTATTGGTTTTAAAATATAAATTTTAGTATCCTGCCAAGATTTTCTCACATACACGACCGTGCCTGGGACAAGGCACGATCGTGCTTGGACCACGGGCGCGACCGTGCTAATCAGGGCGCGACCGTGTTGATCAAACAGAAGGCACAACAAGGCTGCTCACTAGGCACGACCGTGCTGGTGTCGGGCACGACCGTGTCTAGGGTTCTCTAGGCATAACCTTGTCTGGCTAGCAGACACGACCAGGTCATGTATGGGGCACGATTGTGCTCGGATAGGCACGACCGTGTCATAGAGTAGCACGACCGTGTCTACATGTAGCACGACCGCGCTATGAGATTAGCGCGACCATGTTTGGTCAAGTTCAGAAATAAAATTGTTCGATTCTTATAAAATTAAAGTTAGAAATCATAGGGCTTTTGATGAGTAACCTGTTGCGAAAATGTAGGAGGTTTCAATTACCAGGATAGATGACGGATTGATAGTGCTCGACAGTGTTGGGTTTCGGCTTGAAATCCGGCGACTCCGACTCCATCTCCGGACAAAATGGGATACGCGAGAGCTTGACAGAGGTTCGTACAAGATGTGGGAGTAGTTTGTTTGCGCAGAAATAATTCTAAATGGTGGATTCGAGTGGTATGATAATGAGGTCGGCGGTTTTGAAAAGAATACTCATAATGGAGTGTAATTCGAGGTAATGCGGGTGATTAAGACCTCAATAATGGTCGTTAATAATTGAGACGTGTAGAACGAAATTTAGAATTAAAGACTGTTTTTACGTTTCAACTTATGTGAGGCGCGACCGTGCCTATAAGAGGCGCGACCGTGCCAGACGAGGCACGACCGTGCCAAAACGTGGCGCGACCGTGCCTACTAGGGTTTCTGGTTATTTACAAAATTAGCCCTTGCAACTTCAGCTTTGATAGAATTAGCTTGGTTAGGATTTAATAGAACACCTAACGGGATTACTAACTGGATTAACTCTAAGAGGTGTTACCACATGATTATGAGTTCTAAATCTTTGAATTGAATACGATCGGCTAACGATTAATGAAGTGTAGGTTTGAACAAGTATATGATTCAATATCGTGTTGTTATTTTATTAGTTAAAATAAATTAAAATAGGGTCGGAAAATCAGGAATGTTACAGTCTCCACATGTTAAGGGAATTTTGTCCCGAAATTTAACTAATGGAGGCTACTAAATATCAAGAAAAAGGTGGGAGTTTTGGGTTCTCGGTGAATTTTAATTGTTGTATCTTGGGGAGTGTAACCCTTGACATGGCTTAGTCCTGATACTTAAAGTTGAATATGAAGGGTGATAATGAATTTTGTTTTGAAATGAATTTAAGGAGGAGATTGTCGAATAATAATTCTGAATGCTAAATGTGAGATGTATTATTTGGAATGAATTTGATGGAATCTTGATAATTAGGGTTTGTGTAAGATGTAGTATAATATACTTTAAAATTGTCAGCGGGTAAAAGATTTCATAAACATTGTTCTAGGTTAAAACTTCACGTGACACGAGCAACGCTACTTCTGATAATATTATAGGACACTTATATATACGAAGTACCATCAGCGTATCCACCATGCCCTTGTCATATCACATTAGTTTCGTTGTTACATATCATGATAAGTTTTAGGTCACAACACACGACAAAATTTCACTATGCTTTCCATACGCTGATTTTCATAATTCCGTGTGCACCCGTAATTACTCAAATCATCGCATGGTCCGTATAGGTCATTCCGTTGTGTGCGGTTCAAGGGGGCACAATTTCACTCCGTCCATGTCCATTGTTTTCACATAAAAGTCGCTAACAAGTAACTATGTCCTTAAGCAGGTAAGTTCACAACTAAAGAGTAGTAAAGTAGAATAACTTAAAGTTTCTTAGTTTGCTCGTGTTTGAACAAGAATACGTCAAACCCCGAGTCGTTTCCAGGTATTATGATCTTCAACTTTGGTGAACAAAGTGCATGACCATATCTTGTGTATAATGTAATCGATCAATTGTAATAATTGTAAGCAATTTCGTTTCATGTATAAAGTAAACACACAAGTCTCTTGTGTAGCATGAACAACTAGCATTATGTATTTTGTAAATCAATGAGCTCTCACGTGTAATGTAAACAACATAGTATCACATGTATTATAGGAAATGAATTTCATGTATGGTGTTGACAACTTAGCATCATGTATTTTGTAGATCAGAAGCTCTCATGTGGAATGTAAACAATATAGTATCATGTGTAAAATAAACAGTTTAGTATCATTTATATTGCATAATGTGCACAGTTTAGTATGATGCCCTTTCTAACCAAATGAGTTTTATGTTAATGTGGTCAATCTAGGGTTATGTATCAAACAAACAAAGGTTATGTGTCATGTATATTGCAAACAACTAAGTTTCGTGTATTATGTGCTCAATCTAGTAGCATGTGTATTGCAATTAAGCATGTTTCATGTGTTATGTGATCAATCCAGTAAATTATGATTTGTAGGCAAACTAGTTTCATGTATTATGTAATTTGGGTAGCATTGGGTATATTGATAATAATTAAGTTTCATGCACCATGTGGTTGCGTTGGGTATATTGTGAACGTGCATGTGTAAGTTATTGAACTTCAAATGTGTTGTATACTAACGGGTTTTGTATGTGATTTAGCGTTGCGGACGAGCGGGTTGTTTGGCGTTCTTGTATAATGTGGTAGTTAGGTTCTAGCTCTTAATTCTCATTGAGGTTGATGGATAGGGTTAACGTCTACGCGGTATGGATCGTCTCTTGAAGCGACAAGTGAAAGGTAATGAGAAAGTTCTGAAAACGTTCGGGGAAATGTGTTTACAAATACGGATCTTTGTTTGAAATTCGAAAGTGGTAAGTCGTCCTTGATTGTAGATATATAACGTAGTGAATCCATTGAGTCACAAAATTTAAATAAATAGACAATTTATGGGAAAAATCTTTTAATTTAAATTTTCAGCTATTTAATAAGAGAATATTTTTAAGCGGAATTATTGGCTAAACAAGTAGTCGTATACTAATTTAGCCAGGGTTTAGAAATATTTTTCTTTAATGAGGAAAAATCATAATTATTTATCGATTCGAAATAATATTTTTATAAAATAGATTGTATTAAGTTTCCCTATCAGGTGAGAAGTTTTTTTATGGAAAATTTATGTTTTTGATACTATCTAACAGTTTGCTAAAACATTTTGTTTGAACAAAATAACGAGGTTTGTTTAAATCAAATAGTAGGATGACTTGTTTATGAAGGAGATTGTTGGTAGTGTACTAAATCGTACTGAATGAGAAAGGTGATACTTGAGAAAATTTGAATAAAAATAAAATAAAAAAAAATAATAAAAATGATGAGTGTAATTCGCGCTCAACGGGTCAAATCAATGAACAATAATCTTTAGAATTGAAACATATAAAATTAATTAGAAGCTGAAATGTTAAACATTACTCAAAACATAGGGAAATGGTTCTCAAATCGAAAATTTAAAGACAATAATTAGAAATTTCTCCTAACGTATCTGGTAGCTTTCCACTAGAAAGAAGGTAATCACCAAGATGAGTACCGCTATGGTCACTCGTGTAGCTGATCTGGCTTCAGCTCTAGCTGTCTCCGTGCGATTCTCAAGCATTTCTTTTTCAAGGCTGGAAATTAACCCCTTTTGATACCCTAATTGGTTCGCTAGGCTATCCGTTCTTTGTCCTTGCAAGTCGTGCATTACTCCCTGCTCCATCCTTTGTCTCTCAAATTCTGAGGTCCTTACATATTAGTGAACGTCATTGGTTGGAAATCCCATAACACCAGTGGATGCCGTGGTATGTCTTACCCAAGGGTTAGGATGGTACGGGTCGGGCACTAGATATGGGTCTCTTAGTGGGAATGGTAGCTGATTGTGGGGATGAGGTGTCTGATACGGGTTTCTGGGCGCGGGTGATCCAGGTGTTCGAAGTCTCGGGCCGGTGTTCCTAATCCAGTGTGCCCTTACATCAAACCTTGGTCTAGCAGTTGGGGGTGTTGGTGACTGATACACAGGTGTCCTGATGTCTTCTTCCCAATCAGGCTCTATTCTAGGACGGTAAACCGGGGAGGAAGGAGAGTAGGAGTCCATGTCTAGCAGAAAACCATAAAAAGGTTGTAAGTGATAATGAAATATTGAGTGTTAGACATGGGAGTTCTCAAAAGTTTAGAGTTTGGCTAGTCAAAACACCGAACTTTCACAATAGTATTTTACAAATACACTTGACCTATAAGCAATGCATCCTTGAGGAGAATTCCCAGGAAAGAGGGGTGGGTCACTAGGACACACTTAAGTACCCTATCTTTCCTTAGCCAGAATCCCTCATGGGCCTACACACTCTTCCAGCCATCATGTATTAATAAAACTATTGTTGGGCTCATGGTCATGATGAGAATTGTTGTGAACTGGGACTTGCGGCCCGAAAGTAAGGTTTATGCATTTCAGTGGGCTTTTGCTTCTTGGAGGATAGATGGGCTTCTTAGTTTATTATTGATAGACATTAGGCCCAATAGTTTAAAAAAATTTGTTGTTCACAAGAGGTGTGGTATTATGTATGCGAGTTTAGGGGTGCATGAATAACTATGTATAAGTGTGTGTGAGAAACTTAGGATAACACTTTTAAATAAATTAAATAGGTAGTAATGAATAGGAGAAAAAGTTGGCAGGTAATGTGACACATAGATTATTAAGTTTTGTATCATATGATGTAATTATATAGTATAACATGTAAGAATATTCACAAAAAAAAATAAACATATAGCATGTAGATAGTAATGAGTGTAAGCACAAAAGTTATCAAGTAGTGTGACACATAAGTCATTATGTATTGTATCACGTAGTGTAAATACTTATGATAGCATGTAAAATATTCAAACAAGAACTAATAATGTAACATGTAGTAGCATGGCATTATATGGGTGTCCTAAAGTTATAGTCTAGGTCAAGGGTGTCTAATAACCTAGTTCCCTATAACCAAGGCTCTGATACCAATCTGTCACACCCCAACCGACGGCGGAATCGTCAGGGCGGGACATGTAGACTGTTCATGAGCTCAAGGTTGACTAAATTGTAATATATTAAATCCATTTCCATTCAAACAAACATGAATCAATTTCAAAGTACATAATGAAATACAATTTACTTTTGAATTAAAATTAACTAAGTCCAAAGCCTATGTGTGGCATGTCTTGATCAAACTCATATAATAGCACCTAAAACATGAATAAAATAAGGTCAACTAAAAAGTTGCTAAGTATACATAGGTTTGTTTATGGATATCATATAGATTATGAATAAACAAATCCTTATATATCATGATAAAATAAGGCATTTATGGGGAGCAGCTATTGTGTAACCAAGTACAATCAAACCTTTGTAACTAGTATGCAAAAATTGTGTTGTCGGTAACAATCACCCTACCTGGGTGGGTTTGTCAGACTCAATAGATCTATCATTGTTTACCGTCGGCTTGAATAGTTAATGATTGCACATAATCGCATACAAAAGTTCGCACAACTAGCACTCGGGCATAAGGCTTAAATTGCACACATGAATGTAAAGAGGATTTGTACTTGTGTAGTTTGTGTAAGTGTAAGTAGTAGTGTTGTATAGTGTTCATGTTCCACCCCAAAAAGTGTAAAAAAGTAAAAGGGGCTATGTAATACTCACTTGGTTTGAAGGCGTAGCTAACATGAAATACTAGCTAGAAATGAGATCCTTGTAATGCACAACATTAACCTAGTGTGGAATGTATATAGGATTAATAGTATGCTCAATATTCTATGTTTAAGTCTAGGATTGAATTGGTTGTGTGTACAAAGCTTGTGGTTTGTACTTGAATGGTATTTTATAAAATGAAAGATTTGGAATGAATACTTTGAGAACATTTTGATTAGGGTTTGAGTTTGAATAACTAAATAAATTAAATAATTATTATTTATTTATTTAGTTATAAAAATAATGTAGGTAATAGGTTTAGTTAAGTATAACCTAAATAAACAATTTTTGTTTAAATATAAATTAAATAAATAATCGTTACTTTATTTATTTATTTATAAAAATATGTAACTTAGTCATTTAGTTATAAAGATGTACCGAGCGTTTTAGATTAATAAATAACTTTTGTTAATCTATTTTTATAAATATGTATAAATATAATTTTGTAGATTTTGTAGAAGCATGTTTTGTAACTATAGATTAAATTCTATGTATCGGTGTACGTGGCTAGTACGCAGGAGGGTGTTCCTGAGTACTAAGCCCGCACACCAGTTTGGTCCTGCGTACTTAGTAAGTACGCAAGGCTTTTGCCTTGCGTACTTGTCAAGTACGCATGACCAAACCATGCGTACTTAGTAAGTACGCAAGGCTTTTGCCTTGCGTACTTGTCAAGTACGCAGGAAGTGTTCCTGCCCCTATAAATAGAAGACTTGTCTTCATTTGTAGGTGGAACTCTGGAACTAGGTTTATCCGGGTCGGGAAGAGCTCTCCCGACCCCTGGACCGTGAGCTTAGATGAGAGATGTGTGTTCCTTCGGTATGTAGTCTGTAATACGGGATGACTTCTTTGTTATGGATTACGTTTCGTTTCATCGTCTTTTATCTTTGTTCGTGTTTCTCTGTCTAGTCTCTTTGTTCCCACACAAATCGCAGAACAGATCGTGTTATTATCCGCTGCGCGACGAGGCTCTCGGGACCTACAGATTTAAATGAATAAATTTTTGAAATAAGAATTTGACCCTTTTTAAACGAGTCGTAACCTAAATCCTTAAAATCGAGTTTGTTATCACTTCATTTGGTGTTTGGAAGGCTGAGGGTTTGTTAGATGATGTTTTCGAAGCTTTTGAAAGCATTAATTTCTCAGATCCGTCACTTTTCGAGCATTCTCCTCAAGATCCGTCAAGAACACTGCTGTACTGAACAAGTACGCAGAATCACCTTTTCTGCGTATTTGTTAAGTACGCATGGGTTAGCCCTGCGTACCTAGTAAGTACGCATGAGAAGTGACCTGCGTACTTAGCTAAGTACGCAAGAGCATTTCTCTGCGCACTTAGCAAGTACGCATGAGTACTTGGCTCTGCGAACTTACTAAATACGCAGCAACACCCTACATATGCGTATTTACTAAGTACGCATGGACTAGCATCTGGGATTCAAAAAAAAAATGAGTAAAAAAAAAAGAGTTTTTTGGCGGGAAAACCTTCCTTGTCCAAAATTTTGTGTGATCATTTGTACGCGTGTTTCGGCCCATTCTTGAGAAGATAGTAATTTTGGTTTTTCCGGACCAGAATTTGTATACGATGTGGCTTGGCGAAACACGAACGAGATTTTTGTTGGATGATACCACTTGTCATACATTGTTTAAGGGTCCATACCTGAAAATGTAGGCTACGAGTATCCGGGATACTTATTTAATATGGTATGAATGCTGAACTAATGGGAGCAATTGGGTCGTCATCGGCTAAAGGTCTCGTTCTATTTGTGAAGATGTGGCTGCTTTGGGTCTTTCGGAAAAAGAATCATCTTGTTTAGGTATTCAAACCTGAATATGTAGGCTACGAGTGTCCTCGGATACTTCTTTAATAGGGGATGAATACTGGAACAACTTGAACCCAAGGATTTGCTGTTTTGGATCTTTGCAAAGGAATAAAGAATAAAATCCTGGAGTTGGCTAGTTGTGCTTTTTGAGGATTTGAGTGAAGTGGTGATGAAGCTGGTCATAGTTTACAGAGAAATGAGGGGGTTGTATTCATGAGACATTAAAGAGGTGGTGGAAAAGCCGTTGGTACTTCCTATATATATACCTCTTTGACCTAACATGGATCTCAACCGTGATTTCTCGTGTAAACTATATTTATCGTGTTTGATTCTATCATGTGTCTTCAAGATGAAGCTGGATATTCGTTGGATTATTAGTTGAAGATGGAACCTTTTACCATTGGCCGATGGGATAGGAAACATACCCTTGTTTCTGGTCTAGTCAGATGGAGCTTAACCTGAAAGGGGATATTGGAAATGAACGTCTTCGGGAATTTGGTTTACTCGTGAAGATACAGGATAGAGTTGGACACATCTGGTTGAAGACTTAAGTTTATCTTACTGGAATTCCTATAGGAGCTGATTAGTTTGATGCAGGTTATTGGAAACTCAAACTCTCTATCATATGCCAGCTGATTTGGAGTTGTCTTAGTCTACTATTGTCACCAGGTTAGGAAGACTTTGTCAGACTCAGAGTTCTAAGTCAGGGTGGAGGTTGCTACTGCTGAGAGGATGAACTACAATGAGTTGTGTTGGGTTAGTTGGTTCCTATTGAAGCACTTGGTTTGGTCTACAATGAAAGCTACAGTTTGAGGGAGTCGGGTTTGTCATCACTCGGCAACTGAAGACTGAAGTTTGAAGATTTGAAGATCTCAAGTGGAATGCCAGAAGAAAGATCAAGTCTCGCCAGATGACATGTGATGTCATTAGTTTAGAGGGAGTCTGTTAGGACATTCTTTGTAAACTGATGTATATCAGTGTTAGTGATAGATAGAATTTGATGCTATAGTTAAGAGGGAGTTTGTAGAAGCATGTTTTGTAACTATAGATTAAATTCTATGTATCGGTGTACGTGGCTAGTACGCAGGAGGGTGTTCCTGAGTACTTAGCCCGCACACCAGTTTGGTCCTGCGTACTTAGTAAGTACGCAAGGCTTTTGCCTTGCGTACTTGTCAAGTACGCATGACCAAACCATGCGTACTTAGTAAGTACGCAAGGCTTTTGCCTTGCGTACTTGTCAAGTACGCAGGAAGTGTTCCTGCCCCTATAAATAGAAGACTTGTCTTCATTTGTAGGTGAAACTCTGGAACTAGGTTTATCCGGGTTGGGAAGAGCTCTCCCGACCCCTGGACCGTGAGCTTAGATGAGAGATGTGTGTTCCTTCGGTATGTAGTCTGTAATACGGGATGACTTCTTTGTTATGGATTACGTTTCGTTTCATCGTCTTTTATCTTTGTTTGTGTTTCTCTGTCTAGTCTCTTTGTTCCCACACAAATCGCAGAACAGATCGTGTTATTATCCGCTGCGCGACGAGGCTCACGGGACCTACAGATTTAAATGAATAAATTTTTGAAATAAGAATTTGACCCTTTTTAAATAAGGTCAATATAAATCTTTATTAATTATTTTTATTTAAAAATTCATTTGAATTATTTATTGGTTTTAAAATATAAATTTTAGTATCCTGCCAAGATTTTCTCACACACACGACCGTGCCTGGGACATGGCACGATCGTGCTAGGACCACGGGCGCAACCGTGCTAATCAGGGCGCGACCGTGTTGATCAAACAGAAGACACAACAAGGCTGCTCACTAGGCACGACCGTGCTGGTGTCGGGCACGACCGTGTCTAGGGTTCTCTAGGCATGACCTTGTCTGGCTAGCAGACACGACCAGGTCATGTATGGGGCATGATTGTGCTCGGATAGGTACGACCGTGTCTTAGAGTAGCACGACCGTGTCAATATGTAGCACGACCGCGCTATGAGATTAGGGCGACCGTGTTTGCTCAAGTTCAGAAATAAAATTGTTCGATTCTTATAAAATTAAAGTTAGAAATCAAAGGGATTTTGATGAGTAACCTGTTGCGAATTTAACCATATAAACTAATTGAATTATATTAGGGTCTAGCATGGTTATCGATTAAATTGAAAACGCATGAGCCCTAGATTCGGGTTCATGTTAAAATCACTATTGCAAGCCCGAATCAGGTGGGGGCTTTTGATCTATAGACTGAAATGAAAATGTAGGAGGTTTCAATTACCAGGATAGATGACGGATTTATAGTGCTCGACTGTGTTGGGTTCCGGCTTGAAATCCGGCGACTCCGACTTCGTCTCCGGACAAAATGGGATACGCGAGAGCTTGACAGAGGTTCGTACAAGATGTGGGAGTAGTTTGTTTGCGCAGAAATAATTCTAAATGGTGGATTCGAGTGGTATGATAATGAGGTCGGCGGTTTTGAAAAGAATACTCATAATGGAGTTTAATTCGAGGTAATGCGGGTGATTAAGACCTCAATAATGGTCGTTAATAATTGAGACGTGCAGAACGGTTACGGATCGAACGAATTTAGAATTAAAGACTGTTTTTACGTTTCAACTGATGTGAGGCGCGACCGTGCCTATAAGAGGCGCGACCGTGCCAGACGAGGCGCGACCGTGCCAAAACGTGGCGCGACCGTGCGTACTAGGGTTGTCTGGTTATTTACAAAATCAGCCCTTGCAACTTCAGCTTTGACAGAATTAGCTTGGTTAGGATTTAACAGAACACCTAACGAGATTACTAACTGGATTAACTCTAAGAGGTGTTACCACATGATTATGAGTTCTAAATCTTTGAATTGAATACGATCGGCTAACGATTAATGAGGTGTAGGTTTGAACAAGTATATGATTCAATATCGTGTTGTTATTTTATTAGTTAAAATAAATTAAAATAGGGTCGGAAAATCAGGAATGTTACATGGAACATGAACACTATACAATACGATTGCTTACATTTAACAAATTATACAAATACAAATCCTCTTTACATTCATGTGTGCAATTTGAGCTTTATGCCTGAGTGCTAGTTGTGCTAACTTTTGTGTGCGATTTATGTGCAATCATTAACTATTCAAGCCGACGGTAAACAATGATAGATCTATTGAGTCTGATAAACCCACCCAGATTGGGGTGATTGTTACCGACAACACAATTTTGCATGCTAGTTACAAAGGTTTGATTGTACTTTGGTTACACAATGGCTACTCTCCATAAATGCCTTATTTTATCATGTTATGTAAGGATTTGTTTATTTACAATCTATACGCTATCAATGTACAAATCTGTGTATGCTCACCAACTTTTTAGTTAACCTTATTTTATTCATGTTTCAGGTGCTATCATACGAGTTTGATCAAGACATGTTACACATAGGCTTTGGACTTAGTTAATTTTAATTCGAAAACAAATTGTATTTCATTATGTACTTTGGAATTGATTTATGTTTGTTTGAATGGAAATGGATTTAATATATTACAATTTAGTCAACCTTGAGCTCACGAACAGTCTAAATGTCCCGCCCCGACGATTCCGCCGTCGGTTCGGGTGTGACATATTGGTATCAGAGCCTTGGTTATAGGGAACTAGGTTATTAGACACCCTTGACCTAGACTATAACTTTAGGACACCCATACAATTCCATACTACTACATGTTACATTATTAGTTCTTGTGTAAATATTTTTACATGCTATCATAAGTATTTACACTACGTGATACAATACATAATGACTTATGTGTCACACTACTTGATAACCTGTGTGCTTACACTCATTACCATCTACATGCTATATGATTATTTTATATTTTTTTTTGTGAATATTCTTACATGTTATACTATATAATTACATCATATGATACAATACTTAATAATCTATGTGTCACATTACCTGCCAACTTTTTCTTCTATTCATTGCTACCTATTTTATTTATTTAAAAGTGCTAACCTAAGTTTCCACACACACACATACACACTAAGTTATTCATGCACCCCTAAACTCGCATACATAATACCACACCTCTTGTGAACAAAAAATTTTTAAACTATTGGGCCTAATGTCCATCAATAATAAACTAAGAAGTCCATCTATCCTCCAAGAAGCAAAAGCCCACTGAAATGCATAAACCTTACTTTCGGGCCACAAGGCCCAGTTCATAACAATTCTCATCATGACCATGAGCCCAACAATAGTGTTATTAATACATGATGGCTGGAAGAGTGTGTAGGCCCATGAGGGATTTTGGCTAAGGAAAGATAGGGTACTTAAGTGTGTCCTAGTGACCCACCCCTTTTTCCTGGGAATTCTCCTCAGGGATACACTACTTATAGGTCAAGTGTACTCCTAAAATACTATTGTGAAGACTCGGCGTTATGACTAGTCAAACTCTAAACCTATGAGAACTCCTACATTTGACACTCAGTATTTTATTATCGCTTACAACCTTTCCATTGTTTTCTTGCTAAGCATGGACTCCTACTCTCCTACCTCCCCGGTATACCGTCCAGAAGAAGAGTCTGATTAGGAAGAAGACATCGGATCACCCGTGCATCGATCACCAACACACCCGCAACTGTTAGGCCAAGGTTTGATGTAAGGGCAGACTGGATTAGGAACACCGGCCCGAGACTTCGAACACCTGGATCACCTGCACCCAGAAACCCGTATCAGACACCCCATCTCCACAATCAGTTACCACCCCCACTAAGAGACCCATATCTAATGCCCGACTCGTATCACTCTAATCTTTGGGTAGGGCATATCATGGCACTCACTAGTACTATCGAAATTCCAATCAATGACATGCACCAATATGTAAGGACCTCAGAATATGAGAGGCAAAGAATGGAGCAAGGGGTAATGCACGACTTGCAAGGACAAAGAATGGATGGCCTAGTAAACCAATTAGGGTACCAAAAGGAGTTAACCTCCATCCTCGAAAAAGAAATACTAGAGCATCGCACGGAGACAGCTAAAGCTGAAGCCAGATCGGCTACCCGAGTGACCATAGCGGTGCTCGCCTTGGGAATTATTCTCCTTCTAATGGAAAGCTACAGGAGGCGTTAACAGAATTATTTTTCTTATTTATTTCAGTTTGAGAACCATTTCCCTGTGTTTTGAATAATATTTTACATTTAAGCCTTTACTAAATTTTATATTTTCCAACTCTAAAGTTATTATTCATTAATTCAATACGTTGAGTGTGAATTACACCCATCATATTTTCATCAAAATTCTCCAAGTATCATCTTTCTCACTCACCACAATTTAGTACACTACCAGCAATCTCCTTCGTAAACAAATCATCCTATTGTTTGATTTAAACAAACCTCGTTATTTTGTTCAAATAAAATGTTTATCAAACTGTTAGATAGTATCAAAAACATAAATTTTCCATAAAACTTCTCACCTGATAGGGAAACTTAATACAACCTATTTTATAAAAATATTATTTCGAATTGATAAATAATTATGATTTTTCCTCATTAAAGAAAAATATTTCTATACCCTGGCTAAATCTGTATACGACTACTTGTTTAGCCAATAACTTCGCTTAAAAATATTCTCTTATTAATAGCTCAAAATTTAAATTAAAAGATTTTTCCCATAAATTGTCTATTTATTTAAATTATGTGACTCAATGGATTCACTATGTTATATATCTACAACCAAGAACAATTTACCTCTTTCTATTTTCAAACAAAGATCAGTATTTGTAAACACATTCCCTCGAATGTTTTTTTTTTTCAGAACCTCCTCGCTACCTTTCACTTGTCGCTTCAAGAGACGATCCATACTGCGTAAACGTTAACCCTCCCCATCAACCTCAATGAGATTTAAGAGCTAGAACCTAACTACCACATTATACAGGAACGCCAAACAACACGCTTGTCCGCAACACTCGATCACATACAAAACCCGTTAGTATACATAACACACGAAGTTCAATTATTCTCAATATATCCAATGCTACACAAATTACATAAAACATGAAACTAGTTTGTCTACAAATCATGATTTACTTGATTGATCGCATAACACACGAACATGTTTATTTGCAATACACATGCTACTGAATTGAGCACATAATACACGAAACTTACTTGCTTGCAAAATACATGATGCATAACAATTGCTTGATTGGTACATAATTCTAGATTGACCACATTAAACATGAAACCCATTTGGTTACAAGGTACATTATACTAAATTATGCACATTATGTAATATATATAATACTAAATTGTTTATATTACACATGAAAGATATTGATTTAAAAAATACATGACACTAAGTGTCGACACCATACATGAACTTCATCTTCTACAATACACATGATACTATGTTTACATTTCACATGAGAGCTTATACAAAATAAATGACACTAAGTTGTCGACACCATACATGAACTTCATTTCCTACAATACATATGATACTATGATGTTTACATACCACATGAGAGCTTATTGATTTACAAAATACATGACACTAAGTTGTCGACGCCATACATGAACTTCATCTTCTACAATACACGTGATACTATGTTGTTTAGATTCCACATAGGAGCTTAATGATTTACAAAATATATGAAGCTAAATTGTTCACGCTACACATGAGACCTATTTGATTACGAGCTACGTGACACTAGATCATACATGAGACTTGTGTGTTTACTTTATACACGAAACAAAATTTGCTTACAATTATTACAATTGATTGATTTCATTATACACAAGACATGGTCATGCACTTTTGTTCACCAAAGTTGAAGACCATAATACACTGAAACGACTTGGGGTTTGACGTATTCTTGTTCAAACCCGAGCAAACTAAGAAACTTTAAGTTATACTACTTTACTACTCTTTAGTTGCTAACTGACCTGATTAGGGACATGGTTACTTGTTAGCAACTGTTATGTGAAAACAATAGACGTGATCAGAGTGAAATTGTTCCCTCTTGACCCGCACACAACGGAAAGATCTATACGGACCATGTGATGATTTGAGTAATTACGGGTGCACACGGAATTATGAAAATCAGCGCATGGAAAGCATAGTGAATTTTTGTCGTGTGTTGTGACCTAAAACTTATCATGATATGTAACAATGAGACTAATGTGATATGACAAGGGCATGGTGGATACGCCGATGGTACTTCCTATATATAAGTGTCCTATAATATTATCAAAAGTAGCGTTGCTCATGTCACGTGAAGTTTTGACCTAGACCAATGTTTATAAAATCTTTTACCCGCTGACAATTTTAAAGTATATTATACTACATCTTACACAAACCCTAATTATCGAGATTCCATCAAATTCATTCCTAATAATACATCTCACATTTAGAATTCAGAATTATTATTCGACAATCTCCTCCTTAAATTCATTTCAAAACAAAATTCGTTATCACCCTTCATATTCAATTTTGAGTATCAGGCCTAAGCCATGTCAATGGTTACACTCCCCAGAATCCAACAATCAAAACTCACCGAGAACCCAAAACTCCCACCTTTTTCTTGATTTTTAGTAGCCTCCATTAGTTAAATTTCGGGACGAAATTCCTTTAACATGGGGAGACTGTAACATTCCTGATTTTCCGACCCTATTTTAATTTATTTTAACTAATAAAATAACAACACGACAATGAATCATATACTTGTTCAAACCTACACCTCATTAATCGTTAGCCGATCGTATTCAATTCAAAGATTTAGAACTCATAATCATGTGGTAACACCTCTTAGAGTTAATCCAGTTAGTAATCCCGTTAGGTGTTCTGTTAAATCCTAACCAAGCTAATTCTGTCAAAGCTGAAGTTGCAAGGGCTAATTTTGTAAATAACCAGAAACCCTTGTAGGCACGGTCGCGCCACGTTTTGGCACGGTCGCGCCTCGTCTGCCACGGTCACGCCTCTTATAGGCACGGTCGCGCCTCACATCAGTTGAAATGTAAATACAGCCTTTAAACGCAAAATCGTTCGAATTCGTAACCGTTTCTCACATTAACAAACCCAGTTAAAGGTTTTAATCATTTTATTTACGACACATAAACCCAATCGATCGATTCAAATTATAACCGTCAAAACCCTCCATGTGACCATCTATTTCAAAATTTTTGTTGCAATCCTCTCAAACAAACTACACAAATACATCATTCGATCCTCCCTAAATCTCCAGAACACGTTGATTTAGCCAGAGTTGCAGCAGAAAACGCCGGAGATCAAACCGTCGTCGCCGGAACTCGTTTCTACCGAACGCTATCAATACATCATTCTTTCGGGTAATTGAAACCTCCTACATCTTAGTTTTAGTCTATCGATCAAAAGCCCCAACATAAATTGGGCTTACAATAACGAATGTAACATGAACCCGAATATAGAGTTCATTCTAAAACGGTTTAATCAAATCCTACTATGGACATGTTTTAAATGCAATTAAACTATACCAATAGACTCGTAATCACCTAATGGATGAAAGCCCTAAGGTTTCCAGTGTTGATATCATAAGAATTAGACAATTCGTCTCTGTTTTTGGATCAGACACGGTCGCGCTAGTCTTCTAGCGCGGTCGCGCTCCATGAAGACACGGTCGCGCGTCTCCAAGCGCGGTCGTGCCTCACCCTCTGACCTGGTCGTGCTATCAGAACCCTAGACACGGTCGTGCCTGGCCCAGGCACGGTCGTGCCTAGTGAGCAGCCTTGTTGTGTCTTCTGTTTGATCAACACGGTCGCACCCTTAACCAGCGCGGTCGCGCCCGTGCTCTTAGCACGATCGTGCCTTGTCCCAGGCACGGTCGTGTGTGTGAGAAAATTTTGACAGAATGCTTAATTTTATATTTTAAAAACAATGAGTATTCTAAATTAACTTTCAAATAAAAATAATTGATTTTATAAAGATTTATATTAACTTTATTTAAAAAGATCAAATTCTTATTTCTAAAATAAATAGCAGTACTTATTTTAACCTACAAAGTTATGTTTATATTTATCATTAAACTCTACACATAAATATTATTTATACAACTCATTTACACATCTTTATAAAAATAGCGTAAAGATTATTTATTAAATTTATATTTAATATAATACGCCCGATACATTTTTATAACTAAATGACTAAGTTACATATCTTTATAAATAAATAAATAATGTATCGATTATTTATTTAATTTATATTTAAATAAAATTTGTTTATCTAAATTATACTTAACTAGACGTAACACCTACATTATTTTTATAACTAAATGAATAAATAATAATTATTTAATTTATTTAGTTATTCGAACCCAAACCCTAATCAAAATGTACTAAAAGTATACATTTCAAATCTTTCATTTTATACAAAACATTTCAAATACAAACCACTAACATCTACAACTCCAACTCCTTATACACACACCCAATTCAACCTAGACTTAGACATAGACTATTGTGCACATTATTAATTCAATATACCTTACACTCTAGGTTAACGTTGTGCATTACAAGGATCACGTTACTATCTAGTCTCTCGTGTTAGCCACGCCTTTTGAATCAAGTGAGTATTACATAGCCCCTTTTACTCTTTTACACTTTTTGGGGTGGAACATGAACACTATACAATACGATTGCTTACATTTACACAAACTATACAAATAAAAAACCTCTTTACAATCATGTGTGCAATTTGAGCTTTATGCATGTGTGTTAGTTGTGCTAACTTTTGTGTGCGATTTATGTGCAATCATTAACTATTCAAGCCAACGGTAAACAATGATAGATCTATTGAGTCTGACAAACCCACCCAGATTGGGGTGATTGTTACCGACAACACAATTTTGCATGCTAGTTACAAAGGTTTGATTGTACTTTGGTTACACAATGGCTACTCTCCATAAATGCCTTATTTTATCATGTTATGTAAGGATTTGTTTATTTACAATCTATACGCTATCAATGTACAAACCTGTGTATGCTCACCAACTTTTTAGTTGACCTTATTTTATTAATGTTTCAGGTGCTATCATACGAGTTTGATCAAGACATGTTACACATAGGCTTTGGACTTAGTTAATTTTAATTCGAAAACAAATTGTATTTCATTATGTACTTTGGAATTGATTTATGTTTGTTTGAATGGAAATGGATTTAATATATTACAATTTAGTCAACCTTGAGCTCACGAACAGTCTAATGTCCCGCCCCGACGATTCCGCCGTCGGTTGGGGTGTGACATCTAGACATTTTGGTCGAAAACCCCTTAACATGTACTACTTTTCGATCGAAAACTTTGAGTTAACATTTTGATCAAAAACTCAGAAATTTTAAAAACTTCCAACTCTCAACTTTTCGATCGAAAACTTTCTAAGCACAATATTAACCATTCGATCGAAAACTCAGATCAAACCAACAATTTCAACTAGGAACATTTCGACCGAAAACCCCCGAACATAACACTATTCGATCGAAAACTCTGATTTTTCAAAAATTTACAAATTTAAACTTTTTCGATTGAAAACTCATTTTTCAAAAATTTACAAACTTGATGTTTTTCGATCAAAAACTCATTTCGGACGAATCAGCAGTGACTCTTCATTTCCTTTCGAAAAGAGATTTCGATACATTCAAGAGACTTTTCGGGCAATTCAACAGACTTTTAGGGCAATTCAATCATTCAAATATTCGACTTTAATCTAAGGCTTTAGACCTACCCTATGCACCTCTACGAGTCACGAAAACATACCTTGATGATCGGAAAACTGTAAGAGACTTGATGACGTCACACACGAGGAATTTTCGCACGAAATCTTGAGACTTGTAGAAATCGAATCGAGAGAAAAAAGACGGTAATGAAAAGTGGGAAAATGTTTTCGATCGAAAATTCCAATATTTATAGATTTTGAGATTTCGACCGAAAAATTTCGGTTTAGAATTTTCGACCGAAAACACTTTTTGGACAATCCTTTTCGGACAAAGAGATTTCGATCAAAAACTTTGAGCTTGAGAACATTTGAACAACAACAACAAACACCAAATACATATATATATATATATAAATTATTTTTCTTTTTCTTGTCCACTTTGATATCAATAAGACCCGTTCCATTTTTTTTCACATACACGAATACTTACACACATCAACACAAATTGCAATTCATAATAGCTATTTTTATTCACAGATTTTACACAAACATTTGAAATCAAAATAACTTCTTAAAAAAATTAATATACATAGACAATGATAAACACATATTAAAATGCACATTTAATTATTAATTATATACTTCTCTCTTTTTTGACATTTTCTTATTCATTTCACAATCTTTTATTCTTTATTTTCTTTTGGTGAACTGAAATGACATATGTTGATGCACGTTTTTGTGACATGCACTTTGGATCGAGCTCAAACTTTTGTTTGTTATTTATTTTCAGTCTTGTTTGTTTATAGTACCTATTGTATTTTGATTATCGAGTTGTAATATGACATGGTTGTATTTGAACTTGTATGATTTTGTTATTGTACTAAAAAAATACGAAAGGATGTGTTCCTGCATATTTGTCAAGTACAATGGTCATGCGTACTTAGACAAGTACGCATGAAGCTTGGTCATGCGTACTTGCTAAGTACACATGGACCAGGTATATAAATAGCATAGGTTTGTTTCATTTTCACAACATATGTAACCACACACACAAGTATGCACACGTCAGTATTATATCAGTCTAGAAGTCTTGCAATTTGTGTCTGTTCTTGTTTGAAACACCAAGTTATCAATAGACCGTGTATTTATAAGTACATTCTTGTGTTGTTTGTCTTGCTTTCATTCACATGTTGTTCCACCAAGTAACAGGCATTCCGCACCTGATTACTAGGCTACATACTCACACGATATCGATCCGATACATCCACCCGGAGGGACCTACAAGTGGTATCAGAGCGTTTGCTCTTGTTTCCGAGTGCCGTGAGCTTGTTAGGAACACTTTTCATCAAAATGTTGTTCTAACTACATCTACATTGGAGGCTCTTTGAGTCTTGTTTCATACACTTATTCATCTTGAAAGAATCCCACCTTTGCCCTTGTGTTGTTGTTTTGTTGATTTATTTACCATTATTTGTTTTGAGTCACAAATCTGATCACTTGTCCAAACCACATTAGTCATACCTATCAACTTATTCAGATCACTTTTTGATCAAGACAAGTGGATACATTTCTGTCCCATGCATACTTGTCATTTTGTCTTGTCTAAACTTTGTACTTATCATCACTGCGTACTTATCAGTCTTGCATACTTGTTACCTTGTGTACTCGTATCTTTGCCTACTTGTATCCTACACTGCATACTTGTGTCCTTAAACAATTTGTCATCCAACACACGTGTCATTCCTGCGTACTTGTTATCTCTTCGTATTTAACATTCATGCGTACTTATCAAGCATACGTACTTGTTATCATGCGCACTTGTCACTTTGCATAAGTATGCAAGAAAAAAATTGTTAACAAAATACGCAAGACCAGAAACAATGTCTGAAAATTTCAAACACACAAGTATAGTGTGAACGACTGGTTATGTTATCTTACATAATGGCTAATCTTCAAAACATTAGTAGTATGTTGAATTATGATAATGAAATAGGCACTCCACAGAAACCCCCAAAGTTACTAAATGTGAATGACTATTCCAACTGGAAAGCTAGATTCGAGGAATATGTTACATACACATATTCGAACATGTGGATACCTATTTTAGAAGGTTATAAACATCCTACTCATGAATTCCTTAGTGAAAACCAACCCAAACCAATTTCTAGACTTGATGCTGAAGTAAAGAAAGCATATGATTTAGAAAAGAAGGCACATGGTTCTTTAAACATGGCACTAACCCGAGACATATTTCATAGTTTCAGAGGTTATGATACCTCTAAAGACTTGTGGAAAGCTTTGCAAAAACAGTTTGAGGGTAAAATTGATGTTAAGAAGAGTAAAAGGGATTTGTTAAGAAAACAATATGAATGTTTCAGATATTTTGAACATGAATCAATTGACGAACTTATCTCTTGATTCTATCATATTCAGACTGAATTTAAGTCTTATGAATTAAAATATCCCGATGATGAACTACTTGAAAAGTTTCTTGATGCATTAGCCGCCAAGTTTGACATGTACACAACCCTTTTAAGAGAAAACTCTAAATTCTGTGAAATGACCATTGATGAGGTAATAGGTAAAGTCCAAGCACATGACATCAATTTAAGAAAGAAAGAAACCACTAGCAGACCGTTAGTACAAGAACCGTCAATGTACTTTGGAGCCTCTTCCATATCAAAATCCACAGGAGCGGGTATTGCTTTGGTCATACCTGTTTTGCTGCTACAGGTTCGAGTTCACACCAATAGAGAAATCCAACATCTACATCCTCACCTGTTTTTGCAAAAATTTCAGAAGATCATGTGGCTTTGTTTTCATCACGCATGTTGGCATATGAAAACTTCATTGATGGCAAACTAACTGATCCAAAGACAATTGAAGAAGATTTCAATTAGGTAGATCCAGATGACATGGAAAATATGGATATTCAGTGGAATATGGCCATGATCTTGAGAAGGGCTAAACGTTTTCTAAATAGAACCGGTAGAAAGTTTATTGGTGGGCATTCTAATGCTAAAATTGGTTTTGATAAATCAAAAGCTAAGTGTTACAAATGCTAGAATTATTGACACTTTGCACGAGAATGTCAAAAAGACAAGGCACCGGCCTCAGGTTTCACTCGACCATGTTTGGGAATCAACCAGAGCTTCAACAACAACCGCAGTCAAAATCAAGGAGCACCATCCAATGAATTGGTAGCTCAACAAGACGACATCTATGACTAGGGAGTTCCTCTTCAAGATGCCATTATTGCACACACTCAGATGGGTTTGATGTGAGAAATCATGGAGATGATAAAAGCTGAAGAAAGGGAAACAGTTGCTGATGCTGACCAACATGGATCTGTATTTGCTTTGACGGCTATCGGAGAAGCATCCGGTTCATCAACCGAGCTAGATTCTAATTCTTTTATTTTTATTCCTTATAATAATTGTTTAAAATAAAATGGTGAAAATGATAAGATTCAGGATCAACTCGAACCTCTACGTAGTGCAGCTCTAAACTATAAAGAAAATGAAAAACGTTTTAAAGAATCTATTGAAAATCTCAGAAAAGATAAACATTATTTTTCAATAATAATAAGCGAACAACAATTTCATATAGATGTTGCCTACAAAGAGTTGGAGAAAAAGAATATCGAAATAGCCAAACATCAGAATGAAATTCTGAAGTTAAGTGGAAAAATTGAAAAATTAAGAAATTCTCGTTTTGTGGTGGAACACTATGAATCGGTTGTACGACAAGTAAATGGCATAGGTTTAGGTACTAATGCCATTCCACCACCAGTTAACGGGACATTTGTCAATGGGCCAGTGGGCATTGATATATCTTTTCTTGATGAATCTTCAAGTAAGGATAATTCATCTTCAGATGAAGAGTTTTATTCTGAAGAATGATCAAAGGACAACAAAGTTGAAGGTGTTGTCTCAGAAGAACTGATTAATGAACCTAAAATCAACAAAAAACATTATCAAAAATTGTGAAAGTTGTATTTTAACAGATCCTGATGTGATTGAATCAAATGATAAGTTGAAAAAGATGCTTTATGGGGATTTCAAAACAATAAAGCAAGCCAAAAAGGAGACATTTGCTAACAAATTGGGAAAGAATTTTCAAGAAAACATTGATAAGCACTATACTCCCAAAATTCAATCAACATCTGGTAAAACTTCACCTGTGGTTCATCAAACTAGTTCTAACATTCATTAGAATAAACCATCTACATCCGAAACTAGTGAGCCTTACAGGAGAACTTTCAAAGAAAGAAGGAGTTGTTTTCATTGTGGAACGTTTGGACATATTCATGTGAATTGTCCTTATAAGAATTAGGAGAAACTACCCGCTGTCCCACAACATGCCGTATCCGTGAAAATTCCACTAGTAAAACAATTCAAAAATCAATTTTCAAAGATTGTGAAAACACTAGTCCAGTATATGGTTAAGTCTAGATTTGTGACTAAACCATCTACTGAGAAATGGAACAAGAAGTCTATTGTTCCGTGTGTATCTACCAATGGTAATGCACAATCTGGTACAAAGTATATGGTGAAATTGTCAAGACCATAGAGGAGGAGACGAAATAAGGGTTTGAGAAAACTTGGACAACAATTAACTGGTAATCAACTAGGTAAAACCTTTACTGGTTTTCAAATTGACATTAGCAAACCTGTTGTTCAAAAGAAACAAGTATGGTGGAAGAAACTAGATATTTCTCAAGCCTCTAATTCCGACTCACCAAAAGAGTCACCCATTTTTTATCATCATGATTGTAATTAATTGAAGTAGTTTACTTTGAGAAAAATAGAGGACCCAAGACCACAATGGCTTGGGTATCCAAATCTAACTAATTTCGTGTGACATGTGCAGGGACAACCAAAGGGATCTATTTCTAATCGTTGGTATGTTGATAGTGGTTGTTCCCGGCACATGACAGGCAACATGGCCCTTCTTCAAGACGGTAAACCATTTAGAGGCTGCTGTGTGGCGTTTGTAGGAGAAAAATGAGGAAGCATAACACGTCAAGGCGTGGTTACTAATGGATGTATCATTTTTTACAATGTCAACTACTGTGAGCAGCTAAAGCACAACTTGTTAAGTGTCTCTCAGATGTGTGACAAAGAATATTCGGTGATGTTCAACTAATCTGAATGTCTGGTTCTCAAGCCTGATTTTGTGATTCTAGAAGAATGGATCCGTATGCGTGCACCAAGAACAAATGACACTTATCAAATTGATATGAGTGTGGCAACAACCATGTCATCAGTTGTAACTTGTTTAATTTCTAAAGCAACATAAATTGACTCCATCTTATGGCATAGGAAACTCGGACACCGTTCATATGAAAAAATGAATCATCTTTTCCGAAACGTTTTGGTAACCGAGCTTCCTAAGTTGAGATTTTCCATAGTAGATGATTGTATGTCTTGTAAAAAGGGCAAAAAAAACGGAAATCCCACAAGCCAAAGATCCAAAACTCTATTGATACCCCTTTGGAGCTCTTACATATGGATTTGTTTGGGACCATAAGTATGAAGAGTATTGGTGGAAAGTCATATAATTTGGTTGTTACTGATGACTACACAGGTTTTTCTTGAGTATATTTTTTAGGTACAAAGGATGAGATTGCTGAAATTCTTCAATATCTATTTCTGAATCTAGAATCTTTATTCAAGCTGAAAGTCAGAAGAATAAGGTGTGAAACTAAGATTCCCCTGAGCAAGTTATCTCAGGATATTTTTGGTGACATGTGGTACTGGTATGTAGATCCAAAGACGGACGAGGCTGTGATCATGGGCAAGGTACGTTCAGAGAGTGGGAACATAGTGCCAAAGGAACTGATCAGAATATTTGATGAAGTCTGCTTCATCAACTTTTCTGTGAAAGATCTAGAGGCACTAGCAGACAGGTATTGTGTCTACACTGATGAATGGACAAAGCTCCTTTCTTATAAATATGACAAGGTGATTATGTTCTGCCTTGAATACAAGAAGAAGATGGTAGCTAAAGATCAAGTGCTGTGAAGACTGAAGACTGAAGATTATCCAGAGCTGTTGTCAAGGGGGAGTTTGTTGAAGCACTTTCCTGTGACAAACACTCTGGATAGAGTCTTAGTTTGTATTTTCTTGTTTGTAATTGTCTTTGTATGTAGGAGTCTTTATGTATTAGTTTATCGAATTGTATTTACTTTTACATATTGAATGTTGCATTTTTCTCTAAGTGTTTTGAGCACTTGATTGTGCGCAGGAGAAAGCTCCTGCATACTTAGCAAGTACGCAAGAATACCTTTGCGTACTTGCTAAGTACGCAAGAGCATTTTGCTCTGCGCACTTGCTAAGTGCGCAGGCATCAGGTCTTGTATAAATAGGATAGGTTGACAGAAGTTAAGTACGCAGACATAGGCAGTCACAGTAGCAAATACGCAAATTGTAATCTCAGTACTTCTCTCTGTAACCTTCAAGTGTTTATAATAGAAAGAACGTTTAAAGTGATTATCTTGATGGTTTACTTTGTGTTGTTTGACTCTCCACCTAGTCACCGGCATTCCGCACCCGGTCCGACTAGTAGACCCACTTGCATGTGACAATCCGCCACACCTTAGGGACCTACAAGTGGTATCAGAGCATTGCTCCTGATTTCGTGTGTTGTGAGTGAGTTTGGAGAGTTTCTATCGAGTTTTTACAACCAAAAAGAGGTATTTTTGTTGATTTTGGTGATAAAATAGGGGTAGCTCTTGAGCACTATTTTAGAAGCAAAAATCACTCAAAAATTGATTTTTGTTGTGTATTTGAGTGTTTTGAGCAACGAAGGTTGGTTAGAAACAAGTTTCTGACTCTTTGGCTCATTTGCATTGATCATCAGTCCAACTTTTACCATCTCCGACGACTTTCCAGTGACCGGAATAGTTTGGTGAAAGTTGCTGAAAAGGTGTTGTGGGTACTTACCATTTCTGGCAAAAAGTACAGTTCCGTTGCGTACTTACTAAGGGGGTGTTTGGGATTACTTATTTCCTTCTCCTTATTGACTTTTATAAGTAGTTTTGAAAAGTAACTCCCACTTACTTCTCAAAATCTCCTTTTTCCTTCTCAAAGTCTCCTTTTATAAGTAGTTTTGAGAGGTAACCCAAACAACTTATTAACATATAAAAGTTAATAAGTTAATAAGTTGATTTGAAAAGGCAATCCAAACACCATCTAAATACGCAAGACTTATCTCCTGCGTACTTACAAGTGCGCAAGACTGATCTTGTGCGAACTTAAGTTATATCCTACGTACTTATCATTTACTCATGCGTACCTACCAAGTACGCAAGAGCAAATCTAAATACGCAAGACCATTTCTCAAGTGCGCAAGGCCAAAATCAAGTGCGCAACTGTGTCTGATTTTTCTGAAATTTGACTAAGTGTTCACTATGTCGAATCTTCAGAATCTTGGAAACCTGTTAAACTATGATAATGAGATCGTTACACCACAGAAACCGCCAAAGTTGCTGAACGTAAATGATTATTCTAATTGGAAAGCACGTTTTGAGCACTACATTTCTTATACCGACTCATCGCTATGGATACCAATCCTTGAGGGATATAAGCATCCCACACACATCTATCTTGATGAAACCATGCCCAAACCTATCTCTAAACTTTCTGAGGAAGAAAAGAAAGCGTATGATCGAGAAAAGAAGGCACTTGGTTCGATCACTATGGCATTAACTCTGGAATTGTTCCACAGTTTTCAAGGTTATGACAAGTCTAAGGATCTTTGGCAAGCTTTACAGAAAAGATTCGAAGGAAATAGTGACATCAAGAAGAGTAAGCGGGATCTACTCCGGAAGCAGTATGAATGCTTCAGATTTTTAGAGAACGAATCTTTAGATGACCTTATCTCTAGATTCTATCATCTACAGACTGAGTTGAAGGCTTTTGAACTCAGGTATCCAGATGAAGAGATGGTGGAAAAGTTTTTGGATGCTTTGCCACCCAAATTTGAGATGTACACAACCCTGATGAGGGAAAATCCAAAATTCTATGAGCTGACAGTAGAGGAGGCAATAGGAAAGGTTCAAGCTCATGACATGAACCAAAAAAGAAAGGAGAGCTCAGGAAGACCTCAGATACAAGCCCCTTCTATGTATCATGGGACGACTTCTACATCCAAGTCATCGGGCTCTGGAATTGCCCTTTTCACTGGAAACCCTACTGAAGAAGACCACTCAAATGGTTGTGGTGTTCATGCATGCTATGCATCTGGATCAAGGTTGGGGTCTCATCATCAACATACCTCACGAAATCCTCCTGCTATAACTTCAGCTAATCAATCAGCTATAGCCAAAATAGCTGAAGATCATGTAACATTATTCTCATCATGTATGCTTGCTTATGAGAACTTCGTTGGCGGCAAGCTTACAGATCCCGAGATGATTGAAGAAGATTTTAATCAAGTGGATCCTGATGACATTAAGGACATGGATATTCAATGGAATATGGCCATGCTATTGAGGAGAGCCAAGCGTTTCCTGAACAGAACAGGAAGAAAGTTCATTGGCGGGCATTCTAATGCCAAGGTCGGGTTTGACAAATCTAAGGCCAAATGCTACAAGTGTCTGAACTATGGACACTTTGCTCGTGAGTGTCAGAAAGACAGAGCACCGGCCTCTCGTTTTACCAGACCTAGCCAAGGAAACAGTCATGGCCACAACAACCCAAACCACCACAATCATAGCCAAAGTGGAACGTCCAATGCACTGGTAGCCCAACAGGACGAAAGGTTTGATTGCGGTGTTCATCTGGAGGATGCCATCATTGCACAAACCCAGGTTGGTCTCATGGCTGAGATCATGGAGATGATGGAAGCTGAGAAAAAGGAAGCTTCTATGGCAGACCCAGAAGAGTCGACTACTGCTGCTATAGAGGAAGAAAATGAAGCATCTGCAGCTGATAAGGAGGAATCGACTAATGCTGTTGCTCTCATGGCCATTGGAGAAGCAACAAATCTTCTGAGGTAGATTCTAATCCTTTTTCTGTTATTTCATGTTCTAAATGTCTAGGGCTAAAACTTGAAAATTCTAGGCTCTAAGACAAAATCGAACCCCTAAGTATGGCAGCTCTAAACTATAAAGAAAATGAAAAACATTTTAAAGATTCAATTGAAACGTTGAAAAAGGAAAAATGTGAATATTCTCTAAAAATAAGCGATCAACAGCTTCACTTAGATGTTGCATACAGGGGGTTGGAAAAACGGAACAATGAAATCAACAAACTGCAAAATGAGATCTTGCAGTTAAAATGTACTAATGAGAAGTTGAAAAACTCTGGTTTTGTGGTGGAACACTACGAATCTGTAGTGAGACAAATGAATGGGTTAGGGCTGGGTACTAATGCCATTCTTCCACCAGTAAGCGGGAAGTTTGTCAATAACTTAATAGACATTGATCTCACTTGTCTAGATGAGTCCTCTGATAAGGATGATTCCCCTAAAAAGTATGAATCCTGAAGTAAGGCTAACTCCACATCTAGTGAGGAGTTCGTTACTGCTTCTGAAGATGGGTCGGTTAACACTTACCCTGAAGGAGTAGTATCTGAGGAGTTGTTGACTGAACAGAAAGTAAAGAAAAACATTATCACTAATGGTGATAATTGCATTTTAACTGAACCCGACATCATTGAAACAAATGATAAACTAAAGGTAATGCTTTATGGGGATTATAAAAGTCTTAACCAATTAAAGAAAGAGGCTTTTTCAACTCACTGTGGGCTTGGTTACAAAGAAAATTTGGAAAAATATTATACTCCCAAAAACCAAACTATAAAGGTTCAGACTCCTGTTCATAAACCAACTCCTCCTGCTCATAATGGTGAGTTATCTAAGGCCAGATCTAATGAGCCTTACAAGAGAACTTATGTAGACAAGAGGACTTGCTTTCAATGTGGCTTGGTTGGTCACATTCTTGTGAACTGTCCCTTAAAGAACAAAGGGAAACGACATGTTGTTTCACAACCAGCTATTATCCCCAGGTCACCATCAGTGAAACCTCCCAAACATCTAAAACAAATTGTGGTGAAACCACCAGTCAAACCGATGGTAAAGCCTAAGATCAAATCTGAAGCTAAACCATCTGTTTCAAGAAAGGTAACCCAACCTGATGTACCTTGTGTATCTACCTCTAGTAGTACACGTACTGGTGAGAAACCTGTGGCGAGACTCTCTAAGCCACAAAGAAGGAGAAGGAACAAGAGGTTGAGAAATCTAGAACAGCTGACTTCAGTTCAATCAGGTGAAGCTTCCACAAGTTCACCTGCTGTTGTTGAACCAAAGTCTCCAGTTTCGGTTAAGAAACAGAAGAGATCCTGGACTGCCAAATCCAAAACTTCTCAATCTCCTAGTCCTAATTCTTTGAAAGATTCATCTGTTTTGAACAGTCATCATGACTGTGAGTTAAAGGAAGTAGTTTATTTTGAAAAGGATGGACGACCCAAGACCACAATGGCTTGGGTCTCCAAATCTAACCAATTCTTTTGTTACTCGTGCAGGGACGTCCGAAGGGTACTATCTCTAACCGCTGGTATGTAGATAGTGGATGCTCCCGGCACATGACAGGAAGCATGGCATTGCTTCAAAATGTTAAACCATTCAGAGGCGGTTATGTGGCTTTTGCCGAAGAAAAAGGCGGCAGCATCACGTGTCAAGGCGTGGTTTCGAACGGTTGTGTCAGCTTTGACAATGTCATCTTTTGCGAGCAGCTGAAGCATAACCTGTTGAGTGTCTCCCAAATGTGTGATAAGGAGTACTCGGTGATGTTTGACAGTCAGAATGCCTGATTCTCAAACATGGTTTTGAAGTTCCCGAAGACTGGATCGTGATGAGATCGCCAAGAACAAATGACACCGATCAGATCGATATGAGCGTGGCAAAAACCACCTCATCAGTTGCTACTTATTTGCTTACCAAAGCGACAGAGCTTGACTCTATCTTGTGGCATAGTAAACTCGGATATATTTCGTATCGTAAAATGAATCATGTTGTTCGTATCGTAAAATGAATCATGTTGTCCGAAATGGTTTGGTAACCGGGGTTCCTAAGTTGAGATTTACCATTGCAGATGACTGTATGCCTTGTAAAAAGGGCAAACAGCAACGGAAGTCTCACAATCCCAAGCTCCAAAACTCTATTGATACCCCTTTGGAGCTATTACACATGGATTTGTTTGGCCCCATAAGTATCAGGAGTATTGGAGGTAAGTCGTTCTGTCTGGTTGTAACTGATGATTTCTCACGTTTTTTTTGGGTGCATTTTTTAGGTACTAAAGACGAGACTGCTGATATTATTCAATACTTGATCCTGAGCTTGGAATCACTTTGCAAGCTGAAAGTTAGAAGAATAAGGAGTGACAACAGAACTGAGTTCAAGAATAATTTGATGGAGCTTTTCTGTCTTAAGAAAGGGATCCGTCATGAATTCAGTGCGCCGTACACGCCTCAGCAGAATGGAGTTGCTGAACGGAAGAAAAGAACACTGATTGAGACTACAAGGACTATGCTGTCGGATGCAAAGCTTCCTGTCACATTCTGGGCAGAAGCCGTTAATACAGCTTGTCACGTCTTAAACAGAGTTCTGGTTGTGAAGAGACACAACAAGACTTGTTACGAGTTGATCAACAATCGACTTCCCAATCTTGATTACCTAGTTCCTTTTGGTAGTCCCTGTTCCTTGTTGCTACAGTACAAAGACCTCTAGTCTAAGTTTCATGCAAAAGCGGTGGAAGGCATCTTCTTAGGATACGTTGCCAACTCGCCTTGCAAGAGAGTGTACAACATAGGAACTCGTACTGTTGAGGAATGGTTCGAAGTGGATTGTAGTAAACACAGCATTCCACCCGAACCAACATGTCCAGCTTGGGGATTTGATTATGATACGCTATTCAAGTCATTCAATCTTCCTGATCTATCTGCAGTTGATGCCGCAAATGTTTATGAATTATTGGGTGGTGACAATGACTCCAGTTTCTCTACTCGTGCTACTGTACCGATTATAACTCCTGATTCCAATGCTGCATCTGCATCTGGAACTCATGATAGTGATAACAGTGAAGATGTTCATGTTGGTGGAGATGACGCTCAAGCCAATCCTAACATAACTGTAGGAAATGAAGCTCCACCTGATCCAATTAACATTGAATCTTCTTCCTCTGGAACACAGGAAATGGGGGAGTTAAGCACGAATCTAGATTCAGAAATTCAGGAACCGATTGTACCGGAGACGAGAATGCATAGGAATCATCCAATCGACAACATTATTAGTGATCCATATGCCGATGTTCAGACTCGTCATCGAACCATCACTGAGAACACCAGTCTTTACACAGAGATACTTGACACTGGTGTCATGGAAACATGTCTGCATGCTACATTCGTGTCCCAGTTTGAGCCGAAGAATGTGAAGGAGGCTCTCACTGACAACTGTTGGATTGAGGCGATGCAAGATGAATTGTCTCAATTCCAAAAGTTGCACGTGTGGGATTTGGTTGACTTGCCAAAAGGCTTTCAGCCAATTGGAACCAGATGGGTGTTCAAATGCAAGACGAATGATCGTCATGTTGTTGTGAAGAACAAAGGAAGATTGGTTGTTCTTGGTCATTATCAGCAAGAGGGCTTGGATTACACGGAAGTATATGCCCCAGTTGCTAGAATTGAGGCCATTCGACTGTTCTTGGCTTATGCCACATATGTCGGCTTCAAGGTCTATCAACTTGATGTGAAGAGTGCTTTCCTTTATGGTAAAGTTCATGAAGAGGTCTATGTCACTCAACCTCCCGGCTTTGAAGATCCGCATAATATCAATAAAGTGTATAAGCTCGACAAAGCACTTTATGGTCTTCATCAAGCACCGCGGGCATGGTATGAGACATTATCTAGGCATTTACTATCTAATGGTTTTGACCATGGACAGATTGACTCGACTCTTTTCATTAGGAAAGCAGGAGGTGACATTCTTCTTGTACAAGTATACGTCGACGACATTATTTTTGGATCCACCAATGAAGGGATGTGTAGGGAATTCGAGCAGGTGATGAAGTCCAAGTTTGAAATGAGTAATATGGGTGAATTGTCATTCTTCCTGGGTCTGCAAGTCAGTCAAAGAGAGGATGGCATTTATCTACATCAAACTAAGTATGTGCAGGACATCTTGTCAAAATACAAGATGAATGATAGCAGTACTTATGGCACACTTATCCCAGTTAATCATGGTCTGCATCCTGACAAAGATGGAAAGGATATAGATAGCAGATTGTACCGTGGGATGATCGGATCACTTATGTATCTCACAGCTTCAAGACCCGATATAATGTTTGCTGTGTGCTTGTGCTCAAGGTTTCAGTCACAACCGAAGGAGTCACATATGATAGCCGTGAAGAGGATTTTCAGATATCTGAAAGGGAAACCCTGATTGGGTCTTTGGTACTCTAAGTAGCAGTCATTCGACTTCAAAGCCTACACTGATTCAGATTATGGCGGTTGCAACCTTGACAGAAAGTCAACTTCTGGTGGATGTCAATTCTTAGGAGACAGACTGGTCTCCTGGTAGTGTAAGAAGCAGTCAACGGTTTCTGTCTCAACTTGTGAAGCAGAATACATTGCTGTGGCGAGCGGTTGTTCTCAGATATTGTGGATTCAACAGCAATTGAGAGACTATGGTTTAAACTTCACTGGAACTCCATTATTCAATGACAACAATGCCACCATGTCCATCATAAATAACCCGGTGAAACATTCCAAAACTAAACATATAGAAATTCACCATCATTTCATCCTTGATTGTGCTGAAATGCATCTAATTGAACTTGTAAAGGTTCACAAGGATGACAATCTTGCTGACCTTTTCACAAAGGCATTTGATCGATCCCGTTTTGAGCATCTTGTCAACTTGATAGGAATGTTCAATCCTGAGTGAAAATTTGTTTTTCTTAAATCAATTCAATTCATGGAAGTTAAACTTTATTTCTTTTAAAATTTTCTGTATAGTTCTTTTAATTTTCAAAATATTTTACAAAATCAAAAACAAAATAGAAAATGGAGAAAATTTCAATGTTAACTTGAGAAAAGAGGAAATGATAGTACATCAGAAATGATCTAAACGTCACAGACTGCTCATATGGTAAATGATTGCGTCATGCTTACTTAATTGTTTAAATTATTAAGTTTTTAATCTGCTTATTTACAAGTAATTTGAATTGTCAGTAGGCTGTATGCGTCTTTGAATCACTAGTAGTGTGGAAACTAAATTTAAATTACAACTGTGATTTGAACCCATGTTTGCAACTGTGTGTGCGTAAAAGAATAGAAAAGATCATTATAAGATAAAGGATGTTAGATTTTGGCAATAATTTTCTTTTGAGATCAGTTTCGAGTTATGTCGTTAGCACAATTAATGCGGTTCATCTCACTGCCCATACTCACAAATATGCAAGAAGAAATTGAATCAAGACATGTCTCTACATCAACCGTTGAGTATGTATTCACCCTTGAATCACTCCTGATTCATTGAAATCAAATCCAGATAAAAGTTGGATCCCCTTACCTTATTCAAACACCATATATATTATCCTGAATCATCATACCGATATTCAATGAAGAAAATCAAATGAAACCAAGACAAATGAATCACTTGATTCAGAATATTATGATTCCCGATAATCCTTATGGATTCTGCTTGATTTTTTCCTGTGCTAATAGATGTAACTTCATTCTGAAAATTTAGAAAATCATTGGAAAAATCTTAGATGCCTTGAGATAGTGCAATTTACATTATTGTAGCATATCAGTGGGGTACACATTGTATATATTATAATTAATACCTTAATACACAAGAACGTGATACAAAGATGCTTATAGTTTCAAATCTTATATTGTCAACTTGAATTTCTTGTTTATGTGCTTATTACGTATAAATAAATAGTAATCCATGACATGGTCCCATATTCTTTGATGTTTATATTGTATCGTTTTTGCTACAAGATAGCCTGATATGATCCTCTGCTCGTGTCTTTGATAAAAAAAAATAGTTTGTGTGAATACTTGTATATTTCTATGAGAAAAGATCAAAAAGATTTTAAGTTTATGCATAGTTCAATTTTATTCAGAAAAGCCAAAAAAAATATTTGTGTTTAACCTTTCTGAATTGTATTTGAATCCTCCTGATTGAATATTTTTTATCTTGTTCGTTATTTGACTTGAAAAACTTCATAAATTTGAGTTGAAAGTTTGCGCACTTAAGGGTTTGTGCGTACTTGTAAGTGCGCATGAAGTAAGCCTTGCGTACTTAACAAGTACGCAAGAGTTAAGTCTTGCGCACTTATAAGTACGCAAGAGTTAAGTCTTGCGCACTTGTAAGTACGCAAGAGTTAAAGCATGCGCACTTTCTAAGTACGCACGGCCTTTTGGTGTTGGGTATAAATATGGGACTTGGAAATTTTCTGAGTTTTTCATCGCATTCAAACTGATTTTTTTTTCCCTCTGCAAAATTACTCAAAAAAATTTGTGTGTTCCAATCCGATTTCTAGTCCCATTACAAGTTTCATCATCTCATAACATCCATTCGGTGAGAATCAAGGCTCAATCCATCAAAACTCTTGATTTTGGACCGATTCATCTTAGGTTTTTGTTCGAGATTTTTAGACAATTTTTGGCTGTTTGGGTAAAACCTGATAATTAAAACTTGTTAAGAATCATTAATCGATCACCTATGAGACATTAATTGTCCAATTTCGTCTTTAATTCTAACCCTGTGCTTGAATTTGAACCTACAGTGGTTCGGTCGATCGTTTTAGGTCAAAATGTGGTCAATGTAGCAGAGTGTTAGTGTTGATGTTGGTCCCATAGGCTAGAATCATCGATTCCGACCTAGTGGCGACCTGATTTATGAACTCCTGTTGAATTTTTAAATTTCTGGAATTTTTCACCAAGTGCGTTTCCTGCGCACTTAACAAGTACGCAAGAAGCAATTCATGCTACTTGTTAAGTACGCAAGAAGAAATGCCTGCGTACTTGCTAAGTACGCAGGACCAACACTTGGGAAAAATTCTAAGTCTGAAATTTCAGTTCAAAGAGTAACTGCTATACTCAGTCATGTTTATTCATTTCCAATGATACTTGTTGTTATGATTCTGTTTTATGTGTGTTTTTGCAGATCATGGCTCGGGCGTTTACTAACGAATTCAATCTGTTAGCTAACACTAAACCAGAATGGAAGGGTGCAGCACTGCAGTATAGAGAAATAGTTGATTTCTTGAACCGTTCAAGAATCAGCTACGCTATTTCTGCTGACCCGATCGTGTCAAGACCCTACCTGGAGCAGTTTTGGGAGACTGCGGAGCATGATTGCACGGTAATCCCCAACGTTATAAGGGCTACAGTTGTTGGTCATGCTATCGCTTTCTCTGAAGATACTATTAGAAGGGTCCTTCAATTCAGAGATCTCTCGACTGACCCGACAACCTATCCAGACTACTTTGTGGATGGCTGTTGGAGACAAAGAATGGGTTATGTCGGTGCGAGAGACTATGCTTCATATAAGAAGATGTGGGTGTTAGACCAATGGAGATACTTCGCCCAAGTCATGATCATGTGCATCTCATCAAGGAAAGCTGGAAAAGATGCCATGGGTCATGACCTTGCAGCAGCCATGGTCGGCCTATCTCTCAATAAGGGCTACAACTTCTCCCGCTACATATTCAAAGCCATCAATGACCAGATCAACACGGCGAAGAGGTTTAGGTTCTTATTATACCCTAGGTTTGTGCAACTTTTGATTAACGACGCGTTGCCAAACCTACCTGCTATAGGGGAGAGACTGCAAGTGAAGAAGGTGGACAAAAGAGTGTTCGCACAATTCCTAAAGCCAGGCAGTGTAGAACCTACCCATGTGCATACAGAACTCTTTGGCCACCTCATCAATGATGCATACGTGGCACCAGGTGACTGGAGATGGTATAGTCATGATTCGGAGCATGAATTGAGTGAACACTCCGATGAACAACAACAACAGGAACAGGAGGAAGTGGACAGTGATGATGGATCGTCTGATGATGGAGATGAAGAAGGATGAAATGATGGTGCTGAGGGATCCGACTCGGAAGAGACAGAGTCAGATTCTTCTGATTCCGATGATGCACCATCACAGGTACACCCAAGGAGAACGGCAAAGGTAACCCTACCTGAGTCGTCCTCCAAGAGAAAGTGACAATCTTCTAGCAGTGAATACGAGCCCGACTCTGACTTTGACGCTGCTATACAAAGACAAAGACGAGAAAGCATTCACAAAAACAGGGGCGATAGGCAACAACTATCTATCCCCAGTGAGGTGGAGGCTCAGCAGCAAGTACTAGTTTCAGCTGCTAGTCCTGATTCAGCCTCCACCCCACCTTCACAGCAATTGTACCGTAGGAGGAGGAGGCCACAGGTGCAACGTGAAGTGGCCGTCACTTCAATCACAGAGGTGATTCCTATGATAGTGACCCTCCCTACCACATCTGCTCAGGTGGCGGTGACTACTCCAATTCTCACGGAGTCAGTCACCATCACCCCTACCTTAACTCCTACAACCCTCATCACATCCTCAATCCCAACCACCACCATTGAGCCTCTAAGTCAACCCTTCAATTATGGAGATTTCACACAAGGGTTTGACTTCGATACCATCTTCTCCTCCCCTATTCACAATACCGAGGCATCATCATCCAGACATCCTGATCCGAATGATGCAAGGATAGATGTTCTGGAAACCCAAGTTGCTGTATTACTGGAGACTATTCGGAAATCAAAGGAGGAGTCTGACGCTCAACAAGCACAGATTAATTCTTTGGTAGACGAAGTTAGAATCCTACGTAGCCAGAGAACGAGGACTGATGAAAGACTAAAGAACGTCATGGCCCAGAACGAGCTCCTAATCAAGACAAATGAAATGATTCTGGGTCACAGGTCGTCCTTGGAGCTGAGGTTTGATGTACAGAGGAAAGAGCATGGAGTGATGGTCAAATTAATTGCTGAACTGACCAAGAAGCTTGATGCTCAGGGGGAGAAAGAGAAGGAGAAAGAGACAGAGAAGGAGAAAGAGAAAGAAAAGAGGACTACTGGTGATGAGGCTTGTCATCCCGTCGACTTGACTAAGGATGACGACAAAGACAAGGATCCCGAAGCCGGTCCTAGTGGAGGTGAGCATCAAGCTTTAGCAATTGTGCCCACCTCTCCTATTCCAATGGCTCAGGGGGAGTCTACTCATCAAGAGGGTGGTGATACCTCTGGTGGTGGTAGTGAGAAAGGAAAGTCAGTGGCTGAAGTGCTTAAGGACTTATCCGATGATGAGATCCTATACCTAGATCCTGACTATACCAATGAAGCACAGATCGATGCTCTCTTTATTGTAGAAGAAGGAGAGATCGACACTGGTGATGATTGGGATGATGATGATGATGAGGATGTTGTAATTGAAATTCCCAAGGGTGACGGGGAAGGAGAGTACGAGTTAGAAGATGGAGAGATCTTTGAATTTCCATCCTTCTCAGCTCAGCTCAACACAGGTTCAGTCGAGCATGCTAGTAATGTGGAAGCCTCGACTGAAGCCTCCCCAGTTGACCCTGCACCTGTGGACCCAGAGGCACCGAAAGAAACAGATATGCCTTCTACTTCATCAAAGGGTCCAGCTCCTGTGTGGCAAAAGACGTCTATAATAGACAAACAAGGAGCAAAAGGGATGATCTTGGCTGTAAGGATCGAGGAGGATAAGCAGCTGTTCGCAATCAAAAGATCTGGCGGGGTTCAATACTTGAAACCCACCAGTGAAGCGTTCAACTCCTTACCCAAATACGACCTTGTGAACCTAGCAAACTGAGAGCTGCTGGGTCATTCTAATCACGCAGTGGCGATAGGTTTCTGGGTGGTTCTGCAGCGAGAAGCAAGATCTGGGAAATTCGAGATGTTCATGCCTCAAGTGCCCAAGAGAGTCAAGGATAAGCACGCTAGACATCCTGTGACTAAGAAGCACTTAAAGAAATTGGTATACAAGGCAGTGCGATGTGAAACTATGATTCCCCTGAGCAAGTTATCTCAGGATATTCTTGGTCACATGTGGTACTGGTATGTAGATCCAAAGACGGGCGAGGCTGTGATCATGGGTAAGGTACGTTTAGAGAGTGGGAACATAGTGCCAAAGGAACTGATCAGAATATTTGATGAAGTCTGCTTCATCAACTTTTCTATGAAAGATCTAGAGGCACTAGCAGACAGGTATTGTGTCTACACTGATGAATGGACAAAGCTCCTTGCTTCTAAATATGACAAGGTGATTATGTTCTGCTTTGAATACAAGAAGAAGATGGAAGCTAAAGATCAAGTGCTGTGAAGACTGAAGAATGAAGACTGAAGATTATCCAGAGCTGTTGTCAAGGGGGAGTTTGTTGAAGCACTCTCCTATGACAAACACTCTGGATAGAGTCTTAGTTTGTATTTTCTTGTTTGTAATTTTTTTTTATATGTAAGAGTCTTTATGTATTAGTTTATCGAGTTGTATTTACTTTTACATATTTAATGTTGCATTTTTCTCTAAGTGTTTTGCGCACTTGTATGTGCGCAGGAGAAAGCTCCTGCGTACTTAGCAAGTACGCAAGAATACCTTTGCGTACTTGCTAAGTACGCAAGAGAATTTTGCCCTGCGCACTTGCTAAGAAAGAACGTTTAAAGTACTTCTCTCTGTAACCTTCAAGTGTTTATAATAGAAAGAACGTTTAAAGTGATTCTCTTGTTGGTTTACTTTGTGTTGTTTGACTCTCCACCTAGTCACGACATTCCGCACCCGGTCCGACTAGTAGACCCACTTGCATGTGACGATCCGCCACATCCGAGGGACCTACACTTGTAAAAGTTCACACGGATGATAATTTTGCTAATCTATTCACCAAAGATTTTGATTGTACTCGTTTTGAACATCTTGTCAACATGATAGGAATGTTCAATCCTGAATGAAAAACATTTTCAAAACAAACTCATTTCTTAGAAGTTAAATTTATTTTCTTTTAAATTTAGTTTACTTTCTATTAAATTTTTAAGAAAAATACAAACAAAATATAAAACATTCAAAATTTCAATGTCATTTAAAAAAAATTAGAGGAAATGATTGCACATCAGTTAGTGATCTAAATTTCTTAGATTGCACAAATTAGGAAATGATTGCACCTTGACTACTTAAAATATTTCAAATATCATTTAATTTAAATTGTCAACAGGCTAGAAGCATTCATTAAGTCATTAGTAGTGTGAAAACCTAAATATCTTTTCTAAAATTGTGATTTGAACCCATGTTATGCTGTGTGTGTATGTGTGTTTAAGATTAACATAAGATCATTATCAGAAATAGAATGTAAGATTTTTTCTAGTATTATCATTTGAGACCAGCTTCGGGTTATGTATTTATCATAATTTTCAGTTCACTTCACTGCCCATACTCACAAGTATGCAATGGGAAGCTGAGCTAAGGTATGTCACAACAACAACCGTTGAGCATATATTGCCCCTTGGATCACATATGTTGCATTGAAGACATCCAGATAACAGTTGGATCCCGTTACCCAAGTCTTCGGATTCCATATCTATTAGCCTGAATCATCACAAATACTCACGGGCCAAGACAAATGAATCAATTGATTCTTGATAATCCTTATGGATTCTGCATGATTTCTATGTGCTAAATGATATTACTTCAAACGGGTGATATTGATAATCTTTGGGAAAATTTTAGATGTCTTGAGATAATGCATTTACTTTTCTGTCTATATAGTTGCGGGGTACACATTGTAGAACTTTAAATAGTACAATAACTCGCATGAGTTTGATCCAAGAATGCTTATAGTTTCAAATCATTAAATATTGACAATTTGAATTAACATGACAAGTAATTCAAACTGATTTAACATAAGTAAGTCATGATATGATCCCAATTTCTTTGAAATTCAACCGGTATCACTATTGCTACATGTTTTAGCCTGATATGATCCTCTACTTATGACTTGACCAAAGAGACGTTCACTGTAAGTATTCAATTACTTTCTATTCTGTTTATTCACCTAGAAAAACAACAAAAAAGATTTTCAGTGTGTTCTAACATAAACTTTACAAAAATGATAAAAAGATTTCTTGCACCGTTCATTTCCAAAAACTTTGACAAACCAAAAATATTTTCATAACTTCCGGAAACATTTTTGTTATAGCAACAGCTGAACGTATCTATCATGTTAGTCTTAGAATTCTTCATAAACAAATGATTTTAGAGTTGAAAATTTTCATGTGTTTTTAGGTCCTGCGTACTTAAGCTAGTACGCATGACTTAAACCATGCGTACTTGTTAAGTACGCATGAGGAAGTTCATGCGTACTTGCTAAGTACGCATGAGGTGGATGGCAGGGTATATATGAAAGTCCTTGTAACGTCTTCTAACGAGCAAGACGATCACGATCACAACGAATTACTCGATGATTCGCATTGAGACGGAAGCACGAAGTGAATCACACATAAACACGAATACAGAACATAGATGAAACAGAATCGATTCGTATATATAATCGATAACGAACTCGTCATCATAGATTACAATACCGAAGAAGTGTACATCCCTATATTTAAGCTCCAATTGCAATCCATAGGTGAGCTCTACCTAGGGATTGTGATTCACTTCACACAGAGAATCACTCCCTTTCTGTGTATGCTAACTCTAGCATTGCTTGCTACAAATGAACACCTTAATGTCCTATTTATAGGCAAACTGAGTCTGCGGGTTAACTTAACAACTTCACTCATAACTCTATAGGCGAACTTAGTAAGTTCGTATGTTAAGTTCGCCTAAACATTCCCTTAGGCGAACTTAACATAAGTTCGCTTGTTAAGTTCGCCTAAACATTCCCTTTGGCGAACTTAACCTGTTCGCTACATATACTCTTAGAATTTTTGCTACAGATACAAATTTATGCTCTAACAATATATAACGGAATTCGGCAATTACTCCACATTCAAACTCTCCATCACTACAACACTTATACTGATCATCTTCCTCGAAAATGTTTGTTTTACCAAACTGGTTTTTCATCACAAATTCAGTTTCAATATCATCACACGATCATTTGGTGAGAATCTTGACCAATTTCAACCGTTAAATCTTCCAAAATTGAGTGATTTTATGTTCTTGAGACTATGGTTATGATGACCAAATTTTTAAGAACAAATGGTGTTTGCATGTGAAATTGAGCAACCATTCAAGTTTTTAATCATCATTCTAAGTCTTCTAACACAAAATATATCATTTTAACTTGAAAAATTGGAATTTTGATCTTGGTCTGGACTCTAAAGTGGCGTCGTCCCCTATTCGGTTCAAATGAGGCTTGTGCTGATTGTAATAGATGTCAAAACCAGTTGCATTATGTCTCTATGCCATAATCGACACCATTAGGACAAGAATTATGGACTCTAACCTTGACTTGATGATTTCGGACTTACATAAAAATTGAACTTCATGCGAACCATGCGTAATTAACAAGTACGCATGAAGGCTTTTATTCATTCGTACTTGATAAGTACACACGACCTAATCTGTTTATGCGTATTTGCACATGTACGCATGAGCAGTTTAGTTGAATTTTTTTTAAGTCAAGAAACACTTGTCATGTACTAAAACTTTGTTATGTTATGATCTATATTCAGTACTAATTTTGTCTTATTTTATTTTGCAGATATGACTAGACGGGCATTTACAGAAGATTTCAACAGGATAGCACTAACAGATCCAGAATAGAGAGGAGCTGCTCTCAATTATTAAGAAATAGTCACTTTCCTGAACAGATTAAAGATCTCATATGCTATCTCTGCCAACCCAGTTGTATCACGTCCTTATTTAGATAAATTCTGGAAGACTGTTGAGCTGGATCGTAGACAGACACCGAATGTAATCACTTCTACGGTGGCTAAACATAGAATAGCCATCTCTGAAGCAATAATCCGGTAGATGCAACAATTTAATGACTTACCCACTGACCTAACTCAATATCCGGAGTACATGATAGATGGATGTTAGAGACTGCGAATGTGGTACGTTGGAAGGGAAGATTGCCCATCTTACAAAAAGATGTGGTTGCTAGATCAATGGAGGTACTTCGCTCACGTAATGATCATGTGTATATCCACCAGAAAAGCAGGCAAAGATGTTATGGGGCATGATTTAGCATCAGCTATGGTTGGCTTATCACTGAACAAGGGTTACAAATTTTCACGCTATGTATATAAGTCAATCCTTGATCAGATCAACGTTGCTCCAATTCAGGTTCTTGCTATATCCACGGTTCATTCAGCTGCTGATTAATCATATTATGCCACACTTATGACAAATAGGGCAGCAACTACAGGTCAAGAGAATAGCCAAGAGGGTGTTTGTGCAATTTCTTAGTGTTGGCACTGAAGAACCCATTCCATTGTACACACCTCTGTTTGGTCACTTGATCAACGAGGACTACGTTGCACCACAAGGACATTGATGGTATAGCCCTGATAGTGAACCCGAGTTAAGTGAACACTCAGATGAAGAAGAGGCTGGTGATAATGATGATGATAATGATGATGATGATGATGATAGTGATGGTGATGAAAGTGATGTTGGTGCTGGGTATGCATAAGATCAAGGGAGTAGTGAATCAGAATGAACAATAACTGATTATTCTGATTCAGAACCCACCCCAGATCAACAGCACCCGAGGAAAAATATTCAGGAATCCCTTCCTGAATCATCGTCTAGACGACGAAGAAGACAAAGTTCAGATTTTTATTTCCATGTTGACAGCTCAGATAGCAACCAAGAGGCACCTCATATAGCTGAACGGAGGAAGAAAACCTGCAACGATCACCCGTGGCAAGCAATTATGGATGAAATCCATGCCCGGGGTCAAGAACAAAGAGATCATGTTGCCCCAACACAACTCTACAGCCAGGGCGACAAAGAACAATCACACCTGTGGCTGTTCCTTTTTGTGAAGCTTCTATTCAAACAGTTTTCTCTCTTCCGGCTACTACCGTCCAGATCACAACTACAACAGTCCATCCCTTAATGACCGAGTCAATTCATGTTTCCACTACTTTAGCACCATTAGTTCTCCAAACAACAACCCTACCTGTCACTGTCACGACTAGTACCTTCCACCGATGACACACTCAATAGAGTTTGGAGACATGGGACACCACTTTGACTTGTTAGAAATTTTTTTGCAGAAATGGTACATGAAACCGGTGAACCATCTATAGCACGAGTGGTGGACCCAAGGGATGAAAGAATTTAAGCCTTAGAGTCACAGGTTGCCACTCAATAAACGCAGATTAATCTACTCGTTGATTCTAATAGGAACCAGATGGGTGTTCAAATGTTAAACTGACGATCGACACATTGTAGTGAAAAATAAGACAGGATTGGTTGTTCAAAGGTTTTACCAACAAGAAGGCCTGGATTACACGGAAATATATGCACTAGTTGCTAGACTTAAAGCCATCTGACTATTTTTAGCTTTTGCATCCTTTGTCGGCTTCATGGTCTTTCAAAATGATGTAAAGAGTGCTTTTCTGTATGGTAAAGTGCATGAAGAAGTCTTTGTCACTCAACCACCTGGCTTTGAAGATCCGTTACATCCTGACAAAGTATACAACCTTCATCAAGCCCCAAGAGCGTGGTATGAGACTCTATCAAAACATCTATTGTCCAATGGTTTTGACTGAGGGCAAACTGACTCAACTCTATTAATACGGAAAGAAGGAGGTGACACTCTACTTGTACAAATATACGTTGATGACATCATCTTTGGGTCTACCAATGAGGGGATATGTAAGGAATTTGAGCATGTGATGAAGTCCAAGTTTGAAATGAGAAACATGGGTGAAATGTCATTTTTCTTAGGTCTGCAAGTCAGTCAACGGGAAAATGGCATGTATCTGCATCAAACTAAGTATGTATAGTTAATTTTGTCAAAATACAAATGAATGATTGTACATCTTAAGGCACACCTATCCCAGTCAATCATGGTCTACATCCTTTAAAATATGGAAAGCATGTGGACTGCAAGTTGTACCATGGGATGATCGGCTCTCTTATGTATCTCACAGCTTCACGACCCGATATTATGTTTGATGTCTGCTTGTGCTGAAGGTTTCAGTCACAACCAAATGAATCTCATTTGATTGCTATAAAGAGAACCTTTAGATACCTAAAAGCAAAACCCTGATTGGGTCTGTGGTACTCAAAACAACAATCTTTTGATCTCCGGGCTTCTACATATTCTTACTATGGCGGGTGCAACCTTGATATAAACTCAACCTCTGGTGGATGTCAATTCTTAGGAGACAGACTGGTTTCATGGCAGTGTAAGAAGAAATCCACGGTTTCTATCTCAACATGTGAAGAAGAGTACATTTCTGCTACAAGCTGCTGCTCTCAAATCTTATGGATTCAACAACAATTAAGAGACTACGGCTTGAACTACACTGGCACTCTAATGCTGATTGACAACACAACCACCATGTCTATCACAAATAACCCAGCGAAACATTCCAAAACTAAGCATATTGAAATTCGTCACCATTTCATCCGTGACTGTGCTGGAAAACATTTAATTGAACTTGAAAAAGTTCACACAGATGATAATTTTGCTGATCTTTTCACCAAAGCTTTTGCTCGTACTTGTTTTGAACATCTTGTCAACATGATAGGAATGTTCAATCCTGAATGAAAAAGATTTTCAAAACAAACTCGTTTCTTGGAAGTTACGTTTATTTTCTTTTAAATTTAGTTTACTTTCTATTAAATTTTTAAGAAAAATCCAAACAAAATAAAAAACATTCAAAATTTCAATGTCATTTGAAAAGAAAATAGAGCAAATGATTGCACATCAGTTAGTGATCAAAATTTCTTAGATTGCACAAATTGAGAAATGATTGCCCTTTGACTACTTAAAATATTTCAGATATCATTTAATTGAAATTGTCAATAGGCTAGAAGCATTTATTAAATCATTAGTAGTGTGAAAACCTAAATATCTTTATTACAATTGTGATTTGAACCCATGTTATGTTGTGTGTCTGTGTGTATAAGATTAATAAAAGATCATTATCAGAAATAGAATGTAAGATTTTGGCTAGTAATATGATTTGAGACCAGCTTCGGGTTATGTCTTTAGCACAATTTTCAGTTCACTTCATTGTCCATACTCACAAGTATGTAATGGGAAGCAGAGCTAACATATGTCTCAACAACAACCGTTGAGCATATATTACCCCTTGGATCGCATATGTTCCATTGAAGACATCTAGATAATAGTTGGATCCTGTTACTCGATTCTTCGGATTCCATATCTATTATCCTGAATCATCACAAATACTCATGAGCCAAGACAAATGAATCAATTGATTCTTGATAATCCGTATGGATTTTGCTTGATTTCTATGTGCTAAACGATATTACTTCAGCCTGGTGATACTGATAATCCTTGGGAAAAATTTATATGTCTTGAGATAGTGCATTTATTTTTCTGTCTACATAGCCATGGGGTACACGTTGTTGAACTTTATATAGTACCATAACTCACATAAGTTTGATCCAAGAATGCTTATAGTTTCAAATCATATAATATTGACAATTTGATCTAACATGACAAGTAATTCAAACTGATTTAACATAAGTAAATCATGATATGATCCAAATTTCTTTGAAATTCAACTAGTATCACTATTGCTACATGCTTTAGCCTGATACGATCTTCTACTTATGACTTGACCAAAAAGACGTTCACTGTAATTGGAATTTACTCCACATTCAAACTCTCCTTCACTACAACACTTATACTGATCATTTTCCTCGAAAATCTTTGTGTTACCTAACCGGTTTTTTATCGCAAATTTAGTTTTAGTATCATCTCATGATCATTTGGTGAGAATCTTGACCATTTTCAACCACTAAATCTTCCAAAATTGAGTGATTTTATCTTCTTGAGACTAGGGTTATGATGACCAAATTTTTTGTAACATCCCTGATTTTTCGACCCTATTTTAACTTATTTTAACTAATAAAATAACAACACGTCATTGAATCATATACTTGTTCAAACCTACACCTCATTAATCGTTAGCCAATCGTATTCAATTCAAGGATTTGGAACTCATAATCAAGTGGTAACATCTCTTAGAGTTAATCCTGTTAGTAATCCCGTTAGGTGTTCTGTTAAATCCTAACCAAGCTAATTCTGTCAAAGCTGAAGTTACAAGGGCTGATTTTGTAAATAACCAGAAACCCTAGTAGGCACGGTCGCGCCACGTTTTGGCACGGTCGCGCCTCGTGTGGCACGGTCGCGCCTCACATCAGTTGAAACGTAAATGCAGCCTTTAAACGCAGAATTAGTTGAGTTCGTAATCGTTTCACACTTTAACAAACCCAATTAACTTTTCAATCATCGTAATTCCAACAAATAACTCCAATTAAGTCGGTCCTCTCAAAACCGTCAATTCCTTCATGAGACCAACGATCCATCCATTCTGAATTGCAATCCTCCTAAGCAAACACATCATCGACCCTCTCTGGAGCTCCTGAAAACCTTGAGTCAGCCGAAGTTGTAGCAAAAAGGCACCGGAGATCAAACCGCCGTCGTCGGAATTCGTTCCTACCATACGCTATCAATACATAATCCTTTCGGGTAATTGAAACCTCCTACATCTTAGTTTTAGTCTATAGATCAAAAGCTTTCAAGTACCAATCACTAACTTTATCCAATTTAACTTTAGATATAGACTTAGACTATTGTGCATTATTAATGCAATATACATTACACTCTAGGTTAACATTGTGCAATACAAGGATCACATTACTATCTAGTATCTCGTGTTAGCTACGCCTTCGAATCATGTGAGTATACATAGCCCCTTTTACTCTTTTACATTTTTTGGGTGAAACATGAACACTACTCAAATTACATGTTTACATTTACACAAACAACACAAGTGCAAATCCTATTTACATTCATGTGTGCAATTTGAGCTTTATGCCCGAGTGCTAGTTGTGCTAACTTTTGTATGCGATTATGTGCAATCATTAACTATTCAAGCTGATGGTTTTCAATGATAGATCTATTGAGTCTGACAAACCCACCCAGATTGGGGTGATTGATACCGACAACACAATCTTGCATGCTAGTTACAAAGGTTTGATTGTACTTGGTTACACAATAGATGCTCCCCATAAATGCCTTATTTATCATGTTATGTAAGGATTTGTTTTACAAACTATATGCTATCTATATACCAACCTGTGTTATACTCACCAACTTTTTAGTTGACCTTATTTTATTCATATTTCAGGTGTTTTCATATGAGTAGATCAAGACATGCTACACATAGGCTTTGGACCTAGTTAATCTTAATTCAAAAACAAATTGTATTTCATTATGTACTTTGAACTTGATTCATGATTGTTTAGATGTAAATGGATTTAACATATTACAATTTAGTCAACCTTGAGCTCATGAACAGTCTACATGTCTCGCCCCGACGTTTCCGCCGGCGGTTGGGGTGTGACATTTTTAAGAACAAATGGTGTTTGCATGTGAAATTGAGCAACCATTCTAGTTTCTAATCATCATTCTAAGTCTTTTAACACAAAATCTATCATTTTAACTTGAAAAATTTGGAATTTTGGTCTTGGTTTGGACTCTAAAGTGGCGACAGCCCCTGTTTGGTTCAAATGAGCCTTGTGCTGTTTGTAATACAAGTCAAAACCAGTTGCGTTAAGTCTCTATGACATATTCGACACCATTAGGACAAGAATTACGGACTCTAACCTTGACTTGAAGATTTTGGACTTACATAAAAACTGATGCATGAAAGCTTTTGTTCATTCGTACTTGATAAGTACGCATGACCTAATCTGTTTGTGCGTATTTTGCACATGTACACATGAGCTGTTTTAGTTGAAATTTTTTTAAGTCTGGAAACACCTTTCATGTCTTAAAACTTTGTTATGTTATGATCTATATTCAGTACTAATCTTGTCTTATTTTGTTTTGCAGATATGGCTAGACGGGCGTTTATAGAAGATTTCAACATGTTAGCACTAATAGATCTGTAACGGAGAGGAGCTGCTCTCAATTATTAAGAAATAGTCACTTTTCTGAACAGATCAAAGATGTCATATGCTATCTCTGCCAACCCAGTTGTATCACGTCTTTATTTAAAGCAATGCTGGGAGACTTCTGAGTTGGATTGCAGATAGACACCGAATGTAATCACTGCTACGGTGGCTAATCATAGAATAGCCATCTCTGAAGCAATAATCAATCAGGTGCTACAATTTAATGACTTACCCACTGACCTAATTTAGTATCCGGAGTACATGATAGATGGATGTTAGAGACTGCGAATGGGGTCCGTTGGAAGGGAAGATTGCCCATCTTACAAAAAGATGTGGTTGCTAGATCAATGGAGGTACTTCACTCACGTAATGATCATGTGTATATCCGCCAGAAAAGTAGGCAAAGATGTTATTTGGCATGATTTAGCATCAGCTATGGTTGGCTTATCACTGAACAAGGGTTACAAATTTTCACGCTATGTATATAAGTCAATCCTTGATCAGATCAACGCTGCTCCTAGATTCAGGTTCTTGCTGTATCCACGGTTCATTCAGCTGCTGATTAATCATATTATTCCAAATTTACCACAAATAGGGCTGCAGCTACAAGTCAAGAGAATAGCCAAGAGGGTGTTTGTGCAATTTCTTAGTGCTGGAACTAAAGAACCCATTCCATTGCACACACCTTTGTTTGGTCACTTGATTAACGAGGCCTACGTTGCACCACAAGGATATTCACGGTATAGCCCGGACAGTGAACCCGAGTTAAGTGAACACTCAGATGAAGAAGAGGCTGGTGATAATGATGATGATAATGATGATGAGAGTGATGATGATAATGAATGTGATGAAAGTGATGTTGGTGCTGGGTATGCATAAGATCTAGAGAGTAGTGAATCAGAACGAACAATAACCGATTCTTCTGATTCAGAACCCACCCCAGATCAACGGCACCCGAGGAAAAATATTCAGGAATCCCTTCCTGAATCATCGTCTAAACAACAAAGAAGACAAAGTTCAGATTCTGATTTCCAAGTTTACATCTCAGATAGCAACCAAGAGGCACCTCATATAGCTGAACGGAGGAAGAAAACCTGCAACGATCGCCCGTGGCAAGCAATTATGGATGAAATCCATGCCCGGGGTTAAGAACAAAGAGCTCATGTTGCCCAAACACAACTCTACAGCCGAGGGCGACAAAGAACAATCACACCTGTGGCTGTTCCTTTTTGTGAAGCTTCTATTCAAACAGTTTTCTCTCTTCCGGCTACTACAGTCCATATCATAACTACATCAGCTAATCCCTTATTGACTGAGTCAATTCTTGTTTCCACTACTTCAGCACCATCAGTTCTCCAAACAACAACCCTACCTGTCATTGTCATGGATGGTACCTTACCATCGATGACACACTCAATAGAGTTTGGAGACATGGGACACCACTTGACCTGTCAGGACTTTTTGCAGAAACGGTACATGAAACCGGTGAACCGTTTATAGCACGAGTGGTGGACCAAATTGATGAAAGAATTTAAGCCTTAGAGTCACAGGATGCCACTCAACAAGCGCAGATTAATCTGCTTGTTGATTCTAATAGGAACCAGATGGGTGTTCAAATGTAAAACTGACGATCGACACATTGTGCTGAAAAATTAGGCAAGATTGGTTGTTCAAGGGTTTTACCAACAAGAAGGCATGCATTACATGGAAGTAAATGCACCAGTTGCTAGACTTGAAGCCATCCGACTGTTTTTGGCTTATGCATCCTTTGTCGCCTTCAAGGTCTTTCAAGTTGATGTAAAGAGTGCTTTTTTGTATGGTAAAGTGCATGAAGAAGTCTATGTCACTAAACCACCTGGATTTGAAGACCCATTACTTCCTGACAAAGTATACAAGCTTGACAAAGCACTTTATGGTCTTCATCAAGCCCCAAGAGCGTGGTATGAGACTATCAAAGCATCTATTGTCCAATGGTTTCGACCGAGGGCAAATTGTCTCGACTCACTTCATTCGGAAAGAAGGAGGTGATATTCTACTTGTACAAATATACGTTGATGGCATCATCTTTGGGTCTATCAATGAAGGGATTGTAAGTGCCAGCGGGTCTACCGATCGATGATGTAAAACACATGATAGGAATACGTAGTGCGGAATCATAACATATACGTATGTCTCGAATACTCACACACGCTCAATAATCACACACAAGACACAAATTCATAAAAAGCTTCTTGTATTACTCTGTAAACAGTACACACATAGAAGTTCGGTAAATTCTGAACATTACAAATGAGAACAACTACATCGCTTTTTATAGGCAACACATTCTGTAACAGGCGAGCTTAACATGTTAGCCACTTTTAGTTTAGGCGAACTTATTAAGTTTGCCTCAACTACACCAGGCGAACATGTTAAGTTTGCCTGTGCAAACTTAACTAAATTACAAATACAAAACAGACAAAAACATTAAACATAAAGACTAAAACTATTACAAGGTTGTTGTCACACAAACACGCTCCAACAGACTCCCCCTTGACAACATCTTGGTCTTTATCTTCAAGTCTTGTTCTTCCAATTCTTCAGCAACGAGCTCCCTGCACAAATTCTATGTTTCAAGCACACATACAATACCTTCTTGTACTGCAACGCATGTTCTCTACTCTCTTATGTGTACATGATCTCTCTACGTTTCAACATCTTCTAATCAGACCTTGAGAAGTTAACAAGATTCATAGCATCGAAGAACTTAACTATGACCTTGCCACTCAAGTCTTCTATCACCTCTTTCCCCGTATAGACATCAACATACCACCATTTAAGCTCGTTCAGAAAATCATAAGCAATTAAATTCAAAGCTATCTTCTGTACTGATCTCACAGGTTTGAACTTGTATCTCCAAGTTACATTTTGAGTAACTGGATCAACCTCCTTCAATCTTTTCCCCTGTTGAGATTTCAGCTTGTCATATTTACCTGATCCACCTTCTATTCTTATCAACTTGGCATTTGAGTCAGCTATCCCGTTATTCGATCTATTAATCAAGGGTTTAGTTGATAACCCATTGACTTCACATCTCGGTAAAGAATTAAAGTATTTAAGGCTTGGCTTCAAATACTGAACTCCATCTGATCTTTTCAAAGCGAATAGCTTAAACTCAGCCTCATAAAACCAACTTATTATTCTTCCTGAGAATTTGTCTTTGTTTACATATCTCTGCTTTTGTACTGGTGTAACTGGTAACTTATCTCTCCAGCTCTTCACCATATCCACCCATTGTGCCTTTGTCATACATGTATTCTTGTACATCTCTGTATCTTTAGGCAGACATTCAGCAGTATCAGGGTTATTCTGATTAGGATCAGACTCTTATGAATCTGCAACTCCTTCAGACACATCTTCAGGAATCACATCATCATCAAAGGCATCCATAATCAATCTGTCACACCCTTCATACACCACATTCTTCTTATCACTCTCTACCTCCACTTCAATCAACTCCCCTTCCTCTAATTCTTCCTCTCCCATCTCTTCATCATCTGACAAGTCATCTAAATCCAATAAACACTCTATCTTGTCAGCTTCATCTATATCAGAATCTTCAAACAAAGAAGTATCTAACATGTCAGCATCTATCCCAACTTCATTGTCATTCTCAGCTTCATTAGTAGTACAAGTCATCATATTGGCTTCCTCAATAACCTCAGACTCCCCCTAAGTTAATGAAGGATTAGATGCAGCGTGTTAACGCTCACCTAAACCATCACCAGCACTTGGTTCATCATCATCATCTGGATTCTTTTGGACACCAATACTGTGACAAGTGGTTTTATCTTTAGAAACCTTCTCCCCCTGAGCGTCAAGACGCTCAACCAACTGATGAACAAGCATTTACATTTCAGTAAGAACATTGTTTTGTGCATTCAAAGTTTTAACATGCTGAGCCGCTCTACTGATCAGCGTATCCAGTTGATATTGCAATCCTGAAACCCGTGTGTCCAAGGATTGTATTCTCTCATCTCTAGAATCTCTCGTGGAAGGACCAGCTTCATCATTTGTTTTGGACACGATGGGAGTAGCTTGAGGAGTAGAAGAATGAGAAGGTATAGGAGTAACAATCAAAGAATCTACAAACTCTCTATCTTCTCGTTCCTGTGCATTATGTGCAGCATGAATGGCCGAAGCCATCAATTTTGGTCCTTTAGCTGCAGGAGCATCGTCATCATCAGAACTAGATGTTTCGTCTTGTAATTTGCGTTTTCCAAGTACTGCACTGGGAAGAGGACCCCGTACAGACTTGCGTCTCTGAAGATTCACCTTCTTCTTCCCTAACGACTTCTGACGCCTATCATAAACCTTAGTAGGTATCCAAGGCACCTTAGCCAACTGAGCATAATGCTCAGGACTAAAGTCCATAAAACGTTCGTCAGTAGAATCAACAGCATCAGATTCATAACTTGTACTCGTTTCAGCTACTTCAACCTATTCAACCTGAGGTTCATTCATAGGTATATCACCTCCATCATTACCATCATTATCATCATTTGAGTCATCATCAGCATTCTCACCATTATCACCATCATCACCATCATCACCATCATCAACATCATCACTGTCAGAACTAGAACCATCTTCTTCTTTTTCATGATCTTCATTCTCATCTGGAGGCAACTCCATAGCGGGATCAGCATGAATCCAGTTGTTATTTGGTAGTGGAACTTAACCAGGATTGATTATGTGCCCAAATAGTGGAGTAGCAACATGTATTAAAGCAGGATCCTGTTGTTTAATATTCATGCAATCTGTGAAAATCCTCTTTGTCATAGGAGTCAGATGTAATCTTGGATTCGCCGGTGGAAAATTTAGAATCAGATGATTCAAGATAACCTGCAAGAATCGAGGGTACATTATGAAACCCTGACCCTCAAGTGGTGTAATCTGCATCACCAACTCCCTGTAGATGTAAAGGGCAAAGTTGAAAGGTCTATTCAACGTCAAAGCTACCATAGCAGCTTGTAACGATGTCTTCAACCCGTCAGTTCCAGCTTTCCTCGGTGATTAGCATTGAATAATCACATGCATAAAGTATCTCCACTGCCCTACAAGACCTCCCTTCCTGGCTTGAGAATCATTTGGTCTACCCCTATAGCCCATTCTTTGAAAACATCCCATGATTAAAGTATTCGGCAATCCAATTTGGTCGTTATTCTCACCACCCAAAGCAAGAGTTGTCCTGATATCCTGGGCAGAAATAGCAATTTCTTGGTTATTCACTGTAGCCCTTATTACATGTGCATCACCATCAGTGTCTTGTTGTGCCGTCTTCCATAATTATTGAATATATTGCAAGCTAATATGTGGATTAGCCGAGAGTGCAACACTCAATCTTGATCGATTCAGGAAGTTGATTATTTCTTGATAATTTGCGGCCTCTGCTAATTCTGGATCATGCAGTGCCAACTGATTTTGTTTATATTCCAGACGACGATCCATGACCTGCTCAAAAGATAGGATTAGACATTGAGAACTTTTCAAAATAACAAAGATAAAAAAGAATCAAAATAAAAACAAAAACAAAAAAAATTAACTTTGATAAACTTCGCTTAGAGTTACAAGAGGCGAAGTTCGCCTGAGCAAGTTCGCTCAAAAACTTGAACAACCAAAGAATTTGAAATCCAACAATTTGATGTTATTAACCCAAATCAACCATGTACACATGATGGTCAACACTTGTTGAATGTATAACAACATTCAATTTCAGTGATTAAGTACAAACGATGAAATGCGATGAGGAACTTTAAAATTTTGGAACGAATTAATGGATGATAACCTGTAAGAATACCTTGGTTAGAATCACAATCCAAATTCAATCAATAATCAATCTTCAAATTACTATGGTCTCACGATATCAATCGAAAACAGAAATAAAAATCACAAACTGATAAACTCGCCTTACAAGTTCGCAAGAGTCAAAGGTAAAGAAGACTGACCAAGTTCTCATGGTTATATATATACCCATCAGGTTAAGTTTGCAAGATTAAGTGAACTTAACAAGTTCGCCAGAGGGTGAACATCTCATGCGAACATATCCAGCAAACTTAACAAGTTCTCCTATTTCACACTTAGCCAAAAAATTTGAACTTTTTAATTTTTCATTTTCTTTTTGCCAAAACCAACCATCTTGCAACATGTACACAACTTAATCCAAAAATAATTAGGACTTTTTCATGGAAGATAGAAACAAAATCTTTTTGGATTTTTCAAAATTTATACTAAAAATGTATGAAAATCTTTTTGTACTTTTTCTAAATGACATAAAGCAGTAAATCTAGAAACAACTACAAAATAAAATCTTTTTGGTTTTTATCTATACATACTGAATCACATATTTTTGGTCGAACACTGCGAGTAAGAATATCATATTAGTATCTTTGATGTATCACATACCCATTCTAAACATCAAAACCCTAGCAGATATAAGGTTTGACCTATGGCATTCTGTATGTACACAGATTTTTGGTTCAGACACTTGATATTTTCATAAACTCTTAACTCTTTTAAACTTTCTATTTAAATTTTCATCTCAAAGAAATCACCACGATCTTTTTATGATCTTTTCTACCACTTGTTATTCAATTTCCATGAAATGATTCACGATAAACATCAAAATAAACAGGATCAGATCATGATATGCTAACTTATTCATACCGAATTTGCAATATAATACATGTCAATCCATGTTGTCAGCATTATAAAATTTGAAACTACAAGTGTTTTTATCCCAAATTCTTGTGAGTTAGTACCATTTATATGAAAACAATGTGTACCCCACAAATATGCCAACAGAAATATAAATTTGCACTATCTTCAAGACATATGAGACCTACGCAAAGATAAAATCAATCTCCAGGATGAAACTGTTTTAATTAGCACATGAAAAGAACCAGATCCCGAAGGATATATGGAATCAAAATGATTCAAGTTGCTTGGCTTTGGATGAAATATCATAATTCATATTAATAGAAGAATGATCAAGGAATCGATTGATTCAATGACATAGGGTAAAGTGATCCAACTGTTATCTGGATATATTAAATGGAATCAAGATAATTGATCCAAGGGTGAGTATATGTTCCAACAGATGTTGTCAGAAACATATCTTAGTCCAACATCACATTGCATGTTTTTCGGGACATGGGCAGTGAATTGAACTGAAAAATTATGCCAATCAATATAGTCCGATACTGGTCTCATGAAATACTTGAATTCTCATATTCTTTATCTGATAATGATCTTTTAACACACACGGCCGACATACCATGGGTTCAAATCACAATTGTGACATAAACCATTATGTTTTCACACTACTAATGGACTAAAAACGCTTCTAGCCTACTGACAATTCAAATTACATGGAAATATCCAAATTAAAGATTATATACAGCAATGTCAAACAGTCATGAAGCTATCATTTCCTGTTTCTGCAGACTAAGAAATTTAGATCTAGTCATATATGCACAAACATAAATACATACACTAGGTAGTCAATCTATGGTCATGTGTATGTGATCACCTACTGATGTACTATCATTTCTTCTCTAACTTCAAGCAGTGCCGATTTTATCATTTTCAAATTTGTTTGGCTTTTTCAGAAAGCAAGTAAACTAGAGAAAAATAAAGCATAGAACTATTTACTTTAAATAATCTAGAAAACTAAAAGAAAAACATCCATGAAAAACCTTTTTGAAAACCTTTATCACGTTGGATTAAGCATACCAATCATTTGAGTAAGAAATTTAAACCATGTACGATTGAATGCTTTGGTAAAAAAAATCAGCAAAATTGTCATCTGTATGAACTTTCACCAACTCAATCAGCTTCTTCTTTGCACAATCACGGATGAAATGATGTCGAATTTCAATGTGCTTCGTCTTTAAATGTTTCACAGGATTAGTTGTGATCGACATGGTGGTTGTGTTATCAATCATCATTGGTGTCCCTGTGAAGTTCATACCATAATCCCTCAACTGCTATTGAATCCATAGGAATTGGGAACAACAACTGGCTGCTGTAATATATTCTGCTTCACACGTTCAAATTGCAACCGATGTTTGCTTCTTGCATTGCCAGGACACAAGTCTATTTCCTAGGAATTAACAACCACCAGATGTTGATTTTCTGTCTAGATTCCAACCTCCATAATCTGAATCTATAAAAGCTTTAAAATCATAGTCAAAATTAATTAGATACTGTGAAAACCGTTTATTCGAGCAAATCAAGCAATAGATATGGAAGATCGAGAAACGAGCAGAACAATCAATAACCGATGATCAAATGAAAAACACACAGTTAAAGGTGTAACTCTCTCTATTTTATTGATATATCAAATGAAGTCACACTTACAAAAGTCAAACTAAACGAGTATTTATACTAAGAAGACAAAGAATGAGTTCGTCCGAAATACATTTCGGTCGAAATGTATTTCGTCCGAAAACTATAAGATTTCGGTCGAAATCTTTTAACTCCAAAGAATTCTTCCGTCTTCAGACTGTTTTATATGCGATGGCCTAAAAACAGTTCCAACAATCTCGCCCTAGACCATTGCATATCAAAACCCAAGAATTCTGCCAAGCTCCCCCATACACTTTGCATAATCAAAGCAAGATCTTGGCTCGAATTTTTAACTCTCCAAACTTGTCGTGGTTTAGATTTGTCTTTCCAATCTTGTTTTCGTTTCAACATATTATATGTCCAAAATGTCTTCAAACTATTAAATACATTAACTTCCTTTTTTTGAAACTTTCTCTGAGGTTGAGAAACGACCTTCTGTTGGAAGACTTGTGTTTCTTGATACAGCAATCTCTTGATAAATGACCATGCTTTCCACAGTTGAAACATTTCTTCAAAGGAGGACATGGTGTTTGATAAGGACACTTTTGAGATTCTAACTTGTCTTTAGACTTCTGTTCTACAACTTTTGACATTTCTACTCCCTCTTTAACAAACATGAGCGGAGTAAATTTATTTGAAACGAATGGGATGGCATTTGCATTAAGTGGACTGTCTTTCTTGAACCCTAAGCCACCCTTATTGTCAAAATAATCCACACATTCTTGATTTTCTTAAGATTTGTCACTGACGCAATCATCATCCGAAGTAAGATCATTTGGAATCTTCAATTCAACTTTATTTTCTTTGGAATTTCTCTTTGGCTCTAACGAAGGATAAACATTTGGCACAAATGGCTCTGGAAGGTATGGTTAAGGCATATGTGAATAAAATCCATTTGTAGTAAATGGAGGAGAAACACTCTTGTATCCCATCTTGCTATTCAGTTTATCATTAACTTTAGCCTCAATGTTTTCACCAGTTCCTTTATAACCAAGTCTAGAAGTTACTTTGTCATGTATTTGAGCTTCAATGATTCCACTAGCCACTTTCCCAGAAATTTTTATTTTATCAACTTTAATTGTTGTATTTGTTATCTTTTCCATCTTCTAGATCATCAATTTCTTTTCTGTTTCTGTTTCAGCAATCAAAAGTTGAATCTCATAATTCTTTCTCTTTAATTAAAGCTTCACATGAGAGTTTTCTTTGACACAGTCATCAATCTTCCTTTTATACTCTTTCTCATGATCTTTTAGAATTTTGTTTGTAGTATGTGCATGTTTCAATGCATCCATCAGAAGTTTATTTCGATTATTGTCATCAATTTTCTCAAAACACTCCACATAACACATATTTTCGTTGAGCAGTTCAGAATAAGCTGTAAGTTTCTGTGACTCTTTCACTGCTTCAGCAACCAAATCTGATTCTATACGTTTACTATTTCCTTGAAAATCATAACCGTATCCTCCTTTGATCGCTATTCTGTTCTGATCAGCTTTGAATGCATACAACTGTAGCTTTACACACAAATCCTTTAATGAGTTAAACTATAATCCTTTATTTCTGATCTTAAGTTTATAAATCTCCCATTCCCGTTGTTGAGCAATGAGAAATTTATCCATGACTTCTGATTTTTCGTATTCAAGATCAACCTCCTTTAGATCATTGATCAATTTCACATATTTGTGATATTGTTCAGTTAAAGATTTTCCTTCTTCCCGTGTGAATACTTGATATCTTTTCTTTAATTGGTCTTGTCTTGCTTTTCCTTTCACATCTTCCTTAGACAGATCTGGATGAACATACCCCAATCCATTTACAAAGATGTTATACACACCACCTTCGTCAGCCATTGAAAATCTTTATTTTATATTTTTTTTAACTATCTCATTTTTTTGAAAATCAGTGCCAAACATAGCTCTAAACATCCTCTAAAAATTTTGATCAAGAAAGTTTTTAACTATCTCATTTTTTTTACTCCCACACTTTTCGACCGAAAACTTTGAGAATTGGGGCAGGACTTTTCGACCGAAAAGTAAGATTTCGATCAAAAGGGATTTTGGACAAAATTTGAGATTTCGATTAAAGGACTTTGATCAGACTTTTCGATCGAAAAAAATTGTAGAGGAGACTTTTCGACCATAAAACTTGCAGAAGAGATTTTGATAAAAAACTTGTAGAGCAGACTTTTCGACCGAAAAACCTTGAGTTGAGACTTTTCGACCGAAAAGTCATGAATTCGACCCCTTCAATAGAGATTTAGGGCGATTAAACTGAAAATCAAAAAATTCCAAACTGCAACTTCCGAACCTTAAATTAAGCCCCCAAAATCATCCCAAACTTCATCTCTATTGTTTTGCATGCTAAATACTCAAAAATGACACTGAAAATGATCCAATTTGATAACTTTTGAATCTTGAAAAGTTGAAAACTTTGTCAAAACTTTGAAATGTGCTTGAATCTGCTTGAATCTCCCAAAACCGAGCACCGAAAGCTCTGATACCACTTGTGAATCCCTTTGATCTGCTATTATTCAAGGATAATTTCTTCAATCACTCTCTGAATTGCTGAAAACAATCCAGAAATCCAAGTCACACCGAAATGATCAAATCTAAGATAAACGAAAAGGATAGAATCAATCACACAAGACGCATACAATCATGATGATTATCTTCATTAATCCAGCAATGTAATCACAAAGTAACAACAAAAACACACAGAAATTCTATCTAATAGATTTGAAATCAAATAATACAAAATGAGAATCGTATCCTGAAATACAAAAGACAAAACTATTTATACCAAAGGGTTTCGATCGAAATCTTCTGATCATAAAATGTTTTCGACCGAAAACACTTTCCGACCGAAAACTTAAATTTTTTGACCAAAAACTCAAAAGTTATACAAATCTAAGCCTAATTGATTTCTATGGACTACTAGGTTCCAACAATCTCCCCCTAGTCCATAGAACATCAATTCTTCACATGTTGTCTTTTGCAGGCTTGGTTTTGGCTTTAACATTCAGCTTCTTAGCATCCAGAGCAGCAAGTCTCTTCTTGATCACTTCAGCTTCATGTCTTCTTGACAAACATCTAGTCACGACTCTCATATACAACTTAGCCTCAGCTTTAATCATCGTGCTCATATCACACCTGATAGGATTCTTGTACAAAGTCATCAGATCTTCATCAGAAAAACTAAACAAATCAACTGGATCAAAGACTCTGAATTCTAGTGACTGATCCTGCACGATCACAGCTTAATGTGTTTTGTTGTCATACATCCACTTTTTAAAGCTTTTGATGAACGTATCTTTTCTTGCTGGAATGTATACAGTAGGAACTGTATCTGCTGGCTTCACTATATACCCGAATCTTCTTTTTTCATTCTTGTCTTTTCTCTTTAACTGCCGGCATTCAGGTACTTGTGGTTTGATGTTCTCAAACATATCTTTTCCACATTCTTTCTTCAAATATTCTTCAAAGTTAGCAGCAAATGTATTATTTGATGGATTGATCAACTTTAAGTGACTTAACTATCTAATATCCCAGTATGGCAATGTATTTAACTTTGAGCTTCTATCAAAATACTGGATATTCCCGTCACCTCTTTTAATCACATACATATTATTAACATCATCATACATCCAAGCCAAAATTTCTCTAGTCAACGCTTGTTCTGGACTCTTGATTGTCTGTGTAAGCCTTTCAACAATGGATGGCTTTTCAGTCACAGTCCACCAAGAACTCTTGTCTATCTTTGTAGCTTTTGACTTAACAACTTGTGGTTCAACACCTTTAGGAACTGTAAATGGTTCACGTTCATCGACAAGCTATCCATCTTTTCGATTACTGAACCATCTTCTTCTACATATGTTTGTTGTTGTTCATATTCATACTTTTTATATTCAATGTTGGTCTAAGTGTCTTGTTCAGCATCTCCAGTTGTTCTTTCACTTCCACCAACACCTCCAGCACCACCACTGTTGTTATCATCATCTGAAGAATTATCATCATCTCTCCTTTCACCAGTAATCACCACTTCTTTATTACCTTCTTCTTCTTCTTCCTTCTCTGTTTCTTCTTGATTTTCGTCAGTTCTTTCCAAACCTTCACCTTCGTCATTAAGAAGCATATCAACATCAAATAAAGTGTTGTCTTCATACATAGTTGTTTCAAAGATTGGAGTTTGAACTTGTTCACTTGTAGAAGGAATTGGTTCAGTGGCTGCCGGACTATGTACATATTCAATATTTTCTTCTTGATTAGTAACGACTGGAGCACCAATTTGAGCTATCAAATCTTGAACAATCCTGTGAAGTTGATCAATTTGCTGTTGTTGCTTTTCAAATAAACTCTTTTGTTTGTTGCTTTATGTTTTCAATTCTCTTATCTCTCTTGTATTTGCAGCTTCTCTGCTTTGTAGATTGGAGATTTGAGTTTCCAGCTGACTAACTACATCTGCAGTTTCTCTTGTAGCATAGTTCAAAAACTCTTCGTTAACCAAACCATAATTCTTTGATTTCTTAGACTTTTGCTTCTCTGGAACTTCTTTTGCCTTGCCTTTGCGTTTATCAAGTGCAGTGGTTGTTGTTTTCTTCTTCTTTCTTTGTTCTGGATCTGTAAACGCAATACCCTTAGACAGAGGAGGTCTAGAAGGTACGGTTTTTGACGCTTCAGGCTCTTTCCTCTACTTTGATGGGGTTGTTGCTGTTACTGTTAACTGTTCATCAAGAACTTCCAACACTTCAATATTCACACTTAAAACATCTTCATTTTTAGCTATAAATTCTTATGTGTGACTCAACAACGGTCCTGTAACCTCTTCATTCACCTCAAGAATTCCGTTATCTTCAAAAATCAGGTCATGTGCTTCATACTCACCCATATGTGTATCAACCCGTGGTTCTTTAACTTGAAGTTGAACTTCTTGCTGAATTTCTGGTATAACGTTACTTTGCCCACAATCATGACCTTGATCATCATCATTTCCTTGATCATTATCATTACCCTGATCATTTGCATCACTATCACTGTCAACTCCTTCTTATATATCTTCAGCCATTAAGTCATCTATTTCAGCTTCAAGATTGAAATCTGGATCCGGATTCTTTTCAAGCATATTAGGAAATAGTGGTGTCACAGTACCACTAAATCTGCTTGTCTTTTTCACATTATTTATACTGCTGAAAATCACTTCTTGGAATGACTCTAAAGGTAGTTCAACACCATCATTTTCCAGATTTGACAGAAGTGTGTCGATGATCATTTGTACAAATCTTGGGTACATAAGAAACTTGTAATTCTGCCTCGGTCCCACAAAGTTGCTAATCATTGCCTCAAATATTATTCTTGAAAAGTTAAATTTTCTATGAGTTGCCAGACAAACCAACGCCCTGCTGAATACTTCACCAATTTGATCGAAAGCAGACGTTCTAAGACTCATGCAATGTATTAGAACATACACAAGATACCTCCATTGTTTCCCAAACATTGTTTTAGTGACTTGTCTTCTTAAAAATGTTCCTTCATATCCCATGGTCATTATAATTCCTGAAACTACAATATGATTAATCTTGTAAGGAAAATCAGCTGCATCTCTAAAGTTTAATACTTCTCTAATAACTTGTTCAGTAATCTTAATCTTGTTTCCTCCAACTATGCTTCAATCCAGATCTCTTTATTAACATGTTTGTATTCCACGTTATCCCAAAATTTCCTAACGTATTTTTCAAACACACGCACTTGTGTAGAGACTGCAGAATGAATTCTTGAATTTGTTAGAAACCTTCAATCTCCTCATAGCCACGTGCCTTCTTTGTATTTGTAGTTAAACATGCACAGATGTTGTGCTTAGGCTCAAACTTTAACCTGTTCATATCTGTAAAGAAAACACAACAAGTTAGAAAATTTTAAAAAATTCTTAACTTTTGACATTTCGATCGAAAACTCCCTTATATAAACAAATTTTTCGATCGAAAACCTTACAACTTTGAACATTTCGATTGAAAACTCTATCCATATTCCAATATTTCAATCGAAAACACTTACATATGGATTTAACATAATTTTGGAACTTTTCGATCGAAAACTCTTTATCAGTACTTTACCTTTTCGATCGAAAACTCTTAGACATCCTTTTTAATCAAAAACTTAGAATTTTATCCTTACAACTTTTCGATCGAAAACCTTTTTTAATACTACCAATAACCAAACCTTGGGTTTTCGATCGAAAACTCTAATTTAAAAAAAATTTCAAACAGGGACTTTTCGATCGAAAACACTTTTCGATCAAAAACTCATTTCGAATGAATCAAACTTGACTCTTCATTTTCATCCGAAACACTTTTCAGACCATTCAAGAAACTTTTCGATCCATTTAACTAAGATTTCGGGCAATTCAAATATTCATATATTCAAAATTAAACTAAGGCTTTGGATCTAACGTATCAACCTCTACGAATCACGAGAACATACCTTGATGATCGAAAACAACTGATGAACACGATGACGTCACGATCGAACACTTTTTCGTACGAAATCTCAACACTTGTAAAACACGAAAAAATCTCGAAACGGCCCAGTTGAAGACAAACATGTGGAAAAAAGAATTTTCAATTGAAAATTTTGAACATATAGATTTTTCAAATCTGACCGAAAACTTCGGTTGCAACTTTTTCGATCGAAAACTTTTTCAGATGACACTATTTTGGTCAAGAGATTTCGACCGCAAACTCCAAACTTATTGAATTTTTAAGGTAAGATTTACCAATACAAAGTGTATCCAAACTTCGAGATGGATTAAACTAATATGCAACACAAAGTTTCACCAAAACATAATCCAATCACCAGCATGAGGGTAGCGTTTTTAGCATAGAAAAATAATCCAAATGGATTTGACGAGAATCTTTTATTCTTATATCTTGGTTTTTGATGGAACGAACACTGAATCAATTTTATTCATATGCGATATAACATGTAGTGATAAACTTTTGGAATCAGATTTGATTCGGGTGTGCGGATATCCATAAAGTATTAGATATGTCAATTGAAATCACGATTGATTCAAAGGGCGAAACAGACTGACTTTCTTGTTTCCATTCGAGATTTTCACCAGAACCATCAGCTGTATAAAGATGTTTAACTCTAAATCGTATATTTGACGGGTATAATCAATAGAGTAAACAGCTTTATAAAGATGTTTAACACAAATTGTAAGGCCCCAAGCCCGGGAGGCCTCACTTGTTGGATTTACTCATTTACAAATAGTTCTTAAACTTGAATATCAAAATAACGCAAAGGAAAATTCATTAAAACATAATCATAACATTGTTCAACATGCAAAAGCGTTACATAGTCTAATACATAAACATAAAATAAACTAATCATAACGGGATGCCTGTCTTCATAGCATCCGGGTAACTCATCAAGCCGCGGCATCACCGTCCATCATCATAACCTGCCTTGTGCATACTAAAAAGTCAGCTACGCTGGTGAGTTCGAGCTTTTCATAAAACTTTAACTTCAAATATTTGCCAAAAACATATCATTTAACTTCATTAATAAAAGCATACGAAAACATGCAATAACATAACATAACATAAACATAAGTCAATGAACATAAAGAATCTACGCCTTCTCGTAACAGTCAATTCCAAACATCGCATACTGGTGGATTAACCTAAAGATCACGACCACTAGGCCCATCAACACCGTACTGTCCTTCGGGTGAAGAAATGCTAGGGCCTGATACTTAGGTCATTCAACACCAAACTTCAAGCACGACATCACAAGGATGACATGTACCAAACTTCAAGCAATGCACCTTGTAAGGCACAAGTAGCAAACTTCAAGCTCGACTACCCCGTAAGGTAAATCGTACCAAATTCAAGGATCATGATAATCCCCTTGGTGAAAGTCATCTCCCCAGTTGTACAACAGTTGGCCAGCCACAAAGGCCACTAAAAGGTAAAGGCCTATAACATATATCCCATACCCATAACCTTCATTCCCTAAGGAATAATGGCAGATTCGTTCATTTGTGACTTTCGTAAACATTCACTTCTTTTACTTCAACACTTCAGTTAAAGCATTCATACGTTTTATTAAAAATCATTCATTCATTCATAAACACTTCGTAAACTTCTTTTGGCAAAATATTTCATAAACACTTCTTTCGTAACCTTTCCTTCCAAAACATCGTTCATAAACATCATTTTATAAAACGTCACATACGTCATTCATAAACATTGTTTTATAAAATACTCACATCGTTACATATGCACACCAGCCCAAAATTATTATTCAAAACATTTAAAAGAGGGCTTCTAGAACTCACCAGATAAGCTAGTCTCAGTTGTCCTAATTGAAGGCCCAACACCGTCACGTACGATCTGGATTGAGTAGTTAAATACACATCAGACCTAATCCTGACTCTAACGGGTTAACCATACTGTATTAGGCGAACATACTGACTTCACTAACCAGCTATATATACCCATAGACCGGATTCCTGAGCACTTAGCAAGTCCACAGGGCCCTGTTCTTGCGTACTTAATAAGTACGCAGGCTTTGCTTCTTGCGTACTTGATAACTACGCAGGACCCGCTTCTTGCGTACTTGATAATTACGCAGGACGTGCTTGCGTGCAATATTCTTCCCCGCAAAAACCCTAACTTTTTGCATGCAGAACTGATCACGTCAAGATCCTGACTTTTTACATTCAAAACGTTCGTTTTTCCTTCTAGATGCTAGATATATGTTCATTTTCAAGTTTTATACATAAAAACGTTGCCTTTTCATCCAAAACCCGAAAACCCCAAAGTAATCAAAAACTCAGATCTAGGCACTAGAGAATCCTTCCTTTGCAATCTCGAGTCGATCCTTCACTTTCTCTCTCTATGGTTTCTCTCTCTATGGTTTCTCTCTCTAGATTCTTGCAGATGAGAGAAATGGAGGTGACTTGGGCTTTTTATAGGGAGGCTCCTCCCCCTTAAGCGCCACCCTCAAGTTCGCCAGGCCCATCCGGCCCGGCCCGACCCGTCATGCCGCGTTCATTTATTCTTTTCGTCTCGCGTTTACCCGTTATTATAACTCGTCATTTTATTTTCGGGATGTTACACAAATATTGCATAATTTATATATGCAGAGCTTACCAGCATATTAAACATTGTTACCGATGTCACCATCATATCCAATTTATGCATAAGCTTAGCACACACTTATACTATCATTTCCTATTTATATGTCAATCAGATACACTTATTATTTTTCTTTTTTTTTCTTTTATTCAACCCCTAAAATTGTGATGTAACTTTATTTACTATTTAGACCACTTATGAGAACAAACATATTTGACACAAACAAGTAGTAAACGAACACCCATATAAAACATACACAACACAATTTTAACACTTAAAAGAAAATCTTTTTGAGTAACATATTTTTGAGATCTTTCAGTTCAAAAATGGACATTTTTTTTAAAAGAATCATCCCCAACATCTCAACCAAAGAGTTAAACGGATAATTTGAAAAGGCTTTCGTAAAAATATCGGCTTTTTGCTCTAGGGTATCGACATGGATCACCTTAATCAGCTGTAGGATCGGTGAATACAAGACGGTTCTATTCTAGTTGAGATTGGCGGAAACAATCACAACTAAGCAATGTAAACAAGTAAACACAAAGAATACTGATAAATGCAATTTGTATTAAGCTTCAATGGTTACAAGTTTACAGAGAAAACTCTAAGAAAAAGCTCACTTGTAAAATGAAACGATACACTACTTATATAGTAAGTTATAATCAAGACAGACCCTTGATTCTAAGGATCAGATCGAACACAAGCCGTTGATCTTGTATACAAGAAGCTATACTACACGTGAAGACAACAAATACTACAAAGGATAACTTTACTCAAACGTCTTCTTATGCATAATTGCTTGGATACTTGGAAGGAGAGCGTTGTTGTCTTTTATTGTTTGCACTAGTAACATTTTTTCTGCATGAGATGTGTCAGAGTTGTAGCAGAAATTTGTCAGTAGTAAAGTCGCTTTTGCTTTGCCAATCAGCAGCAACGATTGATCTTTGGCAGATATGGCTATCAGCAGCAAAGTTGGTGATCCGCATCAAGACTCAACTGTAGAAATAAATAATGATGGCTACAAAATTCTCTTAGTACAAACTGTTGCGGATAAGCTTATCTGCAGCGGATACTTGTTCTTCTGCTGAAGAACAAATTTGCTACGGATAGCCTTATTTGCTGAAGACCAAAGTTGCTGCTGATAGGCATATCATCAGCAGCTGTGGACAGTTGTGTCTTGCTGCTGATCAACAACATTGCTGCTGATAGCCAATCCCACTGAAGATCAAACGTTGCAGCTGACTGGCTTCGATAAAGCAACCATTACCACTGACAACTTTCTGCTGCAACACTGACACACTCCACGCAGAAAGAATGTTACTGGTGCAAGACAATAAAAGACAACGACGCCCTTCTTCCAAGGACTCAAGCAATGATGCCTAAGAAGATGTTTGAGTAAAGATAACTTTTGTAGTTTGCTTGTGTTAGATCTGATCCTTAGAATCAAGGGTCTGTCTTGATTCTAAGTTACTATATAAGTAGTACTTAGAGTTATTGTATACAAGTGCTTTTTGCTTTAGAGTTTTCTCTGTAATCCTGTAATCTTTGAAGCTTGATACACATTGCATTTATCAGTATTCTTCTTGTTTACTTATTTACATTGCTTAGTTGTGATTGTTTTCGCCAATCTCAACTATAATAGAACCATCTTGTATTCACCGATCCTACAAGTGGTATCAGAGCTTTGGCTCACAGATTAAACAAACTCACACTTGTTTAATCATTCTCAGGTTCTATTCAAAACTATCTCTTTCTAAAGTCACCCATTATCACAAATCAAAATGGCACAAAACAGTGGAGTTGAAGATACTGGAAGCATCAGCAGACCACCAAGACTGGTGTTTGGAGAAGACTATGATATGTGGAAGAACATAATGGAAAAACTCTTCTACTATCAAGAATATGGGATGTGGAAATCCATAAAAGATGGACCATACATACCCATAGTGGCCTCCGCTGATTCCGGAGGTACAATGGTTCCCAAAGAATCCTCCAAATACTCTGATGAAGACATCAAGAAAATTGAGGTAGATTTCAAGGCTTTGGGAACCATCTAGATGTGCTTACCAAATGAAGTTTTTCACAACTTCAGAGGATACAAAACTACAAAGGAGCAATGGGAGGCTCTTAAGAAGATGTTTGCTAGTTCAGAGGAAGTAAAAGAAAACAGAAGAGACATCCTAAAGCAACAATATGAAAACTTCGTCTGGAAGGAAGGTGAGTCTCTAACTGTTTTATTTAACAGATATACTTATCTTGTAGGTGAGCTGCAGTGCTCAAAAGTGAAGCTGGAGAATGAAGATATTCTCAAAAAGTTCATCAGGTCTCTACCAAGTTGCTGGACACTCTACACAGTGTCCATCAGATGAACTGAAAATATGAAGACTCTTCAGATGACGAGCTTTTCGGTATGCTAAAAACCTATGAATTAGAGATGATTCAGGCCAAGGAAAGAAGCTCAAGCTACCAAACAGCCTCAACTTCCACCACCACCACCACCTCTTCTGCCCTCCACTCCAACCACTCACGTCCTAGTTCAAGCAACTATTATCCTCACATCGTCACTCATCCCCAAACTCCAACCTCTCAATCAAACAACTCACCATTTCTTCTTGAAGCCCCACCTCAAACAACAACCTCTGCTGCTTTTGTCTCTGAAAACTCAAGCAATATGTCCTTTATCAAGGAAGATCTGGAATGTTTTCATCCAGATGATCTAGAAGAAATGGATATACAACACTCCAATGTCATGCTCTCTCTAAAAAGGTTCAACTCAAGAACATGAAGACCTGTTCCAATCAACAACTCTAACACCAGGGTTGGCTTGGACAAAAGCAAACTGAAGTGTTACAACTGTAACCAACTTGGTCATTTTTGTCACACCCCAACCGACGACGGAAACATCGGGGCGGGACATGTAGACTGTTCATGAGCACATGGTTGACTAAAGTTAAATATATTAAAACGTTACATTTCATTTATAGCACCAAATTCATACAATACAAGAATTCATGAAATACGTAACAAATTTATCTGGTTCAATTAACTAAGTCCACAACCTAAGTGTAGCAACTTGATCAACTCAAACTTTTGTACCTGAAACATGATGAAAACGAGGTCAACTAAAAAGTTGGTGAGCATAAATAGGTTTTGACTCTAAATAGCATCAAAGTGTTATGTGTAAATAAATCCATACAAGTCATGATTAATAAGGCGTTTATGGGGAGTTACTATTGTAAACCAAGAGTACAATCAAACCTTTGTAACTACCATGCAAAATTGTGTTGTCGGTAACAATCACCCCAATCTAGGTGGGTTTGTCAGACTCAATAGATCTATCATTGTTAACGTCGGCTTGATTAGATAATGATTGTACATGTAATTGCACACAAACAGTTAACACACCTAGTACTCAAACATAAAGCTCAAATTGCACACAAATTGAAAAGTGGATTTGTATTGTGTAGTTTGTGTAAATCATTGTAATTGTTCATGTTTCACCCCAAAATTGTAAAACAGTGTAAAAGGGGCTATGTAAAACTCACCTGTAAAATAGGTAGCCTGGAAATCACACGAATTAGTTGTGGCACAAGTGTCGGGCTAACCACAAGATTAACCTATGTTTGAACATTATAATTGTATAAATAATATGCTTAAATGACTAAAGGATGTCATAATGTACCAGGAAATTGAGTGTAGTTGCACTTGGTTATGTAGGAGAATAATTGCTTGAGTCTCAAATGATGTTTACGAGTGTCTTATAAAATGTATATTGTCACACGCCGACCGATGGCGGAATCATCGGGGCGGGACATGTAGACTGTTCTTAAGCACAAGGTTGACTAGATTGAATATATTAAACATCAAATTTCATTGCAAGTAATCCAAACACAACCAAATCCAAGATAGAAACCAAAATTGAAATACATAGAATTCACCAAATCCAAGATAGAAACCAAAATTGAAATACATAGAATTCTTTTATTTAATTTAACTAAGTCCAAGCCTATGTGTAGCACATCTTGATCAATCTCACACATTAGAACCTGAAACATGAATAAAATAAAGTCAACTAAAAAGTTGGTGAGTATAACACAAGTTTATATAGATGGCATATAGTTTGTAAAACAAATCCATACATATCATGATAAATAAGGCATTTATGAGGAGCAGCTATTGTGTAACCATGCACAATCAAACCTTTGTAACTAGCATGGAAAATTGTGTTGTCGGTATCAATCACCCCAATCTGGATGGGTTTGTCAGACTCAATAGATCTATCATTGAAAACCGTCGGCTTAAATAGTTAATGATTGCACATAATCGCATACAAAGGTTAGCACACCTAGCACTCGGGCATAAAGCTCAAATTGCACACATGAATGTAAATAGGATTTGTAGTTGTGTTGTTTGTGTAAATGTAAACATGTAATTCGAATAGTGTTCATATTTCACCCCAAAAATGTAAAAAGAGTAAAAGGGGCTATGAAATACTCACTTGGTTTGAAGGCGTTGCTATCAAAGGTACTAGATAGAATAAAGATCCTTGAATGCACAAGTTAACCTAAAGTGTAATGTATATGGTATTAATAGTGTGCACCAATGTTTAAGTCTAAAGTTGCATTTGGACTTGTGTAATAAGGTCATTGATTTGTAATTGGAGGTATTGAATAAAATATATAAAGTTTGAAAGAGTATTTGTAGAACATTTTGATTAAGGTTTGAGTTTAAATAATTAAATAAGTAATGTAAATAATTTTTTTGTTTATGAACACATTGTAAGTATTAGTTATAAGTTAGTATAATTAAATAATCATTTTTGTTTAAATATAAATTAAATAAATAATTATTTTATTTATTTATTTATAAAATGTAACTTAACCATTTAAATACTTTTTAAATGAAAGGTTTAACAATAATTGTAAATTAAATTTTATAAACTTTAAAAATTAATTTTTCCATTTATTAAATATTTGTTCTTTCTAAATAAGATTAAATGCAACTTTTATAAAATTTAACTATTTTTATTTTGTAATTTAATCAGAATATTTGTGGTTTGAAAAATATATAAAATTTATCATTCTGCCAAGGTTTTAACTCACACACGACCGTGCCTGGGAAGGGCACGATCGTGCTCGAACCACGGGCGCGACCATGCTAATCAGGGCGCGACCGTGTTGATCAAACAGAGGCTTAAACTGATTAAAACGTTAGGCACGACCGTGCCTTGGCCAGGCACGATCGTGTCTATGATTTCAATACACGACTGAGATTAGCCAAAGGGCATGATTGGGTCTGGACAGAAGGACACGACCGCGCTGGTAATCGGCACGACCGCGTCTAATGTGGCACGACCGCGCTAGATGATTAGCGCGACCGTGTCTCTTCCAAAATAGACACGAATTGACTTATTTTTATATTGTTACTGCTGGGAATCATACGACTTTTATTTACCGTGCTATTACGAGTCTGGTTATATAGATTAATTGTATGTAAGTCATGTTTAGAACTGGGTTCGATTAAATCGTTTTTGAATAAGACTCAGATTCGGGTTTCGGACTAATTCTATATTGAGATCCCAAATTAATATGGGGCTTTTGATCTATAGGCTAAATAGACTGTGGAAAGAGTTTCAATTACCCGGATGGACGACGAATTGATAGATGACGGTAGGAAAGGAGTTCTGGCGTCGACGAGTTCGGTCTCCGGCGTCTTCCACTGCACTTCCGGCTAAACCAGTGTGTTCAAGGGTTTCAGAGAGATTCTATGGAGCGATTGATCAAAGGAATTGCACTTTAGAATAGGAGGATTTTGGTTCAAGTGAATGATTTTTGTTTTCTTTGAGATGAATCGATTTCTGTTGTCAGTTGTTACGATTGATAATATTTTTGTCTTTGATAACGAAAGTGAAACGTATATCGGTTACGAAACTCAACGATTCTCGCGTTTAAAACTGATTTTACATTTCAACTGATACTAGGCGCGACCGTGCTAAGGCACCAGGCGCGATCGTTCCAAAGCAAGTTGCGCGACCGTGCCAAGGCACTCGACGCGACCGTGCCAGAACGAGGCGCGACCGTGCCTATTAGGGTTTCTTGAAATTTTTCAACATCAGACCTTGTAACTTTGGTCTTTGACATATTTGTATAAATAAATACTTATGTAGTGTTTTAGTAGGTTATAACCGTGTAAAATTTGCGGGTTAACACTGAAATATAATATTTAATTGATGGTACGAAAAGAAACAAAACAATGTACTAGAATTGAGTTTGAAATGCATTACATTGAATTGACAATACGGATACTAAAAATCAGAAATGTTACAGTCTCCCCGTGTTGAGGGAATTTCGTCCCGAAATTTAGCTAGAGGAAACTACGTCATCAGTGAAAAGATGGGGCGTACTTGAGCTTCATTTGGTCCTCTCGTTCCCAAGTGAAATCAGGACCACGCTTAGACTCCCAACGAACTTTGACAATAGGAATACGACTTCGCTTGAGTTGCTTGATTTCACGATCCAAAATTTCTATCGGTTTCTCAACGAAGTGCATCGTTTCATCAATGTGCACGTCATCCGGCGGTATATGGAGATTCTCATCGGCGAGACATTTCTTCAGATTAGATACATGAAATGTAGGATGCACATTGCCAAGAGAGGGAGGTAACTCGAGTTTGTAAGCCACCTTCCCAATCCTTTCAAGGATTTTGAATGGACCAACATAGCGAGGGGCTAACTTGCCTTTCTTTCCAAAATGGATCACACCCTTCCATGGGGATACCTTAAGAAGAACAAGGTCACCGACTTGGAATTCCAAGGGTTTTCGTCGTTTATCCGCATAACTCTTTTGCCGACTTCTCGCTGTTCGGATGTTGTCACGGATTTGAATAATCTTGTCGGATGTTTCTTGAATTAGCTCGGGACCGGTGATTTGTGCTTCACAAATCTCGTTCCAACAGATGGGAGAACGACACTTGCAACCATAGAGAGCTTCAAATGGAGCCATGTTGATACTCGTGTGGTAGCTATTATTGTAGGAGAACTCGATGAGGGATAAATGTGAATCCCAATTTCCACCAAAATCGATTACACAAGCTCTAAGCATGTCTTCAAGTGTTTGGATTGTCCGCTCGGTTTGACCATCAGTTTGGGGATGGTAAGCCGTGCTCAAATCTATTCGTGTGCCAAGAGCGGTTTGGAGAGATTGCCAAAATCGAGAAGTGAACCGGGCATCTCGATCAGATATTATATTCAAGGGAACACCATGATGGCTCACGATTTCATCAATGTAAATTCGGGCTAGTTTCTCAACCCGATAGTCTTCACGGATAGGCAAGAAATGAGCAGATTTGGTGAGACGATCAATAATCACCCAAATGCTATCGTAACCACTCGAGGTGCGAGGGAGTTTGGTAATGAAATCCATGGCTAAGTTCTCCCATTTCCACACGGGAATTTCCGGTTGTTCAAGTAATCCGGAAGGACGTTGGTGTTCGGCTTTGACTTTGGAACACGTTAGACATTTGGCAACATAGTGAGCAATGTCCTTTTTCATACCGGGCCACCAATATTGCTGGCGAAGATCTAGGTACATTTTATCCGCACCAGGATGAATAGAATAACGAGTCTTGTGAGCCTCGTTCTTGAGAAATGTACGAAGATCATCACGATCGGGAACCCAAATACCGTTCAAGTAATAAAGTAAGCCATTTTGTTTAGATTCAAGCAGAAGTTCAACACCACACGACATTTCCTCGTACATGTTACCCTCGGTGACCGAGACGTGTTGAACTTCTAAGATGCGGTTTTGAATGTCGGTTTGAAATTCGAACACATTGGAGCATGACATGGTTCTTTCGACTCAAAGCGTCGGCTACAACATTCGCTTTGCCGGGATGGTAACGAATCTCGCAGTCATAGTCGTTAAGGAGTTCAACCCAACGTCGTTGCCTCATATTGAGTTCCTTTTTATTGAAGATATGTTGAAGACTTTTGTGGTCGGTGAACACCATGCATTTCGTGCCATAGAGATAATGTCTCCAAATCTTCAATGCGAATACGACCGCACCCAACTCGAGATCGTGCGTCGTATAATTCTTCTCATGAATCTTAAGTTTCCTTGATGCATAAGCGATTACTTTGCCTCGTTGCATGAGGACACAACCGAGACCTTGGTTAGAAGCATCACAGTAGACAACTAGATCATCACTCCCATCAGGGAGAGTCAAAATGGGAGCATTGCACAATTTTTGTTTGAGGGTTTGGAAAGCTTCTTCTTGTTTTGGTCCCCATTCATAAGTCTTACCCTTGTGGGTCAAAGCGGTAAGGGGGACAGCAATTTTTGAGAAGCAAGTAGAACCTTGAAGTTGATCAAAGAGATCATCAATTCTAGGCAAAGGATAACGGTTTTTGATAGTAAGCTTGTTGAGTTCGCGGTAGTCAATACACATGCGAAATGATCCATCCTTCTTTTTTATGAATAGGACGGGTGCACCCCATGGTGAATGACTTGGACGAATGAATCCCTTGTCGGAGAGCTCTTGAAGTTGACTTGCAAGTTCTTGCATTTCAGAAGGTGCAAGACGGTATGGAGCTCTAGCCACGGGGTTAGCTCTGGGCACAAGATCGATGCGAAATTCTACTTGACGAACGAGTGGAAGACCGGATAAATCTTCGGGGAATACTTCAGGAAAACCTCGGATAATGGGGATATCTTGAATACTCTTCTTTTTTACATCCTTTTGAACGATATGGGCCAAAAAGGCCACGTACTTCTTTCGTAAGTACTTTTGAGCAGTAGTGCATGACATTAGCTTAAGCCCTTTACAAGGCTTTTCACCAAAGACTCTTAGTGTTTCTCCCGATGGTAGAGGTATTCGGATGCACTTCTTGAAACAAATGACTTCGGCATGATGATTTGATAGCCAATCCATGCCTATGATGATATCAAAGCTTCCTAGTGGCATTGGAACAAGGTTGATTGGGAATGTATGATCATTAAGTTCTAAAGAGCAATCATAGATAATGGATTCAATTGTAAGAGAGTCACCATTTGCTACTTCAACGGTAATGTTTTCTCTAAAAGGGATCGTGTCTTTGCAAGTAAAGGTTCAAACTTAAGTAACACAAAACTTTTATCGGCACCGGTATCGAATAAAATGGAGGCATATTGACTATTAACAAGAAACGTACCATTGACCACATCATTTTTGGCTTGAGCTTCATTGGCATTTATGTTGAAAGCACGCCCACGAGCTCCACCTTGTCTAGCATTGACTAACTTTGGGCATTGATCACGGAAATGGTTCGGGTTGCCACACTCATAACATGCTCACCCATTTGCAATAGCGGGTACACTTTGATTAGCCACTTGGGTGTTGGTTTGGTTTGGTAGGTTGATTTGGCCCGCAAGAGCTTTGGCCCTACAAACATTAAATGTATGGCCATATTTCCCACAATAAGTACAAAGGCCACATGGGATGCCTTGGGGATGATGGTAGTTGCAGGTGGCACAAAGTGGGTAGATTCCCACATATGGCTTTTTGGCCAGTGCTTGAACCATAGGTGCAGTTTGGTTAACAGGAATAGCAGGAGTGACCACAGCATAGTTTCTAGTCTTCCTTTTCCTATTATTGCGGGAGGGTTCAGTTGTGGCTTCTTTGTTGTGGGTAGGAGGGGTTATAGTGTCAGAAACTTTCTTGGTGCCCTTTTTAGTAAGGGTCCCCGCCTTCACGTGATTATCGGTAAAGGTAGCGGAAAAACGGTTGGCATTTTCAAGTGTTGCGGGATTCCTTCCTAGGACAGTATCTTGAATTTGCCTAGGTAGTCCCCCAATATACTTTTCAATGCAGCGGGACAAAGGAGTGACCATATGGGGCACAAGAAGACTCAACTCATGGAACCGAGTTGTGTATGCCAAGTTTTCACCACTATCTTGGGCAAGATCCCAAAATTCGGCTTCAAGTTTCTTTACTTCATTTCGAGGACATAATTCATCGGTCATTAGCCTTTTAACCTCATCCCAAGGTAAGGCCATTGCTACATCCACACCCCAATTTCTTTTCTCCCCATTCCACCACGTGAGTGCCCGTTTTTGTAGGACACTTGTGGCATGACGAACACGAAGGTTGTCGGTGCAGTCACTGTTGAGAAAAGTATTCTCAATGCTTTCGAACCATTGAAAGAGTCCGGTAGCTCCTTCGGTACCATAGAACTTGAGGGGATTGCACGAGTTGAAATGCTTGAAGGTGCATTGAGATGGGTTGTTACCACCATTTCCACCATTACCAGCATTACCACTATTACTACCATTTCCACCATTGTTGCCATTGGTGGCACTATTAGCTTGAGTGAGTTGTGTCACGAGTTGTGCAAGTATAGCAGCAATGTCGGTATTGGTGTTGGCCGCGGGAGCACGACGAGGAGGCATTCTACAGATTTTCACAATACAAGAAAAGGTGTAAGAACTTATGAGAATTGTTTGGATTTAATAGAATAAGATAGCAAAATAAATAGATAATCATAGTTTCGATTGTACTCAAATAGTGATATAATCACTCGAATACTATGACACATTAAGGTTAATTAAACTTATATAATTTTCAAGGAGACATGCTTTAGCCTATAAGTAAACACTCATCCCGGGAATTCGCAGGAAAGCATACGGGTCCCTCGGTTGATTGGGATTTATGCGAAATGCTTTCCTAGACAGAAAACCCAGAATACAGGTGTCACCCTTCCAGATTGCACGTGTCCTCAAATAATTAACAAAGTTTAAAAACCTTAACGAGAAAATAAAGAAATTTTTATGAATTTAGCTTCATGAAGTTTCCACATGCTTAGGAAGGTAAATATAGAGAAGAAAATAAGAATATTATGAGGTTTTAGGATATAGGGAAGGATATTGTTTATTTTAATTTATTATTTAAGTATATACTAATAAGTCATGGATTTTTAATAAATAAGTCATCAAATAAAATAATAACTAATCATAGTAAGCATGTTGCACATAGCATGTAACACATAATATATAAAATATAGCATGTAGCATATAACATGTAGTCATGAAACATAGCATAAGTAGGTGTCCTAAAGTTATAGTCTAGGTCAAGGTGTCTAATAACCTAATTCCCTATAACCAAGGCTCCGATACCAATCTGTCACACCCCGACCGATGGCGGAATCATCGGGGCGGGACATGTAGACTGTTCATAAGCACAAGGTTGACTAGATTGAATATATTAAACGTCAAATTTCATTGCAAGTAATCCAAACACAACCAAATCCAAGATAGAAACCAAAATTGAAATACATAGAATTCTTTTATTTAATTTAACTAAGTCCAAGCCTATGTGTAGCACATCTTGATCAATCTCACACATTAGAACCTGAAACATGAATAAAATAAAGTCAACTAAAAAGTTGGTGAGTATAACACAGGTTTATATAGATAGCATATAGTTTGTAAAACAAATCCATACATATCATGATAAATAAGGCATTTATGGGGAGCAGCTATTGTGTAACCATGCACAATCAAACCTTTGTAACTAGCATGCAAAATTGTGTTGTCGGTATCAATCACCCCAATCTGGGTGGGTTTGTCAGACTCAATAGATCTATCATTGAAAACCGTCGGCTTGAATAGTTAATGATTGCACATAATCGCATACAAAGGTTAGCACACCTAGCACTCGGCATAAAGCTCAAATTGCACACATAAATGTAAATAGGATTTGTACTTGTGTTGTTTGTGTAAATGTAAACATGTAATTTGAATAGTGTTCATGTTTCACCCCAAAAATGTAACAGAGTAAAAGGGGCTATGAAATACTCACTTGGTTTGAAGGTGTTGCTAACAAAGGTACTAGATAGAATAAAGATCCTTGAATGCACAAGTTAACCTAAAGTGTAATGTATATGGTATTAATAGTGTGCACCAATGTTTAAGTCTAAAGTTGCATTTGGACTTGTGTAATAAGGTCATTGATTTGTAATTGGAGGTATTGAATAAAATATATAAAGTTTGAAAGAGTATTTTTAGAACATTTTGATTAAGGTTTGAGTTTAAATAATTAAATAAGTAATGTAAATAATTTTTTTGTTTATGAACACATTGTAAGTATTAGTTATAAGTTAGTATAATTAATTAATCGTTTTTGTTTAAATATAAATTAAATAAATAATTATTTTATTTATTTATTTATAAAATGTAACTTAACCATTTAAATACTTTTTAAATGAAAGGTTTAACAATAATTGTAAATTAAATTTTATAAACATTAAAAATTAATTTTTCCATTTATTAAATATTTGTTCTTTCTAAATAAGATTAAATGCAACTTTTATAAAATTTAACTATTTTTATTTTGTAATTCAATCAGAATATTTGTGGTTTGAAAAATATATAAAATTTATCATTCTGCCAAGATTTTAACTCACACACGACCGTGCGTGGGAAGGGCACGATCGTGCTCGAATCACGGGCGCGACCATGCTAATCAGGGCGCGACCGTGTTGATCAAACAGAGGCTTAAACTGATTAAATCGTTAGGCACGACCGTGCCTTGGTCAGGCACGATCGTGTCTATGATTTCAAGACACGACTGAGATTAGTCAAAGAGCATGATTGGGTCTGGACAGGAGGACACGACGGCGCTGGTAATCGGCACGACCGCGTCTAATGTGGCACGACCGTGCTAGATGATTAGCGCGACCGTGTCTCTTCCAAAACAGACACGAATTGACTGATTTTTATATTGTTACTGCTGGGAATCATAGGGCTTTTATTTACCGTGCTATTACGAGTCTGGTTATATAGATTAATTGTATGTAAGTCATATTTAGAACTGGGTTCGATTAAATCATTTTTTAATAAGACTCAGATTCGGGTTTCGGACTAATTCTATATTGAGATCCCAAATTAATATGGGGCTTTTGATCTATAGGCTAAATAGACTGTGGAAAGAGTTTCAATTACCCGGATGGACGACGAATTGATAGATGACGGTAGGAAAGGAGTTCCGGCGTCGACGAGTTCGGTCTCCGGCGTCTTCCACTGCACTTCTGACTAAACCAGTGTGTTCAGGGGTTTCAGAGAGATTATATGGAGCGATTGATCAAGGGAATTGCACTTTAGAATAGGAGGATTTTGGTTCAAGTGAATGATTTTTGTTTTCTTTGAGATGAATCAATTTCTGTTGTCAGTTGTTACGATTGATAATATTATTGTCTTTGATAACGAAAGTGAAACGTATATCGGTTACGAAACTCAACGATTCTCGCGTTTAAAACTGATTTTACGTTTCAACTGATACTAGGCGCGACCGTGCCTAAACGAGGCGCGACCGTGCTAGGGCACCAGGCGCTATCGTTCCAAAGCAAGTCGCGCGACCGTGCCAAGGCACTCGACGCGACCGTGCCAGAACGAGGCGCGACCGTACCAGAACGAGGCGCGACCGTGCCTATTAGGGTTTCTTGAAATTTTTCAACATCAGACCTTGTAACTTTGGTCTTTTACATATTTGTATAAATAGATACTTATGTAGTATTTTAGTAGGTTATAACCGTGTAAAATTTGCGGGTTAACATTGAAATATAATATTTAATTGATGGTACGAAAAGAAACGAAACAGTGCACTAGAATTGAGTTTGAAATGCATTACATTGAATTGACAATACGGATACTAAAAATCAGAAATGTTACATATATGAACATAGGGTTTCATTTGTTTTGAAAACAATTGAGTATGTATATATGTGAATAACTAAGTTATGTATTTTCGTTCATAAATAGACAATTTAAATGGATAATTAGTTTGCTCTGGTTAATAAATAAATAAACGAGAGAATAATAATTAATTGAATAAAATAGGTAATTAGATACTTAAATAATACAAGCCTTGATGAAAAATAGTATTGAAAATTGGATTATGGAAAAGAATAGGTAAATGAGTCTCCTTTTCGTTTGCGAATGTGAAAACTAATATTTGAATAAACGAATGATATTTACTTAAATAAACAAATACATAAATAGATAGTGTCTTTTGACTGAAATGAGTAGATAAATATATAAATAGTTATCCTTTGAATATAAGTGGATAAATAAATGAATACATTAATAAATAATTGAATAAACTATTTATCATAGATACTAAACAAAATATTTTATTTAGTTAGTTTGATTTCCTTAAAAATTAAATACGAAAATAGTGTTCTAACTAATTTAATAATTAAGTCATATTTAATTATTATTTAAAAGTATAAGTTTTGATTTAAATAATTTTATGGTATAAAGAGGGTGTGTAAATCTTTACAACAATGAAAATTTTGAACTATATATTCAAATTTTAACTTGTAACCCAAGGGTTTTAGATAAAATAATTTGTTAAAGATGTGGTTTTGAATAAGTCTAAGTTTATTAGATTTAAATACAAATGTTCTCTTGAAAGTTGAATATTTTAATTTATTAAAATAAGTCTTGGTATTCCATCGTCTAGAAAATGATGTTTTATAAAAGTACATGAGTTTATATGCAAGTTGGTATATGCATATGTGTGTAGGTGAGAGTATAAATCAAGGAAAAATTAAAATTAAAAAGAATCAGCATCGCCGGGTTCGAACTCACGACTTGTCGTGAGGGGAGGGAGTGGCATAACCAGTTGGTCTAGGCTATTGACTTGATAAGAATCAGGATCATTTTTTTTTTAAAACTAACAGCCCAATCCTTCCATCATCTTCCCCATTCGCCTGATTAAAGCCCTAGCCTACAAATCGTCGCGATTGCACACAGGTGCGAGCCCAAAACCTTAGTGCTTTTATTCATGAGATTGAAACGAGTTTAGAGAGGGATTGGTTACCAGAAATGGCTGCGTGAAGATGGAGATCGATGGGAAGCAGTGAGCTTTGAGTTCTTCGGATTGAATCGAGTTCTAGAGACGCAATGGGTTGAGGTTGAATGATCAGGGTGTGTCAAAGAGGTGTCGCAGAGGTGTGTGAGTTGGTTATCGGCTCCAATTTCATTCAAAATGTTAGATTTGAGTTGGTTCGATTATGGGAACGGTTATGGGAATGGTTTTGATTAATTTGTTTGATTAGGACATAATTTCTCCATTATAGCCATTTGATTTAGGTCGAAAACGCTTCCATAATAACAGTATGCATTCTAGTTCACGAATTTGATTGTTTCCAAAACCGAAATTGGTGGAATTTGTTCTTGTTGACTTTTAGGAGTCGTATTTCATGAGAGGGTCAAACCCATGAAGAATGTCCAAATTTAGGAAGGTGAGGTTCAAATTGGGGGGTTCTTTGGCAATTAAATGGGAGTTCAAATGGAATAAAAGGGGTTCAAGTCCTATTTATTTGTTTTAATTCCAAATTATTTATATCAAAGAAATTTATAAGATTTATAAAAAAAATTATCTAATTGCTATTATAAACAATTTTATACAGCAATAAATTTCATTTTGTTATAGAATTACAATTTGTGTAAACGCGTTAACAATTTTATAAGTTTACATATTTAAACATAATTGGATATATGTATATACTTGAGAAGATGTAAACACATGATTCAAACTCATGAGTTTTAATTTATTTATAGAATTAAGTTGTATACTTGATTTAATCAGTATAACTAAATATATAGATATTTATATATACTCATAATAAATATATACATATATATATATATAATAATAATAATATACTTGCGTGCGTTATATATATATAAATAAGAAATAATGCGAAATGCGAGGTTGAAATTTTGACTTGATACATGTTTAAAAGTAATAATTTAATGTGATATATGTTCTTTGGGCAGGTATGGGACTTTAAAAGAAAAATTATGGCCTAATAATCATAGATGTTACAGTATCCCCATGTTGAGGGAATTTTGTACCGAAATTTAAGTGGTGGAGACTACTGAGACAGGAAAGAGGTGTAGGTGTTTGAACTTCATTTGATCTTCGCGTTCCCAAGTAATATCAAGGCTACACTTAGATTCTCAATGAACTTTGAAGGTTGGGTTGAGGAGTACAATTGTTAACAAGATTTAGGTGTGTTTCTTAAAGTCGGGTGTGGATAATGATAATGAATTTAGTTTTGAAAAGAACTTAAGGAGGAATCTTCCAAATAATAATTTGGATTCTAAAGGTGAAATGCATTACTTAGAATGGATTTGATGGAAATTTGATGATCAGGGTTTGATTAAGGTGTAGTCTAATATGCTCAGAAGTTGTAAGTGGATAAGAGAGTTCACAAACACAGGCCTAGGTCAAAACTTCACGCGATATGAACAACGCTACTTCCGATAATATGACAGAGGACTTATATATAGGAAGTACCATCGACGTATCCAGCATGCCCTTGTCATTTCACATTAGTTTTGTTGCTTTATATCACGATAGGTTTTAGGTCTCAACACATGATAGAATTCACTATGTTTTCCCTGTGCTTATTTTAATCATTACATGTGCACCCGTAATTATTCAAATTGTCGAATGGTCCGTATAGTTCATCCCATTATGTGTGTGGGTCTAGGGGGTAACCCAAAATCACTTAATTCATAACTATTGTTTTCACGTATGTGTTGCTAACAAATAACTATGTCCATAGATAGTAGAGTCAATCAGGTACTAAAGAGTAATAACGTGACATTATTTAAGGTTCCATAGATTCCTCGTGTTTGAACAAGAATATGTCAAACCCCGAGTATCGTTCATGGATAAGGTGAATAATCATGCCTTGTGTGTGATGTACTAAATTAATTGCAATAATGTAAACAATCTAATTCCGTGTATAATGTAAGAACTCAAGTTTCCATGTATGATCTAGTGTCATGTACATTGTAAACAAATAGATTTCATGTATAATGTGAACAATTTAGTATAAAATAATTTTTCGTGTATGACGTAAACAATTTAGCATATTGTATTTTGTAAATGTAAACAATTTAGCATCATGTATATGGTAAGAAGTGAATTTCATGTATGATGTTAACAACTTAGTAACATGTATTTTGTAAACAAATAAACTTTCATGTGTAATATAAACAATTTAGTATCATGTATGTTGTATAATGTGCACAATTTAGTATCACGTACTTCGTAACTAGAATAAGTTTCAGATATAATGTGAGTAACGTAGCATCATGTATATTGTATAGTGTGAACAATTTGGTATTATGTATTCTGCAAACAACTAAGTTTCATGTATTTTGTGATCAATCCACTATAATGTATATTGCAAAAAAGTTTTGTGTATTATGTGATTGGTATAACATTATGTATATTGCAACTAAGTTTCATGTATTATGTGACTGTGTATAATATGTTCAGTCTAGTATCATGTATCAAAACAACAAGTTTCAGGTATCATGTGATTAAATTATCATGCATATTGTAAACAACTAAGTTTTATGTATCATGTGATCGTGTATGATGTGATCAATCATGTATCAATCAAACAAGTTTCATGTATCATGTGGTGATCCTATTATCATGCATATTGTAAACGACTAAGTTTTATGTATCATGTGATTATCCTAGTATCATGCATATTGTAAACAATTAATTTTTATGTATCCTGTGATCGTGTATGATGTGCTCAATCATGTATCAAACAAACAAGTTTCATGAATCATGTGATTGTTCATTAGTAAGTTATTGAATCTCATGAGTAATGTAAAATATCGAATTTGCAAGTAGTCGAGTGTTGCAGACAAACGTGTTGTTTGGCGTTCATGAATAATGTGGGTAGTTGGATTTTAACTCTGAAATCTTGTTGAGGTTTATATGGGTGACTAATGCCTACGCGAAATGTGTTAGTTTATTGCAGTGTCTAGTAAAATCATACATTTCTGGATGTGTAAGATAACGAGATGGTTGTGTAGATATTTAGAGCAGTGTGCTTACGAATAACTTATTTGTGCTCTTTGTTTGTAATTAAATAAGTAGTTGTAGTTTAATCTTGTTTGTAAAATGATGAAAAGCAGTTGAATAATTAAATGAAAACCCTTTTTATTTTATTTCAAATTATAAGAAGACTATTTTAAGAGAAAATAATGGCTAAATTATTAATAACTAAGCCAAGGTTTAATAATAATTAATTTAACGAGAAAAGTCGTAATTTAATTATTAATAAAAAATAATGTTTTCATAAAACAAGTTGTATTAAATTTTCCTTACAAGGTGAAAATGTTTATAGAAAATTTATATTTCAGCTACTATCTAAAGGTTTGATAAACTTTTTGTTTGAACAAAATAACGATGTTGTTTAATTTAGATAATAAAATAATTAGTTACAAAAAAGGCTTAGGTATGTGTACCAAGTTGTAATAAATGAAACGATAATGTTTAGATTGTACTCATTTGATAATATAATCAAATGGATACATTGACAAATCAATATGATTCAAATTCCTATATTTTCAAGAAAACATGCTTTAGCCTATAAGTGAACACTCACTTCGGGAATTCCCAGGGAAGCATACGAATCCTTCGGTTGATTTTTGGAAATATATGAAATGCTTTCCTAGATAGAAGACCCAAAGTACAGGCACTCACCCTTCCGGATTGCACATGTTCTTTACTAATTTTCAGAACTCAAGACTTTGACGGGATTTAAAAAAATCTCAATAGGCTTTAGGCTTAAGAGTTTAATTTTTTGTTCACAAATGATGATGGTGACATGTGTGTGGGATTTAAGGGTGTATGAAGAATTTGTTTTGTATGTGTGTGTATTAAACTTAGGATGACACTTAATGAATCAAATAGGTAGCATGTAGATAGCCATGAATATAAGCACAAGAGTTATCAATTAGTGTAACACATAGAGTATTAAGTATTGTAGCATGTATTGTCATTTCTTAGGATAACATGTAAAAATATTTGCCCAAAGTATTATTCATGAAATCATGTAGTATCATGGCATATTGTGGGTGTCCTAAGTTATAGTCTAGGTCAAAAGTGTCTAATAACCAAATTCCCTATATCAAAGTCTCTGATACCAATCTGTCACACCCCAACCAACGGCGAAAATGTCGGGGCGGGACATGTAGATTGTTCATGAGCAATAGCACCAAATTCATACAATACAAGAATTCATGAAATACGTAACAAATTTATCTGGTTCAATTAACTAAGTCCACAACCTAAGTGTAGCAACTTGATCAACTCAAACTTTTGTACCTAAAACATGATGAAAACGAGGTCAACTAAAAAGTTGGTGAGCATACATAGGTTTTGACTCTAAATAGCATCAAAGCGTTATGTGTAAACAAATTGTAAAGTGGATTTGTATTGTGTAGTTTGTGTAAATCATTGTATTTGTTCATGTTTCACCCCAAAAATGTAAAACAGTGTAAAAGGGGCTATGTAAAACTCACCTGTAAAATAGGTAGCCTGGAAATCACACTAATAAGTTATGGCACAAGTGTCGGGCTAACGACAAGATTAACGTATGTTTGAACATTATAATTGTATAAATAATATGCTCAAATGACTAAAGGAGGTCATAATGTACCAGGAAATTGAGTGTAGTTGCACTTGGTTATGTAGGAGAATAATTGCTTGAGTCTCAAATGATGTTTACGAGTGTCTTATAAAATGTATATGAACATAAGGTTTCATTTGTTTTGAAAAAAATTGAGTATGTATATATGTGAATAACTAAGTTATGTATTTTCGTTCATAAATAGACAATTTAAATGGATAATTAGTTTGCTCTGGTTAATAAATAAATAAATGAGAGAATAATAATTAATTGAATAAAATAGGTAATTAGATACTTAAATAATAGAAGCCTTGATGAAAAATAGTATTGAAAATTGGATTATGGAAAAGAATAGGTAAATGAGTCTCCTTTTCGTTTGCGAATGTGAAACTTAATATTTTAATAAAGGAATGATATTTACTTGAACAAACAAATACATAAATAGATAGTGTCTTTTGACTGAAATGAGTAGATAAATATATAAATAGTTTTCCTTTGCAAATAAGTGGATAAATAAATGAATACATGAATAAATAATTGAATAAACTAATTATCATAGATACTAAACAAAACATTTTATTTAGTTAGTTTGATTTCCTTGAAAATTAAATGTGAAAATAGTGTTCTAACTAATTTAATAATTAAGTCATATTTAATTATTATTTAAAAGTATAAGTTTTGATTTAAATAATTTTATGGTATAAAGAGGGGTGTAAATCTTTACAACAATGAAAATTTTGAACTATATATTCAAATTTTAACTTGTAACCCAAGGATTTTAGATAAAATAATTTGTTAAAGATGTGGTTTTGAATAAGTCTAAGTTTATTAGATTTAAATACAAATGTTCTCTTGAAAGTTGAATATTTTAATTTACATGAGTTTATATGCATGTTGGTATATGGATATGTGTGTTGGTGAGAGTATAAATCAAGGAAAACTAAAAATTAAAAAGAATCAGCATCGTCGGGTTTGAACTCGCGACCTGTCGTGAGGGGAGGGAGTGGCTTAACTAGTTGGTCTAGGCTATTGATTTGATAAGAATCGGGATCGTTTTTTTTAAAACTAACAGCCCAAGCCTTCCATCATCTTCCCCATTCGCCTGACTAAATCCCTAGCCTACAAATCGTTGCGATTGCACACAGGTGCGAGCCCGAAACCTTAGGGCTTTTATTCATGAGATTGAAACGAGTTTAGAGAGGGATTGGTTACCAGAAATGGCTGCGTGAAGATGGAGATCGATGGGAAGCAGTGGGCTTTGAGTTCTTCGGATTGCATCGAGTTCTAGAGACGCAATGGGTTGAGGTTGAATGATCAGGGTGTGTTAAAGAGGTGTCGCAGAGGTGTGTGAGTTGGTTATCGGCTCCAATTTCATTCAAAATGTTCGATTTGAGTTGGTTCGATTAAGGGAATGGTTTTGATTAATTTGTTTGATTAGGACATAATTGCTCCATTATAGCCATTTGGTTTAGGTCAAAAACGCGTCCGTAATAACATCAGGTAATCTCGTTCGCGAATTTGATTGTTTCCAAAACCGAAATTGGTGGAATTTGTTCTTGTTGACTTTTAGGAGTCAATTTTCGTGAGAGGGGTCAAACCCAAGAAGAATGTCCAAATTTAGAAAGGTGAGGTTCAAATTGGGGGGTTCTTTGGCAATTAAATGGGAGTTCAAATGGAAGAAAAAGGGGTTCAAGTCCTATTTATTTGTTTTAATTCCAAATTATTTATATCAAAGAAATTTATAAGATTTATAAAAAAAATTATCTAATTGCTATTATAATCATTTTTATACAGCAATAAATTTCATTGTTTTATAGAATTACAATTTGTGTAAACGCATTAACAATTTTATAAGTTTACATATTTAAACATAATTGGATATATGTATATACTTGAGAAGATGTAAACACATGATTCAAACTCATGAGTTTTAATTTATTTATAGAATTAAGTTGTATACTTGATATAATCAGTATAACTAAATATAAAGATATTTATATATACTCATAATAAATATATACATATATATATATATATATATATATATAATATACTTGCGTGCGTTATATATATAAATAAGAAATAATGCAAAATGCGAGGTTGAAATTTTGACTTGATACATGTTTAAAAGTAATAATTTAATGTGACATATGTTCTTTGGGCAGGTATGGGACTTTAAAAGAAAAATTATGGCCTAAAAATCATAGATGTTACAATTTTGCTAGGGAATGCAAGGCACTAAAGGCAAACCCAAGTGCTGCTCATACTAGACAAGCTCACCAAGCTCAATCAAGACAGTAACATGCCACTCCTCATACACCAACTGCAGCTTGTGCAGCTGTTGGAACTGATGACTTTGACTGGAGCTTTCAGTATGAGGATATTCCTGCCAACAATCAAGCTCTCATTGCAGGCACATCATAGATACCACCTTAGGGACAGCCAGGTCACAAGAATAACACCTGGGTGGTAGACTGTGGCTGTTCCAGGCACATGACAGGCAACAGATCCATCCTTTCCAACTTCAGACATTTCAATGGAGGATATGTTGCCTTTAGAAGTGACTCAAAAGGAGGATCTATTACTGGACAAGGAACTGTGTCCAATGAAAGAATGAGTATTGAAAAGGTAAACTATGTCAAAGAATTGGACTTCAATCTCATGAGTGTTTCCCAGGTCTGTGATCAGAAGCATTGGATGCTCTTCACAGATAAAGAATGCCTTGTACTGTCTCCTGGCTTATCCAAACCTCCTATAGAAAAGATTTTGTTAACTGCTCAGAGAAAAGAAAATCTTTATGTGCTTGACATGAATAATGTCACTCCATTTGGCAGTGTATCTTGTTTTCTGTCAAAAGCTTCAGTTGATGAATCAGCTCTCTAGCACAGGAGATTAAGCCATGCTAACATGAAAACCATAAACAAATTGGTGAAGAATAATCTTGTCAGAGGGCTTCCTGATAAAGAATTCTAGCTAGAAGATCATTGCATTGCTTGCTTGAAGGGGAAGAAACACAAGAGTTCTCACAAGCCCAAAACCTTAAACACAAATGACACTCCATTACAGCTGCTGCATATGGATCTCTTTGGTCCTACAAATATTATTTCAATGGGTAAGAAGTCATACTATCTGGTGATAACTGATGACTACACCAGATTCTCATGGGTATACTTCTTGAGAACAAAAGATGAAACTACAGAAATTCTCAAATCCTACATCCTTAGGGTAGAGAATCAAAGCAATCAGAAGGTAAAGATTATATGGTTTGATCAGGGCACAGAGTTCAAGAACCACACTTTGAACTGTTTCTGTGAGAGCAAGGGAATAGAAAGGCAATACAATGCTCCAAGAACTCCTCAACAAATTGGAGTTGCTGAAAGAAGAAACAGAACTCTAATTGAGTTAGCAAGATCTATGTTGGCTGACTCAAAACTGCCTCTCACATTCTGGGCAGAAGCAGTAAGCACAGCCTGCTATGTGCAAAATAGAGTTCTCATAGTCAACCCTCTCAGCAAGACACCTTATGAACTATGGTTCCAAAGAGTTCCCTACATTAGATTTCTAAAATCTTTTGGATGTCTATGCACAATTCTGATCACACGTGGGGTTTTTCCTAAGTTTGGTGCCAAATCTGATTAAGGATATTTTGTAGGCTATTCCTCTCAATCCAAGGCCTACAGAGTATTCAACTCAAGAACAAGAATTATGGAAGAATCAGTCAATGTGGAATGTAGAGAACACATTGTCTGTGAACAGGGAAAAGAACTGACTATTTGACATAGACTCCTTCACCCAAATATTTGAGCCTCTCATCTTCTCAATTATGGAGTGTACCTCTTCTCAAGCACCTGCTTTCACTTTCTCCTCTGACTACAGACTGGATTTTCCTAAATATTCTATCAGTCTGAGAAGACCATCCATTGATCCTCCATCTGTTATGGAAGCCATTGAAGCAAGTGAAGCCAGAACCACAATTTCCAATGTCACCAGCAGCAGACTGTCTGAAAATGAAAATTTGAATGAAGACTCTTCGGTAAATGCTGCAGATGCTGCAAATACTATTGCTGATAATACTGATGTAGCTGTTGATATTTAAGACTCTTCAACCATGAATGACGAAATCCCTGATCAAAATCAAAGCAAACTTGAGCAAGGGATACAGTTGGAGGTGGTACCAGCACAAAGGATCAACAATGAACATCCTCTGGAAAATATTATTGGCCAAGTTCACCAAGGACTTCTAACAAGAAGCAAATCTCATGAGGCCAATATATGTTTGTTTTCATGTTTTCTATCTCAGGTGGAACCCAAGAAGATAGATGAAGCTCTAAAACATAGCAGTTGGATTGAGGCAATACAGGAAGAATTGCTGCAATTCAAGAGACATGATGTCTAGAAACTTGTTGATCTTCCACCTGGTCAATCTGTCATTGGCACAAGATGGGTATTCAGGAACAAGCAAGATGAGAGAGACATTGTAGTTAAGAACAAAGCCAGACTTGTAGCTCTAGGCTACACTCAGGAAGAGGGAATTGACTATGATGAAGACTTTGCTCCTGTTGCCAGGCTGGAGGCCATCAGAATCTTCCTGCCATTTGCTGCATCTAAGAATTTCATGGTCTATAAAATGGATGTCAAGAGTGCCTTTCTGTATGGGAAGATTGGTGAAGAAGTATATGTCAAACAGCCTCCAGGCTTTGTAGATCCTGCATACCCTAACCAAGTGTTCAAACTAGACAAAGCTCTGTATGGCTTACATCAAGCCCCAAGAGCCTGGTATGACATTTTGTCTGGATATCTACTAAGCAACAACTTCAGAAGAGGTGCCATTGACCAGACCTTGTTTATCAAAGATGAAGGGGGAGAAATCTTACTGGTACAAATCTACATTGATGAGATCATCTTTGGATCAACAATGAAGAAATTGTGTACAGACTTTGAGATCCTGATGTACTCAAAGTTTGAAATGAGTTCAATGGGTGAACTAAATTTCTTTCTAGGTCTTCAAGTCAAACAAGTTCCAAATGGAATCTTCATCAGCCAATCCAAATATTTCAAGAGCATTTTGGAAAAATTCAAGATGGCTAACTGCTCTGCTGAAAGAACCCCTATGCAAGTGCACCATCAGCTGACTCCAGACAAAGATGGTCAAGTCACTGATCAACATCAGTACCATGCAATGATAGGGTCACTCATGTATCTCACTGCCTCAAGGCTAGATATCATGTTTGCAGTATGTCTCTATGCAAGATTCCAAGTAGCTACAAAGATTTCACTTCTTCAAGCGGTCAAGAGAATTTTTAGATACGTAAAGGGAGCCCCAAGACTTGGGCTATGGTACTCTAAAAATGATAAGTTCAATCTGTATGCATACACTGACACTGATTATAGGGGATGCAACTTGGACAAAAAGTCCACATCAGGGGGATGTCAGTTTCTTGGAGGGAGACTAATTTCATGGCAGTGCAAGAAGCAAATATGTGTTTCAACTTCTACAACAGAATCAGAATACATTGCGGCTTCAAGTTGCTGTGTACAAGTCATCTGGATACAAAATCAAATGCTGGATTATGGGATGACTTTCATTGCAACTCCAATTCACATTGACAACATGAGTGCTATATCAATCACAAACAATCCGGTGCAGCACTCCAAGGCAAAACACATTGACATCAGGTATCACTTCATCAGAGATCAAGCTGAGAAAAAGAGAATTATTTTAACCAAAGTTCATACCAATTAGCAATATGTTGATTTGTTTACAAAACCTTTTGATGAAGCTAGATTTAGATATTTAGTTGAATCTATTGGTATGAAGAACTTTGATTAGAATATGTCTCTAAAATTTTGTTTTTGTAAATGTGTTTGTCTTTTGTTATAAATAAAAGTTATAAGTCAGCAGCATCCATTTCTTGCTGCTGACAGCTTTAATCATCAGCAGCAAAGATTTTGCCACTAACTGCTTTAAGTTATTAGCAGGAACAAGTTTCCTACATATAGCTTTAAGACTGTCAGCAACAGCATCCTTGCTGCAGATTATTGCATCCATCCGCAGCAAAGAATTTGCCACTGTCTGCTTTAAGTTATCAGCAGGAACAAGTTTCCAGCGGATAGCTTTAAGGCTGTCAGCAGCAACATCCTTGTTGCAGATCATTGCATCCATCAGTAGCAATTAAGTTTGCTGCTGACAGACTTAACCATCTGCTGCAACCAAGCTTGCAGCGGATAGACTTAACTATCCGCAGTAACCAAGTTTGCTGCTGATGGGTAAAAATAAGTCTAAATTAACTTTTACCCACTGTAAAAATTATCTTCAGTCTTTACCATGACTGCTATAATGTATTACAACTGTAACCGTAAAAGGTGAATGAGGTTGTACTGTACAAGTAAGTTTGCTTTTTCCCTCCTCTGCCGTTATAACTCAAATCAATTTCTCCATAACCTCTTCACATTCAATTTCAACCTAACCCTTATCATTTTCTCTCAAACCTCCATAAGCATTCAAAGCCTTCCATACTTAACCACATTTCAAAACCTTCATCCTTCCCTCCAAACCTAACAAATGGCAGAGGTAGACATAAACCGTCCCGATGATAAGTTTTCTCCATACCACAACCTCACAACATACTTAATAAAAGGGAAGAAGTCCGAGGGGTTCGATGATATAATCGATTTTCTTTGTCGATCAAAGATATATTTTGCCCTAACCGTCAACCCACTCATTTACATTCCTCACATGGAGGATTTATGGAAATCTGCCGTCTTTTCTACCGAACAGGGGATACCCCAAATCAAAGCCTAGGTAGATGGCAAAGAATCCTACATCAACTATCCAAAGTTGCTGATGATTTTCCTATCAGCAGTATCAAGTGTTTGATGCTGCTGAGAAGCCTATCAGCAGCAACTTTGTCTTCAGCAGATAAGGCTGTCCACAGCAGGGTTGTCCATCAGCATGAGAACAACTATCTGCAGCAAACAAGCTTATCCACAACAGCTTGTTGGTCAGCACCAAAACTGTGAAGTCCGTCGCAGTTGTACTTAGAGAATTTTGTAGCCATAAGTATTTATATCTACAAACTCCCCCTGGACTGATGCTACCAAAACTCTCTTACTGCTTTTGTTACTGAAGCTTTTACATGTTGGTAACTATCCTTGCAACCTCATAGCCTCTAGGGTCCTTGCTGGGATTGTCCAGAGGAAGCTCAGACAGAGTCTTGATGTCCTTGATTGGCATCTTAAAAATGGACTTCATAGAACATCTCATATGTTGACCTCTAATAGATGTTATAGTGAATTCATCCTTCTCAGCATTATAGGACTAACTAGTGAATGGAAAGTGGGATTGGAGAGGTTTAGCATCAATAACTATATATTTGGTTAGGTTGAAGGGATGTTTGATCACTAGCAACAGATGTCTTCCACCTTCATTCTCAGGCTCATAAACTTCACCCAGCTCCATCATTCTTCTATGATCAGAATCTGGGAGCTGCATCACCTCATCAACATATTTGTAGATTGATCTTTTTACTTCTTCCCTTCCACTAAAAACCTCAAACAATTGATCTTGATTGCTGTAGAACCAGATAACAGTTTCTCTTGAATCTTCTGGTGTGGTAGTAGGTTTGGTTTTCTTCTTGGGAGGCTGTTGATGAGGAGGAGCTGGGTGTGAGGATTTTGACTCTTTGGGTGGAGAGGAGGGAGGTCTAAGAGGGAGAGTGGAAGGTTGTTGGATAGAGGAAGGAGTGGATGAGGGAGTATGCTTGGGTTTCTTTTGTTTTCTTTCATCTGTTTGAGTGTTTACCCTTTTCTTTGAGCCTGTCTTCCCCAATCTTTCTTCCTCTTCCTTCTTGACTTTAACATATAAGGCTTGCAGGTTCATGAAGCTCATGGGACCTAGCCTCTTTCCACTTTCTCCTCTAGCCTTTAGGAAGTCCATCATGACCTTCCTTTCTTCATGAGTCCTAATGTTAAAAGCAAAGGTCTTCTTGGTTTTATGTTTGGCTTTTTCTTCTTCTTCAGCCCTTTTCTTATTTGCCAGTTGACCTTGCTGACCCATGAAAGCTCTGTAGATTTCTTTATTTGATAATTTCTCAAGGTAGTCTGCATCCACACCTTGAGAAATCAGAGCTTCTATCCACTCCTCTCTCATTTCTTTGGCTAGTTAGGAGTCAGTTATCCTAAACTTAGCCTCTTCTTTTCTTTTGTTTTCTCTTTCTTCCTCTTCTTTATTGAGTTGTTCCTGCAGCTGAAGAGCTAGAGCTTCATCTTCTTGTAATTGTGTAAATGCATGAACTTTGAATTTTAGAGCATCCAGTTGCCTAGCATGCAACTGGATCTGTTGTTCCCTGAGGAGAATAGCAGCTTTTCTTTCTTGAATCTTTCTAAACTCTGCCATCTCCTCTTCTTCTCTTTCACTTCTTCTCTTCTCTTTTTCTCTTTTCTCTTTCTTTAATCCTTCTTCTTCTTCTTCTGTCATGATGCCCTTGGCCTTGTCTTTGTTGGATGCATCTGCTTCAGCTTCATGAATCACAACAGCAGATGTAAGAGATGCTGTTGGGATCTCAGCTTCAGCTTCATTGGCAAGTTGAGGAATAGACACGGAGGAAGGGACTGATTCACTCTATTCCTTCCCCATTCACTCCCATGTATAGCTTTGAAGGCTTTTTTGACATTCTGAGCAACCACTTTTATTGACTCTATTGCTGCACTCAGTCTGACAGTTGGTGAGGAGGGAAGGGATAGATCTGAGTCAGAGTCATCCATTGCAATCCATCCCTCCTTTTCAAGATGAGCTTTGATAATTTTGATCATTGCTTGACTTTCTAAGGAGTTGATGTTGCAGATGTGTGTCCTGAGCTCAAAGACCTTATGAAGAACTGAAAGTTAGAGGACCCAGTGCTTGGCCATCCTTGCACTTCCAGGCCCCTAACCATTTCATTATAGAGGAATATTCTCCAACATAGAACTTGTTCTTCTGTTAAAGCACTGCTCCTTATCAAGTCAAATCTTGGAGCCAGTCTTTGTTCTGATGTTGTTGAAGACTCTGTAATGTGTTTAGGATAGGCCACCCTGTTTGTTTCTTCTAGAAACCATTCAAAACAGGGCAAATTATCCTCCATCAAGACATAGAACCTACTGATTGCAAGTACTGCTGAGAGATTTGAGGAAGTGTTGATGCAGCTTGATAAGTACAGTTCAAGAACTTGAAGTGGATTCATTGTATTCCAGTTAAGCTCTTCTATTCAACCAAATTCCCGTCCAATCCAGAATCTCTCAGATAGACCATCATACCCCAAGCTATAATACAGTCAAACTCTAGCTTATGTGCAGTCGGTGTGAATTGAGGGGCAATGGTCTGTCTTGATATGTTTGCACCAGCAGAAGTATGCTGAATGACAACGGTGTGTCTTCATCTTGACTTTCATTCTTCAATACATCATCAACAGCTCGGACAACTAATTTCCAATCCTCAGTGATATCTTCCTCTTTGTCTACTAAGTCTGGCAAGTCATCGATTTGAACAAAAGCAGGTTTGAATAGAGTACTTTGAAAAGCAGCCTGCTCTTGTATCCATTCATCGAGGCTGTCAGCATCATCTTCTGTAGTAACTATCTCCCCCTTTTTGGTTGCATCAGTGCATAAAGTTCATCTGTTTGAGTGCCCTCTGATACAAGGGAGGGGGTAGTCACCGGAGGGCATTGATGGGCTTCATTCATAGAGACTTGGTGCCGTAGTTTGGACACTTCAGCCTCTAACATTGCCACCCTGGCCATCAATTCCAAATTTTGATGTTTCAGTCTGTCCTCATCCACAGTTATGGAATCCTTGGAACTAGATGGGGCCTTAGGCCTAGCCTCTGCATCCCCATCACCCTGGTTTTCTTGGCACCTTGGATTCCTCTCAGTGAAGAGTGTTTCAAGAGAAACATCCTCACTGTGAGTTGCCGTGGTTAGGGTCTTAGTGATGTTATCACTGTCCTCCTGTCAAATGATGTACCAGGAGTAGTGATAGCCCTTTCCACGTTCACTCTATCATCATTACTCCCAGAGTGAACCTTCTTTGGTGATAAAATTAGGCTGGGTACATTAGCAGCCAAGTCAATCAATACCTCCAAAATAGTGGTAGTTAGAGAAGGTATATAATTTTGACTAGGTGCCTTTGAACTTAAGTTCAGAGAAGAAAAATAATGACAGGGCTCAGCAGGTTGTTCTATGGATCCGGGATGTGGTCCTGATCCAAATAGAAAAACTTCCAAGAAGTCTCTCTAATGATTTGGCTATCTCTTTTGATATTCTCATTAGAATGTTGAGATTCTGAATGAGGGCTTTTAGGTTGGGATTGGGCCTGTGAGATAAGAATAGAAGGAGTCTTCTTGTTCCTTTTTTCTAGTATATTTTGCCTCAACTGGGGCGCTGTGTTCCAGTTAGGTAGTGATAACATCTAAAATAGGTGTAAGTAGTTGGTGTGTCTGTGCATCCTTAATAGAATGTACAGGGGTTCGAACAGTGGAAGCAGTTTGTTGTTCAATTTTTGAAGTGGAGGGTGTGGGATCAGTATCAGCTGGGATTGCTGAACTGTCACCCTAGGTACTTTATATGTTCATCATTGTAGATAATAATGGAACATTGACCTCTGAGAACTTTATGGAAACAGTTCTCATGCTTTGAAAAATATTATTTTTATGTCCCAGCATAAGATAGATTCTTACAGGTTTTGAAAGATCTTTTAGCTCGTTGTTTAAAACTTCCTGCAAAAATCTTGAGTAAATATGGAATGCCTGCTTTGCATCTTCTTGAAGGTTATATCTCAAACCTTCAAAAATGAGATGTGCGAAGTTGAAACCTTGGCCAGTGACCATACCGTGAACAGCAGAGGCGAGACCAGAGCTCACTTGATGCCATCCACTTCTCTTCTAGGATATGCATTGTAGAAGAGTGTGGCATAGAAACTTCAATGGAGGGCCCATAAGCGCCTTTTCGATGGTATATTCGTTCTGATTTCCAGTGTATCCTATGGATACAAAGGTCCTCATATACTCTTCCCTGGAGTTTGAAACGTCGACCCCCTCATCCAGAAGCTTGGGATGTTTTTTGAGGGTAAGTTCAGTGACGATGATGTCTTTTCCATCTACCGTAGCTTAGATTTGGGGAATCCCCTGATCGGTAGGGTAGACGATGGTGCTCCAAAAGTCCTCCATATGAGGGATGTATATGGTGGGGTTGACGGTTAGTGCAAAGTATATCTTTGATCGACAGAGAAAATCATTCATATCATTGAACCCTTCGGACTTCCTGCCTTTGACTAGGTATGCAGTGAGATTGTGGTAGGGTGAGAACTTGTTATCGGGCTGGTTTATTTCGACCTCTGCCATGGTCGTTGGGTTTGGAGGGAAGGAGGAAGTTTTTGAAATGTGGTTAAGTATGGAAGGCTTTGAATGTTGTGAATGCTTGAGAGAAAATGGTGAGAGTTAGGTTGGAATTGAATGTGAAGAGGTTAAGTAGAAATTTGATTTGTGTTATAACGACAGAGAAGGGAAAAAGCAAAGTTACTAGTACAGTACAACCTTATTCACTTTTCACTGTTACAACTGTAATACACTATAGCAGTCATGGTAAAGACTGAAAGTACTTTTTACAGCGGGTAAAAGTTAATTTGGACTTATTTTTACCCATTATCAGTAAACTTGGTTGCTGCGGATGGTTAAGTCAGTCAGCAACAAACTTAATTGCTGATGATGGATACAATGGTCCGCAGCAAAGATGTTGTTGCTGACTGCCTTAAAGCTATCTGTAGGAAACTTGTTCCTGCTGATAACTTAAAGCAGTCATTGGAAAATTCTTTGCTGCTGACTTATAACTTTTATTTACAACAAAAGACAAACACATTTATAAAAAAAAATTTAGAGACAGATTTTAGTCAAAGTTCATCTTACCAATGGATTAAACTAAATATCTAAATCTGGCTTCATCAAAAGGTTTTGTAAACAAATCAGCATATTGCTCATTGGTATGAACTTTGGTTAAAATAATTCTCTTCTTCTAAACTTTAGTCAGTGATACCTGATGTGAATGTGCTTTGTCTTGGAGTGCTGCACCGGATTGTTTGTGATTGTTATAGCACTCATGTTGTCAATGTGAATGGGAGTGGCCATGAAAGTCATCCCATAATCCAACATTTGGTTTTGTATCTAGATGACTTGTGCACAGCAACTTGAAGCTGCAATGTATTCTGCTTCTGCTGTAGAAGTTGATACACAGGTTTGCTTCTTGCACTGCCATGAAATCAGTCTCCCTCCCAGAAACTGACAACCCCTTAATGTGGACTTTTTGTCCAAGTTGCATCCCCCATAGTCACTTTTAGTGTATGCATACAGGTTGAACTTATCATTTTTAGAATACCATAGCCCAAGTCTTGGGGCTCCTTATAGATATCTAAAAATTCTTTTGACATCTTGAAGATGTGTATTCTTTGGAGCTACTTGGAATCTTGCACAGAGGCATACTGCAAACATGATATCTCGCCTTGAGGCAGTGAGATACATGAGTGACCCTATCATTGCACGGTATTGATGTTGATCAGTGTCTTGACCATCTTTGTATGGAGTCAGTTGATGGTGCACTTGCATAGGAGTTCTTGCAGAAGTGAAGTCAGCCATCTTGAATCTTTCCAAAATGCTCTTGACATATTTGGATTGGCTGATAAAGATTCCGTTTGGAACTTGTTTAACTTGAAGACCCAGAAAGAAATTGATTTTAAACTTTGAGTGCATCAAGATCACAAAGTCTTTACACAACTTCTTCCTTGTTGATCCAAAGATGATGTCATCAACATAGATTTGTACCGGTAGGATTTCTCCCCCTTCATCTTTGATAAAAAAGGTCTGGTCAATGACACCTCTTCTGAAGTTGTTTCTTAGCAGATATCCAGACAGAGTTTCATACCAGGCTCTTGGAGCTTGATGTAAGCCATAAAGAGTTTTGTCTAGTTTGAACAATTTGTTAGGATGTGTAGGATCTACAAAGCCAGGAGGCTGTTTGACATATACTTCCTCACCAATCTTCCCATACAGAAAGGCACTCTTGGCATCCATTTGATAAACCATGACATTCTTGGATGCAGCATATGCTAGGAAGATTCTGATTGCCTCCATCCTAGAAACAGGAGCAAAGACTTCATCATAGTCAATTCCTTCTTCCTGAGTGTAGCCTTGAGCTACAAGTCTGGCTTTGTTCTTGTAACATTTCTGATTTTTAATAGCCATATTTCGATTCAATGTAATGCATTTCAAACTCAATACTCGTGCACTGTCTTATTATTTTGCTTACCGTAAACTAAATGCAATGATTCAATACAAGTTTACAAGTTTTGCTCGATTATATACACTTAAACGCTATACAAATAACTATTTGTATCAAACTAATCAAACCTGAAAAGTCAAGGACTAAAGTTAAAAATTTATCAAGAAACCCTAATTAGCACGGTCGTGCTTCGTCCTGGCACGGTCGCGCCAAGTGCCACGGCACGATCGCGCGACTGGTACTGGAACGATCGCGCCCGGTGCCTAAGCACGGTCGCGCCTCTCTTGGGCACGGTCGCGCCTGCGTAACGGTCGAAATGTAAACGCAGTTTCAAAATGCTCGATCGTTCGAATTCAAAACCGATTTACGTTTTGCTTTTGTTATCAAGGAAAATATCTCAGTCAATTACCATTATCATTTTCAAAATATAAATTACTCTCAAGAAACCGTCCAAATTATCTCCCAAGCCTCAAACCGCCATTCTCGATCCAATTGCTACCAATTAATCAAGGAACTCGATCCTCCGATCATCCCTAAGGTTTCTGAAGGGTTGGAGCAGCCGGAATCACAGCAGGAGCCGCCGGAAGCAAATCTTGCCGTCGCCGGAACTCCTTTCTACCGATCGCTATCAATTCCTTTCCGTTCAAGGTAATTGAATCATCCCTCCTTTTCGTTTCGGTCCATATATCAAAAGCCGCCTATCAATCTGGGCTTTCATTACAGAAATCGTCCGAATCAGAATTTATATTTTAATAAGAAAAGATTTAATCGATTCACTCTTAAACACGATTTACATACAATTAATTTATGTGATTAGACTCGTAATAACTCAGTAATCAAAAGCCCTATCAATTCCATCGTTATAAATACAAAAATTGTTCAATTCGTGTCTGACTTGGAAGAGACACGGTCACGCTAATCATCTGGCGCGACCGTGCCTCATATAGCGCGGTCGTGACGATTAGCAGCACGGTCGTGTCCTCCTGTCCAGACCTAGTCAGGCCCTTTGGGCTAGCCTCTGTTGTGTCTAAAAATCATAGACACGACCGTGCCGAGCCAAGGCATGGTCGTGCCTGTTGACTGGTCTAGTTTGTGCCCGCTGTTGATCAACCCGGTCGCGCCCCGACTAGCGCGGTCGCGCCCGTGGCTTGAGCACGATCGTGCCCTTCCGAGGCACGGTCGTGTGTGACTCAGAAATTTTAACCGAATTATAATTTTATATTTTTCAATCAATAAATGTTTCAAATTTTATAAAAATATGTTTTCTGTATTTGAAGAGATAAATATTATTTATTTAGAAGTTTATTTCAAAATTTATAAAAATTAAATTTATATTACACTTAAATGATGTTTTAAATGATCAAGTTACAAGTTTATAAATAAATAAGATAATAATTATTTATTTAATATTTAAACAAAAATCATTTAATTATTTATACTTAATTACAATCAATATTTACATTATTTCATAAACAATAATTATTTACTTATTTATTAATTTACATTTAACACATACATTATTTTCATAATCAACAATTTTATAAGAATTCTATTTTATTATTTAAATTCCAAACTTTAATCAAATGTTTCAAAAATGGTTACTACAACTTTATATATTTCATTTAATATTTTTATACACAAATTCAACCTTCAATGTTAGACTTAAACTTTGTACATCAATTTGATTCAATATACATTACTATCTAGGTTAACCCGTGCGTATCAAGAACCCTTATTTTATCTATACTCTTTGTTAGCTACATCTCCATACCAAGTGAGTATTCACAACCTCTTTTTACTCTTTTACACTTTTGGGGTGGAACATGAACTCTATACACAATACACATTTACATTTACACAAACAACACAAGTGTAAAATCCTATTTACATACATGTGTGCAAAATTTGAGCTTTATGCTCGAGTGCTAGTTGTGTTAACCTTTGTATGCGATTATGTGCAATCATTAACTATACAAGCCGACGGTTTTCAATGATAGATCTATTGAGTCTGACAAACCCACCCATGGTGCGCGGTGATTGAAACCGACAATACAATTTTTGCATGCTAGTTACAAGGTTTGGTTGTATATGGTTACACAATTGCTGCTCCCCATAAATGCCTTATTTTATCATGTTTTGTAAAGGATTTGTTTTCAACTATATGCTATCTATATACAACTGTGTTATACTCACCAACTTTTTAGTTGACTTTATTTTATTCATGTTTCAGGCCCTAATATGTGAGAATGATTCAAGACGTGCTCAATATAGGATTTGGACTTAGCAATTTAAATCAAGAATTCTATGAGTTGTTTTATGTTTCTTTGTTTGAATTTGGTTTGTACTTGGATTATTTGTAATGGAAATTTGACTTTAATATATTTCAATTTAGTCAACCATGTGCTATGAACAGTCTTACATGTCCCGCCCCGATGATTCCGCCATCGGTCGGGGTGTGACAGATTGGTATCAGAGCCTTGGTTATAGGGAATTAGGTTACTAGACATGTTGACCTAGACTATAACTTTAGGACACCCACTTATACTATGTTTCATGATTTTTGTGCTATGTGTTACATGCTATGTGCTACATGCTTACCATGATTAATTATTATTATATTTGATACCTTACTTGTTAAAAATTCATGACTTAGTAGGATCTTCTTAAATAATAATTTAATAAATAATATCCTTTCATATATCCTAAAACCTCATAATATTTCTATTTTCTTTTCTATCTTTATCCTTCTTAGCATGTGGAAAAATTCTTGAAGCAAAAAAATCTCTAAAATTTTTATTTCTTCGTTAAGGTTTTTAAACTTGTTAAATTATTTGAGGACACGTGCAATCTGGAAGGGTGACACATGTATTTTGGGTTTTCTGTCTAGAAAAGCATTTCGCATAAATCCCAATCAACCGAGGGACCCGTATGCTTTCCTGGGAATCCCCGAGATGAATGTTTACTTATAGGCTAAAACATGTCTCCTTGAAAAATTATATAAGTTTAATTAACCTTAATGTGCCATAGTATTCAAGTGATTTTGTCACTTTTGAGTACAATCCAAACTAAGAATATCTATTTTTATTATCTCATTCTATTAAATCCTATCAAATCTCATAAGTTCTTACAATCTTTCTTGTCTTGTGAAAATCTATAGAATGCCTCCTCGTCGTGCTCCCGCAACCAACGCCAACACCGACATTGCTATTATTCTTACCCAATTGGTGACACAACTCACCCAAGCCAATGGTGCCACCAATGGCAACAATGGTGGAAATGGAAGCAATAGTGGTAATAATGGTGGAAATGGTGGAAATGGTGGTAACAATCCATCTCAATGCACCTTCAAGCACTTCAACTCGTGCAATCCCCTCAAGTTCTTTGGCACCGAAGGAGCTACTGGACTCCTTCAATGATTTGAAAGCATTGAGAATACCTTTCTCAATAGTGACTGTCCCGACAATCTCCGTGTTCGTCATGCTATAAGTGTCCTACAAAAACGGGCACTTACATGGTGGAATGGGGAGAAAAGGAATAGGGGTGTTGATGTAGCTATGGCCTTACCTTGGGATGAGGTCAAAAGGCTTATGACCGAGGAGTTCTGCCCTCGAAATGAAGTGAAAAGGTGAGAAGCTGAATTTTGGGATCTTGCCCAAGATAGTGGGGAAAGCTTAGCATATACAACTTGGTTCCATGAGTTGAGTCTTCTCGTGCCCCACATGGTCACTCCTTTGTCCCGTTGTATCGAAAAGTATATTGGTGGGCTACCAAGACAAATCCAAGATACGGGTAGAAATCCTGCTACTCTGGAGGATGCTATTCGTCTATCCGCTACCTTAACTGATAATCATGTGAAAGCTGGAACTCTTACCAAAAAGGGTTCTAAGAAAGTTTCTGAAACCGTAACCCCTCCTACTCACAACAAAGAAACCACAACCGAGCCCTCTCGCAATAATAGAAAAAGGAAGGTTAGAAATTTTGCTGTGGTTACTCCTGCTGTTCCCGTCAACCAAGCTGCACCTATGGTTCAAGCGCCGGCTAAAAAGTCATATGTTGGGATCTACCCTCTTTGTGCCACCTGCAATTATCATCATCCTCAAACTATCCCATGTCGCCTTTGTACTCATTGTGGGAGATATGGTCATACTATCAATGTTTGTAGGGCCAAAGCTCTTGCGGGCCAAGTCCACCCTCCAAACCGAACCGTACCTCAAGTGGCTAATCAAGGTGCTCCCGCCATTGCTAATGGGCGTGCTTGCTATGAGTGTGGTGACCCGAACCATTTTCGTGATCAATGTCCAAGACTTGCAAATGCTAGACATGGTGGAGCTCGTGGGCGTGCGTTCAACATAAACGCCAACGAAGCTCAAGCCAACAACGACGTGGTTAATGGTACGTTCCTTGTTAATAGTCAATATGCCTCCATTTTGTTCGATACCGGTGCCGATAAAAGTTTTGTGTCACTTAATTTTGAGCCTTTACATGCAAAGACACGATCCTAATTAGAGAAAACCTTCACCGTTGAAATAGCAAATGGTGACTCCCTTACCATTGAGTCCATTATTTATGATTGCTCTTTAGAACTTAATGATCATACATTCCCAATCAACCTTGTTCCAATGCCACTAGGAAGCTTTGATATTATCATAGGTATGGATTGGCTATCAAATCATCATGCCGAAGTCATTTGCTTTGAAAAGTGTATCCGAATCCCGCTACCATCGGGAGAAACCTTAAGGGTTTTTGGTGAAAAGCCTTGCAAGGGACTTAAGTTGACGTCGTGTACTACCGCTCAAAAGTACTTACGAAAGAAGTACATTGCTTTCTTAGCTCATATTGTTCAAAAGGATGTCAAGGAGAAGAGTATCCAAGACATTCCGATCATTCGGGATTTCCTCGAAGTTTTTCCTAAGGATTTATCCGGTCTTCCTCCCGTTCGTCAAGTAGAGTTCCGTATTGATCTTATACCTGGAGCTAACCCCGTTGCTAGAGCTCCTTATCGTCTTGCACCTTCCGAAATGCAAGAGCTTGCAAGTCAACTTCAAGAGCTCTCCGACAAAGGTTTCATTCGCCCAAGTCATTCACCGTGGGGTGCACCCGTCTTATTTGTTAAGAAGAAGGGTGGATCATTTCGCATGTGTATTGACTACCGCGAACTCAACAAACTTACTATCAAGAACCGTTATCCCTTGCCTAGAATCGATGATCTCTTTGATCAACTTCAAGGTTCTACTTACTTCTCGAAGATTGATCTTCGATCCGGTTATCATCAGCTTCGTGTTCAAGAAGACGACATTCCTAAGACTGCTTTTCGAACAAGGTATGGTCATTACGAGTTCATGGTTATGCCTTTCGGGTTAACCAAACCCGCGGTTTTCATGGATCTCATGAATCGTGTGTGCAAACCGTACCTTGATAAATTCGTGATCGTCTTCATTGACGATATCTTAATCTATTCCAAGACTAAAGCCGATCATGAACAACACCTTAGATTGGTTTTGGATCTCTTGAGAAAAGAACAACTTTATGCCAAATTCTCCAAATGTGAATTTTGGCTAAAGGAAGTTCAATTTCTTTGTCATATTGTCAATGAAAAGGGAATTCATGTTGATCCTGCTAAGATTGAAACGGTTAAGAATTGGAACGCCCCGAAGACTCCTACCGAAGTTCGTTCATTTCTTGGTCTTGCGGGTTATTATCGTCGTTTCATCTCAAACTTCTCAAAGATTGCTGTCCCTCTCACTGCTTTGACCCACAAGGGTAAGACTTATGAATGGGGACCGAAACAAGAAGAAGCTTTTCAAACCCTCAAGCAAAAGCTGTGCAATGCTCCCATATTGATTCTCCCCGATGGAAATGATGATTTAGTTGTCTATTGTGCTGCTTCTAACCAAGGTCTTGGTTGTGTTCTCATGCAACGAGGCAAAGTAATCGCTTATGCATCTAGGCAACTCAAAGTTCATGAGAAGATTTATACGACGCACGATCTCGAGTTGGGTGCGGTCGTATTCGCGTTAAAGATTTGGAGACATTACCTATATGGCACAAAATGTGTGATATTCACCGACCATAAAAGTCTTCACTTCAACCAAAAAGAACTCAATATGAGGCAACGACGTTTGGTCGAACTCCTTAACGACTACGACTGCGAGATTCGTTACCATCCCGGCAAAGCGAATGTTGTAGCCGATGCTTTGAGTCGAAAGGACCATGTTATGCTTCATTGTGCCCGTATTCAAATGGATATTCAAACCCGTATCTTAGAAGCTCAACACGTCTCGGTGACCGAGGGTAACATGTACGAAGAAATGTCATGTGGTGTTGAACTTCTGCTTGAATCAAAACCCAATGGATTACTATATTACTTGAACCGTATTTGGGTTCCCGTTCGCGATGATCTCCGTGCATTTCTCATGAACGAGGCTCATAAGACTCGTTATTCTTTTCATCCTGGTGCGGATAAAATGTACCAAGATCTTCGCCAACTCTATTGGTGGCCCGGTATGAAGAAAGACATTGCTCTTTATGTGGCCAAATGCTTAACTTGCTCCAAAGTCAAAGCCGAACATCAACGTCCTTCTGGTTTGCTTGAACAACCAGAAATCCCCGTGTGGAAATGGGAGAACTTAGCCATGGATTTTATTACCAAACTCCCTCGTACCTCGAGTGGTTATGATAGTATTTGGGTGATCATTGATCGTCTCACCAAATCTGCTCATTTCTTGCCTATCCGCGAAGACTTCAAAGTGGAGAAACTAGCCCGAATTTACATTGATGAAATTGTGAGCCGTCATGGTGTTCCCGTGAACATAATATCCGATAGAGACGCCCGGTTCACTTCTCGATTTTGGCAATCTCTCCAAAAGGCTCTTGGTACTCGATTGGATTTGAGCACGGCTTACCATCCGCAAACTGATGGTAAAAACCGAGCGAACAATCCAAACTCTTGAAGACATGCTTAGAGCTTGTGTAATCGATTTTGGTGGCAATTGGGATTCACATCTATCCCTAATTGAGTTTTCTTACAACAATAGCTACCACACAAGTATCAACATGGCTCCATTCAAAGCTCTCTATGGTCGCAAGTGTCGTTCTCCTATCTGTTGGAACGAGATTGGTGAAGCACAAATCACCGGTCCCGAGTTAATTCAAGAAACATCCGACAAGATTAATCAAATCCGAGACAATATGCGAGTAGCGAGGAGTCGGCAAAAGAGTTATGCCGACAAACGTCGAAAACCCTTGGAATTCCAAGTCGGTGATCTTGTTCTTCTTAAGGTGTCTCCATGGAAGGGCGTGATCCGTTTTGGAAAGAAAGGCAAGTTAGCACCTCGTTATGTTGGCCCATTCAAAATCCTTGAAAGGATTGGGAAAGTGGCTTACAACCTCGAGTTACCTCCATCTCTTGGCAATGTGCATCCTACATTCCATATATCTAATCTGAAGAAGTGTCTCGCTGATGAAAATCTCCATATACCGCTTGACGACGTGCGCATTGATGAAACGATGCACTTCGTTGAGAAGCCGCTGGAAATTATGGATCGTGAAGTCAAACAGCTCAAGCGAAGTCGCATTCCTATTGTCAAAGTTCGTTGGGAATCTAAGCGTGGTCCTGAGTTCACTTGGGAACGAGAAGACCAAATGAAGCTTAAGTACCCTCATCTTTTTACCGATACTATTGTTTCCTCTAGCTAAATTTCGGGACGAAATTCTCTCAACATGGGGAGACTGTAACATTTCTGATTTTTAGTAGCCATATTTCGATTCAATGTAATGCATTTCAAACTCAATACTCGTGCACTGTCTTATTATTTTTCTTACCGTAAACTAAATGCAATGATTCAATACAAATTTACAAGTTTTGCTCGATTATATACACTTAAATGCTATACAAATAACTATTTATTTCAAACTAATCAAACCTGAAAAGTCAAGGACAAAAGTTAAAAATTTATCAAGAAACCCTAATTAGCACGGTCGTGCTTCGTCCTGGCACGGTAGCGCCAAGTGCCTCGGCCCGATCGCGCGACTGGTCCTGGAATGATCGCGCCCGCCTAAGCACGGTCGCGCCTCTCTTGGGCACGGTCGCGCCTTCGTAATAGTCGAAACGTAAATGCAGTTTCAAAATGCTCGATCGTTCGAATTCAAAACCGATTTACGTTTTGCTTTAGTTATCAAGGAAAATATCTCAGTCAATTACCATTATCATTTTCAAAATACAAATTACTCTCAAGAAACCGTCCAAATTATCTCCCAAGCCTCAAAGCGCGATTCTCGATCCAATTGCTACCAATTAATCAAGGAACTCGATCCTCCGATCATCCCTAAGGTTTCTGAAGGGTTGGAGCAGCCGGAATCACAGCAGGAGCCGCCGGAAGCAAATCTTGCCGTCGCCGGAACTCTTTTCTACCGATCGCTATCAATTCCTTTCTATTCGAGGTAATTGAATCATCCCTCCCTTTCGTTTCGGTCCATATATCAAAAGCCCCCTATCAATCTGGGCTTTCATTACAGAAATCGTCCGAATCAGAATTTATATTTTAAAAAGAAAAGATTTAATCGATTCCACTCTTAAACACGATTTACATACAATTAATTTATGTGATTAGACTCGTAATAACTCAGTAATCAAAAGCCCTATCAATTCCATCGTTATAAATACAAAAATTGTTCAATTCGTGTCTGACTTGGAAGAGACACGGTCACGCTAATCATCTGGTGCGACCGTGACTCATATAGCGCGGTCGTGCCGATTAGCAGCACGGTCGTGTCCTCCTGTCCAGATCTAGTCAGGCACTTTGGGCTAGCCTCTGTTGTGTCTAAAAATCATAGACACGACCGTGCCGAGCCAAGGCACGGTCGTGCCTGTTGACTGGTCTAGTTTGTGCCATCTGTTGATCAACCCGGTCGCGCCCCGACTAGCGCGGTCGCGCCCGTGGCTTGAGCACAATCGTGCCCTTCCGAGGCACGGTCGTGTGTGACTCAGAAATTTTAACAGAATTATAATTTTATATTTTTCAATCAATAAATGTTTCAAATTTTATAAAAATATGTTTTCTGTATTTGAAGAGATAAATATTATTTATTTAAAAGTTTATTTAAAAATTTATAAAAATTAAATTTATAATACACTTAAATGATGTTTTAAATGATTAAGTTACAAGTTTATAAATAAATAAGATAATAATTATTTATTTAATATTTAAACAAAAATCATTTATTTATTTATACTTAATTACAATCAATATTTACATTATTTCATAAACAATAATCATTTACTTATTTATTAATTTACATTTAACACATACATTATTTTCATAATCAACAATTTTATAAGAATTCTATTTTATTATTTAAATTCCAAACTTTAATCAAATTTTCCAAAAATGGTTACTACAACTTTATATATTTCATTTAATATTTTTATACACAAATTCAACCTTCAATGTTAGACTTAAACTTTGTACATCAATTTGATTCAATATACATTACTATCTAGGTTAACCCGTGCGTATCAAGAACCCTTATTTTATCTATACTCTTTGTTAACTACATCTCCATACCAAGTGAGTATTCACAACCCCTTTTTACTCTTTTACACTTTTGGGGTGGAACATGAACTCTATACATAATACACATTTACATTTACACAAACAACACAAGTGCAAAATCCTATTTACATACATGTGTGCAAAATTTGAGCTTTATGCCCGAGTGCTAGTTGTGTTAACCTTTGTATGCGATTATGTGCAATCATTAACTATACAAGCCGACGGTTTTCAATGATAGATCTATTGAGTCTGACAAACCCACCCATGGTGCGCGGTGATTGAAACCGACAATACAATTTTTGCATGCTAGTTACAAGGTTTGGTTGTATATGGTTACACAATTGCTGCTCCCCATAAATGCCTTATTTTATCATGTTTTGTAAAGGATTTGTTTTCAACTATATGCTATCTATATACAACTGTGTTATAGTCACCAACTTTTTAGTTGACTTTATTTTATTCATGTTTCAGGCCCTAATATGTGAGAATGATTCAAGACGTGCTCAATATAGGATTTGGACTTAGCAATTTAAATCAAGAATTCTATGAGTTGTTTTATGTTTCTTTGTTTGAATTTGGTTTGTACTTGGATTATTTGTAATGGAAATTTGACTTTAATATATTTCAATTTAGTCAACCATGTGCTATGAACAGTCTTACATGTCCCGCCCCGATGATTCCGCCATCGGTCGGGGTGTGACAGTTCTTGATGACAATGACTCTCTCATCTTGCTTGTTCCTAAATACCCATCTTGTGCCAATAGTAGTTTGACCAGGTGGAAGATCAACAAGTTTCCAGACATCCTGTCTCTTGAATTGCAGCAACTTTTCCTGCATTGCCTCAATCCAACTGTTGTACTTCAGAGCTTCATCTCTCTTCTTGGGTTCTACCTTAGATAGAAAATAGGAAAACAGATAAATATTGGCCTCATGATATTTGCTTCTTGTTTGAACTCCTCGGTGAACTTTGCAAATGATAGTTTCCAGGGGATGTTCCTTGTTGATTCTCTGTGCTGGTACAACATCCAATCTTATCCCTTGCTCAAGATTGCTCTGATTCTGATCAGGAAACTCTTCATCCATGGTGGAAGAGTGTTCAATATCAACAGCAGCATCAGCGTTATCAGCAACAGCATCAGCATTATCAATAGCAGATGCTTCTACAGCATTTACAGATGTGTCTTCATTCAGATTTTTATTCTCAGAGAGGCTGCTACTGGTGACATTTGAGAGTCTGGTTCCAGCTTCACTGGCTTCAATATCTTCCACAACTGATAGAGGATTAATAGATGGACTTTTCAGTCTGATAGAGGGACTGGGGAACTCCAATCTGTTGTCAGAGGAAGATGTGGAAGTTGGTGGTTTAGAAGAAGTAGACTCCATATTTGAGAAGATGAGATGCTCAAATATTTGTGTGAAGGAGTCTATATCAAAGAGACAGTCTGGGCCTTTTCCCTGTTCACATGTGATCTGTTCCCTACATTCCACATTGGTTGATTCTTCACGATTCTTGTTCTTGAGTTGAATACTCTATAGGCCTTTGATTGAGATGAATAGCCCACAAAATATCCTTCATCAGATTTGGCACCAAACTTATGAAGAACCCCATGTGTGATCAGAATGGTGCATGGACATCCAAAAGGTTTTAGAAATCCAATGTAGGAAACTATTTTGAACCACAGTTCATAAGGTGTCTTGTTGAGAGGCTTGACAACATAGCAAGCTGTACTGACTGCTTCTAACTAGAATGTGAGAGGCAGTTTCGAATCAGCCAACATTGATCTTGCTGATTCTATTAGAGTTCTGTTTGTTCTTTCAGCAACCCCATTTTGTTGAGGAGTTCTTGGAACACTATATTGTCTTTCTATTCCCTTGCTCTCACAGAAACAGTTCAGAGTGTGGTTCTTGAATTCTATACCTTGATCACACCTTATGATTTTCACCTTTTGATTGCTTGATTCTCAACTCGAAGAATGTATGATTTAAGAATCTCAGCAGTTTCATCTTTTGTTCTCAAGAATTATACCCATGAAAATCTGGTATAATCATCAGTGATCACCAGACAGTATGACTTCTTGCCCATTGACATGACATTTGTAGGACCAAAGAGATCCATATACATCAGCTGTAGTGGAGTGTCATTTGAATTCAATGTCTTGGGCTTGTGAGAAATTTTATGTTGCTTCCCCTTCAAGCATGCAATGCAGTGATCCTCAAATTGGAATTCTTTGTTAGGAAGCCCTCTGACAAGATTTTCCTTCACCAACTTGTTAATGGTTTTTACATTGACATGACTTAATCTCTTGTGCTAGAGAGCCGATTCATCAACTGATGTCTTTGATAGAAAACAAGATACACTACCAGATGGAGTGACCTCATTCATGTCGAGCACATATAGGTTATGTTTTCTCTGAGCATTCAATAGTATCTTCTCTGGAGGAGGTTTGCTAAGCCAGGGGATAATACAAAACATTCTTTATCTGTGAAAAGCATCCAATGCTTTTGATCACAGACCTGGGACACGCTCATGAGATTGAAGTCTAATTCTTTGACATAGTTTACACTTTCAATACTCATCCTTTCATTGGACACAGTTCCTTTTCCAGTGATTGATCCTCCTTTTGAATCACTCCCAAAGGCAACATATCCTCCATTGAAGTGTCTGAAGTTGGAAATGATGGATATGTTGCTGGTCATGTGCCTAGAACAGCCACTGTTTACATCCTAGGTGTTATTCTTGTGACATGGCTGTCCCTGCACATGAGAGAGATCTAGTTAGAGGGAGGAACCCAAGAACTTGCAAACTTGGGTAAGTGTGTTTCTGGATCATCAGCATCAGCATGCTTGCATTCAATGGAACCAATGATGATTATTGGAGGGATAGAGGATGGGATATTGGCTTTCCATTGATGAGGAGGTGGTTTTCCAGAAGTTTTTGCTCTATCAGCAGCTGATGTTGCTTTGGCTGCTGACAGATTTGCTTGATCAGCAGCAGATTTTGCTACTGAGGACTTTGACTTATCAGCAGCAGATTTTGTTGTTGCTGATGGTTTTACTTGAGCAGCAGCAGACTTGGTTGCTGCTGAAGGCTTGTCCTTTGCTTTCTTGGGCTTTACTTGATCACCAGCATTTTTGCTGGCTGCTGATGGTTTAACAACAGATGTATGCCTATCCTTCTTTACTTTGTTACCAGATGGTTTCTCTGTAGAGGTTCTTTTGTTGATAGGCTTTTGGTTAGGAGGGACTTGATGAAAAATCTGGTTGAAAGGATTAAATTCATAATTAAAGTGGTCTGATTCCCCATAGATGATGCAAGATTGTTGAGGTTTTGGCAGCTGCTTCCTTGGTGGGGAGAGAGAGTTCCTGAAATGAGTTGCCTTGGCTTCAAATCTTCTTACCTTTTTGTTATTGTTTGTCTTCTCAAAAGCATGTTGCTTGAGGTTTCTTTGTTGCTGAAGGTAGTAGAAGCAGGTGCTGACAGTATGGTTGTATTTGCCATAGACAAAGCATGATTTAGCCAATTTGTCCATTTGAAAGTACACATAGTCCTTTTTCTTGAATAAGTCTTTGAAATTCCAGGGATAGGCTTTGTTGTGCTCAAAGGTGGCTTCCTCCAATGTCTTTTGAACATATGGAGCTTTCTCTCTAGGTAGACTGGTTTTGGTTTGAGGATTTGGGTTGGTGGTGAGTGAAGACTGTCCATTTTCAACAGTTAGCTTTTTTCCTTCTAGAGGATAGCTGATTTTGATTTGTTTGGTGAGTTGAGATACTGGTATTATTTTTGAAGGGATGAAAGGGCTTGGATTGTTGTCTTTAATAAGTTTAAAGGTAGGTGATGATGGAGCTTTATTGGTTTTAGTGGAGTCTAAGCATGTGGACTCACACTCGGATGAAGTAGTGCATTCTTGCACAGAGGTTTCTTGGATAGCAGGATCAAGATTTCGGTTGGCCAGATCAAGATTGGAAAGATTGAAACTTAGTTCATGAATGGCTACATAGTCAGCCGGTGGAGGAACAACATTGTAGGGTTTTTCAGCTTGAACTCTAGTAGTTACCCTTTCATGAATTTGAGCATCCAAAAGTCTTTGCAACTTTTTGGATGCAAACTCATATTTTTCAACATGGACCTTTTGGTCTGCTAATTCAGCCCTTGTAGCCTTTCACTTAACCAGAAGATCATCAATCTGAGTTTCGAGGTTTGTTTGTTCATGTTTTAATGATGAAATCTCTTTCTTTAAATAGTTAATCTTTTCTTTGTAACTGTCTTCAACCTTTTTAAATTCAGATTTCATTTGGTGAAACTCTTCATTTTGATCTATGAGATTCTGGTTATGTTTTATATATCTAAGAACCTTATCAATGCAAGCATGAGTACAAATATTTTTATATAACTAAGGTGGTATCTCTGATGTGTCTGCCATGAGAGCTTGATTGTTGGCAGGAAGATCCTCATACTGGAATCTCCAGTCAAAGTCAGTAGTTCCAACAGCTGCACAAGATGCAGTTTGAGCAGGAGGAGTGGCTTGTTGCTGTTGTTGCTGTCTTGGCTGAGCTTGTCTTGGCTGAGCAGCAGCTGGGTTTGCCTTTGGTTCCTTGCATTCTCTAGCAAAGTGACCAAGTTGGTTATAGTTGTAACATCTCAGTTTGCTTTTGTCCAAGCCAACTCTGGTGCTGGAGTTGTTGCTTGGAATGGGTCTTCCTGTTCTAGAATAGAACCTTTTTGCTCTTAGAGAGAGCATGGCATAGGAGTGCTGTATATCCTTTCTTCTAGATCATCTTGATGAAAATATTCCAGATCTTCCTTGATAAAGGACATATTGCTTGAGTGTTCAGAGACAAAGGCAGCAGAAATTGAGGTTTGAGGTGGGGCTTCAAGAAAAATGGTGAGTTGTTTGATTGAGAGGTTGGAGTCCGGGGATGAGTGACAATGGGAGGGTAGTAGTTGCTTGAACTAGGAACTGAGTGGTCTGAGTGAAGTGCAGAGGAAGTGGTGGTGGATGATGAGGATGTCTTCATTCTCCAGCTTCACTTTTGAGCACTGTATCTCTCCCACAAGATAGGTGTACATGTTATACAACACAATAAGAGACTCACCTTCCTTCCAGACAAAGTTCTCATATTGTTGCTTCAGAATGTCTCTTCTATTTTCTTTCACTTCTTCTGACCCATCAAACATCTTCTTAAGAGCCTCCCATAGCTCCTTGGTAGTCTTGTATCCTCTGAAGTTGTGAAATACATCATTTGGAAAGCACATCTGAATGGCTCCCAAGGCTTTGAAGTCTACCTCCATCTTCTTGATGTCTTCATCTAAATACTTTGAGGGTTCTTTAGGGACTGATGGACCTCCGGAATCAGTAGAGGCCACCATGGGTACATATGGTCCATCTTTAATGCATCTCCACATCCCATATTCTTGATAGCAGAAGAAACATTCCATCCTGTTCTTCCACATATCGTAGTCTTCTCCAGACACCAGTTTTGGTGGTCTGTTGATGCTTCCAGTATCATCAAAACCATTGTTTTATGCCATTTTGGATTTGTGATATATGGTGTCTTAGCAAAGAGATAATATTGAATAGAACCAGAGAGTGATTAAACAAGTGTGAATTTGTTTAATCTGAGAGCCAAAGCTCTGGTACCACTTGTAGGATCAGTGAATACAAGATGGTTCTATTCTAGTTGAGATTGGCAAAAACAATCACAACTAAGCAATATAAACAAGTAAACACAAAGAATACTGATAAATGCAATTTGTATTAAGCTTCAATGGTTAGAAGTTACAGAGAAAACTCTAAGAAAAAGCACACTTGTACAATGAAACGATACACTACTTATATAGTAACTTAGAATCGAGACAAACCCTTGATTCTATGGATCAGATCGAACACAAGCCATTGATTTTGTATACTAGAAGCTATACTACACGTGAAGACAACAAATACTACAAAGGATAACTTTACTCAAACATCTTCTTAGGCATCATTGCTTAGATACTTGGAAGGAGAGCGTTGTTGTCTTTTATTGTCTGCACTAGTAACATTCTTTCTGCATGAGATGTGTCAGAGTTGCAACAAAAAGTTATTAGTAGTAAAGTTGCTTTTTCTTTGCCAATCAGCAGCAGCGATTGAACTTCGGCAGTTATGGCTATCAGCAGCAAAGTTGGTGACCCGCATCAAGACTCAACTATCCAAAGTTGATGGTGATTTGCCTATCAGCAGCATCAAGTGTTTGATGATGTTGAGAAGCCTATCAGCAGCAACTCTGGTCTTCAGCAGATAAGGCTGTCCGCAACAGAGTTGTCCATCAGCAGGAGAACAACTATCCGCAGCAAACAAGCTTATCCGCAAGAGCTTGTTGGTCAACACCAAAACTGTGAAGTCCACAGTAGTTGTACTTAGAGGATTTTGTAGACATCAGTCTTTATATCTACATCAGCCAGTTCTCAAAACAGTCACGAATGAAATGTAATCTGATCACAATGTGCTTTGCTTTGGAATGTTGAATGGTATTTTTGACCATTCCGAGCACTGCCTCGTTGTCACAATAAATCGGAGTTTCCACGAAATTCACTCCAAAAGCTAGCATTTGATGCTGATCCATATAACTTGTGAACAACAGCTCGAGGCAACAATATACTCAACTTCAGCAGTTGATGTGGATACATTCGTTTGTTTCTAACACTGCCAAGACACCAGTCTCTCCCCCAAAAATTCACATCCATCTGAAGTTGACTTCCTATCCAAATTACAACCTCCATAATCGTTGTCAGTGTAAGCAAAGAAATTGAATTCAGAATCAAAAAGGGTAACATAAACCTAAATTTACTTGACCCTTAAGATATCGGAATATTCGTTTAACAGCCGATTCATGAGATTCTTTTGGAGCGGCCTGATATCTGGCACAGTAGCAAACAACAAACATGATATCCGGTCGGCTTGCAGTCAGATACATCAACGAGCCAAACATTGACCGATACATCTTTTGATTAACTTCAACTCAAGACAAATCCAAAGTGAGAGGTTCATGGGGAGCACTTGGTGTGGAAGCTGATTTGCAATCATTCATCTTGAATTTTGTGAGAATATCTTTCACATATTTATCCTGATGGATAAGAATCCCAGATTCAGACTGTTCAACTTGCAACCCCAGAAAGAACTGCATTTTTTCCATCAAGCTCACTTCGAATTTTAATTTCATAACTTGTTCAAATTCTTTGTAAAGAGCTTCATTTGTTGACCCATAGATAATATAATCGACATAAACTTGTACAATTAACAAATCAGTATCATATTTCTTCAGGAATAAGGTCTTGTCAATTGTTCCACAAACGAAGCCATTAAATGTAAGATGTGTTAACAAGGTTTCATACCATGCATGAGGCGCTTGATGTAACCCGTATAGTGCTTTATCAAGCTTATACACTTGAAATTGATGAGCTGGATCTTCAAAACCCGGTGGTTGATTCACGTAAACCTCTTCCTTTACCACCCCATACAGAAAAGCTATTTTAACATCCATTTTATATATAGTAAACTTGTTGTACGATGCATAAGCCAAAAAGATACATAAGGCTTCAATTCGTGCAACAGGAGCAAAGACATCATCAAATTCATATGTATGAGAAATAAAGGTCTTGTAAAAGTTGTTATGGTTTTCTTGAATGGGACTTCTTGTGTTGTTTATCCTTTGGAAATGACATGCAATTTTCTTCAATTATGAACTCTTTCTTTGGTTAACCTCGCACCGTATCTTTATGCACCAAATTATTCATGTTCTTTAAATTCACCTGACCCATTCTTCGATGGCACAAATAAGATTCTAAACAAGTCTCTTTTGATAACAAGCATGAGACGTTTACTGGTGTAGTATGATCATTCATGTCAACCACATATGTGTTGAACTTCCTTGGAGCACGCATCAGAATCATTTCTTCTAGAATAACCAGACCAGGCTTTAAGAACAAGCACTCCTTTGTAGTAAAATGGACTGGTATGTCTTTATCACAAACTTGAGAAACACTTAGAAAGTTGAATTCTAATTGAGACACTAAATTTACTTTCTCTAATGTTATGATATCATTTGAAACTGTTCCTTGACCAGTAATTTTTTCTCCCTTTTTATCTCCAGCAAACGCAACAAAACCACCATCAAAAGCTTGAAAGTTTTCCAGAATTTCTCTTTATCCAGTCATATGCCTTGAGCAACCGCTATCAATATGCCAAGCATTATTAATAGTCCTCCTGGTTAAACTCTGCACATTCAATACAAATTTAATGATAAACAGATACCCAGACCATCTACCATTGCATGTCCATATATTCCAAGTCATCAGGATTGATCTGAACAAGATCCTCTACATCATGCATGGCAGGTTGTAACTTTCCTGTCACCAATGCATCATAGCTGCTCTTGAAACCTCCAAACAGAGCAATCTGATCTTCAGGGATTTGTCCAGATGACTTGACTTTCTAACCAGAGGAGTGTTCACAACAACCTTTGCATTTCTCAGATTTTGTTCCACTACTTCCTACACTGCTTCCAGAGAATAGTGCTGCATTTGTTGTTCAGTTCTATCTTCTTTGCATCCAATTCATAAGACTCGAGCAAACAGATAATATCATCAAGGGTTTTACTCTTCAGATCTGGAGTAGTGTTCTTTATTAGCATACAAGGTATGCTCCAGCAATCTGGTAATGAGTCTAACAACTTCTTCCCTAGATCATACTCTTCAAATTTCACTCCCATTTTTCTCAATCTATTGATCATGGTTGTAAACCTGGTCACGTGCTCACTGAGAGTCTCATTCTTCTTATAACTAAACATGTTATACTGCTTCAGTAGAAGATCGGTTCTTCTTTCCTTCAAATCTTAAGCACAAAGCATTCCACAAACCCTGAGCTGTTTCATGTTGCTCAAAATTCAAATACAACTAAGTCAGAAGTGCTAGAATAATAGAACCCAATGCTCTGTTATCCCTCTCGGTTAACTTCTTATCTTCCTCTGAATAAAGATCAGGATCAGCAATCGGGACTAACCCATCAGCATTTGCAGTCTTGGGAATATGAGGACCCTTCACAATTGATTGCCAAAGTGTGTGTTCAGTAAACTTGAAGTACGCTTTCATCATTATTTTCCAATTTGAAAATTCTGATATTGATTTAAGCATCGGTGGTGATTTCCCAATAACCCTCTCAGTATCGTATACCTTTCCAGCCATTCTATACTTGGAATTTGAAACTTGGTTGAAATCAGAAAAATTTCCAACTTAGAACTTTTCGGTCAAAAACGTTGGACAATACTTTTCAGTTGAGAAGTCTGAATATTTCGAACAGATGATATTTTGGACAATACTTTTCGGTTGAAAAGTATGAAATTTATCCGACTTTTGGCACTACTTTTCGATCAAAAAAAATATGGGCTTGATGCAAACTTCATCAAACAGACTTTTCTACTTCTTCAAACAGACTTTTCGGGCAATTCAACATAATAACACTTGAATTGACCAAAAACTTTATGTGATGATCCGAGTAAAAAATCAAGTTTCCAAACTTGATGCAAACTTCATCTCCATCAATATTAACTTCAAATCAAAAACAATGGCACCCAAATTACTTCAATTTGATCAATTTTGACTAAAATTCTTCTTGTATACCAAGAGCTCTAAACCAACAGATACCATAATCCCAACCTTGGTTTACCCTTTAAGTATCGAAAAATCCGCTTTACAACAATCAAATGAGATTCCTTCGGCTTTGACTGAAATCTTGAACACAAGCATACTGCGAACATAATATCTGGACGTGACGTTGTCAGATACATTAAAGACCCGATCATTCTTCTGTATAATCGAAAATCCACCTCTTTCCCTTTCAGGTCAGAATCTAGTTTGTGGTTAACTAGAATTGGAGTGTTGAAAGCTTAAGTATTTTCCATATCAAACTTCTTGAGAATATCAGCTACATACTTTGTTTGATGAATATAAAAACCATCTTCCTTTTGATCAACCTGAAGGCCCAAAAAGAACGATAATTCTCCCACGCTGCTCATCTTGAATTTCAACTTCATCACTCTTTCAAAGTCTTTGCACATCTCGACATTCGTCGATCCAAAGATTATATCATCCACATAGATTTGAACAAGTAATATATCTCCCCCTGCTTTTCTGATGAAAAGGGTCGAATCAATTTGACCACGTTCAAATCCATTCTCAGGTAAATGCACCGACAAAGTTTTGTACCAAGCATGAGGAGACTGATGAAGACCGTATAACGCTTTATCCAATTTAAACACCTTTTCAGGAAACTTGGGATCTTGAAAACCAGGCGGCTGTTTCACATATACTTCTTCCTTTACCTTTCCATACAGAAAAGCACTCTTGACGTCCAATTGAAAAACTCTGAAACCCTTGAAAGAAGCATAAGCAAGAAAAAAATGTATTGCCTCAATCCTCGCAACTGGAGCATAAACTTCAGTGTAATCAACTCCTTTTTGCTGATTAAAACCTTGGACAACAAGTATCGCCTTATTACGTACCACAACTCCACGATCATCACGTTTGCATTTGAATACCCTCTTTGTGCCAATAGATCTTGAACCTTTGGGTAAGTCAACCAAATCTCAAACATGTAATTTATCAAATTGAGCCAATTCTTCCTACATGGCCTCAATCCAACAATCATCATCCAATGCCTCAACCACATTCTTAGGTTTCGTTTGAGAAATAAAGAAAGCATGTAAACATGTCTCCAAGATACCTGTATCCACAAAAAAGCAAGTGTACGATGCCTCGTTTGAACACCTACATTCAAATCACCAATAATATTGTCAGTTGGATGATTCTTATGCACACGAGATTGAGGAATATCTGAAGCTGGAATAACAGCATCAAGATTTGAAGGCAATTCCCCCTCAACTGATGTCGATGAACCATTAACTATGTTATGGATATCATTTGAAGACTCCTTAAACACAGCTTCATCATCGTCAGTGTCATCATGTTGTGTTGTACCCGAAGTTGAAGCTACATTCGGATCAACTGAAGGAGTATCCACAATCCGAATAACCGAACGAGGATCTATAGTTGAATCATCATTGCAGTAGGACTGATAGAGTATTTTAGCTTCAACATGAGAAATTGCAGGAGTAACATTGAAAGATCTGAATACTGCAACATAATCAAATGCCCAAGAGGGACATTTCGCATCCTGAGGAACAGGGCGATTATCACAGTCAATATGAAACCATTCTTCAATTTGACATGATTCTTTGTTAAAAACTCTCTTATTATGAGAATTTGCAATGTATCCAAAGAAAATTCCCTCAATCGCCTTCGAGCTGAATTTAGTAGCAACATCGTGGGTCTTTAACAAGGTACATGGATTCCCAAAAGGTAAAAGATACGTCACATTAGGTTTTCGATTGTTCAGCAATTCATAACATGTTTTGTTGTGTTTCTTCACGGTCAAAACCCTATTGAGAAAATGGTAGGCTGTATTTACTGCCTCTGCCCAAAAAGTAACCGACAATTTTGAATCAGATAACATAGTACGAGCAGTCTTAATAAGAGTTCGATTCTTCCGTTCAGCAACACCGTTTTTTTGAGGAACATAAGGAGCACTAAATTCATGATGGATGCCCTTCTTCAAACTAAATAAACACAAATTTCCACTCTTGAACTCTTTGCCATTGTCAATACGAATTCTCTTAACTTTCAATTTGAACAATTTCTCAAGTCCTACAATTAGGAACTTAAGAATTTCAGCTGTTTTGTCCTTAGAAGCAAGAAATTTGACCCAAGAAAACCTCGAGTAATCATCCGTCACTACCAAAACAATAAGATTTGCCGCCTTCACTCTTGACACTAATAGGTCCGAACAAATCCATATGCAACAACTCTAAAGGAGTCACAGTTGAATTAGTCAACTTTGAAGGATGAGACTTCCTGTGCTGCTTCTCTTTCTTGCATGGAATACAGTCTTCATTCACATGAAATCTCATAACTGGGACACCAAAAATCAACCCATTTTTGATGAGATAGTTCATTTTTCTGAAATTTATATGAGCCATTTTCCGATGCCACAAAGTTGAATCGGACTCGGAAGCATTCGAAATAAGACAAGTTGGGACAGACGACATTGTCGTTGCTGTGCTCATGTCAAGCATATAAGTATCATTCTTTCGAGGAGCTCGCATAAGTATCCAATCTTCAGGTATCACAAATCCCGGCTTCAGAGCCAAACATTCTGACTTATTAAAATGATAAGAGAAATCTTTATCACAGACTTGCGAAACAGATAACAGATTATGTTCTAGCTACTCAACATAGTTGACTTTCTCAAAGCTCAATCTCCCATTCGACACAGTTCCTTAGCAAGAAACATTTCCTCCTTTCATTCCTGCAAAAGGAACGTATCCTCCTTGAATTTCTTTCACATTTTCCAGTAAGTTAAGATTTCCCGTCATGTGCCGAGAGCATCAACTGTCAACATACCAATGGTTGCTAACAGTCATCCTTGGAGTTCCCTGCACACAAACAGAAATGATTAGTTAGTAATAGAGACCCAAGCCATTGTGGTTTTGGGTCGGCCTGATTCATCAAAATAAACTATTTCCTTCAATACACAATCAAATTTCTCCTGAATTTTAGGAGATTGTTTCCCTGAAACAGTAACAGTGGATTTAGGTTTCCACTTTGATGTAACCTGAACCTTGTCAGTCTCTCTCGACACCTCAACCTTGTCATTTACCACTGGTTGTTCGAGAAGTTTTCTCAACCGTTTATTTCTTCGACGTCTTTGTGGTCTTTACAATTTTCCTTTTGGTTGGGTAGTCTTAATCTTCTTCACAATTTTCACTGAATCAGAAGCAGTCTGGACACTTGGCTTCTTTGCACCATTATCCAGATTCTTACTTACAGATTTTGCTGGTGGATTCACAAAAGGTCGTGCCAACTTTGGATTTTCCCCAATTTCTTATTTGGACAATCTTTCAGGATATGACCAACAGCACCACAATGAAAACAACCACGTTTTTCTTGTAGACACGAACATACTTTTCTTTCTGAACCTTGAGTGAAGTGGATGATGAACACTGAGAAATAGTGTTTGAAGAATGAACAACCTGATGAGTTTCCTTTTCAAGTTTCTTTTTACAAAAATCAAGAGTTGAGATTTTCTCAATCTTGTTTGTCTCTTGTGAATCAAAACCACCACTTACAAAGGTTTAACTAGTTTAAAAGTAGATTTAGGTTTTAGTTGTTCACTCACATCATCTGGTTCAGTTAGAATGCACCTGTCTCTAGTCACTGTTTTCATCATGACTGGTTCTACATACTTATAATCTTTCACTATGCCTTCAACTTTCTCTGAATCAAACACTTCATCATCAATTGAATCATCATATACCATGTCTTTACCAGTAACATGATTGATGTTCAAAACAGTTTTTGGTTCCAGACCTTCAACCAAAACTTCTTCAATCAAACATGGGGTATAATTTACATAAACGGTGGACAATAACCAACACCTCCCCCAATCTCTGTATCATCAAAAGAAGGACAAGAACCAACCCCGCCAATAACCTTTTCACCCGAAGCTTTATCATTATAATATTCCAACAAGAAACTGGAATTCTTATAACACTCAAGCTTGTGTAACAATTTTGTTACCTCTGTCTGTGACATAGAAAGTTCATTATTTTTCTTTTCATACTCAGAGTATGACATATCGAGGTGAAATGATTGTTCATTTACTTTGGTTTGCAAAACTTTAATATCATCTTTTAGAGATTTAATTTTTGCTTTCAAAACTGTTTCATCTTCCTTCAAAGTTTGGTTCGATGTGTACATTGCTTTCATGTCACAGATGAGATTCATGTTATCATCACACAATCTCGTAATTTTGAATTCAAAATCAATGCATTTTAAAAAAGAGTCAACCTGTTTTACCTGCTTAGAATCGGCCATGAATGCATTCCCTTCAGCTAACATCTCTGCAATCTTTTCTGTAACCTTTCCATCAGCTCCATCATTCGGTAAATCTTCACTTGAAAACTTTGGTTCACTCTTCTGAGGCACTGACTCTTGACTTTCATGTAAACTCCCAGAATCTGTAGAGTCACTATCAGAAGAACCACTTTCAATTCCATCTTCATGATATACTTCAGCCAGAAAAGCTTGACTAACATGAGCCACAATATCTTCCAAATGAATACCCCAGTCATAATTTTCATCTTGCTGAGATATCAAAGTTGTGGAAGTACTCTGTTTGTTTTGATTGCCTTGAGAGTTTGAAGGTCCTTGATTCTGATTTCTTGGTTTTGTACATTCTCGATCAAAATGACCAAACTCCTGACAATTATAACACTTCACCTTAGACTTATTCATTCCCATCTTGGTTTTGCTTGATGCTCCAATGAACTTCTTTCCAGTTCTCTTCAAGTGATCTTTTCCTTGTCTCAACCACAATGCCATGTTCCACTGAATATTCATTTCTTCCAAAGTATCTTTATCCAGCTGTTTAAAATCCTCCTCAATCATATCAGGATCATTGATCTTACCACCAATAAAATTTTCATAAGAGGTTAAGAATGATGCAATCATGGCCATCATATCATTACCTACAGATGGAGACACTTTAGTGGAACACGAATGACCTTCATTCTTGCTATGAGTTGAACATCCAGAGTTTGAAGCAACAAAGCACGTGTTTTCTTGATAAGAACCTTCTTTAGGAATATCAGACAACTCTCCTGAAAATAAAGCAACTCCACCAGATTTATGTGATGATGTACCTTTCGCAAAGTAAATGCATCGATCTTAATAAACTGTGTCTTTCTTTTGTTTATGCAAATCATATGATTGAATCTTTCCAATCAAATCTTCAATACTAAGATCATCAAATCCAGATTGTTCTTTGATCACTATGGTGTACATCTCAAAATCTGCTGGTAAAGCATCCAAGAACTTTTCAAGAATCTTCTTGTTTTTGTAAGTGATGTCATTGTTGACCATTTCACTTAGAAGATGAAAATATCTTGACATGAGTTCATCCACCGATTCACCATCAAAGTGTTTAAAAACACTAAACTATTTCTTTAACAATTCTTTTCTGCTCTTCTTGATAACAGTGCTACCCTCACATATTTTAGCCAAACCTTCCCAAAGTTGTCGAGAAGTCTTAAACTTCTTGAAAGTATGATAGATGTCCAGTGGTAAACACGTGGATAAAGCTGCAAGAGCTTTCTTTTCACGTTCATAAAGCTTCTTTTCCTCATCACTAAGACCTGAAATTGGGTTTGGAGTATCTGAAACACCCATATGACTATGCATTGGATGCTCATATCCCTCACTAATAGGAATCCACAAAATCGTGTCATTGATATTAACATAATTCTCAAATCGACTTTTCCAATTAGAATAATCTTTGAGATTCATAAGCCTCGGTGGCTTGGTTAGAGTTCCAATATCATTGTCATGATTTACTAAATGAGTCATATTGTTCACTTGATTTGAAGTAGATGCATTCTTGAACACACTTCAACATTTAGAAAATTTTTCAAAAATTCTGTATTAAGCGAACTTAACAAATTCGCCTACTAAGTTCGCATGAATGAAATCCAGCAAACTTAATAAGTTCGCTTGACAAGTTCGCCCATAAATGATCAGACAAGTTCACCTGTTTTAGCTGAAGAACAAGGAAGATTGTTCTAACTCCCAAACTCACGAACAGATCCGAAAATTTCCATATTTCTCGATTTTGAATGAATTAGAGAAATTCCTTCCGTAGGATTCTTCAAATGATGATTTAGAACACTTCTAAAGGATCAATTTTGGTAAAACAACACCAAAAATGAAAAAATCACTCAAAATCCATCACAAAAATTGTAAAACTCTCAAGAACACAGAAACTTTTGAAAATCTCCATCTTGTTTTGAAAAATCAATCGAGACAATGTCAAACAACAGTAGCTAATCAAGAGCAATAGCTCTGATACCACTTGTAAGTCCCAGCGGGTCTACCGATCGATCTCTGCTGTAAAACACGTGATACGAATACGTAGTGCGGAATCCTAACGTATACGTATGTCTCGAATACTCACACACGTTCAGTAATCACACACAAGACACAAATTCAAAAAAAGCTTCTTGTATTACTCTGTAAACAGTACACACATAGAAGTTCTATAAATTCTGAACATTACAAATGAGAACAACTACTGCACTATTTATAGGCAACACATTCTGTAACAGGCGAACTTAACATGTTCGCCACTTTTAGTTTAGGCGAACTTATTAAGCTCGCCTCAACTATACCAGGCGAACATGTTAAGTTTGCATGTGCAAACTTAACTAAATTACCAATACAAAACAGACAAAAAAATTAAACATCAAGACTAAAACTATTACAAGATTGTTGTCACACAAACACGCTCCAACAGGGATGTGTAAGGAATTTGAGCAGGTGATGTACTCCAAGTTTGAAATGAGCAACATGGGTGAAATGTCATTTTTCTTAGGTCTGTAAGTCAGTCAGGAAAATGGCATCTATCTACCTAAAACAAAGTATGTACCGTTAATTTTGTCAAAATACAAAATGTATGATTGTACATCTTAAGGCACACCTATCCCAGTCAATCATGGTCTGCATACTGACAAAGATGGAAAGGATGTAGAGTGCAAGTTGTACCGTGTGATGATCGGTTCTCTTATGATTCTCATAGCTTCAAGACCAGATATTATGTTTGTTATCTACTTGGGCTCAAGGTTTCAGTCATAACCAAAGAAATCTCATTTGATTACTATAAAGAAAATCTTCAGATACCTAAAAGGAAAACCCCTCAAAACAACAACCTTTTCATCTCAAGGCTTATACAGATTCTGACTATGGCGGGTGCAACCTTAATAGAAAGTCAACATCTGGTGGATGTCAATTCTTAGGAGACAGACTGGTTTCCTGGAAGTGTAAGAACAAGTCCACGGTTTCTATCTCAACATGTGAAGCAGAGTACATTGATGCTGCAAGCTGCTGCTCTCAGATCTTATGGATTCAACAACAATTGAGAGACTACGGCTTGAACTACACTGGCACTCCTACGTTCATTGACAACACATCCACCATGTCTATCACAATCAACATGGTGAAACATTCCAAAACTAAGCATATTGAAATTCGTCACCATTTCATCCGTAACTGTACTGAAAAGCATCTAATTGAACTTGTAAAAGTTCACACAGATGATAATTTTGCTGATCTTTTCACCAAAGATTTTGATCATACTCGTTTTGAACATCTTGTCAACATGATAGGAATGTTCAATCCTGAATAAAAAAAAATTTCAAAACAAACTCGTTTCTTGGAAGTTACATTTATTTTCTTTTAAATCTAGTTTACTTTCTGTTAAATTTTTAAGAAAAATTCAAACAAAATATAAAACTTTCAAAATTTAAATGTCATTTGAAAAAAATATAGAGGAAATGACTACGCATCAGTTAGTGATCTAAATTTCTTTGACTGCACAATTTGGAAATGATTGCACTTTGACTACTTAAAATATTTCAAATATCATTTAATTGAAATTGTCAATAGGCAAGAAGCATTCATTAAATCATTAGTAGTGTGTAAACCTAAATATCTTTTCTACAATTATGATTTTAACCCATGTTATGATGTGTGTGTGTGTGTATAAGATTAACAAAAGATTATTATCAGAAACAGAATATGAGATTTTGGCTAGTATTATCATTTGAGACCAGCTTCGGGTTATTTCTTTAGTACAGTTTTTAGTTCACTTCACTGCCCATACTCACAAGTATGCAATGGGAAGCTGAGCTAAGATATGTCTCAAAAACAACCGTTGAGCATGTAGGATCGGTGAATACAAGATGGTTCTATTCTAGTTGAGATTGGCGGAAACAATCACAACTAAGCAATGTAAACAAGTAAACAAGAAGAATACTGATAAATGCAATTTGTATTAAGCTTCAAAGATTAGAAGATTACAGAGAAAATATCTTGAGAAAAAAAATCACTTATATAATGACTCTAAGTACTACTTATATAGTAACTTAGAATCAAGACATACCCTTGATTCTAAGGATCAGATCTAACACAAGCCGTTGATCTTGTATTGAAGCTATTCTACATGTAAGAACAATAAAAACTACAAAAGTTATCTTTACTCAAACGTCTTCTTAGGCATCATTGCTTGAGTCCTTGGAAGAATCATTGTCTTTTATTGTCTTGCACTAGTAACATTCTTTCTGCGTGGAGAGTGTCAGTGTTGCAGCATAAAGTTGTCAGTGGTAATGGTTGCTTTATCGAAGCCAGTCAGCTGCACCGTTTGATCATCAGTGGGAATGGCTATCAGCAGCAATGTTGTTGATCATCAGCAAGACACAACTGTCCACAGCTGCTGATGATTTGCCTATCAACAACTTTGGTCTTTAGCAGATAAGGCTATCACAGCTGATTTGTTCTTTAGCAGAAGAACAAGTATCCGCTGCAGATAAGCTTATCTGTAGCATTTTGTCGATCTGCACCAACTCTGAAGTCCGCTGTAAACTTTGAGGTCCACAGCAGTTATACTTAGAGAATTTTGTAGCCATCAGTCTTTATTTCTACAAACTCCCCCTACACTGATGCCACCAAAACTCTCTTACTGCTTTTGCTGCTGAAGTTTTTCCATGTTGCAGAATATCCTTTCTACCTCATAGCCTCTTGAGTCCTGGCTGGGATTGTTTACATGAAGCTCAGATAAAGTCTTTATGTCTTTGCTTGGATTTTTGAAGATGGCCTTGCTTGAACATATCATATTCTGTCCTTTAATATCAATCAAGATAAACTCGTTGGTATCAGCCTTGAAGGACCAGCTGGTGAATGGATAATGGGATTGAAGACATTTTGCATCAATGATTACATCTTTACTAGGGTTGAAGTGATGTTTGATTGCTAGCAAAAGATGTCTCCCACCTTCATTCTTTGGCTTATGGGCTTCACCCAACTCCAATATTCTTCTTAGATCTGAGTTTGGGAGTTGTAGTACCTCATCAACAGATTTATAGATAGATCTTTTCAGGTCTTCCTTTCCCTTGAAGACTTCAAACCATTTTTCTTGAGTGTTGTAGAACCAGACAACTATTTCTCTTGAGTCTTCTGGTGTGATGGTAGGTTTGGTTTTCTTCTTGGAAGGCTGCTGATGAGGAGGAGATGGGTGGAAGGATTTGGACTTTGTGGGAATAGAGGAATGAGGTCTAGGCTGGAGAGTGGAAGTACGGTGGGAGGAAGAAGTAGTGGATGAGGGAGAAGGCTTGGGTTTCTTTAATTTGTGTGCAGCGGTTTGAGTTATCACCCTTTTCTTGGAGCATGTCTTCCCCAATCTTTCCTCCTCTTCCTTCTTGACTTTGTAGTACAAGGCTTGCAAGTTCATGAAACTCATGGGGCCTAGCCTTTTTCCACATTCTCCTCTGGCCTTCAAGAAGTCAGTCATGACCTTCCTTTCTTCATGGGTCCTTATGTTGAATGCAATGGTCTTCTTGGATTTTTGCTTGGCTTTTTCTTCTTCTTCATCCCTTTTATTATTTGCTAATTGACCTTGCCGACCCATGAATGCTCTGTAGATTTCTTTATTTGATAGTTTCTCAAGGTAGTCTGCATCCTCACCTTGTGAAATCAGAGCTGCTATCTATTCTTCTCTCATTTCTTTAGCTAGTTCAGAATCAGTTATTCTGAACTTAGCCTCTTCCCTTTTCTTCTTCTCCCTTTTCTTCTTATTATTTATTAAACTGTTCATGCAGCTGAAGAGCTAGGGCTTCATCTTCTTGTAATTGAGAAGCTGCAAGAAATCTGGCTTTCAGATCATCCAGTTGTTTAGCATACAACTAAATTTGTTGTTCTCTAGAGAGCATGTCAGCTTTTCTTTCTTGAATTTTTCTTAGCTATGCCATCTCCTCTTCTTATCTTTCCCTCCTTCTCTTCTTTCTTTCTATTTTTTCTTTCTTTAATATCTCTTCTTCTTCAGTCATGATGCCCTTCCCCTTTTCTTTGTTGGATGCCTCTGCTTCAGCTTCATGGATCACAAAAACAGATGTAAGAGATGATGTTGGGATCTGAGCTTCATCTTCATTGGCAGGTTGAGGAGTAGACACAGAGGAAGGAGATGCTTCACTCTCTTCCTTTTCCCATTCATTTCCATATATAGCTTTAAAGGCCTCTTTGACATTCTGAACAGCCACTTTTCTTGACCCTTCTGCTGCATTCATTATGACAGTTGGTGAGGAGGTAAGGGATAGATCTGAATCAGAGTCATTCATTGAAGGCGATTCCTCCTTTTCAAGAGAAGCTTTGATAAGATTGGTCATTTCTTGACTTTCTAAGGAGTTGATGATGCAGATGTGTGTTCTGAACTAAAAGACCTTGTGTCGGAAGTCTGGATTGAGTAGCAGGATATCTTAGATGTTGTTGATTGTGAACGATGATCCATCACTTAAGAAGAATTTAAAGCCAGATGACCCAGTGCTTGACCATCCTTGCACTTCCAAGCCTCTGACCACTTCATTGTAGAAAAATCTACTCCAACATAGAACTTCTTCTTCTATTAAAGCACTGCTCCTGATCAAGTCAAGTCTTGGAGCCAGTCTTTGTTCTGATGTTGTTGAAGATTCTGCATGGTGTTTTGGATAGGCCACCCTGTGTGCTTCTTCCAGGAGACTTTCAAACCAGGGTAGATTATCCTCCATCAAGACCTAGAACCTATCGATTGCAAGTTCTGCAGAGAGATCTGTGGAAGTGTTGATGCAGTTTGATAGATACATTTCAAGAACCTGAAGTGGATTTACTGTATTCCAATTCAGCTCTTCTATTCCACCAAACTCCCATCCAATCCAGAATCTCTCAGATAGACCATCATACCCCCATGCTAGAATGGAGTCAAATTCTAACTTATTTGCAGTTGGAGTGAATTGAGGGGTAATGGTCTGTCTTGATATGGCTGGAGCAGTAGGAAGTATGCTGAGTGATGAAGGTGTGTCTTCATATTGACCTTCATTCTTTAACACCTCATCAACAGCTCGGACAACTAACTTCCAATCCTCCGTGATATCTTCCTCTTCATCTACTGAGTCTGGCAAGTCATGGATTTGAACAAAAGCAGGTGTGAAGAGAGAACTTTGAAAATCAGCCTACTCTTGTATCCATTCTTCGAGGCTGTCAGCATCATCTTCCTTAGTAACTACCTCCCCCTTTTTGGTTGCATAAGTGCATAGAGTGTCATCTGTTTTGAGTGCCCACTAATACAAGGGAAGGAGTAGTAACTGGGGGCATTTATGGGCTTCATGCATAGACTCTTGGTGCCGCAGTTTGGACACTTCAGCCTATAGCATTGCCACCCTGGCCGTCAATTCCAAATTATGAAGTTTCAGTCTGTCCTCATCCATAATTGTAGAATCCTTGGATCTGGATGGGGTCTTAGGCCTAGCCTTTGCATCCCCATCACCCTGGTTTTCTTGGCACCTGGGATTCCTCTCAGTGAAGAGTGTTTCAAAGGAAACATCCTCACTGTGAGTTGCCGTGGTTAGGGTCTTAGTGATGTTTTCACTGTCCCCCTGGTCAGTTGATGTACCAGGAGTAGTGACATGCCTTTCCACATTCACTCTATCAGAACTCCTAGAGTGAACCTTCTTGGGTGATGAACTTGGGTTAGGTGCACTAGCAGCCTAGTCAATCAATACCTCCGAGATAGTGGTTGTTTGAGAAGGTATATCATCTTGACAAGGTGCCTCTGCACTTAAGTTCAGAGAAGAAAAATAATGGAATGGCTCAGTGAGTTGTTCTATGGATCTGGGATGTGATCCTGATCCTAATAGAGAAGCTTCCAAGGAAGTCTCTCTAATGATGTGGCTATCCCTTTTTATATTCTCATCAGAATTTTGGGATTCTGAATGAGGGCTTTTAGGTTGGGATTGGGCCTTTGAGACAAGAAGCGGAGTCTTCTTGCTCCTTTTTCTAGTATATTTTGTCGCAACTTGGACCCTTTGTTCCAGTTGAACGATAACATCCAAAAAAGGTGTAAGTAATTTCTGTGCCTGTGCATCCTTAGTAGTATGCACAGGGGTTCGAACAGTGGAAGCAGATTGTTGTTTAGGATGTGAAGAGGAGGGTGTGGGATGAGTATTAGCTGGGATTGTTAAACTGCCACCCTGGGTACTTTGTATGTTCATCATTGTAGATAACAATGGAACATTGACCCCTGAGAACTTGTTGGAAACAGTTCTCATACTTTTAAAAATGTTATTTTTATGTCCCAGCATAAGATAGATTTTTGCATATTTTGAAAGATCTTTTAATTAGGTACATAAAAAATGATTGCTTTGCACCTTCTTGAAGGTTATATATCAAACCTTCAAATATAAGACGTACAAAGTTGAAACCTTGGCTAGAAACCATACCATGAACAGCAAAGGCGAGAGCAGAACTCACTTGATGCCATCCACTTCTCTTCTGGGATATGCACTTTAGAAGAGTGTGGCATAGAAACTTCCATGGAGGGCACATCAGCGCCTTTTCAATAGTATATTCGTTCTGATTTCCAGTGTACCCTATGGATACAAAGGTCCTCATATACTCTTCCCTGGTGTATGAAATGGCGGCCCACTCGTCCTGAAGCTTGAGGTGTTTTCTGAGAGTAGCTTCAGTGATGATGATGTCTTTGCCGTCTACTGTGGCTTGGATTTGGTGAATCCCCTGTTTGGTAGAGTAGACTGCGGTGTTCCAAAAATCCTCATGCGGTGTTCCAAAAATCCTCCATATGAGGGATGTATAAGGTAGGGTTAACGGTTAGTGCAAAATATATCTTTAATCGACAAAGAAAATTGATCATATCATCGAACCCTTCGGACTTCTTTCCTTTAACCAGGTATGCAGTGAGATTGTGGTAGGGAGAAAACTTGTCATTAGGATGGTTTATGTCGACCTATGCCATTTTGTTGGGTTTGGAGGGAAAGAGGAAGGTTTTTGAAGGGTGGTTGAGGATGGAAGGCTTTGAATGTTGTGGAGGCTTGAGAGAAAGTGATGGGAGTTTGGGTGAAATTGAATGTGAAGAGGTGGTGAGGAAATTTGATTTGTGTTATAACGGCAGAGGAGGGAAAAAAAGAAAATTACTTGTAAAGTAAAACCTTATTCATTTTTTACTGTTACAGCTGTAATAAACTAAAGCAGTCATGGTAAAGACTGAAAGTAATTTTTACAGCGGGTAAGGTTAATTTGGACTTAGATTTACCCATCAGCAGCAAACTTGGTTGCTGCGGATGTTTAAGCCTATCCGCTGCAAGCTTGGTTGCTGTTGATGGTTAAGTCTGTTAGCAGCAAACTCAATTGTTGCTGATGGATGCAATAATTCGCAACAAGGATGTTGCTGCTGACAGCCTTAAAGCTATCCGTAGGAAACTTGTTCCTACTGATAAATTAAAGCAGTCAATGGAAATTCTTTGCTGCTGATGATTAAACCTGACAGCAGCGGAAAAAGTTGCTGCTGACTTATAACTTTTATTTACAACAAATGACAAACACATTTACAAAACAAAATTTTACAGACAGATTTTAATCAAAGTTCATCATACCAATAGATTCAACTAAATAAATCAGTATATTGCTCATTTGTATGAACTTTGGTTAAAATAATTCTCTTTTTTTTCAGCTTGATCTCTTAAGAAGTGATACCTGATGTCAATGTGCTTTGTCTTGGAGTGCTGCACCGGCTTGTTTGTGATTGATAAAGCGCTCATGTTGTCAATGTGAATGGGAGTTGCCATGAAAGTCATCCCATAATCCAGCATTTGGTTTTGTATCCTGATGACTTGTGCACAGCAACTTGAAGCTGCAATGTATTCTGCTTCTGCTGTAGAAGTTGAGACACATGTTTGCTTCTTGCACTGCCATGAAATCAGTCTCCCTCCCAGAAACTGACATCCCCCTGATGTGGACTTTTTGTCCAAGTTGCATCCCCCATAATCACTGTCAGTGTATGCATACAGATTGAACTTATCATTTTTAGAGTACCATATCCCAATTCTTGGGGCTCCCTTTAGGTATCTAAAAATTCTCTTGACAGCTTGACGATGTGAATTCTTTGGAGCTGCTTGGAATCTTGCACAGAGACATACAACAAACACGATATCTGGCCTTGATGCAGTGAGATACATGAGAGACCCTATCATTGCACGGTACTGATGTTGATCAGTGTCTTGACCATCTTTGTCTGGAGTCAGTTGATGGTGCACTTGCATAGGGGTTCTTGCAGCAGAGCAGTCAACCATCTTGAATCTTTCCAGAATGCTCTTGACATATTTGGATTGGCTGATGAAGATTCCATTTGGAACTTGTTTGACTTGAAGACCCAGAAAGAAATTTAGTTCACCCATTGAACTCATTTCAAACTTTGAGTGCATCAGGATCTCAAAGTCTTTACACAACTTCTTCCTTGTTGATCCAAAGATAATATCATCAACGTAGATTTCTACCAGTAAGATTTCCCCCCCATCATCTTTGATAAACAAGGTCTGGTCAATGGCACCTCTTCTGAAATTGTTGCTTAGTAGATATCCAGACAAAGTTTCATACTAGGCTCTTGGGGCTTGATGTAATCCATATAGAGCTTTGTCTAGTTTGAACACTTTGTTAGGATGTGTAGGATCTACAAAACATAGAGGCTGTTTGACATATACTTCTTCACCAATCTTCCCATACAGAAAGGGGCTCTTGACGTCCATTTAATAGACCATGAAATTCTTGGACGCAGCATATGCTAGGAAGATTCTGATGGCGTCCAGCCTGGCAACTGGATCAAAGAATTCATCATAGTCAATTCCCTCTTCCTGAGTGTAGCCTTGAGCTACAAGTCTGTCTTTGTTCTTGACTACAATGCCTCTCTCATCTTGCTTGTTCCTGAATACCCATCTTGTTCCAATGGCAGATTGACCAAGGGGAAGATCAATAAGTTTCCAAACATCCTGTCTCTTGAATTGCAGCAACTCTTCCTGCATTGCCTCAATCCAACTGTTGTGTTTCAGAGCTTCATCTATCTTCTTGGGTTCCACCTGAGAAGAATTCTTTGTCTTAGATTTATGGGACTTCTTGTGTTGATTCCCCTTCTTGCAAGGAATACAGTCATCAGGAACTAAAAATTTCATTATCATGAGATTTGCTTCTTGTTATAACTCCTTGGTGAACTTGGCTAATAATATTTTCCAGAGGATGTTCCTTGTTGATCCTCTGTGCTAGTACTACCTCCATTTGTATCCCTTGCTCAAGATTTCTTTGATTTTGATCAGGGATTTCTTCATTCATGGTGGAAGAGTCTTCAATATCAACAACTACATCGGTATTACCAGCAATAGTATTTGTAGCATCTACAGCATTTACCGAAGAGTCTTCATTCAAATTTTCATTTTCAGACAGGAGGCTGCTGGTGACATTGGAGAGTCTGGTTCCAGCTTCACTTGCTTCAATGGCTTCCATAACAGATGGAGGATCAATGGATGGTCTTTTCAGACTAATGGAAGATTTAGGAAAATCCAGTCTGTAGTCAGAGGAGAAAGAGGAAGATGGTTCTTGTGAAGAGGTAGAATCCATATTTGAGAAGATGATAGTCTCAAATATTTGGGTGAAGGAGTCTATGTCAAAGAGCCAGTTTGGGCCTTTTCCCTGTTCACAGGCAATGTGTTCTCTACATTCCACATTGGCTGATTCTTCAACAATTCTTGTTCTTGAGTTGAATACTCTGTAGGCCTTGGATTGAGAGGAATAGCCCACAAAATATCCTTCATTAGATTTGGCACCAAACTTAGGAAGAACCCCATGTGTGATCAGAATTGTGCATGGACATCCAAAAGGTTTTAGAAATCCAATGTAGGGAACTCCTTGGAACCATAGTTCATAAGGTGTCTTGTTGAAAGGCTTTATTATGATAACTATATGTTGCACATAGCAGGTTGTGCTTACTGCTTTTGCCCAGAGTGTGAGAGGCAGTTTTGAGTCAGCCAACATAGATCTGGCTGACTCAATTAGAGTTCTGTTTCTTCTTTCAGCAACTCCATTTTGTTGAGGAGTTCTTGGAGCACTGTATTGTCTTTCTATTCCCTTTCTTTCACAGAAATAGTTCAAGGGGTGGTTCTTGAACTCTGTGCCCTGATCACACCTTATGATCTTTACCTTCTGATTGCTTTGATTATCTATCCTGAGAATGTAAGATTTTTAAGAATCTCAGTAGTTTCATCTTTAGTTCTCAAGAAGTATACCCATGAGAATCTGATGTAGTCATCAGTTATCACTAGACAGTATGACTTCTTACCCATTGACATAATATTTGTAGGACCAAAGAGATCCATATGTAGCAGCTGTAGTGGAATGTCATTTGTATTCAAAGTCTTGGGCTTGTGAGAACTCTTGTGTTGCTTCCCCTTCAAACAAGCAATGCAATGATCTTCTTGCTGGAATTCTTTGTGAGGAAGCCCTCTGGCAAGATTATCCTTCACCAATTTGTTGATGTTTTGATGTTAACATGGCTTAATCTCCTGTGCCATAGAGTTGATTCATCAACTGAAGCTTTTGATAGAAAACATGATACACTGCCAGATGGAGTGACCTCATTCATGTCAAGCACATAAAGATTTTCTTTTCTCTGAGCAGTTAATAAAATCATTTCTGGAGGAGGTTTGGATAAGCCAGGAGACAGTACAAAGCATTCTTTATCTCTGAAGAGCATCTAATGCTTTTGATCACAGACCTTGGAAACACTCATGAGATTGAAGTCCAATTCTTTGACATAGTTGACCTTTTCAATACTCGTTCTTTCATTGAAAACAGTTCCTTGTCCAGTAATAGATCCTCCTTTTGAGTCACTTCCAAAGGCAACATATTCTCTATTGAAATGGCTGAAGTTGGAGAGGATGGATCTGTTGCCTGTCATGTGCCTGGAACAACCACTGTCTACCACCCAGGTGTTGTTCTTGTGACCTGGTTCTCCCTATACATGAGAGAGATCTAGTTAGTGGGAGGAATCCACGAGCTTGCATCCTTGTAAAAAAGGGTTCCCGGATTATCAGTATCAGCATGCGTGCATTCAACGGAACCAATGATGTTTCTTGGAGGAATTTTGGTTTTCCAATGCTAAATTGGTGGTTTTCCATCTCTCTTTGCTTTGTCAACAGGAGATGTTGCAAATGAGGACTTTGGTTTATCAGCAGCAGATTTTGTTGCTGCTGTTGGTTTTACTTGAGCAGCAGCAATCTTGGTTGCTGCTGAAGACTTGTCTTTGGGTCTCTTGGGCTTTAATTGATCAGCAACATTTCTGTTGGCTGTTGATGGTTTAACTTGGGCAGCAGCAATCTTGGTTGCTGATGAGTGCTTTTCCTTTGGTTGCTTGAGTCTTACTTGATCAGCAGCAATTTTGTTTGCTGCTGATGGTTTAATCTCTGAAGTATGACTACCCTTCTTCATCTTAATGATAGGCTTTTTTTGAAGAGGAATTTGATGAAGAACCTGGTTGAGAGGATTAAACTTACAATTTGCAGCAAAGTGGTCTGATTCACCACAAATGATGCAAGATTCTTGAGGTTTTGGCAGATGTTTTCTTGGTAGGGATAGAGAGTTTCTGAACTGAGTTCCTTTGGCTTCAAAGATTCTTACCTTTTTGTTCTTGTTTGTTTTCTCAAAAGCATTTTGATTTAGGTTTCTGTGTTGTTGAAGTTAATAGAAGTAGGTGCTGGCAGTATGATTGTATTTCCCACACACAAAGCATGATTTAGCCAGTTTGTCCCTTTGAAAGTACACATAGTCCTTTCTTTTGAACAAGTCTTTGAAGTTCCAGGGGTGAGCTTTGTTGTGCTCAAAGGTGGCTTCTTCCAATGTCTTTTGAACATATTGAGCCCTCTCTCCAGGCGCATGACATATGTCAAACACCTTCCTTTATTGGATTGATTTGGATCAAGGCTTTGTGTTGGTGGAGGTTGAAGATTGTCCCTTTTCAACAGTTAGCTTTCTTCCTTCTGTAGGATAGCTGATTTTAATTTGATTGGTTGGTTGAGATACTGGTACTATTTTTGAAGGGGTGAAAGGGCTTGGATTGTTGGCTTTAATAACTTCACATGTAGGTGGTGTTGAAACTTTATTGGTTTCAGTGGAGTCTGAGCATGTTGACTCATACTCGGATGAAGTAGTGCATTCTTGCACAGTGGTTTCTTGGAAAACGGGGTCAAAATTTCGGTTGGCCATGTCAAGGTTGGAAAGATTGAAACTTGTTTCATGAATGGCTACATAGTCAGCGGGTGGAGGAACAGCATTGTAGGGTTGTTCAGCTTGGAATCCAAGACCAGCAGTTACCTTTTCATGAATTTGAGCATCCAAAAGTCTTTGCAGCTTTTTGGATGCAAACTCATATTTTTCCACATGGACCTTTTTCGATGCAAACTAATTCATCCCTTGTAGCTTTTAACTTAACTAGAAGATCATCAATTTGAGTTTCAAGGTTTGTTTGTTCATGTTTTAATGATGAAATTTCTTTCTTTAAACAATCAATCTTTTCCTTGTAACTATTTTCAACCTTTTTAAATTCATATTTCATTTGGTGAAATTCTTCATATTGATCTATGAGATTCTGGTTATGTTTCCTGTATCCAAGGACCTTATCAATACAAGCTTGAGCACAAATATTTTCATATACCTGAGGTGGTATCTCTGATGTGTCTGCCATGAGAGCTTGATTGTTGGCAAGAATATCCTCATACTGGAAGTGTCACACCCCAACCGACGACGGAATACGTCAGGGCGGGACATGTTGACTGTTCATGAGCTCAAGGTTGACTAAATTGTAATATGTTAAATCCATTTACATCCAAACAACCATGAATCAAGTTCAAAGTACATAATGAAATACAATTTGTTTTTGAATTAAGATTAACTAGGTCCAAAGCCTATGTGTAGCATGTCTTGATCTACTCATATGAAAACACCTGAAACATGAATAAAATAAGGTCAACTAAAAAGTTGGTGAGTATAACACAGGTTTGTATATTGATAGCATATAGTTGTAAAACAAATCCTTACATAACATGATAAATAAGGCATTTATGGGGAGCAGCTATTGTGTAACCAAGTACAATCAAACCTTTGTAACTAGCATGCAAATTGTGTTGTCGGTATCAATCACCCCAATCTGGGTGGGTTTGTCAGACTCAATAGATCTATCATTGAAAACCGTCGGCTTGAATAGTTAATGATTGCACATAATCGCATACAAAAGTTAGCACAACTAGCACTCGGGCATAAAGCTCAAATTTGCACACATGAATGTAAATAGGATTTGTACTTGTATTGTTTGTGTAAATGTAAACATGTAATTTGTATATAGTTCATGTTTCACCCCAAAAGTGTAAAAGAGTAAAAGGGGTTATGAAATACTCACCTTGAAATGAGTGGCTTGAAAGTCACCCAAACAAGTCTTGTTACACAAGTGTTCTAGCTAATCACAAGATTAACCTATATTGGTCAAGTATAATGGATCAATAATTAATATAGGAAAAAAGATTAAAAGAAATAGGAAGGGAACGATTTTTGGGGCAGTAGGGTTTGGAACGGGTGAACGGACGAAAGAATATTAATGATTCGCTCTTTAAGTGATAATATATAAATGGAATAATGTTTTATAAATCTCATTTATAAAAGAGATTCTAGATGCCAATAATAAGTATAATTTGCAAATTTAATAGAGTTAATAGCTCATTAAGACAATTAGATTAAAATGATTATTATGATGGAAAAATATGATATAATTTGAAATAATATTTTAGTTATTCGGATTATTATTTATCGAAGTATTAAAAAGGATCATAATATTTGTGAAAATATTAATAACAATTATGATATTAAAACACTAGTTTTAATATTAGTTCGGATTATATCGTTATAATGGTTTAGATAAAATATATATAACTCCTTTTACATAATAAAGGTCATGATGTTACAAAAGCGACTATTTTATAACTTAAAAGTTATATATATAAGATAGGGTTTATGAGAATAAAATAATGTTTGTTATGCTCTTGAAATGAATTAATATATATTTAACTAAAAAAATGCTTATATTCGTTATACATTGGTGAAGATAATTAAACATAGTTAGAAATGTATAGGTTTTTATTTGAAAAGGATATTAATTGTAAAGAAAAACCTTGAACATTTATAAATGGATTGGTTTCTAACAAAAATTTTCGTATAAACATATATGTATACACACTCATAAAAGTTTATAAAAAAATAACGTCTAGATGATAAAATTTCTATATATTTTTATAATAAAAAGAAATATATATATATATATAAATCAAACCCCATTTTTTTATCTAAACTACAAGAGTCTATATATATACACAATGTACATATACATGTGTGTGTGTCATGTCTTTAAAGAGAAAAAGAAAATAATTAACAGAAAGCAATCCCAGCCGGACTAGAACCCATGACCTGAGTGGTGTGGGGGGATAGTTTTAACCACTTGATCCCGACTCATGTCTTGATTAGAACAAGAAACGGTTTTTTCTTAACAAAAGGGTTCCGAGAGCCCTTCTTCCCTAACCTCCTAAATCGCAAACCCAGACCGTTTTTAATCTCGACATTGAAGCACAGATCAATATCAATATGATAGGGATTCGAAACATAGAAACGAGCAGGAAATTGGTTGAGTACCTGAAATCGGACTTGATTCGTGGTCGATTGAGAGGTTCAAGCTCCTTGGCGTTGGATGTGAACCGAGAGAGTGAACAGATAAAAAAAAAAGATGCGTTCTGGTTGTAAAAGGTTGGGAGGTACTGGTAGGATGAGTAAAACGCGTTAAAGGATTCGAATAACTGAGTTTTTCAAGGATTTAAGCTTGATTTACGGGTTTGAATGCTATGATCGGAAGTTTCCTATTCGAGTTTAAAATTTAAATCCGATAATGATTTCAGCAGATTTCTTGTTTGCCTTTTGATTGAAATTGATTGCTAAGCTAACCGGAAAGGTTCTAACTCCCGGTTTCACAAGATTCACGGGTTTGACTTTCATGGAGTCAAACTTTGTTCCTGGTTTCAAGCCAAGGGTTAAGTATAAAGAGAGGGGCTTCAAATATTGAATAAGGGGGTTCAAGACTTTATTTATTTATTTAAAATCAAATCTAATTTGTTTTAATTTATTTTATAAGTCTTATTTTATAGTTTTAAACATAAATCCTTTTATAAAAAAATAGTTTTTTTTATAAATCTAACCTATTTATTTAGTTAGATTATAAATATTTTATAAATAGATAACTTCCATTTTTTTATAAACTTGTAAATTATATAAATGGTTTGTTTAATATATTCAAATATACATGTGTTTATATTTAAAAATAAATATATGTATATATATATATATATATATATATATATATATATAAATAAAAGATGTAGCTACATATTTAAAACTCAAGGGTTTTATTTTTGGACATAATTATTATGACAAGAAAAATGTACATATATATATATATATATATGTATATGTATATATTTAGTAGGAGCTAAATCGTATGTATTTGCAAGGATTGAAAATTTGAATTTGATACTTGTTGAAATAATTAAGGTGGTAGGTACAGAATCGAAGTGAAGTGTCATTATTGTTTAAAAATAAAATAAAATAAATAATGTGAAAAAATCATGGATGTTACAGTATCCCCATGTTGAGGGAATTTCGTCCCGAAATTGAACTAGTGGAGGTTACTGAATCAGGAACGAGGTGAGTTTGGATTCTCAACGAGCTTTGATTATTGGTTTGAGGAGTATAACTGATTGAAAAGACTCAGGTTGGATTTAAATGATGACAGTGAATTTAGTTTTGAAATGAGTTAAGTAGAAAACCGTCGAATAATATTTTGGATCCTAAGAATGAAATGTATTACTTGGAATGGAATTGATAGGAACTGGATGATAAAGGTTTGTTTAAAATGTAATCTAATATGTTAAGGAGTTGTCAGTGGATAAGAGATTTCACAAACATTGGCCCGCCAAACAACATAAAACTTTACGTGACACGAATAACGCTACTTCTGATAATATGACAGGAACACTTATATACGGGAAGTACCAGCGATGTATCCACCATGACCTTGTCATATCATATTAGTTTCGTTATTATATATCATGATAGGTTTTATGTCATAACACACGACATAATTTACTATGTTTTCCATGCGCTGATTTTTATAATTACGTGTGCACCCGTAATTACTCGAATCATTGCATAGTCCGTATAGATCCTTCCGTTGTGTGTGGGTCAAAAGGGGCACAAATTTACTTAGTTCATGTCTATTGTTTTCACATATGAGTTGCTAATAAGCAACTGTGTCCCTAGATAGTCAGGTCAGTTAGCAACTAAAGTGTAATAAGGTAGTATAACTTAAATTTTCCATAGTTTACTCGTGTTTGAACAAGAATACGTCAAACACCGAGTTCCTTCAATGTGTTTTGGCTTTAAACTTAGCTTATGAGCATGACTTGTATGTAATGTAATCAATCAATTACAACGTTTGTAAGCAATTTAGTTTCGTGTATAATGTAGCACCCAAGTTTCATGTATGATCTAGTGTCATTCAACTTGTAATCAATTAGGTTTCATGTATGATCTAGTGTCATGCAGCTTGTAATCAATTAGGTTTCATGTATGATCTAGTGTTACGCACATTGTAAGCAAATAGGTTTCATGTATATTGTGATTAGTTCAGTACCATGTATATAGTAAACAAATGAGTTTTGTGTACAAGATGAACAATTTAGCATCATGTATATGGTAAGAAATGAATTCCATGTATGATATTAACAACTTAGTATCATGTATTTTGTAAACAAATAAGCTTTCATGTGTAATATAAACATTTTAGTATCATGTATGTTGTATAGGGTGCACGATTTAGTATCATGTACTTCGTAACCAAAATAAGTTTCAGGTATAATGTGAGTAACATAGCATCATGTATAGTGTGAACAATTTAGTATTATGTATTCTGCAAACAACTAAGTTTCATGTATTATGTGATCAATCCACTATAATGTATATTGCAAACAAGTTTCGTGTATTATGTGATCGGTGTAACATTATGTATATTGCAACTAAGTTTCATGCATTATGTGACCGTGTATAATATGTTCAATCTAGTATCATGTATTAAAACCGCAAGTTTCAGGTATCACGTGATTATCCTAGTATCATGCATATTGTAAACAACTAAGTTTTATGTATCATGTGATCGTGTATGATGTGCTCAATCATGTATTAAACAAGCAAGTTTCGTGTATCATGTGAAGGTTCGTTTGTAAGTTATTGGATCTCATTAGTAAAGTAAACTATCGAATTTTGCAGGTAGTCGAGTGTTGCAGACAAGCGTGTTGTTTGACGTTCATGTATAATGCGGGCAGTTAGGTTTTGACTTTTTAAATTTCGTTGAGGTTTGTAGGGATGGTTAATGTCTACGCGGTATGGATCGTCTCTTGAAGAGTCAAGTGAAAGGTAACAAGGAGGTTTTGAAAACATTCGGGAATTGCGTTTACAAATACGGGTCTTTGTTTGAACATAGAAAGTGGTAATTCGTTCTTGTTTGTAGATATATAAAGTAGTGAAATCATTTAATCGCATATTTTAAATGAATATGCAATTTATGGGAAAAATATTTTTAATTTAAACTTTCAATTATTAATAAGAGAATTTTTTTTTTTTTTTGTGGAAAATTTATATTTTTGATACTATCTAAAAGTTTGGTAAACGTTTTGTTTAAACAAGATAACGGGGTTTTGCTTGAGTCACATAATAGTATGATTTGTTTATGAAGGAGATTATTGGTAGTGTACTAAATCGTATGAAAAAGGTGATATTTGGGAAAATTTAATGGAGATATAGCGGGTGTAGTTTACGCTCCACGGGTCAAATCAATGAATTAATAAATGTAAAGTTGAAATATATGGAATTGATGAAATGCTGAAATGTTAAACATTACTCAAAACATAAGGAAATGGTTCTCAAATCGAAAATTTAGAGGTAATCAGTAGAAGCTTCTTCTAACGTCTCTGGTAGGTTTCCACTAGGAAGAAGATAATATCCAAGATGAGCACCGCTATGGTCACTCGAGTAGCAGATCTGGCTTCAGCCCTGGCGGTCTCCGTGCGATGTTCTTGTACTTCCTTTTCGAGGATGGAGATTAACTCCCTTTGGTTTTAGAGTTTGACTAGTCATAACACCGAACCTTCACGATAGTATTTTAGAAATACACTTGACCTATAAGCAATGCATCCCTGAGGAGGATTCTCAGGAAAGAGGGGTGGGTCACTAGGACACACTTAAGTACCCTATCTTTCCTTAGCCAGAATTCCTCATGGGTTCACACACTCTTCCAGCCATCATGTATTAACAATACCATTGTTGGGCTCATGGTTAAGATGAGAATTGTTTTGAACTGGGCTTTGAAGCCCAAAAGTAGGGTTTATGCATTTTAGTAGGCTTCTTCTTCTTGGAGGATAGATGGGCTTCTTAGTTTATTATCACAAGGATATTAATTGTAAAGAAAAACCTTGAACATTTATAAATGGATTGGTTTCTAACAAAAATTTTCGTATAAACATATATGTATACACACTCATAAAAGTTTATAAAAAAATAACGTCTAGATGATAAAATTTCTATATATTTTTATAATAAAAAGAAAAATATATATCTATATATATATATATATATATATATATATATATATATCAAACCCCATTTTTTTATCTAAACTACAAGAGTCTATATATATACAATGTACATATACATGTGTGTGTGTCATGTCTTTAAAGAGAAAAAGAAAATAATTAACAGAAAGCAATCCCAGCCGGACTAGAACCCATGACCTGAGTGGTGTGGGGGGATAGTTTTAACCACTTGATCCCGACTCATGTCTTGATTAGAACAAGAAACGGTTTTTTCTTAACAAAAGGGTTCCGAGAGCCCTTCTTCCCTAACCTCCTAAATCGCAAACCCAGACCGTTTTTATTCTCGACATTGAAGCACAGATCAATATCAATATGATAGGGCTTCGAAACATAGAAACGAGTAGGAAATTGGTTGAGTACCTGAAATCGGACTTGATTCGTGGTCGATTGAGAGGTTCAAGCTCCTTGGCGTTGGATGCGAACCGAGAGAGTGAACCGATAAAAAATAAAAAGATGCGTTCTGGTTGTAAAAGGTTGGGAGGTACTGGTAGGATGAGTAAAACGCGTTAAAGGATTCGAATAACTGAGTTTTTCAAGGATTTAAGCTTGATTTACGGGTTTGAATGCTATGACCGGAAGTTTCCTATTCGAGTTTAAAATTTAAATCCGATAATGATTTCAGCAGATTTCTTGTTTACCTTTTGATTGAAATTGATTGCTAAGCTAACCGGAAAGGTTCTAACTCCCGGTTTCACAAGATTCACGGGTTTGACTTTCATGGAGTCAAACTTTGTTCCTGGTTTCAAGCCAAGGGTTAAGTATAAAGAGAGGGGCTTCAAATGTTGAATAAGGGGGTTCAAGACTTAATTTATTTATTTAAAATCAAATCTAATTTGTTTTAATTTATTTTATAAGTCTTATTTTATAGTTTTAAACATAAATTCTTTTATAAAAAAAATAGTTTTTTTTATAAATCTAACCTATTTATTTAGTTAGATTATAAATATTTTATAAATAGATAACTTCCATTTTTTTATAAACTTGTAAATTGTATAAATGGTTTGTTTAATATAATCAAATATACATGTGTTTATATTTAAAAATAAATATATGTATATATATATATATATAAATAAAAGATGTAGCTACATATTTAAAACTCAAGGGTTTTATTTTTGGACATAATTATTATGACAAGAAAAATGTACATGTATATATATATATATATATATATGTATATGTATATATTTAGTAGGAGCTAAATCGTATGTATTTGCAAGGATTGAAAATTTGAATTTGATACTTGTTGAAATAATTAAGGTAGTAGGTACAGAATCGAAGTGAAGTGTCATTATTGTTTAAAAATAAAATAAAATAAATAATGCGAAAAAATCATGGATGTTACAGGAAGCTCCAGTCAAAGTCAGTAGTTCCAACAGCTACACAAGTTGTAGTTTGTGCAGGAGGAGTGGCCTGTTGCTGTTGTTGCTATCTTGGATGAACTTGGTGAGCTTGTCTGGTATGAGCAGCAGCTGGGTTTGCCTTTTGTGCCTTGCATTCTCTAGCAAAATGACCAAGTTGGTTACAGTTGTAACACCTCAATTTGCTTTTGTCCAGGCCAACCCTGGTGTTAGAGTTGTTGCTTAGAACGGGTCTTCATGTTCTTGAGTAGAACCTTTTTGCTATTAGAGAGAGCATGGCATAGGAGTGCTGTATATCTATTTCTTCTAGATCATCTGGATGAAAACATTCCAGATCTTCCTTGATAAAGGACATATTTCTTGAGTTTTCAGAGACAAAAGCAGCAGAGGTTGATGTTTGAGGTGGGGCTTTAAGAAGAAATGGTGAGTTGTTTGATTAAGAGGTTGGAGTTTGGGGATGAGTGACGATGGGAGGATAATAGTTGCTTGAACTAGGACCTGATTGGTCAGAGTGGAGGGCAGAAGATATGGTGGTGGATGTTGAGGCTGTTTGGTAGCTTGAGCTTCTTTCCTTGGCCTGAATAATCTCTAATTCATAGGTCTTTAGCATACCGAAAAGCTCAGTCATCTATAGAGTCTTCAGATTCTCAGTTCTTCTGATGGACACTGTGTAGAGTGTCCAACAACTGGGTAGAGACCTGATGAACTTCTTGAGAATATCTTCATTCTTCGGCTTCACTTTTGAGCACTGCAGCTCACCTACAAGATAAGTATATCTGTTATATAAAACAGTTAGAGACTCACCTTCCTTTCAGATAAAGTTTTCATATTGCTGCTTCAGGATGTCTCTTCTGTTTTTTTTTACTTCCTCTGAACCAACAAACAACTTCTCAAGAGCCTCCCATAGCTCCTTTGCAGTTTTGTATCCTCTGAAGTTGTGAAAAACTTCATTTGTTAAGCACATCTGGATGGCTACCAAGGCCTTGAAATCTACCTTCATTTTCTTGATGTATTCATCAGAGTATTTGGAGGATTATTTGGGAACCAGTGTACCTCCGGAATCAGCGGAGGCCACCATGGGTATGTATGGTCCATCTTTAATGGATTTCCACATCCCATATTCTTGATAGCAGAAGAATCTTTCCATTATGTTCTTCCACATATCATAGTCTTCTCAAGACACTAGTCTTGGTGGTCTGCTGATGCTTCCAATATCTTCAAATCCATTGTTTTGTGCCATTGGTGATTTGTGATCAGCAGTTTGAGTTATCACCCTTTTCTTGGAGCCTGTCTTCCCCAATCTTTATTCCTCTTCCTTCTTGACTTTGTAGTACAAGGCTTGCAAGTTCATGAAACTCATGGGGCCTAGCCTTTTTCCACTTTCTCCTCTGGCCTTCAAGAAGTCAGTTATGACCTTCCTTTCTTCATGGGTCCTTATGTTGAATGCAATGGTCTTCTTGGATTTTTTCTTGTCTTTTTCTTCTTCTTCATCCCTTTTCTTATTTGCTAATTGACCTTGCTGACCCATGAAGGCTCTATAGATTTCTTTATTTGATAGTTTCTCAAGGTAGTTTGCATCCTCACCTTGAGAAATAATAGCTGCTATCCATTCTTCTCTCATTTCTTTGGCTAGTTCAGAATCAGTTATTCTGAACTTAGCCTCTTCCCTTTTCTTCTTCTCCGTTTCTTGTTCTTATTTATTAAACTGTTCCAGCAGCTGAAGAGCTAGGGCTTCATCTTCTTGTAATTGAGAAGCTGTAGGAAATCTGGCTTTGAGATCATCCAGTTTTTTAGCATACAACTGGATTTGTTGTTCTATGAAGAGCATGGCAGCTTTTCTTTCTTGAAATTTTCTTAGCTCTGCCATCCCCTCTTCTTCTCTTTCCCTCCTTCTCTTCTCTCTTTCTCTTTTTTCTTTCTTTAATATCACTTCTTCTTCTGTCATGATGCCCTTTCCCTTGACTTTGTTGGATGCCTCTGCTTCAGCTTCATGGATCACAACAACAGATGTAAGAAATGATGTTGGGATCTCAGCTTCAGCTTCATTGGCAGGTTGAGGAGTAGACACAGAGGAAGGGACTGCTGCACTCTCTTCCTTTTCCCATTCATTCCCATATATAGCTTTAAAGGCCTTTTTGACATTCTGAGCAGCCACTTTTCTTGACCCTTCTGCTGCATTCAGTATGACAGTTGGTGAGGAGGGAAGGGATAGATCTGAGTCAGAGTCATTCATTGCAGGCGATTCCTCCTTGTCAAGAGAAGCTTTGATAAGATTGGTCATTTCTTGACTTTCTAAGGAGTTGATGTTGCAGATGTGTGTTCTGAGCTCAAATACCTTGTGTAGGAAGTCTGGATTGAGGAGTAGGATCTCTTGGATGTTGTTGAATGTGAACGATGATCCATCACTGTAGAAAAATCTTCTCCAACATAGAACATCTTCTTCTGTTAAAGCACTGCTCCTGATCAAGTCAAGTCTTGGAACCAGTCTTTGTTCTGAGGTTGTTGAAGATTCTGCATGGTGTTTTGGATAGGCCACCCTGTTTGCTTCTTCTAGGAGCCTTTCAAACCAGGGTAGATTATCATCCATCAAGACGTAGAACCTACCGATTGCAAGTTCTACTGAGAGATTTGTGGAAGTGTTGATGCAGTTTGATAGATACATTTCAAGAACCTGAAGTGGATTTAGTTTATACCAATTCAGATCTTCTATTCCACCAAACTCCCATCCAATACATAATCTCTCAGATAGACCATCATACCCCCATGCTAGAATGGAGTCAAATTCTAACTTATTTGCAGTTGGAGTGAATTCAGGGGCAATGGTCAGTCTCTATATGGCTGCAGCAGTAGGAAGTATGCTAAGTGATGAAGGTGTGTCTTCATTTTGACCTTCATTCTTTAGCACCTCATCAACAGCTCGGACAACTAACTTCCAATCCTCCGTGATATCTTCCTCTTCATCTACTGAGTCTGGCGAGTCATGGATTTGAACAAAAGCAGGTGTGAAGAGAGAACTTTGAAAAGTATCCTGCTCTTGTATCCATTCTTCGAGGCTGTCAGCATCATCTTCCTTAGTAACTACCTCCGCCGTTTAGGTTGCATCAGTGCATAGAGTGTCATATGTATGAGTGCCCACGGATACAAGGGAGGGAGTAGTCACTGGAGGGCATTGATGGGCTTGTGAGCTAATGCTCTGATACCACTTGTAGGATCGGTGAATACAAGTTGGTTCTATTGTAGTTGAGATTGGTGGAAACAATCACAACTAAGCAATGTAAACAAGTAAACAAGAAGAATACTGATAAATGCAATTTGTATTAAGCTTCAAAGATTAGAAGATTACAGAGAAAATCTCTTGAGAAAAAAAATCACTTATACAATGTGTCTAAGTACTACTTATATAGTAACTTAGAATCAAGATACACCCTTGATTATAACGATCAGATCTAACACAAGCCGTTGATTTTGTATTGAAGCTATTCTACACGTAACGATAATAAAAACTACAAAAGTTATCTTTACTCAAACGTCTTCTTAGGCATCATTGCTTGAGTCCTTGGAAGAAGAGCGTCGTTGTTTTTTATTGTCTTGCACCAGTAACATTCTTTCTGTGTGGAGTGTGTCAGTGTTGCAGCAGAAAGTTGTCATTGGTAATGGTTGCTTTATCGAAGCCAGTCAGATGCAACGTTTGATCTTCAGTGGGAATGGCTATCAGTAGCAATGTTGTTGATCATCAGCAAGACACAATTGTTCACAGCTGCTGATGATTTGCCTATCAGCAGCAACTTTGGTCTTCAGCAGATAAGGCTATCCGCAGCATATTTGTTCTTCAGCAGAAGAACAAGTATACGCTGCAGATAAGCTTATCCGCAGCAGTTTGTCGATCTGCCCCAACTCTGAGGTCCGTAGCAAACTCTGAGGTCCACAACAGTTGTACTTAGAGAATTTTGTATCCATCAGTCTTTATTTCTACAGAGCATATATTACCCCTTGGATCACATCTGTTCGATTGAAGACATCCTACTAATAGTTGGATCCCGTTACCCGAATCTTCAGATTCCATATCTATTAGCCTGAATCATCACAAATACTCACGAGCCAAGACAAATGAATCAATTGATTCTTGATAATCCTTATGGATTCTGCTTAATTTCTACGTGCTAAACGATATGACTTCAACCTGGTGATACTGATAATCCTTGGGAAAATTTTAGATGTCTTGAGATAATGCATTTACTTTTCTGTTTACATAGTCGTGGGGTACACATTGTAGAACTTTAAATAGTACCATAACTCACATGAGTTTGATCCAAGAATGGTTATAGTTTCAAATCATATAATATTGACAATTTGAATTAACATGATAAGTAATTCAAACTAATTTACATTAAGTAAGTCATGATATGATCCAAATTTCTATGAAATTCAACTAGTGTCACTATTGCTACGTGTTTTAGCCTAATATGATCCTCTACTTATGACTTGCCCAAAAAGACATTCACTGTAAGTATTCAATTACTCTGTATTCTGTTTATTCACCTAGAAAAACAACAAAAAGATTTTCAGTGTGTTCCAACATAAACTTTACAAAAATGACAAAAAGATTTCTTGCACCGTTCATTTCCAAAAACTTTAAAAAACCAAAAATATTTTCATAAGTTCCGGAAACATTTTTTTTATAGCAACAGTTGAACGTATCTATCATGTTCGTCTTATAATTCTAATAAACAAATTATTTTTGAGTTGAAAATTTTCATGTGTTTTTAGGTCCTGCGTATTTATCATGTTCGTCTATACGCATGACTTAAACCATTCGTACTTGTTAAGTACGCATGAGGAAGTTCATGCGTACTTGCTAAGTACGCATGAGGTGGATGGCGGGGTATATATAACGGCAATCGGCATTTACTCCACATTCAAACACTCCTTCACTACGACACTTATACTGATTATTTTCCTCGAAAATACTTGTGTTACCAAACCGGTTTTTCATCACAAATTCAGTTTCAATATCATCTCACAATCATTTGGTGAGAATCTTGAACAATTTCAACCATTAAATCTTCCAAAATTGAGTGATTTTATGTTCTTTAGAATAGGGTTATGATGACCAAAATTTTAAGAACAAATGGTGTTTGCATGTGAAATTGAGCAACCATTCAAGTTTCTAATCATCATTCTAAGTCTATTAACACAAAATCTATCATTTTAACTTGAAAATTTGGGATTCTGATCTTGGTTTGGACTCTAAAGTGGCGTAGGCCCCTATTTGGTTCAAATGAGACTTGTGTTGATTGTAATAGACGTTAAAACAAGTTGCATTAAGTCTCTATGCCATATTCGACACCATTAGGATAAGATATACAGACTCTAACCTTGACTTGATGATTTTGGACTTACATAAAAATTGAACTTCACGCGAAGCATGTGTACTTAACAGTACGCATGAAGGCTTTTGTTCATGCGTACTTGATAAGTACGCATGACCTAATTTGTTTAAGCGTATTTGTACATGTACGCATGAGCAGTTTTAGTTAAAACTTTTTTAAGTCTGAAAACACTTATCTTGTCCTAAAACTTTGTTATGTTTTGATCTATATTCAGTACTAACCTTGTCTTATTTTGTTTTGCAGATATGGCTAGACGGACGTTTAAAGAAGATTTCAACATGTTAGTACTAACAGATCCAGAATGGAGAGAAGCTGCTCTCAATTATCAAGAAATAGTCACTTTCCTAAACAGATCAAAGATCTCATATGCTATCTCTGCCAACCCTGTTGTATCACGTCCTTATTTAGAGCAATTCTGGGAGACTGCTGAGTTGGATTACAGATAGACATCGAATGTAATCATTGTTACGGTGGCTACTCATAGAATAGCCATCTCTAAAGCAACAATCCAGCAGGTGCTACAATTTAATAACTTACCCACTGACCCAACTCAGTATCCGGAGTACATGATAGATGGATGTTGGAGACAGTGAATGGGGTACGTTGGAAGGGAAGATTACCCATCTTACAAAAGGATGTGGTTGCTAGATCAATGGTGGTACTTCGCTCACGTAATGATCAAGTGTATATCCACCAGAAAAGCAGCCAAAGATGTAATGGGGCATGATTAGCATCAGCTATGGTAGGCTTATTACTGAACAAGGGTTACAAATTTTCACGCTATGTATATAAGTCAATCCTTGATCATATCAACGCTGCTCCTAGATTCAGGTCTTTGTTGTATCCACGGTTCCTTCAGCTGCTGATTAATCAGTTTCTACCCAACTTACCACAAATAGGGCATCATCTACAGGTTAAGAGAATAGACAAGAGGGTGTTTGTGCCATTTCTTACTGCTGACACTAAAGAACCCATTCCATGGCACACACCTCTATTTGGTCACTTGATCAACGAGGCCTACATTGCACCACAAGGAGATAGACGGTATAGCCCTCATAGTGAACCCGAGTTAAGCGAACACTCGGATGAATAAGAGGCTGGTGATAATGATAATGATGATGATGAGAGTGATGATGATAGTGATGGTGATGATGGTGATGTTGGTGCGGGTATGCACAATATCCAAAGAGTAGTGAATCAAAACGAACAATAACTGATTATTCTGATTCAGAACCCACCCCAGATCAATGGCACCCAAGGAAAAATATTTAGGAATCCCTTCCTGAATCATCGTCTAGACGACGAAGAAGACAAATTTCAGATTCTAATTTCCATGTTGACAGCTCAGATAGCAACCAAGAGGCACCTCATATAGCTGAACGAAGGAAGAAAACATGCAATGATCGCCCGTGGCATGCAATTATGGATGAAATCAATGCACGAGTTCAAGAATAGAGAGTTCCTGTTGCCCCGACACAACTCTACAGCCGAAGGGGACAAAGAACAATCACACCTGTGGCTGTTCCTACTTGTGAAGCTTCTATTCATACAATTATCTCTCTTCCGGCTACTACAGTCCATATCACAACTACATCACTCCGTCCCTAAATGACTAAGTCAATTCTTGTTTCCACTACTTCAGCACCATCAGTTCTCCAAAAAACAACCCTACCCGTCACTGTCACGGCTGGTACCTTACCACTGATGACACACTCAATAGAGTTTGGAGACATGGGACACCACTTTGACTTATCAGAACTTTTTGTAGAAACGGTACATGAAACCGGTTAACCGTATATAGCATGATTGGTGGACCCAAGGGATGAAAGAGTTACAACATTAGAGTCACAGGTTGCCACTCAACAAATGAAGATTAATCTGCTTGTTGATTCTAACACCAGGCATACAAACTAGCAGCAAGCCATGGAGGATCAAATGAGGTCTTTCTTTGAGCTTCAAAAGATGCAATACAACCTCAACGATATGTTCCTTAACACCAGGAGTACTATGGAAAATCAAATGATGACCCAACATGGTGAGCATCAAATCATGGTGGAAATGGTGGCTAAGTTGACCAAACAGCTTGAGTCTCAGGGTGAGACTAGCAAAAAGGCTGAGGAGGAAGCATGCCACCAGATTGACCTTACCAAATAGAAGGATCAAGACGAGGATCCTAATGCTGGACCCTCAGGTGCTGGTACAGGTAAGACACAAGCTGTCTTGCCAACTCAAGCCACGCCTGCGGCTCAGGGGGATTCTACACGACAAGGTGGTGGTGGTGGTGCTTGATGTGTTGCAAAGCACACATGTATTTCCGCCATGTTTCGTGTCGTTTTTTTATAGTTTTAAAGTCGTATTGAGTCATTTTTAGTTAGTACTGATTCATACGTTGTTTTGTAGGTGATCGAGTCACTTTTGGGCTTAAACGAACAAGAACCCTGAAAGAAACGAGCACGAGAACCCGGGATGAGAAACGGAAAAAGTCCGGAAAAGGTCAAATCTTAAAAGGGCCATATCTCGGGCTCGAAAATGAGTTACGGGGTCCATTTTATAACGATTTGGGGTAGCTAGATGAGAAGAATACAAAAATAACATTCTCTCAACCTTAATCCTAGCGCCACACGAACCTTGGGCCCAAAAACTTCGCGACACATGAAGGTTAGGCTGCCAGGAAAGTTTTACGCGTCTTGTTTGCTCAGCGGTATGCGAGAGGACTAGCCAAGGGGCTTCACGATACGCGAGGGGCCCCAGAAACTCGAAAATTAGCCTTCTTTCAAGGTTTATTAGGTTAGGACTCTCCCATTACAAGGATGATCGATTTCCAACCATTTAGAAGGAAGAAAAAGGCGATTTTGAGGGTGGAGGAGGGGGTTGAAGTGTGTTACACCCCGACCGATGGCGGAATCATCGGGGCGGGACATGTAAGACTGTTCATAGCACATGGTTGACTAAATTGAAATATATTAAAGTCAAATTTCCATTACAAATAATCCAAGTACAAACCAAATTCAAACAAAGAAACATAAAACAACTCATAGAATTCTTGATTTAAATTGCTAAGTCCAAATCCTATATTGAGCACGTCTTTGAATCATTCTCACATATTAGGGCCTGAAACATGAATAAAATAAAGTCAACTAAAAGGTTGGTGAGTATAAAACAGTTGTATATAGATAGCATCTAGTTGAAAACAAATCCTTTACAAAACATGATAAAATAAGCCATTTATGGGGAGCAGCTATTGTGTAACCATGTACAACCAAACCTTGTAACTAGCATGCAAAAATTGTATTGTCTGTTTCAATCACCGCGCACCATGGGTGGGTTTGTCAGACTCAATAGATCTATCATTGAAAACCGTCGGCTTGTATAGTTAATGATTGCACATAATCGCATACAAAGGTTAACACAACTAGCACTCGGGCACAAAGCTCAAATTTTGCACACATTTATGTAAATAGGATTTTGCACTTGTGTTGTTTGCGTAAATGTAAATGTGTAATGTGTATAGAGTTCATGTTCCACCCCAAAAGTGTAAAAGAGTAAAAAGGGGTTGTGAATACTCACTTGGTATGGAGATGTAGCTAACAAAGAGTATAGATAAAATAAGGGTTCTTGATACGCACGGGTTAACCTAGATAGTAATGTATATTGAATCAAATTGGTGTACAAAGTTTAAGTCTAACATTGAAGGTTGAATTTATGTATAAAAATATTAAATGAAATATATAAAGTTTTATTAACCATTTTTGGAACATTTGATTAAAGTTTGGAATTTAAATAATAAAATAGAATTCTTATAAAATTGTTGATTATGAAAATAATGTATGTGTTAAATGTAAATTAATAAATAAGTAAATGATTATTTTTTATGAAATAATGTAAATATTGATTGTAATTAAGTATAAATAAATAAATGATTTTTGTTTAAATATTAAATAAATAATTATTATCTTATTTATTTATAAACTTGTAACTTAATCATTTAAAACATCATTTAAGTGTAATATAAATTTAATTTTTATAAATTTTTAAATAAACATTTAAATAAATAATATTTATCTCTTCAAATACAGAAAACATATTTTTATAAAATTTGAAACATTTATTGATTGAAAAATATAAAATTATAATTCTGTTAAAATTTCTGAGTCACACACGACCGTGCCTCGGAAGGGCACGATCGTGCTCAAGCCACGGGCGCGACCGCGGTAGTAGGGGCGCGACCGAGTTGATCAACAGAGGGCACAAACTAGACCAGTCAACAGGCACGACCGTGCCTTAGCTCGGCACGGTCGTGTCTATGATTTTTAGACACAACAGAGGCTAGCCCAAAGGGCCTGACTAGGTCTGGACAGGAGGACACGACCGTGCTGCTAATCGGCACGACCGTGCTATATGAGGCACGGTCGCGCCAGATGATTAGCGCGACCGTGTCTCTTCCAAGTCAGACACGAATTGAACAATTTTTTATTTATAACGATGTAATTGATAGGGCTTTTGATTACTGAGTTATTACGAGTCTAATCACATAAATTAATTGTATGTAAATCGTGTTTAAGAGTGGAATCGATTAAATCTTTTCTTATTAAAATATAAATTCTGATTCGGACGATTTCTGTAATGAAAGCCCAGATTGATAGGGGGCTTTTGATATATGGACCGAAACGAAAGGGAGGGATGATTCAATTACCTCGAATATAAAGGAATTGATAGCGATCGGTAGAAAGGAGTTCCGGCGACGGCAAGATTTGCTTCCGGCGGCTCCTGCTGTGATTCCGGCTGCTCCAACCCTTCAGAAACCTTAGGGATGATCGGAGGATCGAGTTCCTTGATTAATTGGTAGCAATTGGATCGAGAATGGCAGTTTGAGGCTTGGGAGATAATTTGGACGGTTTCTTGAGAGTAATTTGTATTTTGAAAATGATAATGGTAATTGACTGAGATATTTTCCTTGATAACAAAAGCAAAACGTAAATCGGTTTTGAATTCGAACGATCGAGCGTTTTGAAACTGCATTTACGTTTCGACTGTTACACAGGCGCGACCGTGCCCAAGAGAGGCGCGACCGTTCTTAGGCACTGGGCGCGATCGTTCCAGGACCAGTCGCGCGATCGTGCCGAGGCACTTGGCGCGACCGTGCCAGGACGAAGCACGACCGTGCTAATTAGGGTTTCTTGATAAATTTTTAACTTTAGTCCTTGACTTTTCAGGTTTGATTAGATTGAAATAAATAGTTATTTGTATAGCGTTTAAGTGTATATAATCGAGCAAAACTTGTAAATTTGTATTGAATCATTGCATTTAGTTTACGGTAAGCAAAATAATAAGACAGTGCACGAGTATTGAGTTTGAAATGCATTACATTGAATCGAAATATGGCTACTAAAAATCAGAAATGTTACAGTCTCCCCATGTTGAGAGAATTTCGTCCCGAAATTTAGCTAGAGGAAACAATAGTATCGGTAAAAAGATGAGGGTACTTGAGCTTCATTTGGTCTTCTCATTCCCAAGTGAACTCAGGACCACGCTTAGATTCCCAACGAACTTTGACAATAGGAATGCGACTTCGCTTGAGCTGTTTGACTTCACGATCCATAATTTCCACCGGCTTCTCAACAAAGTGCATCGTTTCATCAATGCGCACGTCGTCAAGCGGTATATGGAGATTTTAATCAGCGAGACACTTCTTCAGATTAGATATATGGAATGTAGGATGCACATTGGCAAGAGATGGAGGTAACTCGAGCTTGTAAGCCACTTTCCCAATCCTTTAAAGGATTTTGAATGGGCCAACATAACGAGGTGCTAACTTGCCTTTCTTTCCAAAACGGATCACGCCCTTCCATGGAGACACCTTAAGAAGAACAAGATCACCGACTTGGAATTCCAAGGGTTTTCGACGTTTGTCGGCATAACTCTTTTGCCGACTCCTCGCTACTCGGATATTGTCTCGGATTTGAATAATCTTGTCGGATGTTTCTTGAATTAACTCGGGACCGGTGATTTGTGCTTCACCAATCTCGTTCCAACAGATAGGAGAACGACACTTGCGACCATGGAGAGCTTCAAATGGAGCCATGTTGATACTTGTGTGGTAGCTATTGTTGTAAGCAAACTCAATGAGGGATAGATGTGAATCCCAATTGCCACCAAAATCGATTACACAAGCTCTAAGCATGTCTTCAAGAGTTTGGATTGTTCGCTCGGTTTGACCATCAGTTTGCGGATGGTAAGCCGTGCTCAAATCCAATCGAGTACCAAGAGCCTTTTGGAGAGATTGCCAAAATCGAGAAGTGAACCGGGCGTCTCTATCGGATATTATGTTCACGGGAACACCATGACGGCTCACAATTTCATCAATGTAAATTCGGGCTAGTTTCTCCACTTTGAAGTCTTCCCGGATAGGCAAGAAATGAGCAGATTTGGTGAGACGATCAATGATCACCCAAATACTATCATAACCACTCGAGGTACGAGGGAGTTTGGTAATAAAATCCATGGCTAAGTTCTCCCATTTCCACACGGGGATTTCTGGTTGTTCAAGCAAACCAGAAGGACGTTGATGTTCGGCTTTGACTTTGGAGCAAGTTAAGCATTTGGCCACATAAAGAGCAATGTCTTTCTTCATACCGGGCCACCAATAGAGTTGGCGAAGATCTTGGTACATTTTATCCGCACCAGGATGAATAGAATAATGAGTCTTATGAGCCTCGTTCATGAGAAATGCACGGAGATCATCGCGATCGGGAACCCAAATACGGTTCAAGTAATATAGTAATCCATTGGGTTTTGATTCAAGCAGAAGTTCAACACCACATGACATTTCTTCGTACATGTTACCATCGGTCACCGAGACGTGTTGAGCTTCTAAGATACGGGTTTGAATATCGGTTTGAATACGGGCACAATGAAGCATAACATGGTCCTTTCGACTCAAAGCATCGGCTACAACATTCGCTTTGCCGGGATGGTAACGAATCTCGCAGTCGTAGTCGTTAAGGAGTTCGACCCAACGTCGTTGCCTCATATTGAGTTCTTTTTGGTTGAAGATATGTTGAAGACTTTTGTGGTCGGTGAATACCACACATTTTGTGCCATATAGGTAATGTCTCCAAATCTTTAACGCGAATACGACCTCACCCAGCTCAATATCGTGCGTCGTATAATTCTTCTCATGAACTTTGAGTTGCCTAGATGCATAAGCGATTACTTTGCCTCGTTGCATGAGAACACAACCAAGACCTTGGTTAGAAGCATCACAATAGACAACTAAATCATCATTTCCATCGGGGAGAGTCAATATGGGAGCATTGCACAACTTTTGCTTGAGTGTTTGGAAAGCTTCTTCTTGTTTCGGTCCCCATTCATAAGTCTTACCCTTGTGGGTCAAAGCAGTAAGGGGGACAGCAATCTTTGAGAAGTTTGAGATGAAACGACGATAATAACCCGCAAGACCAAGAAATGAACGAACTTCGGTAGGAGTCTTCGGGGCATTCCAATTCTTAACCGTTTCAATCTTAGCAGGATCAACATGAATACCCTTGTCATTGACAATATGACCAAGAAATTGAACTTCCTTTCGCCAAAATTCACATTTGGAGAATTTGGCATATAGTTGTTCTTTTCTTAAGAGGTCCAAAACCAATCTAAGGTGTTGTTCATGATGGGCTTTAGTCTTGGAATTGATTAAGATATCGTCAGTGAAGACGATCACGAATTTATCAAGGTACGGTTTGCACACACGATTCATGAGATCCATGAAAACTGCGGGTGCATTGGTTAACCCGAAAGGCATAACCATGAACTCGTAATGACCATACCTTGTTCGAAAAGCAGTCTTAGGAATGTCGTCTTCTTGAACACGAAGCTGATGATAACCGGATCGAATATCAATCTTCGAGAAGTAAGTAGAACCTTGAAGTTGATCAAAGAGATCATCGATTCTAGGCAAGGGATAACGGTTCTTGATAGTAAGTTTGTTGAGTTCGTGGTAGTCAATACACATGGGAAATGATCCATCCTTCTTCTTAACAAATAAGACGGGTGCACCCCACGGGGAATGACTTGGGCGAATGAAACCTTTGTCGGAGAGTTCTTGAAGTTGACTTGCAAGCTCTTGCATTTCAGAAGGTGCAAGACGATAAGGAGCTCTAACAACGGGGTTAGCTCCAGGTATAAGATCAATACGGAACTCTACTTGATGAACGGGAGGAAGACCGGATAAATCCTTAGGAAAAACTTCGGGGAAATCCCGAATGATCGGAATGACTTGGATACTCTTCTCCTTGACATCCTTTTGAACAATATGAGCTAAGAAAGCAATGTACTTCTTTCGTAAGTACCTTTGAGCGGTAGTACACGACATCAACTTAAGTCCCTTGCAAGGCTTTTCACCAAAAACCCTTAAGGTTTCTCCCGATGGTAGCGGAATTCGGATGCACTTTTCAAAGCAAATGACTTCGGCATGATGATTTGATAGCCAATCCATACCTATGATAATATCAAAGCTTCCTAGTGACATTGGAACAAGGTTGATTGGGAATGAATGATCATTTAGTTCTAAGGAGCAATCATAAATAATGGAGTCAATTGTAAGGGAGTCACCATTTGCTATTTCAACGGTGAAGGTTTTCTCCAATTGGGATCGTGTCTTTGCAAGTAAAGGCTCAAAATTAAGTGACACAAAACTTTTATCGGCACCGGTATCGAACAAAATGGAGGCATATTGACTATTAACAAGGAACGTACCATTAACCACGTCGTTGTTGGCTTGAGCTTCGTTGGCGTTTATGTTAAACGCACGCCCACGAGCTCCACCTTGTCTAGCATTTGTAAGTCTTGGACATTGATCACGAAAATGATTCGGGTCACCACACTCATAGCAAGCACGCCCATTAGCAATGGCGAGAGCACCTTGATTAGCCACTTGAGGTACGGTTCGGTTTGGAGGGTTGACTTGGCCCGTAGGAGCTTTAGTCCTACAAACACTAACCGTATGACCATATCTCCCACAATAAGTACAAAGGCGACATGGGATAGTTTGAGGATGATAATAATTGCAGGTGGCACAAAGAGGGTAGATCCCAACATATGGCTTTTTAGCCGGCACTTGAACCATGGGTGCAGCTTGGTTGACGGGAACAGCAGGAGTAACCACAGCAAAATTTCTAACCTTCCTCTTTCTATTATTGCGAGAGGACTCGGTTGTGGCTTCTTTGTTGTGGGTAGGAGGGGTTACGGTTTCAGAAACTTTCTTATAACCCTTTTTGGTAAGAGTTCCAGCTTTCACATGATTATCAGTTAAGGTAGCGGCTAGACGAATAGCATCCTCCAGAGTAGCAGGATTTCTACCTAAGACAGTATCTTGGATTTGTCTTGGTAGCCCACCAATATACTTTTCGATACAACGGGACAAAGGAGTGACCATGTGGGGCACGAGAAGACTCAACTCATGGAACCGAGTTGTATATGCTAAGCTTTCCCCACTATCTTGGGCAAGATCCCAAAATTCAGCTTCTAACTTTTTCACTTCATTTCGAGGGCAGAACTCCTCGGTCATAAGCCTTTTGACCTCATCCCAAGGTAAAGCCATAGCTACATCAACACCCCTATTCCTTTTCTCCCCATTCCACCATGTAAGTGCCCGTTTTTGTAGGACACTTGTAGCATGACGAACACGGAGATTGTCGGGACAGTCACTATTAAGAAAGGTATTCTCAATGCTTTCAAACCATTGAAGGAGTCCAGTAGCTCCTTCGGTACCATAGAACTTTGGGGGATTGCACGAGTTGAAGTGCTTGAAGGTGCATTGAGATGGATTGTTACCACCATTTCCACCATTTCCACCATTATTACCACTATTGCTTCCATTTCCACCATTGTTGCCATTGGTGGCACCATTGGCTTGGGTAAGTTGTGTCACCAATTGGGTAAGAATAGCAGCGATGTCGGTGTTGGCGTTGGTTGCGGGAGCACGATGGGGAGGCATTCTACAGATTTTCACAAGACAAGAAAGATTGTAAGAACTTATGAGATTTGATAGGATTTAATAGAATGAGATAACAAAAATAAAAATAGGTATTCTTAGTTTGGATTGTACTCAAAAGTGACAAAATCACTTGAATACCATGGCACATTAAGGTTAATTAAACTTATAAAATATTCAAGGAGACATGCTTTAGCCTATAAGTAAACACTCATCTCGGGAATTCCCAGGAAAGCATACGGGTCCCTCGGTTGATTGGGATTTATGCGAAATGCTTTCCTAGACAGAAAACCCAAATTACAGGTGTCACCCTTCCAGATTGCACGTGTCCTCAAATAATTTGACAAGTTTAAAAACCTTAACGAAGAAATAAAAATTTTAGAGTTCTTCCACATGCTAAGAAGGATAAAGATAGAAAAGAAAATAGGAATATTATGAGGTTTTTGGATATATGAAAGGATATTATTTATTAAATTTATTATGAATATCCTAATAAGTCATGGATTTTTAATAAATAAGTCATTAAATAAAATAATAACTAATCATAGTAAGCATGTAGCACATAGCATGTAACACATAACATATAACATATAGCATGTAGCATATAACATGTAATCATGAAACATAGCATAAGTAGGTGTCCTAAAGTTATAGTCTAGGTCAAGGTGTCTAATAACCTAATTCCCTATAACCAAGGCTCTGATACCAATCTGTCACCCCCCGACCGATGGCGGAATCATCGGGGCGGGACATGTAAGACTGTTCATAGCACATGGTTGACTAAATTGAAATATATTAAAGTCAAATTTCTATTACAAATAATCCAAGTACAAACCAAATTCAAACAAAGAAACATAAAACAACTCATAGAATTCTTGATTTAAATTGCTAAGTCCAAATCCTATATTGAGCACGTCTTTGAATCATTCTCACATATTAGGGCCTGAAACATGAATAAAATAAAGTCAACTAAAAAGTTGGTGAGTATAACACAGTTGTATATAGATAGCATATAGTTGAAAACAAATCATTTACAAAACATGATAAAATAAGGCATTTATGGGGAGCAGCTATTGTGTAACCATGTACAACCAAACCTTGTAACTAGCATGCAAAAATTGTATTGTCGGTTTCAATCACCGCGCACCATGGGTGGGTTTGTCAGACTCAATAGATCTATCATTGAAAACCGTCGGCTTGTATAGTTAATGATTGCACATAATCGCATACAATGGTTAACACAACTAGCACTCGGGCACAAAGCTCAAATTTTGCACACATGTATGTAAATAGGATTTTGCACTTGTGTTGTTTGCGTAAATGTAAATGTGTAATGTGTATAGAGTTCATGTTCTACCCCAAAAGTGTAAAAGAGTAAAAAGGGGTTGTGAATACTCACTTGGTATGGAGATGTAGCTAACAAAGAGTATAGATAAAATAAGGGTTCTTGATACGCACGGGTTAACCTAGATAGTAATGTATATTGAATCAAATTGGTGTACAAAGTTTAAGTCTAACATTTAAGGTTGAATTTGTGTATAAAAATATTAAATGAAATATATAAAGTTGTAGTAACCATTTTTGGAACATTTGATTAAAGTTTGGAATTTAAATAATAAAATAGAATTCTTATAAAATTGTTGATTATGAAAATAATGTATGTGTTAAATGTAAATTAATAAATAAGTAAATGATTATTGTTTATGAAATAATGTAAATATTGATTGTAATTAAGTATAAATAAATAAATGATTTTTGTTTAAATATTAAATAAATAATTATTATCTTATTTATTTATAAACTTGTAACTTAATCATTTAAAACATCATTTAAGTGTAATATAAATTTAATTTTTATAAATTTTTAAATAAACTTTTAAATAAATAATATTTATCTCTTCAAATACAGAAAACATATTTTTATAAAATTTGAAACATTTATTGATTGAAAAATATAAAATTATAATTCTGTTAAAATTTCTGAGTCACACACGACCGTGCCTCGGAAGGGCACGATCGTGCTCAAGCCACGGGCGCGACCGCGCTAGTGGGGGCGCGACCGGGTTGAACAACAGAGGGCACAAACTAGACCAGTCAACAGGCACGACCGTGCCTTAGCTCGGCACGGTCGTGTCTATGATTTTTAGACACAACAGAGGCTAGCCCAAAGGGCCTGACTAGGTCTGGACAGGAGGACACGACCGTGCTGCTAATCGGCACGACCGCGCTATATGAGGCACGGTCGCGCCAGATGATTAGCGCGACCGTGTCTCTTCCAAGTCAGACACGAATTGAACAATTTTTTATTTATAACGATGGAATTGATAGGGCTTTTGATTACTGAGTTATTACGAGTCTAATCACATAAATTAATTGTATGTAAATCGTGTTTAAGAGTGGAATCGATTAAATCTTTTCTTATTAAAATATAAATTTTGATTCGGACGATTTGTGTAATGAAAGCCCAGATTGATAGGGGGCTTTTGATATATGGATCGAAACGAAAGGGAGGGATGATTCAATTACCTCGAACATAAAGGAATTGATAGCGATCGGTAGAAAGGAGTTCCGGCGACGGCAAGATTTGCTTCCGGCGGCTCCTGCTGTGATTCCGGCTGCTCCAACCCTTCAGAAACCTTAGGGATGATCGGAGGATCGAGTTCCTTGATTAATTGGTAGCAATTGGATCGAGAATGGCGGTTTGAGGCTTGGGAGATAATTTAGACGGTTTCTTGAGAGTAATTTGTATTTTGAAAATGATAATGGTAATTGACTGAGATATTTTCCTTGATAACAAAAGCAAAACGTAAATCGGTTTTGAATTCGAACGATCGAGCGTTTTGAAACTGCATTTACGTTTCGACTGTTACGCAGGCGCGACCGTGCTTAGGCACCGGGCGCGATCGTTCCAGAACCAGTCGCGCGATCGTGCCGAGGCACTTGGCGCGACCGTGCCAAGACGAAGCACGACCGTGCCAAGACGAAGCACGAAGCGCGACCGTGTCTAAGAGGAAGTTGGTTTAGGTGTCTAGTGATCTGTTGCTATTCTGAATCATAATTATTATTCTGAGATTACCCCGTGCATTCTTTGAGTGTATTGTGGACGGTGGGACTGAGAGGTAATCCACCCATTAGGGTACAATATCATAGTTGGAAATACCTGAGAAGTGACCAAAAATCTAGTGAGTTAGTACACCTTAGGTATATTAGTTGGTGACACCCTGAGAGTGATTAGGGATCCACTAGGTTGTCTAGAGTTGTTTCCTTAGAAACCCAGATCCATCTTAGTCTATAACCGGTAAAAGTTGTTCTTTGTAAGTAGGATTCCGACTTAGGTAGTGTTCCTTCTATTCCTGATATCCACCTTTCTCCTTTCTCTTAATAGTTGCTTCGATCTTAGTTTTCTGCATTTATTAGTTAATCCAGTAGTGTAGTATACCCCCAACCAAATCATTCTTTAGCCCGAGTAAGAGTCTAGTTTTGTTATCATAGTATCTCTAGGGTTCGGTAATCCGGTTTACCATTAAGCTGAGCTACACTCGATGGGTTCACTTTCCTGTCAGTGTGGTTTAGTTCATAGGTTTTCCATTTATTACTTAGGAGTCTAGGTTAGGTTTTATAGTTATTATTATAGACCGTTTGGACGACATCAAGTTTTTGGCGTCGTTTCCGGGGACAATTGGCAATAGCAATGGTTAGTTCTTTTTTTATTTTGGTTTATCTGTTTTTCTTTGAGTCTGTTCTGTGCGCTTGTCTTCTATGCCTACTTGCGTGTCTACTTTAGAATCGAGTCTTTCTGTTCTTGAGTCTTTTGTTTCTTCCTATCTAGTGTCATTGTTTGTATGCACAATACTCGCTCGCAGGGATCACCTTCATATTCTGCTTTCTTAGAGCCTAAGCGAGAGCTTCACGAGCGCACCCGCGAATTCGGGGAGTGTTTGAAACAGTTGTGCGAAAACAAGTTACGTCCTTTTAGACCTATTCCGTTTCCTACTATGGGCAACGATGATCCCCAGCGAGGCGTACAGTACACCAAAGGGCCAGTGATGGGGTCACGGGCAGGAGATCTCCGATCACCCGCTCCGCCATTCCAAATGCCAATTCTTGGCAGATCCCATCACATGTAATGAGTATGATCACTCATGATACTCAGTTCCATGGCCTTGAGGATGAGGATGCACCCAGACATCTGTCCCGCTTTGTTCGTATATGTGATACCTTTAATATCACGAGTCTAGTTTTGTTGTCATAGTATCTCTAGGATTCGGTAATTCGGTTTACCATTAAGCTGTGATACACTCGATAGGTTCACTAGCCTGTCAGTGTGGTTTAGTTCATAGGTTTTCCATTTATTACTAAGGAGCCTAGGTTACGTTTTATAGTTATTTTTATAGACCGTTTGGGGGACATCAACTTTTTGGCGCCGTTGCCGGGAACACTTGGCAATAACAATATTAACTCTGGTTAGTTCTTTTTTTTTTTGGTTTATCTTTTTTTCTTTGAGTCTGTTCTGTGTGCTTGTATTCTGTGCCTACTTGCGTGTCTACTTTAGAATCGAGTCTTTCTGTTCTTGAGTCTTTTGTTTCTTCCTATCTAGTGTCTTTCTTTGTATGCACAATACTCGTTCGAAGGGATCACCTTCATATTCTGCTTTCTTAGAGCCTAAGAGATAGATTCACAAGCGCACCCGTGAATTCCGGGAGCGTTTGAAACAGCTGTGCGAAAACCATGTACGTCTTATTAGCCCTATTCCATTTCCTACTATGGGCAACGCTGATCCTCCAGCGAGGCGTACTGTACACCAAAGGGCCAGTGATGGGGTCACGGGCGCGAGATCTCCGATCACCCGCCTCGCCATTCCAAATGCCAATTCTTGGCAGATCCCATCACATGTCATGAGTATGATCACTCATGCTACTCAGTTCCATGGCCTTGAGTTTGAGGATGCACCCAGACACATGTCCCGCTTTGTTCGTATATGTGATACCTTTAACATCACGAGTGTATCTGAAGACGCTATCTACTTGCGTTTATTTCCATTCTCGCTCTGTGGGCGTGCATCTGCTTGGCTTGACACCCTTCCTGAAAATTCTGTCACCACTTGGGAGGATCTTCAAGACAAGTTCTACAACAAGTACTATCCACCTTCCAAGGCCGCTTGCCTTAGGGATCAAATCAACTCCTTCCGGATGAATCCCGACGAGCCTTAACACTTGGCCTGGGAGCGGTTCAACACGATGTTGAGCCAATTTCCCCATCATGGTCTGTCTGATTGGGCGATAGTGGAGAAGTTCTATAATGGCCTTACCTTCGAGAAGCAGCGAATGTTTAACACAGTTGAGGGAGGCCATATCATGCATAGACTCGAGCCTGCTGAGTGCGAGGAAATATTCGAGAGCTTCGCTCAAGCCGAACAGCAACATCCATGTACTAGGACTTCCATTCCTAGTGCTAGATCATCCACCTCATCTTTTAGAGGTGTGCATCAGGTCACCCCTGATTCTAGCATGGCTACTGCACTCGCCTCAATGGCTAACGAGATTATGGAGCTGAAGCATAGTTCTTAGCGGTGTCAAGTGTGCAGGGGAGGCCTTGCCTAGTGAATAATCAAGAGCAGGTGAGCTATGCTGGCAACCAATATCAGAAGCGAGGGTACAACAACTACAATTCATTTCGCTCGGGATGGAGATCTGGAAACAACCCACCGGGGTTTAACGGTCATCAGCAGTAGCAGCAGGGAGGAGGAGATACAGGACCTAGCACGGGAAGCAGTGTCGACACGACAACGGTAAAGGATATGCTTGAGAAGCAGACATAGTTGCTTGTTTGCCCACTTAGTCCAGCATGATAGGGATGCCAGGCAGAGATTGGATAGCCACGATGCTTTATTGAAGAATCAACAGTCGGCATTCCATAATCTGAAATGCATGGTAGAGGACATCGCTAAGAGTCTGAAGGATCGACAGGGAGGTTAATCTTCAGGATCCAACGCTTCAGTGGTGGCTGTGTCGGTCAAGAGTGTGGAAGAGAGAGAGTTTGTAGAGGATGACTCCAACTCCAGTTTGTACAATATTCCGTCTCCTATGGAGGTCAAGAAGATTGAGTGGAGGGCTCGATTCGCTGAGATCGATGCCAAGATGGCTGATGAGCAGGTGGACGAGGAGATAATAGTCGAGATGCCTGCCGATAAGGCAGAGGAGAAGAAAAAGGGGGTGGAGTCGAAAACCCCCGAGATTGACCTGACTCGTGTTCCCTACCCAGCACGTTTGTTGCCATTTAAGCAACCCAGGGAACACGATCATTTCCTTGACTTATTCAAACAACTAAAGGTCAATCTCCCACTCATAGAGACCCTCCAGAGTATGCCAAAGTATGGCAAGTTCCTTGAAGACCTTCTTTCTAACAGGAAGAAATTCGAGGAGATCTCAAAAGTCTCACTTACTGAGCAATGCTCTGCGGTGGTGCAGAACAAGCTGCCAGAGACACTAGGAGATTCGGGTCATTTCACGATCCCATTTCACATAAGCGGTTTCCCTCTGCACCAAGCGTTGGCCGACTTAGGTGCTAGCATCCATCTGATGCCATATTCGCTTTATAAGCAGCTAGACCTAGGTGAACCACATCCGAAGCGCATTAGCATATCCTTGGCTGACCGCTCAGTCAAGTATCCATGAGGAATTGTTGAGAATCTGCTAGTGAAAGTAGGCAAACTTGTCTTCCTCGTGGATTTTGTCATTCTAGATATGGAAGTGGATGACGGAGTCCCACTCATCTTAGGGCGCCCATTCCTGCGCACCACCAAGGAAGTAATCGATGTCTTTTACAGGTGGCTCACACTTCGTGTAGGGGATGAGTCATTAATATTTGATGCCACGCAGTCTGTGGAGGATGTTGGCAAGCATAGTCACTCCGTGTGCACGCTTGATTCCTTTATGGACTATCATCAGGACTCTGATCCACTGTTAGAAGTTGGTGAACCCGCCCCTAATTTAAAAGAACTATCTGATTGGGCAGTTGAGTTAGAGAGATTGTTGGATGAGCCGGATGAAGAAGGTGAAGAGATGCCTGATGATCTGCTGGAGATGATGGCAGAATTTGATGAGATCATAGGCAAACCCCCAAGTGTGGGAACGAATGAGGATAGTTTAGAGGATCCTAGAATTCTAGGTGAAGGTTTAGAGATAATATCCATAGTTAATCCCATTCCTGAATTGTTGCTCATCACCGTCGTGCATTCTGAGAGGGTGAGTGTTGACCCGACCCCGAGTTCTAGTGTCCCTAGGTCTAGGCCACCCCGTAAGAGAACTCATGCGTTGATAGATTCATCTAGGAAGAGGGTAGTGCAACCCCCAAGTGTGGGGAGGGTTAGGGAAACCAGACTGCTCGGATACTTGAAACTTGTTATCTTTGGACCGAGTAGGTTTAAATTGTGGTGGAAAGACTTAATTGATACATGTAATGAAGTTTCAATGCTTAAGGGTGGTGTTTGTGTGTCATTGATTTGGAAAACTGAGAGACCGCGTAGGGTGAAGGTGGTTCTGGTTAGGATCAAGGAGAAGCCTCCTGATAGGCTTTTTTGATTCTCGTGCAAGTGCCCGGGATGTAGAGTTTGTATGCATTACATGGTCCGTGTTAGTGTCATTTTCTGTGTTTTTCGGTAGTGTGTTTTGTTTGTGTCGTGTCCTGCAAGGATTCGTGCTTGATTTGGCACGAGAAATGTTGGGTCTATATTTGTGAGGCTGACACTTATCAAATAAGTATAATTATTGGTGTTACCGAATAAATGGGTATTCGGGTTTGTAACCGTGAACAAGGGTTCACGAGTTGGGTCTTGGGCCGGCTATGGGCCGAGAACATGTATTTTAGGCTTAGTATAAATACTTGTTTATGTAACCTAAATTAGGTTGAGCCACCAGAAAAACGTTTCTGAGAGTGTTAGACGTGAGGAAAAGCCGTCTAGAGTGTTAGCGGTTGTTAGTGTTTTTCTCTGTAATTCTTTCAATCAATATACGAGTATTACAAGTGAGTTTGTTCTTGAATCACCACAATCACCAGTTTCCGCCTTGTGATTGTGAGAGAATTGATATCTTGGTTGTGTTATTTTCTAAGATCCATACGACTTGGGACTTACAATTGGTATCAGAGCTATTGAAGTCATTCAAGGCTCGGTTTCGATATCAAGATTCAAGATTTTGAGGTATTTTTAAAGTTTTCGATTGATTTTTGTTGTTAATCGATTATTTTTGTGCTTGTTTGCTGCGATTTGTTGCTGTTTTGGGAGAACGATTGCTGGAAATCGTGTTGAAGATTGTGTTCTTCCCTGTGTTCATTTTGTTCACAGCGATTGGTTGAGATTCAAAATTCGAAATCACATAACTTTCGGAGTTAATTTTGGAAACTAAATCAATCAAAATTTGAGTTCACGGGTTAGGCTTCTCAGGCAAAAGGAAAGGTAAAAGCTGATTTTTAAGGATTCAAATTTTGAAATCCCAAGATTTTCTGATTTTAAAGTTGGCAAATCAATCTCGATTTGACTGGTTCACGGATTACTTCACGGCAATAGGTTCTTGGGCTAAGGATTCGGGTCCAGTGTACTTCACGGTTTTCTGAAGTTCACGGTACAAGATTGGTTCACGGCTTCTGAACAGTTCACGGGTCCTCTATTGTTCACTGCTTGTTGTTGGTTCACGGCTGAGAAGGTTCATGGGGTATGGAGAGGTTCACGGTTTCATTTCAGGTTCACGAGACTTTTAACTTTCACGGTAAAAAAAAATAAATAAATAAAAATAAAAGGTTGATGACATCGAATTATTTTTTGGCGTGTTTCAAAGCACACATGTATTTCCGCCATGTTTCATGTTGTTTTTATATAGTTTTAGAGTCGTATTGAGTCATTTTTAGTTAGTATTGATTCATACTAGGTTTTGTAAGTGATCGAGTCACTTTTGGGTTTAAACGAACAAGAACCCGGAAAGAAACGAGCACGAGAACCCGGGATGAGAAACGGAAAAAGTTGGGAAAAGGTCAAATCTTAAAAGGGACATATCTCGGGCTAGAAAATGAGTTACGGGACCCATTTTATATCGATTTGGGGTAGCTCGACGAGAAGAATACAAAAATAACATTCTGTCAACTTTAATCCTCGTGCCACGAGAACCTTGGGCCCAAAAACTTCGTGACACGTAAATATTAGGCTGCCAGGAAAGTTTTACGCGTCTTGTTTGCTCGGCGGTACGTGAGAGGACTAGCCAATGGGCCTCGCGGTACGCGAGGGATCCCAGAAACTCGAAAATTAGCCTTCTTTCAAGGTTTATTAGGTTAGGACTCTACCATTACAAGGATGGTCAATTTCCAGCCATTTAGAAGGAAAAAAGGCGATTTTGAGGCTGGAGGAGTGGGTTGAAGTGCAAAGGTCGAATCTTTGATCCCGGGTGCGTTAGATTTAGCGTTTTCGGTTCCAAAGCTTGAACCTTTATCTTTTATCATGTGTTTGAACCATGATTGTGTTTAATTATTCTGTTTTGAATGTTTTAACTATGATCATAGGCTAAAACATTGATACTATATAGGTCTTATGATGAATGCTTCGTAAAGTTTAGATTTTTATCGGTTTTTGGATATTGAAAGATGTTTTGTGATTTTGTAACGATCTTAGTATGATTATTGTGGTGAACTTGCATGCTTAATTCTGATTTAGTGATTGATTATTATTTCCTTGGTTTGATGATGGTTGTCTACCATGTGTAATTAGCGTATCATGATCATTGATTTTAGGGTTTGAGATTTTGGTGGTTTGCTAGATGTAGTGACCATTGGAATTTTCATTGAGTACTGATTTGAAGTGAGTGTTCTTCCTAGTTCAATACCCGAGAGGTGAGAATTAGTCGTTTAGTCTTCGTCATTAGGAATCTGAGTGTCAACTGTCTGAGAGGAAGTTGGTTTAGGTGTCTAGTGATCTGTTGCTATTCTGAATCATAATTATTATTCTAAGATTACCCCGTGCATTCTTTAAGTGTATTGTGGACGGTGAGACTGAGAGGTAATCCAAACATTAGGGTACAATATCATAGTTGGAAATACCTGAGAAGTGATCCAACAATCTGGTGAGTTAGTACACCTTAGGTATCTTAGTTAGTGACACCCTGAGAGTGATTACGGTTCCACTTGGTTGTCTAGAGTTGCTTCATTAGAAACCCAAATCCATCATAGTCCATAACCGGTAAAAGTTGTTCTTTGCAAGTAGGATTCCGACCTAGGTAGTGTTCCTCCTATTCCTGATATCCACCTTTGTCCTTTATCTTGATAGTTGAGTCGATCTTAGTTTTCTGCATTTATTAGTTAATCCAGTAGCGTAGTATACCCCCAACCAAATCATTCTTTAGTTTGAGTCAGAGTCTAGTTTATTTATCGTAGTGTCTCTAGGGTTCTATAATACGGTTTACCATTAAGCTGTGCTACACTCGATAGGTTCACTTGCCTGTCAGTGCGGTTTAGTTCATAGGCTTTCCATTTATTACTTAGAAGTCTAGGTTAGATTTTATAGTTATTTATATAGACCGTTTGGACGACATCAAGTTTTTTGGTGATGATAAAGGAAAAGCACCGACTGAAGTTCTGGAAGAGTTAAGTGCAGGCCCTAGCCTGAATGATGAAATCATGATTAGGGCGTTGGCCGAGCTTGAAGAAGAAGAGATTGACTCAGGGAAGATTGGGTTGAATATGGAAATGATGTGATCATTGAATTTCCAAAAGGAGATGGAGATGGAATTTTTGAGTTAGAAGATGGGGAGATCTTCGAAACCCCCGAGATCAGAGAACAGGTTAAGCCTACAATTCCTATTGATGATGTTAATGAAACCACAGCCGACGTTCATGATCCTAACCCAACACAAGAAGCAGGCACAAGTGGCACCTCCTGTAGGAACATACTTCAGGAGTGGATTAAGAAAATGGTTGAGGCTCCGTGGTATAAACCACAATATACAGATAAATATGGTGCAGCTGGTATGATTTTATCAGTACAGTTTGAAGACGAGAAAGGATTGTTTGCCATTAAAAGATCAGGTGGAGTACAGTACCTGAAACCCACGACTGAGGCATTCAATCCTTTACCTAAGTATGATTTAGTCAACTTAGCCAATCGTGAATTGTGTGGAGAATTGTCACATGCAGTTGCAAGAGGTCTTTGGATTGCACTGCAAAGAGAAGGAAGATCGAGTAATTTCGAGATCTTTCAGCCTCAGATCCCAAGGGGTGTCAAGGATAAGTAAGTAATACATCATGTGACATGAAAATTCTTGAAACGACAGATCTACAAGCCTATTCAATGTGAGACCCGTATACCATTGAAGAGAATCCCTCAAGATATACTGGGTAATATGTGGTAATGGTACGTGGATCCACTTACTGGGGTGGCTGTAATGGTTGAGAACACAAGCTTGTAGGAAATCATTCGAGTTTTTGATGAAACCAATTTCATCAATTTTCAGTGACAGATTTGGAGGTGTTGGTAGACAGGGATTGTCTACATACAGACAAGTGGACCAAACTTCTTGCCACCAAGTACAACAAGTTGGTGAAGTTCTGCTTTGATTACAAATCAAAGATTAGTGGAGGAAGTCAGGCGGGAAGCTCGTAAAGGACTAAAGATATCCAGAGATGTTGTCAAGGGGGAGTCTGTTTATGCACGTTTTTGGGACAGGCACTCTGGATCGAGATCAAGCTTTTTTTTGTTATTGATTTGTTGGAACCTAGTAGTCCATAGAAATCAATTATAGGCTGATTTTTTATAACTCTAAGGTTTTCGATCGAAAAGTGTTTTCGGCCGAAAACACGTTTCGATCAGAGTTTTCGGTCGAAATCATTTTAGTATAAATATGTTGTCTTTTGTATTTTGTAGTAAGATTTCTCATAGCCTTTGTATTTTTGATCAGATCTTGTTGAGAGGAATCATAGCTTGTAGTTTGTTGTTTCATCTTGTAATTACCACAAATTAGTAATGGAATTCATGAGCTTGATTATGCATTACATGATTGTGGTGTTTCTCTTTCTAGTTCATGTTTGATTCGATCTTATCGGTGTTAGTCGATTTCTGGATTTTTTCCGCTATTCCAGAGACTGTTTGTGGAGTTTAGACATGGATATCATCAGATCAGAAGGGATCACAAGTGGTATCAGAGCTGTTGGTTGAAGCTCTTGGTATTCAAGTAGTTTTTTTTCACCTAATTTAATCAATTCAGAGTGTTTTTGTGTGCCATTGTTGTACTTTCAGAGCTAAAAGTGATGGAGACGAAGTCTACAATTGGTTTGGAGGCTTGATTTTGGTTTCGGATTGTTGCAGAATGTTTTTGGTCAATTGAAGTGTTATTCGGAAGAATTTCCCAAAAAGTATGCTTGAATGAGTCAAAATCTTCTTTCGACCGAAAAGTGTGTTGTTTTCGATCGAAAAAGTGTTGTCCAAAATCTCATAATCGAAATCTCCTGTGTCAGAAATATAGACTTTTTGACCTAAAAGTCTTGTCCGAAAAGAGCTTTGGGTCGACATAAGTTTTCGACCGAATAGTCTTGAGTTGGAAGTTTTTCAGATTTCGACTAAGTGTTAGAAGTACAAGTGTAAGATGGCTGGAAATATTTATGATACTTAGAGGGTTGTGGGAAAATCACCACCGATGATGAAGTCAATCTCAGAGTTTTCTAACTGGAAATTATGATGAAAGCATATTTCAAGTTTACTGAGCACACTTTATGGGAGTCAATTGTAAAGGGTCCTCATGTACCGAAAACTGCAAATGCTGATGGGTTTGTCCCTATTGCAGATCCTGATTTGTATTCAGAGGAAGAGAAGAAGCTGATTGAGAGAGATAACAGAGCTTTGGGATCTATTATCTTGGCACTTCCGACTGAATTGTATCTCAATTTTGAGTAGCACGAGACAGCTCAGGGACAGTGGAATGCATTATGTTTTGGGTTTGAAGGAAATGCAACACTTTAAGAAAGCATAGCTGATCTTTTGTTGAAGCAGTATAATATGTTTAGTTATAAGAAGAATGAGACTCTTAGTGAACAAGTTACAAGATTAACAACTATGATTAACAGGCTAAGAAAGATGGGTGTAAAATTCGAAGAATGTGATTTGGGAAAGAAGCTTTTGGATTCTCTACCAGATTGCTGGAGTATACCATGTATGGTGATAAAGAATACAACTCCAGATCTGAAGAACAAATCACTTGATGATATAATATGTCTGCTTGAATCATATGAGCTAGATGAAAAGAAAAAAGAGTTGAACAATCAAGACAAGCAAAATGTTTCGGGTTCAGCTAATGGAGCTTTGTTTTCGGGAAATAGTGATGGAAGCAGTGGTTCTAAGTCTGAAAAGAGTAAGGGTTGTTGTGAACATTCATCTGGGGAGAAGGTTAAGACTTCTGGTCAGATTCCTGAAGATCATATTGCCTTGTTTGGAGCCTTTATGAGTAGTTATGATGCTTTGGTAACTGTAAAGCTTCAACCTGCTATGCATGATGTTGAGGACCTTGTGCAAATTAATCCTGAAGATTTAGAGTACATGGATTTACAATGGCAAATGGCCATGATTGCTATGAGGGCCAAGAAGTATCTTCAAAAGGTCGGGAAAGACAAACTCCAGTTCAGAAAGAAAGTTGGTTTTGACAAAGCAAAGCTCAGATGTTACAATTGCCAACAACTTGGACACTTTGCTCGTGAATGTCCAAAAGACAAGAAAAATAAAGTTGAAGGTCTGGAGCTTGTGGAGATGATGGAGGAGGATGAAAATTAAAAGAAAGCTCCAACTGCTCTTATGTCAAAGCAACTAAGCAAATTGTAAGTGGGATGATGAAATTGAAGATGCTGAGGGTGAATTTGATGAGGCCTTGATGGCTGAAATAGAAATCTCAAAGAAAACAGCTCAAGTCGCGAGTGTTTGTGCACTCAAAACTGATGACAAGGGAAAGGGCAAAGTTGTTGCTGATTCTGATGAGATTCTTCGGAGAGTGAGGTAAATTCTTAAAATGACTTTGATATTTGTTACTCTGTTTGTGTAGATAAAATGAAGAATTATCATGCAGCAAATACTTTCTTACTTGCCGAGAACGATAAACTGAAGAGGGTAAATAAAGAATTAAAACAAAATGAGGTTACATTTACATGAAAAATCAAAGAACTTTTGAAAGATAATGTCACCATTAAAGAATATTGTATGGTCCGGATTCTTGAGGATCTTCAATCAACGATTTCAATATCGTGTTGAACCTGGCGGAAACAGACTCAACACGGGACTTGTAGGTAATCTAAGAGGACGAGACACAATTCAACAATCAAACGATCCGTATAATGATATGAATACTGAATACACAATACAATCGTTCAACAACTCGTCTAACCTGTCTCTCTCGTCCAACTTGAATAATGTTACAAACACATCTATTTATATTAAACCAAAAAGTATTCGGTGGGCCTGGGCCTAGACCGCATACTTCAAGTATGCTGCCCGGACCGCATATTTCAAGTATGCTGCCTGGACCGCATACTTCAAGTATGCTACCTGACCGCATACTTCAAGTATGTTGCATGACCGCATACTTCAAGTATGCGGCTAACACTGAAGTATCCTGCTGCATAATTTCTTACTTTTTCCAATCTTCATCTTCTAAAATTCTGAACAACTCAGTGATTCTTTCAATTGCGTCAGCCTATTAATTTTTTGGTTCTTATAATCTCCCCCTAGGCTGATGCACTCAAAGAAGTCTTCAAATTTCAAAATTGACTGAATGATCACCGCCTCTTGGAATAACTTCTTTCCCATAGCCATTCCCAAAACCTTCACAAATGACTTTGCGGTTATTGAGGCTGTTGTTTTGTTCACTTGCTTTCATTCGTTTCTTTGTAGTTTGATCCGCCCAGAGATCATTATCAGCATCATTAGAATCATCATTTTGTTGAGAATAGTTGTTAGGAGGAGGATTCCTAATAGCCTTTCTCTTTTGCAATCATTTTTATGATGTTTGTTGATCGGTACTTTCTCTCTGTCACTTTCGGTTTCTAAAGAGTCAACATCTTCTTGTGCTTTTCGGCATTGATGACACTTGGTGCAACAGTTTCATCTGTTCTTCATCATCCCTTGGATAATGAATGTTATCTTGTTGCTCCTGAAAGTTCACTCAAATACAAGTATGTGCAAAATGCATGTATGCTTAAACTTATAAAATTATGAAACTCCAATTTTCAATAAAACCTCATTTGTTTATAAAGCCTCTTTTTCATGATTATTGAATCAAACAAGAACGGTCAATTTTGATACTTATGAAATACGCATAAAGATAAAAACAAAATAACTTCAACTAAGCTAAAAACACAAAATCTTTTTGTTCTTTTCAATATATCGGACTGCCTTGAAACAATAGAACACAATAAATTTGAGAGAAACTTTGTTATGGGATTATATCATTCTAGGGCAGACTAAACTATACTTATAAGCCGCTCATTTTATTAGACAGGTTTTGGTGATTGTCAATATATAGTATCCTTCTAAACTCAAGCCTTTATACTTTAATTGACAAGCAAGCAGTGCATGAATTTATCATGTTTTTTTTTGTATTAGTTATTCATGACTTAGTGGGTCCCACACTCATATCTTAGAAACCTACATTTATTATAGTGTGAATCGGATTAGTTTTTGATTAACTGAATGGACCCCACAACTTATCGGATAAACCTTCCTTCCTCATGATCTTTTGAGAACCTAAAAATAACTAAAAGAGCATAACTAGCACAGGTCTATGAACAGTTTAGGAAATCTCTGACAAATTTGATTAAGAACATAGCACGACAGACTTACATATTCAGAAACAGTAAATGTTCAGGGTCATAGCACTACGGACTTACATGCCTTGATAAGAGATTCTTTCCCAGTCACACATTCCCAAAAAGAAAAATATTTACAAGTATTTATTAATATGTACATCTTTAGACATATCTTTTTGAATTTTCCTATAGCACGACATTAACATTGCATGTCTTTTTGCTCAAATTTCTTCTTTGTAGAGTAGCTTTGTACTTTCATTGAGTGTCTTTTCACCTAATGCATGTTATTGCATGTCTTTTATCTATATACATATATATTTATATATATATATATATACAGACTTGTATCAAGTCAGCTCGCAACCCCTTTGTGAAGGGTCTCGGTTCGTGCAATCCAGATATAGTATGTTCATCCACAGTTCATCAACCTTTATGTGTAAGTGTTCAATTATTAGCAGGAAATAAATATTCTACCAATCTATGAGATGTTCCCCACTAAAGTAATGACTTTTATGCTTAAGTGAAACAATATCATGTTATCCTTTCAGTTTTAGTAGAGCCTATCAACATATCACCCTAAGATCCTGGTCTTTTCAACTACAGGCCTTACGTAAGATAATCCAACTTCTAGAATGATGTACTATCATTTCCCACTAGACAGATTTCTCAGATTTTCTCAATAGAACGACTTATTTAAGAACCATGATCCGTTTTTTGTATTTTTCTGATTTTTATTTAAAGATGAAACTAAAAACTTAAACCAAAAATATTATTTTGGCGTTTTTAGGATATTTCTCCCTCAAAACTTTTGCTTTTATAAAACTAATAAACAAAACAAAATTTGTATCCTAAGAAAAATATATATTTTGGTGACCGAACTTGTGACCCGTTAATCGAAGCAGAACATTTTGAAACACTGAACTAGAAAAGTGAACCTGGTCAGATCAAAGAATTTTGTAAAAACATCATAAATGTCATCCTCAAAGCATAGAGTACCATTAGTGACCATACCTTTCATGTTGATCTTACCTCATTTATTTCATGCAAAGAAAACATACCCTCCATCAAAGTGTTTGATATCATGTCGTAGAGAGATATCTCGCATTATGTGCCTGGAACAACCACTATCAACGTACCATAGGTTGTTGACAGTCCTCCTTGGTTGTTCCTGCATGATTCAAGCAAGTTAGTTAGATAGAGGTACCCAAGCCATAGTGGTCCTAGGTACGCCCAAAGAATCAATGTAAGATACTTATTGTAAACACATATCCTTATCATTCTCTAACAATGGTGATTCAACTGCTTTTGATTTTGTTTTCCAAATTGGTGTTGGTTTAACAAATTTTTTGCTTGCTTGAGGAGTACCAACTTTAGGTTTCTCTTCCTGTTTAGGTTTTTTACATTGCTTGTTTTCATGAAAAACTTTTTGTTTATTCTTAGCAGTATTCCAATCACCATCAGAAGGCTTAACATTGGGATGCTTATTTTTCATTGCCTTTAGTTTTTCAACCTTCATTGTCTTAGAATAATACTTTTCCCTTAGTGTGGCCCTCTGATTTTGCAAATAATAGGGCTCAAATGGACGATGTATGCAATTTCTTGCAATGTGACCAGCTTTGCTACAAGTGTAGCATGTCCGCTTCCTAGCATACGGAGCATATCCCGATCTGTCGAACCTTGATGATGACTGTTGAGGAGAACCTGTGAATTAACCTGCATTTTCACAGTTCCTAGAAAACCTTCTATCAAACACTTGGTCATCATATCTATCACAACTTTTGTGATTCGATCTAAAACAATTCCTCTCATAAGTTTTAACATTTTGTTCAAAAACATGATGATGATGATTATCAAATTTTGAATAAAATTCATTTTTGGTAAACCGTTGAGCAATTGTTTAGAATTTAAATGACTTGTAGATGGTTTGCTACTTCCTCTATTAAGGGAACGGTTTTTATTTTTGACAAATTGATGATTTTTACCGTCGGCAATTTGTTTTTCTTCCCTTTCTAAAGTACCACTTTTAACAAATGTGGATTTCAAACTCCCTTTCAACTTATCCCCTTTTGAAAAAGTACCATTTTGAAAACAAGACGATTTTTTTTAAATGACACAGACTTAGACTAAAAAACGCGACCATCGTCCTCATCATCACTCCATATTCCTCCACTATGCCCTCTACTAATCATGTTGCTGCACAAGAATTAGATTGGCTAGTAACGTTCACACATTCTAATACAGGACTAGCAGTCACAAGCATTGATTGCTTGGATGATGAAGGTTGATCCGGCTTACGGCCCACACCATATTCCATTTCAACATCTTCACGTTGATCACTGGGCCTTGAGGTAAAGTTTCCATTGAATGGATATTCAACAGCATGATAACCAATCCCTATGTTCCCTTTCTTTCTGACTTGGGAATCTATCATGTCATACACTACTGATCGAGAGTGTTCAATTTTCTCTATTGTTAGTTTGGTGTTTGCCAATTGAGTCACATCATCATTTAATTTTAAGCTATGGTCGTCTATCCATTTTAGTGCATTACGATAAAGACATTCCTTATTTGTAAAATTCATTTCAAGGTTTGAAAAATCATTTTTGCTTGCTTCAATTGTATCTTTGAAAACCTTTTCTAATCGTTTGTGTTCTGAATTGGAATATCTAAGCTTTGTTATTTCTTGATTTAATATATCGTTATCATGTTTGTAATGATTGACTTCCTCAATACAAATAGCAGAGCAAAGATCTTTGATTACCTCAGTGTCGGTGACCTCAACCACCAAGGGATGATGTTGTTTCACTTCCAAATCTTGAACTTTCTCACTCCTGTCTTGCTGGCTCACAGGTGCCTTTGATTCACATGAAGTAGATGTACTTGCTCCAGCAATTTCAGAAACATCCATTGAACTTATATGATTAAGGTGACACTGTTTATCATCCATATCATAAGAGTACAAAATACAAATCAGCTCACTCAACGATGTTTGATACATCTCCTTGGTTCTCTTGATGGCAGTGCAATTTAAGTTCCACGTTATTGGTAAAGGGTTGAGTAGCCTTTTGTTGATTTCTCCATTTGTCAACTCTATTTCAGCATTCTTCATCTCCGTCATCAAGTACGTGAATCTGTTAATCTGAACCTCCAAATTTTCACCACTAACATGATTGAACATATTAAACTTTTGCTTCAGCATTTCCTTTATATTTTCTCCCATGTTACAAGTTCACGTGGAAAAATAAGTAACAACAAGTATTCGCACCGGATACTTTGGAAAACCTCAAACTTTGAAAGACCGCAAACTTTGAAAAACCGCAAACTTTGAAACCGTAAACTTCGAATACCGCAGACTTCGAATACCGCAGACTTTGAAATACCACAAACTTCAAATACCACAAACTTAAAATACCGCAAACTTGAGTTAACCGCAAACTTGAGTGACCGCAAACTTGAGTGACCGCGAACTTTGGTGACCGCAAACTTGAGTGACCGTAAACTTTGGTGACCGCAAACTTGAGTGACCGTAAACTTTGGTGACCGCAAACTATGGTGACCGCAAACTTTGGTGACCGCAAACTTGAGTGACAACAAACTTTGATGACAGCAAACTTTCAAAGTTCCAAATCTTCATCAAAAATGACATAAACGAGATCGAAAACCTGTGAATCTGTCAAGAAACTCTTCCAAAACAAACAATTTAGTTTATTCAAACAAAAACGGTAACTTTGATACCTCACGAGTCAAAGAAATCCGTTGTAATCTTCACGAATGAGCGTTAAGGCTCTGATACCAATTGTAAGTTCCGGATTCTTGAGGATCTTCAATCAACGATTTCAACAGCGTGTTGAACCTGGCGGAAACAGACTCGACACGTGACTTGTAGGTATAATCTAAGAGGACGAAACACAATTCAATAATCAAACGATTCGTATATTGATATAAATACTGATTACACAATACAATCGTTCAACAACTCGTCTAAGCTGTCTCTCTCGTCCAACCTGAATACTGTTACAAACACATCTATTTATACTAAAACAAAAAGTATTCGGTGGGCCTGGGCCTGGACTGCATACTTCAAGTATGCTGTCGGGACCGCATACTTCAAGTATGCTGCCTGACCGCATACTTCAAGTATGCTGCCTGACCGCATACTTCAAGTGTGCTGCATAACCGCATACTTCAAGTATGCTGCTAACACTGAAGTATGCTGTATAATTTCTTGCTTCTTCCAATCTTCATCTTCTAAACTTCTGAACAACTCGGTGATTCTTTGATTGCGTCAGCCTATTATATTTTTGGTCCTTACAAATATCTTGATAAAAAGGATGTTTTAATAAAAGATCTTTCAGAAAAACTCATTACATCAGTTGCAGATTTAATCAAAGAACGGGTAATTGTTGCAAAGTGGAAAATGCAACAAAATGTGTTTGATGAGTGTGTTTGTAAACAGAGAACTGTTTATATCAAAGATGGTTTAGGTTATAACAAAGTGCCTCCTCGTGATAATTTTGTGCCATTTCCTGAACCGCATGAATCAAATGAGTTGATAAATGCGAGTAATTCTAACTTTCATGACATGTAGGTAAGTGCAGATGTAGACACAGGTTGTGTTGATGATGAGGTTGAACTAGATGGAGTTCAGAGTTTTTCTGCATTGAGTAGACATTGTACTAGAGAATTCATAATAGAATCCAAGTAATATCTCGATGTTGATTGTGATCTCAATAGATTTGTTTCTGTTAGTAAAAAAGTTGATGTTGATGTAAACAATTGCTTAGATTCTGATAGTTCATATGTTTCTGCTTGTTCTTCTAATGTTTGTGATGATTCTGGTTGTGTGTCTGAAGTGTCATCAACTTCCACTTTCTTTGATAAAGTGGTGTACACAGCTAGAGACTATGTATCGCTTCATAAAGTCTCAAGTCTAGCTGATGATGTTGTCCCAGATGAGTATGGAAACCCATTCATTCAAGAGTAAGATTTGTCAAGTGAAAGGCCTAAGAAAAATGATTTCATAGCACCAGAGAATCATATACTTACCAGTGAGCAAGAGAGTAAGAAAGTTGTCAAAGTTAAAATCAGTGCACCAACAAAGATCCAAAGAAAGTCATGTTGTGTCAAAGGCAAATCTGTTGATGTCAAAGACAAGTTCATTGATGTCCAAGATAGGCCTGTTCATAGCAAAGGAAACTTAAGAAAGAGTGTTTGTGGGTCAAAGAGTGATAAAGAAAAGTCTATATTTGAAGTATGAGTGTTCAAAGTCAAGGTTAAAGTTAAAGACTAAAAGCTACAATTGCTATGTTTGTGATCAAGTTGGACATTTTGCGAGAAATTGCAAACATAACTCAAGTGAGACAAGGTTCAAAAGGCACAAACAGAGAGTTAAAAGCAAAATCACAAAGCATTTCAAGAAAGCGTCTGAGAAAGACAGTGTGTCTGAGTCCGGAGTGAAACAATGTTACAGTCGTGTTTACTTGCTTTCTAGAGATTGTCATGATTTATATTCAAATGCTTGTCATGATTATGTGTTACCTAAATTTGTGGAAAAAAGGGTCCAAAACAGTTCAAGATATGTGAATAAAATTAACAAACCAATCTATTTTGCTAAAGAAATATTGACTATGAAATATGGGGAAAATGTTGGTTTTTTTTTTGGAAAATAAAAAATGAATAATCATTACATATGGTTGGAACAAAGAATGATGTAAACTTGAAGGAACAAGTAATTGTGACTAAGACTGTAAAAAATCAAAGTCAGCTCGGGTCAAAGATGATCTGGGTACCTGTTTCTCAATAAGTTTGTCTTGAATGTGAAGAGTTAACCGGGATGACTATTAATAATGCTTGGGATATTGATAGTCGTTGCTCAAGACACATAACAGGACAAAAAGAGATTCTGGATAATTTTCAATCTTTTGATGGTGGTTTTGTTCCTTTTGCTTGAGACAAAAAGGGAGGGAAAATTATCGGTCAGGGAACAGTGTCAAATGATCTTATCACGCTTGAGAAAGTTAATTTCGTGTCTCAGTTGGAATTAAATTTACTCAGTGTCTCACAAGTGTGTGATAGAGATATACCAATTCATTTTACAGCAAATGAGTGCTTATTCTTAAAGCCCAGACTGGTTATTCCTGAAGACATGATTCTGATGCGTGCTCCAAGAAAATTCAACACATATGTGGTAGATATGAATGATCATCCAACACTAGTGAATGTTTCATGTTTGTTATCAAAAGCCACTGGTTCTGAATCATATCTGTGGCATCGTCGAATGGGACATGTAAACCTCAAAAACATGAATAATTTGGTTCATAAAGATTTGGTGCGAGGATTACCCAAGAAAGAATTCATAATTCAAGAGAGTTGTATGTCATGTGCAAAGGGAAAACATCACAAAAAGTCCCATCCAAGAAAGACCATGACAACGTTTACTAGACCTTTATTTCTGATTCATATGGATTTATTTGGTCCAGTTCGTGTCAAAAGCATTGCGAAGAAATCATATTGTCAGGTTATCACAGATGATTTTTCAAGATTTTCATGGGTGTTTTTCCTTGCAACAAAGGATGAGACACCTGAAACAATCATTGAATTTGTCAAAATGATTGAAAAGATATGTGATAGTAAAGTATCAATCATTCGCAGTGGCAATGGAACAAAGTTCAAAAATCAACTGATAAATTCTTTTTGTGCAGAAAAAAGGAATAACACATCAGTATAGTGCAGCAAGAACACCACAACAGAATGAAGTGGCTGAAAGGAAGAACAAAACTTTGATGGAAGCTGCTTGCACAATGCTTGTAGATTCAAAGTTGCCCATTATTTTCTGGGCTGAAGCAGTTAACACGGCATGCTATGTTTTGAACAGAGTTCCTATGGTGAAGCAACATACAAATACTCCCTATGAACTGTTTTTCAAAAGAAAGTCGTATATCAAGTTCTTCAAGGGATTCGATTGTTTGTGTACACTTTTAAACACACAAGATTCATTGCCAAAATTTACAGCTATTGGAGATGAATGCTACTTTCTCAGATACTTTTCATATCAAAAAGCTTACAGAGTATATAACAAGAGAACTAAAATTGTTCAGGAGTTTTATTATGAGGAGTGGCAAGAAATGAATATTTCTCCAGAGCAAAATGGGTCTGATTGGTTCTTTGATGCGGATTTAATTTTCAAGACCTTTGATCAGCAACTTTTAGTGGATTCTGATGGAGCAAGTTCTTCGAGTACTGTATCTTATTCTCTTACAAGAAGTTATCAATCGGTTGAAAGGTTTGTGGTTGATCCACAACAAGTGATTGTTCAAAATGAAATTTCTGAAGATGTTACTTCATCGACACAAACACAAGAAGATCATGTTGACAATTCAGTTACTAATGCTGATTCAGAAGTACATGAAATTCCAAATAGTAATGATGAACCAGCAGTTATTAAAGTTCAGTTGGATCCAATAAAATGATCAAACTGAGGAAGTTATTCAGACAAGCTCTTCAAGTGTTGATGATTCAATTGATCAATCACCAGATTTGAATGTTTCAAATATGCCAGAATCTGTGCAAGTTGATAATGTTCCAGTTCAAAGAATTCATTCTGCCCAACCAGTTGAAAATATTATTGGATCTCTTAAGGATGGAGTTAAAACAAGAAGTCAAGCTGGAAACATCAATGTATGTTTATGCTCCTGTTTTTTATCACAAGAAGAACCCAAGAATGTCACAGTAGCTTTACAAGATCCATGTTGGATTGAAGCCATGCAAGAGGAACTTCTCCAGATCAAAAAGCTTAACATTTGGCATCTTGTGGATTTGCCTGAAGGAAAATATCTAATTGGAACAAAATGGGTTTTTCAAAACAAGAGAGATTATCATGGGATTGTGGTTCGTGACAAGGCACGTCCTATTATCCAAGGGTTTCATCAATAAGAAGGATTGGATTATGATGATGTTTTTACTAATGTTGCACGAATTGAAACTATACGTATATTCTTGGCCTATGTTTCCTACAAGAAGTTTTAGGTCTACCAAATGGATGTGAAGACAACTTTTTCTTTATGGGGTGGTAAAGGAAGAGGTTTATGTAAATGAACCACTTAGTTTTGAAGATCCTGATCATCCATTCCATCTGTATAAGCTCGATAAGGCATTGTATGGGTTACATCAAGCGCCTCGTGCGTGGTATGAAACCTTGTCGACACATCTCACATCAAATGACTTTGTTCGTGGTACAATTGACAAGACATTGTTTCTGAAAAAGTTTGATTCTGATTTGCTAATTGTTCAAGTCTATGTTCATGACATCATCTATGGTTCAACAAATGAAACTCTTTATAAAGATTTTGAAGTTGTCATGAAACTAAAATTCGAAGTGAGCTTAATGGGACAAATGCAATTCTTTCTAGGATTGCAAGTGGAACAGTCTGATGCTAGAATTCTTATCCATCAGGCAAAGTATGTGAAAGACATTTTGACAAAGTTCAAAATGAATGATTGTGAAACATAAGGGATCCTCCAACCGATGAATGATTATGAAACATAAGAGAACAATCTGATGCTGGAATTCTTACCCATCAGGCAAAGATGACGGAAATGCAATATCACCGGTCTACATAAGGGATCCTCCAACCGATCTAGTTATTGACGATAATGTCATTTCGGAGTTGCACAATGCATGTTCACATTTCAGACTTTGATTTGATATTGTGAAACATATTTCAAGCGCGATGCGTTTGCACGAAGAGTAGTTTGATTAAATATTTATGTTTTATTTTTATTTATTTTATGTAATTCTTTTTGAATATATGAAATTAGTTTAAAATATATAATTAGTTTTAATTTATAAAATGAAATAAAAGAGTTTTAAGTTACTTAGGTATGTGCCCCATTACTTATGGTATTTTGGGTTGCATTTTAATAAAAAAGAGATAACACTCCGTAATTATAATTAGTTTTAATTTAAAAAATGAAATAAAAGACTTTAAGTTACTTAGGTATGTGTCCCATTACTTATGGTATTTTGGGTTGGATTTTAATAAAAATAAAATAACACTCCCTAATTAATTAGAGACATTAGGGTATTTAAAGTTATACCCTATCATACCTTTCTAAAAGATTTAAGGTGTCCATGATGTTATGTGATTGGATACCTTTCTAAAAGATTTAATGTATCCCTGATGTTATGTGATTGGATATGTTTAATTTTTAAAGGACAAAAGGTCAAATGTACATTTAAGAAATTTTTATGGTCACCATCATATTTGACGATTTTACCTCAAGAAATTAAAGAAGACTACATTAAAGTAAAGAGAATAAATTCTAGTTTGTATCATATAATTTAAAAAAAAATGTATATACAAATTACTTGATTTAAATGAAAAGTTAAACTTGAAATGCATGCATTTATTAATTTACTCATTTCTGCCATAATTAACCTTTTAATAATTATAAGTTTATTATCTCATCAATCTTGATTAAAAAGAAAATAAATTTTTGTCTTCTGAGAGGCTTGTTATAAAACTTTTCATATGTTTAAATATGCTTTCAAGGTTTCCTTTTTCATGATATTCAAATTTTCTCATATGATTATCCACACCCTTAATTAATTGAAAAAGTTTCAATCAACTGTGTTTTGTTCAGGATATATTATTGAATTATCCATGAAGGCCGCCATTCTCTTCACCAATGGGAATGTATAAACTATAAAGGCGTATGTGATATGATGTGGCATACCCGTGACGGGTGACGGGTGATGTATCGATCTTTAGCTGGTTGAATGATTATTAATTTCTAAACTTCCTCTAGAGGAACAAGTCACAATGATTGAGAATGTGGGGACGCCCAAATATTTATCTTTTCATTCAAATATACCTCATTTGATAAAGGCTCATTGTTTTAGGTTAAGAGTTTCAGAAGTTAAACTTAATTATATGGTAAATTATTTAGTATAATTTATCAGGATAGATTCGTTGTTAAAAAAAATAATAATAAATAAAGAATCTGAATATCATGTGTTTTGCATGTGAAAACTTGGTCGTCATATCAAACTTTTCACCAATGGGTCGTCGGATCAAACTTGGTCAACTTTTTCAAAACATCAATTACAAGATTCACGTTGAGTCGTTTGGGTATATACGGTTACATAACCCAACATTCTTATTATATTGGCCTTATAGTCTTAAGTCTTAACATTTACAGGGCTCGAGTAGGTTAGTTACTCTTTCAGACATTTACTAGTTTCCATATTCGTGTTACGCATTCCACTCGTCGCGTTATCAGGTGAGTCTCACGGCCCTAGTTTTACTTATTTTCCTTTTTGGGGGAGATTACCAGCAACACACTATTTTCACAGGACACAATTTCACACTTGATTTCGCATTAATATATAAGCAGTGCGTCTACGCACAAGGTACTCTCACAATCGAACCGTTAGTTATGTGACACAGTGAGGTAATCATTAATAGTACTATTGGGTTTCACCACCCCCAACCGGGTTAGTCGCGATAACTATGACCGGAGGTCGAACATATGCATCATTGACCTAATCAAACCATGTTAGGCGTAGTAGACACAAAATGCATAGTATAGCATAACTTACGTTGAGCTTCGGTTTCGGTGAATGCTTATTATACTATTGTCGTATTGTCTGTACATCAATCGAATCATAGGAAGTTTGTTGTCCATTACAGCGTGTTTCTCTTACATACAAACTTGTGAACTCACCAACATTATATTGACCGTTTAAGCATGTTTTCTTAGGTTGTTGGTATTGCATTGGATTTAGACTTGCACAACTTTCAGGGAGTCTCATGTCATTCTAGGACGAAGATTTGGAACAAGTGGCATTGCGGTTGCTTCATTTTGAAATAATCATTTTACTTCCTCATTTACTTTCCCATTCAACTTTGTAAAACTATTTCGTTCTTTTGAACGGTTTGCAATGAAGGTTTTTGAAAACCATTTAGTGGTCGCTCAAAGTAATCAGTGACGATGATCCTTGACAACCGCACCCAGCGGGAAATTGTAGTGGTCGGGGTGTGACAATGGTTGTGCTTAGGATACCTTGGCCGGTCATTTTATAAACTGATTTGTTAATAAATTCACCAAGTTTATGTTGACTCATTTTACTTTAAAATATTTTTTAGTACATCACAGGTAGTCAATAGAGGAGGCATCACAGCGATAGAACATGATGGTGAAATGGACCAGAGGAATGGAATGTCGGGAGACTATAAGTCCTGAGATGATATGTTCTTTGTTCAGAACGATGATGAACTATGATGTAACTTTTGATTCCATGTTGTAAACAATGTTTTAAAATAAAGAATGAGGATTTAGTTTTCGCTTTGTGTTTTGTACCATACGTCACCTCTAACCAGTAACCGGGACTAGTGTGGCAAGTTGGTATCAGAGCCTCAGTTTAACGGATTTAGATACTACATAAATAGTATCTAGACTTAAACTAGGACTCCGAGAATAGTTCGGAATGCCTCATGATAAGTTAGGCGTATGCATTCAGTACAACATAGAACGGGGAATACCTAGAAATAAGATCACTAAAGGCATGTTTGACCAAATGTTGTTAATTTCAGAATTTATGGATTATAACGAGTTATACGAATTCTGATGCTATACATCTAGGTGTAGCTACAAATGGCATGTAGTGGTAGAGGACAAGGCAGAGGTAGGGGTAGGAGACCCAATACTAGGTTCCACACCCGTGACACGACGAATACAAACACCAAACCAAACATAAAGGTATATGCGACTATTGAACTCGCACAACATACGGAAGAGGTAATAATGACTGAAGCTCAATTCCAAGGAGCGATGGCATCTGAGGTCGCCAGAGTACTCTAGATGACTTTACTAGGAACTCTGGACGATTCTCTCTAGAGAAGAACGGATTCCAATGGGCAGGGAAAAAGAAATGAAGGAACATGTGGTGCAAATATACGAACATAATATACCTATCACACTACTCCTGTAGGAAACAATACCGATACGACCCGAACCCACGAAAAAGTTGGGATGACCAACCAGAGCATGGGAGTCAATAATCAAGGTTGTAATTACAAGAACTTCAGTGATTGTCACTTGAAACCCTTCAATGGGAAAAATAATGCCATTGCAATAATTCAATGGATTACTTCTACGGAAGTAGTGATCAAGATGAGCGAATGCAAAGCACATCAAGCCGTGAAGTTGACTGCTCATTCATTCGAAGAAGAAGCTATTGACTGGTGAGAATCACTCAGGCAGAGAAAGAATGAAGAGTATGTGGATAAGAGACATGGGTAGATCTTAAAGCTTTGATTATCAAGAGATATTGCCCATAGACCGCAGTAGATAAGCTTGAGACTGAGATCCACCGGTTTGAGGTAGGAAAATTAAGTCATCGGGAGTACACAACTAAATTCAACAAAATGGGCAAGATGGTGCCACATTTAGTAGCTCCTTAGTCCAGGAGAATCAACTGTTATGTCTAAGGCTTACCACCTAAGTTTCGTACCTTAGTGAAGACTAACGCACCATAAATGAGAGATTCAGCTGTTGAGATGAGTGTAGTAATGTATGATGAGGTGGCAGCCAAGAACCACTAAAAGTATAACACAAGAAAAAAAAGAAGAGGTTGTTTCTAAGTTCAAACCACAAAATAGTAAATTTCCCAGAATATGAGGGTTTAACCCGGATAGGTGTAGGTCCACATGACTCCTCTATAGATCAATCTCGTGACGTGACGTATAGAAGACACGGAGTGCGGAATCCAAATGTATCAACGTAAGTATACACAAAATGACAATAGAAACGATAACAATCAGCAAGTAAATAATCTTCTCATTGTATTCCTCAAACACAGAGTTTACAGTGCAATCAAAGACTTAGTTACAAAACTGAAACTGTAAACATCTATTTATAGACACAGTACCTGCTATAGGTGAACTTAATAAGTTCGCCTCTAATGAGACTAGGCGAACTTGATAAGTTCGCCTCTAGTAGAACTTATACAAAAACTTAGACAAAACATAAAGACAATAAGATCTAAACTATTACAAGCTTTTGTCATACATTTATGTCATAACAGACTCCCCCTTGACAATAGCTTGATCTTCTGTCTTCAGTCTCTATGATGAGCTCTTCCAGTTTTCTGGTAATCTGCTGCCTGCATGCACTCCATATCTATGACATATCTCCAACACCCGTTTATACTGCAATCCTTGTTCTCTCTATTCATTAGTAAACATGATCTCATTATTTCTTAGAGTTCTCTGATCTTTCTTAGAGAAATTAATAAGATTCATTGCATCATAGAAACTTACAATAACTTATTATCTCTATCTTCAACTCTACCTTCACCAGTATTCACATCAACATACCACCATTTCATATTTCCTAGAACGTCTTGTGGTATCTTCTTCAATGGAATCTTTTGCACAACTCTTAGTGGTTTGAACTTATACTTCAAAGTCAAAATACCAGTACTTGGATCAACAATCTTCACTCTCTTTCCCTTCTGTGGTTTTAGCTTTTCATACTTTCCAGATCCACCTCTATGCTGATCAGATTTTACAATTACATCAGCTAATCCAAGCTTGGATCTATTTATCAGTGGTTTCGTAGCTAGACCATTCATTTCACACCTTGGCAAGGTATTAAAATACTTGATCCTTGGCTTTAAGTACTGAACACCATCGGATCTCTTGAGAGCAAACAATTTACTTTCGTTGTCATAGAACCAACTAATGATTCTTCCGATACAACGCTCTTTATTTACATACCTTTCCTTTTGAGCTGGTTGTATAGGAGACTTGGGTAACACTTTCTTCTAGCTGTTAACTACTTCTTCCCATTGTTCTCTAGTCATACTTGTATTTCTGTACATCACAGGTTCTTCATTAGTCTTAGGAGACACAGGACGAGTAGTATCAGCTTCATTATCCATTTTGGATTGAGTAGTATTATCAGACTTTGTAACGTCTTCAACAGAATCCATAGAATCTGTCACTCCTTCATTTGAAAACTCAGGAATAACATCATCTCGGATGAAGTTATAAGGAACACTCAGACCGTCACAACCTTCATAAGTAACTTCAACTTTACTCTTCTCTATTTCAATCTCCACAATTTCTCCTTCTTCAACCTCATTATCAGTCATATCATCTTCAACATCTTTAAACAATTCATCAATATCATCTAGACACTCTAACTTCTCAGCTTCTTCTTCTTCAGCATCAGAAACAATTTGAAAGAATTCGAGTAACAGAATCTCTTCATTCACTTCAGAATCCTTCTTGGTTCCTTTAATATTACCTGATGTAGATAACTCCCCCTGAACTCTTGATATTGGATTCACATCAGCGTATTGATGATCACCCTCAATATTGCCACTAGGATCATTGTCATCACCATCCCTTCTTTGAATAGACTCAGTATGGCAAGTATCATGGATCCTTAACTCCCCCTGAGCGTCATGACGCTCAACAAGTTTGGATACCAATAACTTCATGTCATCAATCTGTTTTACTTGAGTCTGAAGGACCAACTATCTCTGAGCATCAGTAGTCACAAGAATATGTACCTGATTCTGCAATGCAAGTACTTATGATTCAAGGTAGGTAATCCTTTCAGAATCAGAAGGCTGTGAAGTACCAGCAGCAGATGATTGAGTAGCTTTAGGAATAGGAGTAATCACGGGAGATAAACGTTTGGATGAAGGAGGTGTAAGCAGTAAGGATTCAACAAAGGTAGCATCCTCCACACCTGGAGATGAGTGAGCATCAGCAATTGAAGCAGACATAAGCTTATGTGCTTTTAGAACTAGAGTAACCGCTCTATTAGAGTCAGAACTCTCATCAATTAATGTTCTCTTGCTAAGTACTGAACCGGAAGGAGGATCCCGAACAGACTTACGCCTCGGCTTTCTAGCTTTAGATTTAATACGCTTCCCTGCATTTGCCAATGGCAAAGTAGCCATCCTCTCATATTGATCTGAGATAAAATCTCTAGACGAATCAGAGTCAGTAGCTTCAGAATCTGGAAGAATTGTATCACTAGAACTTGTATCCACCACATTCCCTTCATCTTCATGAATGGGTGAGTTCATAGCATCATCATTAAAATCATTCATATTAAGACCTAAGTCTTGTTCATCTTCATTTGCAACATCTTCAACTTGAACTGGTTCATTAACAGGAATATGAACCTGTTCTTGTTGAATAGGAACTTTGTTCTTGTGCTTGAGCTTGTTGTTGATGATGGTGAGCTTGATTCTGACCCTGTCCTTGAACTAACTCCTCAGGATGAAACCAATTTTCATTAGGAGGCTCAACATAATCAGGATTGATTATGTGACCAAACAGATGAGTCGGAACTGTAATCAAAGTAATATTCTGTTGTTTAACCTTGGTACAATTAGTAAAGATTCTTTTGGACATAGGAGTCAATGTCAAACGTGTTGGATGCTGCGGTAAATTTGGAATAAGATGGTTCAGAATCATTTGCAAGAACCTAGGGTACATAAGAAACCCTTAACCTTCAGGAGGATTGATTTGCATGACCAACTCACGGTATATATACAAAGAAAAGTTACACCGTTTGTTCAGGGTCAATGCAACCATTGCAGCTTGTAAAGCACTCTTCAATCCATCAGTGCCAACCTTTCGTGGAGATAAGTACTGGATGATGACGTGCATAAAGTACCTCCATTCACCAACCAGACCACCTTTCCTGGCTTGAGTGTCATTAGGTTTGCCTCGGTATCCCATCCTATGAAAACACCCCATGATCAGTGTTCCAGGATAAGAAATAGGGTCATCATTTGCACCTCCCATTGCTAAAGCAGCACGAATAGTATCAACTGATATTGCCACCACTGTATTGTTAACTGTAGCGCGAAGCACATGAGGTTCAACATCAGTGTCTTGATGTACTGTATCCCATAATTGTTGGATATATGGCAAACTTATGTACGGATCTGCTGATAAGGCCACATGTAATCGTGAACAATCCAGGAAGTTAATGATTCCTTGAAAATTTGTAGCCTCAGATATATGCAGATCTAACAAGGCCACTTGATTATGTTTGTACTCAACACTCAAGCTATCTATAAATGTATTGGACATAGAAAAAACATTAGTAATATAACAAACACACATAGGATAAACACATGATATACACACCCAAACACAGAAACAAACAACAAAAAATCAAACACAAAAAAAAAAATTACAAAAAATCACAAGTCCAAACATCACTGAACCCTTAGGCGAACTTAATAAGTTCGCTTAGTGTTGCAAGAGGCGAACATAATAAGTTCGCCTGTTGATACAGATTCATCACAGATTTCTCAACTTGTTCAAATCGATTAAATAATACAAACCAAATCCACCACAAGTATCGGCACACAACAACGAAGCATAATAGATCATCAATTTTAACTTTGAACCACTGATTTAAACCTATCTGACCAAAAACCAGACGGACCATATCGTTACAATGAATGCGGGTAGAAACATCAAATTTTATATGATTTAACGGATAATACTCAAGGAAATTACCTTAGAAATAATCGCAACTAAAAACCGATTAAGAGAATATCACGAAAATTTCATTCCAAATCTAACAGAAATCAAAAAATCAAGATAGCTATCACTGTGAAGAAGTTCGCTCAAAAACAAGTTCGCTCAAACAAGAAAAATGGTAAAGAAATATGTTCGCCTGAAAAGATATTTATTCTTTCAATTAAGTTCGCTTAGTTAGGCGAACTTGTTATGTTCGCTTAACAAGCTTCAGGTGAACGTATTAAGTTCACTTAACAAGGCGAACATATTAAGTTCTCTTCAAACCTTTGCCTTGAAAAATTTTGGAATTTAAAATTCAAACAAACCTCAACTGTCAACATGTCACATTCTTGTGATCTTCCATCTGTAGCATGTATCTGATCCAATCCCGAATCATTTTAACAAAATTAAAAGATAGAATTTTCATGGAAGACGGAAACAAAATCTTTTTGGATTTTATATGTACAAACGGAATCACATATTTTTGGTTGAACATCATGAGTAAGAAAATCATATCAGTATAAGAGCAATTCATCACACATTCTATCACAAACTATGGGTAAACTATGATACGCAGTTAATGATGATGTTCATGTGAAATAAATTCACTTATTCCTTTAAAGATGATATGAAACCAACAAACTCATTCTTATGCAACTCATATCTTTTCTTTTCAAACTATTCAATCAATTTGAATATTACTTGAAATGATACGCGATAAATTCCAAAGTAAACAAGATCAGGTCATAAAATGCTCAATTATTCATACCGAATTTGCAATACAAAGCATGTATTCTTAAGTTGCCAATATTATACAATTTGAAACCATAAGCGTTTTTCTCCCAAATTCATGTGAGTTAGTACCATTTAGATGAAAAACATCGTGTATCCCACATATATGCCCAACAAAATTTAAAATTACACTATCTTCAAGACATATACGGTTTATTGCAAGATTAGATCAATCTCCAAGATGAAATTATCTCTATTAGCACAAGTATAGAATAGTAGATCCCAAAGGATATATGAATCAAGATGATTCAGAATCAAATTCTAATGAATTGGCTTTAGAATGAGAATCAATAGATTCAGGTAGGAGGATCCAACTATTATCTGGATAATCTTCAATAAAATCAGAATAGATGATGTATCTAAATGACCCAAGGGTGAATATATGTTCCAACAAATGTTGTTAGAAAGCATATCTTAGTTCAGCAACACATTGCATGTTTTTCGTGGCATGGGCAGTGAAGTGAACTGAACGAGTTTGTGCTAAAGATATAATTCGATATTGGTCTCATGAAATTCTTAAAACCATATATTATTTATCTGATAATGATCTTTTACACACACACCCAGGCATATAATGGATTCAAATCATAGATGTAATCATATCGTATTTAATTTTCACACTACTATTGGTTCAAAAACGCTTCTAGTCTATTGGCAATTCAAGTTTCAAACTCATATTCAAATTAAAACAGATTATCAAGAGTAGAACATTTATAACACTGTCATTTCTTATTTATGTAGACTTTGAAATTTAGATCAAATCAATACACTTTAAACTATCATATATCAACATATCAAAGATCTACTATGGTCATGTGTGATGAACTATTCACTGATATACTATCATTTCTTCTCTAACTTCAAATGATGTCAATTTTATATTTTTCATTTTGTTTTGAATTTTTATAAATAATAATTTTGACTGAAATTTAAAATACAGAAATGTAATAAAGCGAAGAAATTTAAATCAAATCTCCCATGAAATTTTTTTTTAAAACTTTTATTCGAGATTGATCATACCACTCATTTTGATCAGAAATTCAAACCTGGTACGATCAAATGCCTTGGTAAAAAGATCAGCAAAATTATCATCTGTATGTACCTTCACCAGCTCAAATAACTTTTTATCTGCACAATCACGAATAAAATGATATCTAACTTCAATGTCCTTTGTTTTACTGTGCTTAACATGATTATTTGTGATAGACATTGTAGCAGTATTATCAATAAACATAGGGGTTCCTGTAAAATTCAAACTGTAGTCTCTTAATTGCTGTTGGATCCACAAGATCTGTGAACAACAACTTGCAGTAGCAATGTATTCTGCTTCACATGTTGAAATGGAGACCGTAGTTTGCTTTTTGCACTGCCCGGAAACTAGACGATTACCCAAGAACTGGCAACCACCCGTTGTAGATTTCCTGTCCAAACAACAACCACCAAAATCAGAATTAGTATATGCATTGAATTCAAAGTTAGAACCATGTGGAAACCATAGTCCCAATCTTTGTTTTCCTTTTAGATAACGAAAGATTCTCTTTACTGCAATCAAATGAGACTCATTTGGTTTTGCTTGGAACCTGGAACAAATACACACAACAAACATTATGTCTGGCCTTGAAGCGGTTAAGTACATGAGAGATCCAATCATTGCACGGTATAGTCGGCAATCAATTTCTTTTCCATCCGAGTCAGAATTCAACTTATGATTCACCGGAATTAGAGTATCGTATGGGGTACAATCCTCCATATTGAACCGGCTCAAGATGTCTTTGACAAACTTGGACTGATGAATAAAGAAACCATATTCCTTCTGATTAACTTGAAGTCCTATGAAAAATGATAACTCTCCAATAGCTGACATTTCAAACTTCGATTTCATAACAATCTCAAACTCTTTGCACAAACCTTCATTTGTAGAGCCAAAAATAATATCATCTACATATATCTGCACCAGTAGGTATTCTCCCCCTGCTTTCTTTATGAATAAGGTCGAGTCAATTTGTAGAAGCATGTTTTGTAACTATAGATTAAATTCTATGTATCGGTGTACGTGGCTAGTACGTAGGAGGGTGTTCCTGAGTACTTAGCCCGCACACCAGTTTGGTCCTGCGTACTTAGTAAGTACGCAAGGCTTTTGCCTTGCGTACTTGTCAAGTACGCATGACCAAACCATGCGTACTTAGTAAGTACGCAAGGCTTTTGCCTTGCGTACTTGTCAAGTACGAAGGAAGTGTTCCTGCCCCTATAAATAGAAGACTTGTCTTCATTTGTAGGTGGAACTCTGGAACTAGGTTTATCCGGGTCGGGAAGAGCTCTCCCGACCCCTGGACCGTGAGCTTAGATGAGAGGTGTGTTCCTTCGGTATGTAGTATGTAATACGGGATGACTTCTTTGTTATGGATTACGTTTCGTTTCATCGTCTTTTATCTTTGTTCTTGTTTCTCTGTCTAGTTTCTTGGTTCCCACACAAATCAAAGAACAGATCGTGTTATTATCCGCTGCGCGACGAGGCTCCCGGGACCTACAAGTGGTATCAGAGCCTCGGTGTTCGCTGATTTGTGTTCCAGTTTCGATTTTTTAGGGTTTTGAGCAAAACGAGTTCGTAACCTAAAATCCTTAAAATCGAGTTTGTTATCACTTCATTTGGTGTTTGGAAGGCTAAGGGTTTGTTAGATGATGTTTTCGAAGCTTTTGGAAGCATTTATTTCTCAGATCCGTCACTTTTCGAGCATTCTCCTCAAGATCCGTCAAGAACACTACTGTACTGAAGAAGTGCGCAGAATCACCTTTTCTGCGTATTTGCTAAGTACGCATGGGTTAGCCCTGCGTACTTAGTAAGTACGCATGAGAAGTGACCTGCGTACTTAGCTAAGTACGCAAGAGCATTTCTCTGCGCACTTAGCAAGTACGCATGAGTACTTGGCTTTGCGAACTTACTAAATACGCAGCAACACCCTACATATGCGTATTTACTAAGTACGCATGGACTAGCATCTGGGATTCAAAAAAAAAAAAAAAAAAAATTTGTGTGATCATTTATACGCGTGTTTCGGCCCATTCTTGAGAAGATAGTAATTTTGGTTTTTCCGGACCAGAATTTGTATACGATGTGGCTTGGCGAAACACGAACGAGATTTTTGTTGGATGATACCACTTGTCATACATTGTTTAAGGGTCCATACCTGAAAATGTAGGCTACGAGTATCCGGGATACTTATTTAATAGGGTATGAATGCTGAACTAATGGGAGCAATTGGGTCGTCATCGGCTAAAGGTCTCGTTCTATTTGTGAAGATGTGGCTGCTTTGGGTCTTTCGGAAAAAGAATCATCTTGTTTAGGTATTCAAACCTGAATATGTAGGCTACGAGTGTCCTCGGATACTTCTTTAATAGGGGATGAATACTGGAACAACTTGAACCCAAGGATTTGCTGTTTTGGATCTTTGCAAAGGAATTAAAGAATAAAATCCTGGAGTTGGCTAGTTGTGCTTTTTGAGGATTTGAGTGAAGTGGTGATGAAGCTGGTCATAGTTTACAGAGAAATGAGGGGGATAAAATCTAGTATTCATGAGACATTAAAGAGGTGGTGGAAAAGCCGTTGGTACTTTTAGTAGATATCATCGTGTTACCCACAATCTAAGTCTTTATCTATCCTCAAGACATGCTAGACTTCATTCAGACATTCAATCTTTACAGTGATGAAGTTGTTTTAGCACAGGAAAATATCCAAGTGGATGACACCTTAATATATGTATTTTTTTTATCTTTCAAATACTTTGCATTTGTAAAGATTGACTCATGTTTTGATCACTTGATCAACACATTTATTTAGGTGAGATGAACACTCCAGGTCATTGCGTAAACAAAGCAGAGGAGGTCATCTCTGAATTAAATTCCAATTCTATGCTTGTGGCATATGCATGAAATCAATCCAATTGTGCTAAAACTTCTTCATGACGGTAATCTCATAAAATATCTAAGATTCATCACACAATCTATATCTGATAGAGCTCACCATAGATGTTAAACATACTTAGACGCGGGTTTACGTCACAGATGAATCATGTTAATTATATTTTTCACACTACTCAAGTTATAAACACGCTTATAGCCAATCAACAATCCAAATTACACACCTTTATTCTATTTTTGTAATTTTCTAATAAATCAGGTAATCATGAGACAATCATTTCCCATTTGTGCAGTCTTAGATGTCTAGATCAACATAAACTTCAATTAAACACTTAAATTACCATTTCAGTCAAATCCTATGGTCTAGTGTGTCAAACAATCACCTGATGTACTATCATTTCCCCCAAAACTTCAAACGACCTTGATTTTTCAAAATTTTCTATATATATGTATATATATATATATATATATATATATATATATATATATATATATATTTTATAGATTTTTGTTTTAAGATCTGTACAAAATTAAAAGAAATGTACCAAATAAAAGGAACTGTAAATGTGAAAGTAAATTAAATTAAAAAGACCTTAAATGAAAGAAAAATAAAAAATAAACACTTCCATGAAAAACTTTTTTTTTTTTTAACTTGGGCAAAATGTTCAAGATGAGATAGAAGATATCATCAGAAGTTACCAATAACAGTGATATGTCAACACAATAAAAATTAAAATTTTATCACCTGAGTGGTAGACTCCCCCTGTCCAGATGACTCCCCTTGAACACTAGAACTAGGTACAACATCAAAAGCTTGATGCCCACTCACCTACTTCTTGTGTCAAGATTCATTGTCATCTTAGACTCATCTACTGTGTGACCTCAAAATCCAGATACCTTCTTCAACTTCTCCCTCTAAGCATCAAGTCGTTGAAATATCTCAACAACTCATTTAGTGCAATGGTTATGCCATGTCGCCACATCCAACTGATTTTTGACATTTTGTAGAAGTGTGACATGCCTATTATGTGCCATGAAACAACCACTATCGACCCACATCAAATCAATGTTAATAAAGAAAAATTTCAGGTAATAGTTCTCTTTGGTTGACCCTGCACATACCAAAACAAACACATTAATTTGAAATAGAAACCCAAGCCATCGTTGTCTTGGGTCGTCCATCTTTACCAATATAACTCACTTCTCTAAGTTCACAATCAAGCCCGTCATCAAGTTGTGGTGATTGTAACTTAGAGTTAGAATCAGAATCAGAGACTGGATCTTTTCTTTTCCAAACCTTCTTGTTTTGAACCTCTTTCTTTTGAAAACTTTGGTGTTTTGAAAACTAAGGTACAACCGTTTTGTGGCTATAATCTGTAAAATCAGGTTTTGAAAAATTTGGTCTTTCACCAGTTAGCTTTCCAGAAACAGGTTTTTGATCAAACTTACCCTCAAGAAATTCTCTTTCTAATTTTCTCAAACGTTTGTTCAGTCTCCGTTTTTGTGGTTTAGAAAGCTTCACCACAGGTGTCTCAAAATGTTGTTCACCAACTGATTTGGGCACATTTAGACTAGCCTTTGGTATTCTACCAGGCTGTCTTTTTGAGATACCTTTCTTCTGAACTGGTGGTCTTTTATCTTTCTGAACCCGTGGAGCAACAAATCTGTCCACTAGTTTGACCGGTGGCTTCACAGATGATTAAACTTGTTGTGGATCAACTGGTTTCTTACTCTGGTTCTTGTGAGGACACTTCACCACAATGTGTCCTACAATACCACAATGAAAACAAGCTCTCTTCTCTTTGTAAGTCCTCTTGTAAGGCTCATTTGATTTGCTATTTGAGGACTCGACATGATGAACGGGAGAATTTGTTTGGTGAACATTTGGTTTACCCGATGGTAATTGGCTTTTGGGAGTGTAGTATTTTTGCAAATTTTCTTTATAGCCAAGCCTGTAGTGAGCTGAAAAAGCTTCCTTTTTAACTTGATTAATGTTTTTATAACCCCCGTAAAGCATTACCTTAAGTTTATCATTTGTTTCAATGATATCAGGTTCAGTTAAAATGCAGTTATCACCATTAGCGATAATGTTTTTGTGGACTTTCTGTTCAGTCAGCAACTCCTCAGAGACTACTCCTTCAGGGCAAGTGTCAACCGACCCATCTTTAGAGGCAGTAATATACTCCTCACTAGATGTGGAGTTAACCTTACTTGAGGATTCATCCTTTTTAGGGGAATCATCCTTATCAGAGGACTCATCTAGACAAGTGAGATCAATGTCTATCAAGCTATTGACAAACTTCCCACTTATTGGTGGAGGAATGGCATTGGTACCAAGACCTATACCCTTCATTTTCCTCACTACTGATTCGTAGTGCTCCACCACAAAGCGAGAGTTTTTCAACTTCTCATTTGTACATTTTAACTGTAGGATCTCATTTTGCAGTTTGTTGATTTCATTGTTCCGTTTTTCTAACCCCCTATACGCAATATCCAAGTGAACTTGTTGCTCACTTATTTGTAAAGAATATTCACATTTTTCCTTTTTTAATGTTTCAACAGATTCTTTAAAACGTTTTTCGTTTGCTTTGTAATTATGAGCTGCCATAGTTAGGGGTTCGATTTTGTCTTAGAGCTTAGAAATTTCATGCTTTAGCTCTAGACATTTAGAACAAGAAATAACAGCAAAAGAGTTAGAATCTACCTCATTTGACGAACAAGATGCCTCTTCAATCGCCATGAGAGCAACAGCAGTGGCAGACTCTTCTTGGTCAGCTACAGAAGCTTCCCTTTCTTCTTCAAGAGGAATTTCACATTCATTTTTTTTTATCCTTTTGAGCAACCGAAGATTTTGGTGAATCCACATAATTCATCGTCTTTACTTTCTCGTTCAAGCATCTTTCACACTTCATTTGAACTGCTTCCCATAAGCTTTTTGAAGTGTAGTAACTGCTAAATTTATAGTTGAATTCTTGTGAAAAAGCCATTTCAAGAACCTCTCTAGTCTTATTTTCTCTATCAAATTCTTTCTTTTCTTTCACCGTGAACTTTGATGGAGATTTTGGAGTGTTCGGATCACCCAAGAAAGTGTAAGTAGGAGGGGTATATTCTTCCTCTATTGGTTTCCAAAAACCTTCATCGGTCAAAGAAACGTACTTAGAAAGCCGAGCTTTCCAAGTAGTATAATCATTTAGAGATACGAGTCTAGGAGGCGGGGGCCATGTTCCAAACTCATTTTTGTAACACAACATCATTGTAACACTTAAACCAAGTAAATATATATATATTTTTTTTTATTTATTTTTTTTTATATATAAAACTTTGTCTATTAGCATCAAACAACCGATTACAAAGGGTTTTCTCTCAAGAACTTGTTCAGACCTAGTTTCTACAAGAACCCTAACAGCTATTTATACTCACAGACTCAGGTTGCGTACTTGCTAAGTACGCAGGACAAACTCTCCCTGCGTACTTGCTAAGTACGCATCCACTAAAACAACCGAAAACACACATGAACAAAGACTCGACTATACAGCTCGATCAGATACAAACGACTCTCATAAACTACAAACAATCTTCAAGCTGCTTGTCACAAAACATGCTCCAACAAACTCCCCCTTGACAACAGCTCTGAAGATGTTTGTCACATGCTTCCAAATAAGCTCTAACAGACTCCCCCTTGACAACAGATTCAGAAGTCTTCAGAAGTTGTCTTCAAGTCTGCTCACATCATGAAGTCCAGTCTGTATCTTCAGTCCTTGCCTAGTATATCTGCACTTAATCTCGAACAAGACATAAGAAAGAGAACTATTTGTCTACATTCAAGGATTCTCAAACACTTAATTTCCCAAGTCATAAAAAATGTGAACTTCATGGAAGTTTAGAATATATATATATATATATATATATATATATATATATATATATATATTTTTAAATAAATGAGAAAGAGATTAGAATATACAGGAAAATAACAAAGTTATTTACAGAAAGCTATTTACCAAGCAACTTCTTTTTGTTCAAGAGTCGCGAGAAAGGGGATCATACCAGATACAAATTGAATGACACACACATTGAACTAACTTCTATGGGTTCTAGTATCAATTTCAGCCTTAATCATGAACTGTAAACAGTTAGATAATTCATTATATTTCATTATTTCAAGATTAAATAGCAATGATACTATAGACATCATAGAAAATGGGATCATATCATGAATTTCCAAGGTGTTGCAATTTAAACCCCATAGCATATAATTTAAGTTGCCGATATTATAAGACTTGAAACTAAAATCATGTTTAGTCCCTAATTTCGTGTGATTATGGCTTGGCGAATTTTTCTGGTCATAGTTTACAGAGAAATGAGGGGGATAAAATCTAGTATTCATGAGACATTAAAGAGGTGGTGGAAAAGCCGTTGGTACTTCCTATATATATACCTCTTTGACGTAACATGATCTCAACCGTGATTTCTCGTGTAAACTATATTTATCGTGTTTGATTCTATCATGTGTTTTCAAGATGAAGCTGGATATTCGTTGGATTATTAGTTGAAGATGGAACCTTTTATCATTGGCCGATGGGATAGGAAACATACCCTTGTTTCTGGTCTAGTCAGATGGAGCTTAACCTGAAAGGGGATATGTGAAATGAACGTCTTCGGGAATTTGGTTGACTCGTGAAGATACAGGATAAAGTTGGACACATCTGGTTGAAGACTTAAGTTTATCTTATTGGAATTCCTATGGGAGCTGATTAGTTTGATGCAGGTTATTGGAAACTCAAACTCTCTATCATATGTCAGCTGATTTGGAGCTGTCTTAGTCTACTATTGTTACCTGGTTAGGAAGACATTGTAAGACTCAGAAGTCTAAGTCAGGGTGGAGGTTGCTACTGCTGAGAGGTTGAACTACAATGAGTTGTGTTGGGTTAGTTGGTTCTTATTGAAGCACTTGGTTTGGTATACAATGAAAGCTACAGTTATGAGGGAGTCGGGTTTGTCATCACTCGGCAACTGAAGACTGAAGTTTGAAGATTTGAAGATCTCAAGTGGAATGCCAGAAGATCAAGTCTCGCCAGAAGACACGTGATGTCATTAGTTTAGAGGGAGTCTGTTAGGACATTCTTTGTAAACTGATGTATATCAGTGTTAAAGATAGATAGAATTTGATGCTATAGTTAAGAGGGAGTTTGTAGAAGCATGTTTTGTAACTATAGATTAAATTCTATGTATCGATGTACGTGGCTAGTACGTAGGAGGGTGTTCCTGAGTACTTAGCCCGCACACCAGTTTGGTCCTGCGTACTTAGTAAGTACGCAAGGCTTTTGCCTTGCGTACTTGTCAAGTACGCAGGAAGTGTTCCTGCCCCTATAAATAGAAGACTTGTCTTCATTTGTAGGTGGAACTCTGGAACTAGGTTTATCCGGGTCGGGAAGAGCTCTCCCGACCCCTGGACCGTGAGCTTAGATGAGAGATGTGTGTTCCTTCGGTATGTAGTCTGTAATACGGGATGACTTCTTTGTTATGGATTACGTTTCGTTTCATCGTCTTTTATCTTTGTTCTTGTTTCTCTGTCTAGTTTCTTGGTTCCCACACAAATCACAGAACAGATCGTGTTATTATCCGCTGCGCGACGAGGCTCCCGGGACCTACACAATTTGACCACGCACAAAACCATTGTCCATGAGATGTGTTTCGTACCACGCTCGGGGAGCTTGATGCAGACCATAGAGAGCCTTATCAAGCTTTAAAACCTTAGACAGATTAATTGGATCTTCAAACCCCGGCGGCTGACACACATAAACGTCTTCCTTGACCTTACCATATAAGAAAGCACTCTTCACATCTAATTGAAACACATTAAACCCTTTGTATGAAGCAAAAGCATGAAACAACCGTATAGCTTCAAGCCTAGCAACAGGAGCATAATCCTCAGTGTAATCAATTCCCTCTTGTTGATTGAAACCTTGTACGAATAATCTTGCCTTATTTCTCACCACAACACCTCGATCGTCTTTCTTGCATTTAAACACCCACTTAGTACCAATTGGATACACACCCTTTGGAAGATCTACAAGATTCCAATACTTTGAGTTTATCAAACTGAGCAAGCTCTTCCTGCATTGCCTATATCCAATTGTTATCACGCAAAGCCATTTCTACATTCTTCGGTTCGACCTGATAAATAAAACATGAATGTGAGCATACATCAAGAACACCATTATCCTTAATACAGGTATACAAGCAATTGTTTTCAATAATAGAACGCGTTTGCACTCCATCTCTCAAATTCACAATTATTTTCGTCACCGGATGATCTTTGAGTTCCTTGATTGATGCAACCTCAGGAACCGGCAACACATCAACTTGAGTCGTTTCATTTTGAGGAGACAAGTCCTGATTAACTGGTATTTCCGAGTCCGGATTTGAAGGAATCTCCCCTTAAGCATGTGGCGAAGTAGAAGGTTCATCAACGAACAAAGGATCAGCAGAAGAATCTTGAAAAATAACATCTTCTTCCTCACTATCATAATCTTGTGGTCCCGAGCAAGAAGCAACATTAGGATCTGGAGCAGATGTAGATGGAACAGATGAATGTTGAACCACAGTCGGTAGAAAACCGCAGTTATGTGCATCTTGACAAGACTCATATAATACAGCAACCTATTTAGGAGAAATATCAGAAGATAAATGAAAAGACTTGAATAAGCTATCATAATCAAAAGCCCAGTCTTGTCCAATCGCCATTTGAGGTAAAGACCGATTTGAACAGTCAATATGAAACCATTCCTCAACCTGACGAGTCTCTTTGTTATAAACCCTTTTGGTAGTAGAATTAGTAATATACCCTAGAAAGATCCCTTCAATAGCCTTAGCTCTAAACTTGGTTGGGACATCTCTAACCTTCAACGGGTACATGGATTGCCAAAAGGTAGTAAATATTCAAGATTTGGCTTTGATTATTAAGCAACTCATAGCATGTCTTGTTGAGTCGCTACATGGTCAAAACTCTGTTCAAAACGTGACACGCAGTATTAACGTCCTCAGCCCAAAAAGTAACTGGAAGCTTAGAATCTGCAAGCATCGTACGTGTCGTTTCAACCAAAGTCCTGTTCTTTCGTTCAGCAACTCCGTTTTGTTGAGGTACATATAGTGCACTGAATTTATGATAAATTCTCTTTTGTAGACAGAATAAACCCATCTTTATATTTTTGAACTCGCTGCCATTGTCACTCCTAATTCTTCTGACTTTCTGTTTGCACAAGTTCTCTAAACCCAGGATTAAGAATTGCACCATCTCTGTGGTTTCAGCTTTAGAAGCAAGGAACTTAACCCATGAAAATCTAGAGAAATCATCTGTTACTACCAAACAGTAAGATTTACCGCCAATGCTCCTGATACTAATCGGTCCGAACAAATCCATATGTAGCAGCTCCAATGGAGTCACAATTGAATTCTTAGTCTTAGATTAGTGGGACTTCTTGTGTTGTTTCCCCTTCTTGCAAGGAATACAATCACCAGGAACGGAGAATTTCATTTTCGGAACACCAATAACCAGATCATTCTTCATGAGATAATTCATTTTCCAGTAATTGATGTGAGCAAGCTTCCTGTCTCGCAGAATAGAATCTGATTCAGATGCTTTAGAGAGTAAACACGTTGGAATAGAATCCGTTGTTGTAGCAACACTCATGTCTAAGACATATGTGTCATTTCTCCTCGGAGCCTTCATTAGAATCCATTCGGCGGGAATAACAAATCCCGGTTTCAAGATATAACATTCAATACCATTGAAATGGAATGAGAACTTCTTGTCACATACTTGTGATACAATCAAAAGATTGTGTTCAAGTTGCTCCACATAGTTCACTTTCTCAAACTTGACTTTGTCATTCTTCAAAGTACCCTGATTAGTTATGTACACGCCTTTATTCCCAGCAAAAGCGACATAACCGCCATCTATTTTAATAACATCTTCAAGAAAACGAATATTCCCTGTCATATGTCGAGAACAACCACTATCCACATACCACGTATTGTTGATAGTCCTCCTTGGTTGCCCCTACATAAAAAAAGAAAATCAGTTAGAAATAGGAACCCAAGCCATTGTGGTATAGGGTCGTCCAGAAGGATCAAAATAAACAACTTCAATTAGTTCACAATCTACTTTGTCATCAACCTGTGGGACATAAGTATCACAATCAGACCTTCTCGATGGAGACACATTATGATTAATTGGAAAAACATTATTAGATTTATGATTATCAGATTCAAATGTTTCCAAAAGTTTCTTCAATTTTCTGTTACGTCTCCTCCTTTGTGGTTGAGAAAGTTTGACCTTAGGTTGAGAATCTTTTGTGATTCCAACACGTGGAATCTGATAATGCTTTTGAAAAGCAGCAACATTTCTCACACCAGTATGACCAACAACTGGTTTAGAAAATTTTTAATCATGTTGCTTAAATCCTGAAGATTTAGCAAATGAATGAGTAGGCACATATTGCCTCAAAATAACTTTCTTTACAACACCAGAAGTAGGCTTTCCCACATTAGGTCGTTTCAAAATCGTCACCAAATTTTTGTGTGGGGAAACACTCTTGGATTCGCCTGTTTCTGAAATCATAGGCTTCTTGTCTTGATTCTTATAAGGACAGTGAATCAGATTATGACCCGCTTCATTATAATGAAAGCAAACTCTTTTATCTTGATGATTTCTGATATAAGGACTTTTTTTGGAATTTGAAGAACAACCCGATGAACAAGCTTCAGAAGTTTTTACTAAACTGATAACCAGCTTCTTTTGAACATAAACTTCTTTAGTCACCTTTGATGATATCTTCTTCTGATGAACAGCAGCAACAAAACCACTTGTTTGTAACACTTTGGAAAGCTTAGGTTGAGTCACTTCATCAGGTTCTGTCAAAATGCACCTATCTCGGGTAACTTGTTTCACCACATTTGGTTCATCAATTTTTACCTCCTTAGGAATGCCTTCGACTTTTTTATCATCAAACACTTCATCTTCAGTATCATAATCATAAACCTTGTCTTCACCAATTACAGGATTAACCTTCAACACTATCTTTGGATCAAGTTCCTCCTCATGAATAACTTCTGGTTCAACCATATAATTCCCATTGAATGGTGGAGGAACAAACCCAACCCCAGCAACGCTCTTTGTAGGATCAGCGTTGTCATTAAAGTAATCCAACACCAGAGATGAATTTCCAACACTCTCTAGCTTTCGATGTAACTTGATCACTTCAGATTCTTTGTTAGAAATCTCTTTGTTTTTCTGAGCGACAATTTCATTTCTCTTTTCAATTTCAGCACAAGTCATATCCAGATGATATGCTTGTTCCTTATATTTTAACCCCAAAGAATTTAAATCTCTTTTCAAAGATTCAATTCTATCAATACACAGCTTATCATTATCTTTCAACTTTTGATTTACTACATGCATAGATTTTATATCACAAATTAAATTTGTGTTATCATCCATAACCTTTTGCATTTTATCCTTCACACAGATGCAATTAGAGCAGTAAATCTTACAAATATAATCTTTTACCTTTGAAGGATCTGATATATCTGCCATGAAGACTTTAGCAATTGGAATATCTTCAGATTCAGCATCATCAGAAGATCTTTTAGTCAATACTATATCATCCTCAGATACACTAGAGGCAGAAGCAATATCAGAATCAACATTTTATACTTTTTCATGCTCTTCATCAGCACTGTGCAAACTCTCACCATCACTTGAACTATCATCATCAGTCGACTCTTCAGGATTTTCAGAATGTATTTCAGCTACAAAAGCTTGACTCATAGCCCCAACCAGATCTTCAAGATGAATACCCCAATCATAATTTTCATCATTCTTAGCAACCAATGCAGATGATGTAGATGCATGATTAGAATTCCCAGATCCAGAGGAACCATGTGACTGAGTACGATTGTTCTGAAAAGTATTAGGCTTCTTCTGAGAATCAAATTCTACTTTCGGCTTCACACATTCTTTGGAAAAATGACCATATTCTTGACAATTATAGCATCGAACTTTTGTTTTGTCAAACCCCATTTGTGATCGACTGTTAGAACCAATGTACTTTCTTCCAATCTTCTTCAAAAAATCCTTTACCTGTCGCATAAGCATGGCCATGTTCCATTAAATGTTCATTTCTTCCAGATCAACAGGATCAATTTGTCTGAAATCCTCTTCAATAACATCCAGATCATGAATCTTACCGCCAATAAAATTATCATAAGATGCTATAAAGGAAGAAAACATTGCTAAATAATCATCAGCAACTCTTTGATTCATATGATATGGTCCAGACGATGAAGGAGCTGTGTTTGCAGAAAATCCAGTTTGACTTGGAACTCCAGAACCATGTTCAGTTGAAGTATCTTGATTATCACCAGTAAAGAAAGAAACACCTGTACCAGTTTTGCAAGAAGACTTAGCAAAATACATTGAAGGATCTTGAATATGCTCCATATTGGTTTCCTTCTTCTTCATATTCAAATCATGTGATTGAATCTTGCCAAGAACATCTTCAAAAGACATAGTTTTATACTTGACATTCTCTTTTATCAAAACTGAATACACATCAAATTTTGATGGTAATGACTCCAAGAACTTATCATTTATCTCTTCAGTTTCATAGACAACTGAAGCACTGGATAATTCACTCAGCAAATGATAGAATCTCGTTGCAAGATCATCCAAAGATTCATTTTGAAAATGCTTGAACACTAAGAATTTCTTCTTCAATAATTCTTTTCTGCTTTTCTTAACATCCAGACTACCCTCACATCTCTTTTGTAACGCATCCCATAATTGTTTAGAAGACTTAAATTGTTTAAAACTGTGACAAATTTCCTTAGGAAGAGACATTGAAATACTAGCCATCGCTTTCTTTTCTCTATCAAACAATTGTTTCTCTTCTGTAGTCAAAGCAGAAACTGGTTTAGGAACATCATCCTTTCACATCAAAGAGTATGTCGGATGTGTATAGCCTTCCAAAATTGGAATACATAAGCTCGTATCAGTAATGGACACAAACTGATCAAATCGATCTTTCCAGTTCGGATAATCTGCAAGACTTAACAACTTTGGTGGTTTCTGAGATGTACCAATCTCATTATCATAATTGAACATATTCGTCACTTGCACCATATTTGCCATTTTCAAAAAAAATTACCAAGTCTTGAACAAGAACACACCTAGGCGAAGATAATAAGTTCGCTTATAGTCTATCAAGCGAACTTGAACCCAAGCGAACTTGTTAAGTTTGCTTAATCAAGTAAATTAGATAAGTTCGCCTACTAAGTTCGCCTGCAACAGAATTTCAGCACTAACTTCGCCTGGTTCAGCTGTAACAAACTCAAGAAGATGAGTATTCAACCCAAACACGAACCAACAGTTCCGAAAATCATTATTTCTCACTGATTTGATGGAATTTGAAGAAATTGAACCGTAGGATTTAGTATTTCATGATTTAGAACACTTCTATAAATTAATTTCACCAAAAACAACTTCAAATCCACGAACTCAGCCTCAAAATCAACTTCAAGAACTTGAAAACTCCATGAAACCGAAAACTTGCAAAAATGATCAATTTCTTCTCAAATTCTACACAAATCGTCACAAATCACTCATGAATCACACATAAATCACGAGCATAAGCTCTGATACCACTTGTAAGTCTACATGACTCCTCTACAGATCGATCTCGTGACGTGACGTATAGAAGACACGGAGTGCGGAATCCAACTGTATCAACGTATTTATACACAAAATGACAATAGAAATGATAACAATCAGCAAGTAAATAATCTTCTCGTTGTATTCCTCAAACACAGAGTTTACAGAGCATTCAAACACTTAGTTACAAAACTGAAATTGTAAACATCTATTTTTAGACACAGTACCTGCTATAGGCGAACTTAATAAGTTCGCCTCTAATGAGACTAGGCGAACTTAATAAGTTCGCCTCTCATGAGACTAGGCGAATTAGTTAAGTTCGCCTCTAGCAGAACTTATACAAAAACTTAGACAAAACATTAACAAAACATAAAGACAATAAGATCTAAACTATTACAAGCTTTTGTCATACATTTATGTCCTAACAATAGGGCAATTCAGGGGATGAAATGCCAGATTTATCAGAAATTTGGTCATTCAGCAACTCAGTGCTCGAATGTTAAATGTTTTAATTGTTAGGAGATAGGTCGTTATAAGAATTCTTGTTCTAACCCACCAAAGCAAGGAACGGTGACCGAGGTAAAGGAGTAGGACGTGTGTTTGTCCTATGAAGCACAGGTGAAAAGCGAAATGATGTTGTCACACCCCCAATTTCAACTAACGAGGTTTTACCATTTGGGAAGTGACGAACCAGGATCTCAGACATTAGTTACTTTGAACGACTCTACATGGGACTCAAAATGAAAATATCATAATAATCAGAGTTTCAATGCGGAAGCGTAAAGAAAGTAAATGCGCAAAACACTCGCGCCCAAAACCAAAGTCCAAAAGTCCAAAACGTCCAACCAAACCAAGTACAATACAAAATAATCCAAACAAGTATAAATATGTCATAATCAAAATAGTTGAATCCCATGCATGCCTTAATGTGCACCTGTGTCTTAACTTAGCGACCTGAGAAAACATGTAAGAAAATATGTCAACACGAGCTTGGTGAGTTCACAGGTTTCAATATATGTAAATAAGTGTTTACCAGAATTATGTTCATTCAGTATGTATCTATAGGTAGCTAACCTATGTTCATGTTCAACTTAAGCGCTCGCAACCGAAGCTGAATGTTTGTTTATTTGCCTCCTGCCAGGTCTATCAACACTAGCGGTGTGACTAGGCTAACATTTCACCCGTTCGATCTCTAATCGAGTTAGCGTGACTAACGCGGGTGGGATTTGTCAAACCCAGTAGTACTACTAAATATTACCTCGCTAAGATCCATATTAACGGTTTGATATAAGTTGAGGACTTTCTTTGATAGCGTGTTACGCTTAGTTTTAACATTGATATCATACGAACTACAAAATCCCAAAATTGTTTGATCATGTTTTCTCCCCCAAGTTAAAATAGTAAAAAGGGGTAGTGAAAACTCACCTGTGTTGCGTTGAGGGTAGTTTCACACTAGAGGTACGTTGAAACCACGAGTGTAAGTCTCAAATGACTTACGAATGCTCTAAAATTATAAACACATAAATTAGGGATAAAAATGGGAATTATGACAGCGACACGGAATGAGAAACGTCTTAACGAAACGCTCTAATATTAAAGAGTGGACGAACGTGTCCACGGAGTTAGGAATTTCTTAAATAATCAAATTATAATTACTTTACGCGACGAATGACAAAAATAATAATAAATATAATCGGGTGTTTTGCCATTCACGAAAATTAAGAAAATAATAATATATATATATATATACGAGTAAATAATATAACTAATTATATTATTTTTTTTTAATCTCAACCGATACACGATGTTATAAAATGATTCGAAATAATATAAATATATATCATTTAATAATACGGGTCACGGTTTGAAAATAATATAAACATATTATTTTATACGAAGTTACGGTTTGAAATAATATAAACATATTATTTTTTATTTGATAATAACAATACTATTTTATTTATAAAAGTGGGAATAATATAAAAATAGGTTAACAATTCAAACCCGAGCCCACGGGTTGTTTTCCGGGCTAAAACACATTTATATAATAATATAATATTATAGAGTTTGATTTTTATATTAAAATAATTCAAGAAAAAGGCCCCAAAAATAAAATGTGGGAGCCCGGTCTCGAACCCGGGTCTCTCCCACACACACACACACACTGCCTTAACCAATCCGCCCGCTAGGGTCATCGCGAACATAATCAAATCTAAATCTTTTAACACACAAGTCAAGTGGGTTTCCCTCCCATACGCATACCGGTTCGAAACCCTTCCCCATCCGTCGATTTCGACCACAAACAACCCGAAGGTTATAGGGGTTTCATTCATCAGTGAATAGCGAATCTGAGGTTAGGATTAATTGCAAAAACAATACGTTTGAAGCTGTTAATTCAAGTTTTAAATCGCCGAAACCCTAGATTATAAACATGGATTCAATTGATCGATTCTGATATTAAAAGTTGTTGAAATGATGGGGCTTTTACATGTTTGAACACTGCAAATCCACTGATATAGTTTAATTTGGTTCAGGTTGTGTCTGGGATCAAAAACCCCAAATTAGAATATGAACAAACCCTAGTTTACGGTTTATAATCAATTCGATGTTATTTGATTCAATTGATATGGGGCTTTCAAAGAGTAGATGGTCACGAGTCTAACCGTATGATTCAATTGAATTTTTATCAAGTTTAGAATCAAAAGCACCAAAGTGGGTTTCGTATGAACCCTACATTCAAGATCATGACCAATTCGATGTTATACCATTAAATTAACATAGGGCTTTCATTGCACAGGCGATTCCGAGTCTAGGGGTGTAGGTTAATTGAATAGATATCACACCTAGACTGGTAATCGATTAAACCTCGAATGTATGAACCCTAGAATCGGGTTCTTGCTAATTTTGATGTTTTAAGCCCTAATTAGCATAGGGCTTTTCATCTAGAAGTAAAAACGAAGGTGAGGGTGTGTTCAATTACTAGAAACAGATGCGAATTGACTGAGCTCGACTAGGACGGGTTCTGTCTTCGACGCGTTTGGTTTCTGGCAACTTCGATTGTGTTTCTGGTCGAATTGAGTTATGAGAAAGATCCAGAGGAGTGCGAATGAAGTGTGTAGATGCTCAATTGTGAGATTAACAGACGAGTGCAAGAGAATTTGATCGTGGTAGTGGGGGTTTCAACGGTTGCGAGTTTAATGGACATAATTGGATTTAATTCGAAGATAATGATAATGATTAAGGCTCAAAGATGTCGAAACTGTTGGTAATGATTGAATCAATTACGAAATTATGTAAAATTCGGTTACAATTTGTGAATTAAGATCAATGTTTGCTCATTTGACTTTATGAAAGTCAACAGAAGCTAAATTCAATCTATTTTGACTTTGAGAAGTCAATGGAACAGGTTTTAGGTATTACCATAACTAGTCCCTGTGGTTTTAATTCAATTATTGATAGAATTAGTCCTTGGGGTTTAATATTGAGTTAACTGGGTTAGATTTTAACAGAAAACTTAACGGAATTTCTAACGGAACTAACTGAAAAGTCCGGATTGTCACATCATCTCATAGTTGAAAGAATTTTCGTCCCGAAAATTAAAATAAATAAAGAAACATTTTCCAGGGATATCACATCATCCCCTAGTTAAAAGAATTTTCGTCCCGAAAATTAAATAGTACCTTAAGAATTTGACACGGAGTGCTTGAACAGATTAGGATATTTGCGCATCATCTGATCCTCGCGCTCCCACGTGAATTCCGGTCCGCGTTTCGAGTTTCAACGAATTCTGACAATAGGGATTTTACTGTGCTTTAACGTTTTGACTTCCCTATCCATAATTTCCACGGGTTCTTCGATGAAACGTAACTGTTCATCAATGTGTAGTTCCTCAAGAGGAACTGCGAGTGATTCGTCTTCTAGACATTTCTTCAAATTTGAGATGTGAAAGACGTTGTATACACCACTAAGTCCTTCAGGTAAGTCCAGTTGATACGCTACTGGTCCGATTCTCTTCATTATCTTGAATGGTCCAACATAACGAGGATTCAATTTGCCTCGTTTCCTGAAATGAATGACACCTTTCCAAGGTGAGACTTTGAGTAAGACCATGTCACCTATTTGAAACTCTAAGGGTTTACGACGCTTGTCGGCATAGCTCTTTTGACGATCATGAGCTGCCGCCATACGGTTTCTAATTTGAACGATCTTTTCGGAAGTTTCAAATACAAGTTCAGGACTTGTAAGTTGGCTATCCCCAACCTTGGTCCAACAAAAAGAAAAAAGACATTTCCGTCCATAAAGTGCTTCAAATGGAGCTGCCTTGATGCTAGTGTGATAATTGTTGTTGTAGGAGAACTCCACCAATGGTAGGTGAGACTCCCAAGTGTTACTGAAATCAATCACACAAGCTCGTTGCATGTCCTCCAGCGTTTGAATAGTACGTTCTGTTTGGCCATCAGTTTGAGGATGGTATGATGTGCTCATATCTAGACGCGTACCTAAAGCTTGTAGGAGAACTCCACCAACGGTAGGTGAGACTCCCAAGTGTTACCGAAATCAATCACACAAGCTCGTTGCATGTCCTCCAACGTTTGAATAGTACGTTCTGTTTGGCCATCAGTTTGAGGATGGTATGATGTGCTCATATCTAGACGCGTGCCTAAAGCTTTATGTAACGACTGCCAGAAACGAGAGGTGAATCATGCATCACGATCCGAAATGATAGAGAATGGCACCCCGTGCCGAGAGACTATTTCTTTCAAGTAAGTATGAGTAAGCTTATCCATTTTGTCGGTTTCTTTGATTGCTAAGAAGTTAGCGGACTTTGTTAATCGATCAACAATTACCCAAATGGTATCACATCTGGTAGGAGTTCGTGGTAATTTGGTGATGAAGTCCATGGATATTTGTTCCCATTTCCACATCGGAATTTTTGGTTGTTGGAGAAGACTGGATGGCTTTTGATATTCAACTTTGACCTTCGCGCAAGTCAGACACTTACTAACATAGGTGGCTATATCAGCCTTCATCTTCGGCCACAAATATAGCACCTTTAGATCATGGTACATTTTGTCAGAACGTGGATGAATTGAGTAACGAGATTTATGAGACTCGTCCATTGTAGAAATAAAGACTGATGGCTACAAAATTCTCTAAGTACAATTGCTGCTGATCTCAGAGTTTGCTGCTGACCAACAAACTGCTGCGGACAAGCTTATCTGCAGCGGATACTTGTTCTTCTGCTGAAGAACAAATCTGCTGCGGATAGCCTTATCTGCTGAACACCAAAGTTGTTGCGGATAGGCTTCTCAGCAGCATCAACACTTGATGCTGCTGATCATCAGCAGCTTTGGATGGTCACATCTTGCTGCTGATCATCATCCTTGCTGCTGACAGCCCTTTGCCTTGAAGATAAATCGTTGCAACTGACTATCCAGGCCAAGCGTCACTGATAACTTTCTGCAAAAGCTACTGACACACTCAAAGCAGAAGGAACCTCAATGGCACAACCAATGACGGACAACAATTCTCTTCTCCAAGCATGCAAGTAATAATGCATAAAGAAGATGCTTCAATAAAGTTAACTAGTTTTAGACTAAACGTGTAATAGTTAGCTATATACAAAAGATCAACGGTCTGTGTTAGATCTGATCCTTAGAATCAAGGGTCTGTCTTGATTCTAAGTGAGTATAAATACTGTGTAAATACTTCATTGTATGTGTGCTTTTTGATTGAGTTTTCATTTGTAATCGTTTATTTGCAAAAGCTTAATACAACAGTGTTCTTATAAGTATTCTTTCTGTTTACTCGATTATACTTGTGTAGTTGTTATTGTTTCCGCAAATTTCAACTAAGAACAGAACCATCTTGTACTTTCACGATCCTATAAGTGGTATCAGAGCTTTGGCTCAGATTAAACAAACTCACACTTGTTTAGTCACTTCTGGTTCTATTCTAACTCTCTTCAATCAAGTCACCCAAAATCACAAAAACAAAGATGGCACAGAGCAATGGATTTGAAGACATCGGCAGCATCAACCGACTACTAAGATTGGTATCTGGGGAAGACTACGACATGTGGAAGAATCGCATGGAAAGCTTTTTCTGTTATCAGGAGTACGAAATGTGGAAATCCATCAGGGATGGACCTTACACTCCCATGGTGGCCTCTACTGACTCTGGAGGACCACTAGTTCCAAAGGAGCTCTCCAAGTACTCATAAGAGGACATAAAGAAGATGGAGGCGGATTTCAAGGCAATAGGAACTATCCAAATGTGCCTTCTAACTGAAGTTTTTCATAACTTAAGAAGTTACAAAACTGCTAAAGAGCTCTAGGAGGCTCTTGAGAAGATGTTTGCTGGCTCTAAGGAAGTCAAAGAAAACAGAAGGGACGTCCTGAAACAGCAATACGAAAACTTCGTATGGAAGGAATGTGAGTCACTAACCGTTTTGTATAACAGGTACACTTACCTGGTAGGAGAACTGCAGTGCTCCAAAGTAAAGCTAGAGAATGAAGGTATTCTCAAAAAGTTTATCAGATCTCTCCCAAGCTGCTGGACATTATATACAGTGTCTATAAGAAGAACGGAGAATTTAAAAACTCTCTAGATGACAGAGCTCTTTGGCATGCTAAAAACATATGAATTAGAAATGATTCAAGCCAAGGAAAGGAGCTCCAGTCATCAATCAACCTCTTCTTCCTCCACCATCTCATCTGCGCTTCACTCCGACCACTCAGTTTCTAGTTCCAGCAACTACTATCCTCCCATTGTCACCCATCCACAAACTCCAACTTCTCAAACAAACACCTCACCATTTCTCCTAGAAGCTCCTCCTCAAACATCAACCTCTGCTGCTTTTGTTTTTGAAAACTCAAGCAACATGTCCTTTATCAAGGAGGATCTGGAATGCTTTCATCCAGATGACTTAGAATAAATGGACATACATCACTCGTATGCCATGCTCTCTATAAGAGCAAAAAGGTTCTACTCTAGAACTGGAAGACCCATTCCAAGTAACAACTCCAACACCAGAGTTGGCTTGGATAAAATCAAACCAAGATGTTACAACTTAAACCTACTGGGTAACTTTGCTAGAGAATGCAAGGCTCCAAGAGCAAATCCAGCTACTCCTCAGTCAAGACAAGCTCATCAAGCACAACCCAGACAACAACAACAAGCTACTTCTCCAGCTCAAACTACAGCCTGTGCAACTGTTGGAACTTCTGATTTTGACTGGAGCTTCCAGTATGAAGAGCTGCCTGTCAACAATCAAGCTCTTATGGCAGACACTACAGAGATACCACCTTAGGTATTTGAACATCTTTGCTCTCAAGCCTGTATTGATAAAGTTTTGAGTTATAGAAAGCATAACCAAAACCTTATAGATCAAAATGAAGAGTTTCATCGGATGAAATCTGAGTTCAAAAAGGTTGAAAATACTTATAAAGAAAAGATTAACTGCCTTAAGAAAGAGATTTCATTGTTAAAACACGAACAGACTAATCTTGAAACTCATATTGATGATCTACTGGTCAAACTAAAAACTACCAGAGCTGAACTGGCAGAACAGAAACTTCATATTGAAAAATATGAATTTTCTTCCAAAAAGTTACAAAGACTTTTAGATATTCAAGTCCATGAGAAGGTAAAGATTGGACTTGGGTATAACAATGATCAGTACAAATATGTTCCTCCTCCTGCTGACTATATTGCTATTCACGAACCAAGCTTCAATGTTGCAAATCTTGACACTGCAAACCGAAACCTTGATCCTTCAACGGATGAACCTTTCGTCGAAGACTGCACTACCTCATCAGAATCTGAGTCAACCTACTCAGACCATGATGAAACCAGTGCAGCCCCATCTGAAGCTGTTCTGAATAGAGTTGAAGTTCCTGCTGTTATTCCAGCTATTCCAGCCCCTGTACCATTCAAACAGATCAAGATCAGCTGTCCTCCAGATGGAAGAAAGCTAAACATTGAAAAGGGACAGACATCAGGACCCACAAACCCCAAGCCTCAGTCAAAGCCGATCACAAAGAGGAAGGTGTTTGATATATGTCATATGCCTGAAGATAAAGTTCCATATGTTCAAAAGACCCTAGAAGAAGCCACTTTTGAACATAACAAAGCTCATCCATGGAACTTCAAGGATATGTTCCAAAGAAAGGACTATGTCTACCTTTCAAGAGACAAACTAGCAAGATCATGCTTTGTGTGTGGCAGATATAACCACACTGCCAGCACCTGCTTTCATTACCTGGAATACCAAAGAAATTCAAAGCAGCATGTCTTTGAAAAGACTAACAAAAAAAAGAAGGTAAGAAGCTACGAGGTCAAAGCAACTAAGTTCAGGGAGTCTCTATCTCCCCCAACAGTGAAGCTGCCTAAATCTCAACAAACTTGCATCATTTTTGGTGAATCAGACCACTTTGCTGCAAACTGTAAGTTTAACCCCTTCAACCATATCCTTCATCAAGCCCCTCAAATATAAAAGGTAAAGAAGGATCAGCATACATCGGTTGTTAAACCATCAGCAGCCAGAAAAATGTTGGTAGTCAAGTGAAGCCCAAGAAAACAAAGCAGAAGCTTTCAGTAGCAACCAAGTCTGCTGCTGATAAGCTAAAATCCTCCATAGCAAAATCTGCTGCTGATAAGGCAAAATCCAAGGCAAAGCCTTCAGCAGCAAAGAATGTTGCCACTTCAGCAAAGCTATCAGCAGCAGGATCTACTGTTGACAAGCCAGAAACATCAGTAGCAAAATCCGCTGCTGACAATGTGAGGAAAACTAGAAAATCACCAACAAAGCAATGGAAAGCCAAACCATCTCCAAGCATTATCATTGGTTCCATTGACTGCAAACATACTGAAAAGGATAAACTAACAACCATATTTTTCAAGTCTGCAGACTCTTGGGTTCCTCCTACTAATTAGTAATCTATCATGTGCAGGGACAACCAGGTCACAAGAATAACACCCGGGTGGTAAACAGTGGTTGTTCCAGGCACATGACAGGCAACAGATCCATCCTCTCCAACTTCAGACATTTCAATGGAGGATATGTTGCCTTTGGAAGTGACTCAAAGGGAGGATCCATTACTGGACAAGGAACTGTGTCCAACAAAAGAATGAGCATTGATAAGGTTAACTATGTCAAAGAATTGGACTTCAATCTCATGAGTGTTTCCCAGGTCTGTGACCAAAAGCATTGGATGCTCTTCATAGAAAAAGAATGCTTTGTATTGTCTCCAGGCTTATCCACACCCCCTCCAGAAAGCATTTTATTAACTGCTCAGAGAAAAGAAAATCTCTATGTACTGGACATGAATGAAGTCACTCCATCTGGGAGTGTTTCCTGCTTTTTATCAAAGGCCTCAGTTGTTGAATCAGCTCTCTAGCACAGGAGATTAAGCCATGTTAATATCAAAACTATTAACAAATTGGTGAAGAATAATCTTGTCAGAGGGATTCCTGACAAAGAATTTCAGCTGGAAGACCACTGCATTGCATGCTTAAAGGGGAAGCAACACAAGAGCTCTCACAAGCCCAAGACCTTGAATACCAATGACACTCCACTACAACTGCTGCATATGGATCTCTTTGGTCCTACAAATGTCATGTCAATGGGCAAGAAGTCATACTGTCTGGTGATAACTGATGACTACACCAGATTCTCATAGGTATACTTCTTGAGAACTAAAGATGAAACTGCTGAAATTCTCAAATCCTACATTCTCAGGGTAGAGAATCAAAGCAATCAAAAGGTGAAGATCATAAGGTGTGACCAGGGCACAGAGTTCAAGAACCACACCTTGAACTGTTTCTATGAAAGAAAGGGAATAGAGAGGCAATACAGTGCTCCAAGAACTCCTCAACAAAATGGAGTTGCTGAAAGAAGAAACAGAACTATTATTGAGTCAGCAAGATCTATGTTGACTGACTCAAAACTACCACTCACATTCTGGGCAGAAGTAGTTAGCACAACCTGTTATGTGCAAAGCAGAGTTCTAATTGTCAAACCCCTCAACAAGACACCCTATGAACTTTGGTTGCAAAGAATTCCCTACATTGGGTTCCTAAAACCTTTTGGGTGTCCATGCACCATTCTCATCACACATGGGGTTCTTTCTAAGTTTGGTGCCAAATCTGATGAAGGATATTTCGTAGGCTATTCCTCTCAATCAAAGGCCTATAGAGTATTCAATTCAAAAACAAGAATTGTGGAAGAATCAGCAAATGTGGAATGCAGAGAACACACTGTCTGTGAGCAGGGAAAAGGTCCAAACTGGCTCTTTGACATAGAATCCTTCTCCTAAATATTTGAGCCTCTCACCTTCTCAAATATGGAGTCTACGTCTACACAAACACCTGCCTCCACTTCATCCACTGACCACAAACTGGATTTTCCCAAATCGTCTTTCAGTCTGAGAAGACCATCAATTGATCCTCCATCAGTTGTGGAAGCAATTGAAGCAAGTGAAGCAGGAACAAGACCGTCTAATGTAACCAGCAACAGCCTGTCTGAAACTGAAAATCTAAATGAAGACTCCTCGGTAAATGCTGTAGATGCTGATGATGCTATTGCTGAAAATATTGAAGTGGCTAATGATGTTGAAGACTCTTCCACCATGAATGAGGAGACCCCTGATCAAAATCAAAGCAATCTGGAGCAAGGGATACAACTGGAGGTAGTACCAGCACAGAGGATCCATAAAGAACATCCTCATGAAAATATTATTGTCCAAGTACACCAAGGAGTTCTCACAAGAAGCAAATCTCACGAGGCCAATATATGCTTGTTTTCATTTTTCCTATCTCAGGTGGAACCCAAGAAGATAGATGAAGCACTCAAACACATCAGCTGGATTGAGGCAATGCAGGAAGAATTGCTGCAATTCAAGAGGCAGGATGTCTGGAAACTTGTTGATCTTCCTCCAGGTAAATATGCTATTGGCACACGATGGGTTTTTAGGAACAAGCAAGACGAGAGAGGCCTAGTAGTCAAGAACAAAGCCAGACTTGTAGCTCAAGGCTACACTCAGGAAGAAGGAATTGACTATGATGAAGTCTTTGCTCCTGTTGCCAGACTGGAGGCCATCAGAATTTTCCTGGCATATGCTGCATCCAAGAATTTCATTGTCTATCAAATGGACGTAAAAACTGCATTTATGTATGGGATGATTGGTGAGGAAGTATACGTCAAACAGCCTCCAGGCTTTATAGATCCTGCACATCCTACTCAAGTGTTCAAACTAGACAAAGCTCTGTATGGCCTATATCAAGCACCAAGATCCTGGTATGAAACCTTGTCACGATATCTACTAAGCAACAACTTCCGAAGAGGTGCCATTGACCAGACCTTGTTTATCAAAGATGAAGGGGGAGAAATCTTACTAGTTCAAATTTATGTTGATGATATCATCTTTGGATCAACAAGGAAACAGCTGTGCAAAGACTTTGAGATTCTGATGCACTCAAAGTTTGAAATGAGTTCAATGGGTGAACTAAATTTCTTCTTGGGTCTACAAGTCAAAAAGGTCCCTAATGGAATCTTCATCAGCCAATCCAAATATGTAAAGAGCATTTTGGAAAGATTCAAAATGGCTGACTGCTCTGCTACAATAACCCCTATGCAAGTGCATCATCAGCTGACTTCAGACAAAGATGGCAAAGACACTGATCAACTTCAGTACCGTGCAATGATAGGGTCTCTCATGTATCTCACTGCCTCAAGGCCAGATATCATGTTTGCAGTATGTCTCTGTGCAAGATTTCAAGCAGCTCCAAAAGTTTAACATCTTCAAGCCGTCAAGAGAATCTTTAGATACCTAAAGGGTGCCTCAAGACTTGAACTATGGTACTCTAAAAATGACATGTTCAATCTGTATGCATACACTGACAGTGACTACGGGGGATGCAACTTGGACAAAAAGTCCACTTCAGTGGATGTCAGTTTCTGGGAGGGAGACTGATTTCATGGCAGTGCAAGAAGCAAACATGTGTTTAAACTTCTACAGCTGAAGCGGAATACATTGCAACTTCAAGTTGCTGTGCACAAGTCATCTGGATACAAAATCAAATGCTGGATTACGGGATGACTTTCATAGCAACTCCAATTCATATTGACAACATGAGTGCTATATCAATCACAAACAATCCGCTGCAGCACTCCAAGACAAAGCACATTGATATCAGGTATCATTTCATAAGAGATCAAGCTGAGAAAAAGAGAATTATTTTAACCAAAGTTCATACGAATGAGCAATATGCTGATTTGTTTACAAAACCTTTTGATGAACTAGATTTAAATATTTAGTTGAATCCATTGGTATGATGAACTACAATTAAAATCTATCTCTAAAAATTCTAGTTTTAAAATGTGTTTTGTCTTATGTTGTAAATAAAAGTTATAAGTCAGCAGCATTTTTGTCCTTCAGCTGCTGACAGGTTTAATCTTCAGCAGCAAAAGATTTGTAACTGACTGATTTAAGTTATCAGCAGGAACAGGTTTCCTGCGGATATCCTTAAGACTGTCAGCAGCAACATCCTTGCTGCGGACCATTAAATCCGTCAGCAGCAGATGAGTTAACTGCTAACAGGTTTAATCTTCAGCAGCAAAAGATTTGCAGCTGACTGCTTTAAGTTGTCAGCAGGAACAGGTTTCCTGCGGATTTCTTTAAGACTGTCAGCAGCAACATCCTTACTGCGGATTATTAAATCCATCACCAGCAGATGGGTTTTGCTGTTGACATACTTAACCTTCCGCAGCAACCAAGTTTGCAGCGGACAGGCTTATTCATCCACAGCAACCAAGTTTGCTGCTGATAGGTAAATTTAAGTCCAAATTAACTTTTACCCGCTGTAAAAATTAACGTCAGTCTTTACCATGACTACATCGGTGTATTACAGCTGTAACAGTAATAGGTGAATTCGGTTGTACTGTACAAGTCATTTTGCTTTTTCCTTCCTCTGCCGTTATAAGAACAAATCAAATTTCCTTACCACCTCTTCACCTTCAATTTCACCCTAAACCCACATCACTTTCTCTTAAGTCCCCACAACAATCAAAGCCCTTCATCCTTAAAACATTCAAAGCCTTTCATATTCTAAACCGTCCCTCCAAATCATACAATAATGGCAGACATCAATAAACCTGACGATAAGTTCTCCCCATACCATAACCTTACAGCATACTTTAACAAGGGAAAGAAATCAGAAGGCTTCAATGATATGATCGACTTCTTATGTCGATCAAAGATCTATTTTGCCCTTACAACCAACCCTACCATATATATCCCTCATATGGAGGATTTCTGGAGTACCGCCATCTACTCTACCGAACAGGGGATTCCCCAAATTAAAGCCAAGGTAGACGGCAAGGATATCACCATCTCGGAAGCTACCCTCTGAAAACATCTTAAGCTTTAAGATGAGGGAGCAGCCATCTCATACTCGAAGGACGAATACATGAGGACCTTTGTATCCATTGGATACACTGGAAATCAGACCGAATATACGATCGAGAAGGCGCTGATGGGCCCTCCATGGAAGTATCTCTGCCACACTCTTCTCCAATGCATATCTCAAAAGAGGAGTGGATGGCATCAGGTGAGCTCCGCACTTGCCTCCGCCTTCCATGGTATGGTCACTTCCCTAGGCTTCAACTTTGCACACCTCATCTTTGAGGGTTTGAGATATAACCTTCAAGAGGGTGCAAAGCAACAATTTTTTATGTACCCAAGATTCTTGCAGGAGGTTTTCAATTAAGAACTAAAAGAACTTTCAAAACCTGCAAGAATCTACATCATGCTGGGACATAAAAATAATATTTTTCAAAGCATGAGAACTGTTTCCAAAAAGTTCTCAGGGGTCAATGTTTCATTGTTATCTACAATGCTGAACATACAAAGTACCCCGGGTGACAGTTCAGCAATCCCAGCTGATACTGATCCCACACCCTCCACCTCACACCCTGAACAACAGTATGCTTGCACCATTCGAACCCCTGTGCATACTACTAAGGATGCACAGGTACAAAAATTACTCACACCTATTTTTGATGTTATCGTTCAACCGGAACACAGGGCCCCGGTTGCAACGACATATACCAGGAAAAGGGGCAAGAGGACTCCTTCTTTTCTTGCCTCCAAGGCCCAAACCCAACCTCTAAGCCCTCATTCAGAATCCCAACATTTTGATGAGAATATCAAAAGGGATAGCCACAACACTAGAGAGACTTCTTCAGAAGCCTCTCTATTTGGATCAGGATCACATCCCGGAACCATAGAGCAGCCCCCTGAGCCACTCCTCTCTCTTCTGAACTTAAGTGTTAAGGAACCTGATCAAGATGATGTACCTTCTCCAACTACCACTATCTCGGAGGTACTGATTGATCTTGAATCCAACACACCAAACCCAAGTTCTTCTACCCTGAAGGTCCACTCTAGGAGTTATGAAAGAGTGGATGTGGAAGAGGCTGTCACTACTGCTGGTCCATCAAATGACTAGGAGGACAGTGACAACATCGCTAAGACCTCAACCACGACAATTCACAGTGAGGATGCTTCCTTGGAAACTCCCCTCACTGAGAGGAATCCCAGGCGCCAGGAAACCATGGGTGATGGGGATGCAGAGGCCAGGCCTAAGGCCCCATCTAGATCCAAGGATTCCACAACTGTGGATGAGGACAGACTAAAACTTCATAACTTGGAATTGACGGCCAGGGTGGCTATGCTAGAGGCGGAAGTGTCCAAACTAAGACACCGAGTCTCTATGCATGAAGCCCATCAATGCCCAATTGTGCCTACTCCCTCTCTTGTATCAGTGGGCACCCAAACTGATACTTATTTGTCCACTGATGCAACCAAAAAGGGGGAGATGGTCCCAATGGAGGAAGACTCAGACAGTCTTGACGACTGGATTCAAGAGCAGGCTGAATTTCAAAGCACACTTTTCAAGCCAGCTTTTGTACAGGTCCATGACTTGCCAGCTTCAGATAACGAAGAAGAAGAGACAACTGAAGACTGGAAGTTAGTCGTCAGGGCTGTTGATGAGATGCTGACTGATGCTGAAGACATAGATCAAACATATACATCTTTCAGCATCATTCCTGAAGCAACAGCCATCATAAGTCAATCCACTGCCCCCCAATTTTCACTGACTTCAACACAGCTAGAGTTTGACACAATACTAGCTTGAGGGTATGATGGAAAGTCTGAGAGGTTCTGGATTGGTTGGGAGTTTGGCGGAGTAGAAGAGCTAAACTGGGACTTTCTCAACAGCATCCAAGTCCTTCACCTATACAATCTACAATGCATTAACAACTCAACGGACCTCTCAGCAGAACTTGCTATTGGCAGGTTCTATGTCTTGATGGAGGATAATCTACCCAACTTCGAAAGACAAATACAAGAAGCAAAAAGTAGCCTATCCTGAATCTTCAACAGCAGCAGAAAGAAGACTGACTCCTAGAAGACTTGAAATAATAAGGAGCAGTCTTCTCACTGAAGAAGTTATGTGCTGGAGAAGATTCTTGTACAACAGAATGGTCAGGGATGTCGAAGTGCAAGGATGGACAAGCACTGACTCAGATGACTTCACCTTCTTCCTGAGAAATGGATCTTCTCTAACAATCAACATCAAGGAGATCTTGCTCCTACCTTTAGCCTTCCTGCACAAGGTCTTTGAGCTCAGATCACTCATCTTCAATGTCAACCCTTAGAAAGTCAAGAAATGATCAAGATCATCAAGGCTTCTTTGTATAAGGAGGAATCTGGATCTGACTCAGACCTATCCTTTCTCTCTTCTTTAACAGTCAGACTGAACACAGAAGAAGAATCAAAAAGAAGAGAAGAGGAAAAGATGAAAGAGGCATGGAAGGATGTGACAGGTATGGAATGGGAAGAAGATGAAGTAAGTTCCCCTCCCTTATCCATTCCCCAAATTGCCAATGAAGCTGAGGCTGAGATTCCAACAACAGCACCATCATCTGATGTTGTGATCAGTGAAGCCGAAGCAGAGGCATCCAACAAAGATAAGGGAAAGGGAATTATGACCAAAGAAGATGAAGAGAGGTTGCTAAGAGAGAAGAAAAAGAAGGAAGAAAGAAGAAGAAGAAGAAGAGAAGAAGAGGAGATGGCTGAAACAAAGAAAGCTCAAGATAGACTCACAGCCATTCTCCTCAGAGAACAACAAATCCAGCTGTATGCAAAACAGCTGGATGATCTTAAAGTAAAGATTCCTGCAGTTTATCAAATTAAAGAAGATGAAGCTTATGCTCTTCAACTGCAGGAACAATTCGACAAAGAAGAAGAAGAGATGGAGAAGAAGAAGAAGGAAGAGGCAAAGTTCAGAATAACTGATTCTGAACTAGCCAAAGAAATGAGAGAGGAGTGGGTAAAGGCTCTAGTTTCTCAAGGTGAGGATGCAGACTACCTTGAAAAACTATCAAATAAAGAAATCTACAGAGCCTTCATGGGTCAGCAGGGTCAATTGGCAAAGAAGAAGAAGAAGGATGAAGAAGAAGAAAAAGCCAAACAAAAGTCCAAAAAGACCATTGCCCTAAATCAAAGAACCCATGAAGAAAGGAAGATCATGATTGACTTTCTTAAGGCTAGAGGAGAGAGTGGAAACAGGCTAAGTCACATGAATTTCATGAACATGCAAGCCCTCTATCTTAAAGTCAAGAAGGATGAGGAAGAAAGATTGGAGAAGAAAGGCTCCAAGAAAAGGGTAATCATTCAAGAAGAAAGGAAAACAAAGAAACCCAAGCCTTCTCTCTCACCCAACACTTCCTCAATCCAACAACCTTCCACTCTCCATCCTAGACCTCCCTCCTCTCCTCCCTCAAAGTCCAAATCCTCACACCCAGCTCCTACTCATCAACAACCTCCTAAAAAGAAAAACAAACCCACTTCTAAACCAGAAGACTCAAGAGAAATAATCAGATGGTCATACAGCCCTCAAGACCAGTGGTTTGAAGTGTTCAGGGGGAGGACAGAAGCTAAAAGATCAATCTACACATCTGTTGATGAGGTACTACAGCTTCCAGATTCCGATCTAAGAAGAATGATGGAGCTAGGTGAAGCCAATGAGCCTGAGAATGAAGGTGGGAGACATCTATTGCTGGTAATCAAACATTACTTCAACCCCAGCAGAGATGAAATCATTGATGTCAAACCTTTCCAATCCCACTCTCCATTCATCAGCTGGTCCTACAATGGTGACAAGGATGAATTTACACTGACAGATGTTAAAGGACAGAAGATGAGGTGTTCAAGCAAGGCTATATTCAAAATGTCAAGCAAAGATATCAAGACTCTATCTGAGCTTCCTCTTAACAATCCCAACATGGACCAGAGAGGATATGAGGTTGAAAGGAGAGTCAGAAACATGCAAAAGCTTCAGCAACAAAAGCAGTAAGAGAGTTTTGGTAGCATCAGTCTAGGGGAGTTTGTAGAAATAAAGACTGATGGCTACAAAATTCTCTAAGTACAATTGCTGCTGATCTCAGAGTTTGCTGCTGACCAACAAACTGCTGCGAACAAGCTTATCTACAGCGGATACTTGTTCTTCTCAGCAGCATCAACACTTGATGCTGCTGATAGACAAATCATCAGCAACTTTGGATGGTCACATCTTGCTGCTGATCATCATCCTTGCTGCTGACAGCCCTGTGCCTTGAAGATAAATTGTTGCAGCTGACTATCCAAGCCAAGCGTCACTGACAACTTTCTACAAAATCCATTGACACACTCAAAGCAGAAGGAACCTCAATGGCATAACCAATGACGGACAACAATGCTCTTCTCCAAGCATGCAAGTAATAATGCATAAAGAAGACGCTTCAATAAAGTTAACTAGTTTTAGACTAAACGTGTAATAGTTAGCTATATACAAAAGATCAACGGTCTGTGTTAGATCTGATCCTTAGAATCAAGGGTCTGTCTTGATTCAAAGTGAGTATAAATACTATGTAAACACTTCATTGTATGTGTGCTTTTTGATTGAGTTTTCATTTCTAATCGTTTATTTGCAAAAGCTTAATACAACAGTGTTCTTATAAGTATTCTTTCTGTTTACTCGATTATACTTGTGTAGTTGTTATTGTTTCCGCAAATTTTAACTAAGAACAGAACCATCTTGTACTTTCACGATCCTACATCCATAACTAGTTCCCTTAGGTTTCCGAATACTAGAACCCATATTCGCTCGGCGAAGTAGCGAATACCATCAGATTTGACCTCAAGTTTTGCTTCCATACCGCGTGTACCTTCCAGCGGTAGGTTTTCTTCTTTTAGGGCATCGAGTTGAGCACTACGGATTTTGTCAGGTAATCCGGGGTGAATAGTGAGCTGTAATGCTCGAACTCGTTTGGGTTTTGTTTTTTTTCGACTTAGGGCATCAGCTACAACATTAGCTTTACCCGGGTAGTACCAGATCGCACAGTTATAATCGTTTAAGAGTTCGAGCCAACGACGCTGTCGCATGTTCAACTCTTTCTGTTCGAAGATGTGCTGAAGACTCTTATGATCGGTGTAGATGGTGCACTTGGTACCGTACAAGTAATGTCTCCATATCTTAAGTGTGAAAACTACAGCTCCCAACTCTAAGTCATGAGTGGTGTAGTTTTTCTCGTGAATCTTTAGTTGACGTGAAGCGTATGCGATCACCTTTTTGCGTTGCATTAAGACACAACCCAGACCCTGAATAGATGCATCACAATACACCACAAAATCATCGGTTCCTTCCGGAAGAGCTAGAATAGGTGCACTGTAAAGTTTCTGTTTGAGGTGTTGGATTGCTGACTCTTGGTTATCGCCCCAGTTATAGGCTTTACCCTTTTGAGTTAAGGCAGTGAGAGGTTGTGCAATTTTTGAAAATCCTTCGATGAATAGACGGTAATATCCAGCCAATCCCAGAAATTGTCGCACCTCAGTCGGAGTCGTCGGTGCTGCCCAATTCTTGATGGCTTCTATCTTTGATGGGTCGACATGTATTCCTTTCTCGTTAACCACATGCCCTAGAAACTGAACTTCCCGAATCTAGAATTCACACTTGGAGAACTTAGCATACAATTGCTCTCGCTTAAGTAATTCCAAAATTAGGCGTAGATGTTCCTCATGTTCTTCCTTGTTCTTGGAATAGATGAGGATGTCGAAATTGAAGACGATAACGAATTGGTCAAGGTAAGGCTTACACACACGGTTCATGAGGTCCATGAATACCGCAGGTGCGTTGGTTAATCCGAAAGGCATGACCATAAACTCGTAATGGCCGTACCTTGTTCTGAATGTAGTCTTAGAGATATCCTCTTCTCGGACTCTTAACTGATGGTAGCCGGACCTAAGATCTATTTTGGAATAGAAACTTGATCCTTGGAGTTGATCAAAGAGGTCATCTATGCGAGGCAAAGGGTAGCGATTCTTGATTGTGACTTTATTCAGCTCCCGGTAGTCAATACACATACGGAAAGTCCCATCCTTCTTCTTGACAAATAGTACCGGAGCTCCCCACAGCAATGAACTAGGTCGGATGAAACCTTTATCCAACAAATCTTGCAATTGAGTGGACAACTCTTGTAATTCACTGGGTGCCAGTCTGTAAGGTGCCCGAGCAATCGGTGTTGCTCCGGGTGCTAGATCAATTTAGAATTCAACTTGACGGTGCGGTGGCAGACCAGGCAGATCCTCTGGAAATACTTCTAAAAATTCATGAACGACGGGAATATCATCAATCTTTTTCTCTTCTTCCGGCTGCTCAGCAACAAGAGCCAAAATAGACGTATGCCCCTTTCGAAGGCATTTTTGTGCTTTCATAAAGGATATGATGCCCATGACTGCATCAACTCTTTCGCCCTGAACGGAAAGGATTTCTCCATTCGGGAGAGGAATACGAACAATTTCTCATGACAGATAATTTCAGCTTTGTTTTTAGATAGCCAATCCATGCCGACAATTACATCAAAACTACCAAGTGTGACCGGCATACGGTCGATATCAAATATATGTTTAGCTAGCTCAAGCTTACATTCCTTAAGAATGTGGGTTGCTTCAATTATTTGGCCATCAGCTATCTCTATTATATACTTAGCTCCTAACAGAGTTTGATTTCCTTTTATCATATCACTAAGTTTCTTAGATATAAAACTTCTATCTGCACCAGGGTCAAAAAGGACAGAAGCAAAGTAATTATTTACGAGAAACTTATCGGTGACCACATTATGATCGTAACAGGCTTCTCCAGATCCTAGTACGAAGGCTCGTCCCTTCGCACCATTTCCTCCACCATTGCCATTGTTACCACCATTGCCATTGTTATTCTGGTTAGGGATGTGTTTTCCATTACCCCCTTTCTTCAATTGAGGACAATTCTTCTGAATATGTCCTTCCTTTCCGCACTCAAAACAACCCCTTGTGATCCAGGTTGTTGAAAAGGTTGTTTAGCTTGTAACTCACCCCTACAATCCTTGGCAGCATGACCTATTTTGCCACACCTCTGGCAACGATTGCAAAACCCGAAGTTATGGAAGTTGCACTTGTTACACTTCGGAGACTTCCTCGCGTAACCACCCTGGTTTTGACCTAAGAGGTCGACTGGTTGAAGTTCTTAGTAGGCTCAAACCTATGCTGATGCTGTTGCTGCGGTTGATTAAAATGGGGTTGGTTTGGCTGGGGTCCTTTGGAGTGAGAGTTAGAGTGGGTATGGGTGTTGGAATGGTGATCAAACTTGCGTTTGTGATTGTCGGTGGGTTTAGAGACTGAACCTCTCGGAGGTAGAGTCCCTTGTGTCACCGCGATCGGTTAACTTATGGGCAAGTCGGATAGTTTGTTGGATAGTGGCAGGATTGGATGAAGTAACCATGCTTTGTATTTGAGGCACTAGACCTCCAATGTAAAGCTCAATTCTCTTGTAATCAGGGGTCACCATATGCGGGCACATAGTAGCAAGTTCATGTGAACGTGTGGTGTAGAGTTCAATTTTAGAACCCTCCATCTTTAGGTTCCAAAACTCTCCCTCTAACTTTTGGATTTCATCGCGAGGACAGTATTCCTCCTTCATCATTGATTTAAATTCCTCCCACAGGAGTCCATTTGCCATGGCCAGACCCAACATTTGGATCTGGGCGTTCCACCTTGTGAGAGTCGGGCCCTCCAAAGTTCCGGCGGCAAACTTTACCTGATTACCCACGGGGCAGTTGCACATGGCAATCACTGATTCTACCTTCTCCAACCATCGAAGTAGTCCAACAGCTCCTTCAGCTCCACTAAAGGCGTGGGACTTACAATCCATGAATGCCTTGAAAATGCAGGATGGTTGTTGATTTTGCTGGTTTTGCTGGCATGGATTTAGAAACAATATAGGATTGGAATTATAGGGTTTAAGAAAATGTTTTTAGAAGATGGATTGACGTCATTAGTCAATAGCTAAAGCATTTACCTGCAGCATTTTGTGCTGCTAGAGCCTCCGCCACACTATCGTTTATTAGTGCCGCTAGCTCTGCTGCCGTCATGTTAATGGTACCTCGACCACTGGCACGACCTCTATGTCCTCTCCCTGACATGATTCTTCACAATCACAAATGAAAAACAATGAGAAATATATCGCATATTAAACATTATTCAGGTATGAGTAAGAAGATACAACATCTAATATTTTGAAAATTAAATAAATTGTAAGGCATAAATAATTCAAACATTAAACTTCTCATGCTTTTATTGAATGGGAACAACCTTACCCATCTAGGTTTGAAAAGAGAAATAACATAAGCAAAAACCGACATGAAAAGGAAGATAGAATAGGAAGATCATCAAGCATCTTCGTCATCGGAAGAAACATACGATTGTGCATCGTCTATCTCCACTGGTTCCTCCTCCAAGGGCTCCTCCTCCAAAGGCTCCTCCTCAAAGGGCTCATCCTCAAAGGGCTCCTCCTCGCCATCAGAAAGTGGAATCTTCTAAGGAAATAGAGAGGCCTGCAGTTGGGCTTCCAAGTGAGTCACCCTCTCTTAAAGACCTTCAGCAATGTGGTTTGCTACATGTAGCTGAGCTTCCAGAGCAGCCACTCTCTCCATAACTCCTTCCATGTCATTGTCCGAGGTGTCCACCCTCGTCTCCAAATGTGTCACACGATCCACCAGAAGGTTATGGACCTGGTCAGTTACTGCTAGTTCAGCAGTCAAAAGTTCTATCCCTACCTTATTCTCCTCTATTTGAGGCTCTCTCTTCAGAATATCCGGTATCTCATCAGTAGCATCTTTCACAATGCTTAACTCTCTAGACATATAAAATACAAAGGCTGCAAAATCTTGTTCCATAGTGCATGGCAAGCTAGGCAAGGTAGATGATGAGTAAGTAGAACCGAAGTAAGGTGATGGGGCATTTCCCATTTCGATCCATCTTTGGATCATTTGCGGGTATGTGTCACACTCCCAAATTTATTTACTTAATAAATAAATACAGGTTGTAACGATTGGTTCATTACACGATAGCGGAAGCGGTAATTGTGATTTCTAAGACTTGATTACATATACAATTACTAAAACTAAGTAATACTATGATCTAAGTTCTTCTATATCAACGATAGACTTGAGACTTGATATTCTACATCCTTCCAGCTACTAGGAATTGATCCAACATAGCTAGCTTATTCCAACCGCGCCATGGCTAAAGGTTACCTGAGAAACATACTTGAAAGTGTCAACACAAAGGTTGGTGAGTTCACAGAGTTAGCTATATCAGTGCTTATAGTTTTTCCCGAAAACATGTACATGACTTTACCGTCATAAAACTAAGTAGTTTTCCCCGAAAAACATTACCATGACTTAACCGTCATAAATCTAATGTTTAAACATGATCATTTTAACCTGATCAAAACTCTTTCGTTTAAACCCGATCACTTTAACCTGATCAGAACCCTTTGTATAAACCTGATCACTTTAATCTGATCAGAACCCTTTGTTTAAACCTGATCACTTTAACCTGATCAGAACTCTTTTGTTTAAACCTGATCACTTTAACCTGATTAGAACCCTTTGTATAAACCTGATAACTTTAACCTGATCAGAACTCTTTTGTTTAAACCTGATCACTTTAACCTGATCAGAACCCTTTGTATAAACCTGATCAGAACCCTTTGTATAAACCTGATCACTTTAATCTGATCAGAACCCTTTATAAAATTCAATTGTTCGTAAATAGTTCCAGTTGCATGTGATAATCAGAATAAGAATTGTTTGACCCATTTGTAAACTAGCTAGGAATACAAATAATATGTTATGAGCCGTAACCAAACCATGACAATTGTTCTTCGCCCCTAATTTCGTTATCCGGTTCTATGCGGCCATAAATCCTCCAGATTGTGGTTAGCGCGACTAACCATGACCGGGAGACGTCACTCTCCATAGTACTATTCATAGGACCCTAGGCTACAGTTAATGGTTACTAAATTGTTCCAAGGGACTTTAGCGGCCTCAAATCGTTTAACTCATGTAAACATGAAAGTCGAGTCTTATTCTCTTGTTATCACATAAAAATAGTTGTAAGTATGTTCTTCCCCCAAATATTGAAAACCGTAAAAAGGGGCCGTGAACCTCACAAGAAGTTAAACCAGAATGTTCATATTTTTCTTACGTTCGAGTAAACTGTATGTTTAGATACGGTTTTTAAAGAAAAATAATATGGATAATATTGAGTTTTTACCTCTAAACAGAGATGATAATTTTTTAGAGAAACAGAGAAGATGGTCTTGAATTCTCTTGGTTAGAAATCCTTGAAAGCTCCTTATAATACCGAAATATGGTGGATTATGCCTTAAAACTTGACTTCAACTTGAAGAAAATTGGGGAGATTGCCATAAGAAAGTGAGAATGATAAAAGGGGTTTGTGAGAATGATGATTGAAGTGGTATGGTTTATATCTGAGTTTTGAAGTCATGAGGTATGGGTTTAAAGATAAAGAATTTGAATGAGAGGAAAACGGTAGTGTGAAAGGGGGGGGGGGGGTCTTCTCTGGCTTCGGCCGAGAAAGTCAAGGGGGTGGGTTGGGTTAATTTATCTAATAAAATTTAAGTGTAACTTAATATTATTTAGAGTTTTTAAATGGTAAATTAATTCGGTTTAGATTTCTCACGGTATTGACGCTACCAGGTAACATCTTCGAAAGAGTTCGTTAGTTTACCTTTACGTATTTTATATATTTTAGTCTAAAAATGAATTATTGTCCAACGTAAAGTTCGTGTAATATATATGTCTAGATATTTTTACTGGTTATTTAATTTAACCACTAGTGTTCGTATTTAGTCGGGTTATCCTGGTACGTGAACCGGTAACTCCTAGAATTACCAAATATGAAATGAGACAATGTACGATTTTTGTTAGACCTTAATGTCCTTGTTTGTGAAATTAAGTAAATCACAAAAACAATTATAATGTAAACTTGTTTATAACATGTACGGATATTGACTTGAAATGTCGGGTGTCACATTCTCCCCATGTTAAAAGAATTTCGTCTTGAAATTCAATTTGTGTCCTCTTGAACTGGTGTATCCTTAAACAAGGATGGGTATTTTGTTTTCATTTGATCCTCTCGTTCCCATGTATACTCAGGACCACGTTTTGAGTTCCAACGTAGTTTAACCAGTTTGATTCGACTACGTCTCAACCTTTGAACTTTCTAATATGTAATCTCAATCGGTTCCTCGATGAAATGAAGTTTATCATCAATATGAATTTCATCTGGCGGTATGATCAAGGTCTCGTCTGCCAAGCACTTCTTGAGATTCGATATGTGAAACGTGTCATGTACGTTGTTTAATTCTTGCGATAGCTTGAGCTTGTAGGCTACGGGGCCAACCGTAGCCAGTATTTCAAACGGTCCAATGTATCTAGGGTTGAGCTTACCACGGTTGCCAAATCTTGCAACTCCTTTCCAAGATGAAACCTTTAACATGACTTTGTCTCCCACTTGGAATTCTAATGGCTTTCGTCTGTTGCTAGCACAACTCTCTTTCGTCTGTCTTGAGTGGCTTTCAGACGATCTTTTATTTCGACGATCTTGTCAGTGGTTTCCTAGCCAATATCACGACCAGTCAAATGCTTTTCACCAACCTCCGCCCAGCATAGCGATGAGCGACACTTACGACCATACAAAGCCTCAACGGAGCGGATTTAATGCTGGTATGGTAGTTTTTATTATATGAAAACTCAGCCAACGGTGGTGAGTATTCCAAGTTCCTCCAAAATCGATTACACTCGCATGGGGAACATCTTTTAAAGTTTGGATGGTCCTTTTACCTTGACCGTTCATCTGGGGATGATATGCAGTGCTTATGTCAAGGCGTGTGCCTAAGGCTTCTTGTACTGACTGCCAGATTCTTGACATGAATCGACTGTCCCTTTTAGAGAAAATAGAGACTGGCATACCATGCCTAGCCTCAATTTCCTTAATATTTAGCCTTGCACGCTTCCTACTTTTATTTGTCTCCTTGATTAGTAGGGAGTGAGCAGATTTCGTCAAATGACTGATGATTACCCATATAGCATCATAGTCGCTAGATGTTCTGGGTAGATTTGTAATGAAATCTATGGAATTCTCCTCCCATTTCCATTGAGGAATTTGCGGTTTTCGTGTTCACTCGGGTGATTCCTAACATTCTGCTTTCACTGTCGGGTATCTCCCAACATAGACAGCAGTTTCTTCTTTCATGTTTTGCCACATAATGGAGTTCCTCGGTATCCTTATACGTTTTATTTGATTCTGGATGAACAGAGTACTTAGGATTATGGACTTCATCCATAACCTCCCACATAGGCTACCGATACCTGGTACCCAAATTCTATTTGTATCATCCAACTTAGGCTTCAATTGTTTGATTCCATTTACTTGGTAGTCTGTATTCGAAAGCAAAGCGAATACTTCTCCGACTAACGATATTAAACATGCAAGAATCCCTTTATTTGATTACCCTCAATATGGTAGGGTTATGTAATGCTCGTTCCTGGTAATGAAAGGGATGGTGCCTGCGAATCTTGAGCGTATGTTGACACATATCCTTTATTCGTCTACGCACTTTGTCACAAAAGCAGATCTCTATAGATCTTAGGAAAGAATTACTCGACGAGGTGTCTAGGTTTTAATTGAATATCGGGTAGTAATGACACAGTACGGAAATGAAACTTTATGTTTGTCCCTCTTATGCTTTTCGAAAGCATTTTCTCGGGCTAAGACTTTTCTCTTATTTCAGGTTTCATGTTTTCTAGGATTTTCCTCTCCATGTGCCTTCATGGATCTAGGAATTGATGTTCCTTGGGAGCTCTTATTTGCGAACTTCGAGTCTAATCACCACTTTACCCCTTTGCTTGCACTACCTTTCGAGGCAGACTAGCCTTTGGGTTGTAGCGTCCTGATATGTAAACTCATGTCTCGACTACCATACCTTCAAAGTATGTAAGCCATACGAAGTTCGATGTTTGTTTGGAATATTCACATTCCGTCTAGCTGGGGGAATGAATAGTAATACTGTGAGAATGGTCTCATCGAATTAGTGCTTTCCCCAAAATGGGCTATGGGTTTGTCAACCCATTAAGTTGGCAGAAAGGGTTGATAGCCAACTATTAGTCATACAGTGTATGTGCACTCCCTTAGTGTTTGAATGGTACTTTGGTGACTCACCATTACGTATTCCACTCATTCAGGTTATAGCCTCAAAATCCTTAGCACAAGGATAAACTTGAGGTAATGAGTGTTGAACGTCGAGACTTTTGTATTCTAACTGAGTATACTCCAAGAGATCATTTCTTAACAATAGATGCTCTAAAGCTTCCCAATTATAGAAAACTAGGAGTGAAAGATGCAATCACACCTCTCTTCTAGGCTAAATCTGGGATCCATCCATCAAGATGAACCTTTGGGAAGTGCGAGTATAAAAGAGTAATAAATTATTCTTCTCAATTCTTTGTGGACAGTGGCCTGTTGTGAATAGCTCGAGCTTACGCCCCTTATGCATATCATGAGCTAATGAGATTAGCATGAAATTCCGCATTTGGGACTCCTTTAAGAGTTTTGCATGTCGTTTTTCGGTTAGTGCGACAATAGTCGTTAGTCCACACTTAGGTTTCTTTGGCATTCGCTTGAGCATCAACCCCGGCTTATCTATTGCAGAGAGAATAGTCAGACTTAAAGGTATATTGAATGTCAATGGCTGCGAGAGCAATCCTGTTTGACCGACATTCTGAAATGTCTGATTTCCTACTTGTCTCATGTCGAGCTTTCACAATATCAATAGGTGCCATGTGTATGCGGGTCAGAATAATATCCTGCCCTATTACTGAAGTTAGTGCATAATACTCTTGGCGTAACTTTCAAGCAATTGTGAGATTGAACTGTATGATGGATCCTGAGATTACGCTATAATCTCCCACAATAGTTGTGCAATTATTGTAAGTGTTAGTTGTGGTAACGCTCAATTTGAAGCATTCCTGACAAGTAGAATCTCAAAGAATGAATGTGCGAATTCCTTCGTCGTTCAGGATTTACTAATGATTGGTTGAATTCAATTTGAATTTCTCTCGTTCCTCCAAAACTAGGAGAATGCTTTGTGAGCACCTAATTGAGAAGTCTGATTTGTTAAGATCCAATCCTTAATCAATTGACTGAGAACATGGTTTGATCATTAGCTTGGACAACAAGACTCACTAAAGTTCCCATGCACTTCAAATTATGATTACGTGTGCACCCGTAATGATAATTTGCCTTGCCTGATCCCTATAGTGTTTCTTCTATCCCTAGCTTTTAATCAAAAGGGATTTGAAATAATCATTAGATTGCGTTTGCACATTTGTACAGGAGTGTGTATTGTTTAATCGGATTACTCTTAATTATGTGTACCAATACTCATGACTCTGCCGAATATGGCTGTTGTCGGATGAGGCTAATGGTAGAGAGGCACCACCAGTGTCTCTTAAAATAAAATGTGTATAGTGAAATTCAGGCACTATGTGTTGGGTAAAGATCCTCAAAAGAGTGTCGAGAAACTCCTGCTCCAAGTCGGTATATATGCATGGATCCACATGATCCTGATGTATGTCTGGGTCTCCTGACCCTTGGAGTTCTCTCCCATTTAGTCCTGCTTATTTACCTTGAATTCCCTTCTGTCTGGGCAATCATGTCTGCCATATATCATGGCGACGGTCTAGGCATCCGATCCGACAACTTATGAAGGAGAGTATTTATACCGTATATACGTTAGGAAGATAATTGCCTCCATAGCTGGAGTAGTTGTGGTGCAGGTATAGGTACAAATTCTGGTACGGGTTCAGCCTTTTGTGATACCAAGATCGGTAACTGACGGTTGCAGCCGTCGTCGCCCAAGCTCAGCTCCTAACTCGATCTTCTAAGGTTGCAGTATGCTGAGTACCCGTTATTTTTTACTCGTAATCCGAACCGTAACTTGTTGTAAGTGTTTATTATTTCCACATTATTGTATGTGTTTAAGTGTTCACTATATGTGCCATGTAATTGTATTAGTGTAGCTAATGGTACCCTAATGTAACTCCATACACTAATAGTCTACACAAATTGTTCGACAACGATTGGAATTCCTATGCTCAAGTCTTGGGTGTTTTTAGTGTGATGCAAGTCTTAGAAATCTTGGTCCCTAAATGAGCCCGGTTAGAGCCTAGGTGTCACTAAGGAAACCTAATTCGCTAAAACCATTGCTCTGATACCAATCTGTCACACTCCCAAATTTATTTACTTAATAAATAAATACAGGTTGCAACGATTGGTTCATTACACGATAGCGGAAGCGGTAATTGTGATTTCTAAGACTTGATTACATATACAATTACTAAAACTAAGTAATACTATGATCTAAGTTCTTCTAGATCAACGATAGACTTGAGACTTGATATTCTACGTCCTTCCAGCTACTAGGAATTGATCCAACATAGCTAGCTTATTCCAACCGCGCCATGGCTAAAGGTTACCTGAGAAACATACTTGAAAGTGTCAACACAAAGGTTGGTGAGTTCACAGAGCTAGTTATATCAGTGCTTATAGTTTTTCCCGAAAACATGTACATGACTTTACCGTCATAAAACTAAGTAGTTTTCCCCGAAAAACATTACCATGACCTAACCGTCATAAATCCAATGTTTAAACATGATCATTTTAACCTGATCAAAACTCTTTCGTTTAAACCTGATCACTTTAACCTAATCAGAACCCTTTGTATAAACCTGATCACTTTAATCTGATCAGAACCCTTTGTTTAAACCTGATCACTTTAACCTGATCAAAACTCTTTTGTTTAAACCTGATCACTTTAACCTGATCAGAACCCTTTGTATAAACCTGATCACTTTAACCTGATCAGAACTCTTTTGTTTAAACCTGATCACTTTAACCTGATCAGAACCCTTTGTATAAACCTGATCACTTTAACCTGATCAGAACCCTTTGTATAAACCTGATCACTTTAATCTGATCAGAACCCTTTGTAAAATTCAATTGTTCGTAAATAGTTCCAGTTGCATGTGATAATCAGAATAAGAATTGGTTGAACCATTTGTAAACTAGCTAGGAATACAAATAATATGTTCCTACATGAGCCGTAACCAAACCATGACAATTGTTCTTCGCCCCTAATTTCGTTATCCTGTTCTATGCGGCCATAAATCCTCCAGATTGTGGTTAGCGCGACTAACCATGACCGGGAGACGTCACTCTCCATAGTACTATTCATAAGACCCTAGGCTACAGTTAATGGTTACTAAATTGTTCCAGGGGACTTTAGCGGCCTCAAATCGTTTAACTCATGTAAACATAAAAGTCGAGTCTTATTCTCTTGTTATCACATAAAAATAGTTGTAAGTATGATCTTCCCCCAAAAATTGAAAACCGTAAAAAGGGGCCGTGAACCTCACAAGAAGTTAAACCAGAATGTTCATATTGTCAAACGTATAAGCAATGTAATTCATGTTTTCAAAACATAACAAGTAAGTATGTTTCTCCCCCGATGTTTACAAAACAGTAAAGAGTTAAAAGGGGGCCGTGAACTCACAAGAAGTTAAACCAGAATGTTCATATTGTCAAACGTATAAGCAATGTAATTCATGTTTTCAAAACATAACAAGTAAGTATGTTTCTCCCCCGATGTTTACAAAACAGTAAAGAGTTAAAAGGGGGCCGTGAACTCACCTTGTGTTCGATGAAATCCTAGCAAACAAACTTATGCTAGTTCTTGTCTATTCGTACCCTAATCACACAAGGGTAATAATGAGTTAAAACTACTCGTCTTATACGTAAGTTGTTCATCTGACTTAACAAATCATGTTAAGTACGCCTTTCTTTAGTAAAAATAGTGTTTTTATTTACGACTCGTTGGTGATTATTATTCTAGTCTAGACACTTACATATTTTCCGAGAGGATAATATGTTTCCCTATTGGTGACTTATTAAGTGTATCAAAAATAAATATTATTTTTGTAACTTAAAATATATTCACTTATTTTTCACGATGTCACGTGATTATTTAATTTTAACCGAATCTTCTTCATATGCAATTTGTTCACCGACTTAGCAATTCTGATTGCTTTTGTTTAAATATCTTTTTAGTTTTTCAACACTTGTTTCGTTATAAAATAGTTCTAAGTTACTGCCCAATGGGCTTGAAACAGGTATCGAAACTACCTAGTTTCGATTGAACAGAACAGATGTCGAAACTACCTAGTTTCGATTGAGCAAACTTGGTATCGAAACTACCTAGTTTCGATTGGGTAAGAAAGGTATCGAAACTACCTAGTTTCGATTGAGTAATAGGTATCGAAACTACTTAGTTTCGATTGAACAACAGGTATCGAAATTACTTAGTTTCGATTGAGTAAACAGGTATCGAAATTACTTAGTTTCGATTGAGTAAACAGGTATCGAAACTATAGTTTCGATTACTGAAATTTTGGTTGACAGAATCAGTTTCAAAACTTTACTCATACATATACGCATATATTCATGTTTTAATCTTGAATTCGACACACTTTTCTGGTTATTTTTCTTACGTTCGAGTAAACTGTATGTTTAGCTACGGTTTTTAAAGAAAAATAATATGGATAATATTGAGTTTTTACCTATAAACAGAGATGATGATTTTTGAGAGAAACAGAGAAGATGGTCTTGAATTCTCTTGGTTAGAAATCCTTGAAAGCTCCTTATAATACCGAAATATGGTAGATTTTGCCTTAAAACTTGACTTCAACTTGAAGAAAATTGGGGAGATTGCCGTAAGAAAGTGAGAATGATAAAAGGGGTTCGTGAGAATGATGATTGAAGTGGTATGGTTTATATCTGAGTTTTGAAGTCATGAGGTATGGGTTTAAAGATAAAGAATTTGAATGAGAGGAAAACGGTAGTGTGAAAGGGGGGGGGGGTCTTCTCTGGCTTCGGCCGAGAAAGTCAAGGGGGTGGGTTGGGTTAATTTATCTAATAAAATTTAAGTGTAACTTAATATTATTTAGAGTTTTTAAATGGTAAATTAATTCGGTTTAGATTTCTCACGGTATTATAATTTTAACAAGTTTATGGCTCGTTGAAGAAAATATTGAAATCTTGGGTTGTATAATTCGTTGAGGTGATTATTTGTAGGTATAGATACCTAAAGTTGACGCTTACCAGGTAACATCTTCGAACGAGTTCGTTAGTTTACCTTAACGTATTTTATATATTTTAGTCTAAAAATGAATTATTGTCCAACGTAAAGTTCGTGTAATATATATGTCTAGATATTTTTCTTGGTTATTTAATTTAACCACTAGTGTTCGTATTTAGTCGGGTTATCCTGGTACGTGAACCGGTAACTTCTAGAATTACCAAATATGAAATGAGACAATGTACGGTTTTTGTTAGACCTTAATGTCCTTGTTTGTGAAATTAAGTAAATCACAAAAACAATTATAATGTAAACTTGTTTATAACATGTGCGGATATTGACTTGAAATGTCGGTGTCACAGTATGCGTTCCAATTGCGAGCAAGATTCATTGCTTGCACGCTGCTCGTTTCCCCCTGGTCAACTGAATAGTCACTGGAAGTAGTCCGGCGCCTTTTGGGCTCCGGGGAGGATAGGATAGGTGCCTTATGCCCTGGTGCCTTAGGTGATAGAGGTGGGGTTGATGACATGTTCCTGTAACAATACATATAAGTGCCAAACATCCAAATGACATGTAACTAATGTGTGAGGCTATAGTCTAGTATGCAATCCTAGTTCTCTATAACCAATGGCTCTGATACCAATCTGTCACACCCCCAATTTCAACTAACGGAGTTTTACCGTTTGGGAAGTGACGAACCAGGATCTCATGTAACATCTCGGAATTTAGTATTCATATTTCAATGCAATGTAATGCAATTTCAAATTCAATGTTCGTGCACTGCCTTATTATTTTGCTTACCTTAAACGAAATGCAATGATTCAATACAAATTTACAAGTTTTGCTCGATTATATACATTTAAACACTATGCAAGTAACTATTTGTTTCAAACTAATCAAACCTGAAAGGTTAAGGACTAAATTTGAAAAATGTCAAGAAACCCTAGTTTAGCACGGTCGTGCTTCGTCCTGGCACGGTCGCGCCAAGTGCCTCGGCACGATCGCGCGACTGGTCCTGGAACGATCGCGCCCGGTGCCTAGGCACGGTCGCGCCTCTCTTGGGCACGGTCGCGCCTGCGTAACAGTTGAAACGTAAATGCAGTTTAATCACCCGATCATTGGAAATCCGTAACAGTCGTCCGTTTCTTTTCCCCTTAACGAATGAATAACAATCATCGAATTCCTCAAACGTCTCAGTTTCATATTACCAGAAACTAGAATCCGTTGTTCGATCCGAATCCTCTCAATCCAGCAGCAGAGACCCGATACTCAATCATCCCTGAAGTTCCCAGGCTATTTTGGATTGGCCGGAGTTGCAGTAAAGATCGCCGGAACTCAAGCCGTCGACGCCGGAACTCTTTCTTGCCGATCTCTATCAATCCTCTACTGTTTCGGGTAATTGAAATCATTTATTTCAGTTATTTAGTCTCTATATCGAAAGCCCCATAATAATTTAGGCTTCCATCATAGAATTTTCCCCGAATCAGAATCGATGTTTTATTTAAAATAATTTAATCGAATCCACTGTTAAAAATGTTGTTAATACAATTAAAATATCCTAAAAGACTCGTAATAACCCATTAATCAAAAGCCCTAACAATTCCAGCGTTTAAAATGCAAGCTTTTGTCAATTCGTGTCTGATTTGGAAGAGACACGGTCGCGCTAATCGTCTAGCGCGGCCGTGCCTCATAGAGCGTGGTCGTGTCCTCCTGTCCAGACCTTGTCATGCCCTCTAGGCTAGTCTCTGTTGTGTCTAAAGATCATAGACACGACCGTGCCGGGCCAAGGCACGGTCGTGCCTGTTGACTTGTCAAGATTGTGCTCCTGTTGATCAACCCGGTCGCGCCCGTGGCTTGAGTACGATCGTGCCCTTCCGAGGCACGGTCGTGTGAGATTCAGAACTTTTATCAGAATTATAATTTTATATATTTTAATCAGTAAATGTTTTAGATTTTATAAAAAATATGTTTTCTGTATTTAAAAATGGATTAGAAGTTTAATCTTGGCATAAATATAATTTATTTAAAAGTTTATGAAAATTAAATTTATATTTATTAATCTTACACTTAAATGATATTTTAAATAATTAAGTTACAAAATTTATAAATAAATAAGATAATGATTATTTATTTAATTTACATTTTAAATCAAACTCATTTATTATTTATACTTAATTACAATTAATATTTACATTATTTCATAAACTATAACTATATATTTATTCAATTATTCAATTCAAACCTAATCAAATTGTTTCAAAAATATTTTATTTCAAACTCTCTATATTTTATTCAATACTTTTAAATACAAATCAATAGTTTTATACACAAATTCAACTTTCATTTTAGACTTAAACTTTATGCATCTATTTGATTCAATACACATTACTCTGTAGGTTAAATTGTACATTTCGAGGATCATATTTGCTATCTATAATCTTTGTTAGCTACACTTCCATACCAAGTGAGTATTCACAACCTCTTTTACTCTTTTACACTTTTGGGGTGGAACATGAACTCTATACGCATTACACATTACACATTTACATTTACACAAACAACACAAGTGCAAAAATCCTATTTACATACATGTGTGCAAAATTTGAGCTTTGTACCCGAGTGCTAGGTGTGCTAACCTTTGTATGCTCTTATGTGCAATCATTAACTATACAAGCCGACGGTTTTCAATGATAGATCTATTGTGTCTGACAAACCCACCCATGGTGCGCGGTGATTGAAACCAACAACATAATTTTTGCATGCTAGTTACAAGGTTTGGTTGTACATGGTTACACAATAGCTGCTCCCCATAAATGCCTTATTTTATCATGTTTTGTAAAGGATTTATTTTCAACTATATGCTATCTACATACAACTGTGTTATACTCACCAACTTTTTAGTTGACTTTATTTTATTTATGTTTCAGGCCCCAATATGTGAGATTGATTCAAGACGTGTTCAACATAGGATTGGGACTTAGCAATTTAAATCAAGAACTTTATAAATTGTTTTATGTTTCTTGTTTGAATTTGATTTTGTACTTGGATTATTTGTAATGGAAATTTAACTTTAATATATTTCAATTTAGTCAATCATGTGCTATGAACAGTCTTACATGTCCCGCCCCGATGATTCCGCCATCGGTCGGGGTGTGACATCTCAGACATTAGTTACTTTGAACGACCCTACATGGGACACAAAATGAAAATATCATAATAATCAGAGTTTCAATGCGGAAGCGTAAAGAAAGTAAATGCGCAAAACACACGCGCCCAAAACCAAAGTCCAAAAGTCCAAAACGTCCAACCAAACCAAGTACAATACAAAATAATCCAAACAAGTATAAATATGTCATAATCAAAATAGTTGAATCCCATGCATGCCCTAACGTGCACATGTGTCTTATCTTAGCGACCTGAGAAAACATGTAAGAAAATATGTCAACACGAGGTTGGTGAGTTCACAGGTTTCAATATATGTAAATAAGCGTTTACCAGATTTATGTTCATTCAGTATATATCTATAGGTAGCTAACCTATGTTCATGTTCAACTCAAGCGCTCGCAACCGAATCTCACTGTTTGTTTATTTGCCTCCTGCCAGGTCTATCAACACTGGCGGTGTGAGTAGGATAACATTTCACCCGTTCGATCTCTAATAGAGTTAGCGCGACTAACTCGGGTGGGATTTGTCAAACCCAGTAGTACTACTAAATATTACCTCACTAAGATCCATATTAACGGTATGATATAAGTTGAGGACTTTCTGTGATAGCGTGTTACGCTTAGTTTTAACATTGATATCTTACGAATTACAAAATCCCAAAATTGTTTGATCATGTTTTCTCCCCCAAGTTAAAATAGTAAAAAGGGGCTGTGAAAACTCACCTGCGTTGCGTTGAGGGTAGTTTCACACTAGAGGTACGTTGAAACCACGAGTGTAAGTCTCAAATAACTTACGAATGCCCTAAAATTATAAACACATATATTAGGGATAAAAATGGGAATTGTGACAGCGACACGGAATGAGAAACGTCTTAACGAAACGCTCTAATATTCAAGAGTGGACGAACGTGTCCATGGAGTTAGGAATTTCTTAAATAATCAAATTATAATTACTTTACGCGACGAATAACAAAAATAATAATAAATATAATCGGGTGTTTTGTCATTCACGAAAATTAAGAAAATAATAATAATATATATATATATATACGAGTAAATAATATAACTAATTATATTAATTTTTTTTAATCTCAACCGATACACGATGTTATAAAATGATTCGAAATAATATAAATATATATTATTTAATAATACGGGTCACGGTTTAAAAATAATATAAACATATTATTTTATACGAAGTTACGGTTTGAAAATAATATAAACATATTACTTTTTATTTGATAATGACAATACTATTTTATTTATAAAAGTGGGAATAATATAAAAATAGGTTAACAATTCAAACCCGAGCCCACGGGTTGTTTTTCAGGCTAAAACACATTTATATAATAATATAATATTATAGGGTTTGATTTTTATATTAAAATAATTCAAGAAAAAGGCCCCAAAAATAAAATGTGGGAGCCCGGTCTCGAACTCGGGTCTCTCCCACACACACACACTGCCTTAACCAATCCGCCCGCTAGGGTCATCGCGAACATAATCAGATCTAAATAGTTTTAACACACCAGTCAAGTGGGTTTCCCTACCATACGCATACCGGTTCGAAACCCTTCCCCATCCGTCGATTTCGACCACAAACAACCTGAAGGTTATAGGGGTTTCATTCATCAGTGAATAGCGAATCTGAGGTTAGGATTAAGTGCAAAAACAATACGTTTGAAGCTGTTAATTCAAGTTTTAAATCGCCGAAACCGTAGATTATAAACATGGATTCAATTGATCGATTCTGATACTAAAAGTTGTTGAAATGATGGGGCTTTTACATGTTTGAACACTGCAAATCCACTGATATAGTTTAATTTGGTTCAGGTTGTGTCTGGGATCAAAAACCCCAAATTAGAATATGAACAAACCCTAGTTTACGGTTTATAATCAATTCGATGTTATTTGATTCAATTGATATGGGGCTTTCAAAGAGTAGATGGTCGCGAGTCTAACCATATGATTCAATTGAATTTTTATCGAGTTTAGAATCAAAAGCCCCAAAGTGGGTTTCGTATGAACCCTAGATTCAAGATCATGACCAATTCGATGTTATACCATTAAATTAACATAGGGCTTTCATTGCACAGGCGATTCCGAGTCTAGAGGTGTAGGTTAATTGAATTGATATCACACCTAGACTGGTAATCGATTAAACCTCGAATGTATGAACCCTAGAATCGGGTTCTTGCTAATTTTGATGTTTTAAGCCCTAATTGGCATAGGGCTTTTCATCTGGAAGTAAAAACGAAGGTGGGGGTGTGTTCAATTACCAGAAACAGATGCGAATTGACTGAGCTCGACTAGGACGGGTTCTGTCTTCGACGGGTTTGGTTTCCGGCGTCTTCGATTGTGTTTCTGGTCGAATTGAGTTGTGAAAAAGATCCAGAGGAGTGCGAATGAAGTGTGTAGATGCTCAATTGTGAGATTAACAGACGAGTGCAAGAGAATTTGATCGTGGAAGTGGGGGTTTCAACGGTTGCGAGTTTAATGGACATAATTGGATTTAATTCGAAGATAATGATAATGATCGAATCAATTACGAAATTATGTAAAATTCGGTTACAATTTGTGAATTAAGATCAATGTTTGTTCATTTGACTTTATGAAAGTCAACAGAAGCTAAATTCAATCGATTTTGACTTTGAGAAGTCAATGGAACAGGTTTTAGGTATTACCATAACTAGTCCCTGCGCTTTTAATTCAATTATTGACAGAATTAGTCCTTGGGGTTTAATATTGAGTTAACTGGGTTAGATTTTAACAGAAAACTTAACGGAATTTCTAACGGAACTAACTGAAAAGTCCGGATTGTCACAGATGCTAAAGTAGTGGCTGGTAATTTCTTCATTAATAATAGTTACGCCAAATTATTATTTGATACTGGGGCGAATAGCAGTTTTGTTTCGATTACATTCACCCCATAATTAGGTGTATAACCTATTCCGCTCATTCATGCCTATGTCGTTGAAACGGCAAGTGGAGAACATATTAGGATAATCGAATCATACCATGATTGTGTCATCAATTTTGGTGATGTTGAGAAATTAGTTACACTGATGCAAGTTGTAACACCCAAAATTTACACCCGGTTTTAACTTTCAAAGTCATGCGGAAAATAGGTCTCATTTGATCATCTTGATTAAACAACACATATTAAGTAAAATAATACGACAACAACATAGTTTAGATTTAAAAGAACCGACCTACATCTCAAAATATAACAAGTTTTAATGTTTGAAAGACAACCGAAAGCAAGTTTAGTGACCTCCTTATAAAGAGTTCCAACACAAACAATAACCACCACCAATGGTAACCGAGAATCCAATCCGATACGAAGCTTGACCTAAGACATCAAACCGGAGCTATACTTATAAAGAAACACTACAGTATCACCATTAGTAATGATATACAAGATCCCCCAAGCCCCGAAGGGTAACACCCAAGAAGAAAGGTCAAAAACGCATAAAAGCTATGAAACAGCGTTCTAGGACTCCATAACAAATTTTTGAAATTCCAAAGGCAAGTGGAGTTTTGGTAGCGTTAGACAGTCAGTTTCTCCAGCACTCTTTACTATAGAGGAGTTTTGAAACTCCATAGGGGGGTTTTGAAACTCCCTGCCGTCATACACTCCAAACATCACCGATTACATACATATATCACCTATGTATGTCACTTTGGTTTGGTTTTCCTCTTACTAACCTGACCATACATCCTTGTGAGGTTCTAAAGACCTCAAACACCCAAAAAAACTATGTGAAGTTCATGACCTCAAATAACTTCCGTGTGAGGTTCTTAGACTTCCAATACCACAAACGGCGTGTGAAGTTCATGACCTCAATAACTATCGTGTGAGGTTCTAAGACTTCAAATACCACAAAACGACGTGTGAAGTTCATGACCTCAATAATTACCATGTGTGGTTCTTAGACTTCAAATACCACAGAACGATGTACGAAGTTCATGACCTTAATAACTACCGTGTGAGGTTCTTAGACTTCAAATAGCACAAAACGATGTGTGAAGTTCATGACATCAAGCGACAGTGACATAAGTGAAGTTCATGACCTTAAATAACTACCTTATGAGGTTCTTAGACTTCAAACACTGACTCTTAAACACACAAACAAGTGTACACACACGAAACCAATCAACATGTATAACCCATTCGTTATTTACCGACACGTGGGATTCAAAGATCCCAATTCCACCATTTATAATTGTGATGTTCTTAGACTTTAAACCACTATTTCACCCTACGCATACATTCAACATACACGTACAAACATCATAAAGCTCATAAATAACTCTATGACTCTAATCACCATACGACATTGTGAGGTTCATAGACCTCAAGCACCCACGCTTTGCATCCATACACCATGTGCAATTTCACCAAATCAACATGTAGGATCAACTTTTACAAGATGGTTCTATTTAGTTGAGATTGGCTGAAACAATCACAACTATGCAATGCAAACAAGAAACAATGATAATACTGATAAATGCAAATTGTAATCTTTGGGATAGGAGGAGGGAATTCTAGGAGGATGAGAGGGAATTTGTTGGACAGAAGGAAGAGAGTCTAGGGGAATATTTTTAGGATTCTTTGATTTTCTTTCTTTTATAGAGTGTTTCTTTTTCACTTTTCTGTAGAGAGCTTGTAGGTTCATAAAAATCAGTCCCTAAATTGGTAGGTATTGAGAATACTAAGAAATGATATTTAGTCCCTAATATATTCACTCTATATTAGAGGCTGAAGATTATTCTCTTACACATTTGCGCCATTATTCATTATACAGGGAATATATTTGGGACTGAAATTCAGTAGCCAATAAGTTTCCATCCAAAAAACTATACAACACAAACATATGTGCGACTAAAATTTAGTCTCAAATAAGGGGCCTAGATATTAGGGACTGATTATCATTGACTAAAATATGTAGCATAAAATCAGTCTTAAATACCATCAGCAACTGATAAATCAGTCCCTAATACTGCTTATTTGAGACTGATAAATTAGTCCATAAGACTCTAGTCCCTAATGCTCACTTGTTTTGTAGTGGAAGTTAGAGAATGTACATCATCTTGACTAGATACCTCTGCACTTGATTTCAAAGAAGATTCAAAATGTATGGACTCGTTGTGGTGTGCTTTGGACCCAAGATGTGATCCTGATCCTAATAGGGATCCTTCCAAGGAAGTGTCCCTAGTGTTGTGGCTATCCCTTATGATATTCTCAACAGAGTGTTGTGACTCTAGATGAGGGCTTGTAGGTTGGGATTTGGCCTATGAGCCAAGAATATAAGGATTCTTCTTAATCTTCTTTCTATTTCTGGTATAACTTGCCTCAACTGGGGCCCTTTGTTCCTGTGCAACCTCAGTAGGTTGCACAGGGGTTCAATCAAGAGAAGAAGTTGTAAGTTCAGATTGTGAAGTGGAGGGTGTGGGATCAGTACCTGTTGGGACTACTGAACTATCACCCTAGGTCCTTTGTATATTCATCATTGTAGATAACAATGTAACATTGTGTCACACCCAAAACGACGTCGGAATACGTCAGGGCGGGACATGTAGACTGTCAAGGTTGACTAAATTGTAATATATTAATCATTAAATTTCATTTCAAATCAAACAAACACAAACCAATTCCAACCAGTACATAAAGGAAATACAAATCATTTTTTAATTGAAATTAACTAGGTCCAAAAACTTATGTGTTGCAAGTCTTCATCAATATCACACATTAGCACCTGAAACATGAATGAAATAAGGTCAACTAAAAAGTTGGTGAGCATAAACAAGTTTGTACATAGATAGTATATAGTTGTGAATAAACAAATCCTTACATAACATGATAAAATAAGGCATTTATGGGGAGCAACTATTGTGTAACCAAAGTACAATCAAACTTTTGTAACTAGCATGCAAATTATGTTGTCGGTAACAATCACCCCAATCTGGGTGGGTTTGTCAGACTCAATAGATCTATCATTGTTAACCGTCGGCTTTAATAGTTAATGATTAAACATAAATTGCACAAAAACAGTTAACACACCTAGTACTCAAACATAAAGCTCAAATTTTCACACACGAATGTAAATAGGATTTGTGTTTGTGTAATTTTTGTAAATGTAAACAATTGTATGTCTAAAGTTCATGTTTCACCCCAAAAAAGGTGTAAAAGTGTGAAAAGGGGCTATGTAATACTCACATGTATCACAGATGCAGATAGCACAAGAGAATAGATAGCAAAGGTGATCCTTGTAACCCACTAAGTTAACCTAGCGTGTAATGCATACGAATATGAATTAATAACATGCATAAAAGTCTAATGCAAAGTCTAGGGTTTCAATGGAAGTGAGCGTAGGGACTCGTACAAAGAATTCGTGTTATATCATGTAAGGGGAATGCGTGTGGATTTGTGTTTGTATTTGGATAAGAGTTTGAATAAATAACTAAAAAAATGAAAGTTGAAGCATATGGTTTTAATAATAAATGATTTAAGGTTGGAGTTTGAATAACTAAATAAGTTAAACTTATTCATTTAGCAAGGTAGTATGTAATTATCTTGTTTCAAGTATAATTTAAATAAATAAGTTTATTTTTATTTATTTATTTAGTTATGATATGTGTCAAATTATCAAAAAAAATATATTAGTTTATAAAAACTAATGTTAACTACAATTTATCTCTATGTGGGTGGTAAATGAAAATTATAAAATAGATAACTTCATTTATTTAAAATGATACGTTCTTTTAGGAAAAAGTGAAAAATGTAACTTCGTGTTTATTTAGAAGGTTTATTTATTTAAATAGGTTTTAAACCTTAATATATGTAATTTAATAGAAAAGAGTTATAATCATTGTTTTATGAAATTCTTTTACAAAAATGATAATGGATTTATAAAAGTCTTGGTCAACATTTTATAAAGTAAGAAATTTTAAGTGTTTTGTTTTGGTAAATCGTTGATTTATTTAGAATAATAATTTTTTAATAGTTTTCATATGGGAAAGAAAAAGAAAAGGTTTTAAACAATTTAATTTGTAACATAATCGCTTCATGACTAATATTGAAAATTATTGTTCAAATCTGTTCTAAATGGTATAGGCTTTTTATAAATTAATTTTTATAAAATTTTGATTGTTAAAACTTGTTTTAAAAAGTTTGTAGGGTACTGGGTTCGAACCCGGGTTAGACCTGGGTGACACAAGGGTCTAACCACTGAACCGGAGGTCCAATTGTGAAACCATACTGTTAATATGACATGAAGCGTTTTCATGGGATCCGGGTTCAACATTTGCAACAGAAGAAAAAACAGGAAAAAGGAAACATAGTGTGGGTGTGGGTGTAAGGCCCCAAACCCGGGAGGCCTCACTCGTTGGATTTACTCATTCACAAACAGTTCTTAAACATGAATATCAAATAACGCAGCGGAATCATTCATTCAACATAACTAAAAACTTGTTCATACATGCGGAAGCGTACATTGTCAAATACATAAACTTAACATAAACACTCATAACGGGATGCCAGTCTTCATGATCGATCGGGTAACTCTTCTCGCTTGCCAAGCATCACCGTCCATCGTCCATACCTGCCTTAACCTGAATGTGCATACTAAAAAGTCAGCTACGCTGGTGAGTTCTAGCATTTCATAAAAACTTTAACATCAACATTTGCCAAAAACGTATCATTCATTTAGTAAAACCTTTCACAAAAGCATGTAATAATAACATCTTTAAAAAGGTTTCGTACCCATATCATCATCAACATCATAATCATAAACACCGTTAAACGGATCGTTCTTTAAAACTTTTAACATTCATTTAAGTCATACATTATTATCTAAATCTGTGTTACCCTTCGTTCCGTCATTCAGTATGGTATTGCCCCTAATGCTTAACTACACGAAGACCGACAATACCATACATTCTGTCAATTCCCTTTTAGGTATTGCCCCCAAGGCTAACTGCGCGAGGACCGACAATACCCATTCAGTTGCCCTTATGGCTCTCATGTCCATAAACCGACAACTTCCATCGACGGCCATGGCTCACGGCCAATGACACCGTCGGATCATAATTTAACCTTACATAGGGTCACGTTAACCCCTGGGTAACCGTCGTTACTCCCTTTACCAGTTGTACAACATCATAACCATTGACATGCCACAGAGACAATGCCCCTGTTGTTCTTGTGGCAACTATGGCTCGTTGTCCATAATCTACCACAAGGCTGGGAATCTCATTTCCTAGACTTTATTCGTCAATTCTATTCATTCGACAGATTAGATTTGTAATGACTTCTTTAAAACCTTTACCTCTTTCTCTTCTCATTAAACATTTCCTCATTTAGACCGTTCATAAAGCATTCGTAACTCTTTTTGGCAAAAACACTTCAAAACCTTTCCTTTCGTAAACATCGTTTCGTTAAAACATCATTTCGTTAAACATCATTTCGTAAGCATGCACACCAGCCCAAAAACATTAACAAAACATTTAAAAGAGGGCTCTAGAACTCACCTGATACGCTAATATGGGTTTTCCTAAACGAAGGTCCAACAACGTCACTCCCGATCTGAATTGATTAGTTAAATACACATCAGACCAATCCCGACTCTAACGGTTTAACCATTCTAACATACTGACTTCACTTAATCAGTTCTGATGTCTGCGCACTTAGCAAGTGCGCAGACCATGCTTCCTGCGCACTTAGCAAGTGTGCAGGTCCTTCCTCCTGCGCACTTAGCAAGTGCGCAGGTCCCTCCTCCTGCGCACTTAGCAAGTGCGTAGGACCTGCTCCGTGCGCACCTAGCAAGTGCGCACGACTTGTTCTTCGCGAAAAACCCTAACTTTCGCACTCGGGTCTGATCATGTCAAGATCCCGAACCTGTTGCATTCAAAACGTTCGTTTTCCATTTAAGGAACTCAAATCCATGATTATCTTTCAGTTTCATCCGTTCAAACCTTACCTTTCCACCCAAAACCCGAAAAACCCAAAAACGAACTAAAACTCAAATTTAGGTCGGATCGTTACCTGAATCGGGTTTCTGATCTGGAGGTTCTTCTCACGAGTTATGGTGTAACACTTTGCTGAAGTCTCGGGTCGATCCGCCAATTTTCTCTCTCTACGGTTTCTCTCTCTAAAAGTTGCAAATGAGAGAAAAAGGGTGGCATAGGCTATTTATAGCCAGCTGACCCATCCGACCCGACCCGCCATGCCTCGTTCGTTTATTCCGTTATTATAACTGTTGTTTTATTTTTTTTGGGATGTTACAAGTCTACCCACCTTACAATAGGTTTCGTCCCCGAAACCTATCATAAGTCAAATAGATGAGGGTACGACTCCCTCATTTCCCTCTCCGTTTCCCAAGTGGCTTCCGATCCCTTTCGATGCTTCCATTGGACTTTAACCAATTGGATAACTTTATTACGTAAACGTTTCTCCTTCCGATCAAGGATGGCCACGGGTTCTTCGATGTAATTAAGGCTGTTGTCAACCTCGATGTTAGTAAGTGGTACGTGAGCCGATTCATCCGCCAAACACTTTCGCAAGTGTGATACATGGAAAGTAGGATGAATCCCACTTAACTCATCAGGCAACTCCAACCGATAAGCGACTTCCCCAACCCGTGCCATTATCTTGAATGGTCCGACAAACCTCGGACTTAACTTTCCTCTCTTTCTGAATCGTATGATTCCCTTCCATGGTGACACTTTTAGCATTACTCTGTCACCAATATCAAACTCAATAGGCCTTCGTCGTTTATCCGCATAGGATTTCTGACGATCTTGTGCGGCCTTCATTCGCGCTTTGATCTGATCAAACCTTTCCGACGTCTCTCTTACGACTTCGGGACTTCCTAATTCCTTCTGTCCAATCTCACCCCAACAAACCGGGGTCCTACATTTTCTCCCATACAACATTTTTTAAGGCGGCATGCCTATCGTCGTGTGATGACTATTGTTGTAGGAGAATTCAGCTAACGGCAGATGGCTGTCCCAACTGCCACCGAAGTCGATAATACAAGCACGGAGCATATCCTCCAATGTCTGAATGGTCCTTTCAGACTGACCATCCGTTTGCGGGTGGTATGCTGTGCAGATGTTAAGCCTCGTGCCCATCGCCTCGTGAAATCTTTTCCAGAACCTCGATGTGAATCGTGTGTCCCGGTCAGATACAATCGTCAAAGGCATCCCATGCCGTGCTACTACTTCATTGATAAACACTTCTGCTAACCTTTCTGACGAGAACGTCTCACGAATAGGTAGGAAATGAGCACTCTTCGTTAATCGGTCCACAATTACCCAAATGGTGTCATGACCTTTAGTTGTGCGGGGTAGCTTGGTTATGAAGTCCATGGTAATGTGTTCCCACTTCCATTCTGGTATATCAAGTGGTTGGATCTTTCCATACGGTTTCTGGTGTTCAGCCTTTACTTGCGAGCAAGTCAAACACTTGCTTACATACTTCGTTCCAGGCCACCAGTAGTCCTTCTTCAGGTCTTGGTACATTTTGTTGGTACCGGGATGGATAGAGTAACGAGACTTATGAGCCTCATCCAAGATTTTGGTTCTAAGTTCGCCACCCATAGGTATCCATACCCGTCCATGACGTGTTCTAACACCAAGGGTGTTATATTCCAACTTGTCCTGTTGGCCAACCATCTTTTCCTTCTTTATGTTTTCTTCTTTAAGTGCCTTATCTTGAGCCTTTTCAATTTCTCTCATCACATCCGATGTTACCACCAACTGGCAAGCTTTCACTCTAATAGGAGTAGGCACATCCTTTCGGCTTAGAGCGTCAGCCACCACGTTTGCCTTTCCAGGATGGTATATGATTTCACAGTCATAATCTTTCAGAAGTTCCAACCATCGTCTCTGCCTCATATTAAGCTCTCTTTGTTCGATGAAGTATTTCAAACTTTTGTGGTCGGAGTAAATAGTAAACTTCACCCCATAGAGGTAGTGCCTCTATATTTTCAATGCAAATACGACAGCAGTAAGTTCCAAATCATGAGTCGGATAAATGACTTCGTGAACTTTCAACTGCCGCGACGTATATGCAATCACTCTCCCGTTGACAGATTCTTGTGTAGTCTTGACTATACCTCTCTCGTTCTTGATAGACGTTATCTTTTTCAGCATCGTACATCCCTAGTCGGTCTTTCACATCTAACCGTTAGGGTTCTTATATCGTCACTCTATGTGAAATGTCTTATCAAACTCGGAGTCGTCCACAGAAGACTCCATGGCCATAATTTCAACTCCTCGTTAAGGTTATCTACCTTGCCATCTGGACGGTTACTATCGATCGTCTCTCGACTATTTGGATCCTTGTGTATACCTCATAAGCTGTCCATGGTGCATTCGTCCTTGAAGGACTATACCATGCCGTTCTCGAATGAATCATACCATCCCGTTCCTGAATGATTCCTACTATCAAGTTTCCGAAGGTACCGTACCATCTCATTCCCGAAGGAACCACATCGTCTCGTTCCCTAAGGAACCATATTGCTTCATTCCAGAAGGAACCGTATCGCTTTGTTCCAGAAGGAACCGTGTCGCTTCGTTCCCGTAGGAACCGTATCGCTTCGTTCCCGTAGGAACCGTATCGCTTCGTTCCCTAGGAACCGTATCGCTTTGTACCCGTAGGAACCGTATCGCTTCGTTCCCGTAGGAATCATATCAGGTATCCCCCAAACATATGAGGTATCCCTTATCACACTCAACTTTGTCGGGAAGGTATTCATTCAGATGGCACACTAGTCACTCGAACTTTTCATTCATATTTTCATACACAATCTCCTTCTTGTTTTTCTTTCAAACGTACTTGTAATGTTTTACATTTCACATCGTTGGTTCATTGAACACCATTCTTCCTACATATCACTGGATGGTCTTAGGGATTGGCATCCCATCTGACCGACAATATATATTCTCTAGCTACTCGTTTCCGTTAGCCTTTTCTGCATGCATTTCTTCTAAAGTCACCTTCGTTGGTCTTACTGTGGATAAATGACACGTACGGTGACACTTGTACTTTCATTTCCTTTCTAGTTTCAGTGGGTCCCTCAACGGCTTTCCAATTCTAACAACACTCGCAGCTATTGATTAGACTTAGACATAGTAGAGCGTTCTCTGAGTCGCCTTGAATTTCTTCTTAGTGCACATGCCTTACTTCACATTGTTGGTCAAAACTTGTCCTTCACATTCATTCTAGACAAATAATCCTTGGGTCGGATCTGGTTTGGTTTGGTTTAGCCTGCACGCCCTAATTAACATCGCGGTTCCCGTCTCTTGTTGTTGTTGGTATATCTATTTTCTCGTTTCAGCATATACTCTTATTAGTTGTCTTGGACTGTCTTCTACATGGAAAGATGCCATTTGTGCATTCGTGCACTCATATATTCTTTAGACCTACACTTGTGAGGTTATTTCTTTCATGCTCATGCATACTTCAACAGTAGACCGATTCTTATTCATCATAACGTGTTTGTGCTAAGCGTAGTCCACCTTAGCTCTTTGGAATCCTTCATGCGTATGCTCATCTGACTTGGGTAAACCGAAGTTTCATTCCTCCTCGTCCTGTCCGTGGCTCGTACTCGTTGACATCATTCAGCTCTGTTAGGTATACCATTTCTGACATCGTTACTATTACTAACGATGTTCATCAATCTCTTTAAATCGCTACTCGGGTGACTAACATCTCGTAGTCGTGGTTGAGTAATTGGATCAACTCTGATACGTAAGCATTAATCAACACCATAAAATTCACTATCATGCACGTGCACCTGTAAATTCACAATTTCGCGGATCCAAACGAAATTACCAATTTACCTTACTCGAGCATTCTAGTTCCTCTTATAACACTTCCTAATACTCGCGTGTCTTCAAAGTTGAGATTTTGTCCCGGTATTCTCCTCGACACCTCTTACCACTTTCGCGCTAAGTCAACAAAACGGAGGACATCTCGCATCACACTCGTACGGTCTCATGCACACAACCTTCCGGTTCCGCAAGAACTCTTACCTTTTTACTATAAACTTGGTGGGCGGGAATCCTACCGTGTCATCCAGTACGACCCTCACCACGCCTTCCGCCTATTCTACCCTCCATTTCGTTCTTAAAAGACAAGGAATCTAAGGTCATCACGCTAGTTAACAAATAAAATTCAACAAGTACTGTAAGATGTTAATATACACTGGCCATCTGCAATTAACCATTACACTACCTTTCGATTTCTATTTGACCACCTTTGTGATTCCATCAGAACACAAGTCCATTCCTAACCCTTTCTAAGGCATACTACATACACATACTCTACTTTTCATACCTGATGCTGTGGCTCGAGTTACCCGTACTGGCATCCGCTTTCGGTCCCATTCAAAGTTTAAGTTCAGACACTGGGAGTGTCCGAATCTCTCAAACTATTGCTCTGATACCAACTTGTAAGGCCCCAAACCCGGGAGGCCTCACTCGTTGGATTTACTCATTCACAAACAGTTCTTAAACATGAATATCAAATAACGTAGCGGAATCATTCATTCAACATACCTAAAAACTTGTTCATACATGCGGAAGCGTACATTGTCAAATACATAAACTTAACATAAACACTCATAAACGGGATGCCAGTCTTCATGATCGACCGGGTAACTCTTCTCGCTTGCCAAGCATCACCGTCCATCGTCCATACCTGCCTTAACCTGAATGTGCATACTAAAAAGTCAGCTACGCTGGTGAGTTCTAGCATTTCATAAAAACTTTAACATCAACATTTGCCAAAAACGTATCATTCATTTAGTAAAACCTTTCACAAAAGCATGTAATAATAACATCTTTAAAAAGGTTTCGTACCCATATCATCATCAACATCATAATCATAAACACTGTTAAACGGATCGTTCTTTAAAACTTTTAACATTCATTTAAGTCATACATTATTATCTAAATCTGTGTTACCCTTCGTTCCGTCATTCAGTATGGTATTGCCCCTAAGGCTTAACTGCACGAAGACCGACAATACCATACATTCCGTCAATTCCCTTTTTGGTATTGCCCCCAAGGCTAACTGCGCGAGGACCGACAATACCCATTCAGTTGCCCTTATGGCTCTCATGTCCATAAACCGACAACTTCCATCGACGGCCATGGCTCACGGCCAAAGACACCGTCGGATCATAATTTAACCTTACATAGGGTCACGTTAACCCCTGAGTAACCGTCATTACTCCCTTTACCAGTTGTACAACATCATAACCATTGACATGCCACAGAGACAATGCCCCTATTGTTCTTGTGGCAACTATGGCTCGCTGTCCATAATCTACCACAAGGCTGGGAATCTCATTTCCCAGACTTCATTCGTCAATTCCATTCATTCGACATATTAGATTTGTAATGACTTCTTTAAAACCTTTACCTCTTTCTCTTCTCATTAAACATTTCCTCATTTAGACCGTTCATAAAGCATTCGTAACTCTTTTTGGCAAAAACAATTCAAAACCTTTCCTTTCGTAAACATCGTTTCGTTAAAACATCATTTCGTTAAACATCATTTCGTAAGCATGCACACCAGCCCAAAAACATTAACAAAACATTTAAAAGAGGGCTCTAGAACTCACCTGATACGCTAATATGGGTTGTCCTAAACGAAGGTCCAACAACGTCACTCCCGATCTGAATTGATTAGTTAAATACACATCAGACCAATCCCGACTCTGACGGTTTAACCATTCTAACATACTGACTTCACTTAATCAGTTCTGATGTCTGCGCACTTAGCAAGTGCGCAGACCCTGCTGCCTGTACACTTAGCAAGTGCGCAGACCATGCTTCCTGCGCACTTAGCAAGTGTGCAGGTCCTTCCTCCTGCGCACTTAGCAAGTGCGCAGGTCCCTCCTCCTGCGCACTTAGCAAGTGCGCAGGACCTACTCCGTGCGCACCTAGCAAGTGCGCACGACCTGTTCTTCACGAAAAACCCTAACTTTCACACTCGGGTCTGATCATGTCAAGATCCCGAACCTGTTGCATTCAAAACGTTCGTTTTCCATTTAACGAACTCAAATCCATGATTATCTTTCAGTTTCATCCGTTCAAACCTTACCTTTTCACCCAAAACCCGAAAAACCCAAAAAAGAAACTAAAACTCAGATTTAGGTCCCGGAGGTTCTTCTCACGAGTTATGGAGTAACACTTTGCTGAAGTCTCAAGTCGATCCGCCAACTTTCTCTCTCTACGGTTTCTCTCTCTAAAAGTTGCAAATGAGAGAAAAAGGGTGGCATAGGCTATTTATAGCCAGCTGACCCATCCGACCCGACCCGCCATGCCAAGTTCATTTATTCCGTTATTATAACTGTCGTTTTATTTTTTTTGGACGTTACAAGTCTACCCCCCTTACAATAGGTTTCGTCCCCGAAACCTATCATAAGTCAAATAGATGAGGGTACGACTCCCTCATTTCCCTCTCCGTTTCCCAAGTGGCTTCCGATCCCTTTCGATGCTTCCATTGGACTTTAACCAATTGAATAACTTTATTACGTAAACGTTTCTCCTTCCGATCAAGGATGGCCACGGGTTCTTCGATGTAATTAAGGCTGTTGTCAACCTCGATGTTAGTAAGTGGTACGTGAGCCGATTCATCCGCCAAACACTTTCGCAAGTGTGATACATGGAAAGTAGGATGAATCCCACTTAACTCATCAGGCAACTCCAACCGAAAAGCGACTTCCCCAACCCGTGCCATTATCTTGAATGGTCCGACAAACCTCGGACTTAACTTTCCTCTCTTTCTGAATCGTATGATTCCCTTCCATGGTGACACTTTCAGCATTACTCTGTCACCAATATCAAACTCAATAGGCCTTCGTCGTTTATCCGCATAGGATTTCTGACGATCTTGTGCGGCCTTCATTCGCGCTTTGATCTGATCAAACCTTTCCGACGTCTCTCTTACGACTTCGAGACTTCCTAATTCCTTCTGTCCAATCTCACCCCAACAAACCGGGGTCCTACATCTTCTCCCATACAACATTTCGTAAGGCGGCATGCCTATCGTCGTGTGATGACTATTGTTGTAGGAGAATTCAGCTAACGACAGATGGCTGTCCCAACTGCCACTGAAGTCGATAATACAAGCACGGAGCATATCCTCCAATGTCTGAATGGTCCTTTCGGACTGACCATCCGTTTGCGGGTGGTATGCTGTGCAAATATTAAGCCTCATGCCCATCGCCTCGTGAAATCTTTTCCAGAACCTCGATGTGAATCGTGTGTCCCGATCAGAAACAATCGTCAAAGGCATCCCATGCCGTGCTACTACTTCGTTGATAAACACTTCTGCTAACCTTTCTGACGAGAACGTCTCGCGAATAGGTAGGAAATGAGCACTCTTCCTTAATCGGTCCACAATTACCCAAATGGTTTGCTAAAGGTTATTCGTTATAGTATCCAGAAAGAATCCGTATCTATTGGGTTTGATAGATTTCGATCTTGAATTGCAAAAGTTTTGAGGCAATTTTGACTTAGAAGTCAAAATTTGACTTGTGTTCATGAGTTGGGGGGGGGGGGGTTCAATCTTTTTTGAGGTTTCAAGGTGTCCAAGGGGTCCAATTGCATGGAAGGGTTCAAGAGCACTTTGTTTTTAGTTTTTAATATGTAAGACATTTGGTTTTATTTATAAAAATTGTAAACTCTTAGAAACTATTTGTTTAATTACATATATTTATAAGGAATTGTATTTTATTTTTATAAAAATTAAAATTTGTGTAATTAGTTTAACAAAATATATATATATGTCTACATATTCATTTAAAATAAATACATATATACATTTAGAAGATGTGAACACATGATTATGAGTTTTACAACTCACAAATTGACTAAATGTTCTGTTTAATAACAAAAAGTGTATATATATATATATATATATATATATATATATATAGAAATCATGGATGTTACAGTCTCCCCATATTAAGGGAATTTCGTCCCAAAATTTAACTTGTGGATGCTACTGAATCGGGAAAAAGGAGGTGAGGGTTTGGATTCTCAACATGTTATGACGGTTGGTTCAAGGAGTATAACTGGTGGCAAGATTTGTTTGATACTCAAGGTCAGGTATGAATGTTGATTATGAATTAAGTTTTGCAATGAACTGTTGAATGGTATTTTGAATCCTAAAGGTGAAATGTATTACTTAGAATGGATTTGATGGGAACTTGATAATTAGGGTTTGTTTAAGATGTAGTCTAACATGCTCAAGAATTGTCAGTATTTCACAGCCATTGGTCTAGGTCAAAACTTCACGTGACATGAACAACGCTACTTCTGATAATATGACAGAGTACTTATATATAGGAAGTATCATCGACGTATCCACCATGCCCTTATCATATCACATTAGTTTCGTTGTTATATATCACGATAGGTTTTAGGTCATAACACATGACAGAATTTATTATGTTTTCTCTGTGCTGATTTTTATAATTACGTGTGCACCCGTAATTACTCAAATCATTGCATGGTTCGTATAGATCCTTCCTTTGTGTGTGGGTCAAAAGGGCACAAATTCACTTAGTTCATGTCTATTTTTTTCACATATGAGTTGCTAAGAAGTAACTATGTCCTTAAGTAGGCAGGCCAGTTAGCAACTAAAGAGTAATAAGGTAGTATAACTTAAAGTTCCATAGTTTACTCATGTTTGAACAAGAATACGTCGAACACCGAGTTGTTTTAAAGTGTTACAGCCTACTCGAGTTTGAACAAGAATACGTCAAACCCCGAGTAGCTTCAATGTGTTATGGTTTTCAACTTTGGTGAACAAAGCGTATGACCATGCTTTGTGTATAATGTAATCAATTAATTGAAACAATTGTAAGCAGTTTAGATTAGTGTATAATGTAGCACCCAAGTTTTATGTATGATCTAGTGTCATGTAGCTTGTAATCAAATAGGTTTCATATGTAAAGTGAACAATTTAGCGTCATGTATATGCAAGAAATGAATTTCATGTATGACGTTAACCACTTAGTATCATGTATTTTGTAAACAAATAAGCTTCCTTGTGTAATGTAAACAATTTAGTATCATGTATATTGTATAATGTGCATAATTTAGTATCATGTACTTTGTGACCAAATAAGTTTCATGTTCAATGTGGTCAATCTAGTATTATGTACCAAACAAACAATTGTTATGTATCATGTATATTACAAACAACCAAGTTTCAAGTATTATGTGTTCAATCTAGTAGCGTGTGTATTGCAAATGAACAAGTTTCGTGTGTTATGTGATCGTGCTATGTATCTTGTGAACGTTCATACGTAAGTTATTGAATTTCGTACGTGACATATACTAACGAGTTTTGCATGTGATCCGGTGTTGCGAGAAGCGTGTTGTTTTGCGTTCGTGTAAGAGGTGGTAGTTAGGTTCTAGCTCTTTAAATCTCATTGAGGTTTGTACGGATGGTTAACGTATTCGTGGTATGGATCATCTCATGGAGCAGCAAGTGAAGGGTAACGAGGGGGTTTTGAAAACACTCAGGAAAATGTGTTTACAAATAACTGATCTTTGTTTGAAAATAGGAAATTATAAATTGTTCTTGGTTGTAGATATATAAAGTAGTGAAAGTATTGAGTTAAATAATATAAATAAATAGACAATCTATGGGAAAAACTTTTTTATTAAATTTTCAAGAGAAATTATTGGCTAACCAGTAATTGTATATTAATTTAGCCAGTGTTTAGAAATAATTACTTTAATGAGGAAAATCATAATTATTTATCAATTTGAAATAATATTTTTATAAAATAGGTTGTATTAATTTCCGTTACAAAGTGAAAATGTTTATGGAAGAATTTATATTTCTGATACTCTCTAAAAGTTTGATAAACATTTGGTTTGAAAATAACAAGGTTGTTTAAATCTAATAGGATGATTTGTTTATGAGGGAGATTCTCGGTAGTGTACCAAATCGTGTTGAATGAAGAGGGTGATACTTGAAAATTTTTTGATGAAAATATGATGGGTTTAATTCACACTTGTCAAATCAATGAATAATAACCTTAGAGTTGTAATATATGAAATTTATTAAATGTTGAAGTGTTAAACATTATTCAAAACATAAGGGAATGGTTCTCAAGCTGAAAATTTAAAGACAATAAATAGAAATTTCTTCTAACGTCTCTGGTAGTTTCCCACTAGAAGGAAGATAATCACCAAGACGAGCACCGCTATGGTTATTCGGGTAGTCGATTTGGCTTCAGCTCTAGCTGTTTCCGTGCGATTCTCAAGCATTTCTTTTTCGTGGATGGAAATTAACTCCTTTTGGAACCCTAATTGATTCACTAGGCTATCCATTCTTTGTTCCTGTAAGTCGTGCCTTATCTCGTGCTCCATTCTTTGCCTCTCGAACTCTGATGTCCTCACATATTGGTGAACGTCATCGATTGGAATTCCCATAGCACTAGTGGGTGTCATGGTATGCCTTACCCAAGGGTTAGAATGATACGGGTCGGGCACCAGATGCAGGTCTCTTAGTGGGGGTGATATAGGTGTTCGAAGTCTTGGGCCGGTGTTCCTAGCCCAATCTTCCCTTACATCAAACCTTGGCCAGGCAGCTGGGGGTGTTGGTGACCGATACACGGGTGACCTGATGTCTTCTTCCCAATCCGACTCTGCTCCGGGATGGTATACCGGGGAGGAAGGAGAGTAAGAATCCATGTCTAGCAGAGAAACAATGAAAAGGTTGTAAGTGACAATGAAACACTGAGTGTTAAATATAGGAGTTCTCACAGGTTTAGAGTTTGACTAGTCATAATACCGAGTCTTCACAATAGTATTTTAGAAATACACTTGACCTATAAGCAATGCATCCCTGAGGAGAATTCCCAGGAAAGAGGGGTGGGTTACTAAGACACACTTAAGTACCCTGTCTTTCCTTAGGCAGAATCCCTCATGGGCCTACACACTCTTCCAGCCATCATGTATTAATAGCACTATTGTTGGGCTCATGGTCATGATGAGAATTGTTGTGGACTGGGCTTTGAGGCCCGAAAGTGAGGCTTATATATTGTAGTAGGCTTCTTCTTCTTGGAGGGTAAGTGGGCTTCTTGTTTATTATTAATGGGCGTTAGGCCCAATAGTTTAGATTTAGATCACAAGAGGTGGTGACATTATATGTGTGAGTTTAAGGGTGCATGAAAAGCTAAGTGTGTATAAGTGTGTGTTAAAACTCAGGATAGCACTTAAATGAATCAAATAGATAACATGAATATAGTACAACAATTATCAGGCAGTGTGACATATAAATTATAAAATATTTCGTATCAGGTAGTGTATTTACTTATGATAGTATGCAGGAATATTCACACAAGGAGAAATCATGTAGCATGTAGTAGCATGGCATTGTATGGGTGTCCTAAGGTTATAGTCTAGGTCAAAAGTGTCTAATAACCTAATTCCCTATAACCAAGGCTCTGATACCAATCTATCACACCCCAAACGACGGCGGAATACGTCGGGCGGGACTTGTAGACTGTTCATGAGCTCAAGGTTGACTAAATTGTAATATATTAATCATTAAATTTCATTTCAAATCAAACAAACACAAACCATTCCAACCAGTACATAAGGGAAATACAAATCATTCTTTAATTAAAATTAACTGGGTCCAAAACTTATGTGTTGCAAGTCTTCATCAATATCACACATTAGCACCTAAAACAGGAATGAAATAAGGTCAACTAAAAAGTTGGTGAGCATACACAGGTTTGTACATAGATAGTATATAGTTGTGAATAAACAAATCCTTACATAACATGATAAAATAAGGCATTTATGGGGAGCAACTATTGTGTAACCAAAGTACAATAAAACTTTTGTAACTAGCATGCAAATTGTGTTGTCGGTAACAATCACCCCAATCTGGGTGGGTTTGTCAGACTCAATAGATCTATCATTGTTAACCGTCGGCGTGAATAGTTAATGATTGCACATAAATTGCACACAAACAGTTAACACACCTAGTACTCAAACATAAAGCTCAAATTTGAACACATGAATGTAAAGAGGATTTGTGTTTGTGTAGTTTGTGTAAATGTAAACAATTGTATGTATAGAGTTCATGTTTCACCCAAAAAAGTGTAAAAGTGTGAAAAGGGGCTATGTAATACTCACTTGTATCACAGATGTAAATAGCACAAGAGAATAGGTAGCAAAGGTGATCCTTGTAACCCACAAAGTTAACCTAGCGTGTAATGCATACGAATATGAATTAATAACATGCACAAAAGTCTAAGGCAAAGTATAGGGTTTCGATGGAAGTGAGCGTAGGGACTTGAACAAAGAATTCGTGTTATATCATGTAAGGGGAATGCGTATGGATTTGTGTTTGTATTTGGATAAGAGTTTGAATAAATAACTAAAAAATGAAAGTTGAAGCATATTGTTTTAATAAGTACGTAATTATCTTGTTTCAAGTATAATTTAAATAAATAAGTTTATTTTTATTTATTTATTTAGTTATGATATGTGTCAAATTATCAAAAAAAATATATTAGTTTATAAAAACTAATGTTAACTACAATTTATCTCTATGTGGGTGGTAAATGAAAATTATAAAATAGATAACTTCATTTATTTAAAATGATACTTTCTTTTAGGAAAAAGTGAAAATGTAACTTCGTGTTTATTTAGAAGGTTTATTTATTTAAATAGGTTTTAAACCTTAATATATGTAATTTAATAGAAAAGAGTTATAATCATTGTTTTATGAAATTCTTTTACAAAAATGATAATGGATTTATAAAAGTCTTTGTCAACATTTTATAAAGTAAGAAATTTTAAGTGTTTTGTTTTGGTAAATCGTTGATTTAATTTAGAATAATAATTTTTTCATAGTTTTCATATGGAAAAGGAAAAGAAAAAGAAAAGGTTTTAAACAATTTAATTTGTATCCTAATTGCTTCATTACTAATATTGAAAATTATTGTTTAAATCTGTTCTAAATGGTATAGGCTTTTATAAATTAATTTTTATAAAATTTTGATTGTTAAAACTTGTTTTAAAAAGTTTGTAGGGTACTGGGTTCGAACCCGGGTTAGACCTGGGTGACACAAGGGTCTAACCACTGAACCGGAGGTCCAATTGTGTTATTAAACCATACTGTTAATATGACATGAAGAGTTTTCATGGGATCCGGGTTCAACCTTTGCAACAGAAGAAAAAACAGGAAAAAGGAAACATAGTGTGGGTGCGGGGCTAGTTCGAACCCGCGACCCGGTCTGAGCAAATGAACGAGTTCTACCGGTGGACTAGGGCGTGTGCTTTGTTAGTATTCGGTTTCATTTATTATTAAACCCGTGAGAACCGATCTCCCCTTCCCTATCGTCCCGATTACAAACCCAACCCTAGCTAACAGCATAAACCTGATTGCACTAAAATCAAATCCCCAAACCATGGGGCTTTTGATCGATGGACTAAGACGAAGTTATGGATGTAAAAATTTCCTAAGATGATTAAGGAACGAAGGCGGTTGGCAGAAAACCAACAATCCGTGTTCTTGGAGCTTGATACGATTCCATAAGTGTAATGCAGGTCATATGAGAATTAGGAGGGTTTGCTAAAGGTTATTCGTTATAGTATCCAGAAAGAATCCGTATCTATTGGGTTTGATAGATTTCGATCTTGAATTGCAAAAGTTTTGAGGCAATTTTGACTTAGAAGTCAAAATTTGACTTGTGTTCATGAGTTGGGGGGGGGGGGGTTCAATCTTTTTTGAGGTTTCAAGGTGTCCAAGGGGTCCAATTGCATGGAAGGGTTCAAGACCACTTTGTTTTTAGTTTTTAATATGTAAGACATTTGGTTTTATTTATAAAAATTATAAACTCTTAGAAATTATTTGTTTAATTACATATATTTATAAGGAATTGTATTTTATTTTTATAAAAATTAAAATTTGTGTAATTAGTTTAACAAAATATATATATATGTCTACATATTCATTTAAAATAAATACATATATACATTTAGAAGATGTGAACACATGATTATGAGTTTTACAACTCACAAATTGAATAAATGATCTGTTTAATAACAAAAAGTGTGTATATATATATATATATATATATAATGGATGTTATATGTATATATATATAGAAATCATGGATGTTACACATTGACCCCTGAGAACTTTTCTAAAACTGTTCTTATGATTTGAAAAATGTTATTTTTATGCCCCCTACCATATAGATTCTTGCAGTTTTTGAAATATCTTTTAGTTCATTGTTAAATACTTCCTGCAAGAACATAGGGTACATATAAAAAGCTTGTTTTGCCCCTTCCCGAAGATTGTATCTCAAACCTTCAAAAATTAAGTGAGAGAAGTTAAATCCTTGGGCAGTGATCATACCATGAACTGCAGATGCCAGTCAAGAGTTGAGTTGATGCCATCCACTCCTTTTGAGATATACATTGAAGAAGAATGTGGCACAAGTACTTCCAGGGAGGACCCATCAGAGCCTTTTCGATGGTGTACTCCTGTTGATTTCCAGTGTACCCTATAGATACAAAGGTCCTCATGTATTCATCTGTGGTGTAGGAGTAGGAAGCACCTTCATCTTGAAGCTTGAGATGTTTTCTTAGTGTAGCTTCAGTTACAATGATACCCTTGCCGTATACCTTGGCCTTGATTTGAGTAATCCCCTGTTCAATAGAGTAAGAGGCGGAGTTCTAGAAATCTTCCATATAAGAGATGTAGATTGTTGGGTTTATGGTCAAGGCAAAGTGTATCTTTGATCGACAGAGAAAGTCGATCATATCATCAAATCCCTCATATTTCTTTCCTTTTACCAGATATGCCGTCAGATTGTGGTATGTCAAAAACTTATCATTTGGGTTGTTGTTGTTGACGTTTGCCATGATGATGAAGTTTAGAGGGAAGGTTGAAGCTTTTGAAAGTTTGTTAAGGGTGAGGAAGCTTTGAATGCTCTAGTGAGAGAGAGAAAAGATGAAAGTTAGGTCAGAATTGAATGTGAAGAGGGTGAAGTAGGGAATTTGATTTTGTTATAACGGAAAAGGTTGAGGGATTTGGGCAATGGTCACTTGTACCGTACAAAAAGAAGAAGCGTAGGTGTGTCATCTAGAGTAACACTTTACTTTTTCATGTCTTACAGCTATGACACACTGTAGCATTCATGGTAAAGACTGACAGTACTTTTTACAGGGGGTAAAAGTTAGTTTGACTCATTTTTACCCATCCGCAGCAAATTTGGTTGTTGCTGATGGTTAAGTCTATCAACAGCAAACTTGGTTGCTACTGATTGCTACAATGAGCAGTAGCAAACTTGCTCCTGTTGATTTAAAGCAATCAGAAGCCAAATCTTATGTTGCTGATGGCTAAACCTATCAGCAGCAAAATTGTTTGCTGATGGATGAAATCATCAAAATTGACTAAAATGTTTTTTTTTTAATTTTCAGAAGGTTCTTATTCACAACAAAAGAAAGACAAACACATTTATTATTGAAGTTTTTGGAGAAAGATTTTAATCAATCCACTAGATATCTAAATCTAGCCTCATCAAAGACTTTTGTGAATAAGTCAGCATATTGCTCATTGGTATGAACTGTGGTTAAAATAATTCTCCTTTTCTTAGCTTGATCTCTAATAAAATGATACATGATGTCAATGTATTTTGTCTTGGAGTGCTGCACAAGATTGTAGGTAATTGAAATGGAACTTTTGTCGTCAATGTGAATGGCAGTAGCCATGAATGTCATCCTATAGTACAACATTTTATTTTGTATCCAGATCACTTGAGCACAGCAACTGGAAGCTACAATGTATTATGCTTCTGCTATGGATGTTGACACACATGTTTGCTTTTTTGCACTGCTAGGAAATCAGTCTTCCTCCCAAAAATTGGCATCCTCCTGATGTGGATTTTTTATACAAGTTGCATCCTCCATAGTCACTGTCAGAATATGCATACATATTGAATTTATCATTCTTAGAGTACCATAGCCTAAGTCCTGGAGCTCCCTTTAGGTATCTAAAAATTCTCTTGACAGCTTGAAGATGTGAAGTTTTTGGTGCTGCTTGAAATCTTGCACACATTCTTGAAGCAGTTAGATACATGAGAGATCCAATCATTACCCTGTATTGATGTTGATCAGTGTCTTGACCATTTTTGTCTAGGGACAGTTGATGGTGCACTTGGATTAGAGTTCTTACAGCAGAGCAATCAGTTAGTTTGAATCTGTCCAAAATGCTTTTGACATATTTGGATTGGCTGATGAAGATTCCATTTGGAACTTGTTTGACTTGGAGACCAAAAAAGAAATTTAATTCACCCATTGAACTCATTTCAAACTTTGAGTGCATTAGGATCTCAAAGTCTTTGCATAGCTTCTTTCTTGTTGATCCAAAGATGATGTCATCTACATAGATTTGCACTTAATATAATTTCTCCCCCTTCATCTTTGATAAACAAGGTTTGATCAATGGCACATCTTCTGAAGTTGTTGCTTAGTAGATATCCTGACAAGGTCTCATATCAGGCTCTTGCGGCTTAATGTAGTCCATATAGAGCTTTGTCTAGTTAGAAAACTTTGCCAAGATGTGAAGGATCTACAAAGCCTGGATGCTGTCTGACATAAACTTTCTCGCCTATCTTCCCATATAGAAAAGCACTCTTGACATCCATTTGATAAACAGTAAACTCTTGGATGCGGCATATGCTAGGAAGTTTCTGATTGCATTTAGTCTGGCAACAGATACAAAGACTTCATCATAATCAATCCCCTCTTCCTGAGTGTAGCCTTGAGCTACAAGTCTGGCTTTGTTCTTGATTACAATCCCTCTCTCATCTTGTTTGTTTCTGAAAACCCATATTGTGCCTATAGCAGTGTGTCCGGGTGGCAGATCAACTAGGATCCACGCTACTTGTCTCTTGAATTGTAGCAGCTCTTCTTGCGTTGCTTCAATTTAACTGTTGTATTGCAGAGCTGCATCTATCTTCTTTGGTTCAACCTGAGACAGAAAGCAGGAGTATAGACATATATTGGCTTCATGAGACTTTCTTCTTGTTTGAACTCCTTGTTGAACATGACCAATGATATTTTCTAAAGGATGTTCTTTGTTGATTCTTTGGGCTGGAACAACATCCATTTGTATTCCTTGGTCGAGATTGCTTTGATTTTGTTCAGGAACATCTTCAAGAGAGTTGTCGGCAGAGGTGTCTTCATCCACAAGAGCATCATCAATGTAGTTTTCAGCATCCTCGGGTACAAATTCCTCAGCAGTAGCGGATGCCTCTATGCCAGTTGCAGAGTTATGAGTATTCTCAAATTGGTTTTCATGTTAAGATAGACTGCTGCTAGTGACATTTGAGCTACTTGTTCTAGCTTCACTTACTTCAATAACATCCACAACAGATGGAGGATCAATGGATGGTCTTTTGATTCTTATAGAGGGACCATTAAATCCCAATCTGTAGTCATCATTTGATGAAGTAGCTTGTGCTTTGGAAGATGAAGACTCCAGATTTGAGAAGATGAGGGGCTCAAATATTTGGGAGAAGGATTATATATCAAACAACTAGTCTGGCCCTTTTCCTTGTTCACTTGGAATCTGTTCTCTACATTCCACATTTGCTGATTCTTCAACTATTCTTGTTCTACAATTGAATACTTTGTAGGCTTTGGATTAAGAGGAGTAACCCACAAAGTATCCTTCATCTGATTTGGAACCAATTTTTGGAAGAATACTACTGATGATAAGAATAGTACATGGACATCCAAAAGGTTTTAGAAATCTAATGTAGGGAGCTATGTTGAACCACAATTCATAAGGTGTTTTGTTAAGAGGCTTGACAATGAGAACTTTATTTTGTACATAGCAAGCACTACTAAATGCCTCAGCACAGAATGTGAGAGGCAACTTTGAGTCAGCTAACATGAATCTGGCAAATACAATTAGAGTTATGTTTCTCCTTTCAACAACCCCATTTTGTTGAGAAGTTTTTCGAGCACTGTATTGTCTCTAGATTCCTTTGCTTTCATAGAAACAGTTCAAGGTTTGATTTTTAAATTCTGTACCTTGATCACACCTTAATGTTTTGACTTTCTGATTGCTTTGATTCTCAACCCTGAGAATAAAGGATCTGAGTATCTTAGTAGTTTCATCTTTTGTTCTCAAGAAGTATACCCATGAAAATCTAGTATAGTCATCAGTTATCACCATACAATATGACTTCTTTCCCATGGACATGACATTGGTACGATCAAAAAGATCTATATGCAGCAGCTGTAGTGGAGTGTCATTTGAATTTAATGTCTTGGGCTTATGAGAACTCTTGTGTTGCTTCCCCTTCAAGCAAGCTATGCAGTGATCTTCAAGTTGGAATTCCTTATCAGGTAGTGCTCTGACTAGATTTCCTTTAACCAACTTGTTGATGGTTTTGACATTACGATGGCTTAATCTCCTGTGCAATAGAGAAGATTCACCGACTAATGCCTTGGATAGAAAACAAGATACACTACCAGATGGAGTGACCTTGTTCATGTCAAGCACATATAGATTATCTTTTCTTTGAGCATTCAACAAGATCTTCTCTGGAGGAGGTTTGCTTAGCCCAGGGGAGAGCACAAAACATTCTTTATCTATAAAAAATAGTTCATTGGACACAGTTCTTTGTCCAGTGATAGATCCTCCTTTTGAATCACTCCCAAAGGCAACATATCCTCCATAAAAGCTTCTGAAGTCTGAGAGGATGGATATGTTGCCTGTCTGTGCTTGGAACAACCACTGTCTATAACCCAGGTGTTATCCTTGTTACATGGTTTTTGATGCACATGAAAGAGTTTTCTATCACTTATGCCTTGTCTCAACTTTAGTGTGAAACCTGCCTAAGGAAATAAACTTGAGGTAAGAACATAGATAAGAAAAGGATGCGAAAGCTACTGACTAAAGAGATTAAGGATGCTTTAGCTACTTCATATATATAGGACGGATGTGAAAGCTACTAACTCATTTCATTCATTCAATGCCTGCGGTGAGGCGCGACCCACAACAAACGAAAGGGGAAAGCTTGCTTTGCTTGGCTTGTTGTAGCCCTATTTTCAGGCTCAGTTAGAAAGAGGAACCCAAGAGCTTGCAGACTTGGGTGATGTGTGTGTTTTAAGACCAAAATCATCATCAGACTAGCATTCAATGGATCCAATGATGATGCTTTAAGAGAATGAAGGTGTTGACTTTGCATTGATAAGTCATGGTCATCCACGTTCAGGGTACAATCTCTAATGATGGTGTCACAAGTAACAGAATATCCATCCGCTACTATTATATCGAAGGACCTGTCTAACTTAGTTCGTGTGACACCCAGCATTTCATTTCAATATCCATATCCATAATTGCATGTTCATATTTAATATTTCCTGGATCATTGTTTGACAAAGTATTGTCAAGGATTCTAGCAAAGAAACACATGTCATATTTTAGTAATTATAAGAATTACTAGGAAATAAACAATTTTTACCCGCAATGTACAGTTATTGGTGATTAACAAGATTTTATACAAGTAAAGTCTAGAAACGTGTTTTGATATAAAAACACACACACACACATATATATATATATATATATATATATTTATATATATATATTGGTGACTAAACATTTAAAGGTTGGCATAAAAATGTTTGTTACATAGCCCTAAGTTATTTTTATGTGTGATCATACGCAAAATAGTTAAGGTTATACCTATGTCGGGATTCACTAGTCAACTATTAAAACTAGTCAAAGTGTACAAGATAAATAAAGATTTATGATCGTAAAAGTTTCTACACAGAGTATTACATCACGGGATCACCTACCGGGTTTACACCACCTAACTAGGACTTAGATTGCAACTATGGATGAACAAGACCCAACCCCCCACCCACCCCCCAATCTCGGCCGATATTCAAGGTGGGGCCACCCACCTTGTCTTCTCCATTTGTTTCCCCATCTTTGTGTCATAGTGTCCCATACTCCTTCAAGTGTAAATCAAGCTAAAGGTCAAATCCATCCAATCTTCCATGCCTTGCACTTATGTTGGTGGAACCAACACTCCAACTCTTTTCTTTCCTCTACATATATCGACACATACACACACACCTTCCCTTTACAACTTTCAAATTCAAGAACAAACTCTCCTTAGAAGGTTTAGCTAGGGGTTTGGAGATTCAAGAAGTTTTGAAGGTTTAGGAGTCAAATTTGCTAGCTACTCGAGCCCTCACCATCTCCCGCATGTTATTCCTCTTCTAGCTTTGTCTAGTGGTATAAAACCGACACAAATCTTTACTTTCATCTTTATTTTCTTGTTTAAGATTATTGTTCACCATAATAACAAAAGGGTTTGAAGAGTTAAATAGTTTCATAAAGTTTAACTTTAAGTTTAAAATTAAAGTTTTGTAAATATATCTATATAAATGGCCAAAATTTTGTATGTGTACAAGTATATTCTTGTTGTTTTGTACTTATGATGATAAGCATGGTTAATAATCTAAAAATGTGGTTAATAATTGATGAAAAGTGAAACATATATAGGTATATAAATCGTAATATATATAGGAAAAGGTTCAGGTAAAAATGATTATAAGTCTAAGAATGGTGACAAGGATTTAGGGCCATTAGATCAAACTGTAGAAAAATTTAATGGTTGAGATTAAATTATAGGAGAAAAAGTTGTTGGAAGAGTATTTTATTATTGGCCACTTTTGTTGACTTTTTATCAAGTTCCCCGCCATTTTCTAAACGTTCATAACTTTTACATACGATATTATTTTATTTTTTTAAACTACACCATAAAAACGAGTATTTTTTTATCTTTAAAACGAGTATAGTGTCGTTATATAAAAAAACAAAAAAAAATTACGTTTTCCAGCTTATCTATAATATATAGTAAATAAAGGTTTTTACAGCCACGTGTCGCGTCCATATTCATTCTCACTTTTTTTTCCCGTCTCACTTCCTTATTTAATGCACTTCTATCTTTTAACAATAATATATATTTAAAGAAAATGCTAATTATATTGATTGAACACATTTATTTTAAATTATCCCTTATTATAAGAAACTTTGAAATTTAATTATGTAACTTTTATTTCAATCAAATAGTAAATGAAAGTTAAATTACATTAAACAGTAATTAACGTATTTTTGAAACTCAATTATATATTAATTTTTACATATTTTGAGTTGGTTTCTCTCCTTATTATATGTAATATATTTTTACACCTGTAAAATTTGTACATAAAATTTTAAAATATTTGTATATTGATATTTTTCAGTTTTCACCCCGTGTGTAGACACGGGATCTAAACTAGTTGTGTAATATGTTAGGTCATTGTGTAATACGTCAGGTCATTGTGTAATAGGTCTAGTCATTTATAATTTGCTCATTGTGTAATATCAGTTCATTGTGTAATATCAGGTCATTGTGTAATATCAGTTCATTATGTAATATCAGGTCTTTTCATTGTGTAATATGTCAGCTCATTGTGTAATGTAAGGTCTGGTCATTGTGTAAAAACAATTCACTGTTTAATATCTGCTCATTGTGCAATATCAGGTCATTGTGTAATTTGCTCATTGTGTAATACGTCAGGTCGTTGTGTAATAGGTCTGGTCATTGTGTAATATGTCAGGTCAGTGTGTTATAGGTCTGGTCATTGTATAATATGTCAGGACATTGTGTAATAGGTCTGGTCATTTATACATTGCTCGTTGTATAATATCAGGTTATTGTGTAATATCAGTTCATTGTGTAATATCGGGTCTGGTCAATGTGTAATATATCAGGTCTGCTCATTGTGTAATATTAGTTCATTGTTTAATACCAGGTCATTGTGTAATATCAGGTCGTTATGTAATATCAGTTCCTTGTGTAATATCAGGTATGTTCGTTGTGTAATATCAGGTCTAGTCATTGTGTAATGTTAGGTCTGGCCATTGTGTAATTTGCTCATTATTGTGTAATTCGCTCAAATATGTCAGGTCATTGTGTAATGTAAGGTCTGGTCATTGTGTAATTTGCTCATTGTGTAATATCAGGTCTGGTCATTTTGTAATATCAGGTCTGGTCATTTTGTAATATCAGGTCTAGTCATTGTGTAATATCAGGTCTGGTCATTATGTAATGCCAGGTCTGGTCATTGTGTAATTTGCTCATTATTGTGTAATTCACTCAAATATGTCAGGTCATTGTGTAATGTAAGGTCTGGTCATTGTGTAATATGCTCATTGTCTAATAACAGATCTGGTCATTCTGTAATATCAGGTCATTGTGTAATATCAGGTCTGGTCATTGTGTAATTTCAGGTCTTTGTCTAATATCAGGCCTGGTCATTGTGTAATGTCTAGTCTAGTCATTGTGTAATTTGCTCATTATTGTGTAATTCGCTTAAATATGTCAGGTCATTGTGTAATGTAAGGTCTGGTCATTGTCTAATTTGCTTAATGTGTAATATCAATTGTGTAATATCAGGTCTGGTCATTGTGTAATATCAGTTCATTGTGTAATATCGGCTATGGTCATTGTGTAATATCAAGTCATTGTGTAATATCAGTTCATTGTGTAATATCAGGTCATTGTGTAATATCAGGTCTAGTCATTGTGAAATTTGCTCATTATTGTGTAATTCGCTCAAATATGTCAGGTCATTGTGTAATGTAAGATATGTTCATTGTGTAATATGCTCATTTTGTCAAATATTTTTCATCGTTGTGTTATATGTATTCATCATTGTGTTTTACGTTTTCTAGCTCATTGTGTAATTTGCTCATCATTGTGTAATTCGCTCAAATATATCAGGTCATTCTGTAATGTCACGTCTGGTTATTATGTAATTTGATCATTATGTATAATGCTCATTTTGTCAAATATTTTTTTATCATTGTGTTATATGTATTCATTATTGTGTTTTACGTTTTCCAACTCATTGTGTAATTTGCTCATTTTATCAAATATTTTTTATAATTGTGTTTTACGTTTTTCAGTTCATTGTGTAATATGCTCATTTTGTCAAATATTTTTCATCATTGTGTTATATGTTTTCATCATTGTGTTTTACGCTTTCCAGCTTGTTGTGTAATTCGCTCAAATATGTCAGGTCAATGTGTAAAGTAAGGTCTGGTCATCGTGTAATGTAACGTCTAGTCATTGTGTAATATACTCATTTTGTTAAATATTTTTCATCATTGTGTTATATGTATTCATTATTGTGTTTTACGTTTTCCAACTCATTGTGTAATTTGCTCATTATTGTGTAATTCGCTCAAATATGTCAGGTCATTGTGTAATCTAAGATCTGGTCAGTGTGTAATATGCTCGTTTTGTCAAATATTTTTTATCATTGTGTTATATGTATTCATCATTGTGTTTTACGTTTACAACTCATTGTGTAATTCGCTCATTATTGTGTAATTCGCTCAAATATGTCAGGTCATTGTGTAATATGCTCATTGTGTAATATGAGTTCATTGTGTAACATCAGACCTTGAATTACACATTGACCTGGTATATTACACATTGACCATTATGCCTTTACTTTAAAAACAATAAAATGAGACATGTCAAGCTTAGAATCCTTCTTACCCTTTTTATTTTTAAAACCGTTTTTACTATAACCTAACCCTATATATATATATATATATATATATATATATATATATGTATATATATATATATGTGTGTGTGTGTATATAGGGGACGTATCAAATGAAAACTTTGAGTTGTTGTGAAAACTCTTAAACTAATTTCTGGCTACAAATCAATTCCTATATATTTTATTGTGTGGTTATAATTAACTCTATATGTTTTTTTTATTTATACTGAAAAAACATGTGGCTTAGATTTAATAGAGGGATAAAGAGTTAATTTGACTTTCTTTTTTGATTAATTCTTGGTTTTAACAAATCTCTTTCCTTTCTATCCATCATCAGAAACAAAAAATTACATCTAATTTACATATATGCATAAACAAAAACTCTTTACACTTCTGTAAAATCAGTTTACACATGTGTAAAAAAACCTTAAACCAATGGTAAAATATTGAGACGGTTTGCCGATCCATAGAATATTAAATGAACAGGTTCGTTACAAATGTATAAAAATCAAATACACACGTTTAAAAACAGTTTACACCTGTGTAAAAAAAAGATATGAAAATAATATAACATATATATATACACACACACATGAGTAGAAAACAAAAAACACGTGTAACATATATCCCAAACACTAAGATTAAGAAATAAAAAGATAGTTAACATATGCACATATCAGGAAAAAAATTTACATCCAAATACACAAATGTCTTTACAAATACACAAGTGTCTTTACAAATACACAAGTGTAAAATCGAAATACACAAGTTTAGAATCAAAATACATGTGTACAAACAAAATACACAAGTGTAAAATCAAAATACACAAGTGTGTAGGTCCCTCGGGTGTGGCGGATCGTCACATGCAAGTGGGTCTACTAGTCGGGCCGGGTGCAAAATACCCGTGACTAGGTGGAGAGTCTTACGAAACAAAGTAAACCGACAAGATAATCACTATAAACGTTCGTCCTTAATAAACACTTGAAGGTTACAGAGAGAAGTTCTGAGATTACAAAGTTCTGCGTATTTGCTAATCTGAATGCGTATGACTGCGTACTTATCTAATGTCAACCATTCCTATTTATACAAGACCTGATGCATGCGCACTTAGCAAGTGCGCAGGGCAATTTGCTAATGCGTACTTAGCAAGTACGCATAGGTATTCTTGCTACGTACACATGAACTACTTCCTGCGCACATACAAGTGCGCAAAACACTTAGAGAAAACAGCAACAGTCAATATGTAAAAGTAAATACAACTCGATAACTAATACATACAGACACTTACAAACAAAGACAAATACATACATGAAAGTACTAAAATAAGACTCTAACTATCCATAATCTATCCAGAGTGTTTGTCACAGGAAAGTGCTTCAACAAACTCCCCCTTGACAACAGCTCTGGATCATCTTCGATCTTCAGTCTTCAGTCTTTGGTCTTCACAGCTATGCATCTTTAGCTTCCATCTTCTTCTTATAGTCAAGGCAGAACTTGATCACCTTGTCATATTTAGAAGCAAGGAATTTCGTCCACTCGTCAGTATGCATGCAATACCTGTCTGCTAGTGCCTCCAGATCTTTCATAGAGAAGTTAATGAAGTAGACTTCATCAAATACTCTGATTAGTTCCCTCGGCACTAAGCATCCACTTTCTGACCTCACCTTTCCAATCACAACAGCCTCGCCCGTCTTTGGATCTACGTACCAGTACCACATGTCACCGAGGATATCCTGAGATAACTTGCTCAGGGGAATCTTGGTTTCACATAGCACTGGCTTGTATAACAATTTCTTTAAGAATTTCTTAGTCACAGGATGTCTTGCTGTCTTATCCTTGACTCTCTTGGGCACCTGAGGCTTGAACATATCAAACTTCCCAGATCTTGCTTCCCGCTGTAGAACCACCCACAAACCCATCGCCACTGCACGATTAGAATGACCCAGCAGCTCTCGGTTTGCTAGGTGCACAAGGTCGTATTTGCGTAAGGAGTTGAACGCTTCCCTGGTTGGTTTCAAGTATTGAACCCCCCCAGATCTTTTGATTGCCAACAACTGCTTATCCTCCTCGAACCTTACAGCCAAGATCATCCCTGTTGCCCCTTGTTTGTCTATGATAGACGTCTTTTGCCAAACAGGAGCTGGATCCTTAGATGAAGTAGAAGGCATATCTTTTTCTTTTGGTGCCTCCGAATCCACAGGTGTAGGGTCAACTGGTGAGGCTTCAGTCGAGGCTTCCACATTACTAGCATGCTCGACTGAACTTGTGTCGAGTTGAGCTTCGAAGGATGGAAATTCAAAGATCACTCCATCTTCTAACTCATACTCTCCTTCCCCGTCGCCCTTGGGAATTTCAATTACTACATCTTCATCATCATCCCAATCATCACCAGAGTCGGTCTCTCCTTCTTCTAGATTAAAGAGAGCATCGATCTGTGCTTCCTTGGAATAGTCAGGCTCTAAGTATAAGATCTCATCATCAGATAGATCCTTAAGCACATCAGCCGCTGACTTTCCTTTGTCACCACCACTACCAGAGGTATCACCACCCTCTTGATGAGTAGACTCCCCTGAGCCATTGGAATAGCAGAGATGGGCACGATTGCTAAAGCTTGGTGCTCACCTCCACTAGGACCGGCTTCGGGATCCTTGTCTTTGTCGTCATCCTTAGTCAAGGCAACAGGATGACAAGCCTCAACACCAGTAGTTTTCTCCTTCTCTTTCTCCTTATCTTTTTCTTTCTCCCCTAAGCATCAAGCTTCTTGGTCAGATCAGCAATTAGTTTAACCATCAGCTCATACTCTTTCCTTTGAGTATCAAACCTCAGCTCTAGAGATGACCTGTGACCCAGAATCATTTCATTTGTCCTGATTAGAAGCTCGTTATGGGCCATGACGTTCTTCAGTCTCTCTTCAGTCCCTATTCTCTGGCTTCTTAGAATCCTAACTTCATCCACCAACGAATTAATCTGTGCTTGTTGAGCATCATATTCCTCCTTTGACTTCCGAATAGTTTCCAATAATCCAGCAACTTGGGTTTCCAGAACATCTATCCTTGCATCATTAGGATTAGGATGTCTGGATGATGACGCTTCGGCATTGTGAATTGGGGAGGAGAAGATGGTGTCGAAGTCAAACCCTTGAGTAAATTCCCCATAGTTGAAGGGTTCACTTAAAGGTTCAATGGTGGTTGTTGGGATTGTGGATGTGATGACGGTTGTAGGTGTTATGGAAGGGGTGATGGTGACTGACTCCGTGAGAATTGGAGTAGTCACCGCCACCTAGGCAGATGTGATAGGGAGGGTCACTATCACAGGAACCTCATCTGTGACTAAAGTGATTGCCATGTCAGGTCGTACCTATGGCCTCCTCTGTCGTCGGTATAACTGCTGTGAAGGTGGGGTGGAAGCCGAGTCAGAACTCGCAACTGATGGTTCATTTTTACAAGGCATACAGTCATCTGCAATGGTAAATCTCAGCTTAGGAACTCCGGTTACCAAACCGTTTAGGACAAGATGGTTCATTTTACGATACGAAATATGTCCGAGTTTCCTATGCCACAAGATAGAGTCAAGCTCTGTGTCTTTGGTAAGCAAGTAAGTAGCAACTGATGAGGTGGTTGTTGCCACGCTCATATCAATCTGATAGGTGTCGTTTGTCCTTGGCGCTCTCATCAGGATCCAATCATCAGGAACTTCAAAACCAGGCTTGAGAATCAAGCATTCATTCTTATAAAACATCACCGAGTACTCCTTGTCGCACATTTGGGAGACACTCAGCAGGTTATGCTTCAACTGCTCGCAAAAGTTGACATTGTCAAAACTGACACAACCATTTGATACCACGCCTTGACACGTGATACTGCTGCCTTTTTCTCCAGCAAAGGCCACATAGCCGCCTCTGAATGGTTTCACATCTTGAAGCAAGGCCATGTTTTCTTGTCATGTGCCGGGAGCATCCACTATCTACATACCAGCGGTTAGAGATAGTACCCTTCGGACGTCCCTGCATGAGTCACAAAAAGAATTAGTTAGATTTGGAGACCCAAGCCATATTGGTCTTGGGTCGTCCATCCTTTTCAAAATAAACTACCTCTTTTAACTCACAGTCGTGATGACTGTTCAAAATGGATGAATCTTTAAAAGAATTAGGACTAGGAGCTTGAGAATTTTTAGATTTGGCAGTCCAGGACCTCTTCTTTTTCTTATCCGGAACAGTAGACTTTGGTTTAACAACAGCAGGTGAACTTGTGGAAGCTTCACCTGATTGAATTGAAGTCAGCTGCTCTAGCTTTCTCAACCTCTTATTCCTTCTCCTCCTCTGTGGCTTAGAGAGTTTCACCACAGGTTTCTCACCAGTACGTGTACTACCAGAGGTAGATACACAAGACACGGCAGGTTGCTTTACCTTTGTTGAAACATATGGTTTGGTCTCAGATTTGATCTTAGGCTTTTCCATCGGTTTAACTGGTGGTTTCACCACATTTTGTTTTGGACATTTGGGAGGTTTCACTGATGGCGACTTAGGAATGACAGCCGGTTGTGAAACAATAGGCCGTTTCCCTTGGTTCTTTGAAGGACAGTTGTCTGTGTAAGTTCTCCTGTAAGGCTCATTAGATCTTGCATTAGATTACTCAGCCTTATGAGCAGGAGGAGTTGGTTTGTGAACAGGAGTTTGACCCGATACAGATTGGTTCTTGGGAGTATAGTATTTTTGCAAATTTTCTTTGTAACCAAGCCCATAGTGAGCTGAAAAACCTCTTTCTTTACTTGATTAAGATTTTTATACCCCCCATAAAGCATTACCTTTAATTTATCATTAGATTCAATGATATCGAGTTTAGTTAAAATACAGTTATCACTATTAGTGATAATGTTTTTCTTGACTTTATGTTCAGATAACAACTCCTCAGATACTACTCCTTCAGTGAAAGTGTTAACCGACCCATCATCAGAAGCAGTAACGAACTCCTCATCAGATGCGGAGTTGGCCTTACTTGAGGAATCATCCTTTTTAGTGGAGACATCCATTCCTGAGGACTTATCAAGACAGGTTAGATCAATGTCTACCAAGCTGTTGACAAACTTCCCGCTAACTGGTGGAGGAATGGCATTAGTACCCAACCCTAAGCCATTCATTTGCCTCACTACAGACTCGTAGTGTTCCACCACAAAACGAGAGTTTTTCAACTTCTAATTAGAACATTTCAACTGCAAGATCTCATTTTGCAGCTTGTTAATTTCATTGTTCCTTTTCTCTAACCCCTTATATGCAATGTCCAAGTGAAGCTGTTGATCGCTCATTTTTAGTGAATAATCACGTTTTTCAATGTTTCAATTGAATCTCTAAAACGTTTTTTGTTTTCTTTATAACATAGAGCTGCAATGCGAAGGGGTTCGACCTTGTCTTGAAGCTTAGAATTTTCAAGTTTTAAGCCTTGACATTTAGAACAAGAAATAACATAAAAAGGATTAGAATCTACCTCAGACGATGAACTTGTTGCTTCTCCAATGGCCATGAGGGCAACAACAGTAGTAGATTCCTCTTGATCAGCTACAGAAGCTTCCATTTCTTCAGCTTCCTTTTTCTCAGTTTCCATCAACTCCATGATCTCAGCCATGAGACCAACTTGAGTTTGTGCAATGATGGAATCTTCCAGATGAACACCCCAATCAAAGTTGTCGTCCTGTTGAGCTACCAGTGCATTGGATGTTCCACTTTGGCTTTGATTGTGGTTGTTTGAGTTGTTGTAGCCATGGCTGTTTCCTTGGCTAGGTCTGGTGAAACCCGAAGCCAGTGCTCTGTCTTTTTGACATTCACGAGCAAAGTGTCCATAGTTCAGACACTTGTAGCATTTGGCCTTGGATTTGTCAAAACCAACCTTGGCGTTAGAATGCCCGCCAATGAACTTTCTTCTTGTTCTGTTCAGGAAACGCTTGGCTCTTCTCAATATCATGGCCATATTCCACTGAATATCCATGTCCTCCATGTCATCAGGATCCACTTGATTAAAATCTTCTTCAATCGTCTCGGGATCTGTAAGCTTGCCACCTATGAAGTTCTCGTAGGCCAGCATACAAGATGAAAATAGTGCTACATGATCTTCAGCTATTTTGGCTATAGCTGATTGGTTAGCTGAAGTTGTAGTGGGAGGATTTCTTGAGGTATGTTGTTGATGAGATCCACAACCTGATCCAGATGCATAGCATGCATGACCACCACAACCGGTTGAGTGGTCTTCTTCTGTAGAGTTTCCAGAGAAAAGGGCAATTCCAGAGCCCGATGACTTGGTTGTAGAAGACGTCCCATGATACATAGAAGGGTCTTGTATCTGAGGTCTTCCTGAGCTCTCCTTCTTTCTTAGGTTCATGTTATGAGCTTGAACCTTTCCAATTGCCTCCTCCACTGTCATCTCATAGAATTTTGGATTCTCTCTCATTAAGGTTGTGTACATTTCAAACCTGGGTGGCAAAGCATCTAGAAATATTTCCACCAACTCTTCATCGGGATACTTGAGCTCAAAGGCTTTCAATTCTGTCTGCAGATGATAGAATCTAGAGATGAGGTCATCTAAAGACTCATTCTCCAAAAATCTAAAGCATTCATACTGCTTCCTGAGTAGATCTTGTTTACTCTTCTTGATATCACTATTCCCTTCGAATCTTTTCTGTAACGCCTTCCAAAGATCCTTAGAGTTTTCATAACCTCTGAAGCTGTGGAACAACTCCCGAGTTAATGCCATAGTGATTGAACCAAGAGCCTTCTTCTCTCGATCATAAGCTTTCTTTTCCTCTTCATCGAGTTTAGAGATAGGCTTAGGCAGTTCATCATCAAGATAAATGTGTGTGGGATGCTTATAGCCTTCAAGAATTGGAATCCATAACGAAGAATCAGTGTATGAAATGTAATGCTCAAAGCGTGCCTTCCAGTTAGAATAATCAATTACATTTAGCAGCTTTTGTTGATGCACTTTCCTGTGACAACACTCTGGATAGAGTCTAGGTTTGTATGTCTAATGTCTGTATTTTGTCTTTGTATGTAAGAGTCATTATGTAATAGTTTATCGAGTTGTATTTACTTTTACATAATGTGTTGTTGATTTCTTCCAAGTGTTGTGCGTACTTGTATGTGCGCAGGAGAAAGCTCATGTGTACTTAGCAAGTACGCAGGAAGACCTATGCGTACTTGTTAAGTACGCAGGAGTAATTGGTCCTGCGCACTTACTAAGTGCGCAGGCATCAGGTCAGTATAAATAGGATAGGTTGACAGAGGATAAGTACGCAGAACCATTTGTTCAGACGAACTCAGTTTTGCTAAGTACGCAGCTTGTATTCTCTCTGCAACCGTCGAGTGTTTATAATACAAAGAACGATTATTGTGACTCTTGTGTTCGGTTTACTTTGTTCAGTTAGACTCTCCACCTAGTCATGGGTATTCCGCACCCGGTCCGACTAGTAGACCACTTTCATGTGACGATCCACCACACCCGAGGGACCTACAAGTGGTATCAGAGCATTGCTCTTGAATTCGAGTGTTGTAAGTGAGTTTGGAGACATTTTTACTGAGTTTTACAAGCAAAGAGAGGTTATTTTGTTGATTTTTGTGATAAAAAAAAGGGGTAGCTCTTGAGCACTTTTTTAGAAGCAAAAATCTCTCAAAAACCGATTTTTGTTGTGTATTTGTGTGTTTTGAGCATCATAGGTTGGTTAGAAACTTGTTTCTGACCCTTTGGCTCAATTGCATTGATCATCAGACCATTTTTTACCAACTCCGGCGAGTTTCAGGTCACCGAAAAAGTTTGGTGAGAGTTGCTGAAAAGGTGTCCTGCGTACTTACCATTTTTGGCAAAAAGTACAGTTTTCTGCGAACTTGCTAAATACGCAAGAGTTATCTCCTGCGTACTTACAAGTGCGCAAGACTGAACTGCGAACTTAAGACTTATCCTGCGTACTTAACAATTTACTCCTGCGTACTTACAAGTACGCAAGGGCAAATATTAAATACGCAAGACCATTCATAAGTGCGCAAGGCCAATCCTAAGTGCGCAATAGCTACTGACTTTTCTGATTTTTGACCAAGTGTTCACCATGTCAAACCTTCAGAACCTTAGTAGTATGTTAAATTATGATAATGAAATCGGTACTCCACAGAAACCTCCCAAGTTGCTCAATGTAAACGATTATTCCAATTGGAAAGCCCGTTTTGAGCACTATATTTCATACACCGATTCATCGTTATGGATACCTATTCTTGAGGGATATAAGCATCCCACCCACTTGTATCTTGATGAAAACGTACCTAAGCCTATCTCTAAGCTGGATGCAGAAGAAAAGAAAATTTATGATCGAGAAAAGAAGGCATTGGGTTCAATCACTATGTCATTAACTCGGGATTTGTTCCACAGTTTCCGAGGATATGAATCTTCTAAGGATCTTTGGAAAGCTTTACAGAAAAGATTCGAAGGAAATAGTGACATCAAGAAAAGCAAGAGGGATCTGCTCCGGAAGCAATACGAGTGCTTCAGATTTATAGAAAATGAATCTTTAGATGATCTTATCTCTGGATTCTATCACCTATAAACGGAGTTGAAATCGTTTGAGCTTAAATATCCAGAAGAGGAAATGGTGGAAAAGTTTTTGGATGCTCTGCCACCGAGATATGAGATGTATACAACCCTGATGAGGGAAAGTTCAAAGTTCTACGAGATGACAGTATATGAGGCAGTCGGTAAGATTCAGGCTCATAACATGAATCTTATAAAAAGGGAGAATTCTGGAAGACCTCAGATACAGGACCCTTCCATGTATCACGGGACGACTTCCACTTCAATGTCTTCTGGCTCTGGGATTGCACTCTTTACTGGAAAATCCATTGAAGAAGACCACTCTAATGGTTGTGGTGGTCATGCATGTTATGCATCAGGATCAGGGTTTGGATCTCATCAACAAAATCAACAAAACTCAAAGACTCCTCAGAATACGTGCTCAGCCAACCAGTCAGCTATTGCCAAGATAGATGAAGATCATGTAGCACTATTCTCATCTTGCATGCTGGCATATGAGAATTTCATTGGTGGAAAGCTAACGGATCCTGAGACTATTGAAGAGGACTTCAATCAAGTGGATCCTGATGATATTGAAGACATGGATATTCAGTGGAATATGGCCATGTTACTGAGGAGGGCCAAGCGTTTCCTTAACAGAACAGGAAGAAAGTATATTGGCGGGCATTCTAATGCCAAGGTTGGATTTGAAAAATCCAAGGCCAAGTGCTACAAGTGTCAAAACTATGGACACTTTGCTCGTGAATGTCAAAAGGACAGAGCATCGGCCTCTGGTTTTACCAGACCTAGCCAGGGAAACAGCCATGGCCAAAACAACCAAAGCCACCACAATCATACCCAAAGTAATCAGTCCAATGCACTGGTCGCACAGAATGACGAAAATTTTGATTGGGGTGTGCATCTAGAAGACGCCATCATTGCTCAAGCACAGGTTGGTCTCATGGCAGAAATCATGGAGCTGATGGAGGCCGAGAGGAAGGAGGCCGAGAGGAAGGAAGCTGAAGAAGAGGAATCTTCTGAATCTGAAGAAGAGGAAGCTTCTGTAGCTGATGAAAAGGAGTCTACCACTGCTGTCGCTCTCATGGCAATTGGAGAAGGACAAAGTTCATCATTTGAGGTAGATTCTAACCCTTTCTCTGTTATTTCTTGTTCTAAATGTCTAGGGCTAAAAAATGAAATTTCTGATCTCCAAGACATAATCGAACCCCTAAAGTTGGCAGCTAAAAATTACAAAATGAATGAATAACGTTTTAAAGAATCAGTTGAAATGCTACAGAAAGAAAAACAAGACTATTCTTTAAAAATAAGCGACCAACAGGTTCATTTGGACATTGCGTATAGGGCTTTGGAAAAGAAGAACAATGAAATTAACAAAATGCAAAATGAGATCTTGCAGCTCAAATGCACTAACGAGAAATTGAAAAACTCTCGCTTCGTGGTGGAACACTACGAATCCGTGGTGAGAAAAATGAATGGCCTAGGACTTGGTACCAATGCCATTCCTCCACCAATAAGTGGGCAGTTTGTCAATAGCTTGATAGACATTGATCTCACTTGTCTAGATGAGCCCTCTGATAAGGATGATTCCCCTAAAAAGGATGAATCCTCAAGTAAGGCTAACTCCACATCTAGTGAGGAGTATGTTACTGCTTCTGAGGATGGGTCGGTTAACACTTGCCTTGAAGGAGTAGTTTCTGAGGAGTTGTTGACTGAACAGAAAGTCCAGAAAAACATTATCACTAATGGTGATAATTGCATTTTAACTGAACCTGATATCATTGAAACAAATGATAAACTTAAGGGAATTCTTTACGGGGGTTTTAAAAATATTAACCAAGCTAAGAAAGAGGCTTTTTCATCTCATTATGGGCTGGGTTACAAAGAGAATTTGCAAAAGTATTATACCCCCAAACATCAAACTGTAAAAGTTCAAACTTCTGTTCATAAACCAACTCTTCCTTCTCACAATGGTGAGTTTTCTAAGGCCAGAACTAAAGAGCCTTACATGAGAACTTATGTTGACAAGAGGAATTGCTTTCACTGTGGCTTGGTTGGTCACATTGTTGTGAACTGTCCTTCTAAGAACCCAGGGAAACGGCATGTTGTTTCACGACCAGCTGTTATCCCTAAGTCGCCAGTAGTGAAAGCTCCTATCAGACCAAAGCAAAATGTGGTGAAACCACCAGTGCAACCGATAGCTAAGCCAAAGATCAAATCTGAGGCCAAGCCATCTGTTGTAAGAAAGGTAAAGCAACCTGCTGTACCTCGTGTGTCTACATCTGGTAGTACACGCACTGGTGAGAAACCTGTGGCTAGACTCTCTAAGCCATAGAGAAGAAGAAGGAATAAGAGGTTGAGAAAGCTGGAACAGCTGAATAAAGCTCAATCAGGTGAAGCTTCCACAAGTTCACCGGCTGTGATTGAACCAAAGTCTCCTGTTCTGGTTAAGATTCAAAAGAGATCCTGGAACAAGAAAGTTAAAGATTCTCAATCTCCTGTTCCCAATTCCTCCAAAGATTCACCAATTTTGGACAGTCATCATGACTGTGAGTTGAAAGAAGTAGTTTATTTTGAGAAGGATGGACGACCCAAGACCACAATGGCTTGGGTCTCCAAATCTAACTAATTCTTTTGTTACTCGTGCAGGGACGTCCGAAGGGTACTATCTCTAACCGCTGGTATGTAGATAGTGGATGCTCCCGGCACATGACAGGAAACATGGCCTTGCTTCAAGACGTTAAACCATTTAGAGGCGGCTATGTGGCCTTTGCCGGAGAAAAAGGCGGCAGTATCACGTGTCAAGGCGTGGTTTCGAACGGTTGTGTTAGCTTTGACAATGTCAACTTCTGCGAGCAGCTGAAGCATAACCTGTTGAGTGTCTCACAAATGTGTGACAAGGAGTACTCAGTGATGTTTGACAAGTCAGAATGTCTGATTCTCAAACCCGGTTTCAAAGTTCCTGATGACTGGATTCTGATGAGAGCACCAAGAACAAACGACACTTATCAGATTGATATGAGCGTGGCAAAAACCACCTCATCAGTTGCTACTTGTTTGCTTACAAAATCGACAGAGCTTGACTCCATCTTGTGGCATAGGAAACTCGGACATATTTCTTATCGTAAAATGAATCATCTTGTCCGAAACGGTTTGGTAACCGGGGTTCCTAAGCTGAGATTTACCGTTGCAGAAGACTGTATGCCTTGTAAAAAGGGCAAACAGCAACGGAAGTCTCACAAGCCCAAGCTCCAAAACTCTATTGATACCCGTTTGGAGCTATTACACATGGATCTGTTTGGCCCCATAAGTATCAGGAGTATTGGAGGTAAGTCGTTCTGTCTAGTTGTAACTGATGATTTCTCACGTTTTTCTTGGGTGCATTTTTTAGGTACAAAAGATGAGACTGCTGATATTCTTCAATACTTGATCCTGAGCTTGGAATCTCTTTGCAAGCTGAAAGTTAGAAGAATAAGGAGTGACAACGGAACTGAGTTCAAGAATAATTTGATGGAACTTTTCTGTCTCAAGAAAGGGATCCGTCACGAATTCAGCGCGCCGTACATGCCTCAGCAGAATGGAGTTGCTGAACGGAAGAACAGAACACTGATTGAGACTGCAAGGACTATTCTGTCAGATGCAAAGCTTCCTGTCACTTTCTGGGCAGAAGTAGTAAATACAGCTTGTCACGTCTTAAACAGAGTTTTGGTGGTGAAAAGACACAACAAGACTTGTTATGAGTTGATCAACAATCGACTTCCCAATCTTGATTACCTAGTTCCTTTTGGTAGTCCTTGTTCCTTGTTGCTGCAGTATAAAGACCGTCAATCTAAATTTCATGCGAAAGCGGTGGAAGGCATCTTCTTAGGATATGTTGCCAATTCGCCCTGCAAGAGAGTGTACAACATAGGAACTCGTACTGTCGAGGAATGGTTCGAAGTGGATTGTAGTAAACACAGCATTCCACCAGAACCAAAAGGTCCAGCTTGGGGTTTTGATTATGATGCGCTATTCAAGTCTTTCAATCTTCCTGAGCTATCTGCAGAAGACGCCGAAAATGTTTATAATCTATTGAATGGCGGCAGTTTTTCTACTCGTGCTACTGTACCAATTATAACTCTTGATTCCAATGCTGCATCTGCATCTGAAACTCATGACAGTGATAACAGTGAAAGTGTTCATGTTGTTGGAGATGACGCTCAAGCCAATCCTAACACAACTGTAGGAAATGAAGCTCCAGCTGATCCAATTAACATTGAATCTTCTTCTGCTGAAACACAGGAAATGGGGGAGTTGAGCACAAATCTAGATCCAGAAATTCAAGAACCAATTGTACCGGAGATGAGAGTGCATAGGAATCATCCAATCGACAACATTATTGGTGATCCTTATGCCGGTGTTCAGACTCGTCATAGAACCATCACTGAGAACACCAGTCTTTACACAGAGATATTTGACACTGGTGTCATGGAAACATGTCTGCATGCTGCATTCGTGTCCCAGATAGAGCCGAAGAATGTGAAGGAGGCTCTCACTGACAACTGCTGGATTGAGGCGATGCAAGATGAATTGTCCCAATTCCAAAAGTTGCATGTATGGGATTTGGTTGACTTGCCAAAAGGCTTTCAGCCAATTGGAACCAGATGGGTGTTCAAATGCAAGACGGATGATCGTCATGTAGTTGTGAAGAACAAGGCAAGATTGGTTGTTCAGGGTTTTTATCAACAAGAGGGCTTAGATTACACAGAAGTATATGCCCCAGTTGCTAGAATTGAGGCCATTCGACTGTTCTTGGCTTATGCCACATATGTCGGCTTCAAGGTCTACCAACTTGATGTGAAGAGTGCTTTCCTTTATGGTAAAGTTCATGAAGAAGTCTATGTCACTCAACCTCCCGGTTTTGAAGATCCGCATAATATCAATAAAGTGTACAAGCTCGACAAAGCACTTTATGGTCTTCATCAAGCACCGAGGGCATGGTATGAGACACTATCAAAGCATTTACTGTCTAATGGTTTCGACCGTGGGCAGATTGACTCGACTCTCTTCATAAGGAAAGCAGGAGGTGACATTCTTCTTGTGTAAGTATATGTCGACGACATCATTTTTGGGTCGACCAATGAAGGGATGTGTAGGGATTTCGAAAAGGTGATGAAGTCCAAGTTTGAAATGAGCAATATGGGTGAACTGTCGTTCTTCCTGGGTCTGCAAGTCAGTCAAAGAGAGGATGGCATTTATCTACATCAAACTAAGTACGTGCAGGACATCTTATCAAAATACAAGATGAGTGATAGCACTACTTATGGCACACCAATCCCAGTCAATCATGGTTTGCATCCTGACAAAGATGGGTAGGATGTAGACAGCAGGTTGTACCGTGGGATGATCGGATCACTTATGTATCTCACAGCTTCAAGACCCGATATTATGTTTGCTATATGCTTGTGCTCAAGGTTTCAGTCTCAACCGAAGGAGTTACATATGATAGCTGTGAAGAGGATTTTCAGATACCTGAAAGGGAAACCCCGATTGGGTCTTTGGTACTCCAAGCAGCAGTCATTCGACTTCAAAGCCTACACTGATTCAGATTATGGCGGTTGTAACCTTGATAGAAAGTCAACTTCTGGCGGATGTCAATTCTTGGGAGACAGACTGGTCTCCTGGCAGTGCAAGAAGCAGTCAACGGTTTCTGTCTCAACTTGTGAAGCAGAATACATTGCTGCAGCTAGCGGTTGTTCTCAGATATTGTGGATTCAGCAGCAATTGCGAGACTACGGCTTGAACTTCACTGGAACTCCTTTATTCATTGACAATAATGCCACCATGTCCATCACAAATAACCCGGTGAAACATTCCAAAACTAAGCATATTGAAATTCGCCATCATTTCATCCGTGATTGTGCTGAAAAGCATTTAATTGAACTTGTAAAGGTTCACACGGATGACAATCTTGCTGACCTTTTCACAAAGGCATTTGATCGGTCCAGTTTTGAGCATCTTGTCAACTTGATAGGAATGTTCAATCCCGAGTGAAAAATTAATTTTCTTAAATCAATTCAATTCATGGAAGTTAAATTTTATTTCTTTTAAATTTTTCTGTATAGTTCTGTTAGTTTAAAATACTTTACCAAAAAAAATAAAAAATAAAAAAATAAATAAAAAAAAATAAAAAAAAATGGAGAAAATTTCAAAAAGTTCACTTGAGAAACGAGGAAATGATAGTACATCTGAAATGATCTAACCATCATAGACTGCTCATATGGGAAATGATTGCGTCATGTTTACTTAATTGTTTAAATTATTATGTTTTTAATCTGTTTACTTACAAGTAATTTGAATTGTCAGTAGGTTGTATGCGTCTTTGAATCACTAGTAGTGTGGAAACTAAATCTAAATTACAACTGTGATTTGAACCCATGTTTGCAAGTGTGTGTGTGTAAAAGAATAGAAAAGATCATTATCAGATAAAGGATGTTAGATTTTGGCAATAATTTTCTTTTGAGATCAGTTTCGGGTTATGTTGTTAGCACAATTAATGCGGTTCATCTCACTGCCCATACTCACAAGTATGCAAGGAGAGATTGAATCAAGACATGTCTCTACATCAACCGTTGAGCATGTATTCACCCTTGAATCATTCCTGGTTCATTGAAATCAAATCCAGATAAAAGTTGGATCCCGTTACCTTATAATCAAACACCATGTTCATTATCCCGAATCATCATACCGATATTCAAAGAAGAAAATCACATGAAACCAAGACAATTGAATCACTCGATTCTGAATCTTATGATTCTTGATAATCCTTATGGATTCTGCTTGATTTTTCTGTGCTAATTGATGTAACTTCATTCTGAAAATTAAGAATATCATTAGAAAAATCTTAGATGCCTTGAGATAGTGCAAAATATCATAGCATTTAAGTGGGGTACACGTTGTATATTTTATAATTAATAACTTAATACACAAGAACATGATACAAAGATGCGTATAGTTTCAAATCTTATAATATTGTCAACTTGAATTACTTGTTTATGTGCTTATTACGTAAGAATAAAGAGTAATACATGACATGAACCCATATTCTTTGATGTTTATATTGTATCGTTTTTTGCTAAAAATTAGCCTGATATGATCCTCTGCTCGTGTCTTTGATCAAAAATAGCTTGTGTGAATACTTGTATATTTCTATCTAGAAAAGAACAAAAAGAGTTTAAGTTTATGCATTGTTTAAGTTTAATTCAGAAAAAGCCAAAAATATTTTATGTTTAACCTTCATGAATTGTATTTGAATCCTCCCGATTGAATATTTTTATCTTGTTCGTTATTTGACTTGAAAATCTTCATAATTCTGAGTTGAAAATTGCGCACTTAAAGTTTCTGCGCACTTGTCAAGTACGCACGAAGTAAGACTTGCGCACTTAGCAAGTACGCAAGAGTTAATTCCTGCGTACTTGTTAAGTACGCAAGAGTTAATTCGTGCGCACTTAGCAAGTACGCACGAACAATATCAGTGGGGTATAAAGCAGACACTTAGAAAATTTTCAGGTTTACTCATTCAAACCAAATTTTTTCCCCCCTGCGATTTTTCTCTCAAAATCGAGTGTGTTCAAACCCGTTTTTCATCCTGTCCACCTTATCATCTTCGTATTTCATCTCTTTGGTGAGAATCTAGGCCGATTCCATCCATAGATTCGTGATTTTTGGACCGATTTTTGACTTAGAATTTTTAGGTTAAATCCGTCAAATTTTTGGGGTCAAATGGGTTGTTTGGGTAACTAATGTCACTAACATGTTATTAGATTGCCTAATCGATCATACTTTTTCCCTTTGGTCATCGATTGATTCGACGGGTTGAAGTCGAACCGTCAGTGGGTCGTTCGACGACCTAGGTCAAAATTTAATCGTGATTTAGTGGTTAATGGTGTTGATAATGGTACCATAGGTTAGAATCCCTGATTCCGACCTAGTGGCTACCAAATCAACCCGCATTTTGAACGAATTTAAATCTTTGAAATTTTTGCTAAGGGTTGTTCTTGCGCACTTAGCAAGTACGCAAGAAGTAATTCCTGCGTACTTGTTAAGTACGCAAGAGTAAAATCCTGCGCACTTGCTAAGTGCGCAGGACCAACACTTAGAAAATTTTTCTAAGTCTGAAAATTTTTTCAAAGTGTAACTACTATTCTATGTCATGTGTGTCTATTTCCATTGTTATAAATTGTTCTGATTATGTTTTCTGTGTGTGTTTGTAGATAATGGCTCGTGCATTCACTGACGAATTCAATCTGTTGGCGCACACTGAACCAGAATGGAAAGGGGCAGCCTTACAATATAGAGAGATTGTGGACTTTCTGAACAGATCTAAAATAAGTTATGCAATCTCGGCTAATCCAACAGTCTCAAGACCATACTTAGAACAATTCTGGGAGACTGCAGAGCACGATTGCACAGTATCCCCTAATGTCATAAGGGCTACTGTTGATGGTCGGGCTATTGCAATCTCTGAAGATACAATCAGACGAGTACTGCAGTTCAGAGACCTTGCCACCGACCCGACATCCTATCCAGATTACTACGTGGATGGGTGTTGGAGGCAGAGAATGGGATATGTCGGGGAAAGGGACTATGCTTCTTACAAGAAAATGTGGGTATTAGATCAATGACGTTATTTTGCCCACATCATGATCATGTGCATCTCATCCAGGAAAGCAGGGAAAGATGCGATGGGTCATGACCTTGCAGCAGCCATGGTGGGCTTGTCTCTCAATCGGGGCTACAACTTCTCACGCTTTATTTTCAAAGCAATTAATGACCAGATAAATACAACTGAGAGATTTAGGTTCCTTTTATACCCGAGGTTTGTGCAACTTTTGATCGATGATGCATTTCCAAACCTGCGTGCTATTGGGGAGAGACTGCAAGTGAAAAGGGTGGCCAAGAGAGTCTTTGCACAGTTTCTAAAGCCAGGCAGTGTAGAACCTACCCCTGAGCATACTGAACTCTTCGGGCACCTGATTAATGAAGCATACGTCGCTCCGGAGGACTGGAACTGGTATAGTCCCAACTCGGGACCAGAGATGAGTGATCACTCTGATGAAGAACAAGATGAAGAGAATGAGGATGATGAAGGTAATGATGAAGGTAATGATGAAGGTAATGATGAGGGTGATGATGAAGGTGGTGTTGGTGGTGCTGAGGAATCCGATTCGGAGGCTACAGAATCAGATTTTTCTGATTCCGATGATGCACCATCACAGGCACATCCGAGGAGACGGGCACAGGTAACCCAGCCTGCGTCATCTTCAAAAAGAAAGAGACAAAGCTCCAGTAGCGAAAATGAGCCGGATTCCGACTCTGACGCTGCTTTACAAAGACAGAGGCATGAGAGCACCAACAAGAAAAGGGGCGATAGGCAAGAGGTTGCCATCCCCAGGGTTGAAGAGATTCCAACTGTGCAACCAGTACAAGTTGAAGCTGCCATTCCAGAATCTACCCAACCAGAACAGCAACTGTATAGCAGGAGGAGAAGGCCAATAGTTCAAACAGATGTGGCAGTCACGGCGGTCACAGAGGAGATTCCTGTGACGGTGACCCTCCCTACTCCAACCGTCCAGGTGACGGTGACTGCTCCACTTTTCACGGAGTCAGTCACCATCACCCCAACCATAACTCCCATCATTACATTCCCCATCCCAACACCCACCAAAGAGCCGTCAGGTCAACCCTTCAACTACGGTGATTTCTCACAGGGGTTCGACTTTGACACAATCTTCTCTTCCTCCATCCACAACGCCGAAGCCTCATCATCTAGGCATCCGGATCCAAATGAAGCTAGGATCGATGTGCTAGAAGCCCAAGTTGTTGGCTTGTTGAAGACTATTCAAACGTCAAAGGAGGAGTCTGATGCTCAACAAGCACAGATAAACTCTCTGGCAGATGAAGTTAGGATTCTGCGTAGCCAGAGAACGGGGACTGATGAACGGCTGAAGAATGTGATGGCGCAGAATGAACTATTAATGAAGACGAATGAAATGATTCTGGCCCACAGAACTTCAATTGAGCTAAGGCTGGATGCTCAAAGGCAGGAGCACGCTACTATGGTCAAATTGATTGCAGAACTGACCGAGAAGCTAGGTGCTCAGGGGGAGAAGGAAAAAGAAAAATCCACCGGTGCAGAGGGTTGTCATCCAGTCAATTTGACTAAGGATGATGACAAAGACAAGGATCCTGAAGTCGGTCCTAGTGGAGGTGATCACCAAGCTTCGGCAATTGTGCCCATCTCTACTACGACAATGGCTGAGGGGGAGTCTACTACGCAAGAGGGTGGTGATACCTCAGGAGGTGGTGGTGGCGGTGATAAAGGGAAGTCAGTGGCTGAAGAGATTCTATGTCTCGAGCCTGACTATTCTAAAGAAGCACAGATCGATGCTCTCCTTAATCTGGAAGAAGGAGAGATCGACTCTGGTGATGATTGGAACGATGATGACGATGATGTGGTGATAGAGATTCCCAAGGGCGACGGGGAACTAGAGTACGAGTTAGAGGATGGTGAGATCTTTGAAATACCATCGCTCGTATCTCTGCTCGAAACATACACAGGCTCAGTTGATACAGCAAGTAATGTTGAAGCTACAACTGATGCCCCCCCCCGGTCGACCCTATACCTGGGGACCCCGAGGCACAAAAAGAGAAAGACATGCCTTCTGCATCTACAAAGGGTCCAGCTCCAGTGTGGCAAAAGACGTCTATCAAAGACAAGTATGGAGCGACAGGTATGATCTTAGCTGTCAGGTTTGAGGAGGACAAGCAGTTGTTCGCCATCAAAAGATCTGGAGGGGTTCAATACTTGAAACCAACCAGTGAGGCGTTCAACTCTTTGCCCAGGTACGACCTAGTTAACCTTGCAAACCGCGACCTGCTGAATCATTCAAATCATGCAGTAGCAATGGGTTTGTGGAGTATACTACAGCGTGAAGCAAGAACGGGAAAGTATGAATATCTCAAGCCTCAAGTGCCCAGAAGAGTCAAGGATAAGCATGCAGTGCATCCTGTGACTAAGAAGCCGTTAAAGAGATTGGTATACAAGCCAGTGCGATGTGAAACTAAGATTCCCCTGAGCAAGTTACCTCAGGATATTCTTGGTGACATGTGGTACTGGTACGTTGATCCAAATACGGGCGAGGCTGTGATCATGGGTAAAGGTAAGTCAGATAGTGGAAACATAGTGCCAAAGGAAGTGATCAGGGTTTTTGATGAAGTCTGCTTCATCAATTTCTCTGTGAACGATCTGGAGGTACTAGCAGACAAATTCTGCATCCACACTGACGAATGGACAAAGCTTCTCTTGGCCAAATACGACAAGTTAATCAAGTTCTGTCTTGATTACAAAAAGAAGATGGAAGCTAAGGAAGCAGTGCTGTGAAGACTGAAGATTGAAGACTGAAGACGATGAAGATCCCGAGCTGTTGTCAAGGGGGAGTTTGTTGATGCACTTTCCTGTGACAACACTCTGGATAGAGTCTAGGTTTGTATGTCTAATGTCTGTATTTTGTCTTTGTATGTAAGAGTCATTATGTAATAGTTTATCGAGTTGTATTTACTTTTACATAATGTGTTGTTGATTTCTTCCAAGTGTTGTGCGCACTTGTATGTGCGCAGGAGAAAGCTCCTGCGTACTTAGCAAGTACGCAGGAAGACCTATGCGTACTTGTTAAGTACGCAGGAGTAATTGGTCCTGCGCACTTACTAAGTGCGCAGGCATCAGGTCAGTATAAATAGGATAGGTTGACAGAGGATAAGTACGCAGAACCATTTGTTCAGACGAACTCAGTTTTGCTAAGTACGCAGCTTGTATTCTCTCTGTAACCGTCGAGTGTTTATAATACAAAGAACGATTATTGTGACTCTTGTGTTCGGTTTACTTTGTTCAGTTAGACTCTCCACCTAGTCACGGGTATTCCGCACCCGGTCCGACTAGTAGACCACTTGCATGTGACGATCCACCACACCCGAGGGACCAACAGCTTTGACGGTTTCTGAGGAGTACTGATCTCATTGTCATAGTTTAAAAGGTTTCCAAGGTTCTGAAAATTCGACATGGTGAACACTTGGTCAAATTTCAGAAAAATCAGAAACACTTGCGCACTTGATATTAGCCTTGCGCACTTAGAGGAATGATCTTGCGTATTTAAGATTTTCTCTTGCGTACTTGATAAGTACGCAAGTGTAAATGATAAGTACGCAGGATATAACTTAAGTAAGCACAAGACTAGTCTTGCGTATTTAGTAAGTACGCAAGAGATTATTCTTGCGTATTTAGTAAGTACGCAGCAAGACTATACTTTTTGCCAGATTTGGTAAGTACGTAGAACACCTTTTCACCAACTCTCACCAAACTATTCCGGTCACTGGAAAACGCACCGGAGATGGCAAAAATCGGACTGATGAACAATCAAACTGAGCCAAAGGGTCAGAAACTTGTTTCTAACCAACCTTTGATGCTCAAAACACTCAAAATACACAACAAAAGTCGGTTTTTTGAGTGATTTTTGCTTCTAAAATAGTGCTCAAGAGCTACCCCAATTTTATCACAAAAATCAACAAAAACACCTCCTTTTGCTTGTAAAACTCTATAGAAAGCTCTCCAAACTCACTCACAACACTCGAAATGAAGAGCAACGCTCTGATACCACTTGTAGGTCCATCGGGTGTGGCGGATCGTCACATGCAAGTGGGTCTACTAGTCGGACCGGGTGCGGAATACCCGTGACTAGGTGGAGAGTCCTACGAAACAAAGTAAACCGACAAGATAATCACTATAAACGTTCGTCTATTATAAACACTTGAAGGTTACAAAGAGAAGTTCTGAGATTACAAAGTTCTGCGTATTTGCTAATCTGAATGCGTATGACTGCGTACTTATCTACTGTCAACCATTCCTATTTATACAAGACCTGATGCCTGCGCACTTAGCAAGTGCACAGGGCAATTTGCTCATGCGTACTTAGTAAGTACGCATATGTATTCTTGCGTACTTGCTAAGTACGCAGGAACTACTTCCTGCGCACATACAAGTACGCAAAACACTTAGAGAAAACAGCAACAGTCAATATGTAAAAGTAAATACAACTCGATAACTAATACATACAGACACTTACAAACAAAGACAAATACATACATGAAAGTACTAAAATAAGACTCTAACTATCCATAATCTATCCAGAGTGTTTGTCACAGGAAAGTGCTTCAACAAAGTGTAATATCAAAATACACATGGGCAATTTCCAAACTTGTTTCCTCTTAAGCTACTTTTTTTTCTATCTCAGATGGTTGATCAACAAAACAAGAAACTTCTGTAATCCTGAAATAATAGAGTTTCTTAGAAATTTCAAAATGTTTGTTATGGAAAACTAGTAATTTTCTAACCTGTCGCCCCCCGTCATTGGGAAACAACTCGCCCACCTCCATCAGTCGAGAACCAAAACAAAATGGTGAGCAAATCGGTGTTCATGGCTTCATCGTTTACCGGAGAAGTGATTTGTTAATAATTACTATGACATCTGACAATTTTCAGGTTATTTACCGTATAACCTTAGAACGCGTTTATAAGTTAATTAAATGTGACTTAGACTTACTTTCTATTAATTAGGTCATTATAAAGTCTAGCAAAGCCCTTCGTATGCATAGGTTTGCATTTCGTGAAATTTCAGAAATTTCGGTACCGCGTATTGGTAAAATGTCCGTATTTAGCGTTGGTGACGACCCGGTTAAATTAATAACATCAATTTTGATGAAAATTTTATAAATTAAATTATATTAGTGGATTATATATGAAAATTATGTGCTACTTGTTAAATATCACTTTCGGTGATTTTCGTTGCGTTTTACCCGGTACAGTCGTGTACCGAATGAGTTAAAATGAATTGTTAGCAAAAATTATTATTTTTACTAATTATGATAGCAAATAATTAGTGGGTATTTTACATATTTTTATTTTGATGAAAAACCATGTTTAAAGTGGTAAAATTTTATAAAAGTGTTGTAACTTTTATAAAATGTCGCCTACACTTGTGTGATGTAGTTTTTATAAAATAAATGAGTTTCTAGAAGTCCTCTCTCCCAAAAAGTGCAGCTATAAAGTGGGTCCCACACCCTAATCAAGTGTTAAACACACTCATTTGATTCCTTACACACTTTGTACAAAACAACACTCCACAAATTTGATCATCACATTGCATGGATTTCTAATGGATGATGTCAAATCCTCTCTCTTCTCCCCTCTCTCCTCTCTTGGCCGAAATCCATCCCCTACTCCCTATAAATACCCCTTCAAACTTCATTTGCAACTCCACACTGTCTCTACTACTCTCTCTAAGTGTTCTTGCAAGTATTCTTGACTTTTTGGTGTTCTTGGAGCATTTTCTTGAATATTCAAGTGTGTGGAGCCAAGTACCCAAGAAAACCATCCATCATCTTGCATATTCTCTATTAATCTCCCTTGATTTAGTCAAGTGGTATGATTCTTCATCTCTTTCTAATTTTTCTTAAAGAAAGATTCGATTTTTGAAAGTACTTTTCACCTTTGGTAAAAGAATTTTTATGAACTATTAAAACAAGAAAATAATGAGTCTTTATTGAAGATTTTCATGGATGTATTTGTATGTATGGATGTCGTATACATGCATGTATGTTTATATGTTCATATCTTGCAAAATGTTGATGATTAGTGTTAGATCTTTGCATGCAATCCAATGTTTTGTTATGGATCATTTCAAAACAGAAAATAAAGTGTATTTTTATATAAAAACTTGTTGTCTTATATATTGATCGTTATTTGTTATGATAGGTTGATTGTTTTTAGAAATTCTTGTTCATAAAGCATGATAAAAGCTAGGTTTATTCATTGATTATTTAGATTGATTAAAATCTAGAAATATGATGTTAAATATGATGTATTATGGTTCTAATAACCAGGTTTAAAAGTGTTATTTATGTTGTGATGATTTGCTAAGTGTATGACATGTTTATATTGCTTAAAAGATGCTAAAAGGGTAGTTTTTTTGTATGAAAATATATTGATTTTGTAAATCTAGAATCATGGTTGTAATAAGATGATATTTTATGTCTAAAATATAGATTTTTAGTAAAATATATGATTCTTGGTGTTTGGATGCGTTTCGTTAGGTTTTATGCTAAACTAGTCGATTAAAACGGTAGTTTTCGGCATGAAAATATCCGATAGAGACGCTCGGTTCACTTCTTGATTTTGGAAATCTCTCCAAAAGGCTATTGGTACTCGATTGGATTTAAGCACGGCTTACTATCCGTAAACTGATGGTCAAACCGAGCGAACAATCCAAACTCTTGAAGACATGGTTAGAGCTTGTGTAATTAAATCTGATTTTGAGAAGCAAGTTTGGATATAATTTATGGTTAAAATACACCTCTTAAGTTATATAACGAGTTCATGCTATGAAATATGCATGTGCACTTGTCGATTGACGTTTCGATTGCTACGTATGTGTTAGAAATTGTCATGTTTAGGTACTCTATGCCAAGATAATGAAAGATTATTTTTTTTATAAAATATATTTTATTACGTACATTTTGACGATATATGAACTCATGTGTTAGAAATTTGGAAGTTAGTTCCTTAAAAGTTAGTCGTTTTGCTTGAAAAGTGCTTATGTGCAAATATTGTGACTTAAGTGTTTTTACATGTGATTTAAGAATTATGAGCATATGTGTAAATATAAGTGTTATTAGTTTATATTGTTGATAATTAAGAACACTTGATGTCTTCGTATGTGTGTTTGATCCACCGTTTTTCGTTAAAAACATAACCGCATGTCGAAGTCACCAACGGGTCGTTTAAGCAAATATTTTTCGAAAATATTTCTAAGTCTAGTAGGTTAGGTGAATAAATTTCGTGTAAGACTTGTAGTTCGATTATTAAAGTGGCCTTCGTGTTTAGAGCACCGTTAGCGTTCGTGGGCGTAGTTTGCTAGCACTTGTTTTTCCGTCGTTCGTTAACAAGGTGAGTTTTTCATGGCCCCTTTTTATACTACTTGTTGTTTTATAAACTATGGGGGAAGAACATGCTTTTGTTCATTTATCATGATATTGGACTTACGTTATGTGTTCGTTTGATGGTCTCGAGTAACGGCATTCTTTATGTATTCATGTATTCGTTCATAAATAACCTCGTCGTTATAATCATTAGCCTCGTGTAGCCCACAAGGTGTGTTAATAGATCTATTTGGGTCTGACTTCCCACTCTCATGATCAGTAGCGCTGATCGATCATTCGTACGAGATAATATATTTTGAAAGGATTCATCGGGACATATTGTATTCGTGTCTCGGTTTGATTATAAGCTGTAGGTACTGTCATCATGTTGTATTCCTTGCAAGCTTATGACATATCACATGTTTGTCCAAGTTACATGATAGTTCGTAAAAATTCGTTTATGTTTTCGTTTAAACCCGTGAAACTCGCTCAACTTTATGTTGATGTTTTTAAGCATGTTTTTCAGGTACTTAAATGCTCTCGCGCGGTTATGAAAATGGGCTTTTGGGCAAACACTTGCATCGGAGTTTCATTGGGACTTTTAAACTTTATTTTTGATCCTCGTTCGTTGGATCATGAACACTCTTGTTTAGATTTTAATGTCTTACAATTTGGATAATTTGTAAGACATATCTTTATTTTGTTAAACCTTTCCGATGTTTTAAATAAATGTGTTAGCTTATTATCATTGGGCTCCAACTTATGTGACCACCATGCTTACGTCTCGTTTCCGCTGCGAATCATCGTTTTCGAGGTGTGACAGAAGTTGGTATCAGAGCCCGTGGTTATAGCGAACTAGAAAATGTTTTCCTAAAAAAATCTAGACTATAACATTTAAAAATTGGGTTTTTGGGTTAAATACGTTTTCATACCGTGTGCATCTTATATTAGGAGTAAGTGTTAGTATTTAGGTGGTATTAGGATATTTCCTCTAGCTTTCTTATGTGCCTTAAATGTGTTGCATACGTACGTGCTTACATTTATTGGCAAATAAATATTCCGTGTCACAGATTTCTCTTTCGCCTTCCATCATCTCGATCTCTTCTAATAGTGAGCCAGATTTCTCACCTGTTTCGCCGATGTCTTCATATTCTGTTCTTGATTTTTGATTTGACCCGAGAACGTCGAATTTTACTAATCACCCGTATTATGGGAATGGGTGGATAGAAGAATTTGAAGACGAAGAGGTACCATCTGGTGAAGAGAAACTTGAAGATGAAGAGATACCGACTAGTGAGGAAGGAACTGAAGATGAAGAGGAGCCTAACGAAGAGGAATCTGATGATGAAAATGAGTCTAGTGAGGAAGAGCCAGTTGAGATGAGACCTTTCGTTGAGGAACCAATGAAGGAAACTCTAGTTGTTGAGATAGGCAATAAGGAGACTCTAGCTAGTGATGAGCCTACTCTGGTGATTCTCGTGACTATTAGCCATGTTCATGAGAACGATGAGGTTATGACTGCCATTGAGCCTGTTAGGCCAACTACAGGAGAGTTACGTCTTCCATCTCATCGGTCTTATCGTGCACATCCTGAAGGTCCACTTCTTAAGTTTACTGCTAGGAAGACCGTGTTGCTAGTAAAGAAGAGGAAACTGGCCGATAGAGATGACGACGATGCGGCAACCGGGAAAGGAGACATGGTTCAGGCCCGAGAAGATATGGTTGAATTGAGGAAACGGTTGGAAGAAAGCAAGAAGAAGTTCAAAGAAGCAATAAAGATGGCCGAGGATGCAACTGCGAGAGCCACGGGAGTGGAAGTCAGAGAGGTTGAGACCTTACAGCACGTAGGTGCACTTGAGGAGCACCTCGAGGCCTCTCTAGCTCTTGCAGTTACATATGTTCTACTCACTGCCACTGTTACTCGCCTCGGTGTTCTCCTTCGTCACAACCGCTAGTCCTTGTCCTTGACGATGTTGTTTTTGGAGTTCATGTCTCTTTCTTGTGTTATATTTGAGAAACTTGTTAGGGTTGGTCGTATACCACACCAATTTTTTTGTAAATAATTTTTTTAATGATGTATTCAAGTTTGAACTCTAATTTTTAACAAAGATGACATGAAGTGGTTGATTTTGGTTTATCACGGTGCTTGTTAAATTCTTTTCATACATAAATGAATGACATAGATATTGCGTGATATATATTGTCTCACTCGTTGTGTTGATTGTATTGGAAAAAGGAATATGCCACCGCGGAGAGAAAACCAAAATGCTAACCCACTCCCCACTACGGCCGAGGAATTGGCCCAGTTGATTTCACAACATGTCAACACCGCCCTCGCTAATCTGGCGGCTAATCAGAACATGAACCATGGGAACCAGATTGAAGGGTGCTCTTACAAGACCTTTCAAGCATGTCAGCCCGGACTCTTTTCTTGAACTGAAGGACCGATCCGCATTGTCTGCTGGATTGAGAAAATGGAGTCAGTGATGGTCATAAGTAACTGTACTGCCGCTCAGTGTGTGAAGTATGCAACAAGTTCATTTCAGGATGAAGCTCTAACCTGGTGGAATACTCAGGTTCAGGGTCTCAGTGAGGCCAATGCCTACGGTCTCACTTGGGATCAATTGAAATAAATGTTGGTGCGTGAGTATTGTCCACGCAATGAAATTCAGATATTAGAAGCAGAATTCTAGAATTTGGTCATGGTAGATGCCGAAGATAGGGAATACACGGCCAAGTTTCATCAGTTGGCATGACTTGTACCCCATCTCGTAACACCAGAGCACAAAAGAATTGAGCATTATATCCGAGGCTTGGCACCTCAGAACCGTAGTATGGTGACATCATCAAACCCTACGACTATTCAGAGTGTTGTGCAATTAGCACACTCCCTGACTGATGATGCTGTACGTATGGGGACATTGAAGAACAGTGGTTAAGGGAAGAAGCCGGTGGAAGTTGTTGATGGAACGTCTGAGAAAGAAAAGGTGGTAACTGAAGGGAAGCGTAAGTGGTCTGAAGGATCTGGGAGTCGTGCTGGTAACTCTCAGAACAAAAGGATGAATCAGGCAAGGATGTATGCAGTTGTGACATCCGGCAATTTCAGGTTAACTCTGTTAACATTCCTACGTTAGTTCAAACATTATTCATTGCAAACTCAGTTATCTCAGTTAGTCACACGTGCATGACATTTAATTAAGTTAATTAAATGTGTCAGTTAGTTCACACACGGCGAATCGCACTCGAGTCTAACCCGGAACGTTGGTGATTAATTAAAATAAATATTTAGAATATTTAATAATTTATATTTAATATAAATTATGTGAATTTTATGTGATTACATGAATTTACGTGAATTATGTGAATATTATGGTATCGTACGTGCTTATCGTGTATTAATCGTACTTAGTATTTTTATAAATATTAGAGTTTTTATATAAATAAAAATCGAAATTATTAATAATTAATTAAGTGTTAGTTAATTAATTAAAGCTTATGGGCCTTAATTAAACTGAAGCCCAACTTAAATACCCACTAGTGCATGCATGTATATAAGGAACTTTAAAAAAAATAAACATAAACCCTAATTCCTTTTGTTGAAGCCGTCGACCCCCCCCCCCCTCTTCTTCCTTCGACCGAACCTTCAAGCAACCATAGAACCTTCATTCGAGCCCCGATCGTGAATCCGGAAGTAGATACGAGCTAGTCTAGGCGTTTCTAACGTTTATACGTAAGTCGTTTCATCTAAATCCGTTGTTATTTCATTATTATTTTTTAGATCGAAACCCTAGATTATCCAAACTTGATGATTTTGAAATATGATAATAAATTAGTTAATTGTTTGATATTGTGGCATCGTATTGATGATTTTATGAAAATATGTGAAACCCTAGTTTTCATACGAGTTGTAAATTGAGATTTGTTGATTATGTGAAGTATAGGAATCGCATGCTAGACGTGAATTATGATTAATATAGTTGTAATTATATTAGTTGAAAGATCTAGGATTGATTTGACGTGTTAATGGTGTGAATAAAGCGTGTAATGGACGATTTACTAAAAGAGAAAACTTTTTATTATTTCTATCTTGCATGCTAGACATGATTATGACGAGGTGATGATGGTTATGTGTTAATTGATGCATGTTTACATGAATTGTGAAATCAGATTTTGAATACCTAGATCGGTTTCGTGAACTTTCCAAATAAGGAAACTTTAATTGTTAAAAGTGGTTATAACTTGCTATTTAGACATGCATGATATGGTTTGATGATAACTCTATGTTAGATAGAACACAATAACTTGTAACGTGTTAGGTGTTTGAAATCACGCATGCTAGTCATAGGTTACTAAAGATAGCAAATTTGTCTTGAATTATGATTTGCATGTTTAGTTTCTAGACAATTGTTATGTGATGTGATGAGCTAGAACATGTTAGAGTGATCCTATGAATATATTAATGATGATAGTTTCCAGGAAACATGAGTCCCGAACAAACCTGCTATTTTTGGAAACTTTCTATTTATAGAAACCTTCTATTTTTGAAAACTTTATATTTATAGAAACCTGCTATTTTTGGAAACTTTCTATTTATAGAAACCTGCTATTTATGGAAACTTGCTATCTTGTTAGAACAAATAGGATTTGTTGCTAAGTGCTACAGCATGATCATTGTGTATAATATAGAAGTGTTATACTGAACAAACATTCAATCACTAAACGCGTCACCAACGGGTCGTCGGGTCAAACTTAGTCAAACTTGGTCAAACTTAGTCAAACTTGGTCAAACTTGCAAACCTTTTCTAAACACTTAAACAATAGTATTGTTTGGATACTAAGGGTTCCTATCATCTTGCACAAACACTCACTTATAAACCGGTGTTTATAGATGGCAGTTATCGTCAAGCATTCTAAGTTCGCTTTCTTTCGCATGCACTCTAAGGTGAGTTTCATGGCCCATTTTCTTATGATTTAAACTTGGGGGAGAAAACATGGGTACGAACATTTATATTTTACATTTCAATTATATCACTTGTTGTACTAAGCGCAAACATATCATGCAAGTCCTTACTTATCGAACCGTTTAATATATGGGATAGCGAGGTAATCTTGAGTAGTACTACTGGGCATTGACAAGCCCCACCCGCGTTAGTCACGCTAACACGACGGGAAGTCGAACGAGTGTAACATTGACCTAAACATTCACCATTGATTATGATAGTCATGGTGGGAGGCACTACAAACATAAACAGTCAGCTTCGGTGTCGAAACGCTTTTGTAACATGTACTAGGTTAGCTACCTATGATATAAATTGTAAATGGTATTATCTAGTAAACTTTACAAACATTGAAACCTGTGAACTCACCAACCTAGTGTTGACACGTTTTAGCATGTTTTCTCAGGTCATTAAGGTACAAGCACAAGCTAAGGCATGCATGCATTCGAAGTCCATCATTTTCAAACTCAAGAATTATTTATTTTATTTATTGTTGAATTATTTATTTTTGGCGCGACTGTTTTGGCGCATGCTTTTCGTTTAACTTTTCGCTTCCACAGTCTTACATTAAATCAGTGTTTTCATTACTAGTGTTGCATCGTGACTATGAGCAATACTAGTGGTTTTCTCAAACTCATATATAGTCGTTCAACGTAACTAATGACTGAGATCCTGGTATGTCACGCTCCTAACGGTAAAACTCCGTTAGTGGATTTTAGGGGTGTGACAGATTGGTATCAGAGCCATTCGTTATAGAGAGCTAGAAAATGCATACTAGACTATAACCATGTACATGCATTAGTTACACAACACTTACACTCATACATGGCACTCACTCATCCCCTTACAGGAAATGTCGACCCCACTAAATTCACCTGCATCCCCAGTCGTCCAGGAGCACGATGTTCCTACCGTACCTTTGCCAGAGCCGAGGAGACGTCGACTCAACCCGATCAACACCACAGTAGGGCATGATGAGCCTATTCATGTGCGTGTCAGAGGTAACACGCAGGACTGGGATTGGTATCCCGATAGGATCAGGAACTGGACCCGCGAGGAAGAAGTCCCACCTCCACTCACTACTGACATTGTTTCTTCTTCATCATCTTCTGTACGAGCTTTGCCACCATTGCAACACCCCTATGAGCAGGTGATAGCTGCCTTTGTGGCTAGGATGGACCGGGAGATCCGGAACATGAGGGACGCAGCGGGAGAGATTACTAGCATACTTCAGCGAGAGATGTTGATGAATCAGAGGATCACCAAACTGACTGCAGATTTAGCAGCAACTGATACAGCTCATGAGAATTTGGCAAATGGATGTGTGGATATGGAGGACTGGCTAAACACTGCAGAATGGAACCTAGATATACTCCACACCAGGATTGAGCAAGTAGAGGCTCGACTTGCAACTGCTGAAGCAGCAGGAGTTGCACCAGAGGATGCACCTGCAGGAGACCAGGATGAGGATGATAATGCAACATCTGATGTTACATCAGCTAGCAGTGGCATTTGATATCTTATCTTCATTACTTATTTACGTCTTTCCTTTTGAACCTAGATGGGCAGAGTTGTTCCCATCCAACAGATGTTTCTAGAATTTTGATGTTTGGTTGAATTTAGTTGTAATCGTTACAATTTATTTTATGAAGTATTACTATTTTTGAAATGTTAGATGTTGTGGTTTGAATTTCTTTGTTTACAGGTACTTGTATGATGATAAAAATGCGATGTATTTTTCTCATTATTGTATATTGTGAACGTAAAGATAATGTCTGGAAGAGGAAATGGACGTGGTGGTCGCGGAAACATTAACATGAATGCAGCCGAGCTCACGGCACTCATAAATGAGCGTGTGACTGAAACAGTAGCAGCTACTCACACCGCTATTAATGCTGGAGGTAAAGCAAAATATTATCGACTCTAGTGAGTCATCATTCATCCTAAACTCAAATTCGAATATAGTATCCCTAAAACGCATTCTTGTTTACAATTCAGTTCAACACAACCACCAGCAGGTTTGTACTTTCAAGGCGTACATGGATTGCAAGCCTCACTCATTCAGTGGAGCCGAAGGGGCTGTTGGCTTACTCCGCTGGATGGAGAAATCTGAAACTGCTTTTGCAATGTGCAATTGTCCACTGAATTATCAGGTGAAGTATGCATCTGGCACACTTGAGGGTCCGGCCCTTACTTGGTGGAACTCCCAGGTGCAAATGCTAACTCTTGAGATGGCAAATGCATTACCATGGGATGAATTTAAGACTATGCTGCGGGAGGAGTATTGTCCCCGTGATGAAGTGCAGAAACTTAAGGGCGAGTTCTGGAACCTCAAGATGGAGGGATCTGAAATTGAAGCCTACACTACTCGTTCGCATGAACTGGCGAACTTGTGTCCGCAAATGGTAACACCTCCCTATAATAGGATCGAGAAATTCATTGATGGTCTGGTTTCGCAAATTCAGAGCTTGGTGACATCTTCTAATCCTACTACAATCCAGCAAGCAATCAGGTTGGCTCACAGGCTAACCAATCAAGCAGTCGCTCAGGGCACCCTACCCCCTAGAGGTACGTTATCAAAGACAACTGACAATAAGCGGAAATTTGACAGTTCATTCCCCAAAACCTTCCAGTCAAAGCCACCTTCTTAGCAGCAGCAACAACAGCATCGTAAGCTTGAACCTTCAAAGAACAACAATCAATCTAACTCTTCTCAACAGAATCAGGGTTCATATGTTGGCAAATACCCGAAGTGAAACAAATGTAACTTCCACCATCATGGAGCGTGTGACCGGTATCGTTGCAACCGGTGTGGAAAGATGGGTCATTTGGCCAAAGACTGTAGAGTAGATCTGCAGAACAAACAGACACCACCTGGAGAAGCACCCAAAGGCTGTTTTGAGTGTGGTAAAGAAGGGCATTTCAAGAAAAATTGCCCGCAGTTGAGGAGAAACGAAAACGGGAATGGAAATGGAAACAATCATCAGGGCGGTAATGGAAATGGTAATAACCACCAGGGTGGAAATGGTAACAACAACGGAAATGGTGCAAAGGGCCGAGCATTTGTGATTGGATCGGGAGAAGCTCGGAATGATCGGAACGTGGTGAACGATATGTTTCTCTTAAACGATTATTATGCTTCTGTACTTTTTGATACTGGCGCTGATAGAAGTTTTATATCTAGAGAACTTAGTAGTCAGTTAGAAATAAACCCAACTTTATTAGAACACCATTATATCATAGAGATAGCAGACGGTAAAGTAATCGAGGCAACCCACATTCTCAAGGGATGTAAGTTAGAACTATCTGGTCACAAACTCGACATCGATCTCATGCCAGTTATACTTGGCAGTTTTGACATAATTGTGGGCATGGATTGGTTGTCTAAAAACCAAGTTGAGATCATCTGTAGTAAGAAGATCGTTCGTATACCCCTTCCTAGTGGAGAGATCCTATCCGTTCAGGGCGAAAGAAGTGGTGCAGTCATGGGCATCATATCTTTCATGAAGGCTCAGAAGTGTCTGCGTAAGGGTCTTACCGCGATATTAGCTCTTGTCGCTGACAAGTCCACCGAGGAGAAAAAGTTAGAAGATATCCCTATCGTTCGTGAATTCCCAGAAGTATTCCCTAAAGACCTACCTGGTCTTCCACCTCATCGTCAGGTCGAATTTCAGATTGACCTAACACCCGGAGCAGCGCCTATTGCTCGAGCACCCAATGGACTGTCACCAAGCGAGTTGCAAGAGCTATCCACACAACTGCAAGAGTTGTTGGATAAAGGTTTCATCCGAACGAGCTCATCGCCATGGGGAGCTCCAGTCCTATTTGTCAAAAAGAAAGATGGAACTTTCCACATGTGCATTGATTACCGAGAGTTAAACAAGGTAACAGTCAAGAACCGCTACCCACTACCCCGCATTGACGATTTACTCGACCAACGTCAAGTGTCAAGTTTCTACTCGAAAATTGACTTAAGATCTGGATATCATCAGCTGAGAGTTCGAGATGAAGATATATCCAAGACTGCATTCAGAACCCGGTACGGCCATTTCGAGTTTTTGGTCATGCCATTTGGATTAACCAATGCACCCGCGGTGTTCATGGACCTCATGAACCGTGTGTGTAAACCTTACCTTGACCAATTCGTCATTGTCTTCATTGACGATATCCTCATATACTCTAAGAGTCGGGAGGAGCATGAGGAGCATCTGCGTTTGATCCTTGAGCTACTGAAACAGGAGCAGCTGTACGTGAAGTTTTCCAAATGCGATTTTTGGATTCACGAGGTTCAATTTTTAGGACATGTGATCAATGAGAAGGGAATACTTGTCGATCCAGCCAAAGTGGAAGCTGTTAAGAATTGGGCAGCACCATCAACTCCGACCGAAGTTCGGTAATTTTTAGGATTGGCCGGATACTACCGTCGTTTTATCGAGGGATTCTCTAAGATTACCCAACCTCTCACCGCCTTAACCCAAAAAGATAAACCCTATAATTGGAGCAAGACTTAAGAATCAGCATTCCAGCTACTGAAGCACAAACTATGTAGCGCACCCATCCTGTCTCTACCAGAGGGAACGGATGACTTCGTGGTGTATTGCGATGCCTCCATCCAAGGTCTCAGTTGTGTATTGATGCAACGCGACAAGGTTATCGCATACGCTTCTCGATAGTTAAAAATCCACGAAAAGAACTACACAACTCATGATTTGGAGTTAGGAGTCGTGGTGTTTGCACTCAAGATATGGAGACATTACTTGTACGGTACCAAGTGCACCATCTACACCGATCACAAGAGTCTTCAGCATATTTTTGAGCAGAAAGAGTTGAACATGCGTCAACGTCGTTGGATCGAGTTATTAAACGATTATGATTGTGCAATCAAGTACAATCAGGGCAAAGCTAATGTGGTGGCCGATGCCCTAAGCAGAAAAGAAACCAAACCCCGACGAGTTAGAGCATTATAACTCACTATTCGTACATGATTACCCGAACAAATCCACAATACTCAACTCGAAGCCATAAAAGAGGAGAACTTATCATTGGAATCCACTCGTGGTATGGAGAAACAACTTGAGGTTAAAGCAGATGGTATTCACTACTTCGTGGAACGAATATGGATACCAGTATATGGAAACCTAAGAGATCTAGTCATGGATGAAGCTCACAAATCCCGATACTCTATCCATCCGGGATCCGACAAGATGTATCACGATCTCAAGGTTTTGTATTGGTGGCCGAACATGAAAGCTAACATAGCCACCTATGTGAGCAAGTGCCTGACTTGTTCCAAGGTCAAGGTGGAGTACCAAAAGCCATCCGGATTACTTCAACAACCAGAAATCCCGATGTGGAAATGGAAGCAGATTTCTATAGATTTCATAACCAAATTACCCCGAACCCCTACTGGATGTGACACAATCTGGGTGAAAGTGGATCGCCTAACAAAATCCGCTCATTTTCTTGCTATCAAAGAGACAGAAAAAATGGAAAAGTTAACTCGCCTCTATCTTAAAGAAGTAGTATCCCGACATGGAGTGCCAATCTCCATCATTTCCAATAGAGACTCCCGATTCACCTCACGTTTCTGGCAATCATTAAAGAAAGCTCTAGGCACGCGCCTGGACATGAGTACAGCGTATCATCCTCAAACAGATGGCCAGAGTGAGCGTACCATAAAAACCCTAGAAGACATGTTAAGGGCTTGTGTGATCGATTTCAAAAACAGTTGGGAGACTCACTTGCCTTTAGTGGAATTCTCTTACAATAACAGCTATCATACTAGCATCAAAGCAGCACCATTCGAGGCTTTGTACAGGAGAAAGTGTCGATCACCACTTTGTTGGGCTGAAGTTGGAGATAGTCAACTTACGGGTCCTGAACTTGTGCATGAAACCTCAGAGAAAATCATGCAAATCCGAAACCGTATGGAGGCAGCTCGTAACCGTCAAAAGAGTTATGCAGACAAGCGCAGAAAACCGCTAGAATTCCAAGTGGGCGACAAAGTATTATTAAAGGTCTCACCGTGGAAAGGTGTGATTCGTTTTGGAAAACGAGGAAAATTAAACCCGCGTTACGTTGGACCATTCGAGATAGTGAAAAGGATCGGTCCAGTAGCATACCAACTGAACCTACCAGATACACTCAATGGAGTGCATAATGTCTTTCATGTTTCAAACCTAAAGAAGTGCCTGTCAGATGAGACACTTGTAGTTCCACTCGAGGAGTTGGAAATTGACGAACAACTACGTTTCATTGAGGAACCAGTCGAAATCATGGACCGAGAAGTCAAAACTCTCAAGCGCAGTAAGATACCTATTGTCCGCTGGAACTCGAAGCGTGGACCGGAGTTCACGTGGGAACGAGAGGATCAGATGATGAAAAAGTATCCTCACCTTTTCGAACAGTCAACAGCAAACACGGAAGGTACTAACTAAATTTCGAGACGAAATTTATTTCAACAAGAGGATGATGTGACAAACCTAAACTTTTTTTTTCAGACGTGACCGACTTCGTTTAATTTTCGGGACGAAAATTCTTTCAACAAGGGGATGATGTGACATCAGGCAATTTCAGGTTAACTCCGTTAACATTCCTACGTTAGTTCAAACATTATTCATTGCAAACTCAGTTATCTCAGTTAGTCACACGTGCATGATATTTAATTAAGTTAATTAAATGTGTCAGTTAGTTCACACACGGCGAATTGCACTCGAGTCTAACCCGGAACATTGGTGATTAATTAAAATAAATATTTAGAATATTTAATAATTTATATTTAATATAAATTATGTGAATTTTATGTGATTACGTGAATTTACGTAAATTACGTGAATATTATGGTTATCGTACGTGCTTATCGTGTATTAATCGTACTTAGTATTTTTATAAATATTAGAGGTTTTATAAAAATAAAAATTGAAATTATTAATAATTAATTATGTGTTAGTTAATTAATTAAAGCTTATGGGCCTTAATTAAACTGAAGCCTAACTTAAAAACCCACTAGTGCATGCATGTATATAAGGAAATTTAAAAAAAAATTAACATAAACCCTAATTCTTTTGTTGAAGCCGTCGAACCCCCCCCCCCCCCCCCTCTTCTTCCTTTGACCGAACCTTCAAGCAACTATAGAACCTTCGTTCGAGCCCCGATCGTGAATCCGAAAGTAGATACGAGCTACTCTAGGCGTTTCTAACGTTTATACGTAAGTCGTTTCATCTAAATCCGTTGTTATTTCATTATTATTTTTGAGATCGAAACCCTAGATTATCCAACCTTGATGATTTTGAAATATGATAATAAATTAGTTAATTGTTTGATATTGTGGCATCGTATTGATGATTTTATGAAAATATGTGAAACCCTAGTTTTCATACGAGTTGTAAATTGAGATTTGTTGATTATGTGAAGTATAGGAATCGCATGCTAGACGTGAATTATGATTAATATAGTTGTAATTATATTAGTTGAAAGATCTAGGATTGATTTGACGTGTTAATGGTGTGAATAAAGCGTGTAATGGACGATTTACTAAAAGAGGAAACTTTTTATGATTTCTATCTTGCATGCTAGATATGATTAGAATGAGGTGATGATGGTTATGTGTTACTTGATGCATGTTTACATGAATTGTGAAATCAGATTTTGAATACCTAGATCGGTTTCGTGAACTTTCCAAATAAGGAAACTTTAATTGTTAAAAGTGGTTATAACTTGCTATTTAGACATGCATGATATGGTTTGATGATAGCTCTATGTTAGATAGGATACAATAACTTGTTGTAACGTGTTAGGTGTTTGAAATCACGCATGCTAGTCATAGGTTACTAAAGATAGCAACTTTGTCTTGAATTATGATTTGCATGTTTAGGTTCTAGACAATTGTTATGTGATGTCATGAGCTAGAACATGTTAGAGTGATCCTATGAATATATCAATGATGATAGTTTCTAGGAAACATTAGTCCCGAACAAACCTGCTATTTTTGGAAACTTTCTATTTATAGAAACCTGCTATTTTTGGAAACTTTCTATTTATAGAAACCTGCTATTTTTGGAAACTTTCTATTTATAGAAACCTGCTATTTATGGAAACTTGCTATCTTGTTATAACAAATAGGATTTGTTGCTAAGTGCTACAGCATGATCATTGTGTATAATATAGAAGTATTATACTGAACAAACATTAAATCACTAAACGGGTCACCAACGGGTCATCGGGTCAAACTTAGTCAAACTTGGTCAAACTTATTAAACTTGGTCAAACTTAGTCAAACTTGGTCAAACTTGCAAACCTTTTCTAAACACTTAAACAATATTATTGTTTGGATACTAAGGGTTCCTATCATCTTGCACAAACACACACTTATAAACCGGTGTTTATAGGTGGCAGTTAGTCGTCAAACATTCTAAGTTCGCTTTCTTTCGCACGCACTCTAAGGTGAGTTTCACGGCCCCTTTTCTTATGATTTAAACTTGGGGGAGAAAACATGGGTACGAACATTTAGATTTTACATTTCAATTATATCACTTGTTGTACTAAGCGCAAACATATCATGCAAGTCCTTACTTATCGAACCGTTTAATATATGGGATAGCGAGGTAATCTTGAATAGTACTACTGGGCATTGACAAGCCCCACCCGCGTTAGTCCGCTAACACGACGGGAAGTCGAACGGGTGTAACATTGACCTAAACATTCACCATTGATTATGATAGTCATGGTGGGAGGCAGTACAAACATAAACGGTCAGCTTCGGTGTCGAAACGCTTTAGTAACATGTACTAGGTTAGCTACCTATGATATAAATTGTAAATGGTATTATCTAGTAAACTTTACAAACATTGAAACCTGTGAACTCACCAACCTAGTGTTGACACGTTTTAGCATGTTTTCTCAGGTCATTAAGGTACAAGCACAAGCTAAGGCATGCATGCATTCGAAGTCCATCATTTTCAAACTCAAGAATTATTTATTTTATTTATTGTTGAATTATTTATTTTTGGCGCGACTGTTTTGGCGCATGCTTTTCGTTTAACTTTTCGCTTCCACAGTCTTACATTAAATCAGTGTTTTCATTACTAGTGTTGCATCGTGACTATGAGCAATACTAGTGGTTTTCTTAAACTCATATAGAGTCGTTCAACGTAACTAATGACTGAGATCCTGGTATGTCACGCTCCTAACAGTAAAACTCCGTTAGTGGATTTTGGGGGTGTGACAGCAGCCAACACCACTGAAACAAGAAGGTATCAGGGTCCTAACCCAAAGTTCAACAAATGCGGATATTTTCACGCTGGTCAGTGCAACGTCTGCGACCGTTGCGGCAAATTTGGACACCAAGCCCAAACTTGCCATGTGAAATTTGGTGTGAAGAAAGAAGAATCGAACCCTAGATGTTTTGAATGTGGGATTGTATGGCATTTTAGGAAGGATTTCCCTAAACTAAAGAACCAGGGAAACCGTGGCAGAGCATTCGTGATGGAGGCCAAGAAAGCGCGAAAGGATCCATCGGTTGTTATCGGTACGTTTCTCGTTAATGACCGTTATGCTTACGTTTTATTTGATACCTTCTTTCCAAAAACTTTGAACCTTTTCTTAGCTCAAAGTCAAGTAAAAAGTTAAGTATTCTATAGAGTTGGCTAACGGAAACTTAATAGAAACCGACGATGTTTTTCGTAAGTGTACCATGCGTTTGGGAGATCGTACATATTGGCATGGATTGGTTTCAAAAAATCATACAGAGATTGTGTGCGATAAGAAGATAGTCCGTCTTATACCACCGACTAGTGAACCATTGGAACTTCAAGGTGATGAATGTGCCCTTTGTGAATTGTTAATATGATAAAAGCTCATAAGTGTTTGTGAAAAGGATACGCAGCATACCTAGCCCATGTGGTTGACACTAGGTGTCACACCCCAACCGACGGCGGAATACGTCGAGGCGGGACATGTAGACTGTTCATGAGCTCAAGGTTGACTACATTGTAATATATTAAATTCATTTCCAATTCAAACAAACATAAACCAATTCCAAAGTACATAAATGAAATATAAATTGTTCTGGAATTAAAATTAACTAAGTCCCAAAACCTATGTGTAGTAAGCCTTGATCAAAATCACACATTAGCACCTGAAACATGAATAAAATAAGATCAACTAAAAAGTTGGTGAGCATACACAGGTTTGTAAGTAGATAGTATATAGATGTGAATAAACAAATCCTTACATAACATGATAAAATAAGGCATTTATGGGGAGCAACTATTGTGTAACCAAAGTACAATCAAACCTTTGTAACTAGCATGCAAATTGTGTTGTCATTAACAATCACCCCAATCTGGGTGGGTTTGTCAGACTCAATAGATCTATCATTGTTAACCGTCGGCTTGAATAGTTAATGATTGCACATAAATTGCACACAAACAGTTACCACACCTAGTACTCAAACATAAAGCTCTAATTTGCTCACATGAATGTAAAGAGGATTTGTGTTTGTGTAGTTTGTGTAAATATAAACAATTGTATGTATAGAGTTTATATTTCACCCCAAAGAGTGTAAAAGTGTGAAAAGGGGCTATGTAATACTCACTTGTATTGATGGTGTAGATAGCACGAGTAACTATGTAGCAAATGTGGTTCTTCAAATCACCAAATTTACCTAGAGTGGAATGTATGAACTTGAATCAAACATGCATATGGTCTAAAGTAATGTCTAGGGTTTAACGGGGTTGGGTGTAGGGACTTGTACAAAGGGTTTTGTTATTTCATGTAAATGGTGTAAGTAAGTTGGTGTTTGTATTTGAATAAAATGTAGGCTCAAAGTGTATAATAGTTGTCTTAGGGTTTAAATAATTTAAATAAATAAATTCTTTTTTATTATTTATTTATTTTGTTATAATAACGTGTCAATGTAGTGTAAATATGTATATAGATATACATTTATTAAGAAATTCTAATTTAAACCCTAATGTATTATTATTTTAAAAAGGTAATTAATTTAAATAAATAAATTCATCTTTTCTTTTATTTGAAATAATATGTCAAAAAAATGGTATCTAAGATCATATATATAAATATATATAATAGTTGGTTGAATTATGTTTAAATCTAAATTAAAAATTTTACAAAAACGTGTATAATTTTTTTATGAGTGTATAGAATGATTAGATAATATTTGTAAAAGTGTTATCGAAATTTATAGTTCCAAAGAACAATTTACATAATTTATTTGTAAATTAAAATTTAATTAACAAAAATACGTTTAAATGATTTTTATATTGAGAACGATTTAAATTGTAAGAATAATTGTTTCTTTTTCAAATTTGTTAATTATCCTACTAAATCAGTTTTTTAAGGGATAACTTTTATAAAAATAATTTTTATAAATTATTTGAAGTGCTAAAACCTGTAAAAAAGACATGAGGTCCACCCGGTTCGAACCCGGGTGGATCCTGGGTGACAGTAACAGCTTTACCACTGGACCCGAGGGCCAGTGGTGATGAAACTCGTCTCAACAAATGTTTTAATCTAAGGACGGAAGGGAATGGGATTTTGGGTATCAACAGAAGCAAAAACAATGCGGGTATGGGTTTTGAACCCGCGACCAGTCGCGTGGAAGTCATGTGGATCAACCAGTAAGTCTAGGGAGATGTTTTGACAAAAGATCGGTCCAAAATCAGAAAACCCTTACGCCACCCGTCCCTTCGTCCCTATTTGAATCCCGAAACCCTAGCTATGAAAATCGGACCGATGATCAACCGATCGAAGCTCCAAGCATGGGGCTTTCAAACATGTGATCAAAACGATTACAAGGGCGCAAGAATTACCTGATTTGGTGAAGCGACGAAGGAGAGCGGCTAACCCTTAAGATTCGGTATTCTTGGTGCTTACAGGCGATCCAGAGGTGAAATGTCGAGGGTGTGAGTGATTAGGTAGTTTGTAAATGTCTAACCGAAGGAGTGAGGGTGGATTAATTGAATTGATTTCATCATAAAGGCTTGATTCGAATCGGGTATGTGGGCGACCACTGTCGGCCGTAATTTACGTGATAAATCGATGAGGATGGGTGAACTGAGTCGCGGATGTTGTCTGAATACATGCAGGGAGTGATTGGGCATGAATTGCGGGATCTAAACGCGTCTGATTTCTTGATTAAGGATCGAATTTAACGTGGTTTGACTCCGCAAAGTCAAACTATTCAAATTTCAAGATTAACTGCTCAATAGATTGAATTGGAATGTTAATTGGGTGTAGGGGTGGTTGATAATTGATTATGTTAACATGGAAAGTCTTTAACAGCCGGATTTGATCGATGTTGGTCTTGAATTTCAAGGATTTGGCTTATGTTTAACTTTAGAAAGTCAAAGGGGGTGATTGTAAGGGTTCAAAACAAGATTATGTTCCATTTGAGATGCAAGGTTCAAATTCAATGGTTGGGGTTCAAGGCTGAGGGTTCAAATAACAAAAAGGGGGGATTTCTTTGTTTTATAAAAAGTCCTAGACTAATTTACTTCGAATTTGGATATAATATATTTTTTTTATGAAGCTTGTAAACTAAAACATTATTGATTTTATTTTCAACTATTTTATATATAAATTCCATTTTTATAATATTACTAACTATATAAAATGGTTTATATATATATATCAAGAACTGTTAATACGTGACATGAAGCTCATAAGTATAACCAAAATATACATAGGTTATATGTATAATAGCAAATAATTTGTTATTGAAAGGTTGAAAATTTGGATGTGACATAAGGTGTTGGGCCAATACGGGTTTTGAAATGAAGTGTCATTATTAAAAAAAATAAGATAAAATTATACCGAAAAATCAGGGATGTTACACTAGGGTTGAGGAGCAGAAGCTTGAAGAGATCCCTGTAGTTCATGATTATCCGGGGATATTTCCTGAAGAGCTACCTGGATTGTCGCTGCAAAGGCAAGTCGAGTTCAGGATTGACCTCCTTATCGTTTAGCGCCATCTGAAATGCAAGAACTATCCAAGTAATTGTAAGAATTGTTGGATAAAGGTTTTTTAAAACCGAATTTCTCGCCCTCGGGAGCGCCGATTCTATTCGCGAAAAAGAAAGATGGTTCCATGAGGATGTGTATCGATTATCGAGAATTGAACAAGCTCACCATCAAGAATCAGTATCCATTGCCGAGAATTGATGACTTGTTTGATCAGCTGCAAGGATCGAATTATTATTCGAAGATCGATTTACGTTCAGGCTACCATTAATTGAGGATTGTTGAAGAAGATATTCCAAAGACTGTGTTCCGAACCCGGTATGGTCATTATGAGTTTTTGGTCATGCCTTTTGGTTTAACAAACACTCCTGCCATATTCATGGATCTCATGAGTAGAGTGTGCAGACCGTACTCGGACAAGTTCGTGATAGTGTTTATCGATGATATACTCATCTATTCGCGGACCAAGGAAGAGCACAAGCATCATCTGAAGCTGATTTTGGAGATACTGAGGAACGAGAAGCTATATGCTAAACTTTTGAAATGCGAGTTCTGGATCCGAGTCCATTTTCTTAGACACGTTATCAATGAGAAGGGTATACACGTGGATCCAGCAAAGATTGAAGCAATTAAGAATTGGGAAGCGCCGAAGAGTCCAACCGAGGTATGACAATTCCTAGGTTTGGCGGGTTATTATCGAAGGTTTATTGAGAATTTTTCCAAGATAGCGCAATCCCTAACGCTATTGACCTAGAAAGAAAAGGAGTATATCTAGGGAGAAAGGCAGGAGGCAGCGTTTCAGTTGTTGAAAAAAGAAGTTGTGTAGTGCCCCTATCTTATCACTTCTCGAAGGGACAGACGGATTCGTGGTGTACTGTGACGCCTCTCGCCAAGGTCTTGGTTGTGTCTTAATGCAGAACAGAAAGGTCATAGCCTATGCATCTCGTCAACTCAAGGTGCATGAACAGAACTATGCGACGCATGATTTGGAAATGGGTGCGATAGTTTTTGCACTCAAACTTTGGAGGCACTACCTTTACGGTACTAAGTGCATAATTTTTACAGATCATAAGAGTCTCCAACACATTTTCAACCAGAAGGAGCTGAATATGAGGCAGAGACGTTGGATGGAATTGCTCAATGACTTCGATTGTGATATTCATTATCACCCAGGCAAGGCTAATGTCGTGGCCGACGCCTTGAGTAGGAAAGAGCGAGTTAAGCCCTTACACGTGCGTACACTAGGATTGACCATTAACACAAACCTCACAGCTCAGATTCATGATGCACAACAAGAAGCTCTAAAAGAAGAGAAGTTAAAGGATGAGAATCTTTGTGGTATGGTTAGAGAACTTATACCCAAGTCTGATGATAGAATATGGTTGCCTCTGGCAGGAAATTTATGAGAAATGGTTTTGGATGAGGCCCATATATCAAGATATTAGAGTCACCCAGGATCGACAAAAATGTATAAGGATATCAAGGAGCACTATTGGTGGCCGAATATGAAGGGTGATATTGCTTCATACTTGCGTAAAAGTCAAGACCGTGTACCAAAAGCCATCTGGACTTCTGCAACAACCGAATATTCCGTAGTGGAAATGGGACTGTATTGCCATGGATTTCATCACCAAGTTACCCTGAACGTCTAGTTGCTACTATTCTATCTGGGTAATTGTGGATCGTTTGACAAAATCGGCATATTTCCTACCCGTGAAGGAATCTTACCGAATGAAGAAATTGGCCAGCATATATCTCAAGGAAGTAGTGTCCCGGCATGGGGTGCCGACTTCGATCATCTCCGATAGAGATAGTTATTTCACATCGAAGTTTTGGCTGTCACTACAAAAAGCCTTGTGTACTCATTTAGATTTAAGCACGGTGTATCATCCGTAGAGTGATGGTCAAAGTGAAAGGACCATCCAGATTTTGGAGGACATGCTCCCTGCCTATGTAATCGACTTTGGTGGAAGTTGGGATACTCACCTGCCGTTGGCTGAGTTCTCTTATAATAACAGTTTCCAAAGTGGATTGAAGGCCGCTCCGTTTGAAGCCCTGTATGGAAGAAAATGTCGCTCACCGCTTTGTTGGGCAGAAGTTGGTGACAAGCATTTAACTAGACCAGAGCTTGTCCAGGAAACTACTGATAAGGTTTTCAAGATCCGTGATCGTTTGAAAGTTGCCCAGGATCGTCAGAAGAAATACGCGGATAGAAGAAGGAAACTATTAGCATTCCAAGTGGGATATAGAGTTATGTTGAGACTCTATCCTTGGAAGGGGGTAGCTAGGTTTGGCAAGCATGATAAGCTTAGCCCCCGCTACATTGGACCTTACAAGATTATTGCCCGTGTTGGACCAGTTGCTTACCGACTACAGTTATCACGAGAACTGAGTGGAGTTCATAACGTATTCCATGTCTCCAATCTGAAAAAGTGTTTGTCTGATGAGTCACTCGTGATACCACCAAGTGAAGTATGTGTTGACGACAAGCTTCATTTTCGTGCAGAACCCTTGGAGGTTTCGGATTGGAAGATTCACAAGACTAGGCGTAGTCGTATTAAGTTGGTCAAGGTCAGATGGAAGTTAAAGCGTGGTCCTGAGTTCACATGGGAACACGAAGTTGAGATGAAACGAAAATACCCTCATTTTTTTAAGATTGTCCGTAACCAGGTTTCGTAGTATAAATTTCGGGACGAAATTTCTTTAAGGCGGGGAGGCTGTGACATCGTTTTCGGTGATTTTCATTGCGTTTTACCTGGTACAGTCGTGTACAGTCATATTATTTTTACTAATTATGATAGCAAATAATTAGTGGGTATTTTATATATTTTTATTTTGATGAAAAACTATGTTTAAAGTGGTAAAGTTTTATAAAGGTGTTGTAACTTTTATAAAATGTCACCTACACTTGTGTGATGTAATTTTTATAAATTTAATGAGTTTCTAGAAGACCTCTCTCCCCAAAAATGCAGCCATAAAGTGGGTCCCACATCCTAATAAAGTGTTAAACACACTCATTGGATTCCTTACACACTTTGTACAAAACTACACTCCACAAATTTGATCATCACATTGCATAGATTTCTAATGCATGATGTCAAATCCTCTCCCCTCTCTCCTCTCTTGGCCGAAATCCATCCCCCACACCTTATAAATACCCCCCTTCAAACTTCATTTGAAACTCCACACCGTCTCTACTACTCTCTCTAAGTGTTCTTGCAAGTATTCTTGAGTTTTTGTTGTTCTTGGAGCATTTTCTTGAATATTCAAGTGTGTGGAGCCAAGTACCCAAGAAAACCATCCATCATCTTTCATATTCTCTAGTAATCTCCATTGATTTAGTCAAGTGGTATGAATCTTCATCTCTTTCTAATTTTTCTTAAAGAAAGCTTCGATTTTTGCAAGTATTGTTCACCTTTAGTAAAAGGATTTTTATGAACTATTAAAATCAGAAAATAATGAGTCTTTATTGAAGATTTTCATGGATGTATTTGTATGTGTTGATGTCGTATACATGTATGTATGTTTATATGTTCATATCTTGCAAAATGTTGATGATTAGTGTTAGATCTTTGCATGCAATCAAATGTTTTGTTATGGATCATTTCGAAACAGCAAATAAAGTGTATTTTTATATAAAAACTTATTGTCTTATATATGGATCTTTATTTGGTATGATAGGGTGATTATTATTAGAAATTGTTGTTCAAAAAGCATGATAAAAGCTAGGTTTATGCATGGATTATTTAGATTGATTAAAATCTGAAAATATGATGTTAAATATGATGTATTATTGTTCTAATAATCAGGTCAAAAAGTGTTATTTAAGTTGTGATGATTTGCTAAGTTTAAGACATGTTTATATTGCTTAAAAGATGCTAAAAGGGTAGATTTTTTTGTATGAAAATATATAGATTTTGTAAATCTGGAATCATGGCTTTAATATGATGATATTTTATGTCTAAAATATAGATTTTTAGTAAAATATATTATACTTGGTGTTTGGATGCATTTCGTTAGGTTTTATATTAAACTAGTCGATTAAAACGGTAGTTTTCGGCATGAAAATTGTGTATTTGTTAAATCTGATTTTGAGTAGTAAGTTTGGATATAATTTATGGTTAAAATACATCTCTTAATTTATATAATGAGTTCATTCTATGAAATATGCATTTGCACTTGTCGATTGGCGTTTCGGTTGCTACGTATGTGTTAGAAATTGCCATGTTTAGGTACTCTATGCCAAGATAATGAAAGATTGTTTAGTTTGATGAAATATATTTTATTAAGTACATTTTGATGATATATGAACTCATGTGTTAGAAATTTGGAAGTTAGTTCCTTAGAAGTTAGTCGTTTTGTTTGAAAAGTGTTTATGTGCAAATATTGTGACTTAAGTGTTTTTACATGTGATTTAAGAATTATGAGCATATGTGTAAATATAAGTGTTATTAGTTTATATTGTTGATAAGTAATAACACTTGATGTCTTCGTATGTGTGTTTGATCCACCGTTTTTCGTTACAAACATAACCGCGTGTCGAAGTCACCAACGAGTCGTGTTTAAGCAAATATTTTTCCAAAATATTTCTAAGTCTAGTAGTTTGGGTGAACAACTTGCGTGTAAGACTTGTAGTTCGATTATTAAAGTGGCCTTCGTGTTTAAGGCAACGTTAGTGTTCGTGGGCGTAGTTTGCTTGCACTTATTTTTTCGTCGTTCGTTATCAAGGTGAGTTATTCACGGCCCCTTTTTAAAGTACTTGTTGTTTTATAAACTATGGGGGAAGAACATGCTTTCATTCGTTTATCATGATACTGGACTTACGTTATGTGTTCGTTTGATGGTCTCGATTAAGGGCATTTGTTATGCATTCATGTATTCGTTCATGAATAGCCCCATCGTTATAATCATTAGCCTTGTGTAGGCCGCAAGGTGTGTTGATAGATCTATTTGGGACTGACTGGCTACTCTCGTGATCAGTAGCGTTGATCGGTCGTTCGTACGAGAGAATATATTTTGAAAGGATTCGTGATGACATATTGTATTCGTGTCTCGGTTTGATTATAAGTTGTAGGTACTGTCATCATGTTGTATTCCTTGCAAACTTATGAGTTATCACTTGTTTGTCCAAGTTTACATGATAGTTCGTAAAAATTCGTTTATGTTTTCGTTTAAACCCGTGAAACTCGCTCAACTTTATGTTGATGTTTTTAAGCATGTTTTTGCTCTCGCGCGGTTATGAAAATGCGCTTTTGGGCAAACACTTGAATCAGAATTTCGTTTGGACTTTTAAACTTTATTTTGGATCCTCGTTCGTTGGATCATGAACTCTCTTTTATAGAATTTAATGCCTTACAATTTTGATAATTTGTAAGACATATCTTTATTTTGTTAAACCTTTCCGATGTTTTAAATAAATGTGTTTGCTTATTAACATTGGGATCCAACTTATGTGACCACCATGCGTACGTCTCGTTTTCGCTGCAAATCGTCATTTTCGGGGTGTGTATCGTGTAAGATTGAAGGCTAAGATTGAAGATCTAACACTTTCAAGGAATATTCAACCTCACACAACCCACCTCTTTTCATTTTCTTGGTTTGATTACTAGATCTATAATGTTTTCATCCATTTTCTTGTGTTTGGTTGTGGTGTTTGTAAGCCCCATGGGCTAAACTCGTTTTATCACTTGGATTAGATGAGACTTAGTGTGAAACTTCTGATTTTCACTACTTGTACTCGTTCTAGACTTATCAATGAAAATCAGAATGACATTTCATTTTACTTGAAATCCTATTCATACATTGTTACAATACTAGTTCACATGTGAAATATTACGATTATGCTTGATTTCAAAGACTTATACTTATCTGTGAGTGATTCATGGATCGCACGTACACTTAATTGATCTTTACGACACATTAAATACACATGAACCACCCCCATACACCTCAAACATGTTTTATAACCCATTCAAAGTGATTCGATGCTTAAAAGTACTAGCTAGTACTTTCGTGCGATCGTTCGCCTTTTAAACCGTCGTTAACTACGTACCGTCCACAACCGACAAATTCTTCTAACATGACATTAATTTATGTTTTAAATGTTTAACATATTCATTTCTTTAATTAAAACAAAGTTTGTTTACAAAACTTTCCTTAAATAAATCCTGAAATTCGAAAACGATCAAAAAATCCGTTTTCTCGCCCACCGACCGCCAACTACCATACGCGAATAACGTAACTTTAACTTAAATGTTTTTAGCTAAACATACTCTTTTTGTTATGACAATCAACTTTCATGTTGAAAACATTTGCCAATTTCACTAAGAAATGCTTAAAATCGCAATTTTCGAATGCGCGCACTCAACCGGGTCAAGCTAGGACCCAACCCACCTACTCTTGGACCTAGCCCAAGCAAGTAATCACAAAACACCCAGCCCCATTGAGGAAAATTTCGCAGATTTGAGGCCCCTAAAACCCTAAATTGCTTTCCAAGACTTTCCATATTTACACCCCTTCAATCATTAGTATAAATAGAAGGCTTAGGATCTTGTTTTCTTTGCTAATTCTCTCTCAAACACTCTCAAACCCTCCTAAGTTGTGAAATCCCTTCCCAACCTTGAAGATTTCGAAAATCCCTTAGAGGATTCCAAGAGTTTGAAGATCAAACAAGTAAGTAACCCTCCGAAGTTTAATACCGTCTTTTTATTTCATTCTTTCTTCATCCCGTCAATCTTTTTCTATTTTCTATCCATGATCACTTGATCATGTGAAACCTCAGCCATAAAAACCCTCTAATACTCTTAATCAAACTAATAAATCAAGCTAACATCACTAACTAACAAACAAAGGATCCCGTTTGCAATGGCGGCTATGCCATCGCATTCTGCGAATCCTCAAGACGACTATTGCAAAAGTGGCTCTGCCGATGCTTTAGTATGTTCTTTCTAACTTAAAACATGTTATTTTATCTATATTATCACTTATATTAACTCACACGCTAATTAAATATAGAATCCGCTTGCTCGTGTAGGCTATTCCGATTGCATTATGTGATTCTCCAAAACGCTTCTGTGAATATCATGGCTAGACCGATGACACGGGACGTTTTGGCTAACTTAATCTGATTATATTATGTATTATAATAACATAATAACATTTGTCTAATTTTTATTTGCGTGTTCGGTAATCTTAAAACCCTAAACGGACCACTTAAGTGCAACCGTTGATCTTGGGCAGAAACTGTGCCGACTTTAACTGGACATAACTTGATCATAATTAAACAAAACTGAGCAAACTCAAATTCCACAATGTAGTTCGTCGAAATTTCTTTCCACTCATAATTGGCTCGTTTTCTATATCAAAATTATGACTCCGTAGTAGCCAAAACGGGACATAAACCTTTTTCAGTATCTTCTGTCTTGTTTGACTGTTTTGGCTATGATCCAAGTCTCAAACATAAACACTTTCTAAACAAAAATTATTCAGACGACTTAAACTAATTCCCTGTAAAATTTCATAATTTTTGGACATCTTTTGATATTTTTAACAAGCCCGTTTCTGTTCAGTTACTTTTCTGTCCAAATCTGAAAATCTCTAAAACTCTATTTTTACAACTAATTCTTAACCTTATGACCCAAACTGCCAATCTAACACTCGTAACCATCGAACCTATCATAAAAATAGTTTAGTTATTTGTTTAGGGTCTGGTCCGTGATTCACCTCGTCTATTTATTCAAGTCTCCTATCTCGCCTATCTTTCAAGGTGAGACTTCATAGCCCCACTTTATTCAAATCGTTTTGGGGGAAACATGTACGCGTTGGCACGCATTAAAAAACGTTTTCAAACAATCCTAAAAAAATCAAATCATATATGTATGTGAGTAAATGAACACAGCATGATAAACGTTAAACTTGTAAATCCTTAACTTGAAACTTTCAAGCCAACGGTAGTACAGTTATGGGCCATAGGATGGAAACCGCATATACTTTATGGACAACTTTTGGTTGGATATCTTATTCGTTATTAGTGCAACTTACGAGTTGTACCACTTATTCATTATTCATCATTTTAGGTTGGATTTGCTAATCATGTGTTTGTTTTATTACGTGCTATATGATGATCTTGGAATATGAATTGTCACATTTGCCAAACTTATACTTTTATTAAACCTGTGATTTCTCACCAACTATTTTTAGTTGACACTTGTTTTTCATACATGTTTCAAGTAATTAAGCTCGTGATAGGTCAAGTCAAGATCACATAGGATTTGCCTAGATATCAATTGAAGAATTTTATTTTAAGTTGCTTGTCTTTTGAACATGTTATCTATTTGGTTTAATTCGAAACTTATGTAATTGGGTTTTTAATATTATGAAACTTTAATAGTAAATGTCTTTATTCCATTGTGTTCTTTTATCAATTAAGTCGCACTCGTGGTTAAGATGCACGGTTGGGGTGTGACACTTAGCATGCTTTAACAACTTGTACACAACTATTGGTGTTGATTATGTCAATTTCATGATGATGCTTGATTACTCTTCAATGAATGTGTGTATTTGCACTAGTTTGATGATTTAGTTAACCTTGTGAGTGTTGTAACCATATTATGTTGGAAAACCGTATATGTTATATCATTTATTCACATATTTGCATATCTTGTATGTATTTTTGTGGCATTCGACTAGGAATGGCGTATGAAGGTTGATTATCTTGTAAGATTGGACAAATGTGCATCTTTATGCTTATGTTTGAGAAAACCGTGGTGTATGTTATGAATTTCTCATGACCTTGGTTATGAAGTTCTTTGGTTTATTAGCATGAACTTATTGTTTGTGTAATCGTGATATGATGTTCATGAGTTGAAGATTGGTCATAGCTTTGTCTACTTTACGTATTTTGAGGTGGTTACCATGTGTTTATCATGTTAACTTTCCAAATATTTGTGGAATTTGATAACTTTGACGGGAGTCTTGTTCATCTTAAATCTTGACATAATTGTATCATTGGTTCTTCAGTGCATAACTTTAGGTGGCTATTGTGTGTTTATCGTTCTAGCTTTCCAAAGAGTTATATGATTAGATAGCCTTGACGGGAGTCTAGTCTACCTCCATGTACCATGTGTAGAAAATGATCTCACCATGAGTTTGTGCTTGTTGTTATTGTGTTTCTAAGTCGATTCAAAGTCCAAGTGATATCTTCCCTTGATTGTGTATCTTCATCTTTGCCTTCATTCTTTGATTAGTTAAGTTGTTAGTTATTTTATTTTAAAAATACAAAAATATTAAATCTTCTACTTTGATCGGTTATACAGTGACAAAGGTTTATTATCCGGAGCTTTCGTGTCCACGGATCGATACTCGGTTCTTACCTAAAACTGTACTACTTATACGATAGCTGCACTTGCCTATTGTGTGTGTAGTTAGTCACAAGGTGACAACCGTTTCTATATTTAAAACACCATTGTGTGGAAAACCTTTATTAAATTCTATATACATTACACACATCAAGTTTTTGGCGCCGTTGCCGGAGACACGGTAATTCTAAGAACGATCTGAATCATTGCTTTAGCCATTTTGTATATATTTTCTATTTTTGTTTTATTTTGTGTTTATTTTATTTCTTATTTTTATCCTATCGTTATCTCGTACTCGTGATCGTTTTTCGTGAGTGTTCTTTGCAGTGATTTTCATGGATCGCGACTATGGGAGTTACAGTGGAGGATACCAGTTTGATCATGGAGGTTACCATGAGGAAGGTTGGTGCGAGATCTGTGGAGGACCCCACTACACACCGGATTTTTATCATTTCCAGGGGTATCACAAAGATTGTTATGAAGAACTATACTCCTACTCACAACCATTTGAGGATCCCATCATACCACCATCCCAAACCAAGCCTCGTCCGTCATTATATGAGTTGCTGCAACGAGGAATCGATATGTTCTCACAGCCGACCACCAGTTGTGACCATTATGTGGTTGAGCAACAAGAAGTTTATGTTATTGAATCTGAGGAACTGCTTCGTAGAATAGAGGCATAAGGCATTATGATCACCTAGCTTCATGCCAACTTTCTACGAGAAAGTTCATCTTACAACACAGATCTAAATATTGAATTGGATCATGAGAATGGAAGTGAATCCCATCCAGTTCCATCCTTTGATGTGTTTGAGCAAGAATCTAATGCGGAGGCGATAATGGATGAAACACGAGTCCCACCTCTAGTTCAGAGTAGATTCGAGTATGATGAGGCAGAGTTTCCATGCCCCCGCGTGATGACCAATGAAGAGCTAGAATCAGGTTAGTGTTTCACTACTAGCTCAATTGGTTATGAGTATGATACTCATGTACCTTTGTTTGCATATGGTACCATGCTTGATTCTTTGTATCCATTATATGCTTTGCACTTGTCTTTTGAGGATGATATGATGCAGGGATCGTAAATGGAAGAACATCGCGAGGATGAGCTCATGGATGAGATGAAAGTGGTTATACCAAACATCACTAATGAGGATACCATAATCCACACTATTCCATCCTGGGAGGATGAGTTTGGTGATGAATTGGAGAGCATACCTCTTATGGAAGGAAAAGGAGAACAATTCGACCCGGTTGGTGATCTTGATGAACTGGAAGCCTTGCTATATGGAAAGCAAACCGTGGTTACCAAGGAAGAACCGCACTAAGAAAAAGATGTGCAAACGAATGGGTTCACCAACGAACCAATGACCATGGTGACACCCGATCGTCCGTTGTGCACTATTTATAGGCAACACATACTAGATCAGGCGAACTTAATATGCTCGCCACCTTTAGTTCAGACGAACTTGTTAAGTTCGCCTCAACTATATTAGGCGAACATATTAAGTTCGCCTGTGCAAACTTAAGTAATTACAATACAAAACAAACAAAACATTAAAGATAAAGACTAATCTATTACAAGGCTTGTTGTCACAAAACATGCTCCAACAGACTCCCCCTTGACAACAGCTTGGTCTTTATCTTCAAGTCTTGTTCTTCCAATTCTTTGGCAATGAGCTCCCTGCACAAATTATATGTTTCAAACAAACATACAACACTTTCTTGTACTGCAACGCCTATTCTCTACTCTCGTCTGTGTACATGATCTCTCTACGCTTCAGTATCTTCTTATCAGACCTTGAGAAGTTAACAAGATTCATAGCATCGAAGAACTTTACTATGACCTTTCACTCAAGTCTTCTATCATCGCTTCACCCGTATAGACATCAACATACCACCATTTAAGATCATTCAGGCAATCATAAGCAATCAGCTTTAAAGGAATCTTCTACACTGATCTCACAAGTTTGAACTTGTATCTCTAAGTTACCTTTTGAGTAACTGGATCAACTTCCTTCAATCTTTTACCATGTTGAGGTTTCAGCTTTTCATATTTTCCCGATCCACCTTCTATCCTTATCAACATGGCAATTAAGTCAGTTATTCCATTATTTGATCTGTTAATCAAGGGCTTAGATGATAACCCATTGACTTCACATCTCGGTAAAGAATTAACGTATTTAAGCCTTGGCTTCAAATATTGAACCCCATCTGATCTTTTCAAAGCAAATAGCTTGAACTCAGCCTCATAGAACCAACTTTTTACTCTACATGAGCATCTCTCCTTATGTACATATCTTTGATTTTGCACGGGAGCAGCAGGAGAGACTGGAAACTTTGTTCTCCAACTTTTGACCATCTCTTACCACTGTGACTTAGTCATTCCTATATTTTTATACATTTCATTATCTTTAGGCAAGCTCTCAACAGTATCAGGGTTGTTCAAATTAGGACCAGACTCCTCTGATTCTGCAACTCCTTCTGACACGTCTTCAGGAATTACATCATCATTAAAGACATCCATATTAATTAAACCATCACACCCTTCATAAACGACGTTCTTCTTGTCACTCTCCACTTCTACTTCTACAATCTCTCCTTCCTCTAACTATTCATCTCCTATATCTTCATCATCTAACAAGTCATCCAAATCTATCAAACATTCAATTTTGTCAGCTTCATCCATATCAGAATCTTCAAAAAACAAAGAATTATCTAACATGTCAGCATCATTAGCTTCATTTTCACCACAAGTCATCATACTGGCTTCCACAATAACCTCCGACTCCCCCTGAGTTAATGAAGGATTAGATGCAGCGTGTTGACGCTCACCCAAACCATCACCAGCACTTGGTTCATCATCATCATCACCTGGATTCTTCTAAATACCAATAATGTGATAAGTAGTTTTATCTTTCTGAGCCATCTCCCCCTGAGCGTCAAGACACTCAACCAATTGACTAACAAGGATTTGCATTTCAGCAAGGACCCTGCTTTGCTCATTTAATGTTTGAACATGTTGTGCTTCTCTACCCAGCAGCCCATCCACATGAGATTGTATCCTGAAACCTGAGTTTCCAAGGATTGAATTCTTTCATCTCTAGCATCTCTAGTGGATGGACCAGCTTCTTCATTAGCTTTGGACACTGTGGGAGTTATCTGAGGAGTAGTAGATTGTGAAGGAATAGGAGTTATAATCAGTGAATCAACAAACTCTCTATCTTCTCTTTCATGTGAAGAATGTGCAGCATGTATAGTCAAGGCCATCAATTTTGGTCCTTTAGCTACAGGAGCTTCATCATCTTCAAAACTAGATGTTTCATCTTGTAATTTCCTTTTTCCAAGTACTGCATTGGGAGGAGAACCCCTTACAGACTTGCATCTTGGAAGTTTCACCTTCTTCTTCCCTAGAAACTTTTGACGTCTATCATACACCATTGTAGGAACCCAAGGCACTTTAGCCAATCGAGCATAGTGCTCAGGACTAAAGTCCTTGGAACTTTCATCATCAGTACCAGCATCACCAGATTCAGAAGAACTGGTACTCATCTCAGCAATTTCCACTTGTTCAACATGAGGTTCATTGATTTCAACTTTCATATCACCTCCATCATTACCACCATCATCGTCATCATTATCACTATCATCATCATCATCAACATTCTCATCACCATCATTACCATCATCATCATCACTTTCAGTCTCTTCATCGTCAGAATCAACACCTTCCTCTTCTTCTTCCTCTTGATTATCATCTGGAGGTAATTCCAAAGCCGGATCAACATGAATCCGCTTATTGTTTGGCAGCGTAATATAAGCAGGATTGGTTATGTGCCCAAACAATGGTGTAATGATTGGGATTAAAGCAGGATTCTGCTCTTTGATATTCATACAATCTGTAAATATCCACTTTGTCATAGGAGTTAAACTCAATAGTGAATTAACCGGTGGCAGATTTGGAATCAAATGATTCAAGATAACCTGCAAGAATCGAGGGTACATTAAGAAACCCTGACCCGCAGGTGGTGTGATCTGCATCACCAACTCCCTGTAAATATACAAAGCAAAGTTGAATGATCTATTCAACGTCAAAGACACCATAGCAGCTTGTAACGATGTATTCAACCCATCGGTTCCAGCTTTTCTAGGAGAAAGACACTGAATTATGACATGCATGAAGTATCTCCATTGACCAACTAGACCCCCTTTACGAGCTTGTGAATTATTTGGCCGTCCTCTATTGCCCATTCTTTGGAAACACCCCATGATCAAAGTATTTGGTAGATTAATTCGGTCATCATTCACTCCTCCTAAGGTCAAAGTTGCACGAATGTCTTGTATTGAAATTGCAATCTCCTGATTATTCACTTTGGCCCGAATCACGTGTGGATCAACATCGGTATCCTGATGAGCTGTCTCCCAAAATTGTTGAATATAAATCAGGCTAATATGCGGATTAGCATAAAGAGCAACACTTATTCTTGATCGATTTAAAAAATTAATGATCTCCTGATAATTTGCTGCTTCAGCCAGTTCTGGATCAAGTAAAGCCACCTGATTATGTTTGTATTTGACACGACGATCCATGACCAGCTCAATGAATATGATTAGACAACGACAATTTTTCAAAAGAAAACAAAAAAATTAAAAACAAAATAAAACAAAAGAAAAAAAATAACTTTTAAAATTTTGAAAAATTGCTAAGTCTTTTCACACTGTCCCCCTAGGCGAACTTAACAAGTTCGCTTAGAGTTGCAATAGGCGAACTTGTTAAGTACGCCTAAGCAAGTTCGCTCACTTATTCGAATAGTCACATAAATTCCAACTCAACCAAATTGATGTTGTTATTGCAAATTGATCATACACATAACTTCTCCAACACTCGATTAAGGATTACCAACAAGCAATTTCATTTTTATGCAGTTAATGATGAAGAACAATGAAGGCGACGGGTGATGAATAAAACCGAATATGAAAGTCGTGATTCCGAATGAATCAATGGATGGATTGAGATGAGGTTACCTTCGATGGATTCGCAACTGAATTTTGATCTAAACACAAACACAATTAACCACTCTTACGTACACGAGATCAAAATCAGATGATAAATGAACACAACAGATAAACTCGCTCACTAAGTTCGCACAAGTCAAGAAAACAAGTAAAATGATCATGTTCGCTGAATCCTATATATACCCCTCAGGTTAAGTTCGCTAGATTCAAGCGATCTTAACAAGTTCACCCCTCAGGCGAACATGTCATGCGAACATAACAAGCGAACTTACCAAGCAAACATACCAAGTTTGCATTTTTCACACTTCGCCAAAAATTGAGATTTATCATTTTTCACTTCTTTCCGACAAACCGATCATCTTGCAACATGTTCACAACTTGATCCAAAATAATTATGAATTTTCCATGGAGGATAGAAACAAAATACTTTTTTTTCTTCTAAAACTAAAAGAATAAGTAAAGAACACATATTTTTATATTTTTTTTTAATTTTTCAAAATTTATGCTAAAACACACCAAAATCTTTTTGTACTTTTTCTAAATGAATTAAAGCAGTAAATCTAGAAATAACTAAAGAGTAAAATCTTTTTGGTTTTTATGTATACATACAGAGTCACATATTTTTGGTCGAACACTGCGAGTAAGAAGATCATATCAGTATCTTTGATGTATCACATAACCATTCTGAATATAAAATCTCTATCAGATCTAAGGGTTGACCTATGGCATTCTGCATATACACAGATAATTCGTTCAGCAAATAAGCACTTGATGTTACACTATATGATATCTCAGCAAATATTCTCGTAGAACTAACACTTCATATATTCATGAAGTATTAATTTTTGAAATTTCTATTCAATTGCTATCCCACAGATATCACAACTTTTCTTTTCTTGATCTTTGCAACAGATTCTTTTTCAACTATTTTCATTTTGATCACAGTTTTCCAATTTTCATGAAATGATTCGCGATAAACTTCAAAGTAAACAGGAACAGATCATGACATGCTAACTTATTCATACCGAATTTGCAATATAATACATGTCAATCCAAGTTGTCAGCATTATAATATTTGAAACTACAAGCGTTTTTATCCCATGTGAGTTAGTACCATTTATATGAAAATAATGTGTACCCCACAAATATGCCAACAGAAATATAAAATTGCACTATCTTCAAGACATATGAGACTTATGCAAAGATAAGATCAATCTCCAGGATGAAACTATCTTAATTAGCACAAGAAAAGAAACAGATCTCGAAGGATATTTGGAATCAGAATGATTCAGAATCAAATGATTCAGAATGCTTGGCTTTGGATGCAAAATCATGATTCAACAGTAACAGTGAGATTGTACTGATAAAATTCTTCAACAATAAGAATGATCAAGGAATCGATTGATTCAATGACATAGGGTAGCGTGATCCAACTGTTTTCTAGATATATTCAATGGAATCAAGATAACTGATCCAAGGGTGAGTATATGTTCCAACAGATGTTGTCATAAACATATCTTAGTTCAACTTCACATTGCATGTTTTTCAGGGCATAGGCAGTAAAGTGACCTAAAAAATTGTGCTAATCAATATAGTCCTATACTGGTCTTATGAAATACTTGAAGCCTCATATTCTTTATCTGATAATGATCTTTTAACACACACACACCCGGCATACCATGGGTTCAAATAACAATTGTAACAAAGACCATTATGTTTTCACACTACTAATGGATTAAAAATGCTTCTAGCCTACTTACAATTCATATTACATGCAAATATTCAAATTAATATTATATATACAATGTCATGCATTCATGAAGCTATCATTTCTGGTTTATGCAGACTTTAGAAGTTTAGATCACATCATGTAAGCACAACCATAAATACTGACACCAGGTAGTCATTCTAAGGTCATCTCTTAGAAGACGACTCGTGAAGGGTCATCGTTGTCGTTCTTCTTGGGTGTGATTGGTCTGGTGCATCATCAGAATCAGATGAATCAAATTATGTTGCTTCAGAGTCAGATTCTTCTGCACCAGCACTTCCTTCTTCTTCGTCTCCTTCATTTTCAGATTCATCATCACCTTCAACTTCTTCCTCTTCTTGCTCGTTAGAGTGTTCACTTAGTTCAGGCTCCGACTCGGGACTATACCATCTGAAATTATCTAGGGTCACATATGCTTCGTTGATTAAGTGTCCGAAGAGAGGAGTATGCACAGGGGTAGGTTCTACACTGCTTGGCTTTAAGAATTGAGCAAATACTCTCTTGTCCACTCGCTTCACTTGTAAACTTTCCCCAATTGTCGGTAGATTTGGCAACGTATCATTGATTAGCAGCTGTATAAATCTTGGATACAACATGAATCTAAACTTCTTAGCTATATAGATCTAGTCAGTTATGGCCTTGTATACGTACTTAGAGAAATTATAGCCCTTGTTGAGAGATAAACCCACCATTGCAGCCGCTAAGTGATGACCCATGGCATCCTTGCCTGCTTTCCTTGAAGAGATGCACATGATCATGATGTGGGCAAAGTAGCACCATTGACCGAGTACCCACATCTTCTTGTACGAAGCATAATCCGTTGCACCGACGTATCCCATTTTCTGCCTCCAATAACCATCTACAAAGTAATCAGGATAGGTAATTGGGTCAGTTGCAAGATCCCGGAAGTGTAACACTCTCCTGATGGTGTCTTCGGATATGGCTATCTATTGACCTGCTACAGTAGCCCTAATGACGTTGGGAGTTACTGTGCAGTCATGTTCTACCGTATCCCAGAACTGCTCCAAGTACGGTCTTGATATGAAAGGGTCTGCTTAGATAGTGTAGCTAATCTTTGAGCGGTTCAAGAAATCGATGGTCTCCCGGTACTCAAGTGCAGCACCCTTCCATTCCGGTTCAGTAAGGGCCAGCAGATTGAATTCACTTGTAAACGCACGAGCCATCTCCGCAAAAACATACAATGAACACAATTAGAACAAGAATGATCACTGGAAATGTACAAACATGACACGGTATAGCACATTCACAAGGAAGACTTTTCCAGACTTAGAAAAAATTTGTAATTTTCCTTCCTATGTACTTAGCAAGTACGTAGGGTTTATACCTTGCGTACTTAGTAAGTACGCAAGAGTTATATCTTGCGTACTTACTAAGTGCGCAAGGTCTAACACTTGAGCAAAAAGCATACTTTTCCAAATCAAAGAATGGTCGAATTTTGATGTTGCTCAAGGTCACCACAACGTCGAAACATGCATTTAGAACTCATGGGACCAAGTCCAACACCAAAATCGTGCTAAAACCAGGTCAATTTTGACCTAAACCTATTCTGACCTCGACCGACGGTCAGACCAAGGTCAAAATCAAAATCAAACAATGTTAAGGACGATCTTTGTGTGATTAGGGTTCGATTAATGAACATAAACAAGATTTCGGTCTTAGTTTCATTAAAGATTATCTGAAAACTTGTCTCAATCTTGACATCTAACCCTAGGCTCAAAAACAGACAAGGTTCAGTCCAAAACATGACGATTTGAGGATGAAATCGGTTACAATTATCACCGAATGCTTGTTAAGTGAAAGTGAAACAATGAATAAGAAGAAAAACAAACGTTTGGAATCACACAAATTTTGAGGAAAGAAGGATTGGAGGGAATTGCAAAGTGGCCGCATTTCAAATGAGATAAGGTCTGAGAATTTTTCTAAGTCCACTATATATACCCACACATTCGGGTCTTGCGTACTTAACAAGTGCGCAAGACTTAACTCTTGCGTACTTAGCAAGTACGCATGACTTAAGTCTTGCGTACTTACAAGTACACAAGGTTTAATTCCTGCGCACTTGACAAGTACGCAGAAACCCTTGTGAAATCCAAATCCAACTCAAATTATGAAGATAGTCAAGTCAAATAATGAACCGGATAAAAACATTCAATCAAGAGGTTTCAAAAGCAATTCAAGGAAGTTAAACACAAATATTTTTGGCATTTTTGATAATAATTGAACTGTACATAAATTTCAAATCTTTTTGAGCTTTTCTGAATGAAGATAATATGCACAAGAATATACACACAAGCCCTTTTTTTGGGTCAAAGTCATGAGAAGAGGATCATATCAGGCTATTGTAAGCAAAAATGATACACAATAAACATCAAAGAAAATGGGATCGGTTACTACTTATTCATACGTAATATGCAATATAAACAACTGAATTCAAGTTGTCAATATTATAAGATTTGAAACCATAAGCATCTTTGTATCACGTTCTTGTGTGTTAAGATATTAATTATAAGATATACAACGTGTACCCCACAGTTACGCTACAGAAATTTAAATTGCACTATCTCAAGACATCTAAGATTTTCCCAAAGATTTTCAAATCTCCAGAATGAAGTTACATCGTTTAGCACAAAAAAAATCAAGAAGAATCCACAAGGATTATCAAGAATCATAAGATTCAGAATCGAGTGATTCAGATGTCTTGGTTTGATTGGTTTTTCTTCTGTGAATATCATATGATGATTCAGGTTAATAGATATGGAGTCTGAGGATTTAGGTAAGGGGATCCAACTTTTATCTGGATTTGATTTCAATAAATCAGGTATGATTAAAGGGTGAATATAAGCTTAATGGTTGATGTCAAGACATATCTTGGCCCAACTTCCCATTGCATACTTGTGAGTATGGGCAGTGAAGTGAACCAAAAAATTGTGCTAAAGACATAACCCGAAACTGGTCTCTTAAGAAAATATTTGCTAAAATCTTACATCCTTTATCTGATAATGATCTTTTTGTATTCTTTCACACACACACACATGCATACATGGGTTCAAATCACAGTTGTAGTCTAGATTTAGTTTTCACACTACTAATGATTCAAAAATGCTTATAGCCTATTGACAATTCTAATTACTTGAAAATATTCAAATTAAGACTGAAACAACTTAAACATTCAAGTAATCATGATACAATCATTTCCCATATGTGTAGTCTAAGACGTTTAGATCATTACTGATGTACTATCATTTCCTCTTTTCTTCAAATAACTTTGAAATTTTCTCCATTTTTTATTTTGTTTGGATTTTTGTAAACTATTTGAGAATTAAACAGAACTATACAGAAGAAATTTAAAAGAAATAAAGAGTAACTTCCATGAAATGATTTGATTTGAAAAATGAATTTTCTCACTCAAGATTGAACATTCCTATCTGGTTGACAAGATGTTCAAAACGGGTTCGATCAAACGCCTAAGTGAAAAGGTCAGCAAAGTTGTCATCCGTGTGAACCTTTACAAGCTCAATGAGATGCTTTCAGCACAATCACGAATGAAATGGTGGCGAATTTCAATATGTTTAGTTTTGGAATGTTTCACCGGGTTGTTTGTGATGGACATGGTGGCATTGTTGTCAATGAACAGTGGAGTTCCAGTGAAGTTTAAGCCATAGTCTCTCAATTGCTGCTAAATCCATAATATCTGAGAACAACCGCTCGCTACAGCAATGTACTCTGCTTCACATGTTGAGACAGAAACCGTTGACTGCTTCTAACACTGCCAGGAAACCAGCCTGTCTCCCAATAATTGACATCCACCTGAAGTTGACTTTCTATCAAGGTTACAACCGCCATAGTCTGAATCAGTATAGGCTTTGAGGTCAAATGACTCCTGCTTTGAGTACCAAATACCCAATCGGGGTTTCCCTTTTAAGTATCTGAAGATTCTCTTACCAGCTATCAGATAAGACTCCTTTGGTTGTGACTGAAACCTTGAGCACAAGCATACAACAAACATTATGTCAGGCCTTGAAGCTGTGAGATACACAAGAGATCTGATCATCCCACGGTACAATTTGCAATCCACATCCTTTCCATCTTTGTCTGGATGCAGACCATGATTGACGGGGATAGGTGTGCCATAAGTACTGCTATCATTCATCTTGTATTTTATCAAGATGTCCTGCACATACTTAGTTTGATGCAGATAAATGCCATCCTACCTTTGACTGACTTGCAGACCTAGAAAGAACGACAGTTCACCCATGTTTCTCATTTCAAACTTGGACTTCATCACCTGTTTGAATTCACTACACATCCCTTCATTTGTAGACCCAAAGATAATGTCGTCGACATACACTTGTACGAGTAGAATATCACCTCCTACTTTTCGAACGAAGAGGGTCGAGTCAATCTGTCCACGGTCGAAACCAGTTGAAAGTAGATGTTTTGATAACGTCTCATACCATGCCCGAGGTGCTTGATGAAGACCATAAAGTGCTTTGTCGAGCGTATACACTTTATTGATATTATGCGGATCTTTAAAGTCGGGAGGTTGAGTGACATAGACCTCTTCATGAACTTTTCCAAGCACTCTTCACATCAAGTTGATAGACCTTGAACCCAACATAGGAGGCATAAGCTAGAAACAGTCAAATGGCCTCAAGTCTAGCAACTGGGGCATATACTTCTGTGTAATACAAGCCCTCTTGTTGATAAAAAAAACTTGAACAACCATCCTTGCTTTATTCTTCACTACGACATAATGATCATCCGTTTTGCACTTGAACACCCATCTGGTTCCAATTGGCTGTACGCCTCTTGGCAGGTCAACTAAATCCCACACATGCCACTTTTGTAATTGGGACAGTTCATCTTGCATCGCCTCAATCCAGCAGTTGTCAACGATAGCCTCCTTCACATTCTTCGGCTCCAATTGGGATACAAAAGCAGCATGTAGACACGTTTCCATGACACCTGTGTCAAGTATCTCAGCATACAGACTAGTGTTCTCAGTAATGGTTCTATGACGCATTTGAACACCGGCATCAGGATCACCAATAATGTTCTCAATTGGATGATTCTGATGCACTCTCGTCTCTGGTAATTGTAGTTCTTGAATTTCTAAATCGAGGTTCGTGCTCAACTCCCCATATCTTGTGTTCCAGAAGAAGAAGATTCAATGTTGTTTGGATCAGCTGAAGCTTCATTTCCTACGTGAGTGTTAGGATCATCTTGAGCGTCATTTCCGTCAACATGAACAACTTCAATGTTATCACTATCATGAGTTCCAGATGAAGAAACAGGATTTGAATCGGGAGTTACAATCAGTACAGTTGCACGGGTTGAGAAATTGGATTCATCACCGCCACCAAAGAACTCGTACACATTGGCGGCATCATCTGCAGATAGATCATGAAGATTGAACGACTTGGATAGAGCATTATAATCAAATCCCCAAGCAGGACCAGTTGGTTCTGGTGGAATGCTGTGTTTACTGCAGTCCACTTCGAACCATTCTTCCACAGACCTAATGACAATATTGTACACTCTCTTGCAAGGTGAGTTGGCAACATATCTTAAGAAGATGCCTTCCACTGCTTTTGCATGAAATTTAGACTTGCGATCTATGTACTATAATAATAAAGAGCAGGGACTACCAAAAGGAACTAGGTAGTCAAGATTGGGAGGTTGATTGTTAATCAACTCATAAAAAGTTTTATTGTGCCTTTTAACCACTAGAACTCTATTCAAGACAAGACACGCTGTGTTAACTGCTTCCGCCCAGAAAGTGATAGGAAGCTTTGCGTCTGACAGCATTGTCCTTGCAGTCTCAATTAGTGTTCTGTTCTTCCGTTCTGCAACTCCATTCTACAGAGGTGTGTACGGGGCACTAAATTCGTGACGAATACCTATCTTGAGACAGAAAAGTTACAACAAATTATTCTTGAACTCAGTTCCGTTATCACTCCTTATTCTTCTAACATTCAACTTGCATAAAGATTCCAAGCTCAAGATCAGATATTGAAGAACATCAGCAGTCTCATCCTTTGTACCTAAAAAATGCACCCAAGAAAAACATGAGAAATCATCAGTTACAACTAGATAGTATGACTTCCCTCCAATACTCCTGATACTTATGGGCCCAAACAGATCCATAAGTAAGAGCTCCAAAGGGGTATCGATGGAGTTTTGGAGCTTGGGCTTGTAAGACTTTCGTTGTTGTTTCCCCTTTTTACAAGGCATACATTCATCTGCAATGGAGAATCTCAGCTTAGGAACCTCGGTAACTAAACCGTTTCGGACAAGATGGTTAATTTTACGATAAGAAATATGTCCGAGTTTCCTATGCCACAAGATTGAGTCAAGCTTTGTCTCTTTGGTAAGCAAACAAGTAGCAACTGAAGATGTTTTTTTCGCCACGCTCATGTTAATCTGATAGGTATCATTCGTTCTTGGTGCACGCATCAAAATCCAGTCTTCAGGAACCTCAAACCTAGGTTTGAGAATCATGCATTCAGATTTGTCAAACATGACTGAGTACTCCTTATCACACATCTGAGAAACACTTAACAGGTTATGCTTTAGCTGCTCGCAGTAGTTGACGTTGTCGAAGCTAACACAACCATTTGAAACCACGCATTGACAAGTAATACTGCCGCCCTTCTCACCTGCAAAGGCCACATAGCCGCTTCTGAATGGTTTTACATCTTGAAGCAGGGCCATGTTGCCTGTCATGTGCCGGGAGTATCCACTATCTACATACCAACGATTAGAGATAGTTCCCTTCGGATGTCCCTGCACGATTCATAAGAAATTAATTATATTTGGAGACCCAATCCATGGTGGTCTTGGGTCGTCCATCTTTCTCAAATTAAACTACTTCAATTAGTTCACAGTTGTGACTGTCAAAAATGGGTGAATCTTTAGAAGACTTGGGAATAGGAGATTGATAACTTTTAGATTTCTTGTTCCAGGACCTTTTCTTTTGTTTTACTGGAACGGTCGGCTTGCATTCAGAAGCACCAGGTGAACTAGTAGAAGCTTCACCTGATTGAATTCCAGCCAGCTGTTCCAGCTTCCTCAATATCTTGTTCCTTCTTCTCCTTTGTGGCTTAGAAAGCTTAACCACAGGTTTCTCAACAGTTGGTGCACTACCAGAGGTAGTCTCACAGGGTTTAGCAGGTTGCTTTTCCCTTTTTGGAACAGATGGCTTAGCCTCAGATGTGATCTTTGGCTTCACCATAGGTTTCACTGGTGGTTTTACCTCATTCTTCTTTGGACTCTTGGTATGTTTCACTGGTGGTGACTTGGGGACAACAACTGGTTGTGAAACAACTGGCCATTTCCCTTGGTTCTTATCCGGGCAGTTCACAATGATGTGACAGATCGTGTCACACCCCGACCGATGGCGGAATCATCGGGGCGGGACATGTAAGACTGTTCATAGCACATGGTTGACTAAATTGAAATATATTAAAGTCAAATTTCCATTTCAAATAATCCAAGTACAAACCAAATTCAAACAAAGAAATATGAAACAACTCATAGAATTCTTGATTTAAATTGCTAAGTCCAAATCCTATATTGAGCACGTCTTGAATCATTCTCATATATTAGGGTCTGAAACATGAATAAAATAAAGTCAACTAAAAAGTTGGTGAGTATAACACAGTTGTATATAGATAGCATATAGTTGAAAACAAATCCTTTACATATCATGATAAATAAGGCATTTGTGGGGAGCAGCTATTGTGTAACCATGTACAACCAAACCTTGTAACTAGCATGCAAAAATTGTGTTGTCGGTTTCAATCACCGCGCACCTGGGTGGGTTTGTCAGACTCAATAGATCTATCATTGAAAACCGTCGGCTTGTATAGTTAATGATTGCACATAATCGCATACAAAGGTTAGCACACCTAGCACTCGGGCATAAAGCTCAAATTTGCACACATGAAAGTAAATAGGATTTGTACTTTGTGTTGTTTGTGTAAATGTAATGTGTAATTTGAATAATGTTCATGTTTCACCCCAAAAGTGTAAAAGAGTAAAAGGGGCTATGAAATACTCACTTGGTATGGAGATGTAGCTAACAAAGAGTATAGATAAAATAAGGGTTCTTGATACGCACGGGTTAACCTAGATAGTAATGTATATTGAATCAAATCGGTGTACAAAGATTAAGTCTAACATTGAAGGTTGAATTTGTGTATAAAAAGTATTAAATGAAATATATAAAGTTGTAGTAACCATTTTTGGAACATTTGATTAAAGTTTGGAATTTAAATAATAAAATAGAATTTTTATAAAATTGTTGATTATGAAAATAATGCATGTGTTAAATGTAAATTAATAAATAATTAAATGATTATAGTTTATGAAATAATGTAAATATTGATTGTAATTAAGTATAATTAAATAAATGATTTTTGTTTAAATATTAAATAAATAATTATTATCTTATTTATTTATAAACTTTATAACTTAATCATTTAAGACATAATTTAAGTGTAAGATAAATATAAATTTAATTTTTATAAATTTATAAATAAACTTTTAAATAAATAATATTTATCTCCAGATTAAACTTTAAATCCCTTCAAATACAGCAAATATATAAAATTTGAAACATTTATTGATTGAAAAATATAAAATTATAATTCTGTTAAAATTTCTGAGTCACACACGACCGTGCCTCGGAAGGGCACGATCATGCTCAAGCCACGGGCGCGACCGCGCTACTCGGGGCGCGACCGGGTTGATCAACAGAGGGCACAAACTAGACAAGTCAACAGGCACGACCGTGCCTTAGCTCGGCACGGTCGTGTCTATGATTTTTAGACACAACAGAGGCTAACAGGAGGACACGACCGCGCTGCTACTCAGCACGACCGCGTTTCATGAGGCACGGCCGCGCTATATGATTAGCGCGACCGTGTCTCTTCCAAATCAGACACGAATTGAACAAATCTTGTATTTATAGCGTTGGAATTGTTAGGGCTTTTGATTAATAAGTTGTTACGAGTCTATTCATATAAATTAATTGTATGGAAAACGTGTTTAAGAATGGATTCGATTAAATCCTTTTTATTAAAAATAGGAATTTCGGTTTCGGATAATTTCTGTAAGGGAAGCCCAGATTAACATGGGGCTTTCGATCTAAATACTAAAACGGATAATAACAAGTGATCAATTACCCGAAAGAGTAGGGAATCGATGGAGGTCGGTAGAAGGAGGTTCTGGCGACGGCAAGATTGCTTTCCGGCGTCTTCTGCTGAGATTCCGACTGATTCAACCCTTCAGAAACCTTAGAGATGATCGGAGGATCGAGTTCCTTGATTATTTGGTAGCAATTGGATCGAAAATAGAGATTTGAGGCTTGGGAGATAATTTGGACGGTTTCTTTTGAGAGTAATTTGTATTTTGGAAATGATAATGGTAATTGACGGAGATATTTTCCTTGATAACAAAAGTAAAACGTAAATCGGATTTGAATTCGAACGATCGAGCGTTTTGAAACTGCATTTACGTTTCGACTGTTACGCAGGCGCGACCGTGCCCAAGAGAGGCGCGACCGTGCTTAGGCACCGGGTGCGATCGTTCCAGGACCAGTCGCGTGATCGTGCCGAGGCACTTGGCGCGACCGTACCAGGACGAAGCACGACCGTGCTAATTAGGGTTTCTTGATAAATTTTCAACTTTAGCCTTGACTTTTCAGGTTTGATTAGTTTCAAATAAATAGTTACTTGTATAGCGTTTAAGTGTATATAATCGAGCAAAACATGTAAATTTGTATTGAATCATTGCATTTAGTTTATGGTAAGCAAAATAATAAGGCAGTGCACGAGTATTGAGTTCAAAATTGTATCAGATTTAATTGAAATATGAATACTGAAAATCAGAAATGTTACAGTCTCCCCATGTTGAGAGAATTTCGTCCCGAAATTTAGTTTGAGGAAACAACGGTATCAGTAAAAAGATGAGGGTACTTGAGCTTCATTTGGTCTTCTCGTTCCCAAGTGAACTCAGGACCACGCTTAGATTCCCAACGAACTTTGACAATAGGAATGCGACTTCGCTTGAGTTGCTTGACTTCGCGATCCATAATTTCCACCAGCTTCTCAACGAAGTGCATCGTTTCATCAATGCGCACGTCGTCAAGCGGTATATGGATATTTTCATCAGCGAGACACTTCTTCAGATTAGATACATGAAATGTAGGATGCACATTTCCAAGGGATGGAGGTAACTCGAGCTTGTAAGCCACTTTCCCAATCCTTTCAAGGATCTTGAATGGACCAACATAGCGAGGTGCTAACTTGCCTTTCTTTCCAAAACGGATCACGCCCTTCCATGGAGACACCTTAAGAAGAACAAGATCACCGACTTGGAATTCCAAGGGTTTTCGACGTTTGTCGGCATAACTCTTTTGCCGACTCCTCGCTACTCGAATATTGTCACGGATTTGAATAATCTTGTCGGATGTTTCTTGAATTAACTCGGGACCAGTGATTTGTGCTTCACCAATCTCACTCCAACAGATAGGAGAACGACACTTGCGACCATAGAGAGCTTCGAATGGAGCCATGTTGATACTTGTGTGGTAGCTATTGTTGTAAGAAAACTCAATGATGGATAGATGTGAATCTCAATTGCCACCAAAATCGATTACACAAGCTCTAAGCATGTCTTCAAGAGTTTGGATTGTTCGCTCGGTTTGACCATCAGTTTGCGGATGGTAAGCAGTGCTCAAATCCAATCTAGTACCAAGAGCCTTTTGGAGAGATTGCCAAAATCTAGAAGTGAACCGGGCATCTCGATCAGATATTATGTTCAAAGGAACACCATGACGGCTCACAATTTCATCAATGTAAATTCGGGCTAGTTTCTCCACTTTGAAGTCTTCGCGGATAGGTAAGAAATGAGCGGATTTAGTGAGACGATCAATGATCACCTAAATACTATCATATCCACTCGAAGTGCGAGGGAGCTTGGTAATGAAATCCATAGCTAGATTCTCCCATTTCCACACGGGAATTTCTGGTTGTTCGAGTAAACCAGATGGACGTTGATGTTCGGCTTTGACTTTGGAACAGGTTAAGCATTTGGCCACATAAAGAGCAATGTCTTTCTTCATACCGGGCCACCAATAAAGTTGGCGAAGATCTTGGTACATTTTATCCGCACCAGGATGAATAGAATAACGAGTCTTATGAGTCTCGTTCATGAGAAATGCACGGAGATCATCGCGATCGGGAACCCAAATACGGTTCAAGTAATATAGTAATCCATTGGGTTTTGATTCAAGAAGAAGTTCAACACCACACGACATTTCTTCATACATGTTACCCTCGGTTACCGAGGCGTGTTGAGCATCTAAGATGCGGGTTTGAATATCGGTTTGAATACAGGCACAATGAAGCATAACATGGTCCTTTCGACTCAAAGCATCGGCTACAACATTCGCTTTGCCGGGATGGTAACGAATCTCGCAGTCATAGTCGTTAAGGAGTTCTACCCAACGTCGTTGCCTCATATTGAGTTCTTTTTGGTTAAAGATATGTTGAAGACTTTTGTGGTCGGTGAACACCACACATTTTGTACCATAGAGATAATGTCTCCAAATCTTTAACGCGAATACGACCGCACCCAGCTCGAGATCGTGCGTCGTATAGTTCTTCTCATGAACTTTGAGTTGCCTTGATGCATAAGCGATTACTTTGCCTCGTTGCATGAGGACACAGCCAAGACCTTGGTTAGAAGCATCACAATAGACAACTAAATCATCATTTCCATCGGGGAGAGTCAATATAGGAGCATTGCATAACTTTTATTTGAGGGTTTGGAAAGCTTCTTCTTGTTTCGGTCCCCATTCATAAGTCTTACCCTTGTGGGTCAAAGCGGTAAGAGGGACAGCAATCTTTGAGAAGTTTGAGATGAAACGACGATAATAACCCGCAAGACCAAGAAATGAACGAACTTCGGTAGGAGTCTTCGGGGCATTCCAATTCTTAACCGTTTCAATCTTAGCAGGATCAACATGAATACCGTTGTCGTTGACGATGTGACCAAGAAATTGAACTTCGTTTAGCCAAAATTCACATTTGGAGAATTTGGCATAAAGTTGTTTTTTTCTCAAGAGATCCAAAACCAATCTAAGGTGTTGTTCATGATCGGCTTTAGTCTTGGAATAGATTAAGATATCGTCAATGAAGACGATCACGAATTTATCAAGGTACGGTTTGCACACACGATTCATGAGATCCATGAAAACCGCGGGTGCATTGGTTAACCCGAAAGGCATAACCATGAACTCGTAATGACCATACCTTGTTCGAAAAGCAGTCTTAGGAATGTCATCTTCTTGAACACGAAGCTGATGATAACCGGATCGGAGATCGATCATTGAGAAACAAGTAGAACCTTGAAGTTGATAAAAGAGATCATCGATTATAGGTAAAGGATAACGGTTCTTGATAGTAAGCTTGTTGAGTTCGCGGTAGTCAATACACATGCGAAATGATCCATCCTTCTTCTTAACAAACAAGACGGGTGCACCCCACGGTGAATGACTTGGACGAATGAAACCTTTGTCGGAGAGTTCTTGAAGTTGACTTTCAAGTTCTTGCATTTCAGAAGGTGCAAGATAATAGGGGGATCTAGCCACGGGGTTAGCTCCGGGCACAAGATCAATGCGAAATTCTACTTGACGAACGGGTGGAAGACCGGATAAGTCTTCGGGGAATACTTCGGGAAAATCTCGGATAATGGGGATATCTTGAATACTCTTCTTCTTAACATCCTTTTGAACGATATGGGCCAAAAAGGCCACGTACTTCTTTCGTAAGTACTTTTGAGCAGTAGTGCATGACATTAATTTAAGCCCTTTACAAGGCTTTTCGCCAAAGACTCTTAACGTTTCTCCCGATGGTAGAGGTATTCGAATACACTTCTCGAAGCAAATGACTTCGGCATGATGATTCGATAGCCAATCCATGCCTATGATGATATCAAAGCTTCCTAGTGGCATTGGAACAAGGTTGATTGGGAATGTGTGATCATTAAGTTCTAAAGAGCAATCATAAATAATGGACTCAATTGTAAGGGAGTCACCATTTGCTACTTCAACGGTAAATGTTTTCTCTAATTGGGACCGAGTCTTTGCAAGTAAAGGTTCAAAATTAAGTGACACAAAACTTTTATCGGCTCCGGTATCGAATAAAATGGAGGCATATTGACTATTAACAAGAAACGTACCATTGACAACGTCATTGTTGGTTTGAGCTTCGTTGGCGTTTATGTTGAACGCACACCCACGAGCTCCACCTTGTCTAGCATTTGCAAGTCTTGGACATTGATCACGAAAATGGTTCGGGTCACCACACTCATAACAAGCACGCCCATTAGCAATGGCGGGAGCACCTTGGTTAGCCACTTGAGGTACGGTTCGGTTTGGAGGGTTGACTTGGCCCGTAAGAGCTTTGGTCCTACAAACACTAACCGTATGACCATATCTCCCACAATAAGTACAAAGGCGACATGGGATGTTTTGGGGATGATGGTAGTTGCAGGTGGCACAAAGTGGGTAGATTCCAACATATGGCTTTTTAACCGGTGTTTGAACCATAGGTGCAGCTTGGATTACCGGAATAGTAGGAGTAACCACAGCAAAATTTCTAACTTTCCTCTTTCTATTATTGCGAGAGGGCTCGGTTGTGGCTTCTTTGTTATGGGTAGGAGGGGTTACGGTTTCAGAAACTTTCTTAGAACCCTTTTTGGTAAGAGTTCCAGCTTTCACATGATTATCAGTTAAGGTAGCGGCTAGACAAATAGCATCCTCCAGAGTAGCAGGATTTCTACCTAAGACAGTATCTTGGATTTCTCTTGGTAGCCCACCAATATACTTTTCGATACAACGGGACAAAGGAGTGACCATGTGGGGCACGAGAAGACTCAACTCATGGAACCGAGTTGTATATGCTAAGCTTTCCCCACTATCTTGGGCAAGATCCCAAAATTCAGCTTCTAACTTTTTCACTTCATTTCGAGGGCAGAACTCCTCGGTCATAAGCCTTTTGACCTCATCCCAAGGTAAAGCCATAGCTACATCAACACCCCTATTCCTTTTCTCCCCATTCCACCATGTAAGTGCCCGTTTTTGTAGGACACTTGTAGCATGACGAACACGGAGATTGTCGGGACAGTCACTATTAAGAAAGGTATTCTCAATGCTTTCAAACCATTGAAGGAATCCAGTAGCTCCTTCGGTACCATAGAACTTTGGGGGATTGCACGAGTTGAAGTGCTTGAAGGTGCATTGAGATGGATTGTTACCACCATTTCCACCATTTCCACCATTATTACCACTATTGCTTCCATTTCCACCATTGTTGCCATTGGTGGCACCATTGGCTTGGGTAAGTTGTGTCACCAATTGGGTAAGAATAGCAGCGATGTCGGTGTTGGCGTTGGTTGCGGGAGCACGATGGGGAGGCATTCTATAGATTTTCACAAGACAAGAAAGATTGTAAGAACTTATGAGATTTGATAGGATTTAATAGAATGAGATAATAAAAATAGATATTCTTAGTTTGGATTGTACTCAAAAGTGACAAAATCACTTGAATACCATGGCACATTAAGGTTAATTAAACTTATATAATTTTCAAAGAGACATGTTTTAGCCTATAAGTAAACACTCATCTCGGGAATTCCAAGGAAAGCATACGGGTCCCTCGGTTGATTGGGATTTATGCGAAATGCTTTCCTAGACAGAAAACCCAAAATACAGGTGTCACCCTTCCAGATTGCACGTGTCCTCAAATAATTTAACAAGTTTAAAAACCTTAACGAAGAAATAAAAAAAAATTTAAAGATTTTTGCTTCAAGAATTTTCCACATGCTTAGAAAAGATAAAGATAGAAAGAAGATAGAAATATTATGAGGTTTTAGAATATAGGAACGGATATTATTTATTAAATTATTATTTAAGAAGATCCTACTAAGTCATGATAACAAGTAAGGTATCAAATATAATAATATTTAATCATGGTAAGCATGTAGCACATAGCACAAAAATCATGAAACATAGTATAAGTGGGTGTCCTAAAGTTATAGTCTAGGTCAAGGTGTCTAATAACCTAATTCCCTATAACCAAGACTCTGATACCAATCTGTCACACCCCGACCGATGGCGGAATCATCGGGGCGGGACATGTAAGACTGTTCATAGCACATGGTTGACTAAATTGAAATATATTAAAGTCAAATTTCCATTTCAAATAATCCAAGTACAAACCAAATTCAAACAAAGAAATATTAAACAACTCATAGAATTCTTGATTTAAATTGCTAAGTCCAAATCCTATATTGAGCACGTCTTGAATCATTCTCACATATTAGGGTCTGAAACATGAATAAAATAAAGTCAACTAAAAAGTTGGTGAGTATAACACAGTTGTATATAGATAGCATATAGTTGAAAACAAATCCTTTACATATCATGATAAATAAGGCATTTGTGGGGAGCAGCTATTGTGTAACCATGTACAACCAAACCTTGTAACTAGCATGCAAAAATTGTGTTGTCGGTTTCAATCACCGCGCACCTGGGTGGGTTTGTCAGACTCAATAGATCTATCATTGAAAACCGTCGGCTTGTATAGTTAATGATTGCACATAATCGCATACAAAGGTTAGCACACCTAGCACTCGGGCATAAAGCTCAAATTTGCACACATGAAAGTAAATAGGATTTGTACTTTGTGTTGTTTGTGTAAATGTAATGTGTAATTTGAATAATGTTCATGTTTCACCCCAAAAGTGTAAAAGAGTAAAAGGGGCTATGAAATACTCACTTGGTATGGAGATGTAGCTAACAAAGAGTATAGATAAAATAAGGGTTCTTGATACGCACGGGTTAACCTAGATAGTAATGTATATTGAATCAAATCGGTGTACAAAGATTAAGTCTAACATTGAAGGTTGAATTTGTGTATAAAAAGTATTAAATGAAATATATAAAGTTGTAGTAACCATTTTTGGAACATTTGATTAAAGTTTGGAATTTAAATAATAAAATAGAATTTTTATAAAATTGTTGATTATGAAAATAATGCATGTGTTAAATGTAAATTAATAAATAATTAAATGATTATAGTTTATGAAATAATGTAAATATTGATTGTAATTAAGTATAATTAAATAAATGATTTTTGTTTAAATATTAAATAAATAATTATTATCTTATTTATTTATAAACTTTGTAACTTAATCATTTAAGACATAATTTAAGTGTAAGATAAATATACATTTAATTTTTATAAATTTTTAAATAAACTTTTAAATAAATAATATTTATCTCCAGATTAACTTTAAATCCCTTCAAATACAGCAAATATATAAAATTAGAAACATTTATTGATTGAAAAATATAAAATTATAATTCTGTTAAAATTTCTGAGTCACACACGACCGTGCCTCGGAAGGGCACGATCGTGCTCAAGCCACGGGCGCGACCGCGCTAGTCAGGGCGCGACCGGGTTGATCAACAGAGGGCACAAACTAGACAAGTCAACAGGCATGACCGTGCCTTGGCTCGGCACGGTCGTGTCTATGATTTTTAGACACAACAGAGGCTAGCCCAAAGGGCATGACTAGGTCTAGACAGGAGGACACGACCGCGTTTCATGAGGCACGGCCGCGCTAGATGATTAGCGCGACCGTGTCTCTTCCAAATCAGACACGAATTGAACAAATCTTGTATTTATAGCGTTGGAATTGTTAGGGCTTTTGATTACTGAGTTGTTACGAGTCTATTCGTATAAATTAATTGTATGGAAAACGTGTTTAAGAATGGATTCGATTAAATCCTTTTTATTAAAAATAGGAATTTCGGTTCCGGATAATTTCTGTAAGGGAAGCCTAGATTAACATGGGGCTTTCGATCTAAATACTAAAACGGATAATAACAAGTGATCAATTACCCGAAAGAGTAGGGAATCGATGGAGGTCGGTAGAAGGAGGTTCCGGCGACGGCAAGATTGCTTTCCGGCGTCTTCTGCTGAGATTCCGACTGATTCAACCCTTCAGAAACCTTAGAGATGATCGGAGGATCGAGTTCCTTGATTATTTGGTAGCAATTGGATCGAAAATAGAGATTTGAGGCTTGGGAGATAATTTGGACGGTTTCTTTTGAGAGTAATTTGTATTTTGGAAATGATAATGGTAATTGACGGAGATATTTTCCTTGATAACAAAAGTAAAACGTAAATCGGATTTGAATTCGAACGATCGAGCGTTTTGAAACTGCATTTACGTTTCGACTGTTACGCAGGCACGACCGTGCCCAAGAGAGGCGCGACCGTGCTTAGGCACCGGGTGCGATCGTTCCAGGACCAGTCGCGTGATCGTGCCGAGGCACTTGGCGCGACCGTACCAGGACGAAGCACGACCGTGATAATTAGGGTTTCTTGATAAATTTTCAACTTTAGTCCTTGACTTTTCAGGTTTGATTAGTTTGAAATAAATAGTTACTTGTATAGCGTTTAAGTGTATATAATCGAGCAAAACTTGTAAATTTGTATTGAATCATTGCATTTAGTTTATGGTAAGCAAAATAATAAGGCAGTGCACGAGTATTGAGTTCGAAATTGTATCACATTGAATTGAAATATGAATACTGAAAATCAGAAATGTTACAGATCGTACCATAGTGAAAACAAGTTCTTTTATCTTTGTAAGTCCTCCTGTAAGGCTCATTAGATCTGGCATTAGATGACTCAGCATGATGAGCAGGAGGAGTTGTTTGATAAACAGAAGCATTAGTTTGACCCGATGATGATTGAATTTTAGGATTATAATATTTTTGTAAATTTTCTTGACAGTCAAGCCCATAGTGAGTTGCAAAGGCTTCTTTCTTAACTTGGTTAATATTTTTATAACCCCCATAAAGCATCACTTTTAATTTTTCATTTGTTTCAGCAATGTCGGGTTCGGTTAAAATGCAATTATCACGATCAGTGACAACGTTTTTCTTAACCTTCTGTTCATCGAGCAACTCATCTAAGACTACACCATTAGGGCAGGTGTTCTCAGACCCATCATCAGAAGTAGTAAGAAACTCTTCATCAGATGCAGAGTCAGCCTTACCTAAGGAATCATCCTTGTTAGAGGAATCATCCTAACTCGGGGACTCATCAAGGCAAAACAAATCAATGTCAATTAAGCCGTTGACAAATTTCCCGCTTACTGGTGGAGGAATGACATTAGTACCCAGCCCTAATCCATTCACTTGTCTCACTACAGACTCGTAGTGTTCCACCACAAAACGAGAATTTTTCAACTTCTCAATATTACCTTTCAACTGCAAGATCTCATTTTACAGCTTGTTGATTTCATTGTTCCTTTTCTCTAACCCCTTGTACACAACATCCAAATGAAACTGTTAATCACTGATTTTAAGTAAATAATCACGTTTTTCTTTCTTCAATGTTTCAATTGAATCTTTGTATCGTTTTTCATTTTCTTTGTAGCTTAAAGCTTCAATACGAAGGGGTTAGACTTTGTCTTGAAGCTTAGAATTTTCAACCTTTAAGCTTAGACATTTGGAACAAGAAATGACAGCAAAAGAATTAGAGTCTACCTCAGTTGTCGAACTTGATGCCTCCCTAATAGCCACGAGGGAAAATGCACTCCTCTTGGTCAGCTACAGACGCTTCCCGTTCTTCTGCTTCCATCATCTCTACTTTCTCAGCCATTAGACCAACTTGTGTTTGAGCAATAAGGGCATCCTCCAAATGAACACCCCAATCAAAGCTTTCATCATGTTGAGCTACCAAAGCATTGGATGTTCCACCTTGACCTTGATTGCAGTTGTTGGAGTTGTTGTACCCTTGACCGTTTCCTTGGCTAGGTCTGGTGAACCCTGAGGCCGGTGCTTTTTCCTTTTGACATTCTCTTGCAAAATGCCCAAAGTTATTGCATTTGTAGCACTTACCCTTGGATTTATCAAATCCCACCTTGGCATTTGAATGTCCACCAATAAACTTCCTGCCAGTTCTATTCAGGAAACGCTTCGCCCTTCTCAAGATCATGGCCATATCCCATTGAATATCCATGTCCTCCATGTCATCAGGATTGTTAGGACATAGAGTGTATGACAAAAGCTTTGTAATAGTTTAGGTCTTATTGTTTTTATGTTTTTATGTAATTGTTTAGTTTTTGTCGAAGTATTAGTACAAGTTCTGCTAGAGGCAAACTTGATAAGTTCGCCTAGTCTATTAGAGGAGAACATGTTAAGTTCGCCTAAGCATTTTTGAAGAGAACTTGTTAAGTTCGCCTATTGCAGAACGTGTGTCTATAAATATAGAGTTTACAGAGTTTGTTAAAAAAGAGAGACGAGAGATTGAACGATCAAGTATTCTGTATACTGTGTTTTGATGATATAAAAAGAGAAAGTTTATTTACCTGTTTTCAATTGATATACATACGTTAACACGAAGGATTCCGCACTCCGTGTTATCGAGACGTCCTGTCATGAGATCGATCTGATATGAGTCATGTGGACCTACAAGTGGTATCAGAGCTTTTGCTCGTGATTTGTGTTTGATTCTTGGTGATTAGAGACGTTTTTGTGTACAATTTGACAAAAATTGATCATTTTTTAAGTTTTTGTATCCATGGAGTTTTCAAGTTCTTGAAGCTGATTTTACTGCTAAATTCATGGATTTGAGGTTGATTTTGGTGAAATTAATCCGATGGAAGTGTTCTAAATCATAAAATACTAAATCCTACGGTTCAATTTCTTCAAATTCCTTCTAATCTGTGAGAAATGATGATTTTTGGTGCTGTTTGTTCGTGTTTGGGTTAAAGTTCTTACTGAGTTTGTTTCAGCTGCTGTAAGCGAACTCGCTGAAAGTTGTTGCAGGCGAACTTATAAAGTTCTCTTCTCTCTCAGTTTAAGAAAACTTAGTAGGCGAACTTAGTAGCCGAACTTACTGGAGTTTCTTGGGTAAGCGAACTTATCAAGTTAGCTTGATATCAAATTCGCTTGTTTGGTTGTGAAGCGAACTTATTATCTTCACCTAAGGGGATTTTTTGTTCAACACATGGAAATTTTTCAGAAAATGGCAAATATGGTGCAAGTGACTAATACGTTAAATTACGACAACGAGATTGGTACATCTCAAAAACCGCCCAAATTGTTAAGTCTTGCAGATTATTCCAACTGGAAAGATCGGTTTGATCAGTTCATATCTTTTACTGATACAAGTGTATGGATTCCAATCTTGGAAGGTTATACGCATCCGACATATACTTGGATGGGAAAGGATGATGCTCCTAAATCAGTATCTTTTTTAACCACAGAAGAAAAATTATTGTTTGATAGAGAAAAGAAGGAAATGCCCAGTATCTCAATGTCTCTTCCTAAAGAAATTTATCACAGCTTTAAACAATTCAGGACTTCTCAACAATTGTGGGAAGCGTTGCAAAAGAGGTGTGAAGGTAGTTTGGATGTTAAGAAAAGCCGAAAAGAATTACTGAAGAAGCAGTTCTTTGTATTCAAGCACTTTCAAAATGAATCTTTAGATGATCTTGCAACGAGATTCTATCATTTGCTGAGTGAGTTGTCAAGTGCTTCAGTGGTTTATGAGACTGAAGAGATAAATGATAAGTTCTTGGAGGCATTACCATCTAAATTTGATGTGTATATGGTTTTGATAAATGAGAATGTCAAGTATAAAACTATGTCCATTGAAGAGGTTCTTGGCAAGATTCAATCACATGATTTGAATATGAAGAAGAAGGAAACCAATAAGGAGCATATTCAAGATCCTTCAATGTATTTTGCTAAGTCTTCTGGCAAAACTGGTGCAGGGGTTGCGTTCTTTTCTGGTGATACTCAAGATGTTTCTCATGAACATTGTTCTGGGGTTCCAAGTCATTCAGGTTTCTCTGTAAATACAACTTCTTTATCATCTGGAACACATAATATGAATCAAAGAGTTGCTGATGATTATTTAGCAATGTTTTCTTCCTTTAGGGCTTCTTATGAAAATTTTATTGGAGGAAAGATTCATGATCCAGAGGTTATTGAAGAAGATTTCAAACAGATTGATCATGTTGATCTAGAAAAGATGAACATTCAATGGAACATGGCTATGCTGATGCGACAAGCAAAGGATTTTTTGAAGAAGACTGGAAGAAAGTATATTGGGTCTAACAGTCGTTCACGTATGGGATTTGATAAAACCAAAGTTCGTTGCTATAATTATCAAGAGTATGGTCATTTTTCCAAAGAGTATGTGAAACCAAAAGTTGAATTTGATTCTCAGAAGAAGCCTAAAAAGTTTCAGAACAATCGTAATTAGTCACATGGCTCCTCTAGCTCTGGAAATTCTAATCATGCATCTGCATCATCTGCTTTGGTTGCTCAGAATGATGACAATTATGACTGGGGTATTCATCTTGAAGATTTGGTTGGTTCGGTAAGTCAAGCGTTTGTAGCTGAGATTCATTCTACAAAATTTGAAGAGTCAACTGATGATGATAGCTCAAGTGATGGTGAGAGTTTGCCAAGTGCTGATGAATATCGTGATCAAGTACAAAATGGTGAGACTGATATTGCATCTGGTGTATCTGAAGATGATATTGTTCTAACTCAAAATTCTTCTGATGGTGCTGATTCTGAAAATATTCCAATTGCAAAAGTCTTCATGGCAGATATGTCAAATCCTTCAAAGGTAAAAGATTCTGTCTGCCACATTTATTGCTAAAACTGCATAAGTATAAAGGATAAAATGAAAAAAGTAATGGATGATAACAAAATTTAATTTGTGATATGAAATCGATGCATTCAGTTAATCAAAAATTGAAAGATAATGATAAATTGTGTATAGATAGAATTGAGTCTTTGAAAAGAGATTTGAACTCTTTGGGATTGAAATATAAGGAACAAGCATATCATCTGGATATGGCTTATGCTGAGATTGAGAAGCGAAATGAAATTGTCGCTCAGAAGAACAAAGAATTTTCTGATAAAGAATCTGAAGTGATCAAATTACATAGAAAGTTGGAAAACTTTGAAAATTCATCTGTGGTATTGGATTACTTTAATGCTAATGCTGATCCTACGAAGAGGGTTGCTGGAATTGGATTTGTTCCTCCACCATTCAATGCAAATTATGTGGTTGAACCAGAAATTATTCATGAAGAGGAAATTGATCCAAAGACAGTGTTGAAAGTAAATCCAGTTACTGGTGAAGATATGATCTATGATTCTGATTCTGAGGATGAGGTTTTTGATGATAATAAGGTTGAAGGCATTCCAAAGGAAGTGCAAATTGATGAACCAAAGGTAGTGAAAAATGTTACCCGTGATAGATGTATTTTAACAGAACCGGATGAGGTGAAAGTTATTCAACCTAAACTTTCCAAAATGTTACAATCAAGTGGTTTTGTTGCTGCTGGTTATCAGAAGAAGAATTTATCAACGGTGACTAAACAAGTGTTTGTTCCAAAGAAGCCAGTCAGCTGTTCAGAAAAATTATCTGAAGCTTGTTCATCAGACAGGTCATCAAATTCAAGAAAAACTCCTTATATCAGAAATCATCAAGATAGAAGAGTTTGTTTTCATTTTAATGAGGCTGGTCATATTCTAATTCACTGTCCTTATAAGAATCAAGGCAAATTAAAGAGTGATCCCTCACAAAAACAAGTGGTGACGATTCTGAAAAGAAAAAATGGGGAAAAGCCTACGTCTGGTGTTGAAAAGAATATGTCTTGTCAATCATTTGCTAAATCTACGGGATTTAAGCAACATAATAAGCGTATTTTTAAACCCGTTGTTTTTCAAAAGAAGTTTGAGATGCCACATGTTGGAATTCCAAAAGAGTCTCAACCTGAGGTCAAACTTTCTAGACCCCAATGAAGAAGACGTAACAGAAAACTAAAGAAATTTTTGGAAATACCTGATTCTGATAATCATAAATCTAATAATGTTTTTCCAATAAATCAAACTATGTCTTCTTTGAGAAGCTCTAATTATAAATCTTATGTTCCAAAGGTTGATGACAATGTTGATTGTGAATTGCCTGAAGTTGTTTATTTTGATCCATCTGGATTACCCAAGACCACAATGGCTTGGGTTCCAATTTCTAACTGATTTTCTTTGTTTATGTAGGGACAACCAAGGAGGACTATCAACAATACGTGGTATGTGGATAGTGGTTGTTCTCGACATATGACAGGGAATATTCGTTTGTTGGAAGATGTGATTAATATTGATGGTGGTTATGTCGCTTTTGCTGGAAATAAAGGCGGGTACATAACTGGTCAGGGTACTTTAAAGAACGAAAAAGTCAAATTTGAGAAAGTGAACTATGTGGAGCAACTTGAACATAATCTTTTAAGTGTATCTCAAGTGTGTGACAAGAAATTTTCATTTCATTTCAATGATTCTGAGTGTTATATCTTGAAACCGGGCTTTGTGATTCCTGACGAATGGATTCTAATGAAGGCTCCAAGGAGAAATGACACATATGTCCTAGACATGAGTGTTGCTACTACTACGGATTCAATTCCTACATGTCTACTCTCCAAGGCGTCTGAGTCAGATTCTATTTTGTGGCACAGGAAACTTGCTCACATCAATTATCGAAAAATGAATTATCTTGTGAAGAATGATCTGGTTTTTGGTGTTCCGAAAATGAAATTTTCAGTTCCTGATGACTGTATTCCTTGCAAGAAGGGAAAACAACACAAGAAGTCCCACAAATCTAAAACAAAGAATTCTATTGTAACTCCTTTGGAGCTACTGCATATGGATTTGTTTGGACCGATTAGTATCAGGAGCATTGGCGGTAAATCTTACTTTCTGGTAGTAACAAATGATTTCTCTAGATTTTCATGGGTTAAGTTCCTTGCTTCTAAAGTCGAAACCACAGAGTTGGTACAATTCTTAATCCTGGGTTTAGAGAATTTGTTCAAACAGAAAGTCAGAAGAATTAGGAGTGACAATGGCAGTGAATTTAAGAATAGCAAAATGGGGTTATTCTGTCTTCAAAAGGGAATTCATCATAAATTCAATGCGCCATATGTACCTCAACAAAATGGGGTTGCTGAACGAAAGAACATGACTTTAGTTGAAAATGCACGTACGATGCTTGCTGATTCTAAGCTTCTAGTAACTTTTTGGGCTGAGGCTGTGATACTGCGTGTCATGTTTTGAACCGTGTCTTGACCGTTAAGCGACACAACAAGACATGCTATGAGTTTCTTAATAATCGTAAGCCGAATCTGGAATATTTACTACCTTTTGGTAATCCATGCACCCTTTTGAAAGTTCGTAATGTCCCAACCAAGTTCAGTGCTAAGGCAATTGAAGGGATCTTTCTGGGGTATGTTGCTAATTCTACTACTAAGAGGGTTTATAACAAAGAGACTCGCCAGGTTAAAGAATGGTTTCATATTGACTGTTCTAATCGGTCTTTACCTCAAATGGCGATCGGACCAGACTGGGCTTTTGATTATGAGAATTTATTCAAGTCTTTTCATTTACCTTCTGGTATTTCTCCTGCGGAAGCTGCTGTTTTATATGATTCATGTCAAGATGCACATAATAGTGGTTTTCTACCGACTGTGGTTCCAAAATCATCTGTTCCTTCTACATCTGTTCCAGATCCTAATGCTGCTTCTTGTTCGGGAACACAAGAGTTTGATAGTGAAGATGAAAATGTTATTTTCCAAGATTCTTCTACTGATCCTTTGATAGTTGATGAACCTTCTAATGTATCACAGGCTCAGGGGGAGATTCCTACAAATCTGGACTCGGAGAAACAAATTAATCAAGATTTGACTTATCAATCTGATACAACTCAAGTTGATGTGTTGTCGGTTCCTGAGGTTGCATCAATCAAGGAACTCACAGCTCATCCGATTTCAAATATCATTGGGGATTTGTGTGATGGAGTGCAAACACGTTCTACTCTTGACAACACTTGCTTGTATACAGGTTTTAAAGAGACTGGTGTTTTTGATGTATGCTCACATTCCTGTTTTATTTCTCAGGTCGAACCAAAGAATGTCAAAATGGATTTAAGTGATAACAATTGGATAGAGTCCATGCAGGAAGAACTTGCTCAGTATGACAAACTTAAAGTTTGGAATCTTGTAGATCTTCCAAAGGGTGTGTATCCAATTGGTACGAAGTGGGTGTTTAAATGCAAGAAAGACGATCGAGGTGTTGTGGTGCGAAATAAGGCAAGATTATTTGTACAAGGTTTCAATCAACAAGAGGGTTGATTACACTGAGGTTTATGCGCCTGTTGCTAGGCTTGAAGCTATAAGGTTGTTTCTTGCTTTTGCTTCATATAAAGGATTTAAGGTGTTTCAATTAGATGTAAAAAGTGCTTTCTTATATGGTAAAGTCAAGGAGGAAGTTTATGTGTGTCAGCCGCCGGGGTTTGAAGATCCAATTAATCCGTCCAAAGTTTTCAAGCTTGATAAAGCTCTCTATGGTCTTCATCAAGCTCCTCGAGCATGGTATGAAACGTTGTCACATCTTATGGAGAATGATTTTGTTCGTGGTCATATTGACTCGAATTTATTCATTAAGAAAGCAGGGGGAGAATACCTACTGGTACAGTAGATGATATTATTTTTGGCTCTACAAATGAAGGCTTGTGCAAAGAGTTTGAGAGTATTATGAAATCGAAGTTTGAGATGTCAGCTATGGGAGAGTTATCATTTTTCCTAGGTCTCCAAGTTAATCAGAAGGAAGATGGTTTTTGTATTCATCAGTCCAAGTATGTAAAAAACATCTTGAGCTGGTTCAAGATGGAGGACTGTACCCCATATGATACTCCGATTCCGGTCAATCATAAGTTGAATTCTGGCCCGAATTGGAAAAGAAGTTGATTGTCGACTCTACCATGCAATGATTGGATCTCTCATGTACTTAACCGCTTCAAGGCCGGATATAATGTTCGTTGTGTGTATTTGTTCCAGGTTCCAAGCAAAACCAAAAGAGTCTCATTTGATTGCAGTAAAGAGAATCTTTCGTTATCTGAAAGGAAAACAAAGATTGGGACTATGGTTTCCTCATGGTTCTAACTTTGAATTCAATGCTTACACTGACTCTGATTTTGGTGGTTGTTGTTTAGACAGGAAATCTACTACAGGTGGTTGCCAGTTCTTGGGTAATCGTCTAGTTTCCTGGCAATGCAAAAAGCAAACTACGGTCTCTATTTCAACATGTGAAGCAGAATACATTGCTGCTGCAAGTTGTTGTTCACAGATATTGTGGATCCAACAGCAATTAAGAAACTACGGTTTGAACTTTACAGGAACCCCCATGTTTATTGATAATAATGCTACAATGTCTATCACAAATAATCTTGTTAAGCACAGTAAAACAAAGCACACTGAAATTAGATATCATTTTATTCGTGATTGTGCAGATAAGAAGTTGATTGAGCTGGTAAAGGTACATACAGATGATAATTTTTCTGATCTTTTTACCAAAGCATTTGATCGTACCAGGTTTGAATTTCTGATCAAAATGATCGGTATGATCAATCCCGAATATTTTCAAAACAATTTTCATGGGAGATTTTGTTTTAAATTTCTTTTATTGCTATATTACATTTCTGCATTTTAAATTTCAGTCAAAAATTGTTATTTATAAAAATTCAAAACAAAATGAAAAATATAAAATTGACATCATTTGAAATTATAGAAGAAATGATAGTACATCAGTGAATAGTTCATTACACATGACCTTAGTAGACCTTTGATATATGATAGTTTAAAGTAATTTGATTTGATCTAACTTTAAAGTCTGCATAAATGAGAAATGATAGTGTTTTGAATGCTCTAATCTTGATAATATGTTTTAATTTGAATATGAGTTTGAAACTTGAATGGTCAATAGACTAGAAGCGTTTTTGAACCAATAGTAGTGTGAAAATTAAATATGATATGATTACATCTATAATTTGAATCCATTATATGTCTGAGTGTATGTGTAAAATATTATTATCAGATATAGAATATATGGTTTTAAGAATTTCATAAGACCAATATCGAATTATGTCTTTAGCACAATCTCTTTCAGTTCACTTCACTGCCCATGCCCCGAAAAACATGCAATGTGTTGCTGAACTAAGATATGTTTCTGACAACATCTGTTAGAACATATATTCACCCTTTGATCAGTTAGATACATCATCTATTCTGATTTCATTGAAATTTATCTAGATAATAGTTGGATCCTCCTACCTGAATCTATTGATTCTCATTATAAAGCCAATTCATTAGAATCTTTCGATTCTGAATCATTCTGATTCTTATATCCTTTGGGATATGATATTCTATACTTATGCTAATAGAGATAATTTCATCTTGGAGATTGATCTAATCTTTTAATAAACTGTGTATGTCCTGAAGATAATGCAAATTTAATTTCTGTTGGCATATATGTGGGGTACACGATGTTTTTCATCTAAATGGTACTAACTCACATGAATTTGGAAGAAAAATGCTTATAGTTTCAAATTATATAATATTGACAATTTAAAAATTCATGCTTTGTATTGCAAATTCGGAATGAAAAATTGAGCATTTCATGACCGGATCTTGTTTACTTTGAAATTTATCGTGTATCATTTCTAGTATTATTCAAATTGATTGCAAAAGTTACATAAAATTTGAAAAAGTATTGAGTTACATAAGTATGAGTTTGATTCTTTTATATCATAGGTTACCCATAGTTGATAATAAACTGTATGATGAATTTCTCATATACTGATATGATCTTCTTACTCATGATGTTCATCCAAAAATATGTAATTTAGTTTGCTCATATAAAATCCAAAAATATGTATTTTAGTTTGCTCATATAAAAACCAAAAATATGTGATTCCGTTTGTACAGATAAAATCTAAAAATATTTTGTTTCTATCTTCCATGAGAATTTCATTTTTAATTAAAATGATTCAGGATTGGATCAAATACATGCTACAGATGGAAGTTCACAAGAATGTGTCGTGTTGAAAGTGAAGAATTTTGTTCAAAGGAAAAGGTTTGGAGCGAACTTAATATGTTCGCCTGGTTCTGATTAAGCGAACTTAATATGTTCGCCTGAGGCTTGTTAATCGAACTTAACAAGTTCGCCTAATGAAGCGAACTTAATTGTGATTTAATATGCTATTCAAGCGAACTTATTCATTTATCTTGTTCACTGTGAGAGCGAACTTATAAGAGCGAACATACGGACTGCTTAGCGATCTTGTGATTTTTGATCTAGGGTTTCTGATTTGAACTGTTTGTGTTTGTTTCTGGATCGGTTTTTGATTGCGAGTAATTCTAAGGTAATTTCAACGAATTTTATCCGTTCAATCGTCTGGAATTTTTTCTTTTGACTCTGTGTTTTTTCAGTTTGAAAGTTCTTCCGTTTTTCTGAGATTTGAACAAAGTTTCTAGATTAAAACTTGAAATTAATGCTTAAACTTGTGTCGTGAGTGTTAATCGATGCTAGTGTTATGTTTGAATTGAGATTTTATCCATGATTTAGACATGTTTGCGATTTTGATGTAAAAGTTGTATCGATAAACTGGTTCAGGCGAACTTGTTCAGGCGAACTTGTAAGTTCGCCTCTTGTAACACTAAGCGAACTTATTAAGTTGGCCTAAGGGCTCAGGAGTGTTTTGGACTTGTGAATTTTATTTTTTTTTGTGTTGAAATGTTTTTTTGTGTTAAATTTTTTTTTTAATTCTTTTTGTTTGTTTTGCTTACTAATGTGTTTTTGTCCTCTACATTTACAGATGGCTCGTCGTGTTGAGTACAAACATAATCAAGTGGCGTTATTAGATCCGAATATGTCTGAAGCTGTTAATTTTCAAGGAATTATCAACTTTCTGAATCGTTCACGTTTGAATGTTGCTTTATCTGCTAATCCGTACCTCAGTTTACCATATATTCAACAATTCTAGGATACCGTTTATCAAGATACAGATGTTGAACTTCACGTAATTCGTGCTACAGTAAACAATACGGAGGTAGCTATTTCAGTGGAAACTATTCGTGTTGCGTTGGCATTAGGAGGTGATGTTGAAGATCCTATGTCATATCCTGGAACACTGATTATGGGGTTTTTTCAGCGGATGGGTTACAGAGGAAGACCAAATGATACACAAGTAAGAAAAGGAGGTTTAGTTGGGTATGAATATGGATGATTTTGATCATGAAGCCATGAACTCACCTATTCATGAAGCTGAAGGCAATGTTGTAGATACGAGTTCCGGTGATACTATCTTACCTGATTCTGAAGCTACTGATACTGATTCATCTAGAGATTTTAGCTCAGATCATTATACAAGGTTGGCTACGTTACCATTGGCTAATGAGGGGAAACGTATTAAATCTAAAGCCAGAAAACCGAGGCATAAGTCTGTTCGGAATCCTCCTTTTGGATCAGTACTTGGGAAGAAAACTTTAATAGATGAGAATTCTGACTCGGATAGTGATGCTATTCCAGTTCCTAAAGCTCGGAAGCTTATGTCTGCTTCTATTGCTGCTGCTCATTCATCTCAAGGTGTTGAGGATGCTAATTTTGTTGCTTCCTTATTGATTACACCTCCTGCTTCTAAACATACATCTCCAGTGCTTTCTCCACATGTTCCACACACATCAGAAGCTGGTCCTTCAAAGCCGTCTAATTCTGAAAGAATAACATTCCTTGAATCACAGGTGCTAGCTTTACAGACTCAAGTAGATACTCTTGTGTCTACTGATTCTCAGAGACAGTTGGTCCTTCAAGCTCAAGCTACACAGATTGCTGACATGAAGTTATTGGTGCCTAAGCTTGTTGAGCGTCTTGACGCTCAGGGGGAGTTAAGGATACATGATACGTGTCATGCTGAATCAATTCAACAAAAAGATAATGACGACAATGATCCTAGTGGTAATGTTGAGGGTGATCGACAATACGCTGACGTGAATCCAATATCAAGAGCTTAGGGGGAGTCGACATCACATACTATTAAAGTAACCAAGAATGATTCTGGAGTGAATGAAGAAATATTATTATTGGAATTCTTTCAAGATTTTGAAGGAGAAGAAGCTGAGAAATTAGAATGTCTGGATGATATAGACGGATTATTTGATGATGATGAAGAAGATGTGTTGGATAATGAAGTTGAAGAAGGAGAGATTGTAGAGATTGAGATAGAAAAGAGTAAATCTAAGGTTACATATGAAGGAAGTGATGGTCTGAATGTTCCGTATAACTTCATCCAAGATGATGTTATTCCTGAATTTTCTTATGATGTAGTAACAGATTCTATGGACTCTTTTGAAGACATCACTACACCTGATGATACTGCTCAATGCAAGATAGATTCTGATGTTGATACTACTCATACTGTGTCTCCTAAGCTGAATGAAGAACCTGTGATGTATAGAAATACAGGAATAACTAGAGAACAGTGGAGAGAAGTAGTTAACAGTTGGATGAAAGTACTACCAAAGTCACCTATACAACCTGCTCAGAAAGAAAGATATGTGAATAAAGAGAGGTGTATTGGAAAGATCATAAGTTGGTTTTATGATGATGAAACTAAGCTGTTTGCTCTTAAAAGATCTGATGGTGTTCAATACTTAAAGCCTAGGATCAAGTATTTCAATACCTTGCCAAGGTTTGAAATGAATGGTCTAGCTACGAAACCATTTATTAATAGATCTAAGTGTGGATTAGCCGATGTGATTGCCAATTTGATAAAGAGAGAAGGTGGATCAGGGAAGTATGAAAAGTTAAAACTACATAAGGGAAAAAGAGTGAAGTTTGTAGATCAAATGAATAAGAATGTGACTTGGAAGTATAAGTTCAAGCCAGTACGTGCTGTACAGAAGATACCATTGAAGAAAATTCCACAAGATTTTCTGGGGAATATGAAATGGTGGTATGTAGATGTGAATACTGGTGAAGCTAGGATTGATGATAAAGATAATAAGGTCATTGTTAGTTTCTATGATGCAATGAAACTTATTAACTTCTCAAAGAAAGATCAGAGGACGTTAAGAAAGAATGAGATTATGTTCACTGATGAATGGAGAGAACACGGATTGGAGTATAAAAGAGTGTTGGAGATATGTCAGAGATATGGAGTGCATGCAGGAAGCAGGTTACCAGATAACTAGAAGAGCTCATCATAAAGACTGAAGACAGAAGATCAAGCTATTGTCAAGGGGGAGTCTGTTAGGACATAGAGTGTATTACAAAAGCTTTGTGATAGTTTAGGTCTTATTGTCTTTATGTTTTTATGTAATTGTTTAGTTTTTGTCTAAGTATTAGTACAAGTTCTGCTAGAGGCGAACTTGATAAGTTCGCCTAGTCTATTAGAGGCAAACTTGTTAAGTTCGCCTAAGCATCTTTGAAGCGAACTTGTTAAGTTTGCCTATTAGAGAACGTGTGTCTATAAATATAGAGTTTACAGAGTTTGTTATAAAAGAGAGACGAGAGATTGAACGATCAAGTATTCTGTAAATTGTGTTTTGATGATATAAAAAGAGAAAGTTTATTTACCTGTTATCAATTGATATACATACGTTAACACGAAGGATTCCGCACTCCGTGTTATCGAGACATCCTGTTACGTGATCGATCTGAGATGAGTCATGTGGACCTACAAGGATCCACCTGATTAAAGTCTTTTTCTATGGTTTCAGGATCCGTTAGCTTGCCACCAATGAAGTTTTCATAGGCAAGCATACAGGATGAAAACAAAGCCACATGATCTTCAGCTATCTTGGCTATTGCAGATTGGTTAGCTGAAGATGTGGGAGAAGGATTTCTTGAGGAATTCTGGTGATGAGATCCAGAACCGGATCCAGATGTTGTATAGCAAGCATGACCACCACAAACATTTGAATTATCCTCCTCGTGAGAGTTCCCTGAGAAAAGGGCAATTCCAGAACCCGATGACTTGGCTGTGGAAGACGTCCCATAATACATATAAGGTCTTGTATTTGAGGTCTTCCTGAGCTCTCCTTTCTTTTTAGGTTCATATCATGTGCTAGAACCTTTCCAATTGCTTCATTAATAGTCATCTCATAGAACTTGGGGTTCTCTCTCAGCAGAGTGGTATACATCTCAAACTTTGGTGGTAACGCATCCACAAATTTTTCAACTAATTCCTCATCGGGATACTTCAGCTCAAAAGCTTTTAACTCAGTTTGCAGATGATAGAATCTAGATATAAGTTCATCTGTAGATTCATTCTCCAGGTATCTGAAGCACTCATACTGCTTCCTAAGAATATCCCTCTTACTCTTCTTGATATCGTTGTTTCCCTCGAGTCTCTTCTACAAAGCCTTCCAGAGATCCTTGGAGTTATCGTATCCACTAAAGCTGTGAAATAACTTCCCGGTCAAGGCCATAGTAATAGATCCGTGTGCCTTCTTCTCTCTGTCAAAAACTTTCTTTTCTTCTTCATCAAGTTTGGAGATAGGCTTGGGAACTCCTCATCAAGATATGTATATGTGAGATGCTTATAACCCTCTAGAATGGGTATCTAAAGTGAAGAGTCAGTGTATGAGATATAATGCTCAAAGCGTGCTTTCCAGTTTGAGTAATCATTTACGTTAAGCAGCTTTGGTGGTTTCTATGGGGTTCCAATCTCATTGTCATAATTTAACAGGTTACCGAGATTCTGAAGATTTGCCATGGTAAAACACTTAGTCAAATTTCAGAAAAATCAAAGCAATGTGCACACTTAAGTTCTGGCCTTGCGTACTTATGAACTTGGTCTTGCGCACTTAAGATTTGCTCTTGCGTACTTAACAAGTACGCAAGAGTAAATGTCAAGTACGCAGGAAGGAGATAAGTACGCAACAATAAATGGTTCTGCGTACTTGGTAAGTACGCATATCACTTTTTCACCTGCTCTCACCAACCTTTTTCAATCGCCGGATATACCTCAGATCTTCAAATTTTGAAGATATAAACAAATTGATCAAGCCAAAAGGTTAGAAACTTGTTTCTAACAAACCCTTGATGATCAAAACACTCAAACAAACAAGAAAAATGTCTGATTTTGAAGGATTTTTGCTTTTAAAATAGCGCTCAATAGCTACCTCTATTTTATCACAAAAATACCAAAATCAGTCACTTTTCCTTGTAGAAAGGCTGTAGATTGTGTCGAAAATGCTCCTAGCACACTCACAACACTCGAAATCAAGAGAAAATTCTCTGATACCACTTGTAGGTCCCTCGGGTGTCTCGGATCGTCACATGCAAGTGTGTTCCTGGTCGAACCGGGTGTGGAATGCCCGTGACTAGGTGGAGTATCAATGAACACAAAGTAATCCGACAACAAAGACACAAGATAATTTCAAACTTCGTCTATTGATAATCACAGCCGGTTACAGAGAGAATGAGTGCGTACATACATTCTGTCACTAACAACTATATATACTAGACCTGTTGCCTGCGCACTTAGCAAATGCGCAGGGTTTAACTCATGCGTACTTAGCAAGTACGCAGACTTTGTTCTTGCGTACTTGCTAAATACGCAGGATATACATCCTGTGCACTTACTAAGTGCGCACAACACTTAACAAAAACAGACAAGACTAAGTACATACATATGTGATTACATCCAGAGTGTCTGTCACACAAACGTGCTTCAACATTTTTCTTGGGTGCATTTTTTAGGTACAAAGGATGAGACTGCTGACGTTCTTCAATACCTGATCTTGAGCTTGGAATCTTTATACAAGTTGAAGGTTAGAAGAATAAGGAGTGATAACGGAACTGAGTTCAAGAATAATTTGATTGAACTTTTCTATCTCAAGAAGAGTATTCGTCACGAATTTAGTGCCCCGTACACACCTCAGCAGAATGGAGTTGCAGAACGGAAGAACAGAACACTAATTGAGACGGCAAGGACAATGCTATCAGATGCAAAGCTTCCTGTCACTTTCTGGGCAGAAGCAGTTAACACAGCGTGTCACATCTTGAACAAAGTTCTATTGGTTAAAAGGCACAATAAAAATTGTTGTGAGTTGATTAACAATCGACCTCCCAATATTGACTACCTAGTTCCTTTTGGTATTCCCTACTCTTTATTATTACAGTACAAAGACTGCAAGTCTAAATTTCATGCAAAAGCAGTGGAAGGCATCTTCTTAGGATATGTTGCCAACTCGCCTTGCAAGAGAGTGTACAATATTGAGAGTAGTTCTGTGGAAGAATGGTTCGAAGTGGACTGCAGTAAACACAACATTCCACCAGAACCAACTGGTCCTGCTTGGGGAATTGATTATGATGCTCTATTCAAGTCGTTCAATCTTCCTGATCTATCTGCAGATGATGTCGCCAATGTGTATGAGTTCTTTGGTGGCGCTGATGACTCCAATTTCTCAACCCGTGCAACTGTACCGATTGTAAATCCCGATTCAAATGATGTTTCTTCATCTGGAACTCATGATAGTGATAACATTGAAGTTGTTCATGTTGACGGAAATGACGCTCAAGCTAATCATAACACTCGTGTAGGAAATGAAGCTCCAGGTGATGCAATCAACATTGAATCATCGTCCTCTAGATCACAGAATATGGGGAGTTGAGCACGAATCTAGACACAAATCTCACCGCTCATACCAGAGACTAGAGTACATAAGAATCACCCAACTGACAACATAATTGGTGATCCTCAAGCCGGTGTTCAGACTCGTCATAGAACCATTACTGAGAACACTAGTCTGTACGTTGAGATACTTGACACAGGTGTCATGGAAACGTGTTTGCATGTTGCTTTCGTATCCCAATTGGAGCCAAAGAATGTGAAGGAGGCTCTCGTTGACAACTGCTGGATTGAGGCGATGCAAGATGAACTGTCCCAATTCCAAAAGTTTCATGTATGGGATTTAGTTGACCTGCCAAGAGGCGTACAACCAATTGGAACCAGATGGGTGTTCAAGTGTAAAACGGATGATCTTCATGTCGTAGTGAATAATAAAGTAAGGTTGGTTGTTCAAGGTTTTTATCAACAAGAGGGCATGGATTACACAGAAGTATATGCCCCAGTTGCTAGACTTGAGGCCATTCGACTGTTTCTGGCTTATGCCTCCTATGTCGGGTTCAAGGTCTATCAACTTGATGTGAAGAATGCTTTCCTGTATGGAAAAGTTCATGAAGAGGTCTATGTCACTCAACCTCCCAGCTATGAAGATCCGCATAATATCAATAAAGTGTATAAGCTCGACAAAGCACTTTATGGTCTTCATCAAGCACCTCGGGCATGGTATGAGACGTTATCAAAACATCTACTGTCAACTGGTTTCGACCGTGGACAGACTGACTCGACCCTCTTCGTTCGGAAAGTAGGAGGTGATATTCTACTCGTACAAGTGTATGTCGACGACATTATCTTTGGGTCTACAAATGAAGGGATGTGTAGTGAATTCGAACAGGTGATGAAGTCCAAGTTTGAAATGAGAAACATGGGTGAACTGTCGTTCTTTCTAGGTCTGCAAGTCAGTCAAAGGCAGGATGGCATTTATCTGCATCAAACTAAGTATGTGCAGTGCATCTTGACAAAATACAAGATGAATGATAGCAGTACTTATGGCACACCTATCCCCGTCAATCATGGTCTGCATCCAGACAAAGATGGAAAGGATGTGGATTGCAAATTGTACCGTGGAATGATCGCATCTCTTATGTATCTCACAGCTTCAAGGCTCGACATAATGTTTGCTAAATGCTTGTGCTCAAGGTTTCAGTCACAACCAAAGGAGTCTCATCTGATAGCTGTTAAGAGAATCTTCAGATACTTAAAGGGGAAACCCCGATTGGGTCTTTGGTACTCAAAGCAGCAGTCATTTGACCTCAAAGCCTATACTGATTCAGACTATGGCGGTTGTAACCTTGATAGAAAGTCAACTTCAGGTGGATGTAAATTCTTGGGAGACAGGCAGGTTTCCTGGCAGTGTAAGAAGCAGTCAACGATTTCTGTCTCAATGTGTGAAGCAGAGTACATTGCTGCAGCAAATGGTTGTTCTCAGATAATGTGGATTCAACAGCAATTGAGAGACTACGACTTAAACTTCACAGGAACTCCACTGTTCATTGACAACAATGCCACCATGTCCATCACAAACAACCCGGTGAAACATTCCAAAACTAAACATATTGAAATTCGCCACCATTTTATCCGTGATTGTGCTGAAAAGCATCTCATTGAACTTGTAATGATTCACTTGGATGACAACTTTGCTGACCTTTTCACTAAGGCGTTTGATCGAACCCGTTTTGAACATCTTGTCAACCTGATAGGAATGTTCAATCTTGAGTGAGAAAACTCATTTTTTAAATCAAATCATTTCATGGAAGTTAGTCTTTATTTCTTTTAAATTTCTTCTGTATAGTTCTGTTTAATTCTCAAATATTTTACAAAAATCCAAACAAAATAGAAAATCGAGAAAATTTCAAAGTTATTTAAAGAAAAGAGGAAATGATAGTACATCAGTAATGATCTAAACGTCTTAGACTGCAAATATGGGAAATGATCGCGTCATGATTACTTGAATGTTTAAGTTGTTTCAGTCTTAATTTGAATATTTTCAAGTAATTAGAATTGTCAATAGGCTATAAGCATTTTTGAATCATTAGTAGTGTGAAAACTAAATCTAGACTACAACTGTGATTTGAACCCATGTATGCCTGTGTGTGTGTGTGTGTGTGTGAAAGAATACAAAAAGATCATTATCAGATAAAGGATGTAAGATTTTAGCAAACATTTTCTTAAGAGACCAGTTTCGGGTTATGTCTTTAGCACTATTTTTCGGTTCACTTCACAGCCCATACTCACAAGTATGCAATGGGAAGTTGGGCCAAGATATGTCTTGACATCAACCGTTAAGTTTATATTCACCCTTGAATCATACCTGATTCATTGAAATCAAATCTAGATAAAAGTTGGATCCCCTTACCTAAATCCCCAGACTCCATATCTATTAACCTGAATCATCATATGATATTCACAGAAGAAAAACTAATCAAACCAAGACATCTGAATCACTCGATTATGAATCTTACGATTCTTGATAATCCTTATGGATTCTGCTTGATTTTTTCTATGCTAAACGATGTAACTTCATTCTTGAATCATTCAAAGATTAGCTACGCTATCTAAGCAGACCCTTTCGTATCAAGACCGTACTTGGAGCAGTTCTGGGATACGGCAGAACATAACTGCACAGTAACTCCCAACGTCATTAGGGCTACTGTAGCAGGTCAACAGATAGCCATATCCGAAGACACCATAAGGAGAGTGTTACACTTCCGGGATCTTGCAACTGACCCAATTACCTATCCTGATTACTTTGTCGATGGTTGTTGGAGGCAGAGAATGGGATACGTCGGTGCAACGAATTATGCTTCGTACAAGAAGATGTGGGTACTCGGTCAATGGTGCTACTTTGCCCGCATCATGATCATGTGCATCTCTTCAAGGTAAGCAAGCAAGGATGCCATGGGTCATCACTTAGCGGCTACAATGGTGGGTTTATCTCTCAACAAGGGCTATAATTTCTCTAAGTACGTATACAAGGCCATAAGTGACCAGATCTATACGGCGGAGAAGTTTAGATTCATGTTGTATCCAAGATTTATCCAGCTGCTAATCAATGTTACGTTGCCAAATCTACCGGCAATTGGGGAAATATTACAAGTGAAGCGAGTGGACAAGAAAGTATTTGCTCAATTCTTAAAGCCAGGCAGTGTAGAACCTACCCCTGTGCATACTCCTCTCTTCGGACACCTAATCAACGAAGCATATGTGACCCTAGATAATTTCAGATGGTATAGTCTCGAGTCGAAGCCTGAACTAAGTGAACACTCTAACAAGCAAGAATAGGAAGAAGTTGAAGGTGATGATGAATCTGAAAATGAAGGAGACGAAGAAGAAGGAAGTGCTGGTGCAGAAGAATCTGACTCCGAAGCAACAGAATCTGATTCATCTGATTTTGATGATGCACCAGACCAATCACACCCAAGAAGAACGACAGCGGTGACCCTTCACGAGTCTTCTTCTATGGGAAACAGACAAGAAAGTACAAGAAGTGAGTATGAACACGAATCTGATTCAGATGCTTCAATACAAAGACAGAGATGAGAAAGTATTAACAAGCGTCGGGAGCACTGCTTCAACCTCTACGTCAACTTCCACCCAGCTATATCAAAGGACGGGGAGGCGGCCACGTGTAACAAGTCAAGTAACTGTTGAGGTTCCTGTGATAGTATCCCTCACACTACAACCTGTCCAGGTGACGGTGAAGACTCCAATCCTAACTGGGTCGGTCACTATCACCCCAACCACCATTGCAACATCTACCATACCAACTTCCATCCCAACCACTATTCCAACTACCACCCTTCAACCAATCAGTGAACCCTTTTCATATGGTGATTTCACCCATGGGTTCGACTTTGATGACATCTTCACTTTTCCCACTCATACAGCCAAAGCCTCTACAACTAGGGATCCAGATCCACGGGATGCAAGGATTTCTACCCTAGAGTCTCAAGTTGCTGGTTTACTAGAGACGGTACGGAAATCAAGGGAGGAGTCTGACAAGCAACAAGGTCAGATTAACTCTTTGGTTGATGAATTAGCAGCTTTGAAAAAGGAAAGGGCGGTTGATGAGTTACAGCGTAAAAAGCACGATATGATGGTCAAATTGGTCTGTGATATGACCAAAACTCTTGCTGCTCAGGGGGAGAAGATTAAGGAGTTGTTGAAGGAGAAACCGACAAAGCCAAGTAGTGATGAGGCTTGTCACCTAGATGATCTGTCTAAGGGTGACGACCAGGACAAGGATCCTGAAGCCAGTCCCAGTGGAAGTGAGCAGCAATCGTTAGCATGGGCGATTGTTCCTTATTCTGTCCTGCCTATGGCTGGGGGGAGTCCACTTAACATGAAGGCGGTGATGCTTCTGGTAGTGGAGGTTATAAAGAAAATTCTGCTACTGAGGTGCTATACGACCTATCTGATGAGGTCATTCTACTGATTGAGCCAGACTATTCCAAAGAAGCTCAGATCGATGCCCTCAGCAATCTTGAGGAAGGAGAGATCGAGTCTGATGATAAATGAGATGTAGAAGATGAGGATGTTATGGTAGAGTTTCCCAAATGGGACGGTGAAGGAGTTTACGAGCTTGAGGATGGAGAGATATTTAAAGATCCAGCCTTTGAAGCTGATTTTAACACAGGTTAAGTCGAGCCCGAAAGTACTGCTGAGGCTTCGACTGAAGCATCTCCCACCGTTCCTAAACCTGTTGATCCAGAGGCATGGAAAAGTAAATATCCACCTGGTTGGTTTACAAAGGATCAAGCTTCTGTCTGGCAGAAGACATCCATCATAGACAAATATGGAGCTGCAGGTATGATCTTGTCTGTCAAGTTCGACGATGACAAGAAGTTGTTCGCTATTAAATGGGCTGGTGTGGTTAAATACTTGAAACCTACCAGTGAAGCATTCAGCTTCCTGCCAAAGTATGATCTAGTGAACCTTGCAAACCGAGAGTTGTTTGGTGATTCTCATCATGCGGTGGCAATGGGTTTGTGGAAGACACTACAGAGAGAGGGAAGATTAGGGAACTTTGAAGTCTTCAAGCCTTAGATGCCCAAGAAAGTCCGGGATAAAAGTATTAAACATCCTGTGATAAACCGTACTCTAAAAAAGTTGGTTTACAAGCTAGTGCTGTGTGAAATCAGGATTCCCCTGAGCAAGTTATCTCAGGATATCCTTGGTAACATAGGTACTGGTACGTGGACCCAAAGACGGGAGAGGCAGTGGTGATTGAAAGAGTAAGGTCCGTAGGTGAAAACTTGGAACCAAAGGAACTGATCAGAGTTTTTTATGAAATCACTTTCATTAATTTCTCTGTGAAAGATCAGACGGTCCTAAATGACAGATACTGCATCTACACGCATGAGTGGACAAAGCTATAAGCATCTAGATACGACATGTTGGTCAAGTTTTGTCTGGACTACAAGTTGAAGAAGAAAGCTAAAGCTGGTGGAGTTTGAAGACCGAAGACAATCTAGAGCTGTTGTCAAGGGGGAGTTTGTTGAAGCACGTTTGTGTGACAGACACTCTTGATGTTGTCTTAGCGTATGTACTTTTCTTTATGTATTTGTACTTATATTTAAGTATCTGCATATATTGATTATTGAGTTGTAATCACATATGTATGTACTTAGTCTTATCTGTTTTTGTTCAGTGTTGTGCGCACTTAGTAAGTGCGCAAGATGTATATCCTGCGTACTTAGAAAGTACACAAGAACAAAGTTTGCGTACTTGCTAAGTATGCATGAGTTAACCCTGCGCACTTGCTAAGTGCGCAAGCAACAGGTCTAGTATATATAGATGTTAGTGACAGAATGTATGTACGCACTCATTTTCTCTGTAACCGGCTGTGATTATCAATAGACGAAGTTTGAAAATATCTTGTGTCTTTGTTGTCGGTTTACTTTGTGTTGATTGATACTCCACCTAGTCACAGGCAATCCGCACCCGGTTCGACCAGGAACACACTTGCATGTGATGATCTGAGACACCCGAGGGATCTACAAAAAACATGAGAAATCATCAGTTACAACTAGACAGTATGACTTCCCTCCAATACTCCTGATACTTATGGGCCCAAACAGATCCATATGTAAGAGCTCCAAATAGGTATCGATGAAGTTTTGGAGCTTGGGCTTGTGAGACTTCCGTTTCTATTTGCCCTTTTTACAAGGCATACAGTCATCTGCAACGGAGAATCTCAGCTTAAGAACCCCGGTACTAAACCGTTTCAGATAAGATGGTTAATTTTACGATAAGAAATATGTCCGAGTTTCCTATGCCACAAGAATGAGTCAAGCTCTGTCGCTTTGGTAAGCAAACAAGTAGCAACTGAAGATGTGGTTTTCGCCACGCTCATTTTGATCTGATAGGTATCATTCTTTCTTGGCGCACGCATCAAAATCCAATCTTCAGAAACCTCAAACCCAGGTTTGAGAATCATGCATTCAGAATTGTCAAACATGACTGAGTACTCCTTATCACACATCTGAGAAACACTCAACAGGTTATGCTTTAGCTGCTCGCAGTAGTTGACGTTGTCGAAGCTAACACAACCATTTGAAACCACGCCTTGACAACTGATACTGCCGCCCTTCTCGCCTGCAAAGGCCACATAGTCGCCTCTGAATGGTTTTACATCTTGAAGCAGGGCCATGTTGCCTGTCATGTGCCGGGAGCATTTTCGACACAATCTACAGCCTTTCTACAAGGAAAAGTGACTGATTTTGGTATTTTTGTGATAAAATAGAGGTAGCTCTTGAGCGCTATTTTAAAAGCAAAAATCATTCAAAATCTGACCTTTTTCTTGTTTGTTTAAGTGTTTTGATCATCAAGGGTTTGTTAGAAACAAGTTTCTAACCTTTTAGCTTGATCGATTTGTTCATATCTTCAAAATTTGAAGATCTGAGGTATTTTCGGCGATCGGAAATAGTTGGTGAGAGCAGGTGAAAAAGTGACCTGCGTACTTTCCCTTTTTGGCTAAAAGGTCAGTCTTCCTGCGTACTTACCAAGTACGCAAGACCATTTCTTGTTGCGTACTTAACTCCTTCCTGCGTACTTGTCATTTACCCATGCGTACTTGTTAAATACGCACGAGCAAATCTTAAGTGCGCAAGACCAAGTTCTTAAATGCGCAAGGTCAGAACCTAATACAAGTGGTATCAGAGAGAATGAGTGCGTAAATACATTCTGTCACTAACAGCTATATATACTAGACTTGTTGCCTGTTCACTTAGCAAGTGCGCAGGGTTTAACTCATGCGTACTTAGCAAGTACGCAGACTTTGTTCTTGTGTACTTGCTAAGTACGTAGGATATACATCCTCCGCACTTACTAAGTGCGCACAACACTTAACAGAAACAGACAAGACTAAGTACATACATATGTGATTACAACTCGATAATCAATACATACAGATACTTAAATACAAGTACAAATACATAAAGACAAGTACATAAACTAAGACAACATCCAGAGTGTCTGTCACACAAACGTGCTTCAACACATTACCACCAACAAAGCGTGAAAGAAAAACAGCTGGAAAATAAAAGGATAATCTGTTAACTCGAATATTTCTTGAAATCAGCGTCTCGGCAACGGCGCCAAAAACTTGATGTGGCTTGTGTTATAAGTTTAAAATATATTTATAGGATGGTTTCACAAGATTAGGTTTTAAATTTATAAAATGATAATTACTTTAACTTAGAAAACACACAATAGGCAAGTGTACCTATCGCAACGTAATATAGTTTTAGGTAAGAACCAAGTATCGAACCAATGGACACGGTCGAGTTCCAATACTCAACTTTTTTTACCGTTTAGACGGATTAATTAGTGAGTGGGTTTTGTGTGCTTGTGAAGCAGAAAAGTAAATGACGATAAAGTATATAACATAAAATTAAAAATGTGCAATATGTATGTAACAGAAATGTAACTAGCAGAATAGTAAATAACAGGAAAGTAAATAAGGTGAAAATGATCAGATTACGGATTGTATTGCTTCGGGTTCGAATCAGCTTGGTACGTGATAATGTTAAGTTGACTAATTCAGTGGTATAACTACTACAAACTTGTGACTCGGGTCATCACTAGAGCCTCATCCTCATTACATTTGATTCATGAATTATAATCTTTAAAATAAATTGGTAGTGCCTCCCGTTAGGGACAACAGTTACCCGCAACCCATCGAATGGTCATCTCCGGGTTGGTTTAATACATCGGACTTAAAATGCTTTATATTAAAGTTAAATAGGTGATTATACTTTGTTCACCGGGAGGCGGTGTAACAATGGGACCAAGTATAAAGACGTACCGTTCCTAACATGTGTTCACCAACTCTTGGTCGCATAATAAGCTCGTATAAAGACGTACATCTAAGAAGTATAAACCAAGCCTTGGCTTATTAATCTCCGCTCATATAAAGACGTACGAGTTTCAAAGGAAGTTTGATTAAAAAGGGTTTTATGATCTTACACATTGAAATCAAGACACTCACAAATATAAAGACGGATTTAGAAGATAATAAAAGCCCACCGAAGGGTGGTTTTTAAGAGCGAATTAGTTAAAGACTTAAACATACCACTAAATTAATAGGTTAAACATCAACATGCATCAAACACCATCTTCACCCTAGCAATACAAAGAAGTTCTAGCCACGAATGGCCACAATTACTAACGTAATGATGAGTTTCGTAGGCTCCCCTATTGTGAAACATTGAGGAAGAGCCCCTCTACTCTTTTCTCTCTACTCTAATTATGAGAATGATCTCTTCTTGAGGTGTGGAATGCTGTATCAAGGTGTGTGGAATGAAGAACTCAAGCCTACTATTTATAGGCCTCAAAATGTGCAATGCACGGCCGTGCAATGGGTTGCATGGTCGTGCAAAGGCCAAGAGAATCAAACAGGGTACAGAGGACATTGTACTGGGCCGTGGGGAGCAAGGAAGGCCAATGCACGGCCGTGCAATGGGATGCACGTCCGTGCATCCCCTTGTTGTTCCCAAGTTTAGTCTTTTAGCTGCTTGTTGACTTTTGTTGACCAATTTTGACTTCTTGGGAATGAATCTTCTAGAAGCTTGAATTCTTGGTGTTTTTGACAGGATTTGGCTTGATTTATATTTTCAACACCGAATAACCTACAATTACAAAATATAAACGTTTTAAGCATCAATTACAAGGTTATTGTTCAGTTAGTACCATAATATGGGGATTATTATGTATGTAAATTATGTATAAATGATGACATATCAATACGCGACTATATAACGTAACAAGATGCGAAACAAAAAGACGGTTCGACCGAAAACAGCCCAAAATTTCGTATAAAAATATCTCAGGCTAGGAAATGAGTTACGAAAACCATTGTTGGACATTAGATGTCCGATCATCGTTAATATCAACGTTGCTATCGAGGTACGATCCGAAAAGTTACACTTTGGTCAAAGAACAAATTATATCATTTAATTGTTAAACGTTTACACGAAACAAGAATTTAGAATCGGTGGATTAAATATGTAGGGAGATATTTATTAATTACATTGTATTTAATTATTCTGAATAATTAAAACTAACAATAGACGAGATGAGGATATATATATATATATATCCCTATTATAATAAAAAAAACTAAATCTTTTGCCACTTGTTATCAAAATACTCATCCTCATAATTTTTTTCCCCAAAAATCACATTTACATCCACTATTCAATCTTTTCATATTTTGCTTAATTCTTTTGAAAAAATACATAAATAAACATTTTACAAAATTAATTCATCACTATTATCATTGACTCAAATTTATTTTTAATATATCATCAAAACTAAATATTAAAAAAATCAAGAATTAAAATATAGGAGATTTAAAAAAGACTACTTTTGTATTTAAATATATATAGGGGGTATGACATCAATTCTGATTTATTAGTTTTAATTTTTTTCATATTTAATTTTGGATTTTTTAAATTTAAATTGTGTCGATATATTAAGGAATGCGATTTTTAAATTTTGAAGTTTAAAACTTTGAATTTAAAAGACGATATATTGTTGAAATTTAAATTTTATTTTTATTTTAAATGAGAGATTAAATATTAAAGGTTTAGCGAGATTTTCCGTATAAAAACGAGATTTAAAAAAAAGTAACTTAATTTTGATACGTAAATTTAATTACAACTTAAACATTTGTAAATATGTTACAACATCAAGGTTAAAGTTTATACAAAAAGACTAATGGAGTTCAAGAAACTAATAAAATGGAGAAGCAATGTATGGAAGAAAATCGTTGACCGATTTGATTATCTTCGATTTCTTTGACTCCCTACTGACTTCAATCAGGTTCGCACTATTTGTGTCCTATTTTTCGAATGGTTTTGACTATTTTGTGGTTTCAGTAATTGAGGAAAAAAAACTATATTCTTTGTTGCATTTAGTGTATGTTAAACATTGAAAAGTTACCAATATCACATCAAATGTTGTATACAATGAATTATTTTCAAATTTGTAAATAATCATTGTAAGGTTTCATTTGACATGTAATTTAATGTATTGTAAAAATACACCACTTATGAAATTTATTTTCATGTATTTTTTTATTTTATTTTTTTGATGTTTTAATTACTATTATCCATATAATCTTAATATTTAACAAAATGAATAAGTTAACAATACAATATCAAACTTGTATAAAAAGATGTGTTAAGATAGTTATCAATATAATGTTAACGTTTCACCCCATGTAACAAATTGGGTTAAAGCTAGTATATATATACACACACATATACATATATAGTCGGGATTTATACTTAACTGTTAAATATAAAGTGATCTTTATACGCAAGTTTTATTTATGATTAATGTAATCACAAACTACGAGGACTGGAAATCGGCCGGCCTCCTAGTTCGCGTGAACCTAGTACCCTGAACTGGGTTCTACCCGCTAACCGGAACGACTGTTTTTCGTGAGACAGGTTCGTGTGACAAGCTTGTTAGTTTTCATCTAGCGTAACGTTCTTTGTACCCGAGTGTTACAAACCGGTTATTCGTCAAATGTATAAACCCTAAACACCAAATGGTTGTGTTTATTTATTTAATATTATTGTCTAAACGTTGTGTAATTGGATCACTATCGGATAAAGATCTGATCTTTATTATTGTGTGCTTTTGTAAACACATCCGCTATTGTAAATCTAATTTTATAAAGTTTCATTTTAAATGTTAAAATCGGTGCACGATATCCCAACAACCATGATATAATAAAACGGTGTTTTTCAACGAGGAAAAACTGAAAATCAGATAAGTTGGGCCGGTAGCTATAAGGTTGTAACACCCGGATAAATCTTAAGTGCTAAGAGTGTCAAAACAAAGAGTTCAGGGGTTGAACTTTACATTCCTCAAATTCAAAGGACTAAAAATGAAAATTTTGGATATCAGGGGGATAGCGGACCGCTATCCAAGTCATAACGGTCCGCTATGTGTTGAAGAAGTAATGAACCGGGAGGTGACATGTGTCCGGTGACTCATCCGGACTCATAGTCCGATAGCGGACCGACATCCAAGTCATAGCGGTCCGACACGTATGCCCAAAGGCAGTTTTGCGGCTATGGGCGGTAGCGGAGCGCCACCCCCATCATAATGGTCCGCTACGGGTCCGAATGTCACCCTATAAATAGGTGAACGATCTCACTCATTTGCACACACCAACAACATCACCTACACACACATTAAGTCTGGTAGCTTGATTCCCAAGGTTCTGATCCGCTCCCAAGAGTCCAGTTCCTCGCAATTCATCCGCAAAACTGCCATAGATAACATCGAGGTAAGGTTTCTAACACAGTGAGGTTTCTTTGTGTCAACCGAAGATAGGATATTAATGATGATAATGTTGAATATTATCTAGGGTTCTGTTGAGGTATTGATTGTAATATTCGATACGGAAGGAGGTTCTGGTTAAGGTGAGTTCCTCTAAACTGTGGTCTATGAAATGTTTTGTAAATGATTTTGTATCTGAGATCCCAACGCTATCCGTGCATATATCCTATAATAAGTACTTATTATGGCCACTGATTGGGGGGGACCTGGGGACAAGACTGATCCTCTTATTTAAGTTCTGGTACGTAAAGGACCGGCAAGTCGGGAGGGTTCCTGTATATATGTATGTCGTAGACTCAGAATCCGAGTAAAGCAGAGGTTACTAAGTGATGGGTTGGACAGGATGATTGTAATTCCCATACGGGGTACTCATTCTCGATCAGGGATACACGTAAATATGATTTTTGTTTATGAACTCACCAGCGTAAGTTGATCCAAAATGTTTTCAAATGTTTTTTAGCACAGGTGAACCCTAGCTAGTAGATGGCATTCTAGGAGGTGTACAAAGGTTGCAAATAGGGATGACTGAGGGCAAGTCCCTGAGTGACCATAAGGCCTGAGTGATTGGCATGATTCTTCGTGAGCTATAAGTCCAGAGTTTGTTTGTATTGTATTTTGCCAGTCAGTCCCTATTGTACAAACTTTATATTATATGAGATAAGTTATGTTGTTAAGTCTTCCGCTGTGTGTTTTGATTATCAACGTCACTGTAACTAAAAGGCGACCTTCAACCGGTATGTAGTTATCTGACAAACGGAATGTTCTGTCTAGGAAAGAGCGGTGTATAAATCTCTCCTAGACCCGTCGCTCTTACCTGGGAACATATCTGTTGGAGGTACTACTCTGGTAGATGAATGTCCTGTGTTACGGGTGTGACAAGTTGGTATCAGAGCCGTAGTTTAAGAAATTTAGATACTAATAGGAAAGATTAGTATTTAAACTTAAACTAAGAGCTCTGAAAATAGCTGGAATGCCACAGGATATAAGTTAAGATGTGGATTATCATTATGAATATAATAGGAGATGTCGAGAAAACAGATATTAAGTACATTATTGGCCAAATGTGTTTAATTTATGATTTTCTTGATCATAACCGATTATACGAATTTTGATGTCATACATGTGTGTGTATAGGTAACAATGGTTGGACGAGGAAGGAACTCCAGTTACTAGGGGCCGTGGGCAGGCTGAAATTAACACTGATACTAACGACCATCACGAAACAAATGAGAATTACAATAATGATGGTCCTCATGCTGAAGAAGTAGTCATGTCTAAAACCCAGTTTCAAGATGCTGTGGCCAGTGAAGTAACTAAGGCCTTACGAAACACCCTACCTGTACTACTGGATGAGGTTCTCTCAAGGAGAATGGGTACTGGCACAGCTGGAGGAGGAAATAATAACACTACCGAAGGGGCAAATGGAAACGCTCATACTAGCTCAGTAACAAGAACTGAGAATCATAAAGGATGCAATTACAAATCCTTTGAAGGCTGTAAACCCAAGCCATTTGATGGCAAGAAAGGAGCCATTGATGGATCACAAAGATGGAAGCTGTGATTAAACTGAGTGAATGTAGAGATGATCAGGCAGTCAAGTTTGCTGCCAATTCTTTGGAAACCATGGCTCTAGACTGGTGGGAGTCTGTGAAGCAAGCTAAAGGTATACCTCTAAATGAACTAGGAACTCATTATGAACTAGGAACTCATTATGCAACGATTTTGTCCTCAGAATGAACTAGATAAACTGGAGGAGGAGTTTCAGTGTTTGGAGGCTGGAACTTTGACACATCAAGAATATGCAACTAAGTTTGACGAGATGTCAAAACTGGTGCCACATCTGGTAACACCCGAACCCTGAAAAATTAAACATTTTATCAAAGGTATACCTCTAAAGGTACGAACCCTGGTGAAAACCGTTGCACCACAAAAAATGGATTCAGCCTTGGCATTGAGTGCCACGGTTTATGATGTTGTGGCAGCTCAAGAGGCCAAGGATAATGCCGAAAAGATAGTGGTGGTAAAACCTGTAGAAACAAAGAGAAAAAGTGAGGAGGTGATGTATCGGTTTAAACCGAGAAATTTCAAGTTCCCTAGAAGATAGGGAAATAACCCGGTGAGAAACCCTCAGGAAATAAGGTGCTACAGATGCCAGAAGTTAGGGCATATCGCAACATATTGTCCTACTTTTAAGTGTTTCAATTGTAATGAGGAAGGACATATAGCAAGAATTGTACCAAACCGGTTCAGCAGAAACCCGTAGGGGGGCAAAAGGTCGGGTATTCGTGATAGGTGAGGGAAGAAGGAATGATAATGCCAAAGTGGTAGCTGGTATGTTCCTAGTTAATAATATTTATGCTAAAATCCTGTTTGATACAGGAGCAAATAGAAGTTTTGTTTCATATGCCTTTAGTTTATATTTAGACATAAGACCTACTCCACTTGAGCATGCTTACGTAGTTGAGACGGCAAGTGGCGAGCAAATTAGGATAACGGATTCGTATGTGAATTGCAAAATGACTCTAGGCAATGAGAATTCAGTGATTGAATTAATGCTAATGAGTATGAGCAAGTATGATGTTATCATTGGAATGGATTGGTTGAACCAATGCCATGCTCAGATCGATTGTGATCAGCGGACTGTTAGGATTTGTAGGCCTAACGGAGAGTCAATGTTGATACAATGCGATAGTGATGAGAATAAGATTGAAACGATTTCTATAGCTAAGGTTAAGAAATGTATGAGTACAGGATGTAGTGTATTTGTAGTTTATGCTTTAAACTCTAAACCTAAATTGGTCTAGGTTGTGTATTGATGCAGCAAGAAAAGGTTATAGCCTACGCATCACGACAACGTAAGATTCATGAGAAGAACTATACCACACACGATCTGGAACTTGGTGCTATATTGTTTGCTCTAAAAATTTAGAGACACTATCTATATGGTACTAAGTGTGTGATATACACTACTAGAAAATATACCTTTAATGACAAGCATTGCGTGTCATAAAATGGGGTAGATGACACGTAAAAGCGTGTCAAGGATAGCCATGTTAAGAATGAAGATGACACGAATTTTGTGTGTCACCTGTTTATGACACGCATTTATGACACGTCTTTACGACACGCAATGCGTGTCAAGGATAGCCCTGTCAAGAATGAAGATGACACGCATTTTGTGTGTCATATATTTATGACGCGCATTTTTTGTCATAAATGTGTGTCATGGTTAAAGGTGTTTAAATTACTAATTTCCAGTTTTTCACATTATTATCATAAAATAGTAATTAACATTTCATAATACAAAAAAAAATACACATGACAAAACAATCCATTTCATAAAACATAAACAAACATTTAAAAGTAACAAAAGTCGATTACAAATTCAATGTAATGTCAATATAAAGTTTTACCGAAAAATAAAGTTTGATACAAAAGTCGACTATTCTTCACGAACTCCATCAATATCAACCATCGGTGTATTCATCTTACCTTCCCCCAACCTAAAAAAAATTTTTTAAACAAGTTAAGCAAAGATGCATAAATTTGTAAATAACCGCACTATCTATATATATCCTATAGTATGTAGTTCACACGACGAGTGCAGCCTAAAGTAACGAAAACAAAGAGTACAAGGACACAACTTTCAGCAAGACTTGAGCATTTAGTGAGCATTAGATACTTTAAGCAAGTATATATATCCTATAGATTTCAAAACACTAGTGTGGATCTGCAAAAAAGTTAAGCAAATATATATATATATATATATATATATATATATATATATATATATATATCTCCTATACTTTCAACGTTAGATACATTTGGCAAAAAAATTACCTTAAATATCAGATAATTAGAAGCGGATATGTTTATCCAAACACTAAAAACCAATTACCTAACTAATCAAATAACCGAACGTAAAACTATATCAATCTTCTTGCACTCTCAGCCAATGACACATCAAAGAAATCACATAATGATAACAACTGAAGATCAAAGCCATTACAATAAGATCAAGTGAGTTGTGAATTAAGAACCTGAAAAAATGTAGCAACTGTTGAATTTAGAATTTCCAGCAAATATGATTGTATTTGTGACCAATTCAGCTACAAAATTTGAAAAAAGAACAAACCAGATGATAAGTTCTTCATACCATGTGAAACTTGCATAAACCATCATGAACTAGTATATAAACATTTGTATATTTGTTCAGACAAGATAAGGTTATATCAGAGATGGTTGCTTACATTCAATCTTGTCCTCTTTGTATTCAGAATCCTCTATTGCTGTCAAATGGAGTGATGCAATATCAGGTAGCACAATTCCATTGCTAACCTATGAAGGACAAACAAAGAGTGAAGAGCAAAAATAGCACGTGGCTCGACAACTAAAAGAAAGGAGAGACTAACAGATAATTAAAAAAACCATCATTACAAAGAATACAGAATGATTCATACAAAGTGCCTATGTGAAATTGGACATGTGAGTGACAATAAAAGATTCAAAAATAGAAAATTAAAATGAATTAAAACCCCAGAAGAATATATGAAACTTACCACCCATTTATCACGAGCATACAAAACTGTATATTCTCATATAATAGAAAATACCCCATCCATTCTGAAATAATAATATCCACTTGTGGAACTGGAAGATCAATTTCTTCAACTTTTCCCTTCAAAACAGTTATAACTGCAACAATAAGGTGGAAAGACGAGGAATCAGTTGACTGGTCAATCAAAGATTTTTAAAAATGTAAGACCTTGAACTTAAAAGATGTTAGTACCATTTGAAAAGCAGTATGCTTTAACAATCTCTTGTGCAATGTCAGCCATTTGTGAGCACTCAATCTGCAAACAAGTTGTGCAATATGCTAAAACTTTAACTGCTCAACAACTTAATCAAATATGTGTACTGCAAGTCATAAAAAGTATCATATTCAAACACAAGTTAAACAAACTTTTCAAAATAGACAGTAGACACATAACATTTTAAGAAAAAAAATTAAAAAATGGCCATGAGAAAAACATACAGTGTGAACAAACTAATTTATTGTAACATAGGAAACCAATTTACTTAGTAGCACAGAAACAAAGTCAAATATATCAGTAGTTACTGTATCAATCAAATCAGCAACAATATATATTTAATGCAACAAAAAAAACATGTAAGTGTCGATACGAATGATACTGGTTTGTAAAAATCGCTAGTCGGGCGATGGGGTAGGGCCTAGGCCTAGGCGGGATTAATCGGGGCCTAGGCGGGATTAATCGGATTGGAATTTTTATATGTAATTTTCATTTTTTTATATATATACACACATTTTTATATGTAATTTTTATAAAAATGTTCATTTTTAAACCACACCAAAGGTTTTCTCCGGAATTTGGCCGGAAATTTCAGGTTTTCGCCGGAATGTTTGCCGGAATCTGGCCGCCTAGGCGCGATTTGGACCGTCTAGCGATCTTTGGACCGACTAGGTCAAAATTCCTCCTTAGCCGAGCGCCTAGCGATTAATCGGCGCCTAGGCGCGATTTTTACAACACTGGAATCATATGACATAGACGAAAAGATACATACAACATAAACATGTTTTACCCCAGCTTTTGCCCAAAAGAGGGATAATATTCCTGTCCCGACACCAACATTTTGGTAAGTCTTGGTTCTCACAACATCCTTCAGCATCTCTTGCAAACGACAACAAATTTAAGTTAACAAATACTACTCTTTTAGAGAAACACATCTTGCATTTTCTCTTTTTACACAATTGTGCATATTATCAGTTATCAATCGGTGAAATGGTAAGGTTGGGTGGCGCAGCTAGTAGTAATGTAATGTAACTCTGTCACATGCTAAAGACACCACGCTCACCTCATGAATACCTGCAGCCATAAAAACATAAACATACAAAATGTCAAAAAATATTATAGAATCAAATGAACAGTAGATAAAAAAAACCAGCTATTGCTTATACTTAATAGCATGTGCCCGTACATTAGATTTGAGAAATGGAAAAGTAGTCAAGAAAACTGAAAACCTATTGCTGATGCAATCAAGCCCGCTGATCAAATAACTATTGGCTTATTGCAACTTGAAGAATCAAGGTTAGATAACCAGATAACAAGTTAATTAGAGTTAAGGCTTGTTAGATAGATGCACACTTATCACAAAACCGGCTTAACTGACCGTGAACGCCCTCAATGCTCCTTACCAAATTATCCAAATCTGATTATTTTGACACTAAACATTTAGAAAATCATAATCATAATCATTTTACATATACACTAGTAACACATTACTTGAACTTCAAATCACATTCAAATACCCCATACATCACTTTGAGAATCATCTATAATTCAGGTTTTCACCAACAGACTTGATATTCAAATACCTAATATTAAAATTAACAAATAAAGCATTTGGTACATTTTCATTAATTACTTAAAGCAAACAAAATTCGAGCTTATTCACGTCATTCTTGTAGATTAGCAACAAATTGGCACCATTCAGAGGCTAATCCAATCGAGAACACCATCCACAAATGAAACGAAAACGAAGAACAGGGTTAAAACAACATACATCATTATCGATTTGCGATTCGTAGAAAATCGGTATGCCAAGTCCAACCGCAACACTCACCAACCGATCCGCTACCGCCACCGCCACTAATTAAACATAATTTCTTCAATAATCATGCAATTTTTACTATGAAATAAAAAACTGGAAGACGAACCGTGTTCTGGTCCAGCTCGGCTCCGATTAGATGAGGATACCGCTGATTTCTCGAGCATCTGAAGATGAATCGTTAGGGCCTGGTGTTATCGCCGGAGATCGCCGGAGGAACTATGTGTTAGGCCTTTGAAGATGAATCGTTCAGATAGAAACCCTATTCTTATTCGACTTTTCAGAGGTTAGCGCGCTAAGGAGACTGAGCGGGGTGTTTAAATTGAAATGAAAAGATGACATTTGGTGTTTTTTTAATATGACATTAAAATATGACACACTTTTGCATATTGCGTGTCATTATAGACCAGTTTTGCTAGCATGACACTAAAACGTTGACACGCACTTTTGCATGTTATCGTTCGCGTGTCATTAAATGTCTATTTTCTAGTAGTGATATACAGACCATAAAAGTCTCCAGCATATATTCAATCTGAAGGATTTGAATATGAGACAAAGGATATGGATGGAACTAATTAACGATTATGACTGTGAGATCAAATACCATCTCGGGAAAGCCAATGTTGTGGCAGATGCTCTAAGTCGGAAGGAGAGAGTCAAGTCTATTAAGATAAGAGCCTTAAGATTAGAAGTCATAATAGATTGGATGGGACAAATCAAGGAAATTCAAACTCAAGCACTACAAGAAGATAACATCAAGAAAGAACGCATTGTTGGTAAAAAGAAATTACTAACCAAAGGCGATGATGGAATCTTACGATTTGAAAATAGAATTTGGATTCCTAGGCTTGGGGATATCCAAACAAAGGTGATGGATGAAGCTCACAAATCCAAATACTCGATACATCCCGGAGCTAATAAGATGTACAAAGATTTAAAGACTCAGTTCTGGTGGCCAAACATGAAGAGATCCATAGCTCAGTATATAGAGAAATGTTTCACTTGTCTCCAAATTGAACATCAGAAACCCGCAGGTCAACTACAACAGTTGGAGATACCTGTGTGGAAATGGGATAGGATTACTATGGACTTCGTTACAAAACTGTCGAGGACCCAGAAAGGGCATGATGCCATTTGGGTTATAGTTGATAGACTAACTAAATCGGCACATTTCATTCCTATCAACGAAGGTTACTCAATGGATAAACTCGCTCGACTCTACATCAATGAGATCGTAAGCCAACATGGAATACCGCTATCTATTATCTCTGATAGAGATAGTCGGTTCACTTCCAAATTCTGGACTAGTTTCCAGAAAGAGTTGGGAACTCGAATAATATGAGTACAGCATATCATCCTTAAACTGATGGACAAAGCGAAAGGAAATTTCAAACCTTAGAGGATATGCTGAGGCCTTGTGTAATAGAATTTGGAGGTAGCTGGGATAATCATCTTCCACTAATAGAATTTTTTACAACAACAGCTATCATTCAAGTATAAAAGCTGCACCGTTTGAAGCACTATACGGTAGAAAGTGTAGAACTCCAATCTGTTGGAAAGAAGTTGGAGATAGCCAACTATCTGGACCAGAAATCTTACAGGAGACGACTGATAAGATAGTCCAGATCAAACAAAGGTTGAAAGTTGCACAAGATCGACAGAAAAGTTACGCAGATAAACGCCGATGGCCATTAGAAGTCCAAGTCGGTGACTATGTGATGCTGAAAGTATCACCTTGGAAAGGTGTCGTGCGTTTCAGGAAACCTGGGAAATTAGGCCCAAGGTACATTGGACCTTATAAGATCATAGAAAGAGTTGGAGCTATAGCATACAAACTTGAATTGCCTGAAGCATTGCAAGGTATTCATAACACGTTTCACGTGTCATGTTTACGCAAGTGCTTAGCAGACCCCGATCAGGCAATCTCGTTAGATGATGTTCATGTCGACGATAAACTCCAATTTACCGAACAGCCTGTTAAGATCTTAGGAACTCAAAATCAAAAGTTGAGAAAGAAAACTATACCAATGGTATTGGTATAGTGGCAAGGTCGGAAGGGTGCCGACAAAACATGGGAACTAACATAGCAAATGAAAGATAATCTATTTGACTGATTCTGAATTTTGAGGACGAAATTCTTTTAAGAAGGGGAGATTTGTAACACCTGGATAAATCTTAAGGGCTAAAAGTTTCAAAATAGAAAGTTCAGGGGTTGAACTTTACATTCCCCAAAGTCAAAGGACTAAAAATAAAAAATTTAGAAATCAGGGGGATAGCGGATCGCTATCCAAGTCATAACGGTCCGCTATGTGTTGAAGAAGTAATGAACCGGGAGGTGACAAATGTCCGGTGACTCATCCGGACTCATGGTCCGATAGTGGACCGACATCCAAGTCATAGCGGTCCGACACGTATGCCCGAAGGCAGTTTTGCGGCTAGGGGCGGTAGCAAACCGCTACCCCCCAGCATAACGGTCCGCAACGTGTCCGAATGTCACCCTATAAATAGGTGAACGATCTCAGTCATTTGCACACACCAACAACATCACCTACACACATTAAGCCTGGTAGCTCGATTCCCAAGGTTCCGATCCGCTCCCGAGAGTCCGGTTACTCGCAATTTGTCAGCAAAACTGCCTTAGATAGCATCGAGGTAAGGTTTCTAAACACAGTGAGGTTTCTTTGTGTCAACCTAACATAGGGATATTGATGATGATAATGTTGAATATGATCCAGGGTTATGTTGCGGTATTCATTGTAATATTGGATACAGAAGGAGGTTCTGGTTGAGGTGAGTTTCTCTAAACTGTGCTCTATGAAATGTTTTGTAAATGATTTTGTATCTGAGATCCCAACGTTATCCGTGCATATATCCTATAATAAGTACTTATTATGGCCAATGATTAAGGGGGGGACCCAAGGACAAGACTGATCCTCTTGTTTTAGTTCTGGTACGTATGGGACCAGCAAGCCGGGAGGGTTCCTGTATATATGTATGTTGTAGACTCAGAACCCGAGTAAAGCAGAGGTTACTAAGTGATGGATTGGACAGGATGATTGTAATTCCCATACGGGGTATTAATTCTCGATCAAGGATACACGTAAAGATGATTTTTGTTTATGAACTCACCGGCGTAAGCTGATCCAAAATATTTTCAAATGTTTTGAGCACAGGTGAACCCTAGCTAGTAGATGGCATTCTAGGAGGTGTACAAAGGATGGAAATAGGGATGACTGAGGGCAGGTCCCTTAGTGACCATAAGGCCTGAGTGATTGGCATGATTCTTCATGAGCTATAAGTCTAGAGTTTGATTGTATTGTATTTTGCTAGTCAGTCCCTATTGTACAAACTTTATATTATATGAGATAAATTATGTTGTTAAGTCTTCCGATGTGTGTTTTGATTATCAACGTCAGTGTAACTAGAAGGTGACCTTCAACCGGTATGTAGTTATCTGACAAACAGAATTTTCTGTCTAGGAAAGAGCAGTGTATAAATCTCTCCTAGACCCGTCGCTCTTAACTAGGAACATATATGTTGGGCGTACTACTCTGGTAGATGATTGTCCTGTGTTACAGGTGTGACAAAGCCCCAAACCCGGAAGGCCTCACGTGTTGGATTTACTCATTCACAAACAGTTCTTAACCTCCTAATACCATAAGTAGCGGAAGTAAGTTTCATTACATTGTCTAAAAATCACAACCAATTAAAACATTTTTTATTACATTAAATCAACATTCAAAACGGGATGCTAGCCTTTTCACGCCGGGTAACTCTTCAGACCAGCCAAATCGCATCCAATCATCAACCTCCTCATTCTTAACCTGACACGCATACTAAAAGTCAGCTAACGCCGGTGAGTTCAAGTATTTCATTCGTTTAAGGAAATAGTTTATCATTCGTTCAATCGTTCGTTAGGGTTTTAACATTCATAAGAAAATAGGGTAAACTTTCATCAAGTCATACATTTATTTGTCTAAATCTGTATCATCGTTCTTTCTGTCTGTTTCGTTTCCTTTCGTTCACCGCCCTTACGACTCATAGGTAATAAAGGTAACATCATCGCCCTTACTGCCCGTAAGCACGTAAGGTAATCGCCCTACTGATGTGAGGTTAAATATCCTATGTATAAGAGTCTAAGTATATAGTTTTAAGCATTTAGCATTGTATATCGAGACTGTTTATGTACATTTGGTGTTTATGAGTGTTACAGGTTTAATGTGCTAAGTGGACGGGAAAACACAAGCTTAAAATCATGAGGATAGTAGCATACACGGGCCCCGGAGAAGTAAAAGTCAACAAAAGTCAAAATTATGGAAATCGGGATCTTCGTGCCACGCGGAGATCAAAGGAGGATTGTTCACGACACGCGAGGGCCTTGAAAAGCCCACTCGGTTAATTTGTTCTTCGCTCCACGCAAAGAACAGCTATCCAAAGTTCGTGACACTCGAAGAAGTTTATTACGACTCATTTTAATCTAATTCCAATTAAAAGCCTTGGGGGATCCATTGTCGAATTAACTTGCATACTTTCATCCCAGAGCATTCTAGAGGTGATTTCCAGAGATAAAGGTCCAATCTTTGCAAGGTTTTGATGCTAGATCAAGTGATAGACTAGGGTTCGTACTTGATTTGGTTTGTTATTCTTGTCATCGTATGATTGTTTGAATGCATAGTTCTTGGATTTGATTGAAACGATTTAGATTATTTTTAATTTAATATATTCATCAATTTTCGGTTTTCTATCGTGAATCATTGAGTATCTAGATCTGATAATCTAAGATGTTAATTTATTATTGAATTGTTAATCTGTGTCAAGTATCCGGTTTTAGAATCGCTCCTCAACGCAGTCACTATCTTGATTGTTAATTGTTTATCAAATCTAACGAACGAGTTATGTCTATGTAACTTCCATTAAGTACAAACCAGTCTTCACAATAACTTGCAATTTGAACCCGGAAGCGATCCATTTTCTTTTAATAGTTTTCAAAAGTTTAAAGTTATTTGCTTTTTAATTAAAATCCGAACAAGTTCTTAAATCAACACTGTCCACCAATTCCCTATGGATACGACACCCTACTTCACTATACTATAGTTTAAGGTGGCTAGGGATTAGAATTAATATTATTTTTTATTGACCTTGACAACGCGATCAAAATGGCGTCGTTGCCGGGGAATACGTGCGCTTAGTGTTTTAGTTTAAATTATTTTGTTCGGAGCTACTAATAGTGTGTTTATTCGTGCAGATCACAGGTTTATGCTTACTCGTAATTCAGGAAGGAAGTCACCACTTTTATTCAATCCAAAAGTAGAACAGGCCGCTAGAGCCACCCGAAAGATAAAGAATCAAGTTCAAACCATCTTAGAGAAACTTGACAGCCCAAGAATGTCACAAAATCAACCACCAAACCCAGATCCAAACCAAGGAGGGGACCAGTCCCACCTTTCACATATCTCCTATTTCCTAATCAACCACTACCAAATCAACAACCACCCGCACAACCACAACCACAAAATCAACCACCACCACCACCATTCCATAACAACCAACCATATAATAGCTACCCAAGTTACTTAGATTTTGGGGATAATGAGCATTCGTCAACGGGACAAAGCTACAGGCCAGAACACGGTTCTCAACATGAGAACTGGGATGAAGTTGAAGCATGGTATGACCTAAATCACCAGGAGGCATTCCCTCCCAGAAACCAAGGGATACATGGGGTGGACAATTGGGTACAACCACCACCAAGGGCCAACTATGGGTATCAACCGAGAAATCAGGGTAACTTTAACCAAGAGAACAGGCACAAGTAACCTCAAGTGAACATACCTAATTATCAAGAGGAACCGCCTAGGAACATAAACGTGCCAAGGCATGAACAAGGGGTAGACAGTCGCTTTCGCCCTGCTTTAGCCCTAAATGCTTCCCCCGTGATTCCACCAGTTCGTAGGGGGGAACACATTTGAGATCAGACCGGGATGTTTAGGGATCCTCCCACACTTCTTTGGGAGAGCTACTGAGGAGCCCTACACGCACTTATCAGAGTATGAGGCCACATGTAGAACCATCGGTGGACAAGGATTCACTACGGACGAGGTGAAATTGGTACTCTTCCAATTTTCACTAAAGTACCATGCTAAACAATGGTTCCTTTCTCTACCGTCTGCTAGTATTGCTACTTGGGCAGAGCTTCAACAACAGTTCTTAGATGAGTACTTTCCACCACGCAAGACTAATGAGGCCAGAGCTGCAATCAGGGATTTCAGGCAACAGTCAGGGGATGAAGCTTTTAAGAGGTTCAAAGAGTTGTTACGGAATTGCCCACACCATGGTATAGAGAAGTGGGAATTGATTCAGGCATTCTATGATGGCATTCTGTTTGAGGATGTCAGAGATGTTAACTCTACTAGTAACGGATCATTTTTCTATAACCATGTTGATGATGATTGGGACATACTTTAGAGGATGGCGGTGATATACAAAAGACAAGCTAATGCAAGCAGGAGGGGAAAGTCAACTTCATCAGTGAAGTCGGTTGATTATGAGATGCAGAAGCGGTTGGATGCCATGGAAATTCAAATGGCACATCTTGGTAAGCCGAACAATAAAGAGGTATCAAATGTCTCACAAGCATATCCGGTATGTGCCGGATGCGAAGAGTTGGGGCATGTGTTAGCAAACTGCCCAAGAGAGCAAGCAAATCCTGAAGAAGTGACCAGCTTGGAGGAGAAAAAGCAACTGCTACAACTACCATCCATGACTTAGAAATCACCCAAACTTCAGGTATGGTAATGCATCTAATCAAATGAATCCTAACTTTCAGGGTGCTAATGTGCAGGGTGGAGGACAACCACAACAGCCACAATACCAAAACCGCTAACAAAATTATAATCAAGGCAGATACTAGAGGTACCAAATGGGCTATCAACAACAAAACCAACAAAGTGGTAGTGCAGGAGGTGAGGACCTGGGGGGTGCCCAGTTAAATGCTATCATGGATGCTATCAAGGAGTTGAAGAAGGACAATGAAGTCCGTGACAAAACGGTAGATGCCCTTATGAAGCAAGTGGGTTAGATGGCTGAAGAATGGATGAATCGAGAACCGGGAAAGTTACCAAGCAGCACATAAACCAAACCGCAACATCAAGGGTCGGGATCAAGGAATGTCCATGTCAGCCAGGTAAGTGTTTTGCAAAGTGGTAAGCAATATGACAACAAAGTTGTCCCTCCACAACCGCTAGTTGAAGTGTTGGTGGAGGATGTGGAGGAGGAAAGTGATGATGAACCGGTACTTGTTGCACCTAAATCTCAAAAACTGGTAATTTCTGAAAAGCTAAACAGTTCTAAACCACCCACTAGTGCTCAAGGGACGGGTGTGGAGAATAATACCATCTCATTCCTGGGAGCATTGGTTGATCCATCTAAACTGGTAAATAAAAGGGGCCCACAACAAGATGAAATGTGGGAAATTTTTAGACAAGTTAAAATTAATCTTCCCTTAATTGATGCCATTAAGCAAGTACCGGCATATGCAAAATATCTAAAAGATCTGTGCACTCAAAAGAGGAATCATAAGATGCCCAAAAAGCTTGATCTAGTTGATAATGTGAGTGCGGTTTTATCCGGTTTCCTTCCACCTAAGCTCCAAGATCCAGGGGCGCCTTTGATCCAAATTCAAATAGGTGATTTCAAAATATATAAGGCACTTCTGGATTTGGGAGCAAGTGTTAGTATCTTGCAGGGAAGCTTGCATGACCAATACGATTTCGGTCCTCTACAAAAAACCGATACCACCATGGTGTTAGTAGATTTAACTCTTAAGCTTCCCCGTGGGATATTAACAGATGTGATTGTTAAGGTGGAGGACTTCTATTACCCTGTCGACTTCTTAGTACTTGACTGTGCAGCCCCTACTAAAGGGAGCCAACCCAATGTTATTTTGGGAAGTCCATTTTTAAAAATTGCTCAGTGTGTCATAAACTACATGACAGGCACAGTCGACATGGCCTTTGGTAATAGAAAGATGTGTTTAAATGTCTTTTCCCGTACATTTAATGCTCCGATCATTGATGAATGCTTTAGTGTAGATATCACTGATGGATGTATTCTTCATGCAAATGAGGATGCGTCCAAGGAGCCGTGTGTTGTGTGTAATAGGGAAGAAGCTGAGTATGAGAATGAGCTGAAATTTGAAGAAGAGCAATTGGAAGTGTGTGCCATTAAAGAGGGAAGACCTACATGGACACGTCAGGTAGAAAGCCTTCCAAATTCCATAGACACTCATCTAAAACCATCCCTGGAATCACCACCTCAAGTGGAATTGAAAGAGTTACGAAAGAGCTTGAAATATGCATTTGCTGGAGACAACAAAACTCGCTCGGTCATAATTGCATCAAACTTGACCGAGGCACTGGAAAAGGCCCTTATGGATGTGCTGGTTGCTCATAAAGCAGCAATTGGGTGGATGATAGCAGACTTGAAGGGGATTAGTCCTTCAATTGTGATACACAAGATTATCACTGAACCGGATGCAAAGCCAGCTAGAGATGCACAAAGAAGGCTAACCCCGAACATGAGGAAAGTTGTGAAGAAAGAAGTCCTAAAATGATTGGATGTTGGGATCATCTATCCCATAACTAACAGCACCTGGGTAAGTCCAACACATACAATACCAATGAAAGCATGCATCCAAATCATAAGGGATGAGCAGGGAGAGCAGGTAGCCACCCGACCCGTAACGGGGTGGAGGGTATGTATTGACTACAGGAAGTTGAACACAGCCACTTCCAAGGATCACTTTCCTTTACCTTTCATTGACCAAATTATCGAGAAACTATCAGGTCATAAATTTTACTACTTTTTAGATGGGTACTCAGGATACAATCAGATTGCTATTCATCCTGATGATCAACACAAGACCACGTTTACTACCCATATGGTACTTTTGCATTCAGGCGAATGCCATTTGAGTTGTGTAATGCCCCAGCCACCTTTCAAAGGTGCATGATGAGTATCTTTTTAGATATGATTAGGGAGTCTTTAAAAATCTTCATGGATGACTTTTCAATCTTTGGTCAGTCATTTGATGCAAGTTTAGCCCAATTGACCAAAGTATTGAAAAGGTATGTCGAAACAAACCTTGTCCTTAGTTGGGGAAAAGAGCCATTTCATGGTTCAGTAAGGGATTGTTTTGGGACACATAGTGTCAAGTAGAGGGATGGAGGTAGATAGAGCAAAAATCAAAGTAATTTCAACACTACCTCCCCCTACTAATGTTAAAGGGGTAAGATCATTCTTAGGGCATGCGGGATTTTACCATCGGTTTATTAAAGGTTTTAGCACTATCACAAAACCACTTTGTAATCTACTTTTAAAGACGTACCTTTTGAATTTGATGATGAGTGTCTAAAAGCATTCAATATTTTAAAAGAAAAATTGGTAGACACCCCGATCTTGCAAGCACCTAATTGGTCACTACCTTTCGAAATCATGTGCGAAGCAAGTGATTTTGCAATTGGGGTAGTCTTGGGGCAAAGGGTGGATAATAAACCGGTGGCACTTTACTATGCCAGGAAGACCCTGGATGGGGCACAATTGAATTATACAACTACTGAGAAATAATTACTTGCAGTTGTGTATGCTCTTGATAAGTTCAGGTCCTACATCTGGGGAGGCAAAGTGATAATGTATTCAGATCACAGTGCGGTGAAATATCTCACAGAGAAGAAATATGCAAAGCCTAGGTTGATCAGATGGGTCCTATTGTTACAGGAGTTCAATCTAGAGATCCGCAATAAGAAGGGAACAGAAAATGTGGCAGCAGACCACATGTCAAGGGTGGTGAACACAGAAGAAGATTCTACTGAAAGAATCGGGGAGACATTCCCAGATGAGCAAATTTTAAATGTTTCTACTGAACCCTGGTATGCTAACATTGTTAATTATTTGGCTGCAGGTAAAATTCAAGAACGTTGGGCTAAGAAGAAGAAGCAACACTTCATGTCTCAAGTGAAGCAGTATATCTGGGATGAACCAGATTCATTTAAAGTTGGAGCAGATCAAATGATCCGGCGTTGTGTGCCTGAAATTGAAGTCCAGTATTTATTGGAACATGCCCATTCATATGCTTGTGGAGGGCACTTCAGGGGATAGAAAACGTGACACAGGGTCTTAACTTGTGTGTTTTTCTGGCCTATAATTTTCAAGGATGCAGCAGAGTTTGTGAAGAACTGCACAAGGTGTCAGCAGCTTGGGAGCATCACAAAGCGAGATGAAATGCCAATGCAACCCATTATGGTCGTTAACATATTCGATGTATGGGGCATAGACTTCATGGGTCCCTTCCCTAATTCTTTGGGACATCTGTACATCTTAGTGGCGATTGATTATGTTTCTAAATGGGTTAAAGCAATCACCACTAAGACAAATGACCACACAGAGGTGTGCAAGTTCATTCAAAGTAACATCTTTTCCAGGTTTGGTGTCCCTCGTGAGATCATCAGTGATTGGGATTCACATTTTAAGAACTTTAAATTTGGTAAATTGCTGAAATACTATGGTGTGAACCATCGGATTTCCACTCAATATCACCCACAAACAAGTGGAAGTTTCAAAGAGGTAAATAAAGGAGATTTTACAAAAGATGGTACGTCCTGATCGTAAGGATTGGTCAACCAAACTAAACGATACTCTATGGGCCTATCGAACAGCTTACAAAACTCCGATTGGTACCACACCATACCATCTAGTTTATGGAAAAGGATGTCATTTGCCGGTTAAAATAGCTCATCGTGCATTATGAGCAGTTAAATCTGTTAATTTTGACTGTGACAATGCAGGTAAAGAGCGGAAGTTGCAGCTATGTGAGTTGGAAGAGCTGAGGGATGAAGCTTATGAGTGCGCATCTGCATACAAGGCAAAGATGAAAGCAGTGCACGACTCCAAGTTAAAGAAAAAGGCCTTTGAGGTAAGCCAGAAGGTGTGGTTATACAATTCAAGGCTGAAACTGTTCCCTTGGAAGCTGAAGATTAAATGGATGGGTCCATATTTGGTGATCAGAGTTGGACAGTTTGGGGAGGTCGAGATCAAAGACTTTGATGATCACCTCAGGCAGGTTGTGAATGGGCAGAGACTAAATCCCTACTTAGAGACGGATGAAATCAGTGACACCAAAGAAGAATCAGTAAGCTTTGTCATGCATGCATCTGCATATGAATGACCCAAGTAAAGTACACCGCGTCTGGCTGAAGAAGTTAAACTTAGCTCTCTTATGAGGCAACCTAAGCTTTACTTTTGTGTCTATTTTAAATGAACGTTGTAGGTGTGTTCTCTAGAAACCCTCACGAGACTAAACTCGTTCACTCGGGCTACCGAGGGGTTTAAATGGCTTGATGCATGTGCTAAATGCATCCGTGATTCCTACAAAAGCGAGTTAGGTATTTTTTTTATTCGTTTTTGTGCTTTAAATCTTGGAAAATCCCAAGTGTGGGGACGTTCTGGGAACGCTGAGGCTTATATTAATCCAATGGGGGCCATGCATCATTCTTTGGGGGGGTAGGATACCATGTGTAGAGTTTGTAGAGTCTTGAATCTTCATTTTTAGTGTTTTCGGTATGTTTTCGCGTAATTTTCAAAGTTTTCCCGGGTATTTGGGGCCATACGAGCATGAAAAACCATCACATATCTCGTTCCAGGCGAACTTAATTGGAGAGTTGGAATAAATTTTGAAAAAAATGAAAATTTTGACTTGAAAAACTCAAAAACATTTCTAAGGCAAAAAGTGAAAAAATTTCTAATATTTCTATGAAGGAGGTGTCTTCGCGCCACGCGAACTTCCAAAGAAAGTTCTTCACGACACGCGTAGAATAAAAGTAATAACCCGAACGAATATTGTTCCTTCGCGACACGCGAAGGACTGGCCCCAGGTCTTCGCAACACGCGAAGGACTGGCCCCACGCGAAGACCCCTGAAACCCTAATTTTATATTTTAATTTTTTATTTGAGTCGTTTGAGTCCGTCGGGTATTTTAATTTTTATTGAGTCATCTTATTAAGTCGTTATGATGCTTGTGGGTATGTTTCAAGCTTAGTTTTGCAGGTTTGGATTTAATTTGTCGTACGCAATCTCCATTCGAAAGACGATAATCCTATCTTGAACGTACTTGTACATAGCAACCCACTTGTATTAGTGGAACACGATCGCGAATGAAATGCTATACGATCGTCTATCCAAGTAAGTTTTATTTTTGTATTTTGTTTTAGTTTAGAGTCGCTCTTCCTACATTGAGGACAATGTCGAGTTTAAGTGTGGGGAGGGGAGACCTTGTCCAGGTCTAGTTAAGTCTTTTGTTTTGAGTGAGTTTTGAGTCGTAAAAATCATACAAATTTAAAAAAAAAATTTGAAAAATGTCCCTGGATTTTAATGTTTACAACTATATGGAAAATGATAGTACAATCAGAAACTGTGCTTGTGGAATTTAATTAAATAATAATGATGATCAAACATGTCTAACTTGTAACGTTTTGGTAGGCTCAACCGACTTAAGAGCTTAAACATCCTGATAGTAAATCTAGTCTAATTGAATAATTAATTCAGGATATTTTGTATCTTAGGGGTGCCGGTAAGGTCGAAACTGTCAATATAGGGTGATAGGTACCATTATAAACAAAAATTTATATGTTTTTAAAACTTTTGGCACACCGCTTTCTTTTTATGAAATATATCCAAAAGTTGGTGGCGCCCGCAATCCATAATCCATCAATTGAATGAGCTTAATTAATTAAAATTGAGAGCTTGAGTTCAGCCTACGTGTTACCCTCCGGGATAGTGACTTGGTTGATACACCCATGGGCGGGACTTGAGTGATCAATAATGGACATCTGAGTTAGGTTTATGTGTTACCCTTCGGGTAGGAGACTTGAAGAATACACCCCTATTCCGAAGCTTATGTATTTCATTGCCTAAAAACCACAGCCTACGTGTCACACGTCGAGTTCCAGCTTGATTGAAACACCACTGGGTTAGGTTTAATTATATAAGTATTAATAAAATCTCAATCATTCATCCATCGATCCTTTATTCATCTAATTTCAAAAACATATAAATTAGTGTTTATAGTGGTGGGAAATCTATAAGGTTTAACCCGTGCCTAAACATGAGTTTGAGATGGGATTAGGCTGAGTCGTAACTCTCTGAGTGTGAGACCCATAGATAAACTGTCGGCTTGGTAATATATAATATATAGATCACATAATTGGGGGCTCAAGATTCGGTGGTTGGGTTTCGGATAGAAATACCGATTGTTACGGTTAACATGTTGAGAAATCAAAAGATATAAAAGAATGCAAATAAAAAAGCAAAGTTTTCTGATTATGATTCCATTGCAGTATTCTTTTTTGGGACGAAAAAGGTCAAGTGTGGGGATGTGATGTGAGGTTAAATATCCCATGTATAAGAGTCTAAGTATATAGTTTTAAGCGTTTAGCTTTGTATATCGAGTCTGTTTTATGTGCATTTGGTGTTTATGAGTGTGACATGTTTTATGTGCTAAGTGGACGGGAAAACACGAGCTTAAAATCATGAGGATAGTAGCATACATGGCCCCGGAGAAGTAAAAGTCAACAAAAGTCAAAATTGTGGAAATCGGGATCTTCGCGCCATGCGAAGAGGAGGATTGTTCGCGACACGCGAGGGCCTTGAAAAGCCCACCCGACTAATTTGTTCAAGAACAGCTATCCAAAGTTCACGACACGCGAAGAAGTTGATTACGGCTCTTTTTAACCTAATTCCAATTAAAAGCCTTGGGGGATCCATTGTCGAATTAACTTACATAATTTCGTCCCAAAGCATTCCAGAGGTGATTTCTAGAGATAAAGTTCCAATCTTTGCAAGGTTTTTATGCTAGATCACGTTATACCATTTATTGAAGAATCGATGATGATGTCGATGAGCGGCTAATCTCTTCGTGTCGTTTCTGGGTGTAGGATCTGCTTGTAAATGATAGACTAGGGTTCATACTTGATTTGGTTTGTTATTCTTGTAATCGTATGATTGTTTGAATGCATAGTTCTTGGATTTGATTGAAACAATTTAGATTGTTTTTAATTTAATATATTCATCAATTTTCGGTTTTCTATCGTGAATCATTGAGTATCTAGATCTGATAATCTAAGTTGTTAATTGATTATTGGTTTGTTAATCTGTGTCAAGTATCCGGTTTTAGAATCGTTGCTCAACGCAGTCACTATCTTGATTGTTAATTGTTTATCAAATCTAACGAACGGGTTATGTCTATGTAACTTCCATTAATTACAAACCAATATTCACAATAACTTGCAATCTGAACCCGGAAGCGATCCGTTTTCTTTTAATAGTTTTCAAAAGTTTAAAGTTATTTACTTTTTAATTAAAATCCGAATAAGTTCTTAAATCAACACTGTCCACCAATTCCCTGTGGATATGACACCCTGCTTCACTATACTATAGTTTTAGGTAGCTAGGGATTAGAATTAATATTGTTTTTGATTGACCTTGACTACACGATCACCTACGACTCATAGGACCAAGGGGATTCCATTCCATTTTATCACTTGTAGGACCCGCAAACCCAAAGTGAATCCATTCTCGGTTCATGTTAACCCTGAGTGACCGTCGTCACCCTTCCTTGGCCAGTTTCCAACCGATATACCCATTAATATTCCACATAGGCGTTACCGTTGTTAGACTTATAGCTCAAACGAGCAATAAGGCTGGGTACTTACAAAATCAGACTTCATTCGTTAATTCGTCGGTTTTAACGAATTAGATATCTCTTGACTTCTTTAAAACCTTTGCCCATTTCTTTTCATAAAATGTTCCATTCATTTACAAAGCCCTTTTCATTCATTTAAAACCATTCCTTTATAACATTTCATTCGTAAACGTTCTTGTTTCAAACATTGTTCCTTTCGTAAACCGTTCATTCGTAAACATTACACTTATTTCATTTCATTCATCATTTCATAAACCTTTTATAAATGTTCATTAAGTATGCACATAACCCTAGAAACAAGTAAATAGGGATTCTTGACTCACCTGTTTCTTTCGTAACTTAACCTGAATCGGACGTCTAGTTTGTGCTAACTTGCTAACCGATCCGCACATTAGTCAACACGCAAAATCTATCATTTATGTTAGTGTCTCCTATTAGTGTCACTTAGATAAGATCAGTGTCACTGACACATGATCAAAAGTGCCATAACTTTCGTTAAAGAGCAAAGGCCGTGATACCACTTGTAGGTATGGGAGATGAAACCAATCAATAGAGTGCGGAATCCTTTGTGGTTAGCTTGAACAAAATGACTAGAAACGAGGATAAGGAACACAAGTATATAAAACTTTATTTATTAGCATCAAACAACTGATTACAAAGGATTTTTTCTCAAGAACTCACTACAAGAAAATGAAGCTAATGCAACCCCGATAAAATGATGCATTAGGCCTTGAAAATGTTGCATTATGCCTAATACAACCTTTTATCAGGGGCTGCATTAGACCTAATGCAACTTTTTCACGGTCTAATGTAACCTTTTTTTTTAAGTGTTGCATTACTTTTCAAATGCAACCTTTTTAGTATGCAACCTTTTTTACATTTTAATGCAACTTTTTTACTTTAAATGCAACTTTTTTAATACTCAAATGCTACTTTTATTTTAGTTTAGTTACAAAAATACGACATTTTCTACACTCAAAGGCAACTTTTTCTATGCTCAAATGCAACCTTTATTATATTTTAGTTACAAAAATGCAACATTTTTATAGACTTAACGCAACCATTATTATAATTTTAATTAAAAAATATACAACATTTTTTTACAGTAAATGCAACATTTTTAGGAATTTTAGTTATAGTAAATGCAATATTTTTTAACTCAAATGCAAGTTGTAAAATAAATTCAATTGCTCACAATTACTCCTAATCAATAATAACTCATATATCATTGATAGTCAAATGATGTACTTGAACATTTTTGTCCAAACTCAAATAACAATATAGTCAACACAAAGTGTCAATAACAATAATAAAGAGAAATAAAAACATTCTATTCATCTATGTCTCTAAGTGGTAGTTGTTTCATAACCTTCTGCATCAAATCTTCCAAGTTTTGTCGCTGGATGGCCATATCTTTTTTGCATAGCTTCGAGCTCAGCTTTTTTTCTTTCATGAGCATCTTCAAATTCTTTACGCAATTGGTTTTTCTCACCTTCAATGTTTACTTTGAATGATTCCATCAGCTCCTCCGGAATCATGTATGTTGTGCAAGCACCATCTACTTTTTTTTATCAATGTATTTGTAACTCCTCTACCATAAAGTCGACGATATCCATAGTTCTCTTTGTTCATTACAACCAAAAAAGGATCTATCATAGCACTGTCATCCTCTATAGGCTTGTAGTTTTTCATTTGTTCCTGCAATTTTGTCCAAAAAAATATTAAGAAAATATTGTCAAAACTGTTTTATATATTTAAACAAGTAATGTGCTAAAATATAAAAAAGGAAATTTGAGATTGGAATATATTAAACAAATATATCATAGATATAAAATTCATTGAACAAGTAAAATATAGATGAGGTTAGACAAAAGAAACTTAACTCTGGACTATTGGTGAGCGGTTGATTGGAGCTTTAATTAAAACCATATTAATTCTATGCATACTAGTACACATGAAACATTGATATTTACATAAGGTTAAAAGTATAAAGAACTTACAATTTTTTTTGTCGTGTCATCATATGTATCAACATATGCACGTCCTTCCGTCATTTTACGTGTACGTTCAAACAACTTGGTTAAAGTAGGACATTCAAGTGAGCTACTGTTTTCTAATATCAAGTAAAATTTTTCATTGTGTTGCATGCATGTTCAATTTGAAGTTACTCTCATTAAATGGGGAATGAGTTTGTGTAAGACTATTGTTGAAATGTTTTTATTAAAAACAGCTTCTGTCATAACCCCCCCCCCCCCCCACCCACACACACACCCAACTGGGTTCAAGATCCAAACTGCACAAAACAAAACTCAAGAACAGAAACTTTCGTTCAAGCCTCTATTTAAACAAGACCCTATCAGCTATTTGTACCAAGAGACTCACTAACCTGCGTACTTAGCTAAGTACGCAGAAAAAAAATTTTGAGTACTTATAAGTACGCAAAAACAAATTTGTTGAATACTTATAAGTACATAAGAACAAACATCCTGAGTACGTATAACTACGCAAGAACAAACATCCTGAGTACTTATAAGTACGCAAGAACAAATTTGTTAAGTACTTATAAGTACGCAAGAACAACCATCCTGAGTACTTATAAGTACGCAAAACACTACAACCTAACCAAAACATACATGAACAAAGACTCGAATATACAACTCGATCAGATACAAACGACTCATAAAATACAAACAATCCTCAAGCTGCTTGTCACAAAACATGCTCCAACAGACTCCCCCTTGACAACAGCTCTGAAGGTGTTTGTCATCTTCTTCCAGATAAGCTCTAACAAAAGCTTACCTAATGAGGTTTCCTTGATTATTCTTGCACTTGGACTTCAAAATTCAATGGATGTGTGTGCATGATTACGGCTGAGAGAGAGAGAGAGAGAGGAAGATGTGAGATTAGTGCAAGTTTTTCTCATGGGTTCATACTCTATTATAGTGTAAAGATCTTATAACTATCACCTAATCCATGTGCTTGCATAAGAGTTAGTGTAGTATACCACATGTGATGAATTTCAAATGGTAAGGTGGTGGTGGTGGTGGTGGTAATGGTAATGGTAATGTTCTCGGTCGAAGATCAAGGAATGAGAAGGAGACAAAGGGGTAGATAAAAAAGTGGGTAATTGGTTGTGATGATTATCATGTACGTATGTGTCAAGCATGGTTTTTAATATAGTATCTCAAGCATGTGCAAGGTTTATATTTATAAGTCTTGGGATTTTACAAAACTATGGCCAACAAATGTCTAGTAGTTCATGATTTTATAAAAGTGAAAGCTAGTCATCCATATCTTATAAAATATACTCACACTAGTACGAAAATAAATATAGAAGTGTTTTTTTCGTAATTATTATTGGTGACATAAAATAACATGTCATGAAATAATAAAAATAATAAAAATAATAATATCAATAATAATACTACATAACCCGTACATGTATTCTATATTTTTAGTTTGTAAGTTGACGGGTATTCGATACGAATCATTCGATAGTCGAATAAATATTGTTCTTGCGGTACCAACATTTGTAAATTCCAAATGTATGATCTTGAAGGTTTATAACTTGTAGAACGTAACACATGATAACCTAGTCTTAACTTATCTGGGTCTTAGTATTACACGTTGTATAGAGAATACATAAAATATCTAGTGATATTATTATCCATTTAATTTACGGGTATCACCGTAATCGTGCGAATACTCAGAGTATACGCAAGCCCACTTTAAACGATTACTCGGGCACTCGCATGAAGTACTCGTGCGAATACCCAAGTTTCACGCAAGCATAAGTCTTGTGTGAATACTAGAAGTACACACAAGAGTACCCTTGTATGTGCACTTAGAGTATACGCATGGGTATTCATGAGCGAGTACTATGGAGTTCTCGTAAAGGAGATGAGCAATTACTTGATGCAGGTACTTGCCTTTTAGCCTAAGTTACTTAATGTACTTGTACAGATTTGACATAGTCTATAGATCTCGCATCCAACTTAGAACCCGACCCTGATAGTCAAGTTACCATATGTGAGTTTCTATTGCCCATTTTCATATGTTTTTGGGTTAATGTGCATACTTAAAAGAGAATAACTTAATGAAAATTTAGAAAGATAAAGTAACATTTTTTAAAATATACTTTTATTAAGTGAAGAAAAACAGAGACAGAATAAACATATAAAATCTTTGAGATGAATGTTTTAAAGAAATTAATGATACACAAAGACAAAATGAATGAACAAAGAAAAGAGTACCTTAGTGTTGTATGAATGTGATTGATACCATATTATTTAATTATGTGATAAAATGTATAGTTATGTTATGGTATAAAAAGTACAAAGGAGAGTTTCTTTGTACCTTACTCGTGTTTTCATAACTAGCAAAACAGAGGAGAGTTGCTTTGTGCAAGCATACAGAGGATTCTTGCTTCGTGCAAGCATATAGAGGAGTCTTGTCTTGTGCAAGATAAAAATAGGAGTCTTGCCTTGTGCAATGAAACAGAGGAGTCTTGTTTCGTGCAAGCATAGAGGGACCCTGTTCTTGGACAATGGTTCAGCTATGTTACGATGATATCATTCAAGAGCTAGTTTACTTGATGATAATACCGAGAAAGAATGAATGACATAAACAAAGTGGGACATCATAACTAGTTTCCCTAAAATGAAGTTTTAACAAACAAAACAAATGAAAGCATTTCCTATTTTGTGAAATTACAGAGTCAAAGAAAAGAAACGAAACTGATAAAGCTTATCTTATATTAATAATTAAGCTATATTATTTGAAAGAAACAATGTTTACATTTAAGAAGGAATAGTGCGAGAAGAGTTGTGAGGGCTTAGAAAGCATGAGCTGAAGGGGGTTCCTTAACTCTGAAGAGTGACATTCCCATTTATGAATAATGATGTTGAGTGTTTTAATTCCTCGTGCATTTTTGAATGATTTTGATTAGACTTCCGCTGTAACATTATCTGATTTTTCCCGTCTAAGAACTACGAATGTTATGTTTTTTGATAAAAATGATATGTACCCGGTTTGGGGTTTTAGACATGATATATAACCTAGTATTTAATAATTATATGTAGTTAACATATTAAAATTAAAAAAAAACTAATATATTATGTAACTTCACATCAAAAGCCCTCATAACCACATCAACACCACCGGCAACGTTGGATGCCTCCGTCACCGTCGTCCAGAAACCGTCTCCCTCTAACCGACGACGACTTCGATGCCCTCTCATCTCCCTCTTCATCTTCTTCGTTAAGGCCCATTTACCCCTCATCTCCCTCTTCATCTTCTTCGTTAAAAACCATTTACACCACAAGAGCAGCTCTACCCTTCAACAGCAACCTCAAAGCAATGAAGATGGTCTATCCATGTAGAATCAAGTATGCATTCATGTCTTGCTACAAATCTTGAAATTTACCAGATGCTCGTACCTTTAATGAATCTTTAAAGGAGTTAAACTTTAAGCTTTGCAAAGATGGAAATTGTGTAACATCCTACAGAATCAAGAAAATAACAAAAGCATGAATTTTTAGGATTCTTTTAGTAATCTTTAGACTAATTCCATGATTCCCGAAACATTTAAAAAATATCTTACTCGATGGCGTTCAATTTTGCTGATTTCCGGTGTAGATACCGACACCAAAACTTGGTCGGAGAAGATGATGTTTACGATTTTTCGGCAGTGGCAGCTTGATGAAGCGTCGTAGTGGTGCGGATTCATGTTTGTAATCGGATTAATCAAATATAGTTATTTACAAAAGCAGTCCCTCTTGTTATTAAAGGGCATTTTGGTTATTTTAGCAAAACTTAACTGAAAAGCTAACAGAAGTAAGTCTTAGTAATCAATATTGTTACAAAACTGAAACATAATACTCATACTTGTAACTTGAAACCCTTAGTACCCATACCTGTTACTTTTCACAAACCACAAGAACTATCCATGTAATTAACTCTAAAACTAAATACATTAAAATTATAAATTAAAAGCAGTCGCAAATAGATAGATGAAAAAAATCAAACCAAATTAAAGTAAAATTTAAATTTCTATCGCACAATGGTCGTCAAAAATAAATCATTCATGTGTTTTATACAACCACTACAATACTCAGTTGCAAATAACCATTTTGATCACAAATACTTAATTTTTTAACTAGTTGTAAAGAACATATAAATGATTTATTGAACAGTTAATGCCACATCGACGACAATCACATGAATGAACTCTCACATTCAAGGGCAATACACGTAAACGTTTCATCGCAAGTGGAGCCCGTCAACCCGACCACTTCATCTCATAGTTTTTTTTATAAATTTAAAAGGCAATAGAAGAATCAGTGTAAGTTGCTAAAATACAAATTTTAAGAAGTATATGTGGAATGTTGACAATGTAATCAAATATGATCACATGAATCCCTTGTATAAAGTTATGATATGATACATGTGCAGCAACTTGTTATAATGTCCAATACCAAGAGTATAATTCAAAGCAATGACATATGTGCATGTGGCTTTTGTACAACAAACCAATATTTAAAATAGATACAAGTACTTATAAATAGGTTGGCTAATCTGGAAATGTAACCATCACAAAAGAAAATAACAAAAATGTAAGATAAATGTATCAAAACTGAGGTTACATTGCAGGACATGATGGGATAAACAGGTTGGCTAATCTGAAAGTGTGAATTTCACCGATGACGGATCCGTCAGAAATAAGTTCCCACCTCAGTGACCAGTTTTTGTCTCTACCTCGATAATCATCGGTAATCCGTAGGTGATAATCTCAGTTTTTGGGTTAGGATATGTATTGGTGATCTACTACTCATTACTAACGGATAGTTTAATTTTTTATTTTTTGATGGGATTACACTGAATTAGTGACGAATTCGTCGATGACTTGTCTTGGTGATACTCATTCTTCTAGCAGTGTGACCGCGTTTCAAAGTTTCATTTTCAGCTAGAGGTAGGTCAAGAATTTTTCGTTAATAATGGTTCAAAAACGGGTAAGGTAAAAGTAGTTACATTAAATCATAATAGAAATATACTTTTTTTATACCAAACGAATAAAGTTACAGAGTTTAGAATTTCGTTTTAGCCAATGGCGGGTAAAGAATTTTTGTCAGTGATGGCTCGAAAACTGGCTACATTGAAATGGGTGAGTTAAAGATTTAAAAGCTTTTGAGGTCCTATGAATAAAATTATATAATTCAGACTTTCATTTTTAGCCGGTGGCCTGCATCTGAAATGATCAGAAGATCATTTCAATTGGCTAGAATCCTTTACTTGAACGAAACTAGATCTTGTGGAATCATATTGAATATTTGACGATACATTTCGTACCTTGCGAAAAAAACCGATCCTTGTTTACTAACCACACATAGTCTAACCAAATCAAATTCTCTCTCAATAAGTTCCTCAAAAAATCCGATTCGGGGGATTCTTCCCCCAACTAACGAAGAAATCATGGCGGAAATGCCACATATGAAATTGAGCACAATTTTGCAACAAAAAAAAATAGCCCACTTATTTCTCGAGAAGAGATGGAAAACATGCTCAATATCATTTGATTGAATAGTTGACCCAACCCCTTGTTGTTTGCAAAAACCCTCCACTTCAATTGATATTTTTTCACGAAAAGCAGACATGAGATAACAAAACCAGTGTTTCGCTAAGATTTCGAATAGTGGTCTCGAATTCAGTTGATTTTATTTTACCTCTTTCTCGGAGAAAGACGATCAAAAAATTCTCAATCATGGCCCTTGAGGATCGGATATGTAAGACTCACATTTATTATGTGAAATTTATTTATCATTTATTTATTAATTGATCATTGACCTAAATACCACTATAAGTTAATTGATAATTATTTGATGAACATAATTACCTTTACTTGTTTTCCATTACATGTTAAGAAAATTGACCAACAGGGTATAGAAATTTTCTTCGGCGGTTGCTTGAAAACGGGTCGGATATTATGTGAGAAAATATAAAAAATTTAGATCCTATATCAAATTAGAAAAATCTTTAACATATTATACGTAGAGGTGCACAAAAACGGGAACGGGAACCGAACCCGCCCAAATACCCGAAAACGGAACCGGTTCTTGAATACCCAAAACCGGGTACATAGGGTATGGTTTTTCAACCAAGAACCGGATCGGAAACCGGAACTGGTTCCTTCTAATACCCGGTTTTCCAGAACTGATCATACCCGGAACCGGTTTCAATACCCCAAATGTGCACCTCTAATTATGAGAGGAAAATGAAAAAAAAATTAATAACAAGCATTTGGGTCCAAGTTAAAACTGGGCAAGGGTGAAGGGTGAAGGGTGCAACAGAAACTTAAGAAATAGGACCATAAAGTTTGACAAAACCCAAATTCATTTGACCCTATATTTTTGTCTTCTGCAAACCATCATACCCAGCCCAAAACTATATTTAAGCCCATTTTAAAAATGATCCTTGGTTCTAAGAAAGGATTTATGGTTAGTGAAAGTAAAAAATGCGTTTTCTAAAGGTGAAAAGCGGTTCGGCCAATGCCGGTTTGGTTTGGTGGCTGTGGCACAATTCGGTTTGGTTAACCGTGATTTGGTTCACTTTTTCTGTGATGGGAGCAAGTATAACCGAAACTGAACTGAACCGCGGGTTTTCAAGAAAAGCTTAACCGAACCGTCGGTTTTTTTTTTGTTATATCGGTTAATTTAGTTATAGTGGAATTAATAGGTTCTCTCCTCATCCCACCATATGCAGAGTATTCCTTTCCATGCGTATTATTAATGGGTGAATAAGATTATTGTGATCAATAACTCTATACATTACAAATCATTCGAACAGTTATAAATGCTTATTGGTCAATACTTTATTTATAAGCCGCCTAATGAGCTTTTATTACCTCTAATTCATCCACGTGTTAATGATTTTCCTTATGAGCCCAGACGTGCACCACGTTTTGGGACTACACCGTACGTCCTACGATGCCCTTTGTAAATTTTTTAAAGATAATTTTCTTAATTCATGTTAAAGTGCAAGTGAGACTTGAACGTAGAACCATGACCTACTTAATTTTTTTTGTTTTTAGATAATATCCTTTGTATAGTGTATTTTTCTTTTTTGAATAAATATTTAGTCCCTTCACTTGTCATGTATTTCAACTTAAAATTTATAAATTTTACATCGTAACATAGCAAAAAGGTATATTAACAACTTATACAATTTAAAACTTTTATTACTGAAATAAAATTATCAGAGTTATTATTCATAATAAAACATTCTACTAAAATCTCGAAGAGATACAATTTTAAAACTTTTATAAATGATATAAAGTTATTGGAGTTGTTATTCATAAAAAATATTATATTTAAATCTCGAAGTGATACAATTTTTAAACTTTTATAATCGATATGAAGTTATCGAAGTTATGTAGCTTAATTTAAAATTTGTGTATCATCTTGTTTCATGTAAATAAACTTGAACGGCCGAACCGTTTTGACCTGGCAAACTGGTTTGAGTCGGGCGAGTTCAGGTCATGGGTCATAACGGGTTCGGGTCAGAATGGGTTCGGGTCAATATGGGTTAAGAGCAAAATGACTTCGGGTCAAAACGGGTTTGGAGCAAAATTATTCCGATCCGTTTTAAAAAAAAACTATTAATTTGGTTCGAGTCCAAATGACTTCGCCACCACCTACCCCACCCCAACCCACCCCCACCCGTCACACCCCACCACGCCGCCACCACCCGATCGCGGCCACCACCGCCGGCACCCACCCCCACCCCACCCCCACCCCACCCCATCCACCCCCACCCGAAACACCCCACCACACCTCCACCGCCTGATCACCGCCACCACCCCACCTACCCACCACACCCCACCATCGCCCGATAGCCGCCACCACCGTCGCCACCCACCCCACCCTTACACACCCCACCCTACCCCCCACCCATCACACCCGAGGAAGGGGGTGGGCGGGGTGGGGGGTAAGTTAGTGTGGGGTAGGGTGGGGTAGGGTGGTTTTAAGGTGGGGGTGGGGTGGAGGTGGGGGTAGGGTGGGTGGCGATCGGGGGGTGGGCGGGTGGGTCAGTAGGGGTGGGGTGGGTGGGTGGGGGTGGGTCAGTAGGGGTGGGGGTGGGTGGGGTTTGGTGGGGGGTCAGGGCGGTGACGGGTGTGTGGCAGCATGGCATCGGGTGGTGGTGGCGGCAAAGTGTCGAACGCAACATGACGTCGGGTAGTGGTGGGAAGGGGTGGTGTTAGTGGCGGGGGCAGCGGTGGGGGGAGAAGTGTTGTGGGAGGTGGCAGCAGCAGGGGAGGGGTGGAGAGGGGCGCCGACGCGCCGATGTGGCGATGTTGGGCGGCAGCGGTAGAGTGGGTGGCGGTGGGTAGTGGCGTGACGTTGGTGGGGTGGCTATCATATTTGCCTTATTTTTAAGTTAACAAGTTTTATAATATATTTTGACTCATTGACTAATTTGAGGTGACCCAAATTGACCCGTCAACTAATATGAGGTGACCCAAATTGACCCGTTGACTAATATAATATGGACCAAATTGACCCATATACAATTGATTTTTTACCCCAATCAACCCATTCTTTGAAAAATGAGTAAAGATTGCCACCCCTATATAAGAGTTGTGTAGTATGAGATAAGGTAAAATATGAATAGTAGTTGTGTTATATAGGAGATGAAAATAATTAAAAGTAAATAATTTTTTTTTATTTGAAAAAGTAGCCGGGTAACGGCTTTAATGTGGTTAAAATGTCATGAATTACCCCGTGAAAAAAATCACGTGCAGGAATCACGCCCCCTTCACGCGTCAAGGGGGCGACGTTCTAAACCAATCACACCGTGATTCGCTATGCCCGGTTGGACCACAACGTGCTTATTCATTGTATACCGGATGATGTAACTATTTAATATTTTCTTTATTTACACGGATTTCTAACCTAATCTATATCTAATAAATAAATGTTTTTCATGGCACTTGTCGTTTCGTTCTCATCATTTTTTTTCGTCTCTCTCCTATTAAATACACATCTAATAATATATTTTTAAAGAAAATGTTAATTATACTAATAAAACACATTTAGCCGTTAAAAAAAGTAATAAAACACATTTATTTTAAATTATCCATTATTATAAGAAACTTTGAAATCTAATTATGTAACTTTTACTTTCTATCAAATAGTAAATAAAATTCAAATGATATTAAATATTAATTGAGTTTCAAAAATACATTAAATACGATTCAATGTAATTTAACTTTCATTTACTATTTGATTGAAAACATAAGCTAGATAATTATATTTCAAAATTTCTTATAATATGAGATAATTTAAAATAAATATGTTTTATTAGTATAATTAATATAATTTGTTTAAAAAAATACTATTATTGAAAATATGAAAATGTATTTATTAAGAGAGAGAGGAGGGAAAAAAATTATAAGAAAGAATCTGGAGCCGACATGTGGTATTGAGAAACCTTTATTTATTATATAGTATAGATTTTACGTATTTTGAGTTTTATTTTCTATTCTTACTATATGTAATACATTTTTACACATGTAAAAAATATATATAAAGGTTTATGAATTTTATTTATATATATTTTTAATCACACGTGTTTCAAGGTAGTAACTTATAAAGCGAAACCTATTAAACATGTAACAATTGAAGTTGTTAAATGGCGTGACATTTATGTGATAACTTTTTGATTAATTAAATTTTATAATGGTATCTTCATTTATTATTATTTAATATTTTAAAATTATTATCAATATTAAGACGATAACATCAAACCAAGTCCTCGCCATTGTAAACAAAAAAGGTTTATTAATCATGGATTAAGTTTAAAGAACCATTTTTAGTTATGACAATGTGAAAAGCATAAAATAATCCAATTAATGGATAGCATCTTAAAATCAAAGTCTTTCGTATATTGCACATGATAGAGAAAAAATGCGTAAGTTTAGGTCACAAATTTCTACACCTTTTTTTATTAAAAACCTAACCTTTTATTTAAATATTGTCATGAATAAATGCAATGCAAGTAAAAATCCAATAACGTGTTGGCTCGAGCCGTCAATTTATAACACGATATATTAACAAGACTTGATACAAAGTTATGAATGTTAGTGTTTGAGTTAAACGGGTTTGAGTTATAAACGGGTCGGCATGTTTATATATAACTAGTTTATGAAAATATATAATTTATTTTTTAAAAAATAATTAAATATGTGAATATAATCATAATCTCTCGTTCTCAAAAGAAACAACTTGACTCGTTTATGATATTATATTTGTTTAAAACCCTAGTCGCCCCTAATACATGAATTGTTCTTTTAAATATGTCATGTATTGTTTATTTATTTATTTGTATAGGAATTCACACACCCGCTAACTTTTTTTTTACAACAGCAACTTTCTTTTAATCATGTTAATAGTGAAACTTGAACCTGTGTTATCTTTAAATCTTAAGTGCTTATAAAGGTTTTGCCTCTTTTATCATGCCACCAACCCCAATATTCACACACACGCTAAATAATATCATTGGTTGATACCAATTGTCTTTAAGTTTGTATTTTATGTTACTGTATTTAAGAGGATATATAGGGGAGACAAAAACTTCTATTAATGTAAAATCCATCCTCCAAGTCAGATACCATCTTAAACATTCTAGAGACTGCCTATTGACACCATGACTTATATTAATTTAATCACCATGGTTTCGGACTTTTAGTCTAGCTATCAAATCGTATGAATAGTTCAAAGCCCTAAAATTCATGTGTGAACATTGTAATTTCAACACGAATCTAAGTTATTCTCAACATAGATATTATTTGTTTCCCACTTTAATATAATATAATATAAATGGATAAAATAAAACTGACCTTCGAAAATGTGTATGATTGTAGTAGTTGAATACACGGTTTGACCTTTGTGTTCAAAAAAGGAATACCTTGAATTCTTGAAGTAATGTCATGCAAGATAAGAAAGAAAATATATAAAGATAGGAATATGGGTAAGGAATAAGACGTGGGATCTTTTAAAAAAATAAGTTATAAATTTTTGAAATAATGATTTTTAGTTAATTTATAGAGACGTGGATAAGGACCCTGATGTGAATGATGTAAGATAAGCAAAACTTTCGAGGACAATTTCAAGATTTGAATTTGATATGCTTTTGTGTCCTATCTAGTATGGAATAAGTTTAAGGCGTAAAAGACGTTACACTAATTCTATACTTACTCTCTCTCTCTCTACTAATTTGATTTCACTTATTTGACGACTATATGCCTGTACATAAGGGCTATTTGTCCGTATACAGGGTTATGATTAGAATAACTTTTTTTTGGGTTAGATATATAAGGACACTTCTAATAACATGTTAACTACACTAAAACTCTTGTCTTGTATTTAAATCGATGATTGTTTATGTTTTTGTGGTCTAGTGATATTTGTGATTGTCTACTATAAATATAGTGTTAGTTTAAATTCTTAGGAGTGAATGATTAAATGGTATTTTAGGAATAAAAGTTGCTATTGCAAAAAATAATTTAATTTGTTTAATTTTATAGAAGATATATTCTTCGTATTAATGCCACAGTTTTTTTTAAGATAATGGTTTGATCACACACGCAATGTATGTGACGGCCTCCTGATTTGGTTGACACCTAAGATTAGCATCATGTGATTGCTTAAAAAGGTTCTCTTTGGGCTTAAGCAAACCCCTCAACCATTATTTCTAAGCTCTTGGCTATATTTTTGGCTTTTGGATTTACACATTACATTTTTTTTAAAGGTAAAATTTTTAATTATACAAAATTGAGACTTAAACCCACAACCTATTCAAATTTGATATTCCAAAAGAGTTTTCTTCTATAATTGAACCACCAACCTCATTAACATTTACACATTACATGTATCCTATTTTTTTTTTAACGACAACGCTAGAGATTCTAGGATAATTGGGTTTCCCCGGGGCAATACCTAGAACATCTAGGGTAGCCCATCACAGGAGGAACCCCTCAACTAGGTAAACATCCTGACCTGGCCACAGACCCTTTTTTTGCTGTTGCTATGATTCGAACTCAAGACCTTCACTATGGGAAGTCTTCGGGCTACCATTGCACCAAATGGTCAACGGTATGTATCCTATTATTTACACATTACATTACATGTATCCGATTTTTATTTTCTTTATATAAACTTAGCTCTTAAATTATTATTTAAAAATATAAAATTATATCTGGATAATCCTTAGGAAATAAAATAAAAATAAATTAACATTAAACATATAATTAGTATTTATAAATAACTATTCAGTCATTTTAAATAAGATAAAATTATAAAGCTTATGAATACATATGATTATACAAATAATGTGTTTATGAATAATCTATAATTATCAATTTGTATTGAATTTAACGAATAAAATGGTTCTTAAGTTTTTAATGATATTTATTTAAACTCTCTATCACACATGCACATACTTATAGAAGAAGGGTTAATAGGAAAACTCATTTGAGGAAACATTACTAAGCCATTGGTCTATCACGATACATAACATAAACAAATCAATCAATGTCATGATGGTAATTATCTAGAATTGGTGCATAATTTTTAGTCATTAGTCATATAATAGGAAATTAATATTTGTCAAAATTTTAAAACTTTTAAGGGAGCAAAGGGCACAACTCAGGTAGCCATGCAAGTTGATCGGCTTCATCTGGTACACCGCGCATGGTGGTCGGGTACCCCTTGCGGGTATTCCCATCGGCTACATGTACGCGTGTATGGTTTCTTGAGTTAGCCGTTTTTTAGAGTTTTTCTAAATACACAGCGGAAGTCTTTTCGAAAGGACCGTTTCATCATTTATCTCAACCTCAAGGGTTGTAATTGTAAATACCAAAACAGAGTTGTAAAACAAAAGCTTTGTATTTACTTTTATAAACACAGAGATTTAAATACCCTTTTCATTTTAATACAAAACCAAATTTGAAATCAAATACATTCCCTGTCTCTTATGGAAAAGTTTCAAGCCACGGTAAATAGCCATCCAGGGTTGATCAATTCCCTGGTTTTATCTCCCCTTTCTTTGTTTAGGATTTCATATACACGAGGCCTGAGAATCCAACGTGTAAGTTATCATTTTCATAGGTCAGATCTGATGTCTGCCTCTCACACTTTCTCTTTTTCTTGGGTCAGATTTTATGTCAGCCCATACCCCATTCTCATCACATTTTATTGATTACCTGAAAATATTTTGAAAATAAAATGTCAGCGCGAACACTGGTGAATATAATATATTGACATAAAAATCATTTGGCACAAACAAGTAATAATTTGATAATCACAACTTTATGTTCAATCTACACATTTAGCAGGCCCGTCCTGTTTAATCACACCACGGTATACACTGACGTCATAGCTTACAACAGTGGACAGGTCTACGCCTCCGAATTTGTTATAAGACAAGCACCAACCGCAATCCGGGAGTTTCACCCGTAACCCGTGTATCCCTCGCAAGTTTTACATATACCTATGGCCTGAATGCTTGTTCGTAGAAGAACGTTGAGCATTACTTTGTTATCCTTTATTTGGCCATTTTCGCAAATAATGTTTGACACAAATTTTGAAAGAGATAAAGTATTCACATTCATAATGGGAGTGAGCCTCCAAAGTCAAAGCTTAAAATCTAGCTTCAAAGCTTGATTTCTCTAGCGTAACAATACTTCTACGAGCGTTTCTTCTTAATCTGAGCACTACAACGAGCGGGGATTGGACTGAGATCGTCGGGAGTGGGCTAGAGATCACCTGGAACGTATTTTTGAAATTGAAAACGTGTTTGGGATAAGGAAATTTGAATGAGACTGATAGGATATTTATAGGCTCCTATTCAGATCCATGTCGGACCGATATGGCTGGGGATGTCGGTCCGACATCCGCCCAAACCCACGTCAGGTCTACACGTCTCATCCTGATTGGACCGAACATATTTGGCGGCATATCGGAATGATATGTGGATCATGTCGGTCCGTGTCACACCCCAACCGACGGCGGAAACGTCGGGGCGGGACATGTAGACTGTTCATGAGCACAAGGTTGACTAGATTTCAATATTTAATCATCAATTTCATTTCAAACAATCCAAACACCACCAAATTCAAGAAAGTACATAAATGAAATACATAGTATTCTTTATTTAAATTTAACTAAGTCCAAAGCCTATGTGTAGCATGTCTTGATCAAACTCACACATTAGCACCTGAAACATGAATAAAATAAAGTCAACTAAAAAGTTGGTGAGCATACATAGGTGTATACATAGATAGTGTATAGATGTAAATAATCAAATCCTTACATAACATGATAAAATAAGGCATTTATAGGGAGCAGCTATTGTGTAACCAAAGTACAATCAAACATTTGTAACTAGCATGCAAATTGTGTTTCGGTAACAATCACCCTAATCTGGGTGGGTTTGTCAGACTCAATAGATCTATCATTGTTAACCGTCAGCTTGAATAGTTAATGATTGCACATAAATTGCACACAAAAGTTAACACACCTAGCACTCAAACATAAAGCTCAAATTTGCACACATGAATGTAATGAGGATTTGTATTTGTGTAGTTTGTGTAAATGTAAGCAATTGTTTGTATAGAGTTCATGTTTCACCCCAAAAAGTGTAAAAGAGTAAAATGAGCTATGTAATACTCACTTGATTCGAAGGTGTAGTTAACACGGGAGACTAGGTAGTAACGTGATCCTTGTAACGCGCAACGTTAACCTAAAGTGTATTGCGTATGAACATAAATTAATAAAATGTCTAAATCAAAGTCTAGGGTTTCAATAGATATGAGTATAAGAAATTATATACCGAGTTCATGACGGATTATGAAAAAGGATTGTGTAGGTGTTGACTAAAATGAAAACAATTTGAAATTGATAGTTTAATTATATTATTTATGAATTTGAAACGTTGCAAAAATGCTTATAATACGAAGGAAATAATATATAAATTGTATTATTTTTAATTTGAGTCACGGTACAAAATAATGGAAAAATATATTATTTTATAAATAGATTATAATAATAATTACGATTTGCAAGACCAAACCCGAATCCACGGGTGGCTTCCGGGTTCAAAACACTTTAATACTTATTATTTCGAAAATATAAATATAAATATAAATCAAACAATCTGACCAAGGTTTTCTCACACACGACCGTGCCTAAGACAAGGCACGACCGTGTTAAGATCACGGACGCGACCGTGCTGGGCAGGGGCGTGACCGTGTTGATCAAACAGAGGACACAACAAGGCTGATCAAAAGGCACGACCATGTCTGGTCCAAGCACGACCGTGTCTAGGATTCTGAGGCACGACCAGGTCTAGCCAAGAGGCACGATCGTGTCTTGGAGTAGCACGACCGCGCTAGATGATTAGTGTGACCGTGTCCGGTCAAGTTCAGAGACCAAATTATTCGATTCTTATAAAATTAATGTTGGAAATCATAGGGCTTTCATCAATTAGGTGATTACGAGTTTATAGGTATAGGTTAATTGGATTTAAAACATGTCGAAAGTAGGATTCGGTTAAACCATTTTCGTAAGAACTCTAGGTTACGGATCTTAACAAATTCCGTGATGATTGATAAATAAATATAGGGCTTTTGATGTGTAACCAGTTGCGAATCTAACCATATAAATTAATTTGATTATAATTGGGTCTAGAATAGTGTTCGATTAAACTGAAAACGCATGAACCCTAGATTCGGGTTCTTGTTATAATCGCTACTGCAAGCCCAAATCAGGTTGGGGCTTTTGATCTATAGACTGAAACGAAAGTGTAGGATGTTTCAATTACCAGAAAGGATGATGGATTGATAGCGTTCGACTAGAAAGAGTTCGACTTGCTCAAGCCTCGTCTCCGACGACTCCGGCTTCAACTCCGGTGAAATTGATGTGCGTAAAAACTTCAGAGAGGGTTAATTCCGATGACCAGTTGCTTGATTTGAGAGAGTAACAATAGAAATGAACGAATTTGATGAGTAAAAGATGAAGAGGTCGACGGTTTTTGTTTAAAAATCCATAATTGGTTTTAATTCAAGTGTAATGTCGATGTTTAATTGACTAATGATGGTTGTTAATAGATGAACGTGTATATCGGTTACAAAGTTGAACGAATTTAGGATTAAAGACTGTTTTTACGTTTCAACTGACAAGAGGCGCGACCGTGCCAATAAGAGGCGCGACCGTGCCCAAAGCAAGGCGCGACCGTGCCTACTAGGGTTTCTGGTTATTTACCAAATCAGCCCTTGCAACTTCAGCTTTGACACATGTATATAAATATTTACATATATAGGATTCTAATAGAATATACCCGTGTAAAACTCGCGGATTTGTATTGGAACCTAGTATTTAATAGTTGGTACGAATAGAATAAATCAGTGTACTAGAATTGGATTTGAAGTGTGTTACATTGAATGAAAAATACCGATAATAAAATCAGAAATGTTACAGTATCCCCATGTTGAGGGAATTTCGTCCCGAAATTTAGCTAGCTGGGGCGACTGCATCAGCAAAGAGGTGGGGGTACTTGAGCTTCATTTGGTCCTCACGTTCCCAAGTAAACTCAGGACCACGTTTTGATTCCCAACGAACTTTGATAATAGGGATACGACTTCGCTTGAGCTGCTTGATCTCACGATCCATGATTTCTACCGGTCTCTCAACGAAGTGCATCGTTTCGTCAATGCACACGTCGTCAAGAGGTATATGGAGATTTTCATTAGCAAGACATTTCTTCAGATTAGACACATGAAATGTAGGATGCACATTGCCAAGTGATGGAGGTAACTCGAGTTTGTAAGCCACTTTCCCAATCCTTTCAAGGATCTTGAATGGACCCACATAGCGAGGTGCTAACTTGACTTTCTTTCCAAAACGGATCACACCCTTCCACGGGGACACCTTTAGAAGGACGAGGTCACCGACTTGGAATTCTAAGGGTTTTCGCCGTTTGTCGGCATAGCTCTTTTGCCGACTCCTTGCTACTCGTATGTTGTCACGGATTTGGATAATCTTGTCGGATGTTTCTTGAATTAGCTCGGGACCAGTGATTTGTGCTTCACCAATCTCGTTCCAACAGATAGGAGAACGACACTTACGACCATAGAGAGATTCAAATGGTGCCATGTTGATACTTGTGTGGTAGCTATTATTGTAAGAGAACTCAATTAGGGATAAATGTGAATCCTAATTTCCACCAAAATCAATTACGCATGTTCTAAGCATGTCCTCCAGAGTTTGAATTGTACGCTCGGTCTGACCATCAGTTTGGGGATGGTAAGCCGTGCTCAAATTCAATCGTGTGCCAAGAGCAGTTTGGAGAGATTTCCATAAACGGGAGGTGAACCGAGTATCTCTATCGGATATTATGTCTAAGGGAACACCGTTACGGCTCACAATTTCGTCAATGTAAATTCGGGCCAATTTCTCAACCCGATAGTCTTCACGGATGGGCAAGAAATGAGCAGATTTGGTGAGGCGGTCAATGATCACCCAGATGCTATCATAATCACTTGAGGTGCGAGGGAGTTTGGTAATGAAGTCCATAGCTAAATTTTCCCATTTCCACACGGGAATTTCTGGTTGTTCAAGCAAACCGGAAGGACGTTGGTGTTCGGCTTTGACTTTGGAGCAAGTTATACATTTGGAAACATAGAGAGCAATGTCTTTCTTCATACCGGGCCACCAATATTGTTGGCGAAGATCTTGGTACATTTTATCCGCACCAGGATGAATAGAATAACGAGTCTTGTGAGCCTCGTTCATGAGAAATGCATGGAGATCATCGCGATCGGGAACCCAAATACGGTTCAAGTAATAAAGTAAGCCAGTGGGTTTTGGTTCAAGATGGAGTTCAACACCACACAACATTTCCTCGTACATGTTACCCTCGGTGACCGAGACGTGTTGAGCTTCTAGGATACGATTTTGAATGTCGGTTTGAATTCGGATACAATGGAGCATCACATGGTCCTTACGACTCAAAGCGTCAGCTACAACATTCGCCTTGCCGGGATGGTAACGAATCTCGCAGTCATAGTCGTTAAGGAGTTCAACCCAACGTCGTTGCCTCATATTGAGTTCTTTTTGGTTGAAGATGTGTTGGAGACTTTTGTGGTCGGTGAACACCACACATTTTGTGACATAGAGGTAATGTCTCCAAATCTTCAATGCGAATACGACCGCACCCAACTCGAGGTCTTGCGTCGTATAATTCTTCTCATGAATCTTAAGTTGCCTTGATGCATAAGCGATTACTTTGCCTCGTTGTATGAGGACACAATCGAGACCTTGGTTGGAAGCATCACAGTAGACAACTAGATCATCATTCCCATCAGGGAGAGTCAAAATAGGACATTGCACATTTTTTGCTTGAGAGTTTGGAAAGCTTCTTCTTGCTTTGGTCCCCATTCATAAGTTTTACCCTTGTGGGTCAAAGCGGTGAGAGGAACAACAATCTTAGAGAAATTTGAAATGAAACGACGATAATATCCCGCAAGACCAAGAAATGAACGAACTTCGGTGGGGGTCTTCAGGGCATTCCAATTCTTAACAGCTTCGATCTTAGCAGGGTCAACATGAATTCCCTTTTCGTTGACGATATGACCCAGGAATTGAACCTCCTTTAGCCAAAACTCACACTTGGAGAATTTGGCGTATAGTTGTTCCTTCCTTAAGAGGTCCAAAACCAACCTAAGGTGTTTCTCATGATCGGATTTAGTCTTGGAGTAGATTAAGATATCATCAATGAAGACGATCACAAATTTATCAAGGTACGGTTTGCACACACGATTCATGAGGTCCATGAAGACCGCGGGTGCATTGGTTAGTCCAAAAGGCATGACCATGAACTCGTAGTGACCATACCTTGTTCGGAAGGCAGTCTTTGGAATATCTTCCTCTTGTACACGGAGTTGGTGATAACCAGATCGAAGATCAATCTTCGAGAAGCAAGTCAAACCTTGAAGTTGATCGAAGAGATCATCAATTCTAGGCAAGGGATAACGGTTTTTGATGGTAAGCTTGTTGAGTTCGCGGTAGTCAATACACATGCGGAATGATCCATCCTTCTTCTTGACGAATAAGACGGGTGCACCACACGGTGAATGACTTGGATGGATGAAGCCCTTGTCGGAGAGCTCTTGGAGTTGACTTGCAAGTTCTTGCATTTCAGAAGGTGCAAGACGGTAGGGAGCTCTAGCCACGGGGTTAGCTCCGGGTACAAGGTCAATGTGAAATTCTACTTGTCGAACGGGTGGAAGACCGGATAGATCTTCGGGGAATACTTCGGGAAAATCACGAATGATGGGAATGTCTTGGATACTCTTCTCTTTGACATCCTTTTGAACAACATGGGCTAAGAAGGCTACGTACTTCTTTCGTAAGTACTTTTGGGCGGTAGTGCATGACATTAACTTGAGTCCTTTGCAAGGCTTTTCACCAAATACTCTTAACGTTTCTCCCGACGGAAGGGGTATTTGGATGCACTTCTCATAACAGATGACTTCGGCATGGTGATTTGATAGCCAATCCATGCCTATAATGATATCAAAACTTTCTAGTGGCATTGGCACAAGGTTGATTGGAAATGTATGATCATTAAGTTCTAACGAGCAGTCGTGGATGATGGAGTCAATTGTAAGAGAGTCACCATTTTCTACTTCGACAGTGAAGGTTTTCTCTAGTTTGGATCGTGTTTTTGCAAGTAAGGGTTCAAAGTTAAGTGACACAAAACTCTTATCTGCACCGGTATCAAATAAAATGGAGGCATATTGACTATTAACAAGGAACGTAGCGTTGACCACATCATTGTTGGCCTGAGCTTCGTTGGCGTTTATGTTGAAAGCACGCCCACGAGCTCCGCCTTGTCTAGCATTGATGAACTTCGGGCACTGGTCACGGAAGTGATTTGGGTTGCCACATTCATAACAAGCACGCCTGTTTGCAATAGCGGGAACACCTAGATTAGCTACTTGTTGATTGGTTCGGGTTGGTGGGTTGACTTGACCTGCAAGTGCTTTGGCTCTACAAACGTTGACCGTATGGCCATATTTTCCACAGTGAGTGCAAAGGCGACAGGGAATGTTTTGGAGATGGTGATAATTGCATGTAGCACAGAGTGGGTAGATCCCAACATACGGTTTCTTGACTGGTGCTTGAACCATGGGAGCAACTTGGTTAACAGGGATAGCAGGAGTGACCATAGCAAAATTCCTAGCCTTTCTTTTCTTATTATTGTGGTAGGGTTCAATTTTACACCGACTAAAGAACATTAGTACATTTGTATAATTGTCTTTGTTACTAAATATTTTAACCAGTTTGCCATTTCAATGTTAAGTCATGTTTACGTCGCAACGTTATTTTTATACGTTCTTTTCCTTGATCACGTTAATATGATGTCTGCTTTAATAATAACCCTCCAGATTTCTCAATTTTCATATATATTACCCTTCAACTTTCTCAAATTTTCAAACTCTCAAGTTTACCCTCAAATTTCGTTTCTTTTTTTTTTTTTACTTTTTTTATATTCTTCTTTAATGAATTTGTCATTTCAATATTAACTTTTATTCGCGCCGTAATTTATTTATTTTTCGATCTCCAGAACCGAGTCGTGGCAGCTTTATACATTTTTTTATGTACCTAGCACATTATTGTCTTCGCCGTGACACGCGTAACGAGGTTCGCAAACCCATCGCATCTTATGGGCTTTAATTATGTACTTAAACACGTTAATGTCACCGTATAGCCCCACCACAACGCGCGAGGTCGTACTTTCTAGTATATATTAAAAGGAAACGGTGTGAAAGAAAATATATTATTATGTGAAATACTAGTTTATAAGAATTAATTAGCAAGTTTGCCTTTAAATAAAAATAAGAATTAATTAGCCAACTAGAAGCATGATTGTCAAATGTCATGAGAAGGTGTTTGTTTACTGTTTGGAGTTGGAAGATTCAACAACTTCGTTAAACTAATCAATTCAAACCAATAAAATTCAACTCACATGCATGTTATTCACGCAATCAATAAATTAAATAATCTTTTTCTACCCAGCCACAACTTATAATCTTCTTTACCAAGTCGCCCCCCCTATATATATACACACATATCTAGCAGTCACTTGACCACATATACAACATTTCTTGCACGTATAGTATTGTTGTTCCGCAATGGTACGAAGATCATTGATCGCGTTTGGATTCGTGCTAGCAATTTTCTCTCTGTCTTGTTCGACCGCGTTTGCTGATACTGTGGAGACATCATTTCATGTAACCATATCGTACCTTCTATTTTTCACTCATTTGTATTAGTTGAAGTAATTAACATGTTCTTCACAGGTGAGGAATCTAACTGCGAATCGATTGTGTCAAAATCAAGTCATCCCGGCCGCTAATGACAGCATTCCTGGGCCGGCCTTGACGGTTAAGGAGGGTGACACCGTTATTGTTCATGTCTTTAACGAATCTCCGTACAACCTTACTATTCACTGGTAGTGCTTCCTTTTATGGAAATATTTCATAGAATTGATTTGAGTAATTAATATATTTTAAACTAATTAAGACGTTATATTGTTAATGTAGGCATGGGGTTTTCCAGAGGTTAACTCAATGGGCGGATGGTCCTGAATTTGTCACTCAATGCCCAATCATGCCCGGAGGTAACTATACTTACAGGTTCAATCTCACCGGACAAGAGGGGACGCTATGGTGGCATGCACACTCACAATGGCTCCGAGCTACCGTATATGGCTCTCTCATCATCCGCCCTCGAGATGGCCAAAACTACCCTTTCGCTCAACCCGATCTTGAAGATACAATTATGTTAGGTACGTTTTGTTTCTTGAATTTCTTATTTTTATATATGATTGGTTCAGAAATAAACTCATCTATATATTATTTTAGAACTAATAATATGTTAAAACTATAAGAAATTCTATTATATAAATTTTCTATAATGCATATGAATTTTAATTTATTTAAGATTTATTTTTAATGAAAGATGATATTTATAGTCTCTTTTTTTTTTCTCTAAAAACATATATGCACATACCACTATAAACATACGCAAATTTTTAAACTTAGAAAAAAATAAAATCAAAGAAAATATGAAAAAAGATAAATAAATCATTATTTTTCAGTTTTACATCTTTCATTTAATCGTCTTATCCGGTTCTCAACAAATGATTAATTCTGAAATTAGGCGTCCATATAAACATATAAATAAAAGAACACTATATATTACGAGATCATGCATAATTAAAAGAAACATTTTCTTACGATCTTAAAAATAAAAGAAAATGTTATAGATGCATTGTTTATTCTTTCTCCCTCATCTATCATTAAATTAAAAAAGAACAATAAACTATAAATTTGTAGGTAAACTCTAAAACATTAAAATAAAAAATGTATGAATAAATTAGTTTGATGTTTCTTTATGTTTATATATATAAATTCACACATGAGTATGCAAAATATACAAAATATACAAAATATAAACCACTGATAAAAATAAATAAATGGTTTAGATGATTAGATTTGTTAACATGTTAATTCTCCAACAAATTTAGTCTTAGTAATGATAATATCCCTTTATGTATGATAATAATTAACATTTTGATGAAATTAACATTTCAGGAGAATGGTGGAATGCTAACCCTAACGATGTTGAGAACGCTGCACTAGCCAACGGAAGCGCACCTACTGCCGCTGATGCTTATACCATCAATGGGTGGCCTGGCGATTTGTTTAACTCCTGCGTTTCAAACAGTAAGTTTTTATTAAAAAAAATTGTTTAAATCTATACCTAACAAATAACTAAAACCGATCGCCTCATTTGTCACAATTGTGTGAGCCTAGCTAACATTTAATAATTTCTAAATATTTATTAATAACTATTAAATATTTTATTAATAACTATTCAATATTTTATTTATTCAACTTGTCTATTATAACATTTTAATAGATGAATGTCACGTTTGATTGAATATATATTATTTTTTGAACCAGACACATACAGATTAGACGTGGTACCAGGACAAACATTATTGTTACGAATAATCAACGCTGCTCTCAATACTCAGTTCTTTTTCAAGATAGCGAACCACAACCTTACGGTGGTCGCGGTTGATGCGGCTTACACGAACCACTTCCAAACAGACGTCGTCCTTGTGGGTCCCGGTCAAACCACGGATGTCCTAGTAACCGCAAACCAGTCATCCGGATTATACTACATGGCCGCGCATCCATACGCCAGCGCAGTAGCTGTCCCATTCAATACCAACACCACCACCGCGATCCTCGCGTACCCCAACGCCACACAAACAACCCCAATACTCCCCGACCTACCCGCCTTCAACGATACACCGACCGCCTTCACGTTTTCAAGCAATCTAACTGCCCTTGTCACCAGCCGATTTTGGTCATCGGTCCCACAAACTGTCGATGAGAACATGTTTATAACCTTCGGGCTTGGGTTATCCGCGTGCGATGCCAATCAAACATGTGGAGGGATATTCGCGCAATGAATGTCTGCTAGCATGAATAATCGATCGTTCGTTTTGCCCACGGGAATCTCTCTTTTAGAAGCGTTTTATAGAAATGTTAGCGGGGTATACACGGAGGATTTCCCCGATCAACCGCCATCGGTGTTCGATTACACAAACATGAACAATAGTTTCGATCTGAATCTATTGATGACACCAAAATCAACAAGTCTGAAGAGGTTGAGGTTTAATTCGACGGTTCAGATTGTTTTACAGAACACAGCCTTGCTTGGTGTTGAGAATCACCCCATGCATTTGCATGGATTCAACTTCTACGTGTTGGCTCAAGGGTTCGGGAACTATGATCCGGCGAACGACACCAGCAGGTTTAATTTGGTCAACCCACAAGAACGGAACACGCTTGGAGTCCCCGTCGGCGGCTGGGCGGTCATCAAATTCCGAGCAAATAATCCAGGTAAATAATTTTGACTTTTATGATTAGTGTTGACCATTTTGTATTCGGAAAATAACCAAAATATAAATTTTGACCAAGTTTTTTTCCCCCAAAATATACGACTTTTATCCAACACTAAAATAAACAATCTAAAAGTAATCAATAACAATACATCACACCGAGACAAGCTAAAGTCAATGTTTACGGAAATAAAAATTGTTAAAAATGTTTATTGTTGTGAATTTTTTATTAAATACGTGTTAACACATCTTCAAAATGAATATTTTTAGGTGTGTGGTTTATTCATTGCCATTTGGAAGTACATTTGCCATGGGGTTTGGGCACCGCGTTCTTGGTGGAGAACGGAGGTACACCGGAGTCAACGCTGCCGCCACCACCGGCCGACTTTCCTCAGTGCTAGAAGGAAACGCCGAGACAAGCTAAAGCCAATTGCTCATTAAAAGGGATTTGCAGCATATACATGCACGTATGATTTGTAATATTTTTATTTTATTAACTTGTTATTTGTTAAATCATAAATGTACTCTTTTGGATGATACTGATTTTGAATTGGTTGTCGGCTAAGTAATGGTTTTTTTCCTTAAATAAACACGATATCCGATATTGACCTGACCCATTATAAATGATGTATGATCATAAAGATTTCATATCAAATCAATTAATTAATGAGAACCACGACATGAAGATACCAAAATCTCTTGTTATATATGCTATAAACTAGGTTAAAACCCAGTGTATTACACGGGGTTTATAAAATATAATAATATATACTTAGTGATAAAACATTTAGATTTTAAAAAACACGTGTTTTACACGGTTTGAATACATTAGTTTTTATTTAATATAATTTGACTTACATTACTATTTAGTTAAAAAAACACAATTAAATTTTAAAGTTTCTTAAAATAAGTTATATTTTAAAATAAATGTGTTTTATTAGTATAATTAATATTTTTCTTTAAATATAAATCATTATTAAAAAAATATATGCATTTAATAAGAGAGAGAGGCGAAAAAAAATGGTGAGAAGAGATGTGGACGCGGCACGTGGCATATATTGTTTTTATTTATTATATAGTATAGATATAGATAAGTTAGGGGCTATTAACAAGACACAACAATTGCTAAGTGGACCGGACCCTATATGTTTCATGTAGGCCAATACAAGGCGTATAGGCTCTGCACACTTTTCAAGACTGACAACATCGTACACCTGTCATTCCAACCCCTATACGCATCGTATAGGCCATACGATGCGGTTTAGGGTACGAGTTACCTTCTGCAACTAGTCAACCATCACATTACTATACGCCACGTATAAGGTGGGTCAGGATCAAGGCGCATCAGGTCAGGGCGGGCTAGGTCCGGATGGGGGCGGGGCGGGTCATGCTTAGTTGTTTTTATTTGTATTCAGTTGTTTCTTTTGTTATGTATGTAAATTGAATTTTGATGTATATATTTAATTTTTTGATGTAATGTATATAATGTTTTGGTTATTTGTTTGCTTGTAATGTTTAATTTATTTATTTGGTTGTAATGATAAATTATAAATGTAAAAATATAACAAGTGTTAAAAAAAGATAAAAATTATATAAATTAAAAAAAGATAAAAATTATATAAATTAAAAAAAAGATAAAAATTATATAAATTAAAAAAACAAACTTATATTAACAAAGTTATATAAATTAAAAAAGATGAATGTAATATAAATTAAAAAAAATTGTTATACGTGGCGTATTACCCAATACGCCACGTATAGCTTCCTTATACCCCAAAATCTGCTAAGTTTTGAGGCAAAAATATAACCCGTGAACCATACGATGCGTATAGGGCAATACGCCATGTATGAGTCCCAAACAGCAGACATGGAAAGACACGTGAAATTACTTGTCAGGAAATTAAACCCTATACCCAGTATTGGCCTATACGCAGGCGTATATACCCAGTATTATACGCAGGCGTATAGGGTTACGGCGTGTCCAATTAGTAATATTCTGTGTTACATTAGAATTCCCCATAAGTTATAATTAATGTCTTGTCATTATTTAAAGAGTTAAAGTGTGTTATTTATTCCTATTGTTTACAGAAAATTGTCATTTGAATTCAAAAGTTTAAATCTTGCCATTTGAATCCAAATGTTCATAAAAATTGTCATTTGAATCAATTTGACTGCTCCTAATTAACACCGTTAATATTTTTTGTTAAATCTTCCCCATTTGAGAGGCATTTTAGTCAAAAGAATTACAAAATAAAGAACCAGACCCACATGAGGGGTTTTATGCGTTCAATCTCTTTAGGTAATCGTAAAAAACAATTTCCCACCCTCAATATCAATCTCTTTCGTCCCCATTATCAACAACAAGACGTAGTAATCGCAATCATAATTTCTTCCCCAAAATCAATCGTAAGTAATGTTTGAAAAAACTATGGTTTGTTCGTGGCCATGCGGATGATTTCAATCCACATAAGTTTTACGGTAAGTTCGTTCGTCGCCACCAAAATCGCTATCACCTTTGCGTTATCGAATGTATTCGACCCTACTGTTTGATTTGGTATTTTGGGCTTATTGTTCATTGTTCTTGATTTTGTGATTATGTGCTACTATTTGGGCAAAAGTATGTAACCGTGAAGAATTGCTCATCGATCTTGGTGTTGATAATACCAACTGATAGTGTAGTCTTTTGTTGTTGAATTTTGTTGCTAATTTAATCTGCTGATATAGATCGTTACTGCATTACTCGTGCTATTAGATGTCTTGTTGCCGTTGTTTTCATCATGTTTAAGGAGGTTGTGTACTGATTTTTTTAGCTATGTAGGGTGTTATTATTGAATTTTGTTGAAGTTGATTTAAGGGTCCATAGTCTTTTTTATGGCTAGTTGACTGGCATGCCATGTAAGCATGCAGTGATGGTCAAGTGGAACATAGCAATCCATAGTATCGAGGTTGGCATTCTTGAAAGTTAAGCCTCTCGGGTTTGTTGGCTAGACACTTGGAAGAATGTATATAAACATACAGTTGATCCTATAAATGGTAGAGATACGTAGTTCTCATATGGCCCTTTTAAAGAGATTGAACACACAAAACCTTTCACAAAACCTTTCACGTGGAGCTGGTTCTTTTAGTTTGTAACAATTTTGACTAAAATACCTCTCAATTGAGAAAGGTTTAAGGAAAATGTTAATGGTGTTAACTAGGGGTAGTCAAATGGATTCAAATAACAATTTTTTATGAAATCTTTGGATTCAAATGACAAGATTTAAACCTTTGAATTCAAATGACAATTTTTATCAAACCATAGGAATGAAAAAAAACACTTTTAACTTTTATTTAAAAAACTACATGTTTACACCTATAATTTTAAATTAATACGACTTTCCTTTGTAGAAGTCCAATAAACTTATCTCTATGTTACTTGTAGTAATTAGAATTTTTTTTCATATTAATTGACTTTTTGGAAATATTAGCACTTTAAATTTAGTATTGTGGTAATTACAGGTTTAGTTATAGCTTTAAATTACATCCTTTGCTTCTTCTAAATAATTTAAATTATTAGTCTCGTCAAGTTATATCCTTTGCTTCTTCTAAATAATTTAATTTTTTAGGCTCGTCATGATTTTAGAATGTGTGAGTTTTTTGGTGGTGGGGTGGGTGGGTGGGGTTGGGTTAGGATTTTGGGTGGAGGTGGGGTGGAGGGATTAGGTTTTTAGGGTGGTACTACACATATGCAGTATTGCGTTTTTTTTAACGAGTACGATGTGGGAAACATAGTCTCCAAACCACCTTTTTTGTTTTTGATTTTATATTTTTAGTTATGATTTTTTTATTATTTTTTTGAATTTTTTCCCTTTAATGAGGAGTTCTCTCATTAAAATTAGTTATCTCATGAACCCAACCCTATATATGTGTGTGTGTGCGCAAAATAAAACACAAAGTTAGACGAAAAATGAGAAAACTACTAAAAGTCAATCAAGTAATTTGTAGATTTTTTTATTTTTTAAATTTATTTCTAAGTGTATTAATATAATATGACACAATTTACCAAAAAAATATTTTACGTGTACGTAACCGTAATTTTTTTGTTTTCTATTTAAGTATACGTCAGCCAATATTTAAATATTTTTTTTTGGTAAAAATGTGTAATATTACATTGATACTCTTATAAATAAATAAAAATAAAATAAAATATATCACACCCGTAACACAAGACATTCATCTTACTAGAGTAGTACCTCCAACAAATATGTTCTCAGGTAATAGCGACAGGTCTATGTGAGATTTATACACCGCTCTTTTCTAGACAGAACATTCCGTTCGCCAAATAACCACATACCGGTTAAAGGTAGTCTTCTAGTTACTGTGACGTTGATACCAAAAACACACAGCGGAAGACTTAACATCATAACTTATTTCATTTCATAACATAAAGTTTGTAAAATAGGGACTGGCTGGCAAAATACATCATAAACAAACTCTGGATTTATAGCTCACGAAGAATCATGCCATTCATTCAGGCCTTATGGTCACACTCCCTATCTCAAAACATCTGTACATCTCCTGGAATGCCAAATACCAGTTAGGGTTCACTTGTGCTCAAAATCAATTGAAAATATTTTGGATCAACATAACGCTGGTGAGTTCATAAACAAAATCATATTTACGTGTATCCTTAATACAAGGATGAATGCCTCGTCTGGGTCTTACAACCATCCTCTCCAATCCATCACCTAGTAACCTCACTTGGATTCTGAGTCTACAACATACATATATATACAGGGACCTTCCGGCGCGCAGGTCTTCCAAGGACCAGTTCTCAAAACAAGAGGATCAGTCTTGTCCCTCAGTCCCACCCCAATCATGGCCATAATAAGTACTTATTATAGGACATATGCACGGATAGTATTGGGATCTCAGATAAAAATCATTTACAAAACATTTCATAGAGCACAGTTCATAGGAACTCACCTTAAGCAGAACCTCCTCTTGTATTGAATAAAACAATCAACACTTTGACTAGATCATATCCGACATTATCATAATTAACATCTCTATCTTAGGTTTACACGAAGAAACCCAGGGTGTTAAAAAACCTTACCTCGGCACTATCTACTTCAGTTTTGCGAACGAATTACGAGAAACCGGACTTTCGAGAGCAGACCAGAACCTCGGGAGTCGAGCTACCAGATATTTGACCACCAAGAAGTCAATTTTGGTTAACAAGAGTCAACGAGCAGCTAAAAGACAAAAGTGGGCAGCTAGTAGAAGATGCACGACCGTGCATCCCAATGCACGGGCGTGCATCAACCCACCTTGCTCCCTACGGCTCCAAGTACACTGCCACTCGTACCCTATGATTCCCTAGGTGTTTGCACGCTCGTGCAATCCAATGCACGGCCATGCGTTGCTCAGTCTGAGGCCTATAAATAGGAGGATTGGGTTCTTTATTCCACACACCTCAAGAACAAGCAACACATTATCCAGATAGAGAGAGTAGTTTGTATTAGAGTAGAGTAGAGAGTAGAGAGGCTCCTCCTCTTTGTTCTGTAATAGGGGATCCTACGAAACTCAGTATTACACTAGCTAGTATGGTCATTTGTGACTAAACTTCTTGTATTGCTAGGGTGAAGATGATGTTTGGTGCATGTTAATGTTTGACGTATTAATTTAGTGGTATGCTTATGTCTTTAATTATTCGCTCTTAAAACAACCATTTGGAGGGATTTTATTATTATCTAAATCCGTCTTTATATTTTTGAGTGTCTTGATTTGAAAGCGTAAGATAGTAAAATCTTTTTAATCAAACTTCCTTTGAAGCTTGTACGTCTTTATAGAAGTTGAGATTGATAAGCCAAAGCTTAGTCTACACAATTAAGATCGTACGTCTTTATATGAACTTATTATGCGACCAATAACTGGCGAACTCATGTTGGGAACGGTACGTCTTTATACTCAATCCCATTGTTACACCGCCTCCCGGTGAGCAAAATATAATCAACTATTTAACTATAATATAAAGCATTTAAGTTCGATGTCTTAAACCAACCTGGAGATAGAATTCAAAGGGTTGAGGGTAATCGTTGTCCCTAGCGGGAGACACTACTATTTTAATTTAAAGATTTTAATTCATGAATCAAATATCGTGAGGACGAGGCTCTAGCGGTGAACGGTCACAAGATTGTAGTAGTCATATCCCTGAATTAGTTAACTTAACATTATCACGTACCAGGCTCATTCGAAGGCCAAAGCAATACTCTTCGTGACCTGATCATTTCCGAAATATTTACTTTTCTACTATTTACTATTCTGTTCGTTACACTTCTGTTACACACATCACACACGTTTTTACCTTTATGCTATTTACATTACCGTCATTTACTATTCTGTTTCACAAGCACACAAAACCCACTCATTTTTTAATCTGACTAAACGATAAAAAAGTTGAGTATTGGAATTCGACAGTGTCCATTGGTTCGATAATTGGTTTTTACCTAAACTATATTACGTTGTGATAGGTACACTTGCCTATTGTGTGTGTTTTAAGTTAAACTAATTATCATTTTATAAATTTAAAACCTGATCTCGTGAAACCATTTTAAAAATATATTTATTATATTTTTATACTTATCACACGTGCACATCAGAAGCCAAGGGTTTCTAACCCTAATGTAACCTCCAACCACCCTTTACCAGCGAAAATTTCGAAATTATGGTTTAGGAATGGACAACTAGGTCCCTCAAGTATACAAGTGGTGCATTGGTGTAAAACCCCAATCTGGGCATCCTACAGTTGGTTCTCATAATGGGTCATTCTCTTTAAAATGCATTTATTATTAATCAAACTAGAGCGGAAGTCTTTCTAAAATCATTTATTACTATTTAATGTTATTAAATTTACCTCACGAATGCCTGCACACCAATCCGAGTAGCACCGCTCTCAAGCCAAGATACGTCAACGCGACACTTACCTTCAAAACAATATATCGCACACATAAAGTCAGCTACGCTGAGTGAGTTCTAATAGTTTAATTTATTTAAAAACAAACTCGGCTCAAAGGTTATTTAAGGTTTACTCTGGACCCACGGTCCTTAATAAGTAGTTTACCCGTCTGTAAACAAATACATAGCCCCTGCATCACCCGGTACCTCATAATTTTTCATTACCCAAGACTCGCCCCATAATAATAATAGTCCCGCATTCCCATTGGCATAGATCGACTCACTAGACTAATAACTCTTACTCTAATACATGTATTAACTCAACATTCGATTAATTCAACAAAACCCTAGACATCAACATGCCTGACCTTAATCGAGGCCCTTACATTTCAACTGACACGACAGTTGTACATGTCACGTCACAATCCTGACATCACGGTCAATCTATCTCTATATACCACAATATTAACATTCACACGTCACGTTAGCATTACCACCTTAATATCCTCTACACATCACATTTACATTACCACATTAATAACATCACATGCATAATAAATATAACTCAACGTTTGCATGTAATTCCACACACATGTAAATATACACATAAACACGTACCTCGTCACTGCACCCTCGTCAGGGTTACCGTCGTCAAGGCGTTCGACACACCCTGAGCTCAGCATTAACCTGTTAAGTAAATGTCACCGTTGGTGACTTCCCGAAGGATCGTGTCCTTCACATATCCCGTTTGCCATGTCATAAAGACCATGATGAAAACACAACATGCAAAGCTAAGATACATAATATCATACATCATTTACATGACTCGATAACTACACCTGTACCTTATACGTAACACTAGAAAAACATATATCCCACATGAAATCATAAGCATTTTAGCTTAAGGCCCGAATTCCCCTAATCGACCCTTAACACGTCACTCCCCTCCCTCATCACTCGTAACCCTATTTATCACATTCACATAAACACGCCATAGACCCTACAATTTCTTAATACTCATTTTATTTCAAAAGTACATCGGGTTAGAACCTGAAACCCTTAACATGATTAAATATATTAACACCTCTTGAAAGTATGTACGATAGCCCCAAAATTAGTAAAACATTTAAAAGTAGGGGATTAGAAACTCACCAGTATGAAGATCCCTATCAAGTACTGCAACGGTCTTCTCGTATGGACCCAATCCTGTCAACGTGCGAACACATAGTCATCATACCTCCTAAGCATTATTTGAAACATAAACGTTTTCGATGTTCATCTCATCTGTAAAACTCATTCACCATGCAAAACCTTAGTTCACTTGCTCGCTCGAACCGGATTACCCTGAACCTGGTTAGGAACCCGCATGCATGCATATTTACGTGGCATGCGTAACCTTAGTTTCAAGGGTCACGTGTACCCAAGTCGTAACCCCACGCGTATCCGAGGATCATCATGCAAGCCCATGTTCACCCAACCTTAATCGGGTTAGTACGACCCCATGCACTTCCTCGTTCACCGCTGTGAGCCACCACCACCGAGCGACACCGTCGAGACCCGCCCTCGTCATCTTTGTTTAGCTGCAACACTACTCCGCCATGCACCACCATAGCCCGCATCGACGCTTCCCCCCTTTTTAACGGCTCCATCGTCACCCATAATCCCCGAGCCCACCGGTACTGCTACCGCACCGCCGCCGTCCTTACCAGCCGTCGCCGGCCTCGCGCAATAGCATCGTCACCTTCCACGTGGCCATTCCTGAGCTCCAGGGTCGCTGGAACCTCCACAGTTCTCTATCGCCATTCCCCTCTCTCTTTTTGGCGTCCTGACACCTCAACCAACACCATCACCGGCCCCCATGTCTCCTCCTATGACCCCGTCGTCGGCCGTGAACCATAACTCAGACCCTAGTCGAGTTCTCACCCACAAGCATGCAAACATATACATAAAAATGATGGAAGAGTAATACCTTAGTTCGTTATGGAAGTTCATTGGTCGAAACTCACGCGCTACCGGTCTTGAGCTTCCAGTCCGACCACTGTTGCTGCCATAGTCCCCTTCGCGGCCCTCTTGGCTGCCGTCAACTAGTGTAACACCTACCCCAAAAATGTCCAAGATTTTGACAAAAAGGTAAACCCTCTAGACTATAAGTGTAATTATACCTTAGTTCATGGTTAAAAATAAAAATTATGAAAATTAAAAACTTAGCGGACCGCTAAGGTAAACCCTAACGGTCCGCTACGGGTGCCAAGGACCGGTAGAGGCCGCTATTGAACCCCCACCCCGAGTAGTTGGGTGCTAGAACGCCACCATATAGGGTAACGGTTCGCTACTTTATCACTAAGCAAACAATTCGGTTAAGCCACGTATACAGTGACTAATGGTCACATTTTGTGACACATGTACTCATGGCGGATCGCCACGCCAGGTGGTAACGGTCCGCCAGCCGCAAAGTGTTGAGAATTTGCCACGCGTAAGGGTGGCGGACCACTACGCCCCACGGTAACTGTCCGCTAGCAGCAAATTAAGGTTCGGTCCAATCAGAAGCTGACATTTAGGGCTGACGCCATCATAGGCGGTGGCGGACTGCCACCCGCCTGTGTAGCTGTCCGATACGAGTCGGTTATTCAGCCTATAAATAGCCTTTCAATCTCAGTCAGTTTCTGCATCCCAATCCCGAAACCAACTCTCACATTGTATTCTAGAGCTTCCGTAGACAACTCCATACGATCCCGGATCGATTCCCACTCCTCATAGTGCTCGTAGAAATGTCAGAATGCTAGAGAAATCAGAATAAGAAACTAGCCTATAAACTTTGAACTCTAGAGGCCCATTCTTATTATAAAGGTGAATACTTTATCGCTTTTAAAACTTGTGTCAAACATTTTATTTACGAAAATGGCCAAATAAAGGTTAATGAAATAATGCTCAACGTTCTTCTACGAACCAAGCATTCAGGCCATAGGTATACGTAAAAGTTGCAAGGGATACACGGGTCTCAGGTGAAATTCCTGGATTGCAGCTGGTACTTACCTTTATAACAAATGAGGAGACATGGAGTCCCCATTGTTATAAAGAGATACTACCAGTGTATATTGTGGTGCGATTGAACAGGACGGGTCAGCTGTGTGTGTAGATTGAACAAGAAGTTCGGATTATGAAATTAATACTTGTTTGTGCCAAACAATTTTATGTCAATATATTGTATTCACCAGCGTTCGCGCTGAGGTGTTATTTTCAAAATATTTTCCAGGTAATGGATAAAATATGATTAGAAAGGTATATGGGCATACATGAGATCAGACCCAGGAATGATGGAATACACGTAGGATTCTCAGGCCTCGTGTAAAGGGAAATCCTAAAGAAAGGAGATAGGACCAGGGAACTGATCAACCCTGTGTTGTACTATTTCCAGTGGCTCATCATGTATTTGATTTCAAACTTTGTTTTGTAATCAAATAGAAGGGTATTGAAACCCTATGTTTATGAAGTAAATACAAGGCTTTTGTTTTCCAACTAAGTTTTGGTATTTACAATTACAACCGTCGAGGTTGAAAGAATGATGAAACGATCTTTTGAAAAAACTTCCGCTGTATTTTATAAAAATTCTGAAATCAAAGAGACAACCAATCGGGCTCGCACACGTCCCGGTGGTGCCTGAGGCGGGGTGTGACAGGTTGGTATCAGAGCCACATGTTTTAGCGAATTAGATACTTGGAGCTAGTATCTAAGCTTCAACCATTAAATGCTTTTAAGATAAGAAAACAAGGTAACCTTCTGACCGGTATGTAGTTATCTGACAAACGGAAGTGTTCTGTCTAAGGAAAGAGCGGTGTATAAATCTCTTTTAGACCCGTCGCTGTTACCCCGGAACATATCTGTTGGAGGTACTACCCTGGGAAGATAACCATCCTTGTAGAACTTTAGCTAAGATTAAGATACTGGCTTTAGTATCTAAGTATTGACTAAATAAAGTAAGATAAGTACTAATCTATTAAGATTACAGATGTCTGGAGAAAATTCCGTTCCATATTACGATCCTAATCGTCCTATTAAGCAAGAATCTCTGGAATACCATCCGCTAGGATCACAAAAAAATTCTATTTGTTCACCCTACTATAATGACGACCCATTTGTTGTACTCCCTAATTCTCCCGAATACCACCCTCAATCCCAAAACTCTTCCACCCAATGGATGGATGCTGGATCAAACTTTAGCAACTGGAATAATGCTGCTCAATCTGTGCAAGGAAACGAGGCACAATCCAGTCAAGTTCAATCACCAGAAGAAGATCCTTTTGAAGACTCTCATTATCAAACTGCTTTTGAAAACCCTAATGATTATCCATTTAGTAATCCTATTTCAAACAGTTCTGATTATCAATCCCATAAATCTGAATCCCCGGTCATGTATGATCCATATGTGTTCCCCGAACCAACATATGATGATCCTTACCAAGCTTACTTTTAATCACCGCTCGAATATCAACATGCCTATAATGATATGTTGATCGGTATCCGTGAACCTCCTCCTAAATATGGTATAAGTAAAGTATGCCATCTTCCCATATCGAATGTCTAGATTGTTCGTTACGCCAAACGGATGAAGTAACAAAGAAGAAAATCATGGACAAAGCGAGAACCAAATTTTATGGGAAACATGTGTACGAGTATGGAAAGGATCTAAAGACCTTGGGGAAAGAGCTAATGAAAGACTAAATCCTATTGTATTTTGTTTATTGTATTGTAATAATTTCTTATAATAATATAATTTTGTTTTAATTTTCAGAATGGTTGGAAAGGGCAACGGTCCTATCTTTCTTTGAAAATTTGCTCCGGCTAGTTATTTCGAACGTAAAACGAATGAAACAACTATAGAACTTAATGAGGAAACTGACAGTTCTACTTTCAGAAGCCTCGGAGAAATAGGAAACCCTAGTGTTCCCTATAATACTTCTATAAGTTTTCATTCTGCTCCAACTGCTGGAAGCTATAATATCACTCCTGTTTGTCCACAAAATTTTCATGAAAGATACGCCAACATTCCTTATGAAAATAAATATAATCCTGAAGAAGAAGAGCGTGTTGATTCTAATATACCTTACGTTCCGTATTATGAGACAATTCCTATTCCTGCTCCGCATATAAATGAGAACGCGTTAGGGAGTGAAAGAGAGCAGATGTTGTTAAACCGAATAGCAGAATTGGAAAGAGAAAAGGCTGAAGTAGAAGCTCGGAATGCTCTTTTAGTTCAAGCTCTTAAAGAGAAGAATTTTAGAAATTTTTAGAAACAATGATTTTTACATGTATTTTCTTCTTGTAAATATTTTATCAATAAAAAGCTCTGTTTTACATCAATTCCAGTTCTTTTTATAGCATGTCTAAACAAACTGAACCATCTCAAAACACGAGAGGCAAGAGAAAGCAAGCAGTAATTGATAATGTTGTTGATAATAACGAGTCTCGAAAGGAACTCCAAAAGATGATAACGGAAGGAATCAAAGATTCTCTTCCAATGATCTTTACGGAGGTTGAAAAGAGACAAGCCAATAGAATATATGTTCAACCTTCAATTCCCCGATCTGTTCACTCTCGACAAACTCGAACAGTTACTCAATCGAAACCTGTCACTCTTGATCCAAAAGGTTCTGTTTCTCATAAATCTAAGAAGACCGAAAAGGAAGAATATTACCATTACTCCTCTGAAGACGAGAGTATGGGTAATAAATATGGCCACGTAGCAAAGAAGAGAAAAGTAGTAGGTTGTATATATAAGATGTTTCGGGATTGCAAGCCATATAATTTTTCTGGAAAGGAAGGAGGGATAGCCACGTTGAGGTGGATTGAGATAATCGAGTCTGTACTAGCAATCAGCAAGTGTGATGAGGAAGATAAATTTCTATATGCCTCTAATCTATTCAAGGATCAAGCCTTAGAATGGTGGAACAACAATGTTGATGCCAAAGGCAGAGACGCAGCCTACACAATGGGCTGGAGTGCCTTTAAGGCAAGGGTTAAGAAGAAATATGTTCCCCAGAATGAACGGGAACAGATCGAAGGGAAATTTTTAAGTTTAAGGATGATCGGAAAAAATCATCAGGAGTACGCCACTAAACTCCTGGAATATGCTTGAATCGTTCCTCATCTTGCTACCCCTGAGTCCAATCTGATCAAGCGTTATATCTAGGGTTTAATTGGAGAAATCTGCGACATGGTGAAGGTCGCGAACTGTGAGAATCTAGATGATGCTATGGATTTAGGAGCATCATTAACCACCAGCCTGATAAAAAATCAGGAAGGGGGAAAGAAGAAGAAGGAAATAGATGGGCAAGGCCCAAATTGATCCAAGAAATCCAACTTTACCCCTCGAATAAACAATTCTTCCATACCTGAGTGTCCAAAGTGCAGAAGGAGGCACTTGGGACAATATCGTGCTGGAATTTTCTGCAACTATTGTAAGATGTCCGGACACAAGACTGAAGATTGCTTCAAGAAAAAGCCAATTACTTGTTTTGGTTGTGGCGAAGCTGGTAACATCAAAATTAATTGTCCGAAGCTGAAGAAGATGAACGGGACAAGTCCCAAACCCGCAGATGGAGTAAAGAAGAATGCACGAGCATTCGTTCTTAACACTCATGAAGCAGCAGGTATGCCTGATGTCATTACGGGTACATTTCTTGTTGATGATATTTATGCTCGAGTTTTATTTGACTCTAGTGCAAACCAAAGTTTTATAGATCATAGATTATGTACACTGTTAAATAAAACTCTAGCTAAATTAGACAAGAAATATGTGGTAGAGACTGCCAATGGTGACCTCGTCCAAATTTCTGAAATCCTTGATGATTGTCATATCACATTATCAGGACATGTTATACCTGCAAAACTGTTGCCGATAACTTTGGCAGGTTTTGACATTGTCTTAGGAATGGATTGGTTAGCCTCTAACCAAGCCCGTATCATATGTGATAAAAAGGCAATAGAACTTCGTTCAACGAAAGACAATATTCTTACGACTAATGGCGATAAATTGTCCAACTCCATTGGAATAATTTCTATGTTAAAAGCCACAAATTACTTACGAAAAGGATGCTTAGCATACCTTGTTTCTATAACTACCGACACCAAAATGAAGATTGAAGATGTGCCGGTCGTGGCTGAATTCCCTGATGTATTTCCTGACGAGCTGCCCAGAATTTCACCCAAGAGAGAAGTGGAGTTTAGAATAAATCTTATACCCGGTACGACACCTATTGCTAAAACCCCATACAGATTAGCTCCAAATGAAATGGCAGAATTGAAGAAGCAATTAGACGAATTGTTGGAGAAAGGATTTATAATACCAAGCTCATCACCTTGGGGAGCCCCAGTTTTATTCATTAAGAAGAAAGATGGATCAATGCATATGTGCATTGATTATCGTGAGCTAAACAAAGTTACGATAAAGAATCGTTATCCACTCCCCCGAATCGATGATCTTTTCGATCAACTCCAAGGAGCTCGTTGCTTTTCTAAGATTGATATTCGATCCGGTTACCATCAATTGAAAGTCTATGAAGAAGATATTTCTAAAACTGCTTTCAGAACTCGATATGGTCATTATGAGTTCACGATAATGCCGTCCGGACTTATTAATGCACCGACAGCATTCATGGATATGATGAATCGAGTCTGTAAACTTTACTTGGACAAATTCATTATTGTATTCATTGATGATATCCTTATCTATTCCAATAGCAAAGAAGATCATGCCAATTATTTAAAAATCTTACCTGAAATCTTGAGAACAGAAAAGCTATACGCTAAGTTCTCAAAATGTAAATTCTGGCTGTCAGAAGTTTAATTTCTCGGTCATGTCATTAATGCCAATGGTATTCAAGTTGACCATGTCAAAATCGAAGCCATATCCAAATGGGAAATCCCGAAGTCACCAACTGAAGTCCGTAGTTTCCTCGGTCTAGCTGGTTACTATCAGAGATTTATCCAAGATTTCTCTCGAATAGCTGTACCATTAACGTCTCTGACTCACAAGTCAGTCAAGTATGAATGGGGTCCTAACCAATGTGATGCTTTCGAAACTCTGAAACAGAAACTGACTCAAGCACCCATATTGGCCTTGCCAGATGGAAATAAAGGCTTCTCAGTATACTGTGATGCTTCACACACCGGCTTTGGTTGTGTATTAATGCAAGGAAGCAAGGTTATTACTTATGCTTCTCATCAATTGAAAAATCATGAAAAGAATTATACGACTCATGATTTAGAACTGGGCGCCATAATATTCGCACTGAAATTATGGAGGCACTACCTATATGGAGTCAAATTCGCTATCTTCACTGATCATAAAAGCCTGAAGTATATATCCAGTCAGAAGGAATTGAATATGAGGCAAAGACGTTGGATGGAAGTCTTAAATGATTACGATTGTGAAATCTGTTATCATGAAGGAAAAGCCAATGTCGTAGCTGATGCCCTGAGCAGAAAAGAACATGAGAAACCTAAACGAGTTCGTGCCTTAAGACTCGATCTCCAAATCAATCTTATTACTCGTATTAAGGAATCTCATAAACTTGCCTTACAAGAACCTAACCTTGAGAAAGAAGGATTGGGAGGCATGATTGATCAGTTGATCAAAGGAAATGATGGAATTCTCAGAATGAATAAGAGATCTGGGTTCCTATCTATGGGAATACTCGTGAAGAAATTCTTGAGGAAGCCCAAAAATATAAATACACGATGCATCCTGGAAGCGATAAGATGTATAAAAACCTAAAAGCCAATTACTGGTGGATAGGGATGAAAAAACATATCGCTATCTATGTTGCAAAATGTTTAACCTGTTTTCAAGTTAAGGCTGGACATCAAAAGCCGTCTGGCTTGTTACAGCAATTTGAAATTCCTGTCTGGAAATGGGAAATGATAACCATGGATTTCATTACTAAACTTCCCCGAACAAGTCGAGGGAATGATACTATCTGGTTATTATTGATAGACTTACTAAGTCTGCTCATTTTCTTCCTATGAAAGATACATTCAGTATGGTTAAGCTGGCACAACTATACGTTAATGAAATTGTAACATTACACGGTGTGCCATTATCTATCGTGTCAGATAGAGACAGTAGATTTACTTCTCGATTTTGGAAAGGTTTTAAAAAAGCTCGTGGTACCAAACTGAATCTTAGCACTGCCTACCATCATCAAACGGACGGGCAGAGCGAAAGAGCAATTCAAACAACCGAAGATATGATAAGGGCTTGTGTTATTGATCTTGGAGGAAGTTGGGATGACAACTTACCTATAACGGAATTCTCCTATAACAATAGTTATCATATAAGTATACAGGCCGCTCCTTTTGAAGCCTTATACAGTCGTAAATGTCGACTCCAATCTATTGGTGTGAAATAGGAGAAAATCAGTTGTCAGGACCTGAAATAGTCCTGGAAACAATTGAGAAAGTTATCCATATAAAGGATAGATTGAAAGTCGTGATCGTCAAAAGAGTTATGCTGGCGAAAACCGTTAGAAATCATCGTAGGTGATAACGTTCAGTTGAAAGTTTCACCATGGAAAGGCGTTGTAAGATTTAGAAAGAAAGGAAAATTAGGTCCTAGATTTGTAGGACCATTCAAAATCTTGAAAAGAGTTGGGCCTGTGGCCTATCAACTCGAACTACCAGATGAAATGAATGGAATACACGATGTGTTCCATGTATCAAATCTGCGCAAGTGTTTGACAGATGAATCTCTGGTGATGCCCCTACAAGACGTAGAGGTAGATGAAAGTTTAATATTTGTGGAACAACCTTTGCAAATCAAGGACATGCAGGAAAAGAGATTGAAAAGAAAAAAATTAATGATTGTGAAAGTGAAATGTAACTCCAGACGTGGACCTGAGTACACGTGGGAACTGGAGTTTGAAATGAAAAAGAAATATCCACATCTGTTTGAATAAACTCGAGGAAGAGTTTCAAACAAGGTCGGTAGGATGTAACACCTACCGAAAAATGTTCAAGATTTTGACAAAAGGTAAACCCAAAGGACTATAAGTGTAATTATGCCTTAGTTAAGGGTTCAAAATGAAAATGATGAACTTAGTAGACCGCTAAGGTAAACCCTAACGGTCCGCTACGGGTGCCAGGGACCGGTAGAGGTCCGCTATTGAACCCCCACCCCGAGTAGTTGGGTGGCGGACCACCACCATATTGGGTAACGGTCTGCTACTTGGTCACTAAGCAAACAATCCGGTTAAGCCACGTATTTGTGACACGTGTACTCGTGGCGGACCGCCACGCCAGGTGGTAACGGTCCGCCAACCGTAAAGCGTTGAGAATCAGCCACGCGTAAAAGTGGCGAACCGCTACGCCCCATGGTAACGGTCCGCTAGTCGCAAATTAATGTTCGGTCCAATCAGAAGCTGACATTTAGGGCTGACGCCATCATAGGCGATGGTGGACCGCCACCCGCCTGTGTAGCCATACGCTACGAGCCGGTTATTTAGCCTATAAATAACCTTTCGATCTCAGTCAGTTTCTGCATCCCAAATCCGAAACCAACTCTCACATTGTGTTTTAGGGATTCCGTAGACAACTCCCGAGGATCCCGGATCGATTCTAACTCCTCATAGTGCCCGGTTAACGAAGAAACTCTCGTAGAAAGGTTAGAACGCTAGAGAAATCAGAATAAGAAGCTAGCCTATAAGCTTTGAACTCTAGAGGCTCATTCCTATTATAAAGGTGAATACTTTATCGCTTTTAAAACTTGTGTCAAACATTTTATTTACGAAAATGGCCAAATAAAGGTTAATGAAATAATGCTTAACATTCTTCTATGAACCTAGCATTCAGGCCATAGGTATACGTAAAACTTGCAAGGGATACACAGGTCTCGGGTAAAATTCCTGGATTACGGCTGGTACTTCCCTTTATAACAAATGAGGAGACATGGAGTCCCCGTTGTTACAAAGACATACTATCTGTGTATACTGTGGTGCGAATGAACAGGATGGGTCTCCTGAATGTGTAGATTGAACAGGAAGTTGGGATTATGAAATTAATACTTGTTTGTGCCCGAACAAGTCGAGGGAATGATACTATGGATTTCATTAATAAAATTCCTCGAACAAGTCGAGGGAATGATACTATCTGGGTTATTATTTATAGACTTACTAAGTCCGCTCATTTTCTTCCTATGAAAGATACATTCAGTATGGATAAGCTGGCACAACTATACGTTAATGAAATTGTAACATTACACGGTGTGCCATTATCTATCGTGTCAGATAGAGACAGTTGATTTACTTCTCGATTTTGGAAAGGTTTTAAAAATGCTCGTGGTACCAAACAGAATCTTAGCACTGCCTACCATCATCAAACGGACAGGCAGAGCGAAAGAGCAATTCAAACTGTCGAAGATATGTTAAGGGCTTGTGTTATTGATCTTGGAGGAAGTTGGGATGACAACTTACCTCTAATGGAATTCTCCTATAACAATAGTTATCATATAAGTATACAGGCCGCTCCTTTTGAAGCCTTATACAGTCGTAAATGTCGACTCCAATCTATTGGTCTGAAATAGGAGAAAATCAGCTGTCTGGACCTGAAATAGTACTGGAAACAATTGAGAAAGTTATCCATATAAAGGATAGATTGAAAGTCGTGATCGTCAAAAGAGTTATGCTGATAAGAGGCGAAAACCGTTAGAAATCATCGTAAGTGATAACGTTCTGTTGAAAGTTTCACCATGGAAAGGCGTTGTAAGATTTAGAAAGAAAGGAAAATTAAGTCCTAGATTTGTAGGACCATTCAAAATCTTGAAAAGAGTTGGGCCTGTGGCCTATCAACTCAAACTACCAGATGAAATGAATGGAATACACGATGCGTTCCGTGTATCAAATCTGCGCAAGTGTTTGACAGATGAATCTCTGGTGATGCCCCTACAAGACGTAGAGGTAGATGAAAGTTTAATATTTGTGGAACAACCTTTGCAAATCAAGGACATGCAGGAAAAGAGATTGAAAAGAAAAAAATTAATGATTGTGAAAGTGAAATGTAACTCTTGACGTGGACCTGAGTACACGTGGGAACTGGAGTTTGAAATAAAAAAGAAATATCCACATCTGTTTGAATAAACTCGAGGAAGAGTTTCAAACAAGGTCGGTAGGATGTAACACCTACCGAAAAATGTTCAAGATTTTGACAAAAGGTAAACCCAAAGGACTATAAGTGTAATTATGCCTTAGTTAAGGGTTCAAAATGAAAATGATGAACTTAGTAGACCGCTAAGGTAAACCCTAACGTTCCGCTACGGGTGCCCGGGACCGGTAGAGGTCCGCTATTAAACCCCCACCCCGAGTAGTTGGGTGGCGGACCACCACCATATTGGGTAACGGTCTGTTACTTGGTCACTAAGCAAACAATCCGGTTAAGCCACGTATTTGTGACACGTGTACTCATGGCGGACCGCCACGCCAGGTGGTAACGGTCCGCCAACCGTAAAGCGTTGAGAATCAGCCACGCGTAAAAGTGGCGAACCGCTACGCCCCATGGTAACGGTCCGCTAGTCGCAAATTAATGTTCGGTCCAATCAGAAGCTGACATTTAGGGCTGACGCCATCATAGGCGATGGCGGACCGCCACCCTCCTGTGTAGCCATACGCTACGAGCCGGTTATTCAGCCTATAAATAACCTTTCGATCTCAGTCAGTTTCTGCATCCCAAATCCGAAACCAACTCTCACATTGTGTTTTAGGGATTCCGTAGATAACTCCTGAGGATCCCGGATCGATTCTAACTCCTCATAGTGCCCGGTTAACGAAGAAACACTCGTAGAAAGGTTAGAACGCTAGAGAAATCAGAATAAGAAGCTAGCCTATAAGCTTTGAACTCTAGAGGCTCATTCCTATTATAAAGGTGAATACTTTATCGCTTTTAAAACTTGTGTCAAACATTTTATTTACGAAAATGGCCAAATAAAGGTTAATGAAATAATGCTTAACATTCTTCTATGAACCTAGCATTCAGGCCATAGGTATACGTAAAACTTGCAAGGGATACACAGGTCTCGGGTAAAATTCCTGGTTTACGGCTGGTACTTCCCTTTATAACAAATGAGGAGACATGGAGTCCCCGTTGTTACAAAGACATACTATCTGTGTATACTGTGGTGCGATTGAACAGGATGGGTCTCCTGAGTGTGTAGATTGAACAGGAAGTTGGGATTATGAAATTAATACCTGTTTGTGCCCGAACAAGTCGAGGGAATAATACTATGGAATTCATTAATAAAATTCCCCGAACAAGTCGAGGGAATGATACTATCTGGGTTATTATTGATAGACTTATTAAGTCCGCTCATTTTCTTCCTATGAAAGATACATTCAGTATGGATAAGCTGGCACAACTATACGTTAATGAAATTGTAACATTACACGGTGTGCCATTATCTATCGTGTCAGATAGAGACAATAGATTTACTTCTCGATTTTGGAAAGGTTTTAAAAATGCTCGTGGTACCAAAATGAATCTTAGCACTGCCTACCATCATCAAACGGACAGGCAGAGCGAAAGAGCAATTCAAACTGTCGAAGATATGTTAAGGGCTTGTGTTATTGATCTTGGAGGAAGTTGGGATGACAACTTACCCCTAATGGAATTCTCTTATAACAATAGTTATCATATAAGTATACAGGCCGCTCCTTTTGAAGCCTTATACAGTCGTAAATGTCGACTCCAATCTATTGGTCTGAAATAGGAGAAAATCAGCTGTCTGGACCTGAAATAGTACTGGAAACAATTGAGAAAGTTATCCATATAAAGGATAGATTGAAAGTCGTGAACGTCAAAAGAGTTATGCTGATAAGAGGCGAAAACCGTTAGAAATCATCGTAAGTGATAACGTTCTGTTGAAAGTTTCACCATGGAAAGGCGTTGTAAGATTTAGAAATAAAGGAAAATTAAGTCCTAGATTTGTAGGACCATTCAAAATCTTGAAAAGAGTTGGGCCTGTGGCCTATCAACTCGAACTACCAGATGAAATGAATGGAATACACGATGCGTTCCATGTATCAAATCTGCGCAAGTGTTTGACAGATGAATCTCTGGTGATGCCCCTACAAGACGTAGAGGTAGATGAAAGTTTAATATTTGTGGAACAACCTTTGCAAATCGAGTACATGCAGGAAAAGAGATTGAAAAGAAAAAAAATTAATGATTGTGAAAAATGAAATGTAACTCCAGACGTGGACCTGAGTACACGTGGAAATTGGAGTTTGAAATGAAAAAGAAATATCCACATCTGTTTGAATAAACTCGAGGAAGAGTTTCAAACAAGGTCGGTAGGATGTAACACCTACCAAAAAATGTTCAAGATTTTGACAAAAGGTAAACCCTAAGGACTATAAGTGTAATTATGCCTTAGTTAAGGGTTCAAAATGAAAATTATGAAAATTATGACCTTAGTAGACCGCTAAGGTAAACCCTAACGGTCCGCTACGGGTGCCAGGGACCGGTAGAGGTCCGCTATTGAACCCCCACCCCGAGTAGTTGGGTGGCGGACCGCCACCATATAGGGTAACGGTCCGCTACTTGGTCACTAAGCAAACAATCCGGTTAAGCCACGTATTTGTGACACGTGTACTCGTGGCGGACCGCCACGCCAGGTGGTAACAGTCCGCCAGCCGTAAAGCATTGAGAATCAGCCACGCGTAAAAGTGGCGAACCGCTACGCCCCATGGTAACGGTCCGCTAGCCGCAAATTAATGTTCGGTCCAATAAGAAGCTGACATTTAGGGATGACGCCATCATAGGCGGTGGCGGACCGCCACCCGTCTGTGTAGCCATACGCTTCGAGCCAGTTATTCAGCCTATAAATAACCTTTCGATCTCAGTCAGTTTCTGCATCCCAAATCCGAAACCAACTCTCACATTGTGTTTTAGGGCTTCCGTAGACAACTCCCGACGATCCCAGATCGATTCTAACTCCTCATAGTGCCCGGTTAACGAAGAAACACTCGTAGAAAGGTTAGAACGCTAGAGAAATCAGAATAAGAAGCTAGCCTATAAGCTTTGAACTCTAGAGGCTCATTCCTATTATAAAGGTGAATACTTTATCGCTTTTAAAACTTGTGTCAAACATTTTATTTACGAAAATGACCAAATAATGGTTAATGAAATAATGCTCAACATTCTTCTATGAACCTAGCATTCAGGCCATAGGTATACGTAAAACTTGGAAGGGATACACAGGTCTCGGGTAAAATTCCCGGATTACTGCTGGTACGTCCCTTTATAACAAATGAGGAGACATGGAGTCCCCGTTGTTACAAAGACATACTATCTGTGTATACTGTGGTGCGATTGAACTGGATGGGTCTCCTGAGTGTGTAGATTGAACAGGAAGTTGGGATTATGAAACTAATACTTGTTTGTGCCAAACAATTTTATGTCAAGATATTGTATTCACCAACAATCGCGTTGAGGTGTTATTTTCAAATTGTTTTCCAGGTAACGAATAAAATATGATGAGAAAGGTATATGGGCATACATGAGATCTGACCCAGGAAGGATGGAATGCACGTAGGATTCTCAGGCCTCGTGTAAAGGGAAATCCTAAAGAAAGGAGATAGGACCAAGGAACTGATCAACCCTGATGTGTACTATTTCCAGTGGCTCATCGTGTATTTGATTTCAAACTTTTTTTGTAATCAAATGAGAAGGGTATTGAAACCCTATGTTTATGAAGTAAATCCAAGGCTTTTGTTTTCCAACTAAGTTTTGGTATTTACAATTACAACCCTCGAGGTTGAAAGAATGATGAAACGATCCTTTTGAAAAGACTTCCGTTGTATTTTATAAAAACTCTGAAATTAAAGAGATAATGAAACCAATCGGGCTCGCACACGTCCACGGGGTGCTTGATTCGGGGTGTGACATCTAGGGTTAGCGCAAATGGGGCCTTTAAACCCCCTAGTATTTACACACGGGTCCCCGTATTTCCTTTAACGTATGCTTCGAACTCAAACTACTCATTTTATGACTTACCAGGCCATTTCATTTTCGTTAAATCAGGTTTCACATGTCAATTCATGTTAACCCGTACGTTTGATTAGAATTAGGTTGGCACACTAACTCGAACCGTTAATTTATGGATTCTCGGGATGTTACAATTGTGTGCACAAAACGTTCGGTTTTCGCAATTCGGAGTTTAATTAAGGAATGTTTTGTAAATGAACGTTGTTTTAATTAAGGAAATGGATGTGTTAGTCATTTTAAAACATAATTTAGTGTCGTCAAATATGTAATTGTTGGTTGTGGACGGTACGGAGTCAAACTGCGGTTTAGAAGGCGAACTGATACATATAGGCACTTACTAACGTACTAGGACATCAAATTGAATTATGTGACCACTTGAATGAGTTAAATATTAGGCACATATGGTTGATACATTTCCATTGAATTAGTAGTTGGTGAGTTTTCGTGTCGGTAAACAAGTTTTTAAATGGTTTAACGGTCCAAGTTGCAATTTAAGGCAATTCCAAGCATTGTAGTCGACATGTAACCATGTAATAAGTATAATGTGTATGAAATATGTATGTTTCAAGTATGATGTGGATACGAGCTATGATGAGGGTTTAAAGCTTCATTGATTCACGAATATGGTAAGCGTTACAAGTACACAAAAAAACAGAATGTTACAATATATACTTCACTAGGTTAGAAACCCCGTGTATTACAAGGGTTGAATAAATGCAATGTTATATATACTTAATAATAAATATTTACATATTACATATTTATGACATATTATATAGTTTTTTAATACAAAATTTTGAAACGTCATATAGTTACTTTTTAAAAATGTTTTATAAAAATAATGAAATAAATGTTTAATTTCTAAAAATGTTTTATGAACAAACCTATATTTTTTAAAATAAAAAAAACGTTTATAAAAACAATTATAGAAATCATTATTATTTAATAGGAGAGAGAGGTGGAAAAAACAAAAAATCATTAAAAAACAAATAAATTTTTTTGTGCAATTAATATGAAAGAGAGCCGAAAAAACTTGTTCACCAAAACCTTTATTTATTATAGAGTATAGATTTCTCACTTTTGAATCAAAACTATTTGATTCTTTAAAATTACCCATTTGTTTTCTAAAGTCATATAATTTTTATAGTTATTATTTTTTTAAGCACGTATTTTTTTTTTCTAAAATATGTTGCTTAAAAAGTCTTTGCATAAAGTCCAATTGGTTGTGTTTTTGTTACTCGTTTAATATTTTATTTTATATTTACTCTACCATTTAGAGTATTCACATCAGTTTCTCTATCCTTGTCTCCATAATTACACTGAAATCACTACTTTTTCTCTTTCTTTTTTAATTAAATAATATTTTTTTTATACATTTATCATTACTTTTTCTCTCTACTCCACTGACAACCACTTTCAAAAATAATAAAAATTTATACGGGTGAAAAGTGTTTCCCCTAAATATACAAACAAATTATAAATTTTCTGTCTCCTCCACTTTAAACCACCCCCTAAAATATAGAGGACTCACTCACATAAATATGTAGGACCTGCTGTGAATGCTCTTAATTACGATGATGTAATTTTTAAAACACTCCAGTTAATGTCCCTTTGTTTAATGATTTTATACATTTGCGTTTATATTCCATACCATGTATGATAGAACCCTTGAGTGGGTGAACCTCTAAAAATTAGATAAAAGAAACAAGACTAATTTTACTGCAATTTTTCTCTGCTTAATTAATTCATGGAAACAACTATAAATAACAATGCAACAAGGAATGGAAATACAAAATGCAATCGTACGTGGGAACATGGAAACGTGAATGCAAGCTAATTCAAAACCGAAAATGGAAACGTGCAAAAATGGGAAACGTGAATGCATGATTTCAGTAAATGGAAATGTGCAGTTGACTACATGAGTTAGGGTCGTTAACCCATATCAATGTATTATTCTATGACTACATTTCAAGTAGACGTCTATAGTGCTTCATTTTCATTGGTTGTTCACTTTAAAGTTTTATATAATAAATAATTTATTTTCCTATACCAGTTATTGAATTTGGTGTTTTGGTTTGTAGCTTTCTCATAATTTCACTTGTAGGAGCTTGTGACCTGGGTTCATTCTTTCGCTCACACCTTTTTATGGTTTAATTGCTTTATCAAAAGGAAACTTTTTTTTTTGTTAAAATTAATAAAAAGTTAATTAAGTTAATTTTTCTGTTGAATATAGTTTCTTAGAAGAATTATGTTATAAAAAAATTTAGACAACTTTATCAAATAAAGTTAGAAAACATTATTTAATCCAAAAATATATTTTTTAAATATATCGTTTCGTACATTCAGAATAAACCGTAGCGACGTGCTTATTTTTATTTACGTTTTCTATAAATTTATTTAAAACCAAGTCTATTTACGTTTCAACGTAAATTTTATTCAAAACCGAGCCGGGCCAAGTGTAATATAATTTTTACTTCATTTTCTTTAAGATACACTTCCGTGTTTCTTAACGCTTAATTTTACAACGACATACATTTTCCTTGATTTCCGAATATACCATCGTTATTCAGAATCGAGCAGATGCAACTTCATACGTTTCTTTTTACACACTTAACCACGTTAATGTCACCGTCGCAACACAATACTGAACAAATGATAAAAAAAACCTTAACATTTAAGAGAAAAAACAATAGGCTTTTTTTGTCGGAACTTTGCTTATATATAGTTGTTATATTTTTAACTTCCTCGTTGGAGTTTTTTAAAAACAACGTAATTCGATTAAGCCCCTGATTGAACTCGGAATCATGTTTCTGGGATCAAAAAGAAACTAAAGGTACCTGAATCACCTGCAATGGTTGAGTGTGGGGAACGAACGACTGGCGTTTTCGTTGCGGTGTTCTTGGTACTCGATCACAGCCTAGACGTGAAATGTATTGAGTTTAAGAGTTGAGGAAGTTTGTGATAGGTATTGCGAAGGTGTGGAACCGATTTCATAGTCCAATTATGCTCGAATTGGTGTGGGTTCTTGATTAGGGACGATTACGGGTCGTTTGGACTCAATCCATTGAATTCCGACTTAATTGGCTTATTATGGAGGATTATAACAATCGCATTATCGGTTACATATAATTGAATGAAATTAAACACACCAATTGATGAGGTTTGGATCGAATTTAATGGGGAATTTGCCCCTGATGACTTTCCAAAGTCAACCAATGAGTTTTAGGGTTCAAACTAAAAAGGTTCAATATTGAGGGTCCAATATGTCCAAGGTGTTCAATTTAAGTTTGTTTATTTTGTTCTTTTGTAATTATATATAAGTTGATTTTTTTCTTTTATAAACTTTATAGAACTAATTTTATTATAAATTTAAAAATGATTTATTAAAAAAATATCAAATATATATATTTGCTTAAAACTAAACAAATATTCTTACGTGGTTTAATTAATAAAAATCAAACATATAAATATTTTTGCATACATATATTTATATAATAATTATACAAATCTATACTATCTAATAAACAAGTAAAATAAGATGACACTTGTCACATTTCTAGGCATTCTAATTCTTATTTTCACGCATCTCTCTCCTATCAATAATCAACTACACTATTTTAGACAACCAAATTAATTATTTTTTTTTATTTTTTATCTACAGATTTTTTAATATAAAATTATGTTTATCATCAACTAAATTGTTTAAACATATTTTTATGAATTCTACAAACTAAAAACAATTTTATAGCCAGTTAGGATCCAAATAAAAGACATTTAATCATATATTTACATATTCATATTGTTCTATTTTAACGAGTTTATGTGTTAACAGATTATATGATATTTTATTCAACTCGTGTAATACACGAGTATTTAAATACATAAATTTTAATTATTAAGTATACAATATTACATTTATTCAACCCATGTAATAAATGAGATTCTAATATAGTATATATATATATATATATCTTAATGATATATGAAAGAGTGGTAATTACATGATTTATAGTCTATAAGTTACACTTTTGTTTTAATTAGTATAACAAATATATATATTTATGACTTATTGAGACATGATACACACTCAATCTAATGACTCTTAATCACAACTCCTATGATTACTATGTCTAGCAAACCACACAACCAATCACAAACCCTAAGATCTATGACCTAAATACGCTAATCAAGTTGGAAGACATCTACAACTAGCATACGAAGTATAATCAATCATACATCAAATCATGGCATACATATTCATTATCATAAGATATTTTTACAGAATCATTAATCCAACATTAATAACCAAAAACAGATAAAAATACGAACTTTAACAAGAATTCACCATAAACCTAGGCAGTATCAATGATTTAGCCAATACACATGTTTAAAACATTCCAGACAGAACTATCAAACATAGACATGGTTCAAACACAGCAAACAAAGAATAAAAATCAAAGCATAAAAACCGAAATCGCTAATATAACAAACCTGAAATCCAAAGTCTTCAACTATTCTCTTCAATTGACCTCCTAAGCTCCATAATCGCCCCAGAATATGCTCTCAGTGACAGGTAATCGATCTTCTTGCATAATGACAATACAATTCTATTAAAAAGTCGATTAGGGCTTTTTTCGTGATTTATAGGCCTCTCGCGTACCGCGAGAGGTTGGTCAAAGTTCCTCGCGTACCACGAGTAACAAATTAGTCGGGGCTTGATCTGGATTCCCTCACGCACCGTGAGGCTTTGAAGTCTTCGAGTACCGCGAAGACTTGAAATTCCCACCTTTTGACTTTTGTTTCTTGGGACTTTTCTCTCGTGCTCGGTTTCTTTTGGATTTGACTTGTATTCACCTCGAGCACTTATAAACATAACAAAGACTCAATAGCATACAAAAACGACTCAAAACGAATAGAAAACTAAGTGAAACACACTAAAACACTAGGAATAAAGATGTATGCTGTGCACTACATCAACTATCTTGCAGGTAAGCTTTGGGATCGACGTATCTTGGCTTGGAAGTGGTGTTACTCGGTTTGGTGTGTAGGCATTCGTGAGGTAAGCTTACGATGATAACGATGTTAAATAACAATTATAGATTTTTGAAAGACTTCCGCTGTATTTTGAGAGACTTCTGCTGTATTTTGAGTAGTAACATATCCATTTTAAAAAGAATAACTCGTTATGAGAACCAACTGTAGGATACCCGGGTCGGAGACAGAGAATAAGAGAGAGAAAGCTCACCATTGTTGCTCCAAGTTGCCTCGATCTGCTTCTCCAACGATATAAAGAAAAAAACCCACGAAGAACCATTGAATTTGATGTAAGAATCAAACCTAAAACTATGATTTTCAGTTTAAATGGGTGTTGGGGGTAACACTAGGGTTTTGAACTTAAAGCATGGATTTTTACGTATAAAATGGTGAAGTAAACTCAAATCTAGCTTCATGGGAGTTAAGCAAATGATTTGAATGTAAAAAGTAGGAAACTTGGGTTGAAAACGAGTTTATTGATGAAGATATTCGTGGGGAGACACTAATAGTGTCGCCACCTTCATTGGATGACACTAATCGGGGTCGACGATGTACGTCTCTCGAGGTTCGCCAATGATTGGGACACATGTCATTCCACTTTTGGCGACACTAAGTTGACGACACTAACACTCTCTCTAGATTATCTCTTTTTCCCTGTTTTACACTAAGTCGCCATGCACATACACGACATTAAGTCCATAATAAAAGTTTTGGAGACACTATTATGACGACTCTGACCCTAGCGACACTGTCATCGGGCGAAATAATCCAACGACACTAGTTTGTAAGCGATACTAGTTACTAGCATGTAACGAATCAACTTTCGGGTTTATTATTATAATATGTTATTATATTATAAGGGGTGTAAATAAATAAAATGAAAGTTGGAGGTTAGTTGCAAAATAAAGTTTTTTTTTATAGTTTGGGTGAAAGGAGCCAAAATGGGAAAAGTCCATGTGCTGTTTTGTAACTTTTGGAAATCTGATTGTAAAGGGGGTTGGGGCTAGACAAAACACACCATTTGTGTGTGTTTTATGTCTTGCAAAGAGAAAAGAGAAAGAGTAAGAGCGGAGATCAAGTGTTGGTGATTTTGCATGCGAAATTGAGAGGTTTTGGTGTGCACCTTCTTTCAAGCATCAAGTAAGCTTCCCATTAATCCTTTGATTCTCCATTGATTGTGTTCTTGGTGGTTTTTGAGTGAAATCCGAACTAGGGATGATTTGGGTTTATTTGGTTGGTAAATAACTTAAATTAAGTGATAACCTAGCTTAACTAAAGGTGATGGGAGGTGGATAACATCTTCTAAACATCTAATTTGGTGGTTTAATAATTAAGGTTCTTGAGGAAAATTTGGGGGTTTTCTATTTTATGATGCTAGAATGTTAAATTGAGGTGGAATAAGTGTCTAGGGAGTTAATAGACACACAATTAACCATAAAGCCGCAATTTTTATGATGATTTGTAAAATGGGAGTTTTGTGGAACTTGAGTGATTCATAAACGGGTCATTTAGGTTAAGGGAGTGCTTGATGAGGGTTAAGGGTTTGATTATATTAATCTAACCTAGACAAATGTTAATGTTAGTTAATTGGTGACAGGAGTGTGTTAGAACCTCAATTGGTGAATATTGGATGCCTATACTAGTGTGTTAGAACCTCAAGAGGAGGTTTCTCTTGCATCAGTTGGGCTATATGGACTCACAATCCTCTATTATGTTTCAGTTAATTGTTCATTTTTGTTTGTAATTTGGTGACCGTCCTGGCGGCTATTACCCCTAGGTTTGGTGTTTGTATCGTGGGGTTTTTGCCCGTCCTCGCTAGCTTTTATCATTGTCGCCGTTTGTCATAGTCCCCGCTAGCGTTTGTATCTTGAGGTATTTCTCCTTGTCGCTGTTAAAAAAAAAAGTTACGCTTTCAAGAGCAGTCCAAGGCCAAAATCTATCAAAAACCACACGCAAATAACACTGGAGACCCAAACCTCTCTCCCTCAACTGTCGCTGATTACAATATACCATCACCCTTTCTCGATCTCCTATCCTTCATTCCTACGCTGTTGTAGATTTAATTTCAAAAATCAATCCGGATCACTCAATCCGTTCCTATTCTTCAGGCACTGGTTCGTCGGATCAGTTCAAGTTCGTCACGGTAAGTTTAATTTCGTATCAACTACTTCGATTCTCGATTCGTTATTGCAGATTCCGGATCTGTAGATTTATACGCACCTGATGCGAAGCTGTTAGATATCGAAATGCTGTGTAATGTTATCTTTCAACATTTGTATTAGAAATTGGCGATGTCGTTCGAGTTAGAAGAAGTAGAAGCCTTCGAGCACACATTACTAGTGGTTCGAGAAGTTTCGGTGTTCAAAATCCCGCTGCGTTCCACTAGCGGCGGTTACAAGTGCGGCGAATGGCTTCAGTCGGACAAGATCTGGTCCGGCAGGCTCCGTGTTGTTTCCTGTAAGGATCGGTGTGACATCAGGTTAGAAGATCCGAATTCCGGCGATTTGTTTGCTGCGTGTTTTATTAATCCTGGCCAGAGGGAGAATGCTGTGGAGCCGGTGCTTGATTCGTCGAGGTATTTTGTTTTGAAGATCGAGGATGGCACCGGGAAGCACGCATTCATAGGGCTAGGGTTTACGGAGAGAAATGAGGCGTTTGATTTCAATGTGGCGTTGTCAGATCATGAGAAGTATGTGAAGAGAGAGATTGAGAAGGATGCTGGTGAAGCAAGTGATGAGAGTCATATCAATATCCATCCTGCTGTAAATCATAGATTGAAGGTATCATCACTTACAGTTTTCTGAAGTATCTAGACGCTGTTCATGTTTGTTAGTTAAGCTTAACCGAACGAAGTTTTGTGTTCGTTTGTCAAGGAAATGAATTTGTTCGTGTTTGGTTGTGTTCGTATGTTAACATCATAAACAAACATGAATGAACATAAACGAACACAAACGAACATAAACGAACACAAATAAACGGAACACAAACGAACATATAATAATTCAATTTTAATGATAAAAAGTTTAAAAAATACAAAAAACCTGTAACAAACGAACAAATTACGGAATGTTCACGAACACTATTGAATGAAAGTGGCCTATGTTCGTGTTTGTTCATTTAATTAAGCGAATGGAATTTCTTTATTCGTGTTCCTTCATTTATTAAACAAATGAACATAAACGAACTTCCCGCCAAACGGTTCCCTGAACATTCAGTTTGTTTCCGGCCATTTGATTACCTAGTCGTATGCACATTAGATTAGATCAGATTGCCTAGTTGATGTTTATAAATCGGTGACTTCAATTCACTAATTTCTGGAAGTATAGGAATCTAGGTAATCTTTTTGGATCATAATTACTAAGAGCAATTGTTAATTCCATTTAAAAGGCATGAAATAATTCAGTGAATATACATTGATCAGTGCTTCACTATGCAATCAACTTTGATAGACCGTATTGATGTAATTGGTCTTAAATCAAGAGCTCATATTTCTGGAGTTTGGATGATAACTGTTCTGAATGCAAAGAAATTAGGTTATTCGGGCCATACAATCATGACGGCAATGATGTAGTTTAATCCTAGTAGCCTTGGTTTAAAAAAGCGTGAGGCCTTTAGGTACCAAAAGCTGAGGCACGCACATCACGTACATGAGGCGCTGCTCTATGTACAAATAAATAAGCTTTGTTTACAACCATAAGCTGTGTGTTTCGCATCACGTACATGAGGCTTTGCTTTATGTACAACTAAATGAGCTTTGCTTACAACCAGAAGCTGCGTGTCTCTCATCTGATTTACAACCTTTTTATCAAGCAAACCTTTCATAATTTATTCATCCCTTTGGTTGTTTTTAATACTAGCCTTCTACAAACCCTAACTTTCATGAGGCACTGCCTCAAGGCCCTGAAGTGCTTTCTTGATCCCCCCGGGTCCCACCCCCCAATCAGGCACTCTTTTTTAAACCAAGCTAGTAACTCCACCATTTGTATGTGAAATTGCCAAGGTGCTGGTTCATGTGAAATTGACAAAGTGCTGTTTATTGTGATGATATGACTAATCTGGATATAAAAATATCTATTGAAACATTGTCATGAAGTGGTTAAGCTTATGTTATAAACCAGACTAGAACACTGGGGGCCCAACCTACCAGCCTAGTCCAGTGGCCCAACAATCTGAATTGTTATGTGGGAACGGTGATATAAGCATGCGTGCGGGGGAGAAAAGGGTATGATGAATGTGTTCTTCTCCCATCTCCTGCTCCATGATCTCTGATCTTCCCATCCCCTTTCCTTATTGTTTATTATTTATTCAGTTGTAATCCTTTCACTACATCAATAGAATCAAGTTGCTAGTTTATGAATTCCATCATATTTGGTTGTGTAAAGATCAAATCAAATCACTTCAGCTTAGGAAGAGGGTAGGAGATTAAGTTGCTATTAAACCATTGTTGAACATAGACAATTTGTGCATTTTATCACCATACTAGCATTTTTTGATGCCTCAAGTTACTTTTTTTATTTATCACTAATGCTAATTTCAATTGCTAATTATTTAGGAAGGTGAAACAATTCGGATCACTGTAAAAAACAAACCTGCTAGTGGAGCTGGGATGCTTTCGGCTGCTGGATTGTCTGGCGGTGCTGGCAGAACTGAAAAGATTCAACCACTAAGCCTTGCTCCACCACCCGTTACATCCACAAAAAGCAGACCTTCTGAAACCGAGAAAGTTAAGCCACTAAGCCTTGCTCCTCCACCTGCCGCCACTCGGAAAACAAGGTCACTTATCCCACCACCACCCAACGATCCTGCTGCTGTTCGGATGACAGCTGCAAACCACAAGGAAACTGCAAGGAATTCTACAGATGCTTTTACTGAATTTTCTCAGATTGAGGTATGTATCATTTGATACCTTGTCCTATGCTCTTTAAACCTTAATATGTCATTTTTGAAACTTTTCCCCAACTTTAAGTTCTAACCCATAGACGAAGCATTCTCTACTGTCTGCTAATGTACACCTGTAAACTATACCTTTAAGAATAGCTGATAAAGCGAGTAATATCTCGCATCATATATAACGTCAAATTACAGTTATCTTGTGATTGATTGTGGATATCTACATGTATATGTACTTTTTGGAAACAAAAGAGAAAGTTCATGCTGGTATCATATTCGGGTAGTATGATAAGATAAATTAAAACTCGCCACATTTGCTTAGTTATGCTTTTACCTCATTTACCTAAGAATAGTTAGATTTAGGTTCTCTCTCAAATGGGTCTAGTTAAAAGACAAATTAGCTAATATGGGAGCAGGTCAAATAGGTTTAAAAGTCACCCAAAACTCTGTTTTTAGGCAACTGCTTTAATCATTTTATTCTAATAATTATGTCATCCTTTTAACAATATTGTTTCTGCAATCAGAACTAAAACCATAATTATTTAAAAAAATAAGTAAAATGGAATGGACCCGTTTACCCAACCCAGCGTGACCCGCTCTGGCATGTACAAAAAATTGACCTGTTTACCCGCCTATCTTTGCTATTTATGCAGAAGAATCTTCCTTCCATAAGTGGTTCTGGATCAACTCAAAGTAAAAACACTGCGGCCGGATGGGCAGCATTTTGAGGTTGTAATACTTGGTAATCTTTTCCCGTGTTATGTTTGGAAACACAGAATACGGTCCATTATTACTAATAATTGTACCTGAAATATGTCAATTACTACACTTGATTCAAATTTTTGTTTCATGTTTATATGTGCAATTGCGGTTTCACTCAAATTTTTGTTCCCGTGTTCTGGCTGCTGCCTCGCCTGCATTCAGTTCGATAATGCCTTGTACTATTACTTTCATCCTATGATCTTTTACCATCTCGATCGATTAGTTTTGTAGTAATTGTATTTTAGAGAAAATCCGATACAAATGTTTACAAACTAGAAATTTTGCCCCGCGCTCCGCGGCGGGAAGCGGGTTTTAAACGGTTGAGACGGTAACATTAAAGTGGCAAAGCACAAAATAATGTGGTTTAATAAAATTTTACCCACCTTAAACTGTTGAGGCAGTAACATTAAAGTGGCTTAGCACAAAAAGAATCGTAGTTGAATACATAAAAAACGTATTAAATTACAAGGAGTCGATTGTGAAGATCGAAACATAGATAAAAGACAGGTAGATAACGGTAGTGATGTTTTCAGTCGGTGTCGGTCTCATTCTTCATGGTACGAGCAAGTCACCGTCAATCGATATAACCCACGATACATGAAAAATACGTTATCTTGAATACGACTACATTTTTAAAAATATTTATACTGGAACGTCAAGAAAAAAAAAATAAACAAACAAACGCGAAAGTTATTAAGAAAAAAACAGATTGTATATACTATAGGAGGAAAATTTAAAATTTTAGAAACTTGAGTGGATAAACCGGAAGTTTAGGGTGAGTTTTGAAAATCAACCATAGTAGAGGGGGGAGAAGTGGTCAGTGACTATAAAGAGAAAAACGTATTAGAATATATAGTTTCCGATAATTTTTAAAAACATATCAGTTTGAAGAATAAAAAAAATCATATTGAAATTGATTTTTTTTGAACGACGAACATTGAATGTTGCGACGTCGCACCCTCCCGTCACATGGAGAGACTCGTCCAACTCCGGCCAATATGTTGTCTTAACCGGGCCCACTTGGCGTCAGAGTTGGAGAGCATCCAAGGAAAAATCCCACCCAATACGGCCCCTTCCGGGCTTGAGGGAGAGCCGAGGCTCGAACCCTGGATCGGCGTGGGTAAAACCCTGATACATCAGCTTAAGAACTAGACCTTATTTACATGCTTCGAAAATTAATGATGATGGTAGGGCTTGAACCCTGAATCGGCCTTTAAAGTTCGTAAATGTTTCTAGGGTAATTTGAAAGGGGCCAAGAAAGTCAATCGCCATTTATTTATTTATTAGTATGTGTAAAAATGGATATACAAATGAAAAAGAAAATGTATATACGTGGACGAATCAAAAGAGTTACGATGCGTAGTTAAACGCCAACATCTCTATATGTAAAAATGAAAAAGAAAATGTATATACGTGGACGAATCAAAATAGTTACGATGAATAGTTAAACGCCGACATCTCTAAATGTTGTTCGTACAATATCCTGGTTTTTTAAGGAATCTTATATTTGAAATGCTGCACTGTAGGAGCTGAATTACTAATCGTAACACCGTTAATTGAAAAAACAATTAATAAAACATTTAAATGTACGAGAAAGCTTTTATCCTAAATTTTTTAATTAATTTATTTTTTTTAAACCCTCGCATACCGTGAGGTATCCTGCCCCCTTCACGTATCGCGAGGAAGCTCCAAACCTGCCCGTCGAGAACCAGGTCTCTCGCGTACCGCGAGAGAACCCACCCTGGTTCTCGCGTACCGCGAGAGACTTGAGTAAACAAAAAGTTTACTCAGGTTACCAGTTCCATACTTAACCAAAATTTCCACATTTTCACCAATTCAACATGACCTAAAATAATCCCAACACTTGGGTTTTTTTTTCAAAACTATATACAACCATTATACCACCAAAACATGTTTCAAATTGTCAGTATACACCATATTAACGGATTTTTCCTTTAAAATCCCCAAAAACACCCCATATGCATACGAGAACCCTCCATGCCTTGGACTTTGACCTATATCAGAGCTTTCCCTACATAACCACATATATAAATCACCGTTAGTAATGACGATAAACATATGCAACAAGTATTTACACTTGTTTTCACCTCTTTGACCCATTTGACGCATTTGACCCGTTTGACGCATTTGACCCGTTTGCACCCATTTGGTCAATTAAGGTTCTTAACACTTGCATTTCCACTACAAGTCTCATTCTTTTCATATTACATTCATTTACCACCACCCATTCACCCATTTAAAGTATCCACACTTCTAATTAGGTTCACGACCTCTTGGTGCGAGTACCACAACTCGTCTTACCCGCACTTAGAGTATTTGACTCCAGGTCCACCCTTTGAAGTATTCCACACTTCTTATTGGGTTTACTACCTCTTGGTGCGAGTACCACAACTCGTCTTACCCGCACTTGGAGTATTTGACTCCAAGTCCACCCTTTGAAGTATTCCACACTTCTTATTGGATTTACTACCTCTTGGTGCGAGTACCACAACTCGTCTTACCCGCACTTGGAGTATTTGACTCCAAGTCCACCCTTTGAAGTATTCCACACTTCTTATTGGGTTTACTACCTCTTGGTGCGAGTACCACAACTCGTCTTACACGCACTTGGAGTATTTGACTCCAAGTCCACCATTTGAAGTATTCCACACTTCAATCCACCATTTCATCAAATTATCACGTTTTGTTTGACTATATACCACATAAGTCAATTACACAAAATTCATCACATTTACATATTAGATTGACCATTTACCACATAAGCCAATTTCACCAAATTCACCACATTTACATATTAGATTGACTATTTTTCACATAAGTCAATTTCACAAATATCACCACATTCACATATTAGTTTGACTATTTACCACATAAGTCAATTACACCAATATCACCACATTCACATATTAGTTTGACTATTTACCACATAAGTCAATTACACCCATATCACCGCATTCACATATTAGTTTGACTATTTACCACATAAGTCAATTACACCAATATCACCACATTCACATATTAGTTTGACTATTTATCACGTAAGTCAATTACACCAAATTCCACACATACTACATTCAAGCCATAGCCATACACGTTCATTTCAACTTATAGTATACATACATATCACATACACCACACATTTATCAACATTACTAAGTAAGTGCAAAGGCACTTACCTTTTGAGTTGGAAGATGTAGGTTCGAGAGATTACAAGATGGTTCTGTTCTTAGTTGAAATTGGCGGAAACAATAACAACTACACAAGTGTAATCGAGTTAGCAGAAAGAATACTTTTAAGAACACTGTTGTATTAAGCTTTTGCAGATAAACGATTATAATTGAAACTCAATCAAAAAGCACAAAAAGCACACTTACAATGAAGTGTTTACACATTATTTATACTCACTTAGAATCAAGACAGCCCCTTGATTCTAAGGATCAGATCTAACACAGACCGTTGATCTGTTGTATGTAGCTAACTATTACACGTTTAGTCTAAAACTAGTTAACTTTATTGAAGCGTCTTCTTTATGCATCATTACTTGCATGCTTGGAGAAGAGCATTGTTGTCAGTCATTGTTTGTGCCATTGAGTTTCCTTTTGCTTTGAGTGTGTCAGTTGCTTTTGCAGAAAGTTGTTAGTGACGCTTGGTATGGATAGTCAGCTGCGCAACGATTTGTCTTCAAGGCACAAGGCTGTCAGCAGCATCAAGTGTTGATTCTGCTGAGAAGCCTATCCGCAGCAACTTTGGTCTTCAGCAGATAAGGCTATCCGCAGCAGATTTGTTCTTCAGCAAGAGAACAACTATCCGCAACAGATAAGCTTGTCCGAAGCAGTTTGTTGGTCAGCAGCAAACTCTGAGATCAGCAACATTTGTACTTAGAGAATTTTGTAGCCATCAGTCTTTGGTTCTACAAACTCCCCCTAGACTGATGCTACCAAAATTTTCTTACTGCCTTTGTTGCTGAAGCTTTTGCATGTTTCTGACTATTCTTTCAACAAAAAAAATGCTTCAATAACAACCATCTTGTACTTTGAAATACATCCTGCTCTTGAATCCAGTCGTCAAGACTGTCTGAGTCTTCCTCCATTGGGACTATCTCCCCCTTTTTGGTTGCATCAGTGGACAAATGTGCATCAGTTTGGGTGCCCACTGATACAAAGGAAGGAGTAGGAAAAGCTAGGCATTGATGGGCTTCATGCATAGAGACTTGGTGTCTTAGTTTGGACACTTCAGCCTCTAGCATATCCACCCTGGCCGTCAATTCCAAGATATGAAGTTGCAGTCTGTCCTCATCCACAGTTGTGGAATCCTTGGATCCAGATGGGGCCTTAGGCCTAGTCTCTTCATCCCCATTACCCATGGTTTCTTGGCACCTGGGATTCCTCTCAGTGAGGGGAGTTTCCAAGGAAGCATCCTCACTGTGAGTTGCTGTGGTTGAGGCCTTAGCAATGTTGTCACTGTCCTCCTGGTCATTTGATGGACCAGCAGTAGTGACAGCCTCTTCCACATCCACTCTGTCATAACTCTTAGAGTGGACCTTCAGGGTAGAAGAACTTGGGTTGGGTGTGTTGGAAGAAAGATCAATCAGTACCTCCGAGATAGTGGTAGTTGGAGAAGGTACATCATCTTGATCAGGTTCCTCAACACTTAAGTTCAGAAGAGAAAGGAAAGGCTCACGGGGCTGTTCTATGGATCCGGGAAGTGATCCTGATCCTAATAGAGAGACATCCAAAGGAGTCTCCCTAATAATGTGGCTGTCCCTTATGATATTCTCATCAGAATGCTGTGATTCTGAGTGAGGGCTGTTAGGTTGGGTTTGGGCCTTGGAGGCAGGAGAAGAAGGAGTTCTCTTGCCCCCTTTTCTAGTATATGTCGTTGCAACCGGGGCCCTGTGTTCCAGTTGAACGATAACATCCAAAACAGGTGTAAGTAATTTTTGTGCCTGTGCATCCTTAGTAGTATGCACAGGGGTTCGAATGGTAGAAGCAGACTGTTGTTTAGGATGTGAGGTGGAGGGTGTGGGATCAGGATCAGTATCAGCTGGGATTGCTGAGCTGTCACCCGGGGTACTCTGTATGTTCAACATTGTAGATAACAATGGAACATTGACCCCTGAGAACTTTTTGGAGACATTTCTCATGTTATCACTTCAGATCGGCGAAAATGCAGATCTTCGTGAAAACCCTAACGGGTAAGACGACCACGTTTGAGGTCGAATTCTTAGACACAATCGACAACGTGAAGGCAAAGATCCAATACAAGGAAGGCATTCCGCCAGACCAGCAGCGTCTAATCTTCACCGGAAAACAGCTCAAGAACGGCAGAACCCTAGTCGATTACAACATCCAGAAGGAGTCAAATCTTCGCCTCGTCCTTCGTCTCCACGGTGGCGCGAAGAAGCGCAAGAAGAAGACCATGGAAGGCGGAGGCAAGTGCGGAGCTCACCTGATGACATCCGCTTCTTTTCTGAGATATGCATTGGAGAAGAGTGTGGCTTTCGAGATGGTGATATCCTTGCCGTCTACCTTGGCTTTGATTTGGGGAATCCCCTGTTCGGTAGAGTAGACGGCAGTACTCCAGAAATCCTCCATATGAGGGATATATGTGGCATGGTTGGTTGTGAGGGCAAATTGGATCTTTGATCGACATAAGAAGTCGATCATATCATTGAATCCTTCGGATATCTTTCACTTGGTTAGGTATGAAAGTGAGGGATGAAGGGCTTTGAACGTGATGGGGACTTGAGAGAAAGTGATGTTGGTTTAGGGAGAAGTGGAAGGTGAAGAGGTAGAGGAAATTTGATTTGTTTTTATAACGACAGAGGAGAGAAAAAGCAAAATGACTTGTACAGTACAACCCAATTCACCTTTTATTGTTATAGCTGTAATACACCGAGGCAGTCATGGTAAAGACTGACGTTAATTTTTTTACAGCGGGTAAAAGTTAATTTGGACTTAAATTTACCAATCAGTAGCAAACTTGATTGCTGTGGATGAGTGAGCCAGTCCGCTGCAACCTTGGTTGATGCGGAAGGTTAAGTCTGTCAGCAGCAAACTTATCTGCTGCTGATGGATTTAATAATCCGCAGCAAGGATGTTGCTGCTGACAGTCTTAAAGAAATCCGCAGGAAACCTGTTCTCGCGGATAACTTAAAGCAGTCAGTTGCACATCTTTTGCTGCTGAGGATTAAACCTGTCAGCAGCTGAAGGACAAAAATGCTGTTGACTTATAACTTTTATTTACAACATAAGACAAAACACATTTTAAAATAGAATTTTTAGAGATAGATTTTAATCAAAGTTCATCATACCAATTGATTCAACTAAATATTTAAATCTAGCTTCATCAAAAGGTTTTGTAAACAAATCAACATATTACTCATTCGTATGAACTTTGGTTAAAATAATCCTCTTTTTCTCAGCTTGATCTCTTATGAAATGATACCTGATGTCAGTGTGCTTTGTCTTTGAGTGCTGCACCGGATTGTTTGTGATTGAGATAGCACTCATGTTGTCAATGTGAATTGGATTTGCCATGAAAGTCATCCCATAATCCAACATTTGATTTTGTATCCAGATGACTTGTGCACAGCAACTTGAAGCTGCAATGTATTCTGCTTCAGCTGTAGAAGTTGAAACACATGTTTGCTTCTTGCACTGCCATGAAATCAATCTCCCTCCCAGAAACTGACATCCCCCTGAAGTGGACTTTTTGTCCAAGTTGCATCCCCCATAGTCACTGTCAGTGTATGCATACAGATTAAACATGTCATTTTTAGAGTACCATAGCCCAAGTCTTGAGGCACCCTTTAAGTATATAAAGATTCTCTTGACAGCCTGAAGATGTGAAGCTTTTGGAGCTGCTTGAAATCTTGCATAGAGACATACTGCAAACATGATATATGGTGTTGAGGCAGTGAGATACATGAGAGATCCTATCATTGCACGGTACTGATGTTGATCAGTGTCTTGGTCATCTTTGTCTGGAGTCAGTTGATGATGCACTTGCATAGGGGTTCTTGCAGCAGAGCAGTCAGCCATTTTGAATCTTTCCAAAATGCTTTTTACATATTTAGATTGGTTGATGAAGATTCCATTTGGGACCTGTTTGACTTATAGACCCAAGAAGAAATTTAGTTCACCCATTGAACTCATTTCAAACTTTGAGTGCTTCAGAATCTCAAAGTCTTTGCACAGCTGTTTCCTTGTTGATCCAAAGATGATATCATCGACATAAATTTGAACTAGTAAGATTTCTCCCCCTTCATCTTTGATAAACAAGGTCTGGTCTATGGCACCTCTTCTGAAGTTGTTGCTTAGTAGATATCCTGACAAGGTTTCATACCAGGCTCTTGGTGCCTGATGTAGGCCATACAGAGCTTTGTCTAGTTTGAACACTTGAGTAGGATGTGCAGGATCTATAAAGCCTGGAGGCTGTTTGACGTATACTTCCTCACCAATCTTCCCATACAGAAAGGCACTTTTTACATCCATTTGATAGACAGTGAAATTCTTGGATGCAGCATATGCTAGGAAGATTTTGATGGCCTCCAGTCTGGCAACAGGAGCAAAGACTTCATCATAGTCAATTCCTTCTTCCTGAGTGTAGCCTTGAGCTACAACGCTGGCTATGTTTTTGACTACAATGCCTCTCTCGTCTTGCTTGTTCCTGAAAACCCATCGTGTGCCAATAACATATTTACCTGGTGGAAGATCAACAAGTTTCCAGACATCCTGCCTCTTGAATTACAGCAATTCTTCCTGCATTGCTTCAATCCAGCTGCTGTGTTTGAGTGCTTCATCTATCTTCTTGGGTTCCACCTGAGATAGGAAACATGAAAACAAACATATATTGGCCTCGTGAGATTTTCTTCTTGTGAGAACTCCTTGGTGTATTTGGCCAATAATATTCTCTTGAGGATGTTCTTTGTGGATTCTCTGTGCTGGTACCACCTCCAGCAGTATCCCTTGCTCCAGATTGCTTTGATTTTGATCAGGGGTCTTTTCATTCATGGTGGAAGAGTCTTCAACCGCATTATCCACATCAATATTTTCAGCAAGAGCATCAGCAGCATCTACAGCATTTACCGAAGAGTCTTCATTTAGATTTTCAGTTTCAGACAGGCTGCTGCTGGTTATATTAGACAGTCTTGTTCCTGCTTCACTTGCTTCAATTGCTTCCACAACTGATGGAGGATCAATTGATGGTCTTCTCAGACTGATAGAAGATTTGGGAAAATCCAGTCTGTAGTCAGTGGATGAAGTGGAGGCAGGTGTTTGTGTAGACGTAGACTCCATATTTAAGAAGGTGAGAGGCTCAAATATTTAGGAGAATGAGTCTATGTCAAAGAGCCATTTTGGACCTTTTCCCTGCTCACGGACAATGTGTTCTCTGCATTCCACATTTGCTGATTCTTCCACAATTCTTGTTCTTGAATTGAATACTCTATAGGCCTTTGATTGAAAGGAATAGCCTATGAAATATCCTTCATCAGATTTGGCACCAAACTTAGGAAGAACCCCATGTGTGATGAGAATGGTGCATGGACACCCAAAAGGTTTTAGGAACCCAATGTAGGGAATTCTTTGAAACCAAAGTTCATAGGGTGTCTTGTTGAGGGGTTTGACAATTAGAACTCTATTTTGCACATAACAGGCTGTGCTAACTGCTTCTGCCCAGAATGTAAGTGGCAGTTTTGAGTCAGCCAAGATAGATCCTGCTGAATCAATAAGAGTTCTGTTTCTTCTTTCAGCAACTCCATTTTGTTGAGGAGTTCTTGGAGCACTGTATTGTCTTTCTATCCCCTTGCTTTCACAGAAACAGGTCAAGGTGTGGTTCTTGAACTCTGTGCCCTGATCACACCATATGATCTTCACCTTTTGATTGCTTTGATTCTCTACCCTGAGAATGTAGGATTTGAGAATTTCAGCAGTTTCATCTTTAGTTCTCAAGAAGTATACCCATGAGAATCTGGTGTAGTCATCAGTTATCACAAGACAGTATGACTTCTTGCCCATTGACATGACATTTGTAGGACCAAAGAGATCCATATGTAGCAGTTGCAGTGGAGTGTCGTTTGTATTCAAGGTCTTGGGCTTGTGAGAGCTCTTGTGTTGCTTCCCCTTTAAGCATGCAATGCAGTGGTCTTCCAGCTGAAATTCTTTGTCAGGAATCCCTCTGACAAGATTATTCTTCACCAATTTGTTGATAGTTTTGATATTAACATGGCTTAATCTCCTGTGCCAGAGAGCTGATTCATCAACTAAGGCCTTTGATAAAAAGCAAGAAACACTCCCAGATGGAGTGACTTCATTCATGTCCAGTACATAGAGATTTTCTTTTCTCTGAGCAGTTAATAAAATGCTTTCTGGAGGAGGTGTGGATAAGCCTGGAGTCAGTACAAAACATTCTTTATCTGTGAAGAGCATCTAATGCTTTTGGTCACAGACCTGGGAAACACTCATGAGATTGAAGTCCAATTCTTTAACATAGTTGACCTTATCAATGCTCATTCTTTCGTTGGACACAGTTCCTTGTCCAGTAATGGATCCTCCTTTTGAGTCACTTCCAAAGGCAACATATCCTCCATTGAAATGTCTGAAGTTGGAGAGGATGGATCTGTTGCCTGTCATGTGCCTGGAACACCTACTGTCTACCACCCAGGTGTTATTCTTGTGACCTGGCTGTCCCTTCACATGATAGATTTCTAATTAGTAGGAGAAACCCAAGAGTCTGCAGACTTGAAAAAGATGGTTGTTAGTTTATCCTTTTCAGTATGTTTGCAGTCAATGGAACCAATGACAGTGCTTGGAGATGGTTTGGCTTTCCATTGCCTTGTTGGTGATTTTCTAGTTTTCCTCACATTATCAGCAACAGATTTTGCTACTAATGTTTCTGGCTTGTTGACAGTAGATCCTGCTGCTGATGGCTTTGTTGAAGTGACAACATTCTTTGCTGCTGAAGGCTTTGCTTTGGATTTTGCCTTATCAGCAGTGGACACTCTTGCTGCTGATGGCTTTGCCTTATCAGTAGCAGATTTTGCTGCAGAGGATTTTAGCTTATCAGCAGCAGACTTGGTTGCTGTTGAAAGCTTCTGCGTTGTTTTCTTGGGCTTAACTTGACTAACAACCGATGTATGCTGATCCTTCTTTACCCTTTGTCTTTGAGGGGCTTGATGAAGGATCTGGTTGAAGGGGTTAAACTTACAGTTTGCAGCAAAGTGGTCAGATTCACCACAAATGATGCAAGTTTGTTAAGATTTAGGCAGCTTCACTCTTGGGGGAGATAGAGACTCCCTGAACTTAGTTTCTTTGACCTCGTAGCTTCTTACCTTCTTGTTTTTATTAGTCTTTTCAAAGGCATGCTGCTTTGAATTTCTTTGGTATTCCAGGTAATGAAAGCAGGTGCTGGCAGTGTGGTTATATCTGCCACACACAAAGCATGATCTTGCTAGTTTGTCTCTTGAAAGGTAGACATAGTCCTTTCTTTGGAACAGATCCTTGAAGTTCCATGGATGAGATTTGTTATGTTCAAAAGAGGCTTCTTCTAGTGTCTTTTGAACATATGGAACTTTTTCTTCAGGCTTACGACATATATCAAATACCTTCCTCTTTGTGATCGGCTTTGACTGAAGCTTGGGGTTTGTGGGTCCTGATTTCTGTCCCTTTTCAATGTTTAGCTTTCTTCCACTGGAGGATAGCTGATCTTGATCTGTTGGAATGGTACAGGGGCTGGAACAGCTGGAAGAACAGCAGGAACTTCAACTCTATTCAGAACAGCTTCAGATGGGACTGCACTGGTTTCATCATGGTTTGAGTGGGTTGACTCAGATTCCGATGAGGTAGTGCAGTCTTCGACGAAAGGTTCATCCGTTGAAGGATCAAGGTTTCAGTTTGCAGTGTCAAGATTTGCAACATTGAAGCTTGGTTCGTATATGGCAATATAGTCAGCGGGAGGAGGAACAGCATTGTACTGATCATTGTTATACCCAAGTCCATTTTTTACCTTCTCATGGACTTGAATATCTAAAAGTCTTTGTAACTTTTTGGAGGAAAATTTATATTTTTCAACATGAACTTTCTGTTCTGCCAGTTCAGCTTTGGTAGCTTTTAGTTTGACCAGTAGATTATCAATCTGAGTTTCAAGATTAGTTTGTTCGTGTTTTAGCGATGAAATCTCTTTCTTAAGGCAGTTAATCTTTTCTTTATAAGTATATTCAACCTTTTTGAACTTAGATTTCATCTGATGAAACTCTTCATTTTGATCTATAAGGTTTTGGTTATGCTTTCTATAACCCAAAACTTTATCAATACAGGCTTGAGAGCAAAGATGTTCAAATACATGAGGTGGTATCTCTGTAGTGTCTGCCATCAGAGCTTGATTGTTGACAGGCTGTAGAACCAAAGACTGATTGCTACCAAATTATTCTAAGTACAAATGCTGCTGATAGGCTTATCAGCAGCATTCAACACTTGTTGCTGTTGATAGGCTTATCAGCAGCATCCAACACTTGCTGCTGCTGCTGATAGGCTTATCAGCAGCATTCAACACTTGTTGCTGCTGATAGGCTTATCAGCAGCATCCAACACAAGTTGCTGCTGATAGTCTTATCAGCAGCATTGTTCTCATCTCTGCTGCTGATAGCTCTATTCTCTGAAGACCAAACGTTGCAGCTGACTATCCATGTGAAGCACCTCTGACACCTGTCTGCAAAAGCAACTGCCACACTCCAAGCAGAAGGAACCTCAGTGGTGCAACCAATAAAGGACAATGACGCTCGTCTCCAAGCATGCAAACAATGATGCCTAAGAAGACGTTTCAGTAAAGTTATCTAGATTAGCCTTTGCGTGTAATTTAGATTAATAAACAAGATCAACGGCTTGTGTTAGATCTGATCCTTAGAATCAAGGGTCTGTCTTGATTCTAAGTTACTATAAATACTGTGTAAACACTTCAAAAAACGTGTGTCTTGTGCTTGCTGTGCTTTCATAGTGCTTCTTGATAGTGTTTTACTTGTAAACTTGTAATCTCAGAAGTTTAATACAACAGTGCATTTATCAGTATTCTTGCTGTTTAGTTGTTTACTTTGTTGGTTGTTATTGTTTCCGCCAATATCAACTAGAATAGAATCACCTTGTAATCTTACGATCCTACAAGTGGTATCAGAGCAAGGGCATTGAAAGGCAATACATTGCTCCAAGAACCCCTCAACAAAATGGGGTTGCTGAAAGAAGAAATAGGACTCTGATTGAATCAGCAAGATCTATGCTGGCTGACTCAAAGCTGCCCCTTACTTTCTGGGCAGAAGCAGTAAGCACAGCTTGTTATGTGCAGAATAGAGTCCTTATTGTTAAGCCTCTCCAGAAAACACCCTATGAACTATGGCTCAAAAGAGTTCCCTACATTGGCTTCCTGAAGCCCTTTGGATGTCCATGTACCATCCTTATCACACATGGAGTTCTTCCTAAATTCGGTGCAAAGTCTGATGAAGGTTACTTTGTGGGCTACTCCTCTCAATCAAAGGCCTACCGAGTGTTCAATTCTAGGACTCAGATTGTGGAAGAATCTGCTAATGTGGAATGCAGGGAACATGTTGTATGTGAACAAGGCAAAGGTCCTAACTGGCTTTTTGATATAGACTCCTTCACCCAGATATTTGAGCCTCTCATTTTCTCAAATATGGAGTGTTCTTCTTCAAAATCAACATCTTCTGCCTCAACCTCTTCTACTGACTGGATTTTCCCAGTCCCTACATCAGGATGAAAAGGCCATCCATTGATCCTCCATCAGTGGCAGAAGCTATTGAAGTCGGTACAAGTGAAGCCAGTACTTCCAACACCACAAGCAACAATCTCTCTGACCAAGAAATCTTTAATGAAGCCTCCTCAATCCATGCTGAAGAGGCCTCCGATGCTAATACTGCTGACAATGGGGAACACAATGATCAGAACCTCCAAGCTCCTCTCCTCACAACTGAAGACAATCCTGATCTAAACCAAAGTAATCTTGAAGAGGGAATACGGCTGGATGTGATACCAGCACAGAGAATAAACAAAGAGAATCCTCTGGAAAACATCATTGGCCAAGTCCACACAGGTATCCAGACAAGAAGTAAGTCTCATGAAGAAAACATTTGTTTGTTCTCTTGCTTTCTATCTCAGGTGGAACCCAAGAAGATTGATGAAGCTCTCAAGCACAACAACTGGATTGAAGCAATGCAGGAAGAGTTGCTGCAATTCAAAAGACAAGATGTTTGGAAGCTTGTTGATCTTCCACCTGGTCAAACAGCCATTGGAACAAGATGGGTCTTCAGAAACAAGCAAGATGAAAGGGGCATCGTGGTCAAGAACAAAGCCAGACTGGTAGCTCAAGGCTACACTCAAGAAGAAGGCATTGACTATGATGAAGTCTTTGCTCCTGTGGCCCATCTGGAAGCCATCAGAATCTTTCTGGCATATGCTGCATCCAAAAACTTTATGATCTATCAAATGGATGTGAAGAGTGCCTTCTTGTATGGAAAGATTGGTGAAGAGGTCTATGTCAAACAGCCTCCAGGCTTTGTGGATCATGCACATCCAAATAAGGTCTTAAAACTGGACAAAGCTCTCTATGGGTTACACCAAGCCCCAAGAGCCTGGTATGAAACTTTATCTGGATATCTACTTAGCAACAACTTCAGAAGGGGGGCCATTGATCAGACACTCTTCATCAAAGATGAAGGGGGAGAAATTTTGTTGGTCCAGATTTATGTTGATGACATTATCTTTGGATCTACAAGAAAGAAGCTCTGCAAAGACTTTGAAGTTCTGATGCATTCCAAATTTGAAATGAGTTCAATGGGTGAACTAAATATCTTTTTAGGACTTCAAGTCAAACAGGTACCAAATGGAATCTTCATAAGCCAATCCAAGTATGTCAAAAGCATCTTGGAGAGGTTCAAAATGGCTGACTGCTCTGCTGTAAGAACTCCTATGCAAGTGCACCATCAATTATCTCCGGATAAAGAAGGACAAGACACTGATCAACATCAGTACAGAGCAATGATAGGTTCTCTCATGTATCTCACTGCCTCAAGACCAGATATCATGTTTGCAGTTTGTCTCTGCGCAAGATTTCAAGCAGCTCCAAAAGTGTCTCATCTTCAAGCTGTCAAAAGGATCCTTAGATACCTAAAGGGAGCTCCAAAACTTGGGCTATGGTATCCAAAGAATGGAAATGTCAATCTCTATGCCTACACTGACAGTGACTATGGGGGTTGTAACTTGGACAAAAAGTCCACATCTGGGGGATGTCAATTTCTTGGAGGAAGGCTCATCTCATGGCAATGCAAAAAGCAAACATGTGTCTCTACTTCAACAGCTGAAGCAGAATACATTGCAGCTTCAAGCTGCTGTGCACAGGTCATCTGGATCAAAAATCAAATGCTTGACTATGGAATGACCTTCATGCAGACTCCAATTCACATTGACAACATGAGTGCAATCTCTATCACGAATAATCCAGTGCAGCATTCCAAGACTAAGCACATCGACATCAGGTATCACTTTATCAGGGATCAAGCTGAGAAAAGGAGAATTGTATTATCCAAGGTTCACACAAATGAGCAATATGCTGATTTGTTCACTAAACCTTTTGATGAAGCAAGATTTTGATATCTAGTTGAATCAATTGGCATGATGAACTTTGAATAAGACATATCTCAATTTTTATCCTTCCTTGTAAATATGTCTATGTTTTTGTTCTTAATAAAAGGTTATAGTCAGCAGCACTTTTTCACTGCTGACAGATTTACTCTTCAGCAGCAAAGTCCTTGCCACTGATCGCTTTAAGTTATCAGCAGGAACAAGTTTCCTGCGGATAGCTTTAAGGCGGTCAGCAGCAACCTTTTTGCTGCAGAATGAATACAACAGTCAGCAGCTACCAAATCTGCTGCTGAAAGACTTAACTATCCGCAGCAACCAAGTTTGCAGCGGATAGCTCACCATCAGCAGCAACCAAGTTTGCTGCTGATGGGTAAAACAAGTCTACATTAAGTTTTACCTGCGGTAAAAAAACTACTCTCAGTCTTTACCATGACTGCTCGAGTGCTTTACAGCTGTAACAATGAAAAGTGAAACAGGTTGTACTGTACAAGTAAGGTTGCTTTTTCTTCGTCTGCCGTTATATCACAATTTCAAACTTTCCCACAACCTCTTCATATTCAATTTCAAACCCTAAACCCATCACTTTCTCTCCCGTCCCCACAACATTCAAAGCCCTAAATAATTAACCACCATTCAAACACCCTTCTCTCTTCCCTCCAAATCCACAACAATGGCAGGCGCAGACATAAACAACCCCAACGACAAGTTTTCCCCATATCACAACCTCACTGCATGCCTAATAAAGGGCAAGAAATCTAAAGGTTTCAACGATATGATCGACTTCCTTTGTCGGTTCAAAATCCTCCATGCCCTAACAGTCAACCCAACCATCTACACTTCCCACATGGAAGATTTTTGGAGCTCAGCCGTGTATTCTACTGAACAGGGCACTCCCCAAATCAGAGGCACAATAGACGGCAAGGAGATGATTATCACTGAAGCAAAGCTCCGCCAACACCTCAAGCTTCAGGATGAAGGGGACGCCACCTCTTACCCAAGATACGTATACATGAGGACCTTTGTATCCATAGGGTACACTGGGAATCAAACAGAGTATACGATAGAGAAGGCACTCATGGGTCCCAAATGGAAATATCTCTGCCACACTCTTCTCCAATGCATATCCCAGAAGAGAAGTGGCTGGAACCAACTCAGCTCCGGACTTGCGTCGGCAATTCACGGTATGATAACTGGGGCGGGTTTCAATTTTTCTCACCTCATTCTTGAAGGTTTGAGATACAACCTTCAAGAAGGGGTGAAATCTCAGTTCTTCATGTACCCAAGATTCTTGAAAGAAGTGTTCAATATTGAACACCAAGATCTTTCAAAACTGCAAGAATCTACTCAATTCGGGGACATAAGAACAACATTTTTCAAAGCATGAGAACAGTTTCATCAAAGTTCTCAGGGGCCGATGTTCCATTGTTGTCTACAATGTTGAACACGCAAAGTGCCCAGGGTGACAGTTCAGCAAACCCAGCTGATACTGATCCCACACCCTCCACCTCACTGCCACAAACTCAAACTACTGCTTCCTTTGATCGAACCCCTGTGCATTCTACTGAGGATGTACAGGCACATAATCTACTCACCCCCAGTTTGATTGCTCAACCGGAACACAGGGCCCCGGTTGCAGCCAAATATACAAGGAAGAGGGGCAAGAAAACTCCTTCTTCTCTTGCCTCCAAGGCCCAAACCCAAGCCAACATCCCTCACTCAGAATCACAACATTCTAGTGAGAATATCATAAGGGAAAGCCACACTGTTAGGGAGACTCCTTCGGAAGTCTCTTTATTAGGATTAGGATCACTTCCCGGATCCATAGAACAGCCCTTTGAGCCATTCCTATCTTCTTTGGACTTAAGTGTTAAGGAACCTGACCAAAGTGATGTACCTTCTCCAACTACCACTATCAAGGAGATACTGATTGGTCTTGCTTCCGAAACACCCAACCCAAGTTCTTCACCCTTGAAGGTCCACTCTGGGAGTAATGATGGAGTGGATGTGGAAGAGGCTGTCACTACTGCTGGTCCATCAACTGACCAGGAGGACAGTGACAACATCTTTAAGACCTCAACCACGGCAACTCATGGTGAGGGTGTTTCCTTGGAAACTCCCCTCACTGAGAGGAATCCCAGGAGCCAAGAAACCGCGGGTGATGGGGATGATGAGGCTCGGCCTACGGCCCCATCTGGGTCCAAGGATTCCACAACTGTGGATGAGGACAGACTGAAACTTCATAACTTGGAATTGACGGCCAGGGTGGCTATGCTAGAGGCTGAAGTGTCCAAACTACGACACCAAGTCTCTATGCATGAAGCCCATCAATGCCCAACTTTAGCCACTCCCTCTCTTGTATCAGTAGGCACCCAAACTGATGCCTACCTGTCTACTGATGCAACCAAAAAGGGGGAGATGGTCTCTATGGAAGAAGATAAAGACAGTCTTGACGACTGGATTTAAGAGCAGGTTGTACTTTAAAGCTCACTATTCAAGCCAGCCTTTGTCCAAATTCATGACTTGCCAGTCCCAGATAATGAAGACGAAGAGACATCTGAAGACTGGAAGTTGGTCGTCAGGGCTGTCGATGAAATGCTGAATGATGTTGAAGACACAGAACAAACAAATACATCATTCAGCATCCTTCCTGAAGCAGCAGCCATCATTGGTCAATCCTCAAACCCCCAACTATTAAGATCATCAAAAAAGCTAGAATTTGACTCCATTCTAGCTTGGGGGTATGATGGATCATCTGAGAGGTTTTGGATTGGATGGAAGTTCAGCGGAGTAGAAGAGCTGAACTGGAACTCTCTCAATGCCCTCCAAGTCCTACATCTGCATTTAACTAACTGCATCAACACCTCAACAGATCTCTCAGCAGAACTTGCCATTGGCAGGTTCCATGACCTGATGGAGGATAATCTACCCAGGTTCCAAAGATTCCTACAAGCAGCACATCGGGTAGCTTATCCTGAATCCTCTGCGGCCGCAGAAAGGAGACTGACTCCTAGCAATCTTGAAATAACAAGGAGCAGTCTTCTCACTGAAGAAGAAGTTCTGGGCCTTCGAAGATTCCTGTATGCCTTCCTGGTCAAGGACTTGGACGTGCTAGGTTGGGTGAGCACTAAGTCCCTTGACCACACTCTCCTGCTCAGCAACGGCTCCTCTCTCATCATCAACACCAGGAACATTCTTCAGCTGCCCTCAGACTTCCTATTCAAGATTTTTCAGCTCAGAGCCAACATCTGCAATATTAACTCACTGGAGAGCCTGGCAATGATGGTCATCATCAAAGCCCATCTTGAAAAAGAAGGACTGATTCCTCAAGAAGAGACTGTGTCAACGTCTGATACTGACTCCAACTCTGATACTCCACAAGTTGACATCACATCTGCAGCTTTTGGCACAAGATCTTCCATCAGGGATCAGCTGAGGGAAATAGAAGGTCCTGAGTGTCAACTTGATGAAGACAGTGACCGTCCCTTTTCAATCGCTCAACATGCCAATGAAGCTGAGGCAGAGATCCCAATAGCAGCATCATCATCTGCTGTTGTGATCAGTGAAGCTGAAGCAGAGGCACCCAATGTAAACAAATGAAAGGGAATCATGACTGATGAAGATGAAGAGAGGCTGCTAAAAGAGAAAAGAGAGAGGGAAGAGAAAAGAAGAAGAAGAGAGGAAGAGGAGATGGCTGACCTGAAAAAGGCTCACGAAAGAAAAACAGCCATTCTCCTAAGAGAACAAACCATCCAGCTGTATGCTAAACAACTGGATGAGCTAAAAAGAAAGATTCCTGCAGTTGACCAGATTGAAGAAGATGCAGCTCTTGCTCTTCAACTGCAGGAACAATTCAATAAAGAAGAAGAAGACTTGGAGAAGAAGAAGAACGAAGAAGCTAAGTTCAGAGTAACCGATTCTGAATTAGCAAAAGAATTAAGGGAGGAGTGGACTGAAGCTCTGATCTCTCAAGGTGAGGATGCAGACTACCTTGAGAAACTTTTAAACAAAGAGATTTACAGAGCCTTCATGGGTCAGCAGGGTCAATTGGCTAGCAAGAAAAAGGCTGAAGAAGAAGAAAAAGTCAAGCTACAGTCCAAGAAGACCATTGCACTGAATAAAAGAACCCATGAAGAAAGGAAGGTCATGATTGACTTCCTTAAGGCTAGAGGAGATAGTGGAAAGAGGCTAGGTCCCATGAATTTCATGAACCTGCAAGCCCTCTACTTCAAAGTTAAAAAGGATGAGGAAGAAAGACTAGGGAAGAAGGCCTCCAAGAAAAGGGTACTTATCAAAGAAGAAGAAAAACCAAAGACAAAGAAACCCAAGCCTTCTCCCTCACCTACCTCTTCCTCAGTCCACCATCCTTCCACTCTCCTCCCCAAACCTTCCACTCCTCCACCCAACAAGTCCAAATCATCCCACCCAGCTCCCACTCATCAACAACCTCCCTTAAAGAAATCCAAATCCTCATCTGAACCTGAAGACTCAAGAAATATAGTTGAATGGGTCTACAATCCACAGGATCAAAGGTTTGAGATCTTCAGGGGGAGAACTGAAAGAAGAAGATCTACATACAGGTCTGTTGATGAGATTCTGCAACTACCAGATTCAGACCTAAAAAGAATTTTGGAGCTGGGTGAAGCTCATGAGCCTGCAAATGAGAGAGGGAAACATCTTATGCTAGCAATCAGACATTATTTCAACCCTAGCAAAGATGTGTTCGTGAATGTCAAACCACTCAAGTCCCACTCTCCATTTGTATCTTGGTCCTACAATGCTGATTTGGATGAATTCACTCTGATTGATGTAAAGAAGCAGCAGATGAGATGTTCAAGCAAAGCAATCTACAAAATGCCACACAAAGACATCAAGACTCTGTCTGAACTTCCACTAAACAATCCCAGCAAGGATTCAAGAGGCTATGAGGTTGAAAGGATAGTCAGCCACATGCAAAAGCTTCAGCAGCAAAGTAATTAGAAGAATTTTGGTTGCATCAGTCTAGGGGGAGTTTGTAGAACCAAAGACTGATTGCTACCAAATTATTCTAAGTACAAATGCTGCTGATAGGCTTATCAGCAGCATTCAACACTTGCTGCTGCTGATAGGCTTATCAGCAGCATCCAACACTTGCTGCTGCTGATAGGCTTATCAGCAGCATTCAACACTTGTTGCTGCTGATAGGCTTATCAGCAGCATCCAACACAAGTTGCTGCTGATAGTCTTATCAGCAGCATTGTTCTCATCTCTGCTGCTGATAGCTCTATTCTCTGAAGACCAAACGTTGCAGCTGACTATCCATGTGAAGCGCCTCTGACACCTGTCTGCAAAAGCAACTGCCACACTCCAAGCAGAAGGAACCTCAGTGGTGCAACCAATAAAGGACAATGACGCGCGTCTCCAAGCATGCAAACAATGATGCCTAAGAAGACGTTTCAGTAAAGTTATATAGATTAGCCTTTGCGTGTAATTTAGATTAATAAACAAGATCAACGGCTTGTGTTAGATCTGATCCTTAGAATCAAGGGTCTGTCTTGATTCTAAGTTACTATAAATACTGTGTAAACACTTCAAACAACGTGTGTCTTGTGCTTGCTGTGCTTTCATAGTGCTTCTTGATAGTGTTTTACTTGTAAACTTGTAATCTCAGAAGTTTAATACAACAGTGCATTTATCAGTATTCTTGCTGTTTACTTGTTTACTTTGTTGGTTGTTATTGTTTCCGCCAATATCAACTAGAATAGAATCACCTTGTAATCTTACGATCCTACACAGGCAGTTCTTCATATTGGAAGCTCCAGTCGAACTCAGAAGTTCCAACAGTTGCACAGGCTGCAGTTTGAACTGGAGGAGTAGCTTCTTCTTGTTGTTGTTGTTGTTGTCTGGGTTGTGCTTGGTGAGCTTGTCTTGACTGAGGAGTAGCTGGATTTGCTCTTGGTGCCTTGCATTCTCTAGCAAAGTGACCCAGTAGGTTACAGTTGTAACATCTTAGTTTGCTTTTATCCAAGCCAACTCTGGTGTTGGAGTTGTTACATGGAATGGGTCTTCCGGTTCTAGATTAGAACCTTTTTGCTCTTATAGAGAGCATGGCATACGAGTGTTGTATGTCCATTTCTTCTAAATCACCTGGATGAAAGCATTCCAGATCCTCCTTGATAAAGGACATGTTGCTTGAGTTTTTAGAAACAAAAGCAGCAGAGGTTGATGTTTGAGGAGGAACTTCTAGGAGAAATGGTGAGCTGTTTGTTTGAGAGATTGGAGTTTGGGGATGAGTGATGATGGGAGGATAATAGTTGCTTGAACTAGGACCTGAGTGCTCAGAATGGAGGGCAGAGGAGGTGGTGGTGGATGTTGACGTTGTTTAGTTGAGCTTCTTTCTTTTGCCTGAATCATCTCTAGCTCATAGGTTTTTAGCATTCCAAAGAGCTCAGTCATCTGGAGAGTCTTCAGATTCTCAGTTCTTCTGATTGACACTGTGTAAAGTGTCCAGCAGCTTGGTAGAGACCTGATGAACTTCTTGAGAATATCTTCATTATCTAGCTTCACCTTTGAGCACTGCAGCTCTCCTACAAGATAAGTAAATCTGTTGTATAGAATAGTTAGAGGCTCACCTTCCTTCCAGGCGAAGTTTTCATACTGCTGCTTCAGGATGTCTCTTCTGTTTTCTTTGACTTCCTCAGAGCCAGCAAAAAACTTTTCAAGAGCCTCCCAGAGCTCTTTAGTAGTTTTGTAACTTCTGAAGTTATGAAAAAATTCATTTGGAAGACATATTTGGATAGCTCCTAGTGCCTTGAAGTCCACCTCCATCTTCTTTATGTCCTCTTCTGAGTACTTGGAGGGCTCCTTTGGAACTGGTGGTCCTCCAGAGTCAACAGAGGCCACCATGGGAGTGTAGGGTCCATCCCTGATGGATTTCCACATTCCGTACTCCTGATAGCAGAAAAAACTTTCCATACGATTTTTCCACATGTCGTAGTCTTCCCCAGATACCAATTTGGTGGTCGGTTGATGCTGCCGATGTCTTCAAATCCGTTGCTCTGTGCCATCTTTGTTCTTGGTGACTTGATGAAAGAGAGAGAGTTTAGAATAGAACCATAAGTGATTAAACAAGTGTGAGTTTGTTTAATCTGAGCCAAAGCTCTGATACCACTTGTAGGATCGAGAAATTACAAGATGGTTCTGTTCTTAGTTGAAATTGGCGGAAACAATAACAACTACACAAATGTAATCGAGTAAGCAGAAAGAATACTTTTAAGAACACTATTGTATTAAGCTTTTGCAGATAAACGATTACAATTGAAACTCAATCAAAAAGCACAAAAAGCACACTTACAAGCTGATACTGATCACACACCCTCTACCTCACATCCTAAACAACAGTCTGCTTCTACCATTCGAATCCCTTTGCATACTACTAAGGATGCACAGGCAAAAAAATTACTTATACCTGTTTTGGATGTTATCGTTCAACTGGAACACAGGGCCCCGGTTGCAACGGCATATACTAGAAAAGGGGGCAAGAGAACTCCTTCTTCTCCTGCCTCCAAGGCCCAAACCCAACCTAACAGCCCTCACTCAGAATCACAACATTCTGATGAGAATATCATAAGGGACAGCCACATTATTAGGGTGACTCCTTTGGATGTCTCTCTATTAGGATCAGGATCACTTCCCGGATCCATAGAACATCCCCCTGAGCCTTTCCTTTCTCTTCTGAACTTAAGTGTTGAGGAACCTGATCAAGATGATGCACCTTCTCCAACTACCACTATCTCGGAGGTACTAATTGATCTTGCTTCCAACACCCAACCTAAGTTCTTCTACCCTGAAGGTCTACTCTAGGAGTTATGACAGAGTGGACGTGGAAGAGGCTGTCTCTACTGCTGGTCCATCAAATGACCAGGAGGACAGTGACAACATTGCTAAGACCTCAACCACGCCAACTCACAGTGAGGATGCTTCCTTGGAAACTCCCCTCACAGAGAGGAATCCCAGGTGCCAAGAAACCATGGGTAATGGGGATGAAGAGGCCAGGCCTAAGGCCCCATCTGGATCCAAGGATTCCACAACTGTGGATGAGGACAGACTGCAACTTCATATCTTGGAATTGACGGCCAGGGTGGATATGCTAGAGGCTGAAGTGTCCAAACTAAGACACCAAGTCTCTATGCATGAAACCCATCAATGCCCAACTTTTCCTACTCCCTCCTTTGTATCAGTGGGCACCCAAACTGATGCACATTTGTCCACTGATGCAACCAAAAAGGGGGAGATGGTCCCAATGGAGGAAGACTCAGACAGTCTTGTTGACTGGATTCAAGAGCAGAATGTATTTCAAAGTACAAGATGGCTGTTATTGAAGCATTTTTTTTGGTTGAAAGAATAGTTAGAAACATGCAAAAGCTTCAGCAACAAAGGCAGTAAGAAAATTTTGGTAGCATCAGTTAAAAACTAGTATAACCCCATTACTAACTTGAAACCCACTTGTTTCAACTTATTTCTAAAATATTATTTTCACCACAATATTATTTAGAAATATTTATTTATTTGAAAACGAAACCCGGATTTTGGTTCGTTACACTAATCCATTCTGTTTGCTTTAAAAAGTACAGATTTGACGAATCAAAACCTTGGTTTGCATTCCGCCCAAGTTTTGTGACCATCCGCTTCAACCCATACTTAATTTGTTGTCAAGTGCATCGCCAACTGCTTGCCCTCTTATCTTACCAAGTACTTCACATGAAGATGGTGCTTAACCGCCTGATTAGGGGTGCTAAACTGGTCGTGTTCGCATGTTGACGGGTTCAACCTGACACGGACTGGAAAATCGTGTTATACACATGATTCCGAACACGACATGAATTTTTGCGGGTAGACACGAACATGGCTCGTTTAACCCGAACTTTTATTTTTAACTTTTGCATATTAATACTTTAAGATTAGAAATGTAGAAAAAAAATACAAATGTATATCAAATTCTCTTTTATCGTTTATATTTTGGATAAAATATCCAAGCACTTTAAGTTATGACAAAACACATTTAAAAAAAAAAATTAAAATTAACGGTCAATTCATGAGGTTAAACTCGAAAACGTCTCGAACTCGTTTATACAAAACCTTAACATGCAAATTTTGTGTTAGGTTTGTTTTGTGTTTTTGTGTCGTGTCCACACCACTACACCTGATGCACCAGCAATGAAAATACACTCTTAGTTCTTTATTTGTTGGGGTTTTGGTGGTCAGTTTGGAGTTCACGGTTGACTCAAGTTCTGGGCTACAAATAGCCTGGGTGCACCAGATCAGTATAACACTTATCCGACTAGGTGTGCTGACTCGCCATTTTGAAAGCTTGATCACCAAGCTTTATCTTTCCTTCATCATGATTCATGAGCATTCATGATATGGGTAGTTAGCGAATGGTAAATTTTAAGTACCGTTTTTTCAAGTAGATGGTTATTTTAGGAGACATTAGATGAGTGTGAAATGAATTAAAAATGACAAACAACATGAAAAGGTCATAATGATATTTTTATTTCACTTGTTTGACACATTGGTTCGGAATTGCCATCTTTGAGTTGGTTGCAACACTAGCAAAAACATCCTGCAAAAATAATTCCTATAAGCTAGTTTCATCATATTTCTTTGTGTTAGGATCAGCCAAATAATATTCGTTTCTTACAGAAAGCACCTAACTTTTAAGATTCGATTTATGCTCTTAAAAAGGTTGAGCTGGCCTTGGACAATTTGGTATATATATACGTTAGTGTTGAAAAAAATTTGCATGTACACTTTATTTTCATCATTTGTCAGTAAGTCTCTTTGAAAACCTGTAATCCACAGGCTAGGTTTTTGTACTTCAAACAAACGTTATAAGAAATTGCAAAATAAAATGCGTTACACGAAATTTTCTTGATTTGTGGGTCAAGTTTTGTACACTTGGATGCAGTTTTGAGTCTGGGTGAAACTATAGGGCTTTTCTTTACACCGTGAGCGGTTAAATTTTCTATTAGGGAGGTGGGAGTGATACCCTTCCACTTCAAACTACTCTCTTAAACCCACCAATGAGGATATGCCATCCAATTTTGACAAACTACCCTTCATGGTGGGGTGGTACCTCCAAACTACCATCCCAAACTTGGTCTTCTCCCCTTTCTTTCGGCGGGTTCAAAAACCCGCTAATTTACCCGCTAGTAACCAGCAAACTTAGCAGCTGGGAGTGGGAGTGGTACCCGCTTTAGCTGTTAATTACCCGCCTCCCTACCCGCTGGGCACTCCCATCTCCCTTAGTACTAGTGTCTAGCATTGTTATTTTCTTATAGTCCGAGGCACAAGTAGCTGAAGCTATTGCAATGATCCTAGTTGAAAAGTACTCCACTTATGGAGGTTCATGGATTAAAAGATTTTTTTCGTGATTAAAAAAGTTCTTATTTCAGCGATTTGTGATGATTCATTAAATAAAATGGATTAACAGATTTTCTTCACTATTTTTGTCACTATAGGTAACATGAATGACACAAACACTAAAGAAAAGCACACTAAATGACGATATTTGTTGTTTTAAAATAAAAAAAGTTAATTATTTATATTTAGTTATACATAAAATAAAGTATTAAGCGATCATAATGGCTTTACTACTTAATTATATATTAAATTATTATTTACTCTCGAAGTCAAAAAAGGAGTAAAAAGATAAAATACTACAATTTAACAAAAACAAATGAGAGAAAACTTGACTAAGTATATATAAAATGCGTGTGGGCAGCAACAAAAATGGAAATGGACCGGCACATAGGTTGTGGGGTGTAAATGCACACACCAGCGGGTATAGGGGTATAGGGGGATCCAGTGGATAGATCACACGAGCTTTGATGGGTAGCCAAATGGTGGTCACTTCTTCAAACTCCGGTGGTATCCTGCACAATGTAATAACGCGTTAGGGCTTTACAGTAAGGGAATAATCCCTGTATCGGCCCTTCGGTATGAGAATAAGTTCTGGCCCTCCCCTGATAGGGAAAAAAAGCCCGGCCCCCCAGCGTTTTTTTTCAAGCTTCGCCACTGACGGGACCACTGCATGGTGGGGTTTCATCTGGCACGACATACTCTGATCATTCTATGGAGAATCCTTCTGTGCGCACATGTGTTTCTGTCTTCTTGTGAAGTATTGTCAGACATGTTCCTTTCGCGCACAAGCTACGTTGCGTGCGGCAAGTATCCTTCCGCGAGGGGTCTTACGTCTTCACGGGGTAACCAACCCTGAATTTTTTTTCATTTTCGTATGTAATATATATTATAGTTTTTCGACCAACTCTATATACTATTGAGATTTTTAAACTTACTCAGAAAAAATCTATGTATAGATATTGTATATATAAAATAAAGTGAAAATAAAAAATAAAGTATCAAACTCGATTAAATACTTTAGTTATAATTATAAAATGGTTATTAATAATGTATCACCTTTTCATGGTCACCGTAATGTGAGAAACCTTCTCTTTAGTGCTACTAATTGCAACGAAAGTTATCATTAGTTATTTGATCGGATCTCGCCCGAAAACATCTAGTTAAGAGACATTGGAACACTGTGACCGACCCGGTTGTAATTGATGAGTTTGAAGAGAGAGAGCCCAACACGAAAAGGGTGGAACACTTCTTTATCCGTATGTATGTATATATATTCTATTCCGTTACTTACAAAACCCAATTGTAACATTTTATGCATAAGGTACAAGCTTCTATGCAATCCATTACATCTTTCTCAAACGCACACTTTTCTCACACTGTTCTCTACTTTCTCTCCTTTCACACCACTTGCGTATCTCTACGTCATGCTACCAACGGTAATTTTCGGCCACCACTCGAACACCAACGACAGCCACCATCGAACCGTCCATCGCTGAAAGTAGGATTAGATGAATTTCGAAAGGAAAAGGAAGTTGAGTATGGTCCACGTCGTTGACGAATCCTCATCGACTACCAAATTAACAGAGCAAACGGTGGAGCAGCCGTTCACGACATCAAGTGGGTATGTCTCTGGTGAACAACTTGAATGGACGCGCTTACTCACAGAGGTATTACGATATCTTGGAGAAGGGGAAAACCCTACCAGTTTCACATCAAAAAGAAGAATTTCTCAAGCACTCAAAGAGAATAAAACCTTAATTTTGGTCAGTCAAACCAGTTGTGGTAAAGTATTCGGGTTAGTCCAATTCGTCCATTCTAACTCAATATTCAGTTTGGCTGACTTTTACTTCTAATCTGCATATGAGTTAGTGGATTTGTTGTAATATTATGGTGTTCGATTGTTTTGTGGATGTAACTTTCTGAAAAGGATTGTGTGAATTTCGAATTAATTTCTGCTGTTTGCTAACAAATTATAGTGAAATAATCATGGAACTCAGGTGATTTATTCCCATCAAAGTAATATGTGTGTGCAAATGCATATTGAAAATATTTATTGCATAACTGCATATAATGTGTTTGATGATTTCTCTAAGAGATGAACTTTTGAGGTTGTGCTTTGGTATGCATCCCTTTAATGAAATGTAGGAGCATGTTTTAGTAACTATAGATAAAATTCTATGTGTCGGTGTATGTAGCTAGTACGCATGAGGGTGTTTCTGAGTACTTAGCTTGTACACCAGATTGGTCTCGTGTACTTAATAAGTACGCAAGGCTTTTGCCCTACGTACTTGTTAAGTACGCATGACCAATCAACTGCGTACTTACTAAGTACGCATGTGATGTTCCTTCCCCTATAAATAGAAGACATGTCTTCATTTGTAGGTGCAACTCTGGAACTAGGTTGAGAGGTGTCCGGGCGGGATGAGCTCTCTCGCCCCTGGACCGTGAGCATAGACGAGAGATGTGTACTCCTTCGGTATGTTGTCTGTAATACGGGATGACTTCTTTATTATGGATTACGTATCATTTGATTCTATTGTCTTTTGTGTTTGCTTTTCTCTATCTCGTTTCTTTGTTCCTACACGAATCGACAGATAGATCTTTGTTTTTACGCTGTGAAAAGAGGCTCCCGGGACCTACAATTAGTATTAGAGCCTCGTGTTCGTTGATTTGTTTTCCAGATTCGAGTTTTAGGGTTTTTGAGCAGATCTGAGTCATGTTCTGTTCGTAACTTTTTCGCCCAAAAATCCTTAAATTTGTCTTAGATATCGCTTCATTTGGTGTTTGGAAGGTTAGGGGTTTGTTAGAAGATTATTTCTAAGCTTTTGGAAGCATCAATTTCTCAGATCCAACACTTTTCGAGCATTTTCATCAAGATTCGTCAAGAACGTTGCTGTACTGAATAAGTACGCAAAACCAGCTTTTCTGTGTACTTACTAAGCACGCATGGGTTTGCTGTGCGTACTTACTAACTACGCATGAAGATATGAGCATTTCTCTGCGCACTTAACAAGTACGCATGGGTACTTGGCTTTGCGAACTTACTAAATACGCAGGAACACCCTACATGTGCGTATTTACTATGTACGCATGAACTAGCATCTGGGATTAAAAAAAAGTAGGCAACAAGTATTTGTACGCTTGTTTCAGGCCATTTTTGAGAAGATACTGATTTTGTTTTTTCGGGACCGAAATTTTATGTGTCTTAGCGAAACAAGGACGAGATTTTTGTTGGATGATACCAATTGTCATACATTGGTGAAGTGTTCAAACCTGAAAATGTTGGGAACGAGTATCCGGGATACTTCTTTAATAAGGAATGAATGCTGAATTATTTGAGCAATTGGGTTATCATCGACTAAAAGTCTCGTTTTATTTGTGAAGATGTTGCTGCTTTTGGATCTTTGGAAAAAGAATCATATTGTTTAGGTATTCAAACTTGAATAAACATAACTTGGGAGGCAAAGGATGAAAGTGCTTAATCCTAGCCACCCCCCTCATCCTAGCCATTTCACTCTTACAATACAAAGAAATTTGGGAGGGGCAGGGGGGAGGGAGAGGGAGAGGGAGAGGGAGAGGGAGAGGGAGAGGGAGAGGGAGAGGGAGAGGGAGAGGGAGAGAGAGATATTTTTCTTTAGATCTGTAAGCACCCAAACCTAGAACCCTACTTGTTGGCATTTCGACAAGCACAATAGTTATAGACATCAAATAGTCTCATAAATGCAGCGGAAATAACGTCAAACACTTATCCGACGTCAAAACCCTGTAAACAAACATCCAGACATAAGTACTAAATTCAAACAAAATGATAGTAGTTCGGGAATGCCATAAACCCACACACACGTCCGGGTAACCGCTTGCCTATCCAAGACCCGCCCGAGTACTTCCCCTTGGGGAGCACCAGTGCTATTCGTAAAGAAGAAAGATGGAAGCATGAGGATGTGTACTGACTAGCGGGAATTGAACAAGCTAACTATAAAGAACAGATATCCATTGCCTAGAATAGACGATCTATTCGATCGGCTACAAGGAGCCAAGTACTTTTCAAAGATCGATCTTAGATTAGGATATCATCAGTTAAAGGTACAAAAAGAGGACGTACCTAAGACTGCTTTTAGAACCCGATATGGTCACTATGAAATCCTGGTCATGTCATTTGGTCTAACGAATGCCCCTACAACATTTATGGACCTAATGAACATAGTTTGTAAACCATTCCTTGATAAATTTGTCATCGTTTTCATCGATGATATTCTTATCTATTCCCGAAGCCAGGAAGAACATGCTGAGCATCTCAAATTCATTTTGGAAACCGTGAGAAAAGAAAGATTGTACGCTAAGTTTTCAAAATGTGAATTTTGGAAACAAGAAGTACAATTTCTTGGGCACGTGGTGAACGAGCAAGGAATACAAGTAGATCCAAGTAAAATCGAAGCTGTTATGAAATGGGAAGCCCTAAAGACTCCAACAGAGATTAGAAGCTTTCTTGGACTAGCTGGCTATTACAGAAGATTCATTAAGGACTTCTGCAAGATAGCTACACCTTTGACTGCTCTAACTCAGAAGGCAACAAAGTTTGAATGGGGCACAAAACAGGAAGAAGCTTTCAACATTCTCAAGGATAAGCTTAGTCATGCACCAATCTTAGCACTACCTGAAAAAAATGATGACTTCATCATCTATTGTGATGCTTCCCAAAATGGTCTGGGTTGTGTGTTGATGCAGAGAGACAAGGTTATTGCCTACGCATCACGCCAACTTAAAGTTCATGAGAAGAACTATACTACGCATGATCTTGAATTAGGTGCCATAGTGTTTGCTCTAAAGATTTGGAGACACTATCTATATGGTACTAAATGCGAAATATATTCAGACCATAAAAGCCTCTAACATATTTTTAATCAAAAGGATTTAAATATGAGGCAAAGGAAGTGGATGGAACTCATCAATGACTATGACTGTGAAATCAAATACCATCCTGGGAAGGCAAACGTAGTAGTATGTAAGGCCCCTATTCCCGGGTAATCTCACTTGTTGGATTTACTCATAAACATAGTCATTAATTACTGAACTTTTAATTAAAAACATTCAAACACAGCGGAAACATTCAACATTTGAGTACATTACAGCGGAAGTGTTAACATTCAAAACATTAACCATTGTCTAAACAAAACATAAGGTGGGATGTCAGTCACTTGTCGAGCAGCCTTCACGCCTTCGCACGACCCTTTCCTTTGTTACCTGAAATGTATACTAAAAGTCAGCTAACGCTGGTGAGTTCTAGTTTAAAACTATTAAGTATGATCATTCTTTTCTTTATAAGTATACATAAATATATACATACATTTCTACAAATACGTATTCATAGTCTTTACTTTTCTTTCTTCATTCTTATGTGATTACATAGATATGTATTCACCTTTTCTTTCTTTATTCTTATGCGATTACATAGATATATATTCACCTTTTCTTTCTTTAACATTCATTGGTCACACACATAAGGGTGATCAACCCACCTTACTGTACGTATATCACAAAGACATACGCCCTTGAGCTACCGTCGTAGCCCTTTTACTCGTCCGGTCCTAGAAACCGTCCGCCTTAACTTTAGTCCGGCCAACCTTCGGCCGTCCTTCTTTACCGTCCTACCGTCGTAGTCCGTCATATTCGCCCGTCTGCCCTAAGGCATCCGTTTCCCACGTGAACTATTGTTTATGCAACCGTTATACTATTTTAGCATTTACTTCGACCGCACTTTTATGCTTTTTGTACGTCCTAGCTTGCGAAGGACGTATCTTTCCTGGTTGCAAAATAGTCACGTGGTCGTCCATCTACAGAAGTAGCCGTTAACTTCGTTTCCGTCCATAACATATACTTACATCTATAACATGCAATATAAATAATTATACAACAAGATTTCATTTATTTACGTTATGCCATTCTTTCCTTCATTGTTTGTAAACATACGTTTCATTCTTTGTTCAAAATTCATTCTTTATATATATATATATATATAAAATATATATTAGTACATCATGTATGATCACATTAGCATTCATATCATTCATTCATTTAGTGTATACATTTCAGCCCCAAAACATTTAATAAGATTTGCACATAGCATAGAAGGGGCACATAGAACTCACCTGATGAGTAGTTTTTGAGATACACTTAGTTGGCTACTGAGCGTCACTAATGTCACTCACGATCTGTATAATAAATTCATACACGTAAGGTAGTGCTCCTAGATGACACTAGACATTACTATGCTTGAACCTAGTAGTTTCGATGGATTTACTTATATCGAAACTTGGTAGTTTCGATAGGTTGCTTATGTCAAAACTTGGTAGTTTCGATAGGGTGCTTCTGTCGAAACTTGGTAGTTTCGATAGGTTGCTTCTGTCGAAACTTGGTAGTTTCGATAAGTGACTTATGTATTATCTTAGCTTCGGATCGTGGGCATATCGAAACTAGGTAGTTTCGATGGGTCTGTATATATATATCGAAACTGAGTAGTTTCGATGGGTCTGCGCCTATCGAAACTAAGTAGTTTCGATGGGTCTGCACCTATCGAAACTAAGTAGTTTCGATGGGTCTGCACCTGTCGTCTTCCCCAAGAATCTGAAGTTTTTGCATGCGGGTCTGATCGAGTCAATATCTCAATTTTCTTAGATCAAAAAGTTTGGTTTTCATTCTAGATGCTATTTCTAAGTTCATTTTCAAGTTTCATCCGCAAAATCGTTACCTTTTTAGCCAAAACCCGAAACTTCCCAAAACGAACAAAAACTCATAATGTGATCGAATCGTTACCTGGATTGTAATTCTGATTCGGAGGTTTTGCTCACGGACTCAGCTGTAACGTGCTCCTCCAATTTCGTGACGATCCGTCGACTTTCTCTCTCTAGACCTGAGCTCTCCTTTCTCTCTCTAGAAGCTGCGTGAGTGTGGAATGAGTAGGGAAGAGGGCTGCCTTACCTTATATATATACCTGGGCTTCCCTCGGCCCATTGAAGCCGAGCCCAAGCCCGCTCCCTTTTGTTTAAATATTCCGACTAAATCACCGGTCTCGCTATATTTATTCGTTTTATTATTTTTGGGATGTTACAAGTCTACCCTCCTTAAAGAGGTTTCGTCCTCGAAACTGTTCATACGTTAAACAATTGAGGGTATAGTCCCCTCATCTCGTCTTCTTTTTCCCACGTAGCTTCCGACCCTTTTCTGTGCTTCCATTGTATCTTGACTAACGGTATCGACTTATTGCGTAGTCGTTTCTCAGCTCGGTCAAGAATGGCTATCGGTTCCTCTACGTAATTTAGACTGTTATCCACTTCGATCTCGTCGTAAGGTATGTGAGCTGTGTCGTCAGCTAGGCACTTGCGTAAGTGCGACACGTGAAACGTAGGGTGTATTCCACTAAGCTCAACGGGTAGGTCGAGTCTGTAAGCAACTTGACCCACTCTTGCTAAAATCTTGAAAGGTCCGACAAACCTTGGACTTAGTTTGCCACTCTTTCTGAATCGGATGGTTCCTTTCCATGGTGATACTTTCAACAGTACCATGTCCCCCACTTGAAACTCTAAATCCCTTCTTCTCTTATCCGCGTATGATTTCTGTCTGTCCTTTGTGGCTTTCATTCGAGCCTTGATTTGATCAAACTTCTCGGAAGTAGCTCTGACCACTTCGAGACATGCAAAATCCTTCTGTCCAAATTCCCCCCAACAAACCGGGGTCCTACATTTCCTCCCATACAACATTTTAAATGGCGGCATGCCAATAGTCGAGTGACAGCTGTTGTTATATGAGAATTCTGCCAATGGTAGATGGCTGTCACAGCTCCCACCGAAGTCAATGATACAGGCCCGGAGCATGTCCTGCAAGGTCTGAATGGTCCTTTCCGATTGTCCATCGGTTTGGGGGTGGTAAGCGATGCTGATGTTCAATCTAGTGCCCATCGCTTCATTGAAGTTCTTCCAAAACCTTGATGTAAATCTAGTATCCCTGTCGGACACAATCGACATCGGCATACCATGTCTGCTCACAATTTCCTTGATAAAAATTTCTGCTAGTTTTTCTGACGAAGAGGTCTCACGTATTGGCAAGAAGTGAGCACTCTTTGTCAAGCGGTCGACGATCACCCAAATGGTATCATTGCCTTTAGCTGTTCACGGTAGCTTGGTAATGAAGTCCATTGTGATCTCCTCCCACTTCCATTCCGGTATTGGTAAAGGTTGCATTTTACCGCATGGTTTCTGGTGTTCGGCCTTAACTAGAGAACACGTTAGGCACTTGCTCACGTATTCTGTCACATCATTCTTCATGCCAGGCCACCAGTATCCTTTCTTCAAGTATTGATACATTTTGTTTGTCCTGGGGTGGATAGAATAGCGAGACTTATGGGCCTCATCGAGTATTTTGGCTCTAAGCTCGTCAATCTTAGGTATCCACATTCGGCCAAACCTAGTTCGTACACCGTAGGCATTTGCATCCAAATTCCCTTGTTGTCCTACTATTCTTTCCCGTTTTATATTTCCTTCTAATAGCGCTTCGTCTTGTGCCTTTGATATTTCACTCATCAAATCCGGCGTTATAATCAGCTGACATGCTTTGATCCGGATAGGTGTCGATTATTCCTTTCTACTTAAAGCGTCAACCACCACGTTTGCCTTGCCTGGATGGTACAGTATCTCACAGTCATAGTCCTTCAGTAGCTCTAACCACCTTCTTTGTCTCATGTTTAATTCCTTTTGCTCGAAAAAGTACTTCATGCTTTTGTGATCGGAGTAGATGGTGCATTTGACTCCATACAGATAGTGCCTCCATATTTTCAACGCGAAAACTACTGCTGCTAACTCTAAATCGTGTGTTGGGTAATTAACCTCGTAAATCTTTAGTTGCCGCGATGCGTAAGCAATTACCTTTCCTCGTTGCATAAGTACGCACCCCAAACCCTGCCCCGAAGCGTCCGAATAGACTACCAAGTCTTCATTTCCCTCGGGTAGAGTTAAGACTGGAGCTTGGGTTAATCGTGCCTTAAGTTTTTCAAACGCGTTGTTTTGGGTTGGACCCCATTCATATTTCACTTCCTTCCGCGTCAACTTAGTTAGTGGCAAGGCTATTCTTGAAAAATCTTGAATGAACCTTCGATAGTAGCCTGCCAATCCCAGGAAGCTTCGTATCTCTGTTGGTGTCTTTGGGACGTTCCTTTCCTTTACTGTCTCGATCTTTGCAGGATCCACCATGATGCCGTTTGGGTTTATTACATGACCTAGGAATTGGACTTCCCTAAGCCAGAACGCGCATTTGGAGAATTTTGCGTACAACTTTTCCTGCTTTAGCACCTCCAGAACCTCCCTTAGGTGTCAGTGGTGATCACCCTCGCTTTTCGAATATACCAGTATGTCGTCTATAAACACTATCACTGATCGATCCAACATGGGTCGACATACTTTATTCATCAAATCCATAAACGCTGCTGGTGCGTTGGTCAATCCGAAAGACATCACGAGAAACTCATAATGCCCATAACGCGTGCGAAACGCGGTCTTTGGTACGTCTTCTTCTCTTACTTTCAACTGATGGTAACCCGACCTAAGATCGATCTTTGAGAACCAACTCGCACCTTGCAGTTGATCAAAAAGGTCGTCTATTCTAGGCAGTGGGTATTTGTTCTTTACTGTTCTCTTGTTCAACTCACGGTAGTCAATGCACATGCGCATGGTGCCGTCTTTCTTCTTTACAAATAGTACCGGAGCGCCCCATGGTGAGATGCTCGGCCTAATAAATCCTTTTTCTGTTAGTTCCTCTAGTTGAGACATTAATTCTTTCATTTCTGACGGCGCCAATCGGTAGGGGGCTTTGGCAACGGGCTCAGCTCCTGGCAATAAGTCAATCTGAAATTCTATTTCCCGATCGGGTGGTAACCCAGGTAGATCCTCAGGGAATACTTCCAGAAAGTTGCACACCACGGGTACTTCCTTGAGTTCATTCATTTTCATTCTATCATCAATAACATATGCCAAATAAGCTTCGCAACCGCGCCTCATGTAACTTTCGGCCTTGATCATTGAGATAATGTTCGGCATCGTGCAATTCCAATCCCCATAAACCGTAATTGGATTGCCGCTAGGAGCTTTGAGGTGTATCCTCTTACGTTTACATATGATTTGAGCTTCGTTGGCAGCTAACCAATCCATACCCAATACTATATCGAATCCTCCTAAGGTGAGAAGGAATAATCTAGAAGGAAACTTATGGCCCTCTATTTCTATGATACAATCCTCTGTTACTTGGAATACTGCCGAATTTTTACCCACGGCAGTTTGTACGCTAAAGGCCTTTGCTATGGTGTTGATAGTACAACCCAGTTTACGACTAAATGCATTTGATATGAAGCTTTTACTGGCACCAGAGTCAAATAAAATAGCAGCATTTTCATCATTTACTAGAAACGTACCTGACACAACATCAGGGTTTCCTCTTGCTTCTTCCTCAGTCAGTGCATAGGCTCGAGTCCTAGCCTGCGGCTGTTCCTTTTCCCTCTCTCTTCCAGAACCAGATTAGCCGGCCTTCCTGCAGTTCTTTGTCAGATGTCCAAACAATCCACATACTTGGCACTTGATGTTTCTTACACATTCCCGAGAGAAGTGCCCCGGCTTCCCGCACTTATAGCATGTGGTGGTGCCGATTTTACATTCGCCAAGATGTTGCCTTCCATATTTCCTGCATGTTTCATATTCAACCGACCTTGGCTTCTTAGTTTCAGTTGTTACATTCCCTCTTCCGGTGCCTTTAGACGGGTTCTCCCACTTTCTCTTTTGTGTCTCTGTTGGTGGGTCCTTATTGGCATAATCGTCGTAGACGATTCCGCTCAAACTTTCTACCGACTTGAAGGTCGAGGGTAGGTTGGCTTTCACGTGGACACAGACCCTTTGAGGTAGGCCCTTCACATAGTACTTGATCATTCGCTCCTCTGTCTCCACCAGGTGGGGTACCAGTTGAGCTAGCTCATTGAACCTAGAAGTATACTTGCGGTGTGTCTTGTTGCCAGCCTTAAAGTTTAGGAATTCATTTTCCACTCGATCAATTTCATTCTGGGGACTGAACTTCTGAATTATTAGCTTCTTTAGGTCTTCCCATGTCATTCTTGCAAGAGCGTTTGGGGACTTTGTGTAACATCCCAAGTTTTAGAGCACGAGAGAATTCACGAGGAATTAAAACTTAAATAAAAAGAAAGGAAGCGGGCTTGGGCGGGGTGTATGGGCCAAAAGGGGAAGGGTTTGGGCCCTTATAGGCCTCAAGAACAACCCAAAAGCCTCATTTCCATCCTCATTTCTGGATTCTAGAGAGAGAAAGTGAGAGAGAGTCTAGAGAGAGAAAGTCCCGGTTTTTGGATTAGAGCCTCAAGGATCGTTAGCAAGAGTCTCGTGGGTGTTTAGCAACGAAAAGGAAGTGATTACAGGTAACCGATTCTCCTAGATCTGAATTTTAGATCGTTTTTGGGTTTTTCGGGTTTTGGGTGAAAATGTTATGTTTAATCGGATGAAACTGAAAGATAAGCATAGATTTGAGTTCCTTAATGGAAAACGAACGTTTTGAATGCAACCAGGTTCGAGATCTTGAAGTAATCAGACCCGAATGCGAAAGTTAGGGTTTTTCGCCAAGAACAGGTCGTGCGCACTTGCTAAGTGCGCACAGAGCAGGTCCTGCGCACTTGCTAAGTGCGCAGGAAGAGGAACCTGCGTACTTGCTAAGTGCGCAGGAAGAGGGACCTGCGCACTTGCTAAGTGCGCAGGAAGAGGGACCTGCGTACTTGCTAAGTGCGTAGGAAGGGAAGTCTGCGCACTTGCTAAGTGCGCAGGAAGCAGAGTCTGCGCACTTGCTAAGTGCGCAGGCATCAGGCTGGTAAAGTCAGTATAGTCGCATAAATCAGAATGGTTAAACCACTTAGTGTTGAGTTAAGTCTGATACGTGTCAATTGTTATGATTGATCAGATTGTGTGAGATACAGTAGACAAATGCAGCTAAGATACCAGGTGAGTTCTAATCCCCTTTTTGCCTTCTTTAGGGGTGGTGTGCATACTTAGTGTAAAGCGTTTATTATATTTTATATATTATAAACTGAAGTGAAAATCTATGTTTAGTGTAAAGTTTAAAAGAGGCAAAAGTACATTTTAGTAAAGTATGATTATTTTATTGGCAAGCGTTTATTATATTTTTCATATATATAAACAAAGGCATAATATAAGTGCTAGTATGTTTTCAGTAAAGTAAGATATATCATTTTGCAAGCGTTTACTATATTTTCATATACATAAACAAAGGCATGATATATATGATAAGCTATGTTTCAGAAAGTAAGACGTATTATATGATAAGCTATGTTTCAGAAAGTAAGATGTATTTTATGATAAGCTATGTTTCAGAAAGTAAGATGTATTTTATGATAAGCTATGTTTCAGTAAAAGCAAAGATATATCATTTGGCAAGCGTTTACTATATTTTTATATACATAAACAAAGGCATGATATATGTGTTAAGATATATTTCAGTAAAAGCAAAGATATATCATTTGGCAAGCGTTTACTATATTTTTATATACATAAACAAAGGCATGATATATGTTAAGTTATGAACAAGATTTACAGAAAGATTTATGAACAGTAAAGTGAACAGTAAAGTGAACAGTTTCCTTCGGGAATATGTACCATCTATAAAGGTCCTTGGGACAGATGTTACTTGTACAAGATGTCAGATATGGGTTCTACCCATTAGTAAGAACCTTTGGGTTCGTTAACGGTTGTACAACTGGGATGAGTGACGGCGGTTGCTCGGGAGGTCCACGCAACCTCCCCTTAGTGTTAAGCGGTATTGTCGGTTCATGGATGTAAGCCATGGGGGCATTGACCAGGGTATTGTCGGTTCATGGATGTAAGCCATGGGGGCATTGACCAGGTACTTGTCGGTTCATGGATGTAAGCCATGGGGGCGGTACAGTAGTGACAAGGAATTGACGGATAAGTGGTATTGTCGGTTCATGGTCGTTGATCATGGGGGCATTGACCAGGTACTTGTCGGTTCATGGATGTAAGCCATGAGGGCAGTACAGTAAAGAGGAATTGACGGTTTATTATACGTTTTAAACTGTTTGAAAAGTAAAGTGTGTTAAGTTTAGCCTTAATGGCAGTATATATGTTTTAAAAGTAAAGTGTGTTAAGTTTAGCCTTATTGGCAGTATATATGTTTTAGTAAATCTTTTGTATAATTGATTTAAAGTAAACGTTAGAACTCACTCAGCGTTGCTGATTTTTAGTATGCACATCAGTTTAGTGTAGGTGGCAGTAGATGGAAGTGGATGCTTGGCTTGGCGAGAAGAGTTACCCGAAGATCAGCATCTGGCATCCTGTTTATGTTTTCTTTTGATTATGTTGATTAAGACAAGTTTCAGTTGTATTTGACAAGTTATGTTTAGACATGTTATATTTCCGCTGCGTATGTAGAGATTTAAATCGTTTCCGCTGTGTTAATGAATGTCTTATGTTTAAAGTGCTATGTGTTGATGAGTAAATCCAATAAGTGAGGCCTCCCGGGTTTGGGGCCTCACAAGTTGGTATCAGAGCCATAGTTTTAGAGATTTGGACATCCCCGATGTCCAGACTTAAACTGAGAATGGGACAAGTAGCGGATGCCAGTAACGGGTAACTCAAGCCAAAGCATCAGAAGCGTATAGTAAGTAAAGTTTACCTTTAGAGTGTCAAGATAAGAATAGAGGCTTTAGTGGAACCATGAAAGCGAATAAATAGAACAACGAGAAGTGATGTAATGGTTAATTGTAGATGGCCAGTGTATATTAACATCTTACCTTACTTATTGTCTTCTACATATTCCCTAGCATGCTGAAATTAAATCCCTTTGTTCCCTATCTTTCAGTTAGAAATGGCAAGACGTGGAGGAACTAGAGGAAGTGGAGGAGGAAGACGTGGTGGACGTACAGGCCGCCGCGGTGGAACTAGCATAAATCAAATGATCGAGGGGAGTGTTCACACTACCCATACTGACACAGAAGTTAGTCAGCACAATGTTGAACATGCGGAAGGAGATGACCAGACGTTTGAGTTTGAACCAGTAGTACAAGCAGCTATTAGCCGCGAGTTTACCCGATTGCTGAAAGAAACCTTACCGGCTATACTAGACGAAGCGTTGAGGAAGGCTAAGGAGAACTCCAATGTAATCCTAGCCACTGAAGGGCCAGTGGTGCTTCCAGCTGCGGGAGGACCAATCCTGGTGGAGAATGTTGCACCGCCTACTCGCGGATGCGATTACAAGGCATTTCGTGGTTGTGATCCCCCTGAGCTAACTGGGGAGAAAGAAGCAGCAGATACTTTAGATTGGATCAATGGCATGGAATCCACCATCAGCCTCAGTGACTGTCGACCGGATCAAGCGGTCAGGTTCGTAGCTAAGTCACTAAAGGGAGAGGCAGCACACTGGTGGGAGACTGTGAAACAAGCGAAGGGTGACCAAGCAGTCGAGCTAATGAGGTGGAATGATCTGAAGGCGTTAGTAATTTCGAAGTTCTGCCCTAAGAATGAAGTCCACAAGGTGGAGAGAGAGTTCCTGACTTTGCAAGCCGGACTCATGACTCACAGACAATATACTTCCAAGTACAATGAACTGGCACGCCTGGTGCCTCATCTTGTAACCACAGAAGAGAGGAGGATTCATTATTATATTCAAGGGTTGCCTCCAAAGATACGTACATTTGTAAATGCCAACACACCAAGTACCTTTGAGTCGGTGGTTGTTCTGAGCGTAGTAGTCTATGATGACATTGCCTCTGAAGTCATTGCTGAAGCACCCAAGAAACAAGCAGATAAGCGAACTGCTGAGGAACTCCAGGGTCCTAACGATAGGAGGGCAAGGGTAGAAGCTGAGGGTCTATGCGGAAAATGTGGAAGGAGACATGGAGGTGAATGTAAAGCGGGTCAGGTGGGATGTTTCAGGTGTGGCAGGTTTGGACACCAATCGCGGGACTGCCCGGAAAGGCCAAGATGCCACAATTATGGGGAACAGGGACACAGGAGCCGAGATTGCAGGAAACCCAAGAAAGAGGAAGCGGGAGGATCCGAAAAGGGTAAGGCTGCAGAGAAGGAACCTTACATCAACAAGGCCACATCAAGGGTTTACCAGATGACTCAGTAAGGTGCGTTGCAAGCTCTTATTTGTTATATGGCAAGTTTATGTTATTATTTCCTTACTAAATTAGTTAGCCCCATTAGTCTAGATGCCTTAAAATTTGAGATAGCCCAAGGTCAAGCTCCCAGTGGTAGTTGATCACAATGGCCTTCATGACCAAGCTGCCTTGCATAGCTATGGTTTATGCCACCCATTCTATGATTAGCTATCAGTTTAGCTTATGGCAGGTTTCGAGGACGAAACATATTGTAAGGAGGGTAGACTTGTAACATCCCGAGTTTTAGAGCACGAGAGAATTCACGAGGAATTAAAACTTAAATAAAAGAAAGGAAGCGGGCTTGGGTCGGGGTGTATGGGCCGAAAGGGGAAGGGTTTGGGCCCTTATAGGCCTCAAGAACAACCCAAAAGCCTCATTTTCATCCTTATTTACGGATTCTAGAGAGAGAAAGTGAGAGAGAGTCTAGAGAGAGAAAGTCCCGGTTTTTGGATTAGAGCCTCAAGGATCGTTAGCAAGAGTCTCGTGTGTGTTTAGCAACGAAAAGGAAGTGATTACAGGTAACCTGTCACACCCCGATCGATGGCGGAATCATCGGGGCGGGACATGTAAGACTGTTCATAGCACATGGTTGACTAAATTGAAATATATTAAAGTCAAATTTGCATTACAAGAAATCCAAGTACAAGATCAAATTCAAACAAGAAACATAACAACTCATAAAATTCTTGATTTATTTTGCTAAGTCCAAATCCTATGTTGAACACGTCTTGAATCAATCTCACATATTGGGGCCTGAAACATGAATAAAATAAAGTCAACTAAAAAGTTGGTGAGTATAACACAGTTGTATATAGATAGCATATAGATGAAAACAAATCCTTTACATGACATGATAAATAAGGCGTTTATGGGGAGCTGCTATTGTGTAACCAAATGTACAATCAAACCTTGTAACTAGCATGCAAAACAAATGTGTTGTCGGTTTCAATCACCGCGTACCATGGGTGGGTTTGTCAGACTCAATAGATCCATCATTGAAAACCGTCGGCTTGTATAGTTAATGATTGCACATAAGAGCATACAAAGGTTAACGCACCTAGCACTCGGGCACAAAGCTCAAATTTTTGCACACATGTATGTATGTAGGATTTTTGCACTTGTGTTGTTTGTGTAAATGTAAATGTGTAATGTGTAACGAGTAAAGAGTATAGAGTTCATGTTCCGCCCCAAAAGTGTAAAAGAGAAAAAGGGGTTGTGAATACTCACTTGGTATGGAAGTGAAGCTAACAAGGAATATAGATAGCAATTAAGATCCTTGAAATGCACACTTTAACCTAAAGAGTAATATGTATTGAATCACATAGATGCATAAAGTTTAAGTCTAAAATGAAAGTTGGATTTGTATATAAAACCATTGGTTTGTATTTAAAAAGTGTTGGATAAGAAAAACGTATAAAGTTTGAGGTAAAATATGTTTGAAACAATTTAATTAGGTTTGAATTAAATAAGTAAGTGTATAACTATAGTTTATGAAATAATGTAAATATTAATTGTAATTTAGTATAAATAAATAAATGGTTTTTTGATTTAAAATGTAAATTAAATAACTAATCATTATTTATAAATTTTGTAACTTAAAATATCATTTAAGTAAAGATAATAAATATTAATTTTTTTTTATAAACTTTTCAATAAATTATTTTTGTGCCAAGATTAAACTTTTAATCTATTTTTAAATACAGAAAACATATTTTTATAAAATCTGTAATGTTTACTGATTAAAATATATAAAATTGAAATTCTGAGTCTAGCACGATCGTGTCTCGAAAGGGCACGATCGTGCTCAAGCCATGGGCGCGACCGCGCTAGTCGGGGCGCGACCGGGTTGATCAACAGGAGCACAATCTAGACAAGTTTGACAGGCACGACCGTGCCTTGGCCCGGCACGGTCGTGTCTATGATCTTTGGACACAACAGGGACTAGCCCAGAGGGCATGACAAGGTCTGGACAGGAGGACACGACCGCGCTGATAAACAGCACGACCGCGCTAAAAGAGGCACGACCGCGCTAGATGATTAGCGCGACCGTGTCTATTCCAATTCAGACACGAATCGAGAATTTCTTGTATTTTAATTGGTGAAATTGTTAGGGCTTTTCATTTATGGGTTATTACGAGTGTTCTGAGATATTTTAATTGCATTAATAACATGATTAGGAGTGATTCCGATTAAACCATTTTTCTTATAAAAAGGATTCTGGTTCTGAATGATTCCTGTAATGAAAGCCCGAATTGACGGAGGGCTTTTGATACATGGACCGAAACGAAAGAGAGGGATGATTTAATTACCTCAAAAAGAAGGGAATTGACAGCGATCAGAAGAAGGGAGTTCCGGCGACGGCAAGATTGGCTTCCGGCGGCTTCTGCTGCGATTCCGGCTGATCCAACCCTTTAGAAACCTTAGAAATGATCGGAGGATCGAGTTCCTTGAATAATTGGTAGAATTTTGATCGAAAACAGAGATTCGAGGCTTGGGAGATAATTTGGACGTTTTTCTTGAGAGAATATGCAATCGAATGGTAATGATCGTAAATGGTAAAATTATTTTCCTTGTCAATGAAAATGAAACGTATCGGTTTTGAATTTCGAACAATCGGGCGTTTTGAAACTGCATTACGTTTCGAATGTTACGCAGGCACGACCGTGCCAAAGCACTTGGCGCGACCGTGCTAGGATGAAGCACGACCGTGCTAACCAGGGTTTTCTTGATATTTTTCAACTTTAGTCCTTGAATTTTTCAGGTTTGATAAGTTTGTACCAAATAGTTTCTTGTATAGCGTTTAAATGTAAATAATCGAGTAAAACTTGCGAATTTGTATAGAATCATTGCATTAAATTTACGGCGAGAAAATAATGAGACATTGCACGAGTATAGAACTTGAAATTGCATTATATTGAATTGAAATAGGAATACTAAAAATCCGAGATGTTACAGTCTCCCCATGTTGAGAGAATTTCGTCCCGAAATTTAGCTAGAGGGAACAACCTTATTAGTAAAAAGATGGGGGTACTTGAGCTTCATTTGGTCTTCTCATTCCCAAGTGAACTCAGGACCACGCTTAGATTCCCAACGAACTTTGACTATAGGAATACGACTTCGCTTGAGTTGCTTGACTTCACGATCCATAATTTCCACCGGCTTCTCAACGAAGTGCATCATTTCATCAATGCGCACGTCGTCAAGCGGTATATGGAGATTTTCATCAGCGAGACACTTCTTTAGATTAGATATATGAAATGTAGGATGCACATTGCCAAGAGATGGAGGTAACTCGATCTTGTAAGCCACTTTCCCAATCCTTTCAAGGATTTTGAATGGACCAACATAACGAGGTGCTAACTTGCCTTTCTTTCCAAAACGGACCACACCCTTCCAAGGAGACACCTTTAGAAGAACAAGGTCACCGACTTGGAATTCCAAGGGTTTTCGACGTTTGTCGGCATAACTCTTTTGCCGGCTCCTCGCTACTCGAATATTGTCACGGATTTGAATGATCTTGTCGGATGTTTCTTGAATTAACTCGGGACCAGTGATTTGTGCTTCACCAATCTCACTCCAACAGATAGGAGAACGACACTTGCGACCATAGAGAGCTTCGAATGGAGCCATGTTGATACTTGTGTGGTAGCTATTGTTGTAAGAAAACTCAATAAGGGATAAATGTGAATCCCAATTGCCACCAAAATCGATTACACAAGCTCTAAGCATGTCTTCAAGAGTTTGGATTGTTCGCTCGGTTTGACCATCAGTTTGCGGATGGTAAGCCGTGCTCAAATCCAATCGAGTACCAAGAGCCTTTTGGAGAGATTGCCAAAATCGAGAAGTGAACCGAGCGTCTCTATCGGATATAATGTTCAAGGGAACACCATGACGGCTCACAATTTCATCAATGTAAATTCGGGCTAATTTCTCCACTTTGAAGTCTTCACGAATAGGCAAGAAGTGGGCAGATTTGGTGAGTCGATCAATGATCACCCAAATACTATCATAACCACTCGAGGTGCGAGGGAGCTTGGTAATGAAATCCATAGCTAAATTCTCCCATTTCCACACGGGAATTTCTGGTTGTTCGAGTAAACCAGAAGGACGTTGATGTTCGGCTTTGACTTTGGAGCAAGTTAAGCATTTGGCCACATAAAGAGCAATGTCTTTCTTCATACCGGGCCACCAATAAAGTTGGCGAAGATCTTGGTACATTTTATCCGCACCAGGATGAATAGAGTAACGAGTCTTATGAGCCTCGTTCATGAGAATTGCACGGAGATCATCGCGATCGGGAATCCAAATACGGTTCAAGTAATATAGTAAGCCATTTGGTTTTGATTCAAGAAGAAGTTCAACACCACACGACATTTCTTCATACATATTACCCTCGGTTACCGAGACGTGTTGAGCTTCCAAGATACGGGTTTGAATATCGGATTGAATACGGGCACAATGAAGCATAACATGGTCCTTTCGACTCAAAGCATCGGCTACAACATTCGCTTTGCCGGGATGGTAACGAATCTCGCAGTCGTAGTCATTAAGGAGTTCGACCCAACGTCGTTGCCTCATATTGAGTTCTTTTTGGTTGAAGATATGTTGAAGACTTTTGTGGTCGGTGAATACCACACATTTCGTGCCATATAGGTAATGTCTCCAAATCTTTAACACGAATACGACTGCACCCAACTCGAGATCGTGCGTCGTATAATTCTTTTCATGAATTTTGAGTTGCCTTGATGAATAAGCGATTACTTTTCCTCGTTGCATGAGGACACAACCAAGACCTTGGTTAGACGCATCACAATAGACAACTAAATCATCATTTCCATCGGGGAGAGTCAAAATGGGAGCATTGCACAACTTATGCTTAAGAGTTTGGAAAGCTTCTTCTTGTTTCGGTCCCCACTCATAAGTTTTACCCTTATGGGTCAAAGCGGTAAGAGGGACATCAATCTTTGAGAAGTTTGAGATGAAACGACGATAATAACCCGCAAGACCAAGAAATGAACGAACTTCGGTAGGAGTCTTCGGGGCATTCCAATTCTTAACCGTTTCGATCTTAGCAGGATCAACATGAATACCCTTGTCGTTGACGATGTGACCAAGAAATTGAACTTCTTTTAACCAAAATTCACATTTGGAGAACTTGGCATATAGTTGTTCTTTCTTTAAAAGGTCCAAAACCAATCTAAGGTGTTCTTCATGGTCGGTTTTAGTCTTGGAATAGATTAAGATATCGTCAATGAAAACGATCACGAATTTATCAAGGTACGGTTTGCACACACGATTCATGAGGTCCATGAAAACTGCAGGTGCATTGGTTAACCCGAAAGGCATAACCATGAACTCGTAATGACCATACCTTGTTCGAAAAGCAGTCTTAGGAATGTCATCTTCTTGAACACGGAGCTGATGATAACCAGATCGAAGATCAATCTTCGAGAAGCAAGTAGAACCTTGAAGTTGATCAAAGAGATCATCGATTCTAGGCAAAGGATAACGGTTCTTGATAGTAAGCTTATTGAGTTCGCGATAGTCAATACACATGCGAAATGATCCATCCTTCTTCTTTACAAATAAGACGGGTACACCCCACGGTGAATGACTCGGGCGAATGAACCCTTTATCGGAGAGTTCTTGAAGTTGACTTGCGAGCTCTTGCATTTCGGAAGGTGCAAGACGATAAGGAGCTCTAGCAACGGGGTTAGCTCCGGGCATGAGATCAATACGGAACTCGACTTGATGAACGGGAGGAAGACCGGATAAATCTTTAGGAAAAACTTCGGGGAAATCCCGAATGATCGGAATGTCTTGAATACTCTTCTCCTTGACATCCTTTTGAACAATATGAGCTAAGAAAGCAATGCACTTCTTTCGTAAGTACTTTTGAGAGGTAGTACAAGACATCAATTTAAGACCCTTGCAAGGCTTTTCACCAAAAACCCTTAATGTTTCTCCCGATGGTAGCGGAATTCGGATACACTTTTCAAAGCAAATGACTTCGGCATGATGATTTGATAGCCAATCCATACCTATGATAATATCAAAGCTTCGTAGTGGCATTGGAACAAGGTTGATTGGGAATGCATGATCATTAAGTTCTAAAGAGCAATCATAGATAATAGACTTAATTGTAAGGGAGTCACCATTTGCTATTTCAACGGTGAAGGTTTTCTCTAATTGGGATCGTGTCTTTGCAAGTAAAGGCTCAAAATTAAGTGACACAAAACTTTTATCGGCACCGGTATCGAACAAAATGGAGGCATATTGACTATTAACAAGGAACGTACCATTAACCACGTCATTGTTGGCTTGAGCTTCGTTGGCGTTTATGTTGAACGCACGTCCACGAGCTCCACCTTGTCTAGCATTTGCAAGTCTTGGACATTGATTACGAAAATGGTTCGGGTCACCACACTCATAACAAGCACGCCCATTAGCAATGGCGGGAGCACCTTGGTTAGCCACTTGAGGTACGGTTTGGTTTGGGGGGTTGACTTGGCCCGTAAGGGCTTTGGTCCTACAAACATTAACCGTATGACCATATCTCCCACAATAAGTACAAAGGCGACATGGGATGTTTTGGGGATGATGGTAGTTGCAGGTGGCACAAAGTGGGTAAATTCCACCATATGGCTTTTTGACCGGTGCTTGAACCATAGGTGCAGCTTGGTTGACGGGAACAGCAGGAGTAACCACAGCAAAATTTCTAACCTTCCTCTTTTTGTTTTTGAGAGGGGGTTCAGTTGTGGTTTCTTTGTTGTGGGTAGGAGGGGTTACGGTTTCAGCAGTTTTCTTAGAACCCTTTTTAGTAAGAGTTCCAGCTTTCACATGGTTATCAGTTAGGGTAGCAGACAGGCGGATGGCATCTTCCAAGGTAGCAGGATTTCTACCTAAGACAGTATCTTGGATTTGTCTTGGTAGCCCACCAATATATTTCTCAATACAACGAGACAAAGGAGTGACCATGTGGGGCACTAGAAGACTCAACTCATGGAACCGAGTTGTATATGCTAAGCTTTCCCCACTATCTTGGGCAAGATCCCAAAATTCGGCCTCTAACTTCTTCACTTCATTTCGAGGACAGAATTCCTCGGTCATAAGCCTTTTGACCTCATCCCAAGGTAAGGCCATAGCTACATCAACACCCCTATTCCTTTTCTCCCCATTCCACCAAGTAAGTGCCCGCTTTTGGAGGACACTTGTGGCATGACGAACGCGGAGGTTGTCGGGACAGTCACCGCTTTTGGAGGACACTTGTGGCATGACGAAAGGTATTCTCAATACTTTCAAACCATTGAAGGAGTCCAGTAGCTCCTTCGGTTCCATAAAACTTTAGGGGATTGCAAGAATTGAAGTGCTTGAAGGTGCATTGAGATGGATTATTTCCACCATTTCCACCATTACCACCATTATTACCACTATTGCTTCCATTTCCACCATTGCCATTAGTGGCACCATTGGCTTGGGTGAGTTGTGTCACCAATTGGGTAAGAATAGCAGCAATGTCGGAGTTGGCGTTGGCGGCGGGAGCACGACGAGGAGGCATTCTACAGATTTTCACAAAACAAGAAAAGATTGTAAGAACTTATGAGAATTGCTAGGATTTTAATAGAATGAGATAATCAAATAAAAAGATAGGTATTCATAGTTTGGATTGTACTCAAAAAGTGATAAAATCACTTGAATACTATGACACATTAAGGTTAATTTAAACTCATATAATTTTCAAGGAGACATGCTTTAGCCTATAGGTAAACACTCATCTCGGGAATTCCCAGGAAAGCATACGGGTCCCTCGGTTGATTGGGATTTATGCGAAATGCTTTCCTAGACAGAAAACCCAAAATACAGGTGTCACCCTTCCAGATTGCACGTGTCCTCAAATAATTAAACAAGTTTAAAAAACCTTAACGAAGAAAATAAAAATTTAAAGATCTTTGCTTCAAGGATTTTCCACATGCTTAGAAAGAATAAAGATAGAAAAGAAGGTAGAAATATCATGGGGTTTTAGGATATAGGAAAAGGTATTATTTAAGAAGATCCTAATAAGCCATAAATTTCTAACAAGTGAGGTACCAAATATAATAAACAATTTTTCATGGTAAGCATGTAGCACATAACATGTAACACATAGCACAAAATCATGAAGCATAGTATAAGTGGGTGTCCTAAAGTTATAGTCTAGGTCAAGATGTCTAATAACCTAAATCCCTATAACCAAGGCTCTGATACCAATCTGTCACACCCCGACCGATGGCGGAATCATCGGGGCGGGACATGTAAGACTGTTCATAGCACATTGTTGACTACATTGAAATATATTAAAGTCAAATTTGCATTACAAGAAATCCAAGTACAAGATCAAATTCAAACAAGAAACATAACAACTCATAAAATTCTTGATTTATTTTGCTAAGTCCAAATCCTATGTTGAACACGTCTTGAATCAATCTCACATATTGGGGCCTGAAACATGAATAAAATAAAGTCAACTAAAAAGTTGGTGAGTATAACACAGTTGTATATAGATAGCATATAGATGAAAACAAATCCTTTACATGACATGATAAATAAGGCGTTTATGGGGAGCTGCTATTGTGTAACCAAATGTACAATCAAACCTTGTAACTAGCATGCAAAACAAATGTGTTGTCGGTTTCAATCACCGCGTACCATGGGTGGGTTTGTCAGACTCAATAGATCCATCATTGAAAACCGTCGGCTTGTATAGTTAATGATTGCACATAAGAGCATACAAAGGTTAACGCACCTAGCACTCGGGCACAAAGCTCAAATTTTTGCACACATGTATGTATGTAGGATTTTTGCACTTGTGTTGTTTGTGTAAATGTAAATGTGTAATGTGTAACGAGTATAGAGTTCATGTTCCGCCCCAAAAGTGTAAAAGAGAAAAAGGGGTTGTGAATACTCACTTGGTATGGAAGTGAAGCTAACAAGGAATATAGATAGCAATTAAGATCCTTGAAATGCACACTTTAACCTAAAGAGTAATATGTATTGAATCACATAGATGCATAAAGTTTAAGTCTAAAATGAAAGTTGGATTTGTATATAAAACCATTGGTTTGTATTTAAAAAGTGTTGGATAAGAAAAACGTATAAAGTTTGAGGTAAAATATGTTTGAAACAATTTAATTAGGTTTGAATTAAATAAGTAAGTGTATAACTATAGTTTATGAAATAATGTAAATATTAATTGTAATTTAGTATAAATAAATAAATGGTTTTTTGATTTAAAATGTAAATTAAATAACTAATCATTATTTATAAATTTTGTAACTTAAAATATCATTTAAGTAAAGATAATAAATATTAATTTTTTTTTTATAAACTTTTCAATAAATTATTTTTGTGCCAAGATTAAACTTTTAATCTATTTTTAAATACAGAAAACATATTTTTATAAAATCTGTAATGTTTACTGATTAAAATATATAAAATTGAAATTTTGTTAAAAATTCTGAGTCTAGCACGACCGTGTCTCGGAAGGGCACGATCGTGCTCAAGCCACGGGCGTGACCGCGCTAGTCGGGGCGCGACCGGGTTGATCAACAGGAGCACAATCTAGACAAGTTTGACAGGCACGACCGTGCCTTGGCCCGGCACGGTCGTGTCTATGATCTTTGGACACAACAGGGACTAGCCCAGAGGGCATGACAAGGTCTGGACAGGAGGACACGACCGCGCTGATAAACGGCACGACCGCGCTAAAAGAGGCACGACCGCGCTAGATGATTAGCGCGACCGTGTCTATTCCAATTCAGACACGAATCGAGAATTTCTTGTATTTTAATTGGTGAAATTGTTAGGGCTTTTCATTTATGGGTTATTACGAGTGTTCTGAGATATTTTAATTGCATTAATAACATGATTAGGAGTGATTCCGATTAAACCATTTTTCTTATAAAAAGGATTCTGGTTCCGAATGATTCCTGTAATGAAAGCCCGAATTGACGGAGGGCTTTTGATACATGGACCGAAACGAAAGAGAGGGATGATTTAATTACCTCAAAAAGAAGGGAATTGATAGCGATCAGAAGAAGGGAGTTCCGGCGACGGCAAGATTGGCTTCCGGCGGCTTCTGTTGCGATTCCGGCTGATCCAACCCTTTAGAAACCTTGGAAATGATCGGAGGATCGAGTTCCTTGAATAATTGGTAGAATTTTGATCGAAAACAGAGATTCGAGGCTTGGGAGATAATTTGGACGTTTTTCTTGAGAGAATATGCAATCGAATGGTAATGATCGTAAATGGTAAAATTATTTTCCTTGTCAATGAAAATGAAACGTATCGGTTTTGAATTTCGAACAATCGGGCGTTTTGAAACTGCATTTACGTTTCGACTGTTTCGCAGGCGCGACCGTGCCAAAGCACTTGGCGCGACCGTGCTAGGATGAAACACGACCGTGCTAACCAGGGTTTTCTTGATATTTTTCAACTTTTGTCCTTGACTTTTTCAGGTTTGATAAGTTTGTACCAAATAGTTTCTTGTATAGCGTTTAAATGTAAATAATCGAGTAAAACTTGCGAATTTGTATAGAATCATTGCATTAAATTTACGGCGAGAAAATAATGAGACATTGCACGATTATAGAACTTGAAATTGCATTATATTGAATTGAAATAGGAATACTAAAAATCCGAGATGTTACATAACCGATTCTCCTAGATCTGAGTTTTAGTTCGTTTTTGGGTTTTTCGGGTTTTGGGTGAAAAGGTTATGTTTAATCGGATGAAACTGAAAGATAAGCATAGATTTGAGTTCTTTAATGGAAAACGAACGTTTTGAATGCAACCAGGTTCGGGATCTTGAAGTAATCAGACCCGAATGCGAAAGTTAGGGTTTTTCGCCAAGAACAGGTCGTGCGCACTTGCTAAGTGCGCACAGAGCAGGTCCTGCGCATTTGCTAAGTGCGCAGGAAGAGGAACCTGCGCACTTGCTAAGTGCGCAGGAAGAGGAACCTGCGCACTTGCTAAGTGCGCAGGAAGAGGGACCTGCGCACTTGCTAAGTGCGCAGGAAGAGGGACCTGCGTACTTGCTAAGTGCGTAGGAAGGGAAGTCTGCGCACTTGCTAAGTGCGCATGAAGCAGAGTCTGCGCACTTGCTAAGTGCGCAGGCATCAGGCTGGTAAAGTAGTATAGTCGCCTAAATCAGAATGGTTATACCACTTAGTGTTGAGTTAAGTCTGATACGTGTCGATTGTTATGATTGATCAGATTGTGTGAGATACAGTAGACAATTGCAACTAAGATACCAGGTGAGTTCTAATCCCCTTTTTGCCTTCTTTAGGGGTGGTGTGCATACTTAGTGTAAAGCGTTTATTATATTTTATATATTATAAACTGAAGTGAAAAGCTATGTTTAGTGTAAAGTTTAAAAGAGGCAAAAGTACATTTTAGTAAAGTATGATTATATTATTGGCAAGCGTTTATTATATTTTTCATATATATAAACAAAGGCATAATATAAGTGCTAGTATGTTTTCAGTAAAGTAAGATATATCATTTGGCAAGCGTTTACTATATTTTCATATACATAAACAAAGGCATGATATATATGATAAGATATGTTTTAGAAAGTAAGACGTATTATATGATAAGCTATGTTTCAGAAAGTAAGATGTATTTTATGATAAGCTATGTTTCAGAAAGTAAGATGTATTGTATGATAAGCTATGTTTCAGTAAAAGCAAAGATATATCATTTGGCAAGCGGTTACTATATTTTTATATACATAAACAAAGGCATGATATATGTGTTAAGATATATTTCAGTAAAAGCAAAGATATATCATTTGGCAAGCGTTTACTATATTTTTATATACATAAACAAAGGCATGATATATGTTAAGTTATGAACAAGATTTACAGAAAGATTTATGAACAGTAAAGTGAACAGTAAAGTGAACAGTTCCTTCGGGAATATGTACCAGCTATAAAGGTCCTTGGGACAGATGTTACTTGTACAAGATGTCAGATATGGGTTCTACCCATTAGTAAGAACCTTTGGGTTCGTTAACGGTTGTACAACTGGGATGAGTGACGGCGGTTGCTCGGGAGGTCCACGCAACCTCCCCTTAGTGTTAAGCGGTATTGTCGGTTCATGGATGTAAGCCATGGGGGCATTGAACAGGGTATTGTCGGTTCATGGATGTAAGCCATGGGGGCATTGACCAGGTACTTGTCGGTTCATGGATATAAGCCATGGGGGCGGTACAGTAGTGACAAGGAATTGATGGATAAGCGGTATTGTCGGTTCATGGTCGTTGATCATGGGGGCATTGACCAGGTACTTGTTGGTTCATGGATGTAAGCCATGAGGGCAGTACAGTAAAGAGGAATTGACGGTTTATTATACGTTTTAAACTCTTTGAAAAGTAAAGTGTGTTAAGTTTAGCCTTAATTGCAGTATATATGTTTTAAAAGTAAAGTGTGTTAAGTTTAGCCTTATTGGCAGTTTATATGTTTTAGTAAATCTTTTGTATAATTGATTTAAAGTAAACGTTTGAACTCACTCAGCGTTGTTGATTTTTAGTATGCACATCAGTTAAGTGTAGGTGGCAGTAGATGGAAGTGGATGCTTGGCTTGGCGAGAAGAGTTACCCGAAGATCAGCATCTGGCATCCTATTTATGTTTCCTTTTGATTATGTTGATTAAGACAAGTTTCAGTTGTATTTGACAAGTTATGTTTAGACATGTTATATTTCCGCTGCGTATGTAGAGATTTAAATCGTTTCCGCTGTGTTAATGAATGTCTTATGTTTAAAGTACTATGTGTTGATGAGTAAATCCAATAAGTGAGGCCTCCCGGGTTTGGGGCCTCACACTTTGTCCGCGGGATGTTCCTCCACCAACCTAGTGCTTCATTGGTGAAAGAATGAGCAACATATTTAACCGCCTGGTCCGGTCAACACTCGCTGATGTTGATTACAACGTTCAGCCTCTCAATCCATTCGAGTGTTGCCACTGAATCCTTGCTACCATCAAACTTGGGTGGGTCTCCATCCTTGAAACCTTTGTAAGTACACCCACGACTGCTTGATGCCACCCTTACTTCATCCCCGTCACTGTCATAAATTTTCTCTTCATTGTTCCCTTCATCCTCTTCCTTGCTTTTCTTTAGTGCCTCGGATAGTAGGTCAGGCAATATGTTCTTTAGAGTGAGCACAACTTCACGGGCTATAGCATCTCTGACTTCGGGTTCCAACTGTATAGGCCCTAGATTGTCGTCCCTAGTTGGGGTCACTTCTGTTTCGTGCACACTTTCGGTGTGTTCTGTGTGCACACTCTCTTCTTCTTCAAATCTTTGGTTCAACGGAGGTCTACATACTCGGCCAGTGCGACCGCCTCGGCGTCCAGTTCTTCCTCCTCCAGCCATAGTTCCTAGTTTTCCTGACGGTCATAAAGGGAATACATCAATGTCATTCTCTCAGATCATAGTCTTGGAACAATACGAACAAGGTAAATTTTTAATTACAGTGACCGGTTTATGATTAGAAATCTACATTGCTTTTCAGGTTCCAAACTCTTCAAATTGGTCGTGACATTGACATCTATTGGTTCTAGGTTTGAGTATCTATTCTTATCTAAGTGTATTAACCTTAGTACTTACTTACTGTGCTGGCGTTGGCGTTGGCTACCCAGACTGACATCCGTGCGTTGGTCCCATAATCAGCTTGAGTCCAGACATTTAGGGATGTCTGAATCTCTCAAACCTGGCTCTGATACCAACTTGTAAGGCCCCTATTCCCGGGTGACCTCACTTGTTGGATTTACTCATAAACATAGTCATTAATTACTGAACTTTTAATTAAAAACATTCAAACACAGCGGAAACATTCAACATTTGAGTACATTACAACGGAAGTCTTAACATTCAAAACATTAACCATTGTCTAAACAAAACATAAGGTGGGATGTCAGTCACATGTCGGGCAACCTTCACGCCTTCGCACGACCCTTTCCTTTGTTACCTGAAATGTATACTAAAAGTCAGCTAACGCTGGTGAGTTCTAGTTTAAAACTATTAAGTATGATCATTCTTTTCTTTATAAGTATACATAAATATATACATACATTTCTACAAATACGTATTCATAGTCTTTACTTTTCTTTCTTCATTCTTATGTGATTACATAGATATGTATTCACCTTTTCTTTCTTTATTCTTATGCGATTACATAGATATGTATTCACCTTTTCTTTCTTTAACATTCATTGGTCATACACATAAGGGTGATCAACCCACCTTACGGTACGTATATCACAAAGACATACGCCCTTGAGCTACCGTCGTAGCCCTTTTACTCGTCCGGTCCTAGAAACCATCCGCCTTAACTTTAGTCCGGCCAACCTTCGGCCGTCCTTCTTTACCGTCCTACCGTCGTAGTCCGTCATATTCGCCCGTCTGCCCTAAGGCATCCGTTTCCCACGTGAACTATTGTTTATGCAACCGTTATACTATTTTAGCATTTACTTCGACCGCACTTTTATGCTTTTTGTACGTCCTAGCTTGCGAAGGACGTATCTTTCCCGGTTGCAAAATAGTCACGTGGTCGTCCGTCTACAGAAGTAGCCGTTAACTTCGTTTCCGTCCATAACGTATACTTACATTTATAACATGCAATATAAATAATTATACAGCAAGATTTCATTTATTTACGTTATGCCATTCTTTCCTTCATTCTTTGTAAACATACGTTTCATTCTTTGTTCAAAATTCATTCTTTATATATATATACATAAAATATATATTAGTACATCACTGTAGAACCAAAGACTGATGGCTACCAAATTATTCTAAGTACAAATGCTGCTGATAGGCTTATCAGCAGCATTCATCACATATGGCTGCTGATAGGCTTATCAGCAGCATTCAGCACATATTGCTGCTGATAGGCTTATCAGCACCATTCAACACTTGTTGCTGCTGATAGGTTTATCAGCAGCGTTCAACACAAGTTGCTGCTGATAGGCTTATCAGCAGCATTATTCTCATCTCTGCTGCTGATCGCTTTATTCTCTGAAAACCAAACGTTGCAGCTGACTATCCATGTGAAGCGCCTCTGACACCTTTCTACCAAAGCAACTGCCACACTCCAAGCAGAAGGAACCTCACTGGTGCAACCAATAAAGGACAATGACGCGCTTCTCCAAGCATGCAAACAATGATGCCTAAGAAGATGTTTCAGTAAAGTTAACTAGATTAGCCTTTGCATGTAATTTAGATTAATAAACAAGATCAACGGCTTGTGTTAGATCTGATCCTTAGAATCAAGGGTCTGTCTTGATTCTAAGTTACTATATATATCTTGTAAACACTTCAAACAAAGTGTGCCTTGATAGTGCTTCTTGATAGTGTTTTACTTGTAAACTTGTAATCTCAGAAGTCTAATACAACAGTGCATTTATCAGTATTCTTGCTGTTTACTTGTTTACTTTGTTGGTTGCTATTGTTTCCGCCAATATCAACTAGAACAGAATCACCTTGTAATCTTACGATCCTACAAGTGGTATCAGAGATTTGGCTCAAGATTAAACAAACTAACATTTGTTTAATCACTTTCTGATTCTATTCAAAACTCTATTCTTGATCAAGTCACACAAAACAAAATGGCAAAAAGTCATGGATCTGAAGACATCGGCAGTATCAACCGACCACCGAGGTTGGTGTCTGGGGAGGACTATGATATGTGGAAGAACCGTATGGAAAGCTTCTTCTGCTACCATGAATACGGAATGTGGAAATCCATAAGGGATGGACCTTATGTTCCCATGGTGGCTTCTGCTGACTCCAGAGGACCACTAGTTCCGAAGGAACCCTCCAAGTAGTCTGAAGAAGACATCAAGAAAATGGAGGTGGACTTCAAGGCATTAGGAGCTATCCAAATGTGCCTTCCAAATGAAGTTTTTCACAACTTCAAGGCTCACAAAACTGCAAAGGAATTATGGGGAGCCTTGGAAAAGATGCTTGCTGGATCTGAGGAGGTCAAGGAGAACAGACGTGACATTCTCAAGCAACAGTATGAAAACTTCGTCTGGAAGGAAGGTGAGTCACTAACAGTTTTATATAACAGGTACACGTACCTGGTTGGAGAACTGCAGTGCTCCAAGGTAAAGCTGGAGAATTAAGACATTCTCAAGAAATTCATAACATCTCTTCCTAGCTGTTGGACATTATATACAGTGTCCATCAGAAGAACAGAGAATCTGAAGACTCTTCAGATGACTGAGCTCTTTGGCATGCTCAAAACCTATGAATTAGAAATGATTCAAGCTAAAGAAAGGAGCTCCAGTTATCAATCAGCTACCACTTCCTCCACCACCACCTCAGCGCTTCACTCTGATCATTCCGGTCCTAGTGCAAGCAACTACTATCCTCCCATTGTTACTCATCCTCAAACACCAACTTCTTCACAGTCCAACTCATCACCATTTCTTCTTGAGGCACCTCCTTAACAGCCAACTTCTACTGCTTTTGTCTCTGACAACTCAAGCAGCATGCACTTCATAAAGGAGGATCTGGAATGCTTTCATCCAGATGATCTTGAAGAAATGGATATTCAGCACTCATATGCCATGCTCTCCCTCAGAGCAAAAAGGTTTTATTCTAGAACCGGGAGATCAATTCCAAGCAACAACTCAAACACCAGAGTTGGGCTTGATAAAAGCAAGATCCGATGTTACAACTGTAACCAAATGGGTCATTTTGCTAGGGAGTGCAAGGCACCTAAAGCCAATCAGGGTGCCAGCCATCAAAGACAAGCTTACCAAGGTCAGCCCAGGCAGCAGCAAGGAACTCCTCCAGCACAAACTACAGCCTGTGCAAATGTTGGAACTACAGAATTTGACTGGAGTTTTCAATATGAAGATGTTCCTGCCTCCAACCAAGCACTTATGGCAGACAATGCAGAGATACCACCTCAGGTATTTGAACATCTTTGCTCTCAAGCTTGCATTGACAAAGTTTTAGGTTATATAAAGCATAACCAAAATCTAATAGATCAAAATGAAGAGTTTCACCAAATGAAATCTGAATTCAAAAAGGTCGAAGATAGTTACAAAGAAAAGATTAACTGCCTTAAGAAAGAGATTTCTTCTTTAAAACATGAACAAACCAATCTTGAAACTCAGATTGATAATCTATTAGTAAAACTTAAAGCTACCAGAGCTGAACTGGCTGAACAAAAAGTTCATGTTGAAAAATATGAATTTTCATCTAAAAAGTTACAAAGATTGTTAGATATTCAAGTCCATGAAAGGGTAAAAAACTGGACTTGGATATCATAATGACGAGTACAAGACAGTTCCTCCTCCTGCTGACTATGTTGCCATTCACGAACCAAGCTTCAATACTGCAAATCTTGACACGGCAAACCAAAACCTTGATCCTTCAATGGATGCATGTTTTGTGGAAGACTGCTCCACCTCTTCAGAACCTGAGTCAACCTGCTCAGACCACTGTGAAACTAGTGCAGTTCCATCTGCTCCTATCTCTGAAGCTGTTCTGAACAAAACTGAATGTCCTGTTGTTACTCCAACTATTCCAGCTCCCATCCCATTCAAACAAATCAAGATTAGCTATCCTCAAAATGGAAGAAAGCTAAACATTGAAAATGGAGAGACATCAGGTTTCACCAACCCCAAGCCTCAGTCAAAGCCAAAGGTGTTTGATAGTTTTCATACACCTAGAGAAAAAGGTCCATATGTTCAAAAGACACTAGAAGAAGCCACTTTTGAGCATAACAAAGCTCATCCCTGGAACTTCAAAGATTTGTTTCAAAGTAAGAACTATGTGGACTTTCACTGGGACAAGATAGCACTATCCTGCTTTGTGTGTGGCAAATACAATCACAATGCCAGCACCTGCTTTCACTACCGTGAACACCAAAGAAACTCAAAGCAGCATGACTTTGAGAAAACAAACAGGTGAGAAGCTATGATGCAAAGGCAACAAAGTTCAGAGAATCTCTATCCCCTCAAAGAGTGAAGATGCAGAAACCTCAACAAACTTGCATGATATGTGGGGAATCAAACCACTTTGCTACAACATGCAAGTTCAACCCTTTTAACCAGATTGCAAATCGTTCATCTGTGCTCAACCCATCAGCAGCAAACAAAATCGCTGCTGATAGAGTAAAGTCCAGGAAACCAAAGGCAAAGTGTCACACCCCGCCAGGGCAGAAACGCGAGGCGCGACTTTCACTGGTTTCCAAAGCATATGATTACCGCAAACACATACATGTAATTGGATACATAACTGGATTTAAAATATTTACATTACAAAATATCAACTTGAGTTTACAAATGTTTAAGATTTCGCAAATATGACTCAAGACCATGAGTTATACAAGAGAAATCCTCCCAAAAGCCGTATCCACGTGCATGCATGTAACCTACATTGCTAACCTGATGACCACGTTCAATTTCCTGAAAACATACTTAAAACTGTCAACACGAGGTTGGTGAGTTCACAAGTTATTATAAAGAGTTATCATAAACCCAATGTTTAAATCTGATCTTTTTGCCGATCAAAACTCTTTGTTAAACCTGATCATTTTAACCTAATCAGTACTCTTTCGTTTAAACCTGATCACTTTAACCTGATCAGAATTCTTTACTTTAAACCTGATCACTTTACCCTGATCAGAACTCTTTTATGTAAAACCTGATCATTTTAACCTGATCAGAACTCTTTTGATAAACCTGATCACTTTACCCTGATCAGAACTCTTTTGTGTAAAACCTGATCATTTTAACCTGATCAGAACTCTTTTGATAAACCTGATCACTTTACCCTGATCAGAACTCTTTTGTATGTATTACCAATGAATATGATTACTAATCCGATCTATTGACCCCATTTGTAAGCTTGCAAGGAATATAAAATAGTATGTAATGTACTAGACCGTAACCAAACCCCAACTTTCTGTGCCTCCCCTCGCCTTTCTGCGAGTAAGACAATATGCGGTCATTCGGCCATTTTGACCCCTGGTTAGCGCGACTAACCATGACCGGAGGCGTCACCCCCAATAGTACTATTCATATAATCTCGGGCTAAATCCATAGCTAATGGTTACTAATTTATTATGAGGACTTTAAGCGCTTTATTGTTCCCTCAATACATACATACGGTCTGATCATTAGTTCCATTCATTTATACACAAAAGTCTTTTACAAGTATGTTTCCACCCCAAATCATTTCAAAACTTTAGAAAAAGGGGGATTAGTGAAACTCACCTCGACAGTATGAATGCTAGCAAATATTTGAATGACGGCAGATTCGCCTATCCGTATCCTAGTTACACAAGGATAACATACACGTTAAGACTACCCTCTTAAACGTAAATTGTTCACTTGACTTAGCCGATCTGATTACTTTTGTTTTAATTATCTTTTTAGTTTTTCCAACCTTGTTTTGTTATGAAAATAGTTCTGAGTTATTGCCTTATGGGGCTGATGAACAGGTATCTAAGCTTTCTTAGTTTCGATTGAACAGAACAGATGTCGAAACTTCATAGTTTCGACTGAGTGAAATAGGTATCGAAACTACCTAGTTTCGATTGGCAAGAATAGTATCGAAACTACCTAGTTTCGATTGTACACAGGTATCGAAACTTCCTAGTTTCGATTGAGTAAATAGATATCGAAACTCCTAGTTTCGATAGAACAACCGGTATCGAAACTCCTAGTTTCGATTGAATAACTGGTATCGAAACTCCTAGTTTCGATCAATAGGTATCGAAACTCCCAGTTTTGATTGACCAACAGGTATCGAAACTATAGTTTCGATATATGCACTTTGATTTACAGAATTCACTCTGAATATCTTTATGTTCAAATCTTGAGTTTGACACAGTTTTCTTGTTATCTTACTTGCGTTTGAACGATTTGTATGTTTAGTTACGGTTTTAAAGCAAATAATATGGATGGTATCGAGTTTTTACCTCAAACCGAGAATGGCGATCTTTAGAGAAAAACAGAGAAGTAGTCTTGAATCTTTTGCTAAGCTTTCTTCAAGAACACTTGAAATTCTCCTTATGACACCGAATTATGGTGGTTTTCGCTTTAAAACTGGACTTCGAGATGAAAGAGAATTGTGAAATTTGCCGTAAGAAAAGAGAAGGTTTGAAAGGAATGGTGAAGTTTCGTCTGAAGAGGTATGGTTTTCCTCTGAATTTGAGTGAAATAGGCAAGTGGGAGAATGGCTCCCTGACTCTCGGCCAAGAAAGTCAAGAAATAGGTTTAGGGGTTAATGATAACAAATTTTTAAGTATTAATTTATTATGGTATCAGTATCAATTAGAGTTTTAAAGGGGTAATTTAATTCAGTTTCGATTCTTAACGGTATTATAATTTTTAACCATTTTATGGCTCGTTGAAGAAAATATTAGAATCTTGGCTCAACGTAAATTTTGTGTAATATATATATATATATTTTTCTGGTTATTTTATTTAACCATTTACGTTCGCATTAAGTCGGGTTATCCTGCTTACTTTTTCTAGTAACTCTTTACGGTTTACTAGACTTGGAACAAACTTCTTTGCTAGACTTCTTGACTTTACTTAGTCAAAATAAAATATCAGGAAGTAATAATTATGAATGTGCGTTTATGAAATGTGGATATTGACCTGAAATGCTGGGTGTCACATTCTCCCCATGTTACAGAGAATTTCGTCCCGAAATTCAGTTCTTGTCACTCTGACTTGGAGTGTTTGTAAACAATGACGGGTACTTGGATTTCATTTTATCTTCCCGCTCCCACGTATACTCGGGGCCGCGCTTTGAATTCCAACGTACCTTGACCAGCTTAACACGGCTGCGCCTTGTTCTCTGAATCTTCCAATCTGTGACTTCCATAGGTTCCTCAATGAAGTGCAACTTGTCGTCTATGTGAATCTCATCAGGCGGTATTATTAATGTCTCGTCTGATAAACACTTCTTGAGATTTGATACATGGAACGTATCATGTACATTGCTTAGTTCTTGTGGCAACTTGAGCTTGTAAGCTACAGGGCCAACCCTAGCCAATATTTCAAACGGTCCAACGTACCTAGGGTTAAGCTTGCCATGGTTGCCAAATCTTGCAACTCCTTTCCAAGGTGAGACCTTTAACATGACTTTGTCTCCTACTTGAAATTCTAAAGGTCTTCGTCTGTTATCCGCGTAACTCTTTTGTCTGTCACGGGCGGCCTTCAGACGATCCTTGATTTTGAAAATCTTATCTGTGGTCTCTTGAATAACTTCAGGACCGGTTAAATGTTTGTCGCCAACTTCTGCCCAACAAAGCGGTGAACGACATTTTCGACCATACAAAGCCTCAAACGGAGCGGCTTTGATGCTGGTGTGGTAACTGTTATTATATGCAAACTCAGCTAGTGGCAAATGAGTATCCCAATTTCCACCGAAGTCAATTGCACACGCACGGAACATATCCTCTAAGGTTTGAATGGTTCTTTCACTTTGACCATCTGTTTGTGGGTGATATGCCGTGCTCATGTCAAGACGTGTGCCCATGGCTTCTTGTAACGATTTCCAGATTCTAGACACGAATCTGCTGTCTCTATCAGAGATAATAGAAATTGGTACTCCATGCCTAGCCACAATTTCCTTGATATAAAGCTTTGCAAGTTTCTCGGTTTTATCCGTTTCTTTGATGGGTAGAAAATGAGCTGATTTCGTCAGACGATCGACGATTACCCATATAGTGTCATACCCGCTCGACGTCTTGGGTAACTTTGTAATGAAATCCATGGAAATCTGTTCCCATTTCCATTGAGGTATCTCGGGTTGTTGTAACAATCCCGACGGTTTCTGATGTTCTGCTTTTACTTTTGAACATGTCAGGCATTTACCGACATAAATAGCAATTTCTCCTTTCATGTTCGGCCACCAGTAGAATTCTTTCAGATCCTTATACATTTTATCCGAACCTGGGTGAATGGAGTACCTGGACTTGTGGGCTTCGTCCATAACCAACTCCTGTATGTTACCAAAACATGGCACCCAAATTCTATTCATGAAGTACAAAGTGTCATCTGACTTTGGTTCTAACTGCTTTATCATTCCTCGTAAAGCTTCGTTCTGACTGTTTTCTTCTTTGATTGCTTCTTGTTGTGCCATCCGAATTTGAGTCGTGAGACTCGTATGAATTGTCAATTCTAAGGCACGAACACGTAGTGTTTTAACTCGTTCTTTACGACTTAAGGCATCTGCTACGACATTTGCTTTGCCAGGGTGATACTTGATATCACAGTCGTAATCATTCAGTAGTTCTACCCAACGACGTTGCCTCATGTTGAGTTCTTTCTGATTAAAGATGTGCTGGAGACTCTTGTGGTCTGTAAATATAGTACATTTTGTGCCGTATAAGTAATGTCTCCAAATCTTGAGTGCAAACACGACTGCACCCAATTCCAAGTCGTGGGTCGTATAATTCTTTTCGTGCACTTTTAGTTGTCTGGATGCATATGCTATGACTTTTTCTTTCTGCATCAACACACATCCCAGACCTTGGTGTGATGCGTCACAGTACACAATGAAATTGTCAGTTCCTTCGGGAAGGGATAGGATTGGTGCACTGCAAAGTTTTTGCTTCAGCAATTGAAAAGCTGATTCTTGTTTATCAGTCCAATCAAACTTTTTGTCCTTCTGGGTTAACGTGGTCAAAGGCAAGGCTATCTTTGAAAAATTCTCGATGAATCGCCTGTAATAGCCTGCCAAACCCAGAAATTGACGCACCTCAGTCGGAGTTCTTGGTGCTTCCCAGTTTTTGATAGCTTCAATCTTAGATGGATCCACATGGATACCCTTCTTATTAATGACATGTCCGAGAAAGTGAACCTCTTGGATCCAAAACTCACACTTAGAGAATTTAGCATAAAGCTTCTCATTCCTGAGTAGTTCCAAGATTAATTTCAAATGATATTCATGTTCCTCCTTGGTTCGTGAATATATCAATATGTCATCGATAAACACAATCACGAATTTATCCAAGTACGGCTTGTACACGCGGTTCATGAGATCCATGAAAACAGCTGGTGCATTAGTCAAGCCAAATGGCATAACTAGGAATTCGTAGTGACCGTAACGAGTCCTAAAAGCCGTTTTTGGTATGTCTTCTTCCTGAATTTTCAGTTGATGATACCCTGATCGTAGATCAATTTTAGAATAGAAACTGGAACCTTGAAGTTGATCAAACAAATCGTCTATTCGAGGAAGAGGATACCGATTTTTGATTGTCAGCTTGTTCAATTCCCGATAATCAATGCACATTCTAAAGGTCCCATCCTTTTTCTTTACAAATAGGACCGGAGCTCCCCATGGTGAGAAACTCGGTCTTATGAAACCTTTGTCAAGTAATTCTTGTAGTTGACTCGACAGTTCCTGCATCTCGGAAGGGGCTAGACGATACGGAGATCGTGCAACTGGTGCGGCTCCTGGTACTAGGTCGATCCGAAACTCGACTTGTCTTGATGGTGGTATTCCTGGTAAGTCTTCGGGAAATACTTCCGAATAATCTCTGACGACTGGTATGTCCTCAAGTCGACGTTCTTCGGGTTTCTTCTCGACGATGTGAGCCAGGAATGCACAATAACCCTTGCGTAGATACTTATAAGTTTTCATGCAGTTTATCGTTTTTAACATCGTTATACACCTTTCGCCTTGAATTGAAAGAATTTCTCCGCTTGGTAGGGGAATACGTACAATCTTCTCGAAGCATACTATCTCGGCACGATTCTTGGTTAACCAATCCATACCAATAACAATATCAAAACTCCCTAATTCGACGGGTAGAAGGTCTATACTGAATGTACGGTTTTCTAAACATAAAGTACAACCCCTAAAGACCTCTCCGGTTTCTATTAATTTCCCATTTGCTAATTCAATTGTATAACGTTGATCTAGTTTGCTGGCCTTAATACCGAGTAAGGATTTAAAATCATTCGACACAAAGCTCATATCCGCACACGAATCAAAAAGTACAGAGGCATAGTGATTATTTATCGGGAACGTACCAGTGACGATGTTCGGGTCCTGGCGTGCGTCCCTTGCACCCATCACAAATGCCCTCCCTGGTGCCTGAGCGTTGTTCTGATTCTTCCACTTGGGACAATCCTTCTTGAAGTGTTTTAGATCACCACATACAAAACATCCCGGTTTAATTTTCCCCAATCGGTTGTTAGTTCGACAATCTTGAGTGGTGTGACCAAACTTGTCGCATTTTCCACACTTGATGCAAACACCGGCATGATGATTTCCACACCTCTTACATCTCGGTAGGCCCCTATCATACTCCTTTCTTTCCACTATGTTGGCTGCAAAAGCCTTCACAGTTCCTTGTTTCTTAAACTCTTGTTTTCCAGATTTGTTACTTGAATTTCCCATCCATTTCCTTTTCTCCCCAGATCTACCTTCCTCATTCTCCTTCCTCACAAACAATTCATTACGTACTGCATCATCCTTTAGTTTGAATGCTAAAGTTATAGCACTCTTGGCATCTATTGGATTAGATGATGTTACCATGCTACGAATTTGAGGCGCAAGGCCCCACAGATACCTCTCCACACGCTTATGTTCTGGTGTGACCATATGCGGTACCAGAAGTGCCAATTCATTGAAGCGGTCGGTGTATCCCGCTACATCATCTCCTATCATCTGTAGGTTCCACATCTCAGTTTCAATCTTTTGCAATTCGTTCCGAGGACAATATTCCTCAATCATCATGTTTTTCAAATCTTCCCAAGACAATTGGTACGCTGTCTCTCTCCCCAAAGTCTTCATTTGAGTATTCCACCAAGTTAAAGCTTTATCAGTGAGCGTGCAGGTAGAATACTTCACTACGCAATCAGCGGTGCATTCACTTATATCAATCACCGACTCCATATGTTCTATCCATCTCATTAGTCCTACTGCACCCTCGGTGCCATTAAAACTGCGGGGTTTGCAGGATAGGAAGGCCTTGTAGGTACACTTCCTATTTGGAGCATCTGCAGGATCACAAGTCATAACGTCATTAATTCGGATCATGACTATGTGTTATGGCTTATTTATTTTTTTATTACCTCCGGAACCTCCGGAACCCCCTGCGGTACCGCTACCTCCTGCGGTACCGCTACCTCCTGCACCTCCTCCGCTATTTCGGTTTGCTTCATACTGCTCTATAGCGGCAGCTACTCGCTGTGCTATTAGTTGTTCCATGTTTGGGGAAATTGTCTCGTTGTTGTCACCAGTAGTGTTACGGGGTGTCCCACGCTTAGGTGCCATGACGTTCTTTCTAACATGTCAATTAAAAAGAAACAACATCATATATCAATAATGATAGATCATGACATAAGGATACCACAACATCAAACATGAACAACTATCATTACAACATAAACCATTACATACATAGTCAAAACATACATAGTACATTGTTCCCAAAAGATAAGGATACAAAAGAGATGGGTTCACATGACCTCATCAGTACTAAAGTTTTAAACTACATAATGTACTATGGGCACAACCCGCCCATAATAGGTTTAAAAGAAGAAGTGGGAGTACAACCCAATCATCATGGCAAGTCCCGCCATGACAAAGCTAGCTCTCGCCACAAATTTTGCAGCCAAAGTCCTTTCCTCCAGTGCTTCCACCATGTCTCGGACAGTGACAGTGAACTGCCAGTCCATATCAGCTCTCAACTCGAGGTAGTCAGTGGCACTCTGTATGTCTCGAGTGCTATCCTCCAGAGTCTGTACTCGAGATCCGAGCCCTTGACGTAAGCGCCTGGTTGCATCCCCCTGTGCCCGAATATCATCTAGGAGATCATCAAGACGCTCCTCATGCGTACGAACGCGAGCTACCAAGGTAGGCACAGTGAGCTCTATGGCTTCCCCAGTGTGGGGTAGGGGTGTTGGGGAGTTAGAAGACTCTCCAAGCTCAAAGGTAGATGGGATGCTCTCCATCTCCCTCCAACGTGCTAGGGTACGAGGCATCCAACGGATGGTTCCCACGGTAGGGTGGTAGCAGGGTCGTTGCCTCGGTGGTTCCTCATCGGTCTCCAAGTCTTTCGGGTCACGGACTGCCAGGTTTCTCTTGCGCGGAAGTCGAACCTTCTTCCTAGCACTTTGCACCTTAACTGGTCCTCCGCTTTTCTTTCGGTAGACAATGGGCGGTTCTCCCAGAGCGACATTGGGTGGTGTCTAGCTGCGAACTTGTACTCGATTTTTAGGGCGTGAGGCGGAAAGTTCCTCGTTGGATTCAGAGTCAGAGACGGGGTCAGAGTGTGAATGTGACGACATACTTGTGACTACAATATCCACATGACATGATGACTGGTTATGCAATGCTTATGCAATGAAAACATTTTAGTGAGTCATTCTAATTATAGACTAGGTTCCGTTTTAGACACCTAGTTCGCTATAATCAATGGCTCTGATACCAAGTTCTGTCACACCCCGCAAGAGCGGAAACGCGAGGCGCGACTTTCACTGGTTTCCAAAGCATATGATTACCGCAAACACATACATGTAATTGGATACATAACTGGATTTAAAATATTTACATTACAAAATATCAACTTGAGTTTACAAATGTTTAAGATTTCGCAAATATGACTCAAGACCATGAGTTATACAAGAGAAATCCTCCCAAAAGCCGTATCCACGTGCATGCATGTAACCTACATTGCTAACCTGATGACCACGTTCAATTTCCTGAAAACATACTTAAAACTGTCAACACGAGGTTGGTGAGTTCACAAGTTATTATAAAGAGTTATCATAAACCCAATGTTTAAATCTGATCTTTTTGCCGATCAAAACTCTTTGTTAAACCTGATCATTTTAACCTGATCAGTACTCTTTCGTTTAAACCTGATCACTTTAACCTGATCAGAATTCTTTACTTTAAACCTGATCACTTTACCCTGATCAGAACTCTTTTATGTAAAACCTGATAATTTTAACCTGATCAGAACTCTTTTGATAAACCTGATCACTTTACCCTGATCAGAACTCTTTTGTGTAAAACCTGATCATTTTAACCTGATCAGAACTCTTTTGATAAACCTGATCACTTTACCCTGATCAGAACTCTTAGCGCGACTAACCATGACAATATGCGGTCATTCGGCCATTTTGAACCCTGGTTAGCGCGACTAACCATGACCGGAGGCGTCACCCCCAATAGTACTATTCATATAATCCCGGGCTAAATCCATAGCTAATGGTTACTAATTTATTATGAGGACTTTAAGCGCTTTATTGTTCCCTCAATACATACATACGGTCAGATCATTAGTTCCATTCATTTATACACAAAAGTCTTTTACAAGTATGTTTCCACCCCAAATCATTTCAAAACTTTAGAAAAAGGGGGATTAGTGAAACTCACCTCGACAGTATGAATGCTAGCAAATATTTGAATGACGGCAGATTCGCCTATCCGTATCCTAGTTACACAAGGATAACATACACGTTAAGACTACCCGTCTTAAACACAAATTGTTCACTTGACTTAGCCGATCTGATTACTTTTGTTTTAATTATCTTTTTAGTTTTTCCAACCTTGTTTTGTTATGAAAATAGTTCTGAGTTACTGCCTTATGGGGCTGATGAACAGGTATCTAAGCTTTCTTAGTTTCGATTGAACAGAACAGATGTCGAAACTTCCTAGTTTCGACTGAGTGAAATAGGTATCGAAACTACCTAGTTTCGATTGGCAAGAATAGTATCGAAACTACCTAGTTTCGATTGTACACAGGTATCGAAACTTCCTAGTTTCGATTGAGTAAATAGATATCGAAACTCCTAGTTTCGATAGAACAACCGGTATCGAAACTCCTAGTTTCGATTGAATAACTGGTATCGAAACTCCTAGTTTCGATCAATAGGTATCGAAACTCCCAGTTTCGATTGACCAACAGGTATCGAAACTATAGTTTCGATATATGCACTTTGATTTACAGAATTCACTCTGAATATCTTTATGTTCAAATCTTGAGTTTGACACAGTTTTCTTGTTATCTTACTTGCGTTTGAACGATTTGTATGTTTAGTTACGGTTTTAAAGCAAATAATATGGATGGTATCGAGTTTTTACCTCAAACCGAGAATGGCGATCTTTAGAGAAAAACAGAGAAGTAGTCTTGAATCTTTTGCTAAGCTTTCTTCAAGAACACTTGAAATTCTCCTTATGACACCGAATTATGGTGGTTTTCGCTTTAAAACTGGACTTCGAGATGAAAGAGAATTGTGAAATTTGCCGTAAGAAAAGAGAAGGTTTGAAAGGAATGGTGAAGTTTCGTCTGAAGAGGTATGGTTTTCCTCTGAATTTGAGTGAAATAGGCAAGTGGGAGAATGGCTCCCTGACTCTCGGCCAAGAAAGTCAAGAAATAGGTTTAGGGGTTAATGATAACAAATTTTTAAGTATTAATTTATTATGGTATCAGTATCAATTAGAGTTTTAAAGGGGTAATTTAATTCAGTTTCGATTCTTCACGGTATTATAATTTTTAACCATTTTATGGCTCGTTGAAGAAAATATTAGAATTTTGGCTCAACGTTAATTTTGTGTAATATATATATATATATTTTTCTGGTTATTTTATTTAACCATTTACGTTCGCATTAAGTCGGGTTATCCTGCTTACTTTTTCTAGTAACTCTTTACGGTTTACTAGACTTGGAACAAACTTCTTTGCTAGACTTCTTGACTTTACTTAGTCAAAATAAAATATCAGGAAGTAATAATTATGAACGTGCGTTTATGAAATGTGGATATTGACCTGAAATGCTGGGTGTCACACAAAGCCTTTAGCAGCAAAAGTCTCTGCTGCTGACAAAGCAAAATAAAAAACAACGGCATCAGCAGCAAAAGTATCTGCTGCTGACAAAGCAAAAGTGTCCACTGCTGATAAGGTAAGATCCCAGGCAAAGCCTTCAATAGCAGCAGCAAAGCCTTCAGCAGCAAAATCGGCTGCGGATAAGCCAGAATTGTCAGCAACAACATCTTCTGCCGACAATGTAAAGAAAGCTAGAAAACCACCAATACAGCAATGGAAGGCCAAACAATCTCCAAGCATAACTATTGGTTCCATTGACTGCAAGCATGCTGACAATGGCAAATTAGCAACGATCTTCTACAATGCTGCATGCTACAATGATCCTCCCTCTAATTAGATATCTTCCATGTGCAGGGACAGCCAGGCAACAAACACAATACTTGGGTGGTAGATAGCGGCTGTTCCAGGCACATGACAGGCAACAGGTCCATCCTCTCTAACTTCAGACATTTCAATGGATGATATGTTGCCTTTGGGAGTGACTCAAAGGGTGGATCTATCACTGGACAAGGAACTGTGTCCAATGAAAGGATAAGTATTGAAAGAGTCAACTATGTTAAAGAACTTGACTTCAATCTCATGAGTGTTTCCCAAGTATGTGATCAAAAGCATTGGATGCTCTTCATTGACAAAGAATGTTTCGTGTTAGCTCCTGGCCTATCTAAACCCCCTCCAGAGAAGATTCTCCTAACTGCTCGTAGAAAGGACAACTTATATGTGCTTGACATGAATGAAGCCACTCCATCTGGTAGTGTTTCATGTTTTCTGTCAAAGGCATCAGTTGTTGAATCCGCTCTCTGGCACAGGAGGTTAAGCCACGTTAACATCAAAACAATCAATAAATTAGTGAAGGACAATTTTGTCAGAGGGCTTCCTGACAAAGAATTCCAGCTAGACGATCACTGCATTGCCTGCTTGAAGGGAAAACAACACAAGAGTTCCCACAAGCCCAAGACATTGAACACAAATAACACCCCTCTCCAACTACTGCATATGGATCTCTTTGGTCCTACGAATGTCATGTCAATGGGCAAAAAGTCCTACTGTCTGGTGATAACTGATGACTTCTCCAGATTCTCATGGGTATTCTTCCTAAGAACAAAAGATGAAACTGTTGAGATTCTCAAATCCTATATTCTTAGGGTAGAGAATCAAAGCAATCTGAAGGTAAAGATCATAAGGTGTGATCAGGGAACAGAGTTCAAAAATCACACTTTGAACAGTTTCTGTGAGAGCAAGGGCATTGAAAGGCAATACAGTGCTCCAAGAACCCCTCAACAAAATGGGGTTGCTGAAAGAAGAAATAGGACTCTGATTGAATCAGCAAGATCTATGCTGGCTGACTCAAAGCTGCCCCTTACTTTCTGGGCGGAAGCAGTAAGCACAGGTTGTTATGTGCAGAATAGAGTCCTTATTGTTAAGCCTCTCCAGAAAACACCCTATGAACTATGGCTCAAAAGAGTTCCCTACATTGGCTTCCTGAAGCCATTTGGATGTCCATGTACCATCCTCATCACACATGGAGTTCTTCCTAAATTCGGTGCAAAGTCTGATGAAGGTTACTTTGTGGGTTACTCCTCTCAATCAAAGGCCTACCGAGTGTTCAATTCTAGGACTCGGATTGTGGAAGAATCTGCTAATGTTGAATGCAGGGAACACGTTGTCTGAGAACAAGGCAAAGGTCCTAACTGGCTCTTTGATATAGACTCCTTCACCCAGATATTTGAGCCTATCATATTCTCAAATATGGAGTCTTCCTCTTCAAAATCAACATCTTCTGCCTCAACCTCCTCTTCTGACTACAGACTGGATTTTCCCAGTCCCTACATCAGGATGAAAAGGCCATCCATCGATCCTCCATCAGTGGCAGAAGCTATTGAAGCCAGTACAGGTGAAGCCGGTACTTCCAACACCACAAGCAGCAATCTCTCTGACCAAGAAATCCTTAATGAAGCCTCTTCAATCCATGCTGAAGAGGCCTCTGATGCTAATACTGCTGAAAATGTGGAACACAATGATCAGAACCTCAAGCTCCTCTCCTTACAACTGAAGACAATCCTGATCTAAACCAAAGTAATCTTGAAGAGGGAATACGGCTGGATGTGATACCAGCACAGAGAATAAACAAAGAGCATCCTCATTTAAACATCATTGGTCCAGTCCACACAGGTATCCAGACAAGAAGTAAGTCTCATGAAGCCAACATTTGTTTGTTCTCTTGCTTTCTATCTCAGGTGGAACCCAAGAAGATTGATGAAGCTCTCAAGCACAACAGCTGGATTGAAGCAATGCAGGAAGAATTGCTGCAATTCAAAAGACAAGATGTTTGGAAGCTTGTTGATCTTCCACCTGGTCAAACAGCCATTGGAACAAGATGGGTCTTCAGAAACAAGCAAGATGAAAGGGGCATCGTGGTCAAGAACAAAGCCAGACTGGTAGCTCAATGTTACACTCAAGAAGAAGGCATTGACTATGATGAAGTCTTTGCTCCTGTTGCCCGTCTGGAAGCCATCAGAATCTTTCTGGCATATGCAGCATCCAAAAACTTTATGGTCTATCAAATGGATGTGAAGAGTGCCTTTTTGTATGGCAAGATTGGTGAAGAGGTCTATGTCAAACAGCCTCCAGGCTTTGTGGATCCTGCACATCCAAATAAGGTCTTAAAACCGGACAAAGCTCTCTATGGCTTACACCAAGCCCCAAGAGCCTGGTATGAAACTTTATCTGGATATCTACTTAGCAACAACTTCAGAAGGGGGGGCATTGATCAGACACTTTTCATCAAAGATGAAGGGGGAGAAATTTTGTTGTTCCAGATTTATGTTTATGACATTATCTTTGGATCTACAAGAAAAAAGCTCTGCAAAGACTTTGAAGTTCTGATGCATTCCAAATTTGAAATAAGTTCAATGGGTGAACTAAATTTCTTTTTAGGACTTCAAGTCAAACAGGTACCAAATGGAATCTTCATAAGTCAATCCAAGTATGTCAAAAGCATCTTGGAGAGGTTCAAAATGGCTGACTGCTCTGCTGTAAGAACTCCTATGCAAGTGCACCATCAATTATCTCCGGATAAAGAAGGACAAGACACTGATCAACATCTGTACCGAGCATTGATAGGGTCTCTCATGTATCTCACTGCCTCAAGACCAGATATCATGTTTGCAGTTTGTCTCTGCGCAAGATTTCAAGCAGCTCCAAAAGTGTCTCATCTTCAAGCTGTCAAAAGGATCCTTAGATACCTAAAGGGAGCTCCAAAACTTGGGCTATGGTATCCAAAGAATGGAAATGTCAATCTCTATGCCTACACTGACAGTGACTATGGGGGTTGTAACTTGGACAAAAAGTCCACATCAGGGGGATGTCAATTTCTTGGAGGAAGGCTCATCTCATGGCAATGCAAAAAGCAAACATGTGTCTCTACTTCAACAGCTGAAGCAGAATACATTGCAGCTTCAAGCTGCTGTGCATAGGTCATCTGGATCCAAAACCAAATGCTTGACTATGAAATGACCTTCATGCAGACTCCAATTCACATTGACAACATGAGTGCTATGTCTATCACGAATAATCCAGTGCAGCATTCCAAGACTAAGCACATCGACATCAGGTATCACTTTATCAGGGATCAAGCTGAGAAAAAGAGAATTGTCCTATCCAAGGTTCACACAAATTAGCAATATGCTGATTTGTTCACTAAACATTTTGATGAAGCAAGATTTCGATATCTAGTTGAATCAATTGGCATGATGAACTTTGAATAAGACATGTCTCTAATTTTTATCTTTCCTTGTAAATATGTCTACGTTTATGTTCTTAATAAAAGGTAGAGTCAGCAGCACTTTTTTCACTGCTGACAGATTTACTCTTCAGCAACAAAGCCTTTGCCACTGATCGCTTTAAGTTATCAGCAGGGACAAGTTTCCTGCGGACAGCTTTAAGGCGGTCAGCAGCAACCTTTTTGCTGCGGAATGAATACAACAGTCAGCAGCACCCAAGTCTGCTGCTGAAAGACTTCACTATCCGCAGCAACCAAGTTTGCAGCGGATAGCTCACCATCGGCAGCAACCAAGTTTGCTGCTGATGGGTAAAACAAGTCTACATTAACTTTTACCCGAGGTAAAAACTACTCTCAGTCTTTACCATGACTGCTCGAGTGCTTTACAGCTGTAACAATGAAAAGTGAAACAGGTTGTACTGTACAAGTAAAGTTGCTTTTTCTTCGTCTGCCGTTATATCACAATCTCAAACGTTCCCACAACCTCTTCATATTCAATTTCAAACCTATCTCCCATCACTTTCTCTCCCGTCCCCACAGCATTCAAAGCCCTAAATAATTAACCACCATTCAAACACCCTTCTCTCTTCCCTCCAAATCCATAACAATGGCAGGCGCAGACATAAACAACCCAAACGACAAGTTTTCCCCATATCACAACCTCACTGCATGCCTAATAAAGGGCAAGAAATCCGAAGGTTTCGATGATATGATCGACTTCCTTTGTCGGTCCAAAATCCACCATGCCCTAACTGTCTACCCAACCATCTATACTTCCCACATGGAAGATTTTTGGAGCTCAGCCGTGTATTCTACTGACCAGGGCTCTCCCCAAATCAGAGGCACAATAGACAGCAAGGAGATGATTATCACTGAAGCAAAGCTCCGCCAACACCTCAAGCTTCAAGATGAAGGGGACGCCATCTCTTACCCAAGAGACGTATACATGAGGACCTTTGTATCCATAGGGTACACTGGGAATCAACCAGAGTATACGATAGAGAAGGCACTCATGGGTCCCAAATGGAAGTATCTTTGCCACACTCTTCTCCAATGCATATCCCAAAAGAGGAGTGGCTGGAACCAACTTAGCTCCGGACTTGCGTCGGCAATTCACGGTATGATAACTGGGGCGGGTTTCAATTTTTCCCACCTCATTCTTGAAGGTTTGAGATACAACCTTCAAGAAGGGGTGAAATCACAGTTCTTCATGTACCCAAGATTCTTGCAGGAAGTGTTCAATATTGAGCACCAAGATCTTTCAAAAACTACAAGAATCTACATAATGCTGGGACATAAGAACAACCTTTTTCAAAGCATGAGAACAGTTTCATCAAAGTTCTCAGGGGCCGATGTTCCATTGTTATCTACAATGTTGAACACAGAAAGTGCCCTGGTTGACAGTTCAGCAAACCCAGCTGATACTGATCCTACACCCTCCACCTCACTACCACAAACTCAAACTGCTGCTTCCCTTGATCGAACCCCTGTGCATTCTACTGAGGATGTACAGGCACATAATTTACTCACCCACAGTTTGATTGCTCAACCGGAACACATGGCCCCGGTTGCAGCCAAATATACAAGGAAGAGGGGCAAGAGAACTCCTTCTTCTCTTTACTCCAAGGCCCAAACCCAAGCCAACATCCCTCACTCAGAATCACAACATTCTAGTGAGAATATCATAAGGGAAAGCCACACTGTTAGGGAGACTCCTTCGGAAGTCTCTCTATTAGGATTAGGATCACTTCCCGGATCCATAGAACAGCCCTTTGAGCCATTCCTATCTTCTTTGGACTTAAGTGTTGAGGAACCTGACCAAAGTGATGTACCTTCTCCAACTACCACTATCAAGGAGGTACTGATTGGTCTTGCTTCCGAAACACCCAACCCAAGTTCTTCTCCCTTGAAGGTCCACTCTAGGAGTAATGAAAGAGTGGATGTGGAAGAGGCTGTCACTACTGCTGGTCCATCAAATGACCAGGAGGACAGTGACAACATCTTTAAGACCTCAACCACGGAAACTCATGGTGAGGGTGTTTCCTTGGAAACTCCCCTCACTGAGAGGAATCCCAGACGCCAAGAATCCACGGGTGATGGGGATGCTGAGGCTCGGCCTACGGCCCCATCTGGGTCCAAGGATTCCACAACTGTGGATGAGGACAGACTGAAACTTCATAACTTGGAATTGACGGCCAGGGTGGCTATGCTAGAGGCTGAAGTGTCCAAACTAAGACACCAAGTCTCTATGCATGAAGCCCATCAATGCCCAACTTTAGCCACTCCCTCTCTTGTATCAGTAGGCACCCAAACTGATGCTTACCTGTCTACTGATGCAACCAAAAAGGGGGAGATGGTCTCTATGGAGGAAGACACAGACAGTCTTGACGACTGGATTCAAGAGCAGGTTGAAATTCAAAGCTCACTATTCAAGCCGGCTTTTGTACAAATTCATGACTTGCCAGTCTCAGATAACGAAGCAGAAGAGACATCTGAAGACTGGAAGTTGGTCGTCAGAGCTGTTGATGAAATTCTGAATGATGCTGAAGAAACATAACAAACAAATACATCATTCAGCATCCTTCCTGAAGCAGCAGCCATCATTGGTCAATCCTCAACCCCCTAACTATTCAGATCATCAAAGAAGCTAGAATTTGACTCCATTCTAGCTTGGGGGTATGATGGATCAGCTGAGAGGTTTTGGATTGGATGGGAGTTCAGCGGAGTAGAAGAGCTGAACTGGAACTCTCTCAATGCCCTCCAAGTCCTACAACTATACTTATCAAACTGCATCAACAACTCAGCAGATCTCTCAGCAGAACCTGCCATTGGCAGGTTCTATGACTTGATGGAGGATAATCTACCCAGGCTCCAAAGACTCCTACAAGCAGCACATCGGGTAGCTTATCCTGAATCCTCGGCGGCCGCAGAAAGGAGACTGACTCCTAGAAATCTTGAAATAACAAGGAGCAGTCTTCTCATTGAAGAAGATGTTCTGGGCCTTCGAAGATTCCTGTATGCCTTCCTGGTCAAGGACTCCGACGTGCTAGGTTGGGTGAGCACTAAGTCCCTTGACCACACTCTTCTTCTCAGCAATGGCTCCTCTCTCATCATCAACACCAGGAACATCCTTCAGCTGCCCTCAGACTTCCTATTCAAGATTTTTCAGCTCAGAACCAACATCTGCAATATTAACTCATTGGAGAGCCAGGCAATGATGGTCACCATCAAAGCCCATCTTGAAGAAGAAGGACTGATTCCTCAGGAAGAGTCTGTGTCAACTTCTGATACTGACTCCAACTCAGATACTCCATAAGTTGAAGCCACATCTGTAGCATCTGGCACAAGATCTTCACTTAGGGATCAACTGAGGGAAATAGAAGGTCCTGAGTATCAACTTGATGAAGACAGTGACCGTCCCTTGTCAATTCCTCAACTTGCCAATGAAGCCGAGGCAGAGATCCCAACAGCACAATAATCAGCTGTTGCTGTGATCAGTGAAGCCAGAGCAGAGGCATCCAATGTTAATAAAGGGAAGGGCATTATGACAGAAGAGGATGAAGAGAGGTTGCGAAAAGAAAAGAAAGAGAAAGAAGAAAGAAGAAGGAAAAGAGAAGAAGAAGAGATGGCTGAAGAGATGGCTCATAAATAGAGGCATCAAGAAAGAAAAGCAGCCATACTCCTAAGACAACAGACAATCCAGCTGTATGCCAAACAGCTGGACGAGATGAAAGTTAAAGTCCATGCAGGGTCTCAAGTTGAGGAAGATGAACAACTTGCCAGACAGCTGCAGGAAAAGTTTGCAAAGGAAGAAGAAGAAGAGAATGAAAAGAAGAGGAAGGAAGATGCTAAGTTTTGAATCACTGATTCTAAATTATCAAAAGAATTAAGGGAGGAGTGGACTGAAGCTCTGATCTCTCAAGGTGAGGATGCAGACTACCTTGAGAAACTTTCAAACAAAGAGATTTACAGAGCCTTCATGGGTCAGCAGGGTCAATTGGCTAGCAAGAAAAAGGCTGAAGAAGAAGAAAAAGCCAAGCTACAGTCCAAGAAGACCATTGCACTGAATAAAAGAACCCATGAAGAAAGGAAGGTGATGTGTTAATATTTACACATCTTTTTGGCACAAAACTTCGCTCATTTAACGATCAATTCTTGGTTATATTCAACGTTTAGGCACTTATTTGCTTCATTTCCTGTTTTGTAGGTTTTTGTGAAACTTGTGAACAAACAAGAAGATTCCAGGATAAAAAGTGAAGTTTTTAGGGTTTCTGTGATGAAGGCACGGTCGTGCCCCTAATTGGCACGGTCGTGCCTAACTTGCAAACCCTAAGCACGGTACATGGCACGACCGCGCCAAGCCAAAAGGCAAGTCACAACCGTGCCCTGCCTCCACACGGTCGCGGGAACACCCGTGAGTCTGACACCTCGAAGCAAGAGACCCAATGAAAGCTCCGGATCGGTCAACCCTCTGTCACGCGGTCGTGCTAAGACCTAGACACGACCGCGCCTTTGTACCTGGCACGGTCGTGCCTTCTCTCTAGGCACGGTCGTGCTTCCCACTTTCTATTTAAACAGAACTTAAACTCCCATTCAGACATCAAGCAACCAGGGGAGAAAGTCTACTGTTCCAGCTCGTATTTCTCTTGTTCCAGCCATATTTCAAGATTCTTGGAGAGGGTACAACATCAAGAGGATCACCATACATCAACAACAACATCTAGGCTTGGAGGAGTGGTTTGATTCTTGTTTTCATATCATGTTTAACACTATTTTTCCCTGCTTATTTGTAATTTTGGTGCTCATGATGAGCTAAAACTCTTGTTCACTTTGGTTTAGATGAAGTTTAGATACATTTGACAACATTCATGGATTATTGGCAATTGTTGTGTTAATGTTATGACAATCGTATGATTATTCTTTGATGAAATTATGTATTCAAGTATTTTGAGTTGTTTACAAGACTTGTATTTGTGTATGCCATATTATGTTGAAAAACTTGTGGTTTATGCTTATATTCATAGATTGGTGTATGTAATTATACTAGTTTATGGCATTTGACTAGGAATGGTGAATGAAGTCTTGTTTGTGAGTCATTATATTTGCATGTGTATCCTTATGCTTATGTTTGGAAAGACAAAGTATTTGTTATGATGTTTCATGCTTAGTCTTATGTTTATCTAGGAATTGTTGACACATTCTCCTAATTTATATAACCTTTGTATGAACATTGTATGTTGAAGAAATGCATATTGTTGTCTAATTTAATCAACTTGAGGTGGGTAGTGTGTTGTTCATATTATCTTTCCAACTAGTTGTTGGATTAGTATACCTTAATCGGAAGCTAGTTCAATCTTTATAAACATTGACATGATTGTTAAACACGTGAGCTTCATTGTATGATTTTAGGTGGTTGGTTTGTATAATTCATGCTAGCTTTCCGAATGGTCATTTGATTAGATATCTGACGAGAATTTAGTCAATTTATGTTTCGTGTATTTGCCATGTTTCTATGAGTGTATTGAATGTATTCTAGATGGATTCGACACCGAAGTGATATTTTCTCCTTAATTGTTTGACTTGTGATCTTAATTTAGTTTTATATTCTTGCATATTAGTTTAATCAAAAATCAACTTAAACATATTTTACCCTTACTTGATTGGATTTTAGTTCCGGTTTATTACCGCATTCCACCGTGTCCACGGATTGATATCCGGTTCTTACCTTTACTATATTGCTATCCGACGGGTACACTGCCCGATGTGTGTGTGATTAGTCTTTGGTGAAAACCCTTTTTAAAACTAATACTGTGTGATAAATCTCTATTAAAATATATATAGTTTCACACGCATCAAGTTTTTTGCACCGTTGCCGGGGATACGGTTTTGCGAGAACGATTGGAATTAATTTTTAGTCATTTAGTATATATATTTTTGTGAATATCGTGTTTTTCTTGTTGTTATTTGCGATTTTGTGTGTATAGATATTTTTTGCATTTTACTTGTTATTTTTAGCTTCATTTGTATATATATATATATCTTGGTTGTTATCCCATTTTATTTCTTTTATTTTTATTTTATTTATTTTCAAATTTTTTTTATTTTTTTATTTTATTTTATTTTATTTTTATTTTTGTCTAACTTGTGTTTTCTGTGTCCTAGGTTCGCGTATTTAAATCTAACTTGTTGTGCAGATCGTGTATGTTCTCAACTCCCGTCGAGGAGGTTCCTGAGCCGTCTTCCGAGCCGGAGCGTGATCTTCATCGGAGATTGCGAGCCCGTTCCCGATTTGTGGCCCGGTTGCTCGAATTTGACGAGGTTGTTGTTGACGAGGTTGTTGTTGACGAGATAGAGGAGATGGCGAACGAGGATGCGGGTCGGACGCTTTCGGATTTTGGCAAACCAACACTTGAAGGTTTGGAGTCGAGCATCAACAGGCCGACGGTTGGAGCACATCAGTTCGAGATCAAATCTAGCATTATTCAGATGGTGCAGAACATGTGTCAGTTCGATGGCAAGGATCACGAGGATCCTAATACTCATTTGGCCGGTTTCTTAGAGATTTGCGCCACTTTCAAAATTCGTGACGCTACCGACGATGCTATTAGGATCCGGTTGTTCCCGTTTTCCTTACGGGATCGAGCCAAGGCTTGGTTACTATCACTTCCCCCTAGGTCCATTAGTACTTGGGACCAGATGGATGCTAAATTCCTAGAAAAGTACTTCCCTCCGGAGAAAACATCAAAGTTGAGGGCTAGGATTCTTTCTTTCCAGCAGGACGACGGGGAAACGATCGATGAGGCGTGGGAGAGATTCAAGGAACTGATGAGGAAGGTTCCCCACCATGGATTGTTGAAGTGGCAGCAGTGTGAGACCTTTTACAATGGTCTGGAGATGACCGGGAAGCAGTTGATTGATGCATACGCGGGTGGAGATATTGGAACAAAGACACCCCAGGAGGCGTATGACCTGCTAGAAAAGGTGGCAGCGAAGAGCCACACTCAGCGTACTTCCCGAGCGAGGACTCAGAGGCAGGGTGTCCATCAAGTGGATGGAATTACCTCTTTAGCTGCCCAGGTGGAAGCACTTTCCACCAAGATTGATCAGATGCATGTCCACAAGGCCCAGTCCTTGTGTGAGTTTTGTGGTGGGGCGCATCCCTCGATTATTGTGATTATAAACCTAGTTTCTCCTTTTCGTTTTTATTTTTGTCGATTTATAGATGTTTAGGCTTTAAATACGTAGAACTAGGTCCTACTTGCTTCCTTGGTTGGTTTTGTATGAAAGCCCCTTCATAAAACGTGTCTAATTGATGGATTTTGAAACTAGAAAACCCTAAAATGGGTTGAGCACGGTCGCGCTCATGACCTGGCGCGGTCGTAATCGACTTTTAAAATCCCAGGAAAGCATGGTTTGGTCAGGCGCGGCCGTGCCTCTGTTGAGCGCGGTCGTGCCTCTTGATTTTGGCCTTAGCGCGGTCGTGCCTCGCACCTGGCGTGACTGTGTCTGTCAAGATATTGTGCCCGTGGTCGGCCACAGCGCGACCGTGGGCTCAGCTTTTGTCCTTGGCGCGGTCGTGCCCCTTCCCAGGCGCGACCGCGCCCCTTCATAATTAGGTCAGAAACTTCATAACTTCAGTTTAGCGTCTTCATAACTGCTGTGATTTTAATTTTGTTGTCGTGCAGATGGAAGGTAACAGGGATCACCCATACTTGGAGTTCGATCTCAAGGAGCACGAGTACGAGGCTCGTCTGGATGTTCTGTGGCCCCGCCGAGGCTGGATTTTAGCCGCTCGTTGTTTGGAGCCGGCCGCCATAGATGCCATTGGTCAGAGGGACCGATGGGACGATCTTGTCACCGCCCCCTGGCGCCGTTTGTTCAGGTTCCATGCTATCCAGTATATAGAGCTTGTGATGGAGTTTTTCTCCACATATGAGTTCGATTATCCTTGCCTAGACCTAGAGCAGCCCGAGACGATTAGGTTTAGGTTAGGTGGGGAGTGGCGAGTGATGTCGGTTGCCCGGTTTGGGAGATTGTTAGGATTGTACACGAGACAGGAGCTCCAGACTGAGATATTCACTGAGGGTATCACCGAGTTCCCGACAGAGGATGATAAGGACCAGTTCTGGCATGAGTTTGGTTTTGGGATTTACGATCCGAGTTTGACCAAGGCTTCGAGCCTTCGGGATCCGCTACACCGTGTTCTTCATCGCTGCATTGTTTATTCCATATCTGGGCGAGGGCAGGGAGAGACAGTAGTGAATTTGAGGGAGTTATTCTATCTGTTTTGCCTTGTACGCCCGCGCACTTGCAATCTTGCGCACTCTATCGCGGGGTACTTGGTGAACAGCTCGGGGCGCGATGTCACCAGCGCGATATGTGGAGGTCACTTCGTGACCAAGCTGGCTAGGCACTTCCAGCTATTGACCGACGATTTGATTGGAGACCTGACCCCTGTGGCCGAGACCGTCATGATGACCGTGCAGACACTCAGAAACATGCACGTAGCTCGTCGAGGCGCAGGAGGGATTAGATTGGTTGACAGATGGGGACGGGTATGGAATCCAGACCGTCCGGGCCCCGATCCAGATGTTGTCCAGGCCGAGGCCGAGGCTATTGCCGCCGCCCATCAGGCACACGCAGCTCAGCAGGAGCAGGAGCACCACGAGCATCATGTCGAGGATCCGGTTGTTCCGCCTCCTCCTCCACCTCCTCCGCCTCCACCACCACCTCCGGTGACCGTCTCCCATGATTTATTCATGCGCTACTGGGCATGGCAGTATGAGGTCCAGTGCGCCGCTGCTGCTGCTGCTGCTGGCGGGACACCATACGTGGTTCCCCTCCCATTCTTTATGCAGCCAGGGCAGCAGCCCGATCAGCATCAGCCACCACCATCACCGCTGCTTCAGCCACCACCATCACCGCAGCATCAGCCATCACCACCTCCGCATCATCAGTCACCACCACCCGGAGGAGATGGAGCAGAGGGTGCCGGCCTTGCTCTTGAGGATTTTGAGATGGAGGAGTAGTGCCCTCCACTGTTTTGGTATCACCTTTTGTGAGTTGTACTTTTGTTGTATTGTACAAACTCTTGTATCGCGCTATGGCGTATATGTTGTACTTTTGTTTCCTTGTACTTTTGTTTTCTTATACTTTTGTTTCCATGTACTGTTGTATATATTTGTGTTTATATTTTGGCTTGATGTTACTGATCTGTGTTTGATGTTAGTCTTGATTAGATCTTGTAATTGTGGAACTACATGGAACTACGTGGAACTTCATTGTTGTGGGTTGGATTTTTGCGTGTGCCATGATCGACACGAGGGAAGTTTCAGTTATCCCTTCACACTCCATTGCATTGCATTCCACTGTGCTTTGCATGTTTTTGTATACATTGTGGGCAATGTATGTTTCTACGTGTGGGGTTGGGTGTTCATTCTTTGCTTTACATTATTTTTTGTTGTACATTGAGGGCAATGTACAATTCTAAGTGTAGGGTGGGATTGTATTCGCGCATTGTTTGTCCTTTTAGCATTTTATCGATTCAATTTTTTGCAAAATATTCCTTCATAATTTTTTTATTGGCACTAAATTAAAAGTTAACCGTTTAGCATTCACAATTTTTAGTAAATAATAGAGGTTTGATTTTTCGAAAGCAATTGAGATAGAAATTCCATTGAGTCAAACCCAATTTTTTGTGATAACCATGAGTTTTAGTGGGCTAAACGAATGAATTGCATGTAACATTTTGCTTACACCCATTCCTTTCCGTTTCCGTGAGTTTATTTTTGAGCCTTGATAGCTTTAGACATTGTTTGCTCTCGTTTTTGCGGATTTGAGTGTGCCGGATGTTTCATGCTTGTTAGAACTTTCTTTTAGTATACATTTCGAAATCATGAACATAAATATTGCATAAAAATGATTGAGGCATTAGGATAAACCACTTTGTTAGCCTTTTATCTTTGTTTTCCCTTACCCGAACACATCCACTAGTTAACCACGTTGAGCCTATCCCATGTTCTTTCTTTTATTACCCACATTACACCGCCATTAAACCTTCATTAGCCTTTTTACTTATTTATTCTATTTTTCACCCGTGTTAGAAATCCGGTCGGCTAATGTTAATTTTATAGCTTTTACTTTGTTGTAATCTTCAAATTCTTGAGAAGTTTTTAGCTAAGGAAAGATGCATATTGACTTAGTTCCCTTCAAAAGAAAAGAAATAGTAAAAAAAAAAAAAAAAAAATTATATCACCAAAATCAGGTGAAATATAGTCGATTAGAGCAATTTTGTGAGCAAAGATGGAAAGAATTCGGTTGTTAGCTCTTATCTATATACGGAAGTATTAGTTAGTTTATTTTTCATATTATAAGTGTTTTAGTTTTTGAATTAGCATAACCGCCGGGTTTTTAGCCATTTAGCCACTTTTAAATTCCATTTCCTTACCCTTAACCATTGCCAAGTTACAACCCGTTTAAAGCCCTCTTGATTTGTGCTTTATTTCATGTTAGTTGGTAGATTTTTGATCTTTTAGCAAGCTTATGATTTATGCATGATTCATTGTCTTGGCATTTGAGTGTTCTATACATACACCATTACTTGTATGATCATATATATACCCGAGTGTGTGTGAACATTGTGAGAGCATTAAGCTACATGCCAATGATTTCATAGGCGTATTCATTTGCTCATTCGGTTATCACGTCATTGGGCTCATTGGGTTTCATTTAGTTAATTTTGCATTTCTTGAAAATCTTTTCAAACCTTTATAAGTTTATTAATGCTTACGTTTTTCCCGATTTGATCCATAGTGTCATTGGAAGTTTTGTTTCATTTTGATTTCTTGCTTGAGGACAAGCAATGTTCAAGTGTGGGGTTGTTTGATGTGTTAATATTTACACATCTTTTTGGCACAAAACTTCGCTCATTTAACGATCAATTCTTGGTTATATTCAACGTTTAGGCACTTATTTGCTTCATTTCCTGTTTTGTAGGTTTTTGTGAAGCTTGTGAACAAACAAGAAGATTCCAGGATAAAAAGTGAAGTTTTTAGGGTTTCTGTGATGAAGGCACGGTCGTGCCCCTAATTGGCACGATCGTGCCTAACTTGCAAACCCTAAGCACGGTCGCGCCCCGTACATGGCACGACCGCTCCAAGCCAAAAGGCAAGGCACAACCGTGCCCTGCCTCCACACGGTCGCGGGAACACCCGTGAGTCTGACACCTCGAAGCAAGAGACCCAATGGAAGCTCCGGATCGGTCAACCCTCTGTCACGCGGTCGTGCTAAGACCTAGACACGACCGCGCCTTTGTACCTGGCACGGTCGTGCCTTCTCTCTAGGCACGGTCGTGCTTCCCATTTTCTATTTAAACAGAACTTAAACTCCCATTCAGACATCAAGCAACCAGGGGAGAAAGTCTACTGTTCCAGCTCGTATTTCTCTTGTTCCAGCCATATTTCAAGATTCTTGGAGAGGGTACAATATCAAGAGGATCACCATACATCAACAACAACATCTAGGCTTGGAGGAGTGGTTTGATTCTTGTTTTCATATCATGTTTCACACTATTTTTCCCTGCTTATTTGTAATTTTGGTGCTCATGATGAGCTAAAACTCTTGTTCACTTTGGTTTAGATGAAGTTTAGATACATTTGACAACATTCATGGATTATTGGCAATTGTTGTGTTAATGTTATGACAATCGTATGATTATTCTTTGATGAAATTATGTATTCAAGTATTTTGAGTTGTTTACAAGACTTGTATTTGTGTATGCCATATTATGTTGGAAAACTTGTGGTTTATGCTTATATTCATAGATTGGTGTATGTAATTATACTAGTTTATGGCATTTGACTAGGAATGGTGAATGAAGTCTTGTTTGTGATTCATTATATTTGCATGTGTATCCTTATGCTTATGTTTGGAAAGACAAAGTATTTGTTATGATGTTTCATGATTAATCTTATGTTTATCTAGGAATTGTTGACACATTCTCCTAATTTATATAACCTTTGTATGAAAATTGTATGTTGAAGAAATGCATATTGTTGTCTAATTTAATCAACTTGAGGTGGGTAGTGTGTTGTTCATATTATCTTTCCAACTAGTTGTTGGATTAGTATACCTTAATCGGAAGCTAGTTCAATCTTTATAAACATTGACATGATTGTTAAACACGTGAGCTTCATTGTATGATTTTAGGTGGTTAGTTTGTATAATTCATGCTAGCTTTCCGAATGGTCATTTGATTAGATATCTTTGACGAGAATTTAGTCAATTTATGTTTCGTGTATTTGCCATGTTTCTATGAGTGTATTGAATGTATTCTAGATGGATTCGACACCGAAGTGATATTTTCTCCTTAATTGTTTGACTTGTGATCTTAATTTAGTTTTATATTCTTGCATATTAGTTTAATCAAAAATCAACTTAAACATATTTTACCCTTACTTGATTGGATTTTAGTTCCGGTTTATTACCGCATTCCACCGTGTCCACGGATTGATATCCGGTTCTTACCTTTACTATATTGCTATCCGACGGGTACACTGCCCGATGTGTGTGTGATTAGTCTTTGGTGAAAACCCTTTTTAAAACTAATACTGTGTGATAAATCTCTATTAAAATATATATAGTTTCACACGCATCAGAAGGTCATGATTGACTTCCTTAAGGCTAGAGGAGATAGTGGAAAGAGGCTAGGTGCCATGAATTTCATGAACCTGCAAGCCCTCTACTTCAAAGTTAAAAAGGATGAGGAAGAAAGACTAGGGAAGAAGGGCTCCAAGAAAAGGGTACTTATCAAAGAAGAAGAAAAACCAAAGACAAAGAAACCCAAGCCTTCTCCCTCACCTACCTCTTCCTCAGTCCATCATCCTTCCACTCTCCTCCCCAAACCTTCCACTCCTCTACCCAACAAGTCCAAATCATCCCACCCAGCTCCCACTCATCAACAGCCTCCCCTGAAGAAATCCAAATCCTCATCTGAACCTGAAGACTCAAGAGACATAGTTGAATGGGTCTACAATCCACAGGATCAAGGTTTGAGATCTTCAGGGGGAGAACTGAAAGAAGAAGATCTACATACAGGTCTGTTGATGAGGTTCTGCAACTACCAGATTCAGACCTAAGAAGAATTTTGGAGCTGGGTGAAGCTCATGAGCCTGCAAATGAGAGTGGGAAACATCTTATGCTAGCAATCAGACATTACTTCAACCCTAGCAAAGATGTGGTCTTGGATATCAAACCACTCAAGTCCCACTCTCCATTTGTATCTTGGTCCTACAATGCTGATTTGGATGAGTTCACTCTGATTGATGTAAAGAAGCAGCAGATGAGATGTTCAAGCAAAGCAATCTACAAAATGCCACACAAAGACATCAAGACTCTGTCTGAACTTCCACTGAACAATCCCAGCAAGGATCCAAGAGGCTATGAGGTTGAAAGGATAGTCAGCCACATGCAAAAGCTTCAGCAGCAAAGTAATTAGAAGAATTTTGAGTTTGTAGAACCAAAGACTGATTGCTACCAAATTATTCTAAGTACAAATGCTGCTGATAGGCTTATCAGCAGCATTCATCACATATGGCAGCTGATAGGCTTATCAGCAGCATTCAGCACATATTGCGGCTGATAGGCTTATCAGCAGCATTCAGCACTTGTTGCTGCTGATAGGTTTATCAGCAGCGTTCAACACAAGTTGCTGCTGATAGGCTTATCAGCAGCATTATTCTCATCTCTGCTGCTGATCGCTTTATTCTCTGAAGACCAAACGTTGCAGCTGACTATCCATGTGAAGCGCCTCTGACACCTTTCTGCCAAAGCAACTGCCACACTCCAAGCAGAAGGAACCTCACTGGTGCAACCAATAAAGGACAATGACGCGCTTCTCCAAGAATTCAAACAATGATGCCTAAGAAGACGTTTCAGTAAAGTTAACTATATTAGCCTTTGCATGTAATTTAGATTAATAAACAAGATCAACGGCTTGTGTTAGATCTGATCCTTAGAATCAAGGGTCTGTCTTGATTCTAAGTTACTATATATATCTTGTAAACACTTCAAACAAAGTGTGCCTTGATAGTGCTTCTTGATAGTGTTTTACTTGTAAACATGTAATCTCAGAAGTCTAATACAACAGTGCATTTATCAGTATTCTTGCTCTTTACTTGTTTACTTTGTTGGTTGCTATTGTTTCCGCCAATATCAACTAGAACAGAATCACCTTGTAATCTTACGATCCTACAATCACGTATGATCACATTAGCATTCATATCATTCATTCATTTAGTGTATACATTTCAGCCCCAAAACATTTAATAAGATTTGCACATAGCATAGAAGGAGGCACATAGAACTCACCTGATGAGTAGTTTCTGAGATACACTTAGCTGGCTACTGAGCGTCACTAATGTCTCTCACGATCTGTATAATAAAGTCATACACGTAAGGTAGTGCTCCTAGATGACACTAGACATTACTATGCTTGAACCTAGTAGTTTCGATGGATTTACTTATATCGAAACTTGGTAGTTTTGATAGGTTGCTTATGTCAAAACTTGGTAGTTTCGATAGGTTGCTTCTGTCGAAACTTGGTAGTTTCGATAAGTTGCTTATGTCGAAACTTGGTAGTTTCGATAGGTTGCTTCTGTCGAAACTTGGTAGTTTCGATAAGTGACTTATGTATTATCTTAGCTTCGGATCGTGGGCATATCGAAACTAGGTAGTTTCGATGGGTCTGTATATATATATCGAAACTGAGTAGTTTCGATGGGTCTGCGCCTATCGAAACTAAGTAGTTTCGATGGGTCTGCACCTATCGAAACTAAGTAGTTTCGATGGGTCTGCACCTGTCGTCTTCCCCAAGAATCTGAAGTTTTTGCATGCGGGTCTGATCGAGTCAATATCTCAATTTTCTTAGATCAAAACGTTCGGTTTTCATTCTAGATGCTATTCCTAAGTTCATTTTCATGTTTCATCCCCAAAATCGTTACCTTTTTAGCCAAAACCCGAAACTTCCCAAAACGAACAAAAACTCATAATGTGATCGAATCGTTACCTGGACTGTAATTCTGATTCGGAGGTTTTGCTCACGGACTCAGCTGTAACGTGCTCCTCCAATTTCGTGATGATCCGTCGACTTTCTCTCTCTAGACCCGAGCTCTCCTTTCTCTCTCTAGAAGCTGCGTGAGTGTGGAATGAGCAGGGAAGAGGGCTGCCTTGCCTTATATATATACCTGGGCTTCCCTCGGCCCATTGAAGCCGAGCCCAAGCCCGCTCCCTTTTGTTTAAATATTCCGACTAATTCACCGGTCTCGCTATATTTATTCGTTTTATTATTTTTGGGATGTTACATAGTAGATGCTTTAAGTCGGAAAGACGAAGCCAACCGATTAAACTAAAAGCACTACGATTAGATATGAAATTAGACTTGATGGATCAGATTAAGGAAATCCAACCAAAATCATTAGAAGAAGAAAACATTAAGAAAGAACGTATGGTTGGAAAACAAAAGTTACTATCCAGAAGAAATGATGGAATCATAAGATTCGAGCAAAGAATCTGGATTCCTAAGTTTGGAGATATTCAAGAAAAGTGTTAGATGAAGCACACAAGTCAAGATATTCCATGCATCCTGGTGCGAACAAGATGTACAAAGATCTAAAGACTTATTACCGGTGGCCTAACATGAAGAGATTGATAGCCTAGTACATAGATAAATGCTTGACTTGTCTTCAAGTTAAGATTGAGCATCAGAAACCGGCAGGTCAACTACAACAATTAGAATTACCTATCTGGAAATGGGATCGAATTACAATGGACTTCGTAACTAAACTTCCCTGAACTCAGAAAGGACATAATGCCATATGGGGCGTGGTCGATAGACTGACCAAGTCAGAACGTTTTTATACCCATCAAAGAAACATACTCTATGGATAAGTTAGCTAGAATCTATATCAATGACATTGTGAACCACCATGGCATACCACTGTCTATTATTTCTGATAGAGACAGTTGGTTCACATCTAGATTCTGGACGAGTTTTCAGAAAGAATTGGGAACTCGACTTACCATGAGTACTGCCTATCATGCTCAGACTGACAGACAGAGTGAACGTACAATTCAAACTCTGGAAGATATGCTAAGAGCCTGTGTTATAGATTTCAGAGGTAATTGGGATAATCACGTTCCGTTAATCGAATTTTTCTATAACAACAGTTACCACTCAAGTATCAAAGTTGCACCATTTGAAGCACTTTATGGAACAAAGTGCAGAACCCTTGTCTGTTGGACTAAGGTAGGAGACAGTCAATTATCTGGACAACGATTAAAGGCTTCTCAAGATCGTAGAAAAGTTATGCTGACAAACGACGTTGACCATTAGAATTCTAAGTCGAGGAATATGATATGTTAAAGGTTTCACCTTGGAAAGGTGTTGTACGTTTTAGAAAACGCGGGAAATTAGGGCCAAGATATATTGGACCTTATAAAATCATAGAAAGAGTTGGAACTGTAGCATACAAACTTGAATATTAATATCGATGATAAACTCCAATTTACCGAGCAACCCATTAAGATCTTAGGAACCCAAGATCAAAAACTCAGAAAGAAAACTATACCCATGGTATTGGTACATTGGCAAGGTCGGAAGGGTGCCGACAAAACTTGGGAATTAACAGAACAGATGAAGGCTAAGTATCCTCATCTATTTTGGCTGATCTTGAATTTCGAGGACGAAATTCTTTGAAGGAGGGGAGATTTGTAACACACAGATAATTCCCAAGTAAAATAAAGGCTAAAAATGTCAAAAGTCAAAGTTCAGGGGTTAAACTGTAAATTTCCAAAATTAAGGGACTAAAATGAAAAATCTAAAAATGAGGCGGATGTCAGATCGACATCTTGCCCCCTTGTCGGTCCGACATGTGTTGAGGAAGCAATGAACAAGGAGGTGACAAATGTCCAATGACTCAGCTGATGACTCAGCTTGATGTCGGACCGGCATATCCTTAATGTCCATAGATGTCGGTCCGACATGTGTGCACCAAGGAAAATAGGCCGACATAGGGGATGTCGGACCGGCATATCCTTAATGTCCATAATATTTTATGTAAATCTTTGATAAATATTTGTATTGTAATAAGTGAAAGAATTAATGACGATGTTGTTTGTTTGTAATAATTATATAAACGTATGAATAAATAATTAGGTTTCTTTTGTTTGTAAATAAATACACAAATAAATAAATGACTAGTTTTCTTTTATTTGTAATTGCATAAATTAATAGATAGATAGATGAATAAATAAATGAGTAATAATTAGTTGAGTAATTAAATAATTTACTACATAAATAAATGAATGAAACCTTTTATTTGATTTATGAAAAACAAGTGTTAAAAATAATGATTTAATTAGTTGGTAATTAAACCAAAATTTAAAGTATAATAATGTTTTAATTAATTAATAATTAAACCATAATTAATTATTAATTAAAAGTATAGAATTGAGTTTTAAATGTTCTCATATAATAAAAATAAATTATATAAAAGTTTGTATAAATATTTATAAAGAAATGAGTTTATAATCATAATCATAATTAGTTGAAAGTGGTTGTTGTACACTAGAATAGTTATCAATCCAGAGTAGTACCTCCAACAGAAAAGTTCCCAGGAAAGAGTTGGTCGGATCAGAACCCCGTCTTTTCCTAGCCAGAACTTTAATGTTTACTAGATAACTACATACTGGTTTGAAATTTACTCTATTTGCATACTTAATTGGAAAGTATATGGGCTAAAGTGAAAATATAAGTTTATGTAAAGATTGAAATTGAATATTAAATAATTTAACTTAAAAATAAGGATTTTTAGTAAAAACATAATTTTTGAAATTGAAAGGAGTAAGAATGATTAACCAAGCTTTTAAATAAAAGTTTGACACAATTTAATTAAAATAGGGCTTTTGATATTGGATAGGTCTATGATTATAACATAAACATGTTAGGGATCATAGATCTAGCTAGTTATGAGAGATTTTTAAAGGAAAAGTATAAACAAGCAAGAATATAAGAAGACTTACTTATGAATATGGAAACGACTTTGAATCTTGAGAGAGGGATTAGAACTTGATATGGTGAGAGAATGAGGGAAGAATGAGGGTCTATTTATAGGGTAGTATCATGGGCTTATTTACAAAATTTAATTTGTTATAGGGATTAAGATTGCAAAATATGAAAAATTGTTTTTAATTTCATAACATATTTCAACTTAAGTGCTCATAAATTTTATGTTCATGACTTCATTTCATCATAATTCATATTTAATATGTTTATAGATATAATTATATATTTATTTGTTTTATTTACCTTTAGTAATTTAAAAATACTAGCAATGTTATATTTTCATAATAAATTGTTTATATCATGTGTGTATATATATAGTTTTAGAAATGACTTAGTATGTATCTATATATTTATGGAATAGGATGGTGACAATTATTTACAAAGCATATAACATAAGTATTTATTACTTATGAATTTGAAGTAGGTAATTAAGGTTCTTCATAAATGCGATTCACCAAAATAATGAACTTACATTGCCGAAAAAGTTAAAATAAAAGCGGGAAATTTCCTGGAGGTTACATAAAGAGATTACCTGGAAGTTCAGAAGAGAAACTTTTGGAAGTATGCGACCGCATACTTCATGGCCCAACCGCATACTTGAAGTTTGCGGCTCCCAACCGCATACTTGAAGTATGCGGGACAGGCCCAAGCCCAACCGATTACTTGTAATTAGTATAAATAGTTATTTTGTTTTTTGTAATCGGTTAGACGAGTTGTTGAACGATCATGTATTGTGTTTTCAGTGTTTTAATCAATATACGAATCGCTTGATCGTAAATTATGTCTCGTCCTCTTTGATTCTACCTACAAGTCACGTGACGAGTCTCTTTCCACCAGGTTCAACACGTTGTTGAATCCGTTGATTGAAGATCCTAAGGATTCCGGAACTTACAATTGGTATCAGAGCCTTAACGCTCATTGGTGAAGCTTGCAACGGATTTCTTTGACTCGTGAGGTATCAAAGTTATTGTTTTAGCATTTGTTTAAACTGACATGTTCTTTTTGGAGAGTTTCTGGACAGTGACAAGATTCGGAATTGTGTTTCCGTCACTATTGTTGAAGTTTGCGGTCAAATCAGTGGATTATTGGCCTATAAATCAAAGTTTTTAGCTGTTAATTTCATAATCTGAAAGTTTGCGGTTATCAACATTGCGGTTGTTGAAGTTTGCGGTCTTAAGTTTGCGGTATCTCCTATTTTTAACTTTCCAATTTATCTGACTCCAAGTTTGCGGTTGAGTCCAAGTTTGCGGCCGACTTCAAGTTTGCGGTTGAATCCAAGTTTGCGGTTTTTACTTCAAGTTTGTGGTTATTCTCCAAGTTTGCGGCTGACTTCAAGTTTGCGGTTTGAATCCATGTTTGCGGTTATTATTAAAGTTTGCGGCTCTGAATCCAAGTTTGCAGCATTCTGTTAAAAAATGTTATTAAGTCATGACTGATACTATCTCCATGGATAATGAAATTGGTACCTTAAGTAGACCTCCACGTCTAACCAATGCTGATGACTTTGATAACTGGAAGTACCGATATGAGAATTTTGCAGGATATAAGGATTCTTCTATCTGGAAGTCTATTGAAAATGGTCCTCAGATACCTATGGTCAGAAATGAGAAGAATGAGTTTATTCTAGAGGATCCTGATCTATATGTGGCTGAAGAAATCCTTCAAATTGAGAAGGACGAGAAAGCTTATGATGGGTTAACCTTGGCTTTTGTCAACTGAAATTGCTCAAGGGTTCAAAAAGTACAAGACCGTGAAATCTCTTTGGGATTGTAGGTCCCCGGGTGTCTCGGATCGTTACGTGTGGGTGTGTGACTAGTCGGACCGGGTGCGGAATACCCGTTACTAGGTGGAGAAACAAGCAACACAAAGTAAACCGAAAACGAAATCACTTTCAAACTTCGTCTATTATAAACTTGAAGGTTACAGAGAGAATACAACTAGGTGCATATGACTGCATACTTAAATTTTGTTAACCTTGCCTATTTATACTAGACCTGGGCTCTGCGCACTTAGCAAGTGCGCAGGGCAAACTGCTCATGCGTACTTAGCAAGTACGGAGAGAGTTCTTGCGTACTTGCTAAGTACGCAGGAGATAACTCCTGCGCACATGCTAAGTGCGCAAAACACTTAGAGAATTTAGACGACGAGTACATACAATAGTAAATACAACTCGATAACTAATACATACAGACACTAAGATACAAAGACTAATACATACAAGACAAGTACAAAAGCTAAGACAATATACAGAGTGTTTGTCACACAAAAGTGCTTCAACAAACTTCCCCTTGACAACAGCTCTGGATTGTCTTCGGTCTTTAGCTTCCATCTTGTTCTTGTATTCAAGGCAGAACTTGACCACCTTGTCGTATTTAGATGCAAGGAACTTTGTCCACTCGTCCGTGTATATGTAGTACTTGTCAGCTAGCGCCTCTAGATCTTTCACAGAAAAGTTTATGAAGCAGATTTCATAAAAAAACTATGATCAGTTCCCTTGGCACTAAGCTTCCACTCTCGGACCACACTTTTCCAATCCCCACTGCCTCACCCGATTTAGGATCTACATACCAGTAGCATATGTTACCGAGGATATCCTGAGATAACTTGCTTAGGGGAATCCTGGTTTCACACAACACTGGCTTGTACACCAGTTTCTTTAAGCTTTTATGAGTCACGGGATGTCTAACATTCTTGTCCCTGACTCTCTTGGGCACTTGAGGCTTAAACACCTCGAACTTCCATGATCTTCCCTCTCGTTGCAGAACCTGCCACAAACCCATCGCTACTGCGTGATTTGAGTGACCCAACAACTCTCGGTTTGCTAGGTTCACGAGGTCGTATCTTGGCAAGGAGTTGAAAGCTTCGCTGGTTGGTTTCAAGTATTGAACCCCCCAGGTCGCTTAATTACAAACAACTTCTAAAGTACGACCAGGAAACCAACCAACAAACAAATATCTGAGAACAACCGCTCGCTGCAGCAATGTATTCTGCTTCACATGTTAAGACAGAAACCGTTGACTGCTTCTTGCACTACCAGGAAACCAGTCTGTCTCCCAAGAATTGACATCCAACTGAAGTTGATTTTCTATAAAGGTTACAACTGCCATAGTATGAATCAGTATAGGCTTTGAGATCAAAAGACTGCTGCTTATCGGGGTTTCCCTTTCAAGTATCTGAAGATTCTCTTGACAGCTATCATATGAGACTCCTTTGGTTGTGACTGAAACCTTGCGCACAAGCATACAACAAACATTATGCGGGCCTTGAAGCTGTGAGATACATGAGAGAACCGATCATCCCACGGTACAATGTATAGTCCACATCCTTTCCATCTTTGTCTGGATGCAAACTGTGATTGACTGGGATAGGTGTGCCATAAGTACTGCTATTATTCATCTTGTATTTTGATAAGATGTCCTGCACATACTTAGTTTGATGTAGATAGATGCTATCCTCTCTTTGACTGACTTGCAGACCCAGGAAGAACGACAATTCACCCATGTTGCTCATCTCAAATTTGGACTTCATCACCTGTTCGAATTCCCTACACATCTCTTCATTTGTAGACCCAAAGATAATGTCGTCGACATACACTTGTACAAGAAGAATATCACCTCCTACTTTCCGAATGAAGAGGGTCGATTCAATCTGTCCACGATCGAAACCATTGGACAGTAGATGTGTTGATAACGTCTCATACCATGCTCGAGGTGCTTGATGAAGACCATAAAGTGCTTTGTCGAGCTTATACACTTTATTGATATTATGCGGATCTTCAAAGTCGGGAGGTTGAGTGACATATACATCTTTATGAACTTTTCCATACAGGAAAGCACTCTTCACATCAAGTTGATAGACCTTGAAGCCGACATATGAGGCATAAGCCAGAAACAGTAGAATGGCCTCAAGTCTAGCAACTAGGGCATATACTTCAGTGTAATCCAAGTTGATAAAATCCTTAAACAACCAACCTTGATTTATTCTTCACTACAACCTAAAGATCATCCGTTTTGCACTTGAACACCCATCTGGTTCCAATTGGTTGTACGCCTCTTGGCAAGTCAACTAAATCCCACACATGCAACTTTTGGAATTGGGACAGTTTATCTTGCATCGCCTCAATCCAGCCGTTGTCAGCGAGAGCCTCCGTCACATTCTTCGGCTCCAAGTGGGACACGAATGCAACATGCAAACATGTTTCCATGATGCCAGTGTCTAGTATCTCAGCGTACAAACTAGTGTTCTCAGCAATGGTTCTATGACGAGTCTAAACACCGGCATGAGGATCACCAATAATGTTGTCAATTGGATGATTCTTATGCACTCTCGTCTCTGGTATGTGCGGTTCATGGAGATTTGTGTCTAGATTCATGCTCAACTCCCCCATGTCCTGTGTTCCAGAAGAAGACGATTCAATGTTGAGCTTCATTTCCTACACGAGTGTTAGGATCAGCTGGAACGTCATCTCCATCAACATGGACAACTTCAATGTCCTCACTATCATGAGTTCCAAATACAGATACATCATTGGAATCGGGAGTTACAATGGGCACAGTGGCACAAGTGGAGAAATTGGTATCATCACCGACATTAAAGAAATCGTACACATTTGTGGCATCATCGGCAAATAGACCAGGAAGGTTGAAAGACTTAAATAGCGCATTATAATCAAAACCTCAAGCTGGACCAGTTGGTTCTTGTGGAATGCTGTGTTTGCTGCAATCCACTTCGAACCATTCCTCGATAGTACGAGTCCCTATATTGTACACTTTCTTGCATGGGGAGTTGGCAACATATCCTAAGAATATGCCTTCCACTGCTTTTGCATGAAATTTAGATTTTCAATCCTTGTATTGTAGCAATAAGGAACAAGTATTACCAAAAGGAACTAGGTAGTCAAGGTTGGGAGGTCGATTGTTGATCAACTCATAGCAAGTCTTATTATGCCTTTTAACAACCAGAACTCTGTTCAAGACGTGACAAGCTGTGTTGACTGCTTCTGCCCAGAAAGTGACAGGAAGCTTTGCATCTGACAACATTGTCCTTGCAGTCTCAATCAATGTTCTGTTCTTCCTTTCTGCAACTCCGTTCTGCTGAGGTGTGTACGGGGCACTGAATTCGTGATTAATGCCCTTCTTGAGACAGAACAGCTCCATCAAATTATTATTAAACTCAGTTCCGTTATCACTCCTTATTCTTCTAACCTTCAACTTATAAAGGGATTCCAAGCTCAGGATCAGGTATTGAAGAATGTCAGCAGTCTCATCCTTTGTACCTAAAAAATGCACCCAAGAAAAACGTGAGAAGTCATCAGTTACAACTAGATAGTATGACTTACCTCCAATATTCCTGATACTTATGGGGCCAAACAGATCCATATGTAATAGCTCCAAAGGGGTATCGATGGAGTTTTGGAGCTTGGGCTTGTGAGACTTCCGTTACTGTTTGTCCTTTTTAGAAGGTATACAGTCATCTGCAACGACAAATCTCAGCTTAGGAACCCCGGTTACCAAACCGTTTTGGACAAGATGATTCATTTTTTTGAAAATAAATATGTCTGAGTTTCCTATGCCACAAGATTGAGTCAAGCTCTGTCGCTTTAGTAAGCAAACAAGTAACAACTTATGAGGTGGTTGTTGCCACGCTCATATTGATCTGATAAGTGTCGTTTGTCCTTGGTGCCCGCATCAGAATCTAGTATTCAGGAACTTCAAAACCAGGTTTGAGAATCATGCATTCTGTCTTGTCAAACATAACTGAGTATTCCTTGTCGCACATCTGGAAGAAATTCAACAGGTTATGCTTCAGCTGCTCGGAGTAGTTGACGTTTTCGAAGCTAACACAACCATTCGAAACCACGCCTTAACACATGATACTACCGCCTTTCTCTCCAGCAAAGGCCACATAGCCGCCTCTGAATGGTTTAACATCTTGAAGCAGGGCCATGTTACCTGTCATGTGCCAGGAGCATCCACTATCTACATACCAACGATTAGAGATAGTACCCTTCGGATGTCCCTGCACGAGTCACAAACGAGTTAGTTAGATTTGGAGACCCAAGCCATAGTGGTCTTGGGTCGTCCGTCTTTCTCAAAATAAACTACCTCTATTAACTCACAGTCGTGACTGTCAAAAATGGGTGAATCTGTAGAAGACATGGGACCAGGAGATTGAGAACCTTTTGTTTTCTTGTTCCAGGACCTCTTCTTTTTCTTAACTGGAACAGTAGGCTTAGATTCAACAGTAGTAGGTGAGCTAGTGGAAGCTTCACCTGATTGAATTCCAGCCAGCTGTTCCAACTTTCTCAATCTCTTGTACCTTTTTCTCCTCTGTGGTTTGGAGAGTTTGACCATAGGTTTCTCACCAGTTGGTGTCCTACTAGAGGTAGATGCACAAGGTTTAACTAAAAGCTTTTCCCTTTTTGGAACAGTTGGTTTAGCCTCAGATGTGGTCTTTGGCTTCACCAATGGTTTCACTAGTGGTTTCACCTCATTCTTCTTTGGACTCTTGGAATGTTTCACTGGTGGTGACTTGGGGATAACAACTGGTTGCGAAACAATTGGCCGTTTCCCTTGGTTCTTATTAGGGCAGTTCACTAGGATGTGACCGACCATACCACAATGAAAACATGCTCTTTTTTTCTTTGTAACTCCTCTTGTAAGGCTCATTAGATCTGGAATTAGATGACTCAGCATGATGAACAGGAGGATTTGTTTGATGAACAGTAGCAATTGTTTGACCCGATGATGATTGAGTTTCAGGATTATAATATTTTTATAAATTTTCTTGATAGCCAAGCCCATAATGAGCTGCAAAGGCTTTTTTCTTAAGTTGGTTAATATTTTTATAACCCCCATAAAGCATCACTTTTAATTTCTCATTTGTTTCAACAATGTCGGGCTCGGTTAAAATGCAATTATCACAATCAGTTTCGCTAGTAGTCATTAGCTAAAGTTCTCGTTCTATTTGTGAAGATGTTGCTGCTTTGGGTTTTTTGGAAAAAGAATCATCTTGTTTAGGTATTCAAACCTGAATATGTAGGATACGAGTATCTGGGATACTTCTTTAATAGGGGATGAATACTGGAACAAAGGATTTGCTGTTTTGGATCTTTGTAAAGAAATAAAAGAATAAAATCCTGGAGTTGGCTAGTTGTGCTTTTTGAGGAAGTGGTAGTGAAGTTGGTCATAGTTTACAGAGAAATGAGGGGGATGAAAATAAATGTAACATCAACCATGATTTCTCGTGTATACTATATTTTTCGTGCTCATTGGTCAAGCTTGTGTTCAAGATTTGATGTGATTTAATTATGATGGGATTTCTCATTTGGGATCTGGGCGGAATGCCAGATAGACAACCTAGTTATGGAACTTCACCGTGGTGAACGTATACAAATTAGGAGGTGTGAACCAGGAATGAAGATCTAATTGAAGAATGTGGGACTTTGGATATAAGGTGATCACTGCTGAGCATGATTTTGTGTTAGATTCTATCAAGTGTTTTCAAGATGAAGCTGGATATCCATTGGATTATTAGTTGAAGATGGAACCTTTTATCAGTGGCCTACGGGATAGGAAACATTCCCTTGTTTCTGGTCTAGTCAGAACCTAAAAGGGGATATTGGAAATGAACATCTTCGGAAATTTGGTTGACTCGTGAAGATACATGATAGATTTGGAAACATCTGGTTGAAGACTTAAGTTTATCTTACTGGAATTCCTATGGGAGCTGATTAGTTTGATGCAGGTTATTGGAAATTCAAACTCTCTATCATATGCCAGCTGATTTGGAGTTGTCTTAGTCTACTATTGTTACTTGGTTAGGAAGACATTGTTAGACTCAGAATTCTAAGTTAGGGTGGAGCAAGCTACTGCTAAGAGGATGAACTACAATGAGGTGTATTGGGTTAGTTAGTTCCTATTGAAGCACTTTGTTTGGTCTATAATGAAAGCTACAGTTAAGAGGGAGTCGGGTTTGTCATCACTCGACAATTGAAGACTGAAGTTTGAATATTTGAAGATCTCAAGTGGAATGCCAGAAGATCAAGTCTTGCCAGAAGACACTTGATGTCATTAGTTTAGAGGGAGTATGTTAGGACATTCTTTGTAAACTGATGTATATCAGTGTTAAAGATAGATAGAATTTGATGCTATAGTTAAGATGGAGTTTGTAGAAGCATGTTTTAGTAACTAGATAAAATTATATGTATCGGTGTACGTGGCTAGTACGCAGGAGGATGTTCCTGAGTACTTAGCCTGCACACCAGTTTGGTCCTGCGTACTTAGTAAGTAAGCAAGGCTTTTGCCTTGCGTACTTGTCAAGTACGCATGACCAAACCCTACGTACTTAGACAAGTACGCATGTATTGTTCCTTCCCCTATAAATAGAAGACTTGTCTTCATTTGTAGGTGGAACTCTGGAACTAGGCTGAGAGGTGTCCGGGTCAGGACGAGCTCTCCCGACCCCTGGACCGTGAGCGTAGATGAGAGATGTGTACTCCTTCGGTATGTTGTCTGTAATACGGGATGGTTTCTTTGTTATGGATTAGGTATCGTTTCATTATCTTTTGTCTTTGTTCTTGTTTCTCTGCTTTGTTTCTTGGTTCCCACACAAATCAACGAACGGATCTGTGTATTTCCGCTGCGCGACAAGGCTCCAGGGACCTACGATTTGGGCCTGTTTGACTCTGAGGAGTCAAATCTGCACGAATTTGAAATTAGCCGCGGGTCTGGATCGAATTGCAACTTTAGATGGGCCTGGATGTGGTCTATAATTGATTACGCACGAACGGGCAGCCCATAGCAACCTGATTCGGTTGAATTTTGTCTTGAATGCAAGGTTTTTGGACCATTTGACTTTGGAAAGTCAATTTCAGTCAAATTGAGTCCATTAAGGTCATGTTTGGTCAAAACTTGATGAATAGTTAAAAAAAACCTAGGTCAAAGGTTCATTTGCAAGTGTGGGTTCAACATTGGTGGTTCAAACTAGCTTTCCATTGATTTTTAAATGACTTTTGCAAAGTACAATCAAACTTTTGCAACTAGCATGAAAATTGTGTTGTCGGTAACAATCACCCCAATCTGGGTGAGTTTGTCAGACTCAATAGATCTATCATTGTTAACCATCGGCTTGAATAGTTAATGATTGCACATAAATTGCACAAAAACAGTTAACACACCTAGTACTCAAACATAAAGCTCAAATTTGCACATGTGAATGTAAAGAGGATTTGTGTTTGTGTAGTTTGTGTAAATGTAAGCAATTGTATGTATAGAGTTCATGTTTCACCCCAAAAAAGTGTAAAAGTGTGAAAAGGGGCAACCTAGAGTGAATTGTATAATCTTGTATTAATAATATGCATGGAGTATAAGTCATGATCAAATGTTCATCGGGTTTCGAGATGCGGATTTGTATGACGGTGGAGTTATTTCATGAAAAACAGAGGCTTGAATGTATGTAATTAGATAAAGCTTTGATATGAAAGTGTACGTTCATAGTAGGTTTGAAAATAATCATTGTTTTAGGGTTTAGGTTTAATTAATTTAAATAAATAACTTCTTTTATTTATTTAAAGTAATGTGTTTTTAAAAGATATGTAGCATTATATTTATAAAAATAAATAAATCTATTTTATTTATTTATTTAAAGTAAAGTGTCAAAATATAGAGTAAGTATATATATTGTACATATTAAAACCCTAAATAAAGATGTAACTGATAAAAATAAATTTATTTATTTAATTAATATTAACGTAGTATGTAAAAAAATGCGGAATGTAAACGTATCTATTAATACATATTAAGAAAAGTTTTTTTTATATGGCTTTCAATAACAATTTATAACTTTTGTTTCATGAAAATGCATTTTTATAAATTCTTGTCTTTATAGTTAAAATAATTTAATGATTTAATAATATATATATATATATATTATGAGAATGAGATTTTAAACAATTAATTTTTGTAACAATAATTGTTTTATGTTTAAAATTGACATTTATTGTAATAATTTGTTCTAAATGATGGCAGGCTTGTGAAATTTTTTTTTTTATGGATTAAAAACTGCTTTTAAAATGATTCTAAAAAAAAGAACACCACCAGGTTCGAACCCGGGTGGGTTCTGTGAAAGCATCAACTGTTACCACCAGAACTGGGGACTACTTCGTGTTAATAACCGGTTCAAAATACATTTAACAAGCATTTGAAAACGTGTCGGTTCTGGGTTCAACACACGCGCAAAAAGGATCATGGCTTGTGGGTTTCGAACCCACGCCACCTAGTTCAAGCCCGCACGCTTTAACCGGCTGAACTAGGTGGTTCGCTGGTCAAACATACAATCTAGTAATTTAAATACGCAAACTGAAAAGAATAAAAATCCCAAATTGGCCATATGCGCAGATCGATCAAAGTCCAATTTTAATTAAGATCAATTCCCTCTGTCAATTGAAATTGACAAAGGGCTCTTGATCGAAATGGAACGATGAGTCTAAAACCACAACCGTACCTGAAATGGTTGAGAATGGAGTGCGCTCGGTTGGAAGTTAGGGCTTGACGTTCTTGGAGGTCTTCAGCGCTTTTGGATTGTATTCAGATGTGTATGAGTGTTCCGGGAGTAAGAAAGATATGTCTCGAGAATGTATGAGTAGGTTTTATTTGCTAATTTCATTTGGAACGCATTGACAGAACGACTATGGGATTGATTTTAGAATCAACCCGTTTAATTCGCATTGAATTAGGTCCCGATTTGGTTCTGAATTTGAGCGAAGACAGGCTGTGCGTGATTTGCGTTCATAAACGCGTCTAATTACTTTGATTTGAAAACGAATTCGGTTTGGTTTGACTTTGTATAGTCAAATGCGTGTGCAATTGCTTCCAGTAATGAAATTCGTTAATTTAGACCGATAATTGGATTGAAAATTTATCAAGGATTAATTAGCCATACTAAGCAAGTATTGGATTTCAATTTTGATCGATTGTAGCCTTGAATTTCAAAGAATTGAGGATGTTGACTTTACAAGGGTCAAAATTGGTCACATGGAAGTCAAAAATAGGTGGATTTCGATTAATGGGTTTTGAATTGAAGTGATGGGGCTCGAGTTCAAGGATGAGGGTTCAAGTGTTTAGATGGGGGGTTTCCTTGTTTTAGAAAAAGTCCAAGAATTATTTTTGTTATAAAATGGTTTTTATAAAACTTGAAATAAAAACTAAAATATTATTTATTTTATTTTAACTATTTAATATAGAAAGTTCCATCTTTACAATATTACAAATTATGTACAATGGTTTATTTGATATTAATAACTATATGTATATTTATATATATTTTTATAATAAAATACAAATGTATATATATATATATATATAAAGAAATGTAAATACGTAATTTAAAGCTCATAGTTATTATTACATATCATATATATATATGCTAGAAAAAAAAACAATATGTTATTGCATGGTTGAAATTTGGGATGATATATGTTTCAATAAGAATTAATGTGGCATAGCCATTTGGATAGGTACAGGATTTGAATGAGGTGTCATAAAATGAATTTACAGATAAATAGATAAGATAAAATAGAGTCGGAAAACCATGGTTGTTACAGTATCCCCACGTTGAAGGAATTTCGTCCCGAAATGTTTTGCTAAGGAAAGCTACTAGATCTGGAGGGGGGGGGGAGGGTTTGGTTTCTCAAGGTGTTATGACAGGGGGGATTTAAGGAGTATAACTAGTGACAATACACAGGTTTTGATATTCATAGTCGGATATGATGCTAATGAATTTAGTTTTGAAGTGGATTTTAATGAGTAAAATTGTTGAATAACAATTTGGATTCCAAAGGTGAAAAACATCACTTGGAATGGATTTGATGGGACTTTGATGATCAGGGTTTGATTAAGGTGTAATCTAATATGCTCAGGAGTTGTCAGCGGATAAGAGGGTTCACAAACAATGGTCTAGGTCAAAACTTCACGCGACACGAACAACGCTACTTCTGATAATATGCCATGGCACTTATATATAGGAAGTACCATCGGCGTATCCACCATTCTCTTTTCATATCACATTAGTTTCGTTGTTATCTATCACGATAGGTTTTAAGTCACAACACACGAAAAAGTTTGCTATCTTTTCCATGAGCTGATCTTTATAATTACGTGTGCACCCGTAATTACTCGAATCATCGCATGGTCCGTATAGGTCCTTCCGTTGTGTGCAGGTCAAGAGGGGGTACAATTCACCTAGTCCATGTCTATTGTTTTCACATATGAGTTGCTAATAAGTAACTATGTCACTAAATAGGCAGATCAGTTAGCAACTAAAGAGTAGTAAGGTAGTATAACTTAAAGTTTTTATAGTTTACTCGTGTTTGAACAAGAATACGTCAAACACCGAGTTGCTTTAAAGTGTTAAAGCTTCCTCGTGTTTGAACAAGAATACGTCAAACCCTGAGTAGCTTCAATGTGTTATGGTTTTCAACTCGGGTGAACAAAGTGTATGACCATTATTTGTATATAATATGATCAATCAATTGCAATAATTGTAGGCAACTTAGTTTCATGTATAACGTAGCACTCAAGTCTCATGTATGGTCTAGTGTTATGTAGCTTGTAATCAAATAGGTTTCATGTGTAACGTGAACAACTTAGCATCATGTATTTTATAAATTAATAAGCTTTCATGTGTAATGTAAATGACATAGTATCCTGTATATTGCAAGAAATGAATTTCATGTATGGTGTTAACAACTCGGTATCAAGTACATTGCAAGAAATGAATTTCATGTATGATGTTAACAACTTAGTATCATGTATTTTGTATACAATTAAACTATCATGTGTGATGTAAGTAATGTAGTATCATGTACTTTGTAACCAAATAAGTTTCATGTTCCATCTGGTCAATCAAGTATTGTATACCAAACAATGATTGTTATGTATCATGTGATCAATTTAGTATATGTATATTACATACAACTAAGTTTCATGTATTACGTAATCGATCCAACAGAACGTGTATTGCAAATAATCAGGTTTCATGTATTATTTAGTCCAGTATAACATTATATATATTGCAAACAACTAAGTTCCATGTATTATGTGATCATGTTGTGTATTTTGTGTATGTGCATACGTAAGTTATTGAATTTCGTGTGTGACGTATACTAACGAGTTTTGTATGTGATCGAGTGTTGCGGACAAGCGTGTTGTTTGGCGTTCATGTATAATGCGGGTAGTTAGGTTTTAGTCTTTTAAATCTCGTTGAGGTTTGTAGGGATGGTTAACGTCTACGCGAAATGGGTCGTCTCTTGAAGTGGCAAGTACATTCATACATTACTGAAGGTGCAAAATAACGAGGAGGTTCTAAAAATATTCCGAGTAATTTGTTTGTAAATAAGAAATTGTTCGTAGATAGATAGGAGGGTGAAAGTAATGAGTTGAATAATAGAAAATTACACGAAAGTCTTTTTATAAAAATATTTAAGAAAATGGTGGTTAAATAACTTAAACCATGATTTACAATGGCTAAACAAGTAGTTGTATATTAATTTAATCAAGCCTTAGAAATAATTGATTTAACGAGAAAAGTCATAATTATTTTTCAATTTGAAATAATGCTTTTATAAAATAGGTCTATTAAGTTTACTTAAAAGGTGAAAATGTTTATAGAAAATTTATATTTCTGATACTATCTAAAAGTTTGATAAACGTTTTGTTTGAACAAAATATCGAGGTTTGTTTAAATCAAATAATAGGGTGATTTATTTACTAAGGAGATTGTCGGTTGTGTATTAAATTGTAGTGAATGAGGAAGGTGATACTTGGAGAATTCAGATGAAAATATGACGGGTGTAATTCACACTCACTTCGTCAAATCAATGAATAATAACTTTAGAGTTGAAATATAAAATTTTATTAAATGTTGAAATGTTGAACATTATTCAAAACACAGAGAAATGGTTTTCAAATTGAAAATTTTTGGGCAATAAATAGAAATTTCTACTAACGCCTCTGGTAGCTTTCCACTAGAAAAAAGATAATCACCAAGACGAGCACCGCTATGGTCATTCGGGTAGTCGATCTGGCCTCAACTTTAGCTGCTTCCGTGCAATTCTCAAGCATTTCTTTTTCGAGGATGTAAATTAACTCCTTTTGGTACCCTAATTGGTTTGCTAGGCTATCCATTCTTTGACCTTGCAAATCGTGCCTTATCTCGTGCTCCATCCTTTTCCTCTCAAACTCTGAGTTCCTCACATATTGGTGAACGTCATCAATTGGAATTCCCATAACACTAGTGGGTGCCATGGTACGCCTTACCCAAGGATTAGAAAGATACAGGTCGGGCACTAGATACGGGTCTCTTAGTGGGGGTGGTAACTGAGTATGTAGATGGGTGTCTGATACTGGTTTCTGGGTGGGGGTGATCCAGATGCTCGAAGTCTTCGGCCAGTGTTCCTTACGTTAAACCTTGGCCTCACAGTTGGGGGTGTTGGTGACCGTTACACGGGTGACCCAATGTCTTCTTCCCAATCAGACTCTGCTCCGGGATAGTATACCGGGGAAGAAGGAGAGTAGGAGTCCATGTCTAGCAGAAAATAATGTAAAGGTTGTAAGCGATAATAAAATACTGAGTGTTAAATATATGAGTTCTCATAGGATTAGAGTTTGACTAGTTATAACACCGAGTCTTCACAATAGTATTTTAGAAATACACTTGACCTATAAGCAATGCATTCCAGAGGAGAATTCCCAGGAAAGAGGGGTGAGTCACTAGGACACACTTAAGTACCCTGTCTTTCCTTAGCCAGAATCCCTTATGGGCCTACACACTCTTCCAGCCATCATGTATTAATAACACTATTGTTGGGCTCATGGTCATGATGGGAATTGTTGTGGACTGGGCCTTGTGGCCTGAAAGTAAGGTTTATGCATTTCAGTGGGCTTCTTCTTCTTGGAGGATAGATGGGCTTCTTAGTTTATTATTAATGGGTATTAGGCCCAATAGTTTAAGTGTTCACAAGAGGTGATGGTATCATGTGTGTGAGTTCAAAGGTGTACGGAGAATTTGGTGTGTATGTGTGTGTGTTTAAAACTTAGGATAGCACTTAATGAAACACATAGGTAACATGTAGATAGTAATGAATGTAAGCACAAGAGTTATCAAGTAGTGTGACACATAAACTATTAAGTATTGTAGCATGTATTGAAATTACTTAGGATAACATTTAAAAATATTCACATGAGTATTAATCATGTAATCATGGCATATTGTGGGTGTCCTAAGGTTATAGTCTAGGTCAAAAGTGTCTAATAATCTAATTCCCTATAACCAAGACTCTGATACCAAACTGCCACACCCCAACCGATGACGGAATACATCGGGGCGGGACATGTAGACTGTTCATGAGCATAAGATTGACTAGATTGCAATATTTTAATCATCAAATTTCATTTCAAACAAATCAAACATAACCAAATTCAAACAAGTACGTAAATGAAATACATAATATCCTTTATTTAAATTTAACTAAGTCCAAAGCCTATGTGTAGCATGTCTTGACCAAACTCACATGTTAGCACCTGAAACATGAATAAAATAAAGTCAACTAAAAAGTTGGTGAGCATACTGTATAGATGTGAATAATCAAATCCTTACATAACATGATAAAATAAGGCAATTATGGGGAGCAACTATTGGGTAACCAAAGTACAATCAAACCTTTGTAACTAGAATGCAAATTGTGTTGTCGGTAACAATCACCCCAATCTAGGTGGGTTTGTCAGACTCAATAGATCTATCATTGTTAACCGTCGGCTTGAATAGTTAATGATTGCACATAAATTGCACAGAGACAATTAACACACCTAGTACTCAAACATAAAGCACAAATTTGCACACATGAATGTAAAGAGAATTTGTGTTTGTGTAGTTTGTGTAAATGTAAGCAATTGTAAGTATAGAGTTCATGTTTCACCCCAAAAAAGTGTAAAAGTGTGAAAAGGGGCTATGTAAAACTCACCTTGTATCAATTGTGTAGATAACACGAGCAATAGGTCTCACGAGTGATTTTTGTAATCACAGAACTAACCTAGAGTGAATTGTATAATCTTGTATTAATAATATGCATGGAGTATAAGTAATGATCAAATGTTCATCGGGTTTTGAGATGCGGATTTGTATGACGGTGGAGTTATTTCATGAAAAACAGAGGCTTGAATGTATGTAATTAGATAAAGCTTTGATATGAAAGTGTACGTTCAGAGTAGGTTTGAAAATAATCATTGTTTTAGGGTTTAGGTTTAATTAATTTAAATAAATAACTTCTTTTATTTATTTAAAGTAATGTGTTTTTAAAATATATGTAGCATTATATTTATAAAAATAAATAAATCTATTTTATTTATTTATTTAAAGTAAAGTGTCAATATATAGAGTAAGTATATATATTGTACATATTAAAACCCTAAATAAACATGTAATAGATAAAAACTAAATTTATTTATTTAATTAATATTAAAATAGTATGTAAAAAATACGGAATGTAAACGTATCTATTAATACATATTAAGAAAAGTTTTTTTATATGGCTTTAAATAACAATTTATAACCTTTGTTTCATGAAAATGCATTTTTATAAATTCTTGTCATAATAGTTAAAATAATTTAATGATTTGATAAAAAAATATATAATATATATATATATATATATATATATATATAAATATATATTATGGGAATGAGATTTTAATCAATTAATTTTTGTAACAATAATTGTTTTATGTTTAAAATTGACATTTATTGTAATAATTTGTTCTAAATGATGGCAGGCTTGTGAAAATATTTTTTTTATGGATTAAAAACTGCTTTTAAAATGATTCTAAAAAAAAGAACACCACCCGGTTCAAACCCGGGTGGGTTCTGTGAAAGCATCAACTGTTACCACTAGAACAGGGGACTAATCCGTGTTAATAACCGGTTCAAAATACATTTAACAAGCATTTGAAAACGGGTCGGTTCTGGGTTCAACACACGCGCAAAAAAGGATCATGGCTTTTGGGTTTCGAACCCACGCCACCTAGTTCAAGTCCGCATGCTTTAACCGACTGAACTAGGTGGTTCGCTGGTCATACATACAAACCAGTAATTTAAATACGCAAACTGAAAAGAATAAAAATCCCAAATCGGCCATATGCGCAGATCGATCAAAGTCCAATTTTAATTAAGATCGATTCCCTATTGACAGAGGGCTGTTGATCGGAATGGAACGATGAGTATAAAACCACAAACCGTACCTGAAATGGTTGAGAATGGAGTGCGCTCGACTGGAAGTTAGGGTTAGACGTTCTTGGAGGTCTTCAGTGCTTTTGGATTGTATTAAGATGTGTATGAGTGTTCCGGGAGTAAGAAAGATATGTCTCGAGAATGTATGAGTAGGTTGTATTTGCTAATTTCATTTGGAACGCGTAAATTTGATTCGGGATTGACAGAACGACTATGGGATTGATTTTAGAATCAATCTGTTTATTTCGCAATGAATTAGGTCCCGATTTGGTTCTGAATTTGAGCGAGTACAGGCTGTGCGTGATTTGAGGTCATAAACGCGTCTAATTACTTTGATTTGAAAACGAATTCGGTTTGGTTTGACTTTGTATAGTCGAACGCGTGTGCAATTTCTTCCAGTAATGAAATTCGTTAACTTAGACCGATAATTGGATTGAAAATTTATCAAGGATTAATTAGCCATACTAGGCAAGTATTGGATTTCAATTTTGATCGATTGTAGCCTTGAATTTCAAAGAATTGAGGATGTTGACTTTACAAGGGTCAAAATTGGTCACATGGAAGTCAAAATAGGTGGATTTCGATTACTGGGTTTCGAATTGAAGTGATGGGGTTCGAGTTCAAGGATGAGGGTTCAAGTGTTTAGATGGGGGGTTTCCTTGTTTTAGAAATAGTCCAAGACTTATTTTTGTTATAAAATGGTTTTTATAAAACTTGAAATAAAAACCAAAATATTATTTATTTTATTTTAACTATTTAATATAGAAAGTTCCATCTTTACAATATTACAAATTATGTACAATGGTTTATTTGATATTAATAACTATATGTATATTTACATATATTTTAATAATAAAATACATATGTATATATATATATATATATATATATATATATATATATAAAGAGATGTAAATACATAATTTAAAGCTCATAGTTATTATTACATATCATATATATATGCTAGAAAAAAACAATATGTTATTGCAAGGTTGAAATTTGGGATGATATATGTTTCAATAAGAATTAATGTGGCATAAGGCGTTTGGATAGGTACGAGATTTGAATAAAGTGTCATAAATGAAATTACAGTTAAATAGATAAGCTAAAATAGTGTCGGGAAACCATGGTTGTTACATTGAATGGACCCACATATCAAGGTGCTAGTTTGCCCTTCTTCCTGAAACGCATCACCCCCTTCCAAGGAGATACCTTTAGAAGTACAAGATCATCGACTTGAAATTCCAAGGGTTTACGTCTCTTGTCGGCATAGCTCTCTTGCCGACTCCTCGCTAGTTGAATGTTGTTAGGAATTTGAATGATCTTGTCAGACGTTTCTAGGATTAATTCGGGACTGGTGATTTGTGCTTCACCGATCTCGTTCCAACAGATAGGAGAACGACACTTCCGACCATAGATGGCTTCAAATGGAGCCATATTGATGCTTGTGTGGTAGCTAATGTTGTAAGAGAATTCAATGAGGGATAGATGTGAATCCCAATTGCCACCAAAATCAATTACACAAGCTCTTAGCATGTCCTCGAGAGTTTGGATTGTTCGCTCGGTATGACCATCGGTTTGGAGATAGTGTACCAAGAGCCGTTTGGAGTGATTTCCAAAAGCGGAGGTGAAATGAGCATCCCTATAAGAGATTATGTTTAGTGGAACATCGTGACGACTCACAATTTCGTCAATGTAGATTCGGGCCAATTTCTCAACCTGATAGTCTTCATGGATGGGTAAGAAGTTAGCAGACTTGGTGAGACGGTCAATGACTACCCAAATGCTATCATAGCCACTAGATGTGCGAGGGAGTTTTGTGATGAAATCCATGGCTAGATTCTCCCGTTTCCACACTAGAATTTCTGGTTGTTCAAGCAAACCGGAAGGACGTTGATGTTCAACTTTGACTTTGGAGCATGTTAGACATTTTGCAACATAAAGTGCAATGTCTAGTTCATAAGGAATGTATGAAGATCATCATGAGCGGGGACCCATATACGATTTAAGTAATAGAGCAAGCCATTGGGTTTGATTTCTAATTGGATTTCAACACCACACGACATTTCATCATACATGTTACCCTTGATGACCAAGATGTGTTGACCTTCTAGAATGCGATTTTGAATATCGGTTTGGATTCTGACACAATGAAGCATAACGTGGTCCTCACAACTGAAGGCATCGGTCACAACATTCGCTTTACCGGGATGGTAACGAATGTCGCAGTCGTAGTCGTTAAGGAGTTCAATCCAACGTCATTGCCTCATGTTGAGTTCCTTTTGATTGAAGATGTGTTGGAGACTTTTGTGGTCAGTGAACACCACACATTTCGTGCCATAGAGGTAATGTCTCCAAATCTTCAACGCGAAGGAGACCGCACCCTACTCAAAATCGTGCATCGTATAATTCTTTTCATGAATTTTGAGTTGTCTTGATGTATAAACAATCACCTTGCCTCGTTGCATGAGAACACAACCAAGACCTTGGTTTGATGCATCACAGTAGATAACCAGATGATCGTTGCCATCAGGAAGAGTGAGAATAGGAGCATTGCACAACTTTTGCTTGAGGATTTGTAAGGCTTCCTCTTGCTTTGGTCCCCACTCGTAAGGTTTACCTTTGTGGGTCAAGGCCGTGAGAGGGACAACAATCTTGGAGAAGTTTGAGATGAAACGGCGGTAATAACCCGCAAGACCAAGAAATGAACGAACTTCGGTAGGGGTCTTAGGGGCACTCCAATTCTTAACGGCTTTGAATTTAGCATGATCAACATGAATTCCCTTCTCGTTGACAATATGAGCCAAGAATTGAACTTCTTTTAGCCAAAATTCACACTTGGAGAACTTGGCATATAGTTGTTCTTTTTTTAAAAGGTCTAAAACCAACCTAAGGTGTTGTTCATGATCTGATTTAGTCTTGGAGTAGATCAAGACGTCGGCAATGCAAACGATCACGGATTTGTCTAGGTATGGCTTGCATACACGGTTCATGAGGTCCATGAAAACCGTGGGTGCATTGGTCAACCCAAAAGGCATAACCATAAATTCTTAGTGACCATATCTTGTAGGAAAAGCAGTCTTTGGAATATCCTCCTCTTGCATACGAAGTTGGTGATATCGGATCGAAGATCAATCTTCGAGAAATAGATGGAACCTTGGTGATCGAAGAGGTCGTCAATACTAGTCATAGGATAACGATTTTTTATGGTAAGTTTATTTAGTTCATGGTAGTTAATACACATACAGAATGAGCCATCTTTCTTCTTTACGAATAGGTATGGTGAATGACTAGGACGAATGAAAACTTTATCGGAAAGTTTTTGAAGTTGACTTGCGAGTTCTTGCATTTCAGAAGGTGCTAGATGGTATGGAGCTTTAACTACTGGATTAGCTCCGGGTACAAGATCGATATGAAACTCTACTTGACGAACGGGTGGAAGACCGGATAGATCTTCAGGAAACACTTCGGGAAAGTCTTGGATGATGGGAATGTCTTGCATGCTTGTCTCTTTGCCGTTCTTTTGAATGACATGGGCTAAAAAGTCCACATACTTCTTTCGTAAGTACTTTCGGGCCGTAGTGCACGACATGAACTTAAGTCCGCTACGTGGTTTCTCACCAAAGACTTTTAATGTATCGCCCTAGGGGAGAGGAATTCGGATGCACTTCTCGAAACAAACGATCTTGGCATGATGACTGGATAGCCAATCCATACCTATGGTGATGCCAAAGCTTCCCAATTGCATAGGTATGAGGTTGACGGGGAAAGAGTGTTCATTAAGTTCGACGAAACAGTCACGGATAATAGAGTCAATAATGATGGGGTTTCCATCTGCTACTTCAACGGTAAATGTTTTCTTCGATTTAGTTCGTGTTTTACCAAGTAAAGGTTCAAAATAAAGTGACACAAAACTCTTATCGGCACCGGTATCAAATAGTATGGAGGCATATTGATTATTAATGAGGAATGTACCGTTGACCACATCATTGCTGGTCTGGGCTTCATTATTAGCATTTATGTTGAAAGCACGCCCCCGAGCTCCACCTTGATTAGTGTTGGCGAGTTTTGGACATTGGTGCCAGTAGTGGTTTCGGTTACCGCACTCAAAACAAGCTTTCCGATTAGCTGGAACCACTTGATTAGCTATGTTTCCCTAGGTAGCTTAGAGCGGCAATAGTTGGCTACGTGATCATACCTTCCACAACTGGCATATAGATGGCATGGTATGTTTGGGATATGATGGTAATTGCATGTGGTACACATGGGGTTGATGCCTACATATTTCTTTTTGACCAAGTTCTGGGCCGTAGGAACAACCTGGTTGACTGGGGCAGCTGGAGTGACAACATCAAAATTTTTAGCCTTTCTTTTCTTGTTGTTGTAGAAGGGTTCAGGCTTGATGCCCTTGGAGGGCTCAGAAGGGGTTGTCGTGTCTGTGACTTTCTGGGCACCATTTCTTGTCAACGTGCCCGCCTTCACATGATTATCGGTTAACGTGGCAGATAAGCGGATAGCGACTTCAAGAGTAGCTGGATTTCTTCCTAGGACGGTATCTTGAATTTTAATAGGCAGACCACCGATGTATTTTTCAGTACCCCGAGCCATTGGTGTGACCATGTGAGGTACCAGAAGACTTAGCTCATGGAAATAAGTTGTGTAGGCTAAACTTTCACCATTGTCTTGGGTAAGATCCCAAAACTCAGCCTCCAGTTTCTTCATTTCATTGCAAGGACAAAACTCATCGGTCATGAGTCTCTTGACTTTATCCCATGGCAAGACCATTGCCACATCTATACCCCGGTTCCATTTTTCACAATTCCACCAAGTGAGCGCCCGTTTTTGGAAGACGCTAGTGGCATAACCAACCCAGAGATTGTCGGGACAGTCACTGTTGAGGAAAGTGTTTTCAATGCCTTAGAACCATTGAAGGAGACCCGTAGCTCCTTCGTTACCATGGAATTTGATGGGGTTGCCCGAGTTAAAGTGCTTGAAAGTGCATGGGGGTGGGTTGTCACCACCACCTCCACCATTAGCACTGCTGTTAGTGCCACCATTGTTGTTATTGGCCTGAGTGATTTGGTTCATAAGTTGAGTGAGAAGAGCAGCAAGATCATTGTTGTTGTTGTTGGTCTCATTGGCATGACAGGGAGACATGCTATAGATTTAAACAAAAACAGGGGAGATATAAGAGATTATGAGGGTTTTTCTTGGATTTAAAATAAGGACAATTAAAACGTAAGTATTCATAGTTTGGATTGCACTCAAATGGTGATAATACCACTTGAATACTATCACATATTAAGGTTAATAAACTCATATAACTGTCAAGGAGACACGCTTTAGCCTATAAGTAAACACTCATCCCGGGAATTCTCAGGAAAGCATACGGATCCCTCGGTTGATTGGGATTTATATGAAATGATTTCGTAGCCAGAAAACCCAGAATACAGGTGTCACCCTTCCAGATTGCACGTGTCCTCTACTAGTTAACAAAGTTTAAAACCCTAATGAGGTGTAAAAAGAAATTTAATAGACTTATGACGTTCCACATGCTATGATGATGACGACATGGAAGAAGGATTAAGGCTTAGGGTAAGGGTATAGGTATTATTGTTCTTAACTTATCATTTAGATAGAACCTAATAAGTCATGGAGTCTAACAAATCGTTATTAAATAATTTAACACATAATATATTAGACATGTAGCATATCATATAATCATAGAGCATGGCAGAATTAGGTGTCCTAAGGTTATAGTCTAGGTCAAATGTGTCTAATAACCTAATTCCTTATAAGCAAGGCTCTGATACCAACTGTTACACCCCAACCGACGGCGGAAACATTGGGGCGGGACATTTAGACTGTTCAAAAGCTCATGGTTTACTAAAATTGAAATATTTAAACATCCAATTTCATTTCATACATTAAAATGTCACACCCTGAAATTCCACAGCGGGTTACCCGCGGGTTGTGACTGTTAAGGATCATAAGTCCCAGTCATTTCGAACGACCTCTAAATGTTCGAAAAAACTTCTTGTTTGAACATCATACAAACATAAATAAATAATACAGAGTTTTAAAAATGGTGGAAAGTAAAGTGGGGAAGCAAAAGTAAGTTATATCAAAATAAAGAAGCCAAAATAAATAGGTTCCCATAAACCTATGCTTCTAGTGAAAATATGCAATGCGACTCCAGATATGCAAATTCTAGCCCTTGTGCAAATGCTTAGCATCCTGAGATAAACATGCTTAATGTGTTAACACATGGTTGGTGAGTTCACAGGTTTAAGTAACAGAAACAGCAAAGAAAACTGTGTAACAGTACATATGTTTACTATTGAATTCGATTGTTGATCAGACAAATAACATTAAAATATATAAGCAACACTGAAACCGAAGGTCAAAGATTGAACGTAGAAAGTAGCATTTTGCCTCTTACGTTCCCAGCACGCAATGGATCAGGTCAATTTATGCACCCGTTTGACTCCCAGTTAGAGTTAGCACTACTAACCCGGTGGGGGTTGTTAAACCCAATAGTACTATTCATGAATCACCTCGCTTGTGAATGATTTAACGGTTCCAATATGAGAGGACTTTTTGTGCGGGAAATGCACCCAGTTATATATATTAAAGCGAAAACAAAGTAATCTCATACGACTAATGAAAGGAAATGTTTTAGCATGTATCTCCCCCAAAAGGAAAAGTAAGTAAAATGGGTCTATGAAAACTCACCTGGGAATGAGGTGATGTGGTTTAAAAGTAACACGAGAAATCTAGCAAGTCTTGACAACTAACCTAACCGAGCCCTAGTAATAGTAAGGTTCTAAGGTCTATGAAAGTAAACATGGCTTTTGTAACCACATTCATCCAAACGACTCAACGTTGAAAGGTTACATTGACGTTTTGAAAAGGTTTGACCAAAGTTGACCGATGTTCGACCATGTTTTGACCAAGTTTTACTAAAGTTGACCAATGTTGACTAAGTTTGACTAAAGTTGACCAAGTTTGACGAAAGTTAACCAATGTTGACCAATGTTGACTAATGTTGACCAACCTTCACCAATGTTGACTAAAGTGACACTTAGTGAAGACATGCACAAGTAGCACATAAGTAACATATATGTAACACATGAGTAACGCACAAGTAACACCTATGTAACATATAAATAGTACCTAAGTAATACATGAGTAATACCTTATGACACACTATGCATGTTTCAATTAATTTGCATAAGTAGGTAACATGTCATAAGTAATCTAGTTTGCACATGTTCATGTCATAAATAGTAACATATCACTTCATGTTTTTTGTATAAGTAGCATGTGACAAACATCATGGCATTTGTACCCCTTTATTTTATCTTTCATACATGTTAACAAAGCATCCATATAGGTCATGTTATTAAACGAATACCCTATTAACATTATTTCAACACATTTGAACAAAACAACATAACATGACATTTTGTACCATAATACTTAACATAACAAAGTATCTTCTTTTGAACACTCATGGTTCTAATATACTTTAGGTGTCATAGCCCATATAAACAACCTACACATGGAAATCATATTAGTAATATGCTATAAACATGGTTCTACACTTACATTTTCCATTTAAAGCAAAAATGAAGGTTCCAAACTAGTAAAGTTCCCTTTATTGGCAAGGTCTCCCAAAATATCACATAGCACAACTTTAAACCATGAAATCTTGCATAAGTCATCTGTAAATATAGTAATAAAGCCATTAAACATACTTTAGACATTTATAGATTACACATACACATTTGTCCAAATGTTAAAGTTTCCTTTTTAGGAAAGTGGTCTATATGACCTCCTACACATGTGTAACTTTCAATAACTCTTTTTAATACTTTATTATGATGTTATAGAACCATTTTAGCATGCTATCATTCATTATAACTCAATAACTCAAACTACCAAACAATAAAGTTTCTATTTATAGAAATGACCTAAAATGATGCAAACCAATCATTTCAACAAAAATCTCATCTTTCCTACACAATCTAACAATATAAGTAACATTCAATCCAACAAATTCATCATATCCAGATTTCTACAAAATCATTAACAATATAGTTTCTATATATAGAAATGAGCAAGTAACTATATATAGTTTCTATATAATTTTGAAATGGATGGTGGCTACGGAGAGAGGGTGGTGGCTGAGTTTAGAGAGGGGGCTAGGGTTTGTGCAAGTGAGTTAGGGTAAAAATAAGGATTAAGGAGGGTGTAAGGGAGTTTTAGCTAACAAGTGTTTGGGCTTTTCTATCTTTCAAGACTTTTAGTAAGCGAATGGGCTCCTAATGGACTTTTAATTAGTAGCAAGCTGAATTAATTGTCCAATAATATAAATCCATCATTTTTATAAAATCCCAATTTAAATTTGTTGGCACATATCGCGTATTCGTTTTAAAAGCGCAAAAATAAAAGTTGCTCAATAGATTCTGGAAAAACTAATATAAGCATGAAATAATAAATTGCAGTATTACATGTAATTTATTCACACCAACCGTATGTCTAAATGTTATTTCTAATATTCACCAACGTTCGTGTGACAGGACGCGTGTGTGACCTGATAATCCTCCAAACTACCGATGCATGAATTGAAATGAAACAAATGAACTTGCTATATGAAATATGTACTTAATAACTCTATAATTAATTATGATGCACGTGTAATCATATGAATGTAAGTAATGGTCGGGTATGTATATTAACCTGAAATTGCCGGGTGTCACATAGTCCCCCTGTTAAAAGGAATTTTGTCCCGAAATTCTGTTTGTGCCACTAGTAGACAGTGTAGGTTTGAATAGATGAGGGTATTTACGCTTGAATTGATCCTCGCACTCCCAAGTGAACTCTGGTCCATATCTAGAAATCCAACAAACCTTAACTATCGGAGTGCAGCTTTGTTTCAGATGTTTAACCTAATGGTCCATGATCTCGACCGGTTCCTCGACGAAGTGAAGCTGATCGTCGATCTGAATCTCTTCCCATGGTATCACTAGTGTCTCATCTGATAAGCACTTCTTCAGATTTGACACGTGAAACACGTCATGTACGCCACTGAGGATTTCTGGTAAGTTAAGTTTGTAAGCGACGAGACCAATCCTTTTCAAAATCTACAAAGGTCCTATGTATCGAGGATTCAATTTCCCATGCTTGCCAAAATGTATTACTCCTTTCCATGGCGAGATCTTCAGTAGTACTTTGTCTCCCACTTGAAATTCCAATGGTTTGCGTCTCACGTCAGCGTAACTCTTCTGACGATCACGCGCGGCCTTGATACGTTCGCGTGTCTATACGATCTTTTCTGTAGTCTCATGAATTATTTCTGGACTAGTGAGTTAGCTATCTCCCACCTTTGTCTAGTAAATTGGCGATCTACACTTTCATTCATAAAGTGCTTCGAATGGTGCGGCTTTGATGCTAGTGTGGTAGTTGTTGTATGAAAATTCGACCAACGGTAGATGGGCATTCCAACCGTTTCCAATGTCAACCACACAAGCTCTAAGCATGTCCTAGAGAGTTTGGATAGTCATTTCACTCAGGTTGTCCATTGAGGAAGATAGGCGGTACTCATATCCAATCGAGTACCCAAGGCTTTCTATAATTATTGCCAGAATCAGAACGTGAATCGACTACCCCTATTTGAAATGATGGAAATTGGCACTCCATGCCTCAGGACTACTTCCTTTAAGTAAATTATGTTTAGCTTCCCCATCTTGGCTGTTTCTTTTATAGGAAGGAAGTGTGCAGATTTTGTTAGTCCATGGACAATTACTCAGATCGTGTCACAACCGTTGGAGGCCCTGGGCAATTTCGTGATGAAATCCATTGAAATTATGTTCCCACTTCCACTATGGAATCTCTGGTGGTTAGGGTAACCCTGACGGTTTCTGATACTCCACTTTGACCTTAGCACTTGTCAGGCATTTAGTGACGTAGGTAGAAATTTTGGCTTTCATGTTAGGCCACCGATAATGCTCTTTGAGGTCATGGTACATTTTGTTGCCACCGGAGTGAATTGAGTATCTGGACTTGTGTGTTTCGTCCATCACTAGATCCCTTAGATTCCCAAATTTCGGTACCCAAATTTGATCCATAAAGTAATGAATGTCATCGGATTTGACATCCAATTGCTTGTCCATATTACGTAGGGACTCGTGCCACAGATGCATCTCCTTGATTGCTTCAAGTTGAGCACCACAGATATGAATGGGTAAATCAGTATGGATAGTCAACTCTAACGCTCGTACTCGTCGCGGGTTTGGTTGTTCTTTCCTGGGTAAGGAGTCAACAATGACCTTAGCCTTTCCAGGATGGTAACGAACAGCGCAGTTGTAGTCATTTTGTAATTCGACCCATCGACACTGCCTCATGTTGAGATCCTTCTGATCGAAGATGTGCCAAAGACTCTTGTGGGCAGTGAATATCATACATTTCGTGTCGTATAAATAGTGTCTCCGGATTTTGAGTTCGGGTACCACAGCTCCCAACTCCAAGTCGTGGGTAGTGTAGTTTTTCTCGTGCACTTTCAGTTGTCGAGAAGCGTACGTAATGACTTTCTCCCTTTGCATCAACACACAACCGATCCCTTGATGGGATGCATCCCAAAACAGCATGAAATCCTCTGTCCCTTCTAGTACTGATACGATCGGTGCGCTGCAAAGTTTCTGTTTGAGCAGTTGAAAAGTGGTTTCTACATGTTGTTCCATTCGTATTTCTTATCCTTGTGAGTCATAGTAGTGAGAGGTTGGGCTATCTTAGAGAAATTTTCAATGAATCGTTGATAATAGCCCGCAAGAGCTAAGAATTATCGCACCTCGGTTGGAGTCTTTGGTGCCTCACAATCCTTAATTGCCTCGATTTTGGATGGGTCAACATGTATGCCTTTCTTGTTGACCATGTGACCAAGAAAATGCACTTCTCGAATCCAGAAGTCGCACTTCAAGAATTTGGCTTACAAATTCTCATCTTTCAGCAATTCCATGATTAACTTCAAATGTTCGGCGTGCTCCATACTCCGGGATTACATCAGGATATCTTCTATGACTACAATCACAAGTTTGGCCAAATTTGAACACTTGGCATGACCACAAAATCATTGTAACTGTAACGAGTTTTAAAAATTGTCCTTGGAATGTCGTCCTCCTGAATCTTCAACTAGTGAAATCCCGAACGAAGATCGATCTCTGAGTAGTAAACCGACCCTTGAAATTGGTTGAATAGATCATTAATCCTATAACTGGTTAGACAACTCTTGTAGTTCCGATGGCGCCAATCGGTAAGGTGACCTTGCTATCGGATCAGCTCCATGTGTGAGATGAATCCGGAACCCGACTTGGCTTTGTGGTTGGAGTCCGAGCAAATATTAGGAAAATACTTTCAGATAGTCTCAGACGATCGGTATGTCTTCGATATTTCTCTCTACTGCTTTCTTTTCCATCACGTACACTAGGATCATATGGAAACTCTTTCGTAAGTACTTCTGGGCTTTCATGCATGTAATAATCCTTAATACAGTACCACTCCTTTCTCCTTGAATGGCCAGTGTTTCTCCGTTTGGCAGTGGAATGTGAACGATTTTCTCATGGCAGGTAATCTAATGTAGTTGTTGTAATACCTAGTAATGAGCTAAACTCAGTAGACACAAATCATTTATCGGCACTTGTATCAATTAGAATGGAGACTTAACGGTTGTTCTCAAGAAAACGCGGGTGACAAAGCTTGGATTCTATTGAGCTCCTCTAGCTCCTACAACGAACGCTATGCCATGTGTATTGTTATTACCATGTCTTCTAGACTTTAGGCACTCCTTGCGGAAATGTACGAGTTTACCATACTCGAAGCATCCATGGTTTTCTCCTGTGTTTGTGGTTTGATCAAAAGTTCTACAATTAGGGGTGGCATGGCCTAAACGCTTGTATTTCTGGCACTTGTTGTCTTCACATGAACTTGTGTGGTGAAGACCTCACTTGTTAGATGTCGGCAGTTCGCAGTGTATCCACCTCTTGTTTCCTTATATGGTTGGCGTGCGGCAAGGGCCTTGCCTATTTTTTTTCTCCTCGGGGCTGGTGGTGTATGGGTTTGATCGAAAGCATCGTCTTGTTTATTTTTGTTATCAAATGTCTTCGCAAGAGATCCATTTCTGAATAGTACGCCTTGGCTTGATCAATGATTAGTATACCTTGCCGAACTGCTTGGCTTGTCAGATTGAGCGCAAGTCTCGCTATGTTTCTTATGGTGATAGGTTCAGCAGATGTCACTATAGTATGGATCTGAGGCGATAAGTCTCAAATGTATCTTTTGATTCTCTTGGATTCCGTTGTGACCATGTGTGAGCATAATCTGGTCAGGTTGTGAAGTTTCGTGGTGTATCCTTCAATATCCACACCATCTATTATCATGTTTCAGGTTCCTTATTCTAACTTTGGCAGTTCATTTTAGGGAATATTCTCCTTTCATAGTTTCCTTAAATCTCCTCTCATAGAATTGCATTAAGAGCTTCTAGACTTAGAGTGTGGACATGTGAGTTTCACCATGTGAGGGCATATCCCTCGAATGTGCAGGTGGCGAATCGGACTCTTCAATCCGGGATAAAATTGTTCATGCTGAGAATAGATTCTGTCTTTCCAATCCATTTGGCAATACCCCCGACTCCTCCATTACCTTGGGAACTTCGGGGTTTGTATGCAAGAACAGCCTTATATGAACCGCCATTCTGGAGGTTCTTCGCTTCAGGCTAAGTTTGATTCAAATACGGATGAGAAAAGATGATTAATGATTCTATGCCATCGAAGGTAGCATGTTGTGTCAGGTGGTATTCTGTGACTTGATCCATTCGTAGCGTTCTACATAATCGGAAATCGGGCAACTAAGATTTAGAAAATAGAAGTACAGTTCGTACAAGAAAGTCAACTCGATTGTAGGGTGCTCATTAGATTGTACCATCTGGTACGAAATGTTAACCGCGTCTAAGGACATAGTAGAATTTAACAATGTACTAAGGCTGAGGGTTTTAGAGTCATACTTAATAGATTTGAAAGTAGGAATTTCGGTTACGAACTTTCTTGAGTTGGGACATATGCGTAGTGTTCAGTTCGTAATCCGAAGTAATAGTCCACGGTCTCTCTGAGTCCTTCCAGTCCTCCTCGGACGGACCCTGTTTCTCTACGTGAATCTCCACCTTGAACTCCTTGTGGTCTAGGTGATGTGTTTGTGTGGGTGATGTCAGAAAATGATGAGGCAGTGTAACCCTCTTCCTAGGGGTTTGACAAAGTAGTGCTTCACTTGAGTGCGGTCGGTACGGGGATGGGATGGGGTGAGGTACTACCTCGGGGTCTCTTCTCCAACACTTGTGCCCAAGAGAGCCTCAAGTTCATTGCCGAATACAGTCTTAGGAACCTCTTTGACTCCTCCTCATCATCCTTGTAGTTGTGAGCCATGTGTTGCCCTGAATACTCGCTCGGGTTCTCGTTGTCATCAGTCATTAGGATACTATCATCACCGGATGCTCGTGGGAGTAGTGGTGCGGACGGTCCGGTAAGCGACGATTCAGCTGATGACGGGGAAGACGGTGTGTACTCGTACTTCACCTTAGAGTCGAAGATGGCAATCAGGTGAAATGTGGAAGACATAGTCGTGGTAGTAACAATATCTAAGAATCAGGTAATATCGGTAATGTGAATGTATATGAAATGTGAATGATGTGATGTGAACTATGTGAGCCTATAGTTATAGTCTAAGCACACTAAATGCAACTTAGTTCTCTATAACCAGGGCTCTGATACCAATCTGTCACACCTTGAAATTCCACAGCAGGTTACCCGCGGGTTGTGACCGTCAAGGATCCTAAGTCCCGGTCATTTCGAACGACCTCTAAATGGTTTTCGAAAAGACTTCCCGTTTGAACATCAGAGTTTTAAAAATGCGGAAGCAAAAGTAAGTTATATCAAAATACATAAGCCAAAATAAATAGGTTCCCATAAACCTATGATTCTAGTGAAAATATGCAATGCGACTCCAAATATGCAAATCCTAGCCCTTGTGCAAATGCTTAGCAACCTGAGATAAACATGCTTAAAGTGTCAACACATGGTTGGTGAGTTCACAGGTTTAAGTAACAGAAACAATAAAGATAACCGTGTAACAGTACATATGTTTACTATTGAATTCGATTGTTGATCAGACAAATAACATTAAAATATATAAGCAACACCAAAACTGAAGGTCAAAGATTGAACGTAAAAGTAGCATTTTGCCTCTTACGTTCCCAGCACGCAATGGATCAGGTCAATTTATGCACTCGTTTGACTCCCAGTCAGATTTAACGCTATTAACCCGGGTAGTGGTTGTTAAACCCAATAGTACTATTCATGAATCACCTCGCTTGTGAATGAATTAACGGTTCCAATATGAGAGGACTTTGTGTGCGGGAAATGCACCCACTTATATATATTAAAGCGAAAACAAAGTAATGTCATACGACTAATGAAAGGAAAATGTTTAGGCATGTATCTCCCCCAAAAGGAAATGTAACTAAAATGGGGCCATGAAAACTCACCTGGGAATGAGGTGATGTGGTATAAAAGTAACACGAGAAATATAGCAAGTCTTGACAACTGACCTAACTGAGCCCTAGTAATAGTAAGGCTATAAGGTCTACGAAAGTAAACATGGTTTTTGTAACCACATTCATCCAAATGACTCAATGTTGAAAGGTTACATTGACGTTTTGAAAAGGTTTGGCCAAAGTTGACCGAGGTTTAACCATGGGTTGACCAAGTTTTACTAAAGTTGACCAAGTTTGACTAAAGTTGATCAAGTTTGACTAAAGTTAACCAATGTCGACCAATTTTGACCAATGTTGACTAAAGTGACACTTAGTGAAGACATGCACAAGTAGCACATAAGTAACATACATGTAACACATGAGTAACACATAAGTAACACCTATGTAACATATAAGTAGTGCCTAAGTAATACATGAGTAATACCTTATGACACACTATACATGTTTCAGTTAATTTGCATAAGTAGGTAACATGTCATAAGTAATCTAGTTTGCATATGTTCATGTCATAAATAGTAACATATCACTTCATGTTTTTTGTATTAGTAGCATGTGACAAACATCATGGAATTTGTACCCCTTTATTGTATCTTTCATACATGTTAACAAACCATCCATATAAGTCATGTCATTATATGAATCTCCTATTAACATTATTTCAACACATTTGAACAAAACAACGTAACATGACATTTTGTACCATAATACTCAACATAACAATGTATCCCCTTTTAAACATTTAGGGTTCTAATATACTTTAGGTGTCATAGCCCATATAAACAACCTACACATGAAAATCATATTAGTAATATGCTATAAACATGGTTCTACACTTGCATTTTCCATTTAAAGCAAAAATGAAGGTCCCAAACTAATAAAGTTTCCTTTATTAGCAATGTCTCCCAAAATATCACATAGCACAACTTTAAACCATGAAATCTAGCTTCAGTCATCTATACATATAGTAATAAATCCGTTAAACACAGTTTAGACATTTATTGATTACTGTAGGTCCCGGGGGCATCGGTCGAGCACAACGGAAGACTGATGATAAGTGCAATGTAGACCTGTTCATGATTTGTGGGGAGAACAGATAAAAGAAATGATGGACCAGAGCATATGAACAATAAGAACAAATAAACAAAGAATCGATAGTCCATAACAACGTTATCATCACGGTTTACCTACCGAAGGATTATACATCTCTAGTTTAAGCTCACGGTCCAGGGGCCGGGAGAGCTCGTCCTGACCCGAGCTCTCTCAGAATCTCACATTTCTGTTCTCTGCCTCATACAAATGAGCCCAACAGCTCTATTTATAGGGGCAGGAACAAGCCATCATGCGCACTTAACAAGTACGCATGACATTTGGTCATGCGTACTTATTAAGTATGGAAGGCAAATACCTTGCGCACTTGCTAAGTACGCAGAAACATTCTCCTGCATACTAGCTGAGTACACCGATACATAGCATTTTATCTATAGTTTTCAAAACATGCTTCAACAGACTCCCTCTTAACTATAACATCAAATTCTATCTATCACTAACACTGATATTCATCAGTTTACAAAGAATATCCTAACGGACTGCCTCTAAACTAATGCTATCACGTGTCTTCTAGTAAGACTTGATCTTCTGGTATTCCACTTGTGATCTTCAACCTTTTAATCTTCAATCTTTAAGCTTCAGTTTTCAGTTGTCGAGTGACAACTCCCTCTTAACTGTAGCTTTCTTTGTAGACCAAAACAATTGCTTCAATAAGAACCAACTAACCCAACACAACTCATTATAGTTCATTCTCTCAGCAGTAGCTTCCTCCAATCTGACTTAGACTTCCTCCAAATCAGCTGGCCTATGATAGAGAGTTTGAATTTCCAATAACCTGCATCAAACTAATCAACTCCAAGTCTTGAACCGGATGTGTCCAACTCTATCCTGTGTCTTCACAAGTCAACCAAATTTCCAAAGATGTTCATTTCCAACTTCCCTTTCAATATAAGCTCCATCTGACTAGACCAGAAACAAGGGATCATTTCCTATTCCGTTAGCAAATGATAAAGGTTATGTCTTCAACTAAGAATCCCATGGATACCCAACTTTATCTTGAAAACACTCGATAGAATCAAACCCAAATTCATGCCCAGTAGTGATCATCATGTATCCAATCTCCAACATTCTTCAGTTAAATCTTCATTCCTGGTTAACATCTCCTAATCGGTAACATTCACCACGGTGAAGTCCCATAACTAGGTTGTCTATCCGGATTCCACCCAGATCCCAAATGAGAAATTCAATCATAACTAAAACACACCAAATCTTGAACACACTCATGACCAATGAGCATGGAAAAGAAAAATAAAATATAGTTTACACGAGAAATCATAGTTGAGATTCATGTTATTTTAAAAGCCCCATGAATACTCTTAAAACTTTTATCCCCCTCATTTCTCTGTAAAGTATGACCAGTTTCATCACCGCTTCACCCGATTCCTCAAAAACCACGTGTAGTCAAAACTAGGATTTTATTTCTTTGTAAAGATGTAATAGCAAAACTATGGGTTCAAATTGTTACAGTATTCATCCCCTATTAAATAAGTATCCCAGATACTCGTTGCCAACATTTTTAGGTTTGAATACACAAACAATATGATTCAAAGACCCAGAGCAGCACATCTTCACAAATAAATCGAGACCATTAGCCTATGACGACCCAGTTGTTCAAATTGATTTAGCAGTCATTCCCTATTGTAGAAGTATGCAAGATATTCGTAGTTAACATTTTCAGTTTTGAAAAACTTAGCAAAAATGACAACTGGTATCATCTAGCAAAAATCTCGACCTTGTTTCGCCATGCTACTTTATATACAAATTTCAGTCCTGAAAAACCAAAATCACTACATTTTCAAAAATGGCCCGAAACAAGTATACAAATGATTTTCTTTTGATCCCAGATGATAACTGACGAGCAAATACGCATGTTTGATATTTCTTGCGTATTTAGTAAGTACGCACAATAGTAAGTCATGCGTACTTGTCTCCATGCGTACATAGCTTCATGCAAACTTATAAGTACGCAAGGTTGTTTACTCCTGCGTAATTATCCAGCAGTATACCAATGCACTTGTCTGATCTTTGAGGGAGATTTCATAAATTGTTGGATTTCTAAAATTGATGTTTCCAAAGGCTTAGAAAACATATTCTAACAAACCAGTAGCCTTCCAAACATCAAATGAAGCGATAATGAAGACGAATTTTAGGATTTTGTTCTGAACAGGTAGAGACTTTAACAAGTACGCAGAACCTTCAAAAACTAAAACTCAAATATCGAACACAAATCAACGATCACCGAGGCTCTGATACCAGATGTAGGTCCCGGGGGCCTCGGTCGAGCACAGAGGAAGACTGAGACACACAATGTAAGACCTGCTCGTTGATTGATTGGGGAGAACAAATGAAAGAAATGATGGACTAGAGCATATGATTAATAAGAACAGATAAACAAGAGAACCGGTAATCCATGACAACATTATCATGTAACGAACCAAAATCTGGGTTTCGTTTTTAAATAAATAAACATTTCTAATTAGTATTATGGTGAAAATAATATTTTAGAAATAAGTTGAAACAAGTGGGTTTCAAGTTAGTGTTGGGGTTATATTAGTTTTTAACTAATTTTGGAATGAAATGGGTGATATGGAAGTTGAGGGATTAAAGATCTAATATGGAAAAATTTGCCATTTTGACTAGTGAAAGTCAAAATTAGACTTCATTTGGTGGAAAAGGTCGTTCATTTCAAGATAGAAAAGGAAAAAAGAGGTGTTGGAGCAAAATCGTGCATTTGGAGCTTGAATTGTGAAGGTTTTGACTTGTACATCACCTTCCTAACATCAAGTAAGTGATAAACTTCCATTTAATTTCACCATTGATGTGTTAGTTGGTATAGAAATCCGAAATTTATTATGCATGTGGTTAATTGATGTTAGATTGTTGATAATCTAGCTAAACTAAAGGTAAAGAATGGTGATTAACATCCTAGAACCCTTTGATTTTGATTATGAGAAGTTTGGGTTCATATGGAGAAAATTGGGGGTGTTTGGATTATGATGGTAGGATATTGAATTAGTGATGTTTAAGTGTTCATATGGTGTTAGACACTTGAATGAACACCAAATTAACCTAATGAAAAACATGGAATGAAAAATTAGTGTCAAGGAATTGGAAATGAAACTCAAGTAGGTGAGTTTGGATGAAAAGAGGGTGTTTGGATATGGGAATAACCCAAACGGGTCAGTTTGGGTTGGAAATGGGAAATGAGGTTGTGAACCTAATTATAATGTGATTTTGATATATGATTAGATTACTAAACTAAGTGTATATGTTTAGGTAATCAAATTGTGAATCGAGAAGGTGGTTCAGGGTCGTTTAACCCAAAAGGTAAGTGCCTTTGTACTTACTTAGTATTGATGATAAAGGGTGATACATGTGTTATGTGTGCACACTATGTTGTTGTATATGAATGAGTATGAACTAGTATGTGTAAATGAATGAATGTAGTTATATTTGTAATACTATAATGGATATGTGTAAATGAATGAATGTAGTTATAGTTGTAATACTATAATGGATATGTGTAAATGAATGAAGTTATAGTTGTAATACTATAATGGATATATGTAAATGAGATTATGGTTTAAATACCATAATGGAAATGAGGTTATGATCTAAGTATCAAAGTGGAAATGAGGTTATGGTTTAAATACCATAATGGAAATGAGGTTATGGACTAAGTACCATAATGGAAATGGGATATGAGGTTATGATCTAAGTATCATAATGGAAATGAGGTTATGGCCTACATGCCATAACGGAAATGAAAATATGATAATTATGATTGACAAATGAAAAGAATGGAACATGTAAGGTGAAATGCAAGTTATTTGTAGCCTAATGACAAATTGGGTGCAAACGGGTGAATGGGTGAAAACAAGTTGTATTTACTTGTTTGATATGTTTATCTTCATTACTAATGACTGTTACATGTGGTGTTATGTAGGAAAAGCTCCGATATAGTCAAGGTTAAGTCCAACTGGCGAAAGGAGGATTCTCGTATGCGTTTTGGTGTTTTTGGGGTATAAATGAAAATCCATAAAATGTTGTAAATTGATACATGAACAATGTAGTTTGATGTTAAAAATGCGGTATCAATGTTTTTGGTCAAAACCCAAGTGTTGGGAATTTTTGAGTGTCATGTTGTATTGAAAAATGTTGGAATTTGGCTAAGTGTTGAAACTTGGAGAAAAAGTAAACTTTCTGTTTATGGGAATGTTCGTGCAATGGGAAGATCAGGGGGAGGTTCTTCGCGCCACACGAAGAACCTGTTTTCTCGGACTGGTATTTTGGGACTCCCTCGCGGCACGCGAAGGGAGGATCCCTGAAGTTCGTGACACGCAAACATGTAAAAAAAATTAAAATAATAATAATAATAATTTCCTTGGGATTAGTGCTTCCGCGAGTTTAAATGTTTTATTAATTGGTGTTCTAATTAATGGTGTTACAACTTCGTATCAGAGCAATGGTTTGAGGGATTTGGTGCGGGTGGCACCAATCTCAAACCGGATGCTCTTGATATGGGGGGAAATGATACGACAATCCAAGAAGGACTCAACTAAGACTCGGAGCTTTCGGAAATGAAAGGTTAGTAATGATTTGATAAGGTGGATATATATATATATATATATATATATATATATATATATGGTGTATATGTATATGTATGAATGAATGACAAGGTGTTATGTGTGCCGAAACTTGTTTTGTGAATTGTTATATGGAGATGATAATTACAATTGGGCATAGCGTATTATTAAACATGTCTGGCCAATATGATTAATAAGACGAAATGTGCAAGGGTCTTTATGATAACCATATAATAATGAACATTTGCAAGGATTAGGTGAATATGTATGTATGTATATAGGTAGATATATATATATATACCTAATACATATAAGAGTGTAAGTGTGATGGATACCTAAGGTATTGAAAGTGTAAAGATATTAAGGTGTATTTGTTCTATTTCTCAGTTTAAGAGATGACAAAAGAAGCGAACAATGAACCATTGGATTCAAGAATGCAAGAAATGATTAAAGAAAAGTGGCCAAGGCCTTTGAGCAAGCCACATCCCTACTTATGGAAGAAATGAGAGGGGCTATTAAGCTCACTCTTGAGGAGGTATTGAAAGAAAAGGAAAGGGAATCACAGGGTTGTACCCTAAAAGAATTTATGGTGATTAAGCCCAAGGAGTATGATGGGCAAGTGGACCCAATCCTTAGCCTCAGGTGGGTGGTGGATATGGAATCTAACTTCGAAACGACTAAGTGTAAGCCCGAGGATAGGGTTATGTTTAGTGTGCCTCTACTGACGGGAAGGGCGAAAGAGTGGTTGTTGAATCTTCAAAAGGAAAGGGGTGAATTGGGGGTGACCTCCATGACTTGGGAGGAAATCCTCCTCATGAGACAAAAGAATGATTCAATAGATGAATTGGCTTGGGCTTTCTTCGATCGCGTCAAGTTCTGTTCGGACGTGTTGTCGACTGAGAAGGTGAAGATTGACAGGTTTTATGCTATGCTGACGGTGGAGTTCAGAGCTAGCATATCTCCATCCTCTTTTACCACACTTGTAGATTTGATAAATAGGTGTCAGGAAAGGGAAGTGGAGTTAAGGAGGCAAGAAGCTAGAGGGGAAACGAGGAAAAAGGAGATTATGGATCAAGTGGTGAAAAATATAAAGGGCGGGAGCCCTAGTAAGAAGTCGTTTAACAAGTTCTCTCCCCGTGGGTGCAAAGTTTGTGGAAAAGAACATTTTGGGGAATGTAGGAAGGGGACTTTGAATTGTTATAAATGTGAAAAGCCAAGGCACATGGCTAGTCAATGTATAAGCCAAATTCATTGGTGCTATAACTGTTACAAGCCCGGAAAAAATAGGGTGGATTGTCCCAATTTGAAGCAAGGAGGAAGCAAGAAGAGGGTAGAGATGGCAAGGCCAAAGGGGAGAGCTTTCCACATCTCGGCTGAATAGGCGAAGACGAACTCGGAGGTGGTGTCAGGTACATTCAAGATTAACTCTTTACCTACACTAGTTCTTTTTAACTCTTTACCTACACTAGTTCTTTTTGAAAGAGGGTGTTTGGATATGGGAATAACCCAAACGGGTCAGTTTGAGTTGGAAATGGGAAATTGGGTTGTGAACACAATTATAATGTGATTTTGATGTATGATTAGATTACTAAACTAGGTGTATCTGTTTAGGTAATCAAATTGTGAATCGAGAAGGTGTTGCGGGATCGTCTTACCCAAAAGGTAAGTGCCTTTGTACTTACTTAGTATTGATGATAAAGGATGATACATGTGTTATGTGTGCATACTATGTTGTTGTGTATGAATGAGTATGAACTACTATGTGTAAATGAATGAATGTAGTTATAGTTGTAATACTATAATGGATATGTGTAAATGAATGAATGTAGTTATAGTTGTAATACTATAATGGATATGTGTAAATGAATAAATGAAGTTATTGTAAGGCCCCTTTCCCAGGTAACCTCACTTGTTGGATTTACTCATAAACATAGTCATAAATACTGGGCTTAAATTTAAAACATTCAGAAGTAGCGGAAGCAAACATCATTCATATTACATGACGTAAAAGCGGAAGTCTTAACAATTAAATACAAAACATTGTCTTAACATATAAATATGGGATGTAAGTCTTGTGTCGGGTAACCTTCACGCCATCGCACGACCTTTTCTTCCTTTACCTGAAATGTATACTAAAAGTCAGCTAACGCTGGTGAGTTCTAGTTTAAAGACAAACATACAAAATATTTATCTTATCGTGAATATTTTATATATGTATACATAACATACATATTATTCGTGCTTTTACATATTCTTTACTTTACTGTTCTCACATAGCATTCATATTAAGTATATACCTATGTACATACATATTTACTTTGGGGGGGGAGAACAGTTATTGGCCATAATCTTAAGGGAGATCAACCCATCACACTTGTCGCGAATGTCACGAAGACATCGTAGTGAGAACTACCGTCGTAGCCCATTTCATTAATCGTCCGGCTCTAGAAAATCATCCGTTCTTTCATTAAATCCGTCCGGCAACCTTTGTCCGTCCGCTCTTAAACCGTCCTACCGTCGTAGTCCGTTCTTTTGTTCGTCTGCCCTAGGGCATCCGTTTCCCACGCGAACTATTGTTTATGCAACCGTTATACTATTTTAGCATTTGCTTCGACCGTCCATTAATGCCTTTTGTACGTCCTAACTTGCGAAGGAACGTATCTTTCTCGGTTACAAAATAGTCGCGTGGTTGTCCGTCTACAGAAGTAGCCGTTGTCAAAGAAGGGTTCATAAAGTTTACACACATTCATAACATGCAATATATATATAATTATAAAGCAAGATTTCATTCATTTACGTTATGTCCTTCTTTCATTCATTCTTTATAATCATACGCTTCATTCCTTATTCATAATTCATTTTCATATATAAGTATTTATATATATACGTATGATCACATTGACATTTATAGCATTTATTCATTTAGTGTATACACTTCAGCCCCAAAACATTTAAAATGATTTGCACATAACATAGAAGGGGGCACATAGAACTCACCGGATGAGTAGTTTTTAAAATACACTTAGCTGGCTACTGAGCATCACTAATGTCACTCACAATCTGTATAATAAAGTCATACACGTAAGGTAGTGCTCCTAGATGACACTAGACATTACTATGCTTGAACCTAGTAGTTTCGATGGATTTGCTTATATCGAAACTTGGTAGTTTCGATAGGTTGCTTATGTCGAAACTTGGTAGTTTTGATAGGTTGCTTATGTGTAATCTTAGCTTCGGATCGTGGGCTCATATCGAAACTATGGTAGTTTCGATGGGTCTGCATATATTGAAACTGAGTAGTTTCGATGGGTCTGCACATATCGAAACTGAGTAGTTTCGATGGGTCTGCACATATCGTCTTCCCCAAAAATCTGAAGTTTTTGCATGCGAGTCTGATCGAGTCAATATCTCAATTTTTCTTAGATCAAAACGTTCGGTTTTCATTCTAGATGCTATACCTAATCTCATTTTCAAGTTTCATCCGCAAAATCGTTACCTTTTTAGCCAAAACCCGAAAATCCCAAATTAAACAAAAACTCAGTTTAGAGTCGAATCGTTACCTGGATTGGGGTTGTGATTTGGATGTTTTGCTCACGAGCTTAGCAGTAACGTGCTCCTTCAATTCCGGGTCGATCCGTCTCCTTTCTCTCTCTAGGCCCGAGCTCTCCTTTCTCTCTCTAAAAAGTTGCGTGAGTGGGGAATGAGCAGAGAAGAGGGCTGCCTTGCCTCTTATATACCTGGGCTTCCCTCAGCCCATTGAAGCCGAGCCCAAGCCCGCTCCCTTTCTCTTTCTTTTTTTTTGTTCCGACTAAACCTCCGGCCTCACTATATTTATTCGTTTTATTATTATTTTTTTGGATGTTACAAGTCTACCCTCCTTAGAAAGGTTTTGTCCTCGAAACCTGCTAATCGTTGAACAGCTGGGGATATAGTCCTCTCATTTCGTCTTCTTTTTCCCAAGTAGCTTCTGAACCCTTTCTATATTTCCATTGTACTTTTACTAATGGGATTGACTTATTGCGTAGTCGTTCCTCAGCTCGGTCAAGAATGGCTATTGGTTCCTCTACAAAATTTAGACTGTTATCCACTTCGATCTCGTCGTAAGGTATGTGAGCTGTGTCGTCAGCTAGGCACTTGCGTAAGTGCGACACGTGGAACGTAGGGTGTATTCCACTAAGCTCAATGGGTAGGTCGAGTCTGTAAGCAACTTGACCCACTCTCGCTAAAATCTTGAAAGGTCCGACAAACCTTGGACTTAGTTTGCCACATTTTCTGAATCGGATGATTCCTTTCTATGGTGATACCTTTAACAGTACCATGTCCCCTATTTGAAACTCTAAATCCCTTCTTCTCTTATCCGCGTATGATTTCTGTCTGTCTTTTGGGCTTTCATTCGAGCTTTGATTTGATCAAATTTCTCTGAAGTAGCTTTGACCACTTCAAGACTTGCAAAATCTTTCTGTCCAATCTCCCCCAACAAACAGGGGTCCTACATCTCTCTCCATATAACATTTCAAATGGCGGCATGCCAATAGTTGAATGATAGCTGTTGTTATATGAAATTTCTGCCAATGGTAGATGGCTGTCCCAGCTCCCACCGAAGTCAATGATACAGGCCCGGAGCATGTCCTCCAAGGTCTGAATGGTCCTTTCCGATTGTCCATCGGTTTGGGGGTGGTAAGCGGTGCTGATGTTCAGTCTAGTGCCCATTGCTTCATTGAATTTCTTCCAAAACCTTGACGTGAATCTAGTATCCCTGTCGGACACAATCGACAGCGGCATACCATGTCTGCTCACAACTTCCTTGATAAATATTTCTGCTAGTCTTTTTGACGAAGAAGTCTCACGTATTGGTAAGAAGTGAGCACTTTTCGTCAAGCGGTCGACGATCACACAAATGGTATCATTGCCTTTAGCTGTTCGCGGTAGCTTGGTAATGAAGTCCATCGTTATCTCCTCCCACTTCCATTCCGGTATTGGTAAAGGTTGCATTTTACCGCATGGTTTCTGGTGCTCGGCCTTAACTAGTGAACACGTCAAACACTTGTTCACGTACTCAGTCACATCATTCTTCATGCCCGGCCACCAGTACTCTTTCTTCATGTCTTGATACATTTTGTTTGTCCCGGGGTGGATAGAATAGCGAGACTTATGGACCTCATCGAGTATTTTGGCTCTAAGCTCGCCAATCTTAGGTATCCACATTAGGCCAAACCTAGTTCGTACACCGTATGCATTTGCATCCAAATTCCCTTGTTGTCCTACTATTCTTTCCCGTTTTATATTTCCTTCTGATAGTGCTTCATCTTGTGCCTTTGATATTTCACTCATCAAATATGGCGTTATAATCAGTTGACATGCTTTGATCCGGATAGGTGTCGGTTCTTCCTTTCTACTTAAAGCGTCAGCCACCACGTTTGCCTTGCCTGGATGGTACAATATCTCACAGTCATAGTCCTTCAGTAACTCTAACCACCTCCTTTGTCTCATGTTTAATTCCTTTTGCTCGAAAAAGTACTTCAGGCTTTTGTGATCGGAGTAAATGGTTCATTTGACTCCATACAGATAGTGCCTCCATATTTTCAACGCGAAAACTACTGCTGCTAACTCTAGATCGTGTGTTGGGTAGTTAACCTCATGAATCTTTAGTTGTCGCGAGGCGTAAGCAATTACCTTCCCTCGTTGCATAAGTACGCAACCTAAACCCTGACCTGAAGCGTCAGAGTAGACTACTAAGTCTTCATTTCCCTCAGGTAGTGTCAAGACTGGAGCTTGGGTTAGTCGTGCCTTAAGTTCCTCAAACACGTTGTTTTGGGTAGGACTCCATTCATATTTCACTTCCTTCCGTGTCAACTTAGTTAGTAGCGAGGCTATTCTTGAAAAATCTTGAATGAACCTCCGATAGTAGCCTGCCAATCCCAGAAAACTTCTTATCTCCGTTGGTGTCTTTGGGATGTTCCATTCCTTTACTGTCTCGATCTTTGTAGGATCCACCATGATGCCGTTTGGGTTTATTACATGACCTAGGAATTGGACTTCCCTAAGCCAGAATGCGCATTTGGAGAATTTTGCGTACAACTTTTCCTGCTTTTGCACCTCCACAACCTCTCTTAGGTGACAGTGGTGATCACCCTCTCTTTTCGAATATACCAGTATGTCGTCTATAAAAACTATCACTGATCGATCCAACATGGGTCTACATACTCTATTCATCAAATCCATGAACGTTGCTGGTGCGTTGGTCAATCCGAAGGACATCACGAGAAACTCATAATGTCCATAACGAGTGCGAAACTCGGTCTTTGGTACGTCTTCTTCTCTTACTTTCAACTGATGGTAACCCGACCTAAGATCGATCTTTGAGAACCAACTCGCACCTTGCAGTTGATCAAAAAGGTCGTCTATTCTAGGCAGTGGGTATTTGTTCTTTACTGTCCTCTTGTTCAACTCGCGGTAGTCAATGCACATGCGCATGCTGCCGTCCTTCTTCTTTACAAATAGTACCGGAGCGCCCCATGGTGAGATGCTCGGTCTAATAAATCCTTTTTCTGTTAGTTCCTCTAGTTGAGACATCAATTCTTTCATTTCTGACGGAGCCAATCGGTAGGGGGCTTTGGCAAAGGGCTCAGCTCCTGGCAGTAAGTCAATCTGAAATTCTATTTCCCGATCGGGTGGTAACCCAGGTAGATCCTCAGGGAATACTTCCGGACAGTTGCACACCACGGGTACATTCTTGAGTTTATTCATTTTCATTCTATCATCAATAACATATGCCAAATAAGCTTCGCAACCGTGCCTCATGTAACTTTCGGCCTTGATCATCGAGATGATGTTCGGCATCGTGCAAGTCCAATCCCCACAAACCGTAATTGGGCTGCCGCTAGGAGCTTTGAGGTGTATCTTCTTACGTTTACATATGATTTGAGCTTCGTTGGCAGCTAGCCAATCCATACCCAATACTATATCGAATCCCCCTAAGGTAAGAAGGAATAATCTAAAAGGGAACTTATGACCCTCTATTTCTATGATGGAATCCTCTATTACTTGAAATACTGCCGAATTTTTACCAACGGCAGTTTGTACGCTAAAGGCCTTTACTATGGTGTTGATAGTGCAACCTAGTTTACGACTAAATGCATTTGATATAAAACTTTTACTAGCACCAGAGTCAAATAAAATAGCAGCATGTTCGTTATTAACTAGGAACGTACCTGACACAACATAAGGGTTTCCCCTTGCTTCCTCCTCAGTCAGGGCGTAGGCTCGAGTCCTCGCCTTCGGCTGTTCCTTTTCTTTTCCCGAACCAGATTGTGTGGTTCTCCTACAATTCTTGGTCAGATGTCCAAATAGTCCACAACCTTGGCATTTAGTGTCTCTTAAACATTCGCGAGAATAGTGCCCTGCCTTCCCACACCTATAACAGATGGTGGAACCAACTAGGCACTCTCCTTGGTGTTTCTTCAAACATTTCTTACAAGCTTCGTATTCTTTAGTTCTTGGCTTCTTAGCCTCAGCTGTATAGTTCCCCTTTCCAGTTCCCTTAGACACGTTTTCCCATTTCCTTTTCTGTGTCTCGGGTAACAGACCAGGCAATATGCTCTTTAGTGTCAGTACAACCTCACGGGCAATAGCATCCCTATGTTTGGGTTCCAATCGTAGTGCCCCTTCATTGTCACCTCTCGGTGGGGTCACATTAGTGCCATGCACTCTCTCGATGTATTTCACGTGCATGCTTTCTTCTTCCTCTTGTCTCTGGTTCAATGGCGGTCTACCTACTCGGCCCGTATGACCACCTTGGCGTGCAGTTCTTCCTCTACTTTCCATAGTTTTCTAGAATTTTCTGATATGTAAAGGGAATACATCAATGTCATTTCTTCATATTATAGTTTTAGAATAGTACGAGCAAGGTAAATTTTTAATTACAGTGACCGGTTTGTGATTACTAATTTACATTTCTTTTCGGGTTCAAAACTCTTCAAATCGGTTGTGACATTGACAACTATTTATTCTAAGTTAAGGTATCTATTCTTATCCAAGTGTATTAACTCTAGTACTTACTTAGCGTGCTGGCGTTGGTTACCCATACTGACATCCGTGCGTTGGTCCCATAATCAGTTTGAGTCCAGACATTTAGGGATGTCTGAATCTCTCAAACTATTGCTTTGATACAAACTTGTAAGGCCCCTTTCCCGGGTAACCTCACTTGTTGGATTTACTCATAAACATAATCATAAATACTGAGCTTAAATTTAAAACATTCAGAAGTAGCGAAAGCAAAAATCATTCATATTACATGACGTAACAGCGGAAGTCTTAACAATTAAATACAAAACATTGTCTTAACATATAAATATGGGATGTCAGTCTTGTGTCGGGTAACCTTCACGCCATCACACGACCTTTTCTTCCTTTACCTGAAATGTATACTAAAAGTCAGCTAACGCTGGTGAGTTCTAGTTTAAAGACAAACATACATAATATTTATCTTATCGTGAATATTTTATATATGTATACATAACATACGTATTATTCGTGCTTTTACATATTCTTTACTTTACTGTTCTCACATAACATTCACATTAAGTATATACATATGTACATACATATTTACTTTGGGGGGGGGGGGGGGGAGAACAGTTATTGACCATAATCTTAAGGGAGATCAACCCATCACACTTGTCGCGAATGTCACGAAGACATCGCAGTGAGAACTACCGTCGTAGCCCATTTCATTAATCGTCCGGCTCTAGAAAACCGTCCGTTCTTTCATTAAATCCGTCCGACAACCTTTGTCCGTACGCTCTTAAACCGTCCTACCGTCGTAGTCCGTTCTTTTGTCCGTCTGCCTTGGGACATTCGTTTCCCACGCGAACTATTGTTTATGCAACCGTTATACTATTTTAGCATTTGCTTCGACCGTCCATTAATGCCTTTTGTACGCCCTAACTTGCGAAGGAACGTATCTTTCTCGGTTACAAAATAGTCGCGTGGTCGTCCGTCTACAGAAGTAGCCGTTGTCAAAGAAGGGTTCATAACGTTTACACACATTCATAACATGCAATATATATATATAATTATAAAGCAAGATTTCATTCATTTACGTTATGTCCTTCTTTCATTCATTCTTTATAATCATACGCTTCATTCCTTATTCATAATTCATTTTCATATATAAGTATTTATATATATACGTATGATCACATTGACATTTATAGCATTTATTCATTTAGTGTATACACTTCAGCCCCAAAATATTTAAAATGATTTGCACATAACATAGAAGGGGGCACATAGAACTCACCTGATGAGTATTTTGTGAAATACACTTAGCTGGCTACTGAGCGTCACTAATGTCACTCACAATCTGTATAATAAAGTCATACACGTAAGGTAGTGCTCCTAGATGACACTAGATATTACTATGCTTGAACCTAGTAGTTTCGATGGATTTTCTTATATCGAAACTTGGTAGTTTCGATAGGTTGCTTATGTCCAAACTTGGTAGTTTCGATAGGTTGCTTATGTCTAAACTTGGTAGTTTCGATAGGTTGCTTATGTGTAATCTTAGCTTCGGATCGTGGGCTCATATCGAAACTATGGTACTTTCGATGGGTCTGCATGTATCGAAACTGAGTAGTTTCGATGGGTCTGCACCTATCAAAACTGAGTAGTTTTGATGGGTCTGCACATATCGTCTTTCCAAAAAATCTGAAGTTTTTGCGTACGAGTCTGATCGAGTCAATATCTCAATTTTCTTAGATCAAAGCGTTCGGTTTTCATTCTAGATGCTATACCTAAGCTCATTTTCAAGTTTCATCCCCAAAATCGTTACCTTTTTAGCCAAAACCCGAAAATCCCAAATTAAACAAAAACTCAGTTTAGAGTCGAATCGTTACCTGGATTGGGGTTGTGATTTGGAGGTTTTGCTCACTAGCCTAGTAGTAACGTGCTCCTTCAATTCCGGGTCGATCTGTCAACTTTCTCTCTCTAGGCCCGAGCTCTCCTTTCTCTCTCTAAAAAGTTGTGTGAGTGGGGAATGAGCAGAGAAGAGGGCTGCCTTACCTCTTATATACTTGGGCTTCCCTCGGCCCATTGAAGCTGAGCCCAAGCCCGCTCCCTTTCTCTTTCTTTTTTTTTGTTCCGACTAAATCTCCGGCCTCACTATATTTATTCGTTTTATTATTTTTTTTGGGATGTTACAGTTATATTTGTAATACTCTAATGGAGATGTGTAAATGAGGTTATGGTTTAAATACCATAATGGAAATAAGGTTATGATCTAAGTATCATAATGGAAATGAGGTTATGGTTTAAATACCCTAATGGAAATGAGGTTATGGACTAAGTACCATAATGGAAATGGGATATGAGGTTATGATCTAAGTATCATAATGTAAATGAGGTTATGGCCTACGTGCTATAATGGAAATGGAAATATGATAATTATTATTGACAAATGAAAAGAATGGAACTTGTAAGGTGTGATGCAAGTTATTTGTAGCCTAATGATAAATTGGGTGCAAACGGGTCAAATGGGTGAATGGGTGAAAACAAGTTGTAATTACTTGTTTGATATGTTTATCCTCATTACTAATGGTTGTTACATGTGGTGTTACATAGGAAAAGCTCCGATGTAGTCAAGGTTAAGTCTAATTGGTGAAAGGAGGATTCTCGTATGCGTTTTGGTGTTTTTGGGGTTTAAATGAAAATCCATAAAATGTTGTGTAAATTGATACATGAATAATGTAGTTTGATATTAAAAATGTGGTATGAATGTTTTTGGTCAAAACCCAAGTGTTGGGAATTTTTGAGTGTCATGTTGTATTGAAAAATGTTGGAATTTGGCTAAGTGTTGAAACTGGTAGAAAAAGTAAACCTTCTGTTTACTGGGCAAGTTCGCGCCACACGAAGATCGGGGGGAGGTTCTTCGCGCCACACGAAGATCAGGGGGACTGGTATTTTGGGACTACCTCGCGGCACGCGAAGGGAGGATCCCTGAAGTTCGCGACACGCGAACATGTAAAAAATAAAAATAAATCCTCGGGATTAATGCTTCCGCACTTTTAAATGTTTTATTAATTGGTGTTCCAATTAAGGGTGTTACATATCATCACAGATTACAAACCGAAGGATTATACATCTCTAGGTTAAGCTCACGGTCCAGGGGTCGGGAGAGCTCGTCCTGACCCGACCTTTCTTAGAATCTCACATTTCTGTTGTCTGCCTCAAACAAATGAGTCCAACAGCTCTATTTATAGGGGCAGGAACAAGCCATCATGCGCACATAACAAGTACGAATGACGTTTGGTCATGCGTACTTATTAAGTACGCAAGGCAAATACCTTACACACTTGTTAAGTGCGCATGAACAAGTGGTGAACTTGCTAAGTACGTAGAAACATTCTTCTGCGTACTAGCTGAGTACACCGATACATAGAATTTTATCTATAGTTACCAAAACATGCTTCAAAAATTACACATACACATTTGTCCCAATATTAATCTTTGCTTTTTAGGAAAGTGGTCTACATGACCTCCTACACATGTGTAACTTTCAATAACGCTTTTTAATACTTTAATAGATGTTATAGAACCATTTTAGCATGCAATCATTCATTATAACTCAATAACTCAAAATACCAGGCAATAAAGTTTCTATTTATAGAAAAGACATAAAATGATGCAAACCAACCATTTCAACAAAAATCTTATCTTTCCTACACAATCTAACAATATATGTAACATTCAATCCAACAAATACATCATATCCACATTTCTACAAAATCATAAACAATAAAGTTTCTATATATAGAAACGAGAAAGTAACTACATAAACAAACATTTCAAACCATAAAAACTGCCAATATGTGTCAACAACTCTTTATTATGAAAAATCTTTGATAAAAACATGGATTAAAGTACTTGTATCATGAAAAATCGTTTGGATAGGTGTGGTGCCATATCATGGCCGAAAATGATAAAAAAAAAATTTGGAAGAATACTTACAAAACTAAAGTATGGTGATGGAATTGGTGTTGTTTGCTTGAAAAACCATGGATTGCACCATAGAACTCTTGATTTGGATGAAAATTTTTGAAATGGATGGTGGCTAGGGAGAGAGGGTGGCGGTTGAGTTTAGAGAGGGGGGCTAGGTTTTGTGCAAGTGAGTTAGGGTAAAAATGAGGATTAAGGAGGGTGTAAGGGAGTTTTAGCTAAAAAGTGTTTGGGCTTTTCTATCTTTCAAGGTTTTTAGTAAGGGAATGGGCTCCAAATGGAATTTTATTTAGTAAAAAGATGAATTAATTGGCCCATAATATAATCCCATCATTTTTATAAAATCCCAATTTAAATTTGTTGGCACATATCGCGTATTCGTTTTAAAAGCGCAAAAATAAAAGTTGCTCAATAGATTCCGGAAAAACTAATATAAGCATGAAATAATAAATCGCAGTAGTACATGTAATTTATTCACACCAAACATATGTCTAGATATTATTTCTAATATTCACCAACGTTCGTGTGACAGGACGCGTGTGTGACCCGGTAATCCTCCAAACTAGTGATGCATGAATTGAAATGAAAAGAATGGACTGGCGATATAAAATATGTACTTAATTACTCTATAATTAAGTATGTTGCACGTGTAATCATATGAATGTAAGTAATGGTCGGGTATGTATATTAACATGAAATTGTCGGGTGTCACATAAAACATCAAATCTAACAATACAGGAATGGAAATTACAGGAATAAGTTCATTAAATTTAAATTCTAGGTCCTCAAACTTAAGTGAATCAACTTGATCTTAATCTCAAACATTAGTACCTGAAACATGATGAAAACGAGGTCAACTAAAAAGTTGGTGAGCATACATAGGTGTTAGGACATAGATGTATGACAAAAGTTTGTAATAGTTTAGATCTTATTGTCTTTATGTTTTGTTAATGTTTTTGTCTAAGTTTTTGTATAAGTTCTGCTAGAGGCAAACTTAGCAAGTTCGCCTAGTCTCATTAGAGGCGAACTTATTAAGTTCGCCTATAGCAGATGCTTAGTCTATAAATAGGAGTTACTGTTTCAAGTTAGAGAGAGAACCAACTAAGTCTTTGAATGTTTCTGTAAACTCTGTGATTTTGTGGAACATTAGAGAAGATTATTTACTTGTTGATTGTTATCGTTTCTACAGTCATGTATTGTATACATACATTGATACGGTTGGATTCCGCACTCCGTGTCTTCTATACGTCACGTCACGAGATCGATCCGTAGTGGAGTCATGTGGACCTACAAATTGAAGGAACCAAGAAAGATTCTGGTGTTAATGAATAGATTCTGTTACTGGAATTCTTTCAAACTAATTATGAGATTGAAATAGAGAAGAGTAAACTTGAAGTTACTTATGAAGGTTGTGATGGTCTGAATGTGCCTTGTAACTTCATCCAGGATGATGTTATTCCTGAATTTTCAAATGAAGGAGTGACAGATTCTATGGACTCTGTTGAAGACGTTACAAAACCTGACGATACTGCTCAATCCAAAATGGATACTGAAGCTGATACTACTCATTCTGTGTCTCCTAAGACTAGAACCTCTGATGTACATAAATACAAGTATGACTAGAGAACAGTGGAAGGAAGTAGTTAACAACTAGAAGAAAGTGTTACCTAAGTCTCATATACAACCAGCTCAAAAAGAAAGATATGTAAATAAAGAGCATTGTGTTGGAGGAATCATTAGTTGGTTCTATGACGAAGAAATTAAATTGTTTGCTCTCAAGAGATCTGATGGTGTTCAGTACTTAAAGACCAGAATCAAGTATTTCAATACCTTACCGAGGTGTGAAATGAATGGTCTTGCTACTAAACATTGATAAATAAATCAAAGTTTGGACTAGCTGATGTTATAGCTAAACTGATTAGTAAAGAAGGTGGATCGGGAGAGTATGAGAAGCTGAAACCACATAAGGGAAATAGAGTGAAGCTTGTTGATCAGAATACTGGTGTAGTTACTTGGAAGTATAAATTCAAGCCAGTAAGAGCTGTGCAAAAGATTCCATTGAAGAAAATACCACAAGACTTTCTAGGAAATATGAAATGGTGGTATGTTGATGTGAATACTGGAGAAGCGAGAGTTGAAGATAAAGATAATAAGATCATTGTGAGATTCTATGATGCAATGAATCTTATTAATTTTTCTAAGAAAGATCAAAGAACTCTAAGAAAGAATGAGATCATGTTTACTGATGAATGGAGAGAATAAGGATTGCAGTACAAGAGAGTTTTGGAAGTTTGTCACATATATGGAGTGCACGCAGGCAGCAAGCTACCAGAGAATTGGAAGAGCTCATCATAGAGACTGAAGATAGAAGATCAAGCTATTATCAAGGGGGAGTCTGTTAGGACATATATGTATGACAAAAGCTTGTAATAGTTTAGATCTTATTGTCTTTATGTTTTGTTAATGCTTTTGTCTAAGTTTTTGTATAAGTTCTGCTAGAGGCGAACTTAGCAAGTTCGCCTAGTCTCATTAGAGGCGAACTTATTAAGTATGCCTATAGCAAATGCTTAGTCTATAAATAGGAGTTTATGTCACACCCCCAAAATCCACTAACGGAGTTTTACCGATAGGAGCGTGACATACCAGGATCTCAGTCATTAGTTACTTTGAACGACTCTATATGAGTTTAAGAAAACCACTAGTATTGCCCATAGTCACGATGCAACACTAGTAATTAAAACACTGATTTAATGTAAGACTGCGGAAGCGAAAAGTTAAATGAAAAGCATGCGCCAAAACAATCGCGCCAAAAATAAATAATTCAACAATAAATAAAATAAATAGTTCTTGAGTTTGAAAATGATGGACTTCGAATGCATGCATGTCTTAGCTTGTTCTCGTACCTTAATGACCTGAGAAAACTTGCTAAAACGTGTCAACACTAGGTTGGTGAGTTCACAGGTTTCAATGTTTGTAAAGTTTACTAGATAAAACCATTTACAATTTATATCATAGGTAGATAACCTAATTACATGTTACTAAAGCGTTTCGACACCGAAGCTGACTGTTTATGTTTGAACTGCCTCCTACCATGACTATCATGATCAATGGCAAATGTTTAGGTCAATGTTACACCCGTTCGACTACCTGTCGTGTTAGCGCGACTAACGCGGGTGGGGCTTGTCAATGCCCAGTAGTACTACTCAAGATTACCTCGCTATCCCATATATTAAACGGTTCGATAAGTAAGGACTTGCATGATATGTTTGCGCTTAGTACAACAAGTGATATAATTGAAATGTAAGATCTAAATGTACGTACCATGTTTTCTCCTCCAAGTTTAAATCATAAGAAAAGGGGCCGTGAAACTCACCTTAGAGTGCGTGCGAAAGAAAGCGAAATTAGAATGCTTGATGACTAATTGCCACCTATAAACACCAGTTTATAAGTGTGTGTTTGTGCAAGATGATAGGAACCCTAAGTATCCAAACAATCTCATTGTTTTAAGGGTTTAGAAAATATTAATTAGTTTGACCAAGTTTGACTAAGTTTGACCAAGGTTGACTAAGTTTGACCAAGTTTGACTAGACGACCCGTTGGTGACCCGTTTAGTGATTAAATGTTTGACTTCATAACAACACGCTTAGCACATAAATAATTCACGTTTCATGCTACCTAAGTCATAACTAATTTAGCATAGCATACTACGTCAATAATACACGTTACATTAATTTATTATTTTTAAAAATATATAAAATCATGTTTGCTTTCAAATGAATCACATTATCTATAACACGTTCGTATCATCATTCCTTGTCTATCTCTGACAATAGGTATCTTACTGTGCTTGAGAGTCTTGACCACTCGGTCCATGATTTCAACTGGTTCCTCAATAAAATGTAGTTGTTCATCAATTTCCAACTCCTCGAGTGGAACTACAAGTGTCTCATCTGACAGGCACTTTTTTAGATTTGAGACATGAAAGACATTGTGCACTCCATTGAGTGTATCTGGTAGATTTAGTTGATATGCTACTGGACCGATCCTTTTCTCTATCTCGAATGGTCCAACATAACGCGGGTTTAACTTTCCTCGTTTCCCAAAACGAATCACACCTTTCCAAGGCGAAACCTTTAATCACACCTTTTCTCTATCTAGCGGTTTTCTGCGCTTGTCTGCATAACTCTTTTGACGGTCACGAGCTGCCGCCACACGGTTTCGGAAATGCATGATTTTCTCTCAGGTTTCATGCACAAGTTCAGGACCCGTAAGTTGGCTATCTCCAACTTCAGCCCAACAAAGTTGTGATCGGCATTTTCTCCCGTACAAAGCCTCGAACGGTGCTGCTTTGATGCTAGTATGATAGTTGTTATTGTAAGAGAATCCCACTAAAGGCAAGTGAGTCTCCCAACTGTTTTTGAAATCGATCACACAAGCTCGTAGCATGTCTTCTAGGGTTTGTATGGTACGCTCACCCTGGCCATCTGTTTGAGGATGGTACGCTGTGCTCATATCCAGGCGCGTGCCTATAGCTTTCTGTAATGATTGCCATAAACGTGAGGTGAATCGGGCGTATCTATCGGAAATGATGAAGATTGGCACTCCATGTCGGGATACTACTTCTTTAAGATAGAGGCGAGTTAACTTTTCCATTTTTTCGGTCTCTTTGATAGCAAGAAAATGAGCGGATTTGGTTAGGCGATCCACTATCACCCAGATTGTGTCACATCCCGTAGGGGTTCGGGGTAATTTGGTTATGAAATCCATGGAAATCTGCTCCCATTTCCACATTGGTGTTTCCGGTTGTTGAAGTAATCCGGATAGCTTTTGGTACTCTACCTTGACCTTTGAGCAAGTCAGGCACTTGCTCACGTAGGTGGCTATTTCGTATTTCATGTTCGGCCACCAATACAAAACTTTTAGATCGTGATATATCTTGTCAGATCCCGGATGGATAGAGTATCAGGATTTGTGAGCTTCATCCATGACTAGGTCTCTTAGGTTTCCATATACTGGTATCCATATTCGTTTGGCGAAGTAGCGAATACCATCTGATTTAACCTCAAGTCGTTTCTCCATACCACGAGTGGATTCTAATGATAAGTTCTCCTCTTTTAAGGCTTCGAGTTGGGCATTGCGGATTTGTTCAGGTAATCCTGTATGAATAGTGAGTTGTAATGCTCTAACCCGTCGGGGTTTGGTTTCTTTTCTGATTAGGGCATCGGCCACCACATTAGCTTTGCCCGGATGGTACTTGATTGCACAATCATAATCGTTTAATAACTCGATCCAACGACGTTGACGCATGTACAACTCTTTCTGCTAAAAAATATGCTGAAGACTCTTGTGATCGGTGTAGATGGTGCACTTGGTACCGTACAAGTAATGTCTCCATATCTTGAGTGCAAACACCATGGCTCCTAACTCCAAATCGTGAGTCGTGTAGTTCTTTTCGTGGATTTTTAACTGTCGATAAGCGTATGCGATAACCTTGTCGCGTTGCATCAACACACAACCGAGACCTTGGATGGAGGCATCACAATACACCACGAAGTCATCCGTTCCCTCTGGTAGAGATAGGATAGGTGCGCTACATAGTTTCTGCTTCAGTAGCTGGAAGGCTGATTCTTGATTCTCGCTCCAATTATAGGGTTTATCTTTTTGGGTTAAGGCGGTGAGAGGTTGGGCAATCTTTGAGAATCCCTCGATAAAACAACGGTAGTATCCGGCCAATCCTAGAAATTGCCGAACTTCGGTTGGAGTTGTTGGTGCTGCCCAATTCTTGATAGCTTCAACTTTGGCTGGATCGACATGTATTCCTTTCTCATTGATCACATGTCCTAGAAATTGAAACTCGCGAATCCAAAAAACGCATTTGGAAAACTTAGCGTACAGCTGCTCCTGTTTCAGTAGCTCAAGGATCAAACGCAGATGCTCCTCATCCTCTTCCCGACTCTTAGAGTATATGAGGATATCGTCAATGAAGAAAATGACGAATTGGTCAAGGTAAGGTTTACACACACGGTTCATGAGGTCCATGAACACCGCGGGTGCGTTGGTTAATCCAAATGGCATGACCAAAAATTTGAAATGGCCGTACCGGGTTCTGAATGCAGTCTTGGATATATCTTCATCTCGGACTCTCAGCTGATGATAACCAGACCTCAAATCGATTTTTGAGTAGAAACTTGACCGTTGAAGTTGGTCGAATAAATCATCAATACGGGGTAGTGGGTAGCGGTTCTTCACTGTTACTTTGTTTAACTCTCTGTAATCAATGCACATACGGAAAGTTCCATCTTTCTTTTTGACAAATAGGACTGGGGCTCCCCAAGGCGATGAGTTAGGTCGGATAAAACCTTTATCTAACAACTCTTGCAGTTGTGTGGATAGCTCCTGCAACTCGCTTGGTGCCAGTCTATAGGGTGCTCGAGCAATAGGCGCTGCTCCGGGTGTTAGGTCAATATGAAATTCGACCCGACGATGAGGTGTAAGACCAGGTAGGTCTTCAGGAAATACTTCTGGGAATTTGCGAACGATAGGGATATCTTCTAAATTTTTCTCCTCGGTGGACTTGTCAGCGACAAGGGCTAATATCGTGGTATAACCCTTACGCAGACACTTCTGAGCATTCATGAAAGATATGATGCCCATGACTGCACCATATCTTTCGCCCTGAACGGATAGGATCTCTCCACTAGGAAGGGGTATACGAATGATCTTCTCACTACAGATGATCTCAGCTTGGTTTTTAGACAACTAATCCATGCCCACAATTATGTCAAAACTGCCAAGTGTAACTGGCATGAGATCGATGTCGAGTTTGTGACCAGAAAGTTCTAACTGACATCCCTTGATAAGGTTGCCTCGATTACTTTACCGTCTGCTATTTCTACGGTATAATGATGTTCTAGAAATTCCTAACCCACTACTAAGTTCTCTAGATATAAAACTTATATCGGCGCCAGTATCAAAAAGTACAAAGGCAAAATGATCGTTTAAGAGAAACATACCGTTAACCACGTTCCGATCATTTCTAGCTTCTCCCGATCCAATCACAAATGCTCGGCCCTTTGCACCATTTCCGTTGTTATTACCATTTCCACCCTGGTGGTTATTACCATTTCCATTACCGCCCTGATGATTGTTGCCATTTCCATTCCCGTTTCCGTTTCTCCTCAACTGCGGGCAATTTTTCTTGAAATTCCCTTCTTAACCACACTCAAAACAGCCTTTGGGTGAGTCTCCAGGTGGTGTCTTTTTGTTCTGCAGATCTACTCTACAGTCTTTGGCCAAATGACCCATCTTTCCACACCGGTGGCAACGGTACCGGTCACACGCTCCATGATGGTGGAAGTTACATTTGTTGCACTTTGGGTACTTGCCAATATAAGAACCCTGATTCTGTTGAGAAGAGGTAGACAGATTGTTGTTCTTTGACGGTTCAAGCTTACAGTGTTGCTGTTGTTGTTACTGAGAATGTAAGTTTGACTGGAAAGTTTTGGGGAATGAACTGTCAAACTTCCGTTTATTGTCAGTTGTCTTTGATAATGCACCTCTAGGGGGTAGAGTGCCCTGAGCGACTGCCTGATCGGTTAGCCTGTGAGCCAACCTGATTGCTTGCTGGATTGTAGTAGGATTAGAAGATGTCACCATGCTCTAAATTTGCGGAACCAAACCATCAATAAATTTCTCGATCCTCTTATAGGGAGGTGTTACCATTTGCGGACACAAGTTCGCCAGTTCATGCGAACGAGTTGTGTAGGCTTCAATTTTAGATCCCTCCATCTTGAGGTTCCAGAACTCGCCCTCAATGTCACACCCCGACCGATGGCGGAATCATCGGGGCGGGACATGTAAGACTGTTCATAGCACATGGTTGACTAAATTGAAATATATTAAAGTCAAATTTGCATTACAAGAAATCCAAGTACAAGATCAAATTCAAACAAGAAACATAACAACTCATAAAATTCTTGATTTATTTTGCTAAGTCCAAATCCTATGTTGAACACGTCTTGAATTAATCTCACATATTGGGGCCTGAAACATGAATAAAATAAAGTCAACTAAAAAGTTGGTGAGTATAACACAGTTGTATATAGATAGCATATAGATGAAAACAAATCCTTTACATGACATGATAAATAAGGCGTTTATGGGGAGCAACTATTGTGTAACCAAATGTACAATCAAACCTTGTAACTAGCATGCAAAACAAATGTGTGGTCGGTTTCAATCACCGCGTACCATGGGTGGGTTTGTCAGACTCAATAGATCCATCATTGAAAACCGTCGGCGTGTATAGTTAATGATTGCACATAAGAGCATACAAAGGTTAACACACCTAGCACTCGGGCACAAAGCTTAAATTTTTGCACACATGTATGTATATAGGATTTTTGCACTTGTGTTGTTTGTGTAAATGTAAATGTGTAATGTGTAATGAGTATTGAGTTCATGTTCCACCCCAAAAGTGTAAAAGAGAAAAAGGGGTTGTGAATACTCACTTGGTATGGAAGTGAAGCTAACAAGGAATATAGATAGCAATTAAGATCCTTGAAATGCACACTTTAACCTAAAGAGTAATATGTATTGAATCACATAGATGCATAAAGTTTAAGTCTAAAATGAAAGTTGGATTTGTATATAAAACCATGGGTTTGTATTTAAAAAGTGTTGGATAAGAAAGACGTATAAAGTTTGAGGTAAAATATGTTTGAAACAATTTAATTAGGTTTGAATTAAATAAGTAAGTGTATAACTATAGTTTATGAAATAATGTAAATATTAATTGTAATTAAGTATAAATAAATAAATGATTTTTGATTTAAAATGTAAATTAAATAACTAATCATTATTTATAAATTTTGTAACTTAAAATATCATTTAAGTAAAGATAATAAATATTAATTTTTTTTATAAATTATTTTTGTGCCAAGATTATACTTTTAATTTATTTTTAAATACAGAAAACATATTTTTATAAAATCTGTAATGTTTACTGATTAAAATAAATAAAATTAAAATTCTGTTAAAATTTCTGAGTCTAGCACGACCGTGCCTCGGAAGGGCACGATCGTGCTCAAGCCACGGGCGCGACCGCGCTAGTCGGGGCGCGACCGGGTTGATCAACAGGAGCACAATCTAGACAAGTTTGACAGGCACGACCGCGCCTTGGCCCGGCACGGTCGTGTCTATGATCTTTGGACACAACAGGGACTAGCCCAGAGGGCATGACAAGGTCTGGACAGGAGGACACGACCGCGCTGATAAACGGCACGACCGCGCTAAAAGAGGCACGGCCGCGCTAGATGATTAGCGCGACCGTGTCTATTCCAATTCAGACACGAATCGAGAATTTCTTGTATTTTAATTGGTGAAATTGTTAGGGCTTTTCATTTATGGGTTATTACGAGTGTTCTGAGATATTTTAATTGTATTAATAATATGATTAGGAGTGATTCCGATTAAACCATTTTTCTTATAAAAAGGATTCTGGTTCTGAATGATTCCTGTAATGAAAGCCCGAATTGACGGAGGGCTTTTGATACATTGACCGAAACGAAAGAGATGGATGATTTAATTACCTCAAAAAGAAGGGAATTGATAGCGATCAGAAGAAGGGAGATCCGGCAACGGCAAGATTGGCTTCCGGCGGCTTCTGCTGCGATTCCGGCTGATCCAACCCTTTAGAAACCTTAGAAATGATCGGAGGATCGAGTTCCTTGAATAATTGGTAGAATTTTGATCGAAAACAGAGATTCGAGGCTTGGGAGATAATTTGGACGTTTTTCTTGAGAGAATATGCAATCGAATGGTAATGATCGTAAATGGCAAAATTATTTTCTTTGTCAATGAAAATGAAACGTATCGGTTTTGAATTTCGAACAATCGGGCGTTTTGAAACTGCATTTACGTTTCGACTGTTACGCAGGCGCGACCGTGCCAAGATAGGCGCGACCGTGCTAGGATGAAGCACGACCGTGTTAACTAGGGTTTTCTTGATATTCTTCAACTTTAGTCCTTGACTTTTCAGGTTTGATAAGTTTGTACCAAATAGTTTCTTGTATAGCGTTTAAATGTAAATAATCGAGTAAAACTTGCGAACTTGTATAGAATCATTGCATTAAATTTACGGCGAGAAAATAATGAGACATTGCACGAGTATAGAACTTGAAATTGCATTATATTGAATTGAAATAGGAATACTAAAAATCCGAGATGTTACAGTCTCCCCATGTTGAGAGAATTTCGTCCCGAAATTTAGCTAGAGGGAACAACATTATTAGTAAAAAGATGGGGGTACTTGAGCTTCATTTGGTCTTCTCGTTCCCAAGTGAACTCAGGACCACGCTTAGATTCCCAACGAACTTTGATTATAGGAATACGACTTCGCTTGAGTTGCTTGACTTCACGATCCATAATTTCCACCGGCTTCTCAGCGAAGTGCATCGTTTCATCAATGCGCACGTCGTCAAGCGGTATATGGAGATTTTCATCAGCGAGACACTTCTTTAGATTAGATATATGAAATGTAGGATGCACATTGCCAAGAGATGGAGGTAACTCGAGCTTGTAAGCCACTTTCCCAATCCTTTCAAGGATCTTGAATGGACCAATAACTTGCCTTTCTTTCCAAAACGGATCACACCCTTCCATGGAGACTTGGAATTCCAAGGGTTTTCGTCGCTTGTCGGCATAACTCTTTTGCCGACTCCTTGCTGCTCGAATATTGTCACGGATTTGAATAATCTTGTCGGAAGTTTCTTGAATTAACTCAGGACCGGTGATTTGTGCTTCACCAATCTCGTTCCAACAGATCGGAGAACGACACTTGCGACCATAGAGAGCTTCGAATGGAGCCATGTTGATACTTGTGTGGTAGCTATTGTTGTAGGAAAACTCAATGAGGGATAAGTGTGAATCCCAATTGCCACCAAAATCGATTACACAAGCTCTAAGCATGTCTTCAAGAGTTTGGATTGTTCGCTCAGTTTGGGGATGGTAAGCCGTGCTCAAATCCAAACGAGTACCAAGAGCAGATTGGAGAGATTGCCAAAATCGAGAAGTGAACCGAGCGTCTCTATCGGATATTATGTTTAAGGGAACACCATGACGGCTCACAATTTCATCAATGTAAATTCGGGCTAATTTCTCCACCTTAAAGTCTTCACGAATAGGCAAGAAGTGGGCAGATTTTGTGAGTCGATCAATGATCACCCAAATGCTATCATAACCACTCGAGGTGCGAGAGAGCTTGGTAATAAAATCCATAGATAAATTCTCCCATTTCCACACGGGAATTTTCGGTTGTTCGAGTAAACCAGAAGGACGTTGATGTTCGGCTTTGACTTTGGAGCAAGTTAAGCATTTGGCAACATAAAGAGCAATGTCCTTCTTCATACCGGGCCACCAATAAAGTTGGCGAAGATCTTGGTACATTTTATCCGCACCAAGATGAATAGAATAACGAGTCTTATGAGCCTCGTTCATGAGAATTGCACGGAGATCATCGCGATCGGGAATCCAAATACGGTTCAAGTAATATAGTAAGCCATTGGGTTTTGATTCAAGAAGAAGTTCAACACCACACGACATTTCTTCATACATATTACCCTCGGTTACCGAGACGTGTTGAGCTTCCAAGATACGGGTTTGAATATCGGATTGAATACGGGCACAATGAAACATAACATGGTCCTTTCGACTCAAAGCATCGGCTACAACATTCGCTTTGCCGGGATGGTAACGAATCTCGCAGTCGTAGTCGTTAAGGAGTTCGACCCAACGTCGTTGCCTCATATTGAGTTCTTTTTGGTTGAAGATATGTTGAACACTTTTGTGGTCGGTGAATACCACACATTTCGTGCCATATAGGTAATGTCTCCAAATCTTTAACGCGAATACGACCGCACCCAACTCGAGATCGTGCGTCGTATAATTCTTTTCATGAATTTTGAGTTGTCTTGATGCATAAGCGATTAATTTTCCTCGTTGCATGAGGACACAACCAAGACCTTGGTTAGAAGCATCACAATAGACAACTAAATCATCATTTCCATCGGGGAGAGTCAAAATGGGAGCATTGCACAACTTATGCTTAAGAGTTTGGAAAGCTTCTTCTTGCTTCGGTCCCCACTCATAAGTTTTTCCCTTATGGGTCAAAGCGGTAAGAGGGACAGCAATCTTTGAGAAGTTTGAGATGAAACGACGATAATAACCCGCAAGACCAAGAAATGAACGAACTTCGGTAGGAGTCTTCGGGGCATTCCAATTCTTAACCGTTTCAATCTTAGCAGGATCAGCATGAATACCCTTGTCGTTGACGATGTGACCAAGAAATTGAACTTCTTTCAACCAAAATCCACATTTGGAGAACTTGGCATATAGTTGTTCTTTCTTTAAAAGGTCAAAAACCAATCTAAGGTGTTCTTCATGGTTGGCTTTAGTCTTGGAATAGATTAAGATATCGTCAATGAAAACGATCACGAATTTATCAAGGTACGGTTTGCACACACGGTTCATGAGATCCATGAAAACTGCGGGTGCATTGGTTAACCCGAAAGGCATAACCATGAACTCGTAATGACCATACCTTGTTCGAAAAGCAGTCTTAGGAATGTCATCTTCTTGAACACGGAGCTGATGATAACCAGATCGAAGATCAATCTTCGAGAAGAAATTAGAACCTTGAAGTTGATCAAAGAGATCATCGATTCTAGGAAAAGGATAACGGTTCTTGATAGTAAGCTTATTGAGTTCACGATAGTCAATGCACATGCGAAATGATCCATCCTTCTTTTTTACAAATAAGACGGGTGCACCCCACGGTGAATGACTCGGGCGAATGAACCCTTTATCGGAGAGTTCTTGAAGTTGACTTGCGAGCTCTTGCATTTCGGAAGGTGCAAGACGATAAGGAGCTCTAGCAACGGGGTTAGCTCCGGGCATGAGATCAATACGGAACTCGACTTGACGAACGGGAGGAAGACCGGATAAATCTTTAGGAAAAACTTCGGGGAAATCCCGAATGATCGGAATGTCTTGACTACTCTTCTCCTTGACATCCTTTTGAACAATATGAGCTAAGAAAGCAATGTACTTCTTTCGTAAGTACTTTTGAGCGGTAGTACAAGACATCAATTTAAGACCCTTGCAAGGCTTTTCACCAAAAACCCTTAATGTTTCTCCCGATGGTAGCGGAATTCGGATACACTTTTCAAAGCAAATGACTTCGGCATGATGATTTGATAGCCAATCCATACCTATGATAATATCAAAGCTTCCTAGTGGCATTGGAACAAGGTTGATTGGGAATGCATGATCATTAAGTTCTAAAGAGCAATCATAGATAATAGACTCAATTGTAAGGGAGTCACCATTTGCTATTTCAACGGTGAAGGTTTTCTCTAATTGGGATCGTGTCTTTGCAAGTAAAGGATCAAAATTAAGTGACACAAAACTTTTATCGGCACCGGTATCGAACAAAATGGAGGCATATTGACTATTAACAAGGAACGTACCATTAACCACGTCATTGTTGGCTTGAGCTTCGTTGGCGTTTATGTTGAACGCACGACCACGAGCTCCACCTTGTCTAGCATTTGCAAGTCATGGACATTGATTACGAAAATGGTTCGGGTCACCACACTCATAAGAAGCATGCCCATTAGCAATGGCGGGAGCACCTTGGTTAGCCACTTGAGGTACGGTTTGGTTTGGAGGGTTGACTTGGCCCGTAAGGGCTTTGGTCCTACAAACATTAACCGTATGACCATATCTCCCACAATAAGTACAAAGGCGACATGGGATGTTTTGGGGATGATGGTAGTTGCAGGTGGCACAAAGTGGGTAAATTCCACCATATGGCTTTTTGACCAATGCTGGAGCCATAGGTGCAGCTTGGTTGACGGGAAGAGCAGGAGTAACCACAGCAAAATTTCTAACTTTCCTCTTTCTATTATTACGAGAGGTCTCGGTTGTGGCTTCTTTGTTGTGAGCAGGAGGGGTTACGGTTTCAGAAACTTTCTTAGAACCCTTTTTGGTAAGAGTTCCAGCTTTTACATGATTATCAGTTAGGGTAGCAGACAGGCGGATGGCATCTTCCAAAGTAGCAGGATTTCTACCTAAGACAGTATCTTGGATTTGTCTTGGTAGTCCACCAATGTACTTTTCGATACAACGGGATAACGGAGTGACCATGTGGGGCACTAGAAGGCTCAACTCATGGAACCGAGTTGTATATGCTAAGCTTTCCCCACTATATTGGGCAAGATCCCAAAATTCAGCTTCCAACTTTTTCACTTCATTTCGAGGACAGAACTCCTCGGTCATAAGCCTTTTGACCTCATCCGAAAGTAAGGCCATAGCTATGTCAACACCCCTATTTCTTTTCTCCCCATTCCACCACGTAAGTGCCCGTTTTTGTAGGACACTTGTAGCATGACGAACACGGAGGTTGTCGGGACAGTCACTATTGAGAAAGGTATTCTCAATGCTTTCAAACCATTGAAGGAGTCCAGTAGCTCCTTCGGTTCCATAAAACTTTAGGGGATTGCACGAATTGAAGTGCTTGAAGGTGCATTGAGATGGATTGTTTCCACCATTACCACCATTATTACCACTATTGCTTCCATTTCCACCATTGCCATTTGTGGCACCATTGGCTTGGGTGAGTTGTGTCACCAATTGGGTAAGAATAGCAGCAATGTCGGAGTTGGCGTTGGCGGCGGGAGCACGACGAGGAGGCATTCTACAGATTTTCACAAAACAAGAAAAAGATTGTAAGAACTTATGAGAATTGCTAGGATTTTAATAGAATGAGATAATCAAATAAAAAGATAGATATTCATAGTTTGGATTGTACTCAAAAAGTGATAAAATCACTTGAATACTATGGCACATTAAGGTTAATTTAAACTCATAAAATTTTCAAGGAGACATGCTTTAGCCTATAAGTAAACACTCATCTCGGGAATTCCCAGGAAAGCATACGGGTCCCTCGGTTGATTGGGATTTATGCGAAATGCTTTCCTAGACAGAAAACCCAAAATACAGGTGTCACCCTTCCAGATTGCACGTGTCCTCAAATAATTAAACAAGTTTAAAAACCTTAACGAAGAAAATAAAAATTTAAAGATCTTTGCTTCAAGAATTTTCCACATGCTTAGAAAGAATGAAGATAGAAATATTTTTAGAAGATAGGAAGGGATATTATTTAAGAAGATCCTAATAAGTCATGCATTTCTAACAAGTAAGGCATCAAATATAATAATAATTTATCATGGTAAGCATGTAGCACATAGCATGTAACACATAGCACAAAATCATGAAATATAGCATAAATGGGTGTCCTAAAGTTATAGTCTAGGTCAAGGTGTCTAATAACCTAATTCCCTATAACCAAGGCTTTGATACCAATCTGTCACACCCCGACCGATGGCGGAATCATCGGGGCGGGACATGTAAGACTGTTCATAGCACATGGTTGACTAAATTGAAATATATTAAAGTCAAATTTGCATTACAAGAAATCCAAGTACAAGATCAAATTCAAACAAGAAACATAATAACTCATAAAATTCTTGATTTATTTTGCTAAGTCCAAATCCTATGTTGAACACGTCTTGAATTAATCTCACATATTGGGGCCTGAAACATGAATAAAATAAAGTCAACTAAAAAGTTGGTGAGTATAACACAGTTGTATATAGATAGCATATAGATGAAAACAAATCCTTTACATGACATGATAAATAAGGCGTTTATGGGGAGCAACTATTGTGTAACCAAATGTACAATCAAACCTTGTAACTAGCATGCAAAACAAATGTGTGGTCGGTTTCAATCACCGTGTACCATGGGTGGGTTTGTCAGACTCAATAGATCCATCATTGAAAACCGTCGGCTTGTATAGTTAATGATTGCACATAAGAGCATACAAAGGTTAACACACCTAGCACTCGGGCACAAAGCTCAAATTTTTGCACACATGTATGTATATAGGATTTTTGCACTTGTGTTGTTTGTGTAAATGTAAATGTGTAATGTGTAGTGAGTATAGAGTTCATGTTCCACCCCAAAAGTGTAAAAGAGAAAAAGGGGTTGTGAATACTCACTTGGTATGGAAGTGAAGCTAACAAGGAATATAGATAGCAATTAAGATCCTTGAAATGCACACTTTAACCTAAAGAGTAATATGTATTGAATCACACAGATGCATAAAGTTTAAGTCTAAAATGAAAGTTGGATTTGTATATAAAACCATGGGTTTGTATTTAAAAAGTGTTGGATAAGAAAAACGTATAAAGTTTGAGGTAAAATATGTTTGAAACAATTTAATTAGGTTTGAATTAAATAAGTAAGTGTATAACTATAGTTTATGAAATAATGTAAATATTAATTGTAATTAAGTATAAATAAATAAATAATTTTCGATTTAAAATGTAAATTAAATAACTAATCATTATTTATAAATTTTGTAACTTAAAATATCATTTAAGTAAAGATAATAAATAATAATTTTTTTTTATAAACTTTTCAATAAATTATTTTTGTGCCAAGATTAAACTTTTAATCTATTTTTAAATACAGAAAACATATTTTTATAAAATCTGTAATGTTTACTGATTAAAATAAATAAATTGAAATTCTGTTAAAATTTCTGAGTCTAGCACGACCGTGCCTCGGAAGGGCACGATCGTGCTCAAGCCACGGGCGCGACCGCGCTAGTCGGGGCGCGACCGGGTTGATCAACAGGAGCACAATCTAGACAAGTTTGACAGGCACGACCGCGCCTTGGCTCGGCACGGTCGTGTCTATGATCTTTGGACACAACAGGGACTAGCCCACAGGGCATGACAAGGTCTGGACTGGAGGACACGACCGCGCTGATAAACGGCACGACCACGCTAAAAGAGGCACGGCCGCGCTAGATGATTAGCGCGACCGTGTCTATTCCAATTCAGACACGAATCGAGAATTTCTTGTATTTTAATTGGTGAAATTGTTAGGGCTTTTCATTTATGGGTTATTACGAGTGTTCTGAGATATTTTAATTGTATTAATAACATGATTAGGAGTGATTCCGATTAAACCATTTTTCTTATAAAATGGATTCTGGTTCTGAATGATTCCTGTAATGAAAGCCCCAATTGACGGAGGGCTTTTGATACATGGACCGAAACGAAAGAGAGGGATGATTTAATTACCTCAAAAAGAAGGGAATTGATAGCGATCAGAAGAAGGGAGTTCCGGCAAAGGCAAGATTGGCTTCCGGCGGCTTCTGCTGCGATTCCGGCTGATCCAACCCTTTAGAAACCTTAGAAATGATCGGAGGATCGAGTTCCTTGAATAATTGGTAGAATTTTGATCGAAAACAGAGATTCGAGGCTTGGGAGATAATTTGGACGTTTTTCTTGAGAGAATATGCAATCGAATGGTAATGATCGTAAATGGCAAAATTATTTTCTTTGTCAATGAAAATGAAACGTATCGGTTTTGAATTTCGAACAATCGGGCGTTTTGAAACTGCATTTACGTTTCGACTGTTACGCAGGCGCGACCGTGCTAGGATGAAGCACGACCTTGTTAACTAGGGTTTTCTTGATATTTTTCAACTTTAGTCCTTGACTTTTCAGGTTTGATAAGTTTGTACCAAATAGTTTCTTGTATAGCGTTTAAATGTAAATAATCGAGTAAAACTTGCGAATTTGTATAGAATCATTGCATTAAATTTACGGCGAGAAAATAATGAGACATTGCACGAGTATAGAACTTGAAATTGCATTATATTGAATTGAAATAGGAATACTAAAAATCCGAGATGTTACACTCAAGTTTCTGTACTTCATCGCGGGGACAATACTTCTCCCGCAACATAGTCTTAAATTCGTCCCATGGCAATGCATTTGCCCTCTCAAGAGTTAGCATTTGCACCTGGGAGTTCCACCAAGTAAGGGTCGGACCCTCAAGTGTGTCATATGCATACTTCACCTGATTATTCGGTGGACAATTGCACATGGCAAAAGCGGATTCAGATTTCTCCATCCAGCGGAGTAAGCCAACAGCCCCTTCAGCTCCACTGAATGAGTGAGGCTTGCAACCCATGTACGCCTTGAAAGTGCAAACCTGTTGGTGGTTGTGTTGACCTAAATTGTAAACAAGAATGTGCTTAGGGATACCGTATTTGAATTTGAGTTAGGATGAATGATGACTCACTAGAGTCGATAATATTTTTCTTTACTTCCAGCATTAATAGCGGCTTGACTAGCTGCTACCGCTTCAGCCACACGCTCATTTATGAGTGCCGCGAGCTCGGCTGCAGTCATGTTAATGTTTCCGCGACCACTGCGTCCTCCGACGCGTCCACCACGTCCATTTCCTCTTCCAGACATTATCTTTACATTCACAACATACAATAATGAGAAAAAATACATCGCATTTTATCATCATACAAGTACCAGTAAACAAAAGAAATTCAAACCACAACATCTAACATTTCAATAATAGTAATACTTGATAAAATAAATTGTAACGATTACAACTAAATTCAACCAAACATCAAAATTCTAGAAACATTTGTTGGATGGGAACAACCCTGCCCATCTAGGTTCAAAAGAAAAGACGTAAATGAGTAATGAAGATAAGATATCAAATGCCACTGCTAGCTGATGTAACATCAGATGCTGCATCCTCGTCCTTGGCCGGATCTCCTGCGGGTGCATCATCTGGTGCAACTCTTACTGCTTCAGCAGCTACAAGTCGAGCCTCCACTTGCTCAATCCTGGTGTGGAGTATATCTAGGTTCCACTCGGCAGTGTTCAGTCGGTCTTCCATATCCACACATCCATTTGCCAAATTCTCATGGACTTTATCAGTGAGTGCCAAATTTGAAGTCAGTTTGTCAATTTTCTGATTCATCAGAATCTGTCGCTCTAATATACCAGAAATCTCCCCTGCTGCATCTCTCATGTTCCGGATCTCCCGGTCCATCCTAGCTACAAATGCAGCAAACACCTGCTCAAAGGGGTACTGCAATGGTGGCAAAGCTCGCACAGAAAATGATGAAGAAGAAGCAATGTCAGCAGTGAGTGGAGGAGGGACTCCCTCCTCGCGGATCCAGTTCCTGATCCTATCGGGATACCAATCCCAGTCCTGCGTGTTACCTCTGACACGCACATGAATATCGTGTTACCCCTACAGTGGTATTGATCAGGTTGAGTCGACGTCTCCTCGGCTCTGGCAAAGGTACGGTAGGAACATCATGCTCCTGAACGACTGGGGATGCGGGTTAATTAGGCGGGGTCAACATTTCCTGTAACGGGATGAGTGAGTGCCATGTATGAGTGTAAGTGCTGTGTAACTAATGCATGTACGTGGTTATAGTCTTGTATGCATTTCCTAGTTCTCTATAACCAATGGCTCTGATACCAATCTGTCACACCCCCAAAATCCACTAACGGAGTTTTACCGATAGGAGCGTGACATACCAGGATCTCAGTCATTAGTTACTTTGAACGACTTTATATGAGTTTAAGAAAACCACTAGTATTGCTCATAGTCACGATGCAACACTAGTAATAAAAACACTGATTTAATGTAGCATGCGCCAAAACAGTCGCGCCAAAAATAAATAATTCAAAAATAAATAAAATAAATAGTTCTTGAGTTTGAAAATGATGGACTTCGAATGCATGCATGCCTTAGCTTGTGCTTGTACCTTAATGACCTGAGAAAACATGCTAAAACGTGTCAACACTAGGTTGGTGAGTTCACAGGTTTCAATGTTTGTAAAGTTTACTAGATAAAACCATTTACAATTTATATCATAGGTAGCTAACCTAATTACATGTTACTAAAGCGTTTTGACACCAAAGCTGACTGTTTATGTTTGAACTGCATCCTACCATGACTATCATGATCAATTATAAATGTTTAGGTCAATGTTACACCCGTTCGACTACCTGTCGTGTTAGCGCGACTAACGCGGGTGGGGCTTGTCAATGCCCAGTAGTACTACTCAAGATTACCTCGCTATCCCATATATTAAACGGTTCGATAAGTAAGGACTTGCATGATATGTTTGCGCTTAGTACAATAAGTGATATAATTGAAATGTAAGATCTAAATGTATGTACCCATGTTTTCTCCTCCAAGTTTAAATCATAAGAAAAAGGCCCGTGAAACTCACCTTAGAGTGCGTGCGAAAGAAAGCGAATTAGAATGCTTGACGACTAATTGCCACCTATAAACACCAGTTTATAAGTGTGTGTTTGTGCAAGATGATAGGAACCCTAAGTATCCAAACAATCTCATTGTTTTAAGGGTTTAGAAAATATTTATTAGTTTGACCAAGTTTGACTAAGTTTGACCAAGATTGACTAGACGACCACGTTGGTGACCCGTTTAGTGATTAAATGTTTGACTTGCATAACAACACGCTTAGCACACAAATAATTCACGTTTCATGCTACCTAAGTCACAACTAATTTAGCATAGCAAGCTACGTCAACAATACACGTTACATTAATTTATTATTTTACAAAATATATAAACTCATGTTTGCTTTCAAATGAATCACATTAACTATAACACGTTCGTATCATCATTCCATGTCTATCTACACATGCTAATACATAATATATTACCATAACACACATCATTAAGTTTAGACATCAAGTTCCAAATCACAATGTTTATATTTTTAGTACCCTATGATCTATTTAAGCTACTTGCATTCAATAACCCTTTAACAAGCCTCATTACAATCATACTAACATACTAGAGTAAATTTTTAACATCGTACACACCTAGAAACCTTCACATTCAACAATCACTTTTTAATAAAGTTTCCTCTTTTAGTAAGTCGTCCATTACACGCTTTGTTTACACAATTAACACATCTAATCAATCCCAAATCTTTCAACTAATATAATTACAACTATATTAATCATAATTCACGTCTAGCATGCGATTCCTATATGTCACATAATCAACAAAATTCAATTTACATATCGTATAACAACTAGGGTTTCATATACGTTCATAAAATCATCAATACGATACAACAATATCAAACAATTAACTAATTCATTATCATATTTCGAAATCATTAAGTTTGGATAATCTAGGGTTTCGATCTCAAAAATAATAATGAAATAATGACGGAATTCAATAAAATAACTTACGTAGGAGTGTTAGGAATACCTAGACTAGCACGTATTCACTTCCGGTTTCGCGATTGAAGCTCGATCGATGTGTGTTTGGGTTGCTTGAAGATCTTGGCTCCAAGGGGTGAGGGGTGGGAGATCGCGCCAGCTAGGGGTGGGGTAGGGTTTATGTTTGTTTTTTTCTAAGTTCTTTATATAATACATGCACTAATGGGTTTTTAAGTTGGGCTTCAGGTTTAATTAAGGCCCATAAACTCAAATTAATTAAATAACACTTAATTAATAATTAAAAACTTTTGATTTTTAGTTTTATAAAACTCTAATATTTATAAAAATATTAAATACGATTAATACACGATAAACATGTAGGTCCCTTCGTGTGTGTTGGATCGTCACATGCAAGTGGTCTACTAGTCAGACCGGGTTGCGGAATACCCGTGACTAGGTGGAGAGTCTTACAAAACAAAGTAAACCAAACACGAGAGTCACAATAAACGTTCTTTGTATTATAAACACTCGACGGTTAGTCTGAACAAATGGTTCTGCGTGCTTAGCCACTGTGAACATATCCTATTTATACAGACCTGATGCCTGCGCACTTAGCAAGTGCGCAGGACCAATTGCTCTTGCGTACTTAACAAGTACGCAAAGGTGTTCTTGCGTACTTGCTAAGTACGCAGGAGCTTTCCACTGCGCACATGTAAGTGCGCAAAACACTTAGCAGAAAAACAACATTCATTATGTAAAAGTAAATACAACTCGATAAACTATTACATAATGACTCATACATACAAAGACAAATTACAGACATTAAACATACAAACTAAGACTCTATCCAGAGTGTTGTCACAGGAAAGTGCATCAACAAACTCCCCCTTGACAACAGCTCGGGATCTTCATCGTCTTCAGTCTTCGGTCTTCAGTCTTCACAGCATCTGCTCCTTAGCTTCCATCTTCTTTTTGTAATCAAGACAGAACTTGATCAACTTGTCGTATTTGGCAGAGAGAAGCTTCGTCCATTCGTCAGTGTGGATGCAGTACTTGTCGGCTAGTACCTCCAGATCGTTCACAGAAAAGTTGATGAAGCAGACTTCATCAAATATCCTGATCACTTCCTTTGGCACAATATTTCCACTTGCTGACTTACCTTTACTCATTACCACAGCCTCGCCTGTTTTTGGATCAACGTACCAGTACCACATGTCACCAAGAATATCCTGAGGTAACTTGCTCAGGGGAATCTTAGTTTCACATCGCACTGGCTTGTATACCAATCTTTTTATGGGCTTCTTAGTCACAGGATGCACAACGTGCTTATCCTTGACTCTTCTGGGCACCTGAGGCTTGAGGTATTCAAATTTCCCTGATCTTGCTTCACGCTGTAGTGTTACCCACAAACCCATTGCTACTGCATTATTTGAGTGACTTAGCAGATCGCGGTTTGCGAGGTTAACTAGGTCGTACTTGGGCAAAGAGTTGAACGCCTCACTGGTGGGTTTCAAGTATTGAACCCCCCCAGATCTTTTGATGGCGAACAACTGCTTGTCCTCCGCGTACCTAACAGCTAAGATCATACCTGTCGCTCCGTGCTTGTCTGTGATAGATGTCTTTTTCCACACAGGAGTTGGACCCTTTGTAGATGCAGAAGGCATGTCTTTCTCTTTTTGTGCCTCGGAGTCCGCAGGTATAGGGTCGACCGGGGAGGCTTTAGTTGTAGTTTCAACATTACTTGCCATGTCAACTGAGCCTGTTTCAAGCATAGAGTCGAGCGATGGTACTTCAAAGATCTCACCATCTTCTAACTCGTACTTACCTTCCCCGTCGCCCTTGGGAATCTCAATCACCACATCATCGTCATCCTCGTTCCAGTCATCACCAGAGTCGATCTCTCCTTCTTCCAGATTAAAGAGAGCATCGATCTGTGCCTCTTTGGAATAGTCAGGCTCTAAATAGAGGATCTCATCATCAGATAAGTCCTTGAGCACATCAGCCGCTGACTTCCCTTTATCTCCGCCACCACCACGTGAGGTATCACCACCCTCTTGCTGAGTAGACTCCCCCTCAGCCAATGGAACAGAAGAGATGGGCACAATTGCCAAAGCTAGGTGCTCACCTCCACTAGGACCGACTTTAGGATCCTTGTCTTTATCATCATCCTTAGTCAGATCTACTGGATGACAAGACTCGGCACCGATGGATTTCTTTTCTTTGTCTTTCTCTTTCTCTTTCTCAGCCTCCTTCTCCCCCTGAGCACCTAGCTTCGCGGTCAGTTCACCAACTAGTTTGACCATAGCTGCATGCTCCTTCCTTTGTAGATCCAACCTTAGCTCCAGGGAAGTCCTGTGGGCTAGAATCATGTCATTAGTCTTCATCAACAGTTCATTCTGTGCCATGACATTCTTCAACCGTTCATCAGTCCCCGTTCTCTGGCTACGCAGAATCCTAACTTCATCCGCCAGAGAGTTTATCTGTGCTTATTGAGCATCAGAATCCTCCTTTGAATTTTGAATAGTCTTCAATAAGCCAGCAACTTGGGTTTCTAGCACATCGATCCTAGCTTCATTTGGATCCGGATGCCTAGATGATGAGGCTTCGGCGTTGTGGATGGGGGAAGAGAAGATTGAGTCAAAGTCGAACTCCTATGAGAAATCACCGTAGTTAAAGGGTTGACCGAACGGCTCTTTGGTGGGTGTTGGGATGGGGGTTGTAATGATGGGAGTTGTGGTTGGGGTGATGGCGACTGACTCCGTGAGAAGTGGAGCAGTCACCGTCACCTGGACGGTTGGAGTAGGGAGGGTCACCGTCACAGGAATCACCTCTGTGACCGTCGTGACTGCCACATCTGCTTGTACCAGTGGCCTTCTCCTCCTTCTAAACAGTTGCCGTGCTGGCAGGGTAGATTCTGACTCTGGACGGGCAGCTTCAACTTGTACTGGCTGCACAGTCGGAATCTCTTCAATCCTGGGGATAGCAACCCTTGCCTATCGCCCCTTTTCTTGTTGGCCCTCTCACGCCTTTATCTTTGTAGAGCAGCGTCAGAGTCGGAATCCGGCTCGTATTCGCTGCTCGAGCTTTGTCTTTTTCTTTTGGAGGACGACGCAGACAGGGTTACCTGTGCCGACCTTCTCGGATGTGCCTGTGATGGTGCGTCATCGGAATCAGAAGAATCTGATTCTGTTGCCTCCGAATCGGATTCCTCAGCACCACCAACATCACCTTCATCATCACCTTCATCATCATCATGCTCTTTCTCTTGCTCGTCACCAGAGTCATCACTCATCTCTGGTGCTGAGTTGGGACTATACCAGTTCCAATCTTCAGGAGCGACGTATGCTTCATTCAGTAGGTGGCCAAAGAGTTCAGTGTGCGTAGGGGTAGGTTCTACACTGCCTGGCTTTAGAAACTGAGCAAAGACTCTCTTATCCACCCTTTTTACCTGCAGTCTCTCCCCGATAGCACGTAGGTTTGGCAATGCATCATCGATCAGGAGCTGCACAAACCTCGGGTACAAAAGGAACCTGAACCTCTCTACTGTATTTATCTGGTCATTGAGTGCTTTGAAGATATAGCGAGAGAAGTTGTAGCCCCGATTGAGAGACAGGCCCACCATGGCCGCTGCAAGGTCATGACCCATGGCATCTTTCCCCGCTTTCCTAGATGAGATGCACACGATCATGATTTGGGCAAAGTAACGCCATTGATCCAATACCCACATCTTCTTGTAAGAAGCATAGTCCCTAGCCCCGACATATCCCATTTTGTGCCTCCAACACCCATCCACGTAGTAATCTGGATAGGATGTCGGGTCGGTGGCAAGGTCTCAGAAATGCAATAATCTCCTTATTGTATCATCAGAGATAGCAATAGCCCGACCGTCAACGGTAGCCCTTATGACATTCGGGGATACCGTGCAATCGTGCTCTGCAGTCTACCAGAATTGCTCCAGGTAAGGTCTTGAGACTGTTGGGTTTGCTGAGATTGCATAACTTATTTTTGATCTATTCAGAAAATCCACAATCTCCCTGTATTGCAAGGCTGCGCCTTTCCATTCTGGTTCGGTGTTAGCCAGTAGGTTGAATTCGTTAGTGAATGCACGAGCCATAGCCAGCAAACACACACAGAAAACATATTCAGAACAACTTATAACACTGGAAGTAGACACACATGACATAGGATAGTAGTTATACTTTGAAAAAATTTTCAGATTTAGAAAAAATTTCTAAGTGTTGGTCCTGCGCACTTAGCAAGTGTGCAGGATTTTCCTCTTGCGTACCTAACAAGTATGCAAGAAGTATTTCTTGCGTACTTGCTAAGTGCGCAAGAACAACCCTTAGCAAAAATTTCCGAAACTTGTAATTCGTTCAAAACGTGGGTTGATTAGGTCGCCACTAGGTCGGAATCAAGGATTCTAACCTATGGTACCATTATCAACACCATACACTGCTTAACCAAGTTCAATTTTTGACCTAGATCGGTCGCCGACCCACTGTCGGTTCAACTTCAACTGACGGATCAATCGAGGACCAGAAGATGATTAGGGAGTCGATTAAAGCTTCCTATTCTCTTGTTACAGATAATAAGTTACCCAAATGACCCGATTTTACCCCAAAATATATCGGATTTAACCTAACATTTTCTAAGTCAAAAATCTGTCCAAAGTCACGATTAAGCGGATGAAATCGGCGAAGATTCTCACCAATGAGATGAAATAAGATGATGAAAGTATGGACGGGACGAAAAGATGGTTTAGACACAAACGATTTTGAGAGTAAAATTGCAGGGGGAAACTTTGGGTTTGAAAGCGTAAAGCCTGAGAAAATTTCTAAGTCTCTGATTTATACCCCTCACTTACTGTTCGTGCGTACTTGTTAAGTGCGCACGAATTAACTCTTGCGTACTTAACAAGTGCGCAAGGCTTAACTCTTGCGTACTTGTTAAGTGCGCAAGTGTTACTTCGTGCGTACTTGACAAGTGCGCAAAATCCTTAAGTGCGCAATTTTCAACTCAGAATTTATGAAGATTTTCAAGTCAAATAACGAACAAGATAAAAACGTTCAATCAAGAGGGTTCAAAATCAATTCAGGAAGGTTAAATACAAATATTTTTTTGGCTTTTCTGAATAAAGTTGAACTATGCATAAACTTAAAATATTTTTGATCTTTTCTCATAGAAATATACAAGTATTCACGCAAACTATTTTTGATCAAAGGCACGAGCAAAGGATCATATCAGGCTATCTTTTAGCAAAAACGATACAAAATAAACATCAAAGAATATGGGATCATGTCATGTATTACTCTTTATTCATACGTAATAAGCACATAAACAAGTAATTCAAGTTGACAAGATTATAAGATTTGAAACTATACGCATCTTTGTATCATGTTCTTGTGTATTAAGGTATTAATTATAAGATATACAACGTATACCCCACTGAGATGCTATGATATTTTGCACTATCTTCAAGGCATCTAAGATTATTTTCAATTATTTTCTTAATTTTCAGAATGAAGTTACATCTATTAGCATAGAAAAATCAAGCAGAATCCATAAGGATTATTAGGAATCATAAGATTCAGAATCGAGTGATTCATTTGTCTTGGTTTCATGTGATTTTCTTCTTTGAATATCGGTATGATGATTCGGGATAATGAACATGGTGTTTGATTATAGGTTAAGGGGATCCAACTTTTATGTGGATTTGATTTCAATGAATCAGGAGTGATTCAAGGGTGAATACATGCTCAACGGTTAATGTAGAGACATGTCTTGATTCAATCTCTCCTTGCATACTTGTGAGTATGGGCAGTGAGATGAACCGCATTAATTGTGCTAACAACATAACCCGAAACTGATCTCAAAAGAAAATTATTATCAAAATCTAACATCCTTTATCTGATAGTGATCTTTTCTAATCTTTTACTCACACACGCTTGCAAACATGGGTTCAAATCACAGTTGTAATTTAGATTTAGTTTCCACACTACTAGTGATTCAAAGACGCATACAGCCTACTAACAATTCAAATTTCTTGTAAATAAACTGATTAAAAACATAATAATTTTAAACAGATAAGTAAGCATGACGCAATCATTTCCCTTATGAACAGTCTGTGGTGTTTAGATCATTTCTGATGTACTATCATTTCCTCTTTTCTCAAGTTAACTTTGAAATTTTCTCCATTTTCTATTTTGTTTTTGGTTTTTGTAAAATATTTTAAAGACTAAAAGAACTATACAGAAAATTTAAAAGAATTAGAAATTTAACTTTCATGAATTGAATTGAGTTAAGAAAACTTAGTTTTCACTCTGGATTGAACATTCCTATCAAGTTGACAAGATGTTCAAAACGGGATCGATCAAATGCCTTAGTGAAAAGGTCAGCAAAGTTGTCACCCGTGTGAACCTTTACAAGTTCAATGAGATGCTTTTCAGCACAATCACGGATGAAATGATGGCGAATTTCAATATGTTTAGTTTTGGAATGTTTCACCGGGTTGTTTGTGATGGACATGGTGGCATTGTTGTCAATGAATAGAGGAGTTCCAGTGAAGTTCAAGCCGTAGTCTCGCAATTGCTGCTGAATCCACAATATCTGAGAACAACCGCTAGCTGCAGTAATGTACTCTGCTTCACAAGTTGAGACAGAAACCGTTGACTGCTTCTTACACTGCCAGGAGACCAGTCTGTCTCCTAAGAATTGACATCCACCAGAGGTTGACTTTCTGTCAAGGTTACAACCGCCATAATCTGAATCAGTGTAGGCTTTGAAGTCGAATGACTGCTGCTTAGAGTACCAAAGACCTAATCGGGGTTTCCCTTTCAGGTATCTGAAAATTCTCTTCACTGCTATCATATGTGACTCATTCGGTTGAGACTGAAACCTTGAGCACAAACATACAGCAAACATTATATCGGGTCTTGAAGCTATGAGATACATAAGTGATCCGATCATCCCACGGTACAACCTGCTGTCCACATCCTTTCCATATCTGTCGGGATGCAAACCATGATTGACTGGGATTGGTGTGCCATAAGTAGTGCTATCACTCATCTTGTATTTTGACAAGATGTCCTGCACGTACTTAGTTTGATGTAGATAAATACCATTCTCTCTTTGACTGACTTGCAGACCTAGAAAGAATGACAGTTCACCCATATTGCTCATTTCAAACTTGGACTTCATCACCTTCTCGAATTCCCTACACATCCCTTCATTGGTCGACCCAAAGATAATGTCGTCGACATATACTTGCACAAGAAGAATGTCACCTCCTGTTTTCCGTATGAAGAGAGTCGAGTCAATCTGTCCATGGTCGAAACCATTAGACAGTAAATGCTTAGATAATGTCTCATACCATGCCCGCGGTGCTTGATGAAGACCATAAAGTGCTTTGTCGAGCTTGTACACTTTATTGATATTATGCGGATCTTCAAAACCGGGAGGTTGAGTGACATAGACTTCTTCATGCACCTTACCATAAAGGAAAGCACTCTTCACATCAAGTTGATAGACCTTGAAGCCGACATATGTGGCATACGCCAAGAACAGTCGAATGGCCTCAATTCTAGCAACTGGGGCATATACTTCATTGTAATCCAAGCCCTCTTGTTGATAAAAACCCTGGACAACCAATCTTGCTTTGTTCTTCACAACTACATGACGATCATCCGTCTTGCATTTGAACACCCATCTGGTACCAATTGGCTGAAACCCTTTTGGCAAGTCAACTAAATCCCACACTTGCAACTTTTTGAATTGAGAAAGTTCATCTTGCATCGCCTCAATCCAGCAGTTGTCAGTGAGAGCCTCATTCACATTCTTCGGCTCTACCTGGGACACGAATGCAGCATGCAGACATGTTTCCATGACACCAGTGTCAAATATCTCTGTGTAAAGACTGGTGTTCTCAGTGATGGTTCTATGACGAGTCTGAACACCGGCATAAGGATCACCAATAATGTTTTCGATTGGATGATTCCTATGCACCCTCGTCTCCGGTACAATTGGTTCTTGAATTTATGGATCTAGATTTGTGCTTAACTCCCCCATTTCCTGTGTTCCAGAGAAAGAAGATTCAATGTTAATTGGATCAGCTGGAGCTTCATTTCCTATAATTGTGTTAGGATTGGCTTGAGTGTCATCTCCAACAACATGAACACCTTCACTGTTATCACTGTCATGAGTTCCAGATGCAGATGCAGCATTGGAATCAGGAGTTATAATTGGTACAGTAGCACGAGTAGAAAAATTGGAGTCATTGTTACCACACAATAAATCATAGACATTTGCGGTGTCTTCATCAGATAAGTTAGGAAGATTGAAGGACTTGAGTAGCGCATCATAATCAAAACCCCAAGCTGGACCTTTTGGTTCTGGTGGAGTGCTGTGTTTACTACAATCCACTTCAAACCATTCCTCGACAGTACGAGTTCCTATGTTGTACACTCTCTTGCAGGGCGAATTGGCAACATATCCTAAGAAGATGCCTTCCACCGCTTTCGCATGAAATTTAGACTGACGGTCTTTATACTGTAGCAACAAGGAACAAGGACTACCAAAAGGAACTAGGTAATCAAGATTGGGAAGTCGATTGTTGATCAACTCATAACATGTCTTGTTGTGCCTTTTAACAACCAGAACCCTGTTTAAGACGTGACAAGCTGTATTAACTGCTTCTGCCCAGAAAGTGACAGGAAGCTTTGCATCTGACAGCATAGTCCTTGCAGTCTCGATCAGTGTTCTGTTCTTCCGTTCAGCAACTCCATTCTGCTGAGGTGTGTACAGCGCACTGAATTCGTGACGGATCCCTCTCTTGAGACAGAAAAGTTCCATCAAATTATTCTTGAACTCAGTTCCGTTGTCACTCCTTATTCTTCTAACTTTCAGCTTGCAAAGAGATTCCAAGCTCAGGATCAGGTATTGAAGAATATCAGCAGTCTCGTCTTTTGTACATAAAAAATGCACCCAAGAAAAACATGAGAAATCATCAGTTACAACTAGACAGAACGACTTACCTCCAATACTCCTGATACTTATGGGGCCAAACAGATCCATGTGTAATAGCTCCAAAGGGGTATCGATAGAATTTTGGAGCTTGGGCTTGTGAGACTTCCGTTGCTGTTTGCCCTTTTTACACGGCATACAGTCATCTGCAACGGTAAACCTCAACTTAGGAACCCCGGTTACCAAACTGTTTCGGATAAGATGATTCATTTTATGATAAGAAATATGTCCAAGTTTCCTATGCCACAAGATGGAGTCAAGTTCTGTCGCTTTTGTAAGCAAACAACTAGCAACTGATGAGGTGGTTTTTGCCACACTCATATCGATCTGATAAGTGTCGTTTGATCTTGGTGCTCTCATCAGAATCCAGTCTTCGGGAACCTTAAAACCGGGTTTGAGAATCAGACATTCTGACTTGTCAAACATCACCGAGTACTCCTTGTCACACATTTGGGAGACACTCAACAGGTTATGCTTCAGCTGCTAGCAAAATTTGACATTGTCAAAGCTAACACAACCGTTTGAAACCACGCCTTGACACGTGATGCTGCCGCCTTTTTCTCCGGCAAAGGCCACATAGCCGCCTCTGAATGGTTTAACATCTTGAAGCAAGGCCATGTTTCCTGTCATGTGCCGGGAGCATCCACTATCTACATACCAACGGTTAGAGATAGTACCATTCGGACGTCCCTGTACGAGTAACAAAAGAATTAGTTAGATTTGGAGACCCAAGCCATTGTGGTCTTGGTTCGTCCATCCTTCTCAAAATAAACTACTTCTTCAACTCACAGTCATGATGACTGTTCAAAATTGGTGAATCTTTGGATGAATTTGGAACAGGAGATTGAGAACCTTTAACTTTCTTATTCCAGGATCTCTTTTGAATCTTAACCAGAACAGTAGACTTTGGCTCAACCACAGCCGGTGAACTTGTGGAAGCTTCACCTGATTGAGTTTTAGTCAGCTGTTCCAGCTTTCTCAACCTCTTATTCCTTCTTCTTCTTTGTGGCTTAGAGAGTCTAGCCACAGATTTCTCACCAATGCGTGTACTACCAGATGTAGACACATGAGGTACAGCAGGTTGCTTTACCTTTCTTGCAATAGATGGTTTGGCCTCAGATTTATTCTTAGGTTTTCCCATAGGTTGTACTGGTGGTTTCACCACATTCTGCTTTGGACTTCTGGGAGGTTTCACTATTGGCGACTTAGGGATAACGGCTGGCTGTGAGACAACATGATGTTTCCCTTGGTTCTTTGATGGACAGTTCACAAGAATGTGACCAACCATGCCACAATGAAAACACATCCTCTTGTCCACATGAGTTCTCTTGTAAGGCTCATTAGATCTGGCCTTAGATAACTCTCCATTATGAGCAGGAGGAGTTGGTTTATGAACAGAAGTCTGACCCTTTTCAGTTTGGTTTTTGGGGGTATAATACTTTTGCAAATTCTCTTTGTAACCAAGCCCATAATGAGCTGAAAAAGCCTCTTTCTTAACTTGGTTAATATTTTTAGAACCCCCGTAAAGCATTACCTTAAGTTTATCATTTGTTTCAATGATATCAGGTTCAGTTAAAATGCAGTTATCACCATTAGTGATAATGTTTTTGTGGACTTTCTGTTCAGTCAACAACTCCTCAGAGACTACTCCTTCAGGGCAAGTGTTAACAGACCCATCATCAGAAGCAGTAACATACTCCTCACTAGATGTGGAGTTAGCCTTACTTGAGGATTCATCCTTTTTAGGGGAATCATCCTTATCAGAGGACTCATCTAGACAGGTGAGATCAATGTCTATCAAGCTATTGATAAACTTCCCACTTATTGGTGGAAGAATGGCATTGGTACCAAGACCTAGGCCTTTCAATTTCCTCACCACTGATTCGTAGTGCTCCACCACAAAGCGAGAGTTTTTCAACTTCTCATTTGTACATTTTAACTGCAGGATCTCATTTTGCAGTTTGTTGATTTCATTGTTCCGTTTTTCTAACCCCCTGTACGCAATATCCAAGTGAACTTGTTGCTTACTTATTTGTAAAGAATATTCACATTTTTCCTTTTTCAACGTTTCAACAGACTCTTTAAAACGTTTTTCATTTTCTTTGTAATTATGAGCTGCCATAGTTAGGGGTTCGAGTTTGTCTTGGAGCTTAGAAATTTCAAGCTTTAGCCCTAGACATTTAGAACAAGAAATATCAGAGAAAGGGTTAGAATCTACCTCAGATGATGAACTCTGTGCTTCTCCAATGGCCATGAGAGCAACGGCAGTGGTAGACTCCTTTTCAACAGCTACAGAAGCTTCCATCTCCTCAGCTTCTTTTCTCTCAGCCTCCATCAGCTCCATGATCTCAGCCATGAGACCAACCTGTGTTTGAGCAATGATGGCATCCTCTAGATGAACACCCCAATCAATGTTTTCGTCATGCTGAGCTACCAGTGCATTTGACGAACCACCTTGGTGTTGATTATGGTGGCTAGTGTTGTTGTGGCCGTGGCTGTTTCCCTGGCTAGGTCTGGTGAAACCAGAGGCCGGTGCTCGGTCTTTTTGACACTCACGAGCAAAGTGTCCATAGTTCAGACACTTGTAGCATTTGGCCTTGGATTTATCAAATCCAACCTTGGCATTAGAATGTCCACCAATGAACTTTCTTCCTGTTCTGTTCAGGAAACGCTTGGCCCTCCTCAAAAGCATGGCCATATTCCATTGAATATCCATGTCCTCAATATCATCAGGATCCACTTGGTTAAAGTCTTCTTCAATAGTTTCGGGATCCGTTAGCTTGCCGCCTATGAAATTCTCATACGCAAGCATACATGATGAAAACAAAGCTACATGATCTTCAGCTATTTTGACTATTGCAGAATGGTTAGCTGAAGACGTAGCTGGAGGATTTCTTGAGGTGTGTTGATGATTAGTGCCCAACCCTGATCCGGATGCATAACAAGCATGACCACCACACCCATTTGAGTGGTCTTCTTCATTGGAGTGTCCAGTAAAGAGGGCAATTCCAGAGCCCGATGATTTTGAAGTGGAAGTCGTCCCATGATACATGGAAGGGTCCTGTATCTGAGGTCTTCCCGAGCTCTCCTTCTTCATAAGATTCATGGTATGAGCTTGACTCTTACTAATAGCCTCATCTACTGTTAACTCATAGAATTTAGGATTTTCCCTCATCAGGGTTGTATACATCTCAAACTTTGGTGGCAAAGCATCAAGAAATTTTTCCACCAGTTCTTCATCGGGATATTTCAGTTCAAAAGCTTTCAACTTCGTTTGTAAATGATAGAATCTAGAGATGATAGAATCTAGAGATGATAGAATCTAGAGATGAGATCATCTAACGATTCATTTTCCATGAAATTGAAGCATTTATACTGCTTTCGGAGAAGATCCCGCTTACTCTTCTTAATGTCACTGTTCCCTTCAAATCTTTTCTGAAGTGCTTTCCAAAGATCCTTGGAGGTGTCATAGCCTCGGAAACTGTGAAACAATTCCCGAGTTAATGACATAGTGATTGAGCCAAGAGCCTTCTTTTCCCGATCATAAGCTTTCTTTTGTTCTTTATCAAGCTTAGAGATGGGCTTTGGCACCTCTTCATCAAGATAGATGTGTGTGGGATGCTTATATCCCTCAATGATTGGTATCCATAATGATGAGTCGGTGTATGAAATGTAGTGCTCAAAACGCGCCTCCCAATTGGAATAATCATTTACATTTAATAGTTTAGGCGGTTTCTGAGGTGTACCGATCTCATTATCATAATTTAACATGTTTCCAAGATTCTGAAGGTTCGACATAGTGAATTACTTGGTCAAAAAATCAGAAAAATCAGACACTGTTGCGTACTTGGCTTTGGCCTTGCGCACTTGAGAAATGGTCTTGCGTAGTTAAGACTTGCTCTTGCGTACTAGTACGCAGGAGGAAATAGTAAGTACGCAGGATATAACTTAAGTTCGCACAAGTTCAGTCTTGCGCACTTGTAAGTACGCAGGAGATAAGTCTTGTGTAGTTAGTAAGTACGCAGAAGACTGTACTTTTTACCAAAAATGGTAAGTACGCAGGACACCTTTTCAGCAACTCTCACCAAACTTTTCCGGTCACCTGAAAATCGCCGGAGATAGTGAAAAATAGGCTGATGATCAATGCAATCGAGCCAAACGATCAGAAACAAGTTTCTAACAAACCTTTGATGCTCAAAACACACAAATACACAACAAAAATCGGTTTTTGAGAGATTTTTGCTTCTAAAAAAGTGCTCAAGAGCTACCCCTTTTTATCACAAAATACCTCTTTTTGCTTGTAAAACTCAGTAAAACGTCTCCAAACTCACTTACAACACTCGAATTCAAGAGCAAGTCTCTGATACCACTTGTAGGTCCCTTCGTGTGTGTCGGATCGTCACATGCAAGTGGTCTACTAGTCGGACCGAGTTGTGGAATACCCGTGACTAGGTGGAGAGTCTTACAAAACAAAGTAAACCAAACACGAGAGTCACAATAAACGTTCTTTGTATTATAAACATTCGACGGTTACAGAGAGAATACAAGCTGCGTACTTAGCAAAACTGAGTTCGTCTGAACAAATGGTTCTGCGTGCTTAGCCACTGTGAACCTATCCTATTTATACAGACCTGATGCCTGCGCACTTAGCAAGTGCGCAGGACCAATTGCTCTTGCGTACTTAACAAGTACGCAAAGGTGTTCTTGCGTACTTGCTAAGTACGCAGGAGCTTTCTCCTGCGCACATGTAAGTGCGCAAAACACTTAGCAGAAAAACAACATTCATTATGTAAAAGTAAATACAACTCGATAAACTATTACATAATGACTCATACATACAAAGACAAATTACAGACATTAGACATACAAACTAAGACTCTATCCATAGTGTTGTCACCGAAAAGTGCATCAAGAAAACACGTAGGAGAACAATAATATTCACATAATTCACGTAATCACATAAAATTCACATAATTTATATTAAGTATAAATTATTAAATGTTTGTAATATTAATCTTGATTAATTACCAACGTTCCGGGTTAGACTCGAGTGTGATCCGGTAATTCTACAGATTGCCGTTGTGTGTGAAATAACTGACACATTTAATTAACCTAATTAAATTCCATGCACGTGTGACTAACTGAGATAACTGAGTTTGCAATGAATAATGTTTGAACTAACAAGGTTTGAGTTAACGGAGTTAACCTGAAATTGTCAGATGTCACATCATCCCCTCGTTGAAAGAATTTTCGTCCCGAAAATTCTTTCAACGAAGTCGGTCACGTCTGAAACAAAAAGTTTAGGTTTGTCACAGTTTACAGTTTCAAGTTAGAGAGAGAACCAACTCAGTCTTTGAATGTTTATGTAAACTCTGTGATTTTGTGGAACACTAGAGAAGATTATTTACTTGTTGATTGTTATCGTTTCTACTGGCATCTATTTTATACATACGTTGATACGGTTGGATTCCGCACCCCGTGTCTTCTATACGTCACGTCACGAGATCGATCCGTAGTGGAGTCATATGGACCTACAATAGGTTTTGACACAACAAATAATGTTCAAAATGTTTAATACAATTCATACAATACATGGTATATAAGGCATTTATGAAGAATCTACAGTTAAACTAAGTATACAATCAAACCTTGTGACTTATGTGAGGCATAACACGCATGTTACCCTAATGTAGAGTCGGTAACAAACACTCTAACCTGGTGGGTTTGTTAGACATAATAGATCTATCAATGTTAACCATTTGCTTATACTGAGTTAATGATTGTACGAGTGTCATGTATATGTAGTCTTAACTCATAGCATTCAAGCATGAAGCAGAAATAACACATAGCATCATATTATCGAATTGTATATAAGTAACTGCAAAGAGTTCAAAGTGTAATCATGGTTCACCTCAAAAAGTGCAAAATGTAAAAAGGGGCTATGTAAAACTCACTTGTATATGTTGTGTGGATAACATGAGCAAATATAAAGCACAAATGATTCTCAAATCACAAGTTAACCTAGTGTGAAAAGTATGATTTTGAATTAATAATATGCACAAGGTCTAAGACTAGGTCTAATGTTCATCGGGTCTTGTTATGTGTGAATTTGTATAAAGGTTGTGTTATTTTATGTAGAAGAATATAAGTTGTCAAAAGTTTAATATAATCTTGTAAGTTCAAAGTGTCATATGAAAATATTATTTGTCTTTAGGGTTCATAATCAAATAAATAAAATTATTTTTATGTATTTAATTAAAATAATAAGTTTTGTTATAAGTAATTCTATTTCATATTTTTAAAATAAATAAATCTATTTATTTATTTATTTGTGACAATGTGAAATATATTAATACAAGTTAAAGAAAATCCTAGGTGAATTTATTATTGTATAATGAAATAAATTTATTTTTTTTATTTATTGTTAAAGTAAAAATGTATTTTTATATAAAAATTTCTTGTCAAATTATTTATAAACTAGGAAACTAGTTACTTTGTTTAATTATTTAAAATCTATTTTTAAATAATTAAAATGATGTTTTAAATAACCTAATTTGTAAAAATAGATATTTTAAGTTAAAAATTTTAAACTTTTATTGTATTCTGATTTAAATAATATATGGTTTATAAAAATAATTTTTATAAAACATTTGGGTTGTTAAAACCGATTTTAAAAAAGAAAACAGACCACCTGGTTCGAACCCGGGTGGTTTCTTTGTGAGACATCCGTGTTTACCGCTGGACCAGTGGTTTATATCTGCTAGAGACTTGATCGGGATTGGTTTTAACCCGTAACTGTAAAGGGTAGGGTTCTCGGATTAAGGCTCGTGCAAAAAGAAGCCGGGTTTGTGGGTTTCGAACCCATGCCACTCGGCCCGATGGTGCACGGTCTTAACCAGTCGGCCGGAGTGGTTTCGCCGATTAATTAGGGATGTTAAAATTTTAAATATGTTAAAAACTTTGATTCAAATATTCCTAAATTGAACCGTATGAACTGATCTTGATTTCAAATGCAATTAAGTTTGATGCCCTCTTTCATATGAAATTGATAGAGGGCTTTCGATCCTTGAGTGATAACGAACTAAATGCAATAAACCATACCTTAAATGGTTAAGTATAGAGGGCCGACGACTAGAGGAAAGAGAGAAGTTTTTCTTGATACTCGATCGATAGACATAGGTGAAATGCGATGGTTTTGGGGGTCGGGAGAGCTTATACGAGTCTGTGTGAAGGTGTGGGAATGAGTTGAAGGGTTGATTTCATTTTAAAGGCCTCGATTTGATTCGGTGTTGTGCATGATAAAGGACAGCTGTGATTACGCGTCAATTGGGGATGAATTGGGTCGTGTAATGGGGTTAGACGCATGCGAGATCAGTCATGGAATGATTTACGTGTGTTAATTACATTTAATTCTCTGACTTAGAAACGATTTGAACGCGGTTTGACTCCAGGAGGTCAAACTATTCAAAATTTGAAATCATCCGCGTAATTGATCGAATTGGGCTGTTATATGGCTCAGGATATGGTCGAATATTGATTTTGTGCGTAGGGAAAGTCCATAACACAGATTTATCGATTTCGTATGTTGGATTTCATCGATTTGGGCCTGTTTGAATTTGAGGAGTCAAAACGAATTTGAAATTAGCCGCGGGTCTGGATTGAATTGCAACTTTATATGAGCCTGGATGTGGTGTATAATTGATTATGCACGAATGGGCAGCCCATACCAACCTGATTTGGTTGAATTTGGTCTTGAATGCAAAGTTTTTGGCCCATTTGAATTTGGAAAGTCAATTTCGGTCAAATTAAGTCAATTAAGGTCATAGTTGATCAAAACTTGATGAATTGGTAAAAAAAACCTAGGTCAAAGGTTCATTTGCAAGTGTGGGTTCAACATTGGTGGTTCAAACTAGCTTTCCTTTGAATTTTAAATACTTATATATATATATATATATATATATATATATATATATATATATATATACATATGTGTACAAATATGGTTTGGTTTTAGAATAAAATGGATTTCATAGATGATTCTATGTTTAAACATTGTGTATATATTTATATGTGAATATAAATATATATATATATATATATATGTATGTATATATATGTATGTATGGAGTAAATTGTTTAAAGAAAATCACACATTGTATTGATAGCATTGTACTAGAATTAAAATGTTGTTCAATGCATGAGAAAATAAAAAATGTTACAATTTTGTTTAATGTTGCAAGTCTCGAGAGCTTCGCATTCTATTTTTAAATCCGGGAAAAAAAAAGACCTGTTTTTTTTGTGCGATGTAAACCAAGATCTTTAAGCGGGTTGGGTGAGGATTTGTGTTTCCTTAACGCAGTATTCTCCAAGTATTCGGGATTAAGTTTTTTCAACTAGTCGGTTTTTCAGTTATAAAATCAAGTGGGATGCCTAGGAGAGTGTAGCATACTAGACGGTAATAATTGTGCATAACTTGTATCGGCAGCCCGATTCCACACAGTTCAGTGAGATTTTTGAGCCTTTGACTTCCTATTTATATTCCCTGTTTCTTCTTGTTGTGTGTTTTACCTGCATGATTTATCTGGTTATAATTTGATTATCTTGATACATGTCAAGACCCTAGGTTTAGACAACACACAGAAATGATTTAAGGCATTAGGATTTAGCCCTTTTTGTTAAGCCTTATCTTTTGTTTATCCCTGCCTGAACATTAACCCCTAGTTAGCCCTTTGATCCTTACTCAGTTTTAGTTTCAAAAACCCACTTAATATACCCTTAGCTTTTGCAACCTTTTTATTTTAAACCCGTGTCACTGGTCCGGATTAATATAGTTTGTGCAGTTAGTAACAGCAAGAAAAAATAAAGAAAGAAAAAGTTGTACGTGTTGAAAATACGTTGTAAAAAAAGAGAGATAAAATTCTTGAGAAAAATACAAAAATAGGGAATTCCAAGGAATAAGTGTGAGGATCAATTCAGAATAGTTTTGTTTTAGTTTCTTTTATCCAGGCCAGTTTCACCTTAGCCACTTAAAAATCTTTTATCCATACCCGAACCCTAGCCTAACATTACAACCCAGCTAAAGACCTTTTTGATATGTGTGTTTATCTTCACATTCGGGTGGAGATTTGATTGATGTAGGTCCAGATTTAAACTCGAAATCTCACAGATGATCGATTCTCCACACACAAAGGCAGAAACAATGTGTATGGAGGTGAATCAGAGGATAGAAAAATATTTTGGTGAAGATAACAGGCTAAACACACTCACAATCAATATAAATTTGATATGAAATTGTAAGAACATGTATCAAACAAGTACGCAAGATGTATTGATTGAAGAACAACGTGAAAAAGAAATTCAGGGTTACAGCCGCTACTCACACCCTAAAATTTCTCAAACTAGGCTATTTATAGTAAGTCAACAAGTATCGAAACTATGCCAACCGAAACTACTAGTTCGGTTGAGCATTTACAAGTGATTGACTAACCTGTCGAAACTTACTGTCTATCGAAACTACTAGTTTCGATTAAAGAAACTCAATCAAAACTAAGTAGTTTCGATGGCCTAGACTTAGCTAAATAAAACAGTAAATTACATAAACTGAAATTACAAATAATGAAATGAAAGAAAGTAAACTAAGCTAACATTGTTCAAGAGACAATAATGACAACAACTTATACAGAAAAACATGTCTCTACAATCTCCCCCTAAGTTGTTGTATTACTGTCTTCAGCTCTCCACTAAGCAGCTGGTCCTTCAGTAGTTCTTGGGATATAAGGTTTGACATGGAGAGACACAACCCTTTGATAGGCCTTAGCATCCGCCTCATCTTCATCACTGTAAGCCTTAATGTGATTCTGGAATAGCACCTCCAGATCTTCTGGTTGAAACTTTAACAGCTCTATAGGCTCAAAGATGGCAATGTCTTCCTTTTCTTCACACTCAATCACGACACTGCCAGTGTTTGGATTATAGTACCATTTTTTGAAAGTTTGTAGTTGGACATGCATGGTCTTGGGAATAGTGATGGTCTTGTGAGTTTGGGCAGGCTTGTACCTCAAGAAGACATATGGTTTCTTTGTCTTGGGATGAAACCTAATTTTTGAAATCTTTTTCTTGGTCTTTCTTGGCTTCATCCCCTTGAAGTCACAGTTCACCTAGTTGTGCAGGAAGTGTTCAAAATCAGAGACATTGAAGGGGAAGTTTGGCCAGATCTCTAAGGTCATAGAAGGGGAGAGTCTAGAAGTCAGTCATGTTCTTGAAGTGCTGAACTCCTCCCCGATATCTTCTAATTATGAACAACTTCCTCTCTGCATCATGCTTCCAACCAATAGGAGGCCTTTTTAGCTCTTGGTGTTCGGCTATCCATTCGTATGTTTGTAGGCCCTCTCTGGTACAATCCTTCTCAACCAAGGTTTCTTCGGATTTGGGTATTCAGGATCAATGGGAGGTTGAGTTGGAGCTTGAGTAGCTTCAGATGCTGGGGGAGTTGATGTATCAGGAACAGTAGGCTTTACAATATTCACTTGGACTTCTTCCTCTGTTTTCTCTTCATCAGACAGGGCTTGAATTTCATCTCCCTCCTCTGTGAAGTACCTCGTCTTTTCAGTCTCTCGTTCTTCTGTAGGAAGGATCTCTGGATAGAGTTCGTTGTAGCCAAAATTGTCAATCTCATCTAGGAGGGCATTGAGCTCATCATCAGACGGTATATCCTCCTCATCCAGAATCACCATTTAAATCTCAGTCTCAGTTCCCTTCCCTCTTTTCCTAGCTTCCCTTCTTTCACTAGCTGAGGGAAGATCCAACTCTTGCTCTTCAATTTTAACCTCCACAGCTTCCTTTGGTTCAGTGGCAGGTTCGGAGAAGATGGTCAAAGCAGATTCAGGATTCTTGACCAAAGCAGGGGAAGAGGGTTCCACACCCGAAGTGGTCTCCCCCTGAGCTGTGGAGGTGGTTGCTTGTTGCTGAACAGGTTTTTCCATAGAGGCTTTGAGTTGTTCGACTATTTCAGCTAAGGCCTTGTATTCTTCATGCTTTTTTGAAATGAGTCTTTTTTGGGTTTCAAGCTGAGTTTGCTGAACCTCAAGCTGAGTATGTAAACCCCCAACTTCCAGCTTCATGTCTTTAACCTCTTCCTTGCACTCGATCAACTCAAATATTAAGCTTCAATAACTTCATCTTTATTTTGAACATGATCTTGTAGCTTCTTCACTTCCAGACCTAAGGTTTTGACTCTCGGTACAGATGTTGTTGGTTCATGGGATGGTGAGGTAGGTGGAGTTGGAATATTTGCATGTTGAGGTGATGGAGGTGGTGTAGGGATATGTACTTGTTGAGGTGATGGAGGTGGTGTAGGGATATGTACTTGTTGTGGATATGGAGGTGGTGTGAGTTGAGGTGTTTGTTGTGGTGTGTCAGCACTTCAGTCAGAGGAGGATGAAACATCCTCAAATCCAGTTTTGATTTTCTTGGCCTTAGGCTCTACAAGTTCATAGTCCGAGTCTGTGTCAGCTGGCCTCTTGGAAGCTGATGCAGGTGGTTAAGTCTGAATATCAGAATCAGACTTGTAGTAGTCTGAACCATAGATTCCCGCATCTAGAGTCCCACTTGACTCTACAACTTCTTCCTCACCTTCATGAACACCAGCATCTACATTGACCACTGGGTCAACAGGGATCTGAACTTCCTCAACAAATGCAACCTCTTGCACGGGCTCATCAATAAGTTGTTCTTCTTCTTGTACATGAGGTATTTCAATTTCAACATCAACCTCAGCCTCTTGCTGATTCCCTTCATCTTGCTCAATATCCATTTCTTCTTCCTCGGATGACATATCTTCTTCTTCTAGATCAGGGTCAATATCCGGAATGAGGTCTTCTTCTTCGCCAATGACATGACCGAACAGGGGAATGTCAGCAATAAACCTGTTGGTTCTCTTGTTTGTACTTCTCATATAACTAAGAGTCTTGGCTAACATTTGATCGGACACAAAAGTGTGTCCACCTTGTTGAAGCTCAGGATGTAGGTGGTTGATGATAATTTGCAGGAATCTTGGATATGCAAGAAATTTCTCCTTCACTGCTCCTATCAGGTTGTCCTTTAACTGTCTGAATATTAAACTAGAGAAATTGTAGTTCCTGCCCTTGGTTAAACCCAGAATTGCTGAAGCCATTGTAATATTTGCTGAATCGAAGCCACCCTTTCTGATTGATAGGCAGTGAATGAACACATGCGCTATATATCTCCAGTGACTTGGCAGGGAGTTCTTGATAATCTGGCCACTTTTGAACTCATCAGGATGACCCATTCTTCTGAAGCATTCTTTGACGTAGAAGTTTGGAAACTCAGTTGGTGCAGCAGGGTCATCATTTAGGTGCAAGGCTTCTCTAACAGTTGCTTCAGAAAATGAAACCTCTTGATCATGAACAACAACCCTAATGTGCTCCACATTGTCAATGGTTATGATCTCTGCAGTCTCCCAGAATTGCCTGATTGAGGTTTCGAAGACAGGTATATTCTGACTGACGGCGAAGCTAATGTTGGATTTTGCCAGGAAGGTTAGGACTGGAACAAACTCTGCAGCCTTTGGATCATTAGCATCAAGAAAAGCACAGACATTGTGCCTCTTTACAAATAGAAGATCCATCCCTACAAACAAACATAATTCATCAAAGATTGACACTTAGAAGAATTTCAACAGAACCCCTGGTCGAAACCACTCATTCCAACACTTAGACAAATTTCTGAGACAACCCCTATCGAAATAACTAGATTCGATCGAAACAATACTTAGACATTTCAGAAAACTGCCTTATCGAAACTACTAGTTTCGATCGAAACAATAAGTTTCGATCAATACTTAGAAAGTTTCAGAGAAGTCTTATCGAAAGCAACTAGTTTCGGGCAAAGTGACTAGGACAAGTTTGGGTGTCGAAACTACTAGTTTCGATTGAAAACATGTTTTTAGTTTGAAAAACCTAATTTTTTTTTTAAAGATAAGCATCTTTTTATCGAAACTCCTTAGTTTCGATGCCTAAACCCTTGAACATACTTAACACGCCCAGAAACTAGATTCAAATAAGATATACAAACTCATATGAACATGAAACAGATAAAAGAAGGATTAAGAGTGGCATGTGAAAGTTGAAACTTCATCCAACCAACGATTCACAGATAAAACTGCAAATATATACACCAATATGTTAAAATACAGATATTGTAGATGATGTAATTAGTAAATAGAACCAAAACGACCAAAATTATGAAGATTTAGTCATCAATGACCTCAGAATTCAAGCCCTAGGTCTACATTTTGATCAGTCACACATATACGAACCAAAAACGTTACCTGATGAAGACGAAGACGGAGGATCAGGTGAGAAATACTGATTCGCAACTTAGACCGAAGGTTTGAGAGCTTGTGTGTGTGAGAGAGAAGGTATAAAATGATCGGAGACGGTAAAGTGAGGCTTGACGACGAAGATACTTGATTATGAACACATTTAATTTTCTCATGACGGTAATGACCAAAATGCCCTCTATCTAAACTACTAGTTTCGATGGGCAAACGAAGTTTCGGGTGATTTGGAGTTTCGATAGGTAAAGGATACTTTCGGCTTACTTTTGAGTTTCGATAGGCAAAAGATAGTTTTGACTGACTTTGGAGTTTCGATAGGCAAAGAACAGATAAAAAATAAAATAATAAAACATAAACTGTTCACAAGATATTTACACTTATCTTCTTGGAAAAGATCCAATATGAGATCAGATCCAGTCAGTCTCTTGAAACACTTTCTTTTGTAATCAGCTACTATGAGTACCTGAAGATAGTTGATATTTTTGCAAAGTAAACCCGGACATTTGCTTGTACATAGATTTCATGTGATTATAAGGTACCATTTAAGAAAGAAACAAGGTGTACCCCACATATTGAAATAAAATGGGTTTTGAAAAACTATCAATCCTTTCATCCTATCATCTCTTTCTGATTAACCAATGTACCATCTTAGTAATTTCAAAGTACCACCAAAAAAATAAGAAATCCGAGCGGATTATAAGATTTTAATATGAAAAATATCCAAGTAGATATTAAAAAGGTACGAACATTCTAGATCTTTGCGTAATCAAAACAGAAGAAGTCGTAAAATTATCCAAGCGGATAGAAAAATGTTGAACACCCGAGATCTTTGTGTAAACAAAACAGACGGAGTCCAATCATCCAAGTGGATGGGAAAAGGATGAACACCCGAGATCTTTGCGTAAGCAAAACATACGGGGTCATCGGTGGTAAATATCGTTACTTTGACGATCACTTGGCGTATGAATAGGAATTCAACACGTAAGACTGTATCTGATTGAATTGGTTTTCTTAGATATATAAAATGGGTTAAATGTTTCAATAATGGGTTCAAACACACAAGTATGAGATATGTTTTAGGTTTTCACACTACTTACAAGTTTTAACCATATGTAGGGCCTACCAGCTATACCTCAGTAAACACCATCGCTTTCGGTCCATTCCATGTCCAAGAGATGAGATCAGATACTATCATTTCCCAAAGGTCAGATTCAATTTTCCTGTAACAAAACCACTTGTAAGACTATATACAAAGCAATTCTTTTCAATTTTTGACGTATTAAATTCTTATTTCTCCCCAAAAATATTTGCTTGTAACTGAAAGTAACTGTACAGAAAAATAAAATCTTTTTGGAAATTTCTTGACAATTAATCATAAACATGAAACTCACTAATATTCACAAGGTTTACTGAAAGTTTTTCATGCCAAGCATCTCCACTAGTTGGGCAAATCTGGTAGAGTTAAAAGCCTTTGTGAAGATATCTGCGGTTTGCTTGTCGGTTTTAACCTCAACGATTTGAATATGCTTCTTTTCAACACAATCATGGATAAAAAGATGTTTGAGTTCAATGTGTTTGGTTTTGGAATGCTGAACTGGGTTTATATGGGGAACAACAGTGTTGTCACATAGAATGGGTGTCTCATGGAATGTGATCCCATAGTCAAGCATCTGTTGGTGTATCCATCTTACTGGGAACAACAGACGGCGGCGGCAATGTATTCGGATTCGGCGGTGGATTGGGAAACGGTGGATTGTTTCGTACATTGCCATGAGACAAGGCGGTTGCCAAGGACCTGACAACCTCCAGAAGTGGATTTTCGGTCTAAGTTGCATCCCCCGTAGTCTGAGTTTGAATAAGCCACAAGATCAAACAAATCATTTTTAGGATACCACATACCCAATTTTGGCTTATACTTTAAATATCTCAAAATCCGTTTGACAGCAGATAAATGAGAGAGTTTATGATTAGCCTGAAAGCATGTACACAAGCACACATCAAACATGATGTCGGGTCTGCTTGTAGTGAGATACATGAGAGAACCTATCATAGAGCGATAGAGGTGTTGATCAACCATTTCACCATCCAGATCGGGAGACAGATAATGTCGAACTTCCACGAGAGTTTTGACTGGGTGGGAATCAGCCATTTTGAACTTGGTCAGGATCTCTTTCACGTATTTCTTTTTATGGATGAGGATTCCTGACTCAGACTGATCAACTTGTAGTCCCAAAAAGAACTTCATTTCTCCCATAGAGCTCATTTCAAACTTAGAACGCATCACTTCTTCAAATTCTTTGCAAAGACGAGGATTGGTAGATCCAAAAATGATATCATCCATATAAATTTGCACCATGAGTGTATCCTTTCCATCCTTCCATTTGAACAAAGTTTGGTCAATTGCTCCTCGTGTGAAACCATTCTCAAGCAAATGCTTTGATAATGTTTCATACCACGCACGAGGTGCTTGATGAAGACCATACAAGGACTTGTCTAACTTGTAGACACGGTCTGGAAAGTAAGGATCAATGAAACCCGGTGGCTGCTTGACATATACTTCCTCTTGAGCTTTTCCATACAGAAATGCGCTTTTGACATCCATTTGATGAACAGTGAAGTCCATGTAGGCTGCATAGGCGAGAAACATTCTAACGGCTTCTAAGCGAGCCACTAGTGCAAAGACTTACTCAAAGTCAATCCTTTCTTCTTGATAGAATCCTTGAACCACCAGATGAGCTTTATTCCGAACCACAATTCCTACTTCAGCGTTTTTGTTGCGAAATACCCAACGAGTGCCAATTGGTACTTTGTTCTTGGGAAGATCTACCAGATTCCACATATTCAACTTTGAGAATTGTTGTAACTCTTCTTGCATTGCTTCCACCCATCTGTTCTCAAGCGAACCTGCTTTGATGTTCTTACGTTCAACTTGAGAAATGAAACACGAGAATATGTTGTTTTCCAATGCATCAAAGGCACTCCGGGTACGAACGCCCCCATTGAGTGGACCAATGATGTTGTCGGTGGGATGATTCTTATGAATTCTCAACTGAGGAATCTCATCTTCTTCCAAGACTTCTTCCAAATTTGTAATATTTTCAGCAGGAAGATCAGATACATTATCAATAGGATCTTCAGCAGGTGATTGTGGTGCAACATCTACTATTGGAATTGTGTTGTCTTCAACTGTTTCACTTGTTGCACCAAAACCGAAAGACTCCATATTGGATTCAGAATCAGCAGGTACAGGGATTTCAATATGAGCGGATGAGGAAAAACCTTGATCATTTATGTTCCCTAGATTGTTCACAGAGAAGTAAGGAATAGCAGGAGTTGATTCATTAAAGAGCTCAGGAAGATTAAATGACTTAAACAATGAATTGACATCAAAAAGCCAATTAGGACCGTCTCCTGCGTCCATATGATTGTTTTCATGCCAATTGATATCAATGGACTCCAGCACTGTCATTCTCTTCTTATGGTAGACACGAAAAGCTCGTTGATTGGATGAGTACCACACAAAATAGCATTCATCAGCTTTAGTTTCAAACTTGTTTAGCTGATCTGAAGTATTCAGCATTGTGCACACACACCCAGATTTTCTGAAGAAATCTATAACCGGCTTGCGTTTGTACATGATCTCATAAGGTGTCTTGTTGCAACTTTTGGTGATGAGAACCCGATTTTGCACAAAACATGCAGTGTTGCCCGCCTCAGCCTAGAAAGTCATGGGAAGCTTAGAGTCAACAATCATAGTTCATGCAACTTCAATTAAAGTGCGGTTTCTCCTTTCAGCTACACCATTTTATTGAGGAGTACGAGGTGGACTGAACTGCTGAGAAATTCCTTTGCTTTCACAGAAGGAATCAAGAGTGGCATTTTTGAATTCTGTTCCATGATCACTGCGGATAGTTTTCACACTTAGGTTGAAGAGGTTCTGAGAAGCAGATAGGTTTTCAAAATCTTTGGCGTCTCATCTTTCTTAGCTAGGAAGAACACCCAAGTAAACCAAGAGAAATCATCGGTTACCACTAAGCAGTACGACTTTCATCCAAGACTCATGACACTCACAGGACCGAAGAGATCTATGTGAAGTAATTGAGAGCAGAGTCAATGGAATTTGTGGTTTTAGGCTTATGAGAAGATTTGTGCTGTTTTCCCTTGGAACATGAAATGCAGTGTTCCACAGGAGAGAAATCTTTAAGAGGTAATCCAGTAACGAGGTTTCCTCGAATCAGTCGGTTCATAGCTTTGAAATTTACATGTCCCAACCTCTTATGCCACAGTAATGATTCATCTTTGAAAGTTTTTGAAAGAAAGCACAATTCAATGCTCGATGGGTTGTTCACATCCAAGCTGTATGTGTTGTATCTTTTGGGAGCACGCATGAGAATAAGTTCTTCTGGAATCACCACTCTTGACTTCAAGATTAGACATTCTCTTAAATTGAACAAGGCACATAAATCCTTTTCACAAATCTGAGAAACACTCATCAGATTGTACTTCAATTGAGGAACAAAGTTGATAAATTCCAGACTGTTTACACCGTTCGATACCGTTCCTTGTCCTTCAATCATCCCTCCTCTTGGATTGACATCAAAAGTTACATACTCTCCATCAATTCGATGATACTTTTGCAGCAAATTAAAATGACCAGTCATATGTCTTGAACATCCACTATCTACATGCCAAATGTTATCTCCTGTTCTTCTTGATTGACGCTATACACAACGAACCATTTAGACGTTTTGACCAATACCATTGCTATCAATAAGTTTCTTGTCAGGATAGGACATCACATTGGAATCATAATCAGAATCCTCCTTAGATGAAGCACGGTCATCAAATAGAACATTATTTTTAATTTTCCAGGTTCTTTTCAAATAATTTTTAGCATTTTTAATTCTTTTACTCCTAGATTTTCTACTGTGAGAAGGCTTAGACGATACATTTGAATTCAAGGAAATTTTGGGAGACGATTCTTCATTACAATCGGTGGTTGTCAATTTACAACTTTTTGAAACATGATTTGAAGCACCACAACTAAAACAAACTTTTTCACAAGATATCTTAGCCTGATAATTGTCATCACAAGATGAAGATGATTGTGATGTTGAGGCATCTAAACATGAGACGGTTCTCTCATCAATAACTTTGTCTTGAAGATGATGTTCTTCCTTTAATATGAAAAAGTCCATGTTGCTCATGGTTTCACGTGGTACGTCATTCACAATAATTCCTGCACTTTTAAACTTAGTAACACATGGCACAACATTCAAAGATTTAGGAACAAAAGGCAAAGCATTTTTAAATTTAGAAATATCACATCAACAGGCATAGAATCAAAATACAAGTTTTCAACGTGTTCACAAATATCTGGTTTTGACACGGACATATTATTACATTCATCCGACTCAAGTTCATTTAAAACATTTCTAACATTGGAACTCTCATCACAATCATCATAGGAAGTTACACAATCTGATTCTGCACATGAAGCAAAACTGTCAGAATCAGAGGACGTAATACAATCATCAAGAGATAAAGTGCACACAAAAGGGTAGGAACATGAGCAGCGGGCATGTCAGCAAATCTACCTGATTTGGAATAAGGTGGTGGATGGGAATTATAACCAAGACCCTCTATGCCTTTTCTGTTAAATTGTTTATCAATTATACCAAACAAAATTTTCTGATCCATATCCATGTGGTCAACTTGTAATTTAGCCTTTTCTAACTTTTGGACTCTTTCACTCAAAATTTTATTATTAATGGTTTGAGTATTAAGTTTCAAAATTAAAGAACGGTTTTCACCAGAATTATCATGAATTTTCTTTAAGTATAGTTTCTCATTTTTGGTCACAGAGTCATACATCACCTTAATATGATCTCGTTCATCAATCAAAGCTTGATTAATGAATCTATATTTTTGAATTTCATTAAGCAAGATCTAGCATTACAAAGTTTAGAAATAACCTCAGCAGGCACAGCAGTGAGATCCTCGGCAGGTTCAATCATGACACACTTGCCCTTGTCCTCTACATCAACCATCAAGGCTTTATCAGCACCTTCCTCAGCTTGTTCTCCCCAATAATAGTGTCCATCAGCTTTACACACAAGAGCTGTGGAACTTGAAGAGGTATTTGTCTTGGGAGGATTAGCAGCTTGTTTTCCAGAGGAAATCTTCTTTTCTTGCTGATCCTTGGAGGACGACTCCTTGCAGTTTCTGGCAAAGAGACCCAGCTGATCACAATTGTAGCATCTCACCTTCTTGATATCAAACCCAAGTGTCTTCCCCTGTTTGAATCTAACTAAACAAGTCCTTTTGATGAATCTTTTGGCTCTTAAGGTCAGCATGGCCATACACCCATCAATGTCCATTTTCTCCAAATCATCAGGATTGATCTGCTCTAAGTCTTCAGGTTGAAAGCTAACCGGTGTTAGGTTTCCAGAAATCAGTGCATCATAGCATGGCATGAAAGCAGTCATGATTGGGACATATTCATCAGGAATCATGTTAATGGACTTCTGAGGAGTAGAGGAACTGGTAGGTTGAATTGCAGCAGCAGAAGGAGGAACATCAGTATGAAAGTATGGGATACTGGAAGAGCTTGATCCAGCAATAAGAGATGTGTTTCCAGACTGCTTTGTTGGAGTAACTGCTCCTTTCTTGAACTCAATCTCATAAGATTCAAGGATACTGTAGACTTCTTGTTGAGACAGAGCACTCAGATTCTCAGTCTTCTTGATCATGATACGATAAATATTCCATTCCTCTGGAAGAGCATCTAGGAGTTTCTTATTTAGCTCCAGAGTAGGGTACTCAACACCGATTACTCTCAACCTAGATACGATGCTTGAGAAACGGTTGATCAAATCAGACATTAATTCACCTCTGACACTGCTGAACATCTCATACTGCTTCTTGATCATATCTCTCTTACTTTCCCTGACATCAGCACTTCCCTCAAATCTGGAGCACAAGGGTATCCATAAGTCTTTGGTAGTGGTGTACTCAGTAAAGATGTTGAAGATATCCATAGGAAGAGCCATAGCAATAGTCCCATAAGCCTTGTTGTGTCGGGTAATCAAAGCAAGATCCTTCTCATCATATTCAGCTACTGTCTTAGGACGTTGAACATCAACAGTAGTGATAACAGGCTTGTGAGGACCATCAGTGACAGAGTTCAGTAAAGTATGATCATGAAATTGGAAGAAAAGCTTCATCTTCTTTGTCCAGTCATCAAAGTCCCTTGTAGACACAAGTGCAGGTGGTTTGTTTCTTCCAGAGTACTCAGTTGAACTTGAAGTTACCATAATATCAGGAATCAAAACTAAAACAGTATCTAGTTTCGGGTGAGTAACCTTGATTGAAACTACTAGTTTCGATAGAGAAATACTTGATCGAAACTCCTAGTTTCGATTGAAAAAAAGATGTCTGAAACTTATAGTTTCGATTGAAGAACAGATCCCGAAACAACTAGTTTCGATGAAGAATCACTTGGTCAAAATAAGCAAAATTCCCGTAAAAGCAACTAGTTTCGATTACAACTAGTTTTGATGTTCAGGTTTCGATTGAAAAGCTGCACACAGTAGTTTCGATGAGAACAAGACAAACAAAGCTAGTTTCGATTGTACCTCTACCAGACTGGGTGCAGACAGAAAGATTCGATGATCAACAGAATGTTCCCCCTAGTAGTTTCGATGTCTTCTTCCTCAAGTTGGAAAACCTCCATTGATGATAAATCTCAGAAATCAATATCTTCAAAATAACAATCCAATCCAGCAAAAAGTCTCGTCAAAAGGTCATGATTGCAAATCCAACCTCCGATTTTGAAACCATTATCAAAACACGTCGGAAATCGATGAAACAGTACCGATGGCGATGAAACAGTGCTCGTAGAGTCCAGATACAGAAAACTTCAATAAAAACGCATTAAACACCTAGAATCGATCACAAAACCTTGATAATACTCAGAAACAAGAGCATAAAGCTCTGATACCAATTGTAGGTCCAGATTTCAACTTGAAATCTCACAGATGATCGATTCTCCACACACAAAGGCGGAAAAGTGTGTATGTGGGTGAAACAAAGGATAGAAACAAATTTTGGTGAAGATAATAGGCTAAACACACTCACAATCAATACAAATTTGATATGAAATTGTAAGAATATGTATCAAACAAGTACAGAAGATGTATCGATTGAAGAACAATGTGAAAGAGAAATTCAGGGTTACAGCCGCTACTCACACCCTAAAATTCTCAAACTAGGCTATTTATAGTAAGTCAACAGGTATCGAAACTATGCCAACCGAAACGACTAGTTTCGGTTGAGCATTTACAAGTGATTGACTAACCTGTTGAAACTTACTATCTATCAAAACTACTAGTTTCGATTGAAGAAACTCAATCGAAACTAAGTAGTTTCGATGGCCCAGACTTAGCTAATTAAAATAGTAAATTACATAAACTGAAATTACAAATAATGAAATGACAGAAAGTAAACTAAGCTAACATTGTTCAAGATACAATAATGACAACAGGTTATACAGAAAAACATGTCTCTACTATTGATTCTCAAGCTTATGATTTAGACATTTCATTGGTAGCTCTGAGAGTTAGAATATGAGCTGGTACATCTTTTGCTAGTCACAGAAAATAAACGAGAGGATAGAACTATTGTGAGGGGTACGAGTTATGCACGGTTAGAGCTTGAAAGAAAGAGAGTCTTTAATAGGCATACCCATGTTTTCCAAAAGTTAGATCCATTTAGACTGGTTGAATTATAAATCTATTGAACGTTGCAGAACTTGGGGAGTCATTTGCTATTTTTGGATTTCATGGCCTGTTTCTGAATTTAATATGATGTTCTTACATTCGTGTGATTACTAAGGTGGATGTATTGCTTTGGGCTTTACTTAGGTGTAGGTCCCTCCGGGTGAGTGTGTCGGATCGAAAACGTGTGAGAATGTAGCCTAGTAAACAAGTGCGGAATGCCAGTTACTAGGTGGAACAATGTGTGAATGAAAGTATAACAATCAACACAAGGATGTACTAATAAATACACGGTCTATTGATATCATAGTGTTTCAAACAAGTACAGATACAAATGGAAAGACGTCTAGACTGATACAATATTGATTTGTGTGTACTCGTGTGTGGAATTACATCTGTGTTCAAAATGAAACAAACTATGCTATTTATAGACATGGTCCATGCGTACTTAGCAAGTACGCATGACCAACCTTCATGCGTACTTGTCTAAGTACGCATGACCATTGTACTTGGCAAATACGCAGGAACACATCCTTGCGTATTTGTTTAGTACAATATCATAATATGTAGGATCGGTAAATACAAGATGGTTCTTTTCTAGTTGAGATTGGCGAAAACAATCACAACTAAGCAATGTAAACAAGTAAGCACGAAGAATACTGATAAATGCAATTTGTATTAAACTTCAATGGTTACAAGATTACAAAGAAAACTCTAGGAAAGCACACTTGTACAATGAATGAATACAATAATTATATAGTAACTTAGAATCAAGACAGACCCTTGATTCTAAGGATCAGATCGAACACAAGCCGCTGATCTTGTATAGAAGCTATACTACACATAAAGACGACAGATACTACAATGGTTAACTTTACTCAAACATCTTCATAGGCATCATTGCTTGGATACATGGAAGAAGAGCATTGTTGTCTTTTATTGTCTTCACCAGTGACATTCTTTCTACATGGGGTGTGTCAGAGTTGCAACAAAAAGTTGTCAGTGAAAAGTTGCTTCAGCAGCAACGATTGATCTTCATCGGCTTTGGCTATCAGCAGCATTGTTGATAATCCGCATCAAGACTCAACTATCCAGAGCTTCTGATGATTTGCTTATCAGTAGCATTAAGTGTTTGATGCTGCTGAGAAGCCTATCCGCAGCAACTCTGGTCTTCAGCAGATAAGGTTGTCCGCAGCAGAAATGTTCATCAGCAGGAGAACAACTATCCGCAACAGACAAGCTTATCTGCAACAACTTGTTGGTCAGCAGCAAAACTGTGAGTCCGCAGCAGTTGTACTTAGAGAATTTTGTAGCCATCAGTCTTTATTTCTACAAACTCCCCCTTGACTGATGCTACCAAAACACTGTTACGTCTTTTGTTGCTGAAGCATGTGCATGTTAGAAACTATTCTTGCAACCTCATAGCCTCTAGGGTCCTTGCTAGGATTTTCAAGAGGAAGCTCAGACAGAGACTTGATGTCTTTGCTTGGCATCTTAAAAATAGCCTTGCTAGAGCATCTCATCTGTTGATAACTGTTATTGTGAATTCATCCTTAGCAGCATTGTAGGACCAACTAGTGAATGGAAAGTGGGATTGGATAAGTTTAGCATCAATTACTACATCTTTGCTAGGATTGAAGTGATGTTTGATCACTAGCTGCCTTCCACCTTAATTCTCTGGCTCATGAGCTTCACCAATCTCCATAATTCTTCTAAGTTCAGAATCTGGGAGTTGCATTACCTCATCAACTGATTTGTAGATTGATCTCTTTACTTCTGCACTTCCTCTGAAAACTTCAAACCATTGATCTTGATTGATGTAGTACCAAATAACAATTTCTCTTATGTCTTCTGGTGTAGCAGTAGGTTTGGTTTTCTTCTTGGGAGGCTGTTGATGAGGGGGAGCTGGGTTGGAGTGTTTGGAATTTTTGGGTGGAGAGGAGGGAGGTCTAGAAGGGAGAGTGGAAGGTTGTTGGATAGAGGAAGGGGTGGATGAGGGAGTAGGCTTGGGTTTTTTTGGTTCTCTGTCTTCAGCTTGAGTGATCACCCTTTTCTTGGAGCCTGTTTTCCCCAATATTTCTTCCTCTTCCTTCTTTGCTTTGAAGTACAAGGCTTGTAGGTTCATGAAGCTCATGGGACCTAGCCCTTTTCCAATTTCTCCTCTAGCCTTTAGGAAGTCCATCATGACCTTCCTTTCTTCATGGGTCCTAATATTAAAAGTAATGGTCTTCTTGGTTTTATGTTTGGCCTTTTCTTCTTCTTTTTCAGTCATTTTCTTATTTGCTAGTTGACCTTGCTGACCCATGAAAGCTCTGTGGATTTCTATATTTGAGAATTTCTCAAGGTATTCTGCATCCTCACCTTGAGAAATCAGAGCTTCTATCCACTCCTTTCTCATTTTTTGGCTAGTTTAGAGTCAGTTATTCTGAACTTTGCCTCCTCTTTCCTTTTCTTTTCTCTCTCCTCTTCTTCTTTATTTAGTTGTTCCTTCAGCTAAAGAGCTAGAGCTTTATCTTCTTGTAATTGAGTAGCTGTAGAAATTTTAACTTTCAAAGCATCCAGTTGCCTAGCATGCAACTGGATCTATTATTCTCTGAGGAGAATGGTAGCTTTTCTTTCTTGAATCTTTCTAAGCTCTGCCATCTCCTCTTCTTCTCTTTCCCTTCTTCTTTTCTCCCTTTCTCTCTTCTCCTTCATTAGTCTCTCTTCTTCTTCCTCTGTCATGAAGCCCTTCCCTTTGTCTTTGTTGGATGCCTCTGCTTCAGCTTCATGGAACACAACAGCAGATGTAAGAGATGCTGTTGGGATCTCTGCTTTAGCTTCATTGGTAATTTGACGAACAGACAAAAGAAGGACACTTTCTTCAGTTTCTTGCCATTCATATCCAGTCACTGCCTTCCACTCTGCCCTCACCTTCTCTTTTTCTCTTCTTCTGGATTCTTCTTCTGTGTTCAGGATGACAGTTGGTGAGGAAGGAATGGATAGTTCTGAGTCGGAGTCATCCGATGCAAGTCGTCCCTCCTTTTCAAGATAAGCTTTGATTATTTTGATCATTGCTTGAATTTCTATGGAGTTGACGTTGCAGATGTGTGTTCTGAGCTCAAAGACCTTGTGTAGGAAGTCTGAATTGAGAAGTAAGATCTCATGTATGTTGTTGATTGAGAAAGATGATCCATCACTTAAGAAGAATTTAAAGCCAGAGGACCCGGTGCTTGACCATCCTTGCACTTCTAGGCCCCTGACTACTTTATTGTAGAAAAATCTTCTCCAACATAGAACTTCTTCTTCTGTTAAAGCACTGCTCCTGATCAAGTCAAGTCGTGGAGCCAGTCTTTGTTTTGATGTTGTTGAAGATTATGCATGGTGTTCTGGGTAAGCCACCTTGTTTGCTTCTTCTAGGAGCCTTTCAAACCAGGGTAGATTATCCTCCATCAAGACATAGAACCTGTCGATTGCAAGTTCTGTTGAGAGATCTTTTGAAGTGTTGATGCAGCTTGATAGATACAGTTCAAGAACCTGAAGTGGATTCAGTGTATTCCAGTTCAGCTCTTCTACTCCACCAAACTCCCGTCCAATCCAGAATCTCTCAGATAGACCATCATACCCCCAAGATTGAATTGAGTCAAATTATAGCTTATTTGCAGCCGGAGTGAAATGAGGGCCAATGGTCTGTCTTGATATGGCTGCAGCAGCAGGAAGTATGCTGAATGATGAAGGAGTGTCTTCATTTTGACTTTCATTCTTCAACACCTCATCAACAGCTCGGACAACTAACTTCCAATCCTCATTGATATCTTCCTATTCATCCACTGAGTCTGGCAAGTCATGGATTTGAACAAAAGCAGGTTTGAAGAGAGAACTTTGAAAAACAGTCTGCTCTTGTATCCATTCTTCGAGGTTGTCAGCATCATCTTCCAAGGTAACTATCTCCCCCTTTTTGGTTGCATCAGTGCATAGAGATTCATCAGTTTGAGTGCCCACTGATACAAGGGAGGGAGTACTCACTCGAGGGCATTGATGGGCTTCATGCATAGAGACTTGGTGCCGTAGTTTGGACACTTCAGCCTCTAGCATTGCCACCCTGACAGTCAATTCCAAATTATGAAGTTTCAGTCTGTCCTCATCCACAGTTGTGGAATCCTTGGAACAAGATGGGACCTTAGGCCTAGCCTTTGCATCCCCATCACCCTGGTTTTCTTGGCACCTAGGATTCCTCTCAGTGAAGAGTGTTTCAAGAGAAACATCCTCACTGTGAGTTGACGTGGCTAGGGTCTTAGTGATGTTATCACTGTCCTCCTGGTCAATTGATGTACCAGGAGTAGTGATAGCCCTTTCCACATTCACTCTATCATCATTCCCAGAGTGAACCTTCTTAGGTGATGAACATGGGTTGGGTGCATTAGCAGCCAAGTCAATCAATACCTCCGAAATAGTGGTAGTTGGAGAAGGTATATCATCTTAACTAGGTGCATCTTCACTTAAGTTCAGAGAAGAAAAATAATGATATGGCTCAGTAGGTTGTTCTATGGATCCGGGATGTGATCCTGATCCTAATAGAGAAACTTCCAGGGAAGTCTCTTTAATGGTTTGGCTATCCCTATTGATATTCTCATCAGAATGATGGGATTCTGAATGAGGGCTTTTAGGTTGGGATTGGACCTGTGAGACAAGAATAGAAGGAGTCTTCTTGCTCCTTTTTTTGGTATATTTTGCCGCAACTGAGGCCCTGTGTTCCAGTTGGGAGGTGATTACATCCAAAAGAGGTGTAAGTAGTTTTTTTGCATGTGCATCCTTAGTAGTATGCACAGGGGTTCGAACAGTGGAAGCAGTTTGTTGTTAAGGTTTTGAAGTGGAGGGTGTGGGATCAGTATCAGCTGGGGTTGTTAAACTGTCACCATGGGTTCTTTGTATGTTCATCATTGTACATAACAATGTAACATTGACCCTTGAGAACTTTTTGGAAACAGTTCTCATGCTTTGAAAAATATTATTTTTATGACCCAGCATAAGATAGATTCTTGCAGGTTTTGAAAGATCTTTTAGTTCATTGTTGAAAACCTCCTGCAAGAACCTTGGGTACATATAGAATTTCTACTTTGCACCTTCTTGAAGGTTATATCTCAAACCTTCAAAGATGAGATGTGCAAAGTTAAAACCTAGGCCAGTGACCATACCAGGGAAAGCAGACGCAAGTGCAGAGCTCACTTGGTGTCATCCACTTCTCTTCTGGGATATGCATTGTAGAAGAGTGTGGCATAGAAACTTCCATGGAGGGCCCATCAGCGCCTTTTCAATTGTGTACTCATTCTGATTTCCAGTGTACCCTATGGATACAAAGGTCCTCATATACTCTTCCTTTGAGTATGAAATGGCGGCACCCTCGTCCTGAAGCTTGAGATGTTTTTAGAGGGTAGCTTCAATGATGGTGATGACTTTGCCATCCACCGTAGCTTGGATTTGGGGACTCCCCTGTTAGGTAGAGTATACGGTGGTGTTCCAAAAGTCATCCATATGAGGGATGTATATGGTGGGGATGACGGTTAATGCATAGTATAATTTTGATCGACAGATAAAATCGATCATGTCATTGAAACCCTCAGACTTCTTGCCTTTGACTAGGTATGCGGTGAGATTGTGGTAGGGTGAGAACTGGTCATCGGGCTGGTTTATGTCAACCTCTGCCATTGTTGTTGGGTTTGGAGGGAAGGAGGAAGGTTTTTGAAAGGTGGTTAAGTATGGAAGGCTTTGAATGTGGTGAATGCTTGAGAGAAAATAATGAGAGTTAGGTTGAAATTGAATGTGAAGAGGTTATGGAGAAATTTGATTTGTGTTATAATGACAGAGGAGGGAAAAAGCAAACTTACTTGTACAGTACAACCTTATTCACTTTTCACTGTTACAGCTGTAAAACACTACATCAGTCATGGTAAAGACTGAAAGTACTTTTTACACTGGGTAAAAGTTAATTTGGACTTATTTTTACCCATCCGCAGCAAACTTGGTTGCTGCGGATGGATAAGCCTATTCGCTGCAAACTTGGTTGCTGCGGATGGTTAAGTCTGTAAGCAGCAAACTCAATTGCTGCTGAAGGATGCAAAGACCCGCAGCAAAGATGTTGCTGCTGACTGCCTTAAAGCTATCTGCAGGAAACTTGTTCCTGCTGATAATTTAAAGCAGTCAGTGGCTAATTCTTTGATGCTGGAGATTAAACCTGTCAGCATGATAACTTTGTTTGCTACTGACTGATAGCTTTTATTTACAATAAAAGACAAACACATTTACAAAACAGATTTTAGTCAAAGTTCATCATACCTATGGATTCAACTAAATATCTAAATCTAGCTTCATAAAAAGGTTTTGTGAATAAATCAGTATATTGCCCATTGGTATGAACTTTGGTTAAAATAATTCTCCTTTTCTCAGCTTGATCTCTTATGAAATGATACCTGATGTCAATGTGCTTTGTCTTGGAGTGCTGCACCGGATTAATATAGCACTCATGTTGTCTATGTGAATGGGAGTGGCCATGAAAGTCATCCCATAATCTAGCATTTGGTTTTGTATCCAGATGACTTGTGTACAGCAACTTGAAGCCGCAATGTATTCTGCTTCTGCTATAGAAGTTGATACACATGTTTGCTTCTTGCACTACCATGAAATCAGTCTTCCTCCCAGAAACTGACATCCCCCTGATGTGGACTTTTTGTCCAAGTTGCATCCCCCATAGTCACTATCAGTGTATGCATACAAATTGAACTTTTCATTTTTAGAATACCATAGCCCAAGTCTTGGGGCTCCCTTTAGGTATCTGAAAAATCTCTTGACAGCTTGAAGATGTGTGTTCTTTGGAGCTGCTTGGAATCTTGCACAAAGGCATACTGCAAACATGATATCTGGCCTTGAAGCAGTGAGATACATGAGTGACCCTATCATTGCACGGTATTGATGTTGATTAGTGTCTTGACAATCTTTGTCTAGAGTAAGTTGATGGTGCACTTACATAGGAGTTCTTACAGCAGTGCAGTCAGCCATTTTGAATCTTTCCAAAATGCTCTTTACATATTTGGATTGGCTTATAAAGATTCCATTTGGAACTTATTTGACTTGAAGACCTAGAAAGAAGTTTAGTTCACCCATTGAGCTCATTTCAAACTTTGAGTGCATCAGGATCTCAAAGTCTTTACACAACTTCTTCCTTGTTGATCCAAAGATGATTTCATCAACATAGATTTGTACCAGTAGGATTTCTCCCCCTTCATCTTTGATAAACAAAGTCTGGTCAATGACACCTCTTCTGAAGTTGTTGCTTAGCACATATCCAGCCAGAGTTTCATACCAGGCTCTTGGAGCTTGATGTAAGCCATAAAGAGCTTTGTCTAGTTTGAACACTTTGTTAGGATGTGCAGGATCTACAAAGCCTGGAAGCTGTTTGACATATACTTCCTCGCCAATCTTCCCATACAGAAAGGCACTCTTTACATCCATTTGATAAACCATGAAATTCTTGGATGTAGCATATGCCAGGAAGATTTTGATGGCCTCCAGCCTGGCAACAGGAGCAAAGACTTCATCATAGTCATTTCCTTCTTCCTGAGTGTAGCCTTGAGCTACAAGTCTGGCTTTGTTCTCGACGACAATGCCTCTCTCATCTTGCTTGTTCCTGAATACCCATCTTGTGGCAATAGCAGTTTGACCAGGTGGAAGATCAATAAGTTTCCAGACATCCTGCCTCTTGAATTGCAGCAACTCTTCCTACATTGCCTCAATCCAACTGCTGTGTTTCAGAGCTTCATCTATCTTCGTGGGTTCTACCTGAGACAAAAAACAAGAAAACAGACATATATTGGCCTCATGAGATTTGCTTCTTGTTTGAATTCCTTGATGAACTTGTCCAATGATGTTTTCCAGAGGATGTTCCTCGTTGATTCTTTGTGCTGGAACAACATCCAATCGAATCCCTAGCTCAAGATTGCTTTGATTCTGATAAGGAAACTCTTCATTCATGGTTGAAGAATCTTCAATATCAACAGAAGCGTTAGAATTATCAGCACCAGCATTATCAGAATTATCAGCAGCAGCATCAGCATTATTAGCAGCAGCATCTGCAGCAGATGCCTCTACAGCGTTTATAAATGAGTCTTCATTTAGATTTTCATTTTCAGAGAGGCTGCTGCTGGTGGAATTTGAGAGTCTGGTTTCGACTTCACTTGCTTCAATAGCTTCCACAACAGATGGAGGATCAATAGATGGTCTTTTCCGTCTGATAGAGGGTCTAGGAAACTCCAATCTGTAGTTAGAGGAAGAAGTGGAAGCTGGTGCTTTGGAGGAGGTAGACTCCATATTTGAGAATATGAGCGGCTCAAATACCTGTGTGAAGGAGTCTATATCAAAGAGCTAGTCTGGGCCTTTTCCCTATTCACATGCAATGTGTTCCCTACATTCCACATTGGCTGATTCTTCCACAATTCTTGTTCTTGAACTAAATACACTATAGGCCTTTGATTGAGAGGAATAGGCCACAAAATATCCTTCATCAGATTTGGCACCAAACTTAGAAAGAACCCCATGTGTGATAAGAATTGTGCATGGACATCCAAAAGGTTTTAGAAATCCAATGTAGGGAATTCTTCTAAACCAGAGTTCATACGGTGTCTTGTTGAGAGGCTTGACAATGAGAACTCTATTCTGCACATAGCAAACTGTACTGAATGCTTCTGCACAGAATGTGAGAGGCAGTTTTGAATCAGCCAACATTGATCTTGCTGATATAATTAGAGTTCTGTTTCTTCTTTCAGCAACCCCATTTTGTTGAGGAGTTCTTGGAGCAATGTATTGTCTTTTTATCCCCTTGCTCTCACATAAACAGTTTAGAGTGTGGTTCTTGAACTCTATACCTTGATCACACCTTATGATTTTCACCTTTTGATTTCTTTGATTCTCAACTCGAAGAATGTAAGATTTAAAAATCTCAGCAGTTTCATCTTTTGTTCTCAAGAAGTATACCCATGAAAATCTAGTATAGTCATCGGTAATCACCAGACAGTATGACTTCTTACCCATTGACATGACATTTGTAGGACCAAAGAGATCCATATGCAGCAGTTGTAGAGGAGTGTCATTTGAATTCAATGTCCTGGGCTTGTGAGAACTCTTGTTTTGCTACCTTTTCAAACATGCAATGCAATGATCTTCAAGTTGGAATGCTTTGTCAGGAATCCCTCTGACAAGATTTTCCTTCACCAACTCGTTAATGGTTTTGCTATTGACATGGCTTAATCTCATGTGCCAGAGATCTGATTCATTAACTGATGCCTTTGATAGAAAACAAGATATGATACCAGATGGAGTGACCTCATTCATATCAAGCACATATAGGTTTTCTTTTCTCTGAGCAGTCAGTAGTATCTTCTCTGGAGGAGGTTTGCTTAAACCAGGGGATAGGACAAAGAATTCTTTATCTATGAAAAGCATCCAATGCTTCTGATCACAGACCTGAGAAACCCTCATGAGATTGAAATCTAATTCTTTGACATAGTTTACTTTTTCAATACTCATTCTTTCATTGGACACAGTTCCTTGTCCAGTAATAGATCCTCCTTTTGAATCACTCCCAAATACAACATATCCTCAATTGAAGTGTCTGAAGTTGGAGAGGATGGATATGTTGCCTGTCATATGCATAGAACAACCACTGTCTACAACCCAGGTGTTATTCTTATGACCTGGCTGTCCCTGCACATTAGAGAGATCTAGTTAGAGGGAGAAACCCAAGAACTTGCAAACTTGGATAAGTATTTCCTTGGATTAGCAGCATCAGTTAGAGCCAATGATAATGCTTTGAGGGCTAGAGACTGGGATCTTGGCTTTCCATTGCTGATTTGGTGGTTTTCCAGATTTCTTTGTTCTATTAACAGCTGATGTTACTTTGGCTGCTGACAAATTTGCTTGATCAGCAGCAGATTTTGCTACTGAGGACTTTGGCTTATCGGCAGCAGATTTTATTATTGCTGATGGTTTTACTTGAGCAGCAGCAGGTTTCTTTGGTTTCTTTGGCTTTATCTGATCAGCAGCATTTTTGCTGGCTACTGATGGTTTCACAACAGATGTCTGCCTGTCCTTCTTTACCTTGCTAATAGGCTTTTGTTTAAGAGGGGCTTGATGAAGAATCTGATTGAAAGGATTAAATTTACAATTTGCAGCAAAGTGGTCTGATTCACCACAGATGATGCAAGACTGTTGAGGTTTTGGCAGATGCTTCCTTGGTGGGGATAGAGTGTCTCTGAATTGAGTTGCTTTGGCTTCAAAGCTTCTTACCTTTTTGTTCTTGCTTGTCTTCTCAAAAGCATGTTGTTTTAAGTTTCTTTGTTGCTGAAGGAAGTAGAAGCAGGTGCTGGCAATATGGTCGTATTTTGTCACACCCCGACCGATGGCGGAATCATCGAGGCGGACAATAGAATGATTGTTCAAACGCACATGATAACTAAAAGGTTGCATAATTCATTAATTAAATTTAAAGACAACAAGATTCAAATACAATACATTCCAAATAACCTAGTCTAGTTCAAAACATTGATTTATTTAACTAGGTCCATAGTTCTTAAGTGGAGAAATCTTCGGCAAGTACTCACATATCCAAACCTGAAACATTATTTAAATCAAATGTCAACTAAAAAGTTGGTGAGTACATAGGTTTAATAATTCCGGTAAATAGTAGTTGTAAATCATTTTGCAACTCATTGTTTATCTTGTTAAACATAGTATGTATGATGTATCATTTATTTAATCACAATTCAAACCGATATGTTTGAATATAACACGCTTGAACATAGCACAACAGCTAAGTCCGGTATGTTTGAATATAGTTACCCACTATATCCGATATGTTTGAATATAACACGTGGTTATATCCGAGTATGCAGTAATAAACACCCTAACCGGGTGGGCTGGTCAGGCACAATAGATCTATCAATATTACAGTTGGTTGTCTTGTGTTTAAATGTATGTACATCCAAAGAATAAGCATATAGTCTCATGTATAACACGTATAAACAATTTGATTGAGTAGCATGAAATAATGTTTCACCCCAAAGTATGTAAAAATGTAAAATAGGGGCTATGTAACTCACCTTGCAAGCGGGTATTTTTCACGCGTGTAGGTGATAAAGATGTTGAAGTCTAAGCACGTTGAAACCCTATGTAGATAAATGGGTATTATTGTATGTTTACATGTGCGTATTAGTATTCAATTGTGTATAAGTTTATGATAGCATTCCTCAGTGGTATTAGCATAGAAGTTGGTCCAGATTTACTTGAAATTACTGATTTGATCAAAACTGTTTTATAGATGTGACAGGTATCGAAACTATGTTCAATCGAAACTACTAGTTTCGATTGACCATTTATAAGTGATACACAGGCTGTTGAAACTACCAACTATCGAAACTACTAGTTTCGATTGATCATTTATAAGTGATATTCAGGCTGTCGAAACTACCATTTATCGAAACTACTAGTTTCGATTGATCATTTATAAGTGATACACAGGCTGTCGAAACTACCATCTATCGAAACTATTAGTTTCGATTGACCATTTACTCAATCGAAACTAAGTAGTTTCGATGGCCCATACTTTAGCAAATAAAACAGTAACATTAATTTGTCCGGTAATCGATGGCTTGGAGTTGTGACTTCGATTGGTTCAGTTTGTCTTATGATAACAGAAGGTAAAGAAACGAAGTTGAGGATTCTTACGTGGTCGTGAAGGGTCTGGTTGGCAAGGCTTTTAGTTCGAAAATACCAAGAACTTGAATTCCAGAATTCGAGTTGAATTGAGCCTTATAATCTGGTCACAGCTTCACACAGGTATGGCGATTGTAATGGTGCCTTCAATTTGGAGTGAGATTGGGTGAAGGAGGGGTCGCGAGCTCGAGCAGGTCCGACTATGGCTATTTATAGCCGAGCTTGATTTCTTTGTTAAAACGTGCAATTGGGCACGTTCCGACACTAGTCTGGACGAGACGAAACTATCCAGACATTCAACATGCGTGGAGGTGGTCTGTCGGGTGTGAATTCGAAAGTGGGTTTCTCGGCCACCAACAGGATCAGACGATCCTTATGTTGGGGAGACCAATTGGTCGGGGGTTCTTGTTCGCTTGGGAGAGACGAGCTCAGGGATGCCTGTAGCGGCTGTCGAGGTGCAGGGGACAGCCCTGTCGGGGGTTCGCTGGAAAATGGCTTTACCCGCCGGACCAACGAAGGGGGTGACCGGATAAACGATTTGGGAATTGGCAGTTTTAGTCCCTGGAGTTTGGTTTGACTTAAATTAGCCCTTGAAAAAAATACCGATGGGTCCTTGTAGTTTAAATTGTCCAGAAACAGCCCCTCAACCGATTTCAGTTTTAAAACCTTCTAGTTTGATTAATTACAAAACAACCCCTGAACTTTTATTTAAATAAATTAATTTAATTTCTTTTAAATCGAATAAATTTAAAATGTTTTTATAAACTTATTTTATTCTTTATTATTATAAATAATTTTTATAAAAGTTATTTATCTTATTTAAATAGTTTATTTTATTAAATATACAACTTTTTAACTTTAGATTTTTATATAAAACTTTATATTAATTTTAAAATTTATAAAATTCTAATTAGTTTAAATCCGTAAAATAAAATACCTATTTGTATAAAACCAAATAAAACTCTAACGCTTTATTAAAATAGAGAATGATTACACGATAATTATAATACAAGTGCGAGAACGAAAAATCCGAAACGTCACATATTTTCCACACAAAAAGCATGATTCAGCGAATTTGTCCCTTTTGAAGTACACACAATCTCTTCTCTTGAACAAATCTTTAAAATTCCAGGGATGAGCTTTGTTGTGGTCAAAAGTGGCTTCCTCCAATGTCTTTTGAACATATGGAGGTCTCTCTCCAGGTGCATGACAGATGTCAAACACCTTCCTTGGTTGGATGGATTTTTATTGGGGATTGGAGGAGGTAGAAGACTGTCCCTTTTCAACAGTTAGCTTTCTTCCTTGTGGAGGATAGCTGATTTTTATTTGGTTGGTATGCTGAGGTACTGGTACTGTTTTTGAAGGGATGAAAGGGCTTGGATTGTTGGCTTTAATGACTTCACAGGTAGGTGGTGATCGAGCTGCATTGGTTTCAGTGGACTCTGAGAATGTTGACTCAGACTCGGATGAAGTAGTGCATTCTTTCACAGGGGTTTCTTGGACAATCGGGTCAATATTTCGGTCAGCCATACCAAGGTTGGAAACATTGAAGCTTGGTTCATGAAAGGCTACATAGTCGGCAGGTGGTGCAAAAGTTTTGAACTGGTCAGCATGGTACCCCAGACCAGTCTTTACTTTGTTATGAACTTGAACATCTAAAAGTCTTTGTGGTTTTTGGATGCAAACTCAAATTTTTCAACATGAACTTTCTGTTCTGCCAATTCTGCTCTGGTAGCTTTTAATTTGTCCAATAGATCATCAATCCGAGTTTCAAGGTTTGTTTGTTCATGTTTTAATGATGAAATCTCTTTCTTTAAGCTGTTAATCTTTTCTTTTATAACTGTTTTCAACCTTTTTGAATTCAGACTTCATTTGGTGAAACTCTTCATTTTGATATATAAGGTTTTGATTATGCTTTCTCTAACCTAGAACCTTATCAAGACAAGTTTGGGAACAAATATGTTCATATACCTGAGGTGGTATCTCAGTTGTGTCTGCCATGAGTGCTTGGTTGTTGGCAGGAAGATCTTCATACTGGAAGCTCCAGTCAAAGTCAGCAGTTCCAACAGCTGCACAAGCTACAATTTGTGCAGGAGGAGTGGCATGTTGCTGTTGTCTTGGCTGAGCTTGGTGAGCTTGTCTGGTATGAGTAGCAGCTAGGTTTGCCTTTGGTGCCTTGCATTCTCTAGCAAAATGACCAAGTTGGTTATAGTTGTAACACCTTAATTTGCTTTTGTCCAAGCCAACTCTGGTGTTAGAGTTATTACTTGGAACGGGTCTACCTGTTCTTGAGTAGAACCTTTTTTATCTTAGAGAGAGCATAGCATAAGAGTGCTGTATATCCATTTCTTCTAGATCATCTGGATGAAAACATTCCAGATCTTCCTTGATAAAGGACATATTACTTGAGTTTTCAGAGACAAAAGCAGCAGAGGTTGATGTTTGAGGTCGGGCTTCAAGAAGAAATGGTGAGTTGTTTGATTGAGAGGTTGAAGTTTGAGGATGAGTGAAAATGGGAGGGTAGTAGTTGCTAGAACTGGGAGTTGAGTGGTCAGAGTGAAATGTAGAGGAGGTGGTGGTGGATGATGAGGTTGTTCGGGTCTACCTGTTCTTGAGTAGAACCTTTTTTATCTTAGAGAGAGCATAGCATAAGAGTGATGTATATCCATTTCTTCTAGATCATCTGGATGAAAACATTCCAGATCTTCCTTGATAAAGGACATATTACTTGAGTTTTCAGAGACAAAAGCAGCAGAGGTTGATGTTTGAGGTCGGGCTTCAAGAAGAAATGGTGAGTTGTTTGATTGAGAGGTTGAAGTTTGAGGATGAGTGAAAATGGGAGGGTAGTAGTTGCTAGATGAATCATTTCTAATTCATAGGTTTTTAGCATACCAAATAACTCAGTCATCTGCGGGGTCTTTAAGTTTTCAGTTCTTCTTATTGATATTGTGTAAAGTGCCCAGCAGCTGGGCAGAGACCTGATTAACTTCTTGAGAATGTCTTCATTTTCCAGCTTCACCTTTGAGCATTTTAGCTCTCCCACAAGGTAGGTGTACCTGTTATACAACACAGTAAGAGGCTCACCTTCCTTCCAAACAAAGTTCTCATATTGTTGCTTCATAATGTCTCTTCTGTTTTCTTTCACTTCTTCTGAACCAGCAAACATCTTCTCAAGAGCTTCCCATAGCTCCTTGGCAGTCTTGTATCCTCTGAAGTTTGAAATACTTCATTTGGCAAGCACATCTGAATGGCTCCCAAAGCTTTGAAGTCAACCTCCATCTTCTTGATGTCTTCATCTGAGTATTTTGAAGGTTCCTTACGGACTGATAGACCTCCGGAATCAGCAGAGGCCACCATGGGTACATATGGTCCATCTTTAATGGATCTCCACATCCCATACTCTTGATAGCAGAAGAAGCTTTCCATATTGTTCTTCCACATATCATAGTCTTCTCCAGACACTAGTCTTGGTGGTTTGTTGATGCTTCCAATATCTTTAAAACCATTGTTTTGTTCCATTTTGGATTTTTGATAAAGGGTGTCTTAGCAAAGAGATAGTATTAAATAGAACCAGAGAGTGATTAAACAAGTGTGAGTTTGTTTAATCTGAGAGCCAAAGCTCTGATACCACTTATAGGATCGGTAAATACAAGATGGTTCTATTCTAGTTGAGATTGGCGGAAACAATCACAACTAAGCATTGTAAACAAGTAAACACGAAAAATACTGATAAATGCAATTTGTATTAAACTTCAATGGTTACAAGATTACAAATAAAACTCTAGGAAAGCACACGTGTACAATGTATGAATACAGTACTTATAGTAACTTAGAATCAAGACAGACCCTTGATTCTAAGGATCGGATCTAACACAAGCCGTTTATCTTGTATAGAAGCTATACTACACATAAAGACAACAAATACTACAATGGTTAACTTTACTCAAACGTCTTCTTAGGCATCATTGCTTAGATACTTGGAAGAAGAGCATTGTTGTCTTTTATTGTCTGTACCAGTGACATTGTTTCTGCATGGGGTATGTCAGAGTTGCAGCAGAAAGTTGCCAGTGAAAAGTTGCTTCAGCAGCAACGATTGATCTTCATCGGCTTTGGCTATCAGCAGCATTGTTGATAATCCGCAGCAAGACTCAACTATCCAGAGCTGCTAATGATTTGCTTATCAGCATAATCAAGTGTTTGATGATGCTGAGAAGCCTATCCGCAGCAACTCTGGTCTTCAGCAGATAAGGCGCGCGCATCATTCTTTGATGAAGCAAGCCCTTAGCGGACCGCTAAGGCTTGTTGTATCGGTCCGCCACAGTCTTGACGGGCCCGAAAACCCTAATCGGCCGTTATAAAGAGTTTTGTCGAGTTTCAATGTGGGGGATCGTTCATTTGCGGCTGTAGAAGACCAAGGAGCTCTGGAGAATGAAGTTTTGAAGCCTGGGAACACAAGGATCAAGAGTTAATGAAGCTTTTCGGTTTGAGACAATTCGGTTTTCTTCTTTTCATTTATTTCAGTTGTTTAGTTTGATTTCAATGATGTTTGAACATTGTTTTATTTCTTTTATAACTATAATGAGTGGCTAGTTTCATTAGCTACCTAGGTTTGGATGATTATGCACATGTGATGACGTTTTCGATATTGTAATCGTATGATTTGTTTTGTTAGTCTTAGAATCAGTATGTTGGTTCCGTGTCTTCTTGTTTTAGTTGATTTCGTGTCTTCTAGGTTGGGTTTTGCATGCTAGATGTCCTTACTTTGTGTTTTGACCGATAGACGACTGACTTGACCATAGCGGTTGGTGTCTAGGATGTAGTTTGATAGTAAAATCAGTGTCCTACCTGTTCTTGATACTGACCAAGTGATAGAATTAGCCTGAAACCTCCTACCCATTGTCATTTGAGTTTAGATTACACGACCGTACGAGTCTATCTTTTCTGACGTGGTGTTAGTGTTCTTAGGGTCTATTTGCTTCCTTCATACCTGATTGTCCTCTGATCTGGGGTTGTGGATCACGACCTTTCACAGCATTGAGAGTGGTGAGACCAACTGGAGAACCCTCTTTTGACATTTTAGATTAACCTATCCCGATCTTCACCTGAGTCTTTTGGTTTCCTTAGGAAGTAGTAACATACCTGGTTAGCCTTAGATTCATATCCTTAGAGATAGTCATATGATTGATACCATAGTCATGGCATGTGTATAGGATTCCTGCCTAGGTGGTTGTCTTAGTTCTTTGATTTCATCCGAGTCCTCTGTGTTTGTTTGTTTGCTCATTTGTTATATTGGGTCATCATTTACAGTCATTAAGTTTAGAGTCTTTAAGTCATTTGCATTTTGTTTCATGTTTCTAGGTTTGTAGTAAATCTTGTAACATCTCTGAATTTAGTATTTATATTTCAATTCAATGTAATGCAATTTCAAATTCAATACTCGTGCACTGCCTTGTTATTTTGCTTACCGTAAACTAAATGCAATGATCCAATACAAATTTACAAGTTTTGCTCGATTATATACACTTAAACGCTATACAAGTAACTATTTATTTCAAACTAATCAAACCTGAAAAGTCAAGGACTAAAGTTGAAAATTTATCAAGAAACCCTAATTAGCACGGTCGTGCTTCGTCCTGGCACGGTCGCGCCAAGTGCCTCGGCACGATCGCGCGACTGGTCCTGGAACGATCGCGCCTGGTGCCAGGCACGGTCGCGCCTCTATTAGGCATGGTCGCGCCTGCGTACCTGTCAAAACGTAAATGTGATTTCAAAACGCTCGATCGTTCGAATTCAAACCCGGTTACCTTTCATTTTCATTGTCAAGTAAACTAACTCAGTTGATTACGATTATTACTATCAAAACTCTCTTCCCCTCAAGAAAAACCGTCGATCTTTTCCCACAAGACTCAAATCCTAAAATTCGATCAAATTCCTCTCAAGCAATCAAGAAATTCTATTCAGCAATCTCCCCGGTTATTATTGGACTCTCTGGCCTAGCCGGAATTGAAGCCGAAGTCGCCGGAAGCCGTTATCGCCGTCGCCGGAACTCCCTTCTACCGATCGCTATCTGTAGAACCAAAGACTGATTGCTACCAAATTATTCTAAGTACAAATGTTGCTGATAGGCTTATCAGCAGCATTCAACACTTGTTGCTGCTAATAGGCTTATCAGCAGCGGTCATCCATGTCTGCTGCTGATAGGCTTACCAGCAGCAACCTTCACTCTTTGCAGCTGATAGCTCTATTCACTGAAAACCAAACGTTGCAGCTGACTATCCAGGCCAAGCGTCTCTGACACCTTTCTGCAAAAGCAACTGACAGACTCAAAGCAGAAGGAACCGCTATGGTCAACCAATGACGGACAACAATACACTTCTCCAAGCATGCAAACAATCATGAATAAAGAAAACGTTTCAGTAAAGTTAACTAGATTAGCCTTTACGTGTAATGTAAATTAATAAACAAGATCAACGGCTTGTGTTCGATCTGATCCTTAGAATCAAGGGTCTGTCTTGATTCTAAGTTACTATAAATACTGAGTTGCCACTTCATTGTAAGCGTGCTTGTAGTGCTTGTCATACTTATTCATTGAGTTTCTCACTTGTAATCTTTGCATTCACAAAAGCTTAATACAACAGTGTTTATCAGTATTCTTTGTGTTTACTTGATTATAAATTGTGTAGTTGATTTTGTTTCCGCCAACCTCAACTAAGAACAGAACCATCTTGTATTCTCACGATCCTACAAGTGGTATCAGAGCTTTGGCTCAGATTAAACAAACTAACATTTGTTTAATCATCTCTGGTTCTATTCTAAACTCTCTCTTTGAACAAGTCACCCAAAATCAAAACAAAAATGGCACAGAGTAATGGCTTTGAAGATATTGGCAGCATCAACCGACCACCAAGGTTGGTATCTGGAGAAGACTATGACATGTGGAAAAATCGCAAGGAAAGCTTCTTCTGTTACCAGGAATACGGAATGTGGAGATCCATCAAGGAGGGTCCATATATTCCCATGGTGGCCTCTGCTGATGATGGAGGGCTACAAGTCCCGAAGGAAACCTCCAAGTACTCGGAAGAGGACATCAAGAAAATGGAGGTGGACTTCAAGGCACTAGGAGCCATCCAAATGTGCCTTCCAAATGAAGTTTTTCACAACTTCAGAAGTTACAGAACTGCCAAGGAGCTCTGGGAGGCGCTGGAGAAGATGTTTGCTGGCTCTGAAGAAGTCAAAGAGAACAGAAGGGACATACTGAAGCAGCAGTATGAGAACTTCGTCTGGAGGGAAGGTGAGACCTTAACTATTTTATATAACAGATTTACCTATCTTGTAGGTGAACTGCAGTGCTCCAAGGTAAAGCTGGAGAATGAAGACATTCTCAAGAAGTTCATAAGATCTCTTCCTAGTTGCTGGACATTATACACTGTGTCCATCAGAAGAACAGAGAATCTGAAGACTCTTCAGATGACTGAGCTCTTTGGCATGCTCAAAACCTATGAATTTGAAATGACTCAAGCTAAAGAAAGGAGCTCCAGTTATCAATCAGCTACCACTTCCTCCACTACCTCCTCAGCGCTTCACTCTGATCATTCCGGTCCTAGTGCAAGCAGCTACTATCCTCCCATTGTTACTCACCCTCAGACCCCAACCGCTTCACAATCTAACTCATCACCATTTCTTCTTGAGGCACCTCCTCAACAGCCAACCTCTACTGCTTTTGTCTCTGACAACTCAAGCAGCATGTATTTCATAAAAGAGGATCTGGAATGCTTTAATCCAGATGATCTTGAAGAAATGGATATTCAGCACTCATATGCCATGCTCTCCCTCAGAGAAAAAAGGTTCTATTCTAGAACCAGAAGATCATTTCCAAGCAACAACTCAAACAGCAGAGTTGGGCTTGATAAAAGCAAGATCCGTTGTTACAACTGTAACCAAATGGGTCACTTTGCTAGGGAGTGCAAGGCACCTAAAGCCAATCAGGGTGCCGGCCATCAAAGACAAGCCTACCAAAGTCAGCCCAGACAACAGCAGCAGCAACAAACTCCCCCAGCACAAACTGCAGCCTGTGCAAATGTTGGAACTGCAGAATTCGACTGGAGTTTTCAATATGAAGATGTTCTTGTCTCCAACCAAGCACTTATGGCAGACACTGCAGAGATACCACCTCAGGTATTTGAACATCTATGCTCTCAAGCTTGCATTGATAAAGTTTTAGGTTATAGAAAACATAACCAAAACCTTATAGATCAAAATGAAGAGTTTCTTCAAATGAAATCTGAGTTCAAAAAGGTTGAAATCACTTACAAAGAAAAAATTGAATGCCTTAAGAAAGAGATTTCATCTCTAAAGCATGAACAAACCAATCTTGAAACTCAGATTGATGATCTATTAGTAAAACTTAAATCAACCAGAGCTGATCTGGCAGAACAGAAAGTTCATGTTGAAAAATATGAATTTTCTTCTAAAAAGCTACAGAGACTTCTAGATATTCAAGTCCATGAAAAGGTAAAGCTTGGAGGACTTGGATATGGCAAGGAACAGTACAATACTGTTCCTCATCCAGCTGACTATGTTGCCATCTATGAACCAAGCTTCGATGTTGCAAAACTCGACACTGCAAACAGAAATCTTGATCCTCCAATGGATGAACCCCTTGTTAAAGACTGCACTACCTCATCAGAATCTGAGTTAACCTTCTCAGACCATGATGAAACAAGTACAGCCTCATCTGAAGCTGTTCTGAATAGAGTCCCAGTCCCTACTGTTCTCCCAGCTGTTCCAACCCCTGTACCATTCAAACAGATAAGGATCAGCTATCCTCCAGGTGGAAGAAAGCTAAACACTGAAAAGGGACAGACATCAGGACCCACAAACTCCAAGTCTCAGTTCATGCCAAATCAGAAGAATCAGCAACAGGTTAGAAGAGTTACGACCAAGAAAATTCAGTTCAGAAACTCTTCTTCTCCACCAAGGAAGCAGCAGCCCAAGGTTCAGTAGTCCTGCATCATATGTGGGGAATCAAACCACTTTGCTGCAAAATGTCAGTTTAACCCCTTCAACCAGATCCTTCTTCAATCAGCGCATAAACAAAAGAAGGATCAGCATACTTCAGTTGATAGGCCATCTGCAACCAGTAGAAGAGTTGAAACTGCAGAAAAACACAAGCAGCAGCAAAAGGCAAAGCCTTCAGCAGCCACCAAATCTGCTGCTGCTCAAACAAAGCAGTCAGCAGCAAAAACTAAATCTGCTGCTGCTCCAAATAAGCCCTCAGCAGCAAAAGCAAAATCTGCTGCTGAAAGGCCAAGGTCATCAGCAGCAACATCTGCAGCTGATAAGCTGAAGCCATCAACAGCAAAACCTACCCCTGCTGACAGGCCAAAAGCTCAAGCAGGAAAATCAGCTGCTGATAGAGCAAATTCATCAGCTGCCAAAGCCAAATCCGCAGCCGATAAAGAAAAGAGAACTGAAAAACCACTACTTAAGCAATGGAAAGCCAAAATCTCTGCTCCTGTCAGCAAAATCATCATCGGTGCTGTTGAATGCACGCATGATGAATCAGAATGTCCAAGAACTCTTTTCTTAAAAAAAGAGAGCTCTTGGACCACTCCCACTAACTAAATCTCTTTCATGTGCAGGGACAGCCAGGTAACAGGAATAACACCTGGGTGGTAGATAGCGGCTGTTCCAGGCACATGACAGGCAACAGGTCCATCCTCTCCAACTTCAGACATTTCAATGGAGGATATGTTGCCTTTGGGAGTGACTCAAAAGGTGGATCTATCACTGGACAAGGCACTGTGTCTAATGAAAGGATGAGTATTGAAAGAGTCAACTATGTTAAAGAACTTGACTTCAATCTCATGAGTGTTTCTCAAGTATGTGATCAAAAGCATTGGATGCTCTTCACTGACAAAGAATGTTTCGTGTTAACTCCTGGCCTATCTAAACCCCCCCTAGAGAAGATTCTCCTAACTGCTAATAGAAAGGACAACTTATATGTGCTTGACATGAATGAAGTCACTCCATCTGGTAGTGTTTCATGTTTTCTGTCAAAGGCATCAGTTGATGAATCCGCTCTCTGGCACAGGAGGTTAAGCCATGTTAACATCAAAACAATCAATAAATTAGTGAAGGATAATCTTGTCAGAGGGCTTCCTGACAAAGAATTCCAGCTAGACGATCATTGCATTGCCTGCTTGAAGGGAAAACAACACAAAAGTTCCCATAAGCCCAAGACATTGAACACAAATGACACTCCTCTCCAGCTACTTCATATGGATCTCTTTGGTCCTACAAATGTCATGTCAATGGGCAAAAAGTCCTACTGTCTGGTGATTACTGATGACTTCTCCAGATTCTCTTGGGTATTCTTCCTAAGAACAAAAGATGAAACTGCTGAGATTCTCAAATCCTATATTCTCAGGGTAGAGAATCAAAGCAATCTGAAGGTAAAGATCATAAGGTGTGATCAGGGAACAGAGTTCAAAAATCACACTTTGAACAGTTTCTGTGAGAGCAAGGGCATTGAAAGGCAGTACAGTGCTCCAAGAACTCCTCAACAAAATGGGGTTGCTGAAAGAAGAAACAGGACTCTGATTGAATCAGCAAGATCTATGCTGGCTGACTCAAAGCTGCCCCTTACTTTCTGGGCTGAAGCAGTAAGTACAGCTTGTTATGTGCAGAATAGAGTCCTTATTGTTAAGCCTCTCCAGAAAACTCCCTATGAACTCTGGCTCAAAAGAGTTCACTACATTGGCTTCCTGAAGCCCTTTGGACGTCCATGTACCATCCTCATCACACATGGAGTTCTTCCTTAATTCGGTGCAAAGTCTGATGAAGGTTACTTTGTGGGTTACTCCTCTCAATCGAAGGCCTACCGAGTGTTCAATTCTAGGACTCGGATTGTGGAAGAATCTGCTAATGTGGAATGCAGGGAACACGTTGTCTGTGAACAAGGCAAAGGTCCCAACTGGCTTTTTGATATAGACTCCTTCACCCAGATATTTGAGCCCCTCATATTCTCAAATATGGAGCCTCCTTCTTCAAACTCAACACCTTCTACCTCAACCTCTTCTTCTGACTACAGACTAGAGTTTCCCAGTCCCTACATCAGGATGAAAAGGCCATCCATTGATCCTCCATCAGTGGCAGAAGCTATTGAAGCCAGTGCAGGTGAATCCGGTACATCCAACACCACAAGCAGCAATCTCTCTGACAATGAAATCCTAAATGAAGCCTCCTCAATTCATGATGAAGAGGCCTCTGATGCTAATGCTGCTGACTATGTAGAACACAATGATCAGATCCTCCAAGCTCCTCTCCTCACATCTGAAGACAATACTGATCTAAACCACAGTAATCTTGAAGAGGGAATACAGCTGGATGTGATACCTGCTAAGAGAATAAACAAAGAGCATCCTCTGGAAAACATCATTGGCCAAGTCCACACAGGCATCCAGACAAGAAGTAAGTCTCATGAAGCCAACATTTGTTTGTTCTCCTGCTTTCTATCACAGGTGGAACCCAAAAGGATTGATGAAGCTCTCAAGCACAACAGCTGGATTGAAGCAATGCAGGAAGAATTGCTGTAATTCAAAAGACAAGATGTTTGGAAGCTTGTTGATCTTCCACCTGGTCAAACAGCCATTGGAACAAGATGGGATTTCAGAAACAAGCAAGATGAGAGGGGCATCGTAGTCAAGAACAAAGCCAGACTGGTAGCTCAAGGTTACACTCAAGAAGAAGGCATTGACTATGATGAAGTTTTTGCTTCTGTTGCCCGTTTGGAAGATATTAGAATTTTTCTGCCTTATGCAGCATCCAAAAACTTTATGGTCTATCAAATGGATGTGAAGAGTGCCTTTCTATATGGCACGATTGTTGAAGAGGTCTATGTCAAACAGCCTCCAGGCTTTGTAGATCCTGCACATCCAAATAAGGTCTTAAAACTGGACAAAGCTCTCTATGGCTTACACCAAGCCCCAAGAGCCTGGTATGAAACTTTATTTGGATATCTACTTTGTAACAACTTCAGAAGGGGGGCCATTAATCATACACTTTTCATCAAAGATGAAGGGGGCGAAATTTTGTTGGTTCAGATTTATGTCGATGACATTATCTTTGGATCTACAAGAAAGAAGCTCTGCAAAGACTTTGAAGTTCTGATGCATTCCAAATTTGAAATGAGTTCAATGGGTGAACTAAATTTCTTTTTAGGACTTCAAGTCAAACAGGTACCAACTGGAATCTTCATAAGTCAATCCAAGTATGTCAAAAGTATCTTGGAGAGGATCAAAATGACTGACTGCTCTGCTGCAAGAACTCCTATGCAAGTGCACCATCAATTATCTCCGGATAAAGAAGGACAAGACACTGATCAACATCAGTACTGAGCAATGATAGGGTCTCTCATGTACCTCACTGCCTCAAGACCAGATATCATGTTTGCAGTTTGTCTCTGCGCAAGATTTCAAGCAGCTCCAAAAGTGTCTCATCTTCAAGCTGTTAAAAGGATCCTTAGATACCTAAAGGGAGCTCCAAAGCTTGGGCTATGGTATCCAAAGAATGAAAATGTCAATCTCTATGCCTACACTGACAGTGACTATGGGGGTTGTAACTTGGACAAAAAGTCCACATCTGGGGGATGTCAATTTCTTGGAGGAAGGCTCATCTCATGGCAATGCAAAAAGCAAACATGTGTTTCTACTTCAACAGCTGAAGCAGAATACATTGCAGCTTCAAGCTGCTGTGCACAGGTCATCTGGATCCAAAATCAAATGCTTGACTATGGAATGACCTTCATGCAGACTCCAATTCACATTGACAACATGAGTGCTATCTGTATCACAAACAATCCGGCGCAGCACCAAAGACAAAGCACATCGACATCGGGTACCATTTCATAAGAGATCAAGCTGAGAAAAGGAGAATTATTTTAACCAAAGTTCATACAAATGAGCAATATGCTGATCTGTTTACAAAACCTTTTGATGAAGCTAGATTCAGATATTTAGTTGAATCAATTGGTATGATGAACTTTGATTAAAATCCATCTCAAGTCTCTCCTTAAAATGTGTCCTTTTGTCCCTTGTTGTAAATAAAAGTTATAAGTCAGCAGCATTTTTGCCTCTCAGCTAGTGACAGGTTTAAAGCTTCAGCAGCAAAGCCTTTGCCACTGATCGCTTTAAGTTATCAGCAGGAACAAGTTTCCTGCGGATAGCTTTAAGGCGGTCAGCAGCAACCGTTTTGCTGCGGAATGAATACAACAGTCAGCAGCTACCAAATCTGCTGCTGAAAGACTTAACTATCAGCAGCAACCAAGTTTGCAGCTAATAGCACATCATCAGCAGCAACCAAGTTTGCTGCTGATGGGTGAACATAAGTCTAAATTAACTTTTACCCGCTGTAAAAGTAAATATCGTCAGTCTTCACCATGACTGCTCGAGTGTTTTACAGCTGTAACAATGAATAGTGAAACAGGTTGTACTGTACAAGTAGAGTTGCTTTTTCTCCGTCTTCCGTTATATCACCAACTCAAATCATCCCTCTACCTCTTCATATTTAATTTCAAACCTAGCTCCCATCACTTTCTCTCCCGTTCACACAGCATTCAAAGCCCTCCACAATTAACCACCATTCAAACACCTTTCTCTCTTCCCTCCGAATCCATAACAATGGCAGGCGCATACATAAACAACCCCAACGATAAGTTCTCCCCATATCACAACCTAACTGCATACCTAATCAAGGGCAAGAAATCCGAAGGTTTCGACGGTATGATCGACTTCCTCTGTCGGTCCAAAATTTACCATGCCCTAACCGTCAACCCAACCATATATACTTCACACATGGAAGATTTTTGGAGCTCAGCCGTGTATTCTACTGAACAGGGCACTCCTCAAATCAGAGGCACAGTTGACGATAAGGAAATGATCATCACTGAAGCAAAACTCCGCCAACACCTCAAGCTTCAGGATGAAGGGGACGCCCTCTCTTACCCAAGAGACGTATACATGAGGACCTTTGTATCCATAGGGTACACTGGGAATCAAACAGAGTATACGATAGAGAAGGCACTCATGGGTCCTAAATGGAAGTATCTCTGCCACACTCTTCTCCAATGCATATCTCAAAAGAGGAGTGGCTGGAACCAACTCAGCTCCGGACTTGCGTCGGCCGTTCACAGTATGATAACAGGGGCAGGTTTCAATTTTTCCCACCTCATTCTTGAAGGTTTGAGATACAACCTTCAAGAAGGGGTGAAATCTCAGTTCTTCATGTACCCAAGATTCTTGCAAGAAGTGTTCAATATTGAACACCAAGATCTTTCAAAAACTGCAAGAATCTACTCAATTCTGGGACATAAGAACAACATTTTTCAAAGCATGAGAACAGTTTCATCAAAGTTCTCAGGGGCCGATGTTCCATTGTTATCTACAATGTTGAACACACATAGTGCCCAGGGTGACAGTTCAGCAAACCCAGCTGATACTGATCCCACACCCTCATCCTCACTGCCACAAACTCAACCTACTGTTTCCCTTGATCGAACCCCTGTACATTCTACTGAGGATGCACAGGCACATACATTACTCACCCCCAGTTTGATTGCTCAACCGGACCACAGGGCCCCGATTGCAGCCAAGTATACAAGGAAGAGGGGCAAGAGAACTCCTTCTTCTCTTGCCTCCAAGGCCCAAACCCAAGCCAACATCCCTCACTCAGAATCACAACATTCTAGTGAGAATATCATAAGGGAAAGCCATATTGCTCGGGAGACTCCTTCGGAAGTCTCTCTATTAGGATTAGGATCACTTCCCGGATCCATAGAACAGCCCTTCGAGCCATTCCTCTCTTCTTTGAACTTAAGTGTAGAGGAACCTGACCAAAGTGATGTACCTTCTCCAACTACCACTATCAAGGAGGTACTGATTGGTCTTGCTTCCGAAACACTCAACCCAAGTTCCTCACCCTTGAAGGTCCACTCTGGGAGTATTGAAAGAGTGGATGGGGACGAGGCTGTCACTACTGCTGGTCGATCAACTGACCAGGAGGACAGTGACAACATCTTTAAGACCTCAACCACGGCAACTCACGGTGAGGGTGTTTCCTTGGAAACTCCCTTCACTGAGAGGAATCCCAGGCGCCAAGAAACCGCGGGTGATGGGGATGCTGAGGCTAGGCCTACGGCCCCATCTGGGTCCAAGGATTCCACAACTGTGGATGAGGACAGACTGAAACTTCATAACATGGAATTGACGGCCAGGGTGGCTATGCTAGAGGCTGAAATGTCCAAACTAAGACACCAAGTCGCTATGCATGAAGCCAATCAATGCCCAACTTTAGTCTCTCCCTCTCTTGTATCAGTAGGCACCCAAACTGATGCTTACCTGTCTACTGATGTAACCAAAAAGGGGGAGATGGTTTCTATGGAAGATGATACAGACAGTCTTGACGACTGGATTCAAGAGCAGTTTGTATTTCAAAGCTCACAATACAAGCCAGCTTTTGTCCAAGTTCATGACTTGCCAGCCCCAGATAACGAAGACGAAGAGATATCTGAAGACTGGCAGTTGGTCGTCAGGGCTGTCGATGAAATGCTGAATGATGCTGAAGACACAGAACAAACAAATGCATCATTCAGCATCCTTCCACAAGCAGCAGCCATCATAGGTCAATCCACTACCCCCCAAATCTTCAAATCTTCAAAGAAGCTAGAGTTTGACTCTATTCTAGCTTGGGGTATGATGGATCAGCTGAGAGGTTTTGGATTGGATGGGAGTTCAGCGGAGTAGAAGAGCTGAACTGGAACTCTCTCAATGCCCTCCAAGTTCTAGAACTGCATCTAACTGACTGCATCAACACTTCAGCAGATCTCTCAGCTGAACTTGCCATTGGCAGGTTCCATGACCTGATGGAGGATAATCTACCCAGGTTCCAAAGATTCCTACAAGCAGCACATCGGGTAGCTTATCCTGAATCCTCGGCGGCCGCAGAAAGAAGACTGACTCCTAGCAATCTTGAAATAACAAGGAGCAGTCTTCTCACTGAAGAAGAAGTTCTGGGCCTTCGAAGATTCCTGTATGCCTTCCTGGTCAAGGACTTGGATGTGCTAGGTTGGGTGAGCACTAAGTCTCTTGACCACACTTTTCTGCTCAGCAACGGCTCCTCTCTCTTCATCAACACCAGAAACATCCTTCATCTGCCCTCAGACTTTCTCTTCAAGATCTATCAGCTCAGAACCAACATCTGCAATGTGAACTCACTTGAAAGCCAGGCAACGACAGATACTGTCAGAGCCAAACTTGAACAAGTAGGAAGAATTACTGAGGCAGTATATGTGTCAAACTCTGACACTGACACTGACACTGACTCAGCTTCCCCTCGAGTTAACATCTGCACTGCAGCTTATGAGTCAAGATCAACTATCAAAGAAAAACTGAGAGAAATAGAAGGTCCTGAGTATCAACTTGATGAAGACGACGACCTTCCCTTATTCACATCTCAAATTACCAATGAAGCTGAGGCAGAGATCCCAATAGCAGCATCACCATCTGCTGTTGTGATCAATGAAGCTGAAGCAGAGGCATCCAATGTAAACAAAGGAAAGGGAATCATGACTGATGAAGATGAAGAGAGGTTTCTAAAAGAGAAAAGAGAAAGGGAAGAGAAAAGAAGAAGAAGAGAAGAAGAGGAGATGGCTGACATAAAAAGGGTCCAAGAAAGAAAAACAGCCATTCTCCTAAGAGAACAAACCATCCAGCTGTATGCTAAACAGCTGGATGAACTGAAAAGAAAGATTCCTGCAGTCGACCAAATTGAGAAAGATGAACAACTGGCCAGACAGCTGCAGGAACAGCTTGCCAAGGAAGAAGAAGAAGAGAATGAAAAGAAGAAGAAGGAGGATGCTAAGTTTAGAATCACTGATTCTAAATTAGCAAAAGAATTAAGGGAGGAGTGGACTGAAGCTCTGATCTCTCAAGGTGAGGATGCAGACTACCTTGAAAAACTTTCAAACAAAGAGATCTACAGAGCCTTCATGGGTCAGCAAGGTCAGTTGGCAAAGAAGAAAAAGGCTGAAGAAGAAGAAAAAGCCAAACAACAGTCCAAAAAGACCATTGCCTTCAATAAAAGGACCCATGAAGAAAGGAAGGTCATGATTGACTTCCTTAAGGCCAGAGGAGATAGTGGAAATAGGCTAGGTCCTATGAATTTCATGAACCTGCAAGCCCTCTACTTTAAAGTTAAAAAGGATGAGGAAGAAAGACTAGGGAAGAAGGGCTCCAAGAAAAGGGTACTTATCAAAGAAGATAAAGAACCAAAGACAAAGAAACCCAAGCCTTCTCCCTCACCTACCTCTTCCTCAGTCCATCATCCTTCCACTCTCCTCCCCAAACCTTCCACTCATCCACCCAAAAAGTCCAAGTCATCCCACCCAGCTCCCACTCATCAACTGCCTCCCTTGAAGATACCCAAACCCACTCCTAAACCAGAAGACTCAAGAAATATAGTTAACTGGTTCCACAATTCACAAGATCAAGTGTTTGAGATCTTCAGGGGGAGAACTGAGAGAAGAAGATCCACTTACAGGTCTGTTGATGAGGTTCTGCAACTACCTGATTCTGATCTTCAAAGAATTTTAGAGCTGGGTGAAGCTCATGAGCCTGCAAATAAGAGTGGGAAACGTCTTGTGCTAGCAATCAAACACTACTTCAACCCTAGCAAAGATGTGATCATAAACATCAAACCACTCAAGTCCCACTCTCCATTTGTATCCTGGACCTACAATGCTGATTTGGATGAGTTCACACTGACTGATGTAAAGAAGCAGCAGATGAGATGTTCAAGCAAAGCAATCTACAAAATGCAACACAAAGACATCAAGACTCTGTCTGAACTTCCACTGAACAATCCCAGCAAGGATCCAAGAGGCTATGAGGTTGAAAGGATAGTCAGCCACATGCAAAAGCTTCAGCAGCAAAGTGATTAGAAGAATTTTTGGTTGCATCAGTCTAGGGGGAGTTTGTAGAACCAAAGACTGATTGCTACCAAATTATTCTAAGTACAAATGTTGCTGATAGGCTTATCAGCAGCATTCAACACTTGTTGCTGCTGATAGGCTTATCAGCAGCGGTCATCCATGTCTGCTGCTGATAGGCTTACCAGCAGCAACCTTCACTCTTTGCAGCTGATAGCTCTATTCACTGAAAACCAAACGTTGCAGCTGACTATCCAGGCCAAGCGTCTCTGACACCTTTCTGCAAAAGCAACTGACAGACTCAAAGCAGAAGGAACCGCTATGGTCAACCAATGACGGACAACAATACACTTCTCCAAGCATGCAAACAATCATGAATAAAGAAAACGTTTCAGTAAAGTTAACTAGATTAGCCTTTACATGTAATGTAAATTAATAAACAAGATCAACGGCTTGTGTTCGATCTGATCCTTAGAATCAAGGGTCTGTCTTGATTCTAAGTTACTATAAATACTGAGTTGCCACTTCATTGTAAGCGTGCTTGTAGTGCTTGTCATACTTATTCATTGAGTTTCTCACTTGTAATCTTTGCATTCACAAAAGCTTAATACAACAGTGTTTATCAGTATTCTTTGTGTTTACTTGATTATAAATTGTGTAGTTGATTTTGTTTCCGCCAACCTCAACTAAGAACAGAACCATCTTGTATTCTCACGATCCTACAAGTGGTATCAGAGCTTTGGCTCAGATTAAACAAACTAACATTTGTTTAATCATCTCTGGTTCTATTCTAAACTCTCTCTTATAACAAGTCACCCAAAATCAAAACAAAAATGGTACAGAGTAATGGCTTTGAAGATATTGGCAGCATCAACCGACCACCAAGGTTGGTATCTGGAGAAGACTATGACATGTGGAAAAATCGCATGGAAAGCTTCTTCTGTTACCAGGAATACGAAATGTGGAGATCCATCAAGGAGGGTCCATATATTCCCATGGTGGCCTCTGCTGATGATGGAGGGCTACAAGTCCCGAAGGAAACCTCCAAGTACTCGGAAGAGGACATCAAGAAAATGGAGGTGGACTTCAAGGCACTAGGAGCCATCCAAATGTGCCTTCCAAATGAAGTTTTTCACAACTTCAGAAGTTACAGAACTGCCAAGGAGCTCTGGGAGGCGCTGGAGAAGATGTTTGCTGGCTCTGAAGAAGTCAAAGAGAACAGAAGGGACATACTGAAGCAGCAGTATGAGAACTTCGTCTGGAGGGAAGGTGAGACCTTAACTATTTTATATAACAGATTTACCTATCTTGTAGGTGAACTGCAGTGCTCCAAGGTAAAGCTGGAGAATGAAGACATTCTCAAGAAGTTCATAAGATCTCTTCCTAGTTGCTGGACATTATACACTGTGTCCATCAGAAGAACAGAGAATCTGAAGACTCTTCAGATGACTGAGCTCTTTGGCATGCTCAAAACCTATGAATTTGAAATGACTCAAGCTAAAGAAAGGAGCTCCAGTTATCAATCAGCTACCACTTCCTCCACTACCTCCTCAGCGCTTCACTCTGATCATTCCGGTCCTAGTGCAAGCAGCTACTATCCTCCCATTGTTACTCACCCTCAGACCCCAACCGCTTCACAATCTAACTCATCACCATTTCTTCTTGAGGCACCTCCTCAACAGCCAACCTCTACTGCTTTTGTCTCTGACAACTCAAGCAGCATGTATTTCATAAAAGAGGATCTGGAATGCTTTAATCCAGATGATCTTGAAGAAATGGATATTCAGCACTCATATGCCATGCTCTCCCTCAGAGAAAAAAGGTTCTATTCTAGAACCAGAAGATCATTTCCAAGCAACAACTCAAACAGCAGAGTTGGGCTTGATAAAAGCAAGATCCGTTGTTACAACTGTAACCAAATGGGTCACTTTGCTAGGGAGTGCAAGGCACCTAAAGCCAATCAGGGTGCCGGCCATCAAAGACAAGCCTACCAAAGTCAGCCCAGACAACAGCAGCAGCAACAAACTCCCCCAGCACAAACTGCAGCCTGTGCAAATGTTGGAACTGCAGAATTCGACTGGAGTTTTCAATATGAAGATGTTCTTGTCTCCAACCAAGCACTTATGGCAGACACTGCAGAGATACCACCTCAGGTATTTGAACATCTATGCTCTCAAGCTTGCATTGATAAAGTTTTAGGTTATAGAAAACATAACCAAAACCTTATAGATCAAAATGAAGAGTTTCTTCAAATGAAATCTGAGTTCAAAAAGGTTGAAATCACTTACAAAGAAAAAATTGAATGCCTTAAGAAAGAGATTTCATCTCTAAAGCATGAACAAACCAATCTTGAAACTCAGATTGATGATCTATTAGTAAAACTTAAATCAACCAGAGCTGATCTGGCAGAACAGAAAGTTCATGTTGAAAAATATGAATTTTCTTCTAAAAAGCTACAGAGACTTCTAGATATTCAAGTCCATGAAAAGGTAAAGCTTGGAGGACTTGGATATGGCAAGGAACAGTACAATACTGTTCCTCATCCAGCTGACTATGTTGCCATCTATGAACCAAGCTTCGATGTTGCAAAACTCGACACTGCAAACAGAAATCTTGATCCTCCAATGGATGAACCCCTTGTTAAAGACTGCACTACCTCATCAGAATCTGAGTTAACCTTCTCAGACCATGATGAAACAAGTACAGCCTCATCTGAAGCTGTTCTGAATAGAGTCCCAGTCCCTACTGTTCTCCCAGCTGTTCCAACCCCTATACCATTCAAACAGATAAGGATCAGCTATCCTCCAGGTGGAAGAAAGCTAAACACTGAAAAGGGACAGACATCAGGACCCACAAACTCCAAGTCTCAGTTCATGCCAAATCAGAAGAATCAGCAACAGGTTAGAAGAGTTACGACCAAGAAAATTCAGTTCAGAAACTCTTCTTCTCCACCAAGGAAGCAGCAGCCCAAGGTTCAGTAGTCCTGCATCATATGTGGGGAATCAAACCACTTTGCTGCAAAATGTCAGTTTAACCCCTTCAACCAGATCCTTCTTCAATCAGCGCATAAACAAAAGAAGGATCAGCATACTTCAGTTGATAGGCCATCTGCAACCAGTAGAAGAGTTGAAACTGCAGAAAAACACAAGCAGCAGCAAAAGGCAAAGCCTTCAGCAGCCACCAAATCTGCTGCTGCTCAAACAAAGCAGTCAGCAGCAAAAACTAAATCTGCTGCTGCTCCAAATAAGCCCTCAGCAGCAAAAGCAAAATCTGCTGCTGAAAGGCCAAGGTCATCAGCAGCAACATCTGCAGCTGATAAGCTGAAGCCATCAACAGCAAAACCTACCCCTGCTGACAGGCCAAAAGCTCAAGCAGGAAAATCAGCTGCTGATAGAGCAAATTCATCAGCTGCCAAAGCCAAATCCGCAGCCGATAAAGAAAAGAGAACTGAAAAACCACTACTTAAGCAATGGAAAGCCAAAATCTCTGCTCCTGTCAGCAAAATCATCATCGGTGCTGTTGAATGCACGCATGATGAATCAGAATGTCCAAGAACTCTTTTCTTAAAAAAAGAGAGCTCTTGGACCACTCCCACTAACTAAATCTCTTTCATGTGCAGGGACAGCCAGGTAACAGGAATAACACCTGGGTGGTAGATAGCGGCTGTTCCAGGCACATGACAGGCAACAGGTCCATCCTCTCCAACTTCAGACATTTCAATGGAGGATATGTTGCCTTTGGGAGTGACTCAAAAGGTAGATCTATCACTGGACAAGGCACTGTGTCTAATGAAAGGATGAGTATTGAAAGAGTCAACTATGTTAAAGAACTTGACTTCAATCTCATGAGTGTTTCTCAAGTATGTGATCAAAAGCATTGGATGCTCTTCACTGACAAAGAATGTTTCGTGTTAACTCCTGGCCTATCTAAACCCCCCCCTAGAGAATATTCTCCTAACTGCTAATAGAAAGGATAACTTATATGTGCTTGACATGAATGAAGTCACTCCATCTGGTAGTGTTTCATGTTTTCTGTCAAAGGCATCAGTTGATGAATCCGCTCTCTGGCACAGGAGGTTAAGCCATGTTAACATCAAAACAATCAATAAATTAGTGAAGGATAATCTTGTCAGAGGGCTTCCTGACAAAGAATTCCAGCTAGACGATCATTGCATTGCCTGCTTGAAGGGAAAACAACACAAAAGTTCCCATAAGCCCAAGACATTGAACACAAATGACACTCCTCTCCAGCTACTTCATATGGATCTCTTTGGTCCTACAAATGTCATGTCAATGGGCAAAAAGTCCTACTGTCTGGTGATTACTGATGACTTCTCCAGATTCTCTTGGGTATTCTTCCTAAGAACAAAAGATGAAACTGCTGAGATTCTCAAATCCTATATTCTCAGGGTAGAGAATCAAAGCAATCTGAAGGTAAAGATCATAAGGTGTGATCAGGGAACAGAGTTCAAAAATCACACTTTGAACAGTTTCTGTGAGAGCAAGGGCATTGAAAGGCAGTACAGTGCTCCAAGAACTCCTCAACAAAATGGGGTTGCTGAAAGAAGAAACAGGACTCTGATTGAATCAGCAAGATCTATGCTGGCTGACTCAAAGCTGCCCCTTACTTTCTGGGCTGAAGCAGTAAGTACAGCTTGTTATGTGCAGAATAGAGTCCTTATTGTTAAGCCTCTCCAGAAAACTCCCTATGAACTCTGGCTCAAAAGAGTTCACTACATTGGCTTCCTGAAGCCCTTTGGACGTCCATGTACCATCCTCATCACACATGGAGTTCTTCCTTAATTCGGTGCAAAGTCTGATGAAGGTTACTTTGTGGGTTACTCCTCTCAATCGAAGGCCTACCGAGTGTTCAATTCTAGGACTCGGATTGTGGAAGAATCTGCTAATGTGGAATGCAGGGAACACGTTGTCTGTGAACAAGGCAAAGGTCCCAACTGGCTTTTTGATATAGACTCCTTCACCCAGATATTTGAGCCCCTCATATTCTCAAATATGGAGCCTCCTTCTTCAAACTCAACACCTTCTACCTCAACCTCTTCTTCTGACTACAGACTAGAGTTTCCCAGTCCCTACATCAGGATGAAAAGGCCATCCATTGATCCTCCATCAGTGGCAGAAGCTATTGAAGCCAGTGCAGGTGAAGCCGGTACATCCAACACCACAAGCAGCAATCTCTCTGACAATGAAATCCTAAATGAAGCCTCCTCAATTCATGATGAAGAGGCCTCTGATGCTAATGCTGCTGACTATGTAGAACACAATGATCAGATCCTCCAAGCTCCTCTCCTCACATCTGAAGACAATACTGATCTAAACCACAGTAATCTTGAAGAGGGAATACAGCTGGATGTGATACCTGCTAAGAGAATAAACAAAGAGCATCCTCTGGAAAACATCATTGGCCAAGTCCACACAGGCATCCAGACAAGAAGTAAGTCTCATGAAGCCAACATTTGTTTGTTCTCCTGCTTTCTATCACAGGTGGAACCCAAAAGGATTGATGAAGCTCTCAAGCACAACAGCTGGATTGAAGCAATGCAGGAAGAATTGCTGCAATTCAAAAGACAAGATGTTTGGAAGCTTGTTGATCTTCCACCTGGTCAAACAGCCATTGGAACAAGATGGGATTTCAGAAACAAACAAGATGAGAGGGGCATCGTAGTCAAGAACAAAGCCAGACTGGTAGCTCAAGGTTACACTCAAGAAGAAGGCATTGACTATGATGAAGTTTTTGCTTCTGTTGCCCGTCTGGAAGCCATTAGTATTTTTCTGCCTTATGCAGCATCCAAAAACTTTATGGTCTATCAAATGGATGTGAAGAGTGCCTTTCTATATGGCACGATTGTTGAAGAGGTCTATGTCAAACAGCCTCCAGGCTTTGTAGATCCTGCACATCCAAATAAGGTCTTAAAACTGGACAAAGCTCTCTATGGCTTACACCAAGCCCCAAGAGCCTGGTATGAAACTTTATCTGGATATCTACTTTGTAACAACTTCAGAAGGGGGGCCATTGATCATACTCTTTTCATCAAAGATGAAGGGGGCAAAATTTTGTTGGTTCAGATTTATGTCGATGACATTATCTTTGGATCTACAAGAAAGAAGCTCTGCAAAGACTTTGAAGTTCTGATGCATTCCAAATTTGAAATGAGTTCAATGGGTGAACTAAATTTCTTTTTAGGACTTCAAGTCAAACAGGTACCAACTGGAATCTTCATAAGTCAATCCAAGTATGTCAAAAGCATCTTGGAGAGGATCAAAATGACTGACTGCTCTGCTGCAAGAACTCCTATGCAAGTGCACCATCAATTATCTCCGGATAAAGAAGGACAAGACACTGATCAACATCAGTACCGAGCAATGATAGGGTCTCTCATGTACCTCACTGCCTCAAGACCAGATATCATGTTTGCAGTTTGTCTCTGCGCAAGATTTCAAGCAGCTCCAAAAGTGTCTCATCTTCAAGCTGTTAAAAGGATCCTTAGATACCTAAAGGGAGCTCCAAAGCTTGGGCTATGGTATCCAAAGAATGAAAATGTCAATCTCTATGCCTACACTGACAGTGACTATGGGGGTTGTAACTTGGACAAAAAGTCCACATCTGGGGGATGTCAATTTCTTGGAGGAAGGCTCATCTCATGGCAATGCAAAAAGCAAACATGTGTTTCTACTTCAACAGCTGAAGCAGAATACATTGCAGCTTCAAGCTGCTGTGCACAGGTCATCTGGATCCAAAATCAAATGCTTGACTATGGAATGACCTTCATGCAGACTCCAATTCACATTGACAACATGAGTGCTATCTCTATCACAAACAATCCGGCGCAGCACCAAAGACAAAGCACATCGACATCGGGTACCATTTCATAAGAGATCAAGCTGAGAAAAGGAGAATTATTTTAACCAAAGTTCATACAAATGAGCAATATGCTGATCTGTTTACAAAACCTTTTGATGAAGCTAGATTCAGATATTTAGTTGAATCAATTGGTATGATGAACTTTGATTAAAATCCATCTCAAGTCTCTCCTTAAAATGTGTCCTTTTGTCCCTTGTTGTAAATAAAAGTTATAAGTCAGCAGCATTTTTGCCTCTCAGCTGGTGACAGGTTTAAAGCTTCAGCAGCAAAGCCTTTGCCACTGATCGCTTTAAGTTATCAGCAGGAACAAGTTTCCTGCGGATAGCTTTAAGGCGGTCAGCAGCAACCGTTTTGCTGCGGAATGAATACAACAGTCAGCAGCTACCAAATCTGCTGCTGAAAGACTTAACTATCAGCAGCAACCAAGTTTGCAGCTAATAGCACATCATCAGCAGCAACCAAGTTTGCTGCTGATGGGTGAACATAAGTCTAAATTAACTTTTACCCGCTGTAAAAGTAAATATCGTCAGTCTTCACCATGACTGCTCGAGTGTTTTACAGCTGTAACAATGAATAGTGAAACAGGTTGTACTGTACAAGTAGAGTTGCTTTTTCTCCTTCTTCCGTTATATCACCAACTCAAATCATCCCTCTACCTCTTCATATTTAATTTCAAACCTAGCTCCCATCACTTTCTCTCCCGTTCACACAGCATTCAAAGCCCTCCACAATTAACCACCATTCAAACACCTTTCTCTCTTCCCTCCGAATCCATAACAATGGCAGGCGCATACATAAACAACCCCAACGATAAGTTCTCCCCATATCACAACCTAACTGCATACCTAATCAAGGGCAAGAAATCCGAAGGTTTCGACGGTATGATCGACTTCCTCTGTCGGTCCAAAATTTACCATGCCCTAACCGTCAACCCAACCATATATACTTCACACATGGAAGATTTTTGGAGCTCAGCCGTGTATTCTACTGAACAGGGCACTCCTCAAATCAGAGGCACAGTTGACGATAAGGAAATGATCATCACTGAAGCAAAACTCCGCCAACACCTCAAGCTTCAGGATGAAGGGGACGCCCTCTCTTACCCAAGAGACGTATACATGAGGACCTTTGTATCCATAGGGTACACTGGGAATCAAACAGAGTATACGATAGAGAAGGCACTCATGGGTCCTAAATGGAAGTATCTCTGCCACACTCTTCTCCAATGCATATCTCAAAAGAGGAGTGGCTGGAACTAACTCAGCTCCGGACTTGCGTCGGCCGTTCACGGTATGATAATAGGGGCAGGTTTCAATTTTTCCCACCTCATTCTTGAAGGTTTGAGATACAACCTTCAAGAAGGGGTGAAATCTCAGTTCTTCATGTACCCAAGATTCTTGCAAGAAGTGTTCAATATTGAACACCAAGATCTTTCAAAAACTGCAAGAATCTACTCAATTCTGGGACATAAGAACAACATTTTTCAAAGCATGAGAACAGATTCATCAAAGGTCTCAGGGGCCGATGTTCCATTGTTATCTACAATGTTGAACACACATAGTGCCCAGGGTGACAGTTCAGCAAACCCAGCTGATACTGATCCCACACCCTCATCCTCACTGCCACAAACTCAACCTACTGTTTCCCTTGATCGAACCCCTGTACATTCTACTGAGGATGCACAGGCACATACATTACTCACCCCCAGTTTGATTGCTCAACCGGACCACAGGGCCCCGATTGCAGCCAAGTATACAAGGAAGAGGGGCAAGAGAACTCCTTCTTCTCTTGCCTCCAAGGCCCAAACCCAAGCCAACATCCCTCACTCAGAATCACAACATTCTAGTGAGAATATCATAAGGGAAAGCCATATTGCTAGGGAGACTCCTTCGGAAGTCTCTCTATTAGGATTAGGATCACTTCCCGGATCCATAGAACAGCCCTTCGAGCCATTCCTCTCTTCTTTGAACTTAAGTGTAGAGGAACCTGACCAAAGTGATGTACCTTCTCCAACTACCACTATCAAGGAGGTACTGATTGGTCTTGCTTCCGAAACACTCAACCCAAGTTCCTCACCCTTGAAGGTCCACTCTGGGAGTATTGAAAGAGTGGATGGGGACGAGGCTGTACTACTGCTGGTCGATCAACTGACCAGGAGGACAGTGACAACATCTTTAAGACCTCAACCACGGCAACTCACGGTGAGGGTGTTTCCTTGGAAACTCCCTTCACTGAGAGGAATCCCAGGCGCCAAGAAACCGCGGGTGATGGGGATGCTGAGGCTAGGCCTACGGCCCCATCTGGGTCCAAGGATTCCACAACTGTGGATGAGGACAGACTGAAACTTCATAACATGGAATTGACGGCCAGGGTGGCTATGCTAGAGGCTGAAATGTCCAAACTAAGACACCAAGTCGCTATGCATGAAGCCAATCAATGCCCAACTTTAGCCTCTCCCTCTTTTGTATCAGTAGGCACCCAAACTGATGCTTACCTATCTACTGATGTAACCAAAAAGGGGGAGATGGTTTCTATGGAAGATGATACAGACAGTCTTGACGACTGGATTCAAGAGCAGTTTGTATTTCAAAGCTCACAATACAAGCCAGCTTTTGTCCAAGTTCATGACTTGCCAGCCCCAGATAACGAAGACGAAGAGATATCTGAAGACTGGCAGTTGGTCGTCAGGGCTGTCGATGAAATGCTGAATGATGCTGAAGACACGGAACAAACAAATGCATCATTCAGCATCCTTCCACAAGCAGCAGCCATCATAGGTCAATCCACTACCCCCCAAATCTTCAAATCTTCAAAGAAGCTAGAGTTTGACTCTATTCTAGCTTGGGGTATGATGGATCAGCTGAGAGGTTTTGGATTGGATGGGAGTTCAGCGGAGTAGAAGAGCTGAACTGGAACTCTCTCAATGCCCTCCAAGTTCTAGAACTGCATCTAACTGACTGCATCAACACTTCAGCAGATCTCTCAGCTGAACTTGCCATTGGCAGGTTCCATGACCTGATGGAGGATAATCTACCCAGGTTCCAAAGATTCCTACAAGCAGCACATCGGGTAGCTTATCCTGAATCCTCGGCGGCCGCAGAAAGAAGACTGACTCCTAGCAATTTTGAAATAACAAGGAGCAGTCTTCTCACTGAAGAAGAAGTTCTAGGCCTTCGAAGATTCCTGTATGCCTTCCTGGTCAAGGACTTGGATGTGCTAGGTTGGGTGAGCACTAAGTCTCTTGACCACACTTTTCTGCTCAGCAACGGCTCCTCTCTCATCATCAACACCAGAAACATCCTTCATCTGCCCTCAGACTTTCTCTTCAAGATCTATCAGCTCAGAACCAACATCTGCAATGTGAACTCACTTGAAAGCCAGGCAACGACAGATACTGTCAGAGCCAAACTTGAACAAGTAGGAAGAATTACTGAGGCAGTATATGTGTCAAACTCTGACACTGACACTGACACTGACTCAGCTTCCCCTCGAGTTAACATCTGCACTGCAGCTTATGAGTCAAGATCAACTATCAAAGAAAAACTGAGAGAAATAGAAGGTCCTGAGTATCAACTTGATGAAGACGATGACCTTCCCTTATTCACATCTCAAATTACCAATGAAGCTGAGGCAGAGATCCCAATAGCAGCATCACCATCTGCTGTTGTGATCAATGAAGCTGAAGCAGAGGCATCCAATGTAAACAAAGGAAAGGGAATCATGACTGATGAAGATGAAGAGAGGTTGCTAAAAGAGAAAAGAGAAAGGGAAGAGAAAAGAAGAAGAAGAGAAGAAGAGGAGATGGCTGACATAAAAAGGGTTCAAGAAAGAAAAACAGCCATTCTCCTAAGAGAACAAACCATCCAGCTGTATGCTAAACAGCTGGATGAACTGAAAAGAAAGATTCCTGCAGTCGACCAAATTGAGAAAGATGAACAACTGGCCAGACAGCTGCAGGAACAGCTTGCCAAGGAAGAAGAAGAAGAGAATGAAAAGAAGAAGAAGGAGGATGCTAAGTTTAGAATCACTGATTCTAAATTAGCAAAAGAATTAAGGGAGGAGTGGACTGAAGCTCTGATCTCTCAAGGTGAGGATGTAGACTACCTTGAAAAACTTTCAAACAAAGAGATCTACAGAGCCTTCATGGGTCAGCAAGGTCAGTTGGCAAAGAAGAAAAAGGCTGAAGAAGAAGAAAAAGCCAAACAACAGTCCAAAAAGACCATTGCCTTCAATAAAAGGACCCATGAAGAAAGGAAGGTCATGATTGACTTCCTTAAGGCCAGAGGAGATAGTGGAAAGAGGCTAGGTCCTATGAATTTCATGAACCTGCAAGCCCTCTACTTTAAAGTTAAAAAGGATGAGGAAGAAAGACTAGGGAAGAAGGGCTCCAAGAAAAGGGTACTTATCAAAGAAGATAAAGAACCAAAGACAAAGAAACCCAAGCCTTCTCCCTCACCTACCTCTTCCTCAGTCCATCATCCTTCCACTCTCCTCCCCAAACCTTCCACTCCTCCACCCAAAAAGTCCAAGTCATCCCACCCAGCTCCCACTCATCAACTGCCTCCCTTGAAGATACCCAAACCCACTCCTAAACCAGAAGACTCAAGAAATATAGTTAACTGGTTCCACAATTCACAAGATCAAGTGTTTGAGATCTTCAGGGGGAGAACTGAGAGAAGAAGATCCACTTACAGGTCTGTTGATGAGGTTCTGCAACTACCTGATTCTGATCTTCAAAGAATTTTAGAGCTGGGTGAAGCTCATGAGCCTGCAAATAAGAGTGGGAAACGTCTTGTGCTAGCAATCAAACACTACTTCAACCCTAGCAAAGATGTGATCATAAACATCAAACCACTCAAGTCCCACTCTCCATTTGTATCCTGGACCTACAATGCTGATTTGGATGAGTTCACACTGACTGATGTAAAGAAGCAGCAGATGAGATGTTCAAGCAAAGCAATCTACAAAATGCAACACAAAGACATCAAGACTCTGTCTGAACTTCCACTGAACAATCCCAGCAAGGATCCAAGAGGCTATGAGGTTGAAAGGATAGTCAGCCACATGCAAAAGCTTCAGCAGCAAAGTGATTAGAAGAATTTTTGGTTGCATCAGTCTAGGGGGAGTTTGTAGAACCAAAGACTGATTGCTACCAAATTATTCTAAGTACAAATGTTGCTGATAGGCTTATCAGCAGCATTCAACACTTGTTGCTGCTGATAGGCTTATCAGCAGCGGTCATCCATGTCTGCTGCTGATAGGCTTACCAGCAGCAACCTTCACTCTTTGCAGCTGATAGCTCTATTCATTGAAAACCAAACGTTGCAGCTGACTATCCAGGCCAAGCGTCTCTGACACCTTTCTGCAAAAGCAACTGACAGACTCAAAGCAGAAGGAACCGCTATGGTCAACCAATGACGGACAACAATACACTTCTCCAAGCATGCAAACAATCATGAATAAAGAAAACGTTTCAGTAAAGTTAACTAGATTAGCCTTTACGTGTAATGTAAATTAATAAACAAGATCAACGGCTTGTGTTCGATCTGATCCTTAGAATCAAGGGTCTGTCTTGATTCTAAGTTACTATAAATACTGAGTTGCCACTTCATTGTAAGCGTGCTTGTAGTGCTTGTCATACTTATTCATTGAGTTTCTCACTTGTAATCTTTGCATTCACAAAAGCTTAATACAACAGTGTTTATCAGTATTCTTTGTGTTTACTTGATTATAAATTGTGTAGTTGATTTTGTTTCCGCCAACCTCAACTAAGAACAGAACCATCTTGTATTCTCACGATCCTACACTATCGATTCCTTTCTGTTTGAGGTAATTGAATCATCCCTCCCTTTCGTTTTGGTTAATATATCAAAAGCCCCCTATCAATCTGGGCTTTCATTACAGAAGTCGTCCGAATCAGAACTTATATTTTTAATAAAAAGGATTTAATCGATTTCACTCTTAAACATGAGTTACATTGAATTAATTTATACTAATAGACTTGTATTGACTCAGTAATCAAAAGCCCTATCAATTCCAACACTATAAATACAAGAATTGTTCAATTCGTGTCTGATTTGGAAGAGACACGGTCGCGCTAATCATCTAGCGCGGCCGTGCCTCATGAAACGCGGTCGTGCCGATTAGCAGCGCGGTCATGTCCTCCTGTCCAGACCAAGTCATGCCCTTTGGGCTAGTCTCTGTTGTGTCTAAGAATCATAGACACGACCGTGCCGGGCCAAGGCACGGTCGTGCCTGTTGACTGGTCTAGTTTGTGCCCTCTGTTGATCAACCGGTCGCGCCCCGACTAGAGCGGTCGCGCCCGTGGCTTGAGCACGATCGTGCCCTTCCGAGGCACGGTCGTGTGTGACTCAGAAATTGTAACAGAATTATAATTTTATATTTTTCAATCAATAAATGTTTCAAATTTTATAAAAATATTTTTTCTGTGTTTGAAGAGATAAATATTATTTATTTAAAAATTTCTAAAAATTAAATTTATATTTATCTTACACTTAAATGATGTTTTAAATGATTAAGTTACAAGTTTATAAATAAATAAGATAATAATTATTTATTTAATATTTAAACAAAAATCATTTATTTATTTATACTTAATTACAATCAATATTTACATTATTTCATAAACTATAATCATTTATTTAATTATTAATTTACATTTAACACAAGCATTATTTTCATAATCAACAATTTTATAAAAATTCTATTTTATTATTTAAATTCCAAACTTTAATCAAATGTTCCAAAAATGGTTACTACAACTTTATATATTTCATTTAATACTTTTTATACACAAACTCAACCCTCAATGTTAGACTTAAACTTTGTACACCGATTTGATTCAATATACATTACAATCTAGGTTAACCCGTGCGTATCAAGAACCCTTATTCTATCTATACTCTTTGTTAGCTACATCTCCATACTAAGTGAGTATTCACAACCACTTTTTACTCTTTTACACTTTTGGGGTGGAACATGAACTCTATACACATTACACATTTACATTTACGCAAACAACACAAGTGCAAAATCCTATTTACATACATGTGTGCAAAATTTGAGCTTTGTGCCCGAGTGCTAGTTGTGCTAACCTTTGTATGCGATTATGTGCAATAATTAACTATACAAGCCGACGGTTTTCAATGATAGATCTATTGAGTCTGACAAACCCACCCATGGTGCGCGGTGATTGAAACCGACAACACAATTTTTGCATGCTAGTCACAAGGTTTGGTTGTACATGGTTACACAATAGCTGCTCCCCATAAATGCCTTATTTTATCATGTTTTGTAAAGGATTTGTTTTCAACTATATGTTATCTACATACAACTGTGTTATACTCACCAACTTTTTAGTTGACTTTATTTTATTCATGTTTCAGGCCCCAATATGTGAGAATGATTCAAGACGTGTTCAATATAGGATTTGGACTTAGCAATTTAAATCAAGAACTTTATGAGTTGTTTTATGTTTCTTGTTTGAATTTGGTTTGTACTTGGATTATTTGTAATGGAAATTTAACTTTAATTTATTTCAATTTAGTCAACCATGTGCTATGAACAGTCTTACATGTCCCGCCCCGATGATTCCGCCATCGGTCTGGGTGTGACAGATTAGTATCAGAGCCTTGGTTATAGGGAATTAGGTTATTAGTCACCTTGACCTAGACTATAACTTTAGGACACCCACTTATGCTATATTTCATGATTTTGTGTTATGTGTTACATGCTATGTGCTACATGCTCACCATGATTAATTATTATTATATTTGATACCTTACTTGTTAGAGATTCATGACTCATTAGGATCTTCTTGAATAATAATTAAATAAATAATATCCTTTCCTATATTCTAAAACCTCATAATATTTCTATCTTCTTTTCTATCCTTATCCTTTCTAAGCATGTGGAAAATCCTTGAAACAAAAATCTCTAAATTTTTTATTTCTTCGTTAAGGTTTTAAACTTGTTAAATTATTTGAGGACACGTGCAATCTGGAAGCGTGACACCTGTATTTTGGGTTTTCTGTCTAGGAAAGCATTTCGCATAAATCCTAATCAACTGAGGGACCCGTATGCTTTCCTGGGAATTCCCGAGATGAGTGTTTCTTATAGGCTAAAGCATGTCTTCTTGAAAAATTTTATAAGTTAATTAACCTTAATGTGTCATGGTATTCAAGTGATTTGTCACTTTTAAGTACAATCCAAACTAAGAATATCTATTTTATTTTGTTATCTCATTCTATTAAATCCTATCAAATCTCATAAGTTCTTACAATTTTTCTTGTCTTGTGAAAATCTGTAGAATGCCTCCTCGTCGTGCACCCGCAACCAACGCCAACACCGACATTGCTGCTATTCTCACCCAATTGGTGACACAACTCACCCAAGCCAATGGTGCCACCAATGGCAACAATGGTGGAAATGGAAGCAATAGTGGTAATAATGGTGGAAATGGTGGAAATGGTGGAAATGGTGGTAATAATCCATCTCAATGCACCTTCAAGCACTTCAACTCGTGCAATCCCCTAAACTTCTATGGTACCGAAGGAGCTACTGGACTCCTTCAATGGTTCGAAAGCATTGAGAATACCTTTCTCAATAGTGACTGTCCCGACAACCTCCGTGTTCGTCATGCTACAAGTGTCCTACAAAAACGGGCACTTACATGGTGGAATGGGGAAAAAAGGAATAGGGGTGTTGACATAGCTATGGCCTTACCTTGGGATGAGGTCAAAAGGCTTATGACCGAGGAGTTCTGTCCTCGAAATGAAGTGAAAATGCTAGAAGCTGAATTTTGGGATATTTCCCAAGATAGTGGGGAAAGCTTAGCATATACAACTCGGTTCCATGAGTTGAGTCTTCTAGTGACCCACATGGTCACTCCTTTGTCCCGTTGTATCGAGAAGTATATTGGTGGGCTACCAAGACAAATCCAAGATACTGTCTTAGGTAGAAATCCTGCTACTCTGGAGGATGCTATTCGTCTATCCGCTACCTTAACTGATAATCATGTGAAAGCTGGAACTCTGACCAAAAAGGGTACTAAGAAAGTTTCTGACACTATAACCCCTCCTACTCACAATAAAGAAGCCACAACCGAGCCCTCTCGCAATAATAGAAAGAGGAAGGTTAGAAATTTTGCTGTGGTTACTCCTGCTGTTCCCATCAACCAAGCTGCACCTATGGTTCAAGCGCCGGCTAAAAAGCCATATGTTGGAATCTACCCACTTTGTGCCACCTGCAACTACCATCATCCCCAAAACATCCCATGTCGCCTTTGTACTTATTGTGGGAGATATGATCATACGGTTAGTGTTTGTAGGACCAAAGCTCTTGCGGGCCAAGTCAACCCTCCAAACCGAACTGTACCTCAAGTGGCTAATGTAGAACCAAAGACTGATTGCTAGCAAATTATTCTAAGTACAAATGCTGCTGATAGGCTTATCAGCAGCATTCATCACATATGTCTGCTGATAGGCTTATCATCAGTATTCAGCACATATTGCTGCTGATAGGCTTATCAGCAGCACTCAACACTTGTTGCTGCTGATAGGTTTATCAGCAGCGTTCAACACAAGTTGCTGCTGATAGGCATAGCAGCAACATTATTCTCATCTCTGCTGCTGATAGCTTTATTCTCTGAAGACCAAACGTTACAGCTGACTATCCATGTGAAGCGCCTCTGACACCTTTCTGCCAAAGCAACTGCCACACTCCAAGCAGAAGGAACCTCACTGGTGCAACCAATAAAGGACAATGACGCGCTTCTCCAAGCATGCAAACAATGATGCCTAAGAAGACGTTTCAGTAAAGTTAACTAGATTAGCCTTTGCGTGTAATTTAGTTTAATAAACAAGATCAACGGCTTGTGTTAGATCTGATCCTTAGAATCAAGGGTCTGTCTTGATTCTAAGTTACTATATATATCTTGTAAACACTTCAAACAAAGTGTGCTTGTGTGCCTTCATAGTGCTTCTTGATAGTGTTTTACTTGTAAACTTGTAATCTCAGAAGTCTAATACAACAGTGCATTTATCAGTATTCTTGCTGTTTACTTGTTTACTTTGTTGGTTGCTATTGTTTTCGCCAATATCAACTAGAACATAATCACCTTGTAATCTTACAATCCTACAAGTGGTATCAGAGCTTTGGCTCAAGATTAAACAAACTAATATTTGTTTAATCACTTTCTAATTCTATTCAAAACTCTATTCTTGATCAAGTTATACAAAACAAAATGGCACAAAGTCATGGATCTGAAGACATCGGCAGTATCAACCGACCACTGAGGTTGGTGTCTGGGGAGGACTATGATATGTGGAAGAACCGTATGGAAAGCTTCTTCTGCTACCATGAATACGGAATGTGGAAATCCATAAGGGATGGACCTTATGTTCCCATGGTGGCCTCTGCTGACTCCGGAGGACCACTAGTTCCTAAGGAACCCTCCAAGTATTCTGAAGAAGACATCAAGAAAATGGAGGTGGACTTCAAGGCATTAGGAGCTATCCAAATGTGCCTTCCAAATGAAGTTTTTCACAACTTCAAGGCTCACAAAACCGCAAAGGAATTATGGGGAGCCTTGGAAAAGATGTTTGCTGGATCTGAGGAGGTCAAGGAGAACAGACGTGACATTCTCAAGCAACAGTATGAAAACTTCGTCTGGAAGGAAGGTGAGTCACTAACAGTTTTATATAACAGGTACACGTACCTGGTTGGAGAACTGCAGTGCTCCAAGGTAAAGCTGGAGAATGAAGACATTCTCTAGAAGTTCATAAGATCTCTTCCTAGCTGCTGGACATTATATACAGTGTCCATCAGAAGAACAGAGAATCTAAAGACTCTTTAGATGACTGAGCTCTTTGGCATGCTCAAAACCTATGAATTAGAAATGATTCAAGCTAAAGAAAAGAGCTCCAGTTATCAATCAGCTACCACTTCCTCCACCACCACCTCAGCGCTTCACTCTGATCATTCCGGTCCTAGTGCAAGCAACTACTATCCTCCCATTGTTACTCATCCTCAAACACCAACTGCTTCACAATCCAACTCATCACCATTTCTTCTTGAGGCACCTCCTCAACAGCCAACCTCTACTGCTTTTGTCTCTGACAACTCAAGCAGCATGCACTTCATAAAGGAGGATCTGGAATGCTTTAATCCAGATGATCTTGAAGAAATGGATATTCAGCACTCATATGCCATGCTCTCCCTCAGAGCAAAAAGGTTTTATTCTAGAACCGGGAGATCAGTTCCAAGCAACAACTCAAACACCAGAGTTGGGCTTGATAAAAGCATGATCCGATGTTACAACTGTAACCAAATGGGTCACTTTGCTAGGGAGTGCAAGGCACCTAAAGCCAATCAAGGTGCCAGCCATCAAAGACAAGCTTACCAAGGTCAGCCCAGGCAGCAGCAAGGAACTCCTCCAGCACAAACTACAGCCTGTGCAAATGTTGGAACTACAGAATTTGACTGGAGTTTTCAATATGAAGATGTTCCTGCCTCCAACTAAGCACTTATGGCAGACAATGCAGAGATACCACCTCAGGTATTTGAACATCTTTGCTCTCAAGCTTGCATTGATAAAGTTTTAGGTTATAGAAAGCATAACCAAAATCTAATAGATCAAAATGAAGAGTTTCACCAAATGAAATCTGAATTCAAAAAGGTCGAAGACACTTACAAAGAAAAGATTAACTGTCTTAAGAAAGATATTTCTTCTTTAAAACATGAACAAACCAATCTTGAAACTCAGATTGATGATCTATTAGTAAAACTTAAAGCTACCAGAGCTGAACTGGCTGAACAGAAAGTTCATGTTGAAAAATATGAATTTTCATCTAAAAAGTTACGAAGATTGTTAGATATTCAAGTCCATGAAAGGGTAAAAACTAGACTTGGATATCATAATGACGAGTACAAGACAGTTCCTCCTCCTGCTGACTATGTTGCCATTCACGAACCAAGCTTCAATACTGCAAATCTTGACACGACAAACCGAAACCTTGATCCTTCAATGGATGCATGTTTTGTGGAAGACTGCTCCACCTCTTCAGAACCTGAGTCAACCTGCTCAGACCACTGTGAAACTAGTACAGTCCCATCTGCTCCTATCTCTGAAGCTGTTCTGAACAAAACTGAATGTCCTGTTGTTACTCCAACTATTCCAGCTCCCATCCCATTCAAACAAATCAAGATTAGCTATCCTCAAAATGGAAGAAAGCTAAACATTGAAAAGGGAGAGACATCAGGTTTCACCAACCCCAAGCCTCAGTCAAAGCCAAAGGTGTTTGATAGTTTTCATACACCTGGAGAAAAAGGTCCATGTGTTCAAAAGACACTAGAAGAAGCCACTTTTGAGCATAACAAAGCTCATCCCTGGAACTTCAAAGATTTGTTTCAAAGTAAGAACTATGTGGACCTTCACCGGGACAAGATAGCACTATCCTGCTTTGTGTGTGGCAAATACAATCACACTGCCAGCACCTGCTTTCACTACCGTGAACACCAAAGAAACTCAAAGCAGCATGCCTTTGAGAAAACAAACAGAAACAAACAGGTGAGAAGCTATGATGCAAAGGCAACAAAGTTTAGAGAATCTCTACCCCCTCAAAGAGTGAAGATGCAGAAACCTCAACAAACTTGCATCATATGTGGGGAATCAAACCACTTTGCTGCAACATGCAAGTTCAACCCTTTTAACCAGATTGCAAATCATTCATCTGTGCTCAACCCATCAGCAGCAAACAAAATCGCTGCTGATAGAGTAAAGACCAGGAAACCAAAGGCAAAGCCTTCAGCAGCAAAAGTCTCTGCTGCTGACAAAGCAAAATAAAAAACAACGGCATCAGCAGCAAAAGTATCTGCTGCTGACAAAGCAAAAGTGTCCACTGCTGATAAGGCAAGATCCCAGGCAAAGCCTTCGACAGCAACGAAAACTCCAGCAAAGCTTTCAGTAGCAAAATCGGCTGCGGATAAGCCCAAACTGTCAGCAACAACATCTTCTGCCGACAATGTAAAGAAAGCTAGAAAACCACCAACACAACAATAGAAGGCCAAACAATCTCCAAGCATAACTATTGGTTCCATTGACTGCAAGCATGCTGACAATGGCAAATTAGCAACAATCTTCTACAATGCTGCATGCTACAATAATCCTCCCACTAATTAGATATCTTCCATGTGCAGGGACAGCCAGGCAACAAACACAATACTTGGGTGGTAGATAGCGACTGTTCCAGGCACATGACAGGCAACAGGTCCATCCTCTCTAACTTCAGACATTTCAATGGAGGATATGTTGCCTTTGGGAGTGACTCAAATGGTGGATCTATCACTGGACAAGGAACTGTATCCAATGAAAGGATGAGTATTGAAAGAGTCAACAATGTTAAAGAACTTGACTTCAATCTCATGAGTGTTTCCCAAGTATGTGATCAAAAGCATTGGATGCTCTTCACTGAAAAAGAATGTTTCGTGTTAGCTCCTGGCCTATCTAAACCCATTCCAGAGAAGATTCTCCTAACTGCTCGTAGAAAGGACAACTTATATGTGCTTGACATGAATGAAGCCACTCCATCTGGTAGTGTTTCATGTTTTCTGTCAAAGGCATCAGTTGATGAATCCGCTCTCTGGCACAGGAGGTTAAGCCATGTTAACACCAAAACAATCAATAAATTAGTGAAGGACAATCTTGTCAGAGGGCTTCCTGACAAAGAATTCCAGCTAGACGATCACTGTATTGCCTGCTTGAAGGGAAAACAACACAAGAGTTCCCACAAGCCCAAGACATTGAACACAATTGACACCCCTCTCCAGCTACTGCATATGGATCTCTTTGGTCCTACGAATGTCATGTCAATGGGCAAAAAGTCCTACTGTCTGGTGATAACTGATGACTTCTCCAGATTCTCATGGGTATTCTTCCTAAGAACAAAAGATGAAACTGCTGAGATTCTCAAATCCTATATTATTAGGGTAGAGAATCAAAGCAATCTGAAGGTAAAGATCATAAGGTGTGATCAGGGAACAGAGTTCAAAAATCACAATTTGAACAGTTTTTGTGAGAGCAAGGGCATTGAAAGGCAATACAGTGCTCCAAGAACCCCTCAACAAAATGGGGTTGCTGAAAGAAGAAATAGGACTCTGTTTGAATCAGCAAGATCTATGCTGGCTGATTCAAAGCTGCCCCTTACTTTCTGGGCGGAAGCAGTAAGCACAGCTTGTTATGTGCAGAATAGAGTCCTTATTGTTAAGCCTCTCCAGAAAACACCCTATGAACTATGGCTCAAAAGAGTTCCCTACATTGGCTTCCTGAAGCCCTTTGGACGTCCATGTACCATCCTCATCACACATGGAGTTCTTCCTAAATTCGGTGCAAAGTCTGATGAAGGTTACTTTGTGGGATACTCCTCTCAATCAAAGGCCTACCGAGTGTTCAATTCTAGGACTCGGATTGTGGAAGATTCTGCTAATGTGGAATGCAGGGAACACGTTGTCTATGAACAAGGCAAAGGTCCTAACTGGCTCTTTGATATAGACTCCTTCACCCAGATATTTGAGCCTCTCATATTCTCAAATATGGAGTCTCCCTCTTCAAAATCAACATCTTCTGCCTCAACCTCCTCTTCTGACTACAGACTGGATTTTCCCAGTCCCTACATCAGGATGAAAAGGCCTTCCATTGATCCTCCATCAGTGGCAGAAGCTATTGAAGCCAGTACAGGTGAAGCCGGTACTTCCAACACCACAAGCAGCAATCTCTCTGACCAAGAAATCTTTAATGAAGCCTCCTCAATCCATGCTGAAGAGGCCTCTGATGCTAATACTGCTGACAATGTGGAACACAATGATCAGAACCTCCAAGCTCCTCTCCTCACAACTGAAGACAATCCTGATCTAAACCAAAGTAATCTTGAAGAGGGAATACGGCTGGATGTGATCCTAGCACAGAGAATAAACAAAGAGCATCCTCTGGAAAACATCATTGGTCCAGTCCACACAGGTATCCAGACAAGAAGTAAGTCTCATGAAGCCAACATTTGTTTGTTCTCTTGCTTTCTATCTCAGGTGGAACCCAAGAAGATTGATGAAGCTCTCAAGCACAACAGCTGGATTAAAGCAATGCAGGAAGAATTACAGCAAATCAAAAGACAAGATGTTTGGAAGCTTGTTGATCTTCCACCTGGTCAAACAGCCAATGGAACAAGATGTGTGTTCAGAAACAAGCAAGATGAAAGGGGTATCGTGGTCAAGAACAAAGCCAGACTGGTAGCTCAAGGTTACACTCAGGAAGAAGGCATTGACTATGATGAAGTCTTTGCTCCTGTTGCACGTCTGGAAGACATCAGAATCTTTCTAGCATATGCAGCATCCAAAAAATTTATGGTCTATCAAATGGATGTGAAGAGTGCCTTTTTGTATGGCAAGATTGGTGAAGAGGTCTATGTCAGACAGCCTCCAGGCTTTGTGGATCCTGCACATCCAAATAAGGTCTTAAAACTGGACAAAGCTCTCTATGGCTTACACCAAGCCCCAAGAGACTGGTATGAAACTTTATCTGGATATCTACTTAGCAACAACTTCAGAAGGGGGGCCATTGATCAGACACTTTTCATCAAAGATGAAGGGGGAGAAATTTTGTTGGTCCAGATTTATGTTGATGACATTATCTTTGGATCTACAAGAAAGAAGCTCTGCAAAGACTTTGAAGTTCTGATGCATTCCAAATTTGAAATGAGTTCAATGGGTGAACTAAATTTCTTTTTAGGACTTCAAGTCAAACAGGTACCAAATGGAATCTTCATAAGTCAAACCAAGTATGTCAAAAGCATCTTTGATAGGTTCAAAATGCCTGACTGCTCTGCTGCAAGAACTCCTATGCAAGTGCACCATCAATTATCTCCGGATAGAGAAGGACAAGACACTGATCAACATCAGTACCGAGCAATGATAGGGTCTCTCATGTATCTCACTGCCTCAAGACCAGATATCATGTTTGCAGTTTGTCTCTGCGCAAGATTTCAAGCAGCTCCAAAAGTGTCTCATCTTCAAGCTGTCAAAAGGATTCTTAGATACCTAAAGGGAGCTCCAAAACTTGGGCTATGGTATCCAAAGAATGGAAATGTCAATCTCTATGCCTACACTGACAGTGACTATTGGGGTTGTAACTTGGACAAAAAGTCCACATCAGCGGGGATGTCAATTTCTTGGAGGAAGGCTCATCTCATGGCAATGCAAAAAGCAAACATGTGTCTCTACTTCAACAGCTGAAGCAGAATACATTGCAGCTTCAAGCTGCTTTGCACAGGTCATCTGGATCCAAAATCAAATGCTTGACTATGGAATGACCTTCATGCAGACTCCAATTCACATTGACAACATGAGTGCTATCTCTATCACAAATAATCCAGTGCAGCATTCCAAGACTAAGCACATCGACATCAGGTATCACTTTATCAGGGATCAAGCTGAGAAAAAGATAATTGTCCTATCCAAGGTTCACACAAATGAGCAATATGCTGATTTGTTCACTAAACCTTTTGATGAAGCAAGATTTCGATATCTAGTTGAATCAATTGGCATGATGAACTTTGAATAAGACATGTCTATAATTTTTATCTTTCCTTGTAAATATGTCTATGTTTTTGTTCTTAATAAAAGGTAGAGTCAGCAGCATTTTTTTACTGCTGACAGATTTACTCTTCAGCACCAAAGCCTTTGCCACTGATCGCTTTAAGTTATCAGCAGGAACAAGTTTCCTGCGGACAGCTTTAAGGCGGTCAGCAGCAACCTTTTTGCTACGAAATGAATGCAACCGTCAGCAGCACCCAAATCTGCTGCTGAAAGACTTCACTATCCGCAGCAACCAAATTTGCAGCGGATAGCTCACCATCGGCAGCAACCAAGTTTGCTGCTGATGGGTAAAACAAGTCTACATTAACTTTTACCTGAGGTAAAACCTACTCTCAGTGTTTACCATGACTGCTCGAGTGCTTTACAGCTGTAACAATGAAAAGTGAAACAGGTTGTACTGTACAAGTAAAGTTGCTTTTTCTTCGTCTGCCGTTATATCACAATTTCAAACGTTCCCACAACCTCTTCATATTCAATTTCAATCCCTAATCTCCCATCACTTTCTCTCCCGTCCCCACAGCATTCAAAGCCCTCCATAATTAACCACCATTCAAACACCCTTCTCTCTTCCCTCCAAATCCATAACAATGGCAGGCGCAGACATAAACAACCCCAATGACAAGTTTTCCCCATATCACAACCTCACTGCATTCCTAATAAAGGGCAAGAAATCCGAAGGTTTCGATGATATGATCGACTACCTTTGTCGGTCCAAAATCCACCATGCCCTAACAGTCAACCCAACCATCTATACTTCCCACATGGAAGATTTTTGGAGCTCAGCCGTGTATTCTACTGACCAGGGCACTCCCCAGATCAGAGGCACAGTAGACGGCAAAGAAATGATTATCACTGAAGCAAAGCTCCGCCAACACCTCAAGCTTCAAGATGAAGGGGATGCCATCTCTTACCCAAGAGACGTATACATGAGGACCTTTGTATCCATAGGGTACACTGGGAATCAAACAGAGTATACGATAGAGAAGGCACTCATGGGTCCCAAATGGAAGTATCTCTGCCACACTCTTCTCCAATGCATATCCCAGAAGAGGAGTGGCTGGAACCAACTTAGCTCCGGACTTGCGTCGGCAATTCACGGTATGATAACTGGGGCGGGTTTCAATTTTTCCCACCTCATTCTTGAAGGTTTGAGATACAACCTTCAAGAAAGGGTAAAATCACAGTTCTTAATGTACCCAAGATTCTTGCAGGAAGTGTTCAACATTGAGCACCAAGATCTTTCAAAAACTGCAAGAATCTACATGATGCTGGGACATAAGAACAACATTTTTCAAAGCATGAGAATAGTTTCATCAAAGTTCTCAGGGGCCGATGTTCCATTGTTGTCTACAATGTTGAACACGCAAAGTGCCCAGGGTGACAGTTCAGTAAACCCAGCTGATACTGATCCCACACCCTCCACCTCACTGCCACAAACTCAAACTGCTGCTTCCCTTGATCGAACCCCTGTGCATTCTACTGAGGATGTACAGGCACATACTTTACTCACCCACAGTTTGATTGCTCAACCGGAACACAGGGCCCCGGTTGCAGCCAAATATACAAGGAAGAGGGGCAAGAGAACTCCTTCTTCTCTTGCCTCCAAGGCCCAAACCCAAGCTAGCATCCCTCACTCAGAATCACAACATTCTAGTGAGAATATCATAAGGGAAAGCCACACTGTTAGGGAGACTCCTTCGGAAGTCTCTCTATTAGGATTAGGATCACTTCCCGGATCCATAGAACAGCCCTTTGAGCCATTCCTATCTTCTTTGGACTTAAGTGTTGAGGAACCTGACCAAAGTGATGTACCTTCTCCAACTACCACTATCAAGGAGGTACTGATTGGTCTTGCCTCCGGAACACCCAACCCAAGTTCTTCACCCTTGAAGATCCACTCTAGGAGTAATGAAAGAGTGGATCTGGAAGACGCTGTCACTACTGCTGGTCCATCAAATGACCAGGATGACAGTGACAACATCTTTAAGACCTCAACCACGGCAACTCATGGTGAGGGTGTTTCCTTGGAAACTCCCCTGACTGAGAGGAATCCCAGGAGCCAAGAAACCTCGGGTGATGGGGATGCTGAGGCTCGGCCTACGGCCCCATCTGGGTCCAAGGATTCCACAACTATGGATGAGGACAGACTGAAACTTCATAACTTGGAATTGACGGCCAGGGTGGCTATGCTAGAGGCTGAAGTGTCCAAACTAAGACACCGAGTCTCTATGCATGAAGCCCATCAATGCCCAACTTTAGCCACTCCCTCTCTTGTATCAGTAGGCACCCAAACTGATGCTTACCTGTCTACTGATGCAACCAAAAAGGGGGAGATGGTCTCTATGGAAGAAGATACAGACAGTCTTGATGACTGGATTCAAGAGCAGGTTGTACTTTAAAGCTCACTATTCAAGCCAGCTTTTGTACAAATTCATGACTTGCCAGTCTCAGATAACGAAGAAGAAGGGACATCTGAAGACTGGAAGTTGGTCGTCTGGGCTGTTGATGAAATGCTGAATGATGCTGAAGACACAGAACAAACAAATACATCATTCAGCATCCTTCCTGAAGCAGCAGCCATCATTAGTCAATCCTCTACCCCCAACTATTCAGATTATCAAAGAACCTAGAATTTGGCTCCATTCTAGCTTGGGGGTATGATGGATCACCTAAGAGGTTTTGGATTGGATGGGAGTTCAGTGGAGTAGAAGAGCTGAACTGGAACTCTCTCAATGCCCTCCAAGTCCTACAGCTATACTTATCAAACTGCATCAACAACTCAGCAGATCTCTTAGCAGAACTTGCCATTGGCAGGTTCTATGACCTGATGGAGGATAATCTACCCAGGCTCCAAAGACTCCTACAAGCAGCACATCGGGTAGCTTATCCTGAGTCCTCGGCGGCCGCAAAAAGGAGACTGACTCCTAGCAATCTTGAAATAACAAGGAGCAGTCTTCTCACTGAAGAAGAAGTTCTGGGCCTTCGAAGATTCCTGTATGCCTTCCTGGTCAAGGACTTGGACGTGCTAGGTTGGGTGAGCACTAAGTCCCTTGACCACACTCTTCTGCTCAGCAACGAATCCTCTCTCATCATCAACACCAGGAACATCCTTCAGCTGCCCTCAGACTTTCTATTCAAGATTTTTCAGCTCAGAGCCAACATCTGCAATATTAACTCATTGGAGAGCCAGGCAATGATGGTCACCATCAAAGCCCATCTTGAAGAAAAAGGACTGATTCCTCAGGAAGAGTCTGTATCAACTTCTGATGCTGACTCCAACTCAGATACTCCACAAGTTGAAGCCACATCTGTAGCATCTGGCACAAGATCTTCACTTAGGGATCAACTGATGGAAATAGAAGGTCCTAAATATCAACTTGATGAAGATAGTGACCGTCCCTTGTCAATTCCTCATCTTGCCAATGAAGCCGAGGCAGAGATCCCAACAGCACAACAATCAGATGTTGCTGTGATCAGTGAAGCCAGAGCAGAGGCATCCAATGTTAATAAAGGGAAGGGCATTATGACAGAAGAGGATGAAGAGAGGTTACGAAAAGAAAAGAAGGAGAAAGAAGAGAAAAGAAGAAGAAGAGAAGAAGAGGAGATGGCTGACATGAAAAAGGCTCAAGAAAGAAAAACAGCCATTCTCCTAAGAGAACAAACCATCCAGCTGTATGCTAAACAGCTGGATGAACTGAAAAGAAAGATTCCTGCAGTTGACCAGATTGAAGAAGATGCAGCTCTTGCTCTTCAACTGCAGGAACAATTCAATAGAGAAGAGGAAGACTTGGAGAAGAAGAAGAAAGAAGAAGCTAAGTTCAGAATAACCGATTCTGAACTAGCAAAAGAATTAAGGGAGGAGTGGACTGAAGCTCTGATCTCTCAAGGTGAGGATGCAGACTACCTTGAGAAACTTTCAAACAAAGAGATTTACAGAGCCTTCATGGGTCAGCAGGGTCAATTGGCTAGCAAGAAAAAGGCTGAAGAAGAAGAAAAAGCCAAGCTACAGTCCAAGAAGACCATTGCACTGAATAAAAGAACCCATGAAGAAAGGAAGGTCATGATTGACTTCCTTAAGGCTAGAGGAGATAGTGGAAAGAGGCTAGGTCCCATGAATTTCATGAACCTGCAAGCCCTCTACTTCAAAGTTAAAAAGGATGAGGAAGAAAGACTAGGGAAGAAGGGCTCCAAGAAAAGGGTACTTATCAAAGAAGAAGAAAAACCAAAGACAAAGAAACCCAAGCCTTCTCCCTCACCTACCTCTTCCTCAGTCCATCATCCTTCCACTCTCCTCCCCAAACCTTCCACTCCTCCACCCAGCAAGTCCAAATCATCCCACCTAGCTCCCACTCATCAACAGCCTCCCTTGAAGAAATCCAAATCCTCATCTGAACCTGAAGACTCAAGAAACATAGTTGAATGGGCCTACAATCCACAGGATCAAAGGTTTGAGATCTTCAGGGGGAAAACTGAAAGAAGAAGATCTACATAAAGGTCTGTTGATGAGGTTCTGCAACTACCAGATTCAGACCTAAGAAGAATTTTGGAGCTGGGTGAAGCTCATGAGCCTGCAAATGAGAGTGGGAAACATCTTATGCTAGCAATCAAACATTACTTCAACCCTAGCAAAGATGTGGTCATGAATATCAAACCACTCAAGTCCCACTCTCTATTTGTATCTTGGTCCTACAATGCTGATTTGGATGAGTTCACTCTAATTGATGTAAAGAAGCAACAAATGAGATGTTCAAGCAAAGCAATCTACAAAATGCCATACAAAGACTTCAAGACTCTGTCTGAACTTCCACTAAACAATCCCAGCAAGGATCCAAGAGGCTATGAGGTTGAAAGGATAGTCAGCCACATGCAAAAGCTTCAGCAGCAAAGTGATTAGAAGAATTTTGGTAGCATCAGTCTAGGGGGAGTTTGTAAAACCAAAGACTGATTGCTACCAAATTATTCTAAGTACAAATGCTGCTGATAGGCTTATCAGCAGCATTCATCACATATGGCTGCTGATAGGCTTATCAGTAGCATTTAGCACATATTGCTGCTGATAGGCTTATCAGCAGCACTCAACACTTGTTGCTGCTGATAGGTTTATCAGCAGCGTTCAACACAAGTTGCTGCTGATAGGCATATCAGCCGCATTATTCTCATCTCTGCTGCTGATAGCTTTATTCTCTGAAGACCAAACGTTGCAGCTAACTATCCATGTGAAGCGCCTCTGACACCTTTCTGCCAAAGCAACTGCCACACTCCAAGCAGAAGGAACCTCACTGGTGCAACCAATAAAGGACAATGACGCGCTTCTCCAAGCATGCAAACAATGATGCCTAAGAAGACGTTTCAGTAAAGTTAACTAGATTAGCCTTTGCGTGTAATTTAGTTTAATAAACAAGATCAACGGCTTGTGTTAGATCTGATCCTTAGAATCAAGGGTCTGTCTTGATTCTAAGTTACTATATATATATCTTGTAAACACTTCAAACAAAGTGTGCTTGTGTGCCTTCATAGTGCTTCTTGATAGGGTTTTACTTGTAAACTTGTAATCTCATAAGTCTAATACAACAGTGCATTTATCAGTATTCTTGATGTTTACTTGTTTACTTTGTTGGTTGCTTTTGTTTCCGCCAATATCAACTAGAACAGAATCACCTTGTAATCTTACGATCCTACAGCTAATCAAGGTGCTCCCGCCATTGCTAATGGGCGTGCTTGCTATGAGTGTGGTGACCCGAACCATTTTCGTGATCAATGTCCAAGACTTGCAAATGCTAGACAAGGTGGAGCTCATGGGCGTGCGTTCAACATAAACGCCAACGAAGCTCAAGCCAACAATGACGTGGTCAATGGTACGTTTCTTGTTAATAGTCAATATGCCTCCATTTTGTTCGATACCGGTGCCGATAAAAGTTTTGTGTCACTTAATTTTGAGCCTTTACTTGCAAAGACTCGGTCCCAATTAGAGAAAACATTTACCGTTGAAGTAGCAAATGGTGACTCCCTTACAATTGAGTCCATTATCTATGATTGCTCTTTAGAACTTAATGATCACACATTCCCAATCAACCTTGTTCCAATGCCACTAGGAAGCTTTGATATTATCATAGGTATGGATTGGCTATCAAATCATCATGCCGAAGTCATTTGCTTTGAAAAGTGTATCCAAATTCCGCTACCATCGGGAGAAACCTTAAGAGTTTTTGGTGAAAAGCCTTGCAAGGGACTTAAGTTGATGTCGTGTACTACCTCTCAAAAGTACTTACGAAAGAAGTACATTGCTTTCTTAGCTCATATTGTTCAAAAGGATGTCAAGGAGAAGAGTATCCAAGACATTCCGATCATTTGGGATTTCCCCAAAGTTTTTCCTAAGGATTTATCCGGTCTTCCTCCCGTTCGTCAAGTAGAGTTCCGTATTGATCTTATACCTGGAGCTAACCCCGTTGCTAGAGCTCCCTATCGTCTTGCACATTCCGAAATGCAAGATCTTGCAAGTCAACTTCAAGAGCTCTCCGACAAAGGTTTCATTCGCCCAAGTCATTCACCGTGGGGTGCACCCGGCTTATTTGTTAAGAAGAAGGATGGATCATTTCGCATGTGTATTGACTACCGCGAACTCAATAAACTTACTATCAAGAACCGCTATCATTTGCCTAGAATCGATGATCTCTTTGATCAACTTCAAGGTTCTACTTGCTTCTCGAAGATTGATCTTCGATCCGGTTATCATCAGCTTCGTTTTCAAGAAAATGACATTCCTAAGACTGCTTTTCGAACAAGGTATGGTCATTACGAGTTCATGGTTATGCCTTTCGGGTTAACCAATGCACCCGCAGTTTTTATGGATCTCATGAATCGTGTGTGCAAACCGTACCTTGATAAATTCGTGATCGTCTTCATTGACGATATCTTAAACTATTCCAAGACTAAAGCCGATCATGAAAAACACCTTAGATTGGTTTTGGACCTCTTGAGAAAAGAACAACTATATGCCAAATTCTCCAAATGTGAATTTTGGCTAAAGGAAGTTCAATTTCTTGGTCATATTGTCAATGACAAGGGAATTCATGTTGATCCTGCTAAGATTGAAACGATTAAGAATTGGAATGCCCCGAAGACTCCTACCGAAGTTCGTTCATTTCTTGGTCTTGCGGGTTATTATCGTCGTTTCATCTCAAACTTCTCAAAGATTGCTGTCCCTCTTACCGCTTTGACCCACAAGGGTAAGACTTATGAATGGGGACCGAAACAAGAAGAAGCTTTTCAAACCCTCAAGCAAAAGCTGTGCAATGCTCCCATATTGACTCTCCCCGATGGAAATGATGATTTAGTTGTCTATTGTGATGCTTCTAATCAAGGTCTTGGTTGTGTCCTCATGCAACGAGGCAAAGTAATCGCTTATGCATCTAGGCAACTCAAAGTTCATGAGAAGAATTATACAACGCACGACCTCGAGTTGGGATTGAATCGGGTTAGACATCGAATCGTTGGGAAGAAACTTTGGATCAAGGAATTGAAGTTTTGCATTGAATCGGGTTAGACATCGAATCGTTCGGTCACGATTGATCATAGTATTCGTTATAATTTGATTATGGACCTTATGTTTACTTTATTTGACTTTGAACTTTCTGTTTCTATCATGATTGTTGGCTAAAACCATAGATCTACCTAGGTTAATGATGATTGTTTGCTAAAGATTGGATTTCTGACCTTCAGGACCTCAGAGATCAGTTTTTTACGAGGATGGACTGGCAGGATGATGCGATTAGCTATATGATGACACAACATGGTATAGAGATCCCACCATTTTTCAGGGCACCAAACCAGCATCAGCCGGATCAGCCAGATAAAGGTGGAGATCAGTGCATCATCATCAGCACCTTATGTCGGGTTGTACATAGTATCTTGTATTTTTGTTTTTGTACTTCTTTTTATGTATTTCTTTATTTTCTTTTGGCATGTATATTAACTCTGATGTATATATTATTTTGTACTTGGGGGCTCGGCAGGTTTGGGTGTGTTGTTATATATTATCGTGGTTGTTTGATGTGATTGCTAGTTTGTTTAGAAATCAGTCGCTTTCGTTCGTGGGGAATTATTGGAATCTTGGTGAGTTGTGCGCGTTTGATTGGAGAGCTATGGAACACGACCTATGAGGAATATCACAATCATTATACCAGGGAAGTCTGTTCCGATTTTTGTATACTTTATTTTTCTTTTATTTTTATTTCTGCTTATTTTCATTTTCTTATTTTATTTTTGTAAATTTCTTTTATTTTATCGTCGTTTCTCGGTCCACTTTAGGGACAATGTGAATTTTAGGTGTGGAGATGGGAGAAATTAGTTTAGGTTTTGTACTTTGAGTCTAAATATATATATATATATATATATAATAAAAAAATGTCTTTTGAATTAGAAATTTTGCAAGCACGTGGAAAATGATAGGTAAAACTAGGCATAACCTGTGTTTTAAATTGAAATAAATTAAACAGTAGAAAACGTGTCTAAGTTGTGATAAATCGGTAGGCCCAGCCAGTATTAAAAGCATCCTGAGATTGTTAATTAGGATTAACAATTTAATTAAATCATGAAATCTCGTGGGTTCACATCTTATGGAAATGATAAAATTGAAACTGTCAAAATATGGTGATAGGTACCACGGTAAGCTAAAATTTAGAGGTTTTTAAAAATTCTAATGGCACGCCAATCTCTTTTTATGAAAATAAATCCGAGGTTCGGTGGCGCCCGCATCCATAATTCCATCTATTCATGAGCATAATTAATAAATGGAAAGATTGAGTTTTCACCTACGTGTTTCCCATCGGGATGGTGACTTGGTGGATACACCCATGGGTGGGAGCTCTAGTGATCAATGTTTAGATAAATAAGCTTTGATTTATGTGTTTCCCACCGGGATGGTGACTTGTTGAATATGCCTCTAAATTGAAGTCTTATGTGCTTTAAGTGATATGACTACAGCCTATATGTTACCTTCCAGGATGGTGACTTGGGAGACGCACTCCTAGGTGAGGTTTATTCATAAAATTAAGAATGCTCTTGACATCTGACCCATTATCCTTCTAAATTTCTAAAAACATGTAAATTTGAGTTTATTGTGGTAGGAAGATATACTTGATCTAACTGGGCCTAAACATGACTGTGAGACGGGAATAGGTGGAACTGTAACTTTTAAGTGTGAGACCCATAGTTTGATTGATATGCTGTAAAAAGAATGGAATTAGAACACTTCTCGGGGGCTTAAAATTTGGTATTTGGGTTTAGTCGGATAGACATACAGGTTATTGCAGTTTAATGTGTGATTATATTTGTGCTGAATAATAATAGAGATTGATTCTATGTCCAGGTATGATTCCATTGCAGATAACTTTTTCGAGGACGAAAAAAGAGTATGTGTGGGGATGTTTGATGTGTTGCAAAACACATATAATTATCCTAGTGTATTTTTGCACAATTGTATAGTTTTGTACTCGTTTTATGTCATTTTTAGTTCATACTGAGTCTGGGTCATGTTAGCAGGTAATAGTGTGCAAAAGAAGTGGTAAATGTAGCAAAATCCTGGAGAAATCAAGCACACGGGAAAAGATCAGAAAGCAAAAGGAAAAAATCATATTCTGTGAAACCAAGCCCCTCGCGGTACGCGAGGATGGAGAAAAATTCCCTCGCGGTACGTGAGGGACCTTCCCAATTCTCTCGTGGTATGCGATCCGTGAAAAAACCTAATTTTTAGGTTTAATTGTTTTAGACGACTATCTTCTTGATGATTCGACACATTGCCGTCAAGATAGAGTTTTTGGGCGATTATTAGAAAAGGAAGAAGCTTTGGATCAAGGAATTGAAGTTTTGCATTGAATCGGGTTAGACATTGAATCGTTCAGTCACGATTGATCGTAGTATTCATTTTAATTTGATTATGGACCTTTTGTTTACTTTATTTGACTTTGAACCTTATGTTTCTATCATGATTGTTGGCTAAAACCATAGATCTACCTAGGTTAATGATGATTGTTTGCTAAAGATTTGATTTTTATCGTTTATGGATTGTGTTTTGGATTATATGCTTTAGTACAGATCTGATATCACTTGTTTAATGAGTTTGCATGCTTGATTTCGATCTTTGAATGGTTGATGAATCCATATATGTTTTGTTTGAATGTCTTTCAATTGATAGATGTGTATTAGATCATCTACTGTGTGTTTGTGGTTCATGTGTGGTTTGCTAGACGTCAGTAACTATAGGATAATCAATTAACAAGCAATAAATCAAGTGTTCTTCTTATCTAAAAACCTGAAAAGTGATAGATAATTGGTTAATCTTCGGTGTTAGGATTTCTGAGAGTGAACAGTTTGAGAGGATGTTTCCTTAGGGTTTTGGTATCGTTGTTAATTTCTGTTAGATAGGTTGATTTCAGATTGCTCCTTCCATCTTTGATGTATTGAGATAGTGATACCGAGAGGTGAGCTGTCTTCTGAGTTCTATAGCATAATCGGTGATACCGAGAGGTGATCCGAGCCCTGGTGTTATTAGTATCCCTTTAGTTCCTTCTGGTCACATTCTAAGATTGATCAGGAATCAATTAGGTAAATTGAGGGTGTTATATCTTAGGATCCCAGTTCCATTGCATGTTTCATAGCCGATAGAAGCCAAGTTTAGTAATCAGGATTTGCAGCCTACGTAGTGTCTTTCTTCCTTCATGAATTTCCCTAAAGCCTTTGTCTTGTTGGTTTGTTGTCTTGGTAGTAGTATTCGTTCAGTTTACTTAAGTTCAGTAGTTAACCTTAGTTAATAGAATTCCCCCAAATCAAATAAACCAGTTTAGTCCTATTCAGAGTCTAGTTAGTGTTATAGTCAGTATCTCGTGGGTTCGATATACGAACTTCCTTTAGCTGTGTTACAATTGATAGGTACACTTGCCTGTCTTTTTGGTCTAGTTTAGTAGGTTTGTCTAGAGTTTAACTAGAGAGTCTAGGTTAGGTTGTGTTTAATTTAATAGTCCGTTTGACCGATATCAAGTTTTAGGCGCCGTTGCCGGGGACACTTGGCAATAGAAAAAATTAGCTTTGATTAGTTCTTGTCAGGTTATTTGTTTTATTTTCTCCTTTATTTTAAGTTTATTTCCTTAGTTTGCTTATTTTCTATTTGTGTCTTGAGTGCTACTTGTATGTCATAGTTTAAGTCTTTCTTGTGTTCTTAGTTTCTTCTGTTTTCTTCTTTGTTTTCTGTCCAGTGTATGCAACGTACTCGTTCGCGGGAATCACCTGAATTTGAAGCCTATTCAGAGCCAGAGCGGAAACTTCACGAGCCCATTCAGAAGTTTCATGAGCATTTGTGTAAGCTAGTCGAGAAAAAGGTACGCATTCCTATTCTTATTGCTGACATGGGTGACGATAATCCCCCTGCTAGACGTACTGTTCACCAGAGAGCATGTGATGTTTTCACGGGTGCTAGGTCCTCTATCACCCGTCCTGATATGCCTAATGCTAATAACTGGCAGATATCGTCTCATGTGATGAACACTATCAGTAACTCTACTCAGTTCCACGGACTCGAGGACGAGGATGCACCAAGACATATGTCCCGCTTTGCACGTATTTTCGATACTTTCGGATTACTGGTGCTACTGATGACGCCATCATGTTGCGTCTTTTCGCGTTCACTCTCTCTAGTCGCTCTGCCACTTGGTTGGATACCCTGGCCCTGGATTCCATTACCACGTGGGAAGATTTGAAGGCCAAATTCATGAAAAAGTACTATCCACCATCTAGGGCCGCTCGTCTAAGGGATCAGATCCACTCGTTCCGTATGGACCCCGAAGAGCCCTACTACATGGCTTGGGAAAGGTTCAAAACTCTACTTAGTAAGTGTCCTAAACATGGCCTTTCTGATTGGGCATTAGTTGAAAAGTTCTATAATGCTCTAACATTTGAGAAACAACGGATGTTCAATACTGCTGTAGGACGTCACATCATGGATAAGAAGGAGTCGGAGGAGTGTGAGGGGATATTTGAGAGTTTTGCCCAAGCTAAGCAACAACAGCCTTCTACTAGGAATTCCATTCCTAATGCTAGGACACCTGCTTGTGCCACTTGAGGTGTTCATCAGGTCAACACTGATACTAGTATGGCTGCTGCACCTGCAGCTATAGAAAAGGAGATTAAGGAGCTGAAGATGAGTGCCATGAAGTGTGAGGTGTGTAGAGGAGGTCATGAAACCATTGATTGCCCTGTCACTCAATAGGAACAGGTGGACTTCCTAGGGAACCAAAAACCCCCTCTGTTTAATTCTGGATGGAGAAACCACCCAAACTTTAGTTGGAGATCTAGCGGAAACCCACATGGGTTTCATCCCCGTCAGAATCAGTATGGAGGAGATAGAGATGGAGGACAACACTCTGGTATTAGTTCAGGAGAGAAGGAGATCAAGGAGATGTTGGCTACCCAGACTCAGTTGCTTGCTTAGTTGGTGAGGACAGATCAGGAGACTCAGAGTAAGTTGAAGGAGCATAACACATTACTGGGGAGTCAGTAGTCTGAATTCTTAGATTTTCAATGTATAGTGGGATACATTGCGGAGGGTCCTTTTTCTAGAGTCATGTATTTTATTAAGTTGTTGTCATTAGTATATTTTGAACAATCTTAGTTTAGTTTCCTTTTATTGTAATTTCGGTGTCTGTAATTTACTGTTTTTATTAGACTGTCTGGGCCATCGAAACTACTTAGTTTCGATTGAGATTTGTTCAATCGAAACTAGTAGTTTCGATAGATAGTGGTTTTGACAGGTTTGTTCTATCACTTGTAAATGTTTAACCGAAACTACTAGTTTCGGTTGACATAGTTTCGATACCTGTTAACTACTATAAATAGCCTAGTTTGAGAATGTTTAGGGTGTGAGTAGTGCCTGTAACCCAGAACCTTCTCTTTCATTGTTCATCAATCAATACATCTTGCGCACTTGTTTGATGCAATTGTTCTTAAATTTTCATATCAAATTTGTGTTGATTGTGAGTGTGGTTACCGTGTTATCTTCACCGATTCTGTTACTCTCCTCTATTTCACCACCATACACCCAGATTTCGCCTACGTGTGTGTGTAATCGATCATCTGAGTGATTTCTGAGTGAAATCTGGACCTACAATTGGTATCAGAGCTTTATGCTCTTGAGTTTTTGAGTATTATCAGGTTTTGTGATCGATTCTATCTGATTTGTGTGTTATTTTGAAGTTTTTCTGCATCTGGGATTTTAGAACACTCTTTTATTGAAGAATATGTTGTTTCATCATTTTCTGACTTCATTAATTCGAGAATTCAAGTTTAAAGAACGTTTTCGTGATCAGGAGTATTATACGAAACTTTTCGCTGGATTGGATTGTTGTTTCAATGATATTGATTTCTGAAGTTGTTCATCAATGGAGTTTTTCTGAGTTGGGGAAGAAGGCTTCGAAACTACTAGGGAACATTCTCTACAATTAGTTGGTGTTGGGTATAGAATTGAGACTGATGTTGTCAATCGAAACTACTAGTTTTGGTTGAATATTTGTTCAATCGAAACTAATAGTTTCGGTGGAACATTTTTTCAATCGAAACTTGGTAGTTTTGATACCTGTTTTTCAGACCCATTTGGCGGTGGCTTGGAAAAGAAGGCACATGTGCTTGGCCTCCTATATATAGTAGAATATGTCTTAGGAGTGAGAGTGTGTCTGTAGAGGGAATCACCACCCCAGGGGGAGCTCACACTGGGGTGAGACTAATTGTTAGTGTATGATGAGCTTTTATTTTCATTTCAATCAAAAAATCATACATTTTATGCTTTCAATTATCTGTTCTTTTTCACTTTTATATATTTCTGTTCTTGTATATGATTCCCGCACCTGTCTCTACCATTTCTGATTCGAGAATGATACCGCATCCAGAGATTCCGCCTCTCGATCCAGACTGTTTGAAGATTTCTCCACAGATCTGTGTTCTTCTGGTCTGCTCAGGACCAACAGTTGGTCATCGAAACGTCTTGTCTATACCTTTTTCTGGTGAAGGTACAATCGAAACTAGTTATTTGTCTTCTTATATCGAAACTAACATGTGCAGATTGTTCACCGGATACTTTGGGCTATCGAAACTAGTAGTTTATGCTGAGGTTTCCATTTTTCTACTAAGTGTTCATCATCGAAACTAGTTGTTTAGGGTTCTGTTTCTTCAATCGAAACTAGGAGTTTCGGGTAGTCATTTCTCAATCGAAACTAGTAGTTTCGATCAACCTTGTTTACCCGAAACTAGCTAATGGTTAAATTCAGATTTTTGAGATTATAGGCAACTTCAAGCACCAATGAGTATTGTGGAGGAAACAAACCACCTGTTCTTGTGTCTACAAGGAACTTCGATGACTGCACCAAGAAAATGAAGAGTTTTTTTTAATGGAGATGTTGAAGTTTCAGCCTGAAGATCTGGAGGTCCTGTTCAAGAATCACATTCAAGCTTACAGTTATGAAGATGAGGCAGATGCAAAGGCATATCAAAGGGTCGTGACCTTACATGTGAAGCCTTACATCCATAAGCCAACTGAAGGACCAGCTGCTTGACAAGAGCTGAAGACCGTAATGCAACAGCTTAGAGAGAGATTGTAGAGTCATGTATTTTATTAAGCTGTTGTCATTAGTGTATTTTGAACAATCTTAGTTTAGTTTCCTTTAATTGTAATTTCGGTGTCTGTAATTTACTGTTTTTATTAGACTGTCTGGGCCATCGAAACTACTTAGTTTCGATTGAGATTTGTTCAATCGAAACTAGTAGTTTCGATAGATAGTAGTTTCGACAGGTTTGTTCTATCACTTGTAAATGTTCAACCGAAACTAATAGTTTTGATTGACATAGTTTCAATACCTGTTAACTACTATAAATATCCTAGTTTGAGAATTTTTAGGGTGTGAGTAGCGGCAATAACCCTGAACCTTCTCTTTCATTGTTCATCAATAAATACATCTTGCGCACTTGTTTCATGCAATTTTTCTTACATTTTCATATCAAATTTGTGTTGATTGTGAGTGTGGTTACCCTTTTATCCTCACCGATTTTGTTTCTCTCCTCTGTTTCACCACCATACACCCAGATTCTGACTGTGTGTGTGTAATCGATCAATCGTGTGATTTCAGAGTGAAATCTGGACCTACAATTGGTATCAGAGCTTTATGCTCTTGAGTTTTTGAGTATTATCAGGTTTTGTGATCGATTCTAGGTGATTTGTGTGGTATTTCAAATTTTTTCTGCATCTGGGATTTTAGAACACTGTTTTATTGAAGAATCTGTTGTTTCATCATTTTCTGACTTCATTAATTCGAGAATTCAAGTTTAAAGAATGTTTCTTGATCAGGAGTATTAGACGAAACTTTTCGCTAGATTGGATTGCTATTTCAGTGATTTCTAGAGTTGTTCATCAATGGAGTTTTTCTGAGTTGGGGAAGAAGGCATCTAAACTACTGGGAAACATTCTCTGCACTTAGTTGGTCATCGAAACTTCTTGTCTGTACCTTTGTCTGGTGAAGGTGCAATCGAAACTAGTTATTTGTCTTGTTATATTGAAACTAACCTGTGCAGATTGTTCACCCAAAACTTTGGGCTATCGAAACTAGTAGTTTCTGCTGAGGTTTCTATTTTTCTGCTAAGTGTTCATCATCGAAACTATTTGTTTCGGGTTCTGTTTCTTTAATCGAAACTAGGAGTTTCGAGCTGTCATTTCTCAACAGAAACTAGTAGTTTTGATCAACCATGTTCACCCGAAACTAGCTACTGTTTGAATTCATATTTATGAGATTATGGCAACTTCAAGCACCAATCAGTATTCTAGAGGAAACAAACCACCTGTTCTTGTGTCTACAAAGGATTTTGGTGACTGGACAAAGAAAATGAAGACTTTCTTTCAATTTCATGAGCACACCTTATTGAACTCAATCAAAGATGGTCCCGACAAACCCGTTATCATTACTTCTGATGTTCAGCGTCCTAAGACTGTGGCTGAATATGATGAAAAGGATCTTGCCTTGATTGCCCGAGACCACAAGGCCTATGGAACTAGTGCTATGGCTCTTCCTATGGATATCTTCAACACTTTTGCCAAGTACACCACCGCCAAAGACTTATGGGTAGCCTTGTGTACCATATTTGAGGGAAGTACTGAAGTTAGGGAGAGTAAAAGGGATCTGATCATTAAGAAATATGAGATGTTCAGCACAGTCAGGGGAGAGTCATTATCTGATCTAATCAACCGATTCTCAAGTATTGTGTCAAGACTGAAAGTGCTGGGTGTGGAATATCCAACTTTGGAGCTAAACAAGAAATTGTTGGATGCTCTTCCTAAGGACTAGAACATGTACTGCATCATGTTCAAGAAGACTGAAAACCTAAGCAATATGTCTCAATAAGAAGTTTACAATATTCTTGAGTCCTATGATATTTAGATCAAGAAAGGAGCTGTCACTCCCACCAACCAGTCTGGAAACACCACTCTTATACCTGGATCAAGTTCTTCCAGCAGTACATACTTCCAAACTGATGTTCCTCCTTCTGCTTCTGCGATTCAATCTACCAGTTCCTCTACTCCTCAAAAGACTATCGCCATGATTCCTAATGAATATGTCCCAATCATGATTGCCTTCATGTCGTGCTATGATGCACTGATTTCTGGAAACTTGACATTGGTCAGTTTTCAACCTGATGACTTGGAGCAGATCAATCCTGATGATTTGGAGAAAATGGACATTGATTGGTGCATGGCCCTGCTGACTTTAAGGGCCAAGAGATTCATCAAAAGGATGGGTATGGATAGATTCAAGGAGGGAAAGACTCTTGGGTTTGACATCAAGAAGGTAAGGTGCTACAACTGTGACCAGCTTGGTCATTTTACAAGAAACTGCAGGGAGCCTTCCACTAAAGATCAGCATGAGAAGAAGACTTCCTCTGGAAAGCAAGCTGCTAATCCTTCCAAGTTCAACACATCTTCAAGCTGCACATCTCTTCTTTGTCAAGCTGATGGACACTATCACTGGGGAGAACAGACCGAGGAAGCTGCCGATAAAGCCTTGATGGCAGATGTAGAGAAGAAAGGAAAGTGTGTCATGATCGAGCCAGCTGAGGATCTCACTGTTGTACCAGCTAAGGTTATTTCTAAACTGTGTAGTGCTAGATCATGTTTAAATGAAATTCAAAAATATAGATTCATCAATCAAGCTTTGATTGACTAACGAGATCACATTAAGGTGATGTATGACTCTATGTCCAAATATGAGAAATTGTACTTAAAGAAAATTCATGATATTTCTGGAGAAAACCGTTCTTTAATTGTGTAACTTAATACCCAAACCATTAATAATAAAATTTTAACTGAAAGAGTCCAAGAGGCTGAAAAGGCTAAATTACAAGTTGACCTCATGGATATGGATCGGAAAATTTTGTTTGGGATAATTGATAAAAAAAATTTAATAGAAAAGGCACAGAGGGTCTTGGATATAATTCTCATCCACCACCTTACTCTAAGTCGGGTTAATTTGATGATATGCCTGTTGCTCATGTTCCTACTCCTTTTGTGTGTACTTTATCTGCTGATGACTATATTACATCCTCAGATTCTAACAGTTTTGCTTCATGTGCAAAGTCAAATTTTGTAACTTCAGAGGATGATTGTGATGAGAGTTCTGGTCCTAGAAATGTTTTAAACAAACTTGAGTCGGGTGAATCTAATAATATGTCCGTGTCAAAACCAGATATTACATGTTGAAAATTTGTATTATGATTCTATGCCTTCTAAGCATGTGGCTTTGGGAAATGATATTTCTTAGTTAAAAAATGCTTTACCTTATATTACTAAATCTTTGAATATTGTTCCTTGTGTTACCAAGTTTAAAAGTGCAAGAATTATTGTGAATGATGTTCCACGATAAACCATGAGCAACATGGAATTTTTTAGATTAAAGGAAGAACAAAGTCATCAAGACAAAGTTATTGAATAGAGAATCATATCTTGTTCAGATGCCTCAACATTACAATCATCTTCATCCTGTGATGACAATTATTAGGCTAAGACGTCTTGTGATAAAGTTTGTTTTAGTTGTGGTGCTTCAAACCATGTCTCAAAAGTTGTAAATTGACAACAATCGATTGTAATGAAGAATCGTCTCCAGAAATTTCATTAAATTCAAATGTGCCGTCTAAGTCTCCTCACTATAGAAAATCTAGGCGTAAAAGAATTAAAAATGCTAAAAATAGTTTGAAAAGAACCTGGAAAGTTAAAAATAATGTTCTATATGATGATCATGCTTCATCAAAGGAGGATTCTGATTATGATGTCAATGAAATTACTTATCTTGATAAGAAAGCTCGTGACAACAATGGATTTGGTAAAATTGTCTAAATAATTCGTCATGTATAGGGTCAACCAAGAAGAACCGGAGCAAACATCTGGCATGTAGATAGTGGATGTTCAAGACATATGACCGGTCAATTTAACTTGCTGCAAGATTATCATCCAATGGATGGAAATTAGGTAGCTTTTGCTCAAAATCCAAGGGGAGGAAGGATTGAAGGTCAAGGAACAGTATCTAATGGTGTAAATAGTTTGGAGCATGTCAACTTCATCCCCCAATTGAAGTACAATCTAATAAGCGTCTCTCAGATCTGTGATAAAGATTTTTGTGCCATGTTCAATTCAAGAGAATGTCTGATTTTGAAGCCTAGAGTAATAATTCTAGAAGAACTCATTCTCATTCGTGCTCCCAGAAGATACAACACTTATAGCCTGGATATAAACAACCCATCGGGAATAGAATCGTGCTATCTTTCAAAGGCTTCTGAAGATGAATCATTTTTGTGGCATAAGAGGTTGGGACACGTAAATTTCAAAACCATGATCCGTCTTGTTCGAGGAAACCTTGTCATCGGTTTGCCTCCCAAAGACTTCTCTCCTATGGAACATTATATCTCTTGTTCCAGGGAAAGCAGCACAAATCTTCACATAAGCCGAAAACCACAAATTCCATTGACTCCCCTCTCTAATTACTTCACATGGATCTCTTCGGTCCTGTGAGTGTCATGAGTCTCAGACGCAAATCCTACTGTTTGGTAGTAACCGATGACTTCTCTCGGTTTACTTGGGTGTTCTTCCTGGCTAAGAAAGATGAGACGACAGAGATTCTGAAGACTTATCTGCTTCAAATTGAGAACCTCTTCAATCTTAGTGTGAAGACAATCCACAACGATCATGGAACAGAATTCCGGAATGCCACTCTTGATTCCTTATGTGAAAGCAAAGGAATTTCTCAGCAATTCAGTGCACTGCGTACTCCTCAACAGAATGGTGTAGCTGAAAGGAGAAACTTCACGTTGATTGAAGCTGCAAAAACTATGATTGTTGATTCCAAGCTTCCCGTGAATTTTTGGGCCGAGGCGGTCAACACTGCATGTTTTGTGCAAAATCGGGTTCTCATCACCAAAAGCTGCAACAAGACACCCTATGAGATCATGTACAAGCGAAAGCCAGTTATTGATTTCTTCATAAAGTTTGGGTGTGTGTGCACGATGCTGATTACTTCTGATCAGCTAAAAAAGTTTGAAGCCAAAGCCGATGAATGCTATTTTTTGGGCTATTCATCTAATCAACGGGCATTTCGTGTTTACAACAAACAGAGAAGGATGGTGCTGGAATCCATTTATATCAATTGGTACGAAAGCAATCATACGGACGCTGGGGACGGTCCTGATTGGCTTTTTGATGTCTAATCTTTGTTTAAATCATTTAATCTTCCTCTGTTTTCAGATGAATTAACTCATGCTAATCCTTACTTTTCTGTGAACAATCTAGGAAATATAAATTCTTCAAGATCTTCTTCATCCATTCAAAATGAAATCTCTGCACCTGCTGATGCTGAATCTAATATGGACTCTTCCGGTTCTGGTGCAACAAATGAAACTATTGAAGACAACACTATTCCAATAGTAGATGTTACCCCACAATCAACTGCTGAAGATCCCAATGTTGATGAAGCTGATCCTCCTGACAATAACATCACTAATCTGGATGAACTATTGGAAGAAGATGAGATTCCTCAGTTGAGAATTTACAAGAATCATCCCACCGACAACATTATTGGTCCGCTTAATGTGGGTGTTCGTACCCGTAGTGCTTATAACGCATTAGACAACATCATGTTCTCTTGCTTCATATCTCAAGTAGAACCTAAGAACATCAAAGCAGCTTTTCTTGAGAACAACTGGGTGGAAGCAATGCAATAAGAGTTACAAAAATTCTCAAAACTGAATGTGTGGAATCTGGTGGATCTTTCGAAGAACAAAGTACCTATCGGCACTCGTTGGGTATTTCACAACAAAAAGGATGAAGGATGAATTGTGGTACAGACTAAAGCCCGTTTGCTTGTTCAAGGATTGTATCAAGAAGAAGGAATTGACTTTGAGGAAGTTTTTGCACCAGTGGCTCGCTTAGAAGCCATCAGAATGTTTTCTCGCCTATGCAGCCTATATGGACTTCAATGTTCATCAAATGGATGTCAAAAGCGCATTTCTGTATGGAAAAGTTCAAGAGGAAGTTTATGTCAAGTAGCCACCGGGTTTCATTGATCCTTCCAGACCGTGTCTACAAATTAGACAAGGAATTGTATGGTCTTCATCAAGCACCTCGTGCGTGGTATGAGACGTTATCTAAGCATCTGCTTAATAATGGTTTCACACGAGGAGCAATTAACCAAACTCTGTTTAAACAGAAGGATGGAGAGGATATAATCTTGGTGCCAATCTATGTTGATGATGTCTTCTTTCGATCCACAAATCCTCGTCTATGCAAACAATTCAAAGAAGTGATGCGTTCTACGTTTGACGTGAGCTCTATGGGAGAAATGAAGTTCTTTTTGGGACTGCAAGTTGACCAGTCCGAGTCAGGAATTCTCATTCATCAAGAGAAATATGTCAAGGAAATTCTGACCAAGTTCAAAATGGCTAAGTCCCATCCAGTCAAAACTCCTGTAGAAGTACGACATTACATGTCTCCGGATTTGGATGGCGAAAGCGTTGATCAGCACCTCTATCGCTCTATGATAGGATCTCTCACGTATCTCACTGCCAGCAGACCCGACATAATGTTTGAAGTGTGCTTGTGTGAACGTTTTCAGGCTAATCCAAAAATCTCTCACTTACTTGCAGTCAAACATATTTTGAGATATTTAAAGTATAAACCAAAATTGGGTCTATGGTATCCTAAAAATAATTTGTTTGATCTTGTGGCTTATTCAGATTTGGACTACGGGGGATGTAACTTAGACCGCAAATCCACTTCTGGAGGTTGTCAGTTCCTTGGCAACCGCCTTGTCTCATGGCAATATAAGAAACAATCCACTATTTCCCAATCCACCGCCGAAGCCGAATACATTGCCGCAGCCCTTTGTTGTTCCCAAGTCAGATGGATACACCATCAGATGCATGACTATGGGATCACATTCCATGAGACACCCATTCTATGTGAAAACACTCTCGTTCCCCATATCACCAAAAACCCAGTTCAGCACTCCAAAACCAATCACATCGAGCTCAAACATCACTTTATATGTCATTGTGTTGAAAAGAAACATATCCAAATCAGTGAAGTCAAACCCGACAAGCAGACCGCAGACATCTTCACAAAAGCTTTTGACTCTACCAGATTTGCACAACTGGTAGAGATGCTTGGCATGATCAATTTTCAGTAATCCTTGTTCATATTCGTTTGTTTTATGTTTATGCTTAATATTCAAGAAAATTTCCAAAAAGATTTTATCTTTCTGTATAGTTAATTCCTTTAACAGCAAATCTTTCGGGATGAAATTGGAATCCTTATGTTATATAGAAAAGATTTGCTTTGTTTTTAGGTTTCAAGAAAAAGGAAAAGGAAAAGAAATCGCATCAGTGTGCCTTGAACGTAGTTCTGAATATTCTAATCTTTCAAGTGGTATAAAAATTCTGTGTTTCAGGAAAATTGAATCTGACCTTTGATAAATGATAGTGTCTGATCACATCTCTTGAACATGGAATGAACCAAAAGCGATGGTGTGTACTGAGGTATAGCTGGTAGGCCCGAAATATGGTTAAAACTTCTAAGCAGTGTGAAAACCTAAATCTTATCTCATACTTGTGTGTTTGAACCCATTATTAAAACATCTAACCCATTTTGTCTATTAAGAAAACCAACTCAATCAGATACAGTCCTACATGTTGGATTCCTATTCATAAGCCAGTTGACCGTCAAAGTAACGATATTTACCGCCGATGACCCCGTATGTTTTGCTTACGCAAAGATCTCGGGTGTTCATCTTTTCCCATCCACTTGGATGATTTGACCCCGTCTGTTTTGCTTACGCAAAGATCTCGGGTGTTCATCCTTTTCCTATCCGCTTGTGTAACATCCCAAAAATAGTAATTTAGTAAATAATAACATGAAAGAGACTTAATCATCATAAAACAAAAGAAAAACGGATGGGCTTGAGCACGGCTCCAACGGGCCGAGGGAAGCCCATGTATATAAGGGCCAAGACAACCTTGAAGCTCTCATTTTTCACCAACACTTGCAAGCTAGAGAGAGAAAGGAGAGTCAGGTCTAGAGAGAGAAAGTCAACGGATCGACACGAAATTGAAAGAGCATGTTACTACTGAGATCGTGAGCAAAACCTCCGAATCAGAATCACAATCCAGGTAACGATTCGACCTTAAACTGAGTTCTTCTTCGTTTTGGGGTTTCTCGGGTTTTAGCTAAATAGGAGACGTTTTTATGGATGAAACTTGAAAATAAGCTTAGAACTAGCATCTAGAGTGAAAATCGCACCTTTTGATCAAAGAAAATTGTAAGATTAGCATGATCGGATTAACATGCAAGAATTTTGGACTTGTCCAGGAAATAGGTGCTGCGTACTTATCAAGTACGCCGGAAGGACGTCCTGCGTACTTACCAAGTACGCAGGAGAAAGATCATGCGTACTTACCAAGTACGCAGGAGAAAGATCATGCGTACTTACCAAGTACACAGGAGAAAGATCATGTGTACTTACCAAGTACAAAGGAGAAAGATCAGGCATACTTGTCAAGTGCGCATGAGCAAGGCCCTGCGCACGAACTAAGTGCACAGGCAGCAGACCAGTAAGTAAAGTCAGTATGTTTAGAATGATTAAACCGTTAGAGTCAGAATTGGGTCTGATGTGTATCTAACTACCTAATTCAGATCGTACGTGACATTGTTGGACCTTTGTTTAGGACAACCAAGACTACCTTATCAGGTGAGTTCTATGTGCCCCCTTCTATGTTATGTGCAAATCATTTTAAATGTTTTGGGGCTGAAGTGTATACACTAAATGAATAAATGCTATAAATGTCAATGTGATCATACGTGGTATACAAATATGTATATATATACACTTATATATGAAAATGAATTATGAACAAACAATGAAACGTATGATTATAAAGAATGAATGAAAGAAGGACATAACGTAAATGAATGAAATCTTGCTTTATATTATATATATTGCATGTTATGAATGTATGTAAACGTTATGAACCCTTCTATGACAACGACTACTTCGGTAGACGGATGACCACGTGACTATTTTGCAACCGGGACAAAAACGTTCCTTCACAAGCTAGGACGTATATTAAGGCACTAATGGATGGTCGAAGCAATTGCCTTAACTAAAGTTGAACGGTTGCATACATAATGGTCGCGTGGGAAACGGATGCCCTAGTGCAGACGGACAAAAGAACGGACTACGACGGTAGGATGGTTTAAGAGCGGACGAACAAAGGTTGTCGGACGAATTTAATGAAAGAACGGACGGTTTTCTAGAGCCGGACGTTTAATGAAAGGGGCTACGACGGTAGTTCTCACTGCGATGTCTTTGTGACATTCGCGACAAGTGTGATGGGTTGATCTCCCTTAAGATTATGGCCAATAAGTGTTCTCCCCAAGTAAGTATGTATGTACATATGTATATACTTAATATGAATGTTATGTGAGAACAGTAAAGTAAAGAATATGTAAAAGTATGAATATTACGTATGTTATCTACACATATATATAAAATATTCATGATAAGATAAGTATTATGTATGATTGTCCTAAAACTAGAACTCACCAGCGTTAGCTGAATTTTAGTATATATTTCAGGTAAAGGAAGAAAAGGACGTGCGATGGCGTGAAGGTTACCCGGCACAAGACTAACATCCCACATTTATTTATGTTAAGACAATGTTATGTATTTAATTTTTAAGACTTTCGCTGTTATGTCATGTAATTTGAATGATGTTTGCTTCCGCTATTTCTGAATGTTTTAAATTTAAGTTCAGTATTTATGACTATGTTTATGAGTAAATCCAACAAGTGAGGTTACCCGGAAAGGGGCCTTACAAGTTGGTATCAGAGCAATAGTTTGAGAGATTCAGACATCCCTAAATGTCTGGACTCAAATTGATTATGGGACCGACGCACGGATGTCAATATGGGTAACCAACGCCAACGCCAGCACGGTAAGTAAGTACTAGAGTTAATACACTTAGATAAGAATAGATACCTTAACTTAGAACAAATAGATGTCAATGTCACAACCGAATTGAAGAGTTTTGAACCCGAAAAGCAATGTAAATTAGTAATCACAAACCGGTCACTATAATTAAAAATTTACCTTGCTCGTACTGTTATAAACTATGATCTGAAGGAATGGCATTGATGTATTCCCTTTATAACTATCAGGAAACTAGGAACTAGGGCTGGTGGAGGAAGAACAGGACGCCGAGGCTGTCGCACTGGCCGAGTAGGTAGACCTCCGTTGAATCAAAGACTTGAAGAGGAAGAGAGTGTGCATGCAGAACACACTCACGAAACAGAAGTGACCCAACTGGGAACAAAGATCAAGGGCCTCTACAGTTAGAACCCGAGGTCAGGGATGCTATTACCCGTGAAGTCATACTCACTCTGAGGAAAGTATTGCCTGATCTACTATCCGAGGCACTAAAGAAAAGTAGAGAGGAGGATGAAGGAGACCATGAAGAGAAAGTGTATGACAATGATAGGGATGAAGTAAAGGTGGGATCAAGCAATCATGGGTGTACTTACAAAGGTTTCAAGGATGGAGACCCACCCAAGTTCGATGGGAACAAGGATTCAGTGGCTACGCTCGAATGGATTGAGAGGATGAATGTTGTAGTCAACATCAGCGAGTGTCGACCGGACCAGGCTGTTAAGTATGTTGCCCATTCTTTCACCAATGAGGCACTAAGTTGGTGGAGGAACATTCAGAGGACAAAGTCGCCAAACGCTCTTGCCAGAATGACATGGGAAGATCTGAAGAAGCTGATAATCCAAAAGTTCTGCCCATAGAACGAGATTGATCATGTGGAGAACGAGTTCCCAAACTTCAAGGCTGGCAACAAGACTCATCGCCAGTATACCTCAAGATTCAATGAGCTAGCCCAACTGGTACCCCACCTGGTGGAGACAGAAGAATGAATGATTAAGTACTATGTGAAGGGCCTACCTCAAAGGGTACGTGTTCATGTAAAAGCTAATCTACCATCGACCTTCGAGTCAGTAGTAAATCTGAGCGGAATCATCTACGACGATTATTCCAATGAGGACCCGGCACCCGAGACACAAAAGAGAAAGTGGGAGAACCTGTCTAGAGGCACCGAAAAAGGGAATGTAACAACAGAAATTAAGAAACCAAGGTTGGATGAATATGAAACATGCAAGAAATGTGGAAGGCAACAACTTGGCGAGTGTCGAATCGGCACCACCGTGTGTTATAAATGCGGGAGGCCGGAGCACTACTCCCGAGATTGTCTGAAGGGCGTCAAGTGCCAAAGTTGTGGAAGATATGGACACCAGACTAGGGATTGCAGGAAAACCAGACAATCCGGTTCGGGAAAGTAAAAGGAAGCTGAAAAGGAACAACCGCAGGTTAGGACTCGAGCCTACGCCCTGACTGAGGAGGAAGCAAGGGGAAACCCTGATGTTGTGTCAGGTACATTCCTAGTTAATAACGAACATGCTGCTATTTTATTTGACTCTGGTGCTAGTAAAAGTTTTATATCCAATGCATTTAGTCGTAAAATAGGATGCATTATCAACACCATAGTAAAGGCCTTTAGCGTACAAACTGTCGTTGGTAAAAATTCGGCAGTATTTCAAGTAACAGAGGATTGCATCATAGAAATAGAGGGTCATAAGTTCCCTTCTAGATTGTTCCTTCTCACCTTAGGAGGATTCGATATAGTATTGGGTATGGATTGGCTAGCTGCTAACGAAGCTCAAATCATATGTAAACGTAAGAGGATACACCTCAAAGCTCCTAGCGGCAGTCCAATTACGGTTTATAGGGATTGGAATTGCACGATGCCGAACATCATCTCGATGATCAAGGCCGAAAGTTACATGAGGCGCGGTTGCGAAGCTTATTTGGCATATGTTATTGATGATAGAATGAAAATGAATGAACTCAAGAATGTACCCGTGGTGTGCAACTTTCCGGAAGTATTCCCTGAGGATCTACCTGGGTTACCACCCGATCGGGAAATAGAATTTCAGATTGACTTATTGCCAGGAGCTGAGCTCGTTGCCAAAGCCCCCTACCGATTGGCTCCGTCATAAATGAAAGAATTGATGTCTCAACTAGAGGAACTAACAGAAAAATGATTTATTAGGCTGAGCATCTCACCGTGGGGGGCTCCAATACTATTTGTAAAGAAAAAGGACGACAACATACGTATGTGCATTGACTACCATGAGTTGAACAAGAGGACAGTAAAGAACAAATACCCACTGCCTAGAATAGACGACCTTTTTGATCAACTGCAAGGTGCGAGTTGGTTCTCAAAGATCGATCTTAGGTTGGGTTACTATCAGTTGAAAGTAAGAAAAGAAAACTTACCAAAGACCGCGTTTCGCACGCGTTATGGGCATTATGAGTTTCTCGTGATGTCCTTCGGATTGACCAACGCACCAGCAGCGTTCATGGATTTGATGAATATAGTATGTCGACCAATGTTGGATCGATCGGTGATAGTTTTTATAGACGACATACTGGTATATTCGAAAAGCGAGGGTGATCACCACTGTCACCTAAGAGAGGTTCTGGAGGTGCTAAAGCAGGAAAAGTTGTACGCAAAATTCTCCAAATGCGCGTTCTGGCTTAGGGAAGTCCAATTCCTAGGTCATGTAATAAACCCAAACGGCATTATGGTGGATCCTGCAAAGATCGAGACAGTAAAGGAATGGAACATCCCAAATACACCAACAGAGATAAGAAGTTTTCTGGGATTGGCAGGCTATTATCAAAGGTTCATTCAAGATTTTTCAAGAATAGCCTTGCCACTAACTATGTTGACCCGGAAGGAAGTGAAATATGAATGGGTCCAACCCAAAAAAACGCGTTTGAGGAACTTAAGGCACGATTAACCCAAGATCCAGTCTTGGCACTACCTGGGGGAAAGGAAGACTTAGTAGTCTACTCTGATGCTTCGGGTCAGGGTTTAGGTTGCGTACTTATGCAACGAGGAAAGGTAATTACTTACGCCTCGCGACAACAAAAGATTCATGAGGTTAACTACCCAACACACGATCTAGAGTTAGCGACGGTAGTTTTCGCGTTGAAAATATGGAGGCACTATCTGTATGCAGTTAAATGCACCATTTACTCCGATCACAAAAGCCTGAAGTACTTTTTCGAACAAAAGGAATTAAACATGAGACAAAGGAGGTGGTTAGAGCTACTGAAGGACTATGACTGTGAGATATTGTACCATCCAAGCAAAGCAAACATGGTGGCTGACGCTTTAAGCAAAAAGGAAGAATCGGAACCTATACGAATCAAAGCGTGTCAGCTGATTATAACACCAGATTTGATGAGTGAAATATCAAAGGCACAAGATGAAGCACTATTAGAAGGAAATATAAAACGGGAAAGAATGGTAGGACAACAAGGGAATTTGGATGCAAATGCATACGGTGTACGAACTAGGTTTGACCGAATGTGGATACCTAAGATTGGCGAGCTTAAAGCCAAAATACTCGATGAGGCCCATAAGTCTCGCTATTCTATCCACCCCGGGAAAAACAAAATGTATCAAGACTTGAAGAAGGAGTACTGGTGGCCTGGCATGAAGAATGATGTGACAGAGTACATGAGCAAGTGCCTAACGTGTTCTCTAGTTAAGGCCGGGCACTAGAAACCATGCGGTAAAATGCAACATTTACCAATACCGGAATGGAAGTGGGAAGAGATCATGATGGACTTCATTACCAAGCTACCGCGAACAGCTAAAGGCAATGATACCATTTGGGTGATCGTCCACCGCTTGACGAAAAGTGCTCACTTCATGCCAATACGTGAGACTTCTTCGTCAGAAAGACTAGCAGAAATATTTATCAAGGAAGTTGTGAGTAGACATGGTATGCCACAATCGATTGTGTCCGACAGGGATACTAGATTCACGTCAAGGTTTTGGAAGAAATTCAATGAAGCAATGGGCACTAGATTGAACATCAGCACCGCTTACCACCCCCAAACCGATGGTCAATTGGAAAGGACCATTCAGAATTTGGAGGACATGCTCCAAGCCTGTATCATTGACTTCGGTGGGAGCAGGGACAGCCATCTACCATTGGCAGAATTTTCATATAATAACAGCTATCACTCAACTATTGGCATGCCGCCATTTGAGATGTTGTATGGGAGGAAATGTAGGACCCCGGTTTGTTGGGGGAAATTGGACAAAAGGATTTTGCAAGTCTCGAAGTGGTCAAAGCTACTTCCGAGAAGTTTGATCAAATCAAGGCTCGAATGAAAGACGCAAAAGACAGACAGAAATCATACGCGGATAAGAGAAGAAAGGATTTAGAGTTTCAAGTGGGGGACATGGTACTGTTAAAGGTATCGCCATGGAAAGGAATCATTTGATTCAGAAAACGTGGAAAACTAAGTCCGAGGTTTGTCGGAACTTTCAAGATTTTAGAAATAGTGGGTCAAGTTGCTTACAGACTCGACCTACCCGTTGAGCTTAGTGGAATACACCCTACGTTCCACGTGTCGCACTTACGCAAGTGCCTAGCTGACGACACATCTCACATACCTTACGACAAGATCGAAGTGGATAACAGTCTAAATTATGTAGAGGAACCGATAGCCATCCTTGACCAATCTGAGAAACGACTAACCAATAAGTCGATTCCTTTAGTCAAAGTACAATAGAAGCACAGAAAAGGGTCAGAAGCTACGTGGGAAAAAGAAGACGAGATGAGGGGACTATACCCTCAATTGTTTAATGTATAAGCGGTTTCGAGGACGAAACCTCTTTAAGGGGGTAGACTTGTAACATCCCAAAAATAGTAATTTAGTAAATAATAACGCGAAAGAGACTTAATCGTCATAAAACAAAAGAAAAACGGATGGACTTGGGCTCGGCTCCAACGGGCCGAGGGAAGCCAAGGTATATAAGCTCCAAGACAACCTTGAAGCTCTCATTTTTCACCAGCACTTGCAAGCTAGAGAGAGAAAGGAGAGTCGGGTCTAGAGAGAGAAATTCGACGGATCAACACGAAATTGAAGGAGCACGTTACTACTGAGCTCGTGAGCAAAACCTCTGAATCAGAATCACAATCCAGGTAACGATTCGACCTTAAAATGAGTTCTTCTTCGTTTTGGGGTTTCTCAGGTTTTAGCTAAATAGGAGATGTTTTTATGGATGAAACATGAAGATAAGCTTAGAACTAGCATCTAGAATGAAAACCGCACCTTTTGATCAAAGAAAATTGTAAGATTAGCATGATCGGATTAACATGCAAGAATTTCGGACTTGTCTAGGAAACATGTGCTGCGTACTTATCAAGTACGCCGGAAGGACTTCCTGCGTACTTACCAAGTACGCAGGAGAAAGATCATGCGTACTTACCAAGTACGCAGGAGAAAGATCATGCGTACTTACCAAGTACGCAGGAGAAAGATCATGCGTACTTACCAAGTACGCAGGAGCAAGGCCCTGCGCACTTACTAAGTGCGCAGGCAGCAGACCAGTAAGTAAAGTCAGTATGTTTAGAATGATTAAACCGTTAGAGTCGGAATTGGGTCTGACGTGTATCTAACTACCTAATTCAGATCGTACGTGACATTGTTGGACCTTTGTTTAGGACAACCAAAACTAGCTTATCAGGTGAGTTCTATCTGCCCCCTTCTATGTTATGTGCAAATCATTTAAATGTTTTGGGGCTGAAGTGTATACACTAAATGAATAAATGCTATAAATTTCAATGTGATCATACGTGGTATACAAATATGTATATATATACACTTATATATGAAAATGAATTATGAACAAAGAATGAAACGTATGATTATAAAGAATGAATGGAAGAAGGACATAATGTAAATGAATGAAATCTTGCTTTATATTATATATATTGCATGTTATGAATGTATGTAAACGTTATGAACCCTTCTATGACAACGGCTACTTCGGTAGACGGACGACCACGTGACTATTTTGCAAACGGGACAAAAACGTTCCTTCGCAAGCTAGGACGTATATTAAGGCACTAATGGATGGTCGAAGCAATTGCCTTAACTAAAGTAGAATGGTTGCATACATAATGGTCGCATGGAAAACGGATGCCCTAGGGCAGATGGACAAAAGAACGGAATACGACGGTAGGACGGTTTAAGAGCGGACGGACAAAGGTTGCCGGACGGATTTAATGAAAGAACGGACGGTTTTCTAGAGCCGGACGGTTAATGAAAGGGGCTACGACGGTAGTTCTCACTGCGATGTCTTTGTGATATTCGCGACAAGTGTGATGGGTTGATCTCCCTTAAGATTATGGCCAATAAGTGTTCTCCCCAAGTAAGTATGTATGTACATATGTATATACTTAATATGAATGTTAAGTGAGAACAGTAAAGTAAAGAATATGTAAAAGTATGAATATTACGTATGTTATCTACACATATATATAAAATATTCATGATAAGATAAGTATTATGTATGATTGTCCTTAAACTAGAACTCACCAGCGTTAGCTGACTTTTAGTATACATTTCAGGTAAAGTTTGAAAGGGACGTGCGCTGGCGTGAAGGTTACCCGGCACAAGACTGCCATCCAACATTTATTCAATGTTATGTATTTAATTGTTAAGACTTCCGCTGTTATGTCATGTAATTTGAATGATGTTTGCTTCCGCTATTTCTGAATGTTTTAAATTTAAGTTCAGTATTTATGACTATGTTTATGAGTAAATCCAACAAGTGAGGTTACCCGGGAAAGGGGCCTTACAGCTTGGATAACTTTACGACTTCTTCTGTTTTCCTTACGCAAAGATCTATAATGTTCGTGTCATTTAACATCCACTTGGATATTGTTCATTTTAAGTCTTCTAATCCACTTGGATTTCTTATTTTATTTTGGTGGTATCTTTGACTTACTAAGATGGTACCTTGGCCAGTCAGAAAGAGATGATAGGATGAATATGGGTATTTCTTGAGGATTGATAGGTTTTCAAAACCATTTTATTTCAATATGTGGGGTACACCTTGTATCATACTTAAATGATACCATATAATCACATGAAAAATATATACAAACAAATGTTCGGGTTTTCTTTGCACAAATATCAGCTATCTTCAGGGACTCATAGTACTTGATTTCAAAAGGAAGTGTTTCAAGAGACTGACCAGATCTGATCTCATGTTGGATCTTTTCCGAGAAGATGAGTGTAAATAACTTGTGAATATTTTTATTTTAAGTCTTTATAAATGTGTAAATATTTGAGTCTTGTTTTATTTTTTCTTAGCTGTTCATGTCTATCGAAACTACACCATTCACCCGAAACGTCCAAGTCACCCGAAACTACCAGATCATCCGAAACTACTTTACACTATCGAAACTTTCGATAGGGAAAAAAATGTCTTTTGTCACATGGGAAAATTAAATGACTACATAATCGGGTTTCGTCTTTGTCAAGCCTCACTTTACACTATCTGAATCATTTACACCTCCATTTTCACACACATAAGCTCGATTCTGATCGGTCTGGGTTTGCAAATCAGTTGTAACATCCTTGAATTTCATGCCATAATGTGTCTCCATTCATTTGATTAGGTTATAACAAAACATTTGAAGTACGTACTTACTTAATCCCATCATGTCACATTAGTTAACATTCTAAGCACGTGTCAATTTAAAATTTCAATATTGCTTTTACATATTTTATTTCTATTATACATATATATATATATAACATAGGTAGGCATATTTGTAATTATGAACTTTAAATCGTGTATTAACATCTCATTAAATATATATATATATATATATATATGTATATAATTATATATAAATATATATAATTATATAAACCACCTTACATAATTAGTAATATTATAAAAATGGTAATTCTATACAAAGTAGAATAAAATAAAATAATTAATATTTTATAGCTTTTAATACAAGTTTTATAGGAACTATTTTATAAACAAAAATTTCAACTTAACGAGTCTTGAACCCTAAACTTGAACTCCATCATCCCAATTGGAGCCTTTGACTTTGATCATCTAAAAAAAACTCTTGCAATTCAAGACCCAAAAATCGATCAATCCCGAAAGATACAGATTTTTATGGATACCATACGCCCTGGAAAGCAGTCAAGTTCGAAGAAGCTTCGGACCTAAACGCTCAGTCGTTCTCCATCGTGGCTCAACCATTTCAGGTAAAATCAGTACCCTTAGTTTCGTTTTGATGTAAGGAGTAAAAGCCCCATAGTTTATTGTTCAAACAGGTGTGAAACGGTTGATATTGGGGTTAGGGTTTCGGACGGGGATGATTGGGGACGAAGGGACTGAGGCGTAAGTGTTAATGTAATTTCGAACCAGTTTACTGTCAAGACATCTGTCTTGTTCCGGTGGTTAAATCGCACGACCTACACACGTGTGGTCGCGGATTCTAAACCCGCACATGCACCTATTTTTGGTGTTCTGTTGATACAGAACCCGACCCTTTCGATCTGTGCCTAAGAACCAAGAAACCCAATCTAATAACACAACCACACCTTGGTCTAGTGGTGTGTACGCCTGTGCTCCCACAACCGACCCGGGTTCGAGTCCTGGGAACCTCCTTTATTTTTTTTGCCCTCTTATATTTCAAATTAATTACATATAAAAACTATTTTTACAAAACCCTATACCCTTGGAACCGAGTTGCACAAGAATAAACGAATTATAAATAGAAACCATTATTTTACAATCGAAATTGTTTTCATGTTTTACTTTAAAATTAAAAATCATTTAAAAGGTATTTTTAATTAAATTATTAATCTATTAATAAAGTATGCAAAATTTTTCATTAGAACTATAATTTTTGATGAAACTTTTATACATTTTATCGAATCATTTTATACACTTATTATACATATTTCCGTAACATTTTTAAATTAGATTTTAAACATACTTCAACAAACTCTTATATATATATATATATATATATATATTTACGCTATCTGTTTGGACACATTGTTATACATAAGTAAACAAAATAAATTTATTTAAATTACATTTTAATAAATATATTACAACGCTAGTTTTAAAGCACACTATTTTAAAGAAATAAATAGTAAAGCATTTATTTATTTAAACTAAAACACTAAAACAATTATTATTCATTGAAATTCATATATATACTTTGAACTTACCTTTTATATTGAGTTTTTATTCAAATTCAAACCATTTCAAATAATGAATAAATAAATAAATTTAATTATATTTACATTTAAAAGGACACTTAGAAGTTAAATTATATTTAAGATTTATTTCTTGAATAAATACTAATTTCATACCTTTATAAATAAATAAATAAAGTAACACTTATTTATTTAATTTATTGTAGATCCATCGGGTGTGGCGGATCGTCACATGCAAGTGGGTCTACTAGTCGGACCGGGTGCGGAATGCCCGTGACTAGGTGGAGAGTCCAGCTAAACAAAGTAAACCAACAAGAGAAAACACTTTAAATGTTCTTTGTATTATAAACACTTGAAGGTAACAGAGAGAAGTACTGAGATTACAATTTGCGTATTTGCTATAATGTCTGCGTACTTAACTTCTGTCAACCTATCCTACTTATACCTGACATGATGCCTGCGCACTTAACAAGTGCGCAGGGCAAATTGATCTTACGTACTTAATAAGTACGCAAAGGTATTCCTGCGTACTTGCTAAGTACGCAGGAGCTTTCTCCTGCGCACATGTAAGTGCGCAAAACACTTGGAAAGAAATGCAACATTCAATATGTAAAAGTAAATACAACTCGATAAACTAATACATAAAGACTCTTACATACAAAGACAATTACAAACATTAAAATACAAACTAAGACTCTATCCAGAGTGTTGTCACAGGAAAGTGCTTCAACAAACTCCCTCTTGACAACAGCTCGGGATCTTCATCGTCTTCAGTCTCCCATCTTCAGTCTTCACAACTGTCCATCCTTAGCTTCCATCTTCTTCTTGTATTCAAGGCAGAACTTGATCACCTTGTTATATTTAGAAGCAATGAGCTTTGTCCATTCGTCCGTGTGGACACAATACCTATCAGCTAGTACCTCCAGACCTTTCACAGAAAAGTTGATGAAGCAAACTTCATCAAATATTCTGATAAGTCTTTTGGCACTATGTTCCCACTCTCGAAAAGTCCCTTTCCCATGATCACAGCCTCGCCCATTTTTGGATCTACGTACCAGTACCACATGTCACCAAGAATATCCTGAGATAACTTGCTCTGGGGAATCTTAGTTTTACATCGCACTGGCTTGTATACCAATTTCTTTAAGTGCTTCTTAGTCACAGGATGTACAGCATGCTTATCCTTGACTCTCTTGGGCACTTAAGGCTTGAACATCTCAAAGTTCCCAGATCTTGCTTCACGCTGCAGAACCACCCACAAACCCATCGCTACTGCGTGATTGGAATGACCCAGCAGCTCTCGGTTTGCTAGGTTCACCAGGTCGTATTTGGGCAACGCTTCACTAGTGGGTTTCAAGTATTGAACCCCGCCAGATCTTTTGATGGCAAACAGTTGCTTGTCCTCCTCGAACCTTACAGCCAAGATCATCCCTGTTGCTTCGTGCTTGTCTATGATAGACGTCTTTTGCCACACTGGAGCTGGACCCTTTGATGAAGTAGAAGGCATGTCTGTTTCTTTCGGTGCCTCTAGGTCCACAGGTACAGGGTCGTATGGGGAGGCTTCAGTCGAAGCTTCTACATTCCTATCCTGCTCGACTGAACTTGTGTCAAATGGAGCGTCAAAGGATGGAACTTCAAAGATCTCTCCATCTTCTAGCTCGTACTCTCCTTCCCCATCACCCTTGGGAATCTCTATCACCACGTCTTCATCATTTTCATTCCAGTCATCACCAGAGTCGATCTCTCCTTCTTCTAGATTGAAGAGAGCATCGATCTATGCTTCTTTTGAATAGTCAGGCTCTAGATATAGGATCTCATCATCAGATAAGTCCTTAAGTACTTCAACCACTGACTTCCTTTTATCACCACCACCACCAGAGGTATCACCACCCTCTTGCTGAGTAGACTCCTCCTCAGCCATTGGAATAGCAGAGATAGGCACAATTGCCAAAGCTTGGTGCTCACCTCCACTAGGACCGGCTTCACGATCCTTATCTTTATCGTCATCCTTAGTCAAGTCGACTGAATGACAAGGCTCAGCACCAATGGATTTCTTTTCTTTCTCTTTCTCTTTCTCTTTCTCTTTCTCCCCCTGAGCATCAAGCTTCTTGGTCAGTTCTGTAACTAATTTGACCATCGCTTCGTGCTCTTTTCTTTGTAAATCCAGCCTTAGCTCAAGTGACGTTCTGTGGCCTAGAATCATTTCATTTGTCTTCATTAACTGCTCATTTTGTGCCAATACGTTCTTCAGTCGCTCATTAGTCCCCGTTCTCTGGCTATGTAGAATCCTAACTTCATCAGCCAGTGAATTAATCTGTGCTTGTTGAGAATCAGATTCCTCCTTTGACTTCTGAATAGTCTTCAGCAGTCCAGTAACTTGGGTTTCTAGCACATCGATCCTTGCCTCATTCGGATCAGGATGCCTAGACGATTACGCTTCGGCATTATGGATAGGGGAGGAGAAGATGGTACCAAAGTCAAACCCTTGTGAGAAATCTTCATAAGTGAAGGGTTGACTTGGAGGATCAATGGTGGGTGTTAGGATTTGGGATGATATGATGGGAGTGGGTGTTATGGTAGGGGTGATGGTGGCAGACTCCGTGACAATTGGAGTAGTCACTGCCACTTGGACTGATGTTGTAGGGAGGGTCACCGTCACAGGAACTTCCTCTGTGACTGTCGTGACTACCACGTCAGCTTGAACTTGTGGTCTTCTCCTCCTACAGTACAATTGCTGTGATGGTGGGGTAGAGGCTGAATCTGTACTAGCATCCTGAACTTGTACTTGCTGTTGAGCCGGGGCCTCTACCACAATGGGGATAGCAACCTCTTGCCTATCTCCCCTGTTCTTATGAACACGCTCTCGTCTTTGTCTTTATAGAGCAGCGTCAGAGTCAGATGTTGGCTCATATTCGCTGCTCGAGCTCTGTCGCTTTCTTTTGGAGGACGACTCAGGTAGGGTTACCTGTGCTGATCTCCTGGGGTGTGCCTGTGACGGTGCGTCATCGGAATCAGAAGAATCTGGTTCTGTTGCTTATGAATCGGATTCCTCAGCACCACCATCACCGCCTTCGTTGTCTCCATCCTCAGACGAGCCATCATCACTATCCTTCTCCTCATCGTGTTGTTCCTGCTGTTCATCGAAATGTTCACTCATTTCAGGTTCCGAGTCGTGGCTGTACCATCTCCAGTCTTCAGGTGCCATATATGCTTCATTTAGAAGGTGGCCAAAGAGTTCTGTGTGCATAGGGGTAGGCTTCAGAAATTGAGCAAATACCCTTTTGTCCACCCGCTTGACTTGCAGTCTCTCCCCTATAGCAGGAAGGTTTGGCAACGCGTCATCAATCAAGAGTTGCACAAACCTAGGGTACAATAAGAATCTAAACTTTTCCGCTGTGTTGATTTGGTCAATGATTGCTTTGAAGATGTAGCGCGAGAAGTTGTAGCCCCTATTAAGAGACAAGCCCACCATGGCTGCTGCAAGGTCATGACCCATGACATCTTTACCAGCTTTCCTTGACGAGATGCACACGATCATGACGTGGGCGAAATACCGCCATTGGTCTAATACCCACATCTTTTTATAAGAAGCATAATCCCTCGCTCCGACGTATCCCATTCTTTGCCTCCAACACCCATCCACAAAGTAGTCTGGATAGGCTGTCGGGTCGGTAGCAAGGTCTCTGAACTGCAGGACCCTTCTTATGGTATCTTCAGAAAAAGCGATAGCCTGACCAGCAACGGTAGCCCTTATGACATTGGGGGTTACCGTGCAGTCGTGCTCCGTCGTCTCCCAGAATTGTTCCAAGTAAGGTCTTGACACTGTCGGGTCAGCTGAGATAGCAAAGCTGACTCTTGAGCGGTTCAAGAAGTCAACTATCTCCCTATATTGCAATGCTGCACCTTTCCATTCGGGTTGAGTGTTCGCTAACAGGTTGAATTCGATAGTAAACGCTCGAGCCATAATCTGCAAAATCACATAGAAAGCACAATCAGAACAACACGTATCATCGAAAATGGATAGTCATGACTCAGTATAGCAGTTACTCTTTGAACAGGATTTCAGACTTAGGAATATTTGCCAAGTGTTGGTCCTGCGTACTTAGCAAGTACGCAGGATTTTCCTCTTGCGTACTTAACAAGTACGCAAGAATTACTTCTTGCGTACTTGCTAAGTGCGCAAGAACTATACTTGGTGAAAATTCCAAAAGTTTGAAAATGTCATTGATGTTCAGAAAACGGTGTGTATTGGGTCGCCACTAGGTCGGAATCAGTGATTCTAGCCTATGGTACCAACAACACCACCAAATACCTGCTAATCTTGACCAATTTTGACCTAATAGTCGAATGAACCCACTGACGGTTCAAATTCAACTACAGGGACAAAATCAAAGATGAAATTGGACGATTAAGGATAGATTAGTGATCGATTAATGATTATTAACAAGTTTTAAGTATTAGGTATTACCCAAACAACCCAAAAAATTGTCTAACAATCTCGAACAAAAAAAACTAAGAAAATCGGTCCAAAATCAAGAATTTTGTGGATGGATTAAGCCTAAAATCTCACCAAGTCGATGTTATGAGGTGATGAAACTAGTAGTGGGACGAGAAGATCGTTTAGGAACACTCGGTTTTGAGTAAAAAAATTTGCAGAGGGAAACTATCGGTTTGAATGTGATGAAACTGAGAAAATTTTCTAAGTCCCACATTTATACCCAGCCACAATCAGTCGTGCGTATTTGTTAAGTGTGCACGAATTAACTCTTGCGTACTTACAAGTACGCAAGCTTTGACTCTTGCGCATTTATAAGTGCGCAAGACTTACTTCGTGCGAACTTGACAAGTACGCACAACGATTAAGTACGCAAAATTTCAACTCAGAATTTATGAAGTGTTTCAAATCAACTAACGAACAAGATAAAAATATTCAATCACGAGGTTTCAAATACAATTCAGGAAGGTTAAACACAAGTATTTTTGATCTTTTCTCATAGAAATATACAAGTATTCACACAAACTATTTTTGATCAAAGACACGAGCAGAGGATCATATCAGGCTATCTTTTAGCAAAAACGATACAAAATAAACATCAAAGAATATGGGATCATATCATGGATTACTATTTATTCATACGTAATAAGCACATAAACAAGTAATTCGAGTTGACAATATTATAAGATTTGAAACTATAAGCATCTTTGTATCACATTCTTGTGTATTAAGGTATTATTTATAAGATATACAACGTGTACCCCACTGATATGCTATACTAATGTAAATTGCATTATCTCAAGGCATCTAAGATTTTCCCAATGATTTTCTAAATTTTCAGAATGAAGTTACATCTATTAGCACAAGAAAAATCAAGCATAATCCATAAGGATTATCACGAATCATAAGATTCAGAATCGAGTGATTCATTTGTCTTGGTTTCATATGATTTTCTTCATTGAATATTGGTATGACGATTCAGGATAATATATATGGTGTTTGAGTTTTAAGGTAAGGGGATCCAACTTTTATCTGGATTTGATTTCAATGAATCAGGAATGATTCAAGGGTGAATGCATGCCCAGCGGTTAATGTAGAGACATGTCTTGATTCAATCTCTCCTTGCATACTTGTGAGTATGGGCAGTGAGATGAATCGCATTAATTGTGCTAACGACATAACCCGAAACTGACCTCAAAAGAAAATTATTGCCAAAATCTAACATCCTATCTGATAATGATCTCTTCAATTCTTTTACGCACACACACTTGCAAACATGGGTTCAAATCACAGTTGTAATATAGATTTAGTTTTCACACTACTAATGATTCAAAGACACATACAGCCTACTGACAATTTAAATTACTCGTAAATAAGCAAATTAAAAACATAATAAGTTAAATAATTAAGTAAGCATGACGCAATCATTTCCCATATGAGCAGTCTGTGACGTTTAGATCATTTCTGATGTACTATCATTTCCTCTTTTCTCAAGTTAACTTTGAAATTTTCTCCATTTTCTATTTTTTGTTTTTGTAAAATATTTTGAAACTTAAAAGAACTATACAGAAAATTTAAAAGAAATAAAGTTTAACTTACATGAATTGAATTGATTTAAAAAAAAATTTCACTCAGGATTGAACATTCCTATCAAGTTGACAAGATGCTCAAAACGGGATCGATCAAATGCCTTTGTGAAAAGGTCAGCAAGATTGTCATCCGTGTGAACTTTTACATGTTCAATTAAATGCTTTTCAGCACAATCACAGATGAAATGATGACGAATCTCTATATGTTTAGTTTTGGAATGTTTCACTGGTTATTTGTGATGGACATTGTGGCATTGTTGTCAATGAATAGAGGAGTTCCAGTGAAGTTTAAGCCGTAGTCTCTCAACTGCTGCTGAATCCACAGTATCTGAGAACAACTGCTCGCTGCAGCAATGTATTCTGCTTCGCAAGTTGAGACAGAAACCGTTGACTGCTTCTTACACTGCCAGGAGACTAGTCTGTCTCCTAAGAATTAACATCCACCAGAGGTTGACTTTCTGTCAAGGTTACAACCGCCATAATCTGAATCAGTGTAGGCTTTGAAGTTGAATGACTGCTGCTTAGAGTACCAAAGACCTAATTGAGGTTTCCCTTTCAGGTATCTGAAAATTCTCTTCACGGCTATCATATGTGACTCCTTCGGTTGAGACTGAAACCTTGAGCACAAGCACACATCAAACATTATATCAGGTTTTAAAGCTGTGAAATACATAAGTGATCCGATCATCCCACGATACAATCTGCTATCAACATCCTTTCCATCTTTGTCAGGATGCAGACCATGATTGACTGGGATAGGTGTGCCATAAGTACTGTTATCATTCATCTTGTATTTTGACAAGATGTCCTGCACATACTTGGTTTGATGTAGATAAATGCCATCGTCTATTTGACTGACTTGCAGACCCAGGAAGAACGACAGTTCACCCATATTACTCATTTCAAACTTGGACTTCATCACCTTCTCGAATTCCCTACACATCCCTTCATTGGTAGACCCAAAAATGATGTCGTCGACATATACTTGTACAAGAAGAATGTCACCTCCTGCTTTCCTAATGAAGAGGGTCGAGTCAATCTATCCACGATCGAAACCATTAGACAGTAAATGCTTAGATAATGTCTCATACCATGCCCGCGGTACTTGATGAAGACCATAAAGTGCTTTGTCGAGCTTATACACTTTATTAATATTATGCGGATCTTCAAAACCGGGAGGTTGAGTGACATAGACCTCTTCATGAAATTTACCATAAAGGAAAGCACTCTTCACATCAAGTTGATAGACCTTGAAGCCGACATAAGTGGCATAAGCCAAGAACAGTCGAATGGCCTCAATTCTAGCAACTGGGGCATATACTTCTATGTAATCCAAGCCCTCTTGTTGGTAAAAACCCTGAACAACCAATCTTGCTTTGTTCTTCACAACGACATGACGATCATCCGTCTTGCATTTGAACACCCATCTGGTTCCAATTGGTTGAAAGCCTTTTGGTAAGTCAACCAAATCCCACACGTGCAACTTTTGGAATTGAGATAATTCATCTTGCATCGCCTCAATCCAGCAGTTGTCAGTGAGAGCCTCCTTCACATTCTTCGGCTCTAACTGGGACACGAATGCAGCATGCAGACATGTTTCCATGACACCACTGTCAAGTATCTCTGTGTAAAGAATGGTGTTATCAGTGATAGTTCGATGACGAGTCTGAACACCGGCATAAGGATCACCAATAATGTTGTCGATTGGATGATTTCTATGCACTCTCGTCTCCGGTACAATCGGTTCCTGAATTTCTGGATCTAGATTCGTGCTTAACTCCCCCATTTCCTGTGTTCCAGAGGAAGAAGATTCAATGTTGATTGGATCAGCTGGAGCTTCATTTCCTACAGTTGTGTTAGGATTGGCTTGAGCATCATCTCCAACAACAAGAACATCTTCACTGTCATGAGTTCCAGATGCAGATGCAGCATTGGAATCAAGAGTTATAATTGGTACAGTAGCACGAGTAGAGAAGCTGGAGTCATCACCGCCACCCAATAATTCATAAACATTTGCGGCGTCAACTGCAGATAGATCAGGAAGATTGAATGACTTGAATAGCGCATCATAATCAAAACCCCAAGCTAGACCTGTTGGTTCGGGTGGAATGCTGTGTTTACTACAATCCACTTCAAACCATTCCTCGACAGTGCGAGTTCCTATGTTGTACACTCTCTTGCAAGGCGAGTTGGCAACGTATCCTAAGAAGATGCCTTCCACCGCTTTTGCATGAAACTTAGACTGGTGGTCTTTGTACTGTAGCAACAAGGAACAAGGACTGCCGAAAGGAACTAGGTAATCAAGATTGGGAAGTCGATTGTTGATCAACTCGTAACAAGTCTTGTTGTGCCTCTTCACAACCAAAACTCTGTTTAAGACGTGACAAGCTGTATTAACGGCTTCTGCCCAGAAAGTGACAGGAAGCTTTGCATCCGACAGCATAGTCCTTGCAGTCTCAATCAGTGTTCTGTTCTTCCGTTCAGCAACTCCATTCCGCTGAGGCGTGTACGGCGCGCTGAATTCGTGACGGATCCCTTTCTTGAGACAGAAAAGCTCCATCAAATTATTCTTGAACTCAGTTCCGTTGTCACTTCTAATTCTTCTAACTTTCAGCTTGCAAAGAGATTCCAAGCTCATGATCAAATATTGAAGAATATCAGCAGTCTCGTCTTTAGTACCTAAGAAATGCACCCAAGAAAAACGTGAGAAATCATCAGTTACTACTAGACAGAACGACTTACCTCCAATACTCCTGATACTTATGGGGCCAAACAGATCCATGCGTAATAGCTCCAAAGGGGTATTAATAGAGTTTTGGAGCTTGGGCTTGTGAGAATTCCATTGCTGTTTGCCCTTTTTACAAGGCATACAGTCATCTGCAACGGTAAACCTCAGCTTAGGAACCCCCGTTACCAAACCGTTTCGGACAAGATGATTCATTTTACGATACGAAATATGTCTGAGTTTCCTATGCCACAAGATGGAGTCGAGCTCTGTCGCTTTAGAAAGCAAACATGTAGGAACTGATGAGGTGGTTGTTGCCACGCTCATATCGATCTGATAGGTGTCGTTTGTTCTTGGCGCTCTCATCAGGATCCAATCTTCCAGAACTTCAAAACCGGGTTTGAGAATCAGGCATTCTGACTTGTCAAACATCACTGAGTACTCCTTGTCACACATTTGGGAGACACTCAACAGGTTATGCTTCAGCTGCTCGCAGAAGTTGACATTGTCAAAACTGACACAACCATTCGAAACCACGCCTTGACACGTGATGTTGCCGCCTTTTTCTCCGGCAAAGGCCACATAGCCGCCTTTGAATGGTTTAACATCTTCAAGCAGGGCCATGTTTCCTGTCATGTGCCTGGAACATCCACTATCTACATACCAGCGGTTAGAGATAGTACCCTTAGGACGTCCCTGCACGAGTCACAAAAGAATTAGTTAGATTTGGAGACCCAAGCCATTGTGGTCTTGGGTCGTCCATCCTTTTCAAAATAAACTACTTCCTTTAACTCACAGTCATGATGACTGTTCAAAATTGAAGAATCTTTAGAAGAGATAGAACTAGGAGATTGAGAAGTTTTGGATTTTGCAGTCCAGGATCTCTTCTGTTTCTTAACTGGAATATGAGACTTTGATTCAACTACAACAGGTGAACTTGTAGAAGCTTCACCTAATTGAACTGAAGTCAGCTGTTCAAGCTTTCTCAACCACTTGTTCCGTCTCCTCCTCTGTGGCTTAGAGAGTCTTGCCACAGGTTTCTCACCATTACGTGTACTACCAGAGGTAGATACATGAGGTACAGCAGGTTACGTTACCTTTCTTGGAACAGATGGTTTAGCTTCAGATATGATCTTAGGCTTTACCATCAGTTTGACTGGTGGTTTCACCACATTTTGCTTTGGATGTTTGGGAGATGGTTTCACTGGTGGCGACCTGGGGAAAACATCTGGTTGTGAAACAACAGGCTGTTTCCCTTGGTTCTTAGAAGGACAGTTCACAAAATGTGACCAACCAAGCCACAGTGAAAACAGTTCCTCTTATCTACATAAGTTCTCTTGTAAGGCTCATTAGATTTGGCCTTAGATAACTCAGCATTACGAGAAGGAGCAGTTGGTTTATGAACATTAGTCCGAACCTTACCAGTTTGGTTTTTGGGAGTATAATATTTTTCCATATTTTCTTTATACCCAAGCCCATAGTGAGCTGAAAAAGCCTCTTTCTTTACTTGGTTAAGACTTTTATACCCCCGTAAAGCATTACCTTTAGTTTATCATTTGTTTCAATGATGTCGGGTTCAGTTAAAATGCAGTTATCACCATTAGTGATAACGTTTTTCTTTACCTTTTGTTCAGTCAACAACTCCTCAGATACTACTCCTTCAGGGCAAGAGTTAACCGACCCATCTTCAGAAGCAGTAACAAACTCCTCACTAGATGTGGAGTTAGCCTTACTTGAGGATTCATCCTTTTTAGGGGAATCATCCTTATCAGAGGACTCATCTAGACAAGTGAGATCAATGTCTATTAAGCTATTAACAAACTTCCCGCTCACTGGTGGAGGAATGGCATTAGTACCCAAACCTAACCCATTCAGTTGTCTCACCATAGACTCGTAGTGTTCCACCACAAAGCGAGAGTTTTTCAACTTCTCATTAGTGCATTTTAACTGCAAGATCTCATTTTGCAGTTTGTTGATTTAATTGTTCTGTTTTTCTAACCCTCTGTATGCAACATCTAAGTGAAGCTGTTGATCACTTATTTTTAAAGAATATTCAGATTTTTCCTTTTTTAACGTTTCAATAGAATCTTTAAAACGTTTTTCATTTTCTTTATAGTTTAGAGCTGCCAAACTTAGGGGTTCGATTTTGTCTTGGAGCCTAGAATTTTCCAATTTTAGCCTTTGACATTTAGAACATGAAATAACAGAGAAAGGGTTAGAATCTACCTCAGACGATGAACTTGTTGCTTCTCCAATGGCCATGAGAGCAACAACAGTGGTCGATTCCTCTTCGTCAGCTACAGGTCCTTCCATTTCTTCAGCTTCCTTCACCTCCTCTGTAGCAGCAGTTGTAGATTCTTCTAGGTCAGCCATAGAAGCTTCCCTTTTCTCTGCTTCCATCATCTCCATGATCTCAGCCTTGAGACCAACCTGGGTTTATGCGATGATGGCATCCTCAAGATGAACACCCCAGTCAAAGCTGTCGTCCTGTTGTGCTACCAGTGCATTGGACGTTCCACTTTGGCTTTGATTGTGGTGGTTTGGATTGTTGTGGCCATGGCTGTTTCCTTGGCTGGGTCGGGTAAAACCAGAGGCAGGTGCTCTGTCTTTCTGACACTCACGAGCAAAGTGTCCATAGTTCAGACACTTGTAGCATTTAGCCTTAGAGTTGTCAAACCCGACCTTGGCATTAGGATGCCCGCCAATAAACTTTCTTCCTGTTCTGTTCAGGAAACGCTTGGCTCTCCTCAATAACATGGCCATATTCCATTGAATATCCATGTCCTCCATGTCATCAGGATCCACTTGATTAAAATCTTCTTCAATCGTCTCTGGATCAGTAAGCTTGCCACCTATGAAATTTTCATATGCAAGCATACAAGATGAGAATAGTGCTACATGATCTTCAGCTATTTTGGCTATAGCTGAGTTGTTAGCTGAAGACGTAGCAGGAGGATTTCTTGAGGTATTTTGATGATGAGACCCCAACCCTGATCCTGAAGCATTGCAAGCATGACCACCACACCCAGTTGAGTGGCCTTCTTCGGTAGGATTTCCAGTGAAGAGGGCAATTGTAATATCCAGTATTTTTCCGACCCATTTCTTAGATATTCATTTAATCAAAATATAATATTTATACCCGAGAAGCTATATAAATATATATATATATATATATATATATATATATAAATGAGACTCATTGAAATATGTATATATATATATATATATATATATATTTAAATAAGATACTTTTGAAACTTTATGAGTTTAACTTAGTTTTATAAAAAAAAATAAAATATAACTAGTAAATACATGAAGTCTCGAACCTACGAAAAATATTTTAACAATTTAAAACAATAAAACTTATAAGACTTTAAAGGGATTTTATAAATAAAAACATAAATATTTGTTTTATAAAAGCCCGGGGATCAAAACTGTCAATATCGAAACTTGGTTTAAACTAAAACTTGAGTTTATACATGAAATGATAAACACTTCAAACATCAGGGACCTGTTCTGTAATTCGACCGAACTCCCAATCCTCAGAACCAGTCCCAGGTTCGAAACCCCGCAGCACCCGATTTTCCACAACTTCTCCCGAAAATGCAAAATCGGCCAAATTCAGTGAACCTCGAGCTTCGACTCGCGCATGCGACCCTAACCCTATGACAATCAATGCCCGACCTCGACTGTAACAACGTGTGGGTTCGAATTTGAATCTATTCGGCTCAACCGTAAACCCCTCAACCGATCGAGCATTTAATGGCGAATTGGCTATAAATATCGAGTGCAAAACCTCACCAGAACCACACCACAACTTTCTTCACTCTCAATTCCTCTGGTTAACACCAACATTCTTCAATTCGGAGCTGTGACAACCGACTGTGATACCCACCTCGTTCTCCGTCATCTCGATATCGAAACAGGTACTTCTTGTGATCGCTGTGTTCGTTGCATCATGAAGATCGAAAGCCCTCTATTTAATTTCATTAACAGAGGGCAATTCGATGCGTATTTGGCAAATCTTGATTCTAGGGTTCATAGGGATTTAGGGACGAATCGGGTTTGTTTTTTTTAAATTTAGTTTTCTTTATTAAACATCAGCGAGGCCCATAGCCGGGTGGTTAAGTCAGTGTGTGTATGGACGCTTCGAGGAAGGCGCGGGTTCGATCCGGCCGAACCCCTTTTCTTTTCATTCCACATTTTTAAACTATTTATTTAACTTTAAAAATCGTAATAAATTTTATGAAACCTGTTAAATCCTTATAAATTTAAATATGAATTTTAATTATACGTTGAAATATTTTTGACATTTAATTAAACTTTTAAAAATAAACTTAAATGATTAAAAGCTACAAAAACATTGTTAAAACTCTACAAAACTATTTTATAAAAGTTGAAACCTTAATGTAACATAAAAAATTTATTTGTTTTCTGTTTAAATCGTTAAACAAATGCCTTATATAAACAAAATCTATAAAACTTACACATTATTTAGAAAACGGAAAACCTATGAACTTGGGCATTTTCGTTTTAAAATTTATTATTTATCTAAATAAAACAACAAGGTATTTATCATGCTTCTAAATGATTCAAAACTTATAAACTTTATAAAAACTACATGGAAACTTTAACTACTTGTTAAGCTTCATTTAAAGAAGCTTTATTTAAGACATTTATAAACTTGTAAGCTTTATAAACTTATATTTAAAAATGTAAACTTTATAAGTAATTGTATTTTTTCAATCTTATAGGTACTTGATATTTATTAACATATTAATTTGAAAAATAGATGCTTAATATTTGAAACTTTAATGATTCATTCTTATAAATAATTAATTATCCTTAATAAATATGTGCACTTTAAATAATTGCTACTAAACCTAAATCACTATTTAGCCTTTAAACACTTTGTATTTAAATCTTACTCTTGAAGTAATTATTAACATTTATCCCTACCTTAAATGGTTATTACAAAACTTAATTGTTTAGTCTTGTTTAACAAAATGCACAAAGCTATTTTAATTACCACTACCCATTGTGTGCAATTAATAAGTTTAAGGCTTTTAATAATTATCTTAATAAATCATTTTAAAATATAAATCTATTAAACTTTGATATTCAAGTCTTGTATCATTCATTTAAAACCCTTATTTTAAATTTGATTTAAACTTCACGAACACAAATCGTCCTCGTCTCCCATTTGGAACCCTAGTCAATCTTGAAATCCAAGATCCTTTGGCTTAGACTTATAGAAGTAAACTTGAAACTTTAGACTTATATTCTTAGGCATATTGTGAGGATATTCTCCCTCAAAGTCTTGCAAACTTACTCTTATCGGGTACTCTTCATCAATCCAAGTGAGTATACTTAGCCCCTTTTTCCTCTCTATACTTTTGGGGTGAAACAAGTTCAAAACTTTAAACTTATACAATTCTCGTACAACTATGACTAGATACTTATTCTTATGTTAAACTTGAGACTTGTATGCTTTGATTAAACTTAAAACTAGCACATTCATTAACTTTGATCAAGCCTGTGGTAACAATGATAGATCTATTGCATTTGACCAATCCACCTTGATTGATTGACCCCTTCGGGGGGGAGCCCTTGGTGATTGTTACTGAATTAAACTTTAAACTTGAGACTTATAAGGGTAACCTGCGGGTTATGCCTAAACTTGGTTGGAGGGTTGATGTGCACAATGTTTAAGATACTTGTTCTCATACTTACATTATAGAATGCATATATCATAGTGAATTGTAATTCTTCTCAAATACTTGTTAAACTGTGTCAAAACCTTTGTATCTCACCAACTATTTTGTAGTTGACAGATTCTTTCACATGTTTCAGGTTCTACATCATGAGACTTATTTGTGATCACATAGGATGCTTTGGACCTAGACTACTTATCAATTAAACGTTGTATTCTTGTTATGTTTCCTTGTATTGAATCTTAAATTATTTATTAATGAAATATTGAAACTTTAATAGTCAACCTTGTGCTATTGAACAACCGCGTCCGCCCCGACGTATAATCCGTCGTCGGTTGGGGTGTGACAGATTGGTATCAGAGCCTTGGTTATAGGGAATTAGGTTATTAGACACATGACCTAGACTATAACTTAGGAGTCCCAAACATGATTTATCTCATGTCCTTTACTAGGAATCCTCTCCTCATTCTATTCTTAATTCTTATACGTGAACGCTTGGAGATTCTACGATTCTACTTACCTACGTGCTACAAGAGTCTACTACATCGAGGACACGTTCTTAGGCTTCAAGACTAATCCACCACTAAACTCTCGTCAAGAATATTTAAGTTCTAGATAATGTGTGAGAACTTGTGCGGACCGGAAGGGTGGATACCTGTATTCTGGGAAATTCTGTCAAGGAAAGCATTTCGTATAAATTCAAATCAACCGTTGGACCCGTATGATTTCTTGGGAATTCTTGGGATGAGTATCCACTTATAGGAATGCATGACTTCTCTAAACATTAGTGAGCTCAAATTTCTCTTGATATGTCAAAGTACTCGCTTAGTGACATGCACTAAATGAGTACCATCTCAAATACTTTACGCTTCATAAATTCATGATTCAAAAACTTTCCTCTATAACCTTTATTCTATGATTATTAAGTCCCGTCTTGTCACATGACATCATGCTTACTCGTCATGACCTGAAGGAGTTACCTTCAAGAAGAAATTCTTACGAGACTATACAAAAAAAAACTACATGCATAAACTTATATTCATACATATACTACCCAATAAACTTCGTGATCGTCGTAATACAACCCTTAAAACTATGTGTTACCCTACAAAACTTCGCTATTTTATAAATATGACACCTAAGAGGTAACCCTTGCATTTTTACCTTACATCCTTAGCATTTAACCAAGTTTCATCTGATAACTAACTCAAAACTTTGTTACACTTTTATGCATCTCAAAGTTTTCATACGTCCTTAGACTTCATGATCCTTGAAAGAACAACCCATTAAAACCATGTATTGCCCTACAAGTCCTCTTACAAACTTCATTATTTTATAAACTTGACACCTAAGGGGAAACTTTTGTGTTTTTATTTTACCACTCAAAACTTCATTTGATGATTTACTCAAACTTTGTCACACTTCTATATCTCAAAACTTTCATTACATCTTTAAAACTTACACATTACCATTTCTTGTAAACAAAACTTAACGTCTTTTAAACCTAAAGTACCTTAACAAAGAAATTCGTAACCTAAGTAATTTCCTTGTAGAGGAAGAAGCCTACTATAGAATAAACAAGCTCCACGTTTAAGACTCTAAACCCATAATGAACCTCGACATAGTACCATAAACCCAAACATCGGTGACAACAACTGAGAGAAGTTGTATGCCCATGAGGAAGTTCTGGCTAGGGAAATAGGGTACTTAAGTAAGTCCTTGTGACCACCCCTTCTTCCGGGAATCCTCCTCGTTAGCCCATCAACCTCCAATCAAAACTATTTTTGAAAGTATTACTGTGATAACTCAGTATTATGAATAAAAACCTTCTGAACATATTAAATCAACTTACTTACACACTTTAATTTTCCGTTTAAATTGTATTATGTAAGGGCTAGAAGTCCCAATTTTGAAACATTTAACGAAAGTTATTTTGAAATTTATCTTGTTATCACTTACTAGCTTGACTTTCCTTCTAGCACTACAAACTTAACACTTCTACCCAAACACTTTCGTCAAGAGTAGCTCACGTTAGTACTTGAGATAATTAACAACGTTGTATTAAACTATAAAAATCCCATGTGACACACGCATACTTAAAGAATAAACTTTGAACAAACCTTCTAATTCGTAAGCACTCTTTTAAAACAACAAGACACGAACCACTGCCGTAATCAACTATGATCCTTACCTCTTATATAGACTTAACACTTCTAAACTTGACCTATTTTTTCGTTTGGTAATCATACTGACCTTTTATAAAGTCCTACTTATACTACTTATCGTTGCCTAACTCGTCGTTTTTGAACCTCTTCATTACATTCTATACAACAGAAAACTATGCATGTTGTTATGAAACAAGATAAATCATTTGTAAACACACTATCGTAAACCTTATTGAAACTTTTTCCCGTTACCCTATGCTAGGAGACTTTCCTCATTCAACTCTTGTCACGTAAAATATTTGCTATAAATCACAACGGGAACTAAAAATGCACGTTACTAAAACACTAAACTTCGTATACACAAGGTCAGAGACTTTTGAGTCATGCAAAAACTTATACAAATACTCAAACCCGTATTCTTAAAACTAAACATGATCAATAAAGGATCATGTAAAGCTTAATATTGAAACTTGAAATCAACTGACTTATCCTACTTTCAAACTCATACTTGGATTCTTAGTCTTGAAAACTTTTTGTGTTCGTCTCAACTAAACCCTATAAGACTTGATAAATGTACATTCCAAATACACGAGAAAATTTCATTCTTGATACTAGAAACTAAAATGAAGGGAGACATTGATCTCTTTAGCAGAATACCTCCCTAGTCTTCTCTTCAAACCCAAACATCGGGATCCACCAAATCTTCTGGACAACTCGAATCTTCTGTGAGAAAGCGTATAACGGTTAATCCTGTTCCAGACGCTGTCCCACACCTCTCTTAAATACTAGAGTATTTAGATAACCGCATTATACTCAAAACGTAATCGTATACTTCTATACACTGAAGCTAAACTAAGAGACTTTAAGCTATTCTATGTTTGACGTATTCTTGTTCAAACACAATTTAAACTATTCTATGTTTGACGTATTCTTGTTCAAACACAATTTAAACTATTCTATGTTTGACGTATTCTTGTTCAAACACAATTTAAACTATTCTATGTTTGACTTATTCTTGTTCAAACACAATTTAAACTATTCTATGTTTGACGTATTCTTGTTCAAACACAATTTAACCTATTCTATGTTTGACGTATTCTTGTTCAAACATAATTTAAACTATTCTATGTTTGACGTATTCTTGTTCAAACACAATTTAAACTATTCTATGTTTGACGCATTCTTGATCAAACACAATTTAAACTATTCTATGTTTGACGTATTCTTGTTCAAACACAATTTGAGCTACCCCATGTTTGACGTATTCTTGTTCAAACATGATGAACGTATGAGACTTTAAACTACTACATGTTTGACGTATTCTTGTTCAAACATGATGAACGTATGAGACTTTAAACTACTCCATGTTTGACGTATTCTTGTTCAAACATGATGAACGTATGAGACTTTAAACTACTCCATGTTTGACGTATGCTTGTTCAAACATGATGAACGTATAAGACTTTTAAACTACTCAAGGTTTGACGTATTCTTGATCAAACACGAGGAGAGTGAAAAGACTTTAAACTACTCGATGTTTGATGTATTCTTATTCAAACACGAGGAAACTTTGAAACTCTAAATCTTGTCACATTCTTTTCTCTTTAATTATTGAATGACGTTTCTCTCTAAGGGACTCGTTAATCAATGATCACTCTTACGTGGAACAATAGTCATGAATTAAACAAATTCTTGTATTCTTTTTTGATCCACACACAAACAGAAGGACCTATACGGACTATGCGACGATTTAAATGATTGCGGGTGCACACGTAAGTATATGGAAATCAGCGTATGGGAAGACAGAGTAAACTTTGTCGTGTGCTATGATCTAAGACCTATCGTAAGAGGTAGCCACGGAACTTAGGTACCATAGTAAATCCTTAGACGAATTAGTCTACAAACTCAAATCATTAAAACTATCCTCAAATCCATCCTGAGTGATGCATCTCACTCAAAATCTTGAATGAAAGTTCATCAGTTATTCTCTCAAATGCATTTCTAAAAACAGATCTTCAGATGTATTTCCATGAAACTATATGCTTCTTAGGGAAACTCTTGACAACCATATGCTTTGGAAACTTAGAAACCCAAGCAAATCTTATTCCTATGGATACTTTCCCTTTTTAAAGAAATCTAAACGTAACCCAGAGTTTACTTGGGAACGTAAGATATCTTTCCCTTTTATCCTTGTGCGTACTATAGACTTAGGTCCTAAACTAGACCATTCTACTCTAATTTCAGGACAAAATTCCCTAAAGTAGGGGAGACTGTAATATCCAGTATTTTTCTGACCCATTTCTTAGATATTCATTTAATCAAAATATAACATTTATACCCGAGAAGTTATATAAATAAATATATATATATATATAAATGAGACTCATTGAAATATGTATATATATATATATATATTTAAATAAGATACTTTTGAAACTTTATGAGTTTAACTTATTTTTATAAAAAAAAATAAAATATAACTAGTAAATACATGAAGTCTCAAAACTACGAAAATTATTTTAACAATTTAAAACAATAAACCTTATAAGACTTTAAAGGGATTTTATAAATAAAAAACATAAATATTTGTTTTATAAAAGCCCGGGGACCAAAACTGTCAATATCAAAACTTGGTTTAAACTAAAACTTGAGTTTATACATGAAATGATAAACACTTCAAACATCAGGGACTTGTTCTGTAATTCGACCGAACTCCCAATCCGCAGAACCAGTCCCAGGTTCGAAACCCCGCACCACCCGATTTTCCACAACTTCTCCCGAAAACGCAAAATCGGCCAAATTCAGTGAACCTCGAGCTTCGACTCGCGCATGCGAACCTAACCTATGACAATAAATGCCCGACCTCGACTGTAACAACGCGTGGGTTCGAATTTGAATCTATTCGTCTCAACCGTAAACCCCTCAACCGATCGAGCATTTAATGGCGAATTGGCTGTAAATATCGAGTGCAAAACCTCACCAGAACCACACCACAGCTTTCTTCACTCTCAATTCCTCTGGTTAACACCAGCATTCTTCAATTCGGAGCTGCGACAACCGACCGTGATACCCACCTCGTTCTCCGTCATCTCGATATCGAAACATGTACTTCTTGTGATCGATGTGTTCGTTGCATCATGAAGATCGAAAGCCCTCTATTTAATTCCATTAACAGAGGGAAATTCGATGCGTATTTGGCAAATCTTGATTCTAGGGTTCATAGGGATTTAGGGACGAATCGGGTTTGTTTTTTTTAAATTTAGTTTTCTGTATTAAACATCAGCGAGGCCCGTAGCCGGGTGGTTAAGTCAGTGTGTGTATGGACGCTTCGAGGAAGGCGCGGGTTCGATCCGGCCGAACCCCTTTTCTTTTCATTCCACATTTTTAAACTATTTATTTAACTTTAAAAATCGTAATAAATTTTATGAAACCTGTTAAATCCTTATAAATTTAAATATGAATTTTAATTATACTTTGAAATATTTTTGACATTTAATTAAACTTTTAAAAATAAACTTAAATGATTAAAAGCTACAAAAACATTGTTAAAACTCTACAAAACTATTTTATAAAAGTTGAAACCTTAATGTAACATAAAAATTTTATTTGTTTTCTGTTTAAATCGTTAAACAAATGCCTTATATAAACAAAATCTATAAAACTTATACATTATTTAGAAAACGGAAAACCTATGAACTTGGGCATTTTCGTTTTAAAATTTATTATTTATCTAAATAAAACAACAAGGTATTTATCATGCTTCTAAATGATTCAAAACTTATAAACTTTATAAAAACTACATGGAAACTTTAACTACTTGTTAAGCTTCATTTAAAGAAGCTTTATTTAAGACATTTATAAACTTGTAAGCTTTATAAACTTATATTTAAAAATGTAAACTTTATAAGTAATTGTATTTTTTCAATCTTATAGGTACTTGATATTTATTAACATATTAATTTGAAAAATAGATGCTTAATATTTGAAACTTTAATGATTCATTCTTATAAATAATTAATTATCCTTAATAAATATGTGCACTTTAAATAATTGCTACTAAACCTAAATCACTATTTAGCCTTTAAACACTTTGTATTTAAATCTTACTCTTGAAGTAATTATTAACATTTATCCCTACCTTAAATGGTTATTACAAAACTTAATTGTTTAGTCTTGTTTAACAAAATGCACAAAGCTATTTTAATTACCACTACCCATTGTGTGCAATTAATAAGTTTAAGGCTTTTAATAATTATCTTAATAAATCATTTTAAAATATAAATCTATTAAACTTTGATATTCAAGTCTTGTATCATTCATTTAAAACCCTTATTTTAAATTTGATTTAAACTTCACGAACACAAATCGTCCTCGTCTCCCATTTGGAACCCTAGTCAATCTTGAAATCCAAGATCCTTTGGCTTAGACTTATAGAAGTAAACTTGAAACTTTAGACTTATATTCTTAGGCATATTGTGAGGATATTCTCCCTCAAAGTCTTGCAAACTTACTCTTATCGGGTACTCTTCATCAATCCAAGTGAGTATACTTAGCCCCTTTTTCCTCTCTATACTTTTGGGGTGAAACAAGTTCAAAACTTTAAACTTATACAATTCTCGTACAACTATGACTAGATGCTTATTCTTATGTTAAACTTGAGACTTGTATGCTTAGATTAAACTTAAAACTAGCACATTCATTAACTTTGATCAAGCCTATGGTAACAATGATAGATCTATTGCATTTGACCAATCCACCTTGATTGATTGACCCCTTCGGGGGGGAGCCCTTGGTGATTGTTACTGAATTAAACTTTAAACTTGAGACTTATAAGGGTAACCTGCGGGTTATGCCTAAACTTGGTTGGAGGGTTGATGTACACAATGTTTAAGATACTTGTTCTCATACTTACATTATAGAATGCATATATCATAGTGAATTGTAATTCTTCTCAAATACTTGTTAAACTGTGTCAAAACCTTTGCATCTCACCAACTATTTTGTAGTTGACAGATTCTTTCACATGTTTCAGGTTCTACATCATGAGACTTATTTGTGATCACATAGGATGCTTTGGACCTAAACTACTTATCAATTAAACGTTGTATTCTTGTTATGTTTCCTTGTATTGAATCTTAAATTATTTATTAATGAAATATTGAAACTTTAATAGTCAACCTTGTGCTATTGAACAACCGCGTCCGCCCCGACGTATAATCCGCCGTCGGTTGGGGTGTGACAGCAATTCCAGAGCCAGATGACTTGGATGTAGAAGTTGTCCCATGATACATAGAAGGATCTTGTATCTGGGGTCTTCCAGAGCTCTCCTTTCTTCTTAGGTTCATGTCATGAGCTTGAACCTTTCCTATTGCCTCCTCAACTGTCAGCTCATAGTATTTAAGATTTTCCCTCATCAGGGTTGTGTACATCTCAAATTTGGGTGGTAAAGCATCCAAAAACTTTTCCACCATCTCTTCCTCCAGATACCTGAGTTCAAAAGCCTTCAACTCAATCTGTAAACGATAGAACCTAGTGATGAGGTCATCTAAAGATTCGTTCTCAAAAAATCTGAAGCACTCATACTGCTTCCTGAGAAGATCCCGCTTACTCTTCTTGGTGTCACTATTTCCTTCGAATCTCTTCTGTAAAGCTTTCCAGAGATCCTTAGAATTGTCATACCCTTGGAAACTGTGGAACAATTCCCGAGTTAATGCCATAGTGATCGAACCAAGAGCCTTCTTTTCTTGATCATAAGCTTTCTTTTCTTCATCATCAAGCTTAGAGATAGGCTTTGGCATCACCTCATCAAGATAGATGTGTGTGGGATGATTATATCCCTCAAGGATTGGTATCCATAATGATGAGTCGGTAAAAGAAATGTAGTGCTCAAAATGTGCTTTCCAATTAGAATAATCGTTCACGTTCAGCAACTTTGGTGGTTTCTGTGGTGTACCGATCTCATTATCATAATTCAGCAGGTTTCCAAGATTCTGAAGATTCGACATAGTTAACACTTAGTCAAATTTCAGAAAAGTCAGACACAGTTGCGCACTTGGTCTTGGCCTTGCGCACTTGAGAAATAGTCTTGCGTATTTAGATTTTCTCTTGCGTAAGGAGTAAATGTAAGTACGCAGGATATAACTTAAGTTCGCACAAGTTCAGTCTTGCGCACTTATAAGTACGCAGGAGATAAGTCTTGCGTATTTAGTAAGTACACAAAACTATACTTTTTGCCAGAAATGGTAAGTACGCAGGATACCTTTTCAGCAACTTTCACCAAACTTTTCCGGTAACCTGAAACTCGCCGGAGATGGTAAAAATTCGTCTGATGATCAATGCAAATGAGCCAAAGGGTCATAAACTTGTTTCTAACCAACATTTGATACTCAAAACACTCAAATACACAACAAAAATCAGTTTTTGAGTGATTTTTGCTTCTAAAATAGTGCTCAAGAGCTACCCCTATTTTATCACAAAAATCAACAAAAATACCTCTTTTTGCTTGTAAAAAACTCTCCAAACTCACTCACAACACTCGAAATCAGGAGCAAAAGCTCTGATACCACTTGTAGGTCCCTCGGGTGTGGCGGATCGTCACATGCAAGTGGGTCGACTAGTCGGACCGGGTACGGAATGCCCGTGACTAGGTGGAGAGTCTAGCTAAACAAAGTAAACCGACAAGAGAAAACACTTTAAACATTCTTTGTATTATAAACACTTGAAGGTTACAGAGAGAAGTATTGAGATTACAATTTGCGTATTTGCTATAATGTCTGCGTACTTAACTTCTGTCAACCTATCCTACTTATACCTGACCTGATGCCTGCGCACTTAACAAGTGCGCAGGGCAAATTGCCCTTGCGTACTTAAAAGGTATGCAAAGGTATTCTTGCGTACTTGCTAAGTACGCACATGTAAGTGCGCAAAACACTTGGAAAGAAATGAAACATTCAATATGTAAAAGTAAATACAACTCGATAAACTAATACATAAAGACTCTTACATACAATGACAATTACAGACATGAAAATACAAACTAAGACTCTATCCAGAGTGTTGTCACAGGAAAGTGCTTCAACATTTATATATATATATTTCGTTTATTTAGTTTATATTTAAATAAACATATTATCTACACTATTTTTTTAACTAAGTAAATAGATAATAATTATCTAATTTATTTAGTTATTCAAACCCAAACCTTAATTCAATTATTTTAACACTATTCATTTCAGTCTTTCATGATATACAACACCCATTTCAAGTACAAACCACTAACACCTACAACTCCAACTCTTGGTACACGCATCCAATTCACCCTAGACTTAGACATAGACTATTGTGTACGCAATTAATTCAATATACATTACACATTAGGTTAACGTTGTACATTACAAAGATCACGTTGCTATCTAACCTCGCGTGTTAGCTACACCTTTGAATCAGGTGAGTTTACATAGCCCCTTTTTTCGTATTTACATATTTGGGGTGAAACATGATTACATTCAAATACTATTTGCAATTACACACATACAATTCTACAATATGATCATATGTGTTTATTTGTGCTTTATGCTTGAATGCTAATTGTTAAGGCTACATATACATGATATACACATGCAAACACAAATACATTACTTCAGGCTAACATGTGTTGTTAGACCCTACATTAGGATAACATGTGTTGTTATGCCCTACATTAGGATAACATGTGTTATTATGTCCTACATTTACATCAGGATAACATGTGTTGTTACGCCCCACATTAGGATAACATGTGTTGTTATGCCCTTCAATTACAAAGTTTCATTTGTGCATCTAGCTTAACTTAGATTCTCCATAAATGCTTTATAAACCATGCATCATATGAATTGTACACAAAACATTTGAACTTTACTTATGGTGTCAAAACCTATGTATGCTCACCAACTATTTATAGTTGACCCTCTCATTTTATCATGTTTCAGGTACAGTGTTTGAGTTAAGATTTCAAGTCGCTTCACTTAGGATTGAGGACCTAGTGTTAAAATTAAATAAATTTATTCATGTATTTTTATTCTTGTAAGAGTTGTACTTGATTACGTGAGATATGAAATGAAAGCTATTGTTTAATTATCACAACTTTAGCAAACCATGAGCTTATGAACAGTCTACATGTCCCGCCCCAACGTTTCCACTGTCGGTTGGGGTGTGACAGATTGGTATCAGAGCCTTGGTTATAGGGAATTAGGTTATTAGACACTCTTGACCTAGACTATAACCTTAGGACACCCATACTATGCCATGCTACTACATGCTATATGATTATTCTTATGTGAATATTTTACATGTTTTACTAAATAATTACACCATATGATACAATACTTAATAGTCTATGTGTCACATTACCTGTCAACTTTTGCCTCCTATCCATTGCTACCTATTTGATTTATTTAAAGTGTTATCCTAAGTTTCCACACACACTCATACACACTTAGTTCTTCATGCACCCTTAATCTCACACACAAAATATCACCACCTCTTGTGATCTAAATCTAAACTATTGGGCTTAAATTCCATTAATAATAAACTAGAAGCCCACTTACCCTCCAAGAAGAAGTCTACTACAACATATAAGCCTCACTTTCGGGCCTCAAAGCCCAGTCCACAACAATTATCATCATGACCATGAGCCCAACAATAGTGTTATTAATGCATGATGGCTGGAAGAGTGTGTAGGCCCATGAGGGATTCTGGCTAAGGAAAGATAGGGTACTTAAGTGTGTCCTAGTGACCCACCCTTCTTTCCTGGGAATTCTCCTCACAGATATATTGCTTATAGGTCAAGTGTATTTCTAAAATACTATTGTGAAAGCTCGGTGTTATGACTAGTCAAACTCTAAACTTATGAGAACTCATATGTCTAACACTCCATATTTCATTATCACTTACAACCTTTTATTGTTTTCTACTAGACATGGACTCCTACTCTCCTCCCTCCCCGGTATACCGTCCCGGAGGAGAGTCTGATTGGGAAAAAGACATCAGGACACCCGTGTATCGGTCATCAACACCCCCAACTGCTAGACCAAGGTTTGATGTAAGGGCAGATTAGATTAGGAACACCGGCCCAAGGCTTCGAACACCTGGATCATCCGCACCCAGAAACCCGTATCAGACACCCCATCTCCACAATCAGTTACCACCCCTACTAAGAGACCCATATCTAATGCCTGACCCGTGCCATCCTAACCCTTGGGTAAGGCCTACCACGGCACCCACTAGTGTTATGGGAATTCCAACAACGACATTCACCAGTATGTAAGGACCTCAGAATTTGAGAGGCAAAGGATGGAGCAGGGGTAATGCACGACTTGCAAGGACAAAGAATGGATAGCCTAGCAAACCAATTAGGGTACCAAAAGGAGTTAATCTCCATCCTCGAAAAAGAAATACTGGAGCATCGCATGGAGACAGCTAAAGCAGAAGCCAGATCGGCTACCCGATTGACCATAGCGGTACTCGTCTTGGGAATTATTCTCCTTCTAGTGGAAAGCTACAAGAGACGTTAACAAAATTATTTTTCCATTATTTATTGTCTTTAAATTTTCAGTTTGAGAACCATTTCCCTATGTTTTGAGTAATGTTTAACATTTCAGCATTTAATCAATCTTATATGTTCCAACTCTAAAATTACTATTCATTGATTTGACCCGTTGAGTGTGAATTACACCCATCATATCTTCATCAAAATTTCTCAAGTATCACCTTCTTCATTCAATACGATTTAGTACACTACCGACAATCTTCATCGTAAACAAATCATCCTATTATTTGATTTAAACAACCTCGTTATTTTCAAACAAAACGTTTATCAAACATTTAGATAGTACGAGAAATATGAATTTGCTATAAACATTTTCATCTTGTAAGAAAACCCAATATAACCTGTCATCAATTCTAGGAAAAGGGTAACGGTTCTTGATAGTAAGCTTGTTGAGTTCGCGGTAGTCAATACACATGCGAAATGATCCATCCTTCTTTTTTACGAATAAGACGGGTGCACTCCACGGTGAATGACTTGGACGAATGAATCCCTTGTCGGAGAGCTCTTGAAGTTGACTCGCAAGTTCTTGCATTTCAGAAGGTGCAAGACGGTATGGAGCTCTAGCCACAGGGTTAGCTCCGGGCACAAGATCAATGCGAAATTCTACTTGTCGAACGGGTGGAAGACCGGATAGATCTTCGGGAAATACTTCGGGAAAATCCTGAATAATGGGGATGTCTTGAATACTCTTCTTTTTGACATCTTTTTGAACGATATGGGCCAAAAAGGCCACGTACTTCTTTCGTAAGTACTTTTGAGCAGTAGTGCATGACATTAATTTAAGCCCTTTGCAAGGCTTTTCACCAAAGACTCTTAGTGTTTCTCCCGATGGTAGAGGTATTCGAATACACTTCTCGAAACAGATGACTTCGGCATGATGATTTGATAGCCAATCCATGCCTATGATGATATCAAAACTTCCTAATGGCATTGGTACAAGATTGATTGGGAATGTATGTTCATTAAGTTCTAGAGAACAGTCATAGATAATAGACTCGATTGTAAGTGAATCACCATTTGCTATTTCGACAGTGAAGGTTTTCTCTAATTGAGATCGTGTCTTGGCAAGTAAAGGTTCAAAGTTAAGTGACACAAAACTCTTATCGGCACCGGTATCAAATAAAATGGATGCATATTGACTATTTACGAGGAACGTACCATTGACCACATCATTGTTGGCTTGAGCTTCGTTGACGTTTATGTTGAAAGCATGCCCACGAGCTCCACCTTGTCTAGCATTGGCAAATCTTGGGCATTGATCACGGAAATGGTTCGGGTTGCCACATTCATAACATGCACACCCATTTGTAGTAGCGGGGGGTACCTTGATTAGTCACTTGAGTGTTGGTTTGGTTTGGTGGGTTGACTTGGCCAGCAAGAGCTTTGGCCCTACAAACATTGGCCGTATGGCCATATCTCCCACAATGAGTACAAAGGCGACATGGGATGCTTTGAGGATGATGGTAGTAGCAGGTCGCACAAAGTGGGTAGATTCCAACATATGGCTTTTTGGCGGGTGTTTGAACCATAGGTGCAGCTTGGTTAACAGGAATAGCGGGAGTGACCACAGCAAAATTTCTAGCCTTTCTCTTCTTATTATGCCGGGAGGGTTCGGTTATGGCTTCTTTGTTATGGGTGGAAGGAGTTGCAGTGTCGGAGACTTTCTTGGTGCCCTTTTTAGTAAGAGTCCCCGCCTTCACAAGATTATCGGTTAAGGTAGCGGACAAACGGATTGCATCCTCAAGTGTTGCATGATTTCTTCCTAGGACAGTATCTTGAATTTGCCTAGGTAGTCCCCCAATATACTTTTCAATGCAGCGGGACAAAGGAGTGACCATGTGGGGCACGAGAAGACTTAACTCGTGAAACTGAGTTGTATATTCCAAGCTTTCGCCACTATCTTGGGCAAGATACCAAAATTCGGCTTCAAGTTTCTTCACTTCATTTCGAGGACAGAATTCCTCGGTCATTAGCCATTTAACTTCATCCCAAGTTAAGGCCATTGCTACATCCACACCTCTATTTCTTTTCTCCTCATTCCACCACGTGAGTGCCCTTTTTGTAGGACACATGTGGCATGACGAACACGAAGGTTGTCGGGGCAGTCACTATTGAGAAAGGTATTCTCAATGCTTTCGAACCATTGAAGGAGTCCAGTAGCTCCTTCGGTACCATAGAACTTGGGGGGGTTACACGAGTTGAAATGCTTGAAAATGCATTGAGATGGGTAGTTACCACCATTTCCACCATTACCACCATTACCACTATTACTACCATTACCACCATTGTTGCCATTGGTGGCACCATTAGCTTGAGTGAGTTGTGTCACGAGTTGTGCAAGAATAGCAGCAATGTCGGTATTGGTGTTGGCTGCGGGAGCACGACGAGAGGCATTCTACAGATTTTCACAAGACAAGAAAAGATGTAAGAACTTATGAGAATTTTTTGGATTTAATAGAATAAGTTAACAAAATAAATAGCTAATCATAGTTTGGATTGTACTCAAATAGTGATATAATCACTCGAATACTATGACACATTAAGGTTAATTAAACTTATATAATTTTCAAGGAGACATGTTTTAGCCTATAAGTAAACACTCATCTCGGGAATTCCCAGGAAAGCATACGGGTCCCTCGGTTGATTGGGATTTATGCGAAATGCTTTCCAAGACAGAAAACCTAAAATACAGGTGTCACTCTTCCAGATTGCACGTGTCCTCAAACAATTAACAAAGTTTAAAAACCTTAACGAGGAAAGAAAGAAATTTTTATGGGTTTAGCTTCATGAAGTTTTCACATACTTAGAAAGATAAAGTTAGAGAAGAAGATATGAATATTATGAGGTTTTAGGATATAGGAAATGATATTGTTTATTTAATTTATTATTTAGGTATATACTAATAAGTCATGGATTTTTTTTTTTTTAGCAAATAAGTCATCAAATAAAATAATAACTAATCATAATGAGCATGTAGCACACAGCATGTAACACATAACATATATCATATAGCATGTAGCACATAACATGTAATCATGAAACATAGCATAAGTAGGTGTCCTAAAGTTATATTCTAGGTCAAGGTGTCTAATAACATAATTCCCTATAACCAAGGCTCTGATACCAATCTGTCACACCCCGACCGATGGCGGAATCATCGGGGCGGGACATGTAGACTGTTCATAAGCACAAGGTTGACTAAATTGAAATATATTAATTGTCAAATTTCATTACAAACATTCAAACAAAACCAATTCCAAAAAAAGAAACATAATTGAAATACATAAGTTCTTTATTTGTTTTAACTAAGTCCAAGCCTATATGTAGCACATCTTGATCAATCTCATATATTAGGACCTTAAACATGAATAAAATAAAGTCAACTAAAAAGTTGGTGAGTATAACACAGGTTTGTATATAGATAGCAAATAGTTGAAAAACAAATCCATACATAACATGATAAATAAAGCATTTATGGGGAGCAGCTATTGTGTAACTAAGTACAATCAAACCTTTGTAACTAGCATGCAAAATTGTGTTGTCGGTATCAATCACCCCAATCTGGGTGGGTTTGTCAGACTCAATAGATCTATCATTAAAAACCGTTGGCTTGAATAGTTAATGATTGCACATAAGTGTTCACAAAAGTTAGCACACATAGCACTCGGGCATAAAGCTCAAATTGCACACATGAATGTAAATAGGATTTGTACTTGTGTTGTTTGTGTAAATGTAAACATGTAATTTGATAGAGTTCATGTTTCACCCCAAACGTGTAAAAGAGTAAAAGAGGCTATGAAATACTCACTTGGTTTGAAGGCGTAGCTAACAAAGATACTAGACAGAATAAAGATCCTTGAAATGCAAAAATTAACCTAAAGTGTAATGTATATGGTATTAATAGTGTGCACAAAAGTTTAAGTCTAAAGTTGCATTTGGACTTGTGTAAAAAGCCATTGATTTGTAATTGAAAGTATTGAATAAAATATAAAGTTTGAAAGAATATTTTTAGAGTATTTTGATTAAGGTTTGAGTTTGAATAATTAAATAAGTAATGTAAATAATTATTGTTTATGAAAACATTGTAAGTATTAGTTATAATTTAGTATAAATAATTAATTGTTTTTATTTAAATATAAATTAAATAAATAATCATTTCTTTATTTATTTATTTATAATATATGTAACGTAACCATTAAAATACTTTTTAAGGTTTAACAATAAATGTAAATTAAATTTTATAAACTTTAAATAAATAATTTTCTATTTATTCCAAGATTAAATATTTGATCTTTCTAAATAGGATTAAATGCAATTTTATAAAAATCAACTATTTTTATTTTGTAATTTAATCAGAATATTTATTGTTTGAAAAATATATAAAATTATAATTCTGCCAAGAATTTAATTCACACACGACAGTGCCTGGGAAGGGCACGATCGTGCTCGAACCACGGGCACGACCATGCTAGTCAGGGCGCGACCGTGTTGATCAAACAAAATGCACAATTGGATTGTTCTCTAGGCACGATCGTGTCCTGGACTAGGCACGACCGTGTCTAGGGTTTTGAGGCATGACCAAGTCTAGCCAAAGGCATGACTGGGTCTGAGTGTGTGAGGCACGACCGCGCTGTTCCAAAACAGATTCAATATGATTAGCGCGACCTTGTCTGTTCCAAAACTGATTCAATTTGACAAATTCTTATATTGTAAATGTCAGAATTCATGGGGCTTTCACCCATTAGATCATCACGAATCTTTTTGTAGAGATTAATTGTATTTAAAGCGTGTCTAAGATTCGATTCGGTTAAATCTATTTTGAACGAAAACTAGACTCCGGTTCGTGATGATTCCCGTATTGTAAGCCCAAATTAGATTAGGGATTTTGATTAGTAGACTAGAACGTAAGTGTGAGAGGTTTCAATTACCCGGAAGGAAGACGAATTGACAGTGTTCGGTAGAGAGAAATTTCGGCGACGACTGGTTTGGTTTCCGGCGCCTTCTTCTGCAATTCCGACTGACTCGGTGTTCCCGGGAGCTTCAGAGAGGATTGATAGAATGTTGGTTTAGGAGAATCTTAATCAGAATGGTAAATTCGACGGTTTTGTGAGAGAATTGGATGGTTATGAGTTGAATCGATGAAATTTTGTTTATTTGCTATAATTTTTATGATTAAAAGAGTTAATTGAGTTTGTTAATGGTGAAAACGCGTCGAACGGTTATGAAATCGAACGTCTCTGTGATTAAAGTATGTATTTACGTTTCAACTAATGAGAGGCGCGACCATGCCAATATGAGGCGCGACCGTGCCAAGGCACCGGGCGCGACCGTTCCGAAGCAAGGCGCGCGACCGTGCCATAGTACTTGGCGCGATCGTGCCTATTGGGGTTTCTTGTAAATTTTCAACATCAGACCTTGTAAATTTAGTCTTTGACGTATTTGTATAAATAGGTACTTATGTAGTGTTTTAATAGAATATAACCGAGTAAAATTTATGGATTTGCATGGAAGTATAGCTTTTAATTAATGGTACGAATAGAACAAAACAGTGCACTAGAATTGAGTTTGAAATGTATTACATTGAATTGAAATACGGATACTAAAATCAGAAATGTTACAGTCTCCCCATGTTGAGGGAATTTCGTCCCGAAATTTAGTTAGAGGAAGCTACGGCATCAGTAAAAAGATGGGGGTACTTGAGCTTCATTTGGTCCTCTCGTTCCCAAGTGAATTCAGGACCACGCTTAGACTCCCAACGAACTTTGACAATAGGAATATGACTTCGCTTGAGTTGTTTGATTTCACGATCCATAATTTCTACCGGTTTCTCAACGAAGTGCATCGTTTCATCAATGCGCACGTCATCAAGTGGTATATGGAGATTTTCATCAGCAAGGCATTTCTTCAGATTAGACACATGAAATGTAGGATGCACGTTACCAAGTGATGGAGGTAACTCAAGTTTGTAAGCCATTTTCCCAATCCTTTCAAGGATCTTGAATAGACCAACATAGCGAGGTGCTAACTTGCCTTTCTTTCCAAAACGGATCACACCCTTCCACGGGGACACCTTAAGAAGAACAAGGCCACCGACTTGGAATTCCAAGGGTTTTCGACGTTTGTCGGCATAACTCTTTTGCCAACTCCTCGCCACTCGAATATTGTCACGGATTTGAATGATCTTATCGGATGTTTCTTGAATTAGCTCGGGACCGGTGATTTGTGCTTCGCCAATCTCGTTCCAACAGATAGGAGAACGACACTTGCGACCATAAAGAGCTTCGAATGGAGCCATGTTGATACTTGTGTGGTAGCTATTATTGTAAGAGAACTCAATGAGGGATAAATGTGAAACCCAATTGCCACCAAAATCGATTACACAAGCTCTAAGCATGTCTTCAAGAGTTTGGATTGTTCGCTCGGTTTGACCATCAGTTTGAGGATGGTAAGCCGTGCTCAAATCCAATCGTGTGCCAAGAGCAGTTTGGAGAGATTGCCAAAATCGAGAAGTGAACCGCGCATCTCTATCGGATATTATGTTCAAGGGAACACCATGACGGCTCACAATTTCGTCGATGTAAATTCGGGCTAGTTTCTCAACCCGATAGTCTTCACGGATGGGCAAGAAATGAGCAGATTTGGTGAGACGATCAATGATCACCCAAATGCTATCATAGCCACTCGAGGTGCGAGGGAGTTTGGTAATAAAATCCATGGATAAGTTCTCCCATTTCCACACGGGAATTTCCGGTTGTTCAAGTAATCCGGAAGGACGTTGGTGTTCGGCTTTGACTTTGGAACACGTTAGAGATTTGGTAACATAGTGAGCAATGTCTTTCTTCATACCGGGCCACCAATATTGTTGGCGAAGGTCTTGGTACATTTTATCCGCACCAAGATGGATAGAATAACGAGTCTTGTGAGCCTCGTTCATAAGAAACGTACGGAGATCATCACGATCGGGAATCCAAATACGGTTCAAGTAATAAAGTAAGCCATTGGATTTTGATTCGAGTAGGAGTTCAACACCACACGACATTTCCTCATACATGTTACCCTCGGTGACTGAGACGTGTTGAACTTCTAAGATGCGGTTTTGGATGTCGGTTTGAATTCGAACACATTGAAGCATGATATGGTCCTTTCGACTCAAAGCGTCGGCTACAACATTCGCTTTGCCGGGATGGTAACGAATCTCGCAGTCATAGTAGTTAAGGAGTTCAACCCAACAACGTTGTCTCATATTGAGTTCTTTTTGGTTGAATATGTGTTGGAGACTTTTGTGGTCGGTGAACACCACACATTTTGTGCCATAGAGGTAATGTCTCCAAATCTTCAACGCGAAAACTACCGCACCCAACTCGAGATCGTGCGTCGTATAATTCTTCTCATGAATCTTAAGTTGCCTTGATGCATAAGCGATTACTTTGCCTCGTTGCATGAGGACATAACCGAGACCTTGGTTAGAAGCATCACAGTAGACAACTAGATCATCATTCCCATCAGGGAGAGTCAAAATGGGAGCATTGCACAACTTTTGCTTAAGGGTTTGGAAAGCTTCGTCTTGTTTCGGTCCCCATTCATAAGTTTTACCCTTGTGGGTCAAAGCGGTGAGAGGGACAACAATCTTTGAGAAGTTTGAGATGAAACGACGGTAATATCTCGCAAGACCAAGAAATGAACGAACTTCAGTGGGAGTCTTCGGGGCATTCCAATTCTTAACCGTTTCGATCTTAGCAGGGTCAACATGAATACCCTTTTCGTTGACGATGTGACCAAGAAATTGAACTTCCTTTAGCCAAAATTCACATTTGGAGAATTTGGCATATAGTTGTTCTTTCTTCAAGAGATCCAAAACCAATCTAAGGTGCTGCTCATGACCGGCTTTAGTCTTGGAATATATTAAGATGTCATCGATGAAAACGATCACGAACTTATCAAGGTACGGTTTGCACACACGATTCATGAGGTCCATGAAAACTGCTGGTGCATTGGTTAGTCCAAAAGGCAAAACCATGAACTCGTAATGACCATACCTTGTTCGGAAGGAAGTCTTTGGAATATCGTCTTCTTGCACACGGAGTTGGTAATAACCAGATCGAAGATCAATCTTCGAGAAGCAAGTAGAACCTTGAAGTTGATCAAAAAGGTCATCAAGTCTAGGCAAAGGGTAACGGTTCTTGATAGTAAGCTTGTTGAGTTCGCGGTAGTCAATACACATGTGAAATGATCCATCCTTCTTTTTTACGAATAAGACGGGTGCACTCCACGGTGAATGACTTGGACGAATGAATCCCTTGTCGGAGAGCTCTTGAAGTTGACTCGCAAGTTCTTGCATTTCAGAAGGTGCAAGAAGGTATGGAGCTCTAGCCACAGGGTTAGCTCCGGGCACAAGATCAATGCGAAATTCTACTTGTCGAACGGGTGGACGACCGGATAGATCTTCGGGAAATACTTCGGGAAAATCCTGAATAATGGGGATGTCTTGAATACTCTTCTTTTTGACATCTTTTTGAACGATATGGGCCAAAAAGGCCACGTACTTCTTTCGTAAGTACTTTTGAGTAGTAGTGCATGACATTAATTTAAGCCCTTTGCAAGGCTTTTCACCAAAGACTCTTAGTGTTTCTCCTGATGGTAGAGGTATTCGAATACACTTCTCGAAACAGATGACTTCGGCATGATGATTTGATAGCCAATCCATGCCTATGATGATATCAAAACTTCCTAATGGCATTGGTACAAGATTGATTGGGAATGTATGTTCATTAAGTTCTAGAGAACAGTCATAGATAATAGACTCGATTGTAAGTGAATCACCATTTGCTATTTCGACAGTGAAGGTTTTCTCTAATTGAGATGGTGTGTTGGCAAGTAAAGGTTCAAAGTTAAGTGACACAAAACTCTTATCGGCACCGGTATCAAATAAAATGGATGCATATTGACTATTTACGAGGAACGTACCATTGACCACATCATTGTTGGCTTGAGCTTCGTTGACGTTTATGTTGAAAGCATGCCCACGAGCTCCACCTTGTCTAGCATTGGCAAATCTTGGGCATTGATCACGGAAATGGTTCGGGTTGCCACATTCATAACATGCACACCCATTTGTAGTAGCGGGGGGTACCTTGATTAGTCACTTGAGTGTTGGTTTGGTTTGGTGGGTTGACTTGGCCAGCAAGAGCTTTGGCCCTACAAACATTGGCCGTATGGCCATATCTCCCACAATGAGTACAAAGGCGACATGGGATGCTTTGAGGATGATGGTAGTAGCAGGTCGCACAAAGTGGGTAGATTCCAACATATGGCTTTTTGGCGGGTGTTTGAACCATAGGTGCAGCTTGGTTAACAGGAATAGCAGGAGTGACCACAGCAAAATTTCTAGCCTTTCTCTTCTTATTATGCCGGGAGGGTTCGGTTATGGCTTCTTTGTTATGGGTGGAAGGAGTTGCAGTGTCAGAGACTTTCTTGGTGCCCTTTTTAGTAAGAGTCCCCGGCTTCACATGAATATCGGTTAAGGTAGCGGACAAACAAATTGCATCCTCAAGTGTTGCAGGATTTCTTCCTAGGACAGTATCTTGAATTTGCCTAGGTAGTCCCCCAATATACTTTTCAATGCAGCGGGACAAAGGAGTGACCATGTGGGGCATGAGAAGACTTAACTCGTGAAACCAAGTTGTATATTCCAAGCTTTCGCCACTATCTTGGGCAAGATCCTAAAATTCGGCTTCAAGTTCTTCACTTCATTTCGAGGATAGAATTCCTCGGTCATTAGCCTTTTAACTTCATCCCAAGTTAAGGCCATTGCTACATCCACACCTCTATTTCTTTTCTTCCCATTCCACCACGTGAGTGCCCGTTTTTGTAGGACACTTGTGGCATGACGAACACGAAGGTTGTCGGGGCAGTCACTATTGAGAAAGGTATTCTCAATGTTTTCGAACCGTTGAAGGAGTCCAGTAGCTCCTTCGGTACCATAGAACTTGGGGGGTTACACGAGTTGAAATGCTTGAAAGTGCATTGAGATGGGTTGTTACCCCCATTTCCACCATTACCACTATTACTACCATTACCACCATTGTTGCCATTGGTGGCACCATTAGCTTGAGTGAGTTGTGTCACGAGTTGTGCAAGAATAGCAGCAATGTCGGTATTGGTGGTGGCTGCGGGAGCACGACGAGGAGGCATTCTATAAATTTTCACAAGACAAGAAAAGATGTAAGAACTTATGAAAATTGTTTGGATTTAATAGAATAAGATAACAAAATAAATAGCTAATCATAGTTTGGATTGTACTCAAATAGTGATATAATCACTCGAATACTATGACACATTAAGGTTAATTAAACTTATATAATTTTCAAGGAGACATGCTTTAGCCTATAAGTAAATACTCATCTCGTGAATTCCCAGGAAAGCATACGGGTCCCTCGGTTGATTGGGATTTATGCGAAATGCTTTCCTAGACAGAAAACCCAAAATACAGGTGTCACTCTTCCAGATTGCACGTGTCCTCAAACAATTAACAAAGTTTAAAAACCTTAACGAGGAAAGAAAGAAATTTTTATGGGTTTAGCTTCATGAAGTTTCCACATACTTAGAAAGATAAAGGTAGAGAAGAAGATAAGAATATTATGAGGTTTTAGGATATAGGAAAGGATATTGTTTATTTAATTTATTATTTAAGTATATACTAATAAGTCATGGATTTTTTATTTTTTTTTAGCAAATAAGTCATCAAATAAAATAATAACTAATCATAGTGAGCATGTAACACATAGCATGTAACACATAACATATATCATATAGCATGTAGCACATAACATGTAATCATGAAACATAGCATAAGTAGGTATCCTAAAGTTATAGTCTACGTCAAGGTGTCTAATAACCTAATTCCCCATAACCAAGGCTCTGATACCAATCTGTCACACCCCGACCGATGGCGGAATCATCGGGGCGGGACATGTAGACTGTTCATAAGCACAAGGTTGACTAAATTGAAATATATTAATTGTCAAATTTCATTACAAACATTCAAACAAAACCAATTCCAAAAAAAGAAACATAATTGAAATACATAAGTTCTTTATTTGTTTTAACTAAGTCCAAGCCTATATGTAGCACATCTTGATCAATCTCACATATTAGGACCTTAAACATGAATAAAATAAAGTCAACTAAAAAGTTGGTGAGTATAACACAGGTTTGTATATAGATAGCATATAGTTGAAAAACAAATCCATACATAACATGATAAATAAGGCATTTATGGGGAGCAGCTATTGTGTAACTAAGTACAATCAAACATTTGTAACTAGCATGCAAAATTGTGTTGTCGGTATCAATCACCCCAATCTGGGTGGGTTTGTCAGACTCAATAGATCTATCATTAAAAACCGTCGGCTTGAATAGTTAATGATTGCACATAAGTGTTCACAAAAGTTAGCACACATAGCACTCGGGCATAAAGCTCAAATTGCACACATGAATGTAAATAGGATTTGTACTTGTGTTGTTTGTGTAAATGTAAACATGTAATTTGATAGAGTTCATGTTTCACCCAAAAAGTGTAAAAGAGTAAAAGGGGCTATGAAATACTCACTTGGTTTGAAGGCGTAGCTAACAAAGATACTAGACAGAATAAAGATCCTTGAAATTCACAAATTAACCTAAAGTGTAATGTATATGGTATTAATAGTGTGCACAAAAGTTTAAGTCTAAAGTTGCATTTGGACTTGTGTAAAAAGCCATTAATTTGTAATTGAAAGTATTGAATAAAATATAAAGTTTGAAAGAATATTTTTAGAGTATTTTGATTAAGGTTTGAGTTTGAATAATTAAATAAGTAATGTAAATAATTATTGTTTATGAAAACATTGTAAGTATTAGTTATAATTTAGTATAAATAATTAATTGTTTTTATTTAAATATAAATTAAATAAATAATCATTTCTTTATTTATTTATTTATAATATATGTAACGTAACCATTAAAATACTTTTTAAGGTTTAACAATAAATGTAAATTAAATTTTATAAGCTTTAAATAAATAATTTTCTATTTATTCCAAGATTAAATATTTGATCTTTCTAAATAGGATTAAATGCAATTTTATAAAAATCAACTATTTTTATTTTGTAATTTAATCAGAATATTTATTGTTTGAAAAATATATAAAATTATAATTCTGCCAAGAATTTAACTCACACAGGACAGTGCCTGGGAAGGGCACGATCGTGCTCGAACCACGGGCACGACCATGCTAGTCAGGGCGCGACCGTGTTGATCAAACAAAATGCACATTTGGATTGTTCTCTAGGCACGATCGTGTCCTGGACTAGGCACGATCGTGTCTAGGGTTTTGAGGCATGACCAAGTCTAGCCAAAGGCATGACTGGGTCTGAGTGTGTGAGGCACGACCGCGCTGGTATTTGGCGCGACCGTGTCTCATGAAGCACGACCGCGCAATGTGATTAGCGCGACCTTGTTTGTTCCAAAACAGATTCAATTTGACAAATTCTTATATTGTAATTGTCGGAATTCATGGGGCTTTCACCCATTAGATCATCACGAATCTTTTTGTAGAGATTAATTGTATTTAAAGCGTGTCTAAGATTCGATTCGGTTAAATCTATTTTGAACGAAAACTAGACTCCGGTTCGTGATGATTCCCGTATTGTAAGCCCAAATTAGATTAGGGATTTTGATTAGTAGACTAGAACGTAAGTGTGAGAGGTTTCAATTACCCGGAAGGACGACGAATTGACAGTGTTCGGTAGAGAGAAATTTCGGCGACGACTGGTTCGGTTTTCGGCGCCTTCTTCTGCAATTCCGACTGACTCGGTGTTCCCGGGAGCTTCAGAGAGGATTGATAGAATGTTGGTTTAGGAGAATCTTAATCAGAATGGTAAATTCGACGGTCTTGTGAGAGAATTGGATGGTTATGAGTTGAATCGACGAAATTTTGTTTATTTGCTATAATTGTTATGATTAAAAGAGTTAATTGAGTTTGTTAATGGTGAAAACGCGTCGAACGGTTATGAAATCGAACGTCTCTGTGATTAAAGTCTGTATTTACGTTTCAACCAATGAGAGGCGCGACCGTGCCAATATGAGGCGCGACCGTACCAAGGCACCGGGCGCGACCGTTCTGAAGCAAGGCGCGCGACCGTGCCATAGCACTTGGCGCGACCGTGCCAGAACGAGGCGCGATCGTGCCTATTGGGGTTTCTTGTAAATTTTCAACATCAGACTTTGTAACTTTAGTCTTTGACGTATTTGTATAAATGGGTACTTATGTAGTGTTTTAATAGAATATAACCGAGTAAAATTTGTAGATTTGCATGGAAGTATAGCTTTTAATTGATGGTACGAATAGAACAAAACAGTGCACTAGAATTGAGTTTGAAATGTATTACATTGAATTGAAATACGGATACTAAAATCAGAAATGTTACAATTTAATCAATTTTATATGTTCCAACTCTAAAATTACTATTCATTGATTTGACCCGTTGAGTGTGAATTACACCCATCATATTTTCATCAAAATTTCTCAAGTATCACCTTCTTCATTCAATACAATTTAGTACACTACCGACAATCTTCATCGTAAACAAATCATCCTATTATTTGATTTAAACAACCTCGTTATTTTCAAACAAAACGTTTATCAAACTTTTAGATAGTACCAGAAATATGAATTTGCTATAAATATTTTCATCTTATGAGAAAACCCAATACAACCTGTTTTATAAAAGCATCATTTCAAATTGATAAATAAGTATGATTTTCCTCATTAAAGAAATTATTTCTAAAACCTGGCTAAATTGATGTACAACTAGTTGATTAGCCAATAATTTTCTCCTTATAATAATTGAAAAAAAATTTTAAAAAAAAAGGTTTTTCGTATAAACTGTCTATTTATTTAAACTATGTAACTCAATGGTTTAATTATTTTATATATCTACAACCAAGAACAAATTACAACTTCATGTTTTCAAACAAAGATCAATTATTTGTAAACATATTTCCCTAAGTGTTCTCAAAACCCCTCGTTACCTTCCACTTGCCGCATCAAGAGACGATCCATACCGCGTAGACCTTAACCATCCCCATCAACCTCAACGAGATTTAAAGAGCTAGAACCTAACTACCACATTTTACATGAACACCAAACAACACGCTTCTCCACAACACTCGATCACATACGAAGCTCGTTAGTATACGTTACACAAGAAATTCAATAACTTACGTATGCACGTTCACAAGATACACAACACGATCACATGATACATGAAACTAGTTTATTGCAAGTCACAATTTACTAGATGGATCACATAACACATGAAACTTATTTAGTTACAAAGTACATGATACTAAATTGTGCACAATATACATGATACTAAACCATTTACATCACACCTGAAACCTTATTTGGTTACAAAATACATGATACTAAGTTGTTAACATCATACATGAAATTCATCTCTTACCAATACATGATGCTAAATTGTTCACGTTACCCATGAAACCTATTTGATTACAAGCTACATGACATTAGTGTTTACATTATACGCGGAAGTAGATTGTTTACATTGTTGCAATTGACTAAGTACATCATACATAAAGCATGACTACTCACCCTATCCATGAAAGCTACTTGGGGTTTGATGTATTCTTGTTCAAACACGAGGACGCTATGGAACCCTAAACTATGCTACGTTATCACTCTTTAGTACCTGACTGGCTCTACTATCTATGGACATAGTTATTGTTAGCAACACATACGTGAAAGCAATAGTTACGAATTAAGTGTTTTTGTGTTACCCCCTGGACCCCACACACAATGGGATGAACTATGTGGACCATGCAACGATTTGGATAATTACGGGTGCACACGTAATTATAAAAATCAGCGCATGGAAGACATAGTGAAAATATGTCGTGTGTTATGACATGAAACCTATCGTGGAATATAGTAACAATACTAATGGGATATGATAAGGACATGGTGGATACGCCGCTGGTACTTTTTATATATAAGTGTTCCTGTCATAAAATCAGAAGTAACGTTTTTCTTGCCACGTAAAGTTTTATGTTGTTTGACGGGCCAATGTTTGTGAAATCTCTTTCCCCCTAACAATTCATGAACATGTTAGATTACATCTTAAACAAACCTTGATCATCCAGTTACCATCAAGTCCATTCCAAGTAATGCATATCACCTTTAGAGTCTAAAATATTCTACGACAATTTTCTCCTTAAATCTCTTAAACTAAATCCACTATCATCATGTGTGCCTGACCTTGAGAAAATAGACCTGAATCTCGTTACCGATTGTACTCCTCAAACTAACAGTCAAGGCTCGTTTAGAATCCGTGCCCTCATCCCTTTCTTGGTTCAGTAACCTACAATAAAAAAATTTCGGGACGAAATTCCCTCAACAGGGGGATACTGTAACATCCCTGATTTTGAAGTCATAAACTTTCCTTAGTCATTTCAATTTATAAACTCTTGAAATCCCATACTTATTCCAAACCTTATATGTTATAGTGACTATTATTTTAACATACAAAATTTCCGCATACCTATTATTCCTTTACTACATACATATCACATGTACTTATACATATGTTTTAAATAAGCATACAATTTCAAACATAAGGGTTTCATTTTAAACTATACTTTTTACACCCTTTGATTATACACACACACTTATTTGCAAATAAAAATATAAACGTGTGAATTTGATATTATGAAATAAATCAAACATTTCAACTCATAATTTTGCAAAAAGGGATTTTCATAAAGTTTTAAACCAAAAAGTTTAATTCATAAACATAAAAAAAAAATCTATATATATATATATATATATATATATATATATATTGGGTTTCTAAACACAAAGAACCTTCAATTTGAACCCTTACGCTTGAAATTTAAACCACAAATCCTCAACTTTGACCAAATTCAAAAATTCTAAACAGTTTGACTTTTAAAAGTCCAACAAGTATAAGAAATATTGCAAATTCAAGAACAAAATCGATCAATCTTGGCTGCCATGAACTTTCATTGTGCGCGTAACTGATTCTCAATCAAGTCCTAATCGAATTAACATAACAATTTGACTAATTGAGCGGTCGGATTCAAATTTCAAATGTTTTGACCATTTACGGTCAAACAGAATTCAATTTGTTACCAAATCAGAGAGATTGGACACGCTATCACCCGCAAATCACGGCCAATCGACCCTCGTACGTATTCAGACCTGAAACACATCCCAATTCATCCGCATATAAGAAATTGACGCGTGAATCATGGCAGACAACCGTCGCATGCGAGATTAAGTACAATTGAGCAATTCAGGAGGAATTGATCCACCTAAAACATCCTCATACCATCACACAACCTAATACAAACTCTCAAGAACCAGAATCACATCCCATTCTACGCCTGGAACCAAATTGAGCATCAAGAACCTCGAGACTGAAATTTTAGCCGTCGGCCTTCAATACCTAACCATATCAGGTAAGATTTACATCATTTGATCCGTTTTTATCCATATATCGAAAGCCCCTTAACAATTTGTAGAAACCAATTCGAATCGGATGAGATTTTTGTAAATTCCTAAGCCCTGTTCTTGCGAATTCAGAAGGGGATTTTGATTTGTTCTAGTAGGAATGTTTATGTATTTGTGGAATCCCTATATGACCAGCGAAACCACCGGTCTGACTAGTTAAGCCACTGCGCCATCAGACCTGGTGGCGTGGGTTCGAAACTCATCCGACCCTTTTGCGTGCGTATCGAACCAAGACCCGGCACCTTCCCAGATTCATATTAAAAACAATTCGAACCAGATATGTATCAGGGATGCGCCCCCTAGTCAAGTGGTTGGCGCTTGTTACCTTCGTCGGGCAGACCCGGGTTCGATCCGGGCCAGCCCCAATTATTTTTAAAACCAGTTTTATGACTCCAAAAGAATTGTATAAAAATTATTTTATAAACCTTACATTATTTAGAACATAATAAAACAAAGTTTATGATTTTTGCATAAAAATCTCCACCTTTATAAATTTAATTGTTAATTACTAAATTTAAATTATATTATTTTGAATGATTTATTCACCTAATGTTAAAGATTTTGTGACAACGTTTTATAAATGCTTCCTACAAGGTTTTATAAAATTTAAGTTATGTTTTTAAAACCTAATAATACTATATCCAAATATATATAGTCTTTTTATATATTTAAAAGATACATGTCAATTTTTAATTAAAGTTATTTATTTAACATACCCATTTCAAATAATGAATAAATAAATAAATTTAATTGTTATTTACATTTAAAAGGACACTTAGAAGTTAAATTATATTTAAGATTTATTTCTTGAATAAATACTAATTTCATACCTTTATAAATAAATAAATAAATTAACACTTATTTATTTAATTTATATATATATATATATATTTTTCATTTATTTAGTTTATATTTAAATAAACATATTATCTACACTATTTTTTTAACTAAGTAAATAGATAATAATTATCTAATTTATTTAGTTATTCAAACCCAAACCTTAATTCAATTATTTTAACACTATTCATTTCAGTCTTTCATGATATACAACACCCATTTCAAGTACAAACCACTAACACCTACAACTCCAACTCTTGGTACACACATCCAATTCACCATAGACTTAGACATAGACTATTGTGTACGCTATTAATTCAATATACATTACACCTTAGGTTAACGTTGTGCATTACAAGGATCACGTTGTTATCTAACCTCACGTGTTAGCTACACCTTTGAATCAAGTGAGTTTACATAGCCCCTTTTTTCGTATTTAAATATTTGGGGTGAAACATGATTACATTCAAATACTATTTGCAATTACACATGTACAATTCTACAATATGATCATATGTGTTTATTTGTGCTTTATGCTTGAATGCTAATTGTTAAGGCTACATATACATGATATACACGTGCAAACACAAATACCTCACTTCAGGCTAACATGTGTTGTTAAGCCCTACATTAGGATAACATGTGTTGTTATGCCCTACATTAGGATAACATGTGTTGTTATGCCCTACATTAGGATAACATGTGTTGTTATGCCCTTCAATTACAAAGTTTCATTTGTGCATCTAGCTTAACTTAGATTCTCCATAAATGCTTTATAAACCATGCATCATATGAATTACACAAAACATTTGAACATTACTTGTGGTGTCAAAACCTATGTATGCTCACCAACTATTTATAGTTGACCCTCTCATTTTATCATGTTTCAGGTACAGTGTTTGAGTTAAGATTTCAAGTCGCTTCACTTAGGATTGAGGACCTATTGTTAAAATTAAATAAAGTTATTCAGGTATTTTTATTATTGTAAGAGTTGTACTTGATTACTTGAGATATGAAATAAAAGTTATTGTTTAATTATCACAACTTTAGCAAACCATGAGCTTATGAACAGTCTACATGTCCCGCCCCGACGTTTCCGCCGTGAATGAAGCATGAAGTGACAAACTTAATAGGCCTTCGTCGACGTTTCCGCCGTGTGACATCTATCCATCCTGGTACCAATAAAATGTACCAAGATCTAAGGAAGGAATACTGGTGGCCTGGAATGAAGCATGAAGTGACAAAGTACGTAAGCAAGTGCTTGACTTGCTCGCAAGTAAAAGGCGAACACCAGAAACCGTATGGAAAGATTCAACCACTTGATATACCAGAATGGAAGTGGGAACACATTACCATGGACTTCATAACCAAGCTACCTCGCACAGCTAAAGGTCATGATACCATTTGGGTAATTGTGGACCGTTTAATGAAGAGTGCTCATTTCCTACCTATTCGCGAGACATTCTCGTCAGAAAGGTTAGCGGAAGTATTTATTAAAGAAGTATTAGCACGTCATGGGATGCCTTTGACGATCGTATCTGACCAAGACACATGATTCACATCGAGGTTCTGGAAAAGATTTCACGAGGCGATGGGCACGAGACTCAATGTTAGCACGGCATACCACCCGCAAACGGATGGTTAGTCCGAAAGGACCATTCAGACGTTGGAGGATATGCTTCGTGCTTGTATTATCGATTTCGGCGGCAGTTGGGACAGTCATCTGCCGTTAGCCGAATTCTCCTACAACAATAGTCATCACACGATGATAGGCATGCCGCCTTACGAAATGTTGTATGGGAGAAGATGCAGGACCCCGGTTTGTTAGGGTGAGATTGGACAGAAGGAATTAGGAATTCTTGAAGTCGTAAGAGAAAGTCCGAGGGTTTGATCAAATCAAAGCACGGATGAAGGCCGCACAAGATCGTCAGAAGTCCTATGCGGATAAACGACGAAGGCCTATTAAGTTTGATGTTGGGGATAGAGTAATGTTGAAAGTATCACCCTGGAAGGGAATCATACAATTCAGGAAGAGAGGAAAGTTAAGTCCGAGGTTTGTCGGACCATTCAGGATAATGGCACAGGTTGGTGAGATCGCTTATCGGTAAGAGTTGGCTGATGAGTTAAGTGGGATTCATCCTACCTTCCATGTATCACATTTGCGAAAGTGTTTGGCGGATGAATCGGCTCTGGTACCACTTACTGCAATCGAGGTCGACAACAACCTTAACTACATCGAAGAACCCGTGGCCATCTTAGACAGAAAGGAAAAGCGTTTGCATAATAAGATTATTCAATTGGTCAAAGTCCAATGGAAGCATCGAAGGAGATCGGAGGCCACTTGGGAAACGGATATGGAAATGAGGGAGTCGTAACCTCAACTATTTGACTTATGATAGGTTTCGGGGACGAAACCTATTGTAAGGGGGGTAGACTTGTAACATCCCAAAAATAAAACGACATTTATAATAACGGAATAAACGAACGAGGCATGTCGGGTCGAGTCGGATGGGCCGGCGGGCTGGAAGGGGAGCCTCCCCTATAAATAGCCAAGGTCATCACCTATTTCTCTCATTTACAAATTCTAGAGAGAGAAACCACAAAGAGAGAAAGTTGTCGGATCGACCCGATATTTGAGAAGAGTGTTGCTCCAGAGCTCGTGAGAAGAACCTCCGAATCAGAAACTCGATTTAGGTAACGATCTGTCCTAAATCTGAGTTTTTGTTCGTTTTTGGGTTTTTCGGGTTTTGGATGAAAATGTAACGTTTTTTTTGACGAAATTGGAATGAAAACATATATTTGGGTTCCTTAATGAAAAGCAAACGTTTTGAAGTAAACAAGTTCGGGATCTTGACGTGATCAGACCCGAAGGCGAAAGTTAGGGTTTTGCGAGGAAATAGTTCGTGCGTACTTATCAAGTACGCATGAAGCTGATGCTGCGTACTTACCAAGTACGCAAGAAGAGGATCCTGCATACTTATTAAGTATGCATGAAGCAGGTACTGTGTATTTATCAAGTACGCATGAAGCAAAGTATGCGCACTTATTAAGTACGCAAGAACAAGTCCCTGCGCACTTGCTAAGTGCGCAGGCATCAGGCTGATTAAGTAAAGTCAGTATGTTTAGAATGGTTAAACCGTTAGAGTCGGGATTGGGTCTGATGTGCATTTAATTAATTAATTCAGATCGGAAGTGACGTTGTTGGACCTTTGTTTAGGACAACCCAGATTAGCTTATACGGTGAGTTCTAGAAGCCCTCTTTTAAATGTTTTGAATAATATTTTTGGGCTGGTGTGCATACGTAACGATGTGACTATTTTATAAAACGATGTTTATGAATGTTGTATGTGACGTTTTATAAAATGATGTTTATGAATGATGTTTTGGAAGGAAGGGTTATGAAAGAAGTGTTTATGAAGTGTTTTGCCAAAAGAAGTTTATGAAGTGTTTATGAATGAAGGAATGATTTTTAATAAAACGTACGAATGCTTTAACTAAAGTTTTGAAGTAAAAGAAGTGAATGTTTACGAAAGTCACAAACGAACGAATCTGCCAATATTCCTTAGGGAATGAAGGTTATGGGTATGGGAAGTATGTTATGGGCCTTTACCTTTTTGGGGCCTTTGTGGCTGGCCAACTGTTGTACAACTGGGGTGATGACGGTCACCAAGGGGATTATCGTGATCCTTGAAGTTTGGTACGAGTTACCTTACGGAGTAGTCGTGCTTAAAGTTTGATACTTGTGCCTTACGGGGTGCAGTGCTTGAAGTTTGGTACGTGTCATCCTTATGATGCCGTGCTTGAAGTTTGGTGCTGAATAACCTAAGTATCGGGCCCTAGGAGTTCTTCACCCGAAGGACAGTACGGTGTTGATGGACCTAGTGGTGGTGATCTTTAGGTTATTCCACTAGTATGTGACGTATGGATTTGACGGTTACGAGAAGGCGCAGATTCGATATGTTCATTGACTTATGTTTATGATGTTATGTTTTGTTATTGCATGTTTTTGTACGCTTTTATTAATGAAGTTAAATGATATGTTTTTGGCAAATATTTGAAGTTAAGGTTTTATGAAAAGCTAAAACTCACCAGCATAGCTGACTTTTTAGTATGCACAGTAAGGTTAAGGCAGGTTACGATGATGGAAGGTGATGCTGGGTGGCTTGATGAGTTACCCGGATGATACGAAGACTGGCATCCTGTTATGATTAGATTATGTTATGTTTATGTAATAGTCTATGTTACGCTTCCGCATGTTGAACAATGTAATGGTCATGTTTTAATGAAGTATTTTCCGCTGCGTTATTTTGATATTCAAGTTTAAGAACTGTTTGTAAATGAGTAAATCCAACGAGTGAGGCCTCCCGGGTTTGGGGCCTTACATTAACTTTATTGAAACTAAAATCCACTGGTATCATTCATACTCAACCTGAGCTTTAGACCTAAATCTTGTTATCTATCATACTCCTCAAATCGACAATTAAAACCCTAAACTCAATTCCTTCCAGATCCAGTAGTCTCCACTAGTTAAATTTCGGGACGAAATTCCCTTAACATGGGGAGACTGTAACATCCTTGAATTTCATGCCATAATGTGTCTCCATTCATTTGATTAGGTAATAGCAAAACATTTGAAGTTGTAGGTCCACATGACTCATCTCAGATCAATCTCGTGACAGGACGTCTCGATAACACGGAGTGCGGAATCCTACCGTATTAACGTATGTATATCAATTGACAATAGAAACATCAGGTAAATAAACTTCTCTTTTTATATCATCAAACACATAGAGTTTACAGAATATACTCTCCCTTTTTCTCAAGTTCTTCTTAACAGATTCTGTAACTCCTATTTATAGACACACGTTCTGCAATAGGCGAACTTAACAAGTTCGCTTCAAAGATGCTTAGGCGAACTTAACAAGTTCGCCTCTAATAGACTAGGCGAACTTATCAAGTTCACCTCTAGCAGAACTTGATCTAATACTTGGATAAAATCTAAAAAATTACATAAAAACATAAATATAATAAGACCTAAACTATTACAAAGCTTTTATCATACAATCTATGTCCTTACAGACTCCCCCTTGACAATAGCTTGATCTTCTGTCTTTAGTCTTTATGACGAGCTCTTCCAGTTATCTGGTAATCTGCTTTCTGCGTGCACTCCATATCTCTAACATATCTCAAACACTCTTTTATACTCCAATCATTGTTCTCTCCATTAATCAATAAACATAATCTCATTCTTTCTTAACGTCTTCTGATCTTTCTTTGAGAAGTTAATAAGATTCATTGCATCATAGAAACTAACAATGACCTTATTATCTTTATCATCAATCCTAGCTTCACCAGTATTCACATCTACGTACCACCATTTCATATTCCCCAGAAATTCTTGTGGTATTTTCTTCAATGGTATCTTCTGTACAGCATGTACTGGCTTGAACATATACTTCCAATTCACAATCTAAGTCTTTTGATCTACAATCTTCACTCTTTTTCCTTTCTGTGGCTTTAATCTTTCATACTTCCCTGATCCACCTTCTCTTTTAATCAGGTTAGCAATCACATCGACTAATCCACACTTTGATCTATTAATCAGTGGTTTCGTAGCTAGACCATTCATTTCACACCTTGGTAAGGTATTGAAATACTTGATCCTCGGCTTTAAGTATTGAACACCATCAGATCTTGTAAGAGCAAACAATTTCGTGTCATCATCATAGAACCAACTGATGATTCTTCCAATACACGTCTCTTTATTCACATATCTTTCTTTCTGAGCAGGTTGTATAGGTGACTTTGGTAGTACTTTCATCCAACTGTTAACTACTTCACTCCACTGTTCTCTAGTCATTCCTGTATTTCTATACATCACAGGTTCTTTATTCAGCTTAGGAGACACAGTATGAGTAGTATCAACATCAGAATCTATCTTGGATTGAGCAGTATCATCAGGTGTAGTGATATCTTCAACAAAGTCCATAGAATCTGTTACTCCATCATAAGAAAACTTAGGAATAACGTCATCTTGGATGAAGTTATACGGAACATTCAGACCATCACTTCCTTCATATGTAACTTTATCTTTATTCTTTTGTATCTCAATTTCTACAATCTCTCCTTCTTTAACTTCATTATCCATCACATCCTTTTCAACATCATCAAATAATTCGTCAATATCATCCAGACATTCTAATTTCTCAGCTTCTTCTTCAGAATCTTGAAAGAATTCCAATAATAATATTTCTTCATTCACTCCAGAATCATTCTTGGTTCCTTCAATAGTATGTGATGTCAACTCCCCCTGAGCTCTTGATATTGGATTCACGTCAGCGTATTGACGATCACCCTCAATATTACCACTAGGATCATTGTCATCATTATCCTTTCGTTGAATTAATTCTACATGAGCTTGAATGACCAACTGCATGTCTGCAATCTGTGTAGCTTGAATGACCAACTGCCTCTGAGTATCAGTAGACACAAGAGTATCTACTTGAGTCTGCAAAGCAAGCACCTGTGATCCAAGGAAGGTAATCCTTTCAGAGTCAGACGGATTTGAAGGACCAGCATCAGATGTGTGTGGAACATGTGGAGAAAGCACCGGAGATGGATGTTTAGAAGTAGGAGGTGTAATCAGTAAAGAAGCAACAAAAGTAGCGTCCTCAACACCTTGAGATGAATGAGCAGCAACAATAGAAGCAAACATAAGCTTCTGAGCTTTTGGAACTAGAATAACATCACTATCCGAGTCAGAACTCTCATCGATTAAAGTTCTCTTACCAAGTACTGATCCAGAAGGAAGATTCCGAACAGACTTACGCCTCGGTTTTCTGGCTTTAGATTTAATACGTTTCCCGCATTTGCCAATGGTAAAGTAGCCAACCTCTCATAATGATCTGAGCTAAAATCTCTAGACGAATCAGAATCAGTAGCTTCATAATCAAGTAAAATAGTATCACCGGAACTCATATCTACAACATTTCCTTCATCTTCATGAATAGGTGAGTTCACAGCGTCATTATCAAAATCATCCATATTCATACCCAAATCTTGTTCATTATCTTGAGCAACATCTTCTTGAACTGGTTCATTAACAGGAATGTGAACCTGTTCTTGGGGAATTGGAACTTGTTGTTGTTGTTGAATATGAACTTGTTGTTGTTGTTGTTGTTGAATAGGAACTTCTTGTTGTTGTTGTTGTTGAGCTTGAACTTGATTCTGGACTTGGCCTTGAACTAACTCCTCAGGATGAAACCAATTATCATTAGGTGGCTCAACATAATCAGGATTGATTAAGTGACCAAACAACGGAGTTGGAACAGGAATCAAAGCAACATTTTGTTGTTTAACCTTAGTACAATCAGTAAAGATTCGTTTAGACATAGGAGTCAAGGTCAAATGGATTGGATACTGAGGTAAATCTGGAATTAAATGGTTCAGAATCATTTGCACGAACCTAGGGTGCATAAGAAACCCTTGACCTTCTAGAGGATTGATTTGCATGACCAACTCACGATAGATATATAAAGCAAAGTTAAACCGTTTGTTTAGGGTCAATGCAACCATTGCAACTTGTAATGCACTCTTTAAACCATCAGTACCAGCCTTTCTTGGAGATAAACATTGTATGATGACGTGCATAAAATACCTCCATTCTCCAACTAAACCTCCTTTTCTTGCTTGAGTATCATTGGGTCTTACTCTGTAACCCATCCTTTTAAAACACCCCATAATCTGTGTTTCGGGAAAAGACATAGGATCGTCAATAGCACCTCCCAAAGCCAAAGCAGCACAAATAGTTTCCACTTAAATAGCTACCTCCGTATTATTCACTATAGCATGAAGTACATGAGGTTCAACATCTGTATCTTGATGTATGGTATCCCAGAATTGTTGAATATACAGTAAACTAATGTACGGATTAGCAGATAAAGCCACATGCAAACGTGAACGATTCAGAATGTTGATAATTCCTTGAAAATTAACAGCTTCAGACATATTTGGATCTAACAACACCACTTGATTATGTTTGTACTCAACACGACAAGCCATCTGTAAATGTATTGGACAAACAAACATTAGTCATTAAACAAAAAAAATCAAAAGAAATTTTAAAAAAATTTCAACACTAAAAAAAAATCACAAGTCCAAAACACTACTGAGCCCTTAGGCGAACTTAATAAGTTCGCTTAGTGTTGCAAGAGGCGAACATAATAAATTCACCTAAACAAGTTCGCTTGAACTAGTTCGCCTGAACTAGTTCGCTTGAACCAGTTTGTCGATACAACTTCTACAGCAGATTCTCAAACATGTCTAAATCGTCAAAATTTTCAAATTAAACACATCATCAGCATCAATTAACAACCACGACACACTATTAAGCATCAATTTCAAGATTTAAATCCAAAAAACCTTGATTTTCTCAGAAAAAGTAAAAATTTTAAAAACCGATTAACACAGGTTAAAAAGAACAAGATTCCCATCAATTTAACGGATAAAAATCTTCGAAATTACCTTAGAAAGATTTTCAAACCAAAACCGATCCAGAAACAAACACAAAAATTTCGAATCGAAAACCCTAAATCAGAAAATCACAAGTTCGCTATAAAACTCGTAAGTTCGCTTGGTAAGTTCGCTCTCACAGGAAAGAAGATAATATGGATAAGTTCGCCTGAACAATATATTTAATCACAATTAAGTTCGCTTCATTAGGCGAACTTGTTAAGTTCGCTTAACAAGCCTCAGGCAAACATATTAAGTTCGCTTAATCAGAACCAGGCGAACATATTAAGTTCGCTCCAAACTTTTGCCATGAAAAATTTCTTCACTTTCAACATGTCACATTCTTGTGAATTTCCATCTGTAGCATGTATCCGATCCAATCCCGAATCATTTTAAAAAAAAGAAAAATTCTCATGGAAGATAGACACAAAATATTTTTGGATTTTATCTATACAAACGGAATTACATATTTTTGGATTTTATATGAGCAAACTAAAATACATATTTTTGGATGAACATTAAGAGCAAGAAGATCATATCAGTATATGAGCAATTCATCACATAGTCTATTAACAACTATGGGTAACCTATGATGTGAAACAATCAAACTCAAATCTTTTTTCAATTTTATGTAACTTTTGCAATCAATTTGAATAATACTTGAAATGATACGCGATAGATTTCAATGTAAACAAGATCAGGTTATGAAATGCTCAATTTTTCATTCTGAATTTGCAATACAAAGCATGAATTTTTAAATTTTCAATATTATATAATTTGAAACTATAAGCATTTTTCTTCCAAATTCATGTGAGTTAGTACAATTTAGATGAAAAACATCGTGTACCCCACATATATGCCAACAGAAATTTAAATTTGCACTATCTTCAAGACATACACAGTTTATTGCAAGATTAGATCAATCTCTAAGATGAAATTATCTCTATTAGCACAAATATAGAATAGCAAATCCCAAAGGATATGTGAATCAGAATGAGTCAGAATCAAAAGATTCTAATGAATTGGCTTTATAATGAGAATCAATAGATTCAGGTAGGAGGTTCCAACTACTATCTGGATAAATTTCAATGAAATCAGAATAGATGATTTATCTAACTAATCCAAGGGTGAATATATTTTCTAACAAATGTTGTCAGAAACATATCTTAGTTCAGCAACACATTGCATGTTTTTCGGGGCATGGGTAGTGAAGTGAACTGAAAGAGATTGTGCTAAATACATAATTCGATATTGGTCTCATGAAATTCTTAAAATCATATATTCTATATCTGATAATGATCTTTTACACACACACCTAGGCATATAATGGATTCAAATCACAAATGTAATCATATCATATTTAATTTTCACACTACTATTGGTTCAAAAAACGCTTCCAGTCTATTGACAATTCAAGTTTCAAACTCATATTCAAATTAAAACATATTATCAAGATTATAGCATTCAAAACACTATCATTTCTCATTTATGCAGACTTTGAAACTTAGATCAAATCAATTTACGTTAAACTAACATATATCAAAGGTCCACTATGGTCATGTGTAATGAACTATTCACTGATGTACTATCATTTCTTCTCTAACTTCAAATTATGTCAATTTTATATTTTTCATTTTGTTTTGAATTTTTATAAATAACATTTTTTGACTGAAATTTAAAATGCAGAAATGTAATAAAGCAATAAAAGAAATTTAAAACAAAATCTCCCATGCAAATTGTTTTTCAAAACCTTTTATTCGGCATTGATCATACCTATCATTTTGATCAGAAATTCAAACCTGGTACGATCAAATGCCTTGGTAAAAAGATCAGCAAAATTATCATCTGTATGTACCTTTACCAGCTCAATCAACTTCTTATCTGCACAATCACGAATAAAATGATATCTAATTTCAATGTGCTTTGTTTTACTATGCTTAACAGGATTATTTGTGATAGACATTGTAGCATTCCTATCAATAAACATGGGGGTTCCTGTAAAATTCAAACCGTAGTCTCTTAATTGATGTTGGATCCACAAGATCTGTGAACAACAACTTGCAGCAGCAATGTATTATGCTTCACATGTTGAATGGAGACCGTAGTTTGCTTTTTGCATTACCAGGAAACTAGACGATTACCCAAGAACTGGCAACGACCTGTAGTAGATTTCCTATCCAAACAACAACCACCAAAATCAGAATTTCAGTGTATGCATTGAATTCAAAGTTAGAACCATGTGGAAACCATAGTCCCAATCTTTGTTTTCCTTTCAGATAATGAAATATTCTCTTTACTGCAATCAAATGAGACTCTTTTGGTTTTGCTTGGAACCTGGAACAAATACACACAGTGAACATTATGCCTGGCCTTGAAGCGGTTAAGTACATGAGAGATCCAATCATTGCATGGTAGAGTCGGCAATCAACTTCTTTTCCTTCCGGGTCAAAATTCAATTTATGATTGACCGGAATTGGAGTATCATATGGGGTACAGTCCTCCATCTTGAACCGACTCAAGATGTCCTTTACATACTTGGACTGATGAATAAAGAAACCATCTTCCTTCTGATTAACTTGAACACCTAGGAAAAATGATAACTCTCCCAAAGCTGACATCTCAAACTTTGATTTCATAATACTCTCAAACTCTTTACACAACCCTTCATTTGTAGAGCCAAAAATAATATCATCTACATATATCTGTACCAGTAGGTATTCTCCCCCTGCTTTCTTAATGAATAAAGTCGAGTCAATATGTCCATGAACAAAATCATTTTCTAAAAGATGTGCAGACAACGTTTCATACCACACTCGAGGAGCTTGAGGAAGACCATAGAGAGCTTTATCAAGCTTGAAAACTTTAGACAGATTAAGTGGATATTCAAACCCCGGCGGCTGACACACATAAACTTCCTCCTTGACTTTACCATATAAGAAAGCACTTTTTACATCTAATTGATACACCTTAAACACTTTGTATGAAGCAAAAGCAAGAAATAACCGTATAGCTTCAAGCCTAGCAACAAAAGCATAAACCTCTGTGTAATCAATTCCCTCTTGTTGATTGAAACCTTGTACAACTAATCTTGCCTTATTTCTAACCACAACACCTCGATCGTCTTTCTTGCATTTAAACACCCACTTCGTACCAATTGGATACACCCATTGGAAGATCTACAAGATTCCAAACTTTGAGTTTGTCAAACTGATCAAGTTATTCCTGCATGGCCTCTATCTAATTGTTATCACGTAATGCCATTTCGACATTCTTTGGTTCGACCTGAGAAATAAAACAGGAATGTGAGCATACATCAAAAACACCAGTATCCTTAAAACCTGTATACAAGCAAGTGTTGTCAAGAATAGAACGCGTTTGCACTCCATCACGCAAATCCCCAATGATATTTGAAATCGGATGAGCTTTGAGTTCCTTGATTGATGCAAACTCAGGAACCAGCAACACATCAACTTAAGTTGTATCAGATTGATAGGACATATCTTGATTAACTGGTATCTCCGAGTCTAGATTTGTAGGAATCTCCCCCTCAGCCTGTGATAAATTAGAAGGTTCATCAACTATCAAAGGATCAGCAGAAGAATCTTGAAAAATAACATTTTCATCTTCACTATCAGACTCTTGTGTTCCCGAACATGAAGCAGCATTAGGATCTGGAGCAGATGTAGAAGGAACAGATGATTGTGGAACCACAGTCGGTAGAAAACCACTATTTTGTGCATCCTGACATGAATCATATAATACAACAGCTTCCTCAGGAGAAATATCAGAAGGTAGATGAAAAGACTTGAATAAAGTCTCATAATCAAAAGCCCAGTCTGGTCCAATCGCCATTTGAGGTAAAGACCGATTAGAACAGTCAATATGAAACCATACCCCAGAAAGATCCCTCTTGACGAGTCTCTTTATTATAAACCCTCTTGGTAGTAGAATTTGCAACAAACCCCAGAAAGATCCCTTCAATAGCCTTAGCACTGAACTTGGTTGGGATATCTCTAACTTTCAACAGGGTGCATGGATTACCAAAAGGTAGTAAATATTCCAGATTCTGCTTACGATTATTAACCAACTCATAGCATGTCTTGTTGTGTCGCTTAACGGTCAAGACTCTGTTCAAAACGTGACACGTAGTATTCACAGCCTCATCCCAAAAAGTTACTGGAAGCTTAGAATCAGCAAGCATCGTACGTGCTGTTTCAACCAAAGTCCTGTTCTCTTGTTCAGCAACACCATTTTGTTGAGGTACATATGGCGCACTAAATTCATGATGAATTCCCTTTTGAAGACAAAATAAACCCATCTTGCTATTCTTAAACTCGCTGCCATTGTCACTCCTAATTCTTCTGACTTTCTGTTTGAACAAATTCTATAAATCCATGATTAAGAATTGTACCAACTCTGTTGTTTCGGCTTTAGAAGCAAGGAACTTAACCCATGAAAATCTAGATAAATCATCTGTTACTACCAGACAGTAAGATTTACCGCCAATGCTCCTGATACTAATCGGTCCGAACAAATCCATATGCAGTAGCTCCAAAGAAGTTACAATTGAATTCTTTGACTTAGATTTGTGAGACTTCTTGTGTTGTTCCCCTTCTTGCATGGAATACAGTCATCAGGAACTGAAAATTTCATTTTCGGAACACCAAAAACCAGATCATTCTTCACAAGATAATTCATTTTCCGATAATTGATGTGACCAAGTTTCCTGTGCCACAAAATAGAATCCGACTCAGACGCCTTGGAGAGTAGACATGTAGGAATTGAATCCGTTGTATTAGCAACACTCATGTCTAGTACATATGTGTCATTTCTCCTCGGAGCCTTCATTAGAATCCATTCGTCAAGAATCACAAAGCCCGGTTTCAAGATATAACACTCAGAATCATTGAAATAAAATGAAAATTTCTTGTCACACACTTGAGATACACTCAAAAGATTATGTTCAAGTTGCTCCACATAGTTCACTTTGTCAAATTTGACTTTTTCATTCTTTAAAGTACCCTGACCAATTATGTCCCCGCCTTTATTTCCAGCAAAAGCGACATAACCACCATCAATATTAATAACATCTTGCAACAAACGAATATTCTCTGTCATATGTCGAGAACAACCACTATCCACATACCACGTATTGTTGATAGTCCTCCTTGGTTGTCCCTACAAAAACAAAGAAAATTAGTTAGAAATTGGAACCCAAACCATTGTGGTCTTGGGTCGTCCAGATGGATCAAAATAAACAAATTCAAGCAATTCACAATCAACATTGTCATCAACCTTTGGAACATAAGATCCACAACTAGACCATCTCAATGAAGACATAGTATGATTAATTGGTAAAACATTATTAGAATTATGATTATTAGATTCAGATATTTCCAAAAATTTCTTTAGTTTTCTGTTACGTCTTCTTTGTTGTGGTCTAGAAAGTTTGACCTCAGGTTGAGAACCTTTTGGAATTCCAACATGTGGAATCTCAAACTTCTTTTGAAAAGCAACAGGTTTAGAAATACTCTTATCATGTTTCTTAAATCCCGAAGATTTAGCAAATGAGTGACAAGGCATATTCTTTACACCACTTGATGTAGGCTTTTCCCCATTTTGTCTTTTCAGAATCGTCACCACTCATTTTTGTGAGGGATCACTCTTTAATTTGCCTTGATTCTTATAAGGACAGTGAATTAGAATATGACCAGCCTCATTACAATGAAAGCAAACTCGTCTATCTTGATGATTTCTAATATAAGGAGTTTTTCTTGAATTTGATGACCCATCCGATGAACAATCTTCAGAAGATTTTACAAAACAGTTAACCGGCTTCTTTTGAACAAAAACTTGTTTAGTCACCGTTGATAAATTCTTCTTCTGGTGACCAGCAGCAACAAAACCACTTGATTGTAACATTTTGGAAAGTTTAGGTTGATCAACTTTCACCTCATCCGGTTCTGTTAAAATGCATCTATCACGGGTAACATTTTTCACTACCTTTAGTTCATCAAGTTGCACTTCCTTAGGAATGCCTTCAACCTTTTTATCATCAAAAACTTCATCCTCCGAATCAGAATCATAGATCATATCTTCACCAGTTACTGGATTTACTTTCAATACTGTCTTTGGATGAATTTCCTCTTCATGAATAATTTCTGGTTCAACCACATAATTTGCATTGAATGGTGGAGGAACAAATCCAATACCAGCAACCCTCTTAGTAGGATCAGCATTAGCATTAAAGTAATCCAATACCACAGATGAATTTTTAAAATTTTCCAGCTTTCTATGTAATTTGATCACTTCAGATTCTTTATCAGAAATTTCTTTGTTCTTCTAAGAGACAATTTCATTTCGCTTCTCAATCTCAGCATAAGCCATATCCATATGATATGCTTGTTCCTTATATTTCAATCCCAAAGAGTTCAAATCTCTTTTCAAAGACTCAATTCTATCTATACACATTTTATCATTATCTTTCAATTTTTGATTAACTGAATGCATCGATTTCATATCACAAATTAAATTTGTGTTATCATCCATTACTTTTTTGCATTTTATCTTTTATACTGATGCAATTAGAACAATAAATGTGACAGACAAAATCTTTTACCTTTGAAGGATCTGACATATCTGCCATTAAGACTTTTGCAATCGGAATATTTTCAGAATCAGCACCATCAGAAGAATTTTTAGTTAATACAATATCATCTTCAGATACACCAGATGCAATATCAGATTCAACATTATGTACTTGATTACGCTCTTCATCAGCACTAGGCAAACTCTCACCATCATTTGAACTATCATCATCAGTTGACTCTTCAGATTTTGTAGAATGAATCTCAGCTACAAATGCTTGACTTACAATACCAACCAAATATTCAAGATGAATACCCCAGTCATAATTTTCATCATTCTGAGCAACCAAAGCAGATGATGCAGATGCATGATTAGAATTTCCAGAGCCAGAGGAGCCATGTGACTGATTACGATTGTTCTGAAAGTTATTAGGCTTCTTCTGAGAATCAAATTCAACTTTTGGTTTCACACATTCTTTGGCAAAATAACCATACTCCTGACAATTATAGCAACGAACTTTGGTTTTATCAAATCCCATACGTGAACGACTGTTAGAACCGATATACTTTCTTCCAGTCTTCTTCAAAAAATCCTTTGCTTGTCTCATCAACATAGCCAAGTTCCATTGAATGTTCATCTCTTCCAGATCAACAGGATCAATATGTCTGAAATCCTCCTCAATAACATCTGGATCATGAATCTTTCCTCCAATAAATTTTTCATAAGAAGCTATAAAGGAAAAAAAAAACATTTCTAAATAGTCATCAGCAACTCTGTGATTCATATTATGTGTTCCAGATGATGAAGAAGCTGTATTTGCAGAGAAACCTGAATGACTTGGAACCCCAGAACAATGATCATTAGAAACATCTTGAGTATAACCAGAAAAGAACGCAACCCCTGCACCAGTTTTGCTAGAAGACTTAGCAAAATACATTGAAGGATCTTGAATATGCTCCATATTGGTTTCCTTCTTCTTCATATTCAAATCATGTGATTGAATCTTGCCAAGAACCTCTTCAAGAGACATAGTTTTATACTTGATATTCTCTTTTATCAAAACTGTATACACATCAAATTTAGATGGTAATGCCTCCAAAAACTTATCATTTATCTCTTCAGTCTGATAAACCACTTAAGCACTTGACAACTCACTCAGCAAATGATAGAATCTCGTTGCAAGATTATCTAAAGATTCATTTTGAAAGTGCTTGAATACTAAGAACTGCTTCTTCAGTAATTCTTTTCTGCTTTCCTTAACATCCAAACTACCTTCACACCGCTTTTGTAATGCTTCCCACAATTGTTGAGAAGTCCTGAATTGTTTAAAGCTATGCTAAATTTCTTTAGGAAGAGACATAGAAATACTAGCCATTGCCTTCTTTTCCCTATCAAACAATAATTTTTCTTCTCTGGTTAACGCAGATACCGATTTAGGAACATCATCCTTTCCCATCCAAGTATATGTCGGATGTGTATAACCTTCCAAGATTGCAATCCATAAACTTGTATCAATAAAAGATACGAACTGATCAAACCGATCTTTCCAGTCAGAATAATCTGCAAGACTTAACAATTTGGGCGGTTTCTGAGATGTACCAATCTCGTTATCTTAATTTAACATATTAGTCACTTGCACCATATTTGCCATTTTCAGAAAAAATTTCCAAGTGTTGAACAAGTACTCCCCTTAGGCGAATATAATAAGTTCGCTTCAAAGCCAAACAAGCGAATTTGATATCAAGCGAACTTGATAAGTTCGCTTAACCAAGAAACTCCGGTAAGTTCGCCTACTGATTAAGTTCGCCTAAACTGAGAGAAGCGAACTTAATAAGTTCGCTTGCTAAGTTCGCCTGCAACAACTTTCAGCAAGTTCGCTTACTGCATCTGAAACAAACTCAGCAAGAACTTTAACCCAAACACGAACAAACATCACCAAAAATCATCATTTCTCACAGATTAGAAGGAATTGGAGGAAATTGAACCGTAAGATTTAGTATTTTATGAATTAGAACACTTCTATCGGATTAATTTCACCAAAATCAACCTCAAATCCACGAATTCAGTAGTAAAAACAGCTTCAAGAACTTGAAAACTCCATGGATACAAAAACTTCACAAATGATCAATTTCTTGTCAAATTATACACAAAAACGTCTCTAATCACCAAGAATCAAACACAAATCATGAGCAAAAGCTCTTATACCACTTGTAGGTCCACATGACTCATCTCAGATCGATCTCGTGACAGGACGTCTCGATAACACGTAGTGCGGAATCCTACCGTATTAACGTATGTATATCAATTGACAATAGAAACAGCAGGTAAATAAACTTCTCTTTTTATATCATCAAACACATAGAGTTTACAGAATATACTCTATGTTTTTCTCAAGTTCTTCTTAACAGATTCTGTAAACTCCTATTTATAGACACACGTTCTGCAATAGGCGAACTTAACAAGTTCGCTTCAAAGATTCTTAGGCGAACTTAACAAGTTCGCCTCTAATAGACTAGGCGAACTTATCAAGTTCGCCTCTAGCAGAACTTGATCTAATACTTGGACAAAATCTAAACAATTACATAACAACATAAAGACAATAAGACCTAAACTATTACAAAGTTTTTGTCATACAATCTATGTCCTAACAGAAGTCCGTACTTACTTAAGCCCATCATGTCACATTAGTTAACATTCTAAGCACGTGTCAATTCAAAATTTCTATCTTGCCTTTACATATTTTATTTCTATTATACATATATATATATATATATATATATATATATATATATATATATATAACATTTGTAGGCATATTTGTAATTATGAACTTTAAATCGCGTATTAACATCTCTTTATATATATATATATATATATATATATATATATATATATATATATATATATATATATATATATATATATAAACCACCTTACATAATTAGTAATATTATAAAAATGGCAATTCTATACAAAATAGTTTAAAATAAAATAATTAATATTTTATAGCTTTTAATACAAGTTTTATAGGAACTATTTTATAAACAAAAATTTCAACTTAACGAGTCTTGAACCCTAAACTTGAACTCCATCATCCCAAATGGAACCTTTGACTTTGATCCTTGACCAATTTTGACTTTTAAGTCAAAATGCCTAAAAAAAACTCTTGCAATTCAAGACCCAAAAATCGATCAATCCCGAAAGATACGGATTTTTATGAATACCATAACGAATATCGACCCATGTTAAACTCTTGCAATTTAATCTATTATGTGTTCTATTCAAAATTTGAATTCGTTTGACTTCTAAAGTCAAAATGGAGCCAAAAACCATCCTAATATGTGAATTGAAACGCGTTTGTGATCTGTAAATCACGCCTTGACTCTTGCGCATGAACCCAGACCCTAATGGTGACCCGATTCACCCTCAATTAGAAGAATTTATTCGTAATCGCTAGTAACAGTTGTCATTCTCAAAGCCCGAATCAATTCGAACAATTAAGACGGAATTGATCAATCAAAATCACTCCCTCACAATAGCGCAACATTTTCTAAACCCTCTCCAGACCTTCAATTAACCTGCATTACGCCCCTAGAAAGCAGTCAAGTTCGAAGAAGCTCTAGACCTAAACGCTCAGTCATTCTCCATCGTGGCTCAACCATTTCAGGTAAAATCGGTACCCTTAGTTTCGTTTTGATGTGAGGAGTAAAAGCCCCTTAGTTTATTGTTCAAACGGGTGCGAAATGGTTGACATTGGGGTTAGGGTTTTGGACGGGGACGAAGGGACTGAGGCGTAAGTGTTAATGTAATTTCGACCAGTTTACTGTCAAGACATCTGTCTTGTTCCGTGATTAAATGGCACGAACAACAAACGTGTGGTCGCGAGTTCTAAACCCGCACCTGCACCTTTTTTTGTGTTCTGTTGATACAGAACCCGACCCTTTCGATCTGCGCCTAAGAACCAAGAAACCCAATCTGATAACACAACCACACCTTGGTCTAGCGGTGTGTACGCCTGTGCTCCCCACAACCGACCCGGGTTCGAGTCCTGGGAACCTCCTTTATTTTTTTTTGACCTCTTATATTCCAAATTAATTACATATAAAAACTATTTTTACAAAACCCTATACCCTTGGAACTGAGTTGCAAAAGAATAAACGAATTATAAATGGAAACCATTATTTTACAATCGAAATTGTTTTCAGATTTTACTTTAAACATAAAAATCATTTAAAATGTATTTTTAATTAAATTATTAATCTATTAATAAAGTATGTAAATTGTTCATTAGAACTATAAATTTTGCTGAAACTTTTATACATTTTATCGAATCATTTTATACACTTATTATACATATTTCCGTAACATTTTTAAATTAGATTTTAAACATAATTCAACAAACTCTTATTTATATATATATATATACATATATATATATATATATATTTACGCTATCTGTTTGGACACATTGTTATACATAAGTAAATAAAATAAATTTATTTAAATTACATTTTAATAAATATATTATCACGCTACTTTTAAAGCACACTATTTTAAATAAATAAATAGTAAAACATTTATTTATTTAAACTATTTAAACTAAAACCCTAAAACAATTATTATTCACTGAAATTCATATATATACTTTGAACTTACCTTTTATATTGAGTTTTTATTCAAATTCAAACCACCAACTTACGCACATCCAATTCACGAAATGTCACAAATACTTTTGTACAAATTTCCCTACCAAAACCCATTGAACCTTAGATATTGCCTTAGACTTTGTGCATATTATTGATTCAATTTCATACATTACACTCTAGGTTAACCTTGTGATTTGCAAAAGAATCACTGTTACAACCTTTTGCTTGTGCTATCTACACCATTACTTCAGGTGAGTATTACATAGCCCCTTTTCACACTTTTACACTTTTTGGGGTGAAACATGAACTCTATACATATAATTGTTTACAATTACACAAACACAAATCCTCTTTACATTCATGTGTGAAAATTTGAGCTTTATGTTTGAGTGCTAGGTGTGTTAACTGTTGTGTGCAATTTATGTGCAATCATTAACTATTCAAGCCGACGGTTAACAATGATAGATCTATTGAGTCTGACAAACCCACCCAGATTGGGGTGATTGTTACCGACAACACAATTTGCATGCTAGTTACAAAGATTTGATTGTACTTTTGGTTACACAATAGTTGCTCCCCATAAATGCCTTATTTTATCATGTTATGTAAGGATTTGTTAATTCACAACTATATACTATCTATGTACAAACCGGTGTATGCTCACCAACTTTATAGTTGACCTTATTTTATTCATGTTTCAGGTGCTAATTTCTGATCAAGGATTGCTACACATAGGCTTTGGGACTTAGTTAATTTTAATTCAAGAACAATTTGTATTTCATTTATGTACTTTGGAATTGGTTTATGTTTGTTTGAATTGAAATGGATTTAATATATTGCAATTTAGTCAACCTTGAGATTATGAACAGTCTACATGTCCCGCCCCGACGTATTCCGCCGTCAGTTGGGGTGTGACATCAGTGTTCATTCATCTGATTCCCCCGTCTTCTCCGACGTCTTCATCATCAGGTGACAATTTTTAAGGTCTCAGTTGAAATGTCAGGTGAACAAACCTAGGGTTTGAGTTTGAAAGAATTTTATGACTATCACTTCATTTTAATGGCCGATCAGGGCTTAGTTTTTTGTTCATAGACTCACCATTGTTGATATCTTACATCTTTGTGTACATATTTACAGATTTGTCTTTGAATCATCGGTAAGATGGAGTTTCGACACTCATAGGCTACTCTTACTCTTTCTTTAATATTTTTCGTCTGTTTCATGTGTATATAAGTCTGTAAATATCTTTGAGTCTTGATTCTGTGTGTTTAAGTCTTTTCAAGGGTTTGGGCATCGAAACTAAGTAGTTTCGATAAAAGGGGTGTGCTTTTAAAAGGGGTTTTCAAATTTTAAACAGGTTTTTAATCAAAACTAGTAGTTTTGATACCCAATTGTGCCCAAGTCCTTAAAATGTGACCAAGTTTCTTTACCCGAAACTACCTAGTTTCGATTGATATTTTAAAGGTTTTTAAGTGATTGGATCGAAACTTGTTGTTTCGATTGAAGTATCTTCACCCGAAACTAAGTAGTTTCGATAAGGATGTTTCTGAAATTTCTCTAAGTGTTGACCGAAACTTGTTGATTCGATTGTGTTTATTCACCCGAAACTAGTAGTTTCGATACGTGTTGTTTCATAAAATTGTCTAAATGTTGGTTTAATTAGTTTCGATCAGGTTTATTCTGAATTTTGCGTAAGTGTCAAAAACTTATGGATTTTGCTTGTTACAAGTATGGATCTCGTATTTGTGAAGAGAGACAATGTATGTGCCTTCCTTAATGCAAATGATCCAAAGAGTGCAGAGTTTGTTCAAGTCCTGGATTTCCTATCAAACTACAATATCAACTTTGCCATAAGTCAAAGCCTACATGTATCTCTGAAGCTACTGTTTGAGACCACAATAAGGGAGTTTTGGGAGACTGCAGAGATAATAACTGTTGATAATGTGGAGCATATAAGGGCAATTGTTCATGGCCAAGAAGTTTTATTCTCTGAAGCTACTGTTAGAGTGGTGCTGCAATTCAATAACAACCGAGAGGCACCAATAGAATTCCCAACCTTCTACATTAAACAATGTTTCAGAAGACTGGGTCATCCTGATGAGTTCAAGAGTGGTCAAATTATAAAGAACTCCGTTCCAAGCAATTGGAGATACATTGTACATGTATTCATTCACTGCCTCTCCATCAGAAAAGGTGGCTTTAACTCAGAAAATATCATGATAGCATCTGCTTTTTTGGGATTGATTAAAGGCAGGAACTACAATTTCTCAGGGTTGGTATTTAGACAGCTTAAGGAAAATTTGACAAGAGTTGTTAAGGAAAAGTTTCTGGTTTACCCAAGATTCCTTCAGATCATAATCAACCACCTACATCCAGATATTCAACAAGGTGGAAATGTATTTGTCTTTAACCATATGATAGCCAAGACTCTCAGTTACATGAAGAGTTTGAACAAAAGGACCAACAGAGCCATTGCTATATTCATCTGTCTGGTCACATTATTGGAGAAGAGGAAGAGTTTATCCTGATGTGGATCCAGATCTAGAAGTGGAGTTGTCATCATCTGAGGAAGGAGAAGAGGAAATGGAACTAGATCAAGGTAACCAACAAGTGGTTGAACCGGAAGTTGAATTGGAAATACCTCATGACCAAGAAGAAGAACAACCTGCTGTTGAGCCTGTGATAGAGGCTCCTTTCGTAGAATAAGTACAAATTCCTATCGAACCAATGGTTGATATTGAAGCTGGTGCACAAGGAGGTGAGGAGGAGATTGCAGAGTCCAGTGGGACTTTTGATGCGGGAATCTATGGGTCAGATTACTACAAGTCAGACTCTGATGGTCAAACTAAACCTCCTGCATCCTCATCCAAGAGATAAGCTAATTCAGATTCTAACTATGAACAAGAAGAGCCTAAGGCCAAGAAGATAAAGACCGGGTTTGAAGATGTGTCATCTTCATCTGATTCCTTATTTGACATTCCTCACCAAACACCACAACCAACACCTCAACCTACACCACCTACATCTCCACATCATGTACACATCCCTACACCACCTCCATCTCTACAACATGTACACATCCCTACACCACCTACATCACCCGCATATGAACCAACACCCTCTGTACCAAGGGTCAAGACTCTAATCTTGGAAATGAAGAAGTTGCAAAATCATGTTCAAGAAAAGGATAAAGTTATTGAAAGTTTGAAGACGGAGTTGAATGAATGCAAAGAAGAAGTCAAGGATCTTAAACTAGACGTTGGAGATCTTCATACCTAACTTGATGTGCAACAAAATCAACTTGAAACCTAACAGAAACTCATCTCCAAACAGCAACAGGACTTCAAGGCTTTATCTGAACTTATAGAACAACTCAAGGCTTCCCTAGTTAAGTTTGTATAGCAACAAGCAACAACTTCTGCAGTTCATGGGGAAACCACCTCTGGTGTTGAACCCTCTTCCCCTGCCTTTGTCACAAACAATGAGTCTGCCATGACTATCTATTCAGGCTCTACAAAGTTGTCATCCGTGTGAAAACACCTTAGTGAAAAGTTCAGCAAAGTTTTCATCCGTGTGAACCTTTACAAGTTCAATGAGATGCTTTTCGGCACAATCACGGATGAAATGATGACGAATTTCAATATGTTTAGTTTTGGAATGTTTCACCGGGTTGTTTGTGATGGACATGGTGGCATTGTTGTCAATGAACAGTGGAGTTCCAGTGAAATTTAAGTCGTAGTCTCTCAATTGCTGCTGAATCCACAATATCTGAGAACAACCGCTCACTACAGCAATGTACTCTGCTTCACATGTTGAGACAGAAACCGTTGACTGATTCTTGCACTGCCAGGAAACCAGCCTGTCTCCCAAGAATTGACATCCACCTGAAGTTGATTTTCTATCAAGGTTACAACCGCCATAGTCTGAATCAGTGTAGACTTTGAGGTCAAATGACTGCTGCTTTGAGTACCAATGACCTAATCGGGGTTTCCCTTTCAAGTATCTGAAGATTCTCTTGAGAGCTATCATATGAGACCCCTTCGGTTGTGACTGAAACCTTGAGCACAAGCATACAGCAAACATTATGTCGAGCCTTGAAGCTGTGAGATACATGAGAGAACCGATCATCCCATGGTACAATTTACAATCCACATCCTTTCCATCTTTGTTTAGATGCAAACCGTGATTAACTGGGATAGGTGTGCCATAAGTACTGCTATCATTTATCTTGTATTTTGACAATATGTCCAGCACATACTTAGTTTGATGTAGATAGATGCCATCCTCTCTTTGACTGACTTGCATACCCAGGAAGAATGAAAATTCACCCATGTTGCTCATCTTAAACTTGGACTTCATCACATGTTCGAATTCCCTACATATCTCTTCATTTGTAGACCCAAAGATAATGTCACCGACATACACTTGTACGAGTAGAATATCACCTCTTGCTTTCCGAATGAAGAGGGTCAAGTCAATCTGTCCACGATCGAAACCATCGGACAGTAGATGTTTTGATAACGTCTCTGTTGGATCGGGATCTACCTTGATCTAATGATTCAACACATTAACCGAACCAAATCGTGCGGAATCCGATTTGATTGGCAATCCAATCTATGACACGGATCGGGTGGTAAGAAACGAGCGGATTAGATGTCGAAACGAAGGTTTCTATCGACCCTTTGGTGTAGAGAAGTTGGATACAAGACCTGGAAACTCTAAACGGACAGAGATTCGACAATACAGGTGCAAAGAGTTTGTGTGTTCTGTTGCTTAGTCTGGTTCTGTGTGTATATGTGTTGTATTTCTGTTGTATATGTGTGCTCATGAAGTGAAAGTTCTATATATAGTACTGAGGCCATTCGTACGAATGAGCCATGTGAATGGACTCATTCGTGCGAATGAATCAGTAGAATGGTTCATTCGTAAGAATGAATCATTAGAATGGTTCATTCGTACGAATGAATCATTCTCATGACTTATTCACGCGAATGAATCATTCTCATGATCCATTCGTGCGAATGGGCCTTTCAATAACACGATTGATCAACGTTATCGATATTTATCAGATCGTTTAATACACAGTCGTTATATATGAGTAAACATTAAGTATAAACATGTAATTTCATTAATACATCAAATAATTACATTAAACATAGATGAAATACATATTACAAGGGATTAGGGACATATTATGCATCTACATACTCCCCCTTGGACCTAGATCCCTTCAAAATGACCTAACTAACATTAGTTGGTCTTCAACATCTCTTTTGTACGAGTTTTCCAGTTAACTCCGGCGTGTATGTCAAAAGCAAAGCATATACGTATCACTTTCACATACTGCAACGCCTGGTCTATATCTGCAACTTCAAAAAATGGTTGACACTTGTATAAAGTTGTAACATCTTGTTCAGACAAGTTGGTCAGCCACAAGGGATCAAAGACCCTGATGGTCTCCCATGACCCTTCTTTACAAAGCACTATAACAGCTTCACCAGTACGCCCATCATAGTACCACCATTTGAACTGATCTGAGAAGTCCTGGATCATTTTCCTTAAAGGAATCTTCTTCATGATCGTTGGAGGTTTCCACTTTAAGACAATTAGGGGCTTCTTGGTGATTGGATGAACCTTTTCTTTTTGAATATAACGTGTAGGCATTTGTGGCTTGAAGTTCACCCACTTCTTTCGGTATTCGTATTGTAATTGACGTTCAAACCATTCGGATAGACCGAAAGATTCGCTGTATAGAAGCTTTAGACGCGCCAATTGATTTACTTCAAATGCGGGCAGCGTCTTGAAATCATGAGGGCACCTGAAATATTGTATGCCCTTCTCTCTTTTTATAGCATAGCAGCTTAAGTCGTTGAAGTATGCCCAACTGATTATACGACCATCAGACTTGTGTCCTTTGAGTCGATAAACTTTAGTGTACTTGGTTGGAGGAGAGGGCTTTGAGTTCTTCTTTAATTCGGCCATGTATTCCATCCACTGAGTTTTATGTTCATTCAGCTCGTCAATGTCAATAGTGGAGGGACCGGCTTCATCTCCTTTGTTATCGATAATGCGGTTGACCTCCTCGTCAGACTGCTGAGTGAATAAGTCTGTGAAGGAGGGAAGATCATCACCATCTACTGATGTGTACTTTGGATATTCTTGATCAGTGATGTCTTCGACTTCAACCTCATCAACGTCTTCTAGTTCGTCAGAGGAGGGATAATCAGTTGTAGGAACAGATGCCTCTTCAGTGAGGACATCGTCGGGATTCATTTGAAATAGCTCGGCAATCTGTTCTTTTGACAAGCAGTGTACGATTTCCCCTTCCTCTTTGTCATAAATAACTGAATATTGGATGATCCCTTGCATGTCAAGCACATAGTTAACTTTGAAGGTTGTTGCTTGAGAGGCATCACATCCAAAACTATTTTCATAAACAAACAAAGAATAAACATGTGAGAATAAGAAATTTCATTGATTTAATCAAAATAAAACTGATATTATTTACATAATAATCTAATATTTACAATAAGACAACTTAAAACACTTAAAACAAAAACTATCAACCTTTAGTGCCCTTTTGTTTATCTGATGATGGGCCTTCTGATTTGTCTGATTTTTGCTTTGTGCGTGCCTCTGCTTCTGCTGTCTTTGAAGCACTTGATGCAGCACCAGCATTGGCACCGTCGTCCTTATCTTTGTCATTATTGTCATCATCATCATCACTATCATCATCATCATCATCGTCATCATCATCATCATCATCATCATCACCATCATCACCATCATCACCATCATTGCGAGCACCCTCAATTTTGGGTGTCAGGTCTCTTCTGCTTTCTAAGTCTTCCAACAGTCTCTTAGTATCCTCCTCAAGCCTTGGTATCCTCTGAGCATGTGCATCAACAGTTTTAGACGACTGTTGATTCTGGTTTGTAGCAGTGAGAAGGAGGGCTTGTTGATCATTACACCTAGTGGAAAGACTTGTGATGGCTTGGGCTTGTTCAGTATTTTGCAGAGTCAACTAACTGATCTGCGAGCCCTATTGGTCAATACGCTTTGATTGCTCTTCATTCTGAGCCAGTAAACGAAGTACCAAACTGTTTAAAGTACTGATCTGGTCGTGTAGAGAGACAGTCGGCAATGACATTGAAGATTCGGCTCGAATAGTTGATGGCTGTGATGTAGGAGCAGTCGTGTAGATGGGAGGAGGCACAGTTTGTGTCTGAGGCATAGATGTTGACATTGGAGCCTCAGACCTGGTGGCAGTTGCTGTAGTAGCAGAGGTGCTCTCCGTCCTTCTAACAAGTTTAAACTTTTGGCGTTTGGCCATTCTCTTTCCTCTTCCTTTCTTGACTGGGGTAGATTGGGAAGAAGGAGCAGCAGATACTTGTGGACAGTCAGGGACAAAGTCAGCATCCCTGACGTCATCATCAACCCTTGAGCTTCCTTGATCTGCTCCCCTTTTTCGTTTTGTGGCGACCAATCTTGCCCCTTGTTGACTGATTACAAATTCGTCTTCAGTGTCCTCAAAATCAGTAAACAGGACGGTGTCCAGGTTAACGTCTTCTGGGTTAGTTGGAAGGGAAGAATCGATAGCAGCAACAGTGGGGGTGGTGGCAGCGGTAGATGGAACATTAGGAGCATTGCCACCATCTCCCTGACCATCTTGGTCGTCATCATCTTGGTCGTCAGCTGGAGGTACAACAATATCCTCCCTGTCAGAATCATTGTTATCGTGACACCATTTTCTGTTTGCTGGTGCCACATAATCTGGATTTGCCAGATGTCCAATAAGTCGTTTGTGAGGTGGCTTTGTTGGTCTGCCCCTGTAGGTCTGTACCCTGTTTAGAGTGACATCCGTCATGTGTTCTAGCTTGATCATGTCGATGTCTGACCTTGGTAGAAGAGGAAGCTGGTCATCTATTATCATTTGTAAGAATCTGGGGTACATAAGATACGCATTGTCCCCCTTAAGATAGATATTTTCCTTAAGATGCGTGAACACCATCTCGGAAAAGTTGAACGGAATGTTCAACACCAGTGCAACGAATGCGCTTTGAATTGTTTCGCGCATATCATCAAATCCGCCACGACGGGAACCGAGGCAATGCAGAAGAACATGTCCAAGATACTTGTACTGTGGACAGAGGTTCGCTTTGTTTAAAACTCCCTCTGCTACATTCCTGTCGTACTTTATTCTCATGAAGCATCTGCGGACCAGATATTTATCCAGTGTCACTGGATCTTCAGGATGATCACCGAATTGACACAATCGGCGAATGTGAGTTGCCGATACAACCACATCTTGACCTGCGATCTTCCCTCGTATGACCGGTGGAGATACCTCGCAGTCAATCTCGGCAGAGGCCCAGAACTCCCTTTGATGCGACGTATATGGAGTCCGGTGATGGGATATAGCATGAGCAATCCTTGATCTAGATAAAAACTCGATCATGCCTACAAACGGACGTGCATTCTTTGATGTAGGAATCATGTACGCACATATGTTGCTTTTTATTGAAGCCTTAAGAACAACTGGAGCTCTGTGCGCCATAACGATCAGTCTGCAAACACAAAAACATGAAGCACATCAGATCAGTACATGCAAGATTTTGGAAATATGAACTTTTTGGACCATTTTCCCTTTGTATGAATGAACCCAAAAAGTTGGTTCATTCGTGCGAATGGATCATTCTGCCTATTCATTCGTGCGAATGAGTTTCATTCATGTGAATGAGTATTCATTCGTGCGAATGAGTTTCATTCGTATGAATGAGTGTTCATTCATGTGAATGAGTGCTCATTCGTACGAATGAACATGAAGAGTGTGTCCATTCGTATGACAGACGGGTCACGATCCAACTTGTCCAAAAATTCGATCAAGACTTGAAAAGATTTGCCGAAAAAGACAACAACACACTCGACTGTGATTTTCAACCAATATTTAGCATTTTAATTGGTTTTGGAATAGTTTATGAAGTAAAGGAACGATTTGATCAATCAGGAAGTCAAGCGGTTTTCATATTTTGATTTTCAGACAATCGTTCGAGTCTTATCAGATAATCTAAAATTCAGGAAAAGTAAAATCTTTTTGGATTTTTGAATATGTAATGCTGAAAATAATATCAACAAGATATATACACGCATGTCTTAGTAAGAATGATCCTTATGAGAAATCATACAGACTTAGTGACTAATGATCTGAGACATTTTGAATTTTGTAGATACAACTATACAATGGTATTTACACATCTTTTTGTGAGAAAGATCCAAACGTGGGATCAGTACTAAGCTCATAGCAATCAGCAACATTGCAAATTATCTGAGCTTTAAGTACACTTAGTCAAAATGCGATCATTGATATGTTTGTCCATCTTAAACCTATGCAGACCTCTTCTCAACACTTACAAGATGATCTTGAAGGATTGAGTCCATTGTCTGTGTGTCCCACACTGGTTAAGAATTGACTTGAATTACTTTTCAAAACATGTTAATGTTTCAAATCAGCACAACTTACTTAACCAGTCATCATAAGTTCATGAGATCTCAGTTATTCCCTGTTACTTCTTTACTACACCAAATATTTTTTTTTCTTTTTTTTTTTTTTTAGTATTCACAGTGACAGCCATCAGCTCATGGACGGTTTCAGCCAGGTATTTACAAGGCAATATGGCACGTATTCAGCTAACGGTGTTTGTGTTCATCTTATCCCATGGATGGCTTCAACCAGGCTGCAACCCGGTAATATGGCACATATACGGATTCGGATTCATACTTTTATTTTATTCTTAATCGCATGGACGGCTTCAGCCAGGTATTTACAAGGCAATATGGCACGTATACGACTTCGGAATCTAATTTTTAATTTTATAACTACTTTCTGATATCTCATTAAACCGATGATAACTGGTGTGCACAGAATGAGAAACACCTTCAGTTTCTATTGTTGATTTTCGTCAATCCTTTCACCATTATGTGACTCACAAGACAATATCTAATATGGTATAGATTGATCATCAATGGTCGAGATTCAGTAAGATAAGCCTATCAATGCATCACATGTCGACTTAGTGTGACTATTCACTATGACATTAAATGCAATGTGCTTCATACATATGGTTAGTGTGCCATCACTTCCCAAAGGTTGGATACGATTTCTCATTTTTGAGTTTTTCAGATGTTTTTGGGTTTTAGACTTACAAAAATGGAAAATCTTTTTTTTTTTAAACAAACTGTACACAAATAACTGTACACAATTTAGAAAATCTTTTTGGAGTCTCAGATAACTAGTGTCTGTGTACTATCATTTTTCTCAGCGAGAGATCATTTTCTTACTGACATTATCTCCCCCCTAAAATTTCAAAATGAAAAATCTTTTTGAGTTTTTGAGATTTTTAATAAACGCAAGAAAGAAAATATATACAGGAACATAATTGATAAAAATGATTATTGACTCGACTCTTGGTCCGGAACAACGTCATCCTTCTTTTTCATGCCGTTTACCTCTAACAAAAATAAAAATCTTGGTTTGTCAAAGGCTTTTGTATAGAGGTCGGCCTTTTGGAAATCAGTGTTAATTTGAACCATGTCAATCAGTTTCTTTTCAAAACAATCACGAATGAAGTGATATTTTATGCCGATGTGTTTGGTTTTTGAATGCTGAACCGGATTCTTAGTGATAGCTATGGCAGCAGAATTATCTACATAAATAGGAGTGTTAGAGAATTGCAAACCGTAGTCCCGAAGTTGCTGTTGAATCCAGATAATCTGAGAACAGCAACTGGCAGCAGCGATGTATTCAACTTCACATGTAGATGTAGCCACTGAAGTCTGCTTTTTGCATTGACATGTCACAAGACGGTTTCCAAAGAACTGACACCCTGCAGATGTAGACTTGAAGTCTGTTTTGCAACCACCATAATCAGAATCACTATATGCAGTAAGCTCAAAGTTATCATCATTAGAGTACCATAATCCAAGATCAGGAGTACCCTTCAGATAACGAAAAATCCTTTTGACAGTAATTAAGTGGGAGACTTTTGGTTTTGACTGATATCGGGCACAGAGACACGTGGCGAACATGATGTCTGGTCGAGATGCCGTGAGATACATGAGAGATCCGATCATGGCTCGATAGAGAGTAGCATCAATATACTCCCCCTTGTCATCAGGCGAAATCCCGTGATTGATCGCCAATGGAGTACCAGCAGGTTTGGCATCAGTCATACTGAATCGGCTCAGTATGTCTCCAACATAATTTGTTTGATGAAGGAAAATCCCTGTCTCAGATTGATCTACTTGTAGCCCTAGAAAGAACTTCATCTCTCCCATGGAACTCATCTCGAACTTGTCCTGCATAACTCTTTCAAATTCTTTGCACAGAACATCATTCGTTGATCCGAAAATAATGTCATCCACGTATACATGTACCATTAAAAGTTCTCCACCCTTTTCTCGAATAAACAACGTGCAGTCGATGACACCTCTTCTAAATCCATTGTTCAGAAGATGAGTGGAAAGTGTCTCGTACCACGCTTGCGGAGCTTGGTGCAATATGTACAGTGCCTTATCCAATTTGTAGACACGGTCACGATGCATAGGATCTTCAAACCCGGGAGGTTGACTGACGTATACGACTTCACTGATTTCTCCATGAAGGAAAGCACTCTTTACATCCATTTGATAGACTTTGAACCTTTTGTAGGATGCATAAGCAAGAAAAATTCGAATTGCTTCCAGACGAGCAACCGGTGCAAACACTTCATTGTAATCTATACCTTCAATTTGCCTAAATCCCTGAACGACCAAACGAGCCTTATTTCTTATGACTATTCCTTGATCATCCCTTTTGCAACGAAGAACCCATCGAGTACCAATCTTCTTAGCTCCTTTTGGTAAATCAACTAACTTCCAAACTTCGAGCTTCTGAAATTGGAGTAGTTCTTCCTGCATTGCATTTACCCAAGATTCTTCTTTTAAAGCATCTGTTATAGACCGTGGTTCGATTTGCGAGACGAAACATGAATGCGCACAATCGTTGACTACACCAGATTCCATGATTTCTGAGTAGACTCCAGAGTTGATATGACCCCTAGTTTTGACACCAGATGTTGGATCACCAATAATATTCTGTTGAGGATGAATTCTATCAATCCTACCCACAGGATGAGCAGGAACCTCAACAGTTTGATCAAGGTTTGTGATACTCTATTCAATTGCCACAGAATGTGAAACATCATCACTCAATTGTACAACATCATGGGAAGGATCTTCAATCACCTGGTCTATTTCTTGTCGAGAACCCTCATACTCTGAAGAAGAAGAAGAGTCATCATCCTGTGTGACTTGTGTGTTATTGGAGGACTCAGGAATGTCAGATGATGAGGGAGTAGGTTGCACATGTTCATCAGGTGCGTTTTGAGCATCATACATCATTTGAACAGCAACCTCCTCATCTGAACATTTTGGAGGAAGATTAAACGAGGCAAAAAGTTCTTCATAATCAAACATCCAAGGAAGACCTTTTCCAGCAGCAGGAGAGGTATACTTTTGAACATCAACATGGTACCATTCTTCTACATTCCCAGAAGCTTTGTTGTAAACTCTTTTATTGGGAGTGTTGTACCCTAAGAAGTAACCTACCTCTACTTTCTCGTTAAACTTGCCATGAGCATCCTTTTTCAACATGGTACATGGAGCGCCGAACGGTTCAAGATACTGTAAGTTCGGTTTCCGTCGATGCAACAATTCAAAGCAAGTTTTATCGTGACGCTTAACAACTAGAACCCGGTTGAGCGTGTAACACGCATTAGCAATAGCTTCATTCCAGAACTGCACGGGTAAGTTTGAGTCAGCGAGCATAGTCCTTGCAGCTTCTATCAAGGTCCGATTCTTCCTCTCAGCAACACCGTTCATTTATGGAACATATGGCGCACTGAATTCATGGTGAATACCAAGTTTTTGATAGAAAGTTTCCATAAGGTGATTTTTAAATTCAGTACCATTGTCAGAACGGATCCTCCTAACCTTTAACTTATATAGAGACTCCAATTTGGTAATCAGAATCTCCACATATTCAAAAGTTTCAGATTTTTCTTTTAAGAACATCACCCAAGAATATCTTGAATACTCATCCGTCACAACCAAACAATATAAGTCTCCAGCAATGCTCTTCCGGTTGATAGGACCAAACAAGTCCATGTGTAAGAGCTCTAGTGGTATAGTGATGGAATGTTGAGATTTGGGTTTATGAGATTTCTTGGTTTGTTTGCCTTTCTTGCAAGAAACACACACGTCAGGAAGATGAAAACTTTTCACAGTGACTCCTTCAACAAGATTTTTGTGCACCAAATGATTCATTTTTCTGAGACTGAGATGTCCCATTCTTTTGTGCCATAAAATAGAATCCTTCTCAGTGGCTTTTGAAACAAAACATGATGCTGTGGACACTGAGGATGATGCTTGTGACATGTCAAGAATATAAAGATCATTCACTCTTGGAGCAGACATAACCACCATGTCTTCTGGAATCATAAACTCCTTTTTCAAGATATAACAATGCTTGTCATCAAAAAGAACCTTGAACTCCTTATCACAGATTTGAGAAACAGAAAGTAAGTTGTTATCCAACTGTTTGACAAAGTTGACCTTCTCAAAGCTGACAGCTCCATTAGACAGTGTTCCCTGAGCTGAGATAAAACCACCTTTATCGCCTGCAAATGAAACATAGCCCCCTTTGATATTTCAGACGTCGAAAAGGAGAGCTAAGTTCCCAGTCATGTGCCTGGATGCCCCACTATCAATAATCCAATTATTGCTAATAGGATTATAAAGGACAACCTGCACAATAAGGAAAGTAATTAGTTTAGGTTAGGAACCCAAGCCTTTACGGTCTTGGGTTTCCCAGTCTCATCTACAACAGTACAATCCATCCACTGTCCTTGTGGATTTTTGGAACAACCATTTGACTTTGAAGTACAGTCGTCAGAAGCATCATCTAATTTTGCTTTCCACACATGTTGTTTGTGCAACGACTATTTGTGGTAAACAGTGGATTGCTTAACGATTTGTACATGTGTGGAACTCGAATCAGAAACCAACAAGTCATGCATCTTTTGTTTAACTTTCTTTTGATGCACTTGTTGTTGGGTAAAAGAGTTAGATTTTGACTTTAAAAACTTTTGTTTATTTTCTGGAAAATGGTTAACTCTTTTACTTGGCTTCTGAAGATAAGGACAGTTGACAACAACGTGTCCTTCTGTACCGCACTCAAAACAGTATCTCCGCTCAACCAACCTCGGAGATCTGTATTGATTTTCACTTTGGTGAGTTTTTGAACCACCAGCCTTAGCTTCTTTTTGTTCAGCTGAAGAGAGTGACTTGTTTGATTGAACAGACTCTCCAGCTTTAACAAAATTAACCTTTTTGATTGAGGCTTTGGTTACTTGACTCTTCTGATCAGAAGTAGTGGGATGAGATGGACGGCAATTGGTTTGTTTAATTTTAAAAACATTTTCAGAAGTAGATTTTGAAATACCAATGCTGTCATTCTGTGGAGCAGACGAGTTTTTGTGTCCCAAACCACGAGTAGGACACTCATCGTCGTCTTCATCCCACTCTTCTACCATTCCATCAACACACTGGGACTTCGAGGTTGAAGCACCATTATCATTAACCTTTGGTTGAGAAATTTTGTTTTCGGTTGGATCAACGACAAGTGGCGTTTTGACCTTAAAGTCAATGATTGGGTTATCATCCGGTGTGTTTACCCTAGTATTCAACACCGGTGGAGGACAATTTTTATACCCCATCCCAGCATTTTTTTTCCTGGACGACGTGAAATCATGTAATCAAGAAGGTAAGAAGAGTTTGAATAACTTTTCAGCTTTTGATTTAAAGTTTCATAATCACATTCGACAAGCGCCAGCTTTTTCTTTGTTTCATCAATCGTGTTTAAATAAAAAGTGATGGCATTTTGTTTGTTGATAACACAGATTTCTAATTCATGAACTTGCCTGTTTAAAAGATCAATTTTGTTTTTGAAAGCAAGTTCGTTTCCCTTTAAAACACGGTTTGCTTCAAGACAATTAGTTAAATCAGCAATTAAGTCTGTGTTGTGACTTTTAAGTATCTCAACTTTCTTCTCAAGTTCATCACAAATTAAACACGGTTGAGATTCAGACTCACTTTCAAAACTGTCAGAATTTACCTGAATGCCTGTGGATGTTTTTACCATAAAAGCACAGCTACAGGTAGATTCAGAAGAGGAATTGTTATCATCCACATCGGCTGTCGATTGACTTGAAGAGACAACAGATGATTTATCTTCATTCTCAGATGTGAAGCTAGAACTGTTTGAAGATGTGTCGTCTGCATCTGATGAACTTTCTGAAGCAATCTCTCTCTCAGCATCAGAATCTGATTCTTCATTGACTTCTACAGCCTTTGCCATGTAAGCTCTATCCCCTGAACTACCATCAGCTCCAAATTTAAAAGACCAATCAACAGTCTCATCTGTTTGAACAACCATAGCTTTTGTTCCACTTGAAGTGCCCTTATCTTGTGCAAGAGTAACTGGAACAAGGTTTGTTTCTGTATTTTGAGTTTGTTGCTTCGGTTGGCTTTGACGGTTGTTGAAAGGGTTGCGGTTTCCAGTCTGTTTAGGCTTTTCACATTGCCTAGCAAAATGCCCTTTCTCACCACAGTTAAAACAAACAACAGTAGACAGATCAAAACCATAAGTAGTGTCTTTGTTCCCTTCGAGAGTTTTTCCTGTCCTTTTTACATAATCTCTCGCTCTTCTGACTGCACTTGTAAGAGCCCACATTATATCAATTCGATCCATTTCATCCTTATCAATCTGAGCATAATCTTCTGCTGTCAAATGACTGTTTCCAACCTGTCCAGCAACAAGACTGTCATATGAATTGATAATGGTAGACAACAGTGCCTTGTGTTCCTTGGCCACTTCGATAGTAACCTTGTCGAAGTTGTCTATTTGCAATTTAATGGGGCTTGGTGGAGGAGTACTAGCAGTATTTCCCTGCTGTGGAACCGAGCTTGATGAAACTGAAGCATGAGCTGTTGAAGACTGGCTGGCTGAAACATTTGACATGTTTGATACAAACGCAGTCTGCAAAGGAGCATTTTGTTGAGTTGATGTGGAATAGTACAATGAAGGATCCCGAGCTTGTACGCCTCTCTTTAACTTCCACTTATTCATCACCTCTTATTCTCTCAATTTCTGAAGAAATTCATTGATATCAATGGTTTCAAGAGTGATGTTCTGTTTGAGAACCATCAAGAATGAATCCCATTTTGGTGGTAGCGCATCTGCCATGCATTGAACCTTTTCTTCTTTCGTTGTTTTGATCTCATGGGCATGCAATTCACTCATCAAGTGATAGAATCTCTCAAATAGATCATCTAAGGACTCATTCCCAATATACATGAAATTATCAAATTCCTTCTTAATGGCCTTAGCATTGATAGCTTTCAACGAAGCATTTCCTTCGTGACGTTGTTCTAAGGCAACCCACAGAGATTTTGAAGATGTAAACTGCCTGAATTGATGAAATATTTCTCTTGATATGGCCTGAGATAAGATAGCATATGCCTTCTTTTCTAAGTCATAATCTTTTCTTTGTTGTTCGCTTAAAAGGGAAACCAAAACAGGAGTTCCATCCTCACTCAACACTTTTTGATATCCATTCTCTATCATCATCCATAAGTTTGTATCAACTCCATTAATGTGTATCTCAAACCTGTTTTTCCAGTGATGATTTTCGTCCATTGTCATGAGTTTTGGAGCCTTGTTAGCATTTCCAGCTTCATTATCGATTAATAACAAGTTTTGGATTTTACTGTTCTGACTGGCAACAAAGGCTAAGTCCGACATGGTAAAAAAAGAAGTTTTTCGAGACAAAAAAAAATTCAGAAGAGATTTATGCGAATGGGTATATTCGTGCGAATGGAATTTTCTATTCGTGCGAATGGAATTTTCTATTCGTGCGAATGGAATTTTCTATTCGTGCGAATGGAAGTTTGAACAAATGAGCGGGAGACTTGATCTATTCGCGCGAATGGTAGGAGCCATTCGTGCGAATGAAGTTCATCATGGTAGCCATTCGTACGACAGAGGGCTGTTTGACTTTTTTGCACCAAAAAGCACCAATGATTGAGCCTATTATCAGATCTGGAAACTGAGACTATCAGATCACTCAGAAGCAATAATCACAAGTTTTGAACGTGGCTAAACAACGATCAAGTGATCTTTATAACATTCAAGAAGCTAGAAAAAGCAAGATTAAAAGCAAGATTAGATTTTCTATGTTGAATCTAGAGCACAATCAGGCTCTGATACCACTTTGTTGGATCGGGATCTACCTTGATCCAATGATTCAACACATTAACCGAACCAAATCGTGCGGAATCCGATTTGATTGGCAATCCAATCTATGACACGGATCGGGTCGTAAGAAACGAGCGGATTAGATGTTGAAACGAAGGTTTCTATCGACCCTTTGGTGTAGAGAAGTTGGATACAAGACCTGGAAACTCTCAACGGATAGAGATTCGACAATACAGGTGCAAAGAGTTTGTGTGTTCTGTTGCTTAGTCTAGTTCTGTGTGTATATGTGTTGTATTTCTGTTGTATATGTGCTCATGAAGTGAAAGTTCTATATATAGTGCTGAGGCCATTCGTACGAATGAGCCATGTGAATGGACTCATTCGTGCGAATGAATCAGTAGAATGGTTCATTCGTAAGAATGAATCATTAGAATGGTTCATTCGTACGAATGAATAATTCTCATGACTTATATGCGCGAATGAATCATTCTCATGATCCATTCGTGCGAATGGGCCCTTCAATAGCACGATTGATCAACGTTATCGATATTTATCAGATCGTTTAATACACAGTCGTTATATATGAGTAAACATTAAGGATAAACATGTAATTTCATTAATACATCAAATAATTACAATAAACATAGATGAAATACATATTACAAGGGATTAGGGACATATTATGCATCTACAGTCTCATACCATGCCCGAGGTGCTTAATGAAGACCATAAAGTGCTTTGTTGAACTTATACACTTTATTGATATTATGCAGATGTTCAAAGCTGGGAGGTTGAGTGACATAGGCCTCTTCATGAACTTTTCCATACAGGAAAGCACTCTTCACATCAAGTTGATAGACCTTGAAGCCGACATAGGAGGCATAAGCCAGAAACAGTTGAATGGCCACAAGTCTAGCAACTGGGGCATATACTTCAGTGTAATCCAAGCCCTCTTGTTGATAAAATCCTTTAACAACTAACCTTGCTTTATTCTTCACTACGACATGACGATCATCCGTTTTGCACTTGAACACCCATCTAGTTCCAATTAGTTGTACGCCTCTTGGCAAGTCAACTAAGTCCCACACATGCAACTTTTGGAATTGAGACAGTTCATCTTGCATTGCCTCAATCCAGCAGTTGTCAACGAGAGCCTCCTTCACATTCTTCGGCTCCATCTGGGACACGAATACAGCATGAAAACATGTTTCCATGATACCAGTGTCAAGTATCTCAGTGTACAAACCGGTGTTCTCAGCAATGGTTCTATGACGAGTCTGAACATCGGTATGAGGATCACCAATGATGTTTTCAATTGGATGATTCTTATGCACTCTCATCTCTTGTATGTTCGGTTCCTGGATATTTGTGTCTAGATTCTTTCACAACTCCCCCATATCATGTGTTCTAGAAGAAGATGATTCAATGTTGATGGGATCTGCTGGAGCTTCATTTCCTACACGAGTGTTAGGATCAGCTGGAGCGTCATCTCCATCAACATGGACAACTTCAACGTCATCACTGTCATGAGTTCCAGAAGCATATGCAGCATTGGAATCGGGAGTTACAATACGTACGGTGGCACAGGTTGAGAAGTTGGAGTCATCGCCGCCATTAAAGAAATCGTACACATTTGCAGCATCATCGGCAGATAAATCAGGAAGGCTGAAAGACTTGAATAGCGCATCATAATCAAAACCCCAAGTTGGACCAGTTGGTTCTGATGGAATGTTGTGTTTGCTGCAATCCACTTCAAACCATTCCTCGACAGTACGAGTTCCTATATTGTACACTCTCTTGCATGGTGAATTGGCAACATATCCTAAGAAGATGCCTTCCACTGCTTTTGCATGAAATTTAGATTTCCAATCCTTGTACTGCAAAAATAAGGAACAGGGACTACCAAAAGGAACTAGGTAGTCAAGATTGGGAGGTCGATTGTTGATCAACTCATAGCAAGTCTTGTTGTGCCTCTTAACAACCAGGACTCTGTTCAAGACATGAAAAGCTGTGTTGACCGTTTCTGCCCAGAAAGTGACGGGAAGCTTTGCATCTGACAGCATTGTCCTTGCAGTCTCAATCAGTGTTATGTTCTTCCTTTCTGCAATTCCGTTCTTCTGAGGTGTGTACGGGGCACTAAATTCGTGACTGATACCCTTCTTGAGACAGAAAAGCTCTATCAAATTATTCTTGAACTCAGTTCTGTTATCACTCCTTATTCTTCAAAACCTTCAACTTGCATAGGGATTCCAAATTCAAGATCAGGTATTGAAGAATGTCAAGACTCTCATCCTTTGTACCTAAAAAGTGCACCCAAGAAAAACGTGAGACATCATCAGTTACAACCAGACAGTATGACTTACCTCCAATACTCCTGATACTTATGGGGCCAAACAGATCTATATGTAATAGCTCCAAAGGGGTATCGATGGAGTTTTGGAGCTTGGGCTTGTGAGATTTCCGTTGCTGTTTGCCCTTTTTACAAGGCATAAAGTCATCTGTAACAGCAAATCTCAACTTAGGAATCCCGGTAACTAAACTGTTTCGGACAAGATGCTTCATTTTTCGATAAGAAATGTGTCCGAGTTTCCTATGCCACAAGATTGAGTCAAGCTCTATCGCTTTGGTAAGCAAACAAGTAGCAACTGATGAGGTGGTTTTTGCCACGCTCATATCGATCTGATAGGTGTCGTTTGTTCTTGGTGGTAGCATCAGAATCCAGTCTTCAAGAACTTCAAAACCAGGTTTGAGAATCATGCATTCTGACTTATCAAACATAACCGAGTACTCCTTGTCGCACATCTGGGAGACACTCAACAGGTTATGCTTCAGCTGCTCAGAGTAGTTGACGTTGTCGAAGCTAACACAACCATTCAAAACCACACCTTGACACGTGATACTACCGCCTTTCTCTCCTGCAAAGGCCACATAGCCGCCTCTGAATGGTTTGACATCTTGAAGCAAGGCCATGTTGCCTGTCATGTGCCGGGAGCATCTACTATCTACATAACAACGATTAGAGATAGTACCCTTCGGATGTCCCTGCACGAGTCACAAACAGATTAGTTAGATTTGGAGACCCAAGCCATAGTGGTCTTGGGTCGTCCGTCTTTCTCAAAATAAACTACCTCTATCAACTCACAGCCGTGACTGTCAAAAATGGGTGAATCTTTAGAAGACTTGGAATCAAGAGATTGAGAACTTTTGGATTTCTTATTCCAGGACCTCTTCTTTTTCTTAACTGTAACAGCAGGCTTACATTCAACAACACCAGGTGAACTAGTGGAAGCTTAACCTGATTGAATTCCAGCCAGCTGTTCCAGCTTTCTTAATCTCTTGTTTCTTCTTCTCCTCTGTGGTTTGGAGAGTTTGGCCATAGGTTTCTCACTAGTTGGTGCACTACCAGAGGTAGATGCACAGGGTTTAGCAGGAAGCTTTTCCCCTTTTGGAACAATTGTTTTAGCCTCAGATGTGGTCTTTGGCTTCACCAACGGTTTCACTGGTGATTTCACCTCATTCTTCTTTGGACTCTTGGGCTGTTTCACTGGTGGTGACCTAGGAATAACAGCTGGCTGTGAACCAATTGGCCGTTTCCCTTGGTTCTTATTAGGGCAGTTCACTAGGATGTGACCGACCATACCACAGTGAAAACATGTCCTTTTTTTGTAAGTCCCCCTGTAAGGCTCATTAGATCTGGCATGAGATGACTCAGCATGATGAAAATAAGGAGTTGTTTGATGAATAGTAGCATTTGTTTGACCCGATGGTGATTGAGTTTTGGGATTATAATATTTTTGCAAATTTTCTTGATAGCCAAGCCCATAATGAGCTGCATAGGCTTCTTTCTTAACTTGGTTAATATTTTTGTAACCCCCATAAAGCATCACTTTTAATTTTTCATTTGTTTCAACAATGTCGGGTTCGGTTAAAATGCAATTATCACGATTAGTGACAACGTTTTTCTTAACCTTCTGTTCATCGAGCAACTCCTCTGAGACTACACCATCAGGGCAGGTGTTCTCAGAGCCTTCATCAGTAAAGAACTCTTCATCAGAGGCAGAGCCAGCCTTACATGAGGAATCATCCTTGTTAGAGTAATCATCATGGCTTGAGGACTCATCAAGGCAAAACAGATCAATGTCAATTAAGTCGTTGACAAATTACCCGCTTACTAGTGGAGGAATAGTATTAGTACCCAGCCCTAAGCCATTCAATTGTCTCACTACAGATTCGTAGTGTTCCACCACAAACCAAGAATTTTTCAACTTCTCAATATTTCCTTTCAACTGCAAGATCTCATGTTGCAGCTTGGTGATCTCATTGTTTCTCTTTTCCAACCCCTTGTACGCAACATCCAAATGAAACTGTTGATCACTGATTTTAAGTGAATAATCATGTTTTTCTTTCTTCAAAGTTTCAATGGAATCTTTGTATCGTTTTTCGCTTTCTTTGTAGCTTAAAGCTGCAATACGAAGGGATTCGACCTTGTCTTGAAGCTTAGAATTTTCATCCTTCAAGCTTATTTTGAACAAGAAATGAAAGTAAAAGAATTAGAATCTACCTCAGTCGATGAACATGATGCCTCTCCAATAGCCATGAGGGCAACTGCAGTTGTAGACTCCTCTTGGTCAGCCATAGAAGCTTCCTGATCTTCTGCTTCCATCAACTCAACGATCTTAGCCATCAGACCAACCTGTGTTTGAGCAATAATGGCATCCTCCAAATGAACGCCCCAATCAAAGCTATCGTCCTGTTAGGCTACCAAAGCATTGGATGTTCCACCTTGACTTTGATTGTGGTTGTTGGAATTGTTATACCCTTGATCGTTTCCTTGGCTAGGTCTGGTGAAACCCGAAGCCGGTGCTTTGTCCTTCTGACATTCACGAGCAAAGTGTCCAAAGTTCTGACACTTATAGCACTAGGCTTTGGATTTATCAAAACCAACCTTGGCATTTGAATGCCCACCAATGAACTTTCTTCCTATTCTGTTCAAGAAACGTTTGACTCCTCTCAAGATCATGGCCATATTCCACTGAATATCCATGTCCTCTATATCATCTGGATCCACCAGATTAAAATCTTCTTCTATGGTTTAAGGATCCGTTAGCTTGCCACCAATGAAGTTCTCATAGGAAAGCATACAAGATGAAAACAAAGCCATATGATCTTTAGCTATCTTGGCTATTGCAGATTGATTAGCTGAATATGTGGGAGAAGGATTTCTTGATGAATTTTCGTGGTGAGAGCCAGATCCAGATCCAAATGTTGCATAGCAAGCATGACCACCACAAACATTTGAGTTGTCTTCTTCATGAGAGTTTCCAGATAATAAGGCAATCCCTGAACCCGATGACTTAGCTGTGGAAGACGCCCCATAATACATAGAAGGGTCTTGGATTTGAGGTCTCCCTGGGCTTTCTCTTCTTTTTAGATTCATATCATGTGCTTGAATCTTTTCGATTGCTTCATCAATCGTCATCTCATAAAATTTTGAGTTCTCTCTCATCAAGGTTGTCTACATCTCAAACTTTGGGGGTAGGGCATCCAGAAATTTCTCAACTAACTCCTCTTTAGTATATGTAACATTTCTGATTTTCATTATCTATATTTCAGTTCAATGTGATACATTTCATACCAAATTCTAGTACACTGACTTGTTCTATTCGTACCAACAAATAAATACTATGTTTCAATCCACAAATTTTACACGAGTATATCCTATTAAACTCTACATAAATTCACATTTATACAATTCTCTCAATACTGAAATTTGCAAGGACTGATTTTATAAATAAATTAACAAGAAACCCTAATAGGCACGGTCGCGCCTCGTTCTGGCACGGTCGCGCGCCTTGCTTTGGAACGGTCGCGCCCGGTGTCTTGGCACGGTCGCGCCTCTTATTGGCACAGTCGCGCCTCTTGACAGTTGAAACGTAAAAACAATCTTTAATCCTAAACTCGTTCAACTTTGTAACGGTTATACACGTTCATCTATTAACAACCATCATTAGTCAATTAAACATCGACATTACACCTGAATTAAAACCAATTATAGATTTTTAAACTAAAACCGTCGACCTCTTCATCTTTTGCTCATCGAATCCATCATTCTGACTTTCATCCTCCCAAGCAAACGCATTATCATCCTCTCTGAAGCTCCTGAACACGTTGATTTCAGCCGGAATTGCAGCAGAAGACGCCGGAGATCAAACCGTCATCGCCGGAACTCATCTCTACCGTACGCTATCAATTCATCGTCCTTCCGGGTAATTGAAACCTCCTAAACTGTTGTTTTAGTCCATAGATCAACAGCCCCAACTTAATTTGGGCTTACAATAGCCAATTTAAACGAACCCAAATCTAGGGTTCATTTCAAAATGGTTTAATCGAATACTACCTTGGAGATGTTTTAAATACAATTAAACTATAAAAAAAGATTCGTAATAACCGAATGGGTGAAAGCCCTATGAATTCCAACATTAACAATATAAGAATTAGTCAAATCGTTTCTGTTTTGGAATAGACACGGTCGCGCTAGTATTCTAGCGCGGTCGTGCTTCATGAGACACGGTCGTGCCAATACCAGCGCGATCATGCCTCACACACTCAGACCCGGTCATGCCCCTTGGCTAGACTTGGTCGTGCCTCAGAACCCTAGACACGGTCGTGCCTTGCCCAGACACGGTCGTGCCTAGTGAACAGCTTAGTTATGCCTTCTGTTTTGATCAACACGGTCGCGCCCTGACTAGCACGGTCGCGCCCGTGGTTCTAGCACGATCGTGCCTTGTCCCAGGCACGGTCGTGTGTGTGAGAAAAATCTTGGCAGAATAATTATTTTTATATTTTAAAACAATAAGTATTTCAGATTAATTTTCAAATAAAAATAATTGATTTTATAAAGATTTATATTAACTTTATTTAAAAAGATCAAATTCTTAATCCTAAAATAAATAGAAGTTATTTATTTAAATTTACAAAATTAAATTTATACTTATTGTTAAACCCTACACTTAAATATTATTTAAACAACTTATTTACACATCTTTATGAAAATAAAGTAAAGAAATTTATATTTAATATAAAACATCCGATACATTTTTATAACTAATTGAATAAGGTACATATTTTATAAATAAATAAGGTAACAATTATTTATTTAACTTACATTTAAACAAAAATTATTTATTTATGTTATACTTAATTACCCCTAATACCTACATTATTTTTATAACTAAGTGAATAAATAATAATTATGTAATTTATTTATTTAGTTATTCCAAACTCAAACCTTAATTTTATACAACACCATTCAAGTACAAACCACTAACACCCACAACTTCAATTCCTTATACACACATCCAATTCAACCCTAGACTTAGACATAGACTATTGTGCACACTATTGATTCAATACATATTACACTCTAGGTTAACATTGTGCATTACGAGGACCTCGTTACTATCTAGTATCTCGTGTTAGCTACGCCTTCGAATCAAGTGAGTATTACATAGCCCCTTTTACTCTTTTACACTTTTTAGGGTGGAACATGAACACTATACAAACTATTGCTTACATTTACACAAACTACACAAATGCAAATCCTCTTTACATTCATGTGTGCAATTTGAGCTTTATGCCTGAGTGCTAGTTGTGCTAACTTTTGTGTGCAATTTATGTGCAATCATTAACAATTCAAGCTGACGGTAAACAATGATAGATCTATTGAGTCTGACAAACCCACCCAGATTGGGGTGATTGTTACCGACAACACAATTTGCATGCTAGTTACAAATGTTTGATTGTACTTGGTTACACAATAGCTACTCTCCATAAATGCCTTATTTTATCATGTTATGTAAGGATTTGTTTATTCATAATCTATATGCTATCTATATACAAACCTGTGTATGCTCACCAACTTTTTAGTTGACTTTATTTTATTCATGTTTCAGGTGCTAATGAGTGAATTTGTTCAAGGCATGCTACACATAGGCTTTGGACTTAGTTAAATTTAAATAAAGACTATTATGTATTTCGTTTATGTACTTCTTTGAATTTGGTTGTATTGAATTATTTGAAGTTAAATTTGATGATTAAAATATTGAAATCTAGTCAACCTTGTGCTCATGAACAGTCTACATGTCCCGCCCCGATGATTCCGCCGTCGGTTGGGGTGTGACAGTATACGTTAAATCATGAGATTTTAAATCAGTTTTCAGATGATAGAATCTAGATATAAGTTCATCTGTAGATTCATTCTCCATATATCTGAAGCACTCATACTGCTTTCTAAGAAGATCTTTCTTACTCTTCTTGATGTCACTAGTTTCCCTCAAATCTTTTCTGTAATGCCTTCCAGAGATCCTTAGAATTATCATATCCTCTTAAGGTGTGAAATAACTCTCTGGTCAAGGCCATTATGATAGATCCATGTGCCTTCTTCTCTCTGTCATGCACTTTCTTTTCTTCTTCATCAAATTTAGAGATAGGCTTGGGAACTTCCTCATCAAGATATGTATATGTGGGATGCTTATAAACCTCAAGAATGGGTATCCATAGTGAAGAATCGGTGTATGAGATATACTGCTCAAAGCGTGCTTTCCAATTTGAGTAATCATTAACGTTAAGCAGCTTTGGTGGTTTCTGTGGGGTTCCAATCTCATTGTCATAATTAAGAAGGTTACCGAGGTTCTGAATATTTGCTATAGTGAAACACTTTGTCAAATTTCAGAAAAAATCAAAACAACTTGCGCACTTGAATCTGGCCTTGCGCACTTAAATCAAATGGTCTTGCACACTTAAGATTTGCTCTTGTGTATTAATAAGTACGCAGGAGTAAAGAATAAGTACGCAGGAGATAATTTAAGTATGCAGCAAATATGGCCTTGCGTACTTGGTAAGTACGCAGCAAGACTGTACTTGTTGCCAAATATGGTAAGTACGCAGATCACTTTTTCACCAACTCTCACTAACTTTTTTCGGTCATTGGAAACTCACCAGAATCTTCAAAAATTGAAGATATGACCAACTAATTCAAGCCAAAGGGTTAGAAACTTGTTTCTAACCAACCTTTGATGCTCAAAACACTCAAACAAACAACAAAAGGTTGGTTTTTGAGTGATTTTTGCCTCTAAAATAGTGCTCAAGAGCTACCCCTATCTTATCACAAAAATCACAAAAACACACTCACTTTTGCTTGTAAAAAGTCTGTAGATTGTGTAGAAGATGCTCCTAACACATTCACAACACTCGAAATCAAGAGCAATGCTCTGATACCACTTGAAGGTCCCCGGGTGTCTCGGATCGTTACGTGTGGGTGTGTGACTAGTCCGACCGGGTGCGGAATGCCCGTGACTAGGTGGAGAATCAAGTAACACAAAGTAAACCGACAACGAAAGCACTTTCAAACTTCGTCTAATGTAAAACTTGAAGGTTACAGAAATGTTACAACTGAGTGCGTACATAATTTCTGTCAACACATGCTATTTATACTAGACCTAATCTCTGCGCACTTAACAAGTGCACAGGGCAAATTTTTTTTTGCGTACTTAACAAGTACGCAGAGTGTTCTTGCGTACTTGCTAAGTACGCAGGAAGTAATTCCTGCGCACATGCTAAGTGCGCAAAGCACTTAGAGAAAACAGACGACTAGTACATACATTAGTGATTATAACTCGATACCTAATACATACAAACACTAACATACAAAGACTAATACATATAAGACAAGTACAAAAAGCTAAGACAGTATCCGGAGTGTCTCTTACACAAAAGTGCTCCAACAAATGGTATCAGAGCCCGATCCTTAGCCACAGGTGGGTGGTGGATATGGAATCAAATTTCAAAACGACTAAGTGTAAGCCCTAGGATAGGGTGATGTTTAGTGTGCCCCTACTGACGGGAAGGGCGAAAGAGTGGTTGTTGAATCTCCGAAAGGAGAGGGGTGAATTGGGGGTGACCTCCATGACTTGAGAGGAATTCAAGACGGCCTTTCTGAAATATCATTGCCCTTAGGCCGTAGTGGACAGGATGACTGAGGAGTTCCTCCTCATGAGGCAAAAAAATTAGTTAATAGATGAATTGTATGGGGCCTTCTTTGATTGCTCCAAGTTCTGTCCGGACGTGGTGTCAACCGAAAAGGCGAAGATTGACAGATTCTATGCTATGCTGACTATGGAATTCAAAGATAGCATATCTCCATCCTTTTTTACCACACTTGTAGACTTAATAAACAGGTTTCGGGAAAGGGAGGTGGAGTTGAGGAGGCAAGAAGCTATATGGGAAAAGAGGAAATAGGAAATTGTGGACCAGGTTGAAAAGAAGATAAAGGGCGGGAGCCCTAGTAAGAAGCCTTTTAGCAAGTTCTCTCCCCGGGGGTGCAAAGTTTGTGGAAAAGAGCATTTCGAGGAATGTAGGAAGGGGACTTTGAATTGTTATAAATGTGGGAAGCCATGGCAAATGGCTAGTCAATGTACAAGCCAAATTCATTTGTGCTATAACTATTACAAGCCCGGGAACAATAGGCGGATTGTCCCGAGTTGAAACAAGGTGGAAGCGAGAATAAAATAGAGATGACAATGCCAAAGGGGAGAGCTTTCCACATCTTGGCTGAAGAGGCGAAGACGAACTAGGAGGTGGTGTCAGGTACATTCAAGACTAACTCTTTACTTGCACTAGTTCTTTTTTATTCGGGGGCTAGTCGTTCGTTTGTGTCCTTGAAATTTGTTAAGCATTCCTCGTTTCTAAGTAGCAAATGATAAGAGTTTCTTAGTTTTCGATATTTATAGGAATTTCAAGTTAAGGGCGGAGGGTGAAACATTCCTTATAGACTTAATTCCTATGGCCATGGGGGTTTTTGATGTAATAGTGGGGATGGATTGGTTGTCAAAGAACAAAGCGGATATATTATATGTGGACTTATGGCGATACAACTCGATTCCCCATCGGGTGAGTCCATTTACATAGAAGGTGAAAAGAAAGGCGAAGTAAGGTTGTGTTCTTTTGAGAAAGCAACAGAGTACATGGTGCATGGGTGCAAGGCATACATGGCTTGTGTTGCGGATGTGATCGAAAAGGTGAAAGATATTCGTGATGTTTCGGTTGTAAATCGGTTTGAGGATGTGTTTCCAGATGAGTTACTGAGGGTTCCACCGGAGATGTAAGTAGATTTTGGGATCGAATTGATACAGGGTGCTAAGCCGGTAGCCAAAGCACCTTATAGGTTGGCACCGCCGGAGATGAAAGAGCTAATGGAACAATTGCAAGAGCTACTCGATAAAGGCTTTATACGCCCAAGTGTCTCACCTTGGGTTGCACCTGTTCTCTTCATTAAAAAGAAGGACGGAAGCATGAGGATGTGTATGGATTATAGGGAGTTGAATAAGTTGACGGTGAAGAACAAGTACCCGTTACCTCGGATTGACGACCTCTTTGATCAATTGCAAGAGGCGTCATGGTTCTCTAAAATTGATTTGAGATCCGAGTACCACCAATTGAAAGTGAAAGAAGACGATGTTCATAAGACAGCTTTCCGCACTCGATACGGTCACTATGAGTTTACGGTTATGCCATTCGGTTTAACCAATGCACCCGCGGTTTTCATGGATCTTATGAACCGAGTGTGTAGACCGTTTCTCGACCGTTCAGTTATTGCGTTTATTGATGACCTTCCCATCTATTCGCGGAGTGAAAGTGATCATTCCTTTCATCTTCGTGAAATCCTTGAAGTGTTGCAAAGGGAGAAGCTTTATGCTAAATTTTCAAAGTGCGCATTTTGGTTGCGCGAAATCCAATTCTTGGGTCATGTGATTAATGAGAAAGGGATTACTGTTGACCCATTCAAGATAGTGGCTGTAAAATATTGGTCCTGGCCGAAGACGCCTTCGGAGATTAGGAGTTTCTTGGGATTGGCGGGTTATTATAGGCGGTTTATGGAGAACTACTCTCGGATTGCCTTGCCGATGACGACGTTAACGCGAAAAGAGACTAAATTTGTATGGGGTTCCGAGCAATAATTTGCCTTTCAACTCTTGACTAAGGCGCCTGTTTTATCTTTGCCGGACGGGACTGAAGTTTTTGTGGTGTATTCGGAAGCCTCGTATTCGGGGTTGGGTTGTGTTTTGATGCAAAGGGGAAAGTAATTGCGTACGCTTCTAGGCAATTGACGACTCACGAGGTGAATTACCCTACCCATGATTTAGAGCTTGCGGTCGTGGTTTTCGCACTCAAGATTTAGAGGCATTATTTGTATGGGGCTAAGTGTACGATATACACCTCAACATGAGGCAAAGGCGGTGGCTTGAATTGGTCAAGGATTATGATTGCGAGATACTTTATCATCCGGGTAAAGCGAATGTAGTGGCGGATGCGCTTAGTCGGAAAACTAGTCATGCACCTATCAAGGTGAAGTCATTCAAAATGACAATTTCATCATCTCTTATTGATGAAATCCGGGAGGCCCAAGTGTTAGCACTTGGTGGGGATTTGAAGAATGAATGGATGGTTCATTATGTTGAGAAACTTGGGGAAAATAGCATGGGTTTAAAGACATGCTTTGATAGAATTTGGATTCCTAGGTTTTCAAGTGTTTTGACAACTATTTTAGATGGGGCGCATAAATCCGAATATTCTATCCATCTGGGGTCCATAAAAATGTTTTTTGATTTGAGGTGTCATTTTTGGTGGCCGGGTATGAGGAGTGATATTGTTAAGTATGTGGAAAGATGTCTCACATGCTTAAGGGTAAAGGCAGAACATCAAAAGCTGTATGGAAAGCTTCAACCGCTTGAAATACCGCTTTGGAAATGGGAGAACGTGACCATGGATTTTATCACTAAACTATCAAAGACTCGAAAGGGTTATGACGCGATATGGGTAGCAGTGGATCGATTGACAAAGAGTGTAACATCCCTGATTTTTTGACCCTATTTTAACTAATAAAATAACAACACGACATTGAATCATATACTTGTTCAAACCTACACCTCATTAAATTGATTAGCCGATCATATTTTAATTCAAAGTTTTAGAACTCAAATCACATGGTAACACCTCCTAGAGTTAACTCAGTTAGTAATCTCGTTAGATGTTCTGTTAAATCCTAACCAAGCTAATTCTGTCAAAGCTGAAGTTGCAAGGGCTGATTTTGTAAATAACCAGAAACCCTAGTAGGCACGGTCGCACCTCATGTTGGCATGGTCGCGCCTCGTCTGGCACGGTCGCGTCTATTGTTGGCACGGTCGCGCCTCATCTTGGCACGGTCGCGCCTTGTTTTGGCACGGTCACGCCTCATGTCTGAGAAAACGTAACTGCACCTTTAATCGCCCGATCGTTGGTTTCCCGTAACCGATTTCCACTTAATATCTCTTAACAAAACAATTACACTGTCATTTACAACCAATAGTCCCAGAAATCCGATTAGTCTCAGAAAAATAAACCTCCCTCCGTTTGAACCGAGATTCTTATATTCTGAAGTGAAGTTTCCTCAATCCATTGCACCATCGATCCTCATTGAAACTCGCGAGTACACTGGTTTAGCCGGAATTACAGCAGGAGACGCCGGAGACCAAATTCGTCACGCCGGAACTCCTTCCTACCGTAAGCTACCAATCCATCATCGTACAGGGTAATTGAAATCTTCTAAACCTTATATTTATTCTATAGATCAATAGCCCCAATCTAATTTGGGCATTCAATATCAAAATCTACTCGAACCAGAAACCATATTTTCATTCGAAATAGTTTAATCAAATCCGGTCCTAAACATGTTTTAAACACAATTAATCTGCACCAAAAGACTTTTAATGACCTTGTGAATGAAAGCCCTATCAATTCTGACACCATCAATATAAGGATCAATCAATTCGTTTCTGTTTTGAAAGAGACACGGTCGCACTAATCATCTAGCGCGGTCGTGCCTCGGGAGACACGGTCGTGTCGACTTCCAGCGTGGTCGTGCCTCCTGCTCAGACCCAGTTATGCTCGTTGGCTAGACTTGGTCGTGCCCCTGAAGCATAGACACGGTCGTGCCTGTACAAGGCACGGTCGTGCCTAGTGATTTGTCTAGCTATGTCCTCTGTTGATCAACACAGTCGCGCCCTGACTAGCGCGGTCGCGCCCGTGACCCGAGCACGATTGTGCCCTGTCTAGGCACGGTCGTGTGTGTTCACAGAATCCTTAAAATTTCTATATTTTTTAAACAATTAGTATTTCAAGTTAATTTTCAAAATAAAAATAGTTGAATTTATAAAAATGCGTATTATCTTTATTTAAAAAGATCAAGTATTTAATCTTAAAATAAATAGAAATTATTTAATTAAAGTTTCAACCTTTAAATTATAAACCCTACACTTAAATGATATTTTAATGTATAAGTTACATTTTATAAATAGATGAATAAGGTAATAATTATTTATTTGATTTATAATTAAACAAAAACATTTATTTAGTTATACTTAATTACATCTAATACTTACATTATTCTCATAAACAATAATTAATTAATTTACTTATTTAATTATTCCAAACTCAAACCTTATTCAAAATGTTGTAAAAATATTCATTTCAAATCTTCCGTTTTATATAATACTTCCAAGTACCAATCACTAACTCTATCCAATTCAACCTTAGACTTAGACTTAGACTTAGACTATTGTGCATTATTAATGCAATATACATTACACTCTAGGTTAACATTGTGCAATACAAGGATCACATTACTATCTAGTATCTCGTGTTAGCTACGCCTTCGAATCATGTGAGTATTTCATAGCCCCTTTTACTCTTTTACATTTTTGGGGTGAAACATGAACTCTATCAAATTACATGTTTATATTTACACAAACAACACAAATACAAATCCTATTTACATTCATGTGTGCAATTTGAGCTTTATGCCCGAGTGCTAGTTGTGCTAACTTTTGTATGTGATTATGTGCAATCATTAACTATTCAAGCCGACGGTTTTCAATGATAGATCTATTGAGTCTGACAAACCCACCCAGGTGCGCGGTGATTGAAACCGACAACACAATTTTTGCATGCTAGTTACAAAGGTTTGATTGTACTTGGTTACACAATAGCTGCTCCCCATAAATGCCTTATTTATCATGTTATGTAAAGGATTTGGTTTACAAATTATATGCTACCTATATACAAACCTGTGTTATACTCACCAACTTTTTAGTTGACCTTATTTTATTCATGTTTCAGGTGCTTTCATATGAGTTTGATCAAGACATGCTACACATAGGCTTTGGACCTAGTTAATCTTAATTTAAAAACAAATTGTATTTCATTATGTACTTTGAATTTGATTCATGTTTGTTTGAATGGAAATGGATTTAACATATTACAATTTAGTCAACCTTGAGCTCATGAACAGTCTACATGTCCCGCCCCGGTGATTCCGTCATCGGTCGGGGTGTTACAGATTGGTATCAGAGCCTTGGTTATAGGGTATTAGGTTATTAGACACTCTTGACCTAGACTATAACTTTAGGACACCCATACAATCCCATGCTACTACATGTTACATTATTAGTTCTTGTGTAAATATTTTTACATGCTATCATAAGTATTTACACTACGTGATACAATACATAATGACTTATGTGTCACACTACTTGATAACTTTTGTGCTTACACTGATTACTATCTACATGTTATATGATTATTTTTATGTGAATATTCTTACATGTTATACTATATAACTACATCATATGATACAATACTTAATAACTTATGTGTCACATTACCTGCCCACTTTTTCTCCTATTCATTGCTACCTATTTAACTTATTTAAAAGTGCTATTCTAAGTTTCCTCACACACTCATACACACTTAGTTATTCATGCACCCCTAAACTCACATACATAATACCACACCTATTCTAAACAACAAATTTTTAAACTATTGGGCCTAATGTCCATCAATAATAAACTAAGCAGTCAATCTATCCTCCAAGAAGCAAAAGCCCACTGAAATGCATAAACCTTACTTTCGGGCCACAAGGCCCAGTTCACAACAATTCTCATCATGACCATGAGCCCAACAATAGTGTTATTAATACATGATGGCTGGAAGAGTGTGTAGGCCCATGAGGGATTCTGGCTAAGGAAAGATAGGGTACTTAAGTGTGTCCTAGTGACCCACCCCTCTTTCCTGGGAATTCTCTTCAGGGATGCATTGCTTATAGGTCAAGTGTATTTCTAAAATACCATTGTGAAGGTTCGGCGTTATGACTAGTCAAACTCTAAACCTATGAGAACTCCCACATTTGACACTCAGTATTCTATTATCGCTTACAACCTTTCCATTGTTTTCCTGCTAAGTATGGACTCCTACTCTCCTACCTCCCCGGTATGCCGTCCCGAAGAAGAGTCTGATTGGGAAGAAGACACCGGATCACCCGTACATCGATCACCAACACCCGCAGCTGCTAGATCAAGGTTTGATGTAAGGGTAGATTGGATTAGGAACACCGGCCCAAGACTTCGAACACCTGGATCAGCCGCGCCCAGAAACCCGTATCAGACACCTCACCCCCACAAGCAATTACCACCCCCACTAAGAGACCCATATCTAATGCCCGACCCGTACCTTCCTAACCCTTAGGTAAGGCATACCATGGCACCCACTGGTGTTATGGGGATTCCAACCCATGACCTCCATCAATATGTAAGAACTTCAGAATTTGAGAGACAAAGGATAGAGCAGGGAGTAATGCACGACTTGCAAGGACAAGGAATAGCCTAGCAAACCAATTAGGATACCAAAAGGAATTAATCTCCATCCTCGAAGTGGTGCTCGCCTTGGGAATTATTCTCCTTCTAGTGGAAAACTACAGGAGGCGTTAACAGGATTATTTTTCTTATTTATTTCAGTTTGAGAACCATTTCCCTGTGTTTTGAATACATTTCAGCATTACTAAATTTTATATTTTCCAAAGTTATTATTCATAATTCAATACGTTGAGTGTGAATTACACCCATCATATTTTCATCAAAATTCTCCAAGTATTATCTTTCCCATTCACCACAATTTAGTACACTATGAACAATCTCCTTCGTAAACAAATCATCCAATTATTTGATTTAAACAAACCTCGTTATTTCGTTCAAACAAAATGTTTATCAAACTTTTAGATAGTATCAAAAACATAAATTTTCCATAAAACTTTCCACCTGATAAGGAAAGTTAATACAACCGATTTTATAAAAAATATATATATATATATATTATTTTGAATTGATAAATAATTATGGTTTTCCTCGTTTAAGTAAATATTTCTAAACCCTGCCTAATTTAATATACGACTAATTGTTTAGCCAATAATTTCGCTTAAAAATATTCTCTTATTAAATAGCTGAAAATTTAAATTAACAGATTTTTCCCATAAATTGTCTATTTATTTGAATTATGTGACTCAATGGATTCACTACGTTATATATCTACAATCAAGGACGACTTACCACTTTCAAATTTCAAACAAAGATCCGTATTTGTAAACACATTTCCCCGAACGTTTTCAGAACTTCCTCATTACTTTTCACTTGTCGCTTCAAGAGACGATCCATACCGCATAGACGTTAACCTTTCCCATCAACCTCAACGAGATTTGAGGATTCGAACCCAACTACCACATTATGCAAGAACGCCAAACAACACGTTTGTCCGCAACACTCGATCACATGCAAAACCCATTAATATACATCGCACGCGAAGTTCAATACTTACGAATACACGTTCATAATATATCCAACGCAACCACATGGTACATGAAACTCAAATATTCTCAATATATCCAATGCTACACAAATTACATGATACATGAAACTAGTTTGCCTACAAATCACAACTTACTCGATTGATTACGTAATGCACGAAACACGTTTATTTGCAATACACATGCTACTGGATTGAGCACATGATACACGAAACTTAGTTGTTTGCAATATACATGATACATAAGAATTGCTTCATTGATACATAATTCTAGATTGACCACACTATACATTAAACTTATTTGGTTACGAAGTACATTACACTAAGATGTGCACATTGTACAATATACATGATGCTAAGTTGCCAATACTCTACATGAAATTCATTTCCTACTATACACAAAATACTATGTTGTTTACATTACACATCAGAGTTCATTGACTTACAAAATACAAGACGCTTAATTATTTACGCTATATATGAGACTTATTTGATTACGAGCTACGTGACACTAGATCATACATGAGACTTGTGTGCTTACTATATACTCGAAACAAAAATTTGCTTACAATTATTACAATGGATTGATTACATTCTACACAAGACATGGTCATGCACTTTATACACCAAAGTTGAAGACCATAATACATTGAAACGACTCAGGGTTTGATGTATTCTTGTTCAAACACGAGCAAACAAAGAAACTTTAAGTGTTACTAATTTGCTACTCTTTAGTTGCGAACTGACCTGATTATGGACATAGTTACTTGTTAACCACTTTTTATGTGTAAACAATAGACGTGATCATAGTGAAATTATGCCCCCTTACCCGCACAAAACGAAACAATCTATACAGACCATACGATGATTTAAATAATTACGGGTGCACACAGAATTATAAAAATCAGCGCATGGAAACTATAGAGAAATTTTGTCGTGTGTTGTGACCTAAAACTTATCATGATGTGTAACAACAAAACTGATGTGATATGACAAGGACATGGTGGATACACCGATGGTACTTCCTATATATAAGTGTCCTATAATATTATCAAAAGTAACGTTGCTCGTGTCACGTGAAGTTTTGACCTAGACCAATGTTTATGAAATCTTTTACCCGCTGACAATTTTAAAGTATATTATACTACATCTTACACAAACCCTAATTATCAAGATTCCATCAAATTCATTCCAAATAATACATCTCACATTTAGAATTCAGAATTATTATTCGACAATCTCCTCCTTAAATTCATTTCAAAACAAAATTCATTATCACCCTTCATATTCAACTTTAAGTATCAGGCCCAAGCCATGTCAGGGGTTACCCTCCCCAGACTGCAACAATCAAAACTCACCGACAACCCAAAACTCCCACCTTTTTCTTGATTTTTAGTAGCCTCCATTAGTTAAATTTCGGGACGAAATTCCCTTAACACGGGGAGACTGTAACATCCCTGATTTTCTGACCCTATTTTAACTAATAAAATAACAACACGACATTGAATCATATACTTGTTCAAACCTACACCTCATTAAATTGATTAGCCGATCATATTTTAATTCAAAGTTTTAGAACTCAAATCACATGGTAACACATCCTAGAGTTAACTCAGTTAGTAATCCCGTTAGGTGTTCTGTTAAATCCTAACCAAGCTAATTCTGTCAAAGCTGAAGTTGCAAGGGCTGATTTTGTAAATAACCAGAAACCCTAGTAGGCACGGTCGCGCCTCATGTTGGCACGGTCGCGCCTCGTCTGACACGGTCGCGTCTATTGTTGTCACGGTCGCGCCTCATCTTGGCACGGTCGTGCCTTGTTTTGGCACGGTCGCGCCTCATGTCTGAGAAAACGTAACTGCAGCTTTAATCGCCCGATCGTTGGTTTCCCGTAACCGATTTCCACTTAATATCTCTTAACAAAACAATTACACTGTCATTTACAACCAATAGTCCCAGAAATCCGATTAGTCTCAGAAAAATAAACCTCCCTCCATTTGAACCGAGATTCTAATATTCTGAAGTGAAGTTTCCTCAATCCATTGCACCATCGATCCTCATTGAAACTCGCGAGTACACTGGTTTAGCCGGAATTGCAGCAGGAGACGCCGGAGACCAAATTCGTCACGCCGAAACTCCTTCCTACCGTAAGCTACCAATCCATCATCGTACAGGGTAATTGAAATCTTCTAAACCTTATATTTATTCTATAGATCAATAGCCCCAATCTAATTTGAGCATTCAATATCAAAATCTACTCGAACCAGAAACCATATTTTCATTCAATATAGTTTAATCGAATCCGGTCCTAAACATGTTTTAAACACAATTAATCTGCACCAAAAGACTTTTAATGACCTTGTGAATGAAAGCCCTATCAATTCTGACACCATCAATATAAGGATCAATCAATTCGTTTCTGTTTTGAAAGAGACACGGTCGCACTAATCATCTAGCGCGGTCGTGCCTCGGGAGACACGGTCGTGTCGACTTCCAGCGCGGTCGTGCCTCCTGCTCAGACCCAGTCATGCTCGTTGGCTAGACTTGGTCGTGCCCCTGAAGCATAGACACGGTCGTGCCTGTACAAGGCACGGTCGTGCCTAGTGATTTGTCTAGCTATGTCCTCTGTTGATCAACACAGTCGCGCCCTGACTAGCGCGGTCGCGCCCGTGACCCGAGCACGATCGTGCCCTGTCTAGGCACGGTCGTGTGTGTTCACAGAATCCTTAAAATTTCTATATTTTTTAAACAATTAGTATTTCAAGTTAATTTTCAAAATAAAAATAGTTGAATTTATAAAAATGCGTATTATCTTTATTTAAAAAGATCAAGTATTTAATCTTAAAATAAATAGAAATTATTTAATTAAAGTTTCAACCTTTAAATTATAAACCCTACACTTAAATGATATTTTAATGTATAAGTTACATTTTATAATAGATGAATAAGGTAATAATTATTTATTTGATTTATAATTAAACAAAAACATTTATTTAGTTATACTTAATTACATCTAATACTTACATTATTCTCATAAACAATAATTAATTAATTTACTTATTTATTTATTCCAAACTCAAACCTTATTCAAAATGTTGTAAAAATATTCATTTCAAATCTTCCGTTTTATATAATACTTCCAAGTACCAATCACTAACTCTATCCAATTCAACCTTAGACTTAGACTTAGACTATTGTGCATTATTAATGCAATATACATTACACTCTAGGTTAACATTGTGCAATACAAGGATCACATTACTATCTAGTATCTCGTGTTAGCTACGCCTTCGAATCATGTGAGTATTTCATAGCCCCTTTTACTCTTTTACATTTTTGGGGTGAAACATGAACTCTATCAAATTACATGTTTATATTTACACAAACAACACAAATACAAATCCTATTTACATTCATGTGTGCAATTTGAGCTTTATGCCCGAGTGCTAGTTGTGCTAACTTTTGTATGTGATTATGTGCAATCATTAACTATTCAAGCCGACGGTTTTCAATGATAGATCTATTGAGTCTGACAAACCCACCCAGGTGCGCGGTGATTGAAACCGACAACACAATTTTTGCATGCTAGTTACAAAGGTTTGATTGTACTTGGTTACACAATAGCTGCTCCCCATAAATGCCTTATTTATCATGTTATGTAAAGGATTTGGTTTACAAATTATATGCTACCTATATACAAACCTGTGTTATACTCACCAACTTTTTAGTTGACCTTATTTTATTCATGTTTCAGGTGCTTTCATATGAGTTTGATCAAGACATGCTACACATAGGCTTTGGACCTAGTTAATCTTAATTTAAAAACAAATTGTATTTCATTATGTACTTTGAATTTGATTCATGTTTGTTTGAATGGAAATGGATTTAACATATTACAATTTAGTCAACCTTGAGCTCATGAACAGTCTACATGTCCCGCCCCGATGATTCCGCCATCGGTCGGGGTGTGACAAAGAGTGCACATTTTCTTCCTATAAAGGAAACGTATTCATCGGATAGATTGGCAGAAATGTATGTGAAGGAAATTGTGTCACATCATGTTGTGCCGGTGACGATTATATAGGATCGTGATACGAGATTTACTTCTCATTTTTGGAAGAAATTCTATGAGGATATGGGGACTATATTAAATCTTAGCACCACTTATCATCCACAAACGGATTTATAAATCCCTGGTGTGCCGACTTCACAGAAATTTGAATGCATGTGGTTACTTGGTGTTAGATTGATGATAATCTAGCTAAACTAAAGGTAAAGAATGGTGATTAACATCCTAGAACCCTTTGATTTTGATTATGACAAGTTAGGATTCATATGGAAAAAATTGGGGGTGTTTGGATTATGATGATAGAATGTTGAATTAGTGATGATTAAGTGTTTATATGGTGTTAGACACTTGAATTAACACCAAATTAACCTAATGATAATTATTAAATGAAATATTAGTGTCAAGGAATTGGAAAGGAAACTTAAGTAGGTGAATTTGGATTGAAAGAGGGTTTTTGGTTATGGGAATAACCTAAACGGGTCAGTTTGGGTTGGAAATGAGAAATTGGGTTGTAAATCCAATTATAATGTGATTTTTCATGTATGATTAGATTACTAAACTAGGTGTATATGTTTAGGTAATCAAATTGTGAACCGAAACGGTAGTGCGGGATCTTCTAACCCGAAAGGTAAGTGCCTTCGCACTTACTTAGTATTGATGATAAAGGGTGATACATGTGTTATGTGTGCATACTATGTTGTTGAAATGAATGTGTATGAACTAGTATGTGTAAATGAATGAATGTAGTTATAGTTGTAATATTATAATGGATATGGGTAAATGAATGAATGTAGTTATAGTTGTAATAGTATAATCGATATGTGTAAATGAGGTTATGGTTTAAATACCAAAATTGAAATCAGGTTATGATCTAAGTATCATAATGGAAATGAGGTTACGGTTTAAATACCATAATGGAAATGAGGTTATGGTCTAAGTACCATAATGGAAATGAGATATGAGGTTATGATCTAAGTATCATAATGGAAATAAGGTTATGGCCTACGTGCCATAATGGAAATGGAAATATGTTAATTATGATTGACAAATGAAAAGAATGGAACTTGTAAGGTGAAATGCAAGTTATTTGTAGCCTAATGACAAATTGGGTGCAAACGGGTCAAATGGGTGAATGGGTGAAAACAAGTTGTAATTACTTGTTTGATATGTTTATCTTCATTACTAATGGTGATATGTTTATGTGGTTATGTAGGAAAAGCTCCGGTGTAGTTAAAGTCAAGTCCGAGGCGTTGGCGGATTCTCGTATGTAAAAATGATGTTTTTGGGATGTAAATTGAAATCCTTGAAAGGGATGTAATTTGAAGCAAGGATTGGAGTTTTGATGTGTGAAATGGATGTGTGAATATTTTGAATTAAAACCCAGGTGTTTGGGATATTTTTGTGTCTTGTGAAATGGTGAAAATTGGAAAATTTTGGTTAAGTATGGAACTGGACAGAAAAACCAAACTTTCTGTTTACTGAAGGTCTTCGCGCCACATGAAGAATGGGTGAGGGTTCTTCGCGCCACACGAAGAACCATTCTCCCGGACTTGGTTTTCAGGACTCCCTCGTGCCACGCGAAGGGATGTCCCCTGATGTTCGCGACACGCGAAGGGTAAAAAAATTAATAAAATAAAAAAAAGTTCTTGGGATAAATGCTTATGCGCGTTTAAATGTTTTATTAATTGGTGTTTCAATTAAGGGTGTTACAAAAACTATTTGATTTTCTGGTTAAAGCGAAGATTCCAGCTTCTGGATGCCTGCTTTAATCCCTAAAGGGATTTATTCAACTTGCATACCTTATTAGGATTCTCTGGATCTTCAAAACCTTCCGGTTGAACCATATAGACATCTTCAGTAAGACGTCCAATTAGGAACGCGGTTTTGACATCCATTTGCCATTTCTCGTAGTCATAATACGTGGCAATGGCAAGCAAGATCCTAATAGACTTAAGCATGGCTACAGGCGAGAAAGTTTCATCATAATCAATTCCTTAAGTCTAAGTAAAACATTTCGCTACTAGTTTTGCTTTGAAGGTTTTCACATTCCCATCCATGTCGATTTTCCTTTTGAATCCACTTGCTTCCTACTATCCGACTCTCGGGAGGAAGATCAACCAAGTCCCACACATGGTTGTCGTGCATGGATTAGATTTCAGCATCCATGGCTTCAAGCCACTTCTTAGATTCTAAATTTAAGATTGCAGATTTGTAACTAGTGGGCTCTGCCTGATCATATATCAAGACATCATCAATCTGGTGAATCCCGATATACACGTCGGGTTCATGACGATCTCTAGTACTTCTGTGAATAGTTTGTGTCACAACTGGATCTTGAACATTTCCAGATTCAGTTTCAGCAGTCTCATGCTGAATGACAGGTTCAGATTGTGGTTCTTGGATCTTATCCATATCCACACGGTTGTCTCCAATCCCTCTCACAAGTAGTTCTTTCTCCAAGAAAGTAGCTCTGTGTTTAATGAAAACACGATTTTCAGCTGGATTGTAGAAGTAGTAACCAATTGTTATAGGGTATCCGACGAAAACAACTTTATCTCCACAGGGATTTAGTTTATCCGTAGATTCACTTGTAACATATGCGTTACATCCCCAAACCCTAAGGTAGGACACTTTGGGTTTTTCCCCATGCCAAATCTCATAAGGTGTCTTGTCCACCTTCTTAGTAGGAGCTGGATTTATGATTCTTGTGGCAGTCTCAAGAGCAAAACTCCAGAAGGAGTGTGGGAGGTTTGTACGACACATCATAGACCGAACCATATCTAATAGAGTTCGATTTCTCCTTTCGGATACACAGTTAAGTTGAGGTGTTCCTGGTAGAGTCAGCTGAGAAATGATCCCACATTTCTTTAGATGTTCGTCAAACTCTTGACTAAGATATTCACCACCTCGATCAGATCGAAGCATCTTAATCGTTTTACCAAGTTGATTTTGTACTTCGTTCTAGTATTGTTTGAACATTTCAAACGTTTCATGTTTATGCTTCATAGGATAAACATAACCATATCTACTGAAATCATCAGTAAATGTCACGAAGTATCTTTCTCCACTTCTGGTCATAGTTCTGAATGGAACACATACATCAGTATGTACAAGTCCCAACAGATCCTTAGCCCTTTGACCGATACCGAAAAAAGGAGCTTTGGTTAGCTTTCCACTTAAACATGATTCGCAATCATCAAATGACTCTTGACCTGTAGAATTCAGAATTCCGGTGGTCTGGAGTTTCTTCATACGATTCTTGTTTATGTGTCCAAGCCTACAATGCCATAGATACGTATCATTGAAATCATATTTCGTACGTTTGGAGGAGACATTAAGTATAGTGTTATTATCATGGACTTCTATCTAATAGATTCCATTGTGAGGCTTTGCAGAAAAAGTAGAACTAACCATTCAAATATGCATAAATGAAATCATTGTCAAAAGTATAAATAAATCCTTGTTCTCGCAAAGCAGAAACTGAAACAATATTCCTAGTCAAATTAGGAATAAAATAAACATTGTTCAAAACAAGTTCTAATCCAGAAGGAAGTAAAGTGTATATTCTCCTACAGCCTTCATAGCAACCTTTTGTCCATTTCCCACATGAAGCTCCAGGTCACCTTGCTTCAGTCTCTTAACCTTCCTTAGTCCCTACAAATCATTACAAATGTGATAACCACATCTAGTGTCAAACACCCAATATTTTCTAGACAGAGAGAAGATCTCGATAATAAACATTCCTGCGGACTGTCCTCTAGCAGACCTCTTCTGCTTCATCTCGGCCAGATATTTTGGGCAATTCCTCTTCCAGTGTCTGGTTTCATCACAATGAAAACACTTAACATTCTTTAGAGGTTTCTTGGCAACAGCTTTGCCTTTGCCTTTGCCCTTGCTCTTGGATCTTTTCCTGCCCTTTCCCTTGGCTTCAGATTTCCTGACTCAACATTCTTTGATCATTAGCACTGAACCAGACTTAGCAGGAGTTGGTATATTCATCTCAGCAGTCTTTAGCATCATATGCAACTCCGGGATGGTCTTGTCCGAAGCATTCATATTGTAATTCAGAGTGAACTGATCATATGATTTTGGCAGTAAGTTGTGGATTATATACCCGGCCAATTCATTGCTTAAGGGGGATTCAAGACGTGCTAGGTGATCAATATATCCTTTCATTTTTAGCACATGGGTACTGACAGGAGAACCTTCTTGCATTCGACAGCTTATAAGTGATCTCATCATCTCGAAGCATTCATGACGGGCCTGCTGCTGGAACATTTCCTGCAATTGCCTAATCATGTCATATGCAGGCATGTCCACCGGATTCTTTTGAAGTTCTGGTATCATGGACGGCAGTATCAAGCAAGAGACCTTGATAGAGTCATCAACATGCTTATGCCAGGTCTTACGGGCATGGCCCGTAGTAGCAGTTGGTTCTTCCGGGATTGGTTCCTCGAGAACATACAGCTTGTTCTCAGCCTTTATAACAATTGTCAAGTTTCGGTACCAGTCCATGAAGTTGGAATTATCAAGCTTATCCTTCTCAAGGATGGATTTCAGGGAGAATGAGGAATTTGTAGTTGATTCGTTAGACATCTACAAAATTCAAAAATAAGTTTTAGTATTTTCATGCTTGGATTTCCTAATAAAATTTTATGACCCAATTGCAAAAATTTATATAATTAGGAATGAGATCCCGATTCCCCATGTCTTAGTGAATGGCTGAGCACTCTTCACTAGCATAGCTAGACGGGTAGGTAAATATTACCAATTGTATCAACTGTATAATTCTTGGTTTGAGGGGCATGACGAGTACTGTCAAGCCTTGGATACGTTTTTCCCTCAAATTGCACACATGAATGTAGGGTGGAATTGTATTGTGTAGTTTGCAAACATTGTATATTTGTATTCATGTTCCACACCAAAAATGTAAATAGTGTAAAAAGGGGCTATGTAAACTCACTTGATTCAAAAGGCGTAGCTAACACGAGAGACTAGATAGTAATATAATCCTTGTAATGCACAATGTTAACCTAGATTGGAATGTATATTGAATTAATAGTGTGCACAAAAGTTTATGTCTAAGTCTAGGGTTGAATTGGACGTGTGTATAAAGTTAGTGGTTTGTTCTTGGAAGGTATTGCATAAAATGAAAGGTTTGAAATGGATATTTTTAGAACATTTTGATCAAAGTTTGAGTTTGAATAACTAAATAAATAATTTACAAAATTATTATTTATTTACTTAGTTATAAAAATAATGTAGGTATTAGTGGTAATTAAGTATAACTTAAATAAATAATTCTTAAATATAAATTAAATAAATAATTTTTACCTTATTTATTTATTTATAAAATATGTAACCTAGTCTTTTAGTTATAAAAATGTATCGGGTGTTTTATATTAATTATAATTTAATAATTAACTTTTATTAATCTATTTTTATAAATATGTGTAAATATAGTTTTGTAAATTTAAATGTATAACTTCTATTTATTTTAGAAATAGGCATTTGATCTTTTTAAATAAGGTTAATATAAATTTTTATAAAATCAATTATTTTTATTTAAAAATTCATTTGGAATGCTTATTGATTTTAAAATATAAATTTTAGTATTCTGTCAAGATTTTCTCACACACATGACCGTGCTTGGGACAAGGCACGATCGTGCTAGGACCACGGGCGCAACTGTGCTAGTCAGTGCGCGACCGTGTTATCAAACAGAAGGCATAACTAAGCTGTTCACTAGGCACGACCGTGTCTGGGCCAGGCAAGACCGTGTCTAGGGTTCCGAGGCACGACCAAGTCTAGCCAAGGGTCACTACCGGGTCTGAGTGCGTGAGGCACGATCGCACTGGTATTGGCACGACCATGTCTCATGAAGCACGACCGCGCTAGGAGATTAGCGCGACCGTGTCTGCTCCAAAACAAAAACGAATTGCTTAAATCTTATAATGTTAATGTTGGAAATCATAGGGCTTTCACCCATTAGGTTATTACGAGTCTTTTTGTATAGTTTAATTGTATTTAAAACATCTCCTAAGTAGTATTCGATTAACCCATTTTAGAATGAACCCTAGATTCGGGTTCGTGTTAAATTGGCTATTGTAAGCCCAAATTAAGTTGGGGCTTTTGATCTATGGACTAAAACGAAAGTGTAGGAGGTTTCAATTACCCGAAAAGACGATGAATCGATAGCGTACGGTAGAGGTGAGTTCCGGCGACGACGGGTTTGACCTCCAGCGTCTTCTGCTGCAATTCCGACTACTTCAATGTTTTCGGGAGCTTCAGAGAGGATCGATAATGTGTTTGCTTGGGAGGATTGCAATCAAAATGGAGGAATTGTTGGTCTCATGAAAGGGTTTGACATTTTTTAGGCGAATCGATTTAATTGGATTTACTTGTTGTAATTTCGGTGATTGAAAAACTTAATTGTGCTCGTTAATAGTATTAACATGTGTAATGGTTACGAATTCGAACGTCCCTGTGATTAAAGGCTGCATTTACGTTTCAACTGATAAGAGGCGCGACCGTGCCCATATGAGGCGCGACCGTGCTAAGGCACCGGGCGCGACCGTTCCAAAGCAAGACGCGCGACCGTGCCATAGCATTTGGCGCGACCGTGCCTATTAGGGTTTCTTGTTAGTTTATAAAACTAGTCCTTGCAAATTTCAGTTTTGATAGATTTGTATAAATATGAACTTATGTAGGACTTAATAGGATGTACTCGTGTAAAATTTACGGATTTGCATTGAAACATAGTATTTAATTGTTGATACGAATAGAACAAATCAGTGTACTAGAATTGGGTTTGAAATTTATCACATTGAACTGAAATACAGATAATGAAAATCAGAATTGTTACAGTATCCCCATGTTGAGGGAATTTCGTCCCGAAATTTAGCTAGTGGAGGCGACGGCATTAGTGAAGAGATGGGGGTACTTGAGCTTCATTTGGTCCTCTCGTTCCCAAGTGAAGTCAGGACCACGTTTAGACTCCCAAAGAACTTTGACAATAGGAATACAGCGTCGCTTGAGCTGCTTGATCTCACGATCCATGATTTCTACCGGTCTCTCAACGAAGTGCATCGTTTCGTCAATGCGCACGTCGTCAAGAGGTATATGGAGGTTTTCATCAACAAGGCATTTCTTCAGATTAGACACATGAAATGTAGGATGCACATTGCCAAGTGATGGAGGTAACTCGAGTTTGTATGCCACTTTCCCAATCCTTTCAAGGATCTTGAATGGACCCACATAGCGAGGTGCTAGCTTGCCTTTCTTTCCAAAACGGATCACACCCTTCCACGGAGAAACCTTTAGAAGAACAAAGTCACCGGCTTGGAATTCCAAGAGTTTTCGTCGTTTGTCGGCATAGCTCTTTTGCCGACTTCTCGCTACTCGAATGTTGTCACGGATTTGGATAATCTTGTCGGATGTTTCTTGAATTAGCTCCGGACCGGTGATTTGTGCTTCACCAATCTCGTTCCAACAGATAGGAAAATGACACTTGCGACCATATAGAGCTTCAAATGGAGCCATGTTGATACTCGTGTGGTAGCTATTATTGTAAGAGAACTCGATTAGGGATAGATGTGAATCCCAATTGCCACCAAAATCAATTACACAAGCTCTAAGCATATCCTTAAGAGTTTGGATTGTTTGCTCGGTCTGACCATCAGTTTAGGGATGGTAGGCCGTGCTCAAATCCAATCGTGTACCAAGAGCAGTTTGGAGAGATTGCCAAAAACGAGAGGTGAACCGAGCATCTCTATCGATATTATGTTTAAGGGAACACCGTGACGGCTCACAATTTCTTCAATGTAAATTCGGGCCAATTTCTCAACTCGATAGTCTTCACGAATAGGCAAGAAATGAGCAGATTTGGTGAGTCGGTCAATGATCACCCAAATGCTATCATAACCACTTGAGGTGCGAGGGAGTTTGGTAATGAAATCCATAGCTAAGTTCTCCCATTTCCACACGGGAATTTCCGGTTGTTCGAGTAAGCCGGAAGGACGTTGATGTTCGGCTTTGACTTTGGAGCAAGTTAGACATTTGGCAACATAGAGAGCAATGTCTTTCTTCATACCGGGCCACCAATATTATTGGCGAAGATCTTGGTACATTTTATCCGCACCAGGATGAATAGAATAACGAGTCTTGTGAGCCTCGTTCATGAGAAATGTACGGAGATCATCGCGATCGGGAACCCAAATACGGTTCAAGTAATAAAGTAAGCCATTGGGTTTTGATTCAAGCTGAAGTTCAACACCACACGACATTTCCTCGTACATGTTACCCTCGGTGACTAAGACGTGTTGAGCTTCTAAGATGCGATTTTGAATGTCGGTTTGAATTCGGACACATTGAAGCATGACATGGTCCTTTCGACTCAAAGCGTCGGCTACAACATTCGCTTTGCCAGGATGGTAACGAATCTCGCAGTCATAGTCGTTAAGGAGTTCAACCCACGTCGTTGCCTCATATTGAGTTCTTTTTGGTTGAAAATGTGTTGAAGACTTTTGTGGTCGGTGAACACCACACATTTTATGCCATAGAGGTAATTTCTCCAAATCTTCAATGCGAATACGACCGCACCCAACTCGAGAATGTGTGTCGTATAATTCTTCTCGTGAATCTTGAGTTGTCTTTATGCATAAGCGATTACTTTGCCTCGTTCCATGAGGACACAACCGAGACCTTGGTTAGAAGCATCACAGTAGACAACTAGATCATCATTCCCATCAGGGAGAGTCAAAATAGGAGCATTGCACAACTTTTGCTTGAGAGTTTGAAAAGCTTCTTCTTGTTTTGGTCCCCATTCATAAGTTTTACCCTTGTTGGTCAAAGCGGTAAGAGGGACAGCAATCTAAGAGAAATTTGAGATGAAACGACAATAATATCCCGCAAGACCAAGAAATGAACGAACTTCGGTGGGGGTCTTCGAGGCATTCCAATTCTTAATAGCTTCTAGGGTCAACATGAATTCCCTTTTCGTTGACGATATGACCAAGAAATTGAACTTCCTTTATCCAAAATTCACATTTGGAGAATTTGGCTTAGAGTTGTTCCTTCCTCAAGAGGTCCAAAACCAGTCTAAGGTGTTGCTCATGGTCGGCTTTAGTCTTGGAGTAGATTAAGATATCATCAATGAAGAAGATCACGAATTTATCAAGGTACGGTTTGCACAAACGATTCATGAGGTCCATGAAAACTGCGGGTGCATTGGTTAGTCCAAAAGGCATGACCATGAACTCGTAGTGACCATACCTTGTTCGGAAGGCAGTCTTTGGAATATCTTCCTCTTGTACACGGAGTTGGTGATAACCAGATCGAAGATCAATCTTCGAGAAGCAAGTAGAACCTTGAAGTTGATCAAAGAGATCATCAATTCTAGGCAAGGGATAACGGTTCTTGATGGTAAGCTTGTTGAGTTCGCGGTAGTCAATACACATGCGGAATGATCCATCCTTCTTCTTGACGAATAAGACGGGTTCACCCCACGGTGAATGACTTGGACGAATGAAGCCCTTGTCGGAGAGCTCTTGGAGTTGACTTGCAAGTTCTTGCATTTCAGAAGGTGCAAGATGGTAAGGAGCTCTAGCCACGGGGTTAGCTCCGGGTATAAGGTCAATGCGAAATTCTACTTGTCGAACGGGTGGGAGACCGGATAGATCTTCAGGAAATACTTCGAAAAAATCCCGAATGATGGGAATGCCTTGGATACTCTTCTCTTTGACATCCTTTTGAACAACATGAGCTAAGAAGGCTACGTACTTCTTTCGTAAGTACTTTTGGGCGGTAGTGCATGACATTAACTTGAGTCCTTTGCAAGGCTTTTCACCAAAGACTCTTAACGTTTCTCCCGACGGTAGAGGTATTCGGATGCACTTCTCGAAACAGATGACTTCGGCATGATGATTTGATATCCAATCCATGCCTATGATGATATCAAAACTTCCTAGTGGCATTGGTACAAGGTTGATTGGAAATGTATGATCATTAAGTTCTAGTGAGCAGTCATGAATAACAGAGTCAATTGTAAGGGAGTCACCATTTGCTACTTCGACGGTGAAGGTTTTCTTTAATTGGGATCGTGTCTTTGCAAGTAAGGGTTCAAAGTTAAGTGATACAAAACTTTTATCGGTACCGATATCAAATAAAATGGAGGCATATTGACTATTAACAAGGAACGTACCGTTGACCACATCATTGTTGGCTTGAGCTTCATTGGCGTTTATGTTGAAAGCACGCCCACGAGCTCCGCCTTGTCTAGCATTGATGAACCTTGGGCACTGGTCACGAAAATGATTTGGGTTACCACATTCATAACAAACACGCCCATTTGCAATAGCGGGAACACCTTGATTTACCACTTGTGGGTTGATTCGGTTTGGTGGGTTGACTTGGCCTGCAAGTGCTTTGGCTCTACAAACATTGACTGTATGGCCATATTTCCCACAGTGAGTGCAAAGGCGACATGGAATGTTTTGGAGATGGTGATAGTTGCATGTGGCACAGAGTGGGTAGATCCCAACATATGGCACAGAGTGGGTAGATCCCAACATATGGCTTTTTGGCTGGTGCTTGAACCATAGGCGCAGCTTGGTTAACAGGGATAGCAGGAGTGACCATAGCATAGTTTCTAGCCTTTCTTTTCTTATTATTACGGGAGGGTTCAGTTGTGGCTTCTTTGATGTGTGTGGGAGGGGTTGTGGTGTCGGGAACTTTCTTGGTGCCTTTTCTAGTCAGAGTTCCCGCTTTCACATGGTTGTCGGTTAATGTAGCAGATAAGCGGATAGCATCTTTGAGTGTTGCGGGATTTCTCCCTAAGACAGTATCTTGAATTTGCCTAGGTAATCCACCAATATACTTCTCAATGCAGCGGGATAAAGGTGTGACCATATGGGGCACAAGGAGACTCAACTCATGGAACTGAGTTGTATAAGCTAGACTTTCACCACCATCTTGGGCAAGATCCCAAAACTCGGCTTCCAGTTTCTTTACCTCATTTCGAGGACAAAATTCTTCGGTCATTAGCCTTTTAACCTCATCCCAAGGTAAGGCCATTGCTACTTCCATGCCTCTAGTTCTCTTTTCCCCATTCCACCACGTGAGTGCCCGTTTTTGTAAGACATTTGTGGCATGACGAACACGAAGGTTATCGGGGCAGTCACTATTGAGGAAGGTATTCTCAATACTTTTGAACCATTGAAGAAGTCCTGTGGCTCCCTCGGTACCATAGAACTTAAGAGGATTACACGAATTGAAGTACTTGAAGGTGCATTACGGTGGGTTGGCACCACCACCACCATTAGTTCCATGGGTACCATTAATGGCTCCATTAGCTTGGGTGAGTTGAGTTACAAGTTGTGCAAGGATAGCAGCAATGTCGGTGTTGTTGTTGGTCATGGGAGCACGACGGGGAGGCTTCTACAGAATTGCACAACACAAGAAAAGATGTAAGAACTTATGAAAGTTATTTGGATTTAAAAGGATAAGATAGCAAATAAAATAGTTAATCATACTTTGGATTGTACTCAAATAGTGATATAATCACTTGAATACTATGACACATTAAGGTTAATTAAACTCATATAATTTTCAAGGAGACATGCTTTAGCCTATAAGTAAACACTCATCCCGGGAATTCCTAGGAAAGCATACGGGTCCCTCGGTTGATTGGGATTTATGCGAAATGCTTTCCTAGACAGAAAACCCAAAATACAGGTGTCACTCTTCCAGATTGCACGTGTCCTCAAATAATTAACAAAGTTTAAAAGCCTTAACGAGGAAATAAAGAAATTTTTTGTTATAGATTTAGATCCATGAATTTTCCACATGCTAAGAAGATGATAATAGAGGAGTAGGTAAGAATATTATGAGGTTCTAGGGTATAGGTAGGGATATTGTTTATTTAATTATTATTTAAGTATATCTTAATAAGTCATGAATTTTTAACAAGTAAGACATCAAAACGAAATAATAACTAATCATAGTAAGCATGTAACACATAGCATGTAGCACATATCACATAATCATGAAGCATGGCATAAGTGGGTGTCCTAAAGTTATAGTCTAGGTCAAGGGTGTCTAATAACCTAGTTCCCTATAACCAAGGCTCTGATACCAATTTGTCACACCCCAACCGACGGCGGAAACGTCGGAGCGGGACATGTAGACTATTCATGAGCACAAGGTTGACTAAATTGAAATATATTAATCATTCAAATTCATTTCAAGTATTCAAGATAAAACCAAATCAAACCAAGTACATAAAATGAAATACATAATCCTTTATTTAAAATTATCTAGGTCCAAAAATTAAGTGTAGCAAGTCTTGATCAAAATCACACATTAGTACCTGAAACATGAATAAAATAAGGTCAACTAAAAAGTTTGTGAGCATACACAGGTTTGTATATAGATAGCATATAGATTATGAATAAACAAATCCTTACATAACATGACAAAATAAGGCATTTATGGAGAGTAGCTATTGTGTAACCAAAGTACAATCAAACCTTTGTAACTAGCATGCAAAATTGTGTTGTCGGTAACAATCACCCTAATCTTGTCAGACTCAATAGATCTATCATTGTTAACCGTCGGCTTGTATAGTTAATGATTGCACATGTAAATTGTACACAAAATGTAGTTAACACACCTAGTACTTAAACATAAGGCTCAAATTGCACACATGAATGTAGGGTGGAATTGTATTGTGTAGTTTGCAAACATTGTATATTTGTATTCATGTTCCACCCCAAAAATGTAAATAGTGTAAAAAGGGGCTATGTAAACTCACTTGACTCAAAAGGCGTAGCTAACACGAGAGACTAGATAGTAATATGATCCTTGTAATGCACAACGTTAACCTAGATTGGAATGTATATTGAATTAATAGTGTGCACAATAGTCTATGTCTAAGTCTAGGGTTGAATTGGACGTGTGTATAAAGTTAGTGGTTTGTTCTTGGAAGGTATTGCATAAAATGAAAGGTTTGAAATGGATATTTTTAGAACATTTTGATCAAAGTTTGAGTTTGAATAACTAAATAAATAATTTACAAAATTATGATTTATTTACTTAGTTATAAAAATAATTTAGGTATTAGTGGTAATTAAGTATAACTTAAATAAATAATTCTTAAATATAAATTAAATAAATAATTTTTACCTTATTTATTTATGTATAAAATATGTAACCTAGTCTTTTAATTATAAAAATATATTGGGTGTTTTATATTAATTATAATTTAATAATTAACTTTTGTTAATCTATTTTTATAAATATGTGTAAATATAGTTTTGTAGATTTAAATGTATAACTTTTATTTATTTTAGAAATAGGCATTTGATCTTTTTAAATAAGGTTAATATAATTTTTTATAAAATCAATTATTTTTATTTAAAAATTCATTTGGAATGCTTATTGATTTTAAAATATAAATTTTAGTATTCTGTCAAGATTTTCTCACACACACAACCGTGCTTGGGACAAGGCACGATCGTGCTAGGACCACGGGCGCGACCGTGCTAGTCAGGGCGCGACCGTGCTAGTCAGGGCGCGACCGTGTTGATCAAACAGAAGGCATAACTAAGTTGTTCACTAGGCACGACCGTGTCTGGGTCAGGCACGACCGTGTCTAGGGTTCCGAGGCACGACCAAGTCTAGCCAAGGGGCACGACCGGGTCTGAGTGCGTGAGGCACGATTGCGCTGGTATTGGCACGACCGTGTCTCATGAAGCACGACCGCGCTAGGAGATTAGCGCGACCGTGTCTGCTCCAAAACAGAAACGAATTGCTTAAATCTTATGATGTTAATGTTGGAAATCATAGGGCTTTCACCCATTTGGTTATTACGAGTCTTTTTGTATAGTTTAATTGTATTTAGAACATCTCCAAAGTAGTATTCGATTAACCCATTTTAGAATGAACACTAGATTCGGGTTCGTGTTAAATTGGCTATTGTAAGCCCAAATTAAGTTGGGGCTTTTGATCTATGGACTAAAACAAAAGTGTAGGAGGTTTCAATTACCCGAAAAGACGATGAATCAATAGCGTACGGTAGAGGTGAGTTCCAGCGACGACGGGTTTGACCTCCGGCGTCTTCTGCTGCAATTCCGACTACTTCAATGTTTTCGGGAGATTCAGAGAGGATCGATAATGTGTTTGCTTGGGAGGATTGCAATCAAAATGGAGGAATTGTTAGTCTCATGAAAGGGTTTGACCTTTTTGAGGCGAATCGATTTAATTGGATTTACTTGTTGTAATTTCGGTGATTGAAAAACTTAATTGTGCTCGTTAATAGTATTAACGTGTGTAATGGTTACGAATTCGAACGTCCCTGTGATTAAAGGCTGCATTTACGTTTCAACTGATGAGAGGCGCGACCGTGCCAAGGCACCGGGCGCGACTGTTCCAAAGCAAGGCGCGCGACCGTGCCATAGCACTTGGCGCGACCATGCCAGAACGAGCGCGACCGTGCCTATTAGGGTTTCTGGTTAGTTTATAAAACCAGTCCTTGCAAATTTCAGTTTTGATAGATTTGTATAAATATGAACTTATGTAGGACTTAATAGGATGTACTCGTGTAAAATTTGCGGATTTGCATTGAAACAAAGTATTTAATTGTTGATACGAATAGAACAAATCAGTGTACTAGAATTGGGTTTGAAATGTATCACATTGAACTGAAATACATTTTTCAATAGAACAGAAATATCGATTTTATATTGGGATTTCTTTACTGTTTTTCAATATTACCGTTTCAGGTCAAAAACATTTTGGCCGACGAGTAGCATGATACAAGTCGCGCAATTTTAGTAAACCAATTTTACTAATTAGTTCGTGAAACACTTTCAACACTCGACAAGATCCAATTTTATATACCCTATTTTTCTAAATTGGTCATTTGTCGCGAACTTATTTTAAACTAATCAACTCTTTAATTAATTTAAAATGTGTCAAAAGTTTTATTAAAAGTTTTGCGGTTTAATTTTTATCCTAAACAATTATATCACAACCACAAAAATAAATAAAATACAGAATCGAGCAACTAGAAAAATTGTCCGGTTTCGTTCGAGCCATCAAATGAACAACCGGATTGTTCTAAGGGATAACAAAATAATAAATCTGCTATCTCTCACTTAGTCCAAGATCTCCATCTTTAAACCTGTCTTTGTCCGCCTTGGTCTTCAAGTCTTCGTCTCTTTATGGTTACAATACTTATTTACAAATACATTAAAAATAAATAAATAAACAAAACCCTAAATATTACATCAGGGTTCCAAATAACCCATAAAAAAAATACAAAGATAACAACCAATCAACAAACAACACAACCACAGGTCTCTAGTGCTCGATTCATTCAACACAATCATAAGAAACGAAAAAGGCTCGATCTTTTGTCACACAAAAGTTTTGACAAATAAAACAATAGATCGATTTAAAAAATAAATATGTCTAAACGCGAATAAAGGTGGCTCTGATACCACTGTTGGGAATCATGGTACCAGTTTTAACTTTTAAAACATTAATTATTTAATACCTTTTTAAATAAATAAATCAGATATATTTTCGCGAAAGCGATTTATTAATACCATTGCCAGATCAGATCTGGATTTCTTTCAGTGATCCGATTAAACATGTATAAACAATATTAAATAACCAACCATAGGGTGTTTAGATTATTCCTTTGACGATAACCAGATCTGTAACACTTTAGTTCAACGAACGTCACGCTAGATGACACGTACACGAAAACCTGCAGCAAATCATCACACGAGATGCTTGAAGGGGTGAGGCCGATCACGACGGGGATGTCGGTGGTCCGACAGGTTTGTGACGGTGGTGGCGGCCCTTGGTGGCGTCGGCCGGAAACGAGAGGAGGGGGATGGGGGCCGATTTTAGGTTTGTGGGATTAGAGTTAGGGTTTTAATTATAATATTATATTTATAGATATTATATTTACACACTGGTCCCATGGTATTAATACTTAATACCCTAGTAATAATTAACCTTTAATTATTAAACCATGTAATTAGTAACTGCGTATAATTAGTAAAAACATAATCCTTAAATGTTTAACTGATTAAACATTCATTCCCCGCAAATAACTAATTAATCAGATAATTAATTATCCCAATCTCCGACAAATATTTCTCTAAATATTTACTCACCGTTTATTGTTTCCGTCTTTCGTTAATAATATTTAACAATTAAATATTATATATTTTCTTCGTTGTCTAAGGTGTAACTCTTTGGATCGTACCTTAATAGTAAAGTTGACTTAATTGACGTTCGGACATCATATATTCAACAGCTTCTTGCATTAAGATACAACAAGTTAGTCAGGTTTTGCTTCGACTAAAAGATGAAGATGGGAAGATAAGTCAGAGATGAAGACGGTTAAAGATTGAAGACAATCCAAAGCTCCTGTTAAGGGGAAGTTTGTTGAAGCATTTCTGTGTGACAAACACTCTGTAAATTGTCTCTGCTTTGGTAATGTTCTCTATAATTGTATTTTTTTTATTTCAGTATTTGATTGTAATGTTTTATCGAGTTGAAATCGTGTATGTATTTGGTCTTGTAAATGTCGTTTGTTTGGTCTTGTAAATGTCGTTTGTGTAAACGACTAAGTGTTATGCGTACTTGGTCAAGTGCGCAGGAAGTATAACCTGTGTACTTAGCAAGTACGCATGAACAAGTCTTGCGTACTTGCTAAGTACGCATGAAGGTTTTCTTGCGCACTTGATAAGTACGCAGGTAACTGGTCTGTTAGTATATATAGCTGATGTTGTGCAAAACACTCATCTTTTTCCTATTGTTTTAATGTGTTTTGATTAGTTTTATAATCGTTTTGAGTCGTTTTTGTATACTATTGAGTCGTTGATTTTTTACAGGTGCTCGAGTTGAATACAAGTGAAAACCCGAAGAAACCGAGCACGAGAATGAAGCCCAAAGTTCAAAAGTCAAAAATAGTGAAAAACAGTCCTTCACGGTACGCGAAGGAGGCAACAAGATCCCTCGCGGTAAGTGAGGGAAAGAAAATACGGGCGTGACTAATTTGTCTCTCGTGGACCAACCTCTCGCGGTATGCGAGAGGCCCGTAGATCCGCAAAAAGCCCTAATCGACTTTTAACAGGAAGTTCAAGGGAGTTCAATTGTATTGCCGTCCAGAGGAAGTTCAAGGGCGATTTTGGGGCTAGAGAAGGCAATTGAAGTACAAGATTGGAGCTTTCGAATCCGGGTTCGTTAGAATTAGCGTATTCGGTTTCAAGTTTTTATTTTTATCATTGATTGTTTGTGTTTGAACCATGTTCTTGTTTGATACTTCTGTTCTAGTTGTTTTGAGCATGATCTTTGGCTAAAACCTTGGTACTGCCTAGGTCACATGATGATTGCTTGTTAAAGTTACGGTTTTTATCGGTTTTGGATATTAATTGACGGTTTATTGATTCTATAAAAGATCTTATGATAATGAATATGATGAATATGTGTGCTCTGATTTGATGTGTGATTGATTATAACTCCGTTTGCTAGTTGTGTTCTAGTTGTTTTGAGCATGATCTATGGCTAAAAGCTTGGAACAAACCGATTAGAAACAAAACTAATAAAAATCAAACTGATACCTTGAATCTTGATATCTTGACAGCCTTCGAAGAGCATTCAAGCTCTGATACCAATTGTAAGTCCCAAAATGCCTTGTGGATCTTCAATATCAATGTCAAACAACATGCACAACTAACGGAAATCGTTGTGTACGAATGTTTTAAGAACAAGAACTCACACAGATTCAAACAAAGTAATATGTCTGATTATTATCAATAAGAACCGATTACAATTGAGAGAAAAACTAAACTCGAACGGCTAACCACAAGTCTAACCCTACAACTATGAGCATACATGTATTTATATATAATAATAAAGCCCATACAAATAGTAGAGTTCTTGGTCGGCCCAAGTCTCAAAGCCATGAACTCCAAGTTCACGATTTTACACCTAAACCCGAATAAACTCCTATTCGGTAACACCAGCATTTATTTGATACGTCAACCTCACATATATAGATGCTACAGAACACATGAAGGTGTTTAAACATCTCATGCGATACATAAAGGGAACAATGGAATTTGGGATAGAAAACTACAAAGGTGGCAGCAAGATTTTGTAGGGGTTCTACATTAGCAGCTTTAATACTTATGTTGATGATGGGAAAAGTACAACGGGAACGGTATTTTACTTCGGGAAATCACCGATCTCATGGAATACCCAAAAACAGATCACCGTAGCTTATCCTTGTGTGAATCAAAGTTCATGACAGCCACTTCAGCTGCATGTCAAACTTTGTGGTTGCAGGGTTTACTCGAAGACATGACCGGTTGGAAGCAAGAAAATGTTATTGATGGTAGACAATAAATCAACAATTGCCCTAATAAAGAATCTCGTGTTTCGTGGTTGTAGCAAACACATAAGCACAAGGTATCATTTCATAAGAGAATGCATGGAGAATCAACATATAAACATTGAGCATGTAAGAGGAGAAGAACAAAACTCTACCAAGGATCAAGTTTGAAGAAATGCAAGACTTATTGGGGGGTAAAAATCTCACAGCTCGTGATTGAAATTAAGGGCGAGAATGTTGGATAATATCGATCCATAAGAAAAATTTTAGGATATAAAATCGTTGGTGTTATTATTGCATTAATTCTGATTACCAAAACTTTAGACATGTCTCAATATCATATTTTTACACACCCGTCATGGATTTGTGCCACAAGAACTTGCTGGTTGGCAGAGGGTACACTCATAGGCCAGAACCGGTTAACAACCTCAACGATCCTTATAGAAAATGTTATTTTGGTTCAACATAGGCTAACAAAACAAAGGCGGCAAATCCAATGCATATTTACACTTAAAAACCAAGCAAAGTCTAGGTGCATATATTTACAATATGGCTGCACTTCTTAAGATGATGATTCAGTTGATGACTGGTTTAATTTAGCACGTTTTGAGGTTTCTGATTCCGAGAGGTCATCTTCTACTTGTTGCTTCTCTGCTGATGTTGGTCCAACTCTTTTCGGGTTGGGTTCTGTTTCGGTTTGGCTAGGAGAACTTGAGATTTCATTGGTCAACTCAGTTTCTGATTTCTCATGGGTGGAAGATGAGGGTCCGAACTGGTCAATGCCAAACTTGCATTGCTTCTCAAAGATCATCTGGAGGTATCTTCCTTGTTCTTCTATTCTCATTTGTAGGTTTTTTTGAATCTGCACAAAAGATAGATGGTTTTTTGTAATTTTAATCTTCCATCACAAAAGAAGCACTATGAATGACTTTGACAGATTATTCAAATGCCTAAAATACCCTTTAATAAGAAAAAATAAAGAAAAGTTATGGACCTGAATCAAAATTGTTAATTCCATGTTGAGGTAGCAAAATGGTCAAATGGGTAAAGTCAGGTTGACCCGTGCCTTTTGCCCAATTTAGAAACTTCTATAAATATATTTTTGTTAAATATGATTGCAAAAATATATATTATTATAGTAAAAATATAAATTTTGAATAAAGTGATTTAGTAGATCATATTCTTGGGTGACTTTCAACTTGTTCCAGTCATTTGACCCGTTTTCTTTTTAGCCGGATTTTATTATTTTACCCATTTGACCCTTAATATAGCATAACAAAGTTGGCCATTGGTAAGTAAATGGGTCAAAATTAACACCTATGATTCCATGAATTGATTAAAAACAAAAAAAAAATATTATAGTGAGAACTAAAACAGAAAAGGAATTCCAAGTATAAACAAGTATACCTCAAGTTGTTCATGTAATCTTTTTTGAACTTCCACCTGCAATCGTAGTGCTTCAGTGATCTCCGAACCCCTGTTGTAGTGGCAAGAGTGTCGAAATTACAGATTTTATAATGTATCAAAAGTAAATAAACCGTGTTACCAAACACAACAATGTGTTATGAATGTTAATAATAGTACTGAAATGTGACTAAAAGTGAATTTCTTTTTAGGACAAGAACAAAGAAACACACAAATAAGCTTAACTTCCAATTTTCAGAAGAAAAAAAACAAAACAAAAACTTAGATAAAATGATTTTCTGCAAATTAGCAAGCCACCCATGGAAATCAAAGAATCAAGATCAAGAATTTTTTAATGCTACCACCCGAAATTTGGTCATTGGCAATTTGGCATACAGAAAAAGATTTTACAATGTGTTTTGTAAAGCGGGTATGTCTGTAAATAATCCAATTCTGAATAGAATGAACAAAGTTGCATCCTCTCACATAATAGCCATAACTTAAGTCATGTTGAAAGGTAAACAAAACAACTAACTTACGTTTTGAAATCCAACGCCGATAAATCTTGCATTGGAATAGGCACTTTCTCTGAAGGTCCTGAAAGAATTGATTAATCAATTGTATCACTAAATTCATTGATGTATATTTCTTTTATTATATTATTGTCTAGAAATATGTAATGACAACATAGCGATGATGTACATTACAAAAACTATAGAATACAAATAACAATCTTTTTCTTTTTTTATTTTTTTGAAAAAATAATTTAGGAGCTTGTGAGCAGAATACACTTTTGATGAATTTGGACATGTTCCATTTATTGCTAAGTTTTAAATTTGACCCATTTGACTCATTGAAGGTATAATATAACCCAAATCAAACCATTCAAAGGCAAATGGATTGAAACTGCCATATAAGGCTAGGACACATGCATCTTCTCTTTTGCTCAGTTTAGTCAAGGGTAGGGAGATAAATACAACAAAATGTAGATTTAAGAGAAATGTTTGAAATAAATCTGCCTTTTTCCTCCAAGAAATCAGATTGGTAATTTTCCCTGTCTGTAAGATCAGAATTAAAGAAACAGATTCCAGTGTATCAATTTTTCTAAGCAATATGTGAGTCTAAAGTATCCTGCATGTGTTCACAACTTCACATGTTTCTTCATTTATAAAGATGCTTCCAGAAACTAAATGTCACATGAATACAGCCAAAGTGGCAGTCCCAGATGCATGGACAATAAAATAACACAAAGAAACAAAAAAGGTTGAAGAAATACTTGATGAAGATTCAGGTTTGTATTTAGCCGTCCGGTATTTCTGCAGACAAATTAAAAAATTAATTTCCATGAAATAAAACAAAATCCTTTTAAGTATGTAGCTTACATCAGCAGAAAATAACAGACACGCACCTGTAGATGACTTTTTACATGATAGATGGTTAAGCCCTCAACCTTCATTAGCTTCAATACTCCCTTTGGGGTAGCTCCTGTGGTTAAAAATGTTAAAATTACAAAAGTACCTACCACCATAAAATACAGCAAGACAGAAACAAAGCAAGAAATAGAAATATATATATACATACTTTCACTTCCACCGAGCTTGTTCACTGCCTCCATAAATGTTTCATGAAGTTCTGGTGTCCAACGCATGCGAGGCTTGCTTTGGGACCCACTTCCACATGATGTCATCATGGTGCATGGCTCTCCGGGTGATGCAGGAACGAGTGTGTTTAATTGCAGTGACAGTGAGGTTTTGGATGATTTCCCCACATTATATTCCATCTAAAATAAATAAAAACTATTATAAATACATAATAAACAGCAATTGGCATAGTGACATAGCTTTTGAATGATCAAAAACCAATACTTAATCTATACACTCGCTTTTAAGATGACAAAAAAATCTCAAAACAATTTGTATTTTACTGAAATTCTCTTTTCCATTTATACCAAAACATATCAAGTAAAATAAAGATCTCAGTGTCAGTGATACCTTTGGATGTTGATCAACAACAGTAGTGTCAACTAGGATCTCATTCCAATTCGGACTCACACCATCATCATCATCAGTAATTAGCTGATCAGCCCAATCTTGCCAATCACTTGGCTTGCCAACATCCTCGGATGGCATGCTTTGTAAATTACTAGACTGGATAGGGTTATTTTCAGGGCAATCAAGAAAATCAGACAGTGAATCTTTACCCCAAGCACTAGTGTTGTTTTCTTTCATATACTCACGAAAAGCTGTAGACCGAAGAACTCCTGATGACTGAGAAATAAACAGGGCTTTCCTTGAACAAACTTCATCAGAGGAAATGTGAAGATTTGGAGAAATCCCTGAAGATGAAGAAACTATGTGACCAACAGTCCCATTAGCTGAAGACATCACTGATAATTTAATAACTGTAACAACCTGTGTTCAGTGATGAGCCAAACATTGAAAAGTAAACTTTCGGGCACACTGTCATAATCTAGAAATGCATCTTGAAGTAGGAAATGCACAACGGTAACACAAGTTCTAAGTTTGATAGTGACAGATTACTGATTCTATCCTTGTTAGATTCAAAGCCTAGATCCAGGGAATATGTTAATTTAACCACATAAGTCTCAAATCAATTGTTTCCATCAACTAAATCCCTAGCCTAATAGTTTCAAATTTCAGTGAATCTTCAAAAAAATTTCCCCTTTCAATCAAACACACAAGAGTACCATAAGAAACTTGCAGATTTTTAATATTTGATGTAATTTACACAAGTTGAACCGAATCATACAAATGAAACTATTCGCATTCCGAACTTCATATGTAATGCAGTCATGAAACGAGCTCAACGAAAAACCTTACCTTAGATCATAACCACAAAATCAGACGATTTGTAATGAGATTGATTATGCTAATCCGATTTGTTGAACACAGAGAGGTTTGTCATATTAATTTCGTCACCGGCGTCTCGATAAGATACGGAATTGAACGGTAATGATTGGGCGATGACTTCCTTGTTTAACTTGGCCTTTGCTTTGTGTAAGCAGGGACCAGGTTTACTCGCACATGGTGGCGCGTGAAGACGATATGAGAAGATGAGTGGCACCAATTGACAGCTATTTTCATGTAAACAGTTGACGATTGGTATATGGTAAGCTGAAGCGCGTGGAAATTGAACATCAAGTTTCGAAAATTATCAATCTTTACTACCTAATAAAGAACTTACTTACACATGGCCTCTTTCTAATATGTTCACCTAGGATTTTGTCACGTATCAACATCACAATTAACCTCAATAATTAAATTAAATAAAAATTCATATACATGTTTCTTAAATTAATTTTTCAATAATATTAATCAAAATTCAGTATTTAAAACTTTCTATTTGTAATCAACATTTTTGAAATTTAAAATATTGAAAATCAAACTTATCAAAATTGTAAAAAAAAAAGATTGAAAATCAATTTTTCAAATTCAAAATTCTAATATTTAAAATATAATTTAATGCAAAATAGATTGTGTCAAATTACTTTTCTTTAATATTAATCAAAATTAAATAATTAGAAACCTTAATTAGTGAGGGTTCTACTCTGTATTAGGTGAAGAAGTCACCATTAGTTTCTTTTTTATTTAATAAACAGATGTTAAATATTTTTTTTGTTGCATACCATAATATGTTGTAGTCTAAAATATAGATTTATATGTTATTTGAGTTTATTTTTAGTTCCATTAATTTAAAAAAAGACTATTGATTTGCAAGGATTTAAAGTAAAACAAGTTTACAAATAGAAAAAAAAAACAAAATTTTATGAGCTATTTTTATTCTACTCATCTGAGTTCGAAAAAAAACCGTATTTGCAAATTTATGAATTATATCATTTTTAATATTCAACCCGTGTAATACACGGGATTGTAACCTAGTTTATCATTAAACAAGTAAACAACTTACGTATAGCTTTTACGATGTGTGTTCCCAAATCTCATTTAAGTAAGGAAAATAAGGGGAAAAAAGGAAGAGAAATAAAACTTTTTTGCAAAGTTTTTTTTAAGAGGATAAATGAAAGGAAGAGTGTTCTCTATTTTTTTTTAGGATGGAAATGAAGGAAAAACATGGCTTATTCTCATCATTCCAAATTAGAAAGATTTGGAGAGAAAAGAAAAGAAGGGAAAGAAATCCCTTCTTTTCTTTTCCTTCCTTTAGTAAACTCGGAACAAACCGTTAGTTACCGATACAAAGAAAGTGAAGATACTTTCTTACATATTTATATAAGATAAGATGTTCATGACGGTTGAATATTGTAATCCAAATACTTCGGTTTACGGTTTGGATATTGAGAATTAATTACATAGATGGTCCATATAGTTTATACAGATTTCATTTATGGCCTCTAAGAATGGGAAAACTACATGTTTAATTCAATAGTTTGCACTTTTGTAACAGAGATGACCCGTGGGTTGGATGGACGTTAAGTTTATCTGTTAAGTGAATGTAAAATTACCTAAATACCCCTGAGTATTAAAAATAAAAATAAAAAAAAGTGGGCCCCACATACTCACACACTTCATCTTCTTCAAAATACCCAAGTTTAACTTAGAGTATGAGGTATATTCTCATTTGGCTCTCCCAAGTGAGAGTACCTTTTTTGACACCTAGACTTCACATCAGATTGTATACTCATGTAAGGGATAACCAAATGAGTATTAAATGCATCTGTGAAATAAATTAAAATTTCATTAAAATAATAAATAAAAATTGCATTAAATAAAAAACACTAAATAAAAAAACATTAAATAAAAAGTACATAAATTTTAAAAAACTAGTTTTCAATCCCAAATTTTTCCTTGATCGCGTTTTGTCTGACCCTGTGAAAGCGATCAAGGTCGAGTGTGAGAATATTCATCTCGTTTTTTTCTCTTTTCCAATCATTTCCCTCTTTTCAAGTCATGTTAAATTGGCGCATTTTCTCGATCATTTGTTGACCGATGTCGATGTGTGTCGGAACGGAGCGGGAGCCCGATGCTTGAGCTTGGGCTTTTGCTTCTTTCTTCCCGGTCGGCCATACACGTCCTCCTCATCCGTGTCCTCTAAATTGATATCATACCTAGATCTTCCATCGGATGCGGCAGGAATATCGATCCGGGTCCGCTCTTTTTTATGTAAATTTGTTGCCATTTCGAGGAATTCCTTAAAACTTTCCAAATTCTAATTGGAGCCAAGCCTCCAACATCTTCTTGAAAACGTGTAGCTTGCATAAAAATATCCATATCACTAGACCCGCTCTTTCGGGTCCGCTCATATTCTTCGAATATACCATTGAAATTTACAACTTTTTTGTTAATATAAGTCCGTTTAGAACTCAACTGGTCGGTTGTGCGGTAATCGGGCCGACTTCCATCAAGATACAATATTTTTCCGCAACACGCTCCCATAAAGCGGTCCTGTTTGAGCGTTCCCTAAAAAAACGTATTAATTTTGTAAATAATATAAGTATTAAAAAGGTAAAATAAAAATATTAACTTTACCAATGATGGGATCCTCGGATACGTCGACAAAAGCTTTAGTCAACTTCAACTCCTCCTCCGCATCCCACTCTTTAGTGGCTCGTGTAGAAGCCGATTCTTTAACGACATTTTTCTTTCTGATTTTTCGGGATGGCCCGAATTGTGTTTCGTCGATGTTTTCTTCGGGTTGTGGTGCAGATTGAGTTTCAGGAACAACTTCTAGCTGGCCTTGTGGTTGTGGACATAACCCGCCGAACCAGGCGGGTTTTGGTTGAAGGGAAGGGCTTGGCCACAGATTCGAAAGCGTTTTGTTGATTGATATAATAAACACTGCCCTCAGTCTGACGAGGACAAGAAGAAAATGGAAAAGGTTCCATATGCTACTGCAATTGGTTCAATCATGTATGACATGCTATGTACTAGACGTGACGTATCATACGCTTTTAAGCATGACAATCATATATCAATATAATCCCGGTGAGAGTCACTGGATAGCTGTAAAGAAAATTCTTAAATACTTAAGAAGAATTAAGGATATGTTCTTGATATATGGAGGACTGGAAGAGGAACTAGCTGTTAAATGTTACATTGATGCTAGCTTCCAGATTGGTCGAGATGATTCTCGATCACAAACGGGATTTGTTTTTGTTCTGAATGGTGGTGCGATCACTTGGAAAAGTATTAAGCAAAGTGTTGTTGCACAATCCACCACCGAGTCAGAATATATTGCGGCTTCGGAAGCTGCAAAGGAGATTGCTTGGATGAAGAAGTTCATTGCTGATCTTGGAGTAATGCCTAGCATTCAGAAACCGATCGAGATATGTGTGACAATACTGGTGCTATTGCTCAAGCTAAGGAGTAAATGTCACACCGCAGCACGAAGCACATACTAAGACAAATTCATTATATCCGAGATATATTGGAACGGAGAGACATCATGTTAAACAAGGTTCACACGGATCAAAATCTAGTCGACCCGTTTACTAAGCCTATGCCTCAATCTAAACATGAGGAGCATGCTGACAAGATAGGCCTTAGATTTGCTAGACAGTGGGTTTGATCTGTATTTAGTATTTGGGGCTTTCGAACAATTCAGTTACATTATTTTTTATGTTTGATTTAATGGTTAAATGCATTATAACTAGATGATATTGTGTTCAATAGTTTGTACGTTTTAAAAATCCTTGAATATGTAGATTATTCTAAAAGTCCATAGTCGATCAGATTCATGCGAATCAATCTGATTGTAAGACTACTGTGAATCAGATGGTTGGTCATCATGAATGAAAGACCAAGAAGTTGGAAAACATATTCACAAATAATTATTAGAGAATAATTATTAGACGTAACTCGTTTCAAAATTATCTTCATGGATTGATATCTTGAGATGTTTTGTATAACATCCCAAAACTCCTAAACATAAGATGGGACACATGTTGGTTGATAAACGTGGCCAAAGAACCCAACCGGGTTCGAAACTGGAAGACTATTTGCTCGGAAATAGCCAAAAACTTCACATACGCATATCTCGGGCTAAAAAATGCGTTACGGGATCCATAATATATGAAAATGGGGTGTTTCGACGAGGATAATATGAAAATAAGGTATGTCAGACCGATATCAGAAGCATAACGGTCCGACATTAGTTGCTGAAGCAAACCAGGAGGCTTTGACGCGTGTTTGGTGACTCAGCTCGACGTCGGACCGACATGGTTTTAGACGTCGGTCTGACATGCGGACGTCGGACCGATATCGTTTTAGACATCGGTGCAGTTTCAGCCTATAAATAAGAAAGCATTGTCGTTCAAAATGAAACAAACAAACACCATCACCTACACACACACACACACACTCTAAGAAAGGTTAGAAGACCCGGTGCTGCGCGTTTCGGTGCGAGTGCGGTACGCTACGAGTGCGGTTCGAGTTCAGAGAAACGGTTAAAGCGAGGAACGAACTTAGGAACTACCTGAGGATAATGTAAGTACACTGGACCCGTACCCTATACACGATTATGTGAAATACATGCTTATATGATATGATTATGTGATATGTGATATGACGAGGGTACGGGGTAATGACGGATTAGTCTAAACACTAAACGGGAATAATGGAGTAGTCACGACGTATCCAAGGGGAGGTGGATACGCCGCTGGTACTTCCTATATATAAACCTCTTGTATACTTCGTGGTGAAACCATTATGAATGTTTAGGGCTATAGACTAATAAAGAATAAAGAAATATAGTAAACGTACGGGAGAACATCCGACCGGTATGTAGTTATCTGACAAACGGAATGTCCTGTCTACGGAAAGAGTGGTGTATAAATCTCTCCTAGACCCGTCATTCTTTCCTGGGGACATCTCTGTTGGAGGTACTGCTCTGGAAGGAAAATCACTCCAGTTTACAATATATGACGAATACGAATATGAGATGAAAGTATACCATGCATAATGCATGTGAACACGTGATGAATATGAATACGTGAAATGCATGATGAATACGTGAATGCATGATAATACGTGCAAACATTAATGAGTAAGATGGAACGAGTCTAAACCATAAAATGCAATAACGGAGTACTCACGACGTGTTAGAAGGGTGGTGGATACGCCGCCGGTACTTCCTATATATAAACCCTTCTAATGCATCGTGGAGAAACCGTTACGAAGTTTTAAGGTGAGGACTGGTTGGTGAGCAAATCAAGCATATACATGAAATGAGAACAAATGCTTGATACATTTGGGAGAGTCAAAGATACTCAATGTCCCAAATGAAATGAGATACCCGGCCTGTAAGGTGGATCTCAATAAAGAAAAGAAAAGAAAAAGGGAAACTCTAGGCCTACGGGGCTGAAAGAGTAAAAGATTCCAAGCCTACGGGTTTGAGGAATGAATGAGTCTTCGTGACAAATGCAAGGGGTCTATACTGACGAGTATAAGGACCTTGCCAATACTCGGACCGGAGGTACGACCTGTGATGGTTGCGAGGGGGTTAGCACACCCATAAAATATACGAAAAGCGTGACCGGAGGTACGTCCGGAGATGGTCACGTGGGCGCTGAGAGCCCAAGAAAACTTGAACAATAATAACCTAAAGGGTTCAGAATAAAATGAACGATGTAGTGTACTTACTTAGGGTAAGCTAATTTAAAAACGTTTTCCAAACACTGTAGGAAAGAAGCACGTGGAATGAAGCTTCCTGTGGACAAAGCTATCGGAGTTAGAAGATACCTATATAGGATAATGTAATTATATCATCCTTTGGTAAAACAATATTATAATAAAAGTTACCTTAGCCGTTATGGCAAGGCTTTTATCAAATTGAGACCGTTTTCCGCAATAGAATACTCTAATAAAATAAGCAAAATAAGTAGGGTGTTTCATTTTGAATAAAGTAAGATATGCCGATCCTCGACCCGAGGCACTTACTTGAACTAACTCTGACTAAAGGTTGTTTTTTTATCTTATCTAACGATGTACCTTAACAAGCAGTAATAAGGGTATGATCGGGAGTGATCTGAAGTTTCGTGAGAGTTGTACGTGGCCAAAGGAATTATGTTCTACTTTAATTAGGAGTTGGACATTCTGGCGCCCTCGTTGATTCAAGATGGTGTGAAACGCATGGCCATGCTCAAACTAAAGAGTAGGTTGTTTAGACCACTTTGAGTTGTAGAACGAGAACAAGAATAGTTGAACCACATATGAGAAGTGAATTATATCCATGTCTCATATTCAACGGATGCCCTAAACAGAAAGGCTACAAATGCTTACTAGGACTGTTATACTTTGTAAAGTAAAGGTTACTTGTACACAAGGAAATAGTTTGACGATTGTAAATACGTCATACTTTGCTAGAGGCAGTGAGATGCAGCTAGGCGTCCACCACTATCTACGTTGAAACCGATTAATTGAAGAATCGACCAAGTGGGAGATTGTTGGATATGTGATGTCCGATCGTCAATTAAAGTCAACGTTACTAACGAGGTACGATCCAAAGAGTTACAACTTAGACAACAAACAAAATATATAATATTTAATTGTTAAATGTTATTCACGAAAGACGAATTTATTAAATGGTGAATAAATATTTAGATAAATATTTATTGGTGATTGAGATAATTAACTATTTGATTAATTAATTACGAGGATAGAATGTTTAATCTATTAAACATTTAAAGATTGGATTTTACTGATTATTGTTAATTAGTAAAATAGAAAAGTTTAATAATCAAACAGTTAATTATTATGGGGGTATTAACTAGTAATATCTCAGGGGCCAGTGTGTAAGTTATAGGTTTATAAATATAACATTAACTTAACCCTAAAAACTAATTGAAAGTTCTAGCCACCAAGCAAGTTTCGAACCCCCCCCCCCTTCTCTCTCCTTTCGGTCAAGACGCCACCAGGGCCGGGCACTTGTCTGCGCAACTGTGTGACGTGTTTTGCTGCAGGTTTCGTGTACGTGTCAACTAGCGTGACGTTCGTTGTACTAAGGTGTTACAGATCTGATTATCGTCAAAGGTATAAATCTGAACACTATATGGTTGGTTATTTAATATTGTTTATACGAGTGTAATCAGATCACAGAAAGGAATCCAGATCTGATCTGGTAAAGGTACTATTAAATTGCTTCCGCTAAAATATATCTAATTTATTTATTTAAAAAATTTAAATACTTATTGTTTAAAAGTTAAAATAGGTACCCGGATTCCCAACATTATCATATAAACCATTTAGAACCCAATAATCATGAATGTGTTTAAAGTTAATTAGTAGGCTAAACTAATTAATTAGACTTCAGACTAAAGAAAGGAAATTAGAGTTGTGAAAAATATTATAGATTAAGGGTGGAATTTTAAAGACACCATTATTACACATGTGATTTAATTTAGATTAAGCCACAAACCCTAAATCTACGCGCACATCCATCACCTTCACCTCCACAGTTGGCCCTACTACTGCCACCAGCGCCGACCATACTCGTCTAGTCGATGTCACCGTTGCAGTTTCGATCCTGGCCACTGTTGTTTCTGTGTCGTTGTTATGTTGTCAATTCCGGATTCGTGTTAAATCACAACTGAGGTGGTGAAGAAAATCAATTGGATCATTTTTTGTTTTGTTGATTCACAAAGCTTTGTACTAGCATCCAGTAGCACATGTTATCATGGTGTGTGAGTTTTTAATAGTGATCTTAAATCAACAATCAAGGTACATTTTCTTTTTCTTCTGAAACACCCTATGGTTTATAATTCGGGTTTCTTTCTGTTTTGCAAATAGATCGTTGCACTGAGTTGCCTGGGTTAGAAGCCGCGTAAGGCGGGTGGGGTGATTAAAACCCGCACATTGCAGCATGTTAAACGCGCAAATAATTAAAGTCATCAAGACGTTATATAAAAAACGAAATCTTTATACGTTAGAACGCGCAAACCCTTGAAAAAAATTATCGTCTTATAAACATAAATTTAGAAAAAAAAATAAAAGAAATAAGATTGAACAACTTCAATCGATTCACATATTACAAAACATCTGAAATTCTCGATCACCGTTGACGAAGAGAAACAAAATTGACTAAAACTTGAAATACATCAAAATCGAACAAAATTAACAACCTGAACCTGAATGATTGAACCTGAAATGGATTGACTAAAACTTGAATAACATTGATTTAACTTCAATGAAGAACTGGAGAACGTGGAAGGTGTGAAACGATTAGTGTCACAGGAGTACACGACATTTTAGGTATGGGGTAAACTACGAATTTTTAATAGAATTAATTCCAATTCTAATTTTAATTTTTGTCAATTCCAATTCTATTACCAAACTTGCGAACCAAACAAATTACAAATTTTTAATAAAATTAATTCCAATTCCCTCATATCACAATTCCATTGCTAGATTCCAATTCTATCCAAAATTATCTGCGAACCAAACATAGACTAAGGCTAAAATCTAAAGCTAAAAAAAGCTAAAACCTAAAACTAAATCCTAAAAGCTAAATCCTAAAGTTAAACCCACAAATTAAACCCTAAACCCTAAAATTAAATCCAAAATCTAAATCCTAAAGCTAAACTCTAAAAATTAATATAGCAAAGCTCAACGAGCTGGTTTCAATGCCGCAAGAATTAGTTCAATCGGAGTTCATATGAGCCGGACATCAAGTTTTTAAAAATTCTTTTTAGGCTGCTTAGCCAAAAACCACTTTTTATCTTTTTTTTAACGGCGAACATTGAATGTTGTTACGTTGCACCCCCTCCAGTCACATGGGAGAGTCTCGTCCAACTCCGACCAATATATTGTCTTAACCGGTCTCACTTGACGTCAGACAACATATTGGTAAAAAACCCCATGTTTTAAGAATTAAAAAAAACCACTTTTTATCTGATTCTCTTTTGCAATATATTTTAAGAATTAAAAACCCGTATTTTATAAGTTGAATAAAGAAAATATTTATAAATTAGTAAAAAAAATTTAATTGAAAGAAAAAACAAGCGAAAAAAAATATTTTAAGCTCACAAAAGATAAAAATATTTTAAGCTCACAAAAGATAAAATCTATACAATATAATAAATAAAGGTTTTTTACTGTCACGTGTCATCTTCATATTCATTTTAACCATTTTTTTTCGTCTCTCTCTTATTTAATGCACTCATATCTTTTAAAAACAATATATATTTAAAGAAAATACTAATTATACTAATAAAACATATTTATTTTAAATTATCCCTTATTATAAGAAACTTTAAAACTTAATTATGTAACTTTTTTTCGATCAAATAATAAATGAAAGTAAAATTACATTAAATAGTAATTAACGTATTTTCGAAACTCAATTATATATTAACTTTTACATAAATTTTACCTGTAAAATATACACAGATTTAAAAAAATTATATATTGATATTTTTCGGTTTTCACCCCGTGTGTAGACATGGCATCTAAACTTATGAATAAAAGATATTTCCATAAAACAAAACAGAAAATAAAACGGTTGATCTATATTCAGAAGCGAAGCAACTTTAAGGTTGTTTACATCACACGTGAAAATCAAATTGTCTTTCTAAAAACATTAATACAACTTAATTTCCAAATGTGTTGTTTCAGTCAAAGTAGTTTATAGTAAATTAAACTTTGCCAACAAATTTATTATTTATAAAAAAAAAAATTTGGCAATAATTTGAAAAATCCAACTCATTGCACCCCAAACAAATATAATGAGTAACCATTGCAGGTCTTGATTTCCGCCAAAGTTTTTCTAACAGCAACATCAAAATAAAAAGTAAAAACAAAACAGGTTACATTCTAGTAACAACAAAAACACCAAATAACCTACACTATGGCATTTGCAGCACTAGCAATCCTTGGCCACAAATCAGCACACTCCTTTCCAATGGGTCCAGTTATTGCAGATCCTGTAAAAGGTAGGAAAAAACAACATTAACTTTATAATCTAAAACAAAACATGAGAAATTGTGGACGGACAAGCTCGGTTGGTACTGCGTATAACCTGTTCAAGAAACAGTTATGTTCCGCTCAACAGGTCAACCTCATTTAACTACACAGGTTAACTCGCCTACTCACACGCCAGCTTGATTGGACTCATTTGGTTAATTGGGTTAAAGGAACACAGTTTTAAGGCTGTCCAGGCTTGGTTTGATGTTTTGAGACAAATAAACATACAAAACATGTTTGGGTAACGCAATTCAACCAACCTACCCGACACGAATGATGCAACCTACTTAGATATAACTACAAAAACAATTCTGTTACAATAATTGTGTAATCTCTTTAATAAAAACAACTAACTACTTCTACATGTTTAAGTTGTTTCCAACTTAGCTAATGTTTTTGGACTTCACAAGTTTTGTAAACTAAGGATAAGTCATAACCCAAATCGTCATGCAAAAGTAGTTGCAGTTGATTGAAATTACCTTTCATTTCTCCCTTGGGATTGACAATGACACCAGCGTTATCTGCACAAGAAAGGATAATAAGAATTAAAAACTTGCCAAACACAAAACAAAAAAATGTGAAGAAGCTTATTCTTCAGGAATTATGGGGTATTTAACTTCTGAAAAGCTGATAAGATTTATGTTAATAGCTATAAGCTTATAAACTATCTACGCACATAAGCTTTAAGTTAATAAGGTCATATAAGCTCTTGAAACACAGCTTATCTGCTTTTCCAAATTTAAGCTAGCTCGTAAGAAATCATAACTAGGGGTGTAAACAAGTCAATCTGCTTCTAAGCCACTAGAGAATCCAAAACTAGGCTTGTTAAGCATAAAATATTCAAGCTAACCAGGCTTGTTAAGCCTGCTTAAAAATCCAAAACTACGTTGCTTAACAAAAAAAAAAGCAGAGTTTTCTACTCTAACGCTATGTTTTAGTGTCCTTTTAAAAAAGAGAAGTGAAAGGAAATGGAAAGAAACTGGAAAATAATTTGTGTTCCTGAGTTTTGTTATGGATGTAAGTGGAAGAAGAGAAATGAATAATCTTCCCTCCTAACTTTCTTCTCAAAATGGACATATTTGGAGAGAAAGTAATCAAATTCAAATACAAGGTTTTGCCCTTTACCAATTTTACTCTTCCACTTAATGTAAAAAAGATCTTTGTAACTTCCTTTTCTCTTCCTTTCAACTCATGGAATGGATAAAATCTTTAATGTGTTTTCCTTTCCTTCAAATGGACAAGAAATTACATTATATCATCTCTCTCCTCAATTCCATTTCCCTTCTTTCATTTCATTAATTTATTGAACTCAGGAACACAGCGTAAAGAAGAAGAGCAAACAAATTTCAAAACAAAACTATTGCATTGAGTTGCGTAATTATTGACTACAAGTTTCCAGTTGTGACATAATTATTAAGTTTGAAACAATTGAACATTTTCTAAATAGTGGATCAAACAATAAATATAAATCGATCTTCAACCACAATTCAAAAATGCATTTCAAATCTTCCAAATTACAAAGTAAAACAAAAAAATGTTAAAAATAACAGCAAATGTATATGAATTTAGAAAATATACCTTCGAAGTACATGAAAACACCGTCCTTTCGGCGCCAAGGCTTGCGTTGACGAACAATAACAGCAGGCATCACCTTCTTTCTGAGATCTGGCTTCCCCTTCTTCACCGTCGCCATAACCATATCTCCGACGCAAGCAGACGGAAGACGGTTCAGCCGTCCCTTGATCCCCTTCACTGATATGATGTACAGGTTCTTGGCGCCAGTGTTGTCGGCGCAATTCACCGTCGCAGCCACTGGAAGACCTAGCGACATCCTGAACTTGTTCCCGGCGGAACCTCCGCGACCTGCAGAACAATAAACGATAAATTGAAGTCGCGATTTGGATTAAGCGTGTATTGATGAAAAAAAGAAGAGAATGATGTGATCGTACCTCGCTTCGACATGGTTGAAGTCCTCTCGAACTTGCTTGCTTTCGACGGAGGCGACTGGTTGAGAATTAGGGTTTTATACGTATAGTAAATCTGCTTTTTAGGGCATGGTAGGTTTGGGCTGTCGCATTTTTTTTATTAGCAATTTGGCCGGGTTTAGGAGAACAAACAAGTTTTCGATTCTACACCGGTTCGATTTTAACTTATTCCAAACCAATTTTAAAAGAGAAGTCCTCAAACCGATATTAAATTGGCGGTTCTGGCGGTTCAGGCTGTTCTTAACTGGTTCTTGCAGGACTGTTTTCAAAGTCGGGTCCAGTTCAGTTTCAAACCATTTTTTTTGTGCACATCTACGTTTAATCGCATGATCGAGTTACTGATTTTAAGCTGATAAATCTTATTTTAATTTCTAAGGTATTTTATCACCTGTTATTTTTTATGAATTATAAATTACAGGTGTGAAATTGTGAATGATTCAGTTACAGGGCCGGTCCTGAGATTTCTCAAAATGTTTTGGGCCGGGACATTTAAAAAAAACGGGGCCCAAAATATAAACTCATAATGACATAATAAAAAACTATAACAAACAAATAACGATTATTTTGTTATATTTTAAAAAGTTTGAAAATCTAGTGAGCTTTTTTTAATTTCTAAGTGGGTTAATAAGATAAATGGATGATACAAGTAGTGAACATTTTTTTTAATTTCTAAGTGGGTTAATAGTACATAAAAGAAACGTATGAAGTTGACACGACTCGATAAATTGTGGGCGAATAGGAGTTAACATTGAAACGATAAATTCATTAAACTTAAGGTGGTAAAATTAACAATTTACAAAGCTAGGGGTGAGTTTTGCCATTTTAGCAAAGTGGGGGGAGAAGTGTCAAATTACCAATTTATAAAGTTAGAGGTTAGTTATGTCATTTTCGCAAAGCCAGGGGTGTCAGATTAATAATTACAAAGTTGTTGGTGACTTTTGTAATTTAACTAAAGTTAGGGGGAGTAATGATCTATTTAAAAAAGAAGAAAAATAAAAAGGAGGGCTGCAGGAATCGAACCTAAAACCTCCTTGAGTGGAAGAGCATTAACATGTAATTTAAAACCAACCCATCTAACTCAAGCTTTTGTAATATTCTAAAACATGAAATATGTAACTAGTGGAGACAATCTAGAGGGTCAAACTCAAGTAATTTTTTTTAAAACTACGGGCCCCGGACGGTCGCCCTCCCCGCCCCTGTTCGGTTAAACTTTCAAGACCAAATAGCCTTTCACATTAAACTAGTCAAAATGATTAGAAGGGTTTGGTTTGGGCAAAGTTTTAGTTTTTATTTAGATATACGTGTAAGAGAAATATTTATAGATGTCTAAAAATGCATGCTACTTGATGGGGATACCCATCTCCGGCTTCAGGTGGCAAAAAAGAGAGAAAATGATATCACATTGCCTCGTCCAGGCCGGGAAGAGCCATACTAAAAGCAGGAATCTAAAGTCGGTCACCTATTTGTCAGATCGTGCGGATGTGACTCGCAACACTACCAATATTTAAAAAAAAGGAAAGAAAACAAGGTCCTAAGACCTAATATTAGTTCTAGATCTTAGTTGCTAGAAACGGATTAATTAGTCGTATGACCTAAAACTTAATCAAACTAAATTATAGGGTGTTTAGGATTGCGTTAAAAAACTGTTTATTGATTTATTGGCTTTTTCAAAAGCCAATAAGCTAAACAAAGTGTTTGACAAACATAAAAGCACCTTTTTGTTTTAATATTTTAATAAAGCTAAAAAGTTGTTTTCTAAGAAGCCATAAATTTCTTGCTTTTCAAATGACTTTTGACTTTTGTAATATAATATTACCAATCTACCCCTAATAATTTCTAACAAATACATATATATATATCATTGTATATATCATCGATAATTAACCCTAGAGAGAACACATACACGTCTGTCACCAACGCTCGTCAGTTATTGACTTATTGGCTTTTTCCACCACAAAAGCTAATCCAAACACTTTTTTAAAAACTCTTTTTCAAAAAATTATAAGTTAATAAACACTTTTAACAAAAAACACTTTTAAAGTTAAATAAGCAATTCCAAACACGGTGACAATTTTATAGTTAATTAGAAAATAGTAGCGATTGAGAGGAGTAAAAAAGAGAATTCGCCTATTGTTTTAGTTTTTTTCATTAGATACTAGTTTTATCAACTTTTTAAGCTAAATTAATTTTCTTATATTTTATTACTAGTTTAGATCCCGTGTATATACACGGGTGAAAAATATCAATAAATAAAAATTTTAAATGATTATGTGTATATTTTACATGTGTAAAAATCTATACTATATAATAAATAAAGGTTTTTGTATGCCACATGTCGTCACCATATTCAATCTTATCATTTTTTTCCCGCCTCTCTCTCTTATTAAATGCAGCAATATCTTTTTTTTATAGTAATAAAATTATATTAATAAAACACATTTACTTTAAACTATCCTTTATTATAAAAAAACTTTAAAACCTAATTATGTAATTTAGATTAAATAGTAATGGACGTATTTTTGAAACCCAATTATATATTATTTTTTTTTACATATTTTGAATTTTGTTTTCTATCCTTACTATATATAGTAATACATTTTTACACTTGTAAAATATATAAATAAAATTTGAGAAATTTGTGTATTGATATTTTGCACCCCATGTGTATTACATGGGGTCTAAGCTAGTGTATTATATACTAAGGATAGAAAACAAAACTCAAAATATGCAAAAACTAATATATAATTGAGTTTTGAAGATAAATTAAATACTATTTAATGTAATTTATTTTTTATTTATTATTTGATTGAAAATAAAAATTAAATAATTAGATTTTCAAAGTTTATAAGGGATAATTTAAAATAAATGTGTTTTATTAATATAATTAATATTTTTTTAAATATATATTGTTGTTAAAAATCAGGAGGTGTATTTATTAAGAGAGAAAGGCGGGGAAAAAACGATGATAATGAATGTGGAGGCGACACGTGACATGGAAAAACCTTTATTTATTATATAGTATAGATTAAGTTATATCATAAAATTGAGATTTATGATTATTTTAATATGAGTATAATATATTTTTAAGACTTTTTTTTTTAATTTTATACGATAAGAATGTGTTGCTTCGGTCTGAAATTGGTTTTGATTACGGATTAACAAGGTGTGGTTATACCATTTTAGATGATGTTATCTGTGTCATAAACCCGCGTACATAAATGGACGCAAATACCCTTCTTTCGTTGAACTCATTCATGTACATGTGTCATTACCTCCTTGCTTCTCACGCTTCTTAGACTATCAGGCACGCCCAAAGTATGTTCACTGCCGCTTCAGCGCCACATTATTCTCCACTCTCTCTCCACTTCCACCACACTACTATCAGGCGAGCCCAAGGGCGTCCACTTCCACTTCCACATCATTGCCACATTTTTATTTTTTAAATACAAATAATAAGATCATATTTTACCAAATAACAGTAAATAAAATTACTTAAATAAAAAACAATAATAATACATTATAATAATTGAAAAAAGAATCTTACGAATTAAAAGTACAATAATAAATAAATCTAGCGTTGTCGGGTGCAAGGAAGTATGTCAATATCTTCCGGTTAATCCGCTTTAAGATTGTTATGCGTTTCACGATTACGTATTTGATGATTATTAGCTACGTTTTTGTAACACCCCGAAAACCCACTTATTAATGGTTTGGGTTAATGGGTAACCCGAATCTCTAGTAAATGAATCGTTTAGTAAAGGTTTTCACGTGGAGCGGGTTATAACGGAAATAAAGGGACCTGACTAGCTAATTAGGGAATGGTTAGGGGTGGAAACGCGCGAAGAGGAAACCTGGGGACCCGTATGTAAAACATAAACGTTTAAATACCAAGTTAGGAGAAAACCTTAGGCCACTTTAGGCCTAGTGTGTGTGCGCGAAGGCATGAGGAAGACGAGCAAGGGAGGAAAGCGCCGGAGAAGAAAGGAAACGGCGGCGGAGGAGCGGTCCGGCGTATACGAATACCACTACACGTGAGGTAACCCTCGTTCTCACCTTTCCCTTGCCTTTTTCGTTCCGTTAGGCATGGAAACCCGATTAGGGTTTGGATTTTTGATCATGGTGACTGGAGTAGAGATGAGGACGATGATGGTGGCCAGAGTGGAGACGAGAGTGGTGATGGCGTGTGACGGTGGCAACAGGCAATGAGGGAGGGGCACGGTGGGAACCATAGGTTAGTGCTCGACGATGATGACGTGCCTTACAAGGGCGATGTCGAGGGCTGTTGTGACGGAAGCTGTGGTGGTGCTGCAGCGGCGTGAGGAAGGCAAGGGCGTTGGTCGTGTAGGGTTGGCATGTCACACCCCCGCCAAGACAGAAACACGAGGGGGCAATGAAATTGAATCATTACATATGATCAAAAGAAATTTCTATTAATTGTATATATAGTTGGTTACATTAATTACATAAATCAAACAAAACAAGTAGAACAAATAAGTCTTCTTTTTGTTATTTTCTAGCTAAGTCAACTAAAGCATAATCCTTGATCCTAGCACGAGCTTATCATTATTCTAGTTAGCTTCACCTAAAAAACATGCTAAAATAAGTCAACTAAAAAGTTGATGAGAACATAGGTTTAAGTAGATACATAGATATAGCATAGAATAATAGTGTAAAATTCATAAAGAAGTTTAAATACAAGCGATATGCCTTAATTTATACATGTTTTGCAGGCATAATAATCCCCATATTATGGTAGTAGTTGGATAAAAAAAAACTTGCAATTGATATTTAAAACACTTATATTTTATAATTGCAGGTTAAACTGCATCTCGAGATAAAAAGAGCTAAAACAAGTCAAAATTATCAAGAAATCAAACGTTCTCGTCAAAATTGGTCAATAGAAGTTAACAATCAATGAAAGAAAAAGGAGGAGGAAAATCAAGGATGCACGGCCATACATCCCATTGCACGGTCGTGCAAATGTGTTCCTTGTGCCCTAAGATGCTCTCGTACCCTGCCATCTGTACTTGTGTACTTTTGAGCCTTTGCACGGCCGTGCATTACCCATTTTGGAGCTTGTAAATAGATGGCTTGGGGTCTTCATTGAACACACCACAATTCAGAGAAAACTCACTCTCCTAGTGTTCGTAGTTGTAGTTTAGAGTAGCTAGTAGAGAGTAGAGATGTTGTTCCGCTTTATTCACAATAGGGGAGCCTACGAAACTCAACATTATGCTTGTTCGTATGGCCATTTGTGGCTAACCCCTTTGTATTGCTTGGTGAAGATGAAGTTTATGTTAATATTTAACTTATTAGTCTAATGGTATGTTTATGTTCTTTAATTATTCACTCTTAAAACCATCTTCATGATGGACTTTTTATTATTATCTAAATTTGTCTTTAAACTTGTGAGTGTTCTTTATTTTAAAGTGTAAGACCGTAAAATCTTTTTAATCAAACTTCTCTTGAAACTTGTATGCCATTATACAAGCGGATTTTAATAAGCCAACATTTGGTTAATATTGATAAAATCGTACGTCTTTATACGAGCTTTGTCATGAAACCAAGAGTTGGTGAACTCATGTTGGGAACAGTACGTCTTTATACATGGCCCCATTGTTGCATCGCATCCCGATGAACAAAGTCTAATTACTCTTTTAATAAAAATAAAGGTATTTAAGTTTGATGTCTTAAAGGCTTAGAGGTAGATCTTAAGCATACAAATTGTTTTGGGTAAAAATTATGTAAACTAATTTTGTAACCAAACTTAGAATGTGGGGTAGTGTGCTTGTAATATTCTTGATGAACAATGCGTATAAAGCAATAAAATGACACGAGTGTTTATGAGGAAAGCCCTTAATCCCTAAGGATTGATGGCATAAAACCTTGGGAAGTGACTGAAAGTCACTTACCTCCTAGTCTTTTATAAAACAATGAAAATAATTACAAGTATGAGCATCGAATGATCGAGATCTAGGTGTTACAAAGCTTGTTTGCAAGTATTCAATAAAGCTAAGTGATTGTGTGTTATGAATTGTCTCCTAATCGATCAAGCTGTTAGATATATACAAATTACAATATAACTAACTATCCGAGAATCCCAGAATCGACCAAGTCTTCTAATATGACCGTTGGAGGCCACTCAATGCATCTTCTACACGTTCTCCTTGACTTCTAGACCGATTCTTTAGAGATGGATTTGACTTCGCACGTTTTACCTATGTATTAATCAAGATAGAAGAAAGATATAACGGTTAAATATTGAGGATACCGAAACCTATCAGGATACCGAAGTACGTTTAAGATCCAGGATTCTTAGCTGTAAAATGACCCTAACACGAATTTATGGATATATTAAAGAGTTGAGGGTAATTATGTCCCTGACTGGGAGTCTTACTATTGTATTATTAAGGAACATAATTTGTGCACCAAATGTTGTGAGAATGAAGCTATAGCGATGTACCGTTCACATATTTATATTAGTCATACCATCAGATTAGTTAACATAATATTATCATATACCAAGCGGATTCGAAGCTCAAAGCAATACTCGTTGTGATCTGATTATTCTCGGGCTATTTACTTTCCTGTTATTTATTTTCCTGTTACACACTTCACGCACATTTTGCATTTTCTGTTATTTACTTTACTGTCATGTACTTTTCTGTCATTTACTTTTCTGCTACACACGCACACAAAACCCACACACTAATTAAACCAGTTAAACGATACACAAAAGTTGAGTATTGACAGAAAAGTATCGAACCTGTTTTGACCAAAAATTACGCTTAATTTTGCCTATTGTGTGTGTTTTAAGTTTTGGTATTGACAGAAAAGTATCGAAATGTACTTGCTACACTATATTACGCTGCGATAGATACATTTGCCTATTGTGTGTTTTTTAAGTATTGGTATTTGTTTTGACCAAAAATTAACCAAGCTAATTAAGTGATCAAACTTTGTTTGTGAGGTAGTGTGCTTGAAAGAATCGTGAATAAAATATATAGGAAAGCTGTAAACGACATGAGTGTTTACGAGGAAAGCCCTTGATCCTTCAGGATCTCCGGCATAAAACCTTGGGAGCCGACTAAACGTCGGGTTGCCTTGTGTTCTTTAATAAATCGATGAAAAAAGTAAAATGAGAGCAAATAGTGATCGAATACTAAGTGTTACAGAGCTTGTGAGTGTGTAATTGTGTTGTGAATTGCGAATGAATCCCCCCTAATTGATCTTATCGCTAATTAAATACAAAAAACAAAATAACTGAAAAACGAGGATCTCGGCGAAAAATCAGGTCTTTATGGCAGTTACAAGTCTCCATTAATTCTTGACCGTTATAGTTTGACTTCCACGCGTTTTCCTAATTTTTTGAACGGGTTTTCAGCCATTTTATTTAGTCATTTATGAAGTGTTGAATACATGTTCAAGACTAATCAAAGACAATCACATAATATTAATTGTTACAACGGTCTGTTAATCAAGATACTGAAACATATTAAGGATCAGGGATACCGATACTTATCTGAGGATCCGGGATACCAGAGATAAAAACTGACCCTAACAATTTTCCACAAGTTTTTGATAGTTGTGAAGGTCATTCGGACAGCTATAAAAAAACTTTAAAAATCAAAATTCAAAAAGTTTTGACCAATGTGACTTGATAGGGTAGATCTAGGTAAAACGACTCCCACATTTGACGGTATTTCTTTTTTCCTTTGTTGATTACCGATTTCTTTCAGTCCATCAGTTTGTCTTTTTCTCAGGTGATGCCTATGGAATGGAGGATCCTGTTCACTTTAGATAAATTGAACCATAGCCATTCCTTAACCATCGGTATCCCTGAGATTGCTAGTCTGTACAATTTGATAACTCATGGGTATTCCTGCTCTGTTCTTCAACTTAAGTCTGCTAAAACTCCTTTGATTCCAAAACTCACCCAAAATGACGGTGATTGGTGGGAGAAATACTTTTTTGTGAAGAGAACATTTATCCATGGTGGGGATCTCTAGTCACTCTAGTGGGTTAAGAAGGGTAGGATGTAGTCAGGATCCCTACATGTTAGTAGGTATATATATATATATATATATATATATATATATATATATATATATATATATATATATGTTTCGGCCAAAAATTACACAAGATAATCAAATAGCCAAACTTTGTAAATGAGGTAGTGTGCTTTTAGGCAAGCTTCTTTCAAGTTAAGGTAGAGCCGAAGCCCTTTCATAGGCAAGCTTCTTTCAAGTCTAAGGGAATGGGGTTTATCTCCATTCTCTTCCTGTATTGTGCAACATGCTCCTCGGGATCTGTAGTTCCATCATACAGCTTCATGTTAGGAGTTTGGAAGCGTTTTGGGATTTCAGCATCACACATTGGCGGAGCGAATCTCGAGATCCTATGACTGCTTAAGGAGATCTTCGGTATAGGTTGGACTACACCTGGTACACTAGAGATCATCTCCCTTAACTTCTTCAGTTCCTTAGCCATGGAAAGAGTGATTCCTGTATCCTGCACAGATTCGTTAGTATTCGAAAATTGATCAAAGGTGTTACCAATATCAGGATTTCTGATGATGATCCTGGAGTAAATTCAAGATCTTGACTTGTAGTAACTCTAACAGCCGGGGTCGGTCCAACAGTAGTGATTCCAGTCTGCATGGGAAAAAAGTCTCCCTTATGGATTGCTGAGGATCCTGAATAATCAAAATCCAAGATCCTTGGTTGTAATGGGGTCGTCACTTCCACTGGTTTCTTTGATTCTTTTGACCTTCTCAGGTTCCGTGACAGCATTTGGTTAGTCTTCCTCTGCTGCTCCATTTGTTGTTTCATCTCTGAGAATAGATCGAGGATATCCTTGTTTGATACGATCACAGGTCCACCAGCAGGTATTCCGGATCCCGAAAAACCCACAGAAGTAGTTTTCTGTGGCTGATTAACACTCTTTTGGAATGAAGGAGGAGGAAGAGGGTTGTTCACCCAGAACTTGAAGATGGATTTGAAACAGAAACCATTTTGGATTGGGACGACATTTTTGAAATTAGTTTAGAAAAATAGCGATTGAACACAAATTTTAAAGAGATTTTAAGATGAAAAGCACCACTTGCCCCACGTTGGGCGTCAAACTGTTTCGACAAAAAACTACACAAGATAATCAAGTAGCCAAACTTTGTAAGTGAGGTATATATATATATATATATGTTTCGGCCAAAAATTACACAAGATAATCAAATAGCCAAACTTTGTAAATGAGGTAGTGTGCTTTTAGGCAAGCTTCTTTCAAGTTAAGGTAGAGCCGAAGCCCTTTCATAGGCAAGCTTCTTTCAAGTCTAAGGGAATGGGGTTTATCTCCATTCTCTTCCTGTATTGTGCAACATGCTCCTCGGGATCTGTAGTTCCATCATACAGCTTCATGTTAGGAGTTTGGAAGCGTTTTGGGATTTCAGCATCACACATCGGCGGAGCGAATCTCGAGATCCTATGACTGCTTAAGGAGATCTTCGGTATAGGTTGGACTACACCTGGTACACTAGAGATCATCTCCCTTAACTTCTTCAGTTCCTTAGCCATGGAAAGAGTGATTCCTGTATCCTGCACAGATTCGTTAGTATTCGAAAATTGATCAAAGGTGTTACCAATATCAGGATTTCTGATGATGATCCTGGAGTAAATTCAAGATCTTGACTTGTAGTAACTCTAACAGCCGGGGTCGGTCCAACAGTAGTGATTCCAGTCTGCATGGGAAAAAAGTCTCCCTTATGGATTGCTGAGGATCCTGAATAATCAAAATCCAAGATCCTTGGTTGTAATGGGGTCGTCACTTCCACTGGTTTCTTTGATTCTTTTGACCTTCTCAGGTTCCGTGACAGCATTTGGTTAGTCTTCCTCTGCTGCTCCATTTGTTGTTTCATCTCTGAGAATAGATCGAGGATATCCTTGTTTGATACGATCACAGGTCCACCAGCAGGTATTCCGGATCCCGAAAAACCCGCAGAAGTAGTTTTCTGTGGCTGATTAACACTCTTTTGGAATGAAGGAGGAGGAAGAGGGTTGTTCACCCAGAACTTGAAGATGGATTTGAAACAGAAACCATTTTGGATTGGGACGACATTTTTGAAATTAGTTTAGAAAAATAGCGATTGAACACAAATTTTAAAGAGATTTTAAGATGAAAAGCACCACTTGCCCCACGGTGGGCGCCAAACTGTTTCGACAAAAAACTACACAAGATAATCAAGTAGCCAAACTTTGTAAGTGAGGTAGTGTGCTTATAAGATTCTTGATGAATAAAATATATAAGCAATAAAATGACACGAGTGTTTACGAGGAAAGCCCTTAACCCTTCAAGATCTCCGACATAAAACCTCGGGAGCCAACTAAACGTCGGGCTACCTTGTTATCTTTTATAAAACCTTAAAAACGAGTACAATCAGAGCAATAAGAGATCAAATTCTAAGTGTTACATCGGTTTTCGAGTGTGTGTTGTGTGTATCCTCTCTTTCCCTAATGATCATTGCTTACTATAAATACATTTCATTACATTAATTGCTAAGCTAATATCCCGGAAATGCCTTTAGTGGACAATTACAAGCCTTCCTTCAAGCATATATCCGTTGTAGTTAATGTAATCCCATGTATTCAGCTAGTAATAACGTCTAATGGGTGTTACATGCATGACCAAGTCAAAGACAAACGCATAATATTAATTTTTATAACGGTCAGTTAATCAGGATACTGAAACATAGTAAGGATCAGGGATACCGATACTTATCTGAGGATCCGGGATACCAAAGGTAAAAACTGAGCCCTAACAATATATATATATATATATATATATATATATATATATATATATATATATATGTGTGTGTGTGTGTGTAACTTGTTTTGATGATCCTTGTGTCTTGTGCAATCCCAAAGTTTAAGAAGCTAGTTCCTGCAAGGAGTGACACGGATAAGAGGATCAAAGCTTTGTCGGAGATACATGTTGGTGAGAGCTCTTTCCACTTTGAGTCTGTTGTTAGTGAATCTAGTTTTGCAACCGAGTACTCCGAAGCCACTATGTCGTCAAATAAGAATTTTCTGCACTTGTTTACTGAGTTTTATCGACTCTAACTACTTTTTTCTACATTTGTAGATATTCAAAGATCTGGTTCTCATTTTGGTTTGGTTAATCTTGATAGCATTCTCTCTGGAGGAGCCATTGTTAAGCAAGAGGCTCCCACACCTGTTACTGCCAAGCCAAGGATCATGACACTTCGTTCCAAGACGTGAGAAAAAAAAGAGGATCCCTGCATGGAATTTGTGGTTTTTTGACTGTTCATATTGGTACCTGTTAAATTTTTTTTTTGTGTGTTGGGGATCCCTGATAGACAATTTAATTTTCTTACTATTGGGTCCAACTTTTGGATGAAGCCCGAATTCTTAATCCTCCTTCATTTTCACTATTAATTAGTAGCTTATGATTATTCGCCATGATTGTTATGCGTTTGGTTTGCTTTGACATGTTCTAGAAGATCAGGATCCTTAGGCAGTTGAGCCTTGGGATATTCAGAAAAATAGGTTTAGGTATATTTTCAGGATACCGGATCCTTAATGATTATTTATAAATAACATCTTAGGTTTTTATAAAACTTTGACTTCAAAAAAAATGTAGTTTGGTTCTGATAAATGGTATGGAAGAATACCGGTTACAAACATATCATGACTTAGTCATTCAAATTTTGAATCTTCTTTTAATTGAAAATTAATAAGTAACACTTACCTTTTTGAGAACTAAGTCGGGAAGATACACATACCAGATTATGACATGGAGTCCAGAATATAACAACTGTTAGTTGTCCCCTTTGTAGTTGTTAAACACGTCGTAGACTTAGTAAATGTACTTCAGGATCTTCGTAAGTCTTCAATCCGTTTAAGGATTTTGAGTCAGTATTTATTGATGCTAAGTTATTGGGTTAATACATAAGTGTTAAATATTTGTGAAAAGTTAAAATCGTGGGCCAAGCCAGATAACGTGGGCCAAGCCAGTATTGAGTTTGGATGAAAATGCTAAAAACCTTAGTTTAACACGTAAGTGTTAAATGATTAGGAGAAACTTGAGGAATAACACGTTTGTTATATTCGTAAGGTCCAACATATAACCAACAGTGATGAAATTATCAGCCACTGTTACATGGACTGGTCCCATCACCTCGAACTATACTTGGATACCGTGCGCTCTTGGCGTGGTGTTGAAACCCAATCTACTTAGAAAGGCGAAAGACGTTTAAACCTTTGAGGTATTCGAGATACCTTAACTTAGGAGAGGTGGTCAATCTCTATCTTGTGTCAGGATCCTTGGGGATCCTTCCTGCAAAACATGAAACCTTGGTGAAGGTGGGTGTTAGACTGGCTAACACCCCCTCCGACGCTCAAGTCAGTACTTTGATAAGGAATAACAAATATAAAAATAATTATGGAAAGAAAACTAATGTGTTCGTGAATTAAGTAAAAAAATATAAATTAACATATTTTTAAGATAGTTTCACAAGATCAGGTTTTAAATTTATAAAATGATAACTACTTTAACTTAAAACACACACAATAGACAAGTGTACCTATCGCATCGTAATATAGTTTAGGTAAGAACCAAGTATCGAACCAATGGACACGGTCGAGTTCCAATACTCAACTTTTGTTATCGTTTAGCCTGATTAATTAGTGAGTGGGTTTTGTGTGCTTGTGAGCAGAAAAGTAAATGACGGTAAATTAAATAACATAAAAGTAAAAACGTGCGTAAAGTGTGTAAAAGAAATGTAACTAGAAGAATAGTAAATAGCAGGAAAGTAAATAAGGCGAAAATGATCAAATTACAGATAGTATTGCTTTGGGTTTCGAATTAGCTTGGTACGTGATAATGTTAGGTTGACTAATTTAGTAGTTTAACTACTACAAACTTGTGACCCGGGTCACCGATAGAGCCTCGTCCTCATTACATTTGATTCACGAATTATAATTTTTAAATTAAAATGGTAGTGCCTCTCGTTAGGGACAACAGTTACCCTCAACCCATAAAATGGTCATCTCCGGGTTGGTTTAAGACATCGAACTTAAAATGCTTTATATTAAAGTTAAATAGGTGATTATATTTTGCTCACCGGGAAGCGGTGTAACAATGAGACCAAGTATAAAGACGTACCGATCCCAACATGAGTTCACCAATTCTTGGTCGCATAATAAGCTCGTATAAATACGTATGATCTTAGAAGTATAGAACAAGACTTGGCTTATCAATCTCTGCTCGTATAAAGACGTACGAGTTTCAAAGGAAGTTTGATTAAAAAGGGTTTTACGATCTTACTCTTTAAAATCAAGACACTCACAAATATAAAGACGGATTTAGAAAATAATAAAAGCCCACCGAAGGGTGGTTTTTAAGAACGAATTAGTTAAAGACATAAACATACGACTAAATTAATACGTTAAGCATTAACATGCGCCAAACATCATCTTCAGCCTAGCAATACAAAGAAGTTTTAGCCACGAATGGCCATAACGACTAGCGTAACGATGAGTTTCGTAGGCTCCCCTATTGTGGAACAAGGAGGAAGTGCCCCTCTACTCTCTACTCTAACTATAATAATGCTCTCTTCTGAAGTGTTCTTGAGGTGTGGAATGGTGTGTTGAATGAAGAACTCAAGCCTTCTATTTATAGGCCTCAAAATGTGTAATGCACGGCCGTGCATTGGGTTGCACGGCCGTGCATTGGGTTGCACGGTCGTTCAAAGGCCTAGGGAATCAAACAGGGTACAGAGGTCATTGTACTGGGCCGTGGGGAGGAAGATAAGGATTGCACGACCGTGCAATGGGATGCACGACTGTGCATCCCCCTATTTTCTTCTAGCTTTGTCTTTTAGCTCCTTGTTGACTATTGTTGACCACTTTTGACTTCTTGGAGGTCAATGATCGGGAATGAGTCTTCTAGAAGCTTGAATTCTTGGTAGGATTTAGCTTGATTTATATTTTCAACACCAAATAACCTGCAATTACAAAATATAAATGTTTTAGGCATCAATTGCAAGGTTATTATTCAATTAGTACAATAATATGGGGATTATTATGTATGTAAAATATGTATAAATGATGACATATCATAACACCCCACACTTAAACTTTGCTTGTCCTCAAGCAAACTCATGCATGATCATACCCATAACTAGAAACTTTACAAGGGTAATGGAACTCCAACTAAGTTGAAACTCCAGGATAACTCTTGAGATGCTTATTCTATTTTTGTATTTTTCTGTTTTAAGATGATGGAATCCATGGGAAGCCTACTAGAACTTTGATTATGCAAGAACTTCTCACTACTCACAATGTCCACTTAACTCTAGGGTTATATATGTATGGATAATGTAAGTGAATTGGAACACTCAAGTTCGAATCGAATTATGCAATAGTCATAGGCTTGTATGCAAATCAAGTCTCCACCAACTAACTAAGTAGTATGTATGAATCAAGAGGACTTTAAAGGGTTGTAATGTGGCTAAAGTAAAACTAAAGGTGAAAATGAAAATATTTTTGGATTTTTAGGGGTTTTAAGGGGTTTGAAGAGCTGCAGCTATCGCGAAACACTCAGCTACGACCAGTGTTGTAAAAATCGCTAGACGCTAGTCAGGCCGTGGGGTAGGGCCTAGGCCTAGGCGGGATTAATCGGATTGGAATTTTATATGTAATTTATATATATATATATATATATATATATATTTATATATATATATATAGTTATTGGTGAAAACCCATAAACTAATTTATGGCCACACATTCATTTTCCCTTCTTTCTGAATTTTTTTAATCATAGAGGGGCATTGATGTCACTTGACTCTCTTTTAAAACCCTAAACCTATTCACTCTCTATTCAAACAGCAACTTTCCTCTACATCGATCTATGCTCTCCCCTTCTACATCGTTCTACATCGATCTATGTTGTGCGGTCTCTTAAGAACAATGATCCGGAAGAACAATGATCCTCTCTGTCGCATCGTGAATATGTAGACCATCGAAAGGTTCGATCTCGTCTATTCTCCATCGCATCATGAAGGTGAAGACCATATAAGGATTCGATCTGAAGGTGAAAACCATCGAAAGGTATGGAATTCTCTCAAAAACAACGATCCCGACTAGACCCGATTTAGACCGCCTAGCCCGACTAGACCTGATTTGGACCGCCTAGCCTGATTAGACCTGATTTGGACTGCCCAGCGATTTTTAGACAGACTAGGTCAAAATTCCACCTTCACTGTCCGCCTCGTGATTAATCGACGCCTAGGTGCGATTTTTACAACACTGGCTACGACCTCATCACTTAAAATGGAAAATACTAGCACGTCCCTCTACAGTAGTCAGATCATGAGGGTATAACTAATATAAGGGCTCGTTTATGGTCAGATTGCCAAGTCCAGACCGCCTAGCCCGACTAGACCTGATTTGGACCGCCTAGCGATATTTAGACCGACTAGGTCAAAATTCCACCTTCACTGTCCGCCTAGTGATTAATCGACGCCTAGGCGCGATTTTTACAATACTGGCTATGGCCTCATGACTTAAAATGGAAAATACTAGCAGGTCCCTCAACAGTAGTCAGATCATGAGGGTATAACTAATATGAGGGCACGTTTATGGTCAGATTGCCAAGACCAAGATCTCTCATCAAATGTAACTCGTCCCTTATTGCGTAATGCACATTGTTGCCTTTTCATATGGTTCTTTCAGCTTGTAGCCTAACAACGTCTACTTCGATCAGGTGGGTATACTCACTTTGGGAGTAAGTGATGTCGGTCAAACGGCCTAATAAATTAAACACAACCTAACCTAGACTCTCTAGTTAAACTCTAAACAAACCTACTAAACTAGACCACAAAGACAGGCAAGTGTACCTATCAATTGCAACACAGCCAAAGGAAGTCCGGATATCGAACCCATGAGAAACTGCCTATAACACTAACTTGACTCTGACTAAGACTTAATTGGTTTATTTGATTGGGGGGAAATTCTATGATCTAAGGTTAACTACTAAAACTTAAGTGAACTGGATGAAGAAAACAACTAAACAAGACAACTAACAAAAGACAAAGACTTTAGGGAAATTCAGTAAGGAAGGAAGACTCTACCTAGGCTGCGAATCCTGATTACTAAACTTGGCTTCTATCGGATATGGAATATGTAATGGAACTGGGATCCTAAGATATAACGCCCTCAAACCACCTAATGGATTCTTGATCAATCTCAGAATATGACCAGAAGGAACTCAAGGGATACTAATAACACCAGTATTCAGATTACCTCTCGTCTCACCTATTATGCTATAGAACTAAAAAGACAGCTCACCTCTCGGTATCACTATCTTAATACATCAAAGATGCAAGGAGCAATCTGAATTTAACATGTTTAACATGAATTAGCAACGACACTAGAACCCTAAGGAAACGTCATCTCAGACTGTTCACTCAAAGAAACCCTAATACCGAAGACTAACCGATTATCTATCTCTTTTTAGGTTTTTAGATAAGAAGAACACTAAGTTTATTAACTGATTAATTGGTATTCCTGTGGTCACTGACGTCTAGCAAACCACATACGAATCACAAACACACAATAAGCGATTTAATACACACCAATCAATTAAAAGACATTCAAACAAGGTATGCAAGGAACAATCAACCAATATAGCATCAAAAATAAGCATGCAAACTCATCAAACAAGTGAAATCAGATCTGTTCTAAAACATAAAATCCAAAACAAGTTCCATAAACGATAAAAATCCAAACTTTAGCAAACATTCATCATTAACCTAGGTAGATCTATGATCTTAGCCAAGAAACATGGTAGATACAGAAGATTCAGAGATAAACAAAGCAAACATTAGGTCCAGATACAAATAAAAAAGAATATTACGATCAATCGTGACCGAACGATTAAATGTCTAACCTGATTCAATGCAAAACTTGAATTCCTTGATCCAAAGCTGCTTCCTTTGCCCAAAATCACCCAGAAACTCTCCGTTGATGGCAATGTATCGAATAATCAAGAAGATAGTCGTTTAAATTGATTACAACTAAAAATGAGGGTTTTTTCGGGAATTGTGCCCCTCTTGCGTACCGCGAGAGGTTTGGGGAGGTCCCTCGCGTACCGCGAGGGACAATATAGTCGGGGGCCTTCCTGGCTTCCCTCGCGTACCACGAGGGATTTGGTTCTCCTCCTCGCATACCGCGAGGGACTGATTTCATAGAAAATTGATTTTTTTCTCTTTAGCTTTCCGATCTTTTCCCGTGTGGTTGATTTCTCCAGGATTTTGCTTTATTTTCCGCTTCTTTTGCACACTATTACCTGCTAACATGACCCATACTCAGTACGAACCAAAAATGACATAAAACGAGTACAAAACTATACACTTTCGCACAATTACAATAGGATAAACGCATGTGTTTTGCAACACATCAAACATCCCCACACTTACTCTTTTTTTTGTCCTCGAAAAAAATATCTGCAATGGAATCACAACTGGACATAGAATCAATCTCTATTATTATTCAGCACAAATATAATCATGCATTAAAGTGTAATAACCGGTATTTCTATCCGACTAAATCCAAACACCAAATTTCAAACTCCTGAGAAGTGTTCTATTTCCATTTTATACAGTATATCAATCTATCTATGGGTCTCATACTTAAAGGTTACAACTCGACCTAATCCCGTCTCACGGTCATGTTGAGGCCTGGGTTAGATCATGTAGTTCTTCCCACCATGGCAAACTCAAATTTACATGTTTTTAGAAATCAATGGATTATGGAACGAATGTAATGAGTAGTATTAATTATATATGAATCAACCTTACCTAGGGGTGCGTCTCCCAAGTCACCATCCCGAAAGGTAGCACATAGGATGCAGTCTATCGATTAAGCATATTAGAATCAACCCATAGGCGTATCCACAAAGTCACCATCCCCATGGGAAACACGTTGGTCAATCTTATTTATCTAAGTACTGATCACTTAAATCCCAACCCATGAGTGTATTCACAGAGTCACTATCCCCATGGGAAACACGTAGGTCAAGACTCAAGCTTTCAGTTTATTAATTATACTCATTATTAGATGGCATTATGGATGCAGGCGCCATCAAACTCGGATTTATTTTCATAAACAGAGATTGGTGTGTCGTTAGAATTTTTAAAAACCTCTAAATTTCAGCTTACCATGGTACCTATAACCCTATGTTGACAGTTTCAGTTTTACCGTTCCCCTAAGGTGAGAACCCACGAGATTTCATGATTTAATTAAGTTATTAATCCTAAATAACACTTTCAGGATGTTTAAGCTTTTAATACTGGCTGGGCCTACCGATTTATCACAACTTAGATACGTTTTTTTATTGTTTATTATATTTCAATTTAAAACACAGTTTATGTCCAGTTTTAACTATCATTTTCCATGTGCTTGCAAGATTTCTAGTTCAAAATACATTTTATTAATTTTTTATACTCAAAGTACAAAACCTAAACTAATGTTTCTCATCCCCACACTTAAAATTCACATTGTCCTCAATGTGAACAGAGAAATGATGATAAAATAAAAGAAATTTACAAAAAGAAAATAAGAAAATGAAAATAAGATAGAAATAAAAATAAAGTATACAAAAATCGAAACAGACTTCCTTGATATTATGACTGTGATATTTCTCGTAAGTCGTGTTCCAAAGCCCTCCATTCGAACGTGCTCAAGTCACCAAGATTCCAATAATTCCTCATGAACGAAAGCGGCTGATTCTAAAACAATACTAGCAACCATATCAAACAACCACAATAATATATAACAACACAACCAACCCTCCCGAGCCCCCCAAGTAAAAAATAATATATACATCAGAGTTAAATACATGCCAAAAGAAAATAAAGAAATACATAAAAAGAAATACAAAATGAAAAATACAAAAGACTATGTACAACCCGACAAAAGGTGTTGTCGATGATCACTGATCTCCACCCATATCTGGCTGATCCTGCTGATGCTGGTCTGGTGCCCTGAAAAATGGTGGGATCTCGACTCCCTGTTGAGTCATTGTAGAAATAAAGACTGATGGCTACAAAATTCTCTAAGTACAAATGCTGCTGATCTCAAAGATTGATGCGGATCGACAAAGTTGCAGCTGATAGGCTTTATCCGCTGCTGACCAAAGCTGTAGCTGATAAGTCTTATCAGCTGCTGACCAAAGTTGCAGCTGATAGGCCTTATCTGCTGCTGACCAAAGTTGTAGTTGATAGGCCTTATCCACTGAAGATTAAAGTTGCAGCTGATAGCCTTTTCACTGAAGATCAAACATTGCAGCTGACTGTTCTTGATAAAGCAACCAATACCACTGACAACTTTCTGCTGTTACACTGACACACTCCACGCAGAAAGAATGTCATTGGAACAAGACAATAAAAGACAACGACGCTCTCCTTTTGAGTATTCAAGCAATGATGCAAAGAAGACGTTTGAATAAAGTTAACCTTTGTAGTTATTATTATTGTCTGTATATGTAGAATAGCTTCAATACAAGATCAACGGTCTGTGTTAGATCTGATCCTTAGAATCAAGGGTGTGTCTTGATTCTAAGTTACTATATAAGTAGTACTTAGATTCATTGTAAAAGTACTTTTTGCTTAAGAGTTTTCTTTGTAATCTTGTAACACTTGAAGCTTAATATAAATTGCATTTATCAGTATTCTTCTTGTCTACTTGTTTACTTTGCTTAAGTTGTGATTGTTTCCGCCAATCTTAACTGGAATAGAACCATCTTGTATTTACTGGTCCAACAAGTGGTATCAGAGCTTTGGCTCACAGATAATCATTCTTTGGTTCTATTCTTATCTATCTCTTTGCTAAAGTCACTCATTGTCTAAAAATCAAAATGGCACAAAACAATGGATTTGAAGACATTGGAAGCATCTCCAGACCACCAAGATTGGTGTCTGGAGAAGACTATGATATGTGGAAGAACAGGATGGAAAGTTTCTTCTGCTATCAGGAATATGGGATGTGGAAATCCATTAAAGATGGACCATACATACCCATGGTGTCCTCTGCTGATTTCGGAGGTGCACTGGTTCCCAAAGAACCCTCCAAGTACTCTGATGAAGACATCAAGAAAATGGAGGTAGACTTCAAAGCCTTGGGAGCCATCCAGATGTGCTTACCAAATGAAGTTTTTCATAACTTCAGAGGTTACAAAATTGCAAAGGAGCTATGGGAGGCTCTTGAGAAGATGTTTGCTGGGTCAGAAGAAGTCAAAGAAAACAGAAGAGACATCCTGAAGCAGCAGTATGAAAACTTCGTCCGGAAGGAAGGTGAGTCTCTAACTGTTTTATACAACAGATTTACCTATCTTGTAGGTGAGCTGCAATGCTCAAAGGTGAAGCTGGAGAATGTAGATATTCTCAAGAAGTTCATCAGGTCTCTACCAAGCTGCTGGACCCTTTACACAGTGTCCATCAGAAGAACTGAGAATCTGAAGACTCTCTAGATGACTGAGCTCTTTGGAATGCTAAAAACCTATGATCTAGAGATGATTCAGGCAAAAGAAAGAAGCTCAAGCTACCAAACAGCCTCAACATCCACCACCACCTCCTATGCCCTCCATTCTGAACAATCAGGTTCTAATTCAAGCAACTATTATCTTCCCATCATCACTCATCCTCAAACTCCAACCTCTCAAACAAACACATCTCCATTTCTCCTAGAAGCCCCTCCTCAAACCTCAACCTCTGCTGCTTTTGTCTCTGAAAACTCAAGCAACATGTCGTTTATCAAGGAGGATCTGGAATGCTTCCATCCAGATGACTTAGAAGAAATGTACATATAGCACTCGTATGCCATGCTATCTATAAGAGCAAAAAGGTTCTACTCTAGAACCGGAAGACCCATTCCATGTAACAACTCCAACACTAGAGTTGGCTTGGATAAAAGCAAACTAAGATGTTACAACTGTAACCAAGTGGGTCATTTTGCTAGAGAATGCAAGGCACCTAGGGCAAACCCAGCAGCTCCTCAACCAAGACAAGCTCACCAAGCCCAACCAAGACAACAACAGCAACAAGCTACTGCTCCAGCTCAAACTGCAGCTTGTGCAGCCGTTGGAACATCTGACTTTGACTAGAGCTTCCAGTATGAAGATCTGCCTGCAAACAACCAAGCTCTTATGGCAGACACAACTGAGATACCGCCTCAGGTATATGAACATCTTTATTCCCAAGCTTGTATTGATAAGGTGTTAGGCTACAGAAAGCATAATCAAAACCTTATAGATCAAAATGAAGAGTTTCATCAAATGAAATCTGAATTCACAAAAGTAGAAAACAGTTATAAAGAAAAAATTAACTGCCTAAAGAAAGAGATTTCATCACTAAAACATGAACAAATCAACCTTGAAACTCAGATTGATGATCTACTGGCCAGATTAAAAGCTGCCAGAGCAGAATTGGCAGAACAGAAATTTCATGTTGACAAATATGAATTTGCATCCAAAAAGCTGCAAAGACTTTTGGATGCTCAAATTCATGAAAAGGTAAAAACTGGTCTGGGGTATCATGCTGAACAATATAAAGCCGTTGCACCTCCTGCTGACTACGTTGCCATCCGTGAACCAAGCTTAAATCTCTCAATTCTTGAAAGGGCCAACCGAGATCTTGATCCTTCAAGATATGAACCATTGGTGCAAGAATACACTCCCTCGTCAGAATCTGAGTCAACTTGCTCAGAGTCCACTAAAACTGAGGAGATCTCATCACCAGTACAAGTACCAGAACCGCCTGTTATTGAAGTCATTCAAACAAGTACTCCTGTTCCTTTACCAGCCACTCCGGTTCTGTAGAAATAAAGACTGATGGCTACAAAATTCTCTAAGTACAAATGCTGCCGATCTCAGAGTTTGCTGCTGACCAACAAACTGCTGCAGACAAGCTTATCTAATGCAGATACTTGTTATTCTGCTGAAGAACAAATCTGCTGCGGATAGCCTTATCTGCTGAAGACCAGAGTTGCTGCGGATAGGCTTATCAGCAGCATCAACACTTGATGCTGCTGATAGGCAAATCATCAGCAGCTTTGGATGGTCACATCTTACTGCTGATCCTCACCTTTGCTGCTGACAGCCTTGTGCCTTGAAGACAAATCGTTGTAGCTGACTATCCATGCCAAGCGTCACTGACAACTTTCTACAAAAGCTACTGACACACTCAAAGCAGAAGGAACCTCAATGGTGCAACCAATGATGGACAACAATGCTCTTCTCCAAGCATGCAAGCAATAATGCATAAAGAAGACGCTTCAATAAAGTTAATTAGCTTTAGACTAAACGTGTAATAGTTAGCTATATACAAAAAATCAACGGTCTGTGTTAGATCTGATCCTTAGAATCAAGGGTCTGTCTTGATTCTAAGTGAGTATAGATACTGTGCAAACACTTCATTTTATGTGTGCTTTTTGATTGAGTTTTTCATTTGTAATCGTTTATTTGCAAAAGCTTAATACAACAGTGTTCTTAAAAGTATTCTTTCTGTTTACTCGATTATACTTGTGTAGTTGTTATTGTTTCCGCCAATTTCAACTAAGAACAGAACCATCTTGTACTTTCACGATCCTACAAGTGGTATCAGAGCTTTGGCTCAGATTAAACAAACTCACACTTGTTTAATCACTTCTGGTTCTATTCTAAACTCTCTTTAATCAAGTCACCCAAAAACACAAAAAACAAAGATGGCACAGAGCAATGGATTTGAAGACATCGGCAACATCAACCGACCACCAAGATTGGTATACGAGGAAGACTACGACATGTGGAAGAATCGCATGGAAAGCTTTTTCTGTTATCAGGAGTACGGAATGTGGAAATCCATCAGGGATGGACCTTACACTCCCATGGTGGCCTCTGCTGACTCTGGAGGACCACTAGTTCCAAAGGAGCCCTCCAAGTACTCAGAAGAGGACATAAAGAAGATGGAGGTGGACTTCAAGGCACTAGGAGCTATCCAAATGTGCCTTCCAAATAAAGTTTTTCATAACTTCAGAAGTTACAAAACTGCTAAAGAGCTCTGGGAGGCTCTTGAGAAGATGTTGGCTGGCTCAGAGGAAGTCAAAGAAAACAGAAGGGACGTCCTGAAACAGCAATACAAAAACTTCATGGAAGGAAGGTGAGTCACTAACCGTTTTGTATAACAGGTACACTTACCCGGTAGGAGAACTGCAGTGCTCCAAAGTAAAGCTAGAGAATGAAGATATTCTCAAAAAGTTTATCAGATCTCTCCCAAGCTGCTGGACACTATACACAGTGTCTATAAGAAGAACGGAGAATTTAAAAACTCTCCAGATGACAGAGCTCTTTGGCATGCTGAAAACATATGAATTAGAAATGATTCAAGCCAAGGAAAGGAGCTCCAATCATCAATCAACCTCTTCTTCCTCCTCCATCTCATCTGCGCTTCACTCCGACCACTCAGTTCCTAGTTCCAGCAACTACTATCCTCCCATTGTCACCCATCCACAAAGTCCAACTTCTCAAACAAACACCTCACCATTTCTCCTAGAAGCTCCTCCTCAAACATCAACCTCTGTTGATTTTGTTTCTGAAAACTCAAGCAACATGTCCTTTATCAAGGAGGATCTGGAATGCTTTCATCCAGATGACTTAGAAGAAATGGACATACAACAATCGTATGCCATGCTCTCTATAAGAGCAAAAAGGTTCTACTCTAGAACCGGAAGACCCATTCCAAGTAACAACTCCAACACCAGAGTTGGCTTGGATAAAAGCAAACTAAGATGTTACAAATGTAACCTACTGGGTCACTTTGCTAGAGAATGCAAGGCACCAAGAGCAAATCCAACTACTCCTCAGTCAAGACAAGCTCACCAAGCACAACCCAGACAACAACAACAACAAGCTACTCCTCCAGCTCAAACTGCAGCCTGTATTGATAAAGTTTTGGGTTATAGAAAGCATAACCAAAACCTTATAGATCAAAATGAAGAGTTTCATCAGATGAAATCTGAGTTCAAAAAGGTTAAAAATACTTATAAAGAAAAGATTAACTGCCTTAAGAAAGAGATTTCATTGTTAAAACACGAACAAACTAATCTTGAAACTCAGATTGATGATCTACTGGTCAAACTAAAAGCTACCAGAGCTGAACTGGCAGAACAAAAAGTTCATGTTGAAAAAATATGAATTTTCTTCCAAAAAGTTACAAAGACTTTTAGATATTCAAGTCCATGAGAAGGTAAAGACTGGACTTGGGTATAACAATGATCAGTACAAATCTGTTCCTCCTCCTGCTGACTATATTGCCATTCACGAACCAAGCTTCAATGTTGCAAATCTTGACACTGCAAACCGAAACCTTGATCCTTCAACGGATGAACCTTTCGTCGAAGACTGCACTACCTCATCAGAATCTGAGTCAACCTACTCAGACCATTATGAAACCAGTGCAGCCACATCTGAAGCTTTTCTGAATAGAGTTGAAGTTCCTGCTGTTATTCCAGCTATTCCAGCCCCTGTACCATTCAAACAGATCAAGATCAGCTATCCTCCAGATGGAAGAAAGCTAAACATTGAAATGGGACAGACATCAGGACCCACAAACCCCAAGCCTCAGTTAAAGCCGATCACAAAGAGGAAGGTGTTTGATATATGTCATACGCCTGAAGAAAAAGTTCCATATGTTCAAAAGACCATAGAAGAAGCCACTTTTGAACATAACAAAGCTCATCCATGGAACTTCAAGGATCTGTTCCAAAGAAAGGACTATGTCTACCTTTCAAGAGACAAACTGGCAAGATCATGCTTTGTGTGTGGCAGATATAACCACACTGCCAGCACCTGCTTTCATTACCTGGAATACCAAAGAAATTTAAAGCAGCATGTCTTTGAAAAGACTAACAAAAACAAGAAGGTAAGAAGCTACGAGGTCAAGGCAACTAAGTTCAGGGAGTCTCTATCTCCCCCAAGAGTGAAGCTGCCTAAATCTCAACAAACTTGCATCATTTGTGGTGAATCAGACCACTTTGCTGTAAACTATAAGTTTAACCCCTTCAACCAGATCCTTCATCAAGCCCCTCAAAGACAAAAGGTAAAGAAGGATCAGCATACATCGGTTGTTAAACCATCAGCAGCCAGAAAAAATGTTGGTAGTCAAGTGAAGCCCAAGAAAACAAAGCAGAAGCTTTCAGCAGCAACCAAGTCTGCTGCTGATAAGCTAAAATCCTCTGCAGCAAAATCTGCTGCTGGTAAGGCAAAGCCATCAGCAGCAAGAGTGTCCACTGCTGATAAGGCAAAATCCAAGGCAAAGCCTTCAGCAACAAAGAATGTTGCCACTTCAGTAAAGCTATCAGCAGCAGGATCTACTGTTGACAAGCCAGAAACATCAGTAGCAAAATCCACTGCTGACAATGTGAGGAAAACTAGAAAATCACCAACAAAGTAATGGAAAACCAAACCATCTCCAAGCATTATCATTGGTTCCATTGACTGCAAACATACTGAAAAGGATAAACTAACAACCATCTTTTTCAAGTCTGCAGACTCTTGGGTTTCTCCTACTAATTAGAAAGCTATCATGTGCAGGGACAGCCAGGTCACAAGAATAACACATGGGTGGTAGACAGTGGTTGTTCCAGGCACATGACAGGCAACAGAGCCATCCTCTCCAACTTCAGACATTTCAATGGAGGATATGTTGCCTTTGGAAGTGACTCAAAGGGAGGATCCATTACTGGACAAGGAACTGTGTCCAACGAAAGAATGAACATTGATAAGGTCAACTACTCAAATAATTGGACTTCAATCTCATGAGTGTTTCCAAGGTCTGTGACCAAAAGCATTGGATGCCCTTCACAGACAAAGAATGCTTTGTACTATCTCCAGGCTTATCCACACCTCCTCAAGAAAGCATTTTATTAACTACTCAGAGAAAAGAAAATCTCTATGTACTGGATATAAATGAAGTCACTCCATCTGGGAGTGTTTCCTGCTTTCTATCAAAAACCTCAGTTGATGAATCAGCTCTCTGGCATAGGAGATTAAGCCATGTTAATATCAAAACTATTAACAAATTGGTGAAGAATAATCTTGTCAGAGGGATTCCTGACAAAGAATTTCAGCTGGAAGACCACGGCATTGAATGCTTAAAGGGGAAGCAACACAAGAGCTATCACAAGCCCAAGACCTTGAATACAAACGACACTCCACTGCAACTGCTGCATATGGATCTTTTTGGTCCTACAAATGTCATGTCAATGGGCAAGAAGTCATACTGTCTGGTGATAACTGATGACTACACCAGATTCTCATGGGTATACTTCTTGAGAACTAAAGATGAAACTGCTGAAATTCTCAAATCCTACATTCTCAGGGTAGAGAATCAAAACAATCAAAAGGTGAAGATCATAAGGTGTGATCAGGGCACAGAGTTCAAGAACCACACCTTGACCTGTTTCTGTGAAAGCAAGGGGATAGAAAGACAATACAGTGCTCCAAGAACTCCTCAACAAAATGGAGTTGCTGAAAGAAGAAACAGAACTCTTATTGAGTCAGCAAGATCTATGTTGGCTGACTCAAAACTGCCACTTACATTTTGGGCAGAAGCAGTTAGCACAACCTGTTATGTGCAAAATAGAGTTCTAATTGTGAAACCCCTCAACAAGACACCCTATGAACTTTGGTTTCAAATAATTCCCTACATTGGGTTTCTAAAACCTTTTGGGTGTCCATGCACCATTCTCATCACACATAGGGTTTTTCCTAATTTTGGTGCCAAATCTGATGAAGGATATTTCGTAGGCTATTCCTCTCAATCAAAGGCCTATAGAGTATTCAATTCAAGAACAAGAATTGTGGAAGAATCAGCAAATGTGGAATGCAGGGAACACATTGTCTGTGAGCAGGGAAAAGGTCCAAACTGGCTCTTTGACATAGAATCCTTCTCCCAAATATTTAAGCCTCTCACCTTCTCAAATATGGAGTCTACATCTACACTAACACCTGCCTCCACTACATCCACTGACTACAGACTGGATTTTCCCAAATCTTCTATCAGTCTGAGAAGACCATCAATTGATCCTCCATCAGTTGAGGAAGCAATTGAAGCAAGTGAAGCAGGAACAAGACTGTCTAATGTAACCAACAGCAGCCTGTCTGAAACTGAAAATCTAAATGAAGACTCCTCGGTAAATGCTGTAGATGCTGATGATGCTATTGCTGAAAATATTGATGTGGCTAATGATGTTGAAGACTCTTCCATCGTGAATGAAGAGACCCCTGATCAAAATCAAAGCAATCTGGAGCAAGGGATACAGCTGGAGGTAGTACCATCACAGAGGATCCACAAAGAACATCCTCATGAAAATATTATTGGCCAAGTACACCAAGGAGTTCTCACAAGAAGCAAATCTCACGAGGCCAATATATGCTTGTTTTCATGTTTCCTATCTCAGGTGGAACCCATGAAGATAGATGAAGCACTCAAACACAGCAGCTGGATTGAGGCAATGCAGGAAGAATTGCTGCAATTCAAGAGGCAGGATGTCTGGAAACTTGTTGATCTTCCACCAGGTAAATATGCTATTGGCACACGATGAGTCTTTAGAAACAAGCAAGACGAGAGAGGCATTGTAGTCAAGAACAAAGCCAGACTTGTAGCTCAAGGCTACACTCAGGAAGAAGGAATTGACTATGATGAAGTCTTTGCCCCTGTTGCCAGGCTGGAGGCCATGAGAATCTTCCTGGCATATGCTGCATCCAAGAATTTCACTGTCTATCAAATGGACGTTTAAAGTGCCTTTCTGTATGGGAAGATTGGTGAGGAAGTTTACGTCAAACAGCCTCCAGTCTTTATAGATCCTGCACATCCTACTCAAGTGTTCAAACTAGACAAAGCTCTGTATGGCCTACATCAGGCACCAAGAGCCTGGTATGAAACATTGTCAGGATATCTACTAAGCAACAACTTCAGGAGAGGTGCCATTGACCAGACCTTGTTTATCAAAGATGAAGGGGGAGAAATCTTACTTGTTCAAATTTATGTTGATGATATTATCTTTGGATCAACAAGGAAACAACTATGCAAAGACTTTGAGATCCTGATGCACTCAAAGTTTGAAATGAGTTCGATGGGTGAACTAAATTTCTTCTTGGTCCTACAAGTCAAACAGGTCCCAAATGGAATCTTCATCAGCCAATCCAAATATGTAAAGAGCATTTTGGAAAGATTCAAAATGGCTGACTGCTCTGCTGCAAGAACCCCTATGCAGGTGCATCATCAGCCGACTCCAGACAAAGATGGCCAAGACACTGATCAACATCAGTACCGTGCAATGATAGGGTCTCTCATGCATCTCACTTCCTCAAGGCCAGATATCATGTTTCTGTGCAAGATTTCAAGCAGCTCCAAAAGTTTCACATCTTCAAGCCGTCCAGAGAATCTTTAGATACCTAAAGGGTGCCTCAAGACTTGGGCTATGGTACTCTAAAAATGACATGTTTAATATGTATGCATACACTGACAGTGACTATGGGGGATGTAACTTGGACAAAAAGTCCAGTTCAGGGGGATGTCAGTTTCTGGGAGGGAGACTAATTTCTTGGTAGTGCAAGAAGCAAACATGTGTTTCAACTTCCACAGCTGAAGCAGAATACATTGCAGCTTCAAGTTGCTGTGCACAAGTCATCTGGATACAAAATCAAATGCTGGATTAAGGGATGACTTTCATGCAACTCCAATTCACATTGACAACATGAGTGCTATCTCAATCACAAACAACCCGGTGCAACACTCAAAGACAAAGCACATTGACATCAGGTATCATTTCATAAGAGATCAAGCTGAGAAAAAGATGATTATTTTAACCAAAGTTCATACGAATGAGCAATATGCTGATTTGTTTACAAAACCTTTTGATGAAGCTAGATTTAAATATTTAGTTGAATCCATTGGTATGATGAACTTTGATTAAAATCTATCTCTAAAATTCAATTTCAAAATTTGTTTTGTCTTATGTTGTAAATAAAAGTTATAAGTCAGCAGCATTTTTGTCCCTTAACTGCTGACAGGTTTAATCTTCAGCAGCAAAAGATTTGCAGCTAACTGCTTTAAGTTATCAACAGGAACATGTTTCCTGCGGATTTCTTTAAGACTGTCCGTAGCAACATCCTTGCTGCGGACTATTAAATCCATCAGCAGCAGATAAGTTAACTGCTGACAGGTTTAATCTTCAGCAGCAAAAGATTTGTAGCTGACTGCTTTAAGTTATCTGCAGGAACAGTTTTCCTACAGATTTCTTTAAGACTGTCAGCAGCAACATCCTTGCTGCGGATTATTAAATCCATCAGCAGCAGATGAGTTTGCTACTGACAGACTTAACCTTCCGCAGCAACCAAGGTTGCAGCGGACAGGCTTACTCATCCACAGCAACCAAGTTTGCTGCTGATGGGTAAATTTAAGTCCAAATTAACTTTTACCCGCTGTAAAAATTAACGTCAGTCTTTACCATGACTGCCTCGGTGTATTACAGCTGTAACAGTAAAAGGTGAATTAGGTTGTACTGTACAAGTCATTTTGCTTTTTCCCTCCTCTGCCGTTATAAGAACAAATCAAATTTCCTTACCACCTCTTCACCTTCAATTTCACCCTAAAACCACATCACTTTCTCTCAAGTCCCCACCACATTCAAAGCCCTTCATACTTAAAACATTCAAAGCCTTTCATATTCTAAACCTTCCCTCCAAATCATACATCAATGGCAGACATCAATAACCCTGATGATAAGTTCTCCCCATACCACGACCTTACAGCATACCTTACCAAGGGGAAGAAATCCGAAGGATTCAATGATATGATCGACTTATTATGTCGATTAAAAATCTACTTTGCCCTCATAACCAACCCTACCATATATATCCCTCATATGGAGGATTTCTGGAGTACCGCCGTCTACTCAACCGAACAGGGGATTCCCCAAATTAAATCCAATGTAGACGACAAGGATATCACCATCTCGGAAGCTACCCTCCGAAAACATCTAAACTTTAGGATGAGGGAGCTGCCATCTCATACTCGAAGGACGAATACATGAGGACCTTTGTATCCATTGGATACACTAGAAATCAGACCGAGTATACGATCGAGAAGGCGCTGATGGGCCCTCCATGGAAGTATCTCTGCCACACTCTTCTCCAATGCATATCCCAGAAGAGGAGTGGATGGCATCAGGTGAGCTCCGCACTTGCCTCCGCCTTCCATGGTATGGTCACTAACCTAGGCTTCAACTTTGCACACCTCATCTTTAAGGGTTTGAGATATAACCTTCAAGAGGGTGCAAAGCAACAATTTTTTATGTACCCAAGATTCTTGCAGGAAATTTTCAATCAAGAACTAAAAGAACTTTCAAAACCTGCAAGAATCTACATCATGCTGGGACATAAAAATAATATTTTTCAAAGCATGAGAACTGTTTCCAAAAAGTTCTCAGGGGTCAATGTTCCATTGTTATCTACAATGCTGAACATACAAAGTACCCCAGGTGACAGTTCAGCAATCCCAGCTGATACTGATCCCACACCCTCCACCTCACATCCTGAACAACAGTCTGCTTCCACCATTCGAACCCCTGTGCATACTACTAAGGATGCACTGGTACAAATATTACTTACACCTGTTTTTGATGTTATCGTTCAACCGGAACACAGGGCCCCGGTTGCAACGACATATACCAGGAAAAGGGGCAAGAGGACTCCTTCTTCTCTTGCCTCCAAGGCCCAAACCCAACCTAACAGCCCTCACTCAGAATCACAACATTCTGGTGAGAATATCATAAGGGACAACCACATTATTAGGGAGACTCCTTCGGATGTCTCTCTATTAGGATCAGGATCACTTCCCGGATCCATAGAACAGCCCACTGAGCCATTCCTCTCTCTTCTGAACTTAAGTATTGAGGAACCTGATCAAGATAATGTACCTTCTCCAACTACCACTATCTCGGAGGTACTGATTGATCTTGCTTCCAACACACCCAACCCAAGTTCTTCTACCCTGAAGGTCCACTCTAGGAGTTATGAAAGAGTGGATGTGGAAGAGGCTATCACTACTGCTGGTCCATCAAATGACCATGAGGACAGTGACAACATCACTAAGACCTCAACCACGGCAACTCACAGTGAGGATGCTTCCTTGGAAACTCCCCTCACTGAGAGAAATCCAAGGCGCCAAGAAACCATGGGTGATGGGGATGCAGAGGCTAGGCCTAAGGCCCCATCTGGATCTAAGGATTCCACAACTGTGGATGAGGACAGACTGAAACTTCATAACTTGGAATTGACGGCCAGGGTGGCTATGCTAGAGGCTGAAGTATCCAAACTAAGACACCAAGTCTCTATGCATGAATCCCATCAATTCCCAACTGTACCTACTCCCTCTCTTGTATCAGTGGGCACCCAAACTGATGCTTATTTGTCCACTGATGCAACCAAAAAGGGGGAGATGGTCCCAATGGAGGAAGACTCCGACAGTCTTGATGACTGGATTCAAGAGCAGGCTGTATTTCAAAGCACACTATTCAAGCCAGCTTTTGTACAGGTTCATGACTTGCCAGCTTCAGATAACGAAGAAGAAGAGACATCTGAAGACTGTAAGTTAGTCGTCAGGGCTGTTGATGAGATGCTGAATGATGCTGAAGACACAGAACAAACATATACATCTTTCAGCATCATCCCTGAAGCAGCAGCCATCATAAGTTAATCCACTGCCCCCCAATTTCCACTGACTTCAACACAGCTAGAGTTTGATAGAATACTAGCTTGGGGGTATGATGGAAAGTCTGAGAGGTTCTGGATTGGATGGGAGTTTGGCGGAGTAGAAGAGCTAAACTAGGACTTTCTCAACAGCATCCAAGTCCTTCACCTATACCATCTATAATGCATTAACAACTCACAGGACCTCTCAGCAGAACTTGCTATTGGCAGGTTCTATGACTTGATGGAGGATAATCTACCCAACTTTGAAAGACAAATACAAGCAGCAAAAAGGGTACCATATCCTGAATCTTCAACAGCAGCAGAAAGAAGACTGACTCCTAGAAGACTTGAAATAATAAGGAGCAGTCTTCTCAACAAAGAAGAAGTTCTATGCTGGAGAAGATTCCTGTACAATAAAATGGTCAGGGATGTCGAAGTGCAAGGATGGATAAGCACTGACTCCCATGACTTCACCTTCTTCCTGAGCAATGGATCTTCTCTAACAATCAACATCAAGGAGATCTTGCTCCTACCCTCAGCCTTCCTGCACAAGGTCTTTGAGCTCAGATCACTCATCTTCAATGTCAACTCCTTATAAAGTCTAGAAATTATCAAGATCATCAAGGCTTCTTTGTATAAGGAGTAATCTGGATCTGACTCAGACCTATCCTTTCTCTCTTCTCCAACAGTCAGACTGAACACAGAAGAAGAATCAAAAAGAAGAGAAGAGGAAAAGATGAAAGAAGCATGGAAGGATATGACAGGTATGGAATGGGAAGAAGATGAAGTAAGTTCCCATCCCTTATCCATTCCCCAAATTGCCAATGAAGCTGAGGCTGAGATTCCAACATCAGCACAATCATCTGCTGTTGTGATCAGTGAAGCCGAAGCAGAGTCATCCAACAAAGATAAGGGAAAGGGAATTATGACCAAATAAGATGAAGAGAGGTTTCTAAGAGAGAAGAAAGAGAAGGAAGAAAGAAGAAGAAGAAGAAGAGAAGAAGAGGAGATGGATGAAATAAAGAAAACTCAAGATAGACTCACAGCCATTCTCCTCAGAGAACAACAGATCCAGCTGTATGCAAAACAGCTGGATGATCTGAAAGTAAAGATTCCTGCAGTTTATCAGATTGAAGAAGATGAAGCTCTTGCTCTTCAACTGCAGGAACAATTTGACAAAGAAGAAGAAGAGATAGAGAAGAAGAAGAAGGAAGAGGCTAAGTTCAGAATATCTGATTCTGAACTAGCCAAAGAAATGAGAGAGGAGTGGGTAAAGGCTCTAGTTTCTCAAGGTGAGGATGCAGACTACCTTGAAAAACTATCAAATAAGGAAATCTACAGAGCCTTCATGGGTCAGCAAGGTCAATTGGCAAAGAAGAAAAAGGCTGAAGAAGAAGAAAAAGTCAAACAAAAGTCCAAAAAGACCATTGCCTTTTATAAAAGGACCCATGAAGAAAGGAAGATCATGATTGACTTCCTTAAGGCTAGAGAAGAGAGTGGAAAGAGGCTAGGTCCCATGAACTTTATGAACCTGCAAGCCCTCTATTTCAAAGTCAAGAAGGATGAGGAGGAAATATTGGAGAAGAAAGGTTCCAAGAAAAGGGTAATCATTCACGAAGAAGAAAGGAAGTCAAAGAAACCCAAGCCTTCTCTCTCACCCAACACTTCCTCAATCCAACAACCTTCCACTCTCCTTCCTAGACCTCCCTCCTCCCTTCCCTCAAAGTCCAAATCCTCACACCCAGCTCCTACTCATCAACAACCTCCCAAAAAGAAAAACAAACCCACTTCCAAACCAGAAGACTCAAGAGAAATAATCAGATGGTCATACAGCCCTCAAGACTAATGGTTTGAAGTGTTCAGGGGGAGGACAGAAGCTAAAAGATCAATTTATATATCTGTTGATGAGGTATTGCAGCTTCCAGATTCTGATCTACAAAGAATGATGGAGCTTGGTGAAGCCAATGAGCCTAAGAATGAAGGTGGGAGACATCTATTGCTGGTAATCAAACATTACTTCAACCCTAGCAAATATGAAATCATTGATGTCAAACCTCTCCAATCCCACTCTCCATTCATCAGCTGGTCCTACAATGCTAAGAAGAATGAATTCACTCTGACAGATGTTAAAGGACAGAAGATGAGGTGTTCAAGCAAGGCTATCTTCAAAATGGAAAGCAAAGACATCAAGACTCTATCTGAGCTTCCTCTTAACATTCCCAACATGGACCAGAGAGGATATGAGGTTGAAAGGATAGTCAGAAACATGCAAAAGCTTCAGCAACAAAAGCAGTAAGAGAGTTTTGGTAGCATCAGTCTAGGGGGAATTTGTAGAAATAAAGACTGATGGCTACAAAATTCTCTAAGTACAAATGCTGCTGATCTCAGAGTTTACTGCTGACCAACAAACTGCTGCGGACAAACTTATCTACAGCGGATACTTGTTCTTCTGCTGAAGAACAAATCTGCTGCGGATAGCCTTATCTGCTGAAGACCAGAGTTGCTGCGGATAGGCTTATCAGCAGCATCAACACTTGATGCTGCTGATAGGCAAATCAGCAGCAGCTTTGGATGGTCACATCTTGCTGCTGATCCTCATCTTTACTGTTGACAGCCTTGTGCCTTGAAGATAAATCGTTGCAGCTGACTATCCATGCCAAGCGTCACTGACAACTTTCTGCAAAAGCTACTGACACACTCAAAGTAGAAGGAACCTCAATGGTGCAACCAATGACGGACAACAATGCTCTTCTCCAAGCATGCAAGCAATAATGCATATAGAAGACGCTTCAATAAAGTTAACTAGCTTTAGACTAAACGTGTAATAGTTAGCTATATACAAAAGATCAACGGTCTGTGTTAGATCTGATCCTTAGAATCAAGGGTCTGTCTTGATTCTAAGTGAGTATAAATACTGTGTAAACACTTCATTGTATGTGTGCTTTTTGATTGAGTTTTTCATTTGTAATAATTTATTTGCAAAAGCTTAATACAACAGTGTTCTTAAAAGTATTCTTTCTGTTTACTCGATTATACTTGTGTAGTTGTTATTGTTTCCGCCAATTTTAACTAAGAACAGAACCATCACCAATACAAGTACCAGAACCACCTGTTCATGAAGTCATTCAAACAAGTACTCCTGTTCCTTTACCAACCGCTCTGGTTCCTATACCTTTCAACCAAATAAAAATTGGCTATCCTCCAGAAGGAAGAAAGCTAAATGTTGAAAAGGGGCAGTCTTCAACCTCAAAGCCTCAAAGAAAGCTGTTTGACATATGCCATGCGCCTGGAGAAAGAGTTCCATATGTTCAAGAGACATTGGAAGAAGCCACCTTTTAGCACAACAAAGCTCAACCATGGAACTTTAAAGACCTATTCAAAATAATGGACTATGTTCACCTTTCAAGGGACAAACAGGCAAAATCATGCTTTGTCTGTGGAAAATACAACCACACTGCCAGCACCTGCTTCTACTACCTTCAGCAGCAAAGAAACCTCAAGCAACATGCTTTTGAGAAGACAAAGAAGAACAAACAGGTAAGAAGGTGTGAAGCCATGACAACTCAATTCCAAAACTCTCTTTCTCCACCAAGGGAGCAGCTGCCAAAATCTCAACAAACTTGCATCATCTGTGGTGAATCAGACCACTTTGCTACAAATTGTCAATTTAACCCTTTCAACCAGATCCTTCATCAAGCCCCTCAAAGACAAAAGGTAAAGAAGGATCAGCATACATCGGTTGTTAAACCATCAGCAGCCACAAAAAGTATTGGTAATCAAGTGAAGCACAAGCAACCTAAAGACAAGCCTTTAGCAGCAACCAAATCTGCTGCTGCTCAAGCAAAACCATCAGCAGCAACAACATCTGCTGCTGATAAGCTTAAGTCCGTAGCAACAAAATATGTTGCTGAGAAGCCAAAGCCATCAGCAGCAACAAAACCTGCTGTTGATAAGCTAAAGTTCCCAGCAGCAAAATCTGCTGCTGTTAAAGAACATCCATCAGCAGCCAAAGCAAAATCAGCTGCTGACAGAGAAAAGAAAACTGGAAGACCATCTCCTCAACAATGGTAAGCCAAGATCCCAGTTTCTATCACTCCAAGAATCATCATTGGCTCTGTTGAATGCACACATGGTGAATCTAACATTCCAAGAACCCTTTTCTTCAAGGATGCAAGCTCTTGGACTCCTCCCACTAACTAGATCTCTATCATGTGCAGGGACAGCTAGGTCACAAGAATAACACCTGGGTGGTAGACAGTGGTTGTTCCAAACACATGACAGGCAACATATCCATCCTCTCCAACTTCAGACACTTCAACGGAGGATATGTTGCCTTTGGAAGTGACTCAAAGGGAGGATCCATTTTGTCTTTTGTTGTAAATAAAAGTTATGAGTCAGCAGCATTTTTGTCCTTCAGCTGCTGACAGGTTTAATCTTCAGCAGCAAAGGATTTGCCACTGACTGCTTTAAGTTATCAGCAGGAACAGGTTTCCTGCGGATAGCTTTAAGGCTGTCAGCAGCAACATCCTTGCTGCAGATCATTGAATCCATCAGCAGCAATTGAGTTTGCTGCTGACAGACTTAACCTTCCGCAGTAACCAAGCTTGCAGCGGACATGCTTATCTATCCACAACAACCAAGTTTGCTGCTGATGGGTAAATTTAAGTCCAAATTAACTTTTACCCGCTGTAAAAATTAACGTCAGTCTTTACCATGACTGCCTCGGTGTATTACAACTGTAACAGTAAAAAGTGAATAAGGTTGTACTGTACAAGTCATTTTGCTTTTTCCCTCCTCTGCCGTTATAAGAACAAATCAAATTTCCTTACCACCTCTTCATATTCAATTTCACCCTAAACCCACATCACTTTCTCTCAAGTCCCCACCACATTCAAAGCCTTCCATCCTTAAAACATTCAAAGCCTTCCATATTCTTAAACCTTCAAACCTTCCCTCCAAAATCAAACAACAATGGCAGACATCAATAACCCTGATGATAAGTTCTCCCCGTACCACAACCTTACAGCATACTTAACAAAGGGAAAGAAATCAGAAGGATTCGATGATATGATCGACTTCCTATGCCGATCAAAGATCCATTTTGCTCTCAAAACCAACCCTACCATATATATCCCTCATATGGAGGATTTATGGAATACCGCCGTCTACTCTACCGAACAGGGGATTCCCCAAATAAAAGCCAAGGTAGACGGCAAGGACATCATCATCTCTGAAGCTACCCTCCGAAAACATCTTAAGCTTCAGGATGAGGGAGCAGCCATCTCATACTCAAAAGACGAGTACATGAGGACCTTTGTATCCATAGGGTACACTGGAAATCAAAATGAGTATACAATCGAGAAGGCACTGATGGGCCCTCCATGGAAGTATCTCTACCACACTCTTCTCCAATGCATATCTCAGAAGAGAAGTGGATGGCATCAAGTGAGCTCCGCACTTGCCTCTGCTTTTCATGGTATGATTACTGGCCTAGGTTTCAACTTTGCACACCTTATCTTTGAGCGTTTGAGATATAACCTTCAAGAGGGTGCAAAGCAACAATTTTTTATGTACCCAAGATTCTTGTAGGAGGTTTTCAATCAGGAACTAAAAGAACTCTCAAAACCTGCAAGAATCTAAATCATGTTGGGACATAAAAATAATATTCTTCAAAGTATGAGAACTGTTTCCAAAAAGTTCTCAGGGGTCAATGTTCCATTGTTATCTACAATGCTGGACATACAAAGAACCCCGGGTGACAGTTCAGCAATCCCAGCTGATACTGATCCCACACCCTCCACATCACATCCTGAACAACAATATGCTTCCACCATTTAACCCTTGTGCATACTACTAAGGATGCACAGTACAAAAATCACTTACATTTGTTTTGGATGTTATCGTTCAACTGGAACAAAGGCCCCAGTTGCAACGACATACACCAGAAAAAGGAGCAAGAAGACTCCTTCTCTTCTTGTCTCAAAGGCCCAAACCCAACCTCTAAGCTATCATTCAGAATCCCAACATTCTGATGAGAATACCAAAAGGGATAGCCACAACACTAGAGAGACTTCCTTGGAAGCCTCTCTATTAGGATCAGGATCACATCCCAGATCCATAGAGCAACCCCCTGAGCCATTCCATTATTTATCTTCTCTGAACCTAAGTGCAGAGGCACCTGGTCAAGATGATATACCTTCTCCAACAACCACTATATCGGAGGTATTGATTGACTTGGCTGCTGGTGCACCCAACCCAGGTTCATCACCCAAGAAGGTTCACTCTGGTAGTATTGATAGAGTGAATGTGGAAAGGGCTATCACTACTCCTGGTACATCAACTGCCCAGGAGGACAGTGATAACATAGCTAAGACCCTAACCACGGCAACTCATAGTGAGGATGTTTCCTGTGAAACACTCTTCACTGAGAGGAATCCCAGGCGCCAAGAAAACCAGGGTGATGGGGATGCAGAGGCTAGGCCTAAGGCCCCGTCTAGCTCCAAGGATTCCACAACTGTGGATGAGGATAGACTAAAACTTCATAACATGGAATTGACGGCCAGGGTGGTAATGCTAGAGGCTGAAGTGTCCAAACAAAGACACCAAGTCTCTATGCATGATGCCCATCAATGCCCATCAATGCCCAACTGCGCCTACTCCCTCTCTTGTATCAGTGGGAACTCAAACAGATACATCCCTTTTCACTGATGCAACCAAAAAGGGGGGAGGTGGTTACTAAGAAAGATGATGCTGACAGCCTCGAAGAATGGATACAAGAGCAGACTGTGTTTCAAAGTTCCCTATACAAACCTGCTTTTGTTCAAATCCATGATTTACCAGACTCAGTAGATGAAGAGGAAGATGTCACTGAGGATTGGAAGTTAATCGTCCGTGCTGTTGATGAGGTGCTACAAGAAGAAACTCTCCATGAAGACACACCTCCATCATTCAGCATTCTTCCTGAAGCTGCAGCCATAATAAGTCATTCATCTACCCCCAACTCTTCCTAATTTCAAAGAAGCTAGAATTTTACTCCATTCTAGCTTGGGGGTATGATGGAATAGCTGAGAGATTCTGGATTGGATGGGAGTTTAGTGGAGTTGAAGAGATAAACTGGAACTCTCTTTATGCCCTCCAAGTTCTCAATCTGTATCTGACAAAATGCATCAACACTTCATCAGATCTCTCAACAGAACTTTCAATCAGCAGGTTCTATGACTTAATGGAGGATAACATGCCCTGGTATGAAAGACTACTAAAAGAAGCAAACAGGGTGGCTTATCCAGAATCTTCATCAGCAGCAGAACAAAGACTGGCTCCGAGAAGACTTGACATAATCAGGAGTAGTGCTTTAACTGAAGAAGAGGTTATCTGCTGGAGAAGATTCCTGTACAACATAATGGTCAGGGATGTAGAAGTGCAAGGATGGATAAGCACTGACTCCCATGATTTCACCTTCTTCCTGAGCAATGGATCTTCTCTCTCAATCAACATCAAAGAGATCTTGCTCCTACCTTCAGCCTTCATGCACAAGTTCTTTGAGCTCAGATCACTCATCTTCAATGTCAACTCCTTAGAAAGTCAAGAAATGATCAAAATCATCAAGGCTTCTCTTTATAAGGAGGAATCTGGATCTGACTCAGACCTATCCTTTCTCTCTTCTCCAACAGTCAGACTGAACACAGAAGAAGAATAAAAAAGAAGAGACGAGGAAAAGATGAAAGAAGTGTGGAAAGAAGTGACAGGTATGGAATGGAAAGAAGATGAAGAAAGTTCCCTTCCCTTTTCCAATCCCCAAAATGCCAATGAAGCTGAAGCTGAGATCCCAATAGCATCTACTACATCTGCTGTTGTGGTCCATGAAGCTGAAGCAGAGGCATCCAACAAAGATAAGGGAAAGGGACTAATGACCAAAGAAGATGAAGAAAGAATTGAGAAGGAGAAGAAAGAAAAGAAGGATAGAAGAAGAAGAGAAGAAGAGGAGATGGCTGAACTAAAGAAAGCTCAAGACAGAAAAACAGCCATTCTCCTCAAAGAACAACAGATCCAGCTGTATGCAAAACAGCTGGATGATCTGAAAGTAAAAATTCATGCAGTTTATCAAATTGAAGAAGATGAAGCTCTTGCTCTTCAACTGCAGGAACAATTCAACAAAGAAGAAGAAGAGATAGATATGAAGAAGAAGGAAGAGGCTAAGTTCAGAATAACTGATTCTGAACTAGCCAAAGAAATGAGAGAGGGGTGGGTAAAGGCTCTGGTTTCTCAAGGTGAGGATGCAGACTACTTTGAGAAACTATCAAATAAAGAAATCTACAGAGCCTTCATGGGTCAGCAGGGTCAATTGGCAAACAAGAAAAAGGCTAAAGAAGAAGAAAAAGCCAAACAAAAGTCCAAGAAGACCATTGCCTTTAACCGAAGATCCCATGAAGAAAGGAAGATCATGATTGACTTCCTTAAGGCTAGAGGAGAGAGTGGAAAGAGGTTGGGTCCCATGAACTTCGTAAACCTGCAAGCCCTCTACCTTAAAGTCAAGAAGGATAATGAAGAAAAGCTCCAAGAAGAGGGTAATCATTCAAGAAGAAGAAAGGAAAAAAAGAAACCCAAGCCTTCTCCCTCACCCAACACTTCCTCAATCCAACAACCTTCCACTCTCCATCCTAGACCTCCCTCCTCTCCACCCTCAAAGTCCAAATCCTCACACCCAGCTCCTACTCATCAACAACCTCCCAAAAAGAAAAACAAACCTACTTCTAAACCAGAAGACTCAAGAGAAATAGTCATCTGGTCATACAGCTCTCAAGACCAATGGTTTAAAGTTTTCAGGGGGAGGACAGAAGTTAAAAGATCAATTTATATATCTGTTGATGAGGTACTACAGCTTCCAATTTTCTGATCTAAGAAGAATGATGGAGCTGGGTGAAGCCAATGAGCCCGTGAATGAAGGTGGGAGACATCTGCTGCTGGTAATCAAACATCACTTCAACCCCAGCAGAGATGAAATCCTTGATGTTAAACCTCTCCAATCCCACTCTCCATTCATCAGCTGGTCCTACAATGCTGAAAAAGATGAGTTCACATTGACAGATGTTAAAGGATAGAAGATGAGGTATTCAAGCAAAGCTATCTTCAAAATGGCCAGAAAAGACATCAAGACTCTATCTGAGTTTCCTCTTAACAATCCCAGCAAGGACGAGAAAGGATATGAGGTTGAAAGAATTGTCAGCCACATGCAAAAGCTTCAGCAACAAAAGCAGTAAGAGAGTTTTGGTAGCATCAGTCTAGGGGGAGTTTGTAGAAATAAAGACTGATGGCTACAAAATTCTCTAAGTACAAATGCTGCTGATCTCAAAGATTGCTGCGGATCGACAAAGTTGCAGCTGATAGGCTTTATCCGCTGCTGACCAAAGCTGCAGCTGATAAGTCTTATCAGCTGCTGACCAAAGTTGCAGCTGATAGGCCTTATCTGGTGCTGACCAAAGTTGCAGCTAATAGGCCTTATCCACTGAAGATCAAAGTTACAGCTGATAGCCTTTTCACTAAAGATCAAACATTGCAGCTGACTGTTCTTGATAAAGCAACCAATACCACTGACAACTTTCTGCTGTTACACTGACACACTCCACGCAGAAAGAATGTCATTGGCACAAGACAATAAAAGACAACGACGCTATCCTTTTGAGTATTCAAGCAATGATGCAAAGAAGACGTTTGAATAAAGTTAACCTTTGTAGCTATTATTATTGTCTGTATATGTAGAATAGCTTCAATACAAGATCAACGGTCTGTGTTAGATCTGATCCTTAGAATCAAGGGTCTGTCTTGATTCTAAGTTACTATATAAGTAGTACTTAGATTCATTGTAAAAGTACTTTTTTGCTTAAGAGTTTTCTCTGTAATCTTGTAACACTTGAAGCTTAATACAAATTGCATTTATCAGTATTCTTCTTGTCTACGTGTTTACTTTGCTTAAGTTGTGATTGTTTCCGCCAATCTCAACTGGAATAGAACCATCTTGTATTTACCGATCCAACATTCATCAAATACCTGATCATGTCATCCTGCCTGTCCATCCTCGCAAACAACTGATCTCTGAGGTCCTCAAGGGTAAGTGGCACAGGTGGATTATGGCGTAACATATACTGAATCTGGGGGCGCTTTATATGGTGTGGAATCCTCTGTCTAGCTGTGGGCGCCCCCATCTGAACTGCATGCTCGGCAGGCGTCCCGACAGGTGGTGGGACCTGCGGACCATGCCGGATCTCCACAAACCGTGGCGGATTGTCCATGGTAATGATCCCCGCCAATCTCAACTCAACTAAACCATAAGGAATCGTATCTGGGCCCGGTGTGAGTAGAAGGCCCGTATACCTATCAAAAACTCCTAAACGCTCTGCAATCTGGCTGATATACGGCCCGAGCTCTAACCTAGCCTCCAGCCCACCTCGACGACCCCTGGCTATAGATGTAATCAGAATAGATGCCTAGTTGGCCTCGTGGCGGCCAACTATACAGTAAAGGCAAAAAAGATCGATCAGGCTGCACTTCTCGATGCCGGAATGGCGACCGATGAGAGTGCAAGCTAAGATCCGGTGAATGTATTGAATGAGGGGGTCGCGAATGGACGCATCCAAAAGAGATGAGGAGTACGGTCCATCAGCGATGGAATGCTAAAAGTCACTCAACTGACTGTCGCTGACTTCGTGATCATGCCGCCTCCTGAATAAGCCACACAGGCTCTGTTTAAACCTCTGCCCCACCACCTCGGCCTCTATGTACCAGCCGGTGGCTACAGCGAACTGTGTCACCGACAACTCGTAGACGTGTCGGCCCAAGGAAAAGGAAACCGCGGACGGCTCCTCGAACTAGCCTGTGACATACCGGAATGTGGAATGGAACTCAACGGTGAGCTCCTGGTACTGTGTGGCATCACAGGCCAAGGCCACGGTCCATCGATCCCCTAACAAGCCCTGAAGTCTCTGCATCTGCCCTAGCTCCTCTAAGAACGACCAGTTGATGGTGCGATGCTGATATAAGTCCATGTCTATGAAGCGCTCTAACCTCACCGACTCCTCCGTCATCAGCTCGAATCGGAGTAATGTGTGGTGGCTGAGAACTCTGGCATCCAACGGTATTGGCTGTGCGTCCGCGGCTGGTTTGACCTCAGGAAATGCGTACCGAATGACCTGGGAGGTCAACTGTACGGGCGCAGATCCTCCAGCTCTCCCCTGGGGTGGGGCTTCGTCCCACGCCTGCGCTTGGCCCCACCGGCTGCGCTAGAAGATCGTCCTGGATCAGTCATGCCTGCAACCAAAAAGTTAGTACAACAAAAATATACAATAACAAATAAAAAGACCAAGCCGGGTGACCGTATAGCATTTCATTTGCGGTCGTCCGACCTGTTAATATTACAATAAGACACTACAAAAAATAAAAAATAAAAAAATTGAAAAATTCGGGATACCATCTTTGTTTATATAAAAACCAGACAACCTCGCCAACCTCGCCCGAATAGAGATTGAGTACGGGCGAAGTGGTCTAAACCTGCAAAGAAAACTAGAGGTATATCCCACGACACAAGTTACAATTTGGCAACGTTTAAATACAATACGCGACTTGATAAACTTTGATTGGCAAGTACTAGACTAGATAAAACTCGTACTTTACATAATAAACTACACATGATATAACTTACTTTACAATTCCGCCACGACTTAAAGCTAAATAATATGTACGATTAACCTCAGGATATCATACCGACTCAAGTTACACTTACAAGCTGACATCAACGACCCTAATGCCGCGTAATTAATGACTACATGATGCACATTTATGTAGGATTGGGAACAATTATGCACAGGGCGCCCAGAACCGAGTCAACTTGCACTACTAATTGCGCACATTAACTCAAATATCATGGAAAATGACTCAATTTACAGTCCCATAACTACCTAAATCACATTAGCATACAAAAATCTCATCTTTTATACAACCGAACTACAATTGACTCAAATTACATTAACGGATGGTAGCATAGACAATTAGTCTCATGATATCAAACCCGACTCAAATTACACTGGACTGGACCTGGTTCGACTCAAACCGACACTAAATACAAATTAAACAAGGATACATACCTCAATGACGACGGAATGGATAGCTAGAAGGTGAAAATCGACTCAAATCCCCCCTGTGGCAACCTGAATTGGTGGTGTGTGATGGCGATCAACTGGTGAATGGGGTTTAGGTGATGGTGGTGACTGTGGGTGGTGGTGAGTTGATTGACGGTGGTGGTCTAGGGTTTTGTGGTGGTGATGACGGGTTCGCCGTAGAAGGAGTCTTAATTTGGGTGGTGTATGATGGTAGGCGACGGGCGGTGGCGAGTGGTAGGCGATGGTGGTGTAGAGGTTATTGGGTGGCCGGTGGCGTTCGATGGTGGTTAGGTGGTGAAATTTGATGGCAGGTGATTGGAATATGGTGGTTAGGTGTCGTTCGATGGTGGTTAGGTGTAGGTGGTGATTGCAGTTGAAGATGGTGGTTAGAGGGTGGTGGTGTCGAGTGGGGAAGAAGACACAATTTGGGGTTTTGTTAATTTTAATTTTTTTTCTGAAATCTTAAGGCTCCCGCGTACCGCGGGAGAGGCACTCATATCCTCATGCGTAGCACGAGAAAGATTAAATCCGGGTGGACTTTTGAGTGCCCCACGTACCGCGAGAGAAAGGGGCTGCTCCCACACGTACCGCGAGGGACAAACTAAAGGGCAGGGTTCTTTGGATCACGCGTATCGCGAGGGAACATCCCAAATGGGTCGCGTACCACTGGAGCCCCTCATTCACAGAAAGATACATGGAAAATTCTTTTTTTATACTTAGAAAAATTTTCACCCCTTAAGATTTTTTTTCAACTTGTTTTTCAAAACTTGTTCCAACCTTAGATTTTAAAGCATACAAACCTGGAACGCTGACTTTGATGATCTTCCTTCGCCACTCTGGACATATTTCCCTGAAACATACGAAAACAGCAAAAACACAAACCGAAAAAATACAAAAAACTGAAAATGAAATAGAACACAGAAGTTTACAAACTCTACACTCGGGTTTTCGCCCGGTGATTCACTCTCACTTAACTTCAGTCTCCTGGCTTGTCGAGGAGAATCTCATCCCCCTCAACATTCTCAATCGGTACTCGGATGTAATGCTTCAGTCTATCACCATTAACCTTCCACGAGCTACCCTCACCATCATGTAACTCCACTATACCGTATGGAAATGCCTCTTTCACCGTGTACGGTCCTGTCCACCTAGACTTAAGCTTTCCTGGGAATAGTTTTAACCTAGAATTATATACCAAGACCTTATCCCCACACATGAATTCTTTCACCCCTCTCAACCGATGATCGTGCAATGCCTTTGTACGCTCTTTGTAACTCCAAGAACGTGCGTATGCCTCGTCACGCAATTCATCCAACTCATGTAACTGGAGAAACCAGTGTTGTGCTGCTTTAGGCAAGTCAACGTTGACTACCTTCAAGGCCCAATATGCCTTGTGTTCTTGCTCTACCGGTAGATGACACGCTTTGCCATATATCATCCTAAAAGGTGTGGTCCCTATAGGTGATTTAAAAGCAGTTCTAACTTGTCAGACCAATCCTTCCTATTCTTTCGGACAGTTTTCTCCAAGATCCTTTTCACTCCCCTATTTGCATTTTCTACTTGCCCCCTAGTTTGTGAATGATATGCAGTTGATAGCCGATGGGTGACCCCATAGGGTGACAACACCTTCTCTATCTGGGCATTGCAGAAATGCGTGACCCTATCACTAATCAGGGCTCTAGGAGTACCAAACCTGCTGAAAAACTACTTTAGAAATCCCACCACTACTCGGGCATCATTTCTAGGCAAGGCTTGAGCCTCGACCGACTTAGAAACATAGTCAATCACCACAAGCATGTATCGGTTCCCTCGGGATGCAAGGAACGGACCCATGAAATCAATGCCCCAAATATCAAATACTTCAACAACCTGGATCGGGTTCTGGGGTATCTCATTCCGGGATGAGATATTACCGGTGCGTTGACACGCATCACACCATTTCACCAACTTATAAGCATCCTTAAACACTATCGGCCAATAGAAACCAGAATCAAACACCTTTTTGGCGGTGTAAGATGGTATGTTGTGACCTCCCATCAAGCCTTCATGACAATGCTTAAGGATCTCAACACCTTCCTCCTTGCTCACACATCTCCTCAACACTCTATCAGCTCCCACGCGAAACAAATGTGGAGCATCCCAAATGTAGTGGTTGGCATCATGCCTCTGTTGGGATGTCATGCCCTTAACCACTACACCATCAGCCAAGTAGTTTACTAAGTCAGAAAAACATGGAAAACCTTGTGCCTCGGCACTCATGTAAAAAACTGGCTTTTTGCCTAGTCTCATGCTCACCATCATCAAGGACTCATGGGGAAATGCGTCCCCTATGGCCTCCTCCTGGATCTCTTCCTTCCCGGGATCCTCTAAGCTCGACAACGGTCGGCTGCTAAATTCTCTGCTTCCTTCTTGTCTTTAATCTCAATATCAAACTCAGAAAGCAAGAGAATCCTTTGAATCAATCTAGGTTTGGCATCTTTCTTCATGAACAGATATCACAATGCCGCATGATCCGTGTAAACGATGGTCTTAGAGAGCACTAAATAGGAACGGAATTTATTGAAAGCAAACACCACCGCTACCAACTCCTTCTCGGTAGTCGTGTAATTCTCTTGAGCATCGTTAAGAGTTTTACTCGCGTAATAGATCGGGTGGAAGTGCTTCTCTCTCCTTTGACCTAAAACAGCCCCGACTGCGATATCACTCGCATCACACATGAAGGGTAAGCTCCGGTCGGGGGCTATCAAGATGGGAGCACAAACTAACTGTTCCTTCAAGAACTCAAACACCTTAATACAATCGGCATCAAACTCAAATTGGACGTCCTTTTTAAGAAGGCGGGTCATGGGTCAAGTGATCTTTGTAAAATATTTAATGAAACTCCTATAGAAACCTGCATGACCTAAGAAACTACGAACGAATTTGACAGTGGTCGGCGGTGGAAGTCTACTAATGATATCAATCTTAGCTCTATCCACTTCAATACCGACACGTGAAACTTTATGCCCTAACACAATTCCCTCAGTCACCATGAAGTGACACTTCTCCCAATTAAGCATCAACTTCGTATATATGCATCTCTTCATCATCTTCTCTAAATTAAGCAGACAATGATTGAAGGAACTCCCGAATACAGAAAAATCATCCATGAAAACCTCCATAGAATTCTCGATCATGTCCTTAAATATATCCACCATGCACCTCTGAAAAGTGGCTAGAGCATTACACAACCCGAATGGCATACGTCGGTACGCGAAGGTACCGTACGGGCATGTAAAACTGGTCTTATCCTGATCCTCCAGTGCAATGGGGATCTGGAAATAACCCGAGAAGCCATCAAGGAAACAGTAGAACTGTTGCCCCGATAGGCGCTCAGTATCTGGTCAATTGAAGGAAGGGGGAAGTGGTCCTTCCTAGTCGCATCATTCAATCGCCTATAATCAATGCACACTCTCCAACTGGTGACTGTCCCAGTAGGGATCAACTCATCTTTATCATTCTTCACAACTGTCATCCCACCCTTCTTCGGGACGACCTGAGTAGGGCTAACCCATGCTGAATCAGAAATAGGATAAATCATCCCACCCTTCTTCGGGAAGAGCATCAGTCTCAACCTCCTGGTCCTCCTCACCCGTGTGTTGTGTGTTAAGCAAATCAACGCCACACATGTAGTCAAGGCAATGATCCATGTGAGATATAAAAGTGTCTAGAAAGAACACGGAATCGTCCTGACCACTAGAATTCTTCATCTATTTCATGACATCAAAGGTGACATTCTCATCCCCTACACGAAGTGTGATCTTACCGTCGAAGACATCAATCAATGCCTTGGCGGTGAGCACAAAAGGGGCGTCCCAAAATGATTGGAACTCTATCATCAACCTCTATATCAAGAATGACAAAGTCCGCGGGGAATACAAACTTATCAACCTTCACCAACAGATTCTCCACTATTCCCCGTGGTTATTTGACCGAACGGTCGGCTAAAGATATGCTTATGCGCGTAGGGGCCGAATCTACAAGGCCTAGCTTCTCGAAGTGAGAGTATGGCATCAAGTTGATGCTAGCATCGAGATCGGCCAATGCGTGGTGCAGAGTCGAACTACCAAACAAAAACGGGATTGTGAAAACATCCGGATCTGCTAATTTCTCCGGTAGCTTGTTCTAGACCACCGCAGAACATCTTTCATTTAGAGTGATTGTCGAAAGGTCCTCCAACTTCTTCTTATTAGACAAAAGATCCTTAAGTAATTTAGCATATTTAGGCATATGCTGGAGGGCTTCAACAAACGAAAGATTAATTTTGAGCTGCTTAAACATTTCTAGAAAGTGTCCATAATCCTTAGCATATTTCTGCTGCATCAGGCGAGCAGGATATGGAACACGACTCAGATCAACATCGGGGGTCTTCTTCTTCCCCCTCATTCTCCTCCTTCTTAGCGAGAGACTCACCTTTGGGCACGGTACTTGCTGGGACTCGTCTCTCATGTGCCCCTTCAGGTGTCTCCATCTCTATCTCCTCATCAACCGGCTCATCATCATCAGCTGCCGGTGTCTGCTCACTCTCTACACCCTTACAATTGTGCGTGGTCACAGCCTTCAAAGAGGCTTTACGGTTAGTCTCAGTACTACCCAAAAAGGAACCTCCAGATCTGTCAGTCAACTGGCGTGCAATGTCTCCCACTGTACGCTGTAAATCTAAGAACGCATATTGCTGACTCCTCAGTAATGTGTCATGCTTCTTCAACTTACCCTGAGTCTCCTGGTCTATCCTCACCAACTTAGCAAGCAACTGAGTCTGGGTAGCTAACATCTCCTTAATCTCCTTCTCTCCCGAACTACTACCAGAATGTTGTCCTCCATCTCTATCTCCACCATACTGATTTTGACGGGGTTGAAACCCAGGTGGGTTCCCGCCAGATCTCCAACTGAAGTTAGGGTGGTTTCTCCATCCAGAGTTAAACAAAGGGGGTTTTTGGTTCCCCAGGAAGTCCACCTGTTCCTGTTGAGCGACAGGGCAATCGATGGAGTCATGACCTCCTCTACACACCTCACACTTCATAGCACTCATCTTCAACTCCTTAATCTCTTTTGCCATAGGTGCAAGTGCAGCAACCATGCTAGTATCAGTGTTGACCTGATGAACACCTCTAGTGGCAGAAGTAGGTGTCCTAGCATTAGGAATGTAATTCCTAGTTTAAGTATGCTGTTGTTCAGCTTGGGAAAAACTCTCAAACATCACTCCTCCGGCTCCTTCTTATCCATAATGTGACCTCCTGCAGCAGTATTGAACATATGTTGTTTCTAAAATGTTAGACCATTATAGAACTTTTCAACTAATGCCCAATCAGAAATGCCATGTTTAGGACACTTACTAAGCAGATTATTGAACCTTTCCCAAGCCATGTAGTAGGGATCTTCGGGGTCCATACGGAATGAGTGGATCTGATCCCTCAGACGGGAGGCCTTAGTTGGTGGATAGTGCTTTTTCAGGAATTTGGCCTTCAGATCCTACCACGTGGTAATGGAATCCTGGGGCAGGGTATCCAAGCAAGTGGCAGAGCGACCAGAGAGAGTGAACGGGAAAGGCACAACAGGATGGCGTCATCAGTAGCACCATAAATGCGAAAGGTATCACAAACACGCATAAAACGAGATAGATGTCCTTGTGCATCCTCGTCCTCGAGTCCGTGCAACTGAGTAGAGTTACTAATAGTGTTCATCACATGAGATGGTATCCGCCAGTTACGAGCATTAGTCACAGCAGGACGGGTGATAGAGGACCTAGCACCCGTGAAACCATCACATGCTCTCTGGTGAACAGTACATCTAGCAGGGGATTAGCGTCACCCATGTCAGCAATAGGAATAGGAATGCGTACCTTTTTCTAGACTAGCTCACACAAACACTCACGAAACTTCCGACTGCGCTCGTGAAGTTTCCGCTCTGGCTCTGAATAGGCTTCAAAGTCAGGTGATCCCTTCGAACGAGTATGTTGCATACACTAGACAGAAAACAAAGAAGAAAAACAGAAGAAACTAAGAACACAAGAAAGACTTAAACTAAGACACACAAGTAGCACTCAAGACACGAATAGAAAATAAACAAAGTAAGGAAAAAAACTAAAAATAAAAGAGAAAATAAAAACAAATAACCAAACAAGAACTAATCAAAGATAATTTTTCTATTGCCAAGTGTCCCCGACAACGGCGCCAAAAACTTGATGTCGGTCAAACGGTCTAATAAATTAGACACACCCTAACCTAGACTCTCTAGTTAAACTCTAGACAAACCTACTAAACTATACCACAAAGACAGGCAAGTGTACCTATCAATTGCAACACAGCCAAAGGAAGTCCAGATATCGAACCCACGAGATACTGCCTATAACACTAACTTGACTCTGACTAAGACTTAACTGGTTTATTTGATTTGGGGGAAATTCTATGAACTAAGGTTAACTACTAAAACTTAAGTGAACTGAATGAAGAAAACAACTAAACAAGACAACTAACCAACAAGACAAAGACTTTAGGGAAATTCAGTAAAGAAGGAAGACTCTACCTAGGCTGCGAATCCTGATTACTAAACATGGCTTCTATCGGATATGGAATATGTAATGGAACTTGGATCCTAAGATATAACACCCTCAAACCACCTAATGGATTCCGGATCAATCTCAGAATATGACCAGAAGGAACTCAAGGGATACTAATAACACCAGTATTCGGATTACCTCTCGGTCTCACCGATTATGCTATAGAACTCAAAAGACAGCTTACCTCTCGATATCACTATCTCAATACATCAAAGATGCAAGGAGCAATCTGAATTTAACCTGTTTAACAAGAATTAACGACGACACTAGAACCCTAAGGAAACGTCCTCTAAGACTGTTCACTCAAAGAAACCCTAATACCGAAGACTAACCGGTTATCTATCACTTTTTAGGTTTTTAGATAAGAAGATCACTAAGTTTATTAACCGATTAATTGGTATTCCTATGGTCACTGACGTTTAGCAAACCACATACGAATCATAAACACACAATAAGCGATCTAATATACACCAATCAATTGAAAGACATTCAAACAAGGTATGCAAGGAACAATCAACCAATATAGCATCAAAACTAAGCATGCAAACTCATCAAACAAGTGAAATCAGATCTGGTCTAAAACATAAAATCCAAAAGAAGTTCCATAAACGATAAAAATCCAAACTTTAGCAAACATTCATCATTAACCTAGGTAGATCTATGGTCTTAGCCAAGAAACATGGTAGAAACAGAAGATTCAGAGATAAACAAAGCAAACATTAGGTCCAGAAACAAATAAAAAAGAATATTACGATCAATCGTGCTAGACGATTCAATGTCTAACCCGATTCAATGCAAAACTTCAATTCCTTGATCCAAAGCTGCTTCCTTTGCCCAAAATCGCCTATAAACTCTCCCTTCACGGAAATGTATCGAATAATTAAGAAGATAGTTGTTTAAATTGATTACAACTAAAAATTATGATTCTTTTCGGAATTGCGCCCCTTTTGCGTACTGTAAGGCCCCTATTTCGGGGTGACCTCACTTGTTGGATTTACTCTTAAACATAGTCATCAAAATTGAATAAAATATAACTTCTAAAACGTAGCGGAAGCGTACATCATTTTATTACATAAACAGCGGAAGTTTTAACATATAAAAGAAACATTGTTCTAACACATTAGCAATTAAACATGATGTCAGTGTTGTGTCAGGTAGCCTCTACGCCTTCGCCTGCCTCTCTTCATATTACCAGAAGTGCATCATAAAATTCAGCTAACGCTGGTGAATTCTAGTTTAGAGCAATTAGGTATAATAATTAATTCTTTATAAGTATATGTATATATATATATATAAATATATAGATACACATTAACACATCATTTGCCTTCATTTAACATTCATTTGCGAGTACATAAATATGTATTCACCTTTACTTTCATTAAACATTCATTGGTCATACACATAAGGGTGATCAATCCATCTTTTACTACGTATGTCACAAAGACATACGCCATTAAGCTACCGTCGTAGCCCCTTTTACTCGTCCGGTCCAAGAAACCGTCCGCCATTAAACCGTCTGGCCAACCTTCGGCCGTCCGTCATACCATACTACTGTCGTAGTCCGTAATTTGCCCATCTACCTGAAGGCATTTGTTTCCTACGCGAACTATTATTTATGCAACCGTTCTTCCTTTAAAAAGGGCAATTGCTTCGACCATCCATTAATGCCCCCATACGTCCTAGCTGATGAACGTATTTGTCCCAGTTGTAAAAAAGTCACATGGTCGTCCGTCTACCGAAGTAGCCGTTATCATCGAAGCGTCCATAACGTTACATACATTCATAACATGCAATATATAAAATATAAAGCAAGATTTCATTCATTTACGTTATGTCATTCTTTCATTCATTCTTTGTTCATCATTCATTTTCATATATATATATATATATATATATATATATATATCACGTATGATCACATTGACATTCATAACACTTATTCATTTAGTGTATACACTTCAACCCCAAAACATTTATAAATCATTTGCACATAACATAAAGGGGGCACATAGAACTAACCTGACGAGTAGTTTCTAAAATACACTTAGCTAGTTACTGAGCATCACTAATGTCACTCACAATCTATATAATAAGGTCATCCACATAAGGTAGTGTTCCTTATTGACACTAAACATTTCCATGCTTGGACCTAGTAGTTTCGATAAGTCGTTTATATTGAAACGATGGTAGTTTCGGGTCATGGTTCATATCAAAACTATTTGTTCAATAGAAACTATTTGTTCAATAGAAACTACTTTGTTCAATAGAAACTACTTTGTTCAATAGAAACTACTGTTTCAATAGAAACTACTTTGTTCAATAAAAACTACTTTGTTCAATAGAAACTATTTGTTCAATAGAACTACTTTGTTCAATAGAAACTACTGTTTCAATAGAAAACTACGTTGTTCAATAGAAACTACTTTTCTTCAATAGAAACTATTTGTTCAATAGAAACTACTTTTCTTTAATAGAAACTATTTGTTCAATAGAAACTAGTTTCTCAAGAACAAATTCAGATCTGATATTTAAATACGTAAAGCTTCCAACTTTAATCGTTCAAAAGACTTGATATCATCATACATCCATAACTCATATACCACACTTTGCTAAAAACGTAAACTTTATGTAAAGTTGTTACCTTTGTAAGATTTACTGACAAGCATACGAGTAGCTCAAAACTATAGCAAACGAACTCCGATTGAGATGATTCAAGTGTCCACATAACCATCTCAACTATATCAACCAGATCCCCACTTAGCCTCTGCCGGAAACCACCTCCACCGTCGCCGAAAATCCGAAACAGTCACCGGAATCCTTCCAAAATCACTGTTTTGTTCGGGACAGAAAAGCTCACCCTACAGGCTTCCAAATCCAAAACCCAATAGTGGAAGTCTTCATTTATATCCTATGAAGCTCCAGTAAAATTTTGAGAATGATCCGACTGTTAAATCTCCAGGGACCATCCGATCTTTGAAGTTGTGTACCCTAAAAACAGGATTTCTTCACTTCTTCTCTTTTCTCTTGATCGAAATATGGAAGAGAAATGAGGTGGGTTGCACCTATTTAAGCCTACTAATATAACCCTAGCTGCCCCTCCAAGAAGATGAGGATCAGCAGCAAGAAATTGGCGGAAACAATAGCAACTACACAAGTATAATCGAGTAAACAGAAAGAATACTAATAAGAACACTGTTGTATTAAGCTTTTGTAGATAAACGATTACAATTGAAACTCAATTAAAAAAGCACACTTACAATGAAGTGTTTACACAGTATTTATACTCACTTAGAATCAAGACAGACCCTTGATTCTAAGGATCAGATCTAACACAGACCGCTGATCTGTTGTATATAGCTAACTATTACACGTTTAGTCTAAAACTAGTTAACTTTATTGAAGCGTCTTCTTTGTGCATTATTACTTGCATGCTTGGAGAAGAGCATTGTTGTCTGTCATTGGTTGCGCTGTAGGTCCCTAATTCAGTGCGTGACGGATCTCTAGACTCGCGGTACGACACGTTGATAACGTGCGGAATCCATGATCAACGTGCTCGTGTAACTCAATCAACAACAACAGTGTAAATAAACGCTTTGTATTTCCACCACAATATCAGGTTACAAGATTACAGAATTCTCTCTCGTCTACTCTGATATCGTCTCACCTCTAATCTGTTTCACAGACTCTGTTACCTCTATATATAAGCAACTGTTCTGCACCAGGCGAACTTAACAAGTTCGCCTAAAAGATGCTTAGGCGAACTTATTAAGTTCGCCTCTAATAGGCTAAGCGAACTTAATAAGTTCGCCTCTGATAGCCCAGGCGAACTTATTGAGTTCGCCTCTGATAGGCTAGGCGAACTTATTAAGTTCGCCTCTGGCAGAACTTACACAGAATTTTATCAACAGTTACAAAACATGTCCTAACAGACTCCCCTTTAACTGTTGCTAACAATTCTATCAATTACAAGTCAAAGACTCTAAGACTAAGACATAATCTTCAAGCTCGTTGTCACCAGAATATGCTCCAACAGACTCCCCCTTGACAACAGCTTCAGAAGATTGTCATCCGTCTTCATATATCATCAAACACACTGTAGTATTCGTCTTGTTCATCTGCACACTCTCTCTTTCTAGAAGAAAACTTGGGAGAAGGACCCCTTGTCAACTTCTGTCTGCAATATTCAGTTTTTGCAAAGGAAAACAACTAAGAATAACCAACAATTAAAATTTCCATGGAAGCTAGAAAAATAAAATCTTTTTGGTTTTTCAAACATAAGAAAGACAAAATATTTTTGGTTTTTCTCTATATAAACTGAAATGTAAAATAAAAATCACATATTTTTGTTCGAACTTCAAGAGTAAGAAGATCATATCAGTATATATGATATATCAATCACACATCTTGGATATAAAATCCATATAATATCAAAAGGTATCCTATGTCATTCTTTCAAGCCTTGACCAATTTAACCAATATCTTTCAAGATTATCACACTCTATCTTTTCAAGACTTTCATATTGCATGTTATGATACGCGATAAACATTCAAAGAAAATAGGATCAGGCTATGACACACAAATTCAAATTGTCAATATTATAAGATTTGAAACTAAAGCATCTCATTCCCACTTTCTTGTGAGTTAAGGTACCATTTAAGTATGAAATACAACGTATACCCCACTAGTATGCCAACAGAAAGTAAATGCACTATCTTCAAGGCATATGAGATTTTACTAAAGATTATCCGAATTTCCAGAATGAGGAGACATCACTTAGCACATGAATAGCATAATCCAAATTGGATTGCATCGGAATCAATGAGATTTAGAATCGAATGATTCAATATTTTGGCTTTGGCTTATATATGTGGAATCATAAGATTCAGGTACGTGGATCCAACTGTTATCTGGATTATGAATTCAATGGAATCAGTAAAGATGATTTATCAATATGATCCAAGGGCTAGTATATGTTTGACAGATGTTGTTAATTACATATCTTGATTATACTTCAAATTGCATGCTTTTCGGGACATGGGCACTGAAGCAAATCGAATGAATAGTGCTAAGGACATAACCCGAAACTGATCTCATAGGAAAATCTTTATTAAAAGCTAATATTCTTTATCTGATAGTGATCTTTTAACGCACACACCCAGACATAAAATGGGTTCAAATCACAGTTGTAACATATGAAATTATGTTTTCACACTACTAATGGTTCAGTGACGCTTTTAGTCTACTGACAATTCAAATTATATGCATATACAATAATATCATTTCCTATTTGTGTAGTCTCTAAAGTTTAGATCAAAACATAAAAATTCAGATATATTAACATAAAGCACCAACCAGTCAATCTAAGGTCATGTGTGAAAGAACATCTACTGATGTACTATCATCTCTTCTTTAACTTCAAGTAATGTCGATTTTCTCTTTTTCAATTTGTTTGGATTTTTCAAAATCTTTTTCAAATAAAGTAAAACAAACGAAAATAAACCTTCCATGAAAACATTTTAAGAAAAACAGTTTACTTGGTTACTCAGGATTAAGCAATTCAATCAATTAAAAACTCAAACCAATGTAATGTAATTGAATGTCATTGCCTCTGTCACCAACATAGTTCTGTACTCCCCCTGTCCTGTAGACTCCCCCTCAACTAGTCAAATGGTTGCATCAACGACTTTATGCTCACCATTGTCATCCTAAGTTTCAGGTTATCATTTGGACTTTGTAAAACTGTTTCCAAAACATTGTGTGTGACACATTCTCCCCCTTGAGCATCAAGTCATTGAATCAAATAGATTCTTAGTTATCAACAACTCGTTACTCTTGCAGATGCCAATTCCTGTCATGTGCGTAGAACCACCACTATCAACAACCAAAATGGTATTAATAGTCCCTCTTGGTAAATCCTGCACAACTAACAAGAAACATTAATTTGAAATTGGGACCCAAGCCATGGTAGTCATGGGTCGTCCATCTGTATCAAAATAATAAACCTCACTCCATTCACAATCGAATCTCTCATCAATTTTCGGAGATTGTTCCGACGAGTCCGAAACAGAAACTTTAGATTTCCAAACATACTTATTTTCATTAAGTTCTTTTTGCTTAAAATGTGAAGTGTTTGAACATTTTCTTTCATTTGAAAAATGTTTAGATTGTGAAAACTCTTGTTGTTCTAAAAGTTTTCTCAATCTTCTGTTTCTCCTCCGTCTTTGAGGTCTAAAAAGCCTAACCTCAGATTTTGAATTACCCTTTGGTGTAACATAAGGTTTAACCACATTTGGGTTAACATAAGGCTTACCATGAGTTCTTACCTTTTCTGGAGTAACATGTCGATTACCTTTGTCTTTGTGTGGACAAGCAATCCGAATATGACCAACAAGACCACAAGAAAAGCAAGATCTCGTCTCACAATAATCTCTCATATAAGGAATCTTCACACGATAAGATGCACTTGAAGAAGATTCTCCTACATGAACTTCTTTTTGCTTTATTTTCTTTGGAACTCCAGATTTTGCAACAGGTTTTGATTCAGGCTTCATCTTCTCAGGAAATACATGCTTCTTTCCTTTATTTTTGTAAGGACAGGTCACCACAATGTGTCCTATCTCATTACAATGAAAACATGTACGCCTGTCTTTATAATCTCTGACATATGGAACTCTCCTTGAGTTTGAAGAACTTCCAAATGTGGAATTTCCAAATGAATTAGAATCAACCTTTGAGTCTTCTTTCTTAATAGCTTTTGGTATACCCTCTATCTTAGCTTCATCAAAATATTCATCATCACTCTCATCAGAATACACCATATCTTCACCTGTGACTGGATTCACCTTTAACACAGTCTTAGGATCTAAGTCCTCATCGTTTATAATCTCAGGTGTAACAGAATAATTTTCATTGAATGGTGGAGGAACATAGCCAATCCCACTAGTTCCCTTCCCCTCTTCAGTATTTTCATGATAATATCCTAATAAGAATGATGAATTTCCAAAGCTTTCTAACCTTCTATGTAATTTGATCACCTCTGCTTTAGATTCAGCTAGTTCCTTATCTTTCTCAGCAAGATCATTATTTCTTTTCTCAATTTCTACAAAGGACATATCCAGGTGATATGCCTGCTCTTTGATCTTCAAAATCAGAGAATTTATATCCCTCTTCAGTGATTCTATCCTTTCAATACACATATTCTCATTATCCTTTAATTTCTGATTTACCGTGTGCATGGATTTCATATCACAAATGAGGTTTACGTTGTCATCCATAACCCTCATCATTTTATCCTTAACTGAAACACAGTTAGAACAAAACGTCTCAGAGTTAGAAAATACCTCAGGTTTTACTTCTGAAGAAGATGCACCAGGAGCCATGAATACGTCATCATTAGCTTCACTCTTTTGATCAACAATGACAGGCTCTGCATCAGTTTCTAATTCACTCAGATCATCTTCAACTGTCCGAAAACTTTGTTCACTCATCACATCAGTCTCGGTAGACTGAGTATTTTCACCAGAACGAATACTCTCACTATCAGTTAAATCTGCAAAAGAATCACTTTGAGAATCACTCTGCTTTACTACTTCTTTGATCAAGACCACAAACGCTTGAGTAGTAGCTTCACCCTTTTTCTTCAAAGCTTCCCATAGATCTCTTGAAGTTGGACACTTCCCGAGACTATGAATGATTTCTTTAGGTAAAGACAGCGTTAAAGTTTCACGCGTTTTCATCTCTCGATCAAACTTCTGCATTTCTAGTTTAGTAAGAGCTGTCACTGGTTTAGGAACATCATAATATCCCATATAGTCATAAGTAGGATGCACATATCCTTCAAATATGGATGTCCAAAAGTTTTCATCAGTGACTGATACGAACTGTTCGAACCGGACTTTCCAGCTACGAAAATCTGATATGCACAAAAGTCTCGGTGGCATGATTTCAATCTCATTATCATCACATGAAATTGACATTTTGAATTTTTTACGAAAATACCCGGAAAAAAATTTCCCGCCAAAATACTCTTTTTAAAAAATTTCAAAAATGATTCAAAACGACCATATAAACTTTCCCTAAAAAATTTGGACAAGAAGAATTTTCCCACCAAAATATTTTATTATTATTATAATTTTTTTGAACACTAGCTAAGTTCGCCTGCCTAAGCGAACTTAATAAGTTCGCCTGACTGAGCGAACTTGACCCCAAGCGAACTTAACCCCATGCGAACTTATTAAGTTCGCCTGATACTGAGTGAAGCGAACTTATTAAGTTCGCCTACTAAGTTCACCTGCAACAGAATTTTAAGTTCGCCTGGTTCAGCTGTTTAACCCAAACACGAACCAAAAATTCTGAAAATCATGATTTCTGATCAAAATGATGGAATTAAGCAATTCTGAACCGTATGATTGTGTAGAAACTGATTAGGAACAATCCTATCGGATCAATTTCTTCAAACCAATCCAAAATCAATCCAAATTTGTCAAAAATTCTCCATTTTTATCAAGAACACAAAAAGATGAAAAAGCTTCAAAATCTCAGATTTTTGATGTTGATTGGACACGAAAACACCACGAATCTTTTGCTAATCAAGAGCAATAGCTCTGATACCACTTGTAGGTCCCTAATTCGATGCGTGACGGATCTCTAGACTCGCGGTACGACACGTTGATAACGTGCGGAATCCATGATCAACGTGCTCGTGTAACTCAATCAACAACAACAGTGTAAATAAACGCTTTGTATTTCCACCACAATATCAGGTTACAAGATTACAGAATTCTCTCTCGTCTACTCTGATATCGTCTCACCTCTAATCTGTTTCACAGACTCTGTTACCTCTATATATAAGCAATTGTTCTGTAAGTTCGCCTAAAAGATGCTTAGGGGAACTTATTAAGTTTGCCTCTAATAGGCTAAGCGAACTTAATAAGTTCGCCTCTGATAGCCCAGGCGAACTTATTAAGTTCGCCTCTGATAGGCTAGGAGAACTTATTAAGTTTGCCTCTGGCAGAACTTACACAGAATTTTATCAACAGTTACAAAACATGTCCTAACATGCGCCATTGAGGTTCCTTCTGCTTTGAGTGTGTCAGTTGCTTTTGCAGAAAGTTGTCAGTGACGCTTGGCATGGATAGTCAGCTGCAACGATTTATCTTCAAGGCACACGGCTGTCAGCAGCAAGATGTGACCATCCAAAGCTGCTGATGATTTGCCTGTCAGCAGCATATAGTGTTGATGCTGCTGAGAAGCCTATCCGCAACAACTTTGGTCTTCAGCAGATAAGGCTATCCGCAGCAGATTTGTTCTTCAGCAGGAGAACAAATATCCGCAGCAGTTAAGCTTGTCCGCAGCAGTTTGTTGGTCAGCAGCAAACTCTGAGATCAGCAGCATTTGTACTTAGAGAGTTTTGTAGCCATCAGTCTTTGTTTCTACAAACTCCCCCTAGACTGATGCTACCAAAATTCTCTTACTGCCTTTGTTGCTGAAGCTTTTGCATGTTTCTGACTATCCTTTCAACCTCATATCCTCTCTGGTCCATGCTGGGATTGTTAAGAGGAAGCTCAGATAGAGTCTTGATGTCTTTGCTTGCCATTTTGAAGATAGCTTTGCTTGAACACCTCATCTTCTGTCCTTTAACATCTGTCAGAGTGAATTCATTCTTCTCAGCATTGTAGGACCAGCTGATGAATGGAGAATGGGATTGAAGAGGTTTGGGATCAATGATTTCATCTTTGTTGGGGTTGAAGTAATGTCTGATTTCCAGCAATAGACGTCTCCCACCTTCATTCTCAGGCTCAGAGGATTCACCCAGCTCCATCATTCTTCTTAGATCAGAATCTGGAAGCTGCAGTACCTCATCAACAGATATATAGATTGATCTTTTAGGTTCTGTCCTCCCCCTAAACACTTCAAACCATTGGTCTTGAGGGCTGTATGACCATCTGATTATTTCTCTTAAGTATTCTGGTTTGGAAGTGGGTTTGTTTTTCTTTTTGGGAGGTTGTTGATGAGTAGGAGCTGAGTGTGAGGATTTGGACTTTGAGGGAGGAGAGGAGGGAGGTCTAGAAAGGAGAGTGGAAGGTTGTTGGATTGAGGAAGTGTTGGGTGAGAGAGAAGGCTTGGGTTTCTTTGATTTCCTTTCTTCTTCTTGAATGTTTACCCTTTTCTTGGAGCCTTTCTTCTCCAATCTTTCTTCCTCATCCTTCTTTACTTTAAAATAGAGGGCTTGCAGGTTCATGAAATTCATGGGACCTAGTCTCTTTCCACTCTCTCCTCTAGCCTTAAGGAAGTCAATCATGACCTTCCTTTCTTCATGGGTCCTTTTATTAAAGGCAATGGTCTTTTTGTTCTTTTGTTTGGCTTTTTCTTCTTCTTCATCCTTCTTCTTCTTTGCTAATTGACCCTGCTAACCCATGAAGGCTCTATAAATTTCTTTATTTGATAGTTTCCCAAGGTAGTCTGCATCCTCATCTTGAGAAACTAGAGCCTTTACCCACTCCTCTCTCATTTCTTTGGCTAGTTCAGAATCAGTTATTCTGAACTTAGCCTCTTCCTTCTTCTTCTCTAGTTCTTCTTCTTCCTTGTCAAATTGTTCCTGCAGTTGAAGAGCAAGAGCTTCATCTTCTTCAATCTGATAAACTGCAGGAATCTTTACTTTAAGCTCATCCAGCTGTTTTGCATACATCTGGATTTGTTTTTCTCTGAGGAGAATGGCTGTGATTCTATCTTGAGTTTTCTTTATTTCAGCCATCTCCTCTTCTTCTCTTCTTATTCTTCTTTCTTCTTTCTCTTTCTTTTCTCTTTGCAACCTCTCTTGTTCTTCTTTGGTCAGAATTCTCTTTCCCTTATCTTTGTTGGATGCCTCTGCTTAGGCTTCACTGATCACAACAGCAGATGATGGTGCTACTGTTGGAATCTCAGCTTCAGCTTCATTGGCAATGTGGGGAATGGATAATGTAGGGGAACTGACTTCATCTTCTTCCCATTCCATACCTGTCACCTCCTTCCATGCCTCTTTCATCTTTTCCTCTTCTCTTCGTTTTGATTCTTCTTCTGTGTTCAGTCTGACTGTTGGAGAAGAGAGAAAGGATAGATCTGAGTCAGATCCAGATTCCTCCTTGTACAGAGAAGCCTTGATGACCTTGATCATTTCTTGACTTTCTAAGGAGTTGACATTGAAGATGTGTGATCTGAGCTCAAAGACCTTGTGCAGGAAGGCTGAAGGTAGGAGCAAGATCTCCTTGATGTTGACTGTTAGAGAAGATCCATTGCTCAGGAAGAAGGTGAAGTCATGGGAGTCAGTGCTTGTCCATCCTTGCACTTCGACATCCCTGACCATTTTATTGTACAGGAATCTTCTCCAGCACAGAACTTCTTCTTCAGTGAGAAGACTGCTCCTTATTATTTCAAGTCTTCTAGGAGACAGTCTTCTTTCTGCTGCTGTTGAAGATTCAGGATAGGCTACCCATTTTGCTGCTTGTATTTGTCTTTGAAAGTTGGGTAGATTATCCTCCATCAAGTCATAGAACCTGCCAATAGCAAGTTCTGCTGAGAGGTCCGTTGAGTTATTGATGCATTGTAGATGGTATAGGTGAAGGACTTGGATGCTATTGAGAAAGTCCCAGTTTAGCTCTTCTACTCCGCTAAACTCCCAACCAATCCAGAACCTCTCAGACTTTCCATCATACCCCCAAGCTAGTATTGTATCAAACTCTAGCTGTGTTGAAGTCAGTGGAAATTGGGGGGTAGTGGAGTGACTTATGATGGCTGATGCTTCAGTAATGATGCTGAAAGATGTATATGTTTGTTCTGTGTCTTCAGCATCATTCAGTATCTCATCAACAGCCCTAACGACTAACTTCCAGTCTTCAGATGTCTCTTCTTCTTCGTTATCTGAAGCTGGCAAGTCATGAACCTGTACAAAAGCTGGCTTGAAAAGTGTGCTTTGAAATATAGCCTGCTCTTGAATCCAGTCATCAAGACTGTCTGAGTCTTCCTTTATTGGGACCATCTCCCCCTTTTTAGTTGCATCAGTGGACAAATAAGCATCAGTTTGGGTGCCCACTGATACAAGGGACGGAGTAGGTACAGTTGGGCATTGATGGGCTTCATGCATAGAGACTTGGTGGCTTAGTTTGGAAACTTCAGCCTCTAGGATAGACACCCTGGCCGTCAATTCCAAGTTATGAAGTTTCAGTCTGTCCTCATCCATAGTTGTAGAATCCTTGGATCCAGATGGAGCCTTAGGCCTAGCCTCTTCATCCCCATAACCCATGGTTTCTTGGCACCTAGGATTCCTCTCAGTGAAGGGAGTTTCCAAGGAAACATCCTCACTTTGAGTTGCCGTGGTTGAGGTCTTAGTAATGTTGTCACTGTCCTCATGGTCATTTGATGGACCAGCAGTAGTGACAGTCTCTTCCACATCCACTCTTTCATAACTCCTAGAGTGGACCTTCAGGGTAGAAGAACTTGGGTTGGGTGTGTTGGAAGCAAGATCAATCAGTACCTCCGAGATAGTGGTAGTTGGAGGTACATCATCTTGATCAGGTTCCTCAACACTTAAGTTCAGAAGAGAAAGGAAAGGCTCAGGGGGCTGTTCTATGGATCCGGGAAGTGATCCTGATCCTAATAGAGAGACATCCAAAGGAGTCTCCCTAATAATGTGGCTGTCCCTTATGATATTCTCACCAGAATGTTGTGATTCTGAGTGAGGGCTGTTAGGTTGGGTTTGGGCCTTGGAGGCAAGAGGAGAAGGAGTTCTCTTGCCCCTTTTCCTAGTATATGTCATTGCAACCGGGGCCCTGTGTTCCGGTTGAACGATGACATCCAAAAGAGGTGTAAGTAATTTTTATGCCTGTGCATCCTTAGTAGTATGCACAGGGGTTCGAATGGAGGAAGCAAATTGTTGTTCAGGATGTGAGGTGGAGGGTGTGGGATCAGTATCAGCTGGGATTACTGAACTGTCACCCAGGGTACTTTGTATGTTCAGCATTGTAGATAACAATGGAACATTGACCCCTGAGAACCTTTTGGAAACAGCTTCATCTTATCACTCCAAATCGGCGAAAATGCAGATCTTCGTGAAAACCCTAACAAGTAAGACGATCACGTTGGAGGTCGAATCCTCTAACACAATTGACAACGTGAAGGCAAAGATCCAAGACAAGGAAGGCATCCGGCCAGACCAGTAGCGTCTAATCTTCGCCGGAAAACAGCTTGAGGACAGCAGAAACCTAGCCGATTACAACATTCAAAAGGAGTCAACTCTCCACCTTGTCCTCCGTCTCCGCAGTGGCGCGAAGAGGCGCAAGAAGAAGACCATGGAAGGCGGTGGCAAGTGTGGAGCTCACCTGATTCCATCCGTCCTTTGAGTATGAGATGGCTGCTCCCTCATCTTGAAGCTTAAGATGTTTTCTTGGTGTGGCTTCCGAGATGGTGATATCCTTGCCGTCTACCTTGGCTGTGATTTAGGGAATCCCCTATTCGGTAGAATAGATGGCAGTACTCCAGAAATCCTCCATATGAGGGATATATATGGTAGGGTTGGTTGTGAGGGCAAATTGGATCTTTGATCGACATAAGAAGTCGATCATATCATTGAATCCTTTAGATTTCTTTCCCTTGGTTAGGTATGCTGTAAGGTTATGGTAAGGGGACAACTTATCATCAGGGTTATTGATGTCTGCCATTGTTGTATGATTTGGAGGGAAGGTTTGAAGGTTGGTGGGGACTTGAGAGAAAGTGATGTTGGTATAGGGAGAAATGGAAGGTGAAGAGGTGGTAAGGAGATTTGATTTGTTTTTATAATGGCAGAGAAGGGAAAAAGCAAAATGACTTGTACGGTACAACCTTATTTACTTTTTATTATTACAGCTGTAATACACCGAGGCAGTCATGGTAAAGACTGACATTAATTTTTACAGCGGGTAAAAGTTAATTTGGACTTAAATTTACCCATCAGCAGCAAACTTGGTTGCTGTGGATGAATAAGCTTGTCCGCTGCAACCTTGGTTGCTGCGGAAGGTTAAGTCTGTCAGCAGCAAACTTATCTGCTGCAGATGGATTTAATAATCCACAACAAGGATGTTGCTGCTGACAGTCTTAAAGAAATCCACAGGAAACATGTTCCTGCTGATAACTTAAAGCAGTCAGCTGCAAATCTTTTGCTGCTGAAGATTAAACCTGTCAGCAGCTGAAGGACAAAAATGCAGCTGACTTATAACTTTTATTTACAGCATAAGACAAAACACAGTTTTAAAATGGAATTTTTAGAGATAGATTTTAATCAAAGTTCATCATACCAATTGATTCAACTAAATATTTAAATCTAGCTTCATCAAAAGGTTTTGTAAACAAATCAGCATATTGCTCATTCGTATGAACTTTGGTTAAAATAATCCTCCTTTTCTTAGCTTGATCTCTTATGAAATGATACCTGATATCAATGTGCTTTGTCTTTGAGTGCTGCACCGGATTGTTTGTGATTGAGATAGCACTCATGTTGTCAATGTGAATTGGAGTTGCCATGAAAGTCATCCCATAATCCAACATTTGATTTTGTATCCAGATGACTTGTGCACAGCAACTTGAAGCTGCAATGTATTCTGCTTCAGCTGTAGAAGTTGAAACACATGTTTGCTTCTTGCACTGCCATGAAATCAATCTCCCTCCCAGAAACTGACATCCCCCTGAAGTGGACTTTTTGTCCAAGTTGCATCCCCCATAGTCACTGTCAGTGTATACATACAGATTGAACATGTCATTTATAGAGTACCATAGTCCCAGTCTTGAGGCACCCTTTAGGTATCTAAAGATTCTCTTGACAGCCTGAAGATGTGAAACTTTTGGAGCTGCTTGAAATCTTGCACAGAGACATACTGCAAACATGATATCTGGCCTTGAGGCAGTGAGATACATGAGAGACCCTATCATTGCACGGTACTGATGTTGATCAGTGTCTTGGCCATCTTTGTCTGTAGTCAGTTGATGATGCACTTGCATAGGGGTTCTTGCAGCAGAGCAGTCAGCCATTTTGAATCTTTCCAAAATGCTCTTTACATATTTGGATTGGCTGATGAAGATTCCATTTGGGACCTGTTTGACTTGTAGACCCAAGAAGAAATTTAGTTCACCCATTGAACTCATTTCAAACTTTGAGTGCATTAGAATCTCAAAGTCTTTGCACAGCTGTTTCCTTGTTAATCCAAAGATGATATCATCAACATAAATTTGAACTAGTAAGATTTCTACCCCTTCATCTTTGATAAACAAGGTCTGGTCTATGGCACCTCTTTTGAAGTTGTTGCTTAGTAGATATCCTGACAAGGTTTCATACCATGCTCTTGGTGCCTGATGTAGGCCATACAGAGCTTTGTCTAGTTTGAACACTTGAATAGGATGTGCAGGATCTATAAAGCCTGGAGGCTGTTTGACGTATACTTCCTCACCAATCTTCCTATACAGAAATGCACTTTTTACATCCATTTGATAGACAGTGAAATTCTTGGATGCAACATATGCCAGGAAGATTCTGATGGCCTCCAGTCTGGCAACAAGAGCAAAGACTTCATCATAGCCAATTCCTTCTTCCTGAGTGTAGCCTTGAGCTACAAGTCTGGATTTGTTTTTTACTACAATGCCTCTCTCGTCTTGCTTGTTCCTGAAAACCCATAGTATGCCAATAGCATATTTACCTGGTGGAAGATCAACAAGTTTCCAGACATCCTGCCTCTTGAATTGCAGCAATTCTTCCTACATTGCTTCAATCCAGCTGTTGTGTTTGAGTGCTTCATCTATCTTCTTGGGTTCCACCTGAGATAGGGAACATGAAAACAAGCATATATTGGCCTCGTGAGATTTGCTGCTTGTGAGAACTCCTTGGTGTATTTGGCCAATAATATTCTCTTGAGGATGTTCTTTATGGATCCTCTGTGCTAGTACCACCTCCAGCTGTATCCCCTGCTACAGATTGCTTTGATTTTGATCAGGGATCTCTTCATTCATGGTGGAAGAGTCTTCAATAGCATTATCCACATCAATATTTTCAGCAATAGCATCAGAAGCATCTACAGCATTTACCGAAGAGTCTTCATTTAGATTTTCAGTTTCAGACAGGCTGCTGCTGGTTATATTAGACAGTCTTGTTCCTGCTTAACTTGCTTCAATTGCTTCCATAACTGATGGAGGATCAATTGATGGTCTTCTCAGACTGATAGAATATTTAGGAAAATCCAGTCTGTAGTCAGTGGATGAAGTGGAGGCAGGTGTTTGTGTAGACGTAGACTCCATATTTGAGAAGGTGAGAGGCTCAAATATTTGGGAGAATGAGTCTATGTCAAAGAGCCAGTTTGGACCTTTTCCCTGCTCACAGACAATGTGTTCTCTGCATTCCACATTTGCTGATTCTTCCACAATTCTTGTTCTTGAATTGAATACTCTATAGGCCTTTGATTGAGAGGAATAGCCTACGAAATATCCTTCATCATATTTGGCACCAAACTTAGGAAGAACCCCATGTGTGATGAGAATGGTGCATGGACACCCAAAAGGTTTTAGGAACCCAATGTAGGGAATTCTTTGAAAGCAAAGTTCATAGGGTGTTTTGTTGAGGGGTTTGACAATTAGAACTCGGTTTTGCACATAACAGGCTGTGCTAACTACTTCTGCCCAGAATGTGAGTGGCAGTTTTAAGTCAGCCAACATAGATCTTGCTGACTCAATAAGAGTTCTGTTTCTTCTTTCAGCAACTCCATTTTGTTGAGGAGTTCTTAGAGCACTGTATTGTCTTTCTATCCCCTTGCTTTCACAGAAACAGTTCAAGGTGTGGTTCTTGAACTCTATGCCCTGATCACACCTTATGATCTTCACCTTTTGATTGCTTTGATTCTCTACCCTGAGAATGTAGGATTTGAGAATTTCAGCAGTTTCATCTTTAGTTCTCAAGAAGTATACCCATGAGAATCTGGTGTAGTCATCAGTTATCACCAGACAGTAAGACTTCTTGCCCATTGACATGACATTTGTAGGACCAAAGAGATCCATATGCAGCAGTTGTAGTGGAGTGTAATTTGAATTCAAGGTCTTGGGCTTGTGAGAGTTTTTGTGTTGCTTCCCCTTTAAGCATGCAATGCAGTGGTCTTCCAGCTGAAATTCTTTGTCAGGAATCCCTCTGACAAGATTATTCTTCACCAATTTGTTAATAGTTTTGATATTAACATGGCTTAATCTCCTGTGCCAGAGAGCTGATTCATCAACTGAGGCCTTTGATAAAAAGCAGGAAACACTCCCAGATGGAGTGACTTCATTCATGTCCAGTACATAGAGATTTTCTTTTCTCTAAGCAGTTAATAAAATGCTTTCTGGAGGAGGTGTGGATAAGCCTGGAGTCGGTACAAAAAATTCTTTATCTGTGAAGAGCATCCAATTCTTTTGGTCACAGACCTGGGAAACACTCATGAGATTGAAGTCCAATTCTTTAACATAGTTGACCTTATCAATGCTCATTCTTTCGTTGGACACAGTTCCTTGTCTAGTAATGGATCCTCCCTTTGAGTCACTTCCAAAGGCAACATATCTTCCATTGAAATGTCTGAAGTTGGAGAGGATGGGTCTGTTGCCTGTCATGTGCCTTGAACAACCACTGTCTACCACCCAAGTGTTATTCTTGTGACCTGGCTGTCCCTGCACATGATAGATTTCTAATTAGTAGGAGGAACCTAAGAGTCTGCAGACTTGAAAAAGATGGTTGTTAGTTTATCCTTTTCAGTATGTTTGCAGTCAATGGAACCAATGACAGTGCTTGGAGATGGTTTGGCTTTCCATTGCCTTGTTGGTGATTTTCTAGTTTTCCTCACATTGTCAGCAGCAGATTTTGCTACTGATGTTTCTGGCTTGTTGACAGTAGATACTGCTGCTGATGGCTTTGTTGAAGTGGCAGCATTCTTTGCTGGTGAAGGCTTTGCCTTGGACTTTGCCTTATCAGCAGTGGACACTCTTGCTGCTGATGGCTTTGCCTTATCAGCAACAGATTTTGCTGCGAAGGATTTTAGCTTATCAGCAGCAGACTTGGTTGCTGCTGAAAGCTTCTACTTTGTTTTCTTGGGCTTCACTTGACTACCAACATTTTTTCTGGCTGCTGATGGTTTAACAACCGATGTATGCTGATCCTTCTTTACCTTTTGTCTTTGAGGGGCTTGATGAAGGATCTGGTTGAAGGGGTTAAACTTATAGTTTACAGCAAAGTGGTCTGATTCACCACAAATGATGCAAGTTTGTTGAGATTTAGGCAGCTTCACTCTTGGGGGAGATAGAGACTCCCTGAACTTAGTTTCTTTGACCTCGTAGCTTCTTACCATCTTGTTTTTGTTACTCTTTTCAAAGGCATGCTGCTTTGAATTTCTTTGGTATTCCAGGTAATGAAAGCAGGTGCTGGCAGTGTGGTTATATCTGCCACACGCAAAGCATGATCTTGCCAGTTTGTCTCTTGAAAGGTAGACATAGTCCTTTCTTTGGAACAGATCCTTGAAGTTCCATGGATGAGCTTTGTTATGTTCAAAAGTGGCTTCTTCTAGGGTCTTTTGAACATATGGAACTTTTTCTTCAGGCTTACGACATATATCAAATACCTTCCTCTTTGTGATCGGCTTTGACTGAGGCTTGGGGTTTGTGGGTCCTGATGTCTGTCCCTTTTCAATGTTTAGCTTTCTTCCATCTGGAGGATAGCTGATCTTGATCGGTTTAAATGGTACAGGGGCTGGAACAGCTGGAAGAACAGCAGGAACTTTAACTCTATTCAGAACAGCTTCAGATGGGGCTGCACTGGTTTCATCATGGTCTGAGTAGGTGGACTCAGATTCCGATGAGGTAGTGCAGTCTTCGACGAAAGGTTCATCCGTTGAAGGATCAAGGTTTCGGTTTGTAGTGTCAAGATTTGCAACATTGAAGCTTGGTTCGTAAATGGCAATATAGTCAGCAGGAGGAGGAACATAATTGTACTAATCATTGTTATACCCAAGTCCAGTCTTTACCTTCTCATGGACTTGAATATCTAAAAGTCTTTGTAACTTTTTGGAGGAAAATTCATATTTTTCAACATGAACTTTTTGGAGGAAAATTCATCTGATGAAACTCTTCATTTTGATCTATAAGGTTTTGGTTATGCTTTCTATAACCCAAAACTTTATCAATACAGGCTTGAGAGCAAAGATGTTCAAATACCTGAGGTGGTATCTTTGTAGTGTCTGCCATAAGAGCTTGATTGTTGATAGACAGTTCTTCATACTGGAAGCTCCAGTCAAACTCAGAAGTTCCAACAGTTGCACAGGCTGCAGTTTGAACTGGAGGAGTAGCTTGTTGTTATTGTTGTCTGGGTTGGGCTTGGTGAGCTTGTCTTGACTGAGGAGTAGCTGGATTTGCTCTTGGTGCCTTGCATTCTCTAGCAAAGTGACCCAGTAGGTTACAGTTGTAACATCTTAGTTTGCTTTTATCCAAGCCAACTCTGGTGTTGGAGTTGTTACATGGAATGGGTCTTCCGGTTCTAGAGTAGAACCTTTTTGCTCTTATAGAAAGCATGGCATACGAGTGTTGTATGTCTATTTCTTCTAAATCATCTGGATGAAAGCATTCCAGATCCTCCTTGATAAAGGACATGTTGCTTGAGTTTTCAGAAACGAAAGCAGCAGAGGTTGATGTTTGATGAGGAGCTTCTAGGAGAAATGGTGAGCCGTTTGTTTGAGAGGTAGGAGTTTATGGATGGGTGACAATGGGAGGATACTAGTTGCTTGAACTAGGAACTGAGTGGTCGGAGTGAAGCGCAGAGGAGATGCTGGAGGAAGAAGATGTTGATTGATGATTGGAGCTCCTTTCCTTGGCTTGAATCATTTCTAATTCATATGTTTTCAGCATGCCAAAGAGCTCTATCATCTGGAGAGTTTTTAAATTCTCCGTTCTTCTTATAGACACTGTGTATAGTGTCCAGCAGCTTGGGAGAGATCTGATAAACTTTTTGAGAATATCTTCATTCTCTAGCTTTACTTTGGAGCATTGCCGTTCTCCTACCAGGTAAGTGTACCTGTTATACAAAACGGTTAGTGACTCACCTTCCTTCCATACGAAGTTTTCAAATTGCTGTTTAAGGACGTCTCTTCTGTTTTCTTTGACTTCCTCAGAGCCAGCAAACATCTTCTCAAGAGCCTCCCAGAGCTCTTTAGCAGTTTTATAACTTCTGAAGTTATGAAAAACTTCATTTGGAAGGCACATTTGGATAGCTCCTAGTGCCTTGAAGTCCACCTCCATCTTCTTTATGTCCTCTTCTGAGTACTTGGAGGGCTCCTTTGGAACTGATGGTCCTCCAAAGTCAGCAAAGGCCACCATGGGAGTGTATGGTCCATCCCTGATGGATTCCCACATTCCGTACTCCTGATAACAGAAAAAGTTTTCCATGCGATTCTTCCACATGTCGTAGTCTTCTCTAGATACCAATCTTGGTGGTCGGTTGATGCTGCCGATGTCTTCAAATCCATTGCTCTGTGCCATCTTTGTTTTTGTGATTTTGGGTGACTTGATTGAAAGAGAGAGTTTAGAATAGAACCAGAAGTGATTAAACAAGTGTGAGTTTGTTTAATCTGAGCCAAAGCTCTGATACCACTTGTAGGATCGTGAAAGTACAAGATGGTTATGTTCTTAGTTGAAATTGGCGGAAACAATAGCAACTACACAAGTATAATCGAGTAAACAGAAAGAATACTAATAAGAACACTGTTGTATTAAGCTTTTGCAGATAAACGATTACAATTGAAACTCAATCAAAAAAGCTCACTTACAATGAAGTGTTTACACAGTATTTATACTCACTTAGAATCAAGACAGACCCTTGATTCTAAGGATCAGATCTAACACAGACTGTTGATCTGTTGTATATAGCTAACTATTACACGTTTAGTCTAAAACTAGTTAACTTTATTGAAGCGTCTTCTTTATGCATTATTACTTGCATGCTTGGAGAAGAGCATTGTTGTCTGTCATTGGTTGCGCCATTGAGATTCCTTCTGCTTTGAGTGTGTCAGTTTCTTTTGCAGAAAGTTGTCAGTGACGCTTGGCATGGATAGTCAGCTGCAACGATTTGTCTTCAAGGCACACGGCTGTCAGCAGCAAAGATGAGGATCAGCAGCAAGATGTGACCATCCAAAGCTGCTGATGATTTGCCTGTCAGCAGCATATAGTGTTGATGTTGCTGAGAAGCCTATCCGCAGCAACTTTGTTCTTCAGCAGATAAGGCTATCCGTAGCAGATTTGTTCTTCAGTAGGAGAACAAATATCCACAGCAGTTAAGTTTGTCCGCAGCAGTTTGTTGGTCAGCAGCAAACTCTGAGATCAGCAGCATTTGTACTTAGAGAGTTTTGTAGCCATCAGTATTTGTTTCTACAATTTTGTTTTACGTTTTCTACCCAAGACTTTACTTTAAATTACAATTTCATGCTTTTACATTTGTTTCTGAAAAGGGGATGTTACATGTATCGCAAGAGGTTTGGGGACGTCCCTCGCATACCGTAAGGGAAAATATAGCCGGGGGCCTTCCTGGCTACCCTCGTGTACCACGAGGGATTTGGTTCTCCTCCTCGCGTACCGCGAGGGACTGGTTTCATAAAAAAATGATTTTTTTCTCTTTAGCTTTCCGCTCTTTTCCCGTGTGCTTGATTTCTCCAGGATTTTGCTTTATTTTCCGCTTCTTTGCACACTATTACCTGCTAACATGACCCAAACTCAGTACGAACCAAAAACGACATAAAACGAGTACAAAACTATACAATTTCGCACAATTACAATAGGATAAACGCATGTGTTTTGCAACACATCAGTAAGTTCGATTCTTTCTACACTTTCCATCGTGGCTCCAGTTGCCACACTTTCTACATTTATCGTATCTCTTGGCTCTTCTTTTGGCGGCACTTTTTGACAAGCCGCAAAATGGGGGCAATTGTTCTTGCTTGTACCACTGTTTTCTTACATCACTGGTTGCTTGAAAAATATTTTCTTAGAGTTCGGTTGGTAATTCAGGCTTTGCGAAATGAATGCAGAAAAGCAAATTGAAATCAAAGGAATGCATGTCCAGTTCTTTAAGGTCTCCCGGTAAAAAACAAAGAATTATTTTTTACCAAGACAAATTATTCAATAATCTTTCTTCCTCAATTTCCTTGAAATAATGTTTTCATGAATTTCCTACAGATAGTTCGGCTATTTCCTAATACATCCACCAATTGTATATTCCAATTCTTCTGAATAGGACAGATTCTTTCCAAAGTTATCCTGATGATAATGAACTTGAAATGACAACATAGGATAATTTTCCCATTTTGAAGACAGTTAGCCAATAACAGGTGTTTAGGAAAAGCTGGCTGGGTGATAAGTATGGGTTTAGAAAAGAAAAGGCTAAGGCTCAGAGGGCTATCTAGGCGGATAATATTTTTATGATTTTTGGGATTTTATGGATAATAAGGGTGATAAAAGTCCTAGGTACCTCAATCATTTTCATACTTCCACTAGTTCATTGTCTTGATATGTATAAGTCATACAAGTTCTAATTATGCATAGAATTCAATCGAATAAACACTCAATATACCAAACGAAAGAGTATGCAAAAATAAGGATAATAATGCTCATGAAAAGTCTCGGATTATTCTTACATGGAAACTAATGGGATAGGGTTTAGTGATTTGTTATGCATAATTTTCATTTGTTTCTACTTGCCATGTCTTCATTTTATTTAATTAGGTGCAAACTCAAGAGGTTTAGATTTAAAGGTTTAAAATTTTTAAAAAAATTTTGGGGTTGTATAAAGGGTAGGTTTTTGTAATGTTTTAGTCAAATGGGTAGAAAATCACAAGTTATATTTTACTGCTCTAAGGTTACAAGCAGTCCTGAATCTCTAATTCCCCACCCCACACTTAAAACTGTGCATTGCCCTCAATGTACAAATGCATGCAATGAAATGCTATGCAGGAATTTAAATGCATGGAGTTTTAAGGGAAAAGAAACTGGTACTCTCCTAGTCAATTCAGTGTATAACCTAAGGCCAAAACTTATTGTTGCTGTCAGGCTGTGCCTATCAGCTACTTGACAACATGTTGCTTCAAAGACTTCATCGAATTTCTATCATTTTGGATCGTGACGCACGATTCACCTCACGCTTCTTGAAATCGTTACATAAATCTTTAGGCACGCGTCTAGATATGAGCACAGCATACCATCCTCAAACTGATGGACAAACAGAACGTACTATTCAAACTCTGGAGGATTATGCTACGAGCTTGTGTGATTGATTTCGGTAACACTTGGGAGTCTCAACTACCGCTGGTGGAGTTCTCCTACAACAACAGTTATCACACTAGCATCAAAGCAACTCTATTTGAGGCATTATACGGACGAAAATGCCGCTCTCCTATTTGTTGAGCCAAAGTTGGAGATATTCAACTTACGGGTCCTGAACTCGTACTCGAAACTTCTGAGAAAATTTTTCAAATTCGAAATCGTATGGCAGCAGCTCGTGATCGCCAAAAGAGCTATACCGATAAGCGTCGTAAACCGTTAGAGTTTCAAGTAGGCAATATGGTCTTGTTAAAGGTCTCACCTTGGATGGTGTCATTCGTTTTGAGAAACGAGGCAAACTAAATCCTCGTTATGTTGGACCATTCAAGATAGTGAAGAGAATTGGCCCACTGGCGTATCAACTGGATCTACCCAAAGGACTTAGTGGTATACACAACATCTTTCATATCTTGAACTTGAAGAAATGTCTAGCAGACGAGTCACTCTCGGTTCCTCTTGTGGAACTACACATCGATGAACATAGCGTTTCATCGAAAAACTATTAGAAATCATGGATATGGAAGTCAAAACGCTTAAACGTAGTAAAATCCCTATTGTCAGAATTCGTTGGAACTCGAAAAGCGGACCGGAATTCACGTGGGACCATGAGGATCAGATGATGCGCAAGTATCATCATCTGTTCAAGCACTCCACGTCAACTCTTAAGGTACTATTTTAATTTTCGGGACGAAAATTCTTTCAACTAGGGAATGATGTGACACCTCAGAAAATATTTTTTATTTTAATTTTCGGGACGAAAATTCTTTCAACTAGGGGATGATGTGACAATACGGACTTTCCATGTTAACTCCGTTAACATAACTTGGTTATATCCTAAACTACATAACCCCATCTCTAACTTCAGGGACTAACTCTGTCAAATATTAAACTAAAACTAGAGGGACTAGTTGTGTCATTAGCCAAACTCAATTTTGATTGACTTTAAAAGTCAAAATTGAATATTTGTGTCCCTGCTGACTTTTGAAAGTCAACTAACTATGTTTCTTAACTCAATTCCAACCACAGGGACTTGTTCTGCAAATTTCCTAAACCTGAATGCATGAAACTGCAAGGGCTATTCCTGTATTTACCCAAAACACGATTAGGTTGACTTTGAAAGTTAAACCGTGAAGCTTTGAGCCAAAATTCAAATCTGTAATCAATCTCTGTTCGAAATTACAACTGATCAAGCACGTCCTTGACATTAACGGTCTTAAATACTGTGTTAAAGCATCATCGTTGTCGAATTAAACCCAATAATGAGGATTAAGGCGATAACCGTTGACTTAGTCTCTTTTACACACGAATTTGCGTCATTTAGATCTGTTACGCTAAAATTGAACCCCTACGTATCTTAAACGAGTCCCATTGAACCTGTGGCACCATCGAATTTCACCGGAGTCGAAGTCTAAGTCTAAGTCGCCGGAAGCCAAACGCATAGAAGTCAGAACACATTTTAATCGATCTCTTTCAATCCAATTCCAAAACAGGTAATTGAATCCATCCTCTGATTCATTTTGTCCTATAGAATGAAAGCCCTGACTTATTTAGGGCTTACATTACTGAATTTATCATGAACAAGATCTAGGGTTCATCGCGTTTTCAGTTTAATCGAACCCTAACTTATACTCAATATCAATCCAATTAAACCACGGGGCTAGATTCGCAATGTCTCACTCTGTAAAATCCCATGGTTTCAACAGCTTTTAATATCAGATTTTATCAATTCGATCTTGTGTTCTTGAACTAGGGTTTCGGCAATTTCAAAGAGGATTAAACGATCTTAACCTTGATGTTTTTCAAATTAAACTCGTAAACAGATTGAATCTAGACATATAATCAAAACCCCCAGACTTTTGTAGCAAATTATTTTCGAGATCGATGGATTTGGGACTGGATTGGGATTGGTCTTCGATAGGGGGAGAACCACAGGAACAGTTTATGTTAAAACCGTTTTGGATCGGATCTGTGTGCGATTCACTGGCTGGATGAGATGGTTAACACTTAGGGCTGTGGGGGGGGGGGAGACCCGTCTTCGAGTCTCTCCACCCGTTTTTCTTTTAAATGATTTTTAAACAATTGTTTTTAATATAAAAATCATTCCCTATATTTATATATTAATATATTAACGTGTTTTGAGCTTGAAAAACACCCATAGACTCGGGTTTGGTTTGTAAACCATATTCATTAAAAATACCCACTTTTAAAATAATATATTCATATTATTTCCAAACCACGACTTCGAATAAAATAATATATTTATATTATTTTCAATCCGTGACCCAATTAGAAACAATATATATTTAAATATTATTTCGCCACGTTTATAAACATTGTGAGATGTTTCAAAGTAATAAGTAATATAATTATTTATATTATTTACACACGTTTACATCTCGAATAAAAATAATAGGTTTGTTATTTTTGTCACACAATTTATTTATTGTGTTATTTTGCTAAGTTTAAAATAATATAATAAATTATATTATTTTCTTAAACCATTGTTAAATGGTACAAACGCACGAATATATTTATTACATATTATTATTGTAATTAGAATCATTCGATGCGAAACGTATTTATCTTAATAAGTATATTAAGGAACTTTTATTCCCGTGGACACGTTCGTCTACTCCTTGATCATTAGAGCGTTTTTAGGACGTTCAATCTTACGTGTCGTCGTCACAAATCTCATTTTATCCCTAATTGTTATGTGTATAATTCTAGGGCATACGTAAGCCATTGTGGGCTAACACTCGTGGTTTCAATCTCATTCTTGAGTGAATCTACCTACGCAACTCAGGTGAGTTTCACGGCCCCTTTTTACTTGTTTTCCTGTTGGGGGAGAAACATGCATATACACAAACATCATTTTACTTGTTTTTCCATTGGGAAGAAACATGCATACAAGCAAACATTATTTTACTTGTTTCCCGTTGGGGAGAAACATGCATACGAACAGACATCCGTTTACTTGTCTTCCCGCCGGGGAGAGACATACACATGAACGGACATGGATCACATCGTATTTCATTACCACTTGTGTACCTAATTGCAAACATAACATGCAAAGTCCTTACACACTCGGACCATTAATATATGGAGTATAGCGAGGAAATTTGAGTAGTACTACTGGGTTTGACAAACTCCACATGGGTTAGTAGCGCTAACTTGATTGGAGGTCTAACGGGTGTAAATTGTCCTAAACACTTTCCATTGTATATGTCAGCATTGGCGGATGGCATCTCAAACATAAACAGTCAGCTTCGGTTGCGAACGCTTAGAGTAACTTGTACATTGTCTAGCTAGCAATAGGTGTGACTTACGTATGTGGATCCTGCAAACACTTAAACAGTTTATTCACTTGTAAACCTGTGAACTCACCGACCTTGTGTTGACACTTTTTCTTACATGTTTCTCAGTTCGCTAAGGCACAGGTTGCACACTTAGGACATGCTTGGAGTCCTACTATCATTTCATCCTTATGCAAACATTTAAAACAATTTACTTGTCTTATTATAATCGAGCGCATTTATTTTCTTGTTTAAAACGCTTCCGCATTAACTCTGAACATTTATGATATGACATTTATGTCCCATATAGTATCGTTTGATGTAACTAATGACTGAGATCCTGGTTTGTCACGCACCAAATGGTAAAACTCCGTTAGTGGAATTTGGGGGTGTGACAGATTGGTATCAATACAACTCACTTTCTTAGAGATGTAAATTAGGATTGGCTAGTCATAAGCTTGACGTTGACCATCTGCCAGTTACACTTGGCAGTTTTGACCTCATTGTCGGTATGAATTGGTTATCCAAGAACCAACCTGAGGCCATCTGTTGTGACAAAAATGTTTGCCTTCATCTCCCTAGAGGGTGCTATGAGGACATCTCGTTGCCGAGCAGTCATCTGAGGAGAAGAAAATTGATGATATCCCAATCGTACGTAACTATCTGGAAGTATTTCCCGAGGATTTGCTTGATCTGCTACCGCATCGTCAAGTATAATTTCAAATCGACCTAGCACCCGGAGCAGCGCCAATTACTCGGGCACCTTACAAACATGCCCCCAGTGAATTGCAAGAGCTATCCACTCAACTGCAAGAGTTGTTGGACAAAGGTTTCATCCGACCTAGCTCATCACCATGGGGAGCTCCGGTCATATTTTTCAAGAAGAAGGACGGAATGTGCATCGACTAAAGTGACGATCAACAATCATTATCCTCTACCCCGTATAGATAATCTGCTTGATCAACTCCAAGGGTCAAGCTTCTATTCCAAAATAGATCTCAAATCTGGTTACCATCAATTGAGAGTCCGAGATGAGGATATCTCTAAGACTGCCTTCAGAACTAGGTACGGCCACTATGAGTTTATGGTCATGCCTTTAGGATTAACCAACGCACCCATGGTGTTCATGGACCTCATGAACCGTGTGTGTAAGCCATACCTTGATCAATTTGTCATCGTTTTCATCGACGACATCCTTATTTATTCCAAGAACAAGGAGGAACATGAGGAACATATACGATTAATTCTGGAAGTACTTAAGCAGGAGCAGCTGTATGCTAAGTTTTCCAAGTGTGAATTCTGGATTCGGGAAGTTCAATTTTTAGGACATGTGATGAATGAAAAGGGAATACATGTCGATCCATCTAAAGTAGAAGCCATCAAGAATCGGACAACACCGATGACTCCAACAGAGGTGCGACAATTTCAGAGATTGGCTGACTGCTACCGTCAATTCATCGAGGGAATCTCAAAAGATTGCTCAACCTCTCACTACTCTAACTCAAAAGGGGTAAACCCTATAACTAGAGCGAAACTCAGGAATCGGTATTTCAACTTTTGAAATAGAAACTCTGTAGTGCACCTATCCTATCTCTTCCTGAAGGAACGAATGACTTCGTAGTGTATTGCGATGCCTCTATTCAAGGTCATGGTTGTGTGTTGATGCAATGCGAAAAGGTTATCGCATATGCTTCCCGTCAATTGAAAGTTATGAGAAAAACTACACTACCCATAACCTAGAATTGGGAGTTGTAGTGTTTGCTTTGGAAAGCTGGAGACATTACTTGGACGGTACCAAGTGCACCATTTGCACTGATCACAAGAGTCTTCAGCATATTCGAACATAAGGAGTTGAACACCCGACAATGTCGTTGGATCAAACTTTTGAACGACTATGACTGTGCTATCAAATATCATCCGGGCAAGGCTAACATAGAAGCCGATACCCTAAGCCGAAAAGAAACTAAGTCCAGGCGAGTTCGAGCATTACAACTCATTATCCACCCCTGATTACCTGCTCAAATCCGTAGTGCTCAACTCGAAGCCCTGAAGGAAGAAAACCTACAGCTGGAACCCACACGCGGTATGGAAGAACAACTTGAGGTCAAATCTGACGGCATTCGCTAGTTCGCCGAGCGAATATGGATTCCAGTATTCGGAAACTTAAGGGAACTAGTCATGGATGAAGCTCATAAATCCCGTTACTCTGTTAATCTAGGTTCCGACAAGATGTAACAAGACCTAAAGGTTCTATATTGGTGGTCAAAGATGAAGGCCGATATAGCCACCTGTGTGAGCAAGTGCCTGACTTTCACAAAGGTCAAAGTAGAATAACAAAAGCCTTCCGGTTTACTTCAGCAACCGGAGATTCCCATGTGGAAATGGGAGCAGATATCCATGGACTTTATCATAAAATTGCCCCGAACTCCTACCGGATGTGATACCATCTAGGTAATCGTCGATCGTTTCACAAAATCCGCTCACTTCTTAGCAATCAGAGAAACAGAAAAAATGGAGAAGCTTACACGTATTTATTTGAAAGAAGTAGCCTCTCGTCACGGGATGCCAATTTCTATCATTTCGGATCGTGACGCACGATTCACCTCCCGCTTCTAGAAATCGTTTCATAAATCTTTAGGCACGCGTCTAGATATGAGCACAGCATACCATCCTCAAACTGATGTCCAAACAGAACGTACTATTCAAACTCTGGAGGATTATGCTACGAGCTTGTGTGATTGATTTCAGTAACACTTGGGAGTCTCACCTATCGCTGGTGGAGTTCTCCTACAACAACAGTTATCACACAAGCATCAAAGCAGCTCTATTTGAGGCATTATATGTACGGAAATGCCGCTCTCCTATTTGTTGAGCTGAAGTTGGGGATATTTAACTTACGGTTCTTGAACTCGTACTCGAAACTTCTGAGAAAATTGTTCAAATTCGAAATCGTAAGACAGCAGCTCGTGATCGCCAAAAGAGTTATACCGATAAGCGTCGTAAACCGTTAGAGTTTCAAGTAGGCGATATGGTCTTGTTAAAGGTCTCACCTTGGAAGAGTGTCATTCGTTTTGGGAAACGAGGCAAACTAAATCCTCGTTATGTTGGACCATTCAAGATAGTGAAGAGAATTGGTCCAGTGGCGTATCAACTGGATCTACCCGAAGGACTTAATGGTATACACAACGTCTTTCATATCTCGAACTTGAAGAAATGTCTAGCAGACAAGTCACACGAGGTTCCTCTTGAGGAACTACACAACGATGAACAATCATTTCATCGAAGAACCAGTAGAAATCGTGGACAGGGAAGTCAAAACGCTTAAACATAGTAAAATCCCTATTGTCAGAATTCTTTGGAACTCGAAAAGCGTACCGGAATTCACGTGGGAGTGTGAGGATCAGATGATGAGCAAGTATCCTCATCTGTTCAAGCACTCCATGTCAACTCTTAAGGTACTATTTTAATTTTCGGGACGAAAATTCTTTCAACTAGGGGATGATGTGACACCGATGATGTGACACCTCAGAATTTTTTTTTATTTTAATTTTTGAGACGAAAATTCTTTAAACTAGGGGATGATGTGACAATACGGACTTTCCATGTTAACTCCGTTAACATAACTTGGTTATATCCTAACCTACTTAACCCCATCTCTAACTTCAAGGACTAACTCTGTCAAATATTAAACTAAAACTAGAGGGACTAGTTGTGTCATTAGCCAAACTCAATTTTGATTGACTTTAAAAGTCAAAATTGAATATTTGTGTCCCTGTTGACTTTTGAAAGTCTACTAACTATGTTTCTTAACTCAATTCTAACCACGGGGACTTGTTCTGCAAATTTCCTAAACCTGAATGCATGAAACTGCAGGGCTATTCCTGTATTTACCCAGAACTCGATTAGCTTGACTTTGAAAGTCAAAGCGTGAAGCTTTGAGCCAAAATTCAAATCTGTAATCAATCTTTGTTCGAAATTATAACTGATCAAGCACGTCCTCGATATTAACAGTCTTAAATACTGTGTTAAAGCATCATCATTGTCGAATTAAACCCAATAATGAGGATTAAGGCAATAACCATCGACTTAGTCTCTTTTACACATGAATTAGCATCATTTAGATCTGTTACGCTGAAATTGAACCCCTACGTATCTTAAACAAGTCCCATTGAACCAGTGGCACCATCTAATTTCACCGGAGTCGAAGTCTAAGTCGTCGGAAGCCAAACGTGTAGAAGTCGGAACCCATTCTAATCGATCTCTTTCAATCCAATTCCAAAACAGGTAATTGAATCCATCCTCTGATTCATTTTAGTCTATAGAAAGAAAGCCCTGACTTAATTAGGGCTTACATTACTGAATTTATCATGAACAAGATCTAGGGTTCATCGCGTTTTCAGTTTAATCAAACCCTATCTTATACTCAAGATAAATCCAATTAAAAAAAGCGTTTAAACGATCTTAACCTTGATGTTTTTCAAATTAAAATCGTAAACAGATTGAATCTAGACATATAATCAAAACCCCCAGACTTTTGTAGCAAATTATTGTCGAGATCGATGGATTTGGGACTGGATTGGGATCGGTCTTCGATAGGGGGAGAACCACAGGAACAGTTTATGTTAAAACCATTTTGGATCGGATCTGTGTGCGATTCACTGGCTGGATGAGATGGTTAACACTTTGGGCTGTGGGGGGGAGAGACCCGTGTTTGAGTCTCTCCACCCGTTTTTCTTAAATGATTTTTAAACAATTGTTTTTAATATAAAAACCATTCCCTATATTTTTATATTAATATATTAACGTGTTTTGAGCTGGAAAAACACCCATAGACTCGGGTTTGGTTTATAACCCATATTCATTAAAAATACCCACTTTTAAAATAATATATTCATAATATTTCCAAACCTCGACTTCGAATAAAATAATATATTTATATTATATTCATTCCGTGACCACAATTAGAAACAATATATATTTAAATATTATTTCGCCACGTTTATAAACATTGTGAGATGTTTCAAAGTAATAAGTAATATAATTATTTATATTATTTACACACGTTTACATCTCTAATAAAAATAATAGGTTTTTTATTTTTGTCACACAATTTATTTATTGTGTTATTTTGCTAAGTTTAAAATAATATAATAAATTATATTATTTTTCTAAACCATTATTAAATGGTACAAACGTACGAATATATTTATTACATATTATTATTGTAAATAGAATCATTCGACGCGAAACGTATTTATCTTAATAAGTATATTAAGGAACCTTTATTCCCATGGACACGTTCGTCTACTCCTTGATTATTAGAGCGTTTTTAGGACGTTCAATCTTACGTGTCGTCGTTACAAATCCCATTTTATCCCTAATTGTTATGTGTATAATTCTAGGGCATACGTAAGCCGTTGCGGTCTAACACTCGTGGTTTCAATCTCATTCTTGTGTGAATCTACCTACGCAACTCAGGTGAGTTTTTTTACTTATTTTCCTGTTGGGGGAGAAACATGCATATACACAAACATCATTTTACTTGTTTTCCCGTTGGGGAGAAACATTTATACAAGCGAACATTATTTTACTTGTTTCCCATTGGGGAGAAACATGCATACGAACAGACATCCGTTTACCTATCTTCCCGCCGGGGAGAGACATACACATGAACGGACATGGATCACATCGTATTTTATTACCACTTGTGTACCTAAGTGTAAACATAACATGCAAAGTCCTTACACACTCGGACCGTTAATATATGGATTATAGCGAGGAAATTTGAGTAGTACTACTAAGTTTGACAAACCCCACCCGTGTTAGTCGCGCTAACTTGATTGGAGGTCTAACGGGTGTAAATTGTCCTAAACACTTGCCATTGTTGATGTTAGTATTGGCAGAAGGTATCTCAAACATAAACAGTCAGCTTCGGTTGCGAACGCTTAGAGTAACTTGTACATTGTCTAGCTAGCAATAGGTGTGACTTACGTATGTGGATCCTGCAAAAACTTAAACAGTTTATTCACTTGTAAACCTGTGAACTCACCAACCTCGTGTTGACACTTTTTTCTTACATGTTTCTTAGGTCGCTAAGGCACAGGTTGCACACTTAGGACATGCATGGATTCCTACTATCATTTCATCCTTATGCAAAACATTTAAAACAATTTACTTGTTTTATTATACTCGAGCGCATTTGTTTTGCGCATTTATTTTCTTGTTTAAAACACTTCCGCATTAACTCTGAACTTTTATGATATTACATTTATGTCCCATATAGTTTCGTTTGATGTAACTAATTACTGAGATCCTGGTTTGTCACGCACCAAATGGTAAAACTCCGTTTGTGGAATTTGGGGTGTGACAATTTTGATCTTAGTTTCCCTCGAAATAGTTGTAGTCTTGAATTGTAAAGTAGGACGTTTTCTCCTTCTTGAAATTCCCCCTTCTTTAGCTTTTTGTCATGAATTTTCTTTGCTCTTTCCTTGTATATTGTTGAGTTCATATATGCTTGATTTCGTAGTTCTTCCAATTCATGAATTTGTAGAAGGCGGTGTTCCCCTACGTTGGACAATTCTAAGTTTACTGCCTTAAGTGCCCAAAATGCTTTATGCTCAATCTCTATTGGGAGATGACATGCGTTGCCATAAACCATTTGGTAAGGAGTAGTCCTGATAGGCGTTTTGTTTGCTGTGTGCAGAGCCCATAATGCATCTTCGAGTTTATCAGACCAGTCTTTCCGATTTGGACTTACGACTTTTTCCAAAATTCACTTGACTACTCTATTTGTAACTTCTACTTGCCCATTTGCTTGGGGATGGTAAGGTGTGGAAAGCTTACGGGTACACCCATAAGGCTTAAGAATCTTTTCTAATTGAGAGTTACAAAAGTGTGTTCTCCTATCATTAATTAGCGCTTTTGGTGTTCCGAATAGAGTAAACAGTCTTTTGAGAAACCAGATGACTACTTTCGTGTCATTAGTTGGTAAATCTTGTGCCATGACCATGGATATTCATCTGTATCTTGTACATGCAGTATGTACTCATGAGGGAAACTGTCGTTTATTGCCACTTCTTGATCCGTTTGAGTATTTTCTAGGCGAGATAGATGATCTGCTGCGAAATTTTCTGATCCTTTCGAATCTTTTATCTCGATATCGAATTCTTGTAGTAGGAGGATCCATCTTATCAACCTTGATTTTGCATCTTGTTTGTTGAAGAGATGTCTTAAGGCAGCATGATCAGTGTAGACGATGGTCTTTGATAAGACTAGATATGAATTGAATTTATCGAAGGCGAAGTCCACGGCTAACAGCTCTTTCTCAATAGTGGTGTAGTTTTCTTGAGCGTCATTTAAGGTTTTACTTGCGTAATGAATCGAGTGGAAGTGCTTTTATTTTCGTTGTCCTAGAACTGCTCCTACTGCATAATCACTTGCATCGCACATGAGTTCGAACGGCTTTGTCCAGTCAGGTGCTGTCATGATTGGTGCATCCATGAGTTTCTTCTTGAGAGTTTCAAAACTTATCAAACAATCATCAGAAAATAAGAAAGGTCGATCTTTTTCCAGCAGCTGTGTTAGCGGCCTAGCGATTGAAGAGAAGTCTTTTATGAATCTCCTGTAGAACCCTGCATGACCAAGGAAACTTCTGATTCCCTTTGTTGAATTTGGTGGGGGAAGCATTGACATAGTTTCAACTTTTTCCCTGTCGACTTCAATACCATCTTTTGAAATCTTATGTCCCAGGACTATTCCTTCCTTGACCATGAAGTGGCACTTCTCCCAATTTAGTGCTAAATTTGATTCCTCGCATCTTGCTAACATTATTTCTAAATTCTGTAGACAGTGGTTGAAGGAATTTCAAAAAACTGAGAAGTCATCCATGAATACTTCCATCGATTCTTCTATCATATCATGGAATATAGCGATCATGCACCGCTGGAATGTAGCAGGGGCAATGCATAGCCCAAACGGCATGCATCTATAAGCAAAAGTGCCATAGGGGCAGGTAAACGTAGTTTTCTCCTGATCTTCGAGGGCAATAGGAATTTGGAAGTACCCTGAGAATCCATCAAGAAAACAATAGAACATATTTCCAGATAATCGTTCTAACATTTGATCTATGATCTTTTCGGGTAGCATACCCACCATCTTGTGACTGTGCGGGTTGGTATCAACTCATTTTTCTCATTTGTTATTATCGTTATTCCTCCTTTCTTTGGAACAACTTGCACAAGACTGACCCAGGCTGAATCCGAAATAGGGTAGATAACTCATGCATCAAGTAGATTGATAACTTCATTCTTTACTACCTCTTGCATTTTAGGATTAAGTCATCTTTGATGATGCACAATAGTCTTGTAATTATCTTCCATAAGTATCTTATGCGTGAAGAATGAAGGGTTAATTCCTTTAAGATCCATTAGCTTCCATGCAATGGCCTTCTTATGCATTTTTAACACTTCTAGTAATTTCTCTTTTTCATCATTTTCCAGCCTAGAGGAAATAATGATCGGAAGCTTGGATTCCTTATCTAAAAAGGAATATGATAGGTCGGGAAGAAGCTCTTTTAACTCCAATGTAGGCGGTTCTTCAATAGATGCTTTTGTCTTCTCACTCTCGTCTCTATCTTCCAGTTCCTCAATGACTATTGTATCTTCATCATGATTAGTGTGTTTTATCATTACCCTTCACAAACTAAACATTCCTCATGTTCTTCGGCCGGCCATTCTTCCTCTTTCCCTAAGACGTCATGCATGTAGTTGCCTACAAGATAGTCGAAATCGTCGAATAGGAAAGCGAGATTGTCGTGACTGCTTGGTCGCTTCATGGACTTTTTGAGATAGAATGTAATTCGTTCTTATTAAACACTCAATGCTAGTCTCCCCCCCCCCCCTAAACGTCGATGAGGGTGAGAGCTATATTGAGAAATGGCCTCCTGAGAATAAGAGGTCTACGTGTTCCCCCATTTATGTCAACCACCACAAAATCTACCTGGAAAACGAATTCATTAATCTTTATAAGCACATCTTCAGCGATTCCCTTTAGATAGTGAACCGTCCTATTGGTTAGGCATAGTTCTAATTTTGTGGGTTGGAGTTTCTTGAGATTCATTTTGTCAAATATAGCGTTGGGTAAAATGTTTACGCCGATATGCAAGTCAGCAATGGCATTACCTTGAATTGAGTCGCTTATGAGACACGAAATCATAAATTGGTCGGGGGGGTATTCTTCCTCTCATAATGGCTAAGCATTCTTCATTCAATGCGATTTGTGGGTGTTCTTCCATTTTTTCGCGGTTAGTCAGCATATCTTTGAGAAACTTTGCATGAGATGACATCTTAAAGAGGAACTGCTCGTATGGTAGATTTAGTTGAATTTGATTTAATATAGACTGAAAGCGTTTGAACTTCTTCTCGAACCTTGGTGGTTCTAAGGTTTCTTGTATGATTTCAGCCCTTATTATGTGGTCTTCACCAACATCCCCCGTAGTGTCCATAGGTGTCATGGTTACTACCTCTACGTTCTGTTCATGTGATGCTTGGCCGGCTTCGTCATCTGGCGGGTAATCTAGGACTTCCGACGGATCTTCATGTGGTTCTGTAGCATAGAGCTTAATGATTTGGTTTTTTATTTCTTCTAGATTACGAAATAACGTGTTTGACTTCCAAGTATCTGGTTCATAGCAAACACAATTTGTGTTCACCGATGGAGGTGGTGAATGAAGCAAATCTTCAAATGGTGTTGGGTGGAGGCTCATCTCATGATCCATAGGGCGTCAAATGGAGAGATAACACTATTCAACGTAATGTGATCCCCCATATAATTCGCACCATGAATCTAAGAAATCCCTATCAAATCTGAAGAATTCTTCTTGGGTAAAATTTTTGTTATATGAGTCCATTATATATATATATATATATATATGGGTCGGTTATCGTACAAAGTGTTTTAGCGTACGAAGGTAGGCTATTCCAATTTTAGCGTAAAAAGTGATGCGTGTTTTAAAAAAATGGGGGAACTTGTAAAAAGTTAACAAAGGTAGGCTATTCCAATTTTACCCTTTTTGGAATCTTTTCACACTTAAAACAATCACATTTGATCTTAACCATTGATTTCCTAGATCAACGCTTCAAAATACTTCTTACGCTTCTTACCAAAAAAACACTTTGTATTAATAAGCTCGTATAAAGACGTACGATCTTAGAAGTATAGACCAAACCTTGGCTTATCAATCTCTGCTCGTATAAAGACGTACGAGTTTCAAAGGAAGCTTGACTAAAAGGGTTTTACGATCTTACTCTTCAAAATCAAGACACTCACAAATATAAAGACGGATTTAGAAAATAATAAAAGACCACCGAATGGTGGTTTTTAAGAGCGAATTAGTTAAAGACATAAACATACCACAAAATTAATACGTTAAACATTAACATGCACCAAACATCATCTTCACCCTAGCAATACAAAGAAGTTTTTGTCACGAATGGCCATAACAACTAGCGTAACGATGAGTTTCGTAGGCTCCCCTATTGTAGAACAAGGAGGAAGAGCCCCTCTACTCTCTACTATAACTACGAGATATACTATTTTCTAAAGTGTTCTTGAGGTATGGAATGATGTGTTGTGTAACACCCAAATTTTTTCAATCGATTTTAACTTTCAAAATCACACGAAAGTAGGTCCCATTAAACACTCTTGACAAAACAACACAAGTTAACTACAACAAAATGACAACGACATAGTTTGTTTTAAAACGACCGACCGACATCTAAAAAGCAACAATAAGTTTCAATATCCATGACATGGCTCAAAACAAGTTTAATGACTCCCAACTGAGAGTTCTAACTCCAACATTTACGACCACCCAAACAACCGAGAATCCAATCCAACACGACGTTTGACCTGAGACATCAAACCGGAGCTTTACCTACAAGTAAACACCATAAATAACACCATTAGTAATGATATACAACCTCCCTTAAACCCCCATGGGTTAAACCCAAGCAAATACCCCAAAAATGGGGAGTTTTGAAGAAACAAGATTTCTGACATGGCCATGTGCAAAATCAGACATGGCCATGTGCACCTGATGCCCACAACAATTTCCAGACATGGCCATGTGCAGACTGACATAACCATGTCCACCTGCTGAACTAAAAATTTCTGACATGACCATGTGCAGAATAGACATGGTCATGTCCACCTGTAGCAAATTTTAGTTTTCAACCCTCCCGACTCGACCCCCAGTCGTTTTAAACAACCAACAACATTTTGTGAATGTTTTAAACTCCTCATACGAGAACCACAACTCGTTTTTACCCCTTATCCAATCCGACTCATTCGTTATTACTTGGAGTCTTTAACTACAAGCTTACCACCCGATTTTACCACACTCATTAAGTTATGATATTAAGTAATTGACTCCAAGACCGACATTTAGACAAGTATTGACATGATACAAGTCTTGTTAATATACTAATTTACCATTATTCCACAATGGTTTGACTTATACCACATTAAGTCAATTTACAACATTTTACCATTATTCTACAATGGTTTGACTTATATACCACATAAGCCAATTTACACCAACTTCACAATTATTCCACAATGGTTTGACTTATATACCACATAATTCAATTTACACCAAATTCACCATTATTCCACAATGGTTTGACTTATATACAACATAAGTCAATTTACTCTAAATTCACCATTATTCCACAATGGTTTGACTTATATACCACATAAGTCAATTTACACCAAATTCACCATTATTACACAATGGTTTGACTTATATACCACATAAGTCAATTTTACCAAATTATCACATTCTACTTTGTAGTTTAACTATATACCACATAGTCAACTACACCAATTTACCATATTCTACATTTTAGTTTGACTATATACCACATAGTCAACTACACCAATTTCAAACTACGTCATGCATACAAGTTTGACTTTTACCACACAAGTCAAGTTTACACCAATACACCATATAAGTTTGTTAACTTAATTTATCAAACAATAAGGCGAGGTTCTTAGACCTCAAACACCACATACCCACCCTTGCATATTTTCACCATATGCAATTCCTTAGTTTTCAACATACAATTAAATACATATAAGATATTTGAACAACCAACATGTAAATCAAATATGTACAATTACCACAACCTATCATTACTAAGTAAGTGCAAAGCATTTACCTTTAGTTAAAGATGATTTCACTTGGTCTTCAAAGCTAGCTCCCTCAACACCTTGATTACCTAGCAATCAACTTGCATTTAGTAATCATACAATCTCAATTCACTCACCACATTAAGATTCATGACACACCTATGATCTAAAGATAAACACCCCAACTTAATTTGGTTAACACAACCTTAACCAAACCTACAATACTCAATTTAACCTTTCAACCCATATTGACCCGTTTGACCCATTAAAGTCAAACTCTCAAATTCACCAATTCACCATTTACCAATGGAGGTCTAACACCCACCCTAGACCTTATGGATTTCTCCCACTCTAAACTTGATTAATCACACCTTAATCAAGTTTCAAACTTCCCCAAACAACATTCATCCATTATGACCCATTTAGGTTTCACCCAAGTTACACCAAAACTCCTTTTTTTTACAATTCACCATAAAAATTGGGGCTTTATGGTTAATTATGTATCTATTAACTCCCTAGACACTTACCTAACCTCAATTCAACATTCAAACATCCCCAAATCAAAAACCCCCAATTTTGATTATCAAGAACCCTAATTTTCAAATCATCAAATTAAATTAGGTTTATTACATAATAATGTGTCTTTTAACACCATAGAAACTTATCAACCACCAAATTATCATTTAAACATCATCATATTGAAAAACCCCAAATTTCCTTCAAGAACCCTAGTTCTTGAATCACCAAATTGGATGTTTAGATGATGTTATCTACCTTCCATTACAATTAACCAAGCTAGATTATAACTTTTAACAAGTTATTAATACCTTAATTCACCAAAAGAGCTCCAAATTCGTATTTCTCCAAAAACCCACGAAGAACACCATTGATGAAGGTTTAGAGATGGTAAAGCTACTTACTTGATGTTTGGAAGAAGATGAACACCTCCAATCATCCAGATTATTCATACAAACACCTTAATCTTTGATCTTAGCCATCTCCCTTTTCTTCCTTTCTTTCAAGAAACAAACACACACACACACCATGTGTGTTTTGCAACCACCCCCCTAATAAAATCCAGAATTTTAAAAGTTACATTTCAGCCCCTGAACTTCCAATTTTGACTCCTCTAGTCCAAAGTTAATAAATTTCACATTTTGCAACAAGCCTTCCACTTTCATTTTTATTTATTTACACCCTTATAATATGGTTAACATATTATATTATAAACCTGAAAGTTGGTTCGTTACATGTTGAATGAAGAACCCAAGCCTCCTATTTATATGCCTCAAAATGTGCAATGCACGGCCGTGCATTGGGTTGTACGGTCATGCCAAGGCCTAGGGAATCAAACAGGGTCCAGGAGACACTGTACTGGGCCGTGGGGAGGAAGACAAGGATTGCAAGGCCATGCAATGGGATGCACGAACGTGCATCCCCCTGTTTTCTTTCAGCTTTGTCTTTTAGCTCCTTGTTGACTATTGTTGACCAATTTTGACTTCTTAGGGGTCAATGCTCGGGAATGAATCTTTTAGAAGCTTGAATTATTGGTGTTTTTGATAGGATTTAGCTTGATTTATATTTTCAACACCGAATAACCTGCAATTACAAAATATAAACGTTTTAAGCATCAATTGCAATGTTATTATTCAACTAGTACCATAATATGGGGATTATTATGTATGTAAAATATGTATAAATGTTGACATATCAAAGATGTTCCATTTTTAGTCAAACTATAAGTTCTAACTTACATAAAGTAGGTTTTGAGATGGATGGCGTTTCAGGATCTTGGCAGGATATCTCCTTCCATAATGGCTAACCAGTAGGCACCCTTGCCTGTTTCTGAGTCAAATAATTATGGGCCTTCCCATTTCGATGCAAGCTTTCCATCGCTGAGATTGGTAGTATTTTGGAATGTCTTTATTAATACCAATTCACCTACATAGAATCTTCTGATCCTTATGTTTTTGTTGTACAACTTTGCTATCCTCTGCTGATAAGCTACAATACGAACTTTGGCAAGATCCCTGAGCTCATCCATAGTGTCAAGATCATGAGCAAGAGCTTCGTTGTTGGTCTCTGGAGTTTGAAGATTGGTTCTGGCAGTAAGGATAAGCATCTATGTAGGGATCATGGCTTCAGTACCAAACACCAGTGAGAATGGAGTTTAACATGTTGCATTCTATGTGGTTGTCCTATCTGCCAAAAGTGCAAATGGTAATTCTTTAGCCCATCTTCCTTTCTTAGCCCCCAATCTCTTCTTGAGGTTGTTGACGATGATCTTGTTACTGGATTCCACCTGTCCATTGGCTCGAGGATGCATAGGGGTGGAGGTTATCATTTTAATCCCCGAGCTGGCACATAAGTTAGTTGTTCTCTTGCCAATGAACTGAGATTCATTGTCACATACTATCTCTGTCGGGATCCCAAATCTTGTCAAGATGTTGCACTTGATGAAGGAAGTGACTTCTTTTTCTCCAACTTAGACAAATGCTTCAGCTTCAATCCACTTGGAGAAGTAATATGTCATTGCTAACATAAAAACTTTTCCTCCCGGTGCCTTGGGATGTTTGTCGACTATATCCATTCCCCATTTCATGAATGGCCATGGAGAGATGATTGGATATAAAGGTTCTGCTGGTTGGTGAAGTATGTTGTTGTGTCTTTAGCAAGCATCACATTTTTTAGAGTAAGTCATAGCATCTTTCCTCATGGTAGGCCAGTAGTATCATGTCCTCAGGATCTTCGAGAATAATGCTCTGCCCCTAGTGTGATTACCACAGTCACCTTCATGTATGACTTTTAGGACTTCATGTGCTTCAGGATTCTCCAACCAACTTAAGTATGGACATGCAATAGACTTTCTATACAAGGCATTGTGCAATATTATAAAACGAGATACCCTCATGCGAAAAGACTTGTGATTCTTTTCATCACTTGGGATCTCACCATCCTGTAATATTTTTTAATGGGTAGAATCCAGGATCCTTGACTAGGTTCAAGATCCTGAACATCTGCTACTTCTTCTGTGTTAGATACTTCATTTTTCTTCTCAATTGCTAGGCTCAGGATATGTATGATTGGTATTTTAATACCTTCAGGTATTTTAAGAGCCAAAGCAAGGTTTGCTAAGGCATCGGCCTCGGTATTGTCTTCTCTAGGTACCTGTGTAATGTTAAAAAATTCGAATTCCACACATAATTTCTTAACTATTGTGAGATATTTGGATTGGGGTATTATGTCCCATTGTGGCGATTTCAGTATGATACCTAGACATGTCCCTCTTACATTTGATGCACCGTCAGTGAATAAGGTCCACTTATCTTTGGATTCTTCCAATTGTTGAACTTCAAGGTCTGCTTCATGTTGAGTATCAGTACTGAAATTAGCCACAAAGTCCACAAGTTCCCGAGACTTTATCGTTGTTCTAGGTACATATATGAGGTCATAGGCGCTGAGCTTGACTGACCACTTAGCCATCCTTCTTGACATCTCTGGCTTTCTCAAGACACACTTAATAGGATAGTTAGTTTTAACATGAATAGCATGAGTTTCAAAATAATGTATGAGTTTAGTTGATGCATTATTAAAGCTACTATTATTTTTTTCTAAATGAGAGTACCTGGTTTCTGCCGCGAATAGGCTTTTACTTACATAGTATATTGGATGATGTTGGCCATTATGATCTTTGACTAGGACGGCACTTACATAATTACCGGATACCGCCAAGTATATGGATAATGGTTCACCATCTTCTGGTTTCATCAATAGAGGAGCTGATGACAAGTATTCCTTTAATGATTTGAGTGCTTTTTCATGCTTCTCTTCCCATTCGAATCTCTTGCTCTTCTTTAGGATGTCGTAGAACTCTTTGCACCTTTCTGAGGATCTTGATATGAACCGATTGAGTGTTGATACTCTGCTGGTTAGCCTCTGGACATCCTTGGTGTTTGCTGGGGATCTTAGATTGATGATTGCTTCGATTTGCTCTAGACTGGCTTCTATTGCTCTTTTGGTTACCATATAGCCCAAGAACTTTGCTGCCCCCACTCCGGAGTGGCATTTGGAAGGATTCAGCTTCATGTTATACTGGTCCAAGATATCGAATGTGTCTCTGAGATCCCTGAGATGATCCTCAGCTTTCTTTGATTTTACGACAATGCATCTATGTAGACCTCCATGGTGTCCCCTAGTTTCTCTTTGAAAATCATGTTCACCGGCCTTTGGTATGTAGCACCGGCATTTTCAAACCGAAAGGCATAGCAATATAACAATAAATACATGTTGGAGTCATGAACGCAGTATCCTCCTGATCTGAGGGTTCCATCTGAATCTGTTGGAATCCTGATGAAGCATCCATGAATGTTAGCATTTCGTGGCCTGCTGTGGCGTCAACAATTGAGGCAATGTGTGGTAGTGGAAAAGGATCTTTTGGACACGCTTTGTTTAAGTCAGTGAATTCTACACATACTCTCCATTTCCCATTCTTCTTCTGGACCACCACCACATTATCTAGCCACCTTGGGAATTTTACTTCCCTTATCATTCTTGCTTTCAATAATCTCTCGACTTCTTCATGGATAATTGCATTCCTTTCCGTTGCAAACTTTCTCCTTTTTTGGTGTATTGGCCTGAAACTATTATCAACACCCAATTTATGCGTAATAATATCTTTAGAGATACTTGTCATGTCTTCATGTTTCCAAGCGAAGGTTGAGGTCCTGCTTTTTAGTAACTATACAAGATTTTGTTCAATATCCTTTGGGATATTGGTTCCAACAAGCACCTTGATGTCAGGATCCTCCGTACTTAGGGATACTTCTTTAACATCTTGCTCTTTGGTTTCCAGGACGTCTCGGGCTTGTTTCTTTAGTTACTATTCTTACCTGGTCTTGGCAGAGGCTTTAATCCTCCCTAGTCATATCCACCGGTTTGCTGACTGATTAAAGCTTTGGAGTTGTCAACAGTCTTTCCTCCTGCAGATGTTCCAGCCTTATTTCCCCTTTGTTCCTTTGGTTTAGTGCATTCCCTGGCAAATTGACCCGGATCATGACAATTATAGCATCGAAGATTGGACTTGTTGAAACCAATTTGTTTTCTAGTATCGTAACTCTAACTGAAATTTCCAGTCTTGTTGATGAAATTCTAGCTCTGAACACAACCATAGCTGCCAAGAAATATCTAACTCCTCCACGTCTTCTGGTGGATCTGATTGAGTTTAGCAGTGAGCACCTCTGAATGTGACAAATTGCCAGAAACAAATGTTGCATAACAATTCATAATTCCAGTACACAACGAAGTATTGACTTCAATTAGTTTGGCATGTTGTGTAGAGTATGCCTGTTGTTCAGCTGCAGTGGATTTACCATTACCAGCAGTGTGAGAAACTGCATCCCCATTTCCTGTTCCTCCCTGTGCTACATTTGAAAAGAAAGCATTGTTGCTATTCTACACCCCCAGCAGAGTTGATGGTGTTCACATGGTTTACCTTTCTCTACTGGTCATCTAGATCATAAGATTTGATAATAGAGATCAAATCATTCAAGGTAACTGTATTTAGATCCTTAGTCCTTTTTAATAAAGCAACGTTCCAGTACCAACTTCGTGGTAGACCATTCAGAGGTTTCCTATTTAGGTCACCATCACTAACATCAATATGTGATCCCCTCATCTCTGACACTAACTTGGTGAATCTTTGCAGCTGGACTTCTAGAGATTCACCTAGAATATGATTAAACATGTTGAATTTTTGCAGAATCATTTGTTTTCGGCTAGCCTTCATGTCATCATTCCCTTCAAATGTCTCCTCAGGTGATTCCCAAAGTTGTTTAGTTGAAGTACATTCCTTAAAATTGTGAGCTATATCAGGTGATAGAGTCATTGTCAGAGAAGCCAAAGCCTTTAAATCTCTTTCAACAAGATCAAAGTCTTCCTCTAAGTAATTTTCCATCTGTTTTGGTGCCTTGGTACCATATGGCTTATCATACATAGGAATCTGTGGCCCTTTAATTATGTTTCTCCACATCTTGGCCTCAAACATCATGACATGGTTTCTATACCTACACTTCCAATCCATAAAATCTTCAACAAAAGCAAGTCTTGGTGGTTTGGTACTTGTACCAATTTGCAAAACTAACAGGATGTCTAGATTCATGGTTTGTTGCTGAGATTTCATCTTATCAAAGTATTAGGCCCTTGATCTATCCGGAAAAAAAAATTCAAAAGAGAACCTTGAAAAACAAACCAGATTTTGGCCGTGAACACACTTGAAGTCGTGAACACAATTTAAACTGTTAACACAATTTAAACCGTGAAATCAGTGGACCCGATAACTATCTCTTTTGTTGGGAATCATGGTACCAGTTTTAACTTTTAAAACAATTATTATTTAAACCTTTTAAATAAATAAATCACATATATTTAGCGGAAGCGGTTTAATAATACCATTAACAGATCAGATCTGGATTCCATACAGTGATCCGATTACACAGCGCTTAGATAATAAAATAAATAAATAAACCGCAACCATAGGGTGTTTAGGGTTTATACCTTTGACGATCAACCTAAACTCACACGATGGATGCAACGAGCGTCACGCTAGATGACTTATTCACGAACCCGCAACAACAAATCTCGTCTCACGAGATCTAATGCGTAAACAGGCTCACGAGGAAACGGTTCACGCAAAGGAAGCAGCGCCGAGGTGGCAGTGACGGCGGCATGGCAGAGCGATGGTGGAGGGCGGCGGTTCCGGCGGCTCGACGGTGGCGGTGGTGTGGTTGCGATCGGCTCAAGAGATAAGGGAAGGGGGGTTCCTTCTTGCGCAGTTTGATGGAGGCAACAACTAGGATTAGGGTTTAGTTATAATGGTATATTTTTAGATACCATAATTACATATTGCACCCAATAGAATTAACAGTTAAATCCTTGTAATTAATTGTTAATTACTTTCAATCCTTGTAGTTTACTAATGACAATTAATTAGTAAATCTTTACCCATTTAACACTTAAACGTTCATGGCTCCATATTAATTATTTCTCTAAATAATTAGTCACCGAATTAAAAGATTAATTATTACTCAGAATAATTAATCCCCGAATCCACCGATTAAATATTTCTCATAAATATTTATTCATCCGTCGCATAATACCGTGTTGTGTAAATTATAATATTTAACTATTAAATATTATCAATTGCTCGTCGTCAAAAGTGTAACTCTTTGGATCGTATCTCGATAGCAACGTTGATATTAACGATGATCGGACATCTAATATCCAACATCTTTTATCCAACATTTTTTAAATGGGCCCGTGAAATGGGCCCGTGAAGCTATCCCGTGAACCACACCCGAGAACCTGAACCCGTGAACAATGGACTTCCCGTGAACCCTTACCGGGTAGACTTCCCGTGAACCCTTACCGAGTAGACTTCCCGTGAACCCTGTGGCCGTGAACCCAACCCGAGTAGCAATACCGTGAACTTGCCCGAGAACCCAGATATGTTCCAACTAACCGTGAATCAAGCTTTAACTTGATTCTTAACTCCAAAAATAATCCCGCAAAATATGGGATTCAAATTTTGACTCCGATGAACACGAAGAATGATTCTTCACAGTAACAAGATATCCCGAAGAACACGAAGCAGAATTACCAACTTTTTCTGGCAAATCTTCTTCACAGCAGCAAACTATCAAAGTTTTCTCGATAAAACTTTGATTTTTTGACACGAAATCAATACCAATCTGTCACACAACAACTTGTTAGCAATAATAACCAACCAAAAACACTTAAAAAATACATCAAATCCTTCGTCTTGAATCGTTGATATCCAAAACCGAGCCTTGAAAGACTTCAATGGTTCTGATACCAATTGTAAGTCCCAATCCTTGGGATCTTCGATTAACACACAAATGAAAACACAGACGATATCAAACTCTCACAATCATTAGGCGGAAACTATGGATTGTGGTGATTCAAGAACACAACACACTTGTAATACCCGTATATTGCTTTAGAGAATTACAAAGGAAAACAACCAAAGAACCGCTAACCTTACACGGTTAGAGAATTATGTAAATATTGTTTGCCCGTAAATGTTTATGACACCTTTACAAAATTTATACCAACTAAGACGTGTCGTTTTCTCGGACATCTTCAAATAATCATCCACTAAGTCGGCGGTGGTGTCGTATGACATTAGAAGGATTGCGATAGTACACTTTTGTAAAGGGGTAAACCCTCTTTTACCTCTACCATCCCATTTCAATTAGACAAAATGCATTTTGCGATCCAGATCGTTAATAGCCGATAGGGATAATCGTTTGCTTATTCGAAACAATTATTCTGAACGTCTCCTCGTCAAAAAGGGGGCCTCAACAAAGTAGTCACTAACCAAACGATCTTGGGTAGCTTCACGATCTCTATTTATTGTATTTTTTCTTGTTGTTGCCCATGAGTTCGAACTTTTGGCACATGGTGTACGATTTCGACTACCGTCGAAACGATTGTGTTGATGAAAAACGAAGCTGTCCCGGCCGATGAATATGATGATGAATGATGAGGAGTCTATTGTAGTATAAAACTTTTTGGGTTTGTAAATGATTTTTAGTGTAGAAGTTTTGATAATTGGTTATGAATATTGGTTTAAAAAAATATAATACTTTTTTTAATAAATCAACTATTGAGTGGTCAAGAAGGGGGAGAGAGCTAGGGAGAGATCTCGTTGCTGTGGTGACGGTGTGGATGCCGAGCCATGGACCACGACATGGGCCAGATGGTCTTAGGCGTACTGGTATCAACCCTTATATGTGTGTTTAATATTCAAATATAACGATTTTGTTGTATTTTAACAGCCGGTATAGAGTGTCAAACTACAAACAAGCCAAATTACTTTTATCGAGTCCCGGCTAAAATGTGCTCGCCATTTTATAAATTTAGAGGATTAGAGCTGAATAGTGTTTTCTTATGTTGATGAACTAAATAACACCAAAACCTGAGAAGAATGTTAAAACTAGAAAACCAAAGCCAAAGCCAAACCCTAACCCAAAAGGAGAAAAAAAAATTGAACTACTTAGGTTTGGTTGTGGTTTTATGCAAAGATCAAACGAAAACGGTCCCAACTCACTAAAATAAGGGTGAAGGGGGCACAACCCTCACCCAAAAACTACCCTAACAAAACCAACCGATAAGGGTGTGACATCTCACTTTTACCCAAATGCTACCCTAATACCCCTAAAGTGATGGGGGCACAACCCTACTAATACCCTAATATATATATTTTTTTAAACTAAAACTAATATATATATACAACTAATTTCATTTATTCAATATAAATGTGAATTAATAGGGTTAGATGTGGACTAATCAGGTTTACTCTACTAACAGTTGTTACTTGTTAGCCAACTGAATTAAACTAATTACATTTAAAACATAAAATGATTAATAATAAAGTAATTTGAATTGAATAAATTAATAATATTCAACTTCAAAAAGAAAATTGAAGGATAAGAATGCTTGGGACTACATGCAGGTCATAACTAACATAAAATAATTAATATTCAACTTCAAGAAGACACAAACCACACTAGGGTAAATGTACCCGTGAAATGCAACCCGCAAGGCTACCCGTGTTAACGGCGGAGGTGTACCCGTTAACCCGAACCCCTTACCCGCATGTGTCCCCTTCACCCTAATGTGTTACTGTGTTTTTTCTTATTCAGTTAGATACACACAATAGCAAATGTTTTATTGTCTCCGTTATGGAGGTTCATTATGGTCTATATTTTTAGGATCTTTTGCTAACCTTATAAAGCCTGCATTTTCACATAGAAGATGAAGTCCAAATTTCTAAAGAAAAGCACCAACATTGCAAAAACTACATAACTTGTTTATCGATCTTTTTGGCACACTAAAAACATGAAATGACGGGCGTACAAACATAACTTCAACAGCCCATCTTTTAACTTGTCATCATACTACTACAACTACAAACCTAAGATAAATACAAAACACAGACACGGTCTTAAACAGACCCACAACCAAAGTCATCGAATGGTGGTTAACTAGTAACCTTCTAAACAGATCTTGATTTCATGTGAATCTTCTTTTTCTAGATCCTGTAATAAAACAAATTAAAAAGATTTTTAACCACAAAAAAAAATAAATAAATAAACGTTCATCCTTGAGAACTTTCAGGGATGAACGAAGATTGTATTGCGTTCCAAGTAAAGGTTAATCGGGTAAAGCACTATATTGTTTGGCCCGAAAGCATTGTGGTCAAATAAATGATTTTAGGGTTTGTGTGTTTTGAAAGTGAATATCTTATCTGCATACTCATAAGTCATATCCTAATGCCCTACATCCATTGAGGTCTTGGGTTCGATCCTCATAAACTCCCCAGAGGACCACCTACCCGGCTTCGACCGCGGTTTACATGTCCTGACTGGTTAGTAGGGTATTGGTGAGGCCCAGGGGTTTACCGTGTAAGAGGGTTCCCCAAATACCAAAATAATAATAATAGGCAAATTGGTTTTTAATAATCCAAACTATAACTCATTGGCTAATAATAATCCAAACAAACAGTTTGGCTAGTGATATTCTCAACTTTCACTTTTATTGTTAATAACAGTCCCAGTAGCATAATCATCATAGATTTACCCTCGATTTACACTTATTTTTGCTTAAAATGACGATTTAATATGAAATGAAGAAACGTACACGTGAAATCGAGTGGGAATTGAGGGTAAATCGAGTGTAAATATATGATGATTATGCTACTGGAACTGCCATTGCCAACAAAAGTTAAAGTTAAGATTATCATCAGCCAAACTGTTAGTTTGGATTATTATCGGCTAATGAGTTATAGTTTGGATTATTAAAAACCAATTTGCCATAATAATATTAACAATAATAATAATAATAAATAAATAAATAAAGTTGTGGGAGATCATGCCTGCATGTGTTTTGTTGCTTAAAGTTTATAAATCAATTAGTGTTTGGCAAATTCTAATGTTCAAAGAATTAGATAGAAAGAAAGAAAAAAAAATCACCCCGAGTATGTAGAATACTTACTATATGGGTGTTTCAGGTTTCGACAGAACCTGCTACCACATCGGCACTTAAATGCCTTCACAGGGTGTTCTTCATCATCAAAATCAATACCATAATCCTGCATGGATGTCAGAAAACTCTAGCTTAATTCACATGTGAACACATTTGATCCTGGGGCACTATTTTTTGACAAAAAAATCTATCTTTTTATAAATAATTAGAATCGTCCATGGTCACAACTCACAAAGATTATAATATTTCAAAAAATATCTAACTTTTGGAATAAAATGACTTACGCGTTAAAAAACCAGTAAATGATGAAAACCAAAACAAGCAAATCACATTTAACTCACCCATGTTAACTCTTCTAGGGCTTTCACCTTTCTAGTAGTGAAGAAGGCAAGCTGCACATAGGGAACAAAAAGAATGCTATTAGAAAATTTACAAATAGGTAATAGGGGAAAATTCACCCAAATAGTAACCAAGTTTCTCATTTATTCCACTAAAGTCGCTCAATTTTTTTGCCTCTTCAAAGTCGCTCAGTTTTTTGCCTCTCCAAAGTTGCTCAACTTTCAATTTACGTTCCATTAATATGTTCCATTTACGTCACTTAATTTAAAAAATATATATTTAGAAAAACATTTCACAAGATTGGAACACCTAATGAAAGTTGAGTGACTTATGAGAGACCAAAAAAACTTTTGAGTGATTTTAGTGTAACAGATAAGAAACTTGGTTACCATTGAGTGAATTTTCCCCTAAATAATAAGCATTGAGAAGTGGGAAAGTTACATACATGATAGTAGTGATGATCGGGATTCTCTATTTCCACTGGAATCTCCACCATGTTCGAGTCAAAACACCTACCAAACGAAAATAATAAAAAAAATTGGATAATAATAAAAAAAGAAAAAACAAGACTATCTCAAATCAAAATGTACCAACTTACCTATGATTGATGAATCTAGCCACATTTCCATAATAAGTGGCATCCAAACAAAGGGCTTCTTCATCTTTTAATGCACTCTCTGCACCCCAATCAGCATCAAGTAGTACTGGATAAGCATGTTCATCTTTGTTTGAACTTTTCGAAACGCGTTCATATAATTCTGCATTGGTTAACACTTCTCCCACATATTCACAAACAAAAGCACCTTTAGGCAAGTCCTCAAGGGTACGCAAGCCCCACCCTTTTCCTCCAGGTGTCATGAACACCTAAGAGGGAAGAGATACCAATAAAATAATTATAGATGTTATGCTAAAAAAATGGAAGCGTTCAATTAGGGGTGGCCATTATGACCCACTCATTAAAGAATTAGTTTTAGGCTATTAGCTATATGACTCAAATGGGTTAAAACTCTCATAAAGCGTATTTTTAATAAATAAAACCTACTTGTATAACTTATTCAAAAAAGTAACCGCTATTGAAATAATACCTCTAGCATACATAATATTTGACACGCTGATTCATGTTATGTTTTATCTCTAACAAGTCAAACGGGTAAAACCAAATAAATTAGCTCAAAGTGATAAGGGTCAAATGGCTTGAACAGGTTAAACAAGTCAATAATCACCCTAAGTGTACATAAAACCTAGTAAACAAGTTTTCAGAGAAATAAACAGATTATTATTAAAATAATACAATTGTGTACATAAAATATGACACACTAACTATTAATATAGATAAAGACAAAAAATGTTTCAGGTCAATCCAACCCAACCCGTTTCTGAAAACTACCCATTTGACCTGTTACCCAGCCCGTCAGGTTAAATAAGTCAATAATCACCCAAAGTGTACATAAAACCTAGTAACAAGTTTTCAGAGAAATATACAGATTATTATTAAAATAATACAAGTGTGTACATAAAATATGACACACTAATTATTAATATAGATAAAGACAAAAAAAATGTTTCAGGTCAATCCAACCCAACCCGTTTCTGAAAACTACCCATTTGACCTGTTACCCAGCCCGTCAGACCCATCGCCACCTTTAGTTACAGACAGATTTCTCCACCCAACCCAAAACAAGAATCCATTAATCAAAGAAGTGATAACAAGATCAAGTATAACTTCAATTTTGAAAAATTATATTTTACCTGCAATTTGCGTCGAATACCACATTGTACCACTCGATTGCCACACTGTTTATTACAGCCGCACTTCAACCAGCATTCCTTAATAAAACTCCTAACTGAATGACCTTTGCATGCCTCAACAAGTTCCTCATTTTTAGATCTTTCTAGAGGACATTCCTTGCAGTAAAACAAACAATGTTTTTGCGGGTCCCGATTCATTTTTATACACTCATCTAAAAGCTCCTCTTTAACAAGACCCTCTTTTGTGTATGCAAATTCACCACCAGATTGCAGTGCACAAGCACAAGCAGTTGCTGATGTCAAGCAATCACCAAAACAAGTGGAACAACAATTGTCATCTCCAATTCGAGCAAGTGAAAAGTTAACATAAGCATTTTGGAAGACTGTATTTCCAGGAATGTAATGGAATGCTGGAGGACACTCTGTGTTGACTTCGTTGACCAATGATATTATCACTGATTCTTGTCCTTTAGCTATATCATTAATATCATGTAAAGAACTTGTGCCATCAAGAGTTAACTGATTATTTGGCACATCCACCACATTTTGTGGCTCGGGATTCTGAAACCCATTTTCACAAGCCTCCTCAACTTCATTACCGACTGAGCCATTTGCGGTAAGCGGCGGACTGTTATTCCCAGTATCGGCTGCAGCATTTTTCAACGCCTCAGTGGGTGGTGTGGAATCAGGTTCGGGCTCGGTATCTAAAAGGGAATCACAAATACATGTCATAAGTTTCTTCACGGAAAAGTTTGGGTCCAGGGCTTTGTATGATTTAAGACACCTATCTTCCATTCTTTTTAATAAAGTATCTACATCTGTGACAGAGAAATTAGGGTTTTGGGTAGAGTTGCAGGTTAAAGAAATCTTGATATCCCCATAGGATGAGGATGCAATATCTATTTTTGCTGTTGATTCATCTGGGACCACTGCAAGTTCATGCCCACTTGTTTCATTTGATGAAGCTAGAACATTGCTGACTGAATCTTTGGACAGGTTTTCAGTTGAAGAATCTCCATTCGTCATTGATTCTGTTAAGTTTTAAGAAAATAAATACCAACATAAATACTAAAAGAAACTATGTAATATCTATCAACATGCTAAATTATAAGTTTCCTGAAATTCATAATCACTTCAGACCAATTAAGAAATCAATAACTACTAAAATATAGGCTACCAGACCTATCAGTTAAAAGTGTTAACATAAATTCATACCGAGTTATGAATGGGTCAATGTAAAATTGGAAAACAAAAGTAGCTAAGATGGAAATGGGTCGAAACTCAAAAGTCTCCCACAGTGTATGTGTAATGCATAAAACTCGTTTTGATCTGTTACCCAACCCGCCCATTTTGCCTCCACAAACCTCACACTAACAAGTCAGCTAGAAAAAATAAGAATTACCTGGCCTAATCACTGAAAGATGTACCGGAAGAGGTGATGAATCATTTGTAAGGGGCTCGTCTTTGGGCTTTATTAATGGACGAGCGGTTTGCTTGGGGTTTGGCTCTTTAAACCGCACTCCATGGGATGGCCTATCAGAAATCGATCTCAACTCTTGAGAACCTGTTTGGGGTGATATCGGTTCTTTCCCTTTGTCTCTCAGATGCCTTAAACGTAAACCCGAATCAGACCCAGATACATTTGTCGCATCTGGTTGAGTGTCGGCTAAAACAGGTTGTTTCCCCTTGTTTCTACCTTGTGGTTGGAGTGAAACTGAAACAGGATCCACTGTTGCATTTTTAGCACGTGATTGAGACCGAGGTATGGCAAAAGGTAGATCATCAATTTCTAATTTTGGCTTTTTCAGTGGTGTTCCATGTGAATTGGGGCCAGAGGTGGTAGAAGATGGTCCATCCTGGTGCCTTAACCGTAGCCGCTTTAAGGGTCGTTCTGGTTCTTCTGGAATTAGTGTTTCTTCTTCAATAACCTTCATTCTCTGGTTATTAAGAATGGTGACAAAAAAAACAGAAGCACTTAAACTTGTATCAAGATCATTACAACTATGAATCAATGAAATTACATACTTCAGCTTGCTCAAGTTTCTTTTTCTGTTCTGCTGCCTGAAAGATGATCAAAAAGAAAGGAAAGGAAATCAACGTTAGATGTGAATGCCACAAATTAAAGGTGACAATTCCGACCCATTTACTTACAAATAGGTCGATTCGGGTTATGTTTTATGGGGGAGGTTCAAATAAGAAGTAGTTTTTCGCTAAGAAATCTAAGAAACGAACAAAACGCTAAGAAACGATATCAAACGAACTCTACCATCTTAGCTTTTAGTGTTTAGATTTTACGATTGAATTTTAGGGGTTTAGCCTTATGGTTTAGCCTTCGGGTTTAGATTTTATGGTTTAGGTTTTTTTTGTGGGGGGTGGGGGGTTTAGGTTTTTGGTGGGTGGGTGGGGGTAGGTTTAGGTTTTTGGGGGGGTGGGGGAGGGGTTTAGGTTTTTGGGAGGGTGGGGGAGGGGTTTAGGTTTTTGGGGGGGGTGGGGGAGGGGTTTTTATGGGGGTGGGGGTGGTGGTTTTAGGCTTTTCGGGGTGGGGTTGGAGGGGGGGTTTAGGTTTTTGGGGGTGCGGGTGGAGGGGGGTTTAGGTTTTTGGGTCCGGGTTAAGGTTCGATGAGACGGTTCCAACGCCGCTGAAAAGAGCTCAATCGGAGTTCGTTTTCCCCACTTCTTAGCGTTTCTTAGCGAAAAACCACTTCTTAGTGGAACCTTCCCCTATGTTTTATCTCAAATAAATTAAATGGGCCAAATCAAAACATTTAGCTAAAAAGATGATGGACTTAATGGGTTACGAAATTAGTACAAAGTCTATTTTTAATGCATACAACTCCTAAACCGTTTTTATTAAAAAATTTAGAATATTATTCCGATAATTTTATTTTGCAGTCATTGTTAGAAATTAATTATGTATAAAAAAATATAAACGATGGACAAAAATTGGGTGTGGATCAACTCAACCCGAACCGTCTTTTACATGTTACCCAACCCGCCCAAACCGCCAATTTTACAACCTCTAAAACAAACATAACGGTAACAAAATCAGTTCAGCATGGGTAATATCTACTTACTTCAGCTTCAGCATTATCATTCTTTTTCTTCTGTTCTGCAGCCTGGAAAATAACATCAGTCAGGGGTATGAAGAATAGTAAAGATGCTTAACAAATATAGATAATGATACCAAAAGAAACTGGTGATGCATAAATAAAGAAACAAATAGCATACCTCCGCCTCCTCGCTGTCAAAAATAGCATCTGCAAGCGCTCTATAATTTTCTTCTTCAATAAGTTCCCAGTTTTTTTCATAGATTTTTAAGAGATTCTTCAACACTGGTTTTGTTTTCTCTTCTGGAATCCCAAGATCCCTCATAGCACGAAAAGCTTTTGCAACTCTTGGATTCGGAGCCATTAGCAAACTTGCAGGTCTTCGTACAACAAGCTCAGATTATCGAATCACACCTGTAAAAATATATTAAACTTGTGAGGAGCTGGCGTAATTACCAAATAAAAAAACTGGTCGAGCAAGAAAATATTGCCAACTACAATATAATTTGACCATATGAACACAGAAAACAATAAAGCAGATATGAAACTTTCAACATAACTCCATTATGCAACTGATACTACACCGGATGGGCTTATTTGATTACAAATTTGTCACTGTATGATGGTATCATACTTATTTTAGCATATTTTCTTAGATCCCTAATGAAATGAACTAAACAGCATATCCCCGTGGCATAAACAAGCCAAACATATTGAGACACTCTTCATCAATACATATCAGCGAATGAAACTCTAACTTACCTCTATTATACAATCCCTTAGTTCCAACTTCCAAGAGGAATCCTCTTAAAAAATTACTTAGTAACAATCACCTTACTAAGTAAATCCCCTTGTAAACATATAATGTAAGTTCGTGTTCCAGAGTTCGAAGGAAAGAAAAAGAAACTAAAGACATTTAATTTGTATTTGATTATGTTCTCTCCGAAACATTTTGGAAGGAAAGTTAAAGAGAGAATTATTAAAAATCTTCAATAAAAAAGCTCAGGAACACAAATCTTTTCAGGTTTCTTTCGGAGAACTCTTTAAAAAGGACTCGGGATCACAGCATTAAGAAAGTAAAACCATAAATGTAATAATCAGCTAAATTTGACAGTTAGACACAGACTTCAAGAAGCATGCATAACATCTTCTTTTTCAAACTCAAAACACAAGTTTCCAATCAACAACAACAAAAGCATATTGTAAGTATCTTCTCCTACACCTGAAAGGAGCTAATTTCATCTTCAAATTGATCACACTACTTGATTACTCATACAAATTTAAAACCTTGTGTTTTACAAACACATTAACCTAAACTGGAGACCAAAACCCCAAAATTGCTCAAAAAATCAAACCGGTAGCTTCGATGACAGGAAATCGAACAGACTAAACCGGACATTCATAAGATTAAGCAAATCTACCAACAACACACACGAATTAGCGATTATCGCACATATAACTACGATTAAACGGGAAATTGGCAAAATCAAAAAGGAAGTCGAAATCGCTGAGAAACAAAAAGGAAACATCGTTATTGAGAGCAATTTGTTAGGTATTTCCTTACCGGTAGCGCCTGAGAGGAATTTGCAGCGAGGTCGATAGAGAAAGAGAAGAGTGAGTGTGCTGTGTTGGTGGGGTAGGGCACCGATCAAATGTTGTTTTGGGTGGAAGCCCCAGTTAGCTTGCATGTTTGCAATTTAGCCCCTAAATTATGCGAAGCTTTGCAAATAGACATAGTACATTACCATTGAATGTTGTGACATCGCACCCCGTCACATGAGAGAGACTCGTCCAACTCCGGCTAATATGTTGTCTTAACCGGGCCCACTTGGCGTCAGAGTTGGAGATCATCCAAGGAAAAATCTCACCCAATACGGCCCCTTCCGGGCTTGAGGGAGAGCCGAGGCTCGAACCCTGGATCGGCATGGGTAGAACCCTGGATCGGCATGGGTAGAACCCTGGTGCATCAGCCTAAGAACTAGGCCTCATTTTCATGTCTCAAAAATTAATGAGTAAAGCAGGAATTAAACCTGAATCATAAGAAACACCAGGTCTTTTCACTACCACTCCATCACCAACCCATTAACAAATAGACATATTACATAAGTATACAACTTGCAGGGAATTTAAGAGGTAAAAAAGTACGAAAATTACTATATCTTTATTTTTACAATGTGTTATTATGTCTTTATATTTACGTAAAAACAATTATACCTAATTTCATATCCTCATATAAACTTTTACATGTCTATCATTTTTTATTAATAGACATAAAATGTGTTATGTGACTTTGAATCTAATTCGTTTAATATTAATTAGGACATAATAAAAAAAAGATGAAAAATAGTTATTCAGATACAATTTGTGTATCATTTCTTACGAGACAAACAAAAATGCATTTTTATGGATACCTAAGTATAAAAAATAGATACTCGAATCAAATTAGCGTATCATATGTTACGTAATAGACGAAAGGCGTATTTATAGATAAATGAGTATAAAAGTAGATACGTGTGAGCATTGATGAATAATAATAATGTTATTATAGCATTATAATACGTGTTGATTGCAATGTAGTGTAACATTATACTATGTTATATAATATGATATGGTATTAATGTAGTGTAATACTATGTAATGTGACATAATATGATATGGCACTAATGTAGTGTAATGTGATACAATAATGTAGTGTAATGTGATACAATATGATACATATTGATTAAGTATAAATACATATACTTTAATTTGATTCGAGTATAAAAGATTCTGGAGAGGTAAATTGGAATAGCCTAATATTGTTGACTTTTTTCAATTTTCTCTATTTTTTAATACATATAGTTTTTTATACGACATAATTTTAAAAAAAAAATACAATGTAAAATCGAGCATTTTATTCTCTTTGATTTGAATATGGTATTTCTATATTTCATTTTTAAAATTTTATTTTAAATGTCGATGTATTATATGTATAACGTGTGTAATAATATATATATATATATATATATATATATATATATAAAAGTTGCGTAATTATAAACATAGGTTGCGTCATTATCATATATTTTGCGTAATTATTTATATAAGTTGTGTAGTATGTTGCGTAGCTATTTAAATAAGTTGCGTAATATGTGTGTGTAATTAGTTATATATGGTTGCGTAACTATGTAATATTTGTACGTGATTATGGCGTGGGCAAATTTACCTCTAGCCCAAGGACATGTGTCGCGTTCTAATGGTTTTGTATCCTTTATAGGTTAAGAATCATTTGTACGTTAACTTATCTTTTATTAAGTTTCATACGTATGATTTTAAACTTGTAAATCGGAATAGAACTGTATAAATCAATCTAGGTCAAACCCTAGATTGTACATCAGGAGTTAAGTTGTAAACCAAAAAGAAACATAAACAATCAACCATAGGGTGTTAGAGTTTATATCTTTCATGAATAACTGCTAACCAAACATAACACATCAAGATCAGTGATTTCAGTCGCTAGATTTGGATACACGAATCATCTCAATTTTGATCTCTTTCATATTTACTCGCAAACACCCAAAAATCTGAACTCTTTCAGATTTACTCAACCCACATAACAGAAAAATTGTTATCACCACCTCCTACTCCTAAACTGGATGCACCCAAAACAATCTAGTAGCAGCAAGGTGGCGGGACAGTGGCTAACGGCGGTGGTAACCAACGACGGCGCTCGGTGACACAGGGGGCGGTGGGCGGCGGTTGTCGTCGACGGAGGTGGTGGCGCCGATGAAAGGGTGTGGGTGTTTAGGGATTACAACTCCTTGAAACTTTAGGGTTAATTGTTCTCTCTAAAACCCCAACACTAATCTTCTATCTAATAACCCATTAACTTATTCTCTAAGTTAGGATTTAAGATATTTAATTAAATGCATAATAATTATCTCATAAATCCAATTATCAAACTAACCATTATAATTATTTAATTAACAAATAATAAGTCAGTTACAGAAAATTATATCCAATATAACTATAACTATAGTTAAAATAACATTGTAATTGTAACATCCCGAAAATCCGATAGCTGACGATTCGGGTTTGTGGGTAACCCGAATTTTGAATTAAAGTCATGGCTAGTATGGATCTTTATGCAAAATTGTTGTTAACAAAAGTTGGAGAACCCGAGTAGCAGTGTGATGCGTATTATGAGATCTAAATGCACATTAAAGGAACCGCAGGGACCCGGAAGTAAACATAGGAAGGTTTAGATACAAGTTTGAGGAAAAACCCTAGGCCATTCGGCCTATGTGTGTATATGTGCACGATGGACAAGGGAAATCGGTCAAGGGAGAGTCGGCGACGGAGATAGAAAGGAAGAAGACGACGGCGAGGTGGTCTGACAGGTAACCCCCGTTCTCATCCTTCTCTTTTTACGTTTACAATTTGCATCGTTTGATAGGGTTTGGTTTCGGCCTATGACGAGGATAGGGAAGAGGACGTGGTGGCCGGCGGTGGTAGTTGCGAGTTGGAAACAGGGAGGAGAGAGGATGGTGATGAGTACGAAGAAGCGGCGTGGGGGTTGTGACACTGGACAACATCGAGAACGGGAAAACGGCAACCCTGGTGGTGGACGGGTAGGTGTGACGAGGGGCTGGAAACAGCCAGTGCGGCCATGGCGGTGAGGCAGCGGTGCATGTTGGCTGCCAGAGAAGCCGGTGAAAGTGCTTGGCGGCGTGCAACGATAACCTTGATGTGGTTGTGATGGTGGAAGTGTGGGCGGCCGGTTTAGGTGATGGTGGTGGCTACGGGTGTAGCATGGCGGCACGGTTGTGGTGGTGGTGGTGGCGCATGGTGGTGAGCCGGGTAGGGTGTAGTCCTACGAGGACGAGAGTGGAGAACGGTAGTGGAGTACGGTGGAGCACGAGAGGCTGGTATGGCGGCAACCGGTCATGAGGATGACCATTCAGGAGACACACGGTGGTGCTTGAGCGGGCTAGACTAGGGTTTACATGAGGAGGTTAGGGTTTGAATGGCACACATGCTTGCATGCAAGGAACCCGGTTTGGGAATACGAGACGAATGTCGAGGTTTTATTTTATGTATAAGCTATTCGATGTACGGATTGAAAGTATTCATATCTTGGATCATACGGTTAACAGGTTTGAGTTTCAAGCGTGAACGAACAAGTTGCAGAGCAGGTCTGAGGCTTAGCATAACCGGTGAGTTTCCAATCCCCTACTTTTTAAATGTTCTACTAATTTTGGGGCTATCATACATACTTACCAGATATGTTTATTATATTAAACGTGTCATGAGTTTTGGGTTTAACCCAAGGAGTATATGAACTAAAACATTCAATAATGAGGCTGAGGGTCTAGGTGATGTCCTTGTGATTATGTGAGCTAGGGTGACACACCCCCAAATTCCACTTCGGGTTATACCCGTGGGGCGTGACCCGAGAGGATCTTACCATTGTGTTACTTTGAACGACCACTAAATGGTTTTCAAAATACCTGTTTAAACAAGGCTCAAACGAGCCCAAAATAAGTTTTAAGATAGTTCAAAGTAAATGTGTAGAAGCAATATCTTCAAAGTTTACAACGCTTGAACAAATGATTTAAAAATCATTTGTCAAAACAAAATGCCCATGCATGATGGGTGTGTGACTCCCTTGGGTGCATCATAGTTAAGTGTTACTAAGTCACTTAAACCCTCTAACCATGTTCAAAACTTGCAAACACAACATTTGGAAAATAAAGTTTCCTCAATTAGAAACCCGAGCCCTAGAGCTCACACAAATGCATTTTAACCCATCATTTCCATCAATCATTCTTCCTCAATGTTCACTATACTAGTTTCATGCTTTAAATGTACCCAATCATCAAGTTTTCATACATGTCAAAAAATAAAGTTTCTAAAAATAGAAAACGAGCCTAAAAACACCATAAACAAGTGATTTTACCGGAAAAAAAATCATACAATATCTATATCTAGTGTTTATGAATCATTTCCACCAAACAAATCACACTATAACTTCTCCTAACAAAAACCCAAAAATTAAAGTTTCCATAAATAGAACCGAGCATGAAATCTCATATGACCAAAAGTTCTAGCTAGCAAAACTACTTATTTTATCCATTCTCTACACATATCCAACCATTTCCCATCATCAAATTTGTAACATCCCAAATTTTAAGGAAATAAAAGTCCAGGGGCCAATGTGAAAATAGCCCAAAGTGTGGGGACTTAAAAGCACAAAAATAGGAAGAACCGCTACCAAGCTAGTAATGGTCCGCTAGCCGCAAATGACCCGGATAAGGAGATGCTGACACGTGTATGGTGACTCCCATGCTAACACGTGTATGGTGACTCTCCAGAAGGGATTGGGGAACCTTAGCGGTCCGCTACGTGTGCATCACGTTGGACAGCTGGAACAAGGCGGTGGTACGGGTGGCACTTCAGCCCTATAAATAGTTGAAATTTGTTGTTCATTTGAGACAACAACAAACTCCAACCACCACCACCACTAACACACACATGCATACCGAGGAGCTCGAACGACGGTTACGAGAGCTGAAGTTACGAGTACGGTACGCGACGAGTGCGGTTCGAGTTTAGAGAAACAAGGAACGAACTTAGGAACTACCGGAGGATAATGTAAGTACATTGGACCCGTACCCTAGACACAAATACGTGAATTATGTGCTTAAAGTGATACGTGATATGTGATATGTGTTATGTGATATGACGAGGGTACCGGGTAATGACGGATTAGTCTAAACACTAAACGCGAATAATGGAGTAGTCACGACGTTTCCAAGGGGTGATGGATACACCCCTAGTACTTCCTATATATAAACTTCTTGGTACTTCGTGATGAAACCATTATGAATGTTTAGGGGTATAGACTAATAAACAATAAAGAAATATAGTAAACGTATGGGGGAATATCCAACCGGTATTTAGTTATCTGACAAACGGAATGTTCTGTCTAAGGAAATAGTGGTGTATAAATCTCTCCTAAACCCGTCACTCTTTCCTGGGAACATCTCTGTTGGAGGTACTGCTCTGGAAGGAAAATCACCCTAGTTTACAATATATGACGAATACGAATATGAGATGAAAGTATACCATGCATAATGAATACGAATACGTGATGAATATGAATATGTGAATGCATGATGATACGTGTAAACATGAATGAGTATGATGGAACGAGTCTAAACCCTAAAATGGAATAACAAAGTACTCACGAGGTGTTAAAGGGGTGGTGGATACGCCACTGGTACTTCGTATGTATAAACACTTTTAGTGCATCGTGGAGAAACCGTTACGAAGTTTTAAGGCGAGGACTGGTTGGGAAATAAATCAAGCATACACATGAAATGAAAAGAAATGCTTGATACATTTGGGAGGTTGTGAGTCAAAAATACTCAAGGTCCCAAATGAAATGAGATACCTGGCCTGTAAGGTGGATCTCAATAAAGAAAAGAAAATAAAAAGGAAACTCTAGGCCTACGGGGTTGAAAGAGTAACTCTAGGCCTACGAGGCTGAAAGAGTAAAAGATTCTAAGCCTACGAGGTTGAGGAATGAATGATTCTTCGTGAAAAATGCAAGGGGTCTATACTAACAAGTATAAGAACCTTGCCAATACTCGGACCAGAGGTACGACCTAAGATGGTTGCGAGGGGGTTAGCACACCCATAAAATGTACGAATGATGTGATCGGAGGTACGTCCGGAGATGGTCACGGGGGTGCCGAGAGCCTGGGAAACTTGAACAATAAGAACCTAAAGGGTTCATAATAAAATGAACGATGCAATGTACTTACTTAGCGTAAGCTAATTCAAAAACGTTTTCCAAACACTGTAGGAAAGAAGCACGTGAAATGAAGCTTCCTGTGGACAGAGCTATCGGAGTTGAAAAATCCCTAAATAGGATGATGTAATTATATTATCCTTTTGTAAAAACAATATTATTATAAATGAAAAATTACCTTAGCTGTTATGATAAGGTTTTAATAATCCGGGACCCGTTTTCCGCATTAAACTCTGATAAAATAATAGTAAAATAAGTAGAGTGTTTCAAAATCACCCTAAACATGGCATCTATTATGAAACCCAAAATTAAAGTTTCCTTAAATAGCAAAAACGAATATGCATGTATCATCCAACAATTTTGACAACAAAGTTTTCACATATTATCCATCTATAATCATTACTACAACATAATCCATCATCAAAAACACTTCACCTAATATATGCTCATACAATAAAGTTTCATTTTATGGAAACCGAGCCTAAGAAAAAAAACCGAGTCCAAAACCACCAACAATTTGCACCATTTTTGTTATAAAACTTATTTTATTTAAGAATCCATGGTTAGTTTGCATTAATCATTCATAAAAATGAATTTTTCTTGGATGCATGTTCATATGAACATGAAGATAAAAATGAAGAAAAAGTGGGGTTTGATGCTTACCAAATTTGAAAATAGATGGATTGATGGATGATTCATCTAGTTAATGGTTGATTATCACCTTTGGGAGCTTGGATTTGGTGTAAGAATGGATCAAAACAACAAAAAAATGATGAAGATGGTGGTGGGTGGTGGTTTCGACCAATATGTGGGTCCCGGGAGCCTCGTCGCGCAGCAGAGATACACAGACCTGTTCTGTGATTTGTGTGGGAACAAAGAAGAACACAGAGAGACACGAACAAAGACAAAAGATAATGAAACGACACGTAATCCATAACATAGAAGTCATCCTGTATTACAGACTACATACCGAATGAGCACACATCTCTCATCTAAGCTCATGGTCCAGGGGTCAGGAGAGCTCGTCCCGACCCAGACACCTCTCAACCTTGTTCCAGAAGTTCCCTCTATAAATGAGGCCATCATCTCATATTTATAAGGGAAGGAACACTACCTGCGTACTTGTCTAAGTACGCAGGGTTTGGTCATGCGTACTTGACAAGTATGTAAGGCAAAAGCCTTGCGTACTTACTAAGTACGCAGGACCAAACTGGTGTGCAGGCTAAGTACTCAGGAACACCCTCCTGTGTACTAGCCACGTACACCGATACATAGAATTTTATCTATAGTTACTAAAACATGGTTCTACAGACTCCCTCTTAACTATAGCATCAAATTCTATCAATCACTAACACTAATATACATCAGTTTACAAAGAATGTCCTAACAGACTCCCTCCAAACTAATGACATCAAATGTCTTCTGGCGAGACTTGATCTTCTGGCATTCCACTTGAGATCTTCAAATCTTCAAACTTCAGTCTTCAGTTGCCGAGTGATACACACGACTCCCTCTTAACTATAGCTTTCATTGTAGACAAAACCAAGTGTTTCAATAGGAACTAACTAACCCAACACACTTCATTGTAGTTCATCCTCTTAGTAGTAGCTTGCTCCACTCTGACTTAGAACTCTGAGTCTGACAATGTCTTCCTAACCAGGTAATAATAGTAGACTAAGAAAACTCCCAATTAGCCTATGATATAGAGTTTGAGTTTTCCAATAACTTGTATCAAACTAATCAGCTCCCATAGAAATTCCAGTAAGATAAACTTAAGTCTTCAACCAGATGTGTCCAACTCTATCCTGTATTTTCATGAGTTAACCAAATTCCTGAAGAAGTTAATTTCCAATATCCCCTTTCAGTTTAAGCTCTATCTGACTAGACCAGAAACAATGGTATGTTTCCTATCCCACCAGCCAATGATAAAAGGTTCCATCTTCAACTAATAATCCAACGGATATCCAGCTTCATCTTGAAAACACTTGATAGAATCTAACACAAACTATAGTTTACACGAGAAATCATGGTTGATGATACATCCTCCCTATTTCTCTGTAAACTATGACCAGCTTCATCATCACTTCACTCAAATCCTCAAAAAGCATAACTAGCTAACTCCAGGATTTTATTCTTTTATTCCTTTACAAAGATCCAAAACAGCAAATCATTGGGTTCAAGTTGTTACAGTATTCATCCCCTATTAAAGAAGTATCCCGGATACTCGTAGCCTACACATTCAGGTTTGAATACCTAAACAAGATGATTCTTTTTCCGAAAGACCCAAAGCAGCAACATCTTCACAAATAGAACGAGACTTTTAGCCGATGACGACCCAATTGCTCCCATTAGTTCAGCATTCATACCCTATTAAATAAGTATCATGGATACTCGTATCCTACATTTTCAAGTATAAACACTTAAACAGTGTATGACAAGTGGTATCATGCAACAAAAATCTCGTTCGTGTTTCGCCAGGCCACATCGTATACAAATTTTGGTCCGGAAAAACTAAAATTACTATCTTCTCAAAAATGGCCCGAAACAAAGATACAAATGATCCCTAAAAATTTGGCTAAGAAAAGTTTTCCCGCCAAAAAACTCTTTTTTTTTTTCTTTTTTTTTAATCCCAGATGCTAGTTCATGCGTACTTAGTAAATACGTACATAAAGGGTGTTCATGCGTATTTAGTAAATATGCAAAGCCAAGTGCTCATGCGTATTTGATAAGTTCGCAAAGCCAACCATTCGTACATGCTAAGTACGCAGAGTCAAATACTAGTACGCAGGACAACTAAGTACGCAGGGCAAAACCCATGCGTACTTAGTAAGTACGCAGAAAAGCTGAATTTGCGTACTTATCAAAAAGTAACAGCGTTCTTGACGGATCTTGAACAGAATGCTCGAAAAGTGATGGATCTGAGAAATTAATGCTTCCTAAAGCTTAGAAAACATCATCTAACAAACCCTTAGCCTTCCAAACACCAAATGAAGTGATAACAAACTCGGATTTAAGGATTTTTGCAAGAAAAAGTAGCGAACTTTTATAACTCAGATCTGCCCAAAAACCCTAAAATCCGAAACTGGAACACAAATCAATGAACACCGAGGCTCTGATACCACTTGTGGGTCCCGAGAGCCTCGTCGCGCAGCGGAGATACACGGACCTGTTCTGTGATTTGTGTGGGAACAAAGAAGAACACGGAGAGACACGAACAAAGACAAAAGATAATGAAACGACACGTAATCCATAACATAGAAGTCATCCCGTATTACAGACTACATACCGAAGGAGCACACATCTCTCATCTAAGCTCACGGTCCAGGGGTCGGGAGAGCTCGTCCCGACCCGGACACCTCTTAACCTTGTTCCAGAAGTTCCCCCTACAAATGATGCCATCATCTCATATTTATAGGGGAAGGAACACTACTTGCGTACTTGTCTAAGTATGCAGGGCTTGGTCATGAGTACTTGACAAGTACGCAAGGCAAAAGCCTTGCGTACTTACTAAGTACGCAGGACCAAACTGGTGTGCAGGCTAAGTACTTAGGAACACCCTCCTGCGTACTAGCCACGTACACCGATACATAGAATTTTATCTATAGTTACTAAAACATGCTTCTACACAATAGAGAAGAGAGAAAATGGTGAAAATGATGAATGGGGGGGTTTATGTAGGTGGTTTTTGTACCGGGTGGTGAGAAACGAACATTCACCAATTTTATGACGGAATTCCCGAACTAGTAAAAATAAATCGACTTAGAATAATTTGACTCATAATGGTATGTTTAACATAAAAAAGTTTCATATTTTTTGTCACACCCCAAATTTATTTACTTAATAAATAAATAAAGGTCGCAACGATTGGTTCATTACACAATATCGGAAGCTGTAATAGTGATTTCTAATACTTGAGTACATATACAATTACTAATACTAAGCAATACAATGATCTATGTTCTTCTATATCAATGATAGACTTGAGACTTGATAATCTATGCTCTTTCAACTACTAGGATTTGATCTAACATAGCTAGCCTACTGCAACCGTGTCATGGCTAAGGGTTACCTGAGAAACATACTTGAAAGTGTCAACACAAAGGTTGATGAGTTCATAGAGTTAGTTGTTTTAGTGTAACATTTTTTTCCTTGATATTGTGTGCGTGGCCATAGAATAAAACCGTTTTCTTCGAAAACGCGTTATAACTTCAGAGTCATATAGTAAAACCATTTAAAAGATGTACATGGACACATTATGAAAACTTTTTCCTCGAAAACATATGATGACCTCATAGTCATAAAATATGTCGTTTTCCCAATGAAACATGGTGATGACTTTATAGTCATAAAAGCAAGTAGTTTTCCCTAGAAACATGCACATGACCTCATAATCATAAAAATAAGTAGTTTTCCCGAAAACATGATGATTAATTCCAATTGTAAACAAATAATTCCAAGTGTATATGATAAACAAAACAAGTATTGTTGATCTATTTGCTTGCTAGCTAGGCTTACGAATTATATGTTCATACATGAGTGCGTAACCAAACCATGACTGGTGAATGCCGCTCCCTCGCTTTACCATGAGAACAGAATAAGAAAATATGCAGCCATTTGACCCTCTAGGTCGTCGGTTAGCACGACTAACCATGATCAGGGGCGTCACCCCCAATAGTACTATTCATAAAATCCTAGGCTAAGTTCATAGCTAATGGTTACAAATGATGGTGATGTTCGAGGGACTTTAAGAGCTCTCTAATTGTTCCCTTATGTAAACATAATGATAGTGTCTTGTTTTCTTGTAATCATATAAAAAATGTTTGCAATGTTTTCTCAAGTGCATGAAACAACAATGTTTCCAAATGTATTGAGCAATATTGTAAAATATGACATGTAAGTATGTTTCTCCCCCAATGTTTACAAAACATTAAGAATATAAAAGGGGACCATGAACTCACAAGGAGTTAAACCAAAATGTTCATGTTATCCAGAGTGTAAACATATATGTTTCATACTTTCAAATATGTCGTATAAGTATGTTTGTCCCCCGATGTTTACAAAACATAAAAACAACTAAAAGGGGGCAGTGAACTCACCTTAAGTCCAGCTAATAATATCACAAGCTCAATTGACAATAGGTGGGAATCCTAAACGGTTCCTACTGTTCAAACAAGTGTTGTCAACACCAACAATAATATAACTAGGATCGTGCCCTAACATTACGGTTTCAAATCTAAACCCAAATCATGTTAAGGACATTTAAATTGTAGAAACAAAGTTCTTTATTTTTAATGAAAATTGGGCAGAGTCCCGTTTGTTTTCATTTTGTGGCTAAATCCGACAATATCCAATTGTCTAATTCCAACATCAAATTACACCAATAATCCAATAAACTACACCTTCTAATACTAAAACCATACTTAAATTCGTCAATTACTTGATAATTATATAAAAGATTATATAATTATAACCCATTTTAACGTGTCCGAAAAATGTTCTCTAAAGACGTCCCTGACAACTATAAGTTTTTTGGGTCATACCTTAGCGTACAACCCGTTCTAAACAGTTTTGTACGAAAAGCTGAGCATGACGCGAGAAGAAAACTTGTTTCGCTCATAACTTGGTCATACGAACTCCAATTGAGGTGAGCAATTCAAGCACAAATACCCTCACTTATTCAAAACTACACCGTCTACTAGTAACGTGAACAGAATTTCGGGACGAAATTCCTTTTAACAGGGGGAGTATGTGATACCCGACAATTTCAGGTTAATATCCATACCCGACCATTTCTTGATTTCATATAATTACATGTGCAACACACTTAATTATAGAGTAATTAAGAAAATATTTCATATAGTAAGTCAATTCATTACAATTCAGTTCATGCATCGGTAACGCGTCCTATCACACGAACGTTGGTGAATTATAGAAATAATATTTAGACATATATTTGGTGTGTATAAATCATATGTAATACTGTAATTTATTATTTCGTGCTTAAATTAATTTTTCTGGAATTTTTTGAACAACTTTTATTTTAACGCTTTCTAAGCGGATACGCGATATGTGCCAACAATTCTAAATGAGTTTTACAAAATTAACTTGTCCTATAATATGGGCTTATTAATTCAGTACTTTTATTTACTAATCCACATTAGAAGCTCATTTCTTATTAAAAATCCCTTAAAATCTCAAGAAAGCCCAAACCCACTTTGATTAAAACTCTTTTAAACACTTACACCCTCATTTTACCCTAAACCTAAGTTGCAAACCCTTCCCCCCTCTCTAAGATTCGGTCGCCACCCCCACACCTAGCCACCATCCCTTACAACTTTGTTCAAGCAATCCAAGTGATTCCAAGGCCATTTCTAGGTGATTCAAGGTGCTAGGAGCTAATTCCACATCCATTTCATCGTCATACTTGAAATTTGTAATTGTTCATCCACCACTATGTCATTTTCAGCCATGGTATGGTACCACACTCATCCAAACGGGTTTCATGTTACAAGTGTTCTAGTCCATTTTTTTTATCAAAAAGCTTTCATAATAAAGAGTTGTTGACACATATTGGTGCATTTGGTGCACAGAAAGGCTTATTTAATATGTATATTGCTCGTTTCGATATTTAGAAACTTTGTTGATTTTGATTTTATGAATATATGCATACGGTACGTTTGAAAGATATAATGATACATGTATTGGTAGATTGAGTAGGAAGTATGATTTTTTTTGTTGAAATGTTTGATTTACACCATTTTAGGTTGTTTATATAAATAGAAACTTTGTTGTGTTGTTTTTTGAGTTATTGAGCAATGATGGGTATAGCATGTTACAATGCTTCTATAACATCTATTAACATGATATTTGAGAATATTTGAAGTTACACATGTGTAGGAAGTCGTTTGACAACTTTCCTAAAAAGGAAACTTTATTGAAACATATTTTGTGTTTGTATGCTATAAATGTTCAAAGTATTTTAAATGACTTTATTATCATATGTTTATATGATTTATGTAAGAATATGTGATTTAGAGTTTTGTTATGACCCGTTTTAGAAGACCTTACTAATAACGAAAACTTTATTGGTTTGGAAACTTCACTTTTGCTTTAAATGAAAAGTGTATAAATGGAACCATGTTAGTAGCATTGTATGAGGATAATTTCATGTATAGTTTGTTGTTTGAATTATGATACATAAAGGGTAATAAAACCCTAGTTTCCCAAAAGGGACACTTTGTTGTGGTATGAACTAGTATATAGGATATCATGTTATGTTACTTGTTCAAATGTAATGAAGTGATGTTATTGGATAACTAATATAATAGCATGAGTTATGTGGATTGTTTTGTTAACATGTTATGTGTAGGTCCCCCGGGTGTGGTGGATCGTCACATGCAAGTGGTCTACTAGCCGGACCGGGTGCGGAATACCCGTGACTAGGTGGAGAGTCTAACTGAACAAAGTAAACCGAACACAAGAGTCACAATAATCGTTCTTTGTATTATAAACACTCGACGGTTATAGAGAGAATACAAGCTGCGTACTTAGCAAAACGGAGTTCGTCTGAACAAATGGTTCTGCGTACTTAGCTTCTGTGAACCTATCCTATTTATACTGACCTGATGCCTGTGCACTTAGTAAGTGCGCAGGACCAATTACTCCTGCGTACTTAACAAGTACGCATAGGTCTTCCTGCGTACTTGCTAAGTACGCAGGAGCTTTCTCCTGTGCACATACAAGTGCGCACAACACTTGGAAGAAATCAACAACACATTATGTAAACGTAAATACAACTCGATAAACTATTACATAATGACTCTTACATACAAAGACAAAATACAGAAATTAGACATACAAACCTAGACTCTATCCAGAGTGTTGTCACAGGAAAGTGCATCAACAAACTCCCCCTTGACAACAGCTCGGGATCTTCATCGTCTTCAGTCTTCAATCTTCAGTCTTCACAGCACTGCTTCCTTAGCTTCCATCTTCTTTTTGTAATCAAGACAGAACTTGATTAACTTGTCGTATTTGGCCGAGAGAAGCTTTGTCCATTCGTCAGTGTGGATACAGAATTTGTCTGCTAGTACCTCCAGATCGTTCACAGAGAAATTGATGAAGCAGACTTCATCAAAAACCCTGATCACTTCCTTTGGCACTGTGTTTCCACTATCTGACTTACCTTTACCCATGATCACAGCCTCGCCCGTTTTTGGATCAACGTACCAGTACCACATGTCACCAAGAATATCCTGAGGTAACTTGCTCAGGGGAATCTTAGTTTCACATCGCACTGGCTTGTATACCAATCTCTTTAACGGCTTCTTAGTCACAGGATGCACTGCATGCTTATCCTTGACTCTTCTGGGCACCTGAGGCTTGAGATACTCATACTTTCCCGATCTTGCTTCACGCTGTTGTATACTCCACAAACCCATTGCTACTGCATGATTCGAATGATTCAGCAGGTCGCGGTTTGCAAGGTTAACTAGGTCGTACCTGGGCAAAGAGTTGAACGCCTCACTGGTTGGTTTCAAGTATTGAACCCCTCCAGATCTTTTGATGGCGAACAACTGCTTGTCCTCCTCAAACCTGACAGCTAAGATCATACCTGTCGCTCCATACTTGTCTTTGATAGACGTCTTTTGCCACACTGGAGCTGGACCCTTTGTAGATGCAGAAGGCATGTCTTTCTCTTTTTGTGCCTCGGGGTCCACAGGTATAGGGTCGACCGGGGGGGCATCAGTTGTAGCTTCAACATTACTTGCTGTATCAACTGAGCCTGTGTCTGTTTCGAGCAGAGATTCGAGCGATGGTATTTCAAAGATCTCACCATCCTCTAACTCATACTCTAGATCCCCGTCGCCTTTGGGAATCTCGATTATCACATCATCATCATCATCGTTCCAATCATCACCAGAGTCGATCTCTCCTTCTTCCAGATTTAGGAGAGCATCGATCTGTGCTTCTTTAGAATAGTCAGGCTCGAGACATAGAATCTCGCCAGCCACTGACTTCCCTTTATCACCACCACCACCACCACCTCCTGAGGTATCACCACCCTCTTGCGTAGTAGACTCCCCCTCAGCCATTGACGTAGTAGAGATGGGCACAATTGCCGAAGCTTGGTGCTCACCTCCACTAGGACCGACTTCAGGATCCTTGTCTTTGTCATCATCCTTAGTCAAATCGACTGGATGACAACCCTCTGCACCGGTGGATTTTTCTTTTTCCTTCTCCCCCTGAGCACCTAGCTTCTCGGTCAGTTCTGCAATCAATTTGACCATAGTAGCGTGCTCCTGCCTTTGAGCATCCAGCCTTAGCTCAATTGAAGTTCTGTGGGCCAGAATCATTTCATTCGTCTTCATTAATAGTTCATTCTGTGCCATCACATTCTTCAGCCGTTCATCAGTCCCCGTTCTCTGGCTACGCAGAATCCTAACTTCATCTGCCAGAGAGTTTATCTGTGCTTGTTGAGCATCAGAATCCTCTTTTGACTTTTGAATAGTCTTCAACAAGCCAGCAACTTGGGTTTCTAGCACATCGATCCTAGCTTCATTTGGATCCGGATGCCTAGATGATGAGGCTTCGGCGTTGTGGATGGGGGAAGAGAAGATTGTGTCAAAGTCGAACCCCTGTGAGATGTCACCATAATTAAAGGGTTGACCTGACGGCTCTTTGGTGGGTGTTGGGGTTGGGGATGGTATGATGTGAGTGGGTGTTATGGTTGGGGTGACGGTGACTGACTCCGTGAGAAGTGGAGCAGTCACCGTCACCTGGACGGTTGGAATAGGGAGGGTCACCGTCACAGGAATCACCTCTGTGACCGCCGTGACCCCCACATCTGCTTGTACCAGTGGCCTTCTCCTCCTACAAAACAGTTGTCGTGCTGGCATGGTAGATTCTGGCTGCACAGTTGGAATCTCTTCAACCCTAGGGATGGCAACCTCTTGCCTATCACCCCTTTTCTTGTTGGTGCTCTCATGCCTCTGTCTTTGTAAAGCAGCGTCAGAGTCGGAATCCGGCTCATATTCGCTGCTGGAGCTTTGTCTCTTTCTTTTTGAAGACGACGCAGGCTGGGTTACCTGTGCCTGTCTCCTCGGATGTGCCTGTGATGGTGCATCATCGGAATCAGAAGAATCTGATTCTGTAGCCTCCGAATCGGATTCCTCTGCACCACCAACACCACCTTCATCATCACCCTCATCATTACCTTCATCATTACCTTCATCATCCTCATTCTCTTCATCTTGTTCTTCATCAGAGTGATCACTCATCTCTGGTCCCGAGTTGGGACTATACCAGTTCCAGTCCTCCGGAGTGACGTATGCTTCATTAATCAGGTGGCCGAAGAGTTCAGTATGCTCAGGGGTAGGTTCTACACTGCCTGGCTTTAGGAACTGTGCAAAGACTCTCTTGGCCACCCTTTTCACTTGCAGTCTCTCCCCGATAGCACGCAGGTTTGGCAACGCATCATCGATCAAAAGTTGCGCAAACCTCGGGTATAAAAGGAACCTAAATCTCTCAGCTGTATTTATCTGGTCATTAATTGCTTTGAAAATAAAGCGTGAGAAGTTGTAGCCCCGATTGAGAGACAAGCCCACCATGGCTGCTGCAAGGTCATGACCCATCGCATCTTTCCATGCTTTCCTGGATGAGATGCACATGATCATGATGTGGGCAAAATAACGCCATTGATCTAATACCCACATTTTCTTGTAAGAAGCATAGTCCCTTTCCCCGACATATCCCATTCTCTGCCTCCAACACCCATCCACGTAGTAATATGGATAGGATGTCGGGTCGGTGGCAAGGTCTCTGAACTGCAGTACTCGTCTGATTGTATCTTCAGAGATTGCAATAGCCCGACCATCAACAGTAGCCCTTATGACATTAGGGGATACTGTGCAATCGTGCTCTGCAGTCTCCCAGAATTGTTCTAAGTATGGTCTTGAGACTGTTGGATTAGCCGAGATTGCATAACTTATTTTAGATCTGTTCAGAAAGTCCACAATCTCTCTATATTGTAAGGCTGCCCCTTTCCATTCTGGTTCAGTGTGCGCCAACAGATTGAATTCGTCAGTGAATGCACGAGCCATTATCTGCAAACACACACAGAAAACATAATCAGAACAATTTATAACAATGGAAATAGACACACATGACATAGAATAGTAGTTACACTTTGTAAAAATTTTCAGACTTTGAAAAAATTACTTCTTGCGTACTTGCTAAGTGCGCAAGAACAACCCTTAGCAAAAATTTCAAAGATTTAAATTCGTTCAAAATGCGGGTTGATTAGGTAGCCACTAGGTCGGAATCAGGGATTCGAACCTATGGTACCATTATCAACACCATTAACCACTAAGACACGATCAAATTTTGACCTAGGTCAGTGATCGACCCACTGACGGTTCGACTTCAACCCGTCGGATCGATCGATGACCAAAGGGAAAAAAGGAGGATCGATTAGGCATCCTAATAACTTGTTAGAGACACTAGTTACCCAAACAACCCATTTTACCCCAAAAATTTTACGGATTTAACCTAAAAATTCTAAGTCAAAAATCGGTCCAAAAAAAAACACGAATCTATGGATGGAATCGGCCTAGATTCTCACCAAAGAGATGAAATACGAAGATGATAATGTGGACGTGATGAAAAACGGGTTTGAACACACTCGATTTTGAGAGAAAAATCGCAGGTGGAAAAAATTTGGGTTTGAATGAGTAAACCTGAAAATTTTCTAAGTGTTGGTTTTATACCCCACTGATATTGTTCGTGCGTACTTGCTAAGTGCGCACGAATTAACTCTTGCGTACTTAACAAGTACGCAGGAATTAACTCTTGCGTACTTGCTAAGTGCGCAGGTCTTACTTCGTGCGTACTTGACAAGTGCGCAGAAACTTTAAGTGCGCAATTTTCAACTCAGAATTATGAAGATTTTCAAGTCAAATAACGAACAAGATAAAAATATTCAATCGGGAGGATTCAAATACAATTCATGAAGGTTAAACATAAAATATTTTTTGGCTTTTTCTGAATTTAACTTAAACAATGCATAAACTTAAAATCTTTTTGTTCTTTTCTAGATAGAAATATACAAGTATTCACACAAGCTATTTTTGATCAAAGACACGAGCAGAGGATCATATCAGGCTAATTTTTAGCAAAAACGATACAATATAAACATCAAAGAATATGGGATCATGTCATGTATTACTCTGTATTCTTACGTAATAAGCACATAAACAAGTAATTCAAGTTGACAATATTATAAGATTTGAAACTATATGCATCTTTGTATCATGTTCTTGTGTATTAAGTTATTAATTATAAAATATACAACGTGTACCCCACTTAAATGCTATGATATTTTGCACTATCTCAAGGCATCTAAGATTTTTCCAATGATATTCTTAATTTTCAGAATGAAGTTACATCAATTAGCACAGAAAAATCAAGCAGAATCCATGAGGATTATCAAGAATCATAAGATTCAGAATCGAGTGATTCAATTGTCTTGGTTTCATGTGATTTTCTTCTTTGAATATCGATATGATGATTCGGGATAATGAACATGGTGTTTGATTATAAGGTAACGGGATCCAACTTTTATCTGGATTTGATTTCAATGAACCAGGAATGATTCAAGGGTGAATACATGCTCAACGGTTGATGTAGAGACATGTCTTGATTCAATCTCTCCTTGCATACTTGTGAGTATGGGCAGTGAGATGAACCGCATTAATTGTGCTAACAACATAACCCGAAACTGATCTCAAAAGAAAATTATTGCCAAAATCTAACATCCTTTATCTGATAATGATCTTTTCTATTCTTTTACACACACACTTGCAAACATGGGTTCAAATCACAGTTGTAATTTAGATTTAGTTTCCACACTACTAGTGATTCAAAGACGCATACAGCCTACTGACAATTCAAATTACTTGTAAGTAAACAGATTAAAAACATAATAATTTAAACAATTAAGTAAACATGACGCAATCATTTCCCATATGAGCAGTCTATGATGGTTAGATCATTTCAGATGTACTATCATTTCCTCGTTTCTCAAGTGAACTTTTGAAATATTCTCCATTTTTTTATTTTTTTTTATTTTTGTAAAGTATTTTAAACTAACAGAACTATACAGAAAAATTTAAAAGAAATAAAATTTAACTTCCATGAATTGAATTGATTTAAGAAAAATTAATTTTTCACTCGGGATTGAACATTCCTATCAATTTGACAAGATGCTCAAAACGGGACCGATCAAATGCCTTTGTGAAAAGGTCAGCAAGATTGTCATCCGTGTGAACCTTTACAAGTTCAATTAAATGCTTTTCAGCACAATCGGATGAAATGATGGCGAATTTCAATATGCTTAGTTTTGGAATGTTTCACCGGGTTATTTGGAATGGACATGGTGGCATTGTTGTCAATGAATAAAGGAGTTCCAGTGAAGTTCAAGCCGTAGTCTCGCAATTGCTGCTGAATCCACAATATCTGAGAACAACCGCTAGCTGCAGCAATGTATTCTGCTTCACAAGTTGAGACAGAAACCGTTGACTGCTTCTTGCACTGCCAGGAGACCAGTCTGTCTCCCAAGAATTGACATCCGCCAGAAGTTGACTTTCTATCAAGGTTACAACCGCCATAATCTGAATCAGTGTAGGCTTTGAAGTCGAATGACTGCTGCTTGGAGTACCAAAGACCCAATCGGGGTTTCCCTTTCAGGTATCTGAAAATCCTCTTCACAGCTATCATATGTGACTCCTTCGGTTGAGACTGAAACCTTGAGCACAAGCATACAGCAAACATAATATCGGGTCTTGAAGCTGTGAGATACATAAGTGATCCGATCATCCCACGGTACAACCTGCTGTCTACATCCTTCCCATCTTTGTCAGGATGCAAACCATGATTGACTGGGATTGGTGTGCCATAAGTAGTGTTATCACTCATCTTGTATTTTGATAAGATGTCCTGTACGTACTTAGTTTGATGTAGATAAATGCCATCCTCTCTTTGACTGACTTGCAGACCCAGGAAGAACGACAGTTCACCCATATTGCTCATTTCAAACTTGGACTTCATCACCTTTTCGAAATCCCTACACATCCCTTCATTGGTCGACCCAAAAATGATGTCGTCGACATATACTTGCACAAGAAGAATGTCACCTCCTGCTTTCCTTATGAAGAGAGTCGAGTCAATATACCCACGGTCAAAACCATTAGACAGTAAATGCTTTGATAGTGTCTCATACCATGCCCTCGGTGCTTGATGAAGACCATAAAGTGATTTGTCGAGCTTGTACACTTTATTGATATTATGCGGATCTTCAAAACCGGGAGGTTGAGTGACATAGACTTCTTCATGAACTTTACCATAAAGGAAAGCACTCTTCACATCAAGTTGGTAGACCTTGAAGCCGATATATATGGCATAAGCCAAGAACAGTCGAATGGCCTCAATTCTAGCAACTGGGGCATATACTTCTGTGTAATCCAAGCCCTCTTGTTGATAAAAACCCTGAACAACCAATCTTGCCTTGTTCTTCACAACTACATGACGATCATCCGTCTTGCATTTGAACACCCATCTGGTTCCAATTGGCTGAAAGCCTTTTGGCAAGTCAACCAAATCCCATACATGCAACTTTTGGAATTGGGACAATTCATCTTGCATCGCCTCAATCCAGCAGTTGTTAGTGAGAGCCTCCTTCACATTCTTCGGCTCTATCTGGGACACGAATGCAGCATGCAGACATGTTTCCATGACACTAGTGTCAAATATCTTTGTGTAAAGACTGGTGTTATCAGTGATGGTTCTATGACAAGTCTGAACACCGGCATAAGGATCACCAATAATGTTGTCGATTGGATGATTCCTATGCACTCTCGTCTCCGGTACAATTGGTTCTTGAATTTCTGGATCTAGATTTGTGCTCAACTCCCCCATTTCCTGTGTTTCAGCAGAAGAAGATTCAATGTGAATTGGATCAGCTGGAGCTTCATTTCCTACAGTTGTGTTAGGATTGGCTTGAGCGTCATCTCCAACAACATGAACACTTTCACTGTTATCACAGTCATGAGTTCCAGATGCAGATGCAGCATTGGAATCAGGAGTTATAATTGGTACAGTAGCACGAGTAGAAAAACTGCCGCCATTCAATAGATTATAAACATTTTCGGCGTCTTCTGCAGATAGCTCAGGAAGATTGAAAGACTTGAATAGCGCATCATAATCAAAACCCCAAGCTGGACCTTTTGGTTCTGGTGGAATGCTGTGTTTACTACAATCCACTTCGAACCATTCCTCGACAGTACGAGTTCCTATGTTGTACACTCTCTTGCAGGGCGAATTGGCAACATATCCTAAGAAGATGCCTTCCACCGCTTTCGCATGAAATTTAGATTGACGATCTTTATACTGTAGCAACAAGGAACAAGGACTACCAAAAGGAACTAGGTAATCAAGATTGGGAAGTCGATTGTTGATCAACTCATAACAAGTCTTGTTGTGTCTTTTCACCACCAAAACTCTGTTTAAGACGTGACAAGCTGTATTTACTGCTTCTGCCCAGAAAGTGACAGGAAGCTTTGCATCTGACAGCATAGTCCTTGCAGTCTCAATCAGTGTTCTGTTCTTCCGTTCAGCAACTCCATTCTGCTGAGGCGTGTACGGCGCGCTGAATTCGTGACGGATCCCTTTCTTGAGACAGAAAAGTTCCATCAAATTATTCTTTGTCACACCCCAACCGACGGCGGAAACGTCGGGGCGTGAAGCGTGCAGACTGTTCATTGCTCATGGTTTGCTAAAGTTTGAATATTAAATAATTGTTTTCATTTCATTCAACAAGTTTAATCAAAACACAACCAATCCACAAAACACAAATGTAAATTACATAGAATAAACTGGTTTAATTGAATTCTAGGTCCAAAAATCCTATGTGTAGCATATCTTGATTACTTCAAATATTGGTACTTGAAACATGGTTAAAACAGAGTCAACTAAAAAGTTGGTGAGAATACATAGGTTTTATTGTGTGATAGCAAAATACGCGTTGTGTGCATACAGTTCAATACAACATGACAATTAAGGCAATTATGGAGAGAAACTATCGGGTGACCTATACAATCAAACCTTTGTAACTTGCACTCAAAATTTGTGTTGTCAGTAACAGTCACCCTACCTGGGTGGGTTTGTCAGACTCAATAGATCTACCACTGTTTACTGTCGGCTGATAGTTAATGATTGTACATGAAGAGCATAATAATTGGTCTACACACCTAGTACTCAAGCACAAAGCGCAAAATTGTATATGCATAGGATGGAACTGTATATGTGTATAATTGAAAACATGTAAATAGAACGCATGTTCCACCCCAAAAGTTTGTAAAACAGAGTAAAAGAGGGGCTATGTAACTCACGTGTTATGTAGCGTATAGATTGCACAAGCAAATGGGAAACGACGGTGTGTTGTGGATTGCTAGGTTCGACCTATTGAACAATATATGATTACGTATTATTGAGTTGCGTTATTCGATGTCGGAAGCGGATTTGTTTAAGTTTAAGGTTTGTTTAAATATACTATTTATTTAATCAATAGTAATAGAATATACATTTATTTAAAATATGCGTTTAAATAAATAATATTTGTTAAAGACAAAACGTATGGAATATATTGTTGTTCATAAAAATAATTATATAAACTTGTAGTATTTTATTGATTTTAATTTAAAGAAAGATTAAGTAATCGATCTTTAATAAACAATACTTGGTTCTGGATATTTTACAAAATAATTTTTATAACATTAAAACTGATTAAAATATAAAATATATTAAATAAAAGACTCTGTTAAAGGATGAACACGACCGTGCTCGTATACGGCACGACCGTGCTCAGCTCGTACGCGACCGCGCTTGGTCGGTAACGCGCCCGTGGTTTGTCAGAAGTCACAACAAGAGTCTGTTCATAAGACACGACCGGGCCTTTCTCGGGCACAACTGTGCTTGGTCAGGCACGACCGCGCTCATAGGTTAGCGCGACCGTGTCTGGTCAATTTCAGAAGCAATTATTCTAGTTCTTGTAATAAAACTGATTAGAAATTTAGGGTTTTCATTGAGAGAGTGTTTGCGAATCCAACCATACTATTTAATTGGATTTATAACACGTCTAGCGTGTAGTTTGATTAAAACCATTTATTTATCAAAACTCAGATTCAATTCGGTAAAATCGTGTAATGCGGTTACGAATTAAGTTAGGGCTTTCGATTAGCTTGGAGAGACGATCCTAATGACCTATTACTAACCTGTGTTGAATGGGCAACCAGTGCAGATGGCTACGGTGAGACTTCGCGGCTTTTCTTGATCGACAGACGAGATAGGGACGATGTAATGATGGATTTAGGGTTTAAGGAGGCTTATATAAGTCGCGGGTAGGTATTGGATTAACTTAATTCGTTTGATTCTTGCCCCAATTACTTGATTCGGTTTAAAAAAGAAGCCGGTTTAGAATTTACGAGTATTCGGACGATTGCATGTGTATTTGGTCGGGTTTTAGGCTTAATTGGTCGAGTAACTTCTTCTACAAGTCCCGCGGTTTCTAAAACTCGTTTGAATTCTGTTTTTGGACACGATTTGAGTCGGTTTGACCTTTTCAGAGTCAAACTGTAAAAGAGGCGCGGCCGTGCTTAATGATAAGCACGACCGTGTTCGTGGTTTAAGCGCGACCGTGCTTGGGACTAAGCACGACCGTGCTTGTGCACTTTTTGATATTTACAAGAATGGTCCCTGTAGTTTTGTAGTCTTGATCTTGTTTTGAGTTTTGGTCAAGTTTGGTCCTCGAGGTTTGCAAGATGGTTTTAGTTAATATTGTAATATAATAAACGCGTGTATATTTGTTATTGCACATGAACAATGCATGTAAGGTTGGAATCGGAATCGTCTTTTATTGCACGACATAAAATAAATAAGAAAAATATGAAAATCAGAAAGGTTACAGTATCCCCATGTTGAGGGAATTTCGTCCCGAAATTCAACTAGTTGAGGCTACCGCTTCAGCAAAAAGATGTGGGTACTTGAGCTTCATTTGGTCTTCTCGTTCCCAAGTAAACTCGGGTCCTCGTTTAGATTCCCAACGAACCTTGACAATAGGAATACGGCTGCGCTTGAGTTGTTTTATCTCACGATCCATAATCTCGACTGGTTTTTCAACGAAGTGCATCGTCTCATCAATGCGCACATCGTCAAGAGGTATATGAAGGTTTTCATCAGCAAGACACTTCTTGAGGTTGGATACATGGAATGTAGGATGTACGTTGCCAAGTGATGGAGGTAACTCGAGCTTGTAAGCCACTTTCCCAATCCTTTCAAGGATCTTGAATGGACCCACATAGCGAGGTGCTAGCTTGCCTTTCTTCCCAAAACGGATCACCCCCTTCCAAGGAGACACCTTTAGAAGTACAAGATCACCAACTTGGAATTCCAAGGGTTTGCGTCGTTTGTCGGCATAGCTCTTTTGCCGACTCCTCGCAACTCGAATGTTGTCACGGATTTGAATAATCTTGTCGGAGGTTTCTTGAATTAACTCGGGACCGGTGATTTGTGCTTCACCAATCTCGTTCCAACAGATGGGAGAACGACACCTACGACCGTAGAGAGCTTCAAACGGAGCCATGTCGATGCTGGTGTGGTAACTATTGTTGTAGGAAAATTCAATAAGTGTCAAATGTGAATCCCAATTGCCACCAAAGTCGATGACACAGGCTCTCAGCATGTCTTCCAGGGTTTGGATTGTTCGCTCGGTCTGACCATCAGTTTGGGGATGGTAGGCCGTGCTCAAATCCAGTCGTGTACCAAGTGCCTTTTGAAGAGATTGCCAAAATCGAGAAGTGAAACGAGCATCTCTATCGGAGATTATGTTCAAAGGAACACCGTGACGACTCACAATCTCGTCAATGTAAATTCGGGCCAATTTCTCAACCTTATAGTCTTCACGGATAGGCAAGAAGTGTGCGACTTAGTGAGACGGTCAATGATCACCCAGATGCTGTCATAACCGCTCGAAGTGCGAGGGAGTTTAGTGATGAAATCCATAGCTAGATTCTCCCATTTCCACACGGGGATTTCCGGTTGTTCAAGTAAACCAGAAGGACGTTGATGCTCAACTTTGACTTTAGAACATGTGAGACATTTTGCTACGAACAAAGCAATGTCTTTCTTCATACCAGGCCACCAATATTGTGGACGAAGATTTTGGTACATTTTATCCGCACCAGGATGGATAGAATATCGAGACTTGTGTGCTTCGGTCATGATGAATGCTCGGAGATCGTCACGATCGGGAACCCAAAGACGATTTAGAAAATAAAGCAAGCCATTGGTTTTAGTCTCTAATTGGAATTCAGCACCACAAGACATTTCCATATACATATTGCCCTCGGTAACCGAGACATGTTGAGCTTCTAGAATACGAACTTGAATATCGGAATGGATCTTGACACTTTGAAGCATGACATGTTCCTTGCGGCTTAGAGCATCGGCTACAACATTAGCCTTGCCGGGATGATAAAGAATCTCGCAATCGTAATCGTTGAGGAGTTCAACCCAACGTCGTTGTCTCATGTTGAGTTCCTTTGGGTTGAAGATATGTTGGAGGCTTTTGTGGTCGGTGAACACCACACATTTCGTGCCATAGAGATAATGTCTCCAAATCTTCAACGCAAATATGACAGCACCCAACTCCAGATCATGCGTCGTATAATTCTTCTCATGGATTTTGAGTTGTCTTGATGCATAAGCGATCACCTTGCCTCGTTGCATGAGAACACAACCAAGACCTTGGTTTGAAGCATCACAGTAAACAACTAGATCATCTTCACCTTCAGGAAGGGTGAGGATAGGAGCATTGCATAACTTTTGCTTGAGAATTTGAAAGGCTTCTTCTTGCTTCGGTCCCCACTCATAAGGTTTACCTTTTTGGGTTAAGGTAGTGAAGGGAACAGCGATCTTGGAGAAGTTAGAAATAAACCTTCGGTAATAACCCGCTAAACCAAGAAACGAACGAACTTCGGTAGGGGTTTTAGGAGCTTTCCAATTCTTAACAGCTTCAATTTTGGCGGGGTCAACATGAATTCCCTTTTCATTGACAACGTGACCCAAAAATTGCACTTCTTTTAGCCAAAAATCACACTTGGAGAACTTGGCGTATAACTGTTCGGTTTTCAAGAGATCCAAAATCAACCTAAGGTGTTGTTCATGATCTTCCTTAGTCCTTGAATAGATCAAGATGTCATCAATGAACACGATAACAAATTTATCAAGGTATGGTTTGCACATGCGATTCATGAGGTCCATGAAGACAGCAGGTGCATTGGTTAGCCCAAAAGGCATAACCATGAACTCGTAGTGACCATATCTCGTTCGGAAGGCGGTCTTGGGAATATCCTCCTCTTGCACACGGAGTTGATGATAACCAGATCGAAGATCAATCTTCGAGAAGTAGGTAGAACCTTGGAGTTGATCGAAGAGATCGTCAATCCTAGGTAAAGGGTAGCGGTTTTTGATTGTAAGCTTGTTGAGTTCTCGATAGTCAATACACATGCGGAATGAACCGTCCTTCTTTTTAACAAATAAGACCGGCGCACCCCACGGTGAATGACTCGGGCGTATGAACCCTTTGTCGGCGAGTTCTTGAAGTTGGCTTGCAAGTTCTTGCATCTCGGAAGGTGCAAGCCGGTATGGAGCTTTAGCCACCGGGTTTGCTCCAGGTACAAGATAGATGCGAAATTCCACTTGCCGAACAGGTGGAAGGCCGGGCAAGTCATCAGGAAAGACTTCGGGAAAATCCCGAACGATGGGGATGTCTTGTACACTCCTCTTCTTGTCTTCTTTTTGGATAACATGGGCTAGGAAAACCATGCACTTCTTTCGTATATACTTTTGGACGGTAATGCATGACATTAGTTTGAGTCCTTTGCAAGGTTTCTCACCAAAGACCGTCAACGTTTCACCGGATGGGAGTGGTATACGGATGCATTTTTCAAAGCACATGACTCCGGCATGGTGCTTTGACAACCAGTCCATACCTATGATGACGTCAAAACTCCCTAATGGCATTGGTACGAGGTTGATTGGAAAAGTGTGTTTATTTAGTTCTAGGGAGCAATCATAAATGATGGTGTCAATTGTAACGGTGTTACCATCGGCTACCTCAACGGTAAAGGTTTTCTCTAGTTTAGACCGGGTTTTTGTAAGTAACGGTTCGAAGTCTAGTGACACAAAACTTTTATCGGCTCCGGTATCAAATAGTATAGAAGCATAATGATTATTCATAAGGAACGTACCGTTAACCACATCAGTGTTGGCCTGAGCCTCATTGGCGTTGATGTTGAAAGCACGCCCACGAGCTCCGCCTTGGTTAACATTGACCAGTCTTGGGCACTGGTTACGGAAGTGGTTCGGGTCGCCACATTCGAAGCAAGCACGTCCATTTGCAATGGCTGGGATGGCTTGGTTAGTTGCTTGATTATTGGCTTGATTTGCTGGGTTGGTTTGGTTGGCAAGTGCCTTGGCTCGACAAATATTAGCTGTGTGGCCATGTTTCCCGCAGTGGTTGCAAAGACGACAAGGTATGCCTGGAGGGTGATGATAGTTGCAGGTGTTGCAAAGTGGGTGGCTGCCCCCATAGGGTTTCTTTGCTAGGTTTTGAGCCACGGGTGCAACTTGATTCACTGGAGCAGCCGGAGTGATTACAGCACAGTTCTTGACCTTTCTCTTCCTAGTGTTGCGGTATGGTTCAGTTTGGACTTCTTTGACATGAGCGGGAGGTGTTGTTGTGTCAGAAACTTTCTTGGCACCCTTTCTTGTAAGTGTACCCGCTTTAACATGGTTGTTAGTAAGTGTGGCTGACAAGCGGATAGCATCCTCCAGAGTAGCAGGATTTCCTCCTACCACAGTATCTTGAATTTGTCTAGGTAGACCACCAATGTACTTTTCAATACACCTAGACAGAGGTGTAACCATGTGTGGCACAAGTAGACTCAGCTCGTGGAAACGGGTGATGTATGCTAAGCTTTCACCACTATCTTGAGCAAGATCCCAAAATTCCGCTTCCAGCTTTTTCATCTCATTTCGAGGACAGAATTCCTCAGTCATGATCCTCTTCAACTCATCCCACGGCAGTGCCATTGCTACATCCATTCCCCTAGTCCTTTTCTCACCATTCCACCAAGTAAGCGCCCTTTTTGAAAGACACTAGTAGCATGACGAACACGGAGGTTGTCGGGACAGTCGCTATTGAGGAAAGTGCTCTCAATGCTTTCAAACCATTGAAGGAGTCCCGTGGCTCCTTTGTTGCCATAGAATTTGAGGGGATTATAGGAGTTGAAGTGTTTGAAGGTGCATTGTGGCGGGTTGGCACCACCACCACCTCCAGTGTTAGCACTCCCACTGGCATGACCATTAGTGTTGTTGTTGGCTTGGGTAATTTGATTCACCAGCTGTGTGAGTAGAGCAGCCAGGTCAGTGTTATTGTTGTTGTCACGACGGGGAGGCATTCTATAGATTTAGACACAATAAGAGTTGTGAGAATTTCTTGGATTAAATAGAAGGATAAATAGATAAGTAATTCATAGTTCGGATTGTACTCAAATAGTAACAAAATCACTCGAGTACTATGACATATTAAGGTTAATTTAAACTCAGATAATTATCAAGGAGACGTGCTTTAGCCTATAAGTAAACACTCATCCCGGGAATTCCCAGGAAAGTATACGGATCCCTCGGTTGATTGGGATTTATATGAAATACTTTCCTAGACAGAAAGCCCAGAATACAGGTGTCACTCTTCCAGATTGCACGTGTCCTTTAACAATTAAACAAAGTCTAAAAACCTTAACGGGTGTAAAAAAAAATTTTATAGACCAAAGTCTAAGAATATGATTCAAGTTATGTTGATGATGACATGGAAGCAGGCATGAAGGATATGTGGTTTAGGATATGGGTAGGGATATTGTTTATTTAAGTTGTTATTTATATATACATATAAAACATGTAGCATATATCATATAGCATGTAGCACGTAGCATGTAAATCATGAAGCATGGCATAAGTGGGTATCCTAAAGTTATAGTCTAGGTCAAAGGTGTCTAATAACCTAATTCCCTATAACCAAGGCTCTGATACCAATCTGTCACACCCCAACCGACGGCGGAAACGTCCGTGAAGCGTGCAGACTGTTCATTGCTCATGGTTTGCTAAAGTTTGAATATTAAATAATTGTTTTCATTGCATTCAACAAGTTTAATCAAAACACAACCAATCCACAAAACACAAATGTAAATTACATAGAATAAACTGGTTTAATTGAATTCTAGGTCCAAAAATCCTATGTGTAGCATATCTTGATTACTTCAAATATTGGTACTTGAAACATGGTTAAAACAGAGTCAACTAAAAAGTTGGTGAGAATACATAGGTTTTATTGTGTGATAGCAAAATACGCGTTGTGTGCATACAGTTCAATACAACATGACAATTAAGGCAATTATGGAGAGAAACTATCGGGTGACCTATACAATCAAACCTTTGTAACTTGCACTCAAAATTTGTGTTGTCAGTAACAGTCACCCTACCTGGGTGGGTTTGTCAGACTCAATAGATCTACCACTGTTTACTGTCGGCTGATAGTTAATGATTGTACATGAAGAGCATAATAATTGGTCTACACACCTAGTACTCAAGCACAAAGCGCAAAATTGTATATGCATAGGATGGAACTGTATATGTGTATAATTGAAAACATGTAAATAGAACGCATGTTCCACCCCAAAAGTTTGTAAAACAGAGTAAAAGAGGGGCTATGTAACTCACGTGTTATGTAGCGTATAGATTGCACAAGCAAATGGGAAACGGCGGTGTGTTGTGGATTGCTAGGTTCGACCTATTGAACAATATATGATTACGTATTATTGAGTTGCGTTATTCGATGTCGGAAGCGGATTTGTTTAAGTTTAAGGTTTGTTTAAATATACTATTTATTTAATCAATAGTAATAGAATATACATTTATTTAAAATATGCGTTTAAATAAATAATATTTGTTAAAGACAAAACGTATGGAATATATTGTTGTTCATAAAAATAATTATATAAACTTGTAGTATTTTATTGATTTTAATTTAAAGAAAGATTAAGTAATCGATCTTTAATAAACAATACTTGGTTCTGGATATTTTATAAAATAATTTTTATAACATTAAAAAGTGATTAAAATATAAAATATATTAAATAAAAGACTCTGTTAAAGGATGAACACGACCGTGCTCGTATACGGCACGACCGTGCTCAGCTCGTACGCGACCGCGCTTGGTCGGTAACGCGCCCGTGGTTGGTCAGAAGTCACAACAAGAGTCTGTTCATAAGACACGACCGGGCCTTTCTCGGGCACGACTGTGCTTGGTCAGGCACGACCGCGCTCATAGGTTAGCGCGACCGTGTCTGGTCAATTTCAGAAGCAATTATTCTAGTTCTTGTAATAAAACTGATTAGAAATTTAGGGTTTTCATTGAGAGAGTGTTTGCGAATCCAACCATACTATTTAATTGGATTTATAACACGTCTAGCGTGTAGTTTGATTAAAACCATTTATTTATCAAAACTCAGATTCAATTCGGTAAAATCGTGTAATGCGGTTACGAATTAAGTTAGGGCTTTCGATTAGCTTGGAGAGACGATCCTAATGACCTATTACTAACCTGTGTTGAATGGGCAACCAGTGCAGACGGCTACGGTGAGACTTCGCGGCTTTTCTTGATCGACAGACGAGATAGGGACGATGTAATGATTGATTTAGGGTTTAAGGAGGCTTATATAAGTCGCGGGTAGGTATTGGATTAACTTAATTCGTTTGATTCTTGCCCCAATTACTTGATTCGGTTTAAAAAAGAAGTCGGTTTAGAATTTACGAGTATTCGGACGATTGCATGTGTATTTGGTCGGTTTTAGGCTTAATTGGTCGAGTAACTTCTTCTACAAGTCCCGCGGTTTCTAAAACTCGTTTGAATTCTATTTTTGGACACGATTTGAGTCGGTTTGACCTTTTCAGAGTCAAACTATAAAAGAGGCGCGACCGTGCTTAATGATAAGCACGACCGTGTTCGTAGCTTAAGCGCGACCGTGCTTGGGACTAAGCACGACCGTGCTTGTGCACTTTTTGATATTTACAAGAATGGTCCCTGTAGTTTTGTAGTCTTGATCTTGTTTTGAGTTTTGGTCAAGTTTGGTCCTCGAGGTTTGCAAGATGGTTTTAGTTAATATTGTAATATAATAAACGCGTGTATATTTGTTATTGCACATGAACAATGCATGTAAGGTTGGAATCGGAATCGTCTTTTATTGCACGCATAAAATAAATAAGAAAAATATGAAAATCAGAAAGGTTACATTCTTGAACTCAGTTCCGTTGTCACTCCTTATTCTTCTAACTTTCAGCTTGCAAAGAGATTCCAAGCTCAGGATCAAGTATTGAAGAATATCAGCAGTCTCATCTTTTGTACCTAAAAAATGCACTCAAGAAAAACGTGAGAAATCATCAGTTACAACTAGACAGAATGACTTACCTCCAATACTCCTGATACTTATGGGGCCAAACAGATCCATGTGTAATAGCTCCAAAGGGGTATCGATAGAGTTTTGGAGCTTGGGCTTGTGAGACTTCCGTTGCTGTTTGCCCTTTTTACAAGGCATACAGTCATCTGCAACGGTAAATCTCAGCTTGGGAACCTCGGTTACCAAACCGTTTCGGACAAGATGATTCATTTTACGATAAGAAATATGTCCGAGTTTCCTATGCCACAAGATGGAGTCAAGCTCTGTCGCTTTTGTAAGCAAACAAGTAGCAACTGATGAGATGGTTTTTGCCACGCTCATATCAATCTGATAAGTGTCGTTTGTTCTTGGTGCTCTCATCAGAATCCAGTCATCAGGAACTTTGAAACCGGGTTTGAGAATCAGACATTCTGACTTGTCAAACATCACTGAGTACTCCTTGTCACACATTTGTGAGACACTCAACAGGTTATGCTTCAGCTGCTCGCAGAAGTTGACATTGTCAAAGCTAACACAACCGTTCGAAACCACGCCTTGACACGTGATACTGCCGCCTTTTTCTCCGGCAAAGGCCACATAGCCGCCTCTAAATGGTTTAACGTCTTGAAGCAAGGCCATGTTTCCTGTCATGTGCCGGGAGCATCCACTATCTACATACCAGCGGTTAGAGATAGTACCCTTCGGACGTCCCTGCACAAGTAACAAAAGAATTAGTTTGATTTGGAGACCCAAGCCATTGTGGTCTTGGGTCGTCCATCCTTCTCAAAATAAACTACTTCTTTCAACTCACAGTCATGATGACTGTCCAAAATTGGTGAATCTTTGGAGGAATTAGGAATAGGAGATTGAGAATCTTTAACTTTCTTGTTCCAGGATCTCTTTTGAATCTTAACCAGAACAGGAGACTTTGGTTCAATCACAGCCGGTGAACTTGTGGAAGCTTCACCTGATTGAGCTTTAGTTAGCTGTTCCAGCTTTCTCAACCTCTTATTCCTTCTTCTTCTCTGTGGCTTAGAGAGTCTAGCCACAGGTTTCTCACCAGTGCGTGTACTACCAGATGTAGACACACGAGGTACAGCAGGTTGCTTTACCTTTCTTACAACAGATGGCTTGGCCTCAGATTTGATCTTTGGCTTAGCTATCGGTTGCACTGGTGGTTTCACCACATTTTGCTTTGGTCTGATAGGAGCTTTCACTACTGGCGACTTAGGGATAACAGCTGGTCGTGAAACAACATGCCGTTTCCCTGGGTTCGTAGAAGGACAGTTCACAACAATGTGACCTACCAAGCCACAGTGGAAGCAATTTCTCTTATCAACATAAGTTCTCATGTAAGGCTCTTTAGTTCTGGCTTTAGAAAACTCACCATTGTGAGAAGGAAGAGTTGGTTTATGAACAGAAGTTTGAACTTTTATAGTTTGATGTTTGGGGGTATAATACTTTTGCAAATTCTCTTTGTAACCCAGCCCATAATGAGATGAAAAAGCCTCTTTCTTAGCTTGGTTAATATTTTTAAAACCCCCGTAAAGCATTCCCTTAAGTTTATCATTTGTTTCAATGATATCAGGTTCAGTTAAAATGCAATTATCACTATTAGTGATAATGTTTTTCTGGACTTTCTGTTCAGTCAACAACTCCTCAGAAACTACTCCTTCAGGGCAAGTGTTAACCGACCCATCCTCAGAAGCAGTAACATACTCCTCACTAGATGTGGAGTTAGCCTTACTTGAGGATTCATCCTTTTTAGGGGAATCATCCTTATCAGAGGGCTCATCTAGACAAGTGAGATCAATGTCTATCAAGCTATTGACAAACTGCCCACTTATTGGTGGAGGAATGGCATTGGTACCAAGTCCTAGGCCATTCATTTTTCTCACCATGGATTCATAGTGTTCCACCACGAAGCGAGAGTTTTTCAATTTCTCGTTAGTGCATTTGAGCTGCAAGATCTCATTTTGCAGTTTTTTAATTTCATTGTTCTTCTTTTCCAAAGCCCTATACGCAATGTCCAAATGAACCTGTTGGTCGCTTATTTTTAAAGAATAGTCTTGTTTATCTTTCTGTAGCATTTCAACTGATTCTTTAAAACGTGATTCATTCGTTTTGTAATTTTTAGCTGCCAACTTTAGGGGTCCGATTATGTCTTGGAGATCAGAAATTTCATTTTTTAGCCCTAGACATTTAGAACAAGAAACAACAGAGAAAAGGTTAGAATCTACCTCAGATGATGAACTTTGTCCTTCTCCAATTGCCATGAGAGCAACAGAAGTGGTAGACTCCTTTTCATCAACTACAGAAGCTTCCTCTTCTTCAGATTCAGAAGATTCCTCTTCTTCAGCTTCCTTCCTCTCGGCCTCCTTCCTCTCGGCCTCCATCAGCTCCATGATTTCTGCCATGAGACCAACCTGTGCTTGAGCAATGATGGCGTCTTCTAGATGCACACCCCAATCAAAATTTTCGTCATTCTGTGCGACCAGTGCATTGGACTGATTACTTTGGGTATGATTGTGGTGACTTTGGTTGTTTTGGCCATGGCTGTTTCCCTGGCTAGGTCTGGTAAAACCAGAGGCCGGTGCTCTGTCCTTTTGACATTCACGAGCAAAGTGTCCATAGTTTTGACACTTGTAGCACTTGGCCTTGGATTTGTCAAATCCAACCTTGGCATTAGAATGCCCGCCAATATACTTTCTTCCTGTTCTGTTCAGGAAACGCTTGGCCCTCCTCAGTAACATGGCCATATTCCACTGAATATCCATGTCTTCAATATCATCAGGATCCACTTGATTGAAGTCCTCTTCAATAGTCTCAGGATCCGTTAGCTTTCCACCAATGAAATTCTCATATGCCAGCATGCAAGATGAGAATAGTGCTACATGATCTTCAGCTATCTTGGCAATAGCTGACTGGTTGGCTGAGCACGTATTCTAAGGAGTCTTTGAGTTTTGTTGATTTTGTTGATGAGATCCAAACCCTGATCCTGATGCATAACATGCATGACCATCACAACCATTAGAGTGGTCTTCTTCAATGGATTTCCCATTAAAGAGTGCAATCCCAGAGCCGGAATACATTGACGTGGAAGTCGTCCCGTGATACATGGAAGGGTCCTGTATCTGAGGTCTTCCAGAATTCTCCCTTTTTATAAGATTCATGTTATGAGCCTGAATCTTACCGACTGCTTCATCTACTGTCATCTCGTAGAACTTTGAACTTTCCCTCATCAGGGTTGTATACATCTCATATCTCGGTGGCAGAGCATCCAAAAACTTTTCCACCATTTCCTCTTCTGGATATTTAAGCTCAAACGATTTCAACTCCGTTTGTAGGTGATAGAATCTAGAGATAAGATCATCTAAAGATTCATTTTCTATAAATCTGAAGCACTCGTATTGCTTCCGGAGCAGATCCCTCTTGCTTTTCTTGATGTCACTATTTCCTTCGAATCTTTTCTGTAAAGCTTTCCAAAGATCCTTAGAAGATTCATATCCTCGGAAACTGTGGAACAAATCCCGAGTTAATGACATAGTGATTGAACCCAATGCCTTCTTCTCTCGATCATAAATTTTCTTTTCTTCTGCATCCAGCTTAGAGATAGGCTTAGGTACGTTTTCATCAAGATACAAGTGGGTGGGATGCTTATATCCCTCAAGAATAGGTATCCATAACGATGAATCGGTGTATGAAATATAGTGCTCAAAACGGGCTTTCCAATTGGAATAATCGTTTACATTGAGCAACTTGGGAGGTTTCTGTGGAGTACCGATTTCATTATCATAATTTAACATACTACTAAGGTTCTGAAGGTTTGACATGGTGAACACTTGGTCAAAAATCAGAAAAGTCAGTAGCTATTGCGCACTTAGGATTGGCCTTGCGCACTTATGAATGGTCTTGCGTATTTAATATTTGCCCTTGCGTACTTGTAAGTACGCAGGAGTAAATTGTTAAGTACGTAGGATAAGTCTTAAGTTCGCAGTTCAGTCTTGCGCACTTGTAAGTACGCAGGAGATAACTCTTGCGTATTTAGCAAGTTCGCAGAAAACTGTACTTTTTGCCAAAAATGGTAAGTACGCAGGACACCTTTTCAGCAACTCTCACCAAACTTTTCCGGTGACCTGAAACTCGCCGGAGTTGGTAAAAAATGGTCTGATGATCAATGCAATTGAGCCAAAGGGTCAGAAACAAGTTTCTAACCAACCTATGATGCTCAAAACACACAAATACACAACAAAAATCGGTTTTTGAGAGGTTTTTGCTTCTAAAAAAGTGCTCAAGAGCTACCCCTTTTTTATCACAAAAATCAACAAAATAACCTCTCTTTGCTTGTAAAACTCAGTAAAAACGTCTCCAAACTCACTTACAACACTCGAATTCAAGAGCAATGCTCTGATACCACTTGTAGGTCCCCCGGGTGTGGTGGATCGTCACATGCAAGTGGTCTACTAGTCGGACCGGGTGCGGAATACCCGTGACTAGGTGGAGAGTCTAACTGAACAAAGTAAACCGAACACAAGAGTCACAATAATCGTTCTTTGTATTATAAACACTCGACGGTTACAGAGAGAATACAAGCTGCGTACTTAGCAAAACTGAGTTCGTCTGAACAAATGGTTCTGCGTACTTAGCTTCTGTGAACCTATCCTATTTATACTGACCTGATGCCTGCGCACTTAGTAAGTGCGCAGGACCAATTACTCCTGCGTACTTAACAAGTACGCATAGGTCTTCCTGCGTACTTGCTAAGTACGCAGGAGCTTTCTCCTGTGCACATACAAGTGCGCACAACACTTGGAAGAAATCAACAACACATTATGTAAACGTAAATACAACTCGATAAACTATTACATAATGACTCTTACATACAAAGACAAAATACATACATTAGACATACAAACCTAGACTCTATCCAGAGTGTTGTCACAGGAAAGTGCATCAACATTATGGAATATGTTATAGGGATGTACAAATGCTATATGTACTTACTAGACTTTGTGACTTAGACATGTGTAGTTGTATGACATTTACTTATGCAATTATTTGAGATTACGTGTTGCTAATTATGACATGAACATAAGCAAGCCTTGTTACTTATTATATGACACTTACTTATACAATTACTTGAAACATGTGTGTTATGTCATAAGGTGTTACTTATGTGTTACATGTACATGTTTTCACCATATGTCACCAATGGGTCGTGGTGTCACACTTGGTCAAGGTTGGTCAACATTGGTCAAACTTAGTCAAACTTGGTCAACTTTGGTCAAACCTTTTCAAAACGTCAATGTAACCTTTCAACATTGAGTCGTTTGGATGAATGTTGTTACATAAACCACGTTTACCTTTCATAGACCTTATATCCTTAATGTTTCTAGGTCTTGGATGGGTCAGTCGTTCAGACTTTGCTAGGTTTATCGTATTGCTTTTCATATCATTTCACCTTATTCCCAGGTGAGTTTTCACGACCCCGCTTTACTTACTTTTCCTTTTGGGGGAGATACATGCTAAAACCATTTTTCTTTCTTAATCGTATGACGTTACTTTGATTTCTATGTAATATATATAAAAAAGTGGGTGCATTTTCTGCACGTAAAGTCCTCTCAGAATCGAACCGTTAATTATTTCCCAAGCGAGGTAATCATGAATAGTACTATTAGGTTTAACAAACCCCAGCCGGCTTAGTCGCGCTAACTCTGACCAGGAGTGAAATGGGTGCATCATTGACCTAATCCACTGCGTGCTGGGCACGTAAGAGGCAAAACTCTAGTTTCTGCATTCCTTCGTTGAGCTTCGGTTTTGGTGATTGCTTATATAATTAATGTTTATTGTCTGTGTTGGATATTAGATGTCCGATCATCGATAATATCAACTTTACTATCGAGGTCCAATTCGAAGGGTTACACTTTGGGCAAAGAACAAAATATATCATTTAATTGTTAAACGTTATTACACTAAACAAGAATTAAGAATTCGGTGGATTAAATATCTAGAGAGATATTTATTCGGTACGTCGTATTTAATTATTTAGAATAATTAAATCTAACGAGAGGCGGGATGTGATGTTATGTATATATTAGTGTAGTATATATTGACAGGTTTTTATATTTAATAGTTAAATATAAAACCGGTTTGGTTAGCGCAAAATACTTTATTAATTAGTGTAATTATAAACTATAAGGACTAGAACTGATTAAAGGTTATTCAGTTAATAATTAAAGGTTAATTGTTCAGGGTTTTAAATGTAATTAGATTTACTATAAATATAACATTATGCTAAAACCCTAATCCTGGTTCTAGCCACCTCCAAACTTACGTAAGAAGGAAGAAAACCGGGCACCCGATTTTGCGACCCAACTGACCGGCCGTCACCTGCCGCCGCGTGCGCTACCACCTCCACCACCGTGACCGGCCGCCGCTGCCCCTTGTCGCGCAACCTCACCGAAGCCGGCCCTTGCTGTCGCCGTGACCTCCTCCGCGAGCCGAACCGAAAGAGAACTGTGAGCCGGTTTTTTCGACTAGAGGTGTTTCGTGTAACGTGTTCGTGTGACGAGCTCGTTGTTGTCATCTAGCGTGACGTTCTTTGTACCCGGGTGTTTCAATATGGTTTATTCGTCAAAGGTATAAAACCCTAAACACCTTATGGTTGTGTTTTATTTATTTATTTATTATTGTCTAAACGCTGTGTAATCGGATTACTGTATGGAATCCAGATCTGATCTGTTAATGGTATTGTTAAATCGCTTCATGTAAAATATATCTGATTTATTTATTTAAAAGATTTAAATAATTATTTGTTTTAAAAAGTTAAAACTGGTACCTTGATTCCCAACAGTCTGATCAACAATCGAATCACTAATATACATGCATACTGTTACATTGTTTTCATTTATGTTACTGTTACTTCAACCTGTGAACTCACCAAACTTGTGTTGACACTTTTAAGCATGTTTATCTCCAGTCGCTAAGCATTCACACATGGAATATGATTGCATGTCTGGAGTCTCATTTCATGTTTTCATTAGAAGCTTAGGTTTATGGGAACCTAAATGTTTATGCTTCTTTATTTTTATATAATTACTGTTGCTTCCGCGCTTTATATTCTTCATTTTCAAACTCTATAGTACTTATTATTTTTGTATGATGTTCAAACGAAATGTCTTTTCCAAAACCATGTAGAGGTTGTTCGAAATGAAGAGTACCGTTGATCCTTGACAGTAACAACCCGCTGGTACACGTTGTGGAATTTCAAGGTGTGACAAATCGGTCTTCACTTGTGACCGTTAGAAGGGCTTCAACGCATGTTTTCCTTAGCCAATCTCCGACTTCTATGGGTGGACTAAGTCCTTTGTTGAATCCTTGCGAAAACAAGTCAAAGGCAAAGAGAAATAGTTGATTAGTACCATACACGTTCGGGATACTAAACTTATTTGAGATCCGGGATCCTGAGTCATAAAATCGACCTGCCAAATTTGACAACTAGAGATGCTTCATCGATAAATGTAATTTAAAAAAAAGTCGTTATCGGACACGACTTGATGAGGCTCGTGAATTTAGGTAGTGACATCATGCTTAGGTGTTTATAATCATTCCTTATAATCTCCTTTTCCCATCTTCATCTTCATAGTTTCTCATCCTAACCATAGCAGAGCTTTCTTCAAGAGGTATTATTTCTAGATTCCAACTAGTTTTTATTTTATTTTTGGTCATGGCTAAAAAAATCAACTCAATCTCAATCTTCCTCTGCCAACGATCCCCTCGACGATTTCTTTGATTAGAAACTTCTCGGGCATCCAGATCAGGAACACTGTACATTTTACGATCATGAAATCGAGCTCTTGAAAGCTAGTGAAACGTTCCCTAAAGATACGATTTTTAGAGGTTTCGACGCTAGGGTCAGGTCTAATTTTGTTTCCAGAACTTGGGTATGTTTTCCTTTTTTTCCCTTTCACTCTCGGTTTATCTTACCTGTTTCCATCCTTGATTTCTGAGTTCTTCGAACTCACTGGTCTTAGATAATCACAGATCATGTCGATGGTTTGGAGGACTCTGAACACCCTGGAGCATCTGATTCAAACCCATGCCATCGACTTCAATATTTCTGAGTTGGCTAGCGTCTATAATATTAGAACACGTGGTTCATCTCTTTTTCTTTTCCAAGTTAAATATGGTAAAGCACATTTGATGCTAAAAGCTACCAAAAATGATAATGATTGGAAAGGGAAAATTTTCTTTGTGAAGCGCAGTTCTATCCCTGGTGGGGATCATCTGCCTCTTCAGTGGGTCAAAAAGGGTAGGATCTACTCTATAGGATTCTTGAGCATTCCGATATTTCCAAGATTAACCTGAATAATAATTATTTTTGTGTAGCTCAGAAGTTTTCCGAGATAGCACCTACAAAGTCAAGAGGGTGAAGTGTTTTCTGGAACTACCTGTTGAAGAGAGGACATTTTGATTTACAGTCCCAATTGCCGAGTGACGCATTCATACTAAGCATTTAGAAAATGAAATGTCTAGCGCTAAGTAACTTTTTCTTATTTTTTCTTAGCATACGTGATCCTGACGTTTTAAACTTTTGCAGGTATTTACAAATCAAGTTCTAGATTCGTTCTTGCCAATATTGACAGCTTGATCTCTGGGGGAGGCACAATAATCAAGCAAGAGAAGCCTACTCCTGTGGTCCCTAGGTCCTCTTCCCATGTTCTCTGCTCCAAAGCATCTGGGAGCAAGAAGGGGAAGAATACCAATCTGGTAGAGTTTGAATCATCTGAAGAGATAGATTTCCATGAATTGAACAAGAAGGTAAGTAGATTCTAACCCTCCTTTGTCGCTCTGCACCATCGCACCACCTTTGGGTGTTCCTCGGCCACCTACTACCACCGGTAGCTGTTGGCGTAAGTGCCTACGGCCATCACCGCTCGTCCTACTACCCTTGTCTCCTTCTCCGACCACAACACACGCAAATCAAACCCTAGTCTTCCTTGTAATACCGAAACGAGATGTGGCGGTCTAATGGCGTGCGTAGGGCTGCAATATCAGTAGAGTGGTGAGCCGGTGGCGTAACATATGTGAACGACGGGGGCGCGGTGGCTCGATGCGGGGGTTGCACGGTCAAGTAGGGTTTGTCGACGCGGAGGACAAGGGCGACGAGGGGAATGGTCACCGAGGGAGTACACGGTAGTGGCACATGGAAGTGACTCAAGGTATTTGCAATTGGTTGGAGGTGCAGGATGGAGCAAAATGAAGACGTCGAGGATGGCGGGCTATGGGTGGATTCATATGAGTGTGCATGCACGCATGCGTGCATGGGAGGAGAACGGCTCGCGTACACGTGTAGCTGTGGGGGCTAGGGTTTCTGCATGGCCAGGTGTACGTACATGCATGGGACGAAAGTCGGTTTGAGCATTAGAGTTTTAAGCGGATCAAGGACGACCCAAGTCGTGTAAACATGTTAAATTCAGGTTTCGTGGAGAACGGCTGACTAGCGTCACGAGTTTATTATATTGTTATACGTTATTCGACGTATGTTTAGAACGTGTCTAATCATGTGATCATACGTTTGATAGGTTCGGGTTTCGATCGTGACCAGCGAAGTGCATAGCAAGGGTTTGGATTTGCTTCTTAACCTTTCTAAATCCCCTCTTTAAATGTTTTTAATGTTTTTGGGGCTATCGTACACGCTTATGTTTCAATCTTAACCTATTAAACGTGTTAAGAGTTTCAGACTCTAATCCAACTTATTTATGAATTTAAACGAGTATTAAGGAGTCGTAGGGTCTATGGTGTGTCCATAGGGATGTGCTAGCTAGAGATATGAGTTATGAAAATGGGACATGTTAAGGGTCGATCGGGTAGAGTCGGGCCTCAAGCTAAATGCTTATGATTTCATGTGGGGTATATGTATTGTTCTAGTGCTATGTGTGAGGTGCAGGTGTCGTTAACGAGTCGTATAAGTATAGTGTGATATTATATGCATTATTTGTGTTGCGTGTTTTGTGTCGTTGTCCTTGTGGCACGGTTGGTGATGTGTTTGCGTAGTCATTCTTATGACGCGGCAAACGGGATTTGTGAAGGACGAGGTCCTTCGGGAAGTCATCAACGGCGACAATACCTAGCAGGTTAATGATGAGTTCGGGGTGTGTTGAATGCCCTAGCGAGGGTACACTGATGAGGTATGTGTTTGTATGTATGTATATATGTTTTAAATTGCGTACATGTGTTGAGTTATATTCATTATGCGTGTAATAATATTAATGCGACGTGTAGATGATATTTATGAAGCGAGTAGAGTTAGATTGACCGTTGTGTCTGGATGTTGCTGTGGTGTTTACAACTGTCGTGTCAGTTGATTTGTAAGAGACTTGGTCAAGGATGAGTAGTCGATGTCTAGGGATTTCTTGTGTTAACCAAGTTTTGAGTTAATACGTGTACTAGAGTATGAGTTGTTAGTGTAGTAAGTTCGATCTATGTCGATGAGACAGCGGGATTATTATTATTATCGGATGAGTCTTGGGTGGTGAACTGTTATGGGATATCGTGTGATAACAGGGGTTATCTATTTGCTAATGAATTGTGAAACTATTTTATAAGGACCGAGGTCTTCAGTAAAGTTTAAATAACTTTTGTGACGAGTTGGCTTTTAATTAAATTAAACTATTAGAACTCACTCAGCGAAGCTGACTTTGTGTGTACGATAGATTGTTTTGCAGGTAAGTGTTGCGCTGACATGTCTTGGTTTGGGAGCGGTATTACTCGGATTGGTGTGTAGACATTTGTGTAATTCATGACGATAACGATGTTATACAATATTTATATATTTTTGAAAGACTTCCACTGTAACTTGATTAATAATAGTTATATTTAAAAGAGGATGACCCGTTATGAGAACCAACTATAGGATACATGGGTCAGGGTCTTACAGATGGAGTAAGTGGAAGTGCATGGTGTGAAAACAAAGAATGACTTCATTTGAAAGGTTAAAGAAATAGTTAAAAATAAGTGCTCCAATCACACTATGTTTTATTATATACATTTTGCTTTGTTTGATAATGAGATGCCCTTTTAAATTTTGGGTTATTGGATTTTAATAATCCCACCTTTTACCAATTGGCCAATAATAATCCCAACTGAGAATATTCTTACCACTAGTCCCTACTTTCAAACTATTTTGTTACATTGGACTTCCCGTTAAAAAAACTTAACGCCGTTAGATTTTATATGGCGTGGACATCTGCAAACTGCCGGAAAGTCGAGCCAAGCTAGCAGTGGTCTCGTGGTGGGTTTTGAAATTGGCTTTGGTGGTGTTTAACTAGTCTCGTTGGTCAGGCAAGTCCAAACAGAGATAACGGTAGTGTTTAACGAGACCAGTTAAACACCACCAGAGCCAATTCAAAACCCACCACGAGACCACTGCTAGCTTGGCTCGACTTTCCTGTGGTTTGCAGATGTCCACGCCATATAAAATCTAACGGCGTTAAGTTTTTTTAACGGGAAGTCCAATGTAACAAAATAGTTTGAAAGTAGGGACTAGTGGTAAGAATATTCTCAGTTGGGATTATTATTGGCCAATTGGTAAAAGGTGGGATTATTAAAATCCAATAACCCTTAAATTTTTATAGTCATGAACAAAGGTACTTGGTTGTTGGGTGGTAGATACAACAATGATCTTTGGGGAGGGGAATTGTCACCAGCATCGTGGATTGATGATATTACACCCCATCATCCTGTAAGAAACACCGCATATAATTTAATTATAAATTTATACACTTATTTTGGCATAAGTTTTTCGATCATGGATTCCCTGATATGCAGGCATGGCTTTCAAGGATGGATGGTCACATGGGTTTGTCTAACTCTTTGGCTCTAAGAAAAATGCTCCCAAAATTTACCAATCCATTGGACCCGTTATGGCTTGCTGTTTTTTCCTAAAGGAACTGATTGTTGCACTTAATTCAATCAATATAATGACTGATTGCTAATTTGATCCATCACTTTGAAATTGAAATGAGCTCCATATGGATGTATGCTTTTCATCTTTTGATATTTTTTTGATCTATGTGTATAAGAGTCTACTATTTTGCAGAATTAACAGATCGATTAATGAATCCCCTTAAATTAGAAGGTGCATTCATCAAATGAAGTACCATCCAGCTTGGCTTTGTATGTTCTTATTTTATTGCAAATATGGTGTCACACCGTATTCTTAATAATATGACTGTTATTCATTTTAGGAATTAATGTAAAGATAAGTGCACTAAAACAAAGAACGTGTTAGTTAAGTTTTATGCACCCTGGTAAGTCTCTAGATTTCTTAATTAGTATCCGTTCCTGCCAGTTATTTGATAACTGGTATATATTTGTGCTCATTCAGTATCTTCTCTCATATTGCATGTGGGGTTATTGCTAATTTGATTTTAGTGCTAATTATGATCTGGATTTTACGAATATGGTTTTCTTTTATTTCTGTGTTTGTTTCAGACCTATGAAAGTCTTGCAACTGCATTTAAAAACGAGGATGGTATCATCACCAATCTTTATGCTCAAAAATAGAAAGTCTTAAAGAAAGGTAAGATGCATATGGTAATGTTACCTTCCTAATGATCATGTTTATGCTGCTAATATGTCTTTTTGTACTTAATATAAAGTGGTTTAAATTTATGAACGGTGCATGCAGGTATGCTATTGCAATATCCTTTTTCTACCTTGAGTTGAAAGTTAATTTTGGGAGTTTTATGTAGAATTTTCTTGCGTTAATTTCGGATTTCAACGGTTTTGAATGATACATGCCTGTTTTTTGTTTGAAATTTTTTTGCACAAACTAATAACTTCTGATCAATTAGATAACATAACAGTTAATTGGAACCCTAAATCGATATGTGGGTGATTTAAGGGTTGGATTTACTTTTGCTATATTTTCCTTGAGTTTGTTCAATTTGATGTCTTGTAGCTTGTTTGGTTGACTTCGGTCTAATTTTGATCGAGTGTGGAATGGGTTAGTTTTGAATTTGGAAATGGATAAAGAATTGATTATATGAACTGTTGGAAGTGGATTACCATATAATTTTTTGGAGATGAAAATTGACAACATCTATGCTTGTATGGATTAGAAAGCATTATGTTTGAAAATTAGAAAAATTATAGAATGATATAAGGTTGAACCTTCACTGTTAATATATGAAAGTAATTATAGAATTCTTTGTTTGTAAGAACTATAAGGTTGAACCTTCACTGTTCAGTTTGGTGCAGGCATGGTGGGGATGACAACAACAAAGACCATATGTAACTTCAATACACCAGAGATGTGTAGCCTGTTGGAGATTCCAATGAATATCTTTCTTAATATTCAAGAAATCTGTTTGATAAAGAACAAAAGTTCATGTTTCAGGTTTTAAAGATTTATTAACGTGCTTCATTAACTCGAGTGGATATCTGCTTTGCTATTCATTTTGAAGGCAAGGGATATGAGTAGCATGAAAACAAGTGTTTTGTGTTATTTAATACTAACATTGTAATGTAAGATGCAATGTTTTCATAGTTTGCATAAATGAAAGATCAGGTGCGGTGTGTGTACATGTCTTGATGCATAGAGTACAAATTGTTAATACATGATTCATGATTGCTACCTTAGATTTTTTTTTTGAACGACAACACCTAGATATTCATATAATATAATATTAGTATTTACTAACTATTTAATATTCACATATCCAACCCCGTGTAATACACGGGTTTTAACCTAGTATGTATATATATATATATATAGGAAGGTTCCACTAAAAAGTGGTTTTTCGCTAAAAAATGGGGCGTTGGAACCGTCTCATCGAACCCTGGAATGAGCTCAATCAGAGTTCGTTTGTTATCGAATCTTAAGGCCTTTGTCATTTCTTAGGTTTTTAGCGAAATATCACTTATTATTTGAATCTCCCTATATATATATATATAGGGTTGAATTTATGAAAAACTCATTTTCATGAGAAAACCAAAAAACTTCTCATTACTGTATATGTGTAGTATCATCCCAAAAACCTAACCCTCATCCAAAAACCTAAACCCTCCACCCCACCCCACCTCACCCACCCCCTACCCTCAAAAAATCTAACCTAAAAGCTAAACTAAACCTTAAAGCTAAACCGACTATTTTTTCGAGTATTTTTTTTTGAACGAAGACGACGTAGGAAACATGATCTCCGAACCACTTTTTTAGTTTTTGATTTATATTTTGAGTTATGATTTTTTTTATTATTATCTTTTTACCTTTAATGAGGAGTTTTTGGTTTTCTCATGAACAATGAGTTTTCTCATGAACCTTCCCCTGTATATATATATATATATATATATATATATATATATATATATATATATATATATATATATATATATACACATATATATAAGGTGGAGTTCATTAGAAAAATAACATTTAGGGAGAGAACTAGAGAACTTCTCATTAACGGCAAAAAAAATAAAATAAAAAAAGCATAACTCAAAATATAAATCAAAAACTAAAAATGTGGTTCGGAGACCTTGTTTCCCACGTCGTCCTCGTTAAAAAAAATCCGAAAAAATAGTCGTTTTAGCTTTAGGGTTTAGTTTAGCTTTTAGGTTGATCATCCATTTGAATGGATGAGATTGCTTCTTAGCCTTCTTATCCAAATTATACTTCTTAGGGGAACCATCCCCTATATACACATATATATAGGGGAAGTATTAAATACAAAGTGATTATAGCGTGTGAAGCGTCCAAAGTATTTTGAAGCATTGATCTAGAAAATCAATGGTTAATATCAAAGCTGTTTGTTTTATGCGTGAAAAGATTCTAAAAAGGGTAAAATTGGAATAGCCTAACTTTGTTGACTTTTTACAAGTTCACCCTTTTTTTAAAAAACAAGCATAAATTTTTTATACGACATTATTTTTTTTTAATTACGTCATAAAACCGAGTATTTTATTCTCTTTAATTTGAGTACACTTTTTCTATACCTTTTTTTATAAAAGAAATCGACTTTTTTTTTAAAAAAATGTTGATGTGCTGATAGTGATTACGTGATTGCGTGATTATGCGATTAATTTATGAAAATGTGTTATTACACAACATGCGTGATTACGTGATTATACAACTATTTTGACGTGCTGAGAGTGATTACGTGATTATACAAATGTTGATGCGTTATTATTACGCGGACGCATTTACCCCTCTCCCACTGAACACGCGTCGCATGCTGGTGACTTCGTACGCTAAAATCACTTTGTACAATAACCGACACGCGCGCGCGCGCGCACACACACACACACACACACACACACACACACATATATATATATATATATATATAGGGGAGGGATATTTTAAGAAGGCTAAAAAGTGTAAAAAGTATTTTAAACCCCCCACCCCCTCCTCAAAAGCTTAAACCCCCCCACCCCCCCCCCCCCCAAAAAAAAAGCTTAAACCCCCCCACCCCGTAAAAAGCTTAAAACCCCCACCCCAACCCCCCACCCCACCCCAAAAAACCTAAAACCCCCAACCCCCAAAAACCTAAATCCTAACAAAAAAACCCTAAAAAGCCACAAAAGTTGTCTAAAAACACCACCCCCCCCCCAAAAGCCTAAACCTCCAACCCAACCCCCCAAAAACCTAACCCTCACCCCACCCAAAAAAACCTAAAACCCACACCCCCAAAAGCCTAAATACTAAAAGCTAAACCCCGAAGGCTAAACCCTAAGGCAAAAACTACACCCTAAAATCTAAACTCTAAAAGCTAAACCCTACAAGCTAAGATCGTAGAGTTCGATGAGACGGTTCCAACGCCGTTGAAATGAGTAAAATCGGAGTTTGTATGAGCCGGTTATGAGCGTTTTAAACGACTTTTTACACTTTTTTGACTTTTTAGCGGATCCCTATACACCACTGATAACAGATTACATAATCATAGAAACAGACGGATGCTAAGAAGGATGGGAAGCAGTTCTCCTTTGCAAACCAAATGTTCACAGCCATAAAAAAGAAGAAAAAATATGCTCTTACCATAGTGGAAGTTTTAAAACTGGATCCACTTGGACTAGCCTAGATTTTGAAATACATGCCTTGATAAACGCTTTAGAAAAATTCAAGATATTTTTACATAAAGATTTTACAGTCAGAACAGACTGTGAAGCTATAGTAAAATTTATTAAAAATGATCAAAGTAAGAAGACAAATAGGACAAGATGGGTAAATTTACAAAATATAATACAAGGTAGTGGGTACACTATACAGTTTGAACACATTAAAGGAAAAGACAACGGGATAACTGATTTATTATCTCGTAACATTAACAAACTTCTCTATTCAGATAGATAAGAAACAAAAAGGCAAGGAGAAGATGGTTGTCAGACCATTACAGTTTAAACAGAATCCTCCCCCTATGAGCATATCTTCCAACGAAGATGAAGAAACAACTGAAAAGCTTATGAGTCAAGCTTTCCAAGCTGAAAAAATATACATTGCTAGACAAACAGCTTCACTACAAACTACACCAGTTATACAAAATACTAGAAAGCTTCCTCCGTATTTCCTTAAAACTGCACAACCCTCTCAAATCCCACAAAATACACAAAGTCCAGACACTTTTATCCAAAACATGCTTTACAAAAAATCAGCCTACAAACAAATCCAAAAACAGACATTCCCTCATAAACCTACCATCTCTTTCGGCTCCTATGCTTTACAAACCTGCCAAGATACACACATGAAGTTTCGTCCCAATAATGGGATAAAACTTACAGAAAAACAGCAGTGTTTAATGGATAATCTATGACATATACAAACTATGCCCCATGCCTCCTCTTTCAAAGTTCAGGTGTTAAACGCGCTAAGTATTTACTTTAGCGAACAGGGAGTTAAATGCCCTGAAAAACAAATTCAGCTTCCTCAAAAATTTACACACTATATAATCTTTCGAGGAACAAAAATTGGTATTTTTAATAAATGGGAAACGGTTGCAAAGTTTATACAGTGTCCCGCCCCAATCTATAAAGGTTACCATAGCTTCTCTGAAGCATTAGACACAGCCAGAAATCATTTTGGTATAGACAGTTTCTTCATTGAACCAGAAGAGGTTCAAACCTTTTCATAAGTTATAAAGACGAGTTAAGAACAAATTATAAAGACTCAAGAAGAAACGATTTCTAATTTACAAAGACAACTTATACAACAGGGTAAAAATACACAGAATATACAAAGTCTCATTGAAAACAATATGCTAAAGCAGAAAGTCGAAATCCTAGAAGCCAAAAACCAGTTACTTTTACAAAGGCTCGATAAAAAAGAAAACAGTTTCAGGAGCTATGACTCATTTAAAGCCAGAATGCTAGACACACACTGGAAAACCTGCCTTCAAACGGTGTTCGATCAGTTTCCAGAGTTTGAACAAATCATCTCCCAAAAAAATAATACAGATTTTCCGATGGTGTTGTATGAATTACAACTCAGGCTCATGACCATTGCCCTTAATGAAGAAAAGTACAAAGGGGTAAGGGTTATCGAAAGAACAGATGATGACGGAGAAGGAACGTGCCTATTACTTCTTCAAATAAACCTAAAAGATACAAACATGCCAAACGATCTGATCCTACAATTCTACCACAACGGCATGATTGATTACATAGAGCTGGAGCTAAATCCAAAGACAGAAGGCATCATAAATCTCTTCGGAGAAAAGTTCGTCATGACCACAGGAAACATATCTACACATATCGCCCCTCCTTACATCGGTTGCAAAGTCTTTTCTTCCTTCCCGTTTGCAAACGATCACACCTACAAACTAGCCAGAAAGAGAATATTCATTAGCCACAAGCTCTCTGGCAAATATTACCTAAAAAATTTAGCCATACAAACAGAAATACAGTTCTCAGATCTATACTGGGTTGACAACCTCGCTAGCCTTGCTTCAAACAACCCAGAAAAACCCAAAAAAGACACCTTACAATTCATCACCCAAAACCAGAAAACACCTAAATTACCATCAAGCTTCCATTGGGAATGCTATCACCTTTTAGCCGAAGGTGATATACAGATTTGGAGCCTCAAAAACTGGAATATGCTCCTACCATTCATAGGAGAGGGAGAATCTCTCCAGTTACAACACATACTGGATTTAGAAGATTATTATCTAAACCCAAATGATTTCAGCGACCCAGACTCTCCACCATCAATCCCGGACACTCATAGAGAGTTCTGAAAATAGAAAGATACAAATTTTCTCAACAAACGTAAGCAATGACGTCTACAAAGATTCTGCCGACAGTCTATAAAGTTTCAACGACAGACCTCTGAAGATAAAAGAAAAAGTTTTCTGTCGTTTTTCTACTTTAATTATTTACCGTTCTTTTAGATAGTGCGATCTGTGCACTCTTTTATTTTTTGTCTGATTATCAGTTAGTGCTTTCTTTCTGGGACACTGTATAAACTTTGCAACCGTTTCTCATTTATCAAAAATACCAATTTTTGTTCCTCGAAAGATTATATAGTGTGTAAATTTTTGAGGAAGCTGAATTTGTTTTTCAGGGCATTTGACTCCCTGTTCGCTAAAGTAAATACTTAGCGCGTTTAACACCTGAACTTTGAAAGAGGAGGCATGGGGCATAGTTTATATATGCCATAGATTATCTATTAAACGCTGCTGTTTTTCTGTAAAATTTATCCCATTATTGGGACGAAACTTCATGTGTGTATCTTGGCAGGTTTGTAAAGCATAGGAGCCGAAAGAGATGGTAGGTTTATGAGGGAATGTCTGTTTTTGGATTTGTTTATAGGCTGATTTTTTGTAAAGCATGTTTTGGATAAAATTGTCTGGGCTTTGTGTATTTTGTGGGATTTGAGAGGGTTGTGCAGTTTTAAGGAAATACGGAGGAAGCTTTCTAGTATTTTGTATAGCTGGTGTAGTTTGTAGTGAAGCCGTTTGTCTAGCATTGTATATTTTTTCGGCTTGAAAAGCTTGACTCATAAGCTTTTCTGTTGTTTCTTCATCGCCGTTGGACGAGATGCTCATAGGGGAAGGATTCTGTTTAAACTGTAATGGTCTGACGACCATCTTCTCCTTGCCTTTTTGTTTCTTATCCATCTGAATAGAGAAGTTTGTTAATGCTACGAGATAATAAATCAGCTATCCCGTTGTCTTTTCCTTTAATGTGTTCAAACTGTATAGTGTACCCACTACCTTGTATTATATTTTATAAATTTACCCATCTTGTCCTGTTTGTCTTCTTACTTTGATCATTTTTAATAAATTTTACTATAGCTTCACAGTCTGTTCTGACTGTAAAATCTTTATGTAAAAATATCTTGAATTTTTCTAAAGCGTTTATCAAGGCATGTATTTCAAAATCTAGGCTAGTCCAAGTGGATCCAGTTTTAAAACTTCCACTATAGTAAGAGCATATTTTTTCTTCTTTTTTATGGCTGTGAACATTTGGTTTGCAAAGGAGAACTGCTCCCCATCCTTCTTTGCATCCGTCTGTTTCTATGATTATGTAATCTGTTATCAGTGGTAGCTCTAAGGGTTTAATTTCTTTAACCCTTTCTTTTATTCTTTTTACTAAGATAACATCTTCTTGGTTAAAATTTCTTTGTCCGTTTTTGGTAGTTTTGCTGTATAGCGGACGTACTAGTTTTGAAAGGTTTGGAATAAATTTTCGAGCATAGTTTACTAAACCTAAAAATGCTTGTATTTGTTTTAAATTGGTGAGTTTTTCTGGAAAATCTAAAATTTTTGTAGAATTATGTTTTTGTAATTCTATTTTTCCATCTCCAATTTCTAGTCCTAAGAATGAAAATTTTCTTTTGAATAATTCCATCTTTTTCTTAGATACTACTATCCCATTCTTTTTTATCTCTTCAAATACTTGTTGAAGATGTGTTTCATGTTCCTGGACTGTTTTGTTTGCTTCTAGTATGTCATCAATATATACTAGGCAAAATTTGTATTTGAGAAATAAACTGTTAATGAATCTTTGAAATATTGAAGGAGCGTTTTTTAGCCCGAAGCTAAGGACATTCCATTCATATAACCCTTCACAGCATGAGAAGGCTGTCCATTTTTTAAAATCTTCTTCTAAATGAAGTTGATTAAAACCTATCTGCCATATTTGCATAAAAGATATTCATAACATAGAACCACCTAGCACTAGCCAAAACACAAGTAAAAATACAAACTAATACGATGAAATGTTCGAAAAATTAGAATTGGCTATAGAAGTAAACAAATTAAAAATAGAGATTATGAATAAAAAAATAAACAGACTTGAAGATTTCATAGAAAAGAAAAAACAAGCATTAGAATTTCCAGGGGTTGACAACCTCGCTAGCCTTGCTTCAAACAACCTAGAAAAACCCAAAAAAGACACCTTACAATCCATCACCCAAAACCAGAAGACACCTAAATTACCATCAAGCTTCCATTGGGAATGCTATCACCTTTTAGCTGAAGGTCTGATATACAGATTTGGAGCCTCAAAAACTGGAATATGCTCTTACCATTCATAGGAGAGGGAGAATCTCTCCAGTTACAACACATACTGGATTTAGAAGATTATTATCTAAACCCAGATGATTTCAGCGACCCAGACTCTCCACCATCAATCCCGGACACTCAAAGAGAGTTCTGAAAACAGAAAGATACAAATTTTCTCAACAAACGTAAGCAATGACGTCTACAAAGATTCTGCCGACAGTCTATAAAGCTTCAACGACAGACCTCTGAAGATAAAAGAAAAAGTTTTCTGTCGTTTTTCTACTTTAATTATTTACCGTTCTTTTAGATAGTGCGATCTGTGCACTCTTTTATTTTTTGTCTGATTATCAGTTAGTGCTTTCTTTCTGCATTATTGTTTTAGCTTAGTGCGCTTAAGTGCGCCTTTTTAGATTCTTTCTTCTGTCTATATAATGGCTTGAAGAATTCTTTTATAGACACACGAACGAAAATATTAAGAAGAATTTTCTCTCCTTCATGAGTACTTAAACTCTTAGCTTATAATTTCTTCTTACAAAAACCTTACTCTTTTACAGTTTTCTCCAAAGTTCTTCATACTATATCCCAAGTATAAAAAAAAACTCTGTCAATATCGCTTCTACCCGCTGCAAATACTACTCATCTTCCACTACTTCTTACTCTGCGAAAACACTGTAAGTTTAATTTATGTTGTTTTATGACAAAACTCTGATGCCCCAACCTATTTTGGTATCAGAGCAAAAGCTTTTCTAATATCTAAAAGACTAAGACAGGTCCATGTTAGGCAGCTGGTATGCTTAAGCCCTATTTATATGGAAACCCGCTTAGGTGAAGATTAGGGAAAGAGTTTGCTTTGAAATATTAAACTAGTTTAAAGAAATCAAAGATTTGTGTCTCTTGTTTATGCTTTACTTATGCTTTACTTGTTAATTATTTACAAAAAAAAAATTGGGATATAGAAAAATATTTTAAGAGAAAAAACTAAAAGATAAGATTTTTTAGAAGAAATCAGATTTTTTAACCAAAAATTATTGAATCTTCAAAAACATTCAAAAAACTTGATTTTCTAAAAATCGAATTTTTTGATAAAAGTGATCAAAAGGTTATAAATAATAGTTATTATAATCATATTTGTAGATTTAAAGAATTATATACACACAGTCTTCACACAGACAATACACACCTTAATAGTATTACAGACTTAATTATAAATTTAGGGTTCAGTTTACAAAAAGAATCTTTTAATAATAAACATTTTTTTGGTTAAAATATTCTTAATAATAGACATTTTTTTCTAATATATAATTTTTATTATTAAAAGATTCTTTTTGTAAACTGAACCCTAAATTTATAATTAAGTCTGTAATACTATTAAGGTGTGTATTATCTGTGTGAAGACTGTGTGTATGTAATTCTTTAAATATACAAATATGATTATAATAACTATTATTTATAACCTTTTGATCACTTTTATCGAAAAACTCGAGGTTTAGAAAATCAAGTTTTTTGAATGTTTTTGAAGATTCAATAATTTTTGGTTAAAAAATCTGATTTCTTCTAAAAAATCTTATCTTTTAGTTTTTTCTCTTAAAATATTTTTCTATATCCCAAATTTTTTTTTTAAAATAATTAACAAGTAAAGCATAAGTAAAGCATAAACAAGAGACACAAATATTTGATTTCTTTAAACTAGTTTAGTATTTCAAAGCAAACTCTTTTCCTAATCTTCATCTAAGCGGGTTTCCATATAAATAGGGCTTAAGCATACCAGCTGCCTGACATGGACCTGTCTTAGTCTTTTAGATATTAAAAAAGCCTTTGCTCTGATACCAAAATAGGTTGGGGCATCAGAGTTTTGTCATAAAACAACATAAATTAAACTTACAGTGACAAGCTATGGAAGATAGCCTATGTGATAAATAATTTATAAAACTACCAGGAGATTTAGGAAAAAATATACACGAACCTTGGAAGTTACAATATGGAAATATAGAAAATATAGGAATAGGACCTAGAATAACCTTTACATTCGGAATTCTAGAATAAAAATGCAAAGAAGTTGTTCTACAAGAACAACTAAAAAGAAATGCATTCGCATTTTGCAAAACAACAATTTACACTTCACAAGCCTATGGATATTATGACAGAAAAAAGAAAATTAGAAAAAGTACTACATACAACAAAGAATACAAACCATACAAAAAATATCAAAATAAATACGTTAAGAAACCTCATACTAGAACATGCAAGTGTTTTATATACGGAGATACAGAACATTTAGCTAACAAATGTTCAAACAGAAATAAAAATATAGAAAGAAGCAATTTAGTTATATATATATATAGGGGCAGTTTCAAATAAGAAGTAGTTTTTCGCTAAAAAATCTAAGAAATGACAAAAATGATAAGAAAATATATCAAACGAACTCCGATTGAGCTCATTTAAGCGACGTTGGAACCCTCTCCTCGAACTCTACCATCTTAGATTTTAGGGTTTAGCTTTTAAGGTTTAGATTTTATGTTTGAATTTTAGGATTTTAGCCTTGTGGTTTAGCCTTAGGGTTTAGATTTTATGGTTTAGCTTTTTTTTTGGGGGGTGGGGTGGGGGGTTTAGGTTTTTGGAGGTGGCTTTAGGTTTTTTTTAGGGGGGGGGGAACCAAAGGCTTCATCGTACATTGTCAAAGCAAGTTGCACAGTAGACCGAAAAGTCTTCAAGTCTAAAGTCTTTACTAACCTTCGTATCTCAGATGGTAACCTTGTATGTACCGCTTGATGCGTACTCATTCAGGATGAGGTACCAATCGAGCCATTCTATTAAATTTGGTAGTATACTCTCTGTGAGTCATACTACCAGCTTCTAATCTAAGAAAATATCTCTCGAGTTTGTCCATTTCATTATCTAGAGAAAACTCCTCTATCAACAATCTTTTCAATTCCTCCCAAGTCATCCGATCAATAGCTTTATCTCCCAAAGCTATGACCAAGTTCTCCTACCAGCACAATGCTTCTGACACAAAGGAGTGGGCTGCATACTTGACCTTTTGGTCATCTCTACATTCACTAATCTTGATCACTGCCTCTATCTCTCTTATCCACTTATGAGTGACAGTGGCATCCTTTGTCCCTTCGAATTTAGGGGGATTTCCATCCTTGAATGCCTTATAAGGACATCCCTTCTTCCCTTTCTTATGAGCTCTAGCCTCGTATGAATCATCAGATTCATGATCATGATCAAAATCATCTTCGTCCTCATTATCTGGATTATTTGCTCTACCTGCCGGTTGAGTTTCATCATTCTTCTTCTATTTTCCTCTTAACTTGTCAATAAAATTGGCAGAGCTGTGTCTAGTGCTTTGGCAATAGTCAAGTCTATAAGATTTTTAAGTGGATGATCAATCATAGGTTCCTCTACATTCTCTTCTCTATCTACCTGTCTTATTTCTGGTTCGGCATTGGCGGAAGACCGCGTGTGCCTTCTGGAGGTATTGGGATTAACCCTTCCTCCTCTTTTGCCTCTACCTCTACCAACCATTTTCTATAAAAGACATGGAGTGTTTTAATATTCGTATGATAGATTGATAGCTAGAACACAAGTGTATTGTAAACATTAATAACTGTGGCCACAACGAAATTAATCATTTACGCCACTTTCGGTGCTCTAGTTATCCTCTATTATGTTTGTACTAAAATACTCATACCTTTCTCTTTACCCTTGGCATCAGGCTATCTTGACTGACATTTCTACTAGCATTCTTACTGTCCCTTAATCCTAGTTTAAGTCTAGATACCTGGGCAAGTATCTAAATCTCGTAAACTATAGCTCTGATACCAACTTGTGACACCCACATCCTGGATCACCCGAGATGCCGGCCACTTGTCGGATTTACTCATGAATATATAGTAAACAAAGATCATACACAACGGAAGATTTTAAAATACTACATTTATTTCATAAGACTTGTCTTAATGTACATTCTAAAAAAAGTACAATATTTCTAATGCCAATCCATCAGAGGATGCCAGATAGCCTGCATGATGCCTCTACTCTTGCCCTTTGCCTCTACTGCAGGAGGCTACATCTTTACCTGATACACATGCTTAAAACATATGTCAGATTACGTTGGTGAGTTCTAAGTTTTAGTCAAAATATATTTGACCTCTGTCTCATACATAAATGGGTTTATATGACACGTAGTAAAACATCACATTAACTTCTTGCCCAAACATAATACTTTATACTTGCACATTTGTGTTCCTTCCGAGGTCACATTAACCTCTAAGTGGTTGTCACCACTTATACATACCCTTGCATAAGGTGTCCATACTACATCCCACAAAGGAATGCAATACGTCTCTGAGTCTTAAGTTGCAAGATATTATGTGGAATTTGGTCAGACGTGGCAAAACCTTTCTTTACAGACCAATATGGTCAAAACATTTGACATGGCACAACATGCCAAAAACTCTATCCCTTTCTCTTTATTCTTTGTCAAGACAATAATTGTCAAGACGTTTACAAGTCATGGTAAAACCTTGACTTCTCTGCCATTACTTATCTGGGCACACCATAATAAGTTCTAAAACATTTTACATGTCAAAACCTTTTCCTTTCTCAAATCTTTACTTTACGAATCATGCTAAAAAGGCAAATATTCATTTCCCTCTTTCTTTCAAAGTCAATCTTTATCTTAAATCCTCGTAAAGGTTTTTCCATGGTATATCAAAGAAATAAGGTGGTTATATTTCAAGAGTAACACCTCCAACAGAAATTTTCCCAGGAAAGAATGACGGGTCCAGGAGGGATTTATACACCACTCTTTCCTTAGACAGAACATTCTGTTTGCCAGATAACTACATACCGGTCAGATGGTTACCCAACAATTCTTTGATATTTCATGAATACTCCGTTACTTAGTTTTAAGACTTAGACATCTTTTATACATAACCTCTTGCAACATGAATGCTATTCCAAATATTTAAATCAAGGTATATAGCATTTATGTAAATCTTTCTAGCATGCATACTGGCCCAAAACATTTAAAATAAAACATTAAAAAGGGCCTCATAGAACTCACCTTAACAACATCTCTACTTTTTAAATCTACAATCGAGCAGAACCGGTACTAGCTCTAGTAATCACACGATCCTATAGAAATACAATACTATTTTAGTCTATATCTTAGATAATATAATCCCCCCCTCAGGGAGGCTTGGCCCTCCCTGTCCTAATAACTATATATGGTTGGCATTATTCGGGCATTTCCCCATGCCCATGCCAACCCTCTGGGTATAACCTTTACTAGTTGGCACTTCTCGGGCATTCCCCTTATGCCCGTGCCAACCCTCGAGGCTACCCATTCCTAACAAAGGGAGAGGACTTACCGAAAGACTATCTATGACACGTTGATGTAGAGTCTCCTCGTCCCTTGCTCCAAAAACGACTTGCTTGTAACACCCAAAGGGGTATTTCAAGCTCAGGATTCTCAAAATAGAGCGTTCCCGAAGAACTGGAATGGATATCTTAACTCAAATCCTTGAAATTCTATTTATAGGCTGGTTCTGGACCCTTAGCGGACCGTTACGGGTTCTGGTAGCGGTCATCCACCGCCTCAGGATGATTAGTCAGCATGCCACGTGTCAGATCCGGAGTTTTTTGCTTCCTACGCAATGGACCGTTAAGCTATGGGTAGCGGTCTGCTACCGGCTTAACTTATACGATTTTCATCTTTTCCTCGCCGAGAAACGTCGTTTTCATATATTATGGATTACGTAACTCATTTTCTTGCCCGAGATATGTTATATGAAGTTTTGGGCTGTTTCCGGTCGAACCGTCTTTTCTTTTCGTGTCCGGTTACATTCAAGTGTCATGTTTCTTAACCGACACTCGTCCTAACTTATGTTTAGGATTTTGGGGTGTTACAAATCTACCCCCTTACAAAGGTTTCATCTTCGAAACCTGTTACTTACTCGAATAAATAGGGATAGGATTGCTTCATTTCTTCCTCTGTCTCCCATTTGGCTTTATATCCCTTTCGATGTTGCCACTGAACTTTCACTTGCTCGATTACCTTGTTTCGTAATCTTTTTTCTTTCCAGTCGAGTATAGCCACTAGCTTCTCGACATAATTCAATCTTTCGTCTACCTCTATATCATTCAGTGGTACATGAGAGGTTTCGTCTGCCAGACATTTTCGTCAGTGTGATACATGGAATGTCGAGTGAATTCCACTCAACTCTTCTGGCAATTCCAATCTATATGCAAACTTCCTCACTCGAGCCATAATCTTAAATGGTCTAATAAATCTTGGACTCAACTTTCCTCTCTTTCTAAATATAATGATTCCTTTCCATGGAGATACTTTCAACATAACATAATCTCCGACTTGGAATTCTATCGGTCTTCGTCTTTTATCTGCATAGGACTTTTGTCTATCCTGAGCAGCTTTCAGACGAGCTTTAATCTGATCTAACGTTACACCTGTCGCTTGGACAATTTCTTTACTTCCCAACTCTTTCTGTCCAACCTCCCCCCAACATATGGGAGTTCTACATCTCCTTCCGTATAACATATCGTATGGCGGCATACCGATACATGCATGATAGCTATTGTTATATGAAAATTCTACCAAAGGTAGATGAATATCCCAACTTTCACCGAAGTCAATAATGCAAGCACGTAACATATCCTCAAGTGTTTGTATCGTTCTTTAACTTTGTCCATCCGTTTGAGGATGATACGCCATGCTAATCAATAACTTAGTTCCCATTTCTTCATGGAACTTCTTCCGGAAACACGACGTAAAACGTGCGTCTCTGTCAGATACTATTGAAACCGGAACTCCATGCCGTGAAACAATTTCTTTAATAAATGCTTTTGCTAACCTTTCAGAAGAGTACGTCTCACGTATTGGCAAAAAGTGAGCACTCTTAGTTAGCCTATCAACTATCACCCATATGGTATCATAACCTTTAGCTGTTTTCGGTAGCTTAGTTATGAAGTCCATAATGATATGTTCCCACTTTCATTCTGGAATATCTAGTGGCTGTAATCTGCCATAAGGCTTTTGATGCTCTACTTTGACTTGAGAACAAGTCAAGCATTTAGCCACATATTTCATGATATCGAATTTCATACCGGGCCACCAATAATCTTGGCGTAGATCTTGGTACAATTTTGTAGTACCCGGATGAATCGAATATCGAGATTTATAAGCTTCATCTAAAACTTTAACTCTGAATTCACCCATATGTGGTATCCACATACGACCGAATCGAATCTTAACTCCATACTCATTCTCTTCCAAGTATTTCTCTTGTCCAACTATTCTCTCCTTCTTAACATGTTCTGCTTTCTGTAATCTCCAGGAAATTTTCCGATTTTATTTTAACTTTTCCGGCAATGTAAGTTCATTATTTTGTTGAATCGCATTTATGAAGAACCTTAATTACCTACTTCAAATTCATAAGTAATAAATATTTATGTTATATGCTTTGTAAATAATTGTCAGCATCCTATTCCATAAATATATAGGTACATAGTAAGTCATTTCTAAAACTATACATATACATACATATGTTTATAAATAAACAATTTACAAAAAAAAGGTAAATAATAAAAATTATTAGGGTTTATATTTCTTTATAAACTCTATTTAATAAATTACATTTTCATCTTTATAACATTGATGTACAACACTTATTAGATTTTATAATTTAGGAGATTTAGTAATTTTATTTTTTTTTATAAAAGTACAGGGGTTCATTTTGTAATTTATGAAACTGTAATCCCACTTAAAACCTAAGTTTATACACAATGACAAACTTGTGAAACATCAGGGACTTCGGTGCAAATCCGGATTACCCCCCCCCCCCTCGTCGACTTTGACTCAAGAAAGTCAACTGCGGTCGATTTCGATCCCGATCTAGCGATTTCGAGTGTAATAACTTGTACTGATCATGCATAAATGTCATACAACGATTTTCGAATGCCAATCATCGTTCAATTTAATGGGAATCAAGAGTGTTAACCCTTAATCGTTCCGTAACCGTCCTTAATCAAACCCGACTTCAATTCGTGCATTAAACTTGAAATTGAGCCTATAAATCGAGTGCCATACCTTCGAGACATTCACCCCAAAGTCCCTGAACTCAAAATTTGGTCTGAGCACACGACAGGAGCCCGGTCAAGCTCGGCGAATTCCGAACCATTTCACGCCGTGGTTCTCCTCCCTTACGCCACCATTTCAGGTATTTTCGATGCCCATAGTTTTGGTTTGATCCAGGCTTCAAAAGCCCCTTAAACTCGCGATCGATTAATGTCGAATCGAATCAATTTGAGGGCTAGGGTTTGGGTTACGGGTTGGGGAAGAAGACGAAGTGCGGGTTGTTGGTTAAAACGATTCCGCATCTGTTTAAAACCAATATTCAAGCCCAGGTTAACCGATTAAGTCGTTCGTCTCATAAGGCGAAGGTCGCGAGTTCGAAACTAGTCCCACGCCTCATTTTTCCTTTTTCGCGCATGGAACCTGGCTCCTCTTATCCTTTCTGTTAAAACCATTTAAACCCATTTCTAAACCACTACCAGGCAACTGGTCTAGTGGTTTATGAGTCTGGTTGTTTCCGAGAAGACCCAGGTTCGAGTCCCGTAGTCTGCAATGTTTTTCTTATTGTTTTTAAACCGAATTTTAGCAACATTTTTCTTATAAAAATTATTTTATACAACTCCCGAGGCTCGGAATATTTTTATGAACCAAATTATTAACCTTAAATAATTATTTAATAGTTTTAGAGAAATAAAAACTAATTAATAAACTATACAACCGTTTTAGTTAAAACATTTATTAACTACTTTTAATATACAATTATTTAGTATAATCTATACTCTATTATTGTCCATTTAACTAATTATTTAATTAAAACGTATAAACTATTAATCTAGTTACGTATATATTCAAGTAAATATTATTTAAATACTTATTCACAAAATAACTTTTCATATATATATATAAACTTGTATTCAACCCTGTATTAACGATCATATTATTTTAATTATTAAACAAACATATTAGTTTCTTATTAGCAAACACATTATTCCCAACAAATAGATACGTACTCATTCAACCTAGCTCAACCGTTACTACCTAAATCTTCCGAGCATATCATTGATACATATATAAATGCAAACATAGTTTAACTTTGTGGTTAGCTAAACAACTTGTGCAACTTCACGTACTTGTGATTTCAAGCTACCGAACCAATGTGAGTTTACATAACCTCTTTTTACTGTTTTGCTTTTGGGGTGAAACATGTTATCAACTTTATCTATTTAAACAATTCAATATATCTTGTGCTTGATCTTTATGCTTTATATTTGAACTATTTGGTGACCATTGCATGTGTTTCATACCAGTACATTCATTAACTTGCAACCCAAGCCTAAGGTAGTACCTAACATGATCATTTATATGGGAAACTGAAACTATAACTTAGCACAAGACCTTGGCGGGTTTTGTTGGGTATCAACTATAACTTGGAGTATCCGCTTGCTCCCTTTTTAAAATGGCAATCAGTGGGATTGCGTATCTAGTTTTCTAATATCAGGCTTGAATTGTACGCTTGGAACCTTGTATGTTCTCACATATATGCTTTAGACATGCGTTGAACATATTGAATTGTAATCTATACTAATTCTTTGGTGTCAAAACCTGTGTATCTCACCAACTACTTGTAGTTGACAGTTACTTACATGTTTCAGGTGTACCTGTTTGAGGACTACTTGCTCACCTAGGACTTGGACCTAGTTTAATTTAAATTATGTTTTGAACGTTTCATTTTCCTATGTAACGGATGCTTTTAATTTGAATAATAAATATTATCATAATTAATAGATGATCATGTGCTTATGAACAACCGCGTCAGCCTCGGCTTTTAATCAGCCGCCGGCCGGGGTGTGACAGATTGGTATCAGAGCCATGGTTATAGGGAATTAGGTTATTAGACACATGACCTAGACTATAACCTAGGAGTCCCAAACATGAGTTTAACTCGTGTCTTTTGTTAGGAACTCCACTCTATACTTACTATGCATACTTACCTACATTTACCTACTTCTGATTTCTTGATATAACTACATGAACTACAATATTCAAGGGTCCACATGAAACTATTTGGGACTACTTGAACTACATGAAACTTACATTTAGACTTAATAGTCTGATCCGAATGAAACTCTCGTCAAAGGTATGTAAGTTATAACTAATGAATGAGAACTTGTGCAATCCGGAAGGGTGGATGCCTGTATTCTAGAAGTTCTGTCTAGGAAAGCATTTCGTATAAATCCAAATCAACCAATGGACTAGTTATGCTTTCCTAGGAATTCTTGGGATGAGTGTCCACTTATAGGCTAAAGCATGACTTCTCAAACATTAGAAAGACTTAAAGTACTTTGATAAGTCAATGTGCCCATTAGGGTACCATGTATGCTTCATCTAACATCTCATGATTAAATTGCAAACTCTTACTCATGATTCATATCTTATGAACTTTCTATTCAACCGTTTGTAGAATGCCTCCCCTTCGTGAGCGTAGGAACAACCTCACCGATAGGATCATCCAGCAAATGGCTACGATCCTACCAACTATGGTCAACCAACTGAACCAGAATGTTGCACCGAGAAATCCGGCGTGTACATTCAAACACTTCAACTCCTGCAACCCCACCAAGTTTTACGGGAACAAAGGAGCTACTGGACTGCTCCAATGGTTTGAAAGCATTGAGGGGACTTTCATCAATGCGGACTGCCCTGAGAACCTGAAGGTTGGCTATGCTACTAGTTTCTTCCAGAAGAGGGCACTCACATGGTGGAATGGAGAAAAACGAAACCATGGGATTGAGGTTGCACTTGCCTTGCCTTGGGCGGATGTCAAGACACTCATGACAGATGAGTTTTACCCTCGTAATGAAGTCAAGAAACTAGAAGCTGAGTTCTGGGATCTCAAACAAGACAGTGGTGAAAGCCTTGCCTACACCACCCGCTTTCATGAGCTTAGCATACTGGTGCCCCATATGGTCACTCCTCTCTCGCGAGCCATTGAGAAGTACATCAATGGTCTGCCCATGCAGATTCAGGACACTGTTTTGGGTAGTAACCCAGCCACTCTCGAGGAAGCCATCCGTCTTGCAGCAACCCTGTCAGACAATCATGTTAAGGCAGGGACTCTATCTAAAAAGGGTGCTAAGAAGACTTTTGAGAAAGCCACCACTGAACCCCCCAAGGAGACCAAGTCTGAGTCTTCCTTCAATAACAGGAAAAGGAAGGGCAAAAATTTTGCCATTATCACACCCGCTACTCCTTTAGCCCAAGTGGCCCCTATTGCCTCCAACCCCACCAAGAAACAATATGCGGGGACTTCACCACTTTGTAATACCTGCAAACTCCACCACCCTGCTCACGCACAATGTCGTCTGTGCACTACTTGTGGACGTTATGGACATTGGGCTAACACCTGTCGTATTCCACCAACTAATCAAGTCTACCAACATGCTGCTCCTGTTCTTGTTCCTGCTGCTATCACACAGGGTCGCGCTTGTTACGAGTGTGGACCGTTGCCCTAGGCTAGTCATTGTGAACCAAGCAAATCTAAACCAGGGCAACATGGTTCAAGGAAACATAAACCAAGGGAATATGAACCGAGGGAATGTGAATCAGGGGAATGCAAACCCGGTAGCTCGTGGACGTGCCTTTAACATCAATGCCAATGAGGCTCAAGCCAACAACGATGTGGTGAACGGTACGTTTCCAATTAATCAGCAATATGCTTCTATCCTGTTCGATACTGGTTCCGATAAGAGTTTCGTGTCCTTTGAATTTGAACAACAACTTGCTATGAGTCGAGTTAAGTTAGACAAAACCTTTGATATTTTAGTAGCGGATGGTTATTCTGTTTCATGTGACACCATTATTAGAGATTGTACCTTAACCTTGAGCGATCATGACTTTTCAATCAATCTTATTCCCATGGCTCTCGGAGGTTTCGACATCATAGTAGGCATGGACTGGCTGACCAAGCACCATGCTGAAGTCGTCTGTTTTGACAAGTATATCCGTATCCCTCTTGACTCGGGTGAAGTTTTGAACGTTTATGGTGAGAAACCGTCAAAGGGACTCATGCTTATGTCTTGCACTACCGCACAGAAGTATTTACGGAAGAAATGTGTGGCATTCTTGGCCCATATTGTGGAACGAAAAGGCAAAGATAAGAGTCTCCAAGACATTCCTGTAATCAAAGACTTCCCTGAAGTTTTCCCCAAAGACTTACCTGGTCTTCCTCCTATACGCCAAGTCGAATTCCGTATTGACTTAGTGCTAGGAGCAAACCCCGTGGCCAAGTCACCTTATCGTCTTGCACCATCAGAGATGCAGGAACTTTCAAGTCAACTCCGAGAACTTTCTGACAAAGGATTCATTCGTCCTAGCGTTTCCCCTTGGGGAGCACCTGTTCTATTCGTCAAGAAGAAGGATGGTTCTTTTCGGATGTGCATCGACTATCGGGAACTTAACAAGCTTACCGTGAAGAACCATTATCCACTTCCTAGGATTGACGATTTGTTCGATCAGCTTCAAGGCTCGACTTATTTCTCTAAGATCGATCTTCGTTCTGGTTATCACTAGTTACGAGTGCTCGAATCCGATATCCCCAAGACAGCCTTTCGTACAAGATATGGTCATTACGAGTTCATGGTTATGCCATTCGGACTAACCAATGCACCTGTGGTATTCATGGATCTTATGAACCGCGTGTGTAAACCGTACTTGGACAAGTTTGTAATCGTCTTCATTAACGACATTCTCATCTATTCAAAATCAAAAGCAGAACATGAGGAACACTTGCGTTTGGTTTTGGACCTTTTGAAGAAGGAGCAATTATACGCTAAGTTCTCCAAATGTGAATTTTGGCTAAAGGAAGTCCAATTCTTGGGACACATAGTCAACGAGAAGGGTATTCACGTAGATCCCGCTAAGATTGAGGCGGTAAAGAACTGGCAAGCCCCAAAGACCCCTACCGAAGTCCGCTCATTTCTAGGTTTAGCGGGCTATTATCGTCGTTTCATAGCGAACTTTTCAAAGATCGCGGCACCACTCACAACCTTAACTCACAAAGGAAAACCCTACGAGTGGGGACCAAAACAAGAGGAAGCCTTTCAAACCCTAAAACAGAAACTGTGTGAGGCTCCTATCCTGACTCTTCCAGATGGAACCGAAGACTTTGTCGTTTACTGTGACGCCTCCCACTTAGGCCTTGGTTGTGTACTAATGCAGCGAGGCAAAGTGATTGCTTATGCGTCCCGACAACTCAAAATCCATGAGAAGAATTATACGACGCACGATCTTGAGTTGGGTGCGGTCGTATTTGCTCTAAAAATTTGGAGACATTACCTATATGGTACCAAATGTGAGGTTTACACCGATCATAAGAGCCTCCAGCACATTTTCGATCAAAAAGAACTCAACATGAGGCAAAGGCGTTAGGTTGAACTCCTAAACAACTACGACTGCAATATTCGTTATCATCCGGGTAAGGCGAATGTCGTGGCCGATGCTCTTAGCCGTAAGGAACCTATCAAGATCCACAGCATTCCAATCCAAAATGATATTCAAACTCGCATCCTAGAAGCACAACATCTTTCTATCACTGAAGGAAACATGTACGACGAAATGTCATGTGGTGCTGAACTCCAACTTGAAACCAAACCCAATGGGTTACTTTACTTTCTAAATCGTATCTGGATTCCGGACCGTGACAACCTTCGTACCTTTATCATGAACGAGGCTCACAAGACGCGTTATTCTGTGCATCCTGGTGCAGACAAAATGTAAATGGATCTCCGTACCCAATACTGTTGGCCTGGTATGAAGAAGGACATTGCCCTCTGTGTGTCCAAATGCCTTACTTGTTTGAAGGTTAAAGCCGAGCACCAGCGTCCATCTGGTTTACTTGAACAACCCGAGATTCCCATATGGAAATGGGAGTGTATTGCTATGGACTTTATAACCAAACTCCCACACACATCTCATGGTCATGATAGCATTTGGGTAATCATCGACCGTTTGACAAAATCTGCTCATTTCATACCCATACGTGAAGACTATCGAGTGGAGAAACTAGCTCGAATCTATATTGATGAGATCGTTAGTCGTCACGGTGTACCTCTCAATATTATTTCTGATCGTGATGGACGATTCACCTCTCGCTTCTGGCAATCCCTGCAAGCAGCTTTGGGCACTCAACTAAATCTTAATACTACTTATCACCCGCAAACTGATGGTCAATCTGAGCGGACGATTCAAACTCTCGAAGATATGCTTAGAGCCTGTGTCATTGACTTCAAGGGAAATTGGGATTTACATCTACCTCTAGTCGAGTTCTCATACAACAACAGTTATCACACGAGCATTAACATGGCCCATTTTGAAGCACTTTATGGTCGGAAGTGTCGCTCTCCTATCTGTTGGACTGAAGTTGGTGAATCACAAATCACCGGACCCGAACTTATTCAAGAGACTTCCGATAAGATAATGTTAATCCGAGACAACCTTCTGGTAGCAAGAAGTCAGCAGAAGAGCTATGCCGACAAACGTCGAAAACCCTTAGAATTTCAAGTTGGCGATCTGGTCCTTCTCAAGGTATCCCCTTGGAAAGGCGTAGTTCGTTTTGGAAAGAAAGGGAAACTTGCTCCAAGATTCGTAGGTCCTTTTAAAATCCTTGAGCGGATTGGGAAGGTAGCCTACAAATTGGATCTACCTGAAGGACTCAGTAACGTTCATCCAACATTTCATGTCTCAAACCTAAAGAAATGCTTAGCTGACGAGAATCTCCACATACCACTTGACGACGTTCACATTGACGAAACAATGCACTTCGTGGAGAAGCCCGTGGAGATCATGGACCGAGAAGTTAAGCAACTCAAGCGAAGTCGCATTCCAATTGTTAAGGTTCGGTGGGAATCTAAACGTGGCCCTGAGTTCACTTGGGAACGTGAGGATTAAATGAAAGCCAAATACCCACATATGTTTCCAGGACCCTCTTCCTAATCAATTTCGGGACGAAATTTTCTAAAGTAGGGGAGACTGTAATCTCCAGGAAATTTTCCGCTTTTATTTTAACCTTTCCGGCAATGTAAGTTCATTATTTTGTTGAATCGCATTTATGAAGAACCTTAATTACCTACTTCAAATTCATAAGTAATAAATATTTATGTTATATGCTTTGTAAATAATTGTCAGCATCCTATTCCATAAATATATAGGTACATAGTAAGTCATTTCTAAAACTATACATATATATACATATGTTTATAAATAAACAATTTACAAAAAAAAGGTAAATAATAAAATTTATTAGGGTTTATATTTCTTTATAAACTCTATTTAATAAATTACATTTTCATCTTTATAACATTGATGTACAACACTTATTAGATTTTATAATTTAGGAGATTTAGTAATTTTTTTTTTTTTATAAAAGTACAGGGGTTCATTTTGTAATTTATGAAACTGTAATCCCACTTAAAACCTAAGTTTATACACAATGACAAACTTGTGAAACATCAGGGACTTCGGTGCAAATCCGGATTACCCCCCCCCCCCCTCGTCGACTTTGACTCAAGAAAGTCAACCGCGGTCGATTTCGATCCCGATCTAGCGATTTCGAGTGTAATAACTTGTACTGATCATGCATAAATGTCATACAACGATTTTCGAATGCCAACCATCGTTCAATTTAATAGGAATCAAGAGTGTTAACTCTTAATCGTTCCGTAACCGTCCTTAATCAAACCCGACTTCAATTCGTGCATTAAACTTGAAATTGAGCCTATAAATCGAGTGCCATACCTTCGAGACATTCACCCCAAAGTCCCTGAACTCAAAATTTGGTCTGAGCACACGACAGGAGCCCGGTCAAGCTCGGCGAATTCCGAACCATTTCACGCCGTGGTTCTCCTCCCTTACGCCACCATTTCAGGTATTTTCGATGCCCATAGTTTCGGTTTGATCCAGGCTTCAAAAGCCCCTTAAACTCGCGATCGATTAATGTCGAATCGAATCAATTTGAGGGCTAGGGTTTGGGTTACGGGTTGGGGAAGAAGACGAAGTGCGGGTTGTTGGTTAAAACGATTCCGCATCTATTTAAAACCAATGTTCAAGCCCAGGTCAACCGGTTAAGTCGTTCGTCTCATAAGGCGAAGGTCGCGAGTTCGAAACCAGTCCCACGCCTCATTTTTCCTTTTTCACGCATGGACCTGGCTCCTCTTATCCTTTCTGTTAAAACCATTTAAACCCATTTCTAAACCACTACCAGGCAACTGGTCTAGTGGTTTATGAGTCTGGTTGTTTCCGAGAAGACCCGGGTTCGAGTCCCGTGGTCTGCAATGTTTTTCTTATTGTTTTTAAACCGATTTTTAGCAACATTTTTCTTATAAAAATTATTTTATACAACTCCCGAGGCTCGGAATATTTTTATGAACCAAATTATTAACCTTAAATAATTATTTAATAGTTTTAGAGAAATAAAAACTAATTAATGAACTATACAACCGTGTTAATTAAAACATTTATTAACTACTTTTAATATACAATTATTTAGTATAATCTATACTCTATTATTGTCCATTTAACTAATTAATTAATTAAAACGTATAAACTATTAATCTAATTACGTATATATTCAAGTAAATATTATTTAAATACTTATTCACAAAATAACTTTTCATTTATATATATATAAACTTGTATTCAACCCTGTATTAACGATCATATTATTTTCATTATTAAACAAACATATTAGTTTCTTATTAGCAAACACATTATTCCCAACAAATAGATACGTACTCATTCAACCTAGCTCAACCGTTACTACCTAAATCTTTTGAGCATATCATTGATACATATATAAATGCAAACATAGGTTAACTTTGTGGTTACCTAAACAACTTGTGCAACTTCACGTACTTGTGATTTCAAGCTACCGAACCAATGTGAGTTTACATAGCCCTTTTTTACTGTTTTGCTTTTGGGGTGAAACATGTTATCAACTTTATCTATTTAAACAATTCAATATATCTTGTGCTTGATCTTTATGCTTTATATTTGAACTATTTGGTGAACATTGCATGTGTTTCATGCCAGTACGTTCATTAACTTGCTGCCCAAGCCTAAGGTAGTACCTAACATGATCATTTATATGAGAAACTGAAACTATAACTTACCACAAGACCTTGGCGGGTTTTGTTGGGTATCAACTATAACTTGGAGTATCCGCTTGCTCCCTTTTTAAAATGGAAATCAGTGGGATTGCGTATCTAGTTTTCTAATATCAGGCTTGAATTGTACGCTTGGAACCTTGTATGTTCTCACATATATGCTTTAGACATGCGTTGAACATATTGAATTGTAATCTATACTAATTCTTTGGTGTCAAAACCTGTGTATCTCACCAACTACTTGTAGTTGAAAGTTACTTACATGTTTCAGGTGTACCTGTTTGAGGACTACTTGCTCACCTAGGACTTGGACCTAGTTTAATTTAAATTATGTTTTGAACGTTTCATTTTCCTATGTAACGGATGTTTTTATTTGATTAATAAATATTATCATAACTAATAGATGATCATGTGCTTATGAACAACCGCGTTAGCCCCGACGTTTAATCCGCCGCCGGCCGGGGTGTGACACTTTCAATGCGTGTATCTGAACATTCCTGAGCTGAGTCATAAATTTAGGAGTTACAACTAACTTATATGACTTCACTCTGATAGGAGGATGCACTTCTTTACGGCTTAGAGCATCTGCCACTATATTGGCTTTCCCTGGATGATACAGGATTTCACAATCATAATCCTTTATCAACTTTAACCATCTTCGTTGCCTCATGTTAAGATCTTTTTGCTCAAAGAAATACTTTAAGCTTTTTTGATCTGTGTAGATAAGTCCAACTATTCTCTCCTTCTTAACATGTTCTGCTTTCAATACGTCTATCGGAACATTCCTGAGTTGATTCATAAATTTAGGAGTTACAACTAACTTATATGACTTCACTCTGATAGGAGGATGCTCTTCTTTATGGCTTAGAGCATCTACCACTATATTGGCTTTCCCTGGATGATACAGGATTTCACAATCATAATCCTTTATTAGCTTTAACCATCTTTGTTGCCTCATGTTAAGATCTTTTTGCTCAAAGAAATACTTTAAGCTTTTATGATCTGTGTAGATTGTGCACTTAACTCCATACAGATAGTGTCTCCACATTTTAAGTGCAAATACTACAGCATCTAACTCTAAATCATGGATTGGGTAGTTACCTTCATGGGGTTTGAGTTGTCTTGAAGCATAGGCTATAATCTTGCCTCTCTGCATTAGTACGCACCCCAATCCCTGATAAGAAGCATCAGAGTAAACTACCAGATCCTCTGCTCCTTCCTTTAAAGACAATACCGGAGCCTGAGTCAATTTCTCCTTTAGCTTTTGAAAAGCGTTATCTTGCTCTACTCCCCATACAAATTTTGTCTCCTTCTTCGTGAGTTTTGTTAATGGGGTTGCAATCTTGGAGAAATCCTGAATAAACCTTCTATAGTAACCAGCCAAACCTAAGAAACTGCATATTTCTGTAGGTGTCTTTGGCGGGTTCCAATTCATTACAGTTTCTATCTTTGAAGGATCTACAAGAATTCCTTCGGCGGTTATCACATGAACTAAGAATTGAACTTCTCGGAGCCAAAACGCACACTTCAAGAATTTTGCATACAACTTTTCTTTTCTAAGTGTTTCCAGTACTTCCTTGAGATGACATGCATGATCTCCTTCATTCTTTGAGTAGATTAGAATATCATCAATGAACACAATCACATATCGGTCCAACATTGGTCGATAAACCCTATTCATGAGATCCATGAATGCGGCGGGGGCATTACTCAAACCAAATGACATTACTAAGAACTCATAATGTCCATATACTGTACAGAATGCTGTCTTTGGAATATCTTCATCTTTAACCTTCAACTGATGATAACCTGACCTTAGATCGATTTTGGAGAACCAACTTGCTTCTTGTAATTGATCGAACAAGTTATCAATCCTTGGTAACGGGTGTTTGTTTTTTTATTGTAAGCTTGTTAAGCACTCTGTAGTCTATGCACATACACATACTACCATCTTTCTTCTTGACAAAAAGTATCGGAGCACCCCAAGGTGAGATACTCGGTCTTATGAAACCTCTGTCTAACAACTCTTGTAGTTGTGACATTAGTTCCTTCATTTCTGTTGGAGCTAAACGATATGGTGCCTTAGCTACAGACTTAGCACCATGCAGTAAGTCAATTCGAAACTCCACTTCTCTTTCTGGAGGTATTCCTGGTGATTCTTTTGGGAATACATCAGGAAAGTCACAGACTACTGGCACATCTTTTAATTCCTTAGTCTTCACTTTGTAATCAATAACATATGCCAGGTAGGCATCATTTCCTCGAGTCATAAACTTCATGGCTTTCATTATGGAAATGATTATGAAGGCTGATCTTAACTTATCACCATGGATCGTAATCCTACTGCCATTAGGATTCTACATTTGTACTGCTTTCTGGTTGCAAATGATTTGGGCATCGTTTGCTGCTAACCAGTCCATTCCTAAGACTACATTAAATCCCTCGAGGATCATTGGATATAGTCTAACGGGAAATTTATGTCCTTCAAGATTGATGAAACAATCCTGAGTGACTTCTGCTACCTTCATCTTCTTCCCAATAGCCATTTCGACTTCAAAAGTTTCATTTAATCTTACAGTAGGTCTATCTAAGGAAGGATAGAAATCTAGAGATACAAAACTTCTACTAGCTCCTGAGTCAAATAACATAGTGTAGGTCCCCGGGTGTCTCAGATCGTTACGTGTGGGTGTGTGACTAGTCGGACCTGGTGCGGAATACCCGTGACTAGGTGGAGAAACAAGCAACACAAAGTAAACCGACAACGAAATCACTTTCAAACTCCGTCTATTATAAAACTGGTAGGTTACAGAGATGTTATAAATGAGTGCGTACATACTTTCTGTCACCACAACCTATTTATACTAGACCTGATCTCTGCGCACTTGACAAGTGCGCAGGGCAAATTATTCCTGCGTACTTAACAAGTACGCAGAGTATAGTACGCAGGAAGTAATTCCTGCGCACATGCTAAGTGCGCAAAACACTTAGAGAAAACAGACAACAAGTACATACATCAGCAATTACAACTTGATTACTAATACATACAAACACTAACATACAATGACTAATACATACAAGACAAGTACAAAAGCAAAGACAATATCCAGAGTGTTTGTCACACAAAAGTGCTTCAACAAACTCCCCCTTGACAACAGCATTGGATTGTCTTCGGTTTTCACTGTTCCCCAGCTTTAGCTTCCATCTTCTTCTTGTAGTCAAGACAGAACTTGACCACCTTGTCGTATTTAGAAGCAAGGAACTTTTTCCACTCGTCCGTGTACATGCAGTACTTGTTAGCTAGCGCCTCCAGATATTTCACAGAGAAGTTTATGAAGCAGACTTCATCAAAAACTCTGAACAGTTCCCTTGGCACTATGGTTCCACTTTATGACCACACCTTTCCAATCACCACTACCTCGCCCGATTTAGGATCTACGTACCAGTACCATATGTTACCGAGGATATCCTAAGATAACTTGCTTAGGGGAATACTGGTTTCACACAGCACTGGCTTGTATACCAGTTTCTTTAAGCTTTTACGAGTCACAGGATGTCTAACATTCTTGTCCCTGACTCGGTAGGGCACTTGAGGCTTAAACATTTCGAACTTCCCAGATCTTACCTCACGCTGTAGAACCTGCCAAAAACCCATCGCTACTGCATGATTTGAGTGACCCAGCAGCTCTCGGTTTGCTATGTTCACAAGGTCGTACTTTGGCAGGGCGCTGAAAGCTTCACTGGTTAGTTTCTAGTATTGAAACCCCCAAGCTCGCTTAATTCCAAACAACTTCTTGTAATTCTCGAACCTCACAGCTAAGATCATACCTGTCGCTCCATGTTGGTCTATGATTGATGTCTTCTGCCAGACATGAGCTGGATCCTTTGATGAACTTGCAGGCGTATGTTTGCTTTTATGCGCCTCTGGATCCACAGGTGTAGGGTCGGTAGGAGAGGCTTCAGTCGTGTAACATCCCAAAAATAAAACGATAGTTATAATAACGGGTTAGAATGCGAGAACGAACGGAATAAACGAACGAGGCATGGCGGGCTAGAAGGGGGCGAACATAGGGGAGCCTCCCCTATAAATAGCCTAAGTCACCACCCTTTCTCTCATTTGCAACATCTAGAGAGAGAAACCGAAGAAAGAGAAAGTTGGCGGATCAACCCGAGATTGAAGAAGTGTGTTGCTCCAGAGCTCGTGAGAAGAACTTCTGATCAGAAGCTCGATACAGGTAACGATCTGGCCTAGATCTGAGTTTTTGTTAGTTTTGGGGTTTTTCGGGTTTTGGATGAAAAGGTAACGTTTTTACGGATGAAACTGGAAGAAAAACATAGATTTGAGTTATTAAATGAAAAGAAAACGTTTTGAATGTAAACAAGTTTGGGATCTTGACGTGATGAGACCCGCATGCGAAAGTTAGTATTTTGCGGGGAAGCAGATCCTGCGTATTTTTCAAGTACGCAAGAAGAAAGGTTCTGCGTACTTATGAAGTACGCAAGAAGAAGGTCCAGCGTACTTATCAAGTACGCAAGAAGAAGGTCTTGCGTACTTATCAAGTACGCATGAACCAAAACGAAGTCTACGCACTTATTAAGTATGCAAGAACAAGCATCAGGCTGGTTAGTAAAGTCAGTATGTTCACCTAATTCAAAATGGTTAAACCGTTAGAGTCAGGATTGGTCTGATGTGTATTTAACTAATCAATTCAGATCGGAAGTGACGTTGTTGGACCTTTGTTTAGGACAACCCAGATTAGCTTATTAGGTGAGTTCTAGAAGCCCTTCTTTAAATGTTTTAATTAATGTTTTGGGCTGGTGTGCATACATAAGTAAATAATGTTTTTACGAAATGATGTTTTACGAAACGATGTTTACGAAATGACATGTATGAAATGATGTTTATGAAGGATGATGTTTACGAAGGATGATGTTTATGAAATGGTTTGAAAAATGAAGTTTACGAAAGGTTTACGAACGAGATGATGTTTTGTTTAATAAAACGTACGAATGTTTTAACTAAAATGAGGTAAAGGTTTTATGAAAGTCAGAATGAACGAATCTGCCATGAGTTCCTACGGGAGCTAAGGTATGTATGTATGTATGTATTAGCCTCACCCTTACGGGGGGCCTTTGTGGCCGGCTAATGGTTGTACAACTGGTTGAGGACGGGGTGACGACGGTCACCCATGGGGTTACCGGAATCCCAATGGAAGGTACTATTCCTTGCGGGGAAATAGTGCCTAAGTTATGTTCTGTCTACCTAGAGGTAACGAGCCTTAGGAGACATATGTTTGGTCTACCTAGAGGTAACGAGCCTTAGGAGACCTATGTTTGGTCCACCTAGAGGTAACGAGCCTTAGGGGACCTGTGTGACGAATGACTTAGAGGTAATGAGCCTTAAGTTCATCCGCTACTATGCGATGTATAGAATTGACGGTTACGAGAAGGCGCAGATTCGGTTCATGATGACTTATGTTATGATGCTACATTACGATGTTATGATGATTTTGTTAAACAAATGTATGTTATGTTTTTGGAAAAATGTTTATGTTAAGGTTTTATGTAAAGCTAGAACTCACCAGCGTTGCTGACTTTTAGTATGCACATTCAGGTTAAGGGCAGGTTATGATGAAGGACGGTGATGCTGGGCGGCTTGATGAGTTACCCGGATGATATGAAGACTGGCATCCCGTTATGTTTCATTTATGTTATGTTTTATGTTTAAGACAATGTTATGATTCCGCATGTTTGAACAAGTTTTAATTATGTTGAATGAATGATTCCGCAACTGTTTGTGAATGAGTAAATCCAACAAGTGAGGCCTCCCGGGTTTGGGGCCTTACAAGTTGGTATCAGAGCAATAGTTTGATAGATTCGGACACTCCCAGTGTCTGAACTTAAACTGTGAATGGGACCGAAAGCGGATGCCAGTACGGGTAACTCGAGCCACAACATCAGGTATGAAGGTAGTATATATTTAAATATATAGTATGCCTTAGAAAGGGTTAGGTAAGGACTTGTGTTTCGATGGAATCACAAAGGTGGTCAAATAGAAATCGAAAGGTAGTGTAATGGTTAATTGCAGATGGCCAGTGTATATTAACATCTTACAATGCTTGTTGAATTCTATTTGTTAACTAGCGTGATGAAATTAGATTCCTTGTCTTATAGAACGAAATGGCGGGACGAAGGAGCGAAAGGCGTGGTGGGGGCCATACCGGTGGTCGTACCGGTGGTCGTAACGGTGGGCGCGGCAGGACCCCTGCACGCCAAGAGTACAGTGAAGAAGGAAGTGTTCACACTGAGCCAGAAGTTATTATGCACGGGACTGAGCCGACTCATGTCGAAGAACAACAATTCACTTTTGAACCGGAAGTGAGAGCGACTCTGGCACGCCAGTTCACTGAATTGATGAAGGTGTCTTTGCCAGGACTATTGGCGGAAGCGTTAAAGAAGGCTAGTGAGACGGGTGGGTCTAACACGGCGGTTGGTACCCCGAACATTGAGGCAATCAACGCACCACTTAACCGTGGTTGCGACTATAAGTCCTTTAAGGCATGTGACCCGTCGGTCCTGACTGGGAAGAAGGGCGCGGTGGCTACTTTTGATTGGGTGATTCGTATGGAGGTTGCCATTCGTCTGAGCGAATTCCGAGCAAGTCAAGTTGTGAAATTTGCTGCTAACTCCTTGAGGGAGGAAGCATCCCACTGGTGGGAAGGTGTACGTCAGCCTAAGGGGGATGAGGTTGTTGACTCGATGATGTGGAATGACTTGAAAACTCTGGTAATCAAGAACTTATGTCCAAGGAACGAGATTGAGAAGGTAGAGAGGAAATTTCTAGGTTTGAATGCCTGGAACGAGATTGAGAAGGTAGAGAGGGAATTTCTAGGTTTGAATGCTTGGAGCATGACGCACCGACAGTACACAACCTGATTCAATGAACTGGCACGTCTGGTGCCACATCTTGTCACTACTAAAGAGAGAAAGATCGCCTGTTACATTCAAGGGCTGTCGGACCAGGTCCGCACCTATGTTAAGGCAAACGCCCTACTACCTATGATTCGGTAGTAGAACTGAGCCGCGTGGTATTTGATGATCTGGCGCTGAATGTCATTACCATTGAAGAGCCTAAGAAGAAGCTGAGTTTTCCCGCTAAGCGATCGGGTGGGAAGTTGTTTGGGGCTCGGGACAAACATGCCAGGATAGGAGAGATGGCAGTATGTGGAAAATATGGGGCAAGATATGCGGGTGAATGTCGGCTAGGGACAAATCTGTGCTACAAATGTGGCAAGACTGGGCACCACTCTCGTGAATGCATGCAAGGCATTAAATGTTATAATTGTGGTGAAAGCGGCCACATGAACCGGGAATGCACCAAACCAAGAGTGGGTGAAGCGGGAAAAGGGAAAGGCCTCGAAAAGAAAGAAGACAGGCCTCGAGCGAAGACACGAGCCTATGCGCTGACACAGGAACAGGCCAGGGCGGACCCCGATGTGGCGTCAGGTATGTTTATCCTTGACAACACTTTTGTATTTGTGTTATTTGATTCGGGTGCTAGTAAGAGTTTTATATCTCCGACTTTTTATAAAAGAGTAAAGTACACTGTGAGTAAGCTACAAAGGGACTTTAGCGTAGAAACTGCTGAGGGTAGAACTGCGAAGGTGACTTATGTAGTTGACAATTCCACGATAAAGATAGAAGGCCATAGATTCCCCGTCAGGTTGTTTGTTATGTTTTTGGGTGGTTTCGATGTCGTGTTAGGTATGGATTGGCTAACCGCCAATGAAGCGCAAATTATATGCAAACGAAAGATAATCCGACTCAAGGCTCCGGATGGTAGCGAAGTTGAGGTTTTTGGAGATCGTGACACCCCGATGCCTAATGTCATCTCAATGATCAAGGCAGTAGATTACCTGAGGCGTGGATGCGAGGCATATCTGGTGTACGTGATTGATAAGTGTAAGGAGGTGAAGGAACTAGACGATGTACCCGTGGTACGCGAGTACCCGGAGGTGTTTCCAGAGGACTTGCCTCGGATACCACCCGACAGAGAAATTGAGTTCCGAATTGACTTAGTACCAGATGCCCAGCTTGTGGCTAAGGCTCCATATCGACTAGCACCAGTGGAGAAGAAAGAGCTAATGGCACAACTAGACGAGTTACTTGAGAAAGGATTTATCCAACCGAGCATCTCGCCGTGGGGTGCTCCGGAGTTGTTTGTGAAGAAGAAAGACGGTTCGATGAGAATGTGTATTGATTATCGCGAGTTGAACAAACGTACGGTGAAGAACAAGTACCCTTTACCAAGGATCGACGACCTGTTCGATCAATTGCAAGGCGCAAGTTGGTTCTCAAAAATCGAACTTCGATCCGGGTACCATCAGTTGAAGGTGAGGGAAGATGACATACCAAAAACTGCATTTCGCACGCGTTATGGACATTTCGAGTTCCGCGTAATGTCTTTCAGACTGACGAACTCCCCCTCAGCGTTCATGGATTTGATGAATAGGGTGTGTCGACTGAAGCTGGACCGATCGGTAATCGTGTTCATCGATGATATCCTCATCTACTCCAAGAATGAGGGTGATCACGCATGTCACTTAAAGGAGGTGTTGGAGGCTCTGAAGAAGGAAAAGTTGTATGCTAAGTTCTCCAAATGCGCATTCTGGCTTAGGGAAGTCCAATTCCTGGGCCATTAACCTGAACGGCATTATGGTTGACCCAGCAAAGATAATGACGGTAAGGGAATGGAATATTCCTAAGACGCCAACTGAAATCCGCAGTTTCTTGGGATTGGTAGGCTACTATCGGAGATTCATCCAGGATTTCTCGAAAATAGCTTCACCGTTGAAAAAGTTGACTCAGAAGGAGGTAAAGTACGAATGGAGTTCGACCCAGGATGATGCGTTTAAGGAATTGAAGAAGAAGCTAACCAAAGTTCCAGTCTTGGCCCTTCCCGAGGGCAATGAAGACTTGGTGGTATACTCTGACGCTTCGGGTCAGGGATTAGTGATTGCATATGCGTCGCAACAGTTGAAAGTTCACAAAGTGAACTATCCGACTCATGATTTAGAACTTGCTGCTGTCGTATTCACATTGAAAATCTGGAGGCACGAAGTTTACTATTTACTCCGACCACAAAAGTTTGAAGTACTTCTTCGAACAAAGGGAACTTAATATGACGCAGAGACGATGGTTGGAACTATAGAAAGACTATGACTGTGAAATCATATACCATCCTGGAAAGGCAAACGTGGTGGCTGACGCTCTAAGCCGAAAGGATGTGCCTGCTCCTATTAGAGTGAAAGCTTGCCAGTTGGTGGTAACATCAGATGTGATGAGGGAAATTGAAAGAGCTCAAGATGAAGCACTTAAGGAAGAAAACATAAAGAAGGAAAGAATGGTTGGCCAACAGGACAAGTTGGAATATAACACCCTTGGTGTTAGGTTACGTTTTGGGCGGGTTTGGATACCTATGGGTGGCGAGCTTAGGACCAAAATCTTGGATGAGGCTCATAAGTCTCGGTACTCTATCCATCCTGGTACCAATAAAATGAACTAAGATTTGAGGAAGGAATACTGGTGGCCTGGAATGAAACACGAAGTGATAAAGTACGTAAGCAAGTGCTTGACTTGCTCACAAGTAAATGCTGAACACCAGAAACCTTATGGAAAGATTCAACCTCTTGATATACCGGAATGGAAGTGGGAACACATTACCATGGACTTCATAACCAAGCTACCTCGCACAGCTAAAGGTCATGACACCATTTGGGTAATTGTGGACCGTTTAACGAAGAGTGCTCATTTCCTACCTATTCGTGAGACGTTCTCATCGGAAAGGTTAGCGGAATTATTTATTAACGAAGTAGTAGCACGGCATGGGATGCCTTTGACGATCGTATCTGACCGGGACACACGATTCACATCGAGGTTCTGGAAAAGATTTCACGAGGCGATGAGCACGAGACTCAATGTTAGCACGACATACCACCCACAAACGGATGGTCAGTCCGAAAGGACCATTCAGACATTGGAGGACATGCTTCGTGCTTGTATTATCGATTTTGGCGGCAGTTGGGACAGTCATCTGCCGTTAGCCGAATTCTCCTACAACAATAGTCATCACACGATGATAGGCATGCCACCTTACGAAATGTTGTGTGGGAGAAGATGCAGAACCCCGGTTTGTTGGGGTGAGATTAATTAGGAAGTCTTGAATTCGTAAGAGAAACGTCGGAAAGGTTTGATCAAATCAAAGCACGAATGAAGGCCGCACAAGATCGTCAGAAATCCTATGCGGATAAATGACGAAGGCCTATTGAGTTTGATGTTGGGGACAGAGTAATGTTGAAAGTGTCACCCTGGAAGGGAATCATATGATTCAGGAATAGAGGAAAGTTAAGTCCGAGGTTTATCGGACCATTCAGGATAATGGCACGGGTTGGTGAAGTCGCCTATCGGTTAGAGTTGCATGATGAGTTAAGTAGGATTCATCCTACCTTCCATGTATCACACTTGCGAAAGTGTTTGGCGGATGAATCGGCTCACGTACCACTTACCGACATCGAGGTCGACAACAGCCTTAACTACATCGAAGAACCCGTGGCCATCTTAGACAGAAAGGAGAAGCGTTTGTGTAATACGATTATTCAATTGGTTAAAGTCCAATGGAAGCACCGAAAGGGATCGGAATCTACTTGGGAAACGGAGACAGAAATGAGGGAGTCATACCCTCAACTATTTGACTTATGATAGGTTTCGAGGACGAAACCTATTGTAAGGGGGGTAGACTTGTAACATCCCAAAAAATAAAATGACAGTTATAATAACGGGTTAGAATGCGAGAACGAACGGAATAAACTAACGAGGCATGATGGGCTAGAAGGGGGTGAACATAGGGGAACCTCCCCTATAAATAGCCTAAGTCACCACCCTTTCTCTCATTTGCAACATCTAGAGAGAGAAAGTTGGCGGATCGAGCCGAGATTGAAGAAGTGTGTTGCTCCAGAGCTCGTGAGAAGAACCTCCGGATCAGAAGCTCGATACAGGTAATGATCTGGCCAAGATCTGTTTCGGGTTTTGGATGAAAAGGTAACGTTTTTACGGATGAAACTGGAAGAAAAACATAGATTTGAGTTCTTAAATGAAAAGCAAACGTTTTGAATGTAAACAAGTTCGGGATCTTGACGTGATCAGACCCGCATACGAAAGTTAGGGTTTTACGGGGAAGCAGATCCTGCGTACTTATCAAGTAAGCAAGAAGAAAGGTTCTGCGTACTTATCAAGTACGCAAGAAGAAAGGTTCTGCGTACTTATCAAGTACGCAAGAAGAAAGGCTATGCGTACTTATCAAGTACGCAAAGAAAGTCCTGCGTACTTATTAAATATGCATGAAGCAAAACCTGCGTACTTATCAAGTACGCATGAAACAAAGTCTGCTCACTTATTAAGTACGCAAGAACAAGGCCCTGCGCACTTGCTAAGTGCGCAGGCATCAGGCTGGTTAGTAAAGTCAGTATGCTCGCCTAATTCAGAATGGTTAAACCGTTAGAGTCGAGATTGGTCTGATGTGTATTTAAGTAATCAATTCAGATCGAAAGTGACGTTGTTGGACCTTTGTTTAGGACAACCCAGATTAGCTTATTAGTTAAGTTCTAGAAGCCCTTCTATAAATGTTTTAATTAATGTTTTGGGCTGGTGCGCATACATACGAAATGATGTTTTTACGAAATGATATTTTACGAAACGATGTTTACGAAAAGACGTTTATGAAATGATGTTTATCAAGGATGATGTTTACGAAGGAAGATGTTTATGAAATGTTTTGCCAAATGAAGTTTACGAAAGGTTTACGAACGAGATGATGTTTTGTTTAATAAAACGTATGAATGTTTTAACTAAAATGAGGTAAAGTTTTATGAAAGTCACGAATAAACGAATCTGCCACGAGTTCCTACGAGACCTAAGGTATGTATGTATGTATTGGCCTCACCCTTATGGGGGGCCTTTGTGGCTGGCTAACGGTTGTACAACTGGTTGAGGATGGGGTGAAGACGGTCACCCATGGGATTACCAGGATCCCGATGGAAGGTACTATTCCTTACGGGGAAATAGTGCCTAAGTTATGTTCTGTCTACCTAGAGGTAACGAGCCTTAGGAGACATATGTTTGGTCTAACTAGATGTAACGAGCTTTAGGAGACCTATGTTTGGTCCACCTAGAGGTAACGAGCCTTAGGGGACCTGTGTGACGGATGACTTAGAGGTAACGAGCCTTAAGTTTATCCGCTGGTATGCGATGTATGGAATTAACGGTTACGAGAAGGCGCAGATTTGGTTCATGATGACTTATGTTATGATGCTACGTTACGATGTTATGATTTTGTTAAACAAATGTATGTTATGTTTTTGGCAAAATGTTTATGTTAAGGTTTTATGTAAAGTTAGAACTCACGAGCGTAGCTGACTTTTAGTATGCACATTCAGGTTAAGGCCAGGTTATGATGATGGACGGTGATGCTGGGCGGCTTGATGAGTTACCCGGATGATATGAAGACTGGCATCCCGTTATGTTTCATTTATGTTATGTTTTATGTTTAAGACAATGTTACGATTCCGCATGTTTAAACAAGTTTTAATTATGTTGAATGAATGATTCCGCTAAGTTATTTTGATATTCAAGTTTAAGAACTGTTTGTGAATGAGTAAATCCAACAAGTGAGGCCTCCCGGGTTTGGGGCCTTACAAGTCGATGCCTCAATAATACTTACAGGCTCGACTGAACCTGTGTCAATATTAGTTTCAAAGAATGGAGCTTCGAAAATCTCTCCATCCTCAAACTCATATTCTCCTTCCCTGACGCCCTTGGGAACTTCTATCACAACATCCTCATCCTCCTCATCCCAGTCATCACCAGACTCGATCTCTCCCTCTTCCAGATTGCAAAGAGCATCGGTCTGTGCTTCTTTGGAATAGACTGGCTCTATTAATAGGATCACATCTTTCGACACGTCGTCAGATAGATCTTTCAATACGTCAGCCACAGACTTTCCTTTATCACGACCCGAAGCCTCACCTCCACCTTGACTCCGAGTAGACTCCCCCTCAGCCATAGGCATGGCAGAAATGGGAACAATCGCCAAAGCCAATGATTCCTGCTCACTTCCACTTGGTCCAGCTTCAGGATCCTTGTCCTGATCATCACCCTTAGTTAGATCAACTAAGTGACAAGCCTCTTCACTGCTAGGCTTAGGTGGTTGCTTCTCCAAAAATTCTTTCACTCTCTCCCCCTGAGCAGCAAGTGTCTTGGCCATGTCACATACCAGTTTAACCATAGCATCATGCTCCTTACGCTGCTTTTCATCAACCGCTTGCTGTTTCTTCAAAGCGGCTACTTCATCAACCAGTGAGTTTATCTGGCCCTGTTGCTTGTCAGATTCTTCACGTGATTTCCGTACCATTTCAAGTAATCCAGCAACTTGAGTCTCTAGAGTAGTGATCCTGGCATCTCTAGGATCAGGACCCCTAGACGACGATGCTTCGGCTTGATGAGTTGGGAAGGTGAAGATTTCATCAAAATCAAATCCATGAGTAAAATCCAACTTAGGAAATGGTTCACTGATGTGTTAGAGAGTGGTTGTGGGGATTGAGGTAGGGATGGTGGTTGTTTGGATGGTGGTTGAGGTGATGGTGACATACTCGGTCAGAATTGGAGTCATTACCGCCACCTGGACAGATTGTACAGGGATGGTTACTATCACAGGAACCTCCTCTGTGATAGTAGTAGTAGCCATTTCAAGTATTACATGTGGCCTCCTCCTCTGTCGCCTGTAAAGCTGTTGGTGAAGGTGAAGTAGAAGTTGATTCAGTGCTCACAGCTGTCACTGTTACTTGCCTCTGAGCACTTACTTTCACCTCACGAAGAATAGGTTGATGTTGCCTATCTCCCCGACGCTTGTTGATACTTTCCCGTCTGCGTCTCTGAATAGCAGCGTCTGAATCAGAATCGGGCTCATATTCACTGCTAGTCTCTTATCTTTTTCTCTTGGAAGATGAATCAGGAAGGGTCACCTTCGTCAATCTCCTTGGGTGTGATTGGGATGATGCATCATCAGAATCAGATGAATCTGACTCGATCGCTTCTGAGTCGGATTCTTCAGCACCCCCACATCCCTGTTCTTCGTCTCCTTCGTCTTCAGACACATTATCCTCTGTTTCAACTTCCACTTCTTCTAGTTGTTCATCACTGTGTTCACTGAGTTCAGGCTCAGACTATGCACTATACCATCTCCAATATGTAGGCGCCACATAAGCCTCATTGATCAGATGGCCAAAGAGTGGAGTATGCTCAGGGGTAGGTTCTACACTGCCTGGCGTTAAGAATTGTGAGAAAACTCTCTTGGCCACCCGCTTAACTTGCAGTCTCTCCCCAATAGCAGGTAGATTAGGCAACGCATCATTTATCAATAGTTGCACAAATATGGGGTATAACAATAACCTATGCCTCTCCGCTATGTTAATATGATCATTGATAGCCTTGTAGATGTAGCGAGAGAAGTTGTAACCCTTGTTTAGAGACATCCCAACCAAAGCGGCTGCTAGATCATAACCCATGGCATCCTTCCCTGCTTTCCTGGAAGACATGCACACGATCATAATGTGGGAAAAGTACCTCCACTGATCCAGCACCCACATCTTCTTATAAGATGAATAATCCCGCACACCGACGTATCCCATACGTTGTCTCCAACACCCATCCACAAAGTAATCAGGATAGGAGTTTGGGTTGGTTGCAAGATCTCCGAATTGTAAAACCCGCCAGATGGTTTCCTCAGAAATGCCAATATCATGACCTGCCACAGTAGCCCGAATGACATTGGGTGTTACTGTGCAGTTATGTTCTGCAGTATCCCAAAACTGCTCCACGTACGGTCTTGATACTACACGGTCTGCTGATATAGCATAGCTTATCCTTGAGCAGTTCAAGAAATCAATGATCTCCCTGTACTCAAGTGCAGCACCCTTACATTCCGGTTCAGTAAGTTCCAACAGATTGAACTCACTTGTAAATGCACGAGCCATCACTACAAAAACCAACAGTAAACACAATAAGAACAAGAAGATTCATTGGAAATGAATACACATCCCCAAGTATAGTATATTCACAATGAACTGAACTTCCAGACTTAGAAAAATTTCAGAATTGACCTTCCTGCGTACTTGGTAAGTACGCAGGGTTTATGCCTTGCGTACTTAGCAAGTACGCATGACTTATGTCTTGCGTACTTGTTAAGTACGCAGGCTTAACACTTGGCCAAAATTCAAAATTTCCAAAATCAGATAATGTGAATCTTTGATGGTAATGTTAGTGACCACTGAGTTGAAAATCGTGTTCAAGAACACAGGAACCAAAATCAACACCAATGATGTGCTAAAACCCGGTCATTTTGACCTAAAATTCGACAGACGTGAACCCACTGTCCAACACAAGGTAAAAACCAAAATCAACACAAGTTAAGGATGAATTCAAGATGATTGAGCTTCGATTAATGCTTTTAAACATGTTTTCGGTCACAATTTGGGTCAAGAACAACCAAACAATGTAAAAAATTCATCATCAAAACCCTAGTTCTTGAGGGTCAAGAAATCAGTATAAAAAAGGTCGATTTTGTGGATGAAATGCTCTGAGATTCTCACCAAAGATTGTTTAACAGAAGATGAAACAATGATCGGGACGAAAAATCGTTTGGGATCACACAAATTTTATGAGTAATTTTGAGTCGGGAGAATGATACAGTGTTATGTCGTTTGAAATTGTTAAACTGAGAAAAATGTTCTAACACCTGTATATATACCCTACTTCTATAGACCGTGCGTATTTAACTAAGTACGCAGGAAGTTACTCCTGCGTACTTACTAAGTACGCATGACTAAGTCCTGCGTACTTGGTTAAGTACACAGAAGTTCCTTCTTGCGCACTTAACTAAGTACGCAGAACCATTAGCATACTCAGAAATCAACTCAAATTATGAAGGATTGTCAAGTCCAATAACGAACATGATAAGCACATTCAATCAAGAGGATTCACAGTCAATTCACGAAGGTTAAACACAAATATTTTTGGTTTTGTTGATTGGAATTTGAACTATACACGAACTTAAAATCTTTTTGATCTTTTCTGAATAACGATATACACATATTCACATACAAGCTATTTTTGTTCAACGACACGAGCAGAGGATCATATCAGGCTAAATTATAGCAAAAACGATACAAGATAAACATCAAAGAATATGGGATCATATCATGGATTACTATTTATTCATACGTAATAAGCACATAAACAAGTAATTCAAGTTGGCAATATTATAATATTTGAAACCATAAGCATCTTAGTATCATGTTCTTGTGTGTTAAGGTAATAGTTATTTAAAATACAACGTGTGCCCCATAGTTATGCTATGAACTTACTGTGCACTTATCTCAAGGCATATAATATTTTCCCAATGATTTTCTAAATTTCCAGAATAAAGCTACATCAATTAGCACAGGAAAATCAAACAGAATCCATAAGGATTATCAGGAATCATAAGATGCAGAATCAAGTGATTCATTTGTCTTGGTTTCATGTGATTTCTTCAGTGAATATCGGTATGATGATTTAGGATAAAGAATATGGTGTTTGAGGATTTAGGTAAGGAGATCCAACTTTTATCTGGATTTGAATTCAATGAATCAGGAGTGATTCAAGGGTGAATACATGCTTAACAGTTGATGTAAAGATATGTCTAGATTCAATCTCTCATTGCATACTTGTGAGTATGGGCAGTGAGATGAACCGCATTAATGACCTAACCCGAAACTGGTCTCAGAAGAAAATAATTGCCAAAATCTAACATCATGTATCTGATAGTGATCTTTTGCATTCTTTTACGCACACACACTAGCAAACATGGGTTCAAATCACAGTTGTAGTATTGTTTTAATTTCCACACTACTAATGATTCAAAGACGCTTACAACCTACTGACAATTTAAATTACTTGTAAATAAGCAGATTAAAAACATAACAATTTAAACAATTAAGTAAGCATGACGCAATCATTTCCCATATGTGTAGTCCTAGACGTTTAGATCATTTCTGATGTACTATCATTTCCCCTTTTCTCAAGAGAACTTTGAAATTTTTCTGCTTTTCCCTTTTTTTGTTTGGGTTTTTATAAAATATTTGAAAATTAAAAGAACTATACATAAAACATTTAAAAGAAATAAAATTTAACTTTTATGAATTGAATTGATTTAAGAAAAACAAGTTTTCACTCCGGATTGAACATTCCTATCATGTTGACAATATGTTCAAAACGCGTTCGATCAAATGCCTTAGTGAAAAGGTCAGCAAAGTTGTCATCCGTGTGAACCTTTACAAGTTCAATGAGATGCTTTTCAGCACAATCACGGATGAAATGATGGTGAATTTCAATATGTTTAGTTTTGGAATGTTTCACTGGTTGTTAGTGATGGACATGGTGGCATTGTTGTCAATGAACAATGGAGTTCCAGTGAAGTTTAAGACATAGTCTCTCAATTGCTGCTGAATCCACAATATCTGAGAACAACCGCTTGCTGCAGCAATGTACTCTGCTTCAAATATTGAGACAGAAACCGTTGACTGCTTCTTACACTGCCAGGAAACCAGCATGTCTCCCAAGAATTGACATCCACCTGAAGTTGATTTTCTATCAAGGTTACAACCGCCATAGTCTGAATCAGTATAGGCTTTGAGGTCAAATGACTGTTGCTTTGAGTACCAAAGACCCAATCGGGGTTTCCCTTTCAAGTATCTTAATATCCTCTTGATAGCTATCATATGAGACTCCTTTGGTTGTGACTGAAACCTTGAGCACAAACATACAAAAAACATTATTTTGGGCCTTGAAGCTATGAGATACATGAGAGAACCGATCATCCCATGGTACAATTTACAATCCACATCCTTTCCATCTTTGTCTGGATGCAAACCGTGATTGACAGGGATAGGTGTGCCATAAGTACTGCTATCATTCATCTTGTATTTCGACAAAATGTCTTGCACATACTTAGTCTGATGTAGATAGATGCCATCCTATCAAACTTGGACTTCATCACCTGTTCGAATTCCCTACACATCTCTTCATTTGTAGACCCAAAGACAATGTCGTCGACATACACTTGTACGAGTAGAATATCACCTCCTGCTTTCCGAATGAAGAGGGTCGAGTCAAACTGTCCACGATCGAAACCATTTGACAGTAGATGTATTGATAACATCTCATACCATGCCCGAGGTGCTTGATGAAGACCATAAAGTGCTTTGTCGAGCTTATACACTTTATTGATATTATGCGGATCTTCAAAGCCTGGAGGTTGAGTGACATAGACCTCTTCATGAACTTTTCCATACAGGAAAGCACACTTCACATCAAGTTGATAGACCTTGAAGCCGACATAGGAGGCATAAGCCAGAAACAGTCGAATTGCCTCAAGTCTAGCAACTGGGGCATATACTTCAGTGTAATCAAGGCCCTCTTGTTGATAAAATCCTTGAACAACCAACCTTGCTTTATTCTTCACTATGACATGACGATCATCCGTTTTGCGCTTGAACACCCATCTTGTTCCAATTGGTTGTACGCCTCTTGGCAAGTCAACTAAATCCCACACATGCAACTTTTGGAATTGGGACAGTTCATCTTGCATCGCCTCAATCCAGCAATTTTCAGCGAGAGCCTCCTTCACATTCTTCGGCTCCAACTGGGAAATGAATGCAGCATGCAAACATGTTTCCATGATACCAGTGTCAAGTATCTCAGCGTACAAACTAGTGTTCTCAGCAATGGTTCTATGACGAGTCTGAACACCAGCATGAGGATCACAAATAATGTTGTCAATTGGATGATTCTTATGCACTATCGTCTCTGGTATGAGCGGTTCCTGGAGATTTGTGTCTAGATTCGTGCTTAACTCCCCCATATCCTGTGATCTAGAAGACGATGATTCAATGTTGATTGGATCAGCTAGAGCTTCATTTCATACACGAGTGTTAGGATTAGCTAGAGCGTCATCTCCATCAACATGGACAACTTCAACATCATCACTGTCATGAGTTCCAGATGCAGGTGCATCATTGGAATCAGGAGTTACAATGGGCACAGTGGCACGAGTGGAAAAATTTGAATCATCATCGCCATTAAAGAAATCGTACATTTTTGCGGCATCATTGGCAGACAAATCAGGAAGATTGAAGGACTTGAATAGCGCATCATAATCAAAACCCCAAGCTTGACCAGTTGGTTCTGGTGGAATGCTGTGTTTACTGCAATCCACTTCGAACCCTTCCTAGACAGTACGAGTTCCTATATTGTACACTCTTTTGCAAGGTGAATTGGCAACATATCCTAAGAAGATGCCTCCCACTGCTTTTTCATGAAATTTAGATTTTTGATCCTTGTATTGTAGCAATAAGGAACAGGGACTACCAAAAGGAACTAGGTATTCAAGATTGGGAGGTTGATTGTTGATCAACTCATAGCAAGTCTTGTTGTGCCTCTTCACAACCAGAACTCTGTTCAAAACGTGACAAGTTGTATTTACTGCTTCTGCCCAGAAAGTTACAGGAAGCTTTGCATCTGACAACATTGTCCTTGCAGTCTCGATCAAGGTTCTGTTCTTCATTTCTGCAACTCCGTTCTGCTGAGGTGTGTACGGGGCACTAAATTCGTGATGGATATCCTTATTGAGACAGAAAAGCTTCATCAAATTATTCTTGAACTCAGTTCCGTTATCACTCCTTATTCTTCTAACCTTCAACTTGCATAGAGATTCCAAGCTCAGGATCAGGTATTGAAGAATGTCAGCAGTCTCATCCTTTTTACCTAAAAAATGCACCCAAGAAAAACGTGAGAAGTCATCAGTTACAACTAGACAGTATGACTTACCTCCAATACTCCTGATACTTATAGGGCCAAACAGATCCATATGTAACAGCTCCAAAGGGGTATCGATGGAGTTTTGGAGCTTGGGCTTGTGAGACTTCCGTTGCCGTTTCCCCTTTTTACAAGGCATACATTCATTTTTTGATAAGAAATGTGTCCGAGTTCCTATGCCACAAGATTGAGTCAAGCTCTGTCTCTTTGGTAAGCAAACAAGTAGCAACTGATGAGGTGGTTGTTACCACGCTCATATTGATCTGATAAGTGTCGTTTGTCCTTGGTGCTCGCATCAGAATCAAGTCTTCAGGAACTTCAAAACCAGGTTTGAGAATCATGCGTTCCGCCTTGTCAAATATAACTGAGTACTCCTTTTCGCACCTCTAGGAGACACTCAACAGATTATGCTTCAGCTACTCGCAGTAGTTGACGTTGTCGAAGCTAACCCATCCATTTGAAACCATGCCTTGACACGTGATACTACCGCCTTTCTCTCCAGCAAAGGCCACATAGCCACCTCTGAATGGTTTCACATCTTGAAGCAGGGCCATGTTACCTGTCATGTGTCGGGAGCATCCACTATCTACATACCAACGATTAGAGATAGTACCCTACGGATGTACCTGCACGAGTCACAAAACAGATCAGTTAGATTTGGAGACCCAAGCTATAGTGGTCTTGGGTCGTCCGTCTTTCTCAAAATAAACAACCTCTATTAACTCACATTCGTGACTATCAAAAATGGATGAATCTTTTGAAGACTTGGGATCAGGAGATTGAGAACTTTTAGATTTCTTGTTCCAGGACCTCTTCTTTTTCTTAACTGGAACATTAGGCTTACATTCAACAGCAACAGGTGAACTAGTGGAAGCTTCACCTGATTGAACTCCATCCAGTTGTTCCAGCTTTCTTAATCTCTTGTTCCTCTTCTCCTCTATGGTTTGGAGAGTTTTGCCATAGATTCTCACCAGTTGGTGCACTACTAGAGGTAAATGCACAAGGTTTAGCAGGAAGCTTTTCCCCTTTTGGAACAGTTGGTTTAGCCTCAGATGTGGTCTTTGGCTTCACCAACAGTTTTACTGGTGGTTTTACCTCATTCCTTTTAGGACTCTTGGTCTGTTTCACTGTTGGTGACTTGGGGACAACGGCTAGCTCTGAAATACCTGGTCGTTTCCCTTGGTACTTATTCAGGTAGTTCACGATAATGTGACCGATCGTACCACAGTGAAAACAAATTCTCCTATCTCTGTAATTCCTCCTGTGAGGCTCATTTGATTTGAGGTTTGATGACTCAGCATGATTAACAGGAGAAGTTGTTTGGTGAACAGTAATTTAACCCGATGGTGAATTGGTTATTGGGAATATAATACTTTTGCATATTTGCTTAATAGCCAAGCCCGTAATTAGTTGAAAAGGCTTGATTAATGTTTTTATATCCCCCATAAAGCATCACTTTTAATTTTTCATTTGATTCAATGATATCGGGTTCAGTCAAAATACAATTATCACCATTAGTGACAATGTTTTTCTTAACTTTCTGTTCACTGAGCAACTCCTCAGAGACTACTCCTTCAGGGCAGGTGTTCTCAGACCCATCATCAGAAGCAGTAAGAACTCTTCATCAGATGCAGAGTTAGCCTTACTTGAGGAATCATCAAGGCAAGACAGATCAATGTCAATTAATCCGTTGACAAATTTCCCGCCTATTGGTGGAGGAATGGCATTAGTTCCCAGCCCTAAGCCATTCACTTGTCTCACCACAGACTCGTAGTGTTCCACCACAAAACGAGAATTTTTCAACTTCTCAATATTGCCTTTCAACTGCAAGATCTCATTTTACAGCTTGGTGATCTCATTGTTTCTCTTTTCCAACCCCTTGTACGCTACATCCAAATGAAACTGTTGATCACTGATTTTAAGTGAATAATCACGTTTATCTTTCTTCAAGGTTTCAATTGAATCTTTGTATCGTTTTTCATTTTCTTTGTAGCTTAAAGCTGCAATACGAAGTGGTTCGACTTTGTCTTGAAGCTTAGAATTTTCATCCTGCAAGATTAGACATTTAGAACAAGAAATGACAGCAAAAGAGTAAGAAACTACCTCATTTGGTGAACATGATGCCTCTCCAATAGCCATGAGGGCAACTGCAGTTGTAGACTCTTCTTGGTCAGCCACAGAAGCTTCCCGTTCCTTTGCTTCCATCATCTCCATGAGACCAACCTGTGTTTGAGCAATAATGGCATCCTCCAGATGAACACCCCAATCAAAGCTATCATTCTGTTGAGCTACCAAAGTGTTTGACGTACCACCTTGACTTTGATTGCAGTTGTTGGAGGTGTTATATCCTTGACCATTTCCTTGGCTAGGTCTGGTGAAACCCGAGGCTAGTTCTTTGTCCTTTTGACATTCCCAAGCAAAGTGTCCAAAATTCTGACACTTATAGCACTTGGCTTTGGATTTATCAAAACCAACCTTGGCATTTGAATGCCCATCAATGAACTTTCTTCCTGTTCTGTTAAGGAAACGCTTGGCTCTTCTCAAGATCATGGCCATATTCCACTGAATATCCATGTCCTCCATATCATCCGGATCCACCTGATTAAAGTCTTCTTCTATGGTTTCAGGATCCGTTAACTTGCCACCAATGAAGTTTTCTTAGGCAAGCATACAAGATGAAAACAAAGCCACATGATCTTCAGCTATCTTGGCTATTGCAGATTGGTTAGCTGAAGATGTGGGAGAAGGATTTCTTGAGGTATTCTGGTGATGAGATCCAGAACTAGATCAAGATGCTGTATAACAAGCATAACCACCACAAAATTTTGAATTATCCCCCTCGTGAGAGTTCCCTGAGAAAAGGGCAATTCCAGAACCCGATGATTTGGCTGTAGAAGACGTCCCATAATACATAGAAGGGTCTTGTATTTGAGGTCTCCCTGAGCTCTCCTTTCTTTTTAGGTTCATGTCGTGTGCTTGAACCTTACCAATTGCTTCATCAATAGTCATCTCATAAAACTTTGAGATCTCTCTCATCAAAGTTTTATACATCTCAAATTTTGGTGGTAGGGCATCCAGAAACTTCTCAACTAACTCCTCATTTGGATAGATGAGGTCAAAAGCTTTCAGCTCAGTTTGCAGATGATAGAATCTAGAGATGAGCTCATCTATGGATTCATTCTCCATATATCTGAAGCATTCATACTACTTCCTAAGAAGATCCTTCTTACTCTTCTTGATGTCGTTGTTTCCCTCGAATCTCTTCTGCAAAGCCTTCCAGAGATCCTTGGAGTTATCGTATCTTCTAAAGTTGTGAAATAACTCCCTGGTCAAGGCCATAGTAATAGATCCGTGTGCCTTCTTCTCTCTATCATAAACTTTCTTTTCTTCTTCATCAAGTTTGAAGATAGGCTTGGGAACTTCCTCATCAAGATATGTATATGTAGAATGCTTATAACCCTCTAGAATGGGTATCCAAAGTGAAGAATCAGTGTATGAGACGCTTTCCAGTTTGAGTAATCGTTTACGTTAAGCAGCTTTGGTGGTTTCTGTGGGGTTCCAATCTCATTGTCATAATTTAGAAGGTTACCGAGGTTCTGAAGATTTGCCATGGTGAGACACTTAGTCAAATTTCAGAAAAATCAAAGCAATGCGCGCACTTAAGTTCTGGCCTTGCGCACTTAAGAACTTGGCATTGCGTACTTAAGATTTGCTCTTGCGTACTTAGCAAGTACGCAAGGGTAAATAAAAAGTACGCATGAGATAATTAAGTACGCAACAAAAAATGGTCTTGTATACTTGGTAAGTACGCAAGAAGCCTGTACTTGTTTCCAACAATGGTAAGTACACAGATCACTTTTTCACCAACCCTCACCAACTTTTTCCGGTCACTGGAATCTCACCGGCGACAGAAAAAGTTGACGATATGACCAAACAAAATGAGCCAAAGGGTCAGAAAATCGTTTCTAACCAGCATTTGATGCTCAAAACACCCAAATACACAACAAAAGGTCGGTTTTGGAGTGATTTTTGCCTCTAAAATAGTGCTCAAGAGCTACCCCTATTTTATCACAAAAATCACCAAAAGACACTCTTTTTTGCTTGTAAAACTCTGTAGGATGTGTAGAAGATTTTCCTAACACACTCACACCACTTGAAATCAAGAGCAAAGCTCTGATACCACTTGTAGGTCCCCGGGTGTCTCGGATCGTTACGTGTGGGTGTGTGACTAGTCGGACCGGGTGCGGAATACCCGTGACTAGGTGGAGAAACAAGCAACACAAAGTAAATCGACAACGAAATCATTTTCAAACTCCATCTATTATAAAACTTGTAGGTTATAGAGATGTTACAAATGAGTGTGTACATACTTTCTGTCACCACAACCTACTTAACAAGTGCGCAGGGCAAATTGTTCCTGCGTACTTAACAAGTACGCAGAGTATTCTTGCATACTTGCTAAGTACACAGGAAGTAATTCCTGCGCACATGCTAAGTGCGCAAAACACTTAGAGAAAACAGACAACAAGTAAATACATCAGTAATTACAACCCGATTACTAATACATACAGACACAAACATACAAAGACTAATACATACATACAAGACAAGTACAAAAGCTAAGACAATATCCAGAGTGTTTGTCACGCAAAAGTGCTTCAACACACAGTAGCAGGTACGTTATTAACAAGAAATGTACCTGATATTATGCCATGAAATGTTTTGCTTCCTCGGTTGTCAAGGTGTAGGCCCTAGTCTTGGCCTTTGGAGCTTCCTTCTCCTTTCCATCCTTAATTAATACTGGTGTGGAAATCTTAAGGGTTGGGCATTGTATGATTCGGTGCCCAAGTTCTCCACACTTGAAACATCTCAGTCCCGACTTACTTGGATAATTGGTAGCTATATGTCCTAGCTTACCACAACTGTAGCAAGTATTTTTCCCATACCTGCATTCTCCAGTGTGTAGTTTTTACCACATTTTATGCATTTAGAACCACCACTTTGTCCTTGCTTCTTTACTCCTCCTCCTCCATTCTTCTTGTTCTGATTTTTACAAATATCATACCATTTTCTCTTTGATTCCATAGGGCGGGAACCGAAGACTTCATCGTACATCGTCGAAGCAAGTTGCACAGCAGACCGAAAAGTCTTCAAGTCTGAAGTCTTTACTAACCTCCGTATCTCAGATGGTAAACCTTGTATGTACCGCTTGATGCGTACTGATTCAGGGTGAGGTACCAATCAAGCCATTTTATTAAATTTGGTAGTATACTCTCTGTGAGTCATACTACCAGCTTCTAATCTAAGAAAATCTCTCTCGAGTTTGTCCATTTCATTATCTGGACAAACTCCTCTATCAGCAATCTTTTCAATTCCTCCCAAGTCATCCGATCAATAGCTTTATCTCCCAAATCTATGACCAAGTTCTCCCACCAGCACAATGCTTCTGACACAAACGAGTGGGCTGCATACTTGACCTTTTGGTCATCTCTACATTCACTAATCTTAATCACTGCCTCTATATCTCTTATCCACTGATGAGTGACAGTGGCATCCTTTATCCCTTCGAATTTAGGGGGATTTCCATCCTTGAATGCCTTATAAGGACATCCCTTCTTCCCTTTCTTATGAGGTCTAGCCTTGTATGAATTATCAGATTCATAATCATAAGCAAAATCATCTTCATCCTTATTATCTGGATTATTTGCTCTTTCTGTCGGTTGAGTTTCATCATTCTTCTTTCTATTTTCCTCTAAGCTTGTCAATAAAATTGGTAGAGCTGTGTCTAGTGCTTTGGCAACAACCAAGTCTACAAGATTTTTAAGCTGAGGATCTATCACAGGTTCCTCAACATTCTCTTCTCTATCTACCTGTATTATTTCTGGTTCGGCATTGGCGGTAGACCGCGTTTGCCTTCTGGAGGTATTGGGATTAACCCTTCCTCCTCTTTTACCTCTACCTCTACCAACCATTTTCTACAAAAGACATGGAGTGTTTTAGTATTCACATGATAGATTGATAGCTAGAACATAATGTAACGAACCAAGATCCGGGTTCATTTTTAAATAAATAAATATTCTAATAAATATTATGGTGAAAATAATATTTTAGAAATAAGTTGAAACAAGTGGGTTTCAAGTTAGTAATGTGGTTATACAAGTTTTTAACTAGTTTTGGAATGAAATGGGTGAAATGGAAGTTGAGGGGCTAAAGATGTAACATGGAAAATTTTGCCATTTTGACTAGAAGAAGTCAAAATTGTGCCTCATTTGTGTTTGGGGTCGTTCTTGTTCAAGAGAGAAAAGGAAAAAAGAGGAGTTGGAGCTAAATCGTGCTTTTGAACTTGAATTCGTAAAGGTTTTGGCTCACACATCACCTTCCTAACATCAAGTAAGTGTTAATCATCCTTTGATTTCACCTTTGAATGTGTTAGTTGGTGGGTTTTGTAGAAATCCAGAAATTTAGAATGCATGTGGTTAATTAGTGTTCGATTGTGGTTAATCTAGCTAAACTAAAGGTAAACAACAGTGATTAGCATCCTAGAATCCATTGATTTTTATATTGAGAAGTTAGGGTTCATATGGAGAAATTTGGGGGTGTTTGGATTATGATGATAGGATGTTGATTTAGTGATGTTAAACTGTTTATATGGTGTTAGACACTTGAATGAACACCAAATTAACCTAATGAAAAATATAGAATGACAAATTAGTGTCAAGGAATTGGAAAGGAAACTCAAGTAGGTGAGTTTGGATTGAAAGAGGGTGTTTGGATATGGGAATAACCCAAACGGGTCAGTTTGGGTTGGAAATGGGAAATTGGGTTGTGAATCCAATTATAATGTGATTTTGATGTAGGATTAGATTACTAAACTAGGTGTATATGTTTAGGTAATCAAATTGTGAATCGAGAAGGTGGTGCGGGATCTTGTAACCCGAAAGGTAAGTGCTTTTGCACTTACTTAGTATTGATGATAAATGGTGTTAAATGCAATGTAGTATGCATAATGTGTATGAATGTGCTTGAACTAGTATGTGTAAATGAATGAATGTAGTTATAGTTGTAATACTTTAATAGATATTTGTATATGAGGTTATTGTTTAAATACCATTATGGAAATGAGGTTATGGTCTAAGTACCATAATGGAAATGAGATATGAGGTTATGGTTTAAATACCATAATGGAAATGAGATTATGGTCTAAGTACCATAATGGATATGGGATATGAGGTTATGATCTAAGCATCATAATGAAAATTAGGTTATGGCCTATGTGGCATAATGGAAATGGAAATGGAAATGGAAATGTGTTAATTAAGAATGATAAATGAAAGGAATGAAACTAGTATGGTGTTATTCATGTTATATGTAGCCTAATGCCAATTGGGTGGAAACGGGTCAAATGGGTGAACGGGTGAAAACAAGTAGATTATACTTGTTAGTTATGTTTATCTTCATTACTAATGGTTGTTACATGTGGTGTTATGTAGGAAAAGCTTTGATGTAGTCAAGGTTAAGTCCAATTGGCGAAAGGAGGATTCTCGTATGCATTTTTGGTGTTGTTGGGGTTTAAATGAAAATCCATTAAATGTTGTGTAAATTGATACTTGAAATTGTGTTTTGGTATATATTTTGTGGTGTTGAATGTTTTTAACCAAAACCCAAATGCTTGAAATGATTTTGTGTCATGTTGGTGAAAATGTTGGAAATTTGCTAAGTGTTGGAACTGGGCAGAAAAATAAACTTTATGTTTACTTAAGGTTTTCGCGCCACGCGAAGAAGGGGTGAGGGTTCTTCGCGACACGCTAAGAACCAGTCTCCCGGACTTGGCTTTTCTGGACTCCATCGCGGCACGCGAATGGATGTTCCCTGAAGTTCGCGACACGCGAACATGTAAAAAAAAATATTGGGACAATAGCTTCCGTGTGCGTTAAATGTTTTAATAATTGGTGTTCCAATTAAGGATGTTAAAACTTGGTATCAGAGCAATGGTTTGAGTGATTTGGTGTCGGTGACACCAAACTCAAACCGGATGCTCTTGATATGGGGGAAATGATACGAGAATCTATGAAGGACTTGACTAAGACTCGAAGCTTTCAAAAATGAAAGGTTAGTAATGATTTGATAAAGTGGTTATATATATGGTGTATATGTATATGTATGAATGAATGACAAGGTGTTATGTGTGCCGAAACTTGTTTTGTGATTTGTTATATGGAGATGATAATTACAATTGGGCATAGCGTATTATTAAACATGTCTGGCCAATATGATTAATAAGTAGAAATGTGCAAGGGTCTTTATGATAACCATATAACAATGAACATATACAAGGATTAGGTGAAGGTGATTATATATGTATGTATATAGGTAGATATATATATATACTTAATGCATATAAGAGTGTAAGTGTGATGGATACCTAAGGTATTGAAAGTGTAAGGATGTTAAGGTGTTTTTGTTCTAATTCTCAGTTAAGAGATGACAAAAGAAACGAGCAATTAACCGTTGGATTCAAGAATCCAAGAAATGATTAAAGAAGAGGTGGCTAAGGCCTTTGAGCAAGCTACATCCCTACTTATGGAAGAAATGAGAGGGGCTATTAAGCTCACTCTTGAAGAGGTATTAAAAGAAAAGGAAAGGGGACCTCAGGGTTGTACCCTAAAGGAATTTATGGTGATTAAGCCCAAAAAGTATGATGGGCAAGTGGACCCGATCCTTAGCCATAGGTGGGTGGTGGATATGGAATCTAACTTTGAGACGACTAAGTGTAAGCCCGAGGATAGGGTTATGATTAGTGTGCCTCTTTTGACGGGAAGGGCAAAGGAGTGGTTGTTGAATCTTCGAAAGGAGAGGGGTGAATTGGGGGTGACCTCCATGACTTGGGAGGAATTGAAGACGACCTTTCTGAAATATCATTGCCCTCAGGCCGCAGTGGATAGGATGACTGAGGAGTTCCTCCTCACGAGGCAAAAGAATGAGTCAATAGATGAATTGGATAGGGGTTTCTTTGATCGCACCAAGTTCTGTCCGGACGTGGTGTTGATTGAGAAGGCGAAGATTGGCAGGTTTTATGCTATGCTGACAGTGGAGTTCAGATATGGCATATCTCCATCCTCTTTTACCACACTTGTAGATTTGATAAACAGGTGTCGGGAAAAGGAGGTGGAGTTGAGGAGGCAAGAAGCTAGAGGAGAAAAGAGGAAAAGGGAAATTATGGATCAGGTGGTGAAGAAGATAAAGGGCGGGAGCCCTAGTAAGAAGCCTTTTAGCAAGTTCTTTCCCAGTGGGTGCAAAGTTTATGGAAATGAGCATTTTGGGGAATGTAGGAAGGGGGCTCTAAATTGTTATAAATGTGGGAAGCCGGGGCACATGGCTAGTCAATGTACAAGCTAAATTCATTTGTGCTATAACTGTTACAAGCTCGGGCACAATAGGGCGGATTGTCCCGAGTTGAAAAAGGTGGAAGCGAGAAGAAAATAGAGATGACAAGGCCAAAGGGGAGAGCTTTCCACATCTCGGCTGAAGAGGCGAAGACGAAAATGGAGGTGGTGTTAGGTACATTCAAGATTAACTCTTTACCTGCACTAGTTCTTTTTTATTCGGGGGCTAGTCGTTTGTTTGTGTCTTTGAAATTTGTTAAGCATTCTTACTTTCTAAGTAGCAAGTTAGATGAACCCTTAGAAATTGAGACGACAAATGATAAGAGTTTCCAAGTATTCGATATTTATAGGAATTGCAAGTTAAGGGCGGGGGGTGAAATGTTCCTTATAGACTTAATTCCTATGGCCATGGGGGATTTTGATGTAATAGTAGGGATGGATTGGTTATCAAAGAACAAAGTGAATATTCTATGTGGACCTAAGGTGATACAACTCGATTCCCCGTCGGGAGAGTCCATTTACATAGAAGGTGAGAAGAAAGGTAAGATATAGTTGTGTTCTTATGTGAAGGCAACAAAATACATGGTGAGTGGGTGCAAGGCATACATGGCTTGTGTTGCGGATGTGATTGAGAAAGTGAAATATATTAGCGATGTTCCAGTTGTAAATCAGTTTGAGGATGTGTTTCCAGATAAGTTACCAGGGGTTCCTCCGGAGAGGGAAGTAGAGTTTGGGATTGATTTGATACCGGGTGCTAAGCCGGTAGCCAAAGCACCTTATAGGTTAGCACCGCCAGAGATGAAAGAGCTAATGGAGCAATAGCAAGAGCTGCTTGATAAAGGTTTCATACGCCCAAGTGTCTCACCTTGGGGTGCACCCGTTCTCTTCGTTAAAAAGAAGGACGGAAGCATGAGGATGTGTATGGATTATCGTGAATTGAACAAGTTGACGGTGAAGAATAGGTACCCGTTACCTCGGATTGACGACCTCTTCGATCAATTGCAAGGGGCGTCATGGTTCTCTAAGATTTATTTGAGATCCGGGTACCATCAGTTGAAGGTGAAAGAAGACGACGTTCATAAGACAAGTTTTCACACTCGATACGGTCACTATGAGTTTACGGTTATGCCTTTCGGTTTGACCAACGCGCCCGCGGTTTTCATGGATCTTATGAACCGGGTGTGTAGACCGTTTCTAGACCGTTCAGTTAATGTGTTTATAGATGATCTTCTCATCTATTCACGGAGTGAAAGTGATCATGCCTTTCATCTTCGTGAAATTCTTGAAGTGCTGCAAAGGGAGAAGTTTTATGCTAAATTTTTAAAGTGCGCATTTTGGTTGTGCGAAATCCAATTCTTGGGTCTTGTGATTAATGAGAAAGGGATTACAGTCGACCCATCCAAGATAGTGGCGGTAAAAGATTGGTACTCGCCGAAGACGCCTTCGGAGATTAGGAGTTTCTTGGGACTAGCGGGTTATTATCGGCGGTTTATTGAGAACTTCTCTCGGATCGCCTTGCCGATGACAAAGTTAACGTGTAAGGAGACTAAATTTGTATGGAGTTCCGAGCAAGAATCTGCCTTTCAACTCTTGAAAGAAAAGTTGACTAAGACGCCTGTTTTATCTTTGCCGGACGGGACTGGAGATTTTGTGGTGTATTCGGATGCCTAACATTCGGGTTTGGGTTGTGTTTTGATGCAAAGGGGGAAAGTAATTTCCTATGCATCTAGGAAGTTGAAGACTCATGAGGTGAATTACCCTACCCATGATTTAGAGCTTGCGGCCGTGGTTTTCGCGTTCAAGATTTGGAGGCATTATTTGTATGGGGCTAAGCGTACGATATACACGGATCACAAGAGTCTCAAGTATTTTTTTTACCAAAAGGACCTCAACATGAGGCAAAGGCAGTGGCTTGAATTGGTCAAGGATTATGATTGTGAGATACTTTACCACCCGGGTAAAGCGAATGTAGTGGCGGATGCGCTTACTCGGAAGACTAGTCATGCACCTATAAAGGTGAAGTCATTAAAGATGACACTTTCATAGTCCCTTATTAATGAAATCCGGGAGGCCCAAGATTGGGGAAAATAGCTCGGGGTTAAAGACATGCTTTGATAGAATTTGGATTCCAAGGTTGTCAAGTGTTTTGACAACTATTTTAGATGAGGCACATAAATCCAAGTATTCTATCCATCCGGGGGCCACAAAAATGTTTTATGATTTGAGGTGTCATTTTTGGTGGCCGGGTATGAGGCGTGATATTGTTAAGTATGTGAAAAGATGTCTCACATGCTTAAGGGTAAAGGTGGAGCACCAAAAGCCATATGAAAAGCTTCAACCGCTTGAAATACCGCTTTGGAAATGGGAGAACATAACCATGGATTTGATCACTAAACTACCAAAGACTCGAAAGGGTTATGATGCGATTTGGGTAGTAGTGGATCGGTTGACAAAGAGTGCACATTTCCTTCCTATAAAGAAAACGTATTCTTCGGATAGATTGGCGGAAATGTATGTGAAGGAAATTGTGTCGCGTCATGGTGTGCTAGTGTCGATTATATCGGATCGTGATACGAGATTTACTTCTCGTTTTTGGAAGAAATTCCATGAGGATATGGGGATTAGATTGAATCTTAGCACCGCTTATCATCCACAAACGGACGTTCAAAGCGAGCGAACGATTCAAACGCTCGAGGATATGTTGCGAGCGTGTGCATTGGATTTTGGGGGAAATTGGGACGACCATTTACCGTTGGCGGAATTTTTGTACAACAATAGCTACCATTCTAGTATTGGTATGCCGCCTTTTGAGGCATTGTATGGGAGGAAGTGTCGAACACCCGTGTGTTGGGGTGAAATTGGTCAACGGGAGCTTGGTAGCAAAGAGGTGGTCAATGAAACTATTGGTTGTATTAACCAACTAAGGGCACACTTGAAAGCGGCTCAAGATCGCCAAAAGTCATATGCGGATAATAGAAAGCGGGCGATTGAGTTTCAAGTGGGGTACTTTGTGCTTTTGAAAGTCTCTCCTTGGAAAGGGGTGATACGGTTTAGGAAACATGGGAAGTTAAGTCCACGCTTCATTAGACCGTTTAAAGTGATAGGAAGGGTGAGTGCGGTGGCTTATCGTTTGGAGCTACCGGAGGGACTAAGTAGACTTCATAACACGTTTCATGTGTCACATTTGCGAAAATGTTTGGCGGATGAATCTACTTTTGTTCCTTTAGGTGATATAGAGTTGGATGAAAAGTTGAATTATGTTGAAGAACCGGTGGCAATCTTGGATAGAAAGGTGAAGCGTTTACGCAATAATGAGATTAGCCAAGTTTTGGTGAGGTGGAAACATAAGAAGGGAGCGGAAACTACTTGGGAAACCGAGGAAGAAATGCTCCCGAAACCCAAATAAGGGGAGGTGATTTGTAACGAACAAAAATCCGAGTTCGTTTTTAAATAAATAAATATTCTAATAAATATTATGGTGAAAATAATATTTTAGAAATAAGTTGAAACAAGTGGGTTTCAAGTTAGTAATGGGGTTATACTAGTTTTTAACTAGTTTTGGAATGAAATGGGTGAAATGGAAGTTGAGGGGCTAAAGATGTAACGTGGCAAAATCTGTCATTTTGACTAGAAGAAGTCAAAATTGTGCCTCATTTGTGTTTGGGGTCGTTCTTGTTCAAAATAGAAAAGGAGAAAAAAGGAGTTGGAGCTAAATCGTGCTTTTGAGCTTGAATTCGTGAAGGTTTTGGCTCACACATCACCTTCCTAACATCAAGTAAGTGTTAATCATCCTTTGATTTCACCTTTGAATGTGTTAGTTGGTGGGTTTTGTAGAAATCTGGAAATTTTGAATACATGTGGTTAATTTGTGTTAGATTGTGGTTAATCTAGATAAACTAAAGGTAAAGAATGGTGATTAGAATCCTAGAATCCTTTGATTTTGATATTGAGAAGTTAGGGTTCATATGGAGAAATTTGGGGGTGTTTAGATTATGATGATAGGATGTTGATTTAGTGATGTTAAAGTGTTTATATGGTGTTACACACTTGAATGAACACCAAATTAACCTAATAAAAATATGGAATGAAAAATTAGTGTCAGGGAATTGGAGAGGAAATTCAAGTAGGTGAGTTTGGATTGAAAGAGGGTGTTTGGATATGGGAATAACCCAAATGGGTCAGTTTGGGTTGGAAATGGGAAATTGGGTTGTGAATCTAATTATAATGTGATTTTGATGTAGGATTAGATTACTAAACTAGGTGTATATGTTTAGGTAATCAAATTGTGAATCAAGAAGGTGGTGCGGGATCTTCTAACCCGAAAGGTAAGTGCTTTTACTTAGTATTGATGATAAATGGTGTTAAATGCAATGTAGTATGCATAATGTGTATGGATGTGTTTGAACTAGTATGTGTAAATGAATGAATGTAGTTATAGTTGTAATACTATAATGGATATGCGTATATGAGGTTATTGTTTAAATACCATAATGGAAATGAGGTTATGGTCTAAGTACCATAATGGAAATGGGATATGAGATTATGGTTTAAATACTATAATGGAAATGATATTATGGTCTAAGTACCATAATGGAAATGGGATATGAGGTTTCATAATGGAAATTAGGTTATGGCCTATGTGCCATAATGGAAATGGAAATGTGTTAATTAAGAATGATAAATGAAAAGAATGAAACTTGTATGGTGTTATTCAAGTTATATGTAGCCTAATGCGAATTGGGTGGAAACGGGTCAAATGGGTGAACGGGTGAAAACAAGTAGATTATACTTGTTAGTTATGTTTATCTTCATTACTAATGGTTGTTACATGTGGTGTTATGTAGGAAAAGCTCCGATGTAGTCAAGGTTAAGTCCAATTGGCGAAAGGAGGATTCTCGTATGCATTTTTGGTGTTGTTGGGGTTTAAATGAAAATCCGTTAAATGTTGTGTAAATTGATACTTGAAATTGTGTTTTGGTATATATCAAACGAACTCCGATTGAGCTCATTTCAGCGGCGTTGGAACCGTCTCGTCAAACTGTACCATCTTAGATTTTAGGGTTTAACTTTTAAGTTTTAGATTTTACATTTGAATTTTAGGGTTTTAGCCTTAGGGTTTAGATTTTATGGTTTAGGTTTTTTTTTTTTTGGGGGGGGGTGGGGGGTTTAGGTTTTTGGGGGTGCGGGTGGAGGGGGTTTAGGTTTTTAGGTCCGGATTAGAGTTTGATGAGACGGTTCTAATGTCGCTGGAATGAGCTCAATCAGAGTTCGTTTGGCCTACTTTTTAACGTTTCTTAGCGAAAAACCATTTATTAGTGAAACATTCCCATATATATATATGTATGTATAAGTTTAATTACATTGTATTATGGTTATATATATCTTAATAATAAATATAAGTTTGGTAAAAATATAACTCTTGTAAAGAATGTATTGGGAAACAATAATACATATTAGAATTAATTACACGGCTGGCTTCTATGGTTTACACGGATTTTAATTATGGCCCCTTGGAATGAGAAACTACAAGTTTGACCCGATAGTTTGCGCGATTATAACACATTCGGCCCCTGAAATGAATGAATGTTAAGTTTGGCTGTTAAGTTTTTTTAAATGCTAAAATACCCATTGATTTAAAAAAAAAATTAAAAAAAAACTAAATTACGTCAGTTCATCTCCACCAAGGGCCCAACCCTTGATTTTATATCATCAGTTCATCTCCACCAAGGCACCAACCCTAGCCCCCTCCCCCAATCACGATTACAGCCGACCGACCCTTCTCGCCTCCGCCGAATTCCACCGTCAAAACGTATGCTGGGCCGGACATTTCTTTTACCCCTACTTCTAGATAGGAAAAACGAGACCTGCAATCTCATCTTATCGAGTCCGTTTTCATACCCTGTTTTTCCGGTCATGTTTTCACACCCTGTTAGGACAATTTCATCCGTAAAATAATGTTTTGTTCCTGTTGATGGAAGTGGAGGTTGATGTTCCGACAGCCGGAGCGCCGAATAAGAGGACGTTCAGTTTCAGAGATGTCGATTTGTAGGCTGTCCTTGATATGTCCACTGATTCCTATTATTTGGTTCGAGATAGAAGGGAGTGTGACTCGCCGGAAAACACAATCGGAAGATGAGGGAAAACATGGATGGGCCGTTCATGTGAAGAAGCAAAGGTGTGGGCCCACCATTTATTATATTATATATATATTTTTTTTTATTTCTGATTTTAAATTTTTTATAGTAAAGGTATTTTAGTCATTTTACATTCAAAGTTAATATTCATATATTTTAAGGGTTAAATATGTTATAATCGTACAAACTATTGGGTCAAACTTGTAGTTTTTATTTCTAGGGTCAAAAGTGAAATCAGGTAGACTAGATAGCCATCCTTGTAATTAATTCTACATATTATGTCTGCTAGCAAAATGAACGCAGACACAATGGTATTTTAGTTGGTTTGATCTCTTGAAATCTTTGAAATCTTTACTATAGGTCATGGGTTTGAAACCCATCTCTAATATAAATTTTAGTTTATCTAAATCTTTCTTACTCCTTTTTTTTAGACTTAAAAAAAAATTGCAAGTGCCCCTGTATGATTTTTGGATTTGGGTCTTCTTAATACTATTGATTTCGTAGACATCAAGTCGAATGCCACTGAAACCATAAAAATTCGATTAAAACCAGCTTACTGTTCCTTTCAAAGAACATAAAATTTGAACTAGGTTGGGCTTGATCCTTTTGCATGCAAGATGAGAGAAGATGTGAAATACAGAGAATAAATTAATCTTTATATTGATATCCACCACAAACAAAAGAATTACAACAAACCATCCCTTCAAAATAAACCTGTGCATAAACCAGAGAGACTCCAAACCAAATCTCACAAAAAGTTTAAAAGAAAATGGAAATATAGCAAACACTTCTAAGCTTCATCACTCAGCAGCATTTCTGTTCAAAGCTCTCTCCAATCTTGTTTCAAATGGTGTATTATGCCAATTCACCTTCTTATCCTGTACACCAAATACCACCACACTACATTAGTAAGAGGCTCTTTCTGACACAAGTTTTACTTATATTATTATTTATTGCTTCTTCTAAGAATCAACAAACAAATGTCTGTCGGTCAACCCGGCCCATTTTGACATGTACTAGACATAGCCCGTTTCAACCTAAACGTGTTTTTACCCAAAACTTCAAGTAAAATCGTTATATTCAAAGATTTAGACTTCTATACCAACAACTTTGTTTTCATGATCACAGTTAAAACATCAACTATATTCATGAAAAGATATAAGAATGAAAAAACAGTCTGCTATGGAGAAACCCAACCCGTTTTGACCCATACCAAAAATGTATTGTATTTGTGAGTCACAAAGGTGGTCACATCTCATTGGCACACCCCACTGTACTGTACTCGACACAATAAAAGAGAAATCACAACAGTAAAAAGACCGACTCTGGTGCACCAAGGCTCGTTTAGACTCAAACACATGACCTTTTTTTATCACACAAACAATAAATATATAAATATACCTCTCTATACTTGCTGGTTGTATTCGGTATGCCTTTGTATGATGAAGTTGAGCTCAAAGAATGGGCAGAGCCCGTGTGACTCCAGTAGCTCCCGACACTACCAATTATAGGCATATCATCAGGACTTCTGCCCGGTGACTTTCTTGGTGTACAGGACGACCCAGAAAATTGTTTCAACTCATCTACAGTCAACGCCCCTAATATTGGCCTCTCTTCAATGCTTTTGACTGTAGTAGTTGTTGATTCTTGAGAAAAACCTTTTCCGGAGGAAACGGGCTCAAGATCAGGGTTATAGCATCCAACCGGTTTGTTATTTGTTGTGTTTTTCTCTGAAGAACCTAACCAATTCGAAAGACTAGCATCGACAGCTGTTTGTTGATTCCGGTTCTTGGGTGGGAATGGAATGGAATTCAAAGAAGAATTCTCCTTTTGTGGACTCCGTGATTGTGTTATTGTACCTTCTGATTTCAAAGCTTTCCATTGGGCAAGATTTTCAACAGGTTTCAACACGGGATTCAAAGATGACTCAACTCTTGATTCCGATGATGGAATTGGAATCGAAACCGACTCACACCATACTAAAGAAGAATTCTCCTTTTGTGGACTCCGTGATTGTGTTATTGTACCTTCTGATTTCAAAGCTTTCCATTGGGCAAGATTTTCAACAGGTTTCAACACGGGATTCAAAGATGACTCAACTCTTGATTCCGATGATGGAATTGGAATCGAAACCGACTCACACCATACTTCTTCATTGTCAAAATCTTCTTCATCATCATCATCATCTAAACCGTCATCAATTTCATCCTCGTCATCTGAATCTATAACTTCATCATCACTTTCAGGGCAATTCCCATACCTGTAATTTGGTGGATAGGATCTAACATTCATCACATCTGAATGGGAATCGGTTTGACCCGACTTGGGAAATGTTTCGCCTTTTTCGTTTCTTTCCAATAAAGATTCAGTACTGTTATAGACTTGAACATGCTCATAGGTTGTGACATTTGCATCAAATGTCACTTTTTTCCTAGTACTCAAGTTCAATGGCTCCTCAATCTTTCCTCTACAGCAAAAGATATAAAAATCGAAAGGGTTTAAGAAACCCTAATCCCCAAATTAAAAAAAACAGAACAAAAAAATCAAGAATCCCCAAATTTAAAAAAAAGCCATGAGTTACCTTAATTCTGGAAGTGAATTGGAGGGATTATCCTTGATGTTCTGTACCAATGATACATCATGTTGCACAAGGTTTTGACTTTTAGGATTCTGAAACACAAATTAAAGTCAAAATTGAAGATGTAAAACAAAAAGGGAAATTGAATTAATCTTACCTGATCTCTACGGATAGCCTTGTAAATCTGTTTTCTTTTTTTCCGATCCCCTGAAGAACCGAAGCAACCGAGAAAACAACCCATTCAGTTCTTGATTTACAGAGATTGTCCTGTTCTTCTGGGTGTTTAAGATGTTAGACGACGATCTCCATTATTTAGAAGGGAGCGCAGAGAAAACGGTCGAGTTTTGGAAGAGATTAGGGTTTATGTTATTCAAAAAGGAGATGACCGTTGGGTTTGGGTTTGGGTTTGCGTTCGGTGTGGGGTTTGTCATCACCAGCCTGTAATATTAGACCCGCTTTTACTATAACTTTATGAATGAAATTTCCATAAATATGTGAAAATACAATATATCTATACTCCTTAATAAATAAGTAAATTAGATGAAATGTTGTCAAAATTCTAGGCATTCTCATTCTAATTTTTCCGCCTTTCTCTTCTATTTATAATCAACTCCACTATTTTAGGCAACTAAATTAATTATTTGTTTCAATTTTTATCAATATATTTTTGAATTTAAAATTGTATTTATCATCAATTAATTTGTTCAATCATATTTTTATGAACTCTACAAACTGAAAACAATTTTATAGCCACCTATGATTCAAATTCTATTTGTGATGATTTTGGTGATGTCGTAAAAAATTCTATTTGTGGGGGCGGTTTCGTGGGAGACCCGGATTGCATTTTGATGCAAAAGTTCAAAAAGCTTCGTGTCAACATATCGATTTGGGCTGATCAGTGTAAACAAAAAGAATTGGGTGAGAAACAATTGTTGGAAAAGGAACGAGGTGATTTGGATGACATTTTGGAAGTAAGGCAACTTTCAGAAGTGGAGATGTGGACGTTGGAAGAGACTAAACAACGTCTGTGGGAGCTAGAAAGTCTTCACCAACAGGATTTGAAACAGAAATCTCGGTGTAAATGGGCAACACATGGCGACGACAATTCAAGGTATTTTCATGGTTTCATCAATAAACGGAAGGCCGCAAACTACTTTCCTGGATTGATGGTTAGAGGTATATGGGAGACGAAGCCGAATATCATAAAGCGTGAGGTGCTTCGCTTTTTCAGTACTAAGTTTAAAGAGAATAGTGCTAGAAGACCGAAGCTTTTGGTGTACGGGTTGAAGAGGTTACAGGCGGAGGAGGCAGCGGATTTGATTAAAATGTTTTCAGTGCAGGAAATTAAAAGCGCAGTATTTGATTATGGTGCGGATAAAGCGCCCGGTCCAGACGGGTTCAACTTTCGGTTTATAAGGACATTTTGGGATTTGTTTGAGAAGGACTTCGTGGACATTATGAATCGATTTCACAGAGTTGGGAGGTTTAGTGCGGGAGTAGGATCTTCGTTCATTACTCTTATTCCGAAGGTGGGAGACCCGAATACTTTAGGAGATTTTCGACCTATTAATCTCATAGGGTGCGTTAGCAAGGTGGTGTCGAAGGTGTTGGCGAATAGGTTGAGAACGTGTATGAATAATATTGTTTCAGAAAACCAGTCTGCGTTTTTGACAGGAAGGTACATTTTGGACGGGCCTCTAATGGCAAACGAGGTTATATCGTGGGCAAAAAAGCGGGGAAAAAAAATGTTTTTGTTTAAAATTGATTTTGACAAAGCCTATGATAATGTCAATTGGGAATTTTTGTTATCGGTTCTTCATCAAATGGCCTTTCCTTCGAAGTGGTGTGAGTGGATTCGTGGGGTTTTGGTTTCAGCTAGATCTGCGGTCTTGGTAAATGGGTCACCAACTTTCGAGTTCGGCTGTCAAAAAGGAGTTCGTCAGGGTGATCCTATATCCCCATTTTTGTTTATTATTTTGATGGAGGCTTTTTCGGGTTTGATGAATAAGGCGTGTGATATAGGTGCTTTTGATGGTATTCGGCTTCCAAACGACGGACCGGTTTTATCGCATTTGTTATATGCGGATGATGCGATGCTGATGGGGGAGTGGTCTGAGTTCAATTTTGCTAATATGAAAAGGATTCTGAGAATATTTTATTTATGCTCCGGATTGAAAATTAATTTGCACAAATCGGTTTTGTATGGTGTAGGGGTCGATATTGATGACTTAAAGATTGAAGCTGAAGCTTTGGGTTGTAAAGCAGGTGATATTCCATTTGTTTATTTGGGCATTAAGGTTGGGGCGAACATGAATCGTACTATGAATTGGGATCCGGTTGTCTCTACGTTCAAGAGAAGGTTGTCGAAGTGGAAAGCTAACACTTTGTCCATTGGTGGCCGGATAACGTTAATTAAATCGGTTCTAGACAGTCTACCTACATATTATTTTTCTTTGTTTAAGGTGCCTGTGAAGGTAATTAATACTTTGGAAGGTCTTATGAGACGTTTCTTATGGGGTGGGTCGGATGAGGTTAGGAAGATGAGTTGGGTGTCGTGGGAAATCGTTACAAAATCTATACGGGATGGAGGTTTGGGGATAGCAAGATTAGATATAAATAATATTGCGTTGCTTGGTAAGTGGCTTTGGAGGTTTTATATTGAACAAAAGGCGTTATGGAGGAGAGTGATTGCGTCCATTCATGGTTCAAGTCGAAGCTGGGGTGTGGCGCCGGTTAATAATTCTATTACAGGAGTATGGAAAAACTGTGTGTCGTTTTGGAATAAACACAAGGTTCAAGGCGTCGGTTTTAACAGCAGGATTCGTGAGCAAATTGGTAATGGGGAACAAATACGGTTTTGGCTAGATAGTTGGTTGAGCGATGAGCCGTTAAGGGATAAGTTCCCGGACTTATTCAACTTAGAAAGAAAGAAACGGGTTTGTGTTAGTGGTCGGCTCAGGTTCCAAAGCAATGTTCGGATTAATACATGGGAGTGGAGCCGTTCTCTTTCGACTGTGGAGGAGGTAGAATCCAAACAACAATTGGAATTAATGCTACAGCAGGTGCGGATAGCAAACACCCAAGATACTTGGGTTTGGACCGATGGAAAGGAATTGGGATTCAGTGTGGCATCGATTATAAGGTGGCTGCGACATACAGGAAACAGCGACGAGAGGTTCGGCTTTACGTGGAGCAAATGGGTTCCTATTAAATACAACATTTTTATGTGGAGAGCGTTTTTGGACCGTCTACCAACTAAGATGGCATTGTTGAGACGAAGTGTTCCGGTGGATAATCCAGTATGTATTTGGTGTGAGACCTGTGATGAAACGATTGAGCATCTTCTTACAGGTTGCGGTATTGCAGCGGGTGTTTGGAACGGGATATCTAGATGGTGTAGGATTCCGGGTATGTTTGTGTTTCATGTTAGTGATTTGGTGGAAATGCATGAGCATTGTGCCATCTCGGGGAATAAGAAGACGGTACTCCATGGAATCATTATTATAGCTTGTTGGCGGCTCTGGAAGGCGAGGAATGAAAAAATATTTTCGAGTAAAGACACGAAGGTAGCGGACTTGATCACCGATATAAAGGCTTTTGGGTTTTTGTGGTACAAACATAGGTTTAAAGGAGACGTAGTTGATTGGGAGCGATGGTGTTCTTTTGATTTAATGTAAAATACTTTGTTTGGTTTTCGGCTTCCTTTTCCCTCCTTGGTGATAGGTTGCCTTGTGTTTGGTGTTTTTAATGAAAGTTAAGTTTCAAAAAAAAAAAAAAAAAAAAAACCTACGATTCAAATAAAATCTTTTTAATCATATATTTATATATTCACATTGTTCCATTTTGACGAGTGTATGTGTTAATAGATTACATTATATTTTATTCAACTCATGTATTCAACCCGTGTATTACACAAGTTTATTAAACCCGTGTATTACACATGTTTATTCAACCCGTGTATTACACAAGTTTTAAAAACATAAACTTCTTATTACTACGTACTTAATATTACATTTATTCAACCCGTGTAATACACGGGATTCTAATTCTAACCTAGTAATAAATAAAGGTTTTTCTATGCCATGTGTCGCCTCCATATTCATTTTTATCATTTTTTTCCCGTCCCTCTTATTAAATGCACATTCATCTTATTAATTTTATATATTGATATTTTTCACCTCGTGTGTAGTACACGAGATCTAAGCTAGTATATACTATATAATAAACTAGTAGAAAACCCCCTCGTGATGCGGTGGCGAGAACAATTTACAACGCGATACTCGTTTCCTGTTAACTTATTAATCATTTCATGATATATTGGGCATTGTATGGAAAAGAAACGATGGTGCTTGGCCCATAATCACCTGTTAGAAAGTTGATTAGGATGAACAGAGCATTTTGGGTCGCCAATTAAAAGAATATTCTTATTAGATGAAATTAATGAGCTGGAACAATGTACGCTTACAAAGTCTTGGCATACCGTTCCTTACTCTTATTAGATGAAATTAATGAGCGGGAACAATGTACCCTTACAAAGTCTTGGCATTCCGTTCCTTACAAACACACTTAGAACGACCTAGAACCTAGTGGTGTACCCGCGCGTTGCGACGGGATGTTAAAATTTGTGAAGCTCGGTATCGACAACATGTACACTCGTTTTTATAAAAAAGTTGTTTATATTGAAACAAAAATAAAAATAAACATACTCATGCCATGAAATACAATTATACAAGAAGCCAAAAATACAAATAGTAGAAGTTAAAATTTCCAGAAGATATAAATATATACAACATGGAAGTTGAAACAAACCCAAAATGCAAATCCCTTCATTACGTGTCCGATGAGCCCAACTCGTCCAACTCCAATCATAATGCACTCTCATCTTACATGCATACATACTCAATTACTAGAACACACATACATATATAGGGGACGTTCAAATAAAAAGTAGTTTTTCGCTAAAAAATATAAGAAAAATGACAAAAACAGTAAGAAACGATATCAAACGAACTCCGATTGAGCTCATTTCAGCGGCGTTGGAACCGTCTCGTCGAACTCTACCATCTTAGCTTTTAGGGTCTAGCTTTTAAGGTTTAGATTTTATGTTTGAATTTTAGGGTTTTAGCCTTATGGTTTAGCCTTAGGGTTTAGATTTTATGGTTTAGGTTTTTTTGAGGGGTGGGGGTGGTGGTTTTAGGCTTTTCAGGGTGGGGTTGGAGGGGGGTTTAGGTTTTTGGGTCCGGGTTAGGGTTCGATGAGACGGTTCCAGCGCCGCTGGAATGAGTTCAATCGGAGTTCGTTTGACCCACTTCTTAGCATTTCTTAGCGCCCTTCTTAGTGGAACCTTCCCATATATATATATAAATTATTCTTATATAACTTGCTATGTCATAACTCATATGACAAGCTTCAAAAAGATTTGTATACCTGCTCCAGTAATGTCCTTAGGTTACCTCCAACAAAGTATTCTAGAATCAGCCACACGAGTAGAAGCTTGAAACATGTTTCAGTAACAAATTGGCAAGCCTTGAGATGTGTAGTTGTTGGTAACTGAAGTGGAAAAGGACAATAAAACATTACCAAAAACTAATTAAATGATACAAAATTCTAGCATATGAACAAAACATAAAAAGCTTAATTAAAACCACCAAAACTGATTTAGGGTGACTTTAATCGGAAAACCCCAAATCGAGAATATTATAAAGTGTATCACTTAACATGTGACTTTAATCGGAAAACTGATGTATGTGATATTAATCGGAAACCCCCAAATCGATCACAATCGAAATCGCTCTAATTTAGGGTTTCAAAAGAAATAAATGATTAATAGGAAACAAAAAAACATACCTTGTGCGATGGTTTCCTGAACGGATTTGTATGATGATTATGTGGATATGAAAGAATTAAGGAGAACACAGCTTATGCAATGGTTTCGCGAAAGAAAAAATATGATGTGGAAGAAAGATTTAGTAAAAGTATAAGAAAGAAGCGATTAAACAAAAGGAAGAACAACAAACCTTGAAAGGTGTTGAGCTTTCAATCTTTGGATGAAGGTCTTCAACAGAGGAGAGCAAGAGAGCGGCCATGAAACATTAGGATTTGCAAAAAGAACAGTTAACCTATTAACCCGTATTATCAATAAACGGGTTATAATCCAGAAGAGGATCCACGTGTGGATCCATATTTAGATCCGCGTGTGAATGAATGAGCAATTGTGGTTTAGGCGGGAAAACATAAAAAATGATGCCCTCATAGCTTATCACGTGTCCCACATTGTTTTGCTTTTTTATATGTTATAGATTATAGATGAGGATTAGTGCCATGATCATTCATTCATCTTTATAGCATGGAATACCAAAAAAGCCATGATTTTTTCTGATAACACACAAAAATGCCATGAAATATACTACAAAGTACGTATGTTGTAAAAAATAAACCCAACTTAAGAAAAACAAACAAATAAGCAAGGAAAATTACACTTTCATTTGCATATGCTGAATCATTGTACGCCACTAATTGAGAGAAGTAGATACGGCAAACCTCATTCTGAAAGATAAACCTACAAAATTATGTATTCAAAATTAATCTTATGATTGATAAAAAATACAACAGAATTAGTAATTTTGAAGTGAGTGCATGCACTCATAACCTGACATGAAATCCTGCTACAATGGGCTGCTAAAATATGGAAATTATAAGATACCCGAAGAACATATTAGATAAGCACAATTTTCAGAGTAGGCAATGTTACTTGGGGCGAAGATGTAATTACACTCCATAACATAGCATTCTGTGGAGAAACTCCCCTTAGATGCAAGAACCATACTAACAGCTAAGCCTTCAGGTATGTTATTGATGTGCCATTATTTATGCTTGTTTTGCATGCATAATAATCCACATATTATGATACTAATTTAACAATAATCTTGCAATTGATACTTAAAACGTTATATTTTGTAATTACAGGTTATTCGGTGTTAAGAATATAAATCAAGTTAAATCTTATAAAAAACACCAAGAAATCAAGCTTGTAGAAGGATCATTCCCGAGCTTTGACCCCCAAGAAATCAAAATTGGTCAATAACAAGTCAACAATCAGCTAAAAGATGAAACAGGGAGCAAGAAGGGCAAGACACGGCCGTGATACCAATATCGATAATGATATCAATATCGATAATGATGTTGTTCGCCCACGGTAGGTTCGGCTCGTCACGGTACCACAACGGCAATGACACTCTCTATAGGCAACGATAAAAAATGCCTCGATTTTAAATACAACTATGTTTAAAAGAAATATATCGAAACGTTGACAAAAAAAACTACAAACAGCTGCGCACTCCGTATCTTGAAAAAAGTTAACAAACAAAAGTTATTAAATGAAAACGAAATTAATAGAAAATGAAACGGGTTAAAATCGTATATTATAATTATTATAAGGGTTAAAATTGAAAATGTAAAAAAAAATTGGACGAATCAAATTGTGCCATGTAGAAGACACTATTCCTTCCCATGGCAAATAATATGTTAATAATTCCCAATAAAACATATTTAATGTTAATTTTTGTTGTTTTTTTTTAAATTTTAACTTTAGGTTTAGTGTTTAGTGTTTAGCTTTAGGTTTAGTTTTTAGTGTTTAGCTTTAGGATTTAGTTTTTAGCTTTAGAGTTTAGCTTTTAGTTTTTTACATTTAGCGTTTAACTTTAACGTTTAGCATTTAGCTTTAAGGTTTAGTTTATAGCTTTTTTTTGTCTTTTAATAAGGGGTAAAAGAGACATTTTACACCCACTTAGCAGAAAACTTAACGGTCATCGAAGTCAAGGACTACCGATGTTACGTTTTAGTAAACAGTTAGACGATCAATGTATTTCAAAGTTAAGGACCAAACTTACAATATTGGCATACCACAAGGACCATCCATGTAATTAACTCTATAAACACATTGCTTCCCCTTTTCTGACAAACGCCACTTCCAATATTGGCATAATAATCTTGCATAGAATATCCAATTATTAAAAACCACAAATGAAACAAAATGCAACATAGTAAACATCATATGAGATAATATGCTGATAATAATCTAAGCGATTATGTTTTATTCGTATGTTTGTATATAATTCGATAAATACTAAAAAAATGTTCGATAAAGCTAAAAAAAAATTTAACCCCACATAGAATATGCCTTGGCGCCTTGCTCTTTGCTTTCTCAACCTATGAAACTAACATTCAAAGTAAAAATGCCCATTTGTACACTTTTCTTCTTGCTATATATACTCTTTAACTTCTTAAACTATCGCCTCATTCTCATGATCAAGATATGGAGACGATACAACAGTTGTTCATGGTAGCTTTTGCTGCTTTTGTATTCTCGATACTAGTCGAGAAGCTTGCTTGTGTTACCATAAATGGAGAAGAGTGGAAGTCGAAGAGGACCAAAGCTAACCGTACCAAAAGCAAAAGAAAGAGCAAGAAAAGGGTTCATTTTGCGGTTCATGATCAAATAGCCATTGTTATTAACAATAAACTCATTAAATTAGGCGCCATCAACCGAAGAATGGAGAAACAAATGGTTAGACCTAGTAGTTATGATCCCAAGGAGGTATATCTTGGAGCTAATTGGATTGCAGAAGAGTTGATGATTTACAATGAACTTGGATTGCATTTGGAACATCATGAACTAGGGTATGGTACCATTCAAGATCAAAGCAAAATATTGAATGATGAGACAAACGGGTTCGCGACCGATGATCAAACCGAAGATGGAAATAATGAAAATATCGAGCTTGGTTTGTTTCCAAGAAAATTTATTGACTAACAACATTGTAGAATACATGTAAAGATGCACATATGTTTGATGATGGTGTAAATAAGGAAGGAGATAGCTTTAATAACAAAGAGTGTTAGGAGTGTTGATTTTATTTTGTGCAATAGACTTGAAGGAACAATTAGCAAATTGACATGTATCGTTTTGTTTGTTATTTCGTTATTCATAGCTAAATTGGAACCAAACTTATTTAACTCGGTTTGGTTTTATTATTCGGGAAAATTACATATATATATACCCTTAAAAAACTTTATTAGATACATATATACCAATACATGTAATTCTACCTATAGTAAACATAGGTGCTTACGTGGTGAATCCTCATACCAGCGACCATGAACCACTTTTCTTTTATTGAACAACAAAGGCCCGGATTACCCTTATGCTTTAAGACTCCGACATCCTACAGTTGGTTATCATATCGGGTTATTCTCTTTTAAAATACATATGTTATTAATCAAACTATAACGAAAGTCTTTTAAAAATCTATGATTATTATTTGCATCATTATGGTCATAAGTTTACCTCACGAATGCTTGCATACCAAATCGAGTGGCACCGCTCCTAAGCCAAGTTACGCCGAATCCAAAGCTCACCTACAACACATTCTAATTGTAACATCCATGTTTTTCCTGGTATTTCATATTGTTCAATAAATGACAATTTCAATCTAATGTTCACATTCAAAACGTTGTGTCACACCCTTTACTATTTTCATGTGCAATTAAGGAGTATTATCATAATGTTAAAAGTACATACACACATTTTACATTGCTACAATAACAACTGAAACAAACCTACGCTATCTCACAAACTACAAGGACTAGTCTTGAAAATTATCAAAATATCACCTGGCACGGTTGCGCCCCGTAAACACGGTCGCGCCATGACCTGGCACGGTCACGATCCGTAAACACGGTCCCGCCGAGAACTGGCACGGTCGCGCCTGAAACTCAGTTGAAACGTAAACACTGCCTTAATCACAAAGTCTGTTCAAGTCGGCGATTGTAACGTCTTTTGTGCCGTTTCCAGATTAATTCATCAATAACCAAACCCCTGAATAACCACAATTGCAATTAGAAACTTAAAACCGTCACTTAGTCATTTCTTTCTCTCAATCTCGTCCAATTCCGTATCACTCTCGAAATCAAACCTCTGCGCATGATCTTCAAGCTTCTGTGATCACATTCCTCACATCAATCGTGCCGGAATCCCAGCAGAAGACGCCAAGGATCAACGCGCCGAACTCCGTTTAGTCAAACTCTACCAATTCGATATCGTTTAAGGTAAGTAAACACATCCTCAGACTCATTTCAATCCCGTGAATGAAAGCCCTAACCTATTCAGGGCTTATACAATCGAATTGAACACGAATAAAATCTAGGGTTCATTATATTTTAGTTTAATCGAACTACACCCTAGACACGATCTCCACTCAATTAAAATACATGGATAGATTCTAAAACAATCAACAATCGAAAGCCCCATGAATTCACCCGCTATTAATACAGGATTTAGACAAATTAGCTTCTGGAACATTCAGACACGGTCGTGCTAATCAATTAGCACGGTCGTGCCTCTTGTCCAGGCATGGTCGCGCCCCATGCCAAAGCACGGCCGCGCCCCGTGCCTAAGCGCGGTCGCGCCGTGCATTTGACACGGTTGTGCCACCTTGGGTCAGAACCTATTTCTTCTGTTATTTTAATAAAAACTCATTTTCTTTTATAAAAATTATTTTATAAAACTCCAAAGCCAGAATTGTTTTCATAAACTAAATTATCAACTTGGAAATATTAAACAAATTAATTAAATCGTTTCTAATGCATAAAAAAAGTAATAAATTTAAAATAAAAGTTTTTACATATAATTGTTTTATTCAAACCTACACAAACTATTTATATTCTAATATATATTTAAAATGCCTCTTGACACATTTTCATGAACAACTAAATAAAAAGAATTAAATTATTATTTTAGTTAATTATTCAAATTAAACCTTAAGTCTTTCATTATTTAATTGAACTTACATTTTCATTCAAATACCAACGCAAATGAATACACCAACCCTTCGTACAAATCCATGTTCTCATTCCTATTGAAAACCTTAGAATGTCCTTAGACATTGTACATATTATTAATCCAAATTTATACTATTTCACTCTAGGTCAAACTTAGTGATTAGCAAATCACTTGGATTATACAACACTCGTGTTAACTACTACATTTTGATACAAGTGAGTATACATAGCCCCTTTTACTCTTTTACATTTTTGGGGTAAAACATGAACACTATTCAAATTACATGTTTATATTTACACAAACAACACAAGTACAAATCCTATTTACATTCATGTGTGTAATTTGAGCTTTATGCCCGAGTGCTAGGTGTGCTAACCTTTGTATGCGATTATGTGCAATCATTAACTATTCAAGCCGACGGTTTTCAATGATAGATCTATTGAGTCTGACAAACCCACCCAGATTGGGGTGATTGATATCGACAACACAATTTTGCATGCTAGTTACAAAGGTTTGATTGTACTTGGTTACACAATAGCTGCTCCCCATAAATGCCTTATTTATCATGTTATGTAAGGATTTGTTTTACAACTATATGCTATCTATATATAAACCTGTGTTATACTCACCGACTTTTTAGTTGACTTTATTTTATTCATGTTTCAGGTTCTAATGTGTGAGATTGGTCAAGATGTGCTACACATAGGCTTGGACTTAGCTAATTTAAATAAAAGAACTCTATGTATTTCAATTTTGTTCTATCTTGGATTTGGTTGTGTTTGGATTACTTGCAATGAAATTTGATGTTTAATATATTCAATTTAGTCAACCTTGCGCTTATGAACAGTCTACATGTCCCGCCCCGATGATTCCGCCATCGGTCGGGGTGTGACAGATTGGTATCAGAGCCTTGGTTATAGGGAATTAGGTTATTAGACACCTTGACCTAGACTATAACTTTAGGACACCTACTTATGCTATGTTTCATGATTACATGTTATATGCTACATGCTATATGTTATGTGTTACATGCTATGTGCTACATGCTTACTATGAATAGTTATTATTTTATTTGATGACTTAATTGTTAAAAATCCATGACTTATTAGTATATACTTAAATGATAAATTAAATAAACAATAACCTTTCCTATATCTTAAAACCTCATAATATTCTTATCTTCTTCTCTATCTATATCTTTCTTAGCATGTGGAAACTTCATGAAACTAAATCTATAAAAATTTCTCTATTTCCTCGTTAAGGTTTTTAAGCTTTGTTAATTATTTGAGGACACGTGCAATCTGGAAGAGTGACACCTGTATTTTGGGTTTTCTGTCTAGGAAAGCATTTCGCATAAATCCCAATCAACCGAGGGACCCGTATGCTTTCCTGGGAATTCCCGAGATGAGTGTTTACTTATAGGCTAAAGCATGTCTCCTTGAAAATTATATAAGTTTAATTAACCTTAATGTGTCATAGTATTCGAGTGATTATATCACTATTTGAGTACAATCCAAACTATGATTATCCATTTATTTTGTTATCTTATTCTATTAAATCCAAACAATTCTCATAAGTTCTTACATCTTTTCTTGTCTTGTGAAAATCTGTAGAATGCCTCCTCGTCATGCTCCCGCGGCCAACACCAATACCGACATTGTTGTTATTCTTGCACAACTCGTGACACAACTCACTCAAGTTAATAGTGCCACCAATGGAAACAATGGTGGTAATGGTAGTAATAGTGGTAATGGTGGAAATGGTGGAAATGGTGGTAACAACCCATCTCAATGCACTTTCAAACATTTCAACTCGTGTAATCCTCCCAAATTCTATGGTACCGAAGGAGCTACTGGACTCCTTCAATGGTTCGAAAGCATTGAGAATACTTTTCTCAATAGTGACTGCCCCGACAACCTTCGTGTTCGTCATGCCACAAGTGTCCTACAAAAACGGGCACTCACGTGATGGAATGGGGAGAAAAGAAATAGAGGTGTGGATGTGGCAATGGCCTTACCTTGGGATGAGGTTAAAAGGCTAATGACCGAGGAATTCTGTCCTCGAAATGAAGTAAAGAAACTTGAAGCCGAATTTTGGGATCTTGCCTAAGATAGTGGTGAAAACTTGGCGTATACGACTCGATTCCATGAGTTGAGTCTTCTTGTGCCCCTCATGGTCACTCCTCTGTCCCGCTGCATTGAAAAGTATATTAGGGGACTACCTAGGCAAATCCAAGATACTGTCTTAGGAAGGAATCCCGCAACACTTGAGGATGCTATCCGCTTATCCGCCACCTTAACTGATAACCATGTGAAGGCGGGGACTCTTACTAAAAAGGGCGCAAAGAAAGTCTCCGACACTGCAACTCCTTCCACCCGCAACAAAGAAGCCATAACTGAGCCCTCCCGACACAATAAGAAGAGAAAGGCTAGAAATTTTGCTGTGGTCACTCCTGCTATTCCTGTTAACCAAGCTGCACCTATGGTTCAAGCACCGGCCAAAAAGCAATATGTTGGAATCTACCCACTTTGTGCCACCTGCAACTACCATCATCCCCAAAGCATCCCATGTCTCCTTTGTACTTATTGTGGGAGATATGGCCATATGGTAAATGTTTGTAGGGCAAAAGCTCTTGCGGGCCAAGTCAACCCACCAAACCAAACCAACACCCAAGTGACTAATCAAGGTGCTCCCGCTATTGCAAATGGGCGTGCATGTTATGAATGTGGCAACCCGAACCATTTCCGTGATCAATGCCCAAGATTTGCCAATGCTAGACAAGGTGGAGCTCGTGGGCGTGCATTCAACATAAACGCCAACGAAGCTCAAGCCAACAATGACGTGGTCAATGGTACGTTCCTTGTAAATAGTCAATATGCCTCCATTTTATTTGATACTGGTGCCGATAAAAGTTTTGTGTCACTTAACTTTGAACCTTTACTTGCAAAGACACGATCCCAATTAGAGAAAACCTTTACCGTCGAAATAGCAAATGGTGACTCCCTTACAATTGACTCCGTTATCTATGACTGCTCCTTAGAACTTAATGATCATGCATTCCCAATCAACCTTGTTCCAATGCCACTAGGAAGCTTTGATATCATCATAGGCATGGATTGGCTATCAAATCATCATGCCGAAGTCATCTGTTTCGAGAAGTGCATCCGAATACCTCTACCATCGGGAGAAACGTTGAGAGTCTTTGGTGAAAAGCCTTGCAAAGGGCTTAAATTAATGTCATGCACTACTGCTCAAAAGTACTTACGAAAGAAGTACGTGGCCTTTTTGGCCCATATCGTTCAAAAGGATGTCAAAAAGAAGAGTATTCAAGATATCCCCATTATCCGAGATTTTCCTGAAGTATTCCCCGAAGACTTATCCGGCCTTCTACCCGTTCGTCAAGTAGAATTTCGCATTGATCTTGTGCCCTGAGCTAACCCCGTGGCTAGAGCTCCTTACCGTCTTGCACCTTCTGAAATGCAAGAACTTGCAAGTCAACTTCAAGAGCTCTCCTACAAGGGATTCATTCGTCCAAGTCATTCACCGTGGGGTGCACCCGTCTTATTCGTCAAAAAGAAGGATGGATCATTTCGCATGTGTATTGACTACCGCGAACTCAACAAGCTTACTATCAAAAATCGTTATCCTTTGCCTAGAATTGATGACCTCTTTGATCAACTTCAAGGTTCTACTTGCTTCTCAAAGATTGATCTTCGATCTGGTTATCACCAACTCCGTGTGCAAGAAGACGATATTCCAAAGACTGCCTTCCGAACAAGGTATGGTCATTACGAGTTCATGGTTATGCCTTTTGGACTAACCAATGCACCCGCAGTTTTCATGGACCTCATGAATCGTGTGTGCAAACCGTACCTTGATAAGTTCGTGATCGTTTTCATCGATGACATCTTAATCTATTCCAAGACTAAAGCCGATCATGAGCAACATCTTAGATTGGTTTTGGATCTCTTGAAGAAAGAACAACTATATGCCAAATTCTCCAAATGTGAATTTTGGTTAAAAGAAGTTCAATTTCTTGGTCATATCGTCAACGACAAGGGTATTTATGTTGACCCTGCTAAGATCGAAACGGTTAAAAATTGGAATGCCCCGAAGACTCCCACTGAAGTTCGTTCATTTCTTGGTCTTGCGGGATATTACCGTCGTTTCATCTCAAACTTCTCTAAGATTGTTGTCCCCCTTACCGCTTTGACTCACAAAGGTAAGACTTATGAATGGGGACCAAAACAAGAAGAAGCTTTCCAAACCCTCAAAAAAAAATTGTGCAATGCACCCATTTTAACCTTCCTTGAAGGGAATGATGATCTAGTTGTTTACTGTGATGCCTCCAACCAAGGTCTCGGTTGTGTCCTCATGTAACGAGGCAAAGTAATCGCTTATGCGTCAAAGAAACTTAAGATTCATGAGAATAATTATACGACGCACGATCTCGAGTTGGGTGCGGTCGTATTCGCATTGAAGATTTGGAGACATTATCTCTATGGCACAAAATGTGTGGTGTTCACCGACCACAAAAGTCTTCAACATATCTTCAACCAAAAAGAACTCATTATGAGGCAACGACGTTGGGTTGAACTCCTTAACGACTATGACTGCGAGATTCGTTACCATCCCGGCAAAGCGAATGTTGTAGCCGACGCTTTGAGTCGAAAGGACCATGTTATGCTTCATTGTGCCCGAATTCAAACCGATATTCAAATCCGCATCTTAGAAGCTCAACACGTCTCAGTCACCGAGGGTAACATGTACGAGGAAATGTCGTGTGGTGTTGAACTTCTGCTTGAATCAAAACCCAATGGCTTACTTTATTACTTAAACCGTATTTGGGTTCCCGATCATGATGATCTCTATACATTTCTCATGAACGAGGCTCACAAGACTCGTTATTCTATTCATCCTGGTGCGGATAAAATGTACCAAGATCTTCGCCAACAATATTAGTGGCCCGGTATGAAAAAGGACATTGCTCACTATGTTGCCAAATGTCTAACGTGTTCCAAAGTCAAAGCCGAACACCAACGTCCTTCCGGATTACTTGAACAACCGAAAATTCCTGTGTGGAAATGGGAGAACTTAGCCATGGATTTTATTACCAAACTCCCTCGCACCTCGAGTGGTATGATAGCATTTGGGTGATCATTGATCGTCTCACCAAATCTACTCATTTCTTGCCTATCCGTGAAGACTATCGGGTTGAGAAACTAGCCCGAATTTGCATCGACGAAATTGTGAGCCGTCATGGTGTTCCCTTGAACATAATATCCGACCGAGATGCCCAGTTCACTTCTCTATTTTGGCAATCTCTCCAAATTGCTCTTGGCACACGATTGGATTTGAGCACGGCTTACCATCCTCAAACTGATGGACAAACCCAGCGAACAATCCAAACACTTGAAGACATGCCTAGAGCTTGTGTAATAGATTTTGGTGGCAATTGGGATTCACATTTATCCCTCATTGAGTTCTCCTACAATAATAGCTACCACACGAGTATCAACATGGCTTCATTTGAAGCTCTCTATGGTCGCAAGTGTCGTTCTCCTATCTGTTGGAACGAGATTGGTGAAGCACAAATCACCGGTCCCGAGCTAATTCAAGAAACATCCGACAAGATTATCCAAATCCATGACAACATTCGAGTAGCGAGAAGTCGGCAAAAGAATTATGCCGACAAACGTCGAAAACCCTTGGAATTCCAAGTCGGTGACCTTGTTCTTCTTAAGGTGTCCCCGTGGAAGGGTGTGATCCATTTTGGAAAGAAAGGCAAGTTAGCCCCTCGCTATGTTTGTCCATTCAAAATCCTTGAAAGGATTGGGAAAGTGGCTTACAAACTCGATTTACCTCCATCTCTTGGCAATGTGCATCCTACATTTCATGTATCTAATCTGAAGAAATGTCTCGCTGATGAGAATCTCCATATACCACTTGATGACGTGCGCATTGATGAAACGATGCACTTCGTTGAGAAACCGGTAGAAATTATGGATCGTGAAATCAAGCAACTCAAGCGAAGTCGTATTCCTATTGTCAAAGTTCGTTGGGAGTCTAAGCGTGGTCCTGAATTCACTTGGGAACGAGAGGGCCAAATGAAGCTCAAGTACCCCCATCTTTTTGCTGATTCAGTAACCTCAACTAGTTAAATTTCGGGACGAAATTCCCTCAACTAGGGGATACTGTAACATCCATGTTTTTCCTGGTATTTCATATTGTGCAATAAATGATAATTTCAATCTAATGTTCACAATCAAAACGTTGTGTCACACCATTTACTATTTTCATGTGTAATTAAGGAGTATTATCATAATGTTAAAACTACATACACACATTTTACATTGCTACAATAACAACTGAAACAAACCTACGCTATCTAACAAACTACAAGGACTAGTCTTGAAAATTATCAAAATATCACCTGGCACGGTCACGCCCCGTAAACACGGTCGCGCCATGACCTGGCACGGTCGCGCTCCATAAACACGATCACGTCGAGAACTGGCACGGTCGCGCCTGAAACTCAGTTGAAACGTAAACACTGCCTTAATCACAAAGTCTGTTCAAGTCCGTGATTGTAACGTCTTTTGTGCCATTTCCAGATTAATTCATCAATGACCAAACCCCTGAATAACCACAATTGCAATTAGAAACTCAAAACCGTCACTTAGTCATTTCTTTCTCTCAATCTCGTCCAATTCCGTATCACTCTCGAAATCAAACCTCTGCGCATGATCTTCAAGCTTCTGTGATCACATTCCTCACATCAATAATGCCGGAATCCCAGCAGAAGACGCCAAGGATCAACGCGTCGAAATTGGAACTCCATTTAGTCGAACTCTACCAATTCGATATCGTTTAAGGTAAGTAAACACATCCTCAGACTCCTTTCAATCCCGTGAATGAAAGCCCTAACCTATTCAGGGCTTATACAATCGAATTGAACACCAATAAAATCTAGGGTTCATTATATTTTAGTTTAATCGAACTACACCCTAGACACGATTTCCACTCAATTAAAATACATGGATAGATTCTAAAACAATCAACAATCGAAAGCCCCATGAATTCACCCGCTATTAATACAGGATTTAGACAAATTAGCTTCTGGAACATTCAGACACGGTCGTGCTAATCAATTAGCACGGTCGTGCCTCTTGTCCAGGCATGGTCGCGCCCCATGCCAAAGCACGGCCGCGCCCCGTGCCTAAGCGCGGTCGCGCCGTGCATTTGACACGGTTGTGCCACCTTGGGTCAGAACCTATGTCTTCTGTTATTTTAATAAAAACTCATTTTCTTTTGTAAAAATTATTTTATAAAATTCCAAAGCCAGAATTGTTTTCATAAACTAAATTATCAACTTGGAAATATTAAACAAATTAATTAAATCGTTTCTAATGGATAAAAAAAGTAATAAATTTAAAATAAAAGTTTTTACATATAATTGTTTTATTCAAACCTACACAAACTATTTATATTCTAATATATATTTAAAATGCCTCTTGACACATTTTCATGAACAACTAAATAAAAAGAATTAAATTATTATTTTAGTTAATTATTCAAATTAAACCTTAAGTCTTTCATTATTTAATTGAACTTACATTTTCATTCAAATACCAACGCAAATGAATACACCAACCCTTCGTACAAATCCATGCTCTCATTCCTATTGAAAACCTTAGAATGTCCTTAGACATTGTACATATTATTAATCCAAATTTATACTATTTCACTCTAGGTCAAACTTAGTGATTAGCAAATCACTTGGATTATACAACACTCGTGTTAACTACTACATTTTGATACAAGTGAGTATACATAGCCCCTTTTACTCTTTTACATTTTTGGGGTGAAACATGAACACTATTCAAATTACATGTTTACATTTACACAAACAACACAAGTACAAATCCTGCTAACCTTTGTATGCGATTATGTGCAATTATTAACTATTCAAGCCGACGGTTTTCAATGATAAATCTATTGAGTCTGACAAACCCACCCAGATTGGGGTGATTGATACCGACAACACAATTTTGCATGCTAGTTACAAAGGTTTGATTGTACTTGGTTACACAATAGATGCTCCCCATAAATGCCTTATTTATCGTGTTATGTGAGGATTTGTTTTACAGCTATATGCTATCTATATACAAACCTGTGTTATACTCACCGACTTTTTAGTTGACTTTATTTTATTCATGTTTCAGGTTCTAATGTGTGAGATTGGTCAAGATGTGCTACATATAGGCTTGGACTTAGCTAATTTAAATAAAAGAACTCTATGTATTTCAATTTTGTTCTATCTTTGATTTGGTTGTGTTTGGATTACTTGCAATGAAATTTGACGTTTAATATATTCAATTTAGTCAACCTTACACTTATGAACATTCTACATGTCCCGCCCCGATGATTCCGCCATCGGTCGGGGTGTGATACTAATGTACACACAAGGTCAGCTATGCTGAATGAGTTCTAATAGTTTAATTTAAACAAAAGTCATCTTGTCACATTTAATATTTACCTCCACTCAAGACCCTCCGGTCCTTACTAAAATAGTTTTGACATTTATTAATAAATAGATAACCTATGTTATTTTACAATATCACATAACAGTTCACCACCCATGACTCATCTCATAACTATAATCCAGTAGTCTCATTGACATGGATCGAACTTACTACACTACTAACTCATGGTCTACCACGCGTATTGACTCGACACCTGGTTAACACAACAAATCCCTAGACACCGACTTACTCAATCTTGACCAAGGCTTTCTCAAATCAACTAGCACGACAGTTATAACCACTACATTACAATCCCAACCCAATAATCAATATAACTCCGGTTGCCTTATTAATGTCATCTACATAACACAGTAATATTATTCACACATAACAAATACACTCAACACTTGCATGCAATTTAAGACATATATATGCACGCAATCACATACCTCATTACCACACCCTCATTAAGGCGTACAACACCCTGAGCTCATCATTAACTTGTTGAATGTTGTCACCTTTGGTGACTTCCCGAAGGACTTCTTCCTTCACAATCCCGTTTGCTATGTCATAAATTCAATGGTGCAAACTAAATACCCGCCGTGTGACAAGGACAACGACACAATACACACAACACAATAGAACACACCTAGCATCACATTTCATTCATAAGGACTCATTAACTACACCTGCACCCCACATGTAGCACTACGATAATGTATCCTACACGTAATCATAAGCTTTTAGCTTTTATCCCGACTCGCCCAGGCTATCCCTTAACACGACACACACATCAATGACTCTCTTACCCTAGCTCCCATAAGTACACCGACACCGACCCGCCGAATAATTAATGAAGGGTTTAGTTTATAACACACAACGACTTATACCCAAAACTCTTAACTCATTTTATATAGCAAACCCCTCTTGCATGTATGTACGATAGCCCTAAAAAAATAAAACATTTAAAAGAAAGGGATTAGAAACTCATTGTCGTTGAGATCCAAGCCTTGACCAGGAGCTGCCCCTTGCTCGAACTCCAAACCTGCCAACGTACTATCACACGATCAGATACGCTCTAAAGATACATCGACCAACACAAAAAATAATAACAATCACGACACTTGGTCTCAACTGCTCGTCCTTCCGACCTGCCAAACCCTTATCTTCACCAACACATGCCACATGTCGTCCTTGACCCATTTAGGAACTTAATACTCAAATTGGGTTTTATGCATGCACGTCACATAGCCATGCAAATCTGCCCCACTCGTGCCCGGTTCATCTACGTAATCCTACGCAACGCCGCGTGTTCCCCGCATCGTCATCGCTGTGATCAGGTGTCACCTCGCAGGCCATCCGTGTCCCGACGTGTTCCACCATCGTGCACCACCACGCATGCCCTGTTGGATATTAGATGTCCGATCATTGTTAATATCAACGTTGCTATCGAGGTACGATCCAAAGAGTTACACTTTGGACAACGAGCAATTGATAATATTTAATTGTTAAATATTATAGTTCACACAACACGGTATTACGTGACGGATGAATAAATATTAATGAGAAATATTTGACCGGTGGATTCGGGAATTAATTATTCTGAGTAGTAATTAATTATTAATTCGGTGACTAATTATTTAGAGAAATAATTATTGATGGTTTTAACATTTAACAGTTAAACGTTAGTTATGGTTTTACTAATTATTTATAGTTAGTAAAGTAATGAGGGTTCAAAGTAATTAAATAGTTAATTACAAGGAATTTGTTATAAATTACTAATTAAGGTGTATTATGTAATTATGGTATCTATATATACATCCTTAATACAAAACCCTAATAACCATTCATTGCCTCCATCAAGTTTGCGCAAGAGAGGAGCCCCCTCTCGGTTTTGCGAGCCACCGCCTCCGACCACCTTCCCCGTCGTCAGAACCACCGAGCCAGCCGCCGCCGTGCCGCTGCCGAGCCACCGTCCTCGTCACCTCGCCGTTGCCGAATTTGCGTGAACCGTTTTCCCTCGTGAGCCGGTTTCACGCATTAGATCTCGTGAGACGGGATTTGTTGTTGCGGGTTCGTGAACAAGTCATCTAGCGTGACGCTTGTTGAATCCATCATGTGAGTTTAGGTTGATCGTCAAAGGTATAAACCATAAACACCCTATGGTTGTGTTTTATTTAATTATTATTATCTAAATGCTGTGTAATCGGATCACTGAATGGAATCCAGATCTGATCTGTTAATGGTACTATTAAATCGCTTCCGCTAAATATATTTGATTTGTTTATTTAAACGGTTTAAGTAATTAATGTTTTAAAAGTTAAAACTGGTACCATGATTGCCAACAGTGGTATCAGAGCCACCTTTACGCGCGTTTAGATATAATTGTTTATTTTAAATCGATCTATTGTTTTATTTGTTAAAACTTTTATTTAACAAAAGATCGAACCTTTATCGTTTTGGTTGTAATTGTGTTTGGAACATCGAGCCATAGTGACCCATGGTTTTTGTTTGTCATGTTTGTTTTTATTATCTTTGTATTTTATTTTTGGGTTATTTGGAAACTGAATGTAAGAGATATGTTTCTTTTATTTAGTTATTTTATTGTAAAAGTATAAAAAGTTATAAACCTATCAAGATGAAGATTTGAAGACATGGATTGACAAAGACGGGAGCTTAAAGATAGAGATCTTGGACTAACTGGGAGGCGAGAAGTTTATTTTTATTTGTTGTCTCTTAGACCGGTTTGGTTACTCGTTTGATGGCTCGAACGAAACCGAACAAACTTACTAGTGGATCGATGGTTGTTTTATGTTTGTGGTTGATATAATTATTTAGGATAATAATTAAAACTGCAAAATATTTTTATAAAACATTTAACACAATCTTATAAAACGACGAGAATATTAAAAGGTTTAAAATTTCTCGGAAAGGTAATTAAATAAAAGTAGTTTTTATTTAAAAGTAAAACGAGTTTTTAAATTTAATTGTTTTATTTAAAAACATATTTAAATTAATTAAAGGTTAATTAGTTTAAAATTAAGTTCACGACTAACGACCAATTTAGATTAAATAAGATATTTAAAATTGGACCGTGTCGAGTGTTGAAAAGCGTTTCACGCACTTATATAGTAAAATTTGTTTACTAAAATTTGCACGACTTATTTCATGCTATGCGTCATCCAAAATGTTTTTAACACTTAACCGGTAAATTAAAACATTAAAGAAATCCTAATTATTAAAATCGATATTTCATAGCCACCCTTAATTATGACACTTTAACTAAACTAAAACGTCGATGTTTGTGAATTACCCTACATTCGACGTCACGATTTTAGTTAAAGGTAGGATCGCGATTCCTAAGTCACTTAAGCCAGGACTACAGTCACAGTTGAAGGACAAATATCACTTAAGTCGTTTAAGCGGGCGTAGTTTAGGGAAACGTATCTAAGCTTGACCTTGCTTGTCATGCCCCTCAAACCAAGAATTGTGTAGTTGACACAATTGGTATTTTCATACCTACTTGTCTAGCTATACCAGTGAAAAGTGCTTAGCCATTCACTGTAACATAGTGAACCGGGATCTCATTCTTATTTATAAATGTTTTTGTCTTTGGGACATTAATATAATTAAGATAACTAAAGCATGAAAAAACTAAAATTTAATTGAATTTTGTAGATGGTTCCGTTTGCTGATGTTGTTATCATAGAGCGTCTTAACGATATTCTTAAAATCAAACTCGATGGAATAAACTTCTTGGAATGGTACTACAATCTAAAGAAAGTCCTTAAATATAACAAGAAGATGCATGTTATAAATACCTTGTACCAGAACAACCACCTCGAGATGCTGGAAAATTTGTTCTAAAGGCTTGGAACAAATTTAAGGATAATACCTCTGATATATCAAACCTTATACTAGCATCTGTTAGTCCCTGGATTTGAGCTTCGATCCAGCACGTATCAGCTTATGACATGATCCGTAACTTGAAGGAGAGATACCATCAAGATTACAATAAGGATCCTTCTTACTCTTTAATGACATACATTAAAGACGAGGCTTTAGAGAATCCGGACCGTGCCATGATCATGAAAAAGTTGGTGGCAGACCTCGAGAAAGCACGTGTTTCGATTGACGATCACTTGGTCATTGATATTATTATTAATGACACATTTGATGACTACAGAGTGGATAAACTCCTAGTTAGTCGTTTTGACGAGCTAAGAGATTTCATCTCGTGGTGGGCCAAAGTTGAACCTGAGGATGCTTTAAAAATGATTCAATTTGTTGATCAGCTTGAGAGGACCGGGGTTTATCCAAGTGATGACATCATTCGAGATATGTTCACTGATGATCTCCACTTGTCCTTCATAAGCAAAGAGGTATCGGTAGTGACTGTTGAAACCGGGAATAAAGGCAAAGCCATTGGTGAGACCAAGGCTAAGATCTCTAAACCCAGATGCCGTGTTAGAGAGATGCTCGAAGCTGCTGTTGCTAGAGAATTCTTCAAAGCATATACTTCAGGTATCTAGGCAACTTTTTCATCATTTTTTATCTCTTAAAAGTTGGACTTTTAACGTATGCAAACTGGCTTTTTGCAGAGATAAAAGAAAAGAAGGAAAGGAAGAAGAAAAGAAACACGAACACAACTTGAAGATTACTTCGAGTTGTTGATTACACCATTTGATGATGTTATTTTATTCTTGTTTGGAGCAAATTTAAATTCCGGATTTAATTTCTTTTGAATATTGCTTGATTATTTTAAGTATAACTTATTTAAATCTTTAATGCATTATGGTTGTTGCCTATGATGAATTAAGAATTCATTACCATCTATTTGACATGAAATATTAAAGACATGTGAGATATGTTATTCAAGTCCATTAGATAATTAATTAGATCTGATCTAATAGATATCATGAAACATATTAAGTCTTGTAAAAGATATAATGTGATATAAATGTTTACATATGACTTGAAGGTTGAAATAGTTTCAATAAGTTCCTCTAGAAACGATCTTATGAGATAAGATATGAATGAGCGATAAGAGTTATCACTACTCTGAGACTAAGTAGTTAGTCATATAAAGCAGCTGCATAGAATCCAAATCACTAGCCTTGAGCCATAAGGTTCATCCAGAACATGTATAAAGATTCATATGGGATATGAATATAAAAGAGAGCTATGAACAAATAAGGATAGCATGTTATGAACCCCTATACGAAATAGTTTCGTCTGCTGCCTTAATAAATACTTCAAACTTATGAATAAGATTGAAACTGTTCATAACCATGAAATACCTGATTCTTGAAGAAGAAACAAGTGTTGTTTAAATGTTCTGAATAAATAGTATTATTCAATTGCATAAAATTTCATATATACAGGCAAGGATCAGATCTTAGAAATATATATAAATGTTTATCATAAACAAAAATGTGATCTTTTACTTTTGATAAATATGTATATGTTTATCATAAAGAAAAGATGAGATGTTTTACAACAGACACTAAGGATCATACGATGAAAGAATGTGATTCTTTAGTTAAATCATCCGATGATGATCCAAACACACAATCCATTTATGACAAATAAAGATTTGATACATATGAATGGATTCATCAAGATGTAGAAGTTGTTTTGAAATAAAAAATAGATCGTTAATACTAGAAGCCTAACATATTATCAAAGGTTGATAAAATAGGAATTGGATTACAAGTTATCCTTAAAAGGAAACAGATTACATGTCTTTGAATAGTTGAATAAACTAATCAAAATGAACATGTATTATGAATACTAGAATGTTCTTGTAATAAATTAACTTCAAGAAAAGTATAGAAGTCTAGATATGTCTAAGACCATTGAATCATTGAAACTGATACGATCATTTCAAATAAGATTCAATATGATAGATGCAAAGGCCAGTGGGAGTGAATACCTACAATAATAAGAATGTGTAAGAGACACATTATTAAGATGAGTGTATAGTGATACACAGATAACCACATATAAGGATAATAAGTGTTATCATAAAGTGTATAATGATACACAAAACACAAGGGGATGATAAGTGTTATCATGGAATGTATAGTGATACATTGCTAAAATTAAGATTTATATTTTAAGACATATCATTGAAAGATAAAGTATCTTTAGAAGATAAATTTCAAAACTAGCATTGATTGCATTCATATATACACGATATATAAGATGGAAAGATTCTAAACTAAGAATCACAACAATCTGTTGACATTAATAAAGTTGTCTTAAATGTTTTGTATGAAAAATCAATAAAGACATATCGCTAACATTTATGTTAACATTATCCATAACTCATAATGATTGGGATAAGATGAAAATAAATGGTTCATGTAGTTTCATCTAAAAGGATAATGGGCGTCGTCAATATTTTTTTATACGATGAAAGAACTTTGAAATTTAGCTATGACAAAAGGAAAAGGATAGTGCTTGAGAAACATATAATGGTGATCATAAAGTGTTATTATAAGACAATACTATCTTATTGTATAAGATGCTAAGAGTACTAACTTTGACTGTCAAGAAGGGTTCTTGGAACAAGATCATAATCAGTTATGATAACCTATTAGTCAAACACAACAACCTTAAAAGGTTAAGACACGAACACCATAATATGATCATTGAGAATGATTACATGATACATTATCTGATAATGATTATATGATACATCAGCGTTATCTGATAGAAAAGTTCCATCAATAACATTTACACAAACATGAGATGTTGTGACCTGGAAACATTAGAAGATAGTATTCTGAAAAAGTTTTAGATAACTTCTAATAGTTAGGAAAGAAGTTCAAAAAGAGAGTTTTCCATCATTAAGTTTCATTAATGGGATCATGAAACTTGGAGACATCACGATAAAACAAAATTCACACAAATCAATATCTAGCTGACCCATTCGCTAAACCTATACCTCAATCTGTATAAGGAGCATGTTGATAGGTAATAGAAATGCTAGACTTTAGTTTGATTAGTTACTATTGGGTGTTTTCGAACAATATAGAATTATTGGTGTTTTATATTGACTTAAAGGTTAAGTGCATTATAAATAGATGTTTCTATGATTCGATATTTTATACGTTTTAGAAATCCTTGAATATTATATTATATTCTAAATGTTCGTAGTCGATCAAATTCATGGGAATCAATCTGAACGTAAGACTATTGTGAATTGGATGATTGGTTCATTATGAATGAAAGGCCAAATGGTTAGACGCCATGTTCATATATAATCATTAGAGAATGATTATTGAATGTAACTCGCTTCAAAACTATCTTCATGGATCAATGTCTTGAGAAGTTGTGAATACCCGAGGCACGCACTAGAACTAACTCTGACTAAATTTTATTCCTTGATCTTATCTAACGTTGTACCTTAACAGTCAGTAATAAGGATATGATCAGGAGTAACTTAAAGTTAAGTGGGAGTTGTACGTGGCTAAAGGAATTCTGTTATCCTTTGATTAGGATCTGGACATTCTGGCGCCCTCGTTGATTCAGACTAGTATAAATCGGGTGGCCACGTACAAACTAGAGTAGTTTGTTCAGACCATCTTTGAATTGGAGAACGAGAACAAGAATAGTTGAACCACATATGAGAAGTGACTTGTATCCATGTCTCATATTCAACGAATGACCTAAACAGAAATGATAAACACACACACATATATAGATATGTTTACCATGACTATTGTACTTGGTTAACTAAGAGTTACTTAAACACAAAGAACTAGTTGACGATTAGAAATACGTCATACCTTGTTAGGGGTAGTGAGATGAAGATAGACGTCCACCACTGTCTACGTTAACCCGATTAATCGATGAATAGACCAAGTGGGAGATTGTTGGATATTAGATGCCCGATCATCGTTAATATCAACGTTGCTATAGAGTTAAGATCCAAAGAGTTACACTTTGGACAACGAGCAATAGATAATATTTAATTGTTAAACTTTATAGTTCATACAACACGGTATTACGCGACGGATGAATAAATATTTATGAGAAATATTTAACCGGTGGATTCGGGAATTAATTATTTTGAGTAGTAATTAATTATTAATTCGGTGACTAATTATTTAGAGAAATAATTATTGATGGTTTTAACGTTTAACAGTTAAACGTTAGTTATGGTTTTACTAATTATTTATAGTTAGTAAAGTAATGAGGGTTCAAAGTAATAAAATAGTTAATTACAAGGAATTTATTGTAAATTCCTAATTAAAGTGTGATATGTAATTAAGGTATCTATATATACATCCTTAATACAAAACCCTAATAACCATTCACTGCCTCCATCAAGTTTACGCAAGAGAGAAGACCTCTCGGTTTTGCGAGCCACCGCCGCCAGCCACCTTCCTTGTCTTCGGAACCACCTAGCAAGCCGTCGTGCCGTTGCCGAGCCACCGTCCTCGTCACCTTGCCGTTGCCACATTTGCGTGAGCCGGTTTCCCTCGTGAGCCGGTTTCACACATTAGATCTCGTGAGGTAGGATTTGTTGTTGCGGGTTCGTGAACAAGTCATCTAGCGTCATGCTTGTTGAATCCATCGTGTGAGTTTTGGTTGATTGTCATATGTATAAACCCTAAACACCCTATGGTTGTGTTTTATTTAATTATTATTGTCTAAACACTGTGTTATCGGATCACTGAATGGAATCCAGATCTAATCTGTTAATGGTACTATTAAATCGCTTCCGCTAAATATATCTGATTTGTTTATTTAAATGGTTTAAATAATTAATATTTTAAAAGTTAAAACTGGTACCATGATTCCCAACATGCCCCTATGCCTTTTTCTTCCTTGTCGGGCCTCATCCCTCCGATCACCACCGGGCGTCAAATTCATACCCATCGACTGCCCCCTTTTCGAGCCACCGAAGGGCCGCCACAACAGCCACAGTAGCGACCACAACTCTCTCCTCTTGCACGTCTCCCTTCTTCTCTCGTTATTTGGTCACCACGGCGCCATCCGCTTACACCGGTAGCTACCGCCACACACGTCTACGGCCATCATCGGCCACATATTATACCTGCCACCACAACTGTGAACCACCGACACCCTCCACCTTGTCCTTGCCGATGGCCGGGATCAAAAAACCCTAAACCCTAATCAGGTTTCCAAACAAAACATTAACGAATACGTAAAAAGAACATACAAGGGTTACCTTAATGCGTAGTGTAGTCTCTCGCTTAACACTTCCATAGGATCACCGCCGTCGTCTTCTTTTATCGCCAGATTCCCTCTCTCCCGTTCGTCCCTGCCATCGCGCACTCTCTTAGGCCAAATGGCCTAGGGTTTTGCCTAAATGTTCCTTTTAAATCGTTGAGGTTTACATCCTAGTCCCCAATTTCCCTTTTCACACGCTTTCAATCCCAACCGTTCTCATTATGGCTAACCGAGTCCTTTTAGATTTATCGATTTATAATTTTTGCGCCAAACTATGCTAACACATTTTCTTAGTTTGAGATTTGGGTCACCTTTCGACCCGAACCATTAGCTTTCGAATTTTCTAGATGTTACATCAGCTCAAAAAACAGAAGCGTGGTGACCCGTGTAACATCCCGAAAATTTATAAATTTGTATTTTGGGTTAGTGGACGACCCGAACTAGTATTATTTAAAAATAAGAGGTAAGATTTGTCACGTCGGAGGCGTTTTAACGACATTAACTATCACGATTAGTTGTTTAAAGAGAGGTTGGGACCGGATCATGCGAGATAGAACTAGGGGACCTGAAGCGAAACTTGGAGTGGTTTATAAACCACTTTAGCACAAACCCTAGTGCCATTTGTAACCCAAGGTGTGCGACGGCAGGATTAGCAAAAAAGGAGGAGGAGTTGGCGAGGAGGGAGTGGCGAGGGGAGCAAACCATAATGCCCCAACAAAGGTATCGAGCAACAGCTTCCGTACAACAACTAGGTAATCTTCTTTTCATCCTTGTATTCGGTAGTGGAGGGTTTTTCAAGTAAGTTTGATTTGTTTCAGTGTTAAGATCTCTATAAAATGACCCGGAGGTGATTGGTGAAGAAATCGTGCGAGAACGAGAAACTCTAGCAAGAAATCCAGCCACTGTTCGTGATTACGGAGATGGAGCCGTCGGCTTCAGGTAGCGGCGTTGGTAGGAGGTGGTAGGTATTTGTGACACGGTCGCGTGGATATATTATTTGTCCAATTTCGAGTCCGTTTGATAGGGATTCGAGCAGGGCGAAGACGGACGCTTGAAATAGGTGATTTCGGCGACTGTTTCGCTTTTCCAGCGAGTGGTTCGTCTGAAAGAGTTTGGCGATATGGTATTTTGGACATATTATTCGTCTAAAACGGAGTTCATTTGGATCAGTTTTAAGCTACTCGAATATTGACCCACAAAACCGAATGTGCTGAAAGACGAATCTGCGTTATGGAAGCAGCGGTGGCGGCGGCTGCCGACACCAATAATTTTATGAGGTCGGGCATGTTTAGATGAACGCGTGAATAGGTGGATCGCGCGAAACGGAGCATGTATGGTCGAGATATGAGCAAAACAAGTTTTCTTAGTTTCGTACAAAAAACGGATTGTACGCAAAGGTATGGCCCCATTAAACTTTATATTCATTTTTGGGGACCATTTTTGGGATATGAGAAAAATGTCGGGAACGACTTTCAGGAAAGTTTTCGGTAACGTAAATTTTACAGTTTTTTGTACGTGAATGAGCGCGGTGGTTGTACGGTTTGGGACGATTTAGACCAAGCTTGTATCTTGAGGGTCCTGAGTAAGTGTGCTAGTTCTATAAAGGCCAGAGTGTTGATCTGGATGATTATTTTGATGACGGGTTGGCGTTTACGCATTTGTGGGTATGCGGCTTACGGAATGAAAGCTTCGCAACCGATGAGTTTCTAATTCCCCTTTTTAATCTTTTTACTGTTTTTGGGGCTATCGTACATACTTGCATGAGGTGTTTACTACATTAAATGAGATAAGAGTTTTGGGTACTAACCTAGTGTTTTTATGCACTAAAACCTTTATAAATGAGTCGGAGGGTCAAGGGGGTGTCTATGGGAACTATCTGAACTAGAGTCGAGAGTTATTAATGGGGGATGTGTTAAGGGTTAATCGAGGAGATTCAGGTTATAAGCTAAACGCTTATGAGTATGTGTAGGATACGTTATCCTAGTAATGTGTGTGGAGTGTAGGTGTTGTTAATGAGCCATGTAAAATAAAGAGTGATATTATGTGTTTTATAATTGTGTTGTGAGTTATGTGCTTGATGTTGCGTGTTTTGTGTCGTTGTCCTTGTGGCACGGCGGGTTATGTGTTTGTGTAGTCCTCTTTATGACACGGCAAACGGCATTTGTGAAGGACGAGGTCCTTCGGGAAGTCACCAACGGTGACAATACTTAGCACGTTAATGATGAGCTCGGGGTTTGTCGAACGCCCTGACGAGGGTTACCCTGACGAAGTGATAAGGTATGTGTTTGCATGTTTATATATGTGTTAATTTGCATGCAAGCGGTGAGTTATAATTATTGTGTGTGAGATAGTACAAATCTGATATTAATGTGGCTAGTAGAGTTAGATTGACCGTTTTGTCACGATTATGGTGTGGTGTTGATAACAGTTGTGTCAGTTAATTTGTAAGAGCCTTGATAAAGCCAGAGTAAGTCGAGGACTATGGATTCGTTGTGTTAACCAAGTGTCGAGTTAATACGTGTACAAAAGTATGAGTTAACATTATAGCAGATTTAATCCATGTCAGTGGGATTACTAGATTATAATTATGGGATGGGTTATGGGTGGTGAATCATTATGCGGTATCGTAAGGTCATAAGAGTTACTTATTAGTTAATAAACTACAAAAACTATTTTATGAAGGACTGGAGGGTGCTAAGTGGAAATACATAATCAATACGACGAGACGGTTTTTGTTTAAATTAAACTATTAGAACTCACTCATCGTAGCTGACTTTGTATGTACGTTAGATTGTGATGCAGATGAGCCTTGGAGTCGACGTATCTTGGCTTGGGAGCGGTGCTACTCGGATTGGTGTGTAGGCATTCGTGAGGTAAGTGTGATAACGTAGTAATTAACGTTTTTATAAAGATTTGCGCTGTACTTTAAATAATAACTGATTCATTTTAAAGTGAATAACCCGTTATGAGAACCAACTGTAGGATGCCTAGGTCGGGGACTTACAAGTTGGTATTAAAGTCATGGTTTAAGAGAAAATCGGTCTTTATACTAAAAAAATACCTTAACTTAAACTGAAAATGAGACGAGGGTGAAACGAATGCCACCACGAGTAACTGCGAGCCAAGAGGCACGTCTTTTGAGTTATGCATTAATTGTTAGAGCATTATATGTGTAGTGTAATACTACCTGGAGTTGTGTGGTATGATTAAGTGAGATTATGTGTGAGTTAAGTAATATGGAGTAGAATTAATTGCGTTATGTGAGATAGTTGTGTGTTCACATGGTCTAATAAATGTGTGTGTAACCATATGTGGTGTGTAATTGTGATTATTATGAAAATGTGATAGATTATCGTGTGGTTCTCTGTGAGTTGTGGGGGATGCATGTGCATCTGGTGTGCGTGATAGATAGAAAGCTAGTGTGAATATGATAGGAAAGGTTTAGAATCCGAGTAGTAATGTGTACCACCAAATTGCATTTGATCACCGTGATTTGGTAGTCTATGATTACTCTCATATTCTGGATTTGTAACCATAGTAATCACTCCAACGTTCTATCTTGAGTAAGATTAGGTGGTTAAAACGAAGCATACGAGATCGGTCAAGCGTGATGCTCTAACTAGGGGGAATGCAGAACGACCAGTCAAGACGACGATTGCTGCGGGTGAAACTGCTAGTGAGATGGGAGTAGTGTTGGTGCTTCTCGTGCCAAGTGTGACTAGAGCTTCGGTCATCGACATACAACGTGGAGCTATGATTAGAAAGACGGGATGGAAAAGGAGAGCAATGCCAACTGTATGTGATTTTCCTCCAGGATGTGGGCCTGCATAGTTTAGAGATCGACCACTTGCGTTGGTTAAGAGAGCTTTGTTTCAGTAGGAACCAAAGGAGGAGACGCCAGATGCACCTGACGTGGTCAAGCGGTGAGTTGGCGGGTAGCGTTTGGGATGCTTAATTGCTTGACGAGTAGTTTGTGTGGTAGTTGTCATGAGAGATTTCGAGGTGATTTGGCGTAGTGACTGATTAGTCATTTACGTGGAGTGATGCTGAATTCAAATGGTGATTATTTGATTTTGACAATTATTGTGAGTCTTACCGCATGATGATTTGAACATAATTAATGATAATTGTGTTTGTGACGGCATATGATTGTGTTTACAATAGTGGAATATGTGCGGTATAATGTGATTGTGGGATTGCATTTTGAATAATGTGATATTTGTTGTGACATTAGAGCATGGTTGATTAGATAGTATGAGTAGACTTGTATAGACATGAATTTTGAATTTATCTGTGTCAACGGTCATATGATAGTGTCACCTATGTGTTAATGTATTGATGATGGTTTGAAGTGTAATGGGTGCGTTGCACCTTGTGTGAGTATTTAGGACATGGTCCTATGGGGAGTTATGATTATACATCTTTAGTATGTGTAAATATTTAGGATGAGGTCCTATGGGAAATTAGGATTATAAATATTATGTGTATGAATGTGTAAAGTGATGTCTAGTGTCTAGATTGAGTAGTATGTCGTCTTGAAATATTAGTACGACCCGTATGGGGTATGGGGTACGACTGGGTAAACTCTGTGTTAGTATGTGATGACGTGTGGCAGGTGCTACCGTTATAATGAATAGAAGGTAGAGTTCAGGAGTTTGTGTGTCTATAAATGATAAGGTCATATTGTATAACACGTAGATTTGCTCAGGTCTAGCTAGTTATGTGTGTGCTTTGTACGAGTTAGAGAGATAAGATGCTATACCTATACATACTCCGAACATGATAGGTTTGGTCATTATGACCTGACGTTGTGTGTCCTGGTAGTGCTCGCTTAGTCGTGCATAGGACAGGTAGATAGCGCGATCGATGCGTAGTATTTCTATCTTGACGTTTTCTCAACGTTAATACATAGTGGTGAAGCAAAGAGTTTTAATATTTTCTAGATAATCGGCGAGGTGCTCTTATGAGATGCCTATGATTATATCTCTGGAATTCGGAGCACGAAGCCAATGGGTGGAGCTGTGAGAGTTGATGATGAAAGCGTAACATGGAAGCTTGATCGGAGATAGTTACGACGAGATCGAGACGACGACGCTAGAGACTTCGGCACGAAGCGGACGAAGTGACAATAGGGACTCCATGGAATATGTCCATACGAAGAGTTTTGTCAATGTAGGATACAAGATGGGCGGAAATGTTTTCTCGAAATGAGACGATGGATAGCTGAGACTTATGATAGGGCGGACTTAACGTTCATACTTGGTGAATGAGACGCGATATGTGATCGCATAGTAGCGATAGGGCAACAACAAAGAGAGAGAGATAAAGGGAAGACATGTGCAGGAATGCACCAAAGTGGTTGGGAAGGAAATGCATACGTGGGTACACATATGACTCGACTAAAAGCGACTATCGGTGAAACTTCGGGTGAGGCTAATTTGTTGGATATGTGATAAGTTTTGGAGAAAACATTGAGAGCTTGGAATGATGACCCTAGTGTTGAGTGTAGGTACACACTTAAAAGACGCATTGAACGCATGCTAATAATGTGAAGATATAGTATGGTGAGAGGATCAGGAAAATGGGATAAGTAAACGGGTAATCGAGGAAGTTGTGCCATAGAAGTGAAAGTCGGAGTACGTGTAAGAAGGGAACGTGTAAAAGAAATCTACAAGTCACAAGATTAGAAGCGAGCCACGCAGAAGGCCCCTTAGAACACCAGGGTTGGTGGCCGTGTTGAAAAATAATGGTAAATATGCTACGCATAGAGAGGAAAGCAGGTAGCGCCTAACAGTTTTGGGGGCATGAGCGAAAACGGAAAGGGTGAGTTAATTAGGTTGTGCCGACGAAGGATTCGAGGGCGAATCCTCTTTTAAGGAGGGTAGACTTGTAGCATCCCGGAAATTTATAAATTTGTAATTCGGGTTAGTGGACGACCCGAACTAGTATTAATTAAAAAAAGAGGTAAGATTTGTCACGCATGAGGCGTTTTAACGACATTAACTAACACGGTTAGTTGTTTAAAGAGAGTTCGGGACCGGATCATGCGGGATGGAACTAGGGGACCCGAAGCGAAACATGGAGTGGTTTATAAACCACTTTTGCGCAAACCCTAGGGCCATTTGTGACCCTAGGTGTGCGATGACAGGATTAGCGAGCAAGGAGGAAACGGTCCGACGAGGAGGGAGTGACCATAGTGGAGCAAACGGCAACGGTCCGACGACGGTATCGAGCAACGGCTTCCGTACAACAACTAGGCAATCTTCTTTGCATCCTTGTATTCGGTTGTGGATGGTTTTTCAAGTAAGTTTGATTTGTTTCAGTGTTAAGATCGCTAGAAAATGACCCAGAGACGATTGGTGAAGAAATCGTGCGAGAACGGGAAACTCCGGTGAGAAATCCGACCACTGTTCACGATTCCGGCGGTGGCAGGCGGCGGCTATGGTAGGGGGTGGTAGGGTTTGGTGACAATGTCGCATGGATATATTATTTGTCCAATTCCGAGTCCTTTTGATAGGGATTCGAGTAACGCGAAGACGGATGCGCGAAATAAGTGATTCCGGTGACTGTTTCGCTTTTCCGACTATGACGATTGGTTTGTCTGAAAGGGTTTGGTGATACGGTCTCATGGACATATTATTTTCCTAAAATGGATTTCATTTGGGTCAGTTTTAAGCTACTCGAATATTGACGCACAAACCGAATGTGCTGAAAGACGAATCCGCGTTCTGGCAGTAGCGGTGGCGGCGGCGGCCAACACCAATAACTTTTTAAGGTCGGGCATGTTGAGACGAACGCGTGGATAGGTGGATCGTGTGAAACGGAGCTCGTATGGCTGAGATATGAGCAAAACAAGTTTTCTTCTCGCGTGGTGCTCTTTAGTTTCGTACAAAACCGCTTAGAATGGCTTGTACGCAAAGGTATGACCCCATTGAACTTTATATTCATTGTTGGGGACCATTTTGGGATATGAGAAAAACGTCGGGAACGTTTTTCGCTAACGTTAATTTAAGGGTTTTTGTACGCGAATGAGCACGCCAGTTGTACGGTTTGGGACGGTTTAGACCGAGCTTGTAGCTTAAGGGTCCTGAGTAAGTGGGTTAGTTCTATAAAGGTCAGAGTGTTGATCTGGATGATTATTTTGACGACAGGTTCGCGTTGGACTACGCATTTATGGGTATGCGGCTTACCGAAGGAAAACTTCGCAACCTGTGAGTTTCTAATTCCCCTTTTTAAACGTTTTACTGTTTTTGGGACTATCGTACATACTTGCATGACGTGTTTACTACATTAAATGAGATAAGCGTTTTGGATTCTTACCCGGTGTGTTTATGCACTAAAACCTTTATAAATGAGTCGGAGGGTCAAGGGGGTGTCTATGGGAACCATGTGAACTAGAGTCGAGAGTTATTAACGGGGGATGTGTTAAGGGTTAATCGGGGTGAGTCAGGTTATAAGCTAAACTCTTATGAGTATGTGTAGGATACATTATCCTAGTAATGTGTGTGGAGTGTAGGTGTTGTCAATGAGCCATGTAAAATAAAGAGTAATATTACGTGTTTTATAATTGTGTTGTGAGTTATGTGCTTGATGTTGCGTGTTTTGTGTCGTTGTCCTTGTGGCACGGCGGGTGATTTGTTTGCGTAGTCGTCTTTATGACACAGCAAACGGGATTTGTAAGTCACCAACGGTGACAATACTTTGCATGCTTATATATATGTGTAATTTGCATGCAAGTGATGAGTTATATTTATTGTGCGTGAGATAGTACAAATGTGATGTGTAGATGATATTAATGTGGCGAGTAGAGTTACATTGATCGTTGTGTTAGGATTAAGGTGCGGTGTTAATAACTGTTGTGTCAGTTGATTTGTAAGAGCCTTGGTCAAGGCAGAGTATGTTGAGGACTAGGGACTCGTTGTGTTTAATAAGAGTCGAGTTGATATTTGTACAAAAGTATGAGTTAACAGTATAGCAGGTTCAATTCATGTCAGTGGGATTACTAGATTATAATTATGGGATGAGTTACGGGTGGTGAATCGTTATGGGGCATCGTAAGGTCATAAGGGTTATTTATTGGTTAAATAAACTACAAAAACTATTTTATTAAGGACCGGAGGGTCCTGAGTGGAAATAAATAATAAATACGACGAGATGGTTTTTTGTTTAAATTAAATTATTAGAACTCACTCAGCGTAGTGACTTTGTATGTACGTAATATTGTGAAGCAGGTGAGCCTTGGAGTCGACATTTCTTGACTTGGGAGCGGTGCTACTCGGATTGGTGGGCAAACATTCGTGAGGTATGTGTGATAACGTAGTAATTAACGTTTTTATAAAGACTGACGATGTACTTTAAATAATTACTGATTCATTTTAAAGTGAATAACTCGTTATAAGAACCAACTGTAGGATGCCCGGGTCGGGGTCTTACAACCGGGCCCCACACCATTTAGACGAAAACCGATATCTGGGAAAACCCCCTGGCTTAACCTGGAACATTTTGTCCCAAGTGAGAGTCGAATCCATGTGACTATGACTCAATCAGAAGCCACCATGAACCACTTACCCATGGTGGCACATAAGTAAAAAGAAAGTGATTAAACCGTTTGACTAACAATAATAGCATCACGGCCACACCAAAGCTAACCAAGCCGAAGCATGTTCCTCCTTTAATCATGGCTCAATTCAACCTAAATAAAGCAATATTTTCATAACCAGATCGATAATTAAACCGGTCAATTCGCTAATTCTATCAGTCCAATATCATAATATCATTATTCTAATAAATGATTCCAAATAATGCGACTTGTCATCACCATATTATTCTTATTAAAATCTTCTATTTTTTCGTATTTTAAATAAGTTCGAATTTTGAAATTTAATTATCTTAATGTTTTTATTTTTCAGAAAAATAATATAAAAATTAAATTCTAATTATTACTTAATTAAGAAAACAAAGAATTTTATTTTACACATTATTTTAATTTTTTTTACACATTATTATACTTTTATTTTTCTATTAATCAACCACATATAATACATGGGTTAAAAATCTAAATGGGTTTGACACTTGGTATCACCATATACTATCTTACAACTTTTCCTCCCAAACCACATTTATATCTTTCATTTAATATTTTCATATTTAGCTTTTATTTTTAATTTTTGAAAATTATATAAATAAACAATTTCATCATTATTACCACTAGCTAACATTTTCTTAAAATTATCATCAAAAGTTAATACTTTAAAAAAAATCAAGAATTAAAAAACAAGTGATTTAAAAAAAAGAGTTTTTAAATTTTTATTATTTTAATGAGAGATTTAGTATTAAAAGTTTATCGAGATTTTTCACATACAAGTACAAATAGTATCCGTCAATCAGAGCATCTTGATGATGATTTTAATGAAAGTTTATAATCTCCAGATTTTCTAAATGTACTTACATTATCAGGTTTGTCAGCCCGTAAATTAGTTTTAAATGTCGGTGTTCCAATTATGCTATTAATAAATATTGATGAAAAAATGGTTTAGGAAATGTAACATGTCTTTAGGTCAAATCACAAGGTAATCGCGTTATAGAAGCGAAGATTATATTTTGAAGCAACTTTGATCATCACAATTTATCCCTTTAATTGGTTAAACATATTTAAACAAAAGAATTTCACTACAACTTCAAATACAATTGTTGTATTTATGCAATGACCATGATTAAAAGTTTAGAGCAATCACTTTCAAATGTTGGTTTGTATTGAAAGATTCAGTGTTTATTCATGTTCAGTCGTATGTTGTATTATCAAGAGTTAAAGTAGTAGAGATGGACTCAAGCCATTAATCTTTGATAGACATGAAAAATTACCAATACCACGTCAAATATTACATACAATGAAGTATTTTCGAATTTGTAAATAATTATTATAAGGTTTCATTTGATATGTAATTTAATGTATTGTAAAAAAATACACAACTTATTAAATTATATTTCATGTATTTTTTGATACTTTAATTACTCTCTTCCATATAATTTTAACATGTAACAAAATGAAAAAAGTTACAAATATAATATCAAATTTATATAAAAAGAGTTGTTAAGATATCTATCAATATACTCTTAATGTTTCATCCCGTGTAACACACGAGGTTAAAGCTAGTTTTAAATATATAACTAATTAAAACTAATTTAAAAGGAATATGTAACTTCTTTGTCTTTTAATAAAGATTCACAATATAAACGAAATATGAAGTTTGACTTAAATAAAATAGCTTCACTAACCAAGATTTTGGAAATACAAATATATAAATTAGGTTAGAATCACGTGTATTACACGGGTTGAATAAATGTAATGTATATTTAATAATAATGATTTACATATTACATATTTATCACATATTACATAGTTTTTTAATAAAAATTTAGAAACATTATATAGTTAACTTTTTAAAATATTTTATAGGATTGAACGAAATGTTTAATTTATAAAATTGTTTTTATGAACAAACCTAACTTTTTATTAAAATAAAAACCATTTTATAAAAAAGAGTTTATATAAATCATTATTATTTAATAGGAGAGAGACAGGTGGGAAACAAAAAACTATTTATTAAGTAATATAAATATAGATTTTGAAAATTCAGTCCAATCACAGATCCGGTTCGCCGGTTTAACTGGGCAGACCTATAACCTGTCGAACCAAATGGAGGTGGTTCAAGAGTTCTAAACCGGACCGGTTGTGTAGCGTTTGCTTGCCCGACTGACCGACCGATAGATCTAATACGAATCTAAGAAAGTAGATCTAAAGTCACTTCTCCTTAGATTGGCATAACATGTCAGACACAACACAATAAAACACGATAACCTGTTGTCAACACGATAACTAATCATGTCATTTTTTCCAAACACGAATACGACCTGTTTAGAAACATGTTACATGTTAAGGGACATGTGTTAGAAACTTGTTTAAAGATAGAATAAAAATAACATATGTAATGAAAGAAAAATGCCAAAACTTAATAAAAATTTAAAAAGTCGAATCATAACATCCATTAACATAATATATTCTAAACCTTTTTAAAATAAAAACCCATAAAAGTGAAAAGGAAGATGACAAGAGCAGTACTTTAATGGAGATGAAGAGCGACGATGGAGACCGAATATGACGAGCGACGATGGAGACCAGAGATGACGAGCGACGATGGAGACCGGAGATGACGAGCGACGATGGAGACCGGAGATGACGAGCGACGATGGAGACCGAAGATGACTGTGAAGACTGATATAGAATCAGAGATGACGAGGACGATGGAAAAGGGGTGAGATTGTCCGAACGATGGACTAATGGAGTATCATAGTATCAAAAGTTAGGTTAAATGCAATGTTGTTAAAGTCCCTAGACCGTGGGCAACACATGTTAAAGTTTGGGCTTGGGCTTGGGCTGGGCCTAGAATCTACATGCAAATAGGATTTTAAGTGTTAACATGTTTCTAATGGGTCTTAACAGGTTAACATGTAGTTAACCTGTTTAGACACGAATTTAACATGTCCCTAACGTGTCGGCCTGATTAAGACACGAAACCTGTTAAGGTCAAACACGGGACATGTTAATTACGTGTCGTGTCATGTCGTGTTAACAGGTCCCTGTAAAAAGTTGACAGCCCTACTTCTCAAGTAACAAGGTGTTTCGTACATGAGTTCTTAACGAAAGGAACATTACTTGGGTCTTGGTCAGTTATATGATCAGGTTAGACGTAATGTCCCACCAGCTTATTTAGTTCGGCCAATTACAGGATAACAATGATGGAGTCGAACTAAAGGAAAAAAAGTAACGACCTAGAAAAAGATAAGGCTTCAGCCAATATCACCAAAGAATAAAAAATGGGCTTAAACCAGTTAAATGCCTTTTTTTTGGGTAGTTTGTGAACCGCAAAATATTTTTACCGGATACAAAGTCATGTTAAAAGAATATAAAATATTTTGGTCAAAATAAAATATATTTTTATATTCATGCTTTTAATTTTCAATATGTGATTCTCATTCAAGATAAAATGAGTTATAAAGTGAGATATAAATAGAAGATTGAAACTAACATAACAAAGTAGTTACAGGTAGCGAAACTAACCAATGAAGAAGATAAAGAACGAAACTAATTGAACTAAAGGAAACTACAAACTGAATCAAGCGAAACTACACCATCCAACAAACTAAGCGAACTAAACAATTTTGATGGAACAACTTCACTGGAATATATATGTTTGCCGGAACTCGATGAACACCAACACCCCCTCACAAGTTCGAGACGTTTCAAGCTTACAACTTGAGAACTTGATTACCGAAACATGAGGAACCGAAAGGAATATATTTGCCGGAAAAATGAAGGAAACAAGAGACAAAAAAACGATGAAACATAACCAAAACATCACTCAGTTCTGAGTGAAATCGATTAAAATGAAATTCAATCCGATTAGGATTGAATGAGGTAAAATTCAATCCGATAAGATCGAATGAAGTGAATTCGATTCAATTGAATCGAATGAAATCAATTGCAATAACAATTGATAAAATGATGAAGAGAATGATAACATGATTACAGAGCCACGGATTAGATGGAATTCATTTATGTGATCAAATGGAATGAGAATCTTGATGAACAACGATTGATGTGGAAGACAGAATGATGAAGATGATGCGGAATATGAAGATGATGATCGAGAGCCTTTTGCTCTGATACCATGTTAATTTTCAATATGAGATTCTCATTCAAAGGTAAAATTAATTACAAACTGAGATATAGATAGAAGATTAAAACTAACGTAACAAACTAGTTGCAGGTAGTGAAACTAACCAATGAAGAAAATAAAGAACAAAACTAATTGAACTAAACGAAACTACAAACCGAATCAAGCGAAACTACACCATCCAACAAACTAAGCAAACTAAACAACTTCGCCGGAATATGTTCGCCAAAACTGGATGAACACCAAAAGATTTCGCTTCGAGTGTAAATCTAGGATGATTATGCTACCGAGATTGCCCTTGACAACAAAAGCGAAAACTAGGATTGTCAACATTAAATTGTAAGTGTGTATTATTATCGGCTAATGAGTCATATTTTGAATTATTAAAATTTAATTTGCCAACATTCAAATAAATAGTTTGGTACATATGCTTATATTGTTTGTTGACATAAGCCAGTTTATTATAACAATTCTATGAAACATAAACTATTTCCCTTACAAAATTTCATTTATTCTCTGGTTGGAGATGCAATAATCGAGCAAGTTGTGAGGGATTCACAATGCCCGGTATACGACCCCCATTTTTTAACAGCTCAGACACTTGAACATACTTCTGATTCGTAGCCAGCTTCGGTTCATGCTTAATCTTATTCCTGCTCGGCTTTGGCTCTAGCTCAACTGCCTTTCCTTTTCCCCAATTGTTCGGCTTCTTCATTGTCCTAAAATCGGCTGAGCTAGCCGCAGAGGAAGCTGGTGGAACATTGGCTCTAGCTAGATCATATAATTGGCCAAATAATGTGCCTTTAGTTAGGAACTCATGAGCCATAAACCCCGAGCATGTTCGCATGAGCATCGACTGTAGAGGATTTGGTTGGAACCATGGCTCGGAGAGGAGCCGTCTTAGGCATTGGTTTGGCTATCTTTGGTGGTGGTGGTCTTGTTACTGTTGAAGGCTTCAGCAAGCTAAATATTTCATCCCTTTCTTTTCGCTTATGTGGCAGCAATCGTCTACAAGAGAGGTTCATGGTAGCTTGCATGAGGATCCACCACGTCAGCACCTAAGTCTTATTGACAAAAACCAAGTCTTGCATCAGTATCCCCTAATTGACTAATAGATCATAAGTTTCAAAAAATTAAAACAAAATATAACTGAAAATAAGAACTATTTTCTGAAGTTTGAGAGAGGGGTATGAGGAAAGATAAATGGGCTGTGTGGGGATTTTATAGGTGGAGGGTTAGACAATTGCCCTTGGAATTGTTAAAATTTACGGTCAGAGTGGGATACAATTTAATAAACGTTTATGTTTTCTTTTGGTTTATCCTTAATTGATTGAATAACACTAATCCTTCCCCGTGACGAGTGCATCCAACTGGGGATGCAATTTAACATTTAAAATAGAAATATCTATCAATAACTTATGTTTGACCGATTATTAGCAAACATGGAAAGACTAATATACGTACTTTAAAAATTAAATAGAAATTTATCTGATTTAAAAAAATATATATTTGATTTTTAATGTTACATATAAATGCAATAAATCACGGGTTAAAAGTATACCTTTTTTAGTTTTTTGCTAGATTAAGATTCTTTAAATCACATACAAAAATAGACATTTCTGTAAAACAAAACAACATTTCAACATCAGAGCAACTTATTCTGGACTATATTTACTATTATAATTCATTATTCTAAAACAATATAAAATATTAACAGTAAAGTAATTTTATATGGTTATTTTAATATAAAAATACAACTAATTCTTGCATTTAAAAAAAAAATTTCAATTCTGGAAAGAAAAACTTGAACGTAATGATTCATAATTTATATGGTTATTTATTGAATGATCGAAAAATTAACTTTATGTATTCATCAAAATAATATAATCAAAAATTTTGAAAAGTTGTCCCATATGTATTTATTTATTATTAATCATATAATCAAAATAAGTTGTCACTATTTATAATTTATCGTGGAAAATATTCCATCCAAATTCAGCTATAAAACAAAAGGTTGAAACAGAAATAACACCGTTATAAGCCAGCATCATTACTTGTACGGTACAACGTCTCAACACATGACTAATTTTGAAAAGTTGTCCCACGTGGGTATCACTTTAAATAGTCAAGTTTTGGGTATTACTTTAAGTTTTTTTTTATTATCTACTAGCTTACTATCACGTGTATTACACGGTTGATAAAAAAACATATATCATTCATAAGTGTCCAAAACTATTTTATAAGTAAAACAATAAGTTACTTTACATAGGGAAAAAATAAAATTACAATTACATTCACAAAACTAATTTTTTTTCTTCTTAAATCTAAAATATATTACCGAAAAAAATTATAAACTAAAATAAATCAGTTAGGAACAATTGTTTTTTTTATGTATTCTATACCATCTATTTACTTAACAATTCAAAAAATAAACAATAAATTTCATCCTCATTATATAATGTAACGTAATGAATTAAAATTTAAAATAATAAAATACATTTAATAATAAAAAGGGTAAAGTGTAGTAATTATATATGTGAGGAATATGAAAATCACATAGTTTTAGATTATTTTGGTAACTTAATTGTGTTAAAACAGACAAAACTTTGAAATATTTTTTTTTATTTTTATGAATGAATCAATCTTGACAATCATGTAATATTTTTATTTGTTTGAAATAATATTTTTATGATTAAAGAAATATCTAAGATTTGGGACAAAATTTTGTCAAAATGGAAACAACTTAAAGGCTATCAATTTTAGAAATGTTCAATTAAGAAATAAGATTAGAAGAAGTTTTGGAGGGAAAATAAATTTGAGGTTGAACCACAAGATGACATGTGGTAATAGAAAACCTTTATTTATTAGTATAGATTTTGTTTTTGTTTTTGTTTTGAAGTTATAATAAAAATAACAACTATTTAATTATTATATAACTGGGTTAGAGACCCGTGTAGTACCCGGATTAACTGCAAATAATAAAATAAAGAGTATGCTTTAAATAACTTATAAGTAAATAAATCTATATTAATATAACCGAATCAACAAATTTAGCCTTGAATTTGTCAATGTTTTTCTTGTAACTTGGAACATGATGAGATATACAAGCTCCCGTGAATGCACCCTATGAATGTACAATTACCAAAACTGAGATTAGTTTAACCACATAATCTATTATCCGTCCTGCCCCAACCCTCGGACTGGATGGCCGTTTAAAACTTTAGATGACACTTGGAAAGGCAATGTTGACCAAAAAAAGTCAAAGGTCAATGTACAATAGTATTAGAGTGGTCCAAGCACTCAAATGAAAGACATACCTGTGAGGTTTGATAGAACCCAAATCTGTGTAGGAATATCATAAAGCTTCTTTGCCAATGTAAGTGAAGACCTCAAGATCTCTCGGACTTGACCCGTATCATGAAGAGCTAGTGCCAGCTTTCCAAGAACGGTTAGATACTGTGGCGCGAGTTGAAGAATTCCGAGAGTCATGTGTTTTGTTTGCAACCCACTTGCCAATCGAACCCTGCATTAGAGTTATGACCAATTAATGTTTAAAACAACATTACTAGAATTATGCTATTACAATAAAAACCTAACTTTTTAACATAGCAACTTTTTAGGGGTTTTATGTATTTAAATACATTTTAAATGACTTTCAATCCATTTAACATGTATCTTATTTTTTTTAACTTAACCTGTTGATCCATTAAGAGATCAAATATAACCTAATTAAGAGATCAAATATAACCTATACTAAAATACCCATATAGATCCACTACCCAACCCTCTTGACCCACCATTTTACCACCTTGCCATGGCCTAATATTCAGAATGCCAATAGAATTAAACACGTGGTTTTTAGTAGAGACCCTAACTATTAAGAATGGATATATTTTAAGACTACAATAATAAAAAAAATGATAGAAGCAAAGAAATCGTGACAAGAATAGTGGGGTCAAGTAAACTGTTAAAATTAGAACAGGTGGCAAAGGGGCGATCAAAGGCGCAAAAACATTTTATCTACTTTTATATTTTTATAAATAATTGATTTGTAAAATATGAATAAAAAAACATTATCAATACAATACTCTTCTAAATATTTATAATAAAGCAATTTTGGAGGATAAATGCATTTGAGTACTCACATATGAACTTCGACCATTGTGCTCTCACGAATGACATCTCATGAGTATAATTTATACCACTCATTGGAGCAAACACCCAATTTCAGTCTACTATTGTTGTAGATCACCGCCATCCCTAGGCCGCCCGCCCATCCTTCCCCGACCTCTTACTTTAAATCTTCCTCCTCCACCACCACCCATGTTGCCACCTCCTCTCATGTACCCACCTCCTATTTTTAACTTCAATAAATTACAATATTCATACAGGGGCTAAATTCGACCCGTTTAGTTATAAATGGGTTAAATAAAAAAAGAACTAATCATGATAACCTGCATTCCCCTCGCGACCACCAAATTCGACCGTTCAGATGTTTCACACTCTTAAATTTTGATTTAGGCTATAAAATCATAATCTTTAAATTTTAACACATTATAAAAATCATTTAGATGTTTCACACTCTTAAATACCATGGATTCAATCAATTCTTAGCTATATGGATGGAACCTTTTGATGAGCATGTTCAGGTGGATTAGGCTTCAGGAAAACCAAGAAGAAAGTTGTTGCCTATTGTATTAAGTTCATGTGCAGATTTTAGAAAGACATTGTATTCAAAGTGAAATACCATGCACCCAGTTTATAAGCAATTATAGGACGGTTTATGGCACATGGTATTGGATTTTGCAGTGATGATTAGTTATCAAAAATCGTTAATAATAATAATAGTTTATTATTAATTAAATAGTAATTAATAAACACAGCGGAAAAAACAAAGATTCAACACAAAAGGAAAACCCGACTGGATCGAGATTACAAAACCATACGAACACGAAATAAAGATTAATCTACCAATGAGATTAATAATACCTTTGTGGTTAACAGAATAACCGATTGAGACACTTAGGTACAACGAACGAGAGCTAGACACGAACACACGCGGGGAATGGAAGGAGGCTCCGGACAGCGCCGGTGGCGACACAGTTTGCCACACCCTTAAATTCCACCTGCGGGGTTTTACCGCGAGGCGTGTGACACACTAGGATCATCGTCGTTAGTTACGCTGAATGACTCTATATGAGTTTTTAAAAATAACATTAAATTTTGAAGTAAATGCGGAAGCGTAAACGTTAATATTAAATCCAAAATAAATACACGCAACAAAGCGTCAATTGATGTAAATGATAAATATTAAAACATTATTCATTTATTGATAAAACCAATGCGACTCCAAGATGCATCCTAGTCCTGATGTGTACAATAGTGACCTGAGAAAACATGCTTAAAGTGTCAAAGTAAGGTTGGTGAGTTCACATGTTTGTAAGTAAATAAACAGTTTGAGTTTGCAAGATCCACATACATAAGTCACACCTATTGTTAGCAAGAATATGTACAAGTTACTCTAAGCGTTCGCAACCGAAGCTGGTTGTTTGTGTTTGAATGCCTTTCACCATTGCTAACATAAAAAATGGTCAAATGTTTAGGATAATTACACCCGTTCGACCTCCAATCAAGCTAGAGCGACTAGCCCGGGTGGGGTTTGTCAAACTCAGTAGTACTACTCAAATTTCCTCGCTATACACCTTATACTAACGGTTCGAGAATGTAAGGACTTAGTATGTTATGTTTGCGCTTAAGTAAACAAGTGGTAATGAAATATTATGTGACCCGTGTTTGTTTGTGTGCATGTTTCTCCCCTAACAGGAAAACAACTAAAAGGGGTCGTGAAACTCACCTTAGAGCGCATGCAAGACTGTAAGTGTTTTACAGGTGGCCCGCTGAAGGCTACCTATCATGTATAAGTCTATAAGTGTGTGTTCGCGTTGGTTCAAAAAACCCGTTGTATCCAAACAATCCAAATTGTTTATAGGTTTTGCAAAGATTAACATATTTGACTAGTTTGCTCAAGTTTGACCTTTGTTGACCAAGTTGACTCGATGACCCGTTGCTGACTCGTATAGTGACTTAATGTTTGTTTAGTATACTAATACATATAATATACAAGTAGTTCATGTTTCACGATACATACATTATTCACAAACTTCCTAATATGGCAAGCTATGAACATTAAATGTATTTGTATCGACAAGGTTACTATCACTAGTAATGTATGAACAAGGGGTTTCTATAATATGTTTGCATGATTCTAATATGATTATTTAACCATACTAATGTATAATAGGTCAATACATCATGTAATACAAATCTAGGAAGTCAAGTTCCAAAATCTAAAAGTTTCCACTTTTAGTAAACTATGAACAATCTCCATAATTTCTACAAACAACTCTTTAGCATGTTTTAATACATTCATATTAACCTACTAGTATCATCCTATAACATCATGCACGTATACAACTCATGTATAAACCAAATCCTTTTAACAAAGTTTCCTCTTTAGGAAAGCCTATGATTTCTAGCTTTGTTAACGAGATTCAACGCATCACAACAATTTCATACAACCTAACTAGCATAATTACAATTATAAACATCATCAATTACGTTTAACATGAAATTCTACAACTTCATATAATCAAAAAGTTTCTTCTTTAGGCAAGTTATGGATCATACTCAACAAGGGTTTTATCACAAACAATATAATCATCATATAGATACAATAAAATCAAACAAATAACAAGTCACCAACATTTTTACAACATTTCATGTTTGGATGAACTAGGGTTTCGATCATAAATCTTGGAATCATAAAGTAACGAAATCAAAAGGAAAAACTTACGTAGAAGTGTTATCAATGCCTAGGATAGACTGGATACAAGTTCAATTGCAAGAATGAAGATCAAATGTGTGATGATTGGGGTGTTTTCTTGATCTCGGCTCAAGGGGGAAGGAGTTGGGGGTTTAGGTTTGTGATTTTTTTTGAGAGAGAAAAGAGAGTTTGAGTTCTATCTTTTTTTATAAAGTTCTTTGCATACTTGCTTGGGGTTTAACAATTGGATCATGGGTAATCCATGGGTTATTTAAAATAAATTTCAATAATGACAATTAAGACTCTTAAAGAAAAATTAAATCCTAATTACAAATTTTGATTTATAATTTTATAAAACTTATAATATTTATAATCACTAGGTTTAATCATGGGTTAATGACACTAATTACTACATTTAGTGTCCTAAAAGCTAGTTATAAAAGTTTGTAAGTTATGGATATGAAGAGATTCTTTTTAAAACCCTTAACTATTATTTTTATAAAACTCTAACATTTATAAAAATAATAAGCACAATTAGTTTCCGGTAACATGCGCGATTTCACGAAGGTTCACATAATTCACATAAAAGTCATATAACATGTAAATTCAAATAATTTACATTAATGTAAATGTTCGCAATTATTTTTATTAGTTCACCAACGTTCCGGGTTAGACTCGTGTGTGATCCGGTAATTCTCCGAGTTAACGTTGCGTAAGTGTTTGTGCTATAATTGACACCTTTAATTAATCTGTAAGGATCAAACCTAATAGGCTAACGCATCAAGAGATCACATGGATGTTCAGAAGAAGCCGTTTTGGAAGTATATGACCACATACTTCATAGTCTGATCGCATACTTGAAGTATGTGGCCCCGACCCAACCCAACCGAATAGTATAAATAGTTATTTTGTATTCTGAATTCGGTTAGACGAGTTGTTGAGCAATATTGTATTGTTTTTTCAGTGGTTTTATGAATAAACGAATCGTTTAACGTTTGATTGTGTCTCGTCCTTATTGTTTCTACCTACAAGTTACATGTCGAGTTTGTTTCTGCCAGTTTCAACACGCTGTTGAATCCGTTGATTGAAGATCCTTAGGAATCCAGACCTTACAATTGGTATCAGAGCCATAACGCTCATTGATGAAGCTTGCAACGGATTCTTTGACTTGTGAGGTATCAAAGTTACTATTTTAGCGTTTATTTGAACTGACTTATGTGTTTGGAAGAATTTCTGGACATATTGACAGGGTTTGGACCTTGTTTCGGTCGCATTTGTTGAAGATTTGAGTTGATTAGTTTATTTTTCTGCTGGAAAATCAAAGTTTTGCTGTTAATTCCATCTTCTGAAAGATTGTGGGGGTTGAGTTGGCGGCTCTTGAAGTTTGCAGCCAACAAGTTTGTGGTATTTCCTAATTTAAAGCTTTCCAAAGTTACTGCTTTCCAAGTTTGTGACACCTTCAAGTTTGCGGTTACCCTAACTTTGCGGTGTTTGAACTGTGCGGTACTTGAACTTTGCGGTTGTCCAAAGTTTGCGGTGCCATCAACTTTGCGGTGCCATCAACTTTGTGGTGCCATCAACTTTGCGGTATTGTTGGTTGAAGTTTGCGGTTTTCTGTGTTAGCTGTTAGTCATTGTAAACTTCGTTTGTTCCTTTGCTGTTAGGCCATGACTAACACTAACGCTATGGATAACGAGATTGGTACCACAAATAGACCTCCATGTCTAACTAATGCAGATGATTTGCATAACTAAAAATATAGATATGAGAACTTTGCTAGATATAAGGATTCATTTATTTGGAAGTCTATTGAGAAGGGTCTCAAGTTCCTGTGGTCAGAAATGAAAAGAATGAATTTGTTTCCAAGGTTCCTGATCTCTATGTTGGTGAAGAAATTATTTAGAAGGAGAAGGATGAGAAATCTTATGCTGGTTTGACCATGGCATTCTCCACAGAAATTGCTCAAGGTTTTAAAGAATACAAGACTGCAAAAATCTTTGGGATGCATTGGTTGAAAGGTTTGAAGGAAATTCAGATATGCGAGAAAGTCGAAAGGACATGTTAAGACTGAAATTCAACATGTTCAATTATGTGAAAGGGGAAAGTCTAGAATCTCATATAAATAGGTTCAGTCACTTGATGACTAAAACGAGTAGTGTAGGTATTGAGATGATCAAAGGTGAGATAAATAAGAAGTTGCTCAACTCATTGCCATTAAACTAGAATTTTAACATCACTACCATCAAGAGAACCAAAGACATGTATACCACTTCGCTCAGTGAACTAATCTCCATTCTAAGGTCATATGAGATGGATGATCATCAAAGACAGATGATGTTTATGTCAGAGACAGATCACTTAGTGTCTCAGGGAAATGCTTTACTCTCCAACATGTCCTCTGTATACATTCCATATTTGTCTACTGTTAATTAGATAGCTCTTGCTACACTAGTCCACCAAAGTAACTTACTATGCTCAAATATTGTCAAGGCTGTTGAGATGAATCTTGCATTGTTTAGTGTTTTCTTGAGTAGCTACAATGCAATGTTGGCTGGAAAACTCTCTCCTGCTAATCTAATTCAAGATGACGCTGATCAAATACATCCTGATGACTTGGAAGAACTGGATACCATGTGGCACATAGCAACGGCTGTGCATCATGCTAAGAAGTTTATTAAAAGGACTGTTAGAAATTCTTTTGATGGGATGGAGTCTGGTACAAAGAAGATTGATTTTGATAAGTCCAACTTGAGGTGCTACAATTGCAGCAAGCCTGGACACTTTGCTTGGGAATGTCTCGAGCCTAAAGTAGAAAAGGGAAGTTCATTCAATAGCTCGAAAGAAAAGCAAGTAGTTGCAGCCAGTGACAGAAAAGCGTTGGTCAACTGCAGTATATGATTGGGGAGATCATATTCATGAGCTAACAATGAAAGTGTCAAATCATGCTCTCATGGCAAAAATTGAAGATACTGAGGTATTTACTAATACGTGTTCTCATAATTGTATAGAGAAGATAAATAGATATAAATGTGATAATGAAATTCTCATAAAAGAAATAACCCAACTTAGGTATGCCAATGCTGAGTACAAGCGTTCTGAGATCATTTTTAAAGATACAATTGAGGCAAGTAAAAGTGATTTTTCAAAACTTGAAATGGATATTAGCAATAAGGAATGTCTTTATCGTAATGCTTTAAAACGAATAGACGACCTTAGTTTAAAGTTAAATGACGCTGTAACTCAATTGGCAAATACTAAACTAACAATCGAGAAAATTGACCACTCTCTATTTATAGTTAATGACATGATAGATTCTCAAGTCAAAAGGAAAGGGAATCCAGGAATTGGTTATCATGAAGTTGAACATCATTTCAATGGAAATTTCACTTCAATGCCAAGTTGATGTGTTGCAAAGCACACATGTGTTTCCACCCTATTTCGTGTAGTTTTCGTATAGTTTTAGAGTCGTTTTGAGCCATTTATAGCTTGTACTTAGTTATGTTATGTTTTGTAGGTATCCGGGGAATGATCAAGAACTATGAAGAAACGAGCACACGAGAACCCGAGATGAGAAACGGAGAAGGTCGGGAAAAAGTCTACACTTAAAAGGTGCATATCTCGGGCTAGAAAATTAGTTACAGGGCCCATTTTATATCGATTTGGGGTAGCTAGACGAGAGGAGTTCAAAAATCCACTTTGTTTGCCCCGCGGTACGCGAGAGGACCGCGAGGGACCCTAGTTACGGGAATTTGACCAAATTTCAAGGTTTAAAGGTCTAGGACTCTCCTATTATCATAATAATCGATTCTTGGCTGTTTTAGACCAAGAAAGAGGCAATTTTGGAGTAGAGGAGGTCAATTGAAGAGGAAAGTTGAAGACTTTGCTTCCGGGTTCGTTAGATTTAACGTTTTCGGTTTCAAGATTCGATTTTTGTCTTTGTTTGCTTCGTTTGAAACCATGTTCTTGTCATATACTTCTGTTTTAATGTGTTTGAGCATGATCATTGGCTAAAACTTTGATACTACCTAGGTTCATGATGATTAATTTGTTAAAGTATTGATTTTTATCGGTTTTGGATTCAATTAATGGTTTTATGATTTTGTAAAATATCTTGATTTAACAATTGTGATAAATATGCATGTTTAATTCTGGTTGTGAGTTGATTAATGTTCTTTATTTTATCTTATTGAATGTCTTTCATAAATAGATACATTTTTAGGTTGTTTGCTTGTTGTTGGTGACCTAAGTGGTTTTCTAGTTGTAGTGATCCATAAGAATGTTAGTTGATCCTTGATTAGAAGTGAATGTGTGTCCTAGTTCAATACCAGCGAGGCGAGAATTAGTCGGTTAGTCTTTGTCATTAGGAATCCGAGTGTCAGCTGTCTGAGAGGAAGTTGGTATTAGGTGTCTAGTGATCTGTTGCTATTTTGAATCATAGTTGTTATCCTAGGATTACCCCGTGCATTCTTTGAGTGTATTGTGTACGGTGAGACTAAGAGGTAATCTGTTTATTAGGGTACATTACTATAGTTGGAAATACCTGAGAAGTGATCCGACCATCTGGTGAGTTAATACACTTTAGGTGGTCTAGTTGGTGACACCCTGAGAGTGATTAGGGATCCACTAGGTAATCTATAGCTGTCATCCTTAGAAACCCAGATCCATCTTAGTTTCCAGAACCGGTAGAAGTTGTGCTTTGCAAGTAGGATTCCGACCTAGGTAGTATTCTTCCCATTCATGATATCTTCCTTAGTTCTTGTCTTGATAGTTGAATTGTTCTTGTTTATTGCATTCCTTAGTGATAATCAGTAGTGTAGTAAACCCCCAAATAAAGTCAATCTTAAGTCCGAGTCAGAGTCTAGTATTGTTTCGTAGTGTCTCTAGGGTTCGATAATCCAGTTTACCGTTAAGCTATGCTACACTCGATAGGTCCACTTGCATGTCATTGTGGTTTAGTTAATAGGTTTTCCATTTATTACTTAGGAATCTAGGTTAGGCTTTGTCAGTTATTTTATAGACCGTCTGGAAGACATCAAGTTTTTGGCGTCGTTGCCGGGGACACATGGCAATGGCAATATTAACTCTGATTAGTATTTTGTTTGATTTTTGGTTTATTTTGTTTTATTTGAGTCTGTTCTGTGTGATTTCCTTATGTGTTTACGTGCGTGTCTAATTTAGAATCGAGTCCTTCTATTTTTGAGTCTCTATTTTCTTTTTCTATTGAGTCTTTCTTTGTATGCACAATACTCGGTCGCAGGGATCACCATCTTATTCTGCTTTCTTAGAGCCCGAGCAAGAGCTACGCGAGCGCACCCGCGACTTTCGAGAGCGTTTGAAACAGCTGTGCGAAAACCAGGGATGCCCTATTAGCTCTATTCCCTTTCCTGAAATGGGCGACGCAGATCCTCCAGCGAGGCGTACAGTACACAAGAGGGCCAGTGATGTGGTCACGGGCTCGAGATCTTCGATCACTCGCCTCACTATTCCTAATGTCAATTCCTGGAAGATCCCATCACATGTTATGAGTACGATCACTCATGCTACTTAATTTCATGGCCTTGAGAATGAGGATGCACCCGGACACTTGTCCCGTTTTGTTCGTATATGTGATACCTTTAATATCATTGGTGTGTCTGAGGACGCTATCTACCTGCGTCTCTTTCCATTCTCGCTCTCTGGGCGTGCATCCACTTGGCTTGACACCCTCCCGAACAACTCTATTACCACTTGGGAGGATCTTCAAGCCTAGTTCTACATAAAGTACTATACACTTTCCAAGGCCGCTCGCCTCAGGGATCAAATCCACTCCTTTCGGATGGAACTCGACGAGCCTTATCATATGGCCTGGGAGCGGTTCAACACGATGTTGAGCTGATGTCCCCAGCATGGTCTGTCAGACTGGGCAATAGTGGAGAAGTTCTATAATGGCCTTATCTTCGAGAAGTAGCAGATGTTCAATACAGATGCGGGAGGCCATATCATGGAGAAGCTCGAGCCATCTAAGTGCGAAGAAATGTTCTAGAGCTTCGCTCAGGACGAACGTCAGTATCCATCTACTAGGACTTCCATTCCTAGTGCTAGATCATCCACCTCAGCCTCGAGAGGTGTGCATCAAGTGACTCCTGATTCTAGCATGGCGGCTGCACTCTCCTCAATGGCTAATGACATTAAGGAGCTGAAGCTCAGTGCTCAGCGGTGTCAAGTGTGCAGGGGAGGCCACGACACCCGGGACTGCCTAGTCAATAATCCAGAGCAGGTGAGCTATGATGGAAACCAGTACCAGAGCCGAGGGTATAATAACCAAAAGTCATTTGGCTCGGGATGGAGATCTGGAAATAACCCACCGGGGTTTAATGGTCGTCAATAGTATTAGCAGAATGGAGGAGGATATACAGGACCTAGCACGGGAAGCAGTGTCGATACGACTACGATAAAGGAGATGCTTGAGACTCGGACACAGCTACTTGCCCACTTAGTCAAGCAGGACAGGGATGCTGGGCAGAGATTGGATAGCCACGACGCTCTATTGATGAATCAACAGTCAGCATTCCATGATATGAAACACACGTTTAAGGACATCGCTAAGAGTTTGAAGGATCGACAGGGAGGTCCATCTTCAAGATCCAATGCTTCAGTGATGGCCGTGTCAGTTAGGAGTGTGGGGGAGAAAGAGGTTGATGAGGATGACCCCCACTCCAGTGCGTACAATATTCCATCACTTGAGGAGGTTAAGAAGATTGACTTGAGGGCTCGATTTTCTGAGATCGAGGCCAAGATGGTCGAGGAGCAGGTGGACGAGGAGAGAGTAATGGTGATACCTGCCATGAAGGCAGAGGAGAAGAAGAAGGGGCAGTGATGCAGACCCACGAGATTGACCTGACTCGTGTTCCCTACCCAGCATGCTTGGTGCCATTTAAGCAAGCCAGGGAACACAGTAACTTCCTTGAGATGTTCAAACAACTCATGGTCAATCTACCGCTCATTGAGACCCTCCATCACATGCCAAAGTATGGAAAGTTCCTTAAAGATCTTCTTTCCAATAAGAAGAAGCTCAAGGAGGTCTCTAAAGTGTCACTTAGTGAGCAATGCTCTGCGGTGGTGTAGAACAAACTGCCAGAGAAACTGGGAGATTCGAGTCGCTTCACGATCCCATGTCTCCTAGGCAATTTGCCTTTACACCACATGTTGGCCGATCTAGGTGCTAGAATCAATCTGATGCCATATTCTCTTTATAAACAGCTAGACCTTAGTGAACCACAACCAACACGCATGAGCATATCCTTGGCTGACCGCTCAGTCAAGTATCCACAGGGAATTGTGGAAAATCTGTTAGTGAAAGTAGGTAAGTTTGTTTTCCCCATGCACTTTGTGATTCTCGATATGGAGGTGGATGACAGAGTCCCACTCATCCTAGGGCACCCATTCTTGCGCACCGCCAAGGCATTGACTGATGTCTTTGACTGGAAACTCACACTTCATGTGGGTGATGAGTCAGTTATATTTGATGCCACAAAGTCTGTGGAGGATGTTGACGAGCATAGCCACTCCGTGTGCATGCTTGATACCTTCATGGACTATCGTCAGGACTCTGATCCGGTGTTAGAAGTTGGTGAACCTGTCCATAATTTAGGAGAATTATCTGAGTGGGCAGTATAGTTGGAGAAGTTATTAGAAGAACCGAATGAATACGGAGATGATGTGCCTGATGATCTGCTGAAGATGATGTCAAAGTTAGATGAGATCATAGGCAATCCCCCAGGTGTGGGGAAGTTAGATGAGAGTGTTGAGGATCCCGGAGATCCCGATGGAGGTTTAGAGATCATATCCATAGTTAATCCCATTCATGAACCTTTGCCCATCACCGTAGTGCATTCTGAGACGGTGAGTGTTGAGCCGAGCCTTAGTTCCAGCCCTTCTCGTAAGAGAACCCATGCTTCTATAGATTCATCTAGGTTGAGGGTAGTGCAAACCCCAAGTGTGGGGACGTCTAGGGGTGACAAATTACTTGGTTATTTTATGCATATTACATTCGGACCGGGTAGATTGAAGCTGTGGTGGAAGGATCTATATGCAAAATATGATATGAGTTCAATGTTTGTGAGGAGTAGGAGTTTGTTGAATTTGTGGAGGACCGGAGAACGTGGAGGATGAAGGCGGTCCCGGTTAGAATCAAGGAGAAGCCTCCTGTTAGGCTTGCTTGGATCTTGGCCAAGTGCCCGGGATGTAGAGTTTGTATACTTTCGTTGGTTTAAGTATGTGTTCATTTTATGTGTTTTTCGGTACTGTGTTTTGTTTGTGTCGTGTCTTGCAGGGATTCATGCTAGATTTGGTATGGGAAATCATTGGGAACGAAGTTCTAGGTATGTTTCACATTGGTTTTGGTCATCTGAACAGGGTTTAAAGGTTTTGGGTGAAAAATATTTTTAAAGGGTCAAAAGTTTTCTAAGTATAAAACATAAAAAAATTTCTTAACTTTCTGTGATTAATAGCCCCTCGCGGTACGCGAAGAACTAACACACGTCTCTCGTGGTACATGAGAGACAAAAGATTTAGCTGGCTGAATAATTTGTCCCTCGCGGTACACGAGCAACGACCCAGCAGTCTTAGCGGTACGCGGGGCATCCCTAGACCAGCCTTTGCTCCTTGTTTCCCATGGTTACCCACCACCCTGCACCGCCATCTACCCTACCATCATATCATCATCATTACCATCATCCACCATCCTCGTTATCTTTCATCCACCACATCATCAAGATCTATCTATCATCTATCACCTTATCCATTATTCATTCACTGACCATCGACCATGGGAAATTAAAACCGTTCGTAATCGATGATCCACCTTTCCATGGCGTTCAAATCTATGTGTTCGCCACCCATCGGGTACGTGTCCTTGCATATCTATCCAGAGTCTTCGTGAGTCAGTTTGAGTCTTTTATTTGTGTCAGTTTAATGCTGGGGGTTTGTTGTGAGGTTTATTCTGCATGTATTGTTTGTCCTGTCCGTACTCAATCTCCATTCGAGCGAGACTGATGCTTCTATCACTGTGTAAAGACAACCCAGCAGAGATGTGCAAACGCGACCGAAATGCTATACGGTGCACACTAGGAAGAACGAAGCTGCACTTTGTTTGCACATTCATTAACCAACTAAGTCGCTTTCTGTTTTTATTTTTGCATTTTTATTTTCGTTGTGTCTTGCTTCATATTGAGGACAATGTGTCTTTCAAGTGTGGGGATGTGAGTGTTTAATTTAAGTTTATGTCTTTATAAAAATCCAAAAATAAATTAAAAAAAAAATTTGAAAAAAAATGTCCTTTGAAATCAAAAGTTTTTGCATAATAAATGGAACATGATAGTACAACTGGATCTACTTGTTGAGTTTAAATGAATAAATAATAGAAAACGCGTCTAATTAGTGATGTTTTGGTAGACCCAGCCAACTTGAATGTCTTAAATACCTTGTGTGTTATTTAGAATTAATCACGTAATATGTTCATGAAATCTTGTGGGTACTCATATTAGGGTGTCGGTAATACTGAAACTGTTAACATAGGGTGATAGGTACCACGTTAAGCTAATATTTAGAGGTTTTTGAAAACTATTCTTGGCACACCATCCTCTTTTATGAGAATAAATCCGAGTTTGGTGGTGCCTGCATCCATAATTCCATCTAATAATGAGTTTAATTAATAAACTGAAAGCTTGAGACTTGACCTATGTGTTTCCCATGGGGATAGTGACTCTGTGAATACACCTATGGGTTGGGATTTGAGTGATCATTGTTTAGATAAATAAGATTGACCTACGTGTTTCCCATGGGATAGTGACTCTGTGGATACGCCTATGGGTTGATTCTTTTGTGCTTAATTGATAGACTGCAACCTATGTGCTACTTTATGGGATAGTGACTTGGGAGACGCACCCGTAGGTGAGGTTGATTCATATACAATTAATAATGCTCATTCCATTCGTTCCCTAATCCATTGATTTCTAAAAATATGTAAATCTTAGTTTAAAGTGGTGGGAAAATCTATATGGTTTAACCCGTGCCTAGACATGATCATGAGACGGGATTAGGTAGATATGTAGCTTTTAAGTGTGAGTCACATACGTTGATTGATTGTTGTATAAATTGGAATTAGAAAACATTACGGGGTCTAGATAGTTGGTGCTTGGGTTTAATCGGGCAGAAATACTAATTATTACTCTTTAACGCGTGAGTATGTTTTGCTAATTGGTAATCGATGTTTGTTAAGTTAGATCTTAGTTATGATTCCATTGCATACTTTTTCGAGGACGAAAAAAGGTTAAGTGTAGGGATGTTTGATGTGTTGCAAAGCACACATGTGTTTCCGCCCTATTTTGTGTCGTTTGCGTATAGTTTTAGAGTCGTTTTGAGTCATTTATAGCTTGTACTTAGTTATGTTATGTTTTGTAGGTATTCGGGGAGTAATTGGAGTTTAAACGATCAAGAGCTGTGAAGAAACGAGCACACAAGAACCCAAGATGAGAAACGGAGAAGGTCGGGAAAAAGTCCAAACTTAAAAGGGGCATATCTCGGGCTAGAAAATTAGTTACGGGGCCCATTTTATATCGATTTGGGTTAGCTCGACCAGAGGAGTTCAAAAATCCACTTTGTTTGCCCCGCGATATGCAAGAGGATAGGCTACGAGCCCTCGCATTACGCGAGGGACCCTTGTTATGGGAATTTGACCTAATTTCAAGGTTTAAAGGTCTAGGACTCTCCCATTATCATAATAATCGATTCTCAGCCGTTTTAGACCAAGAAATATGTGATTTTGGAGTAGAGGAGGTCAATTGAAGAGGAACGTTGAAGACTTTGCTTCTGGGTTCGTTAGATTTAACGTTTTCGGTTTTAAGATTCGATTTTTATCTTTGTTTGCTTCGTTTGAAACCATGTTCTTGTCATATACTTCTGTTTTAATGTGTTTGAGCATTATCGTTGGCTAAAACTTTGATACTACCTAGGTTCATGATGATTACATTATTAAAGTATTGATTTTTATCGGGTTTGGATTCAATTAATGGTTTTATGATTTTGTAAAAGATCTTGATTTAACAATTGTGATGAATATGCATGTTTATTTCTGGTTGTGAGTTGATTAATGTACTTTATGTTATCTTGTTGAATATCTTTCATAAATAGATACACGTTTAGGTTGTTTGCTTGTTGTTGGTGACCTAAGTGGTTTGCTAGACGTAGTTATCCATAAGAACGTTAGTTGATCCATGATTAGCTAAGTTCGCTTCTCTCAGTTTAAGCGAACTTAGTAGGCGAACTTACTGTAGTTTCTAAGTTCGCTTGATATCAAATTCGCTTGTTTGGCTTTGAAGCGAACTTATTATCTTCGACTTAGGGGAATTTTTGTTCAACACTTGGAAATTTTTTCTGAAAATGGCAAATATGGTGAGAGTGACTAATATGTTAAATTATGACAATGAGATTGGTACATCTCAGAAACCTCCCAAATTGTTAAGTCTTGCAAATTATTCTAACTGGAAAGATCGGTTTGATCAGTTCGTGTCTTTTACTGATACAAGTTTATGGATTCCAATCTTGGAAGGCTATACACATTCGACATATACTTGGATGAGAAAGGATGATGTTCCTAAATCAGTATCTGCGTTAACCACAGAAGAAAAATTATTGTTTGATAGGGAAAAGAAGGCAATGGCTAGTATTTCTATGTCTCTTCCTAAAGAAATTTATCATAGCTTTAAACAATTTAGGACTTCTCAACAATTGTGGGAAGCATTACAAGAGCGGTGTGAAGGTAGTTTGGATGTTAAGAAAAGCAGAAAAGAATTACTGAAGAAGCAGTTCTTAGTATTCAAGCACTTTCAATATGAATCTTTAGAGGATCTTTTAACGAGATTCTATCATTTGCTGAGTGAGTTGTCAAGTGCTTCAGTGGTTTATGAGACTGAAGAGATAAATGATAAGTTTTTGGAGGCATTACCATCTAAATTTGATGTGTATACGGTTTTGATAAAAGAGAATGTCAAGTATAAAACTATGTCTCTTGAAGAGGTTCTTGGCAAGATTCAATCACATGATTTGAATATGAAGAAGAAGGAAGCCAATATGGAGCATATTCAAGATCCTTAAATCTATTTTGCTAAGTCTTCTGGCAAAACTGGTGCAGGGGTTGCGTTCTTTTCTGGTGATATTCAAGATGTTTGTAATGATCATTGTTCTGGGATTCCAAGTCATTCAGGTTTCTCTGCAAATACAGCTTCTTCATCATCTGGATCACATAATATGAATCACAGAGTTGCTGATGACTATTTAGCGATGTTTTCTTCCTTTATGGCTTCTTATGAAAATTTTATTGAAGGAAAGATTAATGATCCAGATGTTATTGAGGAGGATTTCAAACAGATTGATCCTGTTGATCTGGAAGAGATGAACATTCAATGGAATATGGCTATGTTGATGAGACAAGCAAAGGATTTTTTGAAGAAGACTGGAAGAAAGTATATTGGTTCTAACAGTCGTTCACGTATGGGATTTGATAAAACCAAAGTTCGTTGCCATAATTGTCAAGAGTATGGTCATTTTGCCAAAGAATGTGTGAAAACAAAAGTTGAAATTGATTCTCAGAAGAAGCCTAATAACTTTCAGAACAATCGTAATTAGTCACATGGCTCTGGAAATTCTAATCATGTATCTGCATCATCTGCTTTGGTTGCTCAGAATGATGAAAATTATGACTGGGGTATTCATCTTGAAGATCTGGTTGGTACTGTACGTTAAGCGTTTGTAGCTGAGATTCATTCTACAAAATCTGAAGAGTCAACTGATGATGATAGCTCAAGTGATGGTGAGAGTTCGCCTAGTGCTGATGAAGAGCGTGTTCAAGTACATAATGTTGAATCTGATATTGCATATGGTGTATCTGAAGATGATATTGTATTAACTCAAAATTCTTCTGATGGTGCTGAATCTAAAAATATTCCAATTTCAAAAGTCTTCATGGCAGATATGTCAGATCTTTCAAGGGTAAAAGATTCTGTCTGTCACATTTATTATTCTAATTACATCAGTATAAAAGATAAAATGCAAAAAGTAATGGATGATAACACAAATTTAGTTTGTTATATGAAATCGATGCATTTAGTTAATCAAAAACTGAAAGATAATGATAAATTGTGTATAGATAGAATTGAGTCTTTGAAAAGAGATTTGAACTCTTTGGGATTGAAATATAAGGAACAAGCATATCATCTGGATATGGCTTATGCTAAGATTGAGAAGCGAAATGAAATTGTCGCTCAGAAGAACAAAGAAATTTCTGATAAAGAATCTGAAGTGATAAAATTACATAGAAAGCTGGAGAATTTTGAAAATTCATCTGTGGTATTGGATTACTTTAATGCTAATGCTGATCCTACTAAGAGGGTTGCTGGAATTGGATTTGTTCCTCCACCATTCAATGCAAATTATGTAGTTGAACCAGAAATTATTCATGAAGAGGAAATTGATCCAAAGACAGTGTTGAAAGTAAATCCAGTAACTGGTGAAGATATAATCTATGATTATGATTCTGAGGATGAAGTTTTTGATGATAAAAAGGTTGAAGGCATTCCTAAGGATGTGCAACTTGATGAACCAAAGGTAGTGAAAAATGTTACCCGTGATAGATGCATTTTAACAGAACCGGATGTGGTGAAAGTTGATCAACCTAAACTTTCCAAAATGTTACAATCAAGTGGTTTTGTTGCTGCTGGTTATCAGAAGAAGAATGTATCAACTGTGACTAAACAAGTTTTTGTTCAAAAGAAGAATGTATAAACTTTCCAAAATCTTCTGAAGCTTATTCATCAGACGGGTCATTAAATTCAAGAAAAACTCCTTATATCAGAAATCATCAAGATAGAAGATTTTGTTTTCACTTTAATGAGGCTGGTCATATTCTGATTCACTGTCCTTATAAGAATCAAGGCAAATTAAAGAGTGATCCCTCACAACAACAAGTGGTGACGATTCTGAAAGGATAAAATAGGGAAAAGCCTACGTCTAGTGTTGTAAAGAATATGCCTTGTCAATCATTTGCTAAATCTTCGGGATTTAAGCAACATGATAAGCGTATTTTTAAACCCGTTGTTTTTCAAAAGAAGTTTGAGATTCCACATTATGGAATTTCAAAAGAGTCTCAACCTGAGGTCGAACTTTCAAGACCACAACGAAGAAGACGTAACAGAAAACTAAAAAAATTTTTGGAAATACCTGAATCTGATAATCATAAATCTAATAATGTTTTTTCCAATTAATCATACTATGTCTTTCTTTGAGAATGTCTAATTGTAAATCTTATGTTCCAAAGGTTGATGACAATGTTGATTGTGAATTGCTTGAAGTTGTTTATTTCGATCCATCTGGACGACCCAAGACCACATTGGCTTGGTTTCCAATTTCTAACTAGTTTTCTTTGTTTATGTAGGGACAACCAAGGAGGACTATCAACAATACGTGGTATGTGGATAGTGGATGTTCTCGACATATGACAGGGAATATTCGTTTGTTGGAAGATGTTATTAATATTGATGGTGGTTATGTCGCTTTTGCTGGAAATAAAGGCGGGTACATAACTGGTCAGGGTACTTTAAAGAACGAAAAAGTCAAATTTGAGAAAGTGAACTATGTGGAGCAACTTGAACATAATCTTTTAAGTGTATCTCAAGTGTGTGACAAGAAATTTTCATTTCATTTCAATGATTCTGAGTGTTATATCTTGAAACCGGGCTTTGTGATTCTTGACGAATGGATTCTAATGAAGGCTCCGAGGAGAAATCACACATATGTCCTAGACATGAGTGTTGCTACTACAACGGATTTAATTCCTACATGTCTACTCTCCAAGGCGTCTGAGTCGGATTCTATTTTGTGGCACAGGAAACTTGCTCACATCAATTATCGGAAAATGAATTATCTCGTGAAGAATGATCTCGTTTTTGGTGTTTCGAAAATGAAAATTTCAGTTCCTGATGACTGTATTCCTTGCAAGAAGGAGAAACAACACAAGAAGTCCCACAAATCTAAGACAAAGAATTCTATTGTAAATCCTTTGGAGCTACTGCGTATGGATTTGTTCGGCCCAATTAGTATCAGGAGTATTGGTGGTAAATCTTACTGTCTGGTAGTAACAGATGATTTCTCTAGATTTTCATGGGTTAAGTTCCTTGCTTTTAAAGCCGAAACCACAGAGTTGGTACAATTCTTAATCCTGGGTTTAGAGAATTTGTTCAAAAAGAAAGTCAGAAGAATTAGGAGTGACAATGGTAGTGAATTTAAGAATAGCAAGATGGGTTTATTCTGTCTTCAAAAGGGAATTCATCATGAATTCAGTGCGCCATATGTACCTCAACAAAATGGAGTTGCTGAACAAAAGAACAGGACTTTGGTTGAAACGGCACGTACGATGCTTGCTGATTCTAAGCTTCCAGTAACTTTTTGGGCTGAGGCTGTGAATACTGCGTGTCACGTTTTGAACAGAGTTTTGACCGTTAAGCGACACAACAAGACATGCTATGAGTTGCTTAATAATCGTAAGCCGAATATGGAATATTTACTACCTTTTGGTAATCCATGCACCCTTTTGAAAGTTTGAGATGTCCCAACCAAGTTCAGTGCTAAGGCTATTGAAGGGATCTTTCTGGGGTATATTGCTAATTCTACTACCAAGATGGTTTATAACAAAGAGACTCGCTAGGTTGAAGAATGGTTTCATGTTGACTATTCTAATCGGTCTTTACCTCAAATGGCGATTGGACCAGACTGGGCTTTTGATTATGAGAATTTATTCAAGTCTTTTCATTTACCTTCTGATATTTCTCCTGAGGAAGCTGCTGTATTATATTATTCATGTTAGGATGCACAGAATAGTGGTTTTCTACCGACTGCGGTTCCACCATCATCTGTTCCTTCTACATCTGTTCCAGATCCTAATGCTGCTTCTTGTTCGGGAACACAAGAGTCTGATAGTGAAGATGAAAATGTTATTTTCCAAGATTCTTCTGTTGATCCTTTGATAGTTGATGAACCTTCTACTTTGACACCGGAACAGGGTGATTCCTACAAATCTGGACTCGGAGATACCAGTTAATCAAGATCTGTCTTATCAATCTAATACAACTCAAGTTGATGTGTTGTCGGTTCCTGAGGTTGCATCAATCAAGGAACTCAAAGCTCATCCGATTTCAAATATCATTGGGGATTTGTGTGATGGAGTGCAAACGTTCTATTCTTGACAACACTTGCTTGTATACATGTTTTAAGGATACTGGTGTTTTTGATGTATGCTCACATTCCTGTTTTATTTCTCAGGTCGAACCAAAGAATGTAGAAATGGCGTTAAGTGATAACAATTGGATAGAGGCCATGCAGGAAGAACTTGCTCAGTTTGACAAACTTAAAGTTTGGAATCTTGTAGATCTTCCAAAGGGTGTGTATCCTATTGGTATGAAGTGGGTGTTTAAATGCAAGAAAGACGATCGAGGTGTTGTGGTGAGAAATAAGGCAAGATTAGTTGTCTAAGGTTTCAATCAACAAGAGAGAATTGATTACACCGAGGTTTATGCTCCTGTTTCTAGGCTTGAAGCTATACGGTTGTTTTTTTCTTTTGCTTCATACAAAGGGTTTAAGGTGTTTCAATTAGATGTAAAAAGTGCTTTCTTATATGGTAGAGTCAAGGAGGAAGTTTATGTGTGTCAGCCGCCGGGGTTTGAAGATCCACTTAATCCGTCTAAAGTTTCAAGCTTGATAAAGCTCTCTATTGTCTTCATCAAGCTCCTCGAGCGTGGTATGAAACGTTGTCTACACATCTTATGGAGAATGATTTTGTTCGTGGACATATTGACTCGACTTTATTCATTAAGAAAGCAGGGGGAGAATATCTATTGGTACAGATATATGTAGATGATATTATTTTTGGCTCTACAAATGAAGGGTTGTGCAAAGAGTTTGAGAGTATTATAAAATCGGAGTTTGAGATGTCAGCTATGGGAGTGTTATCATTTTTCCTAGGTCTTCAAGTTAATCAGAAAGAAGATGGTTTCTTTATTCATCAGTCCAAGTATGTAAAGGACATCTTGAGCCGGTTCAAGATGGAGAACTGTACCCCATATGATACTCCGATTCGGGTCAATCATAAATTGAATTCTGACCCGGATGGAAAAGAAGTTGATTGCCGACTCTACCGTGCAATGATTGGATCTCTCATGTACTTAACCGCTTCAAGGCCAGACATAATGTTCACTGTGTGTATTTGTTCCAGGTTCCAAGCAAAACCAAAAGAGTCTCATTTGATTGCAGTAAAGAGAATCTTTCGTTATCTGAAAGGAAAACAAAGATTGGGACTATGGTTTCCACATGGTTCTAACTTTGAATTCAATGCATACACTGATTCTTATTTTGGTGGTTGTTGTTTGGACAGGAAATCTACTACAGGTGGTTGCCAGTTCTTGGGTAATCGTCTAGTTTCCTGGCAATGCAAAATGCGAACTACGATATCCATTTCAACATGTGAAGCAGAATACATTGCTGCTGCAAGTTGTTGTTTACGGATCTTGTGGATCCAACAGCAATTAAGAGATTACAGTTTGAATTTTATAGTAACCCCCATGTTTATAGAAAATAATGCTACAATGTCTATCACAAATAATCCTGTTAAGCACAGTAAAACAAAGCACATTGAAATTAGATATCATTTTATTCGTGATTGTGCAGATAAGAAGTTGATTAAGCTGGTAAAGGTACATACAGATGATAATTTTGCCGATCTTTTTACTAAGGCATTTGATCGTACCAGGTTTGAATTTCTGATCAAAATGATAGGTATGATCAATCCCGAATAAAAGTTTTTCAAAAACAAATTTTCATGGGAGTGTTTTTTTAATTTCTTTTATTGTTTTATTATATTTCTGCATTTTAAATTTCAGTCAAAAATTGTTATTTATAAAAATTCAAAACAAAATGAAAAATATAAAATTGACATCATTTGAAGTTATAGAAGAAATGATAGTACATCAGTGAATTGTTCATTACACATGACCATAGTGGACCTTTGATATATGATAGTTTAAAGTAATTTGATGTAAATTTCAAAGTCTGCATAAACGAGAAATGATAGTGTTTTGAATGCTCTAATCTTGATAATATGTTTTAATTTGAATATGAGTTTGAAACTTGAATTGTCAATAGACTAGAAGCGTTTTTGAACCAATAGTAGTGTGAAAATTAAATATGATATGATTACATCTATGATTTGAATCCATTATATGCCTGGGTGTGTGTGTACAAGATCATTATCAGATATAGAATATATGGTTTTAAGAATTTAATGAGACCAATATCGAATTATGTCTTTAGCACAATCTCTTTCAGTTCACTTCACTGCCCATGCCCCGAAAAACATGCAATGTGTTGTTGAACTAAGATATGTTTCTGACAACATCTGTTAGAACATATATTCACCCTTGGATCAGTTAGATACATCATCTATTCTAATTTCATTGAAATTTATCCAGATAATAGTTGGATCCTCCTACATGAATCTATTGATTCTCATTATAAAGCCAATTCATTAGAATCTTTCGATTCTGAATCATTCTGATTCTTATATCCTTTGGGATCTGCTATTCTATACTTGTGCTAATAGAGATAATTTCATCTTGGAGATTGATCTAATCTTGCAATAAACTGTGTATGTCTTGAATATAGTGCAAATTTAATTTCTGTTGGCATATATGTGGGGTACACGATGTTTTTCATCTAAATGGTACTAACTCACATGAATTTGGAAGAAAAATGCTTATAGTTTCAAATTGTATAATATTGACAATTTAAAAATTTATGCTTTGTATTGCAAATTCGGTATGAAAAATTGAGCATTTCATAACCTGATCTTGTTTACTTTGAAATTTATCGCATATAATTTCAAGTATTATTCAAATTGATTGCAAAATTTACATAACATTGAAAAAAGAATTGAGTTACATAAGTATGAGTTTGATTGTTTCATATCATAAGTTACCCATAGTTGATAATAAATTGTGTGATGAATTGCTCATATACTGATATTATCTTCTTTCTCATGATGTTTATCCAAAAATATGTATTTTAGTTTGCTCATATAAAATCCAAAAATATGTGTTTCAGTTTGCTCAGGTAAAAACAAAAAATATGTGTTTAAGTTTGCTCAGATAAAAACCAAAAATATATGATTCCGTTTATACAGATAAAATCTAAAAATATTTTGTTTCTATCTTCCATGAGAATTTTATTTTTATTAAAATGATTCGGGATTGGATCGGATACATGCTACAGATGGAAGTTCACAAGAATGCGATGTGTTGAAAGTGAAGAAATTGTTCATGGCAAAGGTTTGGAGCGAACTTAATATGTTCGCCTGGTTCTGATTAAGCGAACTTAATATGTTCGCCTGAGGCTTGTTAAGCGAACTTAACAAGTTCGCCTATTGAAGCGAACTTAATTGTGATTAAATATTTTGTTCAGGCTAACTTATCACTTTTATCTTCTTTCCTGTGAGAGCGAACTTACGAGTTTTATAGTGACCTTGTGTTTTTCTGATCTAGGGTTTTAGATTCGAAATTTTGGTGTTTGTTTCTAGATCGGTTTTTTATTGTGAGTCTTTCTAAGGTAATTTCAAATATTTTATCCGTTAAATCGATGGGAATCTTGGTTTCTTTAACCTGTATTAATCGGTTTTTATATTTTTTACGTTTTCTAAAAAAATCAAGGTTACTAGAGTTAAATATTGAAATTGATGCTTAATAGTGTCGTGGTTACTAATCGTTGCTGATGATATGTTTAATTTGAACAAACTTGACGATTTAGACATTGTTTGATTTCTTTTGTAGAAGTTGTATCGACAAACTGGTTCAGGCGAACTTGTTTAACCGAACTTGTTTAGGCGAACTTATTATGTTCGCCTCTTGCAACACTAAGCGAACTTATTAAGTTCGCCTAAGGGCTTAGTAGTGTGTTTGGACTTTTGATTTTTTTTGTGTGTTGAAATTTTTTTAATTTCTTTTGATTTTTTTGTTGTTTTGTTTGATGACTAATGTGTGTTTTTGTCCATTACATTTACAGATGGCTCGTCGTGTTGAGTACAAACATAATCAAGTGGCGTTATTAGATCAAAATATGTCTGAAGCGGTTAATTTTCAAGGAATTATCATCTTTCTGAATCGTTCACGTTTGCAAGTGGCCTTATCTGCTAATCCGTACATCATTTTACCATATATTCAAGAATTCTGGGATACCGCACATCAAGATACAGATGTTGAACCTCACGTACTTCGTGCTACAGTGAATAATATGGAGGTAGCTATTTCAGTAGAAATTATTCGTGTTGTTTTGGCTTTGGGAGGTGTTGTTGACGATCCTATGTCTTATCCTGGAACACTGATTATGGGGTGTTTTCAGAGGATGGGTTACAGAGGAAGACCAAATGACACACAAGCAAGAAAAGGAGGTTTGTTTGGCGAATGGAGGTATTTTATGCATGTCATCATACAATGTTTGTCTCCAAGAAAGGCTGGTACTGATGGTTTGAAGAGTGCATTACAAGCTGTAATGGTTGCATTGACCCTAAACAAACGGTTTAACTTTGCTTTATATATCTACCGTGAGTTGGTCATGCAAATCAATCCTCTAGAAGGTCAAGGGTTTCTTATGTACCCTAGGTTCGTGCAAATGATTCTGAACCATTTAATTCCGGATTTACCTCAGCATCCAATCCGTTTGACCTTAACTCCTATGTCAAAAAGAATCTTTACTGATTGTACTAAAGTTAAACAACAAAATGCTGCTCTAATTCCTGTTCCAACTCCTTTGTATGGTCACTTAATCAATCCAGTTTATGTTGAGCCACCTAATGATAATTGGTTTCATCCTGAGGAGTTAGTTCAAGGCCAAGTCCAGAATCAAGTACAACAACAACAACCGCAACAAGTTCAAGTTAAACAACAACACATCTGAAGCTGGCCCTTCAAAGCCGTCTGATTCTGAAAGAATTACCTTCCTTGAATCACAGGTGCTAGCTTTGTAGACTCAAGTAGATACTCTTGTGTCTACTAATACTCAGAGACAGTTGGTCATTCAAGCTCAAGCAACACAAATTGCTGACATGTAGTTATTGGTGTCTAAACTTGTTGAGCGTCTTGACGCTCAGGGGGGTTAAGGATACATGATACTTGTCATGCTGATTCTGTTCAAAGAAAGAATGATGATGACAATGATCCTAGTGGTAATGTTGAGGGTGATCGTCAATACGCTGATGTGAATCCTATATCAAGAGTTCAGGGGGAGTCTACATCAGAAAATATTGAAGGAACCAAGAATAATTCTGGAGTGATGAAGAAATATTATTATTGGAATTCTTTCAAGATTCTGAAGAAGAAGAAGCTGAGAAATTAGAATGTCTGGATGATATAGACGAATTATTTGACGATGTTGAAGAGGATGTGATGGATAATGAAGTTGAAGAAGGAGAGATTGTAGAAATTGAGATAGAAAAGAGTAAAGATAAAGTTACATATGAAGGAAGTGATGGTCTGAATGTTCCGTATAACTTCATCCAAGATGATGTTATTCCTGAGTTTTCTTATGATGGAGTAACAGATTCTATGGACTCTGTTGAAGATATCACTACACCTGTTGATACTGCTCTATCCAAGATAGATTCTGATGTTGATACTACACATACTGTGTCTCCTAAGCTGAATGAAGAACCTGTGATGTATAGAAATAAACGAAAGACTAGAGAACAATGGAGTGAAGTAGTTAAAAGTTGGATGAAAGTTCTACCAAAGTCACCTATACAACCTGCTCAGAAAAAAAAATATGTGAATAAAGAGAGGTGTATTGGAAGAATAATCAGTTGGTTTTAGGATGATGACACGAAGTTGTTTGCTCTTAAAAGATCTGATGGTGTTCAGTACTTAAAGCCGAGGATCACGTATTTTAATACCTTGCCAAGGTGTGAAATGAATGGTCTAGCTACGAAGCCACTGATTAATAGATCAAAGTGTGGATTAGCTGATGTGATTGCTAACCTGATTAAAGAGAAGGTGGATCAGGGAAGTATGAAAGATTAAAGCCACAGAAAGGAAAAAGAGTGAAGATTGTAGATCAAAAGACTGAGATTGTGACTTGGAAGTATATGTTTAAGCCAATACGTGCTGTACAGGAGATACTATTGAAGAAAATACCACAAGATTTTCTGGGGAATATGAAATGGTGGTATGTAGATATGAATACTGGTGAAGCTAGGATTGATGATAAAGATAATAAGGTTATTGTTAGTTTCTATGATGCAATGAATCTTATTAATTTCTCAAAGAAAGATCAGAGGACGTTAAGAAAGAATGAGATTATGTTTACTGATGAATGGAGAGAAAAAGGAATGCAGTATAAAAGAGTGTTGGAGATATGTCAGAGATATGGAGTGCATGCAGGAAGCAGATTACCAGATAACTGGAAGAGCTCATCATAAAGACTGATGACAGAAGATCAAGCTATTGTCAAGGGGGAGTCTGTTAGGACATAGATTGTATGACAAAAGCTTTGTAATAGTTTAGGTCTTATTGTCTTTATGTTTTTATGTAATTGTTTAGATTTTGTCTATGTATTAGAACAAGTTCTGCTAGAGGCGAACTTGATAAGTTCGCCTCGTCTATTAGAGGCGAACTTGTTAAGTTCGCCTAAGCATCTTTGAAGCGAACTTGTGAAGTTTGCCTATTGCAGAACGTGTGTCTATAAATAAAAAGTTTACATAATCTGTTTAGAACGGACAAGTGAGAGCAGAGAGATAATCTGTAAACTCTATGTGTTTGATGATATAAAAAGAGAAAGTTTATTTACATGCTGTTTCTATTGTCAATTAGTATACGAACGTTAATACAGTAGGATTCCGCACTCCGTGTTAACGAGACGTCCTGTCACGAGATAGATCTGAGATGAGTCTTGTGGACCTACAGAAATTCAAACTCTCTATCATATGCCAGCAGATTTGGAGTTGTCTTAGTCTACTATTGTTACCTGGTTAGGAAGACATTGTTAGACTCAGAATTCTAAGTCAGGGTGGAGCAAGCTACTGCTGAGAGGATGAACTACAATGAAGTGTGTTGGGTTAGTTGGTTCCTATTGAAGCACTTGGTTTGGTCTATAATGAAAGCTACAGTTAAGAGGGAATCAGGTTTGTCATCACTCGGCAACTGAAGACTGAAGTTTGAAGATTTGAAGATCTCAAGTGGAATGCTGTAAGATCAAGTCTCACCAGAAGACACTTGATGTCATTAGTTTAGAAGGAGTCTCTTAGGACATTCTTTGTAAACTGATGTTTATCAGTGTTAGAGATAGATAGAATTTGATGCTATAGTTAAGAGGGAGTTTGTAGAAGCACGTTTTTGTAACTATAGATAAAATTCTATGTATCGGTGTACATGGCTAGTACGCAGGAGGGTGTTCCTGAGTACTTAGCCTGCACACCAGTTTGGTCCTGCTTACTTAGTAAGTACGCAAGGCTTTTGCCTTGTGTACTTGTCAAGTACGCATGACCAAACCCTGCATATTTAGACAAGTACGCAGGTAATGTTCCTGCCCCTATAAATAGAAGACTTGTCTTCATTTATCGGTGGAACTTCTGGAACAAGGTTGAGAGGTGTCCGGGTCGGGATGAGCTCTCCCGACCCCTGAACCGTGAGCTTAGATGAGAGATGTGTGCTCCTTCGGTATGTAGTCTGTAATACGGGATGGCTTCTATGTTATGGATTAAGTATTGTTGATTCTTCTCTTGTTTATGTTCGTGTTTATCTGTCTCGTTTTTTTAGTTCCCACACAAATCACAGAACATATCCGTGTTATTTCCGCTGCGCGACGAGGCTCCCGGTACCTACAATAAATTGCCGATATTCTTCTGGGCTGAAGCAATCAATACAACATGCTATGTGCAAAACAGAGTGCTATTCAACAAGCATCAAATGAAGACTCCATATGAAGTCATGTTTAACTAGAAGCCTAAGGTCGGTCATTTCAGAGCATTTGGATGCCTGTGCACTCTGTTGCATAATGATATAATTAGGTCCAAATTCGATGCAAAGGCCGATGAATGTTACTTCATTGGCTACTCATCCGGCAAGACAACATACAAAGTGTACAACAAGAGAACTAAACAGATAGCGGAGTCCTACTAAATTGATTGGCAGGAGCTTAACAAAACTGATGCGGATTCTGGTCGAAATTGGTAATTTGATTATGATTCTGTATTTAAGTTGTTTAATGTTTATTATGATGTTTCTGATGTGTCAGATGATGGTTTCTACAAGTACGATAGAGTCGATTACAGAATTGATGAAGACCCTGATCAAGCATCATCTTCATCTTCCAGAACTCCAGAATCTTCTTCTTAAGAAAGTGATCAACAAACTGCTAATCCCTTCCACAACGAGACTGCTGCATCTGGCAGTGGTGATGTTTCACAGGAGACTGCTGCATTTGGTAGTGATCATGCATCACAACATACGATTCCTGACCTAAATGTTATTGAGGAGCTGGTTCCATAGCTTAAGAAGTAGATCAACATATCACCAACTTACCTGAAACATTACAGGAAGAAGAAATAACGATATTTCGGATACATAAAAATCACCCCGTAGAGGATATCATCGGTCCTCTCTTTGACGGGTGAAGACTAGGAGTCAATCTGATTTAATCAATATATGCTTGTACTCTGCTTTCATATCTCAATTAGAGCCAAAGAACATTAAGATGGCTTTAAGTGAGTGTTGAAGCACTTTTGTGTGACAAACACTCTATATATTGTCTTAGCTTTTGTACTTGTCTTGTATGTATTAGTCTTTGTATCTTAGTGTCTGTATGTATTAGTTATCGAGTTGTATTTACTATTGTATGTACTCGTTGTCTAAATTCTCTAAGTGTTTTGCGCACTTAGCATGTGCGCAGGAGTTATCTACTACGTACTTAGCAAGTACGCAATAACTCTCTGTGTACTTGCTATGTACGCATGAGCAGTTTTCCCTACGCACTTGCTAAGTGCGCAGAACCCAGGTCTAGTATAAATAGGAAAGGTTAACAAAAGTTATGTACGCAGTCATATATGCACTCAGTTGTATTCTCTCTGTAACCTTCAAGCTTATACTAGACGGAGTTTGAAAGTAATTTCATTGTCGGTTTACATTATGTTGCTTGTTTCTCCACTTAGTCACGGGTATTCCGCACCCGGTTCGACTAGTCACACACCCACACGTAATGATCCGAGACACCCGGGGACCTACAAGTGGTATCAGAGCATTTCTCTTGATTTCAAGTGTTGTGAGTGTGTTAGGAGCATCTTCTACACAATCTACAGAGATTTTACAAGCAAAAAGGTGTGTTTTTGTTGATTTTTGTGATAAAATAGGGGTAGCTCTTGAGCACTATTTTAGAAGCAAAAATCACTCAAAAACTGACCTTTTGTTGTGTATTTAAGTGTTTTGAGCAAAGGTTGGTTAGAAATGATTTTCAAACCCTTTGGCTCATTTTGTTTGGTCATTCCTTCAACTTTTTTTGTCTCCGGTGAGATTCCAGTGACCAGAAAAAGTTGGTGAGCGTTGGTGAAAAGTGATCTGCGTACTTACTATTTTTGGAAACAAGTACAGGATTCTTGCGTACTTGTTAAGAAAAACGTTGTCACTGATCGTGATAATTTCATTTTAATCGAACCCGACATTGTTGAAACAAATGAAAATTTATGCGGGTTATAAAAAAATATTAACCAAGTTAAGAAATAAGCCTTTGCAGCTCACTATGGGCTTGGCTATCAAGAAAATTTGCAAAAATATTATAATCCTATAATTCAATCATCATCGGGTCAAACAAATGCTTTCGTTGGTCAAAAAAACTCCTCCTGTTCATCATGCTGAGTCATCTACTGCCAGATCTAATGAGCCTTACAGGAGGATTTACAAAGAAAAGAGAACCTGTTTTCACTGTGGTATGGTCGGTCACATCCTAGTGAATTGCCCTAATAAGAACCAAGGGAAACGGCCAATTGTTTCGCAACCGGCTGTTATCCCCAAGTCACCACCAGTGAAACATTCCAAGAGTCCAAAGAAGAATGAGGTGAAACCACCGGTAAAACCATTGGTGAATCCAAAGACCACATCTAAGGCTAAACCAACTATTCCAAAAAGGGAAAAGCTTCCGGTTAAACCTTGTTCATCTACCTCTGGTAGTGCACCAACTGGTGAGAAACCTGTGGTGAAACTCTCCAAACCTTAGAGAAGAAGAAGGAACAAGAGATTGAGAAAGCTGGAACAGATGGCTGGAGCTCATTTAGGTGAAGCTTCCATTAGCTCACCTGCAGCTGTTGAATCTAAGTCTACTGTTCTAGTTAGAAAAAGAAGAGGTCCTAGAACAAGAAAACAAAAGGTTCTCAATCTCCTCGTCCCAAGTCTTCTACTGATTCACCCATTTTTGATAGCCACGACTATGAGTTAATGGAGGTAGTTTATTTTGAGAAAGACGGACGTGGCTTGGGTCTTCAAATCTAACTAACTCGTTTGTGACTCGTGAAGGGACATCCAAAGGGTACCATCTCTAATCGTTGGTATGTAGATAGTGGATGCTACCGGCACATGACAAGTAACATGGCCCTGTTTCAAGATGTTAAACCATTCAGAGCCGGCTATGTGGCCTTTGTTGGAGAGAAAGGCGGTAGTATCACGTGTCAAGGCGTGGTTTCGAATGGTTGTGTTAGCTTCGACAATGTCAACTACTGCGAGCAGATGAAGCATAACCTGTTGAGTGTCTCCCAGATGTGCGACTGGAGTACTCGATTGTGTTTGACAAGTCAGAATGCATTATTCTTAAACCTGGTTTTGAAGTTCCTGAAGACTGGATACTGATGCGAGCACCAAGAACAAACGACACCTATCAGATCGATATGAGCATGGCAACAACCACCTCATCAGTTGCTACTTGTTTGCTTACCAAAGCGATAGAGCTTGACTCAATCTTGTGGCATAGGAAACTCTGACACATTTCTTATCAAAAAATCAATCATCTTGTCTAAAACGGTTTAGTTACCGGGATTCCTAAGTTGAGATTTGCCGTTACAGATTACTGTATGCCTTGTAAAAAGGGCAAACAACAACGTAAGTCTCCCAAGCCCATGCTCCAAAACTCCATCGATGCCCTTGGCCCCATAAGTATCAGGAGTATTTGAGGTAAGTTATACTGTCTGGTTGTAACTGATCATTTCTCACGTTTTTCTTGGGTGCATTTCTTAGGTACAAAGGACGAGACTGCTGACATTCTTCAATACCTGATCCTGAGCTTCGAATCCCTTTACAAGTTGAAGGTTAGAAGAATAAGGAGTGATAACGGAAATGAATTCAAGAATAACTTGATGAAGCTTTTCAGTCTCAAGAAGGGTATCCGTCACGAATTTAGTGCCCCGTACACACCTCAGTAGAAGGAGTTTCAGAAAGGAAGAAAAGAACCTTGATCAAGACTGCAAGGACAATGCTGTCAGATGCAAAGCTTCCTATAACTTTCTGGGCAGAAGCAGTAAATACAACTTGTCACGTCTTGAACATAGTTCTGGTTATTAAGAGGCACAACAAGACTTGTTATGAGTTGATCAATAATCGACCTCCCAACCTTGACTACCTAGTTCCTTTTGGTAGTCCTTGTTCCTTATTGCCACAATACAAGGATCGAAAATCTAAATTTCATGCAAAAGCAGTGGAAGGCATCTTCGTAGGATATGTTGCCAATTCACCATGCAAGAGAGTGTACAATATAGGAACTAGTACTGTCGAGGAATGGTTCGAAGTGGATTGCAGTAAACACAGCATTCCACCAGAACCAACTGGTCTAGCTTGGGGTTTAGATTATGATGTGCTATTCAAGTCTTTCAACCTTCCTGGTCTATCTGCCGATGATACCGCAAATGTTTACAATTTATTTAATGGCGGCGATGACTCCAACTTCTCAACTCGTGCCACGGTGCTCATTGTAACTTCCGATTACAATGCTGCATCTATATCTGGAACCCATAACAGTGATGACGTTGAAGTTGTCCATGTTGATGGAGATGACCCTTCAACTAATCCTAACATTCGTGTAAGAAATGAAGCTCCAGCTGATCCAATCAACATTGAATCGTCTTCTTCTGGATCACATGATATGGGGGAGTTGAGCATGAATCTAGACACAAATCTCCAGGAACCGCATGTACTAGAGATTAGAGTGCATAAGAATCATCCAATTGACAACATTATTGGTGATCCTCATGCCGATGTTCAGACTCGTCATAAAACCATTGCTGAGAACACTAGTTTGTACGCTGATATACGTGACACTGGTATCATGGAAACATGTTTGCATGCTGCATTCGTGTCCTAGTTGGGGTCGAAGAATGTGAAAGAGGCTCTCGCTAACAACTGCTGGATTGAGGCGATGCAAGATGAACTGTCCCAATTCCAAAAGTTGCACGTGTGGGATTTAGTTGACTTGCCAACAGGCGTACAACCAATTGGATCTAGATGGGTGTTTAAGTGCAAAACTAATGATCGTCATGTCGTAGTGAAGAATAAAGAAAGGTTGGTTGTTCAAGGATTTTATCTACAAGAGGGCCTGGATTACACTGAAGTATATGCCTAGTTGCTAGACTGGAGGCCATTCGACTGTTTCTGGCTTATGCCTCCTATGTCGGCTTCAAGGTCTATAAACTTGATGTGAAGAGTGCTTTTCGGTATGGAAAAGTTCATGAAGAGGTCTATGTCACTCAACCTCCCGGCTTTGAAGATCCGCATAATATCAATAAAGTGTATAAGCTCGACAAAGCACTTTATGGTCTTCATCAAGCACCTCGGGCATGGTATGAGACATTATCAAAACATCTATTGTCCAACGGTTTCGATCGTGGACAGATTGACTCGACCCTCTTCATTCGGAAAGCAGGAGGTGATATTCTACTCGTGTAAGTGTATGTCGACGACATTATCTTTGGGTCTACAAATGAAGAGATGTGTAGGGAATTCGAACAGGTAATGAAGTCCAAGTTTGAGATGAGCAACATGGGTGAATTGTCATTCTTCCTAGGTCTGCAAGTCAGTCAAAGAGAGGATGGCATCTATCTACATCAAACTAAGTATGTGTAGGACATCTTATCAAAATACAAGATGAATGATAGCAGTACTTATGGCACACATATCACAGTCAATTACGGTTTGTATCCAGAAAAAGATGGAAAGGATGTGGATTGTACACTGTATCATGGGATGATCGGTTCTATCATGTATCTCACAGCTTCAAGGCCCAACATAATGTTTGCTGTATGCTTGTGCTCAAGGTTTCCATCACAACCGAAGAAGTCTCATATGATAGCTGTCAAGAGAATCTTCAGATACTTGAAAGGGAAATCCCGATTAGGTCTTTGGTACTCAAAGCAGCAGTCATTTGACCTCAAAGCCAATACTGATTCAGAATTTGGCGGTTGTAACCTTGATAGGAAATCAACCTCAGGTGGATGTAAATTCTTGGGAGACAGGCTGGTTTCCTAGCAGTGCAAGAAGCAGTCAACTGTTTCTGTCTCAACATGTGAAGTAGAGTATATTGCTGCAACGAGCGGTTGTTCTCAGATATTGTGGATCCAGCAACAATTGAGAGACTATGACTTAAACTTCACTGGAACTCCACTGTTCATTGACAACAATGCCACCATGTCCATCACAAACAACCCGATGAAACATTCTAATACTAAACATATTAAAATTCTCCATCATTTCATCTGTGATTGTGCTGAAAAGTATCTCATTAAACTTGTAAAGGTTCACACGGATGACAACTTTGCTGACCTTTTCACTAAGGCGTTTGATCGAACACGTTTTGAACATTTTGTCAACATGATAGGAATGTTCAATCCTGAGTGAAAACTTGTTTTCTAAAAAAACAATCCAATTCATGGAAGTTAAATTTATTTCTTTTAAATGTTTTCTGTATAGTTCTTTTAATTTTCAAATATTTTACAAAAATACGAACAAAATAGAAAACCGAGAAAATTTCAAAGTCATTTTGAGAAAAAAAAAAAGGAAATGATAGTACATCAGAAATGATCTAAACGTCTTAGATTGCACATATGGGAAATGATTGCATCATGCTTACTTGATTCTTTAAATTGTTGAGTTTTTAATCTGCTAATTTACATGTAATTTGAATTGACAGTAGGCAGTAAGCATCTTTGAATCATTAGTAGTGTGGAAATTAAATCATTACTACAACTGTGTTTGAACCCATGTTTGCTAGTGTGTGTGCGTAAAAGAATGCAAAAGATCACTATCAGATATAGGTGTTAGATTTTGGCAATTATTTTCTTCTGAGACAAGTTTCGGGTTAGGTCGTTAGCACAATTAATGCGGTTCATCTCTCTGTCCATACTCACAAGTATGCAATGAGAGATTGAATCAAGATATGTCTTGACATCAACCGTTGATAATATATTTACCCTTGAATCACTCCTGATTCATTGAAATCAAATCCAGAAAAAAGTTGGATCCCCTTACGTGAATCCTCAAACACCATATTCATTATCCTGAACCATCATACCGATATTCACTGAAGAAATCACATGAAACCAAGACAAATGAATCACTCGATTCTGAATCTTATGATTCTTGATAATCCTTATGGATTCTTTTTTATTTTCCTGTGCTAATTGATGTAGCCTCATTCTGGAAATTTGGAAAATCATTGGGAAAATCTTAGATGCCTTGAAATTAGTGCAAAGTTAAATTCATAGCATAACTGTGGGGCACACGTTGTAGATTTATAACTATTACCTTAACACACAAGAACATGATACTAAGATGCTTATGTTTTCAAATCTTATAATATTACCAACTTGAATTACTTGTTTATGTGATTATTATGTATGAATAAATTGTAATCCATGACATGATCCCATATTCTTTGATGTTTACCTTGTATCATTTTTGCTATAGTTTAGCCTGATATGATCCTCTACTTGTGTCTTTGAACAAAAATAGCTTGTGTATATATGTGTATATCGTTATTCAGAAAAGATCAAAAAGATTATAAGTAAGTGTATAGTTCAAATTCCAATCAGAAAAACCACAAATATTTGTGTTTAACCTTCGTGAATTGGCCGTTGAATGCTCTTGATTGAATGTGACTATCCGGTTCGTTATTTGACTTTGACTTCTTCATAATTTGAGTTGAAATTTGTGAAACACAAGGGTTTCTATGTACTTAACAAGTGCGCATGAATAAAACCTTGTGTACTTGTAAGTACGCAGGACTTAAACCTTGCGCACTTGCCAAGTACGCAAGAGTTAAGTCTTGCGCAGTTGTTAAGTACGCAGGACACAAATGCACGGGGTATATATACAGGACATAGGTTTTTTCTGAGTTCATCTCATTTCAATCTTAAGACACTGTTGCATACTCCCTGATCATTTTTCACTGAAAAATTTGTGTGTTCCTAAATTATTTTTCGTCCCGATCTTAGTTTCAACATCATCTAACTAACATTTGGTGAGAATCTAGGACCATTTCATCCATTAAATCATGTGTTATGGACCGATTTGTGAGGTTGAAAAACTAGGTTTTTGAAGCTTGATTTATGAAAATTTTGGGTTGTTTTTGCAACGCATTATGGCCTAAAACATGTTTAAAATCACCATTCGAAGCTTGATCATCACTTAATCGTCCATTTCGACCTTTGATTTTGTTTTTGACCTAGTCAGTGACCGTAGATGCACGCCTGGGCACAGTTAGGTCAAAATCACTGGGATGTAGCACAAAATTGATGTTGGTTTTGGTTCCAGTTGTCTCAAACATGTGTTTTGAGTACTTGGTGATCAACATCATCCTCAAATTTCACAATATGCAGATTTTGGAAATTTTGAAAATTGGCCAGTGTTAAACCCTACGTACTTAACAAGTACGCAAGACATAAGTTATGCGTACTTGTTAAATACGCAAGGCATAAACCCTGCGTACTTGACAAGTGCGTAGGAAGGCCAAACTTGGAATTTTTCTAAGTCTGAATTGTCCGTTCACTGTGAATGTGCTATACTTGGTCATGTGTATTAAATTCCAATGAGTCTTCTTGTTCTTATTGTGTTTACTGTTTGTTTTTGCAGTGATGGCTCGTGCATTTACAAGTGAGTTAAATCAGCTGGCACTTACTGAACCGGAATGGAAGGGTGCTACACTTGAGTACCGGGAGATCATAGATTTCTTGAACCGCTCAAAGATAAGCTACGCTATTTCAGCAGACCATGTCGTATCAAGACCATACTCGGAGCAGTTCTAGGGTACGGCAGAACATGACTGCACAGTAACCCCCAATGTCATTCGGGCTACTGTGGCAGGTCATGACATAGCCATTTCTGAGGACACAATCAGGCGGGTCTTACAGTTCCGAGATCTTGCAACCGACCCAATCTCCTATCCTGATTACTTTGTGGATGGGTGTTGGAGACAACATATGGGATACGTAGGTGTGCGAGATTATTCATCTTACAAGAAGATGTGGGTGCTAGATCAGTGGAGGTATTTTTCCCATGTAATGATCATGTGCATTTCTTCCAGGAAGGTAGGGAAGGATGCCATGGGTCATGATCTAGCAGCCGCTATGGTTGGATTGTCTCTGAATAGGGGCTTTAACTTCTCTCGATACGTCTACAAGGCTATCACTGATCAGATTGACACAACGGAGAGGTTTAGGTTCTTGTTTTACACAAGGTTTGTGCAACTCTTGATAAATGATGCGTTGCCTAATCTTCCTGCTATTGGGGAGAGATTGCAAGTGAAACGGGTGGCTGTAGGTCCACATGACTCATCTCAGATCGATCTCGTGACAGGACGTCTCGATAACACGGAGTGCGGAATCTTACGTGTTAACGTATGTATAACAATTGACAATAGAAACAACAGGTAAATAAACTTTCTCTTTTATATCACCAAACAAAGTTTACAAAATACTTGTTCGTTCAATCTCTCATTCGTTCATACTAAACAAACTCTATAAACTCTCTATTTATAGACACACGTTCTGCAATAGGCGAACTTAACAAGTTCGCTTCAAAGATGCTTAGGCGAACTTAACAAGTTCGCCTCTAATAGACTAGGCGAACTTATCAAGTTCGCCTCTAGCAGAACTTGTACTAATACTTAGACAAAAACTAAACAATTACATAAAAACATAAAGACAATAAGACCTAAACTATTACAAAGCTTTTGTCATACAATCTATGTCCTAACAGACTCCCCCTTGACAATAGCTTGATCTTTTGTCTTCAGTCTTTATGACGAGCTCTTCCAGTTATCTGGTAATCTGCTTCCTGCATGCACTCCATATCTCTGACATATCTCCAACACTCTTTTATACTGCAATCCTTGTTCTCTTCATTCATCAGTAAACATGATCTCATTCTTTCTTAATGTCCTTTGATCTTTCTTTGAAAAGTTAATAAGATTCATTGCATCATAGAAACTAACAATGACCTTATTATCTTTATCATCAATCCTAGCTTCACCAGTATTCACATCTACATACCACCATTTCATATTCCCTAGAAAATCTTGTGGAATTTTCTTCAATGGTATCTTCTGTACAGCACGTACTGGCTTGAACTTATACTGCCAAGTCACATTCTTAGTCTTTTGATCTACAATTTTCACTCTTTTTCCCTTCTATGGTTTTAACCTTTCATACTTCCCTGATCCACCTTCTCTCTTTATCAAATTGGCAATCACATCGGCTAATCCACACTTTGATCTATTAATCAATGGTTTCGTAGCTAGACCAATCATTTCACACCTTGGCAAGGTATTGAAATACTTGATCCTAGGCTTTAAGTATTGAACACCATCAGATCTTTTAAGAGCAAACAACTTAGTGTCATCATCATAAAACCAACTTATGATCTTTCCAATACACCTCTCTTAATTCACATATCTTTCTTTCTGAGCAGGTTGTATAGGTGACTTTGGTAGTACTTTCATCCAACTATTAACTTACTTCTCTCCACTGTTCTCTAGTCATTCCTTTATTTCTATACATCACAGGTTCTTCATTTAGCTTAGGAGACACAGTATGAGTAGTATCAACATCAGAATATATCTTGGATTGAGCAGTATCATCAGGTATAGTGATATCTTCAACATAATCCATATAATCTGTTACTCCATCATAAGATAACTCAGGAATAACATCATCTTGGATGAAGTTATACGGAACATTCATACCATCACTTCCTTCATATGTAACCTTAGATTTACTCTTTTCTATCTCAATATCTACAATCTCTCCTTCTTCAACTTCGTTATCCAACACATCCTCTTCATCATCATCAAATAATTCGTCTATATCATCCAGACATTCTAATTTCTCAGCTTCTTCTTCTTCAAAATCTTGAAAGAATTCCAATAATAATATTTCTTCATTCACTCCAGAATCATGCTTGGTTCCTTCAATAGTATGTGATGTCGACTCCCCCTGAGCTCTTGATATTGGATTCACGTGAGCGTATTGACGATCACCCTCAACATTACCACTAGGATCATTGTCATCATTATCTTTTCGTTGAATTGATTCATCATGACACGTATCATGTATCCTTAACTGACGCTCAACAAGCTTAGACACCAATAACTGCATGTCAGCAATCTGTGTAGCTTGAGCTTGAAGGACCAACTGTCTCTGAGCATCAGTAGACAAAAGAGTATCTACTTGAGTCTGCAAAGCTAGCACCTGTGATTCAAGGAATGTAATTCTTTCAGAATCAGACGGCTTTGCAGGACCATCTTCAGATGTGTGTGGAATATGTGTAGAAAGCACTGGAGATGTATGTTTAGAAGCAGGAGGTGTAATCAATAAGGAAGCAACAAAATTAGCATCCTCAACACCTTGAGATGAATGAGCAGCAGCAATAGAATCAGACATAAGCTTCTGAGCTTTAGGAACTGGAATAGCATCACTATCCGAGTCAGAACTATCATCTATTAAAGTTCTATTGCCAAGTACTGATCCAGAAGGAGGATTCCGATCAGACTTATGCGTCGGTTTTCTTGCTTTAGATTTAATACGTTTCCCCGCATTAGCCAATGGTAATGTAGCCAACCTTGCATAATGATCTGAGCTAAAATCTCTAGATGAATCAGAATTAGTAGCTTCAGAATCAGGTAAGATAGTATCACCGGAACTAGTATCTACAACATTGCCTTCACCTTCATGAATAGGTGAGTTCACAGCTTCATGATCAAAATCATTCGTATTCATACCCAATTATTGGTCATTATCTTGAGCAATCTCATCTTGAACTGGTTCATTAACAGGAATGTGAACCTGTTCTTGTGGAATAGGAACTTGTTGTTGTTGAGCAGGAACTTGTTGTTGTTGTTGTTGAGCAGGAACTTGTTGTTGAACTGGAACTTGTTGTACTTGAGCTTGAACTGGTTGTTGAATTGGAACTTGATTCTGGAATTTTCCTTGTACTAACTCCTCAAGATGAAACCAATGATCATTAGGTGGCTCAACATAATCAGGATTGGTTAAGTGACCAAACAAAGGAGTTGGAACAGGAATTAGAGCAGCATTTTGTTGTTTCACCTTAGTACAATCAGTAAAGATTCTTTTTGACATAGGAGTCAAAGTCAAACGGATTGGATGTTGAGGTAAATCTGGAATTAAATGGTTCAAAATCATTTGCACGAACCTAGGATACATAAAGAACCCTTGACCTTCTAGAGGATTGATTTGCATAACCAACTCACGGTAGATATATAAAGCAAAGTTAAACCGTTTGTTGAGCGACAAAGTAACCATAGCCGTTTGTAATGCACTCTTCAAACCATCAGTACCAGCCTTTCTTGGAGACAGAAATTGTATGATTACGTGCATAAAATACCTCCATTCGCCAACTAAACCTCCTTTTCTTGCTTGTGTATCATTTGGTCTTCCTCTGTAACCCATCCGCTGAAAACACCCCATAATCAGTGTTCCAGGATACGACATAGGATCAACAGCACCTCCTAATGCCAAAGCAGCACGAATAGTTTCTACTGAAATAGCTACCTCCGTATTATTCACTGTAGCAAGAAGTACGTGAGGTTCAACATCTGTATCTTGATTAACGGTATCCCAGAATTGTTGAATATATGGTAAACTGATGTACGGATTAGCAGATAATGCAACATGCAAACGTGAATGATTCAGAAAGTTGATAATTCCTTGAAAATTAACAGCTTCAAACATATTCGGATCTAATAATGCCACTTGATTATGTTTGTACTCAACACGACGAGCCATCTGTAAATGTAGAGGACAAAAACACAGTAGTAAGCAAAACAAACAAAAAGAATAAAAAAAAATTCAACACAAAAAAATTTTCAACACGCGAAATAAAATCACAAGTCCAAAACACTCCTGATCCCTTAGGCAAACTTAATAAGTTCGCTTAGTGTTGCAAGAGGCGAACATAATAAGTTCGCTTGAACAAGTTCGCCTGAACAAGTTCGCGTAAACAAGTTCGCCTGAACCAGTTTGTCGATACAACTTCTACATCAGAATCGCAAACATGTCTAAATCATGAATAAAATCTCAATTCAAACCTAACACTAGCATCGATTAACAACTACGACACAAGTTTAAGCATCAATTTCAAGTTTTAATCCAGAAAATTAGTTTAAATCTCAGAAAAAACGTAAAAACTTTCAAAATCGAAGAACATAGAGACAAAAGGACAAATTCCAGACGATTGAATGGATAAAATTCTTTGAAATTACCTTAGAAATACTCGCAATCAAAAAGAGATCCAGAAACAAACACAAAAAGTTCAAATCAGAAACCCTAGATCAGAAATCACAAGTTCGCTAAACACTCAGTATGTTCGCTCTATAAGTTCGCTCTCACGGTGAACAAGATAAATGAATAAGTTCGCCTGAACACAATATTAAATCACAATTAAGTTCGATTCATTAGGCGAACTTGTTAAGTTCGCTTAACAAGCCTCAGGCGAACATATTAAGTTCGCTCCAAACCTTTTCCTTTGAACAAAATTCTTCACTTTCAACACGACACATTCTTGTGAACTTCCATATGTAGCATGTATCCGATCCAATCCCGAATCGTTTTACTTAAAAAATAAAATTCTCATGGAAGATAGAAACAAAATATTTTTGGATTTTATCTGTACAAACGGAATCACATATTTTTGGTTTTTATCTAAGCAAACTGAAAAACACATATTTTTGGATTTTATATGAGCAAACTAAAATACATATTTTTGGATGAACATCATGAGCAAGAAGATCATATCAGTATATGAACAATTCATCACACAGTTTATTATCAACTATGGGTAACCTATGATATGAAACAATCAAACTCATACTTATGTAACTCAATACTTTTTCAATTTTATGTAACTTTTGCAATCAATTTGAATAATACTTGAAATGATACGCGATAAATTTCAAAGTAAACAAGATCAGGTTATGAAATGCTCAATTTTTTATTTTTTTTTTCATTCCGAATTTGCAATACAAAGCATGAATTTTTAATTTGTCAATATTATATAATTTGAAAATATAAGCATTTTTCTTCCAAATTCATGTGAGTTAGTACCATTTAGATGAAAAACATCGTGTACCCCACATATGTGCCAACATAAATTAAATTTGCATTATCTTCAAGACATACACAGTTTATTGAAAGATTAGATCAATCTCCAAGATGAAATTATCTCTATTAGCACAAGTATAGAATAGCAGATCCCAAAGGATATAAGAATCAGAATGATTCAGAATCGAAAGATTCTAATGAATTGGCTTTATAATGAGAATCAATAGATTCAGGTAGGAGGATCCAACTATTATTTGCATAAATTTCAATGAAATCAGAATAGATGATGTATCTAACTGATCCAAGGGTGAATATATGTTCTAACAGATGTTGTCAGAAACATATTTTATTTCAGCAACACATTGCATATTTTTCGGGCCATGGGTAGTGAAGTGAACTGAAAGAGATTATGCTAAAGATATAATTCGATATTTGTCTCATGAAATTCTTAAAACCATATATTCTATATCTGATAATGATCTTTTACACATATACTCAGGCATATAATGGATTCAAATCACAGATGTAATCATATCATATTTAATTTTCACACTACTATTGGTTCAAAAACGCTTCTAGTCTATTGACAATTCAAGTTTCAAACTCATATTCAAATTAAAACATATTATCAAGATTAGAGCATTCAAAACACTATCATTTCTCATTTATGCAGACTTTGAAATTTAGATCAAATCAAATTACTTTAAACTATCATATATCAAAGGTCTACTAAGGTCATGTGTAATGAACTATTCACTGATGTACTATCATTTCTTCTATAACTTCAAATGATGTCAATTTTATATTTTTCATTTTGTTTTGAATTTTTATAAATAAAAATTTTTGACTGAAATTTAAAATGTAGAAATGTAACAAAGCAATAAAAAAAATTAAAACAAAATCTCCCATGAAAATTGTTTTGAAAAACTTTTATTCGGGATTGATCATACCGATCATTTTGATCAGAAATTCAAACCTGGTACGATCAAATGCCTTGGTAAAAAGATCAGCAAAATTATCATCTGTATGTACCTTTACCAGCTCAATCAACTTCTTATCTGCACCATCACGAATAAAATGATATCTAATTTCAATGTGCTTTGTTTTACTGTGCTTAACATGATTATTTGTGATAGACATTGTAGCATTATTATCAATAACCATGGGGGTTCCTGTAAAGTTCAAACCGTAGTCTCTTAATTGCTGTTGGATCCACAAGATCTGTGAACAACAAATTGCAGCAGCAATGTATTCTGCTTCATATGTTGAAATGGAGACCGTAGTTTGCTTTTTTTGCATTGCCAGGAAACTAGACGATTACCCAAGAACTGGCAACCACATGTAGTAGATTTCCTGTCTAAACAACAACCACCCAAATCAGAATTAGTGTAAGCATTGAATTCAAAGTTAGAACCATTAGGAAACCATAGTCCTAATCTTTGTTTTCCTTTCAGATAACGAAAGATTATCTTTACTGCAATCAAGTGAGACTCTTTTGGTTTTGCTTGGAACCTGGAACAAATACACACAGCGAACATTATATCTGGTCTTGAAGCGGTTAAGTACATGAGAGATCCAATCATTACACGGTAGAGTCGACAATCAACTTCTTTTTCATCCGGGTCAGAATTCAATTTATGATTGACCGGAATAAGAGTATCATATGGGGTACAGTCCTCCATCTTGAACCGGCTCAAGATGTCCTTTACATACTTGGACTGATGAATAAAGAAACCATCTTCCTTCTGATTAACTTCACGACCTAGGAAAAATGATAACTCTCCCATAGCTGACATCTCAAACTTTGATTTCATTACACTCTCAAACTCTTTGCACAACCCTTCATTTTTAGAGCAAAAATAATATCATCTACATATATCTATACCAGTAGGTATTCTCCCCTTGCTTTCTTAATGAATAAAGTCGAGTCAATATGTCCACGAACAAAATCATTCTCCATAAGATGTGTAGACAACGTTTCATACCACGCTCGAGGAGCTTGATGAAGATCATAGAGAGCTTTATCAAGCTTGAAAACTTTAGACGGATTAATTGGATCTTCAAACCCCGACGGCTGACACACATAAACTTCCTCCTTGACTTTACCATATAAGAAAGCACTTTTTACATCTAATTGAAACACCTTAAACCCTTTGTATGAAGCAAAAGCAAGAAACAACCTTATAGCTTCAAGCCTAGCAACAGCATAAACCTCGGTGTAATCAATTCCCTCTTGTTGATTGAAACCTTGTACAACTAATCTTGCCTTATTTCGCACCACAACACCTCGATCGTCTTTCTTGCATTTAAACACCCACTTTGTACCAATTGGATACACACCCTTTGGAAGATCTACAATATTCCAAACTTTAAGTTTGTCAAACTGAGCAAGTTCTTCCTGCATGGCCTCTATCCAATTGTTATCACTTAACGTCATTTCAAAATTCTTTGATTCAACCTGAGAAATAAAAGAGGAATGTGAGCATACATCAAAAACACCAGTATCTTTAAAACCTGTATACAAGCAAGTGTTATCAAGAGTAGAATTCATTTGCACTCCGTCACATAAATCCCCTATAATATTTGAAATCGGATGAGCTTTGAGTTCCTTGATTTATGCAACCTCAGGAACCGGCAACACATCAACTTGAGTTGTATCAGATTGATAAGACAAATCTTGATTAAATGGTATCTCCGAGTCTAGATTTGTAGGAATCTCCCCCTGATCCTGTGACAAATTAGAAGGTTCATTAACTATCAAAGGATCAGCAGAAGAATCTTGGAAAATAACATTTTCATCTTCACTATCAGACTCTTGTGTTCCCGAACAAGAAGCAGCATTAGGATCTGGAGTAGATATAGAAGGAACAGACGATTGTGGAACCGTAGTTGGTAGAAAACCACTATTCTGTGCATGACATGAATCATATAAAACATCAGCTTCCTCAGGAGAAATATCAGAAGGTAAATGAAAAAACTTGAATAAATTCTCATAATCAAAAGCCCAGTCTGGTCCAATCTCCATTTGAGGTAAAGACCGATTAGAACAGTCAATATGAAACCATTCTTCAACCTGGCGAGCCTCTTTGTTATAAACCCTCTTGGTATTAGAATTAGAAACATACCCCAGATAGATCCCTTCAATAGCCTTAGCACTGAACTTGGTTAGGACATCGCGAACTTTCAAAAGAGTACATGGATTACCAAAAGGTAGTAAAAAATTCCAGATTTGGCTTACTGTCACACCCCAACCGATGGCAGAATCGTCGGGGCGGGACATGTAGACTGTTCGTGAGCTCAAGGTTGACTAAATTGTAGTATATTAAATCCATTTCCATTCAAAACAAACTTGAATCAGTTCCAAAGTACATAATGAAATACAATTTGTTTTCGAATTAAAATTAACTAAGTCCAAAGCCTTTGTGTAACATGCCTTGATCAAATGCATATGATAGCACTTGAAACATGAATAAAATAAGGTCAACTAAAAAGTTGGTGAGCATACACAGGTTTGTACATTGATAGCGTATAAATTGTAAATAAACAAATCCTTACATAACATGATAAAATAAGGCATTTATGGAGAGTAGCCATTGTGTAACCAAAGTACAATCAAACCTTTGTAACTAACATGCAAAATTGTGTTGTCGGTAACAATCACCCCAATCTGGGTAAGTTTGTCAGACTCAATAGATCTATCATTGTTTACCGTCGGCTTGAATAGTTAATGATTGCACATAAATCGCACACAAAAGTTAGCACAACTAGCACTCAGGCATAACGCTCAAATTGCACACATGAATGTAAAGAGGATTTGTATTTGTATAGTTTGTGTAAATGTAAGCAGTAGTATTGTATAGTGTTCATGTTCCACCCCAAAAAGTGTAAAAGAGTAAAAGGGGCTATGTAATACTCACTTGATTCAAAAGGCGTGGCTAACACGAGAGACTAGATAGTAACGTGATCCTTGTAATGCACAACGTTAACCTAGAGTGTAATGTATATTAAATTAATAATGTGCACAATAGTCTATGTCTAGGGTTGAATTGGATGTGTGTGTAAGGAGTTGAAGTTGTAGATGTTAGTGGTTTGTATTTGAAAGGTGTTGTATAAAATGAAAGATTTGAAATTGATACTTTTAGAACATTTTGATTAGGGTCTAGGTTCGAATAACTAACTAAATTAAATAATTATTATTTATTCATTTAGTTATAAAAACAATATAGGTGTTAGGTCTAGTTAAGTATAATCTAGATAAACAAATTTTGTTTAAATATAAATTAAATAAATAATCGTTACTTTATTTATTTGTTTATAAAGATATGTAACTTAGTCATTTAGTTATAAAAATGTATCGGGCGTATTATATTAAATATAAATTTAATAAATAATCTTTACGCTATTTTTATAAAGATGTGTAAATGAGTTTTATAAATAATATTTATGTGTAGAGTTTAATGATAAATATAAACATAACTTTGTAGGTTAAAATAAATACTTCTATTTATTTTAGAAATAAGAATTTGATCTTTTTAAATAAAGTTAATATAAATCTTTATAAAATCAATTATTTTTATTTGAAAGTTAATTTGGAATACTCATTGTTTTTAAAATATAAAATTAAGCATTCTGTCAAAATTTTCTCACACACACGACCGTGCCTGGGGCAAGGCACGATCGTGCTAGGACCACCGCGTTGGCAAGGGCGTGACTGTGTTGAACAAACAGAAGGCACAACAAGCCTGCTCACTAGGCACGACCAGGTCTAACCAAGAGGCACGACTGGGTCTGAGTGTGCGAGGCACGACCACGCTGGGATTAGCACGACCGTGTCTCATGAAACACGACCGCGCTAGGAGATTAGCGCGACCGTGTCTGTTCCAAAACAGAAATGAATTGACTAATTTTTATATTGTAAATGTTGGAATTCATAGAGCTTTCACCCATTAGGTTATTACGAATCTTTTTGTATAGTTTAATTGTATTTAAAACATCTCCAAGGTAGTATTCGATTAAACCATTTTGAAATGAACCCTAGATTACGGATTGGGTTCAATCTGATGCTAGACGATCCGATTAATATAAGGTTATTGGTCTAGACTTGGATACGAAACTGTAGTTACAAGAAATTACCGGAATGCTTGATGAGTTGAAGGGTCTCGATCAATATGAGTTTCGGCTTCGGCGGTTGTGTCCTCCGACGACTTCTGGTACAACTTCGATCGAATTGTTGAGTGCAAGGCTCCTGGGATGTTCGTCGAGTGTGTGCAGAAGGTTGATTTGCAGGAAGGATAATAGAAACGAACGAATTTGATAATGGTGAGATTATGGTCGACGGTTATGGATTGAATTGGTATAATAGGTTAATTCATCGTAATTACTATGATTAAAATGTTAATTGGGTTCATCAATATGTGGAATGGTTACGAATTCGAACGATCCAGTGATTAAAGACTGCATTTACGTTTCAACTGACGAGAGGCGCGACCGTACCAAAACGAGGCGCGACCGTGCCAACATGAGGCGCGACCGTGCCAAAACGAGGCGCGGCCGTGCCAAAACGAGGCGGGCCATGCCAATACGTGGCACGACCGTGCCTACTAGGGTTTCTGGTTATTTACAAAATCAGCCCTTGCAAATTCAACTTTGACAGAATTAGCTTGGTTAGGATTTAACATAACACCTAACGAGATTACTAACTGAGTTAACTCTAGGAGGTGTTACCACATGATTATGAATTCTAAAACTTTGAATTAAAATACGTTCAACTAGCAATTAATGAGGCATAGGTTTGAACAAGTATGGGATTTAATGTAGTATTGTTATTTTATTAATTAAAATAAATTAAAATAGGGTCGGAAAATCAGAGATGTTACAATCTCCCCATGTTAAGGGAATTTCGTCTCGAAATTTAACTAGTGGAGGCTATTAAATCAAGCAAGAGGTGAGAGTTCTGGGTTCTCGGTAAGTTTGACCGTTGACATGATTTAGGCCTGATCCTCAAGGTCGGGTATGAATGATGATAATGAATCTAGTTTATTTTTTTATAATTTTTTTTTAAATGAACTTAAGGAGGAGATAGCCAAAGAATAATATGGATTCTAAAGATGAAAAACATTACTTGGAATGAATTTGATGGAATCTTGATAATTAGGGTTTGTGTAAGATGTAGTATAATATACTTTAAAATTGTCAGCGGGTAAAAGATTTCATAAACATTGGTCGAGGTCAAAACTTTACGTGACATGAGCAACGCTACTTTTGATAATATTGTAGGACACTTATATATAGGAAGTACCATCGGCGTATCCACTATGCCCTTGTCATATCACATTAGTTTCGTTGTTACATATCATGATAAGTTTTAGGTCACAACACACGACAAAATTTCACTATGCTTTCCATGCGCTAATTTTCATAATTCCGTGTGCACCCGTAATTACTCAAATCATCTCATGGTCCGTATAGATCTTTCCGTTGTGTGAGGGTCAAGGGGGCACAATTTCACTCTGATCACGTCTATTGTTTTCACATAACAGTCGCTAACAAGTAACTATGTCCCAAATCAGGTCAGTTCGCAACTAAAGAGTAGTAAAGTAGTATAACTTAAAGTTTCTTAGTTTGGTCGTGTTTGAACACGAATACGTCAAACCCCGAGTCGTTTCAGTATATTATGGTCTTCAACTTTGGTGAACAAAAGTGCATGACCATGTCTTATGTATAATGAAATCAATCAATTGCAATAATTGTAAGCAAATATTGTTTCGTGTATAAAGTAAACACACAAGTCACATGTATGATCTAGTGTCACGTAGCTCGTAATCAAATAGGTCTCATGTGTAGCGTGAACAATTTAGCTTCATATATTTTTTAAATCATTAAGCTCCTATGTGGAATGTAAACAACATAGTATCATGTGTATTGTAGAAGATGAAGTTCATGTATGGCATCGACAACTTAGTGTCATGTATTTTGTAAATCAATAAGCTCTCATGTGGTATGTAAACATCATAGTATCATATGTATTGTACGAAATGAAGTTCATGTATGGTGTCGACAACTTAGTGTCATGTATTTTGTAAATCAATAAGCTCTCATGTGAAATGTAAACAATATAGTATCATGTGTATTGTAGAAGATGAAGTTCATGTATGGTGTCGACACTTAGAGTCATGTATTTTGTAAATAAATATCTTTCATGTGTAATATAAACAATTTAGTATTATGTATATTGCATAATGTGCATAATTTAGTATAATGTACCCTGTAACCAAATGGGTTTCATGTTTAATGTGGTCAATCTAGAATTATGTACCAATCAAGCAATTGTTATGCATCATGTATTTTGCAAACAACTAAGTTTCGTGTATTATGTGCTCAATCCAGTAGCATGTGTATCTCAAATAAACATGTTCCGCGTGTTATGCGATCAATCAAGTAAATCATGATTTGTAGACAAACTAGTTTCATGTATTATGTAATTTGTGTAGCATTGGATATATTGAGAATAATTGACTTTCATGTACTATGTGGTTGCGTTGGGTTTATTGTGAACGTGCATACGTAAGTTATTGAACTTCGTGTGTGATGTATACTAACGGGTTTTGTATGTGATCGAGTGTTACGGACAAGCGTGTTGTTTGGCGTTCCTGTATAATGTGGTAGTTAGGTTCTAGCTCTTAAATCTCATTGAGGTTGATGGGGAGGGTTAACGTCTACGCGGTATGGATCGTCTCTTGAAGCGACAAGCGAAAGGTAGCGAGGAGGTTCTGAAAAAAAAAACATTCGGGAAAATGTGTTTACAAATACTGATCTTTGTTTAAAAATAGAAAGAGGTAAGTTGTTCTTGGTTGTAGATATATAACGTAGTGAATCCATTGAGTCACATAATTTAAATAAATAGACAATTTATGGGAAAAATCTTTTAATTTAAATTTTCAGCTATTAATAAGAGAATATTTTTAAGCGGAATTATTGGCTAAACAAGTAGTCGTATACTAATTTAGCCAGAGTTTAGAAATATTTTTCTTTAATGAGGAAAAATCATAATTATTTATCAATTCGAAATAATATTTTTATAAAATAGATTGTATTAAGTTTCCCTATCAGGTGAGAAGTTTTATGAAAAAATTATGTTTTTGATACTATCTAAAAGTTTGATACAAAATAACGAGGTTTGTTTAAATCAAACAATATGATGATTTGTTTACGAAGGAGATTGCTGGTGGTGTAATAAATTGTGGTGAATGAGAAAGATGATACTTGGAGAATTTTGATGAAAATATGGTGGGTGTAATTCACACTCAACGTATTGAATTAATGAATAAAAACTTTAGAGTTGGAAAATATAAAATTTAGTAAATGCTGAAATGTAAAACATTATTCAAAACACTGGGAAATGGTTCTCAAACTGAAATAAATAAGAAAAATAATTTTGTTAACGCCTCCTGTAGCTTTCCACTAGAAGGAGAATAATTCCCAAGGCGAGCACCGCTATGGCCACTCGGGTAGCCGATCTGGCTTCAGCTTTAGTTGTCTATGTGCGATGCTCCAGTATTTCTTTTTCGAGGATGGAGGTTAACTCCTTTTGGTACCCTAATTGGTTTGCTAGGCCATCCATTCTTTGTCCTTGTAAGTCGTGCATTACCCCTTGCTCCATTCTTTGCCTCTCAAATTCTGAGGTCCTTACGTATTGGTGCGTGTCATTGATTGGAATTTCGATAGTACTAGTGAGTGCCATGATATGCCCTACCCAAGGATTAGAGTGATACGGGTCGGGCATTAGATATGGGTCTCTTAGTGGGGGTGGTAACTGATTGTGGAGATGGGGTGTCTGATACGGGTTTCTGGGTGCGGGTGATCCAGGTGTTCGAAGTCTTGGGCCGGTGTTCCTAATCCAATCTGCCCTTACATCAAACCTTGGTCTAGCAGCTGCGGGTGTTGGTGATCGATGAACGGGTGATCCGATGTCTTCTTCCCAATCAGACTCTTCTTCGGGACGGTATACCGGGGAGGTAGGAGAGTAGGAGTCCATGCTTAGCAGGAAAACAATGGAAAGGTTGTAAGCGATAATAAAATACTGAGTGTCAAATATAGGAGTTCTCATAGGTTTAGAGTTTGACTAGTCATAACGCCGAGTCTTCACAATAGTATTTTAGGAGTACACTTGACCTATAAGTAGTATATCCCTGAGGAGAATTCCCAAGAAAGAGGGGTGAGTCACTAGGACACACTTAAGTACCTTATCTTTCCTTAGCCAGAATCCGCCATGGGCCTACACACTCTTCCAGCCATCATGTATTAATAACACTATTGTTGGGCTCATGGTCATGATGAGAATTGTTGTGAACTGGGCCTTGTGGCCCGAAAGTAAGGTTTATGCATTTCAGTGGGCTTTTGCTTCTTGGAGGATAGATGGACTTCTTAGTTTATTATTGATGGACATTAGGCCCAATAGTTTAAAAATTTGTTGTTCACAAGAGGTGTGGTATTACGTATGTGAGTTTAGGGGTGCATGAATAACTAAGTGTGTATGAGTGTGTGTGGAAACTTAGGATAGCACTTTTAAATAAGTTAAATAGGTAGCAATGAATAGAAGAAAAAGTTGGCAGGTAATGTGACACATAGATTATTAAGTATTGTATCATATGATGTAGTTATATAGTATAACATGTAAGAATATTCACGTAAAAAAATAATCATATAGCATGTAAATAGTAATGAGGGTAAGCACAAAAGTTATCAAGTAGTGTGACACATAAGTCATTATGTATTGTATCACGTAGTGTAAATACTTATGATAGCATGTAAAAAATATTTACACAAGAAATAATAATGTAACATGTAGTAGCATGGCATTGTATGGGTGTCCTAAAGTTATAGTCTAGGTCAAGGGTGTCTAATAACCTAGTTCCCTATAACCAAGGCTCTGATACCAATCTGTGACACATCGTTGGGGCGGGACATGTAGATTGTTCGTGAGCTCAAGGTTGACTAAATTGTAGTATATTAAATCCATTTCCATTCAAAACAAACATGAATCAGTTCCAAAGTACATAATGAAATACAATTTGTTTTCGAATTAAAATTAACTAAGTCCAAAGCCTATGTGTAACATGCCTTGATCAAACTCATATGATAGCACCTGAAACATAAATAAAATAAGGTCAACTAAAAAGTTGGTGAGCATACACAGGTTTGTACATTGATAGCGTATAGATTGTAAATAAACAAATCCTTACATAACATGATAAAATAAGGCATTTATGGAGAGTAGCCATTGTGTAACCAAAGTACAATCAAACCTTTGTAACTAGCATGCAAAATTGTGTTGTCGGTAACAATCACCCCAATCTGGGTGGGTTTGTCAGACCCAATAGATCTATCATTGTTTACCGTCGGCTCGAATAGTTAATGATTGCACATAAATCGCACACAAAAGTTAGCACAACTAGCACTCAGGCATAAAGCTCAAATTGCACACATGAATGTAAAGAGGATTTGTATTTGTATAGTTTGTGTAAATGTAAGCAATAGTATTGTATAGTGTTCATGTTCCACCCCAAAAAGTGTAAAAGAGTAAAAGGGGCTATGTAATACTCACTTGATTCAAAAGGCGTGGCTAACACGAGAGACTAGATAGTAACGTGATCCTTGTAATGCACAACGTTAACCTAGAGTGTAATGTATATTGAATTAATAATGTGCACAATAGTCTATGTCTAGGGTTGAATTGGATGTGTGTATATGTTAGGACATAGATTTGTAATGACAAAAGCTTGTAATAGTTAGATTTTATGTCTTTGTGTTTTTGATATGTAAATGTATAAAGTTGCTAAGTGTTTTTACTAGTGAGCCTAGAGGCGAACTTGTTAAGTTCGCCTGGTCTATCAGAGGCGAACTTAATAAGTTCGCTTATATCTAACTGAGGCGAACTTGTTAAGTTCGCTTAGTCTGTTTTAGGCGAACTTAATAAGTTCGCTTGCAGCAGGTTAGTTTTCTATATATATGTGTTTACAGAGACATTAGACAGGACTGATCAGAGAGAGAACCGAGAGATAAACTTGTCTGATTGAGTCTGTAACCATTGTGAATTGGAATATATTTGAGAAGTTTATTTACGCGTGTTGTTTGAATTGTTGGTTAGTATACAAACGTTAACATGAAGGATTCTGCACTTCGTGTTATAGCAACGTCATATCACGAGTTCGATCAGTAGTTGAGTTACCTGGACCTACAAGTGGTATCAGAGCATATGCTCGTGAATTAAGTTCGATTCTCGGTGATTAGTGACGGTTTTTGTGTACAATTCGACAAGAAATTCAACATTTTTGAATTTTCTGCATCAATGGAGTTTTTCAAGTTCTTGAAGATCGTTTCTATGCCGAATTCGTGTTTTTGGAAGTGATTTTGACGAAATTAGTCCGATAGAACTGTTCTATTTGATAAAATTCATAATCCTACGGTTCAATTTCCTTAAATTCCATCAATTCACTGAGAAATCATGATTTTTGAAGTTCTTGGTTCGTGTTTGAGAAAAGATTCCTCTGAATCTGTTACAGCAGTTTAAGCGAACTTGCTAGTTCCTGTGCAAGCGAACTTAGCAAGCGAACTTATTAAGTTCGCTTCTCACATTTTAAGCGAACTTAATAAGTAAGCGAACTTACTGGATTTCCTCCTTAAGCGAACTTGTCTTGTTCGCTTGATCTAAAGTTCGCTTAGTACTTACTAAAGCGAACTTATTAAGTTCGCCTGAGGGTAAAACTGCTCAATACTTAGAAATTTTTTTAAAAACATGGCAAATATGGTTCAAGTCACAAACATGTTCAATTATGACAATGAGATTGGTACATCTCAAAACCTCCGAAGTTGCTGAATCTTGCTGATTATTCAAATTGGAAAGATCGGTTTGACCGGTTCGTATCTTTTACCGATACTAGTTTGTGGATTCCGATTTTGGAAGGATATACGCATCCTACTTATTCATGGATGGGAAAGGATGATGTTCCGAAACCAGTGTCAGCTTTAACTACTGAAGAGAAGCTGTTATTTGATCGAGAAAAGAAAGCAATGGCCAGCATTTCGATGTCTCTACCAAAGGAAATTTATCACAGTTTTAAACAGTTCAAGTCTTCTCAACAACTGTGGGAAGCATTACAGAAAAGGTGTGAAGGGAGTTTGGATGTGAAAAAGAGTAGAAAGGAGTTACTAAAGAAGCAGTTCCTAGTCTTTAAACATTTTCAAAATGAATCTTTGGATGATCTTGCTACAAGATTCTATCATCTTCTTAGTGAACTGGCTAGTGCATCTGTGGTATATGAGACTGAGGAAATCAATGATAAATTCTTGGAGGCTTTACCATCAAAGTTTGATGTGTATACGGTTTTGATCAAAGAAAATGTTAAGTACAAAACCATGTCTCTTGAAGAAGTCCTAGGGAAGATTCAGTCACATGACATGAATATGAAGAAGAAAGAGACTAATATGGAGCATATCCAGGATCCCTCAATGTATTTTGCCAAATCTGTTGGTAAATCTGGTACTGGAGTGGCATTCTTTTCTGGTGATGCTCAAGAGTCTTCAAATGATCAGTGTTCTTGAGTTCCAATTTATTCTGGTCATTCAAGCCATTCTGGATTTTCTGCTACTACTGCTTCAACATCATCTAGATCTCATGTGAATCAGAAAGTTGCTGATGATTATCTTGCTATGTTTTCTTCATTCATGGCATCATATGAAAATTTCATTAGAGGTAAAATACATGATCCTGAGGTAATAGAAGAAGATTTCAGACAGATTGACCCTGTTGATCTGGAAGAAATGAATATCCAATGGAATATGGCCATGTTAATGCGACAAGCTAAAGATTTCTTGAAGAGAACTGGGAGAAAATATATTGGTTCAAATAGTCGATCGCGTATGGGTTTTGATAAGAGCAAAGTTAGGTGTTACAACTGCCAAGAGTATGGTCACTTTGCTAAGGAGTGTGTGAAGCCAAAGGTAGAATTTGATTCTCAAATCAACTTATTTTAATCAATCATATATCAAGGTCTACTAAGGTCGTGTGAAATGAACTAATTGAATACTGATATGATCTTCTTGCTCATGATGTTAAAAAACCAAAAATATGTGATTTCAGTTTGTACAGAGAAAAACCAAAAATATGTTCGCTTGAACAGTGAAGCGAACTTAATATGTTCGCCCGAGAATAGTGAAGCGAACTTAATCGGATTGTGGTAAAGCGAAATTGTCTGTGGTGAAGCGAACTTGTCTTGTTCGCCGAAGGCTTGTTAAGCGAACTTAACAAGTTCGCCTAATTAAGCGAACTTAATGGGTTTAAGGATCTAGAACAGGCGAACTTATCAGTTCATCGTCTTTTCCGGTTTAGGCGAACTTGACCGAATTTTTTCAAAATTTTAAATCGGTGTTGTTGTCGTTGTTTACTGGTTGTATCTTCATCGAAATTTGATTGCGAATCTAACCAAGGTACTTTCATCGATTTTCATCCATTAAATCGTGTGAATTTGATACTTTTTGTCTCGGTTTTACATCAAATGATTCAAAGGCAAATTTTGACCTAATTTTGACCGAAAATATAAAATTGATCATCATATTTGGTTGTAAATTGGTTTTCGACTGATTTTCAAGGCTTATTCCATAATTTTATCTCGGTTTGCCGATATTTTGAAATTTTGTGTTTCAATTTGAAACGTCTCAGGTTCAGGCGAACTTGTTGCAAGCAAACTTGTTCGAAGCGAACTTGTCAGGCGAACTTAATAAGTTCGCCTCTTACACTACTAAGCGAACTTATTAAGTTCGCCTAGGGGTCAGAAGTGAAATGGACTTGTAAATTTTTTTGTTGAAAATTTTTTTTTAATTTTTTTTTGTTTTGTTTGTGTGTATTATTAAATGTGTGTTTCATATATGTGTAAGTGTACTAATGTTTGTTGTGTTGTCCGATATTTTCACAGATGGCTCGTCGTGTCGAATATAAGCATAATCAAGTGGCTTTGTTAGATCCTAATATGCCAGAAGCAGTTCATTTTCAAGGCATCATAAATTTTCTGAATCGATCAAGACTGCATGTTGCTTTATCTGCAGATCCCTATATCAGCTTGGTGTACATACAGCAATTCTGGGATACGGTACATCAAGATACTGACGTGGAACCGCATGTACTTCGTGCAACAGTAAACAATACTGAGATTGCAATTTCTGAAGAGACGATTCGTGCTACTCTTGATTTAGGTGGAAATGCTGATGATCCAATATCTTATCCTAGCACTCTTATTATGGGTTGTTTTCAAAGGATGGGTTATCTTGGGAAACAAAATGATACCCAAGCTCGGAAAGGTGGATTAGTAGGTGAATGGAGGTATTTTATGCATGTGATTATTCAATGCATCTCTCCGCGAAAAGCTGGTACCGATGGATTAAAGATGGCTATTCAAACAGCAATGGTGGCCTTAACATTGAATAAACGATTCAATTTTCCTCTTTATTTCTATCGGGATATGGTAATGCAGATCAATCCAGCTGAAGGTCAAGGTTTCTTGATGTATCCTCGATTTATTCAAATGATACTCAATCACCTTATTCCGGATCTTCCACAACATGCTATAAGATTAACTTTGACTCCGATGTCAAAACGTATTTTTACCGACTGTACAAAGGTGAAACAGCAGAATGCTGCTTTGATTCCCGTCAATACTCCATTGTTTGGGCACTTAATCAATCCTGATTATGTTGCACCACCTAATGACAACTGGTTTCATCCTGGTGAACTTGCTCAAGCTCAAGGCTTCAATGTTCAACCACAACAACAACAGCAACAACCACAACAACCCGCACAACAACAAGTTCAACAACAACAGATACCAGTTCCACAAATACAGGTTCCTGTACAACCTTAAATTCCTATTCCTGAACAAGTTCCTATTCCACAAGTTGCAGTTGATATTCCTATTCAGGAACCAGTTCAAGAAGAGGTCGTTCATGACCCTGATCACGATCTAGGAATGAACATGGATGATTTCGTTGATTATGCTGTGAACTCGCCCATTCATGAACAAGAAGGGAATGTGGTGACAGAAGCTGAGTCTAGTTCCAGCTCAAGTGATACGATATCATCTGAAGATGACAGCACTGATTCTGATGAATCTAGGGATTTTTCTCCAGGTCATTATGAACGGTTGGCTGCTATTCCACTGGCTAATGCTGGAAAATGCATTAAATCTCAAGCCAGACGACCACGACGCAAGTCTGTTTGGGATCCTCCTTCTGGATCAGTACTTGGTAAAAGATCTTTGGTTGATGAGAGTTCTGACACTGATAGTGACTTTACTCCAGATCCTACACGGCTAAAGTTAATGTCTGCGTCGATTGCTGCTGCAAAATCTTCTCAAGGAGTCGAGGATGCTAATTTTGTTGCTTCTCTGATAATTACTCCTCCAAGATCTAAGGATCCATCTCCAGTTCATACTCCTTTTCCTCCGGTCATTCCTACTACTTCAAGTCCTTCTATTCCACAATCAACAGCTGGTCCGTCAAAGCCTTCTGATTCTGACATGATTACTTTCCTTGAATCTCAAGTGCTTTCTCTACAAACACAAGTAACCTCTCTTGTGTCTATTGATTCACAACGGTAGCTGGTGATTCAGACTCAAGCTCAACAGATTGTTGATATGCAAACATTAGTTTCCAAACTCGTTCAGCGTCTTGACGCTCAGGGGGAGTTGAGGATACCTGATACTTGTCACACAGAGTCAATTCAAAGACGTGATGATGAAGACAATGATACTGCTGGAAATATTGAGGGTGATCGTTAATACACTGACGCTAATCGTATATCTAGAGTTCAGGGGGAGTCAACATCACAATCACTTGAAGGAAACAAAGACAAAGATACTACTGGTACTAATGACGAATAAATTCTGTTATTAGAATTCTTTCAAGATTCAGAAGAAGAGGAAGCTGAAAAGATTGAATGTCTTGATGACATTGACGATTTATTCAATGACATGGAAGATGATATGTCAGATACTGAGATAGAAGAAGGAGAAATATTAGAGATTGAAATAGAGAAAGATAAAGACAGTGTCACTTATGAAAGCTGTGATGGTCTTACAGTGCCTTATAACTTCATCCAGGATGATGTTGTTCCTGAGTTCTCTTATGACAGAATAACTGACTCTATGGACTCTATTGAAGACGTCACACTGCCTGATGATACAGCCGAGTCAAAGATGGATACTGATGATGAGAATCTTCAATCCAATAAAGGTGCTGAAACTGAAACTACTCACACTGAGTCTCCGAAGATTAATGAAGAACCTGTGATGTACAGAGATACAGGAATGCACGAGAACAGTGGAGAGAAGTTGTAAACAGTTGGATGAAGGTACTACCCAAGTCTCCAGCACAACCTGCTCAGAAAGAGAAATATGTGAATAAAGAGCAGTGTGTAGGAAGGATCATAAGTTGGTTCTATGATGGTGAATCAAAATTATTTGTAATCAAACGATCTGACGGTGTTCAATACTTAAAGCCGAGGATCAAATATTTCAATACCTTGCCGAGGTGTGAAATAAATGGTCTAGCTTCAAAGCCACTCATAAATAGATCGAAGAATGGTTTGGCTGATGTGATAGCAAACCTAATAAAGAAAGAAGGTAGTTCGAATAAGTATGAACGGCTGAAACCACAAAAGGGAAAGAGAGTGAAGAACACAGATCCAAAGACTGGGAAAGTAACCTGGAGATATAAGTATAAACCAGTACGTGCTATTCACAAGATACCATTAAAGAATATTCCTCAAGACTTTCTTGGGAATATGAAATGGTGGTATGTTGATGTTAATACTGGTGAAGCAAGGATTGAAGATAAAGATAATAAGGTCATTGTGTGTTTCTATGATGCAATGAATCTTATTAATTTTTCAAAGAAAGATCAGAGGACGCTGCGAAAGAATGATATCATGTATACTGATGAATGGAGAGAACAAGGTCTATAGTATAAAAGAGTTTTGGAGATATGCAGAAGATATGGAGTGCATGCTGGCAGCAGACTACTAGATAACTGGAAAAGTTCAAGATAAAGACTGAAGACAGAAGATCAAGCTATTGTCAAGGGGGAGTCTGTTAGGACATAGATTTGTAATGACAAAAGCTTGTAATAGTTAGATTTTATGTCTTTGTGTTTTTTATATGTAAATGTATAAAGTTGCTAAGTGTTTTTACTAGTGAGCCTAGAGGCGAACTTGTTAGGTTCGCCTGGTCTATCAGAGGCGAACTTAATAAGTTCGCTTATGTCTAACTGAGGCGAACTTGTTAAGTTCGCTTAGTCTGTTTCAGGCAAACTTAATAAGTTCGCTTACAGCAGGTTAGTTTTCTATATATATGTGTTTACAGAGACATTAGACAGGACTGATCAGAGAGAGAACCGAGAGATAAACTTGTCTAATTGAGTCTGTAACCATTGTGAATTGGAATATATTTGAGAAGTTTATTTACGCGTGTTGTTTGAATTGTTGGTTAGTATACAAACGTTAACATGAAGGATTCCGCACTTCGTGTTATAGCAACGTCATATCACGAGTTCGATCAGTAGTTGAGTTACCTGGACCTACAGTATAAGGAGTTGAAGTTGTAGATGTTAGTGGTTTGTATTTGAAATGTGTTGTATAAAATGAAAGATTTGAAATTGATACTTTTAAAACATTTTGATTAGGGTCTGGGTTCGAATAACTAACTAAATTAAATAATTATTATTTATTCATTTAGTTATAAAAACAATGTAGGTGTTAGGTGTAGTTAAATATAATCTAGATAAACAAATTTTGTTTAAATATAAATTAAATAAATAATCGTTACTTTATTTATTTATTTATAAAGATATGTAACTTAGTCATTTAGTTATAAAAATGTATCGGGTGTATTATATTAAATATAAATTTGATAAATAATCTTCACGCTATTTTTATAAAGATGTGTAAATGAGTTGTATAAATAATATTTATGTGTAGAGTTTAATGATAAATATAAACATAACTTTGTAGGTTAAAATAAATACTTCTATTTATTTTAGCAATAAGAATTTGATCTTTTTAAATAAAGTTAATATAAATCTTTATAAAATCAATTATTTTTATTTGAAAGTTAATTTGGAATACTCATTGTTTTTAAAATATAAAATTAAGCATTCTGTCAAAATTTTCTCACACACGACCGTGCCTGGGGCAAGGCACGATCGTGCTAGGACCACGGGCACGATCGTGCTAGGACCACGGGCGCGACCGCGTTGGCAAGGGCGCGACCGTGTTGAACAAACAGAAGGCACAACAAGCCTGCTCACTAGGCACGACTAGGTCTAACCAAGAGGCACGACCGGGTCTGAGTGCACGAGGCACGACCGCGCTGGGATTAGCACGACCTTGTCTCATGAAACACAATCGCGCTAGGATATTAGAGCAGCCGTGTCTGTTCCAAAACAGAAATGAATTGACTAATTTTTATATTGTAAATGTTGGAATTCATAGGGCTTTCACCCATTAGGTTATTACGAATCTTTTTGTATAGTTTAATTGTATTTAAAACATCTCCAAGGTAGTATTCGATTAAACCATTTTGAAATGAACCCTAGATTACGGATTGGGTTCAATCTGATGCTAGACGATCTGATTAATATAAGGTTATTGGTCTAGACTTGGATACGAAACTGTAGTTACAAGAAATTACCGGAATGCTTGATGAGTTGAAGGGTCTCGATCAATATGAGTTTCGGCTTCGGCGGTTGTGTCCTCCGACGACTTCTGGTACAACTTCGATCGAATTGCTGAGTGCAAGGCTCCTGGGATGTTCGTCGAGTGTGTGTAGAAGGTTGATTTGCATGAAGGATAATAGAAACGAACGAATTTGATAATGGTGAGATTATGGTGGACGGTTACGGATTGAATTGGTATAATAGGTTAATTCGTCGTAATTACTATGATTAAAATGTTAATTGGGTTCATCAATATGTGGAATGGTTACGAATTCGAACGATCCAGTGATTAAAGACTGCATTTACGTTTCAACTGACGAGAGGCGCGACCATGCCAAAACGAGGCGCAAACGTGCCAACATGAGGTGCGACCGTGCCAAAACGAGGCGCGACCGTGCCAAAACGTGGCGCGACCGTGCCTACTAGGGTTTCTGGTTATTTACAAAATCAGCTCTTGCAACTTCAGCTTTGACAGAATTAGCTTGGTTAGGATTTAACAGAACACCTAACGGGATTACTAACTGGGTTAACTCTAGGAGGTGTTACCACATGATTATGAGTTCTAAAACTTTGAATTAAAATACGTTCAGCTAGCAATTAATGAGGCATAGGTTTGAACAAGTATGGGATTTAATGTAGTGTTGTTATTTTATTAATTAAAATAAATTAAAATAGGGTCGAAAAATCAGAGATGTTACACTTACGATTATTAAGCAACTCATAGCATGCCTTGTTGTGTCGCTTAACGGTCAAGACTCGGTTCAAAACGTGACACGCAGTATTCACGGCCTCAGCCCAAAAAGTTACTGGAAGCTTAGAATCAGCAAGCATCGTACATGCCGTTTCAACTAAAGTCCTGTTCTTTCGTTCAACAACCCCATTTTGTTGAGGTACATATGGCGCACTGAATTCATGATGAATTCCCTTTTGAAGACAAAATAAACTCATCTTGCTATTCTTAAATTCACTGCCATTATCACTCCTAATTCTTCTAACTTTCTGTTTGAACAAATTCTCTAAACCCAGGATTAAGAATTGTACCAACTCTATGGTTTCGGATTTAGAAGCAAGGAACTTAACCCATGAACATCTAGAGAAATCATATGTTACTACCAGACAGTAAGATTTACCGCCAATGTTCCTGATACTAATCGGTCCGAACAAATCCATATGAAGTAGCTCCAAAGGAGTTACAATAGAATTATTTGTCTTATATTTGTGGGACTTCTTGTGTTGTTTCCCCTTCTTGCAAGGAATACAGTCATGAGGAACTGAAAATTTCATTTTCGGAACACCAAAAACCAGATCATTTTTCACAAGATAATTCATTTTCCGATAATTGATGTGAGCAAGTTTCTTGTGCCACAAAATAGAATCTGACGCAGACGCCTTGGAGAGTAGACACGTAGGAATTGAATCCGTAGTAGTAGCAACACTCATGTCTAGGACATATGTGTCATTTCTCCTTGGAGCCTTCATTAGAATCCATTCGTCAGGAATCACAAAGCCCAGTTTCAAGATATAACACTTAGAATCATTGAAATGAAATGAAAATTTCTTGTCACACACTTGAGATACACTTAAAAGATTATGTTCAAGTTGCTCCACATAGTTCACTTTCTCAAATTTGACTTTTTCGTTCTTTAATGTACCCGCCTTTATTTCCAGCAAAAGCGACATAACCACCATCAATATTAATCACATCTTCCAACAAACGAATATTCCCTGTCATATGTCGAGAACAACCAATATCCACATACCACGTATTGTTGATAGTCCTCCTTGGTTGTCCTTTCATAAACAAAGAAAACCAGTTAGAAATTAGAACCCAAGCCATTGTGGTCTTGGGTCGTCCAGATGGATCAAAATAAACAACTTCAAGCAATTCACAATCAACATTGTCATCAACCTTTGGAACATAAGATTTACAATTAGACCTTCTCAAAGAATACATAGTATGATTTATTGGAAAAACATTACTAGATTTATGATTATCAGATTCAGGTATTTCCAAAAATTTCTTTAGTTTTCTGTTACGTCTTCTTCGTTGTGGTCTAGAAAGTTTGACCTCAGGTTGAGACTCTTTTGGAATTCCAACATGTGGAATCTCAAACTTCTTTTGAAAAATAACGGGTTTAAAAATACGCTTATCATGTTGCTTAAATCCCGAAGATTTAGCAAATGATTTACAAGGCATATTCTTTTCATCACTAGACATAGGCTTTTCCCCATTTTGTCTTTTCAGAATCGTCACCACTTGTTTTTGTGAGGGATCACACTTTAATTTGCCCTGATTCTTATAAGGACAGTGAATCAGAATATGACCAGCCTCATTACAATGAAAACAAACTCTTCTATCTTGATGATTTCTGATATAAGGAGTTTTTCTTGAATTTGATGACCCGTCTGATGAACAAGCTTCAGAAGATTTTTCTTAACAGTTAACTGGCTTCTTTGGAACAAACACTTGTTTTGTCTCCATTGATAAATTCTTCTTCTGATAACCAGCAGCAACAAAACCACTTGATTGTAACATTTTGGAAAATTTAGGTTCAACTTTCACCTCATCCGGTTCTGTTAAAATGCATCTATCACGGGTAACATTTTTCACTACCATTGGTTCATCAATTTGCACTTCCTTTGGAATGCCTTCAACCTTATTATCATCAAAAACCTCATCCTCAGAATCATAGAACATATCTTCACCAGTTACTGGATTTACTTTCAAAACTGTCTTTGGATCAATTTCCTCTTCATGAATAATTTCTGGTTCAACCACATAATTTGCATTGAATGGTGGAGGAACAAATCCAATTCCAGCAACCCTCTTAGTAGGATCAGCATTAGCATTAAAGTAATCCAATACCATAGATGAATTTTCAAAGTTTTCCAGCTTTTTATGTAATTTGATCACTTCAGATTCTTTATTAGAAATTTTTTTGTTCTTCTGAGCGACAATTTCTTTTCGCTTCTCAATCTCAGCATAAGCCATATCCAGATGATATGCTTGTTCCTTATATTTCAATCCCAAAGAGTTCAAATCTCTTTTCAAAGACTCAATTCTATCTATACACAATTTATCATTATCTTTCAATTTTTGATTAACTGAATGCATCGATTTCATATCACAAATTAAATTTGTGTTATCATCCATTACTTTTTGCATTTTATCTTTTATACTGATGCAATTAGAACAATAAATGTGACAGACGAAATCTTTTACCTTTGAAGGATCTGACATGTTTGCCATGAAGACTTTTGCAATTGGAATATTTTCAGAATCAGCACCATCTGAAGACTTTTGAGTTAACTCAATATCATTTTCAGATACACCAGATGCAATATCAGATTCAACATTATGTACTTGATCACGCTCTTCATCAGCACTCGGCAAACTCTCACCATCACTTGAGCTATCATCATCAGTTGAATCTTCAGATTTTGTAGAATGAATCTCAGCTACAAACGCTTGACTTACCGAACCAACCAAATCTTTAAGATGAATACCCCAGTCATAATTGTCATCATTCTGAGCAACCAAAGCAGATGATGCAGATGCATGATTAGAATTTCCAGAGCCAGAGGAGCCATGTGATTGATTATGATTGTTCTGAAAGTTATTAGGCTTCTTCTGAGAATCAAATTCAACTTTCGGTTTCACACATTCTTTGGAAAAATGATCATATTCCTGACAATTATAGCAACGAACTTTGGTTTTATCAAATCCCATACACTGTTAGACCCAATATACTTTCTTCTAGTCTTCTTCAAAAAATTCTTTGCTTGTCACATCATCATAGCCATGTTCCATTGAATGTTCATCTCTTCCAGATCAACAGGATCAATCTGTCTAAAATCCTCCTCAATAACATCTGGATTATGAATCTTTCCTCCAATAAAATTTTCATAAGAAGCCATAAAGGAAGAAAACATCGCTAAATAATCATCAGCAACTCTTTGATTCATATTATGTGTTCCAGATGATAAAGAAGTTGTATTTGCAGAGAAGCCTGAATGACTTAGAACCCCAGAACAATGATCATGAGAAACATCTTGAGTATCACCAGAAAAGAACGCAATCCCTGCACCTGTTTTGCTAGAAGACTTAGCAAAATACATTGAAGGATCTTGAATATGCTCCATATTGGTTTCCTTCTTCTTCATATTCAAATCATGTGATTGAATCTTGCCAAGAACCTCTTCAAGAGACATAGTTTTATACTTGACATTCTCTTTTATCAAAACCGTATACACATCAAATTTAGATGGTAATGCCTCCAAAAACTTATCATTTATCTCTTCAGTCTCATAAACCACTGAAGCACTTGACAACTCACTCAGCAAATGATAGAATCTCGTTGCAAGATCATCTAAAGATTCATTTTGAAAGTGCTTGAATACTAAAAACTGCTTCTTCAGTAATTTTTTTCAGCTTTTCTTAACATCCAAACTACCTTCGCACCGCTTTTGCAACGCCTCCCACAATTGTTGAGAAGTCCTGAATTGTTTAAAGCTGTGATAAATTTCTTTAGGAAGAGACATTGAGATACTAGCCATTGCCTTCTTTTCTCTATCAAACAATAATTTTTCTTCTGTGGTTAACGCAGATACTGATTTAGGAACATCATCCTTTCCCATCCAAGTATATGTCGGATGCGTATAACCTTCCAAGATTGGAATCCATAAACTTGTATCAGTAAAAGATACGAACTGATCAAACCGATCTTTCCAGTTAGAATAATCTGCAAGACTTAATAATTTGGGTGGTTTCTGAGATGTACCAATCTCGTTGTCGTAATTTAACATATTAGTCACTTGCACCATATTTGCCATTTTCAAAAAAAAAATTCCAAGTGTCGAACACAAACTCCCCTAGGCGAAGATAATAAGTTCGCTTCACAACCAAACAAGCGAATTTGATATCAAGCAAACTTGATAAGTTCGCTTACCCAAGAAACTCCAATAAGTTCGCCTACTGATTAAGTTTGCCTACTAAGTTCGCTTAAACTGAGAGAAGCGAAATTAATAAGTTCGCCTGCAACAACTTTCAGTAAGTTCGCTTACAACAGCTGAAACAAACTCAGCAAGAACTTTAACCCAAACACGAACAAACAGCACCAAAAATCATCATTTCTCACAGATTAGAAGGAATGGGAGGAAATTGAACCGTAGGATTTAGTATTTTATGAATTAGAACACTTCTATCGGATTAATTTCACCAAAATCTACTTCAAATCCATGAATTTAGTACTAAAATCAGTTTCAAGAACTTGAAAACTCCATGGATACAAAAACTTCAAAAATGATCAATTTCTTGTCAAATTGTACACAAAAACGTCTCTAATCACCAAGAATCAAATGCAAATCACGAGCAAAGGCTCTGATACCACTTGTAGGTCCACATGACTCATCTCAGATCGATCTCTTGACAAGACCTCTCGATAACACGGAGTGCGGAATCGTTCGTGTTAACGTATACTTGTTCGTTCAATCTCTCATTCGTTCGTACAGAATAAACTTTCTCTTTTATATCACCAAACGGAGTTTACAGAATACTTGTTCGTTCAATCTCTCATTCGTTCGTACTAAACAAACTCTGTAAACTCTCTATTTATAGACACACGTTCTGCAATAGGCGAACTTAACAAGTTAATGTACTAATACTTAGACAAAAACAAAACAATTACATAAAAACATAAAGACAATAAGACCTAAACTATTACAAAGCTTTTGTCATACAATCTATGTCCTAACAGTGGCTAAGAGAGTTTTCTAACAGTTCTTAACGCCAGGCAGTGTAGAACCTACCCCTGAGCATACTCCACTCTTTGGGCACCTGATCAATGAAGCGTATGTGGCACCAACATATTTGAGATGGTATAGTGCAAAGTCTGAGCCTGAACTCAGTGAACACAGTGATGAACAACAGGAAGAGGAGGAAGTTGAATCTGAGGAGGAAGTGTGTGAAGAAGGAGGAGACGAAGAACATGGAAGTGGGGGTGCTGAAGAATCCTACTCAAAGGCGACCGAGTCAAATTCGTCTGATTCTGATGATGCACCATCACCACCAAACCTAATGAGATTGACGAAGGTGACCCTTCCCTAGTCATCTTCTAAGATAAAGAGACAAGAGAGTAGCAGTGAGTACGAGCCCGATTCTGATTCGAATGCTGCTATATAGAGACGCATCAGAGAAAGTATAAACAAGCGTCGGGGGGACAGGCCACACCTAGCTATCCTTCGTGACGTAGATGTCAGTGCTCAGACGCAAGCAAGTCTAATGGCTGTGAGTACTGATTCCACTTCTACCTCACCTTCACAACAACTTTATAGGCGACAGCGGAGGGGGCCACGTGTAACACCTGATGTGGCTACCACTGCTATCACAGAGGAGGTTCCTGTGACAGTGACCCTCCCTATGTAATTTGTCCAAGTGGCGGTGACAACTCCAATTCTAACCGAGTCTGTCACCATCACCCCAACCACCATCCAAACAACTACCATGCCTACCTCAATCCCTACAACCACCCTCCAACACATCAGTGAACCCTTTCATGACTTTGACTTCAACCAGGGGTTCGATTTTGGATAATTCTTTTCCTTCCCGACTAATCAAGCTGAAGCATCGTCTTCTAGGGTACCTGATCCTCGTGATACCCAGATCACTACCCTAGAGAATCAAGTAACTGGACTTCTTGAAACGCTACGGAAATCGAGAGAAGAATCTGACAAACAATACGGGCAGATTAACTCTGTGATTGATGAGGTAGCCGCGCTAATGAAACAGCGTGCGGCTGATGACAAGCAGCATTTAGAGCATGATCAAGACGCTTGTTGCTCAGGGGGAGAAACTGAAATAGTTGTTGGAGAAGCAATCAACCAAGCCTAGCAGTGAAGAGGCTTGTTACTTAGTTGACCTAACTAAGGGAGATGATCAGGACAAGGATCCTGAAGCCGGAACGAGTGGAAGTGAGCAGCAATCGTCGGCTTTCAGCTCCTTTCCAAGATACGACCTCATGAATCTAGCAAACCGAGAGCTGCTGGGTCACCCAAATCACGCAGTAGCAATGGGTTTGTGGCAGGTTCTGCAGCGAGAAGGAAGATATGGGAAGTTCGAAGTGTTTAAGACTCAAGTGCCCAAGCGAGTCAGGGACAAAAATGTTAGACATCCCGTGACTCATAAAAGATTAAAGAAACTAGTATACAAGTCAGTGCTGTGTGAAACCAGGATTCCCCTGAGCAAGTTATCTCAGGATATCCTCGGTAACACATGGTACTGGTACGTAGATCCTAAATCGGGCGAGGCAGTGGTGATTGGAAAGGTGTGGTCCGAGAGTGGAAGCTTAGCGCCAAGGGAACTGATTCGAGTTTTTGATGAAGTCTTCTTCATAAACTTTTCTGTGAAAGATCTGGAGGCGCTAGCTGATAAGTACAGCATGTACACGGACGAGTGGACAAAGTTCCTTGCTTCTAAATACGACAAGGTGGTCAAGTTCTACCTTGACTACAAGAAGAATATGGAAGCTAAAGCTGGGGAGCTGTGAAGACCGAAGATAATCCAGAGCTGTTGTCAAGGGGGAGTTTGTTGAAGCACTTTTGTGTCACAAACACTCTCGATATTGTCTTAGATTTTGTAGTTTTCTTGTATGTATTAGACTTTGTATCTTAGTGTATGTATGTATTAGTTATCGAGTTGTATTTATCATTGTATTTACTCGTTGTCAAAATTCTCTAAGTGTTTTGCGCACTTAGCATGTGCGCAGGAGTTATCTCCTGCGTACTTAGCAAGTACGCAAGAACTCTCTGCGTACTTGCTAAGTATGCATGAGCAGTTTGCCCTGCGCACTTTCTAAGTGCGAAGAGCCCAGGTCTAGTATAAATAGGCAAGGTTAACGGAAGTTATGTACGCAGTCATATATGCACTCAATTGTATTCTCTCTGTAACCTTCAAGTTTATAATAGACGGAGTTTGAAAGTGATTTCATTGTCGGTTTACTGTGTGTTTCTTGTTTCCCCACCTAGTCACGGGTATTCCGCACCCGGTCCGACTAGTCACACACCCACACGTAACGATCCGAGACACCCGGGGACCTAAAGTGAGGCAAGTTGGGTGGAGGCTATGCAGGAGGAGCTGATGCAGTTTGAAAAACCAAAGGTTTGGGAGCTTCTGCCACTACCATAAGGCAAGTTGCCCATCATAACTCGTTGGGTTTACAGAAACAAGAAAGATGACAGTGGAGTTATCGTCAGAAATAAAGCAAGATTGGTTGTACAAGGATTTTATCAACAAGAGGGAATATATTATGAAGAAGTATTTGCACCGGTTGCAAGACTTGAAGCCATTAGAATCTTTCTGGCCTATGCCTCTTACATGAATATCAATATATTTCAAATGGATGTGAAAACAACATTTCTGTATGGAATGGTTCAAGAAGATATCTATGTGTGTCAGCCACCGGGGTTTGAAGACACCAATCACCCACATCATGTCTACAAAGTAGACAAAGCTCTGTATGGTTTACATCAAGCACCACGTGCATGGTATGCCACTTTGACAGAGAATCTGCTTCCAAATGGATACACTAGGGGAGCCACAGATCAGATATTGTTTCTTAAGAATATGGGAGACGATCTTATTCTTGTCCAAATCTACGTTGACAACATCATCTTTGGATCAACGAATTGCTGCACTATGCAAAGAGTTTGAAGAAGTGATGAAGAAAAAGTTTGAAAGGAGTTCAATGGGAGAAATGGCCTTCTTTCTGGGTTACAGGTGAAGCAAAGTGATGATGGAATTCTGATTCATCAGGCTAAGTATGTCAATGATATTCTGATTAAGTTCAACTTTGCTGACTCCAAACCGGCCTCTATACCTATGGCAACTCGACCCATTCTTACTCGAGTTCTAGGTGAACTGGGAATTAATCAACATCTCTACAGGTCAATGATTGGCTCATTAATGTACCTAACCGCCAGCCACCAAGACATCATGCTTGCAGTGTCTCAGTGTGCTAGATTGCAGGCTAATCCAAAGCTTTCTCACCTTAATGTTGTCAAAAGAATCTTTAAACACTTGAAGGGCAAGCCTCGGCTCGGCCTTTGGTATCCAATGAATTTAGAATTTAACTTGTTTGCTTTTACAGACAGTGATCATGGAGGCTGTAATCTTGACAGGAAATCCACAACAGATGGATGCCAGTTTCTGGGGTGGAGACTTGTGTCATGGCAGTGCAAGAAACAGACCACCGTTTCAACTTCTACTGCTGAATCTGAATATGTCGTCGCATCCGCATGTTGATCTCCGGTTATCTGGATGCAACACCAATTGCTGGATTACGGTTTGAATTTCAGTAACTCCCCTATTTTCTATGATAATGAAGCCGCTTTATAGATTGTTAAGAACCAGGTCCAATACTCTAAAACTAAGCACATAGACATAATGGTGCATCACATTCGTGATTGTTTTGAAAGAAAACTTATGCATCTTGAATAGGTTTCTACTGATGAAAATGTTTTTTATATCTTTACAAAAGCCTTTGATTTAACCAGATTTAATTTTCTTGTTTAATGTCTGAAAATAATCTCCTTTGATTAGAAGGTTGCAGATTTGGTCACCAAAAATATTTTTCTTAGTTTTTAGTTTTGTTTAAATTTTGATTTATTAGATAAATGCAAAAGTTTAGGGGAGAAATTTCCTAAAAACACCAACAAGATTTTCGGTTTAAGTTTTTAGTTTCGTCTTTACATTGTCTTGAAATCAAAATCAGAAAATACAAAAAGATCGCGCTCCTTAGTTAAGTATTTCTATTGAGAAAATCTGAGAATTGTTAAGTTGGAAATGATAGTACATCATTCTAGAGATCTAATCATCTTATGTAAGGCTTGTAGTTAAAAAGATCATGATCTTAGGGTGATATGTTGATAGGCTCTGCTAAAGTTGAAAAGACAGTATGATAGTGATTCACTTAAACATAAAGGTCATTGTCATAGTGGGGAACATCTAATAGATTCATAGAATAATTCTTTCCTGTTAATAATCGAACACTTAAACATAAAGGTTGATGAACTATTGATGAACATACTATCTCTGGATTGCACAAACCGAGACCCTTCACAAAGCGGTTGCGAGCTGAATTGATACAAGTCTGTATATATATGTATATAGATAAAAGACGTGCAAATAGGTGAAAAGACACTCAATGATAGTGCAAAGCTACTTTGCAAAGCAGAATGATGAGAAAAAAGACAAGCAATGTTAATGTCGTGCTATAGGAAAAATTTCAAAAGATATGCAAATGTCATACACAAAAAGATACGTCTAAAGACGTACATATAAGTATACTTGTAAATATTTTTTATCTTTTTGGGAATGTGTGACTAGGAAGGAATCTTTTATCAAGGCATGTAAGTCTGTAGTGCTATGACCCTGAGCATTTACTTTTTCTTAACATGCAAGTCCGTCGTGCTATATTTTTTAATCAAATTTGTCAGAAATTTCCTAAACTGTCCATAGACCCGTGCTAGTTATGCTTTTTTAGTTATTATTTAGGTGCTCAAAAGATCACAAGGAAGGGAAGGTTTATCCGATAAGTTGTGGGGTCCATTCAGTTCATCAAAAACTATATATATATATATATATATCAGGAAGTTCACAGCTAAAGGGTTACAAAAACCGCATACTTCAAGTTTCTCTCAGCCGCATACTTCGATTTCCTTTCAATACCGTTTACTTGAATCCCTAGTGTGAAATCGTTGGTATATTCGTGCTCAAGTAGTATAGGCGACATCAAAGGTAAGAGAATTGACCATGGATTCACTCTAATCGAGCGTGTGAGGTGTTTTGGATGAATCGGAGACTGAACCAGACCTTTTTGCCCAAATTGACCATCAAACTTCATGTAAAAACTGAAATTGGTCCACTAGTTTTGGTCAAAATCACATGGCGACCATGAATAACCTGAAATCCAAAGCTAAAACTTGTTAAAATCCAAGAATTTTGATTATTTAAAAGTTTGCGGTGTGTTTTTCAAGTTTGTGACTTATGTAAAAGTTTGTTGTTTTCAAAAGTTTGTGGTTGTGTTGAAGTGTGCAGTAAAATCAAAGTTTGCGGTGTTATATAAAAGTTTGCGGTATTATTCAAGTTTGCGGTGTTAAAACAAAGTTTGCGTTTTAAAAAGAAGTTTGTGGTTTATTTCTTGTGACGGAAAACATTGAATTTGTTGTTTTGGAATCTAACTTGATTTACCGATTGCATCCATGGCAGACCTGAAATTTGTTAAGGATCACAATGAACCGACATACTTGGAGGACCCACCACAAAATCACAGTGTGTTCAGATCAATGATCGTGGGTTTGAGGGCATCCAGAATCTTTCATGCCCTTTCACAACATCCAGACATATGCAAAGACTTTATTAGAAGCTTCTGGAGCATTACTGATATTATTACAAAAATGAAATTGAAGGGATAGCTGACACAGTAGCAGGAAAGCGCATTGTTATTACTGAAGCAGTTATAAGAAGGTTCTTGAACTTTGGGGATAATCCAGAATATCCTATAAGTTTTACAGCTGATCAGATGACAGTAAGTTATCAAAGAATGAGTTATGAAGGAGGGTTACCATCGTTGTTAAAGAGATATCTGCCACCATACTGGGGGTACTTAGCACATGTGGTGAATCAATGTATTTCTGGCAGAAAAGGAGGTTAAGTTGAATTGAGTGTGAGTATGACCTCAATGGTATGTGCACTTGTTACGAGGGAGAATTTCAATTTCTATGGAGTTGTGTTTGAAGAAATGAAGAGTAATCTTACATGAAAGAAGAAGTTCGTTTTCCTGATGTACCTAAGGTTTCTGTAGATGATCATAAATAGAGATCATCCTGAGTTGGTTATGACTCAAAGAAGACTGCACGTAAAGGTGATGGATAAGAATTCTGTCCTACATGAGTATGAATAAGCACGGGTATTATCTTGGTCTGACACCCTTAGAGAAATTTGGTGCATATCCAGAGTTATCACAAGAGCTTGCTAATTAAAAGAAAGGCTGCTGAGAAACTTCCTCTCATCAACCCTTCTAAAAAACAGAGTGATTCTTCTGATGAAGACTATGATTTTTAAGCTGATCTAGGTCCGAGAAAGAAAGCAAAGTTTTCTGAACAAATCCCGCAGAAGTCCACACCAATCATCACACCAAATGTTACCACACAGCAAGATAAGGGCAAGGCAAAAGAAGTTTATGAGCCTGTTTATGTTCAAGCCCTACAACAAAGAGTATTTGTCCTTGAACAAGATATGTAGCTAAGAATTCAAGGGTAGACAAATTAAATAAGGAAAATGATACTCTAAGGACGACCATAAATATACAAATTGGTAAGATCAAAAGTCTGAAGGACAGCATGAAGTATGTGCTTATAGAACTAAAAAGACTTAAAGAAAAGAAAGATAAAAAGAAGAAGAAGGATGAGGATGGCTGTAGTGGTACATGTAATGATAAAGGTGATGACAATGATGGTGATGGAGATGACAATGAAGGCAAGAAAGATGATAAAGATCAGAATAAAGACTAGGAAGAACAACATGATGGATCCAGCTCACATGAAGACATGTCCAAAGCCATGGTTGTTTATGTTCCTGTGTCAGAAAACAAAGAAGCACAACAGTCAGAAAATGATTTTTCCTTTGAATTTGAGCAGGGTCTTGATAAGATGCTTAAGTCAGACTCAATGTTCTCATTTGAAAATGATTCGACTGTACTGGATAATGATTTTACAGGAGAGGAAATGTTTGAGATTTCTTTGATGCAAATGTGCCTTCCTCTCATACATATATCAGTGCTCAGGGAAAGGTGATTACCGATATTGACAACGATTTATTCACCGAAGGTAATTCACCTCCCCACGTGGAGTCATCTGCTGAACATGTTGTTGAATCAACAAGTATTCAACATCATCTTCAGTCGTTCCTGAGAAAAAAAAAAGTATGTTCAAGATTATCCCTCCACGTGAAGTTCATTATGTCACATCCTCCAATACATTGTCAAAGAAGAACGATCGTTCTCCTATTTTAAGTTGGATGCTTGATAATGAGAAAAGGCTTTATTTGATTAAGAGAAAGAATGGGCGAATAGAGTATCTTGCAAGTCCACACTATTTTGGGTCAATGCCTAGATTCGATCTTCAAGCATTGAACAAGGCTCCATTTTACAATCCAGGAAATAATGGAGATGCAAGAAACTTTGTGTCGTTTCTTGACAGAGAGTGTGATAGTGGATTCAAGATACTACAACCTGCTAAATGCAAGATGGTGAAGTCAAAGTATATAATTGATAGAATCAGCAAGAAGCCTCTTGTAATGGGAATATATCCTCCTCCCAAGACAGTGGAATGTGTTCAAGTTCATCAAGCTCTACCTGACAATTCACTGAGTCAACTTGAATACTGGTCTTACAGTCCTATGACAGGGTATCTTAACATTCACTGTACAAACAGAGAGCTCACCAATGCTAACCCTATGGATCATTTGAAGTTCGGGAAGGAAGACATGCTCAGATTGTCCAAGAAACAGTTATTCGTGCCTGAAGAGTGTGAGAAAGACACCAAGCCTTTTGCGAAAGTCTTGGCAACTCCAATAGTTAAAGGCCTCTATGCGGGATGTGGTGATCACTCAACTGATGTTAAAACACTATGAGTGCCTTGAATGCATTAACCTAGGGGGAGATTGTAAGGATCAAACCTAATAGGCTAGCGTATCAAGAGATCACCAGGATGTTCAAAAGAAAAGGTTTTGGAAGTATGCGGCCGCATAATTCATAGTCTAACGGCATACTTGAAGTATGCGGTGCCCAACCGCATACTTGAAGTATGTGGCCACGACCCAACCCTACCTTTCTCACCATCTCCCAAACCCTAGATATAAAAAGCAAGAGTCTTCCCCTTCCATCCTCATTTCAAAACCCTAACTCCACCCATTTAGAGAGAGAGATAGGGAGAGGGAGAAAGGATGAGAGAGATAGATAAGCCGGCTCCTCCAGCGGAGATCCGGCCGACGACGGTGGTGGTGAGCAGGGCTCTAGGAGACGGTCTTATGACAGTGGTGAAGAGCATGAGTAGGAGCGGCAGCGCCGGCGGTGGTCTCGATTTAACAGGGACGATGGTGGTGGGTATGTTTCCTCCAACAACCCCCCTCCTGACAATGATAGCGCAGCAGTAGGCATTGGTAACAGAAGGAAGAAGGAAGAGACAACTGGCTCAGCCTCACCAGGTGACGGCTCGCTTTTCCGACGACAAATCCTGAAGGTTATTAGGGGGTTCCAATCAGGATCTCACAACCCACAGTGTTCCGCCCAAAATCGATGGCGCGTGATGGGTCTTTAGCATTCTAATCGGCGGTGGAAAGGGATGGAGAAGCCACTGTGACGGCTGGACCAAAATCGATGGCGCGTGATGTTTATTGACCAAACAATTAATATTAATAATTCGAGTTAAGGTGTTGTTAAGGAAAGGTTTCCTTCTAATTATGTACATTAATTAGACAATAAATACGAACGTGAACGTGTAATCGGTAAAATGGATCTTTAATACAACTAACAATCCTTATACACATACGGATGGTAATTATATCCTTCGTCATTTAAATATTTACAATTATTCGTTATACAAAAATCATTAATGATTACTATTTGGGCTAAAATATTTTGTATACATTTATATGTCGAGTATTACATTAGACCTTTTGAAACTTATAAAAACCATACTTTGGTGTTACCAATTAATCGAGAGTTTCCTAGATAACGAGGATAAATACTTATGTTACATATGAAAATAGACATATTGTAGGTTTATTATTTAGAAAAAAACCAAACAATTATTTATAATACGGTATTTGGATGTGATCACATTTATATATATATACACACAAACACACACTCTCAAGATATATATATATATATATATATATATATATATATATATATATATATATATATATATATATATATATATATATATGGTCCAGTTCCTTTCAAAACCCACTCTCCATGTCAAAACCCAATAACTCACATCCAATGGTTGAAAAAGTTCATATTTAACCAGATGATGCCATGTGTCAAATGATTTTTTTTATAGGAAAACGATAAAGGGTCAATTAACTCAAACACCAAAATCAGGTTTAACAAGAAAGTGACACGTGTCACCTTGTTATCCACCTGATTGTCACTTTTTTTTAAAAAGAACCCCCATGTTATTAAAACATTTATAACTTTTTTATACTATCTTTTTTTTATAAAAAAAAATACACCATTAAATATATCATAATTTTATCTTTAATTTGGCTATATAATATAATTTTTTTTATTAACAACGGTATTTACATCAATGTAACGAAACATTTCCTATGTTTTCAACTAAAAGTACAGACAAAACTTACATGAATAACATATCCTTACATGAATAACATATCCTCACATGTAATCTATAAATAATATGTTTAACTAAAAGTAACAGACAAAACTTACATGAATAACATATCCTTGGATAAATATAGATTTTATAAAAGTTAAATCATAATCATAGAATTAGGTGGACTCTAATTCATCAAATCACTCACTTTTGATTTTTATAATTTTGAATCACATGAAAATTTGAAGTCTCGGTTCACTCTTTTGGATTAAAACTGAGAAGACTGTTTAAAAAAGGGCATTCTTCACCGGCCTACCTCTTTTTCAAGAAACAGTACCTTCGACGATCGGAGTAACTATTTTTTCATGTTGCTGCAACGTCAATCGTGATTCCGACGGTGTTCCTTCAACAAAATCCTTTCTAGGTGCCGCCAACGGTGAAGATGTCTTGGGCGGTATCCGATTAGGAGTAGTGGCGGTGTTCGCGGTTTCAGAAACTGAAATTGCAAATCCGGTCGGAAAATACAGCCACGAGCAGCAGTACACTTCTTTTCCTAGCACCGTCGGCGGCATAGTTTGCAAATTCCGACTCGCTGGTGACTGATGTCACTAATCCACCACCTTCTTCTCCTTCGCACACACTCCTTGATGTCGCTAATCTCCTTTCCTTGCAGATTGAAACCCTAATCTCCTTTCCTTGCAGTGGTTGGCTTCTTCTTCTCTGATTTGGGAGTGATTTATATAGAGAGAGAGAGATGAGCTAATCTTTTGAAAGACACGAGATATGAACAGATTTTTTTGAAAAGAGGTAGAGAAAGAAAAATAGGTAAAGTGATTTGTCTGACATTATAGGAAAAATAAAAAATAAGTAAAATGTCTAATTTGCCCTAAATTTCATTCTCACCATTCATTTTTTCTAGATTAAATATGGACCACACAATGATATGTATAACTTAAAAGCAACCAACAAGATTATGTCCCTATATATATATATATATATATATATATATATATATATATGTATATGTACTTATCATACAAATCTGGACAATTATTTGTTAAATATAATATTCAAATACGAGTATAAATAACCATATTATTTTGGCGTTTTGAAATACATATTTATATGAACGGTTTGAAAACATATTACGTTATAATATCATGAATAAGTAGTATATATATATGTGTGTGTGTGTGTGTGACTGTGATTATATACTTTCACTACTTGTCTTAAACGATATTTCACATGTTTGTACATGAAATATAAATATATCTTTTATGGGAAAACAAATGAGTATATAATTACATTTAAAGATGAGGTTATATATATATATATATATATATATATATATATATATATATATATATATATATATATATATATATATTCTGGTTCTGACTCGTATAAACAAAATATGATAATCGAATTTACTAAAGTATGTGTATTACGCGTATATGTTTACATAAAGACCAGCAAATCCTATTAAGGAACATTTATGCCAAAACACTATACAGTAGAACTATATTTCAGGGGTTTTTGAAACTATATAAATATATGAAGAAGTATATATTTATATTTATAAACATGTTTACGAATACACTATATGTCCTGCAATGGTTTTACTAAATCATATAGTCGCATACATTATGTTAAAGGACACACGAACCTAAATTATTATTACTAATTATACTCATGCATATCTATACACGATCGTGTACATGACAAACTAATATTTTTGTATATAACTATTGAAACATATTCGAGTTGAGAAACCTGACTCTAATTAAGCAACTAATATTACCGAATGTTAAACCAACGTCGTATACCGAATCGCTTAAAATTATTAGGGTTAGTCTGTAAAACTCATTAGTGCCTACATGTATCGTAGGACTCGAATAGGACGTAACCCGTGATTATCACATGGACATTGGTTTCCATTGCTAATAGAAGGACATTAGTGTTCTTGACACATCACCAGGTGTGTTTCACTCTTTACATTTAAATGTTTTAAGAAACATCGGGGGAGAAACATACTTACTTTACACGTTTAAAAACATGAAACATCATTGTTTAATACATCTAGGAATATCATTGCTTGACACATTTGAGAAACATGGCTCCACCTTTATGTTTACATGAGTTGGCACGCATAGAGCCCATAAAGTCCCCTACATTACGTAATTTATAACCATTAGCTATAGGTTACCCTGAGGCCCTATGAATAGTACTACTGGGACTGACACACCCCGGTCATGGTTAGTCGCGCTAACCGACGATCCACTTGATCGAATGGCTGCATAGTGTCTACACAAGGGTTCGTTTGGTACGAGTAAGGGGCAAGAACAAGTGTTTGGTTTTGGTTATACCTCATGTATGAACCTATATTCGTATTCCTAGCTAGTTCATGAATGGGCGCACATTGCTTGTTTTTTTTATCATATACATTGAAACGTTTTCGTGCCGATGGATCTACCAATCGTTTACTCCCAAATAGTTTTGTCATTCGTTTACGTGTAAGTGTTTTTATCAAGGTTTTCAAGGAAAACAACTTAATATTATGGCCATGTACACATACCAATGTTTTTAGGAAAAATAATTTATTATATGACTATGACGTCATCATATATTTTCATTGGGAAAACTACTCATTTTATGATTATGAAGTCTTCATATGTTTTCAGTTGGAAATGACTCATTTTATGACTATGAAGTAGTCACATGTTTTCGAGGAAAACGATTTTATATTTTGGCCATGTACACACCATCAATGTTTTCAAGGAAAACCGCTTCATTGTGACAATTAAACCTGTGAACTCACCAACCTTTGTGTTGATATTTTAACTATGTTTTTCAGGAAATTTATAGTGATGGCATGGTTGGAATAGGTTAAACCTTCAGATCAAAACCTAGAAGCCGAAGAAGAATGATTGTCAAACCTTGAGTGGATTTTGACCTATATGGTTCTAGGACAATGTAATAGTTTAATTTAGTATTTGTAATGGTGTTCACTATTTTAGAAGTTTTCAATTAGCTCGCTATTGTGTAATGTTACCAATTGTTGCAATCCTAATTTGTTTTTTTGTTAATTAAATAAATTTGGAGGTGTGACAATTACCAGTTAATCAGGTTAAGTGGATTTAATGTTCACTGCACATGGTTGCCCCAAATAAGGTATGACACTTTAAAGTCATTAACCAAAACATCTTGCTATTAGTAATAATCTACTATTGCAAGACAATAAACTTATGGTAATAATCGTCATTTATCCTTTCTATAAAAGACATCTATTGAATCAATGAGACATGGATTAGATTATTCTCATATAGTGTTTAATTATTATAGTTCTCGATCAAGATTCATAGTGGTCCAATCAAATACACATTCAGTTTGGGAAGGCACGTTATTCTCATATAGTGTTTAATTATTATAGTTCTCGATCAAGATTCATAGTGGTCCAATCAAATACACATTCAGTTTGGGAAGGCACGATGTCTAACTGTTACATATCATGTAAGAGTACAGAGTCCCTTATTGACTACATGCAATTCCCATTGAACTTCAAATCTGTTCCTAACCAATGCCTTTATAACTGGCAGTTACGCGACAGCGGTTGACAGTGATTAAAGAACAGTCCTTGGTAAACGAAAGTTCTAGTATGCATATCAGGTCAAAGGATACTAAATGAATATACCAACATCAAAACATTTTATGATTAAAATCCATGAATATGATTTGAAGCGAGTTACATCCAACGTCATCCATGATAAAGTCTGTGAAATTAGGGATGGCAGAAACACCCAAACCCGATACCCGAAACATTCAGGTCGGGTAACGGGCCGGGTATTCGGGTCACAAGGCGGGCATGGGATTTATTTTTTTAAAAAATTCGGGTTCGAGTACGGGTATGGTATTAAGTGACACCCGACCTGATTACCCGAAATATATATACCTAATTACCCGATGGGATACCCACAATATTTTATTTATATATTTTATTTTTCCTTTTTATTTAAGATACATAGTTAATTAATTATGTAAATTTTCATAAGTAATTTGTTGCTGTGTAATCAGAAAGTTTAAATTGTAGTCTGCAATTCATTTTTTACTTTTGTAGACTGCTTTTTTATATCTGTTTTTTTACCTTTTTACTCTACAATTGATGTTATTTTATGTTCAATTGTTTTTTTAATATGTTTGTAAATTGCAATTAATGTTAAATTATGTTTTGTAGAGTGCAATTGACATTAATTATGTGGACTGCAATAGTGCAATTGTTTTAATTTTGTTACATTATGTTTGTAGAGTGCATTTGATGTTAAATATGTGAAGTGCAATTTTGTTAAATTCTGTTTGTAGGCGAGTATTGGCCGATACCCGTAGGTATGCCTGATATCCAATATTAACGTGTATATCCGATACCCACGGTTTTACCTGGAACCCGACGTGCAATTATCCGACACAAACCCGACAGGTAATGGGCTGGGTATGGGATAAAAAATTTATAATCGGGTATGGATTTGGCATTTCCAATACCCAGCCCGAACCCGGCCCATTGCCATCCCAATGTGAAATTGGAAGTCAACTACTTAAGTCCAAGTTCAGAATAGTCTTATTTCAGAGTTGTTCTCACGATTCTGACCGACAACGAATAATTAAGAGTACAAGATTCATGGATTAAACGTATTAAAGTCAAACACAGTGTTGGAACCTTAAAAACCGTTGCTTTCCTGATAACTATAGGGGCTAGAGTGAAACTTTTTGTAAACTAGGTTTTTGGTCAAGAGTCGCCAGCGACTCTTGAGAATCGCTATGTCGGCTATCAACCGACTCTCGAAGACTCCCTCTATGTTTCCTATAAATAGACGACCAAAAACTTAGTAAATCAACTCTTGAATCAGACGTCGTAATTATAGTCATTTAGAGAATCGGTAGGAGGTTTTGTTTGATTATCTTTGTAATCCAGGTGCTAATTGTAATTGTTTCATTATGGATCTAATTGAATCAATTGGTTTAATGTAACATCCAAACAATAAAAATGAGAAATAAAATAACGGGTTCAAAGCGGGACGAATGGAATGAACGGACAAAGGTACGCGGGTTGGGGTTGGGCCGAGTTGTGGAGGGGAGGCCTCTCCCATAAATATCCCACATGCACACACATTTCTCTCATTTACAACTTCTAGAGAGAGAAAATTGTAGACAGAGAAAGATAACAACTCGAGCTAGATTTGAGATTTTAGCTTATGTTGGGTTTTCGGGTTTTGGGTAAAAAGGTAACGTTTTTACGGATGAAACTTCAAAATAAGATTAGGTCTAGCATCTAGAAGGAAAAACGAACGTTTTGAACATAGAAAATTGGGATCTTGACATGATCAGATTCACATGCAAGAACTTCGGATTCTTGGGGAAGAAGACAGCCCGACAGGCGAACTAAGGATTGGGGCGAACTTATCAAGTTCGCTTGACAAGTTCGCTTGGGGCATGAAGTAAGCGAACTTAGGGGGGGAGAACTTGGTTATGTTCGCCTGGTAAGTTCGCTTGGTCAAGACAAGCGAACTTAGGATAAGTTCGCCTATATGTTCGCCTAGACTATGGGCAATGAACTTAGCCTTAAGTTCGCCTAGATCAGAATGAGTAAAACCGTGTAGTTTAGATTAGGTCTGATGTATGTGTAATTAACCAATTCAGATCGTGTGTGACGCTCGTTGGACCGTTTTTAGGACAGAACGAGACTAGCTTATCAGGTGAGTTCTAGAGCCCTACTTTTAATGTTTTGAACTATGATTTGGGCTGGTGTGCATACTTACACGATAATGATTTATGAAATGATGTTTACGAAAGGAAAGTTGAAATGTGTTGCCAAATGTAGTTTACGAAATGTTTACAAATGAAATGCTATTTAATAAAATGTGCGAATGCTTTAACTGAAAAGAAGTAAAGGTTTTTATGAAAGTAACGAAATAAATGAATCTGCCATGAGTTTCTTTGGGAACTAAGGTATGTATGCATGTATGGGCCTTACCTTTATAGGGGCCTTTGTGGCTGGCCAACGGTTGTACAACTGGGTGGAAAGACGGTCAACCAATGGGGGATTACCGGGATCCCTAATGAGGTGCTATTCTTTACAAGGGAGTAGTACTTAAGGTGTGGTACGAGCTATCCTTTGGGACGCCGTGCTTGAAGGGAATTGACGATTATGAATGGTTAATGTGGGTACGTGTGCTCTATGGAGCACCTTGCTCAAGGTCGGTGCGTGTACTCTATGAAGTACTGTGCTGTAATGAGGAATTGACGGTTACGAAAAGGCGCAGATTCGTTTTATTGTTGACTTATGTTTAATGCTATGTTATTGCATGATTTACGTACGCTTTTATTAAATAAATGAATGAAATGTTTTTTGGCAAATGGTTATGTGAAAGTTTTATGTAAAGCTAGAACTCACCAGCGTAGCTGGATTTTTAGTATGCATATTCAGGTTAAGGCAGGTGGCGAGGATGGACAGTGATGCTTGGCTAGTGATGAAGAGTTATCCGGCTGCTTATGAAGACTGGCATCATGTTACGTTTTGATTTCGTTTGGGTTATGTTTAAACAATGTTTACGCTTACGCATGTTGAACAATGTTATGTTATGTTTTAATAAAGTATTTTCCGCCGCGTTATTTTATATTCAAGTTTAAGAACCGTTTATGAATGAGTAAATCCAACAAGTGAGGCCTCCCGGGTTTGGGGTCTTACAATTTGGTATCTGAGCAATAGTTTGAGAGATTTAGACACTTCCAGTGTCTGAACTTAAACTGTGAATGGGACCGAAAGCGGATGCTAGTACGGGTAACTCGAGCCACAGCATCAGGTATGAAGGTAGATTGTATATTTACTTATATAGTATGCCTTAGAAGTGTTAGGTTATGACTTGTGTTATAATGGAATCACAAAGGTGGTCAAATGGAAATTGAGAGGTAGTGTAATGATTAATTGAAGATGGCCAGTGTATATTAACATCTTACAATACTTGTTGAATTCTATTTGTTAACTAGCGTGATAACGTTGGATTCCTTGTATTATAGAACAAAATGGCAAGGAGAAGAAGCGGAAGGAGTGGTGGGGGCCGTACTGGAGGCCGAAATGGTGGGTGTGGCAGGACCCTGCGCTCCAAGAGTATAGTGAAGAAGGAAGTGTCCACACTGAACTGGCGGTTAGTGTCCATGGAACTGAGCAGACACTGGTTGAAGAACAACCTTTCACTTTTGAACCAGAAGTGAGAGCAGCTCTAGCACGTGAATTCACAGAGTTGATGAAGACTTCTCTGCCAGGTCTATTGGCATAAGCGTTGAAGAAAGCTAATGGGGAAGGTAGGTCTAACATGGCAACTGGTGCCCAGAACAACGAGACTGAAAATGCACCGCCTGCTCGTGGATGCGACTATAAGTCCTTTAAGGCATGTGACCCGCCGGTCCTGACTGGAAAGAAAGACGCGGTAGCTACGTTTGACTTGATAATCCGTATGGAAGCCTCCATTCATCTCAACGAATGCTTGGCGGATCAAGTGGTGAAATTTGTTGCTAACTCCTTAAGAGAAGAAGCGTCCCATTGGTAGGAGGGAGTGCGACAAGCTAAGGGAGATACGGCTGTTGACTCTATGTTATGGAATGATTTAAAGGCGCTAGTTACCAAGAATTTTTGCCCAAGGAACGAAATTGAGAATTTGGAGAGAGAATTTCTGAATTTAAAGGCTGGTAACATGACTCACCGTCAATACACCACCCGGTACAATGAGTTGGCACGTCTGGTGCCACATCTGATCACTACCGAAGAGAGAAAGATTGCTTGTTATATCCAGGGACTGCCAGATAAGGTCCGCACCTTTATCAAAGCAAACACTCCTACAACCTTCGATTCGGTGGTGGAACTCAGTGGTGTGGTGTATGATGATCTGGCATTAAACGATGCCGCCATTGAGGAACCAAAGAATAAACCGAGCTTCTCAAACAAGCGAGCTGGTGGAAAAATGTTTGGGGCTCGTGATAAGAGGGCTCGGGTGGATGAGCCGATCATTTGTAATAAATGTGGAAAGGAGCATGCAGGTGAATGTAGACTGGGATCTAACTTGTGCTTTAAGTGTGGCAAGACCGGGCACTACTCCCGTGAGTGCCCACAACACTTCAAATGCTATAACTGTGGGGATGCCGGTCATCTGAGTAGGGAATGCCCGAAACTGAAAATGGGAGAAACTGGGAAAGAGAAGAGTACCGAGAAGAAAGATGAGAGGCCCCGGGCAAAGACTCGAGCGTACGCACTGACACAGGACCAAGCCAGGGTAGACCCCGACGTAGTGTCAGGTACGTTCATCCTTGACCATACTTATGTTTCCGTAATTTTTTATTCGGGTGCCAGTAAAAGTTTTATATCAACTACTCTCTGTAAACGGGAAAAATGCACAGTTAGTAAGATAAAAAGAGCCTTTAGTGTAGAGACCGCTGAGGGTAGAACTGCGAGAGTGACCGAGGTAGTTGTCAACTCCGCGATAAAGATAGAGGGCCATAGGTTTCCTGTCAGACTGTTTGTTATGGTTTTGGGTGGTTTTGATGTAGTGTTGAGTATGGATTGGCTAACTGCCAATGAAGCACAAATTATATGCAAACGAAAGATAATCCGACTCAAGGCTCCTGATGGTAGTGAAGTCGAAGTCTTTGGGGATCGCTACGCCTCGATGCCTAGCGTCATCTCAATGATTAAGGCAGCAGATTACCTGAGACGCGGATGCGAGGCTTATCTGGTGTACGTAATTGATAAATGTAAGGAAGTGAAAGAACTGGATGATGTACCCGCGGTACACGAGTAACCAGAGGTGTTTCTAGAGGATTTGCATGGAATACCACCCGACAGAGAGATCGAGTTCCGAATCGACTTGGTACCAGATGCCCAGCCCGTGGCTAAGGCTCCATATCGACTAGCACCAGTGGAGATGAAAGAATTTACGACCCAATTAGACGAATTACGTGATAAGGGATTTATACAACCAAGCATCTCGCCTTGGGGTGCTCAGGTGCTGTTTGTAAAGAAAAAGAATGGTTCCATGAGAATGTGTATCGACTACAGAGAGTTGAACAAGCGAACCGTGAAGAACAAGTTCCCTCTACCAAGGATGGACGACTTGTTCGATCAATTACAGGGCGCAAGTTGGTTCTCGAAGATCGACCTTCGATCCGGATACCATCAGCTGAAGGTAAGGGAAGAAGACTTACCAAAAACCGTGTTTCGTACGCGTTATGGACATTTTGAGTTCGACGTGATGTCCTTCGGATTGACGAATGCCCCAGCAGCATTCACGGATTTGATGAATAGGGTCTGTCGACATGTTGGATCGATTGGTAATTGTGTTCATCGATGATATCCTTATCTACTCCAAGAATGAAGCTGATCACGCATGTCACTTAAAAGAAGTATTGGAAGCTTTGAAAAAGTAGAAACTGTATGCTAAGTTCTCCAAATGCGCGTTCTGGCTTAGGGAGGTCCAATTCCTAGGTCACGTCATTAACCCGAACGGCATTATGGTTGACCTAGCAGAGATAACGACGGTAAGATATTGGAATATTCCTAAGACGCCAACAGAAGTCCATAGTTTCTTAGGATTGGCAGGCTACTATCGGAGATTTATTAAAGATTTCTCGAAAATAGCTTCGTCATTGACCAAGTTGACACGGAAGGAGGTAAAGTATGAATGTGGTTCGACTAAGGAAGAAGCATTTAAGAAACTGAAGGAGAAGTTGACCCAAGCTCCAGTCTTGGCCCTTCTCGAGGACAATGAAGACTTGGTTGTATACTCTGACGCTTCGGGTCAGGGATTGGGGTGCGTGCTTATGCACGCGGGAGAGTGATCGCCTACGCATCACGGCAGTTGAAAGTTCACGAAGTCAATTATCCGACTCACGAATTGGAACTTGCTGCCGTTGTGTTTGCATTGAAGATCTAGAGGCACTACCTTCACGGAGTGAAGTTTACCATTTACTCTGACCACAAAAGTTTGAAGTAATTCTTTGAACAAAAGGACTGAACATGAGGCAGAGCCGATGGTTAGAACTTTTGAAAGACTACGATTGTGAAATCGTATACCATCCTGGAAAGGCGAATGCGGTGGCTGGCGCTCTAATCCAAAAGGATGTGCCTACTCCTATTAGAGTAAAAGCTTGCCAATTGGTGGTGACACCGGATATGATGAGGGAAATCGAGAAGGCTCAGGATAAGGCATTTAAGGAAGAAAATATAAAGAAAGAGAGGATGGTGGGACAACTGGACAAGTTGGAATATAACACCCTTGGTGTGAGGACACATTTTGGTCGGATGTGGATACCTATGGGCGGCGAGCTTAGAACCAAAATCCTGAATGATGCTTATAAGTCTCGTTACTCTATCCATCCAGGTACCAACAAAATGTACCAAGACCTGAAGAAGGACTACTGGTGGCCTGGAATGAAATATGATGTGACAAAGTATGTAAGCAAGTTCTTGATTTGCTCACAAGTAAAAGCCGAACACCAGAAACCGTATGGGAAGATTCAACCACTTGAGATACCGGAATGGAAGTGGGAACACATTACCATGGACTTCATAACCAAGCTACCTCGCACAGCTAAAGGACATGATACCATTTGGGTGATTGTGGACCGGTTGATGAAGAGTGCTCATTTCCTACCTATCCGCTAGACGTTCTCGTAAGAAAGGTTAGCAGAGGCATTTATTAATGAAGTAGTAGCACGGCATGGGATGCCTTTAACGATTGTATCTGACCGGGACACACGATTCACATCGAGGTTCTGGAAAATATTTCACGAGGCGATGGGCACGAGTATTAATATTAGTACGGCATACCACCCGAAAATGGATGGTCAGTCTGAAAGGACTATTCAGACGCTTGAGGATATGCTCTATGCTTGCATTATCGACTTTGGTGGCAGTTGGGACAGTCATCTGTCGTTAGCCGAATTCTCCTACAACAACAGTCATCACACGACGATAGGCATGCCACCCTACAAAATGTTATATGGGAGAAAATGTAGGACCCCGGTTTGCTGGGTTGAGATTGGACAAAAGGAATTAGGAAGTCTTGAAGTCGTACGAGAAACATCGGAAAGGTTTGATCAAATCAAAGAAAGAATGAAGGCTGCTCAAGATCGTCAAAAATCCTACGCGGATAAACGACGAAGGCCTATTGAGTTTAACGTTGGGGATCGCGTAATGTTGAAGGTATCGCCCTGGAAGTGGATAATACGATTCAGGAATAGAGGAAAGTTAAGTCCGAGGTTTGTCGGACCATTCAGAATAGCGGCACGGGTTGGTGAAGTCGCTTATCGGTTGGAGTTGCCTGATGAGTTAAGTGGGATCCATCCTACCTTCCATGTGTCACACTTACGAAAGTGTTTGGCGGATGAATCGGCTCACGTACCACTTACTGACATCGAGGTCGACAACAGCCTTAACTACATTGAAGAACCCGTGGCTATCTTAGACATGAAGGAGAAACGTTTACGCAACAAAGGGATCCAATTGGTTAAAGTCTAATGTAAGCACCGGAAGGGATCGGAGGCTACATGGGTAACGGAGACGGAAATGAGGGAGTCGTACCCTAATCTATTTGACCTATGATAGGTTTCGGGGACGAAACCTATTGTAAGAGGGGTAGACTTGTAACATCCCAATAATAAAAATGAGAAATAAAATAATGTGTTCAAAGCGGGACGAATGGAATGAACGGACAAAGGTACGCGAGCTGGGGTTGGGCCGAGTTGGTCGCGAGGAGGGCTTGGGGAGGGGAGGCCTCTCCCATAAATACCCCACATGCACACACATTACTCTCATTTGCAACTTCTAGAGAGAGAAAACCGTAAGGAGAGAAAGTGTCGGAATCGCTCAAGATCGTACCAGCTCATGTCTCCAGCGCTCGGGAAGATAACCTCCGAATCAGAAGCTCGATACAGGTAACAACTCGAGCTAGATTTGAGATTTTAGCTTATGTTGGGTTTTCGGGTTTTGGGTAAAAAGGTAACATTTTTACGAATGAAACTTGAAAATAAGCTTAGGTGTAGCATCTAGAAGGAAAAACGAACGTTTTGAACATAGAAAGTTGGGATCTTGCCATGATCAGATTTGCATGCAAGAACTTCGGATTCTTGGGGAAGAAGACAGCCCGACAGGCGAACTTATCAAGTTCGCTTGACAAGTTCACTTGGGGCATGAAGTAAGCGAACTTAGGGGGCGAACCTGGTTATGTTCGCCTGGTAAGTTCGCTTGGTCAAGTTAAGCGAACTTAGGATAAGTTCGCCTAGACTATGGGCAGCGAACTTAGCCTTAACTTCGCCGAGATCAGAATGAGTAAAAGCGTGTAGTTTAGATTAGGTGTGATGTATGTGTAATTAACCAATTCAGATCGTGTGTGACGCTCATTGGACCGTTGTTAGGACAGAACGAGACTAGCTTATCAGGTGACTTCTAGAGCCCTACTTTTAATGTTTTGAACTATGTTTTGGGCTGGTGTGCATACTTACACGATAATGATTTTTGAAATGATGTTTATGAAAGGAATGTTGAAATGTGTTTGTGAAATGTGTTGCCAAATGTAGTTTATGAAATGTTTACAAATGAAATGCTATTTAATAAAACGTGCGAATACTTTAACTGAAAAGAAGTAAAGGTTTTTATTAAAGTCATGAAATAAATGAATCTACCATGAGTTCCTTCGGGAACTAAGGTATGTATGCATGTATGGGCCTTACCTTTATTGGGGCCTTTGTGGCTGGCCAACAGTTGTACAACTGGTTGGAAAGGGGTGATGACGGTCACCAATGGGGGATTACCGGGATCCCTAATGAGGTGCTATTCTTTGGGAGGAAGTAGTACTTAAGGTGTGGTACGAGCTATCCTTTGGGACGCTGTGCTTGAAGGGAATTAACGGTTATGAATGGTTAATATGGGTACATGTGCTCTATGGAGCATCTTGCTCAAGGTCGGTGCGTGTACTCTATGAAGTACCGTGCTGTAATGAGGAATTGACGGTTACGAAAAGGCGCAGATTCGGTTTATTGTTGACTTATGTTTAATGCTATGTTATTGCATGATTTACGTATGCTTTTATTAAATAAATGAATGAAATATTTTTGGCAAATGGTTATGTGAAAGTTTTATGTAAAGCTAGAACGCACCAGCGTGGCTGACTTCTTAGTATGCACATTCAGGTTAAGGCAGGTGGCGAGGATGGACAGTGATGCTTGGCTAGCGATGAAGAGTTACCCGGCTGCTAGACTGGCATCATGTTATGTTTTGTTTTCGTTTGGGTTATGTTTAAACAATGTTTACGCTTCTGTATGTTGAACAATGTTATGTTATGTTTTAATGAAGTATTTTCTGCTGCGTTATTTTGATATTCAATTTTAAGAACCGTTTTGAATGAGTAAATCCAACAAGTGAGGCCCTCCCGGGTTTGGGGCCTTACATTTATGTTCTTGTTTGTGTTGCTATTTTCATCAACAATCAACTTCTCTATAGTTGATTTGTTGATTGTTTTCTGACTAGAATCATTCTAACATAGGGACCTTATCATCAGGACCTACAATTTGGTATCAGAGCCTTCTGTTCTATTAATCTTAGTGATTTTTTGGGGTTTTTGTTAAAATATGAATTTCTTTGATTTCTTGTTTGATTTGTAAGTTCAGAAATTGATATTGAAATTCACTCAGAAACTTGTCTCTGAAGAGTTTGACATATCAAGTTGTCATTTTGGTTTAGATATGAGCACTCAGTGATTGATTTAGTGTTATTTTCTGAAAAAGAGTATGTTGATTTTCTTAAGCCGATTTTCCAGGGTCTACTCTCTTGCTTGAGTGTATGTTGTGTTTGTTGATCGATTGTTCCAGCTGATTGTCACTTGTGTTGGCCGATTGCCCGGGCCTACTGTTAGCTATTTTCTCCGACTCTCTTATAGTAAACGCAAGTTTACAACTCACTAGTGTTAGGTGCCGACTCTTCTGAGCTGACACTCTGAGTGAGATTGTTCTCGATCACCTAGTGGTGGTGCCGATTGTCTTTTTTCTCTAGCCAAATGTCTTACTTGATCCGAGTCGTCTCTCTGTTTTTCTGATTCTTTGTGTTTGTTTAAGTCTGTTTCTTTCTAGATGGTTGTTACATTCATTACCAAAGCTGATTTGGAGACCGACTCCATGTCTAGACCTCCCAAGCTTCTATCCACCGATGATTCCCTAACTGGAAGAACCACATGAAGGCGTACTTTTACGTAACTGACTTCGGTCAGTAGATCTCTACCACCAATGTTCCACACTAATGAACACCGGAGAGGACGGTGTTGAAGCTCAAACGGATCCCGCAACATATACTGAGAATGACAAACTTCTAATCGTAAGGGATTACAAAGCCTTCTGTGCCATTAACATGGCTCTTTCAACTGATATGTTTTTATATATTTAAAAGTTTCCTACACATGTGTAGCTTATGTTTAGGTTTTTTTACCTACACATAACCGTGCAGGTAAAAAAACCTAAACATGCATTACACATTTATAGTTATGTATATAAACGAAATTTGTTAATATTTTTTTGTTTGAATTTCCTGAAAAACAAATAAACATTACATTTATATAATTTTCTTATATTTTAAATCTTTTTAAAAATGAAAAAATTATATAATTTTCTTATATTTTAAAACTTTTTAAAAATGAAAAAAATGAATGATTCATTTTGTTCTGCGTGTTCTCGCAATATTTAGTGTTCTGGATTGAGCACTCCCCTATATAGGGGGAGGTTCAAATAAGAAATGGCTTTTTATCTCATTCCAGTGGCGTTGGAACCGTAATCATCGAACTCTACCATCTTAGTTTTTAGGGTTTAGATTTTAGAGCTGAATTTTTGGTTTTAGCCTTAGGGTTTAAGTTTTAAGGTTTAGATTTTGTTTTAGGGGGTGGGGGTAGGGGGTTTAGGTTTTTCGGAGTCCGGGTGGAGGGGGTTTAGGTTTTTGGGGGGCGGGTTAGGGTTCGATGAGACGGTTTCAACGCTGTGGAAATAGCTAATCGGAGTTCGCTTGACCCATTTCTTAGCGAAAACCACTTCTTAGTGGAACTTTCCCATATATACATATATATAGGGAATGGATCATTTGAGAACTCTTAAATACTTTGAGAACTCGTCAAAAAATCAATCAAAACCATTTTTTTACTACTTTTATTATTAAAATACAACATCAAAAAATGAATTTATGTATGTAAATTTACATGTATTCGTATATTAAAAAAAAATCTACACATGGGTAAGTTTACCACTTACACATGTGTAAGTAACCATTTACACATTTATTTAATTTTTTTAAGAATAATTTAGAAAGAAGAGATAAATTAATTGGAGATATAAATCATTTTTTATGTTGTATTTTAATAATAAAGGTAGTGAAAACAAAGAAAAATAGTTTTAATTGATTTTTTGACGTGTTCTCAAGTATTTTTGAGTTCTCATTTGATGCTAACCCTATATATATATATATATATATAGAGGAGAGATATTCTAGTAATAAAAAAAACTGTGAGAAGTGTAAATATTTTTTTTTAAAACCGCACCACCACCCCCTAAAGCCTAAAACCCTCATCCCACCGCCACCGCCACCCCACCCCACCCAAAAACCCTAAAAAGCCAAAAAAATGGTCTAAAAACACTACCACCACCCCCCAAAATCCTAAACCCCCAACCCATCCCCCAAACACCTAACCCCCACCCCACCCCCAAAAACTTAAAACCCCCACCCCGCACCCCCATAAGCCTAAATCCTTAAATCTAAACCTTAAGACTAAACCCTAAGACAAAAATTAAACCCTAAAATCTAAACCATAAAACCTAAACCCTACAAGCTAAGATCGTAGAGTTCGACGAGACGGTTTCAACGCCTCCAAAATGAGTAAAATGACAGTTTTAGGTCTTCCTAATGGATCCCTATACTATATAATAGAGATTAGAATGATAGGAATGTAATTTACTTTAAAAATTAAGACACTTTGTACATTTTTTATTGCATAATGTACACATTAAAAAAGTCTCAAATATGTACGATTACATTTTAACCCATATTTATAATTAAATCTTATTAATTATCGTTTAACCCATTCCATTAAAGCTTAGGTAAAAAATATTAGGTGGGTAAATATGTCTTTTTACCACCTTTTTTATCCTTCTTTACTCATCATCTAATAAATTTAAAAAACTTTGAAAAAGATAATATAAATAAGTATATAATTTTTTAATATCAATATTAATTATCAACATTCAAGATAACTTCAATTAATATCAACATAACTGATAATTCGAAAAATGAAATTTTTGCTTCTTTTGAAGCGAATTTCTTTTTAATATATCAAAACAATATTTTAGTCCCATTTTAAAAAACGTTATCTATACTACTATATAATACACATTGAAATAATATTATTGTAATTTATCTAAATTTTTAAAACACCTAACACAAATTATTGTTTATAGGGTAAACTTACCAATGCAGTGACAACATGCAGAGGAAGAGAGGCTGCATAAGGTTTGTTTCAAAATTTGGATTGTATTTTATAATGGTATTTCTAATCTTTAATTATTGATTTTAATTTGCTCAATTATGAAACTTTTATCTGAAATGTATGTAGATTCAATATAAATCGTTTTCTTGAAGCGTAGGTGGTGTACAATGCAAATAAGTTTGTGAAATTGGTGGATCTGAAAAAGGATTTGCATAATCGGCTTATTTACTACACCAATTAGTACAAGGGGAAACCTAAGAAAAGGCCAACCACGAAGGTTTGTGGCTAAACATTCTCTAATTTTACATTTTTAGTCTCTTTATAGCTTTTGAAGTTTATAATTTCATGTTGAGTTATCTAAATAGACATGTTTTTGGGGTCTTTGGTGAAAGAAGGGAGTGTGCATCATTTGTTCATAGATTTTTTTGCATCATAATTTGATTGTCAAGTATGTCCAGGAGACATTTCAATCCATGCACTCAAAAATGAATCTATCTGGGTTAATTACTTAATTTTATATTTAATGTGTCAAATAAAATAATTACTCGAAAAATAATGGGTCAATTGGATTGAACATGTCGAAAGTTGCCGAAAGTGTATTAAATCGTGTAACATTTGTAATCATATATATTAAATTTAGAAAAGACAACCCATACAACCCGCATAATTTTGTCACAAATAACTGTCTTTACATCAGTAATTTTGTAACGAACACAACCCTACCAAATTCAGCCATATTGAAAACTGATACGTTGTGACCTGTTACCCAACGTGTTTGATCCATTCATTTGTCACATTTTTAACTGATTTTAGGTATTTTACATCTATTAGTTTTGTGAGTAAGGGAGTTGTTGAACGAGAACAGGTGATTGTTGAGCTCAAAGTTGTGGTCCCTGCATTTGTTTCATACACATCATGATGTGGTGCAACTGTTTGTAGGTTGCTCTAAATTTCTTTGATGTCGGAAACTCATCAACGACTTCTACTGTATCATGATGAAACTCTGTATGTCTTCAATCGTCAAACCTCAGATGAGGTAATCAATGTGGTTATAGGTTTCAGTATGAAGATGGTAGCAGAACATAGGCTCATTATGTCAAAGATTTGTTTTTTTTACACAATTGTGGGTCTTCCATGGTTGCTAACCGGAGGTAATATTCTGTAACCAGGGTTAATGTACAACTATGGTTTTGATCGGAGCCTTACACATTAAAAGTAAGGAGGCCCCAAAATGGGACATACATGAATCATTGGGTGGTGGCCCGTAATGAGGACATGTTGCTAATTGTTGAATTGTGATTTTTAGTTGTCTTTTGTTTAAGCGTTTTTAGTGCTAAACTCGGTGTAGTACACGGGTCTATAACCTATATATTGATAATGAATATTTTTAGTTATATATACTAGATTTTGCATGTTCCATTGATTAAGATCAAGTTGTTTACCTTTTTAGATTATAGAAAGTTGCACGTTTGTCCAAATCGATCTTATGTCTTTCAGGTACAACAATTTCGGTATTCAAATAGTTTATCTTCTTTGATTTCATGTATATATAAATTTCGGTTAAAATGAAGTAGGTCTTTTTTAAGTCAAACATTTTTCTAAATTCATTTATAAATTTTTTATAGATTCACTTTAAAGAACTATATCGTTTTTTATTATTCAATCCCGTGTAGTACACGGGTCTCTAACCTAGTATAATATATAAGTATATATATTGTTGCTCTTTTCTTCTCTTGAATCTGCGATCACCCTTGCCGTCTTGAGTGTGTCTTTGACTACATATGGCCTAAAGCACATACAAAAAGAAAAGAGTTATCCATGGATATGGTTTTCTATTGATAAACATGATTCAAACGTATATAAGGCCTTTGGAATCATAACATCCATTATTGCTCGTGGGTACGCAAGTAATGCAACTTTCTCTAACTTAGCAAAAAGTAATAGCATAAATTATGGTGATTTGAATTTGATTGACCCTTTGGCTTGGTGGTCAAACGTGTTGGAAATTTTTTGTGAAAATATGTTTTTCACATATTTTGGACTTAAATTATTATTTATATTTGCTACAATACAATTATTATTTATTACATTTGTATTCTATTACGTGATAGGATCATAGAGAACTGAATCGTGTAAAAAAAGAGCTAAGATGAATGCGATATCGATGCTCAAAGTTTTTTGTATGAAATGTTGAGACATTGGAAATTAAACATGTCTTAGGAATTGAGTTTGTCCCACATCAGAGGAATGAGAAACAATTGCTTAAGTATGAAGGTTTATACAAGAGTATTCTTGTATACCAAGACACATAGTGGCTGTAGCAAGGGTGCGAAGCACCCGACGCGCCCGCGCCTAGGCACGGGACCGGGACCAGGACCGAGGAGCGATGTGCGTAATGTGGCGTTTTGATAGCGCACTTTGCACTTCGCATTGTCACGAGCCACCTTAGTATTTTTGATTGGTGGCTCGCGGGTTCGGGTCTGGTTCAAGCTCTTTCAGTTGCGAGAGTCTATTCGAGTTCCATCAGTTGCATAAATGACATCCACAATTGCAGCAGCCTCATCCAGTATTCTAGGGTCCACTTCCATGGGACCATTGGTTGGTACCCAAGCAGCCCAGACCATAGCCAATTATGCTGAAAAACTAGAAAAGTCTTCTGGTTTGAACTTCAAAAGGTAGCAGCAAAAGATGCTCTTTTACTTGATCACCGTAAACCTTGCGAGGTTTTTGACTGAGTCTTCCCCTCAACTTGCTGTTGATGCTGATGCTCAAGTTGTTACAGCATTAGATGCAAAGAAGCACTCTGAGTACTTGTGCCGCAACTATGTGTTGAATGACCTTCAAGAAGCACTGTATAATGTATACTGCAAGATAACATCAAAAGAATTATGGGATTCATTGGAACGCAATTATAAAACTAAAGATGTCGGGACTAAGAAATTTGTAGCGGCTACGTTTTTGGACTATAAAATGGTTGACACTAAAACTTGTAGGATCGGTGTTTTATAAGATGGTTCTGTTTAGTTGAGATTGGTGGAAACAATCACATCTATGTAATGCAAACAAGAAACAATGATAATACTGATAAATGCAAGTTGTATTAATCTTCAAAGTTTACAAGTTACAGAGAAAACTCTAGCCAAGCATGCTTGAACTATGAAAAGATACAATACATATAAAGGAACATAGAATCAAGACAGACCCTTGATTCTAAGGATCATATCAAACACAAGTCGTTGATCTTTAACAGTTACAAGTTACACTACAATTGGTAGACAACTAAAAGACAAACTGCAGCAAACAGTAAGAATCAGGTCAAAAGTCTTCGTAGGAATCTTTGAAATAGACTTTAGAAGTAATAGCTTTGTCTTTAATCATATGCACTAATAACATTCCTTTTGCTGATAGATGTGTCAGGGTTGCAGCAAAAGGTGTCAGTAGCAAAGTCAAAGCTGCTGATGATTTGCCTATCAGCAGCAACTTTGGATTTCAGCAGATAAGGCTATCCGCAACATAGTTGTTCATCAGCAATAAGACTTAAGTATCCGTAGCATAAACCTTATCCGCAGCAACTTTGTAAGTCAGCAAAATTGTTGAGTCCACAGCATATGTACTTAGAGAATTTTGTAGCCATAAGTCTTTATCTCTACAAACTCCCCCTAGACTGATGCTACCAAAACTCTCTTACTGCCTTTGTTCCTGAAGTTTTGCATATGCAGTACTATCCTTGCAGTCTCATAACCTCTTGGATCCTTGCTGGGATTGTCAAACGGAATTTCAGACAAAGATTTGATGTCCCTTCTTGGCATGCTAAAGATCATCTTGTTTCCTTCGACATCAACCAGTGTGTACTCATCTTTGTTAGCATTGTAGGACCAATTGACAAGAGGAAAGTGGGATTGGAGAGGTTGTGCATCAATGACAACATATTTGCTAGGATTGAAGCGATGTTTGATCACTAGCATAAGATGCCTCCCACTTTCATTGTTATGCTCATGAGCTTTACCCAGCTTTAGAAGTTTCCTTAAGTCAAAGTCTGGAAGCTGCATCACCTCATCAACAGACTTGTAGACTGATCTCTTCATCTATGCCTTTCCTCTAAACACTTCAATCCATTGATCTGAGTCACTGTAAATCCATTGCAAAATCTCTCTTGAATCTTCAGATGTGGTAGGAGGTTTATATTTCTTTTTATGATGTTGTTGATGAGAGGGAGCTGGGTGAGAGGATTTGGACTCTTTAGGAGGGGAGGAGTGTGATCTTGGAGGGTGGGAGGGAATTTGTTGGACAGAAGGAAGAGAGGTTGAGGAAGCAGTGTTGGGTTTTCTTACTTTTGTAGATATTCCTACCCTTCTTTTAGAACTTGTCTTCTTCAATCTCTCTTCTTCTTCTTCTTCCCTTTTCACCTTTCTGTAGAGGGCTTGCAGGTTCATGAAGTTCATGGGACCCAGCCTTTTTCCACTCTCACCTTTTGCCTTCAAGAAGTCCATCATGACCTTCCTTTCTTCATGAGTTCTTTTATTAAAGGCAATGGCTTTCCTAGATCTCTGCCTGGATTTTTCTTCTTCTTCAACCCTTTTTCTTCTTGGCCTGTTCTCCTGATTGACCCATAATGGCCCCGTAGATTTCTTTATTTGATAATTTCTCAAGGTAGTTTGCATCCTCACTTTGAGAAATCAAAACTGCCATCCACTCCTCCCTCATTTCTTTAGCCAATTCAAAGTCAGTAATTCTGAACTTGGCTTCTTCTGCTCTATTTCTTTCCCTTTCTTCATCTTCTTTATTCAGCTGTTCCTACAGCTTAAGAGCTAGAGCTTCATCTTCTTGTATTTGTGAAGCTGCAGGAACTGGAAATTTTGTTCTATCTAGTTGCCTTGCATGCAATTGGATCTGTTGTTCTCTGAAGAGCCTGACAACTTTTCTTTCTTGTGCTTTGTTAAGCTCAGCCATCTCTTCTTCTTCTCTTTCCCTTCTTCTTCTTTCCAATTCTCTATTTTCTTATCCTATCTTTTTCTCTTCCTCTTCAGTCATGATTCCCTTCCTTTTATCTTTATTGGATGCCTCTGCTTTAGCTTCATAGATCACAATAGTAGATGTGGGAGTTGCTATTGAGACCTCAGCATTAGCTTCATTGGCAATTTGAGGAGTGGATAAAGGAGGAACAACATCTTCTTCACCTTCACCTACCGCTGATTTCCATTATGTCATAACCTTCAGCCTTTGTGTTCTTCTAGGTTCTATTTCGGCATTCAGAATGACAGTTGGAGAAGAAGGAAGGGACAGGTATGAATCAGAATCATCCATAGCAATCCATCCCTCATTCGTAAGAAATTCTTTGACAATACTGATCATTTACTGACTTCTTTTTGAATTGATGTTGTAAATGTGTGTTCTCAGCTCAAAACTTTGTACAGGAAGTCAGGATTGAGTAGAAGAATTTCTTGGACATTGTTTATTATGAATGATGATCCATTGCATAGGAGAAATTTAAGACTAGTAGGCTCAGTATCTGACCACCCATAAACTTCCAATCCTCTGACCAATTCATTGTATATATATTTCCTTAGGCATAGAACTTGATCATTGGTTAGAGCCCTGCTTCTTATCATCCCCATCATGTTACTTTGTCTGTCTTCAGCTGACCTTGAGGACTCTAGTTCTTCATCCTCAAGGATGGGATAAGCCACCTTCTTTAAGGTACCACTCAAACCAAGGCAAGTTATCTTCAATGAGATCATAGAATCTATCAATTACAAGTTTGGTAGAGAGGTCTGTGGAAGTATTAATGCATTGTTCTGTATACAGGGCTAAGATATCAAAATCACTTGGGTTATCCCAATTGAGTTCTTGAACTCCAACAAATTCCCAGCCAATCCAGAATCTTTAATATAGATCATCATATCCCCATACTAGAATGGAGTCAAACTCCAAGGTATTTGTTGTTAAGGAGTGTTGAGGGGATATGGCCTGCCTTTAGATACTTATAGTAGATTCAAGTATCCGGACTGTAGTCTTTTCCTCTTCAGTTTCAATCTCCAACTCCTCGGGGAATGCTATCTACAGCCATGGAAACTAACTTCGAATCATCATATATCTCTTCCTCTTCATCTCTTGATTCTGGCAAATCATGAACTTAAACAAAATCAAGTTGAAAGAGTGATCTTTAGAAAGCTTCCTATTCTTATATCCAAGCTTCAAGACTGTCATTGTCATCTTCTTCTGTCATTTTCTCCCCTTTTTTGGTTGCATAAATGCATATAGAAGGGTCTATTTGAGTGCCTACTGATACAAGAATAGGATGAGTTAATGTTGGGCATTGATGGGTTTCATGCACAGAGACTTGGTGTCTTAGTTTTGACACTTCCTCCTCTAGCATAGCCACCCTAGCCGTAAATTCCAGATTTTAAAGTTTCAAACTGTCTGCATCTACAGATGTGGAATCTTGGAACTAGATGGGGCCTAGCCTCTACATCCCAACCACCCTGGTTTTCTTGTCGCCTGGGATTACTCTCAGTGAAAAATGTTTCAAAAGAAACATTTTCACTTTGAGTTACCATGGTTGGGGACTTAGTGATGTTATCACTTTCCTCCTGGTAAATTGATGGACCAGAAGTAGTGATAGCCCCTTCCATATTCACTCTATTAGTACTCCCGGAGTGAAACTTATGGGTGATGAACTTGGGATAGGTACATTAGCAGCCAGAGAATGTACCTCCAAGACAGTGGCAGCTGGAGAAGGTACATCACCTTGACTAGGAGCTTATGTACTTAAGTTCATAAGAGAAATAAAATGTATGGGCTCAATGGTGTGTTCTATGGACCCGGGATGTGATCCTGATCCTAATAGGGAACCACCCAAGGAAGTTTCCCTAGTAATGTGGCTATCCCTTTTGATATTCTCACCAGAATATTGTGATTCTGTATGAGGTCTTTTAGGTTGGGATTGGGCCTTTGAGACAAGAATAGAAGGATTCTTCTTGCTCTTCTTCCTTTTTCTGGTATAACTTGCCTCAACTAGAGCCCTTTGTGCCAATTGGGCTTGAATAATAGGGGTGATTATTTGTTGTACCTGTGCAACCTTAATAGGTTGCACAGGGGTTCGCTCAAGGGAAGCAGATGTATGTTCAGGTGGTGAAGTGGAGGGTATGGGATCAGTATCAGCTGGGACTGCTGAACTGTCATCCTGGGTACTTTGTATGTTCATCATTATTGATAACAATTGAACATTGACCCCTGAGAACTTTTCTGAAACAGTTCTCATACTTTTAAAAATGTTATTTTTATGCCCCCTATCATTTAGATTCTTGCATTTTTGAAAGATCTTTTATTTCATTGTTAAAAACTTCCTGCAAGAATCTAGGGTACATATAAAAGGCTTGTTTTGCTCCTTCTTGAAGATTGTATTTCAACCCTTCAAAGATCAAGTGAGAGAAGTTGAAACCTTGCCCAGTTACCATACCATGAACATCAGAGGCCAGTGCAAAGTTCAGTTGATTCCATCCACTCCTATTTTGAGATATACATTAGAGAAGAGTGTGGCACAAAAAATTCCAGGGAGGACCCATCAGAGCCTTTTCGATTGTGTACTCCTATTGATTTCCATTGTACCCTATGGATACAAAGGTCCTCATGTAATCATTATTGGTGTACGAGTTGGAGGCACCCTCGTCTTGAAGCTTGAGATGTTTTCTAAGTGTAGCTTCGGTTATGATGATGTCTTTGCCAACTACCTTGGCCTTGATTTGGGGAGTCCCCTGTTCGGTGGAGAAGACGGCAGAGTTCCAGAAATCTTCCATGTGAGATATGTATATTGTTGGATTGACGGTCAGAGCAAAGTATATTTTTGATCGACACATGAAATCGAGCATTTCGTCAAACCGTTCTGATTTCTTTCCTTTAACTAGATATGCTGTTAGATTGTGGTATGTTGAGAACTTGTCGTTCGGGATATTGATGTCATCATTCGCCATGGTGGTAAGGTTTAGAGGGAAAGATGTAGCTTTTGAAAGTTGGTTAAGTGTGGGGAAGCTTTGAATGCTTGTGTGAGAGGGAGAAAAGATGAAAGTTAGGTCAAAATTGAATGTGAAGAGGTGGAGGAGGGAATTTGATTTTGTTGTAACGGCAAGAGTGGGAGATGAGAAATGCTTGCTTGTACTATACAAGCCTTTTACTTTTCATTGTCTTCCAGCTGTAACACACTGTAGCAGTCATGGTAAAGACTGAAAGTAGTTTTTACAGTCGGTAAATGTTAATTTGGACTCATTTTTACCCATCTACAGCAAACTTGGTTGCTGCGGATGGTTAAGTCTATCAGCAGCAAAACTTGGTCGCTGCTGATTGATATAATGGTCCGCAGAAAAGATGTTGTTGCTGATTGCCTTAAAGCTATCTGCATCAAACTTGTTCCTGCTGATAACCTAAGGCAGTCAGTGGCAAATTCTTTGCTGCTGATGACTAAAGCTATCAGCAGCAAAAATGTTTGCTGCTGATCATTAATTTTTTTAGAAGACTTTATTTACAACAAAAGAAAGACAAACACATTTATTATTAAAGATTTTAGAGAAAGATTTTAATCAAAGTTAATCATGCCAGTGGATTCAACTAAATATCTAAATCTAGCTTCATCAAAGGCTTTTGTGAATAAGTCAGCATACTGCTCATTGGTATGAAATTTGGTTAAAATAATTCTCCTTTTCTCAGCTTGATCTCTAATAAAATGATACATGATGTCAATGTGTTTTGTCTCGGAGTGCTACACAGGATTATTTGTAATTGATATGGCACTCTTGTTGTCAATGTGAATGGGGGTTGCCATGAATGTCACCCCATAATCCAGCATTTGATTTTGTATCCAGATGACTTATGCACAACAACTGGAAGCTGCAATGTATTATGCTTCTACTGTAGATGTTGACACACATATTTGCTTCTTGCATTGCTAGGAAAATCGTCCTCCTCCCATAAATTGTCATCCTCCTTATGTGGACTTTTTGTCCAAATTGCATCCTCTATAGTCACTATCAGTGTATGCATATAAATTGAATTTATCATTCTTAGAGTACCATAGCCCAAGTCCTAGAGCTCCCTTCATGTATCTAAAAATTCTCTTGACAGCTTGGAGATGTTAATTCTTTAGAGGTGCTTGAAATCTTGCACACATGCATACTACAAACATGATATCTAGTCTTAAGGCAGTTAGATACATGAGTGATCCAATCATTCCTCTGTACTGATGTTGATAAGTGTCTTGCCCATTTTTATCTGGGGATAGTTGATGGTGCACTTGCATAGGAGTTCTTGTAGTAGAGCAATCAGCCAGTTTGAATCTTTCCAAAATACTTTTGACATATTTGGATTGACTGATGAAGATTCTATTTGGAACTTGTTTGACTTGGAGACCCAAAAAGAAATTTAGTTCACTCATTGAACTCATTTCAAACTTTGAGTGCATTAAGATCTCAAAGTCTTTGCTTAACTTCTTTCTTATTGATCCAAAGATGATGTCATCTACATAGATTTGTACCAAAAGAATTTCTCCCCCTTGATCTTTGATAAACAAGGTCTGCTCAATGGCACCTCTTCTGAAATTGTTGTTGAGTAGATATCCTGACGGAGTTTCATACCAGGCTCTTGTAGCTTGATGTAGGCCATATAGAGCTTTGTCTAATTTGAACACTTTGTCAAGATGTGCAGGATCTACAAAGCTTAGAGGTTGTCTGACATAGACCTCCTCACCGATCTTCCCATATAGAAAAACACTCTTGATATCCATCTGATAAACAGTAAAGCTCTTGGATGGAGCATATGCTAAAAAGATATCGATAGCCTTCAGTCTGGCAACAAGAGCAAAGACTTCATTGTAGTCAATTCCCTCTTCCTAAGTGTAGCCTTGAGCTACAAGTCTGGTCTAGTTCTTGACTACAATCCCTCTCTCATCTTGCTTATTCCTGAAGACCCACTTTGTGCCTATAGCAGTTTGGCCAGGTGGAAGATCAACGAGGGTCCACACTTCTTGTCTCTTGAATTGCAGTAACTCTTCTTGCATTGCTTCAATCTAACTGTTGTGTTGCAAAGCTTCATCTATCTTCTTTGGTGCTACTTGAGACAGAAAACCAGGAGTACAGACATATATTGGTCTTATGAGATATGCTTCTTGTTTGAACTCCTTGTTGAAATTGACCAATGATATTCTCTAATGGATGTTTTTTGTTGATTCTTTTTGCTGGAACAACATCCATCTGTATTCCTTGCTCGAGATTGCTTTGACTTTGATCAGGGATGTGTTCATTCATTACATAAGAGTCTTCAACATCAGCAGCATCATCAGTTATATTTTCCCCATCAGCAGCAGATACCTCTATGCCAACTGTAGAGTTGTCAAGGTTCTCATTTTGATTTTCATGTTCAGAAAGACTGCTCTATGCCAACAGTAGATACCTCTGTGAAATTTGAAATACTTGTTCTAGCTTCACTGGCTTCAATAGCTTCCACAACAGATGGAGGATCAATGGATGGTCTTTTAATTCTTATAGAGGGACCATTGAATCCCATTCTATAGTCATCAGATGATGTAGAGGCTTTATATTTGGAAGATGTAGACTCCATATTTGAGAAGATGGGAGGCTCAAATACTTGTGAGAATGAGTCAATATCAAAGAGCCAGTCTGGTCCTTTACCCTTTTCACATGGAATGTGTTCCCTACATTCCTCATTTGTCGATTCTTCAACTATTCTTGTTCTAGAATTAAATACTCTATAAGCTTTAGATTGAGAGGAATAGCCCACAAAGTATCCTTCATCTGATTTTGTACCAAACTTTGGAAGAACTCCATTGGTGATAAGAATAGTACATGGACATCCAAAAGGTTTCAGAAATCCAATGTAGGGAACTCTGTTAAACTACAGTTCATAAGGTGTTTTGTTGAGAGGCTTAACAATGAGAACTCTATTTTGCACATAGCAAGCTATGCTAACTGCCTCTGCCTAGAATGTGAGAGGCAGTTTTGAGTCAGCCAGCATGGATCTGGCAGATTCAATAAGAGTTATGTTTCTCCTTTCAACAACCCCATTTTGTTGAGGAGTTCTTGGAGTAGTATATTGTCTTTGAATTCCTTTGCTCTCACAAAAACAGTTCAAAATATGATTCTTAAATTTTGTACCTTGATCACACCTTATGGTTTTGACTTTCTGATTGCTTTGATTCTCAACCCTAAGAATGTAGGATTTAAGAATCTCAGCAGTTTCATCTTTTGTTCTCAAAAAGTAAACCCGTGCTTGGGGATATTACAAATAATACTTGGGGATATTCTCTCTAAGGGAATGACTCTTAGTGAGACATTTCAAGTGGCTGCCAAGATTGAGAAATTACCCCCTAGTTGGGTTGATTTCAAGAATTACCTTAAGCATAAGCGAAAGGACCTTGTGGTTCATCTTCGAATTGAGGAAGACAATAGGTTGGCTCTAAAGGGAGCCCAAGTGGAGGGTTCTGCAAAAGCCAATCTTATGGAACATGGTCGGTCTTCAAAGGGTTATAAAGGGTACAAAAACAATAAGCCTAATGGCAAGGGTAAGGGCAAGTTTGTGGACCTTTGACTAAGGAAGGATGGTGTGAAAAATAAGCTAGATTCTATTAAAGGGAAGTGTTACAATTGTGGTGAATCGGGTCACCGTGCTGATCAATTTAAGCATCCTAAACAATAGATTGCGTGCTGACCAATTTAAGCATCCTAAACAATAGATTGCTCATATGATTGATGATGGCGGGCCTCTTGTTGCTATGATCTCGGATCTGTCTGCCATGGTGTAAGAGGTCAACCTTGTGTCTAACCCCCTAAAAGGGTGGTGGATTGACAACGGGGCTACTCGACGTGTTTCCCCCGACAAGACCCTCTTTAATACATTTAAGGGGGTTGTGGGAAAGGAGAAGAGAAGTTGTACATGGGAAATGCGGCTACAACAGATATCAAGGGTGAAGGTGATGTGATCTTGAAGTGGACTTCGGGAAAGGAGCTTACTCTAAGCAACGCGCTTTATGTTCCCGAGTTGCGCAAGAGTCTTGTGTCAGGATGGTTGCTTAACAAGTTTAGTTTTCGTATGGTTATAGAAAGTGATAAGTTTGTTTTAATTAAACGTGGTATATTTGTTGGAAAGGGCTATGCCCATAATGTTATATTTAAACTCAATGTAATGGCTATAAAAAAGAACATGAATAAGAATGCTTCTACTTCTACTTACTTGATTGAGTCTTCTAATGTGTGGCATGGTCGTCTTGGTCATGTTAATTTTGTTTCGATGCTTCGTTTAATTAAATTAGATTGCATACCATCTTTTTCTATTGATTCAAAATAAAAATGTAAAACTTGTGTCGAAGCCAAACAAAAAAGATCGTCATTTAGATCGGTTGAAAGAATAACCGAACCCATTGATATGATTCACACAGATGTTTGTGATTTTAAATCCATTCCCACAAGAGGAAGAAATAAGTACTTTATCACTTTCATTGATGATAGTACTAGATATTGCTATGTATATTTACTTTAAAGTAAGGATGAAGCAAAAGACAAGTTCATTTGATATAAAAATGAAGTGGAGAACCAACTTAATAAGAAAATCAAGGTTGGAGAAGCGATAGAGGAAGTGAATATGTTTCACCATTTGCAAACTTATGTGCACAAAGTAGCATAAGACAAGAGATAACCCCACATATTCTCCACAATCAAATGGCATTTCGGAATGAAAGAACCGTACCTTAAAAGAAATATTGAATGCCTTGTTATTATGTTCTGGGTAAACCCCGGACATGTGGGGGGAAGCCGTTTTGTCGGCTAATTATCTTTTGAACAAGATACCTTTCAATAAAAAAGATGTAACACCATATGGGTTATGGACAAGAAGGAAACCATCATATAAATACTTGAAAGTGTAGGGGTGCCTAGCCAAAGTGGTGGTGCCACCACCAAAGGTTCAAAAATAGGACCCAAAACCGTGGATTGTGTGTTCATAGGTTATGCCCATCATAGTATTGTCGGCTAATTATCTTTTGAACAAGATACCTTTCAAGAAAAAAGATGTAACATCATATGGGTTATGGACAAGAAGGAAAACATCATATAAATACTTGAAAGTGTGGGGGTGCCTGGCCAAAGTGGTGGTGCCACCACCAAAGGTTCAAAAAATAGGACCTAAAACCGTGGATTGTGTGTTCATAGGTTATGCCCATCATAGTAGTGCATATCGTGTTCTGGTACATGATTCAAAAAATAACAAATACACAAGAATACTATAATGGAGTCAAGGAATGCATCATTCTTTGAAGATGTGTTTCCATGTCTGGAATAGGCGCATGCGAGTTCATCAACACATGCAAGTTCATCAACACCGGTTGATGACATTGTCCAACATGAAACACGAGAAGAATCAGAGGCTGAAGAGGTTGAGCCAAGAAGAAGCAAACGGTAAAGGATTGAGAAATTTTTTGGGCATGATTTTCTTACCTATATGGTTGAGGGTGAGCCCCAAACCTGTCGATAGGCGGTCTCCTCTTTAGAAGGACCACAATGGAAAGAAGTCATAAAAATGAAATTGATTATATCTTACAGAATCAAACTTGGGAGCTAGTAGATCTTCCACCAGGTAATAAACCACTTGGATATCATTGGATATTCAAAAAGAAAAGAAAAGTTGATGGCTCCATAGTCAAATACAAGGCAAGATTGGTGATCAAAGGGTATAACAAAAGGAAGGTCTAGACTATTTTGATACATACTCACCCATGACTCGAATAACCTCCATAAGGTTTGTGATTGCAAGTGCAGCAATGAGAAATCTGGAAATACATCAAATGGATGTAAAAACTGCATTTCTAAATGGGAAGTTAGATGAAGAGATTTACATGGAGCAACCTGAGGGTTTCCCTACACCTGGTCAACAGGGAAAGGTTTGTAAACTTGTTAAGTCATTGTATGGCTTGAAGCAAGCACCAAAACAATGGCACCAAAAGTTTAACCAAGCTATGTTTAACAATGGTTTCAAAGTAAATGAGTGTGACAAATGTGTCTATGTGAAATATACATCTAAAGGCTATGTGATTTTATTCCTTTATGTAGATGATATGCTTATTGTTGGGGGTGATAATAAGATAATCAGATCTACTAAATACGTGTTGAAAGCAAGATCGGACATGGAAGACAAGGGTCTAGCTAATGTGATTCTTAGAGTGAAGATCACTAGAACCCAAAATGGTCTTGTGCTAAGTCAATCCCACTACGTGGATAAGATCCTTGAGAAGTTCAATGCGGAGGACATAAGTGGGGCTCAAACTCCGATAGATACTACCCAACACCTATCTAAGAATAGACGTGAGGGCGTTGCTCAGTTGGAGTATTCAAGGATCATTGACAGTCTCATGTATCTCATGTCATGTACTAGACCGGATTTACCATATGTTGTGAGCAAGCTAAGTAGATATACTAGTAATTCTAGTTCTGAGCATTGGAAAAGCATGACTAGATTGCTAAGGTATTCGAGATACATAAGGAATTATAGACCGCATTATTGCCAAGATCAAGATTTTGTGGAAGGATACAGTGATGCTAACCGGAAATCCGATATGAAAGATTCCAAATCCACAAGTGGTTATGTGTTTACCCTTGTAGGAGCTGCCATAGCTTGGAAGTCTTCAAAGCAAACTCTTATAGCTAGATCCACGATGGAATCTGAGTTTATCGTGTTGGACAAAGCTGGAGAAGAGGCGGAATGGTTACGCCAAATTTTGGAATACATACCAAGATGGCCAAAGCCGTTGACATCCATTTGCATAGATTGTGATTGCCAATAAGCGATTGGAAGAGCTCAAAGTGAAATGTATAATGGAAAATCAAGGTACATTCGAAGGAGACATAATACGATACGACAACTTCTCTCAACATGAGTTATCTCTATTAACTATGTGAAGTCAAAGGATAACATTGCGGATCCACTTACAAAAGGCTTAAGCAAAGAGATATCAAGAGGAATGAGACTAAAACCCTTGGAATAAGTTTGTGCAAAGGAAACCTATTATAGAAGAGTGGAGATCCCATGATCTAGGCTCAATAGGACAACCTAACTGTACAAACTGAGGTCACTGTGGGGGAGTACCTCAACATTCAAAGGGAGTTGCATACTTCATAGTCTAATTTCTATAACAAGTTAGTGATATCAAAGAAGGTTAGGCATATGCCTTTAATGATTTATGTGAAATCACCTATGTGAGAGATAAGTGGGGTCGCTTCAAATGGAATTGTGGGGGGCACAATTCCTAGAGCTCTCGCAGAACCAGGCTATGTTCCATGACAATAATGGACACGACAATGAGGGGTTAGCCAGACTAGGAAGAGTATTGTGTGAAGTGTGATACCGTCTACATCAAAATGGGTTTAGTTCAAAGACAACAAGTCTACTAACTTCTAGGAGACCAAGTACCCTTCACAAAGGAAGGTTCAAAGGGAACACCTACCTATTTGGCAATATTCAACCGCTGACACTATATCTTGACACCTGAGTGTATGGATCGATCTCTATTCATGTGGGGGATCGTTGAAACTGTTTGTGAAAATATATTTTTCACATATTTTGGACTTAAATAATAACTTATATTTGCTACAAATATAATTATTATTTATTACATTCGTATTCTATTACGTGAGAGGATCACAACGAACCGAATTGTGACGTTTCGGATTTTTTATTTACGCTTTTGTAATACATATAATGTAATCATTTTTCTATTTAATGAAATGCAAACGTTTTTATTTAATTTTGTACAAAATGCATATTTTATATTTTATGGATTTAAAAATAATTAAAATTTTATAAGCTTTAAACTTATATAAAAATTTTATAAAAAGATTCATGTATAAACAAAATAACCCATTTAAATAAAATAATTAACTTTTATAAAAAAAAATATATATTCATAATAATAATAATAAAATAAGTTTATAAAATATATATTTGAAATTTAAAAGAAATTAAAGAAATTAATTTTTATAAAAGTTAAGGGTTGGTTTTGAAAATAATTAAACTATAAGGTTTCAAGACAAAAATCTGTTGAGGGGCTGTTTCTGGACAAACCAAACCTCAGGGACCCATCCGTAATTATCGCAGGGACCTAATTAAAACGAAATCAAACTTCAGGGACTAAAGTTGTCAACTCCTAGTTCGTGTTTCCGGTCACCACCTACGTTTGTCCGGCGGTCCAAGCGTTTTTCCGGCGACATCTCGACACACCTGTTCCCTGCACCTCGACAGCCGACAAAGGTGTCCCTGACCTCGTCGTCCCCACGCGAACAAAATCCCTCGACCAATTTGTCGATTAAACATACGGAAAGCCTGATTGTGTCTATGGCCGAAAGTCCACGCCTCTAATACAGCCCCGACAGTCAACCTCCACGCCTGCAAGAGGTCTCGACAGATTCGTCTCGTCCAGACGAGTGTCTGGACATACTCAATTGCGTGTTTTAATATAAGGATCGAGCTCGACTATAAATGGCCATTTACAGACCTGCACGAGCTCGCCCACCCTCCACCCACTCTCACCTCAAATTGAAGACGACATCACATTCGCCGTCCCTGAGTGAACCTGTGACCAAGATATTAAGGGCTAATTTCATCCGGAAGATCGATTTCCATCTTTGACATTTTCGGTCTTCAAACCTCTACCGACCAGACCCTTCGCGACCAGGTTCGAGCCTCAAATTGTTTCCCTTGCCTTCTGTTATCAGCTGGCCAACTACACCAATCGAAAACGCGACCATCGCCCGTGAGTTACCGGGCAAACCAAGTGTCCTCGGACACGGTTTGCCGGTTGCCGAGGACCAGCGACCAATTTCTTGGTTGTGTATATCAATTAAATGATACACACATAACCAGCGATGGGCAGTAGCCCGGCTGGTTATGCGTGTGTGTGTTTATGCTGTAGGTCGCGGGTTCGAGCCCGGTTGGCCTTCGGCCCAAACTTTTTGTTTCTGTTTTCATTTTTTTTATTTTTTTATTTATTTTAATTTGTTTTTATATTCTTTTTATACAATAAAAACTAAAACAAATCGGTTTACTCGTTCGTTTATTCCGGGAACCATTAAAGTTCTTTTAAACATATTTAACCCACAAAAAATTTTTATAAAATAATAAATGTTATATTTAGTAAAATAGTTTCAACTTACTAAAAATATATATATAATAATAATATTAATAATAAATAAATAAATAGAAACTTTTATAAATACCAAATAAATACTTATTTAAAAATGTAATATTTAAACAATATATATATATATATTTTTAAGTTAAAGTTTTACAAAACCATTATCATATTCCTACCATATTTTATACAAATAAATATTTAGGAACATTATTATAAAACCTATACGCATTTAAATACCAATGCTCATATACAAACATACAATAATACATATTTATCTACATAGGATTTCATCGTGCTTAGTTTTCAACATCCTTATCACCCGCACTTGTAGATTAAAAACATACGCTAGCCAGGTGAGTTACATAGCCCCTATTTTACATTTTCATACATTTTGGGGTGAAACATTATACATGCTACTCACATTATTTATACGTGTTATACATGAGACTATATGCCTATTCTTTGGATGTACATACATTTAAACACAAGACAACCAACTGTAATATTGATAGATCTATTGTGCCTGACCAGCTCACCCGGTTAGGGTGATTATTACTGCATACTCGGATATGACCGTGTGTTATATTCAAGCATATCGGATATAGTGGGTAACTATATTCAAACATACCGGACTTAGCTGTTGTGCTCTGTTCAAGCGTGTCAAACTCGGTTTGAATTGTGATTAAATAAATGATACATTATACATACTATGTTTAACAATATAAACAATGAGTTGCAAAACGATTTACTACTACTATTTACAGGAAATACTAAACTTATGTACTCACCAACTTTTTAGTAGACACTTGATTTAAATAATGTTTCAGGTTTGGATTTGTGACTGCTTGCCGAAGATCTTTCCACTTAGGAACTATGGACCTAGTTAAATAAATTAATGTTTTGAACTAGACTAGGTTATTTGAAATGTATTGTATTTGGAACTTGTTGTCTTTAAATTTAATTAATGAATTAGGCAACCTTTAGTTATCATGTGCTTTTGAACAATCATCACATTGTCCGCCTCGATGATTCCGCCATCGGTCGGGGTGTGACAGATTGGTATCAGAGCCATTGTTATAGGGAATTAGGTTATTAGACACGATGACCTAGACTATAACCCTAGGACTCCCTTTATGTGTTATGTGCTAAATTATTAATTGCTACGTGAATTATTTGTAGTTAGGTATTATTTGAATTTTCCCGAGTTTAGTACATGAGACTTATACACATACATACAAGACTTTGATACATGATACATACTTTACATACATATTTGACAAACAAACTTATGCAAACAAATACACTACCCATCTTTATCCATACTCTTTCCTAATCCGTATTAATTGCAACATTCCTACACATTTTATGCACATAAACTCTCAATTCTATTAAAATCTTGAAAATCTCGTCAACGACTTAATTTATTAAAACCAGTAAAGGACACGTGCAATCTGGAAGGGTGACACCTGTACATTGGGTTTTCTAGCTAGGAAAGCATTTCGTATAAATCCAAATAAACGGACCCGTATGCTTTCCTGGGAATTCCTGAAGTGAGTGTTTACCTATAGGCTAAAGCATGTCTCTTTGAAAGTTTTGAGGAATTATTTAACGTTGATACGTCAATGTATTCGCAAGGATACGATCCGAACTTAAACTCAAAATTCGGGGGCATTATAGCAAGATAGGAAGGACTAGACGAACATGCAAAGCAAATCATTATTTCGGGTGCACACGTAATAACAATTTGTAGTGCATGCAAGTCCCGACAATTCCTATTACGCGAATAATGATCTATAACATCATGTTCTATCCGGAAAAGATGACTTAGTTTCCCCTATCAACTTAGAATAAATACACATGTACTGGCACGCGTCATGATAAATCTCGTATTTCTGCTTACATTATTTCCTGCTATAACTCATAATTATCCGTCTTAACTAAAATATCATTGTCTTTTCTTATGGTGTTAGAATGCCTCCTCGACGTGCAAACTCTAGCACTTCTAACCCGGATCTTGCTACTCTCCTTGCCCAGCTAGTGGGACAAATGACCCAAGCCAATAACAACAGTGATGGGTCTCACAACATCCAAGGAAACGGTGGTACCAACCCGCCTCACTGCACGTTTAAGCACTTTAACTCGTGCAATCCTACAAAATTCTTCGGGACTGAAGGTGCTACCGGCCTACTGCAATGGTTTGAAAGCATGGAAAGCACGTTCCTAAACAATGACTGTCCCGATAATCTTCGGGTTCGTTATGCCATAAGTGTACTCCAAAAGAGAGCCCTCACCTGGTGGAACGGTGAAAAACGCACTCGTGGTGCTGAGGTTGCTACATCCTTATCATGGGATGATCTGAAGAAGGCCATGACTGATGAGTTCTGTCCTCGGAATGAAATAAGGAAGCTCGAGGCTGAATTTTGGGATCTTGCCCAAGACAGCGGGGATAATCTGGCTTACACCACCCGGTTTCAAGAGCTAAGTCTACTGGTGCCTCATATGATCACTCCCCTTACTCGGGGAATTAAAAAATACATAGGCGGCCTGCCTATGCAAATTCAAGATGCTGTGCTAGGAAGCAATCCTCCTACTCTTGAAGCTGCTATCCGTCTATCTACTACACTATCCGACAACCATGTCAAAGCCGGAACTTTAACCAGAAAGGGTTCCAAGAAGGTTGTGTCTACTCTTGCGGCCGTCAAAGATGTGAAACCCGAGTCTTCTAACCGCAACAAGAAACGAAAAGGTTGAAACTTCGCAGTCGTAACTCCCGTTGTACCTGCTATTCAAGCGGCCCCTTTGGGTCAAAACCCGAAACCTTATTTGGGTCCAAATCCCCAATGTCAGACCTGCAAGTACCATCATCCTGCCAACTTACCATGCCGATTGTGTTCAAGCTGTGGACGATATGGGCACGTGGTCAATACCTGTCGTACCCGTCCTCCCGTCCACCAAGCTGCTCCAGCCAACCGTCCAAACTATCCGGCACTTCTCAATGGTCGGGCATGTTATGAATGTGGAGACCCAAACCACTTCCATGACCGATGCCCAAAACTTCATCATCAAGGTGGTCCCCAAGGACGAGCATTTAATATAAACGCTAATGAGGCACAAGCAAACAACGACGTGATAAACGGTACGTTTCTCGTAAACAATCATTATGCATCCATTTTATTTGATACCGGTGCCGATAGGAGTTTCGTGTCTCTTACCTTTGAATCTCGACTTTCTAAACAAAGAACGAAACTTGACAATCCTTATTCCGTAGAGATAGCAAACGGGAAATCTATTGCTATAAACTCCGTTATCCGCAACTGCAATCTCGAGCTTAATAATCATGAATTATCTGTTGATCTCCTTCCAATGCAATTGGGAAGCTTCGATATTATGATTGGTATGGACTGGTTATCCAAGCACCATGCCGAGGTTATTTGCCACGAAAAGTGCATTCGTATACCTCTCCCTTCGGGTGACACGTTAGTTATTTTCGGTGAAAAACCGTGTCGTAGTCTTCAACTCATGTCTTGCACATTGGCACAAAAATACTTGCGGAAAAAGTACGTTGCTTTCTTGGCCCATGTAGTTGACACGAAAGACAAGGGTAAGAAGTTGCAAGATATTCCGATCATTCGAGACTTTCCCGAGGTATTCCCCGAGGATTTACCCGGTCTTCCTCCTCCTAGACAAGTGGAGTTTCGTATTGACCTTGTGCCAGGAGCAACTCCCGTGGCAAAAGCTCCCTATCGTCTTGTACCTTCAGAGATGCAAGAGCTCGCAAGTCAATTACAAGAACTCTCATCTAAAGGATTTATCCGCCCGAGCCATTCACCTTGGGGTGCTCCCGTGCTATTCGTAAAGAAAAAGGATGGATCGTTTTGAATGTGCATCGATTATCGTGAACTCAACAAACTTACAATTAAGAACCGTTATCCTTTACCTCGTATCGACGATCTTTTCGATCAGCTTCAAGGTTCAACATGCTTCTCCAAGATTGACCTTCGTTCCGGGTACCATCAACTTCGTGTTCTCGATGAAGACATTCCGAAGACTGCCTTTCGGACTAGATATGGTCACTACGAGTTCATGGTCATGCCATTCGGTTTGACTAATGCACCTGCAGTCTTCATGAATCTCATGAACCGTGTATGCAAACCTTATTTGGACAAGTTCGTTATCGTCTTCATTGACGACATCCTCATCTATTCTAAAACGAAAGCGGAACATGAACAACATCTTCGTTTGGTCTTAGAACTCTTAAAGAAAGAACAACTATATGCCAAGCTCTCCAAGTGTGAATTCTGGCAAAAAGAGGTTCAATTTTTGGGACATGTAGTCAACGATAAGGGAATTCATGTGGACCCGGTAAAAATCGAAGCGGTAAAGAATTGGAGTACTCCTAAGACTCCTACCGAGATTCGTTCATTCCTTGGACTAGCAGGTTACTATCGTCGCTTCATCTCAAATTTCTCCAGGATTGCAGTCCCGCTCACTGCCTTGACTCATAAAGGTAAATCTTACGAGTGGGGACCCAAGCAAGAAGAAGCTTTTCAAACCCTCAAGCACAAGCTCTGCAATGCTCCTATTCTAACCCTTCCTAGTGGTAATGATGACTTTGTCGTTTATTGTGATGCATCCAACCAGGGTCTTGGTTGTGTTCTAATTCAACGTGGCCAAGTAATTGCATACGCATCGCGTCAACTCAAAATCCATGAGAAGAACTATACGACCCATGATCTCGAGCTTGGCGCCATCGTTTTTGCCTTGAAAATTTGGAGACACTATTTATATGGCACCAAATGCGTGGTTTTCACCGACCACAAAAGCCTCCAACATATTTTCAATCAAAAAGAGCTTAATATGAGGCAACGACGATGGGTCGAACTCCTAAACGACTGCGACTGCGAGATTCGCTACCACCCCGGCAAAGCAAACGTTGTAGCCGACGCCTTGAGTCGTAAGGAACGTATCATGCTTCATAGTGTTTATATCCATACCGATATCCAAGCCCGTATTCTCAAAGCACAACACACCTCGGTTACCGAGGGAAACATGTACCAAGAGATGGCATGTGGCGTAGAACTCTTGCTAGAAACCAAAGCCAACGGTCTATTGTATTACTTGGACCGTATCTGGGTTCATGATCGTGACGATCTTCGTATATTTTTGATGAACGAGTCCCACAAAACTCGTTATTCGGTACATCCCGGAGCTGATAAGATGTACATGGGTCTCCGTCAGCAATATTGGTGGCCCGACATAAAAAAGAATATTGCCCTCTTTGTAGCAAAATGCCTAACTTGTTCTAAAGTGAAGGCCGAACACCAAAAGCCTTCCGGACTCCTCGAACAACCTGAAATACCCGTATGGAAGTGGGAGAACCTTGCCATGGATTTTATCACCAAACTCCCACGCACTTCTAGTGGGCGCGATAGTATCTGGGTTATTATCGACCGACTTACAAAGTCTGCTCATTTCTTACCCATTTGTGAGGACTATCGAGTCGAGAAATTGGCTCGGATTTACATTGATGAGATCGTAAGTCGTCACGGAATCCCTTTAAACATCATCTCCGATCGTGATTCGCGTTTTACTTCCCGATTTTGGCAATCATTACAATCAGCACTTGGTACTCGTTTGGATTTAAGTACGGCTTACCATCCTCAAACTGATGGACAAACCGAACGAACAATCCAAACTCTTGAGGATATGCTTAGAGCTTGTGTCATTGACTTTGGTGGCAATTGGGATTCTCACCTACCACTGATTGAATTTTCCTACAACAACAGCTACCACACAAGCATTAGCATAGCACCGTTTGAAGCTCTTTATGGACGGAAATGTCGTTCACCGATTTGTTGGAACGAAATTGGTGAAGCACAAATCACCGGTCCCGAGCTTATCCAAGAAACCACCGATAAAATCTCTCTTATCCGTGACAACATTCGAGTAGCAAGGAGTCGACAAAAGAGCTATGCCGATAGACGACGAAAACCCTTGGAATTTCAAGTTGGGGATATGGTTCTCCTAAAGGTATCACCTTGGAAGGGCGTAGTCCGATTTGGAAAGAAATGAAAACTTGCACCTCGATATGTGGGTCCATTCAAGATACTCGAAAGGGTAGGAAAAGTGGCCTACAAACTCGATCTTCCTTCAGAACTCAGCAACATTCATCCGACCTTTCATGTATCTAATTTGAAAAAGTGTCTAGGCGATGAGAATCTCCACATCCCTCTTGATGAAGTGTGCATTGACGAGAAAATGCACTTTGTTGAGAAACCCGTGGAAATCATGGACCGAGAAGTCAAGAAACTCAAGCGTAGCCGCATTCCCATTGTCAAGGTCCGTTGGGAGTCTAAACGTGGACCCGAGTTCACTTGGGAACGTGAAGACCAAATGAAGACCAAGTATCCACATCTTTTTCATAGCCTCCACTAGTTGAATTTCGGGGCGAAATTCCTTTAACATGGGGAGACTATGACGTTTCGGATTTTTTATTTACGCTTTTGTAATACATATCATGTAATCATTTTTCTATTTAATGAAATGCAAACGTTTTTATTTAATTTTGTACAAAATGCATATTTTATATTTTATGGATTTAAAAATAATTAAAATTTTATAAGCTTTAAACTTATATAAAAATTTTATAAAAAGATTCATGTATAAACAAAATAACCCATTTAAATAAAATAATTAACTTTTATAAAAAAATATATATATTCATAATAATAATAATAAAATAAGTTTATAAAATATATATTTGAAATTTAAAAGAAATTAAAGAAATTAATTTTTATAAAAGTTAAGGGTTGGTTTTGAAAATAATTAAACTATAAGGTTTCAAGACAAAAATCTGTTGAGGGGCTGTTTCTGGACAAACCAAACCTCAGGGACCCATCCGTAATTATCGCAGGGACCTAATTAAAACGAAATCAAACTTCAGGGACTAAAGTTGCCAACTCCTAGTTCGTGTTTCCGGTCACCACCTACGTTTGTCCGGCGGTCCAAGCGTTTTTCCGGCGACATCTCGACACACCTGTTCCCTGCACCTCGACAGCCGACAAAGGTGTCCCTGACCTCGTCGTCCCCACGCGAACAAAAGCCCTCGACCAATTTGTCGATTAAACATACGGAAAGCCTGATTGTGTCTATGGCCGAAAGTCCACGCCTCTAATACAGCCCCGACAGTCAACCTCCACGCCTGCAAGAGGTCTCGACAGATTCGTCTCGTCCAGACGAGTGTCTGGACATACTCAATTGCGTGTTTTAATATAAGGATCGAGCTCGACTATAAATGGCCATTTACAGACCTGCACGAGCTCGCCCACCCTCCTCCACCCACTCTCACCTCAAATTGAAGACGACATCAAATTCGTCGTCCCTGAGTGAAGTTGTGACCAAGATATTAAGGGCTAATTTCATCCGGAAGATCGATTTCCATCTTTGACATTTTCGGTCTTCAAACCTCTGCCGACCAGACCCTTCGCGACCAGGTTCGAGCCACAAATTGTTTCCCTTGCCTTCTGTTATCAGCTGGCCAACTACACCAATCGAAATCGCGACCATCGCCCGTGAGTTACCGGGCAAACCAAGTGTCCTCGGACACGGTTTGCCGGTTACCGAGGACCAACGACCAATTTCTTGGTTGTGTATATCAATTAAATGATACACACATAACCAGCGATGGGCAGTAGCCCGGCTGGTTATGCGTGTGTGTGTTTATGATGTAGGTCGCGGGTTCGAGCCCGGTTGGCCTTCGGCCTAAACTTTTTGTTTCTGTTTTCATTTTATTTATTTTATTTTAACTTGTTTTGATATTCTTTTTATACAATAAATACTAAAACAAATCGGTTTACTCGTTCGTTTATTCCGGGAACCATTAAAATTCTTTTAAACATATTTAACCCACAAAAAAATTTTATAAAATAATAAATGTTATATTTAGTAAAATAGTTTCAACTTACTAAAAAATATATATAATAATAATATTAATAATAAATAAATAAATAGAAACTTTTATAAATACCTAATAAATACTTATTTAAAAATGTAATATTTAAACAATATATATATATATATATTTTAAGTTAAAGTTTTACAAAACCATTATCATATTCCTACCATATTTTATACAAATAAATATTTAGGAACATTATTATAAAACCTATACGCATTTAAATACCAATGCACATATACAAACATACAATAATACATATTTATCTACATAGGATTTCATCGTGCTTAGTTTTCAACATCCTTATCACCCGCACTTGTGGATTAAAAACATCCGCTAGCCAGGTGAGTTACATAGCCCCTATTTTACATTTTCATACATTTTGAGGTGAAACATTATACATGCTACTCACATTGTTTATACGTGTTATACATGAGACTATATGACTATTCTTTGGATGTACATACATTTAAACACAAGACAACCAACTGTAATATTGATAGATCTATTGTGCCTGACCAGCCCACTCGGTTAGGGTGATTATTACTGCATACTCGGATATGACCGCGTGTTATATTCAAACATATCGGATATAGTGGGTAACTATATTTAAACATACCGGACTTAGTTGTTGTGCTCTGTTCAAGCGTGTCAAACTCGGTTTGAATTGTGATTAAATAAATGATACATCATACATACTATGTTTAACAATATAAACAATGACTTGCAAAACGATTTACTACTACTATTTACAGGAAATACTAAACCTATGTACTCACCAACTTTTTAGTTGACACTTGATTTAAATAATGTTTCAGGTTTGGATATGTGACTGCTTGCCGAAGATCTTTCCACTTAGGAACTATGGACCTAGTTAAATAAATTAATGTTTTGAACTAGACTAGGTTATTTGAAATGTTTTGTATTTGGAACTTGTTGTCTTTAAATTTAATTAATGAATTATGCAACCTTTAGTTATCATGTGCTTTTGAACAATCATCACATTGTCCGCCTCGATGATTCCGCCATCGGTCGAGGTGTGACACGAATCGTGTCCAAAATAGAGCTAATATGAATGCGATATCGATGCTCAAGGTTGTGTGTATGAAATGTTGAGACATTGGAAATTGAACATGTTTTCGGAATTGAGTGTGTCCCACATTCGGGTCTGGTTCAAGCTCTTTTAGTTGCGATAGTGTGTTCGAGTTCTATCAGGTGCAGACTTAACTCCTAGAGTTATGATTGCATTAGTTGCAAACTTAGCTCCCCAGAGTTATGAGTTTCCATGAATTGCGAATTAAGTCTCCAGCCTATATAAAAAAGGTTTGGGTTCCTGGTTTGAAACCACTAGAAATCGCACATGCAAAAACGCTCTGTTCCAGAAAGAATTTCCGATATTCTCCAAGCTTCGCGCTCTTGTTTCAGGTATAGTGTCGGGTGCTAAGCTAATCCCGGTAGTACTTCCTGCTTCGGTTGTCGTACCCTGGGAGACAGACGGATTCAACCGGGTGACCCGAAATCTGTTTTAAGGGACCTCTGTTTAACATAAATCCTCAGCCTTTACCCGTTTTTTCGTTTCATTCTGTTTCATTTTTTCTTGTTCTTTTATTTGTTTCTGTAATTTGTTATTCATCTATTATTGTATTTTATCATTGTATTGTAATCAGTAATGTTCAGTAATAAATTTATGTTTTTTTTATTTATGTGAATGGTTATCCTACAAAACGTTGCTCTCATGATACATTTTGTTAGCATGGAGACATAACACCAATCCAACTAGGGTTGGTATATCGTGTATACACGTACACGATAAGACACAAACAAGAAATATGTATACACGAACACGACACGATAACCTATCGTCTACTTTTTCCCAAACACGAACTTGTTTATACCTGCTTAACACGATAAGACATGTTTAGAAACACATGTTTAAGAACCTGTTTAGTGAAACAAAAGTCTTAATAGGTATTTACTGGGTACTAACAGGTACTTAACATTTATTTTACCAGGTATAATATCATATTTTAGTATTTTTTATTTAAAAAAAATCTTAGCGCGTACTAACAGGTAAAGAGGTATTTTAGCTGTTTAGACACGAATTTTTTATTTATTGTTATTTTTTTTAAAAGGTAGATTCGTGTCTACCTGTTTAGGACACGAAACACGATAAGGCCGTACACAATACCTGTTAAGATCGTGTAGGTTCGTGTACATGTCTAAAATTGTCAGCCCTAAATCCAACCTTATTAACTTATCAAAAGCCTATAACAATAGTGTTGCATTGTTGGTGCGTCTTTACACCGCTTCACATGTGGGCATGTGTCGAGTTTGGTGTCTTTTTTAAAAATTTGGATCATTTTCGTATTAGGACGTTACAGGGATTAATTTTCTTTTTCTTTTACTCATATCGCCAACTGTGTGATACCCAACAAAGATGTCGAGATACATGTCCTTAAATTGCACTTTGTCAAGGTGATATTTTCTGTAACATGACTACAGATAGAGATGGGCAAAAAAACCGGTTCTTCATAAACCGGTTTACCGTAAACCGGTTCAAACCCGAAGAAAACTGGCAGTTACAAACCGGTTTGACCTTTCCTGATGCCGACCGGGTTAGGGACCGGTTCCTCTGAACCGGTTCAAAAAACCGATTTTTAAACCGGTTCAAACCGGATTTTTGCTAAAAAAAAGAGCCGTTACTCAACTGATTTATAGCCGTTAGAGTCGAATTTGGCCCTTTTTTGGGCCCATTTGCACCCTTAAAACACTATAAATAGGTGGGGGTGTTTAGGGTTTATCACACCTCTCTTTACACTCTCTAATCTCTAAAACCGCTCTTTAACCGCTCTCTAAACTCTCTCAAAGAAAATAACACATATAGTGTTGGTGGTTCCTCAAACGAAGTTACCGTTGTGGAATTCGACCAACAACTAGAAATCCGGCAATTTGGTGCAATTACGATTTATGTTTGTTGTCGAACGGGAAGGAACGTGCTCGGTGCAAGATGTGTGGTGTGTTTTTGGGAAAAGATTCAAACACTAGTTTGAAAAAGCATATGGAAAAATCTTGCCCGTCCTTGAAGAGAATTCCAAGTGAAGGTCAAGCCTCGATGACAAGCGAAGGAGGAATTTGAAACTTTGATCCAAATATTTTTCGAGATCGAATGGCGAGGTTAGTGATTCAAGAAGGATTGCAATTCAACCACTTTGACAATCCGCGCTTGACAAGGATGATTCAAGAGACAATCCAACCACGTTATCATCAAGTAAGTCGCTCGAGAGATGTTAATTTGAATTTATATAACGAAGGCGCTAGGCGCACTCAAGATGCAAGGCTACGAAGCTCCAGTTCCAAAGACAACGCACAAGATTAATCAATCAATATTCCAAAAAATAAAAATATATATTATCATTTGTAATGTTTTACAATTTTATAATTTTATCTTCTCATGTTTTTTATTTTCCGAACTTTCCAAATATTAATAAACGTTGCACTTTATGTTTTATATGTGTTATATTTTTTTTATTTTTTATTAAAAATATGGAATTTATTTGAATTTATTCAATTTTTTAATTAAAACCGGTTTAACACACAAACCGGTTTCAACCCAACCCTAACCGGTTTAATAGGTTACGGATTTCCTTGCCTCCAACCCAAACCGGTTTATAGCCAAACCGGTTTTGACTTTCCTTTGACCAAACCGGTTCAGGTCGGGTAAAAAACCGTTTTGTGCACCTCTAACTACAGAAATTATATGCTACTTTCGTGATTTTTTACTATCTAAAATTAATTTGTCTAGTCACTTACGCTGCATCGATTCTGGATTATGTGCTATGGGCACTTACCCGGGTCCAAGAACTTGTTGAATCCACCTCAGGTAGCCCACTGAATTGTTATCTATTAAATTGTTAATCATGAGCCCAGTTTATTGTGTTCAGTTTTTATAACCACAATTAGAGGTGCACAAAAAAACCGGTTTTTTTTTACCCGGTCTAAACCGGCAAACCGGTTTAGGATAAACCGTTTTGCAGTAAACCGGTTCGGGTTAGGCTAAAACCGCCGGTTTGAAACCGGTTTGAAGCTTTCTGGATGTAATCGGGTTGGGGACCGGTTTGTGTGAACCGATTCTATAAACCGGTTTCCTCGCTGAAAAACTAGCCGTTTTCTAACGGCTATATAGCCGTTGGGGTCGATTTTAGCCGTTTTTTTTTTCCTTTTTTCACCTATAATTCACTATAAATAGGTGGGGGGGTGTTTATGTTTGATCACACATCTTTCTACACTCTCTAATCTCTAAAACCGCTCTTTAAACGCTCAAAAAAGCTCTCTACACTCTAAAAAAAAAGCATGGCAAGTTTTGGTGTTGGTGGTTCCTCAAACGAAGTTACCATTGTGGAAATTCGAGCAACAACGAGAAATCCGGCAATTTGGTGCAATTACGATCTATGTTTGTTGTCAAACGGGAAGGAACGTGCTCGGTGCAAGATGTGCGGTGCGTTTTTTGGGGAAAGATTCAAACACTAGTTTGAAAACGCATATGAAAAAATCTTGCCCGTCCTTGAAGGGAATTCCAAGTGAAGGTCAAGCCTCGATGACAAGCGAATGAGGAATTTAGAACTTTGAAAACACTAGTTTGAAACGGCGTTTTTTTCTATAGTCGATGTGTCGCACATATCATTAACTTGGCGGTGCAAGCCGGACTTGCAATTGAAGAGGTTTCAAACTTAACATATACGTTTCGACTAATGCTTAAAGATATTTTTAGTAACAAAAAAAGATACCATGATTATATTAGATTTTGTCGTGAAACGAATAATCTTTGCTTAGGTCCGAATTGGGACGTCGAGACAAGATGGAACTCGACTTATACTATGTTTTATAGCGCTTTACGACAAAGAGAAACTTTAGAACTATTTCATGAAATAATTGCCTCAAAACCTCGTCGTAAAATTCTAAAGTTTCCTTCTACGAATTGGGACATTTTAAAAGACGTAACCGAATTGCTTGAACAGGCGGAATGGTTACGCCAATTTTTGGAATACATACCAAGATGGTCAAAGTCGTTGACATCCATTTGCATACATTGTGATTGCTAATAAGCGATTGGAAGAGCTCAAAGTGCAATGTATAATGGAAAATCAAGGTACATTCGAAGGAGACATAATACGATACGACAACTTCTCTCAACATGAGTTATCTCTATTAACTATGTGAAGTCAAAGGATAACATTGCGGATCCACTTACAAAAGGCTTAAGCAAAGAGATATCAAGAGGAATGAGACTAAAGCCCTTGGAATAAGTTTGTGCAAAGGAAACCTATTATAGAAGAGTGGAGATCCCATGATCTAGGCTCAATAGGACAACCTAACTGTACAAAATGAGGTCACTGTGGGAGAGTACCTCAACATTCAAAGGGAGTTGCATACTTCATAGTCTAATTTCTATAACAAGTTAGTGATATCAAAGGAGGTTAGGCATATGCCTTTAATGATTTATGTGAATTCACCTATGTGAGAGATAAGTGGGGTCGTTTCAAATGGAATTGTGGGGGGCACAATTCCTAGAGCTCTCACAGAACCAGGCTATGTTCCATGACAATAATGGACACGACAATGAGGGGTTAGCCAGACTAGGAAGAGTATTGTGTGAAGTGTGATACCGTCTACATCAAAATGGGTTTAGTTCAAAGACACCAAGTCTACTAACTACTAGGAGACCAGGTACACTTCACAAAGGAAGGTTCAAAGGGAACACCTACCTATTATGCAATATTCAACCGCTGACACTATATCTTGACACCTGAGTGTATGGATCGATCTCTATTCATGTGGGGGATCGTTGAAACTGTTTGTGAAAATATATTTTTCACATATTTTAGACTTAAATAATTACTTATATTTGCTACAAATATAATTATTATTTATTACATTCGTATTCTATTACGTGAGAGGATCACAACGAACCGAATCGTGTCCAAAATAGAGCTAATATGAATGCGATATCGATGCTCAAGGTTGTGTGTATGAAATGTTGAGACATTGGAAATTGAACATGTTTTCGGAATTGAGTGTGTCCCAAATTCGGGTCTGGTTCAAGCTCTTTTAGTTGCGATAGTGTGTTCGAGTTCTATCAGGTGCAGACTTAACTCCTAGAGTTATGATTGCATTAGTTGCAAACTTAGCTCCCCAGAGTTATGAGTTGCCATGAATTGTGAATTAAGTCTCCAACCTATATAAAAAAAGTTTGGGTTCCTGGTTTGAAACCACTAGAAATCGCACATGCAAAAACGCTCTGTTCCAGAAGAATTTTCGATATTCTCCAAGCTTCGCGCTCTTGTTTCAGGTATAGTGTCGGGTGCTAAGCTAATCCCGGTAGTACTTCCTGCTTCGGTTGTCGTACCCTGGGAGACAGACGGATTCAACCGGGTGACCCGAAATCTGTTTTAAGGGACCTCTGTTTAACATAAATCCTCAGCCTTTACCCGTTTTTTCGTTTCATTCTGTTTCGTTTTTTCTTGTTCTTTTATTTGTTTCTGTAATTTGTTATTCATCTATTATTGTATTTTATCATTGTATTGTAATCAGTAATGTTCAGTAATAAATTTATGTTTTTTTTATTTATGTGAATGGTTATCCTACAAAACGTTGCTCTCATGATACATTTTGTTACCATGGAGACATAACACCAATCCAACTAGGGTTGGTTTATCATGTATACACGTACACGATAAGACACAAACAAGAAATATGTATACACGAACACGACACGATAACCTATCGTGTACTTTTTCCGAAACACGAACTTGTTTATACCTGCTTAACACGATAAGACATGTTTAGAAACACATGTTTAAGAACCTGTTTAGTGAAACAAAAGTCTTAATAGGTATTTACCGGGTACTAACAGGTACTTAACATTTATTTTACCAGGTATAATATCATATTTTAGTATTTTTTATTTAAAAAAAATCTTAGCACGTACTAACAGGTAAAGAGGTATTTTACCTGTTTAGACACGGATTTTTTATTTATAATTATTTTTTTTAAAAGGTAGATTCGTGTCTACCTGTTTAGGACACGAAACACGATAAGGCCGTACACAATACCTGTTAAGATCGTGTAGGTTCGTGTACATGTCTAAAATTGTCAGCCCTAAATCCAACCTTATTAACTTATCAAAAAGCCTATAACAATAGTGTTGCATTGTTGGTGCGTCTTTACACCGCTTCACATGTGGGCATGTGTCGAGTTTGGTGTCTTTTTTAAAAATTTGGATCATTTTCGTATTAGGACGTTACAGGGATTAATTTTCTTTTTCTTTTACTCATATCGCCAACTGTGTGATACCCAACAAAGATGTCGAGATACATGTCCTTAAATTGCACTTTGTCAAAGTGATATTTTCTGTAACATGACTACTGATAGAGATGGGCAAAAAAACCGGTTCTTCATAAACCGGTTTACCGTAAACCGGTTCAAACCCGAAGAAAACTGGCGGTTACAAACCGGTTTGTCCTTTCCTGATGCCGACCGGGTTAGGGACCGGTTCAAAAAACCGGTTTTTAAACCGGTTCAAACCGGTTTTTTGCTAAAAAAAGAGTCGTTACTCAACTGATTTATAGCCGTTAGAGTCGAATTTGGCCCTTTTTTTGGGCCCATTTGCACCCTTAAAACACTATAAATATGTGAGGGTGTTTAGGGTTGATCACATCTCTCTTTACACTCTCTAATCTCTAAAACCGCTCTTTAACCGCTCAAAAACGCTCTCTAAACTCTCTATAAACTCTCTCAAAGAAAATAACACATATAGTGTTGGTGGTTCCTCAAACGAAGTTAGCGTTGTGAAAATTCGACCAACAACGAGAAATCCGGTAATTTGGTGCAATTACGATTTATGTTTGTTGTCAAACGGGAAGGAACGTGCTCGGTGCAAGATGTGTGGTGTGTTTTTGGGGAAAGATTCAAACACTAGTTTGAAAAAGCATATGGAAAAATCTTGCCCGTCCTTGAAGAGAATTCCAAGTGAAGATCAAGCCTTGATGACAAGCAAAGGAGGAATTTGAAACTTTGATCCAAATATTTTTCGAGATCGAATGGCGAGGTTAGTGATTCAAGAAGTATTGCAGTTCAACCACTTTGACAATCCGCGCTTGACAAGGATGATTCAAGAGACAATCCAACCACGTTATCATCAAGTAAGTCGCTCGAGAGATGTTAATTTGAATTTATATAACGAAGGCGCTAGGCGCACTCAAGATGCAAGGCTACGAAGCTCCAGTTCCAAAGACAACGCACAAGATTAATCAATCAATATTCCAAAAAATAAAAATATATATTATCATTTGTAATGTTTTACAATTTTATAATTTTATTTTGTCATGTTTTGTTAATTTTCGAACTTTCCAAAATCTTAATAAACGTTGCACCTTATGTTTTATATTTGTTATATATTTTTTTATTTTTTATTAAAAATATCGAATTTATTTGAATTTATTCAATTTTTTAATTAAAACCGGTTTAACACACAAACCGGTTTCAACCCAACCCTAACCGGTTTAATTGGTTAGGGATTTTCTTGCCTCCAAACCGGGTTAACCCGAACCGGTTTAGGGCCAAACCGGTTTTGACTTTCCTTTGACCAAACCGGTTCAGGTCGGGATCGAACCTGTTCGGGTTAAAAAACCGTTTTGTGCACCTCTAACTACAGATATTATATGCTACTTTCGTGATTTTCTACTATCTAAAATTAATTTGTCTAGTCACTTACGCTGCATCGATTCTGGATTATGTGCTATGGGCACTTACCCGGGTCCAAGAACTTGTTGAATCCACCTCAGGTAGCCCACTGAATTGTTATCTATTAAATTGTTAATCAGGAGCCCAGTTTATTGTGTTCAGTTTTTATAACTACAATTAGAGGTGCACAAAAAAACCGGTTTTTTTACTCGGTCTAAACCGGCAAACCGGTTTGGGATAAACCGGTTTGCAGTAAACTGGTTCGGGTTAGGCTAAAACCGCCGGTTTGAAAATGGTTTGAAGCTTTCTGGATGTAATCGGGTTGGGGACCAGTTTGTGTGAACCGATTCTATAAACCGGTTTTTAAACCGTTTTAAACAGGTTTGCTCGCTGAAAAACTAGCCGTTTTCTAACGGCTATATAGCCGTTGGGGTCGATTTTAGCCGTTTTTTTTGTTGCCTTTTTTTACCTATAATTCACTATAAATAGGTAGGGGGTGTTTATGTTTGATCACACATCTTTCTACACTCTCTAATCTCTAAAATCGTTCTTTAAACGCTCAAAAACGCTCTCTAAACTCTATCTAAACTCTAAAAAAAAAGCATGGCAAGTTTTGGTGTTGGTGGTTCCTCAAACGAAGTTACCGTTGTGGAAATTCGAGCAACAACGAGAAATCCGGCAATTTGGTGCAATTACGATCTATGTTTGTTGTCAAAAGGGAAGGAACGTGCTCGGTGCAAGATGTGTGGTGCGTTTTTTGGGGAAAGATTCAAACACTAGTTTGAAAACGCATATGGAAAAATCTTGCCCGTCCTTGAAGGGAATTCCAAGTGAAGGTCAAGCCTCGATGACAAGCGAAGGAGGAATTTGGAACTTTGAAAACACTAGTTTGAAACGGCGTTTTTTCTATAGTCGATGTGTCGCACATATCATTAACTTGGCGGTGCAAGCCGGACTTGCAATTGAAGAGGTTTCAAACTTAACATATACGTTTCGACTAATGCTTAAAGATATTTTTAGTAACAAAAAAAGATACCATGATTATATTAGATTTTGTCGTGAAACAAATAAGGTCCGAATTGGGACGTCGAGACAAGATGGAACTCGACTTATACTATGTTTTATAGCGCTTTACGACAAAGAGAAACTTTAGAACTATTTCATGAAATAATTTCCTCAAAACCTCGTCGTAAACTTCTAAAGTTTCCTTCTACGAATTGGGACATTTTAAAAGACGTAACCGAATTGCTTGAAGTTTTCAAAACCGCCACCACTTTTTTATCCGGTGTTTATTATCTCACAAGTCCATTAACTCTAAAACAAATATATTTAATGGCTAACAAGTTGTATGAACTTGAAAATAAAAGCCCTCTTTTTACAAAAGATAGAACCAATGAAAGAAAAATTAGTGAAGTATTTTAAAGAAATGTCTCCCGTTATAACTTGTGCCGTCGCGTTAAACCTTACCATAAATGTTTACGGGGTTGAAACTTTGATTGATAGAATTACTTACGCTTTGAATTTGGATAGTGAAGACATCCATTTTGCACAAGTCACAAAAACATATTTTAACAAATGTTTCCAAGATTTATTTGATGTTTATTTACATAAATATGGTACAACTCCGACTCCACATGATACAATGGGTACATCATCAAGTGGTAGCTCGAGAGATGTTAATTTGAATTTATATAACGAAATGTTAAATGAATTTAGTAAACGGGCTCGAGGTACCACCCCGAGTAGCGAACTCGGAAGGTATATTGGCACAAACTTTTTAGCGTTTATGCCTCCTACCGTTTTTGAAGAGTTTGATATTTTGGCTTGGTGGAAAAAAAACGAAGCTTCGTTTTCGATTCTTTCCCCATGGCCCGTGATGTACTAACCGTCCAAACTTCCACGGTAGCTTCGGAATCTGTGTTTTCTTTTAGTGGCAGGGTCTTATCGATACGAAGGACTAGACTCACCCCCCTAGCGATGGAAATGTGCATTTGCTTGAATGACCATTTGGATGCGATGGATAGGATACAAGACCAAACTTCTCTCAAAGACGAAATTCAAGCCAAAGAAATCATACACAACAACGAGGTTGATCTTGGAATATCCGAACCAGTCACCGATGAAGAACTAGTCGAAGATGCAAGGCTACGAAGCTCCAGTTCCGAAGACAACGCACAAGAATAATCAATCAATATTCCAAAAAATAAAAATATATATTCTCATTTGTAATGTTTTAGAATTTTGTAATCTTATCTTGTCATTTTTTTAATTTCCGAACTTTCCAAATATTAATAAACGTCGAACTTTATGTTTTATATTTGTTATATTTTTTTTTGATTTTATATTAAAAATATAAAATTTATTTGAAATTTTTTTAATAAAAACGGTTTTAAACGGGTTTATAGGGCAAACCGGTTTGTAACCAACCCTAACCGGTTTGACCAGTTAGACATTTTCCACCTCCGAAACCGGTTTAACCCGAACCGGTTTAGGGCCAAACCGGTTTTGACTTTACGTTGACCAAACCGGTTCGGTTCGGGTTGAACCGGTTTGGGTTAAAAAACCGATTTGTACACCTCTAACTACAATCATAGAATAAAGTTTTAAAATATTTGGTTTAAGCTTAGTAATATTTAAAAGATAATAAAATCAGGTCCGAAGGCTTGATATACATAGTGGGTGTTAAATGGTAGTGTTTATGGGTTGGTGGGTCAAACCCGGAGACAACAATAACTCAAAAATCACATGAGAGATATGAACTTGATCACGTGAGTTTTCACCGGTTGACACGAACACGACCCGTTTAACCTAAATTGTGTTTACATGTTAATTCACACCCTTTGCATACATAATATTAATATAATGTTTAAAACTTCTGAACTCGATGAGTATTTTATCATGCCACAAACTTAAAATACCAAAACCAATAATTCAAAGCATAATTCAAAACAAAACAAGTATGTGATAAAAGCTAAATTTGCATAATTTCATTTGTTAAGCTTCTCCCTTTTTTTTCTTTTCTTGTGATTTGCTTCCTTGATCACATGAAGTACCCATATCTAACAATCCAAGGCTCTCAACGCACATACTCATGTCAACTGCGCAAGATGAACCACTCAAGATCTTAACTCTGCGTAGCATCAATTTCTCAAGATCATACGCTCCGATCCCCTTAGTGTTGTAGAACAGTAAATCACCATTGGTGGCGCGTTGAATAACTCTCTTAACTCCTTTAAAGGGATTCATATCCAATTTGAATTTGAAAGAAAGAAAGAAACCAAGAAGCAACAGTGTTATTGTATTCTCTCCTCACCCAAATACAACTATGCTCATCTTTTAAAGAAATCACAGCTAGACAACCTTTGATGAATGTCACTTCATTAGTTTCCAATTTTGGTTGTGGCAAGCTGACCGTTGAAAAAACCTCAGAGCTTAAATCGAATGTCATTATATAAGAACGATAGAATCTACCTAACGAATTTGTTGAATTTACGACCCAATGCAACACTCCATTAAAAAGACACGAGTGCGGTTTCACATCACCAAACGGAGTACTAGGGGAAGCAATCTCACGCCACGCGCTTGTCTTCGTGGTGTAAACAAATGAGCGTGATCCGGATATCCTCAAAATCTTGTAATCATCGATGAAAGGGTTGAAACCAAACCCATGTACCAAACGATCACCGTAGGAAGGAAGATCAGTTATGGTTACTTTGCGCCTTATTGAAGGGTTCCATAGATTAATACCCTTTCCACATTCGTAAACACATATAATTCCATTACATAAGCCAACGATGCGGAAACTTTTGAAAGGATAATCGAGTGGTTTTATGCCGATATAGGGATTGTAAGACAGTTGGGCTTCCGAAAGTAATGTGTAGACGTATTTAGGGTATGGTTTTCCTTTCGCTCCTTTCGTTCGGTGTATGACTGTAACTTTTACCGGAGATCGAAGAGCATGGAGTCTGATGAAACTGGGGCTACCAATACAAGCATGTAATGATTTGGAAACTGATCTAAACCGGAGGAGGGATTTAGTCGGTAGTCTTGAAAAGATTTCAACAATCACGTCTTCAGGTAGATCATTCGACATTGTGTAATCCTACAATTTTCGATGACATGTAAAGTTTATTAGTACATGGAAAACTTATAAGTACATATATTCAAGGGGACATGATGAGTATTTGTGATTTAAATCATAGAGGGTGCATGTTATAATTGATTTTATTACATAAAATCTAATAGTTATTTTTTTTTTATTTTTTTTTTTATTTTTTTTTAATTAATTTCAAAGTTTGATAACGAGATGACCATCACAATAGTTATTGTTAAAAGAAAAACTTATATCCCCATCAACATACATGCAACGCAATCAAAACACAAAAAACTGTATCAAGACTCCGATACAAACACAAAAAAGTAAATTTAAACATTGGAAATCACAGATTAAAAAATTTGCAATTAAGAAAACCGAATGGTTGAAAAAGCCGATTATAAAAAGAAGTAACCGGAAAACAATGGATGAAAGGGACATCCGGGGGATCACGGATAGGGCTGAGAATTGAATGAATGTTTTGCAGGTCGATTTTATACTAATACAGCGGCTTGGGGTGAATTGTAGCGGTGTTATCTCTTGCGTGATTTGTGTGCTTTTGCTAGAGCTAGTATATATGGAAAGAGGATCAGTGGAGATTTATGCTCAAATCAAATCAAATCAAATCAAATTTTAAGTTTTAAATATATTTTCTCCATTTTAATTATTTAATTATCCTTGTCGTGTCTCTCCTCCAAACACACTATGTTTTTTCAACCGCAAACTAAAACCCATACGAGTTTTTTCACTGTTCACTTTCTTGACTAGAGAACCTTTGATGATCATTACTACACTTCTTTTCAAACTTTCTCCTGCAACTCAATCGTAGAAAAAAACCTGAATTCAAATCGAATATTATTATACAATAATGGCGTACATTGGAGGAATGAAATATAAGGGAAAATTGGTAATGATAATTAATTTAAAAAAATGATAATAGATGAATAATACGTAAGGTAAAGTTATCTGTATAAACAAAAGGTAATTAAAATAAAGAAATCAAATAAAAATTAACTAAAAATAAACAAAAATATATCTTTGAAATTGATATATACAAAGAAGAAATTCTAGAGGCTTAGAAGGAAATACAATCAAACATATATGACTGGAAATCCCTTCAAGGCCGTCCAAGGCTGTCAAATCTTTTAAACTAGGAAATCTATACTATATAATAAATAAAGGTTTTTTCATGCCACGTGTCGCCTCCACATTCATTCTCATCATTTTTTTCCCGCCTCTCTCTCTTATTAAATGCACATTTATCTTTTAACAAAAATATTTATTTAAAGTAAATATTAACTATACTAATAAAACACATTTATTTTAAATTATCCCTTATGAAACTTTGAAATCTAATTATGTAACTTTTATTTTCAATCAAATAATAAATGAAAATTAAATTACATTAAATAGTACTTAATGTATTTTCAAAACACAATTATATTTTAGTTTTAAATATTTTGAGTTTTGTTTTCTATCTTTACTATATGATACATTTTTACACATTATTTTAAATTATCCCTTATTAAACTTTGAAATCTAATTATGTAACTTTTATTTTCAATCAAATAATAAATAAAAATTAAATTACATTAAATAGTACTTAATGTATTTTCGAAACACAATTATATTTTAGTTTTAAATATTTTGAGTTTTGTTTTCTATCTTTACTATATGATACATTTTTACACATTATTTTAAATTATCCCTTATTAAACTTTGAAATCTAATTATGTAACTTTTATTTTCAATCAAATAATAAATGAAAATTAAATTACATTAAATAGTACTTAATGTATTTTCGAAACACAATTATATTTTAGTTTTAAATATTTTGAGTTTTGTTTTCTATCTTTACTATATGATACATTTTTACACATGTAAAATATACATATAAAGAATTAAAATTTTTATTTATTGATATTTTTCACCCCGTGTGTATACACGGGATCTAAACTAGTAATGTATATATTGGTTATATTATTTTTCACAATTTATTATTCACTAAGTTATAAACTCATGTATTACATGATATTGTATAATATGTATGTATATGCGAGTCAGCAAACTGATCGAATTAAGACTTTGAATTATTTTGTCAATCAAAATACCGGAATTATTTTATAACTTTTAAATACCTCCTTGATCTTGGATTAACACTGTTAAAATACCCAAACTAATCTCAAAAGCAACTTGTCCTTATCTGGTGAGGCGAGATTCACTTCATCTTCAAACCACCAACATTTCTTTCCTCTAATTCATCTTCAAATAGTCACATGTCACTAGTAGAATTCTCTTACAACAACAGTTGTCACGCGATAGACATGCCGTCTTACGAAATGTTGTATGGTAGAAGATGCAGGACCGTGGTTTGTTAGTGGTGAAATTAGTCAGAAGGAACTGGGAAGCCTTGACGTTGTTAAAGAAACTTCTTTTGATCAAATCAAGGCCCGCATGAAAGCCGCACAAGACCGTCAGAAATCGTACGCGGATAAAAGACGAAGACCAATTGAGTTTAATGTTGGGGACAATGTAATGCTAAAAGTGTCACCATGGAAATGAATAATACAGTTCAGAAAGAGAGGGAAATTGAGTACAACGTTTGTCCGACCGTTCAAGATTTTGGCACGGGTAGGAAAAGCCGCCTATCGGTTGGACTTGCCTAATGATTTAAGTGGGATTCATCCGATGTTTTACATATCACACTTGCGAAAGTGTCTAGCCGATGAAACTAATATTACTATCTTTAATTTATCGACACTAGCAAATTATTTATAAAGTGATTTTAAACTAATATTACTTTCTTTAAATATCTTATTTTAAACTACAATTTTCATTTTTATAAATAGCAAGCCTGTTTCTTTTAGTTACAACAACCATTGATGAAACATATATGAACACTTATTTAAAAATATTATTTTACTCATTGTAGTACGTATATAATGTAAGGTTAGCTATCATGATTTTAATACTAACACAATTCGTGTATTGGCGTTACTATGATATTAACACCATGCCATTATTATCTACTCGTCAAATTACTATAATACTATTAATTTTGATAACATATAGATATATGGAATAAGATCGATTATACGAGTCCATAGATGGATGGGAAATAAGTATTATACACTTAATACATATAATCGGTATTCAGAAGTAACTTTAAATACTTTACACTTGATTATTCTTTAACTAAATCTATATATACATAGATATACCATGTTTCAAAGTAAAGAACAATATTTTCTACACACGAATCTGCTATTATTTTGAAAATAATCAAACCAAATATATAATTATTGACACGAGCGTTAATAGTTAGAACTTGAGAGATGTGATGGCAAGTCATGCATATAAACACAGAACATGTAGAACTAGAACATTATTTTACTTTTGTATTTAAAAACACGTTGACACGTTTATATGGAACATAGGGTAGTCCATAAAACTTGTAGTGCCTACGTGTATTGTGGGACTCAAGTAGGATGCAACACTGTCACGTATTTGAGCAATATGGTTTTTACCGCAACATCATCACGTGAGTTTCACGGCTCCGTTTTACTGTTTTCTATATTTGGGGCAAAACTTGTTAAATTTAAATGGTATGATAACTAGAAAATGAGAAACAAGCATCTGATTCCTTTGAGTGCATGAGTTACACTTTAAAAGTCCTCGATATTTTGAATTATAACCATTAGTTATGGGCTTAGTCGTAGATCGATATGAATAGTACTATTCGGATTGACACCCCCAATCATAGTTAGTCACGCTAACCACGACCAACAGGGTCAAATGATTGCATATTAGGTCTTGTTGTTCTCATTGTTTAAAGGTACAATGGGCTGGGTCAAAATTCAAGAATTTGTTAAAGGTTTGGTTATATGCTTATGCATCACATAATTTGTTTGTGTTAGCTATATATCGATGAATCAACCGCTAACTTGTTTTGTTTACATATATATAAATTAAATTTCGAACAAAGGGTTTTGCCAATGGTGTACGTACCAATGATTTTTCCAGTCAATTTCTAGAAAGGTTTTTGCCAATGGTATACGTACCAATGGTTTGCAAGTGAATTTTGAGCAAAGGATTTTGCCAATTGTACCTGTACAAACAACTTTGTCAATTATTTTCGTGCAAATGGTTTTTGTCGAACGATTTCGTACAAATGGTTTTTGTCAAACGATTTCGTACAAATGATTTTGCCAATTGTATTCATTAAAAACCTGTGAACGCACCAACATTGCGTTGACATTTTCGAGCATGTTTTTCAGTATCACGTGACTGTGGCACGATTAGAATATGTTAAGCATTTGGATTAAGACTTTATAAGACGAAGATGTATGGTCGATTAACGTCAAGTCCATCAGACTTATATGACTTTAGGTCTATGTATTCATTTAGTTTCTATAATGGTGTTCGTCACTTTAGAAGTCTTCATATTGCTTCTGATGTTGTGTAATGTTACTAATCGTTACAACTGCAATTTATTTATTAAGTGAATAAATTTGGGGGTGTTACGTTCTCGCGGTCATCTTCAAGCACACCACCATCGGGAGCCGCAAGAGATCGCTGGAGCGTCACAGAAAATGATATCGGAGGAGTCGGCCCTCCCCCTTCCTTTATCTCTCTAGTTGGCATGTATGTGTGTGTGTGTGTTTGGATGTGGAAATGAATAAGAGAGTGAGATCTTAAATCGCTAGTGTTTTAGTGTTGCTGGGGAGTAGGTGGACACCACGTGTCAAAACCGAAACGTTATTATGTTCTCGACACCGATAAATAATCTGAGATTCTTAAAATCATGTAACAATATTTTTAATATTATTTAAAAATTTAATTTATGAAATTTCTGCTTCGTCTGTTGTTCAGGCACCGACGTGCCAGTACCACGTGTCCAACGTGTTCGTTTCTTTATACGTTTAGTTCTTGGAATGAAATTATTATTTGTTAAATAATAAAAATATTGTTGGCAATTCAGAAATGATAAAATATAAATAATCATTTATGTTATTTAATTACACCAGGTAACAAATAACCGGATTAAGTTTACGTGGGCATTTGTCACAGTCTCGCGTTCCATTTTATATAGCTCACACGTAAATGTTCCTAAATAAATCGCCCGAAAAAATGTTAGAAATCAATATTAATCTATACATACTAATAAAAAAGGTTTTGGGGTGCCACATGTCATTCCCATATTCATCCTCAACATTTTTTTCCCACCTCTCTCTTCTATTTAATTTCACAAGTTTCTATAAAAATCTATACATACTAATAAATAAAGGTTTTGGGGTGCCACATGTCATTCCCATATTTATTATCAACATTTTTTTCCTGGCTCTCTCCTATTTAATGATACAAATTTCTATAAAAAAATTATAATTTGTGTTTCCCGCCTCTCTCTCCTGTTAAATAGTAATGATTTTTATAACTATTTTTACAAAATATTTTTTAATTAAAAAAATGCCTCTCTCTCCTGTTTAATGATACAAGTTTTTATAAAAAAAGTATAATTTGTGTTTTCCGTCTCTCTCTCCTATTAAATAGTAATGATTTTTATAACTATTTTTACAAAACATTTTTTAATTAAAAAAAGTTTTATTCATAAAACATTTTATACTATGAACATTTCTTTCATTCTTTTTATTAAATATTTTTTAAAAAATAACAATATAACGCTTCTAAAACTTGTATTAAAAAATTATGTAATATGTCAAAAATATGTAATATTAGATTTTTATTACTAAGTATATATAACACTGCATTTATTTACCCTGTATAATATACATGATTTCTAACCTATATTATAATAAATGAATAAATATAATTGCTACGTGTCGACTTCTGATTAAATCCAAATTTTTGTTTTTCGCTTTTGTCTTCAACTAAATAATGATGATGCTAGATAATTAAGTTAAAATAATAGTTGCCTAACTTGTATTTAACAAAATTTTCAACAAGCACCATTTGCGAACGAACAGTGAAAAAGAAACGTAGAGAGTAAAACCGAATATTTTATATAATTATGTCTATAATTATTGTTTCCATATGAAAATGTGAATAAAAAATGTTTGTGATCAACAGAACTAGACAAACATCTTGATTTAATCATGCATATACTAAGATTTAATTATTGTATAAAAAAATAAAATGCATGTTGTAGCATAACAGCATCCATCCCATGAAGACAACCGCATGTGCATTTTGGCCTTATTGTTTCCAACCGGAATCTGGCCGGCTCCGCCTCTCACATTGTCTTAGGTTTATGTTTTACTTATAAATATACAAACCAACACCTCACTTTCCTCACAAACCATGCATCTCTCTTCCTTCTGTAACATGAAGATCTCTATGGTTCTCTTGCTCACCACCACACTCCTCCACACCACAACCGCCAGCTATGGCGGCTGGCAGAGTGCCCATGCCACGTTTTATGGCGGCAGTGATGCTTCAGGGACAATGGGTATGTTTTATTGCTAGCTCATATTTAATCGGTAATTACTAAAATCCAGTGTTTTCAAAACCGGACTAGTCTGTCTGGTCGGACCGGTGAACTAGGCTGGGTGGTCCGACCGGATTTCATTTTTTTTTCTTTTCCTAGTTTTGTTTCCAATCAAATTTCTTTTTCTAATTAAATTAATATTTCAGGATCAATATTTTGTTTATTTAAATATTCATATTTTATTAAAATTGCAAATTTATAAAAAAACATATACTATTTTCATATTTTGTTTTAAATTAAATACATATAAATAGTTTTAATTTTTATTTTTCTATGACGTTATCTGGTTTTAAATACGGTTCAACTGGCCTGACTAGTCCGAATTAGTAAGGAGGAAGGCTACAATTGCTAAAATCATACAAGTTAACTAAGCATATGAGTTAATTGTTGGCAGGTGGAGCTTGTGGTTATGGAAATTTGTATAGCCAAGGGTACGGTACAAACACTGCGGCGCTTAGTACCGCACTTTTTAACAATGGATTAAGCTGCGGGGGTTGTTATGAGATGATATGCGTGGACGATCCACAGTGGTGCCTCCCTGGAGCGGTCACCATCACGGCTACCAATTTCTGCCCGCCCAACTTCGACTTGCCCAGCAACAATGGGGGCTGGTGCAACCCTCCACTCCAGCATTTTGACATGGCTCAACCTGCTTTCTTGCAAATTGCTAAATACAAAGCTGGGATTGTGCCCGTGTCTTTCAGAAGGTAACATGAAATTTGTCGTTGGTTAGACTTAGTTTAAACATTGGTTATCCAAGTTAATTTATCATCAACTAGACATGACTCTATGAGTGGGATATTAGTTGAGAATTATTTCTTATTCCAGGTGGTTTATAATTATTAACATGGCTTTTAAATTGTTTTTTTTACACCGCTTTGATTTCTAGGTATCCGTTTCTCCAACTAATGGATGTGAACGGTGGGTTCTAGTTAAACTAATGGATGTGAACGGGAGATGTGAACAGAGCAAACCTAACAATAAAATATTTAACATATCCGATCTAAAGGGTAATAATAAGATATTTTATTGTTATTTTTGCACTGTTCACATCCGGATCACTCACTGCTCATATCCCCTAGTTGATGGAGCGGATCATCTAAAAACAATTAAAACCCATTTTTATGATTCCAAATTAACTAAAAGAAGAAAAAGTTCTATTACTGAGTATCTTTGTTTGTTATCATTATTAATTATTATTATTTTGATTCAGGGTTCCATGTGTAAAAAGAGGATGTATAAGGTTCACCATGCATGGCCATTCATATTTCAACCTGGTTTTGATCAGCAATGTCGGAGGTGCAGGGGAGGTTCATGCGGTATCGATCAAAGGGTCCAAAACAGGATGGCAATCCATGTCTAGAAACTGGGGTCAAAATTGGCAAAGCAATTCTTATCTTAACGGCCAGAGTCTTTCTTTTAGAGTCACAACTGGTGATGGAAGAACAACTACAAGCTACAACGCAGTGCCTGCTGGATGGGAATTTGGCCAGACTTACCAAGGGAACCAATTTTAAAATTTAAATTAATTGCTTTGCAAATACATATATATGTGTGAGTTACTTGTTATACATTGTTTTCAGATTTTATTTGAAAATAGCTTTTGTGGTTATAGAAGGCCCAAGAAGATAAATCTGAATTTGTATGGTTTTTATGTTGGTGTAAAGCAGAGGTGTTGATTAACATCCGCTAAACGTTGTATTGAACATGCGTCTAGAAATGTTACTTTATACTTGTTTATTAAGATTAAGGCGCTAATGCATGGTGTCTCGTGTCGGGTTATATAATTGAACTTGAATATCATCAAATAGAATTTTTTTTATAATGAGGTTTGTTTTGACCTAAACTTTCACATGAGGGCTTGTTTTGGTATTATTTGCATAAGGGGGCTCATCGCCATTACCAATTGCGACTTTCATCTTATTCTCTAGACGTGTCAGACGCAACACAAGAGATTTCATAAAACCCAGAAAGTTGTCATTGCCAATGACGACTTTCCCATTAAGTTGTCATTGCCAATGACGACTTTCCCATTAAGTTGTCATTGCTAATGACGAGTTCCTGTCCCCCACGCACACCTCCATCTCGCCATAGGTGGTGACGAGTTTGAGAAAAAAGTTGCCATTGCTAATGGCGATTTTCATTGAAGACAAAAATAAAAACTCATTTATATTTAACAGGTGAAAATAATATATTTCGTTTTCTTGACTCTGTAATATCACGTGAGGTCTACTCAACAAACCAACCCGTCCTACAAACGCAGAATATACGAGGGAGATATCCGCGCGTAAAGTTGCTTGGTTGAGCTTCCATAAATGTAATTTTTTTACTCATTTTTTCTAAGTTTGGACCAGCTTATTTATATTTAACAGGTAAAAAAAATATACTTCGTTTTCTTGTCCCCGTAATATCACGTGAGGTCTACTCAACGAATCAACCCGTCCTCCAAACGCATAATATACGAGGGGATATCCGCGTGTAAAGTTGCTTGTTTGAGCTTCCATAAATGTAAAATTTTATCTTTTTAAAAACTTATTTTCCCTAAGTTTGGACCAGCTCATTTTCATGTAATGTTAAACTTTTTCAACCTTCGTTAAATATTATAAATAAGTGGTTCCCAGTTAGATAAAATGAGTTTACATTTATGGAAGTTCAAACAAGCAACTTTACGCGCGGATATCTCTATCGTATATTCTGCGTTTGGAGGATAGGTTGGTTTGTTGAGTAGACCTCACGTGATATTACGGAGACGAGAAAACGAAATATATTATTTTTACCTGTTAAGTATAAATAAGTTGGTCCAAACTTAGAGAAAATGAGTTTAAAAAAAATTTACATTTATGGAAGCTCAAACAAGCAACTTTAAGCGCGGATATCTCCCTCGTATATTTTGCGTTTAGAGGACGAGTTGGTTCGTTGACTAGACCTTAGATGATATTACGGGGACGAGAAAACGAAATATATTATTTTTACCTTTAAATTATAAATGAGTTTTTATTTTTATCTTTAGAGAAAATCACCATCAGCAATAAAAACTTTCTTCTCAAACTCGTCACCACCTATGGCGAATTGGAGGTGCGCGTGGGGGACAGGAACTAGCCATTAGCAATGGCAACTTAATGGGAAAGTCGTTATTGGCAATAGCAACTTGATGGGTTTTCTGAAATCTCCTGTGTTGCATCTGACACGCCTAGAGATTAAGAAGAAAGTCACCATTGGTAATGGCGATGAGCTCCGTTGTGCAAACAATATCAAAACAAGCCCTCGTGTGAAAGTCTAGATTAAAACAACCCCCATTATAAAAAAAATTCCATCAAATAACTCAGATAAACGTGTAACCCGTTTATATAAACGTGTTGAAAAGGTGCACTCAATTTGTAAATGGGCTACATGAGTCATCAATGTGTTCACGAATTATAATGAATGTAATAAATAGTCTGAACGGCATAATTAAAATTATTGGCAAATCACATGGCACGTAATGTCATGACAACAAGGCAAATAAACGATTAATAAAAGCAACTAAGTGGAAGTGAAAGCTGGAGTAGAAATTAATGTATGATAGAAAGTGGCCGAAGATCTCAATTATACAAGGACGAACTAAAATAGACCTGTAAGAAATAACAACGTAGTATGTTCATATTGTTAAGGAATCACCACCTTTGGCCTCGTGATTTCCCTTGATCATGCTTTCCTTCAATACTTTTGGTCATTACTAGCCTGGAAAATTGGGCGGGTCGGGCAGGTTCGGGTCACAGGTCAAAACGAGTTCGGGTCAGAATGGGCTCGGGTCAGAATGTAATATTTTAAAAAAATGATATTTTGGTTTGGGTTAGAGCGGGTTCGGGTCAAAACGGTTTGTTTTTAACAATGTTGATTTGGTTCGGGTCAGAATGGGTTGTTTTAAACAATGATCTTTTGGTTTAAATTTGTCAAGTTCTGTCCTCTTTTCCCTGACCTGTAAATTAACGTAAACATGCTTTTTTAAATTATGATAAACAAAGAATTGCAAAAGAAAAGTTCTGTCTTCTTTTGTTTTTAAAACTATGATAAATTAACGTAAACATGTCCTCTTTTCCGTGACATGTCAAGTTCTGTCCTCTTTTCTCATATTTGCAAAACTTGGATCCAAATGAGGTGGTTCAAGGCCACTTAATGCAAAGCAGCAAAGGAAATGAATGAAAATGTCTGGCAAGTTTTTTACATGGCCGAACTTGACCGTCTGCTCTTTTTACATGGCCCAGTTTGACCAGTTTTTTTCTCTCAATTTTTAGTTTACCCATTTAGACCCTTATAAATGATGTTTGATCCAAAAAGACCCAAAGACTTGTATTTATGTGCCCAAAACAACCTAAATTAAAGTGTTTGGGTAAAGTTTGCCAGGCCTATTCATTACTAATTAGCTTATCTTGCTCCTATAAATCCTCTTGTATTACTGTACTTAGAATTGGCATGTAAATAGAATAAACTTTGTCTTTTCCAAACTCATCTCTCTACCTTGTTATGGTATCAGAGCAAGGCGCTGAATCATCTTCTACCCACACTTCTTGATCGTCCTCACCTGTTCACTCCCGACCAAATACACCACCAGAAATCATGATAGAAAACGATTCACTAATCGTTAACCTCTCAATGAAGAATCTCAATGTCATCTCTCTACCAGCCACCCTCAAACTCACATCCTCTAACTACTTGGCCTCGAAAACACAGGTAGACGCATTATTGTACGGGTTTGATCTGTTCAAGTTCATAGACGGTTCACATCAAGCACCCAAACCCACTATTGTTGAAGAAGGTTCCGAAGTTCTACACAGAAATTTCTCATTGTGGTTCCATCAAGACAGACTACTCTTTAGAGCACTAGTAAGAAGCTTATCACCACAGATCGTCCCGTTCATCTCTAGAGCCTCATCATCGTATGAAGTGTGGCAAATTTTGGCCAAAAGATGCGTCTCCCCAACCAGTGGTCACATCAAACAGTCGAAGTACCGTCTCAAAGAACTCTCCAAAACACCCACATAAACAATTACTGAGTATATGCAAGACATAAAAACCATTACTGGTGAGTTGGCTGTATGATCGATGTCGTTTGGTCGGTCAAAAATATAGATTTAAATAATAAGTGTAAAGTTTAGTCGTCTCCACGAAGAATTTGTGCAATGAATTATTTTGAATTGGTTTTAACAATTATTAGAAAAGTAATTTTCTTCGGGGTTTAGGTTAGCAAACACAAGTTAATTCTAGCCTATTTTGCAATCAATCACATAGACATAATGGCACATGTTTCAATTGATTTAAGTGAAAATCTTAGAACGGGTTATGATGAAAACCTATTAATGCATAATCAATTCGGGTTAACCAACCGGAATCTAACCCCCACAATGTAAGACTCTGACCCGGACATCCTACAGTTGGTTCTTATAACGAGTTATTCTCTTTTAAAATACATATGTTAATACTCAAACTACAGCTAAAAACATTAGTTATTACGTTATCACACTTATCTCACGAATGTCTGCACCACAATCCGAGTAACACCGCTCCCAAGCCAAAATATGTCACCCACCAAGCTTACCTGCAAAACAATCTAACGTACATACAAAGTCAGCTATGCTGAGTAAGTTCTAATGGTTTAATTTAAATTAAAGTCATCTCGTCGCAAAAGTTGTTTGTCTTTACTCAGGACACTTCGGTCCTTACAAAAATAGTTTTATAATTTATAATCGTCTGGATTACCCCCGTTATCTTAAGATATCCTCGAAGGTTCACCTCTCAAGACTCATCCCACCATTATAACCCAGTAAGCCTTACCGACATGGATCGAGCCTACAACACTAATAACTTGTAACTGCCACACATATTAGCTCAAAACCTAATAAACACAATGAATCTCTAGACATGTATTCACTCAGCCTTGACCAAGGCTTACACGAATTAACTGACAAAACAGTTGTAAACGCCACTACTCAATCCCAACTCAACGGTCCTTCTAACTCTACACATCACATTAATACCATTTACACGTCACCTTAATCTCATCACATTAATATCATATGTACAACACATTAATACCTGTTAAATATTGTCGCCATTGGTGACTGTCTGAACGACATCGTCCTTCACAATCCCGTTTTCCATGTCATAAAGACAATGATGCAAACACCACACACGTCATGCCACAATGACAATGACACAAACATATAGCACATCATAGACATATAATATCACACTACATTTATATGACTTGTTAACTACCCTGCACATTACACATAACACTACAACATTATATCCCACATGAAATCATAAACGATTAACCTAGAGCCCGACTCTCCCCAACCAATCCTCAACACGTCACATATTGTTAACCCTTACCCTTAGCTCATTCAATACCATGGACACAACATGGACCCTACGACAGTTTAATAAGCATTTTATAACAAATCTACCGAGTTAAAACTCGAAACCCTTGACATGATTAAATATATTAACATCTCTGGAAAGTATGTACGATAGCCCCAAAACAGTAAAACATTTAAAGTCGGGGATTAGAAACTCACCTTTTCGTGATGACCCTTGGATACTAGGACTCATTAACTCCCCGTGCTGGCCCTTCAACCTTGCACCTAAAACATACATAACCTACGAGTCAATACACGACTCGACACTTACGCTCTCGTTCACTCGGATAACACAACCGCGCCTGCATGATTCCATGCATGACTCACATACAATGCGTGAACACCCTGTCACGTCCCATGCATCCCCTCGGGTCACCGAACTCACAAGGTAACGACCCCCTACAACTCCTATGTACGGATCCCCTTCATGCACGTATAGCCCGAACCAAACCCCTCCTGGCTTCCCGATAGCTTCGTGCAGCCCCGCCGCCCCGTCTCAGCCGTGAACAGCCTTATAGGAGGGTTTCCGTGACCGACCAGCACCACCCCCGGCTGCCTTGCGCAATTTCGGTCCTCCCGTAGCTGATGTGGCCGCCTCTCGCCGCTGCCACTGTCTAACCAGCCCCCTTCGGGTCCTCCTGTCCCTCGTCTTCCATCGCTAATCATCATGCCGGTCCCCTAGGATCTCGGTCGAACCACATACCCGCAAATTGGTCTTACGCACTCAACAAATCAAAATACGAGATAATTAACCAGATCATACCTTTAAACTCGGATAACTCGTGTGAATCGAATCACTAAAGCACTCACCTTCTTCCTACACGCGTCTCCTTCGAAACCATAAGAGCATAAAAACGATTATAATAATGATCCGATGATCCACAAACATAACAGATGATTATGGGATCACGAATGTACCTTGATTCAGTCAATAACTCTACGAACGACATTCTACCCCTCTCTTTTCTTTCTTGGTAGCCCCAAGAACCCAAAGAAATGGGGTGTTCCTCATTTTGCAATACCCTAAAAGGGTTTGTTCTTGGATCGGGCTCGGCCCTTACGTGACACCGGATAGTCCTCGAGCTTGGCCCGTCTAGCAAATCAAAAGTCCCGCTACTATATGCTAATTACTCGATAACCCCCTCTAGATTCATTCTAAGAAGAAGAATACCCATTACTACTTGACAAGTCCCACTGCTAAAACGCTCCTTCATGAAGAACTTCGCTAAACATAATTTTTTAATAAATATTCGGTTCGTCCGTTACCCGAACCATTGGCTTCTAGATTTCTGGGATGTTACAAGTCTACCCCCTTAAAAGAGGATTCGTCCTCGAATCCTACGTCAGCACAAACCTGCATAATTCATCCTTTGCCTTGCTTCCAAATTTTGGGACTTGTAGTATCGCCTACATATTCCTTTATTACATGTATTTCTAGCCATTAACCAAACGGATGCGTTTCCAACTTTCGCTATTCAGGCACTTGCTAGAAGTTGTAACATTTCCTTCCCGCTCGCGGCATAATTGGTTTTTTCCTCGCATGATCCCTATGGTCTAGTCTTTTCGACGGTCAACTTTCCGAGTATGCTCATTACCTTTCACGAATGAATTCATTTATCGCCCTTCTAAAATGAAGTCGTCAATCCTCTCGCCTCATACCTTGATTGCCATCGTGCGATAAATTCTCGACTCAATCCCATTCCATAATAATATCACTTTAGTCCCGCTCTACCCCGGTCCCCATAAAATTCTGCTACCCTCACATCCCTTTTTCCTCATTATCACGCGTTCAATACGCCCCTTAAGTATGCACATACCTCCAACACTAAGTTCTTTCCCAATCAGCTCTCAATGTTTCTCAATGATATCATACCATTGTCCTGTCTGTTTCAACAGCAAAACATTTGCTTCACTTGAATGTTCCCAGGACCTCACTTTAAACTAGTCATATGTTTACTAGTGTAAGCATTTTCTTCCCAGTCACTTACGTGCAATATTGCACTCACTCTCCCTTCGATCGACCTTATTAGTTGTTGTTCTATCATTACCATGCGATCACTGACCGTGTCTTATTGACCAAGTGCAAACATGAAGTCTATCTTATCACAAGCCTCCGCCACACTTTGTCTTGTTTAGAAAAAAATATTTCCACTATGTGCTGAAATCTCAAGCGTCGTCACCTCGATCCCGTCATAACTATTCTTGGAGCACGTTTGTGTGACAGACACTCTAGATGTTGTCTTATGCTTTTGTGTCTTTATTTTTTGTATTTGTACTTGTATTTTGTACCTGTATGTATTTTTTTATCGAGTTGTAAACATGTATGTAGGTTCTTGTACTTAGTTGTCTCTGTCTAAGTGTTGTACGCACTTAGTAAGTGCGCAGGTGTTATAACCTGCATACTTAACAAGTACGCAAGAACAATTGTCTGCGTACTTGTTAAGTACACAAGAACAATGCCCTGAGCACTTGTTAAGTGCGCAGGCATCAATCTTAGTATATATAGCTGGTTCATGTTGTGACTATGTACGCACTCAGTTTCACTATGTAACCGGCTGTGATTATCAATAGACGAACTTTGAAGTATCTTGTGTTTGTTGTCGGTTTACTTTGTGTTTCTTGATACTCCAACTAGTCACAGGTATTCCGTACCCTGTTCGGCTAATCACACACTCGCACGTAACCATCCGTGACACCCGAGGGACCTACAAGTGGTATCAAAGCATTGTCTCTTGATTTCGAGTGTTGTGAGTGTGTTAGGAGCATTTTCGACACTAGTGACAGCCGTTTGAATACAAAAAGTGAGCGATTTTGGGGTATTTTGTGATAAATAAGAGGTAGCTCTAAGAGTGTAGAAGCATGTTTTGGTAACTATAGATGAAATTCTATGTATCGATGTACGTGGCTAGTACGCACGAGGGTGTTCCTGAGTACTTAGCCTGCACACCAGTTTGGTCCTGCGTACTTAGATAAATACACAGGTAATGTTCCTGCCCCTATAAATAGAAGACTTGTCTTCATTTGTAGGTGGAACTCTGGAACTAGGTTGAGAGGTGTCCGAGTCGGGACAAGCTCTCCTGACCCCTGGACCGTGAGCTTAGATGAGAGATGTGTGCTCCTTCGGTACGTAGTCTGTAATACGGGATGACTTCTATGTTATGGATTATGTATCGTTTTTGTCTTTGTTGTTGTTTCTTTGCTTTGTTCTTCATGTTCCCACACAAATCACAGATCAGATCCGTGTATTTCCGCTGCTCGACGAGGCCCCCGGGACCTACAAGTGGTATCAGAGCCTCGGTGTTCGTTGATTTGTGTTCCAGTTTCAGATTTTTAGGGTTTTTGAGCAGATCTGAGTTATACAAGTTCGCTACTTTTTCTTACAAAAATCCTTAAATTTGAGTTTGTTATCACTTCATTTGGTTTTTGGAAGGCTAAGGGTTTGTTAGATGATGTTTTCTAAGCTTTTGGAAGCATTAATTTCTCAGATCCATCACATTTTGAGCATTCTCCTCAAGATCCGTCAAGAACACCGCTGTACTAAACAAGTACGCAGAATCACCTTTTCTGCGTATTTGCTAAGTACGCATGGGTTAGCCCTGCGTACTTAGTATGTACGCATGAGAAGTAACCTGCGTACTTAGCTATGTACGCAAGAGCATTTCTCTGCGCACTTAACAAGTACGCATGGGTACTTGGCTTTGTGTAGTTACTAAATACGCATGAACACCCTTCAGGTGCGTATTTACTAAGTACGCATGAACTAGCATCTGGGATTAAAAAAAAAACAAAATTAAGGATAATTTGTACGCTTGTTTCGGGCCATTTTTGAGAAAATAGTAATTTTGGTTTTTTCGGACCAAAATTTGTATACGATGTGGCTTGGCGAATCACAGACGAGATTTTTGTTGGATGATACCACTTGTCATACATTGTTTAAGTGTTCATACCTGAAAATATGGGCTACAAGTATCCGGGATACTTATTTAATAGGGTATGAATGTTGAACTAATGGGAGCAATTGGGTCGTCATCGGCTAAAGGTCTCGTTCTATTTGTGAAGATGTTGCTGCTTTGGGTCTTTCGGAAAAAGAATCATCTTGTTTAGGTATTCAAACCTGAAGATGTGGGCTACGAGTATCCGGGATACTTTTTTAATAGGGGATGAATACTGGAACAACTTGAACCCACAGATTTGCTATTTTGGATCTTTGTAAAGGAATAAATGAACAAAATCCTGGAGTTGGCTAGTTGTGCTTTTTGAGGATTTGAGTGACATGATGATGAAGTTGGTCATTGTTTATAGAGAAATGGGGGGGATGTTACATCAACCATGATTTCTCATGTAAACTATATTTTTCGTGCTCATTGGTCAAGCCTGTGTTCAAGATTTGATGTGATTCAATTATGATGGGATTTCTCATTTGGGATCTGGGCGGATTGCCAGATATATAACCTAGTTATGGAACTTCACCGCGGTGAACGTATACAAATTAGGAGGTGTGAACCAGGAATGAAGATCTAATTGAAGAATGTTGGACTTTGGATATAAGGTGATCACTACTGAGCATGGTTTTGTGTTTGATTTTATCAAGTGTTTTCAGGATAAAGGTGGATATCCGTTGGATTATTAGTTGAAGATGGAACCTTTTATCAGTGGCCGATGGGATAGGAAACATGCCCTTGTTTCTGTTCTAGTCATATGGAGCTTAAACTGAAAAGGGATATTGGAAATGAACATCTTTGGGAATTTGGTTAACTCACGAAGATACAGGATAGAGTTGGACACATCTTGTTGAAGACTTAAGTTTATCTTTCTGGAATTCCTATGGCAGCTGATTAGTTTGATGCAGGTTATTGGAAATTCAAACTCTCTATCATATGCCAACTGATTTGGAGTTGTCTTAGTCTACTATTGTTACCTGGTTAGGAAGACATTGTTAGACTCAGAATTCTAAGTCAGGGTGGAGCAAGCCACTGCTGAGAGGATGAACTACAATGAAGTGTGTTGGGTTAGTTGGTTCCTATTGAAGCACTTGGTTTGGTCTACAATGAAAGCTACAGTTAAGAGGGAATCGAGTTTGTCATCACTCGACAACTGAAGACTGAAGTTTGAAGATTTGAAGATCTCAAGTGGAATGCCAGAAGGTCAAGTCTCACCAGAAGACACTTGATGTCATTTGTTTAGAGGGAGCCTATTAGGACATTCTTTGTAAACTGATGTATATTAGTGTTAGTGTTAGATAGAATTTGATGCTATAGTTAAGAGGGAGTTTGTTGAAGCATGTTTTGGTAACTATAGATAAAGTTCTATGTATCGGTGTACGTTGCTAGTACGCAGGAGGGTGTTCCTGAGTACTTAGCCTGCACATCAGTTTGGTCCTGCGTACTTAGTAAGTACGCAAGGCTTTTGCCTTGCGTACTTGTCAAGTACGCATGACCAGACCCTGCGTACATAGACAAGTACGTAGGTAATGTTTCTGCCCCTATACATAGAAGACTTGTCTTCATTTGTAGGTGGAATTCTGGAACTAGGTTGAGAGGTGTCCGGGTCGGGACGAGCTCTCCCGGCCCCTGGACCGTGAGCTTAGATGAGAGATGTGTGCTCCTTCGGTATGTAGTCTGTAATACGGGATGACTTATATGTTATGGATTACGTATCGTTTCATTATATTTTGTCTTTGTTCTTGTTTCTCTTCTTTGTTCTTCACGTTCCCACACAAATCACAGATCAGATCCGTGTATTTCCGCTGTTTTAGAGGAAAAATTTGTTTTAGAGGAAAAAATGTCTCAAAATTTGACCTTCAAAGAGCGCTGTTTTAGAGGCAAAATCTCTCCAAATTTGACCTTCTTGTTGTTTATTTGAGTGTTTTGATCATCAAGGGTTTGTTAGAAACAAGTTTCTAACCTATTAGGTTGATCAATATGTTCAAAACATCAATTTTTGAAGATTAGAGCATTTTCCGGCGACCGGAAAAAGTTAGTGGAGCAGGTGGATAAAGTGAACTGCGTACTAACCATTTTTGGCAAAAAGTACAGTCTTGCTGCGTACTTGTTAAGTACGCAAGACCATTCTTGCTGCATACTTAGTATTTCTTCCTGCGTACTTATACTTTACTCCTGTGTACTTGCTAAGTACGCAAGAGCAAATCTTAAGTGTGCAATACCAATTCCTTAAGTGCGCAAGGCCATTTCTTAAGTGCGCAAGTTGTGCTGATTTTTAACTAAGTGTTTCATTATGGCAAATCTTCAGAACCAAGGCAGCCTGTTTAACTATGATAATGAGATAGGGACTCCTTAGAAACCACCAAAGCTGCTTAATGTTAATGATTATTCAAATTGGAAAGCACACTTTGAGGAGTACATCTCATACACTGATTCCTCATTGTGGATACCTATCATTGAGGGGTATAAACATCCAACATATGTATTTCTTGAAGAGACTGTTCCCAAGCCCATCTCCAAGCTAGACGAAGAAGAAAAGAAAGTATATAACTGTGAAAAGAAGGCTCATGGGTCTATTACTATGGCATTGTCTAGAGATCTTTTTCATAGCTTCATGGAGTATGATAACTCTAAAGATCTATGGAAGGCCCAACAAAAGAGATTTGAGGGCAACAATGATGTGAAGAAGAGCAAAAGAGAACTGTTGAAGAAGCAGTATGAATGCTTCAGGTATATGGAAAATGAATCTATAGATGAACTTATCTCAAGATTCTATCATTTACAGACTGAGTTGAAGTCTTATGAGCTCAAGTATCCTGATGAAGAGTTGGCTGAAAAATTTCTGGACGCCTTACCACCTAAGTTTGATATGTATACTACTCTTTTGAGAGAAAACCCACAATTCTATGAGATGACCGTTGAGGAAGCGATAGGCAAGGTTCAGGCATGTGATATGAACCTAAGAAAGAAGGAAAGTTTCGGACGACCCCAAATTCAAGATCCCTCTATGTACTTTGGGTTAAATTCTACTGCAAAATCGTCTGGTACTGGAATTGCCTTATTCCTTGGGAGTTCTCAGGAAGAGGAAAACTCAAATGGTGGTGGTAATCACACTTGTTTTACTTCATAAGGATCCAATCAACACCATCACAACCAATCCTCTTCAAGAAACACTACCTCTTCAGCCAACCAGACTGCTATTGCCAAGATTGCTGAAGATCATGTGGCATTTTTCTCATCATGTATGCTTGCCTACGAGAAATTCATTGGTGGGAAGCTAACGGATCCTGAGACCATTGAGGAAGACTTCAATCAGGTGGATCCAGATGACATGGAGGATATGGACATTCAGTGGAATATGGCCATGATCTTGAGAAGGGCTAAGCATTTCCTGAACAGAACTGGCAGGAAATTTATTGGTGGTCATTCAAATGCCAAAGTGGGATTTGATAAATCCAAGGCCAAGTGCAACAAATGTAATAACTTTGGACATTTCACAAGGGAATATCAAAAGGACAAAGCACTAGCTTCGGGTTTCACCAGACCAATCCTGGGAAGCAGCCAAGGAAACAACCAAGGGTTTAACAATCAGAACAACCGCAATCAGAGTCAAGGTGGAACGACAAGTGCTTTAGTGGTTCAGCAGGATGACAACTTTGTTTGGGGTGTTCATTTAGAAGATGCCATTCTTACTCAGACTCAAATGGGTCTCATGGCTGAGATTGTTGAGATGATGGAAGCAGAAGAAAGAGAAGCTTCTGTAGCTGACCAAAGAGAATATACATCTGCATTTGCCCTCATGGCTATTGGAGAGGCATCCAACAAGTCAACTTAGTTAGATTCCAATTCTTTTGTTGTTATTTCATGTTCTAAATGTTTAGGCTTGAAGGAAGAAAATGTTTAACTTCAAGACAAAGTTGAACCCCTTCGTATTGCAGCTTTAAGCTACAAAGAAAATGTATAAAGATTCAATGGAAACTCTTAAGAAAGAGATGATTTTTCAATTAAAACCAGTGAACAACAGTTTTATTTGGACGTTGCATACAAGGGGTTAGAGAAAAAGAACGTGGAAACTGCCAAACTGCAAAATGAGAACCTGCAGTTAAGTGGCGAGATTGAGAAGTTGAAAAACTCTCGTTTTGTGGTGGAACACTACGAATCTGTAGTGAGGAAAGTGAATGGATTGGGTTTAGGTACTAATGCCATTCCTCCACTAGTAAGTGGGAAGTTTGTCAACGGGTTGGTTGACATTGATTTGTCATGTCTTGATGAATCCTCAAGTCAGGATGATTCATCATTTAAAGATGATTCCTCGTCCAAGGATGAATCCTAATGTAAGGTTAGCTCAGCATCCGAGGAGGAGTTCTTCTCGGATGAAGGCTCTGAGAACACTAATCTTGAGGGTGTTGTCTCAGAAGAGTTGATTGGTGAACAAAATACTGTGAAGAACATTTTCACTGATCATGATAATTGTATTTTAACTGAACCTGACATTGTTGAATCAAATGATAAACTGAAGTTAATGCTTTATGGAGGTTTCAAAACCATTAAGTAAACCAAGAAAGAAACTTTTGCAAATCATTTGAGTAGAAATTACTAGAAAAACATTTACAAATATTATGCTCAAGGTGATAAATCCAAGTCAGGTCAAGCACAGGTTCCTTGTTATGTTCACCAAACAACATTGGCACTCCTAAAGTTGAGTCATCTGAATCCAAAAGCAGAGAGCCTTACAAGAGGGTTTACAAAGATAAAAGGACATGCTTTCACTGTGGTACGGTCGGTCACATTCTGGTGATCTGCCCCGATAAGAACCAAGGGAAAAGGCCAATGTTTCCACAATAAGCCGCTTTCCCTAAGACACCATCAGTGAAGCAACCAAAGAACCCCAAATCAGATGTGGTGAAGCCACCAGTGAAACCTATGGTTAAGCCACCAGCAAAGTCTGAGGCTAAATAATTTGTTCCAAAAACGGAGAAGCAACCTGCTAAACCTAGTGTATCTACCTTTGGTAGTACACAGACTGGTTAGAAGCCTGTGGTGAAACTTTCTAAGCCACAGAGGAGAAGAAGGAACAAGAGGTTGAGAAACTTTGAACAGCACCTAGCTGGTAGTCAACAAGGTGAAGCTTCCACATGTTCACCCAAAGTTGAGACTAGCAAGCCTGATGTTCAGAAGGCTAAGAAGAAAAGGTTCTGGACCAAGAAAACCAAAAACCTTCTGATCCTAATTCTTCTAAAGATTCACTCATTTTTTACAGTCATGATTGTGAATTAATCGAGGTTGCATACTTTGAGAAAGACGGACGACCCATGACCACTATGGCTTGGGTCTCTAAATCTAACCAATTTGCTTGTGACTCGTGTAGGGACATCCGAAGGGAACTATCTCTAACCGTTGGTATGTGGATAGTGGATACTCCCGGCACATGACAGGCAACATGGCCCCGCTTCAAGATGTTAAACCATTCAGAGGCGGCTATGTTTCCTTCGCAGGAGAGAAAGGTGGCAGTATCACTTGTCAAGGCGTGGTTCCGAATGGATGTATTAGCTTCCACAACGTCAATTACCGCGAGCAGCTGAAGCATAACCTGTTGAGTGTTTCTCAGATGTGCGACAAAGAGTACTCGGTTATGTTTGACAAGTCTGAATGCTTGATTCTTAAGCCTGGTTTTGAGGTTCCTACTGAGTGGATTCTGATGAGAGCACCAAGAACAAACAACACCTATCAGATCGATATGACCGTGGTGAGAACCGCCTCATCAGTTGCTACTTGTTTGCTTACAAAAGCGACAGAGCTTGACTCAATCTTGTGGCATAGGAAAATCAGACACATTTCTTATGGTAAAATGAATCATCTTGTCCGAAACGATTTGGTAACCGGGATTCCTAAGCTGAGATTTGTCATTGCAGATGACTGTATGACTTGTAAAACGGGCAAACAACACCGAAAATCTCGCAAGACCAAGCTCCAAAACTCCATTGATACCCCTTTGGAACTCCTACACATGGATTTGTTTGGACCATAAGTATCAGGAGTATTGGAGGTAAGTCATATTGTCTAGTTGTAACTGATGATTTCTCACGTTCTTCTTAGGTGCATTTCTTAGGTACAAAGGACGAGACTGCTAAAATTCTTCAATACCTGATCTTGAGCCTAGAATCTTTATGCAAGTTGAAGGTTAGAAGAATGATGGAGCTTTTCTGTCTCAAGTATTCGTCATGAATTTAGTGCACCGTACACACCTCAGCAGAATGGAGTTGCAGAAAGTAAGAACAAAACTTTGATCGAGACTGCAAGGACAATGCTGTCAGTTGCAGAAAGGAAGAAGAAAACTTTGATCGATCCTTGTATTGTAAATACAGCTTTTGACATTTTGAACAGACTTTTGGTGGTTAAAAGGAACAACAAAACTTGTTATGATCTGATCAACAATCGACCTCCAAATCTTGACTACCTAGTCCCCGTTGGTAGTCCCTATTCCTTATTGTTACAATACAAGGATCGCAAATCCAAATTTCATGCAAAAGCGGTAGAGGGCATCTTCTTAGGATATGTTGCCAACTCACCATGCAAGAGAGTGTACGATATAGGAACACGCTAAGTTGAAGAATGGTTCGAAGTGGATTGCAGTAAACATAGCACTCCTCCAGAACCTACATGTCCAACTTGGGGATTCGATTATGATGCTCTATTCAAGTCTTTTAACCTTCCTGGTCTATCTGCCGAAGATGTCGCCCACTTGTACGAATTCTTTAATGGCGGTGATGACTCAAATTTCTCAACCCGTGCTACTGTACCGATTATAACTCCCGATTCCAATGCTGCATCTGCATCTGGAACTTATGCAAGTGATGACAATGAAGTTGTTCATTTTGATGGAAATGACGCTCTAGCTGATCCTAACACTCGTGTTGGAAATGAAGCTCAAGTTGATCTAATCAACATTGAATCCTCTTTTTCTGGTACACATGATATGGGGGAGTTAGGTACGAATCTTGACACAAATATCCAGGAACCGCATGTATGAGAGACGAGAGTGCATAAGAATCATCCAATGGACAACATTATTGGTGATCCTAATGCCGGTGTTCAAACCCGTTATAGGACCATTGACGAGAACACAAGTTTATATGCTGAGATACTTGACACTTGTATCATGGAAACATGTTTGCATGCTGCATTCGTATCCCAATTGGAGCCAAAGAATGTGAAAGAGGATCTCGCTGACAAATGCTGGATTGAGGCTATGCAAGATTAGTTGTCACAATTCAAAAAGTTGCATGTGTGGGATTTGGTTGACCTTCCGAAAGGTATGCTTCTAATTGGAACCAGATGGGTGTTCAAATGCAAAACGGACGATCGACATGTTGTAGTAAAGAATAAAGCAAGACTGGTTGTTAAGGGTTTTTATCAGCAAGAGGGCTTGGATTACACTGAAGTATATGCCCCAGTTGTTAGACTTGAAGCCATTCGCCTGTTTCTGGCTTATGCCACATTCGTCAGTTTCAAGGTCTATCAACTTGATGTGAAAAGTGATTTCCTATACGACAAAGTACATGAAGAGGTCTATGTCACTCAACCACCAGGTTTTGAAGATCCGCATAATGTTGATAAAGTGTATAAACTCGATAAAGCACTTTATGGTCTTCATCAAGCACCTCGGGCGTGGTATGAGACTCTATCAAAGCATTTATTGTCCAATGGTTTCGATCGTGGACAAATTGACTCGACCTTCTTCATACGGAAAGTAGGAGGTGATATTCTACTTGTGCAAGTGTATGTCGACGACATTATCTTTGGGTCTACCAATGAAGAGATGTGTAGGGAGTTCGAAAGGGTGATGAAGTCCAAGTTTGAAATGAGCAACATGGGTGAACTGTCATTTTTCTTGGGTCTACAGGTCAGTCAAAGGGAGGATGGCATTTATCTGCATCAAACTAAGTATGTACAAGACATTTTTCAAAATACAAAATGAATGATTGTAGTACTTATGGAACACGAATCCTAGCCAATCACGGTTTGCATCCATATAATAATGGAAAGAATGTGGACTGTAAATTATACAGTGGGATGATCGGATCTCTTATGTATCTCATAGCTTCAAGGCCCAACATAAAGTTTGCCGTCTGCTTATGCTCGAGGTTTCAGTCACAACCGAAGTAATCTCATATGATCGTTGTGAAGAGAATCTTCAGATACCTGAAAGGGAAACCACGGTTGGGTCTTTGGTACTCCAAGAGTAGTCGTTTGAATTCAAAGCTTACAACTCAGGTGGATGTCAATTCTTGGGAAACAGGCTGGTCTCCTGGTAGTGTAAGAAGCAGTCAACGGGTTGGGTCGTTAGCACAATTATTTCGGTTCATCTCACTGCCCATACTCACAAGTATGCAGTGAGAGACTGAACCAAGATATGTCTTGACATTAACTGTTGAACATATATTCACCCTTGAATCATTCCTGATTCATTGAAATAAAATCCAGATAAAAGTTGGATCCCTTACCTAAATCCTCAGACACCATATTCATTATCCTGAATCATCATTCTGATATTCACAGAAGAAATCCTATGAAACCAAGACATATGAATCACTCGATTCTGAATCTTATGATTCCTAATAATCCTTATGGATTCTGCTTGATCTTTTTGTGCTAATTGATGTACTTCATTCTGGAAATTTTGAAAAATCATTGGAAAAATCTTAGATACCTTGAGATAGTGCAAATTTAAATTTAGGTAGCATAACTGTGGGATACACGTTGTATACTTATAATGAATACATTAACACACAAGAACGTGATACTAAGATGCTTATGGTTTCAAATCTTATAATACTGCCAACTTGAATTACTTGCTTATATTGCTTATTATGTGTGAATAAGTAGTAATCCATGACATGATCCCATATTCTTTTATGTTTATATTGTATCATTTTTGCTTAAAATAGTCTGATATGATCCTCTGCTCATGACTTTGACCAAAAATAGCTTGTGTGTATATCCTTGTATATTTCATTCAGAAAAAGATCAAAAAGATTTTGTGTTTATGAACAGTTCAATTTTCTGTACAGTTTATCAAAAAGTTAACAAATGCCAAAAAATATTTTTGTTTGTTGGAGCATGATCTGTGACAACAAGCCTTGTAATAGATTAGTCTTTATGTTTGATGTTTTGTATGTTTTTGTATTTGTAATAGTTAAGTTTGCTCAGGCGAGCTTATTAAGTTCGCCGGGTATAGTTGAGGCGAACTTAAGTTTGCCTAAACTAAAGGAGGCGAACTTATTAAGTTCGCCTGGTTCAGTGTGTGTTGTCTATAAATAGTTCAAGATTTGTTCTGCATTAAAAGATTCTGCATTTTTACTCTATGTTTACTATTGGAGAGATAATACAAGAAGCTTATTAAGAAATCATGTCTTTAGTGATTGTATTGTATTCGTTACTATTCGAGACATACGTATACGCAAGGATTCCGCACTTCGTGTACGTATTATGGGTTTTACAGCAGAGATCGATCAGTAGACCCGCTGGGACTTACAAGTGATATAAGAGCTTTTGCTCTTGATTAGCTACTGTTTTTTGACATTGTCTTGATTGATTTTTCACAACAAGATGAGATTTTAGGAAGTTTCTGTGTTCTTGAGAAGTTTGCAACTTTTTGGACTGAATTTTGATCGATTTCTTCATTTTTGGTGTTGTTTTACCAAAATTGATCTGTTAGAAGTGTTCTAAATCCATATTTGAAGAATCATACAGAAGGAATTTCTCTAATTCATTCTAAATCAAGATTTATGGAAATTTTCAGACTTTTTCGTGCGTTTGGGTGTTAGAACAATCTTCCTTGTTCTTCAGCTGATACAGGAGAACTTGTCTATTCTTTTACGGGAAAACTTGTCAAGCGAACTGTAGAAATATAGACTGATGGCTAAAAAATTCTCTAAGTACAACTGTTGTGGACCTTAGAGTTTGCTGCGGACTTCAGAGTTGGTGCATATTAACAAATCTGCTGCGGATAGCCTTATTTGCTGAAGACCAAAGTTGCTGCTAATCGGCAAATCATCAGCAGCTGTGAACAGTTGTGTCTTGCTGATGATCAACAACATTGGTGCTGATAGCCATTCCCATTGAATATCAAACGTTGCAGCTGACTGGCTTCGATAAAGCGACCATTACCACTGACAACTTTCTGCTGCAACACTAACACACTCCACGCAGAAAGAATGTTACTGGTGCCAGACAATAAAAGACAACGACGCTCTTTTTCCAAGGACTCAAGCAATGATGTCTAAGAAGATGTTTGAGTAAAGATAACTTTTGTAGTTTTTATTGTCGTTACGAGTAGAATAGCTTCAATAAAAGATCAACGGCTTGTGTTAGATCTGATCCTTAGAATCAAGGGTCTGTCTTGATTCTAAGTTACTATATAAGTAGTACTTAGAGTCATTGTATAAGTGAGTCGTTTTCTCAAGAATTTTTCTCTATAATATTGTAATCTTTGAAGCTTAATACAAATCGCATTTATCAGTATTCTTCTTGTTTACTTGTTTACATTGCTTAGTTGTGATTGTTTCGGCCAATCTCATCTCGAATAGATCCATCTTGTATTCACCGATCATACAAGTGGTATCAGAGCTTTGGCTCATAGATTAAACAAACTCACACTTGTTTAATCATTCTCTGGTTCTATTCAAAACTATCTCTTTGCTAAAGTCACCCATTATCACAAATCACCAATGGTACTAAACAATGGATTTGAAGACATTGGAAGCATCAGCAGACCACCAAGACTGGTGTCTGGAGAAGACTATGATATGTGGAAGAACATAATGGAAAGCTTTGTCTGCTATCAAGAATATGGGATGTGGAAATCCATTAAAGATGGACCATACATACCCATGGTGGCCTCCGCTGATTCCGGAGGTACATTGGTTCCCAAAGAATCCTCCAAATACTCTGATGAAGACATCAAGAAAATGGAGGTACATTTCAAGGCCTTGGGAGTTATCCAGATGTGCTTACCAAATGAAGTTTTTCACAACTTAAGAGGATACAAAACTTCAAAGGAGCTATGGGAGGCTCTTGAGAAGATGTTTGCTAGTTCAGAGGAAGTAAAAGAAAAAAGAAGAGACATCCTGAAGCAGCAATATGAAAACTTCGTCTGGAAGGAAGGTGAGTCTCTAACTGTTTTATATAACAGATATACTTATCTTGTAGGTGAGCTGCAGTGCTCAAAAGTGAAGCTGGAGAATGAAGATATTCTCAAGAAGTTCATCAGGTCTCTACCCAGTTGCTGGACACTCTACACAGTGTCCATCAGAAGAACTGAGAATCTGAAGACTCTACATATGACTGAGCTTTTTGGTATGCTAAAGACCTATGAATTAGAGATGATTCAGGCCAAGGAAAGAAGCTCAAGCTACCAAACAGCCTCAACATCCACCACCACCTCTTCTGCCCTCCACTCTGACCACTCAGGTCCTAGTTCAAGGAACTACTATCCTCCCATCGTCACTCATCCCTAAACTCCAACATCTCAATCAAACAACTCACCATTTCTTCTTGAAGCCCCACCTCAAACATCAACCTCTGGTGCTTTTGTCTCTGAAAACTCAAGCAATATGTCCTTCATCAAGGAAGATCTGGAATGTTTTCATCCAGATGATCTAGAAGAAATGGATATACAACACTCCTATGCCATGCTCTCTCTAAGAGCAAAAAGGTTCTACTCAAGAACAGGAAGACCCGTTCCAAGCAAAAACTCTAACACCAGGGTTGGCATGGACAAAAGCAAATTGAGGTGTTACAACTGTAACCAACTTGGTCGTTTTGCTAGAGAATGCAAGGCGCCAAAGGCAAACCCAGCTGCTGCTCATACCAGACAAGCTCACCAAGCTCAGCCAAGACAGAAACAATAGCAACAGGCCACTCATCCTTCACAAACTGCAGCTTGTGCAGCTGTTGACTTTGACTGCAGCTTCCAGTATGAGGATATTCCTACCAACAATCAAGCTCTCATGGCAGACACATCAGAGGTACCACCTCAGGTATATGAAAATCTTGGTACTCAAGCTTGTATTGATAAGTTTGCTGGTCTTGGATTCTGAACAACCCTAAAATGTTGTTCCTCCACCCACTGACTTTGTAGCCATTCATGAACCAAGTTTCAATATTTCCAACCTTGACAAGGCCAACCGAAATCTTGACACTGTTTTCAAGAAACCCCTGTGCAAGAATGCACTACTTCATCCGAGTCTGAGTCAACATGCTCAGACTCCACTGAAACCAATAAAGTTTCATCACCACCTACCTGTGAAGTTATTAAAGCCAACAATCCACACCCTTTCATCCCTTCAAAAAACAGTACGAGTATCTCAACCAACCAATCAAATCAGAATCAGCTATCCTCCAGAAGAAAGAAAGCTAACTGTTGAAAAGGTACAATCTTCAACCTCCACCAACTCAAAGCCCCGATCCAAATCAATCCAACAACGGAAGGTGTTTGACATAAGACATTGGAAGAAGCCACCTTTGAGCACAACAAAGCTCACCCCTGGAACTTCAAAGACTTGTTTAAAAGAAAGGACTATGTGTACTTTCTAAGGGATAAACTGGCTAAATCATGATTTGTGTGTGGAAAATACAATCATACTGCCAGCACCTGCTTCTATTACCTTCAACAATAAAGAAACCTAAAGCAACACGCTTTTGAGAAAACAAACAAGAACAAAAAGGTAAGAAGCTTTGAAGCCAAAGTAACTCAGTTCAGAAACTCTCTATCCCCACAAAGAAAGCATCTGTCAAAACCTCAACAATCTTGCATCATCTGTGGTGAATCAGACCACTTGGCTGCAAATTGTAAGTTTAATCCTCTCAACCAGGTTCTTCACCAAATTCCTCTTCAACAAAAGCCTATCAGTAAGATGAAGAAGGGTAGGCATACTTCCGAGATTAAACCATCAGCAGCAAACAAAACTTCTGCTGATCAAGTAAGACTCAAGCAACCAAAGAAAAAGCCTTCATCAACAACCAAGATTGCTGCTGCCCAAGTTAAACCATCAGCAGCCAACAAAAATTTTGCTGATCAATTAAAGCCCAAGCGACCCAAAGAAAAGTGTTTAGCAGCAACCAAGATTGCTGTTGCTCAAGTAAAACCATCAGCAGCAAAAAAATCTGCTGCTGATAAGACAAAGTCCTCAGTTGCAAAATTTGCTGCTGAAAAAGCAAAGAGAGCTGGAAAACCACTAATTCAACATTGGAAAGCCAAAATTCATCCAAGAATCATCATTGGTTCCCTTCAATGCACACATGATGATACTGATAATCCGAGAACCCTTTTTTACAAGGATGCAAGCTTGTGGATTCCTCCCACTAACTAGATCTCTCACATGTACAGGGACAGCCAGGTCACACGAATAACACCTGGGTGGTAGGCAGTGGTTGTTCCAGGCACATGATAGGCAACAGATCCATCCTCTCCAACTTCAGACATTTCAATGGAAGATATGTTACCTTTGGAAGTGACTCAAAAGGAGGATCTATTAATGGACAAGGATCTGTGTCCAATGAAAGAATGAGTATTGAAAAGGTAAACTATGTCAAAGAATTGGACTTCAATCTCATAATTGTTTCTCGGGTTTGTGATCAAAAGCATTGGCTGCTATTCACAGATAAAGAATGCTTTGTACTGTCTTCTGGCTTATCCAATCCTCCTCCAGAAAAGATTTTATTAACTGCTCAAAGAAAAGGAAATCTTTATGTGCTTGACATGAATGAGGTCACTCCATCTAGCAGTCTATCCTGTTTTCTGTCAAAAGCTTCAATTGATGAATCAGCTCTCTGGCACAGGAGATTAAGCCATGTTAACATCAAAACCATCAACAAATTGGTGAAGGATAATCTTGTTATAGGGCTTCCTGACAAAGAATCCCAGCTAGAAGATCATTGCATTGCTTGTTTGAATGGGAAGCAACACAAGAGTTCTCACAAGCCCAAGACTTTGAATACAAATAACACTCCACTAGAGCTGCTGCATATGGATCTCTTTGTTCCTACAAATATTATGTCAATGGGTAAGAAGTCATACTATCTGGTGATAACCGATGACTACACCAGATTCTCATGGGTATACTTCTTGAGAACTAAGATGAAACTGCTGAGATTCTCAAATCTTACATTATTAGGATAGAGAATCAAAGCAATCAGAAGGTAAAGATCATAAGGTGTGATCATGGCACAGAGTTCAAGACCCACACCTTGAACTGTTTCTGTTAAATCAAGGGAATAGAAAGAAAATACAGTGCTCCAAGAACTCCTCAACAAAATGGAGTTGTTGAAAGAAGAAACAGAACTCTAATTGAGTCAGCAAGATCTATGTTGGCTGACTCAAAACTGCCTCTCACATTCTGGGCAGAAGCAGTAAGCACAGCCTGCTATATGCAAAATAGAGTCATCATAATCAAGCCTCTCAACAAGACACCTTATGAACTATGGTTCCAAAGAGTTCCCTACATTGGATTTCTAAAACCTTTTGGATGTCCATGCACAATTCTGATCACACATGGGGTTCTTCCTAAGTTTGGTGCCAAATCTGATGAAGGATATTTTGTGGGCTATTCCTCTCAATCCAAGGCCTACAGAGTATTCAACTCAAGAACAAGAATTGTGGAAGAATCAGCCAATGTGGAATGTAGAGAACACATTGCCTATGAACAGGGAAAAGGCCCAAAATGGCTCTTTGACATAGACTCCTTCACCCAAATATTTGAGCCTCTCATCTCTCAAATATGGATTCTACCTCTTCACAAGCACCAGCGTCCTCTTTGTCCTCTAACTACAGAATGGATTTTCCTAAATCTTCCATCAGTCTGAAAAGACCATCCATTGATCCTCCATATGTTATGGAAGCCATTGATGCAAGTGAAGCCAGAATCAGACTCTCCAATGTCACCAACAGCAGCCTGTCTGAAAATGAAAATTTGAATGAAGACTCTTCGGTAAATGCTGTAGATGCTGCAAATACTATTGCTGGTAATACCGATGTAGCTGTTGATATTGAAGACTCTTCCACCATGAATGAAGAAATCCCTGATCAAAATCAAAGCAAGATTGAGCAAGGGATACAGCTGGAGGTGGTACCAGCACAGAGGATCAACAAGGAACATCCTCTGGAAAATATTATTGGCCAAGTTCACCAAGGATGAGAGAGGCATTGTAGTCAAGAACAAAGCTAGACTTGTAGCTCAAGGCTACACTCAGGAAGAGGGAATTGACTATGATGAAGACTTTGCTCCAGTTCCCAGGCTAGAGGCCATCAGAATCTTCCTGGCATATGCTGCTTCCAAGAATTTCATGGTCTATCAATTGGATGTCAAGAGTGCCTTTCTGTATGGGAAGATTGGTGAAGAAGTATATGTCAAACAGCCTCCAGGCTTTGTAGATCCCGCACATCCAAACCAAGTGTTCAAACTAGACAAAGCTCTATATGGCTTACATCAAGCTCAAAGAGCCTGGTATGAAACTTTGTCTGGATATCTACTAAGCAACAACTTCAGAAGAGGTGCCATTGACTAGACCTTGTTTATCAAAGATGAAGGGGGAGAAATCCTACTGGTACAAATCTACGTTGATGATAGCATATTTGGATCAAGAAGGAAGAAGTTGTGTAAAGACTTTGAGATACTGATGCGCTCAAAGTTTGAAATGAGTTCAATGGGTGAACTAAATTTCTTTCTGGGTCTTCAAGTCAAACAAGTTCCAAATGGAATATTCATCAGCCAATCCAAATATGTCAAGAGCATTTTGGAAAGATTCAAGATGGCTGACTGCTCTCCTGCAAGAACCCCTATGCAAGTGCACCATCAACTGACTCTAGACAAAGATGGTCAAGACACTGATCAACATCAGTACCATGCAATGATAGTGTCTCTCATGTATCTCATTGCCTTAAGGCCAGATATCATGTTTGTAGTATGTCTCTATTCAGGATTCCAAGCAGCTCCAAAGAATTCACATCTTCAAGCCGTCAAGAGAATTTTTAGATACCTAAAGGGAGCCCCAAGACTTGGGCTATGGTACTCTAAAAATGATAAGTTCAATCTGTATGCATACACTGACAGTGATTATGGGGGATGCAACTTGGACAAAAAGTCCACATCAGGGGGATGTCAGATTCTGGGAGGGAGACTGATTTCATGGCAGTGCAAAAAGCAAACATGTGTCTCAACTTCTATAGCAGAAGCATAATACATTGCAGCTTCAAGTTGTTGTGCACAAGTCATCTGGATACAAAACCAAATGCTGGATTATGGGATGACTTTCATGGCAACTCCCATTTACATTGACAACATGAGTGCTATATCAATCACAAACAATCCGGTGCAGCACTCCATGACAAAGCACATTGACATCAGGTATCACTTCATAAGAGATCAAGCTGAAAAAAAAGAGAATTATTTTAACCAAAGTTCTAACCAATGAGCAATATGCTGATTTATTTACAAAACCTTTTGATGAATCTAGATTTAGATATTTAGTTGAATCTATTGGTATGATGAACTTTGATTAAAATCTGTCTCTAAAATTTTGTTATGTAAATGTGTTTGTCCTTTGTTTTAAATATAAGTTATAAGTCAGCAGCAACTTTTTTCGCTGTACACAAGTTTAATAATCCGCAGCAAAGAACTTGCCACTAACTGCTTTAAGTTATCAGCGGGAACAAGTTTCCTGCGAATAGCTTTAAGGCTTTCAGCAGCAACATCCTTGCTACGAATTATTGCATCCATCAGCAGCAATTGAGTTTGCTGCTGACAGACTTAACCATCCGCAGCAACCAAGCTTGCAGCGGATAGGCTTAACCATCTGCAGCAACCAAGTTTGCTGCTGATGGGTAAATCTAAGTCCAAATTAACCTTACCCGCTGTAAAAATTACCTTTAGTCTTTACCATGACTGCTTTAGTGTATTACAGTTGTAACAGTAAAAAGTGAATAAGGTTGTACTGTACAAGTAATTTTGCTTTTTCCCTCCTCTGCCGTTATAACACAAATCAAATTTCCTCACCACCTCTTCACATTCAATTTCACCCTAACTCCCATCACTTTCTCTCAAGCCTCCACAACATTCAAAGCTTTCCATCCTCAACCACCCTTCAAAAACCTTCCTCTTTCCCTCCAAACGCAACAAAATGGCAGAGGTCGACATAAACCATCCTAATGACAAGTTTTCTCCATACCACAATCTCACTGCATACCTGGTTAAAGAAAAGAAGTCCGAAGGGTTCGATGATATGATCGATTTTCTTTGTCGATCAAAGATATATTTTGCACTAACCGTCAAACCTACCATGTACATCCCTCATATGGAGAATTTTTGGAACACCGCCGTCTACTCTACCGAACAGGGGAATCCCCAAATCTAAGCCACGGTAGATGGTAAAGACATCATCATCACTTAAGCTACTCTCAGAAAACACCTAAAGCTTCAGGACGAGGGGGCCGCCATTTCATACACCAGGGAAGAGTATATGAGGACCTTTATATCCATAGGGTACACTGGAAATCAGAATGAATATACTATTGAAAAGGCACTGATGGGCCCTCCATGGAAGTTTCTATGCCACACTCTTCTACAGAGCATATCCCAAAAAGTTTCCATGGAAGTTTCAATGTATGAGAACTGTTTCCAAAAAGTTCTCAGGGGTCAATGTTCCATTGTTATCTATAATGATGAACATACAAAGTACCTAGGGTGACAGTTCAGCAATCCCAGCTGATACTGATCCCACACCCTCCTCTTCACATCCTAAATAACAATCTGCTTCCACTGTTCGAACCCCTGTGCATACTACTAAGGATGCACAGGCACATAAATTACTTACACCTGTTTTGGATGTTATTGTTCAACTGGATCAAAGGGCCCCAGTTGCGGCAAAATATACTAGAAAAAGGAGCAAGAAGACTCCTTCTCCTCTTGTCTCAAAGGCCCAATCCCAACCTAAAAGTCCTCATTCAGAATCCCAAAATTCTGATGAGAATATCAAAAGGGAAAGCCACATCATTAGAGAGACTTCCTTGGAAGCTTCTCTATTAGGATCAGGATCACATCCCGGATCCATTGAACAACCCACTGAGCCATTTAATTATTTTTCTTCTCTAAATTGAAGTACAGAGGCACCTTATCAAGATGATATACCTTCTCAAACAACCACTATCTCAGAGGTATTGATTGACTTGGCTGCTAGGGCACCTAACCCAAGGTTATCACCCAAGAAGGTTCACTCTGGGAGTTCTGATAGAGTGAATGTTGAAAGGGCTGTCACTACTCCTGGTACATCAACTGACCAGAGGGACAGTGATAACATCACTAAGACCCTAACCATGGTAACTCACAGTGAGGATGTTTCCTTTGAAACACTCTTCACTGAGAGGAATCCCAGGTGCCAAGAAAACCAGGGTGATGGGGATGCAGAGGCTAGGCCTAAGAGCCCATCCTGCTCCAAGGATTCCACAACTATGGATGAGGACAGACTGAAACTTCATAATTTTGAATTGACGGCAAGGGTGACAATGCTAGAGGCTGAAGTGTCCAAACTGCGGCACCAAGTCTCTATGCATGAAGCCCATCAATGCCCTCTAGTGACTACTCCTTCCCTTGTATCAGTGGGCACTCAAACAGATGACACTCTATGCACTGATGCAACAAAAAAGGGGTAAGGAAGATGATGCTGACAGCCTTAAAGAGTGGATACAAGAGCAGGCTGCTTTTCAAAGTCCTCTCTTCAAACCTGCTTTTGTTCAAATCCATGACTTGCCAGACTCAGTAGATGAAGAGGAAGATATCATTGAGGATTGGCATTTAGTTGTCCGAGCTGTTGATGAGGTGTTAAAGAATGAAGGTCAAAATGAAAACACACCTTCATCACTCAGCATACTTCCTACTGCTGCAGCCATATCAAGACAGACCATTGCCCCTCAATTTACTCCAACTGTAAATAAGTTAGAATTTGACTCCATTCTAGCATGGGGGTATGATGGTCTATCTGAGAGATTTTGGATTGGATGGGAGTTTGGTGGAATAGAAGAGCTGAATTGTAATACACTAAATCCACTTCAGGTTCTTGAAATGTATCTATCAAACTGCATCAACACTTCCACAGATCTCTCAGCAGAACTTGCAATCAACAGGTTCTATGTCTTGATGGAGGATAGTCTACCCTGGTTTGAAAGGCTCCTAGAAGAAGCAAACAGGGTGGCCTATCCTAAACACCATGCAGAATCTTCAACAACATCAGAACAAAGACTGGCTCCAAGACTTGACTTGACTTGATCAGGAGCAGTGATTTAACAGAAGAAGTTCTATGTTGGAGAAGATTTTTCTATAATGAAGTGGTCAGGGTCTTGGAAGTGCAAGGATGGTCAAGCACTAGGTCCTCTGGCTTTAAATTCTTCTTAAGTGATGGATCATCGTTCACAATCAACAACATCCAAGAAATCCTGCTCCTCAATCCAGACTTACTTCATAAGGTCTTTGAGCTCAGAACACACATTTGCAACATCAACTCCTTAGAAAGTCAAGAAATGACCAATCTTATCAAAGTTTCTCTTGACAAGGAGGAATCGCCTGCAATGAATGACTCTGACTCAGATCTATCCCTTCCCTCATATCCAATTGTCATACTGAATGCATCAGAAGGGTCAAGAAAAGTGGCTGCTCAGAATGTCAAAGAGGCCTTTAAAGCTATATATGGGAATGAATGGGAAAAGGAAGAGAGTGAAGCAGTCCCTTCCTCTGTGTCCACTCCTTAACCTGCCAATGAAGTTGAAGCTGAGATCCCAACAGCATCTCTTACATCTGTTGTTGTGATCCATGAAGCTGAAGCAGAGGCATCCAACAAAGAAAAGTGGAAGGGCATCATGATAGAAGAAGAAGAAGAGAGATTAAATAAAGAAAAAAGAGAAAGAGAGAAGAGAAGGAGGGAAAGAGAAGAAGAGAAGATGGCACAGCTAAGAAAAATTCAAGAAATAAAAGCTGCTATGCTCTTTAGAGAAAAACAAATCCAGCTGTATGCTAAACAGCTGGATGATCTCAAAGTCAGATTTCCTGTAGCTTCTCAATTACAAGAAGATGAAGCCCTAGCTTTTCAGCTGCAGGAACAGTTTAATAAAGAAGAAGAAGAAAAGGGAAGAGGCTAAGTTCAGAATAACTGATTCTGAACTAGCCAAAGAAATGAGAGAAGAATGGATAGCAGCTCTGATTTCTCAAGGTGAGGATGCATAATACCTTGAGAAACTATCAAATAAAGAAATCTACAGAGCCTCCATGGGTCAACAAGTCAATTGGCAAATAAGAAAAGGGATGAAGAAGAAGAAAAATCCAAGCAAAAATCCAAGAAGACCATTACATTCAACATAAGGACCCATGATGTGACACCCAGCATTTCAGGTCAATATCCACATTTCATAAACGCACGTTCATAATTATTATTTCCTGATATTTTATTTTGACTAAGTAAAGTCAAGAAGTCTAGCAAAGAAGTTTGTTCCAAGTCTAGTAAACCGTAAAGAGTTACTAGAAAAAGTAAGCAGGATAACCCGACTTAATGCGAACGTAAATGGTTAAATAAAATAACCAGAAAAATATATATATATATATATATATATATATATATTACACAAAATTTACGTTGAGCCAAGATTCTAATATTTTCTTCAACGAGCCATAAAATGGTTAAAAATTATAATACCGTGAAGAATCGAAACTGAATTAAATTACCCCTTTAAAACTCTAATTGATACTAATACCATAATAAATTAATATTTAAAAATTGTTATCATTAACCCCAAACCCACTTCTTGACTTTCTTGGCCGAGAGTCAGGGGAGCCATGCTCCCACTTGCCTGATTCACTTTGATTCAGATGAAAACCATACCCTTCAGTCGAAACTTCACCATTCCTTTCAAACCTTCCCTTTTCTTACGGCAAATTCCCAATTCCCTTTCAAATCGAAGTCCAGTTCAAGGCAAAATTCATCAGATTTCGGTGCTATAAGAAGAGTTCCCAGTGTGTTCTCAAGAATCGAGCTAAGGAGCTCAAGATCATTCTCTGTTTCTCAGAAACCATTCTCTGTTTGAGGTAAAAACTCAATATTATCCATTTCATTATCTTTAAAACCATAGCTGAACATGTAAATCGTTCAAACGTAAGTAAGATAACAAGAAAACTGTGTCAAACTCAAGATTTGAACATAAAAATATACAGAGTGAATTCTGTAAATCAAAGTGCAGATATCGAAACTATAGTTTCGATACCTGTTGGTCAATCGAAACTAGGAGTTTCGATACCTATTGATCGAAACTAGGTAGTTTCGATACCAGTTATTCAATCAAAACTAGGAGTTTCGATACCGGTTGTTCTATCGAAACTAGGAGTTTCGATATCTATTTGTTCAATCGAAACTAGGTAGTTTCGATACATATTGCTTAATCGAAACTAGGTAGTTTCGATGCCTATTACGTAATCGAAACTAGGAGTTTCGATACCTGTTTCACTCAGTCGAAACTAGGAAGTTTCGACATCTGTTCTGTTCAATCGAAACTAAGAATGTTTCGATACCTGTTCATCTGCCCATAAGGCAGTAACTCATAACTATTTTTATAACAAAACAAGTGTTGGGAAAAACTAAAAAGATAGTTAAAACAAAAGCAATCAGATCGGCTAAGTCAAGTGAACAATTTACGTTTAAGACGGGTAGTCTTAACGTGTGTGTTATCCTTGTGTAATTAGGATACGGATAGGCGAATCTGCTGTTATTCAAATATTTGCTAGCATTCATACTGTCGAGGTGAGTTTCACTAATCCCCTTTTTTCTAAGTTTTTGAAATGATTTGGGGTGGAAACATACTTGTAAAAGACTTTTGTGTATAAATGAATGGAACTAATGATCTGACCGTATGTATGTATTGAGGGAACAATAAAGCGCTTAAAGTCCTCGTAATAAATTAGTAACCATTAGCTATGGATTTAGTCCGGGATTATATGAATAGTACTATTGGGGGTGACGCCTCCGGTCATGGTTAGTCGCGCTAACCAGGGGTCAAAATGGCCGAATGACCGCATATTGTCTTACTCGCAGAAAGGCGAGGGGAGGCACAGAAAGTTGGGGTTTGGTTACGGTCTCGTACATTACATACTATTTTGTATTCCTTGCAAGCTTACAAATGGGGTCAATAGATCGGATTAGTAATCATATTCATTGGTAATACATACAAAAGAGTTCTGATCAGGCTAAAGTGATCAGGTTTTAATTAAAAGAAGTTCTGATCAGGCTAATGTGATCAGGTTTTAATAAAAAGAAGTTCTGATCAGGTTAAAATGATCAGGTTTTACACAAAAGGGTTCTGATCAGGTTAAAGTGATCAGGTTTTACACAAAAGAGTTCTGATCAGGTTAAAGTGATCATGTTTTACACAAAAGAGTTCTGATCAGGTTAAAGTGATCAGGTTTTACACAAAAGAGTTCTGATCAGGGTAAAGTGATCAGGTTTTAAACAAAAGAGTTCTGATCAGGGTAAAATGATCAGGTTTATCAAAAGAGTTCTGATCCGGGTAAAGTGATCAGGTTTATCAAACGAGTTCTGATCCGGGTAAAGTGATCAGGTTTTAAAGTAAAGAGTTCTGATCAGGGTAAAGTGATCAGGTTTAACAAAAAGAATTCTGATCAGGTTAAAGTGATCAGGTTTAAATGAAAGAGTACTGATCAGGTTAAAATGATCAGGTTTAACAAAGAGTTTTGATCGGCAAAAAGATCAGATTTAAACATTGGGTTTATGATAACTCTTTATAATAACTTGTGAACTCACCAACCTCGTGTTGACAGTTTTAAGTATGTTTTCAGGAAATTGAACGTGGTCATCAGGTTAGCAATGTAGGTTACATGCATGCACGTGGATATGGCTTTTGGGAGGATTTCTCTTGTATAACTCATGGTCTTGAGTCATATTTGCGAAATCTTAAACATTTGTAAACTCAAGTTGATATTTTGTAATGTAAATATTTTAAATCCAGTTATGTATCCAATTACATGTATGTGTTTGCGGTAATCATATGCTTTGGAAACCAGTGAAAGTCGCGCCTCGCGTTTCCGCCCTGGCGGGGTGTGACAGAACCTGGTATCAGAGCCATTGATTATAGCGAACTAGGTGTCTAAAACGGAACCTAGTCTATAATTAGAATGACTCACTAAAATGTTTTCATTGCATAAGCATTGCATAACCAGTCATCATGTCATGTGGATATTGTAGTCACAAGTATGTCGTCACATTCACACTCTGACCCCGTCTCTGACTCTGAATCCAACGAGGAACTTTCCGCCTCATGCCCTAAAAATCGAATACAAGTTCGCAGCTCGACACCACCCAATGTCGCCCTGGGAGAACCGCCCATCGTCTACCGAAAGAAAAGCGGAGGACCGATTAAAGTGCAAAGTGCTAGGAAGAAGGTTTGACTTCCGCACAAGAGAAACCTGGCAGCCCGTAACCCAAAAGACTTAGAGACCGATGAGGAACCATCTAGGAAACGACCCTGTTACCACCCTACCGTGGGAACTATCCGTTGGATGCCCAGTACCTTGGCAAGATGGAGGGAGATGGAGAGCATCCCATCTACCTTTGAGCTCGGAGAGTCCTCCAACTCTCCAACACCCCTACCCCACACTGGGGAAGCCATGGAGCTCACAGTGCCTACATTGGTAGCACGCGTCCATACGCACGAAGAGCGTCTTGATGATCTCCTAGATGACATTCGGGCACATGGGGATGCAGCCATGCGCTTACGTCAAGGGCTCGGATCTCGAGTACAGACTCTGGAGGATAGCACCCGAGACATACAGGGTGCCACTGATTATCTAGAGTTGAGAGCTGATATGGACTGGCAGTTCACTCTCACGGTCCGAGACATGGTGGAGGCGCTGGAGGAAAGGACCTTGGCTGCAGAATTTGTGGCTAGGGCTAGCTTTGTCATGGCGGGACTTGCCATGATGTTGGGATTGTACTCCCACTTCTTCTTTTAAACCTATTATGGGCGGGTTGTGCCCATAGTACAATATGTAGTTTAAAACTTTAGTACTGATGAGGTCATGTGAACCCATCTCTTTTGTATCCTTATCTTTTGGGAACAATGTACTATGTATGTTTTGACTATGTATGTAATGGTTTATGTTGTAATGATAGTTGTTCATGTTTGATGTTGTGGTATTCTTATGTCATGATCTATCATTATTGATATATGATGTTGTTTCTTTTTAATTGACATGTTAGAAAGAACGTCATGGCACCTAAGCGTGGGACACCCCGTAACACTACTGGTGACAACAACGAGACAATTTCCCCAAACATGGAACAACTAATAGCACAACGAGTAGCTGCCGCCATAGAGCAGTATGAAGCAAACCGAAATAACGGAGGAGGTGCAGGAGGTAGCGGTACCGCAGGGGGTAGTGGTACAGCAGGAGGTTCCGGAGGTAATAAAAATAAATAATCCATAACACATAGTCATGATCCGAATTAATGACGTTATGACTTGTGATCCTGCAGATGCTCCAAATAGGAAGTGTACATACAAGGCCTTCCTATCCTGCAAACCCCGCAGTTTTAATGGCACCGAGGGTGCAGTAGGACTAATGAGATGGATAGAACATATGGAGTCGGTGATTGATATAAGTGAATGCACCGCTGATTGCGTAGTGAAGTATTCTACCTGCACGCTCACTGATAAAGCTTTAACTTGGTGGAATACTCAAATGAAGACTTTGGGGAGAGAGACAGCGTACCAATTGTCTTGGGAAGATTTGAAAAACATGATGATTGAGGAATACTGTCCTCGGAACGAATTGCAAAAGATTGAAACTGAGATGTGGAACCTACAGATGATAGGAGATGATGTAGCGGGATACACCGACCGCTTCAATGAATTGGCACTTCTGGTACCGCATATGGTCACACCAGAACATAAGCGTGTTGAAAGGTATCTGTGGGGCCTTGCGCCTCAAATTCGAAGCATGGTAACATCATCTAATCCAATAGATGCCAAGAGTGCTATAACTTTAGCATTCAAACTAAAGGATGATGCAGTACGTAATGAATTGTTTGTGAGGAAGGAGAATGAGGAAGGTAGATCTGGGGAGAAAAGGAAATGGATGGGAAATTCAAGTAACAAATCTGGAAAACAAGAGTTTAAGAAACAAGGAACTGTGAAGGCTTTTGCAGCCAACACAGTGGAAAGAAAGGAGTATGATAGGGGCCTACCGAGATGTAAGAGGTGTGGAAATCATCATGCTGGTGTTTGCATCAAGTGTGGAAAATGCGACAAGTTTGGTCACACCACTCAAGCTTGTCGAACTAACAACCGATTGGGGAAAATTAAACCGGGATGTTTTGTATGTGGTGATCTAAAACACTTCAAGAAGGATTGTCCCAAGTGGAAGAATCAGAACAACGCTCAGGCACCAGGGAGGGCATTTGTGATAGGTGCAAAGGACGCACGCCAGGACCCGAACATCGTCACTGGTACATTCCCGATAAATAATCACTATGCCTCTGTACTTTTTGATTCGGGTGCGGATATGAGCTTTGTGTCGAATGATTTTAAATCATTACTCGGTATTAAGGCCAGCAAACTAGATCAAAGTTATTCAATTGAATTAGCAAATGGAAAATTAATAGAAACCGGAGAGATCATTAGGGGTTGTACTTTATGTTTAGAAAACCGTACATTCAGTATAGACCTTCTACCCGTCGAATTAGGGAGTTTTGATATTGTTATTGGCATGGATTGGTTATCGAAGAATCATGCCGAAATCGTATGCTTCGAGAAGATTGTACGTATTCCCCTACCAAGCGGAGAAATTCTTTCAATTCAAGGCGAAAAGTGTAGAATGATGTTGAAGACGATAAACTGCATGAAAACTCATAAGTATCTACGCAAGGGTTATTGTGCATTCCTGGCTCACATTGTCGAGAAGAAACCCGAAGAACGTCTACTTGAGGACATACCAATCGTCAGAGATTACTCGGAGGTATTTCCCGAAGACTTACCAGGATTACCATCATCAAGACAAGTCGAGTTCCGGATCGACCTAGTACCAGGAGCCGCACCAGTTGCACGATCGCCGTATCGTCTAGCCCCTTCCGAGATGCAGGAACTGTCGAGCCAACTACAAGAGTTACTTGACAAAGGTTTCATAAGACCGAGTTTCTCACCATGGGGAGCTCCGGTCCTATTTGTAAAGAAAAAGGATGGAACCTTTAGAATGTGCATTGATTATCAAGAGTTGAACAAATTGACAATCAAAAATTGGTATCCTCTTCCTCGAATAGACGATTTGTTTGATCAACTTCAAGATTCCAGTTTCTATTCTAAAATTGATCTACTATCAGGGTATCATCAACTAAAAATTCAGGAAGAAGATATACCAAAAACGGCTTTTAGGACTCGTTACGGTCACTACGAGTTCCTAGTTATGCCATTTGGCTTGACTAATGCACCAGCCGTCTTCATGGATCTCATGAACCGCGTGTGCAAGCCGTACTTGGATAAATTCGTGATTGTGTTTATCGATGACATATTGATATATTCACGAACCAAGGAGGAACATGAACATCATTTGAAATTAATCTTGGAACTACTCAGGAATGAGAAGCTTTATGCCAAATTCTCTAAGTGTGAGTTTTGGATCCAAGAGGTTCACTTTCTCAGACATGTCATCAATAAGAATGGTATCCATGTGGATCCATCCAAGATTGAAGCTATCAAAAACTGGGAAGCACCAAGAACTCCGACTGAGGTGCGTCAATTTCTGGGTTTGGCAGGCTATTACAGGCGATTCATCGAGAACTTTTCAAAGATAGCCTTGCCTTTGACCACGTTAACCCAGAAGGACAAAAAGTTTGATTGGACTGTTAAACAAGAATCAGCTTTTCAATTGCTGAAGCAAAAACTTTGCAGTGCACCAATCCTATCCCTTCCCGAAGGGACTGACAATTTCATTGTGTACTGTGACGCATCACACCAAGGTTTGGGATGTGTATTGATGCAGAGAGAAAAAGTCATAGCGTATGCATCCAGACAGCTAAAAATACATGAGAAAAATTATACGACTCACGATCTGGAATTGGGTGCTGTTGTGTTTGCACTCAAGATTTGGAGACATTACTTATACGGTACAAAATGTACTATCTTTACAGACCACAAGAGTCTCCAGCACATCTTTAATCAGAAAGAACTTAACATGAGGCAACGTCGTTGGGTAGAACTACTGAATGATTACGACTGTGATATCAAGTATCACCCTGGTAAGGCAAACGTCGTAGCAGATGCCTTAAGTCGTAAAGAACGAGTTAAAACACTCCGTGTTCGTGCCCTAGAATTGACAATTCATACGAGTCTCACGACTCAAATTCAAATGGCACAACAAGAAGCAATCAAAGAAGAAAACAGTCAGAATGAAGCTTTATGAGGAATGATAAAGCAGTTGGAACCAAAGTCAGATGACACTTTATACTTCATGAATAGAATTTGGGTGCCATGTTTTGGTAACTTACGGGAGTTGGTTATGGACGAAGCCCACAAGTCCAGGTACTCCATTCACCCAGGTTCGGATAAAATGTATAAAGATCTGAAAGAATTCTACTGGTGGCCGAACATGAAAGGAGAAATTGCTATTTATGTCGGTAAATGCCTGACATGTTCAAAAGTAAAAGCAGAACATCAGAAACCGTCGGGATTGTTACAACAACCCGAGATACCTCAATGGAAATGGGAACAGATTTCCATGGATTTCATTACAAAGTTACCCAAGACGTCGAACGGGTACGACACTATATGGGTAATTATCGATCGTTTGATGAAATCAGCTCATTTTCTACCCATCAAAGAAACGGATAAAACCGAGAAACTTGCAAAACTTTATATCAAGGAAATTGTGGCTAGGCATGGAGTACCAATTTCTATTATCTCTGATAGAGACAGCAGATTCGTGTCTAGAATCTGGAAATCATTACAAGAAGCCATGGGCACACGTCTTGACATGAGCATGGCATATCACCCACAAACAGATGGTCAAAGTGAAAGAACCATTCAAACCTTAGAGGATATGCTCCGTGCGTGTGCAATTGACTTCGGTGGAAATTGGGATACTCATTTGCCACTAGCTGAGTTTTCATATAATAACAGTTACCACACCAGCATCAAAGCCGCTCCGTTTGAGGCTTTGTATGGTCGAAAATGTCGTTCACCACTATGTTGGGCAGAAGTTGGCGACAAACATTTAACCGGTCCTGAAGTTATTCAAGAGACCACAGAAAAGATTTTCAAAATCAAGGATCGTCTGAAGGCCGCCCGTGACAGACAAAAGAGTTACGCGGATAACAGACGAAGACCTTTAGAATTTCAAGTAGGAGACAAAGTCATGTTAAAGGTCTCACCTTGGAAAGGAGTTGCAAGATTTGGCAACCGTGGCAAGCTTAACCCTAGGTACGTTGGACCGTTTGAAATATTGGCTAGGGTTGGCCCTGTAGCTTACAAGCTCAAGTTGCCACAAGAACTAAGCAATGTACATGATACGTTTCATGTATCAAATCTCAAGAAGTGTTTATCAGACGAGACATTAATAATACCGCCTGATGAGATTCACATAGACGACAAGTTGCACTTCATTGAGGAACCTATGGAAGTCACAGATTGGAAGGTTCAGAGAACAAGGCGCAGCCGTGTTAAGCTGGTCAAGGTACTTTGGAATTCAAAGCGCGGCCCCGAGTATACGTGGGAGCAGGAAGATAAAATGAAATCCAAGTACCCGTCATTGTTTACAAAAACTCCAAGTCAGAGTGACAAGAACTGAATTTCGGGACGAAATTCTCTGTAACATGGGGAGAATGTGACACCCAGCATTTCAGGTCAATATCCACATTTCATAAACGCACGTTCATAATTATTATTTCCTGATATTTTATTTTGACTAAGTAAAGTCAAGAAGTCTAGCAAAGAAGTTTGTTCCAAGTCTAGTAAACCGTAAAGAGTTACTAGAAAAAGTAAGCAGGATAACCCGACTTAATGCGAACGTAAATGGTTAAATAAAATAACCAGAAAAATGTATATATATATATATATTACACAAAATTTACGTTGAGCCAAGATTCTAATATTTTCTTCAACGAGCCATAAAATGGTTAAAATTTATAATACCGTGAAGAATCGAAACTGAATTAAATTACCCCTTTAAAACTCTAATTGATACTAATACCATAATAAATTAATATTTAAAAATTGTTATCATTAACCCCAAACCCACTTCTTGACTTTCTTGGCCGAGAGTCAGGGGAGCCATGCTCCCACTTGCCTGATTCACTTTGATTCAGATGAAAACCATACCCTTCAGTCGAAACTTCACCATTCCTTTCAAACCTTCCCTTTTCTTACGGCAAATTCCCAATTCCCTTTCAAATCGAAGTCCAGTTCAAGGTAAAATTCATCAGATTTCGGTGCTATAAGAAGAGTTCCCAGTGTGTTCTCAAGAATCGAGCTAAGGAGCTCAAGATCATTCTCTGTTTCTCAGAAACTATTCTCTGTTTGAGGTAAAAACTCAATATTATCCATTTCATTATCTTTAAAACCGTAGCTGAACATGTAAATCGTTCAAACGCAAGTAAGATAACAAGAAAACTGTGTCAAACTCAAGATTTGAACATAAAAATATACAGAGTGAATTCTGTAAATCAAAGTGCAGATATCGAAACTATAGTTTCGATACCTGTTGGTCAATCGAAACTAGGAGTTTCGATACCTATTGGTCGAAACTAGGTAGTTTCGATACCAGTTATTCAATCGAAACTAGGAGTTTCGATACCGGTTGTTCTATCGAAACTAGGAGTTTCGATATCTATTTGTTCAATCGAAACTAGGTAGTTTCGATACATATTGCTTAATCGAAACTAGGTAGTTTCGATGCCTATTACGTAATCGAAACTAGGAGTTTCGATACCTGTTTCACTCAGTCAAAACTAGGAAGTTTCGACATCTGTTCTGTTTAATCGAAACTAAGAAAGTTTCGATACCTGTTCATCAGCCCATAAGGCAGTAACTCAGAACTATTTTTATAACAAAACAAGTGTTGGGAAAAACTAAAAAGATAGTTAAAACAAAAGCAATCAGATCGGCTAAGTCAAGTGAACAATTTGCGTTTAAGACGGGTAGTCTTAACGTGTATGTTATCCTTGTGTAATTAGGATACGGATAGGCGAATCTGCTGTTATTCAAATATTTGCTAGCATTCATACTGTCGAGGTGAGTTTCACTAATCCCCTTTTTTCTAAGTTTTTGAAATGATTTGGGGTGGAAACATACTTGTAAAAGACTTTTGTGTATAAATGAATGGAACTAATGATCTGACCGTATGTATGTATTGAGGGAACAATAAAGCGCTTAAAGTCCTCGTAATAAATTAGTAACCATTAGCTATGGATTTAGTCCGGGATTATATGAATAGTACTATTGGGGGTGACGCCTCCGGTCATGGTTAGTCGCGCTAACCAGGGGTCAAAATGGCCGATTGACCGCATATTGTCTTACTCGCAGAAAGGCGAGGGGAGGCACAGAAAGTTGGGGTTTGGTTACGGTCTCGTACATTACATACTATTTTGTATTCCTTGCAAGCTTACAAATGGGGTCAATAGATCGGATTAGTAATCATATTCATTGGTAATACATACAAAAGAGTTCTGATCAGGCTAAAGTGATCAGGTTTTAATTAAAAGAAGTTCTGATCAGGCTAATGTGATCAGGTTTTAATAAAAAGAAGTTCTGATCAGGTTAAAATGATCAGGTTTTACACAAAAGGGTTTTGATCAGGTTAAAGTGATCAGGTTTTACACAAAAGAGTTCTGATCAGGTTAAAGTGATCAGGTTTTACACAAAAGAGTTCTGATCAGGTTAAAGTGATCAGGTTTTACACAAAAGAGTTCTGATCAGGGTAAAGTGATCAGGTTTTAAACAAAAGAGTTCTGATCAGGGTAAAATGATCAGGTTTATCAAAAGAGTTCTGATCAGGGTAAAATGATCAGGTTTATCAAAAGAGTTCTGATCCGGGTAAAGTGATCAGGTTTATCAAACGAGTTCTGATCCGGGTAAAGTGATCAGGTTTTAAAGTAAAGAGTTCTGATCAGGGTAAAGTGATCAGGTTTAACAAAAAGAATTCTGATCAGGTTAAAGTGATCAGGTTTAAACGAAAGAGTACTGATCAAGTTAAAATGATCAGGTTTAACAAAGAGTTTTGATCGGCGAAAAGATCAGATTTAAACATTGGGTTTATGATAACTCTTTATAATAACTTGTGAACTCACCAACCTCGTGTTGACAGTTTTAAGTATGTTTTCAGGAAATTGAACGTGGTCATCAGGTTAGCAATGTAGGTTACATGCATGCACGTGGATACGGCTTTTGGGAGGATTTCTCTTGTATAACTCATGGTCTTGAGTCATATTTGCGAAATCTTAAACATTTGTAAACTCAAGTTGATATTTTGTAATGTAAATATTTTAAATCCAGTTATGTATTCAATTACATGTATGTGTTTGCGGTAATCATATGCTTTGGAAACCTGTGAAAGTCGCGCCTCGCGTTTCCGCCCTGGAGGGGTGTGACACATGAACAAAGGAAGGTCATGACTGACTTCCTGAAGGCAAGAGGAAAAAGTGGAAAAAGGCTAGGCCCCATGAGTGTCATGAACTTGCAAGCCTTGTACTATAAAGTCAAGAAGGAAGAGGAAGAAAGATTGGGGAAGACAGGCTCCAAGAAAAGGGTGATAACTCAAACTGCTGAACACAAATCAAAGAAACCCAAGCCTTCTCCCTCATCCACTACTTCCTCCTCCCACCATACTTCCACTCTCCAGCCTAGACCTCATTCCTCTCTTCCCACAAAGTCCAAATCCCTCCACCCAGCTCCTCCTCATCAGCAGCCTTCCAAGAAGAAAACCAAACCTACAATCACACCAGAAGACTCAATAGAAATAGTTTTCTGGTTCTACAACACTCAAGACAAATGGTTTGAAGTCTTCAGGGGAAAGGAAGAACTGAAAAGATCTATCTATAAATCTGTTGATGATGTACTGCAACTCCCAGACTCAGATCTAAGAAGAATATTGGAGTTGGGTGAAGCCCATAAACCAGAGAATGAAGGTGGGAGACATCTTTTGCTAGCAATCAAACATCACTTCAACCCTAGTAAAGATGTAATCATTGATGCAAAACCTCTTCACTCCCATTCTCCATTCACCAGTAGGTCCTTTAAGGCTGATACCAACGAGTTTATCTTGATTGATGTTAAAGGACAGAAGAAGATATGTTCAAGCAAGGCCATCTTCAAAATGCCAAGAAAAGACATAAAGACGCTATCTAAGCATCCTCTAAACAATCCCAGCCAGGACCCAAGAGGCTATGAGGTAGAAAGGATAGTTTGCAACATGGAAAAGCTTCAGCAGCAAAAGCATTAAGAGAGTTTTGGTAGCATCAATCTAGGGGTTGTTTGTAGAAATAAAGACGAATGGCTACAAAATTCTCTAAGTACAACTGCTGTTGACCTCAGATTTTGCCACGGACTTCAGAGTTTGTGCAGATCAACAAATCTGCTGCGGATAGCCTTATCTGCTCAAGAACAAAGTTGCCGCTGATAGGCAAATCATCAGCAACTGTGGACAGTTGTGTCTTGCTGATGATCAACAACATTGCTGCTGATAGCCATTCCCACTGAAGATCAAACGTTGCAGCTGACTGGCTTCGATAAAGCAACCATTACCACTGACAACTTTCTGTTGCAACACTAACACACTCCACGCAGAAAGAATGTTACTGGTGCAAGACAATAAAAGAAAATGACGCTCTTCTTCCAATGACTCAAGCAATGATGCCTAAGAAGACGTTTGAGTAAAGATAACTTTTGTAGTTTTTATTGTCGTTACGTGTAGAATAGCTTCAATACAAGATCAACGACTTGTGTTAGATCTGATCCTTAGAATCAAGGGTCTGTCTTGATTCTAAGTTACTATATAAGTAGTACTTAGATTCATTGTATAAGTGAGTCATTTTCTCAAGAGATTTTCTCTGTAATCTTGTAATCTCTGAAGCTTAATACAAATTGCATTTATCAATATTCTTCTTGTTTACATTGCTTATTTGTGATTGTTTCCGCCAATCTCAACTAGAATAGAACCATCTTGTATCCACCGATCCTACACGAACTTGTTAAGCGAACTTGTTAAGTTCGCTGGATTCAAGTTAGGCGAACTTAGGAGGCGAATTTGTTAAGTGCGCTTCATACAGAAAGTTGTAAAATTTTTCTAAGTGTCGAAGTGTGTTCAAGGATGTCGTTTACTTCTAATCAAGTGAATAACATGACTCACTTACTGAATCCTAACAATGAGATTGGAACTCCAACCAAGCTACCGAGGCTTATGAATCTCAAAGATTATTCTAATTAGAAAAGTCGATTTGAGAATTATGTTAATATAAATGACACGAGTTTGTGGATTCCTATTAGTGAGGGTATGAGCATCCTGTTCATCATCATATGGGTGTGTCGGATACACCAAAACCAATTTCAGCTCTTAATGATGATGAAAAGAAGTTGTATGATCGTGAAAAGAATGCTCTTGCAGCTTTATCCATGTGTTTACCTATGGATATCTACCATACATTCAAGAAGTTCAAGACTTCTTGTGAACTTTGGGATGGTTTGGCTAAAAGATGTGAAGGTAGCACTGATATCAAGAAGAGCAGAAAAGAATTGTTAAAGAAACAGTTTAGTGTTTTTAAGCACTTTGAGGGTGAATCAGTGGATGAAATCATATCAAGATATTATCATCTTCTGAGTGAAATGGTCAACAATGACATCACTTACAAAAACAAGATGATTCTACAAAAGTTTTTGGATGCTTTACCAGCTCATTTTGAGATGTACACCATTGTGATAAAAGAACAATCTGGAATTGATGATCTTAGTCTTGAAGATTTGATGGGAAAGATTCAATCATATGATTTGAATAAACAAAAGAAAGATATAGTTTATCAAGATCCAAGCATTTATTTTGGGAAAGGTACATCGTCATCAAAATCTGGTGGAGTTGCTTTATTTTCGGGAGAATCGTCGATGTTCCTAAAGACAATTCTAATCGTCATGAAAATACATGTTTTGTTGATTCAAACTCTGGATGTTCAACTCATAGAAAGAATGAATGTCATTCGTGTTCTACTAAAGTGTCTTCATCTGTAGCTAATGATATGATGACAATGATTGCATCATTTTTAACTTCTTATGAAAATTTTATTGGTGGTAAAATCATTGATCCTGATATGATTGAGGAGGATTTTAAACAGCTGGATAAAGATACTTTGGAAGAAATGAATATTCAGTGGAACATGGCATTGTGGTTGAGACAAGGTAAAGATCACTTGAAGAGAACTGGGAAGAAGTTCATTGGGGCATCAAGCAAAACCAAGATGGGAATGGATAAGTCTAAGGTGAAGTGTTATAATTGTCAGGAGTTTGGTCATTTTGCTCGAGAATGTACAAAACCAAGAAATCAGAATCAAGGACCTTCAAACTCTCAAGGCAATCAAAACAACACAGAGTACTTCTACAGGTTTGATATCTTAGCAAGATGAAAATTATGACTAGGGTATTCATTTGGAAGATATTGTGGCCCATGTTAGTTAAGCTTTTCTGGCTGAAGTTCATCCTGAAGATGGAATTGAAAATGGTTCTTCTGATAGTGACTCTACAGATTTTGGGAGTGTACATGAAAGTGAAGAGTCAGTGCCTCAGATGAGGGAACCAAAGTTTTTAAAAGAAAAGTTATTGAATGATGGAGCTACTGGAAAGGTTACAGAAAAGATTGTAGAGATGTTAGCTGAAGGAAATGCATTCATGGCCGATTCTAAGCAGGTAAAATGTAACATCCCTAATCTTCCAATCCTATTTTAGTATATTTTGATTAAACAATAACAACACTACATTAAATTATGTATTTGATCAAACACCTTAGGTCACGTAAACTATTATTTTAACTAAAGTTTTTGTTCAAAATCTAAACTTACGTTACATATTAAATTCTATAACACACTTGGTGTACGCATACATATATACGTATAATTATTTTTAAAGTTATGTATATAATTACACAATTAAAATCCTACATTTAAACCTTATGTTTGTGTAGGCTAGTGTTAAAACAAATATATATATATATATATATGTGCAACATTTTTAATAATAAACCATTTCAAAATTTATAGTATAACTAATGTCATAAAGTTTTAAAACGAGAATATATATGTATGTATGTACATATAATTACAATTTAAATAGACCAATTGAACCCCCCAATCATTCCAAACTCTCGTTCTTGAACCTAGACCTTTACACCTCGATTTTGAACCCATTCAACAAGAAATATATATATATATATATATATATATATTTGAGCTTACTTTGACCTGGAAAAGTCAACAAGAACAATGCTCATCATGGTTGACTTTGAAAGGTCAAACATAACCGAATTAGTCTATCTAATTAACCATATTCGATGACTCCTGCTCATTTTTCGCTCATACCGGTTTTTCGGACCTTCCTAAACACCCTAAGAACTTTAATTTGGTTCCAAACGCTATAGAATTCAAATTTCGAATGAAGTTTGACAAGCCCAAGTCAAACCGAATAAATTCGTTTCCAAAACAAGAAATTTAAACGCGTTAATGACCATAAATCACGCCAAAACAGTTCATGCATGTGTCCAGACCGAAAACGCGACTCAATTCATTCGCAATCGTTCAATTTTACGCGTAATTCGCTCGACATACACCGTATTCAAACGACTAACCGAATCATGCTATTAAGACGGAATGGAACGAATTAGATCAACACACACCTTCGCATCACCTCCCATATATTCCCCAAACTCTCAAAATCAGCGCATTACATCTCTAGAACCCTGCCGAGTTTGAAGTTTTCCGAGACCAAAGCTCCAGCCGTTCTCCTTCATTGCGTCACCATTTTAGGTAATTCTTCTGTCTTTGATTTCGTTTTGACACTGGGAACAAAAGCCCTATGACCTCAGGGACGATTGGTCGATCGATCGGGTCAATTTGGGAGGTTAGGGTTATGGGTTCGCGATTGGGGAACATGATGGAGTGGTCTGGTGGTTTTGGATTTTAAGCGATCTCATTCTAGACAAGGCATAGTGCCCAGTCCACCGGTTAAGAGCTTTAACAAATACACATGAGATCAGCAGTTCAAACCCACATGTACCCAGTTCCACCTTTTCTTTTTTTTTGCGCATCTGATGTTCCCAGAACCGGACCCCTTTGTTTTCTTGAATAAGTTGCACAGACCCAGCTTCATAACACAGTTAGACTTCTGGTCCAGTGGTAGCGCTGTGGGTACATATCCAGGACTCACCCGGGTTCGATCCGGGTAACATACATATATTTTTTAGAGCTGTTTTTAAGTACTAATCCACTTTTAAAAAAAAATCTTTTATAAACCCCTAAATGTCCAGATCGAGTTTTATAAAATTTACTCAGTAAACTTACTAGTAAAACCATTTTTATTCATTATGAATAGAGTTAAAACTTAATAAATTCTATTTACAACAATTCCTTTGACAAACTATCCACTTAAAATCCCGAAGTTATAAAATTTAGAAAGTAAAAATGATTATTTATGTACCCATCCATTTTGTATGGATTTACACATTCCTTTCATATAATTTTTTTTTATATATAATTAAGTCTCATGTCTTTAATTGTGATATAATTACTAAATAATTAGGACATTCTCTTATACCTTAAATTTGATTTAACTTCTAAATAATTTAAATCATTATTATTAATCCTCATTTTTTTTCCATGGGAATCGAATCAAATGAATAAAAGATTTTATTTATTTATGTTATATAGTTATTCATCTAATTACTTATGTATTCGCTTATTTATCCAATCAATTACAAAAGGAAAACTAGTTATGTATTTATTTATTTATTTTTCTTTCTTTCAAACAAAGGACCACGGTTCATTTATGTACTTATTCATCTAACATACAAAAGAAATCATTTATTTGTTCTTTCAAATCAAAATACAATTACTTATGAAGATTCACACAAACATCAATTGAACTCAAATAATTATTCTCGTTATTAAAATGAAGACTCCCACATCAACCCCTTTTGCGCGTTAGGATTTCCTTATTCATTTATACAACCTATTGATACACATATTCCATAAAACATAGGTTGATTCTCGTGATTAGCTAAACATTTGTGCAACAACTTATTTGTGTGATTATCAAGCTGCTTATTGCAAGGTGAGTTTTAAATAGCCCCTTTTTCACTGTTTTTACATTTTGGGGTGAAACATGATCACAACTTACAATGATTTACATAAACTACACAATACAAATCCACTTTACAATTTGTGTGCAATTTGAGCTTTATGTTTGAGTGCTAGGTGTGTTAACTACTTCTGTGCAATTACATGTACAATCATTAACTAATCAAGTCGACGGTAAACAATGATAGATCTATTGAGTCTGACAAACCCACCCAGATTGGGGTGATTGTTACCGACAACACAATTTTTGCATGCTAGTTACAAAGGTTTGATTGTACTACCTGGTTACACAATAGTAACTCCCCATAAATGCCTTGTAAATCATGACTTGTATGGATTTGTTTACACACAATACTTTGATACTATTTAGAGTCAAAACCTATATATGCTCACCAACTTTTTAGTTGATCTCGTTTTCATCATGTTTCAGGTACAAATGTTTGAGTTGAACAAGCTTGCTACACTTAGGATGTGGACCTAGATATTTAAAAGAAAATGTTATGTATTTTTCATTTTTCATGTACATGTCAAATCTTATCGAAATGAAATGTGATGATTAAACATATTACAATCTAGTCAACCATGTGCTCATGAACAGTCTACATGTCCCGCCCCGACGTTTCCGCCGTCGGTTGGGGTGTGACATAAAACAAGTTGATTCTTGTTTAAAATGTATTGATTTTGAAATCAAAATTACGAGAATGTGTGATGATAACACGAATCTCATATGTGACATGAAAGCAATGTATACATCGAACCAAACTTTGAAGGAGAATGAAACGGTTTTCAATACAAAAATTGAATCTCTTAAAGATGATATCAAAGTTTTGCAAACCAAAATAAATGAACAAGCACTTCTTCTCGATGTGTCATACTTTGAGTATGAAAAGAAAATTAATGAACTTACAGTGTCACAGACTGAAGTAACAAAATTGTTACGCAAGATTGAGTGTTATAAGAATTCCAGTTTCTTTTTGGAATATTATAATGATAAAGCTTCGGGTGAAAAGGTTATTGGTGGGGTTGGTTCTTGTACTTCTTTTGATGATACAGAGATTGGGGTGGTGTTGGTTATTTTCCACCATTTAATACAAATTATACCCCGTGCTTGATTGAAGAAATTTTGGTTGAAGATCTGGAACCAAAACCTGTGTTGAACATCAATCCTATTACTGGTAATGACATGGTATATGATGATTCAACTGATGATGATGTGTTTGATTCAGACAAATTTGAAGGCGTAGTGAAAGAGTGTAAGTATGTGGAACCCGTTGTGATGAAAACAATGACAAGAGACAGGTGCATTCTAACTGAACCAGATGATGTGAGTGAACAACCAAAACCTAAATCTACTTTTAAACCAATTAAACCATTTGTAAGTGGTGGTTTTGATTCACAATAGACAAATAAGATTGAGAATATCTCAACTCTTGATTTTTGTAAAAAGAAACTTGAAGAGTAAACTCATAAGGTTGTTCATTCTTCAAACACTATTTCTCAATGTTCATCATCTACTTCTTTCAAGGTTCAGAAAGAAAACTATGTGCGTGTCTACAAGGAAAAATGTTCTTGTTTTCATTGTGGTTCTGCTGGTCATATTTTGAAAGATTGTCCAAATAATAACTTGGGGAAGCGTCTGGAGAATCCAAAGTTGGCATGTCCTTTTGTGACTACACCAGCAAACTATGTAAGTAAGAATGTGGATAGTGGTGTAAAGAAGCCAAGGGTTTAGACTGCTTCTGATTCAGTGAAAGTTGTGAAGAAGGTTGAGTCAATTGATGAGTCTACCCAACCAAATGAAAATTGTCTAGACCACAAAGACGTCGAAGAAATAAACGTTTGAGAAAACTTCTCGAACAACCAGTGGTAAATTACAAGGTTGAGGTGGTGAGTCAGACTGACAAGGTTCAGGTTACATCAAAGTGGAAACCTAAATCCACTGTTTCTGTTTCAGGAAAACAATCTCCTAAAATTCACGAGAAATTTGATTGTGTATTGAAGGAAATTGTTATTTTTGATGAATCAAGCTGACCCAAGACCACAATGGCTTGGGTCTCTATTACTAACTAATGTTTTCTCTTTGTGTGCAGGGAACTCCAAGGAGGACTGTTGGAAACCATTGGTATGTTGACAGTGGATGCTCTCGGCACATGACGGGTAATCTTAATTTATTGGAAAATGTGAAAGAAATTCAGGGAGGATACGTTGCTTTTGCGGTCAAGAAATGAGGAAATATTTCTAGCCAAGGAACTGTATCGAATGGGAGATTGAGCTTTGAGAAAGTCAACTATGTTGAGCAGCTAGAACATAATCTGTTATCTGTTTTGCAAGTCTGTGATAAAGATTTCTCATTTCATTTTAATAAGGCAGAATGTGTGGTTCTAAAGCCGGGATTTGTGTACCTGAAGATTGTATACTTATGAGAGCTCCTCAAAAGAATGATACATATATGCTTGACATGAGCACAGCAACGACAACGTCGTTTGTTCCAACTCGTCTTCTTTCGAATGCTTCCGAGTCCGATTCAACTTTGTGGCATCGGAAAATGGCTCATATAAATTTCAGAAAAATGAACTATCTTGTCAAGAATGGGTTGATTTCTAGTGTCCTAGTTATGAGATTTCATGTGAATGAAGACTGTATTCCATGCAAGAAAGAGAAGCAGCACAGGAAGTCTCATCCTTCAAAGTTGACTAATTCAATTGTGAGTCCTTTGGAGTTGTTGCATATGGATATGTTCGGACCTATTTGTGTCAAGAGTGAAGGCGGCAAATCTTATTGTTTGGTAGTGACTGATGATGAAAGAGCTGAAATTCTTAAGTTCCTAATTGTAGGACTTGAGAAATTGTTCAACTTGCAAGTCAGGAGAATTCGGAGTGACAACAGCACAGAATTCAAGAATGGGAATTTGGGTTTATTTTTTTCGAAGAATGGTATTCATCATGAATTCAGTGCACCTTATGTTCCTCAACAGAATGGTGTTGCTGAACTGAAGAATCGAACTCTTATTGAGACTGCTCGTACTATGTTATTTGATTCAAAATTACAGGTTACTTTTTGGGCAGAGGCAGTTAATACGGCCTGTCATGTTCTCAATAGGGTTTTGACCGTACCTTGTTAAAGACTCGCGATGTTTCTACTAAATTCAGCTAGAAGGCGATTAAGGGAATTTTCTTGGGATATGTTGCTAATTCTCATAATAAGAGAGTGTTTAACAAAGAATCATGTCAAATTGAAGAATGGTTTCATATTGACTGTGATAATCGTTCAGTTCCTCAGGATGCAAAAGGTCCTTCTTGGGCATTTAATTATGATGCATTATTCAGATCTTTCAATGTTACTCTTGCAATTTCTCCTTCTTAAGCTGAAATACTCTATCAGTCCTACTGCAATGATGATTCAATTGTCGATCCTCGTTCGGTTATTCCGATTGTGGATACTCCTTTAGTTGATCCGAATGTAGCTTCAACTTCTGGTACAACACAACATGATGACTCTGGCAATGATGAAACTATGTTCCAGGAGTCTTCAAATGATATCAAGAACATAGTTGATGATTCATCAGCATCGGCATCAGTTGAGGGGGAGTTGCCTTGAAATCTTGATGTTGTTATTCAAGCTTCCGATATTCCTCAATCTCGTGTGCATAAGAATTGTAGGATCGTGAAAGTACAAGATGGGTCTGTTCTTAGTTGAAATTGGCGGAAACAATAGCAACTACACAAGTATAATCGAGTAAACAGAAAGAATACTAATAAGAACACTGTTGTATTAAGTTTTTTTGAATAAACGATTACAAATGAAAACTCTATCAAGAAGCACACTTACAATGAAGTGTTTACACAGTATTTATACTAACTTAGAATCAAGACAGACCCTTGATTCTAAGGATCAGATCTAACACAGACCGTTGATCTTTTGTACAAAGCTAATAATACAAGTTTAGTCTAAACTAGCTAACTTTATTGAAGCATCTTCTTTATGCATCATTACTTGCATGCTTGGAGAAGAGCATTGTTGTCCGTCATTGGTTGCACCATTGAGGTTCCTTCTGCTTTGAGTGTGTCAGTAGCTTTTGCAGAAAGTTGTCAGTGACGCTTGGCATGGATAGTCAGCTGAAATGATTTATCTTCAAGGCACAAGGCTGTTAGCAGCAAGGATGAGGATCAGCATTAAGACTGATATGTTGAACGCTGCTGATAAGCCTATCAGTAGCAACAAGTGTTGAACGCTGCTGATAAGCCTATCAGCAGCAACAAGTGTTGAACGCTGCTGATAAGCCTATCAGCAGCAACAAGTGTTGAACGCTGCTGATAAGCCTATCAGCAGCATTTGTACTTAGAAGAATTTTGTTGCAATCAGTCTTTGGTTCTACAAACTCCCCCTAGACTGATGCTACCAAAATTCTTCTAATCTCTTTGTTGCTGAAGCTTTTTCATGTGGCAGACTATCCTTGCAACCTCATAGCCTCTTGGATCCTTGCTGGGATTGTTCAGTGGAAGCTCAGACAGAGTCTTGATGTCTTTACTTTGCATTTTGAAAATTGTCTTGCTTGAACATCTCATCTGCTGCTTCTTAACATCAGTTAAGGTGAACTCATCCAGATCAGCATTGTAGGACCAACTTACAAATGGAGAGTGGGACTGAAGTGGTTTGATATCTATGATCACATCTTTGCTAGGGTTGAAATGGTGTTTGATTGCTAGCATAAGACGTTTCCCACCCTCATTTGCAGGCTCATGAGTTTCACCCATCTCTAGAATTCTATTGAGATCAGAATCTGGTAATTGTAGAACTTCATCAACAGATTTGTGAACAGATCTCCATTTTTCAGTTCTCCCCCTGAAGATTTCAAACCACTGATCCTGTGAACTGTAGAACCAATCAATTATATCTCTGGAGTCTTCTGGTTTAGGTGTGGGTTTGGATTTCTTCAGGAGAGGTTGTTGATGAGAGGGAGCTGGGTGAGATGGTTTGGACTTTTTGGGTGGAGGAGAGGAAGGTTTGGGAATATTTGTGGAAGGTTTTTGGATAGTGGAAGTAGTGTCTGGGGCAGAGCTCTTTTGTTTCTTGACTGGTCTCTTGTCTTCCTTTTCTGTGACCCTTGTCTTGAAGACTTTCTTTCCTAGTCTTTCTTCTTCTTCCTTCTTGACTTGTCTGTACAAGGCTTGTAGGTTGATGAATGTCATGGGACCTAGCCTCCTTCCACTTTCCCCCCTTGCCTTTAGGAAGTCAGTCATGACCTTCCTTTATTCATGGGTTCTCTGGTAAAGTGCACTGGCCTTCTTGGATTTTTGACGAGCCTTTTCTTTCTCTTCAGCTCTCTTCTTCTTTGCCAATTGCCCCTGCTGACCCATGACGGCTCTATAGATCTCTTTGTTTGAAAGTTTTTCAAGGTAGTCAGCATCCTCACCTTGAGAGATCAGAGCTTCAATCCACCCCTCCCTCATTTCTTTTGCTAATTTAGAATCATAGATTCTGAATTTAGCATCTTCCTTCCTTTTCTTTTCTTCCTCCTCTTCCTCTACTACCTTCTTTAGTTGTTCATGCAGCTGTCTAGCAAGCTCTTCATCTTCGTCAACTTGAGACACTGCATGGAGTTTGACTTTCATCTCATCTAGCTGTTTGGCATACTGCTGGATAAGTTGTTCTCTGAGGAGCATGGCTGTTTTTCTTTCTTGAGCCTTTTTTAGGTCAACCATCTCCTCTTCTTATCTCTTCCTTCTTATTTCTTCCTTCTCTCTGAGCAACCTCTCTTCATCTTCTTTGGTCATAATTCCCTTCCCTTTGTTTACAATGTATGCCTCTACTTCGGCTTCACTGATCACAACATCAGATGATTGTGCTGCTGTTGGGATCTCAGCCTCAGCTTCATTGGCAAGTTGAGAGGTTGATAAGGGAAGGTCATTAGCTTCATCTGATTTGCACTCAGGATTTTTAAATTCTATCAGCATTTCTTGGACAGTGGATCTTGATTCATATGCTGCAGCAAAGATGTCTACTCGAGGGGAAGCTGAGTCAGAATCAGTGTCAGAATTTGACACATATACTGCCTCAGCAATCCTTCCTTCTTGTTCAAGATGGGCTCTGACAGTAGCTATCATTGCCTGGCTTTCGAGGGAGTTGACATTGCAGATATTTGCCCTGAGTTGAAAGATCTTGTAAAGAAATTCTGTACGCCGTAGCAGGATGTTCCTGGTGTTGATGGTGAGAGAGGAGCCAGTGCTTAGTAGTATGGTGTGGTCAAGAGACTTAGTGCTTAACCATCCTAGCACATCTAAGTCCTTGACAATGGAGTTGTATAGAAATCTTCTTAAGCACAGAACTTCTTCTTCAGTGAGAAGACTGCTCCTTATTATTTCAAGTCTTCTAGGAGTCAGTCTTCTTTCTGCTGCTGCTGAAGATTCAAGATAGGCTACCCTTTTTGATGCTTGTATTTATCTTTCAAACTTTGGTAGATTATCCTCCATCAAGTTATAGAACCTGCCAATAGCAAGTTCTGTTGAGAGGTCCGTAGAGTTGTTGATGCATTGTAGATGGTATAGGTGAAGGACTTAGATGCTGTTGAGAAAGTCCCAGTTTAGCTCTTCTACTCCGCTAAACTCCCAACCAATCCAGAACCTCTCAGACTTTCCATCATACCCCCAAGCTAGTATTGTGTTAAACTCTAGCTGTGTTGAAGTCAGTGGAAATTGGGGGGGGGGCAGTGGATTGACTTATGATGGCTGCTGCTTCAGGGATGATGTTGAAAGATGTATATGTTTGTTCTTTGTCTTCAACATCAGTCAGCACCTAATCAAAAGCCCTGACGATTAACTTCCAGTCTTCAGAAGTCTCTTCTTCTTCGTCATCTGAAGCTGGCAAGTCATGAACCTGTACAAAAGCTGGCTTGAATAGTGTACTTTGAAATGCAGCCTGCTCTTGAATCCAGTCGTCAAGACTGTCTGAGTCTTCTTCCATTAGGACTATCTCCCCCTTTTTGGTTGCATCAGTGGACAGATAAGCATTAGTTTGGGTGCCCACTGAGACAAGGGAGGGAGAAGCCATGGAGGGGCATTGATGGGCTTCATGCAGAAGGATCTGGTGTTGTAGTTTTGACACCTCATCCTCAAGCATAGCCACCCTGGCCATCAATTCCTGATTTTTAAGTTGCATACTGTCCTCATCCATATTTGTGGAATCCTTGGACCTAGATGGGCCCTTAGGCCTAGCCTCTGCATCCCCATCACCCTGGTTTTCTTGGCGCCTGGGATTCATCTCAGTGAAGAGTGTTTCACAGGAAACATCCTCACTGGGAGTTACCGTGGTTAGGGTCTTAGCTATGTTATCACTGTCCTCCTGGCAGTTGATGTACCAGGAGTAGTGATATCCCTTTCCACATTCACTCTATCAATACTACCAGAGTGAACCTTCTTGGGTGAAGAACCTAGGTTGGGTGCCCCAGCAGCCAAGTCAATCAATACCTCTGATATAGTGGTTGTTGGAGAAGGTATATCATCTTGACTAGGTGCCTCTACACTTAGGTTCAGAGAAGAGAAATAATGGAATGGCTCAGGGGGTTGCTCTATGGATCCGGGATGTGATCCTGATCCTAATAGAGAGGCTTCCAAGGAAGTCTCTCTAGTGTTATGGCTATCCCTTTTGGTATTCTCATCAAAATGTTGGGATTCTGAATGAGGGCTTAGAGGTTGGGTTTGGGCCTTTGAGACAAGAAGAGAAGGAGTCTTCTTGCTCCTTTTTCTGGTGTATGTATTTGCAACTGGGGCCCTTTGTTCCAGTTGAACGATAACATCCAAAACAGGTGTATGTGATTTTTGTACCTGTGCATCCTTAGTAGTATGCACAGGAGTTCGAATGGTGGAAGCAGATTGTTGTTCAGTATGTGATGTGGAGGGTATGGGATCAGTATCTGCTGGGATTGCTGAACTATCACTCGGGGTACTTTGTATGTTCATCATTGTAGATACCAATGGAACATTGACCCCTAAGAACTTTTTGGAAACAGTTCTCGTACTTTGAAAAATATTATTTCTATGTCCCAACATGATGTAGATTCTTGCAGGTTTTGAAAGTTCTTTTAGTTCCTGGTTGAAAACCTCTTGCAAGAATCTTGGGTACATAAAAAATTGTTGCTTTGCACCCTCTTGAAGGTTATATCTCAAACCCTCAAAGATGAGGTGTGCAAAGTTGAAAACTAGGCCAGTAATCATACCATGGAAGACGGAGGCAAGTGCGGAGCTCACTTGATGCCATCCACTTCTCTTCTGAGATATGCATTGGAGAAGAGTGTGGCAGAGATACATCCATGGAGGGCCCATAAGCGCCTTCTCTATTGTATACTCATTTTGATTTCCAGCGTACCCTATGGATACAAAGGTCCTCATGTACTCGTCCTTTGAGTATGAGATGGCTGTTCCCTCATCTTGAAGATTAAGATGTTTTCGGAGGGTAGCTTCAGAGATGATGATGTCCTTGCCATCTACCTTGGCTTTTATTTGGGGAATCCCCTATTCGATAGAGTAGATGGCAGTATTCCAGAAATCCTCCATATGAGGGATATATATGGTAGGGTTGGTTGTGAGGGCAAAATGGATCTTTGATCGGCATAGGAAGTCGACCATATAATCGAATCCTTCAGATTTCTTTCCCTTGGTTAAGTATGTTGTATGGTTGGGGTACGGGGAGAACTTGTCGTCAGGGTTATTGATGCCTGCCATCGTTGTTTGATTTTGGAGGGAAGGTTTAAGAATATGGAAGGCTTTGAATGTTTTAGGGATGGAAGGCTTTGAATGTGTTAAGGATGGAAGGCTTTGAATGTGGTGGGGACTTGAGAGAAAGTGATGTGGGTTTAGGGTGAAATTGAATGTGAAGAGGTGATAAGGAGATTTAATTTGTTCTTATAATGGCAGAGGAGGGAAAAAGCAAAATGACTTGTATAGTACAACCTTATTCACCTTTTACTGTTACAGCTGTAATACACCGAGGCAGTCATGGTAAAGATTGACGTTAATTTTTACATCGGGTAAAAGTCAATTTAGAATTAAATTTACTCATCAACAGCAAACTTGGTTGCTGTGGATGAATAAGCATGTCCGCTGCAAGCTTGGTTGCTGCGGAAGGTTAAGTCTGTCTGCAGTAAACTCAATTGATGCTGATGGATTCAATGATCTGCAGCAAGGATGTTGCTGCTGACAGCCTTAAAGCTATTCGCAGGAAACCTGTTCCTGCTGATAGCTTAAAGCAGTCAGTGGCAAATCGTTTGCTGCTGAGGATTAAACCTGTCAGAAGCTGAAGGACAAAAGTGCTGCTGACTCATACCATTTATTTACAACAAAAGACAAAAACACATTTTTAAAACAGAATTTTAGAGATAAATTTTAATCGAAGTTCATCATACCAATGGATTCAACTAAATATCTGAATTTAGCTTCGTCAAAAGGTTTTGTAAACAAATCAACATAATGCTCATTTGTATGAACTTTGGTTAAAATAATCCTCTTTTTCTCAGCTTGATCTCTTATGAAATGATACCTGATGTCAATGTGTTTTGTCTTGGAGTGCTGCACCGGATTGTTTGTGATTGATATAGCACTCATGTTGTCAATGTGAATTGGAGTTGCCATGAAAGTCATCCCGTAATCCAGCATTTGATTTTGTATCCAGATGACTTGTTCACGGCAACTTGAGGTTGCAATGTATTCTGCTTCAGCTGTAGAAGTTGAAACACATGTTTGCTTCTTGCACTGCCATGAAATCAGTCTCCCTCCCAGAAACTGACATCCCCTGAAGTGGACTTTTTGTCCAAGTTGCATCCCCCATAGTCACTGTCAGTGTATGCATACAGATTAAACTTGTCATTTTTAGAGTACCATAGCCCAAGTCTTGGGGCTCCCTTTAGGTATCTAAAGATTCTCTTGACGGCTTGAAGAGGTGAAATCTTTGGAGCTGCTTGAAATCTTGCACAGAGACATACTGCAAACATGATATCTGGCCTTGAGGCAGTGAGATACATGAGAGACCCTATCATTGCACGGTACTGATGTTGATCAGTGTCTTGGCCATCTTGTCTGGAGTCAGCTGATGATGCACTTGCATAGGGGTTCTTGCAGCAGAGCAGTCAGCCATCTTGAATCTTTCCAAAATGCTCTTTACATATTTGGATTGGTTGATGAAGATTCCATTTGGGACTTGTTTGACTTGTAGACCCAAAAAGAAATTTAGTTCACCTATTGAACTCATTTCAAACTTTGAGTGCATCAGAATCTCAAAGTCTTTGCACAGCTTTTTCCTTGTTGATCCAAAGATGATATCATCAACATAGATTTGAACTAGTAAGATTTCTCCCCATTTATCTTTGATAAACAAGGTCTGGTCAATAGCACCTCTTCTGAAGTTGTTGATTAGTCGATATGCTGACAAGGTTTCATACTAGGCTCTTGGTGCTTGATGTAGGCCATACAGAGCTTTGTCTAGTTTGAACACTTGAGTAGGATGTGTAGGATCTACAAAGCCTGGAGGCTGTTTGACGTATACTTCCTCACCAATCTTCCCATACAGAAGGACACTTTTTTACATCCATTTGATAGATAGTGAAATTCTTGGATGCAGCATATGCCAGGAAGATTCTGATGGCCTCCAGCCTGGCAACAGGAGTAAAGACTTCATCATAGTCAATTCCTTCTTCCTGAGTGTAGCCTTGAGCGACAAGTATGGCTTTGTTCTTGACTACAATACCTCTCTCATCTTGCTTGTTCCTGAAAACCCATCGTGTGCCAATAGCATATTTACCTGGTGGAATATCAACAAGTTTCCAGACATCCTGCCTTTTCAATTGCAGCAATTCTTCCTTCATTGCCTCAATCCAGCTGTTGTGTTTGAGTGCTTCATCTCTCTTTTTGGGTTCCACCTGAGATAGAAAACATGAAAAGAAGCATATATTGGCCTCGTGAGATTTGCTTCTTGTGAGAACTCCTTGGTGGACTTGGCCAATAATATTTTCATGAGGATGTTCTTTGAGGTTCCTCTGTGCTAGTACCACCTCCAGCTGTATCCCTTGCTCTAGATTGCTTTGGTTTTGATCAGGGGTCTCTTCATTCATGGTGGAAGAGTCTTCAACATCATTAGCCACATCAATATTTTCAACAATAGCATCAGCAGCATCTACAGCATTTACCGAAGAGTCTTCATTTAGATTTTCAATTTCAGACAAGCTGCTGCTGGTGACATTGGAGAGTCTTGTTCCGGCTTCACTTGCTTCAATTGCATCCACAACTGATGGAGGATCAATCGATGGTCTTCTCAGACGGATAGAAGATTTGGGAAAATCCAGTCTATAGTCAGTGGATGAAGTGGAGGCAGGTGTTTGTGTAGACGTAGACTCCATATTTGAGAAGGTGAGAGGCTCAAATATTTGGGAGAAGGAGTCTATGTCAAATAGCCAGTTTGGGCCTTTTCCCTGCTCACAGATGATGTGTTCTCTACATTCCACATTTGCTGATTCTTCCACAATTCTTGTTCTTGAATTGAATACTCTGTAGGCCTTTGATTGAGAGGAATAGCCCACAAAATATCCTTCATCAGATTTGGCACCAAACTAAGAAGAACCCCATGTGTGATGAGAATGGTGCATGGACACCTAAAAGGCTTTAGAAACCCAATGTAGGGAACTCTTTGAAACCAAAGTTCATATGGTGTCTTGTGGAGGGGTTTTGAGTCAGCCAACATAGATCTTGCTGACTCAATTAGAGTTCTGTTTCTCCTTTTAGCAACTCTATTTTGTTGAGGAGTTCTTGGAGCACTGTATTGTCTTTCTATCCCCTTGTTTTCATAGAGACAGTTCAAAGTGTGGTTTTTGAACTCTGTGCCCTGATCACACCTTATGATCTTCACCTTTTGATTGCTTTGATTTTCTGTAACATCTCGGAATTTAGTACTCATATTTCAATTCAATGTAATGCAATTTCAAATTCAATGCTCGTGCACTGCCTTATTATTTTGCTTACCGTAAACTAAATGCAATGATTCAATAAAAATTTACAAGTTTTGCTCGATTATATACACTTAAACGCTATACAAATAACTATTTATTTCAAACTAACCAAACCTGAAAAGTTAAGGACTAAAGTTGAAAATTTATCAAGAAACCCTAATTAGCACGGTCGTGCTTCGTCCTGGCACGGTCGCGCCAAGTGCCACGGCACGATCGCGTGACTGGTCCTGGAACGATCGCGCCCGGTGCCTAAGCACGGTCGCGTCTCTATTAGGCACGGTCGCGCCTGCGTAAATGTCAAAACGTAAATGTGATTTCAAAACGCTCGATCGTTCGAACTTAAACCCGGTTACGTTTCATTTTCACTGTCAAGGAAAATAACTCAGTTGATTACGATTATTATTATCAAAACTCTCTTCCTCTCAAGAAAAACCATCGATCTTTTCCCTCAAGACTCAAATCCTAAAATTCGATCAAATTCCTCTCAAGCAATCAAGAAATTCTATTCAGCAATCTCCCCTGTTATTATTGGACTCTCTGGCCTACCCGGAATAGCAGCCGAAGTCGCCGGAAGCCGTTATCGCCGTCGCCGGAACTCCCTTCTACCGATCGCTATCGATTCCTTCTGTTTGAGGTAATTGAATCATCCCTCCCTTTCGTTTCGGTCCATATATCAAAAGCCCCCTATCAATCTGGGCTTTCATTACAGAAATCGTCCGAATCAGAACTTATATTTTTAATAAAAAGGATTTAATCGATTCACTCTTAAACACGAGTTACATACAATTAATTTATACGAATAGACTCGTATCGACTCAGAAATCAAAAGCCCTATCAATTCCAACACTATAAATACAAGAATTGTTCAATTCGTGTCTGATTTGGAAGAGACACGGTCGCGCTAATCATCTAGCGCGGCCGTGCCTCATGAAACGCGGTTGTGCCGATTAGCAGCACGGTCGTGTCCTCCTGTTCAGACCTAGTCATGCCCTTTGGGCTAGTCTCTGTTGTGTCTAAGAATCATAGACACGACCGTGCCGGGCCAAGGCACGGTCGTGCCTGTTGACTGGTCTAGTTTGTGCCCTGTGTTGATCAACCCGGTCGCGCCCCGACTAGCGCGGTCGCGCCCGTGGCTTGAGCACGATCGTGCCCTTCCGAGGCACGGTCGTGTGTGACTCAGTATTTTAACAGAATTATAATTTTATATTTTTCAATCAGTAAATGTTTCAAATTTTATAAAAAATATGTTTTCTGTTTAATCTGGAGATAAATATTATTTATTTAAAGGTTTATTTAAAAATTTATAAAAACTCAATTTATATTTATCATAGACTAAATGTTGTTTTAAATGATTAAGTTACAAAGTTTATAAATAAATAAGATAATAATTATTTATTTAATATTTAAACAAAAATCATTCATTTATTTATACTTAATTACAATCAATATTTACATTATTTCATAAACTATAAACATTTATTTATTTATTAATTTACATTTAACACATGCATTATTTTCATAATCAACAATTTTATAAAAATTCTATTTTATTATTTAAATTCCAAACTTTAATCAAATGTTCCAAAAATGTTTACTACAACTTTATATATTTCATTTAATACTTTTTTATACACGAACTCAACCTTCAATATTAGACTTAAACTTTGTACACCGATTTGATTCAATATACATTACTATCTAGGTTAACCCGTGCGTATCAAGAACCTTATTTCATTTATACTCTTTGTTAGCTACATCTCCATACCAAGTGAGTATTCACAACCCCTTTTTACTCTTTTACACTTTTGGGGTGGAACATGAACTCTATACACATTACACATTACACATTTACATTTACGCAAACAACACAAGTGCAAAAATCCTAATTACATACATGTGTGCAAAATTTGAGTCTTGTGCCCGAGTGCTAGTTGTGCTAACCTTTGTATGCGATTATGTGCAATCATTAACTATACAAGCCGACGGTTTTCAATGATAGATCTATTGAGTCTGACAAACCCACCCATGGTGCGCGATGATTGAAACCGACCACACAATTTTTTTTGCATGCTAGTTACAAGGTTTGGTTGTACATGGTTACACAATAGCTGCTCCCCATAAATGCCTTATTTTATCATGTTTTGTAAAGGATTTGTTTTCAACTATATGCTATCTATTTACAACTGTGTTACTCACCAACTTTTTAGTTGACTTTATTTTATTCATGTTTCAGGCCCTAATACGTGAGAATGATTCAAGACGTGCTCAATATAGGATTGGACTTAGCAAAACAAATCAAGAATTTTTTGAGTTGTTTTATGTTTCTTGTTTGAATTTGGTTTGTACTTGGATTATTTGTAATGGAAATTTAACTTTAATATATTTCAATTTAGTCAACCATGTGCTATGAACAGTCTTACATGTCCCGCCCCGATGATTCCGCCATCGGTCGGGGTGTGACAGATTGGTATCAGAGCCTTGGTTATAGGGAATTAGGTTATTAGACACCTTGACCTAGACTATAACTTTGGGACACCCACTTATGCTATATTTCATGATTTTGTGATATGTGTTACATGCTATGTGCTACGTGCTCAACATGATTAATTATTATTATACTTGATACCTTATTTGTTAGAAATTCATGACTCATTAGGATCTTCTTGAATAATAATTAAATAAATAATATCCTTTCCTATATTCTAAAACCTCATAATAATTCTATCTTCTTTCTATCTTTATCCTTTCTTAGCATGTGGAAGAACTCTTGAAGCAAAAAATCTTTAATTTTTTTTTATTTCTTCGTTAAGGTTTTTAAACTTGTGAAATTATTTGAGGACACGTGCAATCTGGAAGGGTGACACCTGTATTTTGGGTTTTCTGTCTAGGAAAGCATTTCGCATAAATCCCAATCAACCGAGGGACCCGTATGCTTTCGTGGGATTTCCCGAGATGAGTGTTTACTTATAGGTTAAAGCATGTCTCCTTGAAAATTTTATAAGTTTAATTAACCTTAATGTGCCATGGTATTCAAGTGATTTTGTCACTTTTGAGTACAATCCAAACTAAGAATATCTATTTTATTTTGTTATCTCATTCTATTAAATCCTATCAAATCTCATAAGTTCTTACAATTTTTCTTGTCTTGTGAAAATCTGTAGAATGCCTCCTCGTCGTGCTCCCGCAACCAACGCCAACACCGACATTGCTGCTATTCTTACCCAATTGGTGACACAACTCACCCAAGCCAATGGTGCCACCAATGGCAACAATGGTGGAAATGGAGGCAATAGTGGTAATAATGGTGGAAATGGTGGAAATGATGGTAACAATCCATCACAATGCACCTTCAAGCACTTCAACTCGTGCAATCCCCTAAAGTTCTATGGTACCGAAGGAGCTACTGGACTCCTTCAATGGTTCGAAAGCATTGAGAATACCTTTCTCAATAGTGACTGTCCCGACAACCTCCGTGTTCGTCATGCTACAAGTGTCCTACAAAAACGGGCACTTACATGGTGGAATGGGGAGAAAAGGAATAGGGGTGTTGATGTAGCTATGGCCTTACCTTGGGATGAGGTCAAAAGGCTTATGACCAAGGAGTTCTGTCCTCGAAATGAAGTGAAAAAGTTAGAAGCTGAATTTTGGGATCTTGCCCAAGATAGCGGGGAAAGCTTAGCATATACAACTCGGTTCCATGAGTTGAGTCTTCTAGTGCCCCACATGGTCACTCCTTTGTCCCATTGTATCGAGAAGTATATTGGTGGGCTACCAAGACAAATCCAAGATACTGTCTTAGGTAGAAATCCTGCTACTCTGGAGGATGCTATTCGTCTATCCGCTACCTTAACTGATAACCATGTGAAAGCGGGAACACTTACTAAGAAGGGTACTAAGAAAGTTTCTGAAACCGTAACCCCTCCTACTCTCAACAAAGAAGCCACAACTGAGCCCTCTCGCAATAATAGAAAGAGGAATGTTAGAAATTTTGCTGCGGTTACTCCTGCTGTTCCCGTCAACCAAGCTGCACCTATGGTTCAAGCGCCGGCTAAAAAGCCATATGTTGGAATCTACCCACTTTGTGCCACCTGAAACTACCATCATCCCCAAAACATCCCATGTCGCCTTTGTACTTATTGCGGGAGATATGGTCATACGGTTAGTGTTTGTAGGACCAAAGCTCTTGCGGGCCAAGTCAACCCTCCAAACCGAACTGTACCTCAAGTGGCTAATCAAGGTGCTCCCGCCATTGCTAATGGGCGTGCTTGCTATGAGTGTGGTGACCCGAACCATTTTCGTGATCAATGTCCAAGACTTGCAAATGTTAGACAAGGTGGAGCTCGTGGGCGTGCGTTCAACATAAACGCCAACGAAGCTCAAGCCAACAATGACGTGGTCAATGGAACGTTTCTTGTTAATAGTCAATATGCCTCCATTTTATTCGATACCGGAGCCGATAAAAGTTTTGTGTCACTTAATTTTGAACCTTCACTTGCAAAGACTCGGTCCCAATTAGAGAAAACATTTACCGTTGAAGTAGCAAATGGTGACTCCCTTACAATTGAGTCCATTATCTATGATTGCTCTTTAGAACTTAATGATCACACATTTCCAATCAACCTTGTTCCAATGCCACTAGGAAGCTTTGATATTATCACAGGTATGGATTGGCTATCAAATCATCATGCCAAAATCATTTTCTTTGAAAAGTGTATCCAAATTCCGCTACCATCGGGAGAAACCTTAAGAGTTTTTGGTGAAAAGCTTGCAAGGGACTTAAGTTGATGTCGTGTACTACCGCTCAAAAGTACTTACAAAAGAAGTACATTGCTTTCTTAGCTCATATTGTTCAAAAGGATGTCAAGGAGAAGAATATCCAAGACATTTCGATCATTCGGGATTTCCCCGAAGTTTTTCCTAAGGATTTATCCGGTCTTCCTCCCGTTCATCAAGTAGAGTTCCGTATTGATCTTATACCTGGAGCTAACCCCGTTGCTAGAGCTCCTTATCGTCTTGCACCTTCCGAAATGCAAGAGCTTGCAAGTCAGCTCCAAGAGCTCTCCGACAAAGGTTTCATTCGCCCAAGTCATTCACCGTGGGGTGCACCCGTCTTATTTGTTAAGATGAAGGATGGATCATTTCGCATGTGTATTGACTACCGCGAACTCAATAAGCTTACTATCAAGAACCGTTATCCTTTGCCTAGAATCGATGATCTCTTTGATCAACTTCAAGGTTCTACTTGCTTCTCAAAGATTGATCTTCGATCTGGTTATCATCAGCTTCGTGTTCAAGAAGATGACATTCCTAAGACTGCTTTTCGAACAAGGTATGGTCATTACTAGTTCATGGTTATGCCTTTCGGGCTAACCAATGCACCCGCAGTTTTCATGGATCTCATGAATCGTGTGTGCAAACCGTACCTTGATAAATTCGTGATCGTCTTCATTGACGATATCTTAATCTATTCCAAGACTAAAGCCGATCATGAACAACACCTTAGATTGGTTTTGGACCTCTTGAGAAAAGAACAACTATATGCCAAATTCTCCAAATATGAATTCTGGCTAAAGGAAGTTCAATTTCTTGGTCACATCGTCAACGACAAGGGTATTCATGTCGATCCTGCTAAGATTGAAACAATTAAGAATTGGAATGCCCTGAAGACTCCTACCGAAGTTCGTTCATTTCTTGGTCTTGCGGGTTATTATCGTCGTTTCATCTCAAACTTCTCAAAGATTGCTGTCCCTCTTACCGCTCTGACCCACAAGGGTAAGACTTATGAATGAGGACCGAAACACGAAGAAGCTTTCCAAACCCTCAAGCAAAAGTTGTGCAATGATCCTATATTGACTCTCCCCGATGGAATCGATGATTTGGTTGTCTATTGTGATGCTTCTAACCAAGGTCTTGGTTGTGTTCTCATGTAACGAGGCAAAGTAATCGCTTATGCATCTAGGCAACTCAAAATTCATGAGAAGAATTATACGACGCACGATCTCGAGTTGGGTGCGGTCGTATTCGCGTTAAAGATTTGGAGACATTACTTATATGGAACAAAATGTGTGGTATTCACCGACCACAAAAGTCTTCAACATATCTTCAACAAAAAAGAACTCAAAATGAGGCAACGACGTTGGGTCGAACTCCTTAACGACTATGACTGCGAGATTCGTTACCATCCCGGCAAAGCGAATGTTGTAGCCGATGCCTTGAGTCGAAAGGACCATGTTATGCTTCACTGTGCCCGTATTCAAACCGATATTCAAACCCGTATCTTAGAAGCTCAACACGTCTCGGTAACCGAGGGTAACATGTATGAAGAAATGTCGTGTGGTGTTGAACTTCTTCTTGAATCAAAACCCAATGGCTTACTACATTACTTCAACCGTATTTGGGTTCCCGATCGCGATGATCTCCGTACATTTCTCATGAACGAGGCTCACAAGACTCGTTATTCTATTCATCCTGGTGCGGATAAAATGTACCAAGATCTTCGCCAACAATATTGGTGGCCTGGTATGAAAAAGGACATTGCCCTCTATGTTGCCAAATGTTTAACCTGCTCCAAAGTCAAAGCCGAACATCAACGTCCTTCTGGTTGCTTGAACAACCGGAAATCCCCGTGTGGAAATGGGAGAACTTAGCCATGGATTTTATTACCAAACTCCCTCGCACCTCAAGTGGTTATGATAGTATTTGGGTGATCATTGATCGACTCACCAAATCTGCTCATTTCTTGCCTATCCGTGAAGACTATCGGGTTGAGAAACTAGCCCGAATTTACATCGACGAAATCGTGAGCCGTCATGGTGTTCCTTTGAACATAATATCTGATCGAGACACCCGGTTCACTTCTCCATTTTGGCAATCTCTCCAAAAGGCTCTTGGTACTCGATTGGATTTGAGCACGGCTTACCATCCCCAAACTAATGGTCAAACCGAGCGGACAATCCAAACTCTTAAAGACATGCTTAGGGCTTGCGTAATCGATTTTGGTGGTAATTGGGATTCACATCTATCCCTCATTGAGTTTTCTTACAACAATAGCTACCACACAAGTATCAACATGGCGCCATTCGAAGCTCTCTATGGTCGCAAGTGCAGTTCTCCTATCTGTTGGAACGAGACTGGTGAAGCACAAATCACCGGTCCCGAGTTAATTCAAGAAACATCCGACAAGATTATTCAAATCCGTGACAATATGCGAGTAGCGAGGAGTCGGCAAAAGAGTTATGCCGACAAACGTCGAACACCCTTGGAATTCCAAGTCGGTGATCTTGTTCTTCTTAAGGTGTCCCCATGGAAGGGTGTGATCCGTTTTGGAAAGAAAGGCAAGTTAGCACCTCGTTATGTTGGCCCATTCAAAATCCTTGAAAGGATTGGGAAAGTGGCTTACAAGCTCGAGTTACCCCCATCTCTTGGCAATGTGCATCCTACATTTCATATATCTAATCTGAAGAAGTGTCTCGCTGATGAGAATCTCCATATACCGCTTGACGACGTGCGCATTGATGAAACGATGCATTTCATTGAGAAGCCGGTGGAAATTATGGATCGTGAAGTCAAACAGCTCAAGCGAAGTCGCATTCCTATTGTCAAAGTTCGTTAGGAATCTAAGCGTGGTCCTGAGTTCACTTGGGAACGAGAAGACCAAATGAAGCTCAAGTACCCTCATCTTTTTACTGATACCGTTGTTCCCTCTAGCTAAATTTCGGGACGAAATTCTCTCAACGTGGGGAGATTGTAACATCTCGGAATTTAGTACTCATATTTCAATTCAATGTAATGCAATTTCAAATTCAATGCTCGTGCACTGCCTTATTATTTTGCTTACCGTAAACTAAATGCAATGATTCAATACAAATTTACAAGTTTTGCTCGATTATATACACTTAAACGCTATACAAATAACTATTTATTTCAAACTAACCAAACCTGAAAAGTCAAGGACTAAAGTTGAAAATTTATCAAGAAACCCTAATTAGCACGGTCGTGCTTCGTCCTGGCACGGTCGCGCCAAGTGCCACTGCACGATCGCGCGACTGGTCCTGGAACGATCGCGCCCGGTGCCTAAGCACGGTCGCGCCTATATTAGGCACGGTCGCGCCTACGTAACTGTCAAAACGTAAATGTGATTTCAAAACGCTCGATCGTTCGAATTCAAACCCGGTTACGTTTTATTTTCATTGTCAAGGAAAATAACTCAGTTGATTACGATTATTATTATCAAAACTCTCTTCCTCTCAAGAAAAACCATCGATCTTTTCCCTCAAGACTCAAATCCTAAAATTCGATCAAATTCCTCTCAAGCAATCAAGAAATTCTATTCAGCAATCTCCCCTGTTATTATTGGACTCTCTGGCCTAGCCGGAATTGCAGCCGAAGTCGCCGGAAGCCGTTATCGCCGTCGCCGGAACTCCCTTCTACCGATCGCTATCGATTCCTTCTGTTTAAGGTAATTGAATCATCCCTCCCTTTCGTTTCGGTCCATATATCAAAAGCCCCCTATCAATCTGGGCTTTCATTACAGAAATCGTCCGAATCAGAACTTATATTTTTAATAAAAAGGATTTAATCGATTTCACTCTTAAACACGAGTTACATACAATTAATTTATACGAATAGACTCGTATAGACTCAGTAATCAAAAGCCCTATCAATTCCAACACTATAAATACAAGAATTGTTCAATTCGTGTCTGATTTGGAAGAGACACGGTCGCGCTAATCATCTAGCGCTGCCGTGCCTCATGAAACGCGGTCGTGCCGATTAGCAGCGCGGTCGTGTCCTCCTGTTCAGACCTAGTCATGCCTTTTGGGCTAGTCTCTATTGTGTCTAAGAATCATAGACACGACCGTGCCGGGCCAAGGCACGGTCGTGCCTGTTGACTGGTCTAGTTTGTGCCCTCTGTTGATCAACCCGGTCGCGCCCCGACTAGCGCGGTCGCGCCAGTGGCTTGAGCACGATCGTGCCCTTCCGAGGCACGGTCGTGTGTGACTCAGAATTTTAACAGAATTATAATTTTATATTTTTCAATCAGTAAATGTTTCAAATTTTATAAAAATATGTTTTCTGTTTAATCTGGAGATAAATATTATTTATTTAAAGGTTTATTTAAAAATTTATAAAAATTCAATTTATATTTATCATACACTTAAATGATGTTTTAAATGATTAAGTTACAAAGTTTATAAATAAATAAGATAATAATTATTTATTTAATATTTAAACAAAAATCATTCATTTATTTATACTTAATTACAATCAATATTTACATTATTTCATAAACTATAAACATTTATTTATTTATTAATTTACATTTAACACATGCATTATTTTCATAATCAATAATTTTATAAAAATTCCATTTTATTATTTAAATTCCAAACTTTAATCAAATGTTCCAAAAATGTTTACTACAACTTTATATATTTCATTTAATACTTTTTTATACACGAACTCAACCTTCAATATTAGACTTAAACTTTGTACACCGATTTGATTCAATATACATTACTATCTAGGTTAACCCGTGCGTATCAAGAACCCTTATTTCATTTATACTCTTTGTTAGCTACATCTCCATACCAAGTGAGTATTCACAACCCCTTTTTACTCTTTTACACTTTTGGGGTGGAACATGAACTCTATACACATTACACATTACACATTACACATTTACATTTACGCAAACAACACAAGTGCAAAAATCCTAATTACATACATGTGTGCAAAATTTGAGTCTTGTGCCCGAGTGCTAGTTGTGCTAACCTTTGTATGCGATTATGTGCAATCATTAACTATACAAGCCGACGGTTTTCAATGATAGATCTATTGAGTCTGACAAACCCACCCATGGTGCGCGATGATTGAAACCGACCACACAATTTTTTTTGCATGCTAGTTACAAGGTTTGGTTGTACATGGTTACACAATAGCTGCTCCCCATAAATGCCTTATTTTATCATGTTTTGTAAAGGATTTGTTTTCAACTATATGCTATCTATTTACAACTGTGTTACTCACCAACTTTTTAGTTGACTTTATTTTATTCATGTTTCAGGCCCTAATATGTGAGAATGATTCAAGACGTGCTCAATATAGGATTGGACTTAGCAAAACAAATCAAGAATTTTATGAGTTGTTTTATGTTTCTTGTTTGAATTTGGTTTGTACTTGGATTATTTGTAATGGAAATTTAACTTTAATATATTTCAATTTAGTCAACCATGTGCTATGAACAGTCTTACATCTCCCGCCCCGATGATTCCGCCATCGGTCGGGGTGTGACATTTTCTACCCTCAGAATGTAGGATTTGAGAATTTCAACAGTTTCATCTGTAGTTCTCAAGAAGTGTAACCATGAGAATCTGGTGTAGTCATCAGTTATCACCAGACAGTATGAGTTTTTGCCCATTGACATGTGTAGGATCGTGAAATTACAAGATGGCTATATTCTTAGTTGAAATTGGCGGAAACAATAACAACTACACAAATGTAATCGAACAGACAGAAAGAATACTAGTAAGATCACTGTTGTATTAAGCTTAGTGAATAAACGATTACAAATGAAAACTCTGTTATTAAGCACACTTACAGTGAAGTGTTTACACAGTATTTATACTAACTTAGAATCAAGACAGACCCTTGATTCTGAGGATCAGATCGAACACAGACCGTTGATCTTTTATACAAAAACTAATTTTACACGTTAAAGCTAAACTAGCTAACTTTATTGAAGCGTCTTCTTTATGCATCATTGCTTGCATGTCTAGAGAAGAGCATTGCTGGGTTTTAATGGTTGTGCCATTGAGGTTCCTTCTGCTTTGAGTGTGTCAGTTGCTTTTGCAAAAAGTTGTCAGTGACGCTTGGCATGGATAGTCAGCTGCAACGGTTTGTCTTCAAGGAACATAGCTATCAGCAGCAAGAATGAGAATGATGCTGCTGATAAGCCTATCAGCAGCAACATTGGTTGAACGCTGCTGATATATGTAGGTCCCTTCGTGTGTGTCGGATCGTCACATGCAAGTGGTCTACTAGTCGGACCGGGTTGCGGAATACCCGTGACTAGGTGGAGAGTGTTACAAAACAAAGTAAACCAAACACGAGAGTCACAATAAACGTTCTTTCTATTATAAACACTCAACGGTTACAGAGAGAATACAAGCTGCGTACTTAGCAGAACTGAGTTCGTCTGAACAAAATGGTTTCTGCGTACTTAGCTTCTGTGAACCTATCCTATTTATACAGACCTGATGCCTGCGCACTTAGCAAGTGCGCAGGACCAATTGCTCTTGCGTACTTAACAAGTACGCAGAGGTGTTCTTGCGTACTTGCTAAGTACGCAGGAGCTTTTTCCTGCGCACACGTAAGTGCTTAAAACACTTAGCAGAAAAACAACAAACATTATGTAAAAGTAAATACAACTCGATAAACTATTACATAACGACTCTTACATACAAAGACAAATTACAGACATTAGAAATACAAACTAAGACTCTATCCAGAGTGTTGGCACAGGAAAGTGCATCAACAAACTCCCCCTTGACAACAGCTCGGGATCTTCATCGTCTTCAGTCTTCATTCTTCAGTCTTCACAGCACTTGTTCCTTAGCTTCCATCTTCTTCTTGTAATCAAGGCAAAACTTGATTAACTTGTCGTATTTGGCCGAGAGAAGCTTTGTCCATTCGTCAGTGTGGATGCAGAACTTGTATGCTAGTACCTCCAGATCGTTCACAGAGAAATTGATGAAGCAAACTTCATCAAAAACCCTGATCACTTCCTTTGGTACTGTGTTTCCACTATCTGACTTACCTTTACCCATAACCACAGCCTCGCCCGTTTTTGGATCAACGTACCAGTACCACATGTCACCAAGAATATCCTGAGGTAACTTGCTCAGGGGAATCTTAGTTTCACATCGCACTGGCTTGTATACCAATCTCTTTATGGGTTTCTTAGTCACAGGATGCACAGTGTGCTTATCCTTGACTCTTCTGGGCACCTGAGGCTTGAGGTATTCAAATTTCCCTGATCTTGCTTCCCGCTGTAGTGTAACCCACAAACCCATTGCTACTACATTACTCGAGTGACTCAGCAGGTCGCGGTTTGCGAGGTTCACAAGGTCGTACTTGGGCAAAGAGTTGAACGCCTCACTGGTGGGTTTCAAGTATTGAACTCCCCCAGATCTTTTGATGGCGAACAGCTGCTCGTCCTCCTCGAACCTAACAGCCAAGATCATACCTGTCGCTCCGTGCTTGTCTGTGATAGACGTCTTTTGCCACACGGGAGCTGGACCCTTTGTAGATGCAGAAGGCATGTCTTTCTCTTTTGGTGCCTCGGGGTCCACAGGTGTAGGGTCGACTGGGGAGGCTTCAGTTGTAGCTTCAACATTACTTGCCATGTCAACTGAGCCTGTGTCTGTTTTGAGCAGAGATTCGAGCGATGGTATTTCAAAGATCTCACCATCCTCTAACTCATACTCTAGTTCCCCGTCGCCCTTGGGAATCTCGATTATCACATCATCATCATCATCGTTCCAGTCAACACCAGAGTCAATCTCTCCTTCTTCCAGATTAAGGAGAGCATTGATCTGTGCCTCTTTGGAATAGTCAGGCTCTAAGTAGAGGATCTCATCATCAGATAAGTCCTTGAGCACGTCAGCCGCTGACTTCCCTTTATCTCCACCACCACCACCTGAGGTATCACCACCCTCTTGCTGAGAAGACTCCCCCTCAGCCAATGGAACAGAAGAGATGGGCACAATCGCCAAAGCTAGGTGCTCACCTCCACTAGGACCGACTTCAGGATCCTTGTCTTTATCATCATCCTTAGTCAGATCGACTGGATTACAAGACTCGGCACCGGTGGATTTCTTTTCTTTGTCTTTCTCTTTCTCTGTCTCCTTCTCCCCCTGAGCACCTAGCTTCGCGGTCAGTTCACCAACTAATTTGACCATCGCTTCGTGCTCTTTTTTCTGCAAGTCCATCCTCAGCTCAAGTGAAGTTCTGTGGCCTAGAATCATTTCGTTAGTCTTCATTAACAGTTCATTATGTGCCATGACATTCTTCAATTGCTCATTTGTCCCTGTTCTCTGGCTGTGGAGAATCCTAACTTCATCGGCCAGGGAATTAATCTGTGCTTGTTGAGCATCAGACTCCTCCTTTGACTTTTGAATGGTCTTCAACAGTTCAGTAACTTGGGCCTCTAGCACATCGATCCTTGCATCATTCGGATTAGGATGCCTAGAGGATGAGGCTTCGGCATTATGGATGGGAGAGGAGAAGATTGTGTCAAAGTCAAACCCTTGTGAGAAATCACCATAGTTGAAGGGTTGACCTGACGGCTCTTTGGTGGGTGTTGGGATGGGGGATGAAATGATGGGAGTTATGGTTGGGGTGATGGTGACTGACTCCGTGAGAAGTGGAGCAGTCACCGTCACCTAGACGGTTGGAGTAGGGAGGATCACCGTCACAGGAATCACCTCTGTGACCGCCGTGACTGCCACATCTGCTTGTACCAGTGGCCTTCTCCTCCTTGTAAACAGTTGCCGTGCTGGCGTGGTAGATTCTGACTCTGGACGTGCAGCCTCAACTTGTACTGGCTGCACAGTCGGAATCTCTTCAACCCTGGGGATAGCAACCTCTTGCCTATCGCCCCTTTTCTTGTTGGCTTTCTCTCGCCTTCGTCTTTGTAGAGCAGCGTCAGAGTCGGAATCTGGCTCGTATTCGCTGCTCGAGCTTTGTCGTTTTCTTTTTGAAGACGACTCAGGCAGGGTTACCTGTACCGACCTTCTCGGATGTACCTGTGATGGTGCGTCATCGGAATCAGAAGAATCTGATTCTGTTGCCTCCGAATCGGATTCCTCTGCACCACCAACATCACCTTCATCATCACCTTCATGTTCATCATCACCTTCATCATCCTCATTCTCTTCATCTTGTTCTTCATCAGAGTGATCACTCATCACTGGTCCCGAGTTGGGACTATACCAGTTCCAGTCCTCCGGAGCGACGTATGCTTCCTTAATCAGGTGGCCGAAGAGTTCAGTATGCTCAGGGGTAGGTTCTACACTGCCTGGCTTTAGAAACTGTGCAAAGACTCTCTTGTCCACCCTTTTTACCTGCAGTCTTTCCCCGATAGCACGCAGATTTGGCAATGCATCATCGATCAGTAGTTGCACAAACCTCGGGTATAAAAGGAACCTAAACCTCTCTGCTGTATTTATCTGGTCATTAATTGCTTTGAAAATATAGCGAGAGAAGTTGTAGCCCCGATTGAGAGACAGGCCCACCATGGCCGCTGCAAGGTCATGACCCATGGCATCTTTCCCCGCTTTCCTGGATGAGATGCACACGATCATGATGTGGGCAAAATAACGCCATTGATCCAATACCCACATCTTCTTGTAAGAAGCATAGTCCCTTGCCCCGACATACCCCATTCTATGCCTCCAACACCCATCCACGTAGTAATCTGGATAGGATGTCGGGTCGATAGCAAGGTCTCCGAACCGCAGTACTCTCCTGATTGTATCTTCCGAGATAGCAATAGCCCGACCGTCAACTGTTGCCCTTATGACATTAGGGGACACCGTGCAATCGTGCTCTGCAGTCTCCCAGAATTGCTCCAGGTAAGGTCTTGAGACTGTTGGGTTTGCTGAGATTGCATAACTTATTCTTGATCTGTTGAGAAAATCCACAATCTCTCGGTATTGCAAGGCTTCGCCTTTCCATTCTGGTTCGGTGTTAGCCACTAGGTTGAATTCGTCAGTGAATGCACGAGCCATAGCCTGCAAACACACACAGAAAACATATTCAGAACAACTTATAACACTGGAAGTAGACACACATGACATAGTATAGTAGTTACACTTTGAAAAATTTTTCAGACTTAGAAAAAATTTCTAAGTGTTGGTCCTGCGCACTTAGCAAGTGCGCAGGTTTTTCCTCTTGCGTACTTAGCAAGTACGCAAGAATTACTTCTTGCGTACTTGCTAAGTGTGCAAGAACAACCCTTAGCAAAAAATTCAGAATTTTAAAATCGCTCAAAGCGTGTGTTGATTAGGTCGCCACTAGGTCGGAATCAGGGATTCCAACCTATGGTACCATTATTAACACCACAAAACACTACACCACGAGCAATTTTGACCTAGGTCAGTTGAACGACCTGTTCAAGTTCAATCGACGGATCAGACGATGACTAAGAGAATGAATAGAGGATCGATTAGGCGTGTATTAGCAAATTAATGTCAATAAGTTACCCAAACAACCCCATTTCACCCCAAAATGTATCGGATTTAACCTAATATTTTCTAAGTCAAAAATCGGTCCAAATGTCAAGAATCGATGGATGGAATTGGCCTATAATCTCACCACTGAGATGAAATACGAAGATGACAATGTGATTGGGATGAAAAATCCGGTTGGAACACTCGAAATTTTTGAGGAAAATGGTCGGAGGGAATATCACAGGAGAAAACGATTTGAAAGTGATAATCCCTAAAAAATTTTCTAAGTCCTGTATTTATACCCAACACATATTGGTCGTGCGTACTTACTAAGTGCGCAGGACTTAACTCCTGCGTACTTACTAAGTACGCATGACTTAAATCTTGCGTACTTGTTAAGTACGCAGGGTTTACCTCATGCGCACTTATCAAGTACGCAGAGACTCTTATGTGCGCACACTTTCAACTCAAATTATGAAGATTTGCAAGTTAAATAACGAACAAGATAAAAATATTCATTCAAGAGGATTCAAAATCAATTCAGGAAGGTTAAATACAAATATTTTTGGCTTTTCTGAATAAAGTTGAACTATGCATAAACTTAAAAACTTCAAATCTTTTTGTTCTTTTCAAGATAGATATATACAATCATTTACACAAGCTATTTTTGATCAAAGACACGAGCAGAGGATCATATCAGGCTGACTTATAGCAAAAACGATACAAAATAAACATCAAAGAATATGGGATCATGTCATGTATTACTCTTTATTCATACGTAATAAGCACATAAACAAGTAATTTAAGTTGACAATATTATAAGATTTGAAACTATACGCATCTTTGTATCATGTTCTTGTGTATTAAGGTATTAATTATAAGATATACAACGTGTACCCCACTGAGATGCTATGATATTTTGCACTATCTTCAAGGCATCTAAGATTATTTTCAATTATTTTCTTAATTTTCAGAATGAAGTTACATCAATTAGCACAGAAAAATCAAGCAGAATCCATAAGGATTATCAGGAATCATAAGATTCAGAATCGAGTGATTCTTTTGTCTTGGTTTCATGTGATTTTCTTCTTTGAATATCGGTATGATGATTCGGGATAATGAACATGGTGTTTGATTATAGGGTAAGGGGATCCAACTTTTATCTGGATTTGATTTCAATGAACCAGGAATGATTCAAGGGTGTATACATGCTCAACGGTTAATGTAGAGACATGTCTTGATTCAATCTCTCCTTGCATACTTGTGAGTATGGGCAGTGAGATGAACCGCATTAATTGTGCTAACAACATAACCCAAAACTGATCTCAAAAGAAAATTATTGTCAAAATCTAACATCCTTTATCTGATAGTGATCTTTTCGAATCTTTTACTCACACACGCTTGCAAACATGGGTTCAAATCACAGTTGTAATTTAGATTTAGTTTCCACACTACTAGTGATTCAAAGACGCATACAACCTACTGACAATTCAAATTACTTGTAAATAAACAGATTAAAAACATAATAATTTTAAACAGATAAGTAAGCATGACGCAATCATTTCCCATATGAGCAGTCTATGAAGTTTAGATCATTTCTGGTGTACTATCATTTCCTCTTTTCTCAAGTTAACTTTGAAATTTTCTCCATTTTCTATTTTGCATTTGATTTTTGTAAAATATTTTAAAACCTAAAGAACTGTACAGAAAATTTAAAGGAATTAAAAATTTAACTTCCATGAATTGAATTGAGTTAAGAAAACTTAGTTTTCACTCAGGATTGAACATTCCTATCAAGTTGACAAGATGCTCAAAATGGGATCGATCAAATGCCTTTGTGAAAAGGTCAGCAAGATTGTCATGCGTGTGAACTTTTACAAGTTCAATTAAATGCTTTTCAGCACAATCACGGATGAAATGATGGCGAATCTCTATATGTTTAGTTTTGGAGTGTTTCACCGGGTTATTTGTGATGGACATGGTGGCATTGTTGTCAATGAATAGAGGAGTTCCAGTGAAGTTTAAGCCGTAGTCTCTCAACTGCTGCTGAATCCATAGTATCTGAGAACAACCGCTCGCTACAGCAATGTATTCTGCTTCACAAGTTGAGACAGAAACCGTTGACTGCTTCTTGCACTGCCAGGAGACCAGCCTGTCTCCTAAGAATTGACATCCACCAGAAGTTGACTTTCTGTCAAGGTTACAACCGCCATAATCTGAATCAGTGTAGGCTTTGAAGTCGAATGACTGCTGCTTAGAGTACCAAAGACCTAATCGGGGTTTCCCTTTCAGATATCTGAAAATTCTCTTCACAGCTATCATATGTGACTCCTTCGGTTAAGACTGAAACCTTGAGCACAAACATACAGCAAACATTATATTGGGTCTTGAAGCTGTGAGATACATAAGTGATCCGATCATCCCACGGTACAACCTGCTGTCCACATCCTTTCCATCTCTGTCAGGATGCAAACCATGATTGACTGGGATTGGTGTGCCATGAGTAGTGCTATCACTCATCTTGTATTTTGACAAGATGTCCTGCACGTACTTAGTTTGATGTAGATAAATTCCATTCTCTCTTTGACTGACTTGCAGACCTAGAAAGAATGACAGTTCACCCATATTGCTCATTTCAAACTTGGACTTCATCACCTTCTCGAATTCCCTACACATCCCTTCATTGGTCGACCCAAAGATAATGTCGTCGACATATACTTGCACAAGAAGAATGTCACCCCCTGCTTTTCGTATGAAGAGAGTCGAGTCAATCTGTCCACGGTCGAAACCATTAGACAGTAAATGCTTAGATAAAGTCTCATACCATGCCCGCGGTGCTTGATGAAGACCATAAAGTGCTTTGTCGAGCTTGTACACTTTATTGATATTATGCGGATCTTCAAAACCGGGAGGTTGAGTGACATAGACTTCTTCATGCACCTTACCATAAAGGAAAGCACTCTTCACATCAAGTTGATAAACCTTGAAGCCGACATATGTGGCATAAGCCAAGAACAGTCGAATGGCCTCAATTCTAGCAAATGGGGCATATACTTCATTGTAATCCAAGCCCTCTTGTTGATAAAAACCCTGAACAACCAATCTTGCTTTGTTCTTCACAACTACATGACGATCATCCGTCTTGCATTTGAACACCCATCTGGTACCAATTGGCTGAAAGCCTTTTGGCAAGTCAACTAAATCCCACACGTGCAACTTTTGGAATTGAGAGAGTTCATCTTGCATCGCCTCAATCCAGCAGTTGTCAGTGAGAGCCTCCTTCACATTCTTCGGCTCTAACTGGGACACAAATGCAGCATGCAGACATGTTTCCATGACACCAGTGTCAAATATCTCTGTGTAAAGACTGGTGTTCTCAGTGATGGTTCTATGATGAGTCTGAACACCGGCATAAGGATCACCAATAATGTTGTCGATTGGATGATTCCTATGCACTCTCGTCTCCGGTACAATCGGTTCTTGAATTTCTGGATCTAGATTCGTGCTTAACTCCCCCATTTCCTGTGTTCCAGAGGAAGAAGATTCAATGTTAATTGGATCAGCTGGAGCTTCATTTCCTATAATTGTGTTAGGATTGGCTTGAGCCTCATCTCCAACAACATGAACACCTTCACTGTTATCACTGTCATCAGTTCCAAATGCAGATGCAGCATTGGAATCAGGAGTTATAATTGGTACAGTAGCACGAGTAGAAAAACTGGAGTCATTGTCGCCACGCAATAAATCATAGACATTTGCGGTGTCTTCATCAGATAAGTCAGGAAGATTGAAGGACTTGAATAGCGCATCATAATCAAAACCCCAAGCTGGACCTTTTGGTTCTGGTGGAGTGCTGTGTTTACTACAGTCCACTTCAAACCATTCCTTGACAGTACGAGTTCCTATGTTGTACACTCTCTTGCAGGGCGAATTGGCAACATATCCTAAGAAGATGCCTTCCACCGTTTTCGCATGAAATTTAGACTGACGGTCTTTATACTGTAGCCACAAGGAACAAGGACTACCGAAAGGAACTAGGTAATTAAGATTGGGAAGTCGATTGTTGATCAACTCATAACATGTCTTGTTGTGCCTTTTCACAACCAGAACCATGTTTAAGACGTGACAAGCTGTATTAACTGCTTCTGCCCAGAAAGTGACAGGAAGCTTTGCATCTGACAGCATAGTCCTTGCAGTCTCGATCAGTGTTCTGTTCTTCCGTTCAGCCACTCCATTCTGCTGAGGTGTGTACGGCGCGCTGAATTCGTGACGGATCCCTCTCTTGAGACAGAAAAGTTCCATCAAATTATTCTTAAACTCAGTTCCGTTATCACTCCTTATTCTTCTAACTTTCAGCTTGCAAAGAGATTCCAAGCTCAGGATCAGGTATTGAAGAATATCAGCAGTCTCGTCTTTTGTACCTAAAAAGTGCACCCAAGAAAAACGTGAGAAATCATCAGTTACAACCAGACAAAACGACTTACCTCCAATACTCTTGATACTTATGGGGCCAAACAGATCCATGTGTAATAGCTCCAAAGGGGTATCGATAGAGTTTTGGAGCTTGGGCTTGTGAGACTTCCGTTGCTGTTTGCCCTTTTTACACGGCATACAGTCATCTGTAACGGTAAACCTCAACTTAGGAACCCCGGTTACCAAACCGTTTCGGACAAGATGATTCATTTTACGATAAGAAATATGTCCGAGTTTCCTATGCCACAAGATGGAGTCAAGTTCTGTCGCTTTTGTAAGCAAACAAGTAGCAACTGATGAGGTGGTTTTGCCACGCTCATATCGATCTGATAAGTGTCGTTTGATCTTGGTGCTCTCATCAGAATCTAGTCTTCGGGAACCTCAAAACCAGGTTTGAGAATCAGGCATTCTGATTTGTCAAACATCACCGAGTACTCATTGTCACACATTTGGGAGACACTCAACAGGTTATGCTTCAGCTGCTCGCAGAAGTTGACATTGTCAAAGCTGACACAACCGTTCGACACCACGCCTTGACACGTGATACTGCCGCCTTTTTCTCTGGCAAAGGCCACATAGCCACCTCTGAATGGTTTAACGTCTTGAAGCAAGGCCATGTTTCCTGCCATGTGCCAGGAGCATCCACTATCTACATACCAACGGTTAGAGATAGTACCCTTCGGACGTCCCTGCACGAGTAACAAAAGAATTAGTTAGATTTGGAGACCCAAGCCATTGTGGTCTTGGGTCGTCCATCCTTCTCAAAATAAACTACTTCTTTTAACTCACAGTCATGATGACTGTTCAAAATTGGTGAATCTTTGGATGAATTTGGAACAGGAGATTGAGAACCTTTAACTTTCTTGTTCCAGGATCTCTTTTGATTCTTAACCAGAACAGTAGACTTTGGCTCAACCACAGCCGGTGAACTTGTGGAAGCTTCACCTGATTGAGTCTTAGTCAGCTGTTCCAGCTTTCTCAACCTCTTATTCCTTCTTCTTCTTTGTGGCTTAGAGAGTCTAGCCACAGATTTCTCAGCAGTGCGAGTACTACCAGATGTAGACACACGAGGTACAGCAGGTTGCTTTACCTTTCTTGCAACAGATGGTTTGGCCTCAAATTTAATCTTCGGTTTTCCCATGGGTTGTACTGGTGGTTTCACCACATTCTGCTTTGGACTTTTGGGAGATGGTTTCACTGGTGGCGACCTGGAGATAACAGCGGGCTGTGAAACAACATGTTGTTTCCCTTGGTTCTTAGAAGGACAGTTCACAACAATATGCCCAACCAAGCCACAGTGAAAACAGTTCCTCTTCTCTACATAAGTTCTCTTGTAAGGCTCATTAGATCTGGGCTTAGATAACTCTCCATTATGAGCAGGAGGAGTTGGTTTATGAACAGAAGTCTGACCTTTTTCAGTTTGGTTTTTGGGGGTATAATACTTTTGCAAATTCTCTTTGTAACCAAGCCCATAATGAGCTGAAAAAGCCTCTTTCTTAACTTGGTTAATATTTTTATAACCCCCGTAAAGCATTACCTTAAGTTTATCATTTGTTTCAATGATATCAGGTTCAGTTAAAATGCAGTTATCACTATTAGTGATAATGTTTTTGTGGACTTTCTGTTCAGTCAACAACTCCTCAGAGACTACTCCTTCAGGGCAAGTGTCAACCGACCCATCTTCAGAAGCAGTAACATACTCCTCACTAGATGTGGAGTTAGCCTTACTTGAGGATTCATCCTTTTTAGGGGAATCATCCTTATCAGAGGACTCATCTAGACAGGTGAGATCAATGTCTATCAAGCTATTGACAAACTTCCCACTTATTGGTGGAGGAATGGCATTGGTACCAAGACCTATACCCTTCATTTTCCTCACTACTGATTCGTAGTGCTCCACCACAAAGTGAGAGTTTTTCAACTTCTCATTTGTACATTTTAACTGCAGGATCTCATTTTGCAGTTTATTGATTTCATTGTTCCGTTTTTCTAACCCCCTATACGTAATATCCAAGTGAACTTGTTGCTCACTTATTTGAAAATAATATTCACATTTTTCCTTTTTTAACGTTTCAACAGACTCTTTAAAACGTTTTTCGTTTGCTTTGTAATTATGAGCTACCATAGTTAGGGGTTCGATTTTGTCTTGGAGCTTAGAAATTTCATGCTTTAGCTCTAGACATTTAGAACAAGAAATAACAAAGAAAGGGTTAGAATCTACCTCAGATGATGAACTCTGTGCTTCTCCAATGGCCATGAGAGCAACGGCAGTGGTAGACTCCTTTTCAACAGCTACAGAAGCTTCCTTCTCCTCAGCTTCTTTTCTCTCAGCCTCCATTAGCTCCATGATCTCAGCCATGAGACCAACCTGTGTTTGAGCAATGATGGCGTCCTCTAGATGAACACCCCAATCAAAATTTTCGTCATGCTGAGCTACCAGTGCATTTGACGAACCACCTTGGTGTTGATTGTGGTGGCTAGTGTTGTTGTGGCCGTGGCTGTTTCCCTGGCTAGGTCTGGTGAAACCAGAGGCCGGTGCTTGGTCTTTTTGACACTCACGAGCAAAGTGTCCATAGTTTAGACACTTGTAGCATTTGGCCTTGGATTTATCAAATCCAACCTTGGCATTAGAATTTCCACCAATGAACTTTCTTCCTGTTCTGTTCAGGAAACGCTTGGCCCTCCTCAAAAGCATGGCCATATTCCATTGAATATCCATGTCCTCAATATCATCAGGATCCACTTGGTTAAAGTCTTCTTCAATAGTTTCGGGATCCGTTAGCTTGCCGCCTATGAAATTATCATACGCAAGCATACATGATGAAAACAATGCTACGTGATCTTCAGCTATTTTGGCTATTGCAGAATGGTTAGCTGAAGACGTAGCTGGAGGATTTCTAAAGGTGTGTTGATGATTGGTTCCCAACCCTGATCCGGATACATAACAAGCATGACCACCACACCCATTTGAGTGGTCATCTTCATTGGAGTGTCCAGTAAAGAGGGCAATTCCAGAGCCCGATGATTTTGAAGTGGAAGTCGTCCCATGATACATGGAAGGGTCCTGTATCTGAGGTCTTCCCGAGCTCTCCTTCTTCATAAGATTCATGTTATGAGCTTGAATCTTACCAATAGCCTCATCTACTGTTAACTCATAGAATTTAGGATTTTCCCTCATCAGGGTTGTATACATCTCAAACTTTGGTGGAAAAGCATCAAGGAATTTTTCCACCAGTTCTTCATCGGGATATTTCAGTTCAAAAGCTTTCAACTCCGTTTGTAAATGATAGAATCTAGAGATGAGATCATCTAACGATTCATTTTCCATGAAATTGAAGCATTCATACTGCTTCCGGAGAAGATCCCGCTTACTCTTCTTAATGTCACTGTTCCCCTCAAATCTTTTCTGAAGTGCTTTCCAAAGATCCTTGGAGGTGTCATAGCCTCGGAAACTGTGAAACAATTTAATGACATAGTGATTGAGCCAAGAGCCTTCTTTTCCCGATCATAAGCTTTCTTTTGTTCTTCATCAAGCTTAGAGATGGGCTTTGGCACCTCTTCATCAAGATAGATGTGTGTGGGATGCTTATATCCCTCAAGGATTGGTATCCATAATGATGAGTCGGTGTATGAAATGTAGTGCTCAAAACGCGCCTTCCAATTCGAATAATCGTTTACATTTAATAGTTTTGGCGGTTTCTGAGGTGTACCGATCTCATTATCATAATTTAACATGTTTCCAAGATTCTGAAGATTCGACATAATGAATTACTTGGTCAAAAAATCAGAAAAGTCAGACACTGTTGCGCACTTGAGAAATGGTCTTGCGTAGTTAAGATTTGCTCTTGCGTACTTGTAAGTACGCAGGAGGAAATATTAAGTACGCAGGATATAACTTAAGTTCGCACAAGTTCAGTCTTGCACACTTGTAAGTACGCAGGAGATAACTCTTGCGTAGTTAGTAAGTACGCAGAAAACTGTACTTTTTACCAAAAATGGTAAGTACGCAGGACACCTTTTTAGCAACTCTCACCAACCTTTTCCGGTCACCCGAAAATCGCCGGAGATAGTGAAAAGTAGGCTGATGATCAATGCAATCGAGCCAAAGGATCAGAAACAAGTTTCTAACCAACCTTTGATGCTCAAAACACAAAAATACACAACAAAAATCGGTTTTTGAGAGATTTTTGCTTCTAAAAAAGTGCTCAAGAGCTACCCCTTTTTTTATCACAAAAATCAACAAAAATACCTCTTTTTGCTTGTAAAACTCAGTAAAACGTCTCCAAACTCACTTACAACACTCGAATTCAAGAGCAATGCTCTGATACCACTTGTAGGTCCCTTCGTGTGCGTCGGATCGTCACATGCAAGTGGTCTACTAGTCGGACCGGGTTGCGGAATACCCGTGACTAGGTGGAGAGTCTTACAAAACAAAGTAAACCAAACACGAGAGTCACAATAAACGTTCTTTCTATTATAAACACTCGACGGTTACAGAGAGAATACAAGCTGCGTACTTAGCAGAACTGAGTTCGTCTGAACAAAATGGTTTCTGCGTACTTAGCTTCTGTGAACCTATGCTATTTATACAGACCTGATGCCTGCGCACTTAGCAAGTACGCAGGACCAATTGCTCTTGCGCACTTAACAAGTATGAAGAGGTGTTCTTGCGTACTTGCTAAGTACGCAGGAGCTTTCTCCTGCGCACATGTAAGTGCGCAAAACACTTAGCAGAAAAACAACAAACATTATGTAAAAGTAAATACAACTCGATAAACTATTACATAACGACTCTTACATACAAAGACAAATTACAGACATTAGAAATACAAACTAAGACTCTATCCAGAGTGTTGTCACAGGAAAGTGCATCAACAATAAGCCTATCAGCAGCAACAAGTGTTGAATGCTGCTGATAAGCTTATCAGCAGCAATATGTGTTGAATGTTGCTGATAAGCCTATCAGCAACATTTGTACTTAGAATAATTTAGTAGCAATCAGTCTTTGGTTCTACAAACTCCCCCTAGACTGGTGCAACCAAAATTATTCTAATCACTTTGCTGCTGACGCTTTTGCATGTGGCTGACTATCCTCTCAACCTCATAGCCTCTTGGATCCTTGCTGGGATTGTTCAGTGGAATTGCAGACAGAGTCTTGATGTCTTTATGTGGCATTTTGTAGATTGTTTTGCTTGAACATCTCATCTTCTGCTTCCTTACATCAGTTAAAGTGAACTCGTCCAGATCAGCATTATAGGACCAACTTACAAATGGAGAGTGGGACTTGAGTGGTTTGATGTCAATGATCACATCTTTGCTAGGGTTAAAGTAGTGTTTGATGGCTAGCACAAGAAGTTTCCCACCCTCATTTGCAGGCTCATGAGCTTCACCCAGCTCCAAAATTCTGCCAAGATCTGAATCTGGCAATTGCAGAACTTCATCAACAGATCTATAGATAGATCTTCTTTTTTCAGTTCTCCCCCTTAAGATCTCAAACCTTTGATCATGTGGATTAAAGACCCAAACAACTATGTCTCTTGATTCTTCTGGTTTAGGTGTGGGTTTGGATTTCTTCAAGGGAGGCTGTTGATGAGTGGGGGATTGGTGAGATGGTTTGGACTTTTTGGGTAGAGGAGTGGAAGGTTTGGGGAGGAGAGAGGAAGGTTGTTGGACTGAGGAAGAGGTAGGTGAGGGAGAAGGCTTGGGTTTCTTTGCTTTTGTTTCTTCTTCTTCCTGAATTGGTACCCTCTTCTTGGATCCCTTCTTCCCCAATCTTTCTTCAACATTATTCTTGATTTTGAAGTAGAGGGCTTGCAGGTTCATGAAGTTCATGGGACCTAGCCTCTTTCCACTCTCTCCTCTAGCCTTGAGGAAGTCAGTCATTACCTTCCTTTCTTCATGGGTCCGTTTATTGAAGGCAATGGTCTTTTTGGACTTTTGTCAGGCTTTTTCTTCTTCTTCAGCCTATTTCTTGTTTGCCAATTGACCTTGCTGACCCATGAAGGCTCTGTAGACTTCTTTATTTGATAATTTCTCAAGGTAGTCTGCATCCTCACCTTGAGAAACTAGAGTCTTTATCCATTCCTCCCTCATTTCTTTGGCTAGTTCAGAATCGGTTATCCTGAACTTAGCTTCTTCTTTCTTCTTCTTCTCCAGTTCTTCCTCTTCTCTGTAGAATTGTTCCTGCAGTTGAAAAGCAAGAGCTGCATCTTCTTCAACCTGGTCAACTACAGGAATTTTTTCTTTTTAGTTCATCCAGCTGTCTAGCATACAGCTGGATAGTTTGTTCTCTTAGGAGAATGGCTATTTTTCTTTCTTGAGCCTTTTTAATGTCAGCCATCTCCTTTTCTTCTCTTCTTCTTCTTTTCTCTTCCCTCTCTCTTTTCTCTTTTAGCAACCTCTCTTCATCTTCATCTGTCATGATTCCCTTTCCTTTGTTTACATTGGATGCCTCTACTTCGGCTTCACTGACCACAACAGCAGATGATGGTGCTGCTATTGGGATCTCTGCCTCAGCTTCATTGGCAATTTGAGATGTAAATAAGGGAAGGTCATTGGTTTTATTCGATTTGCACTCAGGATTTGTGACTTCTTTCAGCATTTCTTTGATAGTTGATCTTGACTCATATGCTGCAGTACAGATGTCTACTCGAGAGGAAGCTGAGTCAGTGTCAGTGTCAGAGTTTGACACATATACTTCCTTAGTGATTCTTCCTACTTGTTCAAGTTTGGCTCTGACAGTAGCTATCATTGCCTGGCTTTCACGTGAGTTGACATTGCAGATATTTGCCCTGAGTTGAAAGATTTTGTAGAGAAAGTCTGTAGGAAGTGACAAGATGTTCCTGGTGTTGATGGTGAGAGAGGTGCCGTTGCTTAGTAAGAAGGTGTGGTCAAGAGACTTAGTGCTTGTCCATCCCAGCACATCTAAGTCTTTGACGATGAAGGAGTACAGAAATCTTCTTAGGCAGCAAATTTCTTCTTTAGTGAGAAGACTGCTCCTTATAATGTCAAGTCTTCTAGGAGTCAGTCTTCTTGCTGCTGCTGCTGCCGAAGATTCAGGAAAAGCTACCCGTTTTGCTGTTTGAATTAGTCTGTCGAAGTGGGGTAGATTATCCTCCATCAAGTCATGGAACCTGCCAATGGCAAGTTCTGCTGAGAGATCTGATGAAGTGTTGATGCAGTTAGTTAAATGCAGTTGTAGGACTTGGAGGGCATTGAAGGAGTTCCAATTTAGCTCTTTTACACCACTAAACTCCCATCCAATCCAAAATCTCTCAGCTGATCCATCATACCCCCAAGCTAGAATGGATTCAAATTCTAGCTTTTGTGTAGTTTGAAAAAGTTGGGGGGTAATGGATTGACTTATGATGGCTGCTGCTTCAGGAAGGATGCTGAATGGTGTATTTGTTCTTCAGCATCATTCAGCATTTCATCGACAGCCCTGACGACCAACTTCCAGTCTTCAGATGTCTCTTCTTCTTCGTTATCTGAGACTGGCAAGTCATGAACTTGTACAAAGGTCGGCTTGAATAGTGAGCTTTGAAATACAACCTGCTCTTGAATCCAGTCGTCAAGACTGTCTGTGTCTTCCTCCATAGAGACCATCTCTCCCTTTTTGGTTGCATCAGTAGACAGGTAAGCATCAGTTTGGGTGCCTACTGATAAAAGAGAGGGAGTGGCTAAAGTTGGGCATTGATGGGCTTCATGCATAGAGACTTGGTGTATTAGGTTGGACACTTCTGCCTCTAGCATAGCTACCCTGGCCGTAAATTCCAAGTTATGAAGTTTCAGTCTGTCCTCATCCACAATTGTGGAATCCTTGGATCCAGATGGGGCCTTAGGCCTAGCCTCTTCATCCCCATCACCCATGGTTTCTTGGCACCTGGGATTCCTCTCAATGAAGGGAGTTTCCAAGGAAACATCCTCACTATGAGTTGCCGTGGTTGAGGTCTTAACAATGTTGTCACTGTCCTCCTGGTCATTTGATGGACCAGCAGTAGTGACAGCCTCTTCCACATCCACTCTTTCATGGCTCCTAGAGTGGACCTTCAGTGTAGATGAACTTGGGTTGGGTGTGTTGGAAGCAAGATCAATCAGTATCTCCGAGATAGTGGTAGTTGGAAAAGGTACATCATCTTGATCAATTTCCTGAACACTTAAGTTCAGAAGTGAAAGGAAGGGCTCAGGGGCTGTTCTACGGATCCGGGAGGTGATCCTGATCCTAATAGAGAGGCATCCGAAGGAGTCTCCCTAATAATGTGGCTCTCCCTTATGATATTCTCACCAGAATGTTGTGATTCTGAGTGAGGGCTGTTAGGTTGGGTTTGGGCCTTGGAGGCAAGAGAAGAAGGAGTTCTCTTGCCCCTTTTCCTAGTATATGTCGTTGCAACCGGGGCCCTGTGTTCCGGTTGAACGATAACATCCAAAACAGGTGTAAGTAATGTTTGTGCCTGTGCATCCTCAGTAGTATGCACAGGGGTTCGAATGGTGGATGCAGACTGTTGTTCAGGATGTGAGGTGGAGGGTGTGGGATCAGTATCGGCTAGGATTGCTGAGCTGTCACCCTGGGTACTTTGTACGTTCAGCATTGTAGATAACAATGGAACGTTGACCCCTGAGAACTTTTTGGAAACAGTTCTCATGCTTTGAAAAATGTTATTTTTATGACTCAACATGATGTAGACTCTTGCAGGTTTTGAAAGTTCTTTTAGTTCTTGATTGAAAACTTCCTGCAAGAACCTTGGGTACATAAAAAATTGCTGCTTTGCAACCTCTTGAAGGTTGTATCGCAAACCCTCAAAAATGAGATGTGCAAAGTTGAAGCCTTGGTTAGTGACCATACCATGGAAGGCGGAGGCCAGTGCAGAGCTCACCTGATGCCATCCACTCCTCTTCTGAGATATGCATTGGAGAAGAGTGTGGCAAAGATACTTCCATGGAGGGCCCATCAGTGCCTTCTCGATCGTATACTCGGTTTGATTTCCAGTGTATCCAATGGAGACAAAGGTCCTCATGTATTCGTCCTTCGAGTATGAGATGGCTGCTCCCTCATCTTGAAGCTTAAGATGTTTTCTGAGTGTAGCTTCCAAGATGGTGATATTTTTGCCGTCTACTTTGGATTTGATTTGGGGAATCCCCTGTTCGGTTGAGTAGACGGCGGTTCTCCAGAAATCCTCCATATGGGGAATATATATAGTAGGGTTGGTGGTGAGGGCAAAGTAGATCTTTGATCGACATAAGAAATCGATCATATCGTCAAAACCATCGGATTTCTTTCCTTTGGTAAGATATGTTGTTAGGTTATGGTGTGTGGAAAACTTGTCATCTGGGTTGTCGATATCTGCCATAGCCGTTTGATTTTAGAGGGATGATTTGAATATGGTGGAGACTGAGAGTATGAAGAATATGGAGAGCTTTGAATGTGGTGGGGACTTTGGGTGAGAGTGATAGTTGGTTAGGGTTGAATTGAATGTGAAGAGGTGGTAAGGAAAATTTGATTTGTTCTTATAGCGGCAGATGAGAGAAAAAGAAGAATGACTTGTACAGTACAACCTTATTTACTTTTCATTGTTACAGCTGTAATACACCGAGGCAGTCATGGTAAAGACTGACGTTATTTTCTTTTACAGCGGGTAAAAGTTAATTTTTAGGACTTAAGTTTACCCATCAGCAGCAAACTTGGTTGCTGTGGATGAGTAAGCCTGTCCGCAGCAACTTTGGTTGCTGTGGAAGGTTAAGTCTGTCAGCAGCAAACTTAATTGCTACTGATAGATGCAATGATCTGCAGCAGGGATGTTGCTGCTGATGGCCTTAAAGCTATCCGCAGGAAACTTGTTCCTGCTGATAACTTAAGGCAGTCAGTGGCAAATCCTTTGCTGCTGAATATTAAACCTGTCAGCAGCTGAGGGGCAAAAATGCTGCTGACTTATAACTTTTATTTACATCAAAAGACAGGCATATTTACAGTAAAGGATAGATGCACTCAACTGAACCGATGATGATGCTTGGTGGTTTCTTTGCCTTCCATTGTTGAGTTGGTGGTCTTCCAGCTCTCTTTGCCTTTTCAGCAGTAGATTTTGATGCTGCTGATTGTTTTACTTGAGCAGCTGCAGATTTTGTTGCTGCTGAAGGCTTTCCCTTTTGTTCCTTGGGCTTTACTCGATCAGCAGTAGTTATTTTGACTGCTGATGGCTTAGGAACCGACGTATGCCTATCCTTCTTCACCTCACTGATAGGCTTTTGTATGACTGGTGTTGAAAGAGGAATCTGATTAAAAGGATTAAACTTACAATTTGCAGCAAAATGGTCTGATTCTCCACAGATGATGCAAGATTTTTTAGGTTTTGAAAACTGCTCCCTTGATGGAGAAAGAGATTTTCTGAATTGAGTTGTCTTAGCTTCAAATCTTCTTACCTGTTTGTTCTTCTTTGTCTTCTCAAAAGCATGTTGCTTGAGGTTTCTTTGCTGCTAAAGGTAGTAGAAGCAGGTGCTGGCAGTGTGGTTATATTTTCCACAGTCAAAACATGATTTTGCAAGTTTATCCCTTGAAAGATGCACATAATCCTTTCTTTTGAAAAGGTCTTTGAAATTCCAAGGGTGAGCTTTGTTGTGCTAAAACGTAGCTTCTTCCAATGTTTTTTGAACATATGGAACCCTTTCTCCAGGCGCATGACATATGTCAAACACCTTTCTTGGCTGGACTGAAGATGAGGACTAGCCTTTTTCAGTATTTAGCTTCCTACATTCTGGAGGATAGCTAATTTTGATTTGTTTGAATGGTGTAGGAACTGGTACTGAAATGGATGGTACTTGTGCTGAATGGATAATGGGGACTTCATCTTTAGTCAGAATAACTTGAGGGGCAGGAGGAGATGAAGCTTCACTTGTTTTAGTGAAGTCTGAGTAAGTTGAATCAGACTCTGATGAGGTAGTGCATTCTTGTACCAATAGTTCATCCTTAGAAGGATCAAGATTTCTGTTGGCCATATCAAGATTTGCCAGATTGAAGCTTGGTTCATGAATGGTCACGTAGTTAGCAGGAGGTGCAACGACTTGATATTGTTCAGCATGATACCCCACACCAGTTTTTACCTTATCATGAATTTGAGCATCCAAAAGTCTTTGCAGCTTTTTGGATGCAAATTCATATTTTTCGACATGAACCTTTTGTTCTGCCAATTCTGCTCTGGTAGCTTTTAATCTGGCTAGTAGATCATCAATCTGAGTTTCAAGATTGGTTTGTTCATGTTTTAATGATGAAATCTCTTTCTTTAGGCAGTTAATTTTTTCTTTGTAACTGTCCTCGACCCTTTTGAATTCAGATTTCATTTGATGAAACTCTTTATTTTGATCTATTAGGTTTTGATTATGCTTTCTGTAGCCTAAAACCTTATCAATACAGGCTTGGGAACATAGATGTTCATATACCTGAGGCGGTATCTCAGTTGTGTCTGCCATAAGAGCTTGGTTGTTAGTAGGCAGATCTTCATACTGGAAGCTCCAGTTAAAGTCAGATGTTCCAACAGCTGCACAAGCTACAGTTTGAGCTGGAGGAGTAGCTTGATGCTGTTGATGTCTTGGTTGGGCTTGGTGAGCTGCTAGGTTTGCCCTAGGTGCCTTGCATTCTCCAGCAAAATGACCCAGTTGGTTACAGTTGTAACATTTTAATTTGCTTTTATCCAAGCCAACTCTGGTGTTTGAGCTGTTGCTTGGAATGGGTCGTCCGGTTCTAGAGTAGAACCTTTTTGCTCTTATGGAGAGCATGGCATACGAGTGCTGTATGTCCATTTCTTCTAGATCATCTGGATGGAAGCACTCAAGATCCTCCTTGATAAAGTACATGTTGCTTGAGTTTTCAGAAACAAAAGCAGCAGTGGTTGAGGCTTGAGAAGGAGCTTCAAGGAGAAATGGTGATGTGTTTGTTTTAGAGGTGGGAGTTTGAGGATGTGTGACTATGGGAGGATAGTAATTGCTAGTACTTGGGCCTAAGTGCTTAGAGTGAAAAGCAGATGAGGTGGTGTTGGATGTGGAGGCTGTTTGGTAGCTTGAGCTCCTTTCCTTGGCCTTAATCATTTCTAATTCATAGGTTTTGAGCATACCAAATAGCTCAGTCATCTGAAGAGTCTTTAGATTCTCAGTTCTTCTGATGGACACTGTGTAGAGTGTCCAGCAACTAGGTAGAGATCTGATGAATTTTTTTAGAATGTCTTCATACTCCAACTTCACTTTTGAGCACTGCAACTCACCTACAAGATAAGTATATCTGTTATATAAAACAGTTAGAGACTCACCTTCCTTCCAGATGAAGTTTTCGTATTGCTGCTTAAGGATGTCTCTTATGTTTTCCTTAATTTCCTCAGATCCAGCAAACATCTTCTCGAGGGCTTCCCACAGCTCCTTAGCAGTTGTAACTTCTGAAGTTATGAAAAAATTCGTTTGGAAGGCACATTTGGATGGCTCCTAGTGCCTTGAAGTCCACCTCCATTTTCTTGATATCCTCTTCTGAGTACTTGGAGGGATCCTTTGGAACTGTTGGTCCTCCAGAGTCAGCAGATGCCACCATCGGAATGTAGGGTCCATCCCTGATGGATTTCCACATTCCGTACTCTTGATAGCAGAAAAAACTTTCCATGCAATTTTTCCACATGTCGTAGTCTTCTCCCGACACCAATCTTGGTGGTCGGTTTATGCTTCCGATGTCTTCAAAACCATTGCTTTGTGCCATTTTTGTTTCGTGGTTTTGGGTGACTTGATAAAACAAAAGAGTTTAGAATAGAACCAGAAGTGATTAAACAAGTGTTAGTTTGTTTAATCTGAGCCAAAGCTCTAATACCACTTGTAGGATCGTGAAATTACAAGATGGTTATATTCTTAGTTGAAATTGGCGGAAACAATAACAACTACACAAATGTAATCGAACAGACAGAAAGAATACTAGTAAGATCACTGTTGTATTAAGCTTAGTGAATAAACGATTACAAATGAAAACTCTGCGATTAAGCACACTTACAGTGAAGTGTTTACACAGTATTTATACTAACTTAGAATCAAGACAGACCCTTGATTCTGAGGATCAGATCGAACACAGACCGTTGATCTTTTATACAAAAACTAATTTTACACGTTAAAGCTAAACTAGCTAACTTTATTGAAGCGTCTTCTTTATGCATCATTGCTTGCATGTCTAGAGAAGAGCACGCTGGGTTTTATTGGTTGTGCCATTGAGGTTCCTTCTGCTTTGAGTGTGTCAGTTGCTTTTGCAGAAAGTTGTCAGTGACGCTTGGCATGGATAGTTAGCTGCAACGGTTTGTCTTCAAGGAACATAGCTATCAGCAGCAAGAATGAGAATGATGCTGCTGATAAGCCTATCAGCAGCAACATTGGTTGAACGCTGCTGATAAGCCTATCAGCAGCAACAAGTGTTGAATGCTGCTGATAAGCCTATCAGCAGCAATATGTGTTGAATGCTGCTGATAAGCCTATCAGCAGCATTTGTACTTAGAATAATTTAGTAGCAATCAGTATTTGGTTCTACAACATGACATTTGTAGGACCGAAGAGATCCATATGCAGCAGTTGTAGTGGAGTGTTATTTGTTTTCAAGGTCTTGGGCTTGTGATAACTCTTGTGTTGCTTCCCCTTTAAGAAAGCAATGTAGTGGTCTTCTAGCTAGAATTCTTTGTCAGGAAGCCCTCTGACAAGATTATCCTTCACCAGTTTGTTAATAGTTTTGATATTAACATGACTTAATCTCCTGTGCCAGAGAGCTGATTCATCAACTTAGGCTTTTGATAGAAAACAAGAAACACTCCCAGATGGAGTGACTTCATTCATGTCCAGTACATAGAGATTTTCTTTTCTCTGAGCAGTTAATAAAATCTTTTCTGGAGGAGGTATGGATAAGCCTAGAGACTGTACAAAGCATTCTTTATCCGTGAAGAGCATCCAATGCTTTTGGTCACATACCTGGGAAACACTCATAAGATTGAAGCCCAATTCTTTGACATAGTTCACCTTATCAATGCTCATTCTTTCGTTGGACACGGTTCCTTGTCCAGTAATGTTTCCTCCCTTTGAGTCACTTCCAAAGGCAACATATCCTCCATTGAAGTGTCTGAAGTTGGAGAGGATGGATCTGTTGCCTGTCATGTGCCTGGAACAACCACTGTCTACCACCCAGGTGTTATTCTTGTGATCTGGCTGTCCCTGCACATGATAGATATCTAATTAGTGGGAGGAACCCAAGAGTCTGCAGACTTGAAAAAGATGGTTGTTAGTTTATCCTTTTCAGTGTGTTTGCAGTCAATGGAACTAATAATAATGCTTAGAGATGGTTTGGCTTTCCATTGCTGTGTTGGTGATTTTCTAGTTTTCCTCACATTGTCAGCAGCGGATTTTGCTACTGATGTTTCTGTCTTATCAACAGTAGATTCTGCTGCTGATGCCTTTGCTGGAGTGGCAGCATTTTTGGCTGCTGAAGGCTTTGCCTTGGATTTTGCCATATCAGCAGTGGACACTCTTGCTGCTGATGGCTTTGCCTTTGATTTCCCTTTATACGTAGTAGACATTTTTGTTGCTGAAGGCTTAACTTTTGTTTTTTCAGACTTTTCATGATCAACAGCTGTTTTGTTTACTACTGATGGTGTAAATCTAGATGAGCAGTTTGCAATCTGGTTGAAGGGATTAAACATGCATTTGGCAGCAAAGTGGTTGGTTTCACCACAAATGATACAGGTTTGTTGAGGTCTTGACACCTTCACTCTTGGGGGAGATAGAGACTCCCTGAACCTAGTTGCTTTGGCCTCGTAGCTTCTTACCTTCTTGTTTCTGTTAGTCTTTTCAAAGACATGTTTCTTTGAACTTCTTTGGTATTCCAGGTAATGAAAGCAGGTGCTGGCAGTGTGATTATATCTGCCACACACAAAGCATGATCTGGCCAGTTTGTCTCTTGAAAGGTAGACATAGTCCTTTCTTTGGAACAGATCCTTGAAGTTCCATAGATGAGCTTTGTTATGTTCAAAAGTGGCTTCTTCTAGGGTCTTTTGAACATATGGAACTTTTTCTCCAGGCGTATGATATATATCAAACACCTTCCTCTTTGTGATCGGCTTTGACTGAGGCTTGGGGTTAGTGGATCCTGATGTCTCTCCCTTTTCAATGTTTAGCTTTCTTCCATCTGGAGGATAGCTAATCTTGATCTGTGTGAATGGGACAGGGGCTGGAATAGCTGGAATAATAGCAGGAACTTCAGCTCTATTCAGAACAGCTTCAGATGGGGCTGCACTAGTTTCATCATGGTCTGAGCAGGTTGACTCAGATTTCGATGAGGTAGTGCAATATTCGACGAAAGGTTCATCCGTCGAAGGATCAAGATTTCGGTTTGTAGTGTCAAGATTTGCAACATTTTGGTTCGTGAATGGCAATATAGTCAGCAAGAGGAGGAACAGATTTGTACTGATCATTGTTATACCCAAGTCCAGTCTTTACCTTCTCATGGACTTGAATATCTAGAAGTTTTTGTAACTTTTTGGAGGAAAATTCATATTTTTCAACATGAACTTTCTGTTCTGCTAGTTCAGCTCTGGTAGCTTTTAGTTTGACCAGTAGATCATCAATCTGAGTTTCTAGATTAGTTTGTTCGTGTTTTAACATTGAAATCTCTTTCTTAAGGCAGTTAATCTTTTCTTTATAAGTATTTTCAACCTTTTTGAACTCAGATTTCATCTGATGAAACTTTTCATTTTGATCTATAAGGTTTTGGTTATGCTTTCTATAACCTAAAACTTTATCAATACAAGCTTGAGAGCAAAGATGTTCAAATACCTGAGGTGGTATCTCTGCAGTGTCTGCTATAAGAGCTTGGTTGGTGGTAGGAACATCTCTGCAGTGTCTGCCATAAGAGCTTGTCAAGAATGGGTTGATTTCTAGTGTCCCAGTTATGAGATTTCATGTGAATGAAGACTATATTCCATGCAAGAAAGAGAAGCAGCATAGGAAGTCTCATCCTTCAAAGTTGACAAATTCAATTGTGAGTCCTTTGGAGTTGTTGCATATGGATTTGTTCGGACCTAATAGTGTCAAGAGTGAAGGCGGCAAATCTTATTGTTTGGTAGTGACTGATGATGAAAGAGCAGAAATTCTTAAGTTCCTAATTGTAGGACTTGAGAAATTGTTCAACTTGCAAGTCAGGAGAATTCGGAGTGACGACAGCACAGAATTCAAGAATGGGAATTTGGGTTTATTTTGTTTGAAGAATGGTATTCATCATGAATTCAGTGCTCCTTATGTTCCTCAACAGAATGGTGTTGCTGAACTGAAGAATCGAACTCTTATTGAGACTGCTCGTAGTATGTTATCTGATTCAAAATTACCGGTTACTTTTTGGGCAGAGGCAGTTAATACAGCCTCTCATGTTATCAATAGGGTTTTGTCCGTGAAGAAACACAACAAAACTTGTTATAAATTAATGAACAATCGAAAGCCTAATATGGGGTATCTTTCGCCCTTTGGGAATCCATGTACCTTGTTAAAGACTCGCGATGTTTCTACTAAATTCAGCTAGAAGGTGATTAAGGGAATTTTCTTGGGATATGTTGCTAATTCTCATAATAAGAGAGTGTTTAACAAAGAATCACGTGAAATTGAAGAATGGTTTCATATTGACTGTGATAATCGTTCAGTTCCTCAGGATGCAAAAGGTCCTTCTTGGGCATTTGATTATGATGCATTATTCAGATCTTTTAATGTTACTCCTGCATTTTCTCCTTCTTAAGCTGAAATACTCTATCAGTCCTACTGCAATGATGATTCAATTGCCGATCCTCATTCGGTTATTCCGATTGTGGATACTCCTTCACTTGATCCGAATGTAGCTTCAACTTCTGGTACAACACAACATGTTGACTCTGACAATGATGAAACTGTGTTCCAAGAGTCTTCAAATGATATCAAGAACATAGTTGATGATTCATCAGCATCGGCATCAGTTGAGGGGGAGTTGCCTTCAAATCTTGATGCTGTTATTCAAGCTTTCGATATTCCTTAATCTCGTGTATTATAGGTGATTTGAATGCCGGTGTTCAAACGAGGCATCGTACACTTGCAGAAAATTCATGTTTGTATGCTCAGATTGTGGATACAGGTATCTTGGAGACATGTTTACATGCATGCTTTATTTCTCAAACAAAACCTAAGAATGTGGTTGAGGCTTTGGATGATGATTGTTGAATTGAGGCCATGCAAGAAGAATTGACTCAATTTGATAAATTACATGTTTGGGATTTGCTTGACTTACCCAAGGGTTCAAGATCTATTGGCACAGAGTGGGTATTCAAATGCAAACGTGATGATCATGGAGTTGTGGTACGTAATAAGGCGAGACTTGTTGTCCAAGGTTTTAATCAGCAGGAAGGCATTGATTATACCGAAGTTTATGCTCTAGCTGTGAGGATTGAGACGATACATTTGTTTCTTGCTTATGCTTCTTTTAAGGGTTTCAAAGTTTTTCAATTGGACGTCAAGAGTGCTTTTCTATATGGAAAGGTAAAGGAAGAGGTATATGTGAAACAATCGCCTGGTTTTGAAGATCCCAAGTTTCCTGAAAAGGTGTTTAAATTGGATAAAGCGTTGTATGGTCTTCATCAGGCTCCTCGTGCATGGTATGAAACTCTGTCGGTGCATTTACTTGAGAAATTATTTAAGCGTGGTCAAATTGATTCTACCCTTTTCATTAGAAAAGCAGGGGGAGATTTATTACTTGTTCAAATCTATGTTGATGACATAATTTTTGGATCGACGAATATTGATCTATGTAAAGACTTTGAAAGAGTAATGAAGTTGAAATTCGAGATGAGCAGCATGGGAGAATTATCATTCTTTTTGGGCCTTCAGGTTGATCAAAAGGAAGATGGTTTTTATATTCATCAAACAAAGTTTTTTGCTGATATTCTCAAGAAGTTTGATATGGAAAATGTTTCAGCTTTCAACACTCCAATTCCAGTTAATCACATTTGATTGCTATAAAGCGGATTTTTAGATACTTAAAGGGTAAACCAAGGTTGGGATTATGGTATCCAATTAATTCTGACTTTGATTTTAAAGCTTTAATAGATTCAGATTATGGAGATTGCGGTCTGGACAGAAAATCAACATCTGGTGGTTGTCAATTTCTAAGGAATAGACTTGTGTCCTGGCAATGCAAAAAGAAAACCTCAGTTGCATTTTCAACATGTGAGGCAGAATATATTGCAGCAGCCAGTAGTTGTTCCCAAATCCTATGGATTCAATAGCAGTTGAGGGATTATGGTTTGAACTTTACAGGGACACCAATGATGGTTGACAACACAGCCACCATGTCGATCACAACAAATCCTGTGAAACATTCAAAAACAAAGTACATAGAGATTCGACATCGATTTATTTGTGATTGTACAGAGAAGAAGCTGATTGAGTTGGTAAAAGTTCATACGGATGACAATTTTGCTGACTTATTTACCAAAGCATTCGATCGTTCACGGTTTGAATTTCTTACTCAAATGATTGGTATGCTTAATCCAACATGACAAAGGTTTTTCATGGAAGTTTTTCTTTTAGTTTTATAGATTATTTAAAAGTAAATAGTTTTATGCTTTATTTTTAGCTAGTTTACTTGCTTTCTGAAAAACTCAAACAAATTTGAAAAAAATAAAATCGACACTGCTTGAAGTTAGAGAAGAAATGATAGTACATCAGTAGGAGATCACATATTCATGACCATAGATTGACTACCTGGTGTCTGTATTTATGATTGTGCTTACTTGATTTGATCTAAACTTCTAAAGTCTGCATAAACAGGAAATGATAGCTTCATGACTGCATGACATTTTATATATAATCTTTTAATTTGGATATTTGCATGTAATTTGAATTGTCAGTAGGCTAGAAGCGTTTTTTGTCCATTAGTAAGGTGAAAACATAATAATCTATGTTATAATTGTGATTTGAACCCCTGGTATGTCGGGTGTGTGTGTTAAAAGATCATTATCATATAAAGAATATGAGACTTTAAGTATTTCATGAGATCAGTATCGGACTATATTGATTAGCACAATGTTTCAGTTCACTTTACTACCCATGTCCCCAAAAACATGCAATGTGAAGTTGGACTAAGATATGTCTCTGATAACTTGTTGGAACATATACTCAACATTGGATCAATTATCTTGATTCCATTTAATATATCTAGATAACAGTTGGATCACATTACCTAGTATCATTGAGTCAATCGATTCCTTGATCATTCTTTTGTCAATACGAATCATGATATTTCATTCAAAACCAAGCTATATGAATCATTCGATTCTGAATCATTATGATTCAATATATCCTTCGGGATCTAATTTCATTAATATGCTAATTGAGATAGTCTCATCCTGGAGATTGATCTAAACTTTGCATAAGTCTCAATATATCTTGAAGATAGTGCAATTTTACATTTCTGTTGGCATATTTGTGGGGTACACATTGTCTTCATATAAATGGTACTAACTCATAAGAACATGGGATAAAAACGCTTGTAGTTTCAAATCTTATAATGCTGACAATTTGAATTGACATGTAGTATATTGCAAATTCGGTATGAATAAGTTAGCATGTCATGATCTGATCTTGTTTACTTTGAAGTTTATCGCGTATCATTTCATAAATTTCTGAAAAAGAAAAGGTCAATATTCAAAGACTAAGAAAAAGAAAGATGTGATATATGTGAGTTGTTAGTGTTTTAATAGAAATTTCAAAAGATTTACTAGTTTCTGAAAAACATGATGTGTTAGATCTGAGAAATTGTTTGCTGAAATATGATAAAATGATGCACAAATTGTTTGTTTGCTGAGCGAAGTATCTATGAATATGCAGAATGCCATATGTCAACCCTTAGATCTGATAGGGATTTTATATTTAGAATGGTTGTGTGATACATCAAAGATACTGATATGATCCTCTTACTCGTAGTGTTTGACCAAAAATATGTGATTTTGTATGTACAGAGAAAAACCAAAGAGATTTTGATTTTAGTTGTTATATTGTTAATGCTTTAATCCATTTAAGAAAAATTTCAAAAAGATTTTAGTGTGTTTTAGCTTAAATGTTTGAAAAATCCAAAAATATGTTCTTTACTTGTTCATTTAGTTATTCTAAGAAAAATTCAAAAAGATTTTGTTTTAATCTTCCATGAAAAATTCTTATAATTTTGGATTAAGTTGGCCAAGACGCAAGTCTGTACGGGGTCCTTCTCCCAATATAGTACTTGGTAAAAGGAAATTACCTGACAAAACATCTAGTTCGGAGGATGATGAAGCTCTTATTGTTAAAGGACCTAAACTGATGAAAGCAGAGAGCAGGCATTACAGCATAAGAAGGTATTGGATGTGTGTTGGAAACACAGGATATGTGCAGGGAGCTCGTTACCAAAGAATTGGAAGAACAAGACTTGAAGATAAAGACCAAGCTGTTGTCAAGGGGGAGTCTGTTGGAGCATGATCTGTGACAATAAGCCTTGTAATAAATTAGTCTTTATGTTTGATGTTATGTATATTTTTGTATTTGTAATAGTTAAGTTTGCATAAGTTCGCCCGGTATAGTTGAGGCGAACTTAACAAGTTCGCCTGAACTAAAGGAGGCGAACTTATTAAGTTCGCCTGGTTCAGTGTGTGTTGTCTATAAATAGTTCAAGAGTTGTTCTGCATTAAAAGATTCTGCATTTTTACTCTATGTTTACTATTGGAGAGATAATACAAGAATCTTATTATGAAATCGTGTCTTGAGTGATTGTATTGTATTCATTACAATTCGAGACATACGTATACGTAAGGATTCCGCACTTCGTGTACGTATTATATGTTTTACAGCAAAGATCGATCAATTGACCCGCTAGGACTTACAGTGTTTAACTTCCTTGAATTGCTTTTGAAACCTCTAGATTGAACGTTCATATACGGTTTGCTATTTGACTTGACATTCTTCATAAATTGAGTTGAAATTTGAGATCACAAGGGTTTCTGCGTACTTAGCATGTACGAAGGAATTAAACTTAAGTCATGAGTACTTGTTAAGTGCGCAAGAGTTAAGTCTTGCGCACTTACTAAGTACGCACGACCCATATGTGAAGGGTATAAATACAGGTGTTAGAAAAATTTCAAGGTTTCATCTCATTCAAACTTCTAACGCTGTTGACTACCCACGACTCGATTTCGCTCAAAATTTTTGTGTGTTCCAAAGAGATTTTTCATCCCGATCCTAGTTTCATCTTCATCTAACTAACATTTGGTGAGAATCTAGGACCATTTCATCCACAAAATCGTCAGTTTTGGGCCGATTTCTTGACCTTCAAGAACTAGGGTTTTGATGATTAATTTTTGACCATTTTTGGTTGTTCATGTCCCAAATTATAGCCTAAAACCGGTTTAAACTCATTAATTGAAGCACAATCATCTCAAATTGGTCCTTAACATATCTAGATTTTGATTTTGACCCCTTGGGTAACCATAGGTTTGCGTCGAACCAGGGCTAGGTCAATATGACCGAGGGTTAGCAAGTTTGTGATGTTGGTATTGGTCCCATGGGTCTTACATTTTCTTTTCGACCTTGTGGAGACCCAAACCCACATCAAAAGCTCTCATTCATGGATTCTGGAATTTTTGTCTAAGTTGAAAAAGTGTTAAGACTTGCACACTTAGTAAGTACGCAAGAGATAACTCCTGCGTACTTTCTAAGTACGCAATACATAAACCCTACGTACTTGTCAAGTACGCAGGAAGGGTCAACTTGAATTTTTCTAAGTCTGGAAATTCAGTCTATGTGAATGTGTTATACCTTGTCATGTCTGTTCAATTCCAATGAGTCTATTTGTTCTTATAGTGTTCATTGTGTGTTCTTGCAGTGATGGCTCGTGCTGTTACCAGCGAGTTCAATCTTCTAGCTCTCATGCATCAAGAATGGTTGATTTTCTGGATCGTTCGAAGATCAGCTATGCCATTTCTACTGATCCAATCGTCTCAATACCGTACCTGGAACAGTTCTGGGAAACAGCTGATCATGACTATACGGTAACCCCAAACGTTATTAGGGCTACTGTAGCGGGTCATGATATTGCTATTTATGAAGACACCATTAGTCGAGTGCTACAGTTCAGGGATCTAGCCACTGACCCGGTTACTTATCCTGACTACTTCTTTTATAGATGCTGGAGATAGAGAATGGGCTATGTCGGTGCAAGGTAATATGACTCATATAAGAAGATGTGGTTACTAGACTAGTGGGGTTACTTTGCACACGTCATGATCATGTGCATCTCTTCAAGGAAAGCAGGAAAGGATGCCATGGGTCACGACCTGGCAGCTGAAATGGTTGGGTTGTCTCTCAACAAGGGCTACAACTTCTCCAAATATATCTACAAAACTATAACCGATCAGATCAATACGGTGGAGAAGTTTAGATTCCTATTGTGTTAGGACATATTTGTGTGACAAAAGCTTGTAATAGTTTAGATCTGAATGTCTTTATGTTTTGTAATGTTTTAGTTTTGTTCTAAGTGTTGTAAGTTCTTCTAGAGGCGAACTTAACAAGTTCGCCTAGTCCAGGTAGGGGCGAACTTACTAAGTTCGCCTATAGCAGAACCAAGTCTATAAATAGAGTTTACATGTTTAATTTTTGTAACGCTTTGAATGTTCCAGTCTGTAAACTCTATGATTTCATGATATAGAAGAGAAGTTTATTTACATTGTGATTATTACTGTTTCTATTGTCATCTCGTATACACAATCTTTGATACGGTTGGATTCCGCACTCTGTGTCATTGATACGTTGCGTCTCAAGTACGATCTATAGAAGAGTCGTGTGGACCTACAAGTTGTATTATAAAATAAAAGGTACTTTAATTCACAAGAACATGGGACAAAGATACTGATGGTTTCAACTTTTATAATACTGACAACTTAGATTGACATGTTATGTGTTGCAAATTCGGATTTAATTTATTATAAGTATGTTATGATTTGATCCCATCTTCTTTGAAGTTCTTCGCGTATCATTACATGTTTTGGTTGAAGCTTAAAAGATTTGATCTTATCTGATATAAAGAAAGTTGGATGCAAGTGGATTCATGATGATATTCTTTTAGATTTGGTAGAATTTTGAGAGAAATGATTGATTGAAAATTGAATGAAAAGAATGAATGCATCTGGATAAGATACCCATAAATGTTTAGGGATGTTTATCCAAGATGTGTGATTGATGCATTGTTTATACTGATATGATCTTCTTACTCTTGATGTTCGACCAAAAAGATGTGATTTTTTGTATGTTTTCATTTCAGTTTGTATAGAGAAAAACCAAAAAGATATTGTGTTTTTTATGTTTGAAAAACCAAAAAGATTTTATTTTTCCATCTTCCATGGAAAGTTTAATTGTTGGTTATACATGGTTGTTCTCCTTTAAAAAAACAGAATATTGCAGACAGAAGTTGATAAGTCTCCCAAGTTTTCTTCTAGATAAAAAGAGAGAGTGTGTAGATTAACAATACAAAGACTACAGTGTGTTTGATGATATTTGAAGATGGATGACAATATTTTAAAGTTGTTGTCAAGGGGGAGTCTGTTAGAGCATATTTTGGTGACAACGAGCGTGAAGATATTATGTCTTAGTCTTAGAGTCTTTGACTTGTAATTGATAGAATAGTTTGTAACAGTTAAGAGGGAGTCTGTTAGAGCATGAATTTGTAACTGTAGCAAACATTCTGCATAAGTTCTTAGAGAGACGAACTTAACAAGTTCGCCTAAGCATCTTTAGGAGCGAACTTGTTAAGTTCGCCTATGGTGCAAGAGTCATTAGTGTTTACTATAAATAAGAGTTACAAGTTCATATTCCAAAGAACACTAGAAAAGAAAAAGGTATAGTGTGTGTTTTAGAAAGAACTTTTGTAATCGAGGATTATAGTAATACAAAGAGTTTAAATTAGATCTTGCGTGTTACTAGTCGATCGTTCATGTCTACGTGATTTGGATTCCACGCTCGTTGCGTAGATTCGTCAGTTCGTATACGTGATTCGTTGACCACGGGAACCTTCAAGTGGTATCAGAGCCTATGCTCGTGACGTGTGACGATTTGTGTAAGAATTGATAAGAAATTGGTTGACTTTTGCAAATTTTCATGTTCATGGAGTTTACAAGTTCTTGAGAGTGATTTTGGAGCTGAATTCATCAATTTGGAGGTGTTTTTGGAGAAATTGATCCATTAGAAGTGTTCTAAATCATATTATACTCAATCCTACGGTTCAATTTCATCAAATTCCATCAAATCAGTGAGATATGATGATTTTTGGAAGTTTTTGTTCGTGTTTTGGTTGAAGAACTCATCTTCCTGAGTTGTTACTGCTGAACCAGGCAAACTTAATTTCAAAATTCTGTTAGGGGCGGACTTATCTGAAATTCTTGATTAAGCGAACTTGTCAAGTTAGGTTGGGGTCAAGTTCGCTTGAAGAGGATAGGAGCGAACATATCAAATTCGCTTGAGTGTGCTCTTGGTTATACTTGTTATTTTTGAGAAATTGTTGATTATGGCAAACATGGTGCAAGTTACTAATATGTTCAACTATGATAATGAGATTGGTACTTCCCAGAAACCGCCAAAGTTGTTAAGTCTTGCTGATTATCCACACTAGAAAGATCGTTTTGATCAGTTTGTGTCGTTTACTAATACAAGTTTATGGATTCCTATTTTAGAAGGATATACACATCCGACATACTCATGGATGGGTAACGATAATGTTCCTAAGCCTGTATCTGCACTAACTACAGAAGAAAAACAGTTGTTTGATCGTGAAAAGAAAGCAATGGCGAGCATTTCTATGTCACTAGTTTCAAACAATTTAAATCTTCTAAACAATTTAGGGATGCTCTGTAGAAACGGTATTAAGGTAGTCTAGATGTGAAGAAAAGTCGGAAATAGTTATTGAAAAATCAATTTATGGTTTTCAAACATTTTCAAAATGAATCTCTGGATGATCTTGCAACGAGATTTTATCATTTGTTGAGTGAGTTATCAATTGCATCGGTTGTTTATGAAACTGAGGAGATCAATGATATGTTTTTGGAGTCTTTACCATCAAAATTTGATGTGTATTCTGTTTTGATCAAAGAGAATGTCAAGTACAAAATCATGTCTTTTAAAGATGTTCTTGGCAAAATTCAATCTCATGATTTGAAAATGAAGAAGAAAGAAACAAATATGGAGCATATTCAAGATCCTGCAATGTATTTTGCAAAGAATTCAGGTAAAAATGGTTCTGGTGTTGCTTTATTCTCTAGTGATGGTCAAGATAATACAAGTGAACATAAATCTGGAGCTTCAAGTCAAACTGGATTTTCTGCAAATTCAGCTTCTGGATCACATAATACATATTCATATCATATGAATCAAAGGGTTGCTGATGATTATTTGGCAATATTTTCGTCTTTCATGGCATCGTATGAAAATTTATTGGAGGAAAGATTCATGATCCTGATGTTCTTGAAGAGGATTTTTGTCAAATTGATCATGTTGATTTAGAGGAGATGAATATTCAATGGAATATGACCATGTTGTACCCACGATTTGTTCAGCTGCTGATCAATGATGATTTGCAAAATCTTCCAGCAATTGGAGAAAGACTACAAGTCAAAACGGTGGCCAAGCTAGTGTTTTCACAATTTCTAACACCAAGCAGTGTAGAACCTACCCCTGTGCACACTCCTCTCTTTGGCCATCTTATCAATGAAGCATATGTGGCCCCTCCAGATATAAGATGGTTTAGTGTTGAGTCTGAGCCTGAACTGAGTGAACATTCTGATGAACAAGTAGCATAGGAAGAGGAAGGAGATGATAGTTCTGAGAGTGATGATTCTGAAGATGGTGATGAAGAAGGAGAAGGAGGAGATGGTGCTAAGGAGTCTAATTCTGAAGCTACTGAATCTGATTCATCTGATTCTGATGATGCACCAGATCAATAACACCCCAAAAGGACGACGAAGGTTTCCCTTCCCGAGTCGTCCTCTAAAAGACAAAGACAAGACAGTACTGACAGTGAGTATGATCCTGAGTCGGATACTGAGTTACAAAGACAGAGGAGAGAGAGAAGAGTTAAGCATAAGGGGATAGGCCATTTGCAGCTATCCTTAGAGAAGTTGAAGCTCGTGCTCCACGGCAACCAGTCTCTGAGGCCGTGAGCACTGCCTCTACCTCTACCTCAACCTCAACCCAGCTATATCAAAGGAGAAGGCAGCCACGGGTTACTGCTGAAGTGGTTGCCACTACTGTCATAGAAGAAGGTTCCTGTGATAGTATCCCCCCCGTTTCATTCTGTCCAACAGGTGATGGTGACGAGTCCAATTCAAATGCAGTCGATTACTATCACCCCAACCACTATTGAAACCACCACAATCCCAACCACAATTCCCACTACCACCCTTCAACCACTCAGTGAACCCTTTTCATATGGTGATTTCACCCACGGGTTTGAGTTTGATGAGATCTTCACCTTTCCCACTCATACAGCCGAAGCCTCTACATCTAGGGATCCTGATCCACGTGATGCAAGGATTGATACTCTAGAGACTCAAGTAGCTGGTTTACTTGAGACGGTACAGAAGTCACGGTAAGAGTTTGAGAAGCAAGAAGGTCAGATTAATTCTTTGGTTGATGAAGTAGCCATTCTAAGGAAACAAAGGGTTGTTGATGAGTTGCAACGTAAAGAGCACGAAATGATGGTTAAGTTGGTCTGTGATATGACAAAAACGCTTGCTGCTCAGGGGGTGAAGATTCAAGAGTTCTTGAAGGAAAAGGAGAAGCCTACAAAGCCAAGTAGTGATGAGGCTTATCACCTAGTCGACCTGGCTAAGGATGACGACACATACAAGGATCCTGAAGTCGGTCCTAGTGGAAGTGAGCAACAAGCGTTAGCGATTGTTCCTATTTCTGTTGTGCCTATGGTTGAGGGGGAGTCTACTCAACATGAAGGTGATTTTTCTGGTAGTGGAAGTGGAAAAGGAAAGTCTGTGGCTAATGTTCTTCACGACCTTTCTAATGAGACATTCTACTAATTGAGCCAGACTATTCCAAAGAAGCTCAGATCGATGCTCTCAGCAATTTAGAAGAAGGAGAGATCGAGTCTGGTGACGAATGGGATGCGGAAGATGAAGACGTTGTGGTGGAGTTTCCAAAAGGGGATGGTGAAGGATTTTAGGAGCTTGAGGATGGAGAGATCTTTGATGCTCCAGCCTTCGAAGCTACTTTCAACACAGGTTCAGTCGAGCCTGAGACTATTGCTAAGGCTAGTAGTGAAGCAACCTCGACTGAAGCCTCTCCCACCGATCCCAAACCTGTTGATCCTGAAGCATGGAAGAGTAAATATCCTTGCGGATGGTTTACTACGGATCAAGCTCCTGTCTAGCAAAAGACATCTATCGTATACAAACACGGAGCTATAGGTATTATCTTGGCTGTCAAGTTCGACCACTACAAGAAGTTGTTCACCATTAAACGAGCCGATGGGGTTCAGTACTTGAAACCTATCAGTGAGGTGTTCAGCTCCTTGCTAAAGTACGATCTGGTGAACCTTGCAAATCGTAAGCTGCTGGGTGACACAAGTCATGCAGTAGAAAATGGTTTGTGGGGAACACTACAGCGAGAGGGGAGATCAGGAAACTTCGAGGTTTTAAAGCCTCAAATGCCCAAGAGAGTCCGGGATAAGAGTATCAAACATTCTATAACTAACCGGAGTCTAAAGAAGTTGGTTTACAAGCCAGTGCTGTGTGAAACCAAGATTCCCCTAAGCAAGTTATCTCAGGATATCATTGGCAACATATGGTACTGGTACGTAGACTCAAAGACGGGCGAGGCGGTGGTGATTGGAAGAGTTTGGTCCGCAAGTGGAAGTTTGGAACCTAAGGAGCTGATCAGGGTTTTTGATGAAATCACTTTAATTAATTTCTCTGTGAAAGACCTGACGGTTCTGTACGAGAAATACTGCATCTACACGGACGAGTGGACAAAGCTTCAAGCATCAAGATACGACAAGCTAGTCAAGGGGGAGTTTGTTGGAGCACGTTTGTGTGACAAACACTCTGGATATTGTCTTATGCTTTTGTATCTTTACTTTCTGTATTTGTACTTGTATTTTGTACATGTATGTATTTGTTTATCGAGTTGTAAACATGTATGTAGGTTCTTGTACTTAATTGTCCCTGTCTAAGTGTTATGCACACTTAGTAAGTGCGCATGTGTTATAACCTGTGTAGTTAACAATCACGCAAGAACAATTGTCTACAAAGCCCTGCGCACTTGTTAAGTGCGTAGGCATCAGTCTTTGTATATATAGCTGGTTCATGTTGTGACTATGTATGCACTCAGTTTCACTCTGTAATAGAATGTGATTATCAATAGACGGACTTTGAAGTATCTTGTGTTTTTTGTCGGTTTACTTTGCATTGCTTGATGCTCCAACTAGTCACGGGTATTCCGCACCCTGTTCGACTAGTCACACACTCACACATAACGATCCGAGACACCCGGGGGACCTACAACTATCTCCGATCAAATGTCTACGTAACACTTTCATCAACTCGCACAGCCCTGCTTCTCGAATTCGTGCTCGAAATTTCCCGAGATATAAGTATAGGCATCTCATAAGAGCACCTCGCTAATCGTCTAAAAAAACGACAAAACTCCTCACATTGGCTCGATCTGTTAACATCGAGAAATACATTAAGATAGAGATATTATGCTTGATCACAACCACCACCCGTCCTATGCACGACTAAGTGTGTAATACCAGGACAAATAAAGTCAAATCATAATACGAAAACCTATCATGTTCAAATTATATATAGGTATAACATCTCAACTCTCTAACTCGCACAAAGTGCACACATAATTAGCTAGACCTGAGCAAATCTATGTGTATACAATATAACTTCGTCATTTCTGGACACACAGACTCCCGAATCCCACCTCCTAATTATCACAACGGTATCCCCTACCACACGTAATCACATACTCATATAGAGTTCACACGATCGTACCCCATACGGGTCGTACCAATGGCTCAAGACGACACGCTACTCAGTCTAGACATAAGACATCGCTCTAAACATTTACACACACAAGGTATAAAATTTCGTAATTTCCCACAGGATCTTGTGCTGAACATTTATACCTAGACAGAAGGTATATAGCTACAAATTCTCACAGGACTTCGTCCCACATACTCATTCAAGGTGCAATGCACGCATTGCAATTCATTCATCACCTAAACATTAACTGTCACACCCCGACCGATGGCGAAATCATCGGGGCGGGACATGTAAGACTGTTCATAGCACATGGTTGACTAAATTGAAATATATTAAAGTCAAATTTGCATTTCAAATAATCCAAGTACAAAACCAAATTCAAACAAGATACATAAAATAATTCATAAAGTTCTTGATTTAAATTGCTAAGTCCAAATCCTATGTTGAACACGTCTTGAATCAATCTCACATATTGGGGCCTGAAACATGAATAAAATAAAGTCAACTAAAAAGTTGGTGAGTATAACACAATTTTATATAGATAGCATATAGTTGAAAACAAATCCTTTACAAAACATGATAAAATAAGGCATTTATGGGGAGCAGCTATTGTGTAACCAAATGTACAATCAAACCTTGTAACTAGCATGCAAAACAAATGTGTTGTCGGTTTCAATCACCGCGTACCATGGGTGGGTTTGTCAGACTCAATAGATCTATCATTGAAAACCGTCGGCTTGTATAGTTAATGATTGCACATAAGAGCATACAAAGGTTAGCACACCTAGCACTCGGGCACAAACCTCAAATTTTGCACACATGTATGTAAATAGGATTTTTGCACTTGTGTTGTTTGTGTAAATGTAAATGTGTAATGTGTATAGAGTTCATGTTCCACCCCAAAAGTGTAAAAGAGTAAAAAGGGGTTGTGAATACTCACATGATAAGGAGGTGTAGCGAACAAGGATAATAGATAGAAAAATAAAGATCCTCGAGTGCACAAATCAACCTAAAGAGTGATGTATGTTGTATCAAATAGTGCATAAGGTTTAAGTCTAAAATGAAAGTTGAATTTGTGTATAAACTATTGATTTGTATTTAAAAAGTATTGAATAAAATATATAGAGTTTGAAGTAAAATATTTTTGAAACTATTTAATTAGGTTTGAATTGAATAAATATGTAAATATTAATTGTAATTAAGTATAAATGAATAAATGATTTTGATTTAAAATGTAAATTAAATAAATAATTATTATCTTATTTATAAATTTTGTAACTTAATTATTTAAGATATCTTTTAAGTGTAAGATAGTAAATATGAATTTAATTTTCATAAATTTTTAAATAAACTTTTAAATACTATTTATCTCTTCAAATACAGGAAACATATTTTTATAAAATTTGAGACATTTATTGATTGAAAAATATAAAATTATAATTTTGTTAAAAGGTTCTGAGTCTCACACGACCGTGCCTCGGAAGGGCACGATCGTGCTCAAGCCACGGGCGCGACCGCGCTAGTCGGGGCGCGACCGGGTTGATCAACAGGAGCACAATCTAGACAAGTCAACAGGCACGACCGTGCCTTGGCCCGGCACGGCCGTGTCTATGATCTTTAGACACAACAGAGACTAGCCCAGCGGGCATGACAAGGTCTGGACAGGAGGACACGACAGCGCCGCTAGTCGACACGACCGCGCTCTATGAGGCACGGCCGCGCTAGATGATTAGCGCGACCGTGTCTATTCCAAATCAGACACGAATTGACAAATGCTTGTATTTTATACGCTGGAATTGTTAGGGCTTTTGATTAATGGGTTATTACGAGTCTTTTCATATGACTTAATTGCATGCACATCGCGTTTAAGTAGGGGTTTGATTAAATCATTTTTTAATAAAGCATGAGTTCTGATTCGGATCGATTTCTATAATGGAAGCCCAAATTGAATAGGGGCTTTCGATACAGATACTGAAACGAATGAGATGGAGTGTATACTTACCCGAAAGCGTATTGAATCGATGAAGAACGGTAGAACGGAGTTCTGGCGACGGAGAAAATGGCTTCCGGCGACTTCGGCTGCAATTCCGTCTAGTCCAGAGAGTCCAATAATAACAGGGGAGATTGCTGAAAAGGATTCCTTGACTGCTTGGGAGAAATTTGATCGAAATGAGGGATTTGAGTTTTTGAGAGAATGATCGACGGTTTCTAGAGAGGAGTTTTGTATTTTGATGGTAATAGTTGCGATTGACCAAGATATTTTCTTTGATAACGAAGGTATAACGTAAATCGGGTTTGAATTTGAACGATCGAGCGATTAATGTTTCAGTTACGTTTCAGCTGTTACACAGGCGCGACCGTGTCTAAATATGGCACGACCGTGCCTAGGCACCGGGCGCGATCGTTCCAGAGCAGGTCGCGCGACCGTGCCAAAGCACTTGGCGCGACCGTGCTAGAACGAAGCACGACCGTGCTAGACTAGGGTTTCTTGACATTTTTCAACTTTAGTCCTTGACTTTTCAGGTTTGATAAGTTTGAATAAAATAGTTTCTTGTATAGTGTTTAAATGTATATAACCGAGTAAAATTTGCGTCATTGCATTTAATTTACAGCGAGAAAATAATGAGACATTGCACGAGTATTGAGTTTGAAATTGCATTACATTGAATTGAAATATGAATACTAAATTCCGAGATGTTACAGTCTCCCCATGTTGAGAGAATTTCGTCCCGAAATTTAGCTAGAAGATACAACAGTATTAGTGGAAAGATGAGGGTACTTGAGCTTCATTTGGTCTTCTCGTTCCCAAGTGAACTCAGGACCACGCTTAGATTCCCAACGAACTTTGACAATGGGAATGCGACTTCGCTTGATCTGCTTGACTTCACGATCCATAATTTCCATCGGCTTCTCAACGAAGTGCATCGTTTCATCAATGCTCACGTCGTCAAGCGGTATATGGAGATTTTCATCGGCGAGACACTTCTTTAGATTAGATACATGAAATGTAGGATGCACATTGCCAAGAGATGGAGGTAACTCGAGCTTGTAAGCCACTTTCCCAATCCTTTCAAGGATCTTAAATGGACCACATTAACGAGGTGCTAACTTGCCTTTCATTCCAAAACGGGTCACACCCTTCCACGGAGACACCTTTAGAAGAACAAGGTCACCGACTTGGAATTCCAAGGGTTTTCGACGTTTGTCGGCATAACTCTTTTGCCGACTCCTCGCTACTCGAATATTGTCACGGATTTGAATAATCTTGTCGGATGTTTCTTGAATTAACTCGGGACCAGTGATTTGTGCTTCACCAATCTCACTCCAACAGATAGGAGAACGACACTTGCGACCATAGAGAGCTTCGAATGGAGCCATGTTGATACTTTTGTGGTAGCTATTGTTGTAAGAAAACTCAATAAGGGATAAATGTGAATCCCAATTGCCACCAAAATCGATTACACAAGCTCTAAGCATGTCTTCAAGAGTTTGGATTGTTCGCTCGGTTTGACCATCCGTTTGCGGATGATAAGCCGTGCTCAAATCCAATCGAGTACCAAGAGCCTTTTGGAGAGATTTCCAAAATCGAGAAGTGAACCGAGCATCTCTATCGGATATTATGTTCAAGGGAACACCATGACGGCTCACAATTTCATCAATGTAAATTCGGGCTAGTTTCTCCACTTTGAAGTCTTCACGTATAGGCAAGAAGTGGGCAGATTTGGTGAGTCGATCAATGATCACCCAAATACTATCATAACCACTCGAGGTGCGAGGGAGCTTGGTAATGAAATCCATAGCTAGATTCTCCCATTTCCACACGGGAATTTCTGGTTGTTCAAGTAAACCAGATGGACGTTGATGTTCGGCTTTGACTTTGGAACAGGTTAAGCATTTGGCCACATAAAGGGCAATGTCTTTCTTCATACCGGGCCACCAATAAAGTTGGCGAAGATCTTGGTACATTTTATCCGCACCAGGATGAATAGAATAACGAGTCTTATGAGCCTCGTTCATGAGAAATGTACGGAGATCGTCGCGATCGGGAATCCAAATACGGTTCAAGTAGTAGAGTAAGCCATTGGGCTTTGATTCAAGAAGGAGTTCAACACCACATGACATTACTTCATACATATTACCCTCGGTTACCGAAACGTGTTGAGCTTCTAAAATACGGGGTTGAATATCGGTTTGAATACGGGCACAATGAAGCATAACATGGTCCTTTCGACTCAAAGCATCGGCTACAACATTCGCTTTGCCGGGATGGTAACGAATCTCGCAGTCGTAGTCGTTAAGGAGTTCGACCCAACGTCGTTGCCTCATATTAAGTTCTTTTTGGTTGAAGATATGTTGAAGACTTTTGTGGTCGGTGAATACCACACATTTTGTGCCATATAGGTAATGTCTCCAAATATTTAACGCGAATACAACCGTACCCAACTCGAGATCGTGCGTCGTATAATTCTTTTCATGAATTTTGAGTTGTCTTGTTGCATAAGCGATTACTTTTCCTCGTTGCATGAGGACATAACCAAGACCTTGGTTAGAAGCATCACAATAGACAACTAAATCATCATTTCCATCGGGGAGAATCAATATGGGAGCATTGCACAACTTTTGCTTGAGGGTTTGGAAAGCTTCTTCTTGTTTCGGTCCCCATTCATAAGTTTTACCCTTATGGGTCAAAGCGGTAAGAGGGACAGCAATCTTTGAGAAGTTTGAGATGAAACGACGATAATAACCCGCAAGACCAAGAAATGAACGAACTTCGGTAGGAGTCTTCGGGGCATTCCAATTCTTAACCGTTTCAATCTTAGCAGGATCAACATGAATACCCTTGTCGTTGACGATGTGACCAAGAAATTGAACTTCTTTTAGCCAAAATTCACACTTGGAGAACTTGGCATATAGTTGTTCTCTCTTTAAAAGGTCCAAAACTAATCTAAGGTGTTCTTCATGGTCGGCTTTAGTCTTGGAATAGATTAAGATATCATCAATAAAAACGATCACGAATTTATCAAGGTACGGTTTGCACACACGATTCATGAGATCCATGAAAACTGCGGGTGCATTGGTTAACCCGAAAGGCATAACCATGAACTCGTAATGACCATACCTTGTTCGAAAAGTAGTCTTAGGAATGTCATCTTCTTGAACACGGAGCTGATGATAACCAGATCGAAGATCGATCTTCAAGAAGCAAGTAGAACCTTGAAGTTGATCAAAGAGATCATCGATTCTAGGCAAAGGATAACGGTTCTTGATAGTAAGTTTGTTGAGTTCGCGGTAGTCAATACACATGCGAAATGATCCATCCTTCTTCTTAACAAATAAGACGGGTGCACCCCATGGTGAATGACTCGGACGGATAAATCCCTTGTCGGAGAGTTCTTGAAGTTGACTTGCAAGTTCTTGCATTTCGGAAGGTGCAAGACGATAAGGAGCTCTAGCAACAGGGTTAGCTCCCGGTATAAGATCAATACGGAACTCTACTTGACAAACGGGAGGAAGACCGGATAAATCCTTAGGAAAAACCTCGGGAAAATCTCGAATAATGGGAATGTCTTGGATACTCTTCTCCTTGACATCCTTTTGAACAATGTGAGCTAAGAAAGCAATGTACTTCTTTCGTAAGTACTTTTGGGCGGTAGTACACGACATCAACTTAAGTCCCTTGCAAGTCTTTTCACCAAAAACTCTTAAGGTTTCTCCCGATGGTAGCGGAATTTGGATACACTTTTCAAAGCAAATGACTTCGGCATGATGATTTGATAACCAATCCATACCTATGATAATATCAAAGCTTCCTAGTGGCATTGGAACAAGGTTGATTGGGAATGAATGGTCATTTAGTTCTAAGGAGCAATCATAAATAATGGACTCAATGGTAAGGGAGTCACCATTTGCTATTTCAACGGTGAAGGTTTTCTCTAATTGGGATCGTGTCTTTGCAAGTAAAGGCTCAAAATTAAGTGACACAAAACTTTTATCGGCACCCGTATCGAACAAAATGGAGGCATATTGACTATTAACAAGAAACGTACCATTAACCACGTCGTTGTTGGCTTGAGCTTCGTTGGCGTTTATGTTGAACGCACGCCCACGAGCTCCACCTTGTCTAGCATTTGTAAGTCTTGGACATTGATTACGAAAATGGTTCGGGTCACCACACTCATAGCAAGCACCCCCATTAGCAATGGCGGGAGCACCTTGGTTAGCCAATTGAGGTACGGTTCAGTTTGGAGGGTTGACTTGGCCCGTAAGAGCTTTGGTCCTACAAATACTAACCGTATGACCATATCTCCCACAATAAGTACAAAGGCGACATGGGATGTTTTAGGGATGATGGTAGTTGCAGGTGGCACAAAGTGGGTAAATTCCACCATATGGCTTTTTGACCGGTGCTTGAACCATAGGTGCAGCTTGGTTGACGGGGACAGCAGGAGTAACCACAGCAAAATTTCTAACTTTCCTCTTTCTATTATTGCGAGAGGGCTCGGTTGTGGCTTCTTTGTTGTGAGCAGGAGGGGTTACGGTTTCAGAAACTTTCTTAGAACCCTTTTTGGTAAGAGTTCCAGCTTTTACATGATTATCAGTTAGGGTAGCAGACAGGCGGATGGCATCTTCCAAAGTAGCAGGATTTCTACCTAAGACAGTATCTTGGATTTGTCTTGGTAGCCCACCAATGTACTTTTCGATACAACGGGATAACGGAGTGACCATGTGGGGCACTAGAAGGCTCAACTCATGGAACCGAGTTGTATATGCTAAGCTTTCCCCACTATCTTAGATCCCAAAATTCAGCTTCCAACTTTTTCACTTCATTTCGAGGACAGAACTCCTCGGTCATAAGCCTTTTGACCTCATCCCAAGGTAAGGCCATAGCTATGTCAACACCCCTATTTCTTTTCTCCCCATTCCACCAAGTAAGTGCCCGTTTTTGTAGGACACTTGTAGCATGACGAACACGGAGGTTGTCGGGACAGTCACTATTGAGAAAGGTATTCTCAATGCTTTCAAACCATTGAAGGAGTCCAGTAGCTCCTTCAGTTTCATAAAACTTTAGGGGATTGCACGAATTGAAGTGTTTGAAGGTGCATTGAGGTGGATTGTTACCACCATTTCCACCATTATTACCACTATTGCTTCCATTTCCACCATTGTTGCCATTGCTGGCACCATTGGCTTGGGTGAGTTGTGTCACCAATTGGGTGAGAATAGAAGCAATGTCGGTGTTGGCGTTGGTTGCGGGAGCACGACGAGGAGGCATTTTACAGATTGTCACAAGATAAGAAAAAAAATTGTGAGGACTTATGAGATTTGATAGGATTTAATGAGATAGCAAAATAAAAATAGATATTCTTAGTTTGGATTGTACTCCAAAGTGACAAAATCACTTGAATACCAAGGCACATTAAGGTTAATTAAACTTATAAAATTTTCAAGGAGACATGCTTTAGCCTATAAGTAAACACTCATCTCAGGAATTCCCAGGAAAGCATACGGGTCCCTCGGTTGATTGGGATTTATGCGAAATGCTTTCCTAGACAGAAAACCCAAAATACAGGTGTCACCCTTCCAGATTGCACGTGTCCTCAAATAATTTAACAAGTTTAAAAACCTTAACGAAGAAATAAAAATTTTAAAGATTTTTGCTTCAAGAATTTTTCACATGCTTAGAAAGGATAAGGATAGAAAAGAAAATAGAAATATTATGAGGTTTTAGAGTATAGGAAAGGATATTATTTATTTAATTATTAAAAATATCCAAATAAGTCATGGATTTAAAACATATAAGTCATCATAATGCAATAGTAAGTAATCATACTAAACATGTAACATATAACATATAGCACATAGCATGTAACACATAGCACAAAAATCATGTAGTATAGTATAAGTGGGTATCCTAAAGTTATAGTCTAGGTCAAGGTGTCTAATAACCTAATTCCCTATAACCAAGGCTCTGATACCAATCTGTCACACCCCGACCGATGGCGGAATCATCGGGGCGGGACATGTAAGACTGTTCATAGCACATGGTTGACTAAATTGAAATATATTAAAGTCAAATTTGCATTTCAAATAATCTAAGTACAAAACCAAATTCAAACAAGATACATAAAATAATTCATAAAGTTCTTGATTTAAATTGCTAAGTCCAAATCCTATGTTGAACACGTCTTGAATCAATCTCACATATTGGGGCCTGAAACATTAATAAAATAAAGTCAACTAAAAAGTTGGTGAGTATAAGACAGTTGTATATAGATAGCATATAGTTGAAAACAAATCTTTTACAAAACATGATAAAATAAGGCATTTATGGGGAGCAGCTATTGTGTAACCAAATGTACAATCAAACCTTGTAACTAGCATGCAAAACAAATGTGTTGTCGGTTTCAATCACCGCGTACCATGGGTGGGTTTGTCAGACTCAATAGATCTATCATTGAAAAACGTCGGCTTGTATAGTTAATGATTGCACATAAGAGCATACAAAGGTTAGCACTGTGACACCCGGCAAATTCAGGTTAATATCCATACCCGACTATTACTTGAATTCACGTGATTACACTTGCATCATACTTAATTATAGGTTAATTAAGTACACATTTCATATAACAAGTTCATTCGTTTCATTTCATTACATGCATCGGTAATCGGACGGATTACCGGGTCACACACGCGTCCTGTCACACGAACGTTAACGAATATTAGAAATAATATTTAGACATATATTTGGTGTGTAAAAATTATATTTAACACTGTGATTTAATATTTCATGCTTATGTGAATTTTTCCGGAATTTTTAGAACAACTTTTATTTTAACGTTTTTAAGCAAATACGCGATATGTGCCATCAACACTAAATTAGATTTTTATAAAAATGATGGGTTCTTTACTTGGGCTAAATAATTCAGCAAATTAGTGTTAGTAATCCATATTAGTAGCCTGTTTACTTAATAAAAAGCCTTGCAAGATAGAAAAGCCCAAACCCATTACCATTAAAAATCCCTTAAACCCCACACACCCTCACTTTTACCCTAATCACATTTCACAAACCCTAGCTCCCCTCCCTCCATTCGGCCGCCACCATCACCACCTAGCCACCACCTCTCTCAAGCTTTCTCATCCATTTCAAGTGATTCTAAGGCCATTCAAGGGTGATTCAAGGTGAAACAAGACAAGAACACATCATTTCTAACATCATACTTGCTTTTGGTAAGAATCTACCCATTCTTTTTCATCATTTTCGGCCATGTGTAGAGCTACCATCATCCAAACGAGTTTTGTTGGTTCAAAGTGTTATAATGCTTGTTTTAACTAAAAGATTTCATAATAATGAGTTGTTGATGCACATATGCACATTTTATGTTTCGAAATATTTGTTTAGGTCATTATTTGCTCGTTTCTATTTATAGAAACTTTGTTGGATGCATTTTTGCAAAACTTGATGTGTGATATGTTTGTTGGTTTAAATGGTACACATAATAGTGGAATAGATAGGAAATATAAATTTTTGGTTAAAATGTTGTTTTACACTCGGTTATGGACAACTTACTATTTAAGGAAACTTTAATTTTGCATATTTTGTGTTATGAGTTTCTATTGGATAAAAACTTGATATTATGGTTCTATAATATATATTAAAGTAGTAAAAAGAGTTAATTGAGGTTACACATGTGCAATAGGGTCGTTTGGACCACTTTCCTAAAAAGGAAACTTTAATTGTTCACATTTGGCATGTGTAGGTTATAAATGTTTAAAATGGATTATATAGCTTCATTATCATATGAATAGATGACTTATGCAAGAATATGTAATTTGAAGTTGTGTTATGACATGTTTTGGTGAACCTTGCTAAATAAGGAAACTTTATTTGTTGAGAAAGCTTCATAATTGCTTGAAATAGAAAGTAAATGCATAGGATCATGTTACTAGTATGTTAATAGTATAAATTCATGTATAACTTGTTTGTTTGAGCTATGACACCTTAGATGCACTAAAACCCTAATTATCAAAAATGGAAACTTTGTTATGTTAAGAAATATGAAATTGTAATGACATGTTATGCTACTTGTTTAAAAGAATTGAAATGGTACTAATAGGTTATTAATATGATGACATGAATTATGTGTATGAAATATGCCATTAAGAGGTGCAAATGCTATGTCACTTATAACTTGTTAATTTCTTATGCAACTAGTTGAAGCATGTATGTTATGTCACAAGGTGTTACTTATACATTACTTAGGTACAACTTATATGTTCCTTACGTGTCACACATGTACAACTTATATGCTACTTGTGCTACACATGTATAACTTGTATGATGCTTATGTGTTACATGTTTACAACTTATATGTTACTTGTGTGTTGTTTATACATGACTTCAATATGAGTCAACATTGGTCAACATTGGTCAACACTAGTCAACACTGGTCAACACTAGTTAACATTGGTCAACATTATTCAACATTGGTCAAACTTGGTCAACATTGGTCAACACTAGTCAACATTGGTCAACATTGGTCAACATTAGTCAAACTTGGTCAAAGTTGGTCAAAGTTGGTCAAACCTCGGTCAAACCTCGGTCAACTTTGGTCAAACCTTTTCAAAACGTCAATGTAACCTTTCAACGTTGAGTCGTTTGGATGAATGTGGTTACATAAACCATGTTTACTTTCATAGACCTTATAGCCTTATTAATTCTTAGGGCTCGGTTAGGTCGGTTACCCGGAGTTACTCGATTTCTCTTGTTGCTTTCATTTCTCATTCACCGCATTTCCAGGTGAGTTTTCACGGCCCCATTTTACTTACTTTTCCATTTGGGGGAGATACATGCTAAACCATTTTCTTACTTAGTCGTATGACAATTACTTTGATTTCGCTTTAATTTATATAAGTGGGTGCATTTCCCGCACATAAAGTCCTCTCATATTCGAACCGTTAATTATTACACAAAGCGAGGTGATTCATGAATAATACTATTGGGTTTAACAACCCCCACCCGGGTTAGTCGCGCTAACTCTGACTGGGAGTCAAACGGGTGCATAATTGACCTAATCCATTGCGTGCTGGGCACGTAAGAGGCAAAATGCTAGTTTCTGCATTCCTTCGTTGAGCTTCGGTTTCGGTGTTGCTTATATAGTTAATGTTTATTGTCTGATCAACAATCGAATCAATGGTATACATGCGTACTGTTACACTGTTTTCATTTCTGTTTCTGTTACTTAAACCTGTGAACTCACCAACCCTGTGTTGACACTTTAAGCATGTTTATCTCAGGTCGCTAAGCATTCATGCACGGACTAGGATTGCACTCCAAGAGTTCCACAGCATGTTTTCATTTAGAAGCTTAGGTTTATGGGAACCTAATTTGTCATGCTTCTGTATTTTGCAACATTACTTTTGCTTCCGCACTTTACATTCCGCATTTTCAAACTCTGTATTACTATTTAATTTTGTATGATGTTCAAACGGAATGTCTTTTCGAAAACCAGCTAGAGGTCGTTCGAAATGACCGGGACTGATGATCCTTGACAGTCACAACCCGCGGGTAACCCGCTGTGGAATTTCAGGGTGTGACAGATTGGTATCAGAGCCCTGGTTATAGAGAACTAAGTTGCATTTAGCATACTTAGACTATAACTGTAGGCTCACATAGTTCACATCACATCATACATGCATTTTCATACACGAATACAATGGATTACTGGATATTGACTTGTTACAGGATGTCGACCTCATCGGACCCCATTGTGATCTCGGACTCTGAGGAGTACACACCAGCTACCCCATCATCATCAGTGGAGCCCCTCACCCCACCTTCATCACCCCACTCATCCACGGATGAGGAGCAGACACATGACTCAGTGGATTTTGTAGGGTTGGATTCTAAAGAGGATCCTGAGGAGGATCCTGAGGAGGACCCGGAGGAGGATCCTGAGGAGGATCTAGAGGAGGAGGAAGACGACGCACCAGCCCCCGGAGGTGACGGAGACGCCGGCGAGGGGAGCGACTCGGGCGAGACGGTGCCCTACTCCGTACTACACGGGGACTCATCGTCCGACGACGGCTCCATACTACCTTCACCACCTCGTCTGGCGGACCCGACGCCGCCATCACCATCACTTGCACCGGTGGGAGCGAAGACCAAACTCACAGCTCGGAAGAAGAACATTCGCAGAGGAAAGTGACCAGCCCACTCCCCTGACATTGCTGGACCATCGGCCAAAAGGGCCCGGATTGCATCATCGGACACCTCATCTACAGGAGAGTCAACTGGACCATCCTATCCACCACCCTATTGGCTCCGGCCTACCCGGGAGGTACTACCGATACTTGCGACGCGCAGCAGGTTACATGACGCTGACATATCATCCCTCCAGGATGAGTTGGCACTGACAGACCAGGCACTACTGATAGTACGAGACTGGATCGAGGCCGCGGAGGAAAAGGCTCGGGAGACAGAACAGAGGGCCACAGCTACTGAGGCTGCACTACAGGCATTACAGGGGCAGGTAGCAGGACTACTTGAGGATCGCCAGAGAGAGACGGATAGGATCACTGCACTATCTAGCCGCCTCCAGCAGACTGAGGAGCAGTTGGGGATGGCACACCAGCAAGCAGCAGTAGCCGAGCATCGAGCCTCACTTGCTGACTCTACAGCCTTAGCAGCAGAGCTTACGGCTAACACGGTCAGAGAAGAGTTGGAACCCGCCAGGGTTCTGATGATTCTCTGTGCCTTGTTACTTTTTACCTTCTTGCAGAGTGGTACTGTTACACCACCCAGTTCATTAGCCTATCGTGAGCGGGCTGTGCTCACGCAATATTTTTGAGATATTACTTGTTTTGGAGGAGTGTTTACTCCTGAAAAATACTTTGTATTTGGTACAACTTATTTATCAAGTGGTTGTCTTTAGATTATATTGCATTGCTGATTTATTGTTGATTGTTGTGTGTTGTCTTATGCACGTGTGTTGATTGTTATTTATTACGCAATATCTAACCTTTGTTATCATTATGATTATAAAGAAACATGCTGCCAAGGAAGACACCCTGCAACTCAGGAGAAGGCACCAGTTCCATGACCACTGCCCAAATTGAAGCCCTTATCGCCCAACGCGTGGCAGATGCACTCGCTAACCACGAAGCCAATCGATCCAGTGGAGGATCGGGAGGCCACGGCGAGAGCAGAGGTATAGTACAAACCGGAAATAGTATATACTGCAAGTAACATAGCCCTACCTCGGGAAAAATTTAACCTAATTACGCTCTATCATTGACACACAGGAACTGGGCATGGAACAAAGGCTTGCACCTACAAATCCTTTATGGATTGCAAGCCGCATACATTTACCGGGACGGAAGGAGCAGTGGGACTGCTACGATGGATAGAAAAGATCGAATCAGTCTTCAGTATGAGCCAATGCACAATGGAGAACAGAGTCATGTACGGAGCTGGGACTCTCGAGGGCCAAGCCCTCTCCTGGTGGAACTCTTATATCCAGACTCTGGGCCTGGATAATGCGAACGCCATTCCTTGGGAGGAATTCAAGGAAATGTTGAAAGAGGAGTACTGTCCTCGTAACGAACTCCAAAAGTTGGAACATGAGTTTTGGAACCTAAGGATGGAGGGTGCTGACATCGCGGGGTATACCGCAAGATTCCACGATTTAGCAAGACTACTACCGCACATGGTTACACCGGAGTACAAACGAATTGAGCGGTACATTTGGGGTTTGGCACCTCAAATACAAAGCATGGTTACTTCTGCAGAACCCACAATTATCCACAACACAGTGAGGCTGGCTCATAATCTCACGGATCAGGCAGTCCGTCAGGGACTGTTCAACAAGAAAGAAAGTTTTGTGAAAACCTTTGACAACAAGAGAAAGTGGGAAAATGCTCCTGCCAAGTCCTATGTGCCTAGTAACCAGAAGAAGCAGGAACCGGCCCGGGTGTTTGTGGCTAACCAACCGGATAAAAGGCCAAGAGGGGCATACACTGGAACCCTACCTAAATGCAACAAGTGCCAGTTTCACCACAATGGTACTTGTGAAGATTCTCGGTGCCAGAAGTGTAAACGTTTTGGACACACTACCCAGAGCTGCCGATCAGTTGAACAAGCCCCGGCTGGCGGGGGAAACCGCGGATGTTTCGGGTGCGGTGATCCCGGACATTTCCGCAGAGACTGCCCAAAGAACCGGAAACCTGGAAATACAAACACTCGGGGCAGAGCATTTGTCATTGGAGCCGGCGAGGCTAGGCAGGATCCCAACATTGTTACTGGTACGTTTCTCGTAAACAACTGCTATGCTTCTATCTTATTTGACACGGGTGCCGATAAGAGTTTTGTATCCACTGAGTTTAGCTCATTACTTGGGATTACTCCCATCGCCTTAGATTACTTATACACGGTAGAGCTAGCAGATGGTAAGCTAATAGAGACAGAACAAGTAATTCCAGGTTGTGTCTTAACACTAGCCGATCATCCTTTCACTATAGACCTATTGCCAGTAACGTTGGGAAGCTTCAACATAGTAGTCGGTATGGACTGGTTGTCCAAGAACCGAGCCAAAATCGTCTGTCACGAGAAGATAGTCCGCATTCCACTGTCGGACGGAGAAACACTGACCATTCAAGGAGAACAGAGTGGTGCTACGTTAAGGATCATTACCTGCATGAAAGCCCGAAAGTACTTGCGGAAGGGCTATCACGCGATCCTAGCACACGTGACGGAAAAGAAAGAAGGAGAAAGGAAGATTAAAGACATACCGATCGTCCGAGACTATCCGGAAGTATTTCCCGACGACTTGCCCGGACTTCCACCGCAGCGACAAGTCGAGTTCCGGATTGATCTCACACCCGGAGCTGCTCCGATAGCAAGGTCACCTTACCGACTGGCGCCATCGGAAATGCAGGAATTGTCTAACCAATTACAGGAACTGCTAGACAAAGGCTTCATCAGACCAAGCTTCTCGCCTTGGGGAGCACCAGTCTTGTTCGTTAAGAAGAAAGACGGATCGTTCCGTATGTGTATCGACTACAGAGAACTGAACAAGGTAACTATCAAGAACCGATATCCACTACCAAGGATCGATGACCTGTTCGATCAATTACAAGGGTCGAGCTATTACTCAAAGATCGATCTGCGGTCGGGATACCATCAGCTAAGGATTCAAGAAGACGACATTCCAAAGACCGCCTTCCGAACTCGTTACGGTCACTACGAGTTCATGGTCATGCCATTTGGGTTAACCAATGCACCGGCGGTATTCATGGACCTCATGAACCGAGTGTGCAAGCCCTACTTGGACAAGTTTGTGATTGTGTTCATAGACGATATATTGATATACTCACAGAACAAAGAGGAACATGCCGAGCATTTGAAGTTAATTATGGAATTGCTGAAAGTCGAGAAACTGTACGCCAAGTTCTCAAAATGCGACTTCTGGATTCGCGAAGTACAGTTCCTTGGACACGTGGTCAACGAGAAAGGCATACATGTTGACCCATCCAAAATCGAGGCGATTAAGAATTGGGAAGCACCTAAGACTCCGACTGAGGTACGACAGTTCTTAGGCCTTGCGGGCTACTATCGACGATTCATCGAAAATTTCTCTAAGATAGCCCAACCTCTCACCACACTGACACACAAGGATAAGAAATACGAATGGAATGACAAGGCAGAAACCGCTTTTCAATTACTCAAACAGAAACTTTGCAGCGCGCCGATCCTATCGTTACCAGAAGGAACAAACGATTTCGTGGTGTACTGCGATGCGTCACATCAAGGGCTCGGGTGCGTGTTAATGCAAAGGGAGAAGGTCATAGCCTATGCTTCTCGACAACTGAAAGTGCACGAGAAAAACTACACTACCCACGATTTGGAGCTGGGAGCGGTAGTATTTGCACTCAAGATCTGGAGGCACTACTTGTATGGCACGAAGTGCACAATTTTCACCGATCATAAAAGCCTTCAACACATCTTCGATAAGAAGGAACTTAACATGAGGCAACGTCGATGAGTCGAATTGCTAAACGACTACGACTGCGCTATCCGTTACCATCCTGGAAAGGCAAACATCGTGGCTGATGCCTTGAGCAGGAAGGATCAACCCAAACCGCGATGAGTGCGGGCGTTACAGTTGACCATCCACACGAACTTACCCATACAAATCCGCGACGCCCAACTCGAAGCAATCAAGGAGGTAAACCTATGCCATGAGTCCTTACGTGGTATGGACAAGCAATTTGAGGTCAAATCCGATGACATCCGTTATTTTATGGATCGGATTTGGGTACCAAGCTTTGGGGATCTAAGGGATCTGGTGATGGACGAGGCACACAAGTCCAGGTACTCGATCCACCCCGGTGCTGACAAGATGTACCATGACCTCAAGGAACATTATTGGTGGCCTAACATGAAAGCCGAAATTGCTACCTACGTCAGTAAATGCTTGACCTGTGCTAAGGTCAAGGTAGAGTATCAGAAACCATCAGGGTTACTCCAACAACCAGAGATCCCACAGTGGAAGTGGGAACAGATTTCAATGGACTTCATCACGAAATTGCCCAGGGCCTCTAATGGCTGTGACACAATCTGGGTAATTGTCGACAGACTAACCAAATCTGCGCACTTCCTTCCCATTAAAGAAACGGACAAGATGGAGAAACTAACCAGAACTTACTTAAAGGAAGTAGTCACAAGACATGGAGTGCCAATCTCCATCATTTCAGATAGGGATAGTCGATTCACATCCCGATTCTGGCAATCCTTACAGAAAGCCTTGGGTACTCGGCTAGATATGAGTACTGCATACCACCCCCAGACGGACGGTCAAAGTGAAAGGACCATCCAGACCCTGGAGGACATGCTCAGAGCTTGCGTGGTTGACTTCGGGAGCGGATGGGATGCCCATCTACCGTTGGTCGAATTTTCATACAACAACAGCTACCACACTAGCATTAAGGCCGCACCATTCGAAGCACTTTACGGAAGAAAGTGTAGATCGCCGATTTGCTGGACAGAAGTGGGAGATAGCCAACTCACAGGTCCAGAAGTTATTCATGAAACTACAGAGAAGATTGTACAGATACGCGAACGTATCAAGGCCGCGCGTGATCGTCAAAAGAGTTACGCTGACGTGAGACGCAAACCATTAGAATTTCAAGTGGGAGACAAGGTACTACTGAAAGTCTCGCCATGGAAAGGAGTGATACGTTTTGGCAAGCGTGGAAAGCTTAATCCTCGTTACATTGGACCTTTCGAGATTCTGAAAAGGATTGGTTCTGTTGCTTACAAACTCAACCTACCAGAAACCCTCAGTGGCGTTCATGACGTGTTTCACGTGTCAAATCTGAAGAAGTGCTTGTCAGACGAGACACTAGTCATACCATTGGAGGAGATTCAAATAGACGATCAGCTTCACTTCGTCGAAGAACCAGTCGAGATCATGGACCGCGAGGTCAAACAGTTAAAACAAAGCCGCATTCCCATAGTTAAGGTTCGTTGGAATTCTAGACGTGGACCAGAGTTCACTTGGGAGCGCGAGGATCAATTCAAGCGTAAATACCCTCACTTGTTCAAAACTACGCCGTCTATCAGTGACGCGAACTGAATTTCGGGACGAAATTCCTTTTAACAGGGGGAGTATGTGACACCCGGCAAATTCAGGTTAATATCCATACCCGACTATTACTTGAATTCACGTGATTACACTTGCATCATACTTAATTATAGGTTAATTAAGTACACATTTCATATAACAAGTTCATTCGTTTCATTTCATTACATGCATCGGTAATCGGACGGATTACCGGGTCACACACGCGTCCTGTCACACGAACGTTAACGAATATTAGAAATAATATTTAGACATATATTTGGTGTGTAAAAATTATATGTAATACTGTGATTTAATATTTCATGCTTATGTGAATTTTTCCGGAATTTTTAGAACAACTTTTATTTTAACGTTTTTAAGCAAATACGCGATATGTGCCATCAACACTAAATTAGATTTTTATAAAAATGATGGGTTCTTTACTTGGGCTAAATAATTCAGCAAATTAGTGTTAGTAATCCATATTAGTAGCCCATTTACTTAATAAAAAGCCTTGCAAGATAGAAAAGCCCAAACCCATTACCATTAAAAATCCCTTAAACCCCACACACCCTCACTTTTACCCTAATCACATTTCACAAACCCTAGCCCCCCCTCCCTCCATTCGGCCGCCACCATCACCACCTAGCCACCACCTCTCTCAAGCTTTCTCATCCATTTCAAGTGATTCTAAGGCCATTCAAGGGTGATTCAAGGTGAAACAAGACAAGAACACATCATTTCTAACATCATACTTGCTTTTGGTAAGAATCTACCCATTCTTTTTCATCATTTTCGGCCATGTGTAGAGCTACCATCATCCAAACGAATTTTGTTGGTTCAAAGTGTTATAATGCTTGTTTTAACTAAAAGATTTCATAATAATGAGTTGTTGATGCACATATGCACATTTTATGTTTCGAAATATTTGTTTAGGTCATTATTTGCTCGTTTCTATTTATAGAAACTTTGTTGGATGCATTTTTGCAAAACTTGATGTGTGATATGTTTGTTGGTTTAAATGGTACACATAATAGTGGAATAGATAGGAAATATAAATTTTTGGTTAAAATGTTGTTTTACACTCGGTTATGGACAACTTACTATTTAAGGAAACTTTAATTTTGCATATTTTGTGTTATGAGTTTCTATTGGATAAAAACTTGATATTATGGTTCTATAATATATATTAAAGTAGTAAAAAGAGTTAATTGAGGTTACACATGTGCAATAGGGTCGTTTGGACCACTTTCCTAAAAAGGAAACTTTAATTGTTCATATTTGGCATGTGTAGGTTATAAATGTTTAAAATGGATTATATAGCTTCATTATCATATGAATAGATGACTTATGCAAGAATATGTAATTTGAAGTTGTGTTATGACATGTTTTGGTGAACCTTGCTAAATAAGGAAACTTTATTTGTTGAGAAAGCTTCATAATTGCTTGAAATAGAAAGTAAATGCATAGGATCATGTTACTAGTATGTTAATAGTATAAATTCATGTATAACTTGTTTGTTTGAGCTATGACACCTTAGATGCACTAAAACCCTAATTATCAAAAATGGAAACTTTGTTATGTTAAGAAATATGAAATTGTAATGACATGTTATGCTACTTGTTTAAAAGAATTGAAATGGTACTAATAGGTTATTAATATGATGACATGAATTATGTGTATGAAATATGCCATTAAGAGGTGCAAATGCTATGTCACTTATAACATGTTAATTTCTTATGCAACTAGTTGAAGCATGTATGTTATGTCACAAGGTGTTACTTATACATTACTTAGGTACAACTTATATGTTCCTTACGTGTCACACATGTACAACTTATATGCTACTTGTGCTACACATGTATAACTTGTATGATGCTTATGTGTTACATGTTTACAACTTATATGTTACTAGTGTGTTGTTTATACATGACTTCAATATGAGTCAACATTGGTCAACACTAGTCAACATTGGTCAACACTAGTCAACATTGGTCAACACTAGTCAACATTGGTCAACATTAGTCAACATTGGTCAAACTTGGTCAACATTGGTCAACACTAGTCAACATTGGTCAACATTGGTCAACATTAGTCAAACTTGGTCAAAGTTGGTCAAACCTTGGTCAAAGTTGGTCAAACCTCGGTCAAACCTCGGTCAACTTTGGTCAAACCTTTTCAAAACGTCAATGTAACCTTTCAACGTTGAGTCGTTTGGATGAATGTGGTTACATAAACCATGTTTACTTTCATAGACCTTATAGCCTTATTAATTCTTAGGGCTCGGTTAGGTCGGTTACCCGGAGTTACTCGATTTCTCTTGTTGCTTTCATTTCTCATTCACCGCATTTCCAGGTGAGTTTTCACGGCCCCATTTTACTTACTTTTCCATTTGGGGGAGATACATGCTAAACCATTTTCTTACTTAGTCGTATGACAATTACTTTGATTTCGCTTTAATTTATATAAGTGGGTGCATTTCCCGCACATAAAGTCCTCTCATATTCGAACCGTTAATTATTACACAAAGCGAGGTGATTCATGAATAGTACTATTGGGTTTAACAACCCCCACCCGGGTTAGTCGCGCTAACTCTGACTGGGAGTCAAACGGGTGCATAATTGACCTAATCCATTGCGTGCTGGGCACGTAAGAGGCAAACTGCTAGTTTCTGCATTCCTTCGTTGAGCTTCGGTTTCGGTGTTGCTTATATAGTTAATGTTTATTGTCTGATCAACAATCGAATCAATGGTATACATGCGTACTGTTACACTGTTTTCATTTCTGTTTCTGTTACTTAAACCTGTGAACTCACCAACCCTGTGTTGACACTTTAAGCATGTTTATCTCAGGTCGCTAAGCATTCATGCACGGACTAGGATTGCACTCCAAGAGTCCCACAGCATGTTTTCATTTAGAAGCTTAGGTTTATGGGAACCTAATTTGTCATGCTTCTGTATTTTGCAACATTACTTTTGCTTCCGCACTTTACATTCCGCATTTTCAAACTCTGTATTACTATTTAATTTTGTATGATGTTCAAACGGAATGTCTTTTCGAAAACCAGCTAGAGGTCGTTCGAAATGACCGGGACTGATGATCCTTGACAGTCACAACCCGCGGGTAACCCGCTGTGGAATTTCAGGGTGTGACAAGCACACCTAGCACTCGGGCACAAAGCTCAAATTTTGCACACATGTATGTAAATAGGATTTTTGCACTTGTGTTGTTTGTGTAAATGTAAATGTGTAATGTGTAATGTGTATAGAGTTCATGTTCCACCCCAAAAGTGTAAAAGAGTAAAAAGGGGTTGTGAATACTCACATGATAAGGAGGTGTAGCGAACAAGGATAATAGATAGAAAAATAAAAATCCTCGAGTGCACAAATCAACCTAAAGAGTGATGTATGTTGTATCAAATAGTGCATAAGGTTTAAGTCTAAAATGAAAGTTGAATTTGTGTATAAACTATTGATTTGTATTTAAAAAGTATTGAATAAAATATATAGAGTTTGAAGTAAAATATTTTTGAAACTATTTAATTAGGTTTGAATTGAACAAATATGTAAATATTAATTGTAATTAAGTATAAATGAATAAATGATTTTGATTTAAAATGTAAATTAAATAAATAATTATTATCTTATTTATAAATTTTGTAACTTAATTATTTAAGATATCTTTTAAGTGTAAGATAGTAAATATGAATTTAATTTTCATAAATTTTTAAATAAACTTTTAAATACTATTTATCTCTTCAAATACAGGAAACATATTTTTATAAAATTTGAGACATTTATTGATTGAAAAATATAAAATTATAATTTTGTTAAAAGGTTCTGAGTCTCACACGACCGTGCCTCGGAAGGGCACGATCGTGCTCAAGCCACGGGCGCGACCGCGCTAGTCGGGGCGCGACCGGGTTGATCAACAAGAGCACAATCTAGACAAGTCAACAGGCACGACCGTGCCTTGGCCCGGCACGGCCGTGTCTATGATCTTTAGACACAACAGAGACTAGCCCAGCGGGCATGACAAGGTCTGGACAGGAGGACACGACAGCGTCGCTAGTCGACACGACCGCGCTCTATGAGGCACGGCCGCGCTAGATGATTAGCGCGACCGTGTCTATTCCAAATCAGACACGAATTGACAAATGCTTGTATTTTATACGCTGGAATTGTTAGGGATTTTGATTAATGGGTTATTACGAGTCTTTTCATATGACTTAATTGCATGCACATCGCGTTTAAGTAGGGGTTCGATTAAATCATTTTTTAATAAAGCATGAGTTCTGATTCGGATCGATTTCTATAATGGAAGCCCAAATTGAATAGGGGCTTTCGATACAGATACTGAAACGAATGAGATGGAGTGTATACTTACCCGAAAGCGTATTGAATCGATGAAGAACGGTAGAACGGAGTTCCGGCGACGGAGAAAATGGCTTCCGGCGACTTCGGCTGCAATTCCGTCTAGTCCAGAGAGTCCAATAATAACAGGGGAGATTGCTGAAAAGGATTCCTTGACTGCTTGGGAGAAATTTGATCGAAATGAGGGATTTGAGTTTTTGAGAGAATGATCGACAGTTTCTAGAGAGGAGTTTTGTATTTTGATGGTAATAGTTACGATTGACCAAGATATTTTCTTTGATAACGAAGGTATAACGTAAATCGGGTTTGAATTCGAACGATCGAGCGATTAATGTTTCAGTTACGTTTCAGCTGTTACACAGGCGCGACCGTGTCTAAATATGGCACGACCGTGCCTAGGCACCGGGTGCGATCGTTCCAGAGCAGGTCGCGCGACCGTGCCAAAGCACTTGGCGCGACCGTGCTAGAACGAAGCACGACCGTGCTAGACTAGGGTTTCTTGACATTTTTCAACTTTAGTCCTTGACTTTTCAGGTTTGATATGTTTGAATAAAATAGTTTCTTGTATAGTGTTTAAATGTATATAACCGAGTAAAATTTGCGTCATTGCATTTAATTTACGGCGAGAAAATAATGAGACATTGCACGAGTATTGAGTTTGAAATTGCATTACATTGAATTGAAATATGAATACTAAATTCCGAGATGTTACATTAACACATATGTGACACCCTCTTAAGACCATAGACATAGACAAATTCAACATTCATGCCTATACAAGTCTACTCACTCTATCTAATCAATCATACTCTAGCACCACAACAAAGATTATATTCAATACAGATTCACACCATATCCCAAAATAATCCACAATAACAAGCACAACCCTACGCCATCATAAGTACAATTATTGTTAATTATGCTCAAATCACCATGCGGTAAGACTTACAATAAATGCCAAAATCAAATAATCACTATTTGAATTGAGCATCACTCTACGTAAACATCTAATCAGTCATAACGTTCATTCACTACGAAACCTATTGTGACAATTGCCACATTAACTAATCATCAAGATATCGAGCATCCCAAGCACCGCCTACAAAACTCGCCGTTAGACCACGTCAGGTGCATCTTGCGTATCCTCCTCTGGTTCCTTTTGAAGTAAAGCTTTGTTAACCGTGCAGGTCCACATCCTGTAGGAAAATTGCGTACGACGGGCACTACTCTCCTTTTTCCATTCCGTCTTTTCAATCATAGCTCCAAACGGGATGTCGCCGACCGAAGCTCTAGTCACACTTGGCACGAGAAGTGCGAACACCACTGATATGAATGTTTTGATATTAAAAATATAAGTAAATATATTTTTAGGATGATTTCACAAGATCAGGTTTTAAATTTATAAAATGATAATTATGTTATGTAGGATCGGTGTTTACAAGATGGTTCTGTTCTAGTTAAGTTTGGCAGAAACAATCACAACTATGCAATGTACACAAGAAACAAAGATAATACTGATAAATGCAAAGTGTATTAATCTTCAATGTTTACAAGTTATAGAGAAAACTCTAAGGAAGCACACTTGTACAATGAGAAGATACAATACATATAAAGGAACTTAGAATCAAGACAAACCCTTGATTCTAAGGATCAGATCAAACATAAGTCGTTGATCTTTGACGGTTACAAGTTAAACTACAATTGGTAGACAACTAAAAGACAAACTGCAACATACAGTAACAAACAGGTCAAGAGTCTTCTTAGGAATCTTTGCAGGAGACTTCAGAAGTAGTAACTTTGTCTTTAATCATCTGCACCAATAACTTTCCTTCTGCTGATATATGTGTCAATGTTGCAGCAGAGGTGTCAGTGGCAAAGTCAAGCCTGCTGATGATTTACCAATCAGTAACATCAATGTTTGATGCTACTGAGAAGCCTATCAGCAGCAACTTTGGACTTTAGCAGATAAGGTTATTCGCAACATAGATGTTCATCAGCAGGAGAACATAGCTATCCGCAGCAACTTCTAAGTCAGCAGCAAAATTGTGGAGTCCGTAGCATCTATACTTAGAGAATTTTGTAGCCATCAGTCTTTATCTTTACAAACTCCCCCTAGACTGGTGCTACCAAAAATCTCTTACTGCTTTTGTTGCTGAAGCTTTTGCATGTTTGCAACGATTCTAGCAGTCTCATAGCCTCTTAGGTCCTTGGTAGGATTGTCAAAGGGAATTCAGACAAAGATTTGATGTCCTTTTTAGGCGTGCTGAAGATGGCCTTGCTGGAGCATCTCATCTTGTTTCCCTTGACATCAGTCAGTGTGTATTCATCTTTGTCAGCACTGTAGGACCATTTTACAAGAGGAAAGTGGGAATCAATAGGTTTGGCATCAATGATGACATATTTGCTAGGGTTGTAGTGATGTTTGATCACTAGCAACAGATGTCTCCCACCTTCATTATCAGGCTCATGAGCTTCACCCAGCTCCAACATTCTTTGTAGATTAGAATCTGGAAGTTGCATCACCTCATCAACAGATTTGTAAACTGATCTCTTTACTTCTACCATCCCCCTAAACACTTTAAACTAATGATCTTGTTCACTATAGAACCATATCACAATTTCTGTTGAGTCTTCAGATGTGGTAGGAGGTTTAGTTTTCTTTTTGGGAGGTTGTTGATGAGAGGGAGCTGGGTGAGAGGATTTGGAGTATTTGGGTGGAGAAGAGAGAGGTCTAGGAGGGAGAGTGGAAGGTTGTTGGACAGAAGGAGGAGAGGATAAGGAAGTAGGTTTGGGTTTCTTTGGTTTTCTTTCTTCTGTTTGAGTGTCTACCCTTCTTTTTGAACCTATCTTCCCTAGTCTCTATTCCTCTTCCTTTTCACTTTAACATAGAGGGCTTGCAGGTACATGAAGTTCATGGGACCCAGCCTCTTTCCCATCTAGCCTTTAGGAAGTCCATCATGACCTTCCTTTCTTCATGGGTTCTGACATTAAAGGCAATGGTTTTTCTTGCTTTTTGTCTGGCCTTTTCTTCTTCTTCAGCCCTATTCTTACTTGCCAGTTTACCTTGTTGTCCCATGAAGGCTCTGTATATTTCTTTATTTGATAATTTCTCAAAGTAGTCTTCATCCTCATCTTGAGAAATCAGAGTCTCTATCCACTCCTCCCTCATCTCTTTTGCAAGTTCAGAATCAGTGATTCTGAACTTGGCTTCTTCAGCTTTTTGCCTCTCTCTTTCTTCATCTTCTTTATTTAGTTTTTCCTGCAGCTGGAGAGCTAAAGCTTCATCTTCCTTTACTTGTGAAGCTGCAAGAACATCCACTCTTGTTCTATCCAGTTACCTAGCATGCAACTGGATTTGTTGTTCTCTGAGTATCATGGCAGCCTTTCTTTCTTGACCCTTTTTAAGCTCAGCCATCTCCTCCTCTTCTCTCTCCCTTTTTCTTCTTTCAGCTTCTTTCTTCTCTTTTTCTATATTCTCTTCTTCTTCAGTCACGATACCCTTCCCTTTGTTTATATTGGATGCCTCAGCTTCAGATTCAGGGATCACAACTACAGATATGGGGGACGCTGTTGAGATCTCGGCTTCAGCTCCATTGGCAATTTGAAGAGTAATCAAAGGGGGAGGGACTTCTTCATTTTCACCTATCTCCCATTCTTCTCCTGTAACTTTCTTCCATTCTTTCTTAACCTTCTGTTCTTCTCTTTTTTTATTCTTCTTCTGTGTCTGGGATGATTGATGGGGAAGAAGGAAGGGACAGGTCTGAATCTAGTTCCTCCATTGCAATCCATCCCTCTTTCTCAAGAAAGTCTTTAATAAGAAGGATTATGTCTTGACTGCTTTTGGAGTTGGTTTTGTAAATTTGTGATCTTTGTTCAAACACCTTGAAGATGAAGTCTGGGTTGAGCAGTAGGATCTCATGGATATTGTTGATTATGAATGTAGATCCATCAATCAAAAAGAATTTAAACCCTGATGGCTCAATGCCTGACCATCCATACACTTCCAAGCCCCTGGCCATTTTATTATATGAAAATCTTCTCAGACATAGGACATGGTCTTCAGTCAAAACACATCTCCTTATCAGATCAAATCTTTGAGCTTGTCTTTGTTCAGCTGCCTTGGAGGACTCTGCTTCTCTATTCTCAATGATGGCATAAACCACCCTTTCAGCCTCTTAATGGAACCATTCAAACCAAGGCATGTTGTCTTCCATCAGATCATAAAATATTTCAATTGCAAGTTTGGCAGAGAGATCTATGGATGTGTTGATGCATTGTTCTAAGTACAGTGCTTGGATGTTGAGAGGATTCAGATTGTTCCAGTTTAGTTCCAAAACTCCAGCAAATTCCCATCCAATCCAAAACCTTTGAAAGAGGTCATCATATCCCAATGACAGAATAGAGTCAAACTCCAAGTTGTGTGTTGTTAGTGAGTATTGAGGGGATACGACTTGTCTTGAGATGCTTGCAGCAGCTGGAAGTATAAGGACTGAGAGAGGCATATCTTCATCTTCATTATATATCTTCATCTTCATTATATATCTCCATCTCCTCATAGAATACTTCATCTACAGCCCTGGCAACTAACTCCCAATCCTCAGAGATATCTTCCTCTTCTTCTCCTGAGGCTGGCAAGTCATGGATTTGAACAAAAGCAGGCTGGAATAATGTTCTTTGAAAAGTTTTCTGCTCTTGTATCCATTCATCCAAGTTGTCTTTGTCATCATCAGTAGTAACTATCTCCCCGTTTTTGGTTTCATCAGTGCATAAAGAAGGATCTGTTTGAGTTCCCACTGATACAAGGGAAGGAGAAGTCACAGTTGGTCATCGATGGGCTTCAAGCATAGAGACTTGGTGTCTTAATTTGGATACTTCAGCCTCTAGCATAGCCACCTTGGCCGTCAATTTCAAGTTATGAAGTTTCAGTCTGTCCTCATCCAGAGTTGTGGAATCCTTGGAACTAGATGGGGCCTTAGGCCAAGCCTCTACATCCCCATCACCCTGGTTTTCTTGGCGCCTGGGATTCCTCTCAGTGAAAAATGTTTCAAAAGAAACATTCTCACTGTGAGTTGCCGTGGTTGGGGACTTAGTGATGTTATCACTGTCCTCCTAGTCAATTGATGGACCGGTAGTAGTGATAGCCCCTTCCACATCCATTATATCATCACTCCCAGATTCAACCTTCTTGGGTGATGAACTTGGGCTGGGTACATTGGTAACCAAGTCAATCAATACCTTCGAGATAGTGGCGATGGGAGAAGGTATATCATGTTGACTAGGTGCCTCTGCATTTAAGTTCAAAGTAGAAGCAAAATGGACAGGCTAAGTTGGGTGTTCTATGGATCCGGCATGTGATCCTGATCCTAATAGAGAAACTTCCAAGGAAATCTCCCTAATAATGTGGCTATCCTTTATGATATTCTCACCAGAATGTTGTGATTCTGAATGAGGGCTTTTGGGTTGGGATTGGTCTTGTGAGACAAGAATAGAATGAGTCTTCTTGTTCCTTTTTCTCTTGCGGGTATAGCTTGCCTCAACTGGGGGCTGTGTTCCAGTTCGTCTTGAAGAACAGGGGTAAGTACTTGTTGCGCCTGTGCACCCTCAATAGGTTGCAAAGGGGTTCGATCAAGGGCAACAATTGTATGTTCAGGTTGTGAAATGGAGGGTGTGAGATCAGTATCAGCTGGGACTGTTGAACTGTCACCTTGTGTACTCTATATGTTCATCATTATAGATAAAAATGGAACATTGACCCTTGAGAACTTTGCTGAAACCGTTCTCATACTTTGAAAAATTTTATTTTTATGTCCCAAAATCATGTAGATTCTTGCAGATTTTGAAATATTTTTTAATTCATGGTTAAAAACTTCCTGCAAGAACCTGGGTACATAAAGAAGGCTTGTCTTGCTCCATCCTGAAGGTTATATCTCAAACCTTCGAAGATCAAATTAGAAAAATTAAACCTTTGCCCAGTTACCATACCATGAACAGCGGAGGCAAGGGCAGAGCTCAGTTGATTCCATCCGCTCCTCTCCTGAGATATACATTGTAGAAGAGTGTGGCACAAAAACTTCAAGGGAGGACCCATCAATGCCTTCTCGATTATGTATTCATCTTGATTTCCAGTGTATCCTATGGATACATAGGTCCTCATGTACTCATTTTTGGTGTGAGAGTTGGCCGCACCCTTGTCCTGAAGCTTGACATGCTTTCTGAGTGTAGCTTCTGTGATGGTGATGTCTTTGCCGTCTACCGTGGCTTTGATTTGGCGAGTCCCCTGTTCGGTAGAGAAGATGGCAGAGTTCTAGAAATCCTGCATGTGAGATATGTGGATGGTTGGGTTGACAATCTGGGCGAAGTGTATTTTCGATCGACACAGGAAATCAATCATATCATATGATGTCTTCCGGGCGGTCTATAAAATAAACTACTAAACCTAACCTAGACTCCTAAGTAATAAATGGAAAACCTATGAACTAAACCGCACTAACAAACAAGTGGACATATCCAGTGTAGCACAGCTTAACGGTAAACCGAGTTATCGAACCCTAGAGAAACTACGAATAACAAAACTAGACTCTGACTCAGACTAAATATTTGAATGATTGGGGGGTTTACTACACTACTGAATTAACTAATAAATGCAGAAAACTAAGATTGACTCAACTATCAAGAGAAAGGACCAAGGTGGATATCAGGAATATGAGGAACACTACCTAGGTCGGAATCCTACTTGCAAAGCACAACTTCTACCGGTTCTGGAACTATGATGGATCTAGGTCTCTAAAGATGACAACTAAAGACTACCTAGTGGATCCCTAATCACTCTCAGGGTGTCACCAACTAAGGAACCGAAATGTGTAAAAACTCACCTGATGATTGGATCACCTATCGGGTATTTCCAACTATGACAATGTACCCGAATAGACAGATCACCTCTCACTCTCACTATCCACAATACACTCACAGAATGCACGTGGTAATCCTAACATAACATTTATGATTCAGACTAGCAACAATCACTAGACACCTAAACCAACTTCCTCTAAGACAGTTGACACTCGGATTCTTATTGACGAAGACTAACCGACTACTTCTCACATCTCGGGTATTGAACTACGACACACACTCAATTCTAATCAGCAATCAATCACAACTCCTATGGTTACTACGTCTAGCAAACCACCAAAATCACAAACCCTAAGATCTATGACCTAGATATGCTAATCAAACTGGAAGACAACCACAATTAACACAAGGAATTGATATCTATCACACAATCAGATTCAAACATGCTTATACATCATAATTATCAAACTAGAATCGTTACACAATCAGTAAACCATCAATTAAAATCCAAAACCGAATAAAAATCAAGACTTTAGCAAAGTATTCATCATAAGACCGTATTAATGTTCTAGCCAAGAATCATACTAAAAACATTCAAACAGAAGTAAAAAGCACAAACCATGGTTTAAACCATCAAATCAAAGATAAAGATGCAAACTTTCAAATCGAAAACGCTTAAACAATGAACCCGGATCTCAAAGCCTTCACCTTTTCACTTCAATCGACTTCCTATGCTCCAGAATCGCCCTAGAATGTCCTTTTGACGGCTGGAATACGAACTCTTTTGATTATGGCATTACAATTCTATTAAAATCAAAATTATGTTTTTTTCTCGGAACTTGACTCCCTCGCGTACCGCGAGATAATTAGGAAAGCCCCTTGCTTACCGTGAGGGCCAAAACAATCGGGGCAACTATGGATTCCCTCGCGTACCACGAGGGATTTTGATATGGGCTTCGCGTACCGCGATGGGAAGGAATTTCAGATTTTTCTCCTTTATTTCTTGGACTTTATTCTCGTGCTCGGTTTCTTCCGATTTTCACTTATAATCATCACGAGCACCTGAGAACATAACAAGGACTCATTTGTATACAAAAACGACTCGAAAACTAATTAAAACGACTCGAAAAATGGTGGAAATACATGTGTGATTTGCAACACATCAAACATCCCCACACATAACCTTTTTTCATCCTCGAAGAAATCTGCAATGGACTCATAACTGAGATCTAACTTCAATAATCAATTACAAATTAGCTCAAATATACTCACGCGTTAAAAAGCAATAATCAGTATTTCAGTCCGATTAAACCCAAGCACCAACTATCTTGCCCCCGTGATGTGTTCTAATTCCATTTGATACAACAATCAATCAATCTATGTGACTCACACTTAGAAGCTATAGCTCTACCTAATCCCGTTTCAAGGTCAAGTTTAGACGCGGGTTAAACCATGAAGATTTGCCCACCACGTTAAACTAAGATTTACAGATTTGTAGAAATCAATGGATTATGGAAAGAATGGAATGAGTAGTATTAATTTTATATGAATCAACCTCACCTAGGGGTGCGTCTCCCAAGTCACCATCCCGAGAGGTAGCCCGTAGGATACAGTCTATTAATTAGGCACATAAGAATTAACCCATAGGCGTATCCACAGAGTCACCATCCCCATGGGAAACACGTAGGTCAAGACTTAAGCTTTCAGTTTATTAATTATACTCATTTTTAGATGGAATTATGGATGCAGGCGCCACCAAACTCGGATTTATTCTCATAAAAAGATAATGGCGTGCCAAGAATAGTTTTCAAAAACCTCTAAATATTAGCTTAACGTGATACCTATCACCCTATGTTGACAGTTTCAGTATTACCATTACCCTAAGATGAGTACCCACAAGATATCATGATTTTATTACGTGATTAATCCTAAGTAACACTCACAGTCTATTTAAGCTATTCAAGTTGGCTGGGTCTACCAAAACATCATTAATTAGACGCATTTTCTATTATTTATTCATTTAAACTCCACAAGTAGTTCCGGTTGTACTATCATTTTTCATTTATTATGCAAAAACTTTTACTTTCAAATGACATTTTTTTAAATTTTAATTTTTTTTTGGATTTTTGGATTTTTATAAAAGACACAAACTTGGCAAACTAAGCACTTACATCTCCACACTTGAAAGACACATTGTCCACAATGTGAAGCAAGACACAACGAAAATAAAAATACAAAAATAAAAACATGAAGCGACTTAGATTGTAATGATATGCATTCAAGTGAATTTGCAGCTTCGTTCTTCCTCGTGTGCACCGTATATCATTTCGGTCGCGGTTGCACACACTGCTGGGTTGCCTTTACACAGTGATAGAAGCATTCGTCCCGCCGGAATGGAGATTGAGTACGGACATGATGAATGATACCTGCAAAATAACCTCACACAACCCGCAGCATTAAACTGACACAAATAAAAGTTAAAACTCACTGACTTAAACTGACTCATTAAGACTCTAGGTAGATATGCAAGGACACATACCCGATGTGTGGCAAACACATAGACATGAAGGCCACGGCAAGATGGATCATCGATTACGAACGGGTCCCTAGTTTCCCATGATCGGTGGTTGGTGAATGAAATGATATGATATGATATGATGGATGGAGATGATGGATGAGGTGATAGAGGTTGTGGAATGTGGTGTGATGGTGTAATGGTAGGAGTGGGTGGTGAATGGTGAACGGTATGGACAACCATGGGAAGACAAGGGGATTAGGGCAAAACTAGAGGGCCTCGCGTACCACGAAAACCTGGCCGCCATTCCTCGCGTACCGCGAGGGAATGATGCTTAGGCCGACCCGACTGTTTTGTCTCTCGCGTACCGCGAGAGACTTGTACATGCCTCGCATACCGCGAGAGACCCCTGGTTACAGAAAGTTAAGAAATTTTTTATGTTTTATACTTGGAATATTTTTGGCTTCTTAAAGTTCTTGTTCACCCAATTTTTTTCAAAACTCATTCCGATCATAAAAACAACTGTAAGCATACCTAGAACTTTGTTCCTGATGATTTCCCTCACCGAATCAAGTGCGAATCCCTGCAAGACACGACATATAGAAAACACAATACTGAAAAACACAACAAGTGACACTGACACGGACCACTGAATGCATACTAACTCTACATCCCGGGCACTTGCCCGAGAATCAAACAAACTTATCAGGAGGCTTCTCCTTGATCCTAACCGGAACCGCTTTCATCATACGCGGCCTCCCGGTTCTCCATAACTTCAACAAACGCCTACTCCTCTCAAACATTGGACTCGTATGACATTTTGCACACAGATCCTTCCACCACAGCTTAAATCTACCCGGTCCGAACATAATATGACACATACAACCTAGCAAGTTATCACCCTTAAACATCCCCACACTTGTCACACTCCCTAAGTCAAATAGATCTACTATAGAACGGGTTCTCTTACGGGGTGGCCTAGACCTAGGGGCACTAGAGCTAGGGGTCAGATCAACAACTCTATCTTCAGAGCAAAGAATAGGTAGAGGTTCAGGAATTGGATTTTCTATGGGAATGACCTCTAAACCTCCACCTGGATCTCCGGGATCCTCAGCACTCTCTTCTAACATATCCAGACTTGGAGGTTTGCCTATGATCTCATCAAATTCTGCCATCATCTCCAGCAGATCATCAGGTACCTCATCGCCGTATTCGTCCGGCTCATCCAACAACTTCTCCAACTCTGCCGGCCAATCAAATGGTTCTTCTAAATTAGGGGCGGGTTCATCTACTCCTAACAGTGGATCAGAGTCCTGATGATAGTCCATGAAGGAATCAAGCATGCACATGGAGTGGCTATGCTCGCCAACATCCTCCATAGACGGTGTAGCATAAAATATTAACAACTCATCCCCCACATGAAGTGTGAGTTTTCCATCAAAGACATCAATTGCTGCCTTGTCGGTGCGCAAGAATGGGCGCCCTAAGATGAGTGGGACTCCGTCATCCACCTCCATGTCTAGAATGACAAAATCCATGGGGAAGATAAATTTGCCTACTTTCACTAACAGATTCTCCACAATTCCCCGTGGATACTTGACTGAGCGGTCAGCCAAGGAAATGCTCATGCGCGTGGATACTATCTCCTCGTCTACCTGCTCCTCGGCCATCTTGGCATCGATCTCAATGAACCGAGCCCTCCAGTCAATTTGTTTGATCTCTTCATGTGACGGAATGTTATACTTACTATAGTGAGAGTCATCCTCTACAACCTCTTTCTCCTCCACACTCCTAACCGACACGGCCATCACTAAAACGTTGGAGCCTGAAGATTGACCTCCCTGTCGATCCTTCAGACTCTTAGCGATGTCCTCAACCATGCGTTGCAGATCATGGAATGCCGATTGCTAATTCTTCAGTAAAGTGTCGTGGTCATCCAATCTCTGCCTAGCATCCCTATCCTTTTGGACTAGGTGTGGGCAAGCAGCGGTGTCTGAGTCTCAAGCATCTCTTTGATCGAAGTCGTGTCGATACTGCTCCTCGTTCTCGGTCCTGTCTCTCCTCCTCCATTCTGCTGATACTGCTGACGACCATTAAACCCAGTGGGTTATTTCCAGATCTCCATCCCGAGCCAAATGAATTGTAGTTGTTGTACCCTCGGTTCTGGTGTTGGTTGCCAGCATAACTCACCTGCTCTTGATTATTCACTGGGCAATCACGGGTGTCGTGGCCTCCCTTGCACACTTGACACCGCTGAGCACTGAGCTTCAACTCCTTAATTTCATTAGCCATAGAGGCGAGGGCAACATCCACGCTAGAATCAGGAGTGACCTGATGCACACATCTAGGAGGTGTGGTGGATGATCCAGCACTAGGAATAGAAGTCCTAGAAGATGGGTACTGCTGTTCGGCTTGAGCGAAGCTCTCGAACATCTCCTCGCACTCAGTAGGCTCAAACTTTTCCATGATATGGCTTCCCGTAGCTGTATTGAACATTTGCTGCTTCTCGAAGGTGAGACCATTATAAAACTTCTCCACTATCGTCCAGTCAGAAAGACCGTGCTGGGGACACCGGCTCAACAGCACGTTGAACCGCTTCCATGCCATGTGATAGGGCTCGTCAGGATCCATCCGGAAGGAATGGATTTGATCTCTTAGGCGAGCGGCCCTAGAAGGTGGTGTAACACCCATAATTTTTTAAACACAATTTTTTTACATTTTACGGAATTTAGGCCCAGATTTTTCCAAAAAATCTTTACATTTATCAAGATGTCCGATTTCAAATATGTTAATTACTTTTCCAACTCATTTAACACGTGCGTATAGCATCATTCTTTAGAAAAATTCGACATGACCACTTCGCATAGCGGCCAATCCTTACGAAAAGACAAAACCTGTTTAATATCCAACAATTCACCAAATCTACACATGACTCCAAAATACATGTGACTGAAGACCTTTTAACTAAGGCAACACCGGAACTATAACCCATAACAGAAACAACATCTACAAAAGACTTGACCCAATAAAAATAAATCTCATAATTGATGGATATCAAAATTACGCATCTCCGCATCATTGACCCGTTCCTCAAACTTAATAACACCAACACTGCCCGTATGCGTTGATGGAGTCACTTCCTCCATTTTCTACCATCGGTTCAGGGCCACTTCACTGTCTCGCATGACTTGATCAATATGATCTTTAGTCTCATTTGCATCACCTACACGTTATCACCATAATAGATTAGTCATTGCTAAGTGAGGACTCGTTAACACATATTTATAGTAAACAAGAGAGATATTAAAGCTCATGCGGAATGATAACCCATTCCCGGACCACAACTATGCGAACTCCAAGCACCTGCAAAACTTACAATTGTTCCAACTTTTTAACCAACAGCTTTTGACCCATTTTCGTTTATTAGCCCTGCTACATTGAAGTTTATAAACACTTCAAAGAAAACCATTGTTAGATCCACTCACAACACATTATCAAGATAATAATACATCTCAACTTCATGTTGAAGTACACCTCGTCACACTCGTTTGCTAACTAAGCAATATCACTGAACACGTTTAATACTAAACTAACAATGTATTTAACGCACACATATCACCCAATTGAGTGCATAAGGTATTAAACGGGTTACACTCTATATCCTCTCAACAAAAGATGCACAACAATATTCATGATTAGTATTGAAATGTAAAAAAAAACATACATATGGACTTAGTCGCATAAAACAATTCCATATAGAGCTAATATTAAAATTCATCATGCCCGGCGCAAAAATATTAAAATTCATTCATGAACAACTAATCGTAATATCTTTTATTCTCAAAATCATCATCACCTTTAACTCATAATCTCATTAAGTTCATTCGGAATGCTAAATAACACATAAACACTTTCAAATATAAAACTCAATACTATTCTTCACATAATAGCTAGATCGTCACATTATGGAACACATATCTTAACAAGTCTTGAATTCCACTCAACATATCATCTTTCATGTTACTTATCATTTTGGAAAATTTCTCAATTGCTCGTGTCACACAATTCAACTAATACATCAATAAGGTACAAATACATACATATTAAATTCTTCACAAATTTACTAATCTTTCCAATAAATGATATCATGAATAAATAAGGGATCAACAACTTGTCTTGTATATAGAGTCACACACCTTCGCCCGTAGGATTGATTGTATCATGAATTCTTCCATCAACCCGTTGAATTTCCTGAAGTCAACTCAAAGCATGCCAATTGTCAATTCATGACATTAATATCTACTTTAACAACATAGGATCATTTTTTTTTCCATTGAATCAACATATCATCTTGGCTATAAGCATACAACATACCTAGTTTCAAACTAACAAGATAACCATCTAATTTGTGGCTTCTACTCATGCTCACACCATTTATCCAAATGACCAGTTTGTACAAAACTAGCATAATATCATATTTGGAACAACGTAAACACTTCGAACACACTTCAATAGTTACAATATACCATTAGAAATCCATATTCCAAGTTTAACCCAAAGGTGTACGACCATTCATCATTAGTTAATATTTTATAAAGCTTATTTTTGTGCAGCTCTTTTCTACGCAGCTGCTGTAAACGGTTGGTTTGAGTCACTTAACGACCTTGTTTTCCTTAGTTCTAAAATTCTGGAGAAACTAGACTCAACAAAGTTTTAAACCTATAAAGAATCACCTTAATCGGGTCAACGATTGATTTTATATGATTTTAGAAAACCAGGACAGAAGTAAAAATAATCCCAATCTGCTTGTTGCACAATCTGAGTAGTCGTTTTAACCCGCTGTTTTGACCCACTTTAATTCCAAATTTACATCTGATGTTCAAAGATGAAGCAAAGTATATCCAAAGGGCTTTTCAAACATATATCTTACACCTTAAACGGAGGTACCGTTGATTTTATGCAAATATTTGAAAACAGGTTAGCAACTATAATTTTTATTTTCCATCAGCTTTATTAACTTACATTTATTAAGATCAAAACTTCATTTCACATTCAATGATCACAACTATGACTGGAGCAACCCCTTCTAATTATGTTACGAATATTGGAGCAATTTAACCTACTAAACATAATTATACAGTTTACTAAACCAACATATATATGGTGTTCTTTTGGTTGGGGCATTTCAACAAACAACTTATGGGCATACATCTTTAGTCATAAAATCTTATTCATAGAGGATTTCTAATCATCGATTATATAAGTTAGTAAGGTATTAAGTAATACAATTCAACAGTTAGCAATTAACCTTCGATTTTATAATCATCTACTCACATAATTCCATCATTTATACAAGAAATTCATATAAAGCCATACCCTTAACTATAGAATCGACTCTAGTCCAACACCCCTGTAAATTCATAATTCATGGATATATGGATAATCTAACCATGAAATCAACAAGAGAAATCATAATTAATATCTTTTCCAACAAAAAATTTCAGTTTATAGCCTCTAATCATAACAACATCATTCAATCTATCGATTAGGTTTAGAGCAACATACCTCGGTTGTCTTTCGCTCAGGAATCTTTGTTAATCATAAATATCTCTTTAATTTGAACATGCAATCGTTCTTGGAAAGATTGAAGCTTTGATTTCCTTGCTTTTTTTCTTTTGGCTTCGTCTCACACACATCAGACCGTGTCTGCATCGGACTAAATATTTGATCGATGGGGTTCAGGGGGTGTTTGGGATTACTTTTCAAACAACTTATTAACTTATTACCTTTTTTTAAAAGGTAATAAGTTAAAAGTTTGTTTGGATAATTGATGAAAAAGTTAGTTTTATAAGGGATGAAAAGTTGTTTTTGAAAAATAAAAAATTGTTACTTTTACAAGAAGTCAAAAGTAGAAAATAATAAGTAATCCCAAACACCCCCTACTAGATTAACTAATAAATGTAGTAAACTAAGATGTGACTCAACTATCAAGAGAAAGGATAAAGGTGGATATTAGGAATAGGAGGAACACTACCTACGTCAGAATCCTACTTTCAAATCACAACTTCTACCGTTTCTAAAACTATGATAGATCTAGGTCTCTAAAGATGACAACTAAAGACTACCTAGTGGATCCCTAATCACTCTCAGGGTGTTACCAACTACGGAACCTAAAGGTGTAAAAACTCACCAGGTGATTGGATCATCTCTCGGGTATTTTCAACTATGACAATGTACCGGAATAGACAGATCACCTATCAGTCTCACTATCCACAATACACTCAAATAATGCACGGGGTAATCCTAAGATAACAACTATGATTCAGACTAGCAACAATCACTAGACACCTGAACCAACTTCCTCTAAGACAGTTGACACTCAGATTCCTAATAACGAAGACTAACCGACTACTTCTCACCTCTCGGGTATTGAACTAGGACACACACTCAATTCTTATCAGCAATCAATCACAACTCCTATGATTACTACGTCTAGCAAACCACCGAAATCACAAACCCTAAGATCTATGACCTAGATACGCTAATCAAACTGGCAGACAACCACAATTAACGTAAGGAATTGATATCTATCACACAATCAGATTCAAACATGCTTATACATCATAATTATCAAACTAGAATCATTACATAATCATTAAACCATCAATTAAAATCCAAAACCGAATAAAAATCAAGACTTTAGCAAAGTATTCATCATAAGAGCTAGGCAGTATTAATGTTCTAGCCAAGAATCGTACTAAAAACATTCAAACATAAGTAAAAAAGCACAAACCATGGTTTAAACAATCAAATCAAAGATAAAGATGCAAACTTGCCTTCACCTTTTCACTTCAATCGACTTCCTATGATCCAGAATCGCCCTAGAATGTCCTTTTGACGGCTGGAATACGAACTCTTTTGATTATGGCATTACAATTCTATTAAAATCAAAATTATGTTTTTTTCTCGGAACTTGACTCCCTCGCGTACCGCGAGATAATTAGGAAAGCCCCTTGCGTACCGTGAGGGCCAAAACAATCGAGGCAACTTCTGGATTCCCTCGCGTACCGCGAGGGATTTTGATATGGTCTTCGCATACCGCGAAGGGAAGGAATTTCAGATTTTTCTCCTTTATTTCATGGACTTTATTCTCATGCTCGGTTTCTTCCGGTTTTCACTTATAATCATCACGAGCACCTGAGAACATAACAAGGACTCAATTGTATACAAAAACGACTCAAAACGACTAGAAAATTAATTAAAACAACTCGAAACATAATGGAAATACATGTGTGCTTTGCAACACATCATCATCAAACCCTTCATATTTCTTTCCCTTGACAAGATATGCCGTTAGATTGTGGTAAGTTGAGAACTTGTCATTTGGGCTGTGGATGTCAACGTTTGCCATTTTGGTTAGGTTTGGAGGGAAGAAGGAAACTTTTGAAAGTTGGTTAAGTATGGGAAAGCTTTGAATGCTCGAGAGAAAAGATGAAAGATAGGTTAGAATTGAATGTGAAGAAATGAAGGAGGGAATTTAATTTTGTTATAACGGCAAGAGTGGGAAAAAGAAAGTTTACTTGTACTGTACAACCCATTTTACCTTTCACTGTTTTACAGCTGTAATACACTGTAGCAATCATGGTAAAGACTGACAATAATTTTTACAGCAGGTAAAAGTTGATTTAGACTCATTTTAACCAATCAGCAGCAAACTTGGTTGCTGTGGATGGTTTAGCCTATCAGCAGCAGACTTGGTTGCTGCTGATGGTTAAACCTATCAGCAACAAACTTGGTTGCTGTTGATGGATGTAATGGTCCGCAACAAACTTGTTCCTTTTGATAACTTAAGGCAGTTAGTGGCAAACACTTTGTTGCTGATGACTAGACATTTCAGCGGCAAAAATGTTTGCTGCTAATTGTTAAACCTGTCAGCAGCAAAAATTGTTTGCTGCTGATTATTAACACTTTATTTACAACAAAAGAAAGACAAACACATTTTTGTTCAAAAAATTTTATAGACAAATTTTAATCAAAGTTTATCATACCAATGGATTCAACTAAATATCTAAATCTAGCTTCATCAAAGGCTTTTGTGAATAAGTCAGCATATTGCTCACTAGTATGAACTTTGGTTAAAATAATTCTCTTTTTCTCAGCTTGATCCCTTATGAAATGATACATGATGTCAATGTGCTTTGTCTTGGAGTGCTGCACAGGAATATTTGTAATTGATATGGCACTCTTGTTGTCAATGTGAATGGGGGTTGCCATGAAAGTCATCCCATAATCCAGCATTTGATTTTGTATTCAGATGACTTGTGCACATCAACTTGAAGCTGCAATGTATTCTGCTTCTGCTATAGATGTTGATACACAAGTTGCTTCTTACATTCGGATAAAATCAGTCTTCCTCCTAGAAACTGACATTCTCCTGATGTGGACTTTTTTTCCAAGTTGCATCCTCCATAATCACTGTCAGTGTATGCATACAAGTTGAATTTGTCATTTTTAGAATACCATAGCCCAAGTCTTGGAGCTCCCTTTAAGTATCTAAAAATTCTCTTGACAGCTTGAAGATGTGTATTCTTTGGAGCTGCTTGAAATCTTGCACACAGGCATACTGCAAACATGATATCTAGCCTTGAGGCAGTTAGATACATGAGTGATCCTATCATTGCACGGTACTGATGTTGATCAGTGCATTGACCATCTTTCTCTGGGGTCAGTTGATGGTGCACTTACATAAGAGTTCTTGCAGCAGAGCAGTCAGCCAACTTGAATCTTTCCAAAATGATTTTGAGATATTTGGATTGACTAATGAAGATTCCATTTGGAACTTGTTTGACTTGGAGACCCAAGAAGAAATTTAGTTCACCCATTGAACTCGTTTCAAACTTTGAGTGCATCAGGATCTCAAAGTCATTGCATAACTTCTTCCTTGTTGATCCAAAGATGATGTCATCAACATAGATTTGTACCAGCATGATTTCTCCCCATTCATCTTTGATAAACAAGGTCTGATCAATGACACCTCTTCTAAAGTTATTGCTGAGTAGATATCCTGACAAGGTTTCTTATCAGGCAGATGGAGCTTGATGTAGGCCATAGAGAGCTTTGTCTTATTTGAACACTTTGTTAGGATGTGCAAGATCTACAATGCCTGGAGGCTGTCTGACATAGACTTACTCACCAATCTTCCCATATAGAAAAGCACTCTTGACATCCATTTGATAGACTGTAAAGCTCTTGGATGCAGCATATGCTAAGAAGATTCGGATGGCCTCCAGTCTAGCAACAGGAGCAAAGACTTCGTCATAATCAATTCCCTCTTCCCGAGTGTAGCCTTGAGCTACAAGTCTGGCTTTGTTCTTGACTACAATCCCTCTCTCATCTTGCTTGTTCCTGAGTACCCATCTTGTGCCAATAGCAATTTGACCAGGTGGAAGATCATCCAGGGTCCACACTTCTTGTCTCTTGAATTGCAGCAACTTTTCCTGCATGGCTTCAATCCAATTGCTATGTTGCAAAGCTTCATCTATCTTCTTTGGTTCTACTTGAGATAGAAAGCAAGAATACACACATATATTGGCTTCATGAGATTTGCTTCTTGTTTGAACTCATTGCTGAACTTGGCCAATTATATTTTCCAATGGATGGTCTTTGTTGATTCTTTGTACTGGAAAAACATCCATCTATATTCCTTGCTCAAGATTACTTTGATTCTGATCAGGAATATTTTCAGTCATTGTAGAAAAGTCTTCAACATCAGCAGCAGCATCAATAGCAGATGCCTCTACACCAACTGTATTTTCTTCATCAGCAGCAGATGCTTCTACCCCAACTGCAGAGTTATCATTTTCATGTTCAGAGAGACTGTTGCTGGTGACATTGGAGAGACTTGTTCTGGCTTCACTGCCTTCAATAGCTTCCATAACAGATGTAGGATCAATAGATAGTCTTTTGATTCTTATAGAGTGACTATTAAATTCCAATCTGTAGTCATTAGATGATGTGGAAGCTAGTTCTTTGGAAGAGATAGACTCCATATTTGAGAAGATGAGAGGCTCAAATACTTAGGAGAAAGTGTCTATGTCAAAGAGCCAGTCTGTTCCTTTACCCTTTTCACATGGAATGTCTTCCCTGCATTCCACATTTACTGATTCTTCAACTATTCTAGTTCTGGAGTTGAATACTCTGTAGGCCTTGGATTGAGAGGAATAGCCCACAAAGGGTTTCAGGCATTCCAATGTAGGGAACTCTTTTGAACCACAGTTCATAAGATGTTTTGTTGAGAGGCTTGACAATGAAAACTTTATTTTGCACATAACAGGCTGTGATAACTACTTTTGCCTAGAATGTGAGAGGCAGTTTTGAGTCAGCCAGCTTTGATCTTGCAGACTTAATCAGAGTTCTGTTTCTCCTTTCAGCAACCCAATTTTGTTGAGGAGTTCTTGGAGCACTATATTGTCTTTCTATGCCTTTGCTCTCACAGAAACAATTCAAGGTTTGGTTCTTAAACTCTGTACCTTGTTCACACCTTATGATTTTGACTTTCTGATTGCTTTTATTCTCAGTCCTAAGGATGTAGGGTTTAAGAATCTCAGCAGTTTTATCTTTTGTTCTCAAGAAGTATACCCATGAGAATCTAGTGTAATCATTAATTATCACCAGACAATAGTACTTTTTCCCCATTGATATGAAATTTGTAGGACCAAAAAGATCCATATGCAGCAACTGTAGTGGAGTGTCATTTGAATTCAATGTCTTGGGCTTGTGAGAACTCTTGTGTTGCTTCCCCTCTAAGCATGCTATGCAGTGATCTTCAAGTTGGAATTCTTTATCAGGAAGACCTCTGACAAGATTTTCTTTCAACAACTTGTTGATAGTTTTTACATTAACATGGCTTAATCTCCTGTGCCAAAGAGCAGATTCATCACCTGATTCATTAGACAGAAAACAAGATACACTACCAGATGGAGTGACCTCATTCATGTAAAGCACATATAGGTTATCTTTTCTTTGAGCAGTCAATAGGATCTTCTCTGGAGGAGGTTTACTTAGTCTAGGGGAGAGCATAAAAAATTATTTGTCTGTGAAAAGCATCTAATTCTTCTGATCACATATTTAAGACACACTCATGAGATTGAATTCCAATTCTTTGACAAAGTTTACTTTTTCAATGCTCATTCTTTCATTGGACACTGTTCTTTGTCCAGTTATAGATCCTCCCTTTGAATCACTCCCTAAGGCAACATATCCTCTATAGAATTGTCTGAAGTTGGAGAGGATAGAACTGTTGCCAGTCATGTGCCTAGAACAACCACTTTCTATAATCCAGGTGTTATCCTTGTAACCTGGTTGTCCCAACACATGAGAGAGATCTAGTTAGAGGGAGGGAGCCAAGAGATTGCAGACTTGGGTGATTGTGTCTTTGGACCAATATCATCAGTATGCATGCATTCAATGGACCCAATGATGATGCTTTGAGCGAATGAAGGTGTGGACTTGGATTTCTATTGTTGAATTGGTTTTCCATATCTTGTTGCTTTATCAGCAACATATGTGGTTTTGGCTACTGATGACTTTGTCTGATCAGCAACAAACTGGATTGCTGAAGGCTTTGGCTGATCCGCAACAAACTTGATTGCTGCTGATGGCTTTAACTAGTCAACTACAGATTTGGTTGCTGTTGATGGCTTGGATTTTGGATTCTTTTTCTTCAGCTTCAACTGATCAGCAGTATTTTTGCTGGTTGTTGATTGTTCAACAGATACTTGCTTCTCCTGCTTTACCTTCCTATTGAAAGTGGGTTTTTCCATTGGAGTTCTTCTATAGATGTGCCTGGAACAACCACTGTCTATAATCATGGGTTTTGATTGATGTGGAAGCTGATTGAGAGATCTGGTTAAAAAGATTGAACTTACAATTTGTAGCAAAGTGGTCTGATTCATGATGTGTTGCAAAACACATGCATTTATTCGTGTATAATTGTGTATAATTGTCCAATTTTGTATTAGTTTTGTGTGGTTTTAAGTTCATACTGAGTTTGGGTTAGAATTGCAGGGTACAGTGTGCTAAGGAAGCGGAAAACCGAGTAAAAATGTAGAAGTATCGAGCACACGGAAGTTGGAGCCAAAAAGAATAAATAATATTAATTTTCTGTTAAGGTAGGTCTCTCGCGGTACGCGAGAGACAGGAGAGAAGTACCTCGCGGTACGCGAGGGGATCCAGAAAGCAACCCGACTAAATTGTCCCTCGCGGTACGCGAGGGAGTGACCCAATGCCTCTCGCGGTACGCGAGAGGTCCGTTAAACCGAGAATTTAGGAATTTTAGGGTTTTTAAAGATTTGGTCGGCCATTCTTGATCATTATCGACTTGTAGACGAAAAAGCTTGGAACTTTGGGCGATTTTGGCATTCAAGATTGGATTTTGCTTGGAGATCGAAGGTGTGGAAGCGATATCGGTTAGATTAATCATTAGATCACGCTTAATCATTCGGTTACGTTTGATATTTGCTATTTGAACTATGTTTTCTCTGATTAAACTTGTTTCTTTTGTCTTTATGATGTTTCTTGGCTAAAACCATTAGAACTACCTAGGTTTTCGATGATTGGATGATAAAGTTTGGATTTTTATTGATTTTGGGATTTTGATTATGAATTTATGTTAATGTCCAGATCTGAGTTTGATTGTTTGATGATTATGCATGCTTATGAATGGTTGTTTGTGGTTTGATTTATCCATACATGCTAAAGTGAATGTCTTTCATGATTTAGTGTGTAGTAGATCGTCTACTTTGTGTTTTCGATTAGTTTATGGTTGTCTAGACGTAGTCACCATGGGATACTCATATTATAATCAATTAATAATAAGTGTTCTTCTTATCTAAAAACCTAAAAAGTGATAGGTAATCGATTAGTCGTCAGTAGTAGGGTTTCTGAGTGTGAACTTTCCGAGAGGTTGTTTCCTTAGAATTCTGGTGTTGTTGCTATATCGTGTCAAGCATATTGAATTCAGGTTGCTCCTTGCATCTCTGATGTATTGAGATTGCATAACCGAGAGGTGAGCTTATCTATCGAGTCTTTAGCATAAGTGGTGATACCGAAAGGTGAATCCATTGACTGGTAAGTTTAGTATCCATGAGTTGTCTTCTGGCCACATCCTGAGACCGAGAGTGATCGGGAATCCATTAGGTATCTTATAGGAGATTCATCTTTAGAACCCCAGTTTGTGTCATATCCCATAATCAGTAGAGATCATTCTTAATATCCATGATTCATAGCCTAGGTGGTCCTTTGTCTAGTTGCTGATTTCACTCTAAGTCTTTGCTATTTCAGTCTTTTGTCTTCTTTAGTATTCATTGTCTAGTTTAATCTTAGTTCGTAGATTTCCCCCCAAAACCAAACCAAATAGTAAGTCCTAGTTAGAGTCTAATTTGTGTTAGAGTCAGTGTCTCGTGGGTTCGATATCCGGACTTCTTTTAGCTGTGTTACAATTGATAGGTACACTTGCCTGTCTTTGTGGTCTAGTTTAGTAGAGTTGTCTAGAGTTTAACTAGAGTGTCTAGGTTAATGTGTGTTTAATTTTATAGGCCGTTTGACTGACATCAAGTTTTTGGCGCCGTTGCCGGGGACACTTGCAAATAGCATAATTAGCTTTGATTAGTTCTTGTTTGGTCATTTGTTTTTATTTTTCCTTTCTAGTTTATTTCCTTAATTTGTTTTTTTTTTGTTTTGTGTCCTTATTTGGTATTTGTGTGCGTCTTAGTTTGAGTCTGTTCTTTGTTCTTAGTTCTTCTATTTCCTTTTTGTTTTCTGTTCCAGTTTATGCAACATACTCGCTCGCAAGGATCACCTGACTTTGAAGCCTATTCAGAGCCTGAGCGAGAGCTTCGGGAGCGCAGCCGGAAGTTTCGCGGTCATTTGAGCGAGCTACTTGACAAAAAGGTACACATTCCGATTCTCATTGCTGACATGGGTGATGCTAATCCACCTGCTAGACGTACCGTCCACCAGAGGGCGAGTGATGGTTTCTCGGGTACTAGGTCCTCTATTACCCGACCTGCTATGGCCAACACTAATACTTGGCAGATTCCATCCCATGTGATGAACACTATCAGTAACTCTACTCAGTTCCACGGACTCGAGGACGAGGATGCGCCAGGACATCTGTCCCGCTTTGCGCGTATTTGCGATACCTTTCGCATTATTGGTGCTACTGATGACGCCATCCTGTTGCGTCTTTTCCCGTTCACCCTGTCTGGTCGCTCTGCCACTTGGTTGGATACCCTGCCCCAGGATTCCATTACCACTTGGGAAGATCTGAAGGCCAAATTCTTGAAAAAGTATTATCCCCCATCAAAGGCCGCCCGTCTGAGGGATCAGATCCACTCTTTCCGCATGGACCCCGATGAGCCTTACCACATGGCTTGGGAGCGGTTCAATACTCTGCTGAGCAAGTGCCCTCAACATGGCCTCTCTGATTGGGCATTGGTTGAAAAGTTCTATAATGGTCTCACATTTGAGAAACAACAAATGTTCAATACTGCTGCAGGGGGCCACATCATGGAGAAGAAGGAGCCGGAAGAGTGTGAAGAGATGTTTGAGAGCTTTGCTCAAGCTGAGCAACAGCAGCCTTCTACTAGGAATTCCACTCCTAGTGCTAGGACACCTACTTCTGCCACTAGAGGTGTTCATCAGGTCACCACTGAGACTAGCATGGCTGCTGCACTTGCAGCTATGGCAAAGGAGATCAAGGAGCTGAAGATGAGCGCGATGAAGTGTGAGGTATGTAGAGGAGGCCATGATACTATAGACTGCCCTGTTACTCAACAGGAGCAGGTAGACTTTTTGGGGAACCAAAAGCCCCCTCTATTTAACTCTGGCTGGAGGAACTACCCTAATTCTAATTGGAGATCTGGCGGGAACCCACCTGGGTTTCAGAACCGCCAAAATCAGTATGGAGGAGGTGATAGAGAGCAGGGGCAGCAGTCTAGTAGTAGCCCAGGAGAGAAGAGGATAGAGGAGATGATAGCTAATCAGACCCAGCTGCTTGCTCAACTAGTGAAGACTGATCAGGAGACACAGAACAAGCTTAAGGAGCATGATACACTTTTGAGGAGTCATCAGTCTGCATTCCTGGATCTGCAACGCACGGTGGGAGACATCGCGCGCCAGCTTACTGATAGATCTGGAGGGTCATTTTCGGGTAGTACTGAGACTAACCCAAAAGCCACATTGAAGGCGGTTACCACGCGCAGTGGTAAAGGAGTAGAAAGTGAGCAGACACCGGCACTTGATAATGATGAGCCGGTAGATGAGGAGATAGAGATGGAGACTCCTGGAGGGGTGCACGAGAGGCGAGTCCCAGCAAGTACAGTGCCCGATAGTGAGTCTCCTGCTGTGAAGGAGAAGAGTGGGGAGAAGAAGAAGACCCCCAATGTTGATCTTACTCGTGTTCCATATCCTGCTCGCCTAATGCAGCAGAAATTTGCTAAGGATTATGGACACTTTCTGGAGTTGTTCAAACAGCTAAAAATTAATCTGCCTTTTGTTGAAGCCCTCCAGCATATGCCTAAATATGCTAAATTCTTGAAGGATCTTCTTTCCAATAAGAAGAAGCTGGAGGATCTTTCGACTGTCACTCTCAATGAGAGATGTTCTGCGGTGGTGCAGAATAAGCCACCGGAGAAACTAGCGGACCCGGGTGTCTTTACGATCCCGTGTTTGTTTGGTAGCTCAACTTTGCACCACGCGTTAGCCGATCTCGGCGCTAGCATCAATTTGATGCCCTACTCTCTCTTTGAGAAGTTAGGACTTGGAGATCCGGCCCCTACGCGCATGAGCATCTCTTTGGCCGATCGGTCGGTCAAATATCCAAGGGGAATAGTGGAGAATCTTTTGGTAAAAGTCGATAAATTTGTTTTCCCCGCGGATTTTGTCATTCTTGACATGGAGGTTGACGATAGAGTCCCGCTCATCTTGGGACGCCCCTTCTTGCGCACCGCCAAGGCATTGATCGATGTCTTCGACGGTAAGATTACACTTCGTGTAGGGGATGAGAATGTCACCTTTGATGTCATGAAATCCATGAAAAACTCAAGTGGTCAGGACGATTCCGTGTTCTTTCTAGACACCTTTATATCTCATATGGATCGATGCCTTGACTACGTGTGTGGGAATGATCTGCTTAACACACAACACCTGGGTGAGGAAGACCAGGAGGTTGAGACTGATGCTCTCCCCGAGCAAAGTCCGAGCCACCCGGCTATTATACCTCCCGAGTACCCAGAAGTCCTAGAGGTTTACACAAACCACGAGGAAGAGAAGAAGACCTCAGTCGAGGCTCCACCATCCCTTGAGCTCAAGGAGCTACCCTCCCACTTGGAGTATGCTTTCTTGGATGGTGAGGCCGGTCTACCCGTCGTGATTTCTGCTGCACTGACCGAGGAGGAGAAGGAGAGATTGATTGAGGTGTTAAAGGCGAATAAACAAGCTATTGCGTGGAAACTCACTGATATAAAGGGCATCAGCCCTACTTTCTGCACGCATAGGATACTGATGGAGGAGGAGCACAAGCCAGTTGTGCAACCTCAAAGGAGGCTTAACCCGAACATGTCGGATGTGGTGAAGAAGGAGGTCCTTAAACTCCTAGATGCGGGATTGATATATCCGATTTCGGACTCCACATGGGTTAGCCCAACTCAGGTCGTCCCGAAGAAGGGTGGGATGACAGTTGTGAAGAATGAGAGGAATGAGTTGATCCCTACGAGGACAGTCACCGGTTGGAGAGTGTGCATTGACTATAGGAGACTGAATGATGCCACTAGGAAGGACCACTTCCCCCTTCCTTTCATTGACCAGATGCTGGAGCGCCTGGCAGGGCAGCAGTTCTACTGCTTCCTTGACGGGTTCTCGGGTTATTTCCAGATCCCCATCGCACCGGAGGATCAGGAGAAAACCACATTTACATGCCCGTATGGTACCTTCGCATACCGACGTATGCCATTCGGGTTGTGTAATGCTCCAGCTACCTTCCAAAGGTGCATGGTGGCTATCTTTCAGGACATGATCGAGACTTCCATGGAGGTTTTCATGGACGATTTTTCTGTGTTCGGAAGTTCTTTCGATCAGTGTTTGCAAAACCTCGAGAAGATGATGAGGAGATGCATAGAGACGAAGTTGATGCTTAATTGGGAGAAGTGTCACTTCATGGTGACTGAGGGAATTGTGCTAGGGCACAAAGTTTCACGTGCCGGTATCGAAGTGGATAGAGCAAAAATTGATACGATCAGTAGTCTTCCACCACCGACCAGTGTGAAATCAGTTCGTAGTTTTCTAGGTCATGCGGGTTTCTATAGGCGTTTCATTAAAGACTTTTCAAAGATCACCCGACCAATGACTCGCCTTTTAGAGAAGGACGTCCCATTTGAGTTTGATGCGGACTGTTTGACGGCATTTGAGTTTTTGAAGGAGCAGTTAGTTTGTGCTCCTATCTTGATCTCCCCCGACTGGAGCTTACCCTTTGAGCTCATGTGTGATGCGAGTGACTATGCAGTCGGGGCTGTTTTAGGACAAAGAAGAGAGAAGCACTTCCACCCGATCTATTATGCTAGTAAAACTCTTAATGATGCTCAAGAGAACTACACGACTACCGAGAAGGAGTTGCTAGCTGTAGTGTTTGCTTTTGACAAGTTTCGTTCATACTTAGTGCTCTCTAAAACCATCGTCTATACTGATCATGCGGCATTGCGATACCTGTTCGCAAAGAAGGATGCCAAACCAAGATTGATTCGATGGATTCTCTTGCTTTCCGAGTTTGATATTGAGATCAAAGACAAGAAAGGAGCGGAGAATGTGGCGGCCGACCATTTGTCAAGGCTAGAGGACCCCGGTAGAGAAGAAATCCGGGAGGAGGCCATAGGGGACACATTTCCCCATGAGTCCTTGATGATGGTGAGTTCGAGACCGGTAGAGAACCCGGTATTTTATATGAGTGCTGAGGCGCAAGGTTTGCCATGGTTTTCTGACATAGCAAACTACTTAGCTGATGGTGTAGTGGTGAAGGGCATGACTTCACAACAAAGGCGTAAATTTTTTGCCGATGCCAACCACTACATTTGGGATGCCCCACATCTGTTTCGTGTGGGAGCAGATAGAGTTTTAAGGAGATGCGTGAGCAAGGAAGAAGGTGTAGAGATCCTTAAGCATTGTCACGAGGGCCTGACGGGAGGTCACAATGGACCCTCCTACACCGCCAAGAAGGTGTTTGATTCTGGTTTCTATTGGCCGACGGTGTTTAAGGATGCTCATGAGTTAGTGAAGCGGTGTGACCCGTGTCAACGCACCGGGAATATCTCATCCAGGAAGGAAATGCCCCAACACCCAATTCAAGTAGCTGAAGTGTTTGACATTTGGGGCATTGATTTCATGGGTCCATTCCCGATCTCAAGAGGGAACCGATACATTCTCGTGGCGATAGACTATGTATCTAAGTGGGTCGAGGCTCAAGCCCTACCTACGAACGATGCCCGAGTTGTGGTGGGATTTTTGAAGAAGTTGTTTAGTAGGTTTGGTACTCCTAGAGCCCTAATCAGTGATAGGGGCATGCATTTTTGCAACGCCCAGATGGAGAAGGCGTTGTCACGCTATGGGGTCACCCATCGGTTTTCAACTGCCTATCATCCACAAACTAGTGGGCAGGTCGAAAATGCAAATAGGGGAATCAAGAGGATATTGGAGAAAACAGTCGGGAAGAATAGGAAGGATTGGGCCGACAAGTTAGATGATGCGCTTTGGGCGTTCAGAACAGCTTTCAAAACACCTATAGGGACAACACCCTTTAGGATGATTTATGGCAAGGCGTGTCATCTACCGGTGGAGCTCGAGCACAAGGCGTATTGGGCCTTAAAGGCAGTCAATCTTGACATGCCACAAGCAGCACAACACCGGTTTCTCCAATTACACGAGTTGGAGGAGTTGCGTGACGATGCATACGCGCGTTCGTGGAGTTACAAAGAGCGAACAAAGGCGTTGCACGATCGTCGATTGAAGGGAGTGAAAGATTTCAAGTGTGGGGAGGAGGTGCTAGTATATAATTCCAGATTGAAACTATTCCCAGGAAAGCTTAAGTCTAGATGGACAGGGCCGTACACGGTAAAAGAAGTGTTTCCGTATGGTACGGTGGAGCTACATGATGGAGAAGGAAGTTCGTGGAAGGTGAACGGTCATAGATTGAAGCATTACATCGGAGGACCGATTGAGAATGTTGAGGGGGATGAGATCCTCTTCGACAAGACCGGATCATGAAGTGAAGAAGAGCAAGTCCTCGGGGAAGAGCCCGAGTGTAGAGTTTGTAGATTTTTGTGCTACATTTTATATCTCTAGTTTTTGTGCATTTTTTTTTTTTTTTTTTTTTTTTTTTTTTTTTTTTCGGTTTGTGTGTTTTTGTGTTTTCATGTGTTGCAGGGAATCGTGACAATAGAAAGGGGAGAAAGCCATCAAAAAAAAAACCAGTTCCAGGTAAGCATACTTAAAAAATTCTAAGTCTGGAACAAGTTTTGAAAAAAGTTGAAAAAATTCTTAAGAGGTGAAAATTTTTCTAAGTATAAAAACGGGCTTAACTTTCTGTTAAGGGAGGCTCCTCGCGGTACGCGAGGAAATTATTGGGTGTCCCCCGCGGTACGCTAGAGACAAATAAAGTTTGCAAAAATTTCTGTTCCTCGCAGTACGCGAGAAAATTTACCAACACTCTCGCGGTACGCGGAGAACTGAAGAGTCAACAACAGGTATTTTGTTCCCCGCGATACGCGAGGATAACCCTATGATAATCTCGCGGTACGCGGGGTAGTGAAAATTCAATCAACCGCCTACCCACCTCTCGCTGTACGCGAGACTTTATTTCAAATCCTCTCGCGGTACGCGAGAGAGGGGAAATTCCGAAAAAAAAAAAAAAAATAAGCGGGGTTTAAGACCCCCCTTGTCTGCCTCCGCCATTCCACCATCACCTCCCCCATCTTCAATCACCAGCCACCACCGCCCACATCACCAATCGCCGCCACTCACCACCGACCACCGTCTCCGCCACCCTCCGCCGCCGTCACTACTGTCGATTTGGGAGTCTCCGGGATTCTACCTGTCATCACCATAGTTTTCGGTCGTCATTGAGGTTAGATTCCTTGTTTCGTTATGAATTCGCATAGATTGTAGCATACATTGTAGTCGGGTCAAGTGTCGTTGCGTATTTGAGTCTATTTTAGTGTAATGTGAGTCGGTTAGATTGATGTATATATGGTTCGGGTGTCGTTGGGTTTGCAGGTTTCAATTTGTGTAAAAAAGTCAGTTATGTTGAATAATAAGTCACTTTGATATGCACAGGTTGTACAATGAGTCGTTTTATTGACGTTTGGGTTGTATGAGTTTCGTGTCGTAGTCATTTGAGTTACTTTTGGATTACAATTGAATTAGATAGAATGGTATACAAGTATCTCATGCTACTCATGTCAGTAATTGTTGTTTTGTACATATATAGGGAGACGTTGTTTTAGTTTGTATTCCGAGTCAATTGTACAGGTTCAGTAATTTGTAAACGGTGTCTTGGGATATGCCTATTGTTTTCTGTGCAGGTTTAGACCGCCTCGCCCGTACTCAATCTCCATTCGGGCGAGGTTGTCTGGTTTTTAATAAACAAATAGGGTATCCCGAATTTTTCAATTTTTTTTAATTTTATTTTATTTTTTAGTAGTTTTGCACAGTTTGTTGAACAAGTCGAACGACTGCGAATGAAATGCTATACGGTTGTTCGACCTGTTGTATTATCTTATTGTTATATTTGTGTTACTAACTTGTAAATGCAGGTATGTCTGACCGTGGAGAGTCGTCTAGCGCGCCCAAGCGCAGGCGGGGCCCAGTTCCCCACCCTAGGGGAGAGGCCGAGGAGCCGCGCCCGATCCGTAGGGCGCCGCGTGTCATCCGATACGCGGCTCCGGAGGTCCGTCCCGCGCCCGATGCGCAGCCCACGCCGATCGAGGACCGGATTTTGCAGCACCACACGCTTCTGCGCTTCGAGCTAATGACCGAGGAGTCGGTTCGCCTTGAGAGGTTCGTCGACATGGAGCCGTATCAGCACCGGACTTTTGATTGGGGACTGGTGGAGGAGCTTGGACAGCTCCAGCGTTTAGAGGGGCTTTTGGATGCCCGATGGCGGTTGGCCTTGGCCTGTGACGCCACTCAGTACCATGAGCTCACTGTCGAGTTTTTCTCCACTTTCCGGTACGTCACAGGCCAGTTCTCTGAGCCAGCCGCCGTTTCCTTCTCTCTGGGCCGACAGGTTTATGAGCTGTCGGTCCCGCAGTTTGCGGTTGCCACGGGGTGGTATACCGAGCAGGAGGTGGCAGCGCCGCCATTCTTGCAGAGCCTTCGGGGCCTTTTCCGGAGGCAGCATGATCAGGGGGTCAGCAACAGTCAGTTGCGTGACTTTTGGCATTCCATCGCCGATGGACCGTACTCTTCCGCCTTGGTCGAGTCGTCCATTCGCGACCCCCTCATCCGGTACATACACCGCATCCTGGCTTGCACTCTCATCGGCCGACGATCCGGCATTGAGAAGTGCAACCAGTTGGACCTTTTCTGCTTATTCTGCATAGTTGGTCACCGTGAGGCCAACCTGGCCAGCATTCTCATATCATCTATTGCCAGGGGTCGTCGCGGTGGACCGGATGCGCGGTTGGAGCTCGGGCCTTACATCAGCAGGCTGGCTGAGCGGTTAGGAGTTTTTGACCGTTATCCGGGCCATCTACTTACACCGGGCCCGGATACCTTTCCATACGGTCTGGTTGAGCTGAGATTGGCGGGGATCATCACGATGGATGATCCCCCAAGCTTCATGGAGATCCGCCAGGGTCCGCAGGTCCCACCACCTGCCGGGACGCCTGCCGCGGCAGCGATAGAGATGGGGGCGCCGACAGCACGCCAGAGGATTCCACACCATATCGAGCGCCCCCAGGTTCAGCACCCGCTGAGGATGAGGCCACCAGCACCTCTCACTCTCGAGGCGTTGCGAGATCAGATTTTTGACCGTCTGGATCGGCAGGACGATGCCATTCGGTATATGATGACACAGCAGGGCGTAGAGATCCCACCGTTCTTCAGGGCACCAGACCAGCAGCAGCCGGATCAGCCAGAGACGGGCGGTGACCAGCCGTGATCTTCAGCACCGCATGCCGGGTTGTATATAGTTAGTTCATGTATTTTTTATTTCTGCTTTATTTTTGTGTATTTCTTTTCTTTATTTCCAGTCCTGTACGTTAACTCTTGTATATTTCTTTTTGTATATATATTTGGGGGTTGCGGCACGGGTTGGTTGTGTTGATTGATGTATATATTTTATATTTGACGTGATTGCTAGTATGTGTTAGAAGTTGGCCGTTTTCGTTCGTGAGGAATACGTGGAACATATATAAGCTTAGCGTTCGAATGGAGGGCTAGGGAGCACGACTTACGAGGAATTTCATAACCATATCACCAGGGAAGTCTGTTCCGATTTTTGTGCTTTTATTTTATTTTGCTTTATTTTTTTTGTTTTATTTTACCGTCGTTTCTTGGTCCACATTGAGGACAATGTAGAGTTTAAGTGTGGGGATGGGAGACGTTCGTCTAATTTCTGTATTTTGAGTCTGTTGTTGTAAATTGTAGAAAATTATTGAAAAAGTCCTTTGAAAAAATACAAATTTTTTTGCAAGTACATGGAAAATGATAGTACAACTGGTCATAGCATGCTAAAATAAATTGAAATAGAACAATAGAAAACGTGTCTAATTTGTGATGAATCGGTAGACTCAGCCAGTTTGAAAAGCTTAAATATCCTGAAAAGTGTTAATTAGGAAATAACTGAATTAAATCATGAAATCTTGTGGGTTCTCATCTTAGGGTTTCAGTGAAGCTGAAACTGTCAATATAGGGTGATAGGTACCACGGTAAGCTGAGATTTTTATGTTTCTTAAATATTTTTGGCACATCACTCTCTGTTTATGCAAATGAACCCGAGAGTTGATGGCGCCCGCATTCATAATACACATCATGAGTATAATTTAGAATTGAGAGTTCGAGTTTCTAACCTACGTGTTTCCTTCCGGGATAGTGACTTGGGAGATACACCCATGGGTCGGGACTTGAATAATCGATGGTTGGGATAATTAGGGTTTTGTTTATGTGTTTCCCATGGGGATAGTGACTCTGTGGATACGCCTCTGAACTAAAATCTTACGTGCTTTCATGATATGACTTGATCCTACGCGCTTCCTTCTGGGATGGTAACCCGGGAGATGCACCACTGGGAAAAGGTTGATTCATAAGTAAAATAATACCCATTTCATTTCATTCCATGCATTCATATGAATTTGGGAAACATAAACGTTTTAGCTGCTGTGGTGGGAAGATCTATATGATCTAAAAACCGGACCTAAACATGACCGTGAGACGGGATTAGGTGGAAGTGTAACTTTTGAGTGTGAGATCCATAGGTTGACTGATATGCTGTATAAATGGGATTAGAACACTTCTTCGGGGGCTTGATTTTTGGTGTTTGGGTTTAGTCGGATAGAAATACCGGTTATTGCACTCTAATGCGTTATTATATATGTTGGAAATAATTAAAGAATAATAAAGCTTTGTCCAGTTATGATTCCATTGCAGAGATCTTTTTCGAGGACGAAAAAAGTGTAAGTGTGGGGATGTTTGATGTGTTGCAAAACACATGCATTTATTCGTGTATAATTGTGTATAATTGTCCAATTTTGTATTAGTTTTGTGTGGTTTTAAGTTCATACTGAGTTTGGGTTAGAATTGCAGGGTACAGTGTGCTAAGGAAGCGGAAAACCGAGTAAAAATGTAGAAGTATCGAGCACACGGAAGTTGGAGCCAAAAAGAATAAATAATATTAATTTTCTGTTAAGGTAGGTCTCTCGCGGTACGCGAGAGACAGGAGAGAAGTACCTCGCGGTACGCGAGGGGATCCAGAAAGCAACCCGACTAAATTGTCCCTCGCGGTACGCGAGGGAGTGACCCAATGCCTCTCGCGGTACGCGAGAGGTCCGTTAAACCGAGAATTTAGGAATTTTAGGGTTTTTAAAGATTTGGTCGGCCATTCTTGATCATTATCGACTTGTAGACGAAAAAGCTTGGAACTTTGGGCGATTTTGGCATTCAAGATTGGATTTTGCTTGGAGATCGAAGGTGTGGAAGCGATATCGGTTAGATTAATCATTAGATCACGCTTAATCATTCGGTTACGTTTGATATTTGCTATTTGAACTATGTTTTCTCTGATTAAACTTGTTTCTTTTGTCTTTATGATGTTTCTTGGCTAAAACCATTAGAACTACCTAGGTTTTCGATGATTGGATGATAAAGTTTGGATTTTTATTGATTTTGGGATTTTGATTATGAATTTATGTTAATGTCCAGATCTGAGTTTGATTGTTTGATGATTATGCATGCTTATGAATGGTTGTTTGTGGTTTGATTTATCCATACATGCTAAAGTGAATGTCTTTCATGATTTAGTGTGTAGTAGATCGTCTACTTTGTGTTTTCGATTAGTTTATGGTTGTCTAGACGTAGTCACCATGGGATACTCATATTATAATCAATTAATAATAAGTGTTCTTCTTATCTAAAAACCTAAAAAGTGATAGGTAATCGATTAGTCGTCAGTAGTAGGGTTTCTGAGTGTGAACTTTCCGAGAGGTTGTTTCCTTAGAATTCTGGTGTTGTTGCTATATCGTGTCAAGCATATTGAATTCAGGTTGCTCCTTGCATCTCTGATGTATTGAGATTGCATAACCGAGAGGTGAGCTTATCTATCGAGTCTTTAGCATAAGTGGTGATACCGAAAGGTGAATCCATTGACTGGTAAGTTTAGTATCCATGAGTTGTCTTCTGGCCACATCCTGAGACCGAGAGTGATCGGGAATCCATTAGGTATCTTATAGGAGATTCATCTTTAGAACCCCAGTTTGTGTCATATCCCATAATCAGTAGAGATCATTCTTAATATCCATGATTCATAGCCTAGGTGGTCCTTTGTCTAGTTGCTGATTTCACTCTAAGTCTTTGCTATTTCAGTCTTTTGTCTTCTTTAGTATTCATTGTCTAGTTTAATCTTAGTTCGTAGATTTCCCCCCAAAACCAAACCAAATAGTAAGTCCTAGTTAGAGTCTAATTTGTGTTAGAGTCAGTGTCTCGTGGGTTCGATATCCGGACTTCTTTTAGCTGTGTTACAATTGATAGGTACACTTGCCTGTCTTTGTGGTCTAGTTTAGTAGAGTTGTCTAGAGTTTAACTAGAGTGTCTAGGTTAATGTGTGTTTAATTTTATAGGCCGTTTGACTGACATCAATTCACCACATATGACGCAAGATTATTGAGCCTTTGGGATCTGCTTCCTTGTTGGAGAGAGAGATTTATTAAATGAGATGTCTTGGCTTGCTTGAGCTTGTCTTGTTTATTCAGTAGTTGGGTTTGCCTTTGGTGTCTTGCATTGTCTGGAAAAATGACCAAGTTGGTTACAGTTGTAACATCGAAGCTTGCTCTTATCCAAGCCAACTTTGGTGTTAGAGTTGTTGATTGGAATGGGTCTTCCGGTTCTAGAGTAGAACCGTTAGCTCTGAGAGATAACATGGCATAAGAATGTTGTATGTCCATTTCTTCTAAGTCATCCAGATGAAAACACTCCAGATCTTCTTTGATGAAAGACATGTTGCTTGGGTTTTCCGAGACAAAGGCAGCAAAGTTATTTTAAGGTGGGGCTTCAAGGAGAAATGGTGAGTTGCTAGTTTGTGAGTTTGGAGTTTGTGGATGGGTAACAATGGGAGGATAATAGATGCTTGAACTTGGAACTGAGTGGTCAGAGTGAAGTGCAGAAGAAGTGGTGGTGGATGATGAGGCTGTTGAATGACCTGAGCTTGTTTCTTTGGCTTGAATCATTTCTAATTCATATGTCTTTAGCATTACCAAACAACTCAGTCATCTACAGAGTCTTCAGGTTTTCAGTCCTTCTAATTGACACTGTGTAGAGTGTCCAGCAACTTGGAAATTATCTGATAAACTTTTTGAGAATGTCTTCATTCTCCAGCTTCACATTAACGCACTGTAGCTCTCCCACAAGATAGGTGTACCTGCTGTATAGAGTAGAAAGAGACTCACCATCCTTGCAAACAAAGTTTTCATATTGTTGCTTCAAGATGTCTCTTCTATTCTCCTTTACCTCTTAAGATCTAGGAAACGTCTTCTCAAGAGCTTCCCAGAGCTCCTTGGCAGTCTTGTATTCTCTGAAGTTATGAAAAACTTCATTTGGCAACCACATCTGTATGGCTCCAAAAGCTTTAAAATCTACCTCCATCTTCTTGATGTCTTCATCTGAGTACTTTGAGGCTTCTTTAGGGACAGATGGACCACCGGAATTAGCATAGGCCACCACGGGTATGTAAGGACCCTCCATTATGGATCTCCACATTCCATATTCTTGATAACAGAAAAAACTTTCCATTTTGTTCTTTCACATGTCATAATCTTCTCCAGACCAGTCTTGGTTGTCTGTTGAGGCTTCCAGTATTATCAAATCCACTATTCTGTGCCATACTTTTTGATAGATGGTTTTAGCAAAGAGATAGTTATAAACAGAACCAGAGAGTGATTAAAAAAGTGTGAGTTTGTTTAATCTGAGAGCCAAAGCTCTGATACCACTTCTAGGATCGGTGTTTACAAGATGGTTCTATTCTAGTTGAGATTGGCGAAAACAATCACAACTATTCATGTACACAAGAAACAAAGATAATACTGATAAATGCAAAGTGTATTAATCTTCAATGTTTACAAGTTACAGAGAAAACTCTAAGGAAGCACACTTGTACAATGAGAAGATACAATACATATAAAGGAACTTACAATCAAGACTTCAATCTAAGGATCAGATCAAACATAAGCCGTTGAACTTTGACAGTTACAAGTTACACTACAATTGGTAGACAACTAAAAGACAAACTGCAGCAAATAGTAACAAACAGGTCAAAAGTCTTCTTAGGAATCTTTGCAGGAGACTTCAGAAGTTATAGCTTTGTCTTTAATCATCTGCACCAATAACATTCCTTCAGCGGATATATGTGTCAGTGTTGCAGTAGAGGTGTTAGTAGCAAAGTCAAAGCTTCTGATGATTTGCCTATCAGTAGCATCAATGTTGAATACTGCTGAGAAGCCTATCAGTAGCAACTTTCGACTTCAGCGGATAAGGCAATCCGCAGCATAGATGTTCATCAGCAGGAGAACATAGCAATCCGTAGCATTTGCCATATCCGTAGCAACTTGTAAATAAGCAGCAAAATTGTGGAGTCCACAGCATCTATACTTAACTTAAAACACACATAATAGGTTAGTGTACCTATCGTAGCGTAATATAGTTTAGGTAAGAACCAAGTATGAAACCAATGGACACGATCGAGTTACTCAAATTTTGTTATCGTTTAGCCGGATTAATTAGTGAGTGGGTTTTGTGTGCTTGTGAAGCAGAAAAGTAAATTACAGTAAAGTAAATAACATAAAAGTAAAACCGTGCGTGAAGTGTGTAACAGAAATGTAACTAGAAGAATAGTAAATAGCAGAAAAGTAAATAAGGCGAAAATGATCTGATTACATATATTATTACTTTGGGATTCGAATCAGCTTGGTACGTGATAATGTTAAGTTGACTAATTCAGTGGTATGACTACTACAAACTTGTGACCCAGGTCACCGCTAGTGCCTCGTCCTCACAACATTTGATTCACAAACTATGTTCTTTAAATTAAAATAGTAGTGCCTCCCGTTAGGGACAACATTTACCCTCAACCCATCAAATGGTCCTCTCCGGGTTAGTTTAAGACATCGGACTTAAAATGCTTTATATTAAAGTAAAATAGGTGATTCTATTTTGCTCACCGAGAGGCGGTGTAACAATGAGACCAAGTATAAAGACGTACTGTTCCCAACATGAGTTCACCAATTATTGGTCACATAATAATCACATCTAAAGATGTACGATCTTAGAAGTATAGACCAAGCCTTGGCTTATCAATCTCTGCTCGTATAAAGGGTTTTACGATCTTACTCTTTAGAATCAAGACACTCACAAATATAAAGACGGATTTAAAAATAATAAAAGCCTGCCGAAAGATGGTTTTTAAGAACGAATTAGTTAAATACATAAATATACCACTTCATTAATACGTTAAACATTAACATGCACCAAACATCATCTTCACCCTAGCAATACAAAGAAGTTTTAGCCACGAATGGCTATAACGACTAGCGTAATTATGAGTTTCGTAGGCTCCCCTATTGTGGAACAAGGATGAATAGCCCCTCTACTCTCTACTCTAACTACGATAATGATCTCTTCTTGGGTGTTCTTTTGGTCTGGATTGATGTGTGAAATGAAGAACTCAAGCCTCCTATTTATAGGCCTCAAAATGTGCAATGCACGGTCGTTCATTGGGATGCACGGCCGTGCAACCCTCTATTTTCTTCCATCTTTGTCTTTTAGCTCCTTGTTGACTCCTGTGGACCAATTTTGTCTTCTTGGAGGTCAATGCTCGGGAATGAATCTTCTAGAATCTTGAACTCTTGGTGTTTTTGATAGGATTTAGCTTGATTTATATTTTCAACACTGAATAACATATAATTACAAAATATAAGTGTTTTAAGCATAAATTGCAAGATTATTATTCAAGTAGTACCATAATGTGGGATTATTATATATGTAAAATATGTATAAATGATGGCATATCATAACACCTCACACTTAAACTTTGCTTGTCCTCAAGCAAACTCATGAATGAACACACCCATAACTAAATCCTTTACAAGGGTAATGGAATTTCAACTAGTGTTGAAACTTCGGGATAACTCTTGAGTTCCTTATTATATTTTTGTATTTTTCTATTTTATGATGATGGAATCTATGACATGCAGGAAGTCCTCACTAATCACAATGTTCTCTCAACTCTAGGGTTATATATATATGGATAATATAAATGAAGTGGAACACTCAAGTTCGGATTGAATTATGCAATGGTCATAAGCTTGTATGCAAATCATGTCTCTACCAACTAACTAAGTAGTATGCATGAATCAAGAGGACTTAAAAGGGTTGTAATGTGGCTAAATTAAAACTAAAGGTGAAAATGAAAATCTTTTTGGATTTTAGGGGTTTTAAAGGGGTTTGAAGGGCTGCAACTATCGCGAAACACTCAGCTACGACCACATGGCTTAAAATGGAAAATACTAACAGGTCCCTCTACAATACTCAGATCATGAGGGTATAATTAATCTGAGGGCTCTTTTATGGTCAGATTGTAACATTCTTGATTTTTATTATTCATATTTCAATACAATGTAATGCAATTTCGAATTCAATACTCGTGCACTGTCTCATTTATTTTCTCGCCGTAAATTAAATGCAATGATTCTATACAAATTCGCAAATTTTACTCGGTTATATACATTTAAACACTATACAAGAAACTATTTTATTCAAACTTATCAAATCTGAAAAGTCAAGGACTAAAGTTGAAAAATGTCAAGAAACCCTAGTCTAGCACGGTCGCGCCAAGTGCTTTGGCACGGTCGCGCGACCTGCTTTGGAACGATCGCGCCCGGTGCCTAGGCACGGTCGTGCCATATTTAGGCACGGTCGCGCCTGCGTAACAGCTAAAACGTAACTGCAACTTTAATCGCCGGATCGTTCGAATCCGTAACAGTCATACGTTTGTTTTCCCTTAACAATTGTATTACCACATTTTCAAATTACACAAACGCCTCAGTTACATTCCATCAAACTCGAAGAAAAACTCTCTCAAGCATTCTGTCACACCCCGCCAAGGCGGAAACGCGAGGCACGACGTTTACTGGTTTCCAAAGCATATGTTTACCGCAAACACATACATGATAAATGGATACATAAATGAGTTTAAAGTTTTACATTACAAAATGTAAAATGAGTTTACAAAACATTAAGATTTCACAAATATGACTCAATTCAATGAGTTATACAAGGGAAATCCTCCTTGAGTAGTATCCATCGTGCATGCATGTAATCTACATTGCTAACCTTGAAATCACGTTCAGTTACCTGAAAAACATACTTAAAATCGTCAACACGAGGTTGGTGAGTTCACAGGTTTAATCAAATAGTTCTTTGCAAAATTTCATTGTTCGTAAATAGTTTCAGTTGTATGTGATAAACAGAATAAGAATTTTTGACCCATTTGTAAACTAGCTAGGAATACAAATAATATGTTCCTACATGAGGCGTAACCAAAACATGACAATTGTACACGCCCCTAATTTCGTTATCCGGTTCTATGCGGCCATAAATCCTCCAGATTGTGGTTAGCGCGACTAACCATGACCGGGAGACGTCACTCTCCATAGTACTATTCATAGGACCCTAGGCTACAGTTAATGGTTACTACGTTGTTCCAGGGGACTTTTCCGGCCTCAAATTGTTGTTCTCATCTCATGTAAACATACAAGTCGTGTCTTATTCTCTTGTTATCCCATAAAATAATTGTAAGTATGTTTTTCCCCCAAATATTGAAAACAGTAAAAAGGGGCCGTGAAACTCACCTTGAGTTTGTGTACACTTGTATGATACTTGTTGTAGTCAACCTTGACTATTTGTACCCTAGATACCAAGGGTAAATTGTGTTAAGACCGAACGTCTTATATTGCAAATTGTTCACCGACTTTGTAAATCTGGTCGTTTTTGTTTGAATATCTCCTTAGTTGTTCAACACTTGTTTTGTTATAAAAACAGTTTTGAGTTACTGCCCAAATGGGACTGTTGTACAGGTGTCGAAACTTCTTAGTTTCGATTGGGCATATGTGTGTCGAAACTACTTAGTTTCGATGGAGTATATGTGTGTCGAAACTATTTAGTTTCGATGGAGTGCTCAGGAGTCGAAACAACCTAGTTTCGATTGAGAAAAGGTATCGAAACTACCTAGTATCGAAACTACCTAGTTTCGATTGAGTATTTGCTATCGAAACTACCTAGTTTCGATTGAGTAAAAGACATCAAAACTCCTAGTTTCGATGGATCAACAGGTATCGAAACTCCTAGTTTCGATTGAGTTAACTGGTATCGAAACTCCTAGTTTCGATTACTGGACTTCTGTTTGACAGAATCAGTCCTGCATATTTTTATGTTTTAAACTTGAATTCGACACACTCTTCTTGTTATCTTTCTTGCGTTTAAACATTTTGTACGTTTAGCTACGGTTTTGAAGAACATAATATGAAAAATATCGAGTTTTTACCTTAAAAACAGGAATGAAATTGATGAGAGAAAACAGAGAAAAGTCTTGAATCTTCTGCAGAACACTTGAAATTCTTCTTAAAACAGCAAATTATGGTTAATTTCGCCTTGAAACTGGACTTCGAATTGAAGAGAATTGGGGAGATTTTCGTAAGAAAATGAGATAAATAAAAGGTTTGTGAGAGTTTTGAGTGATGAATTGATAGAAATTGAGGGTGGTATGGCCTTTATCTGCATTTCGCAGGTATGGTATGGGTTTTCTCTGCACTTCGGCTAAGAAGTCAAGGGTAAGTTGGGTTTAATTAGTATAATAATTAGATTTAGGTATTAATATCAATTATAGTTTTAAAGGGGTAGATAAATCCGGTTTAGATCCTCCACGGTATTATAAATTTATTCTGAAAATAATTTATTGTTCTACGTAAAGTTTATGGAAATAAAATATATATGTATATATATTTCTCTGGTTATTTAAATTAACCACTAGTGTTCGAATTTGTCGGTTTATATAACACGTGAACCGGTAACTCCTAGAATTACCAAAATGTGAAATGAGACAATGTTCGGTTTTTGTTAGACCTTAATGTCCTTGTTTGTGAAATTAATTAATCACAAAAATAATTGAAATGTAAACTTGTTTAATACATGTGTACGGATATTGACCTGAAATGTCGGGTTGTCACATTCTCCCCATGTTAACAGAATTTCGTCCCGAAATTCAATTTGTGTCCTCTTGAACTGGTGCATCCTCAAACAAGGATGGGTATTTTGTTTTCATTTGGTCCTCTCGTTCCCATGTATACTCAGGACCACGCTTTGAGTTCCAACGTACTTTAACCAGTTTGATCCGACTACGTCTCAGCTTTTGAACCTTCCAATCTGATATCTCAATTGGTTGCTCGATGAAATGAAGTTTATCGTCAATGTGAATTTCATCAGGCGGTATGATCAAAGTCTCGTCTGATAGACACTTTTTGAGATTTGACACATGAAACGTATCATGTACATTGTTTAGTTCTTGTGGTAGCTTGAGTTTGTAAGCTACAGGGCCAACCCTAGCCAGTATTTCGAACGGACCAACGTATCTAGGGTTGAGCTTACCACGGTTACCAAACCTTGCAACGCCTTTCCATGGTGAGACTTTTAACATTACTCGGTCACCAATTTGAAATTCTAATGGTTTTCGTCTGTTGTCAGCATAGCTCTTTTGTCTATCTCGGGCCGCTTTCAAACGGTCCTTAATTTTGAAAATCTTATCAGTGGTTTCCTGGACAATCTCAGGGCATGTCAAATGTTTTTCACCAACTTCCGCCCAACATAACGGTGAGCGGCATTTACGACCATATAAAGCTTCAAACGGAGCTGCCTTAATGCTCGTATGGTAGCTGTTATTGTAGGAAAACTCAGCTAATGGTAAATGAGTATCCCAATTTCCTCTGAAATCCATTACACATGCACGGAGCATATCTTCTAATGTTTGAATGGTCCTTTCGCTTTGACCATCTGTTTGTGGGTGATATGCCGTGCTCATGTCAAGACGTGTGCCCATGGCTTCTTGTAATGATTTCCAGATTCTAGACACAAATCTGCTATCTCTATCCGATATAATAGAAATTGGCACTCCATGCCTAGCCACAATTTCCTTGATATAAAGCTTTGCAAGTTTCTCGGTTTTATCCGTCTCTTTGATAGGTAGGAAATGAGCTGATTTTGTCAATCGATCGACAATTACCCATATGGTATCATAACCACTAGATGTCTTGGGTAATTTTGTGATAAAATCCATAGAAATTTGTTCCCATTTCCATTGGGGAATTGCAGGTTGTTGTAACAAACCAGACGGTTTCTGATGTTCGGCTTTTACTTTTGAACATGTTAAGCACTTACTGACATATGTGGCAATATCTCCTTTCATATTGGGCCACCAATATAATTCTTTTAGATCCTTATACATCTTATCTGAACCTGGGTGAATGGAGTACCTGGACTTGTGGGCTTCGTCCATAACTAACTCCCGTAAGTTACCAAAACGTGTCACCCAAATTCTATTCATGAAGTATAAAGTGTCATCTGACTTTGGCTCCAATTGCTTTATCATTCCTCGTAAAGCTTCATTCTGAATGTTTTCTTCTTTGATTGCCTCATGTTGTGCCATCCGAATTTGAGTAGTAAGATTCGTATGAATTGTCAATCCTAAGGCACGAACACGAAGAGTTTTAACTCGTTCTTTGCGACTTAAAGCGTCCGCTACGACATTGGCTTTCCCGGGATGGTACTTGATATCACAATCATAATCGTTTAGTAGTTCTACCCAGCGACGTTGTCTCATGTTAAGTTCCTTTTGATCAAAGATATGTTGGAGACTCTTGTGATCAGTAAAGATAGTACATCTTGTACCGTAAAGGTAATGTCTCCAAATTTTGAGCGCAAACACAACTGCACCCAATTCCAAGTCGTGAGTCGTATAATTCTTTTCGTGCACTTTTAGTTGTCGTGAGGCATATGCGATGACTTTGTCTCTTTGCATTAACACACAACCAAGTCCTTGGTGTGATGCATCGCAGTATACGACAAAATTTTCGATTCCCTCCGGAAGGGATAGGATTGGTGCACTACACAGCTTCTGTTTCAGTAATTGGAAAGCTGACTCCTACTTGTCACTCCAATCATACTTCTTTTCTTTCTGGGTTAATGTGGTTAAAGGCAAGGCTATTTTTGAAAAATTCTCGATGAATCGTCTGTAATAACCGGCCAAACCTAAAAATTGACGTACTTCTGTCGGAGTCTTTGGTGCTTCCCAGTTTTTGATCGCTTCAATTTTAGATGGATCAACGTGAATTCCTTCCTTGTTGATGACATGACCAAGGAAATGCACTTCTCGGATCCAAAACTCACACTTAGAGAATTTAGCGTAAAGTTTCTCGTTTCTGAGTAGTTCTAAGATTAATTTCAGGTGATGTTCATGATCCTCCTTAGTTTGTGAATATATTAATATGTCATCGATGAATACAATCACGAATTTATCCAAGTATGGCTTGCACACGCGGTTCATGAGGTCCATGAAGACAGCTGGGGCGTTCGTCAAACCAAATGGCATAACTAGGAACTCGTAGTGACCGTAACGAGTCCTAAATGTTGTCTTTGGTACATCTTCTTCTTGGATTCTTAATTGATGATACCCTGAACGTAGATCAATTTTTGAATAGAAGCTAGAACCTTGTAGTTGATCGAACAAATCGTCTATTCGAGGAAGTGGGTATCGGTTCTTGATTGTAAGCTTGTTTAATTCTCGGTAATCAATACACATCCTAAAGGTTCCATCCTTTTTCTTTACAAATAGGACCGGAGCTCCCCAAGGTGAGAAACTCGGTCTTATGAAACCTTTATCAAGCAACTCTTGTAGTGGATTTGATAATTCTTGCATTTCAGAAGGTGCTAATCGATACGGCGATTGCGCAATCGGTGCGGATCCTGGTACAAAATCGATTCGGAATTCGACTTGCCTCGGTGGTGGTAATCCAGGTAAGTCTTCAGGAAAAACTTCGGGGTAATCCCTAACGATTGGAATATATTCAAGTCGACGTTCCTTGGGTTTCTTTTCGACGACGTGAGCCAGAAACACGCAATAGCCTTTACGTAAACACTTACGAGCTTTCATGCAGTTTATCATCCTTAACGTTACTCCACTCTTCTCACCTTGAATCGAAAGAACTTCTCCGTTTGAGAGTGGGATTTGGACAATCTTCTCAAAACAAACAATCTCGGCATGATTCTTTGACAACCAATCCATGCCAATAACAACGTCAAAGCTTCCTAAATCAACGGGTAACAGATCTATACTAAATGTGTGGTTTTTAAGACATAAGGTACAACCCTGAATGACTTCTTCGGTATTAATTAATTTTCCGTTCGCTAATTCAATTGTATACTTTTGGTCTAGTTTACTGGGCTTAATACCGAGTAGGGACTTAAAGTCATTTGACACAAAACTCAAATCAGCACCCGTATCGAAAAGTATAGAGGCATAGTGATTATTTATCGGGAACGTACCAGTGACAATGTTTGGATCTTGTCGTGCGTCACCAGCCCCCATCACAAATGCTCTTCCACGGGCCTGATTGTCGTTTCGGTTCTTCAACTTTGGACAGTCTTTTCTGAAGTGCTTTGGATCTCCACACTCAAAGCATCCCTGATTCATCCTCCCTGTTCCTGGGTTGCCCTTTCCTGTTACTTGATTTGTCTTATTAGAGTTTGCATTGCTCCAACAGTTATGGGCTAGGTGCCCATACTTTTTACATTTTCCACATTGAGTACACCTTCCACTGTGATGATATCCACACTTGTCACACCTTGGTAGTGTTCCAAGGTATCCATTTTGTTCCACAGTGTTGGCGACAAAGGCTTTCATAGTTTCAGGTTTCTTGTAACTTTGATTCCTGTTTTGATTACTTGGTTTTCCAAACCATTTCCTTTTTTCCCCCGACCTTCCTTCTAAGGTCTCCTTCTTCTCAAACAAACCATCACGTACAGCATTATCCCTCAGCTTGAAAGCTAGAGTTATGGCGCTCTTGGCATCCATAGGGTTCGATGAAGTAACCAGACTTCGGATTTGAGGTGCGAGACCCCACAAGTATCTTTCAACCTTCTTGTATTCTGGGGTAACCATGTGTGGAACCAAGATTGCTAACTCATTGAATCGGTCAGTGTAGCCAGCAACATCATCTCCTGTCATTTGCAAATTCCACATTTCAGATTCGATCTTTTGTAACTCATTTCGAGGACAATATTCCTCGATCATCATGGCCTTCAGGTCTTCCCATGACAACTCATATGCTGTGTGCCTTCCCAAAGTCTTTATTTGTGAATTCCACCAGGTTAAAGCTTTATCAGTGAGTGAGCATGTAGAATACTTCACCATGCAGTCAGCGGTGCATTCAGTGATATCAATCACTGATTCCATCTTCTCTATCCATCTCATTAGCCCAACTGCACCCTCGGTGCCATTGAAGTTACGGGGTTTGCAAGATAGAAAGGCCTTGTAGGAGCACTTTCTATTTGGAGCATCTGTAGAATTACAAGTCATAACGTCAATAATTCGGATCATGACCATGTGTTACGGCTTATTTATTCTATTACCTCCGGAACCTCCAGCTGTACCGCTTCCTCCTACACCTCCTGCACCGGTACCACTGCCGTTTCCTCCTCCACTATTTCGATTCGCCTCATACTGTTGCATAGCAGCAGCTACTCGCTGTGCTATAAGTTGTTCCACATTTGGAGAAATTGTCTCGTTGTTGTCTCCAGTAGTGTTACGGGGTGTGCTACGCTTTGGTGCCATGACGTTCTTTCTAACACATCAATTAAAAAGAAACAACATTACATGACAATAATGATAGCACATGGCATAAGGATACGACAACATCAAAACATAAACCATTATATACATAGTTAAAACATTCATAGTACATTGTTCCCAAAAGAAACGGATACAAAAGTGATGGGTTCTCATGACCTCATCAGTACTAAAGTTTTAAACTACATAATGTACTATGGGCACAACCCGCCCATAATAGGTTTAGAAGAAGAAGTGAGAGTACAATCCAATCATCATGGCAAGTCCTGCCATAACAAAGCTTGCTCTAGCCACAAATTCTGCAGCCAAAGTCCTTTCCTCCAGTGCTTCCACCATGTCTCGGACAGTGACAGTGAACTGCCAGTCCATGTCGGCTCTCAACTCCAGATAGTTAGTGGCATCCTGTATGTTTCGGGTGCGGTCATCTAGAGTCTGAACTCGAGATCCGAGTCCTTGACGAAGTCGCGTGGCTGCATCCCCCTGTGCCCGGATGTCATCTAGGAGATCATCAAGACGCTCCTCATGCGTACGAACGCGTGCTACTAGTGTAGGCACTGTGAGCTCTATGGCTTCCCCAGTGTGGGGTAGGGGTGTTGGGGAGTTAGAAGACTCTCCAATCTCAAAGGTAGATGGGATGCTCTCCATCTCCCTCCATCGGGCCAGAGTACGTGGCATCCAACGGATAGTTCCCACAGTCGGGTGGTAGCAGGGTCTTTGCCTAGGTGGTTCTTCACCAGCCTCCAAGTCTTCTGGGTCACGGGCTGCTAGATTCCTTTTGTGTGGAAGTCGAAACTTCTTCTTAGCACTTTGCACCTTAACTGGTCCTCCGCTTTTCTTTCGGTAGACGATAGGCGGTTTTCCCAAGGCGACTTTAGGTGGTGTGGAGCTACGGGTTTGTACTCGATTTTTGGGATGTGAGGCGGAACGTTCCTCGTTTGATTCAGTGTCAGAGACGGGATCAGAATGTGAATGTGACGACATGCTTATGACTACAATATCCATATGACAAAATGACTGGTTATACAATGCTTATGCAATGAAAACATTTTAGTGAGTCATTTAGATTATAGACTAGGTTCCAATTTAGATTCCTAGTTCGCTATAATCAATGGCTCTGATACCAAGTTCTGTCACACCCCGCCAAGGCGGAAACGCGAGGCACGACGTTCACTGGTTTCCAAAGCATATGATTACCGCAAACACATACATGATAAATGGATACATAAATGAGTTTAAAGTTTTACATTACAAAATGTAAAATGAGTTTACAAAACATTAAGATTTCACAAATATGACTCAATTCAATGAGTTATACAAGGGAAATCCTCCTTGAGTAGTATCCATCGTGCATGCATGTAATCTACATTGCTAACCTTGAAATCACGTTCAGTTACCTGAAAAACATACTTAAAATCGTCAACACGAGGTTGGTGAGTTCACAGGTTTAATCAAATAGTTCTTTGCAAAATTTCATTGTTCGTAAATAGTTTCAGTTGTATGTGATAAACAGAATAAGAATTGTTGACCCATTTGTAAACTAGCTAGGAATACAAATAATATGTTCCTACATGAGGCGTAACCAAACCATGACAATTGTACACGCCCCTAATTTCGTTATCCGGTTCTATGCGGCCATAAATCCTCCAGATTGTGGTTAGCGCGACTAACCATGACCGGGAGACGTCACTCTCCATAGTACTATTCATAGGACCCTAGGCTACAGTTGATGGTTACTACGTTGTTCCAGGGGACTTTTCCGGCCTCAAATTGTTGTTCTCATCTCATGTAAACATACAAGTCGTGTCTTATTCTCTTGTTATCCCATAAAATAATTGTAAGTATGTTTTTCCCCCAAATATTGAAAACAGTAAAAAGGGGCCGTGAAACTCACCTTGAGTTTGTGTACACTTGTATGATACTTGTTGTAGTCAACCTTGACTATTCGTACCCTAGATACCAAGGGTAAATTGTGTTAAGACCGAACGTCTTATATTGCAAATTGTTCACCGACTTTGTAAATCTGGTCGTTTTTGTTTGAATATCTCCTTAGTTGTTCAACACTTGTTTTGTTATAAAAACAGTTTTGAGTTACTGCCCAAATGGGACTGTTGTACAGGTGTCGAAACTTCTTAGTTTCGATTGGGCATATGTGTGTCGAAACTACTTAGTTTCGATGGAGTATATGTGTGTCGAAACTACTTAGTTTCGATGGAGTGGTCAGGAGTCGAAACAACCTAGTTTCGATTGAGAAAAGGTATCGAAACTACCTAGTTTCGATTGAGTATTTGCTATCGAAACTACCTAGTTTCGATTGAGTAAAAGACATCAAAACTCCTAGTTTCGATGGATCAACAGGTATCGAAACTCCTGGTTTCGATTGAGTTAACTGGTATCGAAACTCCTAGTTTCGATTACTGGACTTCTGTTTGACAGAATCAGTCCTGCATATTTTTATGTTTTAAACTTGAATTCGACACACTCTTCTTGTTATCTTTCTTGCGTTTAAACATTTTGTACGTTTAGCTACGGTTTTGAAGAACATAATATGAAAAATATCGAGTTTTTACCTTAAAAACAGGAATGAAATTGATGAGAGAAAACAGAGAAAAGTCTTGAATCTTCTGCAGAACACTTGAAATTCTTCTTAAAACAGCAAATTATGGTGAATTTCGCCTTGAAACTGGACTTCGAATTGAAGAGAATTGGGGAGATTTTCGTAAGAAAATGAGATAAATAAAAGGTTTGTGAGAGTTTTGAGTGATGAATTGATAGAAATTGAGAGTGGTATGGCCTTTATCTGCATTTCGCAGGTATGGTATGGGTTTTCTGTCACACCCCGCCAAGGCGGAAACGCGAGGCACGACGTTCACTGGTTTCCAAAGCATATGATTACCGCAAACACATACATGATAAATGGATACATAAATGAGTTTAAAGTTTTACATTACAAAATGTAAAATGAGTTTACAAAACATTAAGATTTCACAAATATGACTCAATTCAATGAGTTATACAAGGGAAATCCTCCTTGAGTAGTATCCATCGTGCATGCATGTAATCTACATTGCTAACCTTGAAATCACGTTCAGTTACCTGAAAAACATACTTAAAATCGTCAACACGAGGTTGGTGAGTTCACAGGTTTAATCAAATAGTTCTTTGCAAAATTTCATTGTTCGTAAATAGTTTCAGTTGTATGTGATAAACAGAATAAGAATTGTTGACCCATTTGTAAACTAGCTAGGAATACAAATAATATGTTCCTACATGAGGCGTAACCAAACCATGACAATTGTACACGCCCCTAATTTCGTTATCCGGTTCTATGCGGCCATAAATCCTCCAGATTGTGGTTAGCGCGACTAACCATGACCGGGAGACGTCACTCTCCATAGTACTATTCATAGGACCCTAGGCTACAGTTAATGGTTACTACGTTGTTCCAGGGGACTTTTCCGGCCTCAAATTGTTGTTCTCATCTCATGTAAACATACAAGTCGTGTCTTATTCTCTTGTTATCCCATAAAATAATTGTAAGTATGTTTTTCCCCCAAATATTGAAAACAGTAAAAAGGGGCCGTGAAACTCACCTTGAGTTTGTGTACACTTGTATGATACTTGTTGTAGTCAACCTTGACTATTCGTACCCTAGATACCAAGGGTAAATTGTGTTAAGACCGAACGTCTTATATTGCAAATTGTTCACCGACTTTGTAAATCTGGTCGTTTTTGTTTGAATATCTCCTTAGTTGTTCAACACTTGTTTTGTTATAAAAACAGTTTTGAGTTACTGCCCAAATGGGACTGTTGTACAGGTGTCGAAACTTCTTAGTTTCGATTGGGCATATGTGTGTCGAAACTACTTAGTTTCGATGGAGTATATGTGTGTCGAAACTACTTAGTTTCGATGGAGTGGTCAGGAGTCGAAACAACCTAGTTTCGATTGAGAAAAGGTATCGAAACTACCTAGTTTCGATTGAGTATTTGCTATCGAAACTACCTAGTTTCGATTGAGTAAAAGACATCAAAACTCCTAGTTTCGATGGATCAACAGGTATCGAAACTCCTAGTTTCGATTGAGTTAACTGGTATCGAAACTCCTAGTTTCGATTACTGGACTTCTGTTTGACAGAATCAGTCCTGCATATTTTTATGTTTTAAACTTGAATTCGACACACTCTTCTTGTTATCTTTCTTGCGTTTAAACATTTTGTACGTTTAGCTACGGTTTTGAAGAACATAATATGAAAAATATCGAGTTTTTACCTTAAAAACAGGAATGAAATTGATGAGAGAAAATAGAGAAAAGTCTTGAATCTTCTGCAGAACACTTGAAATTCTTCTTAAAACAGCAAATTATGGTGAATTTCGCCTTGAAACTGGACTTCGAATTGAAGAGAATTGGGGAGATTTTCGTAAGAAAATGAGATAAATAAAAGGTTTGTGAGTGTTTTGAGTGATGAATTGATAGAAATTGAGGGTGGTATGGCCTTTATCTGCATTTCGCAGGTATGGTATGGGTTTTCTGTCACACCCCGCCAAGGCGGAAACGCGAGGCACGACGTTCACTGGTTTCCAAAGCATATGATTACCGCAAACACATACATGATAAATGGATACATAAATGAGTTTAAAGTTTTACATTACAAAATGTAAAATGAGTTTACAAAACATTAAGATTTCACAAATATGACTCAATTCAATGAGTTATACAAAGGAAATCCTCCTTGAGTAGTATCCATCGTGCATGCATGTAATCTACATTGCTAACCTTGAAATCACGTTCAGTTACCTAAAAAACATACTTAAAATCGTAAACACGAGGTTGGTGAGTTCACAGGTTTAATCAAATAGTTCTTTGCAAAATTTCATTGTTCGTAAATAGTTTCAGTTGTATGTGATAAACAGAATAAGAATTGTTGACCCATTTGTAAACTAGCTAGGAATACAAATAATATGTTCCTACATGAGGCGTAACCAAACCATGACAATTGTACACGCCCCTAATTTCGTTATCCGGTTCTATGCGGCCATAAATCCTCCAGATTGTGGTTAGCGCGACTAACCATGACCGGGAGACGTCACTCTCCATAGTACTATTCATAGGACCCTAGGCTACAGTTAATGGTTACTACGTTGTTCCAGGGGACTTTTCCGGCCTCAAATTGTTGTTCTCATCTCATGTAAACATACAAGTCGTGTCTTATTCTCTTGTTATCCCATAAAATAATTGTAAGTATGTTTTTCCCCCAAATATTGAAAACAGTAAAAAGGGGCCGTGAAACTCACCTTGAGTTTGTGTACACTTGTATGATACTTGTTGTAGTCAACCTTGACTATTCGTACCCTAGATACCAAGGGTAAATTGTGTTAAGACCGAACGTCTTATATTGCAAATTGTTCACCGACTTTGTAAATCTGGTCGTTTTTGTTTGAATATCTCCTTAGTTGTTCAACACTTGTTTTGTTATAAAAACAGTTTTGAGTTACTGCCCAAATGGGACTGTTGTACAGGTGTCGAAACTTCTTAGTTTCGATTGGGCATATGTGTGTCGAAACTACTTAGTTTCGATGGAGTATATGTGTGTCGAAACTACTTAGTTTCGATGGAGTGGTCAGGAGTCGAAACAACCTAGTTTCGATTGAGAAAAGGTATCGAAACTACCTAGTTTCGATTGAGTATTTGCTATCGAAACTACCTAGTTTCGATTGAGTAAAAGACATCAAAACTCCTAGTTTCGATGGATCAACATGTATCGAAACTCCTGGTTTCGATTGAGTTAACTGGTATCGAAACTCCTAGTTTCGATTACTGGACTTCTGTTTGACAGAATCAGTCCTGCATATTTTTATGTTTTAAACTTGAATTCGACACACTCTTCTTGTTATCTTTCTTGCGTTTAAACATTTTGTACGTTTAGCTACGGTTTTGAAGAACATAATATGAAAAATATCGAGTTTTTACCTTAAAAACAGGAATGAAATTGATGAGAGAAAACAGACAAAAGTCTTGAATCTTCTGCAGAACACTTGAAATTCTTCTTAAAACAGCAAATTATGGTGAATTTCGCCTTGAAACTGGACTTCGAATTGAAGAGAATTGGGGAGATTTTCGTAAGAAAATGAGATAAATAAAAGGTTTGTGAGAGTTTTGAGTGATGAATTGATAGAAATTGAGGGTGGTATGGCCTTTATCTGCATTTCGCAGGTATGGTTTGGGTTTTCTGTCACACCCCGCCAAGGCGGAAACGCGAGGCACGACGTTCACTGGTTTCCAAAGCATATGATTACCGCAAACACATACATGATAAATGGATACATAAATGAGTTTAAAGTTTTACATTACAAAATGTAAAATGAGTTTACAAAACATTAAGATTTCACAAATATGACTCAATTCAATGAGTTATACAAGGGAAATCCTCCTTGAGTAGTATCCATCGTGCATGCATGTAATCTACATTGCTAACCTTGAAATCACGGTCAGTTACCTGAAAAACATACTTAAAATCGTCAACACGAGGTTGGTGAGTTCACAGGTTTAATCAAATAGTTCTTTGCAAAATTTCATTGTTCGTAAATAGTTTCAGTTATATGTGATAAACAGAATAAGAATTGTTGACCCATTTGTAAACTAGCTAGGAATACAAATTATATGATCCTACATGAGGCGTAACCAAACCATGACAATTGTACACGCCCCTAATTTCGTTATCCGATTCTATGCGGCCATAAATCCTCCAGATTGTGGTTAGCGCGACTAACCATGACCGGGAGACGTCACTCTCCATAGTACTATTCATAGGACCCTAGGCTACAGTTAATGGTTACTACGTTGTTCCAGGGGACTTTTCCGGCCTCAAATTGTTGTTCTCATCTCATGTAAACATACAAGTCGTGTCTTATTCTCTTGTTATCCCATAAAATAATTGTAAGTATGTTTTTCCCCCAAATATTGAAAACAGTAAAAAGGGGCCGTGAAACTCACCTTGAGTTTGTGTACACTTGTATGATACTTGTTGTAGTCAACCTTGACTATTCGTACCCTAGATACCAAGGGTAAATTGTGTTAAGACCGAACGTCTTATATTGCAAATTGTTCACCGACTTTGTAAATCTGGTCGTTTTTGTTTGAATATCTCCTTAGTTGTTCAACACTTGTTTTGTTATAAAAACAGTTTTGAGTTACTGCCCAAATGGGACTGTTGTACAGGTGTCGAAACTTCTTAGTTTCGATTGGGCATATGTGTGTCGAAACTACTTAGTTTCGATGGAGTATATGTGTGTCGAAACTATTTAGTTTCGATGGAGTGGTCAGGAGTCGAAACAACCTAGTTTCGATTGAGAAAAGGTATCGAAACTACCTAGTATCGAAACTACCTAGTTTCGATTGAGTATTTGCTATCGAAACTACCTAGTTTCGATTGAGTAAAAGACATCAAAACTCCTAGTTTCGATGGATCAACAGGTATCGAAACTCCTAGTTTCGATTGAGTTAACTGGTATCGAAACTCCTAGTTTCGATTACTGGACTTCTGTTTGACAGAATCAGTCCTGCATATTTTTATGTTTTAAACTTGAATTCGACACACTCTTCTTGTTATCTTTCTTGCGTTTAAACATTTTGTACGTTTAGCTACGGTTTTGAAGAACATAATATGAAAAATATCGAGTTTTTACCTTAAAAACAGGAATGAAATTGATGAGAGAAAACAGAGAAAAGTCTTGAATCTTCTGCAGAACACTTGAAATTCTTCTTAAAACAGCAAATTATGGTTAATTTCGCCTTGAAATTGGACTTCGAATTGAAGAGAATTGGGGAGATTTTCGTAAGAAAATGAGATAAATAAAAGGTTTGTGAGAGTTTTGAGTGATGAATTGATAGAAATTGAGGGTGGTATGGCCTTTATCTGCATTTCGCAGGTATGGTATGGGTTTTCTCTGCACTTCGGCTAAGAAGTCAAGGGTAAGTTGGGTTTAATTAGTATAATAATTAGATTTAGGTATTAATATCAATTATAGTTTTAAAGGGGTAGATAAATCCGGTTTAGATCCTCCACGGTATTATAAATTTATTCTGAAAATAATTTATTGTTCTACGTAAAGTTTGTGGAAATAAAATATATATGTATATATATTTCTCTGGTTATTTAAATTAACCACTAGTGTTCGAATTTGTCGGTTTATATAACACGTGAACCGGTAACTCCTAGAATTACCAAAATGTGAAATGAGACAATGTTCGGTTTTTGTTAGACCTTAATGTCCTTGTTTGTGAAATTAATTAATCACAAAAATAATTGAAATGTAAACTTGTTTAATACATGTATACGGATATTGACCTGAAATGTCGGGTTGTCACATTCTCCCCATGTTAACAGAATTTCGTCCCGAAATTCAATTTGTGTCCTCTTGAACTGGTGCATCCTCAACCAAGGATGGGTATTTTGTTTTCATTTGGTCCTCTCGTTCCCATGTATACTCAGGACCACGCTTTGAGTTCCAACGTACTTTAACCAGTTTGATCCGACTACGTCTCAGCTTTTGAACCTTCCAATCTGATATCTCAATTGGTTGCTCGATGAAATGAAGTTTATCGTCAATGTGAATTTCATCAGGCGGTATGATCAAAGTCTCGTCTGATAGACACTTTTTGAGATTTGACACATGAAACGTATCATGTACATTGTTTAGTTCTTGTGGTAGCTTGAGTTTGTAAGCTACAGGGCCAACCCTAGCCAGTATTTCGAACGGACCAACGTATCTAGGGTTGAGCTTACCACGGTTACCAAACCTTGCAACGCCTTTCCATGGTGAGACTTTTAACATTACTCGGTCACCAATTTGAAATTCTAATGGTTTTCGTCTGTTGTCAGCATAGCTCTTTTGTCTATCTCGGGCCGCTTTCAAACGGTCCTTAATTTTGAAAATCTTATCAGTGGTTTCCTGGACAATCTCAGGGCCTGTCAAATGTTTTTCACCAACTTCCGCCCAACATAACGGTGAGCGGCATTTACGACCATATAAAGCTTCAAACGGAGCTGCCTTAATGCTCGTATGGTAGCTGTTATTGTAGGAAAACTCAGCTAATGGTAAATGAGTATCCCAATTTCCTCTGAAATCCATTACACATGCACGGAGCATATCTTCTAATGTTTGAATGGTCCTTTCGCTTTGACCATCTGTTTGTGGGTGATATGCCGTGCTCATGTCAAGACGTGTGCCCATGGCTTCTTGTAATGATTTCCAGATTCTAGACACAAATCTGCTATCTCTATCCGATATAATAGAAATTGGCACTCCATGCCTAGCCACAATTTCCTTGATATAAAGCTTTGCAAGTTTCTCGGTTTTATCCGTCTCTTTGATAGGTAGGAAATGAGCTGATTTTGTCAATCGATCGACAATTACCCATATGGTATCATAACCACTAGATGTCTTGGGTAATTTTGTGATAAAATCCATAGAAATTTGTTCCCATTTCCATTGGGGAATTGCAGGTTGTTGTAACAAACCAGACGGTTTCTGATGTTCGGCTTTTACTTTTGAACATGTTAAGCACTTACTGACATATGTGGCAATATCTCCTTTCATATTGGGCCACCAATATAATTCTTTTAGATCCTTATACATCTTATCTGAACCTGGGTGAATGGAGTACCTGGACTTGTGGGCTTCGTCCATAACTAACTCCCGTAAGTTACCAAAACGTGTCACCCAAATTCTATTCATGAAGTATAAAGTGTCATCTGACTTTGGCTCCAATTGCTTTATCATTCCTCGTAAAGCTTCATTCTGAATGTTTTCTTCTTTGATTGCCTCATGTTGTGCCATCCGAATTTGAGTAGTAAGATTCGTATGAATTGTCAATCCTAAGGCACGAACACGAAGAGTTTTAACTCGTTCTTTGCGACTTAAAGCGTCCGCTACGACATTGGCTTTCCCGGGATGGTACTTGATATCACAATCATAATCGTTTAGTAGTTCTACCCAGCGACGTTGTCTCATGTTAAGTTCCTTTTGATCAAAGATATGTTGGAGACTCTTGTGATCAGTAAAGATAGTACATCTTGTACCGTAAAGGTAATGTCTCCAAATTTTGAGCGCAAACACAACTGCACCCAATTCCAAGTCGTGGGTCGTATAATTCTTTTCGTGCACTTTTAGTTGTCGTGAGGCATATGCGATGACTTTGTCTCTTTGCATTAACACACAACCAAGTCCTTGGTGTGATGCATCGCAGTATACGACAAAATTTTCGATTCCCTCCGGAAGGGATAGGATTGGTGCACTACACAGCTTCTGTTTCAGTAATTGGAAAGCTGACTCCTACTTGTCACTCCAATCATACTTCTTTTCTTTCTGGGTTAATGTGGTTAAAGGCAAGGCTATTTTTGAAAAATTCTCGATGAATCGTCTGTAATAACCGGCCAAACCTAAAAATTGACGTACTTCTGTCGGAGTCTTTGGTGCTTCCCAGTTTTTGATCGCTTCAATTTTAGATGGATCAACGTGAATTCCTTACTTGTTGATGACATGACCAAGGAAATGCACTTCTCGGATCCAAAACTCACACTTAGAGAATTTAGCGTAAAGTTTCTCGTTTCTGAGTAGTTCTAAGATTAATTTCAGGTGATGTTCATGATCCTCCTTAGTTTGTGAATATATTAATATGTCATCGATGAATACAATCACGAATTTATCCAAGTATGGCTTGCACACGCGGTTCATGAGATCCATGAAGATAGCTGGTGCGTTCGTCAAACCAAATGGCATAACTAGGAACTCGTAGTGACCGTAACGAGTCCTAAATGTTGTCTTTGGTACATCTTCTTCTTGGATTCTTAATTGATGATACCCTGAACGTAGATCAATTTTTGAATAGAAGCTAGAACCTTGTAGTTGATCGAACAAATCGTCTATTCGAGGAAGTGGGTATCGGTTCTTGATTGTAAGCTTGTTTAATTCTCGGTAATCAATACACATCCTAAAGGTTCCATCCTTTTTCTTTACAAATAGGACCGGAGCTCCCCAAGGTGAGAAACTCGGTCTTATGAAACCTTTATCAAGCAACTCTTGTAGTTGATTTGATAATTCTTGCATTTCAGAAAGTGCTAATCGATACGGCGATCGCGCAATCGGTGCGGATCCTGGTACAAAATCGATTCGGAATTCGACTTGCCTCGGTGGTGGTAATCCAGGTAAGTCTTCAGGAAAAACTTCGGGGTAATCCCTAACGATTGGAATATATTCAAGTCGACGTTCCTTGGGTTTCTTTTTGACGACGTGAGCCAGAAACACGCAATAGCCTTTACGTAAACACTTACGAGCTTTCATGCAGTTTATCATCCTTAACGTTACTCCACTCTTCTCACCTTGAATCGAAAGAACTTCTCCGTTTGAGAGTGGGATTTGGACAATCTTCTCAAAACAAACAATCTCGGCATGATTCTTTGACAACCAATCCATGCCAATAACAACGTCAAAGCTTCCTAAATCAACGGGTAACAGATCTATACTAAATGTGTGGTTTTTAAGACATAAGGTACAACCCTGAATGACTTCTTCGGTATTAATTAATTTTCCGTTCGCTAATTCAATTGTATACTTTTGGTCTAGTTTACTGGGCTTAATACCAAGTAGGGACTTAAAGTCATTTGACACAAAACTCAAATCAGCACCCGTATCGAAAAGTATAGAGGCATAGTGATTATTTATCGGGAACGTACCAGTGACAATGTTTGGATCTTGTCGTGCGTCACCAGCCCCCATCACAAATGCTCTTCCACGGGCCTGATTGTCGTTTCGGTTCTTCAACTTTGGACAGTCTTTTCTGAAGTGCTTTGGATCTCCACACTCAAAGCATCCCTGATTCATCCTCCCTGTTCCTGGGTTGCCCTTTCCTGTTACTTGATTTGTCTTATTAGAGTTTGCATTGCTCCAACAGTTATGGGCTAGGTGCCCATACTTTTTACATTTTCCACATTGAGTACACCTTCCACTGTGATGATATCCACACTTGTCACACCTTGGTAGTGTTCCAAGGTATCCATTTTGTTCCACAGTGTTGGCGACAAAGGCTTTCATAGTTTCAGGTTTCTTGTAACTTTGATTCCTGTTTTGATTACTTGGTTTTCCAAACCATTTCCTTTTTTCCCCCGACCTTCCTTCTTCGGTCTCCTTCTTCTCAAACAAACCATCACGTACAGCATTATCCCTCAGCTTGAAAGCTAGAGTTATGGCGCTCTTGGCATCCATAGGGTTCGATGAAGTCACAAGACTTCGGATTTGAGGTGCGAGACCCCACAAGTATCTTTCAACCTTCTTGTATTCTGGGGTAACCATGTGTGGAACCAAGATTGCTAACTCATTGAATCGGTCAGTGTAGCCAGCAACATCATCTCCTATCATTTGCAAATTCCACATTTCAGATTCGATCTTTTGTAACTCATTTCGAGGACAATATTCCTCGATCATCATGGCCTTCAGGTCTTCCCATGACAACTCATATGCTGTGTGCCTTCCCAAAGTCTTTATTTGTGAATTCCACCAGGTTAAAGCTTTATCAGTGAGTGAGCATGTAGAATACTTCACCATGCAGTCAGCGGTGCATTCACTGATATCAATCACTGATTCCATCTTCTCTATCCATCTCATTAGCCCAACTGCACCCTCGGTGCCATTGAAGTTACGGGGTTTGCAAGATAGAAAGGCCTTGTAGGAGCACTTTCTATTTGGAGCATCTGTAGAATTACAAGTCATAACGTCAATAATTCAGATCATGACCATGTGTTACGGCTTATTTATTCTATTACCTCCGGAACCTCCAGCTGTACCGCTTCCTCCTGCACCTCCTGCACCGGTACCACTGCCGTTTCCTCCTCCACTATTTCGATTCGCCTCATACTGTTGCATAGCAGCAGCTACTCGCTGTGCTATAAGTTGTTCCACATTTGGAGAAATTGTCTCGTTGTTGTCTCCAGTAGTGTTACGGGGTGTGCTACGCTTTGGTGCCATGACGTTCTTTCTAACACATCAATTAAAAAGAAACAACATTACATGACAATAATGATAGCACATGGCATAAGGATACGACAACATCAAAACATAAACCATTATATACATAGTTAAAACATTCATAGTACATTGTTCCCAAAAGAAACGGATACAAAAGTGATGGGTTCTCATGACCTCATCAGTACTAAAGTTTTAAACTACATAATGTACTATGGGCACAACCCGCCCATAATAGGTTTAGAAGAAGAAGTGAGAGTACAATCCAATCATCATGGCAAGTCCTGCCATAACAAAGCTTGCTCTAGCCACAAATTCTGCAGCCAAAGTCCTTTCCTCCAGTGCTTCCACCATGTCTCGGACAGTGACAGTGAACTGCCAGTCCATGTCGGCTCTCAACTCCAGATAGTTAGTGGCATCCTGTATGTTTCGGGTGCGGTCATCTAGAGTCTGAACTCGAGATCCGAGTCCTTGACGAAGTCGCGTGGCTGCATCCCCCTGTGCCCGGATGTCATCTAGGAGATCATCAAGACGCTCCTCATGCGTACGAACGCGTGCTACTAGTGTAGGCACTGTGAGCTCTATGGCTTCCCCAGTGTGGGGTAGGGGTGTTGGGGAGTTAGAAGACTCTCCAATCTCAAAGGTAGATGGGATGCTCTCCATCTCCCTCCATCGGGCCAGAGTACGTGGCATCCAACGGATAGTTCCCACAGTCGGGTGGTAGCAGGGTCTTTGCCTAGGTGGTTCTTCACCAGCCTCCAAGTCTTCTGGGTCACGGGCTGCTAGATTCCTTTTGTGTGGAAGTCGAAACTTCTTCTTAGCACTTTGCACCTTAACTGGTCCTCCGCTTTTCTTTCGGTAGACGATAGGCGGTTTTCCCAAGGCGACTTTAGGTGGTGTGGAGCTACGGGTTTGTACTCGATTTTTGGGATGTGAGGCGGAACGTTCCTCGTTTGATTCAGTGTCAGAGACGGGATCAGAATGTGAATGTGACGACATGCTTATGACTACAATATCCATATGACAAAATGACTGGTTATACAATGCTTATGCAATGAAAACATTTTAGTGAGTCATTTAGATTATAGACTAGGTTCCAATTTAGATTCCTAGTTCGCTATAATCAATGGCTCTGATACCAAGTTCTGTCACACCCCGCCAAGGCGGAAACGCGAGGCACGACGTTCACTGGTTTCCAAAGCATATGATTACCGCAAACACATACATGATAAATGGATACATAAATGAGTTTAAAGTTTTACATTACAAAATGTAAAATGAGTTTACAAAACATTAAGATTTCACAAATATGACTCAATTCAATGAGTTATACAAGGGAAATCCTCCTTGAGTAGTATCCATCGTGCATGCATGTAATCTACATTGCTAACCTTGAAATCACGTTCAGTTACCTGAAAAACATACTTAAAATCGTCAACACGAGGTTGGTGAGTTCACAGGTTTAATCAAATAGTTCTTTGCAAAATTTCATTGTTCGTAAATAGTTTCAGTTGTATGTGATAAACAGAATAAGAATTGTTGACCCATTTGTAAACTAGCTAGGAATACAAATAATATGTTCCTACATAAGGCGTAACCAAACCATGACAATTGTACACGCCCCTAATTTCGTTATCCGGTTCTATGCGGCCATAAATCCTCCAGATTGTGGTTAGCGCGACTAACCATGACCGGGAGACGTCACTCTCCATAGTACTATTCATAGGACCCTAGGCTACAGTTAATGGTTACTACGTTGTTCCAGGGGACTTTTCCGGCCTCAAATTGTTGTTCTCATCTCATGTAAACATACAAGTCGTGTCTTATTCTCTTGTTATCCCATAAAATAATTGTAAGTATGTTTTTCCCCCAAATATTGAAAACAGTAAAAAGGGGCCGTGAAACTCACCTTGAGTTTGTGTACACTTGTATGATACTTGTTGTAGTCAACCTTGACTATTCGTACCCTAGATACCAAGGGTAAATTGTGTTAAGACCGAACGTCTTATATTGCAAATTGTTCACCGACTTTGTAAATCTGGTCGTTTTTGTTTGAATATCTCCTTAGTTGTTCAACACTTGTTTTGTTATAAAAACAGTTTTGAGTTACTGCCTAAATGGGACTGTTGTACAGGTGTCGAAACTTCTTAGTTTCGATTGGGCATATGTGTGTCGAAACTACTTAGTTTCGATGGAGTATATGTGTGTCGAAACTACTTAGTTTCGATGGAGTGGTCAGGAGTCGAAACAACCTAGTTTCGATTGAGAAAAGGTATCGAAACTACCTAGTTTCGATTGAGTATTTGCTATCGAAACTACCTAGTTTCGATTGAGTAAAAGACATCAAAACTCCTAGTTTCGATGGATCAACAGGTATCGAAACTCCTAGTTTCGATTGAGTTAACTGGTATCGAAACTCCTAGTTTCGATTACTGGACTTCTGTTTGACAGAATCAGTCCTGCATATTTTTATGTTTTAAACTTGAATTCGACACACTCTTCTTGTTATCTTTCTTGCGTTTAAACATTTTGTACGTTTAGCTACGGTTTTGAAGAACATAATATGAAAAATATTGAGTTTTTACCTTAAAAACAGGAATGAAATTGATGAGAGAAAACAGAGAAAAGTCTTGAATCTTCTGCAGAACACTTGAAATTCTTCTTAAAACAGCAAATTATGGTGAATTTCGCCTTGAAACTGGACTTCGAATTGAAGAGAATTGGGGAGATTTTCGTAAGAAAATGAGATAAATAAAAGGTTTGTGAGAGTTTTGAGTGATGAATTGATAGAAATTGAGGGTGGTATGGCCTTTATCTGCATTTCGCAGGTATGGTATGGGTTTTCTGTCACACCCCGCCAAGGCGGAAACGCGAGGCACGACGTTCACTGGTTTCCAAAGCATATGATTACCGCAAACACATACATGATAAATGGATACATAAATGAGTTTAAAGTTTTACATTACAAAATGTAAAATGAGTTTACAAAACATTAAGATTTCACAAATATGACTCAATTCAATGAGTTATACAAGGGAAATCCTCCTTGAGTAGTATCCATCGTGCATGCATGTAATCTACATTGCTAACCTTGAAATCACGTTCAGTTACCTGAAAAACATACTTAAAATCGTCAACACGAGGTTGGTGAGTTCACAGGTTTAATCAAATAGTTCTTTGCAAAATTTCATTGTTCGTAAATAGTTTCAGTTGTATGTGATAAACAGAATAAGAATTGTTGACCCATTTGTAAACTAGCTAGGAATACAAATAATATGTTCCTACATGAGGCGTAACCAAACCATGACAATTGTACACGCCCCTAATTTCGTTATCCGGTTCTATGCGGCCATAAATCCTCCAGATTGTGGTTAGCGCGACTAACCATGACCGGGAGACGTCACTCTCCATAGTACTATTCATAGGACCCTAGGCTACAGTTAATGGTTACTACGTTGTTCCAGGGGACTTTTCCGGCCTCAAATTGTTGTTCTCATCTCATGTAAACATACAAGTCGTGTCTTATTCTCTTGTTATCCCATAAAATAATTGTAAGTATGTTTTTCCCCCAAATATTGAAAACAGTAAAAAGGGGCCGTGAAACTCACCTTGAGTTTGTGTACACTTGTATGATACTTGTTGTAGTCAACCTTGACTATTCGTACCCTAGATACCAAGGGTAAATTGTGTTAAGACCGAACGTCTTATATTGCAAATTGTTCACCGACTTTGTAAATCTGGTCGTTTTTGTTTGAATATCTCCTTAGTTGTTCAACACTTGTTTTGTTATAAAAAGAGTTTTGAGTTACTGCCTAAATGGGACTGTTGTACAGGTGTCGAAACTTCTTAGTTTCGATTGGGCATATGTGTGTCGAAACTACTTAGTTTCGATGGAGTATATGTGTGTCGAAACTACTTAGTTTCGATGGAGTGGTCAGGAGTCGAAACAACCTAGTTTCGATTGAGAAAAGGTATCGAAACTACCTAGTTTTGATTGAGTATTTGCTATCGAAACTACCTAGTTTCGATTGAGTAAAAGACATCAAAACTCCTAGTTTCGATGGATCAACAGGTATCGAAACTCCTAGTTTCGATTGAGTTAACTGGTATCGAAACTCCTAGTTTCGATTACTGGACTTCTGTTTGACAGAATCAGTCCTGCATATTTTTATGTTTTAAACTTGAATTCGACACACTCTTCTTGTTATCTTTCTTGCGTTTAAACATTTTGTACGTTTAGCTACGGTTTTGAAGAACATAATATGAAAAATATCGAGTTTTTACCTTAAAAACAGGAATGAAATTGATGAGAGAAAACAAAGAAAAGTCTTGAATCTTCTGCAGAACACTTGAAATTCTTCTTAAAACAGCAAATTATGGTGAATTTCGCCTTGAAACTGGACTTCGAATTGAAGAGAATTGGGGAGATTTTCGTAAGAAAATGAGATAAATAAAAGGTTTGTGAGAGTTTTGAGTGATGAATTGATAGAAATTGAGGGTGGTATGGCCTTTATCTGCATTTCGCAGGTATGGTATGGGTTTTCTGTCACACCCCGCCAAGGCGGAAACGCGAGGCACGACGTTCACTGGTTTCCAAAGCATATGATTACCGCAAACACATACATGATAAATGGATACATAAATGAGTTTAAAGTTTTACATTACAAAATGTAAAATGAGTTTACAAAACATTAAGATTTCACAAATATGACTCAATTCAATGAGTTATACAAGGGAAATCCTCCTTGAGTAGTATCCATCGTGCATGCATGTAATCTACATTGCTAACCTTGAAATCACGTTCAGTTACCTGAAAAACATACTTAAAATCGTCAACACGAGGTTGGTGAGTTCACAGGTTTAATCAAATAGTTCTTTGCAAAATTTCATTGTTCGTAAATAGTTTCAGTTGTATGTGATAAACAGAATAAGAATTGTTGACCCATTTGTAAACTAGCTAGGAATACAAATAATATGTTCCTACATGAGGCGTAACCAAACCATGACAATTGTACATGCCCCTAATTTCGTTATCCGGTTCTATGCGGCCATAAATCCTCCAGATTGTGGTTAGCGCGACTAACCATGACCGGGAGACGTCACTCTCCATAGTACTATTCATAGGACCCTAGGCTACAGTTAATGGTTACTACGTTGTTCCAGGGGACTTTTCCGGCCTCAAATTGTTGTTCTCATCTCATGTAAACATACAAGTCGTGTCTTATTCTCTTGTTATCCCATAAAATAATTGTAAGTATGTTTTTCCCCCAAATATTGAAAACAGTAAAAAGGGGCCGTGAAACTCACCTTGAGTTTGTGTACACTTGTATGATACTTGTTGTAGTCAACCTTGACTATTCGTACCCTAGATACCAAGGGTAAATTGTGTTAAGACCGAACGTCTTATATTGCAAATTGTTCACCGACTTTGTAAATCCGGTAGTTTTTGTTTGAATATCTCCTTAGTTGTTCAACACTTGTTTTGTTATAAAAACAGTTTTGAGTTACTGCCCAAATGGGACTGTTGTACAGGTGTCGAAACTTCTTAGTTTCGATTGGGCATATGTGTGTCGAAACTACTTAGTTTCGATGGAGTATATGTGTGTCGAAACTACTTAGTTTCGATGGAGTGGTCAGGAGTCGAAACAACCTAGTTTCGATTGAGAAAAGGTATCGAAACTACCTAGTTTCGATTGAGTATTTGCTATCGAAACTACCTAGTTTCGATTGAGTAAAAGACATCAAAACTCCTAGTTTCGATGGATCAACAGGTATCGAAACTCCTAGTTTCGATTGAGTTAACTGGTATCGAAACTCCTAGTTTCGATTACTGGACTTCTGTTTGACAGAATCAGTCCTGCATATTTTTATGTTTTAAACTTGAATTCGACACACTCTTCTTGTTATCTTTCTTGCGTTTAAACATTTTGTACGTTTAGCTACGGTTTTGAAGAACATAATATGAAAAATATCGAGTTTTTACCTTAAAAACAGGAATGAAATTGATGAGAGAAAACAGACAAAAGTCTTGAATCTTCTGCAGAACACTTGAAATTCTTCTTAAAACAGCAAATTATGGTGAATTTCGCCTTGAAACTGGACTTCGAATTGAAGAGAATTGGGGAGATTTTCGTAAGAAAATGAGATAAATAAAAGGTTTGTGAGAGTTTTGAGTGATGAATTGATAGAAATTGAGGGTGGTATGGCCTTTATCTGCATTTCGCAGGTATGGTATGGGTTTTCTGTCACACCCCGCCAAGGCGGAAACGCGAGGCACGACGTTCACCGGTTTCCAAAGCATATGATTACCGCAAACACATACATGATAAATGGATACATAAATGAGTTTAAAGTTTTACATTACAAAATGTAAAATGAGTTTACAAAACATTAAGATTTCACAAATATGACTCAATTCAATGAGTTATACAAGGGAAATCCTCCTTGAGTAGTATCCATCGTGCATGCATGTAATCTACATTGCTAACCTTGAAATCACGTTCAGTTACCTGAAAAACATACTTAAAATCGTCAACACGAGGTTGGTGAGTTCACAGGTTTAATCAAATAGTTCTTTGCAAAATTTCATTGTTCGTAAATAGTTTCAGTTGTATGTGATAAACAGAATAAGAATTGTTGACCCATTTGTAAACTAGCTAGGAATACAAATAATATGTTCCTACATGAGGCGTAACCAAACCATGACAATTGTACACGCCCCTAATTTCGTTATCCGGTTCTATGCGGCCATAAATCCTCCAGATTGTGGTTAGCGCGACTAACCATGACCGGGAGACGTCACTCTCCATAGTACTACTCATAGGACCCTAGGCTACAGTTAATGGTTACTACGTTGTTCCAGGGGACTTTTCCGGCCTCAAATTGTTGTTCTCATCTCATGTAAACATACAAGTCGTGTCTTATTCTCTTGTTATCCCATAAAATAATTGTAAGTATGTTTTTCCCCCAAATATTGAAAACAGTAAAAAGGGGCCGTGAAACTCACCTTGAGTTTGTGTACACTTGTATGATACTTGTTGTAGTCAACCTTGACTATTCGTACCCTAGATACCAAGGGTAAATTGTGTTAAGACCGAACGTCTTATATTGCAAATTGTTCACCGACTTTGTAAATCTGGTCGTTTTTGTTTGAATATCTCCTTAGTTGTTCAACACTTGTTTTGTTATAAAAACAGTTTTGAGTTACTGCCCAAATGGGACTGTTGTACAGGTGTCGAAACTTCTTAGTTTCGATTGGGCATATGTGTGTCGAAACTACTTAGTTTCGATGGAGTATATGTGTGTCGAAACTACTTAGTTTCGATGGAGTGGTCAGGAGTCGAAACAACCTAGTTTCGATTGAGAAAAGGTATCGAAACTACCTAGTTTCGATTGAGTATTTGCTATCGAAACTACCTAGTTTCGATTGAGTAAAAGACATCAAAACTCCTAGTTTCGATGGATCAACAGGTATCGAAACTCCTAGTTTCGATTGAGTTAACTGGTATCGAAACTCCTAGTTTCGATTACTGGACTTCTGTTTGACAGAATCAGTCCTGCATATTTTTATGTTTTAAACTTGAATTCGACACACTCTTCTTGTTATCTTTCTTGCGTTTAAACATTTTGTACGTTTAGCTACGGTTTTGAAGAACATAATATGAAAAATATCGAGTTTTTACCTTAAAAACAGGAATGAAATTGATGAGAGAAAACAGACAAAAGTCTTGAATCTTCTGCAGAACACTTGAAATTCTTCTTAAAACAGCAAATTATGGTGAATTTCGCCTTGAAACTGGACTTCGAATTGAAGAGAATTGGGGAGATTTTCGTAAGAAAATGAGATAAATAAAAGGTTTGTGAGAGTTTTGAGTGATGAATTGATAGAAATTGAGGGTGGTATGGCCTTTATCTGCATTTCGCAGGTATGGTATGGGTTTTCTGTCACACCCCGCCAAGGCGGAAACGCGAGGCACGACGTTCACCGGTTTCCAAAGCATATGATTACCGCAAACACATACATGATAAATGGATACATAAATGAGTTTAAAGTTTTACATTACAAAATGTAAAATGAGTTTACAAAACATTAAGATTTCACAAATATGACTCAATTCAATGAGTTATACAAGGGAAATCCTCCTTGAGTAGTATCCATCGTGCATGCATGTAATCTACATTGCTAACCTTGAAATCACGTTCAGTTACCTGAAAAACATACTTAAAATCGTCAACACGAGGTTGGTGAGTTCACAGGTTTAATCAAATAGTTCTTTGCAAAATTTCATTGTTCGTAAATAGTTTCAGTTGTATGTGATAAACAGAATAAGAATTGTTGACCCATTTGTAAACTAGCTAGGAATACAAATAATATGTTCCTACATGAGGCGTAACCAAACCATGACAATTGTACACGCCCCTAATTTCGTTATCCGGTTCTATGCGGCCATAAATCCTCCAGATTGTGGTTAGCGCGACTAACCATGACCGGGAGACGTCACTCTCCATAGTACTATTCATAGGACCCTAGGCTACAGTTAATGGTTACTACGTTGTTCCAGGGGACTTTTCCGGCCTCAAATTGTTGTTCTCATCTCATGTAAACATACAAGTCGTGTCTTATTCTCTTGTTATCCCATAAAATAATTGTAAATATGTTTTTCCCCCAAATATTGAAAACAGTAAAAAGGGGCCGTGAAACTCACCTTGAGTTTGTGTACACTTGTATGATACTTGTTGTAGTCAACCTTGACTATTCGTACCCTAGATACCAAGGGTAAATTGTGTTAAGACCGAACGTCTTATATTGCAAATTGTTCACCGACTTTGTAAATCTGGTCGTTTTTGTTTGAATATCTCCTTAGTTGTTCAACACTTGTTTTGTTATAAAAACAGTTTTGAGTTACTGCCCAAATGGGACTGTTGTACAGGTGTCGAAACTTCTTAGTTTCGATTGGGCATATGTGTGTCGAAACTACTTAGTTTCGATGGAGTATATGTGTGTCGAAACTACTTAGTTTCGATGGAGTGGTCAGGAGTCGAAACAACCTAGTTTCGATTGAGAAAAGGTATCGAAACTACCTAGTTTCGATTGAGTATTTGCTATCGAAACTACCTAGTTTCGATTGAGTAAAAGACATCAAAACTCCTAGTTTCGATGGATCAACAGGTATCAAAACTCCTAGTTTCGATTGAGTTAACTGGTATCGAAACTCCTAGTTTCGATTACTGGACTTCTGTTTGACAGAATCAGTCCTGCATATTTTTATGTTTTAAACTTGAATTCGACACACTCTTCTTGTTATCTTTCTTGCGTTTAAACATTTTGTACGTTTAGCTACGGTTTTGAAGAACATAATATGAAAAATATCGAGTTTTTACCTTAAAAACAGGAATGAAATTGATGAGAGAAAACAGACAAAAGTCTTGAATCTTCTGCAGAACACTTGAAATTCTTCTTAAAACAGCAAATTATGGTGAATTTCGCCTTGAAACTGGACTTCGAATTGAAGAGAATTGGGGAGATTTTCGTAAGAAAATGAGATAAATAAAAGGTTTGTGAGAGTTTTGAGTGATGAATTGATAGAAATTGAGGGTGGTATGGCCTTTATCTGCATTTCGCAGGTATGGTATGGGTTTTCTGTCACACCCCGCCAAGGCGGAAACGCGAGGCACGACGTTCACTGGTTTCCAAAGCATATGATTACCGCAAACACATACATGATAAATGGATACATAAATGAGTTTAAAGTTTTACATTACAAAATGTAAAATGAGTTTACAAAACATTAAGATTTCACAAATATGACTCAATTCAATGAGTTATACAAGGGAAATCCTCCTTGAGTAGTATCCATCGTGCATGCATGTAATCTACATTGCTAACCTTGAAATCACGTTCAGTTACCTGAAAAACATACTTAAAATTGTCAACACGAGGTTGGTGAGTTCACAGGTTTAATCAAATAGTTCTTTGCAAAATTTCATTGTTCGTAAATAGTTTCAGTTGTATGTGATAAACAGAATAAGAATTGTTGACCCATTTGTAAACTAGCTAGGAATACAAATAATATGTTCCTACATGAGGCGTAACCAAACCATGACAATTGTACACGCCCCTAATTTCGTTATCCGGTTCTATGCGGCCATAAATCCTCAAGATTGTGGTTAGCGCGACTAACCATGACCGGGAGACGTCACTCTCCATAGTACTATTCATAGGACCCTAGGCTACAGTTAATGGTTACTACGTTGTTCCAGGGGACTTTTCCGGCCTCAAATTGTTGTTCTCATCTCATGTAAACATACAAGTCGTGTCTTATTCTCTTGTTATCCCATAAAATAATTGTAAGTATGTTTTTCCCCCAAATATTGAAAACAGTAAAAAGGGGCCGTGAAACTCACCTTGAGTTTGTGTACACTTGTATGATACTTGTTGTAGTCAACCTTGACTATTCGTACCATAGATACCAAGGGTAAATTGTGTTAAGACCGAACGTCTTATATTGCAAATTGTTCACCGACTTTGTAAATCTGGTCGTTTTTGTTTGAATATCTCCTTAGTTGTTCAACACTTGTTTTGTTATAAAAACAGTTTTGAGTTACTGCCCAAATGGGACTGTTGTACAGGTGTCGAAACTTCTTAGTTTCGATTGGGAATATGTGTGTCGAAACTACTTAGTTTCGATGGAGTATATGTGTGTCGAAACTATTTAGTTTCGATGGAGTGGTCAGGAGTCGAAACAACCTAGTTTCGATTGAGAAAAGGTATCGAAACTACCTAGTTTCGATTGAGTATTTGCTATCGAAACTACCTAGTTTCGATTGAGTAAAAGACATCAAAACTCCTAGTTTCGATGGATCAACAGGTATCGAAACTCCTAGTTTCGATTGAGTTAACTGGTATCGAAACTCCTAGTTTCGATTACTGGACTTCTGTTTGACAGAATCAGTCCTGCATATTTTTATGTTTTAAACTTGAATTCGACACACTCTTCTTGTTATCTTTCTTGCGTTTAAACATTTTGTACGTTTAGCTACGGTTTTGAAGAACATAATATGAAAAATATCGAGTTTTTACCTTAAAAACAGGAATGAAATTGATGAGAGAAAACAGAGAAAAGTCTTGAATCTTCTGCAGAACACTTGAAATTCTTCTTAAAACAGCAAATTATGGTGAATTTCGCCTTGAAACTGGACTTCGAATTGAAGAGAATTGGGGAGATTTTCGTAAGAAAATGAGATAAATAAAAGGTTTGTGAGAGTTTTGAGTGATGAATTGATAGAAATTGAGGGTGGTATGGCCTTTATCTGCATTTCGCAGGTATGGTATGGGTTTTCTCTGCACTTCGGCTAAGAAGTCAAGGGTAAGTTGGGTTTAATTAGTATAATAATTAGATTTAGGTATTAATATCAATTATAGTTTTAAAGGGGTAGATAAATCCGGTTTAGATCCTCCACGGTATTATAAATTTATTCTGAAAATAATTTATTGTTCTACGTAAAGTTTGTGGAAATAAAATATATATGTATATATATTTCTCTGGTTATTTAAATTAACCACTAGTGTTCGAATTTGTCGGTTTATATAACACGTGAACCGGTAACTCTTAGAATTACCAAAATGTGAAATGAGACAATGTTCGGTTTTTGTTAGACCTTAATGTCCTTGTTTGTGAAATTAATTAATCACAAATATAATTGAAATGTAAACTTGTTTAATACATGTGTACGGATATTGACCTGAAATGTCGGGTTGTCACATTCTCCCCATGTTAACAGAATTTCGTCCCGAAATTCAATTTGTGTCCTCTTGAACTGGTGCATCCTCAAACAAGGATGGGTATTTTGTTTTCATTTGGTCCTCTCGTTCCCATGTATACTCAGGACCACGCTTTGAGTTCCAACGTACTTTAACCAGTTTGATCCGACTACGTCTCAGCTTTTGAACCTTCCAATCTGATATCTCAATTGGTTGCTCGATGAAATGAAGTTTATCGTCAATGTGAATTTCATCAGGCGGTATGATCAAAGTCTCGTCTGATAGACACTTTTTGAGATTTGACACATGAAACGTATCATGTACATTGTTTAGTTCTTGTGGTAGCTTGAGTTTGTAAGCTACAGGGCCAACCCTAGCCAGTATTTCGAACGGACCAACGTATCTAGGGTTGAGCTTACCACGGTTACCAAACCTTGCAACGCCTTTCCATGGTGAGACTTTTAACATTACTCGGTCACCAATTTGAAATTCTAATGGTTTTCGTCTGTTGTCAGCATAGCTCTTTTGTCTATCTCGGGCCGCTTTCAAACGGTCCTTAATTTTGAAAATCTTATCAGTGGTTTCCTGGACAATCTCAGGGCCTGTCAAATGTTTTTCACCAACTTCCGCCCAACATAACGGTGAGCGGCATTTACGACCATATAAAGCTTCAAACGGAGCTGCCTTAATGCTCGTATGGTAGCTGTTATTGTAGGAAAACTCAGCTAATGGTAAATGAGTATCCCAATTTCCTCTGAAATCCATTACACATGCACGGAGCATATCTTCTAATGTTTGAATGGTCCTTTCGCTTTGACCATCTGTTTGTGGGTGATATGCCGTGCTCATGTCAAGACGTGTGCCCATGGCTTCTTGTAATGATTTCCAGATTCTAGACACAAATCTGCTATCTCTATCCGATATAATAGAAATTGGCACTCCATGCCTAGCCACAATTTCCTTGATATAAAGCTTTGCAAGTTTCTCGGTTTTATCCGTCTCTTTGATAGGTAGGAAATGAGCTGATTTTGTCAATCGATCGACAATTACCCATATGGTATCATAACCACTAGATGTCTTGGGTAATTTTGTGATAAAATCCATAGAAATTTGTTCCCATTTCCATTGGGGAATTGCAGGTTGTTGTAACAAACCAGACGGTTTCTGATGTTCGGCTTTTACTTTTGAACATGTTAAGCACTTACTGACATATGTGGCAATATCTCCTTTCATATTGGGCCACCAATATAATTCTTTTAGATCCTTATACATCTTATCTGAACCTGGGTGAATGGAGTACCTGGACTTGTGGGCTTCGTCCATAACTAACTCCCGTAAGTTACCAAAACGTGTCACCCAAATTCTATTCATGAAGTATAAAGTGTCATCTGACTTTGGCTCCAATTGCTTTATCATTCCTCGTAAAGCTTCATTCTGAATGTTTTCTTCTTTGATTGCCTCATGTTGTGCCATCCGAATTTGAGTAGTAAGATTCGTATGAATTGTCAATCCTAAGGCACGAACACGAAGAGTTTTAACTCGTTCTTTGCGACTTAAAGCGTCCGCTACGACATTGGCTTTCCCGGGATGGTACTTGATATCACAATCATAATCGTTTAGTAGTTCTACCCAGCGACGTTGTCTCATGTTAAGTTCCTTTTGATCAAAGATATGTCGGAGACTCTTGTGATCAGTAAAGATAGTACATCTTGTACCGTAAAGGTAATGTCTCCAAATTTTGAGCGCAAACACAACTGCACCCAAATCCAAGTCGTGGGTCGTATAATTCTTTTCGTGCACTTTTAGTTGTCGTGAGGCATATGCGATGACTTTGTCTCTTTGCATTAACACACAACCAAGTCCTTGGTGTGATGCATCGCAGTATACGACAAAATTTTCGATTCCCTCCGGAAGGGATAGGATTGGTGCACTACACAGCTTCTGTTTCAGTAATTGGAAAGCTGACTCCTACTTGTCACTCCAATCATACTTCTTTTCTTTCTGGGTTAATGTGGTTAAAGGCAAGGCTATTTTTGAAAAATTCTCGATGAATCGTCTGTAATAACCGGCTAAACCTAAAAATTGACGTACTTTTGTCGGAGTCTTTGGTGCTTCCCAGTTTTTGATCGCTTCAATTTTAGATGGATCAACGTGAATTCCTTCCTTGTTGATGACATGACCAAGGAAATGCACTTCTCGGATCCAAAACTCACACTTAGAGAATTTAGCGTAAAGTTTCTCGTTTCTGAGTAGTTCTAAGATTAATTTCAGGTGATGTTCATGATCCTCCTTAGTTCGTGAATATATTAATATGTCATCGATGAATACAATCACGAATTTATCCAAGTATGGCTTGCACACGCGGTTCATGAGATCCATGAAGACAGCTGGTGCGTTCGTCAAACCAAATGGCATAACTAGGAACTCGTAGTGACCGTAACGAGTCCTAAATGTTGTCTTTGGTACATCTTCTTCTTGGATTCTTAATTGATGATACCCTGAACGTAGATCAATTTTTGAATAGAAGCTAGAACCTTGTAGTTGATCGAACAAATCGTCTATTCGAGGAAGTGGGTATCGGTTCTTGATTGTAAGCTTGTTTAATTCTCGGTAATCAATACACATCCTAAAGGTTCCATCCTTTTTCTTTACAAATAGGACCGGAGCTCCCCAAGGTGAGAAACTCGGTCTTATGAAACCTTTATCAAGCAACTCTTGTAGTTGATTTGATAATTCTTGCATTTCAGAAGGTGCTAATCGATACGGCGATCGCGCAATCGGTGCGGATCCTGGTACAAAATCGATTCGGAATTCGACTTGCCTCGGTGGTGGTAATCCAGGTAAGTCTTCAGGAAAAACTTCGGGGTAATCCCTAACGATTGGAATATATTCAAGTCGACGTTCCTTGGGTTTCTTTTTGACGACGTGAGCCAGAAACACGCAATAGCCTTTACGTAAACACTTACGAGCTTTCATGCAGTTTATCATCCTTAACGTTACTCCACTCTTCTCACCTTGAATCGAAAGAACTTCTCCGTTTGAGAGTGGGATTTGGACAATCTTCTCAAAACAAACAATCTCGGCATGATTCTTTGACAACCAATCCATGCCAATAACAACGTCAAAGCTTCCTAAATCAACGGGTAACAGATCTATACTAAATGTGTGGTTTTTAAGACATAAGGTACAACCCTGAATGACTTCTTCGGTATTAATTAATTTTCCGTTCGCTAATTCAATTGTATACTTTTGGTCTAGTTTACTGGGCTTAATACCGAGTAGGGACTTAAAGTCATTTGACACAAAACTCAAATCAGCACCCGTATCGAAAAGTATAGAGGCATAGTGATTATTTATCGGGAACGTACCAGTGACAATGTTTGGATCTTGTCGTGCGTCACCAGCCCCCATCACAAATGCTCTTCCACGGGCCTGATTGTCGTTTCAGTTCTTCAACTTTGGACAGTCTTTTCTGAAGTGCTTTGGATCTCCACACTCAAAGCATCCCTGATTCATCCTCCCTGTTCCTAGGTTGCCCTTTCCTGTTACTTGATTTGTCTTATTAGAGTTTGCATTGCTCCAACAGTTATGGGCTAGGTGCCCATACTTTTTACATTTTCCACATTGAGTACACCTTCCACTGTGATGATATCCACACTTGTCACACCTTGGTAGTGTTCCAAGGTATCCATTTTGTTCCACAGTGTTGGCGACAAAGGCTTTCATAGTTTCAGGTTTCTTGTAACTTTGATTCCTGTTTTGATTACTTGGTTTTCCAAACCATTTCCTTTTTTCCCCCGACCTTCCTTCTTCGGTCTCCTTCTTCTCAAACAAACCATCACGTACAGCATTATCCCTCAGCTTGAAAGCTAGAGTTATGGCGCTCTTGGCATCCATAGGGTTCGATGAAGTCACCAGACTTCGGATTTGAGGTGCGAGACCCCACAAGTATCTTTCAACCTTCTTGTATTCTGGGGTAACCATGTGTGGAACCAAGATTGCTAACTCATTGAATCGGTCAGTGTAGCCAGCAACATCATCTCCTGTCATTTGCAAATTCCACATTTCAGATTCGATCTTTTGTAACTCATTTCGAGGACAATATTCCTCGATCATCATGGCCTTCAGGTCTTCCCATGACAACTCATATGCTGTGTGCCTTCCCAAAGTCTTTATTTGTGAATTCCACCAGGTTAAAGCTTTATCAGTGAGTGAGCATGTAGAATACTTCACCATGCAGTCAGCGATGCATTCACTGATATCAATCACTGATTCCATCTTCTCTATCCATCTCATTAGCCCAACTGCACCCTCGGTGCCATTGAAGTTACGGGGTTTGCAAGATAGAAAGGCCTTGTAGGAGCACTTTCTATTTGGAGCATCTGTAGAATTACAAGTCATAACGTCAATAATTCGGATCATGACCATGTGTTACGGCTTATTTATTCTATTACCTCCGGAACCTCCAGCTGTACCGCTTCCTCCTGCACCTCCTGCACCGGTACCACTGCCGTTTCCTCCTCCACTATTTCGATTCGCCTCATACTGTTGCATAGCAGCAGCTACTCGCTGTGCTATAAGTTGTTCCACATTTGGAGAAATTGTCTCGTTGTTGTCTCCAGTAGTGTTACGGGGTGTGCTACGCTTTGGTGCCATGACGTTCTTTCTAACACATCAATTAAAAAGAAACAACATTACATGACAATAATGATAGCACATGGCATAAGGATACGACAACATCAAAACATAAACCATTATATACATAGTTAAAACATTCATAGTACATTGTTCCCAAAAGAAACGGATACAAAAGTGATGGGTTCTCATGACCTCATCAGTACTAAAGTTTTAAACTACATAATGTACTATGGGCACAACCCGCCCATAATAGGTTTAGAAGAAGAAGTGAGAGTACAATCCAATCATCATGGCAAGTCCTGCCATAACAAAGCTTGCTCTAGCCACAAATTCTGCAGCCAAAGTCCTTTCCTCCAGTGCTTCCACCATGTCTCGGACAGTGACAGTGAACTGCCAGTCCATGTCGGCTCTCAACTCCAGATAGTTAGTGGCATCCTGTATGTTTCGGGTGCGGTCATCTAGAGTCTGAACTCGAGATCCGAGTCCTTGACGAAGTCGCGTGGCTGCATCCCCCTGTGCCCGGATGTCATCTAGGAGATCATCAAGACGCTCCTCATGCGTACGAACGCGTGCTACTAGTGTAGGCACTGTGAGCTCTATGGCTTCCCCAATGTGGGGTAGGGGTGTTGGGGAGTTAGAAGACTCTCCAATCTCAAAGGTAGATGGGATGCTCTCCATCTCCCTCCATCGGGCCAGAGTACGTGGCATCCAACGGATAGTTCCCACAGTCGGGTGGTAGCAGGGTCTTTGCCTAGGTGGTTCTTCACCAGCCTCCAAGTCTTCTGGGTCACGGGCTGCTAGATTCCTTTTGTGTGGAAGTCGAAACTTCTTCTTAGCACTTTGCACCTTAACTGGTCCTCCGCTTTTCTTTCGGTAGACGATAGGCGGTTTTCCCAAGGCGACTTTAGGTGGTGTGGAGCTACGGGTTTGTACTCGATTTTTGGGATGTGAGGCGGAACGTTCCTCGTTTGATTCAGTGTCAGAGACGGGATCAGAATGTGAATGTGACGACATGCTTATGACTACAATATCCATATGACAAAATGACTGGTTATACAATGCTTATGCAATGAAAACGTTTTAGTGAGTCATTTAGATTATAGACTAGGTTCCAATTTAGATTCCTAGTTCGCTATAATCAATGGCTCTGATACCAAGTTCTGTCACACCCCGCCAAGGCGGAAACGCGAGGCACGACGTTCACTGGTTTCCAAAGCATATGATTACCGCAAACACATACATGATAAATGGATACATAAATGAGTTTAAAGTTTTACATTACAAAATGTAAAATGAGTTTACAAAACATTAAGATTTCACAAATATGACTCAATTCAATGAGTTATACAAGGGAAATCCTCCTTGAGTAGTATCCATCGTGCATGCATGTAATCTACATTGCTAACCTTGAAATCACGTTCAGTTACCTGAAAAACATACTTAAAATCGTCAACACGAGGTTGGTGAGTTCACAGGTTTAATCAAATAGTTCTTTGCAAAATTTCATTGTTCGTAAATAGTTTCAGTTGTATGTGATAAACAGAATAAGAATTGTTGACCCATTTGTAAACTAGCTAGGAATACAAATAATATGTTCCTACATGAGGCGTAACCAAACCATGACAATTGTACACGCCCCTAATTTCGTTATCCGGTTCTATGCGGCCATAAATCTTCCAGATTGTGGTTAGCGCGACTAACCATGACCGGGAGACGTCACTCTCCATAGTACTATTCATAGGACCCTAGGCTACAGTTAATGGTTACTACGTTGTTCCAGGGGACTTTTCCGGCCTCAAATTGTTGTTCTCATCTCATGTAAACATACAAGTCGTGTCTTATTCTCTTGTTATCCCATAAAATAATTGTAAGTATGTTTTTCTCCCAAATATTGAAAACAGTAAAAAGGGGCTGTGAAACTCACCTTGAGTTTGTGTACACTTGTATGATACTTGTTGTAGTCAACCTTGACTATTCGTACCCTAGATACCAAGGGTAAATTGTGTTAAGACCGAACGTCTTATATTGCAAATTGTTCACCGACTTTGTAAATCTGGTCGTTTTTGTTTGAATATCTCCTTAGTTGTTCAACACTTGTTTTGTTATAAAAACAGTTTTGAGTTACTGCCTAAATGGGACTGTTGTACAGGTGTCGAAACTTCTTAGTTTCGATTGGGCATATGTGTGTCGAAACTACTTAGTTTCGATGGAGTATATGTGTGTCGAAACTACTTAGTTTCGATGGAGTGGTCAGGAGTCGAAACAACCTAGTTTCGATTGAGAAAAGGTATCGAAACTACCTAGTTTCGATTGAGTATTTGCTATCGAAACTACCTAGTTTCGATTGAGTAAAAGACATCAAAACTCCTAGTTTCGATGGATCAACAGGTATTGAAACTCCTAGTTTCGATTGAGTTAACTGGTATCGAAACTCCTAGTTTCGATTACTGGACTTCTGTTTGACAGAATCAGTCCTGCATATTTTTATGTTTTAAACTTGAATTCGACACACTCTTCTTGTTATCTTTCTTGCGTTTAAACATTTTGTACGTTTAGCTACGGTTTTGAAGAACATAATATGAAAAATATCGAGTTTTTACCTTAAAAACAGGAATGAAATTGATGAGAGAAAACAGAGAAAAGTCTTGAATCTTCTGCAGAACACTTGAAATTCTTCTTAAAACAGCAAATTATGGTGAATTTCGCCTTGAAACTGGACTTCGAATTGAAGAGAATTGGGGAGATTTTCGTAAGAAAATGAGATAAATAAAAGGTTTGTGAGAGTTTTGAGTGATGAATTGATAGAAATTGAGGGTGGTATGGCCTTTATCTGCATTTCGCAGGTATGGTATGGGTTTTCTGTCACACCCCGCCAAGGCGGAAACGCGAGGCACGACGTTCACTGGTTTCCAAAGCATATGATTACCGCAAACACATACATGATAAATGGATACATAAATGAGTTTAAAGTTTTACATTACAAAATGTAAAATGAGTTTACAAAACATTAAGATTTCACAAATATGACTCAATTCAATGAGTTATACAAGGGAAATCCTCCTTGAGTAGTATCCATCGTGCATGCATGTAATCTACATTGCTAACCTTGAAATCACGTTCAGTTACCTGAAAAACATACTTAAAATCGTCAACACGAGGTTGGTGAGTTCACAGGTTTAATCAAATAGTTCTTTGCAAAATTTCATTGTTCGTAAATAGTTTCAGTTGTATGTGATAAACAGAATAAGAATTGTTGACCCATTTGTAAACTAGCTAGGAATACAAATAATATGTTCCTACATGAGGCGTAACCAAACCATGACAATTGTACACGCCCCTAATTTCGTTATCCGGTTCTATGCGGCCATAAATCCTCCAGATTGTGGTTAGCGCGACTAACCATGACCGGGAGACGTCACTCTCCATAGTACTATTCATAGGACCCTAGGCTACAGTTAATGGTTACTACGTTGTTCCAGGGGACTTTTCCGGCCTCAAATTGTTGTTCTCATCTCATGTAAACATATAAGTCGTGTCTTATTCTCTTGTTATCCCATAAAATAATTGTAAGTATGTTTTTCCCCCAAATATTGAAAACAGTAAAAAGGGGCCGTGAAACTCACCTTGAGTTTGTGTACACTTGTATGATACTTGTTGTAGTCAACCTTGACTATTCGTACCCTAGATACCAAGGGTAAATTGTGTTAAGACCGAACGTCTTATATTGCAAATTGTTCACCGACTTTGTAAATCTGGTAGTTTTTGTTTGAATATCTCCTTAGTTGTTCAACACTTGTTTTGTTATAAAAACAGTTTTGAGTTACTGCCCAAATGGGACTGTTGTACAGGTGTCGAAACTTCTTAGTTTCGATTGGGCATATGTGTGTCGAAACTACTTAGTTTCGATGGAGTATATGTGTGTCGAAACTACTTAGTTTCGATGGAGTGGTCAGGAGTCGAAACAACCTAGTTTCGATTGAGAAAAGGTATCGAAACTACCTAGTTTCGATTGAGTATTTGCTATCGAAACTACCTAGTTTCGATTGAGTAAAAGACATCAAAACTCCTAGTTTCGATGGATCAACAGGTATCGAAACTCCTAGTTTCGATTGAGTTAACTGGTATCGAAACTCCTAGTTTCGATTACTGGACTTCTGTTTGACAGAATCAGTCCTGCATATTTTTATGTTTTAAACTTGAATTCGACACACTCTTCTTGTTATCTTTCTTGCGTTTAAACATTTTGTACGTTTAGCTACGGTTTTGAAGAACATAATATGAAAAATATCGAGTTTTTACCTTAAAAACAGGAATGAAATTGATGAGAGAAAACAGAGAAAAGTCTTGAATCTTCTGCAGAACACTTGAAATTCTTCTTAAAACAGCAAATTATGGTGAATTTCGCCTTGAAACTGGACTTCGAATTGAAGAGAATTGGGGAGATTTTCGTAAGAAAATGAGATAAATAAAAGGATTGTGAGAGTTTTGAGTGATGAATTGATAGAAATTGAGGGTGGTATGGCCTTTATCTGCATTTCGCAGGCATGGTATGGGTTTTCTGTCACACCCCGCCAAGGCGGAAACGCGAGGCACGACGTTCACCGGTTTCCAAAGCATATGATTACCGCAAACACATACATGATAAATGGATACATAAATGAGTTTAAAGTTTTACATTACAAAATGTAAAATGAGTTTACAAAACATTAAGATTTCACAAATATGACTCAATTCAATGAGTTATACAAGGGAAATCCTCCTTGAGTAGTATCCATCGTGCATGCATGTAATCTACATTGCTAACCTTGAAATCATGTTCAGTTACCTGAAAAACATACTTAAAATCGTCAACACGAGGTTGGTGAGTTCACAGGTTTAATCAAATAGTTCTTTGCAAAATTTCATTGTTCGTAAATAGTTTCAGTTGTATGTGATAAACAGAATAAGAATTGTTGACCCATTTGTAAACTAGCTAGGAATACAAATAATATGTTCCTACATGAGGCGTAACCAAACCATGACAATTGTACACGCCCCTAATTTCGTTATCCGGTTCTATGCGGCCATAAATCCTCCAGATTGTGGTTAGCGCGACTAACCATGACCGGGAGACGTCACTCTCCATAGTACTATTCATAGGACCCTAGGCTACAGTTAATGGTTACTACGTTGTTCCAGGGGACTTTTCCGGCCTCAAATTGTTGTTCTCATCTCATGTAAACATACAAGTCGTGTCTTATTCTCTTGTTATCCCATAAAATAATTGTAAGTATGTTTTTCCTCCAAATATTGAAAACAGTAAAAAGGGGCCGTGAAACTCACCTTGAGTTTGTGTACACTTGTATGATACTTGTTGTAGTCAACCTTGACTATTCGTACCCTAGATACCAAGGGTAAATTGTGTTAAGACCGAACGTCTTATATTGCAAATTGTTCACCGACTTTGTAAATCTGGTCGTTTTTGTTTGAATATCTCCTTAGTTGTTCAACACTTGTTTTGTTATAAAAACAGTTTTGAGTTACTGCCCAAATGGGACTGTTGTACAGGTGTCGAAACTTCTTAGTTTCGATTGGGCATATGTGTGTCGAAACTACTTAGTTTCGATGGAGTATATGTGTGTCGAAACTACTTAGTTTCGATGGAGTGGTCAGGAGTCGAAACAACCTAGTTTCGATTGAGAAAAGGTATCGAAACTACCTAGTTTCGATTGAGTATTTGCTATCGAAACTACCTAGTTTCGATTGAGTAAAAGACATCAAAACTCCTAGTTTCGATGGATCAACAGGTATCGAAACTCCTAGTTTCGATTGAGTTAACTGGTATCGAAACTCCTAGTTTCGATTACTGGACTTCTGTTTGACAGAATCAGTCCTGCATATTTTTATGTTTTAAACTTGAATTCGACACACTCTTCTTGTTATCTTTCTTGCGTTTAAACATTTTGTACGTTTAGCTATGGTTTTGAAGAACATAATATGAAAAATTTCGAGTTTTTACCTTAAAAACAGGAATGAAATTGATGAGAGAAAACAGAGAAAAGTCTTGAATCTTCTGCAGAACACTTGAAATTCTTCTTAAAACAGCAAATTATGGTGAATTTCGCCTTGAAACTGGACTTCGAATTGAAGAGAATTGGGGAGATTTTCGTAAGAAAATGAGATAAATAAAAGGTTTGTGAGAGTTTTGAGTGATGAATTGATAGAAATTGAGGGTGGTATGGCCTTTATCTGCATTTCGCAGGTATGGTATGGGTTTTCTGTCACACCCCGCCAAGGCGGAAACGCGAGGCACGACGTTCACTGGTTTCCAAAGCATATGATTACCGCAAACATATACATGATAAATGGATACATAAATGAGTTTAAAGTTTTACATTACAAAATGTAAAATGAGTTTACAAAACATTAAGATTTCACAAATATGACTCAATTCAATGAGTTATACAAGGGAAATCCTCCTTGAGTAGTATCCATCGTGCATGCATGTAATCTACATTGCTAACCTTGAAATCACGTTCAGTTACCTGAAAAACATACTTAAAATCGTCAACACGAGGTTGGTGAGTTCACAGGTTTAATCAAATAGTTCTTTGCAAAATTTCATTGTTCGTAAATAGTTTCAGTTGTATGTGATAAACAGAATAAGAATTGTTGACCCATTTGTAAACTAGCTAGGAATACAAATAATATGTTCCTACATGAGGCGTAACCAAACCATGACAATTGTACACGCCCCTAATTACGTTATCCGGTTCTATGCGGCCATAAATCCTCCAGATTGTGGTTAGCGCGACTAACCATGACCGGGAGACGTCACTCTCCATAGTACTATTCATAGGACCCTAGGCTACAGTTAATGGTTACTACGTTGTTCCAGGGGACTTTTCCGGCCTCAAATTGTTGTTCTCATCTCATGTAAACATACAAGTCGTGTCTTATTCTCTTGTTATCCCATAAAATAATTGTAAGTATGTTTTTCCCCCAAATATTGAAAACAGTAAAAAGGGGCCGTGAAACTCACCTTGAGTTTGTGTACACTTGTATGATACTTGTTGTAGTCAACCTTGACTATTCGTACCCTAGATACCAAGGGTAAATTGTGTTAAGACCGAACGTCTTATATTGCAAATTGTTCACCGACTTTGTAAATCTGGTCGTTTTTGTTTGAATATCTCCTTAGTTGTTCAACACTTGTTTTGTTATAAAAACAGTTTTGAGTTACTGCCCAAATGGGACTGTTGTACAGGTGTCGAAACTTCTTAGTTTCGATTGGGCATATGTGTGTCGAAACTACTTAGTTTCGATGGAGTATATGTGTGTCGAAACTACTTAGTTTCGATGGAGTGGTCAGGAGTCGAAACAACCTAGTTTCGATTGAGAAAAGGTATCGAAACTACCTAGTTTCGATTGAGTATTTGCTATCGAAACTACCTAGTTTCGATTGAGTAAAAGACATCAAAACTCCTAGTTTCGATGGATCAACAGGTATCGAAACTCCTAGTTTCGATTGAGTTAACTGGTATCGAAACTCCTAGTTTCGATTACTGGACTTCTGTTTGACAGAATCAGTCCTGCATATTTTTATGTTTTAAACTTGAATTCGACACACTCTTCTTGTTATCTTTCTTGCGTTTAAACATTTTGTACGTTTAGCTACGGTTTTGAAGAACATAATATGAAAAATATCGAGTTTTTACCTTAAAAACAGGAATGAAATTGATGAGAGAAAACAGAGAAAAGTCTTGAATCTTCTGCAGAACACTTGAAATTCTTCTTAAAACAGCAAATTATGGTGAATTTCGCCTTGAAACTGGACTTCGAATTGAAGAGAATTGGGGAGATTTTCGTAAGAAAATGAGATAAATAAAAGGTTTGTGAGAGTTTTGAGTGATGAATTGATAGAAATTGAGGGTGGTATGGCCTTTATCTGCATTTCGCAGGTATGGTATGGGTTTTCTGTCACACCCCGCCAAGGCGGAAACGCGAGGCACGACGTTCACCGGTTTCCAAAGCATATGATTACCGCAAACACATACATGATAAATGGATACATAAATGAGTTTAAAGTTTTACATTACAAAATGTAAAATGAGTTTACAAAACATTAAGATTTCACAAATATGACTCAATTCAATGAGTTATACAAGGGAAATCCTCCTTGAGTAGTATCCATCGTGCATGCATGTAATCTACATTGCTAACCTTGAAATCACGTTCAGTTACCTGAAAAACATACTTAAAATCGTCAACACGAGGTTGGTGAGTTCACAGGTTTAATCAAATAGTTCTTTGCAAAATTTCATTGTTCGTAAATAGTTTCAGTTGTATGTGATAAACAGAATAAGAATTGTTGACCCATTTGTAAACTAGCTAGGAATACAAATAATATGTTCCTACATGAGGCGTAACCAAACCATGACAATTGTACACGCCCCTAATTTCGTTATCCGGTTCTATGCGGCCATAAATCCTCCAGATTGTGGTTAGCGCGACTAACCATGACCGGGAGACGTCACTCTCCATAGTACTATTCATAGGACCCTAGGCTACAGTTAATGGTTACTACGTTGTTCCAGGGGACTTTTCCGGCCTCAAATTGTTGTTCTCATCTCATGTAAACATACAAGTCGTGTCTTATTCTCTTGTTATCCCATAAAATAATTGTAAGTATGTTTTTCCCCCAAATATTGAAAACAGTAAAAAGGGGCCGTGAAACTCACCTTGAGTTTGTGTACACTTGTATGATACTTGTTGTATTCAACCTTGACTATTCGTACCCTAGATACCAAGGGTAAATTGTGTTAAGACCGAACGTCTTATATTGCAAATTGTTCACCGACTTTGTAAATCTGGTCGTTTTTGTTTGAATATCTCCTTAGTTGTTCAACACTTGTTTTGTTATAAAAACAGTTTTGAGTTACTGCCCAAATGGGACTGTTGTACAGGTGTCGAAACTTCTTAGTTTCGATTGGGCATATGTGTGTCGAAACTACTTAGTTTCGATGGAGTATATGTGTGTCGAAACTACTTAGTTTCGATGGAGTGGTCAGGAGTCGAAACAACCTAGTTTCGATTGAGAAAAGGTATCGAAACTACCTAGTTTCGATTGAGTATTTGCTATCGAAACTACCTAGTTTCGATTGAGTAAAAGACATCAAAACACCTAGTTTCGATGGATCAACAGGTATCGAAACTCCTAGTTTCGATTGAGTTAACTGGTATCGAAACTCCTAGTTTCGATTACTGGACTTCTGTTTGACAGAATCAGTCCTGCATATTTTTATGTTTTAAACTTGAATTCGACACACTCTTCTTGTTATCTTTCTTGCGTTTAAACATTTTGTACGTTTAGCTACGGTTTTGAAGAACATAATATGAAAAATATCGAGTTTTTACCTTAAAAACAGGAATGAAATTGATGAGAGAAAACAGAGAAAAGTCTTGAATCTTCTGCAGAACACTTGAAATTCTTCTTAAAACAGCAATTTATGGTGAATTTCGCCTTGAAACTGGACTTCGAATTGAAGAGAATTGGGGAGATTTTCGTAAGAAAATGAGATAAATAAAAGGTTTGTGAGAGTTTTGAGTGATGAATTGATAGAAATTGAGGGTGGTATGGCCTTTATCTGCATTTCGCAGGTATGGTATGGGTTTTCTGTCACACCCCGCCAAGGCGGAAACGCGAGGCACGACGTTCACCGGTTTCCAAAGCATATGATTACCGCAAACACATACATGATAAATGGATACATAAATGAGTTTAAAGTTTTACATTACAAAATGTAAAATGAGTTTACAAAACATTAAGATTTCACAAATATGACTCAATTCAATGAGTTATACAAGGGAAATCCTCCTTGAGTAGTATCCATCGTGCATGCATGTAATCTACATTGCTAACCTTGAAATCACGTTCAGTTACCTGAAAAACATACTTAAAATCGTCAACACGAGGTTGGTGAGTTCACAGGTTTAATCAAATAGTTCTTTGCAAAATTTCATTGTTCGTAAATAGTTTCAGTTGTATGTGATAAACAGAATAAGAATTGTTGACCCATTTGTAAACTAGCTAGGAATACAAATAATATGTTCCTACATGAGGCGTAACCAAACCATGACAATTGTACACGCCCCTAATTTCGTTATCCGGTTCTATGCGGCCATAAATCCTCCAGATTGTGGTTAGCGCGACTAACCATGACCGGGAGACGTCACTCTCCATAGTACTATTCATAGGACCCTAGGCTACAGTTAATGGTTACTACGTTGTTCCAGGGGACTTTTCCGGCCTCAAATTGTTGTTCTCATCTCATGTAAACATACAAGTCGTGTCTTATTCTCTTGTTATCCCATAAAATAATTGTAAGTATGTTTTTCCCCCAAATATTGAAAACAGTAAAAAGGGGCCGTGAAACTCACCTTGAGTTTGTGTACACTTGTATGATACTTGTTGTAGTCAACCTTGACTATTCGTACCCTAGATACCAAGGGTAAATTGTGTTAAGACCGAACGTCTTATATTGCAAATTGTTCACCGACTTTGTAAATCTGGTCGTTTTTGTTTGAATATCTCCTTAGTTGTTCAACACTTGTTTTGTTATAAAAACAGTTTTGAGTTACTGCCCAAATGGGACTGTTGTACAGGTGTCGAAACTTCTTAGTTTCGATTGGGCATATGTGTGTCGAAACTACTTATTTTCGATGGAGTATATGTGTGTCGAAACTACTTAGTTTCGATGGAGTGGTCAGGAGTCGAAACAACCTAGTTTCGATTGAGAAAAGGTATCGAAACTACCTAGTTTCGATTGAGTATTTGCTATCGAAACTACCTAGTTTCGATTGAGTAAAAGACATCAAAACTCCTAGTTTCGATGGATCAACAGGTATCGAAACTCCTAGTTTCGATTGAGTTAACTGGTATCGAAACTCCTAGTTTCGATTACTGGACTTCTGTTTGACAGAATCAGTCCTGCATATTTTTATGTTTTAAACTTGAATTCGACACACTCTTCTTGTTATCTTTCTTGCGTTTAAACATTTTGTACGTTTAGCTACGGTTTTGAAGAACATAATATGAAAAATATCGAGTTTTTACCTTAAAAACAGGAATGAAATTGATGAGAGAAAACAGAGAAAAGTCTTGAATTTTCTGCAGAACACTTGAAATTCTTCTTAAAACAGCAAATTATGGTGAATTTCGCCTTGAAACTGGACTTCGAATTGAAGAGAATTGGGGAGATTTTCGTAAGAAAATGAGATAAATAAAAGGTTTATGAGAGTTTTGAGGGATGAATTGATAGAAATTGAGGGTGGTATGGCCTTTATCTGCATTTCGCAGGTATGGTATGGGTTTTCTGTCACACCCCGCCAAGGCGGAAACGCGAGGCACGACGTTCACCGGTTTCCAAAGCATATGATTACCGCAAACACATACATGATAAATGGATACATAAATGAGTTTAAAGTTTTACATTACAAAATGTAAAATGAGTTTACAAAACATTAAGATTTCACAAATATGACTCAATTCAATGAGTTATACAAGGGAAATCCTCCTTGAGTGGTATCCATCGTGCATGCATGTAATCTACATTGCTAACCTTGAAATCACGTTCAGTTACCTGAAAAACACACTTAAAATCGTCAACACGAGGTTGGTGAGTTCACAGGTTTAATCAAATAGTTCTTTGCAAAATTTCATTGTTCGTAAATAGTTTCAGTTGTATGTGATAAACAGAATAAGAATTGTTGACCCATTTGTAAACTAGCTAGGAATACAAATAATATGTTCCTACATGAGGCGTAACCAAACCATGACAATTGTACACGCCCCTAATTTCGTTATCCGGTTCTATGCGGCCATAAATCCTCCAGATTGTGGTTAGCGCGACTAACCATGACCGGGAGACGTCACTCTCCATAGTACTATTCATAGGACCCTAGGCTACAGTTAATGGTTACTACGTTGTTCCAGGGGACTTTTCCGGCCTCAAATTGTTGTTCTCATCTCATGTAAACATACAAGTCGTGTCTTATTCTCTTGTTATCCCATAAAATAATTGTAAATATGTTTTTCCCCCAAATATTGAAAACAGTAAAAAGGGGCCGTGAAACTCACCTTGAGTTTGTGTACACTTGTATGATACTTGTTGTATTCAACCTTGACTATTCGTACCCTAGATACCAAGGGTAAATTGTGTTAAGACCGAACGTCTTATATTGCAAATTGTTCACCGACTTTGTAAATCTGGACGTTTTTGTTTGAATATTTCCTTAGTTGTTCAACACTTGTTTTGTTATAAAAACAGTTTTGAGTTACTGCCCAAATGGGACTGTTGTACAGGTGTCGAAACTTCTTAGTTTCGATTGGGCATATGTGTGTCGAAACTACTTAGTTTCGATGGAGTATATGTGTGTCGAAACTACTTAATTTCGATGGAGTGGTCAGGAGTCGAAACAACCTAGTTTCGATTGAGAAAAGGTATCGAAACTACCTAGTTTCGATTGAGTATTTGCTATCGAAACTACCTAGTTTCGATTGAGTAAAAGACATCAAAACTCCTAGTTTCGATGGATCAACAGGTATCGAAACTCCTAGTTTCGATTGAGTTAACTGGTATCGAAACTCCTAGTTTCGATTACTGGACTTCTGTTTGACAGAATCAGTCCTGCATATTTTTATGTTTTAAACTTGAATTCGACACACTCTTCTTGTTATCTTTCTTGCGTTTAAACATTTTGTACGTTTAGCTACGGTTTTGAAGAACATAATATGAAAAATATCGAGTTTTTACCTTAAAAACAGGAATGAAATTGATGAGAGAAAACAGAGAAAAGTCTTGAATCTTCTGCAGAACACTTGAAATTCTTCTTAAAACAGCAAATTATGGTGAATTTCGCCTTGAAACTGGACTTCGAATTGAAGAGAATTGGGGAGATTTTCGTAAGAAAATGAGATAAATAAAAGGTTTGTGAGAGTTTTGAGTGATGAATTGATAGAAATTGAGGGTGGTATGGCCTTTATCTGCATTTCGCAGGTATGGTATGGGTTTTCTGTCACACCCCGCCAAGGCGGAAACGCGAGGCACGACGTTCACCCGGTTTCCAAAGCATATGATTACCGCAAACACATACATGATAAATGGATACATAAATGAGTTTAAAGTTTTACATTACAAAATGTAAAATGAGTTTACAAAACATTAAGATTTCACAAATATGACTCAATTCAATGAGTTATACAAGGGAAATCCTCCTTGAGTAGTATCCATCGTGCATGCATGTAATCTACATTGCTAACCTTGAAATCACGTTCAGTTACCTGAAAAACATACTTAAAATCGTCAACACGAGGTTGGTGAGTTCACAGGTTTAATCAAATAGTTCTTTGCAAAATTTCATTGTTCGTAAATAGTTTCAGTTGTATGTGATAAACAGAATAAGAATTGTTGACCCATTTGTAAACTAGCTAGGAATACAAATAATATGTTCCTACATGAGGCGTAACCAAACCATGACAATTGTACACGCCCCTAATTTCGTTATCCGGTTCTATGCGGCCATAAATCCTCCAGATTGTGGTTAGCGCGACTAACCATGACCGGGAGACGTCACTCTCCATAGTACTATTCATAGGACCCTAGGCTACAGTTAATGGTTACTACGTTGTTCCAGGGGACTTTTCCGGCCTCAAATTGTTGTTCTCATCTCATGTAAACATACAAGTCGTGTCTTATTCTCTTGTTATCCCATAAAATAATTGTAAGTATGTTTTTCCCCCAAATATTGAAAACAGTAAAAAGGGGCCGTGAAACTCACCTTGAGTTTGTGTACACTTGTATGATACTTTTTGTATTCAACCTTGACTATTCGTACCCTAGATACCAAGGGTAAATTGTGTTAAGACCGAACGTCTTATATTGCAAATTGTTCACCGACTTTGTAAATCTGGTCGTTTTTGTTTGAATATCTCCTTAGTTGTTCAACACTTGTTTTGTTATAAAAACAGTTTTGAGTTACTGCCCAAATGGGACTGTTGTACAGGTGTCGAAACTTCTTAGTTTCGATTGGGCATATGTGTGTCGAAACTACTTAGTTTCGATGGAGTATATGTGTGTCGAAACTACTTAGTTTCGATGGAGTGGTCAGGAGTCGAAACAACCTAGTTTCGATTGAGAAAAGGTATCGAAACTACCTAGTTTCGATTGAGTATTTGCTATCGAAACTACCTAGTTTCGATTGAGTAAAAGACATCAAAAATCCTAGTTTCGATGGATCAACAGGTATCGAAACTCCTAGTTTCGATTGAGTTAACTGGTATCGAAACTCCTAGTTTCGATTACTGGACTTCTGTTTGACAGAATCAGTCCTGCATATTTTTATGTTTTAAACTTGAATTCGACACACTCTTCTTGTTATCTTTCTTGCGTTTAAACATTTTGTACGTTTAGCTACGGTTTTGAAGAACATAATATGAAAAATATCGAGTTTTTACCTTAAAAACAGGAATGAAATTGATGAGAGAAAACAGAGAAAAGTCTTGAATCTTCTGCAGAACACTTGAAATTCTTCTTAAAACAGCAAATTATGGTGAATTTCGCCTTGAAACTGGACTTCGAATTGAAGAGAATTGGGGAGATTTTCGTAAGAAAATGAGATAAATAAAAGGTTTGTGAGAGTTTTGAGTGATGAATTGATAGAAATTGAGGGTGGTATGGCCTTTATCTGCATTTCGCAGGTATGGTATGGGTTTTCTGTCACACCCCGCCAAGGCGGAAACGCGAGGCACGACGTTCACTGGTTTCCAAAGCATATGATTACCGCAAACACATACATGATAAATGGATACATAAATGAGTTTAAAGTTTTACATTACAAAATGTAAAATGAGTTTACAAAACATTAAGATTTCACAAATATGACTCAATTCAATGAGTTATACAAGGGAAATCCTCCTTGAGTAGTATCCATCGTGCATGCATGTAATCTACATTGCTAACCTTGAAATCACGTTCAGTTACCTGAAAAACATACTTAAAATCGTCAACACGAGGTTGGTGAGTTCACAGGTTTAATCAAATAGTTCTTTGCAAAATTTCATTGTTCGTAAATAGTTTCAGTTGTATGTGATAAACAGAATAAGAATTGTTGACCCATTTGTAAACTAGCTAGGAATACAAATAATATGTTCCTACATGAGGCGTAACCAAACCATGACAATTGTACACGCCCCTAATTTCGTTATCCGGTTCTATGCGGTCATAAATCCTCCAGATTGTGGTTAGCGCGACTAACCATGACCGGGAGACGTCACTCTCCATAGTACTATTCATAGGACCCTAGGCTACAGTTAATGGTTACTACGTTGTTCCAGGGGACTTTTCCGGCCTCAAATTGTTGTTCTCATCTCATGTAAACATACAAGTCGTGTCTTATTCTCTTGTTATCCCATAAAATAATTGTAAGTATGTTTTTCCCCCAAATATTGAAAACAGTAAAAAGGGGCCGTGAAACTCACCTTGAGTTTGTGTACACTTGTATGATACTTATTGTAGTCAACCTTGACTATTCGTACCCTAGATACCAAGGGTAAATTGTGTTAAGACCGAACGTCTTATATTGCAAATTGTTCACCGACTTTGTAAATCTGGTCGTTTTTGTTTGAATATCTCCTTAGTTGTTCAACACTTGTTTTGTTATAAAAACAGTTTTGAGTTACTGCCCAAATGGGACTGTTGTACAGGTGTCGAAACTTCTTAGTTTTGATTGGGCATATGTGTGTCGAAACTACTTAGTTTCGATGGAGTATATGTGTGTCGAAACTACTTAGTTTCGATGGAGTGGTCAGGAGTCGAAACAACCTAGTTTCGATTGAGAAAAGGTATCGAAACTACCTAGTTTCGATTGAGTATTTGCTATCGAAACTACCTAGTTTCGATTGAGTAAAAGGCATCAAAACTCCTAGTTTCGATGGATCAACAGGTATCGAAACTCCTAGTTTCGATTGAGTTAACTGGTATCGAAACTCCTAGTTTCGATTACTGGACTTCTGTTTGACAGAATCAGTCCTGCATATTTTTATGTTTTAAACTTGAATTCGACACACTCTTCTTGTTATCTTTCTTGCGTTTAAACATTTTGTACGTTTAGCTACGGTTTTGAAGAACATAATATGAAAAATATCGAGTTTTTACCTTAAAAACAGGAATGAAATTGATGAGAAAAAACAGAGAAAAGTCTTGAATCTTCTGCAGAACACTTGAAATTCTTCTTAAAACAGCAAATTATGGTGAATTTCGCCTTGAAACTGGACTTCGAATTGAAGAGAATTGGGGAGATTTTCGTAAGAAAATGAGATAAATAAAAGGTTTGTGAGAGTTTTGAGTGATGAATTGATAGAAATTGAGGGTGGTATGGCCTTTATCTGCATTTCGCAGGTATGGTATGGGTTTTCTGTCACACCCCGCCAAGGCGGAAACACGAGGCACGACGTTCACTGGTTTCCAAAGCATATGATTACCGCAAACACATACATGATAAATGGATACATAAATGAGTTTAAAGTTTTACATTACAAAATGTAAAATGAGTTTACAAAACATTAAGATTTCACAAATATGACTCAATTCAATGAGTTATACAAGGGAAATCCTCCTTGAGTAGTATCCATCGTGCATGCATGTAATCTACATTGCTAACCTTGAAATCACGTTCAGTTACCTGAAAAACATACTTAAAATCGTCAACACGAGGTTGGTGAGTTCACAGGTTTAATCAAATAGTTCTTTGCAAAATTTCATTATTCGTAAATAGTTTCAGTTGTATGTGATAAACAGAATAAGAATTGTTGACCCATTTGTAAACTAGCTAGGAATACAAATAATATGTTCCTACATGAGGCGTAACCAAACCATGACAATTGTACACGCCCCTAATTTCGTTATCCGGTTCTATGCGGCCATAAATCCTCCAGATTGTGGTTAGCGCGACTAACCATGACCGGGAGACGTCACTCTCCATAGTACTATTCATAGGACCCTAGGCTACAGTTAATGGTTACTACGTTGTTCCAGGGGACTTTTCCGGCCTCAAATTGTTGTTCTCATCTCATGTAAACATACAAGTCGTGTCTTATTCTCTTGTTATCCCATAAAATAATTGTAAGTATGTTTTTCCCCCAAATATTGAAAACAGTAAAAAGGGGCCGTGAAACTCACCTTGAGTTTGTGTACACTTGTATGATACTTGTTGTAGTCAACCTTGACTATTCGTACCCTAGATACCAAGGGTAAATTGTGTTAAGACCGAACGTCTTATATTGCAAATTGTTCACCGACTTTGTAAATCTGGTCGTTTTTGTTTGAATATCTCCTTAGTTGTTCAACACTTGTTTTGTTATAAAAACAGTTTTGAGTTACTGCCCAAATGGGACTGTTGTACAGGTGTCGAAACTTCTTAGTTTCGATTGGGCATATGTGTGTCGAAACTACTTAGTTTCGATGGAGTATATGTGTGTCGAAACTACTTAGTTTCGATGGAGTGGTCAGGAGTCGAAACAACCTAGTTTCGATTGAGAAAAGGTATCGAAACTACCTAGTTTCGATTGAGTATTTGCTATCGAAACTACCTAGTTTCGATTGAGTAAAAGACATCAAAACTCCTAGTTTCGATGGATCAACAGGTATCGAAACTCCTAGTTTCGATTGAGTTAACTGGTATCGAAACTCCTAGTTTCGATTACTGGACTTCTGTTTGACAGAATCAGTCCTGCATATTTTTATGTTTTAAACTTGAATTCGACACACTCTTCTTGTTATCTTTCTTGCGTTTAAACATTTTGTACGTTTAGCTACGGTTTTGAAGAACAAAATATGAAAAATATCGAGTTTTTACCTTAAAAACAGGAATGAAATTGATGAGAGAAAACAGAGAAAAGTCTTGAATCTTCTGCAGAACACTTGAAATTCTTCTTAAAACAGCAAATTATGGTGAATTTCGCCTTGAAACTGGACTTCGAATTGAAGAGAATTGGGGAGATTTTCGTAAGAAAATGAGATAAATATAAGGTTTGTGAGAGTTTTGAGTGATGAATTGATAGAAATTGAGGGTGGTATGGCCTTTATCTGCATTTCGCAGGTATGGTATGGGTTTTCTCTACACTTCGGCTAAGAAGTCAAGGGTAAGTTGGGTTTAATTAGTATAATAATTAGATTTAGGTATTAATATCAATTATAGTTTTAAAGGGGTAGATAAATCCGGTTTAGATCCTCCACGGTATTATAAATTTATTCTGAAAATAATTTATTGTTCTACGTAAAGTTTGTGGAAATAAAATATATATGTATATATATTTCTCTGGTTATTTAAATTAACCACTAGTGTTCGAATTTGTCGGTTTATATAACACGTGAACCGGTAACTCCTAGAATTACCAAAATGTGAAATGAGACAATGTTCGGTTTTTGTTAGACCTTAATGTCCTTGTTTGTGAAATTAATTAATCACAAAAATAATTGAAATGTAAACTTGTTTAATACATGTGTACGGATATTGACCTGAAATGTCGGGTTGTCACACATTCCAAAAAGCTAGAATCCGCTTTTCGATCCGAATCCCTTCAATCCAGCAGCAGAGTCACACTACTCGATCCTCCCAGGAGCTACTGATCCTTTGTAGTCGCCGGAATCATATCAGAAGACGCCGGAAGCCTTTCTCACCGACGTCGGAATTCCATTCTACCGTGCTCCATCAATTCAATACGCTTTAAGGTAACTATAATCGTTTCCTCAGTCGATTCAGTCTCTTTATCAAAAGCCCCTTATCAATTTGGGCTTACAATATGTAAATCATCCCGAATCAGAACTCGTATTTTATTCAAAAATGGTTTAATCGAATCCGATCCTAATCATGTTTTCAATACAATTAAAACATCTCAGAATACTCGTAATAACTGTATAAGTAAAAACCCTATCAATTCCAACATCTACAATACAAGATTTGGTCAATTCATGTCTGATTTGGAAGAGACACGGTCGCGCTAATCATCTAGCGCGGTCGTGCCGATTAGCAGCGCAGTCGTGCCCTCCTGTCCCGACCTTGTCACGCCCTCTGGGCTAGTCTCTGTTGTGTCTAAAGATCATAGACACGACCGTGCCGGGCCAAGGCACGGTCGTGCCTGTTGACTGGTCTAGATTGTGCTTCTGTTGATCAACCCGGTCGCGCCCCGACTAGCGCGGTCGTGGCTTGAGCACGATCGTGTCCTTCCGAGGCACGGTCGTGTGAGACTCAGAACCTTTTAACAGAATTATAAATTTTTATATTTTAATCAGTAAATGTTTCAGATTTTATAAATATATGTTTTCTGTATTTAAAAATGGATTAAAAGTTTAATCTTGGCATAAATATAATTTATTTAAAAGTTTGTGAAAATTTAATTTATATTTATTATCTTACACTTAAATGATATTTTAAATAATTAAGTTACAAAATTTATAAATAAATGAGATAATGATTATTTATTTAATTTACATTTTAAATCAAAATCATTTATTTATTTATACTTAATTACAATTAATATTCACATTATTTCATAAACTATAATTATATATTTATTCAATTATTCAATTCAAACCTAATCAAATTGTTTCAAAAATATTTTACTTCAAACTCTATATATTTTATTCAATACTTTTAAATACAAATCAATAGTTTTATACACAAATTCAACTTTCATTTTAGACTTAAACTTTATGCATCTATTTGATTCAATACACATTACTCTTTAGGTTAAATTGTGCATTTCGAAGATCATATTTGCTATCTATAATCTTTGTTAGCTACACTTCCATACCATGTGAGTATTCACAACCCCTTTTTACTCTTTTACACTTTTAGGGTGGAACATGAACTCTATACTAATTACACATTACACATTTATATTTACACAAACAACACAAGTGCAAAAATCATATTTACATACATGTGTGCAAAAATTTGAGCTTTGTGCCCGAGTGCTAGGTGTGCTAACCTTTGTATGCTCTTATGTGCAATCATTAACTATACAAGCCGACGGTTTTCAATGATAGATCTATTGAGTCTGACAAACCCACCCATGGTACGCGGTGATTGAAACCGACAACACAATTTTTGCATGCTAGTTACAAGGTTTGATTGTACATTTGGTTACCCATAAACGCCTTATTTATCATGTCATGTAAAGGATTTATTTTCATCTATATGCTATCTATATACAACTGTGTTATACTCACCAACTTTTTAGTTGACTTTATTTTATTCATGTTTCAGGCCCCAATATGTGAGATTGATTCAAGACGTGTTCAACATAGGATTTGGACTTAGCAATTTAAATCAAGAACTTTATGAATTATTTTATGTATCTTGTTTGAATTTGGTTTTGTACTTGGATTATTTGAAATGCAAATTTGACTTTAATATATTTCAATTTAGTCAACCATGTGCTATGAACAGTCTTACATGTCCCGCCCCGATGATTCCGCCATCCGTCGGGGTATGACACAGATTGTCAAGACCGAGATCTCTCATTAGTGCTAACTCGTCCCTTATTGCGTAAAACACATTGCTACCTCTTTGGTATGGTTCCTTCGGCTCATAGCCTAACATCACCTACTTCGATGATTCCGCCATCGGTCGGGGTGTGACAGATTGGTATCAGAGCCTTGGTTATAGGGAATTAGGTTATTAGACACCTTTACCTAGACTATAATTTAGGACACCCACTTATACTATACTTCATGATTTTTGTGCTATGTGTTACATGCTATGTGCTATATGTTATATGTTACATGTTTAGTATGATTACTTATTATTGCATTATGATGACTTATGTGTTTTAAATCCATGAGTTATTAGGATATTCTTAATAATTAAATAAATAATATCCTTTCCTATATTCTAAAACCCCATATTATTTCTATTTTCTTTTCTATCTTTATCCTTTCTTAGCATGTGGAAAATTCTTGAAGCAAAAATCTTTAAAATATTTTTATTTCTTCGTTAAGGTTTTTAAACCTGTTAAATTATTTGAGGACACGTGCAATCTGGAATGGTGACACCTGTATTTTGGGTTTTCTGTCTAGGAAAGCATTTCGCATAAATCCCAATCAACCGAGGGACCCGTATGCTTTCCTGGGAATTCCCGAGATGAGTGTTTACTTATAGGCTAAAGCATGTCTCCTTGAAAATTTTATAAGTTTAATTAACCTTAATGTGCCATAGTATTCAAGTGATTTTGTCACTTTTGAGTACAATCCAAACTAAGAATATCTATTTTTATTTTGCTAACTCATTAAATCCTATCAAATCTCATAAGTCCTCACAATTTTTTTTCTTGTCTTGTGACAATCTGTAGAATGCCTCCTCGTCGTGCTCCCGCAACCAACGCCAACACCGACATTGCTGCTATTCTCACCCAATTGGTGACACAACTCACCCAAGCCAATGGTGCCACCAATGGCAACAATGGTGGAAATGGAAGCAATAGTGGTAATAATGGTGGAAATGGTGGTAACAATCCACCTCAATGCACCTTCAAACACTTCAATTCGTGCAATCCCCTAAAGTTTTATGGAACCGAAGGAGCTACTGGATTCCTTCAATGGTTTGAAAGCATTGAGAATACCTTTCTCAATAGTGACTGTCCCGACAACCTCCGTGTTCGTCATGCTACAAGTGTCCTACAAAAACGGGCACTTACTTGGTGGAATGGGGAGAAAAGAAATAGGGGTGTTGACATAGCTATGGCCTTACCTTGGGATGAGGTCAAAAGGCTTATGACCGAGGAGTTCTGTCCTCGAAATTAAGTGAAAAAGTTGGAAGCTGAATTTTGGAATCTTGCCCAAGATAGTGGGGAAAGCTTAGCATATACAACTCGGTTCCATGAGTTGAGCCTTCTAGTGCCCCACATGGTCACTCCGTTATCCCGTTGTATCGAAAAGTACATTGGTGGACTACCAAGACAAATCCAAGATACTGTCTTAGGTAGAAATCCTGCTACTTTGGAAGATGCCATCCGCCTGTCTGCTACCCTAACTGATAATCATGTAAAAGCTGGAACTCTTACCAAAAAGGGTTCTAAGAAAGTTTCTGAAACCGTAACCCCTCCTGCTCACAACAAAGAAGCCACAACCGAGCCCTCTCGTAATAATAGAAAGAGGAAAGTTAGAAATTTTGCTGTGGTTACTCCTGCTGTTCCCGTCAACCAAGCTGCACCTATGGTTCAAGCACCGGTCAAAAAGCCATATGGTGGAATTTACCCACTTTGTGCCACCTGCAACTACCATCATCCCCAAAACATCCCATGTCGCCTTTGTACTTATTGTGGGAGATATGGTCATACGGTTAGTATTTGTAGGACCAAAGCTCTTACGGGCCAAGTCAACCCTCCAAACCGAACCGTACCTCAAGTGGCTAACCAAGGTGCTCCCGCCATTGCTAATGGGGGTGCTTGCTATGAGTGTGGTGACCCGAACCATTTTCGTAATCAATGTCCAAGACTTACAAATGCTAGACAAGGTGGAGCTCGTGGGCGTGCGTTCAACATAAACGCCAACGAAGCTCAAGCCAACAACGACGTGGTTAATGGTACGTTTCTTGTTAATAGTCAATATGCCTCCATTTTGTTCGATACGGGTGCCGATAAAAGTTTTGTGTCACTTAATTTTGAGCCTTTACTTGCAAAGACACGATCTCAATTAGAGAAAACCTTCACCGTTGAAATAGCAAATGGTGACTCCCTTACTATTGAGTCCATTATTTATGATTGCTCCTTAGAACTAAATGACCATTCATTCCCAATCAACCTTGTTCCAATGCCACTAGGAAGCTTTGATATTATTATAGGTATGGATTGGCTATCAAATCATCATGCCGAAGTCATTTGCTTTGAAAAGTGTATTCGAATTCCACTACCATCGGGAGAAACCTTAAGGGTTTTTGGTGAAAAGCCTTGCAAGGGACTTAAGTTGATGTCGTGGACTACCACTCAAAAGTACTTACGAAAGAAGTACATTGCTTTCTTAGCTCATTTTGTTCAAAAGGACGTCAAGGAGAAGAGTATCCAAGACATTCCTATCATTAGAGATTTTCCCGAAGTGTTTCCAAAAGATTTATCCGGTCTTCCTCCTGTTCGTCAAGTAGAGTTCCGTATTGATCTTATACCTGGAGCTAACCCCGTTGCTAGAGCTCCTTATCATCTTGCACCTTCCGAAATGCAAGAGCTTGCAAGCCAACTTCAAGAACTCTCCGATAAAGGTTTCATTCACCCAAGTCATTCACCGTGGGGTGCACCCGTCTTATTTGTTAAGAAGAAGGATGGATCATTTCACATGTGTATTGACTACCGCAAACTCAACAAGCTTATTATCAAGAACCGTTACCCTTTGCCTAGAATCGATGACCTCTTTGATCAACTTCAAGGTTCTACTTGTTTCTCAAAGATTGATCTTCGATCCGGTTATCATCAGCTTCGTGTTCAAGAAGATGACATTCCTAAGACTGCTTTTCGAACAAGGTATGGTCATTACGAGTTCATGGTTATGCCTTTCGGGTTAACCAATGCACCCACAGTTTTCATGGATCTCATGAATCGTGTGTGCAAACCGTACCTTGATAAATTCGTGATCGTTTTTATTGATGATATCTTAATCTATTCCAAGACTAAAGCCGACCATGAAGGACACCTTAGATTGGTTTTGGACCTTTTAAAGAGAGAACAACTATATGCCAAGTTCTCCAAGTGTGAATTTTGGCTAAAAGAAGTTCAATTTCTTGGTCACATCGTCAACGACAAGGGTATTCATGTTGATCCTGCTAAGGTTGAAACGATTAAGAATTTGAATGCCCCGAAGACTCCTACTGAAGTTCGTTCATTTCTTGGTCTTGCGGGTTATTATCGTCGTTTCATCTCAAACTTCTCAAAGATTGCTGTCCCTCTTACCGCTTTGACCCATAAGCGTAAAACTTATGAATGGGGACCGAAACAAGAAGAAGCTTTCCAAACCCTCAAGCAAAAGTTGTGCAATGCTCCCATATTGACTCTCCCCGATGGAAATGATGATTTAGTTGTCTATTGTGATGCTTCTAACCAAGGTCTTGGTTGTGTCCTCATGCAACGAGGAAAAGTAATCGCTTATGCATCAAGACAACTCAAAATTCATGAAAAGAATTATACGACGCACGATCTCGAGTTGGGTGCGGTCGTATTCGCGTTAAAGATTTGGAGACATTACCTATATGGCACAAAATGTGTGGTATTCACCGACCACAAAAGTCTTCAACATATCTTCAACCAAAAAGAACTTAATATGAGGCAACGACGTTGGGTCGAACTCCTTAACGACTACGACTGCGAGATTCGTTACCATCCCGGCAAAGCGAATGTTGTAGCCGATGCTTTGAGTCGAAAGGACCATGTTATGCTTCATTGTGCCCGTATTCAAACCGATATTCAAACCCGTATTTTAGAAGCTCAACACGTCTTGGTAACCGAGGGTAATATGTACGAAGAAATGTCATGTGGTGTTGAACTCCTTCTTGAATCAAAGCCCAATGGCTTACTCTACTACTTGAACCGTATTTGGATTCCCGATCGCGACGATCTCCGTACATTTCTCATGAACGAGGCTCATAAGACTCGTTATTCTATTCATCCTGGTGCGGATAAAATGTACCAAGATCTTCGCCAACTTTATTGGTGGCCCGGTATGAAGAAAGACATTGCTCTTTATGTGGCCAAATGCTTAACCTGTTCCAAAGTCAAAGCCGAACATCAACGTCCATCTGGTTTACTTGAACAACCAGGAATTCCCGTGTGGAAATGGGAGAATCTAGCTATGGATTTCATTACCAAGCTCCATCGCACCTCGAGTGGTTATAATAGTATTTGGGTGATCATTGATCGACTCACCAAATCTGCCCACTTCTTGCCTATACGTGAAGACTTCAAAGTGGAGAAACTAGCTCGATTTACATTGATGAAATTGTGAGCCGTCATGGTGTTCCCTTGAACATATTATCCGATAGAGATGCTCGGTTCACTTCTCGATTTTGGCAATCTCTCCAAAAGGCTCTTGGTACTCGATTGGATTTGAGCACGGCTTATCATCCGCAAACGGATGGTCAAACCGAGCGAACAATCCAAACTCTTGAAGACATGCTTAGAGCTTGTGTAATCGATTTTGGTGGCAATTGGGATTCACATTTATCCCTCATTGAGTTTTCTTACAACAATAGCTACCATACAAGTATTAACATGGCTCCATTCGAAGCTCTCTATGGTCGCAAGTGTCGTTCTCCTATCTGTTGGAGTGAGATTGGTGAAGCACAAATCACTGGTCCCGAGTTAATTCAAGAAACATCTGACAAGATCATTCAAATCCGTGACAATATTCGAGTAGCGAGGAGTCGGCAAAAGTGTTATGCCGACAAACGTCGAAAACCCTTGGAATTCCAAGTCGGTGATCTTGTTCTTCTTAAGGTGTCTCCATGGAAGGGCGTGATCCGTTTTGGAAAGAAAGGCAAGTTAGCACCTCGTTATGTTGGTCCATTCAAGATCCTTGAAAGGATTGGGAAAGTGGCTTACAAACTCGAGTTACCTCCATCTCTTGGCAATGTGCATCCTACATTTCATATATCTAATCTGAAGAAGTGTCTCGCTGATGAAAATCTCTATATACCGCTTGACGACGTGCGCATTGATGAAACGATGCACTTCGTTGAGAAGCCGGTGGAAATTATGGATCGTGAAGTCAAACAACTCAAGCGAATTCGCATTCCTATTGTCAAAGTTCGTTCGGAATCTAAGCGTGGTCCTGAGTTCACTTGGGAACGAGAAGACCAAATGAAGCTCAAGTACCCTCATCTTTTTACTAATAATGTTGTTTCCTCTAGCTAAATTTTGGGACGAAATTCTCTCAACATGGGGAGACTGTAACATTCCTGATATTTATTATTCATATTTCAATCCAATGTAATGCAATTTCGAATTCAATACTCGTGCACTGTCTCATTTATTTTCTCGCCGTAAATTAAATGCAATGATTCTATACAAATTCGCAAATTTTACTCGGTTATATACATTTAAACACTATACAAGAAACTATTTTATTCAAACTTATCAAATCTGAAAAGTCAAGGACTAAAGTTGAAAAATGTCAAGAAACCCTAGTCTAGCACGGTCGTGCTTCGTCCTAGCACGGTCGCGCCAAGTGCTTTGGCACGGTCGCGCGACCTGCTTTGGAACGATCGCGCCCGGTGCCTAGGCACGGTCGTGCCATATTTAGGCACGGTCGCGCCTGCGTAACAGCTGAAACGTAACTGCAACTTTAATCGCCCGATCGTTCGAATCCGTAACAGTCATACGTTTGTTTTCCCTTAACAATTGTATTACCACATTTTCAAATTACACAAACGCCTCAGTTACATTCCATCAAACTCGAAGAAAAACTCTCTCAAGCATTCCAAAAAGCTAGAATCCGCTTTTCGATCCGAATCCCCTCAATCCAGCAGCAGAGTCACACTACTCGATCCTCCCAGGAGCTACTGATCCTTTGTAGTCGCCGGAATCATATCAGAAGACGCCGGAAGCCTTTCTCACCGACGTCGGAATTCCGTTCTACCGTGCTCCATCAATTCAATACGCTTCAAGGCAACTATAATCGTTTCCTCAGTCGATTCAGTCTCTTTATCAAAAGCCCCTTATCAATTTGGGCTTACAATATGTAAATCATCCCGAATCAGAACTCGTATTTTATTCAAAAATGGTTTAATCGAATCCGATCCTAATCATGTTTTCAATACAATTAAAACATCTCAGAATACTCGTAATAACTATATAAGTAAAAACCCTATCAATTCCAACATCTACAATACAAGATTTGGTCAATTCATGTCTGATTTGGAAGAGACACGGTCGCGCTAATCATCTAGTGCGGTCGTACCTCATGAAACGCGGTCGTGCCGATTAGCAGCGCGGTCGTGCCCTCCTGTCCAGACCTTGTCACGCCCTCTGGGCTAGTCTCTGTTGTGTCTAAAGATCATAGACACGACCGTGTCGGGCCAAGGCATGGTCGTGCCTGTTTACTGGTCTAGATTGTGCTTCTGTTGATCAACCCGGTCGCGCCCCGACTAGCGCGGTCGCGCCCGTGGCTTGAGCACGATCGTGTCTTTCCGAGGCACGGTCGTGTGAGACTCAGAACCTTTTAACAGAATTATAAATTTTTATATTTTAATCAGTAAATGTTTCAGATTTTATAAAAATATGTTTTCTGTATTTAAAAATGGATTAAAAGTTTAATCTTGGCATAAATATAATTTATTTAAAAGTTTGTGAAAATTTAATTTATATTTATTATCTTACACTTAAATGATATTTTAAATAATTAAGTTACAAAATTTATAAATAAATGAGATAATGATTATTTATTTAATTTACATTTTAAATCAAAATCATTTATTTATTTATACTTAACTACAATTAATATTCACATTATTTCATAAACTATAATTATATATTTATTCAATTATTCAATTCAAACCTAATCAAATTGTTTCAAAAATATTTTACTTCAAACTCTATATATTTTATTCAATACTTTTAAATACAAATCAATAGTTTTATACACAAATTCAACTTTCATTTTAGACTTAAACTTTATGCATCTATTTGATTCAATACACATTACTCTTTAGGTTAAATTGTGCATTTCGAGGATCATATTTGCTATCTATAATCTTTGTTAGCTACACTTCCATACCATGTGAGTATTCACAACCCCTTTTTACTCTTTTACACTTTTGGGGTGGAACATGAACTCTATACTCATTACACATTACACATTTATATTTACACAAATAACACAAGTGCAAAAATCATATTTACATACATGTGTGCAAAAATTTGAGCTTTGTGCCTGAGTGCTAGGTGTGCTAACCTTTGTATGCTCTTATGTGCAATCATTAACTATACAAGCCGACGGTTTTCAATGATAGATCTATTGAGTCTGACAAACCCACCCATGGTACTCGGTGATTGAAACCGACAACACAATTTTTGCATGCTAGTTACATGGTTTGATTGTACATTTGGTTACACAATAGCTGCTCCCCATAAACAACTTATTTATCATGTCATGTAAAGGATTTGTTTTCATCTATATGCTATCTATATACAACTGTGTTATACTCACCAACTTTTTAGTTGACTTTATTTTATTCATGTTTCAGGCCCCAATATGTGAGATTGATTCAAGACGTGTTCAACATAGGATTTGGACTTAGCAATTTAAATCAAGAACTTTATGAATTATTTTATGTATCTGGTTTGAATTTGGTTTTGTACTTGGATTATTTGAAATGCAAATTTGACTTTAATATATTTCAATTTAGTCAACCATGTGCTATGAACAGTCTTACATGTCCCGCCCCGATGATTCCGCCATCCGTCGGGGTATGACACAGATTGTCAAGACCGAGATCTCTCATTAGTGCTAACTCGTCCCTTATTGCGTAAAACACATTGCTACCTCTTTGGTATGGTTCCTTCGGCTCATAGCCTAACAGCACCTACTTCGATCAGGTATGTATACTCACTTTGGGCTCGAGTTTGATTCTTGCTACACTTTCCATCGTGGCTCCAGTTGCCACACTTTCTACATTTATCGTATCTTTTGGCTCTTCTTTTGGAGGCACTTTTTGACAAGCCGCAGAATGGTGACAATTGTTCTTACTTGCGCCGCCGCTTTCATACATCACTGGTTGCTTGAAATATCTTTTCTTGGAGTTCGGTTGGTAATTCAGGCTTTGTGAAATGAAGGCAACAAAGCAAACTGAAATCAAAGGGATGCATGTCTAGTTCTTTAAGGTCTCCCGATAAAAGATCAAGATTCTCTCTTTTTTTTTCTTTTTTTTTAAAGAAAAATCCTTCAATAATACTTATTTCTCAATTTCCTTGAAATAATGTTTTTGTGAATTTCCTGCAGATAGTTCGGATATTTTACTAATGCATCCAACATTTGTATATTCCAATTCTTCTGAGTAGGGCAGATTCTTTCCAAAATTGTCCCGATGATAATGAACTTGAAATGACAACATAGGATAATTTTCCCAGTTTGAAGACAATCAGCCAATAACCAGTGTTTGTGAAAAGCTGGTTGGTTGATAAATATGGGTATTAGAAAAGGAAAGGCTAAGGCTCAGAGGGCTATCTAGGCGGATAATATTTTTGGTGTTTTTGGATAATAAGGGTGATAAATTTCCTAGGTGCCTTAACCATTTTCATGCTTCCACTAGTTCATGGTCTTGATATGTATAAGTCATACAAGTTCTAATTATGCATAAAATTCAATCGAATAAACACTCAATATACCAAACGAAAGAGCATGCAAAAGTAATGATAATAATGCTCGTGAAAAGGCTCAGATTATTCTCACATGGAAATGGATGAGATAGGGTTTAGTGATTTGCAATGCATAATTTCTGTTTGTTTCTACTTTCCATATCTTCATTTTATTTAATTAGGTGCAAACTCAAAGGGTTTAGATTTTAAGGGTTTAAAAAAATTTTGAAAATTTTTCGAGTTTTTATAAAAGGTAGATTTTTGTAATGTTTTAGTCAAATGGGTAGAAAATCACAAGTTAAATTTTACTGCTCTGAGGTTACAAGCAGCCATGAATCTCTAATTCCCCACCCCACACTTAAAACTGTGCATTGCCCTCAATGTACAAATGCATGTAATGAAATGCTATGCAGGAATTTAAATGCATAGAGTTTTTAAGGGAAAAGAAACTGGTACTTCCCCAGTCAATTCAGTGTATAACCTAAGGACAAAACTTATTGTTGCTATCAGATTGTGCCTATCAGCTGTTAGTCAACATGTTGGTTAAAAGACTTCATCGAATTTCTTGAAAATTTGATGTGGTTTCCAGCTCCAGGTTCGTAAAGGTGGAGTGTAACTGCTCAAAGTAGAGAGATGATCTGGTGATGTTATTCTACATGAAACATAAAAGCAGACAAGGAAAATAAAAGGTAGTAGTTAAGCTACTAAGGTCCTAGTATCGAGAAGGCATACCTGGGGGGTGAAGTAATTAGAAACTTAAATTTGGAGAAACCAAACCTGAGGTCCATGTTTCTGCCGTTTGCACTAACTTCTCAATTTATTCAAGATAATCGGGTTGCCTCCCGAAAGCGCTACGTTTATTTAAGGGTCTTTAGCCCGACTCGTACGTGCTGTTGGTGGAATAATCTATCAAATTGGTGGCTTGTAATATGGAGAGGATCATTCAAACCATTTGATAACCATGTGTACAATGATAATAAGCTGATCCATGAATTTGTGGAGTCCATCCTCGACCATCTAGATAACGGAAAACAAGGTAAAAAGTGTTTAAACTTAGAACGTCATAACCTGAGCTACGTTTGGAGTTATAAGGCCCTTTAACAGGGGACGGAAAGGTTTCGACGAGCCAGGTCATGTGGCAAACTGCCGTAGGTGGTTTATCCCAGTGATCCGAGCAAAAATACCCCATTAAGTGGCCCAATTTCATAAATCATAGATTTTCCCAAATTTTCTAATTTTTATGACATCAGCTTTTTCGTGTAAAAATGGGTGAATAATTGATTTATATATTTTCAAAGTTTATTTATAGTTTTAATTTTAGTTTGGATGAATCGGTTTAAAATTTTGAAAATTTTTGGTAAACCTTCCAAATTTAGAATGCTCTATAGAAGAGCACCTAAAAAAATGTGTGTAATTAAATCACGCCACCACCATTTGAAATTTCCTAGACCAAACTTTAAGAAACACATGTAGTGAAGGAGACGGTCACCCCGATATGATAACTTTGTCGCGTAATCTTCATTGGATGAACGTTGTTTCTTCCAAAAGTAGTGGTCCTTAGAGTCATGTGCCCTATCCTATGGCTTATGTGATTCATGGAATGCTTCTCTGATATGCTTAGTCACAGGCCAACTATCACTATTGCAAGGAAGAGGTGCCACCAATGTTATTTGTTTGTTGGTGATTACATCCTCCCGTGCTTCCATATTTAGAATTCCCACAGGTTCCTCTTTAGATCTTCGCTCTTTTGGATCCTTTGATTGTTTAGCTTCAAGCTTCTCAGAGAAGTCAGTAAGTGATTGTAAAGTTGCAGTAGCCCTCTCTTCTGAATCATTCGGTCTCACCTCCGACTAATCCATGCTTGTGAAGTTGGAAGGTTCTTGCTCCTTAGAGTTACTTGACCCTACTAAAGATGTTGAAACTATAACTTCCGATTCTTAGACTTTGAAGGAATCATCTTTTTGTTTAGTTGGAAAGCTCTTTAAGATTTGAATCTTGATTTCTTCTAAATGACGAAACACTTGTTGTTCAGTTGGAGGGCTCTTTATAAGTTGAACCTTAATTTCTTTCAAATGACGAAACAGATTTCCTGGGGTCTATGAGTGGGAATCTAGAGCTGAGTGTTAAATTTCTTGGGGCGGTGAGGTTTCCTCATATCGTTGCCCGTAGGATTGGTGGAAATGTATGGAATACTCTTGATAGTGATAACAATCTATGGTGTAATGTGGTTCCCCACAGATCTCACACCAAACCTCCGAATAGTGGTACCCATTGTTGTCTTGGTATCCTCCATAACAACTCTCGTAGTTGTCACACATGAAAGTTGATGTAAAGAATTATCAAAACAAACCATAAAAGAAAATTTTAAGGTTAAAAAGGCTAATCCATTAACTCGAATTTTTCTTTAAATCACCGTGTCCCTAGCAACGACACCAAAAACTTGATGTGAATGTTTTGATATAAAAATACAAGTAAATATATTTTGTGGATGATTTCACAAGATCAAGTTTTTAATTTATAAAATGATAATTACGTTAACTTAAAACACACACAATTGGCAAGTGTACCTATCGCAGCGTAATATAGTTTAGGTAAGACCCAAGTATCCAACCAATGGACACGGTCGAATTCCAATACTCAACTTTTGTTATCGTTTAGCCGGATTAATTAGTGAGTGTGTTTTGTGTGCTTGTGAAGCGGAAAAGAAGTGACGTTAAAGTAAATAACATAAAAAGTAAAGCTGTGCGTGAACTGTGTAACAGAAATATAACTAGCAGAATAGTAAATAGCATAAAAGTAAATAAGGTGAAAATGATCAGATTACCGATAGTATTGCTTCGGGATTCGAATCAGCTTGTTACGTGATAATGTTGAGTTGACTAATTCAGTGGTATGACTACTACAAACTTGTGACCCAGGTCACCACTAGAGCCTCGTCCCCACTACATTTAATTCATAAATTACGTTCTTTAAATTGAAATAGTAGTGCCTCCCGTTAGGGACAAAATTTACCCTCAACCTATCGAATGGTCATCTCCGGGTTAGTTTAAGACATCGGATTTAAAAATCTTTATATTAAAGTTAAATTGGTAATTATATTTTGCTCACGGGGAGGCGGAGTAACAATGGGACCAAGTATAAAGACATATCGTTCCCAACATGAGTTCATCAATTATTGGTCGCATAATAATCTCTTATAAATACGTACGATCTTAGAAGTATAGACCAAGCCCTGGCTTATCAATCTCTACTCGTATAAAGATGTACGGGTTTCAAAGGAAGTTTAATTAAAAAGGGTTTTACGATCTTACTCTTTAGAATCAAGACACTCAAAAATATAAAGACGGATTTATAAAATAATAAAAGCCCACCGAAAGATGGTTTTAAGAACGAATTAGTTAAATACATAAACATACCACATCATTAATACGTTAAACATTAACATGCACCAAACATCATCTTCACCCTAGCAATACAAAGAAGTTTTAGCCACGAATGGCCATAACAACTAGCATAATGATGAGTTTCGTAGGCTCCCCTATTGTGGAACAAGGAGCAAGAGCCCCTCAACTCTCAACTCTAACTACGATAATGCTCTCTTCTTGAATGTTATTTTGGTCTGGATTGATGTGTGGAATGAAGAACTCAAGCCTCCTATTTATAGTCCTCAAAATGTGCAATGCACGGTCGTGCAATGGGTTGCACGGTCGTGCAAAGGCGTAGGGAATCAAATAGGGTACAGAGGACATTGTCCTGGTCCGTGGAGGAGAAGACAGGACAATGCTCGACCGTTCAACCCTCTATTTTCTTCCAGCTTTGTCTTTTATCTCCTTGTTGACTCTTGTTGTTCAATTTTGACTTCTTGTGTGACACCCGACATTTCAGGTTAATATCCGTACACGATATAAACGAGTTTATATTATATTTGTTTTCGTGATTTACCTAATTGCATAAATTAGGGCATTAAAGTCTAAGAAAAGCCGTACATTGTCTCATTTTATATTTTGGTAATTCTAGGAGTTACCAGTTTACATCGCAAATGACCAGAAAAATATATAGGCATATATATTTCACAAACTTTACGTGGAACAGTAAATTATTTTTAGAATAAATTTATAATACCGTGGAGAACCTAAACCAAATTAAATTACCCTTTTAAAACTATAATTGATATTAATACCCTTAATAAATTTTACACTTAAATCATGGTTTGATTTATTTTAACCCAAACCCCAACCCACTACTTTGACCTTCTCGGTCGAAGCCAGAGAAAACCCCCCCATTCTCACGTCACTATTTACCTCACATTCAAATTCTTTATACTAAAACCCATATAGCCTATTGCGAAAATTCAGATGAAACCATACCCCTTTCAATCAAAAGTCTCACTAAACCCTTTTATCACTCATTTTCTTACGGCAAACATCCCATTTCTCTCCAATTCGAAGTCCAATTTTAAGGCAAAATCCATCACAAATTCGGTGTTTAAGAAAAGTTTCAAGTGTTTTCTCGAGAATCAAGCTAAGGAGCTCAGGATCATTCTCTATTTTCTCTCATTATCTTCATCTCTGTTTTAAGGTAAAAACTCAATACTATCTACAATATTTTCTTTTAAAACCGTAGCTAAGCATACAAAATATTCAAACGCAAGTAAGATAACAAGAAAAGTGTGTCGAATTCAAGTTTAAAACATAAAAATATGCAGGACTGATTCTGTCAATCAGAATTGCAGTAATCGAAACTATGAGTTTCGATACCTGTTTCTCAATCGAAACTAGGAGTTTCGATACCAGTTTGATCGAAACTAGGAGTTTCGATACCTATTTGATCGAAACTAGGAGTTTCGATACCTAGTACTCAATCGAAACTAGGAGTTTCGATACCCAGTTTGCTTAATCGAAACTAGGTAGTTTCGACCTCTGTCCTGTTCAATCGAAACTAGGTAGTTTCGATACCTGGTCATCAGTCCCATTTAGAAGTAACTTAGAACTGTTTTTACTACAAAACAAGTGTTGAACAACTAAGAAGATATTTTAAACAAACACAACCAGATTTACAAAGTCGGTGGACAATTTGCAATATGAGACATTCGGTCTTAACACAATTTACCCTTTTATATCTAGGGTACAAATAGTCAAGCTGACTAGAACAAATATCGTTACAAGCATACACAAACTCAAGGTGAGTTTCACGGCCCCTTTTTACTGTTTTGTACTATTTGGGGGAAGAACATACTTATAACTATTTTTATATAATAACAAGAAAACAAGACCCGACCTTTATGTATGCATGAGTGAACACATTTGGAGCTCGTAAAGTCCCCTGATCATCATATTTATAACCATTAGCTATAGGTTAGCCTGAGACTCTATGGATAGTACTATTAGGTCTGACACCCCCGGTCATGGTTAGTCGCGCTAACCATGGGTCCCTCTGGCCAAATGACCGCATAGTGTTCTAATATTGCTCGTGAGGTACGAGTGAGGGGCAAAACACCTGGTCTTGGTTTGGTTATGCCTCATGTATGTACATATTATTTGTATTCCTAGCTAGTCTACAAATGGGTCAACATTACTTGTTTTGTTTATCATATTCATTGAAACGTTTTCGTGCAGATGGATCTGCCAATCACTTATACACAAATGGTTTTGCCATTCGTTTACGTGGAAATGTTTTTATCAATGTTTTCAAGGAAAACAGTTTCATATTATGGCCATGTACACAGTATCAATGTTTTCAGGAAAAATGACGTATTTTATGACTATGAAGTCATCACATGTTTTCATTGAGAAAACTACTCGTTTTATGACTATGAAGTCATCACATGTTTCATTAAGAAAACTACTCGTTTTATGACTATGAAGTCATCACATGTTTTCGAGGAAAACAACCTTACATTAAACCCGTGTACATATTTTCAATGTTTTCGAGGAAAACAGTTTCGTATCATGGCCATGTACACAATATCAATGTTTTCAAGGAAAATCACTTTACATTGCAACATTCAAACCTGTGAACTCACCAACCTTTGTGTTGACATTTTTAAGTATGTTTTTCAGGTAATTCATAGCCATGGCACGGTTGGAATAGACTAGCTATGTTGGATCAATTCCTAGTAGCTGGAAGGACGTAGAATATCAAGTCTCAAGTCTATCGTTGATCTAGAAGAACTTAGATCATAGTATTACTTAGTTTTAGTAATTGTATATGTAATCAAGTCTTAGAAATCACTATTACAGCTTCCGCTATCGTGTAATGAACCAATCGTTGCAACCTGTATTTATTTAATAAGTAAATAAATTTGGGGGTGTGACAGATTGGTATCAGAGCCATGGTTTTAGCGAATTAGGTTTCCTTAGTGATACCTAGGCTCTAACCGGACTCATTTAGGGACCAAGATTTCTAAGACTTGCATCACACTAAAAACACCCAAGACTTGAGCATAGGAATTCCAACCGTTGTAGAACAATTTGTGTAGACTATTAGTGTATGGAGTTACACTAGGGTACCATTAGCTACACTAATACAATTACATAACACATGTAATGAACACTTAAACACATATAATATGTTACTATTCGGATTACGAGTCAAGAATAACGGGTACTCAGTATACTGCAACCTTAGAAGATCGAGTTACGAGCTGAGCTTGGACTAAGACGACAACGACCGTCAGTTACCGATCTTGGTATTACAACAGACTGAACCCGTACCAAAATTTGTACCCATACCTGCACCATACCGACAACTATTCTAACCGTGGAGGCAACTATCTTTCTAACGTATTTGCGGTATAAATACTCTCCTTCATAAGTTGTCGGATCGGATGCCTAGACTCTCGCCATGTTATCTGGCAGGCATGATTGCCCAGACAGAAGGGAATTCAAGGTGAATAAGCAGGACTAAATGGGAGAGAACTCCAAGGGTCAGGAGACCCAGACATACATCAGGATCATGTGGATCCATGCATATATACAGACTTGGAGCACGAGTTGCTCGACACTCATTTGAGGATCTCTGCCCAACACATAGTGCCTGAATTTCACCATGCATATTTTATTTTAAGAGGCACTGGTGGTGCCTCTCTACCATTAGCCTCATCTGACAACAGCCATATTCGGCAGAGTCATGAGCATTGGTACTCATAATTAAGAGTAATCCGATAAAACAATACACATTCATGTACAAATGTGCAAACGCAATCTAATGATTATTTCAAATCCCTTTTGATTAAAAGCTAGGGATAGAAGAAACCCTATAGGGATCAGGCAAGGCAAATTATCATTACGGGTGAACACGTAATCATAATTTGCAGTGCATGGGAACTTTAGTGAGTCTTACTGTCTAAGCTGATGATCAACCCATGTTCTCAATCACTTGATTAAGGATTGAATCCTATCAAATCAGACTTCTCAATTAGGTGCTCACAAAGCATTCTCCTAGTTTTGGAGAAACGAGAGAAATTCAAATTGAATTCAACCAATCCTTAGTAAATCCTGAACGACGAAGGAATTCGCACATTCATTCTTTGAGATTCTACTTGTCAGGAATGCTTCAAATTGAGCGTTACCACAACTAACACTTAGAGTAATTGCACAACTATTGTGGGAGATTATAGCGTAATCTCAGGATCCATCATACAGTTCAATCTCACAATTGCTTGAAAGTTACGCCAAGTGTGTTATGCACTAACTTCAGTAATAGGGCAGGATATTATTCTGACCCGCATACACATGGCACCTATGGATATTGTGAAAGCTCGACATGAGACAAGTAGGAAATCGGACATTTCAGAATGTCGGTCAAACAGGATTGCTCTCGCAGCCATTGACATTCAATATACCTTTAAGTCTGACTATTCTCTCTGCAATGGATAAGTCGGGGTTGATGCTCAAGCGAATGCCAAAGAAACCTAAGTGTGGACTAACGACTATTGTCGCACTAACCGGAAAACGACATGCAAAACTCTTAAAGGAGTCCCAAAATGCGGAATTTCATGCTAATCTCATTAGCTCATGATATGCATAAGGGGCGTAAGCTCGAGCTATTCACAACAGGCCACTGTTCACAAAGAGCTGAGAAGAATAATTCATTACTCTTTTGTACTTGCACTTCCCAAAGGTTCATTTTGATGGATGGATCCCAGATGTAGCCTAGAAGAGAGGTGTGATTGCATCTTTCACTCCTAGTTTTCTATAATTGGGAAGCTCTAGAGCATCTATTGTTAAGAAATGATCTCTTGGAGTAGACTCAGTTAGAATACAAAAGTCTCAACGTTTAACACTCATTACCTTAATTTTATCCTTGTGCTAAGGATTTTGAGGCTATAACCTATATGAGTGGAATACGTAACAGTAAGTCACCAAAGCACCATTCAAACACTAAGGAAGTGCATACACACTGTATGACAAATAGTTGGCTATCAACCCTTTCTGCCAACTTAATGGGTTGACAAACCCATAGCCCATTTTGGGGAAAGCACTAATTCGATGAGACCATTCTCACAGTATTACTATTCATTCCCTCAGCTAGACTGAATGTGAATATTCCAAACAAACATCGAACTTCGTATGGCTTACATACTTTGAAGTTATGATAGTCGAGACATGAGTTTACAGATCAGGACGCTACAACCCAAAGGCTAGTCTGCCTCAGAAGGGTGGTACAAGCAACGGGTAAAGTGGTGATTAGACTCGAACTTTGCTAGTAAGAGCACACAAGGAATCTTGAAATATTAAATCAATTATGACCCATTTTAAAGGAAGATCATAGATAACACGAAACCGGAATTAAGAATAAAGTCTTAGTCCGAGAAAATGCTTTCGAAAAGCATAAGAGGGACAAACATAAAGTTTCATTTCCGTATTGTGTCATTACTACCCAGTATTCAACTAAAACCTAGACACCTCGTCGAGTAATTCTTTCCTAAGATCTATAGAGATCTGCTTTTGTGACAAAGTGAGCAGACGAATAGAGGGTATGTGTCAACATACGCTCAAGATTCGCAGGCACCATTCCTTTCATTACCAAGAATGAGCATCACATAACCCTACCATATTGAGGGTAATCAAATAAAGTGGTTCTTGCACGTTTAATATAGTTAGTCGGGGAAGTATTCGCTTTGCTTTCGAATACCGACTACCAAGTAAATGGAATCAAACAATTGAAACCTAAGTTGGATGATACAGATAGAATTTGGGTACCAGGTATCGGTAGCCTATGTGGAAGGTTATGGATGAAGTCCATAAGCCCAAGTACTCCATTCATCCAGAATCGAATAAAACGTATAAGGATCCCGAGGAACTCCATTATGTGGCAAAACATGAAGGGAGAAATTGCTATCTATGTTGGGAGATAACCGACAGTAAAAGCAGAATGTTAGGAATCACCTAAGTGAACGCAAAAACCGCAGATTCCTCAATGGAAATGGGAGGAGAATTCCATAGGTTTCATTACAAATCTACCCAGAACACCTAACGGCTATGATACTATATGGGTAATCGTCAGTCGTTTGACGAAATCCGCTCACTCCCTACCAATAAAGGAGACAGATAAAAGTAAGAAGCGTGCGAGGCTAAATATTAAGGAAATTAAGGCTAGGCATGGTATGCCAATTTCCATTTTCTCTAATAGGGACAGTCAAATCATGTCAAGAACCTGGCAGTCAGTACAAGAAGCCTTGGGCACACGCCTTGACATGAGCACTGCATATCATTCCCAGAAGAACGGTCAAGGTAAAAAGGACCATCCAACTTTAAAAGATGTGCTCCGTGCGTGTGTAATCGATTTCGGAGGAAATTGGGATACTCACCACCGTTGGCTGAGTTTTCATATAATACCAACTACCATACCAGCATTAAAGCCGCTCCGTTGAGGCTTTGTATGGTTGTAAGTGTCGCTCATCGCTATGTTGGGTAAAGGTTGGCAAAAAACATTTGACTAGTCCTGATATTGGCTAGGAAACCATTGATAAGATCGTCAAAATCAAAGATCGTCCGAAAACCACTCAATGCAGACGAAAGAGAGTTGTGCTAGCAACAGACGAAAGACATTAAAATTCCAAGTGGGAGACAAAGTCATGTTAAAGGTCTCATCTTGGAAAGGAATTGCAAGATTTGACAACCGTGGCAAGCTTAACCCTAGGTTCGTTGAACCATTTGAAATTTTGACTAGGGTTGGCCCTGTAGCTTACAAGCTCAAGTTGCCACAAGAACTAAGCAATGTACATGATACGTTTCACGTATCAAACCTCAAGAAGTGTTTATCAGACGAGACGTTAATTATACCGCCTGACGAGATTCACATAGACGACAGGTTGCATTTCATCGAGAAACCGATTGAGATTTCGGATTGGAAAGTTCAAAGACTGAGACGCAGCCGAATCAAACTGGTCAAAGTACGTTGGAACTCAAAACGTGGTCCTGAGTATACATGGGAACGAGAGGATCAAATGAAAACAAAATACCCCTCCTTGTTTAAGGATGCACCAGTTCAAGATGGCACGAATTGAATTTCGGGACGAAATTCTTTTAACATAGGGAGAATGTGACACCCGACATTTCAGGTTAATATCCGTACACGATATAAACGAGTTTATATTATATTTGTTTTCGTGATTTACCTAATTGCATAAATTAGGGCATTAAAGTCTAAGAAAAGCCGTACATTGTCTCATTTTATATTTTGGTAATTCTAGGAGTTACCAGTTTACATCGCAAATGACCAGAAAAATATATAGGCATATATATTTCACAAACTTTACGTGGAACAGTAAATTATTTTTAGAATAAATTTATAATACCGTGGAGAACCTAAACCAAATTAAATTACACTTTTAAAACTATAATTGATATTAATACCCTTAATAAATTTTACACTTAAATCATGGTTTGATTTATTTTAACCCAAACCCCAACCCACTACTTTGACCTTCTCGGTCGAAGCCAGAGAAAACCCCCCCATTCTCATGTCACTATTTACCTCACATTCAAATTCTTTATACTAAAACCCATACAGCCTATTGCGAAAATTCAGATGAAACCATACCCCTTTCAATCAAAAGTCTCACTAAACCCTTTTATCACTCATTTTCTTACGGCAAACATCCCATTTCTCTCCAATTCGAAGTCCAATTTTAAGGCAAAATCCATCACAAATTCGGTGTTTTAAGAAAAGTTTCAAGTGTTTTCTCGAGAATCAAGCTAAGGAGCTCAGGATCATTCTCTATTTTCTCTCATTATCTTCATCTCTGTTTTAAGGTAAAAACTCAATACTATCTACAATATTTTCTTTTAAAACCGTAGCTAAGCATACAAAATATTCAAACGCAAGTAAGATAACAAGAAAAGTGTGTCGAATTCAAGTTTAAAACATAAAAATATGCAGGACTGATTCTGTCAATCAGAATTGCAGTAATCGAAACTAGGAGTTTCGATACCTGTTTCTCAATCGAAACTAGGAGTTTCGATACCAGTTTGATCGAAACTAGGAGTTTCGATACCTATTTGATCGAAACTAGGAGTTTCGATACCTAGTACTCAATCGAAACTAGGAGTTTCGATACCCAGTTTGCTTAATCGAAACTAGGTAGTTTCGACCTCTGTCCTGTTCAATCGAAACTAGGTAGTTTCGATACCTGGTCATCAGTCCCATTTAGAAGTAACTTAGAACTGTTTTTACTACAAAACAAGTGTTGAACAACTAAGAAGATATTTTAAACAAACACAACCAGATTTACAAAGTCGGTGGACAATTTGCAATATGAGACATTCGGTCTTAACACAATTTACCCTTTTATATCTAGGGTACAAATAGTCAAGCTGACTAGAACAAATATCGTTACAAGCATACACAAACTCAAGGTGAGTTTCACGGCCCCTTTTTACTGTTTTGTACTATTTGGGGGAAGAACATACTTATAACTATTTTTATATAATAACAAGAAAACAAGACCCGACCTTTATGTATGCATGAGTGAACACATTTGGAGCTCGTAAAGTCCCCTGATCATCATATTTATAACCATTAGCTATAGGTTAGCCTGAGACTCTATGGATAGTACTATTGGGTCTGACACCCCCGGTCATGGTTAGTCGCGCTAACCATGGGTCCCTCTGGCCAAATGACCGCATAGTGTTCTAATATTGCTCGTGAGGTACGAGTGAGGGGCAAAACACCTGGTCTTGGTTTGGTTATGCCTCATGTATGTACATATTATTTGTATTCCTAGCTAGTCTACAAATGGGTCAACATTACTTGTTTTGTTTATCATATTCATTGAAACGTTTTCATGCAGATGGATCTGCCAATCACTTATACACAAATGGTTTTGCCATTCATTTACGTGGAAATGTTTTTATCAATGTTTTCAAGGAAAACAGTTTCATATTATGGCCATGTACACAGTATCAATGTTTTCAGGAAAAATGACGTATTTTAAGACTATGAAGTCATCACATGTTTTCATTGAGAAAACTACTCGTTTTATGACTATGAAGTCATCACATGTTTTCATTAAGAAAACTACTCGTTTTATGACTATGAAGTCATCACATGTTTTCGAGGAAAACAACCTTACATTAAACCCGTGTACATATTTTCAATGTTTTCGAGGAAATCAGTTTCGTATCATGGCCATGTACACAATATCAATGTTTTCAAGGAAAATCACTTTACATTGCAACATTCAAACCTGTGAACTCACCAACCTTTGTGTTGACATTTTTAAGTATGTTTTTCAGGTAATTCATAGCCATGGCACGGTTGGAATAGACTAGCTATGTTGGATCAATTCCTAGTAGCTGGAAGGACGTAGAATATCAAGTCTCAAGTCTATCGTTGATCTAGAAGAACTTAGATCATAGTATTACTTAGTTTTAGTAATTGTATATGTAATCAAGTCTTAGAAATCACTATTACAGCTTCCGCTATCGTGTAATGAACCAATCGTTGCAACCTGTATTTATTTAATAAGTAAATAAATTTGGGGGTGTGACATCTTGGATATTCGGGAATGAATCTTCTAGAAGCTTGAATACTTGGTGTTTTTTTATAGGATTTAGCTTGATTTATACTTTCAACACTGAATAACCTGCATTTACAAAATATAAGTGTTTTAAGCATAAATTGCAAGATTATTATTCACCACAATATGGGATTACTATGTAGGTAAAATATGTATAAATGATGGCATATCAACCACTCCCGCCTCACTTGCAGCCCTATCTACGGTAGTCGTGGGCTTGAACTATCAATCTTCCCAATCTCGTACGCCTTATCTTAGCCACCGAATCCTACTCAAGAAAGAACGTTAGAGTGATTACTATGGGCACAGATTCCAAATATGAGAGTAATCATAGACTGCCAAATCACGGTGATCAAATGCAATTTGGTGATCCACATTACTGCTTAGATTCCAAATCTTTCCCGTCATCCTCACACTAGATTTCTATCTTTCATACACCGGATGCACATGCATCCCACAAAAATTGACATAGCACCCCATAATAAACTAGCATATCACCATAATAATTAAAATTTCATAACATGCATGATTACACACAATTCTACTGAACTATGCTAACACGCTAGACTATTTCACATAACGTAATTAATAGTACTCCACATTACTTAACTCAAAGATAATGTCACTTACTCATACTACAACACTCCACGTAGTGTTAAACTACACAATTAACACAATAACAATAAATTCAAACTCAAAAGACATACCTTTTGGCTCGCGGTTACTCATGGTGGCATTCGTTTCACCTTCGCCCCATTTTCAGTTTAAGTTAAGGCATTGTATTTTATAAAATGACCAATTTTCTCTTAAACCACGGCTCTAATACCAACTTGTAAGACCCAGAGCCGGGCATCCTATAGTTGGTTCTCATAACGGGTTATTCTCTTTTAAAATACATATGTTAATACTCAAACTACATCGGAAGTCTTTCTAAAAACGTTAATTATTACGTTATCACACTTACCTCATGAATGCTTGCAGCCCAATCCGAGTAGCACCGCTCCCAAGCCAAGATACGTCACCTACCAAGCTTACCTGGAAAACAATCTAACGTACACACAAAGTCATCTATGTCGAGTGAGTTCTAATGGTTTAATTTAAATTAAGGTCATCTCGTTGAAAAAGTTGTTTGCCTTTACTCATGACACTTCGGTCCTTACAAAAACAGTTTTATAATTTATAATCGTATAGATTACCCCCGTTTTCTAAAGATATCCTCAAAGGTTCACCTCTCAAGACTCCTCCCACCATTATAACCCAGTAAGCCTAACCGGCATGGATCGAGTCTATAACACTAATAACTCGTACCCGCCACACATATTAGCTCAACACCTAATAAACACAATGAATCTCTAGACATCTTTCTACTCAGCCTTGACCAAGGCTTACACGAATTAACTGACACAAAAGTTGTAAACACCAATACTCAATCCCAACTCAGAGGTCCTTTTAACTCTACACATCACATTTATATCAGTTACATGTCACCTTAATCTCATCACATTAATATCGTTTGTGCAACACATTAATATCACCTCGTGCAAAATAAATATAACTCAACACTTACATGCAAATTTAACCTATATACGTAAACACATAACTCATCACCGCACCCTCGTCAGGGTTACCCACGTCATGGCATTTACACACCCCGAACTCATCATTTAACTGTTAAAAAATGTCACCGTTGGTGACAGCTCGAAGGACATCGTCCTTCACAATCCCGTTTGCCATGTCATAAAGACAATGTTGCAAACACCACACTCATCATGTTGTAATGACAGTGACACAAACATATAGCACACCATAGACATATAATATCACACTACACTTATATGACTTGTTAACTACCCTACACATTACACATAACACTACAACATTATATCCCACATGAAATCATAAACGATTAACCAAATGCCCGACTCTCCCAAACCTACCCTTAACACGTCACATATTGTTAACCCTTACCCCTAGCTCATTCAATCCCATGGATACACCATGTACCCTACGACACTTTAACAAACATTTTATAACAAATCCACCTGGTCAAAACCCGAAACCCTTAACATGATTAAATATATTAACATCTCTGAAAAGTATGTACGATAGCACCAAAAAAGTAAAACATTTTAAGTCGGGGATTAGAAACTCACCTTTTTGTGACGACGCTTGGATACTAGGACTCGTTAAATCCTTGTGCTCGCCCTTCAAACTTTCACCTAAAACATACATAACATACGAGCCAATACACGACTCGACACTTACACTCTCGTTCACTTGCATAACACAACCACGCCTATGGCCGCCCGCGCATGACAGATGCCATGCATGACTTGCATACAACGCGTGAACACCTGCTCACGTTTCATGCATCCCCTCGGGTCATAGAACACGCAAGGCAATGACCCGATACCTACTACTCCTATGTATGGCTCCCCTTCGTGTACGTATAACCCGAACCAAACCCCTCCGGCTTCCCGATAGCTTCGCGTAGGCCCGCCGCCCCATCTTGGCCGTGAACATCCCCATCGGAGGGTTACCGCGACAGACCAGCACCACCCTTGGTCTCCTTGTGCAGTTCCTGTAGCTCCTGGCGATAGGATCCGTGTGCTAGAATGATTCTAAACAGGAAGCAATCAAGAATATAGCTATGGAGAAGCTAATTTGTTGATGATCATACGATTCATGATCTTGAAGTTTACGTGTCCCAATCTTTTGTGCTATAGAAATGATTCATCTTCAGAGGCTTTTGAGAGAAAACAAGATTCTATTACAGATTGATTGTTTATGTCCAGACTGTTAGTATTAAATCTTCTAAGGCATGAATAAGAATAAGATCTTCTAGAATGACCACTCCATGTTTCAGAATCAGGCACTCTCTAGAGTTGAAAAGGGCACAAAAGTCTTGTCACATATCTGAGACACACTCATCAGATTGTATTTCAGCTGTGGGACAAAGTTGACATGCCCCAAACTATTTACACCATTTGACACAGTTCCTTGTCCTTCAATCTTTCCTCCCCTTGGATTACCTGCAAACGCTACAAAATCTCCGTCTACTGGATGATAGTCTTGCAGCAAATTAAACTACCCAGTCATGTGTCTTGAGAAACTATTGTCGACATGCCAAATGTTGTCTCAAGTCCTCCTTGATTGTCCCTATAAAGAACAAATCATTTAGACATTTGTATTCCAACCATTGCTGACTTGGAATTTCATAGCAGTATGAGACATTTCTCGAAAATCATAATTAGAATCCTCTTTTAATGAAGTATAGTCATCATATATCATTATTTTTACTTTCCAAGTCCTTTTTAATCTGTTTTTAGCATTTTTAATTCGTTTACGTCTCAAATCTCTACTACGTGGTGACTTAGACTGCACATTTGAATTTAAAGCAATTTGAGGAACAGATTCTTAATTAAAATGAAATGTTATCAATTTATAACTTTTTGAAACATGATTGGATTCACCACAACTAAAAAAAACTTAATCACAAGACGCCTTAGTCTGATAATTGTCATCATAAGATGATGAAGATGATTGTGATATTGAGGCATCAGAACACGATGTGACTCTCTCTTCAATAACTTTTTCTTGAAGACTTTGTTATTCCTTTAATCAGAAGATTTCTAGATTGCTCATGGTTTCTTGTACATCAGTCACAACAACTCCTACACTTTTAAACTTTGCAGTACAAGACATAGCATTTAAAGATTTAGGAACAAATGGTAAAGCATTCTTAAACTTGGAAATATCATTCTTCAAAGAGTCATGCTCAGAAGGCATAGAACCAAAATACAAATTTTCAACGTGTTCACAAATAGCTAGTTTTGAAACGGACATGTTATTACATTCATCCGACACATGTTCACTTAAAATATTTTCCTTACTAGTACTCTCATCACAATCATCTTCTGAACTTACACAATCTAACTCTGCACATGAAGCAAAATTGTCAGAATCTGAAGGTTTAATGTAATCATCAGCACAAAAAGTGCAAACATAAGATGTAGGAACATGAGGGACAGGCATATCAACAAATCTACCTGACTTATAATAAGGTGGTGGGTGAGAACTATACCTGAGACCTTCTGTTCCTTTTCTATTAATTTGTTTATCAATTATTCCAAACAAGATTTTTCCGATTCATAGCCATGTGTTCAACTTACAATTTAGCCTTTTCAACCTTTTTAAGTCTTTCAGTTAAAATTTTATAGTTGTTGGTTTGAGTGGTAAGTTATACAATTAAAGATCTATTTTCACCAGAAATGTCACGAATTTTCTTTAAATAAAGTTTTTAATTTTTAGCCACAGAGTCATACATCACCTTTATGTGATCACGTTCATCTACCAAAACTTGGTTGATGAATCTATATTTTTGAATTTTATTTAAACTTGATTTAGCATTTTAAAGTTTAGAAATAACCTTAGCTGGTACAACAGAAATATCCTCAGCTGGCTCAATCAGGACACACTTCTCTTTCTACTCAATATCTGCCATCGAAGTTTATCAGGTGCCTCAACAGCTTGTTGTCCCTAGTGATAATGTCCATCAACTTGGCATACCAGTAGAGCTGGAAGATGTGTTGTTGCACTTGGGAGAATTAGCAGCTTGCTTTCCAGTAGAGTTTTTCTTGTCATGCTTTTCCTTTAAAGATGGCTTTGTGTAGTTCCATGCAAACTGCCCCAACTGGTCCCAATTGAAGCATCTCACTTTCTTGATGTCAAACCCCAGAGTCTTCCCTTGCTTGAATATATCCATCCCGGTCCTTTTGATAAATCTCTTGGCCCTTAGAGTCAGCATGGCCATGCACCAATCAATATCCATTTTCTCCGAATCATCCGATTTGATCTGCTCCAATTCATCAGGTTGAAAGCTGACCGGTGTTAAGTTTCTAGAAATTAGGCCATCACAACATGACATGAAGGAAGTCATGATTGGTAAGTATTCATCAGGGATCATAGTGGTTGGCTTCTGGGAAGTGGAGGAACTGGTAGGTTGAATTCCAGAGACAGAAGGTGGGACATCAATCATGAAGTATGACATAGTAGAGCTGGAGGAGCTTGATCCAGCAAAAGGGCGGTGTTTCCAGACTGATTGGTGGGAGTGACAGCTCCTGTCTTAGGATGCTATATAACTCTTGTTGTGATAAATTGCTCAGTTTCTCTATCCCCTTCATCATGATACGGTACATGTTCCATTCCTCAGGGGTGCATCAAGCAGCTTCTTGTTTAACTCAAAAGTGGGGTATTCAACTCCCATAACCTTTAGTCTTGACACAATGCTAGAAAATATGCTTATCAGGTCAGACATAGACTCTCCACGAACACTGTTGAACATCTCATATTGCTTCTTGATAAGATCTCTCTTGCTTTCTTTAACCTCAGCACTTCCCTCAAATCTTGTACACATAGCCACCCAAAAATCTTTAGTTGTGGTGTACTCTGCAAATGTGTTGAAAATATCCATAGGGAAAGCCATAGCAATTGTTCCATACGCCTTGTTATCTCTGGCAATTAAGGTAATAACCTTTTCATCATAATCAGCCACAGTCTTGGGACGTTGAACATCTGCACTAGTGGTAACTAGCTTGTGAGGACCATCTGTGATTTAGTTTAACAGGGTGTGATCATGGAATTGAAAGAAGGACTTCATCTTCTTGGTCCAATCATCAAAATCTCTAGCAGATACAAGAACAAGTAGTTTGTTTCCTCCCAAATACTCATTGGTGCTTGAAGATGTCATAACTTCAGAAAACAAAAACCAACATAAGCTAGTTTCGGGTGAGAAAATCTGCCCGAAAATACTAGTTTCGATTGAAGAGATGCTGCCCGAAACACTTAGTTTCGATGACGAAGACTTGACTGAAAACCAACGAAAATCAGTAGACACTACTTGTTTTGGGTAACAAGTTTCACATATTAGTTTCGATAAGATAGGACAAAATAACATGTTTCGATAATACCTTTTCCAGACAACAAGTACAGACAAGAAGTTTCGATATGCAACTAACAAACATAGAATGTCCCCTAGTAGTTTCAAGTCTGTCACACCCCGCCAAGGCAGAAGTACGGGATGTAACCGGTATATCGCATTCAACACAAGTACAAGAGATACTAAAAGGAAAATTGTGCATTACATTGAACCATAGTACATGATTCTAATAAAAGTACAAAAACAAATATCCCAAATCAGTACAATGTGTCTAAAATGCCTGACTACAACCAAGTACATATTCTAAACTAGTAACAATAATTCTAATCCAAAAGCGAGTCCTCATAAAAAATCTATTCTTCAATTCTGTTTACCTGAAAACATGTTTCGAAAACGGGTCAACTACAAAAATAGTTGGTGAGTTCGTAGGTTTGCGACTCTATAAAAAAAATCCAAGTACACATGTATTTAGACAACACATATCCATGAGCCATAATCAAAGTTGTAGGATCGGTAAATACAAGATGGTTCTATTCTAGTTGAGATTGGCGAAAACAATCACAACTAAGAAATGTAACAAGTAAACACAAGAAGTACTGATAAATGCAATTTGTATTAAGCGTCAATGGTTACAAGATTACAGAGAAAAACTCTAAGCAAAAACACTAAGATACAATGACTCTAAGTATTGCTTATATAGTAACTTAGAATCAAGACAGACCCTTGATTCTAAGGATCAGATCTAACACAAACCGTTGATCTTGTATTGAAGCTATTATACATATAATGACAATAAACACAACAAAAAGTTAACTTTACTCAAACGTCTTCTTAGACATCATTGCTTGCATGCTTGGAGAAGAGCGTTGTAGTTCTTTATTATCTGCACCAGTGATATTCTTTCTGCGTGGAGTGTGTCAGTGTTGCAGCAGAAAGTTATCAGTGGTAATGGTTGCTTTATTGAAGCCAGTCAGCTGCAACGTTTGATCTTTAGTGGAAATGGCTATCAGCTGCAAAGTTGGAGATCGGCAGCAAGATGCAACCATCCAAAGCTGCTGATAATTTGCCTATCAGCATCATCAAGTGTTGATGCTGCTGAGAAGCCTATCCGTAGCAACTCTGGTCTTCAGTAGATAAGGCTATCCGCAGCAGATTTGTTCTTCAACAGAAGAACAAGTATCCGCTGCAGATAAGCTTATCCGCATCAGTTTGTTGGTCAGCAGCAGTTTGTTGCCGGCATCAAACTCTGAGGTAAGTAGCATTTGTACTTAGAAAGTTTTGTAGCCATCAGTCTTCATTTCTACAAACTCCCCCTAGACTTATGCTACCAAAACTCTATTAATTCTTTTGCTGCTGAAGCTTTTCCATGTTGCTGACTATTCTTGCAACCTCATATCCTCTCTGGTCCTTACTGGGATTGTTAAGAGGAAGCTCAGATAAAGTCTTGATGTCTTTGCTTGCCATTTTGAAGATGTCCTTGCTTGAACACCTCATCTTCTGTCCGTTAACATCTGTCAATGTGAACTCATTCTTTTCAGCATTGTAGGACCAACTGATGAATGAAGAGTGAGATTGGAGAGGTTTGGCATCAATAATTTCATCTTTGCTGGGGTTGAAGTGATGTTTGATCGCCAGCAACAGATGTCTCCCACCTTCATTCTCAGGCTCATTAGCTTCACCCAGCTCCATCATTCTTCTTAGATCAGAATCTGGAAGCTGCAATACCTCATCAACAGTTGTATAGATTGATCTTCTTTCTTCTGTTCTTCCCCTAAAGACTTCAAACCTTTGATCTTGAGTGCTGTAGAACTAGTTAACGATTTCTCTTGAGTCTTCTTGTTTGGTAGTAGGTTTGCTTTTCTTCTTGGGAGGTTGTTGATGAGTAGGAGCTGGGTTGGAGGATTTGGACTTTGTGGGTGGAGAGAAGGGAGGTCTAGGATGGAGAGTGGAAGGTTGTTGGATAGAGGAAGTGGTGGATGAGGGAGAAGGCTTGGGTTTCTTTGGTTTCCTTTCTTCTTCTTGATTGATTACCCTCTTCTTTGAGCCTTTCTTCCCCAGTCTTTCTTCCTCTTCCTTTTTGACTTTAGAGTAAAGGGCTTGCAGGTTCATGAAACTCATGGGACCCAGCCTTGTTCCACTATCTCCTCTAGCCTTTAGGAAGTCAATCATGACCTTCCTTTCTTCATGGGTTCTTCTGTTAAAGGAAATGGTCTTCTTGGATTTCTATTTGGCTTTTTCTTCTTCTTTGGCCCTTTTCTTATTTCCCAATTGACCTTGCTGGCCCATGAAGGCTCTGTAGATTTCTTTATTTGATAGTTTCTCAAGGTAGTCTGCATCCTCACCTTGAGAAATCAGAGCCTCTATCCACTCCTCTCTTATTTCCTTGGCTAGTTCAGAATCAGTTATTCTAAACTTAGCCTCTTCCTTTTTCTTCTTTTCTCTTTCTTCTTCTTCTTCTTCTTCTTTATTGAATTGTTCCTGCAGCGGAAGAGCTAGAGCTTCATCTTCTTCTATTTGGAAAGCTGCAGGATTCTTGACTTTCAGATCATCCAGCTGCTTAGCATACAGCTGGATTTGTTGTTCTCTGAAGAGAATGGCCGCTTTTCTTTCTTGAGCTTTTCGTAATTCAGCCATCTCCTCTTCTTCTCTTCTTCTTCTTCTTCTTCTTCTTCTTCTTTCCTCCTTTTCCTTCTTTTCCTTCACTATCATTTCTTCATCTTCTGAAAGCCTCAACTTCATCTTCATTGACCTTAACAGCAAATGTAAGAGATGCTGTTGGGATCTTAGCTTCAGCTTCATTTGCATTTTGGGGAATGGACAAGGGAAGGACACTTTCTTCATCTTCTTCCCATTCAAGACCTGTTACTTCTTTCCACCCTTCCTTCACCTTTTCCTTTTCTCTTCTTTTGGATTCTTCTTATGTGTTCAGTCTGACTGTAAGTGAGGAAAGGAAGGATAGGTCCGAGTCAGAGTCAGAGGCATCCATTACAAGTAGACCTTCCTTTTCAAGCTGAGATTTGATGGTTTTTATCATTGCTTGACTCTCTAAGGAATTAACGTTGCAGATGTGTGTTCTGAGCTTGAAGACCTTTTGCAGGAAGTCTGAATTTAAGAGTAGGATCTCGTTGATGTTGATTGAGAGAGATGATCCATTACTCAGGAAGAATGTGAAGTCAGAAGACCCAGTGCTCGACCATCCTAGCACTTCCACATCTTTGACCACTTTGTTGTACAGAGATCTTCTCCAGCAGACAACTTCTTCTTCTGTTAAAGTGCTGCTCCTGATTAAGTCAAGTCTTCTAGGAGCCAGTCTTTGTTTTGCTACTGTTGAAGATTCTGCACTGTCTTTAGGATAGGCCACCCTGTTTGCTTCTTTTAATAATGTTTCAAACTACGGCAAATTTTCCTCCAATAGGTCTTGGAATCTACAGATTGCAAGTTCTGCTGAGAGATCTGTAGAGGAGTTGATGCAGTTGGAGAGGTACAGTTCAAGCACTTGGAGTGAATTTAGTGCATTCCAGTTCAGCTCTTCTACTCCGCTGAACTCTTTCCCAATCCAGAATCTCTCAGTTGAATCATCATACCCCCAAGCTAGTATGGAGTCAAATTCTAGCTTATTTGCAGATAGTGTGAATTGGGGGGCAGTGATTTGTTTTATTATTGCTGCTACTTCAAGAATTATGCTGACCGATGGAGGCGTGTCTTCATTTTTACATTCATCCTATAACACCTCATCAACAGCTCTGACAACCAACTTCCAGTCCTCAGTGATTTCTTCCTCTTCATCTACTGAGTCTGGCAAGTCATGAACTTGAACAAAGGCAGGCTTGAATAATGAACTTTGAAATGCGGCCTGCTCTTGTGTCCATTCTTCTAGGCTGTCAGCATCATCTTCTACTGCAACTATCTCCCCTTTTTGGTTGCATCATTGTAAAGGGCTGCATCTGTTTGAGTTCCTACTGATACAAGGGAGGGAGTAGGCACAGTTGGGCATTGATGGGCTTCATGCATAGAGACTTGGTGCCTTAGTTTGGATACTTCTGCCTCTAGTATAGCTACCCTGGCCGTCAATTGCATATTATGAGGTTTCAGTCTGTCCTCATCCACAGTTGTGGAATCCTTGGAGCTAGATGGGGCCTTAGACCTAGCTTATGCATCCCCATCACCCTGGTTTTCTTGGCACCTGAGATTCCTCTCAGTGAAGAGTGTTGCAAAGGAAACATTCTCACTGTGAGTTTTCGTGGTTAGGGTCTTAGTTATGTTGTTACTGTCCTCCTGGGCAGTTGATGTACCGGGAGTAGTGACAACCCTTTCCACATTCACTCTATCAGTACCACCAGAGTGTACCTTCTCGGGTGATGAACTTGGGTTAGGTGCACCAGCAGCCATGTCAATCAATACCTCCGAGATAGTTGTTGTTGAAGAAGGTATATCATCTTGACAAGGAGCCTCTGCACTTAAGTTTAGAGAAGAGAAATGAAGGTATGGCTCAGCAGGTTGTTCTATGGATCTGGGATGTGATCCCGATCCTAATAGTGAAACTTCTAAGGAGGTCTCTCTAATGTTTTGACTATCCCTTTTGATATTCTCATCAGAATATTGGGATTCTGAATGAGGGTTTTGAGGTTTGGATTGGGCCTTTGAGACAAGAAGAGAAGGAGTCTTCTTGCTCCTTTTTCTAGTGTATGTTGTTGCAATCGGGGCCCTTTGTTCCAGTTGAACGATAACATCAAAAATAGATGTAAGTGATTTATGTGCGTGTGCATCCTTAGTAGTTTGCATTGGGGTTCGAGCAATGGAAGCAGTTTGTTGTTCAGGATTTGAAGTGGAGGGTGTGGGATCAGTATCTGCTGAGATTGCTGAACTGTCACCCTGGGTACTTTGTATGTTCACCATTGTAGATAACAATGGAACATTGACCCCTGAGAACTTTTTTGAAACAGTTCTCATGCTTTGAAAAATGTTGCTTTTATAACCCAGCATAAGATATATTTTTGCAGGTTTTGAAAGCTCTTTTAATTCATTGTTAAAAACTTCCTGCAAGAACCTTGGGTACATATAAATATGCTGCTTTGCACCCTATTGAAGGTTGTATCTCAAACCTTCAAAGATGAGATGTGCAAAGTTGAATCCTTGGCTAGTAATCATACCTTGAACAGCAGAGGCAAGTGCGGAGCTCACTTGATGCCATCCACTTCTCTTCTGAGATATGCATTGTAGAAGAGTGTGGCATAGATACTTCCATGGGGGTCCCATCAGTGCCTTCTCTATTGTGTACTCATTCTGATTTCCAGTGTACCCTATGGATACAAAGGTCCTCATGTAGACTTATTTTGAGTACGAAATGGCGGCCCCCTCATCTTGAAGCTTGAGGTGTTTGCGGATAGTGGCTTCGTAGATGGTGATGTCCTTACCATCTACCTTGGCTTTAATTTGTGGTATCCCCTGTTCGGTAAAGTAGATGGCAGATTTCCAAAAATCCTCCATGTGAGGAATGTAAATTGGTGGGTTGACAGTGAGTGCATGGTATATTTTTGATCGACATAGAGAGTCGATCATGTCATCAAACCCGTCAGACTTTTTCCCTTTTGTTAAGTATGCTGTGAGATTGTGGTATGGGGAAAACTTATCATCTGGATGGTTTATGTCTACCTCTGCCATTGTTTGGTTTGGAGGGAAAGAGGAAGGTTTTGAAGGGTGGTTAGGAATGGAAGGCTTTGAATGTTGTGGGGGCTTGAGATAAAGTGATGGGAGTTAGGGTGAAATTGAATGTGAAGGGGTGATGAGGAAATTTGATTTGTTCTTATAACGACAGAGGAGGCAAAAGCAAAATGACTTGTACAGTACAACCTCATTCACTTTTTACTGTTACAGTTGTAATGCACTATAGCAGTCATGGTAAAGACTGAAAGGAATTTTTTTACAGCGGGTAAAAGTTAATTTAGACTTATTTTTACCCATCAGCAGCAAACTTGGTTACTGCGGATGGTTAAGCCTATCCGCTGCAAGCTTGGTTGCGACGGATAGTTAAGTCTGTCAGCAGCAAACACTATTGCTGCTGATGGATGCATTGATCCGCAACAAGGGTGTTGCTGCTGACTGCCTTAAAGCTATCCGCAGGAAACTTGTTCCTGCTGATAACTTAAAGCAGTCAGTGGTAAAATCTTTGCTGCTGATTATTAAACCTGTCAGCAGCAAAAATGGATGCTGTTGACTTGTAACTTTTATTTATAACAAAAGACAAACATATTTACAAAAACAAATTTTTAGAGACATATTTTAATCAAGGTTTATCATACCAATAGATTCAACTAAATATCTAAATATCTAAATCTAGCTTCATCAAACGGTTTTGTAAACAAATCAGCATATTGCTCATTAGTATAAACTTTGGTTAAAATAATTCTCTTTTTCTCAGCTTGATCTCTTATGAAGTGATACCTAATGTCAATGTGCTTTGTCTTGGAGTGCTGCACCGGATTTTTTGTGATTGATATAGCACTCATGTTGTCAATGTGAATGGGAGTTGCCATGAAAGTCATCCCATAACCCAGCATTTGATTTTGTATCCAGATGACTTGTGCACAGCAACATGAAGCTGCAATGTATTCTGCTTCTGCTGTAGAAGTTGAAACACATGTTTGCTTCTTGCACTGCCATGAAATTAGTCTCCCTCCCAGAAACTGACATCCCCCTTAAGTGGACTTTTTATCCAAGTTGCGTCCCCCATAATCACTGTCAATGTATGCATACAGATTAAACTTATCATTTTTAGAGTACCATATCCCAAGTCTTGGAGCTCCTTTTAGGTATCTAAAAATTCTCTTGACGGCATGAAGATGTGAAATCTTTGGAGCTGCTTGAAATCTTGCACAAAGACATACTGCAAACATGATATCTGGCCTTGAGGCAGTGAGATACATCAGAAACCCTATCATTGCACAGTATTGATGTTGATCAGTGTCTTGACCATCTTTGTCTAGAGTCAGCTGATGGTGCACTTGCATAGGGGTTCTTGCCGCAGAGCAGTCAGCCATCTTGAATCTTTCCAGAATGTTCTTGACATATTTGGATTGGCTGATGAAGATTCTATTTGGAACTTGTTTGACTTGAAGACCCAGAAATAAATTTAGTTCACCTATTGAACTCATTTCAAACTTTGAGTGTATCAGGATCTCAAAGTCTTTACACAACTTCTTCCTTGTTGATCCAAAGATGATATCATCTACGTAGATTTGTACCAGTAAGATTTCTCCCCCTTCATCTTTGATAAACAAGGTTTTGTCAATGGCACCTCTTTTGAAGTTGTTGCTTAGTAGATATCCAGACAAAGTTTCATACCAGGCTCTTGGGGCTTGATGTAAGCCATATAGAGCTTTATCTAGTTTGAACACTTAGTTAGGATGTGCAGGATCTACAATGCCTGGAGGCTGTTTGACATATACTTCTTCACCAATCTTCCCATACAGAAAGGCACTCTTGACATCCATTTGATAGACCATGAAATTATTGGATGCAGCATATGTCAGGAAGATTCTGATGGTCTCCAGTCTGGTAACAGGAGCAAAGACTTCATCATAGTCAATTCCCTCTTCCTGAGTGTAGCCTTGAGCTACAAGTCTGGCATTGTTCTTGACTATAATGCCTCTCTCATCTTACTTGTTCCTGAATACCCATCTTGCGCCAATGGCAGATTGACCAGGTGGAAGATCAACAAGCTTCCAGACATACTGTCTCTTGAATTGCAGCAACTCTTCATGCATTGCCTCAATCCAACTACTGTGTTACAGAGCTTCATCTATCTTCTTGGGTTCTACCTGAGATAGAAAACATGAAAACAAACATATATTGGCCTCATGAGATTTGCTTCTTGTTAGAACTCCTTGGTGAACTTGGCCAATAATATTTTCCAGAGGATGTTCCTTGTTGATCCTTTGTGCTGGTACCACCTCCAGCTGTATCCCTTGCTTAAGATTACTTTGATTTTGATCAAGGATTTCTTCATTCATGGTTGAAGAGTCTTCAAGATCAAAAGCTACATCAGTATTATCAGCAATAGTATTTGCAGCATCTACAACATTTATCGAAGAGTCTTCATTCAAATTTTGATTTTCAAACAAGCTGCTGCTGGTGACATTTGAGAGTGTGGTTCTGGCTACACTTGCTTCAATGGCTTCCATAACAGATGGAGGATCAATGGATGGTCTTCACAAACTGATAGAAGATTTTGGAAAATTCAGTCTGTAGTCAGAGGAGAAAGTGGAAGCAGGTTCTTAAGAAGAGGAAGACTCCATATTTGAGAAGTTGAGAGGCTCAAATATTTGGGTGAAGGAGTCTATGTCAAAAAGCCAGTTTGGGCCTTTTCCCTGTTCACAGACAATGTGTTCTCTGCATTCCACCTTGGCTGATTCTTCCACAATTCTTGTTCTTGAGTTGAATACTGTGTAGGCCTTGGATTGAGAGGAATAGCCTACAAAATATCATTCATTAGATTTGGCACCAAACTTAGGAAGAACCCCATGTGTGATCAGAATTGTACATGGACATCCAAAAGGTTTTAGAAATCCAATGTATGGAACTCTTTGGAACCATAGTTCATAAGGTGTCTTGTTGAGAACTCTATTTTACACATAGCAGGCTGTGCTTACTGCTTCTGCCCAGAATGTGAGAGGCAGTTTTGAGTCAGCCAACATAGATCTTGCTGACTCAATTAGAGTTCTGTTTCTTCTTTCAGCAACTCCATTTTGTTAAGGAGTTCTTGGAGCACTGTATTGTCTTTCGATTCCCTTGCTCTCACAAAAATAGTTCAAAGTATGGTTCTTGAACTCTGTACCCTGATCACACCTTATTATCTTTACCCTCTGATTGCTTTGATTCTCTACCCTAAGGATATAGGATATGAGAATTTCAGTAGGTTCATCTTTTGTTCTCAAGAAGTATACCCATGAGAATCTGGTGTAGTCAGTTATCACCAGACAGTATGACTTCTGACCCATTGACATAATATTTGTAGGACCAAAGAGATCCATATGCAGCAGCTGTAGGAGTATCATTTGTATTCAAAGTCTTGGGCATGTGAGAACTCTTGTGTTGCTTCCCCTTCAAACAAGCAATGCAATGATCTTCTAGCTGGAATTTTTTATCAGGAAGCCATCTGACAAGATTATCCTTCACCAATTTGTTGATGGTTTTGATGTTGACATGGCTTAATCTCTTGTGCCAGAGAGCCGATTCATCAACTGAAGCTTTTGACAGAAAACAGGATACATTGCCAGATGGAGTGACCTCATTCATGTCGAGCACATAAAGATTTTCTTTTCTCTGAGTAGTTAATAAAATCTTTTCTGGAGGAGGTTTGGATAAGCCAGGAGATAGTACAAAGCATTCTTTGTCTGTGAAAAGCATCCAATGCTTTTGATCACAGACCTGGGAAACACTCATGAGATTGAAGTCTAATTCTTTGACATAATTTACCTTATCAATACTCATTCTTTCATTTGACACAGTCCCTTGTCCAGTAATAGATCCTACTTTTGAGTCACTTCCAAAGGCAACATATCCTCCATTGAAGTGTCTGAAGTTGGAGAGGATGGATCTGTTGCATGTCATGTGACAGGAACAACCACTGTCTACCACCTAAGTGTTATTCTTGTTCCCTGGCTGCCCCTGCACATGAGAGATATCTAGTTAGTGGGAGGAATCCAAGAGCTTGCATCCTTGAAGAAAAGGGTTCTTGGAATATCATATTTAGCATGTGTGCATTCAACAGAGCCAATGATGATTCATGGAGGCTTGGCTTTCCATTGCTGAGGAGATGGTTTTCCAGTTCCCTTTGCTTTGTCAGTAGCTGATGTTACTTTGGATGCTGATGGATTTGCTTTATCAGCAACAGATTTTGCTGCTGATGACTTTAGCTTATCAGCAGCCGATTTTGTTGCTGCTGAGGACTTTGGCTTATCAGCAGTGGATTTTGCTGCTGATGACTTTAGCTTATCAGCAGTAGATTTTGTTGCTGCTGATGGTTTTGCTTGAGCAGCAGCAGACTTGGTTGTTGTTGAAGGCTTGTCCTTTGGTTTCTTGGGCTTGGCTTGATTACCAACATTTTTGCTGGCTGCTGATGGTTCAACAACCAATGTATGCTTATCCTTCTTTACCTTGTTGCAGAGGGCTTCTCTGTAGAAGCTCTCATGCTGATCTGGTTGAAGAGATTAAATTCACAATTTGCAGCAAAGTGGTCTGATTCACCACAGATGATGAAAGATTGTTGAGGCTTTGGTAGCTGCTTCCTTGGTGGGGAAAGAGAGTTTCTGAAAATGAGTTGCTTTGGCTTCAAAACTCCTTACCTTTTTGTTCTTGTTTGTCTTCTCAAAAGCATGTTGTTTGAGGTTTCTTTGCTGCTGAAGGTAGTAGAAGCAGGTGATGGCAGTGTGGTTGTATTTGCCACAGACAAAGCATGATTTAGCAAGTTTATCCCTTGAATGGTAAACATAGTCCTTTCTTTTGAACAAGTCTTTGAAGTTCCAAAGGTGAGCTTTGTTGTGCTCAAAGGTGGCTTCTTCCAGTGTCTTTTGAGCATATGGAGCTCTTTCTCCAGGTGCATAACATATGTCAAACACCTTTCTTTAAGGCTTTGAGTTGTTGGGGGTTGAAGACTGTCCCTTTTCAGTAGTTAGCTTTCTTCCTTCTGGAGGATAGCTGATTTTGATTTGGTAGAAAGACATAGGAACCGGAACAACTGGTAAAGGGACAGGAGCACTTGTTTGAATGACTTCAAGAACAGGCGGTGCTGGTACTTGTACTAGTAATGAGGCCTCCATAGTTTTAGTAGACTCTGAGCAAGTTGACTCAGACTCAGACGAGGTAGTGCATTCTTGCACCAGTGGTTCATGTCTTGAGGGATCAAGATCTCAGTTGGCCTTTTCAAGATTTGAGAGATTGAAGCTTGGTTCATGGATGGCAACGTCGTCAGCAGGAGGTGCAACTGCTTGGTATTGGTCACCATGATACCCAAGACCAGTTTTTACCTTGTCATGAATTTGAGCATCCAAAAGTCTTTGCAGCTTTTTGGATGCAAATTCATATTTGTCAACATGAACTTTCTGTTCTGCTAATTCTGCTCTAATAGCTTTTAATCTAGCCAGTAGATCATCAATCTGAGTTTCAAGATTGGTTTGTTCATGTTTTAGTAATGAAATCTCTTTCTTCAGGCAGTTAATTTTTTCTTTATAACTGTTTTCGACTTTTGTGAATTCAGATTTCATTTGATGAAACTCTTCATTTTGATCTATAAGGTTTTGATTATGCTTTCTGTAGCCTAACACCTTATCAATACAAGCTTGGGAACAGATATGTTCATATACCTGAGGCGGTATCTTAGTTGTGTCTGCCATAAGAGCTTGGTTGTTAGCAGGCAGATCTTCATTCTGGAAGCTCCAGTCAAAGTCAGAAGTTCCAACAGCTGCACAAGCTGCAGTTTGAGCTGGAGGAGGAGCTTGTTGCTATTGTTGTCTTGGTTGGGCTTGGTGAGCTTGTCTTGATTTAGGAGCTGCTGGGTTTGCCCTCGGTGCCTTGCATTCTCTAGCAAAATGATTTTCTTTTATCCAAGCCAACTCTGGTGTTGGAGTTGTTACTTGGAATGGGTCTTCCGGTTCTAGAGTAGAACCTTTTTGCTTTTATAGAGAGCATGGCATAAGAGTGCTGTATGTCCATTTTTTCTAAGTCATCTGGATGGAAACATTCCAGATCCTCCATGATAAAGGACATGTTGCTTGAGTTTTCAGAAACAATAGCAGAGGGGGTTGAGGTTTGAGGAGGAGCTTCTAGGAGAAATGGTGATGTGTTTGTTTGAGAGGTTGGAGTTGGGGATGAGTGACGATGGGAGGATAATAGTTGCTTAAACTAGGACCTGAGTGGTCAGAGTGGAGGGCAGAAGAGGTGGATGTTGAGCCTGTTTGGTAGCTTGAGCTTCTTTCTTTTGCCTGAATCAACTCTAGCTCAAAGGTTTTTGGTATTCCGAATAGCTCGGTCATCTGGAGAGTTTTCAGATTCTCAGTTATTCTTATGGAGTCCTCATAAAAAAAATCTATTCTTCAATTCTGTTTACCTAAAAACATGTTTCGAAAATGGGTCAACTATAAAAATAGTTGGTGAGTTCGTAGGTTTGCGACTCTATAAAAAAGTTTATAAAACAAATCCAAGTACACATGTATTTAGACAACACATATCCATGAGCCGTAATCAAAGCCTTGACAATTAAAAATAAAGTACCCCATACAGAAGTCTAATGCAAACAACTGTCTAAAAATTGGCTAACTTTACGCCCAAGTGACCCTATAAGTCTGGTTGGCGCGACCAAACGATTAGTGGGGGTGTCAACCCAAGTAGTACTACTCAAAATTCCCAACGGCTACGCTCAGCTAATTGATTACCCAAAATTGGGAACTTTAAGGCATTAAAAAAAAATAACTCATGTACCAATGTATCATGTAACATGTGACTAAAAGTAAATAAAAAAACAACTTTCCCCCAAAAATAGTAAAACAGTAAGTAAAGAGGGGCCGCAAAACTCACTTGGACAATGCGGGCGAGTGATGCGACACAGTCGATAAAAACCGATAAAATCCGAGTCCTAAAGGGGTCCTACTAGTCAAGTGGACAGAAATGATGCATTTAGGACACCTAAAGGTTGTGACCAAGTCAACAAAATAAAAAGTGGCTATGTAATCGGTTAACCCAATACCCGTGCATACGCATACGAACCGCTTAAAGTTGTAAAACGGACTTTTATATAACTTATGTTATACTTTATTAAAAACTTAAACATATCTCCTTCTTCACGCTTCAGCAGACTTCATTAAAGAAGATCTTAAGAAATGAAAGATAACGAAATAGCAATCCAACCCAACGAAAATCTTCCAAATATGTTTCTAAACACGAATCCGATCTTCAAACCGAGAATCTCGAAGAAATAACCCAGAAAATGATGAAATATTGCCGAGAACTAATGAAACAATACCAAAACTTGTAGAACGAGAAAACCGATCACAATAACCCGAATACACTTAGATATCAAGAGCATAATGCTCTGATGTAACATCCCAACAATAAAAATGAGAAATAAAATAACGGGTTCAAAGTGGGACGAATGGAATGAACGGACAAAGGTACGCGGGCCGGGGATGGGCCGAGTTGGTCGCGAGGTGGGCTTGGGGAGGGGAGGCCTCACCCATAAATACCCCACATGCACACACATTTCTCTCATTTGCAACTTCTAGAGAGAGAAAAATGTAGAGAGAGAAAGTGTCGGAATCGCTCAAGATCGTACCAGCTCGTGTCTCCAGTGCTCGGGAAGATAACCTCCGAATCAAAAGCTCGATTCAGGTAACAACTCGAGCTAGATTTAAGATTTTAGGTTATGTTGGGTTTTCGGGTTTTGGGTAAAAGGTAACGTTTTTATGGATGAAACTTGAAAATAAGCTTAGGTCTAGCATCTAGAATGAAAAGCGAACATTTTGAACATAGAAAGTTGGGATCTTGACATGATCAGATTCGCATGCAAGAACTTTAGATTTTTGGGGAAGAAGACAGCCCGACAGGCACACTAATCAAGTTCGCCTGGAAAGGATTGGGGGTGACTTATCAAGTTCGCTTGAGAAGTTCGCTTGGAGCACGAACTAAGCGAACTTAAGGGGGCGAACTTGGTTATGTTAGCCTGGTAAGTTCGCTTATGGCATCAAGGGGCGAACTTCGTTATGTTCGCATGGTTTAAATTGGTCAAGTCAAGCGAACTTAGGATAAGTTCGCCTATATGTTTACCTAGACTATGGGCAGCAAACTTAGCCTTAAGTTTTCCTAGATTAGAATGAGTAAAAGTGTGTAATTTAGATTAGGTCTGATGTATGTGTAATTAACCAATTCAGATCGTGTGCGCTCGTTGGACCGTTGATAGGACAGACCGAGACTAGCTTATCAGGTGAGTTCTAGAGCCCTACTTTTAATGTTTTGAACTATGTTTTGGGCTGCTGTGCATACTTACATGATAATGTTTTATGAAATGATGTTTACGAAAGGAAAGTTGAAATGTGTTGCCAAATGTAGTTTACGAAATGTTACAAATGAAATGCTATTTAATAAAACGTGCAAATGCTTTAACTGAAAAGAAGTAAAGGTTTTTATGAAAGTCAGGAAATAAAAGAATCTGCCATGAGTTCCTTCTGGAGCTAAGGTATGTATGCATGAATGGGCCTTACCTTTATAGGGCCTTTGTGGCTGGCCAACGGTTGTACATCTGGGTGGAAAGGGGTGATGACGGTCACCAATGGGGGATTACCGGGATCCCTAATGAGGTACCATTCTCCGTGAGGGAAAGGTGTGGTACGTGCTATCCTTTGGGACGCCATGCTGTAATGAGGAATTGACGGTTACGAATGGTTAATGTGGGTACGAGTGCTCTATGAAGCACCGTGGTCAAGGTCGATGCGTGTACTCTATGAAGTACCGTGCTGTAATGAGGAATTGACGGTTACGAAAAGGCGCAGATTCGGTTTATTGTTGACTTATGTTTAATGTTATGTTATTGCATGATTTACGTACGCTTTTGTTAAATAAAGGAATGATATGTTTTTGGCAAATGGTTATGTGAAAGTTTTATGTAAAGCTAGAACTCACCAGCGTAGCTGACTTTTTAGTATGCACATTCAGGTTAAGGAAGGTGGCGAGGATGGATAGTGATGCTTGGCTAGCGATGAAGAGTTACCCGGCTGCTTATGAACACTAGCATGATGTTACGTTTTGATTTACGTTTTTGTTATGTTTAATCAATGTTTACGCTTCCGCATGTTGAACAATGTTATGTTATGTTTTAATGAAGTATTTTCTGATGCGTTATTTTGATATTCAAGTTTAAGAACTTGTGAATGAGTAAATCCAACAAGTGAGGCCTCCCGGGTTTGAGGCCTTACATCTGACACCAATTATAGGTCCTGATTTTAGATAAAATCACTCAAACATGTCGATTACACACACATGTGAAATCTGTGTGTATGGTGGTGAAACACAGGTAAGAAACAACAATGGTGATGATAAACCGGCTAACCACACTAGAATCCACAAAATGATATGAAAATATAAGAACAAGAGATGAATAACTCCACATCTGTATTGATTCAAGAACAGCTATGAAAGAGAGAATTTCATGGTTACAGCCACTATCCATACCCTAAACATTCTCAAACTAAGCTAATTATAGTGACTTGACAGGCATCGAAACAATTTCGGTAGAGCATTTACATGAAAAAGAACCTCCTGTCGAAACTCCCTATCTATTGAAACTACTAGTTTCTGTTGAACAAACCTAAACCAAAAATATGTAGCTTCGATGGCCCAGACTTAGACTAGAAAACAGTAAATTACAGGAAACTGAAATAACTGAAATACAAGGAACTAAACTAAAGCACTATTGTTCAAAATACTATACCCTACATGCTTTACACTAATACTCCTTCCACTCCTCTTGAACCATAAACCATCACCCAATCTTTAAAACATCCAACTTGGCGCAACACCATGCAACAAGAATACGACGCACCTGAACATAAATACACGTGGACTCTTGTCCCCTCCACTCAAGCGTAAATGGGTCTAACACACAAAATACAAACCTGATGGATCCACTAACCGGCTAAAAGACCGTTTGGTTGCTAAAGGTTTTACTCAACGACCGGGCATCAATTACATTGAAACCCTTAGCTCTGTCCTTAAGCATGCTAACCTACATCTTGTTATGTCTCTAGCTGTGTCCCAAGGATGGTCCCTACTTCAACTAGACATCAACAATGGCTTCCTTCAAGGGACATTGCACGAACCATGTTTTCATGGCTCAACCCGTCATTTCCAAACCATGTTTGCTAGTTAAACAAATCTATATATATACACACACACATATATAGGAGGAGGTTCAAATAAGAAGTAGGTTTTCGCTAAGAAATCTAAGAAATGACCAAAATGCTTAGAAACGATATCAAACGATCTCTGATTGATCTCATTTCAGTGGCGCTGGAACCGTCTCGTCTCTACAATATATTCGTAGAACATTGGTTCACACTTTTCAACTTTATGATTGTTAAGACTTTGAGATTCTGATGCACTTTACCATCTTAGCTTTTAGGGTTTAGCTTTTAAGGTTTAGATTTTACGTTTGAATTTTAGGGTTTTAGCCTTAGGGTTTAGCTTTTAGGGTTTAGATTTTATAGTTTACGTTTTTTTGGGGGGTAGGGGGTTTAGTTTTTGGGGGTGGGTGGGGGTGGGTTTAGGTTTTTGTGGCGGTGGGGTGGGGGGTTAGGTTTTTGGGGGGTGGGGGTGGTGGTGGTGGTTTTAGGCTTTTTGGGGTGGGGTTTGTAATCCCTAGGAAATTCCGACCTGTATTTTACTTTTTTCAGCACTTGTAATTTCATTATTATGTGGTTCGTATCAACTCATCCCAATAAATTATCCTATTTATCCATTCTATTTATTGAGTATACATACATACATACATACATTGGAAACAATTATTTCAAAATTTCAAAAATAATAAACTTTTATATAAGTGATTATATGATTGTTATTATTCTATTAAATGAATATACATATATATGCTAAGTTATTTCTAAACTTATATATATGTATATATATTTATATATAAATACTCACAGGTATTCTTAAATAAACAACTAAAAGTTAAATTATAAATCCTATAATATAGGGTTTATAAAAGTACATTATTTTAAAGTAAATGATTTTAATGAAAATAAAACCATTGTAAGTTACAAATATTATATAAATATAATTGTAGCATTTAAATATAACACCTATATTTATTAGATTTTATAAAGGTTACAAAACTTTAATTGTTTTATGTTTTATAAAAGTTTAGGGTCAAAATTGTAATTCCTGAAACCTCGATTTTAACTACAAACAAGTTTATACATGAAATAATAAAGGTTGGAATCTCGAGGGACCTGTTTTGCCAAATCCCAAACTTCCCCTTCTCAAATAGGTCTCAAGTTCGAACCCCACCATCACCGGCTTCCGACATGTAATAACCAAGTTCGAACCCCACCATCACCGGCTTCCGACCCCAATAAACTATCCTATTTCGAGCAAAACGAATAATGGCATTACATTTAAAACCATCAAACGACCCGTTACCTACGATTAATTGAGTTTTTATGATGAATTTGATGTCAAACTCGTAACCGAAATCTCCACTCACAATCATTTACTCAATCGTTAAATAGAGTGTAAACATAAATTAAATAGGGAGTTGTAATCATATATGAAACACATTACCAGCTTCTCACATCCCTAATCGCGACTAAATCCATCTCTAGAGCTCGCTTTCCAGCCGAAGTATCGTCCTTGTTTTTATGCTGTTGTTCTCCTTCTTAACGTAACCATTACAGGTAATTATGGTGTCTTTAGGATCGTATTGATACAAAGGTCAGAAGCCCCATGATTTCGGGCTCGATCGTATGCTCAATCGAGGGTATTGGATGAGCTAGAGTTACGGGTTCGAATGGGAAAGAAGATGACATGAGACTTGTTGTTTATAACAAATCGCGACACCCTCAGACCAAGCCATAAGCCCTAGTCTGCTGGGTAGTGTGTTTTTGTGCGTATGACCCGGAAAAGGGCGCGGGTTCGAGTCCCGGCCACCCATTTTCTTTAGATTTAATATATTTTATCATTTTTTAAACACATGATCGTATATTTACAGATTCCAAATTATTTTTATAAATTACATTAATAAATGTTTTAAACTTTATATTCACTAAGAATATAAATTAATGTTTTTAACTATTTACTTTTATTAAAAACCAATATAAAGTTTTATAAATTTTTAAATGAATGATTTATGGACAAATTAATGATGTTATATTTATTTATACATTATTAGTATTATTATACAAATTTTAATTAAAATGTTTAGGCATTTTAAAATTCTTTCATGCTTGTAAATACGTATTTTTGTAAGAATAACTATTTAAAAATACTTATATTTTCAAGAACTTATATTTTCTACAAAAGAATCAAGCAAGTCAGTCTTCAATCCAAACCCTAAAACCTTATAATTTTCTTATTTTATTCATCATACTTTAAACCTAGAGAACCATTATCTATGTAGGTGTGTTGTGAGAAATCCTCACAAGACCTATTTGTCTTGCCAAAACTTATTACTTCTAGCTGTAATACAAGTGAGTTTACATAGCCCCTTTTTTACATTTTTATACTTTTGGGGTGAAATATGTCTACAATTACATTACTTACACAATTCAATACCCTGTGTTCTTATGCTTTGGTCTTTATGCTTTATGTCTTAAACTGCTTGGTGACCAAAATATTTGTTCATGTTGGTACAATCATTAACTTGTGTGGCAAGACTAAGGTATTACCTTTTATGATCATTTATACCGGAATCCGTTACATTACTTAACACGAACCTTGTCGCACTATAAGAAAAGTGACCATTAGGGACTAAAGTCTTAGGGACTGATTTATCAGTCTCAAATAAGTATTATCCGGGACTGATTTATCAATTGCTAGAGGTATTTGAGACTAATTTTTACACAACATATTCTACACCTAATAATCAGTCGATAATATTTTGGCCCATTATTTGAGACTAAAATTATGTCACAAACATGTGTGTCTTGTAAAGTTTTTTGGAAGGAAACTTATTGACTACTAAATTTCAGTCCCTAATATATTCCCTGTATAACCACTGTCTCTGGTCCAGTGGTTAAAGGCAATGAAGATTCAACCTGCCCACGCAGGTTCGAATCCGAGCCGAACCGGGTTTTAGTTCGGAGTGCGTTACGCTAGCGGGGTTTGGCCCGTGTAACGGCGCAACTGCTGTCAAGTGGCAGCAGGCTCCATGGTTTCCCGGTGAAAGCCTAAGCCTCTCGTTCTGAACCCGCGGGCCCGGTTCAGACAACGTAGTGGTCAAGTTGAGGGGTAACGGGTCTCCGATTCGAAGATGCGACTGCCACTTAAAAATGAAAGTCGCCTTTCAAAAAAAAAATATATTCCTTGTATATGAATAATGACGCAAATATGTTAGAGACTAATCTTCAGTCTCTAATATATAGTAAATGTATTCGGGACTAAATATCATTCCTTAGTATCATCAATATGGATCGAATTAGGGACTGCTAATCAGTCTCGAACACCTTTTGGTATAGGAAATGCTCAGTGACTAATTTTCAGTCTCCAAATATGTTACACACATACTACCATTTGTTGGGAGGTATCAGAGGCTGAAAATTAGTGTCAAAGATCTTTTTTCTTAATCTTATTCGAAACTGATATTTATTCTCCGACGTGTTATACAGACGATAGCACTAGTGACTATTATAAAAGAAAAACAAGTGGCTGAAAACCAGTCTCCAAAATTGAAGTACTTTAAACACGAGAATATATATGAAACATATTAGCTGCTATTAATTGTCGGACAAGGAAATTCAATACACATCTTTCAAGTTCAAAAGTTTGTTCAAAATGTATACGCGTTATAAGTTTAAAAAAATATATAATATGTTCAAGTCCAACAAAAATACCAAAAAAAATAAGTTCAAAGTTTGGATTTCGATTGATCAAAGCTTAAATAAATTTAGAAACTCTGAACATAAATACCTGTGGTTCATATTTGTTAATGTAAGGTTTTGCTTTACATAGTGTAGTTGTATAATAGCAAAACCATTCAAAACACTTATAAAGGGAATTGTAAGCATCCTAACTCAAACTACTAAAAAAAAACCTTTAACGACATACGAGCTATAACATGTAAAAATGTGTCATCATAAAAAAATAAAAACACAGTAAACATTTAAATATGTGTGTCATCTCGTAATTATCATCTTGTGATGTGAACTTTAATGACACATAAACTATGACGTGAAAAAATGTATGCCATCGTTTAGGTGTTATCTTAAAAAATTTCAAATGCTTGTTCTGAAAAAAATTCTCTCAAACTCTCCTTGAAATATTTTAATAAAACCAAAATTTCCCTCTCTCTAAAATTTCTTCCCTCCCGTCCTAAATTTTTAGCGCTTACTCAAACCCTTGATTCTTCATTGCCTCTTACTTGCGCTCTTAATAAGCTCCAATTCGTGTTCCATAGCTTCTAGGTTTTTGCAGGATCATTAATGGTGGGCAGAAGGAAACCTCCGGCTTGAAAAGCAATGCCGGATTCAAGAAATCCAAACAAGGTTTACATCGCAACTCTTTTTTTTCAAACCTCATTCTAGATCTAGGGTTTCGAACTTTCAATCTTCATCACAACTCTTTTTTTGGTCCTTTATTCATTAAATAATTATTTGTCAATTGATCTTTGATGATGAATCGGAGCTATTCCAAGGACTTGCTGATCGAGCACCAGAAACAACTCTGTTGAGAATTCTAATAGCAACGGTATGGATCTCTTCTCTCGTAATTGCACTAGTCTACCGGCCTCTTCATCCGATGCATCTTACACTACGTTTACTGTTTAATTTTTTCTGCTTTTAATTTTATAATATAATAGAATTTACCGATTTAGCACTTAGATTTTATTGATCAACTTCGCATATGATATACGATTTTTAGATAATTCGCTAATTTTGATAACGATAGTTCTTCTAGCGTCGGTATCAAGTATTTTGCGGAGTTTCGCTACTTAATTACCAGTTTTGATTTAGGTTTTTGTTGATTGTAGTTGAAAGATGTTTGTTAGAGGGTGTTTGGGATTGCTTATTTAACTTCAAAATGAATTTTTGAAAAGGAGTTTTTAAAAAAGTGTTTGGATTAGCTTTTGTGGTGAGAAAAGTCAATAAGTCAATAAATTATTTTTTAAAAAGTATTTGGCTTAGGTTATTCACGTAAAATGACATAAACGGACATTTTTATATTTTATACATGTATTTGATAGAAATTGTTAGGGTAGATTGGTAATATTTTATTGCAAAAGCCAAAAGTTTTTTGAAAAGCTAGGAATTTGTGGCTTCTTAAAAAATAATTTTTTAGCTTTATCAAAAAGTTAAAACAAAAAGTGCTTTTATGTTTGCCAAACATTTTTTTAGCTTATTGGCTTTTGAAAAAGTCTATAAGTCAATAAGCAGTTTTCAACGCAATCCCAAACACCCTCTTAATCATTAGCTGATATCATCTGACATTTAAAATTTAACTGTCATGCATTGTAAATTTAATTACCAGATTTGATTTAGGTACTAGATTGGATCTATACCTACCTATAGATGATGGTGTCAGGAAAGAAATAACAACTCAGATCACAACTAACTTTAATACAAACAAGACATTCTTTAGTGATTCTAATGGGGGAGACTTCATCAAAAGGGTATATTGATATATGGCTATTTGTATATCTTAAGGTATGCTATTGTTAGTGGTTAGTTTGGTGATTAGGCAAAATGACATGTTACCTTCGTTTAGTTTTGATTTTATTGTAATCGTCCTTCTTTTCTGAATATAAAAATGAATTTTTCAAAAAAAAGTTTTGATTTTACGATGCGGCGAAGGGGTTTAGGTTTATTTAGTTCATTTAGTTTCGATTTTGCATTTGTAGTTCAAGTTTACAATTCACAATTAGATGTTGAAAATTGTTCATCTTTGTGATAATTTGTTTGTTTTACAGAAATTGGTTTTTGTTGTGATGAATTAAGGAATCAGATAGTCTTTTGGGTAGGTATATATGTATGATTTTCATTTGAGCCATAAGCTATAGTTAAATGTTAAGAGTATAAAGTTTGGGATTTTATTTTGTTGCCATCATCAGCAGGAACTAGAGAATGGAGAAGAAACACATTTTCTCATTGTTTGTGTTCCATTTCAGCTTTTGTGCTTCAGCTCTCTCTTCTTAATATTCATCTCTTGCTTGAGTTAATTGTTGCACTTCAATTCTAGTACAGCAAAGAAAATGTATTTACAAGATTTTAAACTTAGGGTAATCACTGTTTAGCAGGTTCGTGATTTCACAACTGACTGGACCTGCAAGTTAATGAACTAGTTGATGGAAATTATTACCCGGTACGCAGACATACTATAACTCATAATTTACTTGCCTATAACCAAATTGCACATTTGCAATTGCCTGATGTGGTCCGTGGATATCTTTATAAGATGCACGTCATGAATTCCCAGCTTCAAAGTGAAGCCCTATTCTAAATGCAACCACACAATAACTTGTTTAACTTTTCATTTTGGTTTGACTTATTGTTTCTTTGGTATTGTTGTGTACTCATGGATGCTTAGATAAATCTTGGAGCTTTTGTTGAGGATGGAACTATGCAACTCTCAAGGTTAGTAGATCGTGCACTAGGTAGATCGAGTTTAGTAGATGGCCAAATAGAACTAATTCTCCCTAGGTATGATTTTCAGTCACTGATGATGTGGCACCTCCATATATAATACAAATATTAGGCAAATTTTGTAGAAGAATACCTAATACTTTTAGTGATGTATGCATCATGTACATAGAAGTATAACTTGATGTACAAAGAGACCCGTGCTTAAGTTAATTTTTTTGCTGTATATCTTTAATTTGTTTTTGTAGGAGGCTATTATTTAGAAAAATATTCTTCAACATAAAAAGGCGCCCATGGATGAATCCAATTCTGAAGGAACCACCATTAATACTGCTATGGTACAAAAGTTTGAGAAAGAAGCAATAAAAAGTGTTTGTGGAAAGTAGAAAACATTACAACCAAGATGGGAGATAGGTGTTGGGTCTGTATTGAAGAAAAAAAGATAATTGGATGAAATTGGCGGCCGAATCATCTCAGTGGGATTCAAGTGAGACCAACGAAGATCCGAGAAATCAGGTTGTTGCATTCCACGAGAAACTCAAACAGAATGACGAGAAACTCAAACAGAATGTAGAGAAAATGGAAAGGATGTGAGAGTTCATAAACACAAAATTTCTAGAATTCGAGAGCATACCATCCAACACACCTACGAGAGATGTTTCAGATGATCCATTTAGCGATAATGACAGCTAGACCTAGTACCATGTTAAGACGTTTATTATATTTTTTGGACATCTAACTTTCTTTTAAACTTTATAATTTATGAATTGGTATTATTTTTAACTTCCTTATTATTATGATATTAATGCTTGAAAGATTTTCTATTCATTCTGATAAAACTATAATCACGTGTTATCGGAACTAATCCTCAGTCGTTAAAACATCTTATTGGAGACTGATTTGATATGGAATCGCAAATCTAACGAAACAAATCAGGGACAATAAAGACATTTTTTGAGGACTGAGTTTCAGTCCCTAAAAGTACACATTAGGGATTGAAATATCTTATTATCCGAGACTGCTTTTTTTCAGTCGCTAAATAAATGTATTGAGGACTGAAATAACGTGGTATTCAGGAGACAAATTAAGGACTGATTTTTTGTATCAGAGACTAACTATTAGTCCCTGTTGATGACATACAATAGGGACTGATTTTTAGTTACTAACCTAAGTATTTAAGACTAAGTATTTGTCACTGACTGGGGACTGACAATATCAGTCTATGATAATCATTAAGTACTGATACGGGGGTATTAGAGACTAAAATTTTAGTCCCAAATACTCTTCTTTTTGGTAGTGTCGGGTTAGTGTTTACATTTAGAACTCCACGCAATCCGGGGGATTGTGCATACATATAACATGGTTTGATTGTTCGTTTGGAACCCTACATGTTTTCACATTTATACTCTAGACGTCCTTTGAACATATTGAATTGTAAACATATACTTAACTTTTTTTTGGTGTCAAAACCTATGTTACTCACTAACTACTTGTAGTTAACATTTACTCACATGTTTCAGGTGCACCAGTTTGAGGACACTACTTGATCACATAGGACATGGACCTAGTTTCAATGTAATTTAACTATGTTATGTTTGAACGCTTTGTTTTCCAATTCTGTTTGTAATAGATGCTTTAATTATGTTGAATAAATGTTATCACTTACTAATAGATGATCATGTGCTTTTGAACAACCGCGTTAGCGCCGGCGTATAATCCGTCGCCGGCCGGGGTGTGACAGGGTTGGAGGGGGGTTTAGGTTTTTGGGGGTCGGGTGGAGGGGGGTTTAGGTTTTTGGGTCCAGATTAAAGTTCGATGAGACGGTTCCAACGCCACTCGATTGAGGTCAATCGGAGTTCGTTTGATCCACTTCTTAGCGTTTCTTAGCGAAAAACCAATTCTTAGTGGAACCTTCCCCTATATATATGTGTACTAGGTTAGCACCCGTGTAATACAGGGTTGATGAAAAGAAACATAAATGATTTACAATTGCGTAAGACAATCTCCTAATTAAATAAAATTTTGTAGGGAGAAAATTCAAATTACAATAACATTCACAAAACTAAATATTATTTTATAAATTTCGGAATATTTCCTTGTACACAACATTTTTTGTTTGATTAGTAACTTTACCATATGTATCCAATGTTAGCAACTTTATCCCGGCTCTACTCTTTACTCTTGATAGCGCCACATACAACTGTCCATGGGTGAAAACAAGTTCTTTTAAATACAAACCAACTTTGGATGACGATTGACCTTGGCTTTTATTAATCGTCATTGCAAAACAGACAGACAATGGAAATTGTCTTCTTTGGAACATGAAAGGGATCTTTTTATCTGACGGTATCAGATTAATCCTTGGAATAAATGTTCGAGTACCAATATTACTTCCGGAGATTATTTCGTCTTCTATAACACGATTACCAAGTGATATGATTTGTAGCCTAGTACCGTTACATAACCCATTTGGTTGGACTAGGTTTCGTAGTAGCATTACCGAAACACCAACTTTTAGCACCAACCTACGATTTGGTAATCCTGATATTTTTAAGCAAATTAAGAACTTCAGGGGTGTATAAGTTTTCTTGCAACAGATCATTAAAATGTTCCGTTTGGCAAATGCTATCTGAGCTAAGGTACTCTTTTTCATCGCCAGGGAAAAGTGATAGCAAACGATCATAATTTTGTGAACAACCTCGTTTTTTGGTGCAAGGATAGCTCTTTCACGAAAGAATTCTTTGTTTTGTATACTTGGAGAATTGAAGGATAAACAAAGTCTATTAAACTTGAAATAAGATTGCTTGAGTCCTTAATTAGAAGATCATCCGGAATATCAGTTGTTGCTTCACCATCATTAATACCACCAACATTTCCTTCTCCAATATCCAAAAGCCATTTTGCAAAAATATTTGTGCGTTGAAAATCAGACGGTTGACTTCCTATGCTTAGCCTCATGTTTCTAGTTAACCTTAGTAGTTTGCATTATCCCAAACGTATGATGAACTTAACGAGGCATTAACAATTTCTTGTCGACTACCATTTGGAACAACTGGAAGAATTTGCCTAAAATCACCACCAAAAACAATCACCTTACCACCAAATGGCATTTCAGAATTGAAAGAAGTATCCGAGATGAATATGTTATTCATACTGTCCAAAGCTTCGAACGCATGTTTATGAACCATTGGTGCTTCGTCCCATATAATCAATCTTGTTTGCTTCAATAGATTGGCAACATCACTGTCAGGTCTTATGTGGCAAAGTGAATCTTCTGTAAGATTTAATGGAATATGAAATCGCGAGTGTGCTGTCCTTCCTCTGGTCAACAACAAAGATGCAATCCCACTTGATGTTACATTTTATACAATTTGACCTTTTGATCTTATTGCTGTAGACAAATTTCTCTAGAAAATTTTTTTACCGGTTCCTCCATAACCGTAAACGAAAAAAACACCACCCTTTTTATCTTCAACAACCCCAATGATTTCGTCAAAAAACAATTCTTTGCTCGTTTGTTAACGAATGTAATAGATTTTGAAACTCATTTCCAATATTCATAACATCATACGATAACTCCTCACTAATCAAACGATTGTTTGAACAATACATTGATTCATTATCAGGGTAAGGCATACGTGTAAATTTTTGTAGGCTTGAGTTATTGCGAAGTAAATATTTCTCAATTTCAAACAATGTCAAGTTTTTGATCTGATCATCAGTAAGTGATAAGTCTCTAAAATGTAAAAAAAAACTATAAATGTAATTGACAGCAAAAAGACATTTGCTACGTATTAACTACGTTTATGATATAAAAAAAAACGTAAACGTTAATTTTGTGTAAGGTTTCAAATTAAATCTTGTATTAAAGTATTATACCTAGAAGCTTCAGTATTCTTTGTTATTTGTAAAGAATGCCATCCGCTAAGTATTCCCATGTATTATTCCATACAAAATCAGGCCTTAATAAAGTATTAGACAACAACATTGTTGCAAATAAAGTACGAAGATAACACCCGAACTTGAATGACTTGCTTCTTTAATAGCCTCGACATATTCTGTGTCATCATTCTAAGAGACCAAGCGCATAACATGCTTCTCTAAAAGTAAGAAATACAACACCATTCATTGTTTTAATATCTTCAAATGATGTTGGCCCCTTGACTTTGTTTAGAAGAATTCGTAAAAAATATGCTTCACCAAGCGACGGAGATACTGAGTGAATTCTACCTATTGAAAAGCCTTGTTTTCGTCATGCCCAACACCGTTCGTCAAGTTTCCATACAAACTTAGTAGGGAATTCAACATAACTAAGTTTCCATGCTACATCATCGGGTTCATTAAACTTCATCCAAGATAAGAACATGGAAGAAGAAACAGATGGTTTGTTGAGGACATTGTTGATATCATCGTTTGCACCATATACAACTTGTTGTTGGTCTGGAAGATTGAAAGGAAGCCTAATAACAGACGGATTACGGTAATGAACCTCATATGCACAAAATCCTCCATGAAGATTCACATGTAGAAATATATCTACAATCATATAATTCTTTTATTTCATCTTTTCGGTTTTCCTGGTCATCTTCTTTATCAGTTTCTACAACGGCAATAGTAGCTCTGTCAAGACCTTTGTTAATATACTTGAATAAGTATTTGATTGATCGTGCCTGATTGCACCATTCTACGTTAATGTGTGCCTAATATCTTTTCAAAAGTTATTTGTTATATCCGACAACGTTTCTGTCGTCCAATTTAACACCGGACTTTTCAACAAACGATCCAGAATCTCTTCTCTTATATAGGTTAAGTTTGTAACCTAGACAAGATCAAACTTCTTTTCAAGTTCTGAAATGATGGAAGGATCATCAGTTACTTTGGATATAGTAAAACCATCCTTATTTTTAGCCAAATTGTACTCTACAACATAAATCTTGAACGCCCATTTTTTTATCAATCAAGGAATTAAATTCATCATGTATAACTCCATTCTTTGATAACTGTACAAATAAATAAGATTTAAACAAAAAATGAATCTTACTTTTATGTTACATATAATGAATCAAACATGGGTAAAAATAATAGAATCACAAGATTAACAGTTGTATTTTCTTAAAGTAATGTTTTCAGCCAAAGTCCTTCATGTTTGCAATTTCAAAGTAAAAGAAAGTTATAGGTGATATATTTTGATACCATAAATTTAATACATATACCTCTTCATTGTTGTTCAGTAATTCTTTTGCAGAAACCTGAAGAAATTTAGTAGCGACTTGATCAAAAAGTGTGAGTGTAACAGTTTCAGTACAGTCTTGAACACAAACATGATTTTTGTATCTACACTTCAGCTAAATTTATTAGTGATTTCCTTAAAAACTTACATTAAACCAAACACAGATAATTAACATTCAAAACATTATAACAATAACTTTATAAAAACAACCTTGGCACTGCTGATATAACAAAATTTAGGCATTTGGGACTTTCACATTCCAAGAAAGTTGCCTCATCAAAATCACCTGAACCATCTGGCTTAAAAGTGTAAATGATTCTCGTGTTGACCTTGCAATGGCATTTTTTATAGCCATTATAATACCATTGAGAATCATTTGCAAAACGTTTTATTATACCAACAATAATCAAAGGCTTTGGGTGTATTAATGAAGAAAAATATACAAAGCATTAGTGAAAATAAACATAAGCGAACTTGCATATTTGTTTAGCTGTTAATCATACCTCTTTTGTTGCATTGATCTCACCAATGCTGGAAAATTGATTATTATTTAGAAACTCATCTTCTGGATTGGTGAAAATGGATGTAGTAAATCCATATTGACTTGTTGAAGATTCAGAGACGGATGCTCCAATGAACCTGATTCAATTTGCATAGGTATTAGAACCCGATAAGTTTATACTACAATCTAGTAAAGTATTTTTTTATTAAAGTATTTTATTTTTTAGAAATTTAATACCTATTCATAAAAGTGCTTATTTCTTGTAGGTCCTCATGGCACTTCTACAGATCGTTCTCGTAATAAGACGTGTCGTTAACTCGGAGTGCGGAATTGTAGGTTCAGGTAACTCAGCTACTGATCAAACTCGTGATATGACGTTGCTATAACACGAAGTGCGGAATCCTTCGCGTTACCGATTTGTATACTAATTGACAATACATGTAAATAAACTTCTCGATTATATTCAGAATAACAATGGTTACAGACTCAATCAGACAATTGTTTCTCTCTCAGATCGATCTCTGTTCCCTTCTGTCTAATGACTCTATAACACACATATATATAGAACGAAACCTGCTGTAAGCGAACTTAATTAAGTTCGCCTGAAACAGTCTAAGCGAACTTAACAAGTTCGCCTCAGTTATGCCTAAGCGAACTTATTAAGTTCGCCTCTGTTAGAGCAGGCGAACTTAACAAGTTCGCCTCTGGCTTACTAGTAAAAACACTTAGCAACTTTACAATTTCATAACAAAACATAAAGACATAAAATCTAACTATTACAAGCTTTTGTCATTACAAATCTATGTCCTAACAGACTCCCCCTTGACAATAGCTTGATCTTCTGTCTTCAGTCTTTATCTTGAACTCTTCCAGTTGTCTGGTAGTCTGCTGCCAGCATGCACACCGTATCTTCTGCATATCTCCAAAACTCTTTTATACTGTAGACCTTGTTCTCTCCATTCATCAGTATACATGATCTCATTCTTTCGCAGTGTCCTCTGATCTTTCTTTGAAAAGTTAATAAGATTCATTGCATCATAGAAACACACAATGATCTTATTATCTTTATCTTCAACCTTTGCTTCACCAGTATTAACATCAACATACCACCATTTCATATTCCCAAGAAAGTCTTGAGGAATCTTCTTTAATGGTATCTTGTGTATAGCACGCACTGGTCTGTACTTGTATCTCCAGGTTACTTTCCCAGTCTTAGGATCTGTAATCTTCACTCTCTTTCCTTTCTGTGGTTTCAGCCGTTCATACTTACCCGAACTACCTTCTTTCTTTATCATGTTTGCTATTACATCAGCCAAACCATTCTTTGATCTATTTATGAGTGGCTTTGAAGCTAGACCATTTATTTCACACCTCGGCAAGGTATTGAAGTATTTGATCCTTGGCTTTAAGTATTGAACACCATCAGATCGTTTGATTACAAACAATTTTGATTCACCATCATAAAACCAACTAATGATCCTACCTACACACTGCTCTTTATTCACATATTTCTCTTTCTGAGCAGGTTGTGCTGGAGACTTGGGTAGCACCTTCATCCAACTGTTTACAACTTCTTTCCACTGTTCTCGTGTCATTCCTGTATCTCTGAACATTACAGGTTCTTCATTAATCTTCGGAGACTCAGTGTGAGTAGTTTCAGTTGCAACACCCTTATTGAATTGAAGATTCTCATCATCAGTATCCATCTTTGAGTCAGCTGTATCATCAAGCAATGTGACATCTTCAATAGAGTCCATAGAGTCAGTTATTCCGTCATAAGAGAACTCTGGAACAACATCCTCTTGGATGAATTTATACGGCACCTTAAGACCGTCACAGCCTTCATATGTAACACTATCTTTATCTTTCTCTATTTCAATCTCCACTATTTCTCCTTCTTCTATCTCAGTGTCTGACATATCATCTTCCATGTCATTGAATAAATCGTCAATATCATCAAGACATTCAATCTTTTCAGCTTCCTCTTCTTCTGAATCTTGAAAGAATTCTAATAACAGAATTTCTTCTTCATTATTACCCGAAGTATCTTTGTCTTTGTTTCCTTCAAGAGATTGTGATGTCGACTCCCCCTGAACTCTAGATATAGGATTAACGTCAGTGTATTGACGATCACCCTCAATATTTCCGGCAGGATCATTGTCTTCATCATCACGTCTTTGTATTGACTCAGTGTGACAAGTATCAGGTATCCTCAACTCCCCCTAAGCGTCAAGACGCTGAACGAGTTTGGACACTAACGCTTGCATATCAACAATCTGTTGAGCTTGAGTCTGAATCACCAACTGTCGTTGAGAATCAATAGATACAAGAGAGTTAACTTGTGTTTGTAAAGTAAGCACTTGAGATTCAAGGAAAGTAATCATGTCGGAATCAGAAGGCTTTGATGGACCAGCTGTAGATTGTGGAATAGAAGGACTTGAAGTAGTAGGAATCGCTGTAGGAATAGGAGATGGAACTGGAGATGGATCCTTAGATCTTGGAGGAGTAACAATCAGAGAAGCAACAAAATTTGCATCCTCAACTCCTTGAGAAGATTGTGCAGCCGCAATTGAAGCAGACATTAACTTTTGTCGTGAAGGATCAGGATTAAAGTCACTATCAGTGTCAGAACCATCATCTACCAACGATCTTTTTCCAAGAACTGATCCGGAAGGAGGATCCCGAACAGACTTGCGTCGTGGTCGTCTGGCTTAAGATTTAATGCGCTTTCCAGCATTAGCCAGTGGAATAGCAGCCAACCGTTCGTAATGACCTGGAGAAAAATCCCTAGACTCATTAGAAGCAGTGCTGTCATCATCAGAAGAAGTTGAATCACTTGAACTGGAACTAGACTCAGCGTCTGTCACCACATTCCCTTCTTGTTCATGAATGGGCGAGTTCACAGTATCATCAACAAAATCATCCATGTTCATTCCTAGATCGTGATCAGGGTCATGAACGACCTCTTCTTGAACTGGTTCCTGAATAGGAATATTAACTGCAGCTTGTGGAATAGGAACATGTTCAGGAATAGGAATTTGTGGTTGTACGGGAACTTGAATTTGTATTTGTGGAGCTGGAATCTGTTGTTGTTGAACTTGTTGTTGTGCGGGTTGTTGTGGTTGTTGCTGTTGTGGTTGTGGTTGAACATTAACTCCTTGAACTTGAGCAAGTTCATTAGGATGAAACCAATTATCATGAGGTGGTGCAACATAATCAGGATTGATTAAGTGCCCAAACAGTGCAGTATTTACTGGTATCAACGCAGCATTCTGCTGTTTCACCTTTGTACAGTCGGTAAAGATACGTTTTGACATCGGAGTCAAAGTCAATCTAATAGCATGTTGTGGAAGATCTGGAATAAGATGATTGAGTATCAGTTGAATAAATCGTGGATACATCAAGAAACCTTGACCTTCAGCTGGATTGATCTGCATAACCATCTCCCTATAGAAATAAAGCGGAAAATTGAATCGCTTATTCAATGTTAAGGCCACCATTGCTGTTTGAAGTGCCATCTTCAAGCCATCCGTACCAGCTTTTCGTGGAGAAATGCATTGTATGATCACATGCATAAAGTACCGCCATTCACCCACTAAACCACCTTTCCGAGCTTGAGTGTCATTTTGTTTTCCACGATATCCCATCCTTTGAAAACATCCCATAATAAGAGTACTAGGATAAGAAATTGGATCTTCAGCATTTCCTCCTAAATCAAGAGCAGCACGAATTGTCGCTTCTGAAATTGCAATATCGGTATTATTGACTGTTGCACGAAGGACATGCGGTTCCACGTCAATATCTTGATGTACGGTATCCCAGAATTGTTGTATATACACCAAGCTAATATACGGATCCGCAGATAATGCAACACGCAATCTTGATCGATTCAGAAAATTGATTATGCCTTGAAAATGAACAGCTTTCGGCATATTAGGATCTAATAATGCCACTTGATTATGCTTGTATTCGACACGTCGAGCCATCTGTGAAAATATTGGACAACTTAACAAACATTAGAACACGTACACATATATGACACGCACAATTAATGCGACACACAAACAAAACAACAAAAATATTACAAACAAAATTTTTTTTTTAAAAATTTCAAACAACAAAAAAAATCACCAAGTCCTTTTCACTACTGACCCCTAGGCGAACTTAATAAGTTCGCTTAGTAGTGCAAGAGGCGAACTTATTAAGTTCGCCTGACAAGTTCACTTCGAACAAGTTCGCTTGGAACAAGTTCGCTTGAACCTGAGACGATTCAAATTCAAACACAGAGAATTCAAATTTCGGCACACCAAGATCAAATCATGAAATAAGCCAACACAATCAATCAAATAACACATTACAACCAACAATGGTGATCAATTTCATAGTTAGGTCAAAATTTAGGTCAAAACTGTTCCTGAAACAGTCCGACGAAAACTGAAATCAAAAACCATCGACTACGCTCAAATTAGCGGATGAAATCCAACGAAATTACCTTTGTTAGATTCGTAATGAGATTTCGATCAATAGGCAATCAAAAATTAACACCCACAACACAGATTTAAAATTTGAGAAATTTGGGATAAGTTCGCCTAATTTCTGAGAAAGTCGATGAACATGACAAGTTCGCCTGATTCAAATCTTAATCAGATTAAGTTCGCTTGACTAAGCGAACTTATTAAGTTCGCTTAACAATCCTTCGGCGAACAAGATAAGTTCGCTTCACCACTAAGTTCGCTTCACCCCAGATAGAAGAATAAGATCGCTTCTCCGATTTAAGCGAACATATTAGGTTCGCTTCACTGTACACAGGCGAACTTAATTGCTTTTTCAACCTTTTTGCTTTGAACAAAAATTTACCAACTTCAATCTTTCAAATCTCGAACTTCAGTCAGCAACACATATTTGATCCAATCCCGAACAATTTTAATAAAAGTTTAGAATTTTCATGGAAAATAAAAATCAAAATCTTTTTGAGTTTTATCTATACAGACGGAAACACATATTTTTGACTTTTATCTGAATAAAACGAAATCACATATTTTTGGTTTTTATCTGTACAAACAGAATCACATATTTTTGTATTTTATCTATACAAAACAGAATCACATATTTTTGTATTTTATCTATACAAACAGAATCACATATTTTTGATTTTTTTTTTATATTTTTCAACAGAAACACATATTTTTGGATTTTTTATATTTTTCAACAGAAACACATATTTTTGGATTTTTTATATTTTTCAACAGAAACACATATTTTTGAATGAACATCATGAGTAAGAAGATCATATCAGTATTCGAGTAATTCATCACACATATTATAAATAATAAAGGGTAACCTATAGTATGTAACCTTCCAACTCAGTCTTGTGCACTTTGCATCTTTTTCACAGCACCCACCAAATCTTCCAGATGAATGCCCCAATCATAGTTTTCATCGTTTTGAGCAACTAGAGCTGATGATGCAGATGCATGATTTGTATTACCAGAAGGACCATGATTTTGATTACCAGATGAACCATGAGGCTGATTCCTATTATGTTTAAAGTTAGATTGCTTCTTTTGAGAATCAAATTCTACCTTTGGTTTCACACACTCCTTAGCAAAATGACCATACTCTTGGCAGTTGTAACACCTAACTTTGCTCTTATCAAAACCCATACGCGATCGACTATTTGAACCAATATATTTTCTCCCAGTTCTCTTCAAGAAATCTTTAGCTTGTCTCATTAACATGGCCATATTCCATTGGATATTCATTTCTTCCAGATCAACAGGGTCAATCTGTCTGAAATCTTCTTCGATTACCTCAGGATCATGTATTTTTCCTCCAATGAAATTCTCATATGATGCCATGAATGAAGAAAACATAGCCAAATAATCATCAGCAACTTTCTGATTCACATGAGATCCAGATGATGTTGAAGCAGTAGTAGCAGAAAATCCAGAATGGCTTGTATGACCAGAATAGATTGGAACTCCAGAACACTGGTCATTTGAAGACTCTTGAGCATCACCAGAAAAGAATGCCACACCAGTACCAGATTTACCAACAGATTTGGCAAAATACATCGAGGGATCCTGGATATGCTCCAAATTAGTCTCTTTCTTTTTCAAATTCATGTCATGTGACTGGATCTTCCCTAGAACTTCTTCAAGAGACATGGTTTTGTACTTAACATTTTCCTTGATCAAAACCGTATACACATCAAACTTTGATGGTAAAGCCTCCAAGAATTTATCATTTATTTCCTCAGTCTCATATACCACAGATGCACTATCCAGTTCACTAAGAAGATGATAGAATCTTGTAGCAAGATCATCCAAAGATTCATTCTGAAAATGTTTAAAAACTAAGAATTGCTTCTTTAGTAACTCTTTTCTACTTTTCTTCACATCTAAACTCCCTTCACACCTTTTCTGTAGAGCTTCCCACAGCTGTTGAGAAGACTTGAACTGTTTAAAACTGTGATAAATTTCCTTTGGTAGAGACATCGAAATGCTAGCCATTGCTTTCTTTTCTCGATCAAATAACAGCTTCTCTTCAGTAGATAAAGCAGACACTGGTTTTGGAACATCATCTTTTCCCATCCATGAATAAGTAGGGTGTGTATATCCTTCCAAAATTGGAATCCATAAACTAGTGTCGGTAAAAGAAACAAACTGGTCGAACCGATCTTTCCAATTTGAATAATCAGCTAGATTCAACAACTTCGGAGGTTTTTGAGATGTACCTATCTCATTGTCATAATTGAACATGTTTGTGACTTGAACCATATTTGCCATGTAAAAAAAAATTTCTGAAAAATTTCTAAGTACTGAACTGAGTTTACCCTCAGGCGAACTTAATAAGTTCGCTTTAGGGAGTACTAAGCGAACTTAATATCAGGCGAACAAGACAAGTTCGCTTAATGAGGAAATCTGGTAAGTTCGCTTAACAGCTAAGTTAGCTTGAAATATGAGAAGCGAACTTAATAAGTTCGCTTGCTAAGTTCGTTTGAACAGGAACTCAGCAAGTTCGCTTAAACTGCTGTAACAGAATCAACACAGTCTTCACCCAAACACGAACCGAAACCTTCAAAATTCATGATTTCTCAGCGAATTGATGGAATTTAAGGAAATTGATCCGTAGGATTATGAATTTTAACAAATGTAACAGATCTATCGGTCTAATTTCGTCAAAAACCACTTCCAAAATCACGAATTCAGTAAAGAAACAGTCTTCAAGAACTTGAAAAACGCCATTGTTGCAGAAACTTCAAGAATGTTGAAAATCATGTCGAATTGTACACAAAAACCGTCAATTATCACCAAGAATCGTACTAAATTCACGAGCACTTTGCTCTGATACCACTTGTAGGTCCAGGTAACTCAGCTACTGATGAAACTCGTGATATGACGTTGCTATAACACGAAGTGCGGAATCCTTCGCGTTACCGATTTGTATACTAATTGACAATACACGTAAATAAACTTCTCGATTATATTCAGAATAACAATGGTTACAGACTCAATCAGACAACTGTTTCTCTCTCAGATCGATCTCTGTTCCCTTCTGTCTAATGACTCTGTAACACATATATATAGAACCAAACCTGCTGTAAGCGAACTTAATTAAGTTCGCCTGAAACAGTCTAAGCGAACTTAACAAGTTCGCCTCAGTTATGCCTAAGCGAACTTATTAAGTTCGCCTCTTTTAGAGCAGGCGAACTTAACAAGTTCGCCTCTAGGCTTACTAGTAAAAACACTTAGCAACTTTACAATTTCATAACAAAACATAAAGACATAAAATCTAACTATTACAAGCTTTTGTCATTACAAATCTATGTCCTAACAGGAATCCAACGAATCAACGATTGCATACACAAAAGAAATAGAAACAATTAAGTAAATAAACTTCACGCTTGTATTCCAATTCTCAATAGAGTTTACAGACTAGTTCTGATCGATCCTGTTCTGTTCTAATCCGATTTTACAAACTGACTCTGTAAACATCTATATATAGACTACTGACCTGCATTAGGCGAACTTAACAAGTTCGCCTCTAACAGACTAAGCGAACTTAACAAGTTCGCCTCATATAGACTTAAGCGAACTTAACAAGTTCGCCTCTGTTAGACTAGGCGAACTTAACAAGTTCGCCTCTAGCAACTTGCATAAAAACACTTAGAACATTAATACATTACAAAAACATAAAGACATTAGATCTAAACTATTACAAAGCTTTTGTCATTACAAACTATGTCCTAACAGACTCCCCCTTGATAATAGCTTGATCTTCAATCTTCTGTCTTCATGATGAGCTCTTCCAATTATCCGGCAATATGCTTCCTGCATGCATTCCATATCTTCTACATATCTCCAACACTCGCTTGTACTGCAATCCTTGTTATTTCCATTCATCAGTGAACATGATTTCATTCTTTCTCAGCGTTCTCTGATCTTTCTTTGAAAAATTGATAAGATTCATTGCATCATAGAAACATACAATGATCTTATTATCTTTGTCTTCAATCCTTGCTTCACCAGTATTAACATCAACATACCACCATTTCATATTCCTAAGGAAATCTTGAGGAATCTTCTTCAATGGCATCCTGTGTACAGCACGTACTGGTTTGAATTTGTACTTCCATGTCACTTTCCCAGTCTTGTGATCTATGTTCTTCACTCTCTTTCCTTTTTGAGGCTTTAGCCTTTCATACTTCCCCGAACCACCTTCTCTCTTGATCAGATTTGCTATCACATTAGCTAATCCAAACTTAGCACTATTAATAAGTGGCTTTGAAGCTAGACCATTCATTTCACACCTTGGCAAGGTATTGAAATACTTGATCCTCGGATTTATGTACTGAACACCATCAGATCTTTAAATAGCAAATAGTTTTATGTCATTATCATAAAACCAACTTATGATTCTTCCTACACACCTCTCTTTATTCACGTAGTTTTCTTTCTGAGCAGGTTGTGCTTGAGACATGGGTAGCACCTTCATCCAACTATTTACAACTTCTCTCCACTGTTCTCTGGTCATACCTGTATTTCTATACATCACAGGTTCTTCATTCACCTTTGGAGACTCAGTGTGAGTAGTATTACCTTCAGCATCTGTATTGGATTGAATGTTTTCATCATCAGTATCAATCTTAGAATCAGCAGTATCTTCAGGCAGTGTGATGTCTTCAAATGAGTCCATAGAATCTGTTGATCCTTCATAATTAAATTCAGGAATAACATCATCTTGGATGAAGTTATAAGGGACATTAAGACCATCACAGCCTTCATAAATCACTTTATCTTGACCTTTCTCTATCTCTATCTCTACTATCTCTCCTTCTTCTATTTCATTTTCTGACACATCATCTTCTATGTTATTGAATAATTCATCAATGTCATCAAGACATGCTATCTTTTCAGCTTCTTCCTCCTCAGACTCTGCAAAGAACTCCAACAATAAGATTTCTTCTTCATTAACTCCAGAAGTATCTTTGTTTCCATCAATTGATTGTGATGTCGACTCCCCCTGAACTTTAGAAATAGGATTAACGTCAGCGTATTGACGATCACCCTCAATATTACCAGAAGGATCATTGTCTTCATCATCATGTCGTTGGATAGACTCAGTGTGACATGCATCACGTATCCTTAACTCCCCCTGAGCGTCAAGACGCTCAACAAGCTTGGATACTAATGCATGCATAGCAGCAATCTGCGTAGCTTGAGTCTGAATCACCAGCTGTCGTTGAGTATCAGTAGATACAAGAGTATCCACCTGAGTTTGTAACACAAGCACTTGAGATTCAAGAAAAGAAATCCTACCAGAATCAGAAGGCTTAGAAGGACCAGCTGAAGATTGAGGAACGGAAGTACTGGGAGTAGGAATAATCACTGGAGGAACTGGAGTGAGAACAGGAGATTGTTCTTTAGAGCTTGGAGGTGTGACAATCAAGGAAGCAACAAAAGTAGCATCCTCCACACCTTGTGAAGATTGAGCAGTAGCAATTGAAACAGCCATAAGCTTTGGAGCTTTAGGATCCGGATTAAAATCACTATCTGAACTCTCATCCACTAATGTTCTTTTACCAAGTACTGATCCGGAAGGAGGATCCCGAACAGACTTACATCGTTGTCTTTTGGCTGTAGATTTAAGGCGTTTACTTGCATTAGCCAAAGGTATATGAGCCAACCGTTCATAATGATCTGAGGAAAATCCCTAGACTCATCAGAATCGGTTTCTTCAGAAATAGGTAAGATTGTATCACTTGTGCTAGAACTCGACTCATTCTCTGTCACCACATTCCCTTCAGCATCATGAATGGGCGAGTTCACAGCGTCATCAACAAAATCATCCATATCCATCCCTAGATCTTGTTCATGTTCATGAACGACCTCTTCTAGAACAGGCTCATTAACAGGTATATCAACCTGAGCTTGTGGAATTGGAACTTATTCTTGAATAGGAGTTTGTTGTTGTATGGGAACTTGTTGTTGTGGAACTTGTACTTGTGGAATAGGTTGTTGTTGTTGTTGAACATTCTGACCTTGTACTTGAGCTAACTCAGCAGGATGAAACCAGTTGTCATTTGGTGGTTCAACATAATCCGGATTGATTAAGTGACCAAACAATGGAGCATTAACCGGAATCAACGCTTGATTATGTTGTTTCACCTTAGTGCAATGTGTAAAGATACGCTTGGACATCGGTGTCAAAGTTAATCTAATCGGATGTTGTGGGAGATCAGGAAGAATATGATTTAGAATCATCTGGATAAATCTAGGATACATCAAAAATCCTTGACCTTCAGCAGGTGTAATTTGCATAACCATCTCCCGATAGATATACCTTGCAAAATTGAAGCGCTTGTTCAATGTCAAAGCTACCATTGTAGCTTGAAGAGCAGTCTTTAATCCACCCGTACTAGCTTTACGAGGAGAGAGACATTGAATAATCACATGCATGAAGTATCTCCATTCACCCACCAAACCACCTTTACGTGCTTGTGTGTCATTAGGGCGTCCACGGTAACCCATCCTTTGAAAGCATCCCATGATCAAAGGATTAGGATATGATATAGGATCTTCAGCAGCACCACCTATTGCAAGAGCCGCACGAATAGTGTCTTCAGATATAGCAATCTCCGTATTGTTGACAGTGCCACGAAGAACATGAAGTTCTACGTCCGTATCTGAATGTAAGGTGTCCCAAAACTGTTGAATATACACCAGACTGATGTATGGATAGGCAGATAATGCAACACGTAGTCGTGAGCGATTCAGAAATCCTATAATCCCTTGAAAGTGTATGGCCTCTGACATGTTAGGATCTAACAATGCCACTTGGTTGTGCTTGTATTCGACAGGACGAGCTATCTGAAAAATATTTGGACAACAAACATATTAGACAAATAGTCAATACAAACAACACGAAAAAACAGATTTGAAACAAAAACAAAACAAACAAACAAATAAACAAAATTTAAATAAAAATTTTTTTTCAAACACACAAAAAATTTTTACAAGACCAAAACCCTTCTGACCCCTAGGCGAACTTAATAAGTTCGCTTAGTGTTTCAAGAGGCGAACTTATTAAGTTCGCGTAGACAAGTTCGCTTGAACAAGTTCGCCTGAACTGTGTCGTTTCAAATTCAAACCAGAAATCAAAAAGCTTTCAAACTGTGTTGAAATCATGAAATAACCATTGAAAACCAACCGACTAGCACTACTAAGTCATTAGCAATGAACAATTTCAAGATTTAAGTCTGGATAATCATCGATTTTAGGGCAAACAGCCACTTGATGAAAACCGGAACAAAAACCTCGATTTTCTCTCAATTTAACTGATGAAAAACGATGAAATTACCTTAGATAAGTTCGCAATTTGATTTCGAACCAGAATGAATCGATTAAACACCCAACAACCACTTAATTTGAAATTTCAAAAAATTGGACAAGTTCGCTTTAGCTGTGGAAACGATGAAGTGAATAAGTTCGTCTGGATAAACCCATATACAGATTAAGTTCGCTTAATTAGGCGAACTTGTTAAGTTCGCTTAACAAGCCCTAGGCGAACATAATAAGTTCGCTTCACCAATTTCAGGCGAACATATTAAGTTCGCTTCTCCAGATTTAGGCGAACTTAATGCCTTCAACTTTTCCATTGAACAACTTTTTACCTACTTTCAATCCGTCACTTCTTGAACATACGTCAGCAGGCATGTATCAGATTCAATCCCGAACAATTTAATAAATGATTAAAATTTTCATGGAAAATAAAAACAAAATCTTTTTGAATTTTATCTATACAAACGGAATCACATATTTTTGGATTTTTATCTATACAAACGGAAACATATATTTTTGAATTTTTATCTGTATAAACTGAAATCACATATTGTTGAATTTTTATCTGTATAAACTGAAATCACATATTTTTGGATGAACATCATGAGTAAGAAGATCATATCAGTATCCGAGTAATTCATCACACATTTTAGCAATAACCAAGGGTAACCTAAGATATGAAACAATCCAACTAATCTTGTACTCTATGTATCTTTTTCAGTATTTATAAATCAATCAATTTGAATAATATTTGAAATGATACACGATAAATTTCAAAGTAAATAAGATCAGGTTATGAAATGCTCAATTATTCATACCGAATTTGAAATATAAAGCATGAATTCTTAAATTTGTCAATATTTTATTATTTGAAACTATAAGCGTTTATTCTCCAAATTCATGTGATTAAGTACCATTTAGATGAAAAACATTGTGTACCCCACATATATGCCAAACAGAAATATAATTTGCACTATCTTCAAGACATATACGGTTTATTTCAAGATTAGATCAATTTCCAAGATGTAATTATCTCATTTAGCACAAGTATAGAAGCAGATCCCAAAGGATATAAGAATCATGATGATTCAGAATCAGAAGATTCTAATGAATTGGTTGTATAATGAGAATCAACACATTCAGGTATGAGGATCCAACTATTATCTGGACAAAATTCAATGGAGTCAGAATAGATGATGTATCTAACTGATCCAAGGGCGAATATATGTTTCAACAGATTTTGAAAGCATATCTTAGTTCAACAAAACATTGCATGTTTTTCGGGGCATGGGCAGTAATGCGAACTGAAATAAATTTGTGCTAAAGATATATTTCGATATTGGTCTCATGAAATTCTTTAAAACCATATATTCTTTATCTGACAATGATCTTTTACACACACACCCAGGCATATAATGGATTCAAATCACAGATGTAATCATATCATATTTAATTTTCACACTACTATTAGTTTCAAAACGTTTTTAGTCTATTGAAAATTCAAGTTTGAAAACTCATATACAAATTTAAAAACAGATTACCAAGATTAGAGCATGCACAACACTATCATTTCTCATTTATGTAGAATTTGAAATTTAGATCAAATCAACTCAGTTTAATCAATCATATATCACAGGTCTACAAAGGTCGTGTGAAATGAACTAATCAATGATGTACTATCATTTCTTCTCTAATCTTCAAATGATGTTAAATTTTATATTTTTCAATTTGTTTTGACTTTTTATAAATTAAGAACTTTTTGACTGAAAATTTAAAATGCAGAAATGTAATAAAGAAATAAAAGAAATTAAAAACAAAATTTTCCATGAAAATCTGATTTTGAAAAACTTTTATTCGGGATTGATCATACCTATCATTTTGATTAGAAATTCAAACCTGGTACGATCAAATGCCTTGGTAAACAAATCAGTAAAATTATCATCAGTGTGAACCTTTACCATCTCAATCAACCTTTTCTCTGCACAATCACGAATAAAATGATATCTAATCTCAATGTGCTTTGTTTTACTGTGCTTAACAGGATTCTTAGTTATAGACATTGTAGCATTATTATCAATAAGCATAGGGGTTCCTGTGAAATTCAAACCGTAATCTCTTAATTGCTGTTGTATCCACAGGATCTGTGAACAACAACTTGTAGTAGCGATGTATTCTGCTTCGCATGTAGAAATAGAGATTGTGGTTTGCTTTTTGCATTGCCAGGAAACAAGTCGATTACCTAAGAACTCGCACCCACCTGTTGTAGATTTTCTGTCCAAACAACAACCACCAAAATCAGTATAAGCATTTCAATCAAAGTTAGAACCATTTGGATACCATAGTCCCAATCTTTGTTTTCCTTTCAAACAACGAAAGATTCTTTTTACAGCTATTAAGTGAGATTCTTTTGGTTTTGCCTGGAATCTGGAACAGATGCACACATCAAACATTATATCTGGCCTTGAAGCGGTTAAGTACATGAGAGATCCAATCATTGCTTTGTAAAGTCGATAATCCACATCTTTTCCATCCGGGTCAGAATTCAACTTATGATTGACCGGAATCGGAGTATCATATGGGTTACAGTCCTCCATCTTGAACCGGCTCAAGATGTCTTTGACATAATTGGACTGATGAATAAAGAAACCATCTTCCTTTTGATTTACTTGTAAACCTACTAAAAACGATAACTCTCCCATAGCAGACATTTCAAACTTCGACTTCATTACACTCTCAAAATCTTTGCATAACCCTTCATTTGTTGAGCCAAAAATAATATCGTCCACATATATCTGCACCAGTAGGTAATCTCCCCCTGATTTCTTTATGAATAAGATCGAGCCAATCTTGCCACGAACAAAATCATTTGCCAAAAGATGTGTAGACAACGTTTCATACCACGCGCGAGGGGCCTGATGAAGACCATAGAGGGCCTTATCAAGCTTGAAAACCATATTCGGATTAAGTGGATCTTCAAACCCCGGCGGCTGGCAAACATAAACTTCCTCCTTGAACTTTCCATATAAAAACGCACTTTTCACATCCAATTGAAACACCTTAAAACCTTTATAATAAGCAAAAGCTAGAAACAGCCGTATAGCTTCAAGCCTCGCAACAGGCGCATAAACCTCGGTGTAATCAATTCCCTCTTGTTGATTGAAGCGCTGGAAAACTAATCGTGCCTTGTTTCTTACCACGACACCTCCATCGTATTTCTTACATTTAAATACCCATTTAGTACCAATCGGATATACACCCTTCGGAAGATCTACAAGATTCCAAACCTTAAGTTTGTCAAACTGAGCAAGTTCTTCCTGCATAGCCTCTATCCAATTGTTATCATTTAAAGCCATTTCAACATTTTTTGGTTCGACCTGAGAAATAAAACATGAATGTGAGCAATCATCAAGAACACCAGAATCTTTAATACATGTATACAAACAAGTATTGTCGACAAGAGAACGTGTTTTCACTCCATCCTGTAAATTTCCGATTATATTTGTCACTGGATGATCTTTGAGTTCCTTGATGGAAGCGACCTCAGGAACCTGTAACACTTCAACACGAGTTGTATCAGATTGATAAGATAAACCATGATTAATTGGAATTTCCAAGTCTAAATTTGTAGGAATCTCCCCCGAATCCTGTGTCGAAGGTAATGAATCATTACCCAACAAAGGATCAGCAGAAGAATCTTGAAAAATAGCATTGTCATCCTCACTCTCTAAATCTTGTGGTCCCGAACAAGAAGCAACATTAGGATCGGAAGCAGAAGTAGATGGAACCGATGAATGTGGAATTGTATTTGGTAGAAAGCCATTGTGCTGTGCATCCTGACATGAATCATAGAGAACATCAGCTTCATCAGGAGAAGTATCAGAAGGTAAATGAAAAGACTTGAATAAGGTTTCATAATCAAATGCCTAATCTGGTCCAATCGCCATTTGAGGTAAAGACCGATTTGAACTGTCAATATGGAACCATTCTTCAACTTGGCGCGTCTCTTTGTTAAAAACCCTCTTGGTAGTCGAATTGGCCACATACCCCAGAAAAATCCCTTTAATAGCCTTAGCACTGAATTTTTTTTGGGGCATCTCGAACTTTCAACAGGGTGCAAGGATTACCAAAAGGTAGTAAATAATCCAGATTCGGCTTTCGATTATTCAGCAACTCGTAGCAAGTCTTGTTGTGTCGCTTGACGGTCAATACCCTGTTCAAAACGTGACATGCAGTATTCACAGCTTCAACCCAAAAAGTAACTGGAAGCTTAGAATATGCCAATATTGTGCGTGCCGTTTCAACCAACGTCCTGTTCTTTCGTTCAGCAACACCATTTTGTTGAGGAACATATGGCGCACTGAATTCATGATGAATTCCCTTTTGTAAACAGAATAATCCCATCTTGCTATTCTTAAACTCGCTGCCATTTTCACTCCTAATTCGTTTGACCTTCAGATTGAACAAATTCTCCAAACCTAAGATTAAGTATTGTACCAACTCAGTGGTTTCCGCTTTAGAAGAAAGAAAATTAACCCATGAAAATCTAGAGAAATCATCCGTTACTACCAAACAGTACGATTTTCCACCAATGCTCCTGATACTAATCGGACCGAACAAATCGGTAACATCCCGAGTTTTAGAGCACGAGAGAATTCACGAGGAATTAAAACTTAAATAAAAAGAAAGGAAGCGGGCTTGGGCCGAAAGGGGAAGGGTTTGAGCCCTTATAGGCCTCAAGATCAACCCAAAAGCCCCATTTCCATCCTCATTTCCGGATTTTAGAGAGAGAGGAGAGAGAGAGTCTAGAGAGAGAAAGTCCTGGTTTTCGGATTAAAGCTTGAAGGATCATTAGCAAGAGCCTCTTGAGTGTTTAGCAACGAAAAGGAAGTGATTACAGGTAATCGAATCTCCTAGATCTGAGTTTTAGTTCGTTTTTGGGTTTTTCGGGTTTTGGGTGAAAAGGTTATGTTTAATCGGATGAAACTGATAGATAAGCATAGATTGGAGTTCCTTAATGGAAAACGAACGTTTTGAATGCAAACAGGTTCGGGATCTTGAAGTGATCAGACCCGAATGCGAAAGTTAGGGTTTTTCGCCAAGAACAGGTCGTGCGCACTTGCTAAGTGCGCACAGAGCAGGTCCTGCGCACTTGCTAAGTGCGCAGGAAGAGGAACCTGCGCACTTGCTAAGTGCGCAGGAAGAGGGACCTGCGCACTTGCTAAGTGCACAGGAAGGGAAGTCTGCGCACTTGCTAAGTGCGCAGGAAGCAGAGTCTGCGCACTTGCTAAGTGCGCAGGCATCAGGACTGATTAAGTAAAGTCAGTATGTTAGAGTGGTTAAACCTTTTAGCGTCGAGTTAAGTTTGATAAGTGTCAAATTGTTATGATTGTTCAGATTGTGTGAGATCCAGTAGACCGTTGCAGCTTAGATACCAGGTGAGTTCTAATCCCCTTTTTACCTTCTTTAGGGGTGGTATGCATACTTAGTGTAAAGTGTTTATTATATTTTATATATATTATAAACTGAAGAGAAAAACTTTGTTTTAGTGAAAGGTTTAAAAGAGGCAAAAGTATGTTTCAGTAAAGTAAGATATATCATTTGGCAAGCGTTTACTATATTTTAATATACATAAACAAAGGCATGATATATGTGCTAGTATGTTTTCAGTAAAGTAAGATATATCATTTGGCAAGCGTTTACTATATTTTTATATACATAAACAAAGGCATGATATATATGATAAGCTAAGTTTCAGAATGTAAGATGTATTTTATGATAAGCTATGTTTCAGTAAAAGCAAAGATATATCATTTGGCAAGCGTTTACTATATTTTTATATACATAAACAAAGGCATGATATTGTGTTAAGATATATTTCAGTAAAAGAAAAGATATATCATTTGGTAAGCGTTTACTATATTTTTATATACATAAACAAAGGCATGATATATGTTAAGTTATGAACAAGATTTACAGAAAGATTTATGAACAGTAAAGTGAACAGTTTTCCTTCGGGAATATGTACCAGCTATAAAGGTCCTTGGGACAGATGTTACTTGTACAAGATGTCAGACATGGGTTCTACCCATTAGTAAGAACCTTTGGGTTCGTTAACGGTTGTACAACTGGGATGAGTGACGGCGGTTGCTCGGGAGGTCCACGCAACCTCCCCTTAGCGGTAATGTCGGTTCATGGACGTTAGCCATGGGGGCATTGACCAGGTACTCGTCGGTTCATGGACGTTAGCCATGGGGGCGGTACAGTAGTGACAAGGAATTGACGGTTAAGCGGTAATGTCGGTTCATGGACGTTAGCCATGGGGGCATTGACCAGGTACTCGTCGGTTCATGGTCGTTGACCATGGGGGCGGTACAGTAGTGACAAGGAATTGACGGATAATCGGTATTGTCGGTTCATGATCGTTGATCATGGGGGCATTGACCAGGTACTTGTCGGTTCATGGATGTAAGCCATGAGGGCAGTACAGTAAAGAGGAATTGACGGTTTATTATACGTTTTAAACTGTTTGAAAAGTAAAGTGTGTTAAGTTAGCCTTAATGGCAGTATATATGTTTGAAAAGTAAAGTATGTAAAGTTTAGCCATATGGGCAGTATATATATATGTTTTAGTAAATCTTTTGTATAATTGATTTAAAGTAAACGTTAGAACTCACTCAGCGTTGCTGATTTTTAGTATGCATATCAGTTAAGTGCAGGTTAGTTGATGGATGTGGATGCTTGGTTTAGAGAGAAGAGTTACCCGAAGATCAGTGTCTGGCATCCCGTTTATGTTTTATGTTATGTTTCTTTTGATTTTGTTGATTAAGACAAGTTTCAGTTGTAATTGGCTAGTTATGTTTAGACATGTATGTTTTCGCTGCGTATGTTGAGATTTTAAAACGTTTCCGCTGTGTTAATGAATGTCTTATGTTTAAAAGTGCTATGTGTTAATGAGTAAATCCAATGAGTGAGGTCTCTCGGGATTGGGGCCTCACAAGTTGGTATCAGAGCCATAGTTTGAGAGATTTGGACATTCCCAATGTCCAGACTTAAACTGAGAATGGGACCATGTAGCGGATGCCAGTACGGGTAACTCAAGCCAAAGCATCAAAAGCGTATAGTAAGTAAAGTTTACCTTTTAGAGTGTCAAGATAAGAATAGAGGCTTTAGTGGAACCATGAAAGCGAATAAATAGAAAACAAGATGTGATGTAATGGTTAATTGCAGATGGCCAGTGTATATTAACATCTTATCTTACTTATTGTGTTCTACATATTCTCTAGCATGATGAAATTAAATCTTTTGTTCTCTATCTTTCTGTTAGAAATGGCTAGACGTGGAGGAACTAGAGGAAGTGGAGGAGGAAGACGTGGTGGGCGTACAGGCCACCGCAGTGGGGCCAGAATCAACCAAGAGATTGAAGGGAGTGTTCACACTACCCATACTGATACGGTAGTCAGCCAACACAATGCTGAACATGTGGAAGGAGATGATCAGACGTTTGAGTTTGAACTAGTAGTACAAGCAGCTATTAGCCGCGAGTTTACCCGATTGCTGAAAGAAACCTTACCGGCTATACTAGACGAAGCGTTGAGGAAGGCTAAGGAGAACTCCAATGTAATCCCAGCCCCTGAAGGGCCAGTGGTGCTTCCAGCTGCGGGAGGACCAATCCTGGTGGAGAATGTTGCACCGCCTACTCGCGGATGCGATTACAAGGCATTTCGTGGTTGTGATCCCCCTGAGATAACTGGGGAGAAAGAAGCAGCATATACTTTAGATTGGATCAATGGCATGGAATCCACCATCAGCCTCAGTGACTGTCGACCGGATCAAGCGGTCAGGTTCGCGGCTAAGTCACTAAAGGGAGAGGCAGCACACTGGTGGGAGACTGTGAAACAAGCGAAGGGTGACCAAGCGGTCGAGCTAATGAGGTGGAATGATCTGAAGGCGTTAGTAATTTCGAAGTTCTGCCCTAAGAATGAAGTACATAAGGTGGAGAGAGAGTTCCTGACTTTGCAAGCCGGACTCATGACTCACAGACAATATACTTCCAAGTACAACGAACTGGCACGCCTGGTGCCTCATCTTGTAACCACAGAAGAGAGGAGGATTCATTATTGTATTCAAGGGTTGCCTCCAAAGATACGTACATTTGTAAATGCCAACACACCGAGTACCTTTGAGTCGGTGGTCGTTCTGAGCGGAGTTGTCTACGATGACATTGCCTCTGAAGTCATTTCTGAAGCGCCTATGAAACAAGCGGCTAAGCGGACCAGGGAGGACCTTCAGGGTCCTAATGATAAGAGGTCAAGGTTAGAAGCGGAGGGTTTGTGTGGAAAATGTGGAAAAAGGCACGGAGGAGAGTGCAGAGCTGGGCAGGTAGGATGTTTCAAGTGTGGCAGGTTTGGACACCAATCGCGGGACTGCCCGGAAAGGCCAAGATGCCACAATTGTTGGGAACAGGGACACAGGAGCCGAGATTGCAGGAAACCCAAGAAAGTGGAAGCGGGAGGATCCGGAAAGGGTAAGGATGCAGAGAAGGAACCTTACATCAACAAGGCCACAGCAAGGGTTTACCAGATGACTCAGTAAGGTGAGTTGAAAGCTCTTATTTGTTATATGGCAAGTTTATGTTATTATTTCTTTACAAAATTAGTTAGCCCCATTAGTCTAGATGCCTTAGAATTTGAGATAGCCCAAGGTCAAGCTCCCAGTGGTAGTTGATCACAATGGCCTTCATGACCAAGCTGCCTTGCATAGCTACGGTTCATGCCACCCGTTCTGTGATTTGCTATCAGTGTAGCTTATGGCAGGTTTCGAGGACGAAACCTATTGTAAGGAGGGTAGACTTGTAACATCCCGAGTTTTAGAGCACGAGAGAATTCACGAGGAATTAAAACTTAAATAAAAAGAAAGGAAGCGGGCTTGGGCCGAAAGGGGAAGGGTTTGGGCCCTTATAGGCCTCAAGATCAACCCAAAAGCCCCATTTCCATCCTCATTTCTGGATTTTAGAGAGAGAGGAGAGAGAGAGTCTAGAGAGAGAAAGTCCCAGTTTTCGGATTAAAGCTTCAAGGATCATTAGCAAGAGCCTCTTGAGTGTTTAGCAACGAAAAGGAAGTGATTACATGTAACCGAATCTCCTAGATCTGAGTTTTAGTTCGTTTTTGGGTTTTTCGGGTTTTGGGTGAAAAGGTTATGTTTAATCGGATGAAACTGATAGATAAGCATAGATTGGAGTTCCTTAATGGAAAACGAACGTTTTGAATGCAAACAGGTTCGGGATCTTGAAGTGATCAGACCCGAATGCGAAAGTTAGGGTTTTTCGCCAAGAACAGGTCGTGCGCACTTGCTAAGTGCGCACAGAGCAGGTCCTGCGCACTTGCTAAGTGCGCAGGAAGAGGAACCTGCGCACTTGCTAAGTGCGCAGGAAGAGGGACCTGCGCACTTGCTAAGTGCGCAGGAAGAGAAGTCTGCGCACTTGCTAAGTGCGCAGGAAGCAGAGTCTGCGCACTTGCTAAGTGCGCAGGCATCAGGACTGATTAAGTAAAGTCAGTATGTTAGAGTGGTTAAACCTTTTAGCGTCGAGTTAAGTTTGATAAGTGTCAAATTGTTATGATTGTTCAGATTGTGTGAGATCCAGTAGACCGTTGCAGCTTAGATACCAGGTGAGTTCTAATCCCCTTTTTGCCTTCTTTAGGGGTGGTATGCATACTTAGTGTAAAGTGTTTATTATATTTTATATATATTATAAACTGAAGAGAAAAACTATGTTTTAGTGAAAGGTTTAAAAGAGGCAAAAGTATGTTTCAGTAAAGTAAGATATATCATTTGGCAAGCGTTTACTATATTTTAATATACATAAACAAAGGCATGATATATGTGCTAGTATGTTTTCAGTAAGATATATCATTTGGAAAGCGTTTACTATATTTTTATATACATAAACAAAGGCATGATATATATGATAAGCTAAGTTTCAGAAAGTAAGATGTATTTTATGATAAGCTATGTTTCAGTAAAAGCAAAGATATATCATTTGGCAAGCGTTTACTATATTTTTATATACATAAACAAAGGCATGATATATGTGTTAAGATATATTTCAGTAAAAGCAAAGATATATCATTTGGCAAGCGTTTACTATATTTTTATATACATAAACAAAGGCATGATATATGTTAAGTTATGAACAAGATTTACAGAAAGATTTATGAACAGTAAAGTGAACAGTTTTCCTTCGGGAATATGTACCAGCTATAAAGGTCCTTGGGACAGATGTTACTTGTACAAGATGTCAGACATGGGTTCTACCCATTAGTAAGAACCTTTGGGTTCGTTAACGGTTGTACAACTGGGATGAGTGACGGCGGTTGCTCGGGAGGTCCACGCAACCTCCCCTTAGCGGTAATGTCGGTTCATGGACGTTAGCCATGGGGGCATTGACCAGGTACTCGTCGGTTCATGGACGTTAGCCATGGGGGCGGTACAGTAGTGACAAGGAATTGACGGTTAAGCGGTAATGTCGGTTCATGGACGTTAGCCATGGGGGCATTGACCAGGTACTCGTCGGTTCATGGTCGTTGACCATGGGGGCGGTACAGTAGTGACAAGGAATTGACGGATAATCGGTATTGTCGGTTCATGATCGTTGATCATGGGGGCATTGACCAGGTACTTGTCGGTTCATGGATGTAAGCTATGAGGGCAGTACAGTAAAGAGGAATTGACGGTTTATTATACGTTTTAAACTGTTTGAAAAGTAAAGTGTGTTAAGTTAGCCTTAATGGCAGTATATATGTTTGAAAAGTAAAGTATGTAAAGTTTAGCCATATGGGCAGTATATATATATGTTTTAGTAAATCTTTTGTATAATTGATTTAAAGTAAACGTTAGAACTCACTCAGCGTTGCTGATTTTTAGTATGCATATCAGTTAAGTGCAGGTTAGTTGATGGATGTGGATGCTTGGTTTAGAGAGAAGAGTTACCCGAAGATCAGTGTCTGGCATCCCGTTTATGTTTTATGTTATGTTTCTTTTGATTTTGTTGATTAAGACAAGTTTCAGTTGTAATTGGCTAGTTATGTTTAGACATGTATGTTTTCGCTGCGTATGTTGAGATTTTAAAACGTTTCCGCTGTGTTAATGAATGTCTTATGTTTAAAAGTGCTATGTGTTAATGAGTAAATCCAATGAGTGAGGTCTCCCGGGATTGGGGCCTCACAAAATCCATATGCAGCAGCTCCAAAGGAGTTACGATAGAATTCTTCGATTTAGATTTGTGTGATTTCTTCCTTTGTTTCCCCTTCTTGCAAGGAATACAATCATCAGGAACTGAGAATTTCATCTTCGGAATACCAAGAACCAGATCATTCTTAACAATATAGTTCATCTTCTGATTGTTGATGTGAGGTAGCTTCCTGTGCCACAAAATAGAATCTGATTCTGACGCCTTGGAGAGTAAACATGTAGGAATTGAATCCTTTGTAGTAGCGACACTCATGTCAAGGACATACGTGTCATTTCTCCTCGGGGCCTTCATGAGAATCCATTCGTCAGGAATAACAAAACCAGGTTTCAAGATATAACACTCAGCATCATTGAAATGGAATGAAAACTTCTTGTCACAAACTTGTGATACACTCAAAAGATTATGTTCCTGCTGCTCCACGTAATTCACCTTCTCAAATTTGACTTTATCATTTTTTAAAGTTCCCTGTCCAGTTATGTACCCGCATTTATTCCCTGTAAAAGCGACATAACCTCCATCAATGTTTTTAACATCTTCAAGCAACCTAATATTCCCTGTCATATGTCGAGAGCAACCACTATCCACATACCATGTATTGTTGATAGTCCTCCTTGGTTGTCCCTACATAAACAACGAAAATCAGTTAGAACTAGGAACCCAAGCCATTGTGGTCTTGGGTCATCCAGATTGATCAAAATAAACAACTTCTAGTAATTCACAATCAATGTTATCATTAACTTTTGGAATAGAAGTTTTACCAATAGACTTTTTCAAAGGAGACAATTTTTTATTATTTTGAAAAACATTATTTGATATATTATTCTCAGATTCAGATGTTTCCAAAATTTTCTTCAATTTTCTGTTTCGCCTTCTCCTTTGTGGTCTAGACAATTTTACGTCAGATTGAGAATCTTTTGAAATTCTAACATGAGGAATCTCAAGTTTCTTTTGACACACAAATGATTTAGAGTTCAATTTATCCCGCTGTTTAAATCCAGAGGATTTAACAAAAGATCGACATGACATATTTTGCTCCAAACTAAATGATGACTTTCCCTCATCTGTTCTTTTCAGAATCTTCACCACTTTTGGTTGTAAAGGAACAGTCTTCAATTTGCCCTTATTCTTATAAGGACAATTGACCAGAATGTGACCAGCTTCGTTGGAATGAAAACAAACTCTTCTTTCTTTATAAGTTCTAAAGTAAGAAGAATTCTTTGAGTTTGAGGAGCCATTAGAGGAATAAGCTTCAGAAGATTGTCCATAACATTTTACTGTCTTCTTTGGAACATAGACCTGTGTAGGCACGTTTGATGATTGCACTTTTTGATGACCAGCAGTGACAAACCCACTTGACTATAAAATTTGGGAAAGCTTAGGGGTAACAACTTTCACCTCATCAGGTTCAGTCAGAATACATCTGTCACGGGTAACAGTTTTTACAACTGTTGGTTCATCAATTTTCACCTCTTTTGGAATACCTTCAACTTTCGTCTCATCAAACACCTCATCCTCAGAATCAGATTCATAAACCATATCCTCACCAGTTACCGGGTTCACTTTCAATACTGTTTTTGATCTATTTCCTCTTCATGTATGATTTCAGGTTCAACCACATAATTTCCATTAAATGGTGGAGGAAAAAATCCAATCCCAGCAACCCGTTTAGTAGGATGAGCATTTGAATTAAAATAATCCAAAACAACAGAAGAATTTGTAAAATTTTCTAACTTTCTATGAAGTTTGATCACCTCAGACTCTTTGTCAGAAATTTCCTTATTCTTTTGAGCAATAACTTCAGTTCGTTTTTCTATTTTAGCATAAGCCATATCCAGATGATAAGCTTGTTCTTTATATTTCAACCCCAGAGAATTTAAGTCTCTTTTCAAAGACTCAATTCTATCGATGCACAATTTATCGTTATCTTTCAGTTTCTGATTAACAGAATGCATCTATATTATATCAGAAATCAAGTTTGTGTTATTATCCATGACCTTTTGCAATTTATCTTTAACAGTAATGCAGTTAGAACAGTAAATATGACAAACATAGTCTTTTACCTTTGACGGATCAGACATGTCTGCCATGAAAACTTTGGCAATGGGAATATTTTCTAAATCAGCACCGTCTGAAGCATTTTGTGTTAGAACAATATCATCTTCAGCAACACCTGATACAACATCAGAATCAATATTCTTCTCTTGTTCTATCTCTTCATCAACAATCTGCACACTTTCACCATCACTCGAACCATCACTTGAACTCTCACTCGAACCATCACTTAAACCATCATCATCAGCCACCTCTTCTGATTTTTCAGAATGAATTTCTGCTACAAAGGCTTGACTTACAGCACCCACTAAATCTTCTAGATGAATACCCCAGTCATAGTTCTCATCATTATGTGCAACCAATGTCGATGATGCAGATGCATGATTTGAATTTCCAGATGAACCATGTGATTGATTACGAATATTCTGAAAATTATTCTGCTTCTTCTGAGAATCAAACTCAACCTTTTGCTTCACACACTCTTTAGCAAAGTGACCATATTCTTGATAGTTATAAAAACACACTTTGTTTTTATCAAATCCCATGCGTGATCGACTATTTGATCCAATATATTTTCTGCCAGTTTTCTTCAAGAAATCCTTTGCTTGACGCATCAACATGGCCATATTCCATTGGATGTTCATTTCTTCCAGATCAACAGGGTCAATCTGTCTAAAATCTTCTTCAATAACCTCAAGATCATGAATTTTCCCTCCAATAAAGTTCTCATACAAAGCCATGAATGAGGAAAACATAGCTAAATAATCATCAGCAACCTTTTGATTTGTATGAGATCCAGAAGATGTAGAAGCTAATGTCACAGAAAAATCAGAATGACTAGAATGACCAGAATGAATAGGAACTCCAGAACACTGATCATTAAAAGAATCTTGAGCATCGCCAGAAAAGAATGCAACTCCTGTACCAGTTTTACCAGAAGTCTTGGCAAAATACATTGCAGGATCCTGGATATGCTCCATGTTAGTCTCCTTCTTCTTCATATTCAGGTCATGCGATTGAATCTTCCCAAGAACTTCTTCAAGAGACATGGTTTTGTACTTGATATTTTCTTTGATCAAAACCGTATACACATCAAATTTTGATGGTAAGGCCTCCAAGAACTTATCATTAATTTCTTCAGCTTCATACACCACAGAAGCACTCGACAGTTCACTAAGCAGATGATAGAATCTGGTAGCAAGATCATCCAAGGATTCATTTTGAAAATGTTTAAAAACCAAGAATTGCTTCTTCAATAGCTCTTTTCTACTCTTCTTTACATCCAAACTGCCTTCACATCTTTTCTGTAATGCTTCCCACAGTTGTTGAGAAGATTTGAATTGTTTGAAACTGTGATATATTTCCTTCGGAAGAGACATCGAAATACTTGCCATCGCTTTCTTTTCCCTATCAAACAACACCTTTTCTTCATTTGTTAACGCTGACACCGACTTTGGAACATTATCCTATCCCATCCATGAATAAGTCGGATGCGTATAACCTTCTAAAATAGGAATCCAGAGACTGGTGTCGGTAAAAGATACAAACTGATCAAACCTATCTTTCCAATTAGAATAATCAGCAAGATTCAACAGCTTCGATGGTTTTTGAGATGTACCAATTTCATTATCATAATTGAACATATTCATTACTCGAACCATATTTGCCATTTTCCTGAAAAATTTCCTGAAAAAATTTCCAAGAGTTGAACACTCACTACCCTTAGGCGAAGATAATAAGTTCGCCTCTGTGATACCCAAGCGAACTTAATAAGTTCGCTTAAACTAGAAATCAGAATATCTGATTATGTTCGCCTAAAACTAAGTTCGCTTAAACTAGAAATCAGAAAATCTGATTAAGTTCGCCTAAAAATAAGTTCACTTATTTTGTGAGAAGCGAACTTGACAAGTTCGTCTGCTAAGTTCGCCTGCACAAAATCAGCAAGTTCGCTTGCTTCAACAGATTCAAACTCAAGAACAGTTCAAACAGAAACCGCGAACCAAGAATCACCAAAAAATCTTCATAATTCACTGATTTGAAGGAATTAGTCAAAATCAAACTATAGGATTGTGTAATTTCTCAATTAGAACCTTTCTATCGGATCAATTTCTTCAAAATCCTCTTCAAAAACACCAAATCAGAATCAAACTAAGCTTGAAAACTCCATGGAAATGAAAATGTCAAAGTTGATGAATTTCTTGTCAATTTGCATACAAAACCGTCTAGAATCACGAGCAAAAGCTCTGATACCACTTGTAGGTCCTCATGGCACTTCTACAGATCGTTTTCGTAATAAGACATGTCGTTAAATCGGAGTGCGGAATCCAACGAATCAACGATTGCATACACAAAATACAATTGAAACAATCAAGTAGATAAACTTCACGCTTGTATTCCAATTCTCAATAGAGTTTACAGACTAGTTCTGATCGATCCTGTTCTGTTCTAATCCGATTTTACAAACTGACTCTGTAAACATCTATATATAGACTACTGACCTGCATTAGGCGAACTTCAGATAGACTTAAGCGAACTTAACAAGTTCGCCTCTGTTAGACTAGGCGAACTTAACAAGTTCGCCTCTAGCAACATGCATAAAAACACTTAGAACATTAATACATTACAAAAACGGAAAGACATTAGATCTAAACTATTACAAAGCTTTTGTCATAACAAACTATGTTATAACATTTCTTCAATGTCAGCATTGATAAAAAGCTTTGAAATGGTGTAACCATTAGAAACCTGCGGACGACCTTAAAATATTTTTTCATAAACATTTAATAATTGGGGAAAATTATGGAATTGAAAATTTTAATACCATTTAATTAAAATAAGAATAGAAGATACCTTTAAAAGTCTTAAACTTCCCAAACTGAAGAACCACCACCAGATTTCTATCAAGTTCATTATCCTTTAAATAATTATCAAACTGCTGTGCATAATGATCCCAACTAGTAACATGTAGAATCTTACCCCTATGAAATTAATAATAGCATCATTAAAACATAAATTGTAAAACACTAAGGATGTAATACTAAAAGAGTAATAAGTACATACTGAAGATCCTGTAGTTCAATATTTATTCTTTTGGATTCCTTCCCATCTAGCATTTCTCTTTTTTTCAATGGAAAAAATGTAACCACAACACCAATAACATCTACAAAATATTTATGATATTTAGAATTAAACATTAAACATAAATTAATAAATTTTAAATCATACGCAGACTAAGTTATTTGTGATATAATTATACATACCCACTCTAGAGTTTTCAAATATTTTTTTGTCTTCGAATGATGTATACATGGTGAAATCAAAGCCGTATTCAGAACCGACTTGGTCGTCACAACCGTTGACGATAGTTTTGTCATTAAAACACAACTTATGTGGACTGTACACAATCTTGTATTTTCCACGATGGTCAGCTAACGTAGGCTTATTGATAAAGGTGATAAAGTTTCTAGGTGCCTCAATCATTTTCATGCTTCCACTAGTTCATGGTCTTGATATTTATAAGTCATACAAGTTCTAATTATGCATAGAATTCAATCGGATAAACACTCAATATACCAAACGAAAGAGCATGCAAAAATAATGATAATAATGCTCGTGAAAAGGCTCAGATTATTCTCGCATGGAAACGGATGGGATAAGGTTTAGTGATTTGTTATACATAATTTTTGTTTGTTTCTACGTACCATGTCTTCATTTTATTTAATTAGGTGCAAACTCAAAGAGGTTTAGATTTAAAGGGTTTAAAAAACTTTTGAAATTTTTTTGAGTTTTTATAAAAGGTAGATTTTTGTAATGATTTAGTCAAATAGGAAGAATATCACAAGTTAAATTTTACTACTCTGAGGTTACAAGCAGTCATGAATCTCTAATTCCCCACCCCACACTTAAAACTGTGCATTGCCCTCAATGTACAAATGCATGTAATGAAATGCTATGCAGGAATTTAAATGCATTGAGTTTTTAAGGGAAAAAAACTGGTACTCCCCCGGTCAATTCGGTGTATAACCTAAGGCCAAAACTTGTTGTTGCTGTCAGGTTGTGCCTATCGGCGGCTAGTCAACATGTTGCTTAAAAGACTTCATCGAATTTCTCATAAATTTGATGTGGTTTCCGGCTCCAAGCTCGTAGAGGTGGAGTGTAACTCCTCAAAGTAGAGAGATGATCTGGTGATGTTATTCTACCTGAAACATAAAAGCAGACAGGGAAAATAAAAGGTAGTAGTTAAGCTACTAAGGTCCTAGTATCGAGAAGGCATACCTAGGGGCTGAAGAAATTAGAAACTTAAATTTGGAAAAACCAAAATTGAGGTCCATGTTTCTGCGGTATGCACCAACGTCTCAATTTATTCAAGATCATCGGGTTGCCTCCCGGAAGTGCTATGTTTATTTAAGGGTCTTTAGCCCGACTCGTACGTGCTGTTGTTGGAATAATCTGTCAAATTTGTGGCTTGTAATATGGAGAGGATCATCCAACCTATTTGATAACCATGCATACAATTATAATAAGCTGATCTAGGAATTAGTGGATTCCATCCTAGACTAGCTAGATAACAGAAAACAAGGTAAAAAGTGTTTAAAACTTATAACGGTCATAACTTGAGCTACGTTTGGAGTTAGAAGGCCCTTTACCAGGGGAAGAAAAGGTTTCGCAGAGCCGGTCATGTGGCAAATTGCCGTAGGTGGTTTTTCCTAGTGGTTGGAGCAAAAATCGCCCATTAAGTGGCCCAATTTCATAAATCATTGATTTTCCCCAATTTTTAAAATTTTATGACATCAACTTTTTAGTGTAAAAATAGGTGAATAATTGATTTATATATTTTCAAAGATTATTTATAGTTTTAATTTTAGTTTGGATGGATCGATTTGAATTTTTTAAATTTTTTGGTAAACATGCCAAATTTTGAATGCTCTATAGAAAAACACCTAAAGAAAAGGGTGTAATTAAATCACGCCACCACCATTTGAAATTTCCTAGACCAAACTTTTAGAAACCCATGTAGTGAAGGAGATGGTCGCCTCGATATGATAATATTGTCACGTAATCTTTGTTGGATGAACACTGTTTCTTCCAAGAGAAGTGGTCCTTAGAGTGATGTGCCCTATCATGTGGCTTATGTTATTCATGGAATGCTTCACTGATATGCTTAGTCACAGGCCAACTATCACTGTTGCAAGGAAGAGTTGCCACCATTGTTATTTGTTTGTTGGTGATTATATCCTCCCGTGCTTCCATATTTAGGATTCCCACCGGTTCCGCTTTAGATTTTCGCTCTTCTGGATCCTTTGATTGTTTAGATTCAAGCTTTTCAGAGAAGTCAGTAAGTGATTGTAAAGTTGCAGTAGCCCTCTATTTTGAATCATCCGGACTCACCTCCGACTAATCCATGCTTGTGAATTTGGAAGGTTGTTGCTCCTTAGAGTCACTTGACCCGCTAAAGATGTTGAAACTATAACTTCTGATTCTTGGAGTTTGAAGGAATCATCTTTTTGTTTAGTTGGATAGCTCTTTAAGATTTGAACCTTGATTTCTTCCAAATGACGAAACACTTGTTATTCAGTTGGAGAGCTCTTTATAAACTGAACCTTAATTTCTTCCAACTGACGAAACAGATTTCCTGGGGTCCATGAGTCAAAATCTAGAGCTGAGTGTTGAATTTCTTGGGGTGGTGAGGTTTCCTTATATGGTTGCCCGTTGGATTGGTAGAAATGTGTGGAATACCCTTGATAGTGATAACAATCTTGGGTGTAATGTGGTTCCCCACAGATCTCACACCAAACCTTCAAATAGTGGTACCCATTGTTGTCTTGGTATCCTCCATAACAACTCTCGTAGTTGTCACCCATGAAAGTTGCTGTAAACAATTATCAAAACAAAGCATAAAAGAAAATTGTAATGTTAAAAAGGCTAATCCGTTAACTCGATTTTTTCTTGAAATCAACGTGTCCCCGGCAACGGCACCAAAAACTTGATGTGAATGTTTTTAAATAAAAATATAAGGAAATATATTTTGTAGGATTATTTCACAAGATCAAGTTTTAAATTTATAAAATGATAATTACGTTAACTTAAAACACACACAATAGGCAAGTGTACCTTTCGCAGCATAATATAGTTTAGAACCAAGTATCCAGCCAATGGACATGGTCGAATTCCATTAGTCAACTTTTGTTATCGTTCAGCCGGATTAATTAGTGAGTGGGTTTTGTGTGCTTGTGAAGTAGAAAAGAAATGACGGTAAAGTAAATAACATAAACGTAAAATCGTGCGTGAAGTGCGTAATAGAAATGTAACTAGGAGAATAGTAGTAAATAAGGCGAATATGATCAGATTACGTATAGTATTGCTTCGGGATTCGAATCAGCTTGGAACGTGATAATGTTAAGTTGACTAATTCAGTGGTATGACTACTACAAACTTGTAACCCCGGTCACCGCTAGAGCCTCGTCCTCTCTACATTTGATTCACAAATTACGTTCTTTAAATTAAAATAGTAGTGCCTCTCGTTACGGACCACATTTACCCTCAACCCATCGAATAGTCATCTCCGGGTTGGTTTAAGACATAAGATTTAAAATGCTTTATATTAAAGTTAAATAGATGATTATCTTTTCCTCACCGGGAGGCGGTGTAACAATGGGACCAAGTATAAAGACGTACCATTGCCAACATCCGTTTATCAATTCTTGGTCGCATAATAATCTCGTATAAAGACGTACGATCTTAGAAGTATAGACCAAGCCTTGGCTTATCAATCTCTGCTCGTATAAAGACGTACGAGTTTCAAAGAAAGTTTGATAAAAAAGGATTTACGATCTTACTCTTTAGAATTGAGACACTCAAAAATATAAAGACGGATTTATAAAATAATAAAAGCCCACCGAAAGATGGTTTTAAGAACCAATTAGTTAAAGACATAAACATACCACATCATTAATACGTTAAACATTAACATGCACCTTTACATCAACTTCACCCTAGCAATACAAAGGAGTTTTAACCACGAATGACCATAACGACTAGCGTAATGATGAGTTTCGTAGGCTCCCCTATTATGGAACAAGGAGGAAGAGCCCCTACTCTCTACTATCTACTCTAACTACACTAATGCTCTCTTCTTAAGTGTTCTTTTGCTCTGGATTGATGTGTGGAATGAAGAACTCAAGCCTCCTATTTATAGGCCTCAAAATGTGCAATGCACGGTCGTGCAATGGGTTACACGGTCGTGCAAAGGCGTCGGGAATCAAACAGGGTACAGAGGACACTGTCCTGGTCCGTGGAGAAGAAGACAGGGCAATGCTCGACCGTGCAACCCTCTATTTTCTTCCAGCTTTTTCTTTTTGCTCCTTGTTGACTCTTGTTGTCCAATTTTGACTTCTTGGGGGTCAATGGTAGGGAATGAATCTTCTAGAAGCTTGAATACTTCATGTTTTTGATAGTGTTTAGCTTGATTTATATTTTCAACACTGAATAACCTGCAATTACAAAATATAAGTGTTTTAAGCATAAATTGCAACATTATTATTCAATTAGTAGGATAATGTGGGATTATTATGTATGTTAAATATGTATAAATGATGGCATATCAACCACCCCCGCATCACTTGCAGCCCTATCTATGTGTCACAGCCCGACCGATGGCGGAATCATCGAGGAGGACAATTGGTGATTGTTCAAAAGCACATGATAGCTAAAATATTGCATAATTCATTAATTTAAATAAAAGTAATAAATATTCAAGTACAATACAATTCAAATAACCTAGTCTATTTTAAAACATTGATTTAATTAACTAGGTCCATAAGTTCTTAAGTGGGAGAATCTTCAGCAAGCAATCACATATCCAAACCTGAAACATTAGTTAAATCAAGTGTCAACTATAAAGTTGGTGAGTACATAGGTTTTGTGGATCCGATAAATAGTAGATAAAAACGTTTTGAAAACTCATTGTTTAACTAGTTAGACATAGCATATATGGTTGAATCCTTCATGTTTATCTAAGTACAAATCAAACCTTGATTGACGCGATTGAACATAGCACAACAGCTAGGCCCGGTATGATTGAATATAGTTATCCACTATATCCGATATGTTTGAATATAACAAGCGGCTATACCCGAGTATGCAGTAATAAACACCCTACCCGGGTGGGCTGGTCAGGCACAATAGATCTATTAATATTACTGTTGGTTCTCTTTGTTTTTACAGTTAATGAATGTACACCCAAGATAATTCACGAAGAACAAGCATATAATCCACATGTATAACACGTATAAACAATTTGTTTGAGTAGCATGAAGTGTATAGGTAATAATGTTTCACCCCAAAGCATGTAAAAATGTAAAATAGGGGCTATGTAACTCACCTTGCTAGCGGATGTTTTAATCCACGTGCGTAGGTGATAATGATATTGATATCTAAGCATGATGAAACCCTATGTAGATAAATATGTATTATTGTATGTTTGTATATGTGTATCCGTGTTTAAACGTGTATGGGTTTATAAATAAAAATATTCCTGAAAATTATTTGTATAAAATTTTGTAGTAGAATGATAACGATTTTTTGTAAAACTTAGCATCTCAAAATATATTTTAAATCTTGTTAAAATATTATATTTTTAAATAAGTAGTTATTGTGTTTATTTTATTTATAACAATTTCTATTTGTTTATTTTTCGTGAGTAAAATGATTTAAACAAGTTTTTTTTATAAAAGTTGACGGGTTAAATATGTGTAAGGTGTCGTTTAATGGTTTCCAAAGTAAACGAACGAGTCAACCGGTTCGTAATAGTTTGTAGTGTGTAGAGAAAATAATAAAATAAGATAAAATAAATAAGATAAAAGATAACATAAAAAAAATGGTTGGGCCGGAAGCCAACAAGGATCGAACCCGAGACCTTGAACATAACACGCACACGCATAACCAGCCGGGCTATCGCCCATCGCTGGTTATGTGTGGGATGTTTAATTTATAAACACACAAGCATTTGGTCGCTGGGTTCTCGGCAACCGGCAAACCAGTGTCCGAGAACATTGGTTTGCTCGGAAATCGAAGGCCTGAGGTCGAGATAACGCTTGGAACAGATAGCCAGATGATAACCAAAGGTAAAGGAACGAATTTGAGGTTCTTACCTGGTCGCGAAGGGTCGAGACGACTGGGCCGACAGTCCGAAAATGCCAAGATCGGGAAATTATGCTTCGGGATGAATTGGGCTTTGAAAATCCGGTCATAGCTTCTCATAGAGGAGACGAACACAATGACAGTTTCAATTTGGAGTGAGAGTGAGTGTTGAAGGGAGAGTGAGCTTGAGAAGGTCCGGTAATGGCCATTTATACCCGAACCTGATCCCGACAATGAAACATGAAATTGAGTATGTCTAGACAATCGTCTGGGCAAGCCGAAGCTATCGAGCCATCTTGCAGGCGTGAAGGTCTACTGACGAGGCAAATCTCGCGGCGTTGACTTTCGGTCATGAGTGCGAGCAGGATTTTCGTATGTTAAAGAGACAAATTGGTCGAGGGCTTTGGTTCGCGTGGGGACAACGAGCTAAGAGAGCCCTTTTTGGGCTGTCGAGGGGCAGGGAACAAGCGTGTCGGAGTTAGCCGGAAAGTTCTTGGACCGCCGGTCAATGGGAGAGATGACCGGAATTACGAATTGGGGTTTGGCAATTTTGGTCCCTGGAGTTTTCTTCTGCGAATTGGGGTTTGGCAATTTTAGAGAAGTTGTGCAAACAGAAGGTAAGAAGAATTCAAAGTGACAATAGCAGCGAGTTCAAAAATAGCAAGATGGGTTTATTTTGTTTACAAAAGGGAATTCATCATGAATTTAGTGCGCAATATGTTCCTCAACAAAATGAAGTTGCTGAGCGAAATAACAGAACTTTAGTTGAAACTGCACGTACGATGCTTGCAGATTCTAAGCTCCCTGTTACTTTTTGGGCTGAGGCTGTGAATAGTGCCTGTCATGTTTTGAATAGTGTTATGACTGTAAAGCGACACAATAAGACATGTTATGAGCTGCTTAATAATCGAAAGCCTAATTTGGAGTATTTACTTCTTTTTGGGAATCCTTGTACTCTGTTGAAGGTTAGAGATGTTCCAACAAAATTCAGTACTAAGTCTATTGAAGGAATATTTCTAGGCTATGTTGTAAATTTTACTACCAAGAGAGTTTTTAACAAAGAAACTCGTCAGGTTGAGGAATGGTTTCATATAGACTGTTCAAATCGTTCTTTACCTCAAATGGCGCTTGGTCAAGACTGGGCTTTTGATTATGACAGCTTATTCAAGTCTTTTCATTTACCTTCTGATATTTCTCCCGAAGAAGCTCCTTTGTTGTATGAGTCTTGTCAGGATGCACAAGAAGGCGGTTTTATACCGACATTGGTTCTTAGTTCATACGTTCCCTCTTCATCTACTCCTGATCCAAATATTACTTCTTGTTCGGGACCACAAGATTCTGATAGTGAAGAAGAAGATGTTGTTTTTCAAGATTCTTCAGCTGATTCGTTATTCGTTGATGATCCTTCTACTTCGACACATGTTCCGGGGGAGATTCCTATGAATCTGGATTCAGAGATACCAGTGAATCAGGATATTCTTTCTCAAAATGAAACAACTCAAGTTGATGTGTTGCCAGTTCCTGAATTGGCTTCAATTAAAGAACTCAACGATCACCCGGTGACAAATATAATTGGGAATTTAAGAGATGGAGTGAAGACGCGTTTGTTAGCAAAGAATACTTGTTTGTATACATGTATTAAGGATACTGGTGTTCTTGATGTTTGCTCACATTCATGTTTTATTTGTCAAGTTGAACCAAAGAATGTGGAAATGGCTTTGCGCGATAACGATGGACAGAAGCAATGCAAGAGGAGCTTGCTCAATTTGATAACCTAAAGGTGTGGAATCTTGTAGATCATCCAAAGGGTGTGTATCCGATTGGCACCAAATGGGTTTTTAAATGTAAAAAAGATGATCGTGGTGTCGTGGTGAGGAATAAGGCAAGATTATGTGTTCAAGGGTTTAATCAACAAGAAGGAATTGATTACACTGAGGTGTACGCACCTGTGGCAAGGCTTGAGGTTATTCGTTTGTTTGTTTCTTTTGCTTCTTATAAAGGGTTTAAAGTGTTTCAATTGGATGTGAAGAGTGCTTTCTTGTATGGTAAGGTCAAAGAAGAGGTATATGTGTGTCAGTCGTCGGGGTTTGAAGATCCCGTTCATCCTTCTAGAGTATTCAAACTTGATAAATCACTTTATGGCTTACATCAAGCACCCCGAGGGTGGTACGAAACTTTGTCTAAACATCTCATGGACAATGGATTCATCCATGAACATATTGATTAGACCTTATTCATAAAGAAAGCATGGGGAGATTATCTACTGGTTCAGATTTATGTAGATGACATTATCTTTTGCTCAACAAACGAAGGGTTATGCAAAGATTTTGAGAGTGTAATGAAATCAAAGTTTGAAATGTCGGCTATAGGAGAGTTATCATTCTTTCTTGGACTTCAAGTAAATCAGAAGGAAGATGGTTTCTTTATTCATCAGTCTAAGTATGTAAAGACATCTTGAGCCGGTTCAAGATGGAAGACTGTACCCCATATGATACTCCAATTCCAGTATATCACAAGTTGAATCCTGATCCAGATGGAAAAGACATTTATTGCCGTCTCGATCGGGCAATGATTGGCTCTCCTATGTACTTAACTGCGTCAAGGCCATATATAATGTTTGATGTATGTCTCTGCTCCATATTCCAAGCAAAACCAAATGAGTATCATTTGATAGCAGTCAAAAGGATCTTTCGTTATATGAAAGGAAAACAAAGATTGTGATTATGGTTTCCACATGGCTCTAAATTTGAATTTAATGCATATACTGACTCTGATTTTGGTGGTTGTTGTTTGGACCAAAAATCTACAACAGGTGGTTGCCTGTTTTTGGGTAATTGTCTCCTTTCCTGGCAGTGCAAAAAGCAAACTACAGTCTCCATTTCAACATGTGAAGCAGAATACATTGTTGTTGCAAGTTGTTGTTCCCAAATTTTGTGGATTCAACAGCAACTAAGAGACTATGGTTTGAATTTCACATAAACCTCCATGTTCACTGATAATACTGCTACAATGTCCATAACTAATAATATTGTTAAGCATAGTAAATCAAAGCACATTGAAATTAGATATCATTTTACTCGTGATTGTGCATAAAAAAAGTTGACTGAGTTGGTGAAGGTACATACTGATGATAATTTTGCTGATCTCTTTACCAAGGCACTTGATCGTACCAGGTTTGAATTTCCGATCAAGATGATCGGTATGATCAATCCCGAATAAAAGTTTTCAAAACAATTTTCATGGAAGATTTTTATTTTTAATTTTCTTTTATTGATTTATTACTTTTCTGCATTTTACTTTCAGTCAAAAATCTGTTATTTATAAAAAAGTCAAAACAAAATGAAAAATATAAAAGCTGACATCATTTAATGTTAGAGAAGAAATGATAGTATATCATTGAATAGTTTATCACACATGACCTTAGTAGACCTTTGAATATACTTGAGGTTATAGTATTTTGATTTGATCTTGATTTCAAGGTCTGCATTAACTGTTAGGACATAGATTTGTAATGACAAAAGCTTGTAATAGTTAGATTTTATGTCTTTATGTTTTTGGTATGTAATTATTTAAAAGTTGCTAAGTGTTTAACTAGTGAGCCTAGAGGCGAACTTGTTAAGTTCGCCTGGTCTATCAGAGGCGAACTTAATAAGTTCGCTTAGGTATAACTAAGGCGAACTTGTTAAGTTCGCTTGGTCTGTTGGAGGCGAACTTAACAAGTTCGCTTACAGCAGGTGTGTTTCTATATATATGTGTTACAGAGTCATTAGACAAAAACCGAAACAGAGAGATCAGAGAGAACTATTTTTGTCTGATTGAGTCTGTAACCATTGTTGAATCTGAATATATTGAAGAAGTTTATTTACATGTGTTGTGTTGAGTTGTTAATTAGTATACAAGCGTTAATACGAAGGATTCCGCACTTTGTATTATAGAAACGTCATATCACGAGTTCGATCAGTAGCTGAGTTACCTGGACCTACAAGTGGTATCAGAGCTTATGCTCGTGAATTAAGTACGATTCTCGGTGATTAGTGACGGTTTTTGTGTACAATTCGACAAGAAATTCAACATTTTTGAAGTTTCTGCAACAATGGAGTTTTTCAAGTTCTTGAAGATCGTTTCTTTGCTGAATTCGTGATTTTGGAAGGGTTTTTGACGAAATTAGTCCGATAGAATTGTTCTATTTGAAAACATTCACAATCCTACGGTTCAATTTCCTTAAATTCCATCAATTTGCTGAGAAATCATGAATTTTGAAGGTTTCGGTTCGTGTTTGGGTGAAGAATCTGTTGAATCTGTTACAGCAGTTTAAGCGAACTTGCTGAGTTCCTGTGCAGGCGAACTTAGCAAGCGAACTTATTAAGTTCGCTTCTCACATTTCAAGCGAACTTAGCTGTTAAGCGAACTTATTGGATTTCCTCCTTAAGCGAACTTGTCTTGTTCGCCTGATTTTAAGTTCGCTTAGTACTCCCTAAAGCGAACTTATTAAGTTCGCCAGAGGGTAAAATTAGTTCAATACTTAGAAATTTTTTAGAAATTTTTTTTAAAAACATGGCAAATATGGTTCAAGTCACAAACATGTTCAATTATGACAATGAGATAGGTACATCTCAAAAACCTTCGAAGTTGCTGAATCTAGCTGATTATTCAAATTGGAAAGATCGGTTTGACCAATTCGTATCTTTTACCAATACTAGTTTGTGGATTCCAATTTTGGAAGGATATACACACCCTACTTATTCATGGATGGGAAAAGATGATGTTCCAAAACCAGTGTCTGCTTTATCTACTGAAGAAAAGCTGTTATTTGATCGAGAAAAGAAAGCAATGGCTAGCATTTCGATGTCTCTACCAAAGGAAATTTATCACAGTTTTAAACAGTTCAAGTCTTCTCAACAGCTGTGGGAAGCTCTACAGAAAAGGTGTGAAGGGAGTTTAGATGTGAAGAAAAGTAGAAAAGAGTTACTAAAGAAGCAATTCCTAGCTTTTGCTACAAGATTCTATCATCTTCTTAGTGAACTGGCTAGTGCATCTGTGGTATATGAGACTGAGGAAATAAATGATAAATTCTGGGAGGCTTTACCATCAAAGTTTGATGTGTATACGGTTTTGATCAAAGAAAATGATAAATACAAAACCATGTCTCTAGAAGAAGTCCTAGGGAAAATTCAGTCACATGACATGAATATGAAAAAGAAAGAGACTAATATGGAGCATATCTAGGATCCCTTGATGTATTTTGCCAAATCTGTTGGTAAATCTGGTACTGGAGTAGCATTCTTTTCTGGTGATGCTCAAGAGTATTCAAATTACCAGTGTTCTGGAGTTCCAATCTATTCTGGTCATACAAGCCATTCTGGATTTTCTACTACTACTGCTTCAACATCATCTGGATCTCATGTGAATCAGAAAGCTGCTGATGATTATTTGGCTATGTTTTCTTCATTTACAGCATCATATGAGAATTTCATTGGAGGAAAAATACATGATCCTGAGGTAATAGAAGAAGATTTCAGACAGATTGACCCTGTTGATCTGGAAGAAATGAATATACAATGGAATATGGCCATGTTAATGCGCCAAGCTAAAGATTTTTTGAAGAGAACTGGCAGAAAATATATTGGTTCAAATAGTCGATCGCGTATGGGTTTTGATAAGAGCAAAGTTAGATGTTACAACTGCCAAGAGTATGGTCACTTTGCTAAGGAGTGTGTGAAACCAAAGGTAGAATTTGATTCTCAAAAGAAGCAATCTAACTTTCAGCATAATAGGAATCAGCCTCATGGTTCATCTGGTAATCAAAATCATGGTCCTTCTGGTAATACAAATCATGCATCTGCATCATCAGCTCTAGTTGCTTAAAACGATGAAAACTATGATTGGGGCATTCATCTGGAAGATTTGGTGGGTGCTGTGAGTCAGGCTTTTGTTGCAGAAATTCATTCAGAAAAACCAGAAGAGTCTACTGATGATGAAAGTTCTAGTGATGATTCATGTGATGGTGATAGTGTTCCAAGTGTTGATGATGAGGAAGAAAGAGAGCAAAGTAGTGATTCTGATGCTGTGACAGGGGTTGCTGAGGAAGAAATTGTTCTTACAGAAAATGCGTCAGTTGGTAAAGATTCAGAAAACATTCCAATTGCCAAAGTATTCATGGCAGACATGTCTGACCCGACTAAGGTAAAAGACTCTGTTTGTCATATATTTTGTTCTAATTGTATCTCTGTTAAAGATAAACTACAAAAAGTCATGGATGATAACACAAATTTGATTTGTGACATGAAATCAATGCATTCAGTTAATCAGAAACTGAAAGATAATGATAAACTGTGCATTGATAGAATTGAATTTTTGAAAAGAGATTTAAATTCTCTTGGGTTAAAATACAAAGAGCAGGGTTATCATCTAGACATGGCTTATGTTGAAATTGAAATACGTAATGAAGTAGTTGCTCAAAAGAACAAGGAGATTTCTGAAAAAGAATCTGAGGTGATAAAGTTACATAGAAAGTTGGAACAGTTTGAGAATTCATCTGTAGTGTTGGATTATTTTAATGCTAATGCTGATCCCACAAAAAGAGTTGCTGGTATTGGGTTTGTTCCTCTTCCGTTCAATGGGAATTATGTAGTTGAGTCTGAAATAATTCATGAAGAGGAGATTGATCCCAAGACAGTATTAAAAGTGAATCCAGTGACGGGTGAAGACATGGTGTATGATTCTGATACAGAGGATGAAGTATTTGATGATTCAAAGGTTGAAGGCATTCCGAGAGAGGTGAAAATTGAGGAACCAAAGATTGTGAAGAATGTTACTCGGGATAGGTGCATTTTGACTGAACCTGAAGAGGTGAAAGTGGTTCAAACTAAACTTTCTCCAATCTTACAGTCAAGTGGGTTTGTGGTGGCTGGTTTTGAAAAGGTAAATTCTTCAAAGGTGCCAAAACAGACTTATGTTCCTAAGAAGTCGATAAATTGTTCAGGGCATTCCTCTGAAGCTTATTCTTCTGACGGTTCTTCAAATTCAAAGAAAACATCTTATTTCAGAAGTTATCAAGAAAGAAGAGTGTGCTTTCATTGCAATGAGCCTGGTCATATTTTAATTAATTGTCCATACAAGAACAAGGGCAAACTGAAGACTGTTCCTTCACAACCGAAAGTGGTGAAGATTTTGAAAAGGAAAGATGAGGGAAAATCGTCTTCTAGTTTGGGAAAAGATATGACTGGACGATCTTTTGTTAATTCTCCTGGAATTAAACAACAGAATACATTGCATGCTAAATCTTTTGTATGCAGAGAAAATCTTGAGATTCCAAAAATTGGGATTTCAAAAGATACTTTTCAGGAGGTTAAATTGTCCAGACCTCAAAGAAGAAGGAGAAACATAAAATTAAAGAAAATTTTGGAAACATCTGAATTTGAAAATAATTTTTCAAATAATGTTTCTAAAAATAATAAAAATGGTTCTTCTTTGAAAAGGTCTGATTGTCAAACTTCTGTTCCAACAGTGAATGATAAAATTGATTGTAAATTACAAGAAGTTGTTTATTTTGATCAATCCGGACGACCCAAGACCACGATGGCTTGGGTTCCACTTTCTAACTGATTCTCATTGTTTATGTAGGGACAACCAAGGAGGACTATCAATAATACATGGTATGTGGATAGTGGTTGCTCTCGACATATGACAGGGAATGTTAGATTACTTGAGGATGTGATTAAAATTGATGGTGGTTATGTCGCTTTTACGGGTAATAAAGGTGGGTACATAACAGGCCAGGGAACGTTAAAGAACGACAAAGTACAATTTGAAAAGGTGAATTATGTTGAGCAGCTGGAACACAATCTTTTAAGCGTATCACAAGTCTGTGACCAGAAGTTTTCGTTCCAATTCAACGATCATGAATGTTATATTCTGAAAGCGGGTTTTGTGATTCCTGATGAATGGATTCTTATGAAGGCTCCAAGGAGAAATGACACATATGTCCTTGACATGAGTGTCGCTACTACAACGGATTCAATTCCAACATGTTTACTCTCCAAGGCGTCGGAATCTGATTCAATATTGTGGCACAGGAAGATGAACTACATTGTTAGGAATGATCTTGTGCTTGGAGTTCCGAAAATGAAATTCTCAGTTCCTGATGATTGTATTCCGTGCAAGAAGGGGAAGCAAAGAAAGAAATCTCACAAATCGAAGTCGACGAATTCTATCGTAACTCCTTTGGAGTTGCTGCATATGGATTTGTTCGGTCCTATAAGTATTAGGAGCATTGGTGGGAAATCGTATTGTTTGGTCGTAACTGATGATTACTCCAGATTTTCGTGGGTTAAGTTTCTTTCCTCTAAAGCTGAGACTACTGAGTTAGTACAATACTTAATCCTGGGTTTGGAGAACTTATTCAATCTGAAAGTCAGACGAATCAGGAGTGACAATGGCAGCGAATTTAAGAATAGCAAAATGGGCTTATTCTGTCCACAAAAAGGAATTCATCATGAATTCAGTGCGCCATATGTTCCTCAACAAAACGGTGTCGTTGAACGAAAGAACAGGACGTTGGTCGAAACAGCTCGCACGATGCTTGCAGATTCTAAGCTTCCGGTCACCTTTTGGGCTGAAGCTGTGAATACTGCGTATCATGTTTTGAACACGGTCTTGACCGTAAAGCGACATAACAAGACATGCTATGAATTGCTAAACAATCGAAAGCCGAATCTGGACTACTTACTACCTTTTGGTAATCCGTGTACCCTACTGAAATTTCGAGATATCCCAACAAAATTCAGTGCAAAGGCTATTGAAGGGATTTTTCTGGGGTATGTGGCAAATTCAACTACCAATAGGGATTATAACAAAGAGACACGCCAAGTTGAAGAATGGTACCATATTGACTGTTCAAATCGGTCTTTACCACAAATGGCGATTGGTCCGGATTGGGCATTTGATTATGAAAACTTATTCAAGTCTTTTCATTTACCGTCTGACATTTCTGATGACGATGCTGCTGTTATCTATGATTCTTGTCAAGATGCTCAGCACAATGGATTTCTACCAAATGTTGTTCCCAATTCAACGATTCCGTCTACTTCTGCTCCAGATCCAAACGTTGCTTCTTGTTCGGGTCCGCAAGATTCAGAGAGTGAGGAGGATAATGCTATTTTTCAAGATTCTTCTGCTGATCCGCTGTTGAGTGATGATCTATTACCATCGACACAGACTCAGGGGGAGATTCCAACAAATTTAGACTCGGAAATTCCAATTCCTCAAGATTTTTCTTATCATTCTGACTCTACTCAAGTTGATGTGTTGCCGGTTCCTGAAGTCGCATCCATCAAGGAACACAAAGATCATCCAGTAACAAATATAATTGGAAATTTACAAGATGGAGTGAAGACTCATTCTCTTGTTGACAATACTTGTTTGTATACTTGCATTAAAGATTCTGGTGTTCTTGATGATTGCTCACATTCTTGCTTTATTTCACAGGTTGAACCCAAGAATGTAGAAATGGCTTTACATGACAATAACTGGATAGAAGCTATGCAGGAAGAACTAGCTCAATTTGATAAACTGAAGGTTTGGAATCTTGTTGATTTACCGAATGGTGCGTATCCGATAGGAACAAAATGGGTGTTTAAATGTAAAAAGGACGATCGAGGTGTCGTGGTACGCAATAAGGCAAGATTAGTTGTCCAGGGCTTCAATCAACAAGAAGGAATTGATTACACCGAAGTTTATGCGCCGGTTGCAAGGCTTGAAGCTATAAGGCTGTTTCTAGCTTTTGCTTCCTTTAAAGGTTTTAAGTTGTTTCAATTAGATGTCAAGAGTGCATTTTTATATGGAAAGGTCAAGGAGGAAGTCTATGTGTGTCAGCCGCCGGGGTTTGAAGATCCACTGAATCCGAACATGGTTTTCAAGCTAGATAAGGCCCTCTATGGTCTTCATCAGGCTCCTCGTGCGTGGTATGAGACTTTATCTACACATCTTTTGGCGAATGACTTTGTTCGTGGAAAGATAGACTCGACCTTATTCATAAAGAAATCAGGGGGAGATTACCTACTGGTACAGATTTATGTGGATGATATTATATTTGGCTCGACAAATGAAGGGTTGTGCAAAGACTTTGAGGGTGTTATGAAGTCAAAATTTGAAATGTCTGCGATGGGAGAGTTATCGTTTTTCTTAGGTTTACAAGTAAATCAAAAGGAAGATGGTTTCTTTATTCATCAGTCCAAGTATGTCAAAGACATCTTGAGCCGGTTCAAGATGGAGGACTGTACTTCATACGATACTCCAATTCCGGTCAATCATAAGTTAAACTCTGACCCGGAAGGAAGAGATGTAGACTGTCGACTTTACAGAGCTATGATTGGATCCCTCATGTACTTAACCGCTTCAAGGCCAGATATAATGTTCGCCGTGTGTATCTATTCCAGATTTCAAGAAAAGCCAAAAGAATCTCACTTAATTGTTGTGAAAAGAATCTTTCGGTATTTAAAAGGAAAACAACGTTTAGGGCTATGGTATCCTCATGGTTCTAACTTTGATTTCAATGCTTATACTGATTCTGATTTTGGAGGTTGTTGTCTGGACAGGAAATCTACAACAGGTGGTTGCCAGTTCTTAGGTAATCGACTTGTATCCTGGCAATGCAAAAAGCAAACCACAGTCTCAATTTCAACATGCGAAGCAGAATACATCGCTGCTGCAAGTTGCTGTTCACAGATTCTGTGGATACAACAACAATTGAGAGATTACGGTTTGAATTTCACAGGAACTCCAATGTTTATTGATAACAATGCTACTATGTCAATAACGAATAATCCTGTTAAACATAGTAAAACTAAGCACATCGAAATTCGATATCATTTTATACGTGATTGTGCAGAGAAAAGGTTGATTGAGCTGGTCAAGGTACACACTGAAGATAATTTTGCTGATTTGTTTACTAAGGCATTTGATCGTACCAGGTTTGAATTCCTAATTAAAATGATTGGTATGATCAATCCCGAATAAAAATTTTTCAAATTCAGAATTTCATGGAAAAATTTTCTTTTAGGTTCTTTTATTGCTTTATTACATTTCTGCAGTTACATTTTCAGTCAAAAAGTCTAAATTATAAAAAGTCAAAACAAATTGAAAAATATAAAATTTGACATCATTTGAGGTTAAAGAAGAAATGATAGTACATCAGTGATTAGTTCATTTCACACGACCTTAGTAGACCTTGATATATGAATGATTAAAATAAGTTGATCTGATCTAAATTTCAAACCAAACCAAACGTACCCAGTATAATCCCACACATAGCTAACGCTATTAGTAGGGTCTGGGGAGGGTGTGATGAGGGCAAACCTTACCCCTATCCCAAGGGATAGAGAGGCTGCTCCCGTTTAGACCCCCGACTCCATGGGAAAGAAAAAGATAAAAATATAAATAAAATTAATGAGTAATAAAGTAAAATAAATCTAACAGTAATCTAACAATTAGCAGTGTATGACTAGAGTATATTAGTCACAAGAAACACAACACACCTACAAGAAACAAGACATACGCAAAATCTTTGCTAAACAACTCTACTCTCCCACACAACGGGTCACTCATCCTAAAACCCTAATACGACGTCTCCATGAAATCCTATCATTGATCATGTCCTCTGAGAGGTGTAAATCTAGCAAATCAAGCCTAATCCTCTCATCCCACGTTAATTTCGGTCTCCCCCTGCTCCTTTTCCCCTCTACAACGAGAGTTTCCACCGTTCTCACTGGATCTGTGCTCTGTCTCCTCTTGGCATGTCCAAACCATCTCAATCTTCCTTCTCTTATCTTATCTGAGATACATGTGACTCCCAATCTCTTCCGAACAACTTCATTTCTTATTCGGTCCTTTCTTGTGTGTCCACACATCCACCTCAACATCCTCATCTCAGCTACATCCATTTTTCGAGCTTGTGTCTTCTTGATGGCCCAACAATCGGTTCCATATAGCATCGCTGGGCGAACTGCTACCCTATAAAATTTACCCTTTAACCCTATTGGGAACCTCTTGTCGCACAAAACACCTGAGGCCGCTCTCCATTTACACCAACCAGCCTGCACCCGATGGACTACATCATTGTCGATGTCCCCGTTACTCTGGATGACATATCCTAGATACTTGAACTTCAGTGTCTTAGGGACAACCCCACCTTCCATAGAACTGATCTAAATTTCAAAGTCTGCATAAATAAGAAATGATAGTGTTATGAATGTTCTATTCTTAATAATTTGTTTTAAAATTTGTGTATAAAATTTGAAACTTGAATTGTCAATAGGCTAAAAGCGTTTTGAAACTAATAGTAGTGTGAAAATTAAATATAATATGATTACATCTGTGATTTAAACCCATTTTATGCCTGGGTGTGTGTGTTAAAAGATCACTATCAGATAAAGAATATTAGCTTTTAATAAGGATTTTACTATGAGATCAGTTTCGGGTTATGTCCTTAGCACTATTCATTCGATTTGCTTCAGTGCCCATGTCCCGAAAAGCATGCAATTTGAAGTATAATCAAGATATGTACTTGACAACATCTGTCAATCATATACTAGCCCTTGGATCATATTGATACATTATCTTTACTGATTCCATTGAATTCATAATCCAGATAACAGTTGGATCCACGTACCTGAATCTTATGATTCCACAAATATAAGCCAAAGCATTGAATCATTCGATTCTGAATCTCATTGATTCCTATACAATCCAATTTGGATTCTGTTATTCATATGCTAAGTGATGTCTCCTCATTCTGAATATTCGGAAAATCTTTAGTAAAATCTTATATGTGTCTTGAAGATAGTGCATTTATTTTCTATTTGACATATATGTGGGGTACACGATGGTTATCATCTAAATGGTACTAAATCACATGAATTTGGAGAATAAACGCTTATAGTTTCAAATAATATAATATTGACCATTTTAAGAATTCAGGCTTTATATTTCAAATTCGGTATAAATAAAAGAGCATTTTATAACCTGATCTTATTTACTTTGAAATTTATCGCGTATCATTTCAAATATTATTCAAATTGAATGAGTTTCAAAATGAAAAAGATGCAATATGCACAAAATTGAGTTGAATGGTCTCTTACTATAGGTTACCCTTTGTTATTGATAATATGTGTGATGAATTAATTGAATACTGATATGATCTTCTTGCTCATGATGTTCAAACCAAAAATATGTCATATCAGTTTATTAAAAAAAATAAAATAAATTAAAAAAAAAATATGATTCTGTTTGTACAAAGAAAAATCAAAAATATGTGATTCTGTTTGTATAGAGAAAAACCAAAAATATGTGTTTCCGTATGTATAGATAAAATTCAAAAAGATTTTATTTTTACTTTTCATGAAAATTCTAAACTTTTATTAAAATTGTTCGGGATTGGATCAAATATGTGTTGCTGACGGAAGTTCAAGATTTGAAAGGTTGAAGTTGGTAAAATTTGTGTTCAAGGTAAAAAGGTTGGAAAAGTAATTAAGTTCGCCTGTGAACAGTGAAGCGAACTTAATATGTTTGCTTAAATAGGTGAAGCGAACTTAATTTTCAGTCTCAGGTGAAGCGAACTTATCTTGTTCGCCGAAGGCTTGTTAAGCGAACTTAACAAGTTCGCTTAATCAAGCGAACTTAACCTGAATAAGTGTTGAATCAGGCGAACTTATCTCATCATCGTCTTCCTCATAACAAGCGAACTTACCAGCGAACTTGCCCAAATTTCTCAAACATTTTAATTTGTGTTGTGAGTGTTAATTTCTGGTTGTCTCTTGATCGAAATCACATTACGAATCTAACAAAGGTATTTTCGTTGGATTTCATCCGCTATATTGAGTGTATTCGATGGTTTTTCATCTCGGGTTTCGTCGGACTGTTTCAAGACGATTTTGAACTAAGTTTTGACCGAGATATCAAATTGTTCATCTTTTTTGGTCATATTGTGATATTCTATTGTTTCGATAGGCTTATTTCATGATTTGATCTTGGTTTTCCGGATTTTGAAATTTCAGTGTTTGAATTTGAAACGTCTCAAGTTCAGGCGAACTTGTTCCAAGCGAACTTGTTCGAAGCGAACTTGTCAGGAGAACTTAATAAGTTCGCCTCTTGCACTACTAAGCGAACTTATTAAGTTCGCCTAGGTGTCAGAAGTGAAAAAGAGTTGTGATTTTTTTTGTGTTTGAAATTTTTTTTAAATTTTTTGTTTGAATTTTTTTTTATTTTTGTTGTTGTTTTGTTTGTGTGTTTTATTAGATGTGTATCATATATGTGTACGTGTTCTAATATTTGTTAAGTTGTCCAATATTTTCACAGATGGCTCGTCGTGTCGAATACAAGCATAATCAAGTGGCGTTGTTAGATCCAAATTTGCCTGAAGCAGTTCACTATCAGGGCATTATCAATTTTCTGAATCGATCAAGATTACATGTTGCATTATCTGCGGATCCTTTTATTAGCTTGGTATACATCCAACAATTCTGGGATACTGTACATCAAGATATTGATGTGGAACCACATGTCCTTCGTGCAACAGTTAATAATACAGAGATTGCTATTTTAGAAGAGACAATTCATGCTGCTCTAGTTTTGGGAGGCAATGCTGAAGATCCAATATCTTATCCAAATACTCTTATTATGGGTTGTTTTCAAAGGATGGGATATCGTGGAAGACAAAATGATACACAAGCTAGGAAAGGTGGATTAGTGGGAGAATGGAGGTACTTTATGCATGTGATTATACAATGCATCTCTCCACGAAAGGCTGGTACAGATGGCTTGAAGATGGCTCTTCAAACAGCAATGGTGGCCTTAACTTTGAATAAAAGATTCAATTTTCCGCTTTATTTTTACCGAGAGATGGTAATGAAGATAAATCCAGCTGAAGGTCAAGGTTTCTTGATGTATCCACGATTCATTCAAATGATACTCAATCATCTTATTCCGGATCTTCCACAACATGCCATACGATTGACTTTGACTCCGATGTCAAAACGTATCTTTACAGATTGTACAAAGGTGAAACGGAAAAATGCTGCGTTGATTCCAGTTAATACACCACTGTTTGGGCACTTAATCAATCATGATTATGTTGCACCACCTAATGATAATTGGTTTCATCCCAATAAACTTGTTCAAGTTCAAGGAGTTAATGTTCAACCACAACCACAGCAACCACAGCAACAACCACAACAACAACCTGCACAACAACAACAGATACAAGTTCCACAAATTCAAGTTCAACAACCACAAATACATGTTCCTGTACAACCTCAAATTCCTATTCCTGAACAAGTTCCTATTCCACAGGCTACAGTTAATATTCCTATTCAGGAACCAGTTCTAGAAGAGGTCGTTCATGATCCTAATCAAGATATGGGTATGAACATGGATGATTTTGTTGATGAAGCTGTGAACTCGCCCATTCATGAACAAGAAGGGAATGAGGTGACAGACGCTGAGTCTAGTTCCAGTTCAAGTGATACAACATCATCTGATGATGACAGCACTGATTCTGATGAATCTAGAGATTTTTCTCCAGGTCATTATGAACGATTGGCTGCTATTCCACTGGCTAATGCTGGAAAACTCATTAAATCTCAAGCCAGACGAACTCGACGCAAATCTATTCGGGATCCTCCTTCCGGATCAGTGCTTGGTAAAAGATCGTTGGTAGTTGAAAGTTCTAACACTGACAGTGACTTTAATCCAGATCCTTCACGAAAAAAGTTAATGTCTGCATCAATTGCGGCTGCACAATCTTCTCAAGGAGTTGAGGATGCAAATTTTGTTGCTTCTCTAATCATTACTCCTCCAAGATCTAAGGATCCTTCTCAAGTTCCATCTCCTATTCCTCCAGAGATTCCTACTACTTCAGGTCCTTCTATTCCACAATCAACAACTGGTCCATCCAAGCCTTCTGATTCTGACAGGATAACTTTCCTTGAATCTCAAGTGCTATCTCTACAAACACATGTTAACTCTCTTGTGTCTATTGATTCTCAACGACAGCTGGTGATTCAGACTCAAGCTCAACAGATTGCTGATATGCAAGTCTTAGTGTCCAAACTCGTTCAGCGTCTTGACGCTCAGGGGGAGTTGAGGATACCTGATACTTGTCACACAGAGTCAATTCAAAGACGTGATGATGAAGACAATGATCCTGCTGGAAATATTGAGGGTGATCGTCAATACACTGACGCTAATCCTATAACTAGAGTTCAGGGGAGTCGACATCACAATCTCTTGAAGGAAATAAGGACAAAGATACTTCGGGTACTAAAGAGGAAGAAATTTTGTTATTAGAATTCTTTCAAGATTCAGAAGAAGAAGAAGCTGAAATGATTGAATGTCTTGATGACATTGATGACTTATTCAATGACATTGAAGATGATATGTCAGACACTGAGATAGAAGAAGGAGAAATAGTGGAGATTGAAATAGAGAAAGATAATGATAGTGTTACATATGAAGGCTGTGACGGTCTTAAGGTGCCTTATAACTTCATCCAAGAGGATGTTGTTCCTGAGTTCTCTTATGATGGAATAACTGACTCTATGGACTCTATTGAAGATGTCACATTGCCTGATGATACAGCTGACTCAAAGATGTATACTGATGATGAGAATCTTCAATTCAATAAGGGTGCTGAAACTGAAACTACTCACACTGAGTCTCCAAAGATTAATGAAGAACCTGTGATGTTCAGAGATACAGGAATGACACGAGAACAGTGGAGAGAAGTTGTAAACAGTTGGATGAAGGTGCTACCCATGTCTCCAATACAGCCTGCTCATAAAGAGAAATATGTGAATAAAAAGCAGTGTATAGGAAGGATCATTAGTTGGTTCTATGATGGTGAATCAAAATTGTTTGTAATCAAACGATCTGATGGTGTTCAATACTTAAAGCCAAGGATCAAATATTTCAATACCTTGCCGAGGTGTGAAATAAATGGTCTAGCTTCAAAGCCACTCATAAATAGATCGAAGAATGGTTTGGCTGATGTGATAGCAAACCTGATAAAGAAAGAAGGTAGTTCGGGTAAGTATGAACGGCTGAAACCACAGAAGGGAAAAAGAGTGAAGATTACAGATCCTAAGACTGGGAAAGTAACCTGGAGATACAAGTATAGACCAGTGCGTGCTATTCACAAGATACCATTAAAGAATATTCCTCAAGACTTTCTTGGGAATATGAAATGGTGGTATGTTGATGTTATTACTGGTGAAGCAAGGGTTGAAGATAAAGATAATAAGGTCATTGTGTGTTTCTATGACGCAATGAATCTTATAAATTTTTCAAAGAAAGATCAGAGGACATTGCGAAAGAATGAGATCATGTATACTGATGAATGGAGAGAACAAGGTCTACAATATAAAAGAGTTTTGGAGATATGCAGAAGATACGGTGTGCATGCTGGAAGAAGACTACCAGACAACTGGAAGAGTTCAAGATAAAGACTGAAGACAGAAGATCAAGCTATTGTCAAGGGGGAGTCTGTTAGGACATAGATTTGTAATGACAAAAGCTTGTAATAGTTAGATTTTATGTCTTTATGTTTTTGTTATGTAATTGTTTAAAAGTTGCTAAGTGTTTAACTAGTGAGCCTAGAGGCGAACTTGTTAAGTTCGCCTGGTCTATCAGAGGCGAACTTAATAAGTTCGCTTAGGTATAACTAAGGAGAACTTGTTAAGTTCGCTTGGTCTGTTGGAGGCGAACTTAACAAGTTCGCTTACAGCAGGTGTGTTTCTATATATATGTGTTACAGAGTCATTAGACAAAAACCGAAACAGAGAGATCAGAGAGAACTATTTTTGTCTGATTGAGTCTGTAACCATTGTTGAATCTGAATATATTGAAGAAGTTTATTTACATGTGTTGTGTTGAGTTATCAATTAGTATACAAGCGTTAATACGAAGGATTCCGCACTTTGTATTATAGAAACGTCATATCACGAGTTCGGTCAGTAGTTGAGTTACCTGGACCTACATGAACAAGAAATGATAGTGTTATAAATGCTCTAATCTTGATAATCTGTTTAGTTTTAATTTGAATATGAGTTTGAAACATAGATTGTCAATAGACTAGAAGCCTTTTTGGACCACTAGTAGTGTGAAAATTAAAAATCATATGATAACATCTGTGATTTGAATCCATTATATGCCTGGGTGTGTGTGTAAAAGATCGTTATCAGAAAAAGAATATATGGTTTTTAAGCATTTCATGACACCAATATCGGATTATATCTTTAGCATAAAATTTTCAGTTCACTTCATTGCTCATGTTCCGAAAAACATGCAATGTGTTGTTGAACTAAGATATGTATTTGACAACATCTGTTGGATCATATACTAGCCCTTAGATCATATTGATACATCATCTATAATGATTGCATTGAAATTTATCCAGATAATAGTTGGATCCTCATTCCTGAATCTTTTGATTCTCATTCTAAAGCCAATTCATTAGAATCTTTTGATTCTGAATCTTCATGATTCTTATATCCTTTGGGATATGCTATTCTTCTCTTATGCTAATAGAGATAATTTCATCTTGGTGATTAATCTAATCTTACAATAAATCATATAAGTCTTGAAGATAATGCAATTTTAAATTTGTTGGGCATATGTGTGGGGTACACGATGTTTCTCATCTAAATGGTACTAACTCACATGAATTTGGTAGAAACACGCTTGTAGTTTCAAATATTATAATATTGACAACTTAATTTTACATGCTTTGTATTGCAAATTCGGTATGAATAATGGAGCTTATTATAACCTGATCTTGTTTACTTTGAAATTTATTGCGTACCATTTCAAGTGTTGAATGAAAAATTTGAAAAGATTGCAAAGTGTGAAAAAAATAAACAAGATTGTGATTTGAATGAATGAACAAGAGTATTCCATTTCACTTCATGATGATAATTCAAGTGTATAATATATTCTGAAGTGTCATAGGTTACCCATAGTTGGTGATAGAATGTGTGATGAATTGCTCAGATACTGATATGATCTTCTTACTCATAATGTTCAAACCAAAAATATGTGTTTCAGTTTGTACAGATAAAAACCAAAAATAAGTGATTCTGTTTGTATAAATAAAATCCAAAAAGATTTTCTTTCCATCTTCTATGAAAATTCTATCTTTTAATTTTCATAAAATGTTCGGGATTGGATCGGATACATGTTTCAGATGGAAGGTAACAAGTCTTGGAAAATGGATGGTTGAAGTTTGTACATGTTGGAATTTCAAAAAGTTTCTAAGTGTGAAGGTTGTGTTTGTCTGGGAAGCGAACATAGCTAGTTCGCCCGGTCATGTTTAGGCGAACTTAGCATGTTCGCCTATTGAAGCGAACTTAAGTGCATGTTTAAATACAATGTTAGGCGAACATAATCAATTTCCTTTTGACTTTCTTGGAGCGAACATAGTTGAGCGAACTATACTACAGTTGTGCGAACTTAATCATTGTGAAAACTTGGGTTGTTTGATCATTTTTCGTGGTTTAGATCTTGTTCATTTTGTGATTGCATTACTTTTTAAGGTATTTACAAGGATTTCCATCCGTTAAATCGATCACAAACCACTGATTTTGAATCTGGAAGTTGGGTTTTCACTATCAGACTGTTTAGAGGTTCATAGAGGATGTTTTCGTGGGTCAAAGCTGAAATTGATGCTTGTTTATGCTATATCGGTGTTGCTTGTTTCTGTTTGGATGTTTGATTTAAGTGAAATTCATCATTTTGATCATGTTTGATTTCTGGTTTGAATGTGTATCAAAAGGCGAACTTATTATGTTCGCCTCTTGCAACTCTAAGCGAACTTAGTAAGTTCGCCTAGGGGCACAATAGTGAATCGGACTTGTAAATTTTTTTTTTGTGTGTTAATTTTTTTTTTGTTAAATTTTTTTTAAGGTTGTTTTTTTTTCTGTTTGATTTTGTTTGTGTTTTCCATACATGTTTGTATTACATGTATTCCTTATGTGCATATATACTAATTGTGTTCATGTCCCAATTAGTTTAAAGATGGATCGCTGTGTTGAGTACAAACATAATCAAGTTGCCTTATTAGATCCTGAAATGTCTGAAGCTGTGAATTAAAAGGAATCATAAATTTTCTGAATAGATCCAGATTACATGTTGCATTGTCAGGAAATCCCTACATCATCTTACCATATATACAACAATTCTGGGCTACTGTTCAACAGGATACAAATGTTGATCCGCATCTATTAAGAGCTACAGTGAACAATACTGATGTGGTTATCTCTGTGGATACTATTCAAGCTGCTCTTACTCTAGGAGGAGGCAATGATGATCCTATCAGTTTACCTGGTACCTTGATTATGGGATGCTTTCAAAGGATGGGTTACCGAGGAAGACCAAATGATACCCAAGCTAGAAAAGGTGGTCTAGTGGGTCAGTAGAGGTACTTTATGCATGTTATCATCCGGTGCTTGTCACCAAGAAAGGCTGGAACTGATGGGTTGAAATCCTCATTACAAGCTTGAGTGGTTGCCTTAACTCTGAATAAGCGTTTCAACTTTGCATTGTATATATACAGAGAGCTTGTAATGCAAATCACTCCACCTGAAGGTCAAGGCTTTCTTATGTATCCTCGGTTTATCCAAATGATTTTGAATCATCTTATTCCTAATCTACCACAACATCCACAACGTCTCACCTTAACTCCAACGAACAAAAGTATCTTTACAGATTGTACAAAAGGTGAAGCAACAGACTGTTGCTTTGATTCCTGTTCCTACTCCTCTATTCGGTCACATTATCAATCCTGATTATGTAGAACCTCCGAATAACAATAGGTTTTATCTAGAAGAGTTGGCTCAGGATCAAGAACAACCTCAACAACAACAACATCAACAGCCTCAACAACAACAACAAGTACATTATCAAGTTCAAGTTCCAATTCAACAAGAAAATGTTCAAGAGAATGTACCAGCTAATGTTGTTGCTGATGTTCATGATCATGCTGATGAGAATGCTGATCTCAATGACAATCAAGACTTAGGTATTAACATGGAAGACTTTCAAGATGATATTGTACAATCACCTATTCATTAAGCAGAAGGGAATGTGGTTGATACTAGTACAAGTGATTCTAATATACCTGATGTTGATGCAAATGATTATGATTCTTCACGTGATTTTAGCTCAGGACATTATGAAAGGTTGGCTAATCTGCGTTTGGCTAATGCTGGAAAAAAGGTGAAATCTAGAGCCAAGAAACCAAGACGCAAGTCTGTCCGGGGTCCTCCTTCTGGTATAGTTCTTGGTAAACGAACATTTCTTGATGAATCTTCTAATTCAGACACGAAGTTTGCTCCTACTTTAAATACACAAAAGCTTATGTCTGCTTCTATTGCTGCTGCTGCTCATACTCAAGGTGTTGAAGATGCTGAGTTTGTTGATTCTTTGCTTATTACTCCTCAGCCATCTCAACATACTTCACCAGTTATTAATCCTGCTTCTAAGATTCCTGCTCAATCTCAAGCTGGTCCTTCTATCTCTTCTAACACTGAAAGAATTGCATATCTTGAATCTCAAGTTATTGCTTTACAAGGTCAAGTTGATGTCCCGGTGGCTACTGATTCTAGATGAGAGTTAATCATTCAAGATCAATCTAAGCAGTTATCTGAGATGAAACTTCTAGTTTCTAAGCTTGTAGAGCGTCTTGACGCTCAGGGGGAGATGAGGTTACAAGATGCATGTCATAATGATAAGATTCAGAGAAAAGATGATGATGGCAATGATCCAAGTGGCAACATTGAAGGTGAGTCAATACGCTGACGTGAATCCTTTATCTAGAGTTTAGGGGAGTCAACATTTGCTAGTATTGAAGGAAGTAAGAAGGGAAGTGAATCTAATGATGAGATTCTACTCTTAGAATTCTTTCAAAATGATTCTGATATTGAAGATGATGCTGAAAAGCTTGAATGTTTGGATGATATTGATGAGTTATTTGATGATTTAGAAGATGATATACTGGATTCTGATGTTGAAGAAGGAGAAATTATTGAGATAGAGATTGAGAAAAGTAAGGCTGATATTACTTATGAAGGTTGTGATGGTCTTGATGTGCCCTATAACATCATCCAAGATGATGTTATTCCTAAATTTTCCAATGAAAGGATAACTGATTCTATGGACTCTGCTGAAGATGTATCAAAGCCTGATGATTATACTCAATCAAAGATGGATACTGAAACTGAAACTACTCATTCCATGCCATCCATGTCATCTGGAGAACCAGTGATGTATCGGGATACTGGTATGACAAAGGAACAGTGGAAAAAGGTAGTGAACAGCTGGAAAAAGGTCTTACCTAAGACTCCTTTACTACCTGCTCAAAAAGAAAGATATGTAAACAAAGAGAGGTGTATTGGAAGGATTAAAAGCTGGATGTATGACGAGGAAGTGAAATTATTTGCTTTAAAAAGATAAGATGGTGTACAGTATTTGAAACCAAGGATCAAGTATTTCAATACCTTACTGAGGTGTGAAATGATTGGTCTAGCTACGAAGCCTCTGATAAAAGATCTAAGATTGGTTTGGCAGATGTGATTTCAAACCTGATAAGAAATGAAGGTTGATCTAGAAATTATCAAAAGTTGAAACCTTAGAAAGGAAGGAGAGTAAAGCTTGTTGATCCCAAAACTGGTGTGACAACATGGAATACAAGTTTAAACTAATAAAAGTTGTGCAAAAGATTCCGTTAAGAAAAATACCATAAGACTTTCTTGGAAGCATGAAGTGGTGGTATGTTTACGTGAATACTAGGGAAGCAAGAGTTAAGGATAAAGAGAATAAGGTGATAGTAAGGTTTGATGATGCTATGAATTTGATAAATTTTTCAAAGAAAGACCAGAGAACGTTATGGAAGAATGAGATAATGTTTATGAAGGAATGGAGAGAGCAAGGATTACAGTATAAGAGAGTTTTGGAGATATGTCATAAGTACGGTGTGCAAGCAGGCAACAAGTTACTAGAGAATTGGAAGAGCTCATCTTGAAGAGTAAAGACAGAAGATCAAGCTATTGTCAAGGGGGAGTCTGTTAGGACATAGTTGTATGACAAAATCTTGTAATAGTTTACATCTGTATGTCTTTATGTTTTGTAAATGTTTAGTTTTTGTCTAAGTGTTCTAAGTTCTTCTAGAGGCGAACTTAGCAAGTTCGCCTAGTCTTAGTAGAGGCAAATTTACTAAGTTCATCTATAGCAGAACAGAGTCTATATATAGAGTTTACATGTTCAGTTTTTGTAATGCTTTTGAATGTTCAAGTCTCTAGTTCTGGAAACTCTATGATTTGGTGAAATACAAGAAGAAGATTATTTACATTGTGTGATTGTTATCGTTTCTATCATCACGTATACACAATCAGTGATACAGTTGGATTCCGCACTTCGTGTTATTGATACGTCACGTCTCGAGTACGATCTATAGGAGAGTCACGTGGACCTACATTATTACATTCATCTGACACATGTTCACTTAAAATATTTTTCTTACTAGTACTCTCATCACAATCATCTTCTGAACTTACACAATCTAACTCTGCACATGAAGCAAAACTGTTAGAATCTGAAGGTTTAATGTAATAATCAGTAGATAAAGTGCAAACATAAGATGTAGGAACATGAGGGACAGGCATATCAGCAAATCAACCTGACTTAGAATAAGGTGGTGGATGAGAACTATTCTTGAGACCTTCTGTGCCTTTTCTATTAATTTGTTTATCAATTATTCCAAACAAGATTTTTCTGATTCATACCCATGTGTTCAACTTGCAATTTAGCCTTTTTAAGTCTTTCAGTTAAAATTTTATTGTTGTTGGTTTGAGTGGTAAGTTATACAATTAAAGATCTATTTAACCAGAAATGTCATGAATTTTCTTTAAATAAAGTTTTTCATTTTTAGCCACATATTCATACATCACCTTTATATGATCACGTTCATCTACCAAAACTTGGTTGATGAATCTATATCTTTGAATTTCATTTAAACATGATTTAGCATTACAAAGTTTAGAAATAACCTTAGCTGGTACAGCAGAAATATCCTCAGCTGGCTCAATCATGACACACTTCTCTTTCTCCTTAATATTTGCCATCTAAGTTTATCAGGTGCCTCATCAGCTTGTTCTCCCTAGTGATAATGTCCATCAGCTTGGCATACGAGAGATGTAGAGCTGGAAGATGTGTTGTTGGACTTAGGAGAATTAGCAGCTTGCTTTCTAGTAGAGTTTTTCTTATCATGTTTTTCCTTTGGAGATGGCTTTGTGCCGTTCCATGCAAAGTGCCCCAACTGGTCCCAATTGTAGCATCTCACTTTCTTGATGTCAAATCCCAAAGTCTTCCCTTGCTTGAATATATCCATCCCGATCCTTTTGATAAATCTCTTGGCCCTTAGAGTTAGCATGGCTATGAACCAATCAATATCCATTTTCTCTGAATCATCCGGTTTGATCTGCTCCAATTCATCAGGTTGAAAGCTGACCGGTTTCAAGTTTCCAGAAATTAGGGCATCATAGCATGACATGAAGGAAGTCATGTTTGTTAAGTATTTATCAAGGATCATAGTGGTTGGCTTCTGGGAAGTGGAGGAACTGGTAGGTTGAATTCCAGAGACAGAAGGTGGGACATCAATATCAAAGTATGACATAGTAGAGATGGAGGAGCTTGATCCAGTAATAAGGGTGGTGTTTCCTAACTGATTGGTGGGAGTGACAGCTTATTTCTTAGGACGCTATATAACTCTTGTTGTGATAAATCGCTCAGTTTCTCTGTCTTCTTGATCATGATATGGTACATGTTCCATTCCTCGAATGGGGGGGGGGGGGGTGCATCAAGCAGCTTCTTGTTTAACTCAACTGTGGGGTATTCAGCTCCATAACCTTTAGTCTTGACACAATGCTAGAAAATCTGTTTATCAGATCATACATAGACTCTCCACGAACACTGCTGAACATCTCATATTGCTTCTAGATAAGATCTCACTTGCTTTCTCTAACCTCAGCACTTCCCTTAAATCTTGTACACAGAGCCACCCAAAAATCTTTGGTTGTGGTGTACTCTGCAAATGTGTTGAAAATATCCATAGGGAGAGCCATAGAAATTGTTCCATATGCCTTGTTATCTCTGGCAATTAAGGCAATATCCATTTCATCATATTCAGCCACAGTCTTGGGACGCTGAACATCTGCAGTAGTGGTAACTGTCTTGTGAGGACCATCAGTGATTGAGTTCAACAGGGTGTGATCATGGAATTGAAAGAAGGTCTTCATATTCTTGGTTCAATCATCAAAGTCTCTAGCAGATACAAGAACAAGTAGTTTGTTTCCTCCAAAATACTCATTGGTGCTTGAAGATGTCATAACTTCAGAAAATAAAAACCAACAGAAGCTAGTTTCAGGTGAGAAAAGCTGACCGAAAATACTAGTTTCGATTGAAGAGATGCTGCCTGAAACACTTAGTTTTGATGACGAAGACTTGACTGAAAACCCTACCAAAATCAGTAGACACTACTAGTTTCGGGAGAACAATTGTTTCGGATAACAAGTTGCACATATTAGTTTCTATAAGATAGGACAAAATAACATGTTTCGATAATGCCTTTTCCAGACAACAAGTAAAGACAAGAAGTTTTGATATGCAACTAACAAACATAGAATGTCCCCTAGTAGTTTTGATATCTCCTTCTTCACGCTTCAGTAGACTCCATTAAAGAAAATGTAGAAGCATGTTTTGGTAACTATAGATAAAATTCTATGTATCGGTGTACGTGGCTAGTATGCAGGAGGGTGTTCCTGAGTACTTAGCCTACACACCAGTTTGGTCCTGCGTACTTAGTAAGTACGCATGACCAAACCCTGCGTACTTAGTAAGTACGCATGACCAAACCCTGCGTACTTAGACAAGTATGCCGGTAACGTTCCTACCCCTATAAATAGAAGACTTGTCTTCATTTGTAGGTGGAACTCTTGAACTAGGTTGAGATGTGTCCGAGTCAGGACGAGCACTCCCGACCCCTGGACCGTGAGCTTAGATGAGAGATGTGTGCTCCTTCGGTATGTAGTCGGTAATATGGGATGACTTCTATGTTATGGATTACGTATCGTTTCATTATCTTTTGTCTTTGTTCTTGTTTCTCTGCTTTGTTCTTCACGTTCCCACACAAATCATAGAACAGATTCGTGTATTTCTGTTGCGCGAAGAGGCTCCCGGGATCTACAAGTGGTATCAGATTAGCTCTTGATTTTGAGTGTTGTGAGTGTGTTAGGAGCATCTTCTACAAAATCTACAGAGATTTTGCATGAAAAAGTGTGTGTGTTCGTTGATTTTAGTGATAAAATAGGGGTAGCTCTTGAGCACTATTTTAGAGGCAAAAATCATTGAAAAACCTACCTTTTGTTGTGACTTTGAGTGGTTTGAGCATCAAAGGTTGGTTAGAAATGAGTTTCTAACCCTTTGGCTCATTTTGTTTGGTCATATCTTCAACGTTTTCTGTCTACGGTGAGATTCCAGTGACCGAAAAAAGTTGGTGAGGGTTGGTGAAAAAGTGACATGCGTACTTACCATTTTTGGAAACAAGTACAGGATTCTTGAGTACTTACCAAGTACGCAAGACCTTTTCTTGTTGCGTACTTAACTCCTTCCTGTGTACTTGTCATTTACTCCTGCGTACTTGTTAAGTACGCAAGAGAAAATCTTAAGTGCGCAAGACCAAGTTTTTAAGTGCGCAAGGCTAGAACTTAAGTGTGTACATTGCTTTGATTTTTCTGAAATTTGACTAAGTGATTCACCATGGCAAATCTTCAGAACCTCGGTAACCTTCTGAATTATGACAACGAGATTGGAACCCCACATAAACCACCAAAGCTGGTTAATGTAAATGATTACTCAAACTGGAAAGCACACTTTGAACACTATATTTCTTATACCGATTCTTCATTGTGGATACCCATTCTTGAGGGTTATAAGCATCCCACATATACATATATTGATGAGTAAGTTCCCAATCCCATCTCTAAACTTGATGAAGAAGAAAAGAAAGTTTATGATAGAGAGAAGAAGGTACCCAGATCTATTACGATGGCCTTGACCATGGAGTTATTTCACAGCTTTAGAGAATACGATAACTCCAAGGATCTCTGGAAGGCTTTGCAGAAGAGATTCGAGGGAAACAACGACATCAAGAAGAGTAAGAGGGATCTTCTTAGGAAGCAGTATTAGTGCTTCAGATATCTGGAGAATGAATCTATAGATGAGCTTATCTCTAGATTCTATCATTTGCAAACTGAGCCGAAAGCTTATGGCCTGATCTATCCGAATGAGGAGTTAGTTGAGAAGTTTCTGGATGCCCTACCACCAAAATTTGAGATGTACACCACTCTGATGAGAGATAACTCAAAATTCTATGAGATGACTATTGATGAAGCAATTGGAAAGGTTCAAGCACATGATATGAACCTGAAAAGAAAGGAGAGATCAGGGAGACCTCAAATACAAGAACCTTCTATGTATTATGGGAAGTATTCCATAGCCAAGTCATCGGGTTCTAGAATTGCCCTTTCCACAGCCAAGTCATCGGGTTCTATGCAGCATCTGGATCAGGATCTTGATCTCACCACCAGAATTCCTCAAGAAATCCTTCTCCCACATCTCCAGCTAACCAATCAGCAATAGCCAAGTTAGTTGAAGATCATGTGGCTTTATTCTCATCATGCATGGTTGCCTATGAGAACTTCATTGGGGGTAAGCTCACGGATCCTGAAACCATAGAAGAAGACTTAAATTAGGTGGATCCGGATGATATGGAGGACATGGATATTCAATGGAATATGGCCATGATCTTGATAAGGGCAAAGCGTTTTCGGAATAGAACTGGCAGGAAATTTATTGGTGGACATTCAAATACCAAGGTGGGATTTGATAAATCCAATGCCAAGTGCTAGAAATGCAATAACTTTAGGCATTTTGCAAGAGAATGTCAAAAGGATAAAGCACCAGCCTCGGGGTTCACCAGACCTAGCCAAGGAATGTCAAGGGTACAACAACTCCAACAACAACAATCAAGGTCAAGGTGGAACGTCCAATGCTTTGGTAGCACAACAGGATGACAACTTTGATTGGGGTGTTCATCTGGAGGATGCCCTTATTGCTCAAACGCAAGTTGGTCTCATGGCTGAGATCGTTGAGATGATGGAAGCAGAAGAACGGGAAGCTTCTTTAGCTGACTAAAAGAAGTCTACAACTGCAGTTGCCCTCATGGCTATTGGAGTGGCATCAGGTTCATCAACTGAGGTAGATTCTAACTCTTTTGCTGTCATTTCTTATTCTAAATGTCTATGCTTGCAGGATGAAAATTCTAAGCTTCAAGAGAAGGTCGAACCCCTTCGTACTGTAGCTTTAAGCTACAAAGAAAACAAAAAAACGATACAAAGATTCAATTGAAACTTTGAAGAAAGAAAAACATGATTATTCACTTAAAATCAGTGATCAACAGTTTCATTTGGATGTTACGTACAAGGGGTTGGAAAAGAGAAATAATGAGATCAACAAGCTGCAAAATGAGATCTCATAGTTAAAAGGAAATATTGAGAAGTTGAAAAACTCTCATTTTGTGGTGGAACACTACAAGTCTGTAGTGAGACAAGTGAATGGCTTAGGGCTGGGTACTAATGCCATTCCTCCACCAGTAAGCGGGAAAATTTATCAACGGCTTAATTGACATTGATTTGTCTTGCCTTGATGAGTCCTCGAGTCAGGATGATTCCTCTAACAAGGATGATTCCTCAAGTAAGGCTGACTCTGCATCTGATGAAGAGTTCTTTACTGCTTCTGATGATGGGTCTGCGAACACTTTCCCTGATGGTGTAGTCTTCGAGGAGTTGCTCGATGAACAGAAAGTTAAGAAAAACATTGTTACTGATTGTGATAATTGTATTTTGACTGAACCCGATATCGTTGAATCAAATGAAAAATTAAAAGTGTTGCTTTATGGGGGATATAAAAACATTAATCAAGTTAAGAAAGAATACTTTTTAGCTCATTACGGGCTTGGCTATCAAGAAAATACGCAAAAGTATTATATTCCCAAAAACCATTCACCATCGGGTCAAACTACTGTTCATCAAACAACATCTCTTGTTTATCATGCTGAGCCATCCAATGTCAAATGACGTACAAAGATAAAAGAACTTGTTTTCACTGTGGTATGGTCGATCACATCATTGTGAACTGCCCAAATAAGAACCAAGGGAAAAGGTCAGTTGTTTCACAACCAGCTGCTGTCCCCATGTCACCACTATGAAACAGACCAAGAGTCCAAAGAAGAATGAGATGAAACCACCAGTGAAACCGTTGTTGAAGCCAAAGACCACCTCTGAGACTAACCTAATGTTCCAAAAAGGGAAAAGCATCCTGCTAAACCCTATGCATCTACCTCTGGTAGTGCACCAAGTGGTGAGAAACATGTGGTAAAACTCTCCAAACCGCAGAGAAGAAGAAGGAACAAGAGTTTGAGAAAGCTAGAACAGCTAGCTGGAGCTCAATCAGGTGAAGCTTCCATTAGCTCACCTGATGCTGTTGAATCTAAGCCTACTGTTCCAGTTAAGAAAAAGAAGAGGTCCTGGAACAAGAAAACAAAAGGTTCTCAATCTCCTGGTCCCAAGTCTTCTACATATTCACCCATTTTTGACAGTCACGACTTTGAGTTAATAGAGGTAGTTTATTTTGAGAAAGACGGACGACCCACGACCACTATGGCTTGGGTCTCAAAATCTAACTAACTCGTTTGTGGCTTGTGCAGGGACATCTGAAGGGTACTATCTCTAATCGTTGGTATGTAGATAGTAGTTGCTCTCGGCACATGACTGGCAACATGGACATGCTTCAAGATGTCAAACCATTCAGAGGCGGCTATGTGGCCTTTGCAGGAGAAAAAGGCGGTAGTATCACGTGTCAAGGAGTGGTTTAGAATGGTTGTGTTAGCTTCGATAACATCAACTACTGCGAGCAGCTGAAGCATAACCTGTTGAGTGTCTCCCAGATGTATGACAAGGAGTACTCGGTTTTGTTTGACAAGTCAGAATACATGATTCTCAAACCTGGTTTTGAAGTTCCTGAATACTAGATTCTGATGCGAGCACCAAGGACAAACGACACTTATCAGATCGATATGAGCATGGCAACAACCACCTCAAAAGTTGTTACTTGTTTGCTTACCAAAGCGACAAAGCTTGACTCAATCTTGTGGTATAGGAAACTCGGACATATTTCTTTTCAAAAAATGAATTATCTTGTACGAAACGGTTTGTTAATCGGGGTTCCTAAGCTGAGATTTGTCGTTGCAGATGACTGTATACCTTGTAAAAAGGGCAAACAGCAACGGAAGTCTCACAAGCCCAACCTCCAAAACTCCATCGATACCCCTTTGGAGCTATTGCAAATGGATCTGTTTGGCCCCATAAGTATCAGGAGTATTGGAGGTAAATTATACTGTCTGGCTGTAACTGATGACTTCTCACGTTTTTCTTGGGTGCATTTTTTAGGTACAAAGGACGAGACTACTGACTTCTTCAATACCTGATCCTGAGCTTGGAATCCCTTTGCAAGTTGAAGGTTAGAAGAATAAGGAGTGATGACGAAACTGAGTTCAAGAATAATTTGATGGAGCTTTTCTGTCTCAAGAAGGGTATTCGTCACGAATTTAGTGCCCCGCACACACCTCAGCGGAACAGAGTTGCAGAAAGGAAGAACAGAACCTTGATCGAGACTGCAAGGAGAGCTTTTCTGTCTCAAGAAGGGTATTCGTCACGAATTTAGTGCCCCGCACATACCTCAGCAGAACAGAGTTGCAGAAAGGAAGAACAGAACCTTGATCGAGACTGCAAGGACAATGCTGTCAGACGCAAAGCTTCCTGTAACTTTCTGGGCAGAAGGAGTAAATACAGCTTGTCACGTTTTGAACAGAGTTCTGATTGTTAAGAGGCACAACAAGACTTGTTATGAGTTGATCAACAATAGACCTCCCAATCTTGACTACCTAGTTCCTTTTGGTAGTCCCTGTTCCTTATTGCTACAATATAAGGATCGAAAATCTAAATTTCATGCAAAAGCAGTGGAAGGCATCTTCTTACGATATGTTGCCAAATCACCATGCAAGAGAGTGTACAATATAGGAACTCGTACTGTCGAGGAATGGTTCCAAAAGGATTTCGCTATTCAAGTCTTTCAACCTTCCTAATTTGTATACCGATGATGCCGCTAATGTGTATGATTTCTTTAATGGCGGTGATGATTCAAATTTCTCCACTCGTGCCACGGTGCCTATTGTAACTCCCAATTCCAATGCTGCATCTGCATCTGGAACTCATGACAGTGATGAAGTTGAAGTTGTCCATATTGATGGAGATGACGCTCCAGCAAATCCTAACATTCGTGTTGGATATGAAGCTCCAGCTGATCCAATTAACATTGAATCGTCTTCTTTTGGATCACAAAATATGGGGGAGTTGAGCACGAAATAGACACAAATATCCAGGAACCGCATGTACCAAAGACGATAGTGCATAAGAATCATCTGATTGACAACATTATTGGTGATCCTCAAGCCGGTGTTCAGACTCGTCATAGAACCATTGCTGAGAATACTAGTTTGTAGCTGAGATACTTGACACTGGTTTCATGGAAACATGTTGTCACACCCCAACCGATGGCGAAAACGTCGGGGCGGGACATGTAGACTGTTCATGAGCACATGGTTGGCTAAAATTTAATATATTAAAATGTTACATTTTCATTCACAATTTCCAAATACAACAATACAAGAATACTTGAATTACATAACATATCCATTTATTTCAATTAACTAGGTCCTCAACCCTAAGTAAAGTAGCTTGAATGTTAACCCAAACATCTGTACCTGAAACATGATAAAATGAGAGGGTCAACTATAAATAGTTGGTGAGCATACATAGGTTTTGACTCTAAATAGTATCAAAGTATTGTGTGTAAACAAATCCATACAAGTCATGATTAACAAGGCATTTATGGGGAGTTACTATTGTGTAACCAAGTAGTACAATCAAACATTTGTAACTAGCATGCAAAAATTGTGTTGTCGGTAACAATCACCCCAATCATCATTGTTAACCGTCGGCTTGGTTAGTTAATGATTATATATGTAATTGCAAATAAGTAGTTAACACACCTAGCACTCAAACATAAAGCTCAAATTGCACACAAATTGTAAAGTGGATTTGTATTGTGTAGTTTATGTAATTCATTGTAAGTTGTGATCATGTTTCACCCCAAAATGTAAAAACAGTGAAAAAGGGGCTATGTAAAACTCACCTGATTAGAGGTGTAGCTAACACGCGAGATTAGATAGCAAATTTGTCCTTGTAATTCACCACGTTAACCTTGAGTGTAATATACATTAAATTAATAACGTGTACGATAGTTTGGGTATAAGTCTAGGATTTAATCGGATGCGTGTACGAAGGGTTTGAGTTGTAGGCTGAAAAGGAATGTGTAGGTTAATTAGATGAGTGTTTTATAAATTGAAAGGTTGAAAATAGATAATTTAAAGTTGGTTTGAATAACTAAATAAATTAAATAATTGTCATTTAATTATCTAGTTATAAAAGTAGAATGTAAATAATCTGAAATATAAATTAAATAAATAATTTTTCTCCATCTATTTAATTATAAAGATGTGAAAAATAATATTTATTTATAAGATTAACTTTAAATATAATTTAAACGCTAAGTGTATTGGTAAAAGTAATTTAGATCGATAATAAATACATTTATTTATTTATTCATCATTTGAAATGATTATGTTAAAATAAATAAATTTACTTAAAAATTGACATGTATTCTTTAAATTTATAAAAACTATATATATTTAGATGTAGTATTATTAGGTTTTAAATATATAACTTCAATTTTATAAAACCTTGAAAAAAAGTATTTGTAAAACTTTGTCACAAAATTTATAACCTTAGGTAAATGAATTACTCAAAAATAATATAATTTAAATTGGGTGTTTTAATTTATAAAAATAGAGGTTTTATGAAAAATTGTAAAACTTTTTTTATTCTGTCCTAAATAATGTAGGATTTATAAAAATATTTTTTTACGATTTTTGGAGCCCTAAAACGGTTTTTAAAAAATTATACAGGCCTGGGGGTTTGAACCCGGGTCCGTTCTGAACAAGCTTGGAAAACAAACCACTGGACCAGGAGCCTATCCTCGTTACTGGGTTCGTTTTGGATGGATCTAAACCCATTATTAATAGGGCCAGGTTTAAATGAGGCGCAAAAGAAAAAGAAACAAGCCTGTCGTGGGCCGTGGGTTTCGAACCCACGCCGCCTAGTTCAGCTCCGAGCGTTTTAACCGGCTGAACTAGGTGGTTCGCTGGTCTTGATAGTAAACTGGAAATTTAAGTACAAGAAGTAGGCTTAAATCAAAATCCCTAAATTAGAATCGTGAGAACCCTAATCTGGTTTTTATTTGTGGATTATGTTCTTGTAAATTAACATGGGGCTTTTGACAAGGATTTGAAGCCTATTCGAAGGATGTATGGACTTACCAGATTGATGTGGGCACGAATGCGGTCGGCTACGACTTCTTCTTCGGTGTTCTTGAGACTTGACAGGATTCCAGAGGTGTTTTGCGGATCGAAAAAGGGTTGAAGGAGTTTGTGTGAAGGTATGCGATCGTAGTAGGTTGTTTTAATTAGGTTAATTTTACTTGAAATCTCCGTTTTGATTTCAAATGTAGAAATAGTCGCGATCGGCGCTTTTTTGCATGAAATTTGTTGATTTGAGAATGAACCGAGTCCGATTACTAGTCTAGGTTCCTACTGGGTTTATTCACGAGTAATTTGTGGGATGTATACACGAAATTTTCGTGAATTTGGTGGAAAATTTGACACGGTTTGACTATCCAAAGTCAAACCCGTTTGATTTTGAAATTTTTCATAAAATCAGTCGAATTAGCTCGCGTATGGACTTGGGTTGGGCATGTTGATATTGGTACACGAGATGGAAGTTCACTGAACTCAATTGGATTCGAATCATGGCTTGAATTGAAGGATTTGGCCCTGTTTGACTTTTGAAAGTCAAACAGGTCACTTTCTTTTGAAATTGAGTTTGATTCTGACTTTTAAAAGTCAATTTATTTACATTTTATGTATATGTTTATCCATGTGTTTAATTTATATGAATACGTGTATATATGTATGCACTTGTTGATGTGTTGAGTGAGTACAAGATCGAAAAGAAAAGAAAATGGAAATTTTATCATTGTAATACAAGGATGATCAAAGTGAAATAATGGAATTTCATAAATGTTACAGTCTTCCCATGTTAAGGGAATTTCATCCCGAAATTTAACTAATGGAGGCTACTGAACCGAAAAGAGGCGAGGGTTTGGATTCTCAACATGTTATGACGGTTGGTTCAAGGAGTATAACTGGTGGCAAGATTTAGGATTTTGATACTCGAGGTCAGGTATGAATGTTGATGATGAATTAAGTTTTGCAATGAACTGTTGAATGGTATTTTGAATCCTAAAGGTGAGATGCATTACTTGGAATGGATTTGATGGGAACTTGATAATTAGGTTTTGTTTAAGATGTTGTCTAACATGTTCAAGAATTATCAATATTTCACAGTCATTGGTCTAGGTGTCAAAAGTTCACGTGACACGAAAAACGCTACTTCTGATAATATGACAGAACACTTATATATAGGAAGTACCATCGGCGTATCCACTATGCCCTTGTCATATCACATCAGTTTCGTTGTTACATATCATGATAAGTTTTAGGTCACAACACACGACAAAATTCACTATGTTTTCCATGCGCTGATTCTTATAATTCCATGTGCACCCGTAATTACTCGAATCATCGCATGGTCCTTATAGTTCCTTCCGTTGTGTGTGGGTAAAAAGGGGGTACAATTCATCTAGTCCATATCTATTGTTTTCACATGTGAGTTGCTAATAAGTAACTATGTCCCTAGATAAGACAGTTTAGGTTACAACTAAAGAGAAATAAGGCAGTATAACCTAAAGTTCCATAGTTTACTTGTGTTTGGACAAGAATACGTCAAACACCGAGTTGTTTTAAAGCGTTTCAGCTTCTTCGCGTTTGAACAAGAATACGTCAAACCCCGAGTAGCTTCAATGAGTTATGGTTTTCAAGTTTGGTGAACAAAGTGTATGACCATGCTTCATGTATAATGTGCTCAATCATTTGTAACAATTGTAAGTAGACTTAGTTTCGCGGATGTTGTAACACACAAGTCTCATATATGATCTAACGGCACGTAGCTAGTAATCAAATAGGTGTAACGTAAACAACTTGGCATCATGTATCTTGTAAAATCAACTAAACTTGTATTGCATCATCATATGTAAGCCACAAATTCCACGTATGGTGTCAACAACTTAGTACCACGTATTTGTAAACCAACAATCTTTCATGTGTAATGTCAGAAATGTAATATCGTGTATCTTGTAACCAAATGAGTTACATGTTCAACGTGGACAATCAAGTATTATGTATCAAACAAACGATTGTTATGTATTGTGTGATTATTTTAGTATGTGTATATCACAAACAACTACGTTTCATGTATTGCATAATCAATCCACTAGAACGTGTATTGCAAGTAATCAAATTCTACGTATCATGTAATCAGTGTAGTATTGGGTATATTGCAAGTAACTGGGTTTCATGTATAGTGTGATCGTGTTGTGTGTATTGTGAGTGTGCATACGTATATTATTGAATTCCGAGTGTGACGTGTACTAACGAGTTTTGTATGTGGTTAAGTGTTGCGGAGAAGTGTGTTCTTTGGTGTTCGTGAAAAAGGTGGTAGTTAGGTTTTTTTTTTAGCTCTTTAAATTTTGTTGAGGCTTGCAGAGATAGTTAATGTCTGTGCGGTATGGATCGTTTCTTGAAGCGGCAAGAGAATGATAACGAGGAGGTTCTGGAAACATTTGGGGGATGCGTTTACAATTTCTGATCTTTGTTTGAAAATAGACATTTGTAAATTGTTCTTGGTTGTAGGTATATAAAGTAGTGAAACTATTGAGTTAAATAATCTAAATAAATAGATAATTATCGGAAAAACCTTTTTATTAAATTTTTAATTATTATAAGGAGGATATTTTTAAGAGGAATTATTGGCTAAACAAGTAGTTGCATATTAATTTAGCCAGGTTTTAGAACTAATTACTTTAATGGAAAAATCATAATTATTTATCAATTCGAGATAATATTTTTATAACATAGGTTGTATTAGGTTCCCTTACACGGTGAAAATGTTTATGGAAAAATTTAAATTTCTGATGCTCTCCAAAAGTTTGATAAACGTTTGGTTTGAAAATAACGAGGTTGTTTAAATCTAATGGGATGAGTTGTTTACGAAGGAGATTGCCGGTAGTGTACTAAATCGTGTTGAATGAAGAAGGTGATACTTGGGGAAATTTTGATGAAAATGTGATGGGTGTAATTCACACTCAACGTGTCAATTGGATGAATAATAACTTTAGAGTTGGAATATATAAAATTGGTTAAATGCTGAAATGTTAAACATTACTCAAAACATAGGGAAGTGGTTCTCAAACTGAAATCTTAAAGACAATAAAAAAATTTCTGCTAACGTCTCTGGTGGTTTCCCACTAGAAGGAAGATAATCACCAAGACGAGCACCGCTATGGTCATTCGGGTAGCCGATCTGGCTTTAGCTCTAGCTGTTTCTGTGCGATTCTCAAGCATTTCTTTTTCGAGGATGGAAATTAACTCCTTTTGGTACCCTAATTGGTTTGCTAGGCTATCCATTCTTTGTCCTTGCAAGTCGTGTCTTATCTCGTGCTCCATCCTTTGCCTCTCAAACTCTGAGACCCTCACATATTGGTGAGTGTCATCGATTGGAATTCCCATAGTACTAGTGGGTGTCATGGTATGCCTTGCCCAAGGGTTAGGATGATACGGGTCGGGCACTAGATACGGTTCTCTTAGTAGGGGTGATCTAGGTGTTCGAAGTCTTGGGTCGGTGTTCCTAGCCCAATCTGCCCTTACATCGAACCTTGGCCTGGTAGTTGGGGGTGGTGGTGACCGATACACGGGTGACCTGATGTCTTCTTCCCAATCCGACTCTGCTCCGGGACGGTATACCAGGGAGGAAGGAGAGTAGGAGTCCATGTCTAGCAGAAAGCAATGAAAAGGTTGTAAGTGATAATGAAATATTGAATGTTAAATATAGGAGTTCTCATAGATTTAGAGTTTGACTAGTCATAACACCGAGTCTTCACAATAGTATTTTAGAAATACACTTGACCTTTAAGCAATGCATCCCTGAGGAGAATTCCCAGGAAAGAGGGGTGGGTCACTAGGACACACTTAAGTACCCTGTCTTTCCTTAGCCAGAATCCCTCATGGGACTACACACTCTTCCAGCCATCATGTATTAATAATACTATTGTTGGGCTCATGGTTATGATGAGAATTGTTTATGGACCGGGCTTTGAGGCCCGACAGTAAGGCTTGTTCCTTCCAGCATGATTCTTCTTCTTGGGGGATAAGTGGGCTTCTTGTTTATTATTAATGAGCATTAGGCCTAATAGTTTAAATCCTGATCATGAGGGGTGGTGTGCATGAAGAACTAGATGTGTATGAGTGTGTGTTGAAACTTAGGATAAAAATTAAATGAATCAAATAGATAGCATGTAGGTAGCAATGAATGTAAGCACAAAAAGTTAGTAAGTAATGTGACAAATAGACTATTAAGTATTGTATCATGTATTGAAATTACTTCGGATAACGTGAAAAATATTCATACGAGTATTAGTCATGTAATCATATAGTAGCATGGCATATTGTGGGTGTCCTAAGGTTATACTCTAGGTCAAAAGTGTCTAATAACCTAATTCCCTATAACCAAGGCTCTGATACCAATCTGTCACACCCCAACCGATGGCGGAAACGTCGGGGCGGGACATGTAGACTGTTCATGAGCACATGGTTGGCTAAAATTTAATATATTAAAACGTTACATTTCCATTCACAATTTCCAAATACAACAATACAAGAATACTTGAATTACATAACATATCCATTTATTTCAATTAACTAGGTCCTCAACCCTAAGTAAAGTAGCTTGAATGTTAACCCAAACATCTGTACCTGAAACATGATAAAATGAGAGGGTCAACTATAAATAGTTGGTGAGCATACATAGGTTTTGACTCTGAATAGTATCAAAGTATTTTGTGTAAACAAATCCATACAAGTCATGATTAACAAGGCATTTATGGGGAGTTACTATTGTGTAACCAAGTAGTACAATCAAACCTTTGTAACTAGCATGCAAAAATTGTGTTGTCGGTAACAATCACCCCAATCTGGGTGGGTTTGTCAGACTCAATAGATCTATCATTGTTAACCGTCGGCTTGGTTAGTTAATGATTATATATGTAATTGCAAATAAGTAGTTAACACACCTAGCACTCAAACATAAAGCTCAAATTGCACACAAATTGTAAAGTGGATTTGTATTGTGTAGTTTATGAAATTCATTGTAAGTTGTGATCATGTTTCACCCCAAAATGTAAAAACAATGAAAAAGGGGCTATGTAAAACTCACATGATTAGAGGTGTAGCTAACACGCGAGATTAGATAGCAAATTTGTCCTTGTAATTCACCACGTTAACCTAGAGTGTAATATACATTAAATTAATAACGTGTACGATAGTCTGGGTATAAGTCTAGGATTTAATCGGATGCGTGTACGAAAGGTTTGAGTTGTAGGCTGAAAAGGAATGTGTAGGTTAATTGGATGTGTGTTTTATAAATTGAAAGGTTGAAAATAGATAATTTAAAGTTGGTTTGAATAACTAAATAAATTAAATAATTGTCATTTAATTATCTAGTTATAAAAGTAGAATGTAAATAATCTGAAATATAAATTAAATAAATATTTTTTCTCTATCTATTTATTTATAAAGATGTGAAAAATAATATTTATTTATAAAATTAACTTTAAATATAATTTAAACGCTAAGTGTATTGGTAAAAGTAATTTAGATCGATAATAAATACATTTATTTATTTATTCATCATTTGAAATGATTATGTTAAAATAAATAAATTTACTTAAAAATTGACGTGTATTCTTTAAATATATAAAAACTATATATTTAGATGTAGTATTATTAGGTTTTAAATATATAACTTCAATTTAATAAAACCTTGAAAAAAAGTATTTGTAAAACTTGTCACAAAATTTATAACCTTAGGTAAATGAATTACTCAAAAATAATATAATTTAAATTGGGTGTTTTAATTTATAAAAATAGAAGTTTTATGAAAAATTGTAAAACTTGTTTTATTCTGTCCTAAATAATGTAGGATTTATAAAAATATTTTTTTAATGATTTTTGGAGCCCTAAAACGGTTTTTAAAAAATTATACAGACCTGGGGTTTCGAACCCGGGTTTGTTCTGAACAAGCTTGGTAAACAAACCACTGGACCAGGAGCCTATCCTCGTTACTAGGTTCGTTTTGGATGGATCTAAACCCATTATTAATAGGGCTAGGTTTAAATGAGGCGCAAAAGAAAAAGAAACAAGCCTGTCGTGGGCCGTGGGTTTCGAACCCACGCCGCCTAGTTCAGGTCCGAGTGTTTTAACCGGCTGAACTAGGTGGTTTGCTGGTCTTGATAGTAAACTGGAAATTTATGTAAAAGAAGTAGGCTTAAATCAAAATCCCCAAATTAGAATCGTAAGAACCCTAATCTGGTTTTTATTTGTGGATTCTGTTCTTGTAAATTAACATGGGGCTTTTGACAAGGATTTGAAGGCGATTCGAAGGATGTATGGACTTACTCGATTGATGTGGGCATGAATGCGGTTGTCTACGACTTCTTCTTTGGTGTTCTTGAGACTTGACAGGATTCCAGAGGTGTTTTGCAGATCGAAAAAGGGTTAAAGGAGTTTGTGTGAAGGTATGCGATCGTAGTAGGTTGTTTTAATTAGGTTAATTTTACTTAAAATCTCCATTTTGATTTCAAATGTAGAAATAGTCGCGATCGGCTCTTTTTGCTTGTTGATTTGAGAATGAATCGATTCCGATTACTAGTGTAGGTTCCTAGTGGGTTTAATCACGAGTAATTTGTGGGATGTATACGCGAAATTTTCATGAATTTGGTGGAAAATTTGACACGGTTTGACTATCCAAAGTCAAACTCGTTTGATTTCGAAATTTTTCGTAAAATCAGTCGAATTAGCTCGTGTATGGACTTGGGTTGGGCATGTTGATATTGGTACACGAGATGGAAGTCCACTGAACTCAATTGGATTCGAATCATGGCTTGAATTGAATGATTTGGCCCTGTTTGACTTTTGAAAGTCAAACAGGTCACTTTCTTTTGAAATTGAGTTTGATTCTGACTTTTAAAAGTCAATTTATTTTCATTTTATGTATATGTATATCCATGTGTTTAATTTATATGAATACGTGTATATATGTATGCACTTGTTGATGTGTTGAGCGAGTACAAGATCGAAAAGAAAAGAAAATGGAAATTTTATCATTGTAATACAAGGATGATCAAAGTGAAATAATGGAATTTCATAAATGTTACACATGTTTACATGCTGCATTCATGTTCCAGTTGGAGCCGAAGAATGTGAAGGAGGCTCTCGCTGACAACTGTTGGCTTGAGGCGATGCAAGATGAACTGTCCCAATTCCAAAAGTTGTATGTGTGGGATTTAGTTGACTTACCAAGAGGCGTACAACCAGTTGGAACCAGATGGGTGTTCAAGTGCAAAACGGATGATCGGCACGTCGTAGTGAAGAATAAAGCAAGGTTGGTTGTTTTTTATCAACAAGAGGGCTTGGATTACACAGAAGTATATGCCCCAGTTGCTAGACTTGAGGCCATTCGACTGTTTCTGGCTTATGCCTACTATGTCGGCTTCAAGGTCTATCAACATGATGTGAAGAGTGCTTTCCCGTATGGAAAAGTTCATGAAGAGGTCTATATCACTCAACCTCTCGGCTTTGAAGATCTGCATAATATCAATAAAGTGTATAAGCTAAACAAAGAACTTTATGGTCTTCATCAAGCACCGCAGGCATGGTATGACACGTTATCAAAACATCTACTATCCAATGGTTTCGATCGTGGACAGATTGACTCGACCCTCTTCATTCGGAAAGTAGAAGGTGATATTCTACTTTTACAAGTATATGTCGATGACATTATCTTTGGGTCTACAAATGAAGAGATGTGTAGGGAATTTGAACAGGTGATGAAGTCCAAGTTTGAGATGATCAACATGGGTGAACTGTCATTCTTCCTAGGTCTACAAGTCAGTCAAAGAGAGGATGGCATCTATCTATATATCAAACTAAGTATGCGCAGGACATCTTGTCGAAATACAAGATGAATGATAGCAGTACTTATGGCACACCTATCCCTGTCAATCACGGTTTGCATCCAGAAAAAGATGGAAAGGATGTGGATTGTAAATTGTACTATGGGATGATCGGTTCTCTCATGTATCTCACAGCTTCAAGGCCCGACATAATGTTTGTTGTATGCTTGTGCTCAAGGTTTCAGTCACAACCGAATGAGTCTTATATGATAGCTGTCAAGAGGATCTTCAGATACTTGAAAGGGAACACCGATTGGGTCTTTGGTACTCAAAGAAGCAGTCATTTGACCTCAAAGCCTATACTGATTCAGACTATGGCGGTTGTAATCTTGATAGAAAATCAACCTCAAGTGGATGTCAATTCTTGGGAGACAGGCTGGTCTCCTGGCAGTGCAAGAAGCAGTTAACGGTTTCTGTCTCAACATGTGAAGCAGGGTACGTTGCTACAGCGAGCGGCTGTTCTCAGATATTGTGGATTCAGAAACAATTGAGAGACTACAGCTTAAACTTCACTGGAACTCCATTGTTCATTGACAACAATGCCACCATGTCCATCACAAACAACCCGGTGAAACATTCCAAAACTAAACATATAGAAATTCGTCATCAATTCATCCGTGATTTTGCTGAAAAGCATCTCATCGAACTTGTAAAGGTTCACACGGATGACAACTTTGCTGACCTTTTCACTAAGGAGTTTGATCGAACACATTTTGAACATCTTGTCAACATGATAGGAATGTTCAATCCGGAGTGAAAACTTGTTTTTCTTAAATCAATTCAATTCATGAATGTTAAATTTTCTATTTCTTTTAAATGTTTTCAGTATAGTTCTTTTAATTTTCAAATATTTTACAAAAATACAAACAAAATAGAAAATCGAGAAAATTTCAAAGTCATTTTGAGAAAAGAGGAAATGATAGTACATCAGAAATGATCTAAACGTCTTAGATTGCACAAATGGGAAATGATTGCGTCATGCTTACTTGATTGTTTAAATTGTAATGTTTTTAATATGTGTGTTCACAAGTAATTTGAATTGTCAGTAGGCTATAACCTTCTTTGAATCCTTAGTAGTGTGGAAAGTAAATCAATACTACAAATGTGATTTGAACCCATGTTTGCTAGTGTGTGTGCGTAAAAGAATGCAAAAGATCACTATCAGATATAGGATGTTAGCTTTTGGCAATAATTTTCTTTTGAGATAAGTTTCGGGTTGGATCGTTAGCACAATTAATGCGGTTCATCTCACTGCCCATAATCACAAGTATGCAATAAGAGACTGAATCAAGATATGTCTTGACATCAACCGTTGAGCATATATTTACCCTTGAATCACTCCTGATTCACTAAAATCAAATCCAGATAAAAATTAGATTCCCTTACCTAAATCCTCAAACACCATATTCATTATCCTGAATCATCGTACCGATATTCACTAAAGAAATCACATGAAACCAAGACAAATGAATCACTCGATTCTGAATCTTATGATTCCTGATAATCCTTATGGATTCTGTTTGATTTTTCCCGTGCTAATTGATGTAGTCTCATTCTGGAAATTTAGAAAATCATTGGGAAAATCTTAGATGGCTTGAGATTACTGCAAAGTTAAATTCATAGCATAACCGTGGGGCACACGTTGTAGATTTATAACTATTATCTTAACCTGGGGATACTTAGGTCAAAATGACTGGGATGTAGCACAAAATTGATGTTGGTTTTGGTTCCAGTTGTCTCAAACATGTTTTTCGAGTACTTGGTGACCAACATCATCATCAAATTTCACAATATGTAGATTTTGGAACTTTTGAAATTTGGCCAAGTGTTATGCCTGCGAACTTAGCAAGTACGCAAGACATAAGTCATGCGTACTTGCTAAGTACGCAAGGCATAAACCCTGCGTACTTAACAAGTGCGAAGGAAGGCCAAACTTGAAAATTTTCTAAGTCTGAACTGTTCGTTCATTGTGAATGTGCTATACGTAGTCATGTGTATTTAATTCCAATGAGTCTTCTTGTTCTTATTGTGTTTACTGTTTGTTTTGGCAGTGATGGCTCGTGCATTTACATGTGAGTTCAATCTGCTGGCACTTACTGAATCGGAATGGAAGGGTGCTGCACTAGAGTACCGGGAGATCATAGATTTCTTGAACCACTCAAATATAAGCTACGCTATTTCAGCAGACCCTGTCGTATCAAGACCGTATTTGGAGCAGTTCTCAGATATTGCAGAACATGACTGCACAGTAACCCCCAATGTCATTCGGGCTACTGTGGCAGGTCATGATATTGCCATTTCTGAGGATACAATCAGGCGCGTCTTACAGTTTCGGGATCTTGCAACCGACCCAATTTCCTATCCTGATTATTTTGTGGATGGGTGTTGGAGACAACGTATGGGATACGTCGGTGTATGAGATTATTCATCTTACAAGAAGATGTAGGTGCTAGATCGGGGGAGGTACTTTGCCCACATTATGATCGTGTGCATATCTTCAAAGAAGGCTGGGAAGGATGCCATGGGTCATGATCTAGCAACCGCTATGGTTGGACTGTCTCTGAATAGGGGCTTTAACTTCACTCGATACGTCTACAAGGCTATCACTGATCAGATTGATACATTGGAGAGGTTTAGGTTCTTGTTATACCCCAATTTTGTGCAACTCTTGATAAATGATGTGTTGCCTAATCTACCTGCTATTGGGGAGAGACTGCAAGTTAAGCGGGTGGGCAAGAGAGTTTTCTCACAGTTCTTAACGCTAGGCAGTGTAGAACCTACCCCTGAGCATACTCCACTCTTTGGCCACCTGATCAATGAAGCGTATGTGGCACCAGCAAATTGGAGATGGTATAGTGCAGAGTCTGAACCTGAACTCAGTGAACACATTGACGAACAACAGGAAGAGGCGAAAGTTGAATCTGAGGATGAAGTGTCTAAAGAAGGAGGAGACGAAGAACAGGGAAGTGGGGGTGCTGAATAATCCGACTCAGAGGCGACCGAGTCAGATTTGTCTGATTCTGATGATGCATCATCACCACCACACCCAAGGAGATTGACGAAGGTAACCCTTCCCAATTCATCTTCTAAGAGAAAGAGACTAGAGAGTAGCAGTGAGTATGTGCCCGATTCTGATTCGGATGCTGCTATACAGAGACGCAGAAGAGAAAGTATCAACAAGCGTCGGGGGGATAGGCAACACCAACCTATTCTTAGTGAGGTAGAAGTCAGTTCTCAGAGGCAAGCAAGTGTAACGGCTACGAGTACTGATTCCACTTCTACCTCACCTTCACAACAGCTTTATAGGCGACAGCGGAGGGGGCCACGTGTAACACCTGATGTGGCTACCACTGTTATCACATAGGAGGTTCATGTGATAGTTACCGTCCCTATACAGTCTGTCCAGGTGGCGGTGACCACTCCTATTCTCACTAAGTCTATCACCATCACCCCAACCACCATTTAAACAACAACCATCCATTCCTCAATCCCTACAACCACCCTCCAACACATCAGTGAACCCTTTCATGACTTTGACTTCAACCAGTGGTTCGATTTTGGAGAATTCTTTTCCTTCCTGACTAATCAAGCCGAAGCATCGTCTTCTAGGGGACCTGATCCTCGTGATACCCGGATCACTACCCTAGAGACTCAAGTCGTTGGACTTGTTGAAATGCTACAAAAATCGAGAGAAGAATCTAACAAACAACAGGGGCAGATTAACTCTCTGGTTGATGAGGTAGCCGCGCTAAAGAAAGAGTGGGCGGCTGATGACAAGCAGCGTTCAGAGCATGACACTCTGGTGAAACTGGTCGGTGATATGGCCAAGACGCTTGCTGCTCAGTGGGAGAAATTGAAAGAGTTGTTGGAAAAGCAATCACCCAAGCCTAACAGTGAAGAGGCTTGTCACTTAGTTGACCTAACTAAGGGAGATGATCAGGACAAGGATCCTGAAGTCGGAACGAGTGGAAGTGAGCAGCAATCGTCGTCTTTGGCGATTGTTCCCATTTCTGCTGTGCCTATGGCTGAGGGGAAGTCCACTCAGAGTGAAGGTGGAGGTGATGCTTCAGGTGGTAATAAAGGAAATTCAGTGGCTGGCATTTTGAAAGATCTATTTGACGACGTGTCGGATGATGTGATCTTTCTACTAGAGCCGGACTATTCCAAGGAAGCACATATCGATGCTCTCGACAATTTGGAAGATGGAGAGATCGAGTCTGGTGATGAGGAGGATGATGATGTTGTAATCGAATTTCCCAAGGGCGACGGGGAAGGAGAGTATGAGTTTGAAGATGGAGAAATTTTCAAAGCTCCATCCTTTGAAACTCATCTTGACACAGGTTCAGTCGAGCCTGGTAGTACTGTTGAAGCGTCGACTGAAGCCTCCCCTATAGACTCTACACTTGTGGATCCAGAGGCACAGAAAGACAAACATATGCCTGCAAGTTCCTTGAAGGATCCAGCTCTTGTCTGGCAAAAGACATCAATCATAGACAAACATGGAGCGACAGGGATGATCTTAGCTGTGAGGTTCGAAGAGGACAAGAAGTTGTTTGCAATCAAGCGAGCTGGGGGGGGGGGTTCAATACTTGAAACCAACCAGCGAAGCTTTCAACTCCTTGACAAGATACGACTTCGTGAACTTAGCAAGCCGAGAGTTGTTGGGTCACTCAAATCATGCAGTTGCGATGGGTTTGTGGCAGGTTCTGCAGTGAGTGGGAAGATCAGGGAAGTTTGAGGTGTTTAAGCCTCAAGTGCCCAAGTGAGTAAGGGACAAGAATGTTAGACATCTCGTGACTCATAAAAGCTTAAAGAAACTGGTATACAAGTTAGTGTTGTGTGAAACTAGGATTCCCTTGAGCAAGTTATCTCAGGATATCCTCGGTAACATATGGTACTGGTACGTAGTTCGTAAATCGGGCGAGGCAGTGGTGATTGGAAAGTTGTGGTCCGAGAGTGGAAGCTTAGTGCCAAGGGAACTGATCAGAGTTTTTGATGAAGTGTGCTTCATAAACTTTATTTGAAAGATCTGGAGGCGCTAGCTGACAAGTACTGCATGTACACGGACGAGTGGACAAAGTTCCTTTCTTCTAAATACGACAAGGTGGTCAAGTTCTGCCTTAACTACAAGAAGAAGATAGATGCTAAAGTTGGGGAGTTGTGAAGACCGAAGACAATCCAGAGCTGTTGTCAATTTGGAGTTTGTTGAAGCACTTTTGTGTGATAAACACTCTGGATATTGTCTTAGCTTTTGTACTTGTCTTGTATGTATTAGTCTTTGTATCTTAGTGTCTGTATGTATTAATTATCGAGTTGTATTTACTATTGTATGTACTCATTGTCTAAATTTTCTAAGTGTTTTGCACACTTAGCATGTGCGCATGAGTTATCTCCTACGTACTTAGCAAGTACGCAAGAACTCTCTGCGTACTTGCTAAGTACGCATGAGCAGTTTGCCCTGCGCACTTGCTAAGTGCGTAGTGCCCAGGTCTAGTATAAATAGGCAAGGTTAATAGAAGTTATGTACGCAGTCATATGCACTATGTTGTATTCTCTCTGTAACTTTTAAGTTTATATTAGACGGAGTTTGAAAGTGATTTTGTTGTCGGTTTACTTTGTGTTGCTTGTTTCTCCACCTAGTCACGGGTATTCCGCACCCGGTCTGACTAGTGACACACCCACACGTAACGATCTGAGACACCCGGGGAACTACAAGTGGTATCAGAGCCTCGGTGTTCGTTGATTTGTGTTCCAGTTTTAGTTTTTTAGGGTTTTTGAGCAGATCTGAGTTATACAAGTTCGCTACTTTTTCTTGCAAAAATCCTTAAATCCGAGTTTGTTATCACTTCATTTGGTGTTTGGAAGGCTAAGGGTTTGTTAGATGATGTTTTCTAAGATTTTGGAAACATTAATTTCTCAGATCCATCACTTTTTGAGCATTCTCCTCAAGATCTATTAAGAACACTGTTGTACTGAACAAGTATGCAGAATCACCTTTTCTGCATATTTGCTAAGTATGCATGGGTTAGCCCTGCGTACTTAGTAAGTATGCATGAGAAGTAACCTGCGTACTAAGCTAAGTACACAAGAGCATTTCTCTGCGCACTTAACAAGTACGCACGGGTACTTGGCTTTGCAAACTTACTAAATACGCAGCAACACCCTACATATGCGTATTTACTAAGTACGCATGAACTAGCATCCGAGTTTTTTGGCGGGAAAAATTTTATTAGCCAATTTTTTTAGGGATCATCTGTACACTTGTTTCTGGCCATTTTGTAGAAGATAGTAATTTTGTTTTTATCTGGACCAAAATTTGTATACGATGTGGCTTGGCAAAACACGGAAGAGACTTTTGTTAGATGATACAACTTGTCATACATTGTTTAAGTGTTCATACCAGAAAATGTGGGCTACGAGTATCCGAGATACTTATTTAATAGGGTATGAATGCTGAACTAATGGGAGTAATTGGGTCGTCATTGGCTAAAGGTCTCGTTCTATTTGTGAAGGTGTTGCTGCTTTGGGTCTTCCGGAAAAAGAATCATCTTATTTAGGTATTCAAACCTGAATATGTGGGCTACGAGTATCCGAGATACTTCTTTAATAGGGGATGAATACTGGAACACCTTTAACCGAAGGATTTGTTGTTTTGGATCTTTGCAAAGGAATAAAAGAATAAAATCCTGGGGTTGGCTAGTTATGCTTTTTAAGGATTTGAGTGAAGTGATGATGAAGCTGGTCATAGTTTATAGAGAAATGGGGGGGGGGATAAAAATAAATGTTACATCAACCATGATTTCTCGTGTAAATTATATTTTTCGTGCTCATTGGTCAAGCATGTGTTCAAGATTTGATGTGATTCAATTATGATGGGATTTCTCAATTAGGATCTGGGCAGAATGCCAGATAGACAACCTAGTTATGGAACTTTACTGTGGTGAACGTATACAGATTAGGAGGTGTGAACCAGGAATGAAGATCTAATTGAAGAATGTTGGACTTTGGATATAAGGTGATCACTGCTGAGCATGATTTTGTGTTTGATTCTATCAAGTGTTTTCAGGATGAAGCTGGATATCCGTTGGATTATTATTTAAAGATGGAACCTTTTATCAGTGGCCGACGGGATATGAAACATTCCCATGTTTCTGGTCTAGTCAGATGGAGGTTAACCTGAAAGGGGATATTAGAAATGAACATCTTTGGGAATTTGGTTAACTCATGAAGATACAGGATAGAGTTGGACACATCTGGTTGAAGACTTAAGTTTATCTTACTGGAATTCCTATGGTAGCTGATTAGTTTGATGCAGGTTATTGGAAACTCAAACTCTTAATCATATGCCAACTGATTTGGAGGAATTCTATGTCAGGGTGGAGCAAGCTACTGCTGAGAGGAAGAACTACAATGAAGTGTGTTGGGTTAGTTGGTTCCTATTGAAGCACATGGTTTGGTCTACAATGAAAGCTACAGTAAAGAGGGAGTCGTGTGTGTCATCACTCGGCAACTGAAGACTGAAGTTTGAAGATTTGAAGATCTCAAGTGGAATGCCAGAAGATCAAGTCTCGCCAAAAGATACTTGATGTCATTAGTTTAGAGGTAGTCTGTTAGGACATTCTTTGTAAACTAATGTTTATCAGTGTTAGAGATAGATAGAATTTGATGATATAGTTAAGAGAGAGTTTGTAGAAGCATGTTTTGGTAACTATAGATAAAATTCTATGTATCGGTGTACGTGGCTAGTACGCAGGAGGGTGTTCCTGAGTACTTAGCCTGCACACCAGTTTGGTCCTTTGTACTTAGTAAGTACATAAGGCTTTTGCCTTGCGTACTTGTCAAGTATGCAAGGCTTTTGCCTTGCGTACTTGTCAAGTATGCATGACCAAACCCTGTGTACTTAGACAAGTACGCACGTAATGTTCCTGCCCCTATAAATAGAAGACTTGTCTTCATTTGTAAGTGGAACTCTAGAACTACGTTGAGAGGTGTCAGGGTCGGGACGAGCTCCCCCGACCCCTGAACCGTGAGCTTAGATGAGAGATGTGTGCTCCTTCGATATGTAGTTTGTAATACGGGATGACTTCTATGTTATGGATTACGTATCGTTTCATTATCTTTTGTCTTTGTTCTTGTTTATCTGCTTTGTTCTTCACGTTCCCACACAAATCACATAACAGATCCGTGTATTTCCGATGCGCGACGAGGCTCCCGGGACCTACAGAGAAGCTTAAGAAATCAAAGATAACGAAATAGCAATCCATTCCAACGAAAATCTTCCAAATATGTTTCTAAGCACGAATCCAATCTTCAAACCGAGAATCTCAAAGAAATAACCCAGAAAATGATGAAATGGTGCAGAGAACTAATGAAACAGTACCAAAACATGCAGAACTAGAAAACCTTCAGTTTCTGACAAAAATACATCCAAAATCGATCACAATAACCCGAATACACTCATAAATCAAGAGCATAATGCTCTGATACCAATTGTAGGTCCTGATTTTAGACAAAATCACTCAAACATATCGATTACACGCACATGTGAAATCTGTGTGTATGGTGGTGAAACACAGGTAAGAAACAACAATGGTGATGATAAACTGGCTAACCATACTAGAATCAGCACAAAATGATATGAAAATTTAGGAAAAAGAGATGAATAACTCCAAATCTGTATTGATTCAAGAACAGCTATGAAAGAGAGAATTTCATGGTTACAGCCACTATCCACACCCTAAACATTCTCAAACTAGGATATTTATAGTGACTTGACAGGCAACGAAACTATGCTCACCGTAACTACTAGTTTCGGTAGAGCATTTACATGAAAAAGAACCTCTTGTCGAAACTCCCTATCTATCGAAACTACTAGTTTCTGTTAAACAACCCTAAACAAAACTATGTAGTTTCGATGGCCCATAATTAGACTAGAAAACAGTAAATTATAGGAAACTGAAATAACTGAAATACAAGGAACTAAACTAAAGCACTATTGTTCAAAATACATTGATGACATCAGCTTACAAAATACTATACCCTACATGCTTTACACTAATACTCCTTCCACTCCTCCTGAACCATAAACCATCACCCAAGTTTTAAAACACCCATCTTGGCACAACACCATGCAACAAGAATACGACGCACCTGAACATAAATACACGTGGACTCTTGTCCACTCCACTCAAGCACAAATGGGTCTAATGCACAAAATACAAACCCTATAGATCCACTGACCGGCTAAAAGCCCGTTTGGTTGCTAAAGGTTTTACTCAACGACCAGGCATCGATTATATTGAAACCCTTAGCCCTGTCCTTAAGCATGCTAACCTACATCTTGTTCTATCTCTAGCTGTGTCCCAAGGATGGTCCCTACTTCAACTAGACATCAACAATGGCTTCCTTCAAGGGACGTTGCATGAAGATGTTTTCATGGCTCAACCCGTCATTTCCAAACCATGTTTGCTAGTCAAACAATTCTATATATACATATATATATATATACACATATGCTTTAATTATGTTGAATAAATATTATCACTTACTAATAGATGATCATGTGCTTTTTAACAACCGTGTCAGCCCCGGCGTATAATCCGCCACAGGTCGGGGTGTGACAGATTGGTATCAGAGCCATGGTTATAGGGAATTAGGTTGTTAGACACACATGACCTAAACTATAACCTAGGAGTCCCCAAACATGAGTTTAACTCATGTCTTTTATTAGGAACTCCACTCTATACTCATTTACATACTTACCTACATTTATCTACTTCTGGTTACATGACGCAATTACATGAACTACAACCTTCTAAGGACTACATGAAACTATCTGAAACTACATGGAGTACTTGAAACATATTCTTAGTCTATATTCTATAACCTTAGGATACCTTGGTGTAATATTCCTACATATTATCTAGTTGCATGATATAATACGAATTTTCTTATGAGCTATGTTACTTGATGATCTACATGCTTACAAAAACTACTAGCTCTGTGATACCTTCTTTACTATACTATTTGAATTGTTTACACAATACCTATTTGATCCTAAGTTTTGTCACACACTTGTACATTTTCATCTTTAAACATCATCACTAATCACCTATGGAAATATTCAAACTCTTAGGCCAATGCCTATTAAAATTTTAAAATCCCGTCAAAGTTTTGAGTTCTGAAAATCAGTAGAGAACATGTGAAATCTGAAAGGGTGAATGCCTGTACTTTGGGTCTTCTATCTAGGAAAGCATTTCAAATAAATCCAAAACAACCGAAGGATCCGTATGCTTTCCTGGGAATTCCCGAAGTGAGTGTTCACCTATAGGCTAAAGCATGTCTTCTTGAAAGTATATGAACTCAAATCACTTTGATTTGTCATCCATTGGGTTATGCCCCAAATGAATACAACCTAAACATCATTCGCTTAGTTCTTATAAATTGATACACAAGTCCAAACCTCATATTTGATCCTTGCACTTAATCATATTTAAGTCAACTATACCTCTTTGTAAGTCCCAGCGGGTCTACCGATCGATCTCTGCTATAAAACACATAATAAGTAAATGAAGTTCGGAATCCTTACGTATACGTATGTCTCGAATAGTCACGAACGCAATGCAATCACACAAGACACGATTTCATAAAAAGCGTCTTGTATTATCAATCAAACAGTAAACACAGAGTAGTTCTAGTTACAATGCAGAAGTTACAAATGAGAACAACTCTTGAACTATTTATAGACAACACATACTGAAACAGGTGAACTTAATAATTTCGCCACCTCTTAGTTCAGGCGAACTTGTTAAGTTCGCCTCAACTATACCAGGCGAACATATTAAGTTCGCCTGTGCAAACTTAACTAATTACAAATACAAAACATACAAAAGTATAAACATAAAGACTAATCTATTACAAGGCTTGTTGTCACAAAACATGCTCCAACAGACTCCCCCTTGACAACAACTTGGTCTTTATCATCAAGTCTTTTTCTTCCAAATCTTTGGCAATAAGCTCCCTGCACATATCCTGTGTTTCAGACATACATCCAACACCTTCTTATACTATAATGCATGCTCTCTGCTTTCATCAGTATACAAGATCACTCTACGCTTTCATCTTCTGATCAGACCTTGAGAAGTTAACAAGGTTCATAGCATCAAAGAATCTCACTATAACCTTACCATTCAAGTCTTCTGTCACAGCTTCTCCCGTACATCCATCAACGTACCACCATTTAAGATCATGTAGACAATCATAAGGAATCAGTTTCAATGGAATCTTTGGTACTGATCTCACAGGTTTAAACTTGTATCTCCATGTCACCTTTTGAGTAACAGGATCTACTTCTTTTATTCTTCTTCCCTGTTGAGGTTTCAGTCTCTCATACTTTCCAGAACCTCTTTCCATTCTTATCAAGTTGGGAATCGAGTCAGCTATTCCATTATTCGATCTGTTAATCAAGGGCTTTGTTGATAACCCATTGACTTCACATCTCGGTAAAGAGTTAAAGTATTTAAGCCTTGGCTTCAAATACTGAACTCCATATGTTCTCTTCAAAGCAAATAACTTGAACTCAGCTTCATAAAACCAACTTATTATTCTTCCTTAGCATTTGTCTTTGTTTACATATCTCTGCTTTTGCACTGGTGCCACTCAAGCAACTGGTAAGTTATCTCTCCAGCTCTTCACCATTTCCACCCATTGTGCCTTAGTCATTCCATTATTCTTATAGATTTCTATATCTTTAGGCAAACTTTCAGCAGAATCAGAGTTTGGTATTTCTAGATCAGGATCAGATGCATCGGATTCTATAAATCCATCTGAAAACCCTTCAGGAATTACATCATCTTCAAACACATCTGTATCAATTAAACCTTCACATCCTTCGTAAACAACTTTCTTAGTATCACACTCCAGCTCTACCTCAACAATCTCTCCTTCCTCTAATCCTTTCTCTTCTGTATCATCATCATTAGAAAGATCATCCAAATCTATCAAGCATTCAATTTTATCAGTTTCATCCATATAAGAATCTTCAAAGAAAAAAGAATTATCTAACAAGTCAGCATCATTAGCTTCATTGTCACCACTAGTCATCATATTGGCTTCCCCAATAACCTCTGACTGTAACATCCCTAAATTTATACAACCCGAATAAAAGAACTAAGGGTCGAGACTAATAACGCGAAGTAAAAAGGAATAGACGGGCCGGCCCAAGGGCCGCGAGCAAAGGAAGAAAGCCCCTCAAGGCAGCTACATCATCACAACCTCCCCTCAACTCCACCATTTGCTTAACTTAGAGAGAGAAAGAGAGAACCGGGTCTAGAGAGAGAAAGTAAAGGTATCGGCTCAAAGGCTCGGGAATCGTTGCTCTCCATCTCAGGAACGTTTAGCGACAAAGAAGAAACGAAAACAGGTAACATTAATGCTCGAATCTGAGTTTTTAATTGAGAAATGGGTTTTAGGGTTCTAATGGGATTGAACAAAAATATGACATTTTTTTCGTATGGAATCGCATAAAAAGCATGTATCTAGCTTCATGGAAGCTAGATACGAGTTCTGAATGTAAAAAAGTCAAACCTTGAATCAAAAACGATGAAGTTGATGAAAATCTGATGTGTCACCCAAAAAGTCAGATGAATGGGCCGAAAACTATTTTTCGACCGAAAAGTGTCTCGAACACCTAAGATTTCGATCAGAACATTTCGGTCGAAAAGTGTCTCGAACACCTAAGATTTCGATCAGAACTTTTCAGTCGAAAAGTGTCCCGAACACCTAAGATTTCGATCAGAACATTTCGGTCGAAAAGTGTCTCGAACACCTACGATATCAGAACATTTTGATCGAAAAGCGGTTTTGGTCAAGGAGTTCTAGAGCAAAAGAATATGAGAATAAAGAACTTTTCCAAGTGATTAGTTACCGGTCAAAATAGATTTCGGACATGGAGTTTTCAGGCAAATGATTTGATACTAATGTGTCTAGTTCACCTAACTCTAAGAATATAAATGTTAAGTGTCGGTTAAATTCAATAGCTTATCTCGTATGACTTGATTATACAGATTGTGTGTGACCTTAACTGACTCTCCTAAACCAGCTAAGTATATTCAGAAATCACCCATCAGGTGAGTTCTATGTGCCCCTTCTATGTTATGTGCAAATCATTTTAAATGTTTTGGGGCTGAAGTATATACACTAAATGAATAAATGCTAGGAATGCCAACGTGATCATACGTGATATACAAATATATATATTTATATATATATATATATGAAAATGAATTATTAACGAAGAACGAAACGTAAGTTTACAAAGAATGAATAAAAGAATGGCATAACGTAAATGAATGAAATCTTGATTTATATCTATATATATTGCATGTTATGAATGTATGTTTACGTTATCGACGGAAACGAAGCTAACGGCTACTACGGTAGACGGACGACCACTTACTATTATGCAGCCAGAAAGGTAGACTAACTAATGGCCACTACGGTGGAGTAAGTCCCTAAATCGATGCACGGTTGTATAATTAGTTCAAGTGGGAAACGGATGATTTCGGGCAGACGGGCGAATTTGACGGACTACGACGGTAGGACGGTTAAGGCGGACGGCAGAAGGTTGGCCGGACGGTTTTTTGGCGGGCGGTTTCTAGGACCGGACGAGTAAAAGGGCTACGACGGTAGCTTAAGGGTGTATGTCTTTGTGACATACGCAGTAAAAGACGGGTTGATCACCCTTATGTGTATGACCAATGAATGTCAAGGAAAGTAAAGGTGAATGCATATCTATGTAATCACATATGAATGAGGAAAGAAAAGTAATAGTTATGAATGCGTAATTATTTATTCACGTATGAATGATAAATGAAGACAAAAGATGTGTAAAGGTGTATTTATATATATATATATTCACTTATCAAGAAATAAGTTTTATGCCTGATTGATTTAAACTAGAACTCACCAGCGTTAGCTGACTTTTAGTATACATTTCAGGTAAACAGATGAAGGGTCGTGCGAAGGCGTGAGGGCTGCCAGGCATGAGACTGACATGCCACTTTATTTTATGCTTAGGAAATGGTTAATGTTTTAAACGTTAAGACTTCCGCGGATATGTACTCAAATGTTGAATGTTTCCGTTGTGTTTGAATGTATTAAATTTAAAGTTCAGTATTGATGACTTTGTTTATGAGTAAACCTAATAAGTGAGGTTACCCGGAATTGGGGCCTTACAAGTTGGTATCAGAGCATAGTTTGAGAGATTCAGACATCCCTAAATGTCTGGACTCAAACTGATAATGGGACCAACGCACGGATGTCAGTATGGGTAGCCAATGCCAGCACTGTAAGTAAGTCGTAAAGTTAATGCCTATAAATAGGAATAGATGCCTTAACCTAGAACATATAGATGTCAATGTCACAACTGATGTGAAGAGTTCTGAACCCAAAAAGCCATGTAAATTAGTAATCACAAACCGGTCACTTTAATTAAAAATTTACCTTGCTCGTACTGTTCTAAACTATGATCTGAAGAAATGACATTGATGTATTCCCTTTACAACTACCAGGAAATTAGAAACTATGGCTGGTTGAGGAAGAATTGGACGCCGAGGCGGTCGTACTGGCCGAGTTAGTAGGCCTTCATTGTATAAAAGACATGAGGAAGAAGAGAGTGTGCACGAGGAAACTAATGTGACCCCACTTGGGGAGGGCAATCAAGGGTCTCTACAGCTAGAACCCAAAGTTAGGGATGCTATTGCCCGTGAGGTTGTACTCACCCTGAAGAATGTATTGCCCGACCTACTATCCAAGACACTAAAGAAAAGCAAAGAGGATGATGAAGGGAACCACGAAGAGAAAATGTATGATAGTGATGGTGATGAAGTAAAGGTGGGACTGAACACCCGTGGGTGTACCTACAAGGGTTTTAAAGACGGTAACCCACCCAAGTTGGTGGCTACGTTTGAATGGATTGAGAGGATGAACGAGGTAATCAACATAAGCGAGTGTCGACCTGACCAGGCTGTTAAGTTTCTGGCTCACTCTTTCACCAATGAGGCACTGAGTTGGTGGAGGAACATTCAAAGGACTAAGTCGCCAAACGCTCTCAACAGGATGACTTGGGAAGACTTGAAGAAGCTCATAATCCAAAAGTTCTGCCCATAGAACGAGATTGATCATGTGGAAAATGAATTCCTAAACTTCAAGGCTGGCAACAAGACTCACCGCTAGTATACTTCTAGGTTCAATGAACTGGCTCAACTAGTACCCCACCGGGTAGAAACTGAAGATCGTCTGATTACATACTATGTTAAGGGGCTGCCACAGCGGGTCCGTGTTCATGTGAAATCTAACCTGCCCACGACCTTCGAGTCGGTAGTGAATCTGAGCGGAATCGTCTACGACGATTATGCCAATGAGGACCCGAGACACGAAAGAGAAAGTGGGAGAACACGTCTAGAGGCACCAAAAAAGGAAATGTAGCAATTGAAATTAAGAAACCACGGTCAGATGAATATGAAACTTGCAAGAAATGTGGAAGGCAACATCCTGGCGAGTGCCAAATCGGCACCATCACATGCTATAAGTGCGGGAAGCCGGGGCACTTCTCCCGAGAATGCGTAAAAGACGTCAAGTGTCAAGTATGTGGATTGTTTAGACATCTGACAAAGAACTGCAGGAAGGCCGGTCAATCTGGTTCAGGAAAAGAGAAGGAACACGAACTGCCAAAGGCAAGGACTCAAGCCTATGCCTTAACGGAGGAAGAAGCAAGAGGAAACCCTGATGTCGTGTCAGGTACGTTTCTAGTAAATGATGAACATGCTGCTATTTTATTTGACTCGGGTGCTAGCAAAAGCTTTATATCAAATGCCTTTAGTTGTAAACTAGATTGCACTATTGACACCATAGTGAGGGCCTTTAGCGTACAAACCGCTGTTGGTAAAAATTCGGTGGTATTTCAAGTGAGCGAAGATTGCGTAATAGAAATAGAGGGCCATAAGTTTCCTTCCATATTATTCCTTCTTACCTTAGGAGGATTTGATATAGTATTGGGCATGGATTGGTTAGCTGCCAACGAAACTCGAATCATATGTAAACGAAAGATGATACACCTCAAAGCTACTGACGGCAGCCCAATTACGGGTTATGGGCATTGGAATGGTACGATGCCAAACGTCATCTCAATGATTAAGGAGGAAAGTTACATGAGGCGCGGTTGCGAAGCTTATCTGGCATATGTTGTTGATGATAGAATGAAAATGAAAGAGCTTAAAGATGTACCCGTGGTATGTAACTTTCCAGAAGTGTTCCCAGATGACCTACCTGGCTTGCCACCCGATCGGGAAATAGAATTCTAGATTGACTTACTGCCAGGAGCTGAGCCCGTTGCCAAAGCCCCTTACCAATTGGCTCCGTCAGAAATGAAAGAATTGATGTCTCAACTAAAGGAATTAACAGAAAAAGGATTTATCAGACCGATCATCTCACCATGGGGTGTTCCAGTATTATTTGTAATAAAGAAGGACGGTAGCATGCGAATGTGCATCGACTACCGTGAATTGAACAAGAGATCAGTAAAGAACAAATATCCACTACCTCGAGTAGACGACCTTTTTGACCAATTACAAAGCACGAGTTGGTTCTCAAAGATCGATCTTAGATCGGGTTACCAACAGTTGAAAGTAAGGGAGGAAAATGTACCAAAAACCACGTTCGCACATGGTATGGGCATTATGAGTTCCTCGTGATGTCCTTCGGTCTAACCAATGCACATGCAACATTCATGGACTTAATAAATAGAGTATGTCGATCAATGTTGGATCAGTCTGTGATAGTCTTCATAGACGACATCCTCATTTACTCAAAGAATGAGGGTGATCACCACTGTCATTTAAAGGAAGTCTTGGAGATCCTAAAGCAGGAGAAACTATATGCCAAATTCTCCAAATGCGCGTTCTGGCTTAGGGAAGTCCAATTTCTAGGTCACGTGATAAACCCAAACGGTATTATGGTAGATCCTGCAAAGATCGTAACAGTAAAGGAATGGAAAGTTCCGAAGACGCCAACGGAAATACGAAGTTTTCTGGGATTGGCAGGTTACTATCGAATATTCATTCAGGATTTCTCAAGAATTGCCTCACCGTTGACAAAGCTAACACGTAAGGAAGTGAAGTATGAATGGGGACCAAACCAAAGGAATGTGTTCAAAGAACTAAAGACATGATTAACTCAAGCTCCAGTCTTCACCCTACCTGAAGGGAATGAAGACTGGGTAGTCTACTCTGACGCTTCGGGTCAGGGATTGGGTTGTGTGCCTATGCAACGAGGAAAAGTAATTGCTTATGCCTCGTGACAGTTAAAGATTCACGAAGTAAACTACCCAACTCACGACTTAGAATTAGAGGCAGTCGTTTTCGCATTAAAGATTTGGATGCATTATTTATATGGAGTTAAATGCACCATTTACTCCGATCACAAAAGTTTGAAGTACTTTTTTGAACAAAAGGAATTAAACATGAGACAAAGGAGGTGGTTGGAACTACTAAAGGATTATAACTGTGAGATTTTGTACCATCCAGGCAAACGTCATGGCTGACGCCTTAAGTAGAAAGGAAGAGTCGACACCTATCCAGATCAAAGCGTGCCAACTAATTATAACACCAGATTTGATGAATGAAACAGAAAATGCACAAGATGAAGCACTACTGGAAAGGAATATAAAACAAGAAAGAATGGTAGGACAACAAGGGAATCTGGATACTAATGCATACGGTGTACAAACTCGGTTTTACTGGATGTGGATACCCAAGATTGGTGAACTTAGAGCCAAAATCCTCGATGAGGCCCATAAGTCTTGCTATTCTATCCACCCCGGAGCGAACAAAATGTATCAAGACTTGAATAAAGAGTACTGGTGGCCTGGCATAAAGAATGATGTGACTGAATATGTGAGCAAGTACCTCACATGTTCACTAGTTAAGGTCGAGCACCAGAAACCCTACGGTAAAATGCAACCTTTACCAACACCAGAATAGAAGGGGAGGAGATCACTATGGACTTCATTACCAAGCTACCGCAAACAACTAAAGGCAATGATACCATCTGGGTGATTGTCGACCGTTTGACGAAAAGTGCTCACTTCTTACCAATACGTGAGGCTTCTTCGTCTGAAAAGCTAGCAGAAATATTTATCAAGGAAATTGTGACCAGGCATGGTATGCCGTTGTCGATCGTGTCCCACCAGGATACTAGATTCACATCAAGGTTTTGGAAGAAATTCAATGAAGCAATGGGCACTAGATTGAACATCAGCACCGTTTACCACCCTCAAACCGATGGTCAATCTGAAAGGACCATCCGGACCTTGGAAGACATGCTCCGGGCCTATATCATTGAGTTCGGGGGGAGCTGGGATAGTCACCTACCATTGGCAGAATTTTCATATAACAACATCTATCATTCAACTATTGGCATGCCGCCATTTGAAATGTTGTATGGAAGGAGATGTAGGACCCCGGTTTATTGGGTGGAAATTGGACAGAAATATTTTGCAAGTATTGGAGTGGTCAGGGCTACTTCCAAGAAATTCGACCAAATCAAAGCTCGAATGAAAGTTGCAAAAGACATACAGAAAGCATACGCAAATAAGAGAAGAAGAGATTTAGAGTTTCGAGTAGGAGACATGGTACTGTTAAAAGTATCGCCATGGAAATGGATCATTCGATTCAGAAAACGGGGCAAACTAAGTCCAAGGTTTGTCGGACCCTTCAAAATTTTAGCAAGAGTTGGCCAAGTTACGTACAAACTCGACCTACCCGATGCGCTTAGCGGAATCCACCCTACATTCCATGTGTCACACTTACGCAAATACCTTGCTGATGACATGGCTCACATACCATATGACGAGATCGAGGTAGATAACAGCTTAAACTACGTAGAAGAACCAATAGCTATCCTTGACCGAGCAGAAAAACAACTTCGTAATAAGTCAATTTCGTTAGTAAAAGTGCAACGGAAACACAGAAAGGGTTCAGAAGCAACTTGCGAAGAAGAGGAGGACGAAATGAGGGGACTATACCCTCAGCTGTTTAACGCAAAACAGGTTTCGAGGGTGAAACCTCTTTAAGGAGGGTAGACTTGTAACAACCCTAAATTTATAAAACCCGAATAAAAGAACTAGGGGTCGAGACTAATAAAGCGAAGTAAAAAGGAATAGACGGGCCGGCCCATGGGCCGCAAGCAAAGGAAGAAAGCGCCTCAAGGCAGCTACATCATAACAACCTCCCCTCAACTCCACCATTTGCTCAACTTAGAGAGAGAAAGAGAGAATCGGGTCTAGAGAGAGAAAGTAAAGGTATCGGCTCAAAGTCTCGGGAATCGTTGCTCTCCATCTCAGGAGCGTTTAGCAACAAAGAAGAAACGAAAACATGTAACATTCATGCTCGAATCTGAGTTTTTAGTTAAGAAATGGGTTTTAGGGTTCTAATGGGATTGAATAAAAAGATGACATTTTTTCGTATGGAATCGCATAACAAGCATGTATCTAGCTTCATGGAAGCTAGATACAAGTTCTGAACGTAAATAGGTCGAAGCTTGAATCAAAAACGATGAAGTTGATGAAAATCTTATGTGTCGCCCAAAAAGTCAGATGAATGGGCCGAAAACTATTTTTCGACCGAAAAGTGTCTCGAACACCTAAGATTTCGACCAGAACATTTCGATCGAAAAGTGTCTCGAACACCTAAGATTTCGATCAGAACATTTCGGTCGAAAAGTGTCCCAAACACCTAAGATTTCGATCAGAACATTTCGGTCGAAAAGTGTCTTGAACACCTAAGATTTCGATCAAAACATTTCGGTCGAAAAGGGGTTTTGGTCAAGGAGTTCTCGAGCAAAAGATTATGAGAATAAAGAACTTTTCCAAGTGATTAGTTTCCGGTCAAAAAAGACTTCGACTGTAATAGATTTCGGACATGGAGTTTTCGGGCAAATGATTTGATACTAATGTGTCTAGTTCACCTAACTCTAAGAATAGAAATGTTAAGTGTCGGTTAAATTCAATAGCTTATCTCGTATGACTTGATTATACAGATTGTGTGTGACCTTAACTGACGCTCCTAAACCAGCTAAGTGTATTCAGAAATCACCCGTCAGGTGAGTTCTATGTACCCCTTCAATGTTATGTGCAAATCATTTTAAATGTTTTGGGGCTGAAGTGTATACACTAAATGAATAAATGCTAGGAATGCCAACGTGATCATACGTGATATACAAATATATATATTTATATATATATATATGAAAATGAATTATGAACAAAAAACGAAACGTATGATTACAAATAATGAATAAAAGAATGGCATAACGTAAATGAATGAAATCTTGATTTATAATTATATATATTGCATGTTATGAATGTATGTATACGTTATGGAAGGAAACAAAGCTAACGGCTACTACGGTAGACGGACGACCACTTGACTATTATGCAGCGAGAAAGGAAAGTCTAGAAAGGTAGACTAAATAATGGCCACTACGGTGGAGTAAGTCCCTAAATCGATGCACGGATGTATAATTAGTTCTAGTGGGAAACGGATGCTTTAGGGCAGGCGGGCGAATATGACAGACTACGACGGTAGGACGGTTAAGAAGGATGGCCGAAGGTTGGTCGGACGGTTTTATGGCGAACGGTTTCTAGGATTGGACGAGTAAAAAGGCTACGACGGTAGCTTAAGGGCGTATGTCTTTGTGATATACGCAGTAAAAGACGGGGTGATCACCCTTATATGTATGACCAATGAATGTCAAGGAAAGAAAGGTGAATGCATATCTATGTAATCACATATGAATGAGGAAAGAAAAGTAAAAGTTATGAATAAGTAATTAAGTATTCGCGTATGAATGATAAATGAAGACAAAAGATGTATAAAGGTGTATTTATATATATATATATATATATATATATATATATATATATATATATTCACTTATCAATTCACTTATCAAGAAATAATGTTTATGCCTGATTGATTTAAACTAGAACTCACCAGCGTTAGCTGACTTTTAGTATACATTTCAGGTAAACAGATGAAGGGTCGTGCGAAGGCGTGAGGGCTGCCCGGCATTAGACTAACATCCCACTTTATTTTATGCTTAGGCAATGGTTAATGTTTTAAATGTTATGACTTCCTCTGATATGTACCCAAATGTTGAATGTTTCCGTTGTGTTTAAATGTTTTAAATTTAAAGTCCAGTATTTATGACTTTGTTTATGAGTAAATCCAACAAGTGAGGTTACCCGGAATTGGGGCCTTACACTAACTCCCCCTGAGTTAATGAAGAATTAGAAGCAGCGTGATGACGCTCACCTAAACCATCACCAGCACTTGGTTCATCATCATCATCTGGATTCTTCTTAATACCAATAATGTGACAAGTAGTTTTATCATTCTCCCCTGAGAGTCAAGACGCTCAACCAATTGAGTAAAAAGGAGCTGCATCTCTGCAAGCACCTTATTTTGATCAAGAATAGTCTTAGCATGCTGGGCTTCTCTAGCAATCAAATCATCTACCTAAGATTGTAAGCCTGAAACCTGTGTTTCCAAGGCTTGTGATAGGTCATCACTAACATCTCTTGTAGACGGACCAGCCTCATCATGTGCTTTAGACACCATAGGGATCATCGGAGGACTAGGAGATTCTGAAGGATCAGGAGTTATGATCAAAGAATCAACAAATTCTCTGTCCATTGCAGATTGAGCAACATTAATAGCCGAAGCCATCAGTTTAGGTCCTTTGACAACAGGAGCTTCATCAGCCTCCGAACTAGATGCTTCATCTTGTAATTTCTTTTTACCAAGTTTTGTATTTGGATGGAGGACCCCGTACAGACTTGCATCTTGGTAAAGACACATTCTTCTTACCTAGAGACTTCTGACGGTTATCATATATATTCCTAGTCACTCGAGGAAGTTTAGCTAACTGATCATAATGATCAGGGCCAAAATCCTGAGAACTCTCATCATTGTCATCAGAGCTACCAGATCCAGATGAACTGGTGCTAGTCTCTTCAACCTCAACATCATCAACCTGAGGTTTATTATCAACATGTACAGTTGGTGTGCTACGAACTATACGCAAAAACCTACAAGTTCTAATATTTATAATAAAACGGACAAACCTAAACTAATGCGCACAATACGACAAGTGTACCGATCGTTTGCAGAATAGATAGATAAGACCGAGTATCGAACCTACGGACACTGTATGTACAGCGAAATACTGACTAAGATGCAGGATAACTAATTACAAAAAGGGGGGTTTCTTTTATTTAAGAGAGAAATAAACTATAGAAAATAAAGGAAAAGATGGGGACAAACAAACTAGCGTGAGAATAACTACGGAACGAAAACAGATAGGGTGAAAGCACTACCTAGGCCCGAATCCTACACGTGTCTGACAAAGGTTCTATCGGTAATGGAACTGATGTGATACCGGGATCTTAAAATACTAAACTCAAAGGGAACCTAGAGCACCCTCGACCCTTCTCAAGGATTGTCAACTAAGAGACCTAAAAGCCGTTAAACCACCGGCTAGACGGGTTCCCCTCACAGGTCATCCAGTCTACTCAAGAAGTATCCGCTAGACAATCTACCTCACAGCGCGAAAGTCTCAATACACCTAAGTGCAAGGGATAACTAAGAATTTCCTATTGGACTCGGTGAACAAGATGCGAACGACGAACTAGACAGACCTTCTCACAAAGATTCTAAACTAGCGATCAGACACACGAGATAAACCGACAATCTCTCACCTCACAGCTATTAAGATTGGTTGAATATTTAGATTTACCAATTCATGAATTTCATTCCTATGGAATACTACGTCTAGCAAACCATCCAATAATAAAAAACACACGGCAATTGATCTAGCATGCACCTATTATATGAAAGACATTCATCAAAGCACATGAGGACTGAAAAATCATTCAATTGATAATACTAAATACGCATACACATCCAAGGATCAAAACCAAGTTTGTTACATCATGAGTTCTTCAAATTCAAAAGTTCCAAAAACCAACAAAGACCAATGTCAAACATGTGCAATCATCTAAACCTAGGTAGACAACAAGAATCTAGCCAAGAAACATGTTCAAAATTATAAAACAATAAGTAACTAGGCTGTTCATCATGTTAGAATTGACAAGAAAACAAGAACGAATCAAAAATATGTAACCCGAGGTGAATCCGGCTTCAATTCTTCGATCCCAACGCGTGTTCTTGATCAATATCCACTTCTCCTCCTCCGATTTTAGTCCACAATCACCTTCTTGAGGCTAGAATGTTCCTCCTTTTCGTCTTTTGCCGTCACAAGGTGGTCTCCCCTTTAGGGTTTTCTAATTTTTGGCTTAAAAAGAGGTTTCTGCGAAAAAACCACCCGTCACGTAGCGTGACGGGATCTTGCACACTCCTCGCGTAGCGCGAGGGTCCCAGAAAAGACAAAACAGTCGGACAATCATTATAAGGGCAATTCTGTCATTTTGCATTCGTCGCGTAGCGCGACGAAATTCCACGACCTGTCGCGTAGCGCTACGGGGTTAAAATACAGAAACTTTCTTTCTTTTTATCCACAGCCCTCTCGCACGAACCGGAAACTCGTTCTTCTTCGTTTTCAATCATATCCGCTTCCTTTGTGACCTAACAACCAAAATATATAGAAATATTAAGTACAAGCAGTTATAGAAGAAAACCGACGCAAAACAAACACAAAGTGGGAATAAAATAGACAGTAAAACGGATGTATTTTGCAATACATCAACAGTTACATCATCAACATGGTTATCATCATTATCATCACCATCATCACCATCCTAACTAGCATCACCATCATCACTATCAATACCTTCATTATCATCACCACCTTCCTCATCCTCTACCTCCTCATCTTGATTATCAACTGGAGGTAATTCCAAAGCAGGATCATCATGTATCTAGTTATTGTTTGGCAGTGCAACATAAGCAGGATTGATTATGTGCCCAAACAATGGTGTAGCAACTGTAATTAAAGAAGGATTCTGTTGTTTAACATTCATACAATCAGTAAAGATTTGCTTTGTCATTGGAGTTAAATTCAATCGGGGATTTATTGGTGGCAAATTTGGGATCAAATGATTCAAGATAACCTGCAAGAATCGAGGGTACATTAAGAAACCCTGACCCTCAGGTGGTGTAATCTGCATAACCAATTCCCTATAGAAGTAAAGAGCAAAGTTGAACGGTCTATTCAATGTCAAAGCCACCATAGCAGCTTGTAACGATGTTTTCAACCCATCTGTGCCAGCTTTTCTAGGAGAGAGGCACTAGATTATCACATGCATGAAGTACCGTCATTGACCAACCAGACCTCCTTTGTGAGCTTGTGAATCATTCGACCTTCCTCTATAACCCATCCTTTGAAAACAACCCATGATCATAGTATTCAGTAGATTAATAGGGTCGTCATTCACTCCTCCTAAGTTCAAGGCAACACGAATATCTTGAACTAATACAGCAATCTCCTGATTGTTTACTGTGGCCCTAATCACGTGTGGATCAACATCTGTATCTTGATGAGCTGTCTCCCAAAATTGTTGAATATAAAGTAAACTAATATGAGGATTAGTAGAAAAAGCATCATGTATTCTTGACCGATTTAAGAAAGTGATTATCTCCTAATAATTTTCCGCTTCAGCCAGTTCAGGATCAAGTAACGCCACCTGATTGTGTTTGTATTCAACACGACGATCCATGACCTGCTCAAAAGACATGATTAGACACTGACAATTTTTCAAAATAACCAAGATAAAAAGAAAAAAAATAAAAACAAAAGAAAAAAATATGTTATTGAAAAAAATTTGAAAAACTGCTAAGTCTCACAACTGACCCCCTAGGTGAACTTAAGTTCACTTAGAGTTACAAGAGGCGAACATGTTAAGTTCGCCTGAGAAAGTTCACTAAAAAAACGAACAGTCACAGAATTTAAAATCCAACACTTTGATGTTATTAGCCCAAATCAACCATACACACAAGATCGCCAACACTTGTTTAATGTATAACAACATTTAATTTTAGTGATTAAGTTCAAATCGATTATGAATCAATGAAGGTGACAAAGGCAGTGAAACGTTATGATGAAATCTCAAAATTGGAACGAATCAATGGATGAAATCCTATAAAAGTACCTTGGGTAAAAGCATAATTCAGATCCAATCAAGAATCAACCTCAAAATACTACTATCTCACTTTATCAATCGAAATTTGAAGTACAAATCAATAAACTGATAAACTCGCCTAACAAGTTCGCAAGAGTCAAAGAAACCGATGATTGACCAAGTTCGCGTGGTTATATATATACCCATCAGGTTAAGTTCGCCTAATTCAAGCGAACTTAACAATTTCGCTTATCCAGCGAACATATCCAGCGAACTTATCAAGTTCGCCTAATTCACACTTGGCAATAAAATTTGAAATTTTTAATTTTTCATTCTCTTTTCGACATTCAGATTATCTTGCAACCTGTACAGCAATCTCAATCCAAAATTATAAGAATTTTTCATGGAAGATAAAAACAAAATCTTTTTGACTTTTTCTTAGAAAACTAAATGAACAAGTAAAGAACATATTTTTGTATTTTTCAAAAATTTATGCTAAAACACATTAAAATCTTTTTTTAACTTTTTCTTAAAGAATTAAAGTAGTAAATCTAGAAACATCTAAAAAATAAAATCTTTTTTGGTTTTTCTCTGTACATACAGAATCACATATTTTTCGTCTAACACTGCGAGTAAGAAGATCATATCAGTATCTGTGATGTATCATATACCCATTCTGAATAAAAATCCTTAGCAAATTTAAGGGTTGACCTAAGACATTCTGCATATTTACAGATACTTGACTGAGTAAACAATTCCCGGATCTAATATATCATATTTTCAGACACTATTAAATCGTTTGAAATTTCTTTTCCATATCATATTTTCATATTTCCCAGAAATTCATGAAATGATACGCGATAAACTTCAAAGTAAACACGATCAGATCACGACATGCTAACATATTCATACCGAATTTGCAATATACTACATGTCATATCAAGTCGTCAGCATTATAAGATTTGAAACTTTAAGCGTTTTTATCCCACGTTCTTGTGAGTTAGTACCATTTACATGAAAACAATTTGTTCCCCACAAATATGCCAACATAAATGTAAAACTGCGCTATCTTCAAGACATATTGAGACTTATGCAAAGTTTAGATCAATCTCCATGATGATACTATCTCAATTAGCATATAAAAGAAACCAGATCCCGAAGGATATATTAAATCAGAATGATTCAGAATCGAATGATTCATATAGCTTGGTTTTGGATGAAACATCATGATTCGTAGTAACAGAAGAATGATCAAAGAATCGATTGACTCAATGATACAAGGTAATGTGATCCAACTGTTATCTGGATATATTCAATGGAATCAAGATAATTGAACCAATGGTGAGTATATGTTCCAACAAGTTGTCAGAAACTTATCTTAGTCCAACTTCACATTGCATGTTTTTCGGGACATGGGCAGTAAAGTGAACCGAAACATTGTGCTAATCAATATAGTCCGATACTGGTCTCATGAAACACTTAAAGTCTCATATTCTTTATCTGATAATGATCTTTTAACACACACACCCAGCATACCATGGGTTCAAATCACAATTGTGACATAGACCATTATGTTTTCACACTACTAATGGACTAAAAACGCTTCTAGCATACTGACAATTAAAATTACATGCAAATATTCAAATTAAAATTTATATATAGCAATGTAAAACAGTCATGAAGCTATGATTTCCTGTTTATGCAAACTAAGAAGTTTAGATCAACTCATATAAGCACAAACATAAATACAGACACCAGGTAGTTAATCTATGGTCTTGAGTATGTGATCACCTACTGATGTACTATCATTTCTTCTCTAACTTCAAGTAGTGCCGATTTTATCTTTTTCAAATTTGTTTGAGTTTTTCAGAAAGCAAGTAAACTAGCTAAAAATAAAGCATAAAACTATTTACTTTTAAATAATCTATAAAACTAAAAGAAAAACTTCCATGAAAAACCGTTTGAAAAACCTTTGTCACATTGGATTAAGCATACCAATCATTTGAGTAAGGAATTCAAACCGTGTACAATCGAATGCTTTGGTAAACAACTCAACATAATTGTCATCCGTATGAACTTTCACCAACTCAATCAGCTTCTTCTCTGCACAATCACGAATGAAATGATGTCTAATCTCTATGTGCTTTGTCTTTGAATGTTTCGCAGGATTTGTTGTGGTCGACATGGTGGTTGTGTTGTCAACCATCATTGGTGTCCCTTTAAAGTTCAAACCATAATCCCTCAACTGCTGTGAAAGCGGGAACACTTACTAAGAAGGGTACTAAGAAAGTTTCTGAAACCGTAACCCCTCCCACTCACAACAAAGAAACCACAACCGAGCCCTCTCGCAATAATAGAAAGAGGAAGGTTAGAAATTTTGCTGTGGTTACTCCTGTTGTTCCCATCAACCAAGCTGCACCTATGGTTCAAGCACCGGCTAAAAAGCCATATGTTGGAATCTACCCACTTTGTGCCACCTGCAACTACCATCATCCCCAAAACATCCCATGTCTCCTTTGTACTTATTGTGGGAGATATGGTCATACGGTTAGTGTTTGTAGGACCAAAGCTCTTGCGGGCCAAGTCAACCCTCCAAACCGAACTGTACCTCAAGTGGCTAATCAAGGTGCTCCCGCCATTGCTAATGGGCGTGCTTGCTATGAGTGTGGTGACCCGAACCATTTTCGTGATCAATGTCCAAGACTTGCAAATGCTAGACAAGGTGGAGCTCGTGGGCGTGCGTTCAACATAAACGCCAACGAAGCTCAAGCCAACAATGACGTGGTCAATGGTACGTTTCTTGTTAATAGTCAATATGCCTCCATTTTATTCGATACCGGGGCCGATAAAAGTTTTGTGTCACTTAATTTTGAACCTTTACTTGCAAAGACTCGGTCCCAATTAGAGAAAATATTTACCGTTGAAGTAGCAAATGGTGACTCCCTTACAATTGAGTCCATTATCTATGATTGCTCTTTAGCACTTAATGATCACACATTCCCAATCAACCTTGTTCCAATGCCACTAGGAAGCTTTGATATTATCATAGGTATGGATTGGCTATCAAATCATCATGCCGAAGTCATTTGCTTTGAAAAGTGTATCCAAATTCTGCTACCATCGGGAGAAACCTTAAGAGTTTTTGGTGAAAAGCCTTGCAAGGGACTTAAGTTGATGTTGTGTACTACCGCTCAAAAGTACTTACGAAAGAAGTACATTGCTTTCTTAGCTCATATTGTTCAAAAGGATGTCAAGGAGAAGAGTATCCAAGACATTCCGATCATTCGAGATTTTCCCGAAGTTTTTCCTAAGGATTTATCCGGTCTTCCTCCCGTTCGTCAAGTAGAGTTCCGTATTGATCTTATACCTGGAGCTAACCCCGTTGCTAGAGCTCCCTATCGTCTTGCACCTTACGAAATGCAAGAGCTTGCAAGTCAACTTCAAGAGCTCTCCGACAAAGGTTTCATTCGCCCAAGTCATTCACCGTGGGGTGCACCCGTCTTATTTGTTAAAAAGAAGGATGGATCATTTCGCATGTGTATTGACTACCGCGAACTCAATAAGCTTACTATCAAGAACCGTTATCCTTTGCCTAGAATCGATGATCTCTTTGATCAACTTCAAGGTTCTACTTGCTTCTCGAAGATTGATCTTCGATCTGGTTATCATCAGCTTCGTGTTCAAGAAGATGACATTCCTAAGACTGCTTTTCAAACAAGGTATGGTCATTACGAGTTCATGGTTATGCCTTTCGGGTTAACCAATGCACCCGCAGTTTTTATGGATCTCATGAATCGTGTGTGCAAACCGTACCTTGATAAATTCGTGATCGTCTTCATTGATGATATTTTAATCTATTCCAAGACTAAACCCGATCATGAACAACACCTTAGATTGGTTTTGGACCTCTTGAGAAAAGAACAACTATATGCCAAATTCTCCAAATGTGAATTTTGGCTAAAAGAAGTTCATTTCCTTGGTCATATTGTCAATGACAAGGGTATCCATGTTGATCCTGCTAAGATTGAGACGATTAAGAATTGGAATGCCCCAAAAACTCCTACCGAAGTTCGTTCATTTCTTGGTCTTGCGGGTTATTATCGTCGTTTCATCTCAAACTTCTCAAAGATTGCTGTCCCTCTTACCGCTTTGACCCACAAGGGTAAGACTTATGAATGGGGACCGAAACAAGAAGAAGCTTTTCAAACCCTCAAGCAAAAGCTGTGCAATGCTCCCATATTGACTCTCCCCGATGGAAATGATGATTTGGTTGTCTATTGTGATGCTTCTAACCAAGGTATTGGTTGTGTTCTCATGCAACGAGGCAAAGTAATCGCTTATGCATCAAGGAAACTCAAAGTTCATGAGAAGAATTATACGACGCACGATCTCGAGTTGGGTGCGGTCGTATTCGCGTTAAAGATTTGGAGACATTACCTATATGGCACAAAATGTGTGGTATTCACCGACCACAAAAGTCTTCAACATATTTTCAACCAAAAAGAACTCAATATGAGGCAACGACGTTGGGTCGAACTCCTTAACGACTACGACTGCGAGATTCGTTACCATCCCGGCAAAGCGAATGTTGTAGCCGATGCTTTGAGTCGAAAGGACCATGTTATGCTTCATTGTGCCCGTATTCAAACCGACATTCAAACTCGTATCTTAGAAGCTCAACACGTCTCGGTAACCGAGGGTAATATGTACGAAGAAATGTCATGTGGTGTTGAACTCCTTCTTGAATCAAAACTCAATGGCTTACTATATTACTTGAACCGTATTTGGGTTCCCGATCGCGATGATCTCCATACATTTCTCATGAACGAGGCTCACAAGACTCGTTATTCTATTCATCCTGGTGCGGATAAAATGTACCAAGATCTTCGCCAACAATATTGGTGGCCCGGTATGAAAAAGGACATTGCTCTCTATGTTGCTAAATGCTTAACTTGTTCCAAAGTCAAAGCCGAACATCAACGTCCTTCTGGTTTGCTTGAACAACCGGAAATTCCCGTGTGGAAATGGGAGAACTTAGCCATGGATTTTATTACCAAACTCCCTCGCACCTCGAGTGGTTATGATAGTATTTGGGTGATCATTGATCGACTCACCAAATCTGCTCATTTCTTGCCTATCTGTGAAGACTAACGGGTTGAGAAACTAGCCCGAATTTACATCGACGAAATCGTGAGTCGTCATGGTGTTCCCTTGAACATAATATCTGATCGAGATGCCCGGTTCACTTCTCGATTTTGGCAATCTCTCCAAACTGCTCTTGGTACACGATTGGATTTGAGCACGGCCTACCATCTCCAAACTGCTGGTCAAACCGAGCGAACAATTCAAACTCTTGAAGACATGCTTAGAGCTTGCGTAATCGATTTTGGTGGCAATTGGGATTCACATTTATCCCTCATTGAGTTCTCTTACAATAATAGCTACCACACAGGTATCAACATGGCTCCATTCGAAGCTCTCTATGGTCGCAAGTGTCGTTCTCCTATCTGTTGGAACAAGATTGGTGAAGCACAAATCACCGGTCCCGAGTTAATTCAAGAAACATCCGACAAGATTATTCAAATCCGTGACAATATTCGAGTAGCAAGGAGTCGGCAAAAGAGTTATGCCGACAAACGTCGAAAACCCTTGGAATTCCAAGTCGGTGATCTTGTTCTTCTTAAGGTGTCCCCGTGGAAGGGTGTGATCCGTTTTGGAAAGAAAGGCAAGTTAGCACCTCGTTATGTTGGTCCATTCAAAATCCTTGAAAGGGTTGGGAAAGTGGCTTACAAGCTCGAGTTACCTCCATCTCTTGGAAATGTGCATCCTACATTTCATGTATCTAATCTGAAGAAGTGCCTCACTGATGAAAACCTCCATATACCGCTTGACGACGTGCGCATTGATGAAATGATGCACTTCGTTGAGAAGCCGGTGGAAATTATGGATCGCGAAGTCAAACAACTCAAGCGAAGTCGCATTCCTATTGTCAAAGTTTGTTGGGAATCTAAGCGTGGTCCTGATTTCACTTGGGAACGAGAAGACCAAATGAAGCTCAAGTACCCTCATCTTTTTACCGATGCCGTCACTTCCTCAAACTAAATTTCGGGACGAAATTCTCTCAACAGGGGGAGACTGTAACATTTCTGATTTTTAGTAGCCATATTTCGATTCAATGTAATGCATTTCAAATTCAATACTCGTGCACTGTCTTATTATTTTGCTTACCGTAAACTAAATGCAATGATTCAATACAAATTTACAAGTTTTGCTCGATTATATACACTTAAACGCTATACAAGTAGCTATTTATTTCAAACTAATCAAACCTGAAAAGTCAAGGACTAAAGTTGAAAATTTATCAAGAAACCCTAATTAGCACGGTCGTGCATCGTCCTGGCACGGTCGCGCCAAGTGCCTCGGCACGATCGCGCGACTGGTCCTGGAACGATCGCGCCCAGTGCCTAAGCACGGTCGCGCCTGCGTAACAGTCGAAACGTAAATGCAGTTTCAAAACGCCCAATCGTTCGAATTCAAAACCATTATACGTTTTATTTTCATTACCCAAGAAAATAATACTATCAATCATTCCCTTTACTACCAGTTAATCCTGAAATCGTTCAGCCTCAAAGAATTATCTCCCAAGACCACAAATCCACTCTAGAATTCGAATACTCCCGAACAATCCATCTCTATACGATATACAATCCTCTCTGGAACACCCGAAGCCATTGAAGCAGTCGGAATCGCAGCAGAAGTCGCCGGAAGTCAAGCTTGCCGTCGCCGGAACCTCCTTCTACCGACCTCCATCGATTCCCTACTCTTTCGGGTAATTGATCACTTGTTATTATCCGTTTTAGTATTTAGATCGAAAGCCCCATGTTAATCTGGGCTTCCATTACAGAAATTATCCGGAACCGAAATTCCTATTTTTAATAAAAAGAATTTAATCGAATCCATTCTTAAACACGTTTTCCATACAATTAATTTATATGAACAGACTCGTAATAACTCAGTAATCAAAAGCCCTAACAATTCCAACGCTATAAATACAAGATTTGTTCAATTCGTGTCTGATTTGGAAGAGACACGGTCGCGCTAATCATCTAGCGCGGCCGTGCCTCATGAAATGCGGTCGTGCCGAGTAGCAGCGCGGTCGTGTCCTCCTGTCTAGACCTAGTCATGCCCTTTGGGCTAGCCTCTGTTGTGTCTAAAAATCATAGACACGACCGTGCCGAGCCAAGGCACGGTCGTGCCTGTTGACTTGTCTAGTTTGTGCCCTCTGTTGATCAACCCGGTCGCGCCCCGACTAGCGCGATCGCGCCCGTGGCTTGAGCACGATCGTGCCCTTCCGAGGCACGGTCGTGTGTGACTCAGAAATTTAACAGAATTATAATTTTATATTTTTCAATCAATAAATGTTTCAAATTTTATAAAAATATGTTTTCTGTATTTGAAGAGATAAATATTATTTATTTAAAAGTTTGTTTAAAAAATTATAAAAATTAATTTTATATTTATCTTACACTTAAATGATGTTTTGAATGATTAAGTTACAAGTTCATAAATAAATAAGATAATAATTATTTATTTAATATTTAAAAAAAAATCATTTATTTATTTATACTAAATTACAATCAATATTTACATTATTTCATAAACTATAAACATTTATTTATTTATTAATTTACACTTAACACATGCATTATTTTCATAATCAACAATTTTATAAAAATTCTATTTTATTATTTAAATTCCAAACTCTAATCAAATGTTCCAAAAATGGTTACTACAACTTTATATATTTCATTTAATAATTTTTTATACACAAATTCAACCTTCAATGTAGGACTTAAACTTTGTACACCGATTTGATTCAATATACATTACTATCTAGGTTAAACCGTGCGTATCAAGAACCCTTATTTTATCTATACTCTTTGTTAGCTATATCTCCATACCAAGTGAGTATTCACAACCCCTTACATACATGTGTGCAAAAATCCTATTTACATACATGTGTGCAAAATTTGAGCTTTGTGCCCGAGTGCTAGTTGTGCTAACCTTTGTATGCGATTATGTGCAATCATTAACTATACAAGCCGACGGTTTTCAATGATAGATCTATTGAGTCTGACAAACCCACCCATGGTGCGCGGTGATTGAAACCGACAACACAAGTTTTGCATGCTAGTTACAAGGTTTGGTTGTACATGGTTACACAATAGCTGCTCCCCATAAATGCCTTATTTTATCATGTTTTGTAAAGGAATTGTTTTCAACTATATGCTATCTATTTACAACTGTGTTACTCACCAACTTTTTAGTTGACTTTATTTTATTCATGTTTCAGGCCCTAATATGTGAGAATGATTCAAGACGTGCTCAATATAGGATTGGACTTAGCAAAACAAATCAAGAACTTTATGAGTTGTTTTATGTTTCTTGTTTGAATTTGGTTTGTACTTGGATTATTTGTAATGGAAATTTAACTTTAATATATTTCAATTTAGTCAACCATGTGCTATGAACAGTCTTACATGTCCCGCCCCGATGATTCCGCCATCGGTCGGGGTGTGACATAACTAATTACAAATACAAAACATACAAAACTACAAACAAAAAGACTACTCTATTATAAGGCTTGTTGTCATAAAACATGCTCCAACACTCTTCATCCTTATGCCTTCAAAATTTATCACGCGTATCATTTGTAATGGATTTAAACCCTTACCATCCAAGGAAAGGAAGCTGCTTGAATATGTGAAGCACAACCTTGAGCCACAAGACACAATCCCTAACTATTGCCACCATAACCATGAGTTCAAATAATAATGCCAATAGTACATGATGGGTAGAAGAGTGTGTGTAAGTCCATGAAAGATTCTGACTAAGGAAAGACTGGGTACTTCAATGTGTCCCTTGTGACCCACCTCTCTTTTCTGGGAATCCTTTTCGTGGATACGCTACTTATAGGTCAAGTGTTACTCTTGGTATATTATTATAAGAAGTCGGTGTTATTATTTATCAAAGTTTAAACTCATGAATACCTTTGTACATAACAAATTACCATTACACTTACGACTTTTTTGTGCTATACATGGTCTCTTACCCTCCTCACTCCCCTGAGAATCACCCTAAATCAATGTCAACACAAGAGGGAGATGTTGGGGCTCCATCACCAGACAACCAGTCACCGGTATGACTAGCTGCCAGATCCATGTTTGACTGTAGAGCAGATTGGATTAGGAACAGAGTTAAGACTCCGAGCAGCTGAATCACTTCCGAGAGACCCTTATTTAGCACCTAACCTATACCATCCAGATCCAGGAGCAGAACAAGACAAGGAACTTACCAGTGCCTTAGGAGTTCCAGCTGATACTGCTCACCTATACGTAAGGACCGCAGAGTTTCTAAGGCAAGGAGTGGAGATCAAGGAATACTTGATGCACATATGGAAATAACTAGGGATGAAGCCCGGTTTGTAATACGAATGACCACAACGATGTCGTCTTGGTGCTCATTTACTTTCTGGTGGAGAAGTATCGGAGACGTTAGCCGAACATTCTATTTCGCGTTTTCTTAAAAAAAAAACTGAAACCCATATCCGGTATCCAAATATGAATGTTATTTTAAAGATTGATATCTAAAGCTTCCTTGTAAACTAATTATTTTCCCTGGTTTGACTAATGTAGTTATTTTTGCTAAACAAAACATTTATCAAACCCTCAGTTTATAAATTTTACCTAGATTATAAATTTACAAACCCCTCTACCTAGTGAAGGAACTTAATGCAATTTGTTTTATAAAATATTTATCTCATTATCTTAACTAATAATTAATTTTGACCCTATTAGTTATTTCATTACGTCCACTTAATTCGTTACTTTTAAATTCTTGGCCTAATTACGAGATAATTTGAACATTATTTTCTTTTGAAATATTATCTTTATAATAACTAGATAAATAATAAGGTTTTAATTACCCAACTACCTAGTTATTCCACCTACTACTTTCACTTACTAATTTACAAAAAAGGATGGATTTCAATTACTTGTCTTTTACAAACAAAAAGCTCAAATCAGTTATTAATTCTAAATACGTGTAAAACTTTCTCATCACCTTGCGCCTTCAAAAATATATGAACTTACTAGCCACTTCAAAAAGATGAATCCTTTCGTACAGGCGTTAACCATCCATCAACAAAAATTGGAAACTTAAAACCCAACAACCTACATTATGCAACACGTTTGTCCGCAACACTCGATCACCAACAAGTTCGATTGTTTACGTTACTCATGAGGATCAACTATTTACATACGAACGTTCATAATATACCTGAGACTATATTGTTTACATTATACGCGCAACTTGATTGTTCACATTATACATGAAACTTGGTTGTATACAATATACATGATTATTTACATTATACATGAAGCTTGATTACTTGCAATATACATGATACTAGATTGATCACATTATAGATGAAACTTTATTACTTGGAAAATGCACGATACATGATACTTGGTTATTTACAATATGCATAATACTGGATTGTTTACGCTATACATGAAACTTGAGTGTTTGCATTACACTCGAAACTAGACTTTTTACATTGTTTGCAAATAATTGCCCACTACACATGAGGCATGATCGTTCACTTTATCCATGAGAGTTGATAGCTATAAAACTTTGAGCTACTTTGTTCAAACACGAGGGAGCTATAAACTTCGAGTTACTCGGGGTTTGACGTATTCTTGTTTAAACACGAGAGAACTATAAACTTTATTGGTAACCTAGAGAGTATGCCATCTACTTAGGGCACCCCTGTATGGGGTTGTGCCACCTTGTTGGTCTTTACTCCCTAATTGACTTTACCATCTAGACACATAATTACTTATTAGCATCTAATGCATGAAGACAATAATAAAATAAATGTTTTGGGTGTTCCCCCCACCTCTGTACTCACACAATAGAATGGTCTATACGGACCATACGATGATTTGAGTAATTACGGGTGCACACGTAATTATAAAAATCAGCGGATGGAAAACATAGTAAATTATGTCGTATGTGATGATAGAAAACCTATGGTGATATACAGTAACGAAACTAATGCAATATGATAAAGGCGTAGTGGATATACCGCTGGTATATCCTACATATATAAGTGCTCCTATCATATTCTCAGAAGTAACGTTGTCCGTATCACGTAGGGTTTACTATTACTTTGACTTGGATCAATCCTTATCCAGTTCATTACTCGAACATCTTAGATTACATCCTAAACAAGTTTGGATCTTAAAATTCCCATCATCCTCATTTGAGTCCATCGTTTGAGTTCAAAATCACTCTAGGGCAATCTTATCCTTATTTTCACTCAAACAAAATCCTCTACCACTATCGATACCTGACGCAATAACCTGACCTGGACCTTGTCATCAACTATACTCCTCAAACCAAAAAATACAACTACTTTATAATCCAAACACACACATCTTTTCCTGAACCCTCCTCCTAAGTAATTTCGGGACAAAATATTCTAAAGTAAAGAAGATTGTAATCCCTAGGAAATTCCGATTTACTTTTTCCGACTCTTGTAATTTCATTATTTTGTGGTTCGAATCAACTCATCCCAATAAATTATCCTATTTATTCATTCTATTTCTTGAGTATAAATACATACATACATTGGATACAATTATTTCAAAAATTCAAAAATAATAAACTTTTATATAAGTGATTATATGATTGTTATTATTCTATTAAATGAATATACATATATATGTTAAGTTATTTATAAACCTATATATATATATATATATATATATATATATATAAATATTCATATATATTCTTAAATAAACAACTGAAAGTTAAATTATAAATTCTATAATATAGGGTTTTTAAAAGTACATTATTTTAAAGTAAATGACTTTAATGGAAATAAAACCATTGTAAGTTACAAAAATTATTTAAATATAATTGTAGCATTTAAATATAACACCTACATTTATTAGATTATATAAAGGTTACAAAACTTTACCTGTTTTATGTTTTATAAAAGTTTAGGGTAAAATTGTAATTACTAAAACCTTGATTTTAACTAAAAACAAGTTTATACATGAAATAATAAAGGTTGGAATCTTGAGGGACCTGTTTTGCCAAATCCCAAACCTCCCCTTCCCAAATCGGTCTCAAGTTCGAACCCCACCATCACCGGCTTTGGACCTGTATTAACCATGCTCGTTCTTGAGATATTTTCAAGCAAAACGAGTAACGGCATTACATTTAAAACCATCAAACGACCCATTACCTGCGATTAAATGAGTTCTTATGATGAATTTGATGTCGAACTCGTAACCAAAATCTCCACTCACAATCATTTACTCAATCGATCAATGGAGTGTAAACCGACTATAAATAGGGCGTTGTAATCATATTCGAAACACATTACCAGCTTCTCACACCCCTAATCGCGACTAAATCCATCTCTAGAGCTCGATTTCTAGCCGAATTATCGTACATGTTTTCACGTTGTCGTTCTCCTTCTCAACGTAACCATTACAGGTAATTCTGGTGTCTTTAGGATCGTATTGATACAACGGTCAAAAGCCCCACGATTTCGGGCTCGATCGTATGCTCAATCGAGGGTATTGGATGGGCTAAGGTTACGGGTTCGAATGGGGAAGAAAATGACATGAGACTTTTTGTTTAAAACCAAATCGCGGCACCCTCACACCAAGGCATAAGCCCTTGTCTGATGGTTAGTGAGTTTGTGTGCGTATGACCCGGAAAAGGGCGCAGGTTTGAGTCCCGGCACCCGTTTTCTTGAGATTTAATTTATGTTATCATTTTTAAACATATTATCTTATGTTTACAGATTCCAAATTATTTTTATAAATTAAATAAATAAATGTTTTAAACTTTTTATTCACTAAGAATATAAATTAATGTTTTTAACTATTTACTTTTATTAAAAACCAACATAAAGTTTTATAAATTTTTAAATGAATGATTTATGGACAAATTAATGATGTTATATTTATTTATACATTATTAGTATTATTAAACAAATCTTAATTAAAATGTTTAGGCATTTTAAAATCCTTTCAAGATTGTAAATAAGTATTTTTGTAAGAATAACTATTTAAAAATACTTTTAAATTTATAAATACTCAAATAATTGTTTTATACGAAGTCTATTTAATTCTATTTACAAACCTATTTAGTCTTTTATAATTCATTTATGCGAAATTTATTAATTGACTAACCAACCAATTTATTTACATTTAGTAATAGATTAACTCATCATTTTATTACATTTATCAATCATTTTATTTACATTGATTACTAGCTTAAATAAACACTTTAATTACATAAACCTATCCATTTAAAACCTCTTTCAATTTATAATTTATTTATAAGTTACTTTATAAATAAATCTAAATGCACCATTTTTAAACTTATTACATTTCATGAACTCATTTATTATCTCTAGAATACTACAATACCAAATCAATTTTATAAACTATTTTTATTACCATTATTTCTATAGTATGTCAAAAACTTATATTTTCTACAAAACAATCAAGCAAGTCCATCTTCAATCCAAACCCTACCAAACCCTAAAACCTTAGAATTTCCTTATCTTACTCATCATACTTTAAACCTAGAGAACCATTATCTATGTAGGTGTGTTATGATTAATCCTCACAAGACCTATTCGTCTTGCCAAAAACTTATTACTTCTAGTTGCAATACAAGTGTGTTTACATAATCCCTTTTTATACTTTTGGGATGAAACATGTCTACAATTACATTATTTACACAATTCAATACCCTGTGTTCTTATGCCTTGGTCTTTATGCTTTATATCTTAAACTTCTTGCTGACTAAAACGTGTGTTCATGTTAGTACAATCATTAACTTGTGTGGCAAGCCTAAGGTAGTACCATTTATGATCATTTATACGGGAATCCGATACATTACTTATCACGACCCTTGGCGGGTTAGTGTTTACATTTAGAACTCCATGCAATCGGGGGGGATTGTGCATACATATAACATGGTTTGATTGTACACTTGGAACCCTGCATGTTTTCACATTTATGCTCTAGACGCGCTTTGAACATATCAAATTGTAAACTCATACTTAACTTTTGTTTGGTGTCAAAACCTATGTTACTCACCAACTACAAGTAGTTTACATTTACTCACATGTTTCAGGTGCACCAGTTTTAGGACACTACTTGATCACATAGGACATGGTCCTAGTTTCAATTTAATGTAATTATGTTATGTTTGAACGCTTTGTTTTCCAATTCTATTTGTAACATATGCTTTAATTATGTTGAATAAATATTATCACGTACTAATAGATGATCATATGCTTTTGAACAACCGCGTCAGCCCTGGCGTATAATCCGTCGCCGTCCCGGGTGTGACAGGGTTGGAGGGGGTTTAGGTTTTTGGGGGTGCGGGTGGAGGGGGTTTAGGTTTTTGGGTCCGGATTAAAGTTTAATGAGACGGTTCCAACGCCGCTGGAATGAGCTCAATCGGAGTTCGTTTAACCCACTTCTTAGCGTTTCTTTGCGAAAAACCACTTCTTAGTGGAACCTTCGCCTATATATATGTGTACTAGGATAGTACCCGTGTAATACATGGTTGATGAAAAGAAACATAAAGGATTTACAAACCTAAATATTGTTTCCTAAATTTTGAAATATTTCCTTGTACACAACATTTGTTGTTTGACTAGTAACTTTACCATCTGTATCCAATATTAGTAGCTTTATCCCGACTCTACTCTTTACTCTTGATAGCGCCACATACAACTGTCCATGGGTGAAAACGGGTTCTTTTAAATACAAACCAACTTTGGATAACGATTGACCTTGGCTTTTATTAATCGTCATTGCAAACCAGACAGATAATGGAAATTGTCTTCTCTAGAACTTGAAAGGGATCTTCTTATCTTACGGTATCAGATTAATCCTTGGAATAAATGTTCGAGTATCAATATTACTTCCGAAGATTATTTCGGCTTCTATAACACGATTACCAAGTGATATGATGTAATCCATAGGAAATTCCGGCCAATATTTTTACTTTTATGGCATTTGAAATTTCATTATTATGTGGTTCGCATCAATTCACCCCAATAAATTATCCTATTTATCCATTCTACTTCTTGAGTATACATACATACATACATTGGATACAATTATTTCAAAATTCAAAAATAATAAATTTTTATATAAGGGATTATATGATTGTTATTATTCTATTAAATGAATATGCATATATATGCTAAGTTATTTCTAAACCTATATATATAAATATACACATATATTCCTAAATAAATAGCTAAAAGTTAAATTATAAATTCTATAAATATAAGGTTTATAAAAATACATTATTTTAAAGTAAATGATTTTAATAGAAATAAAACCATTGTAAGTTACTAAAGTTATATAAATATAATTGTAACATTTAAATATAATATCTACATTTATTAGATTTTATAAAGGTTACAAAGCTTTAATTGTTTTATGTTTTATAAAAGTTTAGGATCCAAATTGTAATTCTTGAAACCTTGATTTTAACTAAAAAAACAAGTTTATACATGAAATGATAAAGGTTGGAATCTTGAGGGACCTGTTTTGTCAAATCCTAAACCTCCTTCCCTCCCTCTTTCTGATCACGAGTTCGAGCCCCATTCAAACCGGTTCTACCTGTATAATTCCCAAACTCGCGACTGAGATAGTTTCAGTCGAAACTGATAACAGCAACACGTTTAACCCAATCAGATGACCCATTACTCGAGATTAATTAGATAATAATGATCATCTTCATGGCTAACTTGTAACCGGTTGCAACCATGAATGCCATTTAATCAATCGAACACATACCGATCAAACTGGCTATAAATAGTGACTAGTAATCATTTACGAAATCCACACCAAGCTACTCGCACTCCTAAATCCAATGGATTTCTCCTCTATATAACTTTAATCGACCGAGAAACCCGAACCCGTGCATCACATTGTTCTCCCTCTCTGCTTGGTCATTTCTGGTAATTCTAGTGTCCATAGTCTCATTTTAGTATGGGGATCAAAAGCCCCAAATTTCGAGCCTCGATCATCTGCTCTATCGGGTTAATTTAGTGGCTAGGGTTTCGGTTTTCAATTGGGGACGATGACGCTTTGGGATTGTTACTCAAAAACCTAAAGCCTTAGACGATTACCAGGCAAATACCCTGGTCTGATGGTTAAGGTGATGCGGTGCATTGGTGGCCCAGCGCAGACGCGGGTACGAGTCCCGACAACCCATTTTTATGGAATTTAAATTCGTTTTAATTATTTTAAATACATATTTAATGTTTTAATCCCTAATTAAATTTGATAAATCAATGAATACATTCACAATTGTTTTATACATATTGAAAACAGAAATTGGTATTTTAACTACTTTATTTTATTTAAACACTTAAAAAAATTTAAATAAAATAATATAAATGTTTTGTTTTGACAAATTAGTTATGTTAATTATTTATTAAAAGTATTTATTTAACAAATTTTAATTAAATGATCAATTAAACCTTTTTAAAGCCTATAGATAATTATTTAGTAAAACTAATTATTTAAAACACTTTTTAATTTATAAATACCCAAATGATTATATTAGATAATTGTTTTATACAAAGTTCAATAAGTGCTACTTAAAACTCATTTATTCCTTTATAAATTTATTTAATGTGAATTTATTATGTAACCATTTTATTTACAATTACTACTAGATTAATCAATAAATATTTAATTACATTAATCACTAGTGTAATTAATTATTTTTACTTACATGAAATAAATTAATTTAACCCCTTTCATTTCATTATTTATAAATCATTTTGAAACTTGCTACACCCCATAAATTTATTTATTATCTTTGGGATAATTACATAAATTAATCACTGAATGACTAATTAACTTTAATTAATTTTACAAACTATTTTTAATACTATTATTTCAATACTAATAACGAACTTGCATTTTCTTACTATATATGTATATATACAAGTCCATCTTCAAACCAGAATCCCCATGAAACCCTAAAGTCCCAAAAAAAAACTCCTTAATACCATTTAGACGTACATTGAATTTAGAGTACCATTATACGTGTAGGTTTGTTGTGAGAAATCCTCACGAGGCTTATCAGTCTTTACCAATTCTAGCTCCAATACAAGTGAGTTTCATAGCCCCCTTTCACTTTACTATTGTTTACAAAAACTCGGGGTGGAACATGTTTGCATACTATACATACCAAATTCAATACCATTGTTCTCATTCTATTTACTATGTGCTTTATGTATTAAACTACTTGGTAACCATTACATGTGTTCATGTGAGTACATTCATTAACCTGCTACCCAGGTCTAAGGTAGCACCCAACATGATCATTTATAGGGGAATCTGATTCCAGTTAATACAAACCTTGGCGGGTTTTGTGTGTACCATATTACTATTTTTCCAAAACATAATTAGTGGGATTATACTTACCAGTTTTTCATTTACTACGGCTTGAATTGTATGCTTGGAACCTTGTATGTTTTCACATTTATGCCATAGTCATGCTTTGAACATATTGAATTTTCAAATCTTTTTACTTAACTTTTGTTTGGTGTCAAAACCTATGATACTCACCAACTACTTGTAGTTGACATTTACTCACATGTTTCAGGTGCATCAGTTTGAGGACACTACTTGATCACATAGAACATGGACCTAGATTCAAATTAATTTAATTATGTTATGTTTGAACTCTTTGTTTTCCAATTGTATTTGTAACAGATGCTTTAAATATGTTGAATAAATATTATCACTTACTAATAGATGATCATGTGCTTATGGACAACCGCGTCAGTCCCGGTGTATAATCCGCCGCCGGCCGGGGTGTGACAGATTGGTATCAGAGCCATGGTTATAAGGAATTAGGTTATTAGACACACATGACCTAGACTATAACATAGGAGTCCCAGACATGAGTTTAACTCGTGTCTTTCCTTAGGAACTCCACTCTATACTCATTTATACACATACTTACCTACATCTACCTACTTCTGTTTACATGATACAGTTACATGAACTACAACATTCTAAGGACGACACGAAACTATTTGAAACTACATGGATTACTTGAAGCATATTCTTAGTCTATAGTCTATGACAAAAGGATATCCTTGTGTAAATATCCTACATGTTATCTTAGGCATTACATTACACGATGCAACATGTGTTACCTAAAGTGCCATGCTACATGTTTATAAAGATTACTACTCATGTGATACCTTATTTGCTACACTGTTTGATTTGTATGCACAACACCTATTTGATATCCTAAGTTTTTCCATACACTTATTCATATCAAAGACTTTATACACTTTCATCTTTATACATTGTTAGTAGTCACTCATGGAAAGATTCAAACTCCTAGATCCAATGCCAATTAACATTTTAAAATCCCATCAAATTTTTGAGTTCTGAAAATTAGTTGAGAACATGTGCAATCTGGAAGGGTGAATGCTTGTACTTTGGGTCTTCTGTGTAGGAAAGCATTTCATATAAATCCAAATCAACCGAAGGATCCGTATGCTTTCCTAGGAATTCCCGAAGTGAGTGTTCACCTATAGGCTAAAGCATGTCTTCTTGAAAGTATATGAACTCAAATCACTTTGATTTGTCATAGTATTCATTGGGTTATGCCCCAAATGAATACAACTTAAACATCATTCGCTTAACTATTATAATTTGATACACAAGTCCAAACCTACTATTTGATATTTACACTTAATCATATTTTAGTCAACTATACCACTTCATTCTTGTTGTTTGAAAATTTTATCACCCTTATTATCATTTACAAAGGATTTAAACCCTTAGACCTTACCATCCAAGGAAAGGAAGTTGTTTGAATAGGTGGAGCACACCCTTGAGCCACAAGACACAATTCCTAACGATTCTCACCATAACCATGAGTTCAAATAATAATGTCAATAGTACATGATGGCTGGAAGAGTGGGTGTAAGTCCATGCAAGATTCTGACTAAGGAAAGACAGAGTACTTCAGGGTGTCCCTTGTGACCCACCTCTCTTTCGTGGAAATCCTTTTCATGGGTACATTACTTATAGGTCAAGTGTTACTACTGATATATTATTTATAAGAACTCGTTGTTAGATCAGTTGAAATTTTAAACTCATAAATACCTTTGTACTTAACAACTTACCATTACACCTATGACCTTTTGTGTTAGACATGGCCCCTCTTCACTCCCCCGAGAATCACCCCGAAGCAGAGTTAACACAAGAGGAAGACTTTGGGTCCCTGTCATAGAAATACGACTAACTACCAGACCCATGTTTGACCATAGAAAAGATTTGCTTGGGATCATGCTTGAGACTCCAAGCAGCTGAATCACCAACTCCGAGAGCCCTTATCTAGCACCTAACCTATACCATCCAGACCCAAGAATAGGACAAGCCAAGGAACCTACCAGTGCCTTAGAAATTTCAGCTGATACTGCTCACCTATATGTATGAACCGCAGAATTCATGAGGCTAGGATTGAAACCCAGGGAATATTTGATGCACACACGGAAATGACTAGGGCTGAAACCCAGTTTGCAATACGAATGGCCACAACGATGTTCGGCTTGGTGCTCATCTGCCCCTGGCGGAAGGCTATCTGAGATGTTAGCCGGATGTTCTATTTCACATTTTCTTAAAACTTAAATTGAAACCCATACCCTTTACCCAAAGATAAAAGTTATTATTTTTAACTCCCCTTAATGATTGATATCTTAACCTTCTTTGTAACTAATTATTTATTTACCTCCTGACTTGACTAATGTAGTTATTTTGTTCAAACAAAACCTTTATCAAACCCTTGATTTATAAATTTTATCTAGATTATAAATTATTTACAAACTCTATACCTTGTGAAGGAAATTAATGCTATTTGTTTTATAAAAACATTTATCTTATTTTTTTTATAAAAACATTTATCTTATTATCTTAGTTAATAATTAATTATGACTCGATTAACTATTTCATTTCGGCCCTTTAATTCGTAACTTTTAAATTCTTAACCTAACTACGAGATAATTTGGTTATTATTTTCTTTTGAATTATTATCTTTATAATAACTAGATAAATAAAAAAGGTTTATTTACCCAATTACCTAGTTATTTAACCTTTTACTTTACTTATTAAGTTAGAAACAATGATAAATTTCAATTACTTGTCATTTACAAACAAAAAGCTCAAATCTGTTTTTCATGTGAGTATATTATTCTAAATACCTGTAAAACATTCTTATCACCTTGCACCTTCGAAAATGTATGAACTTACTAACCACTTCGAAAAGATGAATCCTTCGCACAGGCGTTAACCATCCATCGACAAAGTTGAAAACTTGAAACCCAACTACCTACATTACACAACACGCTTGACCGCGGAACTCGATCACCGAAAAAATTCGATAGTTTAAGTTACTCATGAGATTCATTTATTTCCATATGAACGTTCATAATATACATGAGACTAAATTGTTAACATTATACATACAACGTAATTGGTCACATTAAAGATGAAACTTGGTTGTTTGCAATATACAAGATACTCGCTTGTTCACATGATACATGATACTTGGTTATTTACAATATGCATAGTACTATATTATTTACGCTATACATGAAACTTGAGTGCCTACATTACATACGAAACTAGACCATTTGCATTGTTCACAATTGGTTGTTCACTATATACATGAGGCATGATCATTTACTTTATCCATGAAAATTGATAGCCATAAACTTTGAGCTACTCAGGGTTTGACGTATTCCTGTTCAAACGCGAGGGAGCCATAAACTTTGAGTTACTCGGGGTTTGACGTATTCCTGTTGAGACACGAGAGAGCTATCAACTTTATGGGTAATCTGGAAGGATATGCCATCTACTCAGGACACCCATGTATGGGGTTATGCCACATTGTTAGCCTTTACCTACTGACTGGCTTTACCATCTAGAGACACAGTCACGATTTATACATGAAAACAATAATAAACTAAATGTTTTGGGTGTTCCCCCATCTGTACCCACACACAATAGAAGGACCTATACGGACCATATGACGATTTGAGTAATTACGGGTGCACACCTAATTATAAAAGTCGGCGCATGGAAAACATAGTGAATTCTGCCAGGTGTGATGACATAAAACCTATAGTGATTTACAGTAACAAAACTAATGTGATATGATAAGGGCATGATGGATACGCTGCTGGCACTTCCCATATATAAGTGCTCCTGTCATATTGTTATTAGTAACGTTGTTCGTGTCATGTAGGGTTTTCTATTACTTTGACCTTGACCAATAGTTGTGAAGTCTTTATCCGGTGACATTACTCGAACATATTAGACTATATCCTAGACAAGTTTAGATTTCCATCATCCTCATTACAAGCAATGCATCCCATCATTTGAGTCCAAAAATCATTATAGGGCAATCTTCTTCTTATCTCCATTCAAACAATATCCACTGCCATCTATACCTGATGCGATAACCTGACCTTGCCCTCAACTATACTCCTCAAACCGACAAGCAAAACCAAATGAAAATCCAAACACACATCTATTTTCCTGAACCTTCCGTCTAATCAATTTCGGGACGAAATTTCCTAAAGTAGGGGAGACAGTAATCCCAAGAAAATTCTGGTCTATATTTTTACTTTTCTGGCACTTGAAAATTCATTATTATGTGGTTCGCATCAATTCACCCCAATAAATTATCCTATTTATCCATTCTACTTCTTGCGTATACATACATACATTGGATACAATCATTTCAAAATTCAAAAATAATAAATTTTTATATAAGGGATTATATGATTGTTATTATTCTATTAAATGAATATGCATATATATGCTAAGTTATTTCTAAACCTATGTATATAAATATACACATATTCTTAAATAAACAACTAAAAGTTAAATTATAAATTCTATAAATATAAGGTTGATAAAAGTACATTATTTTAAAGTAAATGATTTTAATGGAAATAAAAGCATTATAAGTTACTAAAGTTATATAAATATAATTGTAACATTTAAATATAACATCTACATTTATTAGATTTTATAAAGGTTACAAAGCTTTAATTGTTTTATGTTTTATAAAAGTTTAGGGTTCAAATTGTAATTCCTGAAACCTTGATTTTAACTAAAAAACAAGTTTATACATGAAATGATAAAGATTGGAATCTTGAGGGACCTGTTTTGTCAAATACAAATCCTCCTTCCTTCCCTCTTTCTGATCACAAGTTCGAGCCCCATTCAAACCGGTTCTACCCGTATAATTCCCAAACTCGCGACTGAGATAGTTTCGGTCGAAACTGATAACGGCAACACGTTTAACCCAGTCAAACGACCCATTACTCGAGATTATTTAGATATTAATGATCATCTTCATGCTTAACTCGTAACCGGTTGCAACCAAGAATGTTGTTTAATCAATCGAACACATACGGATCAAATTAGCTATAAATAGTGACTAGTAATCATTTGCGAAATCCACACCAAGCTACTCGCACTCCTAAATCCATTGGATTTCTCCTCTATATCACTCTAATTGGCTGAGAAACTTGAACCTATGCATCGCATTGTTCTCCCTCTCTGCTTGGTCGTTTCAGGTAATTCTAGTGTCCACAGTCTCGTTTTAGTACGGAGATCAAAAGCCCCATATTTCGGGCCTTGATCATCTACTCTATCGGGTTAATTTAGTGGCTAGGGTTTCGGTTTTCAATTGGGGACGCTGATGCTTGGAGATTGTTACTCAAAAACCTAAAGCCTCAGACTATTACCGAGACAAATACCCTGATCTTATGGTTAAGGTGATGCGGTGCGTTGGTGGCCCAGCGCAGACGCGGGTATGAGTCCCGGCAACCCATTTTTATGGAATTTAAATTCGTTTTAAATATTTTTAATACAAACCTTTAATGTTTTAATCCCTAATTAAATTTGATAAATCAATGAATACATTCACAATTGTTTTATACAAATAGAAAATAAAAATTGGTATTTTAGCTACTTTATTTTATTTAAACACTTGTAAAATTTTAAATAAAATAATATAAATGTGTTGTTTAGGCAAATTAGTTATGTTAATTATTTATTAATAGTATTTATTTCACAAATTTTAATTAAATGATCAATTAAACCTTTTCAAAGCCTATAAATAATTATTTAGTAAAACTAATTATTTAAAACACTTTTTAATTTATAAATACCCAAATGATTATATTAGATAATTGTTTTATACAAAGTTCAATAAGTTCTACTTAAAACTCATTTATTCCTTTATAAGTTTATTTAATGTGAATTTATTATGTAACCATTTTATTTACAATTACTACTAGATTAATCAATAAATATTTAATTACATTAATCACTAGTGTAATTAATTATTTTTACTTACATGAAATAAATTAATTAAACCCCTTTCATTTCATTATTTATAAATCATTTTGAAACTTGCTACACCCCAAAAATTTATTTATTATCTTTGGGATAATTACATAAACTAATTACTGAATGATTAATTAACTTTAATTAATTTTATAAACTATTTTTAATACTATTATTTCAATACTAATAATGAACTTACATTTTCTTACTATATATATACAAGTCCATCTTCAAACCCGAATCCCCATGAAACCCTAAAGTCCTAAAAAAACTCCTTAATACCATTTAGACGTACATTGAATTTAGAGTACCATTATACGTGTAGGTTTGTTGTGAGAAATCCTCACAAGGCTTATCAATCTTTACCAATTCCTACCAATTCTAGCTCTAATACAAGTGAGTTTCATAACCCCCTTTCTGTTTAATATTGTTTACAAAAACTCGGGGTGTAACATGTTTACATAATATACATACCAAATTCAATACAATTGTTCTCATGCTATTTACTATGTGCTTTAAGTCTTAAACTACTTGGTGACCATTACATATGTTCATGTAAGTACATTCATTAACCTGCTACCTAGGCCTAAGGTTATACCCAACATGATCATTTATAGGATAATCTGATTTCAGTTAACACAGACATTGGCGGGTTTTTTGTGTACCATATTACTATTTTTCCAAAACACAATCAGTGGGATTGTACTTACCAGTTTTCCATTTACTACAGCTTGAATTGTACACTTGGAACCTTGTATGTTTTCACATTTATGGCATAGTCATGCTTTGAACATACTGAATTTTCAAATCTTTTTACTTAACTTTTTTTTGGTGTCAAAACCTATGTTACTCAACAACTACTTGTAGTTGACATTTACTCACATGTTTCAGGTGCATCAGTTTGAGGACACTACTTGATCACATAGGACATGGACCTAGTTTCAATTTAATTTAATTAGGTTATGTTTGAACTCTTTGTTTTCCAAATGTATTTGTAACGGATGCTTTAATTATGTTGAATAAATATTATCACTTATTAATAGATGATCATGTGCTTATACAACCGCGTCAGTCCCGGCATATAATTCGTCGCCGGCCGGGGTGTGACATATGATTTGTAGCCTAGTACCGTTACATAACCCATTTTGTTGGTCTAGGTTTTGTAGTAGCATTACCGGAACACCAACTTTTAGCACCAACCTATGATTTGGTAATCCTGATATTTTAAGCCCATTAAGAACATAAAGGGTGTATAAGTTTTCTTGCAACGGATCATTAAAATGTTTCGTTTGGCAAATGCTATCTGAGCTAAGGTACTCTTTTTATCGCCAGGGAAAAGTGATAGCAAACGATCATTAATTTCTTGAACAACCTCGTTTTTGGGTGCAAGGATAGCACTTTCCTGAAAGAATTCTTTGTTTTTGTATTCTTGGAGAATTGAAGGATAAACAAAGTCTATTAAACTTGAAATAGGATCGCTTGAGTCCTTAATTAGAAGATCACCAGGAATATCAATTGTTGCTACACCATCATTAATACCACCAACATTTCCTTCTCCAATATCCAAAAGCCATTTTGCAAAAATATTTGTGCGTTGAATATCAGACGGTTGACTTGCTATGCTTAGCCTCATGTTTCTGGTTAACCTTAGTAGTTTGCATTTATCCCAAATGTATGATGAACTTAACGATGCATTAACAATTTCCTGTCGACTACCATTTGGAACAACTGGAAGAATTTGTCTAAAATCGCCACCAAAAACAATCACCTTACTACCAAATGGCATTTCAGAATTGAAAGAAGTATCCGAGCTGAATATGTCATTCATAGTTCTGTCCAAAGCTTCGAACGCATGTTTATGAACAATTGGTGCTTCGTCCATATAAATAATCTTGTTTGCTTCAATAGATTGGCAACATCACTGTCAGGTCTTATGTGGCAAAGTGAATCTTCTGTAAGATTTAATGGAATATGAAATCACGAGTGTGTTGTCCTTCCTCCGGTCAACAGCAAAGATGCAATCCCACTTGATGCTACATTTAATACAATTTGACATTTTGATCTTATTGCTGTAGACAAAGTTCTCCACAAAAACGTTTTACCGGTTCCTCCATAACCGTAAACGAAAAAAAACACCACCCTTTTTACCTTCAACAGCCCCAATGATTTCGTCAAAAACAATTCTTTGCTCGTTTGTTAACGAATGTAATAGATTTTGAAACTCATTTCCAACATTCATAACATCATACGATAACTCCACACTAATCAAACGATTGTTCGAAGAAGACACTGATTCATTATCAGGGTAAGGCATACTTGTAAATGTTCGTTGGCTTAAGTTATTGCAAAGTAAATATTTCTCAATTTCAAACAATATCAAGTTTTTGATCTGATCATCAATAAGTGATAAGTCTGTAAAATGTAAAAAAAACTATAAATATAATTGATAGCAAAAAGACACTTGCTACGTATTAAAAATTTTTATGATTTAAAAAAACATAAACGTTAATTTGTGTAAGGTTTCAAATTAAATCTTGTATTAAAGTATTATACCTAGAAGCTTCAGTATTCTTTGTTGTTTGTAAAGAATGCCATCCGCTAAGTATTCCCATGTATTATTCCATACAAAATCAGGTCTTGATAAAGTATTAGACAACAACATTGTTGCAAATAAAGTACGAAGATAATACCTGAACCTGAATGACTTGCTTCTTTAATGGCCTCGACATATTCTGTGTCATCATCTAAGAGACCAAGCGCATAACATGCATCTCTAAATGTAGGAAATACAACACCATTCACTGTTTTAATATCTTCAAATGATGTTGGCCCCTTGACTTTGTTTAGAAGAATTCATAAAAAATATGCTTCACCAAGCGACGGAGATACTGAGTGAATTCTACCTAATGAAAAGCCTTGTTTTCGTCGTGCCCAACACCGTTCGTCAAGTTTCCATACAAACTTAGTAGGGAATTCAACATAACTAAGTTTCCATGCTACATCATCGGATTCATTACACTTCATCCAAGATAAGAACATGGAAGAAGCAACAGATGGTTTGTTGAGGACATTGTTGATATCATCGTCTGCACCATATACAACTTGTTGTTGGCCTGGAAAATGGAAAGGAAGCCTAATAACAGACGGATTACGGTAATGAACCTCATATGCAAAAATCCTCCATGAAGCTTCACATGCAGAAATATATCTACAATCATAGAATTCTTTTATTTCATCTTTTTCGTTTTCCTAGTCATCTTCTTTATCAATTTCTACAACGGCAATAGTAGCTTTATCAGGACCTTTGTTAATATACTTGAATAATTATTTGATTGATCCTGCCTAATTGCACCATTCTACGTTAATTTGTGCCTGATATCTTTTCAAAAGTTGTTTGTTATATACGACAACGTTTCTGTTGTCCAATTTAACACCAGACTTTTCAACAAATGATCCAGAATCTCTTCTCCTATATAGGTTAAGTCATAAGCTGGATAAGATCAAACTTCTTTTCAAGTTCTGAAATGATGGAAGGATCATTAGTTACTTGGGATATAGTATAACAATCCTTATTGTTAGCCAAATTGTACTCTCCAACATAAATCTTGAACGCCCATTTTTTATCAATCAAGGAATTAAATTCATCAGGTATAACTCCATCCTTAGATAACTGTACAAATAAATAAGATTTAAACAAAAAATGAATCTTACTTTTATGTTACATATAATGAATCAAACATGGGTAAAAATAAAAGTATCAGAAGATTAACAGTTGTATTTCTTAAAGTAATGTTTTCAGCCAAAGTCCTTCATGTTTGCAATTTCAAAGTAAAAGAAAGTTATCTGTGATATATTTTAATACCATAAATTTAATACATATACCTCTTCATTGTTGTTCAGTAATTCGTTTGCAGAAACCGGAAGAAACTTAGTAGCGACTTGATCAAAAAGTATTAGAGTAACAGTTCCAGTACAGTCTTGAAAACGAATAGGAATTTTGTATCTACACTTCAGCTAAATTTATTAGTGATTTATTTACAAACTTACATTAAGCCAAACACAGATAATTAACATTCAAAACATTATACCAATAACTTTATAAAAACAACCTTGGCACTGCTGATATATCATAATTTAGGCATTTGGAACTTTCACATTCCAAGAAAGTTGCCTCATCAAAATCACCTGAACCATCTGGCTTAAAAGTGCAAATGATTCTCGTGTTGCAATGGCATTTTTTACAGCCATTATAATACCATTGAGAATCATTTGCAAAACATTTTATCGTACCAACAATAATCAAAAGCTTTAGGTGTATTAATGAAGAAAAATATACAAAGCATTAGTGAAAATAAACATAAGCGAAAATGCATATTTGTTTAGCTGTTAATCATACGTCTTTTGTTGCATTGATCTTACCAATGCTGGAAAATTGATTATTATTTAGAAACTCATCTTCTGGATCGGTGAAGATGGATGTAGTAAATCCAGATTGACTTGTTGAAGATTCAGATATAGATGCTCCAATGAACCTGTCTAATTGAATTTTGTTGAAGCACTTTTGTGTGACAAGCACTCTGGATAGTGTCTTAGTTTATTGTACTTGTCTTGTATGTTTTGTCTTTGTATTGTAATGTCTGTATGTATTAGTTATCGAGTTGTAATTTCTAATGCATGTTGTTGTTGTAATAGTTCTCTAAGTGTTTTACGCACTTAGCATGTGCACAAGAATTAGTTCCTGCGTACTTAGCAAGTACGCAAGAATACTCTGCGTACTTGCTAAGTACGCACGAACAATTTGACATGCGCACTTGTTAAGTGCGCAAAGATCAGGTCTTGTATTAATAGAATAGGTTGACAGAAGATAAGTACACAGACATTTGCACTCAGTATTTTCTATCTGTAACCGTTCGAGTTTATAATAGAAGGAACTTTAAAGTGATTTCTTTGTCGGTTTACTTTGTGTTGTTTGATTCTCCACCTAGTCACGGGCATTCCGCACCCGGTCAGACTAGTCACACACCCAGTTGTAACGATCCGAGACACCCGGGGACCTACAAGTGCTATCAGAGCAAGGTCTTGACATGCAGCGGATGGCCTAGAACCAACTACTGATCAAAACAAATAATATGATTCTGGGACACAGAACTTCCTTAGAGGGACGTTTTGACATGCAGTGAAAAGAACATGAAATGATGGTCCAGTTAGTAGCTGAACTGACCAAGAAGCTTGCTGCTCAGGGGGAGAAGGAGAAAGAAAAAGAGAAGGAGAAGACATCAAAATCTACCGGTGATGAGGCTTGTCATCCGGTTGATTTTACAAAGGATGATGACAAAGACAAGGATCTTGAAGTCGGTCCTAGTGGAAGTGAGCAACAAGCTTTGGCGATAGTGCCCATTTCTGTTGTTCCAATGGCTGAGGGGAAGTCGACTCACCAGGAGGTGGTGATGCTTCAGGTGGAAATAAAGGAAAGTCTATAGCTGACGTTTTGAAAGATCTATCTGACGATGTGTCGGATAATGCGATCTTATTCTTAGAGCCAGACTATTCCAACGAAGCACAGATCGAGGCTCTCTGCAATCTTGAAGAAGGAGAGATCGACTCTGGTGACGATTGGGATGAGGAAGATGATGATGTGGTGATAGAAGTTCCCAAGGGCGACGGGGACGGAGAGTATGAGCTTGAAGATGGAGAGATCTTCGAAGTTCCATCCTTTGAATCTCATCTTGACACAGGTTCAGTCGAGCCTGCTAGTACTATTGAGGCATCAATTGAAGCCTCCCCTGCCGACCCTACACCTATGGATCCAGAGGCAGAGAAAGACAAACATATGCCTGAAAGTTCATCAAAGGATCCGGCTCCGGTATGGCAAAAGACTTCAATCATAGACAAACACGGAGCGACAGGGATGATCTTAGATGTGAGGTTCGATGAGGATAAGAAGTTGTTTGCAATCAAGTGAGCTGGGGGGGGTTTCAATACTTGAAACCAACCAGCGAAGCTTTCAACTCCTTACCAAGATACGACCTCGTGAACCTAGTAAACCGAGAGATACTGGGTCACTTAAATAACGCAGTAGCGATGGGTTTGTGGCAGGTTCTACAGCATAAGGTAAGATCTGGGAAATTCGAAACGTTTAAGCCTCAAGTGCCCAAGCGAGTCAAGGACAAGAACGCTAGACATCCTGTGACTAAGAAAAGCTTAAAGAAACTAGTACACAAGCCAGTGCTATGTGAAACCAAGATTCCCCTGAGCAAGTTATCTCATGATATCCTCGGTAACATATGGTACTGGTACGTAGATCCTAAAACGGGCGAGGCAGTAGTGATTGGAATGGTGTGGTCCAATAGTGGAAGCTTAGTGCTAAGGGAACTGATCAGAATGTTTGATGAAGTCTGCTTCATAAACTTCTCTGTGAAAGATCTAGAGGCACTAGCTGACAAGTACTACATGTACACGGACGAGTGGACAAAGTTCCTAGCTTCTAAATACGACAAGGTGATCATGTTCTGCCTTGACTACAAGAAGAAGATGGAAGCTAAAGCTGGGGAGCAGTTAAGACTGAAGACAATCCAGAGCTATTGTCAAGCGGGAGTTTGTTGAAGCACTTTTGTGTGATAAGCACTCTGGATAGTGTCTTAGTTTATTATACTTGTCTTGTATGTTTTGTCTTTATTGTAATGTCTGTATGTATTAGTTATCGAGTTGTAATTTCTAATGCATGTTGTTGTTGTAATATTTCTCTAAGTGTTTTGCGCACTGAGCATGTTCGCAGGAATTAGTTCCTGCGTACTTAGCAAGTACGCAAGAATACTCTGCGTACTTGCTAAGTACGCATGAACAATTTTCCGTGCGCACTTGTTAAGTGCGCAGAGATCAGGTCTTGTATAAATAGAATAGGTTGACAGAAGATAAGTACGCAGCCATTTGCACTCAAAATTTTCTCTCTGTAACCGTTCGAGTTTATAATAGAAGGAACTTAAGTGATTTCTTTGTCGGTTTACTTTGTGTTGTTTGATTCTCCACTTAGTCATGGGCATTCCGCACCCGGTATGATTAGTCACACACCCACATGTAACGATCTGAGACACCCGGGGACCTACAAGTGGTATGAGAGCAAGGTTTTGACATGCAGCGGATGGCCCAGAACCAACTACTGATCAAAAAAATAATATGATTCTAGGGCACAGAACGTCCTTAGATGTACGTTTTGACATGCAACGGAAAGAACATGAAATGATGGTCAAGTTAGTAGCTGAACTAACCAAGAAGCTTGCTGCTCAGGGGGAGAAGGAGAAAGAAAAAAAGAAGAAGAAGACATCAAAATCTACCGGTGACGAGGCTTGTCATCTGGTTGATTTAACAAAGGATGATGACAAAGACAAGGATCTTGAAGTCGGTCCTAGGGAAAGTGAGCAACAAGCTTTGGCGATAGTGCCCATTTCTGTTGTTCCAATGGCTGAGGGGGGAGTAGACTCACCAGGAAGGTGGCGATGCTTCAGGTGGAAATAAAGGAAAGTCTGTAGCTGACGTTTTGAAAGATCTATCTGACGATGTGTCGGATAATGTGATCTTATTCCTAGATCCAGACTATTCCAAAGAAGCATAGATCGAGGCTCTCTACAATCTTGAAGAAGGAGAGATCGATTCTGATGACGATTGGGATGAGGAAGATGATGATGTGGTGATAGAAGTTCCCAAGGGTGACGGGGAAGGAGAGTATGAGCTTGAAGATGGAGAGATCTTTGAAGTTCCATCCTTTGAATCTCATCTTGACACTGGTTCAGTCGAGCCTACTAGTATTGTTGAGGCATCGACTGAAGCCTCCCCTACCGACCCTACATCTGTGGATCCAGAGGCAAAGAAAGACAAACATATGCCTGAAAGTTCATCAAAGGATCCAGCTCCGGTATGGCAAAAGACTTCAATCATAGACAAACATAGAGCGACAGGGACGATCTTAGCTGTGAGGTTCGATGAGGATAAGAAGTTGTTTGAAATCAAGCGAACTGGGGGGTTCAATACTTGACACCAACCAGTCGTGAACCTAGTAAACCGAGAGCTGCTGGGTCACTCAAATAACGCAGTAGCAATGGGTTTGTGGCAGGTTCTAAAGCGTGAGGTAAGATCTGGGAAATTTGAAACGTTTAAGCCTCAAGTGCCCAAGCGAGTCAAGGACAAGAACGCTAGACATCCTGTGACTAAGAAAAGCTTAAAGAAACTGGTATACAAGCCAGTGCTATGTGAAACCAAGATTCCCCTGAGCAAGTTATCTCAGCATACCATCGGTAACATATGGTACTGGTACGTAGATCCTAAAACGGGCGAGGCAGTAGTGATTGGAAAGATGTGGTCCGATAGTGGAAGCTTAGTGCCAAGGGAACTGATCAGAATGTTTGATGAACTCTGCTTCATAAACTTCTCTGTGAAAGATCTGGAGGTAGTAGCTGACAAGTACTGCATGTACACGGATGAGTGGACAAAGTTCCTTGCTTCTAAATACGACAAGGTGATCAAGTTCTTCCTTGACTCAAGAAGAAGATGGAAGCTAAAGCTGGTGGGCAGTGAAGACCGAAGACAATCCAGAGATGTAGTCAAGGGGGAGTTTGTTCAAGCACTTTTGTGTGACAAGCACTCTGGATACTGTCTTAGTTTATTGTACTTGTCTTGTATGTTTTGTTTTTGTATTATAATGTCTGTATGTATTAGTTATCGAGTTGTAATTTCTAATGCATGTTGTTGTAATATTTCTCTAAGTGTTTTGCGCACTTAGCATGTGCGCAGGAATTAGTTCCTGCGTACTTAGCAAGTACGCAAGAATACTCTACGTACTTGCTAAGTATGCATGAACAATTTGCCCTGCGCACTTGTTAAGTTCGCCGAGATCAGGTCTTGTATAAATAGAATATGTTGACAGAAGATAAGTACGCGGACATTTGTACTCAGTATTTTCTTTGTAACCGTTCGAGTTTATAATAAAAGGAACTTTAAAGTGATTTATTTGTCGGTTTACTTTGTGTTGTTTGATTCTCCACCTAGTCACGGGCATTCCGCACCCGGTCTGACTAGTCACACACCCACTTGTAACGATCCGAGATACACGGGGACCTACAAATTTGCATAGGTATTAGAACCTGATACAAATTTGCATAGGTATTAGAACCCGATAAGTTTATACTACGATCAGTAAAGTATTTTATTGTTCAGAGATATTAAAGTATTTTATTGTTCAGAAATTTAATACCTATTTTTAAAAGTGCTTATTTCTTCAATGTCAGCATTGATAAAAAGCTTTGAGACGGTGTAACCATTTGAAACCTGCGGACGACATGAAAATATTTTTTCATAAACATGGGGAAAATTATGGAATTGAAATATTTAATACAATTTAAATAAGAATAAAGATACCTTTAAAAGTCTTAAACTTCCCAAACTGAAGAACCACCACCAGATTTCTATCATGTTCATTATCCTCTAAATAATTATCAAACTGATGTGCATAATGGTCCCAAATAGTAACATGTGGAATCTTACCCCTATGAAACTAATAATAACATCAATAAAACATAAATTGTAAAACACTAAGGATGTAATACTAAAAGAGTAATAAGTACATACTAAGATCCTGTAGTTCAAGATTTATTCTTTTGGATTCCTTCCCAACTGGCATTTCTCTTTTTTTCCAATGAAAAACATTTAACCACAACACCAATAACATCTACAAAAAATTTATTATATTTAGAATTAAACATTAAACATAAATTAATAAATTTTAAATCATATGCAGACTAAGTTATTTGTGATATAATTATACTTACCCACTGTAGATATTTTTTTTCTTCGAATGATGTAAACATGGTGAAATCAAAGCCGTATTCAGAACCGACTTGGTCGTCACAACTGTTGACGATAGTTTTGTCAATAAAACACAACTTATGTGGACTGTCCACAATCTTGTATTTTTCACGATGGTCAGCTAACGTAGGCTTATTGATCACCAAACACTGTTTCTCCTTAAGCAGTCTTTCATAAATGGAACAGTTTTTCTTTAAGACATTTGCTTCCAATTTTGTGCCCTAAAAAACAAATTATTTAATAAATTCCTGTTATACAAAATAAAAAAAAAACCTCTGCTGAGCATAAGGATCGACTTTAGTAACAGTATAGAAAGTTTACAGGCTTACTAAAATTTATTAATGTACCTCTTCATCCATAAGGATCATGTCGTAACAGTAAACCGATAGTGGATATTTAAACATCGGTCTAGTCCACAAGTGGATGATTCGAACTTTGACCATATGGTCGTCTTTCATGACATCTAAGTTCTTCAATGTTGTTATTGTTCCAAGAGCCATTACCTGAAAGAAAAATAAATAGGAATTAAGAAAACATATACATATATATCTTATTAAAAAACATAAAAAATCAATGAGAGTATTTTATTGAAAAAGTACCCTTGATATGAAGATAGTTGAAGTGTCGGATTAGAATGGTGAGAGATAACAAACTCGAATGGTATATTTATATGTATAGATATGAAGTTTTATTTATGGAAATTATTAATTATTTTAATTGGACGGAATTAATTTAATAATAATAGATTTGTAAACTTTAAATATAGAAAGTAATTATTATAATTAATCAATTGAAAGAATTCAAATTGTAAGTAATAAGGAAAGTTTATAAGGCAATGAATTTTATTAATTTTAAAAATTTAAAAGTAGTGACATTATTTAAGGTAAGCGAATAATCATTGCAAAAAATTAGCAATGAAATGTATGTTCAAGAATGAAATAATTTTATTAATTTAATGAATTTAAAAACGGTTGATGATATTTAAAGAAAGAGTTTAATTACATAATTAAAATGCAAATTATAAAAATAATTTACTACATAGAATTGATTATAAAATATATAATGAGATTTATTAATTTAATAAAATTAATAGTATTTATAACATCTAAGGTAAGAGAGTAATCCTTGCTTTAATTATATTATAAGAAAATAAGGAAATAACAATTGCAGAATTGAAGGTGGAAGATTTAAATAATTATAATTATAACTAAATAAGGAAAATTGGAGGGTTTATTTGATTCCGCGTTATTTAATTACTTTTTTTAAGAGTGAAAAAAAAGTAGTTATGATTTTTGTGCGTGAGTTTAATAATAATAATTAAAATTATAAGAATTGATTCCAAATCAAAGCAAAGAGTTTTCAACCCAAAACTACTTAACGACAACCCACGTCATCGTATCAAATCAAAGCAAAGTGTTCTAATTTATAAAGTAACAGAAAATAAGTAAAAAAAGTTTTGTTTAAATCGTATTAAAAAACTAAAGTTCTAGTTCTAGAAATAAATAAAACATCAGTATGACTAACATGAACACGGTTCATGCTTAATAATTTGTTTTCCAATATTCCTTGCTTCTACCAAGTCTGGTTCACAAACAGTTCTTGAAAATTTTGTAGATCTCAAAATGTTCACTTCAAAGAAATATGAAAAATTTATATCAAATTGTATTATTTTTAATCTATACTTATATAAATAATAGAAACATAAAAAAAAGTTTAGGAGTAATAACATACTTGATGGACAATGGACTAATTTGACGTGAGAAACGTATATGACAGTTTTATATTTTGTAGCCATGCGACTTTTTACATGGCTAATATTACTGTTGTCATATAAATTTATCTGCATAATGTGGCCCCTAAAAATAAAAACTAAAAAAGTAGTTTCAATTAAAAATATAAAATGGAATTGCAAGATATAACAAAATAAAGAGAATAATAATTACACTTATGTTGCATCTTAAAGGAACATTATCGACATTCTTGGTAATCGTTGCCCACCTATGATTCTTCCCAAGACATCTGTGCAAAAATGTTGAAACGTAGGATAAAAATATTTGGACTTATAGTTTAAAAAAAAGAGCAGGGCCTAGAAATTGAAGACTTACGAGTAAAAATATTTGAACCTCATGTCGGCAGCTTCAATTCCTGATTATGGGTTGAAGGTAACTTAGACTAACACTTAGGGAGGTGAGAGTCGTACCCTTCCACTACAAAGTACCCTCTAACCTTCTTATTTAAAAAAAAATATTAAAACAAATCAAATTAATAAACTAAAACTTTAATTAATTATATATGTGTTTAATTATTTTATACAAACAATATCTTAACACCTCTTTAAAAACGTGTTTTATAAATATAATTGATTTTAAATAAAAAAATATAATTATATATGTTTAATTATTTTATAGAAACATTTTGATAACAAATGGTGTATGAGCTTCATTATATTCGAGAATGTATTATTTCGTTACCACTATGTATTTTCAAAACATGACAAAACGTGAGTATATTTTTCATAAACCCTATTATTTTATATATAGCTCTTAAAGTTATGAAATGGTCGTATTTTGTTAATGTCATAAGTTTTATTAAACAAAAGGGGTTATAAGTATATTATTAACCAAAACTTTTAAAACAACATGATCTATAATATATTATTACTAATAATACGATTTTATTAGTGTTACTCATATAAATCTAAATAATTTTTTTATTAGTATATTTATCATATTATTATTACTTTCACAAATAATATGGTAATTATATGATTCATCTAGTAATTTGATTTTCATAAATAATAATATTACAATTCACAATAACAAACTTAGTTATTTCAAATTATATTCTTATAAATATTATATTATAATATTCCATCATGATTATTATCTTAACCTAATTGTCTTAATAATATATTTATTACATTAAATTTGCAAATAATATTTATTATTGACATCTAAATTTTTAAATCATCATTCTTAAACTCCATTCGTGTTCCCAATCGCTCGTCCATTCCAAAACTCTAAACTCCCAAATCATTCCATTGTTGTTTTCTTAAACCATTCTACGTTATAATAACATATCTTATTTAACTTAGGGTATTCTTAATTCTTGTTGCTACAAGTTACAAGGTCCATCCTCTACTATTCAAGGTGAGAACATAGCCCATTTTTCTTTTACTTTTGGGGTGAAATATGTACATATGCTTGATAACTCAAACTTTTGATTTAAAAATATTCTTAAACAAGAAATTTCAATTATGTGCTTGATAATTGAACGCTAAATGACAACGTTGAAATCATTAACTTGTTAACAAGCCTAAGGTAGTACTAGTATGGCTATATAGGGGAAACTGACATAATAACGGCACAATCTTGGGATTGTCGATGCAATAACATTTCAACGGCACAATCTTGGGATTTTGGATGCAATAACATTTCAACGGCACAATCTTGGGACTGTGGATGCATGATGTCGGTCAAACGGTCTATAAAATTAAACACAAAACAACCTAGACACTCTAGTTAAACTCTAGACAAACCTACTAAACTAGACCACAAAGACATAGTAAGTGTACCTATCAATTGCACCACAGCTAAAGGAAGTCCGGATATCGAACCCACGAGACACTGACTATAACACTAACTAGACTCTGACTAGAACTTAACTGGTTTATTTGATTGGAGGAAATTCTACGAACTAACGTTACCTACTAAACTTAATTAAACTGAGTGAAGATGATAAATAAGACAACTAAACAATCTAGCAAAGATCTGAACTAAATCAATAAGGAATGAAGACTCTACCTAGGCTGAGAATCCTGATTACTAAACTCGAGTTCTATCGGTTATGGAATATGTAATGGAACCGGGATCCTAAGATGTTACACCATCAACTACCTAATGAATTCCTGATCAATATCAGAATGTGACTAGAAGGAGACTTAAGGGATACTAATAACACCAGTGGTCGGATCACCTCTCGGTCTCACCGATTATGCTATAGAACTCAATAGACAGCTCACCTCTCGGTATCACTGTCTCAATACATCGAAGATGCAAGGAGGAATATAAATTCAACCTGTTTAACACGAATTAATAACGACGCTAGAACCCTAAGGAAAAGTCCTCTCAGGCTGTTCACTCTCAGAAACCCTAATACCGAAGACTAAACGTTTATCTATCACTTTGCATGTATTTAGACAAGAAGAACACTAAGTTTATTAACTGGTTAATTGATATTCCTATGGTTACTGACGTCTAGTAAACCACATACGAATCACAAACACACAGTAAGCGATCTAATACACATCTAAACATGAAAGACATTCAATCAAGACAAGCAAGGAATAATGAACCAATATAGAATCAAAACTAAGCACGCACACTCATCAAACAGGTGAAATCAGATCTGTACTAACGCATAAAATCCAAAACAATATCCATAAACGATAAAAATCCAAAGTTTAACATCTGTTCATCATTAACCTAGGTAGATCTAAGGTTTTTAGCCAATAATCATAGTAGAAACAGAAGATTCAAAGTCAAAAACATAAAACATAGTTCCAGAATACTTTGAGTAAAAATCAATTGTGACCGAAAGATTTGTATCTAACCAGTTTAATCTCTCTAACTCCAGAAACTCAATCCCAAAGCTCTCCTCCTTTCCAAAATCGCCCAAGATCCAAGCTTTGACGGAAATAAGTCGAATGTTCTCAAGAATGGTCGTTCAAAACAATTAAAAACGTAATTTTGATTTTTGGATTAACGACCCTCTCGCATACCGCGAGAAGATTTGGGGAGGTCCCTCGCGTACCGCGGGGGACAAAACCGTCGGGGCCTCTCATGGCTTCCCTCGCGTACCGCGAGGGAATTGTGTCTCCTCCTCGCGTACCGCGGGGAGATGGTTTTTACAGAAAATTAATATATTCCTCTTCTTTCCTTCCAACTCTCACGTGTGCTCGATATCTCAAGGATTTAACCTTGTTTTCCGCTTCCTTAGCACATGATAGCCTGCAAATACGACCCAGACTCAGAACGAACAGAAAACGACACAATCTGGATACAAAACTATACAAAATTGCACAAATATACAAGGATAAACGTAAGTGTTTTGAAACACATCAAACATCCCCATACTTAATCTTTTTTCGTCCTCGAAAAAGAATCTACAATGGAATCATAACTGGACATAGAATTATCAATCTCTATTATTAATCAACATAAATATAATAACGCACTAAAGTGCAATAACCGGTATTTCTATCCGATTAAACCCAAACACCAAATTTCAAGCCCCCGAGAAATGTTCTAATTCCATTTTATACAGTATATCAATCAAACTATGGATCTCCCACTTAAAAGCTACAGTTCCACCTACTCATGTCTCACGGTCATGTCTAGGCCCGGGTTAGATCATATAGATCTTCCCACCACGGTAAATTTTAATTTACATGTTTTTTTTAGAAATAAAGATGGATAACAGGTCAGATGGATGAAAAATGAGCATTATTGAAACATGAATCAACCTCTCCTAGGGGTGCATCCATCAAGTCACCATCCCGATGGGTTGCATATAGGATGCGGTATAAAACATTAAAGCACACAAGATTTCAATCTAGGGGTGTATCCACCAAGTCACCATCCTAGTGGGAAACACATAAATCAAAACTTATTCTTTCAACTATTTAATTATGCTCATGGTTAAATGGATTTATGGATGCGGACGCAACCGAAACTCGGATTTATTTTCATAAAAAGAGAGTGGTGTGCCAAGATATTTCATAAAAAACCTCTAAATTCCAGTTTAACGTGATACCTATCACCTTGTGTTGACAGTTTCAATTTTTACCGTTTCCCTAAGATGAGAACCCACGAGATTTCATGATGTAATTAAGTTATTAATCCTAAATAACACTCTCAGGTGTTTAAGCTTTCAATACTGGCTGGGCCTACAGATTCATCACAAGTTACACACGCTTTCTATTGTTTATTTTATTTCCATTCAAAACATGATTTATGCCTAGTTTTACCTATCATTTTCCATGTGCTTGCAAGATTTCTAGTTCAAAAGACATTTATTGTTTTATTTTTGAAATTTTTTTACAATTTACAACAACAGACTCAAAATACAAAACGTAGACTAATGTCTCCCATCCCCACACTTAAAACTCACATTATCCTCAATGTGGACCGAGAAACGACGGTAAACTAAAAGAAGTTTAGAAAAATAAACTAAGAAAATTAAAATAAGATAGAAATAAAATAAAATATACAAAAATTGGAACATACTTCCCTGGTATAATGATTTTGATATTCCCCGTAAGTCGTGTTCCTAGCCCTCCATTCGAACGAAAGATTCCAATAATTCCTCACGAATGAAAGCGACTGATTTCTAAACAAACTAGCAACCAATATCAAACAACCATGATAATATATATAACAAACCACCCAAACATGCCGAGCCCCCAAGTACAAAATAATATATACATCAGAGTTAATATACATGCCAAAATAAAATAAATAAATACATAATGAAAAATACAAATATATACAACCCGGCAAAAGTCTCTGTAGATGATCATTGTGGGTCTCCTCTTGTATCAGGTTGATCTGGCTGGTCTGGGTCGGTTGCCCTAAAGAATGATCGACAGGACGATGCCAATCTCAACTCAACCCAACCATATGGAATCGTATCCAGGCCCGATGTGAGTAGACGGCCCGGATGACAATAAAAAACTCCTAACCACTCTGCTAACCTGCTAATGTACGGTCCTAGCTCCAACCTGGCCTCCGGCCCACCTCGACGACCCCTGGCTATGGATGAAATAAGAATGGATGCTAGGTTGGCCTCTCGGCGGCCAACGATGCAATAGTGTAGAAGCATGTTTTAGTAACTATAAATTAAAATCTATGTATCAGTGTACTAGGCTAGTACGTAGGAGGGTGTTCCTGCGTACTTAGCCTGTTCACCAGTTTGGTCCTGCGTACTTAGTAAGTACGCAAGGCTTTTGCCTTGCATACTTGTCAAGTACGCAAGACCAAACCCTGCGTACTTAGACAAGTACGCATGTAGTGTTCCTTCCCCTATAAATAGAAGACTTGTTTTCATTTGTAGGTGGAACTCTGGAACTAGGTTGAGAGGTGTCCGGGTAGGGACGAGCTCTCCCGACCCCTAGACCGTGAGCTTAGACGAGAGATGTGTGCTCCTTTGGTATGTAGTCTATAATACTGGATGACTTCTATGTTATGGATTACGTATCATTTCATTATCTTTTGTTTATGTTCGTGTTTCTCTGTCTCGTTTCTTGGTTCCCACACAAATCACAGAACAGGTCCGTGTTATCTCCATTGCGCGACGAGGCTCTCGGGACCTACAAATAGAGGTAGAAAATATCTAGCTGGCAGCACTTCTCAATACCAGACCGGCGTCCAATGAGAGTGCAAGCCAGTATCCTGTGAATATAAAGGATCAGGGGGTCGCGATTAGACGACTCCAAAAGGGATGTGGAATACGGTCCATTGGTGTTGGAATGCCATAAGTCACTCAACTGGCTGTCGTTAACCCCCTGGTCGTGTCTCCGCCTGAATAAACCTCTTAAGCTCTAAATAAATGGCTGCTCCACGACCTCGACTTTGGTGTACCACCCTTTGGCCACCGCAAACTGCGGGACCAACAGCTCGTAAACCTGTCGGCCCAAGGAAAATGAAACCGTGGCTGGCTCCTCGAACTGGCCCGTGACGTACCTTAATGTGGTATGAAACTCAACATTGAGCTCCTAGTACTGTGCGGTGTCACAGGCCAAGGCCATAGTCCACCGGGTGCGCAAAAACCCCTGCAGTCTCTGCATTTACCCTAACTCCTCGACAAGTGGCCAGTCGATCGTGCGGTGCTAATATAAATCCATATCTATGAACCGTTCCAGTCGCACCGACTCCTCTGTGATAAGCTCAAATCAAAGCAAGGTGTGGTGGCTAAGAATCCTGGCATCAAACGGCACTGGCTCTGCATCTGCGGCTGGTCTGGCCTCGGGAACCGCGTACCGAATGACCCTGGGAGGCCAAAGGTACTGGCGCGGCTCCTCCGGCTATCCCCTGGGTGGGGCGCTGGCCCACGCCTGCGCTTGGCCCCACCGGCCGCGCTGGAAGACTTGCCACGATCAAACATGCCTACAATAAAGAGTTAGTACAACAAAATATACAATAACATATAAGAGACCGGGCGGGGCGACTGTATAGCATTTCATTCACGGTCGTTCGGCCTATTAGTATACGAATTAGACGCTACGAAAGTAAAAATAAAAATTAAAAAATTCGGGATACCCTTTTGTTTATATAAAAATCAGACAAATTCGCCCTAATGGAGATTGAGTACGGGCGAAGCGGTCTAACCCTGCAAAGAAAGACTATAGGATATCCCAGAACACAAGTTACAAAAGTTTTACAACCGTTGACTATACTGACTCTTAAAACGAGTATACATGACTCGAAACATGACTATAAGACTATTAAAATGATATTTCCTACTCTATCTTTGCACAAGAGACGACTCGACAACTAATCAACTCAAATTATAGCATAATTGATTTAATTATCCACGAAGCACAAGCTAGGGAGTTGACAATTACCAGACTCAAGATACACCGACACATTACTCACATCAACTTAAATAGCATAGCAAACGACTCAAAGTACAGTCCCACACAACCTAAATCACATTAGCATACACAATTACTCAAGTTACAGGGGTATCGAATTACACATAGTAGTTATCGCTGATTCAATTTTATTCAAAATAGCTTGACGTAGCTACATGACAGTCAACACCCGTTTCACATTATAGCATAGTTGTTCAAACCGACTTTACACGTAATTAGCAACAATGATTTACAAGGTACCGAGACCCGATTCAATTACTCACTTCAATTCAACCGATTATAATGTAACAGGGATACGTACCTTAATGATGAAGAAATTGACCACCTGAAAGTGATAATCGACTCAAACCCCCCTTTGTGTACCCTACTACGATGGTGGTGGCTGGGTGGTGAATAATGGTGGATCGCCAGAGTGATGGTATTAGGGTGTAATTGGTGGTAGTAGGTGAGTGCAGGTGAATGGTGGTGAAGGTGTCCGGTGATTGGTGATGGAGGGAGTTGGTGGGATTGGTGGGTGTCAGACGGTGGTGGTCCGGCTAAAGGGTTAGGGTAGACGGTGGTGAGTGGAGGTTTAGGTCGCCAGAGGTGGAAGTGTTTGGTGAGTGGGTGAGATAAAGAAGATGAACGACTTGGGGGGGGGGGTTTATTTTTTTCTTAAAATTTTAGGCTCCCGCGTACCGCGACGGCCTTGGTCCAACTGTCTCGCGTAGGGCGAGGGATCTAAGGCGGTGGCGACTATTCAATGCCCCGCGTATCGCTAGGGGTTTCAAGATTGTCCCTCGCGTAGCGCGAGGGAATGTTCCCATTTGTCTCGCGTACCGCGAGAAGACCTCATTCACAGAAAGTAAAGTCCATTTTTTATACTTAGAAAAATTTTCACCCCATAAGAATTTTTTTCATCTTGTTTTTCAAAACATGTTCCAACCATAGATTTCAAAGCATACATACCTGGAATGTCGATTTTGATGGTTTTCCTTCACCACTTTGGACACGATTCCCTGAAACACACGAAAACAACAAAAACACAAACCGAAAATATACAAAAACTAAAAATAAAAGAGAACAAAGAAGTTTACAAAGTCTGCACATTCATCCTCACTTAGCTTTAGTTTCCTGGCTTGTCGAGGAGAATCTCATCCCCCTCAACATTCTCAATCGGTCCTCCGATGTAATGCTTCAGTCTATGACCATTAACCTTCCATGAGCTACCCTCACCATCATGTAGCTCCACTGTACCGTATGGAAATGCCTCTTTCACCATGTACGGTCATGTCCACCTCGACTTAAGCATTCTTGGGAAGAGTTTTAACCTAGAATTATATACCAAGACCTTATCCCCACACTGGAAGTCTTTCACTCCCTTCAACCGACAATCATGCAACGCCTTTGTACGCTCTTTGTAACTCCAAGAACGTGCGTGTGCCTCGTCACGCAACTCATCTAACTCATTCAACTGCGGAAACCGGTGTTGTGCTGCTTTAGGCAAGTCAAGGTTGACTGCCTTTAGGGCCCAATATGCCTTATATTCTAGCTCTACCGGTAAGTGACATGCCTTGCCATAGATCATCCTAAAATGTGTGGTCCCAATAGGTGTTTATAAAGCAATTCTAAAAGCCCAAAGCGCATCATCTAACTTGTCAGACCAATCCTTTCTATTCTACTCGACAGTCTTCTCCAAGATCCTCTTCACTCCCCTATTTGCCTTTTCCACTTTCCTACTAGTTTGTGGATGATAGGCAGTCGATAGCCGATGGGTGACCCCATAGCGTGGCAACACCTTCTCCATCTGGGAAATGAAGAAATGCGTGCCCCAATCACTAATTAGGGCTCTAGGGGTACCAAACCTGCTAAACAACTTCTTTAGGAATCCCACCACTACTAGGGCGTCATTTGTGGCAAGGCTTAAGCCTCGACCCACTTAGAAACATAGTCTATCGCCACAAGAATGTACTGGTACCCTCGGGATGCAGGGAACGGACCCATGAAGTCAAGGCCCCAAATATCAAATACTTCAGCAACCTGGATCGGGTTCTGGGGCATCTCATTCCAGGATGAGATATTACCGGTGCGTTGACATGCATCACACCGTTTCATTAAACATGAGCATCCTTAAACACTATCGGGCAACAAAAACCAGAGTCAAACACCTTTTTGGCGGTGTAAGAGGGTCCACTGTGACCTCCCGTCAAGCCCCCATGACAATGCTTTAGGATCTTTACACCTTCCTCCTAGCTCACACATCTCCTCAACACTCTATCAGCTCCCACTCGAAACAAATGTGGTGCATCCAAAATGTAGTGGTTGGCATCGGCAAAGAATTTATGCCTTTGTTGGGATGTCATGCCTTTAACCATTACACCATCAGCCAAGTAGTTTGCTATGTCAGAAAACCATGGTAAACCTTGCGCCTCGGCACTCATGTAAAATACCGGTTTTATGTCCGGCTTCACACTCACCATCATCAAGGACTCATGGGGAAATGTGTCCCCTATGGACTCTTCCCGGATCTCTTCCCTCTCGGGATCCTCTAACCTCGACAAATGGTCGGCTGCTACATTCTCTGCTCCCTTCTTGTCTTTAATCTCAATATCAAACTCAGAAAGCAAGAGAATCCATCAAATCAATCTAGGTTTGGCATCTTTCTTTGCAAACATGTATCGCAATGCCTCATGATCCGTGTAGACAATGGTCTTAGAGAGCACTAAATAGGAACGGAACTTATCGAAAGCAAACACCACTGCTAACAACTCCTTCTCGGTAGTTGTGTAATTCTCTTGAGCATCGTTAAGAGTTTTACTCACGTAATAAATCGGGTGGAAGTGCTTCTCTCTCCTTTGACCTAAGACAGCCCCGACTGCGAAATCACTCACATCACACATGAGCTCAAAGGGCAAGCTCTAGTCGAGGGCTATCAAGATGGGAGCATAAACTAACTGCTCCTTCAAGAACTCAAACACCTTAAGACAGTCCGCATCAAACTCAAACTGGACGTCCTTTTCAAGAAGACGGGTCATGGGTCGGGTGATCTTTGAAAAATCCTTAATGAATCGCCTATAGAAACCTGCATGACCTAAGAAACTACGAACAGATTTGACATTGGTCGGTAGTGGAAGCCTACTAATCGTATCAATATTAGCTCTATCCACTTCAACACCTGATGAGAGGTTGATTTACCCATGCTAATTGTATTTGATTTTATGTTTTTATCCCAAATAATATGTGAAATATTTTACTTTGACTTGTTTTTATGTTTTCTAGGTTCTAAAGAAAATGAGTTAAAATGATGGAATTAAGCTAAAGTGGGAAGGAAATAGAAACGATCAATTCTCAAAACTCATACCAACTTCGTGCATCATATTGTTGATCTTAATTTGAATGTTCATGAGAATATCTAAAATCAAAGAAAGAAGAAAATGGTTGTTGTAAGCAACAAGTCACAAATTGGAAAAATCAAATGGGTTGGATTTTAGTATCATGTGGGCTTAATTAAACTTCACTTTGGGCTTCATTTAAATCAAGAATTGGGTTAAACTTAAAATTTGTTATGGGCTCACATGTGATAGCCCATTCTAACAAAAAAAGGGATTAAAAGTTCACGCAAGAGGGGACGAAAATAATTAACAGGAGGATTTTTTACGGCAATTAGGAGGCAGCTGTGGAGTTGTCGCAGGCAAGAAAAAGAGAGACGCAAGCAGGTGACAACATTATTATGATTGGCTAAATCTTTTGTGGATTTCTTTGGATGAACGGTTCGTATAGGTTTCGTGTTTAATTTAGTTTGTTTATGTTTTGGATCTTGTTAGTTTTTGACACAAACTTGATGGATTGATGTATTAGTTAATTTAAACAGTTTATTTGAGTGCTTTGAGTTTGCTTGCTTTACGATCTTGTTCGGTTGATGACAAAACCTAGTTGCAGGGTTGGGTGATTGTTGTGAATGTTTTGATATATAAAAATATAAGTAAATATATTTTTGAATGATTTCACAAGATCAGGTTTCAAATTTATAAAATGATAATTACGTTAACTTAAAAACACACACAACATGCAAGTGTACCTATCGCATCGTAATATAGTTTAGGTAAGAATCAAGTATCGAACCAATGGACACGGTCGAGTTCCAACACTCAACTTTTGTTATCGTTTAGCCGGATTAGTTAGTAAGTGGGTTTTGTGTGTTTGTGAAACAGAAAAGTAAATGATGGTAAAGTAAATAGCATAAAAGTAAAAACGTGCGTGAAGTGTGTGACAGAAATGTAAATAGCAGAATAGTAAATAGCAGAAAACTATATAAAGCGAAAATGATCAGATTACGGAATGTATTGCTTCGGCATTCGAATCAGCTTGGTATGTGATAATGTTAAGTTGACTAATTCAGTGGTATGACTACTAAAAACTTGTGACCCGGGTCACCGCTAAAGCCTCGTCCTCACTACATTTGATTTGCAAATTATAATCTTTAAAAGTGACAATGCCTCCCGTTAGGGACAACATTTACCCTCAACCCATTGAATGGTTATCTCCGGGTTGGTTTAAGACATCAGACTCAAAATGCTTTATATTAAAGTTAAATAGGTTATTATATTTTGCTCACCGAGAGGTGGTGTAACAATGGGTCCAAGTATAAAGACGTATCGTTCCCAACATGAGTTCACCAATTCTTGGTCGCATAACAATATCGTATAAAGACGTACGATCTTAGAAGTATAGACCAAGCCTTGGCTTATCAATCTCTGATTGTATAAAGACGTATGAGTTTCAAAGGAAGTTTGATTAAAAAGGGTTTTACGATCTTACTCTTTAAAATCAAGACACTCACAAATATAAAGATGGATTTAGACAATAAAAAAAGCCCATCAAAAGATGGTTTTTGAGAACGAATTACTTAAAGACATAAACATACCATTTCATTAATAGGTTAAACATTAACACGCACCAAGCATCATCTTCACCCTAGCAATACAAAGAAGTTTTAGCCACGAATGGCCATAACGACTAGCGTAATAATGAGTTTCATAGGCTCCCCTATTGTGGAACAAGGAGGAAGAGCTCCTCTAGTCTCTACTCTCTACTCTAGCTACAAGAATGCTCTCTTCTTGAGTGTTCTTTAGGTCTGGTTTGGTGTGTGGAATGAAGAACTCAAGCCTCCCATTTATAGGCCACAAAATGTGCAATGCACGGCCGTGCAACGGGTTGCATGGTGGTGCAAAGGCCTAGGGAATCAAACAGGGTACAAAGGACACGGTACTGGGCTGTGGGAAGCAAGGGACAGCAATTCACGACCGTGCATTGAGATGCACGGCCGTGCATTCCCCTTCTTTCTCCCAGTTTTGTCTTTTATCTGCCTTGTTGACTTTTGTTGGCCAATTTTGACTTCTTGGGGGTCAATGCTCGGGAATGAATCTTCTAGAAGCTTGAATTCTTGGTGTTTTTGATAGTTTTTAGCTTGATTTATATTTTCAACACCGAATAACCTGCGATTACAAAATATAACTATTTTAAGCATAAATCGCAAGGTTATTATTCAATTAGTACCATAATGTGGGATTATTATGTATGTAAAATATGTATAAATGATGGCATATCATAACATCCCACACTTAAACTTTGCTTGTCCTCAAGCAAACTCATCCATGATCACACCCATAACTAAAAACTTTACAAGGGTATTGGAATTCAACTAGTGTTGAAACTCCGGGATAACTCTTGAGCTGCTTATTTTATTTTTGTGTTTTTCTGTTTTAAGATGATGGAATCCATAACAAGCCTACTAGAACTTTGATTATGCAAAAACTCCTCACTACTCACAATGTTCACTCAACTCTCGGGTTATATATATATGGATAATGTAAGCTAAGTGGAACACTCGAGTTCGAATCGAATTATGCAATGGTCATAAGCTTGTATGCAAATCAAGTCTCCACCAACTAACTAAGTAGTATGCATGAATCAAGAGGACTTTAAAGGGTTGTACTGTAGCTAAACTAAAACTAAAGGTGAATATGAAAATCTTTTTGGATTTTTTAGGGGTTTTTAAAAGGGTTTGGAGGGCTGCAGCTATCGCAAAACACTCAGCTACTGCCTCATGGCTTAAAATGGAAAATACTAACAGGTCCCTCTAGAGTACTCAGATCATGAGGGTATAACTAATCTGAGGGATCGTTTATGGTCAGATTGCAAAGACCAAGATCTCTCATCAAATTCAACTAGTTCGTTATTGCGTAATACACATCGCTGCCTTTTCGTGTGGTTCATTATGCTCGAATCCTAACAGCACCTACTTCGATCAGGTATGTATATTCACTTTGGGCTCGAGTTTGATTCTTGCTACACTTTCCATCGTGGCTCCAGTTGCCACATTTTCTACACATATCGTATCTTTTGGCGGCACTTTTTGACAAGCCGCAAAATGATGGCATCGTGGCTCCAGTTGCCACTGTTTTCTTACATCACTGGTTGCTTGAAAAATCTTTTCTCGGAGTTCGATTGGTAATTCAGTCTTTGCGAAATGAAGGCAAAAAAGCAAATTTAAATCAAAGGGATGCATGTCCAGTTCTTTAAGGCTTTTGGATTATTCTCAGTATTATTCGGGAGACATCCTGGTTGTCGTTCAGACAAAAGTTTTGCTATTTGTCCTAATTGCGTCTCAATGGATTGAAGGGTAGCTTTTTGCGTCTTGAACTCAGCTTCATGTAGACTAAACCTTTCCTCGTATTGCTTGTGACGAGAATCTGCTAGGAGGGCTTGACTTTCAGTAGTAGAGATTAGTTTTGTCACTGCGTCCTCTAGGATCATCCTATTACCCATCTTGTTTGTTCCTTGGAATTGTTGACGAAGTTGAAAGTTCTGAGGTTGCCTTTGTTGAAACAGTTGTTGGTACCCAAAACCAAATTGTCCCTTGAGTTTGCTTTCTTTAAGATCTTGTTCGGTTGATGAAAAAATTTAATAGCAGGGTTGGGTGTCTAAAGAGGGTAACTTAGTATTCATAAATTGGGTGATTGAATTATACTGGTTTGTGACAAAACTAGTCATATAAGTTGATGACAACAGCCTGTTTTCAATTACTGTTTTAACTGATTTTCCAACACTATGTCTATGTGGTGTTCAATTAAACAACTGAGTTTTATGTAAAACCTAGAACTTGAAGTTTGGAGGAGGTTGCATTTTTATTTTATCTGTGTTTTAATTATAACTTACTAAACTAGACAATTATATCTTTCCACTAATTCCCTGTAGATTTGACAACCCTACTTCCCTGTCTATAGTCCAAGTTGGATAAGTAGTAGTTTTTATAAGTGTTTTTTATTAACCTTCACACCGCGATCAAATCCCGGCATGAAACCTTATGCCCTAGCAAAATCCCCTCAGTTACCATGAAGTGACACTTCTCCCAATTAAGCATCAACTTCGTATCTATGCATCTCCTCAGCATCTTCTCCAGATTAAGCAAAGAGTGATCGAATGAGCTCCCAAATACAGAAAAATCATCCATGAAAACCTCCATGGTAGTCTCGATCATGTCCTGAAAGATAGGCACCATGCACCTCTAAAAGGTGGCTGGAGCATTACACAACCCGAATGGCATACGCGGGTAAGCGATGGTACCGTACGGGCATATAAAAGTGGTCTTCTCCCGATCCTCCGGTGCAATGGGGATTTGGAAATAACCTGAGAAGCTGTCAAGTAAACAGTAGAACTTCTGCCCTGATAGGAGCTCCAGCATCTGTTCAATGAAAGGAAGGGGTAAGTGGTCCTTCCTAGTGGCATCATTCAGTCTCCTGTAATCAATGCACACTCTCCAACCGATGACTGTCTGAGTAGGGATCAACTCATCCTTCTCATTCTTCACAACTGTCATCCCACCCTTCTTTGGGATGACCTGAGTCAGGCTAACCCATGCTGAATCAGAAATACGATATATCAACCCAGCATCAAGGATTTTAATGACCTCCTTCTTCACCACATCAGACATGTTAGGGTTAAGCCTCCTTTGAGGTTGCACAACAGGCTTGTGCTCATCCTCCATGAGTATCCTATGCGTGCAGAAAGTAGGGCTGATGCCCTTTATGTCTGTGAGCTTCCACTCAATGGCTTGTTTATTCGCCTTTAAAACCTCTATCAATCTCTCCTTCTCCTCCTCCGTCAGTGCAGTAGAAATCACGACGGGTAAACCAGCCTCACCATCCAATAATGCATACTCCAAATGAGAGGGTGGCTCTTTGAGCTCAAGGGATGGTGGTGCCTCAACCAAGGGTTTCTTCTCCTCCTCGGTGACTTCAGCAACCTCAAATACCTCTGGCTACTCAGGAGGTGTACACGGCGGGTTGCTCGGACCTTGCTCGGGAAGAGCATCGGTCTCAACCTCCTGGTTCTCTTCACCCAGGTGTTGTGTGTTAAGTAAGTCAGCGCCACACACATAGTCAATGCAACGATCCTTGTGAGATATGAAAGTTTATAGAAAGAACACAAAATCGTCTTGACCATTAAAATTTATAACACCCGTAAATGGAGATCTCATTTAGCCTGTCCGTGAAGAACCTCCCATCATTTTTCGCGTACCGCGAAGACCAGCATTTATCCTGTCCGCAGGGAGATCTCTCGCGTGGCGCGAGAAATCCCCTCCCAACCTTCGCGTACCGCGAGGGCACCTTGTAAACAGAAAGTTAAGGTATTTTGCCCAGTTCCATACTTAGCCAATTTTTCCCATTTTTCACAAAACATCATAACAACAAAAACTCCCAACACTTGGGCATTTTGACCATTACTTAGTCATCATATTCACACTATCAAAACTCACCAAAACATCAAGTTTTGTACAAATTTACATATCAACTAAGGATTTTCTTTTAAACCCCCATAATACCAAATCGCGTACGAGAATCGTTCAACGCCTCGGACTTGACATTGACTTACATTGGAGCTTTGCCTACATAACCACATGAACATTTTCCCATTAGTAATGAAGATAAACATAACAATCAATTATTTAAATACTTGATTCCACCCATTTGACCCGTTTGCAACGATTAGGTCAATTAAGTTTATTAACACTTGCATTTCCACTTGCAAGTTTCATTTCATTCATTTAACATTCATTTACATCATATCATATCCAGTATGGCTCTTAGGCCATAACCTCATATCCATTATGGTATTTTAACCATAACCTCATATCCATTATGATTCATAGATCATAACCTCATATCCATTATGATTCATAGATCATAACCTCATATCCATTATGATTCATAGATCATAACCTCATTCACACATATCCATTATAGTATTACACTATAACTACATTCATTCACATAACCATTAAGGTATTTACACAATAACCATATTCATTCATTTACACATATCCATTATAGTTTTATCACTATAACTACATTCATACTTTTCCACATACTAGTTCATTCAGTCATCACATACATTCATTTCAATACATAGTATGCATCATAACACATAAACCACCCAATTATCAACATTACTAAGTAAGTGCAAAGGCACTTACCTTTTGAGTTAGAAGATCCCGCACCACCTTCTAGCTTTGCAGTTTGGTTACCTAAACATATACACTTAGTTTAGTAATCTAACATACATACATCATCACATTACAATTGAGTCCACAACCCAATTTTCATTTTCCAACCCAAACTGACCCGTTTGGGTTATTCCCATAACCAAACACCCTCTTTCAACACAAACTCACCAACTTGAGTTTTCTTTCCAATACCTTGACACTAATTTCTTAATCAATAACTTTTATTAGGTCAATTTGGTGTTTTTTCAAGTGTCTAATACCATCTAAACACTTAATCATCACTAATTCATCTTTCTAGCATCATGATCCAAACACCTCCCAATTTTCACCATATGAACCCTAACTTTTCAAAATCAAAATCCAAGGGTTCTAGGATGTTAATCACCTCTCTTTACCTTTAAATTAGCTAGATTATCTACAATCTAACACTAATTCACCATATGCATACTCAATTTTCGGATTTCTTCAAAACCCACCAAACATCACATTCAAAATGAAATCAAGGGAAAGAAATCACTTACTTGATGTTAGGAGAGTGATGTGCAAGCCAAAACCCCCACAAATCAAGCTCTAAATACACGTTTAGCTTCAAATTCGATTTCTCCCTTTTTCACCTCTTGGAATGAACGACCCCTTTCAACAACACAAATGCCAATTTTGACTTCAATATGTCAAATATGGCAGATTTGTCATATTACAACTTTAGTCCCTCAACTTCCATTTTACCCATTTCATTTCAAAACTAGTTAAAACTAGTATAACGCCATTACAAACTTGAAACCCACTTGTTTCAACTTATTTTTAAAATATTATTTTCACCATAATATTTTATTATTTATTTAAAAACGAAACCCGGATTTTAGTTCATTACAAAATTCTTCATCGACTTCATGATATCAAAGGTGACATTTTCATCCCCCACACGAAGTGTGATCTTACCATCGAAGACACCAATCATTGCCTTGGCGGTGCACAAGAAAGGGCGTCCCAAAATGATTGGAACTCTATCGTCAACCTCCATATCAAGAATGACAACGTCCGCGGGGAAAACAAATTTATCAACCTTCACCAACAGATTCTCCACTATTCCCCATGGATATTTGACCGACCGGTCGGCTAAAGATATGCTCATGCTTGTAGGTGCCAGATCTCCAAGGCCTAGCTTCTCGAAGAGAGAGTATGACACCAGGTTGATGCTAGCATCGAGATCGGCCAACGGGTGGTGCAGAGTCGAACTACCAAACAAATACAGGATCGTGAAGACACCCGAATCTGCTAATTTCTCTGGTAGCTTGTCCTGGACCACCGAAGAACATCTTTCATTCAGAGTGATTGTCGAAAGATCCTACAACTTCTTCTTATTAGACAGAAAATCCTTAAGGAATTTAGCATATTTAGGCATATGCTGGAGGGCTTCAACAAACGAAAGATTAATTTTGAGCTGCTTAAACAACTCAAGAAAGTGTTAATAATCCTTAGCATATTTCTGCTGCATCAGGTGAGCAGGATATGGAACACGACTCAGATCAACATTAGGGGTCTTCTTCTTCCCTTCATTCTGCTCCTTCCCAGCAAGAGACTCACCTTTGGACATGGTACTTGCTGGGACTCGCCTCTCGTGTGCTCCTTCAAGTGTCTCCATCTCTATCTCCTCATCAACCGGCTTGTAACATCTCTGATTTTTCGACCCTATTTTAATTTATTTTAACAAATAAAATAATGACACGACATTGAATCATATACTTGTTCAAACCTACACCTCATTAATCGTTAGCCGATCGTATTCAATTCAAGGATTTAGAACTCATAATCAAGTTGTAACACCTCTTAGAGTTAATCCAGTAAGTAATCCCGTTAGGTGTTCTGTTAAATCCTAACCAAGCTAATTCTGTCAAAGCTGAAGTTACAAGGGCTGATTTTGTAAATAACCAGAAACCCTAGTAGGCACGGTCGTGCCTCGTGTTGTACGGTCGCGCCTCTTATAGGCACGGTCGCGCCTCACATCAGTTGAAACGTAAATGCAGCCTTTAAACGCAGAATCGGTTGAGTTCGTAACCGTTTCACACTTTAACAAACCCAATTAAGTTTTTAATCATCGTAATTCCAACAAATAACTCCAATTAAGTCGATCCTCTCAAAACCGCCAATTCCTTCATGAGACCAACGATCCATCCATTCTGAATTGCAATCCTCCCAAGCAAACGCATCATCGACCCTCACTAGAGCTCCTGAAAACCTTGAGTCAGCCGAAGGTGCAGCAAAAGGCACCGGAGATCAAACCGCCATCGCCGGAATTCGTTCCTACCGTACGCTATCAATACATCATCCTTCCGGGTAATTGAAACCTCCTACATCTTAGTTTTACTCTATAGATCAAAAGCCCCAACATAAATTGGGTTTACAATACCGAATTTAACATGAACCCGAATATAAGTTTCATTTAAAAATGGTTTAATCGAATCCAACTTTAAACATGTTTTAAACACAATTAATCTACACCAACAGACTCGTACTAACCTTGTGAATGAAACCCTATACATTCCAGCACTATTAATATAAGAATCAATCAATTCGTTCCTGTTTTGAAAGAGACACGATCACACTAATCATCTAGCGCGGTCGTGCCTCGGGAGACGCGATCGTGTCGACTTCCAGCGCGGTCGTGCCTCCTGCTCAGACCCAGTCATGCTCGCTGGCTAGACTTGATCGTACCCCAGAAGCATAGACACGGTCGTGCCTATCGAAGTCAATGTTGTGCCTAGTGGTTTGGCAAGTTGTCTTCTGTTTGACCAACACGGTCGCGCCCTGTCTAGAACGGTCGCGCCCACCCTAGCACGATCGTGCCCTACCCTAGGCACGGTCGTGTGTGTTGGCAAAATGTTTATAATCTTTTATATTTCTAAACAATTAGTATTTCAGATTAATTTCTAAAATAAAAATAATTGAATTTATAAAAATCTGTATTATTTTTATTTAGAAAAGATCAAATATTTAATCTTAAAATAAATGGAAATTATTTAAAGTTCAACATTTAATTTATAAACCCTACACCTAAATAATATTTTAATGTCTAAATTACATTATATAAATAAATGAATAAGATAATAATTATTTATTTGATTTATAATTAAACAAAAACATTTATTTAGTTATACTTAATTACATCTAACACTTACATTATTTTTATAAACAGTAATTATTTATGTTACATATTTAATTATTCCAAACTCAAACCTCATTCAAAAATGTTCTAAAAATATTCATTTCAAATCTTCCATTTTATACAATACTCTCAAGTACCAATCACTAACTTTATCCAATTTAACTTTAGATATCGACTTAGACTATTGTGCATTATTAACGCAATATACATTACACTCTAGGTTAACATTGTGCAATACAAGGATCACATTACTATCTAGTATCTCGTGTTAGCTACGCCTTCGAATCAAGTGAGTATTTCATAGCCCCTTTTACTCTTTTACACTTTTGGGGTGAAACATGAACACTATTCAAATTACATGTTTACATTTACACAAACAACACAAGTACAAATCCTATTTACATTCATGTGTGCAAATTTGAGCTTTATGCCCGAGTGCTATGTGTGCTAACTTTTGTGTGCAATTTATGTGCAATCATTAACTATTCAAGCCGATGATTTTCAATGATAGATCTATTGAGGTCTGACAAACCCACCCAGATTGGGGTGATTGATACCGACAACACAGTTTTGCATGCTAGTTCCAAAGGTTTGATTGTACTTGGTTACACAATAGTTGCTCCCCATAAATGCCTTATTTATCATGCTATGTAAGGATTTGTTTTACAAACTATATGCTATCTATATACAAACATGTGTTATACTCACCAACTTTTTAGTTGACGTTATTTTATTCATGTTTCAGGTGTTTTCATATGAGTAGATCAAGACATGCTACACATAGGCTTTGGACCTAATTAATCTTAATTCAAAAAAAAATCGTATTTCATTATGTACTTTGAACTTGAGTCATGATTGTTTGGATGTAAATGGATTTAACATATTACAATTTAGTCAACCTTGAGCTCATGAACAGTCTACATGTCTCGCCCTGATGATTCCGCCATCGGTTGGGGTGTGACAGATTGGTATCAGAGCCAGGTTATAGGGAACTAGGTTATTAGACACCCTTGACCTAGACTATAACTTTAGGACACCCATACAATGCCATGCTACTACATGTTACATTATTAGTTCTTGTGTAAATATTTTTACATGCTATCATAAGTATTTACACTATGTGATACGATACATAATAACTTATGTGTCACACTACTTGATAACTTTTGTGCTTACACTCATTACCATCTACATGCTATATGATTATTTTTTTTGTGAATATTCTTACATGTTATACTATATAATAACATCATATGATACAATACTTAATAATCTATGTGTCACATTACCTGCCAACTTTTTCTCTTATTCATTGCTACCTATTTAATTTATTTAAAAGTGCTATCCTACGTTTCCACACACACTCTTACACACTTAGTTTTTCATGCACCCCTAAACTCACATACATAATACCACACCTCTTGTGAAAAACAAATTTTAAACTATTGGGCCTAATGTCCATCAATAATAAACTAAGAAGTCCATCTATCCTCCAAGAAGCAAAAGCCTACTGAAATGCATAAACCTTACTTTCGGGCCACAAGGCCCAGTTCACAACAATTCTCATCATGACCATGAGCCCAACAATAGTGTTATTAATACATGATGGCTGGAAGAGTGTGTAGGCCCATGAGGGATGCTGGCTAAGGAAAGATAGGGTACTTAAGTGTGTCCTAGTGACCCACCCCTCTTTCCTGGGATTTCTCCTCAGGGATGCATTGCTTATAGGTCAAGTGTATTTCTAAAATAATATTGTGAAGGTTCGGCGTTATGACTAGTCAAACTCTAAACCTATGAGAACTCCTACATTTGACACTCAATATTTTATTATCGCTTACAACCTTTCCATTGTTTTCTTGCTAAGTATGGACTCCTACTCTCTTACCTCCCCGGTATGCCGTCCCGAAGAAGAGTCTGATTGGGAAGAAGACACCGGATCACCCGTACATCGATCACCAACACCCGCAGCTGCTAGACCAAGGTTTGATGTAAGGGTAGGTTGGATTAGGAACACCGGCCCAAGACTTCGAACACCTGGATCAGCCGCGCCCAGAAACCCGTATCAGACACCCCATCCCCACAATCAACTACCACTCCCACTAAGAGACCCATATCTAATGCCCGACCCGTATTACTCTAATTCTTGAGTAGGGCATATCATGGCACTCACTAGTACTATCGAATTTCCAATCAATGACACGTACCAATATGTAAGGACCTCAGAATTTGAGGGGCAAAGAATGGAGCAAGGGTTAATGCACGACTTGCAAGGACAAGGAATGAATAGCTTAGCAAACCAATTAGGGTACCAAAAGGAATTAATCTCCATCCTCGAAGCGGTGCTCGCCTAGGGAATTATTCTCCTTCTAGTGGAAAGCTACCAGCAATCTCCTTCGTAAACAAATCATCCAATTATTTGATTTAAACAAACCTCGTTATTTTGTTTAAACAAAATGTTTATCAAATTTTAGATAGTAAAAAAAATAAAAATTCCATAAAACTTCACTCCAGATAGAGAAACTTAACACAATATATTTTATAAAAATATTATTCCGAATTGATAAATAATTATGATTTTCCTCATTAAAGAAAAATATTCCTAAACCCTGGCTAAATTAGTATACGACTACTTGTTTAGCCAATAATTCCGCTTAGAAATATCCTTTTATTAATAGCTGAAAATTTAAATTAAAAGATTTTTCCATAAATTGTCTATTTATTTAAATTATGTGAATCAATGGATTCACTACTTTATATATCTACAACAAGGAACAATTTACCACTTTCTATTTTCAAGCAAAGATCAGTATTTGTAAACACATTTCCCCGAACGTTTTCAAAACCTCCTCGCTACCTTTCGTTTGTCGCTTCAAGAGACGATCCATATCGCGCAGACTTTAACCCTCCCCATCAACCTCAATGAGATTTAAGAGCTACAACCTAACTACCACATTATACAGGAACGCCAGACAACACGCTTGTCCGCAACACTCGATCACATGCGAAACCCATTAGTATACATCACACACGAAGTCCAACAACTTACGTATACACATTCACAATATCCCCAACGCAACCACATGGTACATGAAACTCAATTATTCTCAGTATACCCAATGCTACACAAATTACATAATACATGAAACAAGTTTGCCTACAAATCACAAAATACTGGATTGATCACATAACACACGAAACATGCTTAATTGCAATACACATGCTACTAGATTGAGCACATAATACACGAAACTTAGTTGGTTGCAATATACATGACACATAACCGTTGTTTGTTTGATACATAACCCTAGAGTGACCACATTAACATGAAACTCATTTGGTTAGAAAGGGCATCATACTAAACTGTGCACATTATGCAATATACATGATACTAAACTGTTTATATTACACATGATACTATATTGTTTACATTACACGTGAGAGCTCGTTGATTTACAAAATACATAATACTAGCTGTTCATGCTACACAAGAGACTTGTGTGTTTACTTTATACATGAAACGAAATTGCTTACAATTATTACAATTGATTGATTACATTATACACAAGATATGGTCATGCACTTTGTTCACCAAAGTTGAAGACCATAATACATGGAAACGACTCGGGGTTTGACGTATTCTTGTTCAAACACGAGCAAACTAAGAAACTTTAAGTTATTCTACTTTACTACTCTCTAGTCGTGAACTTACCTGCTTAAGGATATAGTTACTTATTAGCGACTTTTATGTGAAAACAATGGACATGGACGGAGTGAAATTGTGCCCCTTGAACCGCACACAACGGAATGACCTATACGGACCATGCGATGATTTGAGTAATTACGGGTGCACACGGAATTATGAAAATCAGCGTATGGAAAGTATAGTGAAATTTTGTCTTGTGTGGTGACCTAAAACTTATCATGATATGTAACAACGAAACTAATGTGATATGACAAGGGCATGGTGGATACGCCGATGGTACTTCCTATATATAAATGTCCTATAATATTATCAGAAGTAGCGTTGCTCGTGTCACGTGAAGTTTTGACCTAGACCAATGTTTATGAAATCTTTTACCCGCTAACAGTTTTAAAGTATATTATACTACATCTTACACAAACCCTAATTATCAAGATTCCATCAAATTCATTCCAAATAATACATCTCACATTTAGAATTCAGAATTATTATTCGACAATCTCCCCCTTAAATCCAATTCAAAACGAAATTCATTATCACCCTTCATATTCAACTTTAAGTATCAGACATAAGCCATGTCAAGGGTTACACTCCCTAGAATCCAACAATCAAAACTCATCGAGAACCCAAAACTCCTACCTGTTTCTTGATTTTTAGTAGCCTCCATTAGTTAAATTTCGGGACGAAATTCCCTTAACATGAAGAGACTGTAACATCTCTGATTTTTTGACCCTATTTTAACTTATTTTAACTAATAAAATAAGGACACGACATTGAATCATATACTTGTTCAAACCTACACCTCATTAATCGTTAGCCGATCGTATTCAATTCAAGGATTTAGAACTCATAATCAAGTGGTAACACCTCTTAGAGTTAATCCAGTTAGTAATCCCGTTAGGTGTTCTGTTAAATCCTAACCAAGCTAATTCTGTCAAAGCTGAAGTTACAAGGGCTGATTTTGTAAATAACCAGAAACCCTAGTAGGCATGGTCGCGCCACGTTTTGGCACGGTCGCGCCTCACATCAGTTGAAACGTAAATGCAGCCTTTAACGCAGAATCGGTTGAGTTCGTAACCGTTTCACACTTTAACAAACCCAATTAAGTTTTCAATCATCATAATTCCAACAAATAACTCCAATTAAGTCGATCCTCTCAAAACCGCCAATTCCTTCATGAGACCAACGATCCATCCATTCTGAATTGCAATCATCCCAAGCAAACGCATCATCGACCCTCTCTGGAGCTCCTGAAAACCTTGAGTCAGCCGAAGTTGCAGCAAAAGGCACCGAAGATCAAACCGCCATCGCCGGAATTCGTTCCTGCCATACGCTATCAATACATCATCCTTTTGGGTAATTGAAACCTCCTACATCTTAGTTTTACTCTATAGATCAAAAGCCCCAACATAAATTGGGTTTACAATACCGAATTTAACATGAACCCGAATATAAGTTTCATTTAAAAATGGTTTAATCGAATCCAACTTTAAACATGTTTTAAACACAATTAATCTACACCAACAGACTCGTACTAACCTTGTGAATGAAAGCCCTATACATTCCAGCACTATCAATATAAGAATCAATCAATTTGTTCCTGTTTTGAAAGAGACACGGTCGCGCTAATCATCTAGCGCGGTCGTGCCTCGGGAGACGCGGTCATGTCGACTTCCAGCGCGGTCGTGCCTTCTGCTCAGACCCAGTCATGCTCGTTGGCTAGACTTGATCGTACCCCAGAAGCATAGACACGGTCGTTCCTATCGAAGGACGGTCGTGCCTAGTGGTTTGGCTAGTTGTCCTCTGTTTAACCAACACGGTCGCGCCCTGTCTAGAATGGTCGCGCCCGCCCTAGCACGATCGTGCCCTACCATAGGCACGGTCGTGTGTGTTGGCAGAATGTTTATAATCTTTTATATTTCTAAACAATTAGTATTTCAGATTAATTTCTAAAATAAAAATAATTGAATTTATAAAAATTTGTATTATTTTTATTTAGAAAAGATCAAATATTTAATCTTAAAATAAATGGAAATTATTTAAAGTTCAACATTTAATTTATAAACCCTACACCTAAATAATATTTTAATGTCTAAATTACATTATATAAATAAATGAATAAGGTAATAATTATTTATTTGATTTATAATTAAACAAAAAATTTATTTAGTTATACTTAATTACATCTAACACTTACATTATTTTTATAAACAGTAATTATTTAATGTACGTATTTAATTATTCCAAACTCAAACCTCATTCAAAAATGTTCTAAAAATATTCATTTCAAATCTTCCATTTTATACAATACTTTCAAGTACCAATCACTAACTTTATCCAATTTAACTTTAGATATCGACTTAGACTATTGTGCATTATTAACGCAATATACATTACACTCTAGGTTAACATTGAGCAATACAAGGATCACATTACTATCTAGTATCTCGTGTTATCTACGCCTTCGAATCAAGTGAGTATTTCATAGCCCCTTTTACTCTTTTACACTTTTGGGGTGAAACATGAACACTATTCAAATTACATGTTTACATTTACACAAACAACACAAGTACAAATCCTATTTACATTCATGTGTGCAAATTTGAGCTTTATGCCCGAGTGCTATGTGTGCTAACTTTTGTATGCAATTTATGTGCAATCATTAACTATTCAAGCCGACGGTTTTCAATGATAGATCTATTGAGTCTGACAAACCCACACAGATTGGGGTGATTGATACCGGCAACACAATTTTGCATGCTAGTTCCAAAGGTTTGATTGTACTTGGTTACACAATAGTTGCTCCCCATAAATGCCTTATTTATCATGTTATGTAAGGATTTGTTTTACAAACTATATGCTATCTATATACAAACCTGTGTTATACTCACCAACTTTTTAGTTGACCTTATTTTATTCATGTTTCAGGTGTTTTCATATGAGTAGATCAAGACATGCTACACATAGGCTTTGGACCTAGTTAATCTTAATTCAAAAACAAATCGTATTTCATTATGTACTTTGAACTTGAGTCATGATTGTTTGGATGTAAATGGATTTAACATATTACAATTTAGTCAACCTTGAGCTCATGAACAGTCTACATGTCTCGCCCCGATGATTCCGCCATCGGTTGGGGTTTGACACGGCTCATCATCATCAGCTGCCGGCGTCTGCTCACTTGTTAACCCCTTACCACTGTGCATGTTCACATCCTTCAAAGAGGCGTTAGGGTTAGTGTCAGTACTAGCCGAAAAGGAACCTCCTGATCCATCAGTCAGCGAGTTGAGGATTATATCCCCGGCCAATTCATTATTTAAACGGGATTCAAGATGTGCTAAGTGATCAATATATCCTTTTATTTTCAGCACATGGGTACTGACAAAAGAACCTTCTTGCATGCAACAGCCTATGAGTGATCTCATCACCTCGAAGCATTCATGACGGGCCTGCTGCTAGAACATTTCATGCAGTTTCCTAATCATGTCATATGCAGGCATGTCCACCAGATTCTTCTGAAGTTCTTGTATCATGGATGCCAGCATCAATCAAGAGACCTTGATAGAGTCATCAACATGCTTATCCCAGGTCTTACGGGCTTGGCCCGTAGTAGCAGTTGGTTATTCCGGGATTGGTTCCTCGAGAACATACAACTTGTTCTCAACCTTGATAACAATTTTCAAGTTTCGGTACCAGTCCATGAAGTTAGAATTGTCAAGCTTATCCTTTTCAAGGATGGATTTCAAGGAGAATGAGGAATTTGTATTCGATTCGTTAGACATCTACAAAATTTAAAAATAAGTTTTAGTATTTTCATGCTTTGATTTCCTAATAAAATTTTATGACCCAATTGAAAAAATTTGTATAATTAGGAATGAGATCCCAGTTACCTATGTCTCTGTGAATGGTTGAGCACTCTTCACTAACATAGCTAGACGGGTAGGTAACGATTACCAATTGTATTAACTATACAATTCTCGGTTTGAGTGGCATGGCGAGTATTGTCAAGCTTTGGATACGTTTTCCCTCAACTACGCCCACTTAAACGTCTTAAGTGATATTTGTCCTTCAATTGTAACTGTAGACCCGGCCTAAGTGACTCAGGAATCGCGGTTCTACCTTCAACTAAAACTGTAGGACCGGATTTAGGGTAATTCACTAACACCGGGGGTTCGGATAAATTAGTTGAAGTGTTACTGATCGCGGTGTCAAGGTCAATCAAAAATATTTATAAAATTCACTACTTAGCTACCTTAAACTGTAGATAGGAAAGTAGGGTTGTCGAATCCACAGGGAACCAATGGAGAATGCTATTTAAAGTAAACTGATTCAATTACTACAAAAGTTCTAAACTTTATCACTTAAAACACTTACAGTTATCAAAAGCACTTAATTTGAGTTGTAAACATAATTGGAGAAGCATGACCACTCCTGGTTTTAGATTTAGCAAAGCACACACATAATTTTAGTTTCAAACCAGATCAGAGATTACATAGACATAACCTTATTTAACTGTTTAACCTAATCACACAATAGTCAATTTAATCAAAAAATCAGATTATTCCCGATGCTAGAAAAACAAGAAACGATGATAGATGTGATAAATTGAAAACATGCAATTGTTCATAAATCAAACACACAATTGAATTCAAAGAACTTAAGAGGTTCACAAAACTTCAATCTAATACTAATCGTTAACTAAAACATACGAATACAAGCATAAATCGTTCACCCGGAGGGATCACGAAAGCGTTTAACTGCTCATGATTGTCGAAAACATTAAAGATTCAAACTTTAAACTTACAAGCATGGAAAACTAAGAACAGTTGGCCTAGAAAACTCTGGAATCGCCTAAGGGAAGCTCTGGGACGGCAAGGTAGAAGGTAATTCAAGAATGGGAGTCACAATGGCTTTATAATTAGAATTAGGTTTAATTTTCCGTAATAACCTTTCTTCGCGTATCGCGAGCATCCCTGGCCAAATCTCATCTCAAGGTCATGTTTAGGCCCGGCTTTATATTTGATCTATATATTATACATTACCAAGCCGGCAGTCTTTCTATGGGTCTAACACTCAGAAAGCTACGACTCAGCCTAATCCCATCTCAAGGTCATGTTTAGGCCCGGGTTAAACCTTATAGATTTCCCACCACTATAAACACGAATTTATATGTTATTTAAAATTAGATGAATTGTGGATCGATGGTTGAATGTTTTAGCTTTATTTAACACTTATGAATAAACCTAACCCAGTGGTGTTTCAATCACGCTGGAACACGATATATGACACGTAGGCTGCAGTTTTTAAGCAAGAAGTACATAAGCTTCGGAACATGGGTGTATCCTTCAAGTCACCATCCCGAAGGAAACACGTAAACCTAACTTAGTCATCCAATATTGATCGCTTAAGTCCCGCCCATGGGTGCATCAACCAAGTCACTATCCCGGAGGGTAACACGTAGGTTGAACATAAGTTCTCAATTTTAATTAATTAAGCCCATTCAATTGATGTATTATGGATTGTGGGCGCCACCAACTTTTGGATTTATTTTCATAAAAAGAAAATGGAGTGCCAATAAATTTTTGTTTATAATGGTACCTATCACCATATGTTGACAGTTTCGACCTTACCGACACCCCTAAGATGAGAACCCACAAGATATCCTGAATTAATTATTCATTTAAATCTAGATACACTTTCAGGATGTTTAAGCTCTTTAAAGTCGGTTGGCCTACCAAAACGTTACAAATTAGACATGTTTGATCATCATTATTATTTAATTAAATTCCACACACAAATTTTCGATTATACTATCATTTTCCATTTAGTTGCAAACATTCTAATCCAGGGACATTTTTTTAAAATTTTTTAAAATTTTATGTATTTTTATGACTCAAAAATAAAAGACTCACACTAGACCTGGACAAGGTCTCCCCTCCCCACTCTTCAACTCTGCATTGTCCTCAATGTAGGAAGAGTGACTCAAAACAAAAACAAATTACAAAAATTAAAACTTAGCTGGAAAGACGATCGTATATCATTTCATTCACGATCGTGCTCCATTGTGTGACATTTCAAAGATTTTCGTTGCGAAATTTATCGTGTAAATATTAACATTTTATTTCAAAACATATACACGTATATTTAATCAAATTTATACAAATCGGTGTATTGGCAAATTTCAATTTAGATATTTTTAATTTAAAAAAAAATATATATATATATATTTGAAGGTTATAAACTATATAAATCATGTTATCAAATTAGATAATTTATATAAATAAATCAATGGTTTTCAATTTTATTAACCATTCAAAATGATTGATTTTAAATAAAAACATAAGTTTTATAAAATTCTATATGCTTAAGTTTTATTTGGTTTTATACAAATAGGTATCTTATTTTATGGATTTAAACTAATTAGAAATTTATAAATTTTAAAACTAATATAAAATTTTATATAAAAATCTAAGTAAAAAAAAAAAAAAAAAAAAGAAGTTACATATTTAATAAAATAACCCATTTGAATAAGATGAATAACCTTATAAAAATTATTTATAATAATAATAATAAGTAAGTTTATAAAAACATTTAAAATATAATGTTAAAGTAAATTGATTTAAAAGAAATTAAATTAATTTATTTAATAAAAAGTTTAGGGTTCGTTTTGTAATTAACTAAACTAGAAGGTTTTAAAACTAAAATCGTTTGAGGGACTATTTCTGGACAAATGAAACCACAAGGATCCATCCGTAATTATTTTAAGGGTTGTTTCGAATTAAATCAAACCACAGGGACTAAACCTGCCATTTTCCTATTCGCGTTTCCGGTCACCCCCAACCTTGGTCCGGCGGTCCGAAGCTTTCTCCGGCGAACACCCCGACAGGGCTGTTCCCTGCACCTCAACGCCCGACAAAAGTTTCCCCGACTTCGTCTCCCCCACGCGAACTAGACCCCTCGACCAATTGGTCTCCCCATCACACGGATTGTCTGATCCTGTTGGTGGCCGAGAACCCACGCCCGAATTCAGGCCCGACAGGCCACCTCCACGCCTGTCGATGGTCTGGTTAGCTTCGTCTCGTCCAGACGAATGTTCAGGCATGCTCAATTGCTTGCCTTATTATCAGGTTTAGGCTCGACTATAAATAGCCATTAACGAACCTGTTCGAACTCGATGCCCCTCTTACACCCACTCTCACCCCAAATTGAAGGCACCATTGCATTCGTCGACTCTGAGTGAAGCTTGGACCAGGATATCAAGGCCTGATTCCACCCCGAAGTCTGATTCCCGTTTTGGACATTTCGATTCAAAAGTCTCTGCCGACCAAGCCCTTCGCGACTGGGTTCGAGCCTCGATTCGATTCCTGTACCTTCTGTTATCATCAGGTAACCTCCCCAAATCGAAATCACGGCAATAAACCGTTGATTACCGGGCAAACCAATGTCCTCGGACACGGTTTGCCGGTTGCCGAGGACCAGCGACCAGGGTCGCGTTTGTGTATATCAATTAAATGACACACACATAACCAGCGATGGGCAGTAGCCCGGCTGGTTATGCGTGTGTGGGTTTGTGTCAAAGGTCGCGGGTTCGATCCCGGTTAGCCTACGGCCAAATTTTTTTTTATTTATTTTTAATTCTGTTTTCATTTATTTATTTTATTTAATTATCATAATACTCTTTTTATGCAATAAATACTAAAACGAGTCGGTTTACTCGTTCGTTTATTTTAAAATCAATTTAAACTATATTTTTATAAATCATCCCATTTATTTTATATATATATAAACTTATTAAAATACATTATAATATATATAAAATATCACATACTTTTATAAATCTTACAATATTTATATAAACTTAATTAATTACATTTTTAGACATAAAATATCCTATATTTTTATAAATCTTGTAATATTTTTATAAACTTACTTAATTACATTTTTAGATATAAAATGTCCATATTTATATAAATCTTGAAATATCTTTATAAACTCACTTAATTACATTTTTAAATATAAAATGTTCTATATATTTTTATAAATCTTGTAACATTTTATAAACTTATTAAAATACATATAATATATAAAATGTCTCATTATTTTTATATGAACCTAGCATTATATTTTTTTTATTTTATGAACTTGTTTAAATAAATAAAGACTTTTCTTTTGTTATTATTATATAAATACATTGAATATAATAATACTTGTTTAAAACAATATATATATATATATCCTTATAAGTTAAAGTTTTACAAAAAAACCCATTATCATTCTATTTCTATACTTTATACAAATAAATATTAAAGAAAATTATATTAGAGCCTATATACATTTAAATACAAATACACACCTATACGCATACAATAATACCCATTTGTCTACATAGGGTATCAACGTGCTTAGGCTTCCGCATACTTATCACCTACGCGCGTGGAAAATACCCGCTTGCAAGGTGAGTTACATAGCCCCTATTTTACATTTTTATACGTTTTGGGGTGAAACATTATACATGCTACTCACATTGTTTATACGTGTTATACATGAGACTATATGCTTATTCTTTGGATGTACATACATTTAAACACAAGACAACCAACTGTAATATTGATAGATCTATTGTGCCTGACCAGCCCACCCGGTTAGGGTGTTTATTACTGCATACTCGGATATAACCGCGTGTTATATTCAATCATACCGGATATAGTGGGTAACTATATTCAAGCATACCGGACTTAGCTGTTGTGCTCTGTTCAAGCGCGTCAAACTCGGTTTGAATTGTGATTAAATAAATGTTACATCATATGCTATGTTTAACAAGATAAACAATGAGTTGCAAAACGATTTACAACTACTATTTACAGGAAATACTAAACCTATGTACTCACCAACTTTTTAGTTGACACTTGATTTAAATAATGTTTCAGGTTTGGATATGTGACTGCTTGCCGAAGATCTCTCCACTTAGGAACTATGGACCTAGTTAAATAAATTAATGTTTTGAACTAGACTAGGTTATTTGAAATGTATTGTATTTGGAACTTGTTGTCTTTAAATTAAATGAATGAATTATGCAACCTTTAGTTATCATGTGCTTTTGAACAATCATCACATTGTCCGCCTCGATGATTCCGCCATCGGTCGGGGTGTGACAGATTGGTATCAGAGCCATGGTTATAGGGAATTAGGTTATTAGACACAATGACCTAGACTATAACCCTAGGACTCCCTTTTATGTGTTATGTGCTAAATGATTAATTGCTATGTGAATTATTTGTAGTTAGGTATTATTTGAATTTTCCCAAGTTTGGTACATGAGACTTATACACATACATACAAGACTTTGATACATGATACATACTTTACATACACATTTGATCAACACACTTATGCAAACAAATACACTACAAATCCTTGTCCATACTCTCTCCTCATCCATATAAATTGCAACATTTCTACACATTTTATACACATAAACTCTCAATTCTACTAAAATCTTAAAATCTCGTCAACGACTTAATTTCTTGAAACCAGTAAAGGACACGTGCAATCTGGAAGGGTGACACCTGTACATTGGGTTTTCTGTCTAGGAAAGCATTTCGTATAAATCCAAATAAACGGACCCGTATGCTTTCCTGGGAATTCCTGACGTGAGTGTTTACCTATAGGCTAAAGCATGTCTCTTTGAAAGTTTTGAGGAATTATTTAACGTTGATAAGTCAATGTATTCGCAAGGATACAATCCGAACTTAAACTCAAAATCTGGGGACATTATAGCAAAATAGGAAAAACTAGACGAACATGCAAAACAAATCATTATTACGGGTGCACACGTAATAACAATTTGTAGTGCATGCAAGTCCCGGCAATTCCTATTACGCGAATAATGACCTATAACATCATGTTCTATCCGGAATAGATGACTTAGTTTCCCCCATCAACCTAGAATAAATACACATGCACTGGCACGCGTCATGATGAATCCCGTTTTTCTGCTTACATTATTTCCCGCTATAACTCATATATATCCATCTTATCTAAAATATCATTGTCTTTTCTTATGGTGTTAGAATGCCTCCTCGACATGCTAACTCTAGCAACTCCAACGTTGACCTTGCTGCACTACTTACTCAACTAGTAGGCCAAATGATCCAAGCTAACAACAATGGTAATGGGTCTAATACGCAAGGGAAGGGTGCAAACCCACCATACTGCACATTCAAGCATTTCAATTCTTGCAACCCCACCAAATTCTTCGGGACGGAAGGTGCTACTAGCCTCCTTCAATGGTTTGAAAGTATGGAGAGTACTTTCCTAAACAGCGGTTGTCCCGACGTCCTCAAAGTCCGTTATGCTGCCAGCGTCTTCCAAAAACGAGCACTCACCTGGTGGAACGGTGGGAAGCGTACTCGAGGCAACGAATCTGCTATGTCCTTGTCTTGGGACGAAATGAGACGACTTATGACTGACGAGTTCTGTCCTCGCAACGAAATGAGGAAGCTCGAAGCTGAGTTTTGGGATCTCACCCAAGATAGCGGAGAAAATTTGGCTTACACCACTCGTTTTCAAGAACTAAGTCTGCTCGTGCCCCACATGGTTACTCCCTTAGCACGGAGAATTGAGAAATACATAGGTGGACTGCCTATGCCAATCCAAGACACCGTATCGGGAAGTGATCCCTCCACTCTCGGGGACGCTATCCGTTTATCTGCTGTATTGACTGACAATCACGTCAAAGCGGGTACCTTATCTAGGAAGAGTACCAAGAAGGTGGTCGACAAAGCTGCTACTTCTGTGTCCGACAAAAACGAAGAGCTCAAATCTTCCCATCATGATAGGAAGCGCAAGGCCCAAAACTTTGCGGCGATCATTCCTGCCATACCTATGACCCAAGTTACTCCTACGGGTCAAATTCCGAGAAACTATGTAGGTTCATTTCCCCAATGCCCTACTTGCAAGTATCACCATGCCCCGCATGCTGCATGCCGTCTATGCTCAAAGTGTGGACGCTATGGGCACGTTGTTACTACTTGCCGTGCTCGCACTATCGTTAATCAAGCTACTCAAGGCAATCATTCAATGCCTCTCACTGTCACCTATGGACGGGCCTGTTACGAATGTGGAGACCCAAACCACTTTCGGAACCAATGTCCAAGACTTCAAAATCAAGGTGGTCCTCGTGGACGAGCCTTTAATATAAATGCTAACGAGACTCCGGCCAATGACGACACTGTTAACGGTACGTTCCTTTGTACACTATTTTTATACATCCGATTTATTCAATATTCATGCCAATAGAAAAATTGTGTCTCTTGCTTTTAACCAACTGTTTGCTAAACCATCAATCAATCTTGATAACTCGTATATCATGGAAATAGCGGATGGGAAATCCATTGCTATGAGTTTTATAACCCGTAATTGCATATAACAGCTATGCTATCACCATTCATCTCATTCCTATACTTTTGTGAGACAAACTTATTAGGTTTAAACTCGGTCATACAACTTGCTAGCTCTGTTAAAGTTTACCTAAATTGTTGAAGTTCCAAATCCTAGTAATTATGCGCGGGGAATCCCCGGTATATCAAAGGGGTGGTGGGTTAGCCGCTGGTACACCCTATACATAAACCCACTTGATATAACGAGTATAAACCGTGCATAAGTACTAAGAGGAGGACCGGTTTTAGAAAATGTTTTTGCAAAATTTGAAAATATGAACACCCGTGGGGTGGAGTTTTAAAGGAAAATGCCATGTCACAAAGTGATTGGCACCAATATTGTTAAATCTGGGTTCTAGTAGTTTACATTCATGCATTGTACGAACAATTGTATGCATAAATCTCATTATACTATTAGATCAACTAATTGACAACTCGACTCGAATTAGCATCGTCATCCGTTATCATACGATATTTCCCCGCTGAATCTTTCTCTTGTGAAGTAATTCCATTCTAAGTCTATTGGCACCCCTTTTCCCGTTCCCATAACCTTCGCTAATCGAATTTCGGGACGAAATTCCTTCAACTTGGGGAGACTGTGACATTTCAAAGATTTTCGTTGCGAAATTTATCGTGTAAATATTAACATTTTATTTCAAAACATATACACGTATATTTAATCAAATTTATACAAATCGGTGTATTGGCAAATTTCAATTTAGATATTTTTAATTTAAAAAAAATATATATATATATATTTGAAGGTTATAAACTATATAAATCATGTTATCAAATTAGATAATTTATATAAATAAATCAATGGTTTTCAATTTTATTAACCATTCAAAATGATTGATTTTAAATAAAAACATAAGTTTTATAAAATTCTATATGCTTAAGTTTTATTTGGTTTTATACAAATAGGTATCTTATTTTATGGATTTAAACTAATTAGAAATTTATAAATTTTAAAACTAATATAAAATTTTATATAAAAATCTAAGTAAAAAAAAAAAAAAAAAAGAAGTTACATATTTAATAAAATAACCCATTTGAATAAGATGAATAACCTTATAAAAATTATTTATAATAATAATAATAAGTAAGTTTATAAAAACATTTAAAATATAATGTTAAAGTAAATTGATTTAAAAGAAATTAAATTAATTTATTTAATAAAAAGTTTAGGGTTCGTTTTGTAATTAACTAAACTAGAAGGTTTTAAAACTAAAATCGTTTGAGGGACTATTTCTGGACAAATGAAACCACAAGGATCCATCCGTAATTATTTTAAGGGTTGTTTCGAATTAAATCAAACCACAGGGACTAAACCTGCCATTTTCCTATTCGCGTTTCCGGTCACCCCCAACCTTGGTCCGGCGGTCCGAAGCTTTCTCCGGCGAACACCCCGACAGGGCTGTTCCCTGCACCTCAACGCCCGACAAAAGTTTCCCCGACTTCGTCTCCCCCACGCGAACTAGACCCCTCGACCAATTGGTCTCCCCATCACACGGATTGTCTGATCCTGTTGGTGGCCGAGAACCCACGCCCGAATTCAGGCCCGACAGGCCACCTCCACGCCTGTCGATGGTCTTGTTAGCTTCGTCTCGTCCAGACGAATGTTCAGGCATGCTCAATTGCTTGCCTTATTATCAGGTTTAGGCTCGACTATAAATAGCCATTAACGAACCTGTTCGAACTCGATGCCCCTCTTACACCCACTCTCACCCCAAATTGAAGGCACCATTGCATTCGTCGACTCTGAGTGAAGCTTGGACCAGGATATCAAGGCCTGATTCCACCCCGAAGTCTGATTCCCGTTTTGGACATTTCGATTCAAAAGTCTCTGCCGACCAAGCCCTTCGCGACTGGGTTCGAGCCTCGATTCGATTCCTGTACCTTCTGTTATCATCAGGTAACCTCCCCAAATCGAAATCACGGCAATAAACCGTTGATTACCGGGCAAACCAATGTCCTCGGACACGGTTTGCCGGTTGCCGAGGACCAGCGACCAGGGTCGCGTTTGTGTATATCAATTAAATGACACACACATAACCAGCGATGGGCAGTAGCCCGGCTGGTTATGCGTGTGTGGGTTTGTGTCAAAGGTCGCGGGTTCGATCCCGGTTAGCCTACGGCCAAATTTTTTTTTATTTATTTTTAATTCTGTTTTCATTTATTTATTTTATTTAATTATCATAATACTCTTTTTATGCAATAAATACTAAAACGAGTCGGTTTACTCGTTCGTTTATTTTAAAATCAATTTAAACTATATTTTTATAAACCATCCCATTTATTTTATATATATATAAACTTATTAAAATACATTATAATATATATAAAATATCACATACTTTTATAAATCTTACAATATTTATATAAACTTAATTAATTACATTTTTAGACATAAAATATCCTATATTTTTATAAATCTTGTAATATTTTTATAAACTTACTTAATTACATTTTTAGATATAAAATGTCCATATTTATATAAATCTTGAAATATCTTTATAAACTCACTTAATTACATTTTTAAATATAAAATGTTCTATATCTTTTTATAAATCTTGTAACATTTTATAAACTTATTAAAATACATATAATATATAAAATGTCTCATTATTTTTATATGAACCTAGCATTATATTTTTTTTATTTTATGAACTTGTTTAAATAAATAAAGACTTTTCTTTTGTTATTATTATATAAATACATTGAATATAATAATACTTGTTTAAAACAATATATATATATATATCCTTATAAGTTAAAGTTTTACAAAAAAACCCATTATCATTCTATTTCTATACTTTATACAAATAAATATTAAAGAAAATTATATTAGAGCCTATATACATTTAAATACAAATACACACCTATACGCATACAATAATACCCATTTGTCTACATAGGGTATCAACGTGCTTAGGCTTCCGCATACTTATCACCTACGCGCGTGGAAAATACCCGCTTGCAAGGTGAGTTACATAGCCCCTATTTTACATTTTTATACGTTTTGGGGTGAAACATTATACATGCTACTCACATTGTTTATACGTGTTATACATGAGACTATATGCTTATTCTTTGGATGTACATACATTTAAACACAAGACAACCAACTGTAATATTGATAGATCTATTGTGTCTGACCAGCCCACCCGGTTAGGGTGTTTATTACTGCATACTCGGATATAACCGCGTGTTATATTCAATCATACCGGATATAGTGGGTAACTATATTCAAGCATACCGGACTTAGCTGTTGTGCTCTGTTCAAGCGCGTCAAACTCGGTTTGAATTGTGATTAAATAAATGTTACATCATATGCTATGTTTAACAAGATAAACAATGAGTTGCAAAACGATTTACAACTACTATTTACAGGAAATACTAAACCTATGTACTCACCAACTTTTTAGTTGACACTTGATTTAAATAATGTTTCAGGTTTGGATATGTGACTGCTTGCCGAAGATCTCTCCACTTAGGAACTATGGACCTAGTTAAATAAATTAATGTTTTGAACTAGACTAGGTTATTTGAAATGTATTGTATTTGGAACTTGTTGTCTTTAAATTAAATGAATGAATTATGCAACCTTTAGTTATCATGTGCTTTTGAACAATCATCACATTGTCCGCCTCGATGATTCCGCCATCGGTCGGGGTGTGACACATTGGTACAAGCAGGTTGCCTTGTACAAAAGAATCAAGCGAAAGTCGGATTATCGTCCCCCGAATGGAGATTGAGTACGGGAAAGTCAAATCCAAACCTGCAAAATAAGCTCGAAACAAACCCACAAGCATCATATCGACTCAATATAATGACTCAAAGAAAATTAAAAGACCCGACGGACTCGAACGACACAAATAATAAAAAATAATAAAAAAATCAACAATTAGGGTTTCTTGGGTCCTTCGTGTGTCGCGAACATTGTGGAAAACACCTTCGCGTGGCGCGAAGGACATAAATGGTCCGACCCCTTGTTTGTTCTTCGCGTGTCACGAAGACTGGGCACCAACTCTTCGTGTGGCGCGAAGAGGCCTCCATCATAGAAAGAACCGAAATTTTTCTAATTTTTTCCTTAGAAATGTTTTCAACTCCTAAAACTCAAATTTTTCAACTTGAACTTATTCAAAAACTCATTCTAACACTTAGAATATATGCATACATACTTGGAATGTCTTTCCTAATGAGTTTTAACACCCAAGTTGCCACGAAACCCTGTAAAAACATAGAAAAACACAAAACTATACCGAAAAGACCGAAAAACTCAAAATTTTCTACAGACTCTACAACAGCATCCTACCCCCACGGGTTTGTGTATTGCTCTCAATCACACTGTATCTAATCCTGATCTCCACAGAGACGTCCCCACACTTAGCCAATTGCATACAATTTAACTAAAATAAAGAAATGATAACCTAACTCACTTTCGTAGGAATCATGGAGGCATTTAGCATATGCAACAAGCTTTTTAAACCCCTCGGTAGCCCGAGTGGACGAGTTTAGTCTCGTGAGGGTTTCTAGAGAACACACCCACAACGTTCATTTAACTAGACATGAAATTAAAGTTAACTAACCTTAGGTTGCCTCCTAGTAGTGCTAAGTTTAACGTCTTTAGCCGGACGCGGTGTACCTCATTCTGGTTAAGGATTCTTCAAGACACTCCATGACTCTTTAATGAAATTGATATCCATTACGTCCAGATATGGTTTCAACCGGTGGCCATTACCCACTTGCCTTAGATGATCATCGAAGTCTTCAATCTCAATGTCCCCAAAGTTACCTACCCGTGTAATCAGATACGGGCCCATCCACTTCCTCTTCAACTTTCCTGGAAACAACTTGAGGCTAGAGTTGTAGAGCCACATTGTCTGCCCCACTTCGAACGCCATCTTCTTTAACTTAGCGTTATGCACTTTCTTCATCCGATCTTTATAGGCAGAAGCACACTAATACGCTACATCCCGTAATTCTTCCAACTCATTCAATTGTAACTTCCTTTCCATATCCGCAGCATCATAGTCAAGGTTAACCTCTTTGACTGCCCACAATGCCCTATGTGCAATCTCAACCGGTAAGTGGCATCCCTTGCAAGACACCAATCTGTACGGTGTGGTGCCGATTGGAGTTTTATAGGCGGTGCGGTAAGCCCACAAGGCATCATCAAGCTTTCCTGACCAATCTTTTCTGTCTGCCCGCACTATTTTCTGGAGAATCTATTTGATCTGTCGGTTGGACACTTCGACCTGCCCGCTAGTCTGTGGGTGATATGGGGTAGCTATTTTGTGATCGACTCCATAATGTTTAAGTAATCTCCCAAATTGGAAGTTCTTGAAATGTGATCCCCCATCACTTATTATTGCACGAGGGATTCCAAATCCGGAAAAGATGTTGGTTTGCATAAATTTGCACACCACTGCATGATCGATTGTCTTTGTTGCTATAGCCTCTACCCACTTGGACACGTAATACACAACAACTAGAATATAGAGATATACACAAGAGTTCGAAAATGGCCTCATAAAATCTATGCCCCATACGTCAAACAAATCCACAACCAAGATTGGTTGAAGTGGAATCTCGTTTGTTTTTTAAATACTACCCATCTTCTGACAGTTCACACAGTTCTTGGCAAACTCGAAAGCATCCCGAAAGATGGATGGCCAAAATAACCCTGCTTCGAATACCTTTCTTCCTGTCTTTTGCCCACTGAAATGTCCCCCACAGGCAGATGCATGTACCAGACCTAACACACATTGAATATCTAACTCTGGTATACACCTTCTAACCAGTTGATCTGCGCCCACATTAAATAAGTCTGATTCGTCCTAGATGTACTAGCATGCCTGTGCAATGAACTGGTGCCGCTTATTCTTAGACCAATGTTCCGGAATTGCACCTGTTGCCAAATAGTTAACAATGTTAGCAAACGAATGAGTAGTAGAAACTGATAGTAATTGTTCATCAGGGAATGTTTCATTAATATCCCCCTCATAATCACTTGCATCCTGTACAATGCGTGACAAATGATCGACCATTACATTCTCACTCCCCTTCTTGTCACGGATCTCCAAGTTAAATTCCTGCAATAACAAAATCCAACGGATCAACCGGGGCTTGGCATCCTTCTTTGCCATGAGGTACCTGACTGCACTATGATCAGAATAAACAATAACTTTACTGCCCCAGATATATCATCTTAACTTATACAATGCATATACTACTGCGGGTAGCTCCTTCTCAGTTGTGGGGTAATTAAGTTGAGCATCAGAAAGAGTCGTACTTGCATAGTATATCACCATGGGTTTCTTATCTACCCGTTGTCCCAATACTGCCCCCACAGCATAGTCACTTGCATCACACATTATTTCAAAGGGTGTAAGACCCCAACCCGGGCATCCTACAGTTGGTTCTCATAACGGGTTATTTTCATTTAAAACGCATTTATTGCAACTCAAACTACAGCGGAAGTCTTTCAAAACTCATTTATTACTATTTAATGTCATTAAGTTTACCTCACGAATGCGTGCACACCAGTACGAGTAACGCCGCTTCCATGCCAAGATACGTCAACCCTACGCTTACCTGCAAACAATCCAACGTACACACAAAGTCAGCTACGCTTAGTGAGTTCTAATAGTTTAATTTAAACAAAAACCATCACGTCATATTCATTAGCTTATCCCACTCAGGACCCTCCGGTCCTTCTAAACTATTCTAACGATTTATTAACAAATATTTAACCCCCTGTCATTCCACAACATCCCATAACCATTTGTCACCCGAGACTCAGCCCGTACTACCAATAATAATAATAACAACCTTACCATCACTTCGACATAGACTCAACATACTATACTGATAACGCATACTCAAGAACAAGCATTAACTCGACTCTTAGTTAACACAACATACCATTGACATTAACACACCCAGCCTTAACCAATGCGCTCATAGTTAACTGACACGACACTTATACACGTCACGTCACAAATCTTGACTCAACGGTCAGTCTAACTCTACATATTGCAATAGTATTATCTATACTTCACACTAACGTTACCACATCAATATCATCACATGCATAATTATTATAACCCTACGTTTGTATGCAATTCAACAACTCACAAATATACTCATAATCACATACCTCGTCACTCCACCCTCGTCAGGGTTACCCTTGCCAGGGCGTTCAACACACCCCGAGCTCATCACTAACCTGTTAAATAAATGTCACCGTTGGTGACTTCCCGATGAACTTCATCCTTCACAAATCCCGTTTGCCATGTCGTATAGACAATGATGCAAACACGCCATACAAATATAAAGCACATAATATCACACAACATTTACTTAACTCGTTAACAACACATGCACCTCGCACATGACACTAGGAAAACATATACCCCACACGAAATCATATGCCTTTAGCTCACATATTTCTATGAACACACCATGGACCCTATGACTCCTTAATAATCATTTTATACTTAAAATGTTTCGGGTTAGTACCCGAAGCCCTTAACACGATTAATTATATTAACACCTCATGAAAATATGTACGATAGCCCCAAAATAGTAAAACTTTTAAAAGAGGGGAATTAGAAACTCACTAGTGATGCCTAGTCTCAGTCCTTGCTCTGCAACTCGTCCGTCCACGCTCAAATGCAAAACCTGACAAACGTATGATTGCGTGATCATAACAAGTTCTAGACATATGTTGCCTATCATAAAACTTAAATAGATCCCGATACCCAGTCTCATTAGCTTGGTATATCAACGCTATGCAACCCTAGTTGCGCACGTTTGTATAATCTTGACTGTCCTTGACTTACCTGGAACTCGCACACCTGAACTGGCTCCATCCCGTGCATGCACAACGTGACCATGGAACTGAATTCCCACGTGAGCACACGTACTCAAGCCGGGTCTCATTCCCACATGCAAGCCGTGCCCCGTAAAAGCCTAATCAAGCTAACACATGAACCCGCGTCGGGTCCTCCATGCGTGTACGCCTTATGCAACCCTAGCGAGCCCGTCGTCCACTATCATTGTGTTCCGTTGACGTCCTCCTCTTCTAACCACCACTATTATCACCACGGGCGTCGCGTACACACCTGCATCCGTCGAGCACCACTACCCTCGACAACCTTCACACGATTTCTACCGCACATCCGGATACGCCACCATCACTGTCCTCATCCGCACGCCACCTTGCTACCACGACTATTGCCACCACATTTCCCCTGGTTCCTGTCACCTTTGTAATCCTAGTCGTATCAACACTAGTCGAACACTCTTCGGCTGTCCCCAGCTTTGCGTCACCTTAAGTCACCGCCGCTGTCTTCACAGCCACCATCCACCTACGTCACGCCGTCGTCGCTGACTGCTACCGCTACCGCTCGGAACCACCATAGCGAAAAAATCCTCCTACGTCTCCTTCGCCATCCCTCGCAACCACAGTCCCAACACCCTAAACGCGTTTTACGCATAAAAGAACGAAGTTAGAGTTTACCTTTTGTGTGGTGTTCCTTCCTTGCGTACTACCGGCGTGGTCCACCATGAGACCGCCCTTGTCTGGCTCTCCTTTCCTCTTCGCCTCTCCCGTTACCGTTGAACTTCCCTAGCCTATAATGGCTTTAGGGTTTCTCATTATGTGGCATATATATCACCACAATGTCTATCCGCATCCCTCTAGTCCCAATTTAGTCATACTGACTCCAACACTTTATTATTTCGGCTAACCGAGTCCGTTAAATGTCGTTAAAGCATCCCACGCCCGACCGGCCCCGCTTCACATTCAGTTTAGTATCGACTCGGTTCACTTGTTAGCCGAATTCTTTACGTTCCACAATATGAAGTTTTGTTCTCCATCTAAGCTAACAAATGTTTTAAAAGAGATTCGGGTCACCTCCGACCCGAACCATAAATCTAAAATTTTTTGGGATGTTATAAGTCTATCCTCCTTAAAAGAGGATTCATCCTCGAATCCTGTGTCGGCATAAACCAACCCAACTCCTCCTATCCATTCTTAATTGTGGACCTAAAACTCTTAGGTGCTACCCGTTCTCCCTTGTATTTTCTTAATTTTGAATTCTTACTTTTCCACACGTCCACCAGCCTCGGTGTTTTTAAGAAATCTTTTCCATTGCTTGCTTTTCAACTTTGTGACTGATAGGTTTCACCTACCCTTTGCTTCTCGTCTCTACAGTCATTGGCCAAACGACTTCATTTCCCACTCTCGTTATCTCGGCACTTATTAGAAGTTGCCACTCGTGGCTTCCTTGAATATTAACCCTTTCACGAAGGTCTTGTTGTCATTGTCCTTGACGATACCTCATCTCTCTTAATTTCCTTAACAACACTGCACATATCATTTCTAGTACCGCGTAGTACAACACTGCCATCTATTCGCTCACTTGTCACATTTCATTCTGAGTTTCAGACACGATTGCCCTTTTTCTCTTATATGATTCAAATAATTTCGTCATCCTTCACGCTTCATACTCTACTTACCACTAAATAGTAATCTCTCCACGTCTAGGCACCACCGCTTTACTCACCGGGGTACTAAACCCGTCCTCCTCAGATGATCTCCCAGAGCTTGCGTCGAGTTACACGCGTTCCCACAAATTCATTTACCATAATATCCTTTTACTTTATTACCATGCGTTCAATACGCCTCCCAAGTAGGCTCATGCTACTCAAGACTAGAGTTATAATCATTAGTTCTCACTTATTCTTAAGGGTCCACATGTCAACATCATGCCTGCCTCGAAAGCAGTGCATTCGCTTCACTAGACGCTCTATCGGAGCTTGCCTTAGATTAGCCGCAGGTGTACCAACAGCACCTCCTTCCCAAGAGCTGATGTTCCATCCTACACTTATCCTTCCAAAATCCTGCTTTCCTCACCATTGCTCTAAAATCACCACACGATCACCAGTCGCGTCTCATTTATCATGTATGAACGTGAAGCCTGTCTGCTCACCATCCTTAGTTATCCGTCGTTTCATTTAGAGAGCATTTCCGTTCCTCTAGTATTTCCTATTCGTAGAATTTCCCTTGCGGAATGTATTCTATGTAGATCTGTCCGTCGCTGAGTTCTCGCCGCGCTGAAATCTCCAGCATCGTCACCTCGATCATGTCATAACTATTTCCGACCAAACGTCCACGTAACGCTTTCATAATTAACTCTCACCGCTGCACCCGTTGGTTTGTGGTCCGAATCCTCGAGATATAATTATAGGTATCTCATAAGAGCACCTTGCTGATCGTCTCGAATAACGTCAAAACTCCTCGTATCACCTCGTTGTATCGACTTTGAGAAACCTTCAAGATAGAGACACTTTGCCTGCACATCCAACGCCACACGTCCTATGCACTACTAATCGTGTTGTATAATGACTCACCGACATAACATAACTACAAATAATACGATGTCCTACCTATGTATTGATAATCCAATCTTCTAACTCGCACAAAGTGCACCCCACTGACTAGACCTGAGCAATTTCTATGTTATACAATTTGACCCTGTCATTTCTAGACAACAAACAGCACACTACGCATTCATATGCATAATATATATATATATATATATATCATAATTTCCCTCAGGACCTCGTCCTGAACATTTATATCTACTAAAGATGTATAATCATAACTCCCCACACGACCCTGTCCTGCATACTCAAACATAGTGCAATACACTCATTAACACATAGGTGACACTATCTAAACTTGTAGACACAGACAATTTCAAAACTCATTCTCTACAAGTCTACTCATACAATCCAAATAACCATGCTATAGTACCATAACAAAAATTTCATTTAATTAAACTCACGTGGTTCACAAGTAATCACATAATCACACGATATCGCTCTAATTTAACACGGTACCCACAATGGTATACTATCACAAGTACAACTATCATTAACTATGCTCAAGTCATCCCGCATTTAACTCGCAATAGTTGTCAAAATCAAATAGTCAATATTCGAAATAGGCATCCCGCCCTATAAACGTCTAATCATTCTAAGCGTCAAGTCACCCCGGAGTCTCCCATGGAAACTACCACACAAACTACTAATTGAGTAATCGTGCATCCCAAACACTGCCTGCCAAATCACAGCTTGACCACGTCAGGTGCATCTGACGTGTCCTCCTCTGGTTCCTCCTGAAACAAAACTCTCGTAACAAACGCTAGTGGTCGATCTCTCAACCGTGAAGGTCCACATCCTGGAGGAAAATCACGTACAGCTGGCACTGCTCTCCTTTTCCATCCTGTCTTTCCAATCATAGCTCCCCGCGGTATGTCACTGACCGAAGTTCTAATCATACTTGGGCACGAGAAGCGCCAACACTACTCCCACCTCACTAGCAGTTTCACTCGCAGCGGTCTTCGTCTTGACCGATGTCGTATGCTTCGTCTTAACCACCTAATCCTACTCAAGATATAACGCTAGAGCGATTACTATGGGCACAAATCCAGAATATGAGAGTAATCATAGACTGCCAAATCACGGTGATCAAATGCAATTTGGTTGTCCACATCACTACTCGGATTCTAAACCTTCCCCATCATACTCACACTAACTTTCTACATTCACGCACACCAGATGCACATGCATCCCACACAAATCACATAGCACATATCAATAATCTAACAATTATCATATTCATCACAAATGCACACCACACCTGGTTACACACAAAATCACTAACCTTGCTAACATACCAAACCATTTCACATAACGCAATCAATGGTAATCCACATTAACTAACTCACAAAACATGCTTTCACCCAATCACAGCACACAACTTCACATAGTGTTAAACTGCATAATTAATCACACTAACAATTTTTGCTTAACTCAAAAAGACGTACATCTTGGCTCGCGATTACTCGTGGTGACATTCGTTTCACCCTCGTCCCATTTTCAGTTTATGTTAAGGTATATTATTTTAATAAAAACACCGATTTTCTCTTAAACCATGGCTCTGATACCAACTTGTAAGACCCCAACCCAGGCATCGTACAATTGGTTCTCATAATGGGTCATTTTCATTTAAAACGCATTTATTGCAACTCAAACTACAGCATAAGACTTTCAAAACTCATTTATTACTATTTAATGTCATTAAGTTTACCTGACAAATGCCTACACACTAGTCTTTGTAATGCCGCTTCCATCCCAAGATACGTCAACCCTACGCTTACCTGCAAACAATTGAACGTACGCACAAAGTCAGCTACGCTGAGTGAGTTCTAATAGTTTAATTTAAAGAAAAACCATCACGTCATATTCATTAGCTTATCCCACTCAGGACCCTACGGTCCTTCTAAATTATTGTTACGATTTATTAACAAATAGTTAACCCTCTGTCAATCCACAACATCCCATAACCGTTTATCACCCGAGATTCAGCCCGTACTACCAATAATAATAACAACCTTACCATCACTTCGACATAGACTCTACATAATATACTGATAACTCATACTCAAGAACAAGCATTAACTCGACTCTTAGTTAACACAACATACCCTAGACATTAACACACTCGGCCTTAACCAAGGGGCTCAGAGTTAACTGACACGACACTTATACATGTCACGTCACAAATCCTGACTCAACGGTCAGTCTAACTCTACATATTGCAATAGTAGCATATATACTTCACACTAACGTTACCACATCAATATCATCACATAAATATCATCACATGCATAATAATTATAACTCTACATTTACATGCAATTAAACACCTCATAAATATACTCATAATCACATACCTCGTCACTGCACCCTCGTTAGGGTTACCCTCGTCAGGGCGTTCAACACACCCCGTGCTCATCACTATCCTGTTAAATAAATGTCACTGTTGGTGACTTCCCGACGAACTTCATCCTTCACAAATCCCATTTGCCATGTCATATAGACAATGATGCAAACACGTCATACAAATATAAAGCACATAATATCACACAACATTTATTTAACTAATTAACTACACATGCACCTCGCACATGACACTAGGACAACATTTACCCCACATGAAATCATATGCCTTTACCTTAAAGTCCGACTCTCCCCGATCTACCCTTATCAAATCACATATTAATAACTCAAGCCCTTAGCTCACATATTTCTATGAACACACCATAGACCCTACAACTCCTTAATAATCATTTTATACTCAAAATGTATCGGGTTAGTACCCGAAGCCCTTAACACGGTTAATTATATTAACACCTCATGAAAATATGTACGATAGCCCCAAAATAGTAAAACTTTTAAAAGAGGGGAATTAGAAACTCACTAGTGATGTCGAGTCTCAGTCCTTGCTCTGCGACTCGTCCGTCCACGCTCAAATGCAAAACCTGACAAACGTATGATCACGTGATCATAACAAGTTCTAGACATATGTTGCCTATCATAAAACTAAAATAGATCCCTATACCCAGTCTCATTAGTTTGGCATATCATCCCTATGCAACCTTAGTTGCGCACGTTTGTATAATCCTGACTGTCCTTGACTTACCTGGAACTCGCACACCCGAACTGGCTCCATCCCGTGCATGCACAACGTGACCATGGAACTGAATTTCCACGTGAGCACACGTACTCGAGCCGGGTCTCATTTCCACATGCAAGTTGTGCCGCGTAAAAGCCTAACCGAGCTAATGTATGAACCCGTGTCGGGTCCTCCATGCGTGTACGCCTTATGCAACCCTAGCCGAGCCCGTCGTGCACTATCGCTGCGTTCCGTTGACGTCCTCGTCGTCTAACCACCATCGTTATCACCATGGCCATAGCATACACACCTGCATCCGTCGAGCACCACTACCCCCGACAGCCTTCAGCCGATTTCTACCGCACATCCAGATTCACCACCACCACCGTCCTCAGCCGCACGCTACCATGGCTACTGCCACCACCTTTCCCCTGGTTCCTGTCACCTTCGTAATCCAATTCGGATCAACACTAGTCGAACACTCTTCGGTCGTCCCCCGCTTTGCATCACCACAGTTGTCATTACAACCACCATCCACCTCCGTCGCGCCGTCGCCACTGACTGCTACCGCTCGGAACCACCATAGCCGAACACTCCTCCTACGTCTCCTCCGCCATCCCTTGCAACCATAGTCCCAACACCCTAATCGGGTTTTACACATAAAACAGGAAGGACAAGTAAAAGAACGGAGTTAGAGTTTACCTTTCATGTGGAGTTTACCTAAATGCGAAGGTGCCATACAGGAAAGTGAACGTGGTCTTTTGTTGGTCCTCTAGATGTATTGCAATTTGATTATACCCCCAGTACCCATCTAAGAAACAATAAAACTTATTACCTGCAAGTTTCTCAATGATTTGATCAATGAAAAGGAGAAGGAAGTGTTCTTTTGATGTTGCGTCATTTAATTTCTTGTAATCGATGCAGATTCTCCACCCGGTTACCGGTCGAGTGGCAATCTTTTCCCCACTCTCTCCCTTTATTACCTGAATGCCAGCTTTCTTAGGCCTTGTCTGAGTAGGGCTCACCCAACTGCTGTCAGAAATGGGGTAGAAGATACCGGCATCTAACCACTTGAGCACCTCTTTCTTTACCACTTCACACATGTTAGGATTCAACCTTCGTTGAGCATCCCGAGCAGGTTTTGCTCCTTCTTATGTGACGATCTTATGCATGACAATTGCTGGGCTGATCCCTTTTAGATCTGCTATGGTCCACCCAATTGCTGCCCTATGGGCAATCAAAACCATCATCAATGACTGCTCCTGTTCCTCGGTTAAAACTGCAGCAATGATAACAGGAAGAATGTTATTATCCCCCACAAATGTATATTTTAAATGTTTAGGCAAGTCTTTTAGATCCAGCTTAGGTGGTGATTCCAGTGATGGCTTTAGCTAGGTATCAATATGTTCTGGAGACTCTCAACCTATAGTGACCAATTTAGCACTCTTTCCCTCAAAGCATACACCTCCATATGTGCCTCTACTTCCTGCATCTCAAGCTCATATTCTACCTGTTTCCTGTCACATAGGATACATGATTCCAGGGTTTCACCCTCATTTTCATGAGGACGACACCCCTCAACAACGTCTGCCATAAAGCATTCGCCATTGATTTGAATAGGAATAGCACTAGCAAATATGTTTAACCTTAACCTCCGGTTGCCAAATGTCATGTCCACTGTACTGTTAGGACATAGATGTATGACAAAAGCCTGTAATAGTTTAGATCTAATTGTCTTTATGTTTTGTTAATGTTTTTGTCTAAGTTTGTGTATAAGTTCTGCTAGAGGAGAACTTAGCAAGTTCGCCTAGTCTCATTAGAGGCGAACTTATTAAGTTCACCTATAGCAGATACTTTGTCTATAAATAGGAGTTTGTAGTTTCAGTCTAAGTCTTTGAATGCTCTGTTTCTGTAAACTCAGTGATTGTGTGGAATACAATGAGAAGATTATTTACTTGTTGATTGTTATCGTTTCTACTGTCATCTATTGTATACGTACGTTGATACGGTTGGATTCCGCACTCCATGTCTTCTATACGTCACGTCACGAGATCGATCCGTAGGGGAGTCATATGGACCTACAAGTGGTATCAGAGCTTATGTTCATGATTTGTGTGTGATTCGTGAGTGATTGGTGACGATTTGTGTACAATTAGACAAGAAATTGATCATTTTTTGCAAGTTTTCACTTTCATTGAGTTTTCAAGTTCTCGAGGTTGATTTTAAGGCTGAATTTGTGGATTTGAAGGTGTTTTTGGTGAAATTAATCTGATAGAATTGTTCTAAATCATGAAATACTAAATCCTACGATTCAATTTCTTCAAATTCCATCAAATCAGTGAGAAATGATGATTTTCAGAACTGTTGGTTCGTGTTTGGGTTGAAGATTCATCTTTCTGAGTTCTTACAGCTGTGCAGGCGAACTTAGTGCTGGAAATCTGTTACAGGCGAACTTAGTAAGCGAACTTATCTGATTTACTTGATTAAGCGAACTTAACAAGTTCGCTTAGGGTCAAGTTCGCTTGCTGGCTTGAAGCGAACTTATTATCTTCGCCTAGGTGTGATCAAATTCAAGACTTAGTAATTTTTTCTTAAAATGGTAAATATGGTGCAAGTGACAAATATGTTCAATTATGATAATGGGATTGGTACATCTCAGAAACCACCAAAGTTGTTAAGTCTTGCTGATTATTCGAACTGGAAAGATCGATTTGATCAGTTTGTGTCCTTTATCGATACGAGCTTATGGATTCCAAATTTGGAAGGCTATACGCATCCGACATTCTCTTGGATGGGAAAGGATGATGTTCCTAAACCAGTTTCTGCCTTGACTACAAAAGAGAAACAATTGTTTGATAGAGAGAAGAAAGCTATGGCTAGTATTTCAATGTCTCTTCCTAAGAAAAGTTATCACAGTTTTAAACAATTCAAGTCTTCTAAACAATTGTGGGATGCTTTACAAAAGAGGTGTGAGGCTAGTCTGGATGTTAAGAAAAGCAGAAAAGAATTATTGAAGAAGCAATTCTTAGTGTTCAAGCATTTTTTAAATGAATCTTTGGATGATCTTGCAACGAGATTCTATCATTTGCTGAGTGAATTATCCAGTGCTTCGGTAGTCTATGAAATTGAAGAGATAAATGATAAGTTTTTGAAGTCTTTACCATCAAAATTTGATGTGTATTCAGTTTTGATAAAGGAGAATATCAAGTAAAAACTATGTCTCTTGAATATGTTCTTGGCAAGATTCAATCACATGATTTGAATATGAAGAAGAAGAAGGAAACCAATATGGAGCATATTCAAGATCCTTCAATGTATTTTGCTAAGTCTTCTTGCAAAACCGGTACAGGTGTTGCTTTCTTTACTGGTGATAATCAACATACTTCAACTGAACATGGTTCTAGAGTTCCAAGTCAAACTGGATTTTCTGCAAACATAGCTCCTTCATCGTCTGGATCATATCATATAAATTAAAGAGTTGCTGATGATTATTTAGCAATGTTTTCTTCTTTTATGGCATCATATGAGAATTTTATTGGAGGTAAGATTCATGATCCGGAAGTTATTGAAGAGGATTTCAGACAAATTGATCCTGTTAATCTGGAAGAAATGAACATTCAATGGAACATGGACATGCATATGCGACAAGCAAAGGATTTTTTGAAGAAGACAGGAAGGAAGTATATCGGTTCTAACAGTCGATCAAGAATGGGGTTTGACAAAACAAAAGTTCGATGTTATAATTGTCAAGAATATGATCATTTTGCTAAAGAATGTGTGAAGCCGAAAGTAGAATTTGATTCTCAGAAGAAGCCTAATACTTTTTTGAATAATCGTACTCAATCACATGGTTCCTCTGGATCTGGGAATTCTAATCATGCATCCACATCATCTGCATTGGTTGCTCAGAATGATGAAAATTATGATTTGGGTATTCATCTAGAAGATCTGGTTGGTGATGTGAGTCAAGCTTTTGTAGCCAAAATACACTCTGAAAATCCTGAAAAGACAACTGATGATGATAGTTTAAGTGATGGTGAGAGTTTGCACAGTGCTAATGAAGAGCATGTTAAAGTACAAAATGTTGATTCTAATATTGCTTCTGCCTCTGGTGTATCTGAGAATGACATAGTGTTGACTAAAAGATCTTTTGATGATGCGGTATCTGAAGATATTCCAATTGCTAAAGTCTTCATGGCAGATATGTCAGATTCTTCAAAGGTAAAAGATTCTATTTGTAATATTTACTGCTCTAATTGTATCTGTGTGAAGGATAAAATGCAAAAGGTTATGGATGACAACACAAATTTAATTTGTGATATGAAATCTATGAATGTGGTAAATCAAAAGTTGAAAGATAATGATAAGCTGTGTATGGATAGAATTGAATCTTTCAAAAGAGATTTAAATTCTTTGGGGTTGAAATATAAGGAACAAGCATATCATCTGGATATGGCTTATGCTGAAATTGAAAAGCGAAATGAAATTGTCGCTCAGAAAAACAAAGAGATTTCTGTCAAGGAAGCCGAAGTGATCAAATTACATCGAAAGCTGGAGAGTTTTGGAAATTCATTTGTGGTGTTGGATTATTTTAATGACAACGCTGATCCTACAAAGTGGGTTGCTTAAGTTGCGTTTGTTCCTGCACCATTCAATGGGAATTATGTAGTTGAACCAGAAGTTATTCATGAGGAGGAAATTGATCCAAAGACAGTGTTGAAGGTTAATCCTGTAACTGGTGAAGAAATGGTGTATGATTCTGATACTGAAGATGAAGAGTTTGATGATAAAAAAATTGAAGGCATCCCTAAGGAGGTGAAAATTGATGAACCAAAGGTGGTGAAACAAGTTACCCGAGATAGGTGCATTTTGACAGAACCTGATGAAGTGATTCAACCTAAGCTTTCCAAGGTGTTACAAACAAGTGGTTTTGTTGCTGCTGGTCATTAGAAGAAGCTATCATCAAAGGTGACTAAACAAGTTTATGTTCAAAAGAAGACGGTTGACAGTTCAGTAAAGTCTTCTGAAGCTTGTTCATCGGGGTTGTTCATCAAATTCAAGAAAAAGTCCCAATATCAGAAATCATTAAGATCGAAGAGTTTGCTTTCATTGTAATAAAGCGGGTCATATTTTGATTCACTGTCCTTATAAGAATCAATAAAAGAAGCTTAAGATTTCAGAAAAAAGGCAAATCCAAAAATGTTCCCCCATAACAAAAAGTGGTAACGATTCTGAAATGAACTAATGTGGGAATGCCTACATCTGATGTTTTGAAGAAAGTTCTTTTGAGGCAATATGTTCCTACTCAATCATTTGCTAAATCTTTGGGATTTAAGCAAAATGATAAACATTTTTCTAAACCAGTGGTTGGTTATACTGGTGTGAGAAATGTTGTTACTTTTCAAAAGTATTATGAGATTTCACGTGTTGGAATCACAAAAGATTCTCAACCGTAACAGAAAATTGAAGAAACTTTTGGAAACATCTGAATCTGACAATCATAAATCTAATAATGTTTTTCAAATTAATCATAATGTGTCTCCATCGAGAAGGTCTGATTGTGATCTTTATGTCCCAAAGGTTGATGACAAAGTGGATTGTGAACTAACTGAAGTCGTTTATTTTGATCCTTCTGGACGACCCAAGACCACAATGTCTTGGGTTCCCATATCTAACTGGTTTTCTTTGTTTATGTAGGGGCACCTAAGGAGGACTATCAACAATACGTGGTATGTGGATAGTGGTTGTTCTCGACATATGACAGGGAATATTCGTTTGTTTGAAGATGTTATTAAAATTGATGGAGGTTATGTCTCTTTTGCTGGAATAAAGGCGTGTACATAACTGGTCAGGGTACTTTGAAGAATCACAAGGTCAAGTTTGAGAAAGTGAACTATGTGGAGCAACTTGAACACAATCTTTTGAGTGTATCTTAAGTGTGTGACAAGAAGTTCTCATTCCATTTCAATGATACTGAATGTTATATCTTGAAACCGGGATTTGTTATTCCTGACGAATGGATTCTAATGAAGGCTCCGAGGAGAAATGACACATATGTTTTAGACATGAGTGTTGCAACGACAACGGATTCTATTCCGACATGTTTACTCTCTAAGGCGTCTGAATCAGATTCTATTCTGTGGCACAGGAAGCTTGCTCACATCAATTACAGGAAAATGAATTATCTAGTGAAAAATGATCTGGTTATTGGTGTTTCGAAAATGAAATTCTCCTTTCCTGATGACTGTATTCCTTGTAAGAAAGGGAAACGACAAAAGAAGTCCCATAAATCTAAGACAAAGAATTCAATTGTGATTCCATTGGAGCTGCTACATATGGATTTGTTTGGACCGATTAGTATTAGGAGCATTGGTGGTAAATCTTACTATTTGGTGGTAACAGATGATTTTTTTAGATTTTCATGGGTTAAATTCCTTGCTTCTAAAGCTGAAACCACAGAGATGGTGCAATTCTTAATCCTGGGTCTAGAGAACTTGTGCAAACAGAAAGTCAGAAGAATTAGGAGTGACAATGGAAGCAAGTTCAAGAATAGCAAGACGGGTTTATTCTGTCTACAAAAGGGAATTTATCATGAATTCAGTGCGCCATATGTACCTCAACAAAATGGAGTTGCTGAACGAAAGAATAGAACTTTGGTTGAAACGGCATGTTTGATGCTTGCAGATTCTAAGCTTCCAGATACTTTTTAGGCTGAGGCTGTGAATACTGCGTGTCATGTTTTGAACAGAGTTTTGACCGTGAAGTGACACAACAAGTCGTGCTATGAGTTGCTTAATAATCGAAAGCCAAATCTGGAGTATTTACTACCTTTTGGCAATCCATGTACTCTGTTGAAGGTTAGATATATCCCAACCAAGTTCAGTGTTAAGGTTATTGAAGGGATCTTTCTAGGGTATGTTGCAAATTTTACTACCAAAAGAGTTTATAACAAAGAGACTCGTCAGGTTGACGAATGGTTTCATATTGACTATTCAAATCGCTCTTTACCTCAAATGGCGATTGGACCAGACTGGGCTTTTGATTATGACAGCTTATTCAAGTCTTTTCTTTTACCTTCTGATATTTCTCCTGAAGAGGTTGCTGTGTTGTATGAGTCTTACCAGGATGCACATAATGGTGGTTTTATACCAACTGTGGTTCAACATTCATCTGTTCCATCTACATCTGCTCCAGATCCTAATGTTGCTTCTTGCTCGGGACCACAAGATTCTGATAGAGAGGAAGAAGATGTTATTTTTCAAGATTCTTATGCTGATCCATTATTCGTTGATGAACCTTCTACTTCGACACAAGCTCAAGGGGAAATTCCTACAAATCTGGACTCAGAGATACCAGTTAATCACGACTTATCTTCTCATTCTGAAACGAATCCAGTTGATGTGTTACCGGTTCCTGAAGTTGCTTCAATCAAAGAACTCAATGATCATCCGGTGATAAATATAATTGGGAATTTGAGAGATGGAGTGCAGACGCGTTCTATAATTGAAAACACTTACTTGTATACTTGTATTAAGGATACTGATGTTCTTGATGTTTGCTCACATTCATGTTTTATTTCTCAGGTCGAACCAAAGAATGTCGAAATGGCTTTGCGTGATAACAATTGGATAGAAGCAATGTAGGAAGAGCTTGCTCAATTTGATAAACTAAAAGTATGGAATCTTGTAGATCTTCCAAAGGGCGTGTATCCAATTGGTACTAAGTGGGTGTTTAAATGCAAGAAAGATGATCATGGTGTTGTGGTGAGAAATAAGGCAAGATTAGTAGTACAGGGTTTCAATCAACAAGAGGGAATTGATTACACCAAGGTTTATGCTCCTGTTGCTAGGCTTGAAGCTATATGGTTGTTTTTTGCTTTTGCTTCATACAAAGGGTTTAAGGTGTTTCAATTAGATGTGAAGAGTGCTTTCTTATATAGACAGGTCAAGGAAGAGGTTTATGTGTGTCAGCCACCGGGGTTTGAAGATCCAGTTCATCCGTCTAGAGTATTCAAGCTTGACAAGGCTCTCTATGGTTTACATCAAGCTTCCCGAGCGTGGTACGAAACGTTGTCTAAACATCTTATGGACAATGGCTTTGTGCGTGGCCAAATTGACTCGATCTTATTCATAAAGAAAGCAGGGGGAGAATACCTACAGGTTCAGATATATGTACAAATGAAGGTTTGTGCAAAGATTTTGAGAGTGTTATGAAATTGAAGTTTGAAATGTCAGCTATGGGAGAGTTATCATTTATCCTAGGACTTCATGTTAATCAGAAGGAAGATGGTTTCTTTATTCATCAGTCCAAGTATGTCAAAGACATCTTGAGCCGGATGGAAAAGACATTGATGGAGGACTGTACCCCATACGATACTCCAATTCCGGTCAATCATAAGTTGAATTCTGACCCGGATGGAAAAGACATTGATTGCCGACTCTACCATGCAATGATTGGATCTCTCATGTACTTAGCCGCTTCAAGTCCAAATATAATGTTTGCTGTGTGTATTTGTTCCAGATTCCAAGCAAAACCAAAGGAGTCTTATTTGATTGCAGTAAAGAGAATGTTTCGTTATCTGAAAGGAAAACAAAGATTGGGACTATGGTTTCCACATGGTTCTAACTTTAAATTCAATGCATATACTGACTCTGATTTTGGTGGTTGTTGTTTGGACAGGAAATCTACAACAGGTGGTTGCAAGTTCTTGGGTAATCGTCTAGTTTCCTCGCAGTGCAAAAAGCAAACTACGGTCTCCATATCAAGATGCGAAGCAGAATACATTGCTGCTGCAAGTTGTTGTTCACAGATCTTGTGGATCCAACAGCAATTAAGAGACTATGGTTTGAATTTTACGAGAACCCCCATGTTTATTGATAATACTGCTACAATGTCTATCACAAATAATCCTGTTAAGCATAGTAAAACAAAGCACATTGAAATTAGATATCATTTTATTCGTGATTGTGCAGATAAAAAGTTGATTGAGCTGGTCAAGGTACATACAGATGATAATTTTGCTGATCTCTTTACCAATGCATTTGATCGTACCAGGTTTGAATTTCTGATCAAAATGATCGGTATGATCAATCCCGAATAAAAGTTTTCAAAAACAATTTTTCATGGGAGAGTTTGTTTTAAATTTCATTTATTGCTTTATTAAATTTTTGCATTTTAAATTTCAGTCAAAAATTGTTATTTATAAAAATTCAAAACAAAATGAAAAATATAAAATTGACATCATTTGAAGTTAGAGAAGAAATGATAGTACATCAGTGAATAGTTCATCACACATGACCTTAGTAGACCTTTGATATGTTGATATATGAGTGCTTAAATTGTATTGATTTGATCTAAATTTCAAAGTCTGCATAAGTAAGAAATGATAGTGTTATAAATGCCCTACTCTTGATAATCTATTTTAATTTGAATATGAGTTTAAAACTTGAATTGTCAATAGACTAGAAGCGTTTTTGCATCAATAGTAGTGTGAAAATTAAATATGATATGATTACATCTGTGATTTGAATCCATTATATGCATAGGTGTGTGTGTAAAAGATCATTATCAGATAAAGAATATATGGTTTTAAGAATTTCATGAGACCAATATCGGATTATATCTTTAGCATAAACTCTTTCAGTTCACTTCATTACCCATGCCCCGAAAAACATGCAATGTGTTGCTGAACTAAGATATACTTTCTAACAACATCTATTGGAACATATATTCACCCTTGGATCATTTAGATACATCATCTATATTGATTCTATTGAAACTTATTTAGATAATAGTTGGATCCTCCTACCTGAATCTATTGATTCTTATTCTAAAGCCAATTCAATAGAATCTTTTGATTCTGAATCATCTTGATTCATATATCCTTTGGGATCTGCTATTTTATTCTTGTGCTAATAGATATAATTTCATCTTGGAGATTGATCTAATCTTGCAATAAATCGTATATGTCTTAAAGATAGTGCAGTTTTAAATTTTGTTGGGCATATATGTGGGGTACACGATGTTTTTCATTTAAATGGTAGTAACTCACATAAATTTGGGAGAAAAACGCTTGTGGTTTCAAATTTTATAATATTGGCAACTTAAGAATTCACGTTTTGTATTGCAAATTCGGTATGAATAATTGAGCATTTTATGACTTGATCTTATTTACTTTGAAATTTATCGCGTATCATTTCAAGTATTATTCAAATTGATTGAAAAGTTTGAAAAAAAAAGAGACAAATTTCTATGAAAGTCATGTATATAGAAGATTTATAAAGAAATTCAAAAAGAAATTGCAAAAGTTGCACAAGAATGAGTTTGATTGTTGCATATAAATAATTGAATTCATTTCACATGAATATCATAATTCAGTGTGTATCATAGATTACCCATAGTTTTTGATAGAATGTGTGATGAATTGCTCATATACTGATATGATCTTCTTACTCATGATGTTTAACCAAAAATATGTGTATATTTTCAGAAAAACCAAAAATATGTGTTTCAGTTTGTTTAGATAAAAACCAAAAATATGTGATTCTGTTTGTTCAGATAAAACTCAAAAAGATTTTCTTTCTGTCTTCCATGAAAATTCTATCTTTTATTTTCATTAAAATGATTCGGGATTAGATCGGATACATGATACAGATGGAAGATCACAAGGTTTTGGAATGATAATGGTTGAGGTATGTTGAAGTTTGAATTTCAAAATGGTTTCTAAGAAAAAGATGAAGCGAACTTATCATGTTCGCCTGGTACTTGTTAAGCGAACTTAACAAGTTCACCTGAGTAAGCGAACTTAATTAAAAGAATAAATATCTGTTTTAGGCGAACTTGTTCATTGCCCTTAACACTTTTCCCGATCGAACTTGTTTTGAGCGAACAACGCAACAGTATTGCGAACTTGTTCTTTTTGAATTCTGGTGTGTTTGGCTAGAAATTTTCGTGATTAAATCTTAATCGGTTTTGATTTACGCTACTTTCTAAGGTAATTTCATGGAGTTTCATCCGATAAATCATCTAGAATTTTCTTTTCTAAACCTGTGTTCATCGTAACTTGTCAGTAGGACTGGTTTTTGATAGAATAGGGTTTATCAGTGGGTAAAACTTGAAATTAAAGCTTAAAAGTGCTAGGTTGTTGTGAGTCGATGCTTATTGTGTGTTTAATTTGCAAAGAACCATCGTATTGAACAAGTTTGATTTTTGTGAAGGAGTTGTATCGACATGCGAACTTATTATGTTCGCCTCTTGCAACACTAAGCGAACTTAGTATGTTTGCCTAAGGGTTTAGTGTTTTTGGACTTGTGATTTTTTGTTGAAATTTTTTTTGTTTTGTTGTTTTTGTGTTTGATTTTTTTGTTTGTTGCTGTGTTTGTGTGTTTATATCATGTGTCTATCCTATGTGTGTTTGTTATCTTACTAATGTTTTGTTATATGTCCAATGCATTTACAGATGGATCGTCGTGTTGAGTACAAACATAATCAAATGGCATTGTTAGATCCACATATGTCCGAAGTAGCAAATTATCAAGGAATCATTAATTTCCTGAATCGTTCAAGATTACTTATCAGGAGATCCGTATATAAGTCTGCCATATATATAACAATTCTGGGATACAGTACATCAAGACACTGATGTTGAACCTCATGTGCTTCGAGCTACAGTTAATAATATAGAGGTGGCAATATCAGTTGATACTATTCGTGTTGCTTTAGCATTGGGAAGTGAAAATGATGACCCTATATCTTATCCTGGAACACTGATCATGGGTTGTTTTCAGAGGATGGGATACAGAGGAAAACCTAATGACACTCAAGCCAGAAAAGGTGGTTTCGTTGGTGAATGGAGGTACTTTATGCATGTCATCATCCAATGCTTATCTCCACGAAAGGCTGGAACTGATGGACTGAAGAGTGCTCTACAAGCCGCAATGGTTGCATTAACCCTAAACAAACGATTCAACTTTGCTTTGTATATATACCGTGAGTTTTTCATGCAAATCAATCCTCCTGAAGGTCAAGGGTTTCTCATGTACCCTAGGTTCTTACAAATGATTTTGAACCATCTTCTTCCGAATCTACTGAAACATCCACAACGTTTGACCTTGACTCCAATGACTAAAACGATCTTTACTGATTGTACCAAGGTTAAACAACAAAACATAGCTTTGATTCCAATTCCAATTCCGACTCCTCTGTTTGGTCACATAATCAATCCTGATTATGTTGAGCCTCCTAATGATATTTGGTTTCATCCTGAGGAGTTAGGTCAAGGGCCGTGAACTCACCTTGTGTCCGATGAAATACTAGCAAACAACATTGTGCTAATAATTCCTGTCTATCCGTACCCTAATCACACAAGAGTACTAATGTGTTAAGACTACCCGTCTTAAATGCAAGTTGTTCACCCGACTTAACAATCCCGTTAAGTACGCCTTTGTTTAGTAAAACAGTGTTTTCATGTGACGACTCATTGGTGATTATTATTCCAGTCTAGACATTTACATATTTTTTGAGAAAATATTACGTTTCCATATGGTGACTTATTAAGTGTACCAAAAATAAATATTTCTTGAGTTCTCAACTCTATTCATGAAACATTGGTGATGGATGTAGGCACGTTAAACACTAATTTTCCGGGTTTTAATAATAGTTCATGTTCTCGGATTTTAGACAAGATGATGCGTGTTTACGATGTTAGTACACTTATATTTATGTATGTGCATACACATATGTTGATAATAGACTTTTATAAATGCATAAACGTGCATAAGTGTTTATTGTTTATATATATATTTTTATTAACACCTTTCACGTTCATATGTTGACGATAATCGTTCGTATGTTTTCTTGAATCATAGGACACTACCTCGGGTCTTGCCAGGTAAGTCACACATGATCATATAACTTCACGAACATGTATCCTTCAACATAACACATGAATGGAATGAAGGGTTTATGAAGAACACCATCATCCAAGTGTCATTTTATGTGATAGTATTTATATATATGTAATTTATATTTGATGTGTCCTTGTCTTGTTCATGGTCCTTCTAAAATCAAATGACTTGGGGTTTTCTTCTAAAATCACGTTTGTTGAAACCAGAGGAGATGTGAAAAAGAATTACTACATTTGAAGTTGTGTAGATACCTCAAAACAAGAAAATGGGAAGAACTATCCAGCTTTGACCTGCACAGAGCGACGTTTTTGTGTAGGCTGTTTGGAGGTCGAATACTCCATGGATTCGAGTGATTCCACTTGGGTACTCCTCTGTTAACATAGAGCTTCATTCTAGAAAAAGAATGGACTGATTTGACCAAGGAACGAAAGAGATATGGGCTTGCAAAGTTGTCCAAAAATCTGGCAGAAACTGAGTTACGGGATTTTGGTCTTCTTTAGGTTTTTGGGGCTGGTTAAAATTAGAGAACAGGATGTGGTGTCGAGTTCATACCACTAGACAATATAGGTGATGAACAACGAGTAGAAAGATGGTAGAGGCTCGTGATGCTACAAAACTCGACTCTTAGACTCCAAGACCTCCTTAAATCTCTAACTCTAACCCAAACTCTCTATACTTGTGTTCTTGGACTAAGGATGCAAAGTGTGCAAGTGTGCATGTGTGGATCGATTATATAGATGGAAAGAAAGATTGAGTTTGAGTGTTAAGTTTCACAAAATTAATGCAAGGTATGTCTTGAATAGATGGACATGACCTTTGTACAAGTTCTTGGTTGACTAAGCATGGTCCTATGACACAAGAGTGATGTGGGGGTTGATTTTTCAAGTGGGTGGCCCCCTCTAAGGCAATTCTCAGCCGAGAGGTGCACAAGGCAAATGGATTTGAGTGTGATATCTCCCTAAATCATTGAAAGTATGACATGAAGAGATGGATTTGATGTTTAGCTTGGATTACACTTGAAATGGTATGGCTCCATTATGACACATGCATGGAACAAGATTGAAGTGGTCAAGGGGGTGTCCCCACCTTGATTCGGCCGAGATTGGTTATGGGGGGTGGGGGTTGGTACTTGTTTTAAACACTAGTTGAAATCTAAGTATTAGTTAGATAGTTTTTAGGTAGTGTAAACCCGGTAGGTGCTCCCGTGATATAATACCCGGTGTAAAACTTTTAAATGATTCATTACTTATATGTTTTTGTGTGGTTTGACTTGTTTCAATATTTTACTAGTTAACCCGACATAGTCACTACTATACTATATTGTACATGTATACACATAAAATAACTTAGAGTTATGTAACTTATTTATGTGTCAACTTTTTATAAAAGTTAGTCACCAATATTTATGTTTTTATACTCAAACGTGACACTAGACTTTTCTGGAATAACATTCTTTTTAATCATCAACGACTGTATCTTGTGGGTTATAACTGTTTACTCTTCTAGTAATTCTTAAAAATTACTAAACATGAAATAAATTCCTTTGCTAGACTCCTTGACTTTACTTAGTCAAAATAAAACTTCAGGAAAAATATGTTATGAACGTGCATTTATGAAATATGGATATTGACCTGAAATGCTGGGTGTCACATTCTCCCCGTGTTAAAGAGAATTTCGTCCCGAAATTCAATTCTAGTCATCTTAGCTTGGAGTGTTCGTGAACAAGGACGGATACTTGACTTTCATTTTATCTTCCCGCTCCCACGTATACTCGGGGCCGCGCTTTGATGCTGGTGTGGTAACTGTTGTTGTATGAAAACTCAGCCAACGGCGGTGAGTATCCCTATTTCCTCTGAAATCGATTACAGAAGCACGGAGCACATCTTTTAATGTTTGGATGGTCCTTTTACCTCGACCATTCATCTGGGGATGATATGCAGTGCTCATGTCAAGGCGTGTGCCCAAGGCTTCTTGTACAGACTGCCAGATTCTTGACATGAATCAACTGTCCCTATTAGAGAAAATGGAAACTGGCGTACCATGCCTATCCTCAATTTCCTTAATATTTAGCCTTGCACGTTTCCTACTTTTATTTGTCTCCTTGATTGGTAGGGAGTGAGCAGATTTCGTCAAACGATTGATGATTACCCATATAGTATCATAGTTGCTAGATGTTCTGAGTAGATTTGTAATGAAATCTATGGAATTCTCCTCCTATTTCCATTGAGGAATTTGCGGTTTTTATGTTCACTCAGGTTATTCCTAACATTCTGCTTTCACTGTCGGGTATCTCCCAACATAGATAGTAGTTTCTCCTTTCATGTTTTGCCAGATAATGGAGTTCCTCGGGATCCTTATACGTTTTATTTGATTCTGGATGAACGGAGTACTTGGGCTTATGGACTTCATTCATAACCTCCCACATAGGCTACCGATACCTGCTACCCAAATTCTATCTGTATCATCCAACTTAGGCTCCAATTGTTTGATTCCATTTACTTGGTAGTCAGTATTCGAAAGCAAAGCGAATACTTCTCTGACTAACGGTATTAAACGCACAAGAACCCATTTGTTTGATTACCCTCAATACGGTAGGGTTATGTGATGCTCGTTCCTAGTAATGAAAAGGAATGGTGCCTGCGAATCTTGAGCGTATGTTGACACATATCCTCTATTCGTCTACGCACTTTGTCACAAAAGCAGATCTCTATAGATCTTAGGAAAGAATTACTCGACGAGGTGTCTAGGTTTTAGTTGAATATTGGGTAGTAATGACATAGTACGGAAATGAAACTTTATGTTTGTCCCTCTTATGCTTTTCGAAAGTATTTTCTCGGACTGAGACTTTATTCTTAATTCAGGTTTCGTGTTATCTATGATCTTCCATTAAAATGGGTCATAATTGATTTAATATTTCAAGATTCCTTGTGTGCTCTCACTAGCAAAGTTCGAGTCTGATCACCACTTTACCCTTTGCTTGTACCACCTTTCTGAGGCAGCCCAGCCTTTGGGTTGTAACGTCCTGATATGTAAACTCATGGCTTGACGACCATACTCTCGAAGTATGTAAGCCATACAAAGTTCTATCTTTTTTTGGAATATTCACATTTCGTCTAGGTGAGGAAATGAACAGTGATACTGTGAGTATGGTCTCATCGAATTAGTGCTTCCCCAAAATGGGCTATGGGTTTGTCAACCCATTAAGTTGGCAGAAAGGGTTGATAGCCAACTATTAGTCATACAGTGTGTATGCACTTCCTTAGTGTTTGAATGGTGCTTTGGTGACTTACTGTTACGTATTTCACTCATATAGGTTATAGCCTCAAAATCCTTAGCACAAGGATAAAACTGAGGTAATGAGTGTTAATCATCGAAAACTTTATACTCTTACTGAGCCTGCGTTAAGAGTTCATTCCTTAACAATAGATGCTCCTAGAGCTTCCTAGTTCTAGAGAACTGGGAGCGAAAGATGTGATCATGCCTCTCCTCTAGGCTGAAATCTGGGATACATTCAACAAGATGATCTTTGGGGAAGTGCGGGTACAAAAGTGCATAAAATTTTCCTTCACTAATCCTTGTGGACAGTGGTCTGTTGTGAACAGTGATCTGTTGTTAATAGTGATCTGTTGTGAACAGCTCGAGCTTACGCCCCTTATACATATCATGAGCTAATGAGATTAGCAAGAAATTCCGCATTTAGGAAACCTTCAAAAGTTTTGTATGTCGTTTTTCTGTTAGTGCGACAATAGTCATCAGTCCACACTTAGGTTTCTTTCGCATTTGCTTGAGCAGCATCCCCGACTTATTCATCTCTGGTGAGAATAGTCGGACTTAAAGGTGTACTGAATGTCAATGGTTGCGAGAGCAACCCTGTTTGACCAATATTATGAAATGTCAGATTGCCTACTTGTCTCATGTCGAGCTTCCACAACACCCCATAGGTGCTATGTGTATGCGGGTCAGAAAGATTTTCTGCCCCATTACCGGAGCTAGTGCATAGCACTTCGGACGTAACTTTCAAGTAACTGTGAGACTAAATTGTGCGATAGATCCCGAGATTACGCTATAATCTCCCATAATAATTTTGTAATTATTGTAATTGTGGGTTGTGGTAATGCTCAATTTGAAGCCATCTTGATAAGCAAAATCTCAAAGAATGAATGTGCGAAATCTTTCGCCGTTCAGGATTCACTAAGGATTGGTTGAATTCAATTTGAATTTCTCTCGTTCCTCCCGAACTAGGAGAATACTTTGTGGACACCTATTTGAGAATTCTGATTTGTTAAGTTCCAATCCTTAATCAAGTGACTGAGAACATGGATTGATCATTACTTTGGACAGCAAGACTCACTAAAGTTCCCATACACTGCAAATCATGATTACGTGTGCACCCGTAATGATAATTTACTTTGCATGATCCCTGTAGTGTTCCTTCTGTCCCCAACGTTTAGTTAAAAGGATTTGAAATGATCATTAGGTCGTGTTTGCACACTTGTGTAGGAGTGTGTATTGTTCTTTCGGATTACTCTTGATTATGAGTACCAATACCCATGAGTCTGCCGAATCTGGCTGTTACCGGATGAGGTTAACGGTAGAGAGGCACCACAAGTGTCTCTCAAGAATAAAATGTGTATGGAAGTCAGGCACTATGTGTAGGGCAGAGATCCTCAAATTAGTGTCGAGCAACTCATGCTCCAAGTATGTATGTACGTATGGATCCACATGATCCTGATGAATGTATGGGTCTCCTGACCCATGGAGTTCTCCCCCATTTAGTCCTGCTTATCCACCTTGGATTCCCTTCGGTCCGGGCAATCCCGTCTGCCACATCTCCTGGCGAAAGTCTATTCGTTCGATCCGACAACTCATGAATTAGAGTATTTATACCGTACATACGTCAGAAAGAAAGTTGCCTCCATGGCTATAGTAGTTGTCGGTGTGGTGCAGGTATAGGTACAAATTCTGGTACGGGTTCAGCATGTTGTGATACCAAGATCGGTAACTGACGGTTGCTGCCGTCGTCGCCCAAGCTCAGCTCGTAACTCGATCTTCTAAGGTTGCAGTATGCTGAGTACCCGTTATTCTTGACTCGTAATCCGAACAGTAACATGTTGTAAGTGTTTATTATTTCCACATTGTTGTATGTGTTTAAGTGTTTATTACATGTGCCATGTAATTGTATTAGTGTAGCTAATGATACCCTAGTGTAACTCCATACACTAATAGTCTACACAAATTGTTCGGCAATGGTTGGAATTCCTATACTCAAGTCTTGGGTTTTTTTAATGTGATGCAAGTCTTAGAAATCTTGGTCCCTAAATGAGTCCGTTTAGAGCCTAGGTGTCACTAAGGAAACCTAATTCGCTAAAACCATTGCTCTGATACCAATCTGTCACACCCCTAAATTTATTTACTTAATAAATACAGGTTGCAACGATTGGTTCATTACACGATAGCGGAAGCTGTAATAGCGATTTCTAAGACTTGAATACATACACAAATACTAAGACTAAGTAGTACAATGATCTAAGTTCTTCTAGATCAATGACAGACTTGAGACTGGATAATCTATGTCCTTCCCGCTAGTAGGAATTTATCCAATTATAGCTAGCATATTCCAACCGCTCCATGGCTAAAGGTTACCTGAGAAATATACTTGAAAGTGTCAACACAAAGGTTGGTTAGTTCACAGAGTTTGTTAATTTAGTATAGTTAGTTTTCCCCGAAAAACTATACATGACTTAACCGTCATAAAATAAGTAGTTTTCCTTTGAAAACATATACATGACTTAACCGTCATCAAATAAGTAGTTTTCTTTTGAAAACATGCCCATGACTTTACCGTCATAAAATAAGTAGTTTTCCTTTGAAAACATACCCATGACTTTACCGTCACAAAATAAGTAGTTTTCCTTTGAAAACATTCTCATGACTTAACCGTCATAAATATACGTAGTTTTCCTTTCAAAACATGTCCATGACTTTACCGTCATAAAATAAGTGGTTTTCCTTTGAAAACATTCCCATGACTTAACCGTCATAAAATACGTAGTTTTCCTTTGAAAACATATATATGACTTAACCGTCATCAAATAAGTAGTTTTCCTTTGAAAACATGCCCATGACTTAACCGTCATAAAAAAAGTAGTTTTCCTTTGAAAACATATACATGACTTAACCGTCATCAAATAAGTCGTTTTCCCAATCAAATAGTTCTTGTAAATCCAATTGTTCGCAAATTGTTCCAAGTATATATATGATAAACAGAACAAGTAATGTTGACCCATTTGTAAACTAGCTAGGAATACAAAGAATATGTTCATACATGAGGCGTAACCAAACCATGACAATTGTTCTTTCGCCCCTCATATTCGTTATCAGATGCTATGCGGCCATAAATCCTCCAGAATGTGGTTAGCGCGACTAACCATGACCGGGGGACGTCACTCCCCATAGTACTATTCATAGGACCCTAGGCTACAGTTAATGGTTACTAAATTGTTCCAGGGGACTTTACGAGCTCTATAATTGTTCGTACTCATGCAAACATAAAGGTCGGGTCTTGTTCTCTTGTTACCATATGAAAATGTTTATAAATGTGTTTCATGTTTTCTCAAATGTATCAAACATTTATTTTTCATGCTTTCAGATATTGTAAGTAATTGTGTCACAAAAGTTAAACCAAAATGTTCGTGTTCTCAAACATGTAAGCAAATATGTTTCATATTTTCAAATATGTTATGTAAGTATGTTTCTCCCCCGATGCTTATAAAACATTAAAAAGCTAAAAGAGGGGCCGTGAACTCACCTTGTGTCCGATGAAATCCTAGCAAACAACATTGTGCTAATAGTTCCTGTCTATCCGTACCCTAATCACACAAGAGTACTAATGTGTTAAGACTACCCGTCTTAAATGCAAGTTGTTCACCCGACTTAACAATCCCGTTAAGTACGCCTTTGTTTAGTAAAACAGTGTTTTCATTTGACGACTCATTGGTGATTATTATTCTAGTCTAGACATTTACGTATTTTTCGAGAAAATATTACGTTTCCATATGGTGACTTATTAAGTGTACCAAAAATAAATATTTCTTGAGTTCTCAACTCTATTCATGAAACATTGGTGATGGATGTAGGCACGTTAAACACTAATTTTCCGGGTTTTAATAATAGTTCATGTTCTCGGATTTTAGACAAGATGATGCGTGTTTACGATGTTAGTACACTTATATTTATGTATGTGCATACACATATGTTGATAATAGACTTTTATAAATGCATAAACGTGCATAATTGATTATTGTTTATATATATATTTTTAGTAACACCTTTCACGTTCATATGTTGACGATAATCGTTCGTATGTTTTCTTGAATCATAGGACACTACCTCGGTTCTTGCCAGGTAAGTCACACATGATCATATAACTTCACGAACATGTATCCTTCAACATAACACATGAATGGAATGAAGGGTTTATGAAGAACACCATCATCCAAGTGTCATTTTATATGATAGTATATATATATATGTAATTTATATTTGATGTGTCCTTGTCTTGTTCGTGGTCCTTCTAGCTTAGTATTATATGTATGAACATGTATGTGTATAAATACATGTATTCAAACATGATTCATGAGGAAATAAAGTAAAACTCATCAAGACTTTTATGTTTTATTTTGTTCTTGAAAACTCAGATTTTTAAGCGTACTTCAAGTAGACTGTTAGATGGTTTTAGAAGACCAAATGACTTGGGGTTTTCTTCTAAAATCTCGTTTATTGAAACCAGAAGAGATATGAAAAAGAATTACTACATTTGAAGTTGTGTAGATACCTCAAAACAAGAAAATGGGAAGAACTATCCAGCTTTGACCTGCACAGAGCAACATTTTTGTGTAGGTTGTTTGGAAGTCGAATACTCCATGGATTCGAGTGATTCCACTTGGGTTCTCCTCTGTTAACATAGAGCTTCATTATAGAAAAAGAATGGACTGATTTAACCAAGGAACGAAAGAGATATGGGCTTGCAAAGTTGGCCAAAAATTTGGCAGAAACTGAGTTACGGGATTTTGGTCTTCTTTCGGTTTTTGGGGCTGGTTAAAATTAGAGAACAAGATGTGGTGTCGAGTTCATACCACTAGACAAGATAGGTGATGAACAACGAGTAGAAAGATGGTAGAGGCTCGTGATGCTACAAAACTCGACTCTTAGACTCCTAGACCTCCTTAAATCTCTAACTCTAACCCAAACTCTCTATACTTGTGTTCTTGGACTAAGGATGCAAAGTGTGCAAGTGTGCATGTGTGGATCGATTATATAGATGGAAAGAAAGATTGAGTTTGAGTGTTAAGTTTCACAAAACTAATGCAAGGTATGTCTTGAATAGATGGACATGACCTTTGTACAAGTTCTTGGTTGACTAAGCATGGTCCTATGACACAAGAGTGATGTGGTGGTTGATTTTTCAAGTGGGTGGCCCCCTCTAAGGAAATTCTCAGCCGAGTGGTGCACAAGGCAAATGGATTTGAGTGTGATATCTCCCTAAATCATTGAAAGTATGACATGAAGAGATGGATTTGATGTTTAGCTTGGATTACACTTGAAATGGTATGGCTCCATTATGACACATGCATGGAACAAGATTGAAGTGGTCAAGGGGGTGTCCCCACCTTGATTCGGCCGAGATTGGTTATGGGGGTGGGGGTTGGTACTTGTTTTAAACACTAGTTGAAATCTAAGTATTAGTTAGATAGTTTTTAGGTAGTGTAAACCCGGTAGGTGCTCCCGTGATATAATACCCAGTGTAAAACTTTTAAATGATTCATTACTTTTATGTTTTTGTATGGTTTGACTAGATTCAATATTTTACTAGTTAACCCGACATAGTCACTACTATACTATATTGTACATGTATACACATAAAATAACTTAGAGTTATGTAACTTATTTATGTGTCAACTTTTTATAAAAGTTAGTCACCAATATTTATGTTTTTATACTCAAACATGACACTAGACTTTTCTGGAATAACATTCTTTTTAATCACCAACGACTGTATCTTGTGGGTTATAATTGTTTACTCTTCTAGTAATTCTTAAAAATTACTAAACATGAAATAAATTCCTTTGCTAGACTCCTTGACTTTACTTAGTCAAAATAAAACTTCAGGAAAAATATGTTATGAACGTGCATTTATGAAATATGGATATTGACCTGAAATGTTGGGTTTCACAATTATGAGATTCTATGATGCAATGAATCTTATTAATTTTTCTAAGAAAGATCAAAGAACTCTAATGAAAAATGAGATCATGTTTACTGATGAATGGAGAGAACAAGGATTGCAGTATAAACGGGTGTTGGAGATATGTCATAGATATGGAGTGCATGCAGGCAGCAGACTACCAAAAAATTGGAAGAGCTCATCATAGAGACTGAAGACAGAAGATCAAGCTATTGTCAAGGGGGAGTCTGTTAGGACATAGATGTATGACAAAAGCTTGTAATAGTTTAGATCTAATTGTCTTTATGTTTTGTTAATGTTTTTATCTAAGTTTGTGTATAAGTTCTGCTAGAGGCAAACTTAGCAAGTTCACCTAGTCTTGTAACATCCTAAAAATAATAAAACGAATAAATATAGCGAGACCGGTGGTTTAGTTGGAATATTTAAACAAAAAGGGAGCAGGCCTGGGCCCGGCTTCAATGGGCCGAGGGAAGCCCATGCGCATAAGAGGCAAGGCAGCCCTCTTCCCTGCTCATTTCCCCAACTCACGCAGCTTTTAGAGAGAGAAAGGAGAGCTCGGGTCTAGAGAGAGAAAGTGACGGATCAACTCGGGAATTCAGGAGAACGTTGCTGCTGTTCTCGTGATCATATCCTCTGAATCAGAAATCCAATCCAGGTAACGATTCGATCACATTATGAGTTTTTGTTCGTTTTGGGAGTTTCGGGTTTTGGCTAAAAGATAACGATTTTTGCGGATGAAACTTGAAAGTGAACTTAGGTATAGCATCTAGAATGAAAAACGAACGTTTTGATCAAAGAAAATCTAGATATCGACATGATCAGATTCGCATGCAGAACATTCGGATTTTTGGGGAAGGCGATAAGTGCAGACCCATCGAAACTACTTAGTTTCGATATGTGCAGACCCATCGAAACTACTTAGTTTCGATATGTGCAGACCTATCGAAACTACCCAGTTTTGATATATGCAGGCCCAATCGAAACTACCATAGTTTCGATATGAGCCCCCGATCCGAAGCTAAGATAATACATAAGCTACCTATCGAAACTACCTATCGAAACTATCTATCGAAACTACCTATCGAAACTATCTATCGAAACTACCTATCGAAACTATCTATCGAAACTACCTATCGAAACTACCAAGTTTCGACAGAAACAACCTATCGAAACTACCAAGTTTCGATATAAGCTAATCAATCGAAATTACTATGTTCAAGCATAGTAATGTCTAGTGTCATCTAGGAGCACCATCTTATGTGTATGACTTTATTATACAGATCGTGAGTGACATTAGTGAAGCCCAGTAGCCAGCTTAGTGTATTACAGAAACTACTCATCAGGTCAGTTCTATGTGCCCCCTTCTATGTTATGTGCAAATGTTTTCAAATGTTTTGGGGCTGAGATGTATACACTAAGTGAATAAATGTTATGAATGCCAATGTGATCATATGTGTTATAAAAGTATATATATATATATATACCTATACATGAAAGAGAAATTATGAATAAAGAATGAAAAGCATGATTATCAAGAATGAATGAAAGTATAACACAATATGAAAGAATGAAATCCTGCTTTATATCCATGTATATATTGCTTACCAAGTACAGAAAATGTTATGGACGCTTCGATGATAACGGCTACTTCGGTAGACGGACGACCATGTGACTATTTTATAACCGGGACAAGTGCGCTCCTTCATCGGCTAGGACGTACGAATGCCATTAATGGACGGTCGAAGCAATTGGCATATTATAGTAGAACGGTTGTATAAATAATAGTCGCATGGGAAACGGATACCTTCGGGTAGACGGGCGAATTACGGCCTACGACGGTAGGACGGTTGTAAGTCATGACGGACGGACAAAGATTGCCGGACGGTTGTAAGAATAAAATGACGGACGGCACTAGTTGCCGGACGGTTGTAAGTATAGGTGGGCCATGACGATGGACCACGGCGATTGTCTTTGTGACATTCGTAAGCAAATGACGGGTTGATCACCCTTATATAGTATGACCCATGAAATTAAAGAAAGAAAGAAAAGAAAGAAAAGGGTGAATGCATATATATATATGAAATCACAAAAATACAGAAAAGAAAGATGAAAAGAAAGACAAAAGTTATGAATACGTATTTATATGAATGACTATACAGTAATGCATACTTATAAAGTAAAGAATAGAATGTTTATATCAAATTGCATTAAACTAGAACTCACCAGCGTTAGCTGACTTTTAGTATACATTTCAGGTAAAGGAAGAAAAGGTCGTGCGATGGCGTGAGGGTTACCCGGCACAAGACTGACATCCCACTTTTGTTTGTTAAGACAATGTTGTGTTTTTAATTGTTAAGACTTCCGCTGTTATGTAATGTAATTGAATGATGAATGTTTTAAATTTAAGTTCAGTATTTATGGCTATGTTTATGAGTAAATCCAACAAGTGAGGTCACCCGGGAAAGGGGCCTTACAAGTTGGTATCAGAGCAATAGTTTGAGAGATTCAGACATCCCTAAATGTCTGGACTCAAACTGATTATGGGACCAACGCACGGATGTCAGTCTGGGTAGCCAACGCCAACGCTAGCACGGTAAGTAAGTCATAAAGTAAATACTCCTGCATAAGAATAGATACCTTAACTTAGAACAAATAGATGTTAATGCCACGACTGATTTGAAGAGTTTTGAACCCGAAAAGCAATGTAAATTAGTAATCGCAAACCGGTCACTGTAATTAAGAATTTACCTTGCTCGTACTGTTCCAAACTATGATCTGAAGAAATGACATTGATGTATTCCCTTTTCATATCAGAAATTTCTAGAAAACTATGGCAAGTAGAGGAAGAACTGCACGCCAAGGCGGCCATACGGGCCGAGTAGGTAGACCGCCAATGAACCAAAGACAAGAGAAAGAAGAAAGCATGCACGTGAAATACACCGAGAGAGTGCATGACACTAATGTGACCCCACCGGGAGGTGACAATGAAGGGGCACTACGATTGGAACCCGAACTTAGGGATGCTATTGCCCGTGAGGTTGTACTGACACTAAAGAGCATATTGCCTGGTCTATTACCTGAGACACATAAAAGGAAAAGGGAAAACGCGTCTAAAGGAACTGGAAAGGGGAACTATATAGCTGAGGCTAAGAAGCCAAGAACTGAAAAATACGAAGCTTGTAAGAAATGTTTGAGGAAACACCAAGGCGTGTGCCTAGTTGATTCCACCGTCTGTTATAGGTGTGGGAAGGCGGGGCACTATTCTCGCGAATGTTTAAGAGACACTAAATGCCAAGGTTGTGGACTATTTGGACACCTAACCAAGAATTGCAAGAGAACTAGACAATCTGGTTTGGGAAAAGAAAATGAACAACAGAAGGCGAGGACTAGAGGCTACGCCCTGACTGAAGAGGAAGCAAGGGGAAACCCTGATGTTGTGTCAGGTACATCCCTAGTTAATAACGAACATGCTGCTATTTTATTTGACTCTGGTGCTAGTAAAAGCTTTATATCAAATGCCTTTAGTCGAAAACTGAATTGCACTATCAACACAGTAGTAAAGGCCTTTAGTGTACAAACTGCCGTTGGTAAAAATTCGGCAGTATTCCAAGTAACAGAGGATTGCATAATAGAAATAGAGGGTCATAAATTTCCTTCTAGATTATTCCTTCTCACCGTAGGAGGATTCGATATAGTATTGGGTATGGATTGGCTAGCTGCCAACGAAGCTCAAATCATATGTAAACGTAAGAGGATACACCTCAAAGGTCCTAGCGGCAGTCCAATTACGGTTTATGGGGATTGGAATTGCACAATGCCGAACGTCATCTCGATGATTAAGGCCGAAAGTTACATGAGGCGCGGCTGCGAAGCTTATCTGGCATATGTTATAGATGATAGAATGAAAACGAAAGAACTCAAGAATGTACCCGTGGTGTGCAATTTTCCGAAAGTATTCCCTGAGGATCTACCTGGGTTGCCACCCGATCGGGAAATAGAATTTCAGATTGATTTACTGCCAGGAGCTGAGCCCGTTGCCAAAGCCCCCTACCGATTGGCTCCGTCAGAAATGAAGGAATTGATGTCCCAACTAGAGGAACTAACCGAGAAAGGATTTATTAGGCCGAGCATCTCACCATGGGGCGCTCCGGTACTATTTGTAAAGAAGAAGGACGGCAGTATGCGCATGTGTATCGACTACCGCGAATTGAACAAGAGAACAGTAAAGAACAAATACCCACTGCCTAGAATAGACGACCTTTTTGATCAACTGCAAGGTGCGAGTTGGTTCTCAAAGATCGATCTTAGGTCGGGTTACCATCAGTTGAAAGTAAGAGAAGAAGACGTTCCAAAGACCGCATTTCGCACGCGTTATGGGCATTATGAGTTTCTCGTGATGTCCTTCGGATTGACCAACGCACCAGCAGCGTTCATGGATTTGATGAATAGAGTATGTCGACCAATGTTGGATCGATCGGTGATAGTCTTTATAGATGACATACTGGTGTATTCAAAAAGCGAGGGTGATCACCACTGTCACCTAAGAGAGGTTCTGGAGGTGCTAAAGCAGGAAAAGTTGTACGCAAAATTCTCCAAATGCGCGTTCTGGCTTAGGGAAGTCCAATTCCTAGGTCATGTAATAAACCCAAACGGCATCATGGTGGATCCTGCAAAGATCGAGACAGTAAAGGAATGGAACATCCCAAAGACACCAACAGAGATACGAAGCTTTCTAGGGTTGGCAGGCTACTATCGAAGGTTCATCCAAGATTTCTCAAGAATTGCCTCGCCGCTAACCAAACTGACACGGAAGGAAGTAAAGTATGAATGGGGTCCAACCCAAAACAACGCGTTTGAGGAACTTAAGACACGATTAACTCAAGCTCCAGTATTAACACTACCTGAGGGAAATGAAGACTTAGTAGTCTACTCTGACGCTTCAGGGCAAGGTTTAGGGTGCGTACTCATGCAACGAGGAAAGGTAATTGCTTATGCATCGCGGCAACTAAAGGTTCATGAAGTTAACTACCCAACACACGATCTAGAATTAGCAGCAGTAGTTTTCGCGTTGAAAATATGGAGACACTACTTGTATGGAGTTAAATGCACCATCTACTCCGATCACAAAAGCTTGAAATACTTTTTCGAACAAAAGGAACTAAACATGAGACAAAGAAGATGGTTAGAGCTACTGAAAGACTATGACTGTGAGATATTGTACCATCCAGGAAAGGCAAACGTAGTGGCTGACGCTTTAAGTAGAAAGGAAGAATCGGCACCTATCCGGATCAAAGCGTGTCAGTTAATTATAACGCCAGACTTAATGGGTGAAATATCAAAGGCATAAGATGAAGCATTGTTAGAAAGAAATGTGAAACGGGAAAGAATAGTAGGACAACAAGGGAACTTAGATGCGAATGCATACGGAGTACGAACTAGGTTTGGCCGGATGTGGATACCTAAGATTGGTGAGCTTAGAGCCAAAATACTCGATGAGGCCCATAAGTCTCGCTATTCTATCCACCCCGGGACAAACAAAATGTATCAAGACTTGAAGAAAGAATACTGGTGGCCTGGCATGAAGAATGATGTGACAGAATACGTGAGCAAGTGCCTAACGTGTTCTCTAGTTAAGGCCGAGCACCAGAAACCATGCGGCAAAATGCAACCTTTACCAATACCGGAATGGAAGTGGGAAGAGATCACAATGGACTTCATTACCAAGCTACCGCGAACAGCTAAAGGCAATGATACCATTTGGGTGATCGTCGACCGCTTGATAAAGAGTGCTCACTTCTTCCCAATACGAGAAACTTCTTCTTCTGAAAAGCTAGCAGAAGTATTTATCAAGGAAATTGTGAGCAGACATGGTATGCCGCTGTCGATTGTGTCTGACAGGGATACTAGATTCACGTCAAGGTTTTGGAAGAAATTCAATGAAGCAATGGGCACTAGACTGAACATCAGCACCGCTTACCACCCCCAAACCGATGGACAATCAGAAAGGACCATTCAGACCTTGGAGGACATGCTCCGGGCCTGTATCATTGACTTCGGTGGGAGTTGGGACAGCCATCTACCATTGGCAGAATTTTCATATAGCAACAGCTATCACTCGACTATTGGCATGCCGCCATTTGAAATGTTGTATGGGAGGAAATGTAGGACCCCGGTTTGTTGGGGGGAAATTGGACAGAAGGATTTTGCAAGTCTCGAAGTGGTCAAAGCTACTTCTGAGAAATTTGATCAAATCAAGGCTCGTATGAAAGCCGCAAAAGACAGACAGAAATCATACGCGGATAAGAGAAGGAGGGATTTAGAGTTTCAAGTAGGGGACATGGTACTGTTGAAAGTATCACCGTGGAAAGAAATCATTCGGTTCAGAAAGCGTGGCAAACTAAGTCCAAGGTTTGTCGGACCTTTCAAGATTGTAGCAAGAGTGGGTCAAGTTGCTTACAGACTCGACCTACCCGTCGAGCTTAGTGGAATACACCCTACGTTCCACGTGTCGCACTTACGCAAGTGCCTAACTGACGACACAGCTCACATACCTTACGACGAGATCGAAGTGGATAACAGTCTAAATTATGTAGAGGAACCAATAGCCATTCTTGACCGAGCTGAGAAACGACTACGCAGTAAGTCGATACCGTTAGTCAAGATACAATGGAAGCACAGAAAAGGGTCAGAAGCTACGTGCGAAAAAGAAGACGAGATGAAGGGACTATACCCTCAATTGTTTAACCTATGAACAGTTTCGAGGACGAAACCTCTTTAAGGAGGGTAGACTTGTAACATCCTAAAAATAATAAAACGAATAAATATAGCGAGACCGGTGGTTTAGTTGGAATATTTAAACAAAAAGGGAGCAGGCCTGGGCCCGGCTTCAATGGGCCGAGGGAAGCCCATGCGCATAAGAGGCAAGGCAGCCCTCTTCCCTGCTCATTTCCCCAACTCACGCAGCTTTTAGAGAGAGAAAGGAGAGCTCGGGTCTAGAGAGAGAAAGTGACGGATCAACTCGGGAATTCAGGAGAACGTTGCTGCTGTTCTCGTGATCATATCCTCTGAATCAGAAATCCAATCCAGGTAACGATTCGATCCCATTATGAGTTTTTGTTCGTTTTGGGAGTTTTCGGGTTTTGGCTAAAAGATAACGATTTTTGCGGATGAAACTTGAAAGTGAACTTAGGTATAGCATCTAGAATGAAAAACGAACGTTTTGATCAAAGAAAATCTAGATATCGACATGATCAGATTCGCATGCAGAACATTCGGATTTTTGGGGAAGGCGATAAGTGCAGACCCATCGAAACTACTTAGTTTCGATATGTGCAGACCCATCGAAACTACTTAGTTTCGATATGTGCAGACCTATCGAAACTACCCAGTTTCGATATATGCAGGCCCAATCGAAACTACCATAGTTTCGATATGAGCCCCCGATCCGAAGCTAAGATAATACATAAGCTACCTATCGAAACTACCTATCGAAACTATCTATCGAAACTACCTATCGAAACTATCTATCGAAACTACCTATCGAAACTACCAAGTTTCGACAGAAACAACCTATCGAAACTACCAAGTTTCGATATAAGCTAATCAATCGAAACTACTATGTTCAAGCATAGTAATGTCTAGTGTCATCTAGGAGCACCATCTTATGTGTATGACTTTATTATACAGATCGTGAGTGACATTAGTGAAGCCCAGTAGCCAGCTTAGTGTATTACAGAAACTACTCATCAGGTGAGTTCTATGTGCCCCCTTCTATGTTATGTGCAAATGTTTTCAAATGTTTTGGGGCTGAGATGTATACACTAAGTGAATAAATGTTATGAATGCCAATGTGATCATATGTGTTATACAAGTATATATCTATATATATACCTATACATGAAAGAGAAATTATGAATAAAGAATGAAAAGCATGATTATCAAGAATGAATGAAAGTATAACACAATATGAAAGAATGAAATCCTGCTTTATATCCATGTATATATTGCTTACCAAGTACAGAAAATGTTATGGACGCTTCGATGATAACGGCTACTTCGGTAGACGGACGACCATGTGACTATTTTATAACCGGGACAAGTGCGCTCCTTCATCGGCTAGGACGTACGAATGCCATTAATGGACGGTCGAAGCAATTGGCATATTATAGTAGAACGGTTGTATAAATAATAGTCGCATGGGAAACGGATACCTTCGGGTAGACGGGCGAATTACGGCCTACGACGGTAGGACGGTTGTAAGTCATGACGGACGGACAAAGATTGTCGGACGGTTGTAAGAATAAAATGACGGACGGCACTAGTTGCCGGACGGTTGTAAGTATAGGTGGGCCATGACGATGGACCACGGCGATTGTCTTTGTGACATTCGTAAGCAAATGACGGGTTGATCACCCTTATATAGTATGACCCATGAAATTAAAGAAAGAAAGAAAAGAAAGAAAAGGGTGAATGCATATATATATATGAAATCACAAAAATACAGAAAAGAAAGATGAAAAGAAAGACAAAAGTTATGAATACGTATTTATATGAATGACTATACAGTAATGCATACTTATAAAGTAAAGAATAGAATGTTTATATCAAATTGCATTAAACTAGAACTCACCAGCGTTAGCTGACTTTTAGTATACATTTCAGGTAAAGGAAGAAAAGGTCGTGCGATGGCGTGAGGGTTACCCGGCACAAGACTGACATCCCACTTTTGTTTGTTAAGACAATGTTGTGTTTTTAATTGTTAAGACTTCCGCTGTTATGTAATGTAATTGAATGATGAATGTTTTAAATTTAAGTTCAGTATTTATGGCTATGTTTATGAGTAAATCCAACAAGTGAGGTCACCCGGGAAAGGGGCCTTACAAGTCTCATTAGAGGCGAACTTATTAAGTTCGCCTATAGCAGATACTTTGTCTATAAATAGGAGTTTGCAGTTTCATTTTAAGTCTAAGTCTTTGAACGCTCTGTTTCTGCAATCTCTGTGATTTTGTGGAATACAACGAGAAGATTATTTACTTGTTGATTGTTATCATTTCTACTGTCATCTATTGTATACATACGTTGATACGGTTGGATTCTGCACTTTGGGTCTTCTATACGTCACGTCACGTGATCGATCCGTAGTGGAGTCATGTGGACCTACATGTACATGTCACGCAATTGATTACACATTGAGCTGTTCTCAAGAATGGTCTTCCCAATATCAAATTAGGGTTCCTGTCATTAGTAGGAGCTGCATAATCAAGTACTAAGAAATCGACAGGATAGTAAAAATCTTCCACCTTCACAATTACATCGGTTTGTATCCCCCTAGGAAGTTTAAGAGTGAGATCTGCCAACACCACGGTGGTATCAGCCTTTTGTAGAGGACCAAAGTCGTACTGGTCATACAAACTTCCCGGGAGAATACTAACACTAGCTCCAAGATCTAGGAAAACCTTATTGATTTTGAGTTCACCAATTTGCACAGAAATTAAAGGTGTTCCTGGATCCTACAGCTTAGGTGGCAATGCACCTGACAAAACGGCATTGACATTGTATGTTAGGTCAAGCTTTTAGGGCATTTTAAGATGTTGTTTCTGGGTGCATAATTCTTTCAAGTACTTTGCATAAGCTGGTACTTGCTTGATTGCATCTAAAAGGGGGAGGTTAATTTTCACTTTTTTAAACACGTCCCACAACTCGTCCTGTTGTGGGCCCCTTTTAGTCACATTCTTCTTAGATGGTTCCAATAGAGCAGCATTATAAGGGATGGTATTATTCTCCACCCTACACCTTGAGTGACAGATGTGTTCGGTTTAGATTTACATGTTTCAAAAAAAGTTACTTTTTTAGGTTGTTTAATAAAAACTGCTTCCAAATCGCTGTCACTCTCACCATCTTCTCCTAGGTCGATTACCACTCCCTCAACATCCAGTGATGTTGAGGTGACATTGTTATATACCTTGCCACTTCTTAGGATACTTACCTGGGAGACATTGCATTCCTTGAACCCGAGGAGCTGGCACCTTGGAGTTGAGGGTTTAACTTTGTATCACTTGGAAGTTGCCCCGATGCTCTCCCTACTACTTCTGCTATCTTCTCAGCCAACTGACCCAGTTGTCGTTCGAACGACTCATTGGTTTTGATCTGGATCTCTTTATCCTGCTCAATCCTTTTCAAGGATTCCAATATGGCTGCAAGATGCGGGTTACCGCCAGTTGCAGGTTTCCTCTGATGGTTCTATTGGGGTTGATTTTGTTGGTAATTTCTCTGCTGATAACCCCCTTGTTGGTACTCCTTATTACCTGCATTTCTTTGATACCCTCCTGGATTGTAGCTTTGTTGGCGGTTCTGGTACTACTGCTGACTCCCAACCTGCACATCAGGAACCTAAAAGTTAGGATTAAGTTGAATATTTTCATTACCTACCTGAAATTAGGATGATTTCTGAGTCCCGGATGGTAGTGTGTTGCATTCATGTCCGGCTTCCTATCACCTCCAATTTGGTTCACTTCTTTCGGCTTGCCCTGTTCTCTTGGACAGCTCCCCATAGTATGGCCCAAATCATCACATCCATCACACACCGGGAATCCCTATGAAACATTGGACACCTCTCTTCCACTAAGCCTACCAAGCCTTGCCATTTGAAGTTCCATGGCATCCAGACGCTTTTGCGTTTCATAATCAACTACTTTCGCAGTTGCTCCAGTCTTTGCTCTTCTACTGGCATTGGCTTGCCTCTTTGATATCACTGCCATCTTCTCCAAAATATCCCAGTCAACATCCACATTATTCTCTAAGAATGAACCGACACTGGTGGCATTGAAATCTCTCACATCCTTAGGTAATAGCCCATCATAGAAGGCATGTACGAGCTCCCACTTTTGTATCCCATGATGTGGGAAGTTTCGAAGCAACTCTTTGAATCTTTTAAACGCCTCATAGAAAGGCTCCCCTGATTGTTGCTTGAAATCTCATATAGCAGCTCGGGCCTCATTGGTTTGGTGACGTGGGGAGTATTCATCTAGGAACTGCTGCCGTAATTCTACCCAGGTGGCAATGCTTGCTGATGGTAGATATAGGAACCACTGTTTTTCCCGGTCACTTAGTGAAATTTGGAAGAGCACCAGTTTCACCTCATCAGCTGTGAACCCTTAACCACCTATGGTCCCACAAGTAGCCTCATATTCAAACAGGTGTATGTAAGGCTCTTCGGTAGCTCTCCCATAGAAGTGTGGGAGGATCCCAAGACAACCCGGTCTGATCTCGAATGCATTCCCCCTACGAACTGGTGGGATGATAGGGAATGCATTCAAAGCTAGAGCGGGGCGAAAGTAGTTGTCCACCCCTTGATCATGTCTCGGTGGTTGTATGTTTCCGAGCTGTTTGTACCTATTTTCTCGTTCCAAATTACCCAAATACCCTTGCTGGTTGTTCCTCGGTGGAAACTCATAATCTGCTCTCGGTGGTGGTTGTACCCATGCATCTATGTTCTGCCTCTGAACTAGGGGAGAGAATGCCTCCCGGTGGTTTAAGTCATACCACTCTTCTTCTTTGTTACAGTTCTCAGGTTGAGAACCATGCTGTGGATGGTGGCTATCATCTTCTTCATAATTAGAGCTATCATGAGGTTGGTATGGTTGATTTCAAAATACGGGTCGAGGTAAGGGATGTTGGAATCTAGGTGGTGGTGGTTGGTTCTGGTGGAATAGGTGGTTGTTGGTTTTGAGCTGGGTTTGGTTTGTTTTGTGGGTGGTTGGGAAATAGAAGATCTGGTAGAGGTGGAATAGGCGGGTTTTGTTCCCCACCTTGATTTGGATCTTGATTAACGGGTTGATTCGGTGACATCCTAACCGAAGGACTATCGAGATTTTCTAGGATTGCTTGGACTGTTCCTTGAAGTTTTCTGTTTTCTCTACCTCTGGATCAAATAATAAAGGTGATGTTATTCCTGAGCGCCTAGTATGCATAAAACTTTCCTTACACACATAAGCACAAAAATTAATAGCACTGAACAAAACAAATCAAAAATAGCACTTTGCGCACAAGTTCCCCGGCAACGGCGCCATTTTGATCGCGGTGTCAAGGTAAATCAAAAATATTTATAAAATTCACTACTTAGCTACCTTAAACTGTATGCAGGAAAGTAGGGTTGTCAAATCCATAGGAACCAGTGGAGAATGCTATTTAAACTAAACTGATTCAATTACTACTAAAGTTCTAAACTTTATTACTTAAAACACTTAGAGTTATCAAAAGCACTTAATTTAAGTTGTAAACACAATTGGAGAAGAATGACCACTCCGGGTTTTAGATTTAGCAAAGCACACACACAATTTTAGTTTCAAACCAGATCAGAGATTACATAGACATAACCTTCTTTAAATGTTTAACCCAATCACACAATAGTCAATTCAATCACAAAATCAGATTATTCCCGATGCAAGAAAACCAAGAAACGATGATAGATGCGATAAATTGAAAACATGCAATTGTTAATAAATCAAACACACAATTGAATTCAAAGAACTTAATAGATTCACAAAACTTCAATCTAATACTGATCATTAATTAAAATCATACGAATACAAGAATAAATCGTTTACCCGGGGGGATGACAAAAGCGTTTAACCGCTCCAAGACACATATAAAACTGACTTGATAAACACAATTAACTATTAAAATACATAAAAACCGACTTATTTACACGGGATATTTAACCCTACATCAGTTGCGATCAAGGAATGCGCAGAAATATCGATTTTATAGTGGGATTTCTTTAATGTTTTTTAGTATTACCGTTTCGGGTCAAAAACATTTTGATCGACGAGTAGCATGATACAAGTAACGCAATTTTTGTAAACTAATTTGACTAATTAGTTCGTGAAACACTTTCAACACTCGACACGATCCAATTTTAAATACCCTATTTTTCTAAATTGTTCATTTGTCGCGAACTTATTTTAAACTAATCAACTCTTTAATTAATTTAAAATTGTTTTAAATAAAAACTATTTAAATTTAAAACTTGTTTCACTTTTAACTAAAACACTTTTATTTCCGAGAAAAATAAATAATTTTATTATCTCGTCGTTTTAAATTGTACTAAAAGTTTTATTAAAAGTTTTTGCGGTTTAATTATTATCCTAAATAATTGTATCACAACCACAAAAATAAATAAAATGTCGAATCGAGCAACTAGAAAAATTGTCCGGTTTCGTTTGAGCCATCAAAGGAACAACCAGACTGGTATAAGGGATAAAAAAAATAATAAATCTGCTATCTCCCACTTAGTACAAGATCTATATCATTAAACCTGTCTTTGTCCGCCTTGGTCTTCAAGTCTTCGTCTCTTTATGGTTACAATATTTATTTACAAATACACTAAAAATAAATAAATAAACAAAACCCTAACTATTACATCAGGGTTCCAAATAACCCATAAAAATACAAAGATAAAAACTAATCAACAAACAACACAACCACAGGTCTTTAGTGCTAGATTCATTCAACACAATCACAAGAAACGAAAAAGGTTCGATCTTTTGTTAAACAAAAGTTTTGACAAATAAAACAATAGATCGATCTAAACACAATAAAAATGTCTAAACGCGTATAAAGGTGGCTCTGATACCACTGTTGGGAATCATAGTACCAATTTTAACTTTTAAAACATTAATTATTTAAATCTTTTAAATAAATAAATCAGATATATTTTAGCGGAAGCGATTTATTAATACAATTACCAGATCAAATCTGGATTCCTTTCAGTGATCCGATTACACGCGTATAAACAATATTAAATAACCAACCATAGGGTATTTAGATTTATACATTTGACGATAACCAGATCTGTAACACCTTAGTTCAAACGAACGTCACGCTAGTTGACTCATACACGAAATCCTGCAACAAAACACATCACACGGTAGTAAAACGGGAGGCTGATCTACACGGTGGAGGCGACGGCGGTTCGTGACGGTTCGCGACGGCGTTGGGCGGCGCACGGTGGTGGTGGTGATGTCGGCCAAACCCAAGGGAGGGGAGGGGGTGGCGCCGATTTTGGGAGAATAGGATTAGGGTTAGGGTTTTAATTATAATGTTATATTTATAGACATTATATTTACACACTGGTCCCCATGGTATTAACAGTTAATACCCTAGTAATAATTAACCTTTAATTATTAAACCCTTGTAATTACTAATTACATATAATTAGTAAAAACATAATCCATAAATATTTAACTGATTAAACATTCATTCCCCTCAAATAATTAATTAATCATCATTTATTGTTTACTCAACATTTATTGTTTCCGTCGTTCGTGAATAATATTTAACAATTAAATATTATATATTTTATTCGTTGTCTAAGGTGTAACTCTTTGGATCGTACCTTAATAGTAACGTTGACTTAATTGATGTTCGAACATCATATATCCAACATCAACATGTACGAATGCCTTAGAATCAATCAATTTCAATTTTAACCACAAATAGATGATAATATGAAAAGACCGCAGACGCTATTCAAACCAATCACAAAAGAGACGATTCCGATTAAACCCATGGATGAAATGAAGAGATGATACCTTCTTGGAATCGCAAAGTGATTTTGATTAGAAAACAGGAACAAATAACCACTCTTTCACACTATAGATCAAAATCAGACACAATCACTCAAGTTTGAATAAACTCGCCTAACAAGTTCGCACAAGTCAATGAAAAAGTAAAGTGGTCAAGTTCGCTAGAATTTATATATACTCAACAGATTAACTTCGCCAATTTAAGCGAACTTAAAAAGTTCGCCACCTCAGGCGAACATATCAAGCAAACAAGACAAATTCGCCTAATTCAACACTTAGCCAAAAATGTGAAATTTTCCCATTTCAACTCTTTTTCTCGATTCAATCACCTTGTAGCATGTTCAGCAACTTAATCCAATAAATTAAAAATTTTTCATGGAAGATAGAAACAAAATCTTTTTGAATTTTTCTAATAATGATTGACTAAACCAGTAAAGTACATATTTTGGATTTTTCAGATTTTATGCTAAAACACACTAAAATCTTTTTGAATTTTTAATATGAACTAAAGCAGTAAAGTAGAAACAAACAAATTTAAACAAAAAATCATTTTGGTTTTTCTCTATACATACCGAATCACATACTTTTAAGTCGAACACTACGAGTAAGAAGATCATATCAGTATCTTTGATGAATCACACACACATTCTGGATCTAATATCCCTAGCAGTTCTAAGGGTGACCTATGGCATTTTGCATATATACAGATCTCAGTTCAACAATCAAGCAACTTATGCTACATTTTATTATATCTCAACAAACAATCGATTCTTTTGAAATTTCTATTCAATTATCAACTCAAAAATATCACAACTTTCGTTTTTATAATGTTCATATTTGTCCAATTTGATCATATACATCAAAAATTCATGAAATGATACGCGATAAACTTCAAAATAAACAGGATCAGATCTTGACATGCTAACTTATTCATACCGAATTTGCAATATATTACATGTCAATTCAAGTTGTAAGCATTATAAGATTTGAAACTACAAGAGTTTTTATCCCATGTTCTTGTGAGTTAGTACCATTTATATGAAAACAATGAGTATCCAACAAATATGAAAACATAAATTTAAATTGCATTATCTTCAAGTCATATAAGACTTATGCAAAGTTTAGATCAATCCCCAGGATGAAACTATCTCAATTAGCACAAGAGAAGAAGCAGATCCCGAAAGATTTATAGAATCAGAATGATTCATGTTGCTTGGATTGGATGAAGTATCAAGATTCATAGTAACAGAAAGACTATACTGATGAAATTTTTCAATCAATAAGAATTATCAAGGAATCAATTGATTCAATGACACAGGGTAATGTGATCCAACTGTTATCTGGATATGTTCAACGGAATCAAATATAAATGATCCAAGGGTGAGTATATGCTCTGACAAGTTGTGTCAAATACATATCTTAGTCCAACTTCACATTACATGTTTTTTGGGGCATGGGCAGTAAAATGAACTGAAAAATTGTGCTAATCAATATAGTCTAATACTGATCTGATGAAATACTTTAAGCCTCATATTCATTATCTGATAATGATCTATTAACATACACACCCGACATACCATGGGTTCAAATCACAAGTGTGACATAGACCATTATGTTTTCACACTTCTAGACTACTGGCAATTCAAATTACATGCAAATATCCAAATTAAAATATTATATACAGCAATGTCAAGCAGTCATAAAACTATCATTTCCTGTTCATGCAAACTAAGAAGTTTAGATCAAATCACATAAGCACAAACATAAATACAGAAACCAGGTAGTCATTCTATGGTCATATGTATGTGATCACCTACTGATGTACTATCATTTTTTCTCTAACTTCAAGCGATGCCGATTTTATCTTTTTCAAATTTGTTTGGTTTTTCAGAAAGCAAGAAAACTAATGAAAGTAAAGCATGAAACTAATTACTTTAAATAAAACCTAAAAAATAAAAAGAAAATCTTCCATGAAAAACCTTTTGAAACTCTTTTTCACGTTGGATTAAACATTCCAATATTTTGAGTAAGAAATTCAAACCGTGTACGATCGAATGCTTTGGTAAACAAATCAGCAAAATTCTCATCCGTGTGGACTTTCACCAACTCAATCAACTTCTTTTCTGCACAATCTCGAATGAAATAATGATGAATCTCGATGTGCTTTGTCTTCGAGTGTTTCACACGATTTGTAGTAATCGACATGGTGGGGGTGTTATCAATCATCATTGGTGTCCCTGTGAAGTTCGAACCATAATCCATCAACTGCTGTTGAATCCATAGGATTTGGGAACAACAACTGGCCGCTGCAATGTATTTTTCCTCGCATGTTGAAATTGCAACCGAGGTTTGCTTTTTGCATTGCCATGACACAAGTCTGTTTCCTAAGAACTGACAACCACCAGAAGTCGATTTTCTATCCAAACTGCAACCTCCATAATCTGAATCTGTAAAAGCTTAAAAATCAAAGTCATATCTAATAGGATACCACAATCCCATCCTTGTTTTACCCTTTAAGTATCGAAAGATTCGCTTAACAGCAATCAGATGAGATTCCTTCGGTTTAGACTGAAAAGCATATCGTAAACATATTGTCAGGTGGGGATGCTGTCAGATACATTAAAGACCAATCATTCCTCTGTATAATCGACAATCCACTTCTTTCCCTTTCAAGTCAGAATCTAGCTTGTGATTTACAGGAATAGGAGTACTGAAAGTTGAATTATCTGCTATATCAAATTTCTTGAGAATATTAGCAACATATTTTGTTTGATGAATGTATAAACCATCTTCTTTTTTATCAACTTGAAGACCCAAAAAGAACGATAATTCCCCCATGCTGCTCATTTCAAATTTCAACTTCATCACTCTTTCAAAGTCTTTACACATATTAACATTCGTCGACCCAAAGATTATGTCATCCACATAGACTTGAACTAGTAAGATATCTCCCCCTGCTTTTCTGATGAAAAGTGTGGAGTAAGTTTGACCATGCTCAAATCCGTTCTCGAGTAAGTGCACCGACAAAGTTTCATACCAAGCACGAGGAGCCTGATGAAGACCATACAATGCCTTATCAAGTTTAAACACTTTTTTAGGACTCTTGGGATCTTCAAAACCAGGTGGATGTTTCACATAAACTTCTTCTTTTACTTTTCCATACAGAAAAGCACTCTTGACATCTAACTGGAAAACTTTGAATCCCTTGAAAGATTCATGCTTACATTTGAATACCCACTTAGTGCCAATAGATCGTGAGCCTTTCGGTAAGTCTTCTATTCCCAAACATGCAACTTATAAAATTGAGCCAATTCCTCTTGCATAGCCTTAATCCAACAATCATCATCTAAAGCTTCAGCTACATTTGTAGGCTCTGTCTGAGATATAAAGCAAGCACTCAAACACGTTTCCATGATACCAGTATCAACAATTTGAGCATACAAACAAGAATTTTCAGCAAGTGTATGATGTCTCATTTGAACACCTGCATTCAAATCACCAATAATATTATCAGTGGGATGGATCTTATGCACACGGGATTGAGGAATATATGAAGTTTGAATAACATAGTCAAGATTTGAAGGCAACACCCCATCAAGCGATGCTGGTGTTGATGAATCATCAACTATGTTCTGAATGTCGTTAGATGATTCTTGGAACACAACTTCATCATCCTCATTGTCATATTCCTGTGTTGTACCCGAAGTTGAAGCTACATTCGGGTCAAATGGAGAAGTACCCACAATAGGAATAACCGAACTTGGATCGAAAATTGAATCATCATTGCAGTATGACTGATAAAACATTTCTGCTTCAGCTGGGGAAACCGCAGGAGGAACACTAAAATATCTGAACAATGCATCATAATCGAACGCCAAAGAGGGACCTTTTGCATCTTGAGGAACAGAACGATTATCACAATCAACATGAAACCACTCTTATATTTGCTCGTATTCTTTATTAAATACTTTTTTGTTATGAGAATTTGCAACATATACCAAGAAAATTCTCTCGATTGCTTTTGAGCTGAATTTAGTAGGAACATCACGAGTCAAGTACATGGATTTCCAAAAGTCAAAAGATGCGTCAAGTTAGGTTTCTGATTGTTCAGAAATTCATAACAAGTTTTGTTATGTTTTTTCATGGTCACAACTCTATTGAAAACATGAGAAGCTGTATGTACCGCCTCTGCCCAAAATGTCACAGGCAACTTGGAGTCGGATAACATCGTTCTAGCTGTCTCAGTAAGAGTATTATTCTTCCGCTCAACAACACCGTTTTGTTAAAGAACATGAGGACCACTAAATTCATGATGGATGCCTCTATGTAAATAAAATAAACCCATAGTTCCATTCTTGAATTCCATGCCATTATCACTCTGAATCCTCCTGACTTTGTTTTTGAATAAAGTCTCAAGCCCCACAATCAGGAACTTAATAATATAAGTTGTTTCATCCTTGAAAGCAAGAAATTTCACCCAAGAAAACCTTGAGTAATCATCTGTCACCACTAAACAATATGATTTTCCGCCTTCACTCTTAGCACTAATGGATCCGAACAAATCCATATGTAACATCTCTAAAGGAGTCACAATAGAATTAATCAACTTTGATTTGTGAGATTTCCTGTGTTGCTTCCCCTTCTTGCAATGAATACAGTCTTCATTCACTTGAAACCTCATGGTAGGGACACCTAAAACTAACCCATTCTTGACTAGATGGTTCATCTTCCTGAAGTTGATATGAGCCATTTTCCGATGCTATAAAGTTGATTCGGATTCAGAAGCTTTCGAAAGAAGAAAAGTTGGAACTGACGAAGTTGTCGTCGATGTGCTCTTGTCGAGCATGTAAGTGTCATTCTTTCTGGGAGCTCTCATAAGTATCCATTCTTTAGGTATCTCAAAACCAGGCTTTAACACCAAGCACTCTAATTTATTAAAGTGAAAAGAGTAATCTTTGTCACAAACTTATGAAACAGATAACAGATTGTGTTCGAGCTGCTCCACATAATTGACTTTCTCAAAGCTCAATCTTCCATTTGTCACAGTGCCTTGACTAGAAATAGTGCCTCCTTTCTTTCCTGCAAAAGCCACATATCCTCCTTTGATTTCTTTGATATTTTCCAATAAGTTAATATTTCTCGTCATGTGCCGAGAGCATCCACTATCAACATACCAATTGTTGCAGACAGTCCTCCTTGGATTTCCCTCACACAGACAAGAATGTTCAGTTAGTAATGGAGACCCAAGCCATTGTGGTCTTGGGTCGTCCTGACTCATCAAAATAAACGATTTCTTTCAAAACACAATCAAATCTCTCCTCTATCTTAGGAGATTGTTTCTCAAGATCAAAAATAGGATTCTTTGGTTTCCATTTTGATTGAACTTGAACTTTTTCATTCTCCTTTGATAATTCAGAAGTTTCAACATTGTCTTTGACCACAGTTTGTTCTAAAAGCGTCTTTAACCTTTTGTTTCTCCTTCTTCTTTGCGGTCTTGACAATTTAACCTTCTGTTGTTCATTCAAACCAGATGAACCAACACCAGATGAACCAACCACCTCAGTTGACTTCACTAGAACAGATGCAATTTTGACAACTGGCTTCTTCAAACCTTCATCCATTTTAGAACTCTCATCAACAGTTTTCGCAACTGACTTCATTGGTGTATTTACAAAAGGTCTTCCCAATTTTGGATTTTCTAGACGCTTCCCCACATTCTTGTTTGGACAATCTTTTAAAATATGACCAACAACTCCATAGTGAAAGCAAGTACGCCTTTCTTTATAAACTCTGACATACTTTTCCCTTTGAACACCTTTTGAGCTGGATGATGAACACTGAGAGACAGTGTTTGAAGTTTGAACAACCTTTGGTTTTTTTTATTCAACTTTCTTTTTTTTAACTCAAGAGTTGTTATTTTCTCAATATTATTATTTTCTTAAAAATCAAAACCACTACTCACAAAAGGTTTAATTGGTGTAGGTGTGGGTTTTGGTTTTGGTTGTTCAACCTTCTCATCTGGTTCAGTCAAAATACATCTTTCCCTAGTCACTTTCTTTACCACAACTGATTCAACAAATTTACATTCTCTCACAACACCTTCAGATTTGTTTGGATAAAAAACGTCATCATCACTTGAATCATCATAAATTATATCCTCACCGGTAACATGATTGACATTTAGGAAAGTTTTTTGTTCCAAATCCTCATCTTTTACAAATTCAGCAGTACGAGATGTGTAATTACCATTGAATTGTGGACAGTAACCAACACCTCCACCAATGGCTTTGTCATCATATGAAGGATAAAAACCTATTCCTTCAATCACTTTCTCACCTGAAGCTTTTTCATTATAATTTTCTAACAGAAAACTGGAATTCTTATAACCTTCATGCTTTCGTAACAACTTTGTTACTTCTATCTGTGACACGACGATTTCATTGATTTTCTTTTCATATTCAGAATATGCAACATCTAGATGAAAAGCTTGTTCATTAACTTTGATTTGTAAAACTTTATCTTCAAACTCATATCACATTGAATTGGATTATGGTACAGAATCTTCAAGTCTTCATCAGAGAAACTAAACAGATCTATTGGATCGAAGATTCTGACCTTCGGCAAATTATGTTGTGTAATAACCGCTTCATGAATTGAAGTATCATACTCCCATCTCTTGAATGCCTTAATGAACACATCTTTCCTAGTAGGAATATAAACAGTAGTTACTATCTCAGCAGGATTCACAATATATCTGAACTTTCTCTTACCATCTATATTTTTCTTTTTCAGCTCTACACACTTTGGCACCTATGGCTTGAAACTTCAAACTTATCCAGAGCACAATGTTTCCTTAGGTAGTTCTCAAAATTCTCAGCAAACGAATTGTTAGACGGATGATCAACTTCAGGTGACTCAACTCTCTAATATCCCAATACGGTAGAGTCTTCAGTTTAGAACTACTATTAAAATACTGAATAACTCCTTCACCTCTCTTTATCACATACATCTACTTCTCAGCATCATACATCCAACTAAATATTTCTCATGTTAAGGCTTTCTTTGGATTCCTAATCTTCTGTGTTATTCTTTCAACAATAGATGGTTGTTCTGTAACTTTCCACCATGCACTTTTATCTATGCCAGTGGTCTTTGGAATCTCAGATGACTTTTCAACATCTTCAGGAACTTGAAAAGATTCTCTATCATCCACCAAACTGTCCATCTTCCCAATCACTGACCCATCATTCTCCACATAAGTCTGATTTTTTCCATACTCATATTTCTTGTATTCATTGTTAGATTCATTTTCTTTGTCAGACTATTCAGCATTCAGACCACTTCCACAAACATCACCTACTCCACCACTACTATCATCGTTATCTGATGGTTTGTCTTTATCCTTTTTTCTTTCCGTTTATCACAACCTCATCCTCATATTCTTCCTCCTTCTATGTTTTTTCTTCCTTTTCCTCTTCATTCTCATCATATACTTCCAATCCTTCACCTTCATTGTTAAGTAATTCATCAACATCAAATAAAGTGTTGGCTTCATACATTTATGCATCAAACACTAGAGACTGAATGGGTTCAGTTGTTGCATGACTTTCTTGATTCTCCATGTTTGCTTCAATATTCACATTTTGAGTATTGATTTGAGCACCAACATGAGCAATTAACTCTTGTACCGTTCTCTGAAGTTGATCAAGTTGTTGTTGTTGCTGATTTATAATACCCTGTTGACAACTACTCTCAGCTCTTAGCTCTCTGATTTCTCTTGAATTAGCAGCTTCCCTGCTTTGTAGATTAGCAATCTGAGTCTTCAGCTGACTCACAACATTTGCAGTCTCTCTTGTAGCATAATTTAAGAATTCTTCATCTACAAGACTGTAATATTTTGCCGACTTAAACTTTTGCTTCTCTAGAATCACCTTTGCTTTACCTTTGCCCTTGTCAGTTGTAACATTCTTAGCAATTGTTTTTTGCTTCTTAGTCTCTGGATTGGTAAACACAATACCTTTAGACGGAGGAGGTCTAGAAGGCACGGTTTTAGTCACTTCAGGCTCCTTTCTTTTCTTTGATGGTGTTGTTGCAGTTGCTTAAACTTCAGGTATCTCAAGAACTTCAGTATTTACAATTAAAACATCATCCTCCTCAACTACAAGTTCTTCACTGTGACTCAAAATTTGTTCAGTAACTTCAATTGTTGCTTCAGGAATCAGATTCTCTTCAACATGTGCATCACCTTGTTGGTCTATTTCCTGGTTTTAAATGACCGGTTCAACATTACCGTCATCACCATCGTTGCATTCATCATCATCACCATCATCATCACTATCACCTCTATATTCAATATCACTATTCATTAGATCATCCACCTCATTATCAATGTTGAATTCTGGATCCGGATGTTCAGCCGTCATGTTTGGAAACAATGGTGTCACTATACCACTGAATTTCCTTGTTTTCCTCACATTATTCATACTACTAAATACAACCTCTTGCATAGGTTCTAATGGAAGCTCAATGCCATCATTTGGAAGATCTGGCAATAGAGTGTTGATGATCATTTGAATGAATCTTGGGTGCATAAGAAACTTGTAATTCTGCCTCGGCCCACAAAATTGCTGATCATGGCCTCAAATATCATTTTTGAAAAATTAAACCTTCTATTAGTTGCCAGGCACACTAAGGCTTTACTAAAAACTTCACAAATCTGGTCAAATGCAGCAGTTCTTGGACTCATACAGTGTATCAAGACATGTAGCAAGTATCTCCACTGTTTACCGAACATTGCCTTAGTCACCTGCCTTCTAACAAAATTTCCTCCATAACCCATAGTTAGCACAATCCTAGAAACTGCAGTATAACTGATTTTGTAAGGAAATTCAAGAGAATCTCTAAAGTGTAAGACTTCCCTAATTGCTTGATATGTCACCTTTTATAGTCTTTCCTCCTACAACACTTTCAATCCAGATATCCTTATTGACGTGTCTGTACTCCACATTGTCCCAAAACTCACGAACTTGATTCTCAAAAACTCTAACTTGAGTTGAAATTGTAGTGTTTATCCTTGAATTACTTAGAAATCTTACTATTTCTTCATAGCCCCTAGACTTCTTTGTTCTTATAGTCAAACAGGCACATATATTATGTCTTGGCTCAAACTTCAAACGATTCATAGCTGAAACAAACGATAAAGTAATGTTAGAAACTTTTGAAAAATTCATAACTCTGGATATTTCGATCGAAAAACCCTCAACCGAAACAACTTTTCAACCAAAAACTCTTTATAGCACACTTTGATCAAACACTCGGAAATTTTTTAAAAACATCCAACTCTGAACTTTTCGATCTAAACCTTCTGAAACAATCACTGACATTTCGATCGAAAACTTTGATCAACTCAAAATTTTCAACTTTGAACATTTCAATCGAAAATCCTTGAACAGTCAACTTTTTGATCGAAAACCTTGATTTTTGAAAATTTTACACTTGAAATCTTTTCGATCGAAAACTTGATTAAAAACACTTTTCGATCGCAAACTCATTTCAGACGGGTCAACAGTGACCCTTCATTTCCATCTGAAAGATATTTCGGTCCATTCAAGGGACTTTTCGGGCGATTCAGAAATTCAAATATTCAAAATTAATCTAAGGCAATGGATCTAACCTACACTACTCTACAAGATTCGAAATACATACTGTAGTGATCTGAAAGATGTGAGAAACGTGATGACATCACAAACGAGAGATGACATCCAAAACTCAACACATAACAACCTTTTTATGCACATTCTTTCACAAAATTTGAAACACCAGATATACAAACTAAAACACACATTTTATTTAAAGAATAAACAAAACCAAAAATTAAAACACTATAACACTGATGAAACCTTTTTATTCATAGCAATTCAAGCAATTAACATGTAGAGACTAGAATCAAGTAGATTGATCAAGAAACAAGAAACACATATCTTTCAGATTTATATCTTTTTGATACTTTTCTTGATAATTTCTTTTAAATTTCATCTTTTTAGGTGAACTGAAATGACATAGGATCATAAATGCACACTTTCTTAATCACACTGCATATCAAATCAGGATCTATACAGTTCAACATTGATTGCCAGTATAATGTCCATCATAAACTCATACATCATGTTTCAGCAAATACTGTGTGACATTTAAGGTAATATTAATCAATACAGTGTGTACCCCACAATCGAGATGGAATGAACTAAGATTCAACACAAAATTTCACTAGAACATGATCCAATCACCAGCATGAGGGTAGCGTTCTTAGCACAGAAAAATAATCCAAGTGGATGTGATATGAATCTTTTTTATTCTGAATCTTTTGATTCCTTTTTCTTGGTTTTTGATATAGTAAACAGTGAATCATGTTGATTCATATGTGATGGAATATGTCAAGAATCGTGATTAATTCAGCTGAATATAGATGTGATGTATTTTGATGAACTGTTTGAATCGGTTTTGATTTGGGTATGCGGATATCCATAGGATATTGGATATGTCAATTGAAATCATGAATGATTCAAAGGGCTAAACAAACTGACTTCCTAGTTTCCATCCGATATTTTCACCAGAACCATCAACTGTATAAAGGTGTTTAACTCTAAACTGTATATTTGACGGGTATAGTAAATAGAGCAAACGAATTATGCTAAGAACTCATCAAGATCCTGGTCTCATGGTATGACTAGATTCACTTTGCATTCGAAAGATGAAAGTACCGATATTCGATGAGGGTAAAACACAAAGATTGTAATTTAGTTAATCACACGAATACCGCCTACTTTATACATGCAGAGTCTACCAACATATCAATAATTGTAACCGATGTCACCATCATATCCAATTCATGCATAAGCTCAGCACACAAATATACTATCATTTCCTATTTGCATGTCAATCAGTCACGCAAATTTTTAATTTTTAATTTTCAAGCACATCATCAGCTTTCATATTTTTCTTTTTTCTTTTTTTTGCATAAACATATCACATATTTCGGGAGTTATCGCGAATAAAATGTAACTTTTCTTTCATTTTCTTTTATTCTCCCCCTAAAATTGGCATGCAATTTATTTAGACTAAACAAAAACTGAATATCAGCACATATAAAACAAAAAAAATACACAAAACATATATTCACAATTTTAATACTAAAAGAAAATCTTTTTGAGGAACATTTGATGGTCTTTCACTCAAAACACAAACTTTATGATTTATCTTTTTGTGAAACAATTTTCTATGTTTTATTTTATTATTATTTATTTATTTATTTTATTTTATTATTTGAACATAAGACACTCAAAAAGATATCATCCCTAACATTTCTACCAGAGAGTTAAACCGATCTGTTGAAAATGATTTAGTAAAAATGTTGGCCTTTTGCTCTAAGGTATCAACGTGGACCACCTTAATCAAACCATTCTCAAAGCAATCGTGAATAAAATGTAACCTGGTGGCAATATGCTTTGTTTTCGAGTGCTGAATTGGATTCTTTATAATGCCCAACACCGCCTCGTTGTCACAGTAGATTGGGGTTTCCAAAAAGTTGATTCCGAAGTCCATAAGTTGATGTTGTATCCAAATGACTTGTGAACAACAGCTCGAAACGGCTGTGTATTCTGCCTCAGTAGTTGAAGTTGACACATTTGTTTGTTTCTTGCTCTGCCATGAAACTAATCGCCCCCCCAAGAATTGGCAACCACCTTATGTAGATATTCTGTCCAAATTACATCCACCATAATCGCTATTAGTATAAGCATAAAAATTGAATTCAGAATCAGAAGGATACTATAGACCAAGATTAACTCGGCCCTTAAGATACCGAAAGATCCTTTTTACAGCTGATTCATGGGATTCCTTTGTAGCTACTTGATATCTAGCACACGAACAAACTGCGAACATAATATCAGGTCTACTTGCAGGCAGGTACATCAAAGAGCCAATCATGAACGATACAACTTTTGATTAACATCAACACCGGATAAATCCACTGTGAGGGTTCATGAGGAGCAATGGGATTGGAAGCTGATTTGCAATCACTCATGTTGAACTTTGTCAAAATATCCTTCACATACTTTGCCTGATGAATAAGAATTCCAGTATCAAATTGTTCCACTTGCAATCCAAGAAAAAATTGCATTTGTCCCATTAAGCTCACTTCAAATTTGAGTTTCATGACAGCTTCATAGTCTCTATAAAGAGTCTCATTTGTTGATCCATAAATGATGTCATCAACATAAACTTGAACTATCAATAAATCAGAATCAATCTTCTTTAAAAATAATATCTTGTCAATGGTACCACGAACAAAGCCATTTGATGTGATGTGTGTCGACATGGTTTCATACCACGCACGAGGTGCTTGATGTAACCCATACAATGTTTTATCAAGTTTGTACACCTAGAATGGATTATCAGGATCTTCAAAACCAGGTGGTTGATTGACATAAACCTTTTCTTTTACAACCCCATAAAGGAAAGCAGTCTTCACATACTTTTGGTAGACCTTAAACTTCTTGAATGAAGCATAGGCCAAGAAGATACGAATAGCTTCAATTAGGGTAACAGGAGCAAAAATATCATCATAATCCAACCCTTCTTCTTGGTAAAATCCTTGGACAACAAGACGAGCCTTGTTACGAAACATGATTCCATGATCATATCTCTTGTTACAAAACACCCACTTTGTTTCAATTGGATATTTCCCTTCAGGCAAATCTACAAGATGCCAAACATTAAGCTTTTGAACTGAAGAAGTTCTTCTTGCATTGCTTCAATCCAACTTAGATCTTGTAGTGCTATTGTGACATTCTTGGGTTCTTCTTGTGATAAGAAACATGAGTATAAACAAACATTGATGTTTCTAGCTTGACTTCTTGTTTTAACGCCATCTTCGAGTGATCCATTGATATTTTCAACTAGATGAGCAGAATGAATTCTGAGAGTCGGAATATCATCAACTAGAACTGATTCTGACATACTTGTATCATTTAAATCAGGTAATTGATAACTTGAATCATTTACACTTGAAGATCTTGACTGATTATCATCCACGGCTTGATTGTTTGAAATATCTAATTGAACTTCAGGTACAGCTGGTTTGTCATTATTAATTGGAACTTGTACTTCAGAATCAGCATTTGTAACTGAATTATCAAGTTGTTCTTCATGTGTTTGAGTAGATGAAGTAACAGCTTCGGAATCTTCATTTTGAATCATTACTTGCTGTGGACCAACCATGACATTGTTAATAGTTTGATCAAGCCTTGTTAATGACTCAACCACTGTATTTGAAGAACTAGCACCCTTAGATTCAGATAAAAGTTGTTGATCAAAAGTCTTGAAAATCATATCTGCATCAAAGAACCAATCTGGCCTATTTTGCGCTGGAGAAACGTTCATCTCTTGCCATTCCACATAATAAGATTCTTGAACAATCTTTGTTCTTTTGTTATAAACTTTGTACGCCTTTTGATATGAAGAATATCCCAGGAAATAACATTCATCACCAACAGCAACAAACTTTGGTAAAGAGTCTTCTGTATTCAAAAGAGTACAGGAGCATCCAAATGCTCTGAAGAACTTGACATACGGCTTTCTTTTGTAAAACAACTCATATGAATTCTTTGTGAGTTTCTTGACCATAAGGACTCTATTCAACACATAACAAGCTGTGTCAACTGCTTCAGCCCATAAAGTATTGGAATTTTGAATCCACATGCATTGTACGAGCAGCTTCAACTAAAGTTCTATTCTTTCTCTCAGCCACTCTATTTTGTTGTGGTGTCATGGCTGCACTAAATTGATGAGTTATTCATTTTTCTGCACAAAAAGAGTTTATCAGTTTATTTTTAAACTCAGTTCCATTGTCACTACGAATAATTGACACTTTGCTATCACAGATGTTTTTAATTCTTTTTATGAATTCAATTATTGTTTCAAGTGTCTCATCATTTGTTGCAAGAAAAAACACCCAAGAAAATCTTGAAAAATCATATGTGATAACAAGACAGTAAGATTTCTTCGCAATGCTTTTGACATGAACTGGACCAAATAAATCCATATGAATTAGAAATAAAGGTCGAGTAACGTTGTCACAATCTTCTTCGGATGGGGTTTCTTGTGTTGTTTTCCCATTGCACACGACATGCAGCTTTCTTGAATTATGAATTCCTTTCTGGGTAAACCTCGCACCAGATATTTATGAACCAAATTGTTCATGTTTTTCAAATTCACATGTCCCATTCGACGATGCCATGGATAAGACTCCGAGCCAGTTTCTTTTGAAAACAAACAAGAAACGTTCACTAGTGTTGAATGATCATTAATATCCACCACATAAGTATTGAACTTTCTTGGAATAACCAGTCCCGGCTTTAGGAATAAGTATTCTTTTGCTGTAAAATGAGCTGGTATATCTTTGTCACACACTTGTGACACACTTAGCAGATTGAACACCAACTGAGATAAAAATTGACTTTTTTCAATCGTGATCAGATCATTTGAAACTGTTCCCCGACCAGTAATATTTCCACCCTTTTTGTCTCCAGAAAAAGCAACAAATCCACCATCAAAAGATCGGAAATCATTCAAAATATCTCTTTATCCTGTCATGTGCCTTGAGCAACCGCTATTAATATGCCAAGCATTATTAATATTCCTCCCGGTTTGACTCTGCACATTTCAAAACATTTTTAATGAGAAACAGGTATCCAGATCATCTTTGACCCGGGCTGACCTAGACTTTTTACAGTCTTAGTCACAACGACTTGTTCCTTCGAATTCACTATATCTTTTGTTCCAACCATATGTGAAGTTTGTTCATTTCTAATTTTCCAAAAATAACCAACATTTTTCTCATATTTCTTAGTGAATTTTTCTTTAGCAAAATAGCTTGGTTGGTGTTCACATATCTTGGAATGTTTCGGACCTTTTTGTCCACAAAATTATGCATCACATAATCACGATAAGCATTTGAATAAAATTCACTACAAATTCTAGAAAGCAAATAATCACGACTGTAACAATGAATCTCTTCGGACTCAGACACACTGTCGTTCTTGGACGCTTTCTTGAACCACTTATTGATATTTCTTTTAGTTTTCTCTTTGTACCTTTTGAACTTTGACTCACTTGAATTGTGTTTGCAATTTCTAGCAAAATGTCTAACTTGACCACAAGTAAAACAATTGTAGCTTTTAATCTTTGACTTTGAATTTGACTTTGACTTTTAACACTCGCCTACTTCAAACATAGATTTTCCTTTGTCACCTTTTGACCAACAAACACCTTTTCTTAAGCATACTTTGCTTTGAGCAGGCTTATCTTTGACATCATTGAACTTGTCTTTGACATCATCTGATTTCCCTTTGACATTGACCTTACTTGACTCATTTTGATTCTTTGTCGGTGCACGGATTTTGACTTTGACAAACCTCTTACTCTCTTGGTCACTCATAAGTATATGATTTTCATGTGCTATGAATTCATTTTTCTTAGGCTTTTCATGAGACAGATCATACTCCTAAATCAATGGATTTCCATATTTATCTAACACAACATCCTCAGCTAGACATGAGACTTTGTGAATTGGTATATAGTCTCTAGCTGTGTGCACCACTTTATCAAAGAAAGTAGATGTTGTTGACACCTCAGACACATAATCAGAATCATCACAAACAACATTAGTAGAACAAGTAGAAACACATAAAATATCAAAATCAGAACAACTGTTTACATCAAACTTCTCACAAACATTGACATATTTATTTAGATCACAATCAACATCAAGATATTGTTTGCAATCCCTTATGAACTCCCTAGTACATTGTTTATTAAAAGCAGAAAAACTCTTAACACCGTCAAGATCACTCTCATCCTCAACACATCTTGTGTTCACATATGCACTAACATACATATCATGAAAATTAGAATAATTTGAACTCATCAAATCATTTGATTCACGCGGTTCAGGAAATGGTACAAAGTTATCAGGATGAGGTACCTTATTGTAACCTAAACCATGTTTAATGTAAAATGTTCTTTGTTTGTTAACACATTCATCTAAAACATTTCGTTGCATTTTCCATTTTGCAATTATTACTCTCTCTTTGATTAAATCAGTTTCAGATGCAATCAGTTTATCATAAAGATCTTTTATCAAAACATCGTTTTTATCAAGATACTCTTTAAATGTGACATTGTCTTTTGAAAGAGCTTTAATCTTTCTAGTATAGGTAACCTCATTCTGTTTTAACTCCTTGTTAACCCTCTTCAGTTCATCATTCACAGCAATTAAGAAAACATTTGTTGCATGATAATTCTGCATTTTATCAATACAATCAGGAGAGAAAACATAAAATTCATTCTCAGAAGTACCTCACTGTCAGAAGAAGTTTCATCAGAATCAGCAAAAACTTTACCTTTTCCTTTCTTATCAGTTTTGAATGCAAAATCACTTGCATCATCAACTGCTTTCTCAGAAACCTCTATCTCTGCCATCAAAGCCTCATCGAATGCTCCTTCAACATCTTCAATCTCTTCATCCCACTCACAGTTTTCAGTTGTTTTGACATCAAGGTTGTAGTAGCTATCTTTAATCTTTCATCTTCTTCAATCATTTCAACAAGCTTCACTCCACTGCCATCGATCTTCTTTTTCTTATCCTTTGGATATTCACGAGCAAAATGTCCAAGTTGTTGACAATTATAACATCTCAACTTTGCCTTGTCAAATCTAACTTTCTTCCCAAACTGGAGTTTATCTTTTCCAACTTTCTGAAGATACTTCTTGGCTCGAACCGCAATCATGGCCATTTGCCACTGTAAATCCATATATTCAAGAACATCTGGATTTATCTACACAAGATCCTCAACATCAAGAACAGCAGGTTGAAGTTTGCCAGTTACTAGAGCATCATAACTACTCATAAAGGCTCCAAATAATGCAATCTGATCCTCAGGAATTTGACCAATTGATTTTACTTTTTCACCAGCAGAATGGTCACAACAACCTTTACCATTTTCTGACTTTGATCCACTATTTCCATCACCATTTCCAAAAAAACAATGTTGCATTAGTTAATCCCGAACTATTTGGCTTTTCAGGATTGTTTAACTCTCTGTTCTTAACATCAAGTTCATAGGATTCCAGTAAGCAGATTGTGTCATCAAGAGACTTGCTCTTCAAATCTGGATTTGTATTCTTGATCAACATACATGGTATGCTCCAGCAATCAGGTAATGAATCCAGTAGTTTCTTTCCCAAGTCCTATTCCTCAAACTTTACACCCATCTTCCTTAGTCTGTTGATCATGGTAGTAAATATTGTGACTTGTTCACTCAGGGTTTCATTCTTCTTGTAGCTGAACATGTTGTACTGTTTCAGTAAAAGATCCATGTGACTTTATTGTAACGCTGCATTTCCCTCAAATCTCAGACATAAAGCATTCCATAACCCTTGAGTTGTCTCGTGCTGCTCAAAGTTGAGATACAATTCTGATAGAAGAGCTAAGATAATTGAACCCAAAGCCTTATTGTCTCTTTCAATTAGCTTCTTATCTTCATCCGAATACAAGTCTAGATCAGCAATAGGAACTAATCATCAGCATTTGAAGTTCTTGGCACATGAGGACCTTTAACTATTGACTCCCACAGAGTATGCCTAGTGAACTTGAAGTATGCTTTCATCATGATTTTCTAGTTTGAAAACTCTGAAATAGACTTCAGCATTGGTGGTAACTTTCCCACAACTCGCTCAGTATTGTATACTTTTCCAGCCATCATAAACTTGCACTTGAACACTTAGTCAAATTTTGAAAAACTTCCAAGTAATGAGATTTCTATCAAAAACCTTTTTCGATCAGCTACTGACTTTTTGGTCGAAAAGTCAATATTTCAAACACAAGAGATTTCGGACTTCTGAGATTTTGGACAACAGTTTTCAATCGAAAACTAAAGACTTTTTGGTCGAAAAGAGATTTCGACTCCTTCAACGATACTTTTCGGTCAATTCTTCCCAGGAACGCTTAAATCGACCAAAATCAATCTGCAACAATCTGAATGCAAAATTAAATCTCCAAATCGATTGTAGACTTCATCTCCATCAATTTTAACTCTGAAAGTACAACAATGCCGAGAAATAACACTCTGATTCGAACGAATTTGATGAAAAACCGCTTGAATATCAAGAGCTTCAACCAACAACTCTGATACGACTTGTGATCCCTTCTAATCCTTATTCAAGCTTCTGATCTTCAAACAATCTATGGAAAAGCGGAATCAATCTAGAAATCTTCTATAACCACGTAGATCGAATCAAACACGAATAATGTCAAAAACCGCCACAAACACATAAGATAACATCAAATGCACAATATTCATTGATTAGAACTGGTAATTACAACAGATTGAACAAGAATACAAATGCTAACTTCACTGTTTTCAGTCTGATAAAAAACATACAAAGTGAAAATCTGGTTTCAAAGTTCAAAAGACAACTATTTATATACTAAGAAGATTTCGATCGAAAACTTTGACCGAAAAGTGCTTTCGGTCGAACACACTTTTCGATCGAAAAGACATTTCGACCGAAAACTTCAGAGTTGTACAATTTTAGCCTACTAATTGATATCCTTGGACTACTAGGGTCCAAAAAGATTCAATTCTTGTTTTCAAAACAATTTCATTTTCTTTCAAAGTTCGATTAGATTTGTAAATCGCCTTCATGTCACATATCATATTTGTGTTATCATCACACAATCTAGTAATTTTCAAATAAGAATCAATGCATTTAGTACAAGACACAACCTTTTGTACATGTTTTGAATCAGCCATGATTAAAAACGGTGTCAAACGACGATCTCTAATCAAGAGCAATAGCTCTGATACCAATTGTAGGTCCCAGCGGGTCTACGGATCTGTTTCGGTAGTATAACACGCAACACGTATGCGAAGTACAGAATCCTAACGAATATGTGTGTCTCAAACTCAGAGGAATATAATATGATCACACAAAGACACGATATCAATAAGTATCTCATAAAACTGTGATTACTAGAGTGTTTGTGAGAACAATTTTCATGAGGGTTTTTAAAAGTAGATGTAACCTGCAAACATTTATTACTTTTGGGGTTTGTAGTAGAACAGAACGCTCGACTAATCTTAAAACTCAACGAATAATGTGAATCTTTTTGTTTCAGAGTCTTGAATGGTTGCTAGAACAATCCTGGGGCTTGTGGGCTGACCACTATGTGTCGATTCACAAGGACATAACATGCGTCAAGAGGTAAATAAAACTCACTTGTATTATATATATATATATATGTGTGTGTGTGTGTGTGTGTGTGTGTGTGTGTGTAAACCTTTTAACCTGTTTAATCGTCTGTTTGTTTAACAATTGCAGCCTTTTGTATGTTTGGATAATGGCGAGTTTATACTAGCCCCTGTGAGAGCTTTACGGTGAGTCTTTTTATGGTTTTTATGATTGTGAGAGAGAAAGGAGTATCTGATTTTACCTTGTTTTTTCTTTAAGCCTCGACAAGTACATTCTTAAATACATGGAGATGAATACTCTTCAAGAATCCGCTGCTACGTTTTCATCAAAAGCACATGTGGTTGAGATGTCGGGAGGTAAGTACAAACTAGACACATATGTAAATTATTACAATTTAGATCAACATTTCTTCTCTTACTTTCTAATCTATATATAATAGGATCATTAAATGTTGGACTGAAGTTGTTTTTTTCTTCTTTATTTAGACTATGATGGATTATTAAGCCAATTTCTTGATTCCATGCATGACTTAGAACAAGATTATCTCCCCGGTTAGTCAACCACATATCAGTTTGGGTGATACAAACATATCAACACCCCCAAGTTGTTGTTGAGGATGATGCTCCTCTTTCCGTGCTTGATGACATAGGTAGGTTTGTCCAATTCAAATTAGATTCATGCAATTTTTTAACATCTCTTGATCATGATTAATTTATGTTACATATGATGTAGGCTTCTCATTTAAAGAGTTCTTCACTGTGTACAAAGAGGCGAAGTCATTCAGGAGTCTTACATGTCATTTCTCTTCAGATGGAAACTTGTTGCCATATGCTGGAACAAGAAGAGTGGTTTGTCAAAAACTTGAAACTAGTTTTGTTTCACAAACCATCATTCACTGAATTGATAGTTATGTTGGTTTGTTGCACGTCTCACTTTGGAATGCTACAACTCGTAGTCACTTGGCTATCACTCCAGAGTTGCCTCATATCGTTCAAGATGTTCGTTTCAATCCTCGTTCCCATACTTTCGCAGCATCATGTGATGTCATCCATTGTTGGGAAGCAACCAATGTAAGGTGGTTTGTTTTGTCCTCTCTCTCTCTATCCATCTATCTTTGTTTAACTTGTTATATTTTATTGTAGGTTAGCACACCATCTTATCAGCTTCAAGGGCATTCTTGTTCGTTTCAACTATTGATTTCTTGCAACAAACTCGAATATTTTATGCTCAGGTAACTCTGATGGTGAGCTACGCTTGTGGAATTTGGATCGGCTTCTCACCATTTATACATTGAAGGTAGTTTCGTTGATATTTTTTCATTACTTTGTGCTAAAATGACACATTTGATTTTTGTTTTTCTCTTTTGTGAAACTAGGAGGATGGAGTTGGCATCAAGAAAGTGAGGTTCAAGCTCAACAACAATCTGTTAGTTGTTTCCTTAGGGAAGATGACCTTGGTCATGTGTATTCAAATTGAAGATGATCATGTTGAAGTCACCTATTAAAGATACTTATAGATTAATTACTTAACTTACGTATTTTGTTTTTAAGGGACATGTTGAGGATGTCAAATCAATTTGTTGGAACCATGGTGTTGATGCCTTACTTGCTTCGCTGAGCTGGTGTTCAGGTGTGGAGACTGACAAACATAAAATGGAAGTGTGATTTCAAGTTGAAAGTTGGCGGCCGGCCCACTACAGTACTGCTGTAAAGTTAGCACATAGAGTCTAGACCTACTTACACGTGCTTGTCTTTCTTTAATGAATGTACCGCGCCCAAGGCCGGCCCACTACAGTATTGCGGTAAAACTAGGGCTTTGGGCCCCCAAAAAATCCCATTTAAAAAAAAATTAAATATGTTATTAGGCCACGATTAGGAAGCTTACTAAGGCCTGCTCTGCATCAATCCGTGAGGCCAGTCCCATGATCTGCGTGAATCCTTTAGGTCTGCCATGTATGTTTATTTGATTGTCCTTTATGAAACTCCAAAGGAGAAACGATAGGGTAAGTCTGAAACTTCTCACTATCCCAGTTTAAAAATTCTGATTCATAAATTCTCATTTTCCTTTCTAATTTCTCACAATCGACATCCCTGTTACTTAGTTTTCAACGATTGCGGCTCTGTCGAAATTGAAAGTTTGGGGGATTCAAGTCTAGAGATATGAAATTGTTGATGACTGAGGTACTAGTTATTTAGGTTCTTTGATTTTATTATTTGTTGTTCTGTTAGTGATTTGTTTGGATGGTCGATTATAACAGGAAGTGAGAGCAAAGTTTAGTTCAGTAACTAAACGTGAAACCATTGATTTCTTAGGGATACATTTAATGATATGAATTCGAATTCTGAATGTGAAAGAGGTAATGTTCTACTGAGATTACCACTCATTCAGATTCACAAATTTTAGTTATTACCATAATAATAGATAAAAACGAGAACCAAGCTATACTGTATTTCTTGCTACTTCATATTTATCTAACTGAAGACACTTTTTGTTGTTTTTCTTCCTCAAATTGAGCACGCTTTTATTAGCATGCATATTGTTTAGTTCTTGTGTACTATGTGAAGTTCAAGATTCAAATATAAAACTCTAATATTTTCTTGATATGTATTGCAGATAGTGAGAATCAAGAAAAATAAAGTAGATAAAAAGACATTTTGAGCCTTTTCTCCCTTTTAGATTAATGAGGTACTCAAGCTCGTTCCTTTTAGATCAGTAAGATGGTGATTACTATTGTCTTGTGATGATTACAATATTTAATTAATTTTTGGTTTATTTGTTGTTTTGACCCGTTATCCAACCCATTTGAACCATCCTTACAAGATACCCAACTAACTCTAGGTTATAAATATTTTTGTATGAAAAGGGCTTTAATTTTTTAATCCGGTTTAGGCCCTCGAAAAGATTGAGATGACCCTGTTTAGTTATTAAATTTACTTTGTATGTAATTAGCTTTTAGTGACAGGTAGTACACTTAGAACAAGTAAACAAATTGTATAATCCTTCCATCTTGTACTCAATCTCAACCCATTCCAACTCATCTAAAGTAAGTTTTCATTCATATGAATTTATTAGTCTTTATCTAAGACTCATTCTTCACTTAAATTATTGCTCAGATACTAACTTGTAACAAACTCTTTTTTTTTCAAAAATAGTAGATTTCAAGAAAAAATTTATATTTTAACAGCGGAAGCTCTCAATCATTTATAAAAATAGAAGAGCATTTAAATAATTCATAAATCGGGTATTACTTGTGTACAGCCAATGTTGTCGCTATTTTGCCTCACCCTGAAGCGCACCAAAGCCCACACTTTATGTCGAGTGAAGCGCAAGCCTCCTCGCGTTATTTCTCCTTGTGCCTCAACCCCCCTGAAGCACGCTTTTTAAAACCATATATTTGCGAGCCATTGTGAGATGTTGGATGATTTGCAAATGACCCATCCTTGCCTATTTGCAAATGACCCATCCTTGCCTATTTATACTAGTGTAGCTACCTTCCATGACTATTCTAGATTATTTCTTATAATGAATGATCTATGCTAATATGGATCTATAGATTTCTATACTACTCTATACAACTATACAAGTATCCAGGGCCGGTCCTAAGATTTTTCAAAATGTTTTGGGCCCGGGACATTTAAAAAAAACGAGCCCCAAAATATAAATTCATAATGGCATAATAAAAAACTATAACAAACGAATAACGATTATTTTGTTATATTTTAATAAGTTTGAAAATCTAGTGGGCTTTTTTTAATTTCTAATTGGGTTAATAAGATAAATGGATGATACAAATAGTGGGCATTTTTTTTTAATTTCTAAGTGGGTTAGTAGTACATAAAAGAAACGTATGAAGTTGCCACGACTCGGTCATGGAGTTCGAAAAATAGATAAATTGTGGCGCAAATAGGAGTTAACATTGAAACGATAAATTCGTTAAACTTAAGGTGGTAAAATTAACAATTTACAAAACTAGGGGTGAGTTTTGTCATTTTATCAATGTGGGGGGAGAAGTGTCAAATTACCAATTTATAAAGTTAGAGGTTAGTTATGTCATTTTCGTAAAGTCAGGGATGTCAGATTAATAATTACAAAGTTGTGGGTGACTTTTGAAATTTAACTATTTAAAAAGAAGAAAAATAAAAAGGAGGGCTGCAGGAATCGAACCTGCAACCTCCTTGAGTGGAAGAGCTTTAATATGTAATTTAAAAGCAACCCATCTAACTCAAGCTTTTGTAATATTCTAAAACATGAAATATGTAACTGGTGGAGACAATCTAGAGGGTCAAACTCAAGTAATTTTTTTTAAAACTACGGGCCCCGGACGGTGCCCCCCCCCCCCCCCCCCCCCCGCGCCCTCTATTGCCGCCCCTGCAAGTATCCATGTATAAGAAATTATCTCGACTTCTCCATGAATTTTCATGATTTCTCCACACTTTTCTTCGAAGAGATTTGTGTAGAGTATATTAGAGCATTCCGTGCAACCTTGATTCTTCAAGATGTGCACATAATGTTCCAGATTTCAAGTCTATGATTCAAATTAAGGTGGGTCATAATACTACTATACTTATAAAACAAAATATCATGTCACACCAAATTATAAACTGTGCACGAGCTCTTTTGAGTTGTCTATATCCTGTTGCGACTGCCTATGTTCCCAACATAGTTGTTAATAGCGAATAACGGAAAATAATGACAAACTACCTATATGCTACGTAGCGATAACGATGAAATAACCCCCGCTATTTCATGTTTAGCGGTAAAGTAGTAGAAAGTTTTATGAAATAAAACCCTAAAGTAGTCGACTATAATTAACAAAAAAATAAAGTCACACCACCAAAATAGCTAAAATACGCTATCACTAATCATCTAATGAAATAACAACCCTAAATCGCTATTCGCTACTTCTATTTATATTAAAAAAATAAAATAAAAATCGCTATTTAACCCTTTGTCATCGCTATATACCAAATAGAGAGCCTTGACCGATACGCTACGTAGCGCGCTATATCGACCGCTATAGCCGCTATTGACAACAGGGGTTCCCAGCCTAGACCACAGTCATATAAGTCTGAACATGCTAGGAAAATTGACATGTAATAAGTACAGAATTAGTGAATTCTCATGTTATAGACATGAATTTTTTTTATTCATACATGAAGTTGAGGATTCGACGTAAGATTCCTGGAGAATTTAGGAACCAAAAAGTAAATATCAGAAAAGTGCTTATATATATTCATGTTTTATGTCACATATAATTCGAAAATGTTCTTAGTTCATTCTACGTTTTGTTTGTTAAAAAAATCTTTGGCTCTTTCTCTCTTTGAAATGTGCTTCCAATTTCTAATCAGAAAGTTCTTGAGTCACTGTTAAAAACTTACAAAAAGAACCCATAAAACTATGAATATAGCAAAACTTCACATACAATTCTATACATAGGAGTTGCAAGGAAGTACCCCCGACCGAATACATTGAGTGGGAAAAGCAGGATGGCTGTATCAGCCTGCCTCAATGCCACTCTTGATCCATCAATTGCTCATTTAGAAATCGGAACAAAGTCATCAGCAGACCTGTGGAAAACCATAGAGGGACTTATTTTGAGCAAGTTACAGCAAAGAAATCACAACTCAGAGTAAAATTTCAGTTACTTAAACTAACAGGGAAGTTCATCAATTACAACATACTATGATTTTTTCAAAAGATTTACAGATCAATTGATGTCCATAGGAGATCAATTATCAGAAGAAACTCGTGTTCTTCAAGTTTTAAATGGCCTAAATTCTATTTATACTCCTTTTTTTGTTAAATGCAGAATATGCAGAGAGGCTACCTACCTTTGCCCAACTCAGGTCAAAACTGCTCATATATGAAGCGCGTCTCGCACAACAACAGCAAGATGCAATTCCACCGTATTCCAGTGGTGGATGTAGCTAAGGCCAGGCCTCAACTTTTTACGCGCAGTGCAAAAAAAAATTACGGTTTTATGTATCCAGTTACCCATAAGCAAAAGATAAGTTACCCCTCAAATATTTTTAAAAGCTCTACATTTCATAAAAAGTCCAAAATTTTATAAAAAACACTATGCTTTATAAAAAATCCTCCCATTTTATTAAAGGTATTGGGTTTTAATAAAACATTTGAATTTTAACCAGTCCAAATGTTTTATTAAAACCCTACGATACGGGAGCATCCAAACCATTTAACGTCCGACTTGTATGGAGAAAGCTTGGAGTGGGGAGCAAGTTAATGATCAGATGATCCTTTAGCTATTTAAAATTATTTGTTTTCAGATTTTAAGATATCTTGCTACCTATTTAATCTATTAATTATTTAGTATAAATAGAGGGTTAGGGTTTATTGTTTGAGAGACTTTGTTTTTTTTATCAGAAGATTGTAATCGATACATTTGGGGCTTGAGACAACCGACTTGGCTGGAATCTTCGGGTTCAAAGCCGTTGGATAAAATCATATGTTACTGAGTCATTTGAGTATTACCGTGGATTCGGTATCATTTGGTATAAGAGCTTTGGTTTTTTCAAATGGCTCCGCGTGAAGAATAACGTCGTCTTGTTCGTAGATTCGCCGAAAGAGGCAACGACAGAACCGTTGGTGTTCACGTGTCCGGGGAAGAGATAGATTGCCTATTGCAGATTCACCATAATCCAGTTATGAATCAACGCAAGGAACCATGAGTCGAGTAGGAGAGTCCAGAGATCAAGAGATGCCATGGGGCGTGGAGTCGTCTGTCGGTGTTGATCGAGACTTCCTCTTAGACAAGAATGGGAGACGCATGGTTTGTCACGGGTGTAGGGTGAAGACAAAGGAATCTATCCCTACTTGCGAAGTGCAATCGTTGAAGGAAACCGAACTAGGGTTTCATGTCTGGGACTGAAGCTTTAGCAAGGAGGAGTATCTTTCAATGGAGGCGATCTATCAAAAAAAAATTTTGTGAACTTGAATCATGTAGCGGGGTTGTAATGATTTGTGAACTCTAATGTTTTACAAGACTCGAGGGCGAGTCTTTTTCAAGAGGGGGAGTATGATACGGGAGCATACAAACCATTTAACGTCCGACCTGTATGGAGAAAGCTTGGAGTTGGGAGCAAGTTAATGATCAGATGATCCTTTAGCTATTTAAAATTATTTGTTTCCAGATTTTAGGATATCTTGTTACCTATTTAATCTATTAATTATTTAGTATAAATAGGGGGTTAGGGTTTATTGTTTGAGAGACTTTGTTTTTTTAATCAGAAGATTGTAATCGAGACCTTTGGGGCTTGAGACAGCCGACTTGGCTGGAACCTTCGGGTTCAAGGCCGTTTAATAAAATCATATGTTACTGAGCCATTTGAGTATTATCGTGGATTTGGTATCATTTGGTATCAGAGCTTTGGTTTTTCAAATGGCTCCGCGTGAAGAATAACGTCGTCTTGTTCGTAGATTCGCCGGAAGAGGCAACGACAGAACCGTTGGTGTTCACATGTCCGGGGAAGAGATAGATTGCCTGTTGCAGATTCACCATAATCCAGTTATGATTCATCGCAAGGAACCATGAGTCGAGTAGGAGAGTCCAGAGATCAAGAGATGCCATGGGACGTGGAATCGTCTGTCGGTGTTGATCGAGACTTCCTCTTAGACAAGAATGGGAGACGCATGGTTTGTCATGGGTGTAGGGTGAGGAATCTATCCCTGCTTGCGAAGTGTAATCGTTGAAGGAAACCGAACTAGGGTTTCATGTCTGGGACTGAAGCTTTAGCAAGGAGGAGTATCTTTCAATGGAGGCGATCTATCAAAAAAAAAGTTTTGTGAACTTGAATCACGTAGCGGGGTTGTAATGATTTGTAAACTCGAATTTTTTACAAGACTCGAGGGCGAGTCTTTTTCAAGAGGGGGAGTATGATACGGCAGCATACAAACCATTTAACGTCCGACCTGTATGGAGAAAGCTTGGAGTGGGGAGCAAGTTAATGATCAGATGATCCTTTAGCTATTTAAAATTATTTGTTTCCAGATTTTAGGATATCTTGTTACCTATTTAATCTATTAATTATTTAGTATAAATAGGGGGTTAGGGTTTATTGTTTGAGTGACTTTGTTTTTTTAATCAGAAGATTGTAATCGAGACCTTTGGGGCTTGAGACATCCGACTTGGCTGGAACCTTCGGGTTCAAGGCCGTTTAATAAAATCATATGTTACTGAGCCATTTGAGTATTATCGTGGATTTGGTATCATTTGGTATCAGAGCTTTGGTTTTTCAAATGGCTCCGCGTGAAGAATAACGTCGTCTTGTTCGTAGATTCGCCGGAAGAGGCAACGACAGAATCGTTGGTGTTCACATGTCCGGGGAAGAGATATATTGTCTGTTGCAGATTCACCATAATCCAGTTATGATTCATCGCAAGGAGCCATGAGTCGAGTAGGAGAGTCCAGAGATCATGAGATGCCATGGGACGTGGAATCGTCTGTCGGTGTTGATCGAGACTTCCTCTTAGACAAGAATGGGAGACGCATGGTTTGTCATGGGTGTAGGGTGAGGAATCTATCCTTGCTTGCGAAGTGTAATCGTTGAAGAAAACCGAACTAGGGTTTCATGTCTGGGACTGAAGCTTTAGCAAGGAGGAGTATCTTTCAATGGAGGCGATCTATCAAAAAAAAGTTTTGTGAACTTGAATCACGTAGCGGGGTTGTAATGATTTGTAAACTCGAATTTTTTACAAGACTCGAGGGCGGGTCTTTTTCAAGAGGGGGAGTATGATACGGGAGCATACAAACCATTTAACGTCCGACCTGTATGGAGAAAGCTTGGAGTGGGGAGCAAGTTAATGATCAGATGATCCTTTAGCTATTTAAAATTATTTGTTTCCAGATTTTAGGATATCTTGTTACCTATTTAATCTATTAATTATTTAGTATAAATAGGGGGTTAGGGTTTATTGTTTGAGAGACTTTGTTTTACCAGAAGATTGTAATCGAGACCTTTGGGGCTTGAGACAGCCGACTTGGCTGGAACCTTCGGGTTCAAGGCCGTTGAATAAAATCATATGTTACCAAGTCATTTGAGTATTACCGTGGATTCGGTATCACCCTATATCTCAAAGTCTCAATTCTCAAATCCAACTTATTCAAGAAGAAAGACAGAAAGAGGGAACTGTGAGAATGTGAGAGCCAGAAACCGACCACTCGCCCAGCCGCTCGACCTGAGCTGAGACCACCGCTGCCTCTGCCAAACCCCAGTCCTCCTTCTCCGCCTCCGCCAGTCCGCCCCTCCGCTGTCCGCCTCGGCGGTCGCATGTTATCGTAAAAAAAAATTGTTTACATGAAAGTACGGTAAAAAAAAAATTTGTTTACATGAAAGCATCGTCAAAACAAATTTTTGTTTCATTATATGAAAGTACGGTAAAAAAAATTCACTCCTTACGTATTCGTCCATTTAACGCGTGTAAGAAGCCGGTGGATTAATATTGGTAGATCTATCGGAATGACCTCCCCATTCATTTTTCTGATTGAGCGCGTCAATCAGTAGAGACTGTGGTGAATGTATATTTTTGTGTCTATCTCTTTGTTAATGCTCTGTGATAATGCTTTAATTGGGGCAAAACGTAAGCTAGGTCGTAAGGTTTAGTTGCGGGCTCGTTGACTATATTATCTTATCCATTTGTGTGTTTCTTCAACATAGAGCAATTATTCATGTGCAACTACTTACTAATTTGCTTACTCACATATTTCATATCTTATTTAAACCTACGAACTCATCGGCTTTATAGCTAACCTTTTAAGCATACTTTTAAACCTACGAACTCAATTAGTAGAGATTGTCTTTGGAAAGTTAATCTACGTTTATGAATCTTTAAGATGTACTAAGAACTAAGTTTCATGTAATATTTTGAATATGAATGCATTTAGTTAATTCTATTGTAAACAATTTGTTTATGATTCCAAACAACTGTCTCCACCCGTGTTTCCGCCTTATACGGGGTGTGACACTTTGTTCTTGTTTTCAAATGGAAACGTAAAGTTTCTAACTTTAATCGTTCAAAACGTTTGTTTGGCTCCCATGTTACCATATATGATCTATGGTTTTTAGGTCGTTCTATGCGTAAAAATGTAAGCTTTATGGATTAAAACCCCATTCAAAACAAAACACAAGATTTGTGATTCGATCTTTACCTCAAACGTGGGTACCTTCTTGTATCTTTTTCCTATGTCGATCCGTAGCCGTGATGAAGCAAGAAGAAGGCTGAAAACACAAGAGGATTTTTTTGCATTTTAACAAAACACAAGATTTGTGAATCCATCTTTACTTCATTTGTTTTACTCCAAACATGAATATAAATATAACAGTTGGGATCTAGGATGTTACACAATCCAAACGAAAAAAAGATTCAAATATCCAGAGACACGAAATCAGAAAATGAACCGAGAAAGAATGCCCTTGTGGCTTTCTTCGTATACAGTGATCACGAAAACAACCAAACGATTCATCTATTTCGATTTTGAATTTAAATACATGAATATACTATTTTCTATGACTATTTTATAATTGGCTTATTATAATATAAACTTGATTAAAAGACAACTTCTTAGCTACAGTAGCTATTTTGTTTTTTTCGAAATATTGATTTGAAAATATAATTGTTTTCCCACTTAAAGCAAAGATGTTATTCTGCTCTTACGGTTGTTGCGCTCTTGCAAACCAGTTCCCAGATATCTCACCTGATTTCGAGACATGTTACTTCATATTTTTTCTTTTTATTTTGTTCTTCTAAGTAGGACCATTGTTTGTGGTGCAATTGATGCACGTTGAATGACAATTTATTACCATTTTAATAGTTTGGGTTTTGGTACAAGTGGAATTGCACAACTTGCAACTCATTTGCAAATTTCTTTAATGTCACTGACCGTCTCTATTAATTTGTCAAATAAATTATTATATTTAATAATTTAGGGAAAACAAAAACCTGGTATTGTGTTTGCGACTACATCAAGTCCTGAGTAATATCTTTTTTACGGTTAATGAACTAAATAAATGGATGAAGTAAGTTTATTTTTTTTTAAATTTTTTCGTTGTTTAACGTGTCGCAACGTGCGGCGGCCCCAATGTTTGAATTTTTTTCCCAAGTTGAGCCTAATCTTTACGTTAAACGTTTTTTTAAATTCGTTTTCGTGTTTTCTTAACATTAATTTTTACGACATGACATTTTCGTGATTTACAAATATATCACCGCGACGTGTTTTTTTATCTACCTTTCAATGTTTAGAACCGAGCCGCCACAACGCGCGGTAACACTTACTAGTTTAATAATTAATTTCAAACATCTATTTAAGTTAACAATCGATGGTAAACACATATACAAGATAATAAGTACATATTATTGACATAATGTTTGGTTACCACTAAATGCTTTTTTTATAACCGTAAGATCTCGTTTGAAAAACTTAGAGCCCTATCAATACTCTGAATTAATGCATAAAATGATTTTAGAAACCATAAATAGATGATAACCAACATTATTACTAAATTTTCTTTTACATGATACTTGCTGCTACAAAACAACATGAAGAATACAAACCATCTTTCCAGTTTTGATCTTAAACATTTCGTTAAAAAGGCAAAACCCGCTAGTGTAATTTACAACTGTCTTCACGGCTTATTCAACACGTCCCAACGGGTCATGATACGGTCACATGAAACTCATAATCAATTCGTGCTCGAGCAGCCAGAAACCAAGTGCAACAGGATAACATGTTCCTCCATTTTAGCAAGAGCTAAAATTACTTGGATAAAATGGTGATTTTTCTTCACTTCCTAATCGAGAGGAACTCGAAGCTGCGAAGATGGTCTTCATGGCCACCTTTTGTAGTACGGTAAAATCCTAACGGTTTGGTGTCATAGCATGGTTGTAGTTGTGGTTGGACTCTTTGAGTAGTTGATATGCGGGCCCCACTGGTCGACACATGACGACGTAATCGGGCTTCTGGTGGCTCCACTGAGGAGCCCGGTCTACTAGAGTCCCCATCTCTAGAGGACCGCATTCTTTCAGAATTAGGCAGCTGTGAATCAAGATATTACAAGTCCAAGTCAACTTTAAAAGTCAAAGTGATCAAGAAACTGAAAACAAAAATGGGATATATATACACACACATATATATAGAAGCTTACCACGTCTTTTGACGATGGTACATCGGAAATTTTGTTTCGTGAACTTTGTCGGACCCCATCCGAAGAATTTCTTCTAGAAAACGCTTCTACGGCACCTGAGATTCTATTACGGATATCTTGACCAGCTGCACAAAAGAAGCAACATTGAAAAACACACTAGCACATGCCTAAAGATCGACCGAATAACCTCTAAATCAATGATGCATGTTATTAGTAGCACATTGTAGAGATGTAAATGAGCCGAGCCGCTAGTGAGCTACTCAAGATCGGCTTGCTAGATACTCGAATCGAGCTGAGGGCTCGAGCTTTCACATATCAAGCTTGAGCACCTTTTATTTAATATATTAAATATACATATATAAAAGAATTATGATAAAAATATTTATATAATATATATTATGTTATGTGTAAAAATTATAATTATAAATATATAAATAATTATAAAAATATATAAATAATTATAAAAATATATAAATAAAATAATAATTAAATAAATGACAAACGAGCTTATAAGTTAAAGAGTTGAGCTTGAGCTTAGGCAAGCTCGGCTTAGCTTGACTCGTTTACACCCTTGGCCCACAGGTTTGTTTTATGAGTGATACCTGAGGTTCTTGTGGGTTTTTCGGCTGATGCTCCAGCATTTATGCCCGTGTTTCCGCCTTGAAGCTGCACAAAAAGAAATACCATATTAGCATGCAATCTTTAAACTGAAAAAAAGGTCATATGTGCATGTGTGTGTGTAAAATGATCAACATTTGTGCACTCACTCGTCCTCTAGAGGTGGCACCAATTTGAGGGTACTTCAATATAGTCCAATCAAACACACAGTCGAATTGATAGCCTGCGATTATCATATTTTGTGAGATCAAGAATCAAAAGATAATATTTGCATTTGAGTTTATAGATTTATGTTTAATTTCGATTGTGAGATTTGACTTTGACCTTCACGAATAAATAAGTCTCGGAAAAGCCTCTTTAAATAAGAATAGTCGGGTTTGTCCTCGAATCTCAGTGATCGACAGTAGTGAAAGTATGATATGAACTCCGATGGGTATGATTTACATAACACCTGTTCAATAAAACTTCTTTTAATGTAAATTTCAATTTGTTAAAGTATGATATAGCAACCAACCTAGTTTTAACAGATTTTACCTAATAAATTGCTGAACTGGCACTTGTCAATGGCATGCAAGCTGCCACGTCAGATACCAAGTATGCAAAAAGTGGTAATGTGAAAAAATTCAAAAATAAATTTATTTACAAGTTTGAAGTAATGATATTTTTTTTCTAAATTATATTTAAAAATAATAATTAAATATTTAAATGTCAAATAAGATGCTATGCGATATACGTACGCACATGGTTGGAAAAATCGCTAGGCGCTAGTCGGGCGGTGGGGTGGGGCCTAGGCCTAGGCGGGATTAATCGGGGCCTAGGCGGGATTAATCGGATTGGAAACTTTATATGTAATTTTTAGTTTTTTATATATATACACACATTTTTATAAGTAATTTTTATAAAAATGTTCATTTTTAAATATTTATACACATATTTGGCTGGAATTGAAGGGTTGGCTGGAAAATCCAAGGTTTTTCCGGAAAATCCAAGGCTTTCGCCGGAATTTGGCCGAAAATTTTAGGTTTTTGCCGGAATTTTCGCCGGAACCTGGCCGCCTAGATCCACCTAGGCCCGATTCCGATTAATGGTCCGCCTAGCTCAAAATTACAAGTTAAATGGCCGCCCCCGATTTTTACAACACTGCGTACGCACTAAACTAACAAATTATATGCCACATCAGCAATTCATGAAAATTACGCAAAATAACGGCATGCTCGAAACTGACAAATAATATGCCACATCAGCAATTAATGAAAATTACGCAAAATAACGGCATGCTCGAAACTGACAAATAATATGCCACATCAGCAATTAATGAAAATTACGCAAAATAACGGCATGCTCGCGCTAATAAAATGTAACTTGGTTCAGAAATCGGTAAGAAAGTGTGAGTTGGTTTCTATTTCGTGCAAATTGCCTTTTGAATACATACAGGCATATGTAAGTATGTACGTGTGTGTGTATATATATATATATATATACACTAGGTTAGAAACCCGTGTTTTACACGGATTGAATAAATGAAATATTAAATAGTTAGTAATGAAGATTTAGGAATTACAAAAGAAATATTTGTTGTGTATGGAGGCTTAGCCGAGCCGGCTGGCCCTAAGGGGCTTTTTGCGTAGATTAGGGTTGGGGCCCAATTGGGCTTAACTTGGTGATCAAGTTAAAAACTCTAGATTAGTTCCCTATAAATGAAACTCTAGACATCACAAGAAAAAGAGACATAGTATTAAACACCTCTCCAGGATGTACGTTGACACTGAAGGATGTCAGACTTATTCCGGACTTGAAGAGAACGCTTATCTTTGTCGGTCAGTTGGATGATCAGGGATAGCAGGTTGTGTTCGGTAACGGTAAATGAAAGGTAGGCAAAGGAAACTTGGCTATTGCTCATGGTCGAGGTACAACCGGATGAACAGATTTCATCCTGTATGAAGATGTCAGAACTGAAGAAAGTGAAAGTTGGACAGAAAAAGGTTACCTATGCAGACTCGGTGGTTTAGAAAGAACATACAATTCAGAAAGAAGAGACGGTTCAGAGAGAAAAGAAAGGAAAAGTACGAGTTGTGGCTAAAAGAACAGTGAAAGATGGAAGATATCTTTGACAGAAACTAAAGGTGTTTCACTTCCATCTCCATTATTACCGTGGATCAGAAAACCAGACAACGGTCAGAGGGTTAGGGGATCCAGTAAAGATCAGAAGGTCGGGAGATCCAAGAATGTTCAGTGGGTAAGAAAATCTAGTACAATGATCAAAGAATCTCAAAACTACTCAGAAACAGTTAGTGTGGAAGACTTGTTTCAGTGGGAGAAGGTTAGGAGATCAAAAATGGGGTTACTTGAGAAGGATTATGTTTAGACAGAGTCACTGACAAACATGATGATAAAAGCCATGACAGTGGAAAAGTTGGAGCTCGGTGTAGCTTCAACTGGCCTTCAAGAATAAAGATGAAAAGGCAGTTGCATTTAGAGGAAAGAAGTTATAGAAGTACAAGTGAATACGGGGACAGTTTGGAGTTTGCCAAAGCCTTCAAGTGGGAGATTGTTGTGTATTGAGGCTTAGAGGAGCCGGCCGGCCCTAAGGGGCTTCCTGCGCAGATTAGCGTTGTGCCCAATGGGGCTTAACTTGGTTATCAAGTTAGAAAACCTAAATTAGTTCCCTATAAATATAGTCTTATGTTTATGTAATTTCTTGTACCAAAGCATTTAATAATAAAGATCCCTAGTTGCAGCCAGTGGACAAAGGTAACACTAACCGAACCACGTTAAACCTCTTATGTCGCTTTATTGTTTTCATTTTGTGTGCGTGTGATGCCTTAACAATATTAAATAATAATGAAGATTTAAAAATTAATAAAGGAAAAATTAAATATTTAATAAGGAAGTATTAAAAAGCTAGTAATGAAGAAAAAATAAGTAAGGGTCAACATCTTTTTTGCCAGTTACTTAGCGGGAGAAATTAAAAAATAACCAGTTACTTATTTATCAGGTATAGGTTAACAATAGGTACCTCTATTGGAGTCAACATCTTTTTTTCACTTATTTTATCATACTTTTGTTTCTTGTTTCCTGCTCTTAGTCCCTGCCATGGAAGGCTTCCTCTAAGGAAATACATAAGAACATAACCGAGAGACTCAAGATCATCCCGTCTACTTTGTTCTGCATGGTAATAAAAAGTATTTAATTACATCAAAATGTTAAATTTAAATCCTCTAAATAATAATGTGATCTAACGACTCACCAACACCAAGGTGCGTGTTGACACTCGCGTAACGAGCCGTGCCGGTGAGGTTCTTGTTTTCCCTGAGAAAAAAGTTGAAATGACTTCATATTATATACATACAATAAAAAGTTTCTTTAATAATATATTAATATTAATGTGATATAACCACTCACCAGCCCACGCGACCCGTTTTGACATGTACCAGAATTTACTCATTTTGACACATAACTAACCCAAATCACTCATTTTGCAACGTATACTCAAAAGCTTTTGCCCCATTAGACGATTAATTTATTGGAAATAAATTAGATAACCCGTGTAAGTTAAAGAAAAAAATATAAAAATTTCAGAAATTCAGATTTACCTGTATGGTATGTGTTTCTGAGTTTGAAGATCTCTGTATTTTTTTGCGAGGCCAAAATCAATGGCGTACACCTGTCATGATAAAGGCAATCAGGTAACAACCAAGCTGGACAGTTGAAATGTATAACATATTGTTGATCCAATATTTATATTCTAACACATATAGTAAAGTCAATTATAATTTTCAAAAATCAAACCGTGCTAAGACGGTTTATCATTTACCAATTAGTCTAAAATAAAAAGTTCTGAACCCAAAAAAATTAACGATAAAATAAGAGGTGTAAGCTACCAACACAAAATTTGGTCAATGGTAACTCAAATTCTACAATAAAACATGCACTTTTGATGAACCCCGTATCAAAAGGTAACATTTTAGAGCTATATGTAGCAAAACGGGTGAGTGTTGGTGAACCCCGTATCAAAAGGTAACATTTTAGAGCTATATGTAGCAAAACAGGTGAGTGTTGGGTAACGGGTCAAAACCAGTTGGGTCAGGTTGCGTGGACCTGCCAACATTTTCTTTGTACAACTTTTTAATTATAAATTGTTAAAATATCAAATACAATTACAATAGTAACTATTATTAAAACAGTGATCCGGTTTTTTACCAAACTAATTTAGGAGATAATAAACATTTTCTGTTCAACCAATTTGACTCGTTTCCTTTTTAGTTAACCTTTTTTTTTAACTAGGCATATATTTCTCAAATTTCATACGACTGCTGATATATTTGTTTTCCATGAAAGGCTAAATAAACCAAACAGCTACCTGATTAGCTTTGCGGCCCAGGCCCATTAAGAAATTATCGGGCTTTATGTCACGATGAAGAAAACCCCTCGCATGGATGTACTCGACTCTGTTTATCTGTAACAATTGGTATACATGAACGGTTTCAGTTCAAAATTTTAATCGTTAATGATGTTGAATGCCGGTAACCACTTACTAGTTGATCTGCAAGCATTAACACCGTCTTCAAGTTAAACTTTCTATTACAATAGTTGAAAAGGTCTTCAAGACTCGGTCCAAGAAGGTCAATAACCATGATGTTATACTCTCCTTCAGTTCCAAACCACTTAAGGTTCGGTATTCCGGCTTCATTAAGACATGAAATTATAAGATAATATGTACATGTACTCATAAGCCAGTGTCATGATTAATTAAACTCTCTGAGCCTGGTCAACTTTTTGAACTGTAGATTCAGGTTATGTTTTATCTATAATATATCAAATGGCTAAATTATAAATTGATAAGAAAAACTAAAAATGGAACGGGTCAATTGGGCCCAGAGTGTGTTTTTTAATGCATAAAATCTCTTCAATCATCTTATCCAAAAATTAACTATTTATAAAAAAACTTAAAAAGGTGTTTCGCGCAGATCTAATACGATTTTGACCCACACAAAAAATATCCATTTTGATCCAAACCAGTTGTGGCCCGTCACCTGAGTCACCCAACCTGCCCATTTTGCCACCCGTATTTTGCAAGAATGAGAGAACAGTTGCAAGAAGAAAACATATTATGCCCGGGTTTTCAGTCCGAAATTATTCATTCCTGCAAATTGTTGCCTTGCAAGAATGATGATTTGTTTTAAACAAAAAACCTTGAAAGAAGTCAAATCATTTTTGTAGAATGATTCTACAAAAACACACACGCACATATAGAGAGATACTCACTTCCTCCTTGGAGAAGTATATATATTTTTGATTCATAATGAAGTTGAGGATGCTTCGTTTTGACAGATTCCTGAAGAAATTTAGGAACCAAAAAATAAGTTACACTAAAATATCAAGAAAATGCTTCTTATACAACATGTTTTTACGTCATACATATATGTCGAAAATGGTCTTCGTTCATATCTTCTTTTGTTAAAAAAAAAAGCCTTGGCTTTTTCTCTCTTACAAATGTGCTTAAAAATCATAATCAGAAAGTCACTATTAAAATATACACAAAAAGAACTAGAGATTATATCAAACTTCACATACAATTATCTATATCTTACTACTCTAATAAATGAAAATCTCTTCAGGACACGTGTCACTCTCTAGTTACTCCTCGTCTTTATTTTCCCGTCTCTCTCTCCTATTAAATATTAGATTTTCTATTTGTCTCTCCTATTAAATAATAATCTTGATATTAATAAATCTAATTACGAATACTTATTATTTAATTATAAATAGTTATTATATCATCAATCAAATGAATTTAATATGAACTAACATTTATAAATTAAATTAAAAAATTAATACTCAGTTAAAAAAAAATGTTTTAAAAACTAACTTATCAGACCTTATAACTGTCACGACAAATTACATTTTTTAAAATCATATTTTGACAAATGTGTTTGTTAACAAATTACATTATATTTTATTCAACCGATGTAATATACTGGTTTATTCAACCCGTGTATTACACAGGTTTTTAAAAATATAAAATTTTTAATACTAAATATATAACATTTTATTTAGTTAACCTGTGTAATACACAGGATTTTAACCTATTATATAATAAATAAAGGTTTTGATGTGTCATTTGTCACTCTCTTATGCATCCTTAATTTTTTTTTTCGCCTCTCTCTCCTATTAATTACACAAATTTCTTTAATTATTTTTCTCTCTCCTATTAAATAATAATGACTTATATAATTTTTTTATAAAACGTTTTTCATGAATATGAAATTATTTATTACTAAGTATATAACATTGCATTTATTTAACACGTGTAACACACCGGGTTTCTAAAGTTTAATATGAATTAACATTTATCAGTTACATAAAAAAAGTTAATACCCAGCTAAAAAAATGTTTTAAAAATTAACTTAACATAGTTTGTAATTGTCACGTAAAATTTTATTCAACTCATTTAATACATGGGTTTTAAAAACATAAATTTTTTTATTACTAAATATATAACATTATATTTATTCAGTCCGTGTAATACACAGGATTCTAATCTAGTATACACGTATAGATAATAATCTACAAAATCATAACAGAAAACAGTCATTAACTTTTCATACCAAAGTATTTAGCTTTCCAACCAAAAATGATAAAGAAAACAAATGCATTTTACAAGAACAAGAAGTTGTAGACAAAAACCACTAAGCATCATGATGTGTTCTGCATTCAGATTTCCACATAAATTGTAATGTTTTTTGGATTTTTAACAGAATCTTCCATCAATAAATAATCAAAATATTAGAAACATCAAAATCATTAAAAAGAAAAGAAGGCCATACCAGCTTAATAGCAACCTCTTCACCACTTTGAATATTAACACCTGCAAGTCATCAAACAAATAAAATTAACTAACTAACAAAAAACAAAATGTTAAAAATAAAAAGATATGATAAAAGTAATTCAAGATATACCTAAGAAAAGTTCACCAAAAGATCCACTCCCAATTTTCCTCCCAAGTTTAAACTTTCCAACAACAACATGGTCCATGATTCTTTCTTGAGTTAACTCTGAATCCCAATTCAGATCAAAATAAACCTAATTTAATCCTCAAAGTAAGGTTTGAAAAAAACAAACCCTAGTTGATAAGTTTAAAAAAAACAACCTAAAAACTTGCATCAAAATCAGAAACTAAATGCACTATGCGGAATCAAGGAACACCCAAATCAAGGTTCTTTTTTATTTTATAAAATACAAAAAACCCATCAACATAATTTAACCCTCAAATTAAGGTTTGAAAAAAACCAAACCCCAAAACTTGCATCAAAATCAGCAACTAAACACACTATACAAAATCAAGAAAATCCCAATCAAGAATCTTTTTCACAAAATACAAAAAACCCAAGTTTTAATTCTGGATAAAAAGATTTTTAAACAACTATTTAGCTACTAAAAATTACAACATGTGAACACCCTCCGAGCTTATTCATTAAAAAATGAGGTATATGTATGTGGGTTGATTTGATTGCTTGTGGGGGACAAACGAGCGAAGATTGAGGAAGTAGTTGGGGAAAAAGAAAGATAAAGATGAGACTTTTATGTATGAATTTGTGCTTTGGAGAGTGAAACAAGATGAGAGGATGATAAAGATTAATAATGATTGAATATAATAATAGGAAATGTAGATCGTGAGGAGGAGGATGAAGAAAGTGGAAAGCAGGTGATGATATTATTTTTGTTGGTGATTAATAAAATAATAAGGAGTAATTAATTAAAGTAAAGGTGAATTATTAATGGTTAATTGGAAGGATTTGGTTTTGGGTAAGCGATGGTTTCTTTATCATCCGCCTAACGTTTTGACCCGATAATCACCTTTCTCTTCTGCTCCAAGCGTGATCTATTCACTCAATAGGTTAAAACTATCTATTATATCTATACTATATAATAAATTATTTTAGAACTTGTGTACTACATAAGGTAAAAAAATATTAATATAATTTTTTTTAAATCTTTATATATATCTTATAGTTAGAAAAATACAATTACACATAATAACAATAGAAAACAAAATCCAAAAATATATAAAAAAGTTAATATATAATTGAGTTTTAAAAATAAATTAATTACTATTTAAAGTAATTTGACTTTTATTTACTCTTTGAATAAAAACATAAGTTAGGTAATAAGATTTTAAAATTTCTTATAATATGAGATAATTTAAAATAAATGTGTTTTATTAGTATAACTAGGTTAGAATCTCGTGTATTACACGGATTGAATAAATATAATGTTATATACTTAGTAATAAAAAGTTTATGTTTTTAAAACTCTTAAATAAAATATAATGTAATTTATTAACATATATACACTCGTCAAAATGGAACAATGCGAATATGTAAATATATGTTTAAAAGTTGTTTATTTTAATCATAGCTAGTTATAAAACTGTTTTCAGTTTATAAAGTTCATAAAAATATGATTGAACAAATTAACTAAAGATAAACACAATTTTAAATTTAAAAATGTGTAGATAAAACTTGAAACAAATAATTAATTTAGTTGACTAAAATAGTGGAGTTGATTATTAATAGGAAAGAGAAACGAATGAAAAAGAGAAACTTGTTTATTATGTAGTATAGACTAGGTTACAATCACGGGTTAAATAAATAAAATATTATATATTTAATAATAAAATTTTTCTATTTTTAAAAACCCGTGTAATACACGGGTTGAATAAACCAGTATACGGGTTGAATAAACCAGTATATTACATCGTTTGAATAAAATATAATGTAATTTGTTAACAAACACATTTGTCAAAATATGTTTTTAAAAATGTAATTTGTCGTGACAGTTATAAAGTCTGTTAAGTTAATTTTTTAATTTAATTGATAAATGTTAGTTCATATTAAGTTCATTTAATTGATGATATAATAACTATTTATAATTAAATAATAGGTATTCGTAATTAGATTTATTAATATAAAGATTATTATTTAATAAGATAGAGAAATAAAAAATCTAATATTTAATAGGAGAGAAAGGCGGAAAAATAAAGATGAGCAGTAACCAGAAAGTGACACGTGTCCTAAATATATTTTCATTTATTAAAGTAATAAGATAAAGGTTTTTGCATGACACGTGTCGCCTCCATATTCATTCTCACCATTTTTTCCCGCCTCTCTCTTCTTTTTAATGTACTTCTATCTTTTAATAATAATATATATTTAAATAAAAAATACTAATCTATACTATATAATAAATAAAGGTTTTAGAGGGACACATCTCACCATTTTTTTCCCGCATCTCTCTCCTATTAATTATACAAACTTTAATTTTTTGTTTCCCACCTCTCTTTTCTATAATGAAGTTCTATAATTATTTTTATAGAATTTTTTTCATTTAAAAAAAAATATGATTGTTCATAAAACATTTTAAGAAATTGAACATTTCTTTCATTCTTTTTATAAAACATTTTTAAAAAATAATTATATAACGTTTCTAATTTTTTTATTACCAAATGTATAACATTGTATTTATTTAGCCCGTGTAATACACGGGGTTTCTAACCTAGTATGTTTAATAAATAAAACTTGTTATAAAATAATAGTTTCCATGAAAATTTGTATGTTACATGTTATCAGGTATCGGTGAAATAAGAAATAATGAAGAATTATAAAAAAAATATATATATAAGATTTAAGAATTATAAATAAAAAATCATAAATATTTACGAATTATAAAATTGTATTTTAAAATAAGATATACTGAATTTTTTTATGGTTTAATAATTTTTAATAAGTTATAAGAATAATTTTTTTATATTTAATTATTTAAATTATCATTATTTAATAGGAGTAAGAGGCGGAAAACAAAAATCTATACATCAGTAGAAGTCGACACTTAGCAAGTATAGTGTAACATCCCGGTTTTTCGTTGAAGAAAACGGGTTTGTAGAGTGGTAAATAGTTATTAGCAAGTATCGAAACTTGATGAGGTTAGTAAGCGGTGTGGTTATAATTATTTAGACAGGGGGTTATTATTAATAAACGGGACTCAAGGGAGAGTTTTGTAAAGGAATTCAAGACGGGCCAAGCCCGAGGATTAGCCGGTAGCAAGCGAGGGCCAAGCCCGGTCCGGCAAACACCCCTGTAGGGTTCACGGCAATGAGGGGGTTCCCCATTTTTGTGTTTTGCGGCTGCCGTGATTGAGAGAGATAGGACGAGACGAGGGTTTCGAGCTTCCAAGGCAATTCCAAAGTAAAAAGTCTCAATCTTTCGTTCCTCGTTTAGTGTATTCATTCGTTGAACCATTGTTAACGCGTTTGCGGTATTAGGGTTGCACGCAAGGACTTAAATCGAATTGGAGGAGTTCGTTGGTGATTCGATCCACGCGAGTCACCCGGATTTGAGGTATAAACTTGTAAATCTAACGCGTTAATGCTATTGTCATTTTTTGAATGTTTTCGGGTTAGGGGAGGTTCGGCCGAACCCACTATGGGTGGCAAGCAAGTGTAGCGAACTCGGGTAAGGACCGGCTTGGTTCGGGACAACGGGCGCGTGACGGTGGTGACCTCGGTGATAACTGGATGCGGCGAAAGGGGTGCTGTCCGGTGGTGACAGCAATGAAGGAGGACCCGCAGGTCGGTCACGGGGCTGCAGTGGCGACGACAGGTAGCGGCAGTGCTGGCCAGGGGCTGTTCACGACGGTTGAAGACTCGGGAGGACGGTGAAGCGTAGGGAAGCGGTGGGTCATGGCTGGGAAAAGTCAACGTGGTCGAAAATGGTTGTAGGTGACCAAAGCCGTGGCCCCGATGTTTCGGCAACAGTGGTACGACGACGGTGGGAGTTGACGGAAGCCGAAGGTGGCGATGCGAAGATGGGTTCGGTGCGTTAAAGTGTGTACGCGTGCATGCAAGCCATGCGTGGCGATGTGCGTGCGTGGGTGTTGAACATCGGGTCGAGTGAGTGAGTGAGTGAGAGGTCGAACGTCGAGTCGTATATTGACTCGTGTATTGTGTAATTGTTAGGTACGAGGTTGAAGGAAGAGCACGAGAACTTAGCAAGGTATAGTGATCGAGTTGCGTCTAGCAAAGGTGAGTTTCAATCAACCACTTTTAAACGTTTTGTAGTTTTGGGCATGAATACATGCAACGTGCAATATAGCGAAGGCACGAAATGATAAGGGTTTTGATGTTAATATTTGAGTTTGTGAAATGATAGTTATAATTGTATGCATAGGATTTGGTGTCATGTAATTTAATGTCGTGACCTTATATTAAGAGGTTAATTGATATCATGTCGACCCTATTCGACGGGAATTTAGTCTGACCTTAGTCAGATGAAATGTGTTGCTTAAGCGTGATAGTAAGTCGGCTTTGGTCCGTGAGTTGACATGGCTGATGGTGATCAGTCAACGAGTCATGATCGCATGTGTCCTTAGACTAGTCGACGTGATTTCGTGTAAAATATAATATTTGAATAAACCATGAACTATATGAGAAAACCTTTGTGACGTAATCGTTTTTAATAAAGCTTCGGGACTTAATACCCCCAAATGAATTACTAAAGAACTCACTCAGCGTAGCTGACTTTTTAGCATGTATTTCAGGTAAAGAGAAAGTACAAGCTGGCGGCTTCTGGATGGTGATTTGTTACCGTGCGTGTTCGTGATGACATTTATTTACTATTTGTTATTATGACATTTGAATATTAGTACTTAGTTTGGATTATGTTGGGTTGTGCCGTTGACCATTTGTTTGACTATTGATTTTCTGCTACTTTTAATTGAGTTTATTTGAGGTCATTTACTACTGTGCTTATGTGTATGCCAACGTGTCGGGTTCCCGGATTTGGGGCCTTACAAGTTGGTATCAGAGCGATGGTTTAAATAATCTGGGCATCCTCGATGCCTAGACTTAGACTGAGAATGGGACCAATGTGTAGGGAATGTCATCACGCGTAACCAAAAGCCAGAAGCGCCAGGTATGAGTTAGTGTATATGTGTGTGTGTTAGTAGGCTAAGACAGGGGCGTTATGCCAAGATGCAGTATAGGGATGGTTTAAAACCTGAAAGGCGAGGCAAGAAGGTTATGGCGATTGGCCACCGTCATTAACTAATTGCACTGCTCGGATTGTTTTAAATGATACCTAAGTATTGCTTTGTTTGTTATTATTTTCAATAACTGATGGCACCTAGAAGAAAGACTGCTGCTAATGCTAGTGCTGGGGGCGTCGTGAGAACGTTCAGGACGACAATGCTAATCATGACGAGGTGTCGGTTCATACTGAACCGTCAGTGCATGTTGAACCTTCGGTGTATTCTGAGCACAATGAAGGGTTGCAATTCGAACTAGAGGTTCGCGAGGCGGTCAAGAAAGAAGTGGTTGAAATGATTCATGAGTACTTGCCTGATCTTGTGAAGGCAGCGTTCGAGGAGCTAGAGACGAGAGTGCTGGTGGAGGTAGAGAAAAAGAAGAAGACTGGAACTGGCGGCAACTGTGACTACGGGCACTTCAAGAAGTGCGATCCGCCTAGGTTCGATGGGTTGAAGGATGCAGTGGCCACGTACCACTGGCTTACTGAGATGGAGTCCACTATCTCTATCAGTGAGTGCAAGCGGGGGCAGATAGTGAACTTCATTTCTCACTCTTTTTCTGCTGAGGCCTTGCACTGGTGGAACTCGGTGAAGGAAAGAAAGACTACTCAGGAGTTGGAAGCTATGACTTGGGAGGATCTGAAGGGTTTGGTTAGGAATAAGTTTTGTGCTCCGGGAGAGCTTGATAGGGTAAAGAGAGAGTTTCTGACTCTCAAGGCGGGTAAATCGACTCATCGTGAGTATACGTCAAAGTTCATAGAGATGGCACGTCTGGTGCCACACTTAGCTGGAAATGATGAGCGATGGATGAAGCTGTATGTAGCCGATCTACCGGATCGTGTTAGGCATTTAGCCAAGGCTCAGCAACCTTTGAGTTTTAACGATGCGATGGAGCTTAGCGAGACTTTGTATGATGATGTTATGGGAGCTGAGGTGCAAGAGAAGAAACCGGAGGATAAGAAGTGGACCGTACCCCTCAAGAGGTTCGGTAAAGATTTGAAGGTTCCGTTCATGAAGAAGGCTAGGACTGATGGTCCGGATTCATGTCGCAAGTGTGGTAAGATACATTCAGGTGAGTGCAGGGCAAATGCAGGTTCCTGTTATCGATGCGGTAAAGCGGGACATTTTTCAAGAGACTGCCCGCGCGGTCTTAAGTGTTACCAGTGTGGGGGTTTTGGCCATCTGGCGAAAGAGTGTAAGACAGGACAGAGTGTGGGACTAAGAAAAGAGGCAGTCCCAGTGAAGAAAGAAGATGAAAAGTCTAAAGCAAAAGCCAGAGCCTTCACCATGACTGCAGATGAAGCCAAGACTGACCTGATATTGTTTCAGGTACTTTTCTCATTAATAATGTACCGGCTTCTGTTTTTATTGATTCGGGGGCGAGTAAGCGCTTTGTAGCCCCATCTTTTTGCAAGAGTTTATGTAGGACGACTAGGATGATTGAAAAGCCGTTTAGTGTTGAGACCACGATGGGATCACCCACCAGAGTCATTGAAGCGTTATAAGACTGTTTTATTGATCTAGAGGGTCATAGGTTCCCTGTTAGACTTTTTATTATCGCCCTAGGAGGTTTTGATGTTGTATTGGGAATTGATTGGTTGGCTGCGTTCGATGCTTACATTGTTTGCTGACAGAAAAAGATAAGGTTGAAGTCTTTAGAAGGAACGGTAGTGATGGTGTATGGTGATAGATTGAGCTATCTACCGAGAGTTATCTCTATGATGAAGGCGGTGAAATCGTTGAGGCGTGGGTGCGGGGCATACTTAGCTTATGTCACCAATACAGAAGCAAAAGGCATGGACTTATCAGAGGTTCAAGTGGTGCAGGAGTTTCCGGATGTCTTCCCTGATGACTTGACGGGAGTACCACCAGAACGAGAGATCGAATTCCAGATTGATCTACAGCCAGGAGCTCAGCCGGTTTCTAAAGCTCCGTATCGATTGACACTAATAGAAATGAAGGAGCTAATGGAGCAACTTCAGGACTCGTTGGACAAAGGGTTCATAAGACCAAGTATATCACCATAGGGTGCACCGGTCTTGTTTGTGAAGAAAAAGGATGGTAGCATACGTATGTGCATCGACTACCGGGAGCTCAATAAGTTGACGATTAAGAACAAGTATCCGTTACCGCGTATCGATGACTTGTTCGATCAGCTACAAGGAGCAAAGTGGTTTTCACGTATAGATATGAGGTTAAGATATCATCAGCTGAAGGTTAAGGAAGAAGATATTCCGAAGATGGCATTTAGGACATGTTATGGACATTATGAGTTCTTGGTTATGTCCTTTGGATTGACGAATGCTCCGGTAGCATTCATGGACTTAATGAACCGCGTGTGCCATCCAATGTTGGATAGATCGGTGATTGTGTTTATTGATGATATTCTAATTTACTCTAAGAGTGAGGATGAGCAAGGAGATCATCTGCGAGAAGTGTTAGAGACGTTGAGGCGAGAAAAGCTTTACACTAAATTATCCAAGTGTATGTTTTGGCTATGGGAAGTGCAGTTTCTGGGGCATGTTATTAACCTAGAAGGGATTATGGTGGATCCTGTAAAGATTGAAGCGGTGGTTAAGTGGAACGCTCCTAAGACTCCAATGGAGTTGCGTAGATTTCTGGGGTTAGCCGGTTATTACAGGAAGTTCATCAAGGACTTCTCTAAGCTGGCAACACCATTAACTAAATTGACTCGAAAAGGAGTGAAGTTTGCTTGGGGAGCGGATCAAGAGGGTGCATTTCAAGAGTTAAAGAAGCGGTTGACTGAAGCAACCGGTGTTAACATTACCGGAAGGGACAGACAACTTAAGTTATGGAGACACTACTTATATGGAATCAAGTGCACGATCTACACAGATCATAAGAGCTTGAAGTACTTCTTCGTTGAAAAGGAGTTGAACATGAGACAGAGGAGGTGGTTAGAGCTAATCAAGGACTACGATTGTGAGATCCTTTGCCATCCAAGAAAGGCAAATGTGGTTGCCAATGCGTTAAGTCGTAAGGAGGAACACACGCCAATCAGAGTTAAAGCGTGTCAACTAGTAGTAACACCAGATTTCCTGACGTTATTAAAGGATGTGGAAACAGAAGCTATGAGAGATGAAAGGCTAAAAGAAGAAAGAATTTTTGGACAACGTGATCTGTTGACTGAGAACAGTCAAGAGGTGTGGGTCAAGGATGACCGTATCTGGATACCAAGGTTTGGTGGATTTAGAGAGCAAGTACTTGATGAAGCGCACAAGTCAAGGTACTCGATACATCCGGGAACGACAAAGATGTGTCAGGACATGAAGGGAAACCTTTGGTGGCCGGGGATGAAGCATGATGTGATCCAGTATGTAAGTAAGTGTTTGACATGTTTACATGTTAAGGCAGAGCATCAGAAGCCTTATGGCAAAATCCAACCTTTAGAGATTTCGAAGTGGAAGTGGGAGCACATCACGATGGATTTCATTACAAAATTGCCCAAGACAGTTAAGGAGCACGATACAATTTGGGTAGTGGTGGATCGGTTAACGAAAAGAGCTCATTTTCTACCGATTAAGGAGACGTTCTCATTGGAAAGGTTATCCGAAGTGTTTGTCAATGAGATCGTTGCCAGGCACGGAGTGCCGATTTCTATTGTATCCGACTGTGATACGAGATTCACATCTAAATTTTGGAAGAGATTCAGTGAAGCTATGGGGACGAGGTTGCACATTAGCACTTCGTATCACCCTTAGACTGACAGACAGTCAGAGCGGATGACACAAACATTAGAGGACATGTTGCGTGCATGTGTGATTGATTTTGGAGGTGCTTGGGATGGTCACCTATCGTTGGCGGAGTTCTCTTATAACAATAGTTATCATGCGACTATTGGGATGGCGCCGTACGAGATGCTTTATGGGAGGAGGTGTAAGACCCCAGTATGCTGGGGAGAGATCGGACAGAAAGAGTTAGAGAGTTTAGACGTTGTAAAAGCAACTTCCGAGAAGTTCGAGCTGGTCAAGCAAAGAATGAAAGCAGCTCAGGATCGGCAGAAGTCTTACGCCGACAAGAGACGGTGACCTATAGAGTTTAATGCAGGAGATTATGTGAGGCTTAAGGTGTCGCCCTGGAAGGGCATTATTCGTTTCCAGAAACGGGGAAAGCTTAGTTCGAGATATATTGGAGCGTTTATGATAGAGGAACGTGTTGGTAGTGTTGCCTACAGACTACAGTTGCTAGAAAAATTTGCAAGGATACACCCAACGTTTCACGTGAACCATTTACAGAAGTGTTTGGCAGATGCTACAGAACACGTACCGTTAGACGACATTATGGTGGACGACAAGCTAAATTATATGGAGGAACCAGTGGCTATACTGGATAGAAAGGAAAAGAGAATGCGAAGGAAGGTGATCCCTATCATTAAAGTGCAATGGAAACATCGTAAGGAATCCGAAGCCACTTGGAAGCCGAAAGCAGATAGGCGTGAACGTTATCCGCATTTATTTTGATATGACTCAGGTTTCGGGGACGAAGCCCTTTTAAGGAGGGAATACTTGTAACATCCCGGTTTTTCGTTAAAAAAAATGGGTTTGTAGAGTGGTAAATAGTTATTAGCATGTATCGAAACTTGACAGGGTTAGTAAGCGGCGTGGTTATAATTATTTAGACAGGGGGTTATTATGTAATAAACGGGACTCAAGGGAGAGTTTTGTAAAGGACGGAAGTCGAAGGTGGCGATGCGAAGACGGGTTTGATGCGTTGAAGTGTGTATGCGTGCATGCAAGCCATGCGTGTTGACGTGCGTGCACATGTGTTAAACATCGGGTCGGGTGAGTGAGCGAGAGGTCGAATATCAAGTTGTGTATTGACTCGTGTATTGTGTAATTTTTAGGTACGAGGTTGAAGGACGAGCACGAGAAGTTAGCAAGATATAGTGATTGAGTTGCGTCTAGCAAAGGTGAGTTTCTATCGCCCACTTTTAAACGTTTTGTAGTTTTGGGGATGAATACATGCAATGTGCAATATAGCAAAGGCATGAAATTGTAGGTCCCAGCCTGTCTACCGATCGATCTCTGCTGTAAAACACGTGATACGTACACGAAGTGCGGAATCCTTACGTATATGTATGTTTCGAATACTCACGAATGCAATGCAATCACACAAGACAAGATTTCATAAAAAGCTCCTTGTATTATAAATTAAACTGTAAACACAGAGTAGTTTTAGTAAAATGCAGAAGATACAAATGAGAACAACTCTTGAACTATTTATAGACAATACAAACTGAAACAGGCGAACTTAATAAGTTCGCCGCCTTTAGTTCAGGCGAACTTGTTAAGTTTGCCTCAACTATACCAGGCAAACTTATTAAGTTCGCCTATGAAAACTTAAATTATTACAATACAAAACAAACAAAATATTAAACATAAAGACTAAACTATACAAAGCTAGTTGTCACCAAAACATGCACCAACAGACTCCCCCATGACAAAAACTTGGTCTTTATCTTCAAGTCTTATTCTTCTAATTCTTTGGCAACGAGCTCCCTGCACATATCCTGTGTTTCAAACACACATACAACACCTTCTTATACTGTAATACATGCTCTCTACTTTCATCAGTATACATGATCTCTCTACGCTTCAGCATCTTCTGATCAGACCTTGAAAAATTAACAAGGTTCATAGCATCAAAGAATCTCACTATAACCTTGCCATTCAAGTCTTCTATCACAGCTCTCCCGTACATCCATCAACGTACCACCATTTAAGATAATGTAAACAATCATAAGAAATCAGTTTCAATGGAATCTTTGGTACTAATCTCACAGGTTTAAACTTGTATCTCCAAGTCACCTTTTGAGTAACAGGATCTACTTCTTTTATTCTCCTTCCCTGTTTAGGTTTCAGTCTCTCATACTTTCCAGAACCTCCTTCCATTCTTATCAAGTTGGCAATCGAGTCAGCTATTCCATTATTTGATCTGTTAATCAAGGGCTTTGTTGATAACCCATTGACTTCACATCTCGGTAAAGAGTTAGAGTATTTAAGCCTTGGTTTCAAATACTGAACTCCATCTGACCTCTTCAAAGCGAATAACTTGAACTCAGCTTCATAAAACCAACTGATTATTCTTCCAGAGCATTTGTCTTTGTTTACATATCTTTGTTTTTGTATTGGTGCCACTGGAGCAACTGGTAAGTTATCTCTCCAGCTCTTCACCATCTCCACCCATTGTGCCTTTGTCATTCCAGTATTCTTATACATTTCTGTATCTTTAGGCAAACTCTCAGCAGAGTCAGGGTTTTGTTTTTCTTGATCAGGATCAGATGCATCAGATTCTACAACTCCTACTGAAAACCCTTCAGGAATTACATCATCTTCAAACACATCTGTATCAATTAAACCTTCACACCCTTCGCAAACAACTTTCTTATTATCACAGTCCAGCTCTACCTCAACAATCTCTCCTTCCTCTAACCCTTCTTCTTCTGTATCAACATCATCAGAAAAATCATCCAAGTCTAATAAACATACAATCTTGTCTGCGTCATCTATGTCAGAGTCTTCAAAGATTGAACTATCCAACATATCAGCATTAACTGCAGTCGGTTCTTTATCATCATCACCTGTCATCATATTAGCATCAATAATAATCCCTGACTCCCCCTGAGTTAATGATGGGTTAGTATCAGCGTGTTGACGCTCACCCAAACCATCACCAGCATCTGGTTTGTCATCATCTAAATTCTTCTGAATGCCAATACTATGACAAGCAGACTTATCAGCTTGAACCTTCTCCCCCTGAGCGTCAAGATGCTCTAACAATTGGCTAACAAGAAGTTGCATCTCAGCAAGCACCTTGTTTTGATCATTGATAGTTTGAGCACGCTGGGCTTCACTAGCAAGTAAAGCATCTACTTGAGACAGTAAGCCTGAAACCTGTGTTTCCAAAGCTTGTATTCGTTCATTATGCACATCTCTCGTAGACGGACCAGCCTCATCGTGAGTCTTGGATACAGTCGGAGTAGCTTGAGGAGTATGAGATTATGAAGGAATAGGAGTGATTATCAAAGAATCGACAAACTCTCTATCTTGTGCTGTTTGAGCAGCATGAATAGCCGAAGCCATCAATTTTGGTCTTTTTGCTTCAGGAGCTTCATCATCCTCATAACTGGATGTTTCATCTTGTAATTTTGTCTTTCCAAGTACTGCATCGGGAGGAGGACCCCTTACAGACTTGCATCTTGGTAAAGTCACTTTCTTTTTACCTAGAGACTTCTGACGGTTGTCATATATATTTCTAGTAACTCGAGGATGTTTAGCTAACTGATCAAAATGATCAGGGCCAAAATCCTGAGAACTCTCATCATTGTCATCAGAGCTACCAGATCCAGATGAACTGGTGCTAGTCTCTTCAATCTCTACAGCATCAACATGAGGTTCATTATCAACATGTACATTCACATCAACACCATCATTTCCATCATCAGCATGATCATCATCATTGTCATCACCATCACCATCATCAGCATCATCACTTTCAGTTCCTTCATTATCATCACCACCTTCCTCATCCTCTTCCTCCTCATCTTGATTGTCATCTGGAGGTAATTCCAAAGCAGGATCATCATGTATCCAGTTATTGTTTGGCGGTGCAACATAAGTAGGATTAATTATGTGCCCAAACAATGGTGTAGCAACTGGAATTAAAGCAAGATTCTGCTGTTTGATATTCATACAATTAGTAAAGATCCTCTTTGTTATTGGAGTTAAATTCAATCTTGGATTTACCGGTGGCAAATTAGGAATCAAATGATTCAGGATAACCTGCAAGAATCGAGGGTACATTAAGAAACCCTGACCCTCAGGTGGTGTAATCTGCATTACCAACTCCCTGTAGAAGTAAAGGGCAAAGTTGAAAGGTCTATTCAACGTCAAAGCTACCATAGCAGCTTGCAACGATGTCATTAACCCGTCAGTGCCAACTTTCATCGGTGATAAGCATTGAATAATCACATGCATAAAGTATATCCATTGCCCTACAAGACCACCCTTGCGTGCTTGTGTATCATTCTGTCGACCTCGGTAACCCATTCTTTGAAAGAAACCCATAATCAGGGTATTCGGTAAACGAATCGGGTCATCATTTCTTCCACCCAAAGCAAGAGCTGTCCTGATATCTTGGGTAGAAATAACAATTTCTTGGTTATTCACTGTAGCCCGAATCACATGTGGATCAACATCTGTATCTTGGTGTGCCGTCTCCCAGAATTGTTGAATGTATAACAAGCTAATATGAGGATTAGCTGAAAGAGCGACATGAATCCTTGATCGATTTAGAAAAGTAATAATCTCTTGATAATTTGCCGCCTCAGCTAACTCGCGATCAAGTAGTGCCACCTGATTGTGCTTATACTCAACACGACGATCCATGACCTGCTCAGAACAGTATATTAGACATCGACAATTTCAAACACAAACTCAAAATAATAAAAAAATAACAAAGTAAAAAAAAAAAATCACAACTTTGAAAATTGCCAAGTAACTCTGGTCCCCTAGGAGAACTTAACAAGTTCGCTTAGAGTTACAAGAGGCGAACTTCAAGTTCGCTCAAAAATACGAACAATCACAGAAATCAAATTCGATCAACTTGATGTTATACACAGCAATCAACCATACACAACCACTCGCCAACACTCGATTAATGTAATCAACCGTTCAATTACAGATTTAAAACACAAAATGATGATGAATCAATGAAGGCGACTAATGCAATGAAACTCGATGATGAAATCTTAGAATTTGAACAAATCAATGGATGAAATCCTCTGAGATTACCTTTGTTGGAATCGCAAACCCAAATCGAACAGTAATCAACTTCAAATTATCACTTTCTAACTTTAACAAACGAAAACTGAAGCAAAACTCAGTAAATCGATAAAGTCGCCTAACAAGTTCGCTCAAGTCAAAGAAACAAGTGAGATGGTCAAGTTCGCTGGAACGAATATATACTCAACATCTTAAGTTCGCCTAAATCAAGCGAACTTAACAAGTTCGCCTAATTAAAGCGAACTTAACAAGTTCGCTCACCAAGCGAACATGTTAAGCGAACAAGACAAGTTCGCCTAACTCATACTTAACCAAAAATTTGAAAAAATTTCATTTTCCTTTCTTTCCAGCACTCCGATTATCTTGCAATCTGTACAGCAATCTCAATCCAAATTTATAAGAATTTTTCATCGAAGATAAAAACAAAATCTTTTTGGATTTTTCTTATAAAGCTAAATGAACAAGTAAAGTACATATTTTTGGATTTTTCAAAATTTATGCTAAAACACACTAAAATCTTTTTGTACTTTTTCTTAAAGAATTAAAGCAGGAAATCTAGAAATATCTAAAAATAAAATCTTTTTGGTTTTTCTCTGTACATACAGAATCACATATTTTTGGTCGAACACTGCGAGTAAGAAAATCATATCAGTATCTTTAATGTATCATATACCCATTCTGAATAAAAATCCCTAGCAGATCTAAGGTTGACCTATGGCATTCTGCATATTCACAGATACTTAGCTCAACAAACAAGCAATTTGTGCAACATTCTATGATATCTCAGCTAACAATTTCCCAGATCTAATACATCATATTTTCAGAAACTATTAAATCTTTTGAAATTTATTTTTAAATTCTCAGAAATTCATGAAATGATACGCGATAAACTTTAAAGTAAACAGGATCAGATCATGACATGCTAACTTATTCATACCGAATTTTCAATATAATACATGTCAATTAAAGTTGTCAGCATTATAAGATTTGAAACTATAAGCGTTTTTATTCCACGTTCATGTGAGTTAGTACCATTTATATGAAAACAATGTGTGCCCTACAAATATGCCAATAGAAATGTAAAATTACACTATCTTTAAGACATATTGAGACTTATGCAAAATTTAGATCAATATCCAGGATGAGACTATCTCAATTAGCACAGAAAAGGAACCAGATCCTGAAGGATATATTGAATCAGAATGATTTAGAATCGAATGATTCATATAGCTTGGTTTTGGATGAAATATCATGATTCGTAGTAACAGAAAAATGATCAAAGAATCAATTGATTCAATGATACAGGGTAATGTAATCCAACTGTTATCTGGATATATTCAATGGAATCAAGATAATTGATCCAATGGTGAGTATATGTTCCAACAAGTTGTCAGAAACATATCATAGTCCAACTTCACATTGCATGTTTTTCGGGACATGGGCAGTAAAGTGAACTGAAACATTGTGCTAATCAATATAGTCCGATACTGGTCTCATGAAATACTTAAAGTCTCATATTCTTTATCTGATTATGACTTTTTAACACACACACCCAGCATACCATGGGTTCAAATCACAATTGTGACATAGACCATTATGTTTTCACACTACTAATGGACTAAAAACGCTTCTAGCCTACTGACAATTCAAATTACATGCAAATATTCAAATTAAAATTTATATACAGCAATGTCAGACAGTTATGAAGCTATCATTTTCTGTTTATCAAACTAAGAAGTTTAGATCAACTCATATAAGCACAAACATAAATACAGACACCAGGTAGTCAATCTATGGTCCTGAGTATGTGATCACCTATTGATGTACTATCATTTCTTCTCTAACTTCACTAATTATTTAATTAAGAAATCCGTATTCCCGTGGACACGTTCGTCTACTCCTTGATCTTTAGAGTGTCTTAGGATGTTCAACCTTTCGTGTCGTCGTCACAAATCCCATTGTATCCCTAATTGTTATGTGTATAATTCTAGGGCATACGTAAGCTGTTGCAGGCTAACACTTGTGGTTCTAATCTCGTTCTTGGGTAAGTCTACCTGCTATGCAACTCAAGTGAGTTTCACGACCCCTGTTTACTCGTTTTCCTGTTGGGGGAGAAACATTTACACAAACAAATATCTTTTATTTGTTTTCCCGTTAGGGGAGAAACATGCACATAGACATACATCATTTTACTTGTTTTCCCGTTGGGGAATAAACAAGCGCAGACAAACACGGAACCCATAGTGTTTCACTACCACTTTTTTACCTAAGTGCAAACACTATCATGAAAGTCCACACACACATCGAACTGTTAATATGGAACTTAGCAAGGTAATGTTTAGTAGTACTACTGGGTTTGACAAACCCCACCCGCGTTAGTCGTACTAACTCGATTGGAGGTTGAACGGGTGAAATGTTGGCCTAAACACATTGCCAAAGTTGATAGACCTGGCGGGGGGCATTCAAACACAAACAGTCAGCTTTGGTTGCGAACGCTTAGAGTAACTTGTACATTATCTAGCTAACAATATGTGTGACTTATGTATGTGGATCCTGCAAACACTCAAACAGTTTATTCACTTGCAAACCTGTGAACTCACCAACCTCGTATTGACACTTTTTCTTACATGTTTCTCAGGTCGCTAAGGCACAGGTTGCAAACTTAGGATATGCATGGAGTCCTACTATCATTTCATCCTTATGCAAACATTTAAAACAATTTACTTGTTTTATTAAACTAAACTTGGGCGCATTTGTTTTGCGCATTAACTACTTGACTTAGAACGCTTCCGTATTAACTCTGAACTTTTATGATATTTCATTTATGTCTCATATAGTGTCGTTTGATGAAACTAATGACTGAGATCCTGGTTTGTCACGCACCAAACGGTAAAACTCCGTTAATGGAATTTGGGGGTGTGATAATCGGGTCTTGTTATGTGTGAATTTGTATAAAGGTTGTGTCACTTTATGTAGAAGAATATAAGTTGTCAAAAGTTTAATATAAACTTGTAAGTTCAAAGTGTCATATGAAAATATTATTTGTCTTTAGGGTTCATAATTAAATAAATAAAATTATTTTTATTTATTTAAATAAAATAATAAGTTTTGTTAAACGTAATGCAATTTTATGTTTTTAAAATAAATAAATCTATTTATTTATGACAATGTGTCAAAATATATTAATACAAGTTAAAGAAAACCCTAGGTGAAATTATTATTGTATAATGATAAATTTATTTGTATATTTATTGTTAAAGTAAAAATGTATTTTTATATAAAAATTTCTTGTCAAAATATTTATAAACTAGAAAATTAGTTACATTGTTTAATTATTTAAAATCTATTTTTTAAATAATTAAAATGATGTTTTAAACGACCTAATTTGTAAAAATAGATATTTTATGTTAAAATTTGCAAACTTTTATTGTATTATTGTTTAAATAATATATGGCCTATAAAAAGAATTTTTATAAAACGTTTGGGTTGTTAAAACCGATTTTAAAAAAGAAAAAAGACCACCCGGTTCAAACCCGAGTTGTTTCTATGTAATTCTCCGTGTTTACCACTGGACCAGTGGTCTATATCTGCTAGAGACGTTAAAAATTTAATCCGTAACTGTAAAGGGTCGGGTTTTGAAATTAAGGCTCGCACAAAAAGAAGCCGGGTTTGTGGTTTTCGAACCCACGCCACTCGGCCCGATGGTGCAAGGTCTTAACCAGTCGACCCGAGTGGTTTTGCTGTTAATTAGGGATGTTAAAAATTTAAATACGTAAAAAAATTTGATTCATATATTCCCAAATTGAACCGTATGAACTGATCTTGATTTCAAATGCAATTGAGTTTGATGCCCTCTTTCATATGAAATTGACAGACGGCTTTCGATTCTTGAATGATAACGAACTAAATGCAATAAACCATACCTGAAATGGTTAAGTATAGAGGGCCGACGACTAGAGGAAACAAAGAAGGTGTTCTTGATACTCGATCGATAGACAGAGGTGAAATGCGATGGTTTTGGGGATCGGGAGAGCTTATATGAGTATGTGTGAAGGTATGTGAATGAGTTGAAGGGTTGATTTCGTTGATTTGTATTCCAGTTTCGAGTTTTAGGGTTTTTGATCAGATTTGTGTTCATACGAGTTCTTACTTTTTCAGACCAAAAATCCTTAAATCCGAGTTTGTTATCACTTCATTTGGTGTTTGGAAGGCTAAGGGTTTGTTAGATGATGATTTCTAAGCTTTTGGAAGAATCAATTTCTCAGATCCATCACTTTTCGAGCATTCTCCTCAAGATCCGTAAAAAACGATGTTACTTTTTGTTAAGTACGCAAATTCAGCTTTTCTACGTAGTTACTAAGTACGCATGGGTTTTGCCCTGCGTACTTACTAAGTACGCATGAGAAGTTAGTACGCATGAGTATTTTACTCCGCATACTTAGCATGTACGTATGGGTATTTTGGCTTTTCGAACTTATCAAATACGCATGAGCACTTGGCTTTGCGTATTTACTAAATACGCATTAACACCCTTTTTTGGCGGGAAAACTTTTCTTGGTCAAATTTTTAAGGGATCATTTGTACACTTGTTTCGGGCCATTTTTGAGAAGAAAGTAATTTTAGTTTTTCCGGACCAAAATTTGTATATGATGTTGCTACGTGAAACGCGGACGGGATATTTGTTAGATATTTGAAAGTTAAAAGAACTATAAAGAAAACATTTAAAAGAAATAAATTTAGCTTCCATGAATTGAATTGATTTTAGAAAACATGTTTTCACTCAGGATTGAACATTCCTATCATGTTGACAAGATGTTCAAAACGTGTTCGATCAAACGCCTTAGTGAAAAGGTCAGCAAAGTTGTCATCCGTATGAACCTTTATAAGTTAAATGAGATGCTTTTTAGCACAATCACGGATGAAATGATGACGAATTTCAATATGTTTAGTTTTGGAATGTTTCACCGGGTTGTTTATGATAGACATGGTGCCATTGTTGTCAATGAATAGTGGAGTTCGAGTGAAATTCAAGCCGTAGTCTCTCAATTGCTGTTGAATCCACAATATCTGAGAACAACCGCTCGCTGCAGCAATGTACTCTACTTCACATGTTGTGACAGAAACCGTTGACTGCTTCTTGCACTGCAGGAAACCAGCCTGTCTCCCAAGAATTGACATCCACCTGAAGTTGATTTTCTATCAAGGTTACAACTGCCATAGTTTGAATCAATGTAGGCTTTGAGATCAAAAGACTGCTGCTTTGAGTACCAAAGACCTAATCGGGGTTTCCCTTTCAAGTATCTGAAGATTCTCTTCACAGCTATCATTTGAGACTCCTTTGGTTGTGACTGAAACCTTGAGCACAAGCATACAACAAACATTATGTCAGTCCTTGAAGCTGTGAGATACATGAGAGAACCGATCATCCCACGGTACAATGTACAATGCACATCCTTTCCATCTTTGTCTTGATGCAAACCGTGATTGACTGGGATAGGTGTGCCATAGGTACTGCTATCATTCATCTTGTATTTTGACAAGATGTCCTGCACATACTTGGTTTGATGTAGATAGATGCCATCCTCTCTTTGACTGACTTGCAGACCTAGGAAGAACGATAATTCACCCACGTTGCTCATCTCAAATTTGGACTTCATCACCTATTCGAATTCCCTACACATCTCTTCATTTGTAGACCCAAAGATAATTTCATCGAAATAAACTTGTACAAGTAGAATATCACTTGTACAAGTAGAATATCACCTCCTGCCTTCTGGATGAAGAGGGTCGAGTCAATCTGTCCACGATCGAAACCAATGGAAATTAGATGTTTTGATAACATCTCATACCATGCCCGAGGTGCTTGATGAAGACCATAAAGTGCTTTGTCGAGCTTATACACTTTATTGATATTATGCGGATCTTCAAATCCGGGAGGTTGAGTGATATAGACCTCTTCATGAACTTTTCCATACAGGAAAGCACTCTTCACATCAAGTTGATAGACCTTGAAGCCGACATAGGAGGCATAAGCCAAAAATAGTCGAATGCCCGTAAGTCTAGCAACTGGGGCATATACTTCAGTGTAATCCAGGCCCTCTTGTTGATAAAATCTTTGAACAATCAACCTTGCTTTATTCTTCACTTCGACATGACGATCATCCGTTTTGCACTTGAACACCCATCTTGTTCCAATTGGTTCTACGCCTCTTGGCAAGTCTACTAAATCCCACACATGCAACTTTTGGAATTGGGACAGTTCATCTTGCATCGCCTCAATCCATCAGTTTTCAGCGAGAGCCTCCTTCACATTCTTCGGCTCCAACTGGGATATGAATGCAGCATGCAAACATGTTTCCATGATACCAGTGACAAGTATCTCAACATACAAACTAGTGTTCTCAGCAATGGTTCTATAACGTGTCTGAACACCGGCATGAGGATCATCAATAATGTTGTCAATTGGATGATTCTTATGCACTCTCGTCTCTGGTATGTGCGGTGCCTAGAGATTTGTTTCTAGATTCGTGCTTAACTCCCCCATATCCTGTGTTCCAGAAGAAGACGATTCGATGTTGATTGGATCAGCTGGAGCTTCCTTTCCTACACGAGTGTTAGGATCAGCTAGAACGTCATCTCGATCAACATGGAAAACATCAACCTCCTCACTATCATGAGTTCCAGATGCAGATGCAACATTGAAATCGGGAGTTACAATGGGCACAGTGGCACGAGTGGAGAAATTTGTATCATCACCGACATTAAAGAAACCGTACACATTTGCGGCATCATCGGCAGATAGATCAGGAAGGTTGAAAGACTTAAATAGCGCATCATAATCAAAACCCCAAGTTGGACCAGTTGGTTCTGGTGGAATGTTTTGTTTGCTGCAATCCAATTCGAACCATTCCTCGACAGTACGAGTTCCTATATTGTACACTCTATTGCATGGTGAGTTGGCAACATATCCTAAGAAGATGCCTTCCATGGCTTTTGCATGAAATTTAAATTTTTGATCCTTGTATTGTAGCAATAAGGAACAAGGACTACCAAAAGGAACTAGGTAGTCAAGGTTGGGAGGTCTATTGTTGAACAACTCATAGCAAGTCTTGTTGTGTTTTTTAACAACAAAAACTCTATTCAAGACATGACAAGCTGTGTTGACTGCTTCTGCCCAGAAAGTGACAGGAAGCTTTGCATCTGACAACATTGTCCTTGCAGTCTCAATCAATGTTCCGTTCTTCCTTTCTGCAACTCCGTTATGCTGAGGTGTGTACGGGGCACTGAATTCGTGACGAATGCCCTTTTTGAGACAGAACAGCTGCATTAAATTATTCTTAAACTCAGTTCCGTTATCACTCCTTATTCTTCTAACCTTAAACTTGAAAAGGGATTCCAATCTTAGGATCAGGTATTGAAGAATGTTAGCAGTCTCGTCCTTTCTACCTAAAAAATGCACCCAAGAAAAACGTGAGAAGTCATCAGTTACAACTAGACAGTATGACTTACCTCCAATACTCCTGATACTTATGGGGCCAAACAGATCCATATGTAATAGCTCCAAAGGGGTATCAATGGAGTTTTGGAGCTTGGGCTTGTGAGACTTCCATTGCTGTTTGCCCTTTTTATAAGGCATACACTCATCTACAACGGCAAATCTCAGCTTAGGAACCCCGGTTACCAAACCGCTTCGGACAAGATGATACATTTTTCGATAAGAAATATGTCCGAGTTTCCTATACCACAAGATTGAGTCAAGCTCTGTCGCTTTGGTAAGCAAACAAGTAGCAACTGATGAGGTGGTTGTTGCCACGCTCATATCGATCTCATAACTATCGTTTGTCCTTGGTGCTCGCATCAGAATCCAGTCTTCAGGAAGGTCAAAACTAGGTTTGAGAATCATGCATTCTGTCTTGTCAAACATAACTGAGTACTCCTTGTCGCACATCTGGGAGACACTCAATAGGTTATGCTTCAGCTGCTCGCAGTAGTTGAAGTTGTCGAAGCTAACACAACCATTCAAACCACGCCTTGACACGTGATACTACCGCCTTTCTCTCCAGCAAAGGCCACATAGCCGCCTCTGAATGGTTTAACATCTTGAAGCAGGGCCATGTTACCTGTCATGTGCTGGGAGCATCCACTATCTACATACCAACGATTAGAGATAGTACCCTTCGGATGTCCCTACACGAGTAACAAACGAGTTAGTTGGATTTGGAAACCCAAGCCATAGTGGTCTTGGGTCGTCCGTCTTTCTCAAAATAAACTACCTCTATTAACTCACAGTCGTGACTGTAAAAAATGGGTGAATCTGTAGAAGACTTGGGACCAAGAGATTAAGAACCTTTTGTTTTCTTGTTCCATGACCTCTTCTTTTTCTTAACTGGAACAGTAGGCTTAGATTCAACAACAGCAGGTCAGCTAGTGGAAGCTTCACCTGATTGAATTCCAGCCTGCTGTTCTAGCTTTCTCAATCTCTTGTTCCTTCTTCTCCTCTGTGGTTTAGAGAGTTTAACCACAGGTTTCTCACCAGTTGCTGCACTACCAGAGGTAAATGCACAAGATTTAATCGAAAGCTTTCCCCTTTTTGGAACAGTTGGTTTAGCCTCAGATGTGGTCTTTGGCTTCACCAACGGTTTCACTGGTGGTTTCACCTCATTCTTCTTTGGACTCTTGGAATGTTTCACTGGTGGTGACTTAGGGATAACAGTCGGTTGCGAAACAATTGGCCGTTTCCCTTGGTTCCTATTAGGGCAGTTCACCAGGATGTGACAGACCATACCATAGTGAAAATAGGTTCTCTTTTCTTTGTAAGTCCTCCTGTAAGGCTCATTAGATCTGGCATTAGATGACTCAACATGATGAACAGGAGGAGTTGTTTGATGAACAGTAGCATTTGTTTGACCCGATGATGATTGAGTTTTAGGATTATAATATTTTTGCAAATTTTCTTTATAGCCAAGCCCATAATGAGTGTTAGGACATAGCTTGTATGACAAAAGCTTTGTAATAGTTTATGTCTTATTGTCTTTATGTTTTTATGTAATTGTTTAGATTTTGTCTAAGTATTAGAACAAGTTCTGCTAGAGGCGAACTTGTCTATTAGAGGCGAACTTAACGCATCTTTGAAGCGAACTTGTTAAGTTCGCCTATTGCAGAACGTGTCTCTATAAATAGAGAGTTTACAGAATCTGTTTAGTACGAACGAACAGATAAGTGAGAGTTGAACTATAAACTTCTATGTGCTTGATGATATAAAAGAGAAAGTTTATTTACCTGTTGTTTCTATTGTCAATTGATATACGAACGTTAATACGGTAGGATTCCGCACTCCGTGTTAACGAGACGTCCTGTCACGAGATCGATTTGAGATGAGTCATGTGGACCTACAAGTGGTATCAGAGCCAGGAAATATTTAATCAAGTGGCATTATTAGATCCAAATATGTCTGAAGCTGTTCATTTTCAAGGAATTATCAACTTTCTGAATCATTCACGTTTGCATGTGGCCTTATCTGCTAATCCGTACATCAGTTTACCGTATATTCAACAATTCTGGGATACCGTACATTAAGATACAGATGTTGAACCTCACGTACTTTGTGCTACAGTGAATAATACGGAGGTAGCTATTTCAGTGGAAACTATTCGTGCTGCTTTGGCATTAGGAGGTGCTGTTGATGATCCTATGTCTTATCCTGGAACACTGATTATGGGGTGTTTTCGAAGGATGGGTTACAGAGGCAGACCCAATGATACTCAAGCAAGAAAAGGATGTTTAGTTGGAGAATGGAGGTATTTTATGCACGTCATCATACAATGTTTGTCTCCAAGAAAGGCTGGTACTGATGGTTTGAAGAGTGCATTACAAGCTGCAATGGTTGCATTGACCTTAAACAAACGGTAACTTTGCTTTATATATCTACCGTGAGTTGGTCATGCAAATCAATCCTCTAGAAGGTCAAGGGTTTCTTATGTACCCTAGGTTCGTACAAATGATTCTGAACCATTTAATTACTGATTTACCTTAGCATCCAATCCGTTCGATCTTGACTCCTATGTCAAAAAGAATTTTTACTGATTGTACTAAGGTGAAACAATAAAATGCTGCTTTAATTCCTATTCCAACTCCGTTGTTTGGTCACTTAATCAATCCTGATTATGTTGAGCCACCTAATGATAATTGGTTTCATCCTGAGGAGTTAGTTCAAGGCCAAGTCCAGAATCAAGTACAACAACAACAACCGCAACAAGTTCAAGTTCAAGTTCAACAACAACAAGTTCCTATTCAACAACAACAACCGTAACAAGTTCAAGCTCAGGTATAACAACAACAACAACATGTTCCTATTCCACAAGAACAGGTTCACATTCCTGTTAATGAACCAGTTCAAGAAGAGATTGCTCAAGATAATGAACAAGATTTGGATATGAATATGGATGATTTTGATCATGAAGCTGTGAACTCACCTATTCATGAAGCTGAAGGAAATGTTGTAGAGACGAGTTCCGGTGATACTATCTTACCTGATTCTGAAGCTACTGATTCTGATTCGTCTAGAGATTTTAGATAAGATCATTATGCAAGGTTGGCTACGTTACCATTGGCTAATGCGGGGAAACATATTAAATCTAAATGAAGAAAACCGAGGCATAAGTCTGTTCGGAATCCTCCTTCTGGAACAGTACTTGGCAAGAGACCTTTAATCGATGAGAGTTCTGACTCAGATAGTGATGTTATTCCAGTTCCAAAAGCTCAGAAGCTTATGTCTGCTTCTATTGCTGCTGCTCATTCATCTCAAGGTGTTGAGGATGCTACTTTTGTTGCTTCCTTACTGATTACACCTCCTACTTCTAAACATCCATCTCCAGTGCTTTTTCCACATGTTCCACACACATCTGACGTTGGTCCTTCAAAGCCGTCTGATTCTGAAAGAATTACCTTCCTTGAATCACAAGTGCTAGCTTTGCACGTAGATACTCTTGTGTCTACTGATACTCAGAGACAGTTGGTTATTCAAGCTCAAGCTACACAGATTGCTGACATACAGTTATTGGTGTCCAAACTTGTTGAGCGTCTTGACGCTCAGGGGGAGTTAAGTATACATGATACTTGTCATGTTGATTCTGTTCAATGAAAGAATGATGATGACAATGATCCTAGTGGTAATATTGAGGGTGATCGTCAATACGCGGACGTGAATCCAATATCAATAGTTCAGGGGGAGTCTACATCAGGAAATATTGACGGAACCAAGAATGATTCTTGAGTGAATGAAGAAATGTTATCATTGGAATTCTTTGCTGATTCTGAAGAAGAAGAAGCTTAGAAGTTAGAATGTCTGGATGATATTGACGAATTATTTGATGATATTGAAGATGATGTGATGGATAATGAAGTTGAAGAAGGAGAGATTGTGGAGATTGAGATAGAAAAGAGTAAAGATAAGGTTACGTATGAAGGAAGTGATGGTCTGAATGTACCATATAACTTCATCCAAGATGATGTTATTCTTGAGTTTTCTTATGATGGAGTAACAGTTTCTATGGACTCTGTTGAAGATACACTACACCTGATGATACTGCTCAATCCAAGATAGATTCTGATGCTGATACTACTCATCCTGTGTCTCCTAAGCTGAATAAAGAACCCATGATGTATAGAAATACAGGAATGACTAGAGAACAGTGGAGTAAAGTAGTTAATAATTGGATGAAAGTACTACCAAAGTCACCTATACAATCTGCTCAGAAAGAAAGATATGTGAATAAAGAGAGGTGTATTGGAAGAATCATCAGTTGGTTTTATGATGATGACACGAAATTGTTTGCTATTAAAAGATCTGATGGTGTTCAGTACTTAAAGCCGAGGATCAAGTATTTCAATACCTTGCCAAGGTGTGAAATGAATGGTCTAGCTACGAAACAACTGATTAATAGATCAAAGTGTGGATTAGCTAATGTGATTGCTAACCTGATTAAAAGAGAAAGTGGATCAGAGAAGTATGAAAGATTAAAGCCACAGAAAGGAAAAAGAGTGAATATTGTAGATCAAAAGACTAAGATTGTGACTTGGAAGTATATGTTCACGCCAGTACGTGCTGTACAGAAGATACCATTGAAGAAAATACCACAAGATTTTCTGGGGAATATGAAATGGTGGTATGTAGATGTGAATACTGGTGAAGCTAGGATTGATGATAAAGATAATACGGTCATTGTTAGTTTCTATGATGCAATGAATCTTATTAATTTCTCAAAGAAAGATCAGAGGACGTTAAGAAAGAATGAGATTATGTTTACTAATGAATGGAGAGAACAAGGATTGCAATATAAAAGAGTGTTGGAGATATGTCAGAGATATGGAGTGCATGCAGGATGCAGATTACCAGATAACTGGAAGAGCTCGTCATAAAGACAGAAGACAGAATATCAAGCTATTGTCAAGGGGGAGTCTGTTAAGACATAGATTGTATGACAAAAGCTTTGTAATAGTTTAGGTCTTATTGTCTTTATGTTTTTATGTAATTGTTTAGATTTTTTCTAAGTATTAGAACAAGTTCTGCTAGAGGCGAACTTGATAAGTTCGCCTAGTCTGTTAGAGGCGAACTTGTTAAGTTCGCCTAAGAATCTTTGAAGCGAACTTGTTAAGTTCGCCTATTGCAGAACGTGTCTCTATAAATAGAGAGTTACAGAATCTGTTTAGTACGAATGAACAGATAAGTGAGAGTTGAACTGTAAACTTCTATGTGTTTGATGATATAAAAGAGAAAGTTTATTTACCTGTTTTTTCTATTGTCAATTGATATACGAACGTTAATACGGTAGGATGCCGCACTCCAGGTTAACGAGACGTCCTCTCACGAGATCGATCTGAGATGAGTCATGTGGACCTACAATGAGCTGCAAAGTCTTCTTTCCTAACTTGGTTAATATTTTTATAACCCCCATTGTCACACCCCAACCGACGGCGGAAACGTTAGGGCGGGACACGTAGACTGTTCATGAGTACATGGTTGACTAGATTGCAATATGTTTAAACATCACATTTCATTTCAATGAAATTCAACAAGTACATGAAAAATGAGAAAATACATAACAAATTTCTTTTTAATATCTTGGTCCATATCATATGTGTAGCAAGCTTGTTCAACTCAAGCATTTGTACCTGAAACATGATGAAAACGAAGTCAACTAAAAAGTTGGTGAGCATACATAGGTTTTGACTCTAAATAGTATCAAAGTGTTGTGTGAAAACAAATCCATACAAGTCATGATTAACAAGACAATTATGGAGAGTTACTATTGTGTAACCAAGTAGTAGAATCAAACCTTTGTAACTAGAATGCGAAACAAAGTGTGTTGTCGGTAACAATCACCCTAAGTGGGTGGGTTCGTCAGACTCAATAGATCTATCATTGTTAACCATCGGCTTGAATAGTTAATGATTGTACATGTAATTGCAAACAAAGTAGTTAACACACCTAGTACTCAAACATAAAGCTCAAATTGCACACAAATTGTAAAGTGGATTTGTATTGTGTAGTTTGTGCAAATCATTGTATAATGTGTTCATGTTTCACCCCAAAATATGTAAAATAGTGAAAAAGGGCTATGTAAAACGCACTTGTATATATTGTGTGGGAATCACGAGCAAGTATGAAGCGCAAGTGATTCTCAAATCAAAAGTTAACTTAGTGTGAGAAGCATGATCTTAAATTAATAATATGCACAAAGTCTAAGGATAGGTCTAATGTTCATCGGGTCTTGTTATGTGAGAATTTGTATAAAGTTTGTGTTATTTTAGGTAGAAAAACTATAAGTGGTCAAAAGTTTGGTGTAAACTTTGGGAGTTCAAAGTGTTACATAAAAATATATTATTTGTTTTTAGGGTTCATAATGGAATAAATAATATTTTTTGTACCGAGGTAATGTGATTAAAAATAAATGAATACATTTATTTATTTATGACAACGGGTCGAAAAAATTATTTAACATAATGTGTCAAAATATAATGTAGTAACTTTATTCATTTATTTATTGTTAAAGTGATAATAAAAAGTAGTTTATATATAAATATTTATATATATATATATATATATATATATATATATTAGAAAATTAAAAATGTATTATTATTATTTTTTTTACTTTTTTTATAAAATCATCTTATAGACTACGAAATTTAATTACTTTGTTTAATTATTTAAATAATTAAAATGAGGTTTTACACAACATAATTTGTAAAAATAGGTATTTTATGTTAAAATCACAAACTTTAGTTATAACTTGTTCTAACTAGTGTAGGGTTTATAAAAATAATACAAGATTCGAAGCTGTAACAATGGTTTTAAAAAAATAAACAAGCCACCTGGCTCGAACCCAGGTGGCTCCTATATTAGGCGTGTGGTTTACCGGTGGACCAAGGGGATGGTTCGTGTACTAGATCCATTTCGAAAAGGATTTGACCGGTTACAGCAAAGAGGCCGGATTAGGCTTAGCATGCGCGCAAAAAGAGTCGGTCTTGTGGGTTTCGAACCCACGCCACTCGGCCGGATGGTGCAAGGTCTTAACCAGTCTGCCCGAGTGGTTTCGCTGATGATATAGAGTTGTTAAAAATTTAAATACGTTAAAAAAACTATATTTCATGTTTTCTAAATTTGAACCGTAAAAACTGATCTTGATTTCAAATGCAATTGAGTTTGATGCCCTCTGTCATATGAAATTGATAGAGGGCTTTTGATCCTTATGTGAAAATGAATCGAATGACATAACTCATACCTGAAACGATGGAGTGTAAAGGGCCGGCGACAAGAGTAAACAGAGGCGATGCTCTTGATGCTTGATCGGTAACCAGAGATGTGGTGTGGTGAAATTTGGGGTTGGGGGAGTTTATACGAGGCTGTACGAAGGTGTGGGAATGAGTAGAGAGGTTAATTTCATTTTAAAGACCTTGATTTGATTAGGGGTTGCGTATGAAGGAGACAGTTGTGTTTACGCGTCAATTGGTTTAGTTGGAGATGAATTGGGTCGTAAAATGGGGTTAGATGCACACGAGCTCAGGCAAGGAATGATTTCCGGTTAATAATTGCATTTAATTCCTTGATTTGGAAGGGATTTGTACGCGGTTTGACCTCATTCAAATTTGAATTCCTCCGCGTAATTGATTGGATTAGGCTGTTACGTGGGTCAGGTTGAGGTCGAATATTGATTTCGTGAGTAGGGAAAGCCCATAACAACAGTTTTATCGATTTCGCATGCTGGATTTCATCGATTTGCGGCTGTTTGACTTTCTAAAGTCAAAGTAGGTTAAATTTGATGAATGGGTTGCAAATTGAGGTGATGGGGTTCAAGCTCAAGGGTGAGGGTTCAAAACGAAGGTTCAAGGACTAGGGGGGCTCAAACTAGATTTATTTGTTTTAGATATCCTTTGTAATTATATAAAAATTGGTTTCCTTTATAAACTTTATAAAACTAATTATAATTTAAAATGCCTAACATATATATATATGTATATATAATTGCTACACAAATCTTTTTGTGTGGTTTAATTAATAATTTCAAATGCATGAATATATTTGTATACAATTATTTATAAGTAAATATTCATACACATTTTGGATATATATATATATATATATATATATATATATATATATATATATATATATATATCAAACATAAGTTATAGAAATGTAAATGCAAGGTTCTAAATTTTGAATAGATGTATTAAATTTAAAATAACAGTTTATGTGACAAAAGTGCTTGAATAAACACAGGTTTAAAATGTGGTGTTATTATTGGAAATAATAAAAATAAAATGAATACATAAAAGTTATGGTCCGAAAAATCATGGATGTTACAGTCTCCCCATGTTAAGGGAATTTCGTCCCGAAATTTAACTAGTGGAGACTATTGAATCAGGAAGGATGTGAGTTTGAGTTTTGGTTGGCGGTTTGAGGAGTATAACAAGGTTTAGGTCTAAAGCTCAAGTTAAGTATGAATTATATCAGTGGATTTTAGTTTCAAGAGAGTTAAGGAGTGATCTTTCGAAGAATCTAAAGGTGAAATGCGTCACTTGGAATGGATTTGATGGGAACTTGATGGATAGGGTTTATTTAAGATGTTGTTTAATATGCTCAAAATTGTTAGTGGATAAGATCAGAGATTTCACAAACATCGGTCTAGATCAAAAATTCACGTGACACGAACAACGCTACTTCTGATAATATCACATTAATTTCGTTGCTATATATTACGATAGGTTTTTAGTCATAACACACGACAGAATTCGCTATGTTTTTCATGCGCTGATTCTTATAATTACGTGTGCACCCGTAATTACTCGAATCATCGCATGGTTCGTATAGATCCTTCCGTTGTGTGTGGGGCAAGAGGTGGCAAAAATTCACTTAGATCATTTATATTGTTCTCACATATGAGTTGCTAATAAAAGTAACTATGTTCTTAAGTAGGCAGGTCTGTTAGCTACTAAAGAGTAATATGGTAGTATAACTTAAGTTCCATAGCTTACTCGTGTTTGAACAAGAATACGTCAAACACCGAGTTGTTTTAAAGTGTTTCAGCTTCCTCGGGTTTGAACAAGGATACGTAAAATCCCCGAGTAGCTTCAATGTGTTATGGTTTTCAACCTTGGTAAACAAAAGTGTATGACCCTGCTTTATATATAATGTGATCAATCAATTGCAACAATTGTAAGCAACTTAGTTTCATGTATAATGTAGCACTCAAGTTTCATGTATGGTCTAGTGTTATGTAGCTTGTAATCGAATGGGTTTCATGTGTAACGTGAACATCATGTATTTTGTAAATCAATAAGCTTTCACGTGTAATGTAAACAATGTGGTATCATGTGTATTGCAAGAAGTGAATTTCATGTATTGTGTTAACAACTTAGTATCATGTACTTTGTAACCAAGTAAGTTTCATGTTCAATGTGGTAAATCAAGTATTGTGTATCAGAAAACCAATTGTTATGTATCATGTGATCAATTTAGTATATGTATTACAAACAACTATGTTCCATGTATTCCGTAATCAATCCAGTAGAACGTGTATTGCAAATAATCAAATTTCATGTATTATGCAATCAGTGTAGCATTGGGTATATTAAAAATAACTAAGTTTCATGTATTATGTGATCGTGTTGTGTATAATGTGAACATGCATGCGTAAATTATTGAATTTCGAGTGTGACATAAACTAACGAGTTTTGTATGTGATCCAGAGTTGCAGAGAAGCGTGTTGTTTGGCGTTCATGAATGGTGTGAGTGGCTGTGTTCTAGCTTCCTAAGTCTTATTGAATTTTGTAGGGATGGTTAACGTCTATACGAAATGGGTCGTCTTTTGAAGGGGTAAGTACAATCATACATTATTGAAGGTGTAGGATAATGAGGAGGTTCTGGAAATATTCTGAGTAGTGTGCTCAAGAATAACTGGTTTGTGCTCTTTGTTTGTAATTAAATAAGTAGTTATAGTTTATCCTTGTTTGCAAAATGATGAAAAGCAGTTGAATAATTAACTACATGGATAATCAAATGGAAAACCCTTTTTATTTTATTTCAAATTATGAGAAGACTATTTTTAAGAGCAAATAATGGCTAAATTATTTAATAACTAAGCCAAGGTTTAATATTACTATTAATAAAAAATAATGCTTTTATAAAACAAGTTGTATTAAATTTTCCTTACAGGGTGAAAATGTTTATAGAAAATTTATATTTCTGATACTCTCTAAAAGTTTGATAAACGATTGGTTTGAACAAAATAACGAGGTTGTGTAAATCTAATAGGATGATTTGTCGGTACTGTACTAAATCGTGTTGAATGAAGAAGGTGATACTTGGAAAATTTTGATGAAAATATGATTGGTGAAATTCACACTAAACGTGTCATATCACTGAATAATAACTTTAGAGTTAGAATATATAAAATTTATTAAATGCTGAAATGTTAAACATTATTCAAAAATAGGGAAATGGTTAAAGACAATAACTATAAATTTCTGTTAACGTCTCTGGTAGCTTTCCACTAGAAGGAAGATAATAACCAAGACGAGTACCGCTATGGTCACTTGGGTAGCCGATCTGGCTTCCGCTCTAGCTGTTTCTGTGCGATTCTCAAGCATTTCTTTTTCGAGGATGGAAATTAAATCCTTTTGGTACCCTAATTGGTTTGCTAGATTATCCATTTTTTGTCCTTACAAGTCGTGCCTTATCTCATGCTCCATCCTTTGCCTTTCAAACTTCGAGGTCCTCACATATTGGTGAACGTCATCGATTGGGATTCCTATAGCACTAGTGGGTGCCATGGTACGCCTTACCCCTAGATTAGAATGATACGGGTCGGGCACCAGATATGAGTCTCTTAGTGGAGGTGGTAACTGAGTGGGTAGTTGGGGTGTCTGATACTGGTTTCTGGGTGGGGGTGATCCAGATGTTCGATGTCTTAGGCCAGTGTTCCTTACGTTAAACCTTGGCCTGGCAGCTGGGGGTGTTGGTGACCGATACACGGGTGACCCAATGCCTTCTTCTCAATCAGACTCTGCTCCGGGACGATATAACGAGGAGGATGGAGAGTAGGAGTGCATGTCTAGCAGAAAAACAATGAAAAGGTTGTAAGCGATAATAAAATACTGAGTGTTAAATATTAGAGTCATATGTTTTAGAGTTTGACTAGTCATAACACCGAGTCTTCACAATAGTGGTTTAGAAATACACTTGACCTATAAGCAATGCATCTCAGAGGAGAATTTCCAGGAAAGAGGGGTGGGTCAGTAGGATACACTTAAGTACCCTGTCTTTTCTTAGCAATAATCCCTCATGGGTCTACAAACACTTCCATCCAACATGTATTAATAAAACTATTGTTGGGCTCATGGTCATGATGGGAATTGTTGTGGACTGGGCTTTGAGGCCTGAAAGTAAGGTTTGTTCATCCCAGCAGGCTTCTTCTTCTTGGAGGATAAATGGGCTTCTTGTTTATTATTAATGGGCATTAGGCCCAATAGTTTAAATTTTAATCACGAGGGATGGTGACATTATTTGTGTGAGATTAAGGGTGTATGAAGAACTAAGTGTGTATAAGTGTGTGTTGAAACTTAGGATAGCACTTAAATGAATCAAATAGGTAGCATGTAGGTAACAATGAACATAAGCACAAAAGTTAATAAGTAGTGTGACACATAGACTATTAAATATTGTATCATGTAGTGTAATTACTTAGTATAACATGTAAAATATCACATAAGAAGTAATCATGTAACATGTAATAGCATGACATAGTAAGGGTGTCCTAAGGTTATAGTCTAGGTCAAAAAGTGTCTAATAACCTAATTCCCTATAACCTGGCTCTGATACCAATCTGTCACACCCCAACCGACGGCGGAAACGTCGGGGCGGGACACGTAGACTGTTCATGAGCACATGGTTGACTAGATTGTAATATGTTTAAACATCACATTTCATTTCAACGAAATTCAACAAGTACATGAAAAATGAGAAAATACATAACAATTTCTTTTTAATATCTAGGTCCATATCCTAAGTATAGCAAGCTTATTCAACTCAAGCATTTGTACCTGAAACATGATGAAAATGAGGTCAACTAAAAAGTTGGTAAGCATACATAGGTTTTGACTCTAAATAGTATCAAAGTGTTGTGTGTAAACAAATCCATACAAGTCATGATTAACAGTCGGTTTGAATAGTTAATGATTGTACATGTAATTGCACACAAAGTAGTTAACACACCTAGTACTCAAACATAAATCTCAAATTGCACACAAATTGTAAAGTGGATATGTATTGTGTAGTTTGTGCAAATCATTGTATAATGTGTGCATGTTTCACCCCAAAATATGTAAAGTGGATATGTATTATGTAAAACTCACTTTTATATATTGTGTGGGAATCACGAGCAAGTATGAAGCACAAGTGATTCTCAAATCACAAGTTAACCTAGTGTGAAAAGCATGATATTAAATTAATAATATGCACAAAGTCTAAGGATAGGTCTAATGTTCACCGGGTATCTTGTTATGTGAGAATTTGTATAAAGTTTGTGTTATTTTAGGTAGAAAAACTATAAGTGGTCAAAAGTTTGGTGTAAACTTTGGGAGTTCAAAGTGTTACATGAAACTATATTATTTGTTTTTAGGGTTCATAATGGAATAAAAAATAATTTTTGTACCGAGGTAATGTGATTAAAAATAAATGAATACATTTATTTATTTTTGACAACGGGTCGAAATAATTATTTAACATAATGTGTCAAAATATAATGTAGTAATTTTATTCATTTAGTTATTGTTAAAGTGATAATAAAAAGTAGTTTATATATAAATATTTATATATATATATATATATAAATATAACTATAAAAATTAAAAATGTATTATTATTAGTTTTTTAAATTTTTTTTATAAAATCATCTTATAGACTAGGAAATTTAATTACTTTGTTTAATTATTTAAATATATTTTTAAATAATTAAAATGAGGTTTTACACAACCTAATTTGTAAAAATAGGTATTTTGTGTTAAAATTGCAAACTTTAGTTGTAACTTGTTCAAACTAGTGTAGGGTTTATAAAAATAATTTTTATACAAGATTCGAAGCTGTAATAGTGGTTTTAAGAAAACAAACAGGCCACCTGGCTTGAACCCGGGTGACTCCTGTGTTAGGCGTGTGGTTTACCGGTGGACCAAGGGGCTGGTTCGTGTACTAGATGTTAGGACATGTTTTGTAACTGTTGATAAAATTCTGTGTAAGTTCATAGAGAGGCGAACTTAATAAGTTCGCCTAGTTTATCAGAGGCGAACTTGTTAAGTTCGCTTAGTCTATCTGAGGCGAACTTGTTAAGTTTGCTTAATCTGTTAGAGGCGAACTTAATAAATTCGTCTAAGCATCTTTGAGGCGAACTCTGCAGAACTGGTGTTTATAAATAGAGAACAGAGTCTGTTAATCAGGAGAGACGATATCAGAGTAGACTTGATTAGAGACAGAATCTTGTAACTTGATATTGTGGTAGAAATACAAAGCGTTTATTTACACCGTTGTTGTTGATTAAGTTACACGAGCACGTTGATCATGGATTCCACACGTTATCACCGTGTCGTACCGCGAGTCTAGAGATCCGTCACGCACCGAATTAGGGACCTACAAGTGGTATCAGAGCTTTTGCTCTTGATTAGCAGAAGATTCGTGGTGTTTTCGTGTCCAATCAACATCAAATTTTAGAGATTTTGAAGATTTTTCATCTTTTTTGTGTTCTTGATAAAAATGGAGAATTTTTTTATCATTTTGGATTGATTTTGGATTCTTTTGATGAAATTGATCCGATAGAAGTGTTCCTAATCAGTTCCTATACATTCCTACGGTTCAATTAACTCAAATTCCATCAATTCAGCAAGATATGATGATTTTCAGAATTTTTGGTTCGTGTTTGGTTGAACAACTGATGCATGGGAACTTAGCAATTCTGTTGCAGGCGAACTTAATAAGTTCGCTTGGTGCAGATTAGGCGAACTTAATCAGGCGAACTTAATAAGTTCGCTTAGGGTTAAGTTCGCTTTGGGTCAAGTTCGCTCAGTCAGGCGAACTTATTAAGTTCGCTTAGGCAGTATCAGGCGAACTTAGCTAGTGTTCATAAAAAAAAATTCCGAACTTTCGCTTAGGCAGTATCAGGCGAACTTAGCTAGTATTTTGGCCGGAAAATTCTTCTTGTCCAAATTTTTTAGGGAAAGTTTACATGCTTGTTTTGAATCATTTTTTAAATTTTGAATTTTTGAAATTTTTTAAAAAGAGTATTTTGGCGGAAATTTTTTCCGGATATTTTCGCAAAAATTTCAAAATGTCAATTTCTTATGATGATAATGAGATTAGAACTATGTCACCGAGGCTTTTGTGCATATCAGATTTTTGTAGCTGGAAAGTCCGGTTCAAACAGTTCGTATCAGAAACTGATGAAAAGTTTTGGACATCCATATTTGAAGGATATATGCATCCTACTTATGACTATATGGGATATTATGATGTTCCTAAACCAGGGACAACACTTAGTAAAGTAGAAAAGCAGAAGTTTGATCGAGAGATGAAAACGTGTGAAACTTTAACGAGGTCTTTACCAAAAGAAATCATTCATAGTCTCGGGAAGTGTCCAACTTCAAGAGAACTATGAGAAGCTTTGAAGAAAAAGGGTAAAGCTACTGCTCAAGCGTTTGTGGTCTTGATCAAAGAAGAAATAATAAAGCAGAGTGTTTCTGAAAGTGATTCTTCTACCGAGTTAAGTGATAGTGAGAGTATTAGATCTGGTGAAAGTACTCAGTCTACCGAGAGTGATGTAGAGACTGAAGTAAGCTTCCAGACAGTTGAAGATGATCTGAGTGTATCAGACACTGATGTTGAGCCTGGCATTGTTGATCAAAAGGGTGAAGCTGATGATGACGTATTCATGGCTCCTGTTGCATCTTCTTCAGAAGTAAAACCTGAGGTACTTTCTAACTCTGAAATGTTTTGTTCTAACTGTGTTTCAGTTAAAGATAAAATGATGAGGGTTATGGATGACAACATAAATCTCATTTGTGATATGAAATCCATGCACACAGTAAATCAGAAATTAAAAAATAATGAGAATGTGTGTATTGAGAGAATAGAATCACTGAAGAGGGATATAAGTTCTCTGACTTTGAAGATCAAAGAGTAGGCATATCACCTGGATATGTCTTTTGCAGAAATTGAGAAAATAAATAATGATCTTGTTGAGAAAGATAAAGAACTAGCTGAATCTAAAGCAGCGGTAATCAGATTGCATAGAAAGTTAGAAAGCTTTGCAAATTCATCATTCTTATTAGAACATTATCATAATAATACTAAAGAGGGGAAGGGAACTAATGGTATTGGTTATGTTCCTCCACCATTCAACGGAAATTATTCTGTTACACTTGAGATTATAAACGATGAGGATTTAGATCCTAAGACTGTGTTGAAAGTGAATCAAGTCACAAGTGAAGATATGGTGTATTCTGATGAGAGTGATGATGAATATTTTGATGAAGCTAAGGTAGAGGGGATACCGAAAGAGATTAAGAAAGAAGACTCAAAGGTTGATTCTAATTCATCTGGTAAAAATACATTTGGAAGTTCTTCAAATTCAAGGAGAGTTCCATATGTTCGAGATTATCAAGACAGTCGTACATGTTTTCATTGTAATGAGATGAGACACATTGTGGTGAACTGTCCTTACAAAAATAAAGGGAAGAAACATGTAGTTCCTGAGAAGGTGAAGCATGAATCAAGACCTGTTGAGAAAAAGTTTATTCATTCTCAAACTCAAAAAGAAGTTCATATAGGAGAATCTTCTTCAAGTGCATCTTATCGTGTGAAGATTTCTTATATGAGAGATTATCGTGAGACGAGATCTTGCTTTTACTGTGGTCTTGTGGATCACATACGGATTGATTGTTCTCACAAAGCCAAAGGTAACCGACATGTTACTACAGAAAAGGTAAGAACTCATGGTAAGCCTTATGTTAACCCAAATGTGGTTAAACCTCGTGATACACCAAAGGGTAATTCAAAATCTGAGGTTAGGCTTTCTAGACCTCAAAGACGGCGGAGAAACAGAAGATTGAGAAAACTTTTAGAACAACAAGAGTTTTCACAATCAAATCAATTTTCAAATGAACGAAAATGTTCAAACACTTCACATTTTAAGCAAAAAGAACTTAATGAACAAAAGTATGTTTGGAAATCTAAAGTTTCTGTTTCTGACTCGTCGGAACAATCTCCGAAAATTGATGAGAGATTTGATTGTGAATGGAGTGAGGTTTATTGTTTTGATACAGATGGACGACCCATGACTACCATGGCTTGGGTCCCAATTTCAAATTAATGTTTCTTGTTAGTTGTGCAGGATTAACCAAGAGGGACTATTAATAACATTTGGTTTGTTGATAGTGGTGGTTCTAAGCACATGACAGGGAATGACATCTGCAAGAGTAACGAGTTGTTGATACCTGAGCAATCTATTTGATTCAACGACTTGATGCTCAAGGGGAGAATATGTCACACACAATGTTATTTTGAAAGAGTTTTACAAAGCCCAATTGATAACCTGACACTTAGGATGACAATGGTGAGCATAAAGTCGTTGATGCAACCATTAGACTAGTTGAGAGGGAGTCTATAGGACAAGGGGAATACAGAACTGTGTTGATGACAAAAGCAAAGGCATTCAATTACAAGATTACATCGGTTTGAGTTTTTAATTGATTGAATTGCTTAATCCTGAGTAACCAAGTAAAATATTTTCATGGAAGATTTTATTTTCGTTTGTTTTACTTTCTTTGAAAAAGATTTTGAAAAAGCCAAACAAATTGAAAAAGTTAAAATCGACATTACTTGAAGTTAAAGAAGAGATGATAGTACATCAGTAGATGTTCTTTCACACATGACCTTAGATTGACTGGTTGGTGCTTTATGTTAATATATCTGAATTATATGTTTTGATCTAAACTTCAGAGACTACACAAATAGGAAATGATAGTGTTGTGTATGCATATAATTTGAATTGTCAGTAGACTAAAAGCGTCACTAAACCATTAGTAGTGTGAAAACATAATTGCATATGTTACAATTGTGATTTGAACCCATTTTATGCCTGGGTGTGTGCGTTAAAAGATCACTTTCAGATAAAGAATATTAGTTTTTAATAAAGATTTTCCTATGAGATCAGTTTCGGGTTATGTCCTTAGCACTATTCATTCGATTTGCTTTAGTGCCCATGTACCGAAAAGCATGCAATTTGAAGTATAATCAAGATATGCACTTGACAACATCTGTCAAACATATACTAGCCCTTGGATCATATTGATAAATCATCTTTACTGATTCCATTGAATTCATAATCCAGATAACAGTTGGATACACGTACCTGAATCTTATGATTCCACATATATAAGCCAAGACGTTGAATCATTCGATTCTGAATCTCATTGATTCCTATACAATCCAATTTGGATTATGTTATTCATGTGCTAAGTGATGTCTCCTCATTCTAGAAATTCGGATAATCTTTAGTAAAATCTTATATGTCTTGAAGATAGTGCACATTTACTTTCTGTTGGCATACTAGTGGGGTACACGTTGTATTTCATACTTAAATGGTACCTTAACTCACAAGAAAGTGGGAATGAGATGCTTTAGTTTCAAATCTTATAATATTGACAATTTGAATTTGTGTGTCATAGCCTGATCCTATTTTCTTTGAATGTTTATCGCGTATCACAACATGCAATATGAAAGTCTTGAAACGATAGAGTGTGATAATCTTGAAAGATATTGGTTTGATTTGTCAAGGCTTGAAAGAATGACATAGGATACTATTTGATATTATATGGATTTTATATCCAAGATGTGTGATTGATATCTCATATATACTGATATGATCTTCTTACTCGTGATGTTCGACCAAAAAGATGTGATTTTGTATTTTACATTTCAGTTTATATAGAGAAAAACCAAAAAGATTTTGTGTTTCTTTTGTTTGAAAAACCAAAAAGATTTTATTTTTCCAGCTTCCATGGAAATCTTTAATTGTTGGTTATTCTTGGTTGTTCTCCTTTGCAAAAACTGACTATTGCAGGCAGGAGTTGACAAGGGGTCCTTCTCCCAGGTTTTCTTCTTAATAGAAAGAGATAGTGTGCAGATGAACAAGACGAAGACTACAACTTGTTTGATGATATATGAAGACGGATGACAATCTTCTAAAGCTGTTGTCAAGGGGGAGTCTGTTGGAGCATATTCTGGTGACAACGAGCTTGAAGATATTATGTATTAGTCTTAGAGTCTTTGACTTGTAATTGATAGAATTGTTAGCAATAGTTAAAGGGGAGTCTGTTAGGACATGTTTTGTAACTGTTGATAAAATTCTGTGTAAGTTCATAGAGAGGCGAACTTAAGTTCGCCTCGTTTATCAGAGGAGAACTTGTTAAGTTCGCTTAGTCTATCTGAGGCGAACTTGTTAAGTTTGCTTAATCTGTTAGAGGCGAACTTAATAAATTCGCCTAAGCATCTTTGAGGCGAACTTATTAAGTTTGCCTACTGCAGAACTGGTGTTTATAAATAGAGAACAAAGTCTGTTAATAAGGAGAGACGATATCAGAGTAGACTTGATTAGAGATAGAATCTTGTAACCTGATATTGTGGTGGAAATACAAAGCGTTTATTTACACCGTTGTTGATTGAGTTACACGAGTACGTTGATCATGGATTCCGCACGTTATCACCGTGTCGTACCGCGAGTCTAGAGATCTGTCACGCACCGAATTAGGGACCTAAACTAGATCCATTTCGAAAAGGATTTGATCGGTTACAGCAAAGAGGCCGAATTGAGCTTAGCAGGCGCACAAAGTGTAGAAGCATGTTTTTGTAACTATAGATAAAATTCTATGTATCGGTGTACGTGGATAGTATGCAGGAGGGTGTTCTTGAGTACTTAGCTTGCACACCAGTTTGGTCCTGCGTACTTAGTAAGTACGCATGACCAAACCCTGCGTACTTAGACAAGTACGCAGGTAGTATCCCTTCCCCTATAAATAGAAGACTCGTCTTCATTTGTAGGTGGAATGTATGGAACAAGGTTGAGATGTGTCCGGGTCGGGACGCGCTTTCCCGACCCCTGGACCGTGAGCTTAGATGAGAGATGTGTGCTCCTACGGTATGTAGTCTGTAATACGGGATGACTTCTATGTTATGGATTATGTGTCGTTTCAATATATTTTGTCTTTGTTCGTGTCTCTATGTGTTATTCTTAGTTCCCACACAAATCGCAGAATAGGTCTGTGTTATCTCCGCTGCGTGACGAGGCTCCCGGGACCTATAAGTGGTATCAGAGCCTCGGTGTTTGTTGATTTGTGTTCCAGTTTTGATTTTTTAGGATTTTGAATAGATCTGTGTTCACATGAGTTCGTACTTTTTCAGACCTAAAATCCTTAAAATCGTGTTTGTTATCACTTCATTTGGTGTTTGGAAGGCTAAGGGTTTGTTAGATGATGTTTTCTAAGCTTTTGGAAGCATCAATTTCTCAGATCCATCACTTTTCGAGCATTCTCCTCAAGATCCGTCAAGAACACTACTGTATTGAACAAGTACGTAGAATCACCTTTTCTACGTATTTGCTAAGTACGCATGAGAAGTGACCTGCGTACTTAGCTATGTACGCAAGAGCATTTCTCTGCGCACTTAACAAGTACGCATGGGTACTTGGCTTTGCGAACTTACTAAATACACAGCAACACCCTACATATGCGTATTTATTAAGTACGCATGAACTAGCATCTGAGATTCAAAAAAAAAAAAAATAAAATAAAAAATATTTTTGGCGAGAAAACTTTTCTTAGCCAAATTTTTTAGGGAACATTTGTATCCTTGTTTCGGGCCATTTTGGAGAAGATAGTAATTTTGGTTTTTCCGGACCAGAATTTGTATACGATATGGCTTGGCGAAACACGAACGATATTTTTGTTGGATGATACCACTTGTTATACATTGTTTAAGTGTTTATACCTGAAAATGTAGGCTACGAGTATCCGGGATACTTATTTAATAGGGTATGAATGCTGAATTAATGGGAGCAATTGGGTCGTTATCGGCTAAACGACTCGTTCTATTTGTGAAGATATTGTTGCTTTGGGTCTTTCGAAAAAAGAATCATCTTGTTTAGGTATTCAAACCTGAATATGTAGGCTACGAGTATCCGGGATACTTCTTTAATAGGGTTTGAATACTGTAACAACTTGAACCTAAGGATTTGCTGTTTTGGATCTTTGCAAAGGAATAAAAGAATAAAATCCTGGAGTTGGCTAGTTGTGCTTTTTGAGGATTTAAGTGAAGTGATGATGAAGCTGGTCATAGTTTACAGAGAAATGGGGGGGGATGTATCATCAACCATGATTTCTCGTGTAAACTATAGTTTGTGTTTGATTCTATCAAGCGTTTTCAAGATTAAGCTGGATATCCGTTGGATTATTAGTTGAAGATGGAACCTTTTATCATTGGCCGTTGGGATAGGAAACATACCCTTGTTTCTGGTCTAGTCAGATGAAGCTTAAATTGAAAGGGGATATTAGAAATGAACATCTTCGGGAATTTGGTTGACTCGTGAAGATACAGGATAGAGTTGGACACAACTGGTTGAAGACTTAAGTTTATCTTACTGGAATTCCTGTGGAAGCTGATTTGTTTGATGCAGGTTATTGTAAATTCAAACTCCCTATCATATGCCAGCTGATTTGGAGTTGTCTTAGTCTACTATTGTTACCTGGTTAGGAAGACATTGTCAGACTCAGAGTTCTAAGTTAGGGTGGAGTAAGCTACTGCTGAGAGGATGAACTACAATGAAGTGTGTTGGGTTAGTTGGTTCCTATTGAAGCACTTGGTTTGGTCTACAATGAAAGCTACAGTTATGAGAGAGTCGTGTGTATCGCTCGGCAACTGAAGACTGAAGTTTGAAGATTTGAAGATCTCAAGTTGAATGCCAGAAGATCAAGTCTCGCCAGAAGACACATGATGTCATTAGTTTAGAGGGAGTCTCTTAGGACATTCTTTGTAAACTGATGTTTATCAGTGTTAGAGATAGATAGAATTTGATGTTATAGTTAAGAGGGAGTGTGTAGAAGCATGTTTTTGTAACTATAGATAAAATTCTATGTATCGGTATACGTGGCTAGTACGGAGGAGGGTGTTCCTGAGTACTTAGCCTGCACACCAGTTTGGTCCTGCATACTTAGTAAGTACGCAAGGCTTTTGACTTGCGTACTTGTCAAGTAAGCATGACCAAATCCTGTGTACTTAGACAAGTACGTAGGTAGTGTTCCTTCCCCTATAAATAGAAGACTAGACTTCATTTGTAGGTGGAACTTATGGAATAAGGTTGAGAGGTGTCCGGGTCGGGACGACTTCTATGTTATGGATTACCTGTCGTTTCATTATCTTTTGTCCTTGTTCGTGTCTCTCTGTGTTCTTCTTAGTTCCCACACAAATCACAGAACAAGTCCGTGTTATCTCCACTACGCGACGAGGCTCCCGGGACGTACACAAAAAGAGTCGGTCTTGTGGGTTTCGAACCCACGCCACTCGGCCCGATGTTGCAAGGTCTTAACCAGGCGGCCCGAGTGGTTTCACTGATTATTTAGAGTTGTAAAAAATTTAAATACGTTAAAAAAAACATTGATTCATGTTTTCCCAATTTGAACCGTATGAACTGATCTTGATTTCAAATGCAATTGAGTTTGATACCCTCTGTCATATGAAATTGACATAGGGCTTTTGATCCTTTTGTGAAAACGAATCGAATGACATAACACATACCTGAAACGATGGAGTATAAAGGGCCGGCGACTAGAATAAACAGAGGCGATGCTCTTGATGCTTGATCGGTAACCAGAGATGTAGTGTGGTGGAATTTGGGGTTGGGAGAGTTTATACGAGTCTGTACGAAGGTGTGGGAATGGTTGGTTCTACAGTAATCAAGATCAATGGTTTGAAGTCTTCAGGGGGAGGGCAGAAGTAAAAAAGGTCAATTTATAAAACTGTTGATGAGGTGATGTAGCTCCCAGATTCCGATCTTAGAAGAAAGATGGAGCTGGGTGAAGCTCATGAGCCTGAGAATGAAAGTGGAAGACATCTGTTGCTAGTGATCAAACATCACTTCAACCCTAGCAAAGATGTAGTCATTGATGATAAACCTCTCCAATCCCACTTTCCATTCACTAGCTGGTCTTACAATGCTGAGAAAGATGAATTCACTATAATAGCTGTCAGAGGTCAGCAGATGATATGTTCTTGCAAGGCCATTTTTAAGATGCCAAGCAAGGACATCAAGTCTCTGTCGGAACTTCCCCTTGACAATCCCCGCAAGGAAGAGGCTATGAGGTAGCAAAGATAGTTTCTAACATGCAAAAGCTTCAGCAACAACAGAAGTAAGAAAGTTTTGGTAGCATCAGTCTAGAGGGAGTTTATAGATATAAAGATTGATGACTACAAAATTCTCTAAATACAACTGCTGCGGACTCCACAATTTTGCTGCTGAACAACAAGCTGTTGCAGATAAGCTTGTTTGCTGCTTATAGTTGTTCTCCTGCTGATGAACAACTCTGCTGCGGACAACCTTATCTGCTGAAGTCCAGAGTTGCTGCTGATAGGCTTCTCAGCAGCATCAAACACTTGATGCTGCTGATAGGCAAATCATCCACAGCTTTGGATAGTTGAGTCTTGCTGCGGATCATCAACTATGCTGCTGATAGCCGTATTTGCTGAAGATTAATCGTTGCTGCTGATTGGCATATCAAAAGCATCAACTTTACTACTGACAACTTATTGTTGCAACTCTGACACATCACATGCAGAAAGAATGTTAATGGTGCAGTCAATAAAAGACAACGCTCTCCTTCCAAGTATCCAAGAAATGATGCCTAAGAAGACATTTGATTAAAGTTAACTTTTGTAGTCTTTATTGTCTTAACTTGTAGTATAGCTTCTAGGATACAAGATCAATGGCTTGTGTTTGATCTGATCCTTAGAATCAAGGGTCTGTCTTGATTCTAAGTTACTATATAAGTAGTGTATCTGTTCAGTGTACAAGTGTGCTTTCTTAGAATTTTCTCTGTAATCTTGTAACCATTGAAGCTTAATACAATTTGCATTTATCAGTATTCTTTGTGTTTACCTATTTACATTGCATAGTTGTGATTGTTTTCGCCAATCTCAACTAGAATAGAATCATCTTGTATTCACCGATCCTACAAGTGGTATCAGAGCTTTGGCTCTCAGATTAAACAAACTCACACTTGTTTAATCACACTGTGGTTCTATTCACTACTATCTCTTTGCTAAAACACCATATATCACAAATCCAGAAATGGTAGAAAACAATGGTTTTGATGATACCGGAAGCATCAACGGACCACCAAGACTGGTGTCTGGAGAAGACTATGATATGTGGAAGAACAAGATGGAAAGTTTCTTCTGCTATCAAAAGTATGGGATATGGAGATCCATTAAATATGGACCATATGTACCCATGGTGGCCTCTGCTGATTCCGGAGGTCCATCAGTCCCCAAAGAACCCTCAAAGTATTCAGATCAAGACTTCAAGAAGATGGAGGTAGACTTCAAAGCCTTGGGATCCATTCAGATGTTCTTTCCAAATGAAGTCTTTCATAACTTCAGAGAATATATGACTGCCAAGGAGCTATGGGAGGCTCTTGAGAAGATGTTTGCTGGGTCAGAAGAAGTGAAAGAAAATAAAAGAGACATTCTGAAGCAACAATATGAAAACTTTGTCTGGAAGGAAGGTGAGTCTCTTACTGTGTTGTATAACAGGTACACTTACCTTGTGGGAGAGATACAATGCTGTAAGGTGAAGTTGTAGAATGAGGACACTCTCAAAAAGTTTATCAGGTCTCTGCCAAGTTGTTGGACACTTTACACAATGTCAATCAGAAGAACTGAAAATTTGAAGACCCTACAGATGACTGAGTTGTTCGGCATGCTAAAGACTTCCGAATTAGAAATGATTCAAGCCAAAGAGAGAAGCTCAAGTTACTTAACAACATCATCAACCAGCACCACTTCTTTTGCACTTCACGCTGACCACTCAGTTCCCACTGTTGGAACTGCTGACTTTGACTGGAGCTTCTAGTATGAGGATCTTCCTGCCAACAATCAAGCTCTCATGGCAGACACATCAGAGATACCACCTCAGGTATATGAACATCTTTGTACTCAGGCTTGTATTGATAAAGTTATTGGATACTGAAAACATAACCAGAATCTCATAGATCAAAATGAAGAGTTTCACCAAATGAAATATGAATTTAAAAAGGTTGAAAACAGTTACAAAGAAAAGATTAACTGTTTAAAGAAAGAGATTTCATCATTAAAACATGAACAAACAAACCTTGAAACTCAGATTGATGATCTTCTGGTTAAGTTAAAGGCTACAAAGGATGAATTAGCATACCAAAAGGTCCATGTGGAAAAATATGAGTTTGCATCCAAAAAGCTGCAAATACTTTTGGATGCTAAAATTCATGAAAGGGTAACACCGGACTTGGGTTTCAAGCTGAAAAACCCTACAATGTTGTTCCTCCACCTGCTGACTATGTAGCCATTCATGAACCATGTTTCAATCTTGCCAATCTTGATCTGTCCAACCGAAATCTTGATCCTGCTGTCCAAGAAACCTCTGTGCAAGAATGCACTACTTCATCTAAGTCTGAGTCCACATGCTCAGACTCCACTGAAACAAATACAGCTCCATCACTACCTGCATTTGAAGTTATACAAACCAACGGTCCAAGCCCCTTCATCCCTTCAATACCAGTCCTAGTACCACAACTCACCAAACAAATCAAAATCAGCTATCTTCCAGAAGGAAGAAAACTAACTGTTGAAAAGGGACAGTCTTCAATTTCCACCAACCCCAATCCTCAATCTAAAATCATTCAACCTAGAGAGAGAGCTCCATATGTTCAAAAGACATTGGAGGAAGCCACCTTTGAGCACAACAAAGCCCATCCCTGGAATTTCAAAGATTTATTCAAGAAAAAGGAATATGTGTACTTTAAAATGGACAAATTGGCTAAATCTTGCTTTGTCTGTGGCAAATACAACCATACTGCCAGCACCTACTTCTACTACCTTCAGCATCAAAGAAACCTCAAGCAACATGCTTTTGAGAAGACAAACAACAACAAGAAGGTAAGAAGCTTTGAAGCCAAGGCAACTCATTTCAGAAACCCTCTCTCCCCACCAAGGAAGCATCTGCCAAAACCTCAACAATCTTGCATCATCTGTGGTGAATCAGACCACTTTGGAGAAAATTGTGAATTTAATCCCTTCAACCAGATCCTTCATCAAGCCCCTCCTAAACAAAAGCCTATCAGCAAAAGAACTTCTACAGAGAAACCCTCTGTTAACAAGGTAAAGAAGGATAAGCATACATCCGTTGTTAAACCATCAGCAGCCAGCAAAAATGTTGTTGATCAAGTGAAGCCCAAGAAACCAAAGGACAAGCCTTTAGCAGCAACAAAGTCTGCTGCTGCTCAAGTAAAACCATCAGCAGCAACAAATTCTGCTGCTGATAAGCCAAAGTCCTCAGTAGCAAAATCTGCTGCTGATTAAGCAAATCTTTCAGTAGCCAAAGCAACATCAGCTACTGACAAAGCAAAGAGATCTGGAAAACCACCTCCTCAGCAATGGAAAGCCAAGATCCCAACCTCTATCCCTCAAAGCATCATCACTGGCTCCATTGAGTGCAGCACTCCAAGACAAATCACGTTGACATCAGGTATCACTTCATAAGATATCAAGCTGAGAAAAAGAGAATTATTTTAACCAAAGTTCATACTAATGAGCAATATGCTGACTTGTTTACAAAACCTTTTGATGAAGCTAGATTTAGATATTTAGTTGAATCCATTGGTATGATGAACTTTGACTAAAATATATCTCTAAATATTTTTTTAATGTGTTTGTCTTTTGTTGTAAATAAAAGTTATAAGTCAGCAGCAACCATTTTTGCTGCTGGCAGGTCTAATCATCAGGAGCAAAAAATTTGCCACTGACTGCTTTAAGTTATCAGCAGGAACAAGTTTCCTGTGGATAGCTTTATGGCAATCAGCAGCAACATCTTTGCTGCGGATCATTGCATCCATCAGCAGCAACCAAGTTTGCAGCGGATAGGCTTAACCATCCGCAACAACCAAGTTTGCTGCTGATGGGTAAAAATAAGTCCAAATTAACTTTTACCCACTGTAAAAAGTACTTTTAATCTTTACCATGACTGCTATAGTGTATTACAGCTGTAACAGTGAAAAGTGAATGGTTTGTACTGTGCAAGTAACTTTGCTTTTTCCCTCCTCTGCCGTTATAACACAAATCAAATTTCTCCTTCACCTCTTCACATTCAATTCCAACCTATCTCTCACCATTTTCTCTCAAGCATTCAAAGCTTTCCATACTTAACCACCTTTAAAAAACTTCCTCCTTCCCTCCAAATCCAACGACAATGGCAGAGGTAGATATAAACCATCCTAATGACAAGTTTTCACCCTACCACAATCTAACTACATACCTAGTTAAAGGAAAGAAGTCCGAAGGGTTCGATGATATGATCGATTTTCTTTGTCGATCAAAGATATATTTTGCACTAAACGTCAACCCTACCATATACATCCCTCATATGGAGGATTTTTGGAACACCGCCGTCTACACTATTGAACAGGGGATTCCCCAAATCCAAGCCACGGTAGACAGCAAAGACATCATCGTCACTGAAGCTACTCTCATAAAACACCTCAAGCCTCAGGACGAGGGGGCCGCCATTTCATACACCAGGTAAGAGTATATGAGGACCTTTGTATCCATAGGGTATACTGGAAATCAGAACAAATATACTATTGAAAAGGCGCTGATGGGGCCTCCATGGAAGTTTCTATGCCACACTCTTCTACAGTGCATATCCCAGAAGAGAAGTGGATGGCATCAAGTGAGTTCCGCTCTCGCCTCTGTTGTTCACGGTATGATCACTGGCCAAGGTTTCAACTTTGCACGTCTTATTTTTGAAGGTTTGAGATATAACCTTCAAGAAGGTGCAAAGCAGACATTCTATATGTACCCAAGGTTCTTGCAGGAAGTTTTCAACAATGAGCTAAAAGACCATTCCAAACCTGTAAGAATCTACCTTATGCTGGGACATAAAAATAATATTTTTCAAAGCATGAGAACTGTTTCCAAAAAGTTCTCAGGGGTCAATGTTCCATTGTTATCTACAATGATGAACATACAAAGTACACAGGGTGACAGTTCAGCAATCCCAGCTGATACTGATCCCACACCCTCCTCTTCAAAGCTTGAACATCAATCTACTTACATTGTTCGAACCTCTGTGCATCCTATTAAGGGTGAACATGCACAACAACTACTTACACCTGTTTTGGATGTCCAACTGGAACACAGGGCCCTAGTAGAGGCAAAATATACCAGAAAAAGAAAAAGGAGCAAGAAGACTCCTTCTATTCTTATCTCACAGGCCCAATCCCAACCTAAAAGCCTGTTAGGACATAGAATGTATGACAAAAGCTTTGTAATAGTTTAGGTCTTATTGTATTTATGTTTTTATGTAAATGTATAGATTTTGTCTAAGTGATAGAACTAGTTCTGCTAGAGGCAAACTTGTTAAGTTCGCCTAGCCTATTAGAGGCGAACTTGTTAAGTTCGCCTAGTCTCATGTGAGGCGAACTTGTTAAGTTCGCCTAAGCATCTTTGAGGCGAACTTAGAGTTTGTGTCTATAAATAGGAGTTTACAGAATCTGTTCTGTAGCGAAAGAGAGAGACTTGATTGATCATATTCTGTAAACTCTATGTTTTGTGGAATACAAAGAGAAGTTTATTTACCTGCTGTTTCTATTTTCAACTCGTATACAAACGTTAACACGGTAGGATTCCGCACTCCGTGTTATCGAGACGTCCTGTTACGAGATCGATCTGTAGATGAGTCATGTGGACCTACAAGTGGTATCAGAGCTTTTGCTCGTGATTTGTGTTTGATTCTTGGTGATTAGAGACGATTTTGTGTACAATTTGACAAGAAATTTATCATTTTTAGAAGTTTTTGTATCCATGGAGTTTTCAAGTTCTTGAAGCTGATTTTACTACTGAATTCGTGGATTTAAAGTGGATTTTGGTGAAATTAATCCAATAGAAGTGTTCTAATTCATAAAATATTAAATCCTAAGGTCCAATTTCTTCAAATTCCTTCTAATATCTGAGAAATGATGATTTTCGGTGATGTTTGTTCGTGTTTGAGTTGTTGAGTTTGTTACAGCTGAAGCAAGAGAACTTGCTGAAATTTGTTTCAGGCGAACTTAGCAGGCGAACTTAGCAAGCGAACATATCAAGTTCGCTTCTTTCTGTTTAAGCGAACTTAGTAGGAGAACTTATCAAGTTCTCTTTACTCAGATTAAGCGAACTTATTCAATAGGCGAATTTAACGGATTTTCTTGTTGTAAGCGAACTTATCAAGTTCGCTTGATATCAAATTCGCTTGTTTGGATTTGAAGCAAACTTATTATCTTCGCCTGAGGGGAGTACTTGTTCAATACTTGGAAATTTTTTCTGAAAATGGGAAATATGGTGCAAGTGACTAACATGTTAAATTACGATAACGAGATTGGTACATCTCAGAAACCACCCAAATTGTTAAGTCTTGCAGATTATTCTAACTGGAAAGATCAGTTTGATCAGTTCGTGTCTTTACTGATACAAGTTTGTGGATTCCAATCTTGGAAGGTTATACACATCTGACATATACTTGGATGGGAAAGGATGATGTTCCTAAATCGGTATCTGCGTTAACCACAGAAGAAAAATTATTGTTTGATAGGGAAAAGAAGGCAATGGCTAGTATCTCAATGTCTCTTCCTAAAGAATTACTGAAGAAGCAGTTTTTAGTATTTAAGCACTTTCAAAATAAATCTTTAGATGATCTTGCAAAGAGGTTCTATCATTTGCTGAGTGAGTTGTCAAGTGCTTCAGTGGTTTATGAGACTGAAGAGATAAATGATAAGTTTTTGGAGGCATTACCATCTAAATTTGATGTGTATTCAGTTTTGATAAAAGAGAATGTCAAGTATAAAACTATGTCTCTTGAAGAGGTTCTTGGAAAGATTCAATCACATGATATGAATATGAAGAAGAAGGAAACCAATATGAAGCATATTCAAGATCCTTCAATGTATTTTGCTAAGACTTTTAGCAAAACTGGTGCAGGGGTTGCGTTCTTTTCTAGTGATACTCAATATGTTTCTAATGATCATTTTTCTGGGGTTCCAAGTCAAAATGGTTTCTCTGCAAATACAACTTCTTCATCATCTAGAACACATAATATGAATCAAAGAGTTGCTGATGATTATTTAGCGATGTTTTCTTCCTTTATGGCTTCTTATGAAAATTTTATTGGAGGAAAGATTCATGATCCAGATGTTATTGAAGAGGATTTCAGACAAATTGATCCTATTGATCCGGAAGAGATGAACATTCAATGGAACATGGCTATGCTGATGCGACAAGCAAAGGATTTTTTGAAGAAGACTGGAAGAAAGTATATTGGTTCTAACAGTCGTTCACGTATGGGATTTGACAAAACCAAAGTTCATTGCTATAATTTTCAGGAGTATGGTCATTTCGCCAAAGAATGTGTGAAGTCAAAAGTTGAATTTGATTCTCAGAAGAAGCCTAATAACTTTCAGAACAATCGTAATCAGTCACATGGCTCCTCTGGTTCTGGAAATTTTAATCATGCATCTGCATTATCTGCTTTGGTTGCTCAAAATGATGAAAATTATGACTGGGGTATTCATCGTGAAGATTTGGTTGGTTCAGTAAGTCAAGCTTTTGTAGCTGAGATTCATTCTGTAAAATCTGAAGAGTCAACTGATGATGATAGTTCAAGTGATGGTGAGAGTTTGCCAAGTGCTGATGAAGAGCGTGATCAAGTACATAATGTTGATTTTGATATTGCATCTGGTGTATCTGAAGATGATATAGTATTAACTCAAAATTCTTCTGATGGTGTTGATTCTAAAAATATTCAGATTGCAAAAGTCTTCATGGCAAATATGTTAGATCCTTCAAAGGTAAAAGATTCTGTCTATCACATTTATTGCTCAAATTGCATCAGTATAAAAGATAAACTGCAAAAAGTAATGGATGATAATACAAATTTAATTTGTGATATGAAATCGATGCATGCAGTTAATCAAAAATTGAAAGATAATGATAAATTGTGTATAGATAGAATTGAGTCTTTGAAAAGAGATTTGAACTCTTTGGGATTGAAATATAAGAAACAAGCATATCATCTGGATATGGCTTATGCTGAGATTGAGAAGCGAAATGAAATTGTCTCTCAGAAGAACAAAGAAATTTATGATAAAGAATCTGAAGTGATCAAATTACATAGAAAGCTAAAAAATTTTGAAAATTCATCTGTGGTATTGGATTTCTTTAATGCTAATGCTGATCCTACAAAGAGGGTTGCTGGAATTGGATTTGTTCCTCCACCATTCAATGCAAATTATGTGGCTGAACCAGAAATTATTCATGAAGTGGAAATTGATCCAAAGACGGTGTTGAAAGTAAATCCAGTAACTGGGGAAGATATGATATATGATTCTGATTTTGAGGATGAAGTTTTTGATGATAAAAAGGTTGAAGGCATTCCTAAGGAAGTGTAACTTGATGAACCAAAGGTAGTGAAAAATGTTACTCATGATAGATGCATTTTAACAGAACCTGATGAAGTGACAAATGATCAACCTAAAATTTCTAAAATGTTACAATCAAGTGGTTTTGTTCCTACTGGTCATCCGAAGAAGAATTCATCAACGGTAACTGAACAAGTTTTTGTTCAAAAGAATCCAGTCAACTGTTCAGTAAAATCTTCTGAAGCTTGTTCATCGGATGAGTCATCAAATTCAAGAAAAACTCCCTATATCAGAAATCATTAAGATAAAAGAGTTTGCTTTCATTGTAATGAGGCTGGTCATATTCTGATTCATTGTCCTTATAAGAATTAAGTCAAATTAAAGAGTGTTTCCTCACAAAAACGTGTGGTGACGATTCTGAAAAGACCAAATTTGGGAAAGCCTACTTCTAGTGTTATAAAGAATGTGCCTTGTCAATCATTTGCTAAATCTTCTGGATTTAAGCAACATGATAAGCATATTTCTAAACCAGTTGTTTTTCAAAATAATTTTGAGATTCCACATGTTGGAATTACAAAAGGTTCTCAACCTGAGGTCAAACTTTCTAGACCACAACGAAGAAGACGTAACAGAAAATTAAAGAAATTTTTGGAAATATCTGAATCTGATAATCATAAATCTAATAATGTTTTTCCAATTAATCATACTATGTCTTCATTGAGAAGGTCTAATTGTGAATCTTATGTTCCAAAGGTTGATGACAATGTTGATTGTCAATTGCTTGAAGATGTTTATTTTGATCCATCTGGATGACCCAAGACCACAATGGCTTGGGTTCCAATTTCTAACTGGTTTTCTTTTTTTATGTAGGGGCAACCAAGGAGGACTATCAACAATACATGGTATGTGGATTGTGGTTGTTCTCAACATATGACCGAGAATATTTGTTTGCTGGAAGATGTTATTCATATTGATGGTGGTTATGTCACTTTTGCTGGAAATAAAGGCGGATACATAACTGGTCAGGGTACTTTGCAGAATGATAAAGTCAAATTTGAGAAAGTAAACTATGTGGAGAAACTTGAACACAATCTTTTGAGTGTATCTCAAGTGTGTGACAAAAAGTTTTCATTTCATTTCAATGATTCTGAGTGTTATATCTTGAAACCAGGCTTTGTTATTCCTGACGAATGGATTCTAATGAAGGCTCCGAGGAGAAATGACACATATGTCCTAGACATGAGTGTTACTACTACAACAGATTCAATTCCTACATGTTTACTCTCGAAGGCGTTTGAGTCGGATTCTATCTTGTGGTACAGGAAACTTGCTCACATCAATTATCGGAAAATGAATTATCTCATGAAGAATGATCTAGTTATTGGTGTTTCGAAATTGAAATTTTCAGTTCCTGATGACTGTATTCCTTGCAAGAAGGGGAAACAACACAAGAAGTCCCACAAATCCAAGTCAAAGAATTCGATTGTGACTCCTTTGGAGCTAGTGCATATGGATTTGTTCGGACCGATTAGTATCAGGAGCATTGGCGGTAAATCTTACTGTCTGGTAGTAACAGATGATTTCTCTAGATTTTCATGTGTTAAGTTCCTTGCTTCTAAAGCCGAAACCATAGAGTTGGTACAATCTTAATCCTGGGTTTAGATAATTTGTTCAAACAGAAAGTCAGAAGAATTAGGAGTGACAATGGCAGCGAGTTTAAAAATAGTAAGATGGGTTTATTTTGTCTTCAAAAGGGAATTCATCATGAATTCAGTCCGCCATATGTACCTCAACAAAATGGAGTTGCTGAACAAAAGAACGGGACTTTGGTTGAAACGACACGTACGATGCTTGCAGATTTTAAGCTTCCAGTAACTTTTTTGGCTGAGGCTGTGAATACTGCGTGTCACGTTTTGAACAGATTCTTGATCGTTAACGACACAACAAGACATGTTATGAATTGCTTAATAATAGGAAGCCGAATTTGGAATATTTCCTACCTTTTGGTAATCCATGCACCCTGTTGAAAGTTAGAGATGTCCCAACCAAGTTCAGTGCTAAGACTATTGAAGGGATCTTTCTAGGATATGTTGCAAATTCTTCTACCAAGAGGGTTTATAAAAATGAAACTCGTCAGGTTGAAGAATGGTTTCATATTGACTGTTCTAATCGGTCTTTACCTCAAATGGCGATTGGACCAGACTGGGCTTTTGATTATGAGAATTTATTCAAGTCTTTTCATTTACCTTATGATATTTCTCTCGAGGAAGTTGCTGTTTTATATGATTCATGTCAGGATGCACAGAATAGTGGTTTTCTACCGACTGCGGTTCCACAATCATCTGTTCCTTCTACATCTGCTCCAGATCCTAGTGTGGCTTCTTGTTCGGGAAAACAAGAGTCTGATAATGAGGACGGAAATGTTATTTTCCAAGATTCTTCTGCTGATCCTTTGTTAGTTGATGAATCTTCTAATTTGACACAGGCTCAAGGGGAGATTCCTACAAATCTGGACTCGGAAATAGCAGTTAATCAAGATCTGTCTTATCAATCTGATACAACTCAAGTTGATGTGTTGCCGGTTCCTGAGGTTGCATCAATCAAGGAACTCAAAGCTCATCCGATTAAAAATATATATGGGAATTTGCGAGATGGAGTGCAAACGCGTTCTATTATTGACAACACTTGCTTGTATACAGGTATTAAGGATACTGGTGTTCTTGATGTATGCTCACATTTCTGTTTTATTTCTCAGGTCGAACCAAAGAATGTCGAAATGGCGTTACGTGATAACAATTGGATAGAGGCCATGCAGGAAAAACTTGCTTAGTTTGACAAACTCAAAGTTTGGAATCTTGTTGATCTTGCAAAGGGTGTGTATCCAATTGGTAAGAAGTGGGTGTTTAAATGCAAGAAAGATGATCGAGGTGTTGTGGTGTGAAATAAGGCAAGATTAGTTGTACAAGGTTTCAATCAACAAGAGGGAATTGATTACACCGAGGTTTATGCTCCTGTTGCTAGGCTTGAAGTTATACGGTTGTTTCTTGCTTTTGCTTCATACAAAGGGTTTAAGGTGTTTCAATTAGATGTAAAAATTGTTGTCTTATATGGTGAAGTCAAGGAGGAAGTTTATGTGTGCCAGTCGCCGGGGTTTGAAGATCCACTTAATCCGTCTAAAGTTTTCAAGCTTGATAAAGCTATCTATGGTCTTCATCAAGCTCCTCGAGCGTGGTATGAAACGTTCACATCTTATGGATAATGATTTTGTTCGTGGACATATTGACTCGACTTTATTCATTAAGAAAGCAGGGGGGGAATATCTACTCGTGCAGATATATATATATAGATGATATTATTTTTGGCTCTACAAATGAAGGGTTGTGCAAAGAGTTTGAGGGTATTATGAAATCAAAGTTTGAGATGTCAGCTATGGGAGAGTTATCATTTTTCCTAGGTCTTCAAGTTAGTCAGAAGGAAGATGGTTTCTGTAGAAATAAAGACTGATGGCTACAAAACTTTCTAAGTACATATGCTGCTTACCTCAGAGTTTGCTGTTGACCAACAAACTGCTGCGGATAAGCTTATCTGCAGCGGATACTTGTTCTTCTGCTAAAGAACAAATCTGCTGCGGATAGCCTTATCTGCTGAAGACCAGAGTTGCTGCAGATAGGCTTCTCAGCAGCATCAACACTTAATGCTGATGATAGGCAAATCATCAGCAGCTTTCTATGGTTGCATCTTGCAGCTGATCTCCAACTTTGCAGCTGATAGCCATTTCCACTGAAGATCAAACGTTGCAGCTGACTGACTTTGATAAAGCAACCATTACAACTGACAACTTTCGGCTACACCACTGACACACTCCATGCAGAAAGAATGTCACCGGTGCAGACAATTAAGCACTACAACGCTCTTCTCCAAGCATGCAAGCAATGATGCCTAAGAAGACGTTTGATGTCACACCCCAACCGACGGCGGAAACGTCGAGGCGGGACATGTAGACTGTTCATGAGCACAAGGTTGACTAAATTGAAATATATTAATCATTTAAATTCATTGCATAGATTCAAGAAAAAACAAAATCAAACCAAGTACATAAAATGAAATACATAAATCCTTTATTAAAATTAACTAGGTCCGAAACTTATGTGTAGCAAGTCTTGATCAAAATCCCACATTAGCATCTGAAACATGAATAAAATAAGGTCAACTAAAAAGTTGGTGAGCATACACAGGTTTATACATAAATAGTGTAAAGATGTAAATAATCAAATCCTTACATAACATGATAAAATAAGGCATTTATGGGGAGCAACTATTGTGTAACCAAAGTACAATCAAACCTTTCTAACTAGCAGGCAAATTGTGTTGTCGGTAACAATCACCCCAATCTGGGTGGGTTTGTCAGACTCAATAGATCTATCATTGTTAACCGTCGGCTTGAATAGTTAATGATTGCACATAAATTGCACACAAACGTTAACACACCTAGCACTCAAACATAAAACTCAAATTTGCACACATGAATGTAAAGAGGATTTTTATTTGTGTAATTTGTGTAAGTGTAAGAAATTGTTTATATAGAGTCCATGTTTCACCCCAAAAAGTGTAAAAGAGTAAAAAGGGGTTATGTAATACTCACCTGTATCAAAGATGTTGATAGCACAAGAGACTAGGTATCAAAGTGATCCTTGCAACTCACAACGTTAACCTAGAGTGTATTGTATATGAATCTAGATTAATAATGCGCACAATAGTCAATAGCCAAGTCTCAGATTGAAATGGATGTGTGTAAATTGGTGTTTAAATAAAGAGTTTAATAACAAGAATGAGGATTCAAAGTATGAATTTAGTAATATTTGACTTAGTGTTTTTATTAACATAAGTAAATAATTTAAACAAATAAATTCTTTTTATTTATGTATTATCATAATAATGTGTCATTAAGAGTGGGGAGTAAACATATATATTTGAGAAATTATATTCATTTAAATATAATTTACTTCTAAATTAAATATTGAATGTCAAAAGGGTGACTAATTTAAATAAATAAATTCTTTTTATTTATTTGTTATTAAATTAGTATGTCTTTAAAAATATGGGAAGTGTAAATATATATATATATATATATATATGGGAAAAACTATATTTATCTATTATGAATTTAAGCAAAAATAGCTTTCATTTGTAAAATGATATAGTTGTAACATATTAAAATGTTTTGCGTAGAATCTTTATAAAAATGATAATGAACTTATATAACTATATAATAGTTTGTAAATTAATTAGTTGTATTAAACGTTTTTTTTAGAATAACAATTTTTATTAAGGTTTAAATGATTCCGTGTTTTAAATTAAGGTTTTAAAACAATTAATTTGTAAAATAATTGTTTCTTTTTAAAATTTGTTAATTATTGTACTGAATCGATCCTAGAGGTTGTAGGTTTTATAAAATTATTTTTATAAAATAAATAGAGTACGAAAAACCTTTTTAAAAAAATAGTACATACCACCCGGCTCGAACCCGGGTGGTTTCTGTGTGAGACCAAGGCACAACCGTTGGACCAAAGGAACACTTATTGAGTAGAACCGGCAAGATAATGCAATAACACGAAAAGGACAGGGGCCGAGTTTCAGGGCAAGTACACGCGCAAAAAGGGTGGACCGGTTGTGGTTTGTGGGTTTCGAGCCCACGCCACTTGGCTCGTGGCGCAATGATTTACCAGCCGAGTCAAGTAGTTTTGCTGGGCAAGAAGGATACTGTTTTAAAAAGTAGTATAAATGGGTTAAACCCCAAAATTCGATTTACCGCTTAAAACCCATGAACCCTAGATTTAAATCGGTTCAATTGGTCGTTCTACATGCAAATTGACTTAGGGCTTTTGAAATACACACGAAAACGAATCGAATGAGGCAACTATTACCTGATTTGGTTGAGTAATGAAGGAGAACGGCTGATGTATCGGGCCCGAAGTTTCTTGAGCTCGACAACACTCCCAAGAAACGATGCCAGTCGCGCAGATGGTCAGGAAGTTTGTATGTGTGCTTTCGAAGGTGAGAGAATGATTTTGATCATTCAATTCCACCGTAATAGTTCAAATTGATTCGATCTTGCAGTGACAACTGTCGGTTTAATGCGTACGCAGTTTCATTCGGTTTAGTGGTTGTATTGGGTCGGCATTATGGTCTGGGTACACGTGAGTCCATCATGGCGTGATTTATAGGTTGAATCCGCATTCAATTTTGCGATTTTGAGTTTGAATTTGGTTCAGTTTGACTCAGAAAAGTCAAACCCGTTAGGTTTCGAATTAATCCACGAAGGTTGATGAATTGAAATGGAATTTGATTCTTTGGAGTAATCTGACATCGATTAGTATACATGGGAAGTCCCTAAAATTCGATTTAACTTGATTTCGGTATTGATTTGAAGTGGAATTGAGGCGGTTGACTTTTTGGTGGTCAAAATAGGAGTAAAGGTTCAATTTCTTTGAATGGTTCAAGTTGAGGGATAGGTTCAAATGCGTGGGGTTCTACCAGAATTTGAGGGGGGTTCAATTTATTGTGAGAGGGTTCAAGACTAGATTGCATATGTTTTAAAATCCCCTTTTTATTATTATTTGTTTTATTTTATCTTGGTTATTAGTTTTATAAAATATATGAACCTAATTATTATTTGTCAATTCATGACTATTTAATAAAGATATAAGTTTTATTTAAGTTACAAATTGTGTACAAGTTTATTAACTATATACATAATTTTATTTAATGTTTATAACCAAATATATAAGGAAAAAAAAACGCTATGTTAAAATGAGGGGAAAATATTTCATGTGGTGGGTGTGGGATCGAACCGAGGTGTTTTTATTATATATAAATTATATAATAATAATTAAAATAAAACCAGAAAATCTTGGATGTTACTGTCTCCCCATGTTAAGTGAATTTCGTCCCGAAATTTAGCTAATGGATACTATTGAATCAGAAAGGAAGTGAGTTTGAGTTTTGATTATCGATTTGAGAAGTATGTTAGATAACAAGATTTAAGTCTAAATCTCAAGTTAAGTACGAAAACTATCGGTGGGTTTTAGTTTCAAGAGGGTTTAGGAGCGGTTTGTCAAAGAATCTAAAGGTGAAATGCGTTACTTGGAATGGGTTTGATGGGAACTTGACAATTAGGGTTGGTGTAAGATGTAGTCTAATATGCTTAAAATTTTCAGTGGGTAAAAGATTTCATAAACATTAGTCTGGGTCAAAACTTCACGTGACACGAACAACGCTACTTCTGATAATATGATAGTGCACTTATATATAGGAAGTACCATCGGCGTATCCACCATGCCCTTGTCATATCACATCAGTTTCGTTGTTACATATCAAGATAAGTTTTAAGTCACAACACATGACAAAATTTACTATGTTTTCCATGCGCTGATTTTTATAATTCCGTGTGCACCCGTAATTACTCAAATCATCGCATGGTCCGTATATATCATCCCGTTGTGTGCAGGTCAAGAGGGGCACAATTTCACTCCGTTCATGTCTATTGTTTTCACATAAAAGTTGCTAAAAAGTATCTATGTCCTTAAGCAAGTCAGTTAGCAACTAAAGAGTAATAAGGTAGTATAACTTAAATTTTCTTAGTTTACTCGTGTTTGAACAAGAATACGTCAAACCCCGAGTAGCTTCAATGTGTTATGGTTTTCAAGTTTGGGGAACAAAGTGTATGACCATTCTTTGTGTATATGTGCTCAATCATTTGTAACAATTTCAAGCAACTTAGTTTCGCGTATAATGTAAACACACAAGTCTCATGTATGATCTAGTGTCACGTAGCTTGTAATCAAATAGGTTTCATGTGTAGCGTGAACAACTTAGCATCATGTATTTTGTAAATCAATAAGCTCTCATGTGTAAGGTAAACAACCTAGTATCCTGTGTATTGTAGGAAATGAAGTTCATGTATGGCGTTGACAACTCAGCATCATTATTTTGTAATTCAATAAGTTTCATGTCCCATGTAGCCAATCTATTATTATGTACCGAGCAAACAATTGTTATGTATCATGTATATTGGACGAAATGAATTTCACGTATAATGTTACCAACTTAGTATCATGTATTTTGTAACAAAATCAGTCTCATGTTCAAGGTGGTAAATCCAGTATTATGTGCCAAACAAACGATTGTTATGTATTATGTGATCAATTTAGTATATGTATATTACAAACAACTATGTTTCATGCATTACGTAATCATTCCAGTAGAACGTGTATTGCAAAAAATCAAGTTTCATGTATTATGTAATCAGTGTAGCATGGGTATATTAAAAATAATTAAGTTTCATGTATTATGTGGTCGTGTTGGGTATATTATGAACGTGCATACGTAAGTTATTGAACTTCGTGTGTGATGTATATTAACCAGTTTTGTATGTGATCGAGTGTTGCGGAGAAGCGTGTGGTTGGCGATCTTGTAAAATGTGTAGTTAGGTTCTAGCTCCTTAAATCTCATTGTGGTTTGTAGGGGTGGTTAATGTCTACGTGAAATGGGTTGTCTCTTGAAGTGGCAAGTTCACTCATACATTATCGAAGGTGCAAGGTAGTGAGGAGGTCCTGAAAATATTCCGAGTAATGTGTTTGCGAATAACTGATTTTTGTTTATATATAGGTGGTTGTAATTTGTTCTTGTTTGTAGATAAATAAGGTAGTGAAACTAATGAGTTGGATAATCCAAATAATTGGGCAATTTATAGGAAAACCTTTTTATTAAAATTTTCAATTATTATAAGGAGAATATTTTTAGGAGAAATTAATGGCTAAACAAATAGTTATATATTAATTTAGCCAAGATTTAGAAATAATTAATTTAACGAGAACAAGTCATATTTATCAATTTGAAATAATGTTTTTATAAAATAGGTTGTATTAAGTTTTCTTACAAGGTGAAAAGGTTTATAGAAAATTTATATTTCAGATATTATCTAAAAGCTTGATAAACTTTTTGTTTGAACAAAATAACGAGGTTGTTTAAATCAAATAATAGTATGATTTGTTTACGAAGGAGATTGCCGGTAGTGTACTAAATTGTGGTAAATGAAGAAGGTGATACTTGGAGAATCTTGATTAAAATATGATGGGTGTAACTCACACTCAACGTGTCAAATCAATGAATAATCACTTTAGATTTGGAATATATAAAATTGATTAAAAGTTGAAAAGTTGAAATGTTAAACATTACTCAAAACATAGGTAAATGGTTCTCAAACTGAAAATTTAAAGACAATAAATAATGGAAAAATAAATTTGTTAACGTCTCTTGTAGCTTTCCACTAGAAGGAGAATAATTCCCAAGACGAGCACCGCTATGGTCACTCGGGTAGCCTATCTGGCTTCAGCTTTAGCTGTCTCCGTGCGATGCTCCAGTATTTCTTTTTCGAGGATGGAGATTAACTCCTTTTGGTACCCTAATTGGTTTGATAGGCTATCCATTGTTTGTCCTTGCAAGTCGTGAATTACTCCGTGCTCCATCCTTTGCCTCTCAAATTCTAAGGTCCTTACATATTGGTGAATGTCATTGGTTGGAATTCCCATAACACTAGTGGGTGTCGTGGTATGCCTTACCCAAGGGTTAGGATGGTACGGGTCGGGCATTAGATATGGGTCTCTTAGTGGGGGTGGTAACTGATTGTTCAGATGGGGTGTCTGATACGGGTTTCTGGGTGCGGGTGATCCAGGTGTTCGAAGTCTTGGGCCGGTGTTCCTAATCCAATCTGCCCTTACATCAAATCTTGGTCTAGCAGATGGGGGTGGTGGTGACCGATACACGGGTGACCCGATGTCTTCTTCCCAATCAGACTCTTCTCCGGGACGGTATACCGGGGAGGAAGGAGAGTAGGAGTCCATGTCTAGCAGGAAACAATGAAAAGGTTGTAAGTGATAATAAAATACTGAGTGTTAAATATGGGAGTTCTCATAGGTTTAGAGTTTGACTAGTCATAACACCGAGCCTTCACAACAGTATTTTAGAAATACAATTGACCTATAAGCAATGCATCCCTGAGGAGGATTCCCAAGAAAGAGGGGTGGGTCACTAGGACACACTTAAGTACCATATCTTTCCTTAGCCAGAATCCCTCATGGGCCTACACACTCTTCCAGTCATCATGTATTAATAACACTATTGTTGGGCTCATGGCCATGATGAGAATTGTTGTGGACTGGGATTTGAGGCCTGACAGCGAGGCTTATATGTTGTAGTAGGCTTCTTCTTCTTGGAGGGTAAGTGGGCTTCTAGTTTATTATTAATGGGCTTTAGGCCCTATAGTTTAGATTTAGATCACAAGAGGCGGTGACATTATATGTGTGAGTTTAAAGGTGCATGAAAAGCTAGGTGTGTATAAGTGTATGTTGAAACTTAGGATATCACTTTAATGGATTAAATGGATAGCATGAATATAGCCCAAAAATTTTCAGGCAGTGTGACACATAAGTCAGTAAATAATGTATCATGCAGTGTAATGATAGCATGTAGAAATATTCACATAAGAAGAAATCATGTACCATGTAGTAGCATGGCATTGTATGGTGTCCTAAGGTTATAGTCTAGGTCAAGAGTGTCTAATAACCTAATTCTCTATAACCAAGGCTCTGATACCAATCTGTCACACCCCAACCGACGGCGGAAACGTCAGGGCGGGACAAGTAGACTGTTCATGAGCACAAGGTTGACTAAATTGAAATATATTAATCATTTAAATTCATTGCATAGATTCAAGACAAAACAAAATCAAACCAAGTACATAAAATGAAATACATTAATCCTTTATTAAAATTAACTAGGTCCGAAACTTATGTGTAGCAAGTCATGATCAAAATCACACATTAGCACCTGAAACATGAATAAAATATGGTCAACTAACAAGTTGGTGAGCATACACAGTTTTATACATAAATAGTGTAAAGATGTAAATAATCAAATCCTTACATAACATGATAAAATAAGGCATTTATGAGGAGCAACTATTGTGTAACCAAAGTACAATCAAACCTTTGTAACTAGCATGCAAATTGTGTTGTCGATAACAATCACCCCAATCTGGGTGGGTTTGTCAGACTGAATAGTTAATGATTGCACATAAATTGCACACAAAAGTTAACACACCTAGCACTCAAACATAAAGCTCAAGTTTGCACACATGAATGTAAAGAGGATTTTTATTTGTGTAAGTGTAAGCAATTGTTTGTATAGAGTCCATGTTTCACCCTAAAAAAGTGTAAAAGAGTAAAAGGGGCTATGTAATACTCACCTGTATCAAAGATGTTGATAGCACAAGAGACTAGGTATCAAAGTGATCCTTGCAACTCACAACGTTAACCTAGAGTGTATTGTATATGAATATAGATTAATAATGCGCACAATAGTCTATGGCTAAGTCTCGGATTGAAATGGATGTGTGTAAATTGGTGTTTAAATAAAGAGTTTAATAACAAGAATGAGGATTCAATTTATGAATTTAGTAATATTTGACTTAGTGTTTTTATTCACATAAGTAAATAATTTAAATAAATAAATTCTTTTTATTTATGTATTATCATAATAATGTGTCATTAAGAGTGGGGAGTAAACATATATATTTGAAAAATTATATTCATTTAAATATAATTTACTTCTAAATTAAATATTGAATGTCAAAAGGGTGACTAATTTAAATAAATAAATTCTTTTTATTTATTTGTTATTAAATTAGTATGTCTTTAAAAATGTGGGAAGTGTAATCTGAATATATATGGGAAAAACTATATTTATCTATTATGAATTTAACTCTAAATAGCTTTCATTTGTAAAATGATTTAGTTTTAACATATTAAGATGTTTTGCGTAGAATCTTTATAAAAATGATAATGAACTTATATAACTATATAATAGTTTGTAAATTAATTAGTTGCATTAAACGTTTTATTTTTAGAATAACAATTTTTATTAAGGTTTAAATGATTCTGTGTTTTAAATTAAGGTTTTAAAACAATTACTTTGTAAAATAATTGTTTCTTTTTAAAATTTGTTAATTATTGTACTGAATCGATCCTAGAGGTTGTAGGTTTTATAAAATAAATAGGGTATGAAAAACGTTTTTAAAAAAATAGTACAGACCACCTGGCTCGAACCCGGGTGGTTTCTGTGTGAGACCAAGGCACAACCGCTGGACCAGAGGAACACTTATTGAGTAGAACCGTCCAGAGAATGAAATAACACAAAAAGGGTGGTCTGTACTATTGTGGTTTGTACACGCGAAAAAAGGGTGGACCGGTTGTGGTTTGTGGGTTTCGAGCCCACGCCACTTGGCTCGTGGCGCAATGACTTACCAGCCGAGCCAAGTGGTTTTGCTGGTCAAGAAGGATACTGTTTTAAAAAGTAGTATAAATGGGTTAAACCCCAAAATTCGATTTACCGCTTAAAACCCATGAACCCTAGATTTAAATCGGTTCAATTGGTCGTTGTACATGCAAATTGACTTAGGGCTTTTGAAATACACACGAAAACGAATCGAATGAGGCAACTATTACCTGATTTGGTTGAGTAATGAAGGAGAACGACTGATGTATCGGGCCCTGAGTTTGTTGAGCTCGACAACACTCCCGAGAAACGATGCCAGTCGCGCAGATGGTCAGGAAGTTTGTATTTGTGCTTGGGAAGGTGAGAGAATGATTTTGATCATTCAATTCCACCGTAATCGTTCAAATTGATTCGATCTTGCAATGACAACTGTCGGTTTAATGCGTACACGGTTTCATTCGGTTTAGTGGATGTATTGGGCCGGCATTATGGTCTGGGTACACGTGAGTCCATCACGGCGTGATTTATAGGTTGAATCCGCATTCAATTTTGCGATTTTGAGTTTGAATTTGGTTCAGTTTGACTCAGAAAAGTCAAACCCGTTTGGTTTCGAATTAATCCGCGAAGGTTGATGAATTGAAATGGAATTTGATTCTTTGGAGTAATCTGACATCGATTAGTATACATATGAACTCCCTAAAATTCGATTTAACTTGATTTCGGTATTGATTTGAAGTGGAATTGAGGCGGTTGACTTTTTGGTGGTCAAAATAGGAGTAAAGGTTCAATTTCTTTGAATGGTTCAAGTTGAGGGATAGGTTCAAATGCGTGGGGTTCTACCGGAATTTGAGGGGGGTTCAATTTATTATGAGATGGTTCAAGACTAGGTTGCATTTGTTTTAAAAATCCCCTTTTTATTATTATTATTTGTTTTATTTTATCTTGGTTATTAGTTTTACAAAATATATGAACATAATTATTATTTGTCAAATCATGACTATTTAATAAAGATATAAGTTTTATTTAAGTTACAAATTGTGTACAAGTTTATTAACTATATACATAATTTTATTTAATGTTTATAACCAAATATATAAGGAAAAAAAACGCTACGTTAAAATGAGGGGAAAATATTTCATGTGGTGGGTGTGGGATCGAACCGAGGTGTTTTTATTATATATAAATTATATAATAATAATTAAAATAAATCTAGAAAATCTTGGATGTTACATTTGAGTACAGTTAACTTTTATAGTGTTTATTGTCATTATATGTAAAATAGCTTCAATACAAGATCAACAGTTTATGTTAGATCTGATCCTTAGAATCAAGGGTCTGCCTTGATTCTAAGTTACTATATAAGTAGTACTTAGAGTCATTGTATCTTAGTGCTTTTCTTAGAGTTTTCTCTGTAATCTTGTAACCATTGAAGCTTAATACAAATTGCATTTATCAGTACTTCTTGTGTTTACTTGTTTACTTTGATTAAGTTGTGATTGTTTTCGCCAATCTCAACTGGAATAGAACCATATTGTATTTACCGATCCTACAAGTGGTATCAGAGCTTTGGCTCATAGATTAAACAAACTCACACTTGTTTAATCATTCTTCGGTTCTATTCTAAACTATCCCTTTGTTAAAGTCTCTCACTATCACAAATCAAAACAAAATGGCTCAAAACAATGGATTTGAAGATATTGGAAGCATCAACAGACCACCAAGACTGGTGTTTGGGGAACACTACGATATGTGGAAGAACATAATGGAAAGCTTCTTCTGCTACCAGGAATATGGGATGTGGAAGTCCATTAAAGATGGACCATACATACCCTTGGTGTCCACTGCTGATTCCGGAGATGCGCTGGTTCCCAAAGAACCCTCCAAGTACTCTGATGAAGACATCAAGAAAATGGTGGTAGACTTCAAAGCCTTGGGAGCCATCCAGATGTGCTTACCAAATAAAGTTTTTCATAACTTCAGAGGTTATAAAACTGCAAAAGAGCTATGGGAGACTCTGGAAAAGATGTTTGCTAGTTCAGAAGAAGTGAAAGAAAACAGAAGAGACATCCTGAAGCAGCAATATGAAAACTTTGTCTGGAAGGAAGGTGTGTCTCTAACGGTTTTATATAACAGATTTACCTATCTTGTAGGTGAGCTGCAGTGCTCAAAGGTGAAGCTGGAGAATGAAGATATTCTCAAGATGTTCATCAGGTCTCTACCGAGTTGTTGTACACTCTACATAGTGTCCATCAGAAGAACTAAAAATCTGAAGACTCTCCAGATGACTGAACTCTTTGGAATGCTAAAAACCTATGAGCTAGAGATGATTCAGGCAAAAGAAAGAAGCTCAAGCTACCAAACAGCCTCAACAACCACCACCACCTCTTCTGCCCTCCACTCTGACCACTCAGGACCTAGTTCAAGCAACTATTATCCTCCCATCGTCACTCATCCCCAAACACCAACCTCTCAAACAAACACATCACCATTTATCCTAGAAGCTCCTCCTCAAACCTCAACCTCTGCTGCTTTTGTTTCTAAAAACTCAAGCAACATGTCCTTTATCAAGGAGGATCTGGAATGCTTCTATCCAGATGACTTAGAAGAAATGGACATACAACACTCGTATGCCATGCTATATATAAGAGCAAAAAGGTTCTACTCTAGAACCGGAAGAGCCATTCCAAGTAACAATTCTAACACCGGAGTTGGCTTGGATAAAAGCAAATTATGATGTTACAACTGTAACCAACTGGGTCATTTTGCTAGAGAATGCATGGCACCTAGGGCAAACCTATCAGCTCCTCAATCAAGACAAGCTCACCAAGCCCAACTAAGACAACAACAGCAACAAGCTTCTCCTCCAGCACAAACTGCAACTTGTGCAGCCGTTGGAACTTCTGACTTTGACTGGAGCTTCCAGTATGAAGATCTGCCTGCTAACAACCAAGCTCTTATGGCAGACACAACTGAGATACCGCCTCAGGTATATGAACATCTCTGTTCCCAAGCTTGTATTGATATGGTGTTAGGCTACAGAAAGCATAATCAAAACCTTATAGATCAAAATGAAGAGTTTCATCAAATGAAATCTGAATTCACAAAAGTAGAAAACAGTTATAAAGAAAAAATTAGCTGCCTAGAGAAAGAGATTTCATTACTAAAACATGAACAAACCAATCTTGAAACTCAGATTGATGATCTACTGGCTAGACTAAAAGCTATCAGAGAAGAATTGGCAGAACAGAAAGTTCATGTTGACAAATTTGAATTTGCATCCAAAAAGCTGCAAAGACTTTTGGATGCTTAAATTCATGACAAGGTAAAAACTGGTCTGGGGTGTCATGCTGAACAATATCAGGCCGTTGCACCTCTTGCTGACTACGTTTCCATCCATGAATCAAGCTTCAATCTCTCAAATCTTGAAAAGGCCAATTGAGATCTTGATTCTTAAAGGCATGAACCATTGGTACAAGAATGCACTACCTCGTCAGAATCTGAGTCAACTTGCTTAGAGTCCACTAAAACTAAGGAGGCCTCATCACCAGTACAAGTACCAGAACCGCCTGTTCTCGAAGTCATTCAAACAAGTGCTCCGGTCCCTTTACCAGTTGTTCCAGTTCCTATGCCTTTCAACCAAATCAAAATCAGCTATCATCCAGAAGGAAGAAAGCAAAATGTTGAAAAGGGACAGTCTTCAACCTCCAACAACTCAAAGCCTCAAAGAAAGGTGTTTGACATATGTCATGCGCCTGGAGAAAGAATTCCATATGTTGAAAAGACATTGGAAGAAGCCACCTTTGAGCACAACAAAGCTCACCCCTAGAACTTTAAAGACCTATTCAAAAGAAAGGACTATGTTTACCTTTCAAGGGACAAACTGGCTAAATCATGCTTTGTCTGTGGAAAATACAATCACACTGCCAGCACCTGCTTCTACTACCTTCAGCAGCAAAGAAACCTCAAACAACATGCTTTTGAGAAGACACACAAGAACAGAAAGGTAAGGAGTTCTGAAGCCAAGGCAACTCATTTCAGAAACTCTCTTTCCCCACCAAGGAAGTAGCTGCCAAAGCCTCAACAATCTTGCATCATATGTGGTGAATCAGACCACTTTGCTGCAAATTGTGACTTTAATCCCTTCAACCAAATCCATCATCAAGCCCTCCTAAACAAAAGCCCATCAGCATGAGAACTTCTATAGAGAAGCCCTTTGTCAACAAGGTAAAGAAGGATAAGTATACATTGGTTGTTGAACCATCAGCAGCCAGCAAAAATGTTGGTAATCAAGCCATATCCAAGAAACCAAAGGACAAGCCTTCAGCAGCAACCAAGTCTGCTGCTGCTCAGGCAAAACCATCAGCAGCAACAAAATCCACTGCTGATAAGCTAAAGTCATCAACAGCTAAATCCTCTGCTGATAAGCCAAAGTCTTCAGCAGCAACAACATCAGCTGCTGATAAGCCAAAGTCATCAGCAGCAAAATCTGCTGCTAATAAAGCAAATCCATCAGCAGCCAAAGCAACATCAGCTGCTGACAGAGCAAAGAGAACTGGAAAACTATCTCCTCAGCAATGGAAAGCCAAGATCCCAGCTTCTATCCCTCCAAGAATCATCATTGGCTCTGTTGAATGCACACTTGCTGAATCTGATATTTCGAGAACCCTTTTCTTCAAGGATGCAAGCTCTTGGATTCCTCCCACTAACTAGATCTCTCTCATGTGCATGGGCAACCAGGTCACAAGAATAACACTTGGGTGGTAGACAGTGGTTGTTCCAGGCACATGTCAGGCAACAGATCCATCCTCTCCAACTTCAAACACTTCAATGGAGGAGATGTTGCCTTTGGGAGTGACTCAAAAGGAGGATCTATTACTCGACAAGGGACTGTGTCAAATGAAAGATTGAGTATTGATAAAGTAAATTATGTCAAAGAATTAGACTTCAATCTCATGAGTGTTTCCCAGGCCTGTCATCAAAAGCATTGGATGCTCTTCATAGATAAAGAATGCTTTGTACTATCTCCTGGCTTATCCAAAACTCCTCCAGAAAAGATTTTATTAACTGCTCCGAGAAAATAAAATATTTATGTGCTTGACATGAATGCGATCAATCCATTTGGCAATGTATCCTGTTTTCTGTCAAAAGCTTCAGTTGATGAATCGGCTATTTGGCACAGGAGATTAAGCCATCTTAACATCAAAACTATCAACAAATTGGTGAAAGACAATCTTGTTAGAGGGATTCCTGATAAAGAATTCCAGCTAGAAGATCACTGCGTTGCTTTTTGAAAGGGAAGCAACACAAGAGTTCTCACAATCCCAAGACTTTGAATACAAATGATACAACACTACAGCTGCTGCATTAGGATCTCTTTAGTCCTACAAATATTATGCCAATGGTCAAGAAGTCATACTGTCTGGTGATAACTGATGACTACACCAAATTCTCATGGGTATACTTCTTGAGAACTAAAGATGAATCTACTGAGATCCTCAAATCCTACATCCTTAAGGTAGAGAATCAAAGCAATCAGAAGGTGAATATCATAGGGTGTGATCAGGGCACAGAGTTCAAGAACCATACTTTGAACTGTTTCTATGAGAGCAAGGGAATTGAAAGGCAATACAGTGCTCCAAGAACTCCTCAATAAAATGGAGTTGCTGAAAGAAGAAACAGAACTCTAATTGAGTCAGCAAGATCTAGGTTGGCTGACTCAAAACTGCATCTCACATTTTGGGCAGAAGCAGTAAGCACAGCCTGCTATGTGCAAAATAGAGTTCTCATAGTCAAGCCTCTCAACAAGACACCCTATGAACTATGGTTCCAAAAAGTTCCATACATTGGATTTCCAAAACCTTTTTGATGTCCATGCACAATTCTGATTCCTAAGTTTGGTGCCTAATCTGATGAAGGATATTTTGTGGGCTATTCCTCTCAATCCAAGGCCTACATAGTATTCAACTCTAGAACAAGAATTATGGAAGAATCAGCCAATGTGGAATGCAGAGAACACATTGTCTGTGAACAGGGAAAAGGCCCAAACTGACTTTTTGACATAGACTCCTTCACCCAAATATTTGAGCATCTCATCTTCTGGAGTCTTCCTCTTCTTAAGCACCTGCTTCCACCTCCTCTGACTACATACTGGATTTTCCAAAATCTTCTATCAGTCTGAGAAGACCATCCATTGATCCTCCATCTGTTATAGAAGCCATTGAAGCAAGTGCAGCCAGAACCACACTCTCTAATGTCACCAGCATCAGCATGTCTGAAAATGAAAACTTGAATGAAGACTCTTTGGTAAACGCTGTAGATGCTGCAAATACCATTGCTGAGAATACCGATGTAGATGTTGATCTTGAAGACTCTTCAACCAAGAATGAAGAAATCCCTAATCAAAATCAAAGCAATCTTGAGCAAGGGATACAGCTGGAGGTGGTACCAACACAAAGGATCAACAAGAAACATCCTCTGGAAAATATTATCGGCCAAGTTCACCAAGGAGTTCTAACAAGAAGCAAATCTCATGAGGCCAATATATGTTTGTTTTCATGTTTTCTATCTCAGGTGGAACCAAAGAAGATAGATGAAGCTCTGCAACACAGCAGTTGGATTGAGGCAATGTATGAAGAGTTGCTGCAATTCAAGAGACAGGATGTCTGGAAGCTTGTTGATCTTCCACCTGGTCAATCTGCCATTGGCACAAGATGGGTATTCAGGAACAAGCAAGATGAGAGAGGCATTGTAGTCAAGAACAAATCCAGACTTGTAGCTCAAGGCTACACTCAGGAAGAGGGAATTGACTATGACGAAGTCTTTGCTCCTGTTGTCAGACTAGAGGCCATCAGAATCTTCCTGGCATATGCTGCATCCAAGAATTTCATGGTCTATCAAATGGATGTCAAGAGTGTCTTTCTGTATGGGAAGATTGGTGAAGAAGTATATGTCAAACAGCCTCCAGGCTTTGTAGATCCTGCACATCCTAACCAAGTGTTCAAACTAGACAAAGCTCTATATGGCTTACATCAATCCCCAAGAGCCTGGTATGAAACTTTGTCTGGATATCTACTAAGCAACAACTTCAGAAGAGGTGCCATTAACCAGACCTTGTTTATCAAAGATGAAGGTGGAGAAATCTTACTGTTCAAATCTACGTAGATGATATAATCTTTGGATCAACAAGGAAGAAGCTGTGTAAAGACTTTGACATCCTGATGCACTCAAAGTTTGAAATGAGCTCAATGGGTGAGCTAAATTTCTTTCTCGGTCTTCAAGTCAAACAAGTCCCAAATGGAATCTTCATCAGCCAATCCAAATATGTCAAGAGCATTCTGGAAAGATTCAAGATGGCTGACTGCTCTGCTGCACGAACCCTTATGCAAGTGCACCATCAGCTGACTCCAGTCAAAGATGGTCAAGACACTGATCAACATCAGTATCGTGCAATCATAGGTCTCTCATGTATCTCACTGCATCAAGGCCAGATATCATGTTTGTAGTATATCTCTGTACAAGATTCCAAGCAGCTCCAAAGATTTCACATCTTCAAGCTGTCAAGAGAATTTTCAGATACCTAAAGGGAGCCCCAAGACTTGGGCTATGGTACTCTAAAAATGATAAGTTCAATCTGTATGCATACACTGACAGTGACTATGGGGGATCAACTTGGACAAAAAGTCCACTTCATCGGGATGTCAGTTTCTGGGAGGGAGACTGATTTCATGGCAGTGCAAGAAGCAAACATGTGTTTCAACTTCTATAGCAGAAGCAGAATACATTGCAGCTTCAAGTTGCTATGCACAAGTCATCTGGATACAAAATCAAATGCTGGATTATGGGATGACTTTCATGGCAACTCCCATTCACATTGACAACATAAGTGCTATATCAATCACAAACAATCCGGTGCAGCACTCCAAGACAAAGCACATTGACATCAGGTATCACTTCATAAGAGATCAAGCTAAGAAAAAGAGAATTATTTTAACCAAAGTTCATACCAATGAGCAATATGCTGATTTGTTTACAAAACCGTTTGATGAAGCTAGATTTAGATGTTTAGTTGAAACTATTGGTATGATGAACTTTGATTAAAATATGTCTCTAAAATTTTGTCTTTGTAAATATGTTTGTCTTTTGTTATAAATAAAAGTTACAAGTCAGCAGTATCCATTTTTGCTGCTGACACGTTTAATAATCAGCAGCAAAGATTTTGCCACTGACTGCTTTAAGTTATCAGCAGGAACAAGTTTCTCGCGGATAGCTTTAATGCAGTCAGCAGCAACTCCCTTGCTGCGGATCAATGCATCCATCAGCAGCAATAGTGTTTGCTACTGACATACTTAACTATCCGCCACAACCAAGCTTGCAGCGGATAGGCTTAACCATCCGCAGTAACCAAGTTTGCTGCTGATGGGTAAAAATAAGTCTAAATTAACTTTTACCCGTTGTAAAATTTCCTTTCAGTCTTTACCATGACTTCTATAGTGCATTACAACTGTAACAGTAAAAAGTGAATGAGGTTGTACTGTACAAGTCATTTTGCTTTTCCCTCCTCTGCCGTTATAAGAACAAATCAAATTTCTTCACCACCCCTTCACATTCAATTTCGCCCTAACTCCCATCACTTTCTCTCAAGTCCCCACAACAATCAAAGCCTTCCATTTCTAACCACCCTTCAAAACCTTCCTCTTTCCCTCCAATATCCAACAAAAAATGGCAGACATAAAAAATCCTGATGATAAGTTCTCCCCATATCACAACCTCACGGCATACTTAACCAAAGGAAAGAAGTCCGAGGGGTTCGATGATATGATCGACTTTCTGTGTCGATCAAAGATACATTTTGCACTAACAGTCAACCCTACCATATATATTCCTCATATGGAGGATTTTTGGAATACCGCCGTTTACTCTACTGAACAGTGGATTCCCCAAATAAAAGCCAAGGTAGACGACAAGGACATCATCATCTCTGAAGCTAGTCTCTGAAAACATCTTCAGCTTCAAGATGAAGGGGCAGCCATCTCATACTCAAAGGAAGAATACATGAGGACCTTTGTATCCATAGGGTACACTGGAAATCAAAATGAGTACACAATAGAGAAGGCACTGATGGGCCCTCCATGGATGTATCTCGGTCACACTCTTCTACAAAGCATATCTCAGAAGAGAAGTGGATGGCTTCAAGTGAGCTCTGAACTTGCCTCTGCTTTCCATGGTATGGTTCCTGGCTTAGACTTCAACTTTGCACACCTCATCTTTGAGGGTTTGAGATATAACCTTCAAGAGGGTGCAAAGCAACAATTTTTTATGTACCCCATATTCTTGCAGGAGGTTTTAACCAGGAACTAAAAGATCTCTCAAAACCTGCAAGAATCTACATCATGTTGGGTCATAAAAATAATATTTTTCAAAGTATGAGAACTGTTTTCAAAAAGTTCTCAGGGGTCAATGTTCCATTGTTATCTACAATGCTGAATATACAAAGTACCCAGGGTGACAGTTCAGCAATCCCAGCTGATACTGATCCCACACCCTCCACTTCAAATCCTGAAAAACAAGCTGCTTCCATTGCTCGAACCCCTGTGCAAACTACTAAGGATGCACATGTACAAAAATCACTTACATCTATTTTGGATGTTATCGTTCAACTGGAACAAAGGGCCCAGTTGCAACGACATACACTAGAAAAAGGAGCAAGAAGACTCCTTCTTTTCTTGTCTCACAGGCCCAATCCCAACCTAAAAGCCCTCATTCAGAATCCAAACATTCTGATGAGAATATCAAAAGGGATAGCCACACCTTTAGAGAGACTTCCTTAGAAGTTTCTCTATTAGGATCAGGATCACATCCCGGATCCATAGAACAACCCGCTAAGCCATATCATTATTTCTCTTCTCTGAACTTAAGTGCAGATGCACCTAGTCAAGATGATATACCTTCTCCAACTACCACTATCTCGAAGGTATTTATTTACTTGGATGCTAATGCACCCAACCCAAGTTCATCACCCAAGAAGGTTCACTCTGGGAGTGATGATAGAGTGAATGTGGAATGGGCTGTCACTACTCCTGGTACATCAACTGACCGGGAGGACAGTGATAACATAACTAAGACCCTAACCACGACAACTCACAGTGAGGATGTTTCCTTAGAAACACTCTTCACTGAGAGGAATCCCAGGCGCAAAGATAACCATGGTGATGGGGATGCAGAGGCTAGGCCTAAGACCCCATCCAGCTCCAAGGATTCCACAACTGTGGATGAGGACAGACTGAAACTTCATAATTTGGAATTGATGGCCAGGGTGGCAATGCTAGAGGCTGAAGTGTCCAAACTACGGCACCAAGTCTCTATACATGAAGCCCATCAATGCCCTCCAGTGACTTCTCCCTCCCTTATAGCAGTGGGCACTCAAACAGATAACATTCTATGCACTGATGTAACCAAAAAGGGGGAGGTAGTTACAAGGAAGATGATGCGGACAGCCTAGAAGAATGGATACAAGAGCAGACTGTGTTTCAAATTTTGCTATACAAACCTGCTTTTGTTCAAATCCATGACCTGCCAGACTCAGTAGATGAAGAGAAATATATCACTGAGGATTGAAAGTTAGTTGTCCGAGGTGTTGATGAGGTGTTGCAAGATGAAACTCTCCATGAAGACACACCTCCATCATTTAGCATACTTCCTGAAGCTGCAGCCATAATAAGTCAAACATCTACTCTGCAATTCTCACTAACTTCAAACAAGCTAGAATTCGACTCCATTCTAGCTTGGGGTATGATGGCATAGGTGAGAGATTCTGGATTGGATGGGAGTTTAGTGGAGTAGAAGAGCTAAACTAGAACACTCTTAATGCCCTCCAGGTCAGCAAATTGGAAAAGCTTCAGCAGCAAAAGAAGTAAGAGAGTTTTGGTAGCATCAGTCTAGGGGGAGTTTGTAGAAACAAAGACTGATGTCTACAAAACTTTCTAAGTACAAATGCTGCTTACCTCAGAGTTTGCTGCTGACCAACAAACTGCTGCGGATAAGCTTATCTGCAGCGGATACTTGTTCTTCTGCTGAAGAACAAGTCTGCTGCGAATAGCCTTATCTGCTGAAGACCAGAGTTCATGCGGATAGGCTTCTCAGCAGCATCAACACTTGATGCTGTTGATAGGCAAATCATCAGCAGCTTTGGATGGTTGCATCATGCTGCTGATCTCCAACTTTACAGCTGATAGCCATTTCTACTGAAGATCAAACGTTGCAGCTGACTGACTTCGATAAAGAAACCATTACCACTGACAACTTTCGGCTAACCCACTGACACACTCCATGCAGAAAGAATGTCACTGGTGCAGACAATAAAGCACTACAACGCTTTTCTCCAAGCATGCAAGTAATGATGCCTAAGAAGACGTTTGAGTAAAGTTAACTTTTATAGTGTTTATTTTCATTATATGTAGAATAGCTTCAATACAAGATCAACAGTTTGTGTTAGATCTGATCCTTAGAATCAAGGGTCTGTCTTGATTCTAAGTTATTATATAAGTAGTACTTAGAGTCATTGTATGTCACACCCCGACCGATGGCGGAATCATCGAGGCGGACAATAGAATGATTGTTCAAAAGCACATGATAGCTAAAGGTTGCATAATTTGTTAATTTAATTTAAAGACAACAAGATCCAAATACATTACATTCCAAATAACCTAGTCTAGTTCAAAACATTGATTTATTTAACTAGGTCCATAGTCCTTCAGTGGAGAAACCTTCGGCAAGTAGTCACATATCCAAACCTGAAACATTATTTAAATCAAGTGTCAACTAAAAAGTTAGTGAGTACATAGGTATAGTAATTCCGATAAATAGTAGTTGTAAATCGTTTTGCAACTCATTGTTTATCTTGTTAAACATAGTATGTATGATGTATCATTTATTTAATCACAATTCAAACCGAGTTTGACGCGCTTGAACAGAGCACAACAGCTAAGTCGGGTATGTTTGAATATAGTTACCCACTATATCCGATATGATTGAATATAACACGCGGTTATATCCGAGTATGCAGTAATAAACACCCTAACCGGGTGGGCTGGTCAGGCACAATAGATCTATCAATATTACAGTTGGTTGTCTTGTGTTTAAATGTATGTACATCCAAAGAATAAGCATATAGTCTCATGTATAACACGTATAAACAATTTGATTGAGTAGCATGAAATAATGTTTCACCCCAAAGTATGTAAAGATGTAAAATAGGGGCTATGTAACTCACCTTGCAAGCGGGTATTTTTCTACGCGTGTTGGTGATAAAGATGTTGAAGTCTAAGCACGTTGAAACCCTATGTAGATAAATAGGTATCATTGTATGTTTACATGTGCGTATTAGTGTTCAATTGTGTATAAGTTTATGATAGCATTCCTTAGTGGTATTAGCATAGAAACTGGTCCAGATTTACTTGAAATTACTGATTTGATCGAAACTGTTTTATAGATGTGACAGGTATCGAAACTATGTTTAATCGAAACTATGTTCAAGTATCGAAACTATGTTCAAGTATCGAAACTATGTTCAAGTATCGAAACTATGTTCAAGTATCGAAACTATGTCCAAGTATCGAAACTATGCTCAAGTATCGAAACTATGTTCGATTATCGAAACTACGTTCAAGTATCGAAACTATGTTCAAGTATCAAAACTATGTTCAATTATCGAAACTATGTTCAAGTATCGAAACTATGTTCAAGTGTCGAAACTACTAGTTTCGATTGACCAAAGAACTGTCGAAACTACCATCTATCGAAACTATTAGTTTCGATTGACCATTTACTCAATCGAAACTAAGTAGTTTCGATGGCCCAGACTTTATCAAATAAAACAGTAACATTAATTTGTCCGGAAATCGATGGTTTGGAGTTGTGACTTCGAGTGGTTCAGTTTGTCTTATGATAACACAAGGTAAAGAAACGAAGTTGAGGATTCTTACGTGGTCATGAAGGGTCTGGTCGGTAGAGTCTTAAATCCGGGAATGTCCAGAATGAGAATCGAGCTTCTGGATGGGATTAGCTTCTACAACCTTGATCACAGCTTCACAATGGAGGCTATGAAAAGAGATGCGGATATGAAAAGAGATGCGGATACTTGGTCTTCATTTGGTCTTCACGCTCCCAAGTGAACTCGGTTCCACGTTTAGATTCCCAACGGACCTTGACAATGGGGATGCGGCTACGCTTGAGTTTCTTAACTTCTCGGTCCATGATTTCCACGGGTTTCTCAACAAAGTGCATTTTCTCGTCAATGTGCACTTCATCAAGAGGGATGTGGAGATTCTCGGCGGCTAGACACTTTTTCAAATTAGATACATGAAAAGTTGGATGAACGTTGATGAGTTCTGAAGGAAGATCGAGTTTGTAGGCCACTTTTCCTACCCTTTCGAGTATCTTGAATGGACCCACATATCAAGTTGCGAGTTTTCCTTTCTTTCCAAATCGGACTACGCCCTTCCAAGGTGATACCTTTAGGAGGACCATATCCCCAACTTGAAATTCCAAGGGTTTTCGTCTTTTATCGGCATAGCTCTTTTGTCGACTCCTTGCTACTCGAATGTTGTCACGAATAAGAAGGATTTTTTTCGGTGGTCTCTTGGATAAGCTCGGGACCGGTGATTTGTGCTTCACCAATTTCGTTCCAACAAATCGGTGAACGACATTTTAGTCCATAAAGAGCTTCGAACGGCGCCATGTTAATACTTGTGTGGTAGCTGTTGTTGTAGGAAAATTCGATCAGTGGTAGGTGAGAATTCCAATTGCCACCAAAGTCAATGACACAAGCTCTAAGCATATCCTCGAGAGTTTGGATTGTTCGCTCGGTTTGTCCATCGGTTTGAGGATGGTAAGCCGTACTTAAATCCAAGCGAGTACCAAGCGCAGATTGTAATGATTGCCAAAATCGGGAAGTAAAACGCGAATCTCGATCGGAGATGATGTTCAAAGGGATTCCGTGACGACTCACAATTTCATCAATGTAAATCCGAGCCAATTTCTCGACTCGATAGTCCTCACGAATAGGTAAGAAATGAGCAGACTTTGTAAGTCGGTCGATAATAACCCAGATACTATCGTGCCCACTAGAAGTGCGTGGGAGTTTGGTGATGAAATCCATGGCAAGGTTCTCCCACTTCCATACGGGTATTTCAGGTTGTTCGAGGAGCCCGGAAGGCTTTTGGTGTTCGGACTTTACTTTAGAACAAGTTAGGCATTTTGCCACAAAGAGGGCAATATCCTTTTTCATGCCCGGCCACCAATATCGCTGACGGAGACCCATGTACATCTTATCAGCTCCGGGATGTACCGAATAACGAGTTTTGTGGGACTCGTTCATCAAAAATATACGAAGATCGTCGCGATCGGGAACCCAGATACGGTCCAAGTAATACAATAGACCGTTGGCCTTGGTTTCTAGCAAGGGTTCTACGCCACATGCCATCTCTTGATATATGTTTCCCTTGGTAACCGAGGTGTGTTGTGCCTTGAGAATACGGGCTTGGATATCATTATGAATACGAACACTATGAAGCATGATACGTTCTTTACGACTCAAAGCGTCGGCTACAACATTTGCTTTGCCGGGGTGGAAGCGAATCTCGCAGTCGTAGTCGTTAAGAAGTTCGACCCATCGTCGTTGCCTCATATTAAATCTTTTTGAATGAAAATATGTTGGAGACTTTTGTGGTCGGTGAAAACCATGCATTTGGTACCATATAAATAGTGTCTCCAAATTTTCAAGGCGAAAACGACAGCACCAAGCTCGAGATCATGGGTCGTATAGTTCTTCTCATGAATTTTGAGTTGACGTGATGCATATGCAATTACTTGGCCACGTTGCATAAGGACACAACCAAGACCTTGGTTGGATGCATCACAATAAATGACAAAGTCATCATTACCACTAGGAAGGGTTAGAATAGGAGCATTGCAGAGCTTGTGCTTTAGAGTTTGGAAAGCTTCTTCTTGTTTGGGTCCCCACTCGTAGTGCCTACCTTTGTGAGTCAAGGCAGTGAGCGGGACCGCAATCTTGGAGAAATTTGAAATGAAACGACGGTAGTAACCTGCTAGTCCAAGAAATGAACGAATCTCGGTGGGAGTCTTAGGAGTACTCCAATTCTTTACCGCCTCGATCTTTGCCGGGTCCACATGAATTCCCTTATCGTTGACTATGTGTCCCAAAAATTGAACCTCTTTTAGCCAGAATTCACACTTGGAGAGCTTGGCGTATAGTTGTTCTTTCTTTACGAGTTCTAAGATCAAACGAAGATGTTGTTCATGCTCCGCTTTTGTTTTAGAATAGATGAGAATGTCGTCAATGAAAACGATCACGAACTTGTCCAAATAAGGTTTGCATACACGGTTCATGAGGTCCATGAAGACCGCAGGTGCATTAGTCAAACCGAATGGCATGACCATGAACTCGTAGTGACCGTATCTAGTCCGAAAGGCAGTCTTTGGAATGTCTTCATCGAGAACACGAAGTTGATGGTACCCGGAACGAAGGTCAATCTTGGAGAAACATGTTGAACCTTGAAGCTGATCGAAAAGATCGTCGATATGGGGTAAAGGATAACGGTTCTTAATTGTAAGCTTGTTGAGTTCACGATAATCGATGCACATTCGAAACGATCCATCTTTTTTCTTTACGAATAGCACGGGAGCGCCCCAAGGTGAATGGCTCGGGCGGATGAATCCTTTGGATGAGAGTTCTTGTAATTGACTTGCAAGCTCTTGCATCTCGGAAGGTGCGAGACGATAGGGGGCTTTTGCCACGGGAGTTGCTCCGGGCACAAGGTCAATACGAAACTCTACTTGTCTAGAAGGAGGAAGACCGGGTAGATCCTCGGGGAATACCTCGGGGAAATCTCGGATGATTGGAATGTCTTGCAATTTCTTACCCTTGTCTTTCGTGTCAACTATGTGGGCCAAGAAGGCAACGTACTTTTTCCACAAGTACTTTTGTGCCAATGTGCAAGACATGATTTGAAGACCACAACATGGTTTTTCACCAAACATAACTAACGTGTCGCCCGAAGAGAGAGGTATACGAATACACTTTTCGTAGCAAATAACCTTGGCATGGTGCTTGGATAACCAGTCCATGCCAATTATAATATCGAAGCTTCCCAATTGCATTGGAAGGAGATTAACAGAGAAATTGTGATTATTAAGCTCGAGATTGCAGTCACGGATAACAAAATTTATAGTAATAGATTTTCCGTTTGCTATCTCCACGGAATAAGAATTGTCAAGTTTCGTTCTTTGTTTAGCAAGTCGAGATTCAAAGGTAAGAGATACAAAACTCCTATCGGCACCAGTATCAAATAAAACGGATGCATAATGATTATTTACGAGAAACGTACCGCTTATAACGTCATTGTTTGCTTGAGCCTCATTAGCGTTTATGTTAAACGCTCGTCCTTGAGGACCACCTTGGTGATGAAGTTTTGGGCATCGGTCACGGAAATGGTTTGGATCTCCACATTCGTAACATGCCCGACCATTGAGAGGTGCCGGATAGATGGGACGGTTGGCTGGAGTAGCTTGGTGGACGGGAGGACGAGTACGGCAAGTAGTGACCACGTGTCAGTATCGTCCGCAACTTGAACACAATCGGCATGGTAGGTTGGCAGGATGATGGTACTTGCAGGTCTGGCATTGGGGATTCATGCCCTGATAAGTTTTCGGGTTTTGACCCAAAGGGGCCGCTTGAATAGCAGGCACAGCGGGAGTTACGGCTGCGAAGTTTCGACCCTTTCATTTCTTGTTGCGGTTAGAAGACTCGGGTTTTACATCCTTGATGGCTGCAAGAGTAGAAACAACCTTCTTGGAACCCTTTCTTGTTAAGGTTCTGGCTTTGACATGGTTGTCGGATAGTGTAGCAGATAGGCGGATAGCAGCTTCAAGTGTAGGAGGATTACTTCCTAGCATAGCATCTTGAATTTGCATTGGCAGGCCGCCTATGTATTTTTCAATTCCCCGAGCAAGGGGAGTGATCATATTAGGCACCAGCAGACTTAGCTCTTGAAACCGGGTGGTGTAGGCCAGATTATCCCCGCTGTCTTGGGCAAGATCCCAAAACTCAGCCTCGAGCTTCCTCATTTCATTCCGAGGACAGAATTCATCAGTCATGGCCTTCTTCAAATCATCACATGATAAGGATGTAGCAACCTCAGCACCACGTGCGTTTCTCACCGTTCCACCAGGTGAGGGCTCTCTTTTGGAGTACACTTGTGGCATAACGAACTCGAAGATTATCGGGACAGTCGTTGTTTAGGAATGTGCTTTCCATGCTTTCAAACCATTGTAGTAGGCCGGTAGCACCTTCAGTCCCGAAGAATTTAGTAGGATTGCACGAGTTAAAGTGCTTAAACGTGCAATGAGGCGGGTTGGTACCACCGTTCCCTTGGATGTTGTGAGACCCGTCACTGTTGTTATTTGCTTGGGTCATTTGCCCTACTAGCTGGGCAAGGAGAGTAGCAAGATCCGGGTTGGAAGTGCTAGAGTTTGCACGTCGCGGAGGCATTCTAACACCATAAGAAAAGACAATGATATTTTAGATAAGACAGATAAATATGAGTTATAGCGGGAAATAATGTAAGCAGAAATACGAGATTTATCATGACGCGTGCCAGTGCATGTGTATTTATTTAAAGTTGATGGGGAAAACTAAGCCATCTATTCCGGATAGAACATGATGTTATAGATCATTATTCGCGTAATAGGAATTGCCCGGACTTGCATGCACTACCAATCGTTATTACGTGTGCACCCGAAATAATGATTTGTTTTGCATGTTCGTCTAGTTCTTCCTACCTTGCTATAATGTCCCCAAATTTTGAGTTTAAGTTCAGATCGTATCCTTGCGAATACATTGACTTATCAACGTTAAATAATTCCTCAAAACTTTCAAAGAGACATGCTTTAGCCTATAGGTAAACACTCACTTCAGGAATTCCCAGGAAAGCATACGGGTCCGTTTATTTGGATTTATACGAAATGCTTTCCTAGACAGAAAACCTAATGTACAGGTGTCACCCTTCCAGATTGTACGTGTCCTTTACTGGTTTCAATAAATTAAGTCGTTGACGATATTTTCAAGATTTTAATAGAATTGAGAGTTTATGTGTATAAAATGTGTAGGGATTTTGCAATTAATATGGATTAGGAAAGAGTATGGATAAGGATGGGTAGTGTATTTGTTTGCATAAGTTTGTTTGTCAAATGTGTATGTAAAGTATGTATCATGTATCAAACTCGGGAAAATTCAAATAATACCTAACTACAAATAATTCACATAGCAATTTATCATTTAGCACATAACACAAAAAAAAGGAGTCCTAGGGTTATAGTCTAGGTCATTGTGTCTAATAACCTAATTCCCTATAACCATGACTCTGATACCAATCTGTCACACCCCGACCGATGGCGGAATCATCGAGGCGGACAATAGAATGATTGTTTAAAAGCACATGATAGCTAAAGGTTGCATAATTCGTTAATTTAATTTAAAGAAAACAAGATCCAAATACATTACATTCCAAATAACCTAGTCTAGTTCAAAACATTGATTTATTTGTAGATGCATGATATGTCCCTAATCCCTTGTAATATGTATTTCATCTATGTTTAATGTAACTATTTGATATATTAATGAAATTACATGTTTATCCTTAATGTTTACTCATATATAACGACTGTGTAATAAACGATCTGATAAATATCGATAACGTTGATCAATCGTGCTATTGAAAGGCCCATTCGCACGAATGGATCATGAGAATGATCCATTCGCGCGAATAGATCATGAGAATGATTCATTCGCTAGAATAAGTCATGAGAATGATTCATTCGTACGAATGAACCATTCTGATGATTCATTCTTACGAATGAACCATTCTGTTGATTCATTCGCACGAATGAGTCCATTCACATGGCTCATTCGTACGAATGGCCTCTGCACTATATATAGAACTTTCACTTCATGAGCACAAAAAAGACTAACCAGAGCAGAGACTAACCAGATCAGAGACTAACCATAGCAGAACCAGACTAAGCAACAGAACACACACAAACTCTTTGCACCGGCATTGTCGAATCTCTGTCCGTTGAGAGTTTCCAGGTCTTGTATCCAACTTCTCTACACCAAAGGGTTGATAGAAACCTTCGTTTCGACATCTAATCCGCTCGTTTCTCACGACCCGATCCGTGTCATAGATTGGATTGCCAATCAAATCGGATTCCGCATGATTTGGTTCGATTAATGTGTTGAATCATTGGATCAAGGTAGATCCCGATCCAACAAAGTGGTATCAGTGCTTTGTGCTCTAGATTCAACATAGAAAATCTAATCTTGCTTTTTCTATCTTCTTGAATGTTATAAAGATCACTTGATCGCTGTTTAGCCACGTTCAAAACTTGTGATTATTGCTTCTGAGTGATCTGATCGTTTCAGTTTCCAGATCTGATAAAAGGCTCAATCATTGGTGCTTTTTGGTGCAAAAAAGTCAAACAGCTCTCTGTCGTACGAATGGCTACTATGATGAACTTCATTTGCACGAATGGCTCCTACCATTCGCACGAATAGATCAAGTCTCCTGCTCATTCGTTCAAGCTTCCAATCGCACGAATAGAAAATTCCATTCGCATGAATAGAAAATTCCATTCGCACGAATAGACCCATTCGCACAAATCTCTTCTGAATTTTTTTTAGTGTCGAAAAACTTTTTTTTTACCATGTCGGACTTAGCCTTTGTTGCCAGTCAGAACAGCAAAATCCAAAACTTGTTATTAATCGATAATGAAGCTGGAAATGCTAACAAGGCTCCAAAACTCATGACAATGGACGAATATCATCACTGGAAAAACATGTTTGAGATACACATTAATGGAGTTGATACAAACTTATGGATGATGTTAGAGAATGGATATCAGAAAGTGTTGAGTGAGAATGGAACTCCTGTTTTGCCTTCCCTTTTAAGCGAACAACAAAGAAAAGAATATGACTTAGAAAAGAAGGCATATGCTATCCTATCTCAGGCCATATCAAGAGAAATATTTCATCAATTCAGGCAGTTTACATCTTCAAAATCTCTGTGGGATGCCTTAGAACAACGTCACGAAGGAAATGCTTCGTTGAAAGCTATCAATGCTAAGGCCATTAAGAAGGAATTTGATAATTTCATGTATATTGGGAATGAGTCCTTAGATGATCTAATTGAGAGATTCTATCACTTGATGAGTGAATTGCATGCCCATGAGATCAAAACAACGAAAGAAGAAAAGGTTCAATGCATGGCAGATGCACTACCACCAAAATGGGATTCATTCTTGATGGTTCTCAAACAGAACAATACTCTTGGAACCATTGACATCAATGAATTTCTTCAGAAATTGAGAGAACAAGAGGTGTTGAATAAGTGGAAGCTAAAGAGAGGCGTACAAGCTCAGGATCCTTCATTGTACTATTCTACATCAACTCAACAAAATGTTCCTTTGCAGAATGCGTTTGTATCAAACATGTCAAATGTTTCAGCCTGCCAGTCTTCAACAGCTCATGCTTCAGTTTCATCAAGCTCGGTTCCAAAGCAGGGAAATACTGCTACTACTCCTCCACCAAGCCCCATTAAATTGCAAACAGACAACTTCGACAAGGTTACTATCGAAGTGGCCAAGGAACACATGGCACTGTTGTCTACCGTTATCAATTCATATGACAGTCTTGTTGCTGGACAGGTTGGAAACAGTCATCTGACAGCAGAAGACTATGCTCAGATTGATAAGGATGAAATGGATCGAATTGATATAATGTGGGCTCTTGCAAGTGCAGTCAGAAGAGCGAGAGATTATGTAAAAAGGACAGGAAAAACTCTCGAAGGGAACAAAGACACTACTTATGGTTTTGATCTGTCTGCTGTTGTTTGTTTTAACTGTGGTGAGAAAGGGCATTTTGCTAGGCAATGTGAAAAGCCTAAACAGACTGGAAACCGCAACCCTTTCAACAACCGTCAAAGCCAACCGAAGCAACAAACTCAAAATACAGAAACAAACCTTGTTCCAGTTACTCTTGCACAAGATAAGGGCACTTCAAGTGGAACAAAAGCTATGGTTGTTCAAATAGATGAGACTGTTGATTGGTCTTTTAAATTTGGAGCTGATGGCAGTTCAGGGGATAGAGCTTACATGGCAAAGGTTGTAGAATTCAATAAAAAATCAGATTCTGATGCTGAGAGAGAGATTGCTTCAGAAAGTTCATCAGCTGAAGACGACACATCTTCAAACAGTTCTGGCTTCACAACTGAGAATGAAGAAAAATCATCTATCGTCTCTTCAAGTCAATCGACAGCTGATGTGGATGATAACAATTCCTCTTCTGAATCTACCTGTAGCTGTGCTTTTATGGTAAAAACATCCACAGGCATTCAGGTAAATTCTGACAGTTTTGAAAGTGAGTCTGAATCTCAACCGTGTTTAATTTGTGATGAACTTGAAAAGAAAGTTGAGGCACTTAAAAGTCACAACACAGACTTAATTGCTGATTTAACTGGTTATCTTGAAGCAAACCGTGTTTTAAAGGGAAACGAACTTGCCTTCAAAAACAAAATTGATCTTTTAAACAGGCAAGTTCATGAATTAGAAATCTGTGTTCTCAACAAACAAAATGCCATCACCTTTTATTTAAACATGATTGATGAAACAAAGAAAAAGCTGGCGCTTGTCGAATGTGATTATGAAACTTTAAATCAAAAGCTGAAAAGTTATTCAAATGCTTCTTACATTCTTGATTACATGGTGTCACAGCGTCCAGGAAAGAAAAATGCTGGGATGGGGTATAACAATTGTCCTCCACCTGTGTTGAATACTATGGTAAACACACCGGATGATAACCCAATCACTGACTTTAAGGTCAAAACGCCACTTGTCGTTGATCCAACCGAAAACAAAATTTCTCAACCAAAGGTTAACGATAATGGTGCTTCGACCTCGGAGTCCCAGTGTGTTGATGGAATGGTAGAAGAGTGGGATGAAGACGACGATGAGTGCCCTACTCGTGGTTTGGGACACAAAAACTCGTCTGCTCCACAGAATGACAGCATTGGTATTTCAAAATCTGCTTCTAAAAATGTTTTTAAAATTAAACAGACCAATCGCCGTCCATCTTATCCCACTACTTCTGATCAGAAGAGTCAAGTAACCAAAGCCTCAATCAAAAAGGTTATTTTTGTTAAAGCTGGAGAGTCTGTTCAATCAAACAAGTCACTCTCTTCAGCTGAACAAAAAGAAGCTAAGGCTGGTGGTTCAAAAACTCACCAAAGTGAAAATCAATACAGATCTCCGAGGTTGGTTGAGCGGAGATACTGTTTTGAGTGCGGTACACAAGGACACGTTGTTGTCAACTGTCCTTATCTTCAGAAGCCAAGTAAAAGAGTTAACCATTTTCCAGAAAATAAACAAAAGTTTTTAAAGTCAAAATCTAACTCTTTTACCCAACAACATGTGCATCAAAAGAAAGTTAAACAAAAGATGCATGACTTGTTGGTCTCTGATTCGAGTTCCACACCTGTACAAATCGTTAAGCAATCCACTGCTTACCACAAACAGTCGTTGCACAAACAACATGTGTGGAAAGTAAAATCAGATGATGCTTCTGACGACTGTAGTTCAAAGTCAAATGGTTGTTCCAAAAGTCCACAAGGACAGTGGATGGATTGTACTGTTGTAGATGAGACTGGGAAACCCAAGACCGTAAAGGCTTGGGTTCCTAACCTAAACTAATTACTTTCCTTCTTGTGCAGATTGTCCTTTATAATCCTATTAGCAATAATTGGATTATTGATAGTGGGGCATCTAGGCACATGAATGGGAACTTAGCTCTCCTTTTCGACGTCAGAAATATCAAAGGGGGCTATGTTTCATTTGCAGGCGATAAAGGTGGTTTTATCTCAGCTCAGGGAACACTGTCTAATGGAGCTGTCAGCTTTGAGAAGGTCAACTTTGTCAAACAGTTGGATAACAACTTGCTTTCTGTTTCTCAAATCTGTGATAAGGAGTTCGAGGTTCTTTTTGATGACAAGCATTGTTATATCTTGAAAAAGGAGTTTATGATTCCAGAAGACATGGTGATTATGTCTGCTCTAAGAGTGAATGATCTTTATATTCTTGACATGTCACAAGCATCATCCTCAGTGTCACAAGCATCATGTTTTGTTTCAAAAGCCACTGAGAAGGATTCTATTTTATGGCACAAAAGAATGGGACATCTCAGTCTCAGAAAAATGAATCATTTGGTGCACAAAAATCTTGTTGAAGGAGTCACTGTGAAAAGTTTTCATCTTCTTGACTTGTGTGTTTCTTGCAAGAAAGGCAAACAAACCAAGAAATCTCATAAACCCAAATCTCAACATTCCATCACTATACCACTAGAGCTCTTACACATGGACTTGTTTGGTCCTATCAACCAGAAGAGCATTGCTGGAGACTTATATTGTTTGGTTGTGATGGATGAGTATTCGAGATATTCTTGGGTGATGTTCTTGAAAGAAAAATCTGAGACTTTTGAATATGTGGAGATTCTGATTACCAAATTGGAGTCTCTGTATAAGTTAAAGGTTAGGAGGATCCGTTCGAACAATGGTACTGAATTTAAAAATCACCTTATGAAAACTTTCTGTCAAAAACTTGGTATTCACCATGAATTCAGTGCGCCATATGTTCCACAAATGAACGGTGTTGCTGAGAGGAAGAATCGGACCTTGATAGAAGCGGCAAGGACTATGCTCGCTGACTCAAACTTACCCGTGCAGTTCTGGAATGAAGCTATTACTAATGCGTGTTACACGCTCAACCGGGTTCTAGTTGTCAAGCGTCACGATAAAACTTGCTTTGAATTGTTGCATCGACGGAAACCGAACTTACAGTATCTTGAACCGTTCGGCGCTCCATGTACCATGTTAAAAAAAGATGCTCATGGAAAGTTTAACGAGAAAGTAGAGGAAGGTTATTTCTTAGGGTACAGCACTCCCAATAAAAGAGTTTACAACAAAGCTTCTGGGAATGTAGAAGAATGGTACCATGTTGATGTTCAAAAGTATAACTCTCCTGCTGCGGGAAAAGGTCTTCCTTGGATGTTGGATTATGAAGAACTTTTTGCCTCGTTTAATCTTCCTCCAGAATGTTCAGATGAGGAGGTTGCTGTTCAAATGATGTATGATGCTCAAAATGCACCTGATGAACATGTGCAACCTACTCCCTCATCATCTGACATTCCTGAGTCCTCCAAAAACACACAAGTCACACATGATGATGACTCTTCTTCTTCTTCTTCAGAGTATGAGGGTTCTTGACAAGAAATAGACCAGCTGATTGAAGATCCTTCCCATGATGTTGTACAATTAAGTGATGATGTTTCACATTCTGTGGCAATTGAACAGAGTATCACAAACCTTGATCAAACTGTTGAGGTTCCTGCTCATCCTATGGGTAGGATTGATAGAATTCATCCTCAACAGAACATTATTGGTGATCCCACATCTGGTGTCAAAACTAGGGGACAGATCAACTCTGGAGTCTACTCAGAAATCATGGAATCTGGTGTGGTCAACGATTGTGCGCATTCATGTTTCGTCTCGCAAATCGAACCACGATCTATAACAGATGCTTTAAAATAAGAATCTTGGGTAAATGCAATGCAGGAAGAACTACTCCAATTTCAGAAGCTCGGAGTTTGGAAGTTAGCTGATTTACCAAAAGGAGCTAAGAAGATTGGTACTCGATGGGTTCTTCATTGCAAAAGGGATGATCAAGGAATAGTCATAAGAAATAAGGCTCGTTTGGTCGTTCAGGGATTTAGGCAAATTGAAGGTATAGATTACAATGAAGTGTTTGCACCGGTTGCTCGTCTGGAAGCAATTCGAATTTTTCTTGCTTATGCATCCTACAAAAGGTTCAAAGTCTATCAAATGGATGTAAAGAGTGCATTCCTTCATGGAGAAATCAGTGAAGTCGTATACGTCAGTCAACCTCCCGGGTTTGAAGATCCTATGCAACGTGACCGTGTCTACAAATTGGACAAGGCACTGTACGGATTGCACCAAGCTCCGCGAGCGTGGTACGAGACACTTTCCACTCATCTTCTGAACAATGGATTTAGAAGAGGTGTCATCGACTGCACGTTGTTTATTCGGGAAAAGGGTGGAGAACTTTTAATGGTACAGGTATACGTGGATGACATTATTTTCGGATCGACGAATGATGTTCTGTGCAAAGAATTTGAAAAAGTTATGCAGGACAAGTTCGAGATGAGTTCCATGGGAGAGATGAAGTTCTTTCTAGGGCTACAAGTAGATCAATCTGAGACAGGGATTTTCCTTCATCAAACCAATTATGTTGGAGACATACTGAGCCGATTCAGTATGACTGATGCCAAACCTACTGGTACTCCATTGGCGATCAATCACGGGATTTCGCCTGATGACAAGGGGGAGTATATTGATGCTACTCTCTATCGAGCCATGATCGGATCTCTCATGTATCTCACGGCATCTCGACCAGACATCATGTTCGCCACGTGTCTCTGTGCCCGATATCAGTCAAAACCAAAAGTCTCCCACTTAATTGCTGTCAAAAGGATTTTTCGTTATCTAAAGGGTACTCCTGATCTTGGATTATGGTACTCTAATGATGATAACTTTGAGCTTACTGCTTATAGTGATTCTGATTATGGTGGTTGCAAAACAGACTTCAACTCTACATCTGCAGGGTGTCAGTTCTTTGGAAACCGTCTCGTGACATGGCAATGCAAAAAGCAGACTTCAGTGGCTACATCTACATGTGAAGCTGAATACATCGCTGCTGCCAGTTGCTGTTCTCAGATTATCTGGATTCAACAGCAACTTCGGGACTACGGTTTGCAATTCTCTAACACTCCTATTTATGTAGATAATTCTACTGCCATAGCTATCACTAAGAATCCGGTTCAACATTCAAAAACCAAACACATCGGTATAAAATATCACTTCATTCGTGACTGTTTTGAAAAGAAACTTATTAATATGGTTCAAATTAACACTGATTTTCAAAAGGCCGACCTCTATACAAAAGCCTTTGACAAATCAAGATTTTTATTCTTGTTAGAGGTAAACGACATGAAAAAGAAGGATGACGTTGTTCCGGATCAAGAGTCGAGTTAATAATCATTTTTATCAATTACGTTCCTGTATATATTTTCTTTCTTGCGTTTGTTAAAAATCTCAAAAACTCAAAAAGATTTTTCATTTTAAAATTTTAGGGGGAGAAAATGTCAGTAAGAAAATGATCTCTCGTTGAGAAAAATGATAGTATACAGACGCTAGTTATCTGAGACTCCAAAAAGATTTCTATATTGTGTACAGTTATTTGTGTACAGTTTGTTTAAAAAAAAAAAAATTCAAAAAGATTTTCCATTTTTGTACAGACTAAAACCCAAAAACATCTGAAAAACTCAAAAATGAGAAATCGTATCCAACCTTTGGGAAGTAATGGCACACTAACCATATGTATGAAGCACATTGCATTTAATGTCATAGTGAATAGTCACACTAAGTCGACATGTGATGCATTGATAGGCTTATCTTACTGAATCTCGACCATTGATGATCAATCTATACCATATTAGATATTGTCTTGTGAGTCACATAATGGTGAAAGGATTGACGAAAATCAACAATAGAAACTGAAGGTGTTTCTCATTCTGTGCACACCAGTTATCATCGGTTTAATGAGATATCAGAAAGTAGTTATAAAATTAAAAATTAGATTCCGAAGTCGTATACGTGCCATATTGCCTTGTAAATACATGGCTGAAGCCGTCCATGCGATTAATAATAAAATAAAAGTATGAATCTGAATCCGTATATGTGCCATATTACCGGGTTGCAGCCTGGTTGAAGCCATCCATGGGATAGGATGAACACAAACACCGTTAGCTGCATACGTACCATATTGCCTTGTAAATACCTAGCTGAAGCCGTCCATGAGCTGATGGCTATCACTGTGAATACTAAATATATATATATATATATATATATATATATATATAAATTTGTGTAGTAAAGAAGTAACAGGGAATAACTGAGATCTCATGAACTTATGATGGCTGGTTAAGTAAGTTGTGCTGATTTGAAACATTAACATGTTTTGAAAAGTAATTCAAGTCAATTCTTAACTAGTGTGGGACACACAGACAATGGACTCAATCCTTCAAGATCATCTTGTAAGTGTTGAGAAGAGGTCTGCATAGGTTTAAGATGGACAAACATATCAATGATCGCATTTTAACTAAGTGTACTTAAAGCTCAGATAATTTGCAATGTTGCTGATTGCTATGAGCTTAGTACTGATCCCACGTTCGGATCTTTATCACAAAAAGATGTGTAAATACCATTGTATAGTTGTATCTACAAAATTCAAAATGTCTCAGATCATTAGTCATTAAGTCTGTATGATTTCTCATAAGGATCATTCTTACTAAGACATGCGTGTATATATCTTGTTGATATTATTTTCAGCATTACATATTCAAAAATCCAAAAAGATTTTACTTTTCCTGAATTTTAGATTATCTGATAAGACTCGAAGACTGTTAGAAAATCAAAATTTGAAAACCGCTTGACTTCCTGATTGATCAAATCGTTCCTTTACTTCATAAACTATTCCAAAACTTCATAATTGATCCCTCACTTCATAATTAAATGTAAATTACTTCATAATTAAATTTTTGTTAAAACCAATGTGGTCGGATACCCCATTTAACTTGAAAAGTTTAATTTGCATAAGGGGATTGTCTCATTCGTACGAATGGATGAGAAAAATGGCTCACTCGTACGAATGGATGATGAGAATAGGTCATTCACACGAATGGACTGACCAGAATGGTCCATTCGTACGAATGAAGGTTCATTAGTATGAATGAACGTCCATCCGTACGAATGAAGGGTTCATTAGTACGAATGCATACCCATTCGTACTACTGAAGGACACACGCATACGAATGGATGGCCATTCGTACGAATGAACCAGACCATCTTATAAATAGGCCATTCATTCGCACGTGCAGACTCATTCGCACAAAACAGAAAGCATTCGCACGTCTGTTTCATCAAAATCTGAATTTGAACAAAACTCTGTCAAATCTGTAATCTAATCATTCGATTTCTTTTTACAGGTATAACCCCACAAGTATTCATCGATTGTATACCGATTCGTGGATGTTCGATTAGATTTAGGGTTCAAAACCGAAAAACAAACTAAAAACGTAAAAAACTGACTTAATAAACCAATTAAAATGCTATATATTGGTTGAAAACCATAGTCGAGTGTGTTGGTGTCTTTTTCGGCAAATCTTTTCAAGTGTTGGTTGATTTTTGGACAAGTTGGATCGCGACCCGTCTGTCACACGAATGGACATACTTTTCATATTCATTCGTACGAATGAAGCTCATTCACACGAATGAGAACTCATTCACACGAATGAAAACTCATTCACACGAATGAAAACTCATTCACACGAATGAACCCTCATTCACACGAATGAACTCTCATTCACACGAATGAACACTCATTCGCACGAATGAATAGGCAGAATGATTCATTCGTACCAAGGGAAAAATGGTCCAAAAGTTCATATTTCCAAAATCTTGCATGTATTGATCTGAGGTGCTTCATGTTTTTGTGTTTGCAGACTGATCGTTATGGCGCACAGAGCTCCAGTTGTTCTTAAGGCTTCCATAAAAAGCAACATATGTGCGTACATGATTCCGACATCAAAGAATGCACGTCCGTTTGTCGGCATGATCGAGTTTCTATCCAGATCCAGGATTGCTCATGCTATATCCCATCTCCGCACTCCATATACGTCGCACCAAAGGGAGTTCTGGGCCTCCGCCGAGATTGACTGCGAGGTATCTCCACCGGTCATACGAGGGAAGATCGCAGGTCAAGATGTGGTTGTATCGGCAGCTCACATTCGCCGATTGTGTCAATTTGGTGATCATCCTGAAGATCCAGTGACACTGGATAAATATCTGGTCCGAGGATGCTTCATGAGGATAAAGTACGACGGGAATGTCGCCGAGGGAATTTTAAACAAAGCGAACCTCTGTCCGCAGTACAAGTATCTAGGACATGTTCTTCTGCATTGCCTCGGTTCCCGTCGTGGCGGATTTGATGATATGCGCGAAACAATACAGAGCGCATTCGTTGCACTGGTGTTGAACATTCCATTCAACTTTTCCGAGATGGTGTTCACGCACCTTAAGGAAAACATCTATATTAAAGGGGACAATGCGTATCTTATGTACCCCAGATTCTTACAAATGATAATAGATGACCAACTTCCTCTTCTACCAAGGTCAGACGTCGACATAATCAAGTTAGAACACATGACGGACGTCACTCTAAACAGGGTACAGACCTACAGGGGCAGACCAACAAAGCCACCTCACAAACGACTCATTGGACATCTGGCAAATCCAGAGTATGTGGCACCAGTAAACAGAAAATGGCGTCACGATAACAGTGATTCGGACAGGGAGGATATTGTTGTACCTCCAGCTGACGACCAAGATGATGACGACCAAGATGGTCAGGGAGATGGTGGCAATACTCCTCATGTTTCATCTACCGCTGCCACCACTCCCACTGTTACTGCTATCGATCCTTCCCTTCCAACTAACCCAGAAGACGTTAACCTGGACACCGTCCTGTTTACTGATTCTGAGGAAACTGAAGATGAATTTGAAATCAGTCAACAAGGGGCAAGATTTGTCGCAACAAAAAGAAAAAGGGGAGCAGATCAAGGAAGCTCAAGGGTTGATGATGACGTTAGGGATGCTGACTTTGTCCCTGGCTGTCTACAAGTATCTGCTGCTCCTTCTTCCCAATCTACCCCGGTCAATAAGGGAAGAGGAAAGAAAAGAATGGCCAAACGCCAAAAGTTTAAGCTTGTTAGAAGGACGGAGAGCACCTCTGCTACTACAGCAACTACCACCAGGTCTGAGGCTCCAATGTCAACATCTATGCCTCAGACACTAACTGTGCCTCCTCCCATCTACACGACTGCTCCTACATCACAGCCATCAACTATTCGAGCCGAATCTTCAATGTCACTGCCGACTGTCTCTCTACACGACCAGATCAGTACTTTAAACAGTTTGGTACTTCATTTACTGGCTCAGAATGAAGAGCAATCAAAGCGTCTTGATCAACAGGGTTTGCTGATTGACCAACAGGGCTCGCAGATTGGTCATCTGACTCTGCAAAACTCTGAACAATCTCAAGCCATCACAAGTCTCACTAACAGGTGTAATGATCAACAAGTCCTCCTTCTCACTGCTACAAACCAGAATCAACAGTTGTCTACAACTGTTGATGCACATGCTCAGAGGATACAAAGGCTTGAGGAGGAAAATAAGAGACTGTTGGAAGACTTAGAAAGCAGAAGGGACCCGACACCCAGAATTGAGGGTGCTCACAATGATGGTGATGATGGTGACGATGATGATGATGATGACAATGAGTATGATGATGATGACGATGATGATGATAGTGATGATGATGATGATGATGATGACAAAGATAAGGACGATGGTGCCAATGCTGGTGCTGCAAAGACAGCAGAAGCAGAGGCGCGAACAAAGCAAAAATCAGACAAATCAGAAGGCTCATCATCAGATAAACAAAAGGGCACTGAAGGTTGATAGTTTTTGTTTTAAGTGTTTTAACTTGTCTTATTGTAAATATTAGATTATTATGTAAATAATTTCAGTTTTATTTTGATTAAATCAATGAAATTTCAAATTCTCACATGTTTATTCTTTGTTTGTTTATGTGAATAGTTCTGGATGTGATGCCACTCAAGCAACAACCCTCCAAGCTGACATATGTGCTTGACAAGCAAGGGATCATCCAGCACTCGGTCATCTATGACAAAGAAGAGGGGGAAATCGTGCATTGCTTATCTAAAGAACATATTGCCGAATTATTTCAGATGAATCCTGATGAAGTTATCACCGACGAGGCATCTGTTTCTGCTCCCGAGTATCCCTCTTCTGATGAACTGGAAGATGTTGATGAGGTTGAGATTAAAGACATCACCGATCAGGAATACCCAAAATACACATCTGTCGACGGTGATGATCTTCCCTCCTTCGCGGACTTATTCAATCAGTAGTCCGACGAGGAGGTCAACCGAATAATAGAAGACAAAGGTGATGAAGCCGGTTCCTCCACTACCAATGTTGACGAGCTGAATGAACGTAAAAGTCAGTGGATGGAATACATGGCCGAATTAAAGAAGAACTCAAAGCCATCTCCTCCAACCAAGTACACTAAAGTTTATCGACTCAAAGGACACAAGTCTGATGGTCGTATAATCAGTTGGGCATACTTCAACGACTTAAGATGCTATGCTATAAAAAGAGAGTAGGGCATACAATATTTCAGGTACCCTCATGACTTCAAGACGTTGCCCGCATTTGAAGTAAATCAATTGGCGCGTCTAAAGCTTCTATACAGCGAATCTTCCAGTCTATCCGAATGGTTTGAACGTCAATTACAGTACGAATACCGGAAGAAGTGGGTGAACTTCAAGCCATAAATGCCTACACGTTACATTCACAAGGAAAAGGTTCATCCAATCACCAAGAAGCCCCTAATTGTCTTAAAGTGGAAACCTCCAACGATCATGAAGAAGATTCCTTTAAGGAAAATGATCCAGGACTTCTCAGATCAGTTCAAATGGTGGTACTATGATGGGCGTACTGGTGAAGCTGTTATAGTGCTTTGTAAAGAAGGGTCATGGGAGACCATCAGGGTCTTTGATCCCTTGTGGCTAACCAACTTGTCTGAACAAGATGTTACAACTTTATACAAGTGTCAGCCATTTTTTGATGTTGCAGATATAGACCAGGCGTTGCAGTATGTGAAGGTGATACGTATACGCTTTGCTTTTGACATACACGACGGGGTCAACTGGAAAACTAGTACAAAAGAGATGTTGAAGACCAACTAATGTCAGTTAGGTCATTTTGAAGGGATCTAGGTCCAAGGGGGAGTATGTAGATGCATGATATGTCCCTAATCCCTTGTAATATGTATTTCATCTATGTTTAATGTAACTATTTGATATATTAATGAAATTACATGTTTATCCTTAATGTTTACTCATATATAACGACTGTGTATTAAACGATCTGATAAATATCGATAACGATGATCAATCGTGCTATTGAAAGGCCCATTCGCACGAATGGATCATGAGAATGATCCATTCACGCGAATAGATCATGAGAATGATTCATTCGCTAGAATAAGTCATGAGAATGATTCATTCGTACGAATGAACCATTCTGATGATTCATTCTTATGAATGAACCATTCTGCTGATTCATTCGAACGAATGAGTCCATTCACATGGCTCATTCGTACGAATGGCCTCTGCACTATATATAGAACTTTCACTTGATGAGCACAAAAAAGACTAACCAGAGCAGAGACTAACCAGAGCAGAACCAGACTAAGCAACAGAACACACACAAACTCTTTGCACCGGCATTGTCGAATCTCTGTCCGTTGAGAGTTTCCAGGTCTTGTATCCAACCTCTCTACACCAAAGGGTCGATAGAAACCTTCGTTTCGACATCTAATCCGCTCGTTTCTTACGACCCGATCCGTGTCATAGATTGGATTGCCAATCAAATCGGATTCCGCACGATTTGGTTCGGTTAATGTCTTGAATCATTGGATCAAGGTAGATCCCGATCCAACATTATTTAATTAGGTCCATAGTCCTTAAGTGGAGAAACCTTCGGCAAGTAGTCACATATCCAAACCTGAAACATTATTTAAATCAAGTGTCAACTAAAAAGTTGGTGAGTACATAGGTATATTATTTCCGATAAATAGTAGTTGTAAATCGTTTTGCAACTCATTGTTTATCTTGTTAAACATAGTATGTATGATGTATCAATTATTTAATCACAATTCAAACCGAGTTTGACGCGCTTGAACAGAGCACAACAGCTAAGTCCGGTATGTTTGAATATAGTTACCCACTATATCCGATATGATTGAATATAACACACGGTTATATCCGAGTATGCAGTAATAAACACCCTAACCGAGTGGGCTGGTCAGGCACAATAGATCTATCAATATTACAGTTGGTTGTCTTGTGTTTAAATGTATGTACATCCAAAGAATAAGCATATAGTCTCATGTATAACACGTATATACAATTTGATTGAGTAGCATGAAATAATGTTTCACCCCAAAGTATGTAAAGATGTAAAATAGGGGCTATGTAACTAACCTTGCAAGCGGGTATTTTTCCACGCGTGTAGGTGATAAAGATGTTGAAGTCTAAGCACGTTGAAACCCTATGTAGATAAATGGGTATCATTGTATGTTTACATGTGCGTATTAGTGTTCAATTGTGTATAAGTTTATGATAGCATTTCTCAGTTGTATTAGCATAGAAACTGGTCCAGATTTACTTGAAATTACTGATTTGATCGAAACTGTTTTATAGATGTGACAGGTATCGAAACTATGTTTAATCGAAACTATGTTCAAGTATCGAAACTATGTTCAAGTATCGAAACTATGTCCAAGTATCGAAAATATGCTCAAGTATCGAAACTATGTTCGATTATCGAAACTATGTTCAAGTATCGAAACTATGTTCAATTATCGAAACTATGTTCAAGTATCGAAACTATGTTCAAGTGTCGAAACTACTAGTTTCGATTGACCACAGAACTGTCGAAACTACCATCTATCGAAACTATTAGTTTCGATTGACCATTTACTCAATCGAAACTAAGTAGTTTCGATGGCCCAGCCTTTATCAAATAAAACAGTAACATTAATTTGTCCGGAAATCGATGGTTTGGAGTTGTGACTTCGAGTGGTTCAGTTTGTCTTATGATAACAGAAGGTAAAGAAACGAAGTTGAGGATTCTTACGTGGTCGTGAAGGGTCTGGTCGGCAGAGTCTTAAATCCGAGAATGTCCAGAATGAGAATAGAGCTTCTGGATGGGATTAGCTTCTACAACCTTGATCACAGCTTCACACAGAGATGGCGATTGTAATGGTGTCTTCAATTTGGAGAGAGATTGGGTGGAGGAGGGGTAGCGAGCCCGTGCAGGCGCGGTAATGGCTTTTTATAGCCGAGTTCGATCCTGATAATGGGACAAGCAATTAAGCATATCCCGACACTCATCTGGACGAGACGAAGCTGTCGAGCCATCTTGCAGGCGTGGGGGTTGACTGTCGGGGCCGGATTTGTGGCGTGGGTTTTCGGTCATAAACACGATCGAACTTTCTGTATGTCGGGGAGACCAATTGGTCGGGGTCTATTGTTCGCGTGGGGACGACGAAGCCAGGGGTGCCTTTAGCGTCTGTCAAGGTGCAGGGAACAGCCCTGTCGGTGGCTTCGCCGGAGAAAGCTTTGGACCGCCGGACAATGTAGGGGGTGACCGGATAAACGATTTGAGAATTGGCAGTTTTAGTCCCTGGAGTTTGGTTTGACTTAAATTGGCCCTTGAAATAAATACGAATGAGTCCTTGTAGTTTTATTTGTACAGAAATAGTCCCTCAACTGATTTTAGCTTACACCTTTTTAGTTTGAAAAGTTTCAAAACAACCCCTTATCTTTTATAAAAACAATTAATTTAATTTCTTCTAAATTTTTAAATATATTTTATAAACTTATATTATTATTATTGTTATAAATAATTTTTATAAAGGTTAGTTATCTTATTTTAAACAGGTTATTTTATTAAATACGGAACTCTTAAATTAGATTTTTATATAGAAATTGTATATAAGTTTTAAAGCTTGTAAAATTTGAATTAATTCAAATCTGTAAAATTAAAAATAAAAATAGAATACTTGTTAAATAAAAACACTTGTATTTTATTTAATTCGAGAATGATTACACGATAAACATTTTACAAGTGCGCGATCGAAAATCCGAAATGTCACATTGTAACTTAGTGCTTTTCTTAGAGTTTTCCCTGTAATCTTGTAACCATTGAAGCTTAATACAAATTGAATTTATCAGTACTTCTTGTGTTTACTTGTTTACTTTGATTAAGTTGTGATTGTTTCCGCCAATCTTAACTGGAATAGAACCATCTTGTATTTACCGATCCTACAGTTTCTCTATTCATCAGTCCAAGTATGCAAAAGACATCTTGAGCCGATTTAAGACGGAGGACTATACCCCATATGATACTTCGATTCCGGTCAGTCATAAATTGAATTCTGATCCGGATGGAAAAGAAGTTGATTGCCGACTCTACCGTGCAATGATTGGATCTCTCATGTACTTAGCCGCTTTAAGGCCAGACATAATGTTCGATGTATGTATTTGTTCCAGGTTCCAAGCAAAACCAAAAGAGTCTCATTTGATTGCAGTAAAGAGAATCTTTCGTTATTTGAAAGGAAAACAAAGATTGGAACTATGGTTTCCACATGGTTCTAACTTTGAATTCAATGCATACACTGATTCTGATTTTGGTGGTTGTTGTTTGGACATGAAATCTACTACAGGTGGTTGTCAGTTCTTAGGTAATCGTCTAGTTTCCTGGCAATGCAAAAAGCAAACTACGGTCTCCATTTCAACTTGTGAAGCAGAATACATTGCTGCTGCAAGTTGTTGTTAGCAGATCTTATGGATCCAACAGCAATTAAGAGACTACGGTTTGAATTTTACAGGAACCCCCATGTTTATTGATAATAATGCTACAATGTCAATCACAAATAATTCTGTTAAGCACAGTAAAACAAAGCACATTTGTCACACCCCGACCGATGGCGGAATCATCGGGGCGGGACATGTAAGACTGTTCATGAGCACAAGGTTGACTAGATTGTAATATATTAAATCCATTCCCATTCAAACAAACACGAAACAAGTTCAAAGTACATAATGAAATACAATTTGTCTTTGATTTAATATTACTAGGTCCAAAGCCTATGTGTAGCATGTCTTGATCAAACTCAAATGAAATCACCTGAAACATGAATAAAATAAAGTCAACTAAAAAGTTGGTGAGTATAACACAAGTTTGTACATAGATAGCATATAGTTTGTAAACCAAATCCTTTACATAACATGATAAATAAGGCATTTATGGGGAGCAGCTAATGTGTAACCAAACGTACAATCAAACCTTTGTAACTAGCATGCAAAACAAAGTGTGTTGTCGGTTTCAATCACCGCGTACCACGGGTGGGTTTGCCAGACTCAATAGATCCATCATTGAAAACCGTCGGCTTGAAAAGTTAATGATTGCACATAATAGCATACAAGAGGTTAACACCCCTAGCACTCGGGCATAAAGCTCAAATTTGCACACATGAATGTAAATAGGATTTGTACTTGTGTTGTTTGCGTAAATGTAAACATGTAAGTTGAATAGTGTTCATGTTTCACCCCAAAAATGTAAAAGAGTAAAAAGGGGTTGTGAATACTCACTTGTTTCGAAGGCGTAGCTAGCACAAATACTAAATAGTATAATGATCCTTGAGATGCACAAGATAACCTAAAGTGTAATATATTGCATTAATAATGCACAATAGTCTAAGTCTAAGTCTATGGTTGAATTGGATGGAGTTAGTGATTTGGTACTTGAAAGTAAAATAGAAGATTCGAAATGAATATTTTTAGAACATTTTAAATAAGGTTTGATTTTGGGATAATTACTTAAGTAAATTAAATAATTATAGTTTATGGAAATAACGTAGGTATTATATGTAATTTAGTATAATTAAATAAATGTTTTTGTTTAGTTATAAATCAAATAAATAATTATTAACTTATTCATTTATTTATAAAATGTAACTTAAACATAACAATATTATTTAAGAGTAGAGTTTATGAATTAAATGTTGAACTTTAAATAATTTCCATTTATTTTAAGATTAAATATTTGATCTTTTCTAAATAAACAATAATACAGATTTTTATAATTTCAATCATTTTTATTTTAAAAATAAATCTGAAATACTATTTGTAAAAAGAAATAAAAATTATAAATATTCTGTCAACACACACGACCGCGCCTAGACAGGGCACGACCGTGCTCGGATCACGGGTGCGATCGCGCTAGCCAGGGCGCGACCGTGTTGATCAACAGAGGACATAGTTAAGTAAAACACTAGGCACGACCGTGCCTTGGACAGGCACGCCCGTGTCTATGCTTCTGGGGCACGACTAAGTCTAGCCAACGAGCATGACTGCGTCTGAGCAGGAGGCACGACCGCGCTAGAAGTCGGCACGATCGCGTCTCCCGAGGCACGACCGCGCTAGATGATTAGCGCGACCGTGTCTCTTTCAAAACAGACACGAATTGGTTGATCCTTATATTGATGGAGTCGGGATTGATAGGGCTTTCATTCACAAGATTATTACGAGTCTTTTGGTGTAGATTAATTGCTTTTAAAACATGTTTAAAGTCATATTCGATTAAACCATTTTGGAATGAAACATAGATTCTGATTCGGGATGATTACTATAATGGAAGCCCAAATTAATATGGGGCTTTTGATATATGGATTGAAACGAACAAGAGGAATGATTCAATTACCTAAAACAGAAAGGAATTGATAGCGATCGGTAGAAGGGAGTTCCGGCGACGGAGAAAGTGGCTTCCGGCGGCTTCTGCTGCTATTCCGGCTGTTCCAACTCCTTCAGCAACCTTAGAGATGATTGGAGGATTGAGTTTCTTGATTATTTGGTAGCAACGGGATCGAAAATAATGATTCGAGGCTTGGGAGAAATATTGGATGGCTTTTCTTGAGAGAATTTGCAATTGGATGATAGTAATCGAAATAGACGATTATTTTCTTTGATACAGGAAATGAAACGCACATAGGATTCGAATTCGAACGACCAAGCGTTTTGAAACTGCATTTACGTTTTGACTGTTACTCAGGCGCGACCGTGCCAGTAATAGACGTGACCGTGCCAACACGTGGCGCGACCGTGCCTACTAGGGTTTCTGGTTATTTACAGATTCAGCCCTTGCAACTTCAACTTTGATAGAATTAGCTTGGTTAGGATTTAACGGAAAATTAACGGGATTACTAACTGTATTAACTCTAGGAGGTGTTACCACATGATTAAGAGTTCTATATCTTCGAATTGAATACAATCGGCTAACAATTAATGAGGTGTAGGTTTGAACAAGTATATGATTTAATGTCGTATTGTTATTTTATTAATTAAAATAAATTCAAATAGGGTCGGAAAATCAGGAATGTTACAGTCTCCCCATGTTAAGGGAATTTCGTCCCGAAATTTAATTAATGGAGGCTGCTAAGATCAAGAAGGAGGAGGGAGTTTTTGATTCTCGCTGAATTTTGATTGTTGGATTTCAAAGGGGTGTAACGGTTGACATTGTTTAAGAAGAAGATTGGACGAATAATAAAATGAAGGTGAGATGTATTATTTGAAATGGAAATGGGGGGAAATTTTAAAATTTTGAGTTCGTGTAAGATGTAGACTAATGTGCTCAAAATTGTTAAAGGGTAAAAGATTTCACAAACATTGGTCTAGGTCAAAACTTCACGTGACACGAACAACGCTACTTTTGATAATATGATAGGACACTTATATATAGGAAGTACCATAGGCGTATCCACCATACCCTCGTCATATCACATCAGTCTCGTCGTTACATATCATGATAAGTTTTAGGTCACAACACACTACAAAATTTCACTATAGTTTCCATGCGCTGCTTTTTATAATTCCGTGTGCACCCGTAATTATTCAAATCATCGTATGGTCCGTATAGATCATTCCATTGTGTGCGGGTAAGGGCACAATTTCACTATTATCACGTCTATTGTTTACACATAAAAGTCGCTAACAATTAATTATGCATCAATTCAGATAAGTTTGTAACCAAAGAGTAGTAAAGTAGTAACACTGAAAGTTTCTTAGCTTGCTCGTGTTTGAACTAGAATACGTCAAACCCCGAGGCGTCTAAATGTATCATGGTCTTCAACTTTGGTGTACAAAGTGCATGACCATGTCTTGTGTATAATGAAATCGATCCATTGTAATAATTGTAAGCAAAATTTTGTTTCGAGTATATAGTAAGCACATAAGTCTCATGTATGTAAAGTAAACAATTTAGCATCTTGTATTTTGTAATCGGTAAACCATAACGTGTAATGTAAACAACATAGTATTATGTGTATCGAAGGAAATGGACCTCATGTATAGTGTTAGCAACGTAGCATCATGTATCTTGTATAGTGTACACCGTTTAGTATAAAGTACTTTGTAATCAAACAAGTTTCATGTACAGTGTGGTCAATCTAGAATTATGTATCAATGAAGCAATTCTTATGTATCACGTAGATTGTAAACAATCTAAGTTCCGTGTATCATGTGCTCGATCCAATAGCATATGTATTGCAAATAAACATGTTTCGTGCATTACGTGATCAATCGAGCAAATTGTAATTTGTAGGCAACTAGTTTCATGTATCATGTGGTTGCGTTGGGTATATTGTAAACGGGCATACATGAGTTTTGAACTTCGCGTGCGATGTGTACTAACGGGTTTTGCATGTGATCGAGTGCTGCGGACAAACGTGTTGTTTGGCGTCCTTGATCATGTGGTAGTTAGGTTCAAGTCCTCAAATCTCATTGGTGTTGGTGGGAAAAGGTTAACGTTTACGCGGTATAGATCGTCTCTTGAAGCGTCAAGTGAAAGGTAGTGAGGAGGTTTTGGAATTATTCGGGAATTATGTTTACCAATACGGGCCTTTGTTTGAATATAGAAAGTGGGAAAATGTCTTTGGTTGAAGATATATAAAGTAGTGAGATCAATGAATCGCATATTTTAAATGGATATGCAATTTATGAGAAAATATTTTTTTTAACTTAAATTTTCAACTATTGGCTAAATAAGTTGTAGTATATTAATTTAGCCAACTTTAGAAATATTTACTTTAATGAAGAAAAATCAAAATTATTTATCAGTAGAAAGAAATTAATATTTTTATAAAAATGGTTGCATTAACCTTTCCTATTAGGTAAAAAGTTTTATGGAAAATTTATGTTTTTGGTATTATCTAAAATTTCGTTAAACATTTTATTTAAACAAGATAACGAGGTTTTGTTTAAATAAAAAAAAATAGGATGATTTATTTAATGAAAGAGATTGTTGGTAATGTACTAAATCATGTTGAATGAAAGAAGTAATATTTGAGAAGGTTTGATGAAAATATAACAGGTGTAATTTACGTTCCACGGATCAAATCAATGAAAAATAACTGTAGAGTTGAAATATATGGAATTGACTGAATACTGAAATGTTAAACATTATTCAAAACATAGGGTAATGGTTTTCAAATTGAAAATTTAAAGGAAATCAGTAGAAGCGTCTTCTAACGTCTCAGGTAGCTTTCCACTAGGAAGAAAATAATCGCTAAGATGAACACCGCTATGGTTACTCTAGTAGTAGATCTGGCTTCAGCCCTGGCGGTCTCCGTGCGATGTTCTTGAACTTCCTTTTCGAGGATGGAGATCAACTCCTTTTGGTACCCTAATTGGTTTGCTAGACTATCAATTCTTTGTCCTTGTAAATCGTGTATTATCCCCTGCTCTAACCTTTGCCTCTCAAATTCTGAGGTTCTTACATATTGATGGAGGTCATGGGTTGGAATCCCCATAACACTAGTGGGTGCTATGGTTTGTCTTACCCAAGGGTTAGGATGGTATGGGTCGGGCATTAGGTATGGGTCTCTTAGTGGGGGTGGCAATTGATTGTGGAGGTGTGGTGTATGATATGGGTTTATGGGTACGGTTGATCCAGGTGTTCGAAGTCTCGGGTCGGTGTTCCCAATCCCGTACGCCCTTACATCGAACCTTGGCCTAGCGGGTGGGGGTGTTGGTGATCGATAAACGGGTGTCTCCGTGTCTTCTTCCCAATCAGATTCTGATCCAGGACGGTAAACCGGGGAGGGAGGAGCGTAGGAGTCCATGTCTAACAGAAAAACAATGAAAAAGTTGTAAGTGATAATGAAATATGAAGTGTCAAATATAGAAGTTCTTATGGGTTTTAGAGTTTGACTAGTCATAACGCCGAACCTTCACGATAGTATTTTAGAAATACACTTGACCTATAAGTAATGTATCCCTAAGGAGAATTCCCAGGAAAGAGGGGTGGGTCACTAAGACACACTTAAGTACCCTATCTTTCCTTAGCCAGAATTCCTCTTGGGCTTACACACTCTTCCAGCCATCATGTATTAATAATACTATTGTTGGGCTCATGGTTAAGATGAGAATTGTTGTGGACTGGGCTTTGAGGCCCAAGGTAAGATTTATACATTTAAGTGGGCTTCTTCTTCTTGAAGGATAGATGGGCTTCTTGGTTTATTATTGGTGGACATTAGGCCCAATAATTTAAGTCTTTGCTCATAAAGGTGATGGTATCATGTATGGGAGTCTAAATGTGTATGAACAATTTGGTGAGTATGTGTGTGTGTCAACTTAGGATAGTGTTTAAATGATTTAAGTAGGTAGCTATGAATAGAAGGAAGAGTTGACACATAAACTATTGAATATTGTATCATGTAATGTATTCATGTAGTATAACATATGAAGATATTCACATAGGAAATATTCATATAGCATGTAGGTGGTAATGAGTGTAGGCACAAGAGTTATCAAGTAGTGTGACACATAAGTCATTATGTATTGTATGTAGTGTGAGTACTTAGGTTGGCATGTAAGAAAAAAAAAATAATCACACATGAATTGATAATGTAACATGTAGTAGTATAGCATTGTATGGGTGTCCTAAAGTTATAGTCTAGGTCAAGAGTGTCTAATAACCTAGTTCCCTATAACCAAGGCTCTGATACCAATCTGTCACACCCCGACCGATGGCGGAATCATCGGGGCGGGACATGTAACACTGTTCATGAGCACAAGGTTGACTAGATTGTAATATATTAAATCCATTCCCATTCAAACAAACACGAAACAAGTTCAAAGTACATAATGAAATACAATTTGTCTTTGATTTAATATTACTAGGTCCAAAGCCTATGTGTAGCATGTCTTGATCAAACTCAAATGAAATCACCTGAAACATGAATAAAATAAAGTCAACTAAAAAGTTGGTGAGTATAACACAAGTTTGTACATAAATAGCATATAGTTTGTAAACCAAATCATTTACATAACATGATAAATAAGGCATTTATGGGGAGCAGCTATTGTGTAACCAAACGTACAATCAAACCTTTGTAACTAGCATGCAAAACAAAGTGTGTTGTCGGTTTCAATCACCGCGTACCATGGGTGGGTTTGTCAGACTCAATAGATCCATCATTGAAAACCGTCGGCTTGAAAAGTTAATGATTGCACATAATAGCATACAAGAGGTTAACACACCTAGCACTCGGGCATAAAGCTCAAATTTGCACACATGAATGTAAATAGGATTTGTACTTGTGTTGTTTGTGTAAATGTAAACATGTAAGTTGAATAGTGTTCATGTTTCACCCCAAAAATGTAAAAGAGTAAAAAGGGGTTGTGAATACTCACTTGTTTCGAAGGCGTAGCTAGCACAAATACTAAATAGTATAATGATCCTTGAGATGCACAAGATAACCTAAAGTGTAATATATTGCATTAATAATGCACAATAGTCTAAGTCTAAGTCTATGGTTGAATTGGATAGAGTTAGTGATTTGGTAATTGAAAGTAAAATAGAAGATTCGAAATGAATATTTTTAGAACATTTTAAATAAGGTTTGATTTTGGGATAATTACTTAAGTAAATTAAATAATTATAGTTTATGGAAATAACGTAGGTATTATATGTAATTTAGTATAATTAAATAAATGTTTTTGTTTAGTTATAAATCAAATACATAATTATTAACTTATTCATTTATTTATAAAATGTAACTTAAACATAACAATATTATTTAAGAGTAGAGTTTATGAATTAAATGTTGAACTTTAAATAATTTCCATTTATTTTAAGATTAAATATTTGATCTTTTCTAAATAAACAATAATACAGATTTTTATAATTTCAATCATTTTTATTTTAAAAATAAATCTGAAATACTATTTGTAAAAAGAAATAAAAATTATAAATATTCTGTCAACACACACGACCGCGCCTAGACAGGGCACGACCGTGCTCGGATCACGGGTGCGATCGCGCTAGCCAGGGCGCGACCGTGTTGATCAACAGAGGACATAGTTAAGTAAAACACTAGGCACGACCGTGCCTTGGACAGGCACGCCCGTGTCTATGCTTCTGGGGCACGACTAAGTCTAGCCAACGAGCATGACTGTGTCTGAGCAGGAGGCACGACCGCGCTAGAAGTCGGCACGATCGCGTCTCCCGAGGCACGACCGCGCTAGATGATTAGCGCGACCGTGTCTCTTTCAAAACAGACACGAATTGGTTGATCCTTATATTGATGGAGTCGGGATTGATAGGGCTTTCATTCATAAGATTATTACGAGTCTTTTGGTGTAGATTAATTGCTTTTTAAACATGTTTAAAGTCATATTCGATTAAACCATTTTGGAATGAAACATAGATTCTGATTCGGGATGATTACTATAATGGAAGCCCAAATTAATATGGGGCTTTTGATATATGGATTGAAACGAACAAGAGGAATGATTCAATTACCTAAAACAGAAAGGAATTGATAGCGATCGGTAGAAGGGAGTTCCGGCGACGGAGAAAGTGGCTTCCGGCGGCTTCTGCTGCTATTCCGGCTGTTCCAACTCCTTCAGCAACCTTAGAGATGATTGGAGGATTGAGTTTCTTGATTATTTGGTAGCAACGGGATCGAAAATAATGATTCGAGGCTTGGGAGAAATATTGGATGGCTTTTCTTGAGAGAATTTGCAATTGGATGATAGTAATCGAAATAGACGATTATTTTCTTTGATACAGGAAATGAAACGCACATAGGATTCGAATTCGAACGACCAAGCGTTTTGAAACTGCATTTACGTTTTGACTGTTACTCAGGCGCGACCGTGCCAATAATAGACGCGACCGTGCCAGACGAGGCGCGACCGTGCCAACACGTGGCGCGACCGTGCCTACTAGGGTTTCTGGTTATTTACAGATTCAGCCCTTGCAACTTCAACTTTGACAGAATTAGCTTGGTTAGGATTTAACGGAAAATTAACGGGATTACTAACTGTATTAACTCTAGGAGGTGTTACCACATGATTAAGAGTTCTATATCTTCGAATTGAATACAATCGGCTAACAATTAATGTGGTGTAGGTTTGAACAAGTATATGATTTAATGTCGTATTGTTATTTTATTAATTAAAATAAATTCAAATAGGGTCGGAAAATCAGGAATGTTACAACATTGAAATTAGATATCATTTTATTCGTGATTGTGCAGATAAAAAGTTGATTGAACTTGTGAAGGTTCATACAGATGATAATTTTGCTGATCTTTTTACCAAGGCATTTGATCATACCAGGTTTGAATTTCTGCTCAAAATGATAAGTATGATCAATCCTAAATAAAAGTTTTTCAAAAACTGTTTTTCATGGGAGATTTTGTTTTAAATTTCTTTTATTGCTTTATTACATTTCGGCATTTTAAATTTTAGTTAAAAAAATTGTTATTTATAAAAATTCAAAACAAAATGAAAAATATAAAATTGACATCATTTGAAGTTAGAGAAGAAATGATAGTACATCAGTGAATAGTTCATTACACATGACCATAGTAGACCTTTGATATATGATAGTTTAAAGTAAATTGATTTGATCTAAATTTGAAGGTCTGCATTAAATAAGAAATGATAGTGTTTTGAATGCTCTAATCTAGATAATATGTTTTAATTTGAATATGAGTTTGAAACTTGAATTGTCAATAGACTAGAAGCGTTTTTTAACCAATAGTAGTGTGAAAATTAAATATGATATGATTACATTTGTGATTTGAATCCATTATATGCTTGGGTGTGTGTGTAAAAGATAATTATCAGATAAAGAATATATGGTTTTAAGAATTTCATGAGACCAATATCGAATTATGTCTTTAGCACAATCTCTTTCAGTTCACTTCACTACCCATGCCCCGAAAAACATGGAATGTGTTGCTGAACTAAGATATGTTTTCCAACAACATCAGTTGGAATATATATTTACCCTTGGATCAGTTAGATACATCATCTATTCTGAGTTCATTGAATTTTATCTAGATAATAGTTGGATCCTCCTACCTGAATCTATTGATTCTCATTATAAAGTCAATTCATTAGAATCTTTTGATTCTGAATCATCTTGATTCTTATATCCTTTGGGATCTGCTATTCTATATTTGTGCTAATAGAGATAATTTCATCTTGGAGATTGATCTAATCTTGCAATAAACTGTGTATGTCTTGACGATAGTGCAAATTTAAATTTCTGTTGGCATATATGTAGGGTACACGATGTTTTTCATCTAAATGGTACTAACTCACATGAATTTGGAAGAAAAATGCTTATAATTTCAAATTATATAATATTGACAACTTAAGAATTCATGCTTTGTGTTACAAATTCGGTATGAAAAATTGAGCATTTCATAACCTGGTCTTGTTTACTCTGAAATTTATCGCGTATCATTTCAAATATTATTCAAATTGATTGCAAAATTACGTAAAATGAAAAAGATTCGAGTTACATAAGTATGAGTTTGATTGTTTCATATTATTTTTTTTTGTGCATATCATTGGTTACCCATAGTTGATAATAGACTGTGTGATGAATTGCTCGTATACTGATATGATCTTCTTGCTCATGATGTTCATCCAAAAATATGTGTTTCAGTTTGCTCAGATAAAAACAAAAAATATGTGATTCCGTTTGTACAGATAAAATCCAAAAATATTTTGTTTCTATCTTCCATGAAAATTTTATTTTTTATTAAGATGATTCGGGATTGGATCGGATACATCCTACAGATGGAAGTTCACAAGAATGTGACGTGTTGAAAGTGAAGAAATTGTTCAAGGCAAAGGTTTGAAGCGAACTTAATATGGTCGCATGTTTCTGATTAAGAGAACTTAATATGTTCGTCTGGGGCTTGTTCAGCGAACTTAACAAGTTCACCTAATGAAGCGAACTTAACAAGTTCGCCTAATGGAGCGAACTTAATTGTGATTAAATATTTTGTTCAGGCGAACTTATCCTTATTATTTGTTTCACTGTGGGAGCGAACTTATTGAGCGAACTTACGGATTTTTAGCGAACTTGTGAAAATTCTGAACTAGGGTTTTCGATTTGAAATTTTCGTGTTTCTCTCTAGATTGAATTTGAATTGCGAATCTTTCTAAGGTAATTTCAGGGTTTTTTATCCGTTAAATCGATGGGAATTTGAACCTTTGACCCTGTGTTCATCGTATTTTGACAGCCGGTCTGAGATTGATCTGATATGGTGTCTTTTCATGGTTAAAACTTACAATTGACACTTCATATTGTTTAGTTGTTGTAAATCGATGATTATGATGTATTTAAATTGAAAAAAATTTGTAGATTTAGACATTTTGGATTCTGATGTAGAATTTGTATCGATAAACTTATTCAGGCGAACTTGTTCTGGCGAACCTGTTCAAGCGAACATGTTTAGGCGAACTTATTATGTTCGACTCTTGCAACACTAAGCGAACTTATTAAGTTCGCCTAAGGGCTAAGCAGTGTTTGGACTTGTCATTTTTTTTGTGTGAAATTTTTTTATGATTTTTTTTCTTTTGTTTGTTATATGACTAATGTGTGTTCTTTGTCCAATACATTTACATATGGCTCGTCGTGTTGAGTACAAACATAATCAAGTGGCGTTGTTAGATCCAAATATGTCTAAAGCTGTTAATTTCCAAGGAATTATCAACTTCTTGAATCATTCACGTTTACATGTAGCCATATCCGCAAATCCGTACATTAGTTTACCGTATATACAACAATTCTGGGATACAGTACATCAAGACACATATGTTTAACCTCAGGTCCTTCGTGCTACGGTTAATAATACAGAGGTAGCTATTTCAGTGGGAACTATTCGTGCTGCTTTGGCATTGGGAGGTGCTAATGAAGATCCTATGTCTTATCCTGGAACACTGATTATGGGGTGTTTTCAGAGGATAGGTTACAGAGGCAGACCAAATGATACTCAAGCACGAAAAGGTGGTTTAGTTGGAGAATGGAGGTATTTTATGCACGTAATCATTCAATGTTTGTCTCCAAGAAAGGCTGGTACTGATGGTTTGAAGAGTGCATTACAAGGTGCAATGGTTGCATTGACCCTGAACAAACGGTTTAACTTTGCTTTATATATCTACCGTGAGTTGGTCATGCAAATCAATCCTCCAGAAGGTCAAGGGTTTCTTATTTACCATAGGTTCTCACAAATGATTCTATACCATTTAATTTTAGATTTACCACAACATCCAATACGTTTAACCTTGACTCCTATGTCCAAAAGAATCTTTACTGGTTGTACTAAGGTTAAACAACAAAATGTTGCTTTGATTCCTGTTCCGACTCCTTTGTTTGGTCACTTAATCAATCCTGATTATGTTGAATCTCCTAATGATAATTGGTTTCATCCTGAGGAGTTAGTTCAAGGCCAAGTTGTTAGGACATGTTTTGTAACTGTTGATAAAATTCTGTATAAGTTCATAGAGAGGCGAACTTAACAAGTTCGCCTAAGCATCTTTAGGAGCGAACTTGTTAAGTTCGCCTAGCCTATAAGTTCGCCTAACCATCTTTTAGGCGAACTTGTTAAGTTCGTTTGGTGCAGAACATGTGTCTATAAATAGAGTTTACAGAGTCTGTTATGACGAGAGTAGTAGATGAGCATTGAACAGAAGTGAACGAATTGTCTGATTGAGTTTGTAAACTCTATGATTGTTGGAATACAAGCTTGAATGTTATTTACGTGATTGTTTCTATTGTATTTTGTGTATACAATTGTTGATTCGGTTGGATTCCGCACTCCGCGTTAACAATACGTCTTATCACGAGAACTATCCGTAGAAGAGCAATGTGGACCTACAAGTGGTATCAGAGCTTATGCTCATGATTCTTGGTGATTTTAGATGGTTTTATATGCAAATTGATAAGAAATTCATCATCTTTGAAATTTTCATTTCCATCAAGTTTTCAAGCGTATTTTGCTTCTGATTTGGTGTTTTTGAAGTGGATTTTGAAGAAATTGATCCGATAGAAAGGTTCTAATTGAGAAAATACACAATCCTATGGTTTAATTTGGCCTAATTCCTTCAAATCAGTGAATTATGAAGATTTTTAGTGAAATTGGGTTCGTGTTCTTGAGGTGAATCTGTTACTGAGTTTTGATTCTGCTGAAGCAAGCGAACTTGTTGAATTGGTCTGCAGGCGAACTTAGTAGTCGAACTTGTCAAGTTCGCTTTTCTCAAATTAAGCGAACTTAATTTTTAGGCAAACTTAATCAGATTTCTGGATTCTGGTTTAAGCGAACTTATTAAGTTCGCTTCATATTAAATTCGCTTGGGTGTATCTGAAGCGAACTTACTATCTTCGCCTAAGGGTAGTGTGTGTTCAACACTTGGAAATTTTTTTCCGGATATTTTCGCAAAAAAATCAAAATGTCAATTTCATGTGATGATAATGAGATTGAAACTATGCCACCAAAGCTTTTGTGCATATCAGATTATCGTAGCTGGAAAGTCCGGTTCGTATCAGAAACTAATGAAAATTTTTGGAGACCAATAACAGAAGGATATGTGCATCCTACTTTTGACTTTCTGGAATTTCATGATGTTCCTAAATCAGTGACAGCTCTTACTAAAGTAGAAAAGCAGAAGTTTGATCGAGAGATGAAAACGTGTGAAACTTTAACGATGTCTTTACCAAAAGAGATCATTCATAGTGTCACACACCCAAATTTATTTACTTAATAAATAAATACAGGTTGCAACAATTGGTTCATTACATGATAGCGGAAGCTGTAACAGCGATTTCTAAGACTTGAATACATACACAAATACTAAGACTAAGTAGTACAATGATCTAAGTTCTTCTAGATCAACGACAGACTTGAGACCGGATAATCTATGTCCTTCCAGCTAGTAGGAATTTATCCAATTATAGCTAGCCTATTCCAACCGCTCCATGGCTAAAGGTTACCTGAGAAACATACTGGAAAGTGTCAACACAAAGGTTGGTGAGTTCACAGAGTTTATTCATTTAGTACAGTTAGTTTTCCTCAAAAACGTATACATGACTTAATCGCCATAAAATAAGTAGTTTTTCTTTGAAAACATGCCCATGACTTTACCGTCATAAAATAAGTAGTTTTCCTTTGAAAACATGCTCATGACTTTACCGTCATCAAATAAGTAGTTTTCCTTTGAAAACATGCCCATGACTTTACCGTCATGAAATAAGTAGTTTTCCTTTGAAAAACATGTCCATGACTTAACCGTCATAAAATAAGTAGTTTTCCTTTGAAAACATGTCCATGACTTAACCGTCATAAAATATGTAGTTTTCCTTTGAAAACATGTCCATGACTTAACCGTCATAAAATATGTAGTTTTCCTGTGAAAACATGTCCATGACTTAACCGTCATAAAATATGTAGTTTTCCTTTGAACACATGTCCATGACTTAATCGTCATAAAATAAGTAATTTTCCTTGGAAAACATTCCCATGACTTTACCGTCATAAATCCAATGTTTAAACATGATCATTTTCCAATCAAAACTCTTTGTATGTATTACCAATGAATCCGAATACTAATCCTATCAATTGACCCCATTTGTAAACTTGCAAGGAATACAAAACAGTATGTAATGTACGAGACCGTAACCAAACCCTAACTTTCTGTGCCTCCCCTCGCCTTTCTCCGAGTTAAGACAATATGCGGTCATTCGGCCATTTGGACCCCTGATTAGCGCGACTAATCATGACCGGAGGCGTCACCCCTAATAGTACTATCCATAAAATCCCGGGCTAAGTCCATAGCTAATGGTTACTAATTTATTCCGAGGACTTTAAGCGCTTTATTTTTCCCTCAATACACACATACGGTCAGATCATTAGTTCATTCATTTACATACGAAAATTCTTTACAAGTATGTTTCCACCCTAAAATATTTCAAAAACTTAGAAAAAGGGGTTAGTGAACTCACAAAGAGTTAAACCAGAATGTTCATATTGTCAAACGTATAAGCAATTGTATTTCATGTTTTCAAAACATAACCAGTAAGTATGTTTCTCCCCCGCAGTTTACAAAACATTAAAAAGCGAAAGGGGGCCGTGAACTCACCTTGTGTTCGATGAAATCCTAGCAAACAAACTTGTGCTAATAGTTCTTGTCTATCTGTACCCTAATCACACGAGGGTACTAATGTGTTAAGACTACCCGTCTTATACGTAAGTTGTTCATCCGTCTTAATGAATCCCGTTAAGTACGCCTTTGTTTAGTAAAAATAGTGTTTTTATTTACGACTCGTTGGTGATTATTATTCCAGTCTAGACGCTTACATATTTTCCGAGAAAATAATATGTTTTCCTATTGGTGACTTATTAAGTTTACCAAAAATAAATATTATTTTTGTAACTTAAAATGTATTCACTTATGTTCCACGGTGTCATGTGATTATTTATTTTTAACTGAATCTCTTCATATGTTCCATGTACATATATCAAATGTTCATATTAGGATACTAATCTTTAATTCCTAAAATATTTCCATGATTTAACCAAAACCGTACATCAACACATATATATCACAATTTTACCAATAATCATATATTTTTAGTAACACCTTTCACGTTCATATGTTGATGATAATCGTTCGTATGTCTTCTTGAATCATAGGACACTACCTCGGGTCTTGCCAGGTAAGTCACACTTGATCATATAACTTTACGAACATGTATCATTCAACATAACACACGAATGGAATGAAGGGTTTATGAAAAAAACCATCATCCAAGTGTTATTTTATGTGATAGTATATATATATATGTAGTTTATATTTGATGTGTCCTTGTCTTGTCCATGGTCCTTCTAGTTTGGTATTTTATGTATGAACATGTACATGTTTAAATATATGTATTCAAACATGACTTATGAAGAAATAAAGCCAAAACTCATCAAGACTTTTATGTTTTATTTTGTTCTTGAAAACTCAGATTTTTAGGTGTACTTCGAATAGACTTTTAGATGGTTTTAGAAGACCAAATGACTTGGGGTTTTCTTCTAAAATCAAGTTTATTGAAACCAGAGGAGATGTGAAAAAGAATTACTAGGTTTGGAGTTGTGTAGGTACCTCAAAACAGGAAAATGAAAAGAGATATCCAGATTCAACCTGCACTGAGCGGCCTTCTTGCGCCGGCTGTTTGGAGGTCGAATACTCCATGGATTCGAGTGATTCCACTTGGGTTCTTCCTTATTAACATGGAGCTTCATTCTAGAAGAAAAATGGACCGATTTGGCCAAGTAACGAAGGAGATATGGTCTTGCAAAATTGACTAAAAATCTGGCAGAAGCTGAGTTACGGGATTTTTTGGTATAACTTATGTTTTGGGGCTGGTTAAAACAGAGAGGAAGAGAGGGAGCAAGAGAAAGTTCTTACTTTGTTTCCATACACTCCTATATATACCAATTAGATGGAGTGTATGCTTGTCCAAGATCATCATCATGAGATAGATTGAGTGGAGTGTTGGACTACACTATCATCATTACAAGGTGAGGCTTGAATGGATGGATTTGATGGTTGCTTGATTCTTACTTGATTGGAGGTGGCTTCTCATGACAACAAGTATGGTGGTGGAGTGGTGTAGGTGATGGTGTGTGAGTGCCCCCCCCCTTTCTCGGCCGAAATGGGTAGAAGGGTGGGGGTTGGGTCTTGTTACACTTCTAGTTGATTTCTAAGTATTTAGTTAGATAGATTTTTAGGTAGGGTATACTCGGTAGGTGTTCCCGTGATCTAATACCCGATGTACGAACTTTTATGATTAAAAACTCTATATATTTTGTATCTTGACTATTTTAATAGTCCACTAATTTAACCCGTCATAGTTAATGTTTTAACTAATATAATACATAAAATAACATAGAGCCATGTAACAACTATTTATATGTCAACTTTTTATAAAAGTTTAGTTACCAATATTTATGCTTTTATGTTAAAGCGTCTCCCTAGACTTTTACCGGAATAAAATCTCGTTAATCACCAACGAACGTTCAATGCGGTTTATTATCGTTTATATCGTAGTAATTCTTAAAAATTACTAAATATGACACTTGTCCCTTTGCTAGACTCCTGACAATACCATGTCAAAGATAATATTCCTAGAAATATAAAATAGGAATGTGCAAATATGACTATGGGTATTGACCTCGACTTCTGGGTGTCACACATAGTCTCGGGAAGTGTCCTACTTCAAGAGATCTATGGGAAGCATTGAAGAAAAAGGGTGAAGCAACTTCTCAAGCATTCGTGGTCTTGATCAAAGAAGTATTAAAGATGCAAGGTGATTCTCAAAGTGATTCTTCTGTAGATTTAACTGATAGTGAGAGTATTCATTCTGGTGAAAGTACTCAATCAACTGAGACTGATGTGATGAGTGAAGAAAGCTTTCAGATAGTTGAAGATGATATGAGTGTATCAGAAATTGATACAAAGTCTGTCATTGTTACTCAAAAGAATGAAGCTGATGATGACGTATTCATGGCTCCTGGTGCATCTTCTTCAGAAGTAAAAGCTGAGGTAATTTTTAACTGTAAAACGTTTTGTTCTAACTGTATTTCAGTGAAGGATAAAATGATGAGGGTTATGGATGACAACGTAAACCACATTTGTGATATGAAATCGATGCACACGGTAAATCAGAAATTAAAGGATAATGAGAATGTGTGTATTGAGAGAATAGAATCATTGAAGAGGGATGTAAATTCAATGACTTTGAAGATCAAAGAGCAGGCATATCACCTGGATATGTCCTTTGCAGAAATTGAGAAATGAAATAATGATCTTGTTGAGAAAGATAAGGAACTAGCTGAATCTAAAGCAGAGGTAATCAGATTGCATAGAAAGTTAGAAAGCTTTGGAAATTCATCATTCTTATTAGGACATTATCATGATAATACTAAAGAGGGGAAGGGAACTAATGGTATTGGTTATGTTCCTCCACCATTCAACGGAAATTATTCTGTGACACCTGAGATTATAAAAGATGAGGATTTAGATCCTAAGACTGTGTTGAAAGTGAATCCAGTCACAGGTGAAGATATGGTGCATTCTGATGAGAGTGATGATGAATATTTTGACGAAGCTAAGGTATAGGGGATACCGAAAGGGGTTAAGAAAGAAGACTCAAAGGTTGATTCTAATTCATTTGGAAATTATACATTTGGAAGTTCTTCAAATTCAAGGAGAGTTCCATATGTCAGAGATTATAAAGACAGGCGTACATGTTTTCATTGTAATGAGATGGGACACATTGTGGTGACCTGTCCTTACAAAAATAAAGGGAAGAAGCATCTAGTTCCTAAGAAGATGAAGCCTGAATCAAAACCTGTTGCAAAATCTAGAGTTCCAGAGAAAATAATGCCAAAAGAAGTTCGTTCATCAAGTGCGTCATATCGTGTGAAGATTCCTTATATGAGATATTTTCGTGAGACGAGATCTTGCTTTTCTTATGGTCTTGTTGGTCATATTCAGTTTGCTTGTCCTCACAACGCCAAAGGTAACCGACATGTTACTCCAGAAAAGGTAAGAACTCATGGTAAGCCTTATGTTAACCCAAATGTGGTTAAACCTCATGTTACACCAAAGGGTAATTCAAAATCTGAGGTTAGGCTTTCTAGACCTCAAAGACGGAGGAGAAACAGAAGATTGAGAAAACTTTTAGAACAACAAGAGTTTTCACAATCTAAACATTTTTTAAATGAACGAAAATGTTCAAACACTTCCCGTTTTAAGCAAAAAGAACTTAATGAACAGAAGTATGTTTGGAAATCTAAAGTTTCTGTTTCTGACTCGTCGGAACAATCTCCGAAAATCGATGAGAGATTCGATTGTGAATGGAGTGAGGTTTATTATTTTGATACAGATGGACGACCCATGACTACCATGGATTGGGTCCCAATTTCAAATTAATGTTTCTTGTTAGATGTGCAAGATTTACCAATAGGGACTATTAATACCATTTTGGTTGTTGATAGTGGTGGTTCTAAGCATATGACAGGGAATGACATTTGCATGAGTAAAGAGTTGTTGATAACTGAGAATCTATTTGATTCAACGACTTGATGCTTAAGGGGGAGAATATGTCACACACAATGTTATTTTGAAAGAGTTTTACAAAGTACAAATGACAACCTGAAACTTAGGATGACGATGGTGAGCATAAAGTCGTTGATGCAACCATTTGACTAGTTGAGGGGGAGTCTACAGGACAGGGGGAGTACAAAACTGTGTTGGTGACAAAGGGAAAGGCATTCAATTACAGGATTACATCGGTTTGAGTTTTTAATTGATTGACTTGCTTAATCCTAAGTAACCAAGTAAAATGTTTTTCATAAAATGTTTTCATGGAAGATTTTATTTTCTTTTGTTTTACTTTCTTTGAAAAAGATTTTGAAAAAGCCAAACAAATTGAAAAAGTTAAAATCGACATTACTTGAAGTTAAAGAAGAGATGATAGTACATCAATAGATGTTCTTTCACACATGACCTTAGATTGACTGGTTGGTGCTTTATTTTAATATATCTGATTTATATGTTTTGATCTAAACTTCAGAGACTGCACAAATAGGAAATGATAGTGTTGTGTATGCATATAATTTGAATTGTCAGTAGACTAAAAGCGTCACTGAACCATTAGTAGTGTGAAAATATAATTGCATATGTTACAACTGTGATTTGAACCCATTTTATGCCTGGGTGTGTGTGTTAAAGATCACTATCAGATAAAGAATATTAGCTTTTAATAAAGAGTGTCCTATGAGATCAGTTTTGGGTTATGTCCTTAGCACTATTCATTCGATTTGCTTCAGTGCCCATGTCCCAAAAAGCATGCAATTTGAAGTATAATCAAGATATGTACTTGATAACATCTGTCAAACTTATACTAGCCCTTGGATCATATTGATAAATCATCTTCACTGATTCCATTGAATTCATAATCCAGATAACAGTTGGATCCACGTACCTGAATCTTATGATTCCACATATATAAGACAAAACATTGAATCATTCGATTCTAAATCTCATTGATTCCTATACAATCCAATTTGGATTATGCTTTTCATGTGCTAAGTGATGTTTCCTCATTCTGAAAATTCAGATAATCTTTAGTAAAATCTCATATGTCTTGAAGATAGTGCATTTAGTTTCTGTTGGCATACTAGTGGGGTACACGTTTTATTTCATACTTAAATGGTATATTAACTCACAAGAAAGTGGGAATGAGATGCTTTAGTTTCAAATCTTATAATATTGACAATTTGAATTTGTGTGTCATAGCGTGATCCTATTTTCTTTGAATGTTTATCGCATATCATAACATGCAATATGAAAGTCTTGAAAAGATAGAGTGTGATAATCTTGAAAGATATTGGTTTGATTGGTCAAGGCTTGAAAGAATGACATAGGATACCATTTGATATTATATGGATTTTATATCCAAGATGTGTGATTGATATCTCATATATACTGATATGATCTTCTTACTCATGATGTTCGACCAAAAATATGTGATTTTGTATTTTACATTTCAGTTTATACAAAGAAAAACCAAAAAGATTTTGTGTTTCTTATGTTTGAAAAACCAAAAAGATTTTATTTTTCAAGCGTCCATGGAAATCTTAATTGTTGGTTATTCTTGGTTGTTCTCCTTTGCATAAACTGAGTATTGCAGACAGAAGTTGACAAGGGGTCCTTCTCCCAAGTTTTCTTCTAGAAATAGAGAGAGTGTGCAGATGAACAAGACGAAGACTACAGTGTGTTTGTTGATATATGAAGACAGATGGCAATCTTCTAAAGCTGTTGTCAAGGGGGAGTCTGTTGGAGCATATTCTGGTGACAACGAGCTTGAAGATATTATGTCTTAGTCTAAGAGTCTTTGACTTGTAATTGATAGAATTGTTAGCAACAGTTAAAGGGGAGTCTGTTAGGACATGTTTTGTAACTGTTGATAAAATTCTGTATAAGTTCATGGAGAGGCGAACTTAACAAGTTCGCCTAAGCATCTTTAGGAGCGAACTTGTTAAGTTCGCCTAGCCTATTGGAGGCGAACTTAATAAGTTCGCCTAAGCATCTTTTAGGCGAACTTAATGTGTCTATAAATAGAGTTTACAGAGTCTGTTATGCCGAGAGCAGCAGAGGAGCGTTGAACAGAAGTGAACGAATTGTCTGATTGAGTCTGTAAACTCTATGATTGTTGGAATACAAGCTTGAATGTTATTTACGTGATTGTTTCTATTGTCTTTTGTGTATACAATTGTTGATTCAGTTGGATTCCGCACTACGCGTTAACAATACGTCTTATCACGAGAACGATCCGTAGTAGAGCCATGTGGACCTACACAAGTCCAGAATCAAGTACAACAACCACAACAACCGCATCAAGTTCAAGCTCATGTACAAGCACCACAACAAATTCCTATTCAACAACAACAAGTTACTATTCCACAAGAACAGATTAATATTCATGTTAATGAACCAGTTCAGGAAGATGTTGCTCAAGATAATGAACAAGATTTGGGTATGAATATGAACGATTTTGATAATGAAGCTGTGAACTCACCCATTCATAAAGCTGAAGGAAATATGGTGGATACGAGTTTCGGTGATACTATTTTACCTGATTCTGAGGCTACTGACTCTGATTCATCTTGAGATTTTAGCTCATATCATTGTGAGAGGTTGGCTACTTTGCCGTTGGCAAATGTGGGGAAACGTATTAAATCTAAAGCCAGAAAGCCGAGGCGTAAGTCTGTTCGGAATCCTCCTTTTGGATCAATACTTGGCAAGAGAACTTTAATTGATGAGAGTTCTGACTCGGATAGTGATGTTATTCCAGTTCCAAAAGCTCAGAAGCTTATGTCTGCTTCTATTGTGCTGCTCATTCATCTCAAGGTGTTGAGGATGCTACTTTTGTTGCATCCTTACTGGTTACACCACCTACATCTAAACATCCATCTCGAGTGATTTCTCCACATGTTCCACAATCATCTGACGCTGGTCCTTCGAAGCCTTCTGATTCTGAAAGGATTACCTTCCTTGAATCACAGGTGCTTGTTTTGCAGACTCAGTTAGATACTCTTGTGTCTACTGATACTCAGAGACAGTTGGTCCTTCAAGCTCAAGGTACTCAGATTGCTGACATGCAGTTATTGGTGTCCAAACTTGTTAAGCGTCTTGACGCTCAGGGGGAGTTAAGGATACATGATACTTGTCATGCTGATTCTGTTCAACGAAAGAATGATGATGACAATGATCCTAGTGGTAATATTGAGGGTGATGGTCAATACGCTGACGTGAATCCAATATCAAGAGTTCAGGGGGAGTCTACATCAGGAAATATTGAAGGAACCAAGAATGATTCTGGAGTGAATGAAGAAATGTTATTATTTGAATTCTTTGCTGATTCTGAAGAAGAAGAAGCTAACAAGTTAGAATGTCTGGATGATATTGACGAATTATTTGATGATATTGAAGAGGATGTGATGGATAATGAAGTTGAAGAAGGAGAGATTGTAGAGATTGAGATAGAAAAGAGTAAAGATAAGGTTACGAATGAAGGAAGTGATGGTCTGAATGTACCATATAACTTCATCCAAGATGATATTATTCTTGAGTTTTCTTATGATGGAGTAACATATTCTATGGACTCTGTTGAAGATATCACTACACCTGATGACACTGCTCAATCCAAGATAGATTCTGATGCTGATACTACTCATCATGTGTCTCCTAAGCTGAATGAAGAACCTGTGATGTATACAAATACAGGAATGACTAGAGAACAGTGGAGAGAAGTAGTTAACAGTTGGATGAAAGTACTACCAAAGTCACCTATACAACCTGCTTAGAAAGAAAGATATGTGAATAAAGAGAGGTGTATTGGAAGAATCATCAGTTGGTTTTATGATGATGACACAAAATTGTTTGCTCTTAAAAGATCTGATGGTGTTCAATACTTAAAGCCTAGGATCAAGTATTTCAATACCTTGCCAAGGTGTGAAATGAATGGTCTAGCTACGAACCACTGATTAATAGATCAAAGTATGGATTAGCTTATGTGATTGTAACTTGATTAAAAGAGAAGGTGGATCAGGGAAGTACGAAAGATTAAAGTCACAGAAAGGGAAAAGAGTGAAGATTGTAGATCAAAAGACTATGATTGTAACTTGGAAGTATAAGTTCAAGCCAGTACGTATTGTACAGAAGATACCATTGAAGAATATACCATAAGATTTTCTGGGGAATATGAAATGGTGGTACATAGATGTGAATACTGGTGAAGCTTGGATTGATGATAAGGATAATATGGTCATTGTTAGTTTCTATGATGCAATGAATCTTATTAACTTTTCAAAGAAAGATCAGAGGACGTTAAGAAAGAATGAGATTATGTTTACTGATGAATGGAGAGAACAAGGATTGTAGTATAAAAGAGTGTTGGAGATCTGTCAGAGATATGGAGTGCACGCAGGAAGCAGATTACCAGATATCTGGAAGTGCTCGTCATAAAGACTGAAGACAGAAGATCAAGATATTGTCAAGGGGGAGTCTGTTAGGACATAGAATGTATGACAAAAGCTTTGTAATAGTTTAGGTCTTTTTGTCTTTATGTTTTTATGTAAATGTATAGATTTTTTCTAAGTGATAGAAAAAGTTCTGCTAGAGGCGAACTTGTTAAGTTCGCCTAGCCTATTAGAGGCGAACTTGTTAAGTTCGCCTAGTCTCATGTGAGGAGAACTTGTTAAGTTCGCCTAAGCATCTTTGAGGTGAACTTGTTATGTTCGCCTATTGCAGAGTTTGTGTCTATAAATAGGAGTTTACAGAATCTGTTCTGTAGCGAAAGAGAGAGACTTGATTGATCGTATTCTGTAAACTCTATGTTTCGTGGAATACAAAGAGAAGTTTATTTACCTGCTGTTTCTATTGTCAAATCGTATACAAACGTTTACACGGTAGGATTCCTCACTCCGTGTTATCGAGACGTCCTGTCACGAGATCGATCTGTAGATGTGTCATGTGGACCTACAAAGCCCTTGTCACACCCCCAATTTCAACTAACGGAGTTTTACCGTTTGGGAAGTGACGAACCAGGATCTCAGACATTAGTTACTTTGAACGAATCTACATGGGACTCAAAATGAAAATATCTTACAAATCAGAGTTTCAATGCGGAAGCGTAAAGAAAGTAAATGCGCAAAACACACGAGCCCAAAACCAAAGTCCAAAAGTCCAAAAAGTCCAAAAGTCCAAAAAGTCCAAAAGTCCAAAACGTCCAAGACGTCCAACCAAAACAAGTACAATAGAATAATCCAAACAAATATAAATAAGTCATAATTAAAGTAGTTGAATCCCATGCATGCTCTAACGTGCACTTGTGTCTTATCTTAGCGACTTGAGAAAACATGTAAGAAAATATATTAACACGAGGTTGGTGAGTTCACAGGTTTCAATATATGTAAATAAGCGTTTACCAGATTTATGTTCATTCAGTATGTATCTATAGGTAGCTAACCTATGTTCATGTTCAACTCAAGCGCTCGCAACCGAAGCTGACTGTTTGTTTATTTGCCTCCAGCCAGGTCTATCAACACTGCAAGTGTGAGTAGGCTAACATTTCACCCGTTCGATCTCTAATCGAGTTAGCGCGACTAACACGGGTGGGATTTGTCAAACCCAGTAGTACTACTAAACTTTACCTCGCTAAGATCCATATTAACGGTCTGATATAAGTTGAGGACTTTCTGTGATAGCGTGTTACGCTTAGCTTTAACATTGATATCATACGAATTACAAAATCCCAAAATCGTTTAGTCATGCTTTCTCCCCCAAGTTAAAACATAAAAAAGGGGCCGTGAAAACTCACATGCGTTGCGTTGTAGGTAGTATCACACAAAGGATAGGTTGGAACCACGTGTGTAAGTCTCAAACGACTTATGAATGCCCTAAAATTATAAACACATAAATTTGGGACAAAAATGGGAATAGTGACATCGATACGGAATGAGAAACGTCTTAACGAAACACTCTAATATTCAAGAGTGGACGAAAGTGTCCACGGAGTTAAAATTACCTTACGCGACGAATGACACGAATAATAATGAATATAACCGGGTGTTTTGTTATTCACAAAAATTAAGAAAAATAATAATATATATCTACGAGTAAATAATACAACTAATTATATTATTACATAGTTTAAACGTCCCACGAGGTATAAAACGATACGAAATAATATATATATATATATAATGTAATAAGATTTGTCACAAGATGAAAATAATATAAACATATTATTTAATACAAGTTTAGGGTTTGAAAATAATATAAACATACTATTTCTTTTGTGGATAATAACAATAATATTTTATTCATAAAAGTGGGAATAATAATAAAATATGTTAATAATTCAAACCCGAGCCTACGGGTGTTTCCCGAGCTAAAACATATTTATATAATAATATAATATTATAGGGTTTGATTTTTATTAATTAAATATTATAGAAAACTGTTCAAAAAAATAGATGTGGGAGCCCGGCCTCGAACCCGGGTCTCTCCCACACATACACTCTGCCTTAACCAATCCGCCCGCTAGGGTCATCGCAACAAGTCCCGATTCCATATGGTTTTAATCAGTAACCCCAGTGAGCCTCTCCCCCATGCTCACCCACGATCGATCCCAATCCCAAACCATCAAATCCGGTCGTGGTTAGCTAGAGTATCAAATGGGTTTTGTTTGTTGGTTCATCACGAACCTGTAATTGATTTTAATTTGGAAATCAACAAGTCTGGGATCAATTAATTATAGATTAAGAGACCGAACCCTAGATCAAGAACAGGGATTTGATTTGATTGAATTCGATGATAACATGGATTAAAATCATAGGGGTTTTACTAAACAAGGAGTTGCGAATCTGATCGTGTATATTAATTGAATTTAAAACAGATCGTGAGTAGGGTTCGATTAAATTGAAATTGTATGAACCCTAGTTTACGGATTATGATTAAATCGATGTTATATGATCAGATTCGCATAGGGTTTTTACTGATTGAAGCATTGCGAATCTATTGGTGTTGTTTAATTTCATTTAAAACATGTTTGGATAGGAATTCGATTAAACAGGGACGTATATGAACCCTAGGTTTGATTCAGTTTCAATTTGATGATATACATCTTGGATTTCATAGGGTTTTTACTGCACAGGCGATTCCAAGTCAAGAGGTGTAGGTTAATTGAATTGAGATCACACCTAGACTGGTAATCGATTAAACCTTGAATGTATGAACCCTAGAATTAGGTTCTTGCTAATTCTGATGTTTTAAGCCCTAATTGGCATAGGGCTTTTCATCTGGAAGTAAAAACAAAGGTGAGGGTGTGTTCAATTACCAGAAACGGATGCGAATTGACTGAGCTCGACTAAGATGGCTGTGAACTGTGACGGGGTTGGTCTCCGACGACCGTGACTCCTTCTCTGATCAAATTAGCGTGTGTGAAAGTTTCAATGTGGATCGTTTATCAAATGCAGAGGCTCAAAGCGTAAAATGATTATACGAATTTGATGAATGCGGTTGTATTTGGAATTGAAGTCGAGGGTTACATGATTAATGTTCATAATTTGTTTTAATTCGTGTAATGATGATGATGGATTGTTCATAAACGACCGTTAATTGCATTAAAGTGTAATTCGGTTATGAATTAGAACAGATCATGGTTTATGGAGTTGAATTTTGGATTATAGGTTACGGGTTTGACTCAGAATAGTCAACATACACAGGTTTCATTGATTTTGACTTTGGGGAGTCAACTGATTGGGTTTTAGGACTTGGCAGGTTCAGTCTGTGTAGTTTTATGTGAATTGGAGTTTGAAAATTGACAGAATTGGTCCTTGTTGTTTGAATGTGGTTATCTATATGGTTAGTTTGACTGTCAAAAGTCAATAGAACTTGGATCTTTTGATTTTGACTATACAAAGTTAATTGGAATTAGTTTAGGCTAATTACACAAGTAGTCCTTGTAATTAGAGTTTGAAAATGATAGAATTAGTCCCTGGGGTTTGAGTTAAGTTGATTAAGTTAATTTTAACTGGATTAGGTTAACGGAATTAGCTGGAAAAGTTCGGGTTGTCACATCATCCCCTAGTTGAAAGAATTTTCGTCCCGAAAATTAAAATAAAAAAAAAAATTTCTAAGGTGTCTCATCATACCCTAGTTGAAAGAATTTTCGTCCCGAAAATTAAAATAGTACCTTAAGAATTTGACACGAAGTGCTTGAACAGATTAGGATATTTGCGCATCATCTGATCCTCGCTCTCCCAAGTGAATTCCGGTCCGCGTTTCGAGTTCCAACGAACTCTGACAATAGGGATTTTACTGTGCTTTAACATTTTGACTTCCCTATCCATAATTTCCATGGGTTTTTTGATGAAACATAACTGTTCATCAATGTGTAGTTCCTCAAGAGGAACTGCGAGTGATTCGTCTGCTAGACATTTCTTCAAATTTGATATGTGAAAGACATCGTGTACACCATTAAGTCCTTCAGGTAAGTCTAGTTGATACGCTACTGGTCCAATTCTCTTCATTATCTTGAATGGTCCACATAACGAGGATTCAGTTTGCCTCGTTTCCCGAGACGAATGACACCCTTCCAAGGTGAGAATTTGAGTAAGACCATGTCACATATTTGAAACTCTAAGGGTTTACGACGCTTGTCGGCATAGCTCTTTTGACGATCACGAGCTGCCGCCATACGGTTTCTAATTTGAATGATCTTTTCAGAAGTTTTGAATACAAGTTCAGGACCTGTAAGTTGGCTATCCCCAACCTCGGTCCAACAAATAGGAGAACGGCATTTCCATCCATAAAGTGCTTCAAATGGAGCTACATTGATGCTAGTATGATAACTGTTGTTGTAGGAGAACTCCACCAACGGTAGGTGAGACTCCCAAGTGTTACCGAAATCAATCACACAAGCTCGTAGCATGTCCTCCAGCGTTTGAATAGTACGTTCTGTTTGGCCATCAGTTTGAGGATGGTATGCTGTGCTCATATCTAGACGCGTGCCTAAAGCTTTATGTAACGACTGCCAGAAACGAGAGGTGAATCGTGCATCACGATCCGAAATGATAGAGATTGGCACCCCGTGCCGAGAGACTATTTCTTTCAAGTAAGTACGAGTAAGCTTATCCATTTTGTCGGTCTCCTTGATTGCTAAGAAGTGATCGGATTTTGTTAATCGATCAACAATTACCCAAATGGTATCACATCCGGTAGGAGTTCGTGGTAATTTGGTGATGAAGTCCATGGATATTTGTTCCCATTTCCACATGGGAATTTCTGGTTGTTGGAGAAGACCGGATGGTTTTGATATTTAACTTTGACCTTCGCGCAAGTCAGACACTTACTAACATAGGTGGCTATATCGGCCTTCATCTTTGGCTACCAATATAACACCTTTAGATCATGGTACATTTTGTCAGAACCTGGATATATCGAGTAACGAGATTTATGAGACTCATCCATAACTAGTTCCCTTAGGTTTTCGAATACTGGAACCCATATTCGCTCGGCGAAGTAGCGAATACCATCAGATTTGACCTCAAGTTGTGCTTCCATACAGCGTGTACCTTCCAACGGTAGGTTTTCTTCTTTTAGGGCTTCGAGTTGAGCACTACGGATTTTGTCAGGTAATCCGGGGTGAATAGTAAGTTTTAATGCTCGAACTCATTTGGGTTTCGTTTCCTTTCGACTTAAGACATCAACTACAACATTAGCTTTACCCGGGTGGTACCGGATCGCACAGTCATAATCGTTTAAGAGTTCGACCCAACGACGCAGTCGCATGTTCAACTATTTATGTTCGAAGATGTGCTGAAGACTCTTGTGATCGGTGTAGATGGTGCACTTGGTACCGTACAAGTAATGTCTCCATATCTTAAGTGCGAAAACTACGGCTCCCAACTCTAAGTCATGAGTGGTGTAGTTTCTCTCGTGGACCTTTAGTTGACATGAAGCGTATGCGATCACCTTTTCGCGTTGCATTAAGACACAACCCAGACCCTGAATAGATGCATCACAATACACTACAAAATCATCGGTTCCTTCCGGAAGAGCTAGAATAGGTGCACTGCAAAGTTTCTGTTTAAGATGTTGAAATGCTGACTCTTGATTATCGTCCTAGTTATAGGCTTTACCCTTTTGGGTTAAGGCGGTCAGAGGTTGTGCAATTTTTGAAAATCCTTCGATGAATCGACGGTAATATCCAGCCAATCCCAGAAATTGTCACACCTCAGTCGGAGTCATCGGTGCTGCCCAATTCTTGATGGCTTCTATCTTTGATGGGTCAACATGTATTCCTTTCTCGTTAACCACATGCCCTAGGAACTGAACTTCCCGAATCCAGAATTCACACTTGGAGAACTTAGCATACAATTGCTCTCGCTTAATTAGTTCCAAAATTAGGCGTAGATGTTCTTCATGTTCTTCCTTGTTCTTGGAATAGATGAGAATGTCGTCGATGAAGACTATAACGAATTGGTCAGTGTAAGGCTTACACACACGGCTCATGAGGTCTATGAATACCGCAGGTGCGTTGGTTAATCCGAAAGGCATGACCATAAACTCGTAATGGCCGTACCTTGTTCTAAATGCAGTCTTAGAGATATCCTCTTCTCGGACTCTTAACTGATGGTAGCCAGACCTAAGATCTATTTTGGAATAGAAACTTGATCCTTGGAGTTGATTAAAGAGGTCATCTATACGAGGCAAAGGGTAGCGATTCTTGATTGTGACTTTATTCAGCTCCCGGTAGTCAATACACATACGGAAAGTTCCGTCCTTCTTCTTGACAAATAGTACCGGAGCTCCCCATGGCGATGAACTAGGTCGGATGAAACCTTTATCCAACAAATCTTGCAATTGAGTGGACAACTCTTGTAATTCACTGGGTGCCAGTCTGTAAGGTGCCCGAGCAATCGATGCTGCTCCGGGTGCTAGATCAATTTGGAATTCAACTTGATGATGCGGTGGCAGACCAGGCAGATCCTCGGGAAATACTTCCAAGAATTCACGAGCGATGGGAATATCTTCAATCTTCTTCTCTTCTGATGGCTGCTCAGCAACGAGAGCCAAAATAGTCGTATGCCCCTTTCGGAGGCATTTTTGTGCTTTCATAAAAGATATGATGCCCATGACTGCACCAACTCTTTCGCCTTGAACGGAAAGGGTTTCTCCACTCGGGAGAGGAATACGAACAATCTTCTCATGACAGATAATTTCAGCTTGGTTTTTAGATAGCCAATCCATGCCGACAATTACATCAAAACTACCAAGTGTGACCGGCATAAGGTCGATATCAAATATATATCTTGCTAGCTCAAGCTTACATCCCTTAAGAATGTGAGTTGCTTCAATTATTTGGCCATCAACTATCTCTATTATATACTTAGCTTCTAACAGAGTTGGAGTTCCTTTTATCATATCACTAAGTTTCTTAGATATAAAACTTCTATCAGCACCAGTGTCAAAAAGGACAGAAGCAAAGTTAGTATTTAAGAGAAACTTACCGGTGACCACATTATGATCGTAACGGGCTTCTCCAGATCCTAGTACAAAAGCTCGTCCCTTCGCACCATTTCCTCCACCATTGCCATTGTTACCACCATTGCCATTGTTATTCTGGTTAGGATTGTGGTTTCCATTACCCCCTTTCTTCAATTGAGGACAATTCTTCCGAATATGTCCTTCCTTTCCACACTTAAAACAACCCCTTGTGGATCCAGGTTGTTGAAAAGGTTGTTTAGCTTGTAACTCACCCCTGCAATCCTTGGCAGCATGACCTATTTTTCCACACCTCTGGCAATGATTGCAAAACCCGAAGTGGTGGAAGTTACACTTGTTACACTTCAGAGACTTCCCCGCGTAACCACCCTGGTTTTGACCTGAAGAGGTTGACTGGTTGAAGTTCTTAGAAGGCTCAAACCTACGCTGTTGCTGCTGCTGTGGTTGATTAACCTGGGGTTGGTTGGGCTGGGGTCCTTTAGAGTGAGAGTTGGAGTGGTTGTGGGTGTTGGAATGGTGATCAAACTTGCGTTTGTGATTGTCGGTGGGTTTAGAGACCGAACCTCTCGGAGGTAGAGTCCCTTGAGTCACCGCCTGATCTGTTAACTTATGGGCAAGTCGGATAGTTTGTTGGATAGTGGCAGGATTGGATGAAGTAACCATGCTTTGTATTCGAGGCACTAGACCTCCAATATATAGCTCAATTCTCTTGTAATCAGGGGTCACCATATGCGGGCACATAGTAGCAAGTTCATGTGAACGTGTGGTGTAGAGTTCAATTTCAGAACCCTCCATCTTTAGGTTCCAAAACTCTCCCTCTAACTTCTAGATTTCATCGCGAGGACAGTATTCCTCCTTCATCATTGATTTAAACTCCTCCCACGGGAGTCCATTTGCCATGGCCAGACCCAACATATGGACCTGGGCGTTCCACCATGTGAGAGTCGGGCCCTCCAAAGTTCCGGTAGCAAACTTTACCTGATTAGCCACGGGGCAGTTGCACATGGCAATTACTGATTCTACCTTCTCAAACCAACGAAGTAGTCCAACGGCTCCTTCAGCTCCACTAAAGGCGTGGGGCTTACAATCCTGAATGCCTTGAAAGTGCAGGCTGGTTGCTGATTCTGCTGGTTTTGCTGGCCTGGATTTAGGAACAAAATAGGATTGGGATTATAGGGTTTAGGAAGATGTTTCTAGAAGATGGATTGACATCATTAGTCAATAGCTAAAGCATTTACCTGCAACATTTTGTGCTGCTAGAGCCTCCGCCACACTATCATTTATTAGTGCCGCTAGTTCCGCTGCCGTCATGTTAATGCTACCTCGACCACCGGCACGACCTCCGCGTCCTCTCCCTGACATGATTCTTCACAATCACAGATGAAAAACAATGAGAAATATATCGCATATTAAACATTATTCAGGTATGAGTAAGAAGATACAACATCTAACATTTTGAAAATTAAATAAATTGTAAGGCTACAAAATAAATTACTCAAACATTAAAATTATCATGCTTTTTTTGAATGGGAACAACCTTACCCATCTAGGTTTGAAAAGAGAAATAACAAAAGCAAAAACAGGCATGAAAAGGAAGATAGATAGGAAGATCATCAAACATCTTCATCATCAGAAGAAACATACGATTGTGCATCGTCTATCTCCACCGGTTCCTCCACAGGTGACTCCTCCTCGAAGGGCTCTTCCTCAAAGGGCTCCTCCTCAAAGGGCTCCTCCTCGCCATCAGAAAGTGGAATCTCCTCAGGAAATAGAGCGACTTGCAGTTGGGCTTCCAAGTGAGTCACCCTCTCTTGAAGACCTTCAGTAGTGTGGTTTGCTACATGTAGCTGAGCTTCCAGAGCATCCACTCTCTCCAGAACTCCTTCCATGTCATTGTTCGAGGTGTCTACCCTCGTCTCCAAATGTGTCACACGATCCACCAGAAGATTATGGACCTGGTCAGTTACTGCTAGTTCAGCAGTCAAAAGTTCTATCCCTACCTTATTCTCCTCTATTTGAGGCTCTCTCTTCAGAATATCCGGTATCTCATCAGTAGCATCTTTCACAATGCTTAACTCTCTAGACATATAAAATACAAAGGCTGCAAAAGCTTGTTCCATAGTGCATGGCAAGCTAGGCAAGGTAGATGATGAGGAAGTAGAACCGAAGTAAGGTGTTGGGACATTTCCCATTTCGATCCATCTTTGGATCATTTGCGAGTATGCGTTCCAATTACGAGCAGGATTCATTGCTTGCGCGCTGCTCGTTTCCCCCTGGTCAACTGAATAGTCACTGGAAGTAGTCCGGCGCCTTTTGGGCTCCGGGGAGGATAGGATAGGTGCCTTATGCCCTAGTGCCTTAGGTGATGGAGGTGGGGTTGACGACATGTTCCTGTAACAATACATATAAGTGCCAAACATCTAAATGACATGTAACTAATGTGTGAGGCTATAGTCTTGTATGCAATCCTAGTTCTCTATAACCAATGGCTTTAATACCAATCTTTTACACCCCCAATTTCAACTAACGGAGTTTTACCGTTTGGGAAGTGACGAACCAGGATCTCAGGCATTAGTTACTTTGAAGGACTCTACATGGGACTCAAAATGAAAATATCATACAAATCAGAGTTTCAATGCGGAATCGTAAAGAAAGTAAATGCGCAAAACACACGCGCCCAAAACCAAAGTCCAAAAGTCCAAAAAGTCCAAAACGTCCAACCAAAACAAGTACAATAGAATAATCCAAACAAATATAAATAAGTCATAATTAAAGTAGTTGAATCCCATACATGCCCTAACGTGTACCTGTGTCTTATCTTAGCGACCTGAGAAAACATGTAAGAAAATATGTCAACACGAGGTTGGTGAGTTCACAGGTTTTAATACATGTAAATAAGCGTTTACCAGATTTATGTTGATTCAGTATGTATCTATAGGTAGCTAACCTACGTTCATGTTCAACTCAAGCTCTCGCAACCGAAGCTGACTGTTTGTTTATTTGCCTCCTGCCAGGTCTATCAACACTGGCGGTGTGAGTAGGCTAACATTTCACCGGTTCGATCTCTAATCGAGTTAGCGCGACTAACGCGTGTGGGATTTGTCAAACCCAGTAGTACTACTAAACATTACCTCGCTAAGATCCATATTAACGGTCCGATATAAGTTGAGGACTTTCTGTGTAAGCGTGTTACGCTTAGCTTTAACATTGATATCGTACAAATTACAAAATCCCAAAATCATTTAGTCATGCTTTCTCCCCCAAGTTAAAACAGTAAAAAGGGGCCGTGAAAAGTCACCTGCGTTGCGTTGTAGGTAGTATCACACAAAGGATAAGTTGGAACGACATGTGTAAGTCTCAAACGACTTACGAATGCCGTAAAATTATAAACACATAAATTAGGGACAAAAATGGGAATAGTGACATCGACAAGGAATGAGAAACGTCTTAACGAAACGCTATAATATTCAAGAGTGGACGAAAGTGTCCACGTAGTTAGAAATTACCTTACGCGACGAATGACACGAATAATAATGAATATAACCGGGTGTTTTGTTATTCACAAAAATTGAGAAAAATAATAATATATATCTACGATTAAATAATATAACTAATTATATTATTACATAGTTTAAACGTCCCACGAGGTATAAAACGATATGAAATAATATATATATATATATATATTATTTAATTGGATTTGTCACGGGATAAAAATAATATAATCATATTATTTTATACAAATTTAGGGTTTGAAAATAATATAAACATATTATTTCTTTTGTGGATAATAACAATAATATTTTATTCATAAAAGTGGGAATAATAATAAAATATGTTAATAATTCAAACCCGAGCCTACGGGTAATTTCCCGGGCTAAAACATATTTATATAATAATATAATATTATAGGGTTTGATTTTTATTAATTAAATATTGTAGAAAACTATTCAAAAAAATAGATGTGGGAGCCCGACCTCGAACCCGGGTCTCTCCTACACATACACACTGCTTTAACCAATCCGCCCGCTAGGGTCATAGCAACAAGTCCCGATTCCATATGGTTTTAATCAGTAACCCCAGTGAGCCTCTACCCCATGCTCACCCACGATCGATCCCAGTCCCAAACCATCAAATCCGGTCGTGGTTAGCTAGAGTATCAAATGGGTTTTGTTTGTTGGTTCATAACGAACCTGTAATTGATTTTAATTTGGAAATCAACAAGTATGGGATCAATTAATTATAGATTAAGAGACCAACCCTAGATCAAGAACGGGGATTTGATTTGATTGAATTCGATGATAACATGGATTAAAATCATAGGGTTTTTACTAAACAAGGAGTTGCGAATCTGATCGTGTATATTAATTGAATTTAAAACAGATCGTGAGTAGGGTTCGATTAAATTGAAATTGTATGAACCCTAGTTTACGGATTATGATTAAATCGATGTTATATGATCAGATTCGCATAGGGTTTTTACTGATTGAAGCATTGCAAATCTATTGGTGTTGTTTAATTTCATTTAAAACATGTTTGGATAGGAATTCGATTAAACAGGGACGTATATGAACCCTAGGTTTGATTCAGTTTCAATTTGATGATATACATCTTGGATTTCATAGGGTTTTTACTACACAGGCGATTCCGAGTCTAGAGGTGTAGGTTAATTGAATTGAGATCACACCTAGACTGGTAATCGATTAAACCTAGAATGTATGAACCCTAGAATTAGGTTCTTGCTAATTCTGATGTTTTAAGCCCTAATTAGCATAGGGCTTTTCATCTGGAAGTAAAGACGAAGGTGATGGTGTGTTCAATTACCAGAAACAGATGCGAATTGACTGAGCTCGACTAAGATGGCTGTCGACTGTGACGGGGTTGGTCTCCGGCGACCGTGACTCCTTCTCTGATCAAATTAGCATGTGTGAAAGTTTCAGTGTGGATCACTTATCAAATACAGAGGCTCAAAGCTTGAAATGATTATACGAATTTGATGAATTCGGTTGTATTTGGAATTGAAGTCGACGGTTACATGATTAATGTTCATAATTTGTTTTAATTCGTGTAATGATGATGATGGATTGTTCATAAACGATCGTTCATTGCATTAAGTTGTAATTCGGTTATGAATTAGAACAGATCATGGTTTATGGAGTTGAATTTTGGATTAAAGGTTACGGGTTTGACTCAGAATAGTCAACATACACAGGTTTCATTGATTTTGACTTTGGGGAGTCAACTGATTGGGTTTTAGGACTTGGCAGGTTCAGTCTGTGTAGTTTTATGTGAATTGGAGTTTGAAAATTGACAGAATTGGTCCTTGTTGTTTGAATGTGGTTATCTATATGGTTAGTTTGACTGTCAAAAGTCAATAGAACTTGGATCTTTTGATTTTGACTATACAAAGTTAATTGGAATTAGTTTAGGCTAATTACACAAGTAGTCCTTGTAATTAGAGTTTGAAAATGACAGAAGTAGTCCCTGGGGTTTGAGTTAAGTTGATTAAGTTATCTTTAACTGGATTAGGTTAACAGAATTAGCTGGAAAAGTTTGGGTTGTCACAGCCCTCATTCAGAATCCCAACATTCTAATGAGAATATCAAAAGGGATAGCTAAATTATTAGAGAGACTTCCTTCAAAGTTCCTCTATTAGGATCAAGATCACATCCCGGATCCATAGAACAACCTTCTGAGCCCTTTCATTATTTTTCTTCTTTAAACTTAAGTGTAGAGGCACCTAGTCAAGATGATGTGCCTTCTCCAACTACCACTATCTCGAAGGTATTGATTGACTTGGTTGCTAATGTACCCATGCCAAGTTCATCACCTAAGAAGGTTCACTCCGGGAGTGATGATAGAGTGAATGTAAAAAGGGCTATCACTACTACTGGTACATCAATTGACCAGGAGGACAGTGATAACATCACTAAGTCCCCAACCAATGAAACTCACAGTGAGGATGTTTCTCTTGACACACTCTTCACTGAGAGGAATCACAGGTGCCAAGAAAACCAGGTTGATGGGAATGCATAGGCTTGGCTTAAGGCCCCATCTAGTTCCAAGGATTCCACAACTATGGATGAGGACAGACTGAAACTTGAAAACATGGAATTGACGCCTAGGGTGGCAATGATAGAGGCTGAAGTGTCCAAACTACAACATCAAGTCTCTATGCATGAAGCCCATCAATGCCCTCCAGTGACTACTCCTTCCCTTGTATCAGTGGGCACTCAAACAGATGAAACTCTATGCACCGATGCAACCAAAAAGGGGGTGATAGTTACTGCTGAAGATGATGCTGACAGCCTTGATGAATTGATACAAGAGCAGACTGCTTTTCAATGCACACTCTTCAAACCTGCTTTTGTTCAAATCCATGACTTGCCAGACTCAGTAGATGAAGAGGAAGATATCTCTGAGGATTGGAAGTTAGTCATCAGAGCTGTTGATAAGGTGTTGGAGAATGAAAGTCAAGATGAAGACACACCTTTATCATTCAACATACTTCTAGCTGCTGCAAGTATATCAAGACAGACCATTGCCACTCAATTCACACTGACTGGACATAAGCCAGAGTTTAAATCTATCCTAGCTTGGGGGTATGATGGTCTATCTGAGAGATTCTGGATTGGATTGGAATTTGGTGGAATAGAAGAGCTTAATTGGAATACACCGAATCCACTTCAGGTTCTTGAACTGTACTTAACTCGATGCATCAACAATTCCATATATCTCTTAGCAGAACTTGCAATTAATAGATTATGTGTCTTGATGGAGGATAATATGCCCTGGTTTGAATGGTTTCTAGAAGAAGCAAACATGGTGGCCTATCCTAAACATACTGCAGAGTTTTCAAGAACATCAGAACAAAGACTGGCTCCAAGACTTGACTTGATAAGGAGCAGTGCTTTAACAGAAGGACAAGCTCTATGTTGGAGAAGATTCTTCTACAATGAAATGGTCAGGGGCCTAGAAGTGCAAGGATGGTCAAGCATTGGGTCCTCTAGCTTTCAATTCTTCTTGTGTGATGGATCATCTTTCAAAATCAACAACATTCAAGAAATCCTGCTCCTCAATCCAGATTTCCTGCATAAGGTCTTTGAGCTCAGGACACACATCTGCAACATCAACTCCTTAGAAAGTCAAGCAATGATCAAGATTATCAAAGCTTTTCTTGAAAAGGAGGGATGACTTGCAATAGATGATTCTGACTCAGATCTATCCCTTCCCTCCTCTCCAACTATTATACTGAGTGCAGCAGTAGAGTCATGAAAAGTGGCTGCTCAGAATGTCAAAGAGGCTTTTAAAGCTATACATGGGAGTGAATGGGAAAAGGAAGAGAGTGAAGAAGTCCCTTCCTCTGTGTCTGTTCCTCAGATTGCCGATGAAGCTGAAGTTGAGATCCCAACAGCATCTCTTACATATGTTGTTGTGATCCATGAAGCTAAAGCAGAGGCATCCAATAAAGACAAGGGGAAGGGCAACATGACAGAAATAGAAGAAAGAATAGAGGCATCCAATACGTGTGTCAGGTTGAGGTCGAATATTGATTTCGTGAGTAGAGAAAGCCCATAACAACAGTTTTATCATTTTCGCATGCTGGATTTCATCGATTTGGGGCTGTTTGACTTTATAAAGTCAAAGTAGGTTAAATTTGATGAATGAGTTGCAAATTGAGGTGACGGGGTTCAAGTTCAAGGGTGAGGGTTCAAAACGAAGGTTCAAGGACTGGGGGGGCGGCTCAAACTATATTTATTTGTTTTAGATGTCCTTTTTAATTATATAAAAATTGGTTTCCTTTATAAACTGACTCTGAACTAGCCAAAGAAATGAGAGAGGAGTGGACAGAAGCTCTGATTTCTCATGATGAGGATGCAGACTACCTTCAGAAATTGTCAAATAAATAAATCTATAGAGCTTACATGGGTCAGCAAGTTCAATTGGCAAACAAGAAAAGAGATGAAGAAGAAGAAAAAGCCAAACAAAAGTCCAAAAAGACCATTGCATTTAACATAAGGACCCATGAAGAAAGGAAGGTCATGATAGACTTCCTGAAGGCTAGAGGAGAGAGTAGAAAGAGGCTAGGTCTAATGAGTTTTATGAACCTCAAGCCTTGCATTTCAAAGTAAAGAATGAAGAGGAAGAAAGATTAGGGAAGACATGCTCAAAGAAAAGGGTAAATACTCAAACTGATGACTGAAAACAAAAGAAACCCAAGCCTACTCCCTCATCCACTCCTTCCTTTATCTAACAACCTTTCACTGTCCCTCCTAGACCTCCATCCTCTCCACCCAAAGTGTCCAAATCCTCCCACCCAGCTCCTCCTCATCAACAGCCCCCCAAGAAGAAAACCAAACCTACTACCAAACCAGAAGATTCAAGAGAAATTGTTGGTTGGTTCTACAGTAATCAAGATCAATGGTTTGAAGTCTTCAGGGGGAGGGCAGAAGTAAAAAAGGTCAATCTATAAAATCGGGGATGAGGTGATGCAGCTCCCAGATTCTGATCTTAGAAGAATGATGAAGCTGGGTGAAGCTCATGAGCCTGAGAATGAAAGTGGAAGACATATGTTGCTAGTGATTAAACATCCCTTCAACCCTAGCAAAGATATAGTCATTGATGATAAACCTCTCCAATCCCACTTTCCATTCACTAGCTGGTCTTACAATGATGAGAAAGATGAATTCACTATAACAGCTATCAGAGGTCAGCAGATGACATGTTCTAGAAAGGCCATTTTTAAGATGCCAAGAAAGGACATCAAGTCTTTATCTGAACTTCCTCTTGACAATCCTAGCAAGGACCGTAAAGGCTATGAGGTAGCAAGGATAGTTGCTAACATGCAAAAGCTTCAGCAACAACATCAGTAAGAAAGTTTTGGTAGCATCAGTCTAGGGGGAGTTTGTAGATATAACGACTGATGATTACGAAATTCTCTAAGTACAACTGCGGCGGACTCCACAATTTTGCTGCTGACCAACAAGCAGCTGCTGATAAGCTTGTTTGCTGCTGATAGTTGTTCTCCTGTTGATAAACATCTCTGCTGCGGACATCCTTATCTGCTGAACTCCAGAGTTGCTGCTGATAGGCAAATCATCAGCACCTTTGGATAGTTAAGTCTTGCTGCGGATCATCAACTATGCTGCTGATAGCCATATCTGCTGAAGATTAATCGTTGCTGCTGATTGGCATATCAAAAGCATCAACTTTACTACTGACAACTTTCTGCTGCAACTCTGACACATCACATGCAGAAAGAATGTTACTGGTGCAGACAATAAAAGACAACGCTCTCCTTCCAGGTATCTAAGCAATGATGCCTAAGAAGACGTTTGATTAAAGTTAACTTTTGTAGTCTTTGTTGTCTTAACTTGTAGTATAGCTTCTAGTATACAAGATCAACGGCTTGTTTTTGATCTGATCCTTAGAATCAATGGTCTGTCTTGATTCTAAGTTACTATATAAGTAGTGTATCTGTTCAGTGTACAAGTGTGCTTTCTTAGAGTTTTCTCTGTAATCTTGTAACCATTGAAAGTTAATACAATTTTCATTTATCAGTATTCTTTGTGTTTACCTGTTTACATTGCATAGTTGTGATTGTTTCCGCCAATCTCAACTAGAATAGAACCATCTTGTATTCACCGATCCTACAGTGGACATGTATTATGTAAAACACATTTGTATATATTGTTTGGGAATCACGAGCAAGTATGAAGCACAAGTGATTCTCAAATCACAAGTTAACCTAGTGTGAAAAGCATGATCTTAAATTAATAATATGCACAAAGTCTAAGGATAGGTCTAATGTTCATCGGGTCTTGTTATGTGAGAATTTGTATAAAGTTTGTGTTATTTTAGGTAGAAAAAATATAAGTGGTCAAAAGTTTGGTGTAAACTTTGAGAGTTCAATGTGTTACATGAAAATATATTATTTGTTTTTAGGGTTCATAATGGAATAAATAATAGTTTTTGTACCGAGGTAATGTGATTCAAAATAAATGAATACATTTATTTATTTATGAAAACGGGTCAAAATAATTATTTAACATAATGTAGTAACTTTATTTATTTATTTATTGTTAAAGTGATAATAAAATGTAGTTTATATATAAATATTTTATATATATATATATATATATATATTAGAAATTTAAAAATGTATTATTATTAATTTTTTTTATTTTTTTTATAAAATCATCTTTTAGACTAGGAAATTTAATTACTTTGTTTAATTAGTTAAATATATTTTTAAATAATTAAAATGACGTTTTACACAACCTAATTTGTAAAAATAGGTATTTTATGTTAAAATCGCAAACTTTAGTTGTAACTTGTCTAACTAGTGTAGGGTTTATAAAAATAATTTTTGTACAAGATTCGAAGCTATAACAGTGGTTTTAAAAAAATAAACAGGCCACCCTGCTCGAACCCGGGTGGCTCTTGTATTAGGCGTGTGGTTTACCGGTGGACCAAGGGGCTGGTTCGTGTACTAGATCCATTTCGAAAAGGATTTGACCGGTTACAGCAAAGAGGCCGGATTGAGCTTAGCATGCGCACAAAAAGAGTCGGTCTTGTGGGTTTCGAACCCACGCCACTCGGCCCGATGTTGCAAGGTGTTAACCAGTCGGCCCGAGTTGTTTCGCTGATTATTTAGAGTTGTTAAAAATTTAAACACGTTAAAAAAAACTCTGATTCATGTTTTCCTAATTTGAACCGTATGAACTGATCTTGATTTCAAATGCAATTGAGTTTGATGCCCTCTGTCATATGAAATTGGTTGAGGGCTTTTGATCCTTAAGTGAAAACAAATCGAATGGCATAACTCATACCTGAAACGATGGAGTGTAAAGGGCCGGCGACCAGAGTAAACAGAGGCGATGCTCTTGATGCTTTATCGGTAACTAGAGATGTAGTGTGGAGGAATTTGGGGTTGGGAGAGTTTATACAAGTTTGTACGAAGGTGTGGGAATTAGTAGAGAGGTTAATTTCGTTTTAAAGACCTTGATTTGATTCGGGGTTGCGTATGAAGGAGACAACTGTGTTTACGCGTCAATTGGTTTAGTTGGAGATGAATTGAGTCGTAAAATAGGGTTAGATGCACACGAGCTCATACAAGGAATGATTTCTGGTAAATAATTGCATTTAATTCGTTGATTTGGAAGGGATTTGTACGCGGTTTGACTTCGGGAGGTCAAACCATTCAAATTTGAATTCGTCCGCGTAATTGATCGGATTAGGCTGTTACGTGGGTCAGGTTGAGGTCAATTATTGATTTCGTGAGTAGAGAAAACCCATAACAACAGTTTTATTGATTTCGCATGCTGGATTTCATCGATTTGGGGCTGTTTGACTTTCAAAAGTCAAAGTAGGTTAAATTTGATGAATGGGTTGCAAATTGAGGTGATAGGGTTCAAGTTCAAGGGTGAGGGTTGAAATGAAGGTTCAAGGACTAGGGGGGGGGGGTCTCAAACTAGATTTATTTGTTTTAGATGTCCTTCGTAATTATATAAAAATTGGTTTACTTTATAAAACTAATTATAATTTAAAATGCCAAACGTGTGTGTGTGTGTGTATATATATATATATATATATATATAATTGCTACACAAATCTCTTTGTGTGTATTAATTAATAATTTCAAATGCATGCATATTTTTGTATACAATTATTTATAACTAAATATTCATACATATTTTGGATATATATATATATATATATATATATATATATATAAATCAAAACAGAAGTTATAGAAATGTAAACGCAAGGTTCTAAATTTTGAATAGATGTATTAAATTTAAAATAACGGTTTATATGACAAAAGTGCTTGAATAAACACGGGTTTTAAATGTGGTGTTATTATTGGAAATAATTAAAATAAAATGAATACAGAAAATTTATGGTCCGAAAAATCATGGATGTTACACCCATAAAGCATCACTTTTAATTTTTCATTTGTTTCAACAATGTCGGGTTTGGTTAAAATGCAATTATCACGATCAGTGACAACGTTTTTCTTAACTTTATGTTCATCGAGCAACTCCTCTGAGACTACACCATCAGGGCAGGTGTTCTCAGACCCATCCTCAGAAGCAGTAAAGAACTTTTCAACAGATGCAGAGTCAGCCTTACTTGAGGAATCATCCTTGTTAGAGGAATCATCCTGACTCAAGGACTCATCAAGGCAAGACAAATCAATGTCAATTAAGCCATTGACAAATTTCCCGCTTACTGGTGGAGGAATGGCATTAGTACCTAGCCTTAAGCCACTCATTTGTCTCACTACAGATTCATAGTGTTCCACCACAAAACGAGAATTTTTCAACTTCTCAATATTGCCTTTCAACTACAAGATCTCATTTTGCAGTTTAGTGATCTCAGTGTTTCTCTTTTCCAACCCCTTGTACGCAACATCCAAATGAAACTGTTGATCATTGATTTTAGGTGAATAATCACATTTTTCTTTCTTCAAAGTTTTAATTGAATCTTTGTATTGTTTTCCATTTTCTTTGTAGCTTAAAGCTGCAATACGAAGGGGTTCGACTTTGTCTTGAAGCTTAGAATTTTCATCCTTTAAGCTTAGACATTTGGAACAAGAAATGACAGCAAAAGAATTAGAATCTACCTCAGCTAATGAACATGATGCCTCTCTAATAGCCATGAGGGCAACTGCAGTTGTAAACTCTTCTTGGTCAGCCACAGAAGCTTCCCGTTCCTCTGCTTCCATCATCACCACGATCTCAGTCATGAGACCAACTTACATTTGAGCAATAAGGGCATCCTCTAGATAAACACCCCAATCAAAGATATCGTCCTGTTGTGCTACCAAAGCATTGGACGTTCCACCTTGACTTTGATTGCAGTTGTTGGAATTTATGTACCCTTGACCGTTTCCTTAGCTAGGTCTCGTGAACCACGAGGCCGGTGCTTTGTCCTTTTGACATTCTCTTGCAAAATGCCCAAAGTTATTGCATTTGTAGCACTTGGCCTTGGATTTATCAAAACCCACCTTGGCATTTGAATGTCGACCAATAAATTTCATGCCAGTTCTATTCAGGAAACGCTTCACCCTTCTCAAGATCATGGCCATATTCCATTGAATATCTATGTCCTCAATATCATCCGGATCCACCTGATTGAAGTCTTCTTCTATGGTTTCAGGATCCGTGAGCTTACCGCCAATGAAGTTCTCATAGGCAAGCATGCATGATGAGAATAAAGCCACATGATCTTCAGCTATCATGGCTATTGCTGATTGGTTAGCTGAAGATAGGGGAGAAGGATTTCTTGAGGAATTCTGGTGGTGAGATCCAGATCCTGATCCAGATACTGCATAGCAAGCATGACCACCACAGACATTTGAGTTATCCTCCTCATGAGAGTTCCCTAAGAAAAGGGAAATTCCAGAACTCGATGACTTGGCTGTGGAAGACGTCCCATAATACATAGAAGGGTCTTGTATTTGAGGTCTCCTTGAGCTCTCCTTTCTTTTCAGGTTCATATCATGTGCTTGAACCTTTCCAATTGCTTCATCAATAGTCATCTCATAGCACTTTGAGTTCTCTCTCATCATAGTGGTGTACATCTCAAATTTTGGTGGTAGGGCATCCAACATCTTTTCAACTAACTCCTCATTCGGATAGATCAGGTCATAAGCTTTCAGCTCAGTTTGCAGATGATTGAATCTAGAGATAAACTCATCTTCAGATTCATTCTCCAGATATCTGAAGCACTCATACTGCTTCCTAAGAAGATCCCTCTTACTCTTCTTGATGTCGCTATGTCCCTCGAATCTCTTCTGCAAAGCCTTCCAGAGATCCTTGGAGTTATCGTATCCTCTAAAGCTGCAAAATAACGCCCTTGTCGAGGCCATTGTAATAGATCCGTCTGCCTTCTTCTCTCTATCATAAACTTTCTTCTCTTCTTCATCTGGTTTAGAGATAGGCTTGGGAACTTCTTCATCAAGATATGTATATGTGGGATACTTATAACCCACAAGAATGGGTATCCACAATGAAGAATCGGTATAAGAAATATAGTGTTCAAAGCGTGCTTTCCAGTTTGAGTAATCATTTACATTAAGCAGCTTTAGTGGTTTCTGTGGGGTTCCAATCTTGTTGTCATAATTCAGAAGGTTAGCTAGGTTCTGAAGATTTGCCATAGTGAAACACTTAGTCAAATTTAAGAAAAATCATAGCAACTTGCGCCCTTAAATTTTGGCCTTGCGTACTTAAAGTTTGCTCCTGCGTACTTAACAAGTACGCAGGAGTAAATGACAAGTACGCAGGAGTAAGTTAAGTACGCAACAAGAAATGTTCTTGCGTACTTGGTAAGTACGCAGGAAGCCTATACTTGTTTCCAAAAATGGTAAGTACGCAGATCAATTTTCACCAACCCTCACCAACTTTTTCCGTTCCTGGAATCTCACCGGAGACAGAAAAAGTTGAAGGAATGACCAAAAAAATGAAGGGTTAGAAACTCTAACCATCCTTTGATGCTCAAAACACTCAAATACACAACAAAAGGTCAGTTTGTGAGTGATTTTTGTTTCTAAAATAGTGCTCAACAGCTACCGTATTTTATCACAAAAATAAACAAAAAACACACTTTTGCTTGCAAAATCTCTGTCGATTGTGTAGAAGATGCTCCTAACACACTCACAACACTCGAAATCAAGAGCAATGCTATGATACAACTTGTAGGTCCCCGGGTGTCTCAGATCGTTACGTATGGGTGTGTGACTAGTCGGACCGGGTGCGGAATACCCGTGACTAGGTGGAGAAACAAGCAACACAAAGTAAACCGACAACGAAATCACTTTCAAACTCCGTCTATTATAAACCTGAAGGTTACAGAGAGAATACAACTGAGTGCTATGACTGTGTACTTAAGTTTTGTTAACCTTGCCTATTTATACTAGACCTAGGCTCTGCGCACTTAGCAAGTGCGCAGGGCAAACTGCTCATGCGTACTTAGCAAGTACGCAGAGAGTTCTTGCGTACTTGCTAAGTACACGGGAGATAACTTCTGCGCACATGCTAAGTGCGCAAAATACTTAGAGAATTTAGACAACGAGTACATACAATAGTACATGCAACTTGATAACTAATACATACAGACACTAAGATACAAAGACTAGCACATACAAGACAAGTACAAAAGCTAAGACAATATCCAGAGTGTGTGTCACACAAAAGTGCTTCAACAGGGATGAACTGGTGGAAAGGTTTGAAGGAAATGCAGATATGAGAGAGAGTCGAAAGGATATGTTGAGCCAAAAATTCAACATGTTATGTGAAAGGAGAGACTCTAGAAGCACAGATCAATAGGTACACTCACTTGATGACTGATGATGTGCAGTGCAGGAATTGATATAACGTATGGTGAAATAAACAAGAAATTGCTCAATTCGTTGCCATTGAACTAGAATTTCAACATAACTACTATCAAGAGAACAAAGATATGTATACCACACCTCTTAGTGAACTGATCTCCATTCTAAGGTCATATGAGATGGATGATCACAAAGGCAGATGATGTTTTCGTCAGAGACAGATCATTTAATGTCTTAGGGAAATGCCTTACTCTCCAGCATGTCCTCTGCATACACTCCAATCTTGGCTGCTGTTTCAAATCAGACCACCCTTAATACATCAGTTCAGCAAAACAACTCACCATGTTCAAAAACTGTCAAGGCTATAGAAATACATGTTGCTCTGTTCAGTGTTTTCATGAATAGCTACAATGTTATGCTAGCTGGAAAACTTGCTCCTGTTAATCTAATTCAAGATGATACTGATTAAATATATCTTGATGACTTGGAGGAGATGGATATCAAGTGGCATATGGCAATGGCTGTGTATCGTGCTAAGAGGTTTATCAAGAGAACTGGAAAAAAATATTTTGATGGGATGGAGTCTGGTACAAAGAAGATAGGTTTTGACAAGTCCAACCTGAGGTATTACATTTGCAGTAAACCTGGTCACTTTGTTAGGGAATGTCTAGAACCCAAAGTAGAGAAGGGAAGCTCTTCAAGCAAATCATAAGAGAAGGAATCAACTACAGCTGGTGATAGTAAAGCATTGGTGACTCTGCAAACTCCAGGATATGATTGGGGAGATCAAGTCAATGAGTTGTTAATGAAGGTGTCAAATCATGCTCTCATGGCAAAGATTGAATATTCTGAGGTAGATAGTAATACATGTTTTAATAATTGTGTAGAGAAAATAAACAGATATAAGTATGATAATGAATTGCTCATAAAAGAAATAAATCAACTTAGGCATGCCAACGCTGATCACAAGCGTTCTGAAAAATTGTTTAAAGATAAAATTGATGCAGGAAAACTGATTTTTGAAAACTAGAATCGAATTTTAGCAATAAGGAATGTCTTTATTGTGATGCATTAAAATGGATAGACGACCTAAGTTTGAAGCTGAATGACGTTATGACTCAATTGGCAAACACTAAGCTGACAATCGAGAGAATTTACCACTCTCGATCTGTAGCCTGTGACATGATAGAATCTCAAGTCAAGAAAGTAGGGAATCCAGGATTAGGCTATCATGCTTTTAAACATCCTTTCAATGGAAATTTCACTCCTATGTCAAAGGTTCAACATGAAGATGTTGAAATGGAGTATGATGTAGGCTGTAAACCAGTTCAATCTTCTTCATTGTAACATTTCTGATTTCCTACCTATTTGAAATTTAATGTAACTCGTTTAAATTCCAATTCTAGTGCACTGGTTTAAGCTTTAAGTACCAAATATTAAAATCTCAAAACAAATCCGTAAACCCTTTTTCGAGTATACATTTATATAAATTTTCAATCAAATACATACACACATAGGTGCATTTACTTAATTAACAAAGAAGTTCATGAATAATTTAACCCCAAAGAAATGGAACCCTAAACACTCAAAATTTTAATTTCTAAAAACCCTAATTTTGACTTTTTGATTTATTTGACTTTCAAAAGTCAAAAGAGCCAAATCCGGATCGATTCAAGACTTCCGTCAATGGATCAGTGTCGAATTGGACTCCTTGAGGGTTCACCAACAGAAATCAACCCAGTCTCGGCCCAAACAACAACCCAATTTGATCGATTTAGCGGGCAAGGTTCAAATTCAAACGAATTTGACTCCTGAAAGTCAAACCGTATCATTTTAAGTTTAATTCATGTAAATAACGCGTATTCAATCCCAGAAATCATGCTCCAGTCGACCTCGAGTGAACCTTGACTACTATCAGACTCAATTCATTTCCAATTCAATGGAATAACGTGAAATCAGCCCCGCAAAAACGTTTCGGTCAAATTGAAATCAAATTGGTTAATTCGAATAAAATTAAACGAATTAAATCACACACCCTCACGCATATACCACCACACAAACCCTCCCAACCTCTGGCGAACCCGCATTTCATCTCTGGAATCCTCTCGATCACGAAGAACAGTCGGAACCAACCTCGTAGCCGTCAGCACTTGTTGCCCAATCTCAACGTGTAAGTTTTACATCATTAGGATCGTAATCGAACCTTGATCGATAGCCCTATATCAATTCATACTAACAATACAGATTCGACCAATTTAAATTCTAGGGTTTTCCCTGTTTTTGGCGCTCATACTGATTTGGGCTTCGATCCGAAGTTGTGTTTTTTAAAATTTTTGATATCTATATAATCCAGCGAAACCACCTGGTCCGCCCGGCAAGTCACTGCGCCGCCGAACCAGGTGGCGTGGGTTCGAAACCCACCAAACCAGCCTTTTTATGCGAACCGTGAACATCGGACCCGGATACCTCTTCGTTGCGGGTTATCAGATATCTGAACGGGTCTTTTACGCGAATAGCTCCCCTGGTCCAGTAGTATTCATGCAACACTCACACAGGATCCACCCGGGTTCGAACCGGGTGGCCTGTTTATATTTTTAAATACCGTTTTTAAAACTCTAAAAATAAAAAAAAAATATTTTTATAAACCCTGAAACATTTATAACAGAATAAAAAAAAGTTTTACAAATTTTGCATAAAAACCTATATTTTTATGAATTTATACATTTAATGATTAATTTAAAATAAGTAATTATTTTAGATAATTTATTTTCAAAACTTGGTACAATTTTATAAAAGGTTTCATAAGACTTAATCTTTATTTTCAAAATCAATAAAAATCAAATTTATAAATCCCCTATGTAAATTCATTTTATTATAAAGTTATACCAATGATTTGCACATTTAAAATTTAATGCTAAAATCTAGATAATTAAATTAATTGTCAAATAAAAATAATTGATTTAAATAAAATTTATAAAATATTAATTTTATTTAAAAAAATCAATACTTATTTTTAAAGGAAAAATAAATAAAAGTTATTTATTACCAAGGTAAATATATTTTACTTTTTACACACCTTTATAAATAAATATTATTTTTAAATATCTTTATAAATAAATAAATAAATTATTTATTTAAATAAGATAAATCACACAACTAATTTTATAAAACTAAATTATTAAATAAAATTATTTAATTTATTTGGTTATTCAAACTCAAAACCTAGTTTAATTATTTTAGAACCATTTATTTAAATTTCTCATTTTATAAAACTCCTCATTCAAATACGAATCACTAATACTTATCACTCCAACACTTGTCACAGACAACCGATTCAATCCTAGACTTAGACATAGACTATTGTACCCTCCAATAATTCAAATATACATTATACATTAGGTTAACGTGGTGAGTTGCAAGGATCAATTTACTACCTAGTCTCCCGTGTTTAGCTACACCTTGAACCAGGTGAGTATTACATAGCCCCTTTTTTCTCTTTTACACTTTTTGGGGTGAAACATGAACACTATTCAAATCATTGTTTACACTTACACAAACTAAATACAAATCCTATTTACATTCATGTGTGCAATTTGAGCTTTATGCCTAAGTGCTAGGTGTGCTAACTTTTGTGAACAACTTATGTGCAATCATTAACTATTCAAGCCGACGGTTTACAATGATAGATCTATTGAGTCTGACAAACCCACCCAGGTAGGGTGATTGTTACCGACAACACAATTTGCATGCTAGTTACAAAGGTTTGATTGTACTTGATTACACAATAGCTGCTCTCCATAAATGCCTTATTTATCATGTTATGTAAGGATTTGTTTTACAATCTATATGCTAGTTATCTACAAACCTGTGTTATAGTCACCAACTTTTTAGTTGACTTTATTTTATTAATGTTTCAGGTACTAATGTGTGAGTTTGATCAAGATGTGCTACACATAGTCTTTGGACTTAGCTAATTTAAATAAAGAAGTCTATGTATTGCATTTATGTTTCTTTCTTGGATTTGGTTTCGTTTGAACGTTTGCAATGAAATTTAACGATTAATATATTTCAATTTAGTCAACCTTGTGCTCATGAACAGTCAACATGTCCCGCCCCGATGATTCCGCCATCGGTCGGGGTGTGACATTCATCCCCACAGTCCACTCCCGTGACTAGTGGTTCCTCGGTACAAAATGTGAGCGTTTCTAACCCGTCTAATTCTTGTGCAGCAACAGGATTAGTAGAGGGCATAGTGGAGAACTGTGAAAGTGATGACGAGGAGGAGGATCACGTTTTTAATTCAATGTCTTTGTCTTTTAAAAATACTTTGTCTGGTTTTTCTAAGTCTGCTACTTTTGTTAATTCTGGTTTGAATGTTGGTTTTGAAAATGGTGCTGATAAAATTAAGAATAACAAAAAATCAACTTTGAAATCCACCTTTGTGAAAGGTGGGACCTTAGAAAAGGAAAAAAAAGCACAGATTTTAAATGGCAAGAATCATCAATTTGTTAAAAACAAAAACTGATTCAAACCGTGAAAGCAGTAAACCATCCACAAGTCAGTCTGATTCAAAGAAAAAGCCTCAACGTTTTACCAAAAGCAAATTTTATGCTAAATTTGATAATCATCATCGTGCTTTTGAACAAAATGTTAGGAATAATGATAGAAGTAATTTCAAGTCTTATGATAGAAATTATAATGATAATCAACTGCATGATAGAAGGTTTTCTAGGAACTGTGAAACTGCAGGTTACTTCACAAGTTCTCCTCATTGGTCATCATCATAGGACACCGGATACTATGCCTCGTATCCGAGAAGCCAAACGTGTTATGTGTGTGGGTATCACGGACATTTTGCTCCAAACTGCGTTCACAATCGTCGCACAACACTCTGATAGATGTCCGAATGTTAGTCAAAGGGAAAATCTATATCAAAGGCCACACATGTCTAAAGGACACATGGCACAACAGTACAAAAGGCCCAATGATAAACAATCGGATAAAAGAACCGGTGTTGTGCATAAATCTCAACGTTCTGTTAAAGAAAAGAATATTTTTAAACATAAACAAAAGAAAATTAAGAAACCCCTAAAATCTGAAAAAGGAAAAGAAAAGGTCGTCACTCCAACAGTGAGCTCAAATTTTGAAAAACACAAACTTGTTTGGAAACGAAAACCTAGTGCATAAACAACACCAGTTGAGTTTAATGACGAAAGAGATATGATATTGCAAGAAGTTTGTAGGTCCACATGACTCATCTCAGATTGATCTCGTGACAGGACGTCTCGATAACACGGAGTGCGGAATCCTTCGTGTTAACGTATGTAAATCAATTGACAATAGAAACAGCAGGTAAATAAACTTTCTCTTTTATATCACCAAACAGAGTTTACAGAATACTTGATCGTTCAATCGTCCTAAACAGACTCTGTAAACTCTATATTTATAGACACACATTAAGTTCGCCTCTAATAGACTAGGCGAACTTATCAAGTTCGCCTCTAGCACAACTAGTACTAATACTTAGACAAAACTAAAACAATTACATAAAAACATAATGACAATAAGACCTAAACTATTACAAAGCTTTTGTCATACAATCTATGTCCTAACAGACTCCCCCTTAACAATAGCTTGATCTTCTGTCTTAAGTCTTTATGACGAGCTCTTCCAGTTATCTGGTAATCTGCTTCCTGCATGCACTCCATATCTTTGACATATCTCTAACACTCTTTTATAATGCAATCCTTGTTCTCTCCATTCATCAATGAACATGATCTCATTCTTTCTTAACGTCCTCTAATCTTTCTTTGAGAAGTTAATAAGATTCATTGCATCATAGAAACTAACAATGACCTTATTATCTTTATCATCAATCCTAGCTTCACCAATATTTACATCTACATACCACCATTTCATATTCCCCATAAAATCTTATGGAATTTTCTTCAATGGTATCTTTTGTACAGCACGTACTGGCTAGAACTTATACTTCCAAGTCACTTTCTTAGTCTTTTGATCTACAATCTTCACTCTTTTTCCCTTCTGTGGTTTTAACCTTGCATACATCCCTAATCCACCCCCTCTCTTTATCAAATTGGCAATCACATCGGCTAATCCACACTTTGATCTATTAATCAATGGTTTCGTAACTAGACCATTAATTTCACACCTTGGTAAGGTATTGAAATACTTGATCCTAGGCTTTAAGTATTGAACACCATCAGATCTTTTAAGAGCAAACAACTTAGTGTCATTATCATAAAACCAACTTATGATTTGGCCAATACACCTCTCTTTATTCACATCTCTTTCTTTCTGAGCAGGTTGTATAGGTGACTTTGGTAAAACTTTCATCCAACTGTTAACTACTTCTCTCCACTGTTCTCTAGTCATTCATGTATTTCTATACACCACAGGTTCTTCATTCAGCTTAGGAGACCCGGTATGAGTAGTATCAACATCAGAATCTATCTTGGATTGAGCAGTATCATCAGGTGTAGTGATGTCTTCAACAGAGTCCATAGAATCTGTTACTCCACCATAAGAAAACTCAGGAATAACATCATCCTGGATGAAGTTTTACGGAACATTCAGACCATCACTTCCTTCATATGTAACCTTAGATTTACTCCTTTCTATTTCAATCTCTACAATCTCTCCTTCTTCAACTTCATTATCCAACACATCTTCTTCATCATCATCAAATAATTCATCTATATCATCCAGACATTCTAATTTCTCAGCTTCTTCTTCTTCAGAATCTTGAAAGAATTCCAATAATAATACTTCTTCATTCACTCCAGAATCATGCTTGGTTCCCTCAATAGTATGTGATGTCAACTCCCCCTGAGCTCTTGATGTTGGATTCACGTCAGCGTATTGACGATCACCCTCAACATTACCACTAGGATCATTGTCATCATTATCTTTTTGTTGAATTGATTCAGCATGACACTTATCATGTATCCTTAACTCCCTCTGAGCGTCAAGACGCTCAACAAGCTTAGACACCAATAATTGCATGTTAGCAATCTATGTAGCTTGAGCTTGAAGGACCAACTGTCTCTGAGAATCAGTAGACACAAGAGTATCTACTTGAGTCTATAAAGCTAGCACCTGTGATTCAAGGAATGTAATTCTTTCAGAATCAGACGGCTTTGAAGGACCGGCTTCAGATGTATGTGGAATATGTGGAGAAAGCACTGGAGATGTATGTTTAGAAGCAGGAGGTGTAATCAATAAGGAAGCAACAAAATTAGCATCCTCAACACCTTGAGATGAATAAGCAGCAGCAATAGAAACATACATAAGCTTCTGAGCTTTAGGAACTGGAACAGCATCACTATCCGAGTCAGAACTCTCATCTATTAAAGTTCTCTTGCAAAGTACTGATCCAGAAGGAGGATTCCGAACAGACTTACGCCTCGGTTTTCTGGCTTTAGATTTTATACGTTTCCCCGCATTAGCCAATGGTAACGTAGCCAACCTTGCATAATGATCTGAGCTAAAATCTCTAGATGAACCAGTATCAGTAGCTTCAGAATCAGGTAAGATAGTATCACCGGAACTCGTATCTACAACATTTTCTTCAGCTTCATGAATAGGTGAGTTCACAGCTTCATGATCAAAATCATCCATATTCATACCCAAATTTTGATTATTATCTTGAGCAATCTCTTCTTGAACTCGTTCATTGACAGGAATGTGAACATGTTCTTGTGGAATAGGAACTTGTTGTTATTGTTGAGCAGGAACTTGTTGTTGTAGTTGTTGTTGAGCAGGAACTTGTTGTTGTTGTTGAGCAGGAATTTGATTCTGGACTTGTCCTTGTACTAACTCCTCAGGATGAAACCAGTTATCATTAGGTGGCTCAACATAATCAGGATTGATTATATGCCCAAACAAAGGAGTAGGAATAGGAATTAGAGCAGCATTTTGTTGTTTCACCTTAGTACAATCAGTAAAGATTCTTTTTGACATAGAAGTCAAAGTCAAACGGATTGGATGCTGAGGTAAATCCGAAATTAAATGTTTCAGAGTCATTTTCATGAACCTAGGATACATAAGGAATCCTTGACCTTCTAGAGGATTGATTTGCATGACCAACTCTCGGTAGATATATAAAGCAAAGTTAAATCGTTTGTTGAGGGTCAAAGTAACCATAGCAGCTTGTAGTGCAGTCTTCAAACCATCAGTACCAGCCTTTCTTGGAGACAGACATTGTATGATGACGTGCATAAAATATCTCCATTCACCAACTAAACCTCCTTTTCTTGCTTGTGTATCATTTGGTCTTCCTCTGTAACCCATCCGCTGAAAACACCCCATTATCAGTGTTCCAGGATATGACATAGGATCATCAACAGCACCTCCTAATGCCAATGCAGCACAAATAGTTTCCACTGCAATAGCTACCTCTGTATTGTTTACTGTAGCACGAAGTACGTGAGGTTCAACATCCGTATCTTGATGAACGGTATCCTAGAATTGTTGAATATATGGTAAACAGATATACGGATTAGCAGATAAAGCCACATGCAATCGTGAACGATTCAGAAAGTTGATAATTCCTTGAAAATTAACAGCTTCAGACATAATCGGATCCAATAATGCCACTTGATTATGTTTGTACTCAACACGACGAGCCATCTGTAAATGTATAGGACAAAAACACATTAGTAAGCAAAACAAAAAAAAAATTTAAACACAAAAAAATATAAAAAAAAATAAAAATCACGAGTCCAAAACACTCCTAAGCCCTTAGGCGAACTTACTAAGTTCGCTTAGTGTTGCAAGAGGTGAACATAATAAGTTCGCTTAAACAAGTTTGCTTGAACAAGTTCGCCTGAACAAGTTCGCCTGAACCAGTCTGTCGATACAACTTCTACATCAGAATCTCAAAAATGTCTAAATCATTGATAAAATCTTAATTCAAACAGTACACTAGCATCGATTAACACTCACAACACAAGATTAATCATCAATTTCAAGTTTTAATCCATAAAATTTGCTCAAATCTAAGAAAAAATGAAACTTTCAAAAAAACTCGACGAACACAGAGTCAAAATCACAAATTCCAGACAATTTACCGGATAAAATTGGTTGAAATTACCTTCGAAATACTCGCAATCAAAAACCGATCCAGAAAGAAACACAAACAGGTCAAATTAGAAACCCTAGATTAGAAATCACAAGTTCGCTAAACACTTCGTATGTTTGCTCTATAAGTTCGCTCTCACAATGAACAAGATAAATGAATAAGTTCGCCTGAACAAAATAGTAAATCACAATTAAGTTCGCTTCATTAGGCGAACTTGTTAAGTTCGGTTAACAAGCTTCAGGCGAATATATTAAGTTCGCTTACTCAGAACCAGGCGAACATATTAAGTTCGCTCCAAACCTTTTCCTTTGAAAAAAATTCTCCACTTTCAACATGACACATTCTTGTGAACTTCCATCTGTAGCATGTATCCGATCCAATCCCGAATCATTTTAATTAAAAATAAAATTCTCATGGAAGATAGAAACAAAATATTTTTGGATTTTATCTGTACAAATGAAATCACATATTTTTGGTTTTTATCTGAGCAAACTGAAACACATATTTTTGGATTTTATATGAGCAAACTAAAAATACATATTTTTGGATGAACATCATGAGCAAGAAGATCATATCAGTATATGAGCAATTCATCACACAGTTTATTATCAACTATGGGTAACCTATGATATGAAACAATCAAACTCATACTTATGTAACTCAATACTTTTTCAAATTTTATGTAACTTTCTCAATCAATTTGAATAATACTTGAAATGATACGCGATAAATTTCAAAGTAAATAAGATCAGGTTATGAAATGCTTAATTTTCTATTCCGAATTTGCAATACAAAGCATGATTTTTTAAATTGTCAATATTATATAATTTGAAACTGTAAGCATTTTTCTTCCAAATTCTTATGAGTTAGTACCATTTAGATAAAAAAAACATCGTGTACCCCACATATATGCCAACAGAAATTAAATTTGCATTATCTTCAAGACATACACAGTTTATTGAAAGATTAGATCAATCTCCAAGATGAAATTATTACTATTAGCACATGTATAGAATAGAATATCCCAAAGGATATATGAATCAGAATGATTCAGAATCGAAAGATTCTAATAAATTGGCTTTAAAATGAGAATCAATAGATTCGGGTAGGAGGATCCAACTATTATCTGGGTAAATTTCAATGCAATCAGAATAGATGATGTATCTAACTGATCTAAGGGTGAATATATGTTCTAACATATGTTGTCAGAAATATATCTTAGTTCAGCAACAAATTGCATGTTTTTCGGGGCATGGGCAGTGAAGTGAACTGAAAGAGATTGTGCTAAAGACATAATTCGATATTGGTTTCATTAAATTCTTAAAACCATATATTCAATATCTGATAATGATCTTTTACACACACACTCAGGCATATAATGGATTCAAATCACAGATGTAATCATATCATATTTAATTTTCACACTACTATTTGTTCAAAAACGCTTCTAGTCTATTGACAATTCAAGTTTCAAACTCATATTCAAATTAAAACATATTATCAATATTAGAACATTCAAAACACTATCATTTCTCATTTATGCAGACTTTGAAATTTAGATCAAGTCAAATTACTTTAAACTATCATATATATCAAAGGTCTACTAAGGTCATTTGTAATGAACTATTCACTGATGTACTATCATTTCTTCTATAACTTCAAATGATGTCAAATTTATATTTTTCATTTTGTTTTGAATTTTTATAAATAACAATTTTTAACTGAAATTTAATATGCAGAAATGTAATAAAGCAATAAAAGAAATTTAAAACAAAATCTCCCATGAAAATTATTTTGAAAAACTTTTACTCGGGATTGATCATACCGATCATTTTGATCAGAAATTCAAACCTGGTACGATCAAATGCCTTGGTAAAAAGATCAACAAAATTATCATCTGTATGTACCTTTACCAGCTCCATCAACTTCTTATCTGCACAATCACGAATAAAATGATATCTAATTTCAATGTACTTTGTTTTACTGTGCTTAACAGGATTATTTGTGATAAACATTGTAGCATTATTATCAATAAACATGGGGGTTCCTGTAAAGTTCAAACCGTAGTCTCTTAATTGCTGTTGAATCCACAAGATCTGTGAACAACAACATGCAGCAGCAATGTATTATGCGTCACATGTTGAAATGGAGACCGCAGTTTGCTTTTTGCATTGACAGGAAACTAGACGATTAACCAAGAACTGGCAACCACCTGTAGTAGATTTCCTATCCAAACAACAACCACCAAAATCAGAATCAGTGTAAGCATTGAATTCAAAGTTAGAACCATGAGGAAACCATAGTCCAAATCTTTGTTTTCCTTTCAGATAACGAAAGATTCTTTTTACTGCAATCAAATATGACTCTTTTGGTTTTGCTAGGAACCTGGAACAAATACACACAGCGAATATTATGTCTGGCCTTGAAGCGGTTAAGTACATGAGAGATCCAATCATTGCACGGTAGAGTCGGCAATCAACTTCTTTTCTATCCGGGTCAGAATTCAATTTATGATTGACCGGAATCGGAGTGTCATATGGGGTACAATCCTTCATCTTGAACCGGCTCAAGATGTCCTTTACATACTTGGACTGATGAATAAAGAAACCATCTTCCTTCTGATTAACTTGAAGACCTAGGAAAAAAGATAACTTTCCCATAGCTGACATCTCAAACTTTGATTTCATAATACTCTCAAACTCTTTGCATAAACCTTCATTTGTGGAGCCAAAAATAATATCGTCTACATATATCTGTACCAGTAGGTATTCTCCCCCTGCTTTCTTAATGAATAAAGTCGAGTCAATATGTCCACGAACAAAATCATTCTCCAGAAGATGTGCAGACAACATTTCATACCACGCTCGAGGATCTTGATGAAGACCATAGAGAGCTTTATCAAGTTTGAAAACTTTGGACGGAGTAATTGGATCTTCAAACCCTGGCGGCTGACACACATAAACTTCCTCCTTGACTTTACCATATAAGAAAGCACTTTTTACATCTAATTGAAACACCTTAAAACCTTTGTATGAAGCAAAAGCAAGAAACAACCTTATAGCTTCAAGCCTAGCAACAGGCGCATAAACCTCGGTGTAATCAATTCCATCTTGTTGATTGAAACCTTGTACAACTAATCTTGCGTTATTTCGCACTACAACACCTCGATCGTCTTTCTTGCATTTAAACACCCACTTTGTACCAATTGGATACACACCTTTTGGAAGATCTATAAGATTCCAAACTTTATGTTTGTCAAACTGAGCAAGTTCTTCCTGCATGGCCTCTATCCAATTGTTATCACTTAACGCCATTTCGACATTCTTTGGTTCGACCTGAGAAATAAAACAGGAATGTGAGCATACATCAAAAACACAGTCTCTTTAAAACCTATATACAAGCAAGTGTTGTGAAGAGTAGAACGCGTTTGCACTCCATCACGCAAATCCCCAATGATATTTGAAATCGGATGAGCTTTGAGTTCCTTGATTGATGCAACCTCAGGAACCGGCAACACATCAACTTTAGATTGTAATGCCTCCAAAAACTTATCATTTATCTCTTCAGTCTCATAAACCACTGAAGCACTTGACAACTCACTCAGCAAATAATAGAATCTCGTTGCAAGATCATCTAAAGATTCATTTTGAAAGTGCTTGAATACTAAGAACTGCTTCTTCAGTAATTCTTTTCGGCTTTTCTTAACATCCAAACTACCTTCACACCTCTTTTGCAACGCTTCCCACAATTGTTGAGAAGTCCTAAATTGTTTAAAGCTATGATAAATTTCTTTAGGTAGAGACATTGAAATACTAGTCATTGCCTTCTTTTCTATATCAAACAATAATTTTTCTTCTGTGTTTAACACAGATACTGATTTAGGAACATCATCCTTTCCCATCTAAGTATATGTCGGATGCGTATAACCATCCAAGATTGGAATCCATAAACTTGTATCAGTAAAAGATACGAACTGATCAAACCGATCTTTCTAGTTAGAATAATCCGCAAGACTTAACAATTTGAGCGGTTTCTGAGATGTACCAATCTCGTTGTCGTAATTTAACGTATTAGTCACTTGCACCATATTTGCCATTTTCAGAAAAAAATTTCCAAGTGTGAACAAAAACTCCCATAGGCGAAGATAATAAGCTCGCTTCACAACCAAACAAGCGAATTTGATATCAAGCGAACCTGATAAGTTCACTTACACAAGAAATCCAGTAAGTTCGCCTACTAAGTTCGCTTAAACTGAGACAAGCGAACTTAATAAGTTCGCTTGCTAAGTTCGCCTGCAACAACTTTCAGCAAGTTCGCTTACAGCAGCTGAAACAAACTCAGCAAGAACTTTAACCCAAACACGAACAAACAGCACTAAAAACCATCATTTCTCACAGATTAGAAGGAATTTGAAGAAATTGAACCGTAGGATTTAGTATTTTATGAATTAGAACACTTCTATCGGATTAATTTCACCAAAATCCATTAATTCAGTAGTAAAATCAGCTTCAAGAACTTGAAAACTCCATAGATACAAAAACTTGAAAAAATGATCAATTTCTTGTCAAATTGTACACAAAAACGTCTCTAATCACCAAGAATCAAACAAAAATCATGAGCAACAGCTATGATACCACTTGTAGGTCCACATGACTCATCTCAGATCGATCTCGTGACAGGACGTCTCGATAACACGGAGTGCGGAATCCTTCGTGTTAACGTGTGTATATCAATTGACAATAGAAACAGTAGGTAAATAAACTTTCTCTTTTATATCACCAAACAGAGTTTACATAATACTTGATCGTTCAGTCGTCCTAACATAGACTCTGTAAACTCTATATTTATAGACACATATTCTGGAATAGGAGAACTTAACAAGTTCGCTTCAAAGATGCTTAGGCGAACTTAACAAGTTTGCCTCTAATAGACTAGGTGAACTTATCAAGTTCGCCTCTAGCAGAACTAGTACTAATACTTAGACAACACTAAAACAATTACATAAAGACATAATGACAATAAGACCTAAACTATTACAAAGCTTTTGTCATACAATCTATGTCCTAACAAAGTTTCATACCTGGATGATTTAGGGCAACCCTAGACAATCATGGCTTGGGTTCCAGTTACTAATTAATGTGTTCGACCGTGCAGGGACATCCAAGGAGGCCTGTCAACAACCTCAGGTATGTTGATAGTGGTTATTCCTAGCATATGACAGGAGACATCTCTTAGCTTCATGACATAAAATGTTCGATGGAGGGTATGTTTCCTTTGCAGTTTATAAAGGTGGGCAAATCCCAATGAAAGGTCTGTTTCAAAGATGTAAATTATATGTCTGAATTGAATCACAGCTTGATGAGTGTGTCTCAAATTTGTGACAAAAAAATTTCAACTCATTTTACTGATAAAGAGTGTTTGATTTTAAAACCAGGGTTCGTTATCCCTGAGGATTGGATTTTAATGAGAACACCGAGGTGTAAGGACTCATATTTGTTGGATATGAATAGCGAGTCAGCTTTGACAAATATTTGTTTGTTTTCAAAAGCTTCTGAGAATGACTCAATGCTTTGGCATCGTCGTTTTGGTCACATAAATTTGAAAAACCTAAATAGAATTGCTAAAGGAGCACATGTGGTTGATTTGCCTTTAAAAGAATTTTGTGAAGTTGAAAAATGTATTTCATGTGCTAAACGCAAACAAAATAAACGTCCACACAAGCCCAATCTGTTTAATTCAATAGAATATGTTTTACAGTTACTTCACATGGATCTTTTTGGTCCTGTAAGTGTGATGAGTCTTGGGAAGAAATCTTATTGCCTTGTTATTACTAACGATTACTCACGATTTACTTGGGTGTTCTTTTTAAGTAAGAAAAGTGAGACTGCAGATATTCTTAGACAGATCATGATACTTGTTGAAAATCAACTGAACTTGAAGATCAAGATTATCAGAAGCGATAACGGGACATAATTTCGTAACGAAGTTCTTGATAGCTTTTTTGTTGAAAAAGGAGGCTATGATGAGCTGAGTGTCAACATGATATCCATGGTCTATGCACTAGTTACGAGGGAGAATTTCAATTTCTCAAGAGTTGTGTTTGAAGAAATGAAAAGCAACTTAACGGGAAAAAAGAAGTCTGTGTTCTTAATGTATCCTCGATTCCTACAGATGATCATAAATCGAGAGCATGCAGAGTTGGTCATGACTCAGAGAAGGCTGCATGTGAAAGTGATGGATAAAAGCATTTTGTATTACATGTCTATGAACAAGCATGGATATTACATCGGTCTAAGATCCTAGGAGAAATTTTGTGCCTTTCTAGAGACTGACGGTAACCAACAACTACCACCACCACCACCACCGCCACATCCATAACCACCACCACCACTTCCAAACCCACAACAACCACCACCTCCACCTCAACCTCGTCGTAGACCCAGACGTGTGCACCAATAGGCTCAAAATCAAGCTGAAGTTCCGGTTATCAATGAGCCTGTGATCCCAAATGTACAACTGGATGATGAACATGAAGGTGAATTAAATTACAACATTTAAGGGCCTATATACTTCAAAAATGAACAGATTATGGAAAACCTCGAAGATATGGCCAATCTAGACCAAGATGACTTGATATTCTCTAACACTGCAACTCAAAGTGTTACCAGTGTAAAGGGAGACGAAGCTCAGAGTTCAAGTGCTGTTAATGATGAATAAAAGGAGAGTGAGTCTGAAGGTGAATTAGAAGGAATCGAGTTTGACTCTTCTTAAACCGAGTGAAAAGGAAGAAGTGCCCATCAATAAATATCACAGAAGCTTGCTAATCAAAAGTAAGGCTGTTGGGAAACCTCCTCTCATCAACTGTTCTAAACAACAAAGTGATACTTCCGATGAAGACTACGATTTTGATGCTGATCTAGTTTCGAGGAAGAGAGCCAAAGTTTACGAACGACTCCCGCAAAAGTCCACACCAATCATCACACCTACCGCTCCTACAAAGCAAGACAAGGGAAAATAAAAGATTGTCTATGAGCCGGTAGATGTTCAAGCCCTACAGTAAGGAGTCTTTGGCCTAGAACAAGGCTCTGTGGCTAAAGATACAAATATTGAAAAGCTCTATAAAGAAAATAATACTCTTATGATGACCATCAACATACAAAGTGGTCAGATTCAAGGCCTGAGAGACACCATGAAGTATGTGCTCAAAGAGTTGAAAAGACTGAAGGAAAAAAAGGAGAAAATAAAAAGAAAGAGAGAAAACGGTTGTAGTGGCAATGATAACAGTAAAGGTGATGATGATGATGGTGATGGTGATGATAATGAAGACAGAAAGGATGATAAAAAGAAAGGCAAAGACCAGGAAGACCAACAAAAACCTCACAAGAAGATCTATCTAGAGCAATGGTCGTTTATGTTCCTATGTCCGAAGAAATGGGAGCACAACAGTTTGAAAATGATCTTTCATTTTACTTTGAATAGGGTCTTGATGATTTACTTAAGTCAGACTCAGTGTTCTCACTTGAAAAGGATTCAACTGTTTTAGATGATGATTTTGCACGAGAGGATTTGATTGAGGCTGAAGATTTCTTCAATGCAAATGTGCCTATCTCACCTACACGTCGATGCTCAAGGAAAGGTGATTACCGGTATTAACAGCGATATATTCGCCGAAGGTAATTCACCTCCCTATATGAAGGCAACTACTGAACATGTTGCTGAACCAACATACACTTCTGAAGCAACCTTTTCCTCAAGCAGTACGGATAAAAGGGAAAGTTGGTTCAACTTCATTCCTCCGTCAGAAGTTCATTATGTCACAGCATCCAATGCGCTTGCAAAGAAGAATGATCGTTCTCCTATTTTAAGCTGGATGTACGACAGTGAGAAGCATCTGTATCTAGTCAAGAGGAAGAATGGGCGAGTCGAGTACTTTGCCAATATGCATGATTTTCAATCGTTGCCCAGATATGATCTTAGAGCACTAAACAAGGTTCCTTTCTACAACTTGGGAAACAATGGAGACGCAAGTGACTTTGCTTTATTTCTTAAAAGAGAGTGTGACAATGACTTCAAGACAATGAAGACTACTCAGTGCAAGAGTGTCACACCCCAACCGACGGCGGAATACGTCGGGGCGGGACATTTGGACTGTTCATGAGCACAAGGTTGACAAGATTTCAATAATTTAATCATCAAATTTCATTTCAAACGATTCAACCACAAACAAATTCAAACAAGTGCATAATGGAAATACATAATATTCTTTATTTAAATTTAAGTAAGTCCAAAGCCTATGTGTAGCATGTTTTGATCAAACTCACATATTAGCACCTGAAACATGAATAAAATTGTCACACCCCAACCGACGGCGGAAACGTCAGGGCGGGACATGTAGACTGTTCATGAGCACAAGGTTGACTAGATTTCAATATTTAATCATCAATTTCATTTCAAACAATCCAAACACCACCAAATTCAAGAAAGTACATAAATGAAATACATAGTATTCTTTATTTAAATTTAACTAAGTCCAAAGCCTATGTGTAACATGTCTTGATCAAACTCACACATTAGCACCTGAAATATGAATAAAATTGTCACACCCCAACCACGGCGGTTTCCCGCGGGGCGCGACGGTCATGGATCATCGTCACTGATTACATAGAACGACCTCTATATGGTTTTGAAAATCATGCATTCCAAATCGTTCCAGAATATAACATTGTTTTACAGAGTTAATGCGGAAAGTAATGCGGAAGGAAAATAAATTGTTTTGAAAATACAATGCCAAGCAAAAGACAAGCAAATGTTCATTGTCATGGGAACATCAAAATACTTCATGCATGATGTGCACCCTAATCCCGTGCAAGCTTAACGACCTGAGAAAACATGCTTAAACGAGTCAACAATAATGTTGGTGAGTTCACAGGTTTAAATGTAAAAGTAAATCGTTGTAATGGACCACAAAACTTTCAATGATTTGATTGCTGTACAGACAATACTACAATATTACCAAAAGCACACTGAAACCGAAGCTAGACTGTAATAGTAATGTAATGTAATGCCTCTACCATGCCTATCGTATGCATGGGGTGATTTGGTCAATGATGCACCCGTTTTGACCTCCGGTCAAAGTTAGCGCGACTAACGCGGGTGGGGGTTGTCAAACCCAAATAGATCTATCCATGATTACCTCGCTTAGAAACGAAACTAACGGTCCAGTTTGAGAGGACTTAATACGATATGAAACCGCTTATGTAATATGTGAAATCATGTAAGTGAAATTGTGTCCAATGAAAACAGTAAGTATGCATGTAATCTCCCCCAAAAGGAAAATAAGTAAAATGGGGCCGTGAAACTCACCTGATGCGTGAGTACCGAATACGTGCTAGTAGCAAAAGTTCAAGAGTAAGCCAACCTACGCGTGCCCTAGAATATATAAGACACCTTAAGGTCTTGGTAATGATTCTACATGCAAGTTGGTCATGTAACAGTTTCACCCAACTTAATTTCGTTATGAAATTCCGTTTGACTCGACAACCCGTTGGTGATATGTATTTGTTATCAAAAATATATATTCACATAAAATAAATATAAGTTATGATTTCGATCAAGTGTGTCCATGACTATAAGTGATTTGGTGTCATCTTAGGTTTCGCGCTTTAAAATATAGTTTGACTCGACATGAGGCGTAACTCAATGCGAACGGTAAATAAATATATTATATATATTTATTCAAAATAATGTTTTCGAAATACGTCATGACTTTAGGTAAAAATAATATCTATATCGTTTCTACGAAATATACATTTGAGAATTATCACTCTTAAAATAAGGTCGTTTTTCGTTTTACGACCAAAGTGTGTGTATATATATATATTTATACTCATAAAATTATATATATATTTCAAAATATAGTCTTTAACTATTAACATTTACGTATACTTTTAGAAATAATAAGTTTTTACAATAAAGTGAAGACTAGGTTTTTGTTCATCTTTATACAAACTTAGTTCCTAATATTTATATATTTCCAAAATCATAATAATAATCATGTAACCCATTTAACAAAAGAAATTAACATAATAACTAGTCATAACCTTTTAAGTTTCCTAACAACTAGTAATAATTTAACTTTCATAATTTTTGCATAACTTAACCAAGAAACTACTCATATATTTAACTTAGTTCATGAATCATAAAGTTATTGTTAATATTTTTACACAAATATATGAATGTAGTCATTTTATAGAGACTCCATGTTTAATAAAAATGGATTTTGTGGGTGAAAGTTGGTACATACTGCTTATATGTAAAGAAAGAATAAAACAAGAACAAAAATATAGATGGGTAGGAGATTTCTCACTAGAAACAAGCAAGGAAGAAGGAAGTTTTGGAGTAGGTTGTTTGGAATCACCACTTGAGCACTTGATCTTCACTAAAAAAGAATCTTGAACACCCTTGATAGCTTAACTAGAGTTGGAAAATGGATGTGGGTGGTGAGGGCTTAGAGCCGTAATCAAGAGGGAGAGAAAGAGTGTTTGAATTCGTAAAAAGTTTGTGTAATTAACTCATGAGGTAATGGGTATATAATGTCTAAATCCCTTGAAGCAAAATTGTGGTATTGGAACTTGTGTGTGAGGTTTAAATCTCGGTCAACATAGGGGAAAAGAAAAGTGGATAAGACTTGGTTTGAATGAGTTAATGGTTATGTGATGTGCATGGATGCAAAAGAGTGATTTATCACAGAATTGGTAAGTCCATGTATCGGCAAAGGTTGTGTGTTTGTGTAGTCATGTTGGCCAAAAAGAAAGGAAAAGTGTTGTGGATGGGACTAGAGACTCATGTTGGAAAATGTGTGTGTAAAAGGGTTTATCATTACCATGGAGCTTTTTATATACAAGATAAAAGCTAAACACACACACAATCCATGTGTATGTGTATATTTCGATCATTACAAAAGAGAAATGGGAGGGAGATGGCGAGTTCACAACTTGTATAAATACGGAATTATATAGTTTAAACAGCTATTCGGGTAGTAGCGGGTATAAATCGAACGCGATATAATTTAGAGTTTTTAATAAACCGAGCTCAATAAAATAATACATTATATAATTAGTGGTTTACTAACATGTAAACATATATTTAGAAATTTAATATGCGGAATAGCGCGTTAGAATAAGGTATATCGGCGGAACGGTAAAGATGCGCGTTAAAATAGTCGGTTGGTATAAATAAACCACACATATATTTAAGTTCTAAAATAGTTTTGTAACACCTCGAAATATTTATTAAAAACGTAAATATTAATTATCACCAAGTTTCTCGTGTGCCGGTTATACTGCGTGTGACCCGGTAATTTACCGAATTACCGATGCGTGAAATGTTATGAATGGGCTTTGCTACTTATGAAATGACCTTAATTAACCATAATTAAGTCTAACACGAATGTAATGTATGCAATTTATGACAGAGACGGGGACGGGTATTGACCTGAAATTGCCGGTTGTCACATACTCCCCATGTTAAAAAGAATTTTGTCCCGAAATTCAGCTAGTGACTTGTGCAGTTTCAAACAACTGCGGGTACTTGTGCTTCATCTGGTCCTCGCGTTCCCACGTAAACTCTGGTCCTCGTCTAGAGTTCCATCGAACTTTTACTATGGGGATGCGACTCTGTTTCATTCTCTTAACCTCTCGGTCCATGATCTCAACTGGTTCTTCGACGAAATGGAGTCGATCATCAACCTGGATTTCCTCGAGTGGTATGACCTGTGTCTCGTCTGATAAACACTTTTTTCAGATTTGACACGTGGAAAGTTGCGTGAACACCACTGAGTGCTTGCGGCAGCTTAAGCTTGTAAGCTACGGGACCAACCCTTGCAAGGATTTCGAACGGTCCGATGTATCTTGGGTTTAGCTTACCACGCTTGCCGAAGCGAATAACTCCCTTCCAAGGTGAGACTTTGAGTAAAACCTTATCTCCAACCTGGAATTCCAATGGTTTGCGTCTCACGTCAGCGTAACTCTTCTGACGATCACGCGCGGCCTTAAGTCTGTCCCGAATCTGGACGATCTTCTCTGTTGTTTCATGAATGATCTCTGGCCCAGTAAGCTGGCCATCCCCAACTTCTGTCCAGCATAAAGGTGATCGGCACTTTCGTCCATACAGTGCTTCAAAAGGTGCGGCTTTGATGCTAGTGTGATAACTGTTGTTGTAAGAGAACTCAACCAATGGTAGATGAGTATCCCATTTGTTCCCGAAATCAATCACACAAGCTCTAAGCATGTCCTCCAAAGTCTGAATAGTCCTTTCACTTTGGCCATCAGTTTGGGGGTGATACGCGGTACTCATATCCAATCTTGTACCCAATGCTTTCTGTAGAGATTGCCAGAACCTAGAGGTGAATCGGCTATCTCGATCTGAAATGATGGAGATTGGCACTCCATGTCTCAAGACAACCTCCTTGAGATAAATTCTGGTCAACCTTTCCATCTTATCAGTTTCCTTAATCGGCAAGAAGTGTGCAGACTTTGTCAGTCGGTCGACAATTACCCAAATCGTATCATAACCACCGGATGTCTTGGGTAACTTTGTGATGAAATCCATGGAAATCTGCTCCCACTTCCATTGTGGAATCTCTGGTTATTGTAGTAACCCTGACGGTTTCTGATATTCAGTCTTGACTTTTGAACATGTCAGACACTTACTAACGTAGGTGGCGATGTCAGCTTTCATGTTGGGCCACCAGTAAAGTTCCTTGAGATCCTGATACATCTTTTCAGAGCCTGGGTGAATCGAGTACCTGGACTTGTGTGCTTCGTCCATTACTAAATCCCTTAAGCTCCCAAAGCTTGGTACCCAAATCCGATCCATGAAGTAACGGGTTTCATCATATTTGATCTCAAATTGCTTGTCCATACCCCGTAAGGACTCATCTTTCAGGTTTTGCTCCCTGAGTGCTTCTAACTGAGCATCGCGAATTTGAGTGGTTAAACTCGTGTGAATTGTCATCCCCAATGCTCGCACTCGTAGAGTTTTGGTTCGTTCCTTTCTACTCAAGGCATCTGCTACGACGTTTGCCTTACCAGGATGATAGCGAATCTCGCAGTCGTAGTCGTTAAGTAACTCGACCCATCTGCGTTGCCTCATGTTTAACTCTTTCTGGTCAAAGATGTGCTGGAGACTCTTGTGGTCAGTGAAAATAGTACATCTAGTACCGTACAGGTAATGCCTCCAGATCTTGAGTGCAAAAACTACGGCTCCCAGTTCTAAGTCATGGGTGGTGTAATTTTTCTCATGTACTTTTAGTTGTCGGGACGCGTAAGCAATAACCTTGTCGTGTTGCATCAATACGCAACCAAGACCTTGGTGTGAAGCGTCACAGTATACCACAAATTCGTCTGTTCCTTCTGGAAGTGACAAGATAGGAGCACAACATAGTTTCTGTTTCAACAGCTGAAAAGCTGCTTCTTGCTTTTCACCCCAATCAAACTTCTTGTCTTTCTGGGTTAAGGTCGTCATTGGCTGGGCTATCTTGGAGAAATTTTCGATAAACCGTCTGTAGTAGCCTGCCAGACCTAGGAATTGTCGCACCTCAGTCGGAGTCTTCGGTGCTTTCCAATTCTTTATCGCTTCAACCTTGGACGTGTCAACATGTATACCCTTCTCGTTGACCACATGCCCGAGAAATTGCACCTCTCGAATCCAGAAATCAAATTTCGAGAATTTAGCGTACAACTTCTCGTTCTTAAGTAATTCCAATATTAGTCTCAAATGCTGCTCGTGCTCTTCTTGAGTTTGTGAGTATATCAAGATGTCGTCGATGAAAACAATCACGAATTTATCCAGGTAGGGCTTGCACACTCTATTCATGAGGTCCATGAATACAGCTGGTGCATTGGTTAACCCAAACGGCATGACCATAAACTCGTAGTGACCGTAACGAGTCCGAAACGCGGTCTTAGGAACATCCTCCTCTTGAATTCGTAACTGATGGTATCCTGAACGTAAGTCGATCTTCGAATAATAATTGGATCCTTGAAGTTGGTCGAACAAGTCATCGATCCTCGGAAGTGGATACTGGTTCTTAATAGTCAGCTTGTTTAATTCCCGGTAATCGATGCACATTCGGAAGGATCCATCCTTCTTCTTGACAAACAAGACCGGGGCTCCCCAAGGTGAGAAACTCGGTCTTATGAATCCCTTGTCTAACAACTCCTGTAGTTGGTTAGACAATTCTTGCATTTCCGATGGCGCTAGCCGGTAAGGTGATCGCGCAATCGGTACGGCTCCGGGTACCAGGTCAATTCGAAACTCGACTTGTCTCGGAGGTGGAAGTCCGGGCAAGTCTTCGGGAAAGACTTCAGGGTAGTCTCGAACGATCGGTATATCCTCGACTTTTCTCTCCTCCGTTGGCTTTTCTATTACGTGCGCCAAGATTGCATGATAGCCCTTTCGTAAGCACTTCCGGGCCTTCATACAAGTAATGATCCTTAGCGTAGTACCGCTCCTTTCTCCTTGAATCGAAAGTGTTTCCCCATTCGGAAGCGGAATACGAACAATCTTTTCACGACAAACGATTTCAGCTCGATTCTTTGACAACCAATCCATCCCAATGACGATGTCAAAACTTCCAAGCGTTACAGGCAGTAAATCTATGACAAAAGGGTGATCCGCCAAATTCAAAGTACACCCTTGAATTACTTTATCGGTTTCAATTAGCTTACCATCGGCTAACTCTGTGGTATACTTACTAGTTAACATGATTGGTTTAATACCGAGCAATGGACTAAATTCGCTAGACACAAAACTCTTATCGGCACCCGTATCGAACAAAATAGAAGCATAGTGATCATTAATGAGAAAACGTACCCGTAACAATGTTTGGATCTTGACGGGCTTCTCCTGCTCCTATCACAAAGGCTCTACCGCGCGCATTATTGCCCCCGTGGTTCTTCAGTTTTGGGCAATCCTTGCGGAAGTGTGCAGTACTCCCGCATTCGAAGCAACCACGGTTGACCCCTGGGTTGGCGGCTGGCTCAGTAGTTCGGCAATTTTTAGTTACATGGCCGAACCTCTTGCATTTCTGGCACTTAGAGTCTTCACATGTACCCACGTGGTGAAAACCACACTTGTTACACTTAGGTAGGTTCCCGGTATACCCACCTCTTGGTTTCTTCTCAGTTGGGCCTGCAGCAAAGGCCTTAACTGTTTCTTGTCTCTTCTGAACTGGGGGTACAAAGGTCTTGCCATGATTATTATCCCATTTCCTCTTGTTGTCAGCGCTTCTCACAAAGGAACCCTTTTTCACCAAAACACCCTGGCGAACTGCTTGATCAGTCAAGTGGTGAGCAAGTCTCACTGCGCTCTGGATTGTAGCGGGTTCAGCAGAAGTTACCATGCTTTGGATTTGAGGTGCTAGACCCCAAATGTACCTTTCAATCCTTTTGAATTCAGGGGTCACCATGTGTGGACACAAGCGTGCATAGTCATGAAATTTGGTGGTATAAGTGTCCACATCAGCACCCTCCATGGTCAAATTCCAAAACTCTTGCTCTATCTTTTGCAGTTCACTGCGAGGGCAATACTCTTCTTTCAGCATCCCCTTGAAATCCTCCCAAGGTATCGCATTGGCGACATCCAGACCCAATGTCTGAACATGAGAGTTCCACCATGATAGTGCCTGCCCTTCAAATGTGCCAGAGGCGAACTTGACTCTACTGTCCGCAGTGCAGTTACTCATGCTGAAGACAGACTCTGCCTTCTCTATCCATCGAATCATTCCAACTGAGTGGGTCTCGAGTTCACGGTGAGCATCTTGTGCCACTGGTGTGGGCACGGTGCGCTCAACCGGCTCCCCGGTCAGTGGTAGGGGACGGGGCGCCTGAGAAGACTCGCCTATCTCGTGGATAGAGGGTAAATCCTCCTCCTCCAACCACCCATTAAGGGTGTGTGGCATCCATGTCTGCTTCCTCGCAAAAGCCAAAGTCTTCTTCCGTGGAGGCTCTCGTGGAGTGTCGTCAGTCCCTACGGTCTCGCCGGCAGGTGCTGGTGGTGATAGTGCGGGCCTCTTCCCTAGTATGGGGACCTGCTTCCTAGCAGTCTGCCTCATCTTAGCTCCGGTGCGAAGGACAGGTGGGGCTGATGGTACGGGACTCGGTGGTGTAGGAGCTCGTCGTGTCGAAACTGGGGTACTCTCTCCTGAGGAAGACCCTCCGAAGATCACCGAGCGAGGCACCGTCTCTCCGGAGCTCGTGCTGTCACTCCCGGCGGCCGCTCCGCCTGTGCTGTCAGTAGCTGACTCTCCGGACGCCTCCTCCGGGTCGGTCTCGTAACTTACCTCCGGTACGGGTGCAGGCGGCGACGCTGGTGGTGTCCCAGATGGTGGTGGTGGTGGGGTCGCGGGTGTGTACTCCTCGTCAGAAGCGTATATAACAATCGGGTCTACTGAAGTCATATCTGTGACAAGGCAATATTCGAAATACTATGTAACATAAGTATGCAGTGTGTGTATGCGGTAATGTAAATGTTATGAGACTACGGTTATAGTATAAGCCCACTAAATGCAACTTAGTTCGCTATAACCAATGTCTCTGATACCAATCTGTCACACCCCAACCACGGCGGTTTCCCGCGGGGCGCGACGGTCATGGATCATCGTCACTGATTACATAGAACGACCTCTATATGGTTTTGAAAATCATGCATTCCAAATCGTTCCAGAATATAACATTGTTTTACAGAGTTAATGCGGAAAGTAATGCGGAAGGAAAATAAATTGTTTTGAAAATACAATGCCAAGCAAAAGACAAGCAAATGTTCATTGTCATGGGAACATCAAAAGACTTCATGCATGATGTGCACCCTAATCCCGTGCAAGCTTAACGACCTGAGAAAACATGCTTAAATGAGTCAACAATAATGTTGGTGAGTTCACAGGTTTAAATGTAAAAGTAAATCGTTGTAATGGACCACAAAACTTTCAATGATTTGATTGCTGTACAGACAATACTACAATATTACCAAAAGCACACCGAAACCGAAGCTAGACTGTAACAGTAATGTAATGTAATGCCTCTACCATGCCTATCGTATGCATGGGGTGATTAGGTCAATGATGCACCCGTTTTGACCTCCGGTCAAAGTTAGCGCGACTAACGCGGGTGGGGGTTGTCAAACCCAAATAGATCTATCCATGATTACCTCGCTTAGAAACGAAACTGACGGTCCAGTTTGAGAGGACTTAATACGATATGAAACCGCTTATGTAATATGTGAAATCATGTAAGTGAAATTGTGTCCAATGAAAACAGTAAGTATGCATGTAATCTCCCCCAAAAGGAAAATAAGTAAAATGGGGCCGTGAAACTCACCTGATGCGTGAGTACCGAATACGTGCTAGTAGCAAAAGTTCAAGAGTAAGCCAACCTACGCGTGCCCTAGAATATATAGACACCTTAAGGTCTTGGTAATGATTCTACATGCAAGTTGGTCATGTAACTGTTTCACCCAACTTAATTTCGTTATGAAATTCTGTTTGACTCGACAACCCGTTGGTGATATGTATTTGTTATCAAAAATATATATTCACATAAAATAAATATAAGTTATGATTTCGATCAAGTGTGTCCATGACTATAAGTGATTTGGTGTCATCTTAGGTTTCGCGCTTTAAAATATAGTTTGACTCGACATGAGTCGTAACTCAATGCGAACGGTAAATAAATATATTATATATATTTATTCAAAATAATGTTTTCGAAATACGTCATGACTTTAGGTAAAAATAATATCTATATCGTTTCTACGAAATATACATTTGAGAATTATCACTCTTAAAATAAGGTCGTTTTTTGTTTTACGACCAAAGTGTGTATATATATATATATTTATACTCATAAAATTATATATATATTTCAAAATCTAGTCTTTAACTATTAACATTTACGTATACTTTTAGAAATAATAAGTTTTTACAATAAAGTGAAGACTAGGTTTTTGTTCATCTTTATACAAACTTAGTTCCTAATATTTATATATTTCCAAAATCATAATAATAATCATGTAACCCATTTAACAAAAGAAATTAACATAATAACTAGTCATAACCTTTTAAGTTTCCTAACAACTAGTAATAATTTAACTTTCATAATTTTTGCATAACTTAACCAAGAAACTACTCATATATTTATCTTAGTTCATGAACCATAAAGTTATTGTTAATATTTTTACACAAATATATGAATGTAGTCATTTTATAGAGACTCCATGTTTAATAAAAATGGATTTTGTGGGTGAAAGTTGGTACATACCGCTTATATGTAAAGAAAGAATAAAACAAGAACAAAAATATAGATGGGTAGGAGATTTCTCACTAGAAACAAGCAAGGAAGAAGGAAGTTTTGGAGTAGGTTGTTTGGAATCACCACTTGAGCTCTTGATCTTCACTAAAAAAGAATCTTGAACACCCTTGATAGCTTAACTAGAGTTGGAAAATGGATGTGGGTGGTGAGGGCTTAGAGCCGTAATCAAGAGGGAGAGAAAGAGTGTTTGAATTCGTAAAAAGTTTGTGTAATTAACTCATGAGGTAATAGGTATATAATGTCTAAATCCCTTGAAGCAAAATTGTGGTATTGGAACTTGTGTGTGAGGTTTAAATCTCGGTCAACATAGGGGAAAAGAAAAGTGGATAAGACTTGGTTTGAATGAGTTAATGGTTATGTGATGTGCATGGATGCAAAAGAGTGATTTATCACAGAATTGGTAAGTCCATGTATCGACAAAGGTTGTGTGTTTGTGTAGTCATGTTGGCCAAAAAGAAAGGAAAAGTGTTGTGGATGGGACTAGAGACTCATGTTGGAAAATGTGTGTGTAAAAGGGTTTATCATTACCATGGAGCTTTTTATATACAAGATAAAAGCTAAACACACACACAATCCATGTGTAAGTGTATATTTCGATCATTACAAAAGAGAAATGGGAGGGAGATGGCGAGTTCACAACTTGTATAAATACGGAATTATATAGTTTAAACAGCTATTCGGGTAGTAGCGGGTATAAATCGAATGCGATATAATTTAGAGTTTTTAATAAACCGAGCTCAATAAAATAATACATTATATAATTAGTGGTTTACTAACATGTAAACATATATTTAGAAATTTAATATGCGGAATAGCGCGTTAGAATAAGGTATATCGGCGGAACGGTAAAGATGCGCGTTAAAGTAGTCGGTTGGTATAAATAAACCACACATATATCTAAGTTCTAAAATAGTTTTGTAACACCTCGAAATATTTATTAAAAACGTAAATATTAATTATCACCAAGTTTCTCGTGTGCCGGTTATACTGCGTGTGACCCGGTAATTTACCGAATTACCGATGCGTGAAATGTTATGAATGGGCTTTGCTACTTATGAAATGACCTTAATTAACCATAATTAAGTCTAACACGAATGTAATGTATGCAATTTATGACAGAGACGGGGACGGGTATTGACCTGAAATTGCCGGTTGTCACAAAAATAAAGTCAACTAAAAAGTTGGTGAGCATACACAGGTGTATACATAGATAGTGTATAGATGTAAATAATCAAATTCTTACATAACATGATAAAATAAGGCCTTTATGGGGAGCAGCTATTGTGCAACCAAAGTACAATCAAACCTTTGTAACTAGCATGCAAATTATGTTGTCGGTAACAATCACCCCAATCTGGGTGGGTTTGTCAGACTCAATAGATCTATCATTGTTAACCGTCGGCTTGAATAGTTAATGATTGCACATAAATTGCACACAAAAGTTAACACACCTAGCACTCAAACATAAAGCTCAAATTTGCACACATGAATGTAAAGAGGATTTGTATTTGTGTAGTTTGTGTAAATGTAAGCAATTGTTTGTATAGAGTTCATATTTCACCCCAAAAAGTGTAAAAGAGTAAAAGGGGCTATGTAATACTCACTTGATTCAAAGGTGTAGTTAACACGAGAGACTAGGTAGTAACGTGATCCTTCTAACGCACAATGTTAACCTAAAGTGTATTGCGTATGAACATAAATTAATAAAATGTCTAAATCAAAGTCTAGGGATTCAATGGATATGAGTATAAGGAATTATATACCGAGTTCGAGACGAATTATGAAAAAGGGGTTGTGTAGGTGTTGACTAAAATGAAAACAATTTGAAATGAATAGTTTAATTATATTATTTATGAATTTGAAACGTTACAAAAATGCTGATAATACGGAGGAAATAATGTATAAAGTGAATTTCTTTTAATTTGAGTCACGGTACAAAATAATGGGAAATATATTATTTTATAAATGGATTATAATAATAATTACGGTTTGCAAGACCAAACCCGAATCCATGGGTGGCTTCCGGGTTCAAAACACCTTAATACTTATTGTTCTGAAAATATAAATATAAATATAAATCAAACAATCTGACAAAGGTTTTCTCACACACACGACCGTGCCTAAGACAAGGCACGACCGTGTTAAGATCACGGACGCGACCGTGCGGGTCAGGGGCGTGACCGTTTTGATCAAAACAGAAGACACAACCAAGCCTGGTCATCAGGCACGACCGTCCTTGTGTCGGGCACGACCGCGTCTAGGGTTATCTAGGCATGACCTTGTCTGGTTAGCAGGCACGACCAGGTCATGTATGGGGCACGAGTGTGCTCGGATAGGCACGACCGCGCTAGTAGATTAGCGCGACCGTGTCTGACTAATTTCAGAAACAAATCGATTAAATCTTATAATATTAACGTTGGAAATCATGGGGCTTTTGATAATCAAAGAATTTTGAATTTAACCATGCAGTTTAATTGAGTTACAAACGTGTCTAGATTAGAATCCGATCAAGACGAAAGTGTATGAACCCTAGGATCTGGTTCGCAACAGTTTCGATAATATTAACCCAAATTAACAAGGGGTTTTTGATCTATGAATAAAAACGAAGGTGTAGGATGTTTCAATTACTAGAAAGGATGATGGATTGATAGCGTTCGACTAAAAAGAGCTCCGACTTGTGCAAGCCTCGTCTCCAGCGACTCCGGCTTCAACTCCGGTGAGATTGATGTGCGTAAAAACTTCAGAGAGGGTAATTACGATGCGCAGTTGCTTGATTTGAGAGAGTAACAATAGAAATGAACGAATTCAATGAGTAAAATATGAAGAGGTCGACGGTTTCAGTTTAAAAATCCATAATTGGTTTTAATTCAAGTGTAATGTCGATGTTTAATTGACTAATGATGGTTGGTAATAGATGAACGTGTATAACGGATACAAAGTTGAACGAATTTAGGATTAAAGACTGTTTTTACGTTTCAACTGACAAGAGGCGCGACCGTGCCAAGGCGCTTGGCGTGACCGTGCCAAAACAAGGCGCGACCGTGCCTACTAGGGTTTCTGGTTATTTACCAAATCAGCCCTTGCAACTTCAGCTTTGACACATTTATATAAATATTTACAAATATAGGATTCTAATCGAATATACCCGTGTAAAACTCGCGGATTTGTATTGGAACCTAGTATTTAATAGTTGGTACGAATAGAATAAATCAGTGTACTAGAATTGGATTTTGAAATGTGTTACATTGAAAAAAATACCGATAATAAAATCAGAAATGTTACATGATGCGTGTAAACTATATATATATTTTTTTAAGTATTTTTCACACAATATGAGTTTTAAAAAGGGTTTTCACCAAAGACTAATCACACACACATCGGGCAGTGTACCCGTCGGATAGCAATATAGTAAAGGTAAGAACCGGATATCAATCCGTGAAGACGGTGGAATGCAATAATTAACCGGAACTAAGATTCAGTCAAATAAGGGTAAAAGATGTTTTGAAGAGTTTGTTTTAATTAACTATCATGCAAATATATAAACTAAGCTAAAATCACAAATCAAACAATCAAGGAGAAAATATCACTTCGGTGTCGAATCCATCTAGAATACATTCAATACACTCATAGAAACATGGCAAATACACGATACATAAATTGACTAAATTCTCGTCAAAGATATCTAATCAAATGACCATTCGGAAAGCTAGCATGAATTACACAAACCAACCACCTAAAGTCATACAATGAGGCTCACGTGTTAAATAATCATGTCAATGTTTATAAAGATTGAACTAGATTCCGATTAAGGTACACTAATCCAACAACTAGTTGGAAAGAAAATATGAACAACACTATCCACCTCAAGTTGATTAAATTAGACAACAATATGCATTTCTTCAACATACAATGTTCATATAAAGGTTATATAAATTAGGAGGATGTGTCAACAATTCCTAGATAAACGTAATACTAAATATGACACATCATAACAAACACTTTGTCTTTCCAAACATAAGCATAAGGTTACACATACAAATATAATGATTCATAAACAAGACTTCATTCACCATTCCTAGTCAAATGCCATAAACTAGCGTAAATACATACATCAATCCATGAATATAAGCATAAACCACAAGTTTTCCAACATAAAATGTCATACACAAATACAAGTCTTGTAAACAACTCAAAATACTTGAATACATAATTTCATCATAGAATAATCATACGGTTGTCATAACATTAACACAATAATTGCCAATAATCCATGAATGTTGTCAAATGTATCTAAACTTCATCTAAACCAAAGTGAACAAGAGTTTTAGCTCATCATGAGCACCAAAATTACAAATAAGCAGGGAAAAATAGTGAGAAACATGATATGAAAACAAGAATCAAACCACTCCTCCAAGACTAGATGTTGTTGTTGATGTATGGTGATCCTCTTGATGTTGTATCCTCTCCAAGAAGCTTGAAATATGGCTGGAACAAGGAAGACACGAGCTGGAATAGTGGGTTTTTCTCCTGGGTTGCTGAATGTCTGAATGAGAATTAAATTCTGTTTAAATAGAAAAGGGGAGGCACGACCGTTCCAGGAGAGAGTGCACGACCGTGCCTGGTACAATGGCGCGGTCGTGTCTAGGTCTTGGCACGACCGTGTGACAGAGGTTTGACCGATCCATAATTTCCATTGGGTACCACTGATCGAGGACGTACGACTTTTCAGACTCACAAGGTGACACGCGGCCGTGGGGGGCCAAGGCACGGTTGTGCCTTGGATTTTGGCTTGGCGCTGTCGTGCAAGATGTGGGCGTGTGTAACATACCAAAAATAGTAAATAAATAAATAATAACACGATCGAGATTATTATTGTCAAAGAAACGAAAGAAAAATGGATGTGCGTGGGTTCGGCTCGAACGGGCCGAATGAAGCCCAGCTATATAAAGGACAAGGGCTGCCACAATTCATTTCTTTTCACCACTTGCAATTCTAGAGAGAGAAAGGGGAGCTCGGTTCTAGAGAGAGAAAGTGACGGATCGACTCAGGAATTCAGGAGAACGTTGCTACTGTGCTCGTGATCATCTTCTCTGAATCATAACTCCAATCCAGGTAAGCGTTCGATCATAATCTGAGTTTTTATGATTATTTTAGGATTTTCGGTTTTAGCTAAATATGTGAAGTTTTTATGGATGAAACTTGAAAATGAACAAAGATCTAGCATCTAGAATAAAAACTGAACGTTTTGATCAAAGAAAATTTAGATATTGACATGATCAGACCAGCATGCAAAAAGTTAGGGTTCTTACGCCTGAATCAGATCCTGCATACTTATCAAGTACGCAGGAAGAAGGGTTCTGCGTACTTATCAAGTACGCATGAAGTAAAGTCTGCGTACTTACCAAGAGCGCATGAAGTAAAGTTTGCGTACTTGTCAAGTACGCATGACCAAGGCCTTGTGCACTTGCTAAGTGCATAGGCATCAGAATGGTTATGTAAAGTCAGTATGTTTAGAATGATTAAACCGTTAGAGTCGAGATTAGGTCTGATGTGTATTTAACTACTCAATTCAGATCAGAAGTGACGTTGTTGGACTTTGTTTAGGACAACCTAGAGAAGCTTATCAGGTGAGTTCTATGTGCCCCCTTCTATGTTATGTGCAAACCTTATTAAATGTTTTGGGGCTGAAACGTATACACTAATTGAATAAATGATATGAATGCTAATGTGATCATACGCGATATACTAATATTATATATATATATATATATATATATATATATGAGAATGAATTATGAACAAAGAATGAAACGTATGTTTACAAAGAATGAATGAAAGAATGGCATAACGTAAATAAACGAAATCTTGCCTTATAATTATTTATATTGCATGTTATGAATGTAAGTATACGTTATGGATGGAAACGAAGCTAACGGCTACTTCTGTAGACGGACGACCACGTGACTATTTTGCAACCGGGAAAGATACGTTCCTAGCAAGCTAGGACGTACAAAAAGCATAAAAGGGCGGTCGAAGTAAGTGCTAAAATAGTATAACGGTTGCATAAACAATAGTTCGCGTGGGAAACGGATGCCTTAGGGCAGACAGACGAATATGACGGACTACGACGGTAGGACGGTAAAGAAGGACGGCCGAAGGTTGGCCGGACCAAAGTTAAGGCGGACGGTTTCTAGGACCGTACGAGCAGACAGAAAAATCTGAGTTTTATGCAGCTTGAACCCAACCCGACTGCGATTCTTCCAAACTAAAATGTCTAAAAATTCAGAAAACATACCTGAGACATCCCAATCACTAACCAAAGTCCGCTTGATCCAAAACACGTTCCGATCACCTAAACTCAAAAATAAATGGTAAAATCCTGAAAAATAAAGAAAATAAATATAAGAAGATAAACATATAAACAAAATCTAAGAATTGTTACCAAAGATGATACCGGAACAGGCTATGTTTATTAACGAGTCGTTAGCTAGACTCAAGTCCCCGAATTCATTTGTCCTTGGGGTGGAGGTCAACCACCCCCAATGCCGGGTCAACCGGTCCGTCAATGTATGGTTTAAGACGATGACTGTTGACCTTGAAGATCCTCCTATCTTCATGCTCAATCTCGATGGTCCCATAAGGAAACGCCTCCTTAACCGTGTAGGGACCTGTCCATCAGGACTTCAACTTCCCGGGAAACAATCGCAACCTAGAGTTGTAAAGAAACACATGACCACCCACTCGGAATTCCTTCTTGTCCTTCAAGCGTCGGTCATGTAAACTCTTAGTGTGCTCCTTGTAGATCGTGGAGTTTGCATAGGCTTGATTCCTCAACTCATCAAACTCATGAATCGGTTCTCTCCCGCGCTCACCAAGTCAAGATTCACCGCCTTCAACGCCCAATAAGCCTTACGCTCCAACTCCACCGGAAGATGGCACACCTTCCCATAGATCAACCTAAATGGTGTGGTACCAATAGGCGTCTTATAGGCAGTCCAGAAGGCCCAAAGTGCATCATCTAACATGTCCGACCAATCCTTACGGTTCTGACCAACCGTCTTCTCAAGAATCCGCTTTATGCCTCGGTTCGTGACCTCTACCTGTCCACTGGTCTGTGGATGGTAGGCTGTGGAGAATCTATGGTTTACACCATATCGTGATAGAGCCTTCTCCAACTAGGAGTTGCAGAAATGGGTCCCACGGTCACTAATAAGGGCTTTGGGGGCACCAAAGCGAGAGAACATCTTCTTCAGAAATTGAACAACCACCCTAGCATCATTAGTAGGCAAGGCTTAAGCCTCGACCCACTTAGAAACGTAGTCAACAGCGACTAGGATATACCGGTTTCCCCGAGAAGCTGGGAAAGGTCCCATAAAGTCAATACCCCAGACATCAAAAATCTCACAAATCTGGATGCTGTTCTGGGGCATCTCATTCCTAGACAAAATGTTGCTCGCCCTCTGGCAAGAATCACAAGCTCGGATCATCTCATGAGCATCCCGGAAGATGGTAGGCTAGAAAAAACCGGCGTCAAAGACCTTCTTCGCGGTCAAGGTAGCTCCATGATGTCCACCTGTCGGGCCCTCGTGGCAGTGTCTAAGCACCTAACGTGCCTCATCTCCAAATAAACACCTGCGCATGATCTGATCAGCCCCGACTCGAAACAAATAGGGATCCTCCCAAAGATAGTGCTTCACATCCGCAAAGAACTTTCGCTTCTGCTGATGCGTTAAGCCCTTAATCACAATCCCACTAGCAAGAAAGTTTGCAAAATCAGCAAACCATGGACACTACTCATCCTGTGTCTGTATGTGCATGAGAAACTCGTGGGGAAAATTGTCATTTATGGATGACCCCACAAGTTCAGATGAAGCTGAGCACTCAAGACGAGATAAGTGGTCCGCTGCGACATTCTCCGTGCCCTTCTTATCGCGGATCTCAATGTCGAACTCCTGAAGCAGTAAAACCCACCGGATTAGCTGGGGTTTGGCATCCTGTTTGCTGAACAGGTGCCGAAAGGCTGCATTATCGGTGAATAATGGTCTTTGATAGGACTAGATAAGACCGAAATTTATCGAAAGCGAAGACAACGGCTAGGAGCTCCTTCTCTGTCGTGGTGTAATGCTCCTGTGCGTCATTGAGCGTCTTGCTCGCATAATAAATCGAATGAAACTGCTTTTCTCTCCTCTGTCCTAAGACCGCCCCAACAGCGAAGTCACTCGCGTCACACATGATCTCAAATGGCAGCTTCCAATCAGGAGCCACCATGATAGGGGCATTCACCAACTTCTCCTTCAACAAATCGAATGCACTGAGGCACTCGTCGAAGAACATGAACTGGGCTTCCTTCTCAAGAAGCTGGGTCATCGGTCGGGCAATCTTAGAAAAATCTCTAATAAAGCGCCTATAAAAGCCCGTGTGACCAAGGAAGCTCCGAATAGATTTCACAGAAGTCGGCGGGGCAGCTTAGATATGGTGTCAAGCTTAGCTCTATCAACCTCAATCCCCGCGCGGGAAACCTTGTGCCCAAGCACAATGCCCTCCTTCACCATGAAGTGGAATTTCTCCCAGTTCAACACTAGATTGGCCTCTTTGCACCTAGCCAACAACCTCTACAGATTCTTGAGGCAATGATCAAAGGAACTCCCAAACACAGAAAAGTCATCTATGAAAACCTCCATGGAGTCCTCAATCATATCATGGAAAATGGCCACCATGCAACGCTGGAAAGTGGCTGGAGCATTATACAATCCAAAGGGCATCCGCCGATAAGCAAATGTGCCATAGGGACATGTGAATGTCGTCTTCTCCTGGTCCTAAGGAGAAATCGGGATGTGGAAGTAGCCAGAGAAGCCATCTAGGAAACAACATCTTTCCCGGTAATCTCTCCAACATCTGATCAATAAACGGGAGGGAAAAATGGTCTTTCCGAGTAGCATCATTGAGTTTGCGGTAATCAATGCAAACTCTCCAACCGGTGACTGTACGAGTAGGAATCAGCTCATTCCTCTTGTTAGTGATGACAGTCATGCCTCCCTTCTTAGGGACAACCTGAACCGGGCTAACCCAAGGTGAATCGGAGATGGGATAAATCAAACCAGCATCCAGTAACTTAATCACCTCCTTCTTCACTACCTCCTGCATGTTCGGGTTCAACCTCCTCTGGTGCTGCACAACAGGCTTGTAGTCATCCTCCATAAGGATCTTATGGGTACAGAAAGAGGGATTAATTCCCTTAATGTCCATAATCCTCCATGCAATAGCCTGCTTGTGCTGCTTCAGCACCTCTAGTAGCCTCTCCTTCTCATCACTCGTCAAATCAGGGGCGATAGTGACAGGTAATCGAGACTCACCATCTAAAAAGGCATACTCCAAATGGCTCAGGAGCTCCTTAAGATCAACAGGTGGTGGGTCCTCAATAGAAGGCCGCTTAATCGGCTCAGACTCTCTATCAACCATCGTAAAAACCGCTGAACACTGGGGAAACTCATAGCTCTCCTAGCTATGCAACTGCTCATCAAACTGATCCTCACCAACTGGATCAAATGTTTCCCCTCCTACAATCTGGGTGTCCAAGGACTCCTCCTCAGCTGTGTCCTGGAGATGATCACTCACACAAGAATAAATAGCCTCAACAAATCTTGATTATAGGTGTGCTGCATAGATCTCCCCACATCAAAGGTCACTTCCTTCTCATCCACCCTCAATGTAAGCCTCCCCAAATACACATCAATCAGGGCCTTGGCAGTGGCCAGGAACGGTCGACCTAGGGTAATAGGGACATTCTTGTCCTCATCCATGTCTAGAATCACAAAGTCTACAGGAAACACAAAGTGATCAACCTTAACCAACATATTCTCCACTATCCCTCGCGGATATTTGACCGAGCGATCGGCCAGCTGGATACTCATGCGTGTTGGCATAGGTTCTCCCAACTCAAGCTTAGCAAAGCCCGCATAAGGCATGAGGTTAATGCTAGCACCAAGGTCAGCTAAGGCGTTGCTAACCGACAAGCTACCTATCAAGCAGGGGATGGTAAAACTCCCTGGATCTCGTCCCTTCTCTGGTAGCTTGTTCTGAATCACCTCCGAACACTCCTCATTCAGCGTCACCTGAGACAACCCCTCCAATTTCCTCTTATTCGTGAGGATATCCTTCAAGAATCTCGCATACTTAGGCATCTGAGCTAGAGCCTCCACAAATGGCAAGTTGATATGCAACTGCTTAAATAACCCTAAAAACTTACCATACTGCTCCTCCATCTTCTGCTTCTTCAATCTGCCTGGGTATGGAATGGCGGGAGTGTAATCTCTCACAGGCTCGCGAGGGCGTGATGTGCTCGCCGGTTTACCCCTCGGCGGTGTCTCATCAGGAATCTCAATCACAACCTCCTCCTCAGATGACTCATGCACAGGAACCTGTGGATCCGGTCCTGTGTCTCTACCGCTCCTCAAAGTGATGGCCTTCACATGAGCATTGGGATTAGGCTCAGTGTTGCTAGGCAGGCCACCTGGCGGTCTCTCAGAAAGAAGCTTCGCGATCTGCCCGACCTGGTTCTCTATGGTCTGGATCGAAGCTTTCTGATTCCTCAACTCAGTCTCATGCGTGTGGAAACGCTCCTCCATGTACCGGTTCTGCTTCTCTGCCAACTGATTCTGACTTTCTGAGTTGGCAAGTAGCCGTGCAACCATGTCCTCTAAACTGGATTTACCCTCAGGTGCGGGTGGTGGACCGCTGCAAGAACCTGGCCCTGTTGAGGGGGAACTCTGTCCCTAAGACTGGTGGGACTGATGCTGGAATGGGGGGCGCTGAGTGAATCCGGGTAGTTGCTGGCTATTGTTGCCAGACTTCCAACTGAAATTCGGGTGATTCCTCCACCCCGGATTTTATGTGTTGCTGAAGGGATTATTCTAGGGACGATTCTGGTGGGACATTAAATCAACCTGCTCGTGGGCCCCCTGATCCCCAACCTGACAAGCACTCGTGGGATGCGCCCCACCACAAAACTCACACAAGGACTGGGCCTTGTGGACGTGCATCTGATCAATCTTAGTGGAAAGTGCTTCCACCTGGGCAGCTAAAGAGGTAATTCCATCCACTTGATGGACACCCTGCCTCTGAGTTCTCGCTCGAGAAGTATGCTGAGTGTATCTCTTTGATGCCACCTTCTCTAGCAAGTCATACGCCTCCTAGGGTGTCTTCGTTCCAATGTCTCCACCCGCGTATGCATCGATCAGCTGCTTCCCAGTCATCTCTAGACCATTGTAGAAGGTCTCACACTGCTGCCACTTTAACAATTCATGGTGGGGAACCTTCCTCATTAGTTCCTTGAATCTCTCCCACGCCTCCTAGATCGTCTCCCCGTCGTCCTGCTGGAAAGAAAGAATCCTAGCCCTCAACTTTGATGTTTTCTCCGAAGGGAAGTACATTTCTAAGAATTTAGCAGCCATCTGGTCCCAAGTACTAATGGACCTAGGGGGAAGAGACAGTAACCAAGCCTTGGCTCGATCCCGTAAGGAAAACGGGAACAAGCGGAGACGAATAGCATCGTCGGTAGCGTCACGAATTTTGAAAGTGGCACAAATCTCTAAGAAACCGGCCAGATGAGTATTAGGATCCTCGTGATCCTTGCCATCGAACTAGCACATGTTCTGCACCATCTGTATAATGCTGGATTTGATCTCGAACTGATGTGCTCCAACCGTCGGCCTATTGATGCTCGACTCCAAACTCTCAAGCGTTGGTTTGCCAAAATCCGAAAGCGTCCGACCCGCATCCTCGTTCGCCATCTCCTCTACCTCGTCAACAACAACCTCGTCAAACTCGAGTAACCGGGCCACAAATCGGCAACGGGCTCGCAATCTCCGATGAAGGCCACGCTCCGGCTCGGAAGACGGCTCAGGAACCTCCTCGACGGGAGTTGAGAACAACACGATCTGCACGACAAGTTAGATTTAAATACGCGAACCGAGGACAAAGAAAACACAAGTTAGACAAAAACAAAAATAAAACAAAAATAAAATAAAATAAAAATGGAAAAAATAAAATGAGATAAAAACCAAGATGTATATATATACAAATGAAGTTAAAAATAACAAGTAAAATGCAAAAATATCTACACACACAAAATTGCAAAATAACAAACAAGGAAACACGATATTCACAAAAAATATATATACTAAATGACTAAAAATTAATTCCAATCGTTCTCGCAAAACCGTGTCCCCGGCAACGGGGCCAAAAACTTGATGCGTGTAAACTATATTTATATATATATTTTTATAAGTATTTTTCACACAATATGAGTTTTAAAAAGGGTTTTCACCAAAGACTAATCACACACACATCGGGCAGTGTACCCGTCGGATAGCAATATAGTAAAGGTAAGAACCGGATATCAATCCGTGGACACGGTGGAATGCAATAATTAACCGGAACTAAGATTCAATCAAGTAAGGGTAAAAGATGTTTTGAAGAGTTTGTTTTAATTAACTATCATGCAAATATATAAACTAAGCTAAAATCACAAATCAAACAATCAAGGGGAAAATATCACTTCGGTGTCGAATCCATCTAGAATACATTCAATACACTCATAGAAACATGGCAAATACACGATATATAAATTGACTAAATTCTCGTCAAAGATATCTAATCAAATGACCATTCGGAAAGCTAGCATGAATTACACAAACCAACCACCTAAAGTCATACAATGAGGCTCACGTGTTAAATAATCATGTCAATGTTTATAAAGATTGAACTAGCTTCTGATTAAGGTACACTAATCCAACAACTAGTTGGAAAGATAATATGAACAACACACTATCCACCTCAAGTTGATTAAATTAGACAACAATATGCATTTCTTCAACATACAATGTTCATATAAAAGTTATATAAATTAGGAGGATGTGTCAACAATTCCTAGATAAACATAATACTAAATATGACACATCATAACAAACAGTTTGTCTTTCCAAACATAAGCATAAGGTTACACATACAAATATAATGATTCTTAAACAAGACTTCATTCACCATTCCTAGTCAAATGCAATAAACTAGCGTAAATACATACACCAATCCATGAATATAAGTATAAACCACAAGTTTTCCAACATAAAGTGGCATACACAAATACAAGTCTTCTAAACAACTCAAAATACTTGAATACATAATTTCATCAAAGAATAATCATACGGTTGTCATAACATTAACACAATAATTGCCAATAATCCATGAATGTTGTCAAATGTATCTAAAATTCATCTAAACCAAAGTGAACAAGAGTTTTAGCTCATCATGAGCACCAAAATTACAAATAAGCAGGGAAAAATAGTGAGAAACATGATGTGAAAACAAGAATCAAACCACTCCTCCAAGCCTAGATGTTGTTGATGTATGGTGATCCTCTTGATGTTGTATCCTCTCCAAGAAGCTTGAAATATGGCTAGAACAAGGAAGACACGAGCTGGAACAGTGGGTTTTTCTCCTGGGTGCTGAATGTCTGAATGAGAATTAAGTTCTGTTTAAATAGAAAAGGGGAGGCACGACGATGACAGGAGAGAGGGCACGACCGTGCCTGGTACAAAGGCGCGGTCGTGTCTAGCTCTTGGCACGACCATGTGACAGAGGTTTGACCGATCCGTAGTTTCCATTGGGTACCACTGATCGAGGACGTACGGCTGTTCAGACTCACGAGGTGACACGCGAACGTGGGGGTCAAGGCACGGTTGTGCCTTGGATTTTGTCTTGGCGCGGTCGTGCAAGATGTGGGCGCGACCGTGCCTAGGGTTTGCGAGCTTGGCACGACCGTGCCAAATAGGGGCACGACCGTGCATCCATCACAGAAACCCTAAAACTTCACTTTTTATCCTGGAATCTTCTTGTTTGTTCACCAAGCTTCACAAAAACCTACAAAATAGTAAATGAAGCAAATAAGTGTCTAAACATTGAATATAACCAAGAATTGATCATTAAATGAGCGAAGTTTTGGGCCAAAAAAAATGTGTAAATACTAACACGTCATTACAGTATCCCCATGTTGAGGGAATTTCGTCCCGAAATTTAGCTAGCTGGTGACTGCATGAGCAAAGAGGTGGGGGTACTTGAGCTTCATTTGGTCTTCACGTTCCCAAGTAAACTCAGGACCACATTTTGATTCCCAACGAACTTTGATAATAGGGTTACGACTTCGCTTGAGCTGCTTGATCTCACGATCCATGATTTCTACCGGTCTCTCAACAAAGTGCATCGTTTCGTCAATGCGCACGTCGTCAAGAGGTATATGGAGATTTTCATCAGCAAGGCATTTCTTCAGATTAGACACATGAAATGTAGGATGCACATGGCCAAGTGATGGAGGTAACTCGAGTTAGTAAGCCACTTTCCCAATCCTTTCAAGGATCTTAAATGGACCCACATAGCGAGGTGCTAACTAGCCTTTCTTTCCAAAACGGATCACACCCTTCCACAGGGACACCTTTAGAAGGACGAGGTCACCGACTTGGAATTCTAAGGGTTTTCGTCGTTTGCCGGCATAGCTCTTTTGCCGACTCCTTGCTACTCGAATGTTGTCACGGATTTGGATAATCTTGTCGGATGTTTCTTGAATTAGCTCGGGACTGGTGATTTGTGCTTCACCAATCTCGTTCCAACAGATAGGAGAACGACACTTACGACCATAGAGAGCTTTAAATGGTGCCATGTTGATACTTGTCTGGTAGCTATTATTGTAAGAGAACTCAATTAGGGATAAATGTGAATCCCAATTGCCACCAAAATCATATATGCATGCTCTAAGCATGTCCTCCAGAGTTTGAATTGTACGCTCGGTCTGACCATCAGTTTGGGGATGGTAAGCCGTGCTCAAATTCAATCGTCTGCCAAGAGCAGTTTGGAGGGATTGCCAGAAACAGGAGGTGAACCGAGCATCTATACCAGATATTATGATTAAGGGAACACCGTGACGGCTCACAATTTCGTAAATGTAAATTCGGGCGAATTTCTCAACCCAATAGTCTTCACGGATGGGCAAGAAATGAGCAGATTTGGTGAGGCGGTCAATGATCACCCAGATGCTATCAAAACCACTTGAGGTGCGAGGGAGTTTGGTAATGAAGTCCATAGCTAAATTTTCCCATTTTCGCACGGGGATTTCTGGTTGTTCAAGCAAACCGGAAGGACGTTGGTGTTCGGCTTTGACTTTGGAGCAAGTTAGACATTTGGCAACATAGAGAGCAATGTCTTTCTTCATACCGGGCCACCAATATTTTTGGCGAAGATCTTGGTACATTTTATCCGCACCAGGATGAATAGAATAACGAGTCTCGTGAGCCTCGTTAATGAGAAATGTACGGAGATCATCGCGATCAGGAACCCAAATACGGTTCAAGTAATAAAGTAAGTCATTGGGTTTTGGTTCAAGTTGGAGTTCAACACCACACAACATTTCCTCGTACATGTTACCCTTGGTGACTGAGACGTGTTGAGCTTCTAAGATGAGATTTTGAATGTCGGTTTCAGACACAATGAAGCATGACATGGTCCTTTCGACTCAAAGCGTTGGCTACAACATTCGCTTTACCAGGATGGTAACGAATCTCGCAGTCATAGTCGTTAAGGAGTTCAACCCAACGTCGTTGCCTCATATTGAGTTCCTTTTGGCTGAAGATGTGTTAGAGACTTTTGTGGTCAGTGAACACCACACATTTTGTGCCATAGAGGTAATGTCTCCAAATCTTCAATGTGAATACGACCGCACCCAACTCGAGGTCGTGCGTCGTATAATTCTTCTCAGGAATCTTAAGTTTCCTTGATGCATAAGAGATTACTTGGCCTTGTTGCATGAGGACACAACCAAGACCTTGGTTGGAAGCATCATAGTAGACAACTAGATCATCATTCCCATCAGGGAGAGTCAAAATAGGAGCATTGCACAACTTTTGCTTGAGAGTTTGGAAAGCTTCTTCTTGCTTTGGTCCCCATTCATAAGTTTTACCCATATGGTTCAAAGCGGTGAGAGGAACAACAATCTTAGAGAAATTTGAAATGAAACGACGATAATATCCCGCAAGACCAAGAAATGAACGAACTTCGGTGGGGGTCTTCGGGGCATTCCAATTCTTAACAACTTCAATCTTAGAAGGGTCAACATGAATTCCCTTTTCATTGACGATATGACCCTGGAATTGAATATCCTTTAGCCAAAACTCACATTTGAAGAATTTGGCGTATAGTTGTTCTTTCCTTAAGAGGTCCAAAACCAACCTAAAGTGTTGCTCATGATCGGATTTAGTCTTGGAGTAGATTAAGATATCATCAATGAAGACTATCATGAATTTATCAAGGTACGGTTTGCACACATGATTCATGAGGTCCATGTAAACCGCGGGTGAATTGGTTAGCCCAAAAGGCATGACCATGAATTCGTAGAGACCATACCTTGTTCGGAAGGCAGTCTTTGGAATATATTCCTCTTGTACACAGAGTTGGTGATAACCAGATCGAAGATCAATCTTCGAGAAGCAAGTAGAGCCTTGAAGTTGATCGAAGAGGTCATCAATCCTAGGCAAAGGATAACGGTTCTTGATGGTAAGCTTGTTGAGTTCGCGGTAGTCAATACACATGCGGAATGATCCATCCTTCTTCTTGACGAATAAAACGGGTGCACCCCATGGTGAATCACTTGGATGGATGAAGCCCTTATCGGAGAGCTCTTGGAGTTGACTTGCAAGCTCTTGCATTTCAGAAAGTGCAAGACGATATGGTGCTCTAGCCACGGGGTTAGCTCCGGGTACAAGATCAATGCGAAATTCTACTTGTCGAATTGGTGGAAGACCAGATAGATCTTCGGGGAAAACTTCGGGAAAATCCCGGATGATGGGGATGTCTTGAATACTCTTCTCTTTGACATCCTTTTGAACAACATGGGCTAAGACGGCCACGTACTTCTTTCGTAAGTACTTTTGAGAAGTAGTGCATGACATTAACCTGAGTCCTTTGCAAGGTTTTTCACCAAAGACTCTTAACGTTTCTCCTAACGGAAGAGGTATTCGGATGCACTTCTCAAAACAGATGACTTCGGCATGGTGATTTGACAGCCAATCCATGCCTATGATGATATCAAAACTTTCTAGTTGCATTGACACAAGGTTGATTGGAAATGTATGATCATTAAGTTCTAGAGAGCAGTCGTGGATAACGGAGTCAATTGTAAGATAATCACCATTTGCTACTTCGACGGTGAAGGTTTTCTCTAATTTGGGTCGTGTTTTTGCAAGTAAGGGTTCAAAGTTCAGTGACACAAAACTTTTATCTGCACCGTTGTCAAATAAAATGGAGGTATATTGACTACTAACAAGGAACGTACCGTTGACCACATCATTGTTGGCATGAGCTTCATTGGCGTTTATGTTGAAAGCACGCCCACGAGCTCTGCCTTGTTTAGCATTGATGAACTTCGGGCACTGGTCATGGAAATGATTTGGGTTGCCACATTCATAACAAGCACGCCCATTTGCTATAGCGGGAACACCTTGATTAGTCACTTGTTGGTTGGTTCGGGTTGGTGGGTTGACTTGGCCTGCAGGTGCTTTGGCTCTACAAACGTTGACCGTATGGCCATATTTCCCACAGTGAGTGCAAAGGCGACATGAAATGTTTTGGAGATGGTGATAATTGCATGTGGCACAGAGTGGGTAGATCCCCACATATGGCTTCTTGACCGATGCTTGAGCCATGCGAGCAACTTGGTTAACAGGCAAAGCAGGAGTGGCCACAGCAAAATTTCTAGACTTTCTTTTTTTATTATTGTGGTAGGGTTCAGTTTTGGCTTCTTTGATGCGTGCAGGAGGGGTTGCGGTGTCGGGAACTTTCTTGATGCCTTTTCTAGTCAGAGTACCTGCTTTCACATGGTTGTCGGTCAAAGTAGCAGATAGTCGGATAGCATCTTCGAGTGTTGCGGGATTTCTCCCTAAGACAGTATCCTGAATCTGCCTAGGTAATCCACCGATGTACATCTCAATGCGGGGGGATAAGGGTGTGACCATATGGGGCACAAGGAGACTCAGTTCATGAAACCGGGTTGTATAAGCCAGACTTTCACCACTGTCTTGGGTAAGATCTCAAAACTCAGCTTCCAGCTTCCTCACCTCATTCCGAGGACAGAACTCACTTGAATGTAAAGAGGATTTGTATTTGTGTAGTTTGTGTAAATGTAAGCAATTGTTTGTATTGAGTTCATGTTTCACCCTAAAAAGTGTAAAAGAGTAAAAGGGCTATGTAATACTCACTTAATTCAAAGGTGTACTTAACACGAGAGACTAGGTAGTAACGTGATCCTTGTAACGCACAATGTTAACCTAAAGTGTATTGCGTATGAACATAAATTAATAAAATGTCTAAATCAAAGTCTAGGGTTTCAATGGATATGAGTATAAGGAATTATATACCGAGTTCGTGACGAATTATGAAAAAGGGTTGTGTAGGTGTTGACTAAAATGAAAACAATTTGAAATGAATAGTTTAATTATATTATTTATGAATTTGAAACGTCACAAAAATACTTATAATACGGAGGAAATAATATATAAAATGTATTATTTTTAATTTGAGTCACGGTATAAAATAATGGGAAAATATATTAATTTATAAATGGATTATAATAATAATTACGGTTTGCAAGACCAAACCCGAATCCACGGGTGGCTTCCGGGTTCAACACACCTTAAAACTTATTGTTGTGAAAATATAAATATAAATATAAATCAAACAATCTGACAATGGTTTTCTCACACACACGACCGTGCCTAAAACAAGGCACGACCGTGTTAAGGTCACGAACGCGACCGTGCTGGTCAGGGGCGTGACCGTGTTGATCAAAACAGAAGACACAACCAAGTCTGGTCATTAGACACGACCATGCTTGTGTCGGGCACGACCGTGTCTAGGGTTCTCTAGGCATGACCTTGTCTGGCTAGCAGGCACGACCAGGTCATGTATGGGGCACGACTGTGCTCGGATAGGCACGACCGCGCTAGCAGATTAGCGCGACCGTGTCTGACTAATTTAAGAAACAAATCGATTAAATCTTATAATATTAACGTTGGAAATCATGGGGCTTTTGCTAATCAAAGAATTTTGAATTTAACCATGCAGTTTAATTGAGTTACAAACGTGTCTAGATCAGAATCCGATCAAGCCGAAAGTGTATGAACCCTAGGATCTGGTTCGCAACAGTTTCGATAATATTAGCCCGAATTAACAAGGGGTTTTTGATCTATGAATAAAAATGAAGGTGTAGGATGTTTCAATTACCAGAAAGGATGATGGATTGATAGCGTTCGACTAAAAAGAGCTCCGACTTGCTCAAACCTCGTCTCCAGCGACTCCGGCTTCAACTCCGGTGAGATTGATGTGCGTAAAAACTTCAGAGAGGGTTAATTACGATGCGTAGTTGCTTGATTTGAGAGAGTAACCATAGAAATGAACGAATTCGATGAGTAAAAGATGAAGAGGTCGACGGTTTCGGTTTAAAAATCCATAATTGGTTTTAATTCAAGTGTAATGTCGATGTTTAATTGACAATTGATGGTTGTTAATAGATGAACGTGTATAATGGTTAAAAAGTTGAATGAATTTAGGATAAAAGACTGTTTTTACGTTTCAACTGACAAGAGGCGCGACCGTGCCAAGGCGCTTGGCGTGACTGTGCCAAAAAAAAGGAGCGACCGTGCCTACTAGGGTTTCTGGTTATTTACCAAATCAGCCCTTGCAACTTCAGCTTTGACACATTTATATAAATATTTACATATATAGGATTCTAATAGAATATACCCGTGTAAAACTCACGGATTTGTATTGGAACCTACTATTTAATAGTTGGTACGAATAGAATAAATCAGTGTACTAGAATTGGATTTTGAAATGTGTTACATTGAAAAAAATACCGATAATAAAATCAGAAATGTTACAAAAATAAAGTCAACTAAAAAGTTGGTGAGCATACAAAGGTTTATACATAGATCGTGTGTAGATGTAAATAATCAAATCCTTACATAACATGATAAAATAAGGCATTTATGGGGAGCAGCTATTGTGTAACTAAAGTACAATCAAACCTTTTGTAACTAGCATGCAAATTGTGTTGTCGGTAACAATCACCCCAATCTGGGTGGGTTTGTCAGACTCAATAAATCTATCATTGTTAACCGTCGGCTTGAATAGTTAATGATTGCACATAAATTGCACACAAAAGTTAACACACCTAGCACTCAAACATAAAGCTAAAATTTGCACACATGAATGTAAAGAGGATTTGTATTTGTGTAGTTTGTGTAAATGTAAGCAATTGTTTGTATAGAGTTCATGTTTCACCCCAAAAAGTGTAAAAGAGTAAAAGGGGCTATGTAATACTCACTTGAATATAAAGAGGATTTGTAATACTTAGCTTGTGTAAACAGAGGGCTTTCGATCTTCACATGATTACGAGTAGAATGGCTACGGAAATTACCTGATATGATTTTGAAATGAAGAAGAACGGGTTGTGGTTTCTGGAGTCGGCCGTCGCCACTAAAATCGGCAAATGCGAACTTAATTTGATAGAATTGAGAGTGTGGAGAGTACGAGTGGTGTATTGTTGATGCTTAACATTCGATATTTATAGTCAATTTTAGCGATTAATGGGTGTACGGTTGAGGCGATTACGGTTGGGTAAGGTAGATTCGGATTTGAGTTCGCGTGGTGTTTAGCATTAAATTCGAGTATTGAATGGCCTTGGGTTTGAGTCGCATGCGTGAAAGGAACCCGAGGTTCATTGAATCTGGACGGGAAACGCGTCTTTGCATAAAACGGCCCAAAAACCGGTCACTACGGGAATCGAACCTGTGATCGATTTCCTGTTTCGGGAGTTTGGTTGAATTTCAAAACAGACCCTGTAGTTTGGAAGCTTTAACAGTTTATGTTAAAACATGGATTTAGTTTAAAACAAGTTTTGAAAGTTGGCAGTTCCGGTCCCTTGACTTTATGATAATTATATATGTATATTCTTTTGTTTTTATAAGACCAATTAAGTTTCATAAGATATAAGCATACGTATATGTGTATATATATAAATATGTATATATATATATTTATATTCGAGTCTCATATAATTAAGTATATATATGTATATAATAAGTAAATCAACATTTATTAAAAAGAAAAGTCGTGTTTTTATTACGTTTTAAGATTTGGATTCGAAACGCGCACTAGGGTTAGGGTCAGGATAGGTCGGAAAGATACCGGATATTACAATTCAAAGGTGTAGCTAACACGAGAGACTAGGTAGTAACGTGATCCTTGTGACGCACAACGTTAACCTAAAGTGTATTGCATATGGACATTAACAAAATGTCTAAATCAAAGTCTAGGGTTTCAATGGATATGAGTATGAGGAATTATATAATGAGTTCGTGTCGAATTATGAAAAAAAGGTTGTGTAGATGTTGAGTAAAATGAAAAAAATTTGAAATGAATAGTTTTTAAAATACTTTTAAATTAGGGTTTGGATTTGAATAACAAAATCAAATAATTATGACTTAATTATTCTAGTTACAAAATAACGTAGTTATTCGGTGTATTTAGGTATAGCCTAAATAACCAATTTTGTTTAAATATAAATTAAATAAATAATTGTTACTATATTTATTTATTTATAAAGGTATGTAACTTATTTAGTTATATATAAAAAAAATAGCGGGCGTGTTATATTAAATATAAATTAAATAATTTTTACTCTATTTTTATAAAGATGCGTAAATATGGAGTTGTGTAAATAATATTTATGTGTAGAGTTTAATGATAAATATACATTTAACCTTGTAGGTTATAATAGATAACTTTTACTTATTTACTTATCATTTAGAAATGAGTATTTGATCGTTTTAAATAAAGTTAATACTTTATAATTTTATAAAATCAATTGTTTTTATTTGGAAATTAATTTAAATATAAGTACTTATTGTTTTGAAAATAAGAATATAAATCCAACAATCTGACAAAGGTTTTCTCACACACGATCGTGCCTAAGACAATACCGACCGTGCTAGTCGAGGCATGACCGCGTTGATCAAACAGAGGACACAATCACTAGGCACGACCATGTCTGGGCTAGGCACGACCGTGTCTAGGGTTTTGAGGCATGACCAGGTCTAGCCAAGAGGCACGATCGTGTCTTGGAGTAGCACGACCGCGCTAGATGATTAGCGCGACCGTGTCCGGTCAAGTTCAGAGACAATTTTTTGATTCTTATAAAATTAACGATGGAAATCATAGGGCTTTCATCAATTAGGTGATTACGAGTTTATAGGTATAGGTTAATTGGATTTAAAAATGTCTAAAGTAGGATTCGGTTAAACCATTTTCGTAAGAACCCTAGGTTACGGATCTTGACAAATTCCATGATGATTGATAAATAAATATAGGGCTTTTGATGTGTAACCAGTTCCAAATCTAACCATATAAATTAATTGGATTATATTTTGGGTCTAGAACAGTGTTCGATTAAACTGAAAACGCATGAACCCTAGATTCGGGTTCATGTTATAATCGCTACTGCAAGCCCAAAGCAGTTTGGGGCTTTTGATCTATAGACTGAAACGAAAGTGTAGGATGTTTCAATTACCAAAAAGGATGATGGATTGATAGCGTTCGACTAAAAAGAGCTCCGACTTGCTCAAACCTCATCTCCGGCGACCCCGGCTTCAACTCCGTTGAAATTGATGTACGTAAAAACTTCAGAGAGGGTTAATTACGATGTGCAGTTGCTTGATTTGAGAGAGTAATAATAGAAATGAACGAATTCGATGAGTAAAAGATGAAGAGGTCGACGGTTTCCATTTAACAATCCATAATTGGTTTTAATTCAAGTGTAATGTCGATGTTTAATTGACTAATGATGGTTGTTAATAGATGAACGTATATATCGGTTACAAAGTTGAACGAATTTAGGATTAAAGACTGTTTTTACGTTTCAACTGACAAGAGGCGCGACCGTGCCAATAAGAGGCGCTACCGTGCCAAAACAAGGCTCGACCGTGCCTACTAGGGTTCCTGGTTATTTACCAAATCAGCCCTTGCAACTTCAGCTTTGACACATTTATATAAATATTTACATATATAGGATTCTAATAGAATATACCCGTGTAAAACTCGCGGATTTGTATTGGAACCTAGTATTTAATAGTTGGTACGAATAGAATAAATTAGTGTACTAGAATTGGATTTGAAGTGTGTTTCATTGAATGAAAAATACCGAAAATAAAATCAGAAATGTTACAGTATCCCCATGTTAAGGGAATTTCGTCGCGAAATTTAGCTAGCTGGGGCAACTGCATCAACAAAGAGGTGGGGGTACTTGAGCTTCATTTGGGCCTCACGTTCCCAAGTAAACTCAGGACCATGTTTTGATTCCCAACGAACTTTGATAATAGGGATACGACTTCGCTTGAGCTGCTTGATCTCACGATCCATGATTTTTACCGGTCTCTCAACGAAGTGCATTGTTTCGTCAATGCGCACGTCGTCAAGAGGTATATGGAAATTTTCATCAGCAAGGCATTTCTTCAGATTAGACACATGAAATGTAGGATGCTGTCACACCCCGACCGATGGCGGAATCATCGAGGCGGACAATAGAATGATTGTTCAAAAGCACATGGTAGCTAAAAGGTTTCATAATTCATTACTTAAATTTAAAACAACGAGATCCAATTACAATACATTTCGAATAACCTAGTCTAGTTCAAAACATTGATTTATTTAACTAGGTCCATAGTTCCTAAGTGGAGAATTCTTCGGCAAGCAGTCACATATCCAAACCTGAAACATTATTTAAATCAAGTGTCAACTAAAAAGTTGGTGAGTACATAGGTTTAGTAACTCCGGTAAATAGTACTGTAAATCGTTTTGCAACTCATTGTTTATCTTGTTAAACATAATGTATATGATGTACCATTTCTTTAATCACAATTCAAACCGAGTTTGACGCGCTTGAACAGAGCACAACAGCTAAGTCCGGTATGATTGAATATAGTTACCCACTATATCCGATATGATTGAATATAACACGCGGTTATATCCGAGTATGCAGTAATAAACACCCTAACCGGGTGGGCTGGTCAGGCACAATAGATCTATCAATATTACAATTGGTTGTCTTGTGTTTAAATGTATGTACATCCAAAGAATAAGCATATAGTCTCATGTATAACACGTATAAACAATGTGAGTAGCATGTATAATGTTTCACCCCAAAACGTATGAAAATGTAAAAATAGGGGCTATGTAACTCACCTGGCTAGCGGATATGTTAATTCACGAGTGCGGGTGATAAGGATGTTGAAACCTAGGCACGATGAAACCCTATGTGGATGGATAAGTATTATTGTATGTTTATGAGCGTATTCGTATTTAACGAGTATAGGTTTTATAATAATATCCTTAATAATTATTTGTATAAAATAGGGTAGAAAATGATAACGGTTTTGTAGAACTTTAACTCATAAATATATATATATATATATATATATATATATATATATATATATACATTGTTTTAAACAAATATTTATTATGTTTAACGCATTTATATATAACAATAAGAAATAAAAGAAAATTCTTTATTTGACTAATCATATATTATTAAAATTTGTTTTAACAAGTTTATTAAAAAATATTGCAAGACTTATAAAGGTGGGGCATTGTATATGTGAAAAGGTATTTTGATAAGTTTTATAAAAATGTTACAAAGTTTATAAAAATAGGACATTTTGTATATTATAATGTATTTTAATAAGTTTATAAAAATATTACACGGTTTATAAAAATAGGACATTTTATATATTATAATGTATTTTAATAAGTTTATAAAAAATATTACAAAAAAAATGGGATGGTTTATAAAAATATAGTTTAATCGATTTTAAAATAAACGAACGAATAAACCGACTCGTTTTAGTATTTATTGTATAAAAATGATATTAAAATAAGTTAGGTTAATTAAATAAAATAAATAGAATGAAAACAGAAGTAAAAAAAAATGGGCCGAAGGCCAACCGGATTCGAACCCGCGACCTGTAACTCGAACACTCACACGAATAACCAGCCGGGCTACTGCCCATCGCTGGTTATGTGTGTATCGAATAATTTAAGTACACAAAGGAAAAGTTGGTCGCTGGTCCTCGGTGACCGGCAAACCGTGTCCGAGGACACTGGGTTTGCCCGGTAACTCTCGTGCGAATGCCGAGTTTTCGACTGGGATTGTTTACCTGATGATAACAGAAGCTAATGGAACCGAAATGAGGTTCGAACTTGGTCGCGAAGGGCCTGGACGGCAGAGCTTTGGAACTCAAAAAAGTCACAAGCGGGGATCGATTTCTGAGTGGAATTAACTCTTGTAACCCTGGTCACAGCTTCACTCAGGGTCGACGAAGGTGATGGAGTCCTCAATTTGGAGTGAGAGTATGTGGAAGGAGGGTAGCCAGTTCGTGCAGGGCCGACCATGGCCATTTATAGCCGGGCTTGATTCTAATGTTCAAACGTGCAATTGGGCACGTCCCGACATTAGTCTGGACGAGACGAAACTAGTTAGACATTCAACAGGCGTGGAGGTGGCTTGTCGGGCATGAATTCGAACGTGGGTATCTCGGCCACCAACAGGATCAGACGATCCTTATGTTGGGGAGACCAATTGGTCGAGGGGTATTGTTCGCGTGGTGGAGACGAAGCAAGAGAAGCCTTTGTCGGCTGTTGAGGTGCAGGGAACAGCCCTGTCGGGCGTTCGCCGGAGAAAGCCTTGGACCGCCGGACTATTGTTGGGGGTGACCGGATAAACGAATTGGGTATTGGCAGTTTTAGTCCCTGGAGTTTGATTTCGTTTTAATTAGGTCCCTGCGATAATTACGGATGGGTCCCTGAGGTTTGGTTTGCCCACATTTAGTCCCTCAACCGGTTTTTAGGTTAAAACCTTTTAGTTTGAAAAATTCCAATATAATCCCTCATCTTTTATAAAAATAATTTGTTAAATTTCTTTTTAATTTCATTTGTATTTTATAAACTTATATTATTTATTATTATTATAAATATTTTTATAGAAGTTAATTATTTTATTTAAATAGGTTATCTTATTTATAAATGAACCCTTTTAATTTAGATTTTTGTATAAAATTTTATATAAGTTTAAAACTTATAAAATTTTATTTATTTTACATCCTTAAATTATATATATTTATATATACTTGTACAAAATTTTAAATAAAACCACTTGCATTCCATTGAATAGAAAATGTCTACAGGATACATAATATAAAAGCGTGAATAAAAATCCGAAATGTCACAGTCTCCCCATGTTAAAGGAATTTCGCCCCGAAATTCAACCAGTGGAGGCTATGAAAAGAGATGCGGATATTTGGTCTTCATTTGGTCTTCACGTTCCCAAGTGAACTCGGGTCCACGTTTAGACTCCCAACGAACCTTGACAATGGGGATGCGGCTACGCTTGAGTTTCTTGACTTCTCGGTCCATGATTTCCACGGGTTTCTCAATAAAGTGCATTTTTTCGTCAATGCGCACTTCGTCAAGAGGGATGTGGAGATTCTCGTCGGCTAGACACTTTTTCAAATTAGACACATGAAAAGTCGGATGAACGTTGCTGAGTTCTGAAGGAAGGTCGAGTTTGTAGGCCACTTTTCCTACCCTCTCGAGTATCTTGAATGGGCCCACATATCGAGGTGCAAGTTTTCCTTTCTTTCCAAATCAGATTACGCCTTTCCAAGGTGATACCTTTAGAAGAACCATATCTCCAATTTGAAATTCCAAGGGTTTTCGTCGTCTATCGGCATAGCTCTTTTGTCGACTCCTTGCTACTCGAATGTTGTCACGGATAAGAGAGATTTTATCGGTGGTCTCTTGGATAAGCTCGGGACCGGTGATTTGTGCTTCACCAATTTCGCTCCAACAAATCGGTGAACGACATTTCCGTCCATAAAGAGCTTCAAACGGTGCCATGTTAATGCTTGTGTGGTAGCTGTTGTTGTAGGAAAATTCAATCAGTGGTAGGTGAGAATCCCAATTGCCACCAAAGTCAATGACACAAGCTCTAAGCATATCCTCAAGAGTTTGGATTGTTCGTTCGGTTTGTCCATCAGTTTGAGGATGGTAAGCCGTACTTAAATCCAAACGAGTACCAAGTGCTGATTGTAATGATTGCCAAAATCGGGAAGTAAAACGCGAATCACGATCGGAGATGATGTTCAAAGGGATTCTGTGACGACTTACGATCTCATCAATGTAAATCCGAGCCAATTTCTCGACTCGATAGTCCTCACGAATGGGTAAGAAATGAGCAGACTTTGTAAGTCGGTCGATAATAACCCAGATACTATCGTGCCCACTAGAAGTGCGTGGTAGTTTGGTGATAAAATCCATAGCAAGGTTCTCCCACTTCCACACGGGAATTTCAGGTTGTTCGAGGAGTCCGGAAGGCTTTTGGTGTTCGGCCTTCACTTTAGAACAAGTTAGGCATTTTGCCACAAAGAGGGCAATATCCTTTTTCATACCGGGCCACCAATATTGCTGACGAAGACCCATGTACATCTTATCAGCTCCAGGATGTACCGAATATCGAGTCTTATGGGATTCATTCATCAAAAACATACGATCTTCGCGATCGGGAATCCAGATACGATCCAAGTAATACAACAGGCCGTTGGCTTTGGTTTCTAGCAAGAGTTCTACACCACCTGCCATTTCTTGATACATGTTTCCCTCGGTAACCGAGGTGTGTTGTGCTTGGAGAATGCGGGCTTGGATATCATTATGAATACGAACACTATGAAGCATGATACATTCTTTACGACTCAAAGCGTCGGCTACAACATTTGCTTTGTCGGGGTGGTAGCGAATCTCGCAGTCGTAGTCGTTAAGAAGTTCGACCCATCGTCGTTGCCTCATATTAAGCTCTTTTTGATTGAAAATATGTTGGAGACTTTTGTGGTCGGTGAAAACCACGCATTTGGTACCATATAAATAATGTCTCCAAATTTTCAAGGCGAAGACGACAGCACCAAGCTCGAGATCATGGGTCGTATAGTTCTTCTCATGAATTTTGAGTTGACGTGATGCATATGCAATTACTTGGCCACGTTGCATAAGGACACAACCAAGACCTTGGTTGGATGCATCACAATAAACGACAAAGTCGTCATTGCCATTAGGAAGTGTTAGAATAGGAGCATGGCAGAGCTTGTGCTTGAGAGTTTGAAAAGCTTCCTCTTGCTTGGGTCCCCACTCGTAAGATTTACCTTTGTGAGTCAAGGCAGTGAGCGGAACCGCGATCTTGGAGAAATTTGAGATGAAACGACGATAGTAACCCGCTAGTTCGAGGAAGGAACGAATCTCGGTAGGAGTCTTAGGAGTACTCCAATTCTTTACCGCTTCGATTTTTGCCGGGTCCACATGAATTCCCTTATCGTTGACTATGTGTCCCAAAAATTGAACTTCCTTTAGCCAGAATTCACACTTGGAGAACTTGGCGTATAGTTGTTCTTTCTTCAAGAGTTCTAAAATCAAACGAAGATGTTGTTCATGCTCCGCTTTCGTCTTAGAATAGATAAGAATGTCGTCAATGAAAACGATCACGAACTTGTCCAAATAAGGTTTGCATACACGGTTCATGATGTCCATGAAGACCGCAGGTGCATTAGTCAACCCGAAGGGCATGACCATGAACTCGTAGTGACCATATCTAGTCTGAAAGGCAGTCTTCGGAATGTCTTCATCGAGAACACGAAGTTGATGGTATCCGGAATGAAGGTTAATCTTGGAGAAACATGTTGAACCTTGAAGCTGATCGAAAAGATCGTCGATACGGGGTAAAGGATATCGGTTCTTAATTGTAAGCTTGTTGAGTTCACGATAATCAATGCACATTCGAAATGACCCATCCTTTTTCTTTACAAACAGCACGGGAGCACCCCAAGGTGAATGGCTCGGGCGGATGAATCCTTTGGATGAGAGTTCTTGTAATTGACTTGCAAGCTCTTGCATCTCGGAAGGTGCAAGACGATAGGAGTCTTTTGCCACGGGAGTTGCCCCGGGCACAAGGTTGATACGAAACTCCACTTGTCTAGTGGGAGGAAGACCAGGTAAAAAAGCTCGGATGATTGGAATGTCTTGCAATTTCTTACCCTTGTCTTTCGTGTCAAATATGTGGGCCAAGAATGCAACGTACTTTTTCCGCAAGTATTTTTGTGCCAATGTGCAAGACATGATTTGAAGACCACGACACGGTTTTTCACCGAAAATAACTAACGTGTCACCAGAAGGGAGAGGTATACGAATGCACTTTTCGTAGCAAATAACCTCGGCATGGTGCTTGGATAACCAGTCCATGCCAATTATAATATCGAAGCTTCCCAATTGCATTGGAAGGAGATCAACAGAGAATTCATGATTATTAAGCTCGAGATTGCAGTTGCGGATAACAGAGTTTATAGCAACAGATTTCCCGTTTGCTATCTCCACGGAATAAGGATTGTCAAGTTTCGTTCTTTGTTTAGCAAGTCGAGATTCAAAGGTAAGAGACACGAAACTCCTATCGGCACCGGTATCAAATAAAATGGATGCATAATGATTGTTTACGAGAAACGTACCGTTTATCACGTCGTTGTTTGCTTGTGCCTCATTAGCGTTTATATTAAACGCTTGTCCTTGGGGACCACCTTGATGATGAAGTTTTGGGCATCGGTCACGGAAGTGGTTTGGGTCTCCACATTCGTAACATGCCCGACCATTGAGAGGTGCCGGATAGACGGGACGGTTGGCTGGAGCAGCTTGATGGACGGAAGGACGGGTACGCAAGTAGTGACCACATGTCCATATCGCCCGCAGCTTGAGCACAATCGACATGGTAGATTGGCAGGATGATGGTACTTGCAGGTCTGGCATTGGGGATTCGGCCCCATATAAGTCTTCGGGTTTTGACCCAAAGGGGCCGCTTGAATAGCAGGTACAGCGGGAGTTACGGCTGTGAAGTTTCGACCCTTACGTTTCTTGTTGCGGTTAGAAGACTCGGGTTTCACATCTTTGACGGCCGCAAGAGTAGACACAACCTTCTTGGAACCCTTTCTGGTTAAGGTTCCGGCTTTGACATGGTAGTCGGATAGCGTAGCAGATAGACAGATAGCAGCCTCAAGAGTAGGAGGATTGCTTCCTAGCACAGCATCTTGAATTTGCATAGGCATGCCGCCTATGTATTTGCATAGGCATGCCGCCTATGTATTTTTCAAATTTCTCATAGGTTTCTTTCACCACGTCAAGACTTCCTAGCTATTTCTGACCAATCTCACCCCAAAACACGGGGTTCAGCACTTTCGTGCATACAACATTTCAAATGGTGGCATTCCAATAGTTGCGTGATAACTATTGTTATAAGAAAAATTCTCCAATGGCAGGTGCATATCCCGAGCACCACGAAAATTAATAACACATGTGTGAAACATGTATTCCAACGTACGTATCGTTCGCTCAGTTTTCCCGTCGGTTTGAGGGTGATACGCCATACTTTTATGTATTCGAGTTCCCATTTCCTCATTGAACCTCTTCTAGAATATGGATGTAAATCTCATGTCGCTATCTGCCACAATCAAAATCGGCACCCCGTGACTAGCATCAATCTCGTCCACAAACACTTCTGACAACCTTTAAGATGAAAGCGTTTCTCGAATAGGTAGAAAATGGGCACTCTTGGTTAAACGATCAACCACTACCTAAATCGTGTCATAACCTTTTACCGTCTTGGGCAGTTTGGTAATGAAATCCATAGTGACATGTTCCCATTTCCGTTTCTGGGATTTCTAACGGATGAATCTTGCCATACGATTTCGGATGTTCAACCTTGACCTGCATACACGTCACGCATTTACTCACGTATTGAGTCACATCATGCTTCATGCCTGGCCACCAGTAGTTTCTCTTGATATCCTGATACATATTTGTAGTTCCAGGATGAATCTAGTACCTTGAACCTTGTCAAGCACCTTCTCTCTAAATCCTCCAAATCTCGGTATCCACATGCGGTCACCACGTACTCGTATACCTTGACTATTCTCGGTCAACACCTCGCATTTGCCGAAAATCAGCTTCTCCTTCAAGTTGTCTTAGCGAAATGCCTCGGTCTGCGCATCTCATAACGATGTTTAAAAATAAGGTGTTATAATTAATTGTCACGATTCACTCTGATCGGTGTGTGCTTCTCCTTACGGCTTAACGCATCTGCACCTACAATCGTCTTACATGGATGGTAAAGGATCTCACAGTTATAGTCCTTTATTAATTCAAGCCACCTCTGTTGCTTCATGTTCAACTTCTTCTACTCAAATAAAAATTTTAAACTTTTATGATCGGTATAGATATTGCCTCCAAATCTTAAGTGCAAACACTACAGCTGTCAATTCTAGTTCATGAGTAGGGTAGTTCGCCTCATGAGTTTTCAACTATCGCGACGTGCAAGCGATCACTTTCCCTCGTTGCATCAACACGCAACCTAACCCTAGATATTAATCATCTAACTATACCAGGTATTCAGTTCCTTTTGGGAATGTTAACATCGCTTCCTCCGTCAATCTCTTCTTCAGTTCCTGGTGTTGAAGCACTTTTGTGTGACAGACACTCTGGATACTGTCTTAGATTTTGTACTTGTCTTGTATGTATTAGTCTTTGTATGTTAGTGTCTGTATGTATTAGTTATCGAGTTGTAATATCTAATGCATGTTATTGTTGTATAATTTCTCTAAGTGTTTTGCGCACTTAGCATGTGCGCAGGAATTACGTCCTGTGTACTTAGCAAGTACGCAAGAACACTCTGCGTACTTGCTAAGTACACATGAACAATTTGCCCTGAGCACTCGTAGAGATCAGGTGTACTATAAATAGAATAGGTTGACAGAATTTATGTACGCAGACATTTGCACTCAGTATATTTTCTCTGTAACCTTCAAGTTGATAATAGACGGAGTTTGAAAGTGATTTCGTTGTCGGTTTACTCTGTGTTGCTTGATTCTCCACCTAGTCACGGGCATTCCGCACCCGGTCCGACTAGTCACACACCCACACGTAACGATCTGAGACACCCGGGGACCTACAAGTGGTATCAGAGCTTAGCTATTGATTTCGAGTGTCGTGAGTGTGTTAGGAGCATCTTCTACACATCCTACAGAGATTTTGCAAGCAAAAGTGGGTGTTTTTGTTATAAAATAGGGGTAGCTCTTGAGCACTATTTTAGAAGCAAAAATCACTCAAAAACCGACTTTTGTTGTGTATTTGAGTGTTTTGAGCATCAAAGGTTGGTTAGAAACGAGTTTTTGACCCTTTGGCTCATTTTCTTTGGTCATATCTTCAATTTCTGCTGTCTCCAGTGTGATTCCAGTGACCGAAAAAAGTTGGTGAGTGTTGGTGAAAAAGTGACCTGCGTACTTACCATTTTCGGCAACAAGTACAGTCTTGCTGCGTACTTAGTAAGTACGCAAGACCATATTTGCTGCGTATTTAAGTAATCTCCTGCGTACTTATCATTTTCTCCTGCGTACTTGTCAAGTACGCAAGGCCAGAGTCAAGTGCGCAAGCTGTTGACTTTTCTGAAATTTGACTAAGTGTCACACTAGGGCAAATCTTCAGAACCTCGGTAACCTACTTAATTATGATAATGAAATTAGAACCCCGCAAAAACTGCCAAAGTTGCTTAATGTAAATGATTATTCAAATTGGAAAGCTCGCTTTGAACATTATATCTCATATACTGATTCTTCACTTTGGATACCCATTCTAGAGGCTTATAAGCATCTCACATATACAGATCTTGATGAGGAAGTTCCCAAGCCTATCTCCAATCTTGATGAAGAAGAAAAGAAAGTTTATGATAGAGAGAAGAATGCACACTGATCTATTACTATGGCCTTGACCAGGGACTTATTCCACAGCTTTAAAGGATATGATAACTCCAAGGATCTCTGGAAGGCATTGCAGAAAAGATTTGAAGGGAACAGTGACATCAAGAAGAGCAAAAGAGATCTTCTGAGAAAGCAGTATGAGTGCTTCAGATATCTGGAGAATGAATCTGCTGATGAACTTATATCTAGATTCTATCATCTTCAGACTGAATTAAAAGCTTTTGAGCTAAAGTATCCTGATGAGGAATTAGTTGAAAATTTTCTAGATGCTTTACCACCAAAGTTTGAGATGTATACCACTCTGCTGAGAGAGAACCCGAAGTTCTATGAGATGATGATTGAAGAAGCAATCGGTAAGGTTCAAGTTCACGATATGAACCTGAAAAGAAAGGAACGTTCAGGAAGACCTCAAATCCAAGACCCTTCTATGTATTATGGGACGTCTTTCACAGCTAAATCATCTTTCTGATATCGCCTTATTCTCAGGGAACTCTAAAGAAGAAGAAAACTCGAATGGTTGTGGTGGTCATACATGCTTTACAACATCTGGATCTGGTTCTCACCACCAACATCCCTCAAGAATTCCTCCCTCTACATCTTCAGCTAACCAAACTGTTATAGCCAGGATAGCTGAAGATCATGTAGCATTATTTTCATCGTGAATGCTTGCCTATGAAAACTTCATTGGTGGAAAGCTTACAGATCTTGAGACAATTGAAGAAGATTTTAATCAGGTGGATCCAGATGACATGGAGGACATGGATATTCAGTGGAATATGGCCATGGTCTTGAGAAGGGCCAAGCGTTTCTTGAACAAAAGGCATTCAAATGCGAAGGTGGGTTTTGACAAATCCAAGGCCAAGTGCTACAAGTGTCAGAACTTTGGACACTTTGCTCGTAAATGGCAGAAGGACAAAGCACCTGCCTTAGGATTCACAAAACTAAGCCAGGGAAACAACCAAGGAAACAATCAAGGGTACAACTCTAACAACCGCGATCAAAGTCAAGGTGGAACGTCCAATGCATTGGTGGCTCAACAAGACGAAAGCTTTGATTGGGGTGTTCATTTGGAGGATGCCCTTATTGCACAAACACAGGTTGGGCTAATGGCTGAGATGATGGAGATGATGGAAGCAGAAGAACGGGAAGCGTCTGTAGCTGACCAAGAGGAGTCTACAACTGCCTTTGCCCTCATGGCTATTGGGGAAGCATCAAGTTCGTCAACTGAGATAGACTCTAATTCTTTTGCTGTTATTTCATGTTCCAAATGTCTTGGCTTGAAAGAAGAAAATTCTAAGCTTCAGGACAAAGTCGAACCCCTTCGTATTGTAGCGTTAAGCTACAGGGAAAATGAAAAACGTTACAAAGATTCAATTGAAACTTTAAAGAAAGTAAAACGTGATTATTCACTTAAAATCGGCAATCAACAGTTTCATTTGGATGTTGCGTACAAGGGGTTAGAGAAAATGAACAATGAGATCAACAAGCTGCAAAATGAGATCTTGCAGTTGAAAGGTAATATTGAGAAGTTGAAAAATTCTCGTTTTGTGGTGGAACACTACGAGTCTGTAGTGAGACAAGTGAATGGCTTAGGGATGGGTACTAATGCTATTCCTCCACCAGTTAGCGGGAAATTTATCAACGGCTTAATTGACATTGATTTGTCTTGCCTTGATGAGTCCTCAAGTCAGGATGATTCCTCTAACAAGGATGATTCCTCAAGTAAGGCTGACTCTGCATATAATGAAGAGTTCTTTACTGCTTCTGATGATGGGTCTGAGAACACCTGCCCTGAAGGAGTTGTCTCTGAGGAGTTGCTAGGTGAACAGAATGTTAATAAAAAGATTATCACTGATAGTGATAATTATATTTTGACTGAACCTGATATCATTGAATCAAATGAAAAATTAAAAGTGATGCTTTATGGGGAATATAAAAACATTAATCAAGTTAAGAAAGAAGCTTTTTCAACTCATTTTGGGCTTGGTTATCAAGAAAATTTGCAAAAATATTATATTCCCAAAAACCAATCATCATCGGGTCAAACTCATGTTCACCAAACAACTTCTCTTGTTCATCATGCTGAGTCACCAAACGTCAAATCAAAGGAGCCTTAGAGGAGGACTTACAAAGAAAAAAGAACTTGCTTTCAATGTGGTATGGTTAGTCACATTCTTGTGACCTGTCCTGCTAAGAACCAAGGGAAATGGCCAATTGTTTCACAACCGGCTGTTATCCCTGAGTCACCACTAGTGAAGCATTCCAAAAGTCCAAAAGGAAATGTGGTGAAACCACCAGTAAAACCTATGGTAAAGCCAAAGATCACATCTTAGGCTAAACCATCTGTTTCAAAAAGGAGAAAGCTAACTTCTAAACCTTGTGCATCTACCTCTGGTAATGCACCAACCGGTGAGAAACCTATGGTGAAACTCTCTAAGCCACAGAGGAGAAGAAGGAACAAGAGATTGAGAAAGCTGGAACAACTGGTTGGAATTCAATCAGGTGAAACTTCCACTAGTTCACCTGTTGCTGTTGAATGCAAGCCTACTGTTCTAGTTAAGAAGAAGAAGAGGTCCTGGAATAACAAATCTAAAAGTTCTCAATCTCCTGGTCCCAAATCTTCTAAAGATTCATCCATTTCTGACAGTCACGACTGTGAATTAGTTGAGGTTGTTTATTTTGAAAAAGACGGACGACCCAAGACCACTATGGCTTGGGTCTCCAAATCTAATTAATTTATTGTGACTCGTGCAGGGACATCCGATAGTGGATGCTCCTGGCACAAGACAGGTAACATGGCCATGCTTCAAGATGTGAAACCATTTAGAGGCGGCTATGTGGCCTTTGCTGAAGAGAAATGCGGTAGTATCACATGTCAAGGCGTGGATTCAAATGGTTGTGTCAGCTTCGACAAGGTCAACTACTGCGAACAACTGAAGGATAACCTGTTGAGTGTCTCCCAGATGTGTGACAAAGAGTACTCGGTTATGTTTGACGAGACTGAATGCTTGATTCTCAAACCTGGTTTTGAAGTTCCTAAAGATTGGATTCTGATGCGAGCGCCAAGTACAAGTGACACCTATCAGATCGACATGAGCGTGGCAAAAACCACATCATCTGTTGCTACTTGTTTGCTTACCAAAGCGACAGAGCTTGACTCTATCTTGTGGTATAGGAAACTTGGACACATTTTTTATCGAAAAATGAATCATCTTGTCCAAAACGGTTTGGTAACCGGTGTTTCTAAGCTGAGATTTACCGTTGCAGATGACTGTATGCCTTGTAAAAAGGGAAAACAACAACGGAAGTCTCACAAGCCCAAGCTCCAAAACTCCATCGATACCCCTTTGGAGCTATTGCATATGGATCTGTTTGGCCCCATAAGTAACAGGAGTATTGGAGGTAAGTCATACTGTCTGGTTGTAACTGATGATTTCTCACGTTTTTCTTGGGTGCATATTTTAGGTACAAAGGATGAAACTGCTGACATTCTTCAATACATGATCCTGAGCATGGAATCTCTTTGAAATTTGAAGGTTAGAAGAATAAGGAGTGATAACGGAACTGAATTCAATAATAATTTGATGGAACTTTTCTGTCTCAAGTAGGAGATCCGTCACGAATTTAGTGCCCCGTACACACCTCAGCATAATGGAGTTGCAGAACGGAACAACAGAACCTTGATTGAGACTGCAAGGACAATGCTGTCAGATGCAAAGCTTCCTGTCACTTTCTGGGCAGAAGCAGTTAATACAGCTTGTCACGTCTTGAACAGAGTTCTGGTTGTGAAGAGCCACAACAAGACTTGCTATGAGTTGATCAACAATCGACCTCCCAATCTTGACTATCTAGTTCCTTTTGGTAGTCCTTGTTCCTTATTGCTACAATACAAAGACCGTAAGTGTAAGTTTCATGCAAAAACAGTGGAAGGCGTCTTCTTAGGATATGTTGCCAACTCGCCTTGTAAGAGAGTGTACAATATAGGAACTGTACTATCTAGGAATGGTTTGAAGTGGATTGCAGTAAACACAGCATTCCACCAGAACCAACTGGTCCAGCTTGGGGTATTGATAATGATGCGCTATTCAAATCTTTCAACCTTCCTGATTTGTCTGCCGATGATGCCGCAAATGTGTATGAATTATTTGGTGGCAGTGATGACTCCAGTTTCTCAACCCGTGCAACTGTACCGATTGTAACTCCCGATTCCAATGCTGCATCTGCATCTGGAACTCATGATAGTGATAACATTGAAGGTGTTCATGTTGACGGAAATGACGCTCAAGCTAATCCTAACACTCATGTAGGAAATGAAGCTCCAGCGGATCCAATCAACATTGAATCTTCTTCTTCTAGAACACAGGATATGGGGGAGTTAAGCACGAACCTTGATTCAGAAATTCAGGAACCGAATGTACCAGAGATGAGAGTGGATAAGAATCATCCAATTGACAACATTATTGGTGATCCTCATGCCGGTGTTCAAACTCGTCATAGAACTATTGCTGAGAACACTAGTTTGTACTCTGAGATACTTGCAACTGGTGTCATGGAAACATGTTTGCATGTTGCATTCGTGTCCCAGTTAGAGCCGAATAATGTGAAGGAGTCTCTCGCTGACAACTGCTGGATTGATGCGATGCAAGAAGAACTGTCTCAATTCCAAAAGTTGCATGTGTGGGATTTGGTTGACTTGCCAAGAGGCGTACAACCAATTGGAACCAGATGGGTGTTCATATACAAGACGGATGATCGTCATGTTGTGGTGAAGAATAAAGCAAGGTTGGTTATTCAGGGTTTTTATCAACAAGAGGGCTTGGATTACACAGAAGTATATGCCTCAGTTGCTAGACTTGAGGCCATTTGACTGTTTCTGGCTTATGCCTCCTATGTCGGCTTCAAGGTCTATCAACTTGATGTGAAGAGTGCTTTCCTGTATGGAAAAGTTCTTGAATAGGTCTATGTCACTCAACCTCCCGGCTTTGAAGATCCACATAATATCAATAAAGTGTATAAGCTCGCCAAAGCACTTTATGGTCTTCATCAAGCACCTCGGGCATGGTATGAGACACTATAAAGCATCTACTGTCAAATAGTTTCGACCGTGGACAGATTGACTCAACACTCTTCATTCGAAAAGCAGGAGGTGATATTCTTCTGGTACAAGTGTATGTCGACGACATTATCTTTGGGTCTACAAATGAAGAGATGTGTAGGGAATTCCAACAGGTGATGAAGTCCAAGTTTGAGATGAGTAACATGGGTGAATTGTCGTTCTTCCTGGGTCTGCAAGTCAGTCAAAGAGAGATTGGCATTTATCTGCATCAAACTAAGTTTGTGCAGGACATCTTGTCAAAATACAAGATGAATGATAGCAGTACTTATGGCACACCTATCCCCGTCAATCATGGTCTGCATCAAGACAAAGATGGAAAGGATGTGGATTGCAAATTATACCATGGGATGATCGGATCTCTTATGTATCTCACAGCTTCAAGGCCCGACATAATGATTGTTGTATGTTTGTGCTCAAGGATTCAGTCACAACTGAAGGAGTCTCATATGATAGCTGTCAAGAGGATATTCAAATACTTGAAAGGGAAACCCGATTGGGTTTTTGGTACTCAAAGCAGCAGTCATTGGACCTCAAAGCCTATACTGATTCAGACTATGGCGGTTGTAACCTTGATAGAAAGTCAACTTCTGATGGATGTCAATTCTTGGGAGACAAACTGGTTTCCTGGCAGTGTAAGAAGTAGTCAACGGTTTCTGTCTCAACATGTGAACCAGAGTACATTGCTACAGCTATCGGTTGTTCTCAGATATTATGGATTCAGTAGCAATTGAGAGACTACGGCTTCAACTTCACTAGAACTCCACTGTTCATTGACAACAATGCCACCATGTCCATCACAAACAACCCGGTGAAACATTCCAAAACTAAACATATTGAAATTTGCCATCATTTCATCCGTGATTGTGCTGAAAAGCATCTCATTGAACTTGTAAAGGTTCACACGGATGACAACTTTGTTGACCTTTTCACTAAGGCTTTTGATCGAACCCGCTTTGAACATCTTGTCAACTTGATAGGAATGTTTAATCCAGAGTGAAAACTTGTTTTTCTTAAATCAATTCAATTCATGAAAGTTAAAGTTTATATCTTTTAAGTTTTCTATATAGTTCTTTTACTTTTCAAATATTTTACAAAAATCCAAACAAAATAGAAAATGTAGAAAATTTCAAAGTTATCTTGAGAAAAGTGGAAATGATAGTACATCAGTAATGATCTAAACGTCATAGATTGTAGGCATCTTTGATTGTTTAAATTGTTGTGTTTTTAATCTGCTTTTTTACAAGTTGGTTGAATTTTCAGTAGGCTGTAGGCATCTTTGAATCACTAGTAGTGTGGAAACTAAATCTAAACTACAACTTTGATTTGAACCCATGTATGCATGTATGCATGTGTAAAAGAATACAAAAAGATCATTATCAGATTAAGGATGTAAGATTTTGGCAATTGTTTTCTTAAGAGACCAGTTTCGGGTTATGTCTTTAGCACAATTACTATGGTTCATCTCACTGCCCATACTCACAAGTATGCAATGAGAGTCTGAATCAAGACATGCCTTTACATCAACCGTTGAGCATGTATTCACCCTTGAATCATACCTGATACATTGAAATCAAATCCAGATAAAAGTTAGATCACCTTACCTAAATCCTCAGACTCCATATCTATTAACCTGAATCATCATATGATATTCATGGAAGAAAATCCAATCAAACCAAGACATCCGAATCACTCGATTCTGAATCTTATGATTCTTGATAATCCTTATCGCTTCTGCTTGATTTTTTCTGTGCTAAACGATGTAACTTCATTCTGGAGATTTGAAAATCCTTGGGAAAATCTTAGATGCCTTGAGATAGTGCAAGTTACATTTCTCATATCAGTGGGGTACACGTTGTATATCTTAAAATTAATACCTTAACACACAAGAACGTGATACAAAGATGCTTATGGTTTCAAATCTTATAATATTGCCAACTTGAATTACTTGTTTATGTGCTTATTACGTATGAATAAATTGTAATCCGTGACATGATCCCATATTCTTTGACGTTTATCTTGTATCGTTTTTGCTATAGTTTAGCATGATATGATCCTCTACTCGTGTCTTTGAACAAAAATAGTGTGTGTGTGTATACTTGTATATTTCTATCTAGAAAAGATCAAAAAGATTCTAAGTTTGTGCACAGTTCAATTTTAATCAGAAAAGCCAAAAATATTTGTGTTTAACCTTCTTGAATTGACTTTGAATCCTCTTGATTGAATATGTTTATCTTGTTCGTTATTTGACTTGAAATCTTCATAATTTGAGTTGAAAGTTTGAGCACACAAGGGTCTCTGCTTATTAAGTGCACATGAGGTAAACTCTGCGTACTTAACAAGTACGCAAGACTTAAGTCATGCATACTTAGTAAGTACGCAGGAGTTAAGTCCTACGCACTTAACAAGTACGCACGACCAGTTTGTATTGGGTATATATACAGCAGTTAGAATTTTTCTTGGTTTTCATCTCATTTCAATCGTTTCACACTGTTGAATACCTCCTGCTCTTTTTCACTCAAGTTTTTTGTGTGTTCCTAATCGTTTTTTCATCCCAATCTTCGTTTCATCTTCACCTTAATCCTCTTTGGTGAGAATATCAGTACATTTCATCCGTTAAATCTCCTGTTATTGACAGATTCGTTGAAGGGTTTGATAGTGAAGCTTTGACCATTTTTGGTTGTTCTAAATGAAAATTTAGACCTAAAACTTGTTATTAGTCTCTAATCGAAGCTTATTGACTCCTAATTTGTCTGTATCAGGGTTTGTTTTTTGTCTTTGACCCTTGTTTGACGGTAGTCTACCGTCGGACCAAGGCTAGGTCAAAATTGACGAGTTTAGCAACTCCTTGCTATTGATAGTAGTTCCATAGGTCCTAATCGTATATCTCAACCTTGTGGTGACCCTACTCCACAACAATGCCTCACATCAATTCAATTTTGAAATTTGAAATTTGGATAAGTTACAGTTCCTGCGCATTTAACAAATACGCAAGAAGTAATTCATGCGTACTTGCTAAGTACGCAAGAACTAACCCCTGCATACTTGCTAAGTACGCAGGAAGGACACTTGTGAAAAATTTCAAAGTCTAAAATTCAGTTCATTGTGTAGTTGCTATATCAAGTCATGTTTGATTCATTTCCAATGATGCTTCTTGTTTTTATTGTGTTTATTGTTTGTTTTTGCAGTGATGGCTCGTGAATTTACTAATGAATTCAATCTAGTGACCCTAACACAGCCCGAGTGGAAGGGTGCTGAACTTCAATATAGGGAGATCGTCGACTTCTTGAACCGATCGAAGATCAACTATGCCATCTCTGCTGATCCTATTGTCTCAAGACCGTATCTAGAGCAATTCTGGGAATCTGCTGATCAAGATTGTATAGTAACCCCAAACATCATTAGGGCTAGTGTAGCAGGTCATGATATTGCTATTTCTGAAGACACCATCAGAAGCGTGCTACAGTATAGGGACTTATCAACCGATCCAGTTAGTTACCCTGACTACTTCGTTGATGGATGCTGGAGACAAAGGATGGGGTATGTCGGTACCATGGACTACTCCTCGTAAAAGAAGATGTGGGTACTTGATCAGTGGCGTTACTTCGCGCACGTCATGATCATGTGCCTGTTTGCTAGAAAGGCAGGAAAGGATGCCATGAGGCATGACTTGGCAGCTGTAATGGTTGCCTTCTCTCTTAACAAGGGTTATAACTTTTCAAAATATATCTACAAGTATATCGCCGATCAGATCAATGCTGTTGATAGGTTTAGATTTCTATTATACCCTCGGTTTGTGCAGCTGTTGATTAATGATGTTGTACCTAATCTACGTGTAATTGGAGAGAGACTTCAAGTTAAACGGGTGGCCAAGAGTGTTTTCTCATGGTTCTTAACGCCAGGCAGTGTAGAACCTACCCCGGAGCATACTCCACTCTTTGGCCACCTGATCAATGAAGCGTATGTGGCCCCTGCTGACCTTATATGGTATAGTGCCGAGTCTGAGCCTGAACTTAGTTAATACAGTGATGAACAACAGGAAGAAGAGGAAGTTGGATCTGAAGATGAAATGTCTGAAGAAGAAGGAGATGGAGAACAGGGAGTTGGAGGTGCTGAATATTCCGACTCTGAATCGACCGAGTCGGATTCCTCTGAGTCTGATGATGCGCCGTCCCAGGCACACCCAAGAATACTGACGAAGGTGCCCCTGCCCGAGTCATCTTCCAAGAGAAAGCTAGTAGTGAATACGATCCCGATTCTGATTTGGACGCTGCTATACAGAGACGCAGAAGAGAAAGTATAAATAAGCAACGGGGGGATAGGCCGCAACAAGCTATCCTTCGTGAGGTAGAAGTCAGTTCTCAGAGGCAAGCACATGTAACGGCTGCGAGTACTGATTCCACTTCTACCTCACCTTCATAACAGCTTTACAGGCGACAGCGGAGGAGGCCACGTGTAACACCTGTTGTGGCTATCACTGCTATCATAGAGGAGGTTCCTGTGAAAGTGTCCCTCCCTGTGCAATCTGTCCAAATGATGGTGACAACTCCTATTCTAACCGAGGCTGTCACCATCACCCCTAACACCATCCAATCAACCACCATCCCTACCTCAATCCCCACAACCAGTCTTCAACACATCAGTGAACCATTTCATGAGTTAGATTTTACTCATGGATTTGATTTTGATGAAATCTTCACCTTCCCAACTCATCAAGCCAAGCATCGTCTTTCAAGGGACCTGATCCTCATGATACACGGATCACTACCCTAGAAACTCAAGTAGCAAGTCTTCTTGAAATGGTACGGAAATCAAGAGAAGAATCTAATAAGCAACAGGGCCAGATAAACTCTTTGATTGATGAAGTAGCCGCGTTGAAGAAACAGCGGGCGGCCGATGACAAGCAGTGGTTAGAGCATGACACTATGGTGAAATTGGTCTGTGATATGGCCAAGACGCTTGCTGCTCATGGGGAGAAGTTGAAGAAGCAACCACCTAAGCCTAGCAGTGAAGAGGCTTGTCACTTAGTTGATCTGACTAAGGGTGATGATCAGGACAAGGATCCTGAAGCCGGACCAAGCAAAAGTGAGCAGCAATCGTTGGCTTGGGCGATTGTTCCCATTTCTGCTGTGTCTATGGCTGAGGGAGAGTCCACTCAGAGTGAAGGTGGAGGTGATGCTTCAGGTGACAATAAAGTAAAGTCGGTGGCTAACGTTCTGAAAGATCTATCTAACGACGTGTCAGATGATGTGATCTTATTCTTAGAGCCAGACTATTCCAAAGAAGCACAGATCGAGGCTCTCTGCAATATGTAAGAGGGAGAGATCGACTCTGGTGACGACTGGGAGGAGGAAGATGATGATGTGGTAATCGAAGTTCCTAAGGTCGACGCGGAAGGAGAGTATGAGTTTGAAGATGGAGAGATCTTCGAAATTCCATCCTTTGAATCTCATCTTGACACAGGTTCTGTCGAGCCTGCTAGTACTGTTGAGGCGTCGACTGAAGCCTCCCCTGCCGACCCTACACCTGTGGATCCAGAGGCACAGAAAGACAAACATATGCTTGCAAGTTCATCGAAGGATCCGGCTCCTGTCTGGCAAAAGACCTCAATCATAGACAAACACAGAGCGACATGGATGATCTTAGCTGTGAAGTTCGAGGAGGATAAGAAGTTGTTTGCAATCAAGCGAGCTGGGGGATTCAATACTTGAAACCAACTAGCGAAGCTTTCAACTCCTTGCCAAGATACGACCTCGTGAACCTAGTAAACCGAGAGCTGCTGGGTCACTCAAATCACGCAGTAGCGATGGGTTTGTGGCAAGTTCTACATCGAGAGGTAAGATCTGGGAAATTCGAAATGTTTAAGTCTCAAGTCCCAAGCGAGTCAGGGACAAGAGCGCTAGACATCATGTGACTAATATAAACTTAAATAAACTGGTATACAAGCCAGTGCTGCGTGAAACCAAGATTCCCCAGACCAAGTTATCTCAAGATATCCTTGGTAATATATGGTACTAGTACGTAGATCCTAAATCGGGCGAGGCAGTGGTGATTGGAAAGGTGTGGTCCGATACTGGAAGCTTAGTGCCAAGGGAACTGATCAGAGTGTTTGATGAAGTCTGCTTCATAAACTTCTCTATGAAAGATCTGGAGGTGCTAGCCGACAAGTACTGCATGTACACGGACGAGTGGACAAAGTTCCTTTCTTCTAAATATGACAAGGTGATCAAGTTCTGCCTTGACTACAAGAAGAAGATGGAAGCTAAAGCTGGGGAGCGGTGAATACCGAAGACAATCTAAAGCTGTTGTCAAGGGGGAGTTTGTTGAAGCACTTTTGTGTGACAGACACTCTAGATAGTGTCTTAGCTTTTGTACTTGTCTTGTATGTATTAGTTTTTGTATGACATTCTCTGTATGTATTAGTTATCGAGTTGTAATTTCTAATGCATGTTATTGTTGTATAATTTCTCTAAGTGTTTTGCGCACTTAGCATGTGCGCATGAATTACTTCCTGCGTACTTAGCAAGTACGCAAGAACACTCTGCGTACTTGCTAAGTACGCAACTTGCTAAGTATGCATGAACAATTTGCCGTTCGCACTAGATCAGGTCTAGTATAAATAGAATAGGTTGACAGAATTTATATACGTAGACATTTGCACTCAGTATATTTTCTCTGTAACCTTCAAGTTGATAATAGACAGAGTTTGAAAATGATTTCGTTGTCGGTTTACTCTGTGTTTCTTGATTCTACACCTGGTCACGGGTATTCTACACCCGGTCCGACTAGTCACACACCCACACGTAACGATCTGAGTCACCCGGGAACCTACACCTGGAATGTAGTCTCTTGTTCTACTCCCCACGTGAACTTAGCATCTTTCTTAGTTAACCGAGTCAATGGTGTTGCTAACTTAGAGAAGTCTTCAATTAACCTCCTGTAGTAGCCAGCCAAACCCAAGAAACTATGAATCTCAGTTGGAGTTTTAGGCGTGATCATTTTCACTACTGCTTCAATCTTGGCACGATCCACCATAATCCCTTCTGTATTGATAACGTGTCCTAAGAATTGTACTTCTCCCAACCAAAACGCACACTTAAAGAACTTAGTTTAGAGTTTCTCTCGTCTCAATGTTTCCAACACTTCCCGGAAGTGCTCCCTATGCTCATTCTCGCTCCTCGAGTAGATTAGTATGTTGTCAAAAATTACAACTACAGATGAATGTCGCTATGGCAATCGTTAACCCAAACGACATCACTAAAAACTCATAATGTCCATATCGCGTACGAAACGCAGTTTTCAGAATGTGCTCTCCTACTCTCAACCAGTGATATCCCGATCTCAAGTCGATGCACGAGAACCACTTTGCGCCTTTCAGTTTATCAAACAAATCATCAATGCGCAGTAACGGGTACTTGTTCTTAATCGTTAACTTGTTCAATTCTCATAAATCTATGCACATCCGGATGTTGCCGTATTTCTTCTTAACGAACAGGACCGGTGCACCCCAAGACGAGATGCTCCATCAAATAAACCTCTTGTCTAACAAGTCTTGGAGTTGCTCCATTAGTTCCTTCATTTTAGTCGGAGCTAAACAAATGGTACTTTATCAACCGGTTGAGCCCCCGGTTATAAGTCGATCTCGAATTTAATCTCTCACTCTGGTGGCGCTCTAGTTAAGTCATCAGGAAAAACATCAGGGAAATCTTGCACCACTAATACCTCTGAAGGCTCCCTACTCTTTGTCTGAGTGTTGGTGACATAAGCTAAGTATGCTCGGCGTCCACGCCTCAAAAACGTCTCTGCCTTCATCATTTAAATGACTCTTGGTGGAGAGCTCACCCTATCACCGTACACCGACACTACCGTTCCCTCCAAAGACGTCAACCATATCATCTTCTTTCAGCAAACAATATCCGCATCAAATGCGGCTAACCAATCCATTCCTTAAACCACATCAAAACCTCCCAATGTAATGAAGAAAAGTTTAGCAGGGAACCTGTGACCCTCTAGATCTATATAACCGTCATTTAAAACCTCGGTCACACTAGTGGGTAGACCCCCGAATGAAATAAGATGGGGTCACAAAACTCTTACTTGCCCCCGAATGAAATAATACAGAAACATGTACATCAATAACGAGAAAATTACCTAAACAACATCTGAGTCAGTCGTGGCTTCTGTCGTAGGCATAGTAAAGGCTCTTGCCTTGGCCGTGAGCTTTTCATCTTCTTTCTTACCGAAGCTTTTCCTTTACTTGATCCCACATTCTAGCCAGACTTGTAACCTCTCAAGTTATGGCCATGTTCCCCACGCTTGTAGCACTTAGGGTCGACAGGTCAATCCCAAGAAAAATGAATCAACTTGCCACAACGTTAACATAATAGCGTATCAGTCTTACACTCACCCGAGTGCATCTTTCCAAACTTGTGGCAGGTATCCGAGCCCTCCGTCTTCATCCTTTTACTGAACGGAACCTTTTGGTCCTTTCCAAACCTCTTGCTTGGTCTAATCCACTTCATTTCCTAAGGTTTAGTCTATCACACTTCAGTCCCCATAACGTCGACATACAACGTCCCGCTTAGCTCAACTGCCTTATCAAAGCTCGGTGGTTTATGAGCTTTCACCAGACGTCTAACTCAATTTAGCAGACCAACTATGTATAGCTTCATCCATCTCTCATCATTTCCTGCTAAATGTTTCACCAAACGTGCCATTTCAATAAACTTAGAAGTATATTCAAGGTGCATTAACTTGCCCGCCTTGAAAGGCAAAAATTCACGCTCTACCTTCTCGAGCTCACCCAGAGCAAATAACTTCTTCCTAACCATCTTTTTCAACTCATTCTAAGTTAAGGCCTCTAAGTCTTGGTTAGTATTCCTTTCTTTCACAAAGTTCCACCAATGCAGGGCCTTAGTAGAAAACGAATGTGAAGTGAACTTCACTGTCACACAACCACCCCCCCCCGGGCTAAAGTGGAAATACAGGAATGTAATGAAAACTAGATATCGCGAACACATAGTCTACTGGAGAAATTTTAAATTACATAACATTCAAATATTTAAGATGTTCAAAAAATTAAATGAGTACAAGTCGAAGTTTCTTAATTAATAGCGCTAACGTGTTAACTAAATGCGAGGATCTTCTAGTGTACTCTTATTTCTGCATGCGTTCGCAATCATGTCTATTTCTTCCATGAAAAACATGCTAAAAGGTGTCAAACAAAATGGTTGGTAAGTTCGCAGGTTTGAGACTCGATCAAATATTTGCAAATAATACGTTTATTATACAAGTGCGATCAAGTAATAGAAGCAATCTAGATGGGTCCATAACCAAACCTATTAACGCTTGCATTACCCCGATGCTAATGCCTTACCACATAACACTAGTACTTGGTGGATAATCATTCATATAACAAAGTAGTTAATGGGAAGACGTAACATATCCATGAAGGGGAGTTTGTCAGGCTCCGATAGTACTATCTATATTATCCATTGGCTCAAATCCATGAGCTAATTGGTTATGTAGTCATAGGGCCTTAGTGTGATAATCTTGCCACATGTAATATACACCGTGTGTCTGAGGCAGCGTATAAAAAAAAGGGGTTCCTTGAAACATAGAATGTAAAAAACAATATATTTCAAGCATGTATTTCCCTCAAGTATGTAAGATGAAAACATGGCTATTAATACTCACATCGAGTCTTGAATACTGATAACAGTTATGAATGAAGCCGGAACTTCAAGCTCGGATGATACAAGTAAATAAATGCTACCTGAGTTCACAGGACTTAACTCTATGGATGAAACATTGGTGATGGATGCAGGCACGTTGAAGACGTATTGTTCGGGTTTTATATTGTTTAATGATCAAATAAATGGTTTAACGTTGCTTATGCTCTTACAAGGTTCAAAGTCATAATCTTATTAGTTACATAATTCTTTATTTCAAAGTAAATGTCTATATATAAATAATGTTACACAAATTATGTTATTGAATATAATTCCTTTATGTAAACATCAAAATAAATACTTTATTTTTCAATTACGATCGCACGAAACGATTAAAATATAAACTATAAACTATCACTTTGTATATCAATACATCCTTTTTAATGTACATAGAAATCATATATAAGTTAGATTCGTATTAAAGTTGTAGTTGTAGTTTTCAATAAATAATACTTTTTCGGTGAAAAATAAATATTATGACGTTTTCCGTCGTAACTTGATTAAAATACTTTTTAAGACATTCTATTGTTTGAACTCATTTTAATATCAATATATAACATATATTTAGTATACTTGTAGCACTTAGGGTCGACAGGTCAATCCCAAGAAAAATGAATCAACTTGCCACAACGCTAACATAATAGCGTATCAGTCTTACACTCACCCGAGTGCATCTTTCCAAACTTGTGGCAGGTATCCGAGCCCTCCGTCTTCATCCTTTTACTGAACGGAACCTTTTGGTCCTTTCCAAACCTCTTGCTTGGTCTAATCCACTTCATTTCCTAAGGTTTAGTCTATCACACTTCAGTCCCCATAACGTCGACATACAACGTCCCGCTTAGCTCAACTGCCTTATCAAAGCTCGGTGGTTTATGAGCTTTCACCAGACGTCTAACTCGATTTAGCAGACCAACTATGTATAGCTTCATCCATCTCTCATCATTTCCTGCTAAATGTTTCACCAAACGTGCCATTTCAATAAACTTAGAAGTATATTCAAGGTGCATTAACTTGCCCGCCTTGAAAGGCAAAAATTCACGCTCTACCTTCTCGAGCTCACCCAGAGCACATAACTTCTTCCTAACCATCTTTTTCAACTCATTCTAAGTTAAGGCCTCTAAGTCTTGGTTAGTATTCCTTTCTTTCACAAAGTTCCACCAATGCAGGGCCTTAGTAGAAAACGAATGTGAAGTGAACTTCACTGTCACACAACCACCCCCCCCCCTCGGGCTAAAGTGGAAACACAGGAATGTAATGAAAACTATATATCGCGAACACATAGTCTACTGGAGAAATTTTAAATTACATAACATTCAAGTATTTAAGATGTTCAAAAAATTAAATGAGTACAAGTCAAAGTTTCTTAATTAATAGCCCTAACGTGTTGACTAAATGCGAGGATCTTCTAGTGTACTCTTATTTCTGCATGCGTTCGCAATCATGTCTATTTCTTCCATGAAAAACATGCTAAAAAGTGTCAAAAAAAATGGTTGGTAAGTTCGCAGGTTTGCGACTCGATCAAATATTTTCAAATAATACGTTTATTATACAAGTGCGATCAAGTAATAGATGCAGTCTAGATGGGTCCATAACCAAACCTATTAACGCTTGCATTACCCCGATGCTAATGCCTTACCACATAACACTAGTACTTGGTGGATAATCATTCATATAACAAAGTAGTTAACGGGAAGACGTGACATATCCATGAAGGGGAGTTTGTCAGGCTCCGATAGTACTATCTATATTATCCATTGGCTCAAATCCATGAGCTAATTGGTTATGTAGTCATAGGGCCTTAGTGTGATAATCTTGCCACATGTAATATACACCGTGTGTCTAAGGCAACGTATAAAAAAAAGGGGGTTCCTTGAATCATAGAATGTAAAACAATATATTTCAAGCATGTATTTCCCTCAAGTATGTAAGATGAAAACATGGCTACGAATACTCACATCGAGTCTTGAATACTGATAATAGTTATGAATGAAGCCGGAACTTCAAGCTTAGATGATACAAGTAAATAAATGCTACTTGAGTTCACAGGACTTAACTCTATGCATGAAACATTGGTGATGGATGCAGGCACGTTGACGACGTATTGTTCGGGTTTTATATTGTTTAATGATCAAATAAATGGTTTAACGTTGCTTATGTTCTTACAAGGTTCAAAGTCATAATCTTATTAGTTACATAATTCTTTATTTCAAAGTAAATGTCTATATATAAATAATGTTACACAAATTATGTTATTGAATATAATTCCTTTATGTAAACATCAAAATAAATACTTTATTTTTCAATGACGATCGCACGAAACGATTAAAATATAAAGTATAAACTATCACTTTGTATATCAATACATCCTTTTTAATGTACATAGAAATCATATATAAGTTAGATTCGTATTAAAGTTGTAGTTGTAGTTTTCAATAAATAATACTTTTTCGGTGAAAAATAAATACTATGACGTTTTCCGTCGTAACTTGATTAAAATACTTTTTAAGACATTCTATTGTTCGAACTCTTTTTAATATCAATATATAACATATATTTAGTATACTTGTTAATAGTGTATGAGTGTAAATAAATATGCATGCATTCTTTTTTTGTATGTAAATAAATCGGTCTTTATTTTATCTCTTTTAATGTTTCGTTTTAACCCTTGAAACTTATATTTTTACATTACAATGTTATTTATAACATACTTAATTATTCTTGATGCATTACCTATGATTATATTAATTTTAGTGTATGAAAGTCTAAAATAAATATTCTTAGTTTCGAGTGTTCATAGTATATTACCAGATTTTAACAATGGTTCTCGTTCTTGGGTTTTAGACAAGATGATGCATGATTGAAAGAGTAGTACACTTGTATTTACATATATATACTTTGTATAATGATAATGAATGTTGTATGAATGTATAAGTATACATAAAATGATTGTTACTTATATACATATATATATATATATATATATATATATATTTGATAACATATTTCACGTTCATATGTTGATGATAATCGTTCTTATATTTTCTTGTATCATAGGACACTACCTTGAACTTGCCAGGTAAGTCACACATGAGCATATAATCTCACGAGTATGTATCCTTCAACATAACACATGAATGGCATGAAGGGTTATAAAGAACACCATCATCCAAGTGTTATTTTATGTTGTGACATATGCATTGTTTAGGCTAATGTATACGCGTGGAAATATGAGTTTATCATGTTACATGGTTATGAAGGTATGAAATGCTAGTGTTTGTGTGTGAAAGACATAGATAAACTTACCAAATGGAGCTTCTTGGATGATACAAGTTCTTGAACTTCAAAACAACAAAATGTGCGTGGGTATTGGGGTTTTCAACCAAGAGGGAGTAGATGGAGAGGAAGAGTGATTTTGGTGAAAGTTCTCCTTTACCAAATGCTTCTATTCATAGCAAGGTTGCACACTTAGCTCCTAAGTCAAAGACATAATTGTGCATAGTATTAACATGTGTTTGATCAAATGAAAATGGTGGTGGTGTGTGGGTGGTTCAGTCGAGATCACATGAGAGGGGAGGGAGGACAAATGGGTAGATGAAAAAGTGGAGGGTGCATGGATGTTAGTGTAGGATAAGATGCATGTGCAAGGCCATTTTTACAAAATCTTGAGTTTTTATAAAAGATATGAATGCATCTTTTTAGTTTTATAAAAAAAGTTAGGATCATATAAAGAATACTCATGTTTAGACATGTTGATAAATGTATTATGTGTTGTTAGTAAGTATTTAAGTGATTAAGGATGCAAACATATATATATGTCTTTATTTTTACAAAAATAATCATGCATTTTATCGTAAATGCATCAACTGGTCAAAAATTAATGAAGTAGGATGTTATGAGGTTTGTATTGCTTCTAATATATATATATACACACATTTATATTGACAGACGTTAGATAGGTTTATATAAGTAATGACGAATTAACCTAAATCCATAAAATAAAGCGTTAAAATATTAATTCGCGTTGTTATGAATCAACATGAAATTCATGTAATATTTCTTATATTACTAACTTGTATTTTCATCACGAGCATCTCTAGTAGATGGACCAGCTTCATCCTGAGTCTTGTACACAGTTGGAGTAGCATGTGGAGTATTAGACTGTGAAGGAATAGGAGTAATAATCAATGAATCCACAAACTCTCTATCTTCTTGTGCAGATTTTGCAGCTTGAATAGCCGAAGCCATCAGTTTAGGTCATTTAGCTGCAGGAGCCTCATCATCCTCAGAACTCGATGTTTCATCTTGTAATTTTTGTTTCCCAAGTACTGCATCGGGAGGAGGACCCCTTACAGACTTGAGTCTTGGTACTTTCACTTTCTTCTTACCAAGAGACTTTTGACGTTTTTCATATACATTCCTAGTAACCCTAGGAACTTTAGCTAACTGAGCATAATGATCAGGACTAAAATCCTGGGAACTCTGATCAGCACCATCAGCATCACTAGATCCAGATGAACTAGTGCTAGTCTCGACAACCTCTACCTGTTCTACCTGAGGTTCATTCACATCAACATTCATATTAACGTCACATCCATCATTTCCACCACCATCATCATCATTATCATTATCATCAGAATCATTCTGATCATCACCATCATCCTCATTGTTATCATCACCATCGGCTTCATCATCATCAGACTCACTCTAAGTCTTAGCACTATCATTCTCATCATCACCTTCCTCAAACTCTTTTTAGGGAAGAAAAAATTTCAAAATTACAATATTCTCAATAATGACTAAAAATAAGTATATAAATGCTTCCTCAAAAAATTCAGCAAGAAAAATTTTCCCTGAAAAAATCTCTTTGAGGAAGTTCGCCTGTAACTGAATGATCAAGTTCGCCTAAAACGCTGAAACTTCAGGAAGAATACACATACGAACCAACTCTTCAGAAAATCATGATTTCTGATTGATATGATGGAATATGACAAATCTGAACCGTAGGAATGTGTAGAAACTGATTATGAACAATCCTATCGGATCAATTACTTCAAACAAATCCAAAATGAATCCAAATTGATCAAAATTTATCCTTTTTTGTCAAAAAACGAAAATGATGAAAACTCCTTCAAAATCAGTGATTTTTGATGTTGATTGTACACGAAAACTGTTGGAACATATTCTGGTGACAACGAGCGTGAAGATATTATGTCTTAGTCTTAGAGTCTTTGACTTGTAATTAATAGAATTGTTTGCAACAGCTAAGGGGGAGTCTGTTAGAGCATGAATTTGTAACTGTAGCGAACATTCTGTATAAATTCATAGAGAGGCGAACTTAACAAGTTCGCCTAATGTAGGTCCCCGGGTGTCTCGGATCGTTACATGTGGGTGTGTGACTAGTCGGATCGGGTGCGGAATACCCGTGACTAGGTGGAGAAACAAGCAACACTAGGTAAACCGACAAAGAAATCACTTTTAAACTCCGTCTATTATAAAACTTGTAGGTTACAGAGATGTTACAAATGAGTGCGTACATAACTTCTGTCACCACAAACTATTTATACTAGACCTGATCTCTGCGCACTTAACAAGTGCGCAGGGCAAATTGTTCCTGCGTACTTAGCAAATACGCAGAGTGTTCTTGCGTACTTGCTATGTACGCAGGAAGGAATTCCTGCGCACATACTTAGTGCGCAAAACACTTAGAGAAAACAGACAACAAGTATATACATTAGTAACTACAACTTGATTACTAATACATACAGACACTAACATACAAATACTATTACATACAAGACAAGTACAAAAGCTAACACAATATCCAGAGTGTCTGTCACTCAAAAGTGCTTCAACATACTCCCCCTTGACAACAACTCTGGATTGTCTTCGGTCTTCACTGCTCCCCAGCTTTAGCTTCCATCTTCTTCTTGTAGTCATGGCAAAACTTGATCACCTTGTCGTATTTAGATGCAAGGAACTTTGTCCACTCGTCCGTGTACATGCAGTACTTGTCGGCTAGCGCCTCCAGATCTTTCACAGAGAAGTTTATGAAGCAGACTTCATAAAAAATTATGATCAGATCCCTTGGCACTAAGCTTCCACTTTCGGACCACACCTTTCCAATTACCACTGCCTCGCCCGATTTAGGATCTACGTACCAGTACCATATGTTACCGAGGATATCCTGAGATAACTTGCTCAGGTGATTCCTGGTTTCACACAGCACTGGCTTGTATACCAGTTTCTTTAAGCTTTTATAAGTCACGGGATGTCTAACATTCTTGTCCCTGACTCGCTTAGGCAGTTGAGGCTTAAACGTTTCGAACTTCCCAGATCTTACCTCACGCTGTAGAACCTGCCACAAACCCATCGCTTCACTGGTTGATTTGAGTGACCCATCAGCTCTCGGTTTGCTATGTTCACAAGGTCGTACTTTGGCAGGGAGCTGAAGGCTTAACTGGTTGGTTTCAAGTATTGAACCCCTCCAGCTCGCTTAATTGCAAACAACTTCTTGTCATCCTTGAACCTCACAGCTAAGATCATACCTATCGCTCCATGTATTTCTATGATTGATGTCTTCTGCCAGACAGGAGTTGGATCCTTTGATGAACTTGCAGGCATATGTTTGCTTTTCTGCGCCTCTGGATCCATGGGTGTAGGGTTGGTAGGAGAGGCTTCAGTCGACGCCTCAACAGTACTTACAGGCTCGACTGAACCTGTGTCAAGATTAGTTTCAAAGAATGGAGCTTCGAAAATCTCTCCATCCTCAAACTCATACTCTCCTTCCATGTCGCCCTTGGGAACTTCAATCACAACATCTTCATCCTCCTCATCCCAGTCATCACCCGACTCGATCTGTACTTCTTTGGAATAGTCTGGCTCTAATAATAGGATCACATCTTCCGACACGTCGTCAGACAGATCTTTCAGTACGTCAGCCACACACTTTCCTTTATCACGACCCGAAGCATCACCTCCACCTTGACTCCGAGTAGACTCCCCCTCAGCCATAGGCACAGTAGAAATGGGAACAATCGCTAAAGCCCAAGATTGCTGCTCACATCCACACGATCCAGCTTCAAGATCCTTGTCCTGATTATCACCCTTAGTTAGATCAACTAAGTGACAAGCCTCTTCACTACTAGGCTTAGGTGGTTGCTTCTTCAACAGTTCCTTCAATCTCTCCCCCTGAGCAGCAAGCGTCTTGGCTATATCACAGACCAGTTTAACCATAGTATCATGCTCCTTACGCTGCTTTTCATCAGTTGCCTGCTGTTTCTTCAACGCGGCTACTTCATCAATCAAGGAGTTTAACTGGCCCTGCTGTTTGTCAGACTCTTCCCTTGATTTCCGTACCATTTCAAGTAATCCAACCACTTGAGTCTCAAGAGTAGTGATCCTGGCATCTCAAGAATCAGGACCCCTAGACGACGATGCTTCGGCTGGATGAGTTGGGAAGGTTAAGATTTCATCAAAATCAAATCCATGAGTAAAATCCAACTCATGAAATGGTTCACTGATGTGTTGGAGATTGGTTATGGGGATTGAGGTAGGGATGGTGGTTGGGGTGATGGTGGCAGACTTGGTTAGAATTGGAGTCGTTACCGCCACCTGGACAGTTGGTACAAGGAGGGTTACTATCATAAGAACATCCCCTGTGATAGTAGTAGTAGCTGTCACTGTTACTTGCCTCCTCCTCTGTCGCCTGTAAAGATGTTGTGAAGGTGAAGTAGAAATTGATTCAGTGCTCGCAGCTGTCACTGTTACTTGCCTCTGGGCACTGACTTCCACCTCATGAAGAATAGGTTGATGTTGACTATCTCCCCGATGCTTGTTTATACTTTCTCTTCTGCGTCTCTGTATAGCAGCATCCGAATCAGAACCGGGCTCATATTCACTGCTAGACTCTTGTCGCTTTCTCTAAGAAGATGACTCGCGAAGGGTCACCTTCATCAATCTCCTTGGGTGAGGCTATGATGGTGCATCATCAAAATTAGATGAATCAGACTCTGTTGCTTCGGAGTCGGATTCTTCAGCACGACCACTTCCCGCTTCTTCGTCCCCTCCTTCTTTAGACACTTCATCTTCACTATCAACTTCCTCCTCTCCCTGTTGTTCATCAGAATGTTCACTGAGTTCCGGCTCATACTCGGCACTATACCATCTCCAATCTACCGGTGCCACATACGCTTCATTGATCAGGTGGTCAAAGAGTGGAGTATGCTTAGGGTAGGTTCTACACTGCATGGCGTAAGAAACTGTGAGAAAACTCTCTTTACCACCCGCTTCACTTGCAGTCTCTCCCCAATAGCAGGTAGATTTGGCAACGCATCATTGATCAAGAGTTGCATAAATCTGGGGTATAACAGGAACCTAAACCTCTATGTCGTATCGATCTGATCAGTTAGGGCTTTGTAGATGAATCTTGAGAAGTTATAGCCCCTGTTGAGAGAGAAACTAACCATGGTAGCTGCAAGATCATGTCCCATGGCATCCTTCCCCGCCTTCCTGGAATAAATGCACATGATCATTACGTAGGCAAAGTACCGCCACTGATCTAGCACCCACATCTTCTTGTAAGATGAATAATCCCGCACACCGATGTATCCCATACGTTGCCTATCCATAGAGTAATCAGGATAGGAAATTGGGTCGGTTGCGAGATCCCGGAACTGTAAGACCCTTCGGATTGTGTCCTCAGAGAAAGCAATGTGATGACCCACCACAATTGCCCGAATGACGTTTGGGGTTACCGTGCAGTCATGATCCGCTGTGTCGCAGAACTGCTCCAGATATGGTCTTAAAACTTTTGGATCTGCTGAGATAGCATAGCTGATCTTTGAACGGTTTAAGAAATCAACTATCTCCCTGTATTGAAGTGCATCACCCTTCCATTCCGGTTCAGTAAGTGCGAGTAGATTGAACTCACATGTAAATGCATGATAGTCAGCTGCAACGATTTATCTTAAAGGCACAGGGTTGTCAGCAGCAAGGATGATGATCAGCAGCAAGATGTGACAATCCAAAGCTGCTGATGATTTGCCTATCAGCAGCATCAAGTGTTGATGCTGCTGAGTTCCTGTGCAGGCGAACTTAGCAAGCGAACTTATTAAGTTCGCTTCTCACATTTTTAAGCGAACTTACCAGATTTCCTCCTTAAGCGAACTTGTCTTGTTCGCCTGATATCAAGTTCGCTTAGTACTCACTAAAGCGAACTTATTAAGTTCGCCTGAGGGTAAAACTGCTCAATACTTAGAAATTTTTCAGAATTTTTTTTTTTAACATGGCAAATATGGTTCAAGTCACAAACATGTTCAATTATGACAATGAGATTGGTACATCTCAAAAACCTCCGAAGTTGCTGAATCTAGCTGATTATTCAAATTGGAAAGATCGATTTGACCAATTCGTATCTTTTACCGATACTAGTTTGTGGATTCCGATTTTGGAAGGATATACGCATCCTACTTATTCTTGGATGGGAAAGGATGATGTTCCGAAACCAGTGTCAGCTTTAACTACTGAAAAGAAGCTGTTATTTGATCGAGAAAAGAAAGCAATGGCTAGCATTTCGATGTCTCTACCAAAGGAAATTTATCACAGTTTTAAACAGTTCAAGTCTTCTCAACAACTGTGGGAAGCATTACAGAAAAGGTGTGAAGGGAGTTTGGATGTGAAAAAGAGTAGAAAGGAATTACTAAAGAAGCAGTTCCTAGTCTTTAAACATTTTCAAAATGAATCTTTGGATGATCTTGCTATTAGATTCTATCATCTTCTTAGTGAACTGGCTAGTGCATCTGTGGTATATGAGACTGAGGAAATCAATGATAAATTCTTGGAGGCTTTACCATCAAAGTTTGATGTGTATACGGTTTTGATCAAAGAAAATGTTAAGTACAAAACCATGTCTCTTGAAGAAGTCCTAGGGAAGATTCAGTCACATGACATGAATATGAAAAAGAAAGAGACTAATATGGAGCATATCCAGGATCCCTCAATGTATTTTGCCAAATCTGTTGGTAAGTCTGGTACTGGAGTGGCATTCTTTTCTGGTGATGCTCAAGAATCTTCAAATGATCAGTGTTCTGGAGTTCCAATTTATTCTGGTCATTCAAGCCATTCTGGATTTTCTGCTACTACTGCTTCAACACCATCTGGATCTCATGTGAATCAGAAAGTTGCTGATGATTATCTAGCTATGTTTTCTTCATTCATGGCATCATATGAAAATTTCATTGGAGGTAAAATACATGATCCTGAGGTAATAAAAGAAGATTTCAGACAGATTGACCCTGTTGATCTGGAAGAAATGAATATCCAATGGAATATGGCCATGTTAATGCGACAAGCTAAAGATTTCTTGAAGAGAACTGGCAGAAAATATATTGGTTCAAATAGTCGATCGCGTATGGGTTTTGATAAGAGCAAAGTTAGGTGTTACAACTGCCAAGAGTATGGTCACTTTGCTAAGGAGTGTGTGAAGCCAAAGGTAGAATTTGATTCTCAAAAGAAGCAATCTAACTTTCAGCATAATAGGAATCTTTCACATGGTTCATCTGGTAATCAAAATCATGGTCCTTCTGGTAATACAAATCATGCATCTGCATCATCAGCTTTAGTTACTCAAAACGACGAAAACTATGATTGGGGTATTCATCTGGAAGATTTGGTGGGCGCTGTGAGTCAGGCTTTTGTTGCAGAAATTCATTCAGAAAAACCAGAAGAGTCTACTGATGATGAAAGTTCTAGTGATGATTCGTGTGATGGTGATAGTGTTCCAAGTGTTGATGATGAGGAAGAAAGATGTCACACCCCGACCGATGGCGGAATCATCGGGGCGGGACATGTAAGACTGTTCATAGCACATGGTTGACTAAATTGAAATATATTAAAGTTAAATTTCCATTACAAATAATCCAAGTACAAAACCAAATTCAAACAAAAAGCATAGAACAATTCATAAAATTCTTGATTTAAATTGCTAAGTCCAAATCCTATGTTGAACACGTCTTGAATCAATCTCACATATTGGGGCCTGAAACATGAATAAAATAAAGTCAACTAAAAAGTTGGTGAGTATAACACAGTTGTATGTAGATAGCATATAGTTGAAAACAAATCCTTTACAAAACATGATAAAATAAGGCATTTATGGGGAGCAGCTATTGTGTAACCATGTACAACCAAACCTTGTGACTAGCATGCAAAAATTGTGTTGTCGGTTTCAATCACCGCGCACCATGGGTGGGTTTGTCAGACTCAATAGATCTATCATTGAAAACCGTCGGCTTGTATAGTTAATGATTGCACATAATAGCATACAAAGGTTAGCACACCTAGTACTCGGGCACAAAGCTCAAATTTTGCACACATGTATGTTAATAGGATTTTTGCACTTGTGTTGTTTGTGTAAATGTAAATGTGTAATGTGTAATGTGTATAGAGTTCATGTTCCACCCCAAAAGTGTAAAAGAGTAAAAAGGGGTTGTGAATACTCACTTGGTATGGAAGTGTAGCTAACAAGGATTATAGATAGCAAATATGATCCTCGAAATGCACAATTTAACCTAAAGAGTAATGTGTATTGAATCAAATAGACGCATAAATTTTAAGTCTAAGATGAAAGTTGAATTTGTGTATAAAACTATTGATTTGTATTTAAAATTATTGAATAAAATATATAGAGTTTGAAGTAAAAATATTTTTGAAACAATTTGATTAGGTTTGAATTGGATAATTGAATAAATATATAATTATAGTTTATGAAATAATGTAAATATTAATTGTAATTAAGTATAAATAAATAAATGATTTTGATTTAAATGTAAATTAAATAAATAATCATTATCTTAATTATTTATAAATTTTGTAACTTAATTATTTAAAATATCATTTAAGTGTAAGATAATAAATATAAATTTAATTTTTCGTAAACTTTTAAATAAATTATATTTATGCCAAGATTAAACTTTTAATCCATTTTTAAATACAGAAAACATATTTTTATAAAATCGAAACATTTATTGATCGAAAAATATAAAATTATAATTCTGTTACAATTTCTGAGTCACACACGACTGTGCCTCGGAAGAGCACGATCGTGCTCAAGCCAGGGGCGCGACCGCGCTAGTCGGGGCACGACCGGGTTGATCAACAGAGGGCACAAACTAGACCAGTCAAACAGGCACGACCGTGCCTTGGTCCGGCACGGTCGTGTCTATGATCTTTATACACAACAGAGACTAGCCCAGAGGGCATGACAAGGTCTGGACAGGAGGACACGACCGCGCTTCTATTCGGCACAACCGCGCTACATGAGGCACGGCCGCGCTAGATGATTAGCGCGACCGTGTCTCTTCCAAATCAGACACGAATTGAATAAATATTGTATTTATAGCGTTGGAATTGTTAGGGCTTTTGCTTACTGGTTGTTACGAGTCTTTTGGGATATCTTAATGTAAATAACAAGGCAGTGCACGAGTGTTGAATTTGAAATTGCATTACATTGAATTGAAATATGAATACTAAATTCAGAGATGTTACAAAAGAGAGCAAAGTATTGATTCTGATGCTGTGTCAAGGGTTGCTGAGGAAGAAATTGTTCTTACAGAAAATGCTTCAGTTGGTGATGATTCAGAGAATATTCCAATTGCTAAAGTATTCATGGCAGACATGTCTGATATGACTAAGGTAAAAGATTATGTTTGTCATATACACTGTTCTAATTGCATTTCTGTTAAAGATAAACTACAAAAAGTCATGGATGATAACACAAACTTGATTTATGACATGAAATCAATGCATTCAGTTAATCAGAAACTGAAAGATAATGATAAGCTGTGCATTGATAGAATTGAGTCTTTGAAAAGAGACTTAAATTCTCTTGGGTTAAAATACAAAGAGCAGGGTTATCATCTAGATATGGCTTATGCTGAAATCGAAAAACGAAATGAAGTAGTTGCTGAAAAGAACAAGGAGATTTCTGAAAAAGAATCTGAGGTGATAAAGTTACATAGAAAGCTGGAACAGTTTGAGAATTCATCAGTAGTTTTGGATTATTTTAATGCTAATGCTGATCCCACAAAAAGGGTTGCTGGTATTGGGTTTGTTCCTCCTCCGTTTAATGCAAATTATGTGGTTGAGCCTGAAATCATTAATGAAGAGGAAATTGATCCCAAGACAGTATTAAAGGTGAATCCAGTGACGGGTGAAGACATGGTGTATGATTCTGATACAGAGGATGAAGTGTTTGATGATTCAAAGGTTGAAGGCATTCCGAGAGAAGTGAAAATTGAGGAACCAAAGGTTGTGAAGAATGTTAATCGGGATAGGTGCATTTTGACTGAACCTGAAGAGGTGAAAGTGGTTCCAACTAAACTTTCTCCAATCTTACAGTCAAGTGGGTTTGTGGCGGCTGGTTTTCAAAAGGTGAATTCTTCAAAGGTGGCAAAACAGATTTATGTTCCTAAGAAGCCGATAAATTGTTCTGGCATTCCTCCGAAGCTTATTCTTTTGATGGTTCTTCAAATTCAAAGAAAACATCTTATTTCAAAAGTTATCAAGAAAAGTAGAGTGTGTTTTCATTGCAATGAGGCTGGTCATATTTTGATAAATTGTCCATACAAGAACAAGGGTAAAATGAAGACTGTTCCTTCACAACCGAAAGTGGTGAAAATTCTAAAAAGGAAAGATGAGGGAAAGTCGTCTTCTATTTTGGAGAAAAATATGCCTGATCGATCTTTTGTTAAATTCCCTGGATTTAAACAACAGAATACATTGAATGTTAAATCCTTTGTATGCAAAGAGAAACTTGAGATTCCAAAAGTTGGAATTTCAAAAGATTCTTTTCAGGAGGTTAAATTGTCTAGACCTCAAAGAAGAAGAAGAAACAGAAAATTAAAGAAAATTTTGGAAACATCTGAATCTGACAATAATATATCACATAATGTTTTTCAAAATAATAAAAATGGTTCTTCTTTGAAAAGGTCTGATTGTCAAACTTCTGTTCCAAAAGTTGTTTATTTTGATCAATCCGGACGACCCAAGACCACGATGGCTTGGGTTCCACTTTCTAACTGATTCTCGTTGTTTATGTAGGGACAACCAAGGAGGACTATCAACAATACATGGTATGTGGATAGTGGTTGCTCTCGACATATGACAGGGAATGTTAGATTGCTTGAGGATGTGATTAAAATTGATGGTGGTTATGTCGCTTTTACGGGTAATAAAGGCGGATACATAACAGGCCAGGGAACGTTAAGAAAATGACAAAGTAAAATTTGAAAAGGTGAATTATGTTGAGCAGCTGGAACACAATCTTTTAAGCGTATCACAAGTCTGTGACAAGAAGTTTTCGTTCCATTTCAACGATCATGAATGCTATATTCTGAAACCGGGTTTTGTGATTCCTGATGAATGGATTCTCATGAAGGCTCCAAGGATAAATGACACGTATGTCCTTGACATGAGTGTCGCCACTACAACAGATTCAATTCCAACATGTTTACTCTCCAAGGCGTCGAAATCTGATTCAATATTATGGCACAGGAAGCTAGCTCACATAAACTACAGGAAGATGAACTACATTGTTAGGAATGATCTTGTGCTTGGTATTTCGAAAATGAAATTCTCAGTTCCTGATGATTGTATACCGTGCAAGAAGGGGAAGCGAAGAAAGAAATCTCACAAATCAAAATCGACGAATTCTATCGTAACTCCTTTGGAGTTGCTGCATATGGATTTGTTTGGTCCTATCAGTATTAGTAGCATTGGTGGGAAATCATATTGCTTGGTTGTAACTGATGATTACTCCAGATTTTCATGGGTTAAGTTTCTTTCTTCTAAAGCTGAAACCACTGAGTTGGTACAATACTTAATCCTGGGTTTGGAGAATTTATTCAATCTGAAAGTCAGAAGAATCAGGGGTGACAATGGCAGCGAATTTAAGAATTGCAAAATGGGCTTATTCTGTCTACAAAAAGGAATTCATCATGAATTCAGTGTGCCATATGTTCCTCAACAAAACGGTGTCGCTGAACGAAAGAACAGGACGTTGGTCGAAACAGCTCGCACGATGCTTGCAGATTCTAAGCTTCCAGTCACCTTTTGGACTGAAGCTGTGAATACTGCGTGTCATGTTTTGAACAGGGTCTTGACCTTAAAGCAACATAACAAGACTTGCTATGAATTTCTAAATAATCGAAAATCGAATCTGGAATACTTATTACCTTTTGGTAATCCGTGTACCCTACTGAAGGTTAGAGATGTCCCAACAAAATTCAGTGCAATGGCTATTGAAGGGATTTTTCTTGGGTATGTGGCTAATTCAACAACCAAGAGGGTTTATAACAAAGAGACACGCCAAGTTGAAGAATGGTTCTATATTGACTGTTCAAATCGGTCTTTACCACAAATGGCGATTGGTCCGGATTGGGCATTTGATTATGAAAACTTATTCAAGTCTTTTCATTTACCTTCTGACATTTCTGATAAAGATGCTGCTGTTGTCTATGATTCTTGTCAAGATGCTCAGCACACTGGATTTCTACCAACTGCAGTTCCCAATTCATCGATTCCATCTACTTCTGCTCCAGATCCAAATGTTGCTTCTTGTTCAGGTCCACAAGATTCAGAGAGTGAGGAGGATAATGCTATTTTTTAAGATTCTTCTGCTGATCCGTTGTTGAGTGATGATCCATTACCTTCGACATAGGCTCAGGGGGAGATTCCAACAAATTTAGACTTGGAAATTCCAATTCCTCAAGATTATTCTTATCAATCCGACTCTACTCAAGTTGATGTGTTGCCGGTTCCTGAGGTCGCATCCATCAAGGAACACAAAGATCATCCAGTAATAAATATAATTGGAAATTTACAGGATGGAGTGAAAACACGTTCTCTTGTTGACAATACTTGTTTGTATACTTGCATTAAAGATTCTGGTGTTCTTGATGATTGCTCACATTCTTGCTTTATTTCGCAGGTTGAACCCAAGAATGTTGAGATGACTTTAAATGACAATAACTGGATAGAAGCTATGCAGGAAGAACTTGCTCAATTTGACAAACTTAAGGTTTGGAATCTGGTTGATCTTACGAAAGGTGCATATCCGATAGGAACAAAATGGGTGTTTAAATGTAAGAAAGACGATCGAGGTGTCGTGGTACGCAACAAGGCAAGATTAGTTGTCCAGGGCTTCAATCAACAAGAAGGAATTGATTACACCGAAGTTTATGCGCCGGTTGCGCGGCTTGAAGCTATAAGGCTGTTTCTAGCTTTTGCTTCCTTTAAAGGTTTTAAGGTGTTTCAATTAGATGTCAAGAGTGCATTTTTATATGGAAAGGTCAAGGAGGAAGTCTATGTGTGTCAGCCGCCGGGGTTTGAAGATCCAATGCATCCAAATATGGTTTTCAAGCTTGATAAGGCTCTCTATGGTCTTCATCAGGCTCCTCGTGCGTGGTATAAAACATTATCCACACATCTTTTGGCAAATGACTATGTTCGTGAAAAGATAGACCCGACCTTATTCATAAAGAAATCAGATTGAGATTACCTACTGGTACAAATTTATGTGGATGATATTATTTTTGGCTCGACAAATGAAGGGTTGTGCAATGACTTTGAGGGTGTTATGAAGTCGAAATTTGAAATGTCTGCTATGGGAGAGTTATCGTTTTTTTAGGTTTACAAGTAAATCAAAAGGAAGATGGTTTCTTTATTCATCAGTCTAAGTATGTCAAAGACATCTTGAGCCGATTCAAGATGGAGGACTGTACCCCATACGATACTCCAATTCCGGTCAATCATAAGTTAAATTCTGACCCAGAAGGAAAAGATGTGGATTGTCGAATTTACAGAGCTATGATTGGATCCCTCATGTACTTAACCGCTTCATGGCCAGATGTAATGTTCACCATGTGTATCTGTTCCAGATTTCAGGTAAAGCCAAAAGAATCTCACTTAATTGCTGTGAAAAGAATCTTTCGGTATTTAAAAGGAAAACAACGTTTAGGGCTATGGTATCCTCATGGTTCTAACTTTAATTTCAATGCTTATACTGATTCTGATTTTGGTGGTTGTTGTCTGGACAGGAAATCTACAACAGGTGGTTGCCAGTTCTTAGGAAATCGACTTGTATCTTGGCAATACAAAAAGCAAACCACAGTCTCGATTTCAACATGCGAAGCAGAATACATTGCTGCTGCAAGTTGCTGTTCACAAATCCTATGGATACAACAACAATTGAGAGATTACGGTTTGAATTTCACAGAAACCCCCATGTTTATTGATAACAATGCTACTATGTCCATAACGAATAATCCTGTTAAACACAGTAAAACTAAGCACATCGAAATTCGATATCATTTTATACGTGATTGTGCAGAGAAAAGGTTGATTGAGCTGGTCAAGGTACACACTGAAGATAATTTTGCTGATTTGTTTACTATGGCATTTGATCGTACCAGGTTTGAATTCCTGATAAAAATGATTGGAATTATCAATCCTGAATAAAATATTTTCAAAATCAGAATTTCATGGAAAAAAAATTTTGTTTGTTCTTTTATTGCTTTATTACATTTCTGCATTTACATTTTCAGTCAAAAATTTTAAATTATAAAAAGTCAAAACAAATTGAAAATTATAAAATTTGACATCATTTGAGGTTTGAGAAGAAATGATAGTACATCAGTGATTAGTTCATTTCACACGATCTTAGTAGACCTTGATATATGATTGATTAAAATAAGTTGATCTGATCTAAATTTCAAAGTCTGCATAAATAAGAAATGATAGTGTTGTGAATGCCCTATTCTTGATAATTTGTTTTTAAAATTTGTGTATAAAATTTGAAACTTGAATTGTCAATAGGCTAAAAGCGTTTTGAAACTAATAGTAGTGTGAAAATTAAATATAATATGATTAAATCTGTGATTTAAATCCATTATATGCCTTGGTGTGTGCGTTAAAAGATCACTATCAGATAAAGAATATTAGCTTTTAATAAGGATTTTCCTATGAGATTAGTTTCGGGTTATGTCCTTAGCACTATTCATTCGATTTGCTTCAGTGCCCATGTCCCGAAAAGCATGCAATTTGAAGTATAATCAAGATATGTACTTGACAACATCTGTCAAACATATACTAGCCCTTGGATCATATTGATATATCATCTTTACTGATTCCATTGAATTCATAATCCAGATAACAGTTAGATCCACGTACCTGAATCTTATGATTCCACAGATATAAGCCAAAACATTGAATTATTCGATTCTGAATCTCATTGACTCCTATACTATCCAATTTGGATTCTGTTATTCATGTGCTAAGTGATGTCTCCTCATTCTGAATATTCAGATAATCTTTGGTAAAATCTTATATATGTCTTGAAGATAGTGCATTTACTTTCTATTTGGCATATATGTGGGGTACACGATGTTTATCATCTAAATGGTACTAAATCACATGAATTTGTAGAATAAACGCTTATAGTTTCAAATAATATAATATTGACAATTTTAAGAATTCAGGCTTTATATTTCAAATTCGGTATAAATAAAAGAGCATTTTATAACCTGGTCTTATTTACTTTGAAATTTATCGCGTATCATTTCAAATATTATTCAAATTGAATGAGTTTCAAAATGAAAAAGATGCAAAATGCACAAAATTGAGTTGAATGGTCTCTTACTATAGGTTACCCTTTGTTATTGATAATATGTGTGATGAATTAATTGAATACTGATATGATCTTCTTGCTCATGATGTTCAAACCAAAAATATGTGATTTCAGTTTATTCAGATAAAAGTAAAAAATATGTGATTCTGTTTGTATAGATAAAATCCAAAAATATGTGATTTCAGTTTGTACAGAGAAAAACCAAAAATATGTATTTCCGTTTGTATAGATAAAACTCAAAAAGATTTTGATTTTTATTTTCCATGAAAATTCTAAACTTTTATTAAAATTGTTCGGGATCGGATCAAATATGTGTTACTGACGGAAGTTCAAGATTTGAAAGGTTGAAGTTGGTAAAATTTGTGTTCAAGGCAAAAAGGTTGAAAAGTAATTAAGTTCGCCTGTGTACAGTGAAGCGAACTTAATAAGTTCGCTTAAATCAGTGAAGCGAACTTAATCTACAGTCTGGGGTGAAGCGAACTTATCTTGTTCGCCGAAGGCTTGTTATTCTCAGGCGAACTTGTCATTCTCATCTTCCTCAGAACTTAAGCGAACTTGCCCAAAATTCTCAAAACTTTGAATCTGTGTTGTGAGTGTTATTTTCTGGTTGAATCTTGATCAAAATTGAATTGCGAATCTAACAAAGGTATTTTCGTCGATTTACATCCGGTCAATTGTGTGTATTTGGGGTTTTTAATCGCGGTTTTTCGTCGACTATTTCAAGGATGATTTTGATTTTATTTTTGACCGAAATATAAAATTGATCATCATTTTTGGTTATAATTTGATATTCGATTGATTGTATATGCTTATTTCACGATTTCTATCGATTTGCCAAATTTTTTGAAAATCTGTGTTTGAATTTGAAACGTCTCAGGTTCAAGCGAACTTGTTCGAAGCGAACTTGTCAGGCGAACCTAATAAGTTCGCCTCTTGCACTACTAAGCGAACTTATTAAGTTCGCCTAGGGGTCAGAAGTGAAAAGGACTTGTGATTTTTTTTGTTTGAAATTTTTTTTATTTTTGTTTGAAATTTTTTTTGTTTTGTTTGTGTGTATTATTAAATGTGTGTTTCATATATGTGTAAGTATACTAATGTTTGTTGTGTTGTGCGATATTTTCACAGATGGCTCGTCGTGTCGAATATAAGCATAATCAAGTGGCGTTGTTAGATCCTAATATGCTAGAAGCAGTTCATTTTCAAGGCATCATAAATTTTCTGAATCGATCAAGACTTCATGTTGCCTTATCTGCAGATCCCTATATTAGCTTGGTGTATAGACAACAATTCTGGGATACGGTACATCAAGATATCGACGTGGAACCGCATGTCCTTCGTGCAACAGTAAACAATACCGAGATTGCAATTTCTGAAGAGACGATTCGTGCTGCTCTTGATTTGGGTGTAAATGTTGAAGATCCAATATCTTATCCTAACACTCTTATAATGGGTTGTTTTCAAAGGATGGGTTATCGTGGGAAACAAAATGATACAAAAGCTCGGAAAGGTGGTTTAGTAGGTGAATGGAGGTATTTTATGCATGTGATTATACAATGCATCTCTCCGCGAAAAGCTGGTACCGATGGCTTGAAGATGGCTCTTCAAACAGCAATGGTGGCCTTAACATTGAATAAACGATTCAATTTTCCTCTTTATTTTTATCGGGAGATGGTAATGCAGATCAATCCAGCTGAAGGTCAAGGTTTCTTGATGTATCCTCGGTTTATTCAAATGATACTCAATCATCTTATTCCGGATCTTCCACAACATGCAATAAGATTGACTTTAACTCCGATGTCAAAACATATCTTTACCGACTGTACAAAGGTGAAACAGCAGAATGCTGCTTTGATTCCAGTCAATACTCCACTGTTTGGGCACTTAATCAATCCTGATTATGTTGCACCACCTAATGACAACTGGTTTCATCCTAATGAACTTACTCAAGCTCAAGGAGTTAATGTTCTACCACAACAACAACAACCACAACAACCTGCACAACAACAACAGATACCAGTTCCACAAATAGAAGTTCCTATACAACCTCAAATTCCTATTCCTAAACAAGTTCCTATTCCACAAGCTGCAGTTGATATTCCTATTCAGGAACCAGTTCAAGAATAGGTCGTTTATGACCCTAATCAAGATCTAGGAATGAACATGGATGATTTTGTTGATGATGCTGTGAACTCGCCCTTTCATGAACAAGAAGGGAATGTGGTGACAGAAGCTGAGTCTAGTTCCAGTTCAAGTGATACAATATCATCTGATGATGACAGCACTGATTCTGATGAATCTAGGGATTTTTCTCCAGGTCATTATGAACGGTTGGCTGCTATTCCACTGGCTAATGCTGGAAAACGCATTAAATCTCAAGCCAAACGACCACGACGCAAGTCTGTTCGGGATCCTCCTTCCGGATCAGTACTTGGAAAAAGATCTTTGGTCGATGAGAGTTCTGACACTTATAGTGACTTTACTCCAGATCCTACACGGCAAAAGTTAATGTCTGCGTCGATTGCTGCTGCAAAATCTTCTCAAGGAGTTGAGGATGCAAATTTTGTTGCTTCTCTGATCATTACTCCTCCACGATCTAAGGATTCATCTCCTGTTCATACTCATGTTCCTCCAGTTATTCCTACTACTTCAAGTCCTTCTATTCCACAATCAACAGCTGGTCCGTCAAAGCCTTCTGATTCTGATAGGATTACGTTTCTTGAATCTCAAGTGCTTTCTCTACAAACACAAGTAAACTCTCTTGTGTCTATTGATTCACAACGGCAGTTGGTGATTCAGACTCAAGCTCAACAGATTGCTGATATGCAAGCATTAGTGTCCAAACTCGTTCAGCGTCTTGACGCTCAGGGGGAGTTGAGGATACCTGATACTTGTCACACAGAGTCAATTCAAAGACGTGATGATGAAGACAATGATCCTGCTGGAAATATTGAGGGTGATCGTCAATACACTGACGCTAATCCTATATCTAGAGTTCAGGGGGAGTCGACATCACAATCTCTTGAAGGAAACAAAGACAAAGATACTACTGGTACTAATGATGAAGAAATTCTGTTATTAGAATTCTTTCAAGATTCAGAAGAAGAGGAAGCTGAAAAGATTGAATGTGTTGATGACATTGACGATTTATTCAATGACATTGATGAGGATATGTCAGATACTGAGATAGAAGAAGGAGAAATAGTAGAGATTGAAATAGAGAAAGATAAAGACAGTGTTACCTATGAAGGTTGTGACGGTCTTAAGGTGCCGTATAACTTCATCCAAGAGGATGTTGTTCCTGAGTTCTCTTATGACGGAATAACTGACTCTATGGACTCTATTGAAGACGTCACACTGCCTGATGATACAGCCGAGTCAAAAATGGATACTGATGATGAGAATCTTCAATTCAATAAGGGTGCTGAAACTGAAACTACTCACACTGAGTCTCCGAAGATTAATGAAGAACCTGTGATGTACAGAGATACAGGGATGACACAGTTGGATGAAGGTGCTACCCAAGTCTCCAGCACAACCTGCTCAGAAAGAGAAATATGTGAATAAAGAGCAGTGTGTAGGAAGGCTCATAAGTTGGTTCTATGATGGTGAATCAAAAATATTTGCAATCAAACGATATGACGGTGTTCAATACTTAAAGCCAAGGATCAAATATTTCAATACCTTGCCGAGGTGTGAAATAAATGGTCTAGCTTCAAAGCCACTCATAAATAGATCAAAGAATGGTTTGGCTGATGTGATAGCAAACCTAAAAAAGAAAGAAGGTAGTTCGGGTAAGTATGAACGGCTGAAACCACAGAAGGGAAAGAGAGTGAAGAACACAGATCCTAATACTGGGAAAGTAACCTGGAGATACAAGTATAGACCAGTGCGTGCTATTCACAAGATACCATTAAAGAATATTCCTCAAGACTTTCTTGGGAATATGAAATGGTGGTATGTTGACGTTAATACTGGTGAAGCAAGGGTTGAAGATAAAGATAATAAGGTCATTGTGTGTTTCTATGACGCAATGAATCTTATTAATTTTTCAAAGAAAGATCAGAGGACGCTGCGAAAGAATGAGATCATGTATAATAATGAATGGAGAGAACAAGGTCTACAGTATAAAAGAGTTTTGGAGATATGCAGAAGATATGGAGTGCATGCTGGCAGCAGACTACCGGACAACTGGAAGAGTTCAAGATAAAGACTGAAGACAGAAGATCAAGCTATTGTCAAGGGGGAGTCTATTAGGACATAGATTTGTAATGACAAAAGCTTGTAATAGTTAGATTTTATGTCTTTATGTTTTTGTTATGTAATTGTATAAAGTTGCTAAGTGTTTTTACAAGTGTGCCTAGAGGCGAACTTGTTAAGTTCGCCTGGTCTATCAGAGGCGAACTTAATAAGTTCGCCTAGGTCTAACTGAGGCGAACTTGTTAAGTTCGCTTAGTCTGTTTCAGGCGAACTTAATAAGTTCACTTACAACAGGTTAGTTTCTATATATATGTGTTTACAGAGTCATTAGACATAGAACAGAACAGAGAGAACTGAGAGAGAGATTTGTCTGACTGAGTCTGTAAACCATTGTGAATCAGAATATATTTGAGAAGTTTATTTACGCGTGTCGTTCGAATTGTCGATTAGTAGACAAACGTTAACACGAAGGATTCCGCACTTCGTGTTATAGCAACGTCATATCACGAGTTCGATCAGTAGTTGAGTTTCCTGGACCTACAAGTGGTATCAGAGCTTATGCTCGTGAATTAAGTACGATTCTCGATGATTAGTGACGGTTTTTGTGTACAATTCGACAGGAAATTCAACATTTTTGAATTTTCTGCAACAATGGAGTTTTTCAAGTTCTTGAAGATCGTTTCTCTGCTGAATTCGTGTTTTTGGAAGTGTTTTTGACGAAATTAGTCCGATAGAACTGTTCTATTTGATAAAATTCATAATCCTACGGTTCAATTTCCTTAAATTCCATCAATTCGCTGAGAAATCATGATTTTTGAAGTTTTTGGTTCGTGTTTGGGTGAAGATTATTTTGAATCTGTTACAGCAGTTTAAGCAAACTTGCTGAGTTCCTGTGCAGGCGAACTTAGCAAGCGAACTTATTAAGTTCGCTTCTCACATTTTTAAGCGAACTTATCTGTTAAGCGAACTTACCAGATTTCCTCCTTAAGCGAACTTGTCTTGTTCGCCTGATATCAAGTTCGCTTAGTACTCACTAAAGCGAACTTATTAAGTTCGCCTGAGGGTAAAACTGCTCAATACTTAGAAAATTTTCAGAAATTTTTTTTTTTAACATGGCAAATATGGTTCAAGTCACAAACATGTTCAATTATGACAATGAGATTGGTACATCTCAAAAACCTCTGAAGTTGCTGAATCTAGCTGAGTATTCAAATTTGAAAGATCGGTTTGACCAATTCGTACCGATACTAGTTTGTGGATTCCAATTTTGGAAGGATATACGCATCCTACTTATTCTTGGATGGGAAAGGATGATGTTTCGAAACCAGTGTCAGCTTTAACTACTGAAGAGAAGCTGTTATTTGATCGAGAAAAGAAAGCAATGGCTAGCATTTCGATGTCTCTACCAAAGGAAATTTATCACAGTTTTAAACAGTTCAAGCCTTCTCAACAACTGTGGGAAGCATTACAGAAAAGGTGTGAAGGGAGTTTGGATGTGAAAAAGAGTAGAAAGGAATTACTAAAGAAGCAGTTTCTAGTCTTTAAACATTTTCAAAATGAATCTTTGGATGATCTTGCTACAAGATTCTATCATCTTCTTAGTGAACTGGCTAGTGCATCTGTGGTATATGAGACTGAGGAAATCAATGATAAATTCTTGGAGGCTTTACCATCAAAGTTTGATGTGTATACGGTTTTGATCTAAGAAAATGTTAAGTACAAAACCATGTCTCTTGAAGAAGTCATAGGGAAGATTCAGTCACATGACATGAATATGAAAAAGAAAGAGACTAATATGGAGCATATCCAGGATCCCACAATGTATTTTGCCAAATCTGTTGGTAAGTCTGGTACTGGAGTGGCATTCTTTTCTGGTGATGCTCAAGAATCTTCAAATGATCAGTGTTCTGGAGTTCCAATTTATTCTGGTCATTCAAGCCATTCTGGATTTTCTGCTACTACTGCTTCAACTTCATCTGGATCTCATGTGAATCAGAAAGTTGCTGATGATTATCTAGCTATGTTTTCTTCATTCATGGCATCATATGAAAATTTCATTAGAGGTAAAATACATGATCCTGAGGTAATAGAAGAAGATTTCAGACAGATTGACCCTGTTGATCTGGAAGAAATGAATATCCAATGGAATATGGCCATGTTAATGCGACAAGCTAAAGATTTCTTGAAGAGAACTGGTAGAAAATATATTGGTTCAAATAGTCGATCGCGTATGGGTTTTGATAAGAGCAAAGTTAGGTGTTACAACTGCCAAGAGTATGGTCACTTTGCTAAGGAGTGTGTGAAGCCAAAGGTAGAATTTGATTCTCAAAAGAAGCAATCTAACTTTCAGCATAATAAGAATCAGTCACATGGTTCATATGGTAATCAAAATCATGGTCCTTCTGGTAATACAAATCATGCATCTGCATTATCAGCTTTAGTTGCTCAAAACGACAAAAAACTATGATTGGGGCATTCATCTGGAAGATTTGGTGGGCACTGTGAGTCAGGCTTTTGTTGCAGAAATTCATTTAGAAAAACCAGAAGAGTCTACTGATGATGAAAGTTCTAGTGATGATTCGTGTGATGGTGATAGTGTTCCAAGTGTTGATGATGAGGAAGAAAGAGAGCAAAGTATTGATTCTGATGTTGTGTCAGGGGTTGCTGTGGAAGAAATTGTTCTTACAGAAAATGCTTCAGTTGGTGATGATTCAGAGAATATTCCAATTGCTAAAGTATTCATGGCAGACATGTCTGATCCGACTAAGGTAAAAGATTCTGTTTGTCATATATACTGTTCTAATTGCATTTCTGTTAAAGATAAACTACAAAAAGTCATGGATGATAACACAAACTTGATTTGTGACATGAAATCAATGCATTCAGTTAATCAGAAACTGAAAGATAATGATAAGCTGTGCATTGATAGAATTGAGTCTTTGAAAAGAGACTTAAATTCTCTTGGGTTAAAATACAAAGAGCATGGTTATCATCTAGATATGGCTTATGCTGAAATCGAAAAACGTAATGAAGTAGTTGCTGAAAAGAACAAGGAGATTTCTGAAAAAGAATCTGAGGTGATAAAGTTACATAGAAAGCTGGAACAGTTTGAGAATTCATCAGTAGTTTTGAATTATTTTAATGCTAATGCTGATCCCACAAAAAGGGTTGCTGGTATTGGGTTTGTTCCTCTTCCGTTTAATGCAAATTATGTGGTTGAGCCTGAAATCATTAATGAAGAGGAAATTGATCCCAAGACAGTATTAAAGGTGAATCCAGTGACAGGTGAAGACATGGTGTATGATTCTGATACAGAGGATGAAGTGTTTGATGATTCAAAGGTTGAAGGCATTCCGAGAGAAGTGAAAATTGAGGAACCAAAGGTTGTGAAGAATGTTACTCGGGATAGGTGCATTTTGACTGAACCTGAAGAGGTGAAAGTGGTTCCAACTAAACTTTCTCCAATCTTACAGTCAAGTGGGTTTGTGGCGGCTGGTTTTCAAAAGGTGAATTCTTCAAAGGTGCCAAAACAGATTTATGTTCCTAAGAAGCCGATAAATTGTTCTGGGCATTCCTCCAAAGCTTATTCTTCTGATGGTTCTTCAAATTCAAAGAAAACATCTTATTTCAAAAGTTATCAAGAAAGAAGAGTGTGTTTTCATTGCAATGAAGCTGGTCATATTTTGATAAATTATCCATACAAGAACAAGGGTAAAATGAAGACTGTTCCTTCACAACCGAAAGTGGTGAAAATTCTAAAAAGGAAAGATGAGGGAAAGTCGTCTTCTATTTTGGAGAAAAATATGCCTGATCGATCTTTTGTTAAATCCCCTGGATTTAAACAACAGAATACATTGAATGTTAAATCCTTTGTATGCAAAGAGAAACTTGAGATTCCAAAAGTTGGAATTTTAAATGATTCTTTTCAAGAGGGTAAATTGTCTAGACCTCAGAGAAGAAGAAGAAACAGAAAATTAAAAAAAAATTTGGAAACATCTGAATCTGACAATAATATATCACATAATGTTTTTCAAAATAATAAAAATGGTTCCTCTCTGAAAAGGTCTAATTGTCAAACTTCTGTTCCAAAAGTGAATGATAAAATTGATTGTAAATTACAAGAAGTTGTTTATTTTGATCAATCCGGATGACCCAAGACCACGATGGCTTGGGTTCCACTTTCTAACTGATTCTCGTTGTTTATGTAGGGACAACCAAGGAGGACTATCAACAATACATGGTATGTGGATAGTGGTTGCTCTCGACATATGACAGGGAATGTTAGATTGCTTGAGGATGTGATTAAAATTGATGGTGGTTATGTCGCTTTTGCTGGTAATAAAGGCGGGTACATAACAGGCCAGGGAACGTTAAAAAAATGACAAAGTAAAATTTGAAAAGGTGAATTATGTTGAGCAGCTGGAACACAATCTTTTAAGCGTATCACAACTCTGTGACAAGAAGTTTTCGTTCCATTTCAACGATCATGAATGCTATATTCTGAAACCGGGTTTTGTGATTCCTGATGAATGGATTCTCATGAAGGCTCCAAGGAGAAATGACACTTATGTCCTTGACATGAGTGTCGCCACTACAACAGATTCAATTCCAACATGTTTACTCTCCAAGGCGTCGGAATCTGATTCAATATTATGGCACAGGAAGCTAGCTCACATAAACTACAGGAAGATGAACTACATTGTTAGGAATGATCTTGTGCTTGGCATTCCGAAAATGAAATTCTCAGTTCCTGATGATTGTATACCGTGCAAGAAGGGGAAGGAAAGAAAGAAATCTCACAAATCAAAATCGACGAATTCTATCGTAACTCCTTTGGAGTTGCTGCATATGGATTTGTTCGGTCCTATCAGTATTAGTAGCATTGGTGGGAAATCATATTGCTTGGTCGTAACTGATGATTACTCCAGATTTTCGTGGGTTAAGTTTCTTTCTTCTAAAGCTGAAACCACTGAGTTGGTACAATACTTAATCCTGGGTTTGGAGAATTTATTCAATCTGAAAGTCAGAAGAATCAGGGGTGACAATGGCAGCGAATTTAAGAATAGCAAAATGGGCTTATTCTGTCTACAAAAAGGAATTCATCATGAATTCAGTGCGCCATATGTTCCTCAACAAAACGGTGTCGCTGAACGAAAGAACAGGACGTTGGTCGAAACAGCTCGCACGATGCTTGCAGATTCTAAGCTTCCAGTCACCTTTTGGGCTGAAGCTGTGAATACTGCGTGTCATGTTTTGAACAGGGTCTTGACCGTAAAGCGACATAACAAGACTTGCTATGAATTTCTAAATAATCGAAAATCGAATCTGGAATACTTATTACCTTTTGGTAATCCGTGTACCCTACTGAAGGTTAGAGATGTCCCAACAAATTTCAGTGCAAAGGCTATTGAAGGGATTTTTCTAGGGTATGTGGCTAACTCAACAACCAAGAGGGTTTATAACAAAGAGACACGCCAAGTTGAAGAATGGTTCCATATGGACTGTTCAAATCGGTCTTTACCACAAATGGCGATTGGTCCGGATTGGGCATTTGATTATGAAAACTTATTCAAGTCTTTTCATTTACCTTTTGACATTTCTGATGAAGATGCTGCTGTTCTCTATGATTCTTGTCAAGATGCTCAGCACACTGGATTTCTACCAACTACAGTTCCCAATTCATCGATTCCATCTACTTCTGCTCCAGATCCAAATGTTGCTTCTTGTTCAGGTCCACAAGATTCAGAGAGTGAGGAGGATAATGCTATTTTTCAAGATTCTTCTGCTGATCCGTTGTTGAGTGATGATCCATTACCTTCGACACAGGCTCAGGGGGAGATTCCAACAAATTTAGACTTGGAAATTCCAATTCCTCAAGATTATTCTTATCAATCCGACTCTACTCAAGTTGATGTGTTGCCGGTTCCTGAGGTCGCATCCATCAAGGAACACAAAGATCATCCAGTAACAAATATAATTGGAAATTTACAGGATGGAGTGAAAACACGTTCTCTTGTTGACAATACTTGTTTGTATACTTGCATTAAAGATTCTGGTGTTCTTGATGATTGCTCACATTCTTGCTTTATTTCGCAGGTTGAACCCAAGAATGTTGAGATGGCTTTAAATGACAATAACTGGATAGAAGCTATGTAGGAAGAACTTGCTCAATTTGACAAACTTAAGGTGTGGAATCTGGTTGATCTTCCAAAAGGTGCATATCCGATAGGAACAAAATGGGTGTTTTAATGTAAGAAAGATGATCGAGGTGTCGTGGTACGTAACAAGGCAAGATTAGTTGTCCAGGGCTTCAATCAACAAGAAGGAATTGATTACACCGAAGTTTATGCGCCGGTTGCGCGGCTTGAAGCTATAAGGCTGTTTTCTAGCTTTTGCTTCCTTTAAAGGTTTTAAGGTGTTTCAATTAGATGTCAAGAGTGCATTTTTATATGAAAAGGTCAAGGAGGAAGTCTATGTGTGTCAGCCGCCGGGGTTTGAAGATCCAATGCATCCAAATATGGTTTTCAAGCTTGATAAGGCTCTCTATGGTCTTCATCATGCTCCTCGTGCGTGGTATGAAACATTATCCACATATCTTTTGGCAAATGACTTTGTTCGTGGAAAGATAGACTCGACCTTATTCATAAAGAAATCAGGGGGAGATTACCTACTGGTACAAATTTATGTGGATGATATTATTTTTGGCTCGACAAATGAAGGGTTGTGCAAAGACTTTGAGGGTGTTATGAAGTCGAAATTTGAAATGTTTGCTATGGGAGAGTTATCGTTTTTCTTAGGTTTACATGTAAATCAAAAGGAAGATGGTTTCTTTATTCATCAGTCCAAGTATGTCAAAGACATCTTGAGCCGGTTCAAGATGGAGGACTGTACCCCATACGATACTCCAATTCCGGTCAATCATAAGTTAAATTTGTCCCGGAAGGAAAAGATGTGGATTGTCGAATTTACAGAGCTATGATTGGATCCCTCATGTACTTAACCGCTTCAAGACCAGATATAATGTTCGCCGTGTGTATCTGTTCCAGATTTCAGGCAAAGCCAAAAGAATCTCACTTAATTGCTGTGAAAAGAATCTTTCGGTATTTAAAAGGAAAACAACGTTTAGGGCTATGGTATCCTCATGGTTCTAACTTTAATTTCAATGCTTATACTGATTCTGATTTTGGAGGTTGTTGCCTGGACAGGAAATCTACAACAGGTGGTTGCCAGTTCTTAGGAAATCGACTTGTATCTTGGCAATGTAAAAAGCAAACCACAGTCTCGATTTCAACATGCAAAGCAGAATACATTGCTGCTGCAAGTTGCTGTTCACAAATCCTGTGGATACAACAACAATTGAGAGATTACGGTTTGAATTTCACAGAAACCCCCATGTTTATTGATAACAATGCTACTATGTCCATAACGAATAATCCTGTTAAACATAGTAAAACTAAGCACATCGAAATTCGATATCATTTTATACGTGATTGTGCAGAGAAAAGGTTGATTGAGCTAGTCAAGGTACACACTGAAGATAATTTTGCTGATTTGTTTACTAAGGCATTTGATCGTACCAGGTTTGAATTCCTGATTAAAATGATTGGAATGATCAATCCTGAATAAAAGATTTTCAAAATCAGAATTTCATGGAAAAAAAATTTTGTTTGTTCTTTTATTGCTTTATTACATTTCTGCATTTACATTTTCAGTCAAAAATTTTAAATTATAAAAAGTCAAAACAAATTGAAAATTATAAAATTTGACATCATTTGAGGTTTGAGAAGAAATGATAGTACATCAGTGATTAGTTCATTTCACACGATCTTAGTAGACCTTGATATATGATTGATTAAAATAAGTTAATCTGATCTAAATTTCAAAGTCTGTATAAATAAGAAATGATAGTGTTGTGAATGCCCTATTCTTGATAATTTGTTTTTAAAATTTGTGTATAAAATTTGAAACTTGAATTGTCAATAGGCTAAAAGCGTTTTGAAACTAATAGTAGTGTGAAAATTAAATATAATATGATTACATCTGTGATTTAAATCCATTATATGCCAGAGTGTGTGCGTTAAAAGATCACTATCAGATAAAGAATATTAGCTTTTAATAAGGATTTTCCTATGAGATCAGTTTCGGGTTATGTCCTTAGCACTATTCATTCGATTTGCTTCAGTGTCCATGTCCCGAAAAGCATGCAATTTGAAGTATAATCAAGATATGTACTTGACAACATCTGTCAAACATATACTAGCCCTTGGATCATATTGATATATCATCTTTACTGATTCCATTGAATTCATAATCCAGATAACAGTTAGATCTACGTACCTGAATATTATGATTCCACAGATATAAGCCAAAACATTGAATTATTCGATTATGAATCTCATTGACTCCTATACTATCCAATTTGGATTCTGTTATTCATGTGCTAAGTGATGTCTCCTCATTCTGAATATTCAGATAATCTTTGGTAAAATCTTATATATGTCTTGAAGATAGTGCATTTACTTTCTATTTGGCATATATGTGGGGTACACGATGTTTATCATCTAAATGGTACTAAATCACATGAATTTGGAGAATAAACGCTTATAGTTTCAAATAATATAATATTGACAATTTTAAGAATTCAGGCTTTATATTTCGAATTCGGTATAAATAAAAGAGCATTTTATAACCTGATCTTATTTACTTTGAAATTTATCGCGTATCATTTCAAATATTATTCAAATTGAATGAGTTTCAAAATGAAAAAGATGCAAAATGCACAAAATTGAGTTGAATGGTCTCTTACTATAGGTTACCCTTTGTTATTGATAATATGTGTGATGAATTAATTGAATACTGATATGATCTTCTTGCTCATGATGTTCAAACCAAAAATATGTGATTTCAGTTTATTCAGATAAAAGTAAAAAATATGTGATTCTGTTTGTATAGATAAAATCCAAAAATATGTGATTTCAGTTTGTACAGAGAAAAACCAAAAATATGTATTTCCGTCTGTATAGATAAAACTCAAAAAGATTTTGATTTTTATTTTCCATGAAAATTCTAAACTTTTATTAAATTTGTTCGGGATTGGATCAAATATGTGTTACTGACGGAAGTTCAAGATTTGAAAGGTTGAAGTTGGTAAAATTTGTGTTCAAGGCAAAAAGGTTGAAAAGTAATTAAGTTCGCCTGTGTACAGTGAAGCGAACTTAATAAGTTCGCTTAAATCAGTGAAGCGAACTTAATCTACAGTCTGGGGTGAAGCGAACTTATCTTGTTCGCCGAAGTCATGTTAAGCGAACTTAACAAGTTCGCTTAATCAAGCGAACTTAATCTAAATAAGGGTTGAATCAGGCGAACTTGTCATTCTCATCGTCTTCCTCAGAACTTAAGATAACTTGCCCAAAATTCTCAAAACTTTGAATCTGTGTTGTGAGTGTTATTTTCTGGTTGAATCTTGATCAACATTGAATTGCGAATCTAACAAAGGTATTTTCGTCGATTTTCATCCGGTCAATTGTGTGTATTTGGGGTTTTTAATCGCGGTTTTTCGTCGACTGTTTCAAGGATGATTTTGATTTTATTTTTGACCGAAATATAAAATTGATCATCATTTTTTGTTATAATTTGATATTCGATTGATTGTATATGCTTATTTCACGATTTCTATCGATTTGCCAAATTTTTTGAAAATCTGTGTTTGAATTTGAAACGTCTCAGGTTCAAGCGAACTTGTTCCAAGCAAACTTGTTCGAAGCGAACTTGTTAGGCGAACTTAATAAGTTCGCCTCTTGCACTACTAAGCGAACTTATTAAGTTCGCCTAGGGGTTAGAAGTGAAAAGGACTTGTGATTTTTTTTGTTTGAATTTTTTTTTATTTTTTTTTGAATTTTTTTTTGTTTTGTTTGTGTGTATTATTAAATGTGTGTTTCATATATGTGTAAGTATACTAATGTTTGTTGTGTTGTCCGATATTTTCACAGATGGCTCGTCGTGTCGAATATAAGCATAATCAAGTGGCGTTGTTAGATCCTAATATACCAGAAGCAGTTCATTTTCAAGGCATCATAAATTTTCTGAATCGATCAAGACTGCATGTTGCCTTATCTGCGGATCCCTATATTAGCTTGGTGTATATACAACAATTCTGGGATACGGTACATCAAGATATCGACGTGGAACCGCATGTCCTTCGTGCAACAGTAAACAATACCGAGATTGCAATTTCTGAAGAGACGATTCGTGCTGCTCTTGATTTGGGTGGAAATGCTGAAGATCCAATATCTTATCCTAATAATCTTATAATGGGTTGTTTTCAAAGGATGGGTTATCGTGAGAAACAAAATGATACCCAAGCTCGGAAAGGTGGTTTAGTGGGTGAATGGAGGTATTTTATGCATGTGATTATACAATGCATCTCTCCGCGAAAAGCTGGTACCGATGGCTTGAAGATGGCTCTTCAAACAGCAATGGTGGCCTTAACATTGAATAAACGATTCAATTTTCCTCTTTATTTTTATCGGGAGATGGTAATGCAGATCAATCCAGCTGAAGGTCAAGGATTCTTGATGTATCCTCGGTTTATTCAAATGATACTCAATCATCTTATTCCGGATCTTCCACAACATGCTATAAGATTGACTTTGACTCCGATGTCAAAACGTATCTTTACCGACTGTACAAAGGTGAAACAACATAATGCTGCTTTGATTCCAGTCAATACTCCACTGTTTGGGCACTTAATCAATCCTGATTATGTTGCACCACCTAATGACAACTGGTTTCATCCTAATGAACTTGCTCAAGCTCAAGGAGTTAATGTTCAACCACAACAACAACAGCAACAACCATAACAACCTGCACAACAACAACAGATACCAGTTCCACAAATACAAGTTCCTGTACAACCTCAAATTCCTATTCCTGAACAAGTTCCTATTCCACAAGCTGCAGTTGATATTCCTATTCAGGAACCAGTTCAAGAAGAGGTCGTTTATGACCCTAATCAAGATCTAGGAATGAACATGGATGATTTTGTTGATGATGCTGTGAACTCGCCCGTTCATGAACAAGAAGGGAATGTGGTGACAGAAGCTGAGTCTAGTTCTAGTTCAAGTAATACAATATCATCTGATGATGACAGCACTGATTCTGATGAATCTAGGGATTTTTCTCTAGGTCATTATGAACGGTTGGCTGATATTCCACTGGCTAATGCTAGAAAACGCATTAAATCTCAAGCCAGACGACCACGACACAAGTCTGTTCGGGATCCTCCTTCCGGATCAGTACTTGGAAAAAGATCTTTGGTCGATGAGAGTTCTGACACGGATAGTGACTTTACTCCAGATCCTACACGATAAAAGTTAATGTCTGCGTCATTGCTGCTGCAAAATATTCTCAAGGAGTTGAGGATGCAAATTTTGTTGCTTCTATGATCATTACTCCTCCACGATCTAAGGATTCATCTCCTGTTCATACTCCTGTTCCTCCAGTTATTCCTACTACGTCAAGTCCTTCTATTCCACAATCAACAGCTGGTCCGTCAAAGCCTTCTGATTCTGATAGGATTACGTTTCTTGAATCTCAAGTGCTTTCTCTACAAACACAAGTAAACTCTCTTGTGTCTATTGATTCACAACGGCAGCTGGTTATTCAGACTCAAGCTCAACAGATTGCTGATATGCAAGCATTAGTGTCCAAACTCGTTCAGCGTCTTGACGCTCAGGGGGAGTTGAGGATACCTGATACTTGTCACACAGAGTCAATTCAAAGACGTGATGATGAAGACAATGATCCTGCTGGAAATATTGAGGGTGATCATCAATACACTGACGCTAATCCTATATCTAGAGTTCAGGGGGAGTCGACATCACAATCTCTTGAAGGAAACAAAGACAAAGATACTACTGGTACTAATGACGAAGAAATTCTGTTATTAGAATTCTTTCAAGATTCAGAAGAAGAGGAAGCTGAAAAGATTGAATGTCTTGATGACATTGACGATTTATTCAATGACATGGATGAGGATATGTCAGATACTGAGATAGAAGAAGGAGAAATAGTAGAGATTTAAATAGAGAAAGATAAAGACAGTGTTACCTATGAAGGTTGTGACGGTCTTAAGGTGCCGTATAACTTCATCCAAGAGGATGTTGTTCCTGAGTTCTCTTATGACGGAATAACTGACTCTATGGACTCTATTGAAGACGTCACACTGCCTGATGATACAGCCGAGTCAAAAATGGATACTGATGATGAGAATCTTTAATTCAATAAGGGTGCTAAAACTGAAACTACTCACACTGAGTCTCCGAAGATTAATGAAGAACCTGTGATGTACAGAGATGCAGGGATGACACAAGAACAGTGGAGAGAAGTTGTAAACAGTTGGATGAAGGTGCTACCCAAGTCTCCAGCACAACCTGCTCAGAAAGAGAAATATGTGAATAAAGAGCAGTGTGTAGGAAGGATCATAAGTTGGTTCTATGATGGTGAATCAAAAATATTTGCAATCAAACGATTTGACGGTGTTCAATACTTAAAGCCAAGGATCAAATATTTCAATACCTTGCCGAGGTGTGAAATAAATGGTCTAGCTTCAAAGCCACTCATAAATAGATCAAAGAATGGTTTGGCTGATGTGATAGCAAACCTAATAAAGAAAGAAGGTAGTTCGGGTAAGTATGAACGGCTGAAACCACAGAAGGGAAAGAGAGTGAAGAACACAGATCCTAAGACTGGGAAAATAACCTGGAGATACAAGTATAGACCAGTGCGTGCTATTCACAAGATACCATTAAAGAATATTCCTCAAGACTTTCTTGGGAATATGAAATGGTGGTATGTTGATGTTAATACTTGTGAAGCATGGGTTGAAGATAAAGATAATAAGGTCATTGTGTGTTTCTATGACGCAATGAATCTTATTAATTTTTCAAAGAAAGATCAGAGGACGCTGCGAAAGAATGAGATCATGTATAATGATGAATGAAGAGAACAAGGTCTACAGTATAAAAGAGTTTTGGAGATATGCAGAAGATATGGAGTGCGTGCTGGCAGCAGACTACCGGACAACTGGAAGAGTTCAAGATAAAGACTGAAGACAGAAGATCAAGCTATTGTCAAGGGGGAGTCTGTTAGGACATAGATTTGTAATGACAAAAGCTTGTAATAGTTAGATATTATGTCTTTATGTTTTTGTTATGTAATTGTATAATGTTGCTAAGTGTTTTTACAAGTGTGCCTAGAGGTGAACTTGTTAAGTTCGCCTGGTCTATCAGAGGCGAACTTAATAAGTTCGCCTAGGTCTAACTGAGGCGAACTTGTTAAGTTCGCTTAGTCTGTTCCAGGCGAACTTAATAAGTTCGCTTACAGCAGGTTAGTTTCTATATATATGTGTTTACAGAGTCATTAGACATAGAACAGAACAGAGAGAACTGAGAGAGAGATTTGTCTTACTGAGTCTGTAAACCATTGTGAATCAGAATATATTTGAGAAGTTTATTTGCGCGTGTTGTTCGAATTGTCGATTAGTATACAAACGTTAACACAAAGGATTCCGCACTTCGTGTTATAGCAACGTCATATCATCAGTAGTTGAGTTACCTGGACCTACAGAAGCCTATCCGCAGCAACTCTGGTCTCCAGCAGATAAGGCTATCCACAGCAGATTTGTTCTTCAGTAGAAGAACAAGTATCCGCTGCAGAAAAGCCTGTCCGCAGCAGTTTGTTGGTCAGTAGCAAACTCTGAGATCAGCAGCATTTGTACTTAGAGAATTTTGTAGCCATCAGTCTTTATTTCTACACCAAGTATAGTACATTCACAAAGAACTGAAAATCCAAACTTAGAATATATATATATTTTTTAGATTTGCCCTTCCTGCATACTTGATAAGTACGCAGGGTTTATGTCTTGCATACTTAGCAAGTACGCATGACTTATGTCCTGCGTACTTGTTAAGTGCGCAGGCTTAACACTTGGGCAATTTTTTAAGAATCTAAAATCTGATATTGTGAATCTTTGATGGTAATGTTAGTTGCCACTAGGTCGAAAAACATGTTTAGGAACAATGTAACCAAAACCAACACCAAAGTCGTACGAAAACCCGGTCATTTTGACCTAGGTGTGAACCGACGTTAACCTTCGGCTCAAACATGAGATCAAAACCAAAATAAAGACACTTTAAGGATCAATTCTTGAAGATTGAGCTTCGATTAATGCTTTTAAACATGTTTTAGGTCACAATTTGGGTCAAGAACAACCTAACACGGTAAAAAATTCATCATCAAAACCCTAGTTCTTGAGGGCAAGAAATCGGTCCAAAAAGGTCAATTTTGTGGATGAAATGCTCTAAGATTCTCACCAAAGATTTTTTAACAGAAGATGAAACAATGATCGGGACGAAAAATCGTTTAGGAACACACCAAATTTTGAGTGAAAATCGAACAGGGAGTATTAACAGTGTTAAGTTCGTTTGAATGAGATGAACTGAGAAAAAATTCTAACGCCTGTTTATATACCCGAACCACAACAGTCATGTGTACTTGTTAAGTGCGCAGGAATTAACTCCTACGTACTTAATAAGTATGCATGACTTAAGTCTTGCATACTTGATAAGTACGCAGGGTTTAACCCTTGCAGACTTAATATGTACGCAGAGACTTATGTGAAGTCAATTTTCCAACTCAAATTATGAAGAAGTCAAAGTCAAATAACGAACATAATAAGCACATTCAATCAAGAGGATTCAATGTCAATTCAAGAAGGTTAAACATAAATATTTTTGGCTTTTTCTGATTAGAATGAACTGTACTTAAACTTTTAAAATCTTTTTGAGCTTTTTTGAATAAAGATATACATGTATATACACACACACTATTTTTGTTCAAAGACACAAGTAGAGGATCATATCAGGCTAAACTATTGCAATAATGATACAAGATAAACATCAAAGAATATGGGATCATGTCATGGATTACTATTTATTCATACGTAATAAGCATAAAAACAAGTAATTCAAGTTGGCAGTATTATAATATTTGAAACCATAAGCATCTTAGTATCATGTTCTTATGTGTTAAGGTAATATTTTTTTTAATATACAACGTGTGCCCCATAGTTATGCTATGAACTTACTTTGCACTAATCTCAAGATATCTAAGATTTTCCCAATGATATTCTAGATTTCAATAATGAGGCTACATCAATTAGCACAGGAAAAATCAAACAGAATCCATAAGGATTATCAGGAATCGTAAGATTCAGAATCGAGTGATTCATTTGTTTTGGTTTCATGTGATTTCTTCAGTGAATATTGGTGTGATGATTCAGGATAATGAATATGGTGTTTGAGGATTTAGGTAAAGGGATCCAACTTTTATCTGGATTTGAATTCAATGAATCAGGAGTGATTCAAGGGTGAGTACAAATTCAACGGTTGATGTAAAGTCATTTCTTGATTCAATCTCTCATTGCATACTTGTGAGTATGGTCAGTGAGATGAACCGCATTAATTGTGCTAACGACCTAACCCAAAACTGGTCTCAGAAGAAAATAATTGCCAAAATCTAACATCATGTATCTGATAGTGATCTTTTGCATTCTTTTACACACACACTAGCAAACATGGGTTCAAATCACAGTTGTAGTATTGATTTACTTTCCACACTACTAATGATTCAAAGACGCTTACATCCTACTGACAATTCAAATTACTTGTAAATAAGCAGATTAAAAAAAACACAACAATTTCAACAATCAAGTAAGCATGACACAGTCATTTCCCATATGTGCAATCTAAGACGTTTAGATCATTTCTGATTTACTATTGTTTCCTCTTTTCGCAAGAGAACTCTGAAATTTTCTGGTTTTCTATTTTGTTTGGATTTTTGTAAAATATTTGAGAATTAAAAGAACTATACAGATAAACAGTTAAAACAAATAAAATTTAACTTTCATTAATTGAATTGATTTAAGAAAAACAAGTTTTCACTCTGGATTGAACATTCCTATCATGTTGACAAGATGTTCAAAATGTGTTCGATCAAACGCCTTTGTGAAAAGGTCAGCAAAGTTGTCATCCGTGTGAACCTTTACAAGTTCAATGAGATGCTTTTCAGCACAATCACGGATGAAATGATGGCGAATTTCAATATGTTTAGTTTTGGAATGTTTCACCAGGTTGTTTGTGATGGACATGGTGGCATTGTTGTCAATGAAAAGTGGAGTTCCAGTGAAGTTTAAGCCGTAGTCTCTCAATTGCTGCTGAATCCACAATATCTGAGAACAACCGATAGCTGCAGCAATGTACTCTGCTTCAGATGTTGAGAAAGAAACCGTTGACTGCTTCTTGCACTGCCAGGAAACTAGCCTGTCTCCCAAGAATTGACATCCACCTGAAGTTGATTTTCTATCAAGGTTACAAACTGTCACACCCCTAAATTTATTTACTTAATAAATAAATACAGGTTGCAACAATTGGTTCATTACATGATAGCGGAAGCTGTAATAGCAATTTCTAAGACTTGAATACATACACAAATACTAAGAGTAAGTAGTACAGTGATCTAAGTTCTTCTAGATCAACGACAGACTTGAGACCGGATAATCTATGTCCTTCCAGCTAGTAAGAATTTATCCAATTACAGCTAGCCTATTCCAACCGCTCCATGGCTAAAGGTTACCTGAGAAACATACTTGAAAGTGTCAATACAAAGGTTGGTGAGTTCACAGAGTTTATTCATTTAGTACAGTTAGTTTTCTCCGAAAACGTATACATGATTTAATCGTCATAAAATAAGTAGTTTTCCTTTGAAAACATGCCCATGACTTTACCGTCATAAAATAAGTAGTTTTCCTTGAAAACATGCCCATGACTTTACCGTCATAAAATAAGTAGTTTTCCTTTGAAAACATGCCCATGACTTTACCGTCATGAAATAAGTAGTTTTCCTTTGAAAAACATGTCCATGACTTAACCGTCATAAAATAAGTAGTTTTCCTTTGAAAATATGTCCATGACTTAACCGTCATAAAATATGTAGTTTTCCTTTGAAAACATGTCCATGACTTAACCGTCATAAAATATGTAGTTTTCCTGTGAGAACATGTCCATGACTTAACCGTCATAAAATATGTAGTTTTCCTGTGAGAACATGTCCATGACTTAACCGTCATAAAATATGTAGTTTTCCTTTGAAAACATGTCCATGACTTAACCGTCATAAAATAAGTAGTTTTCCTTGGAAAACATTCCCATTACTTTACCGTCATAAATCCAATGTTTAAACATGATCATTTTCCGATCAAAACTCTTTGTATGTATTACCAAGGAATCCGAATACTAATCCGATCAATTGACCCCATTTGTAAACTTGCAAGGAATACAAAACAGTATGTAAAGTACGGGACCGTAACCAAAACCCAACTTTCTCTGCCTCCCCTCGCCTTTCTACGAGTTAAGACAATAAGCGGTCATTTGGCCATTTGGACCCCTGATTAGCGCGACTAATCATGACTGGAGGCGTCACCCCCAATAGTACTATCCATAAAATCCCGGGCTAAGTCCATAGCTAATGGTTACTAATTTATTCCGAGGACTTTAAGCGCTTTATTTTTCCCTCTATACACACATACGGTCAGATCATTAGTTCATTCATTTACATACGAAAATTCTTTACAAGTATGTTTCCACCCCCAAAATATTTCAAAAACTTAGAAAAAGGGGTTAGTGAACTCACAAAGAGTTAAACCAGAATGTTCATATTGTCAAACGTATAAGCAATTGTATTTCATGTTTTCAAAACATAACCAGTAAGTATGTTTCTCCCCCGCAGTTTACAAAACATTAAAAAGCGAAAGGGGGCCGTGAACTCACCTTGTGTTCGATGAAATCCTAGCAAACAACCTTGTGCTAATAGTTCTTGTCTATCTGTACCCTAATCACACGAGGGTACTAATGTGTTAAGACTACCCATCTTATACGTAATTTGTTCATCCGACTTAACGAATCCCGTTAAGTACGTCTTTGTTTAGTAAATATAGTGTTTTTATTTACGACTCGTTGGTGATTATTATTCCAGTCTAGACGCTTACATATTTTTTGAGAAAATAATATGTTTCCCTATTGGTGACTTATTAAGTTTACCAAAAATAAATATTATTTTTGTAACTAAAAATGTATTCACTTATGTTCCACGATGTCATGTGATTATTTATTTTTAACCGAATATCTTCATATGTTCCATATACATATATCAAATGTTCATATTAGGATACTAATCTTTAATTCCTAAAATATTTCCATGATTTAACCAAAACCGCACATGAACACATATATATCACAATTTTACCAATAATCATATATTTTTAGTAACACCTTTCACGTTCATATGTTGATGATAATCGTTCGTATGTCTTCTTGAATCATAGGACACTACCTCGGGTCTTGCCAGGTAAGTCACACATGATCATATAACTTCACGAACATGTATCCTTCAACATAACACATGAATGGAATGAAGGGTTTATGAAAAACACCATCATCCAAGTGTTATTTTATGTGATAGTATATATATATATATGTAGTTTATATTTTATGTGTCCTTGTCTTGTCCATGGTCCTTCTAGTCTGGTATTTTATGTATGAACATGTACATGTTTAAATATATGTATTCAAACATGACTTATGAAGAAATAAAGCCAAAACTCATCAAGACTTTTATGTTTTATTTTGTTCTTGAAAACTCAGATTTTTAGGCGTACTTCGAATAAACTTTTAGATGGTTTTAGAAGACCAAATGACTTGAGGTTTTCTTCTAAAATCAAGTTTATTGAACCAGAGGAGATGTGAAAAAGAATTACTAGGTTTGGAGTTGTGTAGGTACCTCAAAACTGGAAAATGAAAAGAGATATCCAGATTCGACCTGCACTGAGCGGCCTTCTTGCGCCGGCTGTTTGGAGGTCGAATACTCCATGGATTCGAGTGATTCAACTTGGGTTCTTCCTTCTTTACATGGAGCTTCATTCTAGAAGAAAAATGGACCGATTTGGCCAAGTAACGAAGGAGATATGGTCTTGCAAAGTTGGCCAAAAATCTGGCAGAAGCTGAGTTACGTGATTTTTGGGTATAACTTATGTTTTGGGGCTGGTTAAAACCGAGAGGAAGAGAGGGAGCAAGAGAAAGTTCTTGCTTTGTTTCCATACACTCCTATATATACCAATTAGATGGAGTGTATGCTTGTCCAAGATCGTCATCATGAGATGGATTGAGTGGAGTGTTGGATACACTATCATCATTACAAGGTGAGGCTTGAATGGATGGATTTGATGGTTGCTTGATTCTTACTTGATTGGAGATGGCTTCTCATGACAACAAGTATGGTGGTGGAGTGTGTAGGTGATGGTGTGTGAGTGGGCCCCCCCTTTCTCGGCCGAAATGGGTAGAAGGGTGGGGGATTGGTTCTTGTTCCACTTCTAGTTGATTTCTAAGTATTTAGTTAGATAGATTTTTAGGTAGGGTATACTCGGTAGGTGTTCCCGTGATCTAATACCCGATGTACGAACTTTTATGATTAAAAACTATATATATTTTGTATCTTGACTATTTTAATAGTCCACTAATTTAACCCGTCATAGTTAATGTTTTAACTAATATAATACATAAAATAACATAGAGCCATGTAACAACTATTTATATGTCAACTTTTTATAAAAGTTTAGTTACCAATATTTATGTTTTTATGTTAAAGCGTCTCCCTAGACTTTTACCGGAATAAAATCTCGTTAATCACCAACGAACGTTCAATGCGGTTTATTATCGTTTATATCGTAGTAATTCTTAAAAATTACTAAATATGACACTTGTCCCTTTGCTAAACTCCTGACAATACCATGTCAAAGATAATATTCCAAGAAATATAAAATAGGAATGTGCAAATATGACTATGGGTATTGATCTCGACTACTGGGTGTCACCTTCTCCCCATGTTAGAGAGAATTTTGTCCCGAAATTCAGTTGATGTTATCTTGAATTGGTGTATTCGTGAACAAGGTCTGGTACTCGATTTTTCATTTGATCTTCGTGTTCCCATGTATCCTTAGGGTCACGCTTCGAGTCCTAAGGTACCTTAACCAATTCAATACGATTACGCCCTGTTCCCTGGACTTTTTAGCCAGTGATTTCAATAGGTTCCTGAATAGGGTGTGTTTTGTCACCTATGTGAATCTCACCAGACGGTATGATTAACGTTTCGTCTAATAAACACTTCTTGAGATTTGACACATGAAACGCATCGTGTATATTGCTTAGTTCTCCGCGACAACGTAAGTTTGTAGGTTACTGGGCCAACCCTAGCCCGTATATCAAATGGTCTGATGTATTTATGGTTATGTTTAGTGAGACCTTTAACAAGGCTCGGTCTCCAATTTGGAATTCTAATGGATTTCGTCTATTTCTAGTACAACTCTCTTTCGTCTGTCTTGAGTGGCTTTCAGATGATCTTTGATTTCGACGATCTTGTCAATGGTTTACTGGCCAATCTCAGGACCAGTCAAATGTTTTTCGCCAACCTCCGCCCAACATAGTGATGAGCGACACTTACAACCATACAAAGCCTCAACGGAGCGGCTTTAATGCTGGTATGGTAGTTGTTATTATATGAAAACTCCGCCAACGGCGGTGAGTATCCCTATTTCCTCTTAAATCGATTACATACGCACGGAGCACATCTTTTAAAGTTTGGATGGTCCTTTTACCTTAACCGTTCATCTAGGGATGATATGCAGTGCTCATGTCAAGGAAAGTGCCCAAGGCTTCTTGTATAGACTGCCAGATTCTTGACATGAATCGACTGTCCCTATTAGAGAAAATGGAAACTGGCATATCATGCCTATCCTCAATTTCCTTAATATTTAGCCTTGCACGCTTCTTACTTTTATCTGTCTCCTTGATTGGTAGGGAGTGAGCGGATTTCGACAAACGACTGATGATTACCCATATAGTATCATAGCCGCTAGATGTTCTGGGTAGATTTGTAATGAAATCTATGGAATTCTCCTCCCATTTCCATTGAGGAATCTGCGGTTGTTGTGTTCACTCAGGTGATTCCTAACATTCTGCTTTCACTGTCGGGTATCTCCCAACATAGATAGCAGTTTCTCCTTTCATGTTTTGCGACATAATGGAGTTCCTCGGGATCCTTATACGTTTAATTTGATTCTGGATGAATGGACTAATTGGGCTTATGGACTTCATCCATAACCTCCCACATAGGCTACCGATACCTGGTACCCAAATTCTATCTGTATCATCCAACTTAGGCTCCAATTGTTTGATTCCATTTACTTGGTAGTCGATATTCGAAAGCAAAGCGAATACTTCTCCGACTAACGATATTAAACGTGCAAAAACCCCTTTATTTGATTACCCTCAATACGGTAGGGTTATGTGATGCTCGTTCCTGGTAATGAAAGGAACGGTGCCTGCGAATCTTGAGCGTATGTTGACACATATCCTATATTCATCTACGCACTTTGTCACAAAAGCATATCTCTATAGATCTTATGAAAGAATTACTCGACGAGGTGTCTAGGTTTTAGTTGAATATTGGGTAGTAATGACATAGTACGGAAATGAAACTTTATGTTTGTCCCTCTTTTTCTTTTCGAAAGCATTTTCTCGGACTGAGACTTTATTCTTAATTCAGGTTTCGTGTTATCTATGATCTTCCATTAAAATGGGTCATAATTGATTTAATATTTCAAGATTCCTTGTGTGCTCTCACTAGCAATGTTCGAGTCTGATCACCACTTTACCCTTTACTTGTACCACCTTTCTGAGGCAGACCAGCCTTTTGGTTGTAACGTCCTGATATGTAAACTCATGGCTTGACGACCATACTCTCAAAGTATGTAATCCATACAAAGTTCTATGTTTGTTTGGAATATTCACATTTCGTCTAGGTGAGGAAATGAACAGTGATAATGTGAGTATGGTCTCATCGAATTAGTGCTTCCCCAAAATGGGCTATGGGTTTGTCAACCCATTAAGTTAGCAGCAAGGGTTGATAGCCAACTATTAGTCATATAGTGTGTATGCACTTCCTTAGTATTTGAATGGTGCTTTGGTGACTTACCGTTACGTATTCCACTCATATAGGTTATAGCCTCAAAATCCTTAGCACAAGGATAAAATTGAGGTAATGAGTGTTAAACATCAAAAACTTTATATTCTTACTGAGCCTGCGTTAAGAGGTCATTTCTTAACAATAGATGATCTAGAGCTTCCTAATTATAGAAAATTAGGAGCGAAATATGTGATCACACCTTTCCTCTAGGCTGAAATCTGGGATCCATTCAGCAAGATGATCTTTGGGAAAGTGCAGGTACAAAGGGTATCAAACTATCCTTCTCGAATCTTTATGGACAGTGGTCTATAGTGAACAACTCATGCTTACGTCCCTTATGCATATCGAGAGCTAATGAGATTAGCAAGAAATTCCGCATTTGGGAAACCTTCAAAACTTTTGTATGTCATTTTTCTGTTAGTGCGACAATAGTCATCAGTCCACACTTAGGTTTCTTTGGCATTCGCTTGAGCATCATCCCCGACCTATTCATCACCGGGAAAATAGTCGGACTTAAAGGTGTACTGAATGTCAATGGTTGCGAGAGCAACCCTGTTTGACCAATACTATGAAATGTCAGATTGCCTACTTGTCTCCTGTCGAGCTTCCACAACACCCCATAGGTGCTATGTGTATGCGGGTCAGAAAGATTTTCTGCCTCATTACGGGAGCTAGTGCATAACACTCCTGACGTAACTTTCAAGTAACTGTGAGACTAAATTGTACGATAGATCCAGAGATTACGCTATAATTTCCCACAATAATTTTGCAATTATTGTAATTGTGGGTTGTGGTAATGCTCAATTTGAAGCCATCTTGATAAGCAGAATCTCAAAGAATGAATGTGCGAAATCCTTCGCCGTTCAGGATTCACTAAGGATTGGTTGAATTCAATTTGAATTTCTATCGTTCCTCCCGAACTAGGAGAATACTTTGTGGACACCCATGTGAGAAGTCCCATTTGTTAAGATCCAATCCTTAATTAAGTGACTGAGAACATGGGTTGATCATTACCTTGGACAGCAAGACTCACTAAAGTTCCCATACATTGCAAATCATGATTATGTGTGCACCCGTAATGATAATTTACTTTGCATGATCCCTGTAGTGTTCCTTCTATCCCCAAATTTTAGTTAAAAGGATTTGAAATGATCATTAGGTCGTGTTTGCACACTTGTGTAGGAGTGTGTATTGTTCTATCGGAATACTCTTGATTATGAGTACCAATACCCATGAGTCTGCCGAATCTGGCTGTTACCGGATGAGGTTAACGTTAGAGAGGCACCACCAGTGTCTCTCAAGAATAAAATGTGTATGAAATTCAGGCACTATGTGTAAGGCAGAGATCCTCAAATTAGTGTCGAGCAACTCATGCTCCAAGTATGTATGTACGTATGGATCCACATGATCCTGATGAATGTCTGGGTCTCCTGACCCATGGAGTTCTCCCCCGTTTAGTCCTGCTTATCCACCTTGGATTCCCTTCGGCCCGGGCAATCCCGTCTGCCACATCTCATGGTGAAAGTCTATTCGTTCGATCCGGCAACTCATGAATTAGAGTATTTATACCGCACATACGTCAGAAAGAAAGTTGCCTCCACGGCTAGAGTAGTTGTCAGTGTGGTGCAGGTATAGGTACAAATTCTGGTACGTGTTCAGCCTGTTGTGATACCAAGATCGGTAACTGACGATTGTTGCCGTCGTCGCCCAAGCTCAGCTCGTATCTCGATCTTCTAAGGTTGCAGTATGATGAGTACTCGTTATTCTTGACTCGTAATCCGAACAGTAACATGTTGTAAGTGTTTATTATTGCCACATTGTTGTATGTGTTTAAGTGTTCATTACATGTGCCATGTAATTGTATTAGTGTAACTAATGATTCCCTAGTGTAACTCCATACACTAATAGTCTACACAAGTTGTTCGGAAACGGTTGGAATTCCTATATTCATGTCTTGGGTGTTTTTAGTGTGATGCAAGTCTTAGAAATCTTGGTCCCTAAATGAGTCCGGTTAGAGCCTAGGTGTCACTAAGGAAACCTAATTCGCTAAAACCATTGCTCTGATACCAATCTGTCACACCCCCAAATTTATTTACTTAATAAATAAATACATGTTGCAACAATTGGTTCATTACATGATAGCGGAAGCTGTAATAGCGATTTCTAAGACTTGAATGCATACACAAATACTAAGACTAAGTAGTACAATGATCTAAGTTCTTCTAGATCAATGGCAGACTTGAGACCGGATAATCTATGTCCTTCCAGCTAGTAGGAATTTATCCAATTATAGCTAGCCTATTCCAACCGCTCCATGGCTAAAGGTTACCTGAGAAACATACTTGAAAGTGTCAACACAAAGGTTGGTGAGTTCACAGAGTTTATTCATTTAGTACAGTTAGTTTTCCTCGAAAACGTATACATGACTTAATCGTCATAAAATAAGTAGTTTTCCTTCGAAAACATGCCCATGACTTTACCGTCATAAAATAAGTAGTTTTCCTTTGAAAACATGCCCATGACTTTACCATCATAAAATAAATAGTTTTCCTTTGAAAACATGCCCATGACTTTACCGTCATGAAATAAGTAGTTTTCCTTTGAAAAACATGTCCATGACTTAACCGTCATAAAATAAGTAGTTTTCCTTTGAAAACATGTCCATGACTTAACCGTCATAAAATATGTAGTTTTCCTTTGAAAACATGTCCATGACTTAACCATCATAAAATATGTAGTTTTCCTGTGAAAATTTGTCCATGACTTAACCGTCATAAAATATGTAGTTTTCCTTTGAAAACATGTTCATGACTTAACCGTCATAAAATAAGTAGTTTTCCTTGGAAAACATTCCCATGACTTTACCGTCATAAATCCAATGTTTAAACATGATCATTTTCTGATCAAAACTCTTTGTATGTATTACCAATGAATCTGAATACTAATCCGATCAATTGAACCCATTTGTAAACTTGCAAAGAATACAAAACAGTATGTAATGTACGACACCGTAACCAAACCCCAATTTTTTGTGCCTCCCCTCGCCTTTCTGCGAGTTAAGACAATATGCGGTCATTTGGCCATTTGGACCCCTGATTAGCGCGACTAATCATGACCGGAGGCGTCACCCCCAATAGTACTATCCATAAAATCCTGGGCTAAGTCCATAGCTAATGGTTACTAATTTATTCCGAGGACTTTAAGCGCTTTATTTTTCCCTCAATACACACATACGGTCAGATCATTAGTTCATTCATTTTCATACGAAATTTCTTTACAAGTATGTTTCCATCCCAAAATATTTCAAAAACTTAGAAAAAGGGGTTAGTGAACTCACAAAGAGTTAAACCAGAATGTTCATATTGTCAAACTTATAATCAATTGTATTTCATGTTTTCAAAACATAACCAGTAAGTATGTTTCTCCCCCGCAGTTTACAAAACATTAAAAAGCGAAAGGGGGCCGTGAACTCACCTTGTGTTCGATGAAATCCTAGCAAACAACCTTGAGCTAATAGTTCTTGTCTATCTATACCCTAATCACACGAGGGTACTAATGTGTTAAGACTACCCGTCTTATACGTCAGTTGTTCATCCGACTTAACGAATCCCGTTAAGTACGCCTTTGTTTAGTAAAAATAGTGTTTTTATTTACGACTCGTTGGTGATTATTATTCCAGTCTAGACGCTTACATATTTTCTGAGAAAATAATATGTTTCCCTATTGGTGACTTATTAAGTTTACCAAAAATAAATATTATTTTTGTAACTTAAAATGTATTCACTTATGTTCCACGATGTCATGTGATTATTTATTTTTAACCGAATCTCTTCATATGTTCCATGTACATATATCAAATGTTCATATTAGGATACTAATCTTTAATTCCTAAAATATTTCCATGATTTAACCAAAACCGCACATGAACACATATATATCACAATTTTATCAATAATCATATATTTTTAGTAACACCTTTCACGTTCATATGTTGATGATAATCGTTCGTATGTCTTCTTGAATCATAGGACACTACCTCGGGTCTTGCCAGGTAAGTCACACATGATCAAATAACTTCACGAACATGTATCCTTCAACATAACACATGAATGGAATGAAGGGTTTATGAAAAACACCATCATCCAAGTGTTATTTTATGTGATAGTATATATATATATATGTAGTTTATATTTGATGTGTCCTTGTCTTGTCCATGATCCTTCTAGTGTGGTATTTTATGTATGAACATGTACATGTTTAAATATATGTATTCAAACATGACTTATGAAGAAATAAAGCCAAAACTCATCAAGACTTTTATGTTTTATTTTGTTCTTGAAAACTCAGATTTTTAGGCGTACTTCGAATAGAATTTTAGATGGTTTTAGAAGATCAAATGAACTGGGGTTTTCTTCTAAAATCAAGTTTATTGAAACCAGAGTAGATGTGAAAAAGAATTACTAGGTTTGGAGTTGAGTAGGTACCTCAAAACTGGAAAATGAAAAGAGATATCAAGATTCGACCCGCACTGAGCGGCCTTCTTGCGCCGGCTGTTTAGAGGTCGAATACTCCATGGATTCGAGTGATTCCACTTGGGTTCTTCCTTCTTAACATGGAGCTTCATTCTAGAAGAAAAATGGACCTATTTGGCCAAGTAACGAAGGAGATATGGTCTTGCAAAGTTGGCCAAAAATCTGGCAGAAGCTGAGTTACGAGATTTTTAGGTATAACTTATGTTTTTGGGATGGTTAAAACCGTGAGGAAGAGAGGGAGCAAGAGAAAGTTCTTGCTTTGTTTCCATACACTCCTATATATACCAATTAGATGGAGTGTATGCTTGTCCAAGATCATCATCATGAGATGGATTGAGTGGAGTGTTGGACTACACTATCATCGTTACAAGGTGAGGCTTGAATGGATGGATTTGATGGTTGCTTGATTCTTACTTGATTGGAGATGGCTTCTCATGACAACAAGTATGGTGGTGGAGTGTGTAGGTGATGGTGTGTGAGTGGGCCCCCCTTTCTCGGCCGAAATGGGTAGAAGGGTGGGGGATTGGTTCTTGTTCCACTTCTAGTTGATTTCTAAGTATTTAGTTAGATAGATTTTTTGGTAGGGTATACTCGGTAGGTGTTCCCGTGATCTAATACCCGATGTACGAACTTTTATGATTAAAAACTATATATATTTTGTATCTTGACTATTTTAATATTCCACTAATTTAACCTGTCATAGTTAATGTTTTAACTAATATAATACATAAAATAACATAGAGCCATGTAACAACTATTTATTTGTCAACTTTTCATAAAAGTTTATTTACCAATATTTATGTTTTTTTATGTTAAAGCGTCTCCCTAGACTTTTACCGGAATAAAATCTCGTTAATCCCCAACGAACGTTCAATGCGGTTTATTATCGTTTATATCGTAGTAATTCTTAAAAATTACTAAATATGACACTTGTCCCTTTTCTAGACTCCCGACAATACCATGTCAAAGATAATATTCCAAGAAATATAATATAGGAATGTGCAAATATGACTATGGGTATTGACCTCGACTACTGGGTGTCACACAAACGCCATAGTCTGAATCATTATAAGCTTTGAGGTCAAATGACTGCTTCTTTGAGTACCAAAGACCCAATCGGGGTTTCCCTTTAAAGTATTTGAATATCCTCTTGACAGCTATCATATGAGACTCCTTTGGTTGTGACTGAAACCTTGAGCACAAACATACAGCAAACATTATGTCGGGCCTTGAAGCTGTGAGATACATGAGAGAACCGATAATCCCACGGTACAATTTACAATCCACATCCTTTCCATCTTTGTCTGGATGCAAACCGTGATTGACTGGGATAGGTGTGCCATAAGTACTGCTATCATTCATCTTGTATTTTGACAAGATGTCCTGTACATACTTAGTTTGATGTAGATAGATGCCATCCTCTCTTTGACTGACTTGACCTAGGAAGAATGAAAATTCACCCATGTTGCTCATCTCAAACTTGGACTTCATCACCTGTTTGAATTCCATACACATCTCTTCATTTTTAGACCCAAAGATAATGTCGTCGACATACACTTGTACGAGTAGAATATCACCTCCTACTTTCCGAATGAAGAGGGTCGAGTCAATCTGTCCATGATCGAAACCATTTGACAGTAGATGTTTTGATAACATCTCATACCATGCTTGAGGTGCTTGATGAAGACCATAAAGTGCTTTGTCGAGCTTATACAATTTATTGATATTATGCGGATTTTCAAAACCGGGAGGTTGAGTGACATAGACCTCTTCCTGAACTTTTCCATACAGGAAAGCACTCTTCACATCAATTTGATAGACCTTGAAGCCGACATAGGAGGCATAAGTCAGAACAGTCGAATGTCCTCAAGTCTAGCAACTGGGGCATATACTTCAGTGTAATCCAGGCCCTCTTGTTGATAAAATCTTTGAACAACCAACCTTGCTTTATTCTTTACTATGACATGAAGATCATCCGTTTTACACTTGAACACCCATCTGGTTCCAATTGGTTGTACGCCTCTTGACAAGTCAACTGAATCCCACACATGCAACTTTTGGAATTGGGACAGTTCATCTTGCATCGCCTCAATCCAACAGTTGTTAGCAAGAGCCTCCTTCACATTCTTCATCTCCATCTGGGACACGAATGCAGCATGCAAACATGTTTCCATGATACCAGTGTCAAGTATCTCAGCGTATAAACTAGTGTTCTCTGCATTGGTTCTATGACGAGTCTAAACACCGGCTTGAGGATCACCCATAATGTTGTCAATTAGATGATTCTTATGCACTTTCTTCTCTGGTATGAGCGGTTCCTGGAGATTTGTGTCTAGATTCGTGCTCAACTCCCTCATATCCTGTGATCTAGAAGACAATGATTCAATGTTGATTGGATCAGCTGGAGCTTCATTTTCTACACGAGTGTTAGGATTAGCTAGAGCGTCATCTCCATCAACATGGATAACTTCAACATCATCACTGTCATGAGTTCCATACGCAGATGCAGCATTGGAATCAGGAGTTACAATGGGCACCATGGCACGAGTAGAGAAATTTGAATCATCGCCGCCATTAAAGAAATCATACACATATGCGGCATCATCGGCAGACAAATCAGGAAGGTTGAAAGACTTGAATAGCGCATAATCAAAACCCCAAGCTGGACCAGTTAGTTTTGGTGGAATGCTGTGTTTACTGCAATCCACTTCGAACCATTCCTCGACAGTACGAGTTCCTATATTGTACACTCTCTTGCATGGTGAATTGGCAACATATCCTAAGAAAATGCCTTCCACTACTTTTGCATGAAATTTAGATTTTCGATCCTTGTATTGTTGCAATAAGGAACATGGACTACCCTTCTTGAGACAGAAAAGCTCCATCAAATTATTCTTGAATTTAGTTCCGTTATCACTCCTTATTCTTTTAACCTTCAACTTGCACAGATATTCCAAGCTTAGGATCAGGTATTGAAGAATGTCAGCAGTCTCGTCCTTTGTACCTGAAAAATGTATCCAAGAAAAACGTGAGAAGTCATCAGTTACAACTAGACAGTATGAATTACCTCTAATACTCCTGATACTTATGGGGCTAACCAGATCCATATGTAATAGCTCCAAAGGGGTATCGATGGAGTTTTAGAGCTTGGTCTTGTGAGACTTCCGTTGTTGTTCACCCTTTTCACAAGGCATACAGTCATCTGCAACGGCAAATATCAGCTTAGGAACACCGGTTACCAAACCGTTTCGGACAAGATGATTCATTTTTCGATAAGAAATGTGTCCGAATTTCCTATGCCACAAGATTGATTCAACCTCTGTCGCTTTGGTAAGCAAACAAGTAGCAACTGATGAGGTGGTTGTTGCCACGCTCTTATCAATCTGATAAGTGTCGTTTGTCCTTGGTGCTCGCATCAGAATCCAGTCTTTAGGAACTTCAAAACCAGGTTTGAGAATCATGCATTTCGTGTTGTCAAACAAAATTGAGTACTCCTTGTCACACATCTGAGAGACACTCAACAGACTATGCTTCAGCTGCTCGCAATAGTTGACGTTGTAGAAGCTAACACATCCATTTGAAACCACGCCTTAACACGTGAAACTACCGCCTTTCTCTCCATTAAAGGCCACATAGCCGCCTCTGAATGGTTTGACATATTGAAGCAGGGCCATGTTACCTGTCATGTGCCGGGAGCATCCACTATCTACATACCAATGATTGGAGATAGTACTCTTCGAATGTTCCTGCACGAGTCACAAACAGATTAGTTAGATTTGGAGACCCAAGCCATAGTGGTCTTGGTTCGTCCGTCTTTCTCAAAATAAACAACCTCTATTAACTCACAGTCGTGACAGTCAAAAATGGATGAATCTTTTGAATATTTGGGATAATGAGATTGAGAACTTTTAGATTTCTTGTTCCACAACCGCTTCTTTTTCTTAACTGGAACAGTAGGCTTAGATTCAACAGCAGCAGGTGAACTAGTGGAAGCTTCACCTGATTGAACTCCAGCCAGTTGTTCCAACTTTCTCAATTTGTTGTTCCTTCTTCTCCTTTGTGGTTTGGAGAGTTTTGCCACAAATTTCTCACCAGTTGGTGCACTACCAGAGGTAAAAGCACAAGGTCTAGCAGGAAGCTTTTCCCTTTTTGGAACAGTTGGTTTAACCTCATATGTGGTCTTTGGCTTCACCAACGGTTTTACTGGTGGTTTCACCTCATTCCTCTTTGGACTCTTGGTCTGTTTCACTGATGGTGACTTGGGGATAACAACTGGTTGTGAAACAACTGGCCTTTTCCCTTGGTTCTTATTCTGGCAGTTTACAATGATGTGACCGACCGTACCACAGTGAAAACAGGTTCTTTTATCTTTGTAATTCCTCCTGTAAGGCTCATTGATTTGAGGTTTGATGACTCAGCATGATGAACATGAGAAGTTGTTTGGTGAACAGTAGTTTGCCCCGATGGTGATTGGTTTTTGGGAATATAATACTTTTGCATATTTTCTTGATAGCTAAGCCCGTAATGAGCTGAAAAGGCTTCTTTCTTAACTTAGTTAATGTTTTTATATCCCCCATAAAGCATCACTTTTAATTTTTCATTTGATTCAATGATATCAGGTTCAGTCAAAATACAATTATCACCATCAGTGAAAATGTTTTTCTTAACTTTCTGTTCACCGAGCAACTCCTCGGAGACTACTCCTTCAGGGCAGGTGTTCTCAGACCCATCATCAGAAGCAGTAAAGAACTCTTCATCAGATGCAGAGTTAGCCTTACTTGAGGAATCATCAAGGCAAGACAGATCAATGTCAATTAATCCGTTGACAAATTTCCTTCTTACTGGTGGAGGAATGGCATTAGTGCCCAGCCCTAAGCCATTCACTTGTCTCACCACAAACTCGTAGTGATCCACCACAAAATGAAAATTTTTCAACTTTTCAATATTGCCTTTCAACTTGCAAGATCTCATTTTGCAGCTTGGTGATCTCATTGTTTCTTTTTTCCAACTCCTTGTATGCAACATCCAAATGAAACTGTTGATCACCGATTTTAAGTGAATAATCACGTTTATCTTTTTTCAATGATTCAATTGAATCTTTGTATCGTTTTTCATTTTCTTTGTAGCTTAAAGCTGCAATATGAAGGGGTTCGACTTTGTCTTGAAGCTTAGAATTTTCATCCTGCAAGCTTAGACATTTAGAACAAGAAACGAAAGCAAAAGAGTTAGAATCTACCTCATTTGATGAACATGATGCCTCTCCAATAGCCATGAGGGCAACTACAGTTGTAGACTCTTCTTTGTCAGCCATAGGAGTTTCCCGTTCCTCTGCTTCCATCATCTCCATGATCTCAGCCATGAGACCAACCTGTGTTTGAGCAATAATGGCATCCTCCAAATGAACACCTCAATCAAAGCTATCGTTTTGTTGAGCTACCAAAGCGTTTGACGTACCACATTGACTTTGATAGCAGTTGTTGGAGGTGTTGTACCCTTGACTGTTTCCTTGACTAGGTATGGTGAAACCCGAGGCCGATGCTTTGTCCTTTTGACATTCAGGAGCAAAGTGTCCAAAATTCTGACACTTATAGCCCTTGGCTTTGGATTTATCAAAACCAACCTTGGCATTTTAATGCCCACCAATGAACTTTCTTCCTGTTCTGTTCAGGAAACGCTTGGCTCTTCTCAAGATCATGTCCATATTCCACTGAATATCCATGTCCTCCATGTCATCTAGATCCACCTGGTTAAATTCTTCTTCTATTGTTTCAGGATCCGTTAGCTTGCCACCAATGAAGTTTTCATATGGAAGCATACAAGATGAAAACAAAGCTACATGATCTTCAGCTATCTTGGCTATTGCAGATTGGTTAGCTTATCTATGGATTCATGCTACAAATATCTGAAGCATTCATACTGCTTCCTAAGAAGATCCCTCTTACTCTTCTTCATGTCGCTATTTCCGTCAAATCTCTTCTGCGAAGCCTTCCAGAGATCCTTCGAGTTATCATATCCTCTAAAACTGTGAAATAAACCTCGGGTCAAGGCCATAGTAATAGATCCGTGTGCCTTCTCTCTGTCATAAACTTTCTTTTCTTCTTCATCAAGTTTGGAAATAGGCTTGGGAACTTCCTCATCAAGATATTTATATGTGGGATGCTTATAACCCTCTAGAATGGGTGTCCAAAGTGAAGAATCGGTGTACGAGATATAATGCTCAAAGGGTGCTTTCCAGTTTGAGTAATCATTTATGTTAAGCAGCTTTGGTGGTTTCTGTGGGGTTCCAATCTCGTTGTCATAATTCAAAAGGTTACCGAGGTTCTGAAGATTTGCCATGGTGAAACACTTAGTCAAATTTCAGAAAAATCAAAGCAATGTGCGCACTTAAGTTCTGCCTTGCGCACTTAAGAACTTGGTTTTGCGCACTTAAGATTTGCTCTTGCGTACTTAACAAGTACGCAGGAGGAAGTTAAGTACGCAACAAGAAATGGTCTTGCGTACTTGGTATGTACGTAGGAAGCCTGTACTTGTTTTCCAAAAATGGAAAGTACGCAGATCACTTTTTCACCAACCCTCAACAACTTTTTTCGGTCACTGGAATCTTGCCGGAAACAGAAAAAATTGAAGATATGACCAAACAAAATGAGCCAAAGGGTCAGAAAAACGTTTCTAACCAACCTTTGATGCTCAAAACACTCAAATTCACAACAAAAGGTCGGTTTTTTGAGTGATTTTTGCCTCTAAAATAGTGCTCAAGAGCTACCCCTATTTTGTCACAAAAATACCAAAAACACACACTTTTGCTTGCAAAATCTCTGTAGATTGTGTAGAAGATACTCCTAACACACTCTGTAGAACCAAAGACTGATGGCTACCAAATTATTCTAAGTACAATTGCTGCTGATAGGCTTATCAGCAGCAGTCAACACTTGTTGCTGCTGATGGGCTTATCAGCAGCACTCAACACTTGTTGCTGCTGATAGGCTTATCAGCAGCCTTCAACACAAGTTGCTGCTGATGGGCTTATCAGCAGCAGTATTCTCAACTTTGCTGCTGATAGCCTTATTCACTGAAGACCAAACGTTGCAGCTGACTATCCATGCCAAGCGTCTCTGACAACTTTCTGCAAAAGCAACTGCCACACTCCAAGCAGAAGGAACCTCAGTGGTGCAACCAATAAAGGACCTTGTTGCGCGTCTCCAAGCATGCAAACAATGATGCCTAAGAAGACGCTTCAATAAAGTTATCTAGATTAGCCTTTGCGTATAATTTAGATTAATAAACAAGATCAACGGTCTGTGTTCGATCTGATCCTCAGAATCAAGGGTTTGTCTTGATTCTGAGTTACTATAAATACTGTGTAACCACTTCATTGTAAGTGTGCTTCTTCTCAGAGTTTTCATCTGTAATCGTTTATTCACTAAGCTTAATACAACAGTGATCTTACTAGTATTCTTTCTGTCTGTTCGATTACATTTGTGTAGTTGTTATTGTTTCCGCCAATATCAACCAGAATAGAATCACCTTGTAATCTCACGATCCAACAAGTGGTATCAGAGCTTTGGCTCAAGATTAAACAAACTAACATTTGTTTAATCACTTTCTGATTCTATTCTAAACTCTATTCTTAATCAAGTCACACAAAATAGAAATGGCACAAAGTAATGGATTTGAAGACATCGGCAGTATCAACCGACCACCGAGGTTGGTGTCTGGGGAGGACTATGATATGTGGAAAAATCGTATGGAAAGCTTCTTCTGCTACCAAGAATACGGAATGTGGAAATCCATAAGGGATGGACCTTATATCCCCATGGTGGCCTCGGCTGACTCTGGAGGACCACTAGTCCCGAAGGAACCCTCCAAGTGATCTTACTAGTTTTCATCTGTAATCGTTTATTCACTAAGCTTAATACAACAGTGATCTTACTAGTATTCTTTCTGTCTGTTCGATTACATTTGTGTAGTTGTTATTGTTTCCGCCAATATCAACCAGAATAGAATCACCTTGTAATCTCACGATCCAACACACTCACAACACTCGAAATCAAGAGCTAAGCTCTGATACCACTTGTAGGTCCCCGGGTGTTTCAGATTGTTACGTGTGGGTGTGCGACTAGTTGGACCGGGTGCGGAATACCCGTGACTAGGTGGAGAAACAAGCAACACAAAGTAAACCGACAACGAAATCACTTTCAAACTTCGTCTATTATAAAACATGTAGGTTACAGAGATGTTACAAATGAGTGCGTACATAACTTCTGTCATCACAACCTATTTATACTAGACCTGATCTCTACGCACTTAATAAGTGCGCATGGCAAATTTTTCCTACGTACTTAGCAAGTATGCAGAGTGTTCTTGCGTACTTGCTAAGTACGTAGGAAGGAATTCCTGCGCACATACTGAGTGCACAAAACACTTAGAGAAAACAGACAACAAGTACATACATTAGTAATTACAACTCGATTACTAATACATACAGACACTAACTTACAAAGACTAATACATACAAGACAAGTACAAAAGCTAAGACAATATCCAGAGTGTCTGTCACAGCTTAGGGGGAAGAAGATCTGAAATTTCAACCTGAAGATCTAGAGGTGCTATTCCAGAATCACTTTCAGACTTATAGTGATGAAGATGAAGCTGATGCCAAAGCCTATCAAAGAATTGTATCTCTCCATGTCAAACCTTTCATCCCAAAGACATCTGAAGGACCAGCTGCTTGATGAAGAGCTGAAGACAGTAATGCAACAGCTTAGTGGGAGATTGTAGAGTCATATATTTTGTATAAGGTGTTGTCATTTATTGTATGTTTAAACAATTTTAGACTAGTTTACCTTCTGTCATTTCATTATTGTAATTTCAGTTTTCTGTAATTAGTTAAGTCTGGGCCATCGAAACTACTTAGTTTCGATTGAGTCTGTTCAATCGAAACTAGTAGTTTTGATAGGTGGTAGTTTCGATAGTCTGTGCATCAATTGTAAATGGTCAATCGAAACTAGTAGTTTCGATTGACCATAGTTTCGATACCTGTCACTATTATAAATAGCCTAGTTTGAGATTGTTTAGGGTGTGAGTAGCGGCTGTAACCCTGAACCTTCTCTTTCACATTTTGCTTGAATCAATACAATCTACAGTTGTTTATTCACTGTGTTCATACATTTTCATACCTTTTGATTGTTGATTCGTAGTGTGGTTAGCTGGTTATCTTCACCAATACTGTTTCTATTATCTGTTTCACCTACATATACACAGTTTCCGCCTGTGTGTGTGTTCAATCGATCATATCAGTGTGATTTCGACTGAAATCTGGACCTACAAATATCCAGAGTGTCTGTCACACAAAAGTGCTTCAACACCTAAGCATCTTTAGGAGCGAACTTGTTAAGTTCGCCTATAGTGCTGTGTGGTTTTGTGTTTTACTATAAATAGGTGTTTACAAGTCTTAGTGTGAAGACTTGGAAAACTTCAGAGAGAGATCAGACCTGAGAATCTGAGAGAGATTGTAATCAGTGTCTGATAAGGAAATACAAAGAGAAGATTATTTACAGTGTGTGATTGTTATTGTTTCTGTCATCATGTGTACACATTCATTGATACAGTTGGATTCCGCACTCCGTGTCTTCTATACGCCACGTCACGAGATCAATCTGTAGTGGAGTCATGTGGACCTGCAAGTGTATCAGAGCCTTTGCTCATGATTTGTGAGTGATTCGTGATTGATTTGTGATGATTTGTGTCCAATTTGACAAGAAATTGGTTGACTTTTGCAAATTTTCATGTTCATGGAGTTTTCAAGTTCTTGAGAGTGATTTTTAGGCTGATTTCATGATTTTGAAGGTGTTTTTGGCGAAATTGATCCATTAGAAGTGTTCTAAATCACATTATACTCAATCCTATGGTTCAATTTCATCAAATTCCATCAAATTCCATCAATTAAACAAGTTATGGTGATTTTCGAAACTTTTTGTTCATGTTTAGGTTGAAGACTCATCTTCCTGAGTTATTACAGCTGTTGCAGATGAACGTAGTTCTGGAATTCTATTGCAGGCGAACTTAGTAGGCGAACTTAAATGTTATTCTTGATTAGGCGAATTTATCAAGTTCACTTTGGATCTTGTTCGCTCAATGAAGTTCAGGCGAACTTACTTAGTTCGCTCAGGCAGTATCAGGCGAACTTATCTAGTTTGCTAGTGTTCATAAAAAAAAATTATTTTGGCGGGAAATTTCTTCTTGTCCAAATTTTTTAGGGAAAGCTTATATGGTTGTTTTGAATCGTTTTTGAAATTTTGAATTTTTCAAATTTTTAAAAAGAGTATTTTTACGGGAAATTTTTTTCGGATATTTTCGCAAAAATTTCAAAATGTCAATTTCTTATGATGATAATGAGATTGGAGCTATGCCACAGAGGCTTTTGTGCACATCATATTACCGTAGCTCTAAAGTCCGGTTCGAACAGTTCGTATTAGAAATTGATGAAAACTTTTGGAGACCAATAACAGAAGGATATGTGCATCCTACTTATGAGTTCATGGGATATTATAATGTTCCTAAACCAGTGTCAGCTATTACTAAAGTAGAAAAGCAGATGTTTGATCGAGAGATGAAGACGCGTGAAACTTTAACGATGTCTTTACCGAAAAAATCTTTCATAATCTCGGGAAGTGTCCAACTTCAAGAGATCTATGGGAAGCTTTGAAGAAAATGGGTGAAGCTACTACTTAAGCATTTGTGGTCTTGATCAAAGAAGTGTTGGAGAAGCCGAGTTATTCTCAAAGTGATTCTTCTGTAGATTTAAGTGTTAGTGAGAGTATTCGTTCTTGTGAAAGTACTCAGTGTACCGAGAGTGATGTAGAGACTGAAGTAAGCTTCCAGACAGTTGAAGATGATCTGAGTGAATCAGAAATTGATGCAGAGCCTGTCATTGTTGACCAAAAGAGTGAAGCTGATGATGACGTATTCATGGCTCCTTGTGCATCTTCTTCAGAAGAAAAGTCTGAGATAGTTTCTAATTCGGAAACTTTTTTTTTCTAACTGTGCTTCAATGAAGGACACACTGATGAAGGTTATGGATGACAACGTAAACCTTATTTGTGATATGAAATCGATGCACACAGTAAATCAGAAATTATAAGATAATAAGAATGTGTGTGTTGAAAGGATAGAATCACTTAAGAGGGGTATAAATTCCCTGAATTTGAAGATCAAAGAGCATGCATATCACCTGGATATGGCCTTTGCAGAAATTGTAAAGAGAAATACTGATCGTGCGAAGAAAGATAAGGAACTTGCTAAATCTAAAGTTGAGGTGATCAGACTACACAAAAAATTAGAAATCTTTGGAATTTCATCATTCTTACTGGGGTATTATAATAACACTGAAAAAGGGGAAGGGAACTAGTGGTATTGGCTATGTTCCTCCACCATTTAATGGAAATTATGCAGTAGAACCTGAGATTGTAAAAGATGAGGATTTAGATCCTAAGACTGTGCTGAAGGTGAATCCAGTCACAGGTGAAGATATGGTGTATGATGATGAGAGTGATGATGAATATTTTGATGAAGCTAAGGTAGAGGGGATCCATAAGAAATTAAAGTTGAGGAACTAAAGGTTGTATCTAATTCATCTAAAAAGAATACATTTGGAAGTTCTTCAAACTCAAGGAGAGTTCCATATGTCAAAGATTATAAAGACAGACGTACATGCTTTCATTGTAATGAGATAGGACACATTGTGGTGAATTGTCCTTACAAAAATAAAGGGAAGAAGCATGTGGTTCCTGAACAGATGAAGCCTGAATCAAAACCTGTTGAGAAAAAGTTTGTTCATTCTAAATCTCCAAAATAAGTTCATGTCGGAGAATCTTTTTCAAGTGTATCTTATCTTGTGAAAATTCCTTATATGAGAGATTATCGTAAAAAGAGATCTTGCTTTTACTGTGGTCTTGTGGGTCACATTCGGATTGCTTGTCCTCACAATGCCAAACGTAACCGACTTTTTACTCCAGAAAAGGTAAGAACTCCTAGTAAGCCTTATGTTAACCCAACTGTGGTTAAACCTCGTGATACACCAAAGGGTAATTCAAAATCTGAGCTTAGGCTTTCTAGACCTCAAAGACGGAGGAGAAATAGAAGATTGAGAAAACTTTTAGAACAAGAGCTTTCACAATCTAAACATTTTTCAAATGAACAAGATTATTCAAACACTTCACTTTTTAAGCAAAAAGAACTTAATGCACAGAAGTATGTTTGGAAATCTAAAGTTTATGTTTCTGATTCGTCGGAACACTTACCAAAAATAGATAAGAGATTTGATTGTGAATACAGTGAAGCCTTTTATTATGATACAGTTGGACGACCCATGACTACCATGGCTTGGGTCCCAATTTCTAATTAATGTTTCTTTTTAGATGTGCAGGATTAACCAAGAGGGACTATTCATACCATTTTGGTTATTAGTAGTGGTGGTTCATAGCACATGACAGAGAATGACATCTGCAAAGAGCAACGAGTTGTTTGATAACTGTGAAATCTATTTGATTCAATGACTTGATGCTTAGGGGGAGAATATGTCACACGCAATTTTGTTTTGGAAGAGTTTTACAAAGTCCAAAGGACAACCTGAAACATAGGATGACAATCGTGAGCATAAAGTCATTGATGCAACCATTTGACTAGTTTAGGGGGGGTCTACAACACAGGGGGAGTACATAATTGTGTTGGTGACAAAGGAAAAAGCATTGAATTACATCGGTTTAAGTTTTTACTTGATTGAATTGCTTAATCCCAAGTAACTAAGTAAAATGTTTTTCATAAAATGTTTTCATGGAAGGTTTATTTTCGTTTGTTTTACTTTGTTTGAAAAAGATTTTGAAAAAGCCAAACAAAGTGAAAAAGTTAAACTCGACATTACTTGAAGTTATAAGGAGAAATTATAGTACATCAGTAGGTGTTCAGTCACACATGACCTTAGTTGGCCTTAATGATTGCTTCTCTGTGATAAATGTATTGATCAGAACTTCTTGGACTGCACAGTATGGGAAATGATAGCTTCATAACTGCTTATGCTTAACAAAAATTGATGCTTGATGCTTATATTTTAATTTGGATACTAGCATGTAGTCTGAATTTTCAATAGGCTATGAGTATCCTTGGTCCATTAGTAGTGTGACAACATAATGATCTTTGTGACAACTGTAATTTGAACCCGTGGTATGTCGGGTGTGTGTGTAGAAGATCATTATCAGATAAAGAATATAAGATATAAAGTACTTCATGAGACCAGTATCGGTTATGTCGTTAAACACATTTTTCAGTTCACTTCACTGCCCATGTCCCGAAAAACATGCAATGTGATGCTGAACTAAGATATGTTTCTGACAACATCTGTTGGAACATATATTAGCCCTTGGATCAATATCTTTATTTCATTGAATACATCCAGATAACAGTTGAATCCCATTACCCTGTATTATTGAATCAATCGATTCCTTAATCAATATTTGCTGAAGAGTTCTGGTGTTACAAACAATCTTGATATTACATCCAAAACCAAGACATGTGAATCATTCGATTCTGAATCATTCTGATTCTCTGCTTGATATTTTCTTGTGTTTAACGGTATAATTTCATCCTAGAGATTGAAAATTATCTTGCAATGATCTTATATGTCTTGAAGATAATGCACATTTATTTTTCTGTTGGCATATTTGTGGGGTACACGTTGTATTACAAAATAAATGGTACTTTAATTCGCAAGAACATGGGACAAAGATACTGATGGTTTCAATTCTTATAAAATTGACAACTTAGATTGACATGTTATGTGTTGCAAATTCGTATGTAATTTATTATAAGCATGTTATGATCTGATCCCATCTTTTTTGAAGTTCTTCGCGTATCAATACATGTTATGGTTGAAGCTTAAAAGATTTGATCTTATCTAGTATAAAGAAAAGAAATAAAAGAAAGAATGAATCTGGATAGGATACCCATAGAATGATTATGGATGTTTATCCACAATATGTGATTGATGCATTGTTTATACTGATATGTTCTTCTTACTTGTGATGTTCGACCAAAAATGAGTGATTTCGTATTTTACATTTTAGTTTCTACAAAGAAAAACCAAAAAGAGTTAATTTTCAAATTTCCATTAAAATCTTAATTGTTGGTTATTCTTGGTTATTCTCCTTTGCAAAAACTAAATATTGCAGACAGAAGTTGACAAGGGGTCCTTCTCCTAAGTTTTCTTCCAGATAGAAAGAGAGAGTGTGCAGATGAACAAGACGAAGACTACAATTTGTTTAATGCTGATATTTGAAGAAGGATGACAATCTTTTGAAATTGTTGTCAAGGGGGAGTCTATTGGAACATATTCTGGTAACAACGAGCTTGAAGATATTATGTCTTAGTCTTAGAGTCTTTGACTTGTAATTGATAGATTTGTTTATAACAGTTAAGGGGAGTCTGTTAGAGCATGAATTTGTAACTGTGGCAAACATTATGTATAAGTTCATAAAGATGCGAACTTAACAAGTTCACCTAAGCATCTTTAGGAGCGAACTTGTTAAGTTCGCCTATAGTGCTATGTGGTTTTGTGTTTTACAATAAATAGGTGTTTACAAGTCTTAGTGTGAAGACTTGGAAAACTTCAGAGAGAGATCAGACCTGAGAATCTGAGAGAGATTGTAATCAGTGTCTGATAAGGAAATACAAAGAGAAGATTATTTACAGTGTGTGATTGTTATCGTTTCTGTCATTATGTGTACACATTCATTGATACGGTTGGATTCCGCACTCCGTGTCTTCTATACGTCACGTCACGAGATCGATCCATAGTGGAGTCATGTGGACCTACAAAAACACCACGAATATGCTGCTTATCGAGAGCAAAGGCTCTGCTACGACTTGTAGGTCTCGGATCGGGCGTGACAGATCTCTAGACTCGCGGTATGACACGGTGAAAACGTGCGGAATCCATGATCAACGTGCAACGTGTAAAAGCAATCGATAACACAGTGTAAATAATCGTCTTTGTACTTCCACTCAGAATATCAGTTTACAAGTTCTCTCAGTTTCTATTCTACACTGTTCTATTATGATCTAAACTTCTAAAACTGACATGTAAACACCTGTTTATAGGGAAACCACAAAGCACCACTTCGCCGTTAACATAAGTTCGCCTATCAAGTTCGCTCTAAGTTCCTTAGGCGAACTTGACAGTTTCTCTAACTTACAACATAGAATTTCAGCGACGGTTACAAAACAAGCTCCAACATATTTTTTTGTATAGCACTTAGTCGGTTTAATGTATACGTTGCCTCATCACCAATGATCATAAAATCCTAACGGTAAACTTTGATTTCTCATCAAATTGAAATGCATCATTCATAATAATTCATTATAGATTGACTTGTCTCAAATAGTGCATATAAAATCACAAATGAACTAGATATAATACATAGCCAAGACTTGATAGTTGACAGTTGTCACATTCACTGCCTTATTCGCCTTACACTCACTGATAGAAATAGTGGATTCCATTTCGGTGAGCCAATGGTAAGTAGCCACTGCGTACTTGCGACTGAAACCGAGATGGATCACATTTCTTGAAGTGACCATAATCGCAAGTTCTCTTCTCCAACCCATCATCACCGTCATCCCTATGATGACTTCTTAGTTCAGATGTCATTTAGTACTTCCTTTTTCAGCTCGTCAAAAGCTCCCACGCAATATCAGGCAGGTATTCATGAATCATATCCACCACCTCCTTCTTAATAGTTTCATGAACCGCTAGTTGAAACTTAAACTTTTTATTATGATCAGATAATGCACTGATGGTTCAATGTGCATCGATGGTTCAGTATAAGCCAACACTTCATCCCGATTAACGTCCTCATTACAAACACTTTTGCAACCCCTCCTATCAATTGCATCGTTAGAAATCTGCTTCTTAGGTGCCATCTACGGTACTGAAACAATACCAAACGGAGCAATTCAGGTGCAACTTAAAACATTACGAGCAGTGTATTTAGTTAATGACGGTGGCCGGTCGCCATTACCCTCTTGCCATTCCCTTCGGGTTTTAAAATTTTCAGGTAGTGCATCTTTGGCATTACGCCCCTGGCTTAACCTACTAACACACACACAATCATACCTTGTGCTCGTGGCTTTAGGTTATGACATCCCCGCTCATGGTCCCATTCTCAGTCTAACTCTAGGCATCGGGGACACCCAGATCTCTTAAACTACAGCTCTGATACCAACTTGTAAGGCCCTAAACCCGAGAACCGTACTTGTTGGCATTTTGACAAGTGGAGTAGTTCTAGACATCAAATAGTCTCATAAATGCAGCAAAAATAACATTAATCACATATCCAAAGTTAAAACGCAATAAAAAACATCCATACATATGTAGTAAATTCAAACAAAAATCAATAGTTAAGGAATGCCATAAACCCACACATATGTTCGGGTAACCGCTCGCCCATCTAAGAGCCGCCAGTTCACACCTTTTACTTACTTGAATTGCATGTTTCAAAGTTAGCTACGCTGAGTGAGTTCTATAATGAGTTTAAATTAAATAACGAGCCGACAAATCATCTTGTTCCACAAAATCGTTTAGAAAACACATTTCGCATATTAAAAGGCTCACCTCTTTCCTATTAAAAACTCATTTGGAAACAAGTCGTAAAATATAAATTTATCCACAACTATTCACGTTTGCCATATCCTTAGTTGGTGGCAAACCCAAGTTCTAGCCTAACCGCCGCCAGACACATTAACTCGTTTGACCTAGTCAAACACATCCACACGTAACGTGCGTTACCCTCACGTATCACAACAATAAACCCGTTACGTCATTCACATAAGTAACACAAAAATAGCACACACACAAGCATATAAATTATTTAATAAACCATTCATCACATCAAGACAAATATGCATTGCATTTATCAAAATCCTTGCGTCACATGTATTTCATGCCCAAATAGTAAAACATTTAGAAAGGGTTCGGCGATAGAAACTCACCTTTGTGCGAAATTATATGATTTCTAGAACTCGCTAGCCTTCGACTCTATTCTTTTGACTTCATACCTAAAATACGACATTTACTGAGTCACATAGCTAACTCGCCACCATGAATGGCCAATCCTGCACCTGACTCGCCGCCATGCACGACTAACTCACTCCCCCGTGATCACCCATGCTCGTCTCCGGATGGCATCGGACTCGCCTGCGTCCACCCCGTGCAACGTTAGTCATTATCGGAACATCGGAATCACAAACCTCCATCACCAGGTATCCCAAGCCTCTCCGTCGTTAACCACCGGACAATGTCGGATACCCGCGGCCCCTGCCATACTCTAGCAGCCCTGTCGGACCACCAACACGCCACCGTGGGTTTGGTTCGTCCCCGTTGGGTCACCGCTGGTCTCCGCCAACCGCCTCTACACCATTACGCACATCCTAATGTCCATCGGATTTCCACGTAAAACCACTCGATACCATCATCACCTTACACTACGTCGCCGACCATGCGTCTTTCTCAAAAACTCAACTTTTGCAAAAGCCTAGAATCACCCAAGCGTTAAAGCAATGAGTGTCAATCAAAACGCATAACGTAGGATCAAAGATTGTAAAAAAAAAATACCTTAAACCAGACTCGGAACATGACGAACGGCTTGGCTTTCCTCCTCTCCTTGCTCTCGGCAGCCGTGAAGTGCAATTTTCCCATATGCGCCCTTTTGTATGTTTTGGCGCATCCGGTCCCCCGCATTTGACCTTATTTGTGATTTTAAAACAATCCCGTTAAATACTCACAAATTCTCTACAAATATTCACATTTATACAAACCCCGTTACTTTATAAGAAACCGGGATGTTACAAGATCGGTCCTAATATCCTTCTCCACCGGTAGAGAGCAAGAAAATATGAAGAATCATCATCTTTGAGGTATGGATCAAACCTAAATCCTTGTTTTTGTTAAAAAATAGGTTTTTGGGGTAAAACTAGGGTTTTCATTTCAAAGGTTAAGTTTATACATGTTATATGATGAACAAAGCATAAATCTACCTTCATTGAAGCAAGATAAGCGATTTAGACGTAAAAAGTTATGATTTTGGATAAAAAACAATTGGCATGTTTGGGAATATCTTCATCCGGAGAAATTGTCTCTAGTGGTGACACTAGTCGAGCTGAATGGGGGAAGAGAAACTATATTCTAGGCGACACTATGGGTGGCGACATTTGTTGGGAATCATGGTACCAGTTTTAACTTTTAAAACAATAATTATTTAAACCTTTTAAACAAACAAATTAGATATATTTTAGCAGAAGCAATTTAATAGTACCATTACCAGATCAGATCTGGATTCCATTCAATGCTCTGATTACACGCGTATAAACAATATTAAATAACCAACCATAGGGTGTTTAGATTTATACGTTTGACGATAACCAGATCTGTAACAACATAGTACAATAAATGTCACGCTAGTTGACACATACACGAAAACCCATAGCAAAAAGTCACACGGTTGCGTGAGAGGGAGCCGATCACGTCGGCGGCGGCGATGGCGGCTTGCGGCGGTGGTAGCCGACGATAGGGCGGCGCACAGCGGTGGTGGGTGTTGTCGTCCGAACCCAAAGGGTGAGATAGAAGGGGCACCGATTTTGATGTCTTGGGATTAGGTTTTAGGGTTTTGATTATAATGATATATTTATAACCATTATATTTTCACATTGGTCCCTCATAGTATTAACACTTAGTATTCCAGTAATAATTAACCTTTAATTATTATAACCCTTGTATTTACTAATCATAATATAATTAGCAAAATCTAATACTTAAATATTTAACTGATTAAACATTTATTCCCCCTATATAATTAATTAACCAGATAATCAATTATCTCAATCTCCGATAAATATTTCTCTAAATATTTACTCACCATTTATTGTTTCCGTCTTTTGTGAATAATATTTAATAATTAAATATTATATATTTGTTCGTTGCCTAAGGTGTAACTTTTTGGATCGTACCTTAACAGTAACGGTGACTTAATTGACGATCGGACACCATATATTTAACAATCTCCCACTTGGTCGATTCTGCAATTAATCGGTTCAACGTAGAAAGTGGTGGACGCCTAGCTGCATCTCACTGCCCCTAGCAAGTTATGACGTATTTACAATCGTCAAACTATTTCCTTATGCACAAGTAACATTTACTTTACAAAGTATAACAGTCCTAGTAAGCATTTGTATCCTTTCTGTTTAGGGCATCCATTGAACAAGAGGCATGGATATAGTTCTCTTATCATATGTGGTTCAACTATTCTTGTTCTCATTCTTTAATTCAAAGTGGTCTAAACAAAATACACTTTAGTTTGAGCATGGCCAAGCGTTTCACACCAGCTTGAATCAACGAGGGCACCAGAATGTCCATCTCCTAATTAAAGAAGAACGGAATTCCTTTTCCCACGTACAACTCCCACTGAACTTCAGATTACTCCCGATCATACCCTTATTACTTCATAATGTACAACGTTAGATAAGATCAAAGAACAACCTTTAGTTAGAGTAAGTTCTTGTAAGTGCCTCGGTCGATGATCGACAAATCTTAATTTAATCAAAACATCTCAAGATATCAACCCATGTAGATAGTTTTGAAACGAGTTACTTCCAATAATTATTCTCTAATAATTATCTGTGAATATGGTCTCCAACTTCTTGCTCTTTCATTCATAATTTACCAACCATCCGATTCACAATAGTCTTACGTTCAGATTGATTCCCATGAATCTGATTGACTACGGACCTTTAGAATAATCTATATATTCAAGGATTTCTAAAACATATAAACTGTGGAACACAACATAATTTAATTATAATGCATTTAACCATTAAATCATTCATAAAAACTAATGTAACTGAATAGTTCGAAAGCACCAAAAACTAAATACATATCAAATCCACTATCTAGCAAATTTAAGGCCTATCTTGTCAGCATGCTTCTCGTGTTTAGAATGAGGCATAGGCTTAGTGAACGGGTCGGCTAGATTCTATCTGTGTGAACTTTGTTTAAGACGATGTCTCTCCGTTCTATTATAACCCAGATATAATGAAATCTTCTGAGTATGTGCTTCATGCTGTGGTGTGACCTTGGTTCTTTAGATTGAGCAATAGCACCAGTATTGTTACACAGTATCTCGATTGGTTTCTAAATGCTAGGCATTACTTCGAGATCAGCAATCAACTTCATCATCCAAGCAGCCTCGTTTACAGCTTCTGAAGCCGTAATATATTCTGACTCGGTGGTGGATTGTTCAATGACACTTTGCTTAATACTTTTCCAAGTGATCGCACCACCATTCAGAGCAAAAATAAATCCCGTTTGTGATCGATAATCATCTCAATCCATCAAGAAGCTAGCATCGGTGTAACATTTAACAACTAGTTCTCCTTCCAGTCCTCCGTATATCAAGAACATATCCTTAGTTCTTCTCAAGTATTTAAGAATTTTCTTTACAACTATCGAGTGACTCTCACCAGGATTCTGTTGATATCTGCTAGTCATGCTTGAAGCGTACGATACGCCAGGTCTAGTTGTAACATTCTGAAAATTCGTAAGCTAATGGTTCAGGTTATTGGACGACCTAAATATATAATTAATGTAATACCAAGCAAGGTTAATCAAGGAGGTGTATTTAACTACCGTTATAGACGCGATTAATAGTCGAAAGAGGGTTCGAGATCGTTACGCGTAAGATGGAACTAGAGGGACCCGGAATATAAACCTTATAGGTTTAAATAAGAATTATGGGAAAAACACTAGGCCATTCGGCCTAGGGGGTGCTCCACGGCAGTAGTGGACGCAAGAGAAAGGGAGGACGGACGTGGTGGTTTTTACGACGGTTCTGCGACGGCAACGAGCAGGAGGACTCCACGCGAAAGGTAAAATATTAAACCTTACTACTTCCTTCTTTTATCCGTTGAACTAGAGAACTCGACTAGGGTGCTTGGGGGCTGTGGTCACGTGGAATGGTGGAGGGATCGCAGGTGGGGTGTTCAGCCATGGTGTTTCCGGACGGTAGAGGTCATCTACGGCGGCGTAACTGTGGGGAGTGGTGGTAACCGCCGGCAGGGGTGAGAACCTGTCGGTTAGGGTTTCGCAGCCAGAAAAGGAAGAGATGGGGGTGACAGGATGACATGGTTGAGCCGGTGGAATCACAGTGGAGCTAGGTGGAGAGGGGGACGGCTACTGTGGGGAGACGGGAGCCGGCGGTGACCCATAGGGGATTTGGCCGGTGACCGAGAATGAGAAAAGAAAGAGAAGAGAGATAAGGAGGAAAAGGACGATGGGCGAAGTAGGGGACGACGACGGTGAGTTGTTGTAGTGGTGCCCCATGGCGGCGGGCAGTGGAGATGGTGGTGGTGGATGGGGATAGAAGTGAGGGAGGTTCATCCGGTTATGGTTTCGTAATCATGGATTTTCATGGACGTGCATGGGGGTGGGGGTTTCGGCTCGGACACTTGTGACCCGCGAGACTAACGCTCGACACGGCACACAAGCGTGCATACATGCAGATTCTAATCGAGATCGGGATAACCTGGACGAAGCAGAGCCGTTATATTTATTTAGAATCGACACCTAGTAGTAACGTACACTGACTGTGTGATCATCCGTTAACAGGTTTGGGTCGTTCGAGGAAGTGTTGCAGTGCTTGCGGGTATCGTCAAACCATTGAGTTTCTAATCCCCTACTTTTAACGTTTTGCTGTTTTGGGGCTATCGTACATACTTTCAAGGAGTGTTAATATATGTAACCATGTTAAGGGCTTCGGGATTCTAATCCGATGTGTTTGAGATATAAAATAAGTATTAGGGGAATCGTAGGGTCTAGGGTGTGTCCATGAGAAGGTGATAACTAGAGTTACAAATTATGAATGTGTGACGTGTTAGGGGTGGATCAGAGGGAGTCAGGCTTAAAGCTAAATGCTTATGATTTCGTGTGGGGTATATATATATTGTTCTAGTGTCACGTGTGCGGTACACGAGTAGTTAACGAGTCATGTATATGATGTGTGATATTATGTGTTTATATTTATGTGTCGTTTTTACATTGTGTCATTATGGCACAGCAAACAGGGTTGTGAAGGATGAGGTCCTTTGGGAAGTCACCAGCGGTGACATTTATTTAGCAGGTTAATGATGAGCTCAGGGTGCGTCAATCGCCCGGACGATGGTGCAGTGACGAGGTATGTGTTTACATGGGTATTTATATATGTGTAGGATTGCATGTGAACGTTGAGTTATATTGATTATGCATGTGGTGATATAAATGCGGTGATGTTATTGTGATGTGTAGATGTTATTATTGTAGTATACAGAGTTAGACTGACCGTTGAGTCAGGATTTGTGACGTGACATGTGTAAGTGTCATGTCAGTTAATTGTGAGAGCGTTGGTTAAGGCCGGGTGTGTTAATGTCTAGAGTACGTTGTGTTAACCGAGTATCTAGTTAATACTTGTTCTTGAGTATGAGTTGTTAGTGTAGATGCATAATATGTCCCTAATCCCTTGTAATATGTATTTCATCTATGTTTAATGTAATTATTTGATGTATTAATGAAATTACATGTTTATCCTTAATGTTTACTCATATATAACGACTGTGTATTAAACGATCTGATAAATAGCGATAACGTTTATCAATCGTGCTAATGAAAGGCCCATTCGCACGAATGGATCATGAGAATGATCCATTCGCACGAATAGCTCATGAGAATGATTCATTCGCTAGAATAAGTCATGAGAATGATTCATTCGTACGAATGAACCATTCTAATGATTCATTCTTAAGAATGAACCATTCTGCTGATTCATTCGCACGAATGAGTCCATTCACATGGCTCATTCATACGAATGGCCTCTGCACTATATATATAGCTTTCACTTCATGAGCACACATACAACAAGAAAATACAACACATATACACATAGAGAGACTGACCAGAGCAGAACCAACATAACACAAACTCTTTTCACCTGTATTGTCGAATCTCTGTCCGTTGAGAGTTTCCAGGTCTTGTATCCAACTTCTCTACACAAAAGGGTCGATAGAAACCTTCGTTTCGACATCTAATCCGCTCGTTTCTTAAGACCCTATCCGTGTCATAGATTGGATTGCCAATCAAATCGGATTCCGCACTATTTGGTTCGGTTAATGTGTTGAATCATTGGATCAAGGTAGATCCCGATCCAACAAAGTGGTATCAGAGCCTGATTGTGCTCTAGATTCAACATAGAAAATCTAATATTGCTTTTTCTAGCTTCTTGAATGTTATAAAGATCACTTGATCGTTGTTTAGCCACGTTCAAATCTTGTGATTATTGCTTCTGAGTGATCTGATCATTTCAGTTTCAAGATCTTATAAAAGGCTCAATCATTGGTGCTTTTTGGTGCAAAAAGGTCAAACAGCTCTCTGTCGTACGAATGGCCACTATGATGAACTTCATTCGCACGAATGGTTCCTACCATTCGCACGAATAGATCAAGTCTCCCGCTCGTTTGTTCAAACTTCCAATCGCATGAATAGAAATTCCAGTCGCACGAATAGAAAATTCCGTTCGCACGAATAGAAAATTCCCTTCGCACGAATAGAAATTTCAATCGCACGAATAGAAAATTCCATTCGCACAAATAGAAAATTCCATTTGCACGAATAGAAAATTCCAATCGCACGAATAGAAAATTCCATTCGCACGAATAGAAAATTCCATTTGCACGAATAGAAAATTCCATTCGCACGAATAGACCCATTCGCATAAATCTCTTCTGAAATTTAAGTGTCGAAAAACTTCGTTCTTTACCATGTCGGACTTAGCCTTTGTTGCCAGTCAGAACAGTAAAATCCAAAACTTGTTATTAATCGATAATGAAGCTGGAAATGCTAACAAGGCTCCAAAACTCATGACAATGGACGAATATCATCACTGGAAAAACAGGTTTGAGATACACATTAATGGAGTTGATACAAACTTATGGATGATGATAGAGAATGGATATCAAAAAGTGTTGAGTGAGGATGGAACTCCTGTTTTGGCATCCCTTTTAAGCGAACAACAAAGAAAAGATTATGACTTAGAAAAGAAGGCATATGCTATCCTATCTCAGGCCATGTCAAGAGAAATATTTCATCAATTCAGGCAGTTTATATCTTCAAAATCTCTGTGGGATGCCTTAGAACAACGTCACGAAGGAAATGCTTCTTTGAAAGCTATCAATGCTAAGGCCATTAAGAAGGAATTTGATAATTTCATGTATATTGGAAATGAGTCCTTAGATGATCTATTTGAGAGATTCTATCACTTGATGAGTGAATTGCATGCCCATGAGGTCAAAACAACGAAAGAAGAAAAGGTTCAATGCATGGCAGATGCGCTACCACCAAAATGGGATTCATTCTTGATGATTCTCAAACAGAACAATACTCTTGAAACAATTGATATCAATGAATTTCTTCAGAAATTGAGAGAACAAGAGGTGATGAATAAGTGGAAGTTAAAAAGAGGCGTACAAGCTCAGGATCCTTCATTGTACTATTCCACATCAACTCAACAAAATGCTCCTTTGCAGACTGCGTTTGTATCAAATATGTCAAATGTTTCAGCCAGCCAGTCTTCAACAGCTCATGCTTCAGTTTCATCAAGCTCGGTTCCCCAGAAGGGAAATACTGCTAGTACTCCTCCACCAAGCCCCATTAAATTGCAAACAGACAACTTCGACAAGGTTACTATCGAAGTGGCCAAGGAACACATGGCACTGTTGTCTACCGTTGTCAATTCATATGACAGTCTTGTTGCTGGACAGGTTGGAAACAGTCATCTGACAGCAGAAGACTATGCTCAGATTGATAAGGATGAAATGGATCGAATTGATATAATGTGGGCTCTTGCAAGTGCAGTCAGAAGAGCGAGAGATTATGTAAAAAGGACAGGAAAAACTCTCGAAGGGAACAAAGACACTACTTATGGTTTTGATCTGTCTGCTGTTGTTTGTTTTAACTGTGGTGAGAAAGGGCATTTTGCTATGCAATGTGAAAAGCCTAAACAGACTGGAAACCGCAACCCTTTCAACAACCGTCAAAGTCAACCGAAGCCACAAAATCAAAATACAGAAACAAACCTTGTTCCAGTTACTCTTGCACAAGATAAGGGCACTTCAAGTGAAACAAAAGCTATGGTTGTTCAAACAGATGAGACTGTTGATTGGTCTTTTAAATTTGGAGCTGATGGCAGTTCAGGGGATAGAGCTTACATGGCAAAGGCTGTAGAAGTCAATGAAGAATCAGATTCTGATGCTGAGAGAGAGATTGCTTCAGAAAGTTCATCAGCTGCAGACGACACATCTTCAAACAGTTCTGGCTTCACAGCTGAGAATGAAGATAAATCATCTGTTGTCTCTTCAAGTCAATCGACAGCTGATGTGGATGATAACAATTCCTCTTCTGAATCTACCTGTAGCTGTGCTTTTATGGTAAAAACATCCACAGGCATTCAGGTAAATTCTGACAGTTTTGAAAGTGAGTCTGAATCTCAACCGTGTTTAATTTTTGATGAACTTGAGAAGAAAGTTGAGACACTTAAAAGTCACAACACAGACTTAATTACTGATTTAACTGCTTGTCTTGAAGCAAACCGTGTTTTAAAAGGAAATGAACTTGCCTTCAAAAACAAAATTGATCTTTTAAATAGGCAAGTTCATGAATTAGAAATCTGTGTTATAAACAAACAAAATGCCATCACTTTTTATTTAAACACGATTGATGAAACAAAGAAAAAGCTGGCGCTTGTCGAGTGTGATTATGAAACTCTAAATCAAAAGCTGAAAAGTTATTCAAATTCTGCTTACATTCTTGATTACATGATTTCACGGCATCCAGGAAAGAAAAATGCTCGGATGGGGTATAAAAATTGTCCTCCACCGGTGTTGAATACTATGGTAAACACACCGGATGATAACCCAATCATTGACTTTAAGGTCAAAACGCCACTTGTCGTTGATCCAACCGAAAACAAAATTTATCAATCAAAGGTTAACGATAATGGTGCTTCGACCTCGAAGTCCCAGTGTGTTGATGGAATGGTAGAAGAGTGGGATGAAGACGACGATGAGTGCACTACTCGTGGTTTGGGACACAAAAACTCGTCTGTTCCACAAAATGACAGCATTGGTATTTCAAAATCTGCTTCTAAAAAGGTTTTTAAAATTGAACAAACCAATTGTTGTCCATCTTATCCCACTACTTCTGATCAAAAGAGTCAAGTAACCAAAGCCTCAATCAAAAAGGTTAATTTTGTTAAATCTGGAGAGTCTGTTCAATCAAACAAGTCACTCTCTTCAGCTGAACAAAAAGAAGTTAAGGCTGGTGGTTCAAAAACTCACCAAAGTGAAAATCAATACAGATCTCCGAGGTTGGTTGAGCGGAGATACTGTTTTGAGTGCGGTACAAAAGGACACGTTGTTGTCAACTGTCCTTATCTTCAGAAACCAAGTAAAAGAGTTAACCATTTTCCAGAAAATAAACAAAAGTTTTTAAAGTCAAAATCTAACTCTTTTACCCAACAACAAGTGCATCAAAAGAAAGTTAAACAAAAGATGCATGACTTGTTGGTCTCTGATTCGAGTTCCACACCTGTACAAATCGTTAAGCGATCCACTGTTTACCACAAACAGTCGTTGCACAAACAACATGTGTGGAAAGCAAAATCAGATGATGCTTCTGACGACTGTACTTCAAAGTCAAATGGTTGTTCCAAAAGTCCACAAGGACAGTGGATGGATTGTACTGTTGTAGATGAGTCTGGGAAACCCAAGACCGTAAAGGCTTGGGTTCCTAACCTAAACTAATTACTTTCCTTCTTGTGCAGGTTGTCCTTTATAATCCTATTAGCAATAATTGGATTATTGATAGTGGGGCATCCAGGCACATGACTGGGAACTTAGCTCTCCTTTTCGACGTCAGAAATATCAAAGGGGGCTATGTTTCATTTGCAGGTGATAAAGGTGGTTTTATCTCAGCTCAGGGAACACTGTCTAATGGAGCTGTCAGCTTTCAGAAGGTCAACTTTGTCAAACAGTTGGATAACAACTTACTTTCTGTTTCTCAAATCTGTGATAAGGAGTTCAAGGTTCTTTTTGATGACAAGCATTGTTATATCTTGAAAAAGGAGTTTATGATTCCAGAAGACATGGTGGTTATGTCTGCTCCAAGAATGAATGATCTTTATATTCTTGACATGTCACAAGCATCATCCTCAGTGTCCACAGCATCATGTTTTGTTTCAAAAGCCACTGAGAAGGATTCTATTTTATGGCACAAAAGAATGGGACATCTCAGTCTCAGAAAAATGAATCATTTGGTGCACAAAAATCTTGTTGAAGGAGTCACTGTGAAAAGTTTTCATCTTCCTGACGTGTGTGTTTCTTGCAAGAAAGGCAAACAAACCAAGAAATCTCATAAACCCAAATCTCAACATTCCATCACTATACCACTAGAGCTCTTACACATGGACTTGTTTGGTCCTATCAACCGGAAGAGCATTGCTAGAGACTTATATTGTTTGGTTGTGACGGATGAGTATTCAAGATATTCTTGGGTGATGTTCTTAAAAAAAAAATCTGAAACTTTTGAATATGTGGAGATTCTGATTACCAAATTGGAGTCTTTGTATAAGTTAAAGGTTAGGAGGATCCGTTCGGACAATGGTACTGAATTTAAAAATCACCTTATGGAAACTTTCTGTCAAAAACTTGGTATTCACCATGAATTCAGTGCGCCATATGTTCCATAAATGAACGGTGTTGCTGAGAGGAAGAATCGGACCTTCATAGAAGCTGCAAGGACTATGCTCGCTGACTCAAACTTACCCGTGCAGTTCTGGAATGAAGCTATTGCTAATGCGTGTTACACGTTCAACCGGGTTCTAGTTGTCAAGCGTCACGATAAAACTTGCTTTGAATTGTTGCATCGACGGAAACCGAACTTACAGTATCTTGAACCGTTCGGCGCTCCATGTACCATGTTGAAAAAGGATGCTCATGGCAAGTTTAACGAGAAAGTAGAGGAAGGTTACTTCTTAGGGTACAGCACTCCTAATAAAAGAGTTTACAACAAAGTCTCTGGGAATGTAGAAGAATGGTACCATGTTGATGTTCAAAAGTATACCTTTCCTGCTGCTGGAAAAGGTCTTCCTTGGATGTTTGATTATGAAGAACTTTTTGCCTCGTTTAATCTTCCTCCAGAATGTTCAGATGAGGAGGTTGCTGTTCAAATGATGTATGATGCTCAAAACGCACCTGATGAACATGTGCAACCTACTCCCTCATCATCTGACATTCCTGAGTCCTCCAATAACACACAAGTCACACAGGATGATGACTCTTCTTCTTCTTCAGAGTATGAGGGTTCTCGACAAGAAATAGACCAGGTGATTGAAGATCCTTCCCATGATGTTGTACAACTGAGTGATGATGTTTCACATTCTGTGGCAATTGAACAGAGTATCACAAACCTTGATCAAACTGTTGAGGTTCCTGCTCATCCTGTGGGTAGGATTGATAGAATTCATCCTCAACAGAATATTATTGGTGATCCCACATCTGGTGTTAAAACTAGGGGTCAGATCAATTCTGGAGTCTACTCAGAAATCATGGAATCTGGTGTGGTCAACGATTGTGCGCATTCATGTTTCATCTCGCAAATCGAACCACGGTCTATAACAGATGCTTTAAAAGAAGAATCTTGGGTAAATGCAATGCAGGAAGAACTACTTCAATTTCAGAAGCTCGGAGTTTGGAAGTTAGTTGATTTACCAAAAGGAGCTAAGAAGATTGGTACTCGATGGGTTCTTCGTTGCAAAAGGGATGATCAAGGAATAGTCATAAGAAATAAGGCTCGTTTGGTCGTTCAGGGATTTAGGCAAATTAAAGGTATAGATTACAATGAAGTGTTTGCACCGGTTGCTCGTCTGGAAGCAATTCGAATTTTTCTTGCTTATGCATCCTACAAAAGGTTCAAAGTCTATCAAATGGATGTAAAGAGTGCTTTCCTTCATGGAGAAATCAGTGAAGTCGTATACGTCAGTCAACCTCCCGGGTTTGAAGATCCTATGCATCGTGACCGTGTCTACAAATTGGACAAGGCACTGTACGGATTGCACCAAGCTCCGCGAGCGTGGTACGAGACACTTTCCACTCATCTTCTGAACAATGGTTTTAGAAGAGGTGTCATCGACTGCACGTTGTTCATTAGAGAAAAGGATGGAGAACTTTTAATGGTACAGGTATACGTGGATGACATTATTTTCGGATCGACGAATGATGTTCTGTGCAAAGAATTTGAAAGAGTTATGCAGGACAAGTTCGAGATGAGTTCCATGCGAGAGATGAAGTTCTTTCTAGGGCTACAAGTAGATCAATCTGAGACAGGGATTTTCCTTCATCAAACAAATTATGTTGGAGACATACTGAGCCGATTCAGTATGACTGATGCCAAACCTGCTGGTACTCCATTGGCGATCAATCACGGGATTTCGCCTGATGACAAGGGGGAGTATATTGATGCTACTCTCTATCGAGCCATGATCGGATCTCTCATGTATCTCACGGCATCTCGACCAGACATCATGTTCGCCACGTGTCTCTGTGCCCGATATCAGTCAAAACCAAAAGTCTCCCACTTAATTACTGTCAAAAGGATTTTTCGTTATCTGAAGGGTACTCCTGATCTTGGATTATGGTATTCTAATGATGATAACTTTGAGCTTACTGCATATAGTGATTCTGATTATGGTGGTTGCAAAACAGACTTCAAGTCTACATCTGCAGGGTGTCAGTTCTTTGGAAACCGTCTTGTGACATGGCAATGCAAAAAGCATACTTCAGTGGCTACATCTACATGTGAAGCTGAATACATCGCTGCTGCCAGTTGCTGTTCTCAGATTATCTGGATTCAACAGCAACTTCGGGACTACGGTTTGCAATTCTCTAACACTCCTATTTATGTAGATAATTCTGCTGCCATAGATATCACTAAGAATCCGGTTCAGCATTCAAAAACCAAACACATCGGCATAAAATATCACTTCATTCGTGATTGTTTTGAAAAGAAACTGATTGATATGGTTCAAATTAACACTGATTTCCAAAAGGCCGACCTCTATACAAAAGCCTTTGACAAACCAAGATTTTTATTCTTGTTAGAGGTAAACGGCATGAAAAAGAAGGATGACGTTGTTCCGGACCAAGAGTCGAGTCAATAATCATTTTTATCAATTACGTTCCTGTATATATTTTCTTTCTTGCGCTTATTAAAAATCTCAAAAACTCAAAAAGATTTTTCATTTTGAAATTTTAGGGGGAGAAAATGTCAGTAAGAAAATGATCTCTCGTTGAGAAAAATGATAGTACACAGACGCTAGTTATCTGAGACTCCAAAAAGATTTTCTAAATTGTGTACAGTTATTTGTGTACAGTTTGTTTAAAAAATAAATAAATAAAAAAAAAATTCCATTTTTGTACAGTCTAAAACCCAAAAACATCTGAAAAACTCAAAAATGAGAAATCGTATCCAACCTTTGGGAAGTGATGGCACACTAACCATATGTATGAAGCACATTGCATTTAATGTCATAGTGAATAGTCACACTAAGTCGACATGTGATGCATTGATAGGCTTATCTTACTGAATCTCGACCATTGATGATCAATCTATACCATATTAGATATTGTCTTGTGAGTCACATAATGGTGAAAGGATTGACGAAAATCAACAATAGAAACTGAAGGTGTTTCTCATTCTGTGCACACCAGTTATCATCGGTTTAATGAGATATCAGAAAGTAGTTATAAAATTAAAAATTAGATTCCGAAGTCGTATACGTGCCATATTGCCTTGTAAATACCTGGCTGAAGCCGTCCATGCGATTAAGAATAAAATAAAAGTATGAATTCGAATTCGTATATGTGCCATATTACCGGGTTGCAGCCTGGTTGAAGCCATCCATGGGATAGGATGAACACAAACACCGTTAGCTGCATACGTGCCATATTGCCTTGTAAATACCTGGCTGAAGCCGTCCATGAGCTGATGGCTGTCACTGTGAATACTAAAAAAAAAAAAAAAAATTTGTGTAGTAAAGAAGTAACAGGGAATAACTGAGATCTCATGAACTTATGATGACTGGTTAAGTAAGTTGTGCTGATTTGAAACATTAACATGTTTTGAAAAGTAATTCAAGTCAATTCTTAACTAGTGTGGGACACACAGATAATGGACTTAATCCTTCAAGATCATCTTGTAAGTGTTGAGAAAAGGTCTGCATAAGTTTAAGATGGACAAACATATCAATGATCGCATTTTGATTAAGTGTACTTAAAGCTCAGATAATTTGCAATGTTGCTGATTGTTATGAGTTTAGTACTGATCCTATGTTCGGATCTTTCTCACAAAAAGATGTGTAAATACCGTTGTATAGTTGTATCTATAAAATTCAAAATGTCTCAGATCATTAGTCACTAAGTCTGTATGATTTCTCATAAGGATCATTCTTACTAAGACATGCGTGTATATATCTTGTTGATATTATTTTCAGAATTACATATTCAAAAATCCAAAAAGATTTTATTTTTCCTGAATTTTAGATTATCTGATAAGACTCGAACGACTGTCTGAAAATCTAAATTTGAAAATTGCTTAACTTCCTGATTGATCAAATCGTTCCTTTACTTCATAAACTATTCCAAAACTTCATAATTGATCCCTCACTTCATAATTAAATGTAAATTACTTCATAATCAAATTGTTGTCAAGACCGATGTGGTCGGATACCCCATTTAACTTGAAAAGTTTAATTTGCATAAGGGGATTGTCCCATTCGTACGAATGGATGAGCAAAATGGCTCACTCGTACGAATGGATGAGGAGAATAGCTCATTCACACGAATGGACTGACCAGAATGGTCCACTCGTACGAATGAGTGGCAGAATGAATCAAGTTTAGCTCATTCACACGAATGGACTGACCAGAATGGTCCACTCGTACGAATGAAAGACAGAATGAATCAAGTCTAGCTCATTCGCACGAATGGACTGACCAGAATGGTCCATTCGTACGAATGAACCAGGCCATCCTATAAAAAGGCCATTCATTCGCATTCTCAGTCTCATTCGCTCAAAACAGAAATCGCATTCGCACATCTGTTTCATCCATTTCTGATTTTGAACAAAACTCCGTCAAATCACCGATCTAATCTTTCGATTTCATTTTACAGGTATAACCCGACAAGTATTCATCAAGTGTATACCGATTTGTGGACGTTCGACTAGATTTAGGGCTCAAAACCGAAAACAAAACCTAAAAAACGTAAAAAGTGACTTAATAAACCGATTAAAATGATAAAACCTGGTTGAAAACCATAATCGAGTGTTTTGGTGTCTTTTTCGGCAAATATTTTCGTGTCTTGGTTGATTTTTGGACAATTTGGATCGTGACCCGTCTGTCATACGAATGGACGCATTCTTCATGTTCATTCGTACGAATGAGCACTCATTCACATGAATGAACACTCATTCATACGAATGAAACTCATTCGCACGAATGAATACTCATTCATATGAATGAAACTCATTCGCACGAATGAATAGGCAGAATGATCCATTCGCACGAATGAACCAACTTTTAGGGTTCATTCGTACAAAGGGAAAATGGTCCAAAAGTTCATATTTCCAAAATCTTGCATGTACTGATCTGATGTGCTTCATGTTTTTGTATTTGCAGACTGATCGTTATGGCGCACAGAGCTCCAGTTTTTCTTAAGGCTTCAACAAAAAGCAACATTTGTGCTTACATGATCCCAACTTCAAAGAATGCAAGACCGTTCATTGGAATGATCGAGTTCTTGTCTCGATCCAGGATAGCCCATGCTATATCTTATATCTGCACTCCCTATGCTTCTCATCAACGGGAATTCTGGGCCACTGCTGAAATAGACTGTGAAGTTTCTCCAACTGTGATACGGGGAAAGATTGCAGGACAGGAGGTTATAGTTTCTGCCGCTCACATTCGCCGATTGTGTCAATTCGGTGATCATCCTGAAGATCCAGTGACACTGGATAAATATCTGGTCCGTGGATGCTTCATGAGAATAAAGTACGACGGGAATGTCGCCGAAGGCGTTCTCAACAAGGTGAACCTCTGTCCTCAGTATAAATATCTAGGACACGTTCTTCTTCACTGCCTCGGTTCCCGTCGTGGCGGATTTGATGATATGCGTGAAACAATTCAGAGCGCATTCGTGGCACTGGTGTTGAACATACCGTTCAACTTTTCCGAGATGGTGTTCACACATCTCAAGGAAAACATCTCGCTAAAAGGGGACAATGCGTACCTCATGTACCCCCGATTCTTACAGATGATAATCGATGACCAACTTCCTCTACTGCCACGATCCGATATTGACATGATAAGATTGGAGAATATGACTGATGTCACACTAAACCGGGTACAGACTTACAGGGGCCGACCAACAAAGCCACCACATAAACGCCTTATTGGACATCTGGCAAATCCAGATTATGTGGCACCAGCAAACAGAAAATGGCGTCATGATAACAGTGATTCTGACAGGGAGGATATTGTTGTGCCTCCAGCTGACGACCAAAATGATGACGACCAAGATGGTCAGGGAGATGGTGGTAATGCTCCTAATGTTCCATCTACCGCTGCCACCACCCCCACTGTTGCTGCTATCGATTCTTCCCTTCCAACTAACCCAGAAGACGTTAACCTGGACACCGTCCTATTTACTGACTCTGAGGACACTGAAGATGAATTCGAAATCAGTCAACAAGGGGCAAGATTGGTCGCAACAAAAAGAAAGAGGGGAGCAGATCAAGGAAGCTCAAGGGTTGATGATGATGACGTCAGGGATGCTGACTTTGTCCCTGATTGTCCACAAGTATCTGCTGCTCCTTCTTCCCAATCTACCCCAGTCAAGAACGGAAGGATGAAGAGAATGGCCAAACGCCAAAAGTTTAAACTCGTCAGAAGGACGGAGAGCACATCTGCTACTACAGCAACTGCCACCAGGTCTGAGGCTCCAATGTCAACATCCATGCCTCAGACACAAACTGTGCCTCCGATTCCTCCTCCCATCTACACTACTGCTTCTACATCACAGCCATCAACCATTCGAGCTGAATCTTCAATGTCACTGCCGACTGTCACTCTACATGACCAGATCAGTACATTAAACAATTTGGTACTTCGTTTACTGGCTCAGAATGAAGAGCAATCAAAGCGTATTGACCAACAGGGCTCGCAGATCAGTCAGTTGACTCTACAAAATACTGAACAAGCCCAAGCCATCACAAGTCTTTCCACTAGGTGTAATGATCAACAAGCCATCCTTCTCACTGGTACAAACTAGAATCAACAGTTGTCTAAAACTGTTGATGCACATGCTCAGAGGATACAAAGGCTTGAGGAGGATAATAAGAGACTGTTGGAAGACTTAGAAAGCAGAAGAGACCCGACACCCAGAATTGAGGGTGCTCGTGATGATGGTGATGATGATGATGATGATGATGATGATGATAATGATGATGACAAAGATAAGGACGATGGTGCCAATGCTGGTGCTGCATCAAGTGCTTCAAAGACAGCAGAAGCTGAGGCACGCACAAAGCAAAAATCAGACAAATCAGAAGGACCATCATCAGATACACAAAAGGGCACTGAAGGTTGATAGTTTTTGTTTTAAGTGTTTTAAGTTGTCTTATTGTAAATATTAGATTTTTATGTAAATAATTTCAGTTTTATTTTGATTAAATCAATGAAATTTCAAATTCTCACATGTTTATTCTTTGTTTGTTTATGAAAATAGTTTTGGATGTGATGCCTCTCAAGCAACAACCTTCAAAGTTGACTTATGTGCTTGACATGCAAGGGATCATCCAACATTCAGTTATTTATGACAAAGAGGAAGGGGAAATCGTACATTGCTTGTCAAAAGAACAGATTGCTGAGCTATTTCAAATGAATCCCGACGAAGTCATTACTGAAGAGGCTTCTGTTCCAACAACTGATTATCCCTCTTCTGACGAACTAGAAGACGTTGATGAGGTTGAAGTCGAAGACATCACTGATCAAGAATATCCAAAGTACACATCAGTAGATGGTGATGATCTTCCCTCCTTCGTGGACTTATTCACTCAGCAGTCCGACAAGGAGGTCAACCGCATTATCGACAACAAACAGGATGATGTCAGTCCCTCCACTATTGACATTGACGAGCTGAATGAACGTAAAAGTCAGTGGATGGAATACATGGCCGAATTAAAGAAGAACTCAAAGCCCTCTCCTCCAACCAAGTACACTAAAGTTTATCGACTCAAAGGACACAAGTCTGATGGTCGTATAATCAGTTGGGCATACTTCAACGACTTAAGCTGCTATGCTATAAAAAGAGAGAAGGGCATACATTATTTCAGGTACCCTCATGATTTCAAGACGCTGCCCGCATTTGAAGTAAATCAATTGGCGTGTCTAAAGCTTCTATAAAGCGAATCTTCCGGTCTATCCGAATGGTTTGAACGTCAATTACAATACGAATACCGGAAGAAGTGGGTGAACTTCAAGCCACAAATGCCTACACGTTACATTCATAAGGAAAAGGTTCATCCAGTCACCAAGAAGCCCCTAATTGTCTTAAAATGGAAGCCTCCAACGATCATGAAGAAGATTCCTTTAAGGAAAATGATCCAGGACTTCTCAGATCAGTTCAAATGGTGGTACTATGATGGGCATACTAGTGAAGCTGTTATAGTGCTTTGTAAAGAAAGGTCATGGGAGACCATCAGGGTCTTTGATCCCTTGTGGCTGACCAACTTGTCTGAACAAGATGTTACAACTTTATACAAGTGTCAGCCGTTTTTTGAAGTTGCAGATATAGACCAGGCGTTGCAGTATGTGAAAGTGATACGTATATGCTTTGCTTTTGACATACACACTGGGGTCAACTGGAAAACTCGTACAAAAGAGATGTTAAAGACCAACTAATGTTAGTTAGGTCATTTTGAAGGGATCTAGGTCCAAGGGGGAGTATGTAGATGCATAATATGTCCCTAATCCCTTGTAATATGTATTTCATATATGTTTAATGTAATTATTTGATGTATTAATGAAATTACATGTTATCCTTAATGTTTACTCATATATAACGACTGTGTATTAAACGATCTGATAAATAGCGATAACGTTTGTCAATCGTGCTAATGAAAGGCCCATTCGCACGAATGGATCATGAGAATGATCCATTCGCATGAATAGCTCATGAGAATGATTCATTCGCTAGAATAAGTCATGAGAATGATTCATTCGTACGAATGAACCATTCTGATGATTCATTCTTAAGAATGAACCATTCTGCTGATTCATTCGCACGAATGAGTCAATTCACATGGCTCATTCGTACGAATGGCCTCTGCACTATATATATAGCTTTCACTTCATGAGCACACATACAACAAGAAAATACAACACATATACACATAGAGAGACTGGCCAGAGCAGAACCAACAGAACACAAACTCTTTTCACCTGTATTGCCGAATCTCTGTCCGTTGAGAGTTTCCAGGTCTTGTATCCAACTTCTCTACACAAAAGGGTCGATAGAAACCTTCGTTTCGACATCTAATCCGCTCGTTTCTTAAGACCCGATCCGTGTCATAGATTGGATTGCCAATCAAATCGGATTCCGCACGATTTGGTTCGGTTAATGTGTTGAATCATTGGATCAAGGTAGATCCCGATCCAACAGTTAGTATAGTAAGTTAAGTCTAAGTCAACGAGATGGTAATGTTATTATTATTATTAGTAGTAGTAGTACGGGCTGAGTTCCAGGTGATGAACGGTTATGGGATGCCATGGGATGACAAGGGTTAACTATTCGTTAATAAATCATAAAACTATTTTGGAAGGACCGAAGGGTCTGAAGTAGATTAAACTAATGAATATGACGTGATGGTTTTTCTTCAAATTAAACTATTATAATTCACTTAGCATAGCTGACTTTGTGTGTACATTAGATTATTTTGCTGGTAAGCGTAGGGTTGACGTATCTTGGCTTCGGAGCGGTGCTACTCGGATTGGTGTGCAGGCATTCGTCAAGTATGTTTAATAACAATAAATTGTAATAAATGATTTTAGAAAGACTTTCACTGTAATTGAGTTAATAATAAATGTGTTTTAAATGAAAATGACAAGTTATGAAAACCAACTATAGGATGCCCGGATTGGGGTCTTACAAGTTGGTATCAGTATCGTGGTTCAAGAGAAAATCGGTGTTTTTACTAGAATAAAATGCCTTAACTTAAACTGAAAATGGGACGAGGGTGAAACAAATGCCACCACTAGTAACCGCGAGCCAAGAGGTACGTCTTCCAAGATGAGCAGTATTTATTATTTACCAGTTGTGTAGTGTTACGATAGGTAAAGCGATTAATGTGAGTGAATGATTTATGGTTCCGTGTGGGAACATGATGTGTGCTACGGGTTGTAGTAGTATTTAGAACTAAGTGAAATGTGTGGTGTGACTATATGAAATCATGTTTTGTGAGCTAATTAATGTTGAGTAACATTAATTGCGTTATGTGACATAGCTTGGTGTGTTAGCCTAGTGTAATTAATTTCTGTGTAACTACATGTAATGTGTAAGTGTGATATATATGATGGTTTGCTATATAATGTGTGGTGTTAAGTGAGTGGTGTGGGATGCATGTGCATCCGGCGTGTAGGAAAGATAGAAAGCTAGTGTGAATATGATGGGAAAGGTTTAGAGTAAGAGCAGTAATGTGGACCACCAAATTGCATTTGATCACCGTAATTTGGCAGTTTATGATTACTCTCATATTCTAAATTTGTGTCCATAGTAATCACTCCAACATTCTATATTGTGCATGTACTGATGGCTATGACAGTCAGGATGATGTGGATCAGGTGGGGAGCTCTTGCAAGAAGGATGGCAGAGCGTCGAGCGAGAGGTTTAGCTGCTACGCGCACGATAGTTGTTGGCAGCAGGCGGACATTACATGTATAACTACATGTAATGTGTAAGTTTGATATATATGATGGTTTGCTATATAATGTGTGGTGTTAAGTGAGTGGTGTGGGATGCTTGTGCATCCGACGTGTGGGAAAGATAGAAAGCTAGTGTGAATATGATGGGAAAGGTTTAGAGTATGAGCAGTAATGTGGACCACCAAATTGCATTTGATCACCGTAATTTGGCAGTTTATGATTACTCTCATATTCTAAATTTGTGCCCATAGTAATCACTCCAACATTCTATTTTTTACAGGTACTTATGGCTATGACTATCAGGACAAGGTGGATCAGGCGAGGAGCTGTTGCCAAAATGATGGCAGAGCGTCGAGCGAGACCTTTGGCTTCTACGCACACGATAATTGTGGGCAGCAGGCGAATATTAGCACCAGTTCCATTAACAGTAGTGCCACCGACAGTCGAGGAGGGGCGCGAGCTACAGATGCATGAGGTGACTTTGGCACTCCCGGCGCCTAGTGCACCTAGTACTAGTAGGGAAGCCGTGAGAAGAGGACTCACTAGCTCCTTTTACTGGAGGAGCAGCTGGATGGGAGGTGATGCATTTGCAGTTAGGTATCAACCACCAAGACATGATTCAGGGTCGAGCAACGGATGGATTGAGGAGTTTGACGATGAGGAGCAGGTGGGCGACAATTTCGAGTTGTTCGTGGAGTAGAGTGTTGATATATTTCCACGTGAGGGTTGGCATGTTTTGAGCGGTAGTAGTTTGATTTTTGTGACGAAATATTTGTTTTTGTTTCTTATTGTTTGATTGTGATACTGACCGTGGGTCATATTGTGGAGTGATGATAAAAATATTAATTGTGTTTGTGACGGTGTGTGATTGTGATTTCAATGGTAGAATGTGTGCGGTATAATGCAGCGATGTGGTTGCATTTTGAATAACGTGACTTAGCATTAAATGTGATTTTGTTATGATCCTAGAACATGGTTGATTAGATGGTGTGAGTAGACTAGTATATACGTGAATATGCATAAACATGAATTCTAAATTGGTCTGTGTCAACGGTCGTATGATAGTATCACCAATATGTTATGGGTGATGGTTTGAAGTATAAGGGGTGTATTGCATCTTGTGTGAATATGCAGGGCAGGGTCCTGTGGAAAAAGGTTATGATTATAAATAATATGAGTGTGAATGTGTAGGGTGTTGACTTGTGTCTAGATTGAATAGTCTGTTGCCTTAAACTATTAACACTACCCATAGGGGTGTGACCGTGTGAATTCTGTGTGAATATGTGATGACGTGTGGCGAGAGCTTTCTTTATAATAAAAAAAGGTAGGGTTCAAGAGTTCATGTGTTTATAAATGGTGAGGTCTTATTGTATGCATAGAAATTTACTCAGGTCTAGTTAATTGTGTGCACTTCGTGCGAGCTAGAATGTGTGGCTATTAGTACTCATGTAGAACCTGGTATGATCTGTAGTTATGTTGTGTCGGTGTGACCTTGTAATAGACGCTTAGTCGTGCATAGGACGGATTGTGGGGGTGATTAGGCATAGTGTTTCTATCTTTACGATTTTCTCAACAAGCATACAGCAAATCGATACGAGGAGTTTTGGACATCATTCGAGATGATCAGCGAGGTGCTCTTAGGAGATGCCTATACTTATATCTCGAGATATTCAGAGCACGAAGCCGAGAGGCAGAACGGTGAGAGTTGATGATGAAAGTGTACTTGGATGCTTGCTTGGGGATAGTTACGACGAGGATCAAGGTAACGACACTAGATACTTCGGCCCGAAGCGGATTGTAACGAACCAAAATCCAAAATATAATGTTATTTATCTAAATAATACTATAGGGGTTAAAGTAATATAAAAAAAATGGATGGTTTGTTTTAAAAGTGCATTTTATCTAACTTAGGATAAAAGGAGGCAAGTTTGGAAGTAGAGGGGGTAGATTTGCAATTTTGGCAAATCAAATTAAATGGTGGAGTGAAAATGGCGACATACACTTGCATGTGTGTGTGTGTCTGTCGTGGATAGCAAAAGAAAGGGAGGAAGAAGGAGCCAAGAACTGAAATTGAAGTGTTATGTGAAGAATCTGATGGATTTGGAGTAATCATCTCCTTCAGGACTTCAAGTAAGCATCTTTTCTTCCTCTTGAAACTCCATTGATGGAGTTCTAGTTGAGTTTTGGGTAAACCAAGTTTTAGGGCTGCATTGGGTTGAAATATTGAGAGATAATTTGTTATCTTGCTTGGTTAATGGTAATGAAAGGTAGATAGCATCATCTAAACATCCAATTTGTTGATTCAAGAACTAGGGTTCTTGAGGGAAATTTAGGGGTTTTCAATATGATGATGTTTAAATGGCAATTTGGTGGTTGAAATTTGGGGGTTTTCAATATGATGATGTTTAAAAGACACATTTTTATGTAAGAAACCCAATCTAATTTGTTGATTTGTAAATTAGTGTTCTTGAGGGTCAAAATTGGGGGGTTTTGATTGGGATGGTTTAAATGGTGAATTGGTTGTTGGTAAGTGTTTATGGTCTTAATAAACACATTAATTAGTAGAAACCTCAATCTAATTGGTAAATCAAGAAACTTGGGGAAATGGATGATATTAGATGAAACCCAAACGGGTCAACTTGGGTTGAAAGGTTGTTTATGGGTGTTTGAGGTTTGGTTGAGGTTGTGTTAACCAAACTAAGTTAGGGTGATGGCTATTAGATCATAAGAGTGTGTTGGAATGTGTATTGGTTTCTGATTGCGAAAGTGCTAAATAGGTGATCAAAGTGCTAAATGAGCTAACTTGGAGGAGCAAGTGGATTGATCTGTAACTTAAGGTAAATGCTTTGCACTTACTTAGTAATGATAGGTGGAAGTAAATGCATGTACTTGATTTACTTGTTGATAGTGTTGATTATCATACGCGTAAATTTGTTTATGTTGATTTGGTGAAACTACATCTGATGTTTGTATGCAAAGGGTGAGTGCTTGAGGTCTACAAACCTCAGAATGTCGTATGATGATTATAGTTATAGAACTACATATGAATTTTATGGCTTTATTGTGTGCCTATAATGAATGTGAAGTAAGGTGGATAGTAATTTGAATTCCTTGAACTTTACAAATGGAAAGGGTGAAATTGGGATCTTTTGAATCCCACGTATCGGTAAATAACGAATAGGTTATAAAGCTTGTTTTGGAGTCATGTATGTAGTTGTGTATACTTGTTTGTATGTTAGAGAGTTGGTGTTCGAAGTCTAGGAACTTCGTGTTATTGATTAATGAATTAAGTTTAAAAACTTATATGGTATAGTGGTGTAAAAATGACTTGTGAGGTAAAAGTCAAACTTGAATGTTTATTGTAGTTTGAAATTGGTGTAATTGCCTTATGTGGTGTATAGTCAAACTTGAAGTGTTTTATTGGTTTAATTTAACTTAGTGTGGTATGAGTCAAACTAATATGTAAAGTGTGTTGATTTGGTGTAATTTGACTATTATGTGCTAAGAGTCAAAGTAAAATGCAATTGGTGGAATCGGGGTCATGAACCTCACGTATGTCGTTGTCTTTTGAAGTCATTGAACTTCACTTATTTCGTTGTAGCTTGAAGTCTGTGAAAATTCACTATTGTCACTTTTGCTAGAAGCCAAATAATTTCACACGAAAGTAATTTTGAGTTCATGAGCTTCACAAGGTCATGTCGTGGTTTTGAGGTCTTAAGAACCTCACAAGGTGTATGGTCGGGTTGGTAAGAGATTAACTCTAGTGTGTGCATACATAAGTGGTAATGTATGTAAGGTGTTTTATATGTTATTAGAAGTTCTTTGGGCGTTAACAGATGTTCGGGTTAGCATTACACATGTTTAAGTACTAATACATGTTGTCGGTAAGAGCCCAAAGTTCTTTTGAGCATATCTCGGGATAGAAAATGAACTACGGGGCCCATAATATATGGATTTGCGGTGCCTCGACGTGAAGAGTATGAAACTTGGGATTGAAGACCTGTAGGGGGCGCAATTTTCGCTGGTATGGGAGCAATTTGTGCTGGTATGGGAGCAATTTACGCTAGTATGGGAGCAATTTGCGCTGGCAGGTCTGCAACCGGCGCAAATTGCGCTGAAATTCCACTGATTTGCGCTGGGAAAAAGTGGAAATATCGTTTTTTGGCCAATTCTAAGGTGTTAACCTTTTGGTATCCCTAAGAGTTGATTATCATTACTAATGGTGAGTTGTTTTGGTGTTCTTATGTAGGGAAAGCTCCGGTCAAGCCTCAGGTGGTGTTTCAAGCCTCGGATTCTCATTGGAAGACCTTTGATGTATTTAGTTGTCGTTTAAACTTCCTCATGACTTCCTAAATCTCATAGAAGTTTACATGGTCGTAATTAAAGTGGAAAGATTAAGTTTTGGTTTGACATTAATTATTTATGGGTTAAAGTCAGATGTTGTAGTTAACTTGTTTACGTTGAAACATGTTGTCGATTTTGAGATGTTGATACATCATTTTAAAATAAACTAAGTCGATGTCGTTGTGATGTAATTAACATGTGTGGTTTTGTCAAGAGAGTTTATTGGGACCTACATCCGCTTGTGTTTTTGAAAGCTAAAATCGGTCCAAAATGTTTGGGTGTTACACGGATGAAGGAACAGCAAGGACTCCATGGAATATGTCCATACAAAGAATTTTGTTAATGTAAGGTACAAGAGGGACGACAATGTTTTCTAGAAACGAGGCGGTGGATAACCGGGACTTATGAGAGGACGGACTTAACATTCGTACTTGGTAAATGAGACACGATAGGTGATCGCATAATATCGATATAGCAACAACAACGAGAATGAGACAAAGGGAAGACAAGTGCAGGATTGCACATAAACGACTGAGAAGGAAAGGCCTACTCTGGCAAACTTATGACAAGCTTAAAGAGAGCTCATGTGGAACAGTCAAGTAAAGGTTTGGCTATTGAGGCAACCTCACAATAATAGATGAACTTTGAGAAACATCTAGAACGGAAGAAGATAATTCTAGGGATGACTGTGTATGCTTGTTTAAAAGATGTGGTGCGTTTACAAGTAAAGCAGTGGTGCCTGAGTTTTGAGATATCATCGCTGGATAATGAGTAGAGTAGGGAACGGGAAGGGCCACGAAGGATCCTGATTACGAAAGGCAAGCAGCCTCATTTGGGAATGACTGTGGGAATGACGAGATTATCACAGCTAAGCAAGGAGAAATGGCATAAGTGCAGTGAACGAATCGGGAAAATGGGATAAGTAAGCAAGTACTTAATGGTGTTGTCCCATAGTAGTGAAAGTTGGAGCACGAGTGACGACGGAATAAGTAGATGATCCTACTGGTTCTATAGTCGAAAGTGGGCAATGGAGGGACTTTCATTGAACACCGAGGATGGTGAGCGAGTTGTAGAGTAAAGTGACCGCGTGGATGGTTGCGTTGAAGGAAGGACATCAAAGGGTTTTCGAGGTACCGGTTGGAGCAAAAGAATGAGTTATGTTGGTTCGTACCGACGCAGGATTCCAGGACGAATCCTATTGTAAGGGGGATAGACTTATAACATCCCGAAAATCCATAATACCAAGCAGGTTTAGTCAAGGAGGTGTATTTAACAACCGTTATAGACGTAGTTAAAAGTCGAAATAGGGTTCTAGATCGTTACACGCAGGATGGAACTAGAGGGACCCGGAATATAAACCTTATTGGTTTAAATAAGAATTATGGGAAAAACCTTGGCCATTCAGCCTAAGGGGTGCGACGGCAGCAGTGACCGCGAGAGAAAGGGATGACGGACGTGGTGGTTTTTGCGACAGTTCTACGGGGGCGACGAGCAGGAAGACTCCACGCGAAAGGTAAAATATTAAACCTTACTACTTCCTTCTTTTATCCGTTGAACTAGAGAACTCGACTAGGGTGCTTGGGGGCTGTGGTTCCGTGGAATGGTGGAGGGATCGCAGGTGGGGTGCTCGACGGAAGCAGTGGACGCGAGAGAAAGGGAGGACGGACGTGGTGGTTTTTGTGATGGTTCTACGTCGGCGACGTGCAGGAGGACTCCAGGAGAAAGGTAAAATACTAAACCTTACTATTTCCTTATTTTATCCGTTGAACTAGAGAGCTCGACTAGGGTGCTTGGGGGCCGTGGTGTCAGGCCGTCGTGTGGAATGGTGGAGGGATCGCAGGTGGGGTGTTCGGGCGTGGAGTTTTCGGACGTTAGAGGTCATCAACTGAGGCGTAACTGTGGGGAGTCGTGGTAACCATTGGCAGGGGTGAGAACCTATCGGCAAGAGTTTCACGGCCAGAGAAGGAGGAGAGGGGGTGACAGGATGACACAGTTGAACCGAGGGAATCACGGTGGAGCTAGGTGGAGAGGGGAACGGCTGCTGTGGGGAGACGGGAGCCGGCGGTGACCCATAGGGGTTTTAGCCGGTGACCGAGAATGAGAAAAGAAAGAGAAGAGAGATAGGAGGAAGTGGATAATGGGCGAAGGAGGGGACGGCGACAGTGAGTTGCTGTAGTGGTGCCCCACGGTGGCGGGCAGTGGAGATGGTGGTGTTGGACGGGGATAGAAGTGGGGGTGGTTCATCCGGTTATGGTTTCGTAATCATGGAGTTGCATGGTCATGCATGGGGGTGCGGGTTTCGGCTCGGGCACTTGTGACCCGCGAGACTAACACGCGGCACGGCACACAGGCGTGCATGCATGCTAATTATAATCGAGCTTGGGATAACATGACAAAGCAGAGCCATTATATTTATTTAGAATCGACACCTAGTAGTAACGTACACTGACTGTGTGATCATCCGTTAACAGGTTCGGGTCATTCGAGGAAGTGTTGCAGTGCTTGCGGGTATCGTCAAACCAGTGAGTTTCTAATCCCCTACTTTTAACGTTTTACCGTTTTGGGGCTACCGTACATACTTTCAAGGAGTGTTAATATATTTAACCATGTTAAGGGCTTCGAGATTCTAATCCGATGTGTTTGTGATATAAAGTAAGTATTAGGGGAATCATAGGGTCTACGGTATGTCCATGGGAAGGTGATAGCTAGAGTTACGAATTATGAATGTGTGACGTGTTAGGGGTGGATCATTGGAGTCGGGCTTAAAGCTAAATGCTTATGATTTCATGTGGGGTATATATATATATATATATTGTTCTTGTGTCACGTGTGAGGTGCCGGTGTAGTTAACAAGTCATGTATATGATGTGTGATATTATGTGTTTATATTTATGTGTCGTGTTTGCATCATGTCATTATGGCACAACAAACGGGGTTGCGAAGGATGAGGTCCTTCGGGAAGTCACCAGCGGTGACATTTATTTAGCAGGTTAATGATCAGCTCAGGGTGTGTCGATCGCCCTGACGAGGGTGCAGTGACGAGATATGTGTTTACATGGGTATTTATATATGTGTAGGATTGCATGTAAATGTTGAGTTATATTCATTATGCATGTGGTGATATTAATGCGGTGATGTTAGTGTGATGTGTAGGTGTTATCATTGCGGTATGCAGAGTAAGACTGACTGTTAAGTCAGGATTTGTGATGTGACGTGTGTAAGTGTTGTGTCAGTTAATTGTGAGAGCCTTGGTTAAGGATGGGTGTGTTAATGTCTATAGTATGTTGTGTTAACCAAGTATCTAGTTAATACTTGTTCTTGAGTATAAGTTGTTAGTATAGTAAGTTAAGTCTAAGTCAACGAGATGGTAATGTTATTATTATTATTATTAGTACGGGGTGAGTACCGGGTGATGAACGGTTATGGGATGCGGTGGAATGACAGGGGTTAACTATTCGTTAATAAATCATAAAACTATTTTGGAAGGACCGGAAGGTCCGAAGTAGGTTAAACTAATGAATACGACGTGATGGTTTTTGTTCAAATTAAACTATTAGAACTCACTCAACGTAGCTGACTTTGTGTGTACGTTAGATTGTTTTGCAGGTAAGCGTAGGGTTGACGTATCTTGGCTTGGGAGCGGTGCTACTCGGATTGGTGTGCAGGCATTCGTCAGGTATGTTTAATAACAATAAATGGTAATAAATGATTTTAGAAAAACTTCCGCTATAATTGAGTTAATAATAAATGCGTTTTAAATGAAAATGACCTGTTATGAGAACCAACTGTAGGATGCCCGAGTTGGGGTCTACACTAGTACACAGCATGGCATACAAGATTGAACCAATCGCATAAGCATATGGAACCTTTTCCATTTTCTTCTTGTCCTCGTCAGACTGAGGCACTGTTTGTTATTCAGTATAGTTCTATGTGCCATAGGCAAAGATCCTCTCTTAGAGTCTTGCATGAAAAAGCGTCGAATGACCATATCATTGTAGGTACTTTGACTTAAACCTATAAGACGCTTTGATCTATCCCTATAGATCTTTATTCCCAGAGTAAAAGCAACTTCACCAAGATCTTTCATCGCAAAACATTTTCCTAACCAAGACTTAGAAAAGTCACATGGTTCCCACTTGCCTTCTTTTAGCATAGGAATATGGTTTCTAATGAGCAGTATGTCATCTACATATAGAATCAGAAAACTCACATGGCTCCCACTTGCCTTCTTGTAAACACACGGTTCACCACGTTCTTGACAAAACCAAACTCTTTGATTTTCCGGTCAAAGCGAAGATTCCAGCTTCTGGATGCCTGCTTTCATCCATAAATGGATTTGTTCAACCTACATACCTTATTAGGATTCTCTAGATCTTCAAAACCATTCGGTTGAACCATGCAGACATCTTCAGTAAGACGTCCATTTAGGAACGTGGTTTTGCCATCCATTTTCCATATCGGCGTAGTCATAATATGGGGCAATGGCAAACAAGATCCTAATAGACTTAAGCATGGCCACGGACGAAAGGTTTCATCATAATCAATTACTTGAGTCTGAGTAAAACCTTTCGCTAATAGACTTGCTTTGAAGCTTTGCACATTCCCATCCATGTCGATTTTCTTCTTGAAAATCCACTTACTTCCTACTTTCCGACTCTCGGGAGGAAGATCAACCAAGTCTCATACATGGTTTTCATGCATGGATTGGATTGTATTTCAGCATCCATGGCTGCAAGCCACTTCTTAGATTCTGAATCTAAGATTCCAGATTTGTAACTAGTGGGCTCTGCCTGATCAACTATCAAGACATCGTCAATCTGGTGAATCCCGATATACAGGTCAGGTTCATGACGATCTCTAGTACTTCTGCGAATTGTTTGTGTCACATCCGAATCCTAAACATTTCCAAATTCAGTTTCAGCAGTCTCATGCTGAATGGCAAGTTCAGATTGTGGTTCTTGGATCTCATCCATATCCACACGGTTTTCTCCAATCCCTCTTGCAAGAAGTTCTTTCTCCAAGAAAGTAGCTCTAGGTTTAATGAATACATGATTTTCAGCAGGATTATATAAGTAGTAACCGGTTGTTTTAGGGTATCTGACGATAACAAATTTATCGCCACGGAGATTTAGTTTATCCGTAGATTCACATGTAATATATGCGTTACATCACCAAACCCTAAGGTTGGACACTTTGGGTTTCTCCCCATGCCAAATCACATAAGGCGTTTTATCATGGACTTCGTACAATGACATAAATACGTATCATTGAAATCATATTTCGTACGTTTGGAGGAGATATTAAATATGACGTTATTATCATGGACTTCTATCTCATGGATTCCATTGTGAGGCTTTACAGAAAAATAAAACAAACCATTCAAATACGTAGAAATGAGATCATTGTCAAAAGCATAAACAAGTCCTTGTTCCTGCAAAGAGGATACTAAAACAATATTCCTAGTCAAATTATGAATAAAATAAACATTGTTCAAAACAAGTTCTAATCTAGAAGGAAGTAAAAGAGTATATTCTCCTACAGCCTTCACAGCAACCTTTTGTACATTTCCCACATGGAGCTCCAGGTCACCTTGCTTCAGTCTCCTAACTTAATCCCTGCAAATCATTACAAATGTGATAACCACATCTAGTGTCAAACACCCAAGATTTGCTAGACAGAGAGAAGATCTCGATAATAAACATACCTGAGGACTGACCTCCATCAGACTTTTTCTAGCTTCAACTCGGCCAGATATTTTGGACAATTCCTCTTCTAGTGTCCAGATTCATCACAATGAAAACACTTAACATTCTTTAGAGGTTTCTTGGCAACAACTTTGCCTTTGCCCTTTCTCTTGAATCCTTTCTTACCTTTTCCCTTGGCTTCAAATTTCTTAACTCGAACTTCTTTGATCATTAGCACTGAACCAGACTTAGCAGGAGTTGGTATATTGTTAAGTATGTGGAAAGATGTCTCACATGCTTAAGAGTAAAGGCGGAACACCAAAAGCCGTATGAAAAGCTTCAACCGCTTGAAATACCACTTTGGAAATGGGAGAACATATCTAATTACTAAACTACCCAAGACACGAAAGTTATGATGCAATATGGGTAGTAGTAGATCGGTTGACAAAGAGTGCAAATTTCCTTCCTATAATGGAAACGTATACATCGGATAGATTGGTGGAAATCTATGTGAAGGAAATAGTGTCACGTCATGGTGTACCGGTGACGATTGTATCGGATCGTGATGCGAGGTTTACTTCTCGTTTTTTGGAAGAAATTCCATGAGAATATGGGGTCAAGATTGAATCTTAGTACCGCTTATCATCCGCAAACGTGTCACACCCCGACCGATGGCGGAATCATCGGGGCGGGACATGTAAGACTGTTCATAGCTCATGGTTGACTAAATTGAAATATATTAAAGTTAAATTTCCAATACAAATAATCCGAGTACAAACCAAATTCAAACAAGAAACATAAAACAATTCATAAAGTTCTTGATTTAAATTGCTAAGTCCAAATCCTATGTTGAACACGTCTTGAATCAATCTCACATATTGGGGCCTGAAACATGAATAAAATAAAGTTAACTAAAAAGTTGGTGAGTATAACACAGTTGTATGTAGATAGCATATAGTTGAAAACAAATCCTTTACAAAACATGATAAAATAAGGCATTTATGGGGAGCAGCTATTGTGTAACCATGTACAACCAAACCTTGTGACTAGCATGCAAAAATTGTGTTGTCGGTTTCAATCACCGCGCACCATGGGTGGGTTTGTCAGACTCAATAGATCTATCATCGAAAACCGTCGGCTTGTATAGTTAATGATTGCACATAAGAGCATACAAAGGTTAGCACACCTAGCACTCGGGCACAAAGCTCAATTTTTGCACACATGTATGTAAATAGGATTTTTGCACTTGTGTTGTTTGTGTAAATGTAAATGTGTAATGTGTAATGTGTATAGAGTTCATGTTCCACCCCAAAAGTGTAAAAGAGTAAAAAGGAGTTGTGAATACTCACTTGGTATGAAAGTGTAGCTAACAAAGATTATAGATAGCAAATATGATCCTCGAAACGCACAATTTAACCTAAAGAGTAATGTGTATTGAATCAAATAAATGCATAAAGTTTAAGTCTAAAATGAAAGTTGAATTTGTGTATAAAACTGTTGATTTGTATTTAAAAAGTATTGAATAAAATATATAGAGTTTGAAGTAAAATATTTTTGAAACAATTTGATTAGGTTTGAATTGAATAATTGATTAAATATATAATTATAAATTATGAAATATTGTAAATATTAATTGAAATTAAGTATAAATAAATAAATGAGTTTGATTTAATTTGTAAATTAAATAGAAAATCATTATCTTATTTATTTATAAATTTTGTAACTTAATTATTTAAAATATCATTTAAGTGTAAGATAGTAAATATGAATTTAATTTTTATAAACTATTAAATAAATTATATTTATGCCAAGGTTAAACTTTTAATCCATTTTTTAATACAGAAAATATATGTTTATAAAATCTGGAACATTTACTGATTAAAATATATAAAATTAAAATTCTGTTAAAAGTTCTGAATCTCACACGACCGTGCCTCGGAAAGGCACGATCGCGCTCAAGCCACGGGCGCGACCGGGTTGATCAACAGGAGCACAATCTAGACAAGTCAACAGGCACGACCGTGCCTTGGCCCGGCACGGTCGTGTCTATGATCTTTAGACACAACTGAGACTAGCCCGAAGGGCATGACTAGGTCTGGACAGGAGGACACGACCGCGTTACATGAGGCACGGCCGCGCTAGATGATTAGCGCGACCGTGTCTTTTCCAAATCAGACACGAATTTACAAATTCTTGTATTTTAAACGTTGGAATTGTTAGGGCTTTTGATTAATGGTTTATTACGAGTCTTAATCTAATTGTATGTACATCGCGTTTAAGTAGGGGTTCGATTAAATCATTCTTAATAACGCATGAGTTCTTATTCGGATCGATTTCTATAATGGAAGCCCAAATTGAATAGGGGCTTACGATACATATACTGAAATGAATGAATTAAAGGATTCAATTACCCTGAACAGCAGCGAATTGATAAAGAACGGTAGGGAGGAAGTTCCGGCGACGGCAAGACTGGTTTCCGGCGACTTCTGCTGCCGTTTCGAATGCTTCAGCGGCTTCGGATGATTCAGAGATGATTTGGGAAACGATTGACTGGATTGCTTGAGATAATTCTGATCGAAAAAGCTTGAGAGAGTTTTTCTTGAATTGAGAGAGTTTTTCTTGAATTGTTGAAATGAAACTGAGGCGTTTTGAGAATTTGAAAAAGTGGTAATACAATTGTTAAGGGAAAACAAATGTATGACCGTTACGGATTCGAACGATCGGGCGATTAAAGTTGTAGTTACGTTTCAGCTGTTACACAGGCGCGACCGTGCCTAAATATGGTGTCACACCCCAACCGACGGCGGAAACGTCGGGGCGTGAAGCGTGCAGACTGTTCATTGCTCATGGTTTGCTAAAGTTTGAATATTTAATAATTGTTTTCATTGCAATCAATAAGTTCAATCAAAACACAACCAATCCATAAAACAAAAATGTAAATTACATAGAATAAACTGGTTTAATTGAATTCTAGGTCCAAAAATCCTATGTGTAGCATATCTTGATTACTTCAAACATTGGTACCTGAAACATGGTTAAAACAGGGTCAACTAAAAAGTTGGTGAGAATACATAGGTTTATTCGTGTGATAGCAAAAACATGTTGTGTGCATACAGTTCAATACAACATGTCAATTAAGGCAATTATGGAGAGAAACTGTCGGGTGACCTATACAATCAAACCTTTGTAACTTGCACGCAAAATAGTGTTGTCAGTAACAGTCACCCTACCTGGGTGGGTTTGTCAGACTCAGTAGATCTACCACTGTTTACTGTCGGCTGATAGTTAATGATTGTACATGAAGAGCATAATAATTGGTCTACACACCTAGTACTCAAGCACAAAGCACAAAATTGTATATGCGTAGGATGGAACTGTATATGTGTATAATTGAAAACATGTAAATAGAACGCATGTTCCACCCCAAAAGTTTGTAAAACAGAGTAAAAGAGGGGCTATGTAACTCACGTTTTATGCAGAGTGTAGGTTGCACAAGCAAATGGAAAACAACGGTGTGTTGTAGATTGCTAGATTCGACCTAATGAACAATATATGATTACGTATTATTGAGTTGCGTTATTCGATGTCGGAAGCGGATTTGTTTAAGTTTAAACGTGTAGGGTTTGTTTTAAAATACTATTTATTTATTTAGAATATTATATATATTTATTTGTATAAGTTTAAATAATTAATGTTGGTTTGGAAACAAGTGTAAGGAATATAGGTATTCCAGTAATTAGTTTATAAAAATGATTATATAAACTGTAATACATTTTATCAAATTAAAAGAATAAAAATAAAGATTCTGTTAAGGGGAACACGACCGTGCTCGTATACGGCACGACCGTGCTCAGCTCGTACGCGACCGCGCTTGTCGGTAACGTGCCCGTGGTTGGTCAGAAGTCACAACAAGAGTCTGTTCATAAGACACGACCGTGCTCGTACCCGGCACGACCGCGTCTAGGGTTTGTCTAGGTCAGGATTTTGTTTGGTCGGTAAGAATGACCGCGCCACACTCGGGCACGACTGTGCTTGGTCAGGCACGACCGCGCTTTTTGATGAGCGCGACCGTGTCTGGTCCTTTTCAGACACAATTCGCCTGATTCTTGCATTAAAACTGATTAGAAACTTAGGGTTTTCATTTAGAGAGTGTTTGCGAATCGAATGACACCATTTAATTAGATTTATCTCCTGTTTAACGTGTCGATCGTTTAAAACCATTTTTTTTTATCAAAACTTAGATTCGAATTGGTAATATCGTGTATTATTGATTCCAATTAGATTAGGGTTTTCGTCTGAATGAAGAAACGAATCTATTGGACTATTACTTACCTTGGTTTGATTGGCAACAGGTGCAGACGGCTATGGTAAAGGAATCGCGGCTCTTTCTTGATCGACAGAGAATTAGAGAGGTTGTTTAGACGGATTAGGGGTTGTAGAATCTTATAGGAGTCGTACGAAGTCCGTATCGTGGTTTGATTTGTCTTGATTTGGTCTTAATTACGAGATTTGATTTAAAAAGGAAGGTTCGGTCGTAGTCGCGGGAATTCGGTCGATCAGACGTGTATTTGGTCAGGTTTTAGGCTTAATTGGTCGAATAACTTCTTCTACAAGTCCCGCGATTTCTAAAACAGGTTTGAAACCTATTTTTGGAAAAGATTTGTGTCGGTTTGACTTTTACGGAGTCAAACTGTATCTCAGGCGCGACCGTGCTTAAAGTTAAGCACGACCGTGTTCGTGGCTTAAGCGCGACCGTGCTTGGGACTAAGCACGACCGTGCTTGTGCACTTTTTGATATTTACAAGAATGGTCCCTGTAGTTTTGTAGTCTTGATTTTGTTTTGAGTTTTGGTCAAGTTTGGTCCTCGAGGTTTGCAAGATGGTTTTAGTTAATATTGTAATATAATAAACGCGTGTATATTTGTTATTGCACATGAAAAATGCATGTAAGGTTGGAATCGGAATCGTCTTTTATTGCACGGCATAAAATAAATAAGAAAAATATGAAAATCAGAAAGGTTACAGTATCCCCATGTTGAGGGAATTTCGTCCCGAAATTCAACTAGTTCAGGCTACTGCTTCAGCAAAAATGTAACATCCCAAAATAAATGAGGATTTTAAATAACGGGTTGAACCGGGACGAACGGGATAAAAGAACGAGGCGTAACGGGTCGGGCCGGTTGGGCCGGCAAACTTGAAGGAAGGGGGGGTTTCCTCCCTTTAAATAGCCAACACACACACCATTTCTCTCATTTGCAAGAATCTAGAGAGAGAAACCGTAGAGAGAGAAAGTTGGCGGATCGACCCGAGATTGAAGGAGCTTGTTGCTACTGAGCTCGTGAGCAAAACCTCCGGATCAGAATCTCGAAATCAGGTAACACCCGAACCAAATCTGAGTTTTTGTTCGTTTTTGGGTTTTCGGGTATTTTCGGGAAAATGACGGGTTTTTATAAACCAAATGAGGAAAGGGTTATAAATCTGGAATCACGAAGGGAAAATACACGTTTTGAATGTAAAAAGTCCGGATCTTGACCAGGTCGGACCTGCATTGCGAAAGTTAGGGTTTTTCACGGGGAAGATAGCTGAGTTCTGCAGGTATCGAAACTAGAGTTTCGAGCGGCCTGCAGGTGTCGAAACTAGAAGTTTCGAGCGGCCTGCAGGTGTCGAAACTAGAAGTTTCGAGGGGCCTGCAGGTATCGAAACTAGAAGTTTCGATGGGCCTGCACCTGTCGAAACTAAGTAGTTTCGATAGGTCTGCATCAGTAAGTGAAGTCAGTGTATTCACCTGTAACAGAACGAGTAAACCGTTAGAGTCGGGATTTAGGTCTGATGTGTATTTAATTAATCAATTCAGATCGGAAGTGACGTTGTTGGACCTTTGTTTAGGACAACCGAGACTAGCTTATAAGGTGAGTTCTAGAAGCCCTCTTTTAAATGTTTTTATATAATGTTTTCGGGCTGGTGTGTACACGTATGAAATGATGTTTTATGAAATGATGTTTTATAAAATGATTTTTATGAAACTACGTTTACCAAAGGAAATGATTTGGAACGAAGGATTTATGGAAAGAAAGCTTACGAACGAATGTTATAAAGAAATGGTTTAATGAAAAGGTAAAGGGTTTTGAAAGTGAAGGAAAGGTTTTATGAAAAGAAAACAAAAAGGGGCAAATGTTTTAAAGAAGTCATTACAAATCTAATCTGTCGAATGAATGGAATTGACGAATGAAGTTTGGGAATGTGATTCCCAGCCTTGTGGTAGATTATGGACAGTGAGCCATAGTTACCACAAGAACAACATGGGCAATGTCTTTGTGGCATGTCAATGGTTTTGATGTTGTACAACTGGTAAAGGGAGTAACGACGGTTACTCGGGTGATGACGATCATCCTAAGCGAACGAGGTAATGGGAAATCAATGACGGCGATACGTAACGGTTGATTTCCAAAGGAAAGATGCGTGTTGGGCAATGACGGCGATACGTAACGGTTGACCCCACGCATTGAAGGGTTGGGCAATGACGGCGATACGTAACGGTTGACCCAACGTAGTGGTATGGTTGTGGCAATGACGGCGATACGTAACGGTTGCCCACAACATTAAAAGTTCCTACGGGGACATAGAGACGCGTAACGATACAGATTTAGATAATAATGTATGACTTAAATGAATGTTAATGTTTTAAACAAATGATTGTGTTTAAATATGCGAAGGTTTACGAATGAAAGGCCCTGTTTTCTTATACGAATGTTAAACCCTATTGAATGTTTGAATGATGAACCATTTCTTAAAACGAACGAAAACTAGAACTCACCAGCGTAGCTGACGTTTTTAAGTGTACACATTCAGGTTAAGGCAGGTTATGAGGATGGACGGTGATGCTTGGCAAGCGAGAAGAGTTACCCGGTCGATCATGAAGACTGGCATCCCGTTATGAGTTGTTTATGTTAAGTTTATGTAATTGACAATGTACGCTTCCGCATGTATGAACAAGTTTTTAGTTATGTTGAATGAATGATTCCGCTGCATTATTTGATACTCATGTTTAAGAACTGTTTGTGAATGAGTAAATCCAACGAGTGAGGCCTCCCGGGTTTGGGTCCTCACAAGTTGGTATCAGAGCAATAGTTTGAGAGATTCGGACACTCCCAGTGTCTGAACTTAAACTTTGAATGGGACCGAAAGCGGATGCCAGTACGGGTAACTCGAGCCACAGCATCAGGTATGAAAAGTAGAGTATGTGTATGTAGTATGCCTTAGGAAGAGTTAGGAAAGGACTTGTGTTCTGATGGAATCACAAAGGTGGTCAAATAGAAATCGAAAGGTAGTGTAATGGTTAATTACAGATGGCCAGTGTATATTAACATCTTACAGTACTTATTGAATTTTATTTGTTAACTAGCGTGATGACATTAGATTCCTTGTCTTTTAAGAACGAAATGGAGGGAAGAATAGGCGGAAGGCGTGGTGAGGGTCGTACCGGATGACACGGTAGGATTCCCGCCCACCAAGTTTATAGTGAAAAGGCCAGAGTTCTTGCGGAACCGGAAGGTAGTGTGCATGAGACCGTACGAGTGTGATGCGAAATGTCCTCCGTTGTGTTGACTTAGAGCGAAAGTGGTAAGAGGTGTCGATGAGAATGCCGGGACAAAATCTCAACTTTGAAGGGACGCGAGTATTAGAAAGTGTTATAAGAGGAACTAGAATGCTCGAGTAAGGTAAATTGGTAATTTCGTTTGGATCCGCGAAATTGTGAATTTACAGGTGCACGTGCATGATGGTGAATCTTATGGTATTGATTAATGCTTACGTATCAGAGTTGATCCAATTACTCAACCACGACTACGAGATGTTAGTCACCCGAGTAACGATTAAGGAGATTGATGAACATCATTAGTAATGGTAATGATGTCAAAGATGGTGTACCTTACAACGGTGAATGATGTCAGCAAGTACGAGCCACAGACAAGATGAGGAGGAATGAAACTTCGGTTTACCTAAGTCAGACGAGCATACGTATGAAGGATGCCAAGGAGCTAGGATGGGCTACGCTTAGCGCAAACACGTTCTGATGAATAAGAATCGGTCTACTGTTGAAGTATGCATGAGCATGAAAGAAATAACCACACTAGTGTATGTCCAAAGAATATATGAGTGCACGAATGCACAAAGTGCATCTTTCCATGTAGAAGACAGTCCAAGACAACTAATAAGGGTATCTACTGAAATGAGAAAATAGATATACCAACAACAACAAGAGACGGAAACCGCGATGTTAATTAGGGCGTGCAGACTAAACCAAACCAAACCAAACCAGATCCGACCCAAGGATTGTTTGTCTAGAATGAATGTGAAGGACAAGTTTTGACTAACAATGTGAAGCAAGGCATGGGCACTAAGAAGAAATTCAAGGCGACTCAGAGAACGCTCTACTATGTCTAAGTCTAATCAATAGCTGCGAGTGTTACTAGAATTGGAAAGCCGTTGAGGGACCCACTGAAACTAGAAAGGAAATGAAAGTACAAGTGTCACCGTACGTGTCATCTATCCATAGTAAGACCAACGAATGTGACTTTAGAAGAAATGCATGCAGAAAAGGCTAACGGAAACGAGTAGCTAGAGAATATATATTGTCGGTCAGATGGGATGCCAATCCCTAAGACCATCCAGTGATATGTAGGAATAAGGGTGTTCAATGAACCAACGATGTGAAACGTAAAACCTGACAAGTACGTTTGAAAGAAAGACTAGAAGGAGATTGTGTATGAAGATATGAATGAAAAGTTCGAGTGACTAGTGTGCCATCTGAATGAATACCTTCCCGACAAGTTGAGTGTGATAAGGGATACCTCATATGTTTGGGGGATACCCGATACGGTTCCAACGGGAATGAAGCGATAAGGTTCCTTCTGGAATGAAGCATATGGTTCCTTAGGGAACGAGACGATGTGGTTCCTTCGGGAATGAGATGGTACGGTACCTTAGGAAACTTGATAGTAGGAATCATTCAGGAACGGGATATTATGATTCATTCGAGAACGACATGGTATGGTCCTTCAAGGACGAATGCACCATGGACAGCTTATGAGGTATACACAATGATCCAAATAGTTGAGAGACGATCGATAGGAACCGTCCAGATGGAAAGGTGGATAACCTGAACGAGGAGTTGAAATTATGGCCAAGGAGTCTTCTGTGGACGACTCCGAGTTTGATAAGACATTTCACATAGAATGACGATATAAGAACCCTAACGGTTAGATGTGAAAGACCGACTAGGGATGTACGATGCTGAAAAAGATAACGTCTATCAAGAACGAGAGAGGTATAGTCAAGACTACACAAGGATCTGTCAACGGGAGAGTGATTGCATATACGTCGCGGCAGTTGAAAGTTCACGAAGTCAATTATCCGACTCATGATTTGGAACTTACTGCTGTCGTATTTGCATTGAAAATATGGAGGCACTACCTCTATGGGGTGAGATTGGACAGAAGGAATTAGGAAGTCTCGAAGTCGTAAGAGAGACGTCGGAAAGGTTTGATCAGATCAAAGCACGAATGAAGGCCGCCCAAGATCGTCAGAAATCCTATACGGATAAACGACGAAGGCCTATTGAGTTTAATGTTGGGGATATAGTAATGTTGAAAGTGTCGCCTTGGAAGGGAATCATACGATTCAGAAAGAGAGGAAAGTTAAGTCCGAGGTTTATCGGACCATTCAGGATTATGGCACGGGTTGGTGAAGTCGCATATCGGTTGGAATTGCCTGATGAGTTAAGTGGGATTCATCCTACCTTCCATGTATCACACTTGCGAAAGTGTTTGGCGGATGAATCGGCTCACGTACCACTTACGGACATCGAGGTCGACAACAGCTTTAACTACATCGAAGAACCTGTGGCCATCCTAGACAGGAAAGAGAAACGTTTACGTAACAAAGTTATCCAGTTGGTTAAAGTCCAGTGGAAGCACCGGAAGGGATCGGAAGCTACATGGGAAACGGAGACGGAAATGAAGGAGTCGTACCCTCAACTGTTTGACTTATGATAGGTTTCGGGGACGAAACCTATTGTAAGGGGGGTAGACTTGTAACATCCCAAAATAAATGAGGATTTTAAATAACGGGTTGAACCGGGACGAACGGGATAAAAGAACGAGGCGTAACGGGCCGGGCCGGTTGGGCCGGCAAACTTGAAGGAAGGGGGGGTTTCCTCCCTTTAAATAGCCAACACACACACCATTTCTCTCATTTGCAAGAATCTAGAGAGAGAAACCGTAGAGAGAGAAAGTTGGCGGATCGACCCGAGATTGAAGGAGCTTGTTGCTACTGAGCTCGTGAGCAAAACCTCCGGATCAGAATCTCGAAATCAGGTAACACCCGAACCAAATCTGAGTTTTTGTTCGTTTTTGGGTTTTCGGGTATTTTCGGGAAAATGACGGGTTTTTATAAACCAAATGAGGAAAGGGTTATAAATCTGGAATCACGAAGGGAAAATACACGTTTTGAATGTAAAAAGTCCGGATCTTGACCAGGTCGGACCTGCATTGCGAAAGTTAGGGTTTTTCACGGGGAAGATAGCTGAGTTCTGCAGGTATCGAAACTAGAGTTTCGAGCGGCCTGCAGGTGTCGAAACTAGAAGTTTCGAGCGGCCTGCAGGTGTCGAAACTAGAAGTTTCGAGGGGCCTGCAGGTATCGAAACTAGAAGTTTCGATGGGCCTGCACCTGTCGAAACTAAGTAGTTTCGATAGGTCTGCATCAGTAAGTGAAGTCAGTGTATTCACCTGTAACAGAACGAGTAAACCGTTAGAGTCGGGATTTAGGTCTGATGTGTATTTAATTAATCAATTCAGATCGGAAGTGACGTTGTTGGACCTTTGTTTAGGACAACCGAGACTAGCTTATAAGGTGAGTTCTAGAAGCCCTCTTTTAAATTTTTTTATATAATGTTTTCGGGCTGGTGTGTACACGTATGAAATGATGTTTTATGAAATGATGTTTTATAAAATGATTTTTATGAAACTACGTTTACGAAAGGAAATGATTTGGAACGAAGGATTTATGGAAAGAAAGCTTACGAACGAATGTTATAAAGAAATGGTTTAATGAAAAGGTAAAGGGTTTTGAAAGTGAAGGAAAGGTTTTATGAAAAGAAAACAAAAAGGGGCAAATGTTTTAAAGAAGTCATTACAAATCTAATCTGTCGAATGAATGGAATTGACGAATGAAGTCTGGGAATGTGATTCCCAGCCTTGTGGTAGATTATGGACAGTGAGCCATAGTTACCACAAGAACAACATGGGCAATGTCTTTGTGGCATGTCAATGGTTTTGATGTTGTACAACTGGTAAAGGGAGTAACGACGGTTACTCGGGTGATGACGATCATCCTAAGCGAACGAGGTAATGGGAAATCAATGACGGCGATACGTAACGGTTGATTTCCAAAGGAAAGATGCGTGTTGGGCAATGACGGCGATACGTAACGGTTGACCCCACGCATTGAAGGGTTGGGCAATGACGGCGATACGTAACGGTTGACCCAACGTAGTGGTATGGTTGTGGCAATGACGGCGATACGTAACGGTTGCCCACAACATTAAAAGTTCCTACGGGGACATAGAGACGCGTAACGATACAGATTTAGATAATAATGTATGACTTAAATGAATGTTAATGTTTTAAACAAATGATTGTGTTTAAATATGCGAAGGTTTACGAATGAAAGGCCCTGTTTTCTTATACGAATGTTAAACCCTATTGAATGTTTGAATGATGAACCATTTCTTAAAACGAACGAAAACTAGAACTCACCAGCGTAGCTGACGTTTTTAAGTGTACACATTCAGGTTAAGGCAGGTTATGAGGATGGACGGTGATGCTTGGCAAGCGAGAAGAGTTACCCGGTCGATCATGAAGACTGGCATCCCGTTATGAGTTGTTTATGTTAAGTTTATGTAATTGACAATGTACGCTTCCGCATGTATGAACAAGTTTTTAGTTATGTTGAATGAATGATTCCGCTGCATTATTTGATACTCATGTTTAAGAACTGTTTGTGAATGAGTAAATCCAACGAGTGAGGCCTCCCGGGTTTGGGTCCTCACAAAAAAGATGTGGGTACTTGAGCTTCATTTGGTCTTCTCGTTCCCAAGTAAACTCGGGTCCTCGTTTAGATTTCCAACGAATCTTGACAATAGGAATACGGCTGCGCTTGAGTTGTTTTATCTCACGATCCATAATCTTGACTGGTTTTTCAACGAAGTGCATCGACTCATCAATGCGCACATCGTCAAGAGGTAAATGAAGGTTTTCATCAGCAAGACACTTCTTGAGGTTGGATACGTGGAATGTAGGATGTACGTTGCCAAGTGATGGAGGTAACTCGAGCTTGTAAGCCACTTTCCTAATCCTTTCAAGGATCTTGAATGGACCCACATAGCGAGGTGCTAGCTTGCCTTTCTTCCCAAAACGGATCACCCCCTTCCAAGGAGACACCTTTAGAAGTACAAGATCACCGATTTGGAATTCCAAGGGTTTGCGTCGTTTGTCGGCATAGCTCTTTTGCCGACTTCTCGCAACTCGAATGTTGTCACGGATTTGAATAATCTTGTTGGAGGTTTCTTGAATTAACTCGGGACCGGTGATTTGTGCTTCACCAATCTCGTTCCAACAGATGGGAGAACGACACTTACGACCGTAGAGAGCTTCAAACGGAGCCATGTCGATGCTGGTGTGGTAACTATTGTTGTAGGAAAATTCGATAACTGTCAAATGTGAATCCCAATTGCCACCAAAGTTGATGACACAGGCTCTCAGCATGTCTTCCAGGGTTTGGATTGTTCGCTCGGTCTGACCATCAGTTTGGGGATGGTAGGCCGTGCTCAAATCCAGTCGTGTACCAAGTGCCTTTTGAAGAGATTGCCAAAACCGAGAAGTGAAACGAGCATCTCTATCGGAGATTATGTTCAAAGGAACACCGTGACGACTCACGATCTCGTCAATGTAAATTCGGGCCAATTTCTCAACCTTATAGTCTTCACGGATAGGCAAGAAGTGTGCGGACTTAGTGAGACGGTCAATGATCACCCAGATGCTGTCATAACCGCTCGAAGTGCGAGGGAGTTTAGTGATGAAATCCATAGCTAGATTCTCCCATTTCCACACGGGGATTTCCGGTTGTTCAAGTAAATAGAAGGACGTTGATGCTCAGCTTTGACTTTAGAACATGTGAGACATTTTGCTACGAACAAAGCAATGTCTTTCTTCATACCAGGCCACCAATATTGTGGACGAAGATTTTGGTACATTTTATCCGCACCAGGATGGATAGAATATCGAGACTTGTGTGCTTCGGTCATGATGAATGCTCGGAGATCGTCACGATCGGGAACCCAAAGACGATTTTGAAAATAAAGCAAGCCATTGGTTTTAGTCTCTAATTTGAATTCAGCACCACAAGACATTTCCATATACATATTGCCCTCGGTAACCGAGACATGTTGAGCTTCTATAATACGAACTTGAATATCGGAATGGATCTTGACACTTTGAAGCATGACATGTTCCTTGCGGCTTAGTGCATCGGCTACAACATTAGCCTTGCCGGGATGATAACGAATCTCGCAATCGTAATCGTTGAGGAGTTCAACCCAACATCGTTGTCTCATGTTGAGTTCCTTTTGGTTGAAGATATGTTGGAGGCTTTTGTGGTCGGTGAACACCACACATTTCGTGCCATAGAGATAATGTCTCCAAATCTTCAACGCGAATATGACAGCACCCAACTCCAGATCATGCGTCGTATAATTCTTCTCATGGATTTTGAGTTGTCTTGATGCATAAGCGATCACCTTGCCTCGTTGCATGAGAACACAACCAAGACCTTGGTTTGAAGCATCACAGTAAACAACTAGATCATCTTCACCTTCAGGAAGGGTGAGGATAGGAGCATTGCACAACTTTTGCTTGAGAATTTGAAAGGCTTCTTCTTGTTTCGGTCCCCACTCATAAGGTTTACCTTTTTGGGTTAAGGCAGTGACGGGAACAGCGATCTTGGAGAAATTAGAGATGAACCTTCGATAGTAACCTGCTAAGCCAAGAAACGAACGAACTTCGGTAGGGGTTTTAGGAGCTTTCCAATTCTTAACAGCTTCAATTTTGGCGGGGTCAACATGAATTCCCTTTTCATTGACAACGTGACCCAAAAATTGCACTTCTTTTAGCCAAAAATCACACTTGGAGAACTTGGCGTATAGCTGTTCGGTTTTCAAGAGATCCAAAATCAACCTAAGGTGTTGTTCATGATCTTCCTTAGTCCTTGAATAGATCAAGATGTCATCAATGAACACGATCACAAATTTGTCAAAGTATGGTTTGCACATGCGATTCATGAGGTCCATGAAGACAGCAGGTGCATTGGTTAGCCCAAAAGGCATAACCATGAACTCGTAGTGACCATATCTCGTTCGGAAGGCGGTCTTGGGAATATCCTCCTCTTGCACACGGAGTTGATGATAACCAGATCGAAGATCAATCTTCGAGAAGTAGGTAGAACCTTGGAGTTGATCGAAGAGATCGTCAATCCTAGGTAAAGGGTAGCGGTTTTTGATTGTAAGTTTGTTGAGTTCTCGATAGTCAATACACATGCGGAATGAACCGTCCTTCTTTTTAACAAATAAGACCGGCGCACCCCACGGTGAATGACTCGGGCGTATGAACCCTTTGTCGGCGAGTTCTTGAAGTTGGCTTGCAAGTTCTTGCATCTCGGAAGGTGCAAGCCGGTATGGAGCTTTAGCCACCGGGTTTGCTCCAGGTACAAGATCGATGCGAAATTCCACTTGCCGAATAGGTGGAAGACCGGGCAAGTCATCAGGAAAGACTTCGGGAAAATCCCGAACGATGGGGATGTCTTGTACACTCCTCTTTTTGTTTTCTTTTTGGATAATATGGGCTAGGAAAACCATGCACTTCTTTCGTATATACTTTTGGACAGTAATGCATGACATTAGTTTGAGTCCTTTGCAAGGTTTCTCACCAAAGACCGTCAACGTTTCACCGGATGGGAGTGGTATACGGATGCATTTTTCAAAGCACATGACTTCGGCATGGTGCTTTGACAACCAATCCATACCTATGATGACGTCAAAACTCCCTAATGGCATTGGTACGAGGTTGATTGGAAAAGTGTGTTTATTTAGTTCTAGGGAGCAATCATAAATGATGGTGTCAATTGTAACGGTGTTACCATCGGCTACTTCAACGGTAAAGGTTTTCTCTAGTTTAGACCGGGTTTTTGCAAGTAACGGTTCGAAGTCTAGTGACACAAAACTTTTATCGGCTCCGGTATCAAATAGTATAGAAGCATAACGATTATTCATAAGGAACGTACCGTTAACCACATCAGTGTTGGCCTGAGCCTCATTGGCGTTGATGTTGAAAGCACGCCCACGAGCTCCGCCTTGGTCAACATTGATCAGTCTTGGGCACTGGTTACGGAAGTGGTTCAGGTTGCCACATTCGAAGCAAGCACGTCCATTTGCAACGGCTGGGATGACTTGGTTAGTTGCTTGTTGATTGGCTTGATTTGCTGGGTTGGTTTGGTTGGCAAGTGCCTTGGCTCGACAAATATTGGTTGTGTGGCCATGTTTCCCGCAGTGGTTGCAAAGACGACAAGGTATGCCTGGAGGGTGATGATAGTTGCAGGTGTTGCAAAGTGGGTGGCTGCCCCCATAGGGTTTCTTTGCTAGGTTTTGAGCCATGGGTGCAACTTGATTCACTGGAGCAGCCGGAGTGATTACAGCACAGTTCTTGACCTTTCTCTTCCTAGTGTTGCGGTATGATTCAGTTTGGACTTCTTTGACATGAGCGGGAGGTGTTGTTGTGTCAGAAACTTTCTTGGCACCCTTTCTTGTAAGTGTACCCGCTTTAACATGGTTGTCAGTAAGTGTGGCTGACAAGCGGATAGCATCCTCCAGAGTAGCAGGATTTCCTCCTACCACAGTATCTTGAATTTGTCTAGGTAGACCACCAATGTACTTTTCAATACACCTAGACAGAGGTGTAACCATGTGTGGCACAAGTAGACTCAGCTCGTGGAAACGGGTGGTGTATGCTAAGCTTTCACCACTATCTTGAGCAAGATCCCAAAATTCCGCTTCCAGCTTCTTCATCTCATTTCGAGGACAGAATTCCTCAGTCATGATCCTCTTCAACTCATCCCACGGCAGTGCCATTGCTACATCCACTCCCCTAGTCCTTTTCTCACCATTCCACCAAGTAAGCGCCCTTTTTTGAAAGACACTAGTAGCATGACGAACACGGAGGTTGTCGGGACAGTCGCTATTGAGGAAAGTGCTCTCAATGCTTTCAAACCATTGAAGGAGTCCCGTGGCTCCTTCGTTGCCATAGAATTTGAGGGGATTACAGGAGTTGAAGTGTTTGAAGGTGCATTGTGGCGGGTTGGCACCACCACCACCTCCAGTGTTAGCACTCCCACTGGCATGACCATTAGTGTTGTTGTTGGCTTGGGTAATTTGATTCACCAGCTGTGTGAGTAGAGCAGCCAGGTCAGTGTTATTGTTGTTGTTGCTGTTGTCACGACGGGGAGGCATTCTACAGATTTAGACACAATAAGAGTTGTGAGAATTTCTTGGATTAAATAGAAGGATAAATAGATTTAAGTAGTTCATAGTTTGGATTGTACTCAAATAGTGACATAATCACTCGAGTACTATGACATATTAAGGTTAATTTAAACTTATATAATTATCAAGAAGACGTGCTTTAGCCTATAAGTAAACACTCATTCCAGGAATTCCCAGGAAAGCATACGGATCCCTCGGTTGATTGGGATTTATATGAAATACTTTCCTAGACAGAAAGCCCAGAATACAGGTGTCACTCTTCCAGATTGCACGTGTCCTTTAACAATTAAACAAAGTCTAAAAACCTTAACGGGTGTAAAAGAAAATTTTATAGACCAAAGTCTAAGAATATGATTCAAGTTATGTTGATGATGACATGGAAGCAGGCATGAAGGATATGTGGTTGAGGATATGGGTAGGGATATTGTTTATTTAAGTTGTTATTTATATATACATATAAAACATGTAGCATATATCATATAGCATGTAGCACATAGCATGTAAATCATGAAGCATGGCATAAGTGGGTATCCTAAAGTTATAGTCTAGGTCAAAGGTGTCTAATAACCTAATTCCCTATAACCAAGGCTCTGATACCAATCTGTCACACCCCAACCGACGGCGGAAACGTCGGGGCGTGAAGCGTGCAGACTGTTCATTGCTCATGGTTTGCTAAAGTTTGAATATTTAATAATTGTTTTCATTGCAATCAATAAGTTCAATCAAAACACAACCAATCCATAAAACAAAAATGTAAATTACATAGAATAAACTGGTTTAATTGAATTCTAGGTCCAAAAATCCTATGTGTAGCATATCTTGATTACTTCAAACATTGGTACCTGAAACATGGTTAAAACAGGGTCAACTAAAAAGTTGGTGAGAATACATAGGTTTATTCGTGTGATAGCAAAAACGTGTTGTGTGCATACAGTTCAATACAACATGTCAATTAAGGCAATTATGGAGAGAAACTGTCGGGTGACCTATACAATCAAACCTTTGTAACTTGCACGTAAAATAGTGTTGTCAGTAACAGTCACCCTACCTGGGTGGGTTTGTCAGACTCAGTAGATCTACCACTGTTTACTGTCGGCTGATAGTTAATGATTGTACATGAAGAGCATAATAATTGGTCTACACACCTAGTACTCAAGCACAAAGCGCAAAATTGTATATGCGTAGGATGGAACTGTATATGTGTATAATTGAAAACATGTAAATAGAACGCATGTTCCACCCCAAAAGTTTGTAAAACAGAGTAAAAGAGGGGCTATGTAACTCACGTGTTATGCAGAGTGTAGGTTGCACAAGCAAATGGAAAACAACGATGTGTTGTAGATTGCTAGATTCGACCTAATGAACAATATATGATTACGTATTATTGAGTTGCGTTATTCGATGTCGGAAGCGGATTTGTTTAAGTTTAAACGTGTAGGGTTTGTTTTAAAATACTATTTATTTATTTAGAATATTATATATATTTATTTGTATAAGTTTAAATAATTAATGTTGGTTTGGAAACAAGTGTAAGGAATATAGGTATTCCAATAATTAGTTTATAAAAATGATTATATAAACTGTAATACATTTTATCAAATTAAAAGAATAAAAATAAAGATTCTGTTAAGGGGAACACGACCGTGCTCGTATACGGCACGACCGTGCTCAGCTCGTACGCGACCGCGCTTGTCGGTAGCGTGCCCGTGGTTGGTCAGAAGTCATAACAAGAGTCTGTTCATAAGACACGACCGTGCTCGTACCCGGCACGACCGCGTCTAGGGTTTGTCTAGGTCAGGATTTTGTTTGGTCGGTAAGAATGACCGCGCCACACTCGGGCACGACTGTGCTTGGTCAGGCACGACCGCACTTTTTGATGAGCGCGACCGTGTCTGGTCCTTTTCAGACACAATTCGCCTGATTCTTGCATTAAAACTGATTAGAAACTTAGGGTTTTCATTTAGAGAGTGTTTGCGAATCGATGACACCATTTAATTAGATTTATCTCCTGTTTAACGTGTCGATCGTTTAAAACCATTTTTTTTTATCAAAACTTAGATTCGAATTGGTAATATCGTGTATTATTGATTCCAATTAGATTAGGGTTTTCGTTTGGAATGAAGAAACGAATCTATTGGACTATTACTTACCTTGGTTTGATTGGCAACAAGTGCAGACGGCTATGGTAAAGGAATCGCGGCTCTTTCTTGATCGACAGAGAATTAGAGAGGTTGTTTAGACGAATTAGGGGTTGTAGAATCTTATAGGAGTCGTACGAAGTCCGTATCGTGGTTTGATTTGTCTTGATTTGGTCTTAATTACGAGATTTGATTTAAAAAGGAAGGTTCGGTCGTAGTCGTGGGAATTCGGTCGATCAGACGTGTATTTGGTCAGGTTTTAGGCTTAATTGGTCGAATAACTTCTTCTACAAGTCCCGCGATTTCTAAAACAGGTTTGAAACCTATTTTTGGAAAAGATTTGTGTCGGTTTGACTTTTACGGAGTCAAACTGTATCTCAGGCGCGACCGTGCTTAAAGTTAAGCACGACCGTGTTCGTGGCTTAAGCGCGACCGTGCTTGGGACTAAGCACGACCGTGCTTGTGCACTTTTTCATATTTACAAGAATGGTCCCTGTAGTTTTGTAGTCTTGATGTTGTTTTGAGTTTTGGTCAAGTTTGGTCCTCGAGGTTTGCACGATGGTTTTAGTTAATATTGTAATATAATAAACGCGTGTATATTTGTTATTGCACATGAAAAATGCATGTAAGGTTGGAATCGGAATCGTCTTTTATTGCACGGCATAAAATAAATAAGAAAAATATGAAAATCAGAAAGGTTACATATGGCACGACCGTGCCTAGGCACTGGGCGCGATCGTTCCAAAGCAGGTCGCGCGACCGTGCCAAAGCACTTGGCGCGACCGTGCTAGGACAAAGCACGACCGTGCTATACTAGGGTTTCTTGACATTTTTCAACTTTAGTCCTTGACTTTTCAGATTTGATAAGTTTGAATAAAATAGTTTCTTGTATAGTGTTTAAATGTATATAATCGAGCAAAACTTGTAAATTTGTATTGAATCATGGCATTTCGTTTAAGGTAAACAAAATAATAAGGCAGTGCACGAACATTGAATTTGAAATTGCATTACATTGAATTGAAATATGAATACTAAATTCAGAGATGTTATAGTCTCCCCATGTTGAGAGAATTTCGTCCCGAAATTTAGCTAGAGGATACAACAGTATTAGTAAAAAGATGAGTGTACTTGAGCTTCATTTGGTCTTCTCGTTCCCAAGTGAACTCAGGACCACGCTTAGATTCCCAACGAACTTTGACAATGGGAATGCGACTTCGCTTTAGCTGTTTGACTTCACGATCCATAATTTCCACCGGCTTCTCAACGAAGTGCATCGTTTCATCAATGCGCACGTCGTCAAGCGGTATACGGAGATTTTCATCAGCGAGACACTTCTTCAGATTAGATACATGAAATGTAGGATGCACATTGCCAAGATGGAAGTAACTCGAGCTTGTAAGCCACTTTCCCAATCCTTTCAAGGATCTTGAATGGACCAACATAGCGAGGTGCTAACTTGCCTTTCTTTCCAAAACGGATCACGCACTTCCATGGAGACACCTTAAGAAGAACAAGATCACCGACTTGGAATTCCAAGGGTTTTCGACGTTTGTCGGCATAACTCTTTTGCCGACTCCTCGCTACTCGAATATTGTCACGGATTTGAATAATCTTGTCGGATGTTTCTTGAATTAACTCGGGACCGGTGATTTGTGCTTCACCAATCTCGTTCCAACAGATAGGAGAACGACACTTGCGACCATAGAGAGCTTCGAATGGAGCCATGTTGATACTTGTGTGGTAGCTATTATTGTAAGAGAACTCAATGAGGGGTAGATGTGAATCCCAATTGCCACCAAAATCGATTACGCAATCTCTAAGCATGTCTTCAAGTGTTTGGATTGTTCGCTCGGTTTGACCATCAGTTTGGGGATGGTAAGCCGTGCTCAAATCCAATCGTGTACCAAGAGCAGTTTGGAGAGATTGCCAAAATCGAGAAGTGAACCGGGCATCTCGATCAGATATTATGTTCAAGGGAACGCCATGACGGCTCACAATTTCATCAATGTAAATTCGAGCTAGTTTCTCAACCCGATAGTCTTCACGGATAGACAAGAAATGAGCAGATTTGGTGAGTCGATCAATGATCACCCAAATACTATCATAACCACTTGAGGTGCGAGGGAGTTTGGTAATAAAATCCATGGCTAAGTTCTCCTATTTCCACACGGGAATTTCTGGTTGTTCGAGCAAACCAGAAGGACGTTGATGTTCGGCTTTGACTTTGGAACAGGTTAAGCATTTGGCCACATAAAGAGCAGTGTCTTTCTTCATACCGGGCCACCTATATTGTTGGCGAAGATCTTGGTACATTTTATCCGCACCAGGATGAATAGAATAACGAGTCTTATGAGCCTCGTTCATGAGAAATGTGCGGAGATCATCGCGATCGGGAACCCAAATACGGTTCAAGTAATATAGTAGGCCATTGGGTTTTGATTCAAGAAGAAGTTCAACACCACACGACATTTCTTCATACATGTTACCCTCGGTTACCGAGACGTGTTGAGCTTCTAAGATACGGGTTTGAATATCGGTTTGAATACGGGCACAATGAAGCATAACATGGTCCTTTCGACTCAAAGCATCGGTTACAACATTCGCTTTGCCGGGATGGTAGCGAATCTCGCAGTCGTAGTCGTTAAGGAGTTCGACCCAACGTCGTTGCCTCATATTGAGTTCTTTTTGGTTGAAAATATGTTGAAGACTTTTGTGGTCGATGAACACCACACATTTCGTGCCATATAGGTAATGTCTCCAAATCTTTAACGCGAATACGATCGCACCCAACTCGAGATCGTGCGTCGTATAATTCTTCTCATGAACTTTGAGTTGCCTTGATGCATAAGCGATTACTTTGCCTCGTTGTATGAGAACACAACCAAGACCTTGGTTAGAAGCATCACAATAGACAACTAAATCATCGATTCCATCGGGGAGAGTCAATATAGGAGCATTACACAACTTTTGTTTGAGGGTTTGGAAAGCTTCTTCTTGTTTCGGTCCCCATTCATAAGTCTTACCCTTGTGGGTCAAAGCGGTAAGAGGGACAGCAATCTTTGAGAAGTTTGAGATGAAACGACGATAATAACCCGCAAGACCAAGAAATGAACGAACTTCGGTAGGAGTCTTCGGGGCATTCCAATTCTTAATCGTTTCAACCTTAGCAGGATCAACATGAATTCCTTTGTCATTGACAATATGACCAAGAAATTGAACTTACTTTAGCCAAAATTCACATTTGGAGAATTTGGCATAAAGTTGTTCCTTCTTTAAGAGATCCAAAACCAATCTAAGATGTTCTTCATGGTCGGCTTTAGTCTTGGAATAGATTAAGATATCATCAATGAAAACGATCACGAATTTATCAAGGTACGGTTTGCACACACGATTCATAAGATCCATGAAAACTGCGGGTGCATTGGTTAACCCGAAAGGCATAACCATGAACTCGTAATGACCATACCTTGTTCGAAAAGCAGTCTTAGGAATGTCATCTTCTTGAACACGAAGTTGATGATAACCGGATCGAAGATCGATCTTCGAGAAGCAAGTAGAACCTTGAAGTTGATCAAAGAGATCATCGATTCTAGGCAAAGGATAGCGGTTCTTGATAGTAAGTTTATTGAGTTCGCGGTAGTCAATACACATGCGAAATGATCCATCCTTCTTCTTAACAAATAAGACGGGTGCACCCCACGGTGAATGACTCGGACGGATGAATCCCTTGTCAGAGAGTTCTTGAAGTTGACTTGCAAGTTCTTGCATTTCAGATGGTGCAAGACGATAGGGAGCTCTAGCAACGGGGTTAGCTCCAGGTATAAGATCAATGCGGAACTCTACTTGACGAACGGGAGGAAGACCGGATAAATCCTTAGGAAATACCTCGGGAAAATCTCGAATAATTGGAATGTCTTGGATACTCTTCTCCTTGACATCCTATTGAACAATGTGAGCTAAGAAAGCAGTGTACTTCTTTCGTAAGTACTTTTGGGCGGTAGTACACGACATCAACTTAAGTCCCATGCAAGGCTTTTCACCAAAAACTCTTAAGGTTTCTCCCGATGGTAGCGGAATTTGGATACACTTTTCAAAGCAAATGACTTCGGCATGATGATTTGATAGCCAATCCATACCTATGATAATATCAAAGCTTCCTAGTGGCATTGGAACAAGGTTGATTGGAAATGTGTGATCATTAAGTTCTAAAGAGCAATCATAGATAATGGACTTAACTGTAAGGGAGTCACCATTTGCTACTTCAACGGTAAATGTTTTCTCTAATTGGGACCGAGTCTTTGCAAGTAAAGGTTCAAAATTAAGTGACACAAAACTTTTATCGGCTCCGGTATCGAATAATATGGAGGCATGTTGACTATTAACAAGAAACGTACCATTGACCACGTCATTGTTGGCTTGAGCTTCGTTGGCGTTTATGTTGAACGCACGCCCATGAGCTCCACCTTGTCTAGCATTTGCAAGTCTTGGATATTGATCACGAAAATGGTTCGGGTCACCACACTCATAGCAAGCACGCCCATTAGCAATGGCAGGAGCACCTTGGTTAGCCACTTGAGGTACGGTTCGGTTTGGAGGGTTGACTGGGCCCGTAAAGGCTTTGGTCCTACAAACACTGACCGTATAACCATATCTCCCACAATAAGTACAAAGGCGACATGGGATGTTTTGAGGATGATGAAAATTGCAGGTGGCACAAAGAGGGTAGATCCCAACATATGGCTTTTTAGCCGGCGCTTGAATCATAGGTGCAGCTTGGTTGACGGGAACGGCAGGAGTAACCACTGCAAAATTTCTAACCTTCCTCTTTCTATTATTGCGAGAAGGCTCGGTTGTGGCTTCTTTGTTGTGAGTAGGAGGGGTTATGGTTTCAGAAACTTTCTTAGAACCCTTTTTGGTAAGAGTTCCAGCTTTCACATGATTATCAGTTAAGGTAGCAGATAGACGAATAGCATCCTCCAGAGTAGTAGGATTTCTACCTAAGACAGTATCTTGGATTTGTCTTGGTAGCCCACCAATATACTTCTCGATACAACGGGACAAAGGAGTGACCATGTGGGGCACTAGAAGACTCAACTCATGGAACCGAGTTGTATATGCTAAGCTTTCCCCACTATCTTGGGCAAGATCCCAAAATTCAGCTTCTAACTTTTTCACTTCATTTCGAGGACAGAACTCCTCGGTCATAAGTCTTTTGACCTCATCCCAAGGTAAAGCCATAGCTACATCAACACCCCTATTTCTTTTCTCCCCATTCCACCATGTAAGTGCCCGTTTTTGTAGGACACTTGTAGCATGACGAACACGGAGGTTGTCGGGACAGTCACTATTGAGAAAGGTATTCTCAATGCTTTCAAACCATTGAAGGAGTCCAGTAGCTCCTTCGGTTCTATAAAACTTTAGGGGATTGCACGAGTTGAAGTGCTTGAAGGTGCATTGAGGTGGATTGTTACCACCATTTCCACCATTTCCACCATTATTACCACTATTGCTTCCATTTCCACCATTGTTGCCATTGGTGGCACCATTGGCTTGGGTGAGTTGTGTCACCAATTGGGTGAGAATAGCAGCAATGTCGGTGTTGGCGTTGGTTGCGGGAGCACGACGAGGAGGCATTCTACAGATTGTCACAAGACAAGAAAAATTGTGAGAACTTATGAGATTTGATAGGATTTAATAGAATGAGGTAACAAAAATAAAAATAGATATTCTTAGTTTGGATTGTACTCAAAAGTGACAAAATCACTTGAATACCATGACACATTAAGGTTAATTAAACTTATAAAATTTTCAAGGAGACATGCTTTAGCCTATAAGTAAACACTCATCTCGGGAATTCCCAGGAAAGCATACGGGTCCCTCGGTTGATTGGGATTTATGCGAAATGCTTTCCTAGACAGAAAACCCAAAATACAGGTGTCACTCTTCCAGATTGCACGTGTCCTCAAATAATTTAACAAGTTTAAAAACCTTAACGAAGAAATAAAAAAATATTTTAAAGATTTTTGCTTCAAGAGTTTTCCACATGCTTAGAAAGGATAAAGATAGAAAAGAAGATAGAAATATTATGAGGTTTTAGAATATAGGAAAGGATATTATTTATTTAATTATTATTTAAGAAGATCCTAATGAGTCATGGATTTAAAACACATAAGTCATCATAATGCAATAATAAGTAATCATACTAAACATGTAACATATAACATATAGCACATAGCATGTAACACATAGCACAGAAATCATAAAACATAGTATAAGTGGGTGTCCTATAGTTATAGTCTAGGTCAAGGTGTCTAATAACCTAATTCCCTATAACCAAGGCTCTGATACCAATCTGTCACACCCCGACCGATGGCGGAATCATCGGGGCGGGACATGTAAGACTGTTCATAGCTCATGGTTGACTAAATTGAAATATATTAAAGTTAAATTTCCATTAAAAATAATCTGAGTACAAACCAAATTCAAACAAGAAACATAAAACAATTCATAAAGTTCTTGATTTAAATTGCTAAGTCCAAATCCTATGTTGAACACGTCTTGAATCAATCTCACATATTGGGGCCTGAAACATGAATAAAATAAAGTCAACTAAAAAGTTGGTGAGTATAACACAGTTATATATAGATAGTATATAGTTGAAAACAAATCCTTTACAAAACATGATAAAATAAGGCATTTATGGGGAGCAGCTATTGTGTAACCATGTACAACCAAACCTTGTGACTAGCATGCAAAAATTGTGTTGTCGGTTTCAATCACCGCGCACCATGGGTGGGTTTGTCAGACTCAATAGATCTATCATTGAAAACTGTCGGCTTGTATAGTTAATGATTGCACATAAGAGCATACAAAGGTTAGCACACCTAGCACTCGGGCACAAAGCTAAAATTTTGCACACATGTATGTAAATAGTATTTTTGCACTTGTGTTGTTTGTGTAAATGTAAATGTGTAATGTGTAATGTGTATAGAGTTCATGTTTCACCCCAAAAGTGTAAAAGAGTAAAAAGGGGTTGTGAATACTCACTTGGTATGGAAGTGTAGCTAACAAAGTTTATAGATAGCAAATATGATCCTCGAAACGCACAATTTAATCTAAAGAGTAATGTGTATTGAATCAAATAGATGCATAAAGTTTAAGTCTAAAATGAAAGTTGAATTTGTGTATAAAACTATTGATTTGTATTTAAAAAGTATTGAATAAAATATATAGAGTTTGAAGTAAAATATTTTTGAAACAATTTGATTAGGTTTGAATTGAATAATTGATTAAATATATAATTATAGATTATGAAATAATGTAAATATTAATTGAAATTAAGTATAAATAAATAAATGAGTTTGATTTAATTTGTAAATTAAATAGAAAATCATTATCTTATTTATTTATAAATTTTGTAACTTAATTATTTAAAATATCATTTAAGTGTAAGATAGTAAATATGAATTTAATTTTTATAAACTATTAAATAAATTATATTTATGCCAAGGTTAAACTTTTAATCCATTTTTGAATACAGAAAATATATTTTTATAAAATCTGAAACATTTACTGATTAAAATATATAAAATTAAAATTTTGTTAAAAGTTCTGAATCTCACACGACCGTGCCTCGGAAGGGCACGACTGTGCTCAAGCCACGGGCGCGACCGCGCTAGTCGGGGCGCGACCGGGTTGATCAACAGGAGCACAATCTAGAAAAGTCAACAGGCACGACCGTGCCTTGGCCCGGCACGGTCGTGTCTATGATCTTTAGACACAACTGAGACTAGCTCGAAGGGCATGACTAGGTCTGGACAGGAGGACACGACCGCGCTGCTAGTCGGCACGACCGCGTTACATGAGGCACGGCCGCGCTAGATGATTAGCGCGACCGTGTCTTTTCCAAATCAGACACGAATTTACAAATTCTTGTATTTTAAACGTTGGAATTGTTAGGGCTTTTGATTAATGGTTTATTATGAGTCTTTTCGTACAATCTAATTGTATGTACATCGCGTTTAAGTAGGGGTTCGATTAAATCATTCTTAATAACGCATGAGTTCTTATTCGGATCGATTTCTATAATGGAAGCCCAAATTGAATAGGGGCTTTCGATACAGATACTGAAATGAATGAATTAAAGGATTCAATTACCCTGAACAGCAGCGAATTGATAAAGAACGGTAGGGAGGAAGTTTCGGCGACGGCAAGACTGGTTTCCGGCGACTTCTGCTGCGGTTCCGAATGCTTCAGCGGCTTCGGATGATTCAGAGATGATTTGGGAAACGATTGACTGGATTGCTTGAGATAATTCTGATCGAAAAAGCTTGAGAGAGTTTTTCTTGAATTGAGAGAGTTTTTCTTGAATTGTTGAAATGAAACTGAGGCGTTTTGAGAATTTGAAAAAGTGGTAATACAATTGTTAAGGGAAAACAAACGTATGACTGTTACGGATTCGAACGATCGGACGATTAAAGTTGCAGTTACGTTTCAGCTGTTACACAGGCGCGACCGTGCCTAGGCACCGGGCGCGATCGTTCCAAAGCAGGTCGCGCGACCGTGCTAAAGCACTTGGCACGACCGTGCTAGGACGAAGCACGACCGTGCTATACTAGGGTTTCTTGACATTTTTCAACTTTAGTCCTTGACTTTTCAGATTTGATAAGTTTGAATAAAATAGTTTCTTGTATAGTGTTTAAATGTATATAATCGAGCAAAACTTGTAAATTTGTATTGAATCATGGCATTTCGTTTAAGGTAAACAAAATAATAAGGCAGTGCACGAACATTGAATTTGAAATTGCATTACATTGAATTGAAATATGAATACTAAATTCAGAGATGTTATAAAACGGATGGTCAAAACGAGCGAACTATTCAAACGCTCGAGGATATGTTACGAGCGTGTGCATTGGATTTTGGGGGTAGTTGGGACGACCATTTACCATTGGCAGAATTTTCTTACAACAACAGCTACCATTCTAGTATTGGTATGCCGCCTTTTGAAGCAGTGTATGGGAGGAAATGTCGAACACCCGTGTGTTGGGGTGAAATTGGTTAACGGTAACTTGGTAGCAAAGAGGTGGTCAAGGAAACTATTAGTAGTATTGAACAAATAAGGGCACGCTTAAAGGCGGCCCAGGATCGCCAAAAGTCCTATACGGATAATAGGAAGCGGGCAATTGAGTTTCAAGTAGGAGACTTTGTGCTTTTGAATGTCACTCCTTGGAAAGGGGTGATACGGTTTAGGAAACGGGGGAAGTTAAGTCCACGTTTCATCGGACCTTTTAAGGTGATAGCAAGGGTGGGAGTAGTAGATTATCGTTTGGAGCTACCTGAGGGACTAAGTAGACTTCATAACACATTTCATGTGTCTTATTAACGAAAATGTTTAGCGGATGAGTCTACATTTGTTCCCTTGGATGAGAAGTTTAATTATGTTGAGAAACCGGTGTCAATCTTGGATAGAAAGGTGAAGCATTTGTGCAACAAAGAGATTAGCCAAGTTTTGATGCAATGGAAACATAAAAAGGGAGCGGAAATGACTTGGGAAACCGAGGAAGAGATGCTCAAATATTATCCGAACCTCTTTATGTGAAGTCGGGTTTTGGGGATGAAACCCAAATAAGGGGAGGTGATTTGTAACGAACCAAAATCCGGGTTTCGTTTTAAATAAATAAAATTTCAATTTAATATTATGGCGGAAATAAATTTTAGAAATACGTTAAAACAAGTGGGTTTCAAGTTAAATATGGGGTTATGTTAGTTTTTAACTAGTTTTGGTATGACAATGAATGAAATGGAAGTTGAGGGACTGAAACTAAAAATATGACAAATCTGCCATATTTGACTAAAAGAAGTTAAAATTCAGAATTTTGCTAGAGAGAGTGGGGGTCGACTATTGCAAGAGAAAAAGGGAGAACAAGAGCTTGAAGCAAAAATCGTACATTAGAGACTTGAAATGTGAAGGTGTTGGCTTGCACATCATCTTCCTAGCATCAAGTAAGTGATTATCATCCATATTAGTTCACCATTGTTGGGTTCATAGATGGGTTCTGTAGAAATCCGAATTTTATGATGCATGGGGTTAAATTGGTGTTACATGATTGATAATCTAGCTAAACTAAAGGTAAAGAGTGGTGAATAACATCCTAGAAACCATTGATTTAGATTATGTGAAATTAGGGTTCATAAGGAAAGAATTGGGGGGTTTTTGGGTTATGAAGTTAGGATGTTAAATTAATGATGAATAAGTGTTTAAGTGATGTTAAACACTTGAAAGAACACCAAATTAATCTAATGATAAAGATTAAATGAAATGTTAGTGTTAAGGAATTGTAATGAAACTAAAGTAGGTGAGTTTGGGTGGAAAAAGGGTGTTTGGATTTGAGTATAACTCAAACGGGTAAGTTTGGGTTGAAAATAGGTGAATGGGTTGAGAACCCAAATAAATGTGATTTTGAAGTATGATAGATTACTAAACTAGGTTTATGTGTTTAGGTAATCAAATTGCCCAACGAGAAGGGGGAACAGGATCTTCGAATCTAAAAGGTAAGTGCTCTTGCACTTACTTAGTATTGTTGATAAATTGTGAATATGTGTGGTGTTTGCATATTATGTTATGTGTTATGAATGTGTATGAAAGTGTATGACATGTGAATGAATGTAGTTATAGTTAAAATTCTATAATGGAAATGTGATGAAGTTATGATCTATGTACCATAATGGAAATGTGATGACGTTATGGTTTAAGTATCATAATGGAAATGTGGTGAAAGTTATGGTCTAAGTACCGTGTTAAGAATGTAAAGGAGTTATGGTTTTGTGCCATAATGGAAATGAAGTGTTGTCAAATATGAGATAGTTGTAAGGAAGGAAAGGAACTTGTATAGTGTTATGCAAGTGTCATGTTGCCTAATGAGTATTTGGGTGGAAACGGGGTCAAATGGGTGAATGGGTGAAACTGTAAATGTTTTGACCATGTTGATATGTTTTATCTTCATTACTAGTGGTGAATTATATGTGGTGACATGTAGGAAAAGCTCTGGTGTAGTCAACGTCAACTCCATGGCGAAAGAGGGGTTCTCGTACGCGTTTTTGATGGTTTTGGGGTGTAATTAGATGTCTTTAAAATGGTTGTTTAATGATATATGAATTTGTATTTTTGTGTATAGGAATGGTGCTTTGAATATTTTAACCCAAACCCAAGTGTTGGGCAAATTTTATTGTAAAGGGGAAAGAGATGGAAATTTGGCTAAGTGTTGAAAAACTGGACAAACTGAGTAAACTTTATGTTTACTCAGTCGCCTCGCGGTACGCGAGAACCAGGCAGGTTCTCTCACTGTACGTGAGAGACCTGGTTCTCGGCTCTTATTTTTGGGACTCCCTCGCGGTAAGCGAAGGGAGGGCGAGGGACATATTTAAAAAAAAATTCTTTTCTTAGGACGAATGCTTCCGCATATTATAATGATTAAATAATCGGTTTTTGAAACTAGAGTGTTACAAGATTTCATGGAGAATGGGGTATTTGTATTCGATTCGTTAGACATCTACAAAATTCCAAATAAGTTTTAGTATTTTCATGCATAGATTTCCTAATTACAAAAATTAGGAATGAGATCCCGGTTCCTCATGTCTCAATGAATGGCTAAGCATTCTCCACTGGCATAGCTAGACGGGTATGTAATGATTATTGTTGTATCAACTATACAACTCTTATTTTGAGGGGCATGACATGTAATATCAAATATTTCTCTAAATATTTACTCACCGTTTATTGTTTCCATCTTTCATGAATAATATTTAACAATTAATTATTATATATTTGTTCGTTGCCTAAGGTGTAAATCTTTGGATCGTACCTTAATAGTAACATCGACTTAATTGACGATCGGACATCATATATCCAACAAGATTATTGGTGGTCAGGTACAAAATTTGATATGATGAAATGTGTGGCTAAATGCTTACCTTCTTCTCCAGTCAAAGCAGAGCATTAAAAGCCTTATGGCAGATTACAACCATTAGATATTCTAGAATGGAAGTGGGAACATATCACTATGGACTTCATAACTAAGCTACCAAAAATAGCTAAAGGTTATGATACCATATGGGTGATAGTTGATAGGCTAACTAGCAGAAGCATTTATTAAAGAAATTGTTTCACGACATGGAGTTCCGGTTTCAATAGTATCTGACAGAGACACATATTTTACGTAGCGTTTCTGGAAGAAGTTCCATGATGAAATGGGAACTAAGTTATTGATTAGTACAGCGTATCATCCTCAAACGGATGGCCAAAGTGAAAGAATGAAAACACTTGAGGATATGTTGCGTGCTTGCATTATTGAATTCGGTGGAAGTTGGGATAGTCATCTACCTTAGAATTCTAGTATAACAACATCTATCATGCAAGTATTGGCATGCCACTATACGAGATGTTATACGGAAGGAGATGTAGAACTCCTATTTGTCGGGGAGAGGTTGGACATAAAGAGTTATGAAGTAAAGAAATTGTCCAAGCGACAGGTGTAAAGTTAGATTAGATTAAAGCTCGTCTGAAAGCTGCCCAAGATAGACAAAAGTCCTATGCAGACAAAAGAGGAAGATCGATAAAGTTCCAAGTCGGAGATTACGTTCTGCTGAAAGTATCTTTGTGGAAAGCAATCATTAGATTCAGAAAGAGAGGAAAGTTGAGTCCAAGATTTATTGGACCATTTAAGATTATGGCTCGAGTAGGGAAGGTTGCATATAGATTGGAATTTCCAAAAGAGTTGAGTGGAATTCACTCAACATTCCATGTATCACACTTGTGAAAGTGTCTGGTAGACGAAACCTCTCATGTACCACTGAATGATATAGAGGTAGACGAAAGATTGAATTATGTCGAGAAGCCGGTGGCTATACTCAACTAAAAAGAAAAGAGATTACGAAATAAGGTAATCAAGCAAATTAAAGTTCAGTGGCAACATCGAAAGGGATCTAAAGCCACATGGGAGATAGAAGAAGAAATGAAGCAATCCTATCCCTACTTATTCGAGTAAGTAACAAGTTTCGAGGACGAAACCTTTGTAAGAGGGGTAGATTTGTAACACCCTAAAATCCTAAACATAAGTTAGGATGAGTTTTAGTTAACAAACATGACACTTGAACGCAACGGGATGCGAAAAGAAAAGACGGTTCGACCGGAAACAACCCAAAACTTCATATAAGCATATCTCATGCTAGAAAATGAGTTACCGAAACCATAATATATGAAAACGACGTTTCTCAGCGAGGAAAAAATGAGAATCATATGAGTTAAGACGGTAGCGGAATGCTACCCATGGCTTAACGGTCCGCTACTTGCATAGGAAGCAAAAAATCTGAATCTACACGTGGCATGCTGACTAATTACCCTGAGGTGGTGGAGGACCACTACCAGAACCCGTAACGGTCCGCTAAGGGTCCAGAATCAGCCTATAAATAGAATTTCAAGGATTTGAGTTAAGATATCCATTCCTGTTCTTCGGGAACGCTCTATTTTGAGAATCTCGGGCTTGAAATACCCATTTGGGTGTTACAAAAAATAAAACTTAGGATTAAATATAAAAAATAAAACTCCGCCTGTTAGGGTATCGCGTACAAGACCCGTTTCATTTGGTTTTAACCTACAACTCCACTGTGTTCTTCCCCCCATGCGAACCCGATCCCAAAGCCACCTCAAATCCACTGAATTCGATCGCGATTGACCACAAGAGAATAGGGATTTTGTTAATCGGTTCATTGCGAGTCTGTGGTTAAGTTTAATTGCAAAATCATCGAGTTTTAGGTTGTTAATTTCTGTTTTTAAATACCGAAAACCTTAGGTTCTAACCACGAATCCAACTGATCAAATTCGATAAGATTAACAGTTGGATTCATAGGGCTTTTACTGAGTAGGGGATTGCAAAACTACTCATATAAATTAATTGAATTGAGATTGGGTCTAGGTTAGGGTTCGATTAAACACGTAACGAGATGAACCCTAGAATCGGTTCGTGATCAATTTGATGTTATAAGCCCTAGATAGGTTAGGGCTTTCGATTTACATATTAAGACGAGTGTGAAGGAGGTTTCAATTACTTGACTGGAGTTCGAATTGATGGTGCTCGACTAGAACACAGCCGCGACTTGACGAGTTAGTCTCCGACGTCTCCGGCTGCGTATCCGGCGTAATTGGTGTGTGCAAAAGCTTTAGAGAGATTCGTTTGAGGGTGTTAGACTTGAAGATTGCAATACCAAATGATCGAATTGATGGATTCTTGATGGGGGGTCGACGTTTTTGGCTTTAGATGATTAATGTGGTTAAATTGCGATCATTAACAATGTTAAACGTGTGGGAATGATTAGTACGTGGTCGTGATCATCAATACTCTGCATAACCGACGAGGATTCGAATAGATTAGAGGTATTACGGATTGAATTTGATCAAAACCCATAAGTTTGACTTGTAAAAGTCAACTAAATTGAAATTATGCTAATTGCACAACTAGTCCTTATAGTTTCATGTGTCCTTGAGGTTTGTAACTGAGTTAACTGAGTTGTGAGATAACGGGATTCAAGTTAACGGAGTTAACTTGAATCTGTCGGGTGTCACCACCTTGACTCGCTGTCCACCATTAACGAACATCGGGGCACTATTGCTTTGCTGCCAAAGCAGCTTCCCCAGTCACAACCATCGTCATCCGCCGTCATACACCTCCACAGCGATTACCGGCCATATGTCACACAACCACAGCCTCCTCCACGGCTGTCGTCGAACCACGTGTCCCCACCACCATCTCCCTCTCTTTCTTTCTCTGCTCGACGATTCGTCACCACGCAAGCCGATTGCCACCACACGTTGGGTACTCCCTCCTGCGCATGCCGCCATGAGACCACCACCTACTAACACCCTTCACCAAGTCGTCGTCGGACTCCAGTGCAACCACCACCACACATCGCAGCCTCCACCTAGTCTTCGATTATGATAATCACCGAATTCAAGAATTTAAAACCCTAATCTGGTCTTTATGAAAAACTATCCACGAACGAGAGAAGTGAAACGAACTTACCTTAATGCATAACGGAGCCACATGCTCGACCGCCTTCTCGCCGTCGTCCTTTTCCCTTTGCGTCGTTCTCCCAGACGTCGCACCACCTAGGGTCACAAAAATGGCCCTAGGTTTAGCGATAATGTGTTTATATGCACCAACTATTTTCGCTTCGGGTCCCTTAACTACATTCTTGCACGTTTCGATCATAAGTTAGCTCATTAAATGACCAACCGTCTCCCTTAATGTCTTTAGAAACACCTCATTCAATTAACCCTACTCATCATTTCGTTTAATAAAGATTCGGGTCGTCCTCTAACCCGAACCATTAACCCTTGGATTATCGGGATATTACATTATTCTCATATAATCACTCTCTTAATTTGCAAATGTGGTAGTCAATCCCATTATTGTCATGATTATCAATACAAATTTCTCAATTATGTCCATGATCATTACTTTTACGTTGATTAATATATAGTCACATTCACTTGAGGGAATGGAGTAGAAACAAACAAGTTTCATGGTTTTTATTATTTTTTCGGACATACGGAATTGAGGTCACTTAAAACCTTTGATACCTCTTTTCATAATAGTGTTACTTCAGAAATATATTTGAGGTGTGACAAAAGGAAATTATTTTACCCAGATTTTCCTTATATGTAATCTTCTGTCCATATAAATTGGGAAGTGGTCACATGCTTGAGTCATGTAAATCTTATGAGTCTTAAATCATATGACCTTTTATAAATTAATAATGAGATATAAGAAACATGGGATGTCGTATCTAAGAATTTTTATACTCTTCCATTAGAGTTGTAATAAAACAAGTTTCGTCTTTTAGATATTCTATTCAATACTATCTATATATAAATAAATGATAACATATAGAGCACAGGAACGCTATAAAGTTAAACTATACAATACACGATGTTGTCACATTTCACTGTAAAAATAGGTTATAATGAATCTTTATGAAATAAGATAGATTTTTCATAATTACAAGCAAATATGGAGTTAAAAGAAGCATGATGAACAGCCGTAAAAAATAGGAACTAATTAGGAATTTAAAAATATATAAAACATGTAATATCTTGCAAACGGCCAATTTTATAATATTCTCCAATACCACAAAATAAATAAAATATATCCAAGCACACCCTTATATGTTATGCCTTAATGTACAGTACGTATAACTGTGAAATCTCCCCTCACTTTTAAAACTCTAGTTTAATAACTCGTGCTTAAAGCAAATTTGAAATTTAACTAATGCATATTCTAAATTTTTTCGTAGGTCATAAAAGAATTATAATTCGATTTACATAATTCATAAATGTATTGAAACAATAAATATAGATTTCGATTCGTTTCCAGATCAAATTACGATTTTGAAGTCATTATCAAATATATATACCTTAGATCAAATCCTTATAAAAAATAAAATATTTTGTCTAAGAACTTCAAACCCATTCCATCTTTTACTATAAACCAAGTTCCATCTTTTCTAAGAACATCTTTTCATTATTCTTAAGAAAATCATTGCAGAATGGTAACTGTATATTTTTTTTTACATTATTCTTGAACTTGTTAAATAATACCTGAATTAGGTGTAAACAATTTAAAAACATATACTGCTCATATATAATATTTAAATTGAAAACTTTGATTTTAAAAACATATATAATCTACAGCATTAGCTAAATGCATTTTTAATAGTTTAGTCTTTCAAATTCAATCTCAATTCTATCTTTAGTAATTAAGTATTTAAGGATTCAAATGTGTATTTATTTATTAAAATTTTCTTTGTGACAAATGTTGACATAGGTTAGTGTCTCTTATGAGCAGACTCTGATGGATGCACATAAGCTTATTGAAAAACAAATGGAACAGTTTAAGATCAGTGAAAAAGAAACAAAAACAAAAGCATTTTCTAAAGTAGGTGTCAGACAGCAGCCTAAAATGGTAGGAGTTGCTGTATTTCATTATATTCTTTTGTGAATCTGAAATTGGGCATTTGTGGAGATCACACCCTATCCTACATATGCTAAGAAATTATATGATTAAAATTGGTTGACAACTACAGGGGTGTTTTGGAACTGATAAACAGATCTAGCTAGCTACTGATTATTTGACTTTATTTTTTAGCGTTACACTTCTGATGAGGATTGTATGAGTGCATTCAAAGGCCCACTAGAACCAAGCACAACATTAGGAGGTTTCTCTGGTAACAATTACTCTTGAGGTGATTCTATGATCTGTTTTTTTTTTACGAATTTACATATGTAACATAGTTACCATATAATGATAATTTAAAGACAGGCATCTGCGTTTATTATAACTTATCCCGTGAACAACGCAATGGATAAGGAAAGCAACGAAACTAAAAAAGTTATGGCTTGGGAGAAAGCCTTCATTCGGTTAGTGGAGGTTTGTCTTCTTTTTTATATATTTTCTAGTTAAACCATAAAGGCATTTTATATTGAATGCGTGTATGATACAGTTTTACATAGGAGTATATAGAGAATGGAGGTTGTCATTACACATAGATACCTTCTAGACTATGATAAATACAGTTAAATACATAATTCGTCAAATATTTCAGTTGAAACTTATATGTTTTTGACCTTGTACTCTATTATTTTCTTAAAAAATAATTTTACATTACCCTAATCCTAAAAAATTATACAATAATATACTTCAAGTCTGATTAATCTTTGTTACAGGATCAGCTCGTGCCAATGGTGGAATCTAAGAATTTGGCATTCCTATTCATCTGAAAGCTCCATTGAAGAAGAATTAAAAAGAGAAAGTAACGCAGAGTTTGATAGTAACTTATGAAATTTGTGAAAGGGGTTCATGCACCCAATGAGTTTCAAGTTATTATTGAAACATTTGTTAGTTTTTTGATTTATTTGTTTGATATTTAGACTTAGTTTGACAATTGGTATGCATTTGTTTGCAAACATTTGGATTGGAATATGTTTGGAAGACGATCAAATTTTTAATTGAACTGGCGATATTATGATTTTTACATTTTATAGTTTTATTTTTATTTAATATTGTAAATAAATAATTTGATAAACGTCTATAGTGGCATTTAATTTAATGTGATTTTTGTGGCAAAAACGATGTGCCATTAAAAGTAGTATGAATATTTAAATAGAAATAGTTTTTAATGACACAAAATTTGTGCCACAAAGGCTTCCTTTAGACTAAATTACGGGAAACAACCTTTAGGTATATATCAAATTACATCCACATACCTTAATCTTCACTAATTACACTGGACACCCTTTATCTATATGGTTTGTATCGAGTTATAACCTTTAGACTAACCGACGTTAGATTTTTCAGTTAAATGACATATAAATGACTAATTTACCCTTCATTCTTATATTAACAAATTAATATATATATATAGGGGACGGTTATCGTACAAAGGGCCTAAATCGTACGAAGGGCCTCCAACCTTCCGATTAATATGATCTAAGTTTGGGGATAACACGGTGGCATAAACGTAATTACTTTGAAAAAATAACGCGTCGTCAAGATAAAAAAGGGCATAAATGTCAAATTTTTTTTAAAATAATCACACTTCATGCGTGCTTTTTTTTACGTAATCACGTTTTTACGTAATTATTTTTACGTAATCATGTTTTTTTCATTTTTTTTTACCGTAATCACGTTTTGTGTGATCGCAACTAATTTTAAACATGAATAATGCTAATCAATACTACTGTCTTCAATCTTATCTTCTTGCTTTTAAGTCAAATTATCGGCAAAAACATTTAAACATTAATCAAAGTTTCTATCGAATGTGTGTGGATCTGGAAGCGAAAACAGGTAGGAACAACCAAACAAAACAAACTGAAAAATCTAATCTCTGTTAGTTTAAAGGTTATAACTTGATACAAACCATTTATATAGTGCCACTAAAAGCCTAAACGTTTGTTGTGGCAGACCAAAAAAGTGTCACTAAAAGGCTTTAGTGTTAGCGCTTCTAGTGGCACTTTTTTATGTGTCGCTCATTCTTATTGGGGTCTTTAGTGGCAATATTTTAATTTTTTGTAACACTTTTTGTGTGACACTGAATGGATTTTTTTTTTGTAGTGTATAGTTAATTATATTAATAATTTCAGGTGTCATCACATAAAACAAATTTGATCTCACCCAACAAAAAAGAAATTTAAATCATGATTCAATCATTATTTATTGTTATGATTACTAGGCAAAATATAATTTTATGAAAAAATAATTTAAGATGATGTATGATGATTACCTTGTATTTGTGGTGTACCAAAATAGTCGGATTTACTCCGCTTGAACCGGTTGAGATGACAGGAAACTATGTAGGTCTCGAGAGTCTCGTCACGCAGGGGAATACACGGATCTGTTCTGTGATTCGTGTGGGAACAGTGAAGAACAAGACAGAGAAAACATGAATAAAGACGAAAGATAATCAAACGATACGTAATCCATAACATAGAAATCATCCCGTATTACAGACCACATACCGAAGGAGCACACATCTCTCATCTACGTTCACGGTCCAGGGGCGGGAGGGCTCATCCCGCCCGTACACCTCTCAACCTAGTTCCAGAGTTCCACCTACAAATGAAGACAAGTCTTCTATTTTTAGGGTTCGATATTGTGATTTAATTCGGTTTAAGGTTCTTAATTCCATTTAAATATCAACTAGTTTGTTGTGAAATGTCTAATTATATATTGTAATAGTCATAGACACGTTTAATAGTATGCAAGCATGATTAAAAATGACGCTAAATGGTAAATTCTTGAAATTATTTCATCATGGATTATTTTATGAAATTTGAACTTAGATATTAAAATTTAGCGTATAAATATAATATTGTGTACTATGGGTCTTTGGACATTGATCAGGACACTAATTTAATCACCGATGATCGCTTTCGTCGAATTAACCCGGGCGTACGTATTGGAAATTTTTTAAACTACCAATGCAAATTATACGAACTAACGGCTTTGCTAGGCACATAATGACCTACCTAATAATAATTAAGTCAAATATGAAATTACAAATCACAAAAAGGTTTAACATACGTACGAATTATTACCGGATATTGTTAGTTGTCGCATTCTCCCCCTTTTAGAAGAATTTCGTCCCGAAATTCAGTTGTTTCCGTTAGCAACAGGAATATTTTCGAACAGTGAGGGGTACTTGAGCTTCATCTGATCTTCGCGTTCCCAAGTAAATTCCGGACCGTGTTTTGAGTTCCAACGTACCTTCACTAGTTCAATGCGGTTACGTCTAAGCGTATGAACCTTCTAATCCGTAGCCTCCACAGGTTCTTCGATGAAGTGAAGCTTGCTATCAATGTGAACTTCCTCATGTGATATGATAAGTGTTTCATCTGATAAGCACTTCTTCATATTTGACACGTGAAAGACATCATTCACACTACTGAGTTACTTTGGAAATTTGAGTTTGTGTCACACCCCGACCGATGGCGGAATCATCGAGGCGGACAATGGAATGATTGTTCAAAAGCACATGATAACTAAAATATTGCATAATTCATTAATTTAATTAAAGACAACAAACATTCAAGTACAATACAAATTCAAATAACCTAATCTATTTCAAAACATTGATTTAATTAACTAGGTCCATGAGTTCTTAAGTGGTAGAATCTTCAGCAAGCAATCACATATCCAAACCTGAAACATTATTTAAATCAAGTGTCAACTATAAAGTTGGTGAGTACATAGGTTTAGTGGAACCGATAAATAGTAGATAAAAACGTTTTGCAACTCATTGTTTATCTTGTTAAACATAGCATATATGGTTGTATCATTTATCTAAGCACAATTCAAACCTTGATTGACGCGCTTGAACATAGCACAACAGCTAGGTCCGGTTTGTTTGAATATAGTTACCTACTATATCCGATATGTTTGAATATAACACGCGGCTATATCCGAGTATGCAGTAATAAACACCCTACATGGGTGGGCTGGTCAGGCACAATAGATCTATTAATATTATTGTTGGTTTTCTTGTGTTTAAAATAAATAAGTGTACACCCAAGATAATTCACGATGAACAAGCATATAATTCACATGTATAACACGTATAAACAATTTGATGAGTAGCAAGTATAATGTTTCACCCCAAAGCATGTAAAAATATAAAATAGGGGCTATGTAACTCACATGGCTAGCGGATGTTTTAATCCACGTGGGTAGGTGATAAGGATGTTGAAGTCTAAGCACGTTGAAACCCTATGTGGATAAATGAGTATTATTGTATGTTTGTATATATGTATTCGTATTTAAATGTGTATAGGTTTATAATAACATTCCTTAAAATTATTTGTATAAAATATTGTAGTAAAATAATGATTTTTTTTGTAAAATTTAACATCTAAATATATATTTAATCTTGTTAGATATTTATATTTTAAATAATTTGTTATTATGTTTATTGTATTTATATATAATAATAAATAAAAGGAAAAGTTTCTATTTGTTTAATTATTATATATTTTTGTGAGTTAAAATTATATAAACAAGTTTATAAAATATAGGGTTTATTATTTTATAAAAATTGGACGGGTTAAATATGTGAAGAAAAAAAGTTATTTAATGGTTTCGAAAATAAACGAACGAGTCAGCCAACCCGTAATAGTTTTTATTGTATAGATATAATATTAAAATATGATAAAATAAATAAATAAAATAAAAACAGACAAAATTTGGGTTGGGCCGGAGGCTATCAGGATCGAACCCGCGGCCTAAGACTCAAACACACACACGCATAACCAGCCGGGCTACTGCCCATCGCTGGTTATATGTGTATCATTTAATTTATAAACACACACGCAAAGCTGGTCGCTGGTTCTCGGCAACCGGCAAACCGTGTTCGAGAACACTGGTTTGCCCGGTAATCGAAGGTTTGAGGTCGGGTTGTCGATTGGAACCGATGGCCAGATGATAACAGAAGGTAAAGGAACGATTTTGAGACTCTTACTTGGTCGCGAATGGTCTGGACGACAGGGCTGATGGTCCGAAAATACCAAGATCGGGAATCTATGCTTCGGGATGAATTGGGCCCTAAAAATCTGGTCACAGCTTCACTCAGAGGCGACGAACACAGCTTCACTCAGAGGCGACGAACACAATGGTAGTTTCAATTTTGAGTGAGAATGGGTGAAGAGGGGATGGCGAGCTCGAGCAGGTCAGGTAATGGCTATTTATAGCCGAGCTCGCTCCCGATAATGAGACATGCAATTGAGTGTGTCTGGACATTCTTCTGGGCAAGACGAAGTTATCGAGCCGTCATGCAAGCGTGGAGGTCTACTAACGAGGCCAATTGCGCGGCGTGGACTTTCGGCCACAAACACGATCAGACTTTTCGTATGTTTAAAAGTCAAATTGGTCAGGGGCTTATGCTCGCGTGGGGACGACGAGGTCAGAGGGACCCTTTTCGGCTGTCGAGATGCAGGGAACAAGCGTGTCGAGGGTTCGCCGGAAAATAGCTCGGACCGCCGGACTATGGGGGAGACAACCGGAATTACGAATTGGGAGTTGGTAAAACTAGTCCCTGGAGTTTGTTTTTGTATTAAGATAGTCCCTGAGATTCTTACAAATAGATCCCTGAGGTTTAGTTTGACCTGGAATAGCCCCTTAACTTATTTTTTGTTTTAAAACCTTTTAGTTTAATACTTTTCAAAACAGCCCCTTAACTTTTATAAACTAATTAAATTTCTTTTTAATTAAATTATATTTAAGTGGTTTTTATACACTTATATTATTATATATATTTTTATAAAAGTTAATTATTTTATAGATCATCCTATTTATATATGAACCTTTTTAGATTTAGATTTTTATATGAAATTTTATATAAGTTTAAAACTTATAAAATTTTAATTATTTTAAATCCGTAAATTAAAAATATATACTTTGTACAAAAATTAAATAAAAACACTTGCATTTCATTGAATAGAAAATGATTACATGACATATGTTATAAAAACGTGAATAAAAACCCTAAATGTCACAGTCTCCCCATGTTAAAGGAATTTCGCCCCGAAATTCAACTAGTGGAGGCTATGAAAAGAGATGCGGATATTTGGTCTTCATTTGGTCTTCACATTCCCAAGTGAACTCGGGTCCATGTTTAGACTCCCAACGGACCTTGACAATGGGGATGCGGCTACGTTTGAGTTTCTTCACTTCACGGTCCATGATTTTCACGGGTTTCTCAACAAAGTGCATTTTTTCGTCAATGCGCACTTCATCAAGAGGGATGTGGAGATTCTCGTCGGCTAGGCACTTTTTCAAATTAGATATGTGAAAAGTCGGATGAACGTTGCTGAGCTCTGAAGGAAGATCGAGTTTGTAGGCCACTTTTCCTACCCTTTCGAGTACCTTGAATGGACCCACATATCGAGGTGCAAGTTTTCCTTTCTTTCCAAATCGGACTACGCCTTTCCAAGGTGATACCTTTAGAAGAACCATATCCTCAACTTGGAATTCCAAGGGTTTTCGTCGTTTATCGGCATAGCTCTTTTGCCGACTCCTTGCAACTCGAATGTTGTCACGAATAAGAGAGATTTTATCAGTGGTCTATTGGATAAGCTCGGGACCGGTGATTTGTGCTTCACCAATTTCGTTCCAACAAATCGGTGAACGACATTTTCGTCCATAAAGAGCTTCAAACGGTGCCATGTTAATACTTGTGTGGTAGCTGTTGTTGTAGGAAAATTCGATCAGTGGTAGGTGAGAATTCCAATTGCCGCCAAAGTCAATGACACAAGCTCTAAGCATATCCTCGAGAGTTTGGATTGTTCGCTCGGTTTTTTCCATCGGTATGGGGATGATAAGTCGTGCTTAAATCCAAACGAGTACCAAGCGCCGATTGTAATGATTGCCAAAATCGGGAAGTAAAACGCGAATCACGATCGGAGATGATGTTCAACGGGATTCCGTGACGACTTACGATCTCATCAATGTAGATCTGAGCCAATTTCTCGACTCGATAGTCCTCACGAATAGGCAAGAAATGAGCAGACTTTGTGAGTCGATCGATAATAACCCAGATACTATCGTGCCCACTAGAAGTGCGTGGGAGTTTGGTGATAAAGTCCATAGCAAGGTTCTCCCACTTCCACATGGGAATTTCAGGTTGTTCGAGGAGTTCGGAAGGCTTCTGGTGTTCGGTCTATACTTTAGAACAAGTTAAGCATTTTGCCACAAAGAGGGCAATATCCTTTTTCATGCCGGGCCACCAATATTGTTGACGAAGACCCATGTACATCTTATCAACTCCGGGATGTACCGAATATCGACTTTTGTGGGACTCGTTCATCAAAAATATACGAAGGTCGTCGCGATAGGGAACCCAGATACGATCCAAGTAATACAATAGGCCGCTGGCTTCGGTTTCTAGCAAGAGTTCTACACCACATGCCATTTCTTGGTACATGTTTCCCTCGGTAACCGAGGTGTGTTGTGCTTGGAGAATGCGGGCTTGGATATCGTTATGAATATGAACACTATGAAGCATGATACTTTCCTACGACTCAAGGCGTCGGCTACAACATTTGCTTTGCCGGGGTGGTAGCGAATCTCGCAGTCGTAGTCGTTAATGTAGATGCATAATATGTCCCTAATCCCTTGTAATATGTATTTCATCTATGTTTAATGTAACTATTTGATATATTAATGAAATTACATGTTTATCCTTAATGTTTACTCATATATAACGACTGTGTATTAAACGATCATAACGTCGATCAATCGTTCTAATGAAAGGCCCATTCGCACGAATGGATCATGAGAATGATCCATTCACGTGAATAGATCATGAGAATGATTCATTCGCTAGAATAAGTCATGAGAATGATTCATTCGTACGAATGAACCATTCTAATGATTCATTCTTACGAATGAACCATTCTGCTAATTCAATCGCACGAATGAGTCCATTCACATGGCTCATTCGTACGAATGGCCTCAGCACTATATATAGAACTTTCACTTCATGAGCAAAAAGACAACACATATACACATAGAAGAGACTAACCAGAGCAGAACCAGACTAAGCAACAGAACACACAAACTCTTTGCACCTATATTGTCGAATCTCTGTCCGTTGAGAGTTTCCAGGTCTTGTATCCAACTTCTCTACACCAAAGGGTCGATAGAAACCTTCGTTTCGACATCTAATCCGCTCGTTTCTTACGACCCGATCCGTGTCATAGATTGGATTGCCAATCAAATCGGATTCCGCACGATTTGGTTCGGTTAATGTGTTGAATCATTGGATCAAGGTAGATCCCGATCCAACAAAGTGGTATCAGAGCCATTGTGCTCTAGATTCAACATAGAAAATCTAATCTTGCTTTTTCTAGCTACTTGAATGTTATAAAGATCACTTGATCGTTGTTTAGCCACGTTCAAAACTTGTGATTATTGCTTCTGAGTGATCTGATCGTTTCAGTTTCCAGATCTGATAATAGGCTCGATCATTGGTGCTTTTTGGTGCAAAAAAGTCAAACAGCCCTCTGTCGTACGAATGGCTACTATGATGAACTTCATTCGCACGAATGGCTCCTTCCATTCGCACGAATAGATCAAGTCTCCCGCTCATTTGTTCAAACTTCCATTCGCACGAATAGAACATTCCATTCACACGAATAGAAAATTCCATTTGCACGAATAGAAAATTCCATTCACACGAATAGAAAATTCCATTCGCACGAATAGAAAATTCCATTTGCACGAATAGAAAATTCCATTCGCACGAATAGAAAATTCCATTTGCACGAATAGAAAATTCCATTCGCACGAATAGACCCATTCGCATAAATCTCTTCTGAATTTTTTCTTGTGTCGAAAAACATCGTTTTTTACCATGTCGGACTTAGCCTTTGTTGCCAGTTAGAACAGTAAAATCCAAAACTTGTTATTAATCGATAATGAAGCTGGAAATGCTAACAAGGCTCCAAAACTCATGACAATGGACGAATATCATCACTGGAAAAACAGGTTTGAGATACACATTAATGGAGTTGATACAAACTTATGGATGATGATAGAGAATGGATATCAAAAAGTGTTGAGTGAGGATGGAACTCCTGTTTTGGCTTCCCTTTTAAGCGAACAACAAAGAAAAGATTATGACTTAGAAAATAAGGCATATGCTATCTTATCTCAGGCCATATCAAGAGAAATATTTCATCAATTCAGGCAGTTTACATCTTCAAAATCTCTGTGGGTTGCCTTAGAACAACGTCACGAAGGAAATGCTTCGTTGAAAGCTATCAATGCTAAGGCCATTAAGAAGGAATTTGATAATTTCATGTATATTGGGAATGAGTCCTTAGATGATCTATTTGAGAGATTCTATCACTTGATGAGTGAATTGCATGCCCATGAGATCAAAACAACGAAAGAAGAAAAGGTTCAATGCATGGCAGATGCGCTACCACCAAAATGGGATTCATTCTTGATGGTTCTAAAACAGAACAATACTCTTGAAACCATTGATATCAATAAATTTCTTCAGAAATTGAGAGAACAAGAGGTGATGAAGTTAAAGAGAGGCGTACAAGCTCAGGATCCTTCATTGTACTATTCCACATCAACTCAACAAAATGCTCCTTTGCAGACTGCGTTTGTATCAAACATGTCAAATGTTTCAGCCAGCCAGTCTTCAACAGCTCATGCTTCAGTTTCATCAAGCTCGGTTCCACAGCAGGTAAATACTGCTAGTACTCCTCCACCAAGCCCCGTTAAATTGCAAACAGACAACTTCGACAAGGTTACTATCGAAGTGGCCAAGGAACACATGGCACTGTTGTCTACCGTTGTCAATTCATATGACAGTCTTGTTGCTGGATAGGTTGGAAACAGTCATCTGACAGCAGAAGACTATGCTCAGATTGATAAGGATGAAATGGATCGAATTGATATAATGTGGGCTCTTGCAAGTGCAGTCAGAAGAGCGAGAGATTAAGTAAAAAGGACAGGAAAAACTCTCGAAGGGAACAAAGACACTACTTATGGTTTTGATCTGTCTGCTGTTGTTTGTTTTAACTGTGGTGAGAAAGGGCATTTTGCTAGGCAATGTGAAAAGCCTAAACAGACTGGAAACCGCAACCCTTTCAACAACCGTCAAAGCCAACCGAAGCCACAAAATCAAAATACAGAAACAAACCTTGTTCCAGTTACTCTTGCACAAGATAAGGATACTTCAAGTGGAACAAAAGCTATGGTTGTTCAAACATATGAGACTGTTGATTGGTCTTTTAAATTTGGAGCTGATGGCAGTTCAGGGGATAAAGCTTACATGGCAAAGGCTGTAGAAATCAATGAAGAATCAGATTCTAATGCTGAGAGAAAGATTGCTTCAGAAAGTTCATCAGCTGAAGACGACACATCTTCAAACAGTTCTGGCTTCACAGCTGAGAATGAAGAAAAATCATCTGTCGTCTCTTCAAGTCAATCGACAGCTGATGTGGATGATAACAATTCCTCTTCTGAAAATACCTGTAGCTGTGCTTTTATGGTAAAAACATCCACAGGTATTCAGGTAAATTCTGACAGTTTTGAAAGTGAGTCTGAATCTCAACCGTGTTTAATTTGTGATGAACTTGAGAAAAAAGTTGAGATACTTAAAAGTCACAACACAGACTTAATTGCTGATTTAACTAATTGTCTTGAAGCAAACCGTGTTTTAAAGGGAAACGAACTTGCCTTCAAAAACAAAATTGATCTTTTAAACAGGCAAGTTCATGAATTAGAAATCTGTGTTATCAACAAACAAAATGCCATCACTTTTTATTTAAACACGATTGATGAAACAAAGAAAAAGCTGGCGCTTGTCGAATGTGATTATGAAACTTTAAATCAAAAGCTGAAAAGTTATTCAAATTCTTCTTACCTTCTTGATTACATGATTTCACGGCGTACAGGAAAGAAAAATGCTGGGTTTGGGTATAAAAATTGTCCTCCACCGGTGTTGAATACTATGATAAACACACCGGATGATAACCCAATCATTGACTTTAAGGTCAAAACGCCACTTGTCGTTGATCCAACCGAAAACAAAATTTCTCAACCAAAGGTTAACGATAATGGTGCTTCAACCTCGAAGTCCCAGTGTGTTGATGGAATGGTAGAAGAGTGGGATGAAGACGACGATGAGTGTCCTACTCGTGGTTTCGGACACAAAAACTCGTCTGCTCCACAGAATGACAGCATTGGTATTTCAAAATCTGCTTCTAAAAATGTTTTTAAAATTAAACAAACCAATTGCCGTCCATCTTATCCCACTACTTCTGATCAGAAGAGTCAAGTAACCAAAGCCTCAATCAAAAAGGTTAATTTTGTTAAAGCTAGAGAGTCTGTTCAATCAAACAAGTCACTCTCTTCAGCTGAACTAAAAGAAGCTAAGGCTGGTGGTTCAAAAACTCACCAAAGTGAAAATCAATACAGATCTCCGAGGTTGGTTGAGCGGAGATACTGTTTTGAGTGCGGTACACAAGGACATGTTGTTGTCAACTGTCCTTATCTTCAGAAGCCAAGTAAAAGAGTTAACCATTTTCCAGAAAATAAACAAAAGTTTTTAAAGTCAAAATCTAACTCTTTTACCCAACAACAAGTGCATCAAAAGAAAGTTAAACAAAAGACGCATGACTTGTTGGTCTCTGATTCGAGTTCCACACCTGTACAAATTGTTAAGCAATCCACTGTTTACCACAAACAGTCGTTGAACAAACAACATGTGTGGAAAGCAAAATTAGATGATGCTTCTGACGACTGTACTTCAAAGTCAAATGGTTGTTCCAAAAATCCACAAGGACAGTGGATGGATTGTACTGTTGTAGATGAGACTGGGAAACCCAAGACCGTAAAGGCTTGGGTTCCTAACCTAAACTAATTACTTTCCTTCTTGTGCAGGTTGTCCTTTATAATCCTATTAGCAATAATATGATTATTGATAGTGGGGCATCCAGGCACATGACTGGGAACTTAGCTCTCTTTTTCGACGTTAGAAATATCAAAGGGGGCTATGTTTCATTTGCAGGCGATAAAGGTGGTTTTACCTCAGCTCAGGGAACACTGTCTAATGGAGCTGTCAGCTTTGAGAAGGTCAACTTTGTCAAACAGTTGGATAACAACTTACTTTCCGTTTCTCAAATCTGTGATAAGGAGTTCAAGGTTCTTTTTGATGACAAGCATTGTTATATCTTGAAAAAGGATTTTATGATTCCAGAAGACATGGTGGTTATGTCTGCTCCAAGAGTGAATGATCTTTATATTCTTGACATGTCACAAGCATCATCCACAGTGTCCACAGCATCATGTTTTGTTTCAAAAGCCACTGAGAAGGATTCTATTTTATGGCACAAAAGAATGGGACATCTCAGTCTCAGAAAAATGAATCATTTGGTGCACAAAAATCTTGTTGAAGGAGTCACTGTGAAAAGTTTTCATCTTCCTGACGTGTGTGTTTCTTGAAAGAAAGGCAAACAAACCAAGAAATCTCATAAACCCAAATCTCAACATTCCATCACTATACCACTAGAGCTCTTACACATGGACTTGTTTGGTCCTATCAACCGGAAGAGCATTGCTGGAGACTTATATTGTTTGGTTGTGATGGATGAGTATTCAAGATATTCTTGGGTGATGTTCTTAAAAGAAAAATCTGAAACTTTTGAATATGTGGAGATTCTGATTACCAAATTGGAGTCTCTGTATAAGTTAAAGGTTAGGAGGATCCGTTCGGACAATGGTACTGAATTTAAAAATCACCTTATGGAAACTTTCTGTCAAAAACTTGGTATTCACCATGAATTCAGTGCGCCATATGTTCCACAAATGAACGGTGTTGCTGAGAGGAAGAATCGGACCTTGATAGAAGCTGCAAGGACTATGCTCGCTGACTCAAACTTACCCGTGCAGTTCTGGAATGAAGCTATTGCTAATGCGTGTTACACGCTCAACCGGGTTCTAGTTGTCAAGCGTCACGATAAAACTTGCTTTGAATTGTTGCATCGAAGGAAACCGAACTTACAGTATCTTGAACCGTTCGGCGCTCCATGTACCATGTTGAAAAAGGATGCTCATGGCAAGTTTAACGAGAAAGTAGAGGAAGGTTACTTCTTAGGGTACAGCACTCCCAATAAAAGAGTTTACAACAAAGCTTCTGGGAATGTAGAAGAATGGTACCATGTTGATGTTCAAAAGTATACCTCTCCTACTGTTGGAAAAGGTCTTCCTTGGATGTTTGATTATGAAGAACTTTTTGCCTCGTTTAATCTTCCTCCAGAATGTTCAGATGAGGAGGTTGCTGTTCAAATGATGTATGATGCTCAAAACGCACCTGATGAACATGTGCAACCTACTCCCTCATCATCTGACATTCCTGAGTCCTTCAATAACACACAGGTCACACAGGATGATGACTCTTCTTCTTCTTCAGAGTATGAGGGTTCTCGACAAGAAATAGACCAGGTGATTGAAGATCCTTCCCATGATGTTGTACAATTTAGTGATGATGTTTCACATTTTGTGGCAATTGAACAGAGTATCACAAACCTTGATCAAACTGTTGAGGTTCCTGCTCATCCTGTGGGTAGGATTGATAGAATTCATCCTCAACAGAACATTATTGGTGATCCCACATCTGGTGTCAAAACTAGGGGTCAGATCAACTCTGGAGTCTACTCAGAAATCATGGAATCTGGTGTAGTCAACGATTGTGCGCATTCATGTTTCGTCTCGCAAATCGAACCACGGTCTATAACAGATGCTTTAAAAGAAGAATCTTGGGTAAATGCAATGCAGGAAGAACTACTCCAATTTCAGAAGCTCGGAGTTTGGAAGTTAGTTGATTTACCAAAAGGAGCTAAGAAGATTGGTACTCGATGGGTTCTTCGTTGCAAAAGGGATGATCAAGGAATAGTCATAAGAAATAAGGCTCGTTTGGTCGTTCAGGGATTTAGGCATATTGATGGTATAGATTACAATGAAGTGTTTGCACCAGTTGCTCGTCTGGAAGCAATTCGAATTTTTCTTGCTTATGCATCCTACAAAAGGTTCAAAGTCTATCAAATGGATGTAAAGAGTGCTTTCCTTCATGGAGAAATCAGTGAAGTCGTATACGTCAGTCAACCTCCCGGGTTTGAAGATCCTATGCATCGTGACCGTGTCTACAAATTGGACAAGGCACTGTACGGATTGTACCAAGCTCCGCGAGCGTGGTACGAGACACTTTCCACTCATCTTCTGAACAATGGTTTTAGAAGAGGTGTCGTCGACTGCACGTTGTTCATTAGAGAAAAGGGTGGAGAACTTTTAATGGTACAGGTATACGTGGATGACATTATTTTCGGATCGACGAATGATGTTCTGTGCAAAGAATTTGAAAGAGTTATGCAGGACAAGTTCGAGATGAGTTCCATGGGAGAGATGAAGTTCTTTCTAGGGCTACAAGTAGATCAATCTGAGACAGGGATTTTCCTTCATCAAACAAATTATGTTGGAGACATACTGAGCCGATTTAGTATGACTGATGCCAAACCTGCTGGTACTCCATTGGCGATCAATCACGGGATTTCGCCTGATGACAAGGGGGAGTATATTGATGCTACTCTCTATCGAGCCATGATCGGATCTCTCATGTATCTCACGGCATCTCGACCAGACATCATGTTCACCACGTGTCTCTGGATATCAGTCAAAACCAAAAGTCTCCCACTTAATTACTGTCAAAAGGATTTTTCGTTATCTGAAGGGTACTCCTGATCTTGGATTATGGTACTCTAATGATGATAACTTTGAGCTTACTGCATATAGTGATTCTGATTATGGTGGTTGCAAAACAGACTTCAAGTCTACATCTGCAGGGTGTCAGTTCTTTGGAAACCGTCTTGTGACATGGCAATGCAAAAAGCAGACTTCAGTGGCTACATCTACATGTGAAGCTGAATACATCGCTGCTTCCAGTTGCTGTTCTCAGATTATCTGGATTCAACAGCAACTTTGGGACTACGGTTTGCAATTCTCTAACACTCCTATTTATGTAGATAATTCTGCTGCCATAGCTATCACTAAGAATCCGGTTCAGCATTCAAAAACCAAACACATCGGCATAAAATATCACTTCATTCGTGATTGTTTTGAAAAGAAACTGATTGATGTGGTTCAAATTAACACTGATTTCCAAAAGGCCGACCTCTATACAAAAGCCTTTGACAAACCAAGATTTTTTTTCTTGTTAGAGGTAAACGGCATGAAAAAGAAGGATGACGTTGTTCCGGACCAAGAGTCGAGTCAATAATCATTTTTATCAATTACGTTCCTGTATATATTTTCTTTCTTGCGTTTATTAAAAATCTCAAAAACTCAAAAAGATTTTTCATTTTAAAATTTTAGGGGGAGAAAATGTCAGTAAGAAAATGATCTCTCGCTGAAAAAAATGATAGTACATAGACGCTAGTTATCTGAGACTCCAAAAAGATTTTCTTAATTGTGTACAGTTATTTGTGTACAGTTAATTGTGTACAGTTATTTGTGTACAGTTTGTTTAAAAAAAAAAGATTTTCCATTTTTGTACAGTCTAAAACCCAAAAACATCTGAAAAACTCAAAAATGTGAAATCGTATCCAACCTTTGGGAAGTGATGGCACACTAACCATATGTATGAAGCACATTGCATTTAATGTCATAGTGAATAGTCACACTAAGTCGACATGTGATGCATTGATAGGCTTATCTTACTGAATCTCGACCATTGATGATCAATCTATACCATATTAGATATTGTCTTGTGAGTCACATAATGGTGAAAGGATTGACGAAAATCAACAATAGAAACTGAAGGTGTGTTCTCATTCTGTGCACACCAGTTATCATCGGTTTAATGAGATATCAGAAAGTAGTTATAAAATTAAAAATTAGATTCCGAAGTCGTATACGTGCCATATTGCCTTGTAAATACCTGGCTGAAGCCGTCCATGAGCTGATGGCTGTCACTGTGAATACTAAAAATAAAAAAATAAAAAAATAAAAAAAAAAAAAAAAAAAATTTGTGTAGTAAAGAAGTAACAGGGAATAACTGAGATCTCATGAACTTATGATGGCTGGTTAAGTAAGTTGTGCTGATTTGAAACATTAACATGTTTTGAAAAGTAATTCAAGTCAATTCTTAACCAGTGTGGGACACACAGACAATGGACTCAATCCTTCAAGATCATCTTGTAAGTGTTGAGAAGAGGTCTGCATAGGTTTAAGATGGACAAACATATCAATGATCGCATTTTAACTAAGTGTACTTAAAGCTCAGATAATTTGCAATGTTGCTGATTGCTATGAGTTTAGTACTGATCCCATGTTCGGATCTTTCTCACAAAAAGATGTGTAAATACCATTGTATAGTTGTATCTACAAAATTCAAAATGTCTCAGATCATTGGTCACTAAGTCTGTATGATTTCTCATAAGGATCATTCTTACTAAGACATGCGTGTATATATCTTGTTGATATTATTTTCAGCATTACATATTCAAAAATCCAAAAATATTTTACTTTTCCTGAATTTTAGATTATCTGATAAGACTCGAACGACTGTCAGAAAATCAAAATTTGAAAACCGCTTGACTTCCTGATTGATCAAATCGTTCCTTTACTTCATAAACTATTCCAAAACTTCATAATTGATCCCTTACTTCATAATTAAATTTTTGTTAAAACCAATGTGGTCGGATACCCCATTTAACCTGAAAAGTTTAATTTACTAAAAGAGGTTATCCATTCGTACGAATGGATGAGCAGAATGGCTCACTCGTACGCATGGATGATGAGAATAGGTCATTCACACGAATGGACTGACCAGAATGGTCCACTCGTACGAATGAGTGGCAGAATGAATCAAGTCTGGGTCACTCGCACGAATGAAAGTCCATTCGTACGAATGAACCAGGCCATCCTATAAAAGGGCCATTCATTCGCATTCTCAGTCTCATTCGCACATATCATAAATCATATTCGCACGTCTGTTTCATCATAATCTGAAAGTTACCCAAAACTCCGTCAAATCTGTAATCTAATCATTCGTTTTCATTTTACAGGTATAACCCCACAAGTATTCATCGATTGTATACCGATTTGCAGATGTTCGATTAGATTTAGGATTCAAAACCGAAAAACAAACTAAAAACGTAAAAAGTGACTTAATAAACCAATTAAAATGCTAAATATTGGTTGAAAACCATAGTCGAGTGTGTTGGTGTCTTTTTCGGCAAATCTTTTCAAGTGTTGGTTGATTTTTGGACAAATTGGATCGCGACCCGTCTGTCATACGAATGGACACACTCTTCATGTTCATTCGTACGAATGAACGCTCATTCACACAAATGAGAACTCATTCACACGAATGAGAACTCATTCACACGAATGAAAACTCATTCACACGAATGAATACTCATTCATATGAATGAAACTCATTCGCACGAATGAATAGGCAGAATGATCCATTCGCATGAATGAACCAACTCTTAGGGTTCATTCGTACAAAGGGAAAATGGTCCAAAAGTTCATATTTCCAAAATCTTGCATGTACTGATCTGATGTGCTTCATGTTTTTGTGTTTGCAGACTGATCGTTATGGCGCACAGAGCTCCAGTTGTTCTTAAGGCTTCAATAAAAAGCAACATATGTGCGTACATGATTCCTACATCAAAGAATGCACGTCCGTTTGTCGGCATGATCGAGTTTTTATCAAGATCAAGGATTGCTCATGCTATATCCCATCACCGGACTCCATATACATCGCATCAAAGGGAGTTCTGGGCCTCTGCCGAGATTGACTGCGAGGTATCTCCACCGGTCATACGAGGGAAGATCGCAGGTCAAGATGTGGTTGTATCGGCAGCTCACATTCGCCGATTGTGTCAATTCGGTGATCATCCTGAAGATCCAGTGACACTGGATAAATATCTGGTCCGCGGATGCTTCATGAGAATAAAGTACGACGGGAATGTAGCCGAGGGAGTTTTAAACAAAGCGAACCTCTGTCCGCAGTACAAGTATCTAGGACATGTTCTTCTGCGTTGCCTCGGTTCCCGTCGTGGCGGTTTCGACGACATGCGCGAAACAATTCAGAGCGCATTCGTTGCTCTGGTGTTGAACATTCCGTTCAACTTTTCCGAGATGGTGTTCACGCATCTTAAGGAAAACATCTATCTAAAAGGGGACAATGCGTATCTTATGTACCCCAGATTCTTACAAATGATAATAGATGACCAACTTCCTCTTCTACCAAGGTCAGACGTCGACATAATCAAGTTAGAACACATGACGGACGTCACTCTAAACAGGGTACAGACCTACAGGGGAAGACCAACAAAGCCACCTCACAAACGACTTATTGGACATCTGGCAAATCCAAATTATGTGGCACCAGCAAACAGAAAATGGCGTCACGATAACAGTGATTCTGACAGGGAGGATATTGTTGTACCTCCAGCTGACGACCAAGATGATGACGACCAAGATGGTCAGGGAGATGGTGGCAATGCTCCTAATGTTCCATCTATCGCTGCCACCACCTCCACTGTCACTGCTATCGATTCTTCCCTTCCAACTAACCCAGAAGACGTTAACCTGGACACCGTCCTGTTTACTGATTCTGAGGACACTGAAGATGATTTTGAAATCAGTCAACAAGGGGCAAGATTGGTCGCAACAAAACGAAAAAGGGGAGCAGATCAAGGAAGCTCAAGGGTTGATGATGACGTCAGGGATGCTGACTTTGTCCCTGACTGTCCACAAGTATCTGCTGCTCCTTCTTCCCAATCTACCCCAGTCAAGAGAGGAAGAGGAAAGAGAATGGCTTAACACCAAAAGTTTAAGCTTGTTAGGAGGACGAAGAGAACCTCTGCCACTACAGCAACTGCCACCAGGTCTGAGGCTCCAATGTCAACATCTATGCCTCAGACACAAACTGTGCCTCCTCCCATCTACACGACTGCTCCTACATCACAGCCATCAACTATTCGAGCTGAATCTTCAATGTCACTGCCGACTGTCTCTCTACACGACCAGATCAGTACTTTAAACAGTTTGGTACTTCGTTTACTGGCTCAGAATGAAGAGCAATCAAAGCGTATTGACCAATAGGGCTCACAGATCTGTCAGTTGACTCTGCAAAATACTGAACAAGCCCAAGCCATCACAAGTCTTTCCACTAGGTGTAATGATCAACAAGCCCTCCTTCTCACTGCTACATACCAGAATCAACAGTTGTCTAAAACTGTTGATGCACATGCTCAGAGGATACAAAGGCTTGAGGAGGATAATAAGAGACTGTTGGAAGACTTAGAAAGCAGAAGAGACCCGACACCCAGAATTGAGGGTGCTCGCAATGATGGTGATGATGGTGATGATGATGATGATGATGATGACGATGAGGATGATGATGATGACTATGATGATGATGATAGTGATGATGATGATGACAATAATGACAAAGATAAGGATGATGGTGGCAATGCTGGTGCTGCATCAAGTGCTTCAAAGACAGCAGAAGCAGAGGAACGCACAAAGCAAAAATCAGACAAATCAGAAGGACCATCATCAGATACACAAAAGGGCACTGAAGGTTGATAGTTTTTGTTTTAAGTGTTTTAAGTTGTCTTATTGTAAATATTAGATTATTATGTAAATAATTTCAGTTTTATTTTGATTAAATCAATGAAATTTCTTATTCTCACATGTTTATTTTATGATTGTTTATGTAAATAGTTTTGGATGTGATGCCTCTCAAGCAACAACCTTTAAAGTTAACTTATGTGCTTGACATGCAAGGGATCATCCAACATTCAGTTATTTATGACAAAGATGAAGGGGAAATCGTACACTGCTTGTCAAAAGAACAGATTGCCGAGCTATTTCAAATGAATCCCGACGAATTCATCACTGAAGAGGCATCTGTTCCTACAACTGATTACCCCTCCTCTGACGAACTAGAAGACGTTGATGAGGTTGAAGTCGAAGACATATCTAATCAAGAATATCCAAAGTACACATCAGTAGATGGTGATGATCTTCCCTCCTTCGCAGACTTATTCACTCAGCAGTCCGACGAGGAGGTCAACCGCATTATCGACAACAAAGGAGATGAAGCCGGTCCCTCCACTATTGACATTGACGAGCTGAATGAACGTAAAAGTCAGTGGATGGAATACATGGCCGAATTAAAGAAGAACTCAAAGCCCTCTCCTCCAACCAAGTACACTAAAGTTTATCGACTCAAAGGACACTAGTCTGATGGTCGTATAATCAGTTGGGCATACTTCAACGACTTAAGCTGCTATGCTATAAAAAGAGAGAAGGGCATACAATATTTCAGGTACCCTCATGACTTCAAGACGCTGCCCGGATTTGAAGTAAATCAATTGGCGCGTCTAAAGCTTCTATACAGCGAATCTTCCGGTCTATCCGAATGGTTTGAACGTCAATTACAATACGAATACCGGAAGAAGTGGGTGAACTTCAAGCCACAAATTCCTACACGTTACATTCATAAGGAAAAGGTTCATCCAATCACCAAGAAGCCCCTAATTGTCTTAAAGTGGAAACCTCCAACGATCATGAAGAAGATTCCTTTAAGGAAAATGATCCAGGACTTCTCAGATCAGTTCAAATGGTGATACTATGATGGGCGTACTGGTGAAGCTGTTATAGTGCTTTATAAAGAAGGGTCATGGGAGACCATCAGGGTCTTTGATCCCTTGTGGCTGACCAACTTGTCTGAACAAGATGTTACAACTTTATACAAGTGTCAACCGTTTTTTGAAGTTTTAGATATAGACCAGGCGTTGCAGTATGTGAAAGTGATACGTATATGCTTTGCTTTTGACATACACGCCGGAGTTAACTGGAAAACTCGTACAAAAGAGATGTTGAAGACCAACTAATGTTAGTTAGGTCATTTTGAAGGGATCTAGGTCCAAGGGGGAGTATGTAGATGCATAATATGTCCCTAATCCCTTGTAATATGTATTTCATCTATGTTTAATGTAACTATTTGATATATTAATGAAATTACATGTTTATCCTTAATGTTTACTCATATATAACGACTGTGTATTAAACGATCTGATAAATAGCGATAACGTCGATCAATCGTGCTAATGAAAGGCCCATTCGCACGAATGGATCATGAGAATGATCCATTCGCGCGAATAGATCATGAGAATGATTCATTCGCTAGAATAAGTCATGAGAATGATTCATTCGTACGAATGAACCATTCTAATGATTCATTCTTACGAATGAACCATTCTGCTGATTCAATCGCACGAATGAGTCCATTCACATGGCTCATTCGTACGAATGGCCTCAGCACTATATATAGAACTTTCACTTCATGAGCAAAAAGACAACACATATACACATAGAAGAGACTAACCAGAGCAGAACCAGACTAAGCAACAGAACACACAAACTCTTTGCACCTGTATTGTCGAATCTCTGTCCGTTGAGAGTTTCCAGGTCTTGTATCCAACTTCTCTACACCAAAGGGTCGATAGAAACCTTCGTTTCGACATCTAATCCACTCGTTTCTTACGACCCGATCCGTGTCATAGATTGGATTGCCAATCAAATCGGATTCCGCACGATTTGGTTCGGTTAATGTGTTGAATCATTGGATCAAGTTAGATCCCGATCCAACAGTTAAGAAGTTCGACCCATCGTCGTTGCCTCATATTAAGTTCTTTTTGATTGAAAATATGTTGGAGACTTTTGTGGTCGGTGAAAACGACGCATTTGGAGCCATAAAGATAGTGTCTCCAAATTTTCAAGGCGAAAACGACAGCACCCAGCTCGAGATCAAGGGTCGTATAGTTCTTCTCATGGATTTTGAGCTGACGTGATGCATATGCAATTACTTGGCCACGCTGCATAAGAACACAACCAAGACCTTGGTTGGATGCATCGCAGTAAACGACAAAGTCGTCATTACCACTAGGAAGAGTTAGAACAGGAGCGTTGCAGAGCTTGTGCTTGAGAGTTTGAAAAGCTTCCTCTTGTATGGGTCCCCACTCGTAAGGTTTACCTTTGTGAATCAAGGTAGTGAGCGGAACCGCAATTCTTGGAGAAATTTGAGATGAAGCGACGATAGTAACCCGCTAGTCCAAGGAAGGAACGAATCTCGGTAGGAGTCTTAGGAGTACTCCAATTCTTACTGCTTCGATTTTTGCCGGGTCCACATGAATCCCCTTATCGTTGACTATGTGTCCCAAAAATTGAACCTTCTTTAGCCAGAATTCACACTTGGAGAACTTGGCGTATAGTTGTTCTTTCTTCAAGAGCTCCAAAATCAAACGAAGATGTTGTTCATGCTCCGCTTTCGTTTTAGAATAGATGAGAATGTCATCAATGAAAACGATCACGAACTTGTCCAAATAAGATTTGCATACACGGTTCATGAGATCCATGAAAACCGCAGGTGCATTAGTCAAGCCAAAAGGCATGACCATGAACTCGTAGTGACCATATCTAGTCCGAAAGGCAGTCTTCGGAATGTCTTCATCGAGAACACGAAGTTGATGGTATCCGGAACGAAGGTCAATCTTGGAGAAACATGTTGAACCTTGAAGTTGATCGAAAAGATCGTCTATACGGGGTAAAGGATAACGGTCCTTGATTGTAAGCTTGTTGAGTTCACGATAATCAATGCACATTCGAAACGATCCATTCTTCTTCTTTACGAACAGCATGGCAGCACCCCAAGGTGAATGGCTTGGTCGGATGAATCCTTTGGATGAGAGTTCTTGTAATTGACTTGCGAGTTCTTGCATCTCGGAAGGTGCAAGACGATAGGGAGCTTTTGCCACGGGAGTTGCTCCGGGCACAAGGTCAATACGAAACTCTACTTGTCTAGGGGGAGGAAGACCGGGTAAATCCTCGGGGAATACCTCGGGAAAGTCTCGAATGATCGGAATATCTTGCAATTTCTTACCTTTGTCTTTCATGTCAACTACGTGGGCTAAGAAGGCAACGTACTTTTTCCGCAAGTAGTTTTGTGCCAATGTGTAAGACATGAGTTGAAGACCACGACACGGTTTTTCACCAAAAATAACTAACGTGTCGCCCGAAGGGAGAGGTATACGAATGCACTTTTCGTAGCAAATAACCTCGGCATGGTGGTTGGATAACCAATCCATGCCAATTATAACATCGAAGCTTCCCAATTGCATTGGAAGGAGATCAACAGAGAACACATGATTATTAAGCTCGAGATTGCAGTCGCGGATAACAGAATTTATAGTAATAGATTTTCCGTTTGCTATCTCCACGGAATAAGAATTATCAAGTTTCGTTCTTTGTTTAGCAAGTCGAGATTCAAAGGTAAGAGACACAAAACTCCCATCGGCACCGGTATCAAATAAAATGGATGCATAATGATTGTTTACGAGAAACGTACCGTTTATCACGTCGTTGTTTGCTTGTGCCTCATTAGCGTTTATATTAAAAGCTCGTCCTTGAGGACCACCTTGTTGATGAAGTTTTGGGCATCGGTCACGGAAATGGTTTGGGTCTCCACATTCGTAACATGCCCGACCATTGAGAGGTGCCGGATAGTTTGGGCGGTTGGCTGGAGCAGCTTGATGGACGGGAGGACGGGTACGACAAGTAGTGACCACGTGTCCATATCGTCCGCAGCTTGAACACAATCGGCATGGTAAGTTGGCAGGATGGTGGTACTTGCAGGTCTGACATTGGGGATTTGGACCCAAATAAAGTTTCGGGTTTTAACCCAAAGGGGCCACTTGAATAGCAGGTACGGTGGGAGTTACGGCTGCGAAGTTTCGACCCTTTCGTTTGTTGTTGCGGTTAGAAGACTCGGGCTTTACATCTTTGACGGCCGCAAGAGTAGAAACAACCTTCTTGGAACCCTTTCTTGTTAAGGTTCCGGCTTTGACGTGGTTGTCGGATAGCGTAGCGGATAGACGAATAGCAGCTTCAAGTGTAGGAGGATTGCTTCCTAACACAGCATCCTGAATTTGCATAGGCAGCCCGCCTATGTATTTTTCAATTTCCCGAGCAAGGGGAGTGATCATATGAGGTACCAGTAGGCTCAGCTCTTGAAATCGGGTGGTGTAAGCCAGATTATCCCCGCTGTCTTGGGCAAGATCCCAAAACTCAGTCTCGAGCTTCCTCATTTCATTTCGAGGACAGAATTCATCAGTCATGTCTTTCTTCAGATCATCCCATGATAAAGATGTAGCAACCTCAACACCACGAGTGCGTTTCTCACCGTTCCACCAGGTGAGGGCTCTCTTTTGTAGTACACTTGTGGCATAGCGAACTCGAAGATTATCGGGACAGTCACTATTTAAGAACGTGCTTTCCATGCTTTCAAACCATTGTAGTAGGCCGGTAGCACCTTCAGTCCCGTAAAATTTTGTAGGGTTGCATGAGTTAAAGTGCTTAAACGTGCATTGAGGCGGGTTGGTACCACCGTTTCCTTGGATGTTGTGAGACCCGTCACTGTTGTTATTGGCTTGGGTCATTTACCCCACCAATTGGGCAAGAAGAGTAGCAAGATCCGGGTTGGAAGTGCTAGAGTTTGCACGTCGAGGAGGCATTCTAACACCATAAGAAAAGACAATGATATTTTAGATAAAGTGGATATATATGAGCTATAGTGGGAATAATGTAAGCAGAAATGCGGGATTCATCATGTCGCGTGCTAATGTATGTGTATTTATTCAAGGTTGATGGGGAAAATAAGCCATCTAATCCGGGTAGGAGATGATATCATAGATCATTATTCACGCAATAGGAATTGCCGGGATTCGCATGCACTACAAATCTTTATTACGTGTGTACCCGTAATAATGATTTGCTTTGCATGTTCATCTAGTTCTTCCTATCTTACTATAATGTCCCCAAATTTTGAGTTTAGGTTCGGATCGTATTCTTGCGAATACAATGACTTATCAACGTTAAGTAATTCCTCCAAAACTTTCAAGGAGACATGTTTTAGCCTATAGGTAAACACTCACTCTAGGAATTCCCAGGAAAGCATACGGGTCCGTTTATTTGGATTTATACGAAATGCTTTCCTAGACAGAAAACCCAATGTACAGGTGTCACCCTTCCGGATTGCACATGTCCTTTACTGGTTTCAAGGAATTAAGTCGTTGATGAGATTTTCAAGAATTTAATATACTTGTGAGTCTATGAGTATAAAATATGTAGGAATGTTGCAAATAGTATGGATGAGGAAAGAGTATGGATAAGGATGTGTAGTGTATTTGTTTGCATATGTTTGTTTGTCAAATGTGTATGTAAAGTATGTATTACGTGTTTAAAGCCTTGTATGTATGTGTATAAGTCTCATGTACTAAACTTGGGAAAATTCAAATAATACCTAACTACAAATAATTCACATAGCAATTAATCATTTAGCACGTAACACATAAAAGGGAGTCCTAGGGTTATAGTCTAGGTCATTTTGTCTAATAACCTAATTCCCTATAACCATGTCTCTGATACCAATCTGTCACACCCCGACCGATGGCGGAATCATCGAGGCGGACAATGGAATGATTGTTCAAAAGCACATGATAACTAAAATATTGCATAATTCATTAATTTAATTAAAGACAACAAACATTCAAGTACAATACAAATTCAAATAACCTAGTCTATTTCAAAACATTGATTTAATTAACTAGGTCCATGAGTTCTTAAGTGGTAGAATCTTCAGCAAGCAATCACATATCCAAACCTGAAACATTATTTAAATCAAGTGTCAACTATAAAGTTGGTGAGTACATAGGTTTAGTGGAACCGATAAATAGTAGATAAAAACGTTTTGCAACTCATTGTTTATCTTGTTAAACATAGCATATATGGTTGTATCATTTATCTAAGCACAATTCAAACCTTGATTGACGCGCTTGAACATAGCACAACAGCTAGGTCCGGTTTGTTTGAATATAGTTACCCACTATATCCGATATGTTTGAATATAATATGCGGCTATATCCGAGTATGCAGTAATAAACACCCTACATGGGTGGGCTGGTCAGACACAATAGATCTATTAATATTACTGTTGGTTTTCTTGTGTTTAAAATAAATAAGTGTACACCCAAGATAATTCACGATGAACAAGCATATAATTCACATGTATAACACGTATAAACAATTTGATGAGTAGCAAGTATAATGTTTCACCCCAAAGCATGTAAAAATGTAAAATAGGGGCTATGTAACTCACCTGGCTAGCGGATGTTTTAATCCACGTGGGTAGGTGATATGGATGTTGAAGTCTAAACACGTTGAAACCCTATGTGGATAAATGGGTATTATTGTATGTTTGTATATGTGTATTAGTATTTAAATGTGTATAGGTTTATAATAACATTTCTTAAAATTATTTGTATAAAATATTATAGTAAAATAATGATTTTTTTTTTGTAAAATTTAACATCTAAATATATATTTAATCTTGTTAGATATTTATATTTTAAATAATTTGTTATTATATTTATTGTATTTATATATAATAATAAATAAAAGAAAAAGTTTCTATTTGTTTAGATATAATATATTTTTGTGAGCTAAAATTATTTTAACAAGTTTATAAAATATAGGGTTTATTATTTTATAAAAATTGGACGAGTTAAATATGTGAAGAAAAAACGTTATTTAATGGTTTCGAAAATAAACGAACAAGTCAGCCAACCCGTAATAGTTTTTATTGTATAGATATAATATTAAAATATGATAAAATAAATAAATAAAATAAAAACAGAAAAAATTTGGGTTGGGCCGGAGGCCATCAGGATCGAACCCGCGACCTAAGACTCAAACACACACACGCATAACCAGCCGGGCTACTGCCCATCGCTGGTTATGTGTATATCATTTAATTTATAAACACACACGCAAAGCTGGTCGCTGGTTCCGGCAACCGGCAAACCGTGTCCGAGAACACTGGTTTGCCTGGTAATCGAAGGTTTGAGGTCGGGTTGTCGATTGGAACCGATGACCAGATGATAACAGAAGGTAAAGGAACGATTTTGAGACTCTTACTTGGTCGCGAATGGTCTGGACGACAGGGCCGATGGTCCGAAAATACCAAGATCGGGAATCTATGCTTCGGGATGAATTGGGCCCTAAAAATCTGGTCACAGCTTCACTCAGAGGCGACGAACACAATAGTAGTTTCAATTTTTAGTGAGAGTGGGTGAAGAGGGGATGGCGAGCTCGAGCATGTCCGGTAATGGCTATTTATAGCCGAGCTCGCTCCCGATAATGAGACATGCAATTGAGTGTGTCTGGACATTCGTCTGGGCAAGACGAAGCTATCGAGCCGTCTTGCAAGAGTGGAGGTCTACTGACGAGGCCAATTGCGCAGTGTAGACTTTCGGCCACCAAACGATCAGACTTTTCGTATGTTTAAACGACAAATTGGCCGGGGGCTTATGCTCGCGTGGGGACGACGAGGTCAGAGGGACCCTTTTCGGCTGTCGAGGTGCAGGGAACAGGCGTGTCGAGGGTTCGCCGGAAAATAGCTCGGACCGCCGGACTATGGGGGAGATAACCGGAATTGCGAATTGGGAGTTGGCAAAACTAGACCCTGGAGTTTGTTTTTGTATTAAGATAGTCCCTGAGATTCTTACAAATAGATCCCTGAGGTTTAGTTTGACCAGGAATAGCCCCTTAACTTATTTTTTGTTTTAAAACCTTTTAGTTTAATACTTTTCAAAACAGCCTCTTAACTTTTATAAACTAATTAAATTTCTTTTTAATTAAATTATATTTAAGTGGTTTTTATACACTTATATTATTATTATATATATATTTTTATAAAAGTTAATTATTTTATAGATCATCCTATTTATATATGAACCTTTTTAGATTTAGATTTTTATATAAAATTTTATATAAGTTTAAAACTTATAAAATTTTAATTATTTTAAATCCGTAAATTAAAAATATATACTTTGTACAAAAATTAAATAAAAACACTTACATTTCATTGAATAGAAAATGATTACATGACATATGTTATAAAAACGTGAATAAAAACCCGAAATGTCACAGTTTGTAAGCTACTGGACCAACTCTTGCCAGAATTTCAAATGGTCCAATATATCAAGGGTTGAGCTTGCCTCTCTTACCAAATCTAATTACAACTTTCTAAGGTGCGACATTCAAAATAACCTTGTCCCCAACTTGAAATTCTAAGGGTTTTCGTGTGACATCAACATAACTCTTTTGTCGATCCCTTGCTGGCTTGATCCGATTGTTAATCTGGAAGATCTTATTAGTAGTCTCTTGTATAAATTCAGGATATGTTACTTGTTTGTCACCGACCTCCGCCCAACATAGCGGTGACCGACACTTACGTCCATATAAGGCTTCAAATGGTGCGGCTTTGATACTGGTGTGATAACTGTTATTATAGGAAAACTCAGCCAACGGTAGATGAGTATCCCAATTTCCTCTGAAATCTATCACACATGCTCGAAGCATATCTTCAAGGGTTTGAATAGTTCTTTCACTTTGGCCATCCATCTGGGGGTGATATGTCGTACTCATATCTAGGCGCGTGCCTAGAGCTTTCTACAAAGATTGCCAGAATCTTGAAGTGAAACGACTGTCCCTGTCGGAGATAATTGAGAGCGGCACACCATGTTTTGCCATAACCTGCTTCAGGTAGATCATTGTCAACTTTTCCATCTTGTCAGAATCTTTGATTGGTAGAAAATGTGCATACTTCGTTAAGCGGTCGACAATTACCCAAATCGTGTCAAAACCATTCAACATCCTAAGCAACTTTGTAATGAAGTCCATAGAGATCTGTTCCCAATTCCATTGTAGTATTTCAGGTTGTTGTAAAATCCCAGACGGCTTCTGATGTTCTGCTTTTTCTTTAGAACAAGTTAAGTATCGGCTGGCATAAAGTGCGATACAACCTTTCATGTTGGGCCACCAATATAGTTCCTTGAGTTCTTTATACATTTTATCAGCACCTGGGGGAATCAAGTATCTAGACTTAGGAGCTTCTTCCATAACTAATTCCCTCAGGTTCCCGATACATGGCACGCAAATTCTATCCATAAAGTATAACGTATCATCCGACTTAGATTCCAATTCTTTAATCATTCAGCATAGAGCATCATTCTATATGTTCTCTTCCCTAAGTGCCTCTTGTTGTTCCATTCGGATTTGAGCAGTAAGGATTGTGTGAATTGTTAATCCTAATGCACGAACACGAAGAGTTTTAACCCGCTCCTTACTGCTTAAGGCGTCCGCTACGACATTGGCTTTTCTAGGGTGGTACTTGATATCGCAATCATAGTTGTTTAGTAATTCCACCCAACGACGTTATCTCATATTCAACTCTTTTTGATCAAAAATATGTTGGAGGCTCTTGTGATCCGTAAAAATAGTACACTTTGTACCGTATAAGTAGTGTCTCCAAATCTTGAGTGCAAATACAACAGCGCCCAATTCCAAATCGTGAGTCGTGTAGTTTTTCTCATGCACCTTTAAATGACTAGACTCATAGGCTATTACCTTATCTTTCTGAATCAGTACACAGCCCAGACCTTGATGTGATGCGTTGCAATACACAACAAAGTTGTCGGTTCCCTCGGGAGGGGATAGGATTGGTGCACTGCATAGGTTCTGTTTTAATAACTGAAAAGCTGATTCTTGTTTATCACCCCAATCAAACTTTTTGTCTTTCTGGGTTAGCAAGGTCAAAGGTTAAGCTATTTTTGAAAAATTTTCAATGAATCGCCGATAATAGCCGGCTATACCAAAAAATTGACGCACCTTAGTCAAAGTCTTTGGCGCTTCCCAGGTTTTTATTGCTTCAATTTTAGACGGATCCACATGAATACCTTTCTCATTGATGACTTGTCCAAGAAACTGCACCTCTCGGATCCAAAATTCACACTTAGAGAATTTGGCATACAATTTCTCATTTCTAAGTAGCTCCAAAATTAGCTTCAAGTGATGCTCATGTTCCTCCTTACTTTGTGAATATATTAAGATGTCGTCGATAAACACAATCATGAATTTATCTAAATAGGGTTTGCAGACCCTATTCATGAGGTCCATGAAAACTGCTGGTGCATTTGTCAAACCGAAAGGCATGACTAGAAACTCGTAGTGGCCGTAACGAGTTCTAAATGCGATTTTTGGAATATCTTCTTCTTGAATCCTTAACTGATGATACCCCGAACGTAGATCAATCTTTGAATAGAAACTAGAACCTTGCAGTTGATCAAACAAATCATCTATTCTAGGAAGTGGATATCGGTTCTTGATAGTTAGCTTGTTCAACTCTCGGTAGTCGATACACATCTTAAAGGTTCCATCCTTTTTCTTCACAAACAAGACCGGAGCTCCCCAAGGCGAGAAACTCGGTCTTATAAATCCTTTATCCAATAATTCTTGTAATTGATTGGATAATTCCTGCATTTCTGGCGGTGCTAAGCGATAAGGCGACCGTGCAATCGGTGTGGCTCCAGGTACCAAATCAATTCAAAACTCGACTTTTCGAGGCGATGGAAGTCCAGGAAGTCTTCAGGAAGACTTCGGGAAAGTCATGAACGACTGGTATCTCCTCAAGCCATGTCTCGTCAGTCTTCTTTTCAACTACATGCGCTAACATCGCGTAGCAACCTTTTCTCAAATGTTTACGGGCCTTCATACACGTAATAATCTTCAAGGTAGTTCCACTCTTTTCTCCTTGGATCATAAGGACTTCTCCAGTCGAAAGTGGAATACAGACAACTTTATCATGACAAACAATCTCGGCGCGATTGTTTGACAGCCAATCTATACCAATGACGATATCAAAAATTCCAAGTTTATCAGATAGTAATCTATACCAAATGAATGACCCTCTAAATTCAAAGTACAACCACGAATGACTTCTCCCGCTTCTAATCATTTCCCATTTGCTAATTCTATAGTGTAGTTATTTTTCAACCTACTTGATTTTAAACCTAGTGAAGGTCTAAAGTCGGTTGATACAAAACTCAAGTCGGCACCCGTATCAAACAGTATAGTTGCATAGTGATTATTAATAAAGAACATACCAGTAACCACTGAAGTATCCTTGCGAGCATCCCCTACTCCAATCATAAAAGCTCTGCCTCGTGCTTAGTTAGCATTCTAGTTCTTAAGCTTAGGGCAATCCTTCCTATAGTGTTCGGCAACACCACATTCGTAAGATGCTCTGGTGGTCTGCCCGATCAGGTTAGAATGGCATGATCGGGTTTGATGGCGAATCTTTTTACACTTCCCACACAAGATGTTGTCACAAGAGCCCACGTGGTGAATGTTACACTTGGAATGTGGGCCATTGTATCTCCTTGCCAAATGCAGGCGTTAATATCCTCTTGTGAGGGGGAAGAGTCTGCTTCCTCGAAGTATATATGAGTAGAGAACCACCAGGGCACAGACGGTAAGGTCAGAATGATGGACGACGAACCACTGGTACCGATGCCTCCACCTTCGGCTCTGCCTCCACGGGACCTTCGGGCTCCTCGGCTATGACTATCTCCGCTTCCTCCTCGTGCTCGGGAGCCTCTTCTTCCACCTCAGTCATCATCTCGGGTTCCTCTTCAGAACCCCGGCTCGGTCTCATCACCCGCCTCAATGATCTCGGGCTCCAACTCAGCCTCATCGTAAGTAATGTCCATAATCTCGGAATAATTATGACTTTATGGATGTCATCGTCGTTAGACACATAAATGGGGTGTGACGGAGAACTCATAGTTGTGGCAACAATATCCGTATAATATTATATAATAGATGAATTGTATGTCATATAAATCCACATGCAATGAAAACGTTTTTTGATGAGGGTTCCTAGAGTTATTGTCTAGGTTGCTAAGACACCTAGTTCGCTATAACCATTGGCTCTAATATCAATCTGTCACACCCCACCAAGGCGGAATCCGCGGGATGTAACGTTCATGGTTTTCATCGCATATGATTATGGTAAACACTTACATGACATTAATACCGAGTGTTAAAAGTAGTTGTACAAAACATTTCTTGTTTAAAAGTTTCTAAGATTTACAACAATAACTTAAATCAATAAGCAATTAAAGGAAATCTTCCAAAAATTCGGTACTTCAAAACGCATGCAAGTTAAAACGTGAGACACCAATCTTGGACTAGTTACCTGAAAAACATGCTTAAAAATGTCAACATAACATTGGTGAGTTCACAGGTTTATTTTTCTAAAAAGAAAACAATTAACGGTAACTGGAAATCCGTACGATAAACAAAACAAGTTAGCGGTTGATTCATCGAAGTCTAGCTAGGACATATGAATTATGTGATGTACAAACCTTTAACGAATTCTAGAGTTTGCCCCAGCCCATTTTCCCTTTAACCAATGAGAACAACAAAACCTAATATGCAATCATTTGACCATGTTGGTCGTGGTTAGCGCGACTAACCATGAAAGGGGGTATCAACCCAAATAGTATTATTCATATCGATCTACGGCTAAGTCCATATCTAATGTTTATAGTTCGGAATACCGAAGAATTTTAGGTGTAACTCATGCACACAAAGGAATCAGATGCTCGTCTCTCGTTTTTTAGTTATCATACAATTTGAATTCAACATGTTTTTCCCCCAAATATGGAAAACAGTAAAAAGGGGCCGTGAAACTCACTTGAGAGATGCTAGCAAAAAAGCCGAAACGGAAATAGACCCGACTTAGATACGTCTTAGAATACATAAGGACATCATAAGTCTTAACGAATTAATCTATAGCATTACAAGTTGGCAAATTCGACATTCACCTAACTTAACAAGACTCGACTGAAAAATCACTTGTGTTTGTACGCGTGACTCGACGACCCGTTGGTGATAAGTCTTGGAATAATACGAAATTATATATTTATAAAGTATATAAATATAAGTGATACAATTCTTGTAACTCGTCCTTGGATTCTCGTTTAGAAATAATACGTTCAGTTAAACGAATTTAGTATATCGACTCAAGTCAAACGGTAGTGAAAATATAAATATATGAAAAATTATATTTATTCTAACAAAAGACCACGTTCGAAAATACTACAAGTATTTATATAATATTTCAACTAATATTTTCTTATAACAATACTTATATTACTCCAAACAAGTTGAAACTTATGGGGTCATATTTCTCGAACACATTTATTTACACAAATATAAAGTTTGTACTTATGAAAACTTTACGAATGCAATAAAGGATTTTATTTCTCGACTAGAGTTACATACATATATATAATGTTTATATATATAAAGTTCACTTATATATAAAATCTACCAAGTTACCATTAAGGTTTTTAAGCTATAAATCACTCTAAAACTATTTATATATATATATATATATATTCTTTTACAACCCAAGTTGTCCAACATTTTAACTAGTATTTTTAAATATATCTATTTTTTAACAAAAAAACTTTTTTTTATATTTGAACTTTTATATTTTCACCAAAATCTACTTTTTAGCTTTTAAATTCTTTTAAATATGATAAGGTAATATTATATACTAATGTTACTAGTATAACCTATATTTAGTTTTTAACAACCTTCTTTATATATTTTAACTAGACCATATAATGTAATATAACCATTTATTATGTCAAAAGGTCCAAAGGTGTTCAAACGGTTCAAGTCATCCCAAGAAATCCAAATGTGACCAAATGATATATATTTATATATATAATCACAAATATATTATGTATGAACAATAAAACATAACATAAAAAGACATATATCACCAACTATTTATTTGAGTAACTTTTCTTTATGCTAAAACTTTTATATATTTTCATGTGACAAAAATTTATATATTCTTTTTATAAAATAATGTCATGTGACACTTTTTAAAAGATATACTAGATTAAAACCATATATCCATAACTTTTATAACTCTTTGAAAGGTTCGGTTTTTTTTATCAAAGTTTTTATACAACTTCTTAACTAGAAATCGTGTATTTTTAAAAGAAAACCTTTTTTTAAATGGATCCATGTTTTATTTTCTTCAAGTTAACTAACGTTTGGTTGAAAGACTCCAAGCATGAATTAAACTTCATGTAGCTAGAAACTTTAAAGAAAGAAAAGGGGGTTTTAACTTACAAAAAAATGAAGCAAAGATGAATAAAAGAAAGGTTCCAAGCTCCAAATCTTATTACACCACCTTGGAAAGCACTTAGATTCTTGGATTTTTGGATGAAGGTTGAATGTAAAATGAAATTTTAAGTGTTTGTGTATGTGTCGTATGTAGAGATGAAAAAGAGAGAATGAGTGTGATTTGAGCTCTAAATTGAATGATGGAAGTGTATGATCACATGGTGTAAAGAAGGTCAAATGGAATGGGTTATGTAAGGTCTTGTACTTACAATTCATGGAAAAGAAGGAATGTGGAATGGTGGGGGTGGTCACACTAAATTCAACCGAGAAAAGGGTTATTAGGGGGGTTTGGGTTATTAGATAAATGTGTAATTAACTTGTGTAATTATCTCGACCATTAGTGCGTTAAATCTCGGTTACGGTTCGATATTGTGATTTAAATTGGTTTAAGGTTCTTAATTCCATTTAAATATCAACTAGTTTGTTGAGAAATGTCTAATTATATATTATAATAGTCATAGACACGTTTAATAGTATGCAAGTATGATTAAAAATGACACTAAATGGTAAATTCTTGAAATTATTTCATTATGGATTATTTTATGCAATTTGAACTTAGATACTAAAATTTAGCGTACAAATATAATATTGTGTACTATGGGTCTTTGGACATTGATCAGGACACTAATATAATCACCAACGATCGCTTTCGTCGAATTAACCCGGGCATGCATACTGGAAATTTTTGAAACTACCAATGAAAATTATACGAACTAACAGCTTTGCTAGGCATGGAATGACCTAACTACTAATAATTAAGTCAAATACGAAATTACGAATCATAAACACGTTTAACATACGTACGGATTATTACTGGATATTGTTGGTTGTCACACCTAATGTGACTCGCATGAGGTCGATATCAAGTTTATGACCAGCCAATCCTAGTTTACATCTCTTAAGGATGTGAGTTGATTCGATTATCTGACTGTCTGTTATCTCTATGGTGTACTTAGTTTCTAATAGAGTTGGAGCTGCTTTAAACAAATTACCAAGATTCTTAGAGATGAAGCTCCTATTAGCAACGGTATAAAATAGGACAGAAGCAAAACAGTCATTCAGGAGGAACTTACCAGTTACCACGTTGTGATCATTTCTTGCTTCCCTTGAACCGATCACGAAGGCTCGTCCCTTCGCACCATTTCCATTTTTGTTACCATTATTGTTGTTGCCGTTTCCGTTGCCCTGGTTGTTGCCATTATTATTTCCACCATTTCATTTCAGCTGAGGACAATATTTCTTGAATGTCATTCCTTTCCACATTCATAATAACCTCTTGCAGATCCTTGTTGCTGAGTGATGTCATGCAAAACACACATCTTTATATTGCTTGCTTGCGTTTTAATCAGTTTTCCATTTGTTTTTAGTTGTTTTTGTTATGTATTGAGTCTACTATGTGTTTATAGGTGCTCGAGGTAATAACAAGTGAATATATGAAGAAACCGAGCACGAGAACAAGTCCTAAGAAAAGAAAGTAAAAAATATGGAAATTCAAGAGAAAGAAAACTCTTGCGGTACGCGATGAGTTCAAAACCGAGCGCGATTAAACTGTCCCTCGCGGTACGTGAGGGACCGACCAATGTTTCTCGCGGTACGCGAGAGAGGGAAATTCCGAGAAAAAACCCTAAAAATCGATTTTAGTAGATTTGTAATGCCATTATTCGGGAGTTCGAATTTCAGCTGTCACGAATAGAGTTCTAGGGCGATTTTGGGTGATTGAAGGAGGAATCAAGTGTGCAGTTCTGATGTGTTGCAAAGCACACATGCATTTCTTCCATATTTCGTGTCGTTTTTATATAGTTTTAGAGTCATTTATAGTTAGTATTGATTTATACAATGTTTTGTAGGTTATCGAGTTACTTTGGAGCTAAAATGAGCAAGAAGGGTGGAAGAAACGAGCACGAGAACCCGGGATGAGAAACGGAAAAAGTCGGGAAAGAGTCAAAACTTCAAAGGGGCATATCTCGGCTACAAAATGAGTTACGGGGCCCAATTTATATCGATTTGGGGTAGCTCGACGAGAAGAATACAAAAAAAAACATTCTGTCACCCTAGTTCCTCGCGCTACGCGAATATGTGGCCATAGAACTTCGCGACACGCTAAGATTCTCATGCAGGAACTTTTTTACGACACTTTTGTCTCTCGCGACTCGCGAAGACATGGTCCTCTGGCTTTAGCGACACGCGAAGAAGCTCAGTTACACAAATTTTGACCTAATTTCATGTTTAAATAGTTTAGGACTCTTCCATTATGATAATAATCGTTTCCCAGCCGTTTAGAGACCAAAAAGGGGTGATTTTGAGAGAGGAAGAAGCAACGGGAAGAAAAACTTCGAATCTTTATCAATCGGGTTGGTTCGTTCTTGCTCGTTAGGGTTTCGATCTTTGTTTCTTTTTTACTTTGGTTTGATTTGGATGATGTTTAAGACTTTTGAGATTTTTTTTCTAAGTTTGAACATGTATCTTGGCTAGACTATAGTAGCTATCTAGGTTTTCGATGATTGTTTGATTGGATTGTGGATTTCTTTCGGTTTATCTTATGTATTGATGGATTGATGATAAAGTAAAGAACTTGGTTCACTTAGTATGATGGTTTGCATATTTAATTCTGATTAGCAATTGATTTGTGTTTCTCATGTGTCTTGTTAAATGTCTTTTAAATAAAGATGCATGTTAGGTTACCTACTTTTTTATTATAACTAATTTGTGGATAGTTGATTTCATCGTCCATAGAAACGCATATTGAGAGTGTCTTAGAGTTGAATGTTCTACCTACTTCAATAGCTGAGAGGTGAGAAGTTGTCGGGTGTTCCTCGGTGTTAGGGTTTTTAGGTCAACTGCTCAGAAAGGAGGGTTTCCTAGGGTTTCTTAGCATTGTTGATATTTTGTGTTGTACTGAGAGTTTCCAGGTTACCCCGTGTGTCTTAGGGCATATAGAGATATTGAGACTTAGAAGTAACGTATCTATAGGGTACTTTAGCATCGTTGGAAATAGCTGAGAGGTGATACATCAACCGGTGAGTTTAAACGTTCCTTAGAGTTTCCATTAGGTCACACCCGGAGAATGATCTGGGATCCTTAGGTTATCTTAGGGTTTCGTATTCAAAGATCCTGGTTCCATCATAACTGTCATAACCGAGAGAAGTTCACGTTTGTCAATAGGATTCGTTACCTAGATAGTGCTTTATCCTTTATTGATCTCATCCGTTTCGAATGTCTGATAGTTGGTGTCGTTAGTTAGTTATCTATTAGTTAAATCTCAGTTACACAAATCTCCCATTTAAATAAGTTTAGTAGTTGAGTCAGACTCTAGGTTAGTTGTCACTAGTGTCTCGTGGGTTCAATATTCGGACTTCATTAGACTTTACTGCATTGATCGGTACACTTGTCGGTTGGGTGGTCTAGTATTAGGTTGAGTCTAGATATATAAATTTGTAAGGTCCTGAGGATCATCAATCAACGGATTCAACAATGTGTTGAACCTGGCGGAAACAGACTCGACACGTGACTTGTAGGTAGAATCAAAGAGGACGAGACACAATTCAACAGTTAAACGATTCGTATACTGATAAAACCACTGATAATACAATACAAGATCGCTCAACAACTCATCTAACCGATTACAAAAAACAAAATAACTATTTATACTAATCACAAGTAATCGGTTGGGCTTGGGCCTCGGCCGCATACTTCAAGTATGCGGTTGAGAGCCGCAAACTTCAAGTATGCGGCTAGGCCTTGAAGTATGCGGCCACATACTTCCAAAATGTCATCTTCTATACTTCCCGGTAATCTCTTGATGCGTTAGCCTATTAGGTTTGATCCTTACAATCTCCCCCTAGACTAATGCATTCAAGTAACTCAGAGTATTTCAACATCAGCTGAGTGATTACCATCTCCCGCATAGAGGCCTTGAACTAACACTGTTGCCAGCACTTTTATGAACGGCTTAGTATCCTTCTCATTTTCTTCAGGCACGAATAATCTCTTCTTGGACAATCTCAGCATATCTTCCTTCCCAAACTTCATTAGATCCATAGGATCTGCAATTGTGAACTCTCTGTTAGTAAAGTGAATGTCGAGAAGACCAGACTCACGACTATAAGACCAGCACACGAGCTTTCTCAGTGAGTTGTCAGGTAGTCCCTTATGAACAGGGACACAATCAACCGTCTTTGGAGGAGGATAGATCTCCATTATGGGGGGCTTCTGGGTGATCTTGTCGATCATGTACTTTGATGTTACCCTCTTGCACTGAGCAGTCGTCATTGTCTTGAAGTCATTGTCACACTCTTTTTTAAGAAATAAAGCAAACTCACTTGCGTCTCCATTGTCTCCCAAATTGTAGAATGGAACCTTGTTTAGTGCTATAAGATAATATCTGGGCAAGGATTGAAAATCATGCATATCAGCAAAGTACTCGACTCGCTCGTTCTTCCTCTTGACTAGATAGAGATGCTTCTCACTGTCGCACATCCAACTTAAAATAGGAGAACGATCATTCTTCTTTGCAAGCGCGTTGGATGCTGTGACATAATGAACTTCTGGTGGAGGAATAAAGTTGAACCAACTTTTCTTTTTATCTATACTGCCTGTGGACGATGTTGCTTCAGTTGTGTATGTTGGTTCAGCAACATGTTCGGCAGTTAACTCCACATGGGGAGGTGAGTTACCTTCGGAGAATATATCGTTGTCAATACCGGTAATCACCTTTCCCTGACCATCGATGTATGTAGGAGAGGTAGGCACATTTGCATCGAAGAAATCTTCAGCCTCAATCAAATCCTCTCCTGCAAAGTCATCATCTAAAACAGTTGAATCCTTTTCAAATGAGAACACTGAGTTTTACCGAAGTAAATCATCAAGACCCTGTTCAAAGTCAAATGAAAGATCATTTTCTGACTGTTGTGCTCCCTTTTCTTCGGACACAGGAACATAAACGACCATTGCTCTAGATAGATCTTCTTGTGAGCTTGTTTGTTGGTCTTCCTAGTCTTTGCCTTGCTCTTTATCATCTTTTTCGGCCTTCATTATCATCACCATCACCATCATCATCACCTTTACCGTTATCATTTCCACTGCAGCCATCTTCTCTCTTTCTTTTCATTTTCTCTTTCTTTTCCTTTAGTCTTTTCAACTCTTTGAGCACATACTTCATGGTGTCTCTCAGGCTTTGAATCTGGCCGCTTTGTATGTTGATGGTTGTCCTAAGAGTATTATTTTCTGTAGAGAGCTTTTCAATATTTGAATCTTTAGCCATAGAGTCTTGTTCTAGGCAAAAGACTCTTTGCTGCAGGGCTTGAACATCTACCGGCTCATAAGCAATCTTTTCTTTTCCCTTGTCTTGCTTTGTAGGAGCAGTAGGTTGTCTTGCTTTGTAGGAGCAGTAGGTGTGATGACTGGTGTGGGCTTTTGCGGGAGTCGATCAGAAACTTTTTTTTTCATCTGACCAAGATCAACTTCAAAATCGTAGTCTTCATCGGAAGTATCACTTTGTTGTTTAGAAGGGTTGATGAAAGGAGGTTTCCTAGCAGCCTTTCTTTTGATCAGTAAGCTTCTGTGATATTTGTTTATGGGCACTTCTTCCCTGTCACTCTCTGTTTCTGAAAAATCAAACTCATCACTTTCTGAGTCTCCTTCGGACTCACTCATCTTCTCTTCCACATTCATGGCACTTGAATTTTGAGCTTCTTCTCCCTTTTCACTAGTAACACTTTGAGTTCCAGTGTCAGAGAACATCAAGTCATCTAGATTCAGGTCTGCCATGTCTTTGAGGTTTTCAACATTCTCTTCATTCTCGAAGTATATCGGCATTTCAATGTTGTAATTGAATGCATCTTCTTGTTCATTGGCCAGTCATACATTAGGGATCACAGGCTCATTAGCAATGGGAACTTCAGCTTGATTTTGAGCCTATTGACGTACATGTCTAGGTCTAAGTCGAGGTTGAGGTGGTTGTTGTGGGTGTGGAGGTGGTGGTGGTGGTTGTTGTGGGTGTGGAGGTGGTGGTGGTGGTTGTTGGTGAGGCTGTTGAGGTTGGTTACCGTCAGTCTCTGGAAAGCCACCAAATTTCTCCAAGGGTCTTAGACCGACATAGTATCCATGCTTGTTCATAGACATGTAAGACAAATTGCTCTTGTCCATCACTTTCACATGCAGCCTTCTTTGAGTCATAACTAACTCCGGATGTTCTTGGTTTATGATCATTTGTAGGAATCGGGGGTACATCAAGAAGACAGACTTTTTTTTATCGTCAAGTAGTTTTTCATTTCTTCAAACACAACTCTTGAGAAATTGAAATTCTCCCCCGTAACTAGCGCATAGACCATTGATGTCATGTTGACACTCAACTCATCATAGCCTCCTTTTCTTCCTGAAATACACTGATTCACCACATGTGCCAAGTATCTCCAGTACGGTGGCAGATATCTCTTTAACATAGACGGCAACTCACCCTCATAACTCATTCTTTGGAATGTTTCAGTCATCTGTTCAGTAGTGTAACTTGTAGGATGTTCGAGACTATCACCATAGTTCAGACAAGTCCTTATCACAGCTTTAGTAATTACAATCCGCTATCCCGCAACTGTACCAGCTATCCCTTCCACATCGTTCTCTGTGATTATATCGGCGGTGCTCCAGAAATCTCTAATGAAGTCTTCACAGATATCTGGATGTTGAGAAAGAGCATGAAATACTCTGGACGCCCGTAATCCCACGATCATAGACCTGAAAACACTGTGAATATCGTTGTGGGTCCTCTAAGTAAGCCGGTTCATTATGGTCCTTAACAAATTTCAAGTTTGCCATTACCTGCAATCAATAAGGCAAGTTAGATTTCAAAATTACACATTCATAGTTGTCAGTCACAGGAATTAAACTGCAAACTTTAAAGAACCACTTGCAAACTTTAATCACACCGCATACTTGACCAACACTGCAAACTTAAACAACAAACCGCAAACTTGAAACACAACCGCAAACTTCAACAAATGCCGCAAACTTTAAGAAACCGCAAACATTTTAAAAAACCGCAAACTTTAATCAAACACCTCAAACTTTCAAACAACCGCAAACTGTTTGAGAAAACCACAAACTTTTAAACACTCAAAATTCTTGAATTTTTAATGAGTTTTTAGTAAGGATTTCTGGTGCAATAGAATCACCTAGTGATTTCGATCAAAGCTATCGGATCAATTTTAGATTTAACGTCGATTTTAAAGGTCAATTTGATCCAAGAGTCCAATTTCAGTATTGATTCCGAACAAGAACATCTCAGACCCTTGATTTGTATAAATCCAAACTCAAAACCCTTACCTGACGATCGCCTACACTTCTTGAACACAAATATAGCAAAGGATTCACACAGGGATCAAGTAAACGGTCAATCTAGAACAATGATGTTGTATGCGGCTAGAGAGAGATAGTGAAGTATGCGGTTGGTATAAAACATTAACCGCAAACATCGAGTCCTTTTAAAGATTTCATTAAGTATGCGGTCGCAAACTTAAAGTATTTGTGGCCGCAAACTTTGAAAAATTTTGAACTTTTCATAACCTTTTCTTTTGGATTGTTAGGTCATGCAGGGACGGTCATTTTGATACTTATGAAACACAAACAAAGATAAAAATAAAAATAACTTTAACTAAGCTAAAAACACAAAATCTTTTGGTTCTTTTCAAAATAACAGACTGCTTTAAAACACTGAAATGCAATATTTTTTAGAGAAGCTCTGTTATGGGATCATATCATTCTAGTGCAGACCAGACTATACTTATCAGCCGCTCATTTTCTTAGACAGGTCTCGGTGATTTCCAATATATTATCCTTCTAAACTCAAGCCTTTATACCTTAGTTGACAAGCAAGTAGTGAATGAAGTTATCATGTTTTCGGGAAATAGTTGTTCATGCATCAGTGGGTCCTACACTCACAACTCAGAAACCTGTATTTAATTTAGTGTGAATTAGATGATTTTTTGATGAACTGGATGGACCCCATAACTTACCGGATAAACCTTCCCTTCCTTATGATCTTTTGAGCACCTAATAATAACTAAAAGAGCATAACTAGCATGGGTCAATGGATTGTTCAGGAAATCTCTGACAAATTTGATTACAAACATAGCACGACGGACTTATATGTTCACAAGCAGTAAATGCTCAGGGTCATTGCGCTACGGACTTACATGCCTTGATAAGAGATTCCTTCCCAGATCCACGTTCCCAAAGAGAAAAATATTTACAAGTATATTAATATGTACGTCTTTAGACATATCTTTTTGAATTTTCCTATTGCACGACATTAACATTGCGTGTCTTTTTGCTCAAATTTCTGTTTTGCACTTTCATTAAGTATCTTTTCACCTATTGCATATCGAGTCAGCTCGCAACCCCTTTGTGAAGGGTCTCGGTTTGTGCAATCCAGAGACAGTATGTTCATCCATAATTCATCAACCTTTATGTGTAAGTTTTCAATTATTAACAGGAAATAAATATTCTACCAAACTATGAGATGTTCCCCACTATTACAATGACCTTTATGTTTAGGTGAAACACTATCATACTGTCCTTTCAGTTTTAGCAGAGCCTGTCAACATATCATCCTAAGATCCTGATGTTTTCAACTACAGGCCTTACATAAGATGATCCAACCTCTAGAATGATTTACTATCATTTCCCATTAGATAGAGTTCTCAGATTTTCTCAATAGAACGACTTTCCTAAGAAACACAATCTTTTTGTATTCTTCTGATTTTTTTTATTATTTTAAGATGAAACTAAAAACTTAAACCGAAAATCTTTTTGGCGTTTTTAGGAAATCTCTCCCCCTAAACTTTTGCATTTATGTAATAAATCAAAATTTAAACAAGCTAAAAACTAAGAAAAATATTTTTGGTGACCGAACCTGCGACCTTTTAATCAAAGTAAATCATTTTCAGACATTCAACCAGAAAGTTGAATCTTGCCAAATCAAAAGCCTTTGTAAAAATGTCAACGACATTCTTATCAGTAGATATCTGCTCAAGATGCATGGGTTTTCTTTCAAAACAGTCACGAATATGATGCCCTTTAATGTCTATGTGCTTAGTTTTAGAGTGTTGGACTGGGTTATTAAAAATCTTTAATGCAGCTTCATTATCACAGAAAATAGGAGAGTCAAAGAAATTCAAACGATAATCCAGCAATTGGTGTTGCATTCATATAACCTGGGAGCAACATGCGGATGCGGAGACATATTCAGCTTCGGTAGTAGAAGTCGAAACGGTGGTCTGTTTCTTGCACTGCCATGCGACGAGTCTCTCCCCTAGAAACTGACATCCTCCAATTGTTGATTTTCTATCCAGATTACAGCCTCCATGATCGTTGTCAGTAAAAGCAAACAAGTTAAATTATGAATCCTTTAGATACAAAAGGCCTAGCCGAGGCTTGCCCTTCAAGTATTTAAAGATTCTTTTGACAGCATTAAGGTGAGAAAGTTTCGGATTAGCCTGGTATCGTGCACACTGACAAACCGCAAACACGATGTCTGAACGGCTTGCGGTTAGGTACATTAACGAGCCAATCATTGACCTGTAGAGATGTTGGTCAATTCCCGGTTCACTTAGATATGGAGTAAGAACAGGACGAGTTGCCATAGGGGTTGAGGCTGGTTTGGAGTCAGCAAAATTGAACTTGATTAGTATGTTATTAACATATTTGGACTGGTGAATTAGGATTCCGTCATCACTTTGCTTAACCTGCACCCCAGAAAGAAAGCCATTTCTCCCATTGAACTCATTTCAAACTTTTTCTTCATTTCTTCTTCAAACTCTTTGCACAGTGCAGCATTCGTTGATTCAAAGATGATGTCATCAACATAGATTTGGACAAGAATAAGATCGTCTCCCAACTTCTTAATGAACATTGTTTGATATATGGCTCCCCGAGTGTAGCCATTTGCAAGAAGATGCTGTGTCAGAGTGGCACACCATACACGTGGTGCTTGATGTAAGCCATACAAAGTTTTGTCTAGTTTATAGACATGATGTGGGTGATTTGTGTTTTCAAACCCCGGTGGTTGACACACGTAGATCTCTTCTTGAACCTTTCCGTATAGAAAAGTTGTCTTCACATCCATTTGAAACACCACTGTCATCTTTCTTGTTTCTGTAGACCCAAAGAGTTCCGATGGGTAACTTGCCTTGTGGTAGTGGCACTAGTTCCCAGACCTTCGGTTTTTCAAACTGCATCAGCTCTTCCTGCATAGCCTCCACCCAGCTTGCCTCAATCAAGGTCATTTTAATGTTCTTTGGCTCAACTTGAGATATGAAGGCGGAGTATGAGCAAATATTGATTACCCTAGATTTGCTTCTTGTTCTCACATTTTCAAAGAGAGGACCAATGATATCCTCTTCCGAATGATTCTTATGAATTCTTGACTGTGGAACATCTTCTTCCTGTAACATGTCAAGTAAGTTGGTGATGTGTTGATTTGCTTCTTCAGTTATGGGAACCAGCTCCTCAATAACATTTGATGCAGGCAATAAGTCTTGCGATGACTGATCACTACCAGATGTAACATTTTCCTGTGAAGCAGGACCACTGCCAGATGCAACAGTCTCTTGTGAAGCGGGATTGCTGCCAGATGCAACATTTTCCTGTGAAGATGATTCAGGAGCTTTAGAAGAGGAAGATGATGCTTGATCAGGGTCTTCATCTATTCTGTAATCCTCTGTGTTGTATTTGTAGAAACTATCATCTGTCACATCACAAACATCATAATAAACATTAAACAATTTAAACACAGAATCACAATCAAATAACCAGTTTGGGCCAGAATCCGCATCGGTTTTGTTGAGCTCCTGCCAGTCAATGTAGTAAGATTCCACAATCTGCTTTGTTCTCTTGTTGTAAACCATGTAGGCTGTCTTGCAGGATGAGTATCCAAGAAAGTAACACTCGTCGGCCTTTGCATCGAACTTGGACCCAACTTTATCATTATGCAACAGTGTGTATAGGCATCCAAATGCTCTAAAGTGACCGACCTTTGGCTTTTTTTTAAACACCATTTCATATGGAGTCTTCAGTTGATGCTTGTTGAATAACACCCTGTTCTGCACATAAGATGCAATGTTTATTGCTTCAGCCTAAAAGAATACCGGTAATTTGGAGTCAGAAATCATGGTTCTTGCAGCCTCTATCAGGGTACGATTTCTTCGTTCAGCAACTCCATTTTGTTGAGGAGTTCTAGAAGCACTGAACTGTCTTGCAATTCCCTTTTTAGCACAAAAGCTATCAAGGACTTCGTTATAAAATTCTGTCCCATTGTCACTTCTGATAATTTTGATCTTCAAGTTCAGCTGATTTTCAACAAGTATCATGAACTGCATAAGAATATCTGTAGTCTCACTTTTCTTACTCAAAAAGAACACCCATGTAAATCGTGAGTAGTCATTAGTAACAACAAGACAATAAGATTTCTTCCCAATACTCATCACACTTACAGGACCAAACAGATCCATGTGAAGTAACTGTAAAACAGATTCTATTGAATTAAACAGCTTGAGCTTGTGTGGTCGTTTATGTTGTTTGCCTTAGCATACGAAATACATTTTTCAACCTCACAAAATTCTTTTAAAGGCAAACCGACTACGTGTGCTCCTTTAGCAATCCTATTTCGGTTTTTCAAATTTATGTGACCTAAACAACGATGTTAGAGCATGGAATCATTTTCAGAAGCTTTTGGAAAAAAAAACAAGTATTTGTTAAAGCTGACTCACTATTCATATCCAACAAATATGAGTCCTTACACCTAGCAGTTCTCATTAAAATCCAATCATCAGGGATAACAAACCTTGGTTTTAAAATCAAACATTCTTTATCAGTAAAAATGAGTTGAAAACTTTTTGTCACAAATTTGAGACACACTTAACAAGTTGTGATTCAATTCAGACACATAATTCACATCTTCGAAACAGAGAGTACCATTAGTGACAGTACCTTTCATTGTAATTTGCCCACCTTTATCACCTGCAAAGGAAACATACCCTCCATTGAACATTTTAATGTCGTGAAGCTGAGAGATGTCTCCTGTCCTGTGCCGGGAACAACCACTATCAACATACTAGAGGTTGTTGACAGGCCTCCTTGGCTGTCCCTGCACGGTAGAACATATTAATTAATAACTAGAACCCAAGCCATGATTGTTTTGGGTTGCCCTAAATCATCCAGGTATGAAACTTCTTGCAATTTCATATCTCGTTTGTCATTAAACTCAACTGGTGTTGTTTGTGCAATAGGTTTTCGTTTCCAAACATGCTCTGGTTTTTCAAAATTTGAGCTCACTGTTGGAGTGACAACCTTTTCTTTACCCTTTTCAGATTTTATGGGTTTCTCAACTTTCTTTTGTTTATGTTTGAAAATATTATTTTCTTTAACAGGACGTTGAGATTTATGCACAACACCAGTTCTTTTATCTAATTGTTTATCATTGGGTCTTTTGTAATGTTGGGCCATGTGTCCTTTAGACATGTGTGGCCTTCGATATGAATTATCCCTTTGACTAACATTTGAACATCTACAAGAGTGTTCACGATTGTGAACGCAGTTCCAAGCAAAGTGTCTGGGATTCCAACATACATAACACATTTGCCTTCTCGGATATGGGGCATAGTATCCGGTGTCCCATGATGACCATTGAGAAGAACTTGTGAAGTAAATTGCAGTTTCACAGTTCCTAGAAAACCTTCTAACATGCAGTTAATCATCATTATAATTTCTATGATAAGACTTGAAATTATTTTTATCAACATTCCTAACATTTTGTTCAAAAGCACGATGATGATTATCAAATTTAGCATAAAATTCGCGTTTAGTAAAACGTTGAGGCTTTTTCTTTGAATCAGACTGACTTGTTGATGGTTTACTGCTTTCACGGTTTGACGAGCAGTTTTATTTTTTTTAAAATTGATGATTCTTGCTGTAACATTCCTGATTTTTATTATTCATATTTCAATCCAATGTAATGCAATTTCGAATTCAATACTCGTGCACTGTCTCATTTATTTTCTCGCCGTAAATTAAATGCAATGATTCTATACAAATTCGCAAATTTTACTCGGTTATATACATTTAAACACTATACAAGAAATTATTTTATTCAAACTTATCAAATCTGAAAAGTCAAGGACTAAAGTTGAAAAATGTCAAGAAACCCTAGTCTAGCACGGTCGTGCTTCGTCCTAGCACGGTCGCGCCAAGTGCTTTGGCACGGTCGCGCGACCTGCTTTGGAACGATCGCGCCCGGTGCCTAGGCACGGTCGTGCCATATTTAGGCACGGTCGCACCTGTGTAACAGCTGAAACGTAACTGCAACTTTAATCGCCTGATCGTTCGAATCCGTAACAGTCATACGTTTGTTTTCCCTTAACAATTGTATTACCACTTTTTCAAATTCTCAAAACGCCTCAGTTTCATTTCAACAATTCAAGAAAAACTCTCTCAATTCAAGAAAAACTCTCTCAAGCTTTTTCGATCAGAGTTATCTCAAGCAATCCAGTCAATCGTTTCCCAAATCATCTCTGAATCATCCGAAGCCGCTGAAGCATTCGGAACCGCAGCAGAAGTCGCCGGAAACCAGTCTTGCCGTCGCCGGAACTTCCTCCCTACCGTTCTTTATCAATTCGCTGCTGTTCAGGGTAATTGAATCCTTTAATTCATTCATTTCAGTATCTGTATCGAAAGCCCCTATTCAATTTGGGCTTCTATTATAGAAATCGATCCGAATCAGAACTCATGCTTTATTAAAAAATGATTTAATCGAACCCCTACTTAAACGCGATGTGCATGCAATTAAGTCATATGAAAAGACTCGTAATAACCCATTAATCAAAAGCCCTAACAATTCCAGCGTTTAAAATACAAGCATTTGTCAATTCGTGTCTGATTTGGAATAGACACGGTCGCGCTAATCATCTAGCGCGGCCGTGCCTCATGAAACGCGGTCGTGCCGATTAGTAGCGCGGTCGTGCCCTCCTGTCCAGACCTTGTCACGCCCTCTGGGCTAGTCTCTGTTGTGTCTAAAGATCATAGACACGACCGTGCCAGGCCAAGGCACGGTCATGCCTGTTGACATGTCTAGATTGTGCTCCTGTTGATCAACCCGGTCGCGCCCCGACTAGCGCGGTCGCGCCCGTGGCTTGAGCACGATCGTGCCCTTCCGAGGCACGGTCGTGTGAGACTCAGAACCTTTTAACAGAATTATAAATTTTTATATTTTAAATCAGTAAATGTTTCAGATTTTATAAAAATATGTTTTCTGTATTTAAAAATGGATTAAAAGTTTAATCTTGGCATAAATATAATTTATTTAAATGTTTATGAAAATTTAATTTATATTTATTATCTTACACTTAAATGATATTTTAAATAATTAAGTTACAAAATTTATAAACAAATGAGATAATGATTATTTATTTAATTTACATTTTAAATCAAAATCATTTATTTATTTATACTTAATTACAATTAATATTCACATTATTTCATAAACTATAATTATATATTTATTCAATTATTCAATTCAAACCTAATCAAATTGTTTCAAAAATATTTTACTTCAAACTCTATATATTTTATTCAATACTTTTAAATACAAATCAATAGTTTTATACACAAATTCAACTTTCATTTTAGACTTAAACTTTATGCATCTATTTGATTCAATACACGTTACTCTTTAGGTTAAATTGTGCATTTCGAGGATCATATTTGCTATCTATAATCTTTGTTAGCTACACTTCCATACCATGTGAGTATTCACAACCCCTTTTTACTCTTTTACACTTTTGGGGTGGAACATGAACTCTATACTCATTACATATTACACATTTACATTTACACAAACAACACAAGTGCAAAAATCCTATTTACATACATGTGTGCAAAAATTTGAGTTTGTGCCCGAGTGCTAGGTGTGCTAACCTTTGTATGCTCTTATGTGCAATCATTAACTATACAAGCCGACGGTTTTCAATGATAGATCTATTGAGTCTGACAAACCCACCCATGGTACGCGGTGATTGAAACCGACAATACAATTTTTGCATGCTAGTTACAAGGTTTGATTGTACATTTGGTTACACAATAGCTGCTCCCCATAAACGCCTTATTTATCATGTCATGTAAAGGATTTGTTTTCATCTATATGCTATCTATATACAACTGTGTTATACTCACCAACTTTTTAGTTGACTTTATTTTATTCATGTTTCAGGCCCCAATATGTGAGATTGATTCAAGACGTGTTCAACATAGGATTTGGACTTAGTAATTTAAATCAAAAACTTTATGAATTATTTTATGTATCTTGTTTGAATTTGGTTTTGTACTTGGATTATTTGAAATGCAAATTTGACTTTAATATATTTCAAGTTAGTCAACCATGTGCTATGAACAGTCTTACATGTCCCGTCCCGATGATTCCGCCATCGGTCGGGGTGTGACAAATTGGTATCAGAGCCTTGGTTATAGGGAATTAGGTTATTAGACACCTTGACCTAGACTATAACTTTAGGACACCCACTTATACTATACTTCATGATTTTTGTGCTATGTGTTACATGCTATGTGCTATATGTTATATGTTACATGTTTAGTATGATTACTTACTATTGCATTATGATGACTTATGTGTTTTAAATCCATGACTTATTAGGATATTTTTAATAATTAAATAAATAATATCCTTTCCTATATTCTAAAACCTCATAATATTTCCATCTTCTTTTCTATCCTTATCCTTTCTAAGCATGTGGAAAATTCTTGAAGCAAAAATCTTTAAAATTTTTATTTCTTCGTTAAGGTTTTTAAACTTGTTAAATTATTTGAGGACACGTGCAATCTGGAAGGGTGACACCTGTATTTTGGGTTTTCTGTCTAGGAAAGCATTTTGCATAAATCCCAATCAACCGAGGGACCCGTATGCTTTCCCGGGAATTCCCGAGATGAGTGTTTACTTATAGGCTAAAGCATGTCTCCTTGAAAATTTTATAAGTTTAATTAACCTTAATATGCCATGGTATTCAAGTGATTTTGTCACTTTTGAGTACAATCCAAACTAAGAATATCTATTTTTATTTTGCTATCTCATTAAATCCTATCAAATCTCATAAGTCCTCACAATTTTTTTCTTGTCTTATGACAATCTGTAGAATGCCTCCTCGTCGTGCTCCCGCAACTCACCCAAGCCAATGGTGCCACCAATGGCAAAAATGGTGGAAATGGAAGCAATAGTGGTAATAATGGTGGAAATGGTGGAAATGGTGGTAACAATCCACCTCAATGCACCTTCAAACACTTCAATTCGTGCAATCCCCTAAAGTTTTATGGAACCGAAGGAGCTACTGGACTCCTTCAATGGTTTGAAAGCATTGAGAATACCTTTCTCAATAGTGACTGTCCCGATAACCTCCGTGTTCGTCATGCTACAAGTGTCCTACAAAAACGGTCACTTACTTGGTGGAATGGGGAGAAAAGAAATAGGGGTGTTGACATAGCTATGGCCTTACCTTGGGATGAGGTCAAAAGGCTTATGACCGAGGAGTTCTGTCCTCGAAATGAAGTGAAAAAGTTGGAAGCTGAATTTTGGGATCTTGCCCAAGATAGTGGGGAAAGCTTAGCATATACAACTCGGTTCCATGAGTTGAGCCTTCTAGTGCCCCACATGGTCACTCCGTTATCTCGTTGTATCGAAAATTACATTGGTGGGCTACCAAGACAAATCCAAGATACTGCCTTAGGTAGAAATCCTGCTACTTTGGAAGATGCCATCCGCCTGTCTGCTACCCTAACTGATAATCATGTAAAAGCTGGAACTCTTACCAAAAAGGGTTCTAAGAAAGTTTCTGAAACCGTAACCCCTCCTGCTCACAACAAAGAAGCCACAACCGAGCCCTCTCGCAATAATAGAAAGAGGAAAGTTAGAAATTTTGCTGTGGTTACTCCTGCTGTTCCCGTCAACCAAGCTGCACCTATGGTTCAAGCACCGGTCAAAAAGCCATATGTTGGAATTTACCCACTTTGTGCCACCTGCAACTACCATCATCCCCAAAACATCCCATGTAGCCTTTGTACTTATTGTGGGAGATATGGTCATACGGTTAGTATTTGTAGGACCAAAGCTCTTACGGGCCAAGTCAACCCTCCAAACTGAACCGTACCTCAAGTGGCTAACCAAGGTGCTCCCGCCATTGCTAATGGGGGTGCTTGCTATGAGTGTGGTGACCCGAACCATTTTCGTAATCAATGTCCAAGACTTACAAATGCTAGACAAGGTGGAGCTCGTGGGCGTGCGTTCAACATAAACTCCAACGAAGCTCAAGCCAACAACGACGTGGTTAATGGTACGTTTCTTGTTAATAGTCAATATGCCTCCATTTTGTTCGATACGGGTGTCGATAAAAGTTTTGTGTCACTTAATTTTGAGCCTTTACATGCAAAGACACGATCCCAATTAGAGAAAACCTTCACCGTTGAAATAGCAAATGGTGACTCCCTTACCATTGAGTCCATTATTTATGATTGCTCCTTAGAACTAAATGACCATTCATTCCCAATCAACCTTGTTCCAATGCCACTAGGAAGCTTTGATATTATTATAGGTATGGATTGGCTATCAAATCATCATGCCGAAGTCATTTGCTTTGAAAAGTGTATTCGAATTCCACTACCATCGGGAGAAACCTTAAGGGTTTTTGGTGAAAAGCCTTGCAAGGGTCTTAAATTGATGTCTTGTACTACCGCTCAAAAGTACTTACGAAAGAAGTACATCACCTTCCTAGCTCATATTGTTCAAAAGGACGTCAAGGAGAAGAGTATCCAAGACATTCCTATCATTAGGGATTTTCCCGAAGTGTTTCCTAAAGATTTATCCGGTCTTCCACCTGTTCGTCAAGTAGAGTTCCGTATTGATCTTATACCCGAAGCTAACCCCGTTGCTAGAGCTCCTTATCGTCTTGCACCTTCCGAAATGCAAGAGCTTGCAAGTCAACTTCAAGAACTCTCCGATAAAGGTTTCATTCGCCGAAGTCATTCACGGTGGGGTGCACCCGTCTTATTTGTTAAGAAGAAGGATGGATCATTTCGCATGTGTATTGACTACCGCGAACTTAACAAGCTTACTATCAAGAACCGTTATCCTTTGCCTAGAATCGATGATCTCTTTGATCAACTTCAAGGTTCTACTTGTTTCTCGAATATCGATCTTCGATCTGGTTATTATCAGCTCCGTGTTCAAGAAGATGACATTCCTAAGACTGCTTTTCGAACAAGGTATGGTCATTACGAGTTCATGGTTATGCCTTTCGGGTTAACCAATGCACCCGCAGTTTTCATGGATCTCATGAATCGTGTTTGCAAACCGTACCTTGATAAATTCGTGATCGTTTTTATTGATGATATCTTAATCTATTCCAAGACTAAAGCCGACCATGAAGAACACCTTAGATTGGTTTTGGACCTTTTAAAGAGAGAACAAGTATATGCCAAGTTCTCCAAGTGTGAATTTTGGCTAAAAGAAGTTCAATTTCTTGGTCACATCGTCAACGACAAGGGTATTCATGTTGATCCTGCTAAGATTGAAACGGTTAAGAATTGGAATGCCCCGAAGACTCCTACCGAAGTTCGTTCATTTCTTGGTCTTGCGGGTTATTATCGTCGTTTCATCTCAAACTTCTCAAAGATTGCTGTCCCTCTTACCGCTTCGACCCATAAGGGTAAAACTTATGAATGGGGACCGAAACAAGAATAAGCTTTCCAAACCCTCAAGCAAAAGTTGTGCAATGCTCCCATATTGACTTTCCCCGATGGAAATGATGATTTATTTATCTATTGTGATGCTTCTAACCAAGGTCTTGGTTGTGTTCTCATGCAACGAGGCAAAGTAATCGCTTATGCATCAAGGCAACTCAAAGTTCATGAGAAGAATTATACGACGCACGATCTCGAGTTGGGTGCGGTCGTATTCGCGTTAAAGATTTGGAGACATTACCTATATGGCACAAAATGTGTGGTATTCACCGACCACAAAAGTCTTCAACATATCTTCAACCAAAAAGAACTTTATATGAGGCAGCGACGTTGGGTCGAACTCCTTAACGACTACGACTGCGAGATTCGTTACCATCCCGACAAAGCGAATGTTGTAGCCGATGCTTTGAGTCGAAAGGACCATGTTATGCTTCATTGTGCCCGTATTCAAACCGATATTCAAACCCGTATTTTAGAAGCTCAACACGTCTCGGTAACCGAGGGTAATATGTACGAAGAAATGTTATGTGGTGTTGAACTCCTTCTTGAATCAAAGCCCAATGGCTTACTCTATTACTTGAACCGTATTTGGATTCCCGATCGCGACGATCTCCGTACATTTCTCATGAACGAGGCTCATAAGACTCGTTATTCTATTCATCCTGGTGCGGATAAAATGTACCAAGATCTTCGCCAACTTTATTGGTGGCCCGGTATGAAGAAAGACATTACTCTTTATGTGGCCAAATGCTTAACCTGTTCCAAAGTCAAAGCCGAACATCAACGTCCTTCTGGTTTGCTTGAACAACCGGAAATCCCCGTGTGGAAATGGGAGAACTTAGCCATGGATTTTATTATCAAACTCCCTCGCACCTCGAGTGGTTATGATAGTATTTGGGTGATCATTGATAGACTCACCAAATCTGCTCACTTCTTGCCTATTCGTGAAGACTTCAAAGTGGAGAAACTAGCCCGAATTTACATTGATGAAATTGTGGGCCGTCATGGTGTTCCCTTGAACATAATATCCGATAGAGATGCTCGGTTCACTTCTCGATTTTGGCAATCTCTCCAAAAGGCTCTTGGTACTCGATTGGATTTGAGCACGGCTTACCATCCGCAAACGGATGGTCAAACCGAGCGAACAATCCAAACTCTTGAAGACATGCTTAGAGCTTGCGTAATCGATTTTGGTGGCAATTGGGATTCACATCTACCCCTCATTGAGTTCTCTTACAACAATAGCTTCCACACAAGTATCAACATGGCTCCATTCGAAGCTCTCTATGGTCGCAAGTGTCGTTCTCCTATCTGTTGGAACGAGATTGGTGAAGCACAAATCACCGGTCCCGAGTTAATTCAAGAAACATCCGACAAGATTATTCAAATCCGTGACAACATTTGAGTAGCGAGGAGTCGGCAAAAGAGTTATGCCGACAAACGTCGAAAACCCTTGGAATTCCAAGTCGGTGATCTTGTTCTTCTTAAGGTGTCTCCATGGAAGGGCGTGATCCGTTTTGGAAAGAAAGGCAAGTTAGCACCTCGTTATGTTGGCCCATTCAAAATCCTTGAAAGGATTGGGAAAGTGGCTTACAAGCTCGAGTTACCTCCATCTCTTGGCAACGTGCATCCTGCATTTCATGTATCGAATCTAAAGAAGTGTCTCGCCGATGAAAATCTCCATATACCGCTTGACGACGTGCGCATTGATGAAACGATGCACTTCGTTGAGAAGCCGGTGGAAATTATGGATCTAGAAGTCAAACAGCTCAAGCGAAGTCGCATTCCTATCGTTAAGGTTCGTTGGGAATCTAAGCGTGGTCCTGAGTTCACTTGGGAACGAGAAGACCAATTGAAGCTTAAGTACCCTCATCTTTTTACTAATAATGTTGTTTCCTCTAGCTAAATTTCGGGACGAAATTCTCTCAACATGGGGAGACTGTAACATTCCTGATTTTTATTATTCATATTTCAATCCAATGTAATGCAATTTCGAATTCAATACTCGTGCACTGTCTCATTTATTTTCTCGCCATAAATTAAATGCAATGATTCTATACAAATTCGCAAATTTTACTCGGTTATATACATTTAAACACTATACAAGAAACTATTTTATTCAAACTTATCAAATCTGAAAAGTCAAGGACTAAAGTTGAAAAATGTCAAGAAACCCTAGTCTAGCACGGTCGTGCTTCGTCCTAGCACGGTCGCGCCAAGTGCTTTGGCACGTCGCGCGACCTGCTTTGGAACGATCGCGCCCGGTGCCTAGGCACGGTCGTGCCATATTTAGGCACGGTCGCGCCTGTGTAACAGCTGAAACGTAACTGCAACTTTAATCGCTCGATCGTTCGAATCCGTAACAGTCATACGTTTGTTTTCCCTTAACAATTGTATTACCACTTTTTCAAATTCTCAAAACGCCTCAGTTTCATTTCAACAATTCAAGAAAAACTCTCTCAATTCAAGAAAAACTCTCTCAAGCTTTTTCGATCAGAATTATCTCAAGCAATCCAGTCAATCGTTTCCCAAATCATCTCTGAATCATCCGAAGCCGCTGAAGCATTCGGAACCGCAGCAGAAGTCGTCGGAAACCAGTCTTGCCGTCGCCGGAACTTCCTCCCTACCGTTCTTTATCAATTCGCTGCTGTTCAGGGTAATTAAATCCTTTAATTCATTCATTTCAGTATCTGTATCGAAAGCCCCTATTCAATTTGGGCTTCCATTATAGAAATCGATCCGAATCAGAACTCATGCTTTATTAAAAAATGATTTAATCGAACCCCTACTTAAACGCGATGTGCATGCATTTAAGTCATGTGAAAAGACTCGTAATAACCCATTAATCAAAAGCCCTAACAATTCCAGCGTTTAAAATACAAGCATTTGTCAATTCGTGTCTGATTTGGAATAGACACGGTCGCGCTAATCATCTAGCGCAGCCGTGCCTCATGAAACGCGGTCGTGCCGATTAGCAGCGCGGTCATGCCCTCCTGTCCAGACCTTATCACGCCCTCTGGGCTAGTCTCTGTTATGTCTAAAGATCATAGACACGACCGTGCCGGGCCAAGGCACGGTCGTGCCTGTTGACTTGTCTAGATTGTGCTCCTGTTGATCAACCCGGTCGCGCCCCGACTAGCGCGGTCGCGCCCGTGGCTTGAGCACGATCGTGCCCTTCCGAGGCACGGTCGTGTGAGACTCAGAACCTTTTAACAGAATTATAAATTTTTATATTTTAAATCAGTAAATGTTTCAGATTTTATAAAAATATGTTTTCTGTATTTAAAAATGGATTAAAAGTTTAATCTTGGCATAAATATAATTTATTTAAAAGTTTATGAAAATTTAATTTATATTTATTATCTTACACTTAAATGATATTTTAAATAATTAAGTTACAAAATTTATAAATAAATGAGATAATGATTATTTATTTAATTTACATTTTAAATCAAAATCATTTATTTATTTATACTTAATTACAATTAATATTCACATTATTTCATAAACTATAATTATATATTTATTCAATTATTCAATTCAAACCTAATCAAATTGTTTCAAAAATATTTTACTTCAAACTCTATATATTTTATTCAATACTTTTAAATACAAATCAATAGTTTTATACACAAATTCAACTTTCATTTTAGACTTAAACTTTATGCATCTATTTGATTCAATACACATTACTCTTTAGGTTAAATTGTGCATTTCGAGGATCATATTTGCTATCTATAATCTTTGTTAGCTACACTTCCATACCATGTGAGTATTCACAACCCCTTTTTACTCTTTTACACTTTTGGGGTGGAACATGAACTCTATACTCATTACACATTACACATTTACATTTACACAAACAACACAAGTGCAAAAATCCTATTTACATACATGTGTGCAAAAATTTGAGCTTTGTGCCCGAGTGCTAGGTGTGCTAACCTTTGTATGCTCTTATGTGCAATCATTAACTATACAAGCCGACGGTTTTCAATGATAGATCTATTGAGTCTGACAAACCCACCCATGGTACGCGGTGATTGAAACCGACAACACAATTTTTGCATGCTAGTTACAAGGTTTGATTGTACATTTGGTTACACAATAGCTGCTCCCCATAAACGCCTTATTTATCATGTCATGTAAAGGATTTGTTTTCATCTATATGCTATCTATATACAACTGTGTTATACTCACCAACTTTTTAGTTGACTTTATTTTATTCATGTTTCAGGCCCCAATATGTGAGATTGATTCAAGACGTGTTCAACATAGGATTTGGACTTAGCAATTTAAATCAAGAACTTTATGAATTATTTTATGTATCTTGTTTGAATTTGGTTTTGTACTTGGATTATTTGAAATGCAAATTTGACTTTAATATATTTCAAGTTAGTCAACCATGTGCTATGAACAGTCTTACATGTCCCGCCCCGATGATTCCGTCATCGGTCGGGGTGTGACACTTGCCATTAACAATCTGTGCTTTTTCCTTTTCTAAGGTCCCACCTTTCACAAAGGTGGATTTCAAATTTGATTTTAAGTTTTTCTTATCTTTAACAGCACAATTTTCAAAACCAACATTCAAACCAGAATTAATAAAAGTAGCAGACTTAGAAAAACCAGACAAAGTATTTTTGAAAGACAAAGACTTTGAATTAAAGACACGATCCTTCTCCTCATCATCACTTTCACAGTTTTCCACTATGCCCTCTACTAATCCTATTGCTGCGTAAGACTTAGACGGGTTAGAAATGTTCACATGTTGTACCGAGGAACCACTAGTCACGGTAGTGGACTGTGTGGATGAAGAAGATTGATCTAGTTTACGGTCTACACCATACTCCATTTCAACATCTTCATGTTGAACACTTGGCATAGGAGTGAAATTGCCATTAAAATGATGTTCAACAACATGATAGCCTAATCATGGATTCCCTACTTTCCTGACTTGAGAGTCTATCATGTCATAGACTACAGATCGAGAGTGGTCAATTTTCTCAATTGTTAGCTTAGTGTTTGCCAATTGAGTCACATCGTCATTCAGCTTCAAACTAAGGTCATCTATTCATTTTAATGCATCACAATAAAGACATTCCTTATTACTAAAATCCATTTCTAGTTTTGAAAAATCAGCTTTACCAGCATCAATTTTATCTTTAAACATTTTTTTAGAATGCTTGTGCTCAGCATTGGCATGCCTAACTTGATTTATTTCTTTTATGAGCTATTCATTATCATACTTATATCTGTTTATTTTCTCTACACAATTATTATAACAGGTATTAGTATGTACCTCAGAATCTTCAAGCTTTCCCATGAGAGCATGATTTGACACCTTCATCGACAGCTCATTGATTTGATCTCCCCAATCATATCCTGCAGTTTGCTGACTCACTAGCTGCAGTTGCTTCCTTCTCTTCTGATTTGCTTGAAGAGCTTCCCTTCTCTACTTTGGGTTCTGGAAATTTCCTAACAAAGTGACCAGGTTTATTGCAATTGTAGCACCTCAGGTTGGACATTCCTTCTCTTCTGATTTGCTTGAAGAGCTTCCCTTCTCTTCTTTGTACCAGACTCCATCCCGTCAAAAGAATTTCTGCCAGTTCTCTTAATAAACCTCTTAGCATGATGCACAGCCATCGCCATGTGCCACTTGATATCCATCTCCTCCAAGTCATCAGGATGTATTTGATCCGCATCATCTTGAATTACATTAGCAGGAGCAAGTTTTCTAGCTAGCATAGCATTGTAGCTATTCATGAAAACACTGAACAGAGCAACATGCATTTCTACAGCCTTGACAGTATTTGAACATGGTGAGTTGTTTTGCTGAACTGATGTAGCAAGAGCTGTCTGATTTGAAACAACAGACAAGTTTGGAGTGTATGCGAAGGACATGCCAGAGAGTAAGGCATTTCCCTGACACATTAGAAGATCTGTCTATGATGAAAGCATCTTCAATCTCTGTTGATCGTCCATCTCATATGACCATAGGATGTAGATAAGTTCACTGAGAGGAGTGGTATACATGTCCTTAGTTCTCTTGATGGTAGTTATGTTGAAATTCCAGTTCAATGGCAATAAATTAAGTAATTTCTTGTTGACTTCACCATTTTTCATCTCAATACCTCCACCATTGATCTCAGTCATCAAGTACGTGAATCTATTAATCTGAGATTCCAAACTCTCCCCTTTCACATACTTGAACATATTGAATTTCTGTCTCAACATATCCTTTCGACTTTCTCTCATGTCAGAATTTCCTTCAAACCTTTCCACCAGTGCATCCCAAAGAGATTTCGCGGTCTTGTGTTTTTTGAATCCTTGAGCAATTTCAGTTGACAAGGCCATGGTTAACCCAGCATACGCTTTCTCGTCCTTCTCAATCTGAAGGATTTCTTCAGCCACATATAGATCAGGATCCTTGGGAATAAACTCATTCTTCTCATTCCTAATCATAGGAATTTGGGGACCATTTTCAATAGACTTCCAGATAGATTGTAACAAACCAAAATTCGAGTTTCTTTTTCAAATAAATTAAATATTTCTAATTAATATTATGGTGAAAATAATATTTTAGAAATAAGTTGAAACAGGTGGATTTCAAGTTAAAATGGGGTTATACTAGTTTTAACTAGTTTTGGAATGAAATGGGTGAAATGAAAGTTGAGGGGCCAAAAGTGTAACATGGCAAATCTGCCATATTGACTTGGAGAAGTCAAAATTGAACCCATTTTGGGTGTTGACGTTGTTCATTCCAACAGGAGAAAAGGAGAAGACGGGTTTGAAGCTTAAATATTGCATTTGAAGCTTGGATTGTGAAGGTTTTGGCTCACACAACACCTTCATGACATCAAGTAAGTGTTAATCATTCTTTGATTTCATCTTTGAATGTGTTGGTGGGCGGGTTTTATAGAAATTCAAAAATTATGTATGCATGTGGTAATTTGGTGTTAGATTATGGATAATTTAGCATAACTAAAGGTAAAGAGTGGTGATTAACATCCTAGAACCCTTTGATTTTTATTATGAGAAGTTAGGATTCATATGGTGAAAATTGGGGGTGTTTGGATCATGATGCTAGAATGTTGAATTAGTGATGATTAAGTGTTTAGGTGGTATTAAACACCTGAATGAACACCAAATTGACCTAATAAAAGTTATTGAATGAGAAATTAGTGTCAAGGTATTGGAAAGTAAACTCAAGTAGGTGAGTTTGTATTGAAAGAGAGTGTTTGGTTATGAGAATAACTCAAACGGGTCAATTTGGGTCGGAAATGAAAATTTGGGTTGTGGACTCAATTGTAATGTGATTTGGATGAATGTTAGATTACTAAAATAGGTGTATATGTTTAGGATATCAAATTGTGAACCGAGAAGGAGGCACGAGATCTTGCAACTCAAAAGGTAAGTGCCCTTGCACTTACTTAGTAATGTTGATAAATGGGTAGTATATGTGTGCATACTATGAGACGAAAGGAATGTGTAAGATTATGTATAATCTAATATGTAAATGTGGTGAATTTGGTGTAATTGACTTATGTGGTAAATAGTCAATCTAATATGTAAATGTGGTGAATTTGGTGTAATTGACTTATGTGGTAAATAGTCAATCTAATATATAAATGTGGTGAATTTGATGAAATTGAATTATGTGGTAAATAGTAAATCTAATATGTAAATGTGGTGAATTTGGTGAAATTGACTTATGTGGTAAATGGTCAATCTAATATGTAAATGTGGTGAATTTGGTGTAATTGACTTATGTGGTAAATGGTCAATCTAATATGTAAATGTGGTGAATTTGGTGAAATTGACTTATGTGGTAAATGGTCAATCTAATATGTAAATATAGTGAATTTGATGTAATTGACTTATGTGGTAAATAGTCAATCTAATATGTAAATGTGATGAATTTGGTGTAATTGACTTATGTGGTATATAGTCAAACAAAAGGTGATAAGTTGGTGTAATGATGGATTGAAGTGTGGGATACTTCAAAAGGTGGACTCGGAGTCAAATACTCCAAGTGCGGTAAGACGAGTTGTGGTACTCGCACTAAGAGGTTGTAAACCAGTAAGAAGTGTGCAATACTTCAAAATATGGACTTGGAGTCAAATACTCCAAGTGCGGTAAGACGAGTTATGGTACTCACACCAATAGGTTGTAAACCAATAAAAAGTGTGGAATACTTCAAAAACTGAAATCGGAGTCAAATAGTCCAAGTGAGGGAAAGACGAGCGGTGGAACTCGCACCAAGAGGTCGTAAACCCAATAAGGAGTGTAGAATACTTCAAAGGGTGGACTTGGGGTCTAATACTCCAAGTACGGGTCAAATGGGTGAATGGGTGGTGGTATATGAACGAAAATGAAATGAATGAAACTTGCAGTGGAATTGCAAGTGTTAAGAACTTTATTTAACTAAATGGGTGCAAACGGGTCAGATGGGTGAATGTGTGGAAACAAGTTATAAATACTTGTGTGATATGTTTATCGTCATTACTAATGGTGATATATTTATGTGGTTATGTAGGGAAAGCTCCGATGTATGTCAAAGTCAAGTCCAAGGCATGGAGGGTTCTCGTATGCAATTTGGGTGTTTTTGGGATTTAAAGGAAAATCCGTTAATGCGGTGTAAATTGACACATGAACTATGTTTTGGTGTCTATAAATGTTGTATATTTGTTTTGAATCTAATACCCAAGTGTTGGTAAATTTTGGGTCATGTTGAATTGGTGAAAATGTGGAAATTTTGGCTAAGTGTGGAACTGAGCAACCTGAGTAAACTTTCTGTTTACTCAAGTCCCTCGCGGTATGCGAGAACCAGGGTGGGTTCTCTCACGGTACGCGAGAGACCTAGTTCTCGGCTGACAGTTTTGGAGCTTCCTTGTGTACGCGAAGGAGGGGCAGAATCCCCCGCGGTACGCAAGTGATTTAAAATAAAAAATAAAAAATAAATAAATAAAATCTGGGATTAAGCTTCTGCATGCGTTTAAATGTATTTAATAATTGGTGTTCCAATTTTGGGTGTTAAAACTTGGTATCAGAGCAATGGTTTGAGGGATTTGGTGTAGGTGCACCAAACTCAAACCGGATGCTCTTGATATGGGGGAAATGATACGAGAATCCATGGAGGACTTGACTAAGAATCGGAGCTTTCGTGAATGAAAAGTTAGTAATTATTTGATAAAGTGGTTATATATATATGGTGTATATGTATATGTATGAATGAATGACAAGGTGATATGTGTGCCGAAACTTGTTTTGTGATTTGTTATACGGAGATGATAATTACAATTGGGCCTATCGTATTATTAAACATGTCTGGCCAATATGATTAATAAGACAAGATGTGCCAAGGTCTTTATGATAACCATATGACAATGAACATTAGGATTAGGTAAAGGTGATTATATATGTATGTATGTATATAGGTATATATATATATATACTTAATACATATAAGAGTGAATGTAAGACGGATTTCCCTAAGGTATTGAAAGTGTAAGAGTGTTAAGGTGTTTCTGTTCTAATACTCAGCTAAGAGAAGAGATGACAGATGATGCAAATAAGGAACCGTTGGATCCATGGATCCATGAAGTGATAAAGGAAGAAGTGGATAAGGCTTTCGAGCAAGCCACAATTTGATAAAGTGGTTATATATATATGGTGTATATGTATATGTATATGTATGAATGAATGACAAGGTGATATGTGTGCCGAAACTTGTTTTGTGATTTGTTATATGGAGATGATAATTACAATTGGGCATATCGTATTATTAAACATGTCTGGCCAATATGATTAATAAGATGGGATGTGCTAAGGTCTTTATGATAACCATATGACAATGAACATTTGCAAGGATTAGGTGAAGGTGATTATATATGTATGTATGTATATATGTAGATATATATATATATATACACTTAATACATATAAGAGTGAATGTAAGACGGATTTCCCTAAGGTATTGAAAGTGTAAGGGTGTTAAGGTGTTCCTGTTCTAATACCCAGCTAAGAGATGACAGATGATGCAAATAAGGAACTGTTGGATCCATGGATCCATGAAGTGATAAAGGAAGAAGTGGATAAGGCTTTCGAGCAAGCCACTAGTTGATGGAGGAAATGAGAGGGGCTATTAAGATTACCCTGGAAGAGATGTCAAAGGAAAAGGAGAGGGAACCACAAGATTATACTCTCAAAGAGTTCATGGTAATCGAGCCCAGGGAGTATAATGAACAAGTGGACCTGATCCTTAGACACGGGTGGGTGGTAGGCATGGAATCAAACCTTGAAAAGACTTAGTTAAAATTGAACGGTGTGACTGAGGGGCACATGTGCAAGTAGAAAAAATTATGGATGAAAGCCGTCTTAAGAACTTAGGTGTGATAGAGTCTAGAGGTGTATCGCCTCGGAAATGGTGAGGAATGTGGATTTGGTTTGAAGAAATAAAAAGCATCTATTTAGTGGAGGATGACTAGAGTTTTCTATCATGTTGTGTCGATCTTCCTTCAAGGAAGATAAGGCTCTTTAGGTGATCCTTGGGAGGAACTGTGTGAAGCCTAGAGAGGGGAAAGAACTACGGTTGGTGAACCGAAGTGGAAGGAAAACTTTATTTTCACAAGAGGGTTTGTGGTGTGCGAACCAAAGGAGTTAAAGGGTGAGAGTTAATAGTTGATTAATTAACGAGGAATCATTATGATGGTTTTGACTTTTGAAGTAATCCATCGTGTTTGGTTGATGGTGTATTACTCACAATGAGTCGACTCCGGGATGTGGCGGAGGATTGGTGGATTATTCTTCGTGAGGAGAAAGGCATAATGGCGCGAAGGCATTCAACGGGTGGATTGAAGAGATGACGTTGAAATACCATTGATTGCAAGCCATGGTGGATGCCATAGTGGAAGAGTTCCTTCATGTAGAGCATATAATAGTGGTGATCAAAAAGATTTCGGGCAAGTTTTATGACTAGACGTGGTCTCGCTCAAAACCTTGGAATCGTGGTAGAGGTGTAAATAGATCGGGTTTCCCGATGCTATCTGGTGACGTTATACAGTGGAGTGGGATCATTAACATTAATGGTGTTATAATGTTGATGTTTATATGATTTAAATGCAGAAGGTTGTGGGCGAAGCAATCACATTAATCTTAATCCTTCGATGGTGAAAGAGGTGTTCGGTTACTTAGTAACCATATTAATGTCAAGTGTGACAAAGGAGTAGCATGTTGATCAGTGCTCAACAGAGACGGCGAAGCATGAGGTATACGAATTGGTGTATACATGGCTTATGCCATCGACATCAACCGGGGGATATAAAGGGATACTTAGTATTCCAGTTGAGAAACAGTGTTTGATAAGGGTCATTGACCCCGTGTGCTTTGTTCTAAATCACATAAAATTTTTGATGGAAAAGGAAAATGGAAGAGTGTGTTTTGGCACTGTAGGTCGGTGGTAGGATAAACTGACCAAAGGTCTCACGGTTTGTGGACTTTATGGTTCAGGTGTGTAGAGCATTAACTGCTCACATGTGGTCGATTAATCGAATATAGTGGTTTATATCTACGAACTAATGTTGTTTATACTCAATGTCGTTGTAAGCTTTTTGAGGAGTCCCTGAAAGAAGAGGTCTTTCCTTGAAACGGTTGGGTATGTCTTTTTTTGGTTTTGGTGAAAATCCAATTTTTGGATGGGGTGGTGAATTCGGAAGAAATCCTTGTGGGCCCGTTAAAGATTTAATGGTTAAGAGGTGAATGTTGAAATGTACATTGTACGCAAATGGTAATATACATTGGTGAAATATGTATTTAAAGGGGTGAAATGTACATAGGTGGAATGTGCACATAAAAGGTGGTTGAAGTCTTAGAACTTCATAATTGATGTTGGAAGTCTTTTGGACTTCATAATCGGTGTTTGAAAATGAAGTCTTTGAACTTCAAAGGGGGACTCGGTGATTGAGATCCTTAGATCTCAAAGGATGACTTATGATTAATTCATTGGAGGTACTTAGGGTGTTTGGGTCGCGGATAGGGGTTTTCTTCCATTGTTGTAAAAGTGGATTCAAGTAAGGAAGTTGATGTATCCCTACTTGAGGAAATCGCATGTTTTCTTGTTTAAGAAGGGGTTGAGTTGAAGGCTCGAGCTTCGAGGGTGTCCTGAAATCCCAAGCGGTATGAAATTGAGACCTTGAGTCTTAATGGGTGGATTGGTGAGGTAGTTTTGAAACTTCCATTGTTGAGTTCTTGGTGGGTTTTGGTAAAAGGCGAAATGGAGTAGGAAATTGGGTTAAATTAATGCTGGTTAAGTGTTAATCTAGCTTGAACGAGGGTAAAGCAAATGTGGTGGCGAATTTTGGGGGTAATTGGGACGACCATTTACCGTTGGTGGAATTTTCCGATAGCAATAGCTACCATTCTAGTATTGGTATGCCTCCTTTGAGACGTTATATGGGAGGAAGTTTCGAACTCCCGTGTGTTGGGGTGAAATTGGTCAACGGGAACTTGGTACTATTAGTAGTATTGACCAAATAAGAGCACGCTTGAAGGCGGCTAAAGTTCGCCAAAAGTCCTATGCGGATAATAGGAAGCATGCGATTGAGTTTCAAGTGGGGGACTTTGTGCTTTTGAAAGTCTCTCCTTGGAAAGGGGTGATACGGTTTAGGATACGGGGGAAATTAAGTCCACGGTTTTGGAGAATTCTGGAACCTGAAAATGGAAGGTTCTGAAATTGAGCTATTTACCACTCGCTCCCATGAGCTTGCTACCATGTGCCCACACATGGTGACTTCTGATTACAAGAGGATTGAGCTGTACATTGGAGGTTTAGTGCCTCAGATTCAGAGTATGGTTACCTCATCCAACCCTACTACCATCCAGCAGACTATCAGACTCGCCCACAAGTTAACCGATCAGGCGGTGACTCAAAGGTCTCTACCTCCGAGGGGTTCAGTTTCTAAATCCATCGAAAATCATAAGCGCAATTTTGATCACAACTCCAACTCTCACTCCAACTCCAAGGGACCCCAGTTTAATCAACCTCATCAGCAGCAGCGAAAGTTTGAGCCTACTAAGAACTTCAACCAGACGACCTCTTCAGTTCAAAATCAAGGTGGTTATGCGGGAAAATCCCCCAAGTGTAACAAGTGAAACTTTCATCACTTTGGGATTTGTAACCGTTGTCAGCGGTGTGGCAAGATAGGCCATGCTGCCAAAGATTGTAAGGGTGAGTTGCAAGCCAAGCATCCTTTTCAACAGCCTGGGTCTACAAAGGGCTGTTTCGAGTGTGGGAAGGAGGGACACTTTTGGAAGAATTGTCCTTAGTTAAAGAAGGGAGGTAATGGAAATCACAACCCTAATCAGAACAACAACAACAATGGTGGCAGCAATGGCAATAATGGAGGGAATGGTGCGAAAGGACGAGCGTTCATGCTAGGATCTGGAGAAGCTCGATATGATCATAATGTGGTCACCGGTAAATTCCTCTTAAACAATTACTTTGCTTCTATCCTTTTTGACACTGTAGCTGATAGGAGTTTTATATCTAAGAAACTTAGTGATATGATAAAAGAAACTACAAATCTGTTAGAAGCTAAGTATATAATAGAAATAGCCAATGGCCAAATATTTGAAGCAACCCACATTCTTAAGGGTTGTAAGCTTAAGTTGGCTGGTCATAAACTTGATATGGATCTTATGCCAGTCACCCTTGGTAGCTTCGATGTAATTGTCGGCATGGATTGGTTATCTAAAAACCAAGCCGAAATCATCTGTAGTGAGAAAATCGTTCGAATTCCACTTCCGAGGGGAGAAACTCTTTCTATTCAGGGCGAAAAGGTTGGTGCAGTCATGGGCATCATATCCTTCATGAAAGCACATAAATGTCTTCAAAAAGGGCATACTGTTATTCCGGATCTCGTCGCCGAGCAGCCATCTGAGGAGAAAAAAATTGATGATATTCCGATCATTTTCAACTATCCGGAAGTATTTCCTGAGGATTTACCTGGTCTGCCACCACACCGTCAAGTTGAATTCCAAATAGATCTAGCACCCGGAGTAGAACCGATCGCTCGGGCACCTTACAGATTAGCACCTAGTGAATTGCAAGAGTTGTCCACTCAGCTACAGGAATTGTTGGATAAAGGTTTCATCCGACCTAACTCATCGCCATGGGGAGCTCCAGTTCTGTTTGTCAAGAAGAAGGACGGGTCTTTCCGTATGTGTATCGACTACCGTGAACTGAATAAAGTGACAATCAAGAATCATTATCCTCTGCCTCGTATAGATGATCTCTTTGATCAACTGCAAGGATCAAGCTTCTATTCCAATATAGATCTTAGGTCTGGTTACCATCAATTGAGAGTCCGAGAGGAGGATATCTCTAAGACTGCCTTCAAGACAAGGTACAACGACTATGAGTTTATGGTCATGCCTTTCGGATTAACCAAAGCACCTGCGGTGAAAATGGATCTCATGAACCATGTGTGTAAGCCACACATTGATCAATTTGCATCGTTTTCATCGACGAGATCCTCATTTATTTCAGGAACAAGGAGGAACATCTACGCTTAATTCTAGAATTACTTAAGCAGGAGCAGCTGTATGCTAAGTTTTCCAAGTGTGAATTCTGGATCCAGGAAGTTCAATTCTTAGGGCATGTGGTTAATGAGACGGGAAGACATGTCGATCCATCAAAGATAGAAGCCATCATGAATTGGGCAGCACCAACGACTCCGACTGAGGTGCGTCAATTTCTGGGATTGGCTGGTTATTATCGGCGATTTATCGAAGAATTTTCTAAGATTGCACAACCTCTAACTGCTTTAACTCAGAAGGGTAAAGCCTATAACTAGGGCGACAAACAGGAGTCAGCATTCCAACACCTCAAGCAAAAACTTTGCAGTGCACCTATTCTAGCTCTCCCGGAGGGTACGGGTGATTTTATGGTGTATTGTTGTGACAATCCGACTTTTCATGTTAACTCCGTTAACAATTTCGTTAAATTTTATGTTAAATCTTAACCCTGCTAACTCTGTTATAAACCTCAAGGACCATTTTTGGTCACTATTCAAACTTAAATACATGAAAGTCAGGGACTAAAGTTGCAATTAATCCAAAATCGATTTGATTGACTTTTGGAAGTCAACGATCGCAAGTTTGAATCCCAAATTCAAACCAAAACAGAAAATCAATTCAAATTCATAACGGATTTGATCCTTAATGTCAAAACGATCATCGTTGAGCCTTAATCATTTGCATTACGTTCAAATTAATCCCAATTAATGGCCATTAAACCTATAACCGTCGTCCCTATCATCAACGATTATCAAATTCTCTCAAATATCCTATTATCCTCACGAATTGAACGCCTGCACACCTCATTCGAACTCCACTCAAGCTTTTGCACACATCAGTATCACCGGAGACACAACAGGGGAGGCCGGGGACCAACCCATCATTATCGTGACTGTGTTTTAGTCGGGAGCCATCAGTTCGTCATCGAATCTGGTAATTTAACCTAACCTTAGCTTCGTATGAGTCTGCCTATTGAAAACCCTATGCCAATTTGGGCATATAATCGATTTGATTAAAACCTAGAATCTAGGGTTCATACAATTTCCGTTTAATCGAACTCTACTCCTGACTTGTTTTAAATCCAATTAATATACATGATTAGCTTCGCAATCCTCTTTATAGTAAAATCCCTATGTTTATTGAATCAAACATCATCGAATTGTGTGAGATTCGATAACTAGGGTTTGTTCTTAATCGGTTTTGGGGCTTTTGATCTTAAACACATCCTTATTGAAATTAAACCACATCCATAGATTCGCAATGTTGTAAAGAGTAAAAGCCCCATGATTTCATTAGTTTCTAACATCAAATTCATTCAGTGTGATTCTGAGTTCAAAAGCTAGGGTTTCGGGATTTCAAATGAGTTTTTAACCAATCTAAACTTGATAACTTTTCAATTAAACGTATACATAGATTCGCCATATCATGATTATCAAAACCCCTAATCTATTTGGTTCGATCGAAGTCAAAATCGATGAATTTGGGGGCTGGACTTGGTTCGGCTTCGATAGGGGGGAGAACACAAGAAACCAAGTTGCTAAAACTATTTCAGTTTGGGTTTAGAATGCGATGGCCTAGCGGCTGAGATGTTTCAGGCTTTGTGCTCGTAGGGAAGGGACCCGGGTTCGAACCCCTCCCCACTGTTTTGTTTTTAAAATATTTTCCCAACCATTATTTTAATATTAAATCAAACCCTATATTATTATATTAATATATTAGTATGTTTTAGCCCGGAAAACCACCCGTAGGCTCGGGTTTAGTTTGTAAACCATATTTATTATTAAAAACTTATTTATAAAATAATATTTATATTATTTTCAACCCAAAACTCTAACTAAAAATAAAATATATATATATATATATATATATTATTATCATCATCGCGTTCATAAACATTTTTGTAGCATTTCAAAGTTATAAATTATATAATTATTTGTATTATTTACACTCGTTATATCCTTGAATAAAATTAATAAATTATTTTTTTGTCACGCAAGTTAATTATTTGCGTTAATTCGCTAAACTTAAAAATAATATAATAAGTTATATTATTTTCCTAGACTTATAGTTAACAACAAAACGCTCGAATATATTTATTATATATATTTTGTCATTCGTCGCGTAACATATACATATCTTAATTATTAATTAAAGAATTCCTATTCCCGTGGACACGTTCGTCTACTCTTGATTTTTAGAGCGTTTCTTTAGGACGTTTCTCTTTCCGTGTCGTCTTCATAAATCCCAACTTGTCCCTAATTTATGCGTTTATAATTTTAGGGCATACGTAAGTTGTTTGAGACTTACACTTGTGGTTTCAACTTATCTCTTGTGTGAGCCAATCCACTACTCAATCCAGGTGAGTTTTCACGGCCCCTTTTACTATTTTATCTTAGGGGAGAAAACATGTCGCAAACTATTTTTGGAATATTGTATTCATATGTTATTAATGTTAAAGCTAAGCGTAGCACGCTAATACTGAAAGTTCTCAAAACACATCGGACCGTTAATATGGATCTTAGCCTACTCACATCGCCGGGGTTGATAAACCTGGCAGGAGGCAAATAAACAAACAGTCAGCTTCGGTTGTGAGCGATTAAATTAAACATGAATATAGGTTTGCTACCTATAGATACATATTGAATGATCAATAATATGGTAAACGTTTATTTATATACTGAAATCTGTGAACTCACCAACCTCGTGTTGACATCTTTTCTTTCATGTTTTCTCAAGTCGCTAAGATAAGGCACAGGTGCACACATAGGATATCCATGGGATTCTCCTTTTGATTTATGTTTTATTAAATTGTTTGGACTTTCTGTGAATTATGTTTGGGTTGGACTTTTGGACTTTTGCGGCGCGTGTGTTTTGCGCAATTACTTTCTTTACGCTTCCGCCTTAAAACTCTGATTAATATGATATTTTCATTTGAGTCCCATGTAGAGTCGTTCAATGTAACTAATGACTGAGATCCTGGTTTGTCACTTCCCAAACGGTAAAACTCCGTTAGTGGAATTTGGGGGTGCGACTGATTGGTATCAGAGACATTGGTTATAGAGAACTAGGATTGCATACTAGACTATAACCTCACACATTAGTTACATGTCATAAACCTTGGATGTTTGGCACTTATATGTTATATTACAGGAACATGTCGTCAACTCCACCACCATCACCTAAGGCACCTACCGTATCATCCCTGGAGCCTAAAAGGCGCCGAACTAGTTCTAGTGACAACTCGGTGGAACAGGGTGAACCTAGTAATGCACGAGCAAGGAACACGACACTTAATTGGGTTGCATATCCGAAGATGATCCAAAGGTGGATCGAGATGGGAAATGTTCCATCGCCTTACTTTGGTTCCACTTCCTCATCCACTACTTTAGCTAGCTTGCCATGCACCATGGAACAAGCTTTTGCAGCTTTTGTGTTTATCATAACTAAGGAGTTAAAGGAGATGAAGGAGTCCACTGTTGAGATACCGGGCATTCTAGAGCGAGAGCCACAAGTGGAAGAAAACAAGGTAGCAATTGAGGTTTTGACTGCTGAACTAGAAGCAACGGATCATGTGCATAACATTATGGTGGATCGGGTTACACATTTGGAGACGAGGGTGGACACCTCGGACCAGGATGTAGGAGGGATTCTGGAGAGAGTGACTCATCTGGAAGCCCAACTTCAAGTAGCAGACCATGCTGCTGAAGGACTTCGGGAGAGAGTGACTCACTTAGAAGCCCAACTACAAGCAACCCTATTTCCAAAGGACATTCCACTTTCAGACGACGAGGAGGAGCCCTTCGAGGATGAGCCCTTAGAGGAGGATCCACCCGAGGAGGAACCGGTGGAGATCGACGATGCACAATCACACGTTTCTTCCGATGACGAAGATGTTTGATGATCTTTCTATTCTATCTTTCCTTTTCATTCATGCTTCGTTTATGTTATTTATGTTTTCAAACCTAGATGGGTAAGGTTGTTCCCATTCAATAAAAGCATGAGAAGTTTAATGTTTGAGTTATTTATTTTGTAGCCTTACAATTTATTTAATTTTCAAAATGTTAGATGTTGTATTTCCTTACTTGTACATAAATAATGTTTAATATGATTTCTCATTGTTTTGTATTTGTGAATGTGAAGAATCATGTCGGGAAGAGGACGTGGAGGTCGTGCTGGTGGCCGAGGTACCATCAACATGACAGCAGCTGAGCTGGCGGCACTAATCAACGATAGTGTGGCAGAGGCTCTCGCAACACAGAATGTTACAGGTAAATACTTTAGCTATTGACTAATGAGGTCAATTCATCTCTTAAAGCTCCTTTCCTAAGCTCTATAATCCCAACCCTATATTATGCTTCTAAATCCAGGTCAACAGAATCAGCAGCCAGCCTGCACCTTCAAAACATTTATGGAATGTAAGCCCCACAACTTTAGTGGAACCGAAGGAGCTGTCGGACTACTCCGTTGGTTCGATAAAGTAGAATCGGTGATTGCCATGTGCAACTGCCCAGTGGCCAATCAGGTCAAGTTCGCCGCTGAAACTTTGGAGGGCCCGACTCACACGTGGTGGAACGCCCAGGTCCAGATGTTTGTGTCTGGCCATGGAAAATGGACTCCCGTGGGAGGAGTTTAAGGCGATGATAAAGGAGGAGTATTGTCCTCGCGATGAAATTCAGAAGTTGGAAGGTGAACTTTGGAACCTGAAAATGGAAGGTTCTGAAATTGAGCTGTATACCACCCGCTCCCGTGAGCTTGCTACCATGTGCCCACATATGGTGTCTCCGGACTACAAGAGGATTGGGCTGTATATTGGAGGTCTAGTGCCACAAATTCAAAGTATGGTTACCTCATCCAACCCTGCTACCATCCAGCAGACGATCAGACTAGCCCAAAAGCTAACCGATCAGGCGGTGACTCAAGGGACTTTACCTCCGAGGGGTTCAGTCTCTAAATCCACCGACAATCATAAGCGCAAGTTTGATCACAACTCCAACACTCACTCCAACTCCAAGGGATCCCAGGTTAATCATCCTCAGCAATAGCAGAAGCACCGTAGGTTTGAGCATACTAAGAACTTCAACCAGACGACCTCTTCCGGTCAAAATCAAGGTGGTTATGCGGGAAAATCTCCTAAGTGTAACAAGTGCAACTTTCATCACCTCGGAATTTGCAACCGTTGTCAGCGGTGTGGCAAAATAGGTCATGCTGCCAAAGATTGTAGGGGTGAGTTGCAAGCCAAGCAGCCTTTTCAACAGCCTGGGTCTATAAAGAGTTGTTTTGAGTGTGGGAAAGAAGGACATTTTTGAAAGAAGTGTCCTTAGTTAAGGAAGGGATGTAATGGAAACCACAACCCTAATCAGAATAACAACAATGGTGGCAACAACGGCAATAACGGAGGGAATGGTGCGAAGGGACAAGCCTTCGTGCTAGGATCTGGAGAAGCTCGTTATGATCATAATGTGGTCACCGGTAAGTTTCTCTTAAATAATTACTTTGGTTCTGTCCTTTTTGACACTGGTGCTGATAGGAGTTTTATATCTAAGAAACTTAGTGATATGATAAAAGGAACTCCAACTCTGTTAGAAGCTAAGTATGTAATAGAGATAGCTGATGGCCAAATAATTGAAGCAACTCACATTCTTAAGGGATGTAAGCTTGAGCTAGCTAGTCATAAACTTGATATCGACCTTATGCCGGTCACGCTTGGTAGTTTTGATGTAATTGTCGGCATGGATTGGTTATCTAAAAACCAAGATGAAATCATCTGTCGTGAGAAAATTGTTCGTATTCCTCTCCCGAGTGGAGAAACCCTTTCCGTTCAGGGCGAAAAGGTTGATGCAGTCATGGGCATCATATCCTTTATGAAAGCACATAAATGCCTTCGAAAAGGGCATACTGCTATTTTGGCTCTCGTTGCTGAGCAGCCATCAGAAGAGAAGAAGATTGATGATATTGCCATCGTTTGTGAATTTCTAGAAGTATTTCCTGAGGGTTTGCCTGGTCTACCACCACACCGCAAGTTGAATTTCAAATCGATATAGCACCCGGAGCGGCACCGATCGCTCGGGCACCTTATAGACTGACACCTAGTGAATTTCAAGAGCTATCTACTCAGTTACAGGAATTGTTGGATAAAGGTTTCATCCGACCTAGCTCATCTCCATGGGGAGCTCTGGTCCTGTTTGTCAAGAAGAAGGACGAAACTTTTCATATGTGTATCGACTACCGTGAACTGAATAAAGTCACAATCAAGAATTATTATCCTTTGCCTCGTATAGATGATCTCTTTGATCAACTCCAAGGATCAAGTTTCTATTCCAAGATAGATCTTAGGTCCGGTTACCATCAATTGAGAGTCCGAGATGAGAATATCTCTAAGATTGCTTTCAGGACATGGTACGGCCACTATGAGTTTATGGTCATGCCTTTCGGATTAACCAACGCACCTGCGGTATTCATGGACCACATGAAGCGTGTGTGTAAACCATACCTTGATCAGTTTGTCATCATTTTCATCGACGACATTCTCATTTGCTCCAAGAACAAGGAGGAACATAAGGAACATCTACGTTTAGTCCTGGAATTACTTAAAAAGGAGCTGTAGTTTTCACAGATAAGATATGGAGACACTACTTGTACAGTACCAAGTGTACTATCTACACCGACCACAAGAGTCTTCAGAACATCTTCGAGTAGAAAGAGCTGAACATGAGACAACGTTGTTGGGTCGAGCTCTTGAATGATTATGACTGTGCGATCCGGTATCATCAGGGTAAGGCTAATGTTGTAGCTGATGCCCTAAGTAGAAATGAAACCAAACCCAAATGAGTTCGAGCACTACAGCTTACTATTCACCCCAGATTACCTGACAAAATCTGTAGTGCTCAACTTGAAGCCCTGAAAAAGGAAAACCTACCACTAGAAGGTACACGCGGTATGGAAGCATAACTCGAGGACAAATATGACGGTATTCGCTACTTCACCGAGCGAATATGGGTTCCAGTATCCCAGAACTTAAGGGAACTAGTCATCAATGAGGCTCATAAATCCCATTGCTCTATTAATCCAGGTTCCGAAAAGATGTATCATTACCTAAAGGTGCTGTATTGGTGGTCAAAGATGAAGGCCGATATAGCCACCTATGTGAGCAAGTGCCTGACTTGGGCGAAGGTCAAAGTTGAATATAAAAAGCCTTCTAGTCTACTCCAGCAACCAGAGATTCCCATATGGAAATGGGAGCAGATATCCATGGACTTTATCACAAAATTGCCACGAACTCCTACCGGATGTGATACCATTTGGGTAATAGTCGATCGTTTAACAAAGTCTGCTCACTTCTTAGAAATCAAGGAAACCGACAAAATGGATAAGCTTACTCGTATTTACTTAAAGGAAGTAGTCTCTCGGCACGGGGTGCCAATCTCTATCATTTCGGATCGAGATGCACGATTCACCTCTCATTTCTGGCAATCATTACATAAAGCTTTAGGCACGCGTCTAGATATGAGCACAGCACACCATCCTCAAACTGATGGCCAGACGGAGCGCACAATTCAAACTCTGGAGGATATGCTACTAGCTTGTGTGATTGACTTCGGTAACACCTGGGAGTCTCACCTACCGTTGGTGGAGTTCTCCTATAACAACATTTATCACACTAGCATCAAGGAAGTTCCATTTGAAGCATTATATGGATGGAAATGTCGTTCTCCTATCTGTTGGGCCGAGGTTGGGGATAGTCAACTCACAGGTCCTGAACTCATACTTGAAACTTCTAAGAAAATCGTTCAAATTAGAAACCGTATGGCAGCAGCTCGTGATCGTCAAAAGAGCTATGTCGATAAGCGTTGTAAACCATTAGAATTTCAAGTAGGGGATATGGTTTTGTTAAAAGTCTCACCTTGGAAGGGTGTCATTCGTTTTGGGAAACGAGGCAAGCTGAATCCTCGTTATGTTGGACCATTCAAAAGAGTGAAGAGAATCGGGCCAGTAGCGTATCAACTGGACCTACCTTAAGGACTTAGTGGTGTACACAACGTCTTTCACGTCTCAAACTTGAAGAAATGTCTGGCAGACGAGTCACTCGCGGTTCCTCTTGAGGAACTACACATTGATGAACAGTTACGTTTCATCGAAGAACCCGTGGAAATTATGGAAAGGGAAATCAAAATGTTAAAACACAGTAAAATCCCTATTGTCAGAGTTCGTTAGAACTCGAAACGCGGACCGGAATTCACGTGGGAGCGCGAGGATCAGATGATGCACATATATCCTAATCTATTCAAGCACTCCACGTCAAACTCTTTAGGTACTATTTTAATTTTCGGGCGAAAATTCTTTCAACTAGGGGATGATGTGACATCCAGAATTTTTTTTTATTCTTAATTTTCGGGACGAAAATTCTTTCAACTAAGGGATGATATGACAATCCGACTTTTCATGTTAATTCCGTTAACAATTTCGTTAAATTTTCTGTTAAATCTTAACCCTGTTAACTCTGTTATAAACCTCAAGGACCATTTTTGGTCACTATTCAAACTTAAATACATGAAAGTTAGGGACTAAAGTTGCAATTAATCCAAAATCGATTTGGTTGACTTTTGGAAGTCAACGATCACAAGTTTGATTCCCAAATTCAAACCAAAACAGAAAATCAATTCAAATTCGTAACGGATTTGATCCTCAATGCCATAACCGATCATCGTTGGCCCTTAATCATTTGCATTACGTTCGAATTAATCCCAATTAATGGCCATTAAACCCATAACCGTCGTCCCTATCATCAACGATTATCAAATTTGCTCAAATCTCCTATTATCCTCACGAATTGAACGCATGCACACCTCATTCGAACTCCACTCAAGCTTTTGCACACATCAGTATCACCGGAGACACAACAGGGATCATTATCGCGTGTAAGGCCCTAAACCCGGGATGCCTCACTTGATGGATTTACTCATTCACAAATAGTTCTTAAACTTGATTATCAAATAACGCAGCGGAAAATACTTTAAATAAACATGACCATTACATTGTTTAACAACGGAAGCGTAACATATTCTATTACATAAACATATCATAATCTAATCAAAACGGGATGCCAGTCTTCACGATCAACCGGGTAACTCTTCTAGCTTGCCAAGCATCACCGTCCATCATCCATACCTGCCTTAACCTGAATGTGCATACTAAAAAGTCAGCTACGCTGGTGAGTTCTAGTTTTCATTCGATTTAAGAAATGGTTCATCATTCAAAACATTCATTAGGGTTTAACATCACGTATAAGAAAACAGGGCCTTTCGTTCATCATTGAAAACCTTCAAACATTTTTCCTCATCATAAACACATTGAAGGATCATTTGTTTAAAACATTTAACATTCATTTAAGTCATACATTACTATCTACAATCTACATCTTTCTTTAAGCGTCTCTGTGTCCCCGAAGGAACCTTGCATGTCGTGGACAACCGTTACGTATCGCCGTCATTGCCACAACATTCCGACAATTCCCTTTTTGTATTACCCCCAAGGCTAACTGCACGAGGACCGACAATACCCATTCAGTTGCCCCTATGGCTCTCATGTCCATAGACCGACAACCTCCATCGACGGCTATGGCTCATGGTCATAACACCGTCGGATCATAATTTAACCTTACATAGGGTCACGTTAACCCTTGAGTAACCGTCGTTACTCCCTACCAGTTGTACAACATCAAACCATTGGCAGGCCACCAAGACACTGCCCCTGTTGCTCTTATGACAACTATGGCTCGCTGTCCATAATCTACCACAAGGCTGGGAATTACATTCCCAAACTTCATTCGTCAATTCCATTCATTCGACAGATTAGATTTGTAATGACTTCTTTAAAACCTTTGCCCTTTTTCTTTTCTTTTCATAAAACCTTTCATTCATTTTTGAAACCCTTTACCTTTAGTTTAAACCATTTCTTTATAAACATTTCGTAAACATTCCATTCATAAAACTTTCTTTCCATAAACCGTTCACTCCAAATCATTTCATTTCGTAAATATAGTTTCATAAGCATCATTTTATAAACATAGTTTCATAAACATCGTTTCGTAAAAACATCATTTCATATGTATGCACACCAGCCTGAAAACATTATATAAAACATTTAAAAGAGGGCTTCTAGAACTCACCTGATAAGCTAGTCCGGGTTGCCCTAAACAAAGGTCCCACTACGTCACTTCTGATCTGAATTTGATAGTTAAATACACATCAAACCCAATCCTGACTCTAACGGTTTAACCATTCTAAACATACTAACTTTACTTAAACAACCTGATGCCTGGGCACTTAGTAAGTGCGCAGACCCTGCTTCCTGCGTACTTGATAAGTACGCAGGATCCTCTTCCTGCGTACTTGATAAGTGCGCAGTGCTCTCTTATGCGTACTTGATAAGTACGCAGGACCTGCTCCGTGCGTACTTGATAAGTACGCACGATCTGTTTCTTCGCAAAACCCTAACTTTCGCATTCAGGACTGATCACGTCAAGATCCCAAACCTGTTTGCATTCAAAACGTTTGTTTTCCATTAAGGAACTCAAATCTATGTTTATCTTTCAGTTTTATCCGTGAAAACGTTACCTTTTCACCCAAAACCCGAAAAACCCAAAAACGAACAAAAACTCAGATTTAGGCCCGATCGTTACCTGAATCGAGTTTCTGATCCGGAGGTTCTTCTCACGAGCTATGGAGCAACACACTTCTCAAATCTCGGGTCGATCCGCCAACTTTCTCTCTCTACGGTTTCTCTCTCTAGAAGTTGCAAATGAGAGAAATGGTGGAGACCTTGGGTATTTATAGGGGAGGCTCCCCTTCCAGCCCGCCGGCCCATCCGACCCGACCCGACCTGACCCGACATGCCTCGTTTGTTTATTCCGTTATTATAACTGTTGTTTTTTTTTGGGAAGTTACATCGCGACTGTGTTTTAGTCGGGAGCCATCAATTCGTCATCGAATCTGGTAATTTAACCTACCCTTAGCTTCGTATGAGTCTGTCTATTGAAAACCCTATGCCAATTTGGGCATATATCATCGATTTGATTAAAACCTAGAATCTAGGGTTCATACAATTTCAGTTTAATCGAACTCTACTCCTGACCTGTTTTAAATCCAATTAATATACATGATTAGCTTCGCAATCCTCTTTATAGTAAAAGCCCTATGTTTATTGAATCAAACATCATCGAATTGTGTAAGATCCGATAACTAGGGTTTGTTCTTAATCGGTTTTGGGGCTTTTGATCTTAAACACATCCTTAATGAAATTAAACCACATCCACAGATTCGCAATGTTTTAATGAGTAAAAGCCCCATGATTTCATCAGTTTCTAACATCAAATTCATTCAGTGTGATTCTGAGTTCAAAAGATAGGGTTTCGGGATTTCAAATGAGTTTTAACCAATCTAAACTTGATAACCTTTCAATTAAACGCATACATAGATTCGCCATATCTCGATTAACAAAACCCCTAATCTATTTGGTTCGATCGAAGTCAAAATCGATGAATTTGGGGGCTGGGCTTGGTTCGGCTTCGATAGGGGGGAGAACACAAGAAACCAAGTTGCTAAAACTATTTAGTTTGGGTTTAGAATGCGATGGCCTAGCGGCAGAGATGGTTCAGGATTTGTGCTCGTAGGGGAGGGACCCGGGTTCGAATCCCTCCCCACTGTTTTGTTTTTAAAATCTTTTCCCAACCATTATTTTAATATTAAATGAAACTCTATATTATTATATTAATATATTAGCATGTTTTAGCCCGGAAAACCACCCGTAGGCTCGGGTTTGGTTTGTAAACCATATTTATTATTAAAAACTCATTTATAAAACAATATTTATATTATTTTCAACCCAAAACTCCAACTAAATATAATATATATATATATATATATATATTATCATCGCGTTCATAAACATTTTTGTAGCATTTCAAAGTTATAAATTATATAATTATTTGTATTATTTACACTCGTTATATTCTTGAATAAAATTAATAAATTATTATTTTTGTCACGCAAATTAATTATTTGCGTTAATTCGCTAAACTTAAAAATAATATAATAAGTTATATTATTTTCCTAGACTTCTAGTTAACAACAAAACGCTCGGATATATTTATTATATATATTTTGTCATTTGTCGCGTAACATATATATATCTTAATTATTAATTAAAGAATTCCTATTCCCGTGGACACGTTCGTCTACTCCTGATTATTAGAGCGTTTCTTTAGGAAGTTTCTCTTTCCGTGTCGTCGTCATAAATCCCAACTTGTCCCTAATTTATGTGTTTATAATTTTAGGGCATACGTAAGTCGTCTGAGACTTACACTTGTTGTTTCAACTTATCTCTTGTGCTAGCCAATCCACTACTCAATCCAGGTGAGTTTTCACGGCCCTTTTACTATTTTATCTTGGGGGAGAAAACACGTCGCAAACTATTTTTGGAATATTGTATTCATATGTTATTAATGTTAAAGCTAAGCGTAGCACGCTATCACTAAAAGTCCTCAACACACATCGGACCGTTAATATGGATCTTAGCCTACTCACATCGTCGGGGTTGATAGACCTGGCAGGAGGCAAATAAACAAACAATCAGCTTCGGTTGCGAGCGCTTAAATTAAACATGAATATAGGTTAGCTACCTATAGATACATATTGAATGATCAATAATTTGATAAACGTTTATTTATATACTGAAACCTGTGAACTTGTTGACATCTTTTCTTGCATGTTTTCTCAGGTCGCTAAGATAAGGCACATGTGCACACATAGGACATGCATGGGATTCTCTTTTTGATTTATGTTTTATTAAATTGTTTGGACTTTTTGTGAATTATGTTTGGGTTGGACTTTTGGACTTTTTGGGCGCGTGTGTTTTGCGCATTTACTTTCTTTACGCTTCCGCATTAAAAATTTGATTAATATGATATTTTCATTTGAGTCCCATGTAGAATCGTTCAATGTAACTAATGACTAAGATCCTGGTTTGTCACTTCCAAAAACGGTAAAACTCCGTTAGTCGAATTTGGGGGTGTGACAATTGTGATGCATCCATTCAGGGTTTGGGTTGTGTGTTAATGCAACGAGAAAAGGTGATCGCATAAGGTTCACGTCAATTAAAGATTCATGAGAAAAACTACACCACTCATGACCTAGAGTTGGGAGCCGTAGTTTTCGCACTTAAGATATGGAGACATTACTTGTACGGTACCAAGTGCACTATCTACACCGATCACAAGAGTTTTCAGCATATCTTCGAGTAGAAAGAGCTGAACAAGAGACAGCGTTGTTGGGCAGAGCTCTTGAATGATTATGACTGTGCGATCCGGTATCATCCGGGCAAGGATAATGTTGTAGTTGATGCCCTAAGTCGTAAATAAACCAAGCCCAAACGAGTTCGAGCATTACAGCTTACTATTCACCCTGAATTACCTGACAAAATCTGTAGTTCTCAGCTCGAAGCCCTGAATGAGGAAAACTTACCACTGGAAGCTACACGCGGTATGGAAGCACAACTCGAGGTCAAATCTGACGGCATTCGCTACTTCGCCGAGCGAATATGGGTTCCGGTATTCGGGAACTTAAGAGAACTAGTCATGGATGAAGCTCATAAATCTCGTTACTCCGTTCATCCAGATTCTGACAAAATGTACCATGACCTAAAGGTGATGTATTGGTGGCCAAAGATGAAGGCCGATATGGCCACTTATGTGAGCAAGTGCCTGACTTGCGCAAAGGTCAAGGTTGAATACCAAAAGCCTTCCGGTCTACTCCAGCAACCGGAGATTCCCATGTGGAAATGGGAGCAGATATCCATTTACTTTATCACAAAATTTCCACGAACTCCTATCGGATGTGACACCATTTGGGTAATCGTCGATCATTTAAGAAAGTCCGGTCACTTCTTAGCAATCAAGGAAATGGACAAAATGGAGAAGCTTACCCGTATTTACTTAAAATAAGTAGTCACTCGGCACAGGGTGCCAATCTCTATCATTTCGGATCGTGATGCATGATTCACCTCCCATTTCTAGCAATCGTTACATAAAGCTTTAGGCACACGTCTAGATATGAGCACATCATACCACCCCCAAACTGATGTCCAGACGGAGCGTACTATTCAAACCCTGGAGGATATGCTACGAGCTTGTGTGATTGATTTCGGTAACACTTGGGAGTCTCATCTACCATTGGTGGAGTTATCCTACAACAACAATTATCACACTAGCATCAAGGCAGCTCCATTTGAAGCACTATATGGACGGAAATGTCGTGCTCCTATTTGTTGGGCCGATGTTGGCGATAGTCAACTTACGGTCCTGAGCTCGTACTTGAAACTTCTGAGAAAATAGTTCAAATTCGAAATCGTATGGCAGCAGCTCATGACAGTCAAAAGAGCTATGCCGATAAGCGTCGTAAGCGGTTAGAATTTTAGGTAGGGGATATGGTCTTGTTAAAAGTCTCACCGTGGAAGGGTGTCATTCGTTTTGGGAAACAGGGCAAACTGAATCCTCGTTATGTTGGACCATTCAAGATAGTGAAGAGGATTGGCCCAGTAGCGTATCAACTGTACCTACCTGAAGGACTTAGTGATGTACACAACGTCTTTCACATCTCAAACTTGAAGAAATGTCTGGCAGACGAGTCACTCGCGGTTCCTCTTGAGGAACTACACATCGATGAACAGTTGCGTTTCATCGAAGAACCGGTAGAAATCATGGACAGGGAAGTCAAAACGCTTAAGCGTAGTAAAATCCCTATTGTCAGAGTCCGTTGGAACTTGAAACGCGGATCGGAATTCACGTGGGTGCGTAAGGATCAGATGATGCGTAAATATCCTAATCTGTTCAAGCACTCCACGTCAAATTCTTAAGGTACTGTTTTAATTTTCGGGAGGAAAATTCTTTCAACTAGGGGATATGTGACATTTGGAAATATTTTATATTTTTATTATTTTAATTTTCGGGAAGAAAATTCTTTCAACTAGGGGATGATGTGACATCCGGAAATTTTTTTTATTTTTATTATTTTAATTTCCGGGACGAAAATTCTTTCAACTAGGGGATGATGTGACAATTCGACTTTTCAAGTTAACTCCGTTAGCAATTCCGTTAAATATTTTGTTAAATCCTAACCCAGTTAACCCAATATTAAACCTCAGGGACTATTTCTGCCTATATTCAAACTTAAATTCATAAAACTAGAGGGTCTAAACTTGTAATTAACTAATTTCCAATTTCTGTTGACTTTTAAAGTCAAATCAAGGAAAATTGAATCCTGTTTGACTTTGAAAAATCAAACTCGTGACTTTGATTCAAAAATTCAACTCCCACGATCGATTGTAGCTTGATTTTGTAACTGAAAAACGTTCGTAACATTTACAATCATCATTAGGATCATTATCAGCTTCATAAAATCGCGAATTAATCCCAATAATGGGAATTATTGTCGTAACCGCCGACCACATCATGAGTTCATCAAAATTTGACGGATCTGTGTATTGTTTTCACAAATTGAAAGTCTGCACACCTCATACGAACACCTCTGAAGCTTTTGCACACACGAGTTAGGCCGGAGTCGCAGCAGGTGTCGCCGGAGACTATCCCGCACGTCATCGGATTCGGTTTTGGTCAAGCACTATCAATCCATCATCCTTTCTGGTAATTGTTTCCATCCACACTTTTGTTTTTGTATATAGATCAAAAGCCCTATACCAATTCAACCTTTCAACATCGAATGTGTCATGATCCTAATCTAGGGTTTCTTCATAAAAACGATTTAGGGGTTTCGACCCTAAACCCAATCTCAATCAAATTAATTTACATCAACAGTTTCGTAAACATGTATTCGTTGAAAGCCCTCTATCAATTTCATCTTATAACATCGAATTATACTCGATCCGTAAATTAGGGTTCGTAAATTAGCTACCCATAGATGCATATTGAATGTACAATAATCTGGTAAACGTTTATTTATATACTGAAACCTGTGAACTCACCAACCTCGTGTTGACATCTTTTCTTACATGTTTTCTCAGGTCGCTAAGATAAGGCACAGGTGCACATATAGGACATGCATGGAGTCCTACTATTGAATTATGTTTTATTATTTCGTATGGATTGTTTTGAATTATGTTTGGACTGAACTTTTTTTTGCGCGTTTGTTTTGCGCATTTACTTTCTTTATACGCTTCCGCATTCACTCTGATTGATATGATATTTTCATTTGACTCCCATATAGAGTCATTCAATGTAACTAATGAATGAGATCCTAGTTTATCACTTCGCAAACGGTAAAACTCTGTTAGTTGAAATTGGGGGTGTGACACCCTCCATCTTCAAGTTCCAAAATTCACGCCCGAGTTTTTGAATTTCTTCAAGAGGACAGTACTCCTCCCTCAGCATAGTCTTGAACTCTTCCCAAGGTATGGCGTTTGCCATGTCCAGACCTAACATCTGGACCTGAGAGTAACACCAAGTAAGGGCAGGACCCTCGAATGTACTGGAGGCATACTTGACCTGATTTGCCTGGGGGCAGTTGCACATAGCAAATACCGATTAAACTTTCTCAATCCAATGGAGCAAACCAACAGCTCTTTCCACACCACTAAACGTGTAGGGCTTGCGATCCATGAAGGTTTTGAAGGTGCAATTCTACTGGTTATTGTGCTGGGTTGGATTGAAAACAATTACACATTTGAGGATAGAAGGTTCTAAAAATGATTTTGGAGTAAGTAATTGACTTGTTAGATTCGACGGATATCGGATTTACCAGCAGCATTCTATGTGGCTTGACTTGCTGCTACCGTTTCTGCCACACGATCGTTAATCAGTGCAGTGAGCTCAGCTGCGGTCATGCTGATATTATCGAGAACACCATCACATCCACGACCGCGTCCAGACATGATCTTTACATTCACAAATACAATAATGAGAAAAATATATCGTATTTTATCATCATACAAGTACAAGTAAACAAACGAAAACCAAACCATAACATCTAATATTTCAATAATAGTCCTTTATTAAATAAATTGTAACGGCTACAAAGTAAATTCAACCAAAACATCAAAATCAAGAAATATATGTTGGATAGGAACAACCATGCCCATCTAGGTCTAGAAAGAAAAGAAATAAATAAAAATAGGATGTCATATGCCACTACTAGCTAAAGAAACAATTGATCTATCATCATCATCATCAAACGGTTCTCCTTCAGGCTCAACATCCTGCGTGTCTCCTGCTGCATTAACAGCCTCAAGCTGTGCCACCAGCTGCTCGATCCTAGTCTCAGCTACTCCAAGGTTGAACTATAGTACATTCACTAAAGCCTCCATCTCATGGAATGAGGTCACCAAGTTCTCATTGTAAAGGTTAGTCTCTCCTAAATCTGTTGTCAGTTTTTCAATCCTCTGATTCGCCTGACTTCCTCGTTGTAAGAGCCCGGTAATCTCGCCCACAACATCGCGAATGTTGTGGATATCCCGGTCCATCTTGGCTACAAAGGTAGCAAAAGCCTTTTCTATAAGGTATGGTAGGGGTGGTAGGGTCTGTGTAGAGTAAGAGATAGCATCAGCAACATGTGGTGGTGGGACCCGCTCCTAACGAATCCAACTCTTTATCATGTCAGGATACCAATCCCAGTCATGTGTGTTATCTCCAACACAAATATGAAATGGCTCATCGTACACTATGGTGTCGTCAATCGGGCTCAGTCGACGTCTCTTGGGTTCAAGTGACGGTACAGTAGGAACATCAGGTTCTGGTTAAATAGAGATGTAGGTAATGCATGTGTGTGGTTATAGTCTAGTATGCAATCCTAGTTCTCTATAACCATTGGCTTTGATACCAATCTGTCACACCCTCAAAATCCACATGCAGGGTTTTACCGCAAAGCATGTGACAAACCAGGATCTCAGTCATTAGTCATATCAAACGACACTATATGTAATTAATAAAAACCAGTAAATGCGAAAGCGTAAAGTAAAGTATTTAATGTGCAAACAAACTCTCCCAAAAACCAAGTCATTGAAAAGCAGGTAAATAGTTTATATGTTTGCAATAATAATAGACTCCCATGCATGCCTTAACCGTGTACTTGTGCCTTAGCGACCTAAGAAAACATGTTAAGAAAATGTGTCAATGCTAGGTTGGTGAGTTCACAGGTTTTAGTTAATAATAATGTTTGCCAGACAATGTACATTCTAAATATATCAATAGGTAGCTAACCTATGTTCAAGTTACTAAAGCGCTCGCAATCGAAGCTGATTGTTTTGGGTTTGATGCCTTCCACCATGTCTATCAACAATGGTGATGTGTTAGGTCAATTTAACACCTGTTCGACCTCCAGTCGAGTTAGCGTAACTAAAGCAGGTGGGGTTTTTCAAACCCAGTAGTACTACTCAAGATTACCTCGCTTATTCCATATTAAACGGTTCGGTGTATAAGGACTTACATGATACAATGTTACGATTAGTTTAACAGGTGATATACAAGAATTACAAGAATCTAATGTTTGCGTCATGTTTTCTCCCCTAATTTAGAAAATAGTAAAGGGGTCGTGAAACTCACCTGAGATGTGTAGAGTGCAGCAAATAGCACCACAAATATAATGTAAGTGAACTGCTTACAGATGCCCTAAAATATGATTGAGATTGTTAGACACCCGTATTAATATGTGACGAGAACACGGGAAGGTCGGACGTCCTAAATACGCTTAATCATTAACGAATAGGAACCTTGACATCGGGATTAGACAATCCCTAGTTTGGTGTCTAGTAAGGACGTGGTATGTGTGAAACACAACTAAACATAAGGTGGATCATATTAATAGTAACTACCACGTTTTCATGACAGAAATAATTGTTAAAGTGATAATATAAATAAATATATTATTTTTAAAATAAAAATAATACTTAGAATTAATTAGAAAATTAATCTCGAGCACACGGTCGTTTTTAGGTAACAAATTGGACTAATATAATATTAAAATAATATGGAGATTGATTTTGTATAAAATAATTGTTTAAAAAGCTGCTCAAAAAAATAAAACATGTTGTGGGATTCGAACCCGAATCTTAAGATATCAGATTTAAGATCATTTATTGGCCGTTTTAAAATCCGAAGAACCCTAGGTTTTCCAAGAACCAAATTGGTTAAATTCGATAAGATTACGAGTTGAAGTCTTTGGGTTTTCAAACGTTAGATGATTGCGACCCTATCCAAGTAATTCAATTTGATTTTAACAAGGTCTAGGTGCTAGTTCGATTACCCGGTTCATACGATGAACCCTAGAATGGGTTTTGTTCAATTCTATGTTGTAAGCCCCGGATAGGTTAGAGATTTTGTTCTAGAGGTGAAAACGAAACTGTAGGTGTGATTGATTACCTGGATTGAGTTCGAATTGATAGATATACACTAGATTATAGTCGTGATTCTGACGGGTTGGTCCCAAGTGACTCCCGCCGCTTCTCCTGTGAAATTGGTGTTGGGGAAATGATCAGAGCTGTTCGACTAGAGTGCGCAGGGTGATTGATTTCGATTTTGGTAGACCAATTGATCGAATTGATGGATTTTTTGTTGATGGGTTCGATGGTTTCGGATTTAATGAGATTAATGTGACTAATTCACAATCATTAACTATGTTAAACGCGTAGAAACTGATCAATGATGATCGATATTATTAATGTTATTCATTATAGTCACGAAATTGAATAGGCTTGGAGGTTACAGATTGGATTTGGATCAAGGATGCTTGATTTTGACTTTCAAAAGTCAAAGAATAGAGTTTTGGGTATTTACAGAATTAATCCCTGTAGTTTCATGTCTATAAGTTTTAGATATGGCAGATTTGGTCCTTGGACTTTGTACTAAGTTAACTGTAGTTGTGAGATAACGGGGTTAATCTGAAATAGTCGGGAGTCACAGGTGGTGGCCATGGGTGAAGGTGGAAATAATGTGACGGCTGATCGGTGGTGTGCATGGTAACCGGTGGTGGTGGTGACTATCGGCTGTGCTGGTGGAGGCTGTAAGCGGAGAATACTAAAGTGGTGGTAAGCGGAGTCAACAACCAGGAGAGAGAGGTGCATGGTGTTGGAAGCCGGTAGGAGGGGACTCGGCGGTGACCAAGGGGAATGAGAAATGGCGGATGAGAGGGAGAAAAGCAGAAAGTGGGTACAGCGGAGGCCAGCTACCTAGGACGATAGGGTGTTACTCGGTTGGAGTTGACACAATTATGAGGACGAGAAGGATGTGATACGCGGTGGTGTTGCATGGTAGGGGCGCAAGGACCATGACAAGATACGTGGTGATGGTGTTCGGTGGATGAGGAAGACTTTGGTGGTGTATGGATGGTCTCGGGGCTGAGTTGGGGCAAACTAGGATTTGCATGAGGACGTTGTGGTGGTTAGGGCTTTGCGTGGCACTGTTCACGCATGCACGAGACCCGGTTTGAGCTTACGGTTTCTTAATGAGACGAGAACGATCTATTACGAGTTAGTAATTATGAGATAACGACTGCTAGGGGTTTGCATGCCACGCATGCGTGCATAAATTGGAGCTCGGGTTTGAGCACGCAAGTCCTAACCGGATCAGGAGCAACATAATACGTAAACCCGTGAAACTAGGGTTTTGCGAAGGAAGAATGACGAGTCGAGCGTTTGGGGTTTATAATATGTTTACACCTTATTTGAGGTAAGTTTAGTACGGTATTTGATCATATAATCGTACACTTTATAGGTTCGGGTTTTGAGAGGGAAGTCGGTTGTAGTACAAGATTTGTACTAAGCATATCCTGTGTGTTTCTAATCCCCCTTTTACTACTTCTACTCCTTTGGGGCTATCGTACATACCGGCGTTATCATTTATTAATCAGAAGTATTATGAGTTGGGAATAAACTGGAAGTATTTTATGAGATAAAAATATAATAAACGAACTAAGGGTCTACGTGGTGTCCTTAGGTTGTGTGAACTAGGAGCTAGGATTATTGGGGAGTATCGTACTATGAGTCGGTTAGAATAAGTCGGGAAACGAATTTAGACATTTTATGATTATGTCTGGGGTGTGAAATCATGAGAATAGATATGGGGTACAAGTTTAGTTAAGGAGTCATGGTAAATGCTAATGTGTTGTGTGTGATTGGGTCGTTGTCCATATGACACGACAATGAGGATGTGAAGGATAGGGGTTCTTCGGGTGGTCACTTAAGGTGACAATGTCCATGGGGACAATTTTGAGTTCGAATTATGATGAGAGCCCTAACGAGGGCAATTGGGATGAGGTAAGTATATGTGTGCATTAATATATAATTTAACTTCATGCAAGTATTTTATTGATTAATTGTGGTGTTGTGATATGATTGCCTCGATGTATGCATTAATTAATTTAGACGTTGAAGTGGGGTCGTGTTTACTACTAATGTGTAGAGCCCTTTGTGAGTGTCATTATTAGGGCTAGTCGGGTAAAGGTTAAGTTGGTTGTTGCAACCGGATTTCGGGTTTGTACACATGTTAAATTGCAAATAAGTAGAACGGTAAGTCGGTCCGGGTCGGTAAGACCCATGGGAAATTGGTTATGGGATGAGTCTAGGGTTGGTGAACCCTTATGGGATATTGTAAGACAATGAAGATTATTAATATGTCAATAAACGACAAAACGATATTTTTAGTAAGGACAATAATGTCCTGAGTTAAATTAAATACTGTTGGTGACGTGAATGTTTCTATTTTAAATAAACTGTTAGAACTCACTTAACGTACCTGACTTTGTATGTAAGTTAGATTGTTTTGCAGGTGGGTTTCGTGGATGGTGTATCTTGGCTTGGGAAGAGTGCTACTCGGATCGGTGTGCAAGCATTCGTATGGTAAGGTTATGAACGAATAACAACTTCAAAAGATATTTATTATTTTGTGTAAGCCTTCCGTTGTATGTTTTTATAATAAAATGAGTATTTTAAAGATAACACCCAATGATGAGAACCAATTGTAGGGTGCCTGTTTTGGGGCCTTACAAGTTGGTATCAGAGCCATGGTTTAAGAGAAAACCAGTATTTTATTAAATACTTTAACTTAAACCGAAAATGGGACGAGGGTAAACGAATGTCACCACAAGTAACCGCGAGCCAAGAGGTACGTCTTTTGAGTTAAACACTAAATGTTAGCGTATTAATTGTGTAGTGTAACACTACGTGGTATCGTTTGGTATGCTTATGTGGTTTAGTGATTTCGTGTGGAGTTGCGTTGTGTAAAGACGTGTTGCAGAATGGTACGTGCAACTATGTGATGGTTATTACATTGTGTTTGTGTGGATCACGTGGGATGTATGTGCATCCGTTGTTGGGAAGGTAGAAAGCTAGTGTGTGTATCAGGGAGAACGTTTAGAATTCAAGTAGCAACATTGACAACCGATCACATTTAATCACCGTGATTTGGCGTTCTACCGTTACTCTTATATTTTGAATATGTTACCTATAATAACCACATAAACATTCTATCTTGTGTAGGAGCAGATGGCTATGACTATTCGAACTAGATGGATCAGAAGAGGGGCTCATGCTAAAAGGTAAGTGGAGCGTCGAGCCAGAGGTACGACTGCTATTAGCAAGGTAACCATTAGGGGGAGGCGGGTCCTAGCACCTGTTCCCTTGACGGTAGTACCTCCAGTAGCAGAGGATGAGCGAGACATGCTAGGACAGGACTTGATTTTGGCATTACCGGCACCTAATGCCCCTAGTACTAGCGGAGCAGCTATGAGAGGCAGAGTTCGTGGATCCTCCTATAGGCGGAGGAACGCATTCGAAGTCAGAAATCAGCCTTCAAGACACGATTCAGAACTAGGGAACGGATAGCTAGAGGAGTCTGATGAGGGAGAGCAAGTGGCAGACAACTTCAACACGTTTGATGATTAGTTGCTGCGATAGTTGCCATGAGAGGGTTAGAGTGATTTGGGTTATGGTTGTTTAGACGATTTTGTTACGAGATTCTTATTTTTAGTTTTCAATTATTCTATTGTGGAATTGATTTTGAGTTTTATCGTGTGATGATTTGAACATAGTTAATGATAGTTGTGTTTGTGATAGTGTACTATTGTGGGTGTAGGGTTAAATTTGTGCGGTAATATGTGATTATGTGATTACATTTCGAATAACATGTGTTCGTATCAAAGGTAATCTTTGTTGTGATGCTAGGGCATGGTGGATTAGATTGCATGAGTAGACTTGTGTGGATATGAATTTAAATTTGCATGTGTCTACGGTCTTAAGATAGTGTCACCTATGTGCTAATGTTTAGGTGATGTTCGTAGTGCAATGAGAGTATTGCATCTTGTGTTAATGCTCAGGACAGGGTCATATGGTAAGAGATTTTAGATGGAATCATCAATCCAAAATTTAGCAATAAATAATGGTCAATTTTAATTAAAAATATAACTTTGTGGATGAAAATTGTAATTTTGTTAAAGAAAAAAAAACAAAGAGTACATTTGTTGTTTTAACCTAAAAACAACCGCCTATCTCATTCCATATGAGTGGTTCCTCTTCATCTCTCCCTCTAATCGCTCCATCTAACCTTAAAATTAGCCGTCAACCTCAATTATACCTACAAATTAGCATGTAAGCTCTGGTTCTTCTCAAATTTTCTTCTTTCATCGCATGCAAGCTCTAGTTTCTTCTTGATTTCTCTTCTCTCGTTGTTTGTGACAAGGAAGCGCACACCTATCACCTGGGAAACTCCGACGGAAACGATCAAAAGCAACCACTTCTTGAACACCTTACACCTTTAGTATGTCGAAGCGCAAGCCCGCCCGCACTTTTAAAACCTAGTTATCGACAAGATCTTAATTATCAACCAAAAATAAAAGCTCTCTAAACGAACAAAACATAGTGTTATCACCCGAATTGAATCCAAAACAAATTTACTTATCCAATTTTATCGCCTTTGACCTTATGGTCTAGTGGCATTGATGATTGTCAACATAAAAGCAGTGCGAGTTCAAATCATTGCATGTTAACTAGTTGGTATTTTGTTTTACGAAAAAAAACTAGTTGGTATTTAAGAGTAAAAAATTAATGTTCAAACATAAAGAATAAATTCTATAATTTCATTAGTTAAAGAATATAACTGAAATTTGATATATATTTAAAACACATAAAATGTAATTTACACTAATTCTTTTTACCAAGCGGAGTGAATCTATATCTATATTATATAATAAATAAAGCTTTGGTGGACACTTGTCATTCCCATATTCAAGCACAACTTTTTTTTTCACGTCTCTCTTCTATTAATTATACAAATTTCTTTACTTTTTTTATAAATTTTGTTTACCGCTTCTCTCTCCTATTAAATAATAATGATTTCTATAATTATTTTATAAAACGTTATCTATTTTAAAAAATAGGTTTGTTAATAAAACATTTTTATAATTTAAAGATTTCTTTCATTATTTTTATAAAACATTTTTAACATAACGTTTTCTAAAATTTGTATTAAAAAACTATGTAATATGTCATAAATATTTAATATGTAAATCTTTATTACTAAGTATATATAAAACTGTATTTATTCACCCAGTGTAATATACCGGATTTCTAACATATTTTACAATAAATGAATAACTATATGTAAGGCCCCAAACATGGGAACCCGACACGTTGGTATACACGTAAGCACAGTAGTAAATGACCTAAAATAAACTCAATTAAATGCAGCAGAAAATCAATAGTCAATCAAATGGTCAACGACCCAACCCAACATAATCCAAACTAAGGACTAATATTCAAATGTCATGACAACGAATAGTAAATAAATGTCATCACGAACACACACGGTAATCAATCGCTATCCAGAAGTCGCCAACTTATACTTTCTCTTTACCTGAAATACATGCTAAAAAGTCAACTACGCTGAGTGAGTTCTATAGTAATTCGTTTGGGGGTATCAAGTCCCGAACCTTTATTAAAAACGATTACGTCACAAAGATTTTCTTATATAGTTCATGGTTTATTCAAATATTATACTTTATCGACGCACACGAAATCACGTCGACTTGTCTAAGGATACATGCGATCATGACTCGTTGACTGATCAATGTCAGCCATGTCAACTTACGGACCAACACCGACTTACTATCACGCTTAAGCAACCCATTTCATCTGACTAAGGTCAGACTAAATTCCTGTCGACTAGGGTCGACTGATATCAATTAACCTCTTAATATAAGGTCACGACAATAAATTACATGACACCAAATCCTACGCCTACAATTATAACTATCATTTCACAACTCAAATATTAACATCAAAACCCTTATCATTTTTGTTGGTGCATGTTTTGGTGACAATAGCTTTGTATAGTTTAGTCTTTATATTTAATGTTTTGTTTGTTTTGTATTTTAATAGTTTAAGTTTGCATAGGCGAACAAGTTCGCCTGGTATAGTTGAGGCGAACTTAACAAGTTCTCCTGAACTAAAGGTGGCGAAGTTCAGCTTGTGTTGTCTATAAATAGTTCAAGAGTTGTTCTCATTTGTATCTTCTGCATTTTACTAATACTACTCTGTGTTTACTTTTAACTGATAATACAAGGAGCTTTATATGAAATCTTGTCTTGTGTGATTGCATTGCATTCGTGAGTATTCGAGACATACGTATACGTAAGGATTCCGCACTTCGTGTATGTATCACGTGTTTTACAGCAGAGATCGATCGGTAGACCCGCTGTGACTTACAAGTGGTATCAGTGCTATTGCTCTTGATTAGCTACTATTGTTTGACATTGTCTCGATTGATTTTTCACAACAAGATGGAGATTTTCAGAAGTTTCTGTGTTCTTGAGAGTTTGCGACTTTTTGTGATGGATTTTGAGTGATTTCTTCATTTTTGGTGTTGTTTTACCAAAATTGATCCGTTAGAAGTGTTCTAAATCAGTATTTGAAGAATCCTACGGAAGGAATTTCTCTAATTCATTCTAAATCGAGATTTATCGAATTTTTCAGATCTGTTCATGCATTTGGGTGTTAGAACAATCTTCCTTGTTCTTCAGCTGATACAGGCGAACTTGTCTGATTTGTTACGGGCGAACTTGTCAAGCGAACTTATTAAGTTCGCTGGATTCCAGTTAGGCGAACTTAGTGGGCGAAGTTGTTAAGTTCGCTTAATACAAAAAGTTGTAAAATTTTTCTAAGTGTTGAAGTGTGTTCAAGGATGTCGCCTACTTCTAATCAAGTGAACAATATGACTCATTTGTTGAATCATGATAATGAGATTGGTACTCCAACCAAGCCACCGAGGCTTATGTAACATTTCTGATTTTTAGAATCCGTATTTCAATTTAACGTAATGCATTTAAAACCCAGTTCTAGTACACTGTTTTTTTCTATTCGTACCATCAATTAAATACTCTATTTCAATGCAAATCCACAAATTTTACACGGGTATAACCTATTAAAGTATACATAAGTCTATATTGATACAAATCTGTCAATACTGAAATTGCAAGGACTGATTTTATAAGTAGATAACCAGAAACCCTAATAGGCATGGTCGCGCCTCGTTCTGGCACGGTCGCGCCAAGTGCCTTGGCACGGTCGCACGCCTTGCTTTGGAACGCTCGCGCCCGGTGCCTTGGCACGGTCGCGCCCCTTAATGGCACGGTCGCGTCTCTTGACAGTTGAAACGTAAAAACGATCTTTAATTCTAAACTCATTCAATTCCGTAACGGTTATACACGTTCATCTGTTAACAATCATCATTAGTCGATTAAACATCGACATTACACCTGAATTAAAACCAATTACAGATTTTTAAACTAAACCGTTGACCTCTTCATCTTTTGCTCATCGAATCCGTTATTCTGACGTTAATCCTCCCAAGCAAAAGCACTATCAATCCTCTCTGAAGCTCCCGAAAACACTGAGTCAGTCGGAATTGCAGAAGAGGGCGCCGGAAACCAAACCCGTTGTCGCCGGAACTCATCTCTACCGAACGCTATCAATTCATCGTCCTTCCGGGTAATTGAAACCTTTCACACTTGCGTTTTAGTCTATAAATCAAAAGCCCTAATCTAATTTGGGCTTACAATATGGGAATCATCACGAACCAGAATCTAGTTTTCGTTCAAAATAGATTTAATCGAACCCTGCTTTGAACACGTTTTAAATACAATTAATATATTCCAATAGACTCGTAATAACCCTACAGATGAAAGCCCTATAAATTCCAACGTTAACAATATAAGAATTAGTCAAATCGATTCTGATTTGGAACAGACACGGTCGCGCTAGCATTCTAGCGCGGTTGTGCTTCATGAGACACGGTCGCGTAAAATAACAGCGCGGCCGTGCCTCACATTCTCAGACCCGGTCATGCCCTTGGCTAGACTTGGTCGTGCCTCAAAACCCTAGACACGGTCGTGCCTGGCCCAAGACACGATCGTGCCTAGTGAACAGCCTAATTATGCATTCTGTTTAGTCAACACGGTCGCGTCCCTGACTAGCACGGTCGCGCCCGTGGTTCTAGCACGATCGTGCCCTGTCCCAGGCACGGTCGTGTGTGAGAAAAATCTTATGTTGTAAAAACAATAAGTGATTCAGATTAATTTTCAAATAAATATAATTGATTTTATAAAGATATACATTAACTTTATTTAAAAAGATCAAATTCTTAATCCTAAAATAAATAGGAGTTATTTAAAAATTAAATTTATACTTATTTATTAAACCCTATACTTAAATGTTAGTTACACAATTTATTTACACCTCTTTATGAAAACAAAGTAAGTAAATTTTATTTAATATAAAACACCCAGTACACTTTTTATAACTAAATGACTAAGTTACACATTTTATAAAGGAATAAATAAAGTAGCAATTATTTATTTAATTTACATTTTAACAAAAAAAAATAATTTATTTAGGTTATACTTACTTATCCCTAATACCTACATTATTTTCATAACTAAATGAATGAATAATAATTATTTAAGTTATTTAATTATTTCAAATTCAAACCTTAATTTTATCCAACTCCTCTACTTACAATTTCAATTCCTTATACACACATCCAATTCAACCTTAGACTTAGACATAGACATTTGTGCATTACAAGGATCTCATTTCTAGCTAGTCTCTCGTGTTAGCTACACCGTTAGAATCATGTGAGTATTACATAGCCCCTTTTACTTTTACACTTTTTGGGGTGGAACATGAACACTATACAACACTATTACTTACATTTACACAAATTACACAAGTACAAATCCTCTTTACATTCATGTGTGCAAATTTGAGCTTTATGGCTGAGTGCTAGGTGTGTTAACTTTTGTATGCGATTATGTGAAATCATTAACTATTCAAGCCGACGGTAAACAATGATAGATCTATTGAGTCTGACAAACCCACCCAGGTATGGTGATTGTTACTGACAACACAATTTTGCATGCTAGTTACAAAGCTTTGATTGTACTTGGTTACACAATAGCTGCTCTCTATAAATGTCTTATTTTATCATGTTATGTAAGGATTTGTTTATTTACAATCTATATGCTAACTATATACAAACCTGTGTATGCTCACCAACTTTTTAGTTGACCTTATTTTATTCATGTTTCAGGTACTAATGTGTGATTTGATCAAGATTTGCTTCACATAGGCTTTGGGACTTAGTTAATTTGAATAAAGGATTTTATGTATTTCAATTATGTTCTTTCTTGGGTTTGGTTGTGTTCGGATTATTTGAAATGAAATTGATGTTTAATATATTACAATTTAGTCAACCTTGTGCTCATGAACAGTCTACATGTCCCGCCCCGATGATTCCGCCGTCAGTTGCGGTGTGACAGATTGGTATCAGAGCCTTGGTTATAGGGAACTAGGTTATTAGACACCCTTGACCTAGACTATAACTTTAGGACACCCACTTATGCCATGCTTCATGATTATGTGATTATGTGCTACATGCTATGTGTTACATGCTTATTATATTAATATTTATTTCATTATGGTGCCTTATTTGTTAGAGTTCATGAATTATTAGACTATACTTAAATAATAAATTAAATAAAACAATATCCCTACCCTTACCCTAAACCTCATAACCTTCATGCCTACTTCTTTGAAATTATCATCATAGCATGTGGAATCTTCATGGAGTTAAATCTATAAAAAAAAAAAAAATTATTTAGTTCCTCGTTAAGGCTTTTAAACTTTGTTAATTATTTGAGGACACGTGCAATCTGGAAGGGTGACACCTGTATTCTGGGTTTTCTATCTAGGAAAGCATTTCGCATAAATCCCAATCAACCGAGGGACCCGTATGCTTTCCTAGGAATTCCCGGGATGAGTGTTTACTTATAGGCTAAAGCATGTCTCCTTGAAAATTATATGAGTTTAATTAACCTTAATGTGTCATAGTATTCAAGTGGTTATATCACCATTTGAGTACAATCCAAAGTGTGATTAACTATTTTATTTGCTATCTTATCCTTTTTCCAAATAATTTTCATAAGTTCTTACATCTTTTCTTATGTTGTGCGATTCTGTAGAATGCTCCCCGTCGTGCTCCCGTGGCCAACACCAACACCGACATCGCTACCATCCTTGCACAACTCGTAACTCAACTCACTCAAGCTAATGGTGCCACCAATGGTAACTATGAGGCAAATGCTGGTAATAGTGGAAATGGTGGTGCCAACCCATCTCAATGCACCTTCAAGCATTTCAACTCATGTAATCCCCTCAAGTTTTATGGTACTAAAGGAGCTACGGGACTTCTTCAATGGTTCGAAAGTATTGAGAATACCTTCTCAATAGTGACTGCCCTGACAATCTTAGTGTTCGACATGCCACAAGTGTCTTACAAAAACGGGCACTCACGTGGTGGAATGGGGAAAAGAGGAATAGATGTGTGGATGTAGCAATGGCCTTACCTTGGGATGAGGTAAAAAGGCTAATGACTGAAGAATTCTGTCCTCGAAATGAAGTAAAGAAACTCGAAGCCGAATTTTGGGATCTCGCCCAAGATAGTGGTGAAAGCTTGGCATATACAACTCGGTTCCATGAGTTGAGTCTCCTCGTGCCCCACATGGTCACACCTTTATCCCGCTGCATTGAAAAATATATTGGTGGATTACCTAGGCAAATTCAAGATACTGTCCTAGGGAGAAATCCCGCAACTCTTGAAGATGCTATCCGTTTAGCCGCTACCTTAACTGATAACCATGTGAAGGCGGGGACTCTTACTAAAAAGTGCACAAAGAAAGTCTCCGACACTGCAACTTCTTCCACCCACAACAGAGAATCCATAACTGAACCCTCCCGGCCTAATAAGAAAAGAAAGGCTAGAAACTATGCCATGGTCACTCCTACTATGCCTGTTAACCAAGTTGCTCCTATGGTTCAAGCACCAGCCAAAAAGCCATATGTTGGGATCTACCCACTCTGTGCCACATGCAACTATCATCATCCTCAAAACATCCCATGTCGCATTTGCACTTATTGTGGGAAATATGGCCATACGGTCAATGTGTGTAGGGCCAAAGCTCTTGCGGGCCAGGTCAACCCACCAAACCGAACCAACCCGCAAGTGCTAATCAAGGTGTTCCCGCTATTGCAAATGGGCGTGCTTGTTATGAATGTGGCGACCCAAATCATTTCCGTGATCAATGCCCAAGGTTAGTCAATGCTAGACAAGGCGGAGCTCGTGGGCGTGCTTTCAACATAAACGCCAATGAGGCTCAAGCCAACAATGATGTGGTCAACGGTACGTTTCTTGTCAATAGTCAATATGCCTCCATTTTATTTGATACCGGTGCCGATAAAATTTTTGTGTCACTTAACTTTGAACCCTTACTTGCAAAGACATGATCCCAATTAGAGAAAATCTTCACTGTCGAGATAGCAAATGGTGATTCACTTACAATTGAGTCTATTATCTATGACTGTTCTCTAGAACTTAATGAACATACATTTCCAATCAACCTTGTACCAATGCCACTAGGAAGTTTTGATATCATTATAGGCATGGATTGGCTATCAAACCATCATGCCGAAGTCATCTGTTTTGAGAAGTGTATTCGAATACCTCTACCGTCAGGAGAAACATTAAGAGTATTTGGTGAAAAGCCTTGCAAAGGACTTAAATTAATGTCATGTACTACCGCTCAAAAGTACTTACGAAAGAAGTACGTAGCCTTCTTAGCTCATATTGTTCAAAAGGAGGTCAAAGAGAAGAGTATACAAGACATTCCCATCATTCGGGATTTTCCCGAAGATCTATCCGGTCTTCCACCCGTTCGACAAGTAGAATTTCGCATTGATCTTGTGCCCGGAGCTAACCCCGTGGCTAGAGCTCCGTACCGTCTTGCACCCTCTGAAATGCAGGAACTTGCAAGTCAACTCCGAGAGCTCTCCGACAAGGGATTCATTTGTCCAAGTCATTCACTGTGGGGTGCACCCGTCTTATTCGTCAAAAAGAAGGATGGATCATTCCGCATGTGTATTGACTACCGCGAACTCAACAAGCTTACCATCAAGAACCGTTATCCCTTACCTAGAATTGATGATCTCTTTGATCAACTTCAAGGTTCGACCTGCTTCTCAAAGATTGATCTTCGATCTGGTTATCATCAACTCCGTGTACAAGAGGAAGATATTCCAAAGACTGCTTTCCGAACAAGGTATGGTCACTACGAGTTCATGGTTATGCCTTTTGGACTAACCAATGCGCCCGCGGTCTTCATGGACCTCATGAATCGTGTGTGCAAACCGTACCTTGATAAATTTGTGATCGTCTTCATTGACGATATCTTAATCTATTCCAAGACTAAAGCCGACCATGAGCAACACCTTAGACTGGTTTTGGACCTCTTGAGGAAGGAACAATTATATGCCAAATTCTCCAAATGTGAATTTTGGTTAAAGGAAGTTCAATTTCTTGGTCATATCGTTAACGACAAGGGAATTCATGTTGACCCTGCTAAGATCGAAGCGGTTAAGAATTGGAATACCCCGAAGACCCCCACCCAAGTTCATTCATTTCTTGGTCTTGCGGGATATTATCGTCGTTTCATTTCAAATTTTTCTAAAATTGTTGTTCCTCTCACCGCTTTAACCCACAAGGGTAAAACTTATGAATGGGGACCAAAGCAATAAGAAGCTTTCCAAACCCTCAAGCAAAAGTTGTGCAATGCTCCTATCTTGACTCTCCCTGATAGGAATGATGATCTAGTTGTCTACTGTGATGCTTCCAACCAAGGCCTCGGTTGTGTACTCATGCAACGAGGCAAAGTAATCGCTTATGCATCGAGACAACTTAAGATTCATGAGAAGAATTATACAACGCACGATCTCGAATTGGGTGCGGTTGTATTTGCACTGAAGATTTGGAGACATTACCTCTATGGCACGAAATGCGTGGTGTTCACCGACCACAAAAGTCTCCAACACATCTTCAACCAAAAAGAACTCAATATGATACAACGACGTTGGGTTGAACTCCTTAACGACTATGACTGCGAGATTCGTTACCATCCCGACAAAGCGAATGTTGTAGCCGACGCTTTGAGTCGAAAGGACCATGTCATGCTTCAATGTGTTCGAATTCAAACCGACATTCAAGACCGCATCTTAGAAGCTCAACACGTCTTAGTCACCGAGGGTAACATGTATGAGGAAATGTCATGTGGTGTTGAACTCCAAATTGAATCAAAACCCAATGGCTTACTTTATTACTTGAACCGTATTTGGGTTCCCGATTGCGATGATCTCCGTATATTTCTTATGAATGAGGCTCACAAGACTCGTTATTCTATTAATCCTGGTGCGGATAAAATGTACCAAGATCTTCGCCAACAATATTGGTGGCCCGGTATGAAGAAAGACATTGCTCTCTATGTTTCCAAATGTCTAACTTACTCCAAAGTCAAAGCCGAACATCAACGCCCTTCCGGTTTACTTGAACAACCGGAAATTCCCGTGTGGAAATGGGAGAATTTAGCTATGGACTTCATTACCAAACTTCCTCGCACCTCAAGTGGTTATGATAGCATTTGGGTGATCATTGATCGTCTCACCAAATCTGCTCATTTCTTGCCTATCCGTGAAGACTATCGGGTTAGGAAACTAGCCCGAATTTACTTTGATGAAATTGTGAGCCGTCATGGTGTTCCCTTAAACATAATCTCCGATAGAGATGCTCGGTTCACCTCTCGTTTCTGACAACCTCTCCAAGCTGCTCTTGGTACACGCTTAGATTTGAGCACGACTTACCATCCCCAAACTGATGGTCAGACCGAGCGAACGATCCAAACTCCTGAGGACATGCTTTGAGCATGCGTAATTGATTTTGGTGGCAATTGGGATTCACATCTACCCCTAATCGAGTTCTCTTACAATAATAGCTACCACACGAGTATCAACATGGCTCCATTTGAAGCTCTCTATGGTCGCAAGTGTCGTTCTCCTATCTGTTGGAACGAGATTGGTGAAACACAAATCACCGGTCCCGAACTAATTCAAGAAACATCCGACAAGATTATCCAAATCCGTGAAAACATTCGAGTAGCGAGAAGTCGGCAAAAGAGTTATGCCGACAAACGACGAAAACCCTTGGAATTCCAAGTCGGTGACCTTGTTCTTCTAAAGGTGTCTCCGTGGAAGGGTGTGATCCGTTTTGGAAAGAAAGGCAAATTATCACCTCGCTATGTGGGTCCATTCAAGATCCTTGAAAGGATTGAGAAAGTGGCTTACAAACTCGAGTTACCTCCATCACTTGGCAATGTGCATCCTACATTTCACGTGTCTAATCTGAAGAAATGCCTTTCTGATGAGAATCTCCACATACCTCTTGACGACGTGCACATTAACGAAACGATGCACTTCGTTGAGAGACCGGTAGAAATCATGGATCGTGAGGTCAAGCAACTCAAGCGAAGCCGTATCCCTATTGTCAAGGTTCGTTGGGAATCTAAACGTGGTCCTGAGTTCACTTGGGAACGAGAGGACCAAATGAAGCTCAAGTACCCCCATCTTTTTACTGATGCCGTCACTTCCTCTAGCTAAATTTCGGGACGAAATTCCCTCAACATAGGGAGACTGTAACATTTCTGATTTTTAGAATCCGTATTTCAATTTAATGTAATGCATTTTAAACCCAGTTCTAGTACACTGTTTTGTTCTATTCGTACCATCAATTAAATACTATATTTCAATGCAAATCCACAAATTTTACATGGGTATACCCTATTAAACTATACATAAGTCCATATTGATACAAATCTGTCAATACTGAAATTGCAAGGACTGATTTTATAAGTAGATAACCAGAAACCCTAATAGGCATGGTCGCGCCTCGTTCTGGCACGATCGCGCGCCTTGCTTTGGAACGGTCGTGCCCGGTGCCTTGGCACGGTCGCGCCCCTTATTGGCACGGTCGCGCCTCTTAATAGATGAAACGTAAAAATGATCTTTAATTCTAAACTTGTTGAATTCCGTAACGGTTATACACGTTCATCTGTTAACAATCATCATTAGTCGATTAAACATCGACATTACACCTGAATTAAAACCAATTACAGATTTTTAAACTAAACCGTCGACCTCTTCATCTTTTGCTCGTCGAATCCGTTATTCTGACGTTAATCCTCCCAAGCAAAAGCACTATCAATCCTCTCTGAAGCTCCCGGAAACACTGAGTCAGTCGGAATTGCAGAAGAGGGCGCCGGAAACCAAACCCGTTGTCGCCGGAACTCATCTCTACCGAACGCTATCAATTCATCGTCCTTCTGGGTAATTGAAACCTTTCACACTTGCGTTTTAGTCTATAAATCAAAAGCCCTAATCTAATTTGGGCTTACAATACGGGAATCATCACGAACCAGAATCTAGTTTTCGTTCAAAATAGATTTAATCGAACCCTGCTTTGAACACGTTTTAAATACAATTAATATATTCCAATAGACTCGTAATAACCCTACAGATGAAAGCCCTATAAATTCCAACATTAACAATATAAGAATTAGTCAAATCGATTCTGTTTTGGAACAGACACGGTCGCACTAGCATTCTAGCGCGGCCGTGCTTCATTAGACATGGTCGCGCCAAATAGCAGCGCGGTCATGCCTCACACACTCAGACTCGGTCATGCCCTTGGCTAGACTTGGTCGTGCCTCAAAACCCTAGACACGGTCGTGCCTGACCCAAGACACGATCGTGCCTAGAGAACATCCTAATTATGCTTTCTGTTTAGTCAACACGGTCGCATCCCTGACTAGCACGGTCGTGCCCGTGGTTCTAGCACGATCGTGCCCTGTCCCAGGCACGGTCGTGTGTGAGAAAAATCTTAGCAGAATTATTATTTTTATGTTTTAAAACAAATAAGTGATTCAGATTAATTTTTAAATAAATATAATTGATTTTATAAAGATATACATTAGCTTTATTTAAAAAGATCAAATTCCTAATCCTAAAATAAATAGGAGTTATTTAAAAATTAAATTTATACTTAATTATTAAACCCTATACTTAAATGTTAGTTACACAATTTATTTACACCTTTTTATGAAAATAAAGTAAGTAAATTTTATTTAATATAAAACACCCAATACACTTTTTATAACTAAATGACTAAGTTACACATTTTATAAAGGAATAAATAAAGTAGCAATTATTTAGTTAATTTATATTTAAACAAAAAAGAAATCATTTATTTAGATTATACTTACTTATCCCTAATACCTACATTATTTTCATAACTAAATGAATGAATAATAATTATTTAAGTTATTTAATTATTTCAAATTCAAACCTTAATTTTATCCAACTCCGTTACTTACAATTTCAATTCCTTATACACACATCCAATTCAACCTTAGACTTAGACATAGACATTTGTACACATTACTAATCCAATACACATTACATTCTAGGATAACATTGTGCATTACAAGGATCTCATTTCTAGCTAGTCTCTCGTGTTAGCTACACCGTTGGAATCATGTGAGTATTACATAGCCCCTTTTACTTTTTAAACTTTTTGGGGTGGAACATGAACACTATACAACACTATTACTTACATTTACACAAATTACACAAGTACAAATCCTCTTTACATTCATGTGTGCAAATTTGAGCTTTATGGCTGAGTGCTAGGTGTGTTAACTTTTGTATGCGATTATGTGCAATCATTAACTATTCAAGCCGACGGTAAACAATGATAGATCTATTGAGTCTGACAAACCCACCCAAGTAGGGTGATTGTTACCGACAACACAATTTTGCATGCTAGTTACAAAGGTTTGATTGTACTTGGTTACACAATAGCTGCTCTCCATAAATGCCTTATTTTATCATGTTATGTAAGGATTTGTTTATTTACAATCTATATGCTAACTATATACAAACCTGTGTATGCTCACCAACTTTTTAGTTGACCTTATTTTATTCATGTTTCAGGTACTAATGTGTGATTTGATCAAGATTTGCTTCACATAGGCTTTGGGACTTAGTTAATTTGAATAATGGATTTTATGTATTTCAATTATGTTCTTTCTTGGGTTTGGTTGTGTTTGGATTATTTGAAATGAAATTGATGTTTAATATATTACAATTTAGTCAACCTTGTGCTCATGAACAGTCTACATGTCCCGCCCCGATGATTCCGCCGTCGGTTGGGGTGTAACAGCTTATGAATCTCAAAGATTATTCTGGATATCTACCATACTTTCAAGAAGTTTCAGACTTCTCGTGAACTTTGGGAAGGTTTGGCTAAAAGATGTGAGGGTAGCACTAATATCAAGAAGAGCAGAAAAGAATTGTTAAATAAATAGTTTAGTGTTTTTAAACACTTTGATGGTGAATCGGTGGATGAACTCATGTTAAGATATTATCATCTTCTAAGTGAAATGGTCAACAATGACATCACTTAGAAAAACAAGAAGATTCTTGAAATGTTCTTGGATGCTTTACCAGCACATTCTGAGATGTACACCATAGTGATCAAAGAATAATCTGGATTTGATGATCTTAGTCTTGAAGATTTGATGGGAAAGATTCAATCATATGATCTGCATAAACAAAAGAAAGACAGTTTATTAAGATCCAAGCATTTACTTTGGGAAAGATACATCAACATCGAAATCTGGTGGAGTTGCTTTATTTTTGGGAGAGTCGTCTGATGTTTCTAAAGATAGTTCTTGTCAAGAAAATACATGTTTTGTTGCTTCAAACTCTGGATGTTCAACTCATAACAAGAATGAAGGTTATTCGTGTTCTACTAAAGTGTCTCCATGTGCAGCTAATGATATGATGGCAATGATTGCATCTTTTTTAACCTCTTATGAAAATTTTATTGGTGGTAATATCACTGATCCCGATATGATTGAGGAGGATTTTAAACAGCTGGATAAAGATACTTTGGAAGAAATGAATATTCAATGGAACATGGCATTGTGGTTGAGACAAGGAAAAGATCACTTGAAGAGAACTGGAAAGAAGTTCATTGGGGCATCAAGCAAAACCAAGATGGGAATGGATAAGTCTAAGGTGAAGTGTTATAATTGTCAGGAGTTTGGTCATTTTGCTCGAGAATGTACAAAACCAAAGAAATCATAATCAAGGACCTTCAAATTCTCAAGGCAATCAAAACAAACAAAGTACTTTCACAGCTTTGATATCTCAGCAAGATAAAAATTGTGACTGAAGTATTCATTTGGAAGATATTGTGGCTCATGTTAGTCAAGCTTTTCTGGTTGAAGTACATCATGAAGATGGAATTGAAAATGGTTCTTCTGATAGTGACTCTACAGATTCTAGGAGTTGACATGAAAGTGAAGAGTCGGTGCCTCAGATGAGTGTACCAAAGTTTTCAAATGATGATTTACTGAATGATGGAGCTGCTGGAAAGGTTATAGAAAAGATTGTAGAGATGTTAGCTGAAGGAAATTAATTCATGGCCGATTCTAAGCAGGTAAAATAGGTTGATTCTTGTTTAAAATGCATTGATTTTGAATTCCAAATTACGAGATGGTGTGATGATAACACGAATCTTATCTGTGACATGAAAGTAATGTACACATCGAACCAAACTTTGAAGGATAGTGAAACAGTTTTGAAAACTAAAATTGAATCTCTAAAAGATTATATTAAAGTTTTGCAAACCAAAGTAAATGAACAAGCATTTCCTCTCGATGTGTCATACACTGAGTATGAAAAGAAAATTAATGAACTTGTTTTGTCACAGACAGAGGTAACAAATTGTTACGCAAGCTTGAGTGTTATAAGAATTCTAGTTTCTTTTTAGAATATTATAAGGATAAAGCTTCGGGTGAAGAGGTTATTGGTGGGGTTGGTTCTTGTCCTTCTTTTGATGATACAGAGATTGGGGGAGGTGTTGGTTATTGTCCACCGCTTATTGCAAATTATACCCCATGTTTGATTGAAGAAGTTTTGGTTGAAGATTTGGAACCAAAAACTGTTTTGAACATCAATCATGTTACTAGTAATGACATGGTATATGACGATTCAACTGATGATGAAGTGTTTGATTCAGAGAAAGTTGAAGGCATAGTGAAAGATTGTAAGTATGTGGAACCAGTCGTGATGAAAACAGTGACAAGAGACAGGTGCATTCTAACTGAACCATATGATGTGAGTGAACAACCAAAACCTAAATTTGCTTTTAATAAACCGTTTGTAAGTGGTGGTTTTTATTCACAAAAGACAAACAAGATTGAGAAAATCTCAACTCTTGATTTTTGTAAAAAGAAACTTAAAAAGGAAACTCATCAGGTTGTTCATTCTTCAAACACTATTTCTCAGTGTTCATCATCTACTTCATTCAAGGTTCAGAAAGAAAAGTATGTTCGTGTCTACAAGGAAAAACGTGCTTGTTTACATTGTGGTGTTGTTGGTCATATCCTGAAAGATTGTCCAAATAAGAACTTGGGGAAGCGTCTGGAGAATCCAAAGTTGGCACGATCTTTTGTGAATCCACTAGCAAAATCTGTAAGTAAGAATGTGGATAGTGGTGTAAAGGAGCCAAGTATTCAGACTGCTTCTGATACAGTGAAAATTGTGAAGAAGATTGAGTCAATTGGTGAGTCTACCCAACCAAAAGATAAATTATCTAGACCACAAAGACGTCGAAGAAATAAAGGGTTGAGAAAACTTCTCGAACAACCAGTGGTAAATGACAAGGTTGAGGGGTTGAGAGAGACTGACAAGGTTCAGGTTACATCAAAGTGGAAACCTAAATCCACTGTTACTGTTTCTGGGAAATAATCTCCTAAAATTCAGGAGAAATTTGATTGTGTATTGAAGGAAATAGTTTATTTTGATGAATCAGGCCTACCCAAGACCACAATGGCTTAGTTCTCTATTACTAACTAATCATTTCTGTTTGTGTGCAGCGAACTCCAAGGAGGACTGTTGGTAACCATTGTATGTTGACAGTGGATGCTCTCGGCACATGACGGGAAATCTTAATTTATTGGAAAATATGAAACAAATTCAGGGAGGATACGTTGCTTTTGCAGGCAAGAAAGGAGGAAATATTTCTTGCCAAGGAACTGTGTCGAATGGGAGATTGAGCTTTGAGAAAGTCAACTGTGTTGAGCAGCAAGAACATAATCTGTTATCTGTTTCGCAAGTCTGTGATAAAGATTTCTCATTTCATTTTAATAAGTCAGAATGTTTGGTTCTAAAGCCGGGATTTTTGATACCTGAAGATTGGATATTTATGCGAGCTCCTCGAAAGAATGATACATATATGCTTGACATGAGCACAGCAACGACAACGTCGTCTGTCCCAACTTGTCTTTTTTCGAATGCTTCCGAGTCCGATTCAACTTTGTGGCACCGGAAAATGGCTCATATAAATTTCAGAAAAATGAACTATCTCGTCAAAAATGGGTTGATTTCTGGTGTCCCAGTTATGAGATTTCATATGAATGAAGACTGTATTCCATGCAAGAAAGGGAAGCAGCACATTAAGTCTCATCCGTCAAAGTTGACTAATTCAATTGTGACTCCTTTAGAGTTTTTGCATATGGATTTCTTCGGACCTATTAGTGTCAAGAGTGAAGGCGGCAAATCTTATTGTTTGGTAGTGACTGATGATTACTCGAGGTTTTCTTGGGTTAAATTTCTTGCTTATAAGGATGAAATAGCTGAAATTCTTAAGTTCCTAATTGTAGGACTTAAGAAATTGTTCAACTTGCAAGTCAGAAGAATTCATAGTGACAACGGCACAGAATTCAAGAATGGGAATTTGGGTTTATTCTGTTTTAAGAAGGGTATTCATCATGAATTCAATGCTCCTTATGTTCCTTAATAGAATGGTGTTGCTGAACGGAAGAATCGAACTCTTATTGAGACGGCTCGTACTATGTTATCTGATTCAAAATTGTCGGTTACTTTTTTGGCAGAGGTAGTAAATACAGCTTGTCATGTTCTCAATAGGGTTTTGACCGTGAAGAAACACAACAAAACATGTTATGAATTGCTGAACAATCGAAAACCTAATCTGGCGTATCTTTTGCCCTTTGGGAATCCATGTACTTTGTTAAATACTCGCGATGTTCCTACTAAATTCAGCTCGAAGGCGATTGAGGGAATTTTCTTGGGATATGTTGCAAATTCTCATAATAAGAGAGTTTTTAACAAAAAATCACATCAAATTGAAGAATGGTTTCATATTGACTATGATAATTGTTCTGTTCCTCATGATGCAAAAGGTCCCTCTTAGGCATTTGATTATGATGCATTATTCATATATTTCAATGTTACTCCTGCAATTTCTCCTATTGAAGCTGAAATACTCTATCAGTCCTACTGCAATGATGATTTAACTGTCAATCCTCGTTCGATTATTCTGATTGTGGATACTCCTTCAGTTGATCCGAATGTAGCTTCAACTTCGGGTACAACACACCATGATGACACTGACGATGATGAAACTGTGTTTCAGGAGTCTTCAAATGATATCCTGAACATCGTTGATGATTCATCAGTATCGGCTTCAGTTGAGGGGGAGTTGCCTTCAAATCTTGATGCTGTTATTCAAGCTTCTGATATTCCTCAATCTCGTGTGCATAAGAATCATCCAACTGAAAATATTATTGGTGATTTGAATGCATGTGTTCAAATGAGGCATCGTACACGTGCAGAAAATTCATGTGATGATATGCTCATATTGTGGATACGGGTATCTTGGAGACATATTTACATGCTTGCTTTATTTCTCAAACAGAACCTAAGAATGTGGTTGAGGCATTGGATGATGATTGTTGGATTAAGGCCATGCAGGAAGAATTGCTCAATTTAATAAATTACATGTTTGGGATTTGGTTGACTTACCCAAGGTCAAGATCTATTAGCACAAAGTGGGTATTCAAATGCAAACGTGATGATCGTGGAGTGGTGGTACGTAATAAGGAAAGACTTGTTGTCCAAGGTTTTAATCAGCAAGAAGGTGTTGATTACACCGAAGTTTACGCTCCAGTTACGGGGATTGAGGCAATACGTTTGTTTCTTCCTTATACTTCTTTCAAGGGTTTCAATGATTTTCAGTTGGACGTCAAGAGTGCTTTTCTATATGGAAAGGTAAAGGAAGAAGTATATGTGAAACAGCCTCCTGGTTTTGAAGATCCCAAGTTTCCTGAAAAGGTGTTTAAATTGGATAAAGCGTTATATGTTCTTCATCAGGTTCCTCGTGCTTGGTACGAAACTTTATCGGTGCATTTACTTGAGAATGGATTTGAGCGTGGTCAAATTGATTCTACCCTTTTGATCAGAAAAGCAGGGGGAGATTTATTACTTGTTCAAATCTATGTTGATGACATAATCTTTGGATCGACGAATGTTGATATGTGTAAAGACTTTGAAAGAGTGATGAAGTTGAAATTCGAGATGAGCAGCATGGGAGAATTATCGTTCTTTTTGGGTCTTCAAGGAAGATGGCTTTTATATTCATCAAACAAAGTTTGTTAATGATATTCTCAAGAAGTTTGATATGGAAAATGCTTCAGCTTTCAACACTCCAATTCCAGTTAATCACAAACTAGATTCTAACCTGAAAGGGAAAGAGGTGGATTGTCGATTATACAGAGGAATGATCAGGTCTTTAATGTATCTGACAGTGTCACTTCCAGATATTATGTTCGCAGTATACTTGTGTTCAAGATTTCAGTCTAAGCCGAAGGAATCTCATTTGATTGTTGTAAAGCGGATTTTTCGATACTTAAAGGGTAAACTAAGGTTGGGATTATGGTATCCAATTAATTCTGACTTTGATTTTAAAGATTTTACAGATTCAGATTATGGAGGTTGCGGTCTGGATAGAAAATCAACATTTGGTGGTTGTCAATTTCTAGGGAATAGACTTGTGTCCTGGCAATGCAAAAAGCAAACCTCAGTTGCAATTTCAACATGTGAGGCAGAATACATTGCAGCAGCCAGTTGTTGTTCCCAAATCTTATGGTTTCAACAGCAGTTGAGGGATTATGGTTTAAACTTTACAGGGACACCAATGATGGTTGATAACACATCCACTATGTCGATCACAACAAATCATGTGAAACATTCAAAGACAAAGCACATAGAGATTCGACATCATTTCATTCGTGATTGTGCAGAGAAGAAGCTGATTGAGTTGGTGAAAGTTGATACGGATGACAATTATGCTGATTTGTTTACCAAAGCATTCGATCGTACACGGTTTGAATTTCTTACTCAAATGATTGGTATGCTTAATCCAACGATACAAAGGTTTTTCATGGAAGTTTTTCTTTTAGTTTTATAGATTATTTAAAGTAAATAGTTTTATGCTTTATTTTTAGCTAGTTTACTTGCTTTCTGAAAAACTCAAACAAATTTGAAAAGGATAAAACCGGCATTGCTGATAAATACGTTACGTGTCAAACCTCTCTAGTTACGAATAATATTAATTAATAATTATATTCGTGTGTTTGTACCATTAAATAATGGCTTAGGTAAATAATATAATTTAATATATTATTTTTAAACTAAAAGAAATAACAAGATCAATAAATTGTATGACAAAAATAATAAAACTATTATTTTTATTCGGATCACAATAACTTGGATAATAATATAAATAAATATATTATTTATTAGTTTAAAATATTACACATTGATTTTAAACGTGGTGAAAGTAATATATATATATATATATATGTATGTATATATATAAATATATTATGTTTAGTTGGAATCGTGGGATGAAAATAATATAAATATATTATTTTATAAGTGGGTTTTAATAATAAATATCGGTTACAAACCAAACCCGAGCCTACGGGTGGTTTTCTGGGCTAAAACACATTAATATATTAATATAATAATATAGGGTTTGATTTTATATAAAAAGAATACTCAGAAAATGATTTACAAATAAAAACAGGTGAGAGACTCGAACCCGAGTCTCTCCTAAAAAAGCACACACACCTAACCACTCCACCCGGTAGGGTAATCGCAACAGGAACCCATTTTAAATAGTTTTAACACACTGACAGTGTGTTCACCCGTCCCTCCCATCGCGATCGAGCCAACCAGTCCCAAAACCCATGAATTTGATCGCGATAAGCCAAGATAGCATAGGGGTTTTGTTCGGTAGTTTTGATTGCAAGAACAACAAATTTAAAGCCTTTAATTTCAGATTCAAGAACCGAAAACCCTAACTCTTAACTCTGAATCAAATCAATCAAATTCTATAAGATTATGGATCAAAACCATGGGGCTTTTACTAAACAAAGGATTGCGAATCTGCCTATGTGGTTTAATTTGATTGAAGTTAAGTTTAAGAGCAAAACCCCCCAAAATGTTTTATGAACAAACCCTAGATTACGGAGCTTGACAAATTCGATGTTGTTAGGTTAAATTGATAGAGGGCTTTCATAAAGCAGAAGATTACGAATCGAATGGTGTAGTTAAATTGGATTTAGATACAGTCTAGGGTTGAACTCGATTAAACTAGTTTCATATGAACCCTAGATCTCAAATTTCAATTCAAACGATGATATTTGTTAAAATTAACATAGGGCTTTCATTACACTAAGAATTTGAGAAACTAATGGTATAAGAAATTACCAGAATGGATGTCGAATTAGTAGGGTTCGACCAAAAGGGCTCCGACTTCGGCGACTTTGATCTCCGACCACACCGGGTCCTTCTCCGATCGAATTCGAGTGTGTAACAGGTTCGAAAGTGACTGTTTAGTGTGTGTAGAGTGTTCATTTATGAGAATGGCACATGAATTCGAGTAATTTGACGGTTAAGCTATGAATGTGTCGACAGTTTTAGTTTAATGGCCATTACTGGGATTAATTCGAGTTAATGCCGGTGTTTAAAACCTCAATGATGGTCTTTGATAGCAGGGACGTGCGTATCGGTTACAAAATCAAATAGAAATCGATCTTGGGAATTCGAATTTGGATCAAGGCCGCGAGTTTGACTTTCTAAAGTCAAACAGAATCGAGAATGATTTAATTACAGGTTTAGTCCCTCTATTTTCATGTGTTAAAATTTAAATGTTAGCAGGAATAGTCCCTAGGGTTTGGGTAGTTTGTTTGACTTTTAAAAGTCAACAGGAACAAAAACATTCTGATTTTGACTTCCAAAGTCAACAGAATTAGGTTTTGCCTAATTACACAATTAGTCCATGTAATTTGAGTTAGAATAATGACAGAGTTAGTCCCTAAGGTTTGTGATAAGTTAACTAGGTTAGTATTTAACTGGATTATAATAACGGAGTTAACCTGGAAAGTTCGGATTGTCACATCATCCCCTAGTTGAAAATATTTTCATCCCGAAAATTAGAATGGTACCTTAAGTGTTTGTCGTGGAGTGCTTAAACATATGAGGATACTTGCGCATCATCTGATCCTCGCGCTCCCACGTGAATTCCGGTCCGCGTTTCGAGTTCCAATGAACTCTGACAATAGGAATTTACTGTGTTTGGGCGTTTTGACCTCCCTATCCATGATTTCTTCTGGTTCTTCAATGAAACATAATTGTTTATGGATTTGTGGTTCCTCAAGAGAAATAACGAGTGTCTCGTCTACTAGACATTTCTTCAAGTTTAAGACATGAAATACGTTGTGTACACCAATAAGTCCTTCAGGTAGGTCTAGTTTATACGCTACTGAGCCAATTCTCTTCATTATCTTGAACGGTCCAACATAACAAGGGTTTAGTTTGCCTCATCTCCCAAAGCGAATTACATCTTTCCAAGGTGAGACTTTTAATAAGACCATGTCTCCTATATGAAACTCTAACGGTTTACGACGCTTATCGGCGTAGCTCTTTTGACGATCGTGAGTTGCCGCCATACGGTTTCTAATTTGAATGATCTTTTCATGAGTTTCGAGTACAAGTTCAGGACCTGTAACTTGGATATCCCCAACTTCAGCCTAACAGATAGGTGATCGGCATTTCCGCCCGTATAATGCCTCGAATGGTGCTGTTTTGATGCTAGTGTGATAACTGTTATTGTAGAAGAACTCCACTAAAGGCAAGTGAGTTTCCCAACTGTTACCGAAACTAATGACACAAGCTCGTAGCATGTCCTCAAGAGTTTGAATAGTACATTCCGTTTAGCCATCTGTTTGAGGATGGTATGTTGTGCTCATGTCCAGGCGCATGCCTAAATCTTTTTGCAAAGATTGCAAGAAACGTGAGGTGAATCGGGCGTCACGATCCGAGATTATTGATATTGGCACTCTGTGCCGAGAGACGACCTTTTTAATATAAGCACAAGTGAGCGCAGAATTGTGGAGAATCTGTTAGTAAAAGTAGGAAAATTTGTCTTCCCCGTGGATTGTCATTCTAGATATGGAGGTGGATGACGGAGTCCCACTCATCGTAGGGCGCCCATTCTTGCGCACCGCCAAGGCAGTGATTGATGTCTTTGACGGGAAACTCACACTTCATGTGGGGGATGAGTCGGTTATATTTGATGCCACACAGTCCGTAAAGGATGTTGGCGAGCATAGACAATCCATGTGCATGTTTGATGCCTTCATGCGCTATCATGAGGACTCTGATCTACTGTTAGAAGTTGGTGAACCTGTTAGGACATAAATGTATGACAAAAGCTTGTAATAGTTTAGATCTTATTGTCTTTATGTTTTGTTAATGTTTTGTCTATGTTTTGTATAAGTTCTGCTAGAGGCGAACTTAACTAGTTCGCCTAGTCTCATTAGAGGCGAACTTATTAAGTTCGCCTATAGCAGGTACTGTGTCTATAAATAGATGTTTACATTTTTAGTTTTGTAACTAAGTCTTTGAATGCTCTGTAAACTCTGTGTTTGAGGAATACAGCGAGAAGATTATTTACTTGTTGATTGTTATCGTTTCTATTGTCATTTTGTGTATACATACGTTGATACGGTTGGATTTTGCACTCCGTGTCTTCTATACGTCACGTCACGAGATCGATCTATAGAGGAGTCATGTGGACCTACAAGTGGTATCAGAGCTTATGCTCGTGATTTGTGTGTAATTCGTGAGTGATTTGTGACGATTTGTGTACAATTTGACAAGAAATTGATCATTTTTGCAAGTTTTCATTTTCATGGAGTTTTCAAGTTCTTGAAGTTGATTTTGAGGCTGAATTTATGGATTTGAGGTTGATTTTGATGAAATTAATCCGATAGAAGTGTTCTAAATCATGAAATACTAAATCCTACGGTTCAATTTCTTCAAATTCTATCAAATCAGTGAGAAATGATAATTTTCGGAACTGTTGGTTCGTGTTTGGGTTGAAGACTCATCTTCCTGAGTTTGTTACAGCTGAACCAGGCGAACTTAGTGGTGAAATTCTGTTGCAGGAGAACTTAGTAGGCGAAATTATCTGATTTACTTGATTAAGCGAACTTAACAAGTTCGCTTGGGGTCAAGTTCGCTTAATAGACTTAAAGCGAACTTATTATATTCGCCTAGGTGTGTTCTTGTTCAAGACTTGGTAATTTTTCTGAATATGGCAAATATGGTGCAAGTGACGAATATGTTCAATTATGATAATGAGATTGGTACATCTCAGAAACCACCAAAGTTGTTAAGTCTTGCTGATTATCCGAACTGGAAAGATCGATTTGATCAGTTTGTGTCCTTTATTGATAAGAGCTTATGGATTCCAATTTTGGAAGGCTATACACATCCGACATACTCTTGGATGGGAAAGGATGATGTTCCTAAACCATTTTCTACTTTGACTACAGAAGAGAAACAATTGTTTGATAGAGAGAAGAAAGCGATGGCTAGTATTTCAATGTCTCTTCCAAAGGAAATTTATCACAGTTTTAAACAATTGAAGTCTTCTAAACAATTGTGGGATGCTTTACAAAAGAGATGTGAGGGTAGTGTAGGATCATGAAAGTACAAGATGGTTCTGTTCTTAGTTGAAATTGGCGGAAACAATAGCAACTACACAAGTATAATCGAGTAAACAAAAAGAATACTTACAAGAACACTGTTGTATTAAGCTTTTACGAATAAACGATTACAAATGAAAACTCTATCAAGAAGCACACATACAATGAAGTGTTTACACAGTATTTATACTAACTTAGAATCAAGACAGACCCTTGATTCTAAGGATCAGATCTAACACAGACCGTTAATCTTTTGTATAAAGCTAACAATGCAAGTTTAGTGTAAGCTAGCTAACTTTATTGAAGCGTCTTCTTTATGCATCATTACCTACATGCTTGGAGAAGAGCATTGTTGTCCATCATTGGTTACACCATTAAGGTTCCTTCTGCTTTGAGTGTGTCAGTAGCTTTTGCAGAAAGTTGTCAGTGACGCTTGCAAGGCTGGTCAGCTGCAACGTCTGATCTTCAATGAATGAATAACTATCAGTAGTAGAGTTGTTGATCAGCAGCAAGATGTGACCATCCAAAGTTGCTGATGATTTGCCTATCAGCAGCATCAAGTGTTGATGCTGCTGAGAAACCTATCCGCAGCAACTCTGGTCTTCAGCATATAAGGCTATCCACGGCAGATTTGTTGTTCAGCAGAAGAACAAGTATCCGCTGCAGATAAGCTTATCCGCAACAGTTTGTTGGTCAGCAGCAAACTCTGAGATCAGCAGCATTTGTACTTAGAGAATTTTGTAGCCATCAGTCTTTATTTCTACAAACTCCCCCTAGACTGATGCTACCAAAACTCTCTTACTGCTTTTGTTGCTGAAGCTTTTGCATGTTGCTGACTATTCTTTCAACCTCATATCCTCTCTGGTCCTTGCTGGGATTGTTAAGAGGAAGCTCAGATAGAGTCTTGATGTCTTTGCTTGCCATTTTGAAGATAGCCTTGCTTAAACACCTCATCTTCTGTCCTTTAACATCTGTCAGTGTGAATTCAACCTTTTCAGCGTTGTAGGACCAGCTGATGAATGGAGAGTGGGATTAGAGAGGTTTGGCATCAATGATTTCATCTTTGCTGGGGTTGAAGTAATGTTTGATTACCAGCAATAGATGTCTCCCACCTTCATTCTCAGGCTCATTGGCTTCACCCAGCTCCATTATTCTTCTGAGATCAGAATCTGGAAGTTGTAATATCTCATCAACAGGTGCATAGAGTGATCTTCTTTCTTCTGTTCTTCCCCTGAAGACTTCAAACCTTTGATCTTTAGTGCTGTAGAACCAGTTGACAATTTCTCTTGAGTCTTCTGGTTTGGTAGTAGATTTGCTTTTCTTCTTGGGAGGTTGTCGATGAGTAGGAGCTGGGTGAGAGGATTTAGACTTTTTGGGTGGAGAGGAGGGAGGTCTAGGATGGAGAGTAGAAGGTTGTTGGATTGAGGAAGTGTTGAGTGAGGGAGAAGGCTTGGGTTTCTTTGTTTTCCTTTCTTCTTCTTGAATGATTACCCTTTTCTTGGAGCCTTTCTTCTCCAGTCTTTCTTCCTCATCCTTCTTGACTTTAAGGTAGAGGGCTTGCAGGTTCATGAAATTCATGAGACCTAGCCTCTTTCCACTTTCTCCTCTAGCCTTAAGGAAGTCAATCATGATCTTCATTTCTTCATGGGATCTTCGGTTAAAGGCAATGGTCTTTCTGGACTTTTGTTTGGCTTTTTCTTCTTCTTCAGCCTTTTTCTTGTTTACCAATTGACCCTGCTGACCCATGAAGGCTCTGTAGATTTCTTTATTGGATAGTTTCTCAAGGTAGTCTACATCCTCACCTTAAGAAATCAGAGCCTTTACCCATTCCTCTCTCATTTCTTTGGCTAGTTCAGAATCAGTTATTCTGAACTTAGCCTCTTTCTTCTTCTTCTTCTGTACCTCTTCTTCTTCTCTATCGAATTGTTCCTGCAGTTGAAGAGCAAGAGCTTCATCTTCTTCAATTTGATAAACTGCAGGAATCTTTACTTTCAGATCATCCAGCTGTTTTGCATACAGCTGGATCTGTTGTTCTCTGAGGAGAATGCCTTTGAGTCTGTCTTGAGCTTTCTTTAGTTCAGCCATCTCCTCTTCTTCTCTTCTTCTTCTTCTATCCTCCTTTTCTTTATTCTCTTTCTCAATGCTTTCTTCATCTTCTTTGGTCATTAGTCCCTTTCCCTTATCTTTGTTGGATGCCTCTGCTTCAGCTTCATGGACCACAACAGTAGGTGTAGTAGATGCTGTTGAGATCTCAGCTTTAGCTTCATTGGCATGTTGGGTAATGGACAAGGGAAGGGAACTTTCTTCATCTTCTTTCCATTCCGTACCTGTCACTTCTTTCCATGCTTCTTTCATCTTTTCCTCGTCTCTTCTCTTTGATTCTTCTTCTATGTTCAGTCTAACTGTTGGAGAACAGAGAAAGGATAGGTCTGAGTCAGATCCAGATTCCTCCGTATAAAGAGAAGCCTTGATGATTTTGATCATTTCTTGACTTTCCAAGGAGTTTACATTGAAGATGAGTGATCTGAGCTCAAAGACTTTGTTTAGGAAAGCTGAAGGTAGGAGCAAGATCTCTTTGATGTTGATTGAGTGAGAAGATCCATTGCTTATGAAGAAGGTGAAGTCATGGGAGTCGGTGCTTATCCATCCTTGCACTTCTACTTCCCTGACCATTCTGTTGTACTGGAATCTTCTCCAGCAGATAACTTCTTCTTCAGTTAAAGTACTGCTCCTGATTATATCAAGTCTTCTTGGAGCAAGTCTTTGTTCTGCTGCTGATGAAGATTCAGGATAAGCCGCCCTGTTTGCATCTTTTAGTAGTCTTTCAAACCAGGGCATGTTATCCTCCATTAAGTCACAGAACCTGCTGATTGCAAGTTCTGCTGAGAGATCTGATGAAGTGTTGACACATTTTGTTAGATACAGATTGAGAACTTGGAGGGCATTAAGAGAGTTCCAGTTTAGCTCTTCTACTCCACTAAACTCCCATCCAATCCAAAATCTCTCATCTCTTTCATCATATCCCCAAGCTAGAATGGAGTCAAATTCTAGCTTCTTTGAAGTTGGAAAGAGTTGGGGGGTTGATGAATGACATATTATGGCTGCAGCTTCGGGAAGAAGGCTGAATGATGGAGGTGTGTCTTCATGCAGAGTTTCTTCTTGTAGCACCTTATCAACAGCTCGAACAACTAACTTCCAATCCTCAGTGACATCTTCCTCTTCATCTACTGAGTCTGGCAAGTCATGGATTTGAACAAAAGCAGGTTTGTATAGGGAACTTTGAAACACAGTCTGCTCTTGTATCCATTCTTCGAGGCTGTCAGCATCATCTTCCTTGGTAACCACCTCCCCCTTTTTGGTTGCATCAGTGAAAAGGGATATATATGTTTGAGTTCCTACTGATACAAGAGAGGGAGTAGGCACAGTTGGGCATTGATGGGCTTCATGCATAGAGACTTAGTGTCTTAGTTTGGACACTTCAGCCTCTAGCATAGCCACCCTGGCCGTCAATTCCAAGTTATGAAGTTTCAGTCTGTCCTCATCCACAGTTGTGGAATCCTTGGAGCTAGATGGGGCCTTAGGCCTAGCCTCTGCATCCCCATCACCCATGGTTTCTTGGCGCCTGGGATTCCTCTCAGTGAGGGGAGTTTCCAAGGAAACATCCTCACTGTGAGTTGCCGTGGTTGAGGTCTCAGCGATGTTGTCACTGTCCTCCTGGTCATGTAATGGACCAGCATTAGTGATAGCCTCTTCCACATCCACTCTATCAATACTACCAGAGTGAACCTTCTTGGGTGATGAACCTGGGTTAGGTGCGCCAGCAGCCAAGTCAATCAATACCTCCGATATAGTGATTGTTGGAGAAGGTATATCATCTTGACCAGGTGCCTCTGCACTTAGGTTCAGAGAAGAGAAATAATGGAATGGCTCAGAGGGTTGCTCTATGGATCTGGGATGTGATCCTGATCCTAATAGAGAGGCTTTCAAGGAAGTCTCTCTAGTGTTGTGTGTGACACCCGACATTTCAGGTCAATATCCGTACACATTATGAACAAGTTTACATTACAATAAACGAGTTTACATTATAATTATTTTTGTGATTTACGTAATTTCACAAACAAGGACATTAAGGTCCATCAAAAACCGTACATGGTCTCACTTCATATTTGGTAATTCTAGGAGTTACCGGATCACGTGTTATATACACCGACAAATTCGATCACTAGTGGTTAATTTAAATAACCAGAGAAAAATATATTTTATTTCCACAAACTTTGCGTAGAACAATAAATTATTTTCAGAATAAGTTTATAATACCGTGGAGGATCTAAACCGAATTAAACTACCCCTTTTAAAACTCTAATTAATACCTAAATCTAATTATTTTATTCAAAATTATCCCAAACCACTTTTATTGACTTTCTCGGCCGAAGCCAGAGAAAGCCACTCCCACGATCATCTTTTACTCACATCCGAATTATTTTACTCAAAACCCATACCTCCTATTGCGAAAAACTCAGACATAACCACACTCACTTCCATCACTTTTCTCATAATTCCTTTCATCACTCTCATTTTCATACGGCAAAGTTTCCATTCCTCTTCAAACCGAAGCTGAGTTTTAAGGCGAAATCCTACCACAATCCAGTATTTTAAGAAGAATCTCAAGTGTTTCTGCAAAAGAGTCGAGATCATCTCTGTTTTATTTCATCATCTTCATCTCGGTTTTAAGGTAAAAACTCGACATTTTCACATTAGTTTCTTTAAAACCGTAGCTAAACGTACATCTTATTTAAACGCAAGAAAGATAACAAGAAGAGTGTGTCGAATTCAAGTTTAAAACATCAAAATATGCCGGACTGATTCTGTCAAAACAGAAGTCCAGTAATCGAAACTAGGAGTTTCGATACCTGTTTCTCAATCGAAACTAGGAGTTTCGATACCTGTTTCTCAATCGAAACTAGGAGTTTCGATACCTGTTGCTCAATCGAAACTAGGAGTTTCGATACCTGTTGATCCATCGAAACTAGGTAGTTTCGATAGCAAATACTCAATCGAAACTAGGTAGTTTCGATACCTTTTCTCAATCGAAACTAGGTAGTTTCGATAGCAAATACTCAATCGAAACTAGGTAGTTTCGATACCTTTTCTCAATCGAAACTAGGTAGTTTCGATAGCAAATACTCAATCGAAACTAGGTAGTTTCGATACCTTTTCTCAATCGAAACTAGGTAGTTTCGATAGCAAATACTCAATCGAAACTAGGTAGTTTCGATACCTTTTCTCAATCGAAACTAGGTTGTTTCGACTCCTGACCACTTCATCGAAACTAAGTAGTTTCGACACCTGTACAACAGTCCCAGTTGGGCAGTAACTCAAAACTATTTTATAACAAAACATGTGTTGGAAAACTAAAACGATATTTAAACAAACATAATCAGATTTACAAGGTCGGTGAACAATTTACAATTAAGACGTTGGTCTTAACAACAATTTACCCTTGGTATCTAGGGTACAAACAGTCAAGATTGACTACAACAAATATTATTACAAGTATATACACAAACACAAGGTGAGTTTCACGGCCCCTTTCTTTTTACTGTTTTCAAATATTTGGGGGAGAAACATACTTCAACTATTTTATGGGATAACAAGAGAATAAGACACGACTTTTATGTTTACATGGGATGAGAACAACACAATGGAGGCCGCGAAAGTCCCCTGGAACAACATAGTAACCATTAACTGTAGCCTAGGGTCCTATGAATAGTACTATGGAGAGTGACGTCTCCCGGTCATGGTTAGTCGCGCTAACCACAATCTGGAGGATTTATGGCCGCATAGAATCTGATAACGCTTAATAGGGGCTCACACATGTCATGGTTTGGTTACGCCTCATGTATGAACATATTATTTGTATTCCTAGCTAGTTTACAAATGGGTCAACAATTCTTATTCTGTTTATCACATACAACTGAAACTATTTACGAACAATTGAATTTTACAAAGAACTATTTGATTAAACCTGTGAACTCACCAACTTCGTGTTGACGATTTTAAGTATGTTTTTCAGGTAACTGAACGTGATTTCAAGGTTAGCAATGTAGATTACATGCATGCACGATGGATACTACTCAAGGAGGATTTCCCTTGTATAACTCATTGAGTTGAGTCATATTTGTGAAATCTTAACTTTTTGTAAACTCAGATTATGTTTTGTAATGTAAAACATTAAACTTGTTAATGTATCCATTTATCATGTATGTGTTTGCGGTAATCATATGCTCTGAAAACCATGAACGTTGCGCCTCGCGTTTCCGCCTTGGCGGGGTGTGACAGAACTTGGTATCAGAGCCATTGATTATAGTGAACTAGGAATCTAAATTGGAACCTAGTCTATAATCTAAATGACTCACTAAAACGTTTTCATTGCATAAGCATTGCATGACCAGTCATTTTGTCATATGGATATTGTAGTCACAAGCATGTCGTCACATTCACATTCTGATCCCGCCTCTGACACTGAATCAAATGAGGAATTTTCCGCCTCACGTCCCAAAAATCAAGTACAAACCCGTAGCTCCACACCACCTAAAGTCGCCTTGGGAAAACCGCCTATCGTCTACCGAAAGAAAAGCGGAGGACCAGTTAAGGTGCAAAGCGCTAGAAAGAAGTTTCGACTTCCACACAAAAGGAATCTAGCAGCCCGTGACCCAGAAGACTTGGCGGCTGGTGAAGAACCACCTAGGCAAAGACCCTGCTACCACCCTACTGTGGGAACCATCCGTTGGATGCCTCGTACCCTGGCACGTTGGAGGGAGATGGAGAGCATTCCATCTACCTTTGAGCTTGGAGAGTCTTCTAACTCCCCAACACCCCTACCCCACACTGGGGAAGCCATAGAGCTCACTGTGCCTACCTTGGTAGCTCGCGTTCGTACGCATGAGGAGCGTCTTGATGATCTCCTAGATGACATCCGGGCACAGGGGGATGCAGCCACGCGACTTCGTCAAGGACTCGGATCTCGAGTTCAGAATCTAGATGACCGCACCCGAAACATACAGGATGCCACTAACTATCTAGAGTTGAGAGCTGACATGGATTGGCAGTTCACTGTTACGGTCCGAGACATGGTGGAGGCTCTGGAAGAAAGGACGTTGGCTGCAGAATTTGTGGCGAGAGCTAGTTTTGTCATGGCAGGACTTGCCATGATGATTGGATTGTACTCTCACTTCTTCTTTTAAACCTATTACGGGCGGGTTGTGCCCGTAGTACATTAAGTAGTTTAAAACTTTAGTACTGATGAGGTCCTGTGAACCCATCTCTTTTGTATCCTTGTCTTTTGGAACAATGTACTATGAATGTTTTGACTATGTATGTAATGGTTTATGTTGTGATAGTGGTTGTTTACATTTGACGTTGTTGTATCCTTATGTCATGAGCTATCATTATTGTCATATAATGTTGTTTCTTTTTAATTGATATGTTAGAAAGAACGTCATGGCACCTAAGCGTAGGACAACCCGTAACACTACTGGTGACAACAACGAGGCGATTTCCCCAAATGTGGAACAACTTATAGCACAACGAGTAGCTGCTGCCATGGAGCAGTATGAAGCCAATCGAAATAGTGGAGGAGGTGTAGGAGGTAGCGGTACAGCTGGAGGTTCCGGAGGTGCAGGAGGTAGCGGTACAGCCGGAGGTTCTGGAGGTAATAAAATAAATAAGCCATAACATATGGTCATGATTCGAATTAATGACGTTATGACTTGTAATTCTACAGATGCTCCAATTAGAAAGTGCTCCTACAAGACCTTTCTGTCTTGCAAACCCCGTAACTTCAATGGCACCGAGGGTGCAGTTGGACTAATGAGATGGATAGAGAAGATGGAATCGGTGATTGATATTAGTGAATGCACCGCTGACTGCATGGTGAAGTATTCTACATGCTCACTCACTGATAAAGCTTTAACTTGGTGGAATTCACAAGTAAAGACTTTGGGAAGGCAGACAGCATATGAGTTTTCATGGGAAGACCTGAAGGCCATGATGATCGAGGAATATTGTCCTCGAAATGAGTTGCAAAAGATCGAATCTGAAATGTGGAATTTACAAATGACAGGAGATGATGTTGCTGGCTACACTGACCGATTCAATGAGTTAGCAATCTTGGTTCCACACATGGTCACCCCAGAATACAAGAAGGTTGAAAGATACTTGTGGGGTCTCGCACCTCAAATCCGAGGTCTGGTGACTTCATCGAACCCTATGGATGCCAAGAGCGCCATAACTTTAGCTTTCAAGCTAAGGGATAATGCTGTACGTGATGGTTTGTTTGAGAAGAAGGAGACCGAAGGAGGGAAATCTGGAGAAAAGAGGAAATGGTTTGGAAAACCAATTAATCAAAACCAGAATCAAATTTACAAGAGACCTGAAACTATGAAAGCCTTTGTCGCCAACACTGTGGAACAAAAAGGATACCTTGGAGCACGACCAAGGTGTGACAATTGTGGATACCATCACAGTGGGAAGTGTACCCAATGTGGAAAATGTAAAAAGTATGGACATCTAGCCCTTGACTGTAGGAGCAATGCGAACCCTAACAAGATAAATCAAGTAGCAGGAAAAGTCAACCCAGGAACAGAAAGGATGAATCAAGGATGCTTTGAGTGTGGAGATCCAAAGCACTTCAGAAAAGACTGTCCAAAGTTGAAGAACCGAAACGACAATCAGGCCCGTGGAAGAGCATTTGTGATGGGGGCTGGTGACGCACGACAAGATCCAAACATTGTCACTGGTACGTTCCCGATAAATAATCACTATGCCTCTATACTTTTCGATACGGGTGCTGATTTGAGTTTTGTGTCAAATGACTTTAAGTCCCTACTCGGTATTAAGCCCAGTAAACTAGACCAAAAGTATACAATTGAATTAGCGAACGGAAAATTAATTAATACCGAAGAAGTCATTCAGGGTTGTACCTTATGTCTTAAAAACCACACATTTAGTATAGATCTGTTACCCGTTGATTTAGGAAGCTTTGACGTTGTTATTGGCATGGATTGGTTGTCAAAGAATCATGCCGAGATTGTTTGTTTTGAGAAAATTGTCCAAATCCCACTCCCAAACGGAGAAATTCTTTCGATTCAAGGTGAGAAGAGTGGAGTAACGTTAAGGATGATAAACTGCATGAAAGCTCGTAAGTGTTTACGTAAAGGCTATTGCGTGTTTCTGGCTCACGTCGTCGAAAAGAAACCCAAGGAACGTCGACTTGAATATATTCCAATCGTTAAGGAATATCCCGAAGTTTTTCCTGAAGACTTACCTGGATTACCACCACCGAGGCAAGTCGAATTCCGAATCGATTTGGTACCAGGATCCGCACCGATTGCGCGATCGCCGTATCGATTAGCACCTTCTGAAATGCAAGAGTTATCAAATCAACTACAAGAGTTGCTTGATAAAGGTTTCATAAGACCGAGTTTCTCACCTTGGGGAGCTCCGGTCTTATTCGTAAAGAAAAAGGATGGAACCTTTAGGATGTGTATTGATTACCGAGAATTAAACAAGCTTACAATCAAGAACCGATACCCACTTCCTCGAATAGACGATTTGTTCGATCAACTACAAGGTTCTAGCTTCTACTCTAAGATCGATCTACGGTCAGGGTATCATCAACTAAGAATCCAAGAAGAAGATGTACCAAAGACAGCATTTAGGACTCGTTATGGTCACTACGAATTCCTAGTTATGCCATTTGGTTTGACAAACGCACCAGCTGTTTTCATGGATCTCATGAACCGCGTGTGCAAACCATACTTGGATAAATTCGTGATTGTGTTTATCGATGACATATTAATATATTCACGAACCAAGGAGGATCATGAACATCATCTTAAATTAATCTTAGAACTACTCAGAAACGAGAAACTTTACGCTAAATTCTCTAAGTGTGAGTTTTGGATACAAGAAGTGCATTTTCTTGGACATGTCATCAACAAGGAAGGAATTCACGTTGATCCATCAAAAATTGAAGCGATCAAAAACTGGGAAGCACCAAAGACTCCGACAGAAGTACGTCAATTTTTAGGTTTGGCCGGTTATTACAGACGATTCATCGAGAATTTTTCAAAAATAGCCTTGCCTTTAACCACGTTAACCCAGAAAGAAAAGAAGTATGATTGGAATGACAAGCAGGAGTCAGCTTTCCAATTACTGAAGCAGAAGCTGTGTAGTGCACCAATCCTATCCCTTCCGGAGGGAATCGAAAATTTTGTCGTATACTGCGATGCATCACACCAAGGACTTGGTTGTGTGTTAATGCAAAGAGACAAAGTCATCGCATATGCCTCACGACAACTAAAAGTGCACGAAAAGAATTATACGACTCACGACTTGGAATTGGGTGCAGTTGTGTTTGCGCTCAAGATTTGGAGACATTATCTTTACGGTACAAGATGTACTATCTTTACTGATCACAAGAGTCTTCAACATATCTTTGATCAAAAGGAACTTAACATGAGACAACGTCGTTGGGTAGAACTACTAAACGACTATGATTGTGATATCAAGTACCATCCCGGAAAAGCCAATGTCGTAGCGGACGCTTTAAGTCGCAAAGAACGAGTTAAAACTCTTCGTGTTCGTGCCTTAGGATTGACAATTCATACGAATCTTACTACTCAAATTCGGATGGCACAACATGAGGCAATCAAAGAAGAAAACATTCAGAATGAAGCTTTACGAGGAATGATAAAGCAATTGGAGCCAAAGTCAGATGACACTTTATACTTCATGAATAGAATTTGGGTGACACGTTTTGGTAACTTACGGGAGTTAGTTATGGACGAAGCCCACAAGTCCAGGTACTCCATTCACCCAGGTTCAGATAAGATGTATAAGGATCTAAAAGAATTATATTGGTGGCCCAATATGAAAGGAGATATTGCCACATATGTCAGTAAATGCCTAACGTGCTCAAAAGTAAAAGCCGAACATCAGAAACCGTCTGGTTTGTTACAACAACCTGAAATTCCCCAATGGAAATGGGAACAAATTTCTATGGATTTCATCACAAAATTACCCAGGACTTCCAGTGGTTATGATACCATATGGGTTATTGTCGACCGATTAACAAAATCTGCTCACTTTCTGCCAATGAAAGAAACTGACAAAACCGAGAAACTTGCAAAACTTTATATCAAGGAAATTGTGGCTAGGCATGGAGTGCCAATTTCCATTATATCGGATAGAGATAGCAGATTTGTGTCTAGAATCTGGAAATCATTACAAGAAGCCATGGGCACACGTCTTGACATGAGCACGGCATATCACCCACAAACAGATGGTCAAAGCGAAAGGACCATTCAAACATTAGAAGATATGCTCCGTGCATGTGTAATGGATTTCGGAGGAAATTGGGATACTCATTTACCATTAGCTGAGTTTTCCTACAATAACAGCTACCATACGAGCATTAAGGCAGCTCCGTTTGAAGCTTTATATGGTCGTAAATGCCGCTCACCGTTATGTTGGGCGGAAGTTGGTGAAAAACATTTGACAGGCCCTGAGATTGTCCAGGAAACCACTGATAAGATTTTCAAAATTAAGGACCGTTTGAAAGCGGCCCGAGATAGACAAAAGAGCTATGCTGACAACAGACGAAAACCATTAGAATTTCAAATTGGTGACCGAGTAATGTTAAAAGTCTCACCATGGAAAGGCGTTGCAAGGTTTGGTAACCGTGGTAAGCTCAACCCTAGATACGTTGGTCCGTTCGAAATACTGGCTAGGGTTGGCCCTGTAGCTTACAAACTCAAGCTACCACAAGAACTAAACAATATACATGATACGTTTCATGTATCAAATCTCAAGAAGTGTTTATCAGACGAGACACTAATTATACCGCCTGACGAGATTCATATTGACGATAAACTTCATTTCATCGAGGAACCGATTGAGATTTCAGATTGGAAGGTTCAAAAGCTGAGACGTAGTCGGATCAAACTGATTAAAGTACGTTGGAACTCAAAGCGTGGTCCTGAGTATACATGGGAACGAGAGGACCAAATGAAAACAAAATACCCATCCTTGTTTGAGGATGCATCAGTTCAAGAGGACACAAATTGAATTTCGGGACGAAATTCTTTTAACAAGGGGAGAATGTGACACCCGACATTTCAGGTCAATATCCGTACACATTATGAACAAGTTTACATTACAATAAACGAGTTTACATTATAATTATTTTTGTGATTTACGTAATTTCACAAACAAGGACATTAAGGTCCATCAAAAACCGTACATGGTCTCACTTCATATTTGGTAATTCTAGGAGTTACCGGATCACGTGTTATATACACCGACAAATTCGATCACTAGTGGTTAATTTAAATAACCAGAGAAAAATATATTTTATTTCCACAAACTTTGCGTAGAACAATAAATTATTTTCAGAATAAGTTTATAATACCGTGGAGGATCTAAACCGAATTAAACTACCCCTTTTAAAACTCTAATTAATACCTAAATCTAATTATTTTATTCAAAATTATCCCAAACCACTTTTATTGACTTTCTCGGCCGAAGCCAGAGAAAGCCACTCCCACGATCATCTTTTACTCACATCCGAATTATTTTACTCAAAACCCATACCTCCTATTGCGAAAAACTCAGACATAACCACACTCACTTCCATCACTTTTCTCATAATTCCTTTCATCACTCTCATTTTCATACGGCAAAGTTTCCATTCCTCTTCAAACCGAAGCTGAGTTTTAAGGCGAAATCCTACCACAATCCAGTATTTTAAGAAGAATCTCAAGTGTTTCTGCAAAAGAGTCGAGATCATCTCTGTTTTATTTCATCATCTTCATCTCGGTTTTAAGGTAAAAACTCGACATTTTCACATTAGTTTCTTTAAAACCGTAGCTAAACGTACATCTTATTTAAACGCAAGAAAGATAACAAGAAGAGTGTGTCGAATTCAAGTTTAAAACATCAAAATATGCCGGACTGATTCTGTCAAAACAGAAGTCCAGTAATCGAAACTAGGAGTTTCGATACCTGTTTCTCAATCGAAACTAGGAGTTTCGATACCTGTTTCTCAATCGAAACTAGGAGTTTCGATACCTGTTGCTCAATCGAAACTAGGAGTTTCGATACCTGTTGATCCATCGAAACTAGGTAGTTTCGATAGCAAATACTCAATCGAAACTAGGTAGTTTCGATACCTTTTCTCAATCGAAACTAGGTAGTTTCGATAGCAAATACTCAATCGAAACTAGGTAGTTTCGATACCTTTTCTCAATCGAAACTAGGTAGTTTCGATAGCAAATACTCAATCGAAACTAGGTAGTTTCGATACCTTTTCTCAATCGAAACTAGGTAGTTTCGATAGCAAATACTCAATCGAAACTAGGTAGTTTCGATACCTTTTCTCAATCGAAACTAGGTTGTTTCGACTCCTGACCACTTCATCGAAACTAAGTAGTTTCGACACCTGTACAACAGTCCCAGTTGGGCAGTAACTCAAAACTATTTTATAACAAAACATGTGTTGGAAAACTAAAACGATATTTAAACAAACATAATCAGATTTACAAGGTCGGTGAACAATTTACAATTAAGACGTTGGTCTTAACAACAATTTACCCTTGGTATCTAGGGTACAAACAGTCAAGATTGACTACAACAAATATTATTACAAGTATATACACAAACACAAGGTGAGTTTCACGGCCCCTTTCTTTTTACTGTTTTCAAATATTTGGGGGAGAAACATACTTCAACTATTTTATGGGATAACAAGAGAATAAGACACGACTTTTATGTTTACATGGGATGAGAACAACACAATGGAGGCCGCGAAAGTCCCCTGGAACAACATAGTAACCATTAACTGTAGCCTAGGGTCCTATGAATAGTACTATGGAGAGTGACGTCTCCCGGTCATGGTTAGTCGCGCTAACCACAATCTGGAGGATTTATGGCCGCATAGAATCTGATAACGCTTAATAGGGGCTCACACATGTCATGGTTTGGTTACGCCTCATGTATGAACATATTATTTGTATTCCTAGCTAGTTTACAAATGGGTCAACAATTCTTATTCTGTTTATCACATACAACTGAAACTATTTACGAACAATTGAATTTTACAAAGAACTATTTGATTAAACCTGTGAACTCACCAACTTCGTGTTGACGATTTTAAGTATGTTTTTCAGGTAACTGAACGTGATTTCAAGGTTAGCAATGTAGATTACATGCATGCACGATGGATACTACTCAAGGAGGATTTCCCTTGTATAACTCATTGAGTTGAGTCATATTTGTGAAATCTTAACTTTTTGTAAACTCAGATTATGTTTTGTAATGTAAAACATTAAACTTGTTAATGTATCCATTTATCATGTATGTGTTTGCGGTAATCATATGCTCTGAAAACCATGAACGTTGCGCCTCGCGTTTCCGCCTTGGCGGGGTGTGACATTGTGGCTATCCCTTTTGATATTCTCATCAGAATGTTGGGATTCTGAATGAGGGCTTAGAGGTTGGGTTTGGGCCTTGGAGGCAAGAGAAGAAGGAGTTCTCTTGCCCCTTTTTCTGGTATATGTCGTTGCAACCGGGGCCCTGTGTTTCGGTTGAACGATAACATCCAAAACAGGTGTAAGTAATTTTTATACCTGTGCATCCTTAGTAGTATGCATAGGGGTTCGAATGGTGGAAGCAGACTGTTGTTCAGGATGTGAGGTGGAGGGTGTGGGATCAGTATCAGCTGGGATTGCTGAACTGTCACCCGGGTTACTTGTATGTTCAGCATTGTAGATAACAATGGAACATTGACCCCTGAGAACTTTTTAGAAACAGTTCTCATGCTTTGAAAAATATTTTTTTTATGTCCCAACATGATGTAGATTCTTGCAGGTTTTGAATGTTCTTTTAGTTCTTGATTGAAAACCTCCTGCAAGAGTCTTGGGTACATAAAAATTTTTTGCTTTGCACCCTCTTGAAGGTTATATCTCAAACCCTCAAAGATGAGGTGTGCAAAGTTGAAGCCTAGGCAAGTAATCATACCATGGAAGGCGGAGGCAAGTGCGGAGCTCACTTGATGCCATCCATTTCTCTTCTGAGATATGCATTGCAGAAGAGTGTGGCAGAGATACTTCCATGGAGGGCCCATCAGCGCTTTCTCTATTGTATACTCATTTTGATTTCCAATGTACCCTATGGATACAAAGGTCCTCATGTACTCGTCCTTTGAGTATGAGATGGCTGCTCCCTCATCTTGAAGCTTAACTTGTCTTCGGAGTGTGGCTTCCGAGATGGTGATGTCCTTGCCATCTACCTTGGCTTTAATTTGGGGAATACCCTGTTCGGTAGAGTAGACGGCGGTATTCCAGAAATCCTCCATATGAGGGATATATATGGTAGCGTTGGTTGTGAGGGCAAAATGGATCTTTGATCAACATAGGAAGTCGATCATATCATTGAATCCTTTAGATTTCTTTCCCTTTGTTAGGTATGTTGTAAGGTTATGGTACGGGGAGAACTTATCGTCAGGGTTATTGATGTCTGCCATTGTTATTTGATTTTGGAGGGAAGGTTTGAAGGTTTTAAGAATATGGAAGGCTTTGAATGTTTTAAGGATGAAGGGTTTGAATGTGGTGGGGACTTGAGAGAAAGTGATGTGGGTTTAGGGTGAAATTGAAGGTGAAGAGGTGGTAAGGAAATTTGATTTGTTCTTATAACGGTGGAGGAGGGAAAAACCAAAATGACTTGTACAGTACAACCACATTGACCTTTTACTGTTACAGCTGTAATACACCGAGGCAGTCATGGTAAAGACTGACGTTAATTTTTACAGCGGGTAAAAGTTAATTTGTACTTAAATTTACCCATCAGTAGCAAACTTGGTTGCTGTGGATGAATAAGCCTGTCCGCTGCAAACTTGGTTGCTGCGAAAGGTTAAGTCTGTCAGCAGCAAACTCATCTGCTGCTGATGGATTTAATAATCCGCAGCAACGATGTTGCTGCTGACAGTCTTAAAGTTATCCGCAGGAAACCTGTTCCTGCTGATAACTTAAAGCAGTCAGTTGCAAATCTTTTGCTGCTGAAGATTAAACCTGTCAGCAGCTGAAGGACAAAAATGCTATTGACTTATAACTTTTATTTACAACAAAAGACAAAACACATTTTAAAATAGAATTTTAGAGATAGATTTTAATCAAAGTTCATCATACCAATGGATTCAACTAAATATCTAAATCTAGCTTCATCAAAAGGTTTTGTAAACAAATCAGCATATTGCTCATTCGTATGAACTTTGGTCAAAATAATCCTCTTTTTCTCAGTTTGTTCTCTTATGAAATGATACCTGATGTCAATGTGCTTTGTCTTGGAGTGCTGCACCGGATTGTTTGTGATTGATATAGCACTCATATTGTCAATGTGAATTGGAGTTGCCATGAAAGTCATCCCGTAATCCAGCATTTGATTTTGTATCCAGATGACTTGTGCACAGCAACTTGAAGCTGCAATGTATTCTGCTTCAGCTGTATAAGTTGAAACACATGTTTGCTTCTTGCACTACCATGAAATCAGTCTCCCTCCCAGAAACTGACATCCCCCTGAAGTGGAATTTTTGTCCAAGTTGCATCCCCCATAGTCATTGTCAGTGTATGCATACAGATTAAACTTTTCATTTTTAGAATACCATGGCCCAAGTCTTGAGGCTCCCTTTAGGTTTCTAAAGATTCTCTTGATGGCTTGAAGATGTGAAGTCTTTGGAGCTACAAGTCTGGCTTTGTTCTTGACTACAATACCTCTCTCGTCTTGCTTGTTCCTGAAAATCCATCGTGTGCTAATAGCATATTTACCTGGTGGAAGATCAACACTTTTCCAGACATCCTGCCTCTTGAATTGCAGCAATTCTTCCTGCATTGCCTCAAGCCAGCTGTTGTGTTTGAGTGCTTTATCTAACTTCTTGGGTTCCACCTGAGATAGGAAACATGAAAACAAGCATATATTGGCCTCGTGAGATTTGCTTCTTGTGAGGACTCCTTGGTGGACTTGGCCAATAATATTTTCATGAGGATGTTCTTTGTGGATCCTCTGTGCTGGTACCACCTCCAGCTGTATCCCTTGCTCCAGATTGCTTTGATTTTGATCAGGGGTCTCTTCATTCATGGTGGAAGAGTCTTCAACATCATTAGCCACATCAATATTTTCAGCAATAGCATCATCAGCATCTACATCATTTACCGAAGAGTCTTCATTTAGATTTTCAGTTACAGACAGGCTGCTGCTGGTTACATTAGACAGTCTTGTTCTGGCTTCACTTGCTTCAATTGCTTCCACAACTTATGGAGGATCAATTGATGGTCTTCTCAGACTGATAGAAGATTTGGGAAAATCCAGTCTGTAGTCAGTGGATAAAGTGGAGGCAGATGTTTGTGTAGACGTAGACTCCATATTTGAGAAGGTGAGAGGCTCAAATATTTGGGAGAAGGAGTCTATGTCAAAGATCCAGTTTGGACCTTTTCCCTGCTCACAGACAACGGCTTGGTATTGTTCACCATGATACCCCATACCAGTTTTTACCTTTTCATGAATTTGAGCATCTAAAAGTCTTTGCAGATTTTTAGATGCAAATTCATATTTATCAACATGAACTTTTTGTTCTGCCAATTTTGCTCTGGTAGCTTTTAGTCTAGCCAGTAGATCATCAATCTGAGTTTCAAGATTGCTTTGTTCATGTTTTAGTAATGAAATCTCTTTCTTTAGGCAGTTAATTTTTTCTTTATAACTCTTTTCTACCTTTATGAATTCAGATTTCATTTGATGAAACTCTTCATTTTGATCTATAAGGTTTTAATTATGCTTTCTGTAGCCTAACACCTTATCAATACAAGCTTGGGAACAAGATGTTCATATACCTGAGGCGGTATCTCAGTTGTGTCTGCCATAAGCGCTTGGTTGTTGGCAGGCAGCTCTTCATACTAGAAGCTCCAGTCGAATTCAGAAGTTCCAACAGTTGCACAGGCTGCAGTTTGAACTGGAGGAGTAGCTTGTTGCTGTTGTTGTCTAGGTTGGGCTTGGTGAACCTGTCTTGATTGAGGAGTAGCTGGATTGGATCTTCGTGCCTTGCATTCTCTAGCAAAGTGACCCAGTAGGTTACAGTTGTAACACCTTAGTTTTCTTTTATCCAATCCAACTCTGGTATTAGAGTTTTTGCTTGGAATGGGTCTTCCGGTTCTCGAGTAGAACCTTTTTGCTCTTATAGAGAGCATGGCATACGAGTGATGTATGTCCATTTCTTCTAAGTCATCTGGATGGAAGCATTCCAGATCCTCCATGATAAAGGACATGTTGCTTGAGTTTTCAGAAACAAAAGCAGCAGAGGTTAAGGTTTGAGGAGGAGCTTCTAGGAGAAATGGTGAGGTGTTTGTTTGAGAGGTTGGAGTTTGTGGATGGGTGACAATGGGAGGATAGTAGTTGCTGGAACTAGGACCTGTGTGGTCAGAGTGGAGGGCAGAGGTAGTGGTGGATGTTGAGGCATTTTGATAGCTTGAGCTTCGTTCTTTTGCCTGAATCATCTCTAGCTCATAGGTTTTTAGCATACCAAAGAGCTCAGTCATTTGGAGAGTCTTCAGATTTTCAGTTCTTCTGATGGACACTGTGTAGAGTGTCCAGCAGCTAGGTAAAGACCTGATGAATTTTTTTATAATATCTTCATTCTCCAGCTTCACCTTTGAGCACTGCAGCTCACCTACAAGATAAATGAATCTGTTATATAAAACAGTTAGGGACTCACCTTCCTTCCAGACGAAGTTTTTGTACTGCTGCTTCAGGATGTCCCTTCTGTTTTCTTTGACTTCCTCTGAGCCAGCAAACATCTTCTCAAGAGTCTCCCAGAGCTCATTAGCAGTTTTGTAACTTCTGAAGTTATGAAAAACTTCATTTGGAATGCACATTTGGATAGCTCCTAGTGCCTTGAAGTCCACATCTATCTTCTTTATGTCCTCTTCTGAGTACTTGGAGGGCTCCTTCGGGACTAGTGGTCCTCCAGAATCAGCAGAGGCCACCATGGGAGTGTAGGGTCCATCCCAGATGGATTTCCACATTTCGTACTCCTGATAACAGAAGAAGCTTTCCATGCGATTCTTCCACATGTCGTAGTCTTCCCCAGATACCAACCTTGGTGGTCGGTTGATGCTGCCGATATCTTCAAATCCATTGCTCTGTGCCATCTTTGTTTTTGTGATTTCAGGTGACTTGATTAAAGAGAAAGTTTAGAATAGAACCAGAAGTGATTAAACATGTATGAGTTTGTTTAATCTGAGCCAAAGCTCTAATACCACTTGTAGGATCGTGAAAGTACCAGATGGTTCTGTTCTTAGTTGAAATTGGCAGAAACAATAGCAACTACACAAGTATAATCGAGTAAACAGAAAGAATACTCATAAGAACACTGTTGTATTAAGATTTTGCGAATAAACGATTACAAATGAAAACTCTATCAAGAAGCACACATACAATGAAGTGTCTACACAGTATTTATACTAACTTAGAATCAAGACAGACCCTTGATTCTAAGGATCAGATATAACACAGACCGTTGATCTTTTGTATAAAGCTAACAATGCAAGTTTAGTCTAAGCTAGCTAACTTTATTGAAGCGTCTTCTTTATGCATCATTACTTGCATGCCTGGAGAAGAGCATTGTTGTCCGTCATTGGTTGCACCATTGAGGTTCCTTCTGCTTTGAGTGTGTCAGTAGCTTTTGCCGAAAGTTGTCAGTGACGCTTGCAAGGCTGGTCAGCTGCAACGTTTGATCTTCAATGAATGAATAACTATCAGCAGTAGAGTTGTTGATCAGCAGCAAGATGTGACCATCCAAAGCTACTGATGATTTGCCTATCAGCGGCTTCAAGTGTTGATGCTGCTGAGAAGCCTATCCGCAGCAACTCTGGTCTTCAGCATATAAGGCTACGCAGCAGATTTGTTCTTCAGCAGAAGTACAAGTATCCGCTGCAGATAAGCTTATCCGCGGCAGTTTGTTGGTTAGCAGCAAACTCTGAGATCAGCATCATTTGTACTTAGAGAATTTTGTAGACATCAGTCTTTATTTCTACAGGTAGTCTGGATGTTAAGAAAAGCAGAAAAGAATTATTGAAGAAGCAGTTCTTAGTGTTCAAGCATTTTCAAAATGAATCTTTGGATGATCTTGCAACGAGATTCTATCATTTGCTGAGTGAATTATCTAGTGCTTCAGTTGTCTATGAAACTGAAGAGATAAATGATAACTTCTTGGAGTCTTTACCATCAAAATTTGATGTGTATTCAGTTTTGATAAAGGAGAATGTCAAGTATAAAACTATGTCTCTTGAAGATGTTCTTGGCAAGATTCAATCACATGATTTGAATATGAAGAAGAAGGAAACCAATATGGAGCATATTCAAGATCCTTCTGGCATGTGTTGCTTTCTTTACTGGTGATAATCAAGATACTTCAACTGAACATGGTTCTGGAGTTCCAAGTCAAACTGGATTTTCTGCAAACACAGCTCCTTCATCGTCTGGACCATGTCAAAGAGTTGTTGATGATTATTAAGCAATGTTTTCTTCCTTTATGGCATCTTATGAGAATTTTATTAGAGGTAAGATTCATGATCCGGATGTTATTGAAGAGGATTTCAGACAAATTGATCATGTTGATCTGGAATAAATGAACATTCAATGGAACATGGCCATGCTTATGCGACAGGCAAATGACTTTTTGAAGAAGACTGGAAGGAAGTACATTGATTCTAACAGTCGATCACGAATGGGGTTTGACAAAACAAAAGTTCGATGCTATAATTGTCAAGAATATGGTCATTTTGCCAAAGAACGTGTAAAGCCGAAAGTAGAATTTGATTCTCAGAAGAAGCCTAATACTTTTCGGAACAATCATACTCAGTCACATGGTTCCTCTGGATCTGGGAATTCTAATCATGCATCCACATCATCTGCATTGGTTGCTCAGAATGATGAAAATTATGATTTGGGTATTCATCTTGAAGATCTGGTTAGTGCTGTGAGTCAAGCTTTTGTAGGTGAAATACACTCTGAAAATCCTAAAGAGTCGACTGATGATGACAGTTCAAGTGATGATGAGAGTTTGCACAGTGCTGATAAAGAGCATGATAAAGTACACAATGTTGATTCTGATATTGCTTCTGCCTCTGGTGTATCTGAGGATGATATAGTATGGACTAGAAGATCTTCTAATGATGTTGAATTTGAAGATATTCCAATTGCTAAAGTCTTCATGGCAGATATGTCAGATCCTTCAAAGGTAAAAGATTCTATTTGTAATATTTGCTGCTCTAATTGCATATGTGTGAAGGATAAAATGAAAAAGGTTATGGATGATAACACAAATTTAATTTGTGATATGAAATCTATGCACGTGGTAAATCAAAAGTTGAAAGATAATGATAAGCTGTGTATGGATAGAATTGAATCTTTGAAAAGAGATTTAAATTCTTTGGGGTTAAAATATAAGGAACAAGCATATCATCTGGATATGGCTTATGCTGAAATTGAAAAGCGAAATGAAATTGTTGCTCAGAAAAACAAAGATATTTCTGACAAAGAATCTGAAGTGATCAAATTACATCGAAAGCTGGAAAGTTTTGGAAATTCATCTGTGGTGTTGGATTACTTTAATGACAACGCTAATCCTACAAGTGATCTTACGAAACGGGTTGCTGGAGTCGGGTTTGTTCCTCCACAATTCAATGGGAATTATGTGGTTGAAGCAGAAGTTATTTATGAGGAGGAACTTAATCCAAAGACAGTGTTGAAGGTTAATCCTGTAACTGGTGAATCCATGGTATATGATTCTGATACTGAAGATGAAGTGTTTATTGATAAAAAAAAGTTGAAGGCATTCCTAAGGAGGTAAAAATTGATGAACCAAAGGTGGTGAAACAAGTTACCTGAGGTAGGTGCATTTTGACAGAACCTGATGAAGTGATTCAGCCTAAGCTTTCCAAAGTGTTACAAACAAGTGGTTTTGTTGCTGCTTGTCATCAGATGAAGATATAATCAAAGGTGGCTAAACAAGTTTATGTTCAAAAGAAGTCGGGTGATAGTTCGGTAAAAACTTCTAACGTTTGTTCGCCGGGTTGTTCATCAAATTCTAGAAAAAGTCCCTATATCAGAAATCATCAAGATAGAAGAGTTTGCTTTCATTGTAATGTAGCCGGTCATATTCTGATTCACTGTCCTTATAAGAAACAAGAAAAGAAGCCTATTATTTCAGAAACAGCCAAATCAAAAAGTGTTCCCCTACAACAAAAAGTGGTGACGATTCTAAAACGACCTAATGTGGGAAAGCCTACATCTGGTGTTGTGAAGAAAGTTATTTTGAGGCAATCTGTGCCTACTCAATCATTTGCTAAATATTCGGGATTTAAGAAAAATGATACACATTTTTCTAAACCAGTGGTTGGTCATACTGGTGTGAGAAATGTTGCTACTTCTCAAAAGCATTCTGAGATTCCACGTGTTGGAATCACAAAAGATTCTCAACCTGAGGTCAAACTTTCTCGACCACAAAGGAGGAGACGTAACAGAAAATTGAAGAAACTTTTGGAAACATCTGAATATGATAATCATAAATATAATAATGTTTTTCCAATTAATCATAATGTGTCTCCATCAAGAAGGTATAATTGTGATACTTATGTCCCACAGGTTGATGACAAAGTAGATTGTGAACTAATTGAAGTTGTTTATTTTGATCCTTCTAGACAACCCAAGACCACAATGGCTTAGGTTCCCATTTCTACCTGATTTTCTTTGTTTACGTAGGGGCAACCAAGGAGGACTATCAACAATACGTGGTTTGTGGTTGTTCTCGATATATGACAGGGAATATTCATTTGCTTGAAGATGTTATTAAAATTGATGGCGGTTATGTCGCTTTTGCTGGGAATAAAGGCGGGTACATAACTGGTCATGGTACTTTGAAGAATAACAAAGTTAAGTTTGAGAAAGTGAACTATGTGGAGCAACTTGAACACAATCTTTTGAGTGTATCACAAGTTTGTGACAAGAAGCTCTCATTCCATTTCAATTATACTGAATGTTATATCTTGAAACCGAGATGTGTTATTCCTGACGAATGGATTCTAATGAAGGCTCCAAGGAGAAATGACACATATGTCCTAGACATGAGTGTTGCTATGACAACGGATTCTATTCCTACATGTTTACTCTCTAAGGCGTCTGAATCGTATACTATTTTGTGGCACAGGAAGCTTGCTCACATCAATTATCGAAAAATGAATTATCTCGTGAACAATGATCTGGTTATTGGTGTTTCGAAAATGAAATTCTCCGTTCCTGATGACTGTATTCTTTGCAAGAAGGGGAAACAACACAAGAAGTCCCACAAATCTAAGACTAAGAATTCAATTATGACTCCATTGGAGCTGCTACATATGGATTTGTTTGGCCTGATTAGTATCAGGAGCATTGGCGGTAAATCTTACTATTTGGTAGTAACAGATGATTTCTCTAGATTTTCATGGGTTAAGTTCCTTGCTTCTAAAGCTGATACCATAGAGATGGTGCAATTCTTAATCCTGGGTTTAGAGAACTTGTGTAAACAGAAAGTCAGAAGAATTACGAGTGATAATGGCAGCGAGTTCAAGAATAGCATGATGGGTTTATTCTGTCTATAAAAGGGAATTCATCGTGAATTCAGTGTGCCATATGTACCTCAACAAAACGGCGTTGCTGAACGAAAGAACAGAACTTTGGTTGAAACGGCACGTACGATGCTTGCAGATTCTAAGATTCCAGTTACTTTTTGGGCTGAGGCTGTGAATACCGCGTGTCACGTTTTGAACAGAGTTTTGACCGTGAAGCGACACAACAAGACATGCTATGAGTTGCTTAATAATCGGAAGCCAAATCTGGAATATTTACTACCTTTTGGCAATCCATGTACCCTGTTGAAGGTTAGAGATGTCCCAACCAAGTTCAGTGCTAAGGCTATTGAAGGGATCTTTCTAGGGTATGTTGCAAATTCTACTACCAAAAGGGTTTATAACAAACAGAATCATCAGGTTGAGGAATGGTTTCATATTAACTGTTCAAATCGGTCTTTACCTTAAATGGCGATTGGACCAGACTAGGCTTTTGATTATGACAACTTATTCAAGTCTTTTCATTTACCTTCTGATATTTCTCCTGAAGAGGTTGATGTGTTATATGAGTCGTGTCAGGATGCACATAATGGTGGTTTTATTCCGACTATGGTTCCACATTCATCTGTTCCATCTACATATGCTCCAGATCCTTATGTTGCTTCTTGCTCGGGACCACAAGATTCTGATAGTGAGGAAGAAGATGTTGTTTTTTAAGATTCTTATGCTGATCCATTATTTGTTTGTGAACCTTCTACTTCGACACAAGCTCAGGGTAGATTCCTTCAAATCTGGACTCAGAAATACCAGTTAATCAGGACTTGTCTTCTCAATATGAAACAACTCAAGTTGATGTGTTGTCGGTTCCTGAAGTTGCATCAATCAAGGAACTCAAAAGTCATCCGATGACAAATATAATTAGGAATTTGATAGATGGAGTGCAAACGCGTTCTATTATTGAAAACACTTGCTTGTATACATGTATTAAGGATACTGGTGTTCTTGATGTATGCTCACATTCATGTTTTATTTCTCAGGTCGAACCAAAGAATGTAGAAATGGCTTTGCGTGATAACAATTAGATAGAGGAAATGCAGGAAGAGCTTGCTCAGTTTGATAAACTCAAAGTCTGGAATCTTATAGATCTTCCAAAGGGTGTGTATCCAATTGGTACTAAGTGGGTGTTTAAATGCAAGAAAGACGATCGAGGTGTTATGGTGTGAAATAAGGCAAGATTAGTCGTATAGGGTTTCAATCAACAAGAGGGGATTGATTACACCGAGGTTTATGCTTCTGTTGCTAGGCTTGAAGCTATACGGTTGTTTCTTGCTTTTGCTTCATACAAAGGGTTTAAGGTGTTTCAATTAGATGTGAAGAGTGCTTTCTTATATAGTAAGGTCAAGGAAGAGGTTTATGTGTGTCAGCCACAGGGGTTTGTAGATCCAATTAATCCGTCTAAAGTATTCAAGCTTGATAAAGCTCTCTATGGTCTACATCAAGCTCCCCGAGCGTGGTACGAAACGTTGTCTAAACATCTTATGGACAATGGTTTTGTGCGTGGCCAAATTGACTCGACCTTATTCATAAAGAAAGAGGAGGAGAATACCTACTAGTTCAGATATATGTAGACGATATTATTTTTGGCTCTACAAATGAAGGGTTGTGCAAAGAGTATGAGAGTGTTATGAAATCGAAGTTTGAAATGTCAGCTATGGGAGAGTTATCATGTTTCCTAGGACTTCAAGTTAATCAGAAGGAAGATGGTTTCTTTATTTATCAGTCCAAGTTTGTTAAAGACATCTTGAGCCGGTTCAAGATGGAGGACTGTACCCCATACGATTCTCCAATTTCGATCAATCATAAGTTGAATTCTGACCCGGATGGAAAAGAAATTGATTGCCGACTCTACTGTGCAATGATTGGATCTCTCATGTCCTTAACCGCTTCAAGGACAGACATAATGTTTGCTATGTGTATTCGTTCCAGATTCCAAGCAAAACCAAAAGAGTCTCATTTGATTGCAGTAAAGAGAATCTTTCGTTATCTAAAAGGAAAAACAAAGTTTGGGACTATGGTTTCTACATGGTTCTAACTTTGAATTCAATGCATATATTGATTCTGATTTTGGTGGTTGTTGCTTGGACAGGAAATCTACAGCAGGTGGTTTCCATTTCTTGGGTAATCGTCTAGTTTCTTGGTAGTGCAAAAGGCAAACTACGGTCTCCATTTCAATATGTGAAGCAGAATACATTGTTGCTGCAAGTTGTTGTTCACAGATCTTGTGGATCCAACAACAATTAAGAGACTACGGTTTGAATTTTACAGGAACCCCCATGTTTATTGATAATACTGCTACAATGTCTATCACAAATAATCATGTTAAACACAGTAAAACAAAGCACATTGAAATTAGATATCATTTTATTTAAGATTGTGCAGATAAAAAGTTGATTGAGTTGGTGAAGGTACATACATATGATAATTTTGCTGATCTCTTTACCAAGGCATTTGATCATACAAGGTTTGAATTTCTGATCAAAATGATCGGTATGATCAATCCCGAATAAAAGTTTTGAAAAATAACTTTTCATGGGAGATTTGTTTTAAATTTCTTTTATTGCTGTATTACATTTCTGCATTTTAAATTTCAGTAAAAAATTATTATTTATAAAAATTCAAAACAAAATGAAAAATATAAAATTGACATCATTTGAATTTAGAGAAGAAATGATAGTACATCAGTGAATAGTTCATCACACATGACCATAGTAGACCTTTGATATGTTGATATATGATAGTCAAAAGTGTATTAATTTGATCTAAATTTCAAAGTCTGCATAAATAAGAAATGATAGTGTTATAAATGCTCTACTTTTGATAATCCGTTTTTAATTTGAATATGAGTTTGAAACTTGAATTGTCAATAGACTATAAGCTTTTTTTTTAACCAATAGTAGTGTGAAAATTAAATATGATAGGATTACATCTATGATTTGAATCCATTATATGCCTGGGTGTGTGTGTAAAAGATTATTATCAGATAAAGAATATATGGTTTTTAAGAATTTCATGAGACCAATATCGAATTATATCTTAGCACAAATTCTATCAGTTCACTTCACTACCCATGCCCCGAAAAACATGCAATGTGTTGCTGAAGTAAGATATGCTTTCTAACAACATCTGTTGGAACATATATTCACCCTTGGATCATTTAGATACATCATCTATACTGATTCCATTGAAGATTATCCAAATAATAGTTGGATCCTCCTACCTGAATCTATTGATTCTCATTCTAAAGCCAATTCATTAAGAATCTTTTGATTCTGAATCATCTTGATTCATATATCCTTTGGGATCTGCTATTCTATACTTGTGCTAATAGAGATAATTTCATCTTGGAGATTGATCTAATCTTGCAATAAATCGTATATGTCTTTAAGATAGTGCAATTTTAAATTTTGTTGGGCATATATGTGGGGTACACGATGTTTTTCATCTAAATGGTACTAACTCACAAGAATTTGGGAGAAAAACGCTTGTGGTTTCAAATTATATAATATTGGCAACTTAAGAATTCATGCTTTGTATTGCAAATTCGGTATGAATAATTGAGCATTTTATGACCTGATCTTGTTTAATTTGAAATTTATCGCGTATAATTTCAAGTAATATTCAAATTTATTGAATAAGTTGAAAAGAAAAAGATATGAGTTGCATAAGAATGAGTTTGATTGTTTCATATCATTTTTAAAGGTATAAGTGAATTTATTTCACATAAATATCATCATTCAGTGTGTATCATAGTTTACCCATAGTTTGTGATAGAATGTGTTATGAATTGCTCATATACTGATATGATCTTCTTACTCATGATGTTCAACCAAAAACATGTGTTTTTGTTTGTTCAGATAAAAACCAAAAATATGTGTTTCAATTTGCTTAGATAAAAACCAAAAATATGTGATTCTGTTTGTACAGATAAAATCTAAAAAGATTTTGTTTCCGTCTTCCATGAAAATTCTATTTTTAAATTTTGTTAAAATGATTCGGGATTGGATCGGATACATGCTACAGATGGAAGATCATAAGAATGTGACATGTTGATGGTTGAGGTTTGTTTGAATTTGAAATTCCAAAATTGTTCAAGGAAAAGGTTTGAAGCAACCTTAATATGTTCGCCTTAATCTGGTTAAGTGAACTTAATATGTTCGCCTGAAGCTTGTTAAGCGAACTTAACAAGTTCGCCTAACTAAGCGGACATAATTGAGAGAATAAATATCTTTTTAGGCGAACATATTTCACTACCTTTCTTCTTTGTTTGAGCGAACTTCTTCACAGTGATAGCGACCTTGATTTTTTTTTAATTCTGGTGTGTTTGGATTAAAATTTTTCATGATATACTCTTAAGCGATTTTGATTTGCGATTGTTTCTAAGGTAATTTCATTGAGTTTTATCCGTTAAATCATCCGGAATTTGAGTTTTTATACCTATATTGAATGTGTCGTGACTGTCCGACTGGTTTTTGGTCCAATAGGTTTAAATCTGTATTTCAAAGTTAAAATTGATGGTCTATACTATTTCGTTGTTGTGTGTCGATGCTTGGTGTGTATTTGTTTTGCATTAATTCCTCGATTTGAACAAGTTGGAATTATGTGATGAATGTGTATCGACAGGCGAACTTATTATGTTCGCCTCTTGCAACACTAAGCGAACTTATTAAGTTCGCCTAAGGGTTCAGTGAAGTTTGGACTTGTGAATTTTTGTGTAAAATTTTTCTTTTGTGTTTGATTTTTTTGTTGTTTGTTTCTGTATTTGTGTGTGTATATCATGTGTTTATCCTATGTGTATTTGTTATATTACTAATGTTTGTTCTATGTCCAATACATTTACAGATGGCTCACCGTGTTGAGTACAAACATAATCAAGTGGCTTTGTTAGATCCGCATATGTCCGAGGCCGCAAATTTTCAAGGAATCATTAACTTCATGAATCGTTCACGATTACATGTGGCCTTATCAGCAGATCCATACATAAGTCTGCCATATATCCAACAATTCTGGGATACAGTACATCAAGACACTGATGTTGACCCTTATGTGTTTCGAGCTACAGTTAACAATACAGAGGTGGCAATATCAGTTGATACTATTCGTGCTGCTTTAGCATTTGGGAGGTGCAAATGATGACCATATATCTTATCCTGGAACATTGATTATATGTTGTTTTCAGAGGATGGGATACCGAGGCAAACCTAACGACACTCAAGCCAGAAAAGGTGGTTTGGTTGGTGAATGGAGGTACTTTATGCAAGTCATCATCCGGTGCTTATCTCCAAGAAAGGCTGGCACTGATGGACTGAAGAGTACTTTACAAGCTGCAATGGTTGCATTGACCTTGAACAAACGTTTCAACTTTGCTTTGTATATATACCATGAGTTAGTCATGCAAATCAATCCTCCTGAAGGTCAAGGGTTTCTTATGTACCCTAGGTTCTTGCAAATGATTCTGAACCATCTTATTCCAAATCTTTCGCAGCATCCACTACGTTTGACCTTGACTCCTATGTCCAAAAGAATCTTTACTAATTGTACCAAGGTTAAACAACAGAATATAGCTTTGATTCCAGTTCCGACTCCTCTGTTTGGTCACATAATCAATCCTGATTATGTTGAGCCTCCTAATGATAATTGGTTTAATCCTGAGGAGATAGTTCAAGGACAAGATCAGAATCAGGCTCAACAACAGCAACAACACCACCAACAGCAACCACAAGCTTAAGCTCAACCACAAGCTCAAGCACAAGAACAAGTTCCTATTCAACAAGAACAGATTCAAATTCCAATTAATATTCCTGTTAATGAACCAGTTCAAGTTGAAGATGTTGTAAATGAAGATGAACAAGACTTCAGTCTTAATATGGATGATTTTAATGATAAAGCTATGAACTTACACATTCATGAAGCTGAAGGGAATGTGGTGGATACAAGTTCTAGTGATACAATTCTTCCTGATTCTGAAGCTACTGACTCAGATTCATCTAGAGATTTTAGCTCGGATCACTATGAGAGGCGGGCTACTTTTCCATTGGCAAATGCATGGAAACGTGTTAAATCTAAAGCCAGATAGCCGAGGCGTATGTTTGTTCGGGATCCTCCTTCCAGTTCAGCACTTAGCAAGAGAACATTGATTGATGAGAGTTCTGACTCTGATAGAAAGGTTACTCCAGTTCCAAAAGCACATAAGCTTATGTCTGCTTTAATTGGTGTTACTCACTCATCTCAAGGTGTAGAGGATACTACTTTTGTTGAATCCTTACTGGTTACACCTCATTCATCCAAACGTCCTTCTCCCGTGATTACTCCTACTCCTAAAGTTCCTCAATCATCTACTGCTGGTACTTCACAGACTTCTGATTCTGAAAGAGTTACCTACCTTGAATCACAGGTGCTTGCATTACAGAATCAGGTAGATATTCTTGTGAATACTAATGCTCAGAGGCAGTTGGTCCTTTAGACTCAAGCAAAACAGATTGATGACATGAAGTTATTGGTATCTAAACTTGTTGAGCGTCTTGATGCTCGGGGGGAGTTAAGGATCCATGATACTTGTCATACCGAGTCAATTCAAAGAAAGGATGGTGATGACAATGATCCTAGTGGAAATATTGAGGGTGATCGTCAATACGCTGACGTGAATCCAATATCAAGAGTTCAGGGGGAGTCATCTACATCAGGCAATATTGAAGGAACCAAGAAAGATTCTAAAGTTAATGAAGAGATTCTGTTACTTGAATTTTTTCAAACAGATTCTGATGCTGAAGAAGAAGAAGCTGAAAAGATTGAATGTCTAGATGATATTAATGAATTGTTTAATGATGTTGAAGATGATATGACTGATAATGAGGTTGAAGAAGGAGAAATTGTGGAAATTTAAATAGAGAAGAGTAAAGTTGAAGTTACTTATGAAGGTTGTGACAGTCTGAATGTTCCTTATAACTTCATCCAGGATGATGTTATTCCTGAGTTCTCAAATGAAGGAGTGACAGATTCTATGGACTTTGTTGAAGACGTTACAAAGCCAGATGATATTGCTCAATCCAAAATGGATACTGAAGCTGATACTACTCGTCCTGTGTCTCCTAAGACTACTGAAGAACCTGTGATGTACAGAAATACAGGTATGACTAGAGAACAGTGGAAAGAAGTAGTTAACCGCTGGAAGAAAGTGTTACCCGAGTCTCCTATACAACCAACTCAAAAGGAAAGATATGTAAATAAAGAGCGTTGTATTGGAAGAATCATTAGTTGGTTCTATGACGACGAAAGTAAATTGTTTGCTCTCAAGAGATCTGATGGGTTTCAGTACTTAAAGCCAAGGATCAAGTATTTCAATACCTTGCTGAGGTGTGAAATGAATGGTCTTGGTACTAAACCATTGATAAAAAGATCAAAGTTTGGGCTAGCTAATGTTATAGCTAAACTGATCAGTAAAGAAGGTGGATCGGGAAAGTATGAGAAGCTGAAACCACAAAAGGGAAAGAGAGTGAAGATTGTTGATCCAAGTACTGGTATTGTGACTTGGAAGTATAAGTTCAAACTAGTAAGAGCTGTGCAAAAGATTCCATTGAAGAAGATACCACAAGACTTTCTAGGAAATATGAAATGGTGGTATGTTGATGTGAATATTGGTGAAGCTAGAGTTGAAGATAGAGATAATAAGATCATTGTAAGTTTCTAAGATGCAATGAATCTTATTAATTTTTCTAAGAAAGATCAGAGAACTCTAAGAAAGAATGAGATCATGTTTACTGATGAATGGAGAGAACAAGGATTGCAGTATAAACGAGTGTTAGAGATATGTCATAGATATGGAGTGCATGCAGGCAGCAGACTACCAGAAAACTGGAAGAGCTCATCATAGAGACTGAAGACAGAAGATCAAGATATTGTCAAGGGGGAGTCTGTTAGGACATAAATGTATGACAAAAGCTTGCAATAGTTTAGATCTTATTGTCTTTATGTTTTGTTAATGTTTTGTATAAGTTTTGTATAAGTTCTGCTAGAGGCGAACTTAACTAGTTCGCCTAGTCTCATGAGAGGCGAACTTATTAAGTTCGCCTAGTCTCATTAAGTTCGCCTATAGCAGGTACTGTGTCTATAAATAGATGTTTATAGTTTCAGTTTAGTAACTAAGTCTTTGAATGCTCTGTAAACTCTGTGTTTGAGGAATACAACAAGAAGATTATTTACTTGCTGATTGTTATCATTTCTATTGTCATTTTGTGTATACATACGTTGATACGGTTGAATTCCACACTCTGTGTCTTCTATATGTCATGTCATGAGATCGATATATAGAGGACTCATGTGGACGTACAGAACCCGCCCCGAATTTAGAAGAACCATTTGATTGGGCGGTAGAGTTGGAGAGGTTATTAGAGGAGCCAGACGAGTACGGCGATGAGGTGTCGGATGATCTGCTGGAGATGATGGCAGAATTTGATGATGCCAAAGGAAAACCCCTAAGTGTGGGGATGGTTGAGGGGAGTATAGAGGATCCTGATGATCCTGGTGAAGATTTAGAGGTCCACATGTAGGAGAGTCTGTTTATGAACCCGAGTCCTTGGCCATAGTTGTTATTCATTTTGAGGGTAGAACCCGTAAGCCGAGCCCTAGTTCTAATGTCCCTAGATCTAGGCCACCCCGTAAGAGAACCTGTGCGTTGATAGATCCATCTAGGGTGAGGGTAGTGCAAACCCCAAGTGTGGGGACATCTAGGGGTAACAACTTCTTGGTTTATTTGAGTCATATTGTCTTTGGACCGGGTAGGTTTAAGATGTGGTGAAAAGATTTGTGTGTAAAATGTGATATGAGTTCAATTATCGTGAGGAATAGAAATTTGCTGAAGTTGTGGAGGATCGGTAGACCGTGGAGGATGATGGCGGTTGCGGTTAGGATCAAGGAGAAACCTCCTGATTGGCTTGTTTGATTCTCGGGCAAGTGTCCGGGATGTAGAGTTTGTATACATTACTTGGTCTGAGTTAGTGTAATTTTCTGTGTTTTTCGGTACTGTGTTTTGTTGGTGTCGTGTCTTGTTGGGATTCACGCTTGATTTGGCATGGGAAATCGTCGGGAACAAAGTTCCAGGTATGTATTGCATTGTTTTTATCATTAGAACGAATTTTAGAAAAATTGGATGAAAAAAAAATTTAAGGGGCCTAAAATATTCTAAGTATAAAAAGTGAAATTTTTCTGAACATTCTGTTACGGAGGGCCCCTCGCAGTACGGGAGCAAGAATAGGCAATCCCTCGCGGTACGCGAGGGATAAATGTAGTTGCCAGCCTAAAACTCACTCCCTTGCGGTACGCGAGGAGTTGGAAGGGTCTCCTCGCGGTACGCGAGGGGATCCTGAGTCACCCCTATTTCCCTTGTTTCTCATGGTTACCCACACCATCCACCATCATACCATTCCCGACCATCATTCACCATCACTCATCACCATCTACATCCATTATCATGATCCACCATAATCATCACCTATCATCCATAATAGCTCACCCATAATTCATCATCTCCATCCATCATATCATATCATTTCATTCACCGACCACCGACCATGGGAAACTATGGACCCGTTCGTAACCGATGATCCACCTTGCCATGGCTTTCATGTCTATGTGTTTGCCACACATCGGGTACGTGTCCTTGCATATCTATCCAGAGTCAGTTTGAGTCAGTGAGTCTTTTATTTGTGTCAGTTTAATGCTTCGGGTTGTTGTGAGGTTTATTTTGCAGGTATTCTTCATCCTGTCCGTACTCAATCTCTGTTCAGGCGGGATCGATGTTTCCATCACTTTGTAAAGGCAACTGTCACACCCCCAATTTCAACTAACGGAGTTTTACCGTTTGGGAAGTGACAAATCAGGATCTCAGTCATTAGTTACATTGAACGACTCTATATGGGACTCAAATGAAAATATCATATCAATCAGAGTTAATGCGGAAGCGTATAAAGAAAGTAAATGCGTAAAACAAACGCGCCCAAAAAGTCCTGTCCAAACATAATATAAAACAGTCCAAACGAAATAATAAAACACAATTCAAAAGTAGGACTCCATGCATGCCCTATATGTGCACATGTGCCTTATCTTTGGGACCTGAGAAAAGATGTAAGAAAAGATGTCAACACGAGGTTGGTGAGTTCACAGCTTTCAATATATAAATAAACGTTTACCATTTTTATTGTATATTCAATATGCATCTATAGGTAGCTAACCTACGTTTCATGTTTAACTTAAGCACTCGCAACCGAAGTTGACTGATTGTTTATTTGCCTCCTGCCAGGTCTATCAACTCTAGCGATGTGAGTAGGCTAACATAACACCCGTTCGACCTCAAATCGAGTTAGCGCGACTAACGCGGGTGTGATTTGTCAAACTCAGTAGTACTACTAAATATTACCTCGCTAAGATCCATATTAACGGTTGGATGTGTGTTGAGGACTTTCAGTGATAGCGTCTTACGCTTAGCTTTAACATTGATAACATATGAATTATAATAATCTCAAAATAGTTGTGTCGTGTTTTCTCCCCCATGTTAAAACAGTAAAAGGGGTCGTGAAAACTCACCAGATTTACGTAGGAAGTATCACACAAGTATGAGATTGAAATCTCAAGCGTTAGCCCGACACGGCTCACGAATGCCCTAGAATTACAACATAATTATTAGGGATAAAATGGGAACTGTGACGACGACACGGAATGAGAAACGTCCTAAGAGAAACGTTCTAAAGATCAAAGAATAGACGAACGTGTCCACGAGAATACAGATTTGTAGGTTAAATAATTAGAATGATTACGATACGCGACGAAAGACAATAATTACAATAAATAAATAAATATATTCAATCGTTTTCGCCATAAATAATGGTCTAGAAAAATAATATTATTATATTATTTTTAAACTTGCATAGTTAATACGATAACTATTTGTGTGGCAAAAATAATAATATATTATTTTTATTTGAGAATACAATTACGGGTATAAATAATATAGCTAATTATATTATTTATTTGCATAAAATGTTACACGCAATTTATAAATGAGATGATAAATATATATATAAATATATATTATTTTTAATTGAGATCGCGGGTTAAAAAAAATATAATATATTATTTTATAAACGACGTTTAAATAACTAATATAGGCTACAAGACTAAACTCGAGCCTACGGGTGTTACCGAGTTACAAAGTACGTTTAGACAATTGTATAATAATATAGGTATTGATTTTTATATAAACATATATCAAGAAAATGTCCCAAAAAAAATTAAACACGAGATCGGATTCGAACCCGGGTCTCCTGTGTGTGAGTCCAATACTTTAACCAACTCGCTCGCTAGGTTCATCGCGACAGATCTCGGACGGAAATGGTTTTAACATACAAGTCAAGTGGACCCCCCCCCCATCGAAACCGAACTTGAAACCCACTCCAATTCCCATTGATTTCGACTCTAATTTGATTCAAACGTTTTGGGGTTTTGTTAATCGGGTAATCGCGAATCTGATGGTGGTGTTTAATTGAAAAACGTTAAGTATAAAGTTGTTTAATTTTTGAATGAACACCGAAACCCTAGCTTTAGAACTTCGAATCAATATGATGAAATCTTATGTTAAAAGACGTTAAATTCATAGGGCTTTTACTAAATCAAACCTTGCGAACCTACTGGAATGGTTTAATTTTAATGAGAAAAGGTTTAAGATCAAAACCCCCAATTATGTATATGAACAAACCCTAGATTCCGGATTGCAAACAATTCGATGTTATCAGCCGTGGATTTCATAGGGCTTTCAATCCAGGCATAAAGGTGATTCTAAGGGTGTGTTCAATTTCATAAATGGACATCGAATTGATAGGGTTCGACCAAACTGGAATTGTATGAACCCTACATTACGGATGGAGTTCAATTCAATGATATTTGTTAAAATCAACATAAGGCTTTCATAATACTGAGAATTTCGAAACTAATGGTATAAGAAATTACCAGAATGAAGTCCGAATTGATAGTGATCGAGTAAAAACAGGTCCGACTTGCGCGAGCTTGTTCCCCGACGACTCCGGCCACTCCTCCGACCAAATTGGTGTGCGTAAGAGCTTCTGTGGTGAGAGATAGAGATGCGCAGGCGATCGATTTCAGTGTAACAAAATGCGTATCGGTGATGAAGAGGGACGAGTTCGACGGTTACGTGTTGAATGCCCATAATTGGGTTTGAATTCGATAATGATGATGATGATTAAATCGAAGGTTATGACTGTTAATGCCATTATCGTGCGATTTTAGTAACAAAATTAAACAGAAAATGATCGTGGGTTTTGAATTTGAATTATGGGTTGCGAATTTGACTTTCAAAAGTCAAACAGGAACAAAGACTTATGAATTTGACTTTCAAAAGTCAAACAGGAACAAAAACTCTTGATTTTGACTTTCAGGGTCAACAGAAATTGAAAATGAGTTAATTACAAGTTGAATCCCTCTAGTTTCATGCATTTAAGTTTGAATAAAGGCAGAAATAGTCCCTAAAGTTTGAGTTAGGATAAATACGTTAAGACTTAACTGGATGCAACTAACAGAGTTAGTCTAAAAATTTTGGATTGTCACAGCAACCCAGCAGGATGTGAAACAGCAACCGAAATGCTATACAGTGCACATGGGGAAGAACGAAGTTGTACACTCACTTGAGCACATTGCATAACCAGCTAAGTCGCTTCCTGTTTTTATTTTTGTATTTTTTATTTTCGTTGCGTCTTGCTTCACATTAAGAACAATGTGTCTTTCAAGTGTGGGGATGTGAGTGTCTTAGCTGTGTTAGTTGTGTCTTTTATAAAAATCCAAAAAAATTGAAAAATTTGAAAAAATGTCCTTTGAAAGTAAAAAGTTTTTGCATAATAAATGGAAAATGATAGTACAACTGGATCTACTTGTTTGTTTAAATGATATAAATAATGGAAAACGTGTCTAATTAGTGATGTTTTGGTAGACCCAGCCAGCTTGAATAGCTTAAATAACCTGTGAGTGTTACTTAGGATTAATCACATAAAAATCATGATATCTTGTGGGCACTCATCTTAGGGTAGTGGTAATATTGAAACTGTCAACATAGAGTGATAGGTACCACGTTAAGCTAATATTTAGAGGTTTTTTAAAAAATTTCATGGCACGCCACTCTCTTTTTATGAGAATAAATCCGAGTTTCGGTGGCGCCCATTCCATAAATCCATAATTTCCATAAATACGAGCTTAATTAATTTGAAAATTGAATCTTCTTATGTGTTTCCCTCTGGGATGGTGACTTGGAGAATACACCCCTAAGTGAGATTTATGTGCTTAAATGTGTAGAATCTAGTCTATGTGTTAGCTTCTGGGATAGTGACTTGGTTGAGACGCCTCTAGACAAAAGTTCTTATGCTTTAATTAACACTCATTTCCATCCATTCATTCCATAATCCATTGATTTCTAAAAATCTGTAAATCTTAGTTTAACGTGGTGGGCTACTTATATGGTTTAACCCGTGCCTAGACATGACCGTGAGACGGGATTAGGTAGAGCTGTAACTTCTAAGTGTAAGTCACATAGGTGGATTGATTGTTGTATAAATTGGAATTAGAGCACATTACAGGGGCTAGATAGTTGGTGCTTGGGTTTAATCGGACGAAAATACTGATTATTGCTTTTTAACGCGTGAGTGTATTTGAATTGATTGGTAATTGATTATTAAAGTTAGATCTCAGTTATGATTCCATTGCAGACTTTTTCGAGGATGAAAAAAGGTTAAGTGTGGGGATGTTTGATGTGTTGCAAAGCACACATGTATTTCCACCATGTTTCGTGTCATTTTTATATACTTTGAGAGTCGTTTTCAGTTTGTATTGAGTCCTGGTTATGTTCTCAGGTGCTCGTGATGATTACAAGTGAAAACCGGAAGAAACCGAGCACGAGAATAAAGTCTGAAGATCAAAAGTGAAAAATCTGAAAATTAGGTCACTCGCGGTATGCGAAGACCAGCTGAAGTTATCTCGCGGTAAGCGAGAAGTTCCAAATTCGGGCGCGACTAATTTGTCCCTCGCGGTACGTGAGGGATTGGCCACATTGTCTCGCGATACGCGAGGGGCCAATATTCCGAGGGAAAAAACCTAAAATCGATTTTAATAGAATTGTATTGCAATTATCAAAGAAGTTCGATTTCTTGCTGTCAAAAGCATTACTATGACAATTCGGACTTTTTCAGTTAGTTCTGTTAGTAACTCTGTTAAATATTCAGTTAATTCCTAACCCATTTAATCCAATATTAAACTCCAGGGATTAATTCTGTCATTATTTGAACTAAAACTTCAGGGACTAATTATGTAACTACTCAAAACCAAAATGTTGACTCCCTAAAGTCAAAATTGAAGGTTTTGAGTTTTGTTGACTTCTGGAAGTCAAACCGCTTCATTCTTGAATCAAATTCGCATTAGTAGCCGATTTATGTTTGAATTGGTAACTGACATGCACATTCACACCATAAACGCTCATCATTTGGACATTAAACACCATCATTGAGTCGAATTAAACAAATTTATGACCATTACACCATAACCGTCGAACAACATAACTAAACAATCGAATTCGAACATTTGGTGTGTTAATCTCGCAAAAAAAACACTACAAACACTCTATTCGCACTCCTCTGAATCCTTTGCACACACTAACCTGATCGGAATTGAAGCCGTAGTCGCCGGGGATCGAACTCGTCGAAGTCGGAGATCGTTGTATTCGATCGCCATCAATTCATACATCATTCTGGTAATTAAACATTCCCTCAGCTTCGGCTTTACTCATAGAGTGAAAGCCCCACGACAATTCGATCGATTAACATTTAATTAAACCCAATCCAGAACCTAGGGTTTGTCATAAATCGATTTGGGGGTTTTGATCCTAAACTCGGCCTCAATAAAATTAAATCACATAGTCAGGTTCGAAATCTTTTCTTTATTAAAAGCCCTATACTAATTTGAACTCATAACATCTAATTTTTAAAGATCCAGAACCTAGGGTTCATCACAAACCGATTTAATCGAACCCTACTCTAAACACTGTTTTAATACAATTAAAGCATACCATTCGATTCGTAATCATCTGTATAATGAAAGCCCTCTATCAATTTAATCTGATATCATCGAATTGTTTATGATCCGGAATCTAGGTTTTATCCATAATCCGATTTGGGGCTTTCGATCCTAGACACAACCTAAATCAAATTAAACCATATCAGTAGCTTCGAAACACCCTAATCATCGAAAGCCCTATCTTTTCAACAAGTATTAATATCAGATTTGAGTAATTTGATTCGGTATTCTTACTCAGGGTTTTCGAGTTCTATAAATAGAATTAAACGATTCAAAAGCCGTAATCAAAACCCCTTTGCTGTTGTGATCGATCATTATCGAAATCGACGGATCGGGACGGGTTTCGATCTTGGTATACATATGGGGGGAAGAACACAGGAACCATCAGTGTTAAAACAAATCCGATCCGGGATTTGTTGCGAAACCCTAGCGGGTTGTGATGGTTAAAACGTTTGACTGTGGGAGTGGAGACCCGGGTTCGAGTCCCTCCACCCCCAATTCGTTTTTTAGAACAGTTTTTATTATTATTTTAATTATAAATATCTATTCCATATTATTATAATATCATATTAAAGTGTTTTAGCCTGAAAAACAACCCGTATGCTCGGGTTTGAATTGATAATCCATTTTTATATTATTCCCCACTTTTATAAATAAAATAGTATTATTATTATCAAATAAAAATAATATGGTTATATTATTTTAAAACCGTAACTTCGTGTAAAATAATAGGTTTATATTAATTTTAAACCGTGACTCGTATTATTAAATAATATATAGATTTATATTATTTCGTATCATTTTGTAACCTCGTATAACATTTGAAACTAAATAATAATATAATTAATTATATTATTTACTCGCATTTATCGCGTTCATAAAAATAATATATTGTACCATAAATGAGTAAATAGAATATCCTGTCGAACCTAAAAATAATATATTAAATTATATTATTTTCCTAATTTTTGTAAATGACAAAACGCTCGAATATATTTATTATTGTTGTTGTCATTCGTCGCGCAACGTATATATATAATCTATTTACTAATTAATGAATTACTATTCCTGTGGACACGTTCGTCTACTCTCGGTTACTAGAGCGTTTCTTTAGGACATCTCTCATTCCATGTAATTGTCACAATTCCCATTTTTATCCCTAATTTATGTGTTTATAATTTTAGGGCATTCGTAAGTCGTTGAGACTTACACTCGTGGTTCCAACTTGTCCATTGTGTGATACTACCTACAACGCAACGCGTGTGAGTTTTCACGGCCCCTTTTACTGTTTTAACTTGGGGGAGAAAACATGACTAAACAATTTTGGATTTTTAATTTGTATGATATCAATGTTAAATGCTAAGCGTAACACGCTATCACAGAAAGTCCTCAACTAATATCTGACCGTTAATATAGATCATAGCGAGGTAATATTTAGTAGTACTACTGGGTTTGACAAATCTCACCCGCGTTAGTCACACTAACTCGATTAGATATCGAACGGGTGAAATGTTAGCCTACTCACACCGCCAGTGTTGATAGACCTGGCAGGAGGCAATAAACAAACAGTCAGCTTCGGTTGCGAGCGCTTGAGCTGAACATGAACATAGGTTAGCTACCTATAGATACGTACTGAATGAACATGAATCCGGTAAACGCTTAATTACTTATATTGAAACCTGTGGACTCACCAACCTCGTGTTGACATATTTTCTTACATGTTTTTCTCAGGTCGCTAAGATAAGACACAGGTGCACGTTAGGGCATGCATGGGATTCAACTGCTTGATTTTGATTTAATTATGTTTGCTTGAGTTATTCTATTGTACTTGTTTTGATTGGACGTTTGGACTTTTGAACTTTGGTTTTGGGCGCGTGTATTTTTCGCATTTACTTTCTTTACGCTTCCGCATTGATACTCTGATTTAAAAGATATTTTCATTTTGAGTCCCATGTAGAGTCGTTCAAAGTAACTAATGCCTGAGATCATGGTTCGTCACTTCCCAAATGGTAAAACTCCGTTTGTTGAAATTGGGGATGTGACAGATTGGTATCAGAGACCATTGGTTATAGAGAACTAGGATTGCATACTAGACTATAGCCTCACACATTAGTTACATGTCATTTGGATGTTTGGCACTTATACATATTGTTACAGGAACATGTCGTCAACTCCACCTCCATCACCTAAGGCACTAGGACATAAGGCGCCTATCCTACCATCCCCGGAGCACAAAAGGCGCCGAACTACTTCTAGTGACTATTCAGTTGACCAAGGTGAACCGAGTAGCGCACGAGCAATGGATTATACTCTCAATTGGAACGTATACCCGTAAATGATCCAAAGGTGGATCGAAATGGGAAATGTTCCATCACCCTACTTTGGTTCTGCATCCTCATCATCCCTACTACCTAGTTTGCCATGCACTATGGAACAAGCTTTCACAGCCTTCGTATCTTATATGTCGAAGGAATTGAGTATTGTGCAAGATGCTACCGAGGAGATACCTAACCTTCTGAAGAATGGACCTCAAATAGAGGAGAATAAGGTAGGAATAGAACTCTTGACTACCGAACTAGCTGCAACGGACCATGTCCATAACCTTCTAGTGGATCGTGTGGCACATCTGGAGACGAGGGCCGACCCTATGGACGATGATATAGAAGGAGTTCTGGAGAGATTGGCTGCTATGGAAGCTCAGCTACATGTAGCAAACCACACTGCTGAAGGTCTTCAAGAGAGGGTGATCCACTTGGAAGCCCAACTGCAAGTCGCTTTATTTCCTAAAGAGATTCCACATTCTGATGGCGAGGAGGAACCTTTTGAAGAAGAGCCTTTCGAGGAGGAGGCCGTGGAGGAGGAACCAGTAGAGATAGACGATGCACAATCGTATGTTTCTTTCGATGACGAAGATGCTTGATGATCTTCATATTCTATCTTCCTTTTCATGTTTGCTTTTGCTTATGTTATTTCTCTTTTCAAACCTAGATGGGTAAGGTTGTTCCCATCCAATAAAAGCATGAGAAGTTAAATATTTGAGTTATTTATTTTGTAGCCTTACAATTTATTTAATTTTCAAAATACTAGATGTTGTATCTCCCTACTCATACCTGAATGAAGTTTAATATGAGATATATTTCTCATTGTTTTTCATTTGTGATTGTGAAGAATCATGTCAGGGAGAGGACTCGGAGGCCGTGCCGGTGGTCGTGGTACCATTAACATGACGGCAGCAAAGCTAGCGGCACTGATAAATGATAGTGTGGCGGAGGCTCTGGCAGCATAGAATGCTGCAGGTAAATGCTTTAGCTATTGACTAATGATATCCATCCGTCTCCTAAAAACATCTTCCTAAACTCTATAATTCCAATCCTATTTTTATTTCTAAATCCAGGCTAACAAAACTAGCAAAACCAACAACCAGCCTGCACTTTCAAGGCGTTCATGGATTGCAAGCCCCACGCCTTTAGAGGAGCTGAAGGAGCCGTTGGACTACTTCGTTGGTTTGAGAAGGTTGAATCAGTAATTGCCATGTGTAACTGCCCCGTGGCTAATCAAGTGAAGTTTGTCGCCGGAAATTTAGAAGGCCCGGCACTCACATGGTGGAACGCCAAGGTCCAAATGTTGGGTCTGGCCATGGCGAATGGACTCCCGTGGGAGGAATTCAAAGTAATGATGAAGGAGGACTACTGTCCTCGCGATGAGATCCAGAAGTTAGAGGGAGAGTTTTGGAACCTAAAGATGGAGGGTTCTGAAATTGAACTCTACACCACACGTTCCCATGAACTGGCTACTATGTGCCCGCATATGGTAACTCCTGATTACAAAAGAATTGAGCTTTACATTGGAGGTCTAGTGCCTCAAATACAAAGTATGGTTACTTCATCCAATCCTGCCACTATCCAACAAACCATCTGACTTGCACATAAGTTAACAGACCAAGCGGTGACACAAGGGACCCTACCTCCGAGAGGTTCAATTGCTAAACCCACCGACAATCACAAACGCAAGTTTGATCACCATTCCAACACCCACAACCACTCCAACTCCCACTCCAAAGTACCCCAACCCAACCAACCCCAGTTTAACCAATCGCAGCAGCAACAGCGTAGGTTTAAACCTACTAAGAACTTCAACCAGTCGACCTCTTCAGGTCAAAACCAGGGTGGTTACGCGGGGAAGTCTCCGAAGTGTAACAAGTGTAACTTCCACCACTTTGGGTTCTACAATCGTTGCCAGATGTGCGGCAAAATAGGTCATGCTGCTAAGGACTGCAGGGGTGAGTTACAAACTAAACAACCTTTTCAACAACCGGGATCCACAAGGGGTTGTTTTGAGTGCGGAAAGGAAGGGCATATTCGGAAGAATTGTCCTCAATTGAAGAAAGGGGTAAGGGAAACAAAAACCCTAACCAGAATAACAATGGCAATGGTGGTAACAATGGCAATGGTGGAGGAAATGGTGCGAAGGGACGAGCCTTCGTACTAGGATCTGGAAAAGCCCGTTACGACCATAATGTGGTCACCGGTAAGTTTCTCGTAAATAATTACTTTGCTTCGCTCCTTTTTGACACTGGTGCTGATAGAAGTTTTATATCTATGAAATTTAGTAATATGATAAAAGGAACTTCATCTCTATTAGGAACTAAGTATACAACAGAGATAGTTGACGGCCAAATAATTGAGGCAACTCACATTCTTAAGGGATGTAAACTTGAGCTAGCTACACATATATTTGATATCGACCTTATGCCGGTCGTAATTGGTAGTTTTGATATAATTGTCGGCATGGATTGGTTATCTAAAAACCAAGCCGAAATTATCTGTCGTGAGAAGATTGTTCGTATACCTCTCCCGAGTGGAGAAACCCTTTCCGTTCAAGGCGAAAAAGTTGGTGCAGTCATGGGCATCATATCTTTTATGAAAGCACAAAAATGCTTTCGAAAGGGGCATACGGCTATTTTGGCTCTCGTTGCTGAGCAGCCCTCAGAAGAGAAGAAGATTGAAGATATTCTTGTCGTGCATGAATTTTTGGAAGTATTTCCCAAGGATCTGCCCGGTCTGCCACCACACCTTTAAGTTGAATTCCAAATTGATTTAGCACCCGGAGCATTACCGATTGCTCGGGCACCTTATAGGTTAGCACCCAGTGAATTACAAGAGTTGTCCACTCAATTGCAAGATTTGTTGGATAAAGGTTTTATCCGTCCTAGTTCATCACCGTGGGGAGCTCCGGTACTATTTTTCAAGAAGAAGGACGGAACTTTTCGTATGTGTATTGACTACCGGGAGCTGAATAAAGTCACAATCAAGAACCGCTACCCTTTACCTCGCATAGATGACCTCTTTGATCAACTCCAAGGATTAAGTTTCTATTCCAAAATAGATCTTAGGTCTGGCTACCATCAGTTAAGAGTCCGAGAAGAGGATATCTCAAAGACTGCATTCAGAACGAGGTACGTCCATTACGAATTTATGGTCATGCCTTTCGGGTTAACCAACGCACCTGCGGTATTCATGGATCTCATAAACCGTGTGTGTAAGCCTTACCTTGACCAATTCGTTATCGTTTTCATCGACGACATCCTCATTTATTCCAAGAACAAGGAGGAACATCAGGAACGTCTACGCCTAATTTTGGAACAACTTAACCGAGAACAACTGTATGCTAAGTTTTCTAAGTGTGAATTTTGGATCCGGGAAGTTTAGTTTCTAGGGCATGTGGTTAACGAGAAAGGGATACATGTCGACCCATCCAAAATAGAAGCCATCAAGATTTGGGCAGCACCGACGACTCCGACTGAGGTGTGACAATTTCTGGAATTGGCTGGATATTACCGTCGATTCATCGAAGGATTTTCCAAAATTGCTCAACCCCTCACTGCTTTAACTCAAAAGGGTAAAGCCTATAATTGGGGCGATAACCAAGAGTCAGCATTCCAACATCTTAAACAGAAACTCTGCGGTGCACCTATTCTAGCTCTTCCGAAAGGAACCGATGATTTTGTGGTGTATTGTGATGCATCTATTCAGGGTCTGGGTTGTGTGTTAATGTAACTAGAAAAGGTGATCTCATATGCTTCACGTCAACTTCAGGTCCACGAGAGAAACTACACCACTCATGACTTAGAGTTGGGAGCCGTAGTCTTCGCTCTTAAGATATGGAGACATTACTTGTACGGTACCAAATGCACCATCTACACCGATCACAAGAGTCTTCAGCACATCTTCGAGCAGAAAGAATTGAACATGAGACAACGTCGTTGGGTCAAACTCTTAAACGATTATGACTGTGCGATCCGATATCACCCGGGTAAAGCTAATGTTGTAGCTGATGCCCTAAGTCGAAAAGAAACAAAACCCAAATGAGTTTGAGCGTTACAGCTTACTATTCACCCCGGATTACCTGACAAAATCCGTAGTGCTCAACTCGAAGCCCTAAAAGAAGAAAATCTACCGCTGGAAGGTACACGCGGTATGGAAGCACAACTTGAAGTCAAAGCTGACGGTATTCGCCACTTCGCTGAGCGAATATGGGTTCCAGTATTCGAAAACCTAAGGGAACTAATTATGGATGAGTCTCATAAATCTAGTTACTTTATTCATCTAGGTTCCGACAAAATGTACCATGACCTAAAAGTACTATATTGGTGGCCGAAGATGAAGGCCGATATAGCCACCTATGTTAGTAAGTGTCTAACTTGCGCGAAGGTCAAAGTTGAATATCAAAAACCATCCGGTCTTCTACAACAACCAGAAATCCCCATGTGGAAATGGGAACAAATATCCATGGACTTCATCACCAAATTACCACGAATCCATACCGGATGTGACACCATCTGGGTAATTGTTGATCGATTAACAAAGTCCACGCACTTCTTAGCAATCAAGGAGACCGACAAAATGGATAAGCATACTCGTACTTACTTGAAAGAAATAGTCTCTCGGCACGGGGTGCCAATCTCTATTATTTTGGATCGTGATGCACGATTCACTTCTCGTTTCTGGCAGTGGTTACATAAGGCCTTAGGCACACGTCTAGATATGAGCACAGCATACCATCCTCAAGCTAACGGCCAAATAGAACGTACTATTCAAATGCTGGAGGACATGCTACGAGCTTGTGTGATTGATTTCGGTAACACTTGGGAGTCTCACCTACCGTTGGTGGAGTTCTCCTACAACAACAGTTATCATACTAGCATCAAGGCAGCTCCATTTGAAGCGCTTTATGGACGGAAATGCCGTTCTCCTATTTGTTGGACCGAGGTTGGGGATAGCCAACTCACAGGTCCTGAACTTGTATTTGAAACTTTCGAAAAGATCGTTCAAATTAGAAACCGTATGGCGGCAGCTCGTGATCGTCTAAAAAGCTACGCTGACAAGCGTCGTAAACCCTTAGAGTTTCAAATAAGTGACATGATCTTGCTCAAAGTCTCACCTTGGAAAGGTGTCATTCGTTTCGGGAAACGAGGCAAACTGAATCCTCGTTATGTTGGATCATTCAAGATAAAGAAGAGAATCGGACCAGTCGCGTATCAACTGGACCTACCTGAAGGACTTAGTGGTGTACACAATGTCTTTCACGTCTCAAATTTAAAGAAATGCCTAGCAAACGAATCACTCGCAGTTCCTCTTGAGGAACTACACGTTGATGAACAATTACGTTTCATTGAAGAACCTGTGGAAATTAGGGATAGGGAAGTTAAAACGTTAAAGCACAGTAAGATCCCTATTGTCAGAGTTCGTTGGAACTCGAAACGCGGACCGGAATTCACGTGGGAGCGCGAGGGTCAGATGATGCGCAAATATCCTAATATGTTCAAGCACTCCACATCAAATTCTCAAGGTACTATTTAATTTTCGGGACCAAAATTCTTTCAACTAGGGGATGATGTGATATCCCGGAAAAAAAAAATTATTTTATATAATTTTCGGGACGAAAATTCTTTCAACTAGGGGATGATGTGACAATCCGGATTTTTTCAGTTAGTTCCGTTAGTAACTCCGTTAAATATTCAGTTAATTCCTAACCCAGTTAATCCAATATTAAACTCCAGGGATTAATTCTGTCATTATTTGAACTAAAACTTCAGGGACTAATTATGTAACTACTCAAAACCAAAATGTTGACTCCCTAAAGTCAAAATTGAAGGTTTTGAGTTTTGTTGACTTCTGGAAGTCAAACCGCTTCATTCTTGAATCAAATTCGCATTAGTAGCCAATTTATGTTTGAATTGGTAACTGACATGCACATTCACACCATAAACGCTCATCATTTGGACATTAAACACCATCATTGAGTCGAATTAAACAAATTTATGACCATTACACCATAACCGTCGAACAACATAACTAAACAATCGAATTCGAACATTTGGTGTGTTAATCTCGCAAAAAAAACGCTACAAACACTCTATTCACACTCCTCTGAATCCTTTGCACACACTAACCTGGTCGGAATTAAAGTCGTAGTCTCCGGGGATCGAACTCGTCGAAGTCGGAGACCGTTGTAGTCGATCGCCATCAATTCATACATCATTCTGGTAATTAAACATTCCCTCAGCTTCGGCTTTACTCATAGAGTGAAAGCCCCACGACAATTCGATCGATTAACATCGAATTAAACCCAATCCAGAACCTAGGGTTTGTCATAAATCGATTTGGGGGTTTTGATCCTAAACTCGGCCTCAATAAAATTAAATCACATAGTCAGGTTCGAAATCTTTTCTTTATTAAAAGCCCTATACTAATTTGAACTCATAACATCTAATTTTTAAAGATCCAGAACCTAGGGTTCATCACAAACCGATTTAATCGAACCCTACTCTAAACACTGTTTTAATACAATTAAAGCATACCATTCGATTCGTAATCATCTGTATAATGAAAGCCCTCTATCAATTTAATCTGATATCATCGAATTGTTTGTGATCCTGAATCTAGAGTTTATCCATAATCCGATTTGGGGCTTTCGATCCTAGACACAACCTAAATCAAATTAAACCATATCAGTAGCTTCGAAACACCCTAATCGTCGAAAGCCCTATGTTTTCAACAAGTATTAATATCAGATTTGAGTAATTTGATTCGGTATTCATACTCAGGGTTTTCGAGTTCTAAAAAGAGAATTAAACGATTCAAAAGTGGAGGTTTTTCCAATTAAACTTAAAATTAGGTTCGCTTATATGCCGTAATCAAAACCCCTTTGCTGTTGTGATCGATCATTATCGAAATTGACGGATCGGGACGGGTTTCAATCTTGGTATACATATGGGAGGAAGAACACAGGAACCATCAGTGTTAAAACAAATCCGATCCGGGATTTGTTGCGAAACTCTAGCGGGTTGATATGGTTAAAACGTTTGACTGTGGGAGTGGAGACCCGGGTTCGAGTCTCTCCACCCCCAATTCGTTTTTTAGAACAGTTTTTATTATTATTTTCATTATAAAAATCTATTCCATATTATTATAATATCATATTAAAGTGTTTTAGCCCGGAAAACAACCCGTATACTCGGGTTTGAATTGATAATCCATTTTTATATTATTCCCCACTTTTATAAATAAAATAGTATTATTATTATCAAATAAAAATAATATGGTTATATTATTTTAAAACCGTAACTTCGTATAAAATAATAGGTTTATATTAATTTTAAACCGTGACTCATATTATTAAATAATATATAGATTTATATTATTTCGTATCATTTTGTAACCTTGTATAACATTTGAAACTAAATAATAATATAATTAATTATATTATTTACTCGCATTTATCGCGTTCATAAAAATAATATATTGTACCACTAATGAAAAATAATATATTAAATTATATTATTTTTCTAATTTTTGTAAATGACAAAACGCTCGAATATATTTATTCTTGTTGTTGTCATTCGTCACGCAACGTATATATATAATCTATTTACTAATTAATGAATTACTATTCCCGTGGACATGTTCGTAAACTCTCGGTTACTAGAGCGTTTCTTTAGGACATCTCTCATTCCGTGTCATTGTCACAATTCCCATTTTTATCCCTAATTTATGTGTTTATAATTTTAGGGCATTCGTAAGTCGTTGAGACTTACACTCGTGGTTCCAACTTGTCCATTGTGTGATACTACCTACAACGCAACGCATGTGAGTTTTCACGGTCCCTTTACTGTTTTAACTTGGGGGAGAAATAATGACTAAACAATTTTGGATTTTTAATTCGTATGATATTAATGTTAAATGCTAAGCGTAACACGTTATCACAGAAAGTCCTCAACTAATATCGGACCGTTAATATGGATCTTAGCGAGATAATATTTAGTAGTACTATTGGGTTTGACAAATCCCACCCGCGTTAGTCGCGCTAACTCGATTAGATATCGAACGGGTGAAATGTTAGCCTACTCACACCGCCAGTGTTGATAGACCTGGCAGGAGGCAATAAAAAAACAGTCAGCTTCGGTTGCGAGCGCTTGAGCTGAACATGAACATAGGTTAGCTACCTATAGATACGTACTGAATGAACATGAATCCGGTAAACGCTTAATTACTTATATTGAAACCTGTGGACTCACCAACCTCGTGTTGACATATTTTCTTACATGTTTTTCTCAGGTCGCTAAGCTAAGACACAGGTGCACGTTAGGGCATGCATGGGATTAACTGCTTGATTTTGATTTAATTATGTTTGCTTGAGTTATTCTATTGTACTTGTTTTGATTGGACGTTTGGGCTTTTGAACTTTGGTTTTGGGAGCGTGTATTTTGCGCATTTACTTTCTTTACGCTTCCGCATTGATACTCTGATTTAAAAGATATTTTCATTTTGAGTCCCAAGTAGAGTCGTTCAAAGTAACTAATGTCTGAGATCTTGGTTCGTCACTTCCCAAACGGTAAAACTCCGTTAGTTGAAATTGGGTGTGTGACAATTACCAGAGGCGATTTTGGGAACAAGGAAGGGGAATTAAGCATAAAGATTAGAGCTTTGGATTCTGGGTTTGTTAATTCAACATTCTAGGATTTCAAGATTCAATCTTTCTTGTTTGTTTCTATGGTTGAGACTATATTTATGTTGATTACTTCTGTTCTAGTTGTTTTGAGCATGATTCTATGCTAAACAATTGATACTGCCTAGGTCACATGATGAATACTTAGTAAAGTTATGATTTTTATCGGTTTTTGGATTCAATTGATGATTTGTTGATTTTTTAAAAGATCCTTAGTTAATTATTATGATGTTAGTACATGTTTGATTCTGGTTTTGAGTTGATTAATGGTCTCCGTGTTATCTTGTTGAATGTCTTTCATAAATATATGCATGTTTAGGTTGTTTGCTTGTCGTTGACGAACTGAATGGTTTGCTAGACATAGTGATCCATAAGAACGTTATTTGAACCCTGATTAGAAGTGAACGTGTGTCCTAGTTCAATACCCGAGAGGTGAGAATTAGTTGGTTAGTCTTCGTCATTAGGAATCCGAGTGTCAACAGTCTGAGAGAAAGTTGGTTTAGGTGTCTAATGATTGTTGCTAGTCTGAATCATAGTTGTTATCCTAGGATTACCCCATCTATTCCTTGAGTGTATTGTGGGCGGTGAGACTGAGAGGTAATCCGTTCATTATGGTACTTGATCATAGTTGGAAATACCTGAGAAGTGATCCAATCATCTGTTGAGTTTAGTACACTTTAGGTAGCTTAGTTGGTGACACTCTGAGAGTGATTAGGGATCCACTAGGTTGTCTTTAGCAGTTATCCTTTGAAACCCGGATCCATCATAGTCCATAACCGGTAGAAGTTGTTCTTTGCAAGTAGGATTCCGACCTAGGTAGTGTTCTTTCCCTCCTTTGATTTCACCTTAGTCTTTGCCTTGATAGCTAGAGTCGTTCTTAGTACTTCATTATTAGTGAAAATCAATAGTGTAGTAAACCCCCCCAAACCAAATCATCTTTAGTCTGAGTTAGAGTCTAGTATTAGTATTCAGTGTCTCTAGAGTTCGATATTCCGGTTTACCGTTAAGCTGTGCTACACTCGATAGGTTCACTTGCCTGTTAGTGCGGTTTAGTTCATAGGTTTTCCATTTATTACTTAGGAATCTAGGTTAGGTTTAGTTAGTTATTTTATAGACCGTCAGGACGACATCACCTCTACTCTTGCCCCTTGCCTCTACTGCAGGAGGCTACATCTTTACCTATTACACATGCTTAAAACATATGTCAGCTTACGCTAGTGAGTTCTAAGTTTTAGTCAAAATATCTTTGACCTCTGTCTCATACATAAATGGGTTTATATGACACGTACTAAAACATCACATTAACTTCTTGCCCAAACATATTACTTTATACTTGCACACTTGTCTTCTTTCCGAGGTCACGTTAACCTCCAAGTGGTCGTCACCACTTATACATACCCTTGCACAAGGTGTCCATACTACATCCCACAAAGGAATGCAATAGGTCTCTACGTCTTAAGTTGTAGGATATTTTGTGGCATTTGGCCAGACGTGGCAAAACTATTCTTTACAAGCCAATATGGTTAAAACATTTGACATGGCACAACATGCCAAAAACTCTATCCATTTATCTCTATTCTTTGTCAAAATAATAATTATCAAGACCTTTACAAGTCATGGTAAAACCTTGACTTCTCTGCCATTACTTATCTGGGCACACCATAATAAGTTCTAAAACGTTTTACGTGTCAAAACCATTTCCTTTCTCAAATCTTTACTTTATGAATCATGCCAAATAGGCAAATATTCATTTCCCTCTTTCTTTCAAAATCAATCTTTATCTTATATCCTCGTAAAGGTTTTTCCATGGTATATCAAAGAAATAAGGTGGTTATCTTTGCAGAGTAGAACCTCCAACAAAAATGTTCCCATGAAAGAATGACGGGTCCAGGAGGGATTTATACACCACTCTTTCCTTAGACAGAACATTTTGTTTGCCAGATAACTACATACCGGTCAGATAGTTACCCAATAATTCTTTGATATTTCATGAATACTCCGTTACTTAGTTTTAAGATTTAAACATCTTTTATACATAACCTCTTGCAACATGAATGATATTCCAAATATTTAAATCAAGGTATATAGCATTTATGTAAATCTTTCTAGCATGCATACCGGCCCAAAACATTTAAAATAAAACATTAAAAAGGTCCTCATAGAACTCACCTTAACAGCATCTCTACTTTTAAAATCTACAATCGAGCAGAACCGGTACTAGCTCTAGTAATCACACGTTCCTATGGAAACACAATACTATTTTAGTCTATATCTTAGATAATGTAATCCCCCCTCAGGGACGCTTCGCCCTCCCTGTCCTAATAACTATCTATGGTTGGCATTGTTCGGGCATTTCCCTTGCCCATGCCAACCCTTGTAACATTCCTGATTTTCCGACCCTATTTGAATTTATTTTAATTAATAAAATAACAATACGACATTAAATCATATACTTGTTCAAACCTACACCTCATTAATTGTTAGCCGATTGTATTCAATTCGAAGATATAGAACTCTTAATCATGTGGTAACACCTCCTAGAGTTAATACAGTTAGTAATCCCGTTAATTTTCCGTTAAATCCTAACCAAGCTAATTCTGTCAAAGTTGAAGTTGCAAGGGCTGAATCTGTAAATAACCAGAAACCCTAGTAGGCACGGTCGCGCCACGTGTTGGCACGGTCGCGCCTCGTCTGGCACGGTCGCGTCTATTATTGGCACGGTCGCGCCTGAGTAACAGTCAAAACGTAAATGCAGTTTCAAAACGCTTGGTCGTTCGAATTTGAATCCTATGTGCGTTTCATTTCCTGTATCAAAGAAAATAATCGTCTATTTCGATTACTATCATCCAATTGCAAATTCTCTCAAGAAAAGCCATCCAATATTTCTCCCAAGCCTCGAATCATTATTTTCGATCCCGTTGCTACCAAATAATCAAGAAACTCAATCCTCCAATCATCTCTAAGGTTGCTGAAGGAGTTGGAACAACCGGAATAGCAGCAGAAGCCGCCGGAAGCCACTTTCTCCGTCGCCGGAACTCCCTTCTACCGATCGCTATCAATTCCTTTCTGTTTTAGGTAATTGAATCATTCCTCTTGTTCGTTTCAATCCATATATCAAAAGCCCCATATTAATTTGGGCTTCCATTATAGTAATCATCCCGAATCAGAATCTATGTTTCATTCCAAAATGGTTTAATCGAATATGACTTTAAACATGTTTTAAAAGCAATTAATCTACACCAAAAGACTCGTAATAATCTTGTGAATGAAAGTCCTATCAATCCCGACTCCTTCAATATAAGGATCAACCAATTCGTGTCTGTTTTTGAAAGAGACACGGTCGCGCTAATCATCTAGCGCGGTCGTGCCTCCTGCTCAGACACAGTCATGCTCGTTGGCTAGACTTGGTCGTGCCCCAGAAGCATAGACACGGGCGTGCCTGTCCAAGGCACGGTCGTGCCTAGTGATTTACTTAACTATGTCCTCTGTTGATCAACACGGTCGCGCCCTGGCTAGCGCGATCGCACCAGTGGTCCGAGCACGGTCGTGCCCTGTCTAGGCGCGGTCGTGTGTGTTGACAGAATATTTATAATTTTTATTTCTTTTTACAAATAGTATTTCAGATTTATTTTTAAAATAAAAATGATTGAAATTATAAAAATCTGTATTATTGTTTATTTAGAAAAGATCAAATATTTAATCTTAAAATAAATGGAAATTATTTAAAGTTCAACATTTAATTCATAAACTCTACTCTTAAATAATATTGTTATGTTTAAGTTACATTTTATAAATAAATGAATAAGTTAATAATTATTTATTTGATTTATAACTAAACAAAAACATTTATTTAATTATACTAAATTACATATAATACCTACGTTATTTCCATAAACTATAATTATTTAATTTACTTAAGTAATTATCCCAAAATCAAACCTTATTTAAAATGTTCTAAAAATATTCATTTCGAATCTTCTATTTTACTTTCAAGTACCAAATCACTAACTCCATCCAATTCAACCATAGACTTAGACTTAGACTATTGTGCATTATTAATGCAATATATTACACTTTAGGTTATCTTGTGCATCTCAAGGATCATTATACTATTTAGTATTTGTGCTAGCTACGCCTTCGAAACAAGTGAGTATTCACAACCCCTTTTTACTCTTTTACATTTTTGGGGTGAAACATGAACACTATTCAACTTACATGTTTACATTTACGCAAACAACACAAGTACAAATCCTATTTACATTCATGTGTGCAAATTTGAGCTTTATGCCCGAGTGCTAGGTGTGTTAACCTCTTGTATGCTATTATGTGCAATCATTAACTTTTCAAGCCGACGGTTTTCAATGATGGATCTATTGAGTCTGACAAACCCACCCATGGTACGCGGTGATTGAAACCGACAACACACTTTGTTTTGCATGCTAGTTACAAAGGTTTGATTGTACGTTTGGTTACACAATAGCTGCTCCCCATAAATGCCTTATTTATCATGTTATGTAAAGGATTTGGTTTACAAACTATATGCTATCTATGTACAAACTTGTGTTATACTCACCAACTTTTTAGTTGACTTTATTTTATTCATGTTTCAGGTGATTTCATTTGAGTTTGATCAAGACATGCTACACATAGGCTTTGGACCTAGTAATATTAAATCAAAGACAAATTGTATTTCATTATGTACTTTGAACTTGTTTCGTGTTTGTTTGAATGGGAATGGATTTAATATATTACAATCTAGTCAACCTTGTGCTCATGAACAGTCTTACATGTCCCGCCCCGATGATTCCGCCATCGGTCGGGGTGTGACAGATTGGTATCAGAGCCTTGGTTATAGGGAACTAGGTTATTAGACACTCTTGACCTAGACTATAACTTTAGGACACCCATACAATGCTATACTACTACATGTTACATTATCAATTCATGTGTGATTATTTTTTTTTTTTCTTACATGCCAACCTAAGTACTCACACTACATACAATACATAATGACTTATGTGTCACACTACTTGATAACTCTTGTGCCTACACTCATTACTACCTACATGCTATATGAATATTTCCTATGTGAATATCTTCATATGTTATACTACATGATTACATTACATGATACAATATTCAATAGTTTATGTGTCAACTCTTCCTTCTATTCATAGCTATCTACTTAAATCATTTAAACACTATCCTAAGTTGACACACACACATACTCACCAAATTGTTCATACACATTTAGACTCCCATACATGATACCATCACCTTTATGAGCAAAGACTTAAATTATTGGGCCTAATGTCCACCAATAATAAACCAAGAAGCCCATCTATCCTTCAAGAAGAAGAAGCCCACTTAAATGTATAAATCTTACCTTGGGCCTCAAAGCCCAGTCCACAACAATTCTCATCTTAACCATGAGCCCAACAATAGTATTATTAATACATGATGGCTGGAAGAGTGTGTAAGCCCAAGAGGAATTCTGGCTAAGGAAAGATAGGGTACTTAAGTGTGTCTTAGTGACCCACCCCTCTTTCCTAGGAATTCTCCATAGGGATACATTACTTATAGGTCAAGTGTATTTCTAAAATACTATCATGAAGGTTCGGCGTTATGACTAGTCAAACTCTAAAACCCATAAGAACTTCTATATTTGACACTTCACATTTCATTATCACTTACAACTTTTTTCATTGTTTTTCTGCTAGACATGGACTCCTACCCTCCTCCCTCCCCGGTTTACCGTCCTGGATCAGAATCTGATTGGGAAGAAGACACTGAGACACCCATGTATCGGTCACCAACACTCCCAACTGCTAGGCCAAGGTTTGATGTAAGGGCGGACTGGATTAGGAACACCGGCCCGAGACTTCGAACACCTGAATCACCCGTACCCATAAACCCATATCATACACCACACCTCCACAATCAATTGCCACCCCCACTAAGAGACCCATACCTAATGCCCGACCCATACCATCCTAACCCTTGGGTAAGACAAACCATAGCACCCACTGGTGTTATGGGGATTCCAACCCATGACCTCCATCAATATGTAAGAACCTCATAATTTGAGAGGCAAAGGTTAGAGCAGGGGATAATACACGATTTACAAGGACAAAGAATTGATAGTCTAGCAAACCAATTAGGGTACCAAAAGGAGTTGATCTCCATCCTCGAAAAGGAAGTTCAAGAGCATCGCACGGAGACCGCCAGGGCTGAAGCCAGATCTACTACTAGAGTGACCATAGCGGTGTTCATCTTGGCGATTATTTTCTTCCTAGTGGAAAGCTACCTGAGACGTTAGAAGAAGCTTCTACTGATTTCCTTTAAATTTTCAATTTGAAAACCATTACCCTATGTTTTGAATAATATTTAACATTTCAGTATTCAGTCAATTCCATATATTTCAACTCTACAGTTATTTTTCATTGATTTGATCCGTGGAACGTAAATTACACCTGTTATATTTTCATCAAACCTTCTCAAATATTACTTCTTTCATTCAACATGATTTAGTACATTACCAACAATCTCTTTCATTAAATAAATCATCCTATTTTTTTTATTTAAACAAAACCTCGTTATCTTGTTTAAATAAAATGTTTAACGAAATTTTAGATAATACCAAAAACATAAATTTTCCATAAAACTTTTTACCTAATAGGAAAGGTTAATGCAACCATTTTTATAAAAATATTAATTTCTTTCTACTGATAAATAATTTTGATTTTTCTTCATTAAAGTAAATATTTCTAAAGTTGGCTAAATTAATATACTACAACTTATTTAGCCAATAGTTAAAAATTTAAGTTAAAAAAATATTTTCTCATAAATTGCATATCCATTTAAAATATGCGATTCATTGATCTCACTACTTTATATATCTTCAACCAAAGACATTTTCCCACTTTCTATATTCAAACAAAGGCCCGTATTGGTAAACATAATTCCCGAATAATTCCAAAACCTCCTCACTACCTTTCACTTGACGCTTCAAGAGACGATCTATACCGCGTAAACGTTAACCTTTTCCCACCAACATCAATGAGATTTGAGGACTTGAACCTAACTACCACATGATCAAGGACGCCAAACAACACGTTTGTCCGCAGCACTCGATCACATGCAAAACCCGTTAGTACACATCGCACGCGAAGTTCAAAACTCATGTATGCCCGTTTACAATATACCCAACGCAACCACATGATACATGAAACTAGTTGCCTACAAATTACAATTTGCTCGATTGATCACGTAATGCACGAAACATGTTTATTTGCAATACATATGCTATTGGATCGAGCACATGATACACGGAACTTAGATTGTTTGCAATCTACGTGATACATAAGAATTGCTTCATTGATACATAATTCTAAATTGACCACACTGTACATGAAACTTGTTTGATTACAAAGTACTTTATACTAAACGGTGTACACTATACAAGATACATGATGCTACGTTGCTAACACTATACATGAGGTCCATTTCCTTCGATACACATAATACTATGTTGTTTACATTACACGTTATGGTTTACCGATTACAAAATACAAGATGCTAAATTGTTTACTTTACATACATGAGACTTATGTGCTTACTATATACTCGAAACAAAATTTGCTTACAATTATTACAATGGATCGATTTCATTATACACAAGACATGGTCATGCACTTTGTACACCAAAGTTGAAGACCATGATACATTTAGACGCCTCGGGGTTTGACGTATTCTAGTTCAAACACGAGCAAGCTAAGAAACTTTCAGTGTTACTACTTTACTACTCTTTGGTTACAAACTTATCTGATTTGATGCATAATTAATTGTTAGCGACTTTTATGTGTAAACAATAGACGTGATAATAGTGAAATTGTGCCCTTACCCGCACACAATGGAATGATCTATACGGACCATACGATGATTTGAATAATTACGGGTGCACACGGAATTATAAAAATCAGCGCATGGAAACTATAGTGAAATTTTGTAGTGTGTTGTGACCTAAAACTTATCATGATATGTAACGACGAGACTGATGTGATATGACGAGGGTATGGTGGATACGCCTATGGTACTTCCTATATATAAGTGTCCTATCATATTATCAAAAGTAGCGTTGTTCGTGTCACGTGAAGTTTTGACCTAGACCAATGTTTGTGAAATCTTTTACCCTTTAACAATTTTGAGCACATTAGTCTACATCTTACACGAACTCAAAATTTTAAAATTTCCCCCCATTTCCATTTCAAATAATACATCTCACCTTCATTTTATTATTCGTCCAATCTTCTTCTTAAACAATGTCAACCGTTACACCCCTTTGAAATCCAACAATCAAAATTCAGCGAGAATCAAAAACTCCCTCCTCCTTCTTGATCTTAGCAGCCTCCATTAATTAAATTTCGGGACGAAATTCCCTTAACATGGGGAGACTGTAACATTCCTGATTTTCCGACCCTATTTGAATTTATTTTAATTAATAAAATAACAATACGACATTAAATCATATACTTGTTCAAACCTACACCTCATTAATTGTTAGCCGATTGTATTCAATTCGAAGATATAGAACTCTTAATCATGTGGTAACACCTCCTAGAGTTAATACAGTTAGTAATCCCGTTAATTTTCCGTTAAATCCTAACCAAGCTAATTCTGTCAAAGTTGAAGTTGCAAGGGCTGAATCTGTAAATAACCAGAAACCCTAGTAGGCACGGTCGCGCCTCGTCTGGCACGGTCGCGTCTATTATTGGCACGGTCGCGCCTGAGTAACAGTCAAAACGTAAATGCAGTTTCAAAACGCTTGGTCGTTCGAATTCGAATCCTATGTGCGTTTCATTTCCTGTATCAAAGAAAATAATCGTCTATTTCGATTACTATCATCCAATTGCAAATTCTCTCAAGAAAAGCCATCCAATACTTCTCCCAAGCCTCGAATCATTATTTTCGATCCCGTTGCTACCAAATAATCAAGAAACTCAATCCTCCAATCATCTCTAAGGTTGCTGAAGGAGTTGGAACAGCCGGAATAGCAGCAGAAGCCGCCGGAAGCCACTTTCTCCGTCGCCAGAACTCCCTTCTACCGATCGCTATCAATTCCTTTCTGTTTTAGGTAATTGAATCATTCCTCTTGTTCGTTTCAATCCATATATCAAAAGCCCCATATTAATTTGGGCTTCCATTATAGTAATCATCCCGAATCAGAATCTATGTTTCATTCCAAAATGGTTTAATCGAATATGACTTTAAACATGTTTTAAAAGCAATTAATCTACACCAAAAGACTCGTAATAATCTTGTGAATGAAATCCCTATCAATCCCGACTCCATCAATATAAGGATCAACCAATTCGTGTCTGTTTTGAAAGAGACACGGTCGCGCTAATCATCTAGCGCGGTCGTGCCTCCTGCTCAGACACAGTCATGCTCGTTGGCTAGACTTGGTCGTGCCCCAGAAGCATAGACACGGGCGTGCCTGTCCAACGCACGGTCGTGCCTAGTGATTTACTTAACTATGTCCTCTGTTGATCAACACGGTCGCGCCCTGGCTAGCGCGATCGCACCAGTGGTCCGAGCACGGTCGTGCCCTGTCTAGGCGCGGTCGTGTGTGTTGACAGAATATTTATAATTTTTATTTCTTTTTACAAATAGTATTTCAGATTTATTTTTAAAATAAAAATGATTGAAATTATAAAAATCTGTATTATTGTTTATTTAGAAAAGATCAAATATTTAATCTTAAAATAAATGGAAATTATTTAAAGTTCAACATTTAATTCATAAACTCTACTCTTAAATAATATTGTTATGTTTAAGTTACATTTTATAAATAAATGAATAAGTTAATAATTATTTATTTGATTTATAACTAAACAAAAACATTTATTTAATTATACTAAATTACATATAATACCTACGTTATTTCCATAAACTATAATTATTTAATTTACTTAAGTAATTATCCCAAAATCAAACCTTATTTAAAATGTTCTAAAAATATTCATTTCGAATCTTCTATTTTACTTTCAAGTACCAAATCACTAACTCCATCCAATTCAACCATAGACTTAGACTTAGACTATTGTGCATTATTAATGCAATATATTACACTTTAGGTTATCTTGTGCATCTCAAGGATCATTATACTATTTAGTATTTGTGCTAGCTACGCCTTCGAAACAAGTGAGTATTCACAACCCCTTTTTACTCTTTTACATTTTTGGGGTGAAACATGAACACTATTCAACTTACATGTTTACATTTACGCAAACAACACAAGTACAAATCCTATTTACATTCATGTGTGCAAATTTGAGCTTTATGCCCGAGTGCTAGGTGTGTTAACCTCTTGTATGCTATTATGTGCAATCATTAACTTTTCAAGCCGACGGTTTTCAATGATGGATCTATTGAGTCTGACAAACCCACCCATGGTACGCGGTGATTGAAACCGACAACACACTTTGTTTTGCATGCTAGTTACAAAGGTTTGATTGTACGTTTGGTTACACAATAGCTGCTCCCCATAAATGCCTTATTTATCATGTTATGTAAAGGATTTGGTTTACAAACTATATGCTATCTATGTACAAACTTGTGTTATACTCACCAACTTTTTAGTTGACTTTATTTTATTCATGTTTCAGGTGATTTCATTTGAGTTTGATCAAGACATGCTACACATAGGCTTTGGACCTAGTAATATTAAATCAAAGACAAATTGTATTTCATTATGTACTTTGAACTTGTTTCGTGTTTGTTTGAATGGGAATGGATTTAATATATTACAATCTAGTCAACCTTGTGCTCATGAACAGTCTTACATGTCCCGCCCCGATGATTCCGCCATCGGTCGGGGTGTGACAACCCTCTAGGTATAGCCTTTATTAGTTGGCACTTCTCGGGCATTCCCCTTATGCCCGTGCCAAGCCTCGAGGCTACCCATTTCTAACTAAGGGAGGGGACTTACCGAAAGACTATCTACGACACGTTGATGTTGAGTCTCCTCGTCCCTTGCTCCAAAACCGACTTTCTTGTAACACCCAAAGGGGTGTTTCAAGCTCGGGATTCTTAAAATAGAGCGTTCCCAAAGAACTGGAATGGATATCTCAACTCAAATCCTTGAAATTCTATTTATAGTATGATTCTGGACACTTAGCGGACCGTTACGGGTTCTGGTAGCGGTCCTCCACCGCCTAAAGGTGATTAGTCAGCATGCCACGTGTCAGATCCGGGGTGTTTTGCTTCCTTCGCAAGTAGCGGACCGTTAAGCTACGGGTAGCGGTCTGCTACCGGCTTAACTTTAATGATTTTTATCTTTTCCTCGCCGAGAAACATAGTTTTCATATATTATGGATTCCATAACTCATTTTCTAGCCCGAGATATGCTTATATGAAGTTTTGGGCTGTTTCCGGTCGAACCATCTTTTCTTTTCGTGTCCGAGTACATTCAAGTGTCATGTTTCTTAACCGAAACTCGTCCTAACTTGTGTTTAGGATCTTGGGGTGTTACAAATCTACCCCCCTTACAAAGATTTCGTCCTCGACGTTGCCACTGAACTTTAACTTGCTTGATTACCTTATTTCGTAATCTCTTTTCTTTCCATTCGAGTATAGCCACTGGATTCTTGACATAATTCAATCTTGTAGGATCGGTGAATACAAGATAGTTCTATTCTAGATGAGATTAGCGGAAACAATCACAACTATGCAATGTAAATAGGTAAATAAAGAGAATACTAATAAATGCAAATTATATTAAGCTTCAGTGTTTACAAGATTACAGAGAAAACTCTAAGAAGGCACACTTGTACAAAATGAAGATGAAATACATATAAAGGAACTTAGAATCAAGACAAACCCTTGATTCTAAGGATCAGATCAAACACAGACCATTGATCTTGGACAGTTACAAGCTATGCTACAATTGGTAGACAACTAAAAGACAAACTGCAGCAACCAGTTGTGATCAGCTCAAAAGTCTTCTTAGGAATCTTTGCAGTAGACTTTAGAAGTGGTTTGTCTTTAATCATCTGCACCAATAACATTTCTTCTGTGGATAGATGTGTCAGTGTTGTAGCAGAGGTGTCAGCAGCAAAGTTAAAGTTGCTAATGATTTACCTATCAGCAGTACCAAGTGTTTGATGATGCTAAAAAGCCTATCAGCAGCAACTCTAGTCTTCAGTAGATAAGGCTATCCACAGCATAGTTGTTCATCAGCAGGAGAACAACTATCCGTAGCAACTAACCTTATCCGTAGTAGCTTGTTGGTCAGTAGCAAAATTGTGGAGTCCGCAGCATTTTTACTTAGAGAATTTTGTAGCCATCATTCTTTATATCTACAAACTCCCCCTAGACTGATGCTACCAAAACTCTCTTACTGTTGTTGTTGCTGAAGCTTTTGCATGTTTGCAACAATCCTTGCTGTCTCATAGCCTCTAGGGTCCTTGCTTGGATTGTCAAGAGGAAGTTCAGATAGAGACTTGATGTCCTTGTTTGGCATTCTAAAGATGGCCTTGCTAGAACATCTCATCTTCTGACCTCTGACAGCTGTTATAGTGTATTCATCCTTTTCAACATTATAGGACCAACTAGTGAATAGAAAGTGGGAATGTAGAGGTTTAGCATCAAAGATTACATATTTTCTAGGATTGAAGTGATGTTTGATCACTAGCAACATATGTCTCCTACTTTCATTCTCTAGGCTCATGAGCTTCACCCAGCTCCATTATTCTTTAAAGATCAGAATCTGGAAGCTGCATCACCTCATCAACAGATTTGTAGATTGATCTTTTTACCTCTTCCCTTCCCCTGAAAACCTCAAACCATTGATCTTGATTGCTATAGAACCAGATAACAATTTCTCTTGAATCTTCTAGTGTGGTAGTAGGTTTGGTTTTCTTCTTGGGAGGCTGTTGATGAGGAGGATCTAGGTGAGAGGATTTGGACTCTTTGTGTGGAGAGGAGGGAGGTCTAGGAGGGAGAGTGGAAGGTTTTTGGAAAGAGGAAGGAGTGGATGACAGAGTAGGCTTGGGTTTCTTTTGTTTTCTACCATCAGTTTGAGTCTTTACCCTTTTCTTTGAGCATGTCTTCCCCAATCTCTCTCCCTTTTGACTTTGACATATAAGGTTTGCAAGTTCATGAAGCTCATGGGACCTAGCCTCTTTCCACTCTCTCCTCTAGCCTTCATGAAGTCCATCATAACCTGTAAGGATCAAACCTAATAGTCTAACGCATCAATAGATTACCGGGATGTACAGAAGATAAGTTTTGTGAAGTATGCGGCTGCATACTTCAGGCCCAGCCACATACTTCAAGTATGCGGCTCCCCAACTGCATACTTGGAGTATGCGGCCCAAGCCCAGGCCCATCCGATTAGTTTAAATAGATGTTTTGATTATTGTAATCGGTTAGACGACTTGTTGAACGACTGTATTGTGTATTCAGTATTCATATCAATATACGAATCGTTTGATTGTTGAATTGTGTCTCGTCCTCTTAGATTATACCTACAAGTCACGTGTCGACTCTGTTTCTACCAAGGTCAACACGCTGTTGAAATCGTTGATTGAAGATCCTCAAGAATACAGACCTTACAACCACTGATGTAATGTTTTAGTCTGTGGCCATTAACCTTAAATATCGTGCCATTTTTCTCCTCTAACTCAACTGTCCCATATGGGAATACCTCCTTCACCACAAATCGTCCCATCCAACGGGACTTAAGCTTACCCGGGAATAACCTCAATCGGTAATTGTAAAGCAACACCTGATCCCCACACTAAAAACTCTGAACACTCTTCAAGTGGCGATCGTGTAACTCCTTCGTCTCCGCCTTGTACATCGTCGCATGTGCGTATGCGTGGTCTCGCAACTCTTCTAACTCATGCAACTCAAACATCGTCTTCTCTCTAGCACTAGCTTCATCCAAATTAACCGTCCTCAAAGCCCAGTATGCTCGATGCTCCAACTCAACTGGCAAATGTTAGTCTAAACGGTGTGGAACCGGTAGATGTCCTAAATGCGGTCCGAAAAGCCCATAGTGCGTCATCCAGTTTATCCGACCAATCCTTCCTGTTGGTGTTGGGAATCATGGTACCAGTTTTAACATTTAAAACATTAATTATTTAATACCTTTTTAAATAAATATATCAGATATATTTTAACGGAATCGATTTATTAATACCATTGCCAGATCTGATTTGGATTCTTTTCATTGATCTGATTACATGCGTATAAACAGTATTAAATAACCAACGATAGGGTGTTTAGATTTATACCTTTGACGATAACCTGATCTGTAACACCTTAGTTCAACGAACGTCACACTAGATGACACGTACATGAAAACCTACAGCAAATCGTCACACGAGATGCTTGAAGGGGTTAAGCTGATCACGACGGTGACAGCGATGGTCCGGTAGGACTACGACGGCGGCGGCGGCCTTTGGTGGCGTCTGCTGGAAACGAGAGGAGGGGGAGGGGGCACCGATTTTAGGTTAGTGGGATTAGGGTTAGGGTTTTAATTATGATGTTATATTTATTGACTTTATATTTACACACTGGTCCCCATGTTATTAAAAGTTAATACCCAGTAATAATTAACCTTTAATTATTAAAGCCTATAATTACCAATTACATATAATTAGTAAAAACATAATCCTTAAATGTTTAACTGATTAAACATTCATTCCCCGCAAATAATTAATTAATCAGATAATTAATTATTCCAATCTCCGACAAATATTTTTCTAAATATTTACTCACCATTTATTGTTTCCGTCTTTCATAAATAATATTTAACAATTAAATATTATATATTTTGTTCGTTGTCTAAGGTGTAACTCTTTGGATCGTACCTTAATAGTAACGTTGATTTAATTGACGATCGGACATCATATATCCAACAATCTGCCACTTGGTCGATTCTTTAATTAATCGGTTCAACGTAGACAGTGGTGGACGCATAGTTGCATCTCACTGCCCCTAGCAAGGTATGACGTATTTACAATCGTCAAACTATTTCCTTTTGTACAAGTAACCATTACTTTACAAAGTATAACAGTCCTAGTAAGCATTTGCATCCTTTCTGTTTAGGGCATTCATTGAACATGAGACATGGATATCATTCTCTTCTAATATGTGGTTCAACCATTCTTGTTCTCGTTCTCCAATTCAAAGTGGTCTAAACAAATTATACTTTTAGTTTGAGCATGTCCATGCATTTTACACCAGCTTGAATCAACGAGGGCACCAGAATGTCCAGCTTCTAATTAAAGAAGAACATAATTCCTTTGGCCATGTACAACTACCCTATTACTGCCTGTTATGGTACAGCGTTTGATAAGATCAAAGAACAACATTTGGTCAGAAGAGTTCTAGTAAGTGCCTTGGGTCGAGGATCGACAGATCTTACTTTACTAAAAATATCTCAAGATATCAATCCATGAAGATAGTTTTGAAACGAATTACATCCAATAATTATTCTCTAATAATTATTTGTGAATATGGTCACCAACTTCTTGGTCTTTCATTCATAATGAACCAACCATCCGATTCACAATAGTCTTACGTTCAAATTGATTCCCATGAACCTGATCGACTACGAATATTTAGAATAATCTATGTATTCAAGGATTTCTAAAATGTATAAACTATCGAACACAGTAACATCTAATTATAATGAATTTAACCATTAAATCATTCATAAAAACCAATGTAACTAAATAGTTTGAAAGCGCCAAATACTAAATATAGATCAAATCCACTATCTAGCAAATCTAAGGCCTATCTTGTCAGAATGCTCCTCATGTTTAGAAGGAGGCATAGGCATAGTGAACGGGTCCGCTAGATTTTGATCTGTGTGAACTTTGTTTAACACGATGATGCGGTGTGACCTTGGTCCTGAGTATGTGCTTCGTGTTGTGGTGTGACCTTGGTTCTTTAGCTTGAGCAATAGCACCAATATTGTCACACAATATCTAGATTGGTTTCTGAATGCTATGCATTACTCCGAGATCATCAATGAACTTCTTCATCCAAGCAGCCTCCTTTACAGCTTTCGGAGCCACAATATATTCTGACTCGGTGGTGGATTGTGCAACAACACTTTGCTTAATACTTTTCCAAGTAATCGTACCACCATTCAGAACAAAAGCAAATCCTGTTTGTGATCGAGAATCATCTCAATCTCTCTGGAAGCTAGCATCAGTGTAACATTTAACATCTAGTTCTTCTTCCAGTTCCCCGTATATCAAGAACATATCCTTAGTCCTTCTCAAGTACTTAAGAATGTTCTTCACATATATACAGTGACTCTCACCAGGATACAGTTGATATCCGCTTGTCATGCTTAAAGTGTACGATACGTCAGGTCTAATACATAGCATGGCATACATGATCGAACCAATCGCAGAAGCATATGAAACCTTTTCCATTTTCTTCTTGTCCTCGTCAGACTGAGGGCATTGTTTGTTATTCAGTATGGTTCCATGTGCCATTGTTAAAGATCCTCTCTTAGAGTCTTGCATGAAAAAGCGTCGAATGACCTTATCAATATATGTACTTTGACTTAATCCTATAAGCCGCGTTGATCTATCCCTATAGATCTTTATTCCCAGAATGTAAGCAGCTTCACCAAGATCTTTCATCGTGAAACATTTTCCTAACCAAGACTTTACGTCTTTTAGCAAAGGAATATGGTTTCCAATGAGCAGTATGTCATCTACATACAGAATCAGAAAAGTCATATGGCTCCCACTTGCCTTTTTGTAAACACATGGTTCATCTTCGTTCTTAACAAAACCAAACTCTTTGATTTTCTGGTCAAAGAGAAGATTCCAGCTTCCGGATGCCTCCTTTAATCCATAAATGGATTTGTTGAACTTGCATACCTTATTAGGATTCTCTGGATCTTCAAAACCTTCCGGTTGAACAATATAGACATCTTCAACAAGACATTCGTTTAGGAACGCGAAGTTGACATCTATTTGCCATATCTCGTAGTCATAATACGTGGCAATGGCAAGCAAGATCCTAATAGACTTAAGCATGGCTACAGGTGAGAAAGTTTCATCATCATCAATTCCTTGAGTCTGAGTAAAACCTTTCGCTACTAGTCTTGCTTTGAAGGTTTGCACATTCCCATCCATGTTGATTTTCTTCTTGAAAATCCATGTACTTCCTACTGTCCGACTCTCGAGAGGAAGATCAACCAAGTCCCACACATGGTTGTCATGTATGGATTGGATTTCAGCATACATGGCTTCAAGCCATTTCTTAGATTCTGAATCTAAGATTGCAGATTTGTAACTAGTGGGCTCTGCCTAATCAATTATCAGGACATCGTCAATCTGGTGAATCCCGATATACCGGTCGGGTTCATGACGATCTCTAGTATTTCTGTGAACAGTTTGTTTCACAATTGGATCTTGAACATTTCCAGATTCAGCAGTCTCATGCTGAATGGCAGGTTCAGATTGTGGTTCTTGGATCTCATCCATATCCATACGGTTGTCTCCAATCCCTCTCGCAAGTAGTTCTTTCTCCATGAAAGTAGCTATGCGTTTAATGAAAACAGGATTTTCAGTAGGATTGTAGAAGTAGTAACCGATTGTTTTAGGGTATCCGACGAAAACAACTTTATCGCTAAGGGGATTTAGTTTATCCGTAGATTCACTTGTAACATATGCATTACATCCCCAAACCCTAAGGTAGGACACTTTGGGTTTTTTCCCATAACAAATCTCATAAGGTGTCTTGTCCACCTTCTTAGTAGGAGCAAGATTTATGATTCTTGTGGCAGTCTCAAGAGCAAAACTCCATAAGAAGTGTGGGAGGTTTTTAGGACACATCATAGACCGAACCATATCTAATAGAGTTCGATTTCTCCTTTCAGATACACCGTTAAGTTGAGGTGTTCCTGGTGGAGTCAGCTGAGAAATGATCCACATTTCTTTAGATGTTCGTTAAACTCTTGACTATGATATTCACCACCTCGATCAAATTGAAGCATCTTAATCGTCTTACCAAGTTGATTTTGTACTTCGTTCTGGTATTGTTTGAACATTTCAAACGTTTCATGTTTATGCTTCAAAAGATAAACATAACCATATCTACTAAAATCATCAGTAAATGTCACGAAGTATCTTTCTCCACTTCTGGTCATAGTTCTGAATGGACCACATACATCAGTATGTACAAGTCCCAACAGATCCTTAGCCCTTTAACCGATACCGGAAAAAGGAGCTTTGGTTAGCTTTCCAGTTAAACATGATTCACAATCATCAAATAACTCTTAACCTGTAGAATTCAGAATTCTGGTGGTCTGGAGTTTCTTCATACGATTCTTGTTTATGTGTCCAAGCCTACAATGCCATAGATATGTATCATTGAAATCATATTTCGTACGTTTGGAGGAGATATTAAGTATTATGTTATTATCATGGACTTATATCTCATGGATTCCATTGTGAGGATTTGAAGAAAAGTAGAACAAACCATTCAAATATGCAGAAATGAAATCAATGTCAAAAGCATAAATAAATCCTTGTTCTTGCAAAGCAGAAACTGAAACAATATTCCTAATCAAATTAGGAATAAAATAAACATTGTTCAACACAAGTTCTAATCCAAAAGGAAGTAAAAGAGTATATTATCCTACAGCCTTCACAGCAACCTTTTGTCCATTTCCCACATAGAGCTCCAGATCACCTTGCTTCAGTCTCTTAACCTTCCTTAGTCCCTACAAATCATTACAAATGTGATAACCACATCAGTGTCAAACACTCAATATTTGCTAGACAGAGAGAAGATCTCGATAATACACATACTTGAGGACTATCCTCCAGCAGACTTCTTCTACTTCATCTCGGCCAGATATTTTGAGCAATTCCTCTTCCAGTGTCCGGTTTCATCACAATGAAAACACTTAACATTCTGAAGAGGTTTCTTGGCAACAGCTTTGCCATTGCCCTTGCTCTTGGAGCTTTTCCTACCCTTTCCCTTGGCTTCATATTTCCTGACTCAACCTTCTTTGATCATTAGCACTGAACCAGACTTTGCAGGAGTTGGTATATTCGTCTCAGTAGTCTTTAGCATCATTAGCAACACCGGGATGGTCTTGTCCCAAGCATTCATATTGTAATTCAGAGTGAACTGATCATATGATTTTGGCAGCGAGTTGAGGATTATATCCCTGGCCAATTCATTGCTTAAGGGGGATTTAAGACATGTTAGGTGATCAATATATCCTTTCATTTTAAGCACATGGGTACTGACAGAAGACCCTTCTTGTATACGACAGCTTATAAGTGATCTCATCACCTCGAAGCATTCATTTCCTGAAATTGCCTAATCATGTCATATGCAGGCATGCCCACCATATTCTTTTGAAGTTCTTGTATCATGGACGCCAGCATCAAGCAAGAGACCTTGATAGAGTCATCAACATGATTATCCCAGGTCTTACGGGTTTGGCACGTAGTAGCAGCTAGTTCTTCCGGGATTGGTTCCTCGAGAACATACAGCTTGTTCTCAGCCTTGAAAACAATTGTCAAGTTTCGGTACCAGTCCATAAAGTTGGAATTGTTAAGCTTATCCTTCTCAAGGATGGATTTCAGGGAGAATGAGGAATTTGTATTCGATTCGTTAGACATCTACAAAATTCAAAAATAAGTTTTAGTATTTTCATGCTTGGATTTCCTAATAAAATTTTTATGACCCAGTTGTAAAAACTTATATAATTAGGAATGAGATCCCGGTTCCCCGTGTCTCAGTGAATGGCTGAGCACTCTTCACAGGCATAGCTAGACGGGTAGGTAACGATTACCAATTGTATCAACTATACAATTCTCAGTTTGAGGGTCATGACGAGTATTGGCAAGCTTTGGATACGTTTTCCCACAACTACGCCCACTTAAATGACTTAACTGATATTTTTCCTTCAATTGTAACTTTAGACCCGGAATAAGTGACTCAGGAATCGCGGTTCTACCTTCAACTAAAACCGTAGGACTGGATGCACGATAATTCACTAACACCGGGGTTTCGGATAAATTAGTTGAAGTGTTACGATTAAGGATGGCACAGAAATATCGATTTTATATTGGGATTTATTTAATGTTTTTTAATATTACCGTTTCCGGTCAAAAACATTTTGGTCGACGAGTAGCATGATACAAGTCGCTCAATTTTAGTAAACCAATTTTACTAATTAGTTCGTGAAACACTTTCAACACTTGACACGATCCAATTTTAAATACCCTATTTTTCTAAATTGGTCATTTGTCGCGAACTTATTTTAAACTAATCAACTCTTTAATTAATTTAAAATTGTTTTAAATAAAAACTATTTAAATTTAAAACTTGTTTTCGCTTTTAAATAAAACACTTTTATTTAATTACTTTCCGAGAAAAATAAACAATTTAATTATCTCGTCGTTTTAAATTGTAAAAGTTTTATTAAAATTTTTGCATTTTAATTATTATCCTAAATAATTATATGACAACCACAAAAATAAACAAAACGCAGAATCGAGCAACTAGAAAAAATGTCCGGTTTCGTTCGAGCCATCAAACGAACAACCGGACTGGTCTAAGGGATAACAAAATAATAAATCTGCTATCTCCCACTTAGTCCAAGATCTCCATCTTTAAACCTGTCTTTATCCGCCTTGGTCTTCAAGTCTTCGTCTCTTTATGGTTACAATATTTATTTACAAATACACTAAAAATAAATAAATAAACAAAACCCTAACTATTACATCGGGATTCTAAATAACCCATAAAAAATACAAAGATAACAATCAATCAACAAACAACACAACCACATGTCTCTAGTGTTCGATTCATTCAACACAATCACAAGAAACGAAAAAGGCTCGATCTTTTGTCAAACAAAAGTTTTGACCAATTAAACAATAGATCGATTTAAATAAAAAATATATCTAAACGCGCGTAAAGGTGGCTCTGATACCACTGTTGGGAATCATGGTACCAGTTTTAACTTTTAAAACATTAATTATTTAATACATTTTTAAATAAATAAATCAAATATATTTTAGTGGAAGCGATTTATTATTACCATTGCTAGATCAGATCTGGATTCCTTTTAGTGATCTGATTACAAGCGTATAAACAATATTAAATAACCAACCATAGGGTGTGTAGATTTATACCTTTGACGATAACCCGATCTGTAACACCTTAGTTCAACAAACGTCACGCTAGATGACAAGTACACGAAAACCGCAACATATCGTCACACGAGATGCTTGAAGGGGTTAAGCCGATCACAACGGCGACGGCGGCGGTGGTCCGGCAGGGCTACTACTTCTGAAGTCTCCTGCAAAGATTCCTAAGAAGACTTTTGACCTGATTATTACTGTTTGATGCAGCTTGTCTTTTAGTTGTCTACCAATTGTAGTGTAACTTGTAACTGTCAAAGATCAACGGCTTGTGTTTGATCTGATCCTTAGAATCAAGAGTCTGTCTTGATTCTAAGTTCCTTTATATGTATTTTATTTTCTTATTGTACAAGTGTGTGCTTCCTTAGAGTTTTCTCTGTAACTTGTAAACTTTGAAGATTAATACAATTTACATTTATCAGTATTATCATTGTTTCTTGTTTACATTGCATAGTTGTTATTGTTTCTGCCAATCTCAACTAGAACATAACCATCTTGTAAACAACGATCCTACAAGTGGCATCAGAGCTTTGGCTCTCAGATTAAACAAACTCACACTTGTTTAATCACTCTCTGGTTCTGTTCACTACTATCTCTTTGCTAGACATCATCTATCCAAAAGTATGGCATATAATACTGGATTTGATGATACTGGAAGCCTCAACAGACCACCAAGACTGGTGTCTGGAGAAGACTATGACATGTGGAAAACATAATGGAAAGCTTTTTCTGTTATCAAGAATAGGAATGTGGAGATCCATAATGGAGGGTCACAATGTACCCATGGTGGCCTCTGCTGATTCTGGAGGACCATCTGTCCCTAAAGAAGCTTCAATGTACTCTGAAGAAGACATCAAGAAGATGGAGGTAGATTTCAAAGCCTTGGGAGCCATACAGATATGCTTGCCAAATGAAGTTTTTCATAACTTCAGAGAATACAAGACTGCCAAGGAGCTATGGGAAGCTCTTGAGAAGATGTTTGCTGGATCTGAAGAAGTGAAGGAGAATAGAAGAGACATCTTGAAGCAATAATATGAAAACTTTGTCTGCAAGGACGGTGAGTCTCTTACTACTCTATACAACAGGTACACCTATCTTGTGGGAGAGTTACAGTGCTATAAAGTGAAGCTGGAGAATGAAGACTTTCTCAAAAAGTTTATCAGATCACTTCCAAGTTGCTGGACACTCTACACAGTGTCAATAAGAAGGACTGAAAACCTGAAGACTCTGTAGATGACTGAGCTGTTTGGTATGCTAAAAACTTATGAATTAGAAATGATTCAAGCCAAAGAAAAAGCTCTGGTTATTCAACAGCCTCATCATCCACCACCACTTCTTCTGCACTACACTCTGACCACTCAGCTCCAAGTTCAAGAAACTACTATCCTCCCATTATTACCCATCCACAAACTCTAAAATCATAAGCTAGCAACTCACCATTCTTCCTTGAAGCCCCACCTCAAAATATTGTTGCTTTTGTCTCTGAAAACCCAAGCAACATGTCCTTCATCAAAGAAGATCTGGAGTACTTTCATCCAGATGACTTAGAAGAAATGGGCATACAACATTCTTATGCCATGCTATCTCTCAGAGCTAAAAGGTTCTACTCTAGAGAATGCAAGGCACCAAAGGCAAATCCAGCTGCTGCACAACCAAGACAAGCCCATTAAGGTCAAGCAAGTCAAGGTAACACCCCTCCTGCTCAAACTGCAGCTTATGCAGCTGTTGGAATAGCTGATTTTGATTAGAGCTTTCAGTATGAGGATCCTCCTTCCAACAACCAAGCACTCATGGCAGACACAACATAGATACCACCACAGGTATATGAACATCTCTGCTCTCAAGCTTGTATTGATAATGTTCTAAGTTACAGAAAGCATAACCAAAACCTTATAGATCAAAATGAAGAGTTTCACCAAATGAAATCTGAATTCAAAAAGGTTGAAAATAGTTACAAAGAAAAGATTAACTACCTAAAGGAAGAGATTTTATCATTAAAACATGAACAAACAAATCTTGAAACTCAGATTGATGGTCTACTGGTTAAGTTAAAATCTACCAGAGCTTGGAAGAACAGAAGGTCCATGTTAACAAATATGAATTTTCATCCAAAAAGCTGCAAAGACTTTTGGATGTCCAAGTTCATGACAGAGTAAAAACTGGTCTGGGGTACCATGATGACAAGTACAAATCTGTTGCACCACCTACTGATTATGTGGCAATTCATGAACCAAAATTCAACCTCACAAACCTTGAGCATGCAAACCGAAACCTTGACCCTTCAAAGGAAGAACCTTCTGTGCAAGACTGCAATACCTCATATGAATCTAAGTCCACATGCTCAGATTTCACTAAAACAAGTGAAGCTCCATTACTTCCCACAAATGATCCAAGTCCTTTCATTCCCTCAATACCAGTACCTCACCAAACAGATCAAAATTAGCTATCCTCTTGAAGGGAGAAGGTTAACTGTTGAAAAGGAACAATCCTCAACCTCCACCAATCTCCAAGCAAACCAAACCATCCAACCCAGGAAGGTGTTTGACATCTGTCATGCACCTGGAGAGAGAACTCCAAATGTACAGAAAACATTGGAGGAAGCCACCTATGAGCACAACAAAGCTCATCCCTGGTACTTCAAAGATATGTTCAAAAGAAAGGACTATGTGTAGTTTCAAAGGGACAAACTGGCTAAATCATGTTTTTGAACCAGATCTTTCAACCATTCAACAAGATCTTTCAACCAGCTTCCATAGAGGTTCAGTCTACTCCTAAACAGAAGCCACTCTATCGAAGAACTCCTACGGATAAACCCTCTTTTGAACGGATGGTAAAGAAGGAAAAGCATGTAAATGTTGAACAATCAGTAGCCAGCAAAAATGCTGCTGATCATTTGAAGCTAAAGAAAATGAATCCCAAACCCAAGCCTTCAGCAGCAACCAAATCTGCTGCTGATCAGTAAAAGCCTTCAGCAGCAACTAAATCTGCTACTGACCAGTTAAAGCCATCAGCAGCAATTAAGTTTTTTGCGGATCAGCCAAAGTCTTCAGCAGTAAAGTTTGCTGCTGATCAAGCAAAGCCATCAACAGCCACAGTCACATCTGCTACTGATTATGTAAAAAGATTTGGAAAACATCCTCAACAATGGAAAGTCAAGTCCACAGCCTCATTCCCTCAAAGCATCATCATTGGTTCCATTGAATGCAAGCACCCTGATGATCTTGGTTCACAGACACACTCACCCAAGTCGAGAAGCTCTTGGGTTCCTCCCACTAATTATATACCTCTCATGTGCAGGGACAACCAGGTAACAAGGATAACACCTAGGTTGTAGACAGTGGTTATTCCAGGCACATGACCGGCAATAGGTCAATCCACTCCAACTTCAGACATTTCTATGGCGGATATGTTGCCCTTGGGAGTGATTCAAAAGGAGGATCTATAACTGGACAAGGAACTGTGTCCAATGAGAGAATAAGCACTTAAAAGGTAAAATTTGTTAAAGAACTGGAATGCAATCTCATGAGTGTGTCTCAGGTCTGTGATCAGAAGCATTGGATGCTTTTCACAGACAAAGAATGCTTTGTGCTCTCCCCTGGGTTAAGCAAACCTCCTCCAAAGAAGATTTTGTTGATTGCCCAAAGAAAAGATAACCTATATGTGCTTGACATGAATGAGGTCACTCCATCTGGCAGTGTATCTTGTTTTCTGTCCAAGGCATCGGTTGATGAATCAGCTCTTTGGCACAGGAGATTAAGCCATCTTGTAAAAACTATCAACAAGTTGGAGAAGGGAAATCTTGTCAGAGGTCTTCCTTACAAGGAATTCCAACTTGAAGATCACTGCATAGCATGCCTGAAGGGGAAGCAACACAAGAGTTCTCACAAGCCCAAGACATTGAATTCAAATGACACTCCACTACAACTGCTGCATATGGATCTTTTTGGTCCTACAAATGCCATGTCAATGGCAAGAAGTCATACTATCTGATGATAACTGATGACTATACCAGATTCTCATGGGTATACTTATTGAGAACAAAAGATGAAAATGCTGAGATTCTTAAATCCTACATTCTTAGGGTGGAGAATCAAAGCAATCAGAAAGTCAAAGTCATAAGGCGTGATCAAGGTACATAATTCAAGAACCAAACCTTGAATTGTTTCTGTGAGAGCAAGGGCATAGAACGATAATACAGTGCTCCAAGAACTCCTCAACAAAATGGGGTTGCTATAAGGAGAAACAGAACTCTAATTGAATCTGCAAGATCAATGCTGGCTAACTCAAAATTGCCTCTCACATTCTAGGCAGAAACAGTCAGCACAGCCTGTTATGTGCAAAATAGAGTTCTCATTGTCAAGCCTCTCAACAAAACACCTTATGAACTATGGTTCAAAAGAATTCCCAACATTGGATTTCTAAAACCCTTTGGATGTCCATGTACCATTATCATCACACATGGAGTTCTTCCTAAGTTTGGTGCCAAATTAGATGAAGGATACTTTATGGGCTATTCCTCTCAATCCAAGGCCTACAGAGTATTCAACTCCAGAACAATAATAGTGGAAGAATCAGCAAATGTGAAATGTAGGGAACATATTCCATGTGAAAAGGGTAAAGGACCATACTGGCTCTTTGATATAGACTCCTTCTCCCAAGTATTTGAGCCTCTCATCTTCTCAAATATGGAGTCTACCTCTTCCAAAGAACCAACTTCCAAATCATCAACTGACTACAGATTGGAATTCAATAGTCCTTCTATAAGAATCAAAAGACCATCTATTGATCCTCCATTAGTTGTGGAAGCTATTGAAGCAAGTGAAGCAAGAACAAGTCTCTGCAATGTCACCAGCAACAGTCTCTCTGAAAATGAAAATCAAAATGAAATTCATGACATCTCTGCAGATGGAGTAGAGGCATCTGTTGTTGATCATGAAGATATAATTGGGGTAAAGGCATCTGCTGCTGCTGATATTGAAGACTCCTCCGCAATGAATGAAGATATTCCTGATCAGAATCAAAGCAATCTTGAGCAAGAATACAGTTGTATGTTGTTCCAGCACAAAGAATCAACAAAAAAACATCCATTGGAGAATATAATTAGCCAAGTTCAGCAAGGGGTTCAAACACGAAGCAAAACTCATGAGTCCAATATATGTCTGTATTCTTGCTTTCTATTTCAAGTAGAACCAAAGAAGATAGATGAAGCTTTGCAACATAGAAGTTGGATTGAAGCAATGCAGGAAGAGTTGCTGCAATTCAAGAGACAAGAAGTGTGGACCCTGGTTGATCTTCCAACTGATCAAACTGCTATTGGCACAAGATGGGTATTCAGGAACAAACAAGATGAGAGAGGAATTATAGTCAAGAACAAAGCCAGACTTGTAGCTCAAGGCTACACTCAGGAAGAGGGAATTGATTATGATGAAGTCTTTGCTCCTGTTGCCAGACTGGAGGCCATCCGAATCTTCCTAGCATATGCTACATCTAAGAGCTTTATAGTCTATCAAATGGATGTCAAGAGTGCTTTTTTGTATGGGAAGATTGGTGAGGAAGTCTACGTCAGACAGCCTCCAGGCTTTGAAGATCCTGCACATCCTAACAAAGTGTTCAAACTAGACAAAAGCTCTCTATGGCTTACATCAAGCCCCAAGACCCTGATATGAAACGTTTTCAGGATATATACTCAGCAACAACTGTAGAAGAGGTGCAATTGATCAGACCTTGTTTATCATAGATGAAGGGGGAGAAATCCTGCTGGTACAAATCTACGTGGATGACATCATCTTTGGATCAACAAGGAAGAAGTTGTGAAAAGACTTTGAGGTCGTGATGCACTCAAAGTTTGAAATGAGTTCAATAGGTGAACTAAATTTCTTCTTGGGCCTTCAAGTGAAATAAGTTCCAAATGGAATCTTCATTAGTCAATCCAAATATGTAAAAAGCATTTTGGAAAGATTCAAACTGATTGATTGATCTGTTGCAAGAACTCCTATGCAAGTGCACCATCAACTTACTCAAGACAAAGATGGTCAAGACACTGATCAACATCAGTACCGTGCAATGATAAGATCACTCATGTATCTAATTGCCTCAAGGCCAGATATCATGTTTGCAGTATGCCTATGTGCAAGATTTCAAGCAGCTCCAAAGAATACACATCTCCAAGCCGTCAAGAGAATTTTTAGATACCTAAAGAGAGCTCCAAGACTTGGGCTATGGTATTCTAAAAATTACAAATTCAACTTGTATGCATACACTGACAGTGACTATGGATGATGCAACTTGGACAAAAAGTCCACATCAGGGGGATGTCAGTTTCTAGGAGAAAGATTGATTTCATGGCAATGCAAGAAGCACACTTGTGTATCAACATCTACAGCAGAAGCAGAATACATTGCAGCTTCAAGTTGCTATGCACAAGTCATCTGGATACAAAATAAAATGCTGGACTATAGGATGACTTTCATGGCAACTCCCATTGACATTGACAACATGAGTGATATATCAATTATATATAATCCTGTGCAGCACTCTAATACAAAGCACATTGACATCAGGTATCACTTCATAAGAGATCAAGCTGAGAAAAAGAGAATTATTTTAACCAAAGTTCATACTAATGAGCAATATGCTGACTTGTTTACAAAACCATTTGATGAAGCTAGATTTAGATATTTAGTTGAATCCATTGGCATGATGAACTTTGATTAAAATCTGTCTCTAATATCTTGAACAAAATCTGTTTGTCTTTCTTTTGTTGTAAATAAAAAGTTAACAGTCAGCAGCAAACATTTTTGCTGCTGACTGGTTTAGTCATTAGCAGCAAAGAATTTGCCACTGACTACCTTAAGTTATCAGCAGGAACAAGTTTCCTGCGGATAGCTTTAAGGCAATCAGCAGCAACATCTTCGTTGCGGACCATTACATCCATCAGCAGCAACCAAGTTTGCTGTTGATAGGCTTAACCATCTGTAGCAACAAAGTTTGCTGCTGATGGGTAAAAATGAGTCCAAATTAATTTTACCCGCTGTAAAAACTACTTTCAGTCTTTACCATGACTGCTACAGTATGTTACAGGTGTAAAACAGTGAAAAGTAAACGGGTTGTATAGTACAAGTAAACTTGCTTTTTCTCTCTCTTGCCGTTATAACAAAAATCAAATTTCTTCATTCACCACTTCACATTCAATTCTAACTTAACTCTCATCTTTTCTCTCGAGCATTCAAATCTTTCTCATACATAACCAATTTTCAAAAGCTTCCTCCTTCCCTCCAAACCTAACCATAATGGCAGACGTTGACATCATCAACAATCCTAATGACATGTTCTCAACCTACCATAATCTAACTGCATATCTTGTCAAAGGGAAGAAATTTGAAAGGTACGACGACATGATCGATTTCCTATGTCGGTTGAAAATAAACATTGCACTAACTGTCAACCCCACAATCTACATACCTCACATGGAGGATTTCTGGAACTCTGTCGTCTTCTCTACCGAACAGGGGACTCCCCAAATGAAAGCCATGGTAGCGGCAAAGACATAACAATCACTGAAGCTACACTCAGAAAACATCTCAAGCTTCAAGACGAGGGTGCCGCCAACTCATACACCAAGAGTGAGTACATGAGGACCTTTGTATCCATAGGATACACTGGAAAATCAAGATGATTACACAATTGAGAAGGCACTGATAGGTCCTCCATGGAAGTTCTTGGGCCACACTCTTCTACAATGCTTATATCAGAAGAGGAGTGGATGGAATCAATTGAACTCTGCCCTTGCCTCTGCTTTTCATGGTATGGTAACTGGACATGGTTTCAATTTATCCCACTTGATATTTGAAGGTTTGAGATATAACCTTCAGGAAGGAGCAAGACAAGCCTTCTTTATGTACCCAAGGTTCTTGCAGGAAGTTTTTAACCATGAACTAAAAGATCTTTCAAAACCTGCAAGAATCTACAGGATTTTGGGACATAAAAATAATATTATTTCAAAGTATGAGAATTGTTTCAAAAAAGTTCTCAGGGGTCAATGTTCCATTGTTATCTACAATGATGAATACTTACAAAGTACCTAGGGTGACAGTTCAGCAGTCCCAGCTGATACTAATCCCACACCCTCCACTTCACAGCCTGAACATACAACATCTGCTACCCTTGATCGAACCCATGTGCAACCTATTGAGGGTGCACAGGCACAACATATACTTACCCCTGTTCTACAAGCCCAACTGGAACACAGGGCCCCAGTTGAGGCAAGCTATATTCGTAAAAGAAAAAGAAGCAAGAAGACTCCTTCTATTTTTGTCTCCAAGGCCCAGTCGCAACCTAAAAGCCCTCACTCAGAATCACAACATTCTGGTGAGAATATCAAAAGGGATAGCCACACTGTTAGAGAGACTTCCTTGGAAGTTTCTTTATTAGGATCAGGATCACATCCCGAATCCATAGAACACCCACTTGAGCCTACACGTTTTCTTTCTTCATTGAACTTAAGTATAGAGGCACCTAGTCGAGAAGATATACCTTCTCCAACTGCCACTATCTCGAAGGTATTGATTGACTTGGATGTGAATGTACCCAGCCCAAGTTCATCACCCAAGAACGTTCACTCTGGGAGTGATGATAGAGTGAATGTGGAAGGGGCTATCACTACTACTGGTCCATCAATTGACAAGGAGGACAGTGATAACATCACTAAGTCCCCAACCACGGTAACTCACAGTGAGGATGTTTCTTTTGAAACACTCTTCACTGAGAGGAATCCCAAGCGCCAAGAAAACCAGGGTGATGGGGATGCAGAGGCTAGGCCTAAGGCCCCATCTAGTTCCAAGGATTCCACAAATGTGGATGAGGACAGACTGAAACTAGAAAATTTGGAATTGACGGTCAGGGTAGCTATGCTAGAGGCTGAAGTGTCCAAATTAAGACACCAAGTCTCTATGCATGAAGCCCATCGATGCCCAACTGTAACTTCTCCTTCCCTTGTATCAGTGGGAACCCAAACAGACTCAACTCTATGCACTGATGCAACCAAAATAGTGGAGATAGTTACTACTGAAGATGACAGAGACAGCCTAGAAGAATGGATACAAGAGTAGGCAGCCTTTCAAAGAACATTATTCCAGCCTGCTTTTGTTCAAATCCATGACTTACCAGTCTCAGAAGATGAAGAGGAAGAGATATCTGAGGAATGGAAACTAGTTGCCAGGGCTGTAGATGAAGTATTCCCTAAGGAGATGGAGATTGAAAATGTAGATGAGGAAATGCCTTCCTCCTTCAGCATACTTCCAGCAGCTGCTGCTATATCAAGACAGATCATATCCCCTCAATTCCCACTAACTGCACATAACCTAGAGTTTGACTCCATCTTGTCATGGGGATATGATGGTTTATCTGAAAGATTCTGGATTGGGTGGGAGTTTGCTGGTGTTAAGGAGCACAAGTGGGAAACCTTGAATTTATTTGATACCCTATCCCTGCACCTGACTGAGTGCATTAACACATCTGATGATCTGTCTTCTATGCTTGCTATTGAAAGATTCCATACCATATGTAAAGACAACATGCACAGATTTGAAGACTTTCTTGGGCTTGCTACAAAAGTGACATACAATAACTTTGAGGATGAAGAAGCAGAGTCCTCACGAGCAGCTGAAGAAAGACATCAAAGACTTCAACTGCTAAGGAGCAGGGCTTTGACTGAAGAACAAGTCTTATGTCTGAGAAGATATTTGTATAATGAAGTTGTCAGGGGTTTGGAAGTTCATGGATGGTCAAGCATTGAGCCTTCAGGGTTCCAATTCTTTTTATGTGCTGGATCATCCTTTATCATCAACCACATTCAAGAAATCCTAGTCCTCAACTCAGACTTCCTTCATAAAGTATTTGAACTCAGGTCACATATCTACAATATCAACTCAATAAGAAGTCAAGAAATGATCCTGATTATCAAAAAAATTTGGAAAATAAGTGATTGATTCTAATGGATGACTCCGACTCCGATCTGTCCCTTCCCTCTTCTCCAACTGTTATCCTGAACAGCGAAGAAGAATCTAGAAGAAGGGAGAAACAGAAGGTGATGGAGGCATGGAAGAAAATTATTGGAGAAGAATGGGTAGTGGGTGAAAATGAAGAAGTCCCTCCACCTTTGATTACTCCTCAAATTTCCAATGAAGCTGAAGCTGGGGTCTCAACAGTATCCCCCACATCTGCTGTTGAGATCAATGAAGCTGAAGCTGAGGCATCCAACAAAAACAAAGGAAAGGGAATTATGACTGAGGAAGAAGAAGAAGAAGAAGAAGAAGAAGAAAAGATAGAAGAAGAAAAGAAAGAAAAGGAGAAAAGAAGAAGAGAAAGAGAAGAGGAGGAGATGGTTGAGCTTAAAAAGGCTCAAGAAAGAAAAGCTGTCATTCTCCTCCTAGAACAGCAAATCCAGTTGCATGCTAGGAAACTGGATAGATCAAAAGTTAAAGTTCCTGCAGCTTCACAAATAAAAGAAGATGAAGCCTTAGCTCTCCAGCTGCAGGAACAATTAAATAAAGAAGATGAAGAGAGAGAGAGGAAGAGAAGAGAAGATGCCAAATTCAGAATCACTGATTCTGAACTTGCAAAAGAAATGAGAGAGGAGTGGACCGAGGCTCTAATTTCTCAAGGTGAGTATGCAGACTACCTTGAGAAATTATCAAATAAAGAAATATACAGAGCCTTCATGGGACAACAAGGTCAATTGGCAAACAAGAAGAGGGTAGAGGAAGAAGAAAAAGCCAAACTAAAAGCCAGAAAAGTCATTGCCTTCAATGTTAGATCCCATGAAGAAAGGAAGGTCATGATGGATTTCCTAAAGGCTAGAGGTGAGAGTGGAAAGAGGTTGGGTCCCATGAGTTTCATGAACTTACAAGCCCTCTATATCAAAGTAAAGAAGGAATAGGAGGAGAGACTGGGGAAGTTGGGTTCAAAACGAAGGGTAGACACTCAAACAAAAGATAGAAAACCAAAGAAACCCAAGCCTACTCCCTCCTAGACCTCTTTCCTCTCCACCCAAAGAGTCCAAATCCTCACACCCAGCTCCCCCTCATCAACTGCCTCCCAAGATGAAAACCAAACATACTACCACACCAGAAGACTCAAGAGAAATTGTAGTATGGTTTTATAGCAATCAAGACCAGTGGTTTGAAGTATTCAGGGGAGGACAGAACTAAAAAGATCAGTATATAAATTTGTTTACGAGGTGATGCAGCTTCCAGATTCTGATCGTCAAAGAATGATGGAGCCGGGTGAAGCTCATGAGCCTGAGAATGAAAGTGGGAGACATCTGTTGCTAGTGATCAAACATCACTTCAACCCTAGCAAAGATGTTGTCATTGATGCCAAACCTCTCCAATCCCACTTTCCATTCGTTAGTTGGTCCTACAATGTTGTAAGTGATGAATACACTTTGATAGATGTCAGAGGACAGAAGATGAGATGTTCAAGCAAGGCCATCTTCAGCATGCCAAGCAAGGATATCAAGTCTCTATCTGGACTTCCTCTTGACAATCCAAGCAAGGACCCAAGAGGCTATGAGACAGCAAGGATTATTTCACACATGTATAAGCTTCAGCAACAAAGGCATTAAGAGAGTTTTGGTAGCATCATTCTAGGAGGGAGTTTGTAGAGATAAAGACTGATGGATACAAAATTCTCTAAGTACAATTACTGCGGACTCCACAATTTTGCTGCTGACTTACAAGTTGCTGCGGATGAGCCTAATTGCTGCGGATACTTATGTTCTCCTGCTGATGAACAACTATGTTGTGGATAGCCTTATCTGCTGAAGTCCACGGTTGCTGATGATTGGCTTCTTAGCAGCATCAAACACTTGATGCTGCTGATAGGCAAATCATCAGCAGCTTCATCCGAGTCTTGTGGTTCTCTTAGGAAGTAGAAACATACATGGTCAACCTTAGATTTGTATCCTTAGAGATAGTCATATGATCAATACCATAGTCATTGCATGTGTATAGGATTCCTGCCTAGGTGGTTGTCTTAGTTCTTTGATTTCATCCGAGTCCTCTGTTTTTGTTTGCTTGCTCATTTGTTACATTTGGTCATCATTTAGAGTCATTAAGTTTAGAGTCATTAAGTTTAGAGTCTTTAAGTCATTTGCATTTCGTTTCATGTTTCTAGATTTGTAGTAAATCTCATCTTGAACCGTTCATTAGGCTAAGACCCGATAGAGGTTTATTATCAAGGGCTGTCTTAGGTGTCCACGGATTGATATCCGGGCTTACCTTTACTTCACTACATACGTACCGGTACACTTGCCGAGTGTGTGGTTGAGTTTTGGGTATTTTCCCTTTTAAAACTATTGTGTAATTGGACCTCAATTTTATATACATTTCCAACACATCACATGTATTGACCCATACAAGTCCAAAAGTTTCACCACTCATCAAATTGACATATCCACATGTCTATTGCGAGAACCACCACTCGCTTTTTCGCATTGAGTATTTGACTTCATGCCGACTCATTAAGTATCCACACTTCATGTCACCCGTGATGTATAGACTTCACTTTCACCCGTGAAGTACTTGACCTCACTACCACCCGTGAGGTATCCAAACTTCACGTAAACACCTCCATGAAGTATCCATACTTCATGTAATCAATCAATTTATTGTTTTACCATCAACAATTGACTTTTACCATATTAAGTCAATTTTAGTCTAATGTTACCACATTCTACATTTTAGTTGACTATTGACCACATTTACTCATTTACACCATTGAACCACATATGCACAATCAAGTTTGAATATTAGCTAGATAGTCTAATTACACATATCTAACACATTTGCACATTCAAGTTTAACTATATACCTATTTATACCTATTTACCACATTTACATATTCAAGTTTGACTTTCAATCACATAGTCTAATTACACATATTTCATCATTATCCACAATGGTTTGACTTATACCACATTAAGTCCATTTTATAACAATTTCATCATTTATTCACAAATGGTTTGACTTATACCACACTAAATCAATTTATAACAAATCATCACATTCTATATTTTAGTTTGACTATATGTCACACTAGTCAATTACACCAATTTATCACGTTTAGTTTGACTATATCACACATAGTTCAACTACACCACTTTTATCAAGTGTCATTCATTAGTTTGACTAATTTCCTCATTATGTCAACTACAACAATCCTACCACATTCATACTTTACTTTGACCATTTACCACATGAGTCAAAATCAACATTCAACATATAAATAGAAATAACAATACATCTACTTACATGTAACCACTACTTATTTACTACTAAGTAAGTGCAAAGCACTTACCTTTGCCAATGAAGATTCCAAATTATCTTCAAAGCTAACGCCTTGATCACTTAAACATCTCACGTGTTTTTAGTAATCTAAATTACCTTAGTACATACATTAATTGTATTTTAACACCCACCCAAGATCTTATGATCTTCACTAACCTTTTTAGATAACAGCCAACCCATTTTGACACGTTAAGGTTCTATCCAATTTCACCTAATTCTCCACGGTTCTTGATTCATCAAAATGATTGAGGGTTTCTACTAAAATTGTGTTTATTAACACAATAAACACTTATCAACCACCAATTCGTCATTTAACTTCATCAATTTGAGAACCCCTAATTTTCACCTCAAGAACCCTAATTTTTAAATCATCAAATTGGATGTTATTAACAACTAATCAATAATAGACAAGCTAGATAACAAGTTATTCCAAGTTATCTTTCCTCAAATCCACCCAATGCAGCCCCAATTCCGTTTTCTTCAAAAAAAAACTCAAGAACACTAGCAATGGAGGATTTAAGAGATGGAGAAGACACTCAGTTGTTGATTAGAAAGGATTGTCTTGGTAGAACAATTACAAATCAAGCATGCAATCCACTGATCTTGAGTTCTTGATCTTTCTCCCCTTCTCCTCTCTAATTTGCAACACATACACACACCTTGTGTGTATCGACCCCTTTTTTTATCTCCACCGAATTCACTATGAGCCAAATAAAAGATCAATCCCTGCACAATCTTATTTGACTCCTCCTTCAAAACCTAGGAAATTCCATCATTTAAATAACACCCTCCAACTTTCTTATATTTTGTTGGGTATAGAAATGAGACAGATGCTGTCAATAGAAACTACAGTATCGAAACTAGTAGTTTCGGTTGAACATTTGTTCAATCGAAACTAGTATTTTCGATTGAACATTTGTTCAATCGAAACTACCTAGTTTCGATGCCTGTTTTTCAGGCCTCTTTGGCGGTGGCTTGGAAAACAAGGCACATGAGGCCTCCTATATATAGAAGAATACCCATTAGGAGTGAGTGTGTCTTTAGAGGGAATCACCACCCCAGGGGGAGCTCACCCTGGGGTGAGACTAATTGTTAGTGTATGGTGAGAGTTTATTTTCATTTCAATCAAAGAATCATATGTTTTATGCTTTCAATTATCTGTTCTTCTTTATTTTCATATATGTTTATTCGTGTATGTGATTCCCGCACCCGTCTCACCATTTGTGATTCGAGAGTGATACCGGATCCATAGATTCCGCCTCTCGATCCGGACTGTTTGTGGATTTCAACTCAGATCTGTGTTATACAGGTCTGTTTCGGGACCTACAATATATGACACATAGGCTGCAGTTTTTAAGCAATGAAGTTCATAAACTTCGGAATAGGGGTGTATCCTTCAAGTCACCATCCCGAAGGGAAACACATAAACCTAACTTCGATATCCAATTATTGATCACTTAAGTCTTGCCCATGGGTGTATCAACCAAATCACTATCCCGGAGGGTAACACGTAGGCTGAACTTAAGCTTTTAATTTAAATAATTAAGCTCATTCAATTGATGGATTATGGATTGCGGGCGCCACCAACTTTCGGATTTATTTTCTTAAAATAAAGCAGTGTGCCAAATAATTTTAAAAACTCATAAATTTTTGCTTATAAAGGTACCTATCACCCTATGTTGACAGTTTCGACCTTACCGATGCCCCTAAGATGAGAACCCACCAGACATCCTTAATTAATTATTCAATTTAGTTAGATTCACTATCAGGATATTAAGCTCTTAAATCGGTTGGGCCTACCAAAATGTTACAAATTAGACATGTTTGATCATCATTATTATTTAATTAAATTCCACACGCAAATTCCTGATTGTACTATCATTTTCCATTTAGTTGCAAACATTCTAATCCAGGGACATTTTTCAAAAATTTTAAATTTTTATGTATTTTTATGACTTAAAACTCACTCAAAAATAAAAGACTCACACTAGACCTGGACAAGGTCTCCCCTCACACTTAAACTCTGCATTGTTCTCAATGTACGAAGAGTGACTCAAACCAATAACAAAAATAAAATACAAAAAATAAAACTTAGCTGGATAGACGATCATATAACATTTCATTCGCGATCGTGCTCCACGGATACAAACGGTTTGCCTTGTACAAAAGAATCAAGCGAAAGTCGGATTATCGTCCCCCGAATGGAGATTGAGTACGGAGAGTCAAATCCAAACCTGCAAATTAAGCTCGAAACAAACCCACAAGCATCATATCGACTCAATATAATGACTAAAACAAAATTAAAAAACCCAACGGACTCAAACGACTAAAATAATGAAAAATAAAAAAAATCAAAAATTAGGGTTTCTTAGGTCCCTCGCGTACCGTGAAAACCAGAGGGTAGTCTCTCGCGTACCGCGAGGGACAAAAGAATGTCCGGCCTCATGTTTTGTCTTTCACGTGTTGCGAATATGGGAGGGAAACTCTTCACGGTACGCGAAGAGGCCTCCATCACAAAAAGAAAGCTTCAAAAATCAATTTTTGCCGTTGAAAATTTTTCAACACCTAAAACTCAAATTTTTCAAACATTTCAAAAACTCATTCCAACACTTAGATTAGATGCCCACATACCTGGAATGTCTTTCCTGATGGTTTTTATCACCCAAATGGCCATGAAACCCTGCAAAAACTTAGAAAAACACAAAACTATACCGCAAAGACAGAAAAACTAAAAATTTCCTATAGACTCTACAACGGCATCCTACCCCCCACAGGTTTGTGTATTGCCCTCAATCACACTCTATCCAATTCTCATCTCCCTAGAGATGTCCCCACACTTGGCCAATTGCATACAACTAACTAAAATAAAGAAATAACAACCTAACTCACTTTCGTAGGAATCACTGTCACACCCCCGCTAAAGCGAAAACACAGGAATGTAACTTAATACTGTGACATGGGTTGATTTCCTTACCGAAGGACTGTCGAGCTTTTCTAGGATTGTTTGGACTGTTCCTTGAAGTTTTCTGTTTTCTTTTGCTGTTTTCTCTATCTCTGGATCAAATAATAAATGTGATGTTCTTCCTGAGCGCCTAGTATGCATAAAACTGTCCCTGCACACGTAAGCACAAAATTTAGTAGCAATGAACAAAATAAATCAAAAATAGCACTTTGCGCAAAAATTCCCCGGCAACGGCGCCATATTGATCGCGATGTCAAGGTCAATCAAAAATATTTATAAAATTCACTACTTAGCTACCTTAAACTGTAGACAGGAAAGTAGGGTTGTCGAATCCACAGGAACCAGTGGAGAATGCTATTTAAACTAAACTGATTCAATTACTACTAAAGTTCTAAACTTTATTACTTAAAACACTTGGAATTATAAAAAGCAATTAACATTAAGTTGTGAAATCATTTGGATAAGAATAACCACTCCGAGTTTTAGATTTAGCAAAGCACACATACAATTTCAGTTTCAAACCAAATCAGAGATTACATAGACATAACCTTGTTTAACTGTTTAACCCAATCACACAATAGTCAATTCAATCACAAAATCAGATTATTCCCGATGCAAGAAAACCAAGAAATGATGATAGATGCGATAAATTGAAAACATGCCATTGTTCATAAATCAATCACACAATTGAATTCAAAGAACTTAAGAGGTTCACAAAACTTCAATCTAATACTGATCATCAACTAAAATCGTATTAGTACAAGCATAAATCACTCACCCGGAGGGATCACGAAAGCGTTTAGCCGCTCATGATTGTCGAAAAGAATAAAGATCTAAACTTTAAACTTACAAACATTCAAAACTAAGAACAATTGGCTAAACAAGCTTTGGAATCGTCTTAGGGAAGCTCTGGGACGACAAAGAAGAAGGTAATTCAAGAATGGAACTCCACATGGGTTTATAATTAAAATTGGGTGAAACTTGCTGATTTTCCCTTTTTTCGCGTACCGCGAAACATTCCGGCCAGTCCTTCACGTGGCGCGAAGGACAAAGTACTCGGGCGCGCTTTTTGTTTTCTCGCGCATCGCAAAAGTTACCCCTCTAGTATTCACGTACCGCGAAGACCTAAATTTCCAGCGTTTTGACTTTTAAGCTTTGACTTTTCTTTCTTTGACCTCTCGGGCTTCGTGCCTTCTTATCAATTACTCATAAACTCAAATTTTTAGCACACTTACCATGTAACATATTAAACTACAAATACCACGTAAAACTAACTCGATAAACACAGTTAAGCTATTAAAACTATACAAAAACCAACTCTTATACATGGGATATTTAACCCTACATCAGTAATCTGTCTATCGGGTACTTTAGTATTGTTGGAGAGACTAAGAGGTGATCCAACCAACCAGTGAGCGTCACACATCCTTTAGGTTTTCCTTCTAGGTCACACCGTGAGAATGATCAGGGATCCTGTAGGTAATCTGAGGGTGTAGTATTCATAGATCCTGTTTCATCGATAGTTTCCATAGCCGAGAGAGAGAAATCCGAGATTCACAAATAGGATTCTTACCTAGGTAGTGTCTTTCCTGATTCTTGAATTCGTCTAGATACTTTGTTTGATAGTTGGTTCTTACTAGTTAGTTGGTTTCTTTAGTTTGTTAGGGTTAGAATCACAACAGAAACACCCCCCCCCCCCCTAATATAATTCAGTTCAGTTAGTTGAGTCAGAGTCTAGTTTGTTATCACTAGTGTCTCGTGGGTTCGATATCCAGACTTACATTAGACTTTACTACATTGATTGGTATACTTGCCGGTTGTGTGGTCTAGTATTAGGTTGAGTCTAGATTTATAAATTTAAAGATAAAGTGTCTACGTTAGGTTTTTATATTAGTTTTTATAGACCGTCCAAGCGATATCAAGTTTTTTGGCGCTATTACCGGGGATACTTAGGCGATAGCGTATCTAGATTTTATTGAACTTAACTGATTATTTGGTCTTATTTGTGTTTTGAGTCATAGAGTATCTAGTTGTCTATGTCTTTTCTTTTTTTTTAGTGTGTCTTGGTAAATATTTGTAAATTTTCTTAGCTTAGTATTTTCCTTACTTTTTTTATATATATTTGGTGCTCGTTATCCTTTCTGTTTTAGTGTCCATTGCAGTGATAGTTAATATGGAGCGTTTTTACGGGGAACGGTTTCAATGACATCGTTTTGCTCAAAGGGATCATCATGTGAATGTGTGCTGCGAGGTCTGTGGAGATCCCTATTACACCCAGAATTGTCCTTGTTCATAGAGTTATTACACAGACTACTATGGTAATCCTCATCCACATCCACAGTCATATGAGAGTTCTGAATGAGAGGTGATCCCATCCTTGATTAAAAGCCACAAGGCCCTGGTAGAGACTTTTAATCAATGGATGGGGATTAAGAAAGAGAAACAGAGAGTTCAAGCGGAGGATACCCCAATCTGGGATGAGTTGCTTCAACAGTCAAAAGATATGCTTGCTCAATGGAATAATAATAGGAGGATTGAGGATGAACGAAGAATGATTGAAGATGTTAGAGTATGTTTTGTAACTATCACGAAAATTCTATATTGAAACTGTCGCTGAAATTCTATATTGTAAGAATGATTGAAGATGTTAGAATCCTGTTTTGTAACGAAGAATGATTGAAGCTGTCAAGTTCGCCTAATTAACTTAGAGCGAACTTGATAGGCGAAGGGCGAACTTGACAAGTTCACCTGTGGTCTTTGTGGTTTCCCTATAAATAGAGGTTTACGTGTTAATTTTATTAGACTTGAACAGTGTAGAACAGAAAACAAAGAATTTGTAAAACTGATATTCTGAGTGTAAATACAAATAAGATTATTTACACTGTGTTGTTGATTGCTTTACATGTTGCACGTTGATCATGGATTCCGCACGTTATCACCATGTCATACTGCGAGTCTAGAGATCCGTCACACCGAGTTTGGGACCTACAGAAGAAGAAAAGAGTAGGGAACAAGAGGAAAAACTTTGTAGAATAGAGGCACTGGAAACTGAATATCAGGAGATGTGTGCTAAATATCGAGTGGAGAGTTCTTCTTACAACACGAAGCTGACCGGGTATGAAGAAGACGAAGTGCAAGTAACAGTGACAGAAAGTGCATCACAAGTCCCACCTCCAGGTAAGTAATCTCACCTTGACTACGTTACTGATGAATTTTACACTGATATCATGTAAGATCACAAAGTTCCATATGATTCTTTACACTTGTCTAGTGAGAATGATTCGGTGCAGGTAATACGGGAGGAAGGTATAATCAAGGATGAGCAGAAGAAGGTGCAAGAAATCATGAACACTCGATGGGACCTGATAACTAAGGTCGAGCGATTTCACCTCTTGGATGAGTCTGGGAGGCTAACGGATGAGCTAGCAAATCTGAAGCTAGCAAAAGAAAAAGTAGCTCCAGAGCTGGGGACGTTAACGAAAGAGGTGCAACTCACGAGTCCAAAATACTCTGCACTAGACCCACCCCTGGTTTATACACCCTAGAGTTACGGGTCAGAACCCATCAAGGATGACTTCTTTAGTGATGATGATGAAGCAGAGGTGGAAGAGTCCTCAGATGACACAGTGGGTGATGGCCCATGTAAGTATTCGGAACCCGATCTAAATGAGCATTCTTTTGATAATCTTATATTTCCGGGTAACGAGCTTGACTCTTCGAATGCACTTGCTACCTTATGCTTGTTCTTTGAGAATAATGTGATGCGGGATCTAGAAAGTGAAGACGAGTGTTGTGAAGAGGGACTAGTTGGGTTTGAGGATGAGATGATGTAAGGTGAGTAGGTCCCATCGTGGGAGGATGAGTTCAGTGACGAGTTGGTGAACCTGCCAACTCCTAGTGAAGAAAAATTCGACCCACTTGGCGATCTAAAGCTCCTTGAAAATCTACTATATCAAGAGACAAGTGTGGGGATCGAGAAGGATCAACCTGAGGACAACGGCCTGAGAAGAATGTAAGGTTGACTAAAGTGGAGGAGAATGAGTGGCCCGTGGAGCTAGTAGATGGTGGATTGCCACCTAAATCAATAAAGCCACGAAAGAGGGGCTATAGGCATCTACATTGGGATATGGATAGGATGCACATTGTTTGTAGATGCGACAGATTCCTACACTACATGCCACGTATCAGGTTTGGTCCAAGTAAGTTTAAATTTTGGTGGTCCGACCCGTTTGAATTTTTTATATCAATATTAAGGTATGCCATCAGAGTGTGTCAAATTGGTGGTAGACCAATTATATTAAATGGGCCAGACGGGGGCGGAATTAAAGAGAAGCCTCCTGATTAGAGTAGTTTGTTACCATGGTTTGAACCCGAGTGTATAGTTTGTATAAAATTTATTGAGTCTATATTTTGAGTCTATTTAATGTTGTTTTGGGTTTGCTTGAGCTTATTTTTGCAAGTATAGATCACAAAGCCCATACTCAATCTCCATTCGGGCGGGATCGATTCAAATCTTATATTGATTTCACTTGGACGGGCTATAAAAACTAATATAAAAACCTAACCTAGACACTCTAGCTTTAAATTTATAAATCTAGACTCAACTTAATACTAGACCACACAACCAGCAAGTGTACCAATCAATGTAGTAAAGTCTAATGTAAGTCCGGATATCGAACACACGAGACACTAGTGACAACTAACTAGACTCTGACTCAACTAACGGAACTGAATTATATTACGGGGGAAATTTGTGTTGTCATTCTAACCCTAACAAACTAAAGAAACCAACTAACTAGAAAGAACCAACTATCAAACAAAGTATCTAGACGAATTCAGGAATCGGGAAAGACACTACCTAGGTAAGAATCCTATTTTTGAATCTCGGATTTCTCTTGGCTATGGAAACTAGATGAAACCAGGATCTATGAATACTACACCCTCATATTACCTACATGATCCCTGATCATTCTCACGGTTTGACCTTGAAGGAAAACCTCAAGGGGTGTGTGACGCTCACTAGTTGGTTGGATCACCTCTCAGTCTCTCCAACAATACTAAAGTACCAGATAGACAGATTACCTTTCAGTCTCACTGTCTCAATACATTCAAAGAATGGAAAGGGTAACTTGAACACGATCGATAAGACACTGGAATGCAAAGGATACTAGGACACCTAGGGGAAACCTCCTTTCAGAGTCTTTACACCTGAAGCCCTAACACCAAGGACAAACCGACTACTCCTCACCTTTTAGTTATCAAAGTAGGTAGAATATTTAAATCCTCTAAATTCTCAAATATTGTTCCTATGGATAATGATATCAAAAACCCATAAACAAATCACAAACACAGAAGGTGACCTAATCACGCATTTATAACTGAAATACATTCAACAAGATTCATGTGGAACAATAATTAATTATAAATCAGATACAAACATGCATACACATCATATCAACCATAAAAACAAGTTCGTTACTTTAATATCAAACCATCAACAGGAATCCAAAAACCGATAAAATCCCAAAATCACAAAGTAATCATCTTAACCTAGGTAGCTTAAACAACTTTAGTCAATCATTAGAAAAACATAATCCAAAAACTCAATAATATCGTTTATCATAAATAGAAAATAATTAAGCTGCTAGCTTAATTAATTCACATGCTAGCTTCAATTAATATTGACCTTCAAAATTAGTGGTGCTTACAATTTTCACGATTTCACTTTGCAAAATTAGAGGTGCTTCTAATTTTCTTGTGTGTAAGTCGATCACTCCAAACAACCGCCAAAGCTTTTGACCTTCGAATATGTGCCACTCCAATCTCCAAATTATGCCTTTTAGTTCTTTTCTTGTTTCTATCGTATATCCTCCTCTACGGCTCCAATTCTTCGTGAGTCCCCCTCTACAGCCGTAAGTACTTTTATTATCTTTTTATTTTATTTTTAACCTAGCCATTAAACCCAATTATATTACAAGCTTGATCTGTTTCAGCACTTGGATCTGTTTCACCAATACGGATAATTTATTCTTTTTAACTAAATCAATTTCTTTCCCGTCAATTACCGAACCCGATCCTTAAACGTTCTAACTCGATCCTCATTATAATTCCTCCAATCACCTACAAAATTATTTAAAGTACGAGAATTAAATAAATCTAAAGTAAATCCTAGAAAATAAAATAAAATTGAAATACAATAAAATAAGATGAATGAAAAATAAATAATAAAAAGCTAAAAATCTATACACTAAACGAAAATAAATAAAAACTAACTAATTAACTAAAGTGACAAAACCTATAAAAATACCATCAAACCCGGGGAAAATTATAACTACAAAACGCATGTGCTAGAAACACATCAAACATCACCACATTTAACCTTTTTCGTTCTCGAAAAAAACTATGCAATGGAATCACAACTGGAAACTAGCTTTAACAATCTTATAAATTCATTAGCACAAATATAATCACGCGTTAAAATGTAACAATCATTATTTCTGTCCGATTAAACCCAAAAACCAATTATCAAGCCCCCATTTGTGTTCTAAATTCTACATTACCAAGCATATCAATCTATCTATGTGTCTCACACTTAAGAGCTACAGTTCTACCTAATCTCGTCTCACGGTCATTTCTAGGCACGGGTTAAACCGTATAGATTTCCCTCACCACGTTAAACTAAGATTTACATGTTTTAGAAATTAAGATCAATGAATGGATGGAATGAGCATTATTAAATATATGAATCAACCTCACCTAGTGGTGTGTCTCCCAAGTCACCATCCCAAAAGATAGCACATAGGATGCAGTTTATCAATTAAGCACATAAGAAATCAACTTAGAGTCGTATCCACAGAGTCACTATCTCCTTGGGAAACACGTAAATCAGTCTTCTTTATCCAAAACATTGATCACTTAAGTCCCAACCCATGGGTGTATCAACCAAGTCGTGATCTAGGAGGGTAACACGTAGGTCAAAACTCAAACTTTCAATCGATTAATTATACTCAATGATTAGATGGAGTTATGGATGCGGGCGCCACCAAACTCGGATTTATTTTCATAAAAAAATAGTGGAGTGCCAATAAAATTTCAAAAACCTCTAAATTTTAGCTTAACGTGGTACCTATCACCCTATGTTGACAGTTTTAGTATTACCGACACCCTAAGATTAGTACCCACAAGATATAAAGATTTATTCATTTAATTATCTTAACAACAATCACATGCTATTTAAGGTTTCAAATTGGCTAGGTCTACCAAAACATCGCAAATTAGATGCGCTTTCAATCATTATTTTCATTTATACACAACAAGCATTTTCAGTTATACCTATCATCTTTTATTTATTATGCAAAAACTTTAATTCAAATAAAAAAAATTAAGTTTTTTAATTAATTTTTTTGTATTTTTTACTTTTATTAAAAGAAAAACAAACCTAAACAAACTAGACTCAAGAATATATATATATATATATATATATATATATATATATCACAAGAAATTTAATAAATGAAATAAATTATAAATTTTAATTAAATTTATCTAGATTACAAGTATTGTCATTTATGGGTAAAAAAGACTAAAATACACTTATGTGCAATGAATATGAGGTAACTTAACTGAAAAACTTAATTTTAGTTAGTCAAAAGAACAATAAATGAGGGAACTTTTCAAATAAAGGAAATAAAATGAAAGTCAAAACTTTAAAGGACTCATGTCATAATTTAAGTAAACATAAAAGAACAAAAATTGTAATTTAAGAGGGTGTTTGAGATTACTTATTTTAAACTCGTTATTGACTTTTATAAAAAGTTATAAGGGTGAAGGGGGCACCCTCGGGTATGCGAACCCGCGCGGGTACACCGCCGCCGACCCCCTACCCGAGTTAAAATGTTGGCTTTTGCGGGTATATCTACCCGAGTTCCATTGTTTGAAAATTGTGGGGATAACGGCTATAATGTCGTTGGGGACATTTAAAAACAAAAATAAATAATTTTACCATTATAAATATCATACAACTATACAATAATTTTCATACCAAAAAACTTTCTTTCATCTCTTTTTCTACTCAATATATACTATAATGGATCGCGATTTGTTGATTCCTCCTGAATCATCCGGTGACTACGAGTTGCTATTTCCTCACAATAGCTGGTCTAGAGTCCAATTTTTGATGAATATAGTCGCACAAGCCGAACAAGAAGACACGGCAACCTATATGCCACGTGATAGATAACAAGCCCTTGAAACTCTAATGAACGATTATTTCGTCGACGAAAATCCAAAATTTGATGAAAGTACGTTTCGTGAAAGATTTCGGATGTCAAAACATTTATCTTTAAAAATTGTTGCGGATATAGAATCAAAACTTGAATGGTTCCAAGAGGGCTTAAACGAGAGGATGAAAAAGAGTTTCATGGAGTTACAAAAATGCACATCTGCGGTCAAATAACTCGCAACCGGTAATCCTCCCGACGAATACGATGAATATTTAAGTATGGCTTGTAGGACCTTACGTGAATGCCTAGAATATTTTTGTAATGCCATAGTTATACTGTATGGCAAAGAGTTCTTACGCAGACCGACAAGCCACGACGTTGCGCTTTTGTACAACGCGCATGAAGAAAAACATGGCATTCCGGGTATGCTCGGTAGCATCAATTGTACACATTTCGTTTGGAGAATGTGTCCGACAAGGCTACGTGGACAATATATGCGAGATGATCACCAATACCCGACGATCATGCTCGAAGCGGTGGCTTCTAATGATTTGTGGTTTTGGCATGCGTTTTGTGGTTCGTCGGGCTCAAACAACGACATCAATGTTCTACAACAATCTCCATTATTTACCGACGAGCAACTTGAAACCGCGCCTAAATGTCCATTTCATGTCAACGGGCGAGAATACAAACGTGGATACTATCTTACCGATGGTATATACCCTACTTGGTCTACATTTGTGAAATCTTTCGCTTATCCAACCGATCCAAAAGAAAAGAAGTTTAAAAAGGTGCAAGAGTCGGCAAGAAAAGACGTCGAGCGAGCTCTCGGTGTTTTAAAAGCTAAATGGGGTATACTTAGGCGACCCGCTCGCTCTAGTAAGCCGGAAAAGATTAGGAATGTGGTTTATGCGTACATGTTACTCCACAATATGATTATAAAATATGACGGAAATGCAATATCACCGGTCTATATTAGGGATCCTCTGATCAACCCAGTTATAGACGATAATGTCCTTCCGGAGTTGCACAATGCGAGTACACATTTTAGCCTACGATTTGATTTTGTGGAACATGTTGATAGCACGATGCATTTGGATGATCCAGTTATAGACGAAGATTAGATTGAATTTATGTTCTTTTATTTTTTTTCAATGTAATTTTTTGTATTTCTTGTTATTTTTACTTTATTGAATAAATAAAATGTGTTTTATTTATTAGTTTTAATTTAAAAAAAGAAAAAAATATATAAAAAAATGAGGGTATTAGGGGTGTGCTCCCTTCAGTTTAGGATATCAGGGTAGGAAAATGGTAAAAGTAAGGTGATACAACCTCATTGGTTAGTTTTGTTAGGGTAGTTTTTTTGTGAAGGTTGTGCCCCCTTCACCGGTAGGAGTTTTGAAAAGTAAGTTCCAACTTACTTCTCAAAAACTCATTTCCTCCCTTTTAAAAATTTAAAAATAGTATTACATTCCAAAACACTTTTTTAACTTATAAAACTTAATAAATTAATAAATAATTTCAGCAAGTAATCCCAAACACCCATAAAATTTTAACAAGAATGTAAGTTCGATAAGCCAAACACCATAGATCTTACAAGAATTTTTGACATTTTCGGATTTCGATACTTGTTACATCAGAAAGGCTGGAAGGTTGCTATAAGTGGTAGAAGGTAAGTATTATCTGATCTTAGTTTTCTTAATCACTTAACTTTCTCTTAAAATCCTTTCGGATGGTATGCCATTTTCAGTTTCGATCTATTTTTGGTGGCCAATTGCTTTTCAACACAGGTTGATTGAAAATGAGATTTCAGATACGTACATTAATGAATGTTTCTTTATTTTAATGAAAGTTATATAAACTAAAAATTAAAATTACACAAATTTAAGATGACAAATTATATAAAACAAAATTAAAAAAAAAATCTTCTACAAGCATGTGTGCTTTCGTATCAATTTTCGCCACTTTCTAAATAACAATTTCTTGGTATCGACGGGTAACACCTTTCTAACAACAAACAAGTTATTATCTCGAACCTCGTTATCTCTATTGTACGAAACTGATCGAGCGGTATCTTCGTCAGTCCTCAATGGTTATGGAAGTAACCCCATATCTATATCATTGAAAGACAGTCTCAAGTATGTTAGGTTGCTCAAAACAAATAATAAAATATGGGGTTTTTGGTCAAAAAAATTGCTTTCGATTCTATAATTCATATACAATTTGTGTGTATGTATAGTTATAGATCACAAACCCTATCAATGATAATTTTAAAGCCCAAATTAACTACATATTTTTTTATATAGAATTTGGGTCCCAAAGTCCGTTGTTTTATTTCACTCTCCAAGTCACCCCTATTTTAATGTGTTCTAGAAAATGCCTCAGTGAACTAAATACTTTTCGACTGTGTTGAATATGACTTCTTAAAATTGATCAAAGATTATATTATTATTGTTAGATTTTTACATTTTTTTTATAAAATATGTCTAAAGAACAAAAGGAATCAAGACTTTTGACCCTTGATGCAAGATATCTTCCAACAACAATTGTAACTTCTCTTCTAATCAAACCTTAGACACCCAACCATTTAGTTGGTGAACTTCCACCATACACACAATCGCACACCTTCAAAAACCCCTCATTCCCCTCATCATAACCTCATGTTCTTTCTTCGCTTTCTCCCATGGCTGCTCTCTTCACAGGCTCCCATGGCCACCACCAAACCAACACACAATCTGACATATGCAAGGTTTGTGGTGACGAGATTGGTCGAAATGAGAATGGGGACGTGTTTGTAGCTTGTCATGAATGCAAGTTCCCCGTGTGTCGGCCTTGTTACCTTTACGAGCGAAGTGAAGGGAATCAATGTTGTCCTCAATGCAATGTTCGTTATAAACGTCATAAAGGTAATGTGTTTTTTTGTTTGTTTTCAGTGTTTTTGGTAGCGTGAAGTGGTTGTTAGAACGTGTAGAATTGTTTTTTGAATAGGTTGTCCACGAGTCGTTGGGGATGTCGAAGAAAGCGATGATGGAGACGATTTTGAGGATGAGTTTCAAATTAAGAATCATCAAGAAACCCGAGATCATAATCGTGTGGATAATCCATCGGTAATTCAATATAACTTGTTAATACATAAGAGTGTTTACCATCCAGTTTGATAGCAAGAAAAAATTGGGTCCAACCTCTAACTACGGTTCCAAGAAACTACGAATGACTGCTATTAGTGGTTTGACCCTTTTGAGCCGAGTTTTTATTTTCTTCAAAGCCGAGTTTTTATTTTCTTCAAAATATTTAGTTAGTAATTATTTTTTTAAACGATATAGACGATGCATTAATATAATACATATACAATGCACATTTCAAAAATAAAAAATAGAGTTAAATACGGTTTTAGTCCTTGTGGTTTGACATAACTAACCATTTTAGTTTAAAAGTTTAAATTTGTCTTTTTTACTCCAATAGTTTATGTTTTGTATCGATTTCAGTCTGGTGCACTGACTCCATCCAAATTTTATATTAAATCTTTTAAAAAGATCATAATACCCTTAGCAAAAAATAAAAACAAATATATATATATATATATATAAACCACTTCTCTTTACCCACAACCTCCAACCCCAGATCAGCTCCCACCACCATCACCACCGCCATTGCCGGCGAGACCACCACTACCGCCCCTTCCTTCTTCCCCACACTAGGAACCAGCCTCTCTCGTTTTGAAGCATGCACTCCTTTTACTTTCTTGAAAAAGAAAAATGAAATTGGAGAAACCCAAAATCAAGACTAGGATTAGAAAATGTATATGCAAAAATTGGAGAGAAGACTTTTAAGCAGAGCAAGAGAAGACTCAAAGATTTGGAACACCACTAATTCATGAAACCATTGATCGAACAATTGTAACCATCGCAAATGGAGACCAGATGGAGAGGCGATTCACGATTGTAACTTGTAAGCCATAAACCATCCAGATCGTAACTCAGAAACCACCGATCTGGTTTTTTTTAAAACCCGATTTGACTTTTAGATAGGGATTTGTAGAAGCCAGGGGGAGGCAGGGAGATCTGAAAAAATCATAACAGAGGCGGAGTTTAAGCTTTCGGTGTGAGGATGCGGAGGTCAGGCGACCTCGGTTCCGGTGAGTGACGATGGAAACCATATCACCGGTGATCCCTTCAATCTTGATTTGGGTTCCCATCCATGTCGCTGGATTTAGGGTTCAAGCAAAAAAACGTTACCAGGTGTGGGCGGCGGAGCAGGTGTGGGCGGCGGCGGAGCAGGTGTGGGCGGCGGAGGAACATGTGTGGGCGGCAGAGGAGCAGGTGTGGACGGCGATCAGGTGTGGTGGGGGAGGTGGTCGGCTTGGTGAGAGAGAGAGAGAGAGAGAGAGAGCTGAGAGTAAAATTTTATGCCATCAGTCAGGGTAGTATAGTCTTTTTAAATTGACTTAACGGAACAAAACTAACGTCGTTAATGGATTGAATGAAAATGGTTAAAAAACTGAAATTATTGGATTAAAAAAGTAAAATTTAAACTTTTGTACTGAAATAGTTATTTTTGTCAAACCACAGGGACTAAAATCGTATTTAACTCTAAAAAATATATAAAAAATAAATAAAAAAAACTTAAAGAACCATTGGTTTACATAACCAGTTTCAAGTTCTAATCCATATTGTATAAATATTAAACCGGCTAAATTTGGTGTTTCGTGGTTGTTGGAACTTGGTCAGAAAGTTTGTCGGAATTTCCGACAATTTTTTTGTCGGAAAAATCACGGTTTTCTATGAGTGATTTACAATCCTCTTGAAATTAAAAAGACGACTTTAGTCCATTTTAAGTAATTTTGAAATTTAGCTTTTGGTTACTAATTTTCACAGGACAATGGGGACTCTCATCCTCCAAAACAAAACAATACCAATCGCTTTGCTTTCTCCTACGCCGGAAGCGGTAAAAGAATTAATATTTTTATATGAAAAGAAATTAGAATAGTCATTTGGGTCTCATTCTTTTAAGATCTTTACCCGCTTTATGTAGTTGCCGGGAAGGATCTTGAAGGTGATCGAGACGACGAATGGAAAGATCGTGTCGAGAAATGGAAAACCCGGCAAGAAAAGAGAGGTCTCGTCACAAAAACCGATGGTGGTGGAACCGATCCCGGGGAAGAAGACGATTATCTGTAAGCATTTGTTTGGTAAACGGGTCGTGCTCACAGGTTGACGGGCTCCAACCCTACAAATTTAACACGAACCCAAACAATATTTGTAGGTTGACATGACCACGACTCGTTTAACCTGTATTTTTTTTATTTTTTCATATTAATATTTTCAATTTACAATTTCACAACCCAAATTCAAACATATAAAAAAACTAATATTATAATTATAAAATTTTATGTCGTTTTATTTTTATATTTTGAGATAAAAAAAGCTCAGCCAATCTAATTTTTTTACACAAAACACAAATAAAAAAATAATAAATAAATAAATGGATTAAACGTTTCGTACACGAACACGACCCTTTTATTTTAAAACGGCTAAAGGTTCGACCACAAACTTACCTGAACCCTTTTATGCAAATTTTGTGTTTGGTTCATAGGTTTGACTTTAATGAGTGAAAATCAGATTCTCTAACCGTTAACTACACTTGAATATGAATGCAGGATGGCAGAAGCTCGGCAACCCTTATGGCGAAAAATCCCAATTTCATCGAGTTTAATCAACCCGTACCGCATCGTCATCGTGCTACGTTTCGTGATCCTCATATTCTTTTTCCGGTTCCGGATCATGACCCCGGCTTACGATGCTTACCCTCTATGGCTCATATCCGTCATATGCGAAATCTGGTTCGCATTATCATGGATACTCGACCAGTTCCCAAAATGGTTCCCAATCAACCGAGAAACCTACCTGGACCGGCTCTCGCTAAGGTTCGAGCGCGAGGGTGAACCCAACGGGCTCTTGCCGGTTGATTTCTTTGTGAGTTCGGTTGATCCACTTAAGGAACCGCCGATTATTACTGCAAACACGGTTCTGTCGATTTTGTCGGTGGATTATCCGGTTGAGAAAGTGAGTTCTTATGTGTCGGATGATGGTGCTTCTATGTTACTGTTTGACACATTGTCGGAAACCGCTGAGTTTGCGAGACGGTGGGTCCCGTTCGTCAAGAAGTATGGCATCGAGCCGAGGGCACCGGAGTTTTATTTCTCCGAGAAAATTGATTACTTGAAGGATAAAGTGCAGCCTACGTTTGTGAAGGACCGTAGAGCCATTAAAGTAAGTACAAAAGGTTTTTTGATTTTCTAGGTCGGATAGTTATATCATGTGGGCAATAATGTTTTATAGGCTGTATGGGTTGGTATTCGTCAAAACTATGGCATGTTCGAGTGCCCTTTTGGTCCTGTGTGTGATACGGCCGTTTGATGACACGTATGTACCTACAGCAGAACTCTTTTCCAGCAATTTTAGTAAGTATGGGAATTGAATTAATTTGTTTTTTTTTTTTTGGTCTGACAGAGAGAATACGAGGAGTTTAAGGTGAGAATCAACGCGTTGGTTGCTAAGGCTATGAAGAAGCCAGAAGAAGGTTGGGTGATGCAAGACGGGACGCCATGGCCCGGAAATGATAGTCGGGATCACCCGGGAATGATTCAGGTATCGTAAAATCGTTTAAAAATTTTAATTTTTTAGGCTATGCTAAGTGTACATCCCACCTATATTTTTACTCAATGTACTCCTCCTTATATTGATTCAGTTATTTCATTCTTTTAACATTGAATGCAAACATATAATAAATTAAATACATGTGTATACAAGTTGAAAAGAGGCTTATATCCCTTGATTTAAAAAAATCAAAATCAATAGAAGGTACAACAAATAATAATTTTTCATGAAATATTCTTGTAATTTTTTTGTTATTTTATGTAAAAGTATAAAAAGGTAATTAAAATGGTGCCATGCCAAAACATCATCATTTAATTTTAGCTGCTATACTTGAATATAAAATTAAAAAAATGAAAATATGTTGTGACATTTTTCTTACCTACAATAACAAAAAGAAGCATTTTACACAATCTCAACTTAGTAACATATTATGTTCACAGGTTTATCTAGGAAGTGGAGGTGCACTGGATGTTGAAGGCGAGGAATTACCAAAACTGGTTTATGTTTCACGTGAAAAACGACCCGGTTATAACCACCACAAGAAGGCGGGAGCCATGAACGCTCTTGTAAGCATCACCTTTACAACTTACATTTTTCGATTGCGCTTGTCTTTTAATTCAACTAATTTTGGTATCAGATTCGAGTGTCTGCAGTGCTTACAAATGCCCCGTTTATGCTCAATCTGGATTGTGATCACTACGTCAACAACAGTAAAGCTGTAAGAGAAGCTATGTGTTTCTTAATGGACCCACAGTTGGGTAAAAAGCTCTGCTACGTCCAATTCCCGCAACGATTCGATGGCATAGATCGTCATGATCGTTACGCTAATCGCAATGTCGTGTTCTTTGATGTAAGTTTCATTACCTAGCTGTTAAAAGATGAAAATTTCTACGGGTTTACTTATTAATGTGTCGATTCGGGTTGGATAACCTGTAGAAATTGCCCCAAATTGTATTTTTATTAGGGGTGTGAATTTATGCTAACCTAACATGAAATTTACGGGTTTGGATTAATATTAATGGGTTCGGACCAATTTTGGGTCTAACCAACAAACACCTTTAGCTAAACAGGTCGACTTGACTGATTCACGGGTTGACCCGTTTACTTCTAAAAATATGTGTTTATCTGATAAATTAAACTTTTATGTTTTTTTATGTGAAAGTTTTAAAGTAAAAAAATGAAATTGAAATAAGATTTTATAATTTAAACATAATGTTTTTTATATAAATTTGTATTGTTTTTATTAATTTTAACTTAAAGTATTAATTGCAAAAAAAATAAAAAAATTTGAGCCAACCCATGAACATTTGTGTCGTGTTTGGGTTCATATATTTAACACGATTTTCTAGTTCTTGTCGGATTAGACCCGCCAACCCAGGAACACGACCCATTTAGCAACCCTAATTTTCATCGCATAAAACTTCTACAGATGAACCATAATGGTTTTCCAACATTTACAGATAAATATGAGAGGACTTGATGGAATTCAAGGCCCGGTGTATGTCGGTACCGGATGTGTCTTTAACCGACAGGCGTTATACGGATACGATCCTCCGGTATCGGAAAAGAGACAAAAGATGACATGTGATTGTTGGCCTTCATGGTGCTGTTGCTGCTGTGGTGGGTCAAGAAAAAAGTCAAAGGATAAGTCAAAGTCAAAGAAGAAAGGGTTGAAAGCTTTACTTGGGTTGGGAAAACTTGGAGGGAAAAAGAAGTACTCGAAAAACTCGATGGGGCCTGTTTATGATCTTGAGGGGATTGAAGAAGGGCTCGAGGGTTATGACGAGCTGGAGAAGTCGTCGCTAATGTCTCAAAAGAATTTTGAGAAACGGTTCGGGCAATCTCCAGTTTTTATAACTACAACTTTGATGGAAACTGGTGGAATCCCTGAAGGAACTAACAGTAATTCTTTGATTAAAGAAGCCATTCATGTTATTAGTTGTGGATATGAAGAGAAAACCGAATGGGGCAAAGAGGTAAAATATAGTTTTTTGGGTTAGAAAACAGTTTGGGTTACGGGTCAAAACAAATAATCTTTTTGTACCATTCAAATAGAACCATCAAACATTGTTTCCTTTTTTAATGAAGATTTTAGCTTAACATGTTGGACGTTTTTTTGTCAACAGATTGGATGGATTTACGGATCGATCACAGAAGATATCTTGACAGGATTCAAGATGCATTGTAGAGGATGGAAATCGGTTTACTGTATGCCAAAAAGGCCCTCATTTAAGGGGTCTGCACCGATCAATTTGTCTGATAGGTTGCACCAGGTGCTGAGATGGGCTCTTGGTTCGGTTGAGATTTTCATGAGCCGCCATTGCCCGTTGTGGTACGCCTGGGCCGGGAAGCTGAAAACACTCGAGAGACTCGCTTACATTAACACAATTGTTTACCCTTTTACTTCAATCCCGTTGCTTGCGTATTGTACGCTTCCGGCTGTTTGTCTTCTTACTGGAAAATTCATCATCCCAACGGTATTTCTACTCTTTGACAAGTGTTTAAAAAAGCATATCTAAATAACAAAATCTGGGCCACAATAAAAAAAGGTCTGTGGCTAGTTCAGGGGTTACTCAGTTGGGTTCATCGTGGGATGGGCTGCCCTGGATGTTCTAGGTGTTGTCCCGGGAAGCCCAATTATCCTATAATATCTAGGTGTTTTCGTTCACTACTTTTACCCTCTTAATTAGTTAAGAAAAAGGGTATTTTCGTCAATTGAATAACAAATCTGAACTGGTTTAGAATGGCGGGTACTTACACATCTGAATAACAGAATACTACTGTCTTTGACTAGTGTCCTGGATAGATCTTGAACAACAAATCTAGTCTTTCACAACTTTTCTACGGAAACATTTGAATACATAAATTTACTATTTTAACTCTCTTAGCTAGTTCAAAATTGAACATAAATTTACTCTTTTATCCTTCTACTCTAGTTCAAAACCAAGGGCATTTTCTTCTTGTAACTAACATTTCCATGTGTTCAACAGCTTAACAACCTTGCAAGCATGTGGTTCCTTGCTCTCTTCATTTCAATCATTGTGACTGGCGTGCTCGAACTCAGGTGGAGCCACGTCAGCATCCAAGATTGGTGGAGAAACGAACAATTTTGGGTGATCGGTGGTGTCTCCGCCCATCTTTTTGCAGTTTTTCAAGGTCTTTTAAAGGTCCTTGGCGGCGTTGACACCAGTTTCACCGTCACATCAAAAGCAGCCGATGATAATGAATTTGGTGAGCTGTACTTATTCAAATGGACAACTCTTCTAATCCCACCAACAACCTTAATTGTCATTAACATGGTTGGGGTTGTGGCGGGAGTATCTGGAGCGATCAACAACGGCTACGGGTCATGGGGCCCGCTATTTGGGAAACTGTTCTTTGCATTCTGGGTCATTGTTCATTTGTACCCTTTCTTGAAGGGTTTGATGGGAAGGCAAAACCGGACACCAACTATTGTTGTTTTGTGGTCGGTTCTACTGGCTTCGATCTTCTCGTTGGTTTGGGTGCGCATTGACCCTTTCTTGCCGAAACAATCAGGCCCGATTCTTAAACAATGCGGGGTGGAATGTTAGATGATTGATTGTTGAAAGTTTGGCGGGGTGATTTGAGCAAATTGGTTTTGAAATTTTGCAATAATGTATGTTTGAATTTGATTATACATGTATATTGAAACTAAAGATTTTCTGTTTCGGGGAACTCCATTACTTGTCCGTTAATTATCAAAGGTTGTTCACGACTCGTATTAATTATTTCATCAACTGATGATTACATAAACCCCTTAAATTGTTGGTAATTTCCCGTTATTAGGCCCAACACGAGTAGGTGGAAGGCCCGGACCTGATGGACCCATGAAATTCATTAAGTGTGTTAATGGGTTTAAGGGGTTGCAATTAGGGTTTAATTATATTTGGTAATGTTTTGGTAACCAAGTTAGGGTTATTAGGTTTTAGCATTATAAATAGATGTTACCAAGTTAAGGTTTCATCATAGGAGTGAGAGAGTTATTGTATTAGGGTTTTTGAGTTATATTTCTCTGGTATAATAAATGTGAGTTTACTCTTATGAGGTACTAAGGGTTTAAATTTACAAGTTAGAGTATGAGACTTTATTTTTTCTACCAATTTCGGGTACTACGGCTAACGGCAATTTGTTATTAACAGAATACCCATCACGTGCCAAAAATGTGAAGGTAAAATAGTCGATTCCATAATATTTATATTTATATCCCCTTTTATTCTCCTTGAATCGCACTAGACATTAACACCTTCATCCATGTTTAAGGAATTTACCCTAAACAGGTTCAATGGTGGTGTGCAAATATAGAAGATTAGCCCAAATCAAAACTTCTTGGACTATAAATAACCCTGGACGTCGCATCTATTGTTTCCCCCAAATGGTAATCTTCTAAATCGACTTTGTCTTTATATGACCTTAATCTTTGTTGTTTTTTCAGTGATCAAAGTGCACATTCTTTGTATGGTTGATACTCTCATGTGTAATCGCTTATTTGAAGTCATTCTAGGGCTGCTGAAATCAAAGAACCGCCTTGAAACCAAAGTTCAAGCACTCAAAGATGAAGTTCGTATGAAAGATTTTTGTTTGATAATCAACTGGCTACTATTTGCAGGCTATGGTTTGTTTGTATTTCTTGTAATGTAGTATTGCAATTCATGTATGGAAATGAAATGTAACTTTTTATGATGATGTGCAACTCTGATATTGGAATGAAATAAAATGTGTTATTTGGAATGAAATAAAATGACCTGCTTCTACCATTATGGAATCATTTGAACCATAAAACATATCCAAAATATGCATTTAACAAAATCAGGAACCATAAACCATATGTAGTTAACAAAAATCATAAACCATAAGCAATTAACCATTGCCAAAATATGCCAATAGCTAACAATTAAAAAGACATAACAAAACAGACCAAGACATAGCTTAAAACATAAACATAGTTTCAAAAGACTAAAAAACCCAGACACAACTTTACAAAGTAGTAGATGATGGTTCTTCTTGTTGAGAACTAGATGGTGGTTCTCCTCCATGTCCACTACAACTCCTTTTCTTGTTGAGAAGCACATGTTAACTGATCTTCCTTCTCCATTGCATCCTTTTTCCTCAACTTTCTTGCCCTCCCAATTGGTTTACGGTGCTTAGGTTCTTTTAACCCCGTAGGACACATTGACCTAGGCCACGTGCTTATACCATTAATAGGTCCAATTTTGTGTGAGTAGACACCCTTCCATGTATCTAACTAAAAACAAGAATCCACCCATTTTTTTATGGAATTTCAACCTTTAAACCATTTATGGTCATGTTCCAGTTTGTTGCAACATCATGTTTACATGGAATGTCCATCAAAGTGCATTGCTTTGTACAACTTTGTTGTTCTTTACCTCCTTATCTTTTCAACGGGTTCTTCTTCTGATGAAGATGTACCAAATGAATTATTACTCAAAAAACCTTCTTCATATACATCAGATACATCCTTATCATTTTCACTTGCTTCATTAATGTTGACTTTAAAACTATTCATATCCACTTCGGCCTCATCAACCTCATTGGCCTCATCTAAAATGTTATCACCATCTTCTTCAACCAAAATAGCATCGAACTCATTTAAGTCCATCATTTTCATTAGCCATATGAGACGTCCTGGTTACGTCGTACGCTGGATTTACTCTTTGGCAACATAGTTCAGTAACTGAACTGATCATTTTATTGCAACGGAATTTCTTACAAACAAGTTGATAAAATACAACATATATTGTTTGTGACTATATCTATGATGGATTTCAGCCCTCTAACCAAGTAGCCTTCACCTTTATGGTCCTTCTTGAGTACCTGATATACACACTAAAACATGTCATCTTACGCTGGTGAGTTCTACCTGTAACTTTTACCGAATCAAGATCCGGTATGCTTTAAAAACATTTTTAACATAATCGTTTTTCCTTCGTTCTTGTATTTTTACAAGACCTATGTTTATTCTTGTGATCTTGGCAAGTGTTCAATGAACAACTTCTCACAAAACTTTATGCTTGTACTTTGGACAAGTCTTTTTGAGTTTGAGTTAGAAACTCCAAACTCTTTTATTCTTTACTTTTTTCCATACTTGCATGGTTATTACCATACAATATTGTACTAGGTAATATACCTAGTCTATTACAATAGCATATGTATAATTAAGTGGCAAGAAACACAGGCACTGCCGGGGGTCTCTCTTTAGGTGATAATCAAGAACTCAAAGAATCAAGATGTTGCCCCTTTGTGATGAGGTATGTAACACCTTCTATAACCCCAACGACCTTCTGAACGATGTTGAGACTTCAGTGGATCCTATCACTGACCTAAAGATTTGATGCTATAAAGATCTCACTTCCCTCAATAGTAACTGTGAACATTGCTAGGACAATCATGAACTTAGAGGTTTATGACGTTGCCGCTCGGGTATAAGTCATCGTTAGCGTTTACATCAAAATTTTAAGTGATCGTCATCACTTAAACATACCACGGTACAGTGTAATCTTTTCTCTTGTTCTATATAAGGATATATAAGTCTTTACCTTCTCATACATGGCCAACTTTAGATATTTATTTGGCCAGACATGGCAAAACCTTTCTTTTCATATTCTAGCCTAAATATTTAAAATGTTTAAAAGTGGGCATCATGACGTTTTCATAAAATCTCTGTAGTAAGTGTACTGGCTCAAAATGTTTAAAACCAAAGCTTCATGATACTTACGTAAACCTTTTCACAACATGTATATCAACTCAAAACATTAATACGTTTAAAAGTGGCCATTATAGAACTCACCTTGTAATTTCTCCTCTTTCTTGCAATAGCTTTACGTTTATAATGGCACAACACGTGACTCAGGGTCCTAAGCCATTATAACGTTACATAGATAAGCGTTCCTATCTTAATGGAAATAACCAAACTAGAGGAAACTAATCTCAAAATTGTCTACTGCTTGTTGGAGTCGAAATGTGGAGAACCAGACTTTCGATCACGAACTTGGGCTAGGGAATCAAACCTCAGAACTTATGTGTGTGCATTTTATGGTGTTTGTGTGTTTGGAGATGCCCAAATGAACCACCATTAATCATCTATTTATAGGGCAAAATTTCTTATCAGATTCTGACATGAACAAATCATGGCTCAAGAACCCTAATTTCTTACCGATACAACCATTGTTTCTCTAAATCCTTTGGAAATGATTCCAACCACAGTAGAACCTTGATGTAATCACTATATTGAAGGGTGGACTGTAAAAAATTCTTGAAATTGAAGGAAATTGAGCGGTGGATAAAATTGCTTTTACAGTGGGAATTTGTTTGCATGCGTCTTCTTCACAAAGGATTTATATCTATTTTTGTAAAATTGGGGTTGTTGTAATGATACGATATTTTTTTGTTTTTGTATGAAAACACTAATCAGTTGACCACTCTTTCTTGTTTATAATTGTGGGTTTAAATTTCTGCAGTCATAAACGACATTTGTAAGAAAGCTAAAATTTCACCGGAGAAAAAGAGCTCACCGAAGAAGTATGCCGGAAAAACGTCGTGTGGCAGGGAAGATGAAGTATGGAAACTATGATTTGGGTTTTAGGTTTCAATTTTTTTAAATTGTTAGGCTTAGTTAAATAACTATTCTCTTAATTATTATATTATTTAGTAAGTTACATAAAGATTTCTAATAGTGTTAGGGGGTGTTTGGGATTCCATTTCAAAAACTACTTTTACCTTCTTGGAGAAGTTAAAAATTCTTACTTCTTTAAAACAACTTCTCCACCCTTTTAAAATTAACTTTTTCATCAATTATCCAAACAAACTTTTAACTTATTACCTTTTTAAAAAAGGTAATAAGTTAATAAGTAGTTTGAAATGGAATCCCAAACACCCCCTTAATCAACTGGGTTTAATCGATACCAAAATCTTTCATCTATCAATTATAATAAAGGTTTTTTTTTTACATATTTCCTTTATTAAACTTCTAAATTACATATATCCTTAAGCTCTAATTTAATTACATATTTCTCCAATTAACTTAAAATTACCCAATTTTCCCTCATAAATATTCAGAAAGGGAATATATGTAAATAGTAGTTTAATTGGTTTATTAATAAAACTAACTTTAACCCTGTGTGTTACACAGAAGGTTGAAACATTAATATTATATTGATAAATATTTAACACATTTTCTTATATAAATTTAATATTGTAATGGTATTTTTTTTTCATTTTATTAAATGTTAATATTTTATTGATGAGAAAAATCAAAATATAAAAAAAACATGAAAATACAATTTTTAAGTGGTGTACTTTTTAGTTTTTACAATACATTAAATTGCATGTCAAATTAAACCTTACAATGATGATTTACAAATTTAAAAATAGTTCATTGTATACAACATTTGACGTGTTAATGATAACTTTTTCATGTGTACCAAAGATTAATAGTTTGAGTCCATATCTACTTTAAATTTTGATAATGCAACATACAACTGGTCATAAATAAACACTGAAACTTTTAAATACAAACCAACCTTTAAAAGCGATTGTCCTAAGCTTTTATTCAATGTCAATGCAAAACATACTACAATTGTATATTTTTTTCTTTGAAATTTAAATGAAATTATTTTGTACGAATGTGTTCACTAAATTTTAGGGATAAAATTGTGATAACCAATGTTTCTTTCAGATATATCTCCAATTCTATAACGCAATTATCTAGTGATTTGACATGACGTCTTGTTCCATTACATAAACATTTTTATCCGTATTTCTTAGTAGCACTTGTATATGAAAAATTTTGCTAAACTTTTAATACTAAATTTCCCATATAAACAAAATAAAAGGATACATATAAAATTTAAATTTAAACAATATGTCGTCTTTTAAATTCAAAATTTAAAACTTCAAAATTTAAAAATCTCACTCCTTAATATATTGATACAATTTAAATTTAAAATTTAAAAATTAAAACTAATACACTAGAGTTGAAGCCAAACATATTTTTTTGAAAAGAAAAATGTCATTTTTAAAAAAATAATCAAAGTTTAAAATATAGCACACTTATAAAAATAAATATTTACAAGTTTCTTAATTTTAGTTAAAAACTAACTATTAAAATTTACAACTCAAATGAAAAAATTTATTTATAATTATCAAATTTAATTAAAAAACTAATAATTAAATATTAATTACTTTATTGTAACACATATTTATTTAATATAAAAAAGTAGTATTTTTAAATTTATATGTCAAATTTAAAAAATCTTGTTTTTTTAATAATAAAATTTTAAAAACTCGTTTTTCTAATACAAAACTTTAAAAGCACATTTTTTTTAAATCTCCTTCTTTTTATTCTTGATTTTTTTAAATTTTAATTTTTGATGATAATTAAAATAAATGTGAGTCAATGGTAATAATAATGAATTGATTTGGTAAAATGGGGTTATTTTTGTGATTTTCTAAAAAATGGATTAAATATGGGAAGATTAAATGGAGAATGTAATATGATTTTGGGGGGAAATGGGTGAGAATGAATGTGAGCTTGACACTTGGCAAAATGATTTAGGTTTTTATTATAAGAGGGATAAGTTATTTTAAATGAATTGGATAAATATGTAATATATAGGTTTTAGGAAGATAAATATATAATTAAATTTTAGGGTTGGGTAAATATGTAATAAAGAAACTTAGGAAGATGATATATGTAAATGGGGGAAGGTTCAATTCAGAATACTAAATATTACGAGAACATAGAGAACAAAATGAAAAATTCATTTTTTCATTCTAAAAAAAATTTAAAATATAAGAAAATTGTTGAAATGTAATCTTTATTCATCTCTCTTGAAATTTAAAAAAAAATATACGATCAAATTACATTTAATTATAGTACCTACACATGTGCAAGTCTTGTGTAGGTTATTTCACCTACACATAATATGTGCATGTATAGGTAAAATTTAAAAGTTAAAAAAATACATCAATAAGTTAGTTTAATGGTTTTTTATGTAGATAACATACACATATGTTTGTAAAAAGTAAAATTGTAAAAAACAATATGAACCATTAATATAAAAAATAAACGATTTAGGTTTGTTCCCCTTGTTCTCGCAATATTTAAGTGTTCTGAAATAAACTTCTTCATATGTAAATGTCCCTATAATAAATAAAGATGTTGAGGTGACACGTGTCATCATTCTAGAGACTTTAGATCTTTGTTTTCCTACTTAAATATTTTCCAATTATCTATTTTAATTTTTTTAACGCCTAAATTGATTAAATTGGTAATATAAATGTTTCCATATTTCTTATGATTTTAAATTTTAAACATTAAATCTAGGATAAATTTTGGTTGACCAATAACTTTCTTTTTTTAAATACATTTATTTATAATTAACTAAGTTATAAACCCCGTGTATTACACAGGTTAAATAAATACAATTTTATATACTTATTAAAAAAACTTATATGTTACATACTAGTTTAGAACCCGTGTAATACACACGGGGTGAAAAATATCGGTACATAAAATTCTTAAATCTTTATGTATATATATATATATATATATATTATGTGTAAAAATGTATTACATATACTAAGGATAGAAAAAAAATTCAAAATACGTAAAAGTTAATATATAATTCGGTTTTGAAGATACGTTAATTACTATCTAATGTAATTTGACTCTCATTTATTATTTGATTGAAAATAAAAGTTATATAATTAGATTTTGAAGTTTCTTATTATAAGGGATAATTTAAAAAAAATGTGTTTTATTAGTGTAATTAGTATTTGTTTTTAAATATAATATTATTAAAATATATAGATGCATTTAATAAGAAAGAGAGACGGGAAAAAATGATGAGAATGAATATGGAGTCGACACGTGACGTGTAAAAACCTTTATTTATTATATAGTATAGAAATAGAATAGATTCATTATAATTCATAAGATTAAGAGGTGTCAATTTTTTATTTTTTAGAATATTATGTATTGTTACTATATAAGTGTTTTATTTATATTAAAACAATTTCATACGCTCTAGAATTACGCCACGTGTCCCTTGAGATTTTTATTTATTAAGTAGTATACATAACAGATAATAGATTATAGATTATACATGTATAATCTATTATCTGTTATGCATACTACTTAATAAATAAAAATCTCAGGAGACACATGACGTAATTCTAGAGCCCATCCATTTATATTTTCTAGCATAAACCATTTATTATTTTAGACAACTAAATTATTTCTTATAAATTTTATCATTATTTAATATTGATTAATATCAGCATAATAAAATAAATAGTTAATTACTGTTTTCATCCCTATGGTTTGCTCAAAATAACTATTTTGGTCCAATAGTTTAAATCTTGCCAAAATTGTTGATCGTGTGTTGAAGGTCAATAAAAAATTATATAAAAACCAGGTTGTTATCTACCTTAGACTATAGTATAGCAAAGTAGGGTTGTCGTATCCACAATGAACTCGTGGAGAATGCTACTTAGAAAACAGATTCAATTTCTACTAAAAAGGTTCAAACTTTATTATGTAAAAGACTTAGAATTATAAAAAGCAACAAACTTTAAGATGAGAAAACAGTAGGAGAAAGATGTAATCACTTACGGGGTTCAAGTTCAACAGATTCACAAAGGTTAGGTTTGATTGATTCGATTCCACTAAACGTGACACTGACAATTCAATTAAAGTGATGATTGTGGGACAATCTTTTAAGATTCGTTCGTCCGCCCAATCACCAATTCACAATTGCATAGATAGATAAATTAAGCAAATACCTCACGATGCAAGGAAACCGAAAACAGATGGAAAATCAGATAACTAAAACAAAATTGAACAGTTCAAATTAATCAAACGCGTGTGTATTCAAGTTGTCATCTGTCACACCCCGACCGATGGCGGAATCATCGAGGCGGACAATGTGATGATTGTTCAAAAGCACATGATAACTAAAGGTTTCATAATTCATTAATTAAATTTAAAAGTAACAAATTCCAAATACAATACATTTCGAATAACCTAGTCTAGTTCAAAACATTAATTTATTTAACTAGGTCCATAGTTCCTAAGTGGAGAGGTCTTCGGCAAGCAGTCACATATCCAAACCTGAAACATTATTTAAATTAAGTGTCAACTAAAAAGTTGGTGAGTACATAGGTTTAGTATTTCCTGTAAATAGTAGTTGTAAATCATTTTGCAACTCATTGTTTATTTTGTTAAACATAGTATGTATGATGTATCATTTATTTAATCACAATTCAAACCGAGTTTGACACTCTTGAACAGAGCACAACAGCTAAGTCCGGTATGTTTGAATATAGTTACCCACTATATCCGATATGTTTGAATATAACACGCGGTCATATCCGAGTATGCAGTAATAAACACCCTAACCGGGTGGGCTGGTCAGGCACAATAGATCTATCAATATTACAGTTGGTTGTCTTGTGTATAAATGTATGTACATCCAAAGAATAAGCATATAGTCTCATGTATAACACGTATAAACAATGTGAGTAGCATGTATAATGTTTCACCCCAAAACTTATAAAAATGTAAAATAGGGGCTATGTAACTCACCTGGCTAGCGGATATGTTAATCCACGAGTGCGGGTGATAAGGATGTTGAAACCTAGGCACGATGAAGCCCTATGTGGATGGATAAGTATTATTGTATGTTTATGAGCGTATTCGTATTTAATGAGTATAGGTTTTATAATAATATCCTTAATAATTATTTGTATAAAATAGGGTAGAAAATGATAACGGTTTTGTAGAACTTTAACTCATAAAAATATATATATATATATATTGTTTTAAACAAATATTTATTAAGTTTAACGCATTTATATATAACAATAACAAATAAAAGAAAATTCTTTATTTGACTAATCATATATTATATATATATTAAAATTTGTTTTAACAAGTTTAAAAAATATTGCAAGACTTATAAAGGTGGGACATTGTATATGTGAAAAGGTATTTTGATAAGTTTTATAAAAATGTTACAAAGTTTATAAAAGTGGGACATTTTGTATATTATAATGTATTTTAATAAGTTTATAAAAATATTACCCGGTTTATAAAAATAGGACATTTTATATATTATAATGTATTTTAATAAGTTTATATAAAAAAAAATGGGATGGTTTATAAAAATATAGTTTAATCGATTTTAAAATAAACGAACGAGTAAACCGACTCGTTTTAGTATTTATTGTATAAAAATGGTATTAAAATAAGTTAGGTTAATTAAATAAAATAAATAGAATGAAAACAGAAGTAAAAAAAATGGGCCGAAGGCCAACCGGATTCGAACCCGCGACCTGTAACTAACACACACACACGCATAACCAGCCGGGCTACTGCCCATCGCTGGTTATGTGTGTATCGAATAATTTAAGTACACAAAGGAAGAGTTGGTCGCTGGTCCTCGGTGACCGACAAACCGTGTCCGAGGACACTGGGTTTGCCCGGTAACTCTCGTGCGAATGCCGTGCTTTCGACTGGGATTGTTTACCTGATGATAACAGAAGCTAATGGAACCGAAATGAGGTTCGAACTTGGTCGCAAAGGGCCTGGACGGCAGATGCCTTGAACCGTAAATGTCCAAAACGGGAATCAAACTTCTGGATGGAATCAACTCCTGAATTCTTGGTCACAGCTTCTCTCAGGGAAGACGAAAGTGATGAAATTCTCAATTTGGAGCGAGAGCAGGTGGAAGGATGGTAGCGAGCTCGTACAGGGCCGACAATGGTCATTTATAGGCGAGCTCGATTTCTATGCTAGAACGTGCAATTGGGCATGTACCGACATTGTTCTGAACGAGACGAAGCTAACCAGACCATCGACACGCGTGGAGGTGGCCTGTCGAGCGCGAATTCGATCGTGGGTTTTTCGGCCACCAACAGGATCAGTCGATCCCTATGTTTAATCGACAAATTTGTCGAGGGCTTTTGCTCGCGTGGGGACGACGAGGCCAGAGAAGCTTTTGTCGGCTGTTGAGGTGTAGGGAACAGCCCTGTCGGGGTGTTCGCCGGAGAAAGTCTTGGACCGCCGGACCAAGGTTAGGGGTGACCGGATAAACGAATCGGGTATTGGCAGTTTTAGTCCCTGAAGTTTGGTTTGACTTAAATTTAGTCCCTGGAATAACTTCGGATTAACCCTTTTAGTTTGCTTTGTCCAGGAATGGTCCCTCAACAGATTTCAATTCTAAAACCTTCTAGTTTGATTAATTACTAAACAACCCCTAAACTTTTTATTAAATTAATTTAAATTTCTTTTAAATCTATTTATATTTTATAAATTTATTTTCATTATTATTATTATAAATAACTTTTATTAAAAGATTATTTGTATTATTTAAATGGGTTATGCAACTTTTAAATCTAGATTTTCATATAAAATTTTATATAAGTTTAAAAAAAACTTATAAAATTTTAATTATTATAAAATAAAATATATATATTTTGTACAAAATTAAATAAGAACACTCGCATTTCATTTAATAGAAGATGATTACATGATAAATATAATACAAGTGCGAGAACGAAAATCCGAAACGTCACATCATCCAAAACACAAATCAAACACAAAGAAACCCTAGCCTAAGCTGCACTGAGACGAACCATCTACCCGGAAGCAATCACAAGTGGATTAGCTGCTCATGATCGTGAAACATCAAAGACTCAAACTTTAAACTTACAATCATTCAAAAACACAGACAATTGGCCTAGAAAACCTTGAAATCGCCTTGAAAGACCTATGGGACGGCTAGGAAGAAGATAATTGTATAATGGAATCACCTTGGGGTTATAATTAGAATTAGGTTTAAATTTGTCGTAATCCCATTCTTCGCGTACCGCGAAAAAAATTGGACGGGCCTTCGCGGCGCGAGTTTTTCTTTTCTCTCGCGTACCGCGAGAATCCTCTCCCATGTCTTCGCGTACCGTGAAAACCCCAAAATCTAGGAAATTGACTTTTAATCTTGACTTTGACTTTCTTTGACTTCTCGAGCTTTGTACCTTCTTATTTATGACTCGAAAAATCCCGCTCTTTAGCACAATTACCCTGTAATACATCAAACTACAAAAACACCTGTAAAACCGACTCGATAAACACAACTAAAATACTAACTTATACAAAAACCGACACTTATACATAGGATATTTGACCTTACATCAACAGTCCTTAACCTTTCATTCTCGTTACAATCAAGTCAGGCAGATTAACACCATTAAAGTTACTCTGTTAAATCATTGCTCATTGACCATAATACCCTTTCACAACCCCACCCCCACCTTATTTTCTCTAATCTCCACGCTATCCCTATTCCAACCCTAGACAACATCCCCTACCCTTTTCATCGGCCACTACCGCCAAGACTACAATTGCCGCCGCCACCCAACACAAACGAATCAGACTGGAGGTGATTAAGGTGACCTCAGTATATATCTACTCTTAGTGCCGACAAGACCACCGCCAATTTCATATCAGGTTAGTTCAGATCGGGCAAGGGGTTTGATCCCTCCTTTGTTTCTGATCACCGCCAAGACCACAATCGTCACCGGCATCCCTCCTTTCCCTATCTCCGACTTGTCATGGAAAACACAAGCAACCCCTTCATAACAGTAGTGCATTCAAGAACTCACCTATAAATTCTAGTGTTAGTTCAACACCTTTGCTTGTAATTCTAATGAAACTTCAGTTCACGAAGGCAATGAATTGTGGTTGGATAAGAATTTTGCCAGTTGGTTGTAACGAACCATTTTTTTAGGTTCATATTATAATATGTTTAGCATATTATATAAAGGTGAAACTAAATAAAATGATAGATGGAAGTTTATTATAAACATGAGCCATAACTAGTTTTAACTAGTTTTGGTGAAAGGAGTTAACTTGGAAAGTTTAGGGATTAATTGTGTAATTGTGGCAAAGCATCCATTTGACTCATAAAAGAGTCAAAATACACACAAATGTTCATTTGTGTGTGTTGTTGAAATCAAGAGGAAGAGAAGGAGAAGAAGCTTTGATCAAGATCAAGAAATTGGAAGTTTGCATGCTTGGATTGAAAGATGTTGGTGTATACATCTTGTTCTAATCATCATGTAAGTGTCATCTTCTCCATCTTAACTTCCATTGTTGAGTTTCTTAGTGGGTTTTAGTAGAAAACGAAATTGAGAAGGAATTGGGTTAAATTGATGCTAGTTAAGTGTTAATCTAGCTTGAATGAGGGTAAAGGGGGATATATAACATCATCTAAACATCTAATTCAAGGATTCATGAATTTGTGTTCTTGGGGATGTTATGGAGTTTTTTATCTCAAAATTGTCAAAATAATAAATAGGAGATTTATAAGTGTCTAAGGATGAGAGAAGACACATTAATTGAAAGAAAACTCATTTGTTTTGAGGAATGATGAAAATGGTAAAAGTGGAGAGTTCATATGGGAATAATAGTAATGAGATTTAATTATACCCATAAGGTGTTTGATGAAATGCTAAATGAATTGAAAAGTGGTAAATGGGTGTTTGGGGGTTGGTTAAGGGTGTGATAACCAAACAAAGATAGAATGTTGATATTTAAGATCATAAAGGTATGTTGGGTGTCAATTGGTAATCAACGAATTACTAATTCTAAATGAATTTTATAGGTAATCAAATTGGAAAGAAGAGGCTAGCTTGGAGGATCAAGCGGGATGCTCTCTAGCTAAAAGGCATTTACTTAGTAATGTTAGATGAGGGTAGTCATACGTGTAAGTTATGCATATGGATAGGTGGTTTATCTTATGTGTAATTATACGTGTATGTTGGTAAGGTTGATTAGCATATGTCATATATGTGAGAAAATGGTGGAATTAGGAGTTGGGATTCTTGAATCCCAAATATGTGGAAGTAACCAATAGGTTACAAAGATGTTGTGGCTAATGTGTGGTAGTAACCAATAGGTTACAAAGATGTTTGTGGTTAATTGTGAAAATAATAATTGCAAAATGATAAGGGTGATAGTAAGTAAATGCGTTGTGTTTACTTGGTAAAGTTAGGCAATGATTGTTAATTGAACATATGCATAATGAATAAGTTGATGAATTATGGGTATATGTGTGAATGATGATATGTTTAAGAATGAATGATGATGAAAAGTGGATAGGGTCTAAGAACCATAAAATGATGGAAAGTTGTGAATATGGTCTAAGAACCATAAAATGGTAGAAAATGGTGGAATGGTCTAAGAACCATAAATTATGTGTTATGAAGGTGTATGATTGTATATGAAAGTGTATGAACATGTGAATGAATGTAGTTATAGTTAAAATACTATAATGGAAATGTGATGAAGTTTTGGTCTAAGTATCATAATGGAAATGTGATGAAGTTATGGTTTAAGTATCATAATGGAAATGTGATGAAGTTATAGTCTAAGTATCATAATGGAAACGTGATAAAGTTATGATCTAAGTATCATAATGGAAATGTGGTGAGGTTATGGTCTAAGTATCATAATAGAAATGTGGTGAAAATTATGGTATATGTACTATGATGGAAATATAAAGAAGTTATGGTCGTGTGCCATAATGGAAATGTAATGTTGTCAAATATGAGATGGGTATAAGGAAAGAAAGGAACTTTTATAGTGTTATGCAAGTGATATGTAGCCTAACGAGTAATTGGGTGGAAACGGGTCATATGGGTGAATGGGTGAAAGTGATATGTAGCCTAATGAGTAATTGGGTGGAAATGGGTCAAATGGGTGTATGGGTCAAAATGGTAATTCTCTACCTTCTTGTTATGCTTTGTTTTCATTACTAATGGTGATTTATATGTGATGACATGTAGGGAAAGCTCCGGTATGATCAAGGTTAAGTCCATGGCAAAGGATGGATTCTCGTATGCGTTTTTGATAGTTTTTTTGTGCGTAAATAGAAGTCCGTCAAATGGTTGTTTAACGATACTTGAAATTGTAGTTGTGTACAAAAAGTATGATGTTTTGAATGTTTAATCTCAATCTTAGAAGTTGGGTAAATTTTGTGTGAAATGGGTGAAAGTTGGAAAAAATGGCTAAGTGTTGAAAGCTGGTAAACTAAGTAAACTTTCTGTTTACTCAGGTCACTCGCGGTACGCGGGAACCAGGGAAGGTTATCTCGTGGTACGCGAGAGACCTGGTTCTCGGGCGGCCTTTTTAGGGCTCCTTCGCGGTACGCGAAGGACCATGCCACCATCTACAATAAAAAAAAATCTTGTGACAAATGCTTCCGCGTGTTTTACTTGTTTTAATAATCGGTGTTTGAAATTAGGGTGTTACATTGGTGTTCTTGGACAGTCACACACAGAGAGAGCATAGATAGGGGTGGGGTGGTTTATATTTATATATATATATATATATTTATGAAAGGGAATTATGGTAAATTGATATTGATTTAACGGAGTAACTTTAACGGTGTTATCTTATGGACTTGATTGTAAGGAGAATGAAAGATCAAGGACTATCTTGGCAAGATTTAAACTACTGGACTAAAATAGTTATTTTGAGCAAACCTCAGGGACGAAAATAGTAATTAACTCTATAATAAAATATTTGTTGTAATTTTTTTTAAAATCAATAATGAACATAGACTTAGATTGACATTAACTTTCATAAAATCTAATAAAATTAAATCATCTGTATTTTTTTAAAAGACAATTAAATCATGTTTTTTTTAATGATTCAGCACGTAGTATACCAAAATCTAACCTAGTGAAACTAAGAAATCAAATTAAAACTATTCAACTAAAATGTCATAGTCACCAAACCTTTAACTTTGAACCCTCAATGCTTCCACCAAACCTTTCATCGAACCTTGGCTCCACCATGTCGCTGCTCCTCCACGATGGCGCTGCTTCTGCTCCGGCTAACAACAATTCTGTAAGGTACTTTATTAGATCATGATCGAATGTTATGAGTTACTATTTCGGGAGGAGAAGGGGGTAAGATTTACGGCAGACCTTTGATTTTTTTTGTTGAGCAACAACCGTTAGATGAAATTCCTCAATAAGAGCATTATTACTATGCACTGCACAAATGATTGTTTAATGTTATGGACTGAAACCATTGCAAGGTATAGGACTTGTCCTACATCGGTTGTATGGGCAACAAATGTGTGATATATAACTCAAATGGTTTCCTCTCCCACCAGACTAGTCTTTTGGAATGAATTCTACCATTTGGGTTGTAACATTTAAGTAGGTAACAGTATGCAATTCTGATTTCAGTCCTCAAATTTGGATTAGACAGAATTAAACACACAATATTCTTTATTTGTAGTAAACCTAACCCTAATTACAAGGCATTGAAATAGGAGAACATACGCTCATGTAGGTAAGAATCAACCAATATAACATATCTTTTAACACTGGATTTTGGAAAATAATAATAAAAGAAAGGAACTTTTAAAAGGACATTACAGATCTAACATCAGAAACTTGAGAAATCCTATTGTGGTTATGAGCTCTAATTCCATGAATCTTTCTTTCAAATTGTTCCCTTTCAGTGATCCTAATAACCCATCTGGGCTTTCCCAGGTAAAAAACAAGCCATCCAATACCCAGTCCAATTAACATCTCAAATCCATACCCCATAGCGACAGATTTCCAAGAAAATCCATTGAAGAAACTACCATCTTCAGGCATCGGAGAGAGTTGCACGCCATCATCTCCACAGCTCTTTGTCAACGGGAATCCACATAATCCATTGTTCCCTTGAAATGAATTATTTCCAAACGTATTGAACTGTCCACCTTGAGGTATGACTCCTTGAAGCTGATTATGGGAAAAAGTTTACAAATGCTAGAAATGTCAGACTTGTAAGTTGTACAGGAATTTTACCTACCATCTTATTACACGAAAGATCTAAATGTTCAAGTTGTACAAGGTTTCTCAAGTTTGTTGGGATTCTACCAGTGAGACTGTTATGCGGTAGATTGAGAAACCGAAGTGATCTTAGTTGTCCAATCGTGTCAGGTATCTCCCCTTCAAATTTATTAACCGAAAGATCTATAGTGGTGTAGACGACTGATATTCTCTGTAGGTCCAATCTCAATCCTTTCACTCCTAGCTCCACTGTCATAATACATGAACTTTCCACCCATGTACAACTCTCCTGACGCAGCTCTATCTGTACTCATCATTGCTTTAAAGTTCTTGAAGTGGTTTGAAGGCAAACGACATGTAAACTCGTTGCTAGATAGATCAAGGATTCTCAGCTTTGGAAACGTGGTTTTGGTGTTGGATGTGTGTAATGTGCCATTGAGTTTATTACCTCTCAAGACAAGAACTTGCATCTCGGGAAGGGTATCAATCCAGTTCGGGAATCCACCAGTTAGCTTATTGTCTCCCAAATCCAAAACTTCAAGATTCTTGCAGTTGATTAAAGTCCTAGGAATCGAGCCTTGAAGTTGATTTCCTTACAAGTTGAGAGTCTTTAAGTTGTTGTTTTGCTTCAAGAATGTTGCGGGTACATTTCCATGGAAACGGTTCAACCGTAGATCCAACATCGTGAGCTCGTGGCTGAAATTATCCAGGCATTGTGGAATATCGCCACTAAGCTGGTTATTCCCGAGGTGAAGAGTCTGCAAGGATGTCAAATTGCAAATCGATTCAGGGACGGACCGACGAGCGAGTTATTACCTAAAGTCAAATATCGTAGCTTTTTACCATTGAGTATTGTTTCAGGAAAATAACCCGAGAGTCTATTATTATGAAGCGCAAATTGCTCCAACTCTCTTAGGTTACCAAGTGAATCTGGTACCGGACCACTTAGCCGATTAAGGAGCAAGAGCATCTCAACAAGAGAGTTCAAGTTTCCCAACTCTTTAGGAATAGAGCCGTTAAATTGGTTGTCATTAAGGACCAACTGCTGTAAGTTGCTTAGATTCCCGATCGAAGCCGGGAATTGACCACTAAGCTCATTGTGACTTAAGGCTAGTTGAATCAAAGACTCCAATTTTCCAAGTTCTTGTGGGATAACGCCTGAAAGGAAGTTTTCATGAACGTCCAGTACCTTTAAGTTACTCAGGTTTCCAAGTGAAGCCGGGATGGAACCCGTGAGCTGATTGTGGCCCAAAAGTAACTGATCCAGATTCTTCATGTTTCCTAATTCATTAGGAATTCGACCCGAAATATCGTTCATGTATAAATATAAAGTTTTTAAAGAGCTCAAATTTCCTAAAGATGGTGGGATTGAACCCGTAAGATTGTTTAGAAAAAGGTACAATTCAGACAATTTAATCAGATTTCCTAGACCAGACGGGATGTGTCCTGTTAGGAAGTTGAATGACATATTGACCTTCATAAGATTGTCCAAATTGCCTAGTTCTCTAGGTATACGACCTCTGAACCAATTATTATCAAGACGAAGATAACCCAAATTGCTCAAATTTCCTAAAGAAACAGGAATATGACCTTTTAGAATATTACTATGCAATGAAAGGGTTTCAAGATTACTTAACATTCCAATTTCTTGAGGAATTGTTCCAGAAAAACGATTTCCTGAAAGATCAAGAAACACAAGTTTAGAAAGATACCTGTCTCAGCTGGGATGGATCCGAAAACGTAATTTAGTCTAAGTTCTAGATGTGTTAGACTAGTGAAAGATGAAAAGTTGAAGTTGTTGGGTATTTTCCAGTGGTGATCAGTTATATTAGTTATCAAAACGGTTGATAAATAATTATAGATTAATAATAACTATTTAGTAATTATTAAAACGCAACGGAACGAGACCGATCCGACACAAAATAAAACCCGACAGGATCTGGGTTACGAAACATACGAACACAGAATAAATATTTAAATCTAACTACCAATGAGATAGATATACCTTAGTGGTTAATGATTAACCGGTTGAGACACCTAGGTACAACGAAACGATGCCAGATTACGAACTGAAACGCGAGAACGGGTGGCACCAGAGATCGCCGGACAAGGCGGCGAAAGGTGGCAGGGCTGTAGCCGGAAGTCACAAGGAAGAAGCTCTTTTCTTTTTGGTTTTGTCAACAGCCGCTTTGAAACAAAACAAGAAGTCAACCAAAAAGGGAACTTGTTCTTGCGGCTGACCAAAAAAAATAGTAGGTTAGAAAAAAATTAGGATTATTATATGTATATATATATATATATATATATAATTATAAACCCTATTAATTGTTTTCTGGCCCAAAGTTCAATACGAGATAAAAAGCCCAAACCCATTTAATTGTTTTAATAAAAGGATTAAAACAATAAATGTGAATTATTATTTATAAACCTGTATAAACAATAGATCTCGTGTAACGAATATAAATAAAATATATCGTCTCGCTAACAGTTCGTAATTACCAGTTAAATGGGTTAAGTGGATTTAAATGTTCGTTGCCCAAGGTGTAACTCTTACGGGTCATAGCTCGGTCAGTCGCGTTGTCCATCGGGTCGGTCCATAAAGTCCAACAATCTCCCACTTGGACGATCCACGATAAATCAACGCAAACAGTCAGCGGCGCTCTAGCTGCACATGGCTGTCCCTAACAAGGTATGACACTTTAAAGTCATTAACCAAATATCTTGGTGTTAGTAATAGCTAACTAAAGCAAGACAATAGACTTATGGCAATAGTTGTCATTCATCCTTTCTGTAAAAGACATCAATTGAATCAATGAGACATGTATTAGATTCATTCTCATATAGCGTTCAATCATTATTGTTCTCGTTCCAGATTCATAGTGGTCCAATCAAACACACAGTCAGTTTGGGTAAGGCCTTACACTTCACCAGTTTGAATCACGAGGGCGCCACGATGTCTAACTGTTACATATCATGTAAGAGTACAGAATCCCTTATCGACTACATACAACTCCCACTGAACTTCAGATTTGTTCCTAACCAATGCCTTTATGACTGGCAGTTATGCGACAGCGGTTGACAGTGATTAAAGAACAGTCCTTGGTAAACGAAAGTTCTAGTATGCATCTCAAGTCAGATGATACTAAATGAGTATAACAATATCAAAACATCTTATGATTAAAATCCATGAAGATGATTTGAAGCGAGTTACATCCAACGTCATCCAAGATGAGGTCTGTGAAATTGGAAGTCAACTACTTGAGTCCAAGTTCAGAATAGTCTTAATTCAGAGTCGTTCCCACGATTCTGATCGACTACGGATGATTAAGAATACAAGATTCATGGATTAAACGTATTAAAATCGAACACAGTTGTAAGAATTCAGAATTGCGTTTAAATCAGTAAACCAAAATAATTCAAAAGTACAACTGTTTAATTGTTCACACATTCAAAATACTAAATCAAAACATATCATTAGCAAATCTAAGACCAATAGCATCTCTGTGAAGATCATACTTGTCCTGATACATGGGCTTAGTAAACGGGTCCGCTAGGTTTTGATCTGTGTCTGCTTTGCTTATCACGATGTCACCACGTTCCACCATTTCCCGTATATAGTGGAACTTTATGAGAATGTGCTTGGCTTTGTGATGAGATCTGGGCTCTTTGGCTTGAGCTATAGCACCTGTGTTATCACAAAGTATCTCGATTGGTTGGCGAATACTCGAAACCACATCGAGGTCAGTAATGAATTTCTTCATCCAAGCAGCTTCCTTAGTAGCATCTGATGCAGCTATATACTCAGATTCGGTGGTTGAATCCGCCACCACACTCTGCTTGGAGCTCTTCCAGGAGATAGCTCCTCCGTTTAGAGTGAATATGAATCCTGATTGTGAGCGAGAGTCATCTCGGTCAGTTTGGAAGCTGGCGTCAGTGTAACATCTTACAGTGAGCTCTTCTTCCACTCCTCCAAATATTAAGAACATGTCTTTAGTCCTTCTCAAGTACTTCAGGATGTTCTTGACTGTAGTCCAATGGGCAATGTCAGGACTTTGCTGAAAACGACTGGTCATGCTTAAAGCATACGAGACGTCAGGCCTGGTACAACATAGCATACATGATAGAACCAATCGCCGAAGCATATGGAATTGCTTCCATACGCTTGGTTTCAATGTCCGTTGAAGGGATTGCGATTTGTTCAGCACGGTGCCTTTAGTCATAGGAACACCTCCTTTCTTGGAGTTTTCCATATGAAAGCGTGCCATGACTTTGTCTATGTATGTGCCTTGACTAAGCCCTAGAAGCCGCTTAGATCTATCCCTGTAGATCTTGATTCCTAGAATGTAGGCTGCTTCTCCAAGATCTTTCATTGCAAAACAAGTTCCCAACCCGTGTTTAACATCGTTAAGCATAGGGATGTTGTTTCCAATGATAAGTATATCATCCACATACAAGATGAGGAATGATATAGTGCTCCCACTAGCCTTTCTGTAAACACAAGGCTCATCTTCATTTTTGACAAAACCAAACTCTTTGATCTTTTGGTCAAAACGAAGATTCCAGCTTCGAGATGCTTGTTTGAGTCCATAAATAGACTTATTCAGTTTACATACCCTATTAGGATATTTTGGATCAACAAAACCATCAGGTTGTACCATATAGACATCTTCAGAGAGATGCCCATTAAGGAAAGCGGTTTTGACATCCATTTGCCATATCTCGTAGTCATAGTACGCGGCTATGGCAAACAATATCCTGATCGATTTAATCATAGCAACGGGCGAGAAGGTTTCATCATAGTCAATGCCTTGAGTCTGAGTAAAACCTTTTGCAACTAGCCGTGCTTTATAGGTGTGTATATTTCCATGCATGTCGGTTTTTCTCTTGAAAATCCATTTGCTCCCTACTGCCCGAGATTCGGGGGTAGCTCAACCAAGTCCCAGACTTGATTATCACGCATAGATTGCATCTCGGGGTTCATGGCTTCTAGCCATTTTGCAGATTCTGGATCTGAAATAGCATATTTGTAGTTAGTAGGTTCGTCATTAGATTCGGCTACTAATAGGACCTCGATACTATCAAGATGCCATAGGTATCTGTCAGGTTCTTTGCGAGTCCTTACACTTCTGCGAACGCTTATGTTTATGTCTGATTCATCAGCAACAACTTCTTGTTGTTCAGACGCTCCGACTTCATCAGCGGTTGTTTGTGGTTCTCTAATTTCTTCAAGATCCACTATATTATCTCCAGTTCCTCGTTCAAGAATTTCTTTCTCGAGGAAGTGTGCCTTCCTTTTGATGGAAATAACATTTGCATCAGGATGGTAGAAATAATATCCGCTTCTGTTATAGTATCTAACGAAAACGACCTTTTCGCCTCTAGGATCGAGCTTGTCATCAGAATCGCTGGTGACATATGCATCACATTCCCATACTCTAAGGTAAGACATATTGGGTTTAGACCCATGCCATATCTCATATGGAGTCTTGTTTACCTTCTTAGTCGGTGCCAGATGGCGGTCATAAGATCATAATTTCAGAAGGAGTGAGGCAAGTTTGTTCTACACATCATCGATCGAACCATATTAAGTAGGGTTCGATTTCTCCTCTCGCTCACGCCATTAAGTTGGGGTGTGCCAGGTGGAGTAGGTTGTGAAACTATTCCACGCTCCTTGAGATGATTTATGAACTCTGTGCTGAGATATTCACCACCTCGATCTGAACGAAGTGTCTTTATCGTTTTACCGAGTTGGTTTTCCACTTCGTTTTGAAACTCTTTGAACTTTTCAAAAGTTTCATGCTTGTGTTTCATAAGATAGACATAAGCATATCGACTATAATCGTCGATGAATGAAACGAAGTATCTTTCATGATTTCTAGACATGGTTCTGAAAGGGCCACATACATCAGTGTGTATGAGTCCTAGCAGATCCTTGGCTCGTTCACCAACGCCGGTGAAGGATCCTTTAGTGAGTTTGCCAGCTAAGCAAGACTTGCAGTCTTCAAAGGAGTCTTGTCCGGTGGATTCAAGGATCCCTTCGGATTGGAGCCTTTTCATGCGGGCCTTGCTTATGTGACCAAGTCTACAATGCCATAGAAATGTATCATTAATGCTAGATTTGATACGTTTAGAAAGATTGTATATGTTATTATTAGTTTGAACATCAACCTCATAAATTCCATTTCGAGGTTTAGCCTCAAAATAGAAAATATCATTTAAGTAAGCAGAAATAAAAATTCCATTGAAAACGTACTTAAAACCTTGTTCAAACAATAAGGAAACTGAAATAATGTTTCTGGTTAAACCAGGTGCAAACAAACAGTTATTTAAGATAACTACAAGGCCAGAAGGACATGAAAGGTGAAATGTTCCAGTTGCAAGAACTGGTACTCTCTTCCCATCACCAACGATGAGTTCCATGTCGCCTTGTTTCAGCTTCTTCCACTTTTCAGGCTCGTGCAATACATTAACGATGTGATAAGCACATCCGGTATCAAATACCCATGTGTCGCTAGAGATAGTGAAAAGTTCAATAACATAGATAGAAATACCAAAAGAGACGCCTTCACCATTTGCTCTCTTCGATCTCAGCTTAGCTAGATATTCAGGGCAGTTGCGTTTCCAGTGCCCCATATTGTTGCATTCAAAACATTGATGCTCATTGGGAGGGGGTGCTTTTGCAACTTGCTTGTTTTTGTTGGTGGCATTCTTGGCAGCAACAATAACTTGCTTCTTACCTTTGCTGTTATAACCCCTTTTCTTGGTTTTGGGCTTATTAACACCAGCAGATTTGACCATTAACTCTTGATTAGTCTCACTTGATATTCTCATCTCAGCCGTTTCTTGCATGCCGTGCAGTTCGGGCATAGTCTTCTCCCATGTGTTCATATTTAAGTTCATTACGAAGTTGTCATAAGAACTAGGGAGAGAGTTCAAGATGAGGTTGGTGTCATTCGGTTTTTCATTCTCAAGCAAAGACTTGAGAGAGAAGGAGGAGTGAGATTCCTTTTCAGTAGACATCTGTTAAATAAGCAAATTAAATGTTAATTAGTATTTTGGATGTAATAAATTCTTATATTAATGACCCATGGCAAGAATAGATTAAGAATAGAGAATCTGGTTATATCAATTAGTAATGGCGGCTGTGGCACGCAACATTAGTAAGTGATTTAGGCAGACTGACAATAATTGCCAATTGTGGAAAAATGCACAATTCTCGAGTATGAGGCCGCTAAGACAACTCTTATCTATGCATTGATACGTTTAGCCTCATCTATGCCCACTTTTGATATCCATACAGCTGGGGCATGTACTAGAGAGAAAAGTAATAGTCGCCCTAGTACAGGTACATGTGGAAGGGCCGGATGTGTCAACGAAACCCTTGCACCTTGGAGGGATAGGCTACGCACCAAGTGCGGTGCTGTGGCTCCAAACACTGGTGTTTCACGTTATGCCCCAAGTGTTCCTTATAGTAGGATGGCATAGACTAAAGATTTTAAATATGTGATTTAATTTTAGTGTTTACCGAATAGGGTCAAACACAACAAATGATAAATCATACGTGTGTTGTAAAAGCCAGTTTTACTATATATTAGATCGTGACAACGTGATGAACCCTTTCATCTCTTAGGACACTTAATTTTAAATAACCTATTAAAACTAAGTTTGTCACGATGTAATTAACCAATTAAAAGTTAATAGTTTAAATGAACTATTAAGTTATTCGTTTTAAAATTTTAAAATTAGTTTAAATTGCAAAACTTTATTGGTTATCATTTATTTTAAAAACAAACTGTTTGTTTTAATATAAAGTATCCACAAGTTGTAAAAAAAAGTTTAGAACTTGTTATTAATTTGATTGTGAAAATTTTGGTATTTGGTTGGTACGTTATAACATTTATAAGATAAAAGCAACCACAATAGCAAACACCAAAAATATGTAAATCATATGGCCAAGGAAAAAGTGTTTGATCTTGCTAGAGCCTAATAGCAAGACCAAACTAGGTCACGGGGTCACAACACACAAACAACCACAAGGATGAACTTCGTGCATGCATCTAGATGTTCCGTGTGACTCCCACTAAATCCAAGATCCTGTCTCCGTCTTCTGTTTTGTCTTCGGGTCTTTATCTTTACAATATTTATACAGAATATAAAAAAAAATAAAACCCTAAGCTATTACAACTTTGAGCCATCAAAGTGGGCCAAAACATAAAAGCTAATCTACTACAATTTTGAGCCATCAAATGGGCCAAACCATAAAACCAAAAACAGAAAACAAACACAAGACAGGGTCGGGCCAGATTTACATATTTAATTAATCAAATAACTGGGCAATCCTTTTTGGTCAAATAAAATAAATATAACTTTGACCAAAATAAATAAATAAAAATTGCCCTAAAAAGATCTAGATCAGAAACTTTAAACAAGTTAAAGTTTGTGATCTATAACCGGTTAAAGGACCGGATCCGATTCGTATGTCGTAACCAAGGCTCTGATACCACTGTTGGGTATTTTCCAGTGGTGATTAGTTATATTAGTTATCAAAACGGTTGATAAGTAATTATAGATTAATAATAACTATTTAGTAATTATTAAAACGCAGCGGAACGAGACCGATCCGACACAAAATAAAACCCGACAGGATCTGGGTTACGAAACATACGAACACAGAATAAATATTTAAATCTAACTACCAATGAGATAGATATACCTTAGTGGTTAATGATTAACCGGTTGAGACACCTAGGTACAACGAAACGATGCTAGATTACGAACCGAAACGCGAGAACGGGTGGCACCGGAGATCGCCGGACAAGGCGGCGAAAGGTGGCAGGGCTGTGGCCGGAAGTCACAAGGAAGAAGCTCTTTTCTTTTTGGTTTTGTCGACAGCCGCTTTGAAACAAAACAAGAAGTCAACCAAAAAGGGAACTTGTTCTTGCGGCTGACCAAAAAAAATAGTAGGTTAGAAAAAAATTAGGATTATTATTATTATTATATATATATATATATATATATATATATATAATTATAAACCTTATTAATTATTTCCTGGCTCAAAGTCCAATACGAGATAAAAAGCCCGAACCCATTTAATTGTTTTAATAAAAGGATTAAAACAATAAATGTGAATTATTATTTATAAACCTGTATAAACAATAGATCTCGTGTAACGAATATATATAAAATATATCGTCTCGCTAGCAGTTCGTAATTACCAGTTAAACGGGTTAAGTGGATTTAAATGTTCGTTGCCCAAGGTGTAACTCTTACGGGTCATAGCTCGGTCAGTCGCGTTGTCCATCGGGTCGGTCCATAAAATCCATCAGTTGTCAAGTGTACCATTCAGTCTTAAAGTAGAAAGGTTGAGTTTTATTTGGTCTCCGAGATCATTGCAATGAACACCATACCAGGTGCATGGTGCGGTGCTGGTGGTTCGATTATCAGAAGGATCAAGAGACCATGAAGATAGCAAGGGATTGTTTCGGTTGATGAGGCTGGTTTTCCATTTGAGTAGAGCATCAGCTTCTGGTTTTGAAGCAAAAGCAGGAAGGGACGAAGAGAAAAATATAAAAAGAATGAAGAGTAACAATTCGATGTTCGAATAGAAAATTGGGCAAAGCTGGAATTTATTATTGGTCACTTTAGAAAAGTCCTCTGCTTGAATTACATAGTAACTAGGTTATAAACCTATGTACTACACGGGTTAGAATAATAAAAAATAATATATTTATAAAATGTATATATAATTTTTTTATAACTGAAGTTCAAAATTACATTTCATTACAAATACAATAATAAAAAATGAAATTACAGTTTACAAATATCTAGATACTTTTGTACAACTTGCAATTTTACCCCTTATAAAATACAAGCTCAATAAATAGAGTGTAACATAGAATCTAATCTAACCCTTGCAAATCTAACATGTTGTAGAGACATCTCTGAAGTCTTGCTGGACTCCTCAGGCTTGTTTGAAGCTGGTGTAGAATTTGATGATTTCTCAAAACAATCTTAATATAAAAGAGACTTAGATAAAAGCTAAAGATAAAAACAAAAGTAATTTACAAATAGAAAAATATATCAATTCAAACATAATAACAAAACAAATCAACCCAAAAGAGAAACTATCCTCGATTCTTATTTATGGTCACCATATTAGCTGCTAAAAAAATTGGCTTACATACAACAGTAGAAGTTTGAAAATATGTTACATATAATGAAAAAGATAAGTTTTTTTTACATATAATGACTAAAAGGTGAAACTAAATTACATTTTGTTGTAATAAATCCAAGTATCAAGTACTATAACATGGAAAGAGCGAATTGCAAAATTGGTACATTGTCAATCTCCAAGTCTTATACCGAAAGGATAAGTTGGCAATTTCCTAGAAAAATAGAAATTGAGTGCACGTTTATATAAATTTATAGTGTACCTGAACTATCAATCCAGTTTTTATTACATCTAAAGGCGTAGTAATGGCTCCTATGATTACACTTGTACCCACAAAATAAATGGCAAAAAGAGTATACACAAATGAAATAAAAAATGCTTCTAATAACTGAAAAATAAATGTGAGACTCAGGTACTTATTATTTGTTCCGTTTATGCAAAACCAACAAATTATGTACTGTAATCTTCAAAGAAAACGTTAAAAATAGCAAACTACCTGCAAAAATCACCAACAACAGTATTCTCAGGGTCACTAAGATCCCTTTTCGCCTATAGAGGAAACATAATAGTTTGACTTTTGTATTTTGACTTGATATGCAACCAGCTAAATAAAGGACTATTATAGGCAACACCAGAGGTCGTGATACCCATTAACTTGATTGGATCATTTTGGGTGGTGTTTTACACCTAATGGGTCAAATGACTAAAATAAAAAAGTTAAGTTAAAAAAGAAAAATGGTCGCAAGTCATTAAAAAGGTATTGCTAAAGAATATAAAAAAAATCAGCTAGAAAAAGAAATGGGTCGAAAGTAGCTAAAAGGTACTATTAAAGCATACAACCTAACAAATAACTTAATTAAAAAATTTAGATTATTATTGTGAAATATTTTTTCTATAATCATATTCAATGAAAGTGTGTAAAATATCACCATGATAACCAAATAATGAATAAAAAGATGCAACAAAAAATATGTGAGTTATGATTTATGACGTACTCGATAGCTCACCATGATACCAGTTGATTAAAGCTCCTCTAGCAGTTTGTTACTTTTCAAGATCCCGAGAAGCAAGTAAATATAAAATCGTTAATCAATAAACGTGTACATTAAAAATAATAATTTTAAAATTAAAATAGAGACCTAAGAATTGGCTTGCATAAAATAAGAGAATGTGTCCCCTATGATTAGAGTCATTAATACACAAAAAAATGACTTGCACAAAAAAAAAATACATGAACATAATGATCCCACCAAAGCTGCCTTGATATACCCCAATCACAAACATTGTCAAGCAATATGTGATAATGAAACACTCAATATCTAACATGCAAGGGCTAGGAAAAATAATCTAGTTATAAGTATAACAATAATCATGAAGGCTCATGTATGATATTATGAAACCCAAAAACTGTAAGAAAAAATGAAGGCTGGGATTAACAGTTGAAGTAGATAAAGCAATTTTAACCATGAATGGGTAGTTTCGGTTTACATATTTACATTGCATATTGAACGGGTCAAGCAAGTAAAATCCAAAAACTAAGAGAAAACATACCAAATGGCCTGAACGGGTTGAAAGACACCCAAAGTTTCAAATTGACCCATACATAAATAGCCCTTTTTAACTTGACCCTTATTGACCAGCTACCAAACCCATCTATTTTACCACTATTAGTTTGCAGGTACAACTAAAAATAAAGAAGGTTAATTCACATTGATTGTTTATTTTAAAAGTTGAAAAATATCTCAATAGCACCTTTTCCATTCAGCAGCATATGTTTTGACATTATCTTATGTCATCCATGACAGCATCAAGAGCTTCCTTAGCTATACCATGGCAGCTAACATACCACTGTGGTTTTATTGTTGGTTTAACCACAACATTGCATCTAGAACATAGTCATAGCCCTAGCCTCATATCATTTTTCTCTTCCCCTTTATACAGTCCATGTATTCATGGAGAAACTATTAAAAAGAAAAGAAAAAGAAACTATGGAACATGTTGCCCAATTACACATTTACAAAAACAATCACGGGCCAGGTTAGACTCACACGCCTAACTGCTTCTGTTTTGCTTCCACTGCTTCCTTGAGTTTACAACTTGAGTAATGTCGTGAAGAACACAAATTATGTAACTTTTTATATTGTATTGATTTCTGAAATTTAAAAGATCGTAAATTAGTACCTGACATGCAGGGCCATCATTGATGAAATCCACTTCTCCAGGTTGAGGCATATTTTTTCTCATCTTCCCCAAGTTTTACAGCCATTTCTTCAGCATCAGAAGTTGATATACATTCATCAGTGTCCCCACATGCTGGGCCCTGTGTTTCATTCAATCATTGGAAATGTAAATTAAATTGAGAAAAGTGATCCAATTTGTTTAAAATCAAAAAACCAAATCAAGAAAAAGTGTAGAACCTTAGTATGACATTGCAGTTATGCACAAAAGCCAACACATTAGGATGATTAAGTTTAAATGCATCACAAGCAGTTTTTCATATTCAATTACCCATTTGGTTACTGATGCACCTGCAAGGAAACATGGTATGTCAGTAGAGTTTCAAAAGAAAAAAAAGAAGGAAGTAAAATAAACAACAATGAACCTAAATATGATGTATGTGACTATATGACTTTAAACAACATAAACAAAAGCAATCGGTTGACTTTAATCGAAAATAAAACCCTGATCTATAGGACTTTAATCGATAAAACTGATGTATGTGAATAAATGACTTTAAACAACATAAACACAAGCAATCGGTTGAATTTAATCGAACATAAAACCCTGTTCTACATGACTTTAATAGATAAAACCCTCAATCAAAAGCAATCGGTTGATTGAGAAAGAAAGAAAAGATTAATCAGAAGGATGAAGAACTATATGACTAATCGATCGGCGAGGAAGATTAAAACCCTTAATCAAAAGCAATCGGTTGATAAATACGGCTTTAATCGATAAAACACTCAATGAATGATGAAGAACTAACCGATCGGTGAGGAAGATGTTGAACTATCAATCTGTGATTCAATATCTACAGATGATTTCTTGGTGCGACGACCGTAGCTATGTCTCCTAGGGTTTGCAAATGAAAAAAAAAAAAAAAAAGGGGAGTACCCCTGTCTAGAGTTTGTTGGTTATAACACAGAATCCGAACCGGGTATTGATTAAAAAAAGGATCCGCATGTCAATTTACTTACCCGATAATTTAGGCGGGAAAACTAATTTTTTGATGGCTTGAATGAGTAACACGTGTTCACATTTATTTTTATTTATTAGAGTTAGTAGATGATGAAATTGAAAATTGTTGTTTTACTTGCATCTCAGAATGAGGTTGGGCTTACACTAGGGACAAAAATGGATTTTTTTTTCATTCTTATCAATTCATGAAAGAAAGTTATTGTCACTAACGAATATATATAGTTGTAAGATTAAATACGAAAGTGGAAATTTTGGTTTTTCTCAATGGGACGGAAGGGTATTTTAGTCATCGGTGTAATTTTGTTTGACAAGTGCTGAATGATTAATTATTGAATCATTAAGAGGCATGAATGTTTCAGCATAGTTTTTCAGTTGAACCATTAAGAGGTAAAATGAATCATTAAGAGGTGGGATGTCAGCGAAACAAACACTCATTGCCTCTGAACGATTCGGATGTAGCCTCTTAATTAAATCATCAATAGCCTACCAAACAGCCCCTAAGTATAATTTTGTATTTTATTTGTATAGATTACTCAAACGATTCATGATTTTTTTTATATTACCAAAAAAAACATGTCATCTTCTTTCCGATGGGAACTTTCTATTTAACAGTCACTTTTATAAATTGTTATATACAACTAATTCGTAATGGGATTGCATCTAATTTAGGGGTAGATTTGACATTTCCTTTTTATTTCTTGTGGCATCTCGCTTGTCATTATGTTCATCTCGCTTGTCATTATGTTCATACTCACAAGGTCTCGTTCCTTTAGTGAGTCATGGCTATAAAGTCAGCCATTGTGAACGGTCTTTGGCGTGGGAATTGGAGTTTCAAAGTCTTTAACCCACCCTTGTGTGTTGACAACATAGGCAGTTAGGCACACGTATTTATGATGATTTCTTGTATCATATAATAGCTTATAATATACGATTCTTAAATATTTATGTATATATTTTACAGCTATAAAAATGAATTATGTATATTATGGATAAAATACAACATTTAAAATATGTAAAAGTTAATATATAAATGGGTTTCGAAAATACGTTAATTACTATTTAATGTAATTTAACTTTCATATACTATTTGATTGAAAATAAAAATTAAATAATTAGATTTCAAAGTTTCTTATAATAATTAATAATTTAAAATAAATGTGCTTTATTAGTATAACTATTATGTTTTTAAATATATTATTATTAAAATATAGAGGTGTATTTAATAAGAGAGATAAGAGAAAAAAAATGATGAGAATGAATATGGAGGCGACACGTGGCATGAAAAAACCTTAATTTATTAGATAGTGTAGATACATTACATATTTAAATAAAATTTAAAAAACCTTGAAAAATGAAGAAAACACTCCCCAACCTTTAGGAAATTAATTTAACCTATCTATATCTATACTACCTAATAAATAAAAACAAATTGGGACAGGTATCGGTCTATGAGGCTATCAAGAACTTCATTTTCCGGCCTAAATGATTCTCCCTTTTGACGCGCGGATCCTAGGATTCGACCCATTAACATGCGATAACCCATTTCTTTTTCTCTGTCATCTACAATCACACTCCTTTCTCAAACCCTAATTTCCTCAAGCCGTCAAGTTCGAATCCTCTAACACCACATATGAATCTTGAAGACGGCCATCATTATTATCGGAAGCGACCGGATCTAGGGGTTAGGGGTGCCGATTGTCACACCCCCAAATTTATTCAATTAATAAGTAAATAAATAAATTAAGGTTGCAACGATTGGTAACTTTACACAACAGCGGAAGCTAAACTAAAGACTTATAAGGTGTTGAACACCATCACAATTCTAACATGAAATAGTACATTGACCTAAAACCATATAGATCAAAATCGTCTTGAGGTTTGACAATCATACATCTTCGGCTTCTAGGGTTCAATCCAAATGGTTAACCTATTCCAACCGTGTCATGGCTATGAATTACCTGAACAACATAATTAAAAGTGTTAGCACAAAGGTTGGTGAGTTCACAAGTTTAATTGTCTCAGTGTAAAGTAGTTTCCTTAAAAATGTTGATAAATAATATGAAATGCGTTTCCTCGGGAACATTTAAAATGCGTACACGACCATAAAATGAACAGGTTTTCTTGAAAACATTGACTAAAACATTTGCACATGAATGAATGGCAAAACCATTTATATGTAAACGATTGGCAAAACCCATTTTGCGTTAAAATGATCTCAAGTGTTAGCACAAAAGTTGGTGAGTTCACAGGTTTAATTGTCTCAGTGTAAAGTAGTTTTCCTTGAAAATGTTGATAAATAATATGAAATGCGTTTCCTCGAAAACATTTAAAATGCGTACACGACCATAAAATGAACAGGTTTTCTTGAAAACATTGACTAAAACATTTGCACATGAATGAATGGCAAAACCATTTATATGTAAACGATTGGCAAAACCCATTTTGCGTTAAAATGATCTCAAGTTTCATATATTAAAGTTTCAAGTATTCAAGTTTTCCTGTGCACAAAAACGTTTTCAAGTATCAAGTATATGCGTGTGCACAAAAATGATTTCAAGTATACGTTAAACGAAACCAAGTAATCTTATCAAGTTTGATCTATCAAGTTGACTCATCATAGCTAGCTTTTATTTTACATGAGTTTTAACCAAACCAAACACAGGTGTTTAGCCCGTCGCCCATCCCCCACGTGGTCACGAGTTAAGATAATGTGCAGTCATCGGGCCATACGGACCCTTGGTTAGCGTGACTAACCATGACTGGGAGTGTCAATCCAAATAGTACTATTCACAATATCCCGGCTATATGAGTTAATGGTTGATAAACTGTTCACGTAGGGGACTTTACGAACTCTTCCACGATTGTCTCATGTAAACATAAATGGTCGGTCATGATTCCTTGTTTCTACGTATTAAGCAAATATGTTTCGTGTTTTGTTAAATGTATCACGTAATGATGTTCTCAAATGTATCAAACAATGATGTTTTCAAATGTATCAAACGACGATGCTTCATGTTTTCCAAACGTGTTAAGCAAGTATGTTTCTCCCCCGATGTTTCTAAAACATTTAAAAGTAAAAAGGGGTATCGGTACGAATGTGCTAGCAAATAGTCCAAGTGGATGCAAGACCGCCCTAAATGTGACCTAAATAGTGGTAGTTATCTTATGACCTTAAGATTTAGTGTCAACATACAAGTCGGTCATGTAAAAATTCCTTCCAATATGTTAGACTAAAAAACGTAAGTGTCATGTTTAGAAAATGTGACCCGACGAACCGTTGGTGACTTGACTTTGAGTTTCATGTTAGGTATACGTGTTTAATCATGAAATATGTACAAGTTTGATGTTATATATACAAATATGTGTCCACAAGTTGTTATATATATTTCGTGCTAGGGTTTTGATAGGCATTTCTCTTAAAGCGTGTTATCAAGGTAACCTTAGTTTGTCAAAATTTCCAGAATTTTATGTAGTTCATGCGTTGTCCTTTTGATTAATCAAACGAACTCGTTTAGTCAAGAAAATTAATATCAAGATACCTACATGTTAAAGGGTTACAAGGATGTATGAATCATCGATTTATGACATGTTTAAGTATATTCAGAAATTCATTTGGACAGGAGGGGTCAACGGTGTTCATTTCTAGAGAACCTTGGGAATTTCTTTTTAGATGACTAACTTAAGCCTATTTTCATGAACCGAGACCCTACTAATTTTGTTTTATACTTAAAATATTGACTTTAGGAAGTGGAATCAACTTATTTGGACTTGTTATGACCAAGTTATGACTTTCATAAGTGACACGAAATTTCTGCCAAAAATGACATCCTTGATACCGTTTCTCGTAGGGCCATTTGGGGCATCAAAACTCAACGAAATTGTGTGAAATAACTTGGTTGGATTATTGACTCTTTGTACTTGATTTTAGACCTCAGAATCATCCATTTTGGTTAGTTTTTGGTTCAAATATGGCCTTCCAAAGTCGGATTAAGAACCTGCCAGGTTTCTGTTTTGGTTCTAAAACACTCAAAATCACAAACCACTCTAGATTTATACTTGTTTGACTTTTGTTTACCAAACTAGTTGATGTTTATTCTAGGTATGACATGTTCTAAAGTCCGGTTGTCTAGATTTTCCCATTACAACCCCTTGATCTATGCGTTTTTTAAAGAAATCTTATGTCAAAAAGATTTAGAACATGGATTTAGTTACTTTTAAGAATAAACTCTTGGATGGTGTCTTTTACATGATGATCCTTGTATTTTCCTTGAAAGAATGAAGAAAGAAGAGGATAAAGAAGCTTCACCTTAATCAAGCTAAGAGAAGGAATAAGAAGGTAGTTCCAATCCAAGTTCTTGCTACACCTCTTGATCTTCTTAAAAGCACCTTAATTCCTTGATTCTTGGATGAAAGATTGCATGAAATAGTGTGTTGGTGAGAATCTGGTTGTAGATTTTAAGGGAAAGAAAGAATGATTTTTGAACTAGAAAATGATGGTGAAGTGTTAGGAGAAGTGATGAGGGATGGTATTGATGTGCAGTAAAGTATATAAAAATAAGAACAATTACACAACGGTTTTAAAAAGGAATCACCAATCCTAACCACACACAACGGCAAGTGTACCGCGTCAGTATGTAGCAAGTATGGGCAAGACCGGATATCAATCTGTGGACACTGATGACAACTCTCGGTAGTAAACCTTTATCGAATCCCAACCTAATAATGAAGATGAATGCTTTAAACTAACAACTAAGACCTAGAACTAGAATCAACTAAGACACTAAGACTCTCGAACACTAGAAAGAAATAGAGAAAGATGAGAAACTAAAAAGACCAAACGAACTAAGACACGAAGCGGAAACCAAGTATGAGACAAACACTACCTAGACCGAGAATCCTATTGACTAGTTAAAATGCTTTCGGGAACAACTAATCATACCACACCGACTCTAAAGATAGACTAACTTAGGAATCGCTAAGACACGTAGGATCTCCTCTCACCTACACACCTAAACTATCCTAAGGGTCAAGATAAGCTTACCGGTAAGAAAGTGGATCTCCTCTCAGACTCACCACTCCCTAGAACACCAAGTACTCGAAATCAGCTTCACCTCTCAGTCTCAACCGTTACTATACCTAGAGACTATCATAGACAGACCTAAGGGAAAGGAGTAAGCACTAAAATACCGAATATAAAACGAAATTGCAAGTGATAAAGCTAACCTGGCGAACTCACTCTCGTGCAATTGCTACCCAAATCACCAAAACCAAGAGACAACCCGACAACCTATCTCTTCTCAGACTCAAGGTTGGTAAAACACTGATTTTTAAAGACGCACACAATTGCTCCTACGACCGATCAAACCGTTTAGATCAAAAACACCAAGTAAATGACCCGAAACTTGAAACCCTACTCGAAACACACAAAGGAAACGAACAAGATGACAAGCGGAACAAGTTCATGCAAGATATTCAAAAACTCAACATTCATAATCAATAAAATAGTAACCTTGATAATAGCATTCGTTATAAGAGTAATTAAAAAACCGAAAAACATTCAAACCACGTCAATAATCATCCTACTCTAGGTAGCAAACAAGTTTAGCCGATCATGAGAAAAACAGAACCCAAAAAGTAAATAATACCGTTTATCGTAAAACAGAAAATAATTAAACTATCAACTAGCTTAATTAATTCACCAACCTGCTTTAATAAATGTTCACCTGGTTGCTTGTTTCTTTCCAATTCTTGATTTTATGCTTCTGTTCCTCTTTTTTTCCTTTGCTCGATGATACTCCAAAATCACAAGATAGCCGCAAAAGTTCTCTTCAATATATTTGAGGTGCTTTGACTTTTTTTATGTTGTTTTTTCGTTGAACACAAACAGCCACAACTCCGGCTCTCCATTAAGTCGCATGCCTCTTCTGCCGTATGTACCCTTCACTTTTTTTCTCCAATTCGACCGCCATCCCCCAATATATTTTTATTCTTTTATTATTTATAACCTAGCACATTCAACCCAATTAAATTCTAATATAACCTAACTAATTTAAATTTAACCCATTGATTATTTATTTGACCCAGAGTTTTTGTAATCGCTCCAGTTCTTCAATGTTCAACTTTAGCCTCTCCAAACTCTTCATTTGAGCTCGTTTTCATTTAATACCTACAAAATTCAGATATAAACCATATAAGTGTCGGTTCACATGAATTTGATAATAAAATGTCTAAAACGAGGGTTTAATATGCATGAAGTATATATATATATAAAATACGACGTATCAGGTATAAGTAGAGATTTGATGGAGAATGGAAGGATATGGTCTTGTACTAACAGTTCAAGAAAGAAGCAAAACGATGTGAGGGTAGGCCCCACAAATCTCGGCCATGAGGTCAAAGGGGGGGTTTGGGATATTTAAGTGATTAAATGGTTAATTGGTGTAGATATTTAGGTCGTTAGGTGCGTTAATCGCGGTTAGGGGTCGAAACGGTAATTTATTGCGGTTTTCGATTCTTTGATGACATTTTAAACTAATCTCTCCCAATTGGTTGGACCGTAGGTGCGATGATTTACTTCACGGGCGAGGAAGTTAACTAGTTTATGTATAGTATAGTGAAAAACACTTAATTCATATATTGTATAGGTTATAGATATATTTTATTGCATATAGTTACGTTTAGGGTTGACGGTAGGCGGTGAAATCTTTGATTTACGTCGTTGCGAATCGTTTTATGAAATGTGGACTTTAAAATATATATTTGAATGTATAAACATATATTTCATGTATTATGGATCTTTGGACATTATTTTGGACATTTAGGTTTGTCACCAAATTTCGTATTCGTCGGGTTATGTGTATACGTGACACGGTAATTCCTAAAATTACCAAAGTAGGGAACAAATCAATGCATGGCTATTGCTATGGTTTAGGACCTAATTCATGCAATTAAGTCAATCAGGAAACTTGAAAATGTAAACGCGTTTATCTTATGTACGGATATTGACCTGAAAATGTCGGGTGTCACACCGATTATCATCGGAAGCGACCGGATTTGGGGATGTCTATCTTTGAATCTAACGGTGGGTATGGAGTCGATGTTTATGGTGATGGTTTTTGCTAGGGTCATCTTCTAAGGGCATATAGGTCACAAGAAACCATGTGAAACAGTTGTTCGTATGCGTTGTTTTAGATCAGTAATTTGGGTTTTTAGGTGTTTTTAATAATTAAATTGAGGATTATGAGTCTTTTTTTAGGGATGAAGAGGTCTAGAGAGGACGGTGTTTCCGGTGGCGGCGGTGGTTTTCAACTTAATCGACTTATCATGTCTGAATCGTAAGTCTCAATTTGGATATAACTGACTTCTTTCGTCTTCAAAGATACATTGTGTGGATGAATCTTATGAACTCTAATAGTCTACATGGTCGTTTTTTCTGCAACTTTGAAGAGTAAAACTGTGATAAGTTTGTGTGTTATCTTCTAAATTTTGATCCATAAGTGAGTTAATCACTTTAAGGCTAAAAAAAGGGTTAGATCTGTATTAATGACATCTAATTCTCTGAGTTTAGGGTTAAATATGAGAGGTTTATTTAAATTTTGAATTAATTGTTTTATTTATTCATCTCATCATCATAATCTTGAATGAAAGCTCTCGGAGACCCCAAATTGTGGGTGGAGGGAGGGCACATAAGTTGACAACTAGGGATGTACTTACCTATCTTAAGGATGTGAAATGCATGTTTCGTGATAACAAGAAGAAATATGTAGAGTTTCTTAATGTGATGAAAGATTTTAGAGCTCAAAGGTTTGGTTAAAGTGTTGATTTGTTCAAATTTCATGTTGTAATTCCGTTAAGACTTGTCATGATAAATTACAATGAGTTTTTTTGTCATAGAGTTAATACCACATGTGTCATAGCAAGGGTTATGTCAATCCTTTACACATTTAGGGATCTTTTTTTTCCTCTGTAAATGCATTTGAAATCTGATTCTTTTAGTCACTTAAAGTTGCAATGCATACATTTTTTTGGAGCAAGCTTATTACTATTGGAGTATTGGCACACATCTTATTATCAAGAAAACAGTAAAATGCCTTAATTTACCTCTTTCATTATTGAGTATAATTGTATAATCATCAAAACAAATTACAAATTTTAGTATATTGCTACACTATCACATTAGCTCTTAATTATCTACAATTTGTTTCAAAAATGGACAACAAGTGTATGCAGGTTCTCCCAACCCTGTACTAGAAATGATATGTTTATAACTCGAACCTATTTTAACCCGTTAACCGACCCACCACTTCTATGTTTTTTCATCTTAAGGATGAAAGCTTTTACTTTTTATTGCATAAATGACTCTAAGAAAGGTGAAGTATTTAGGTCACAAGTCCAAAGCAGCATATGGACATCCTTCTATCTCCATGGCTTTATGAGCTTATTGCTTTACACATTAACTTAAGGTGAACGAAGGGTATACTTAGAAATGTTTCTGACATACTTAAGGGATGTTTTCTCATATTTAATGATGGAAAACCATCACTTTCTTGAGATAGGTTTGACTTGCTCTATATGCTTGGTCAATTCTTCATACTTTTTTTTTCTATTTAATTTCTCTTCTTTTTTTAAAGAAATTTCACCATTATTTTGTGAAACTAATTACCCCTAATTGACTCCAACCACTTAAAAGTTAAAACCGACAAGGAATGGCCTTATTGTGTTCAAGTAGAGGTGAGAAAATGAACAAGTTAGATAACGGGTCAAAATTGCTATTTTTTTAATACTGGCGGGATAAGGTTGGGCGGATTAACCCTTAGAAGCTATTATGTATTAATATGACTACGTAAACTATTCTTTTAAAATAATAATTTCATTTTTATAATAAATCGCTTTACGAGGTAGCAAGCAAATTAAGCGTCTCAATGCACTTTTCGCAACATTCTACTCATTTGACATTTTTGATATGTTTCATTTTTTAGATATGGTTTTAGATTTTATAAATTTGACTTTGTGATTCAAATTCATCAACTTTAGATTATCCCGGATTGAACCCAACTCTTCAAATATTTATTACCATCACTTTATTCAAATATTGGCTTTATGCATGCACCCTTGATGTTGTTAGACAATTAGATTTGGACTATTTATTATATATTTTTCATTTTTCACCCGTGTAGTACACATGTCATTAACCTAGTTAAAGATAAATTAATCAATTTGTGTTAACGAAACTAGTTAGTTTCGCTCGTACTAGTTTCGTTCGTATGTTGGGCGAAACTATTAGTTAGTTTCGCTTGTTACTTTCTTGTATATAAAAATCAACTTTCCCCTAATTATTTTTTTTCTCAATTTACTCTCTTGATTTCAGTGTTTTTTTTCCTCTAGTTTTCTTCACGACTTGAATTTTTTTCATGTTTTCGGATCATATTGTTCTTTGTGTGAAATCGATCATTTCTGTTGCTATTTGGGATTTTGATCAATCCTACCGGTGGAATTCTTCAAATTCGAGCTTTTTCAGACTTTTGGGTTTTGAGTTTGTTTAGGCGAAACTGCTTTTCTTTCGGCTCAAGCGAAACTGTTCTTAAACAGGCGAAACTAGTTAGTTTCGCTTTTCTGCTACTTTGGCTTCAGCCTTTTAAGCGAAACTAGCATCTGCCTTTTGTTTTTTGTTTCACTTTCATTTTCATGCCGGATACTTCAGATCCTTTTGTTTCTTTGGCTATGGATTCTTCTAATCCACTGTTTTTACATCCGTTTGACCATCCTGGTTTATTAGTGGTTTCCAACACTTTTGATGATTCCGCTTTTGGGTCTTGGAAATGCGCCATGTCCATTGTCTTATCCGCTAAAAATAAAATTCGCTCTGTTGATGGATATGTTGATAAGCCTGATGTTGTGAAAAACACACATCTTTATTCCATTGTTTTAGAGTCGTTTTAATTAGTTTTGTGTTCGTTTTGAGTCGTTTTTGTTACGTTTTGAGTCGTTTTTGTTACGTATTGAGTCATTATTATGTTCTCAGGTGCTCGTGGTAATAATGAGTGAAAACCCGAAGCAACCGAACAAGAGAACGAAGCCCAAGAGATAAAAGTGAAAAATCTGAAAATCAGGTCTCTCGCGGTACACGAAGACCAGCTGAAGTTATCTCGCGGTACGCGAGAAGTTTAATAACTGGGCGCGACTATTTTTACCTCCGCGGTACGCAAAGGACCAAGCCACTTCTCTCGCGGTACGCGAGAAAGTCATAAACCGAGAAAAAACCCTAATCGACTTTTAAATAGATTTCGAATGCAATTATGAAGGAAGTTCGATTTCTTGCCATCTAAAGCATTACCAGAGGAAATTTTGGGAGCAAGGAAGGGGAATTAAGCATAAAGATTAAAGCGTTGGATTCCGGGTTTGTTATTTTAGCATTCTAGGGTTTCAAGATTCAATCTTTCTTGTTTGTTTCTGTGTTTGAGACTACGTTTATGTTGATTACGTCTGTTCTAGTTGTTTTGAGCATGATTCTAAGCTAAACAATTGATACTGCCTAGGTCACATGATGAATACTTAGTAAAGTTATGATTTTTATCCTTTTTGGATCCAATTGATGATTTGTTGATTTAGTAAAAGATCATTGGTTAATTATTATGATGTTGGTGCATGTTTGATTCTGGTTTTGAGTTGATTAATGTTCTTCGTGTTATCTTGTTGAATGTCTTTCATAAATAGATGCATGTTTAGGTTGTTTGCTTGTTGTTGATGACCTGAATGGTTTGCTAGACGTAGTGATCCATAAGAACGTTAGTTGAACCTTGATTAGAAGTGAATGTGTTTCCTAGTTCAATACCCGAGAGGTGAGAATTAGTCGGTTAGTCTTCACCATTAGGAATCCAAGTGTCAACTGTCTGATAGGAAGTTGGTTTAGGTGTCTAGTGATTGTTGCTAGTCTGAATCATAGTTGTTATCCTAGGATTACCCCGTGCATTCCTTGAATGTATGGTGGGCGGTGAGACTAAGGGGTAATCCATTCATTAGAGTACTTGATCATAGTTGGAAATACCTGAGAAGTGATCCATCCATCTAGTGAGTTTAGTACACTTTAGGTAGCTTAGTTGGTGACACCCTGAGAGTGATTAGGGATCCACTAGGTTGTCTTTAGCAGTCATCCTTAGAAACCCAGATCCATCCTAGTTTACAGAACCGGTAGAAGTTGTGCTTTTCAAGTAGAATCCCGACCTAGGTAGTGTTCTTCCTAATCTTGATTTTCTTTTGTCTTGTCCCTTGATTGCTAGGGTCGTACTTAGTTTCTGCATTCTTTAGTGATAATAAGTAGTGTAGTAAACCCCCAATCCAAATCATCATTAGTCCGAGTCAGAGTCTAGTATTAGTATTCGTAGTGTCTCTAGGGTTCGATATTCCGGTTGACCGTTAAGTTGTGTTACACTCGATAGGTTCACTTGCATGTCAGTTCGGTTTAATTCATAGGTTTTCTATCTTATTACCTAGGAGTCTAGGTTAGGTTTTGTTAATTATTTTATAGACCGTCTGGACGACATCAAGTTTTTGACGCCGTTTCCGGGGACACTTGGCAATAGCAATATTAGCTTTGATTAGTTCTTTATTTGATTTTTGGTTTATTTGTTTTCTTTAAGTCTGTTTTGCGTGCTTGTCTTCTGTGTTACTTACGTGTCAGTCCTTTTGTCTTTGAGTCCCTGTTTCTTTTTCCTATTGAGTCTTTCTGTTTATGCACCATACTCGCTCGTAGGGATCACCTCCTTACTCAGCTTTCCTAGAGCCCGAGCGAGAGCTTCACGAGCGCACCCGCGACTTCCGGGAGCGATTCCTAGAGTCCTATTAGCCCTATTCCATTTCCTACAATGGGTGACGCTGATCCTCCAGCACGACATACAGTACACCAGAGGGCCAGTGATGGGGTCACGGGCGCGAGGTCTTCGATCACTCGCCCCGCTATTCCTAATGTCAATTCTTGGCAAATCCCATCACATGTCATGGGTTCGATCACTCATGATACGCAGTTCCATGGCCTTGAGGATGAGGATGCACCGGGACATGTGTCCCGCTTTGCGCGCATATGTGATACTTTCAATATCACGGGTGTATCTAAAGATGCTATCTACTTGCGTCTCTTCCCATTCTCGATCTCTAGGCGTGCTTCCACTTGGCTCGACAATCTCCCAGACAACTCGATCACTTCTTAGGAGGATCTTGAAGCCAAGTTCTTCAAGAAATACTATCCACCTTCCAGGGCCGCTCGCCTTAGGGATCAAATCCACTCCTTCCGGATGGATCCGGACGAGCCCTATCACATGGCCTGGGAGCGGTTCAACGTGCTGTTGAGGCGGTGTCCCCAGCACAGTCTTTCTGACTGGGCGATAGTGGAGAAGTTTTATAATGGCCTCACCTTCGAGAAGCAGCAAATGTTCAATACAGCTACGGGAGGCCATATCATGGAAAAGTTTGAGCCTGCTGAGTGCGAGGAGATGTTCGAGAGCTTCACTCAAGCCGAACAGCAGTACCCATCTTCTAGGACTTCTATTCCTAGCGCTAGATCATCCACCACATCTCCTCGAGGTGTGCATCAGGTCACTCCTGATTCTAGCATGGCTTTTGCCCTCGCCTCTATGGCTAATGAAATCAAGGAGCTGAAGCTTAGTGCTCAGCGGTGACAAGTGTGTAGGGGAGTCCACGACACCCGTGATTGCCTAGTGAATAATCAAGAGCAGGTGAGCTATGCTGGCAACCAACACCATAACCGAGGGTACAACAAATACAATTCATTTGGCTCGGGATGGAGATCTGGAAACAACCCACCGGGGTTTAATGGTCATCAGCCGCATCAGCAGAATGGAGGGGGGAGACAGGACCTAGCACGGGAAGCAGTTTTGACTCGACTTCGATCAAAGAGATGCTTGAGACTCAGACACAACTGCTTGCCCACCTAGTCCAGCAGGACAGGGATGCTAGGCAGAGATTGGATGGCCACGACACTTTACTGAAGAATCGGAAATCGACATTCCATGATCTGCAACGCACGGTTGAGGACCTCGCTAAGAGCTTAAAGGATCGACAGGGAGGTCCATCTTCAAGCTCCAACGCTTCAGTGATGGCCGTGTCGGTAGGGAGTGTGGGGGAAAAAGAGGTTGTTGAGGATGACCCTTACTCCAACAAGTACAACATTCCGTCTCCTGAGGAGGTCAAGAAGATTGACTGGAGGGCTCGATTCGCTGAGATCGTTGCCAAGATGGCCGAGGAGCAGGTGGACGAGGAGAAAACAGTTGAGTTGCCTGCCGAGAAGGCAGAGAGACGAAGAAAGGGGCAGAGATGACAGCCCCCGATATTGACCTGAGTCGGGTTCCCAATCCAGCACGTTTACTGCCATTTAAACAAGGTAGGGAACACGGTAAATTCCTTGATATGTTTAAACAACTCATGGTCAATCTTCCGATGATAGAGACCCTCCAGCGCATGCCAAGGTACGGAAAATTCCTAAAAGATCTTCTTTCCAACAAGAAGAAGCTCGAGGAGGTCTCTAAAGTCTCACTTAGTGAGCAATGGTCTACAGTGGTGCAGAACAAGCTGCCAGAGAAACTGGGGGATTCGGGTCGTTTCACGATTCCGTGTTTCCTAGGCAGTTTACCCTTGCACCACGCGTTGGCTGATTTAGGTGCTAGCATCAATCTGATGCCATATTCTCTTTATAAGCAGCTAGACCTCGGCGAACCCCAACCGACGCGCATGAGCATAGCTGTAATCCTCAAGAAATTCCGGCTAATATTCTTACCTTTCCGGCATTGTAATTTTATTATTATCTGATATTATCTATGAAAGTGTCATAAATTTCCAATTACAATACATACATGTTTGTACATACATACATTGGATACATCCATTTCAAATTCAATACCTATTTAATGGGGATATAACTAGATGGAGAATTTATAAATTACAAGAGTTACAAAACCTATAAATTAAGTTCTAAATAAATAAAACTTTTTTTTACTTCATAGAAATTATAATTTGTATTTATAACATTTAGTTATAGTATAAAAATGATAAATTAGGGTTTTATATAATGAAAATAAAATGGAAAACTTTTTCTAATGAATTACATTTTCATATATTTATAACACTTAAATTATAACTTAATAGTTTGATAGCTTTTATAAAAGTTTATAAAATTTAACACTTTTAGGTTTTTACAAACGTTCAGGGTAGAAAGTGTAACTTTCTGAAACTAAAATTCTAACTAAAACCTAACCTTGTTCATAAAATGATAAACCTGTAAACTGGAAGGACCTGTCTGCAAAATAAAAGCTTTCTTTCCCCCCCCCATCTACCCAGAAATTACCCCCCCCCTTTGACTCTCAAAAGTCAACAAGGATCAAAATCGATCGATGGAATCTCGAATCATTGAGTATTAACCCAATCGAATTATACATGCACGTTATCACAACTGTTTCGGCCGTTCTAATCACCTGTAACGGATCAATTACAACAATAAAATCAATGAAAACGAGTTCAAGCAACTTGTAACCGTCCCCAATCAATCGTGACTTCAATTCGGACATTAAACGTGAAATTAGGCTATAAAAACGAACCTACACCTTCATTACAATACACCTTCATTACAATCGCCACAAACTTTATACACTCCTGTATTCGCTGCATTCGAGGATTTCCGATTCGGACGTCCCTGTCGTTCTTCATCGTTTCGCAACCGATTCATGTAATATTTGTTCCAGTAGTTTCGTTTTGGTCCAAGGTACGGAAGCCCTATAGTTTCGTGTTCGATCAGGGACAAATCGGGTGGAATTGGGATTAGGGTTCATATCGGGAACGATGGGGAAGGAGACGAGTTTCGGGTTGGGGTTAAAACCGTACCGCGTCTGGTTTAAACCAAGGCTTACGCCCAGGTCTACTGGTCCGGCGTTGGTGTGTCTGGCTGGCTCCCAGCAGACCCGGGTTCGAGTCCCGTGGTCTGCAATGTTTTTTTTTAAGTGATTTTAAACCGAATTTCAACCTCATTTTTCTTATAAAAATTGTTTTATAAAACTCCCGAGACTCGAAAATATTTTTATGAACCAAATTATTAACCTAACAATCTTAATCATTTTAGAGGATTAAAAAAAACTAACTAAGAAGCTATATAATCATGTTATTTAAAACCTTTATTAACTATTTTTAATACACAATTGTTTAGTATAATTTATATCCTCTTTATTGTCTATTTAACTATTTAATTAATTAAAACGTATTTATTATTAATCTAATTAGCTATATATTTACATAAATATTAGTTTAAACACTTAATCATTATTTTGTAAACAACCTTATATATATATATATATATATAAAAGCCTGTATGCGATCCTTTATCGACAAACTTATTATTTTTCTTATTAAACAATCATATTATTGTCGTATTAACAAACTCATCATTCACAACAAATAGATACACCCTCATCCAACCTAGCTCAACCCTTACTACTTAAATCTTTTGAACATGTCATTGATACATATATACATGCAAACATAGGTTAACCTTGTGGTTAGCTAAATAACTTGTGCAACTTCACATACTTGTGATTTCAAGCTACCGAACCAATGTGAGTTTACATAGCCCCTTTTTACTATTTTTAGTTTTGGGGTGAAACATGATTACAAATACATTTACATACACAATTCAATACCCTGTGTTCATATGCTATGGTATTTATGCTTATGTCTTAAACTACTTGGTGACCATTACATGTGTTCATGTCAGTACAATCATTAACTTGTGTGGCAAGCCTAAGGTAGTACCTTTTATGATCATTTATACGGGAATCCGATACATTACTTAACACGAACCTTGGCGGGTTAGTGTTACATTTAGAACTTCACGCAGTCCGAGGGATTGTGCATACATATAACATGGCTTGATTGTACGCTTGGAACCTTGTGTGTTTTCACATATTTGCTTTAGACATGCTTTGAACATATTGAATTGTAATCTATACTTAATTTTCTTTTGGTGTCAAAACCTATGTTTCTCACCAACTACTTGTAGTTGACAGTTACTTACATGTTTCAGGTGCACCTGTTTGAGGACTACTTGCTCACCTTTGACTTGGACCTAGTTTAATTTAAATTATGTTTTGAACGTTTCATTTTCCTATGTAACGGATGCTTTTAATTTGAATAATAAATATTATCATATTTAATAGATGATCATGTGCTTATGAACAACCGCGTCAGCCCCGGCGTATAATCCGCCGCCGGCCGGGGTGTGACAGATTGGTATCAGAGCCAGATTTATAGGGAATTAGGTTATTAGACACATGACCTAGACTATAACCTAGGATTCCCAAACATGAGTTTAACTCGTGTCTCTTATTAGGAACTCCACTCTATCTTTACTATGCATGCTTACCTACATCTATCTATTTTTGATTATCTGATACAACTCCATGAACTACAACATTTAAGAGTCTACATGAAACTATTTGGAACTACTTGAACTAAATGAAACTTACACTTGGACTTAAGAGTCTAATCCGAATGAAACTCTCGTCAAAGGTATGTAAGTTCTAACTAATGAATGGGAACTTGTGCAATCCGGAAGGGTGGATGCCTGTATTCTAGGAGTTCTGTCTAGGAAAGCATTTCGTATAAATCCAAATCAACCGATGGACCAATTATGCTTTCCTGGGAATTCTTGGGATGAGTGTCCACTTATAGGCTAAAGCATGACTTCTCAAACATTAGAAAGACTTAAAATACCTTGATAAGCCAATGTGCCCAATAGGGTACCATCTATGTTTCACCTAACATCTCATGATTAAATTGCAAACTCTTGTACATGATTCACATCTTATGAACTTTTTATTCACCCGTTTGTAGAATGCCTCCCCGTCATGAGCGTAGGAACAACCTCACCGATAGGATCATCCAGCAAATGGCTACGATCCTACCAACTATGGTCAACCAACTGAACCAGAATGCTGCACCAAGGAACCCCACGTGTACATTCAAACACTTTAACTCCTGCAACCCCACCAAGTTCTACGGGAACGAAGGAGCCACTAGACTCCTCCAATGGTTTGAAAGCATTGAGGGAACCTTCATCAATGCTGACTGTCCTGAGAACCTAAAGGTTCGTTATGCTACTAGTGTCTTCCAAAAAAGGGCACTCACATGGTGGAATGGAGAAAAACGTAACCGTCGGATAGAGGTTGCACTAGCCTTGCCTTAGGCCGATGTAAAAGCACTCATGACAGATGAGTTTTGCCCCCCGTAATGAGGTTAAGAAACTGGAAGCTGAATTCTGGGATCTCAAACAAGACAGTGGTGAAAGCCTTACCTACACCACCCGCTTTCATGAGCTTAGCCTCTTGGTGCCCCACATGGTCACTCCTCTCTCTCGAGCCATTGAGAAGTACATCAACGGTCTGCCCATGTAGATTCAGGATACCGTGTTGGGTAGTAACCCAGCCACTCTTGAAGAAGCTATCCGTTTAGCTGCCACACTATCAGATAACCACGTTAAGGCAGGGACTTTGTCCAAGAAGAGTGCTAAGAAAGTCATTGAAAAACCCACCACTGAAACCACCAAGGAAACCAAAGCTGAGTCCTCCTTCAATGGCAAAAAGAGGAAAGGCAGGAACTTCGCCATCATCACTCCTGCTGCTCCTCTAGCCCAAGTGGCACCTACTGCCTTCAACCCCAACAAGAAGCCGTATGTGGGAACCCTACCAATGTGCAACACCTGCAAATTTCATCACACTGCAAACGTCCCATGTCATGTGTGTACCACTTGTGGGCATTATGGACACTGGGCTAACACCTGTCATGCCCCATCGGCTAACCAAATCTACCAACCTGCTATTCCTGTTCCTGCTGCTATCGCCCAGGGTCGTGCTTGTTACGAGTGTGGTGACCCAAATCATTTCAGAAACCGTTGCCCTAGGTTGGTCATTGTGAACCAAGCCAACATGAATCAGGGCAACATGATTCAAAGGAACGGGAACCAAGGTAACATGATCCAAGGAAACAGGAACCAGGGGAATATGAACCGGGGAAATGTGAATCAGGGGAATGCAAACCCCGTAGCTCGAGGACGTGCCTTTAACATCAATGCCAACGAGGCTCAAGTTAACAACGATGTGGTGAACGGTACGTACCCAATTAATCACCAATATGCTTCTATCCTGTTTGATACTGGTTCCGATAGGAGTTTTGTGTCCTTTGAATTTGAACCACAACTTGCTATGAGTCGAGCTAAGCTAGACAAACCCTTTGACATTTTAGTAGCGGATGGTTATTCTGTCTCATGTGACACCATTATTAGAGATTGTACCTTAACCTTGAGCGATCATGAATTTTCAATCAATCTTATTCCTATGACTCTCGGAGGTTTCGACATCATAGTAGGCATGGACTGGCTGACCAAGCACCATGCTGAAGTTGTTTGTTTTGACAAGTATATCCATATCCCTCTTGACTCGGGAGAAATTTTGAACGTCTATGGTGAGAAACCGTCAAAGGGACTCAAGCTTATGTCTTGCACTACCGCACAGAAGTACCTATGGAAGAAATGTGTGGCATTCTTGGCCCATATTGTGGAACGGAAAGGCAAAGATAAGAGTCTCCAAGACATTCCTGTAATCAAAGACTTTCCTGAAGTTTTTCCCGAAGATTTACCCGGTCTTCCTCCTATACGTCAAGTCGAATTCCGTATTGACTTAGTGCCAGGAGCAAACCCCGTGGCCAAGTCACCCTATCGTCTTGCACCATCAGAGATGCAGGAACTTTCAAGCCAACTCCGAGAACTTTCTGACAAAGGATTTATTCGTCCTAGCGTTTCCCCTTGGGGAGCACCTGTTCTATTCGTTAAGAAGAAGGATGGTTCTTTCAGAATGTGCATCGACTATCGGGAACTTAACAAGCTTACCATGAAGAACCGTTATCCACTTCCTAGGGTTGACGATTTATTTGATCAACTTCAAGGCTCGACTTATTTCTCTAAGATTGATCTTCGTTCTGGTTATCACCAGTTACGAGTCCTCGAATCCGATATCCCCAAAACAGCCTTTCGTACTAGATATGGCCATTACGAGTTCATGGTTATGCCCTTCGGACTAACCAATGCACCCGCGGTATTCATGGATCTTATGAACCGCGTGTGTAAGCCGTACTTGGACAAGTTCGTGATCGTCTTCATTGACGATATCCTCATATATTCAAAATCCAAAGCGAAACATGAAGAACATTTGCGTCTGGTTTTGGATCTCTTGAAAAAGGAGCAATTATACGCTAAGTTCTCCAAATGTGAATTTTGGCTAAAGGAAGTCCAATTCTTGGGTCATATAGTCAACGAGAAGGGTATTCACGTGGATCCCGCTAAGATTGAGGCGGTGAAGAACTGGCAAGCTCCAAAGACCCCTACCGAAGTCCGCTCATTTTTAGGTTTAGCGGGCTATTATCGTCGTTTCATAGCAAACTTTTCAAAGATCGCAGTACCTCTCACAGCCTTAACTCACAAAGGCAAACCCTATGAGTGGGGACCAAAACAAGAGGAAGCCTTCCAAACCCTAAAACAGAAACTGTGTGAGGCTCATATCCTGACTCTTCCTGATGGAACCAAAGATTTTTTCGTTTACTGTGATGCTTCCCACTTAGGCCTTGGTTGTGTACTAATGCAGCGAGGCAAAGTGATTGCTTATACGTCCCGACAACTCAAAATCCATGAGAAGAATTATACGACGCACGATCTTGAGTTGGGTGCGGTCGTATTTGCTCTTAAAATTTGGAGACATTACCTATATGGTACCAAATGTGAGGTTTACACCGATCACAAGAGTCTCCAACACATTTTCAACCAAAAGGAACTCAACATGAGGCAAAGGCGTTGGGTTGAACTCCTAAATGACTACGACTGTAATATTCGTTATCATCCTGGTAAGGCGAATGTCGTGGCTGATGCTCTTAGCCGTAAGGAACCTATCAAGATCCACAGCATTTGAATCCAAAATGATATTCAAACTCGCATCCTAGAAGAACAACATCTTTCTGTCACTGAAGGAAACATGTACAATGAAATGTCATGTGGTGCTGAACTCCAACTTGAAACCAAACCTAATGGATTACTTTACTTTCTAAATCGTATCTGGATTCCGGACCGTGACAACCTTCGTACCTTTATCTTGAACGAGGCTCACAAGACTCGTTACTCTGTGCATCCTGGTGCAGACAAAATGTACATTGATCTTCGCACTCAATACTGGTGGCCTGGTATGAAAAAGGACATTGCCCTATATGTGTCCAAATGCCTTACTTGTTTAAAGGTTAAAGCCGAGCACCAGCGTCCATCCGGTTTACTTGAACAACCCGAGATACCCGTGTGGAAATGGGAGTGTATTTCCATGGACTTTATAACCAAACTCCCACACACATCTCGTGGTCATGATAGCATTTGGGTAATCATCGACCGCTTAACAAAGTCTGCTCATTTCATACCCATACGTGAGGACTATCGAGTTGAAAAACTAGCTCGAATCTATATTGATGAGATCGTTAGTCGTCACGGTGTGCCTCTCAACATTATTTCTGATCGTGATGGACGATTCACCTCCCGTTTCTGGCAATCCCTACAATCAGCTCTAGGTACTCAACTAAATCTTAGTACTGCTTATCATCCGCAAACTGATGGTCAATCTGAGCGAACGATTCAAACTCTCGAAGACATGCTTAGAGCCTGTGTCATTGACTTCACGGGAAATTGGGATTTACACCTACCCTTAGTCGAGTTCTCGTACAACAATAGCTATCATACTAGTATTAACATGGCTCCTTTTGAAGCACTTTATGGACGGAAGTGTCGCTCTCCTATCTGTTGGACCGAAATTGGTGAATCACAAATCACTGGTCCTGAACTTATCCAGGAGACTTCTGACAAGATCATGTTAATCCGTGATAAACTTCTGGTAGCAAGGAGTCGGCAAAAGAGCTATGCCGACAAACGTCGAAAACCCTTAGAATTTCAAGTTGGCGATATGGTTCTTCTCAAGGTATCCCCTTGGAAAGGCGTAGTTCGTTTTGGAAAGAAAGGGAAACTTGCGCCAAGATTCGTAGGTCCTTTTAAAATCCTTGAGCGGATTGGGAAAGTAGCCTATAAGTTGGATCTACCTGAAGGACTTAGTAACGTTCATCCAACATTTCATATCTCAAACCTAAAGAAATGCTTAGTGGACGAGAATCTCCACATACCACTTGACGAGGTTCATATTGACGAAACAATGCACTTCGTGGAGAAGCCCGTGGAGATCATGGACCGAGAAGTTAAGCAACTCAAGCGAAGTCGCATTCCAATTGTTAAGGTTCGGTGGGAATCTAAGCGGGGCCCTGAGTTCACATGGGAACGTGAGGATCAAATGAAAGCCAAATACCCCCATTTGTTTCCAGGACCCTCCTCTTAATAAATTTCGAGACGAAATCTCCTAAAGTAGGGGAGACTGTAATCCCCAAGAAATTCCGGCTAATATTCTTACCTTTCCGGCATTGTAATTTTATTATTATCTGATATTATCTATGAAAGTGTCATAAATTTCCAATAACAATACATACATGTTTGTACATACATACATTGGATACATCCATTTCAAATTCAATACCTATTTAATGGGGATATAACTAGATGGAGAATTTATAAATTACAAGAGTTACAAAACCTATAAATTAAGTTCTAAATAAATAAAACTTTTTTTTACTTCATAGAAATTATAATTTGTATTTATAACATTTAGTTATAGTATAAAAATGATAAATTAGGGTTTTATATAATGAAAATAAAATGGAAAATTTTTTCTAATGAATTACTTTTTCATATATTTATAACACTTAAATTATAACTTAATAGTTTGATAGCTTTTATAAAAGTTTATAAAATTTAACACTTTTAGGTTTTTACAAACGTTCAGGGTAGAAAGTGTAACTTTCTGAAACTAAAATTCTAACTAAAACCTAACCTTGTTCATAAAATGATAAACCTGTAAACTGGAGGGACCTGTCTGCAAAATAAAAGCTTTCATTCCCCCCCCCCATCTACCCAGAAATTACCCCCCCCCTTTTGACTCTCAAAAGTCAACAAGGATCAAAATCGATCGATGGAATCTCGAATCATTGAGTATTAACCCAATCGAATTATACATGGACGTTATCACAACTGTTTCGGCCGTTCTAATCTCCCGTAACGGATCAATTACAACAATAAAATCAATGAAAACGAGTTCAAGCAACTTGTAACCGTCCCCAATCAATCGTGACTTCAATTCGGACATTAAACGTGAAATTAGGCTATAAAAACGAACCCACACCTTCATTACAATCGCCACAAACTTTATACACTCCTGTATTCGCTGCATTTCCTCTCCAAAGCCTCATCGAGCTCGAGGATTTCCGATTCGGACGTCCCTGTCGTTCTTCTCGTTTCGAAACCGATTCAGGTAATATTTGTTCCAGTAATTTCGTTTTGGTCCAAGGTACGGAAGCCCTATAGTTTCGTGTTCGATCAGGGACAAATCGAGTGGAATTGGGATTAGGGTTCATATCGGGAACGATGGGGAAGGAGACGAGTTTCGGGTTGGGGTTAAAACCGTACCGCGTCTGGTTTAAACCAAGGCTTACGCCCAGGTCTACTGGTCCGACGTTGGTGTGTCTGGCTGGCCCCCAGCAGACCCGGGTTCGAGTCCCGTGGTCTGCAATGTTTTTTTAATTGATATTAAACCGAATTTCAACCTCATTTTTCTTATAAAAATTGTTTTATAAAACTCCCAAGACTCGGAATTATTTTTATGAACCAAATTATTAACCTAACAATCTTAATCATTTTAGAGGATTAAAAAAAAAACTAACTAAGTAGCTATATAATCATGTTATTTAAAACCTTTATTAACTATTTTTAATACACAATTGTTTAGTATAATTTATATCCTCTTTATTGTCCATTTAACTATTTAATTAATTAATACGTATTTATTATTAATCTAATTACCTATATATTCACATAAATATTAGTTTAAACACTTAATCATTATTTTGTAAACAACCTTATATATATATAAGCCTGTATGCGATCCTTTATCGACAAACTTATTATTTTTCTTATTAAACAATCATATTATTGTCGTATTAACAAACTCATCATTCACAACAAATGGATACACCCTCAACCAACCTAGCTCAACCCTTACTACTTAAATCTTTTGAACATGTATTTGATACATATATACATGCAAACATAGGTTAACCTTGTGGTTAGCTAAACAACTTGTGCAACTTCACATACTTGTGATTTCAAGCTACCGAACCAATGTGAGTTTACATAGCCCCTTTTTACTATTTTTAGTTTTGGGGTGAAACATGATTACAAATACATTTACATACACAATTCAATACCCTGTGTTCATATGCTATGGTCTTTATGCTTATGTCTTAAACTACTTGGTGATCATTACATGTGTTCATGTCAGTACAATCATTAACTTGTATGGCAAGCCTAAGGTAGTACCTTTTATGATCATTTATACGGGAATCCGATACATTACTTAACACGAACCTTGGCGGGTTAGTGTTACATTTAGAACTTCACGCAGTCCGAGGGATTGTGCATACATATAACATGGCTTGATTGTACGCTTGGAACCTTGTGTGTTTTCACATATTTGCTTTAGACATGCTTTGAACATATTGAATTGTAATCTATACTTAATTTTCTTTTGGTGTCAAAACTTATGTTTCTCACCAACTACTTGTAGTTGACAGTTACTTACATGTTTCAGGTGCACCTGTTTGAGGACTACTTGCTCACCTAGGACTTGGACCTAGTATAATTTAAATTATGTTTTGAACGTTTCATTTTCCTATGTAACGGATGCTTTTAATTTGAATAATAAATATTATCATATTTAATAGATGATCATGTGCTTATGAACAACCGCGTCAGCCCCGGCGTATAATCCGCCGCCGGCCGGGGTGTGACAATAGCCTTGGCTGACCGTTCAGTCAAGTATCCACGGGGAACTGTGAAAAATCTTCTAGTAAAAGTAGGCAAATTTTTCTTCCCCATGGATTTTGTCATTCTAGACATGGAGGTGGATGACGGAGTCCCACTCATCTTAGGGCGTCCATTCTTGCGCACCACCAAGGCAGTGATTGATGTATTTGACGGGAAACTCACACTTCGTGTGGGGGATGAGTTAGTTATTTTTGACGCTACACAGTCTATGGAGGATGTTGGCGAGCATAGCCACTCCGTGTGCATGCTTGATTCCTTCATGGGCTATCATCAGGACTCTGATTCCCCGCCCTTAATTTTAAAGAACCATCTGATTGGGCAATTGAGTTAGAGAGATTGTTGGATGAGCCGGATGAAGAAGGCGATGAGGTACCTGATGATCTGTTGGAGATGTCGGCAGAGTTTGATGAGATCATAGGCAAACCCCCAAGTATGGGGATGACTAAGGAGAGTGTAGAGGATCCTGATGATCCTGGTGAAGGTTTAGAGGTCCCACATATAGGAGATTCCATTTATGAACCCTTGCCCATCACCGTTGTGCAATCTTAGGGGAGAGAGGTTGAAACAAACCCTAGTTCCGGTCCCCCTAGGTGTAGGTCACCCCATAAAAGAACTCGTACTTTGATAGATTCATCTAGTTTAGGGAGAATTCAAACCCCATGTGTAGGGATGTTTAAGGGTGACAGCCTGCTAGGATATTTGAACAATGTTACCTTCAGACCTGGTAGGTTTAAGTTGTAGTGGAAAGACTGGATTGGCGCATATGATATACATTTGAGGTTTGATAGGAGTAGGATTTTGTTGCTGATTTGGAGAACCGGGAGACCACGGAGGATGAAGGCGGTTCTGGTTAGGATCAAGGAGAAACCTTCTGATAGGCTTGCTTGAATCTCAGGCAAGTGCCCGGGATGTAGAGTTTGTATGCATTACGTGGTTTGAGTCCGTGTCAAATTCTATGTTTTTCGGTATTGTGTGTGTCATGTCTTGAATGGATTCACGCTCGATTCTGAGAGAAAAATCAGTGGGAACGAAGTTCCAGGTATTTTTACATACGTTTTTATGCTTGGAACATGGTTTTAAAGAATTTGGGTGAAAAAAAAATTTTAAGGGTAAAAAATATTCTAAGTATAAAAACTGATTTTTTTCTTAACTTTCTGTGAACAATGGTCCCTCGCGGTACGCGAGGCAGGGAAGTAAGTCTCACAGTACGCGAGAGACAAAACTAAAAGCCGGCATGATCCCAAGCTCTTCGCGGTACGCGAGGAACAGCCTTCCTTTCTTCGTGGTACGGGGGGAAATCCATGACTTGCCCAGGTTCCTTGTTTTTCCATGGTTTCCCCTATCCGTACCCACACCCATCACCACCACCATCCATCCCATATTTCCCATCTTTTATCCATTATACATTCATCTCCCACATCATCCACCATCATCTATCACATCATTCAATGACCATAACCATGGGAAACTACGGACCAATTCGATCTGATGATCCGCCTTGCTGTGGCATTCATGTCTATGTGTTTGCCACACATCGGGTACGTGTCCTTGCATATCTATCCAGAGTCTTAGTGAGTCAGTTTGAGTCAGTGAGTCTTTTATTTGTGTCAGTTTAACGTTGCGGGTTTGTTGTGAGGTTGTGTGCAACCGCGACCAAAATGTTATACGGTGCACACGAGGAAGAACGCAGTTGTACAATCAATTGAATGCATATATCATTTACCAGCTAAGTCGCTTCCTGTTTTTATTTTTGCATTTTTAGTTGTGTTTTGCTTCACATTGACGACAATGTGTCTTTCAAGTGTAGGGATGTGAGTGTCTAGTCTAGCTAGTTTGTGTCGTTATAAAAATATAAAAATACAAAATAAAAAATAAAAAATTTTGAAAAAAAAATGTCATTTGAAATCAAAAGTTTTTGCATAAGAAATGGAAAATGATAGAACAACTAGATCTGCTTGTTGGTTTAAATGAATAAATAATTGAAAACGCGTCTAATTAGTGATGTTTTAGTAAACCCAGCCGACTTGAATAGCTTAAGTAGCCTATGAGAGTTACTTAGGATTAATCATGTAATAATTTCATGAAATCTTGGGGGTACTCATCTTAGGGTGTCGGTAATACTGAAACTGTAAACATAGGGTGATATATACCACGTTAAGCTAATATTTAGAGGTTTTTGAAAACTTTATTGGCACACCATTCTCTTTTTATGAAAATAAATCCGAGTTTGGTGGCGCCTGCAACGATAATTCCATCAAATAATGAGTATAATTAATAAACTGAAAGCTTGAGTCTTGACTTACGTGTTTCCCATGGGGATAGTGACTCTGTGGATACGCCTATGGGTTAATTCTTATGTGCCTAATTGATAGACTGCATCCTATGTGATACCTTCCGGTATGGTGACTTGGGAGACGCACCCCTAGGTGAGGTTGATTCATATATAAATTTAATAATACTCATTCCATTCGTTCCATAATTCATCGATTTCTAAAAATCTGTAAATCTTAGTTTAACGTGGTGGGAAATCTACATGGTTTAACCCGTGCCTAAACATGACCTTGAGATGGGATTAGGTAGAGTTGTAGCTTCTAAGTGTGAGTCACACAGATAGATTGATTGTTGTATAAATTATAATTAGAACACATTACGGGGGCAAGATAGTTTGCGGTTGGGTTTAATCGGACAGAAATACTATTTATTGCTTTTTAACGCGTGAGTATATTTGAACTAATTGGTAATTGATTATTAAAGTTAGATCTCAGTTATGATTCCATTGTAGACTTTTTCGAGGACGAAAAAAGGTTAAGTGTTGGGATGTTTGATGTTGTGCAAAGCACACATCTTTATTCCATTGTTTTAGGGTCGTTTTAATTAGTTTTGTGTTCGTTTTTGAGTCGTTTTTGTTACGTATTGAGTCATTTTTATGTTCTCAGGTGCTCGTGGTAATAATGAGTGAAAACCCGAAGCAACCGAGCATGAAAACGAAGCCCAAGAGATAAAAGTGAAAAATCTGAAAATCAGGTCTCTCGCGGTACGCGAAGACCAACTGAAGTTATCTCGCGGTATGCAAGGAGTTTAATAACCGGGCCCGACTATTTTGACCCTCGCGGTACGCGAAGGACCAAGCCACTTCTCTCGCGGTACGCGAGAGAGTCATAAACCGAGAAAAAACCCTAAACGACTTTTAAATAGATTTCGAATGCAATTATGAAGGAAGTTCTATTTCTTGCCGTCTAAAGCATTACCAGAGGCGATTTTGGGAGCAAGAAAGGGGAATTAAGCATAAAGATTAAAGCTTTGGATTCCGGGTTTGTTATTTTAGCATTCTAGGGTTTCAAGATTCAATCTTTCTTGTCTGTTTATGTGTTTGAGACTATGTTTATGTTGATTACTTATGTTCTAGTTGTTTTGAGCATGATTCTAAGCTAAACAATTGATACTACCTAGGTCACATGATGAATACTTAGTAAAGTTAAGATTTTTATCGGTTTTTGGATTAAATTGATGATTTGTTGATTTTGTAAAAGATCCTTGGTTAACTATTATGATGTTAGTGCTTGTTTGATTCTAGTTTTGAGTTGATTAATGTTCTTCGTGTTATCTTGTTGAATGTCTTTCATAAATAGATGCATGTTTAGGTTGTTTGCTTGTTGTTGATGACCTGAATGGTTTGCTAGACGTAGTGATCCATAAGAACGTTAGTTGAACCCTTATTAGAAGTGAATGTGTTTCCTAGTTCAATATCGGAGAGGTGATAATTAGTCGGTTAGTCTTCACCATTAGGAATCCGAGTGTCAACTGTCTGAGAGGAATTTGGTTTAGGTGTCTAGTGATTGTTGCTAGTCTGAATCATAGTTGTTATCCTAGGATTACCCCGTGCATTCCTTGAATGTATGGTGGGCGGTGCGACTAAAGGGTAATCCGTTCATTAGAGTACTTGATCATAGTTGGAAATACAAAAGAAGTTATCCACCCATCTTGTGAGTTTAGTACACTTTAGGTAGTTTAGTTGGTGACACCCTGAGAGTGATTAGGGATCCACTAGTTTGTCTTTAGCAGTTATCCTTAGAAACCCAGATCCATCATAGTTTCCAGAACCGGTAGAAGTTGTGATTTTCAAGTAGAATTCCGACCTAGGTAGTGTTCTTCCTAATCTTGATTTCACTTTTGTCTTGTCCCTTGATTGTTAGAGTCGTACTTAGTTTCTGCATTCTTTAGTAATAATAAGTAGTGTAGTAAACCCCTAAACCAAATCATCTTTAGTCCGAGTCAGAGTCTAGTATTAGTATTCGTAGTGTCTCTAGGGTTCGATATTCCGGTTTACCGTTAAGCTGTGCTACACTCGATAGGTTCACTTGCCTGTCAGTGAGGTTTAGTTCATAGGTTTTCCATCTTATTACTTAGGAGTCTAGTTAGGTTTTGTTAGTTATTTTATAGACCGTCTGGACGACATCAAGTTTTTGGCACCGTTGCCAGGGACACTTGGCTATAGCAATATTAGCTTTGACTAGTTCTTTATTTGATTTTTGGTTTATTTGTTTTGGGACGAGTTAACTGACATATATGGTCAAAGTAATGGCGAAAAGTATTATCAGTTACAGAAATGTCTTTCTGACATATCTCAAGGAAATGATGATATTGCGACCTACTTCACAAAAATCAAGTCTATTTGGGATGAACTCAATGCCCTTGAGCTTATCCCTCCTTGCACCTGTCGCAATGCATGATTGTTGGTGAAACGCGAGGCAGACCAACGTTTGATGCAATTTCTTATGGGTCCCAATTCATGTTATGAGATGATCCGAGGGAACACTATTATGATGAAGCCTCTTCATGTAGGTCCCGGGAGCCTCGTCGCGCAGCGGAGATATACAGATCTGTTCTGTGATTTGTGTTGGTACAAAGAAAACGAAGTAGAGAAACACGAACAAAGACAAATGATAATGAAATGATACATAATCCATAACATAGAAGTCATCCCGTATTACAGACTACATACCGAAGGAGCACACATCTCTCATCTAAGCTCACGGTCCAGGGGTCAGGAGAGCTCATCCCGACCCGGACACCTCTCAACTTAGTTCTAGAATTCCACCTACAAATGAAGACAAGTCTTCTATTTATAGGGGCAGGAACACTACCTGCGTACTTGTCTAAGTACGCAGGGTTTGGTCATGCGTACTTACTAAGTACGAAGGACCAAACTAGTGAACAAGCTAAGTACGCAGGAACACCCTCCTGCGTACTAGCCTAGTACACCGATACATAGAATTTAATCTATAGTTACTAAAACATGCTTCTACAAACTCCCTCTTAACTATAACATCAAATTCTATCTATCACTAACACTGATAATCACCAGTTTACAAAGAATGTCCTAACAGACTCACTCTAAACTAATGACATCAAGTGTCTTCTGGCGAGACTTGATCTTCTAGCATTCCACTTGAGATCTTCAAATCTTCAAACTTCAGTCTTCAGTTGCCGAGTGATACACACGACTCCCTCATAACTGTAGCTTTCATTGTAGACCAAACCAAGTGCTTCAATAAGATCCAACTAACCCAACACAACTCATTGTAGTTCATCCTCTCAGCAGTAGCAACCTCCACCCTGACTTAGAATTTTGAGTCTGACAATGTCTTCCTAAATAGGTAACAATAGTAGACTAAGACAACTCCAAATCAGCTCGCATATGATAGAGAGTTTGAGTTTCCAATAACATGCATCAAACTAGTTAGCTCCCATAGGAATTCCAGTAAGATAAACTTAAGTCTTCACACCAGATGTGTCCAACTATATCCTGTATCTTCACGAGTCAACCAAATTCCCGAAGATGTTCATTTCCAATATCCCCTTTCAGTTTAAGCTCCATCTGACTAGACCAGAAACAAGGGTATGTTTCCTATCCCATCGGCCAATGATAAAAGGTTCCATCTTCAACTAATAATCCAACGGATATACAGCTTCATCCTGAAAACACTTGATAGAATCAACACAAAATCATGCTTAGGAGTGATCACCTTATATCCAAAGTCCAACATTCTTCAATTAGATCTTCATTCCTGGTTCACACCTCCTAATCTGTATACGTTCACTGCGGTGAAGTTCCATAACTAGGTTGTCTATCTGGATTCCGCCCAGATCCCAAATGAGAAATCCCATCATAAATGAATCACATCAAATCTTGAACACAGGCTTGACCAATGAGCACGAAAAATATAGTTTACACGAGAAATCACGGTTGATGATACATTTATTTTTATCCCCCTCATTTCTCTGTAAACTATGACCAGCTTCATCATCACTTCACTCAAATCCTCAAAAAGCATAACTAGCCAACTCCAGGATTTTATTCTTTTATTCCTTTGCAAAGATCCAAAACAGCAAATCATTGGGTTCAAGTTGTTCCAGTATTCATCCCCTGTTAAAGAAGTATCCCGGATACTCGTAGCCCACATATTCAGGTTTGAATACCTAAACAAGATGATTCTTTTTTCCAAAAGACCCAAAGCAGCCACATCTTTACAAATAGAACGAGACCTTTAACCGATGACAACCCAATTGCTCCCATTAGTTCAGCATTCATACCCTATTAAATAAGTATCCCGGATACTCGTAGCCACATTTTCAGGTATGGACACTTAAACAATGTATGACAAGTGGTATCATCCAACAAAAATCTCGTCCGTGCTTCGCCAACCCACATCGTATACAAATTCTGGTCCAAAAAAATCGAATTACTATCTTCTAAAAAATGGCCCGAAACACGCGTACAAATGATCCCTAACAAATTTGGCTAAGAAAAGTTTTCCCGCCAAAAAACTTTTTTTTTAATCCCAGATGCTAGTTCATGCGTACATAGTAAATACGCACATAAAGGGTGTTCATGCGTATTTAGTAAATACGCAAAGCAAGGTACCCATGCGTACTTAGCGAGTACGTAGAAAAGGTGATTTTGCGTACTTGTTCAGTATAGCAGTGTTCTTGACGGATCTTGAGGAGAATGCTCGAAAAGTGATGGATCTGAGAAAATGATGCTTCCAAAAGCTTAGAAATCATCATCTAACAAACCCTTAGCCTTCCAAACACCAAATGAAGTGATAACAAACTCAGATTTGAGGATTTTTGCAAGAAAAAGTAGCGAACATTTATAAATCAGATCTGCTCAAAAACCCTAAAACCCAAAACTAGAACACAAATCAACGAACACCGAGGCTCTGATACCACTTGTAGGTCCCGGGAGCCTCGTCGCGCAGCGGAGATACATGGATCTGTTCTGTGATTTGTATAGGAACAAAGAAAACGAAGTAGTGAAACACGAACAAAGACAACAGGTAATGAAACGATACGTAATCCATAACATAGAAGTCATCCCGTATTACAGACTACATACCGAAGGACCACACATCTCTCATCTAAGCTCACGGTCCAGGGGTCGGGAGAGCTCATCCCGACCCGGACACATCTCAACCTAGTTCTAGAGTTCCACCTACAAATGAATACAAGTCTTCTATTTATAGTGGCAGGAACACTATCTACGTACTTGTCTAAGTACGCAGGGTTTGGTCATGCGTACTTGACAAGTACGCAAGGCAAAACCCTTGCGTACTTACTAAGTACGCAGGACCAAACTGGTGAACAAGCTAAGTACACGGGAACACCCTTCTGCGTACTAGCCTAGTACACCGATACATGGAATTTAACTTATAGTTACAAAAACATGCTTCTACACTTCCCTCTATCAATCAACATTAAAAAAAACAAGGAACTGTCTCTCGGTCATCAACAAAAGTTGAGTAAAATGCTTTAGCTAACACGGTTGCTGAAGTCACCTGGCTTGAAGCCCTTCTTCGAGAAATTAAGGTTCCGATGACATCGGTCCAAGTTCTATGGTGTGATAACTTAGGTGCCACATACTTATCCAAGAATCATGTTTTCAATTTTCGCACGAAACACGTTGAGGTTAATTTACACTTTGTTTGATAAAAGGTTGTTGAAGGAAAATTCTCGGCGCAATTCATTTCTATTCATGACCAGATTGCAGGTAACTTTACCATGCCATTGTCGTCACAACAGTTTGTTGATTTACGGTCCAAGCTGTAACACCCTTAATTCAAACACCGGTAAATTAAACATTTAACACGCGGAAGCATTCGTCCCAAGAATTTTTTTTATAACCCTCGCGTACCGCGAGGGAACAAGCCCCTCCCTTCGCGTAACGCGAGGGAGTCCCAAACGCCTATCCGAGAGCCAGGTCTCTCGCATAACGCAAGAGAACCTGCCTTGGTTCTCGTGTACCGCGGGGGACTTGAGTAAACATAAAGTTTACTCAGTTTGCCCAGTTCCAACACTTAACCAAATTTTCCAATTTTTCACCATATCAACATGACACCAAAATTTCCAAACACTTGGGTTTTTGTTTAAAACATTCTAGCATCATTCTTTACAGAAAAATCACATACTTCATTTAACATTTACATCCTTTTTAAAGGATTTCTATTCACCCCCAAAACACCAAATATTCATACGAGAATCCGCCAATCACCATGGACTTGACTTTGACTATATCGGAGCTTTTCCTACATAACACCACATATATCACCATTAGTAATGAAGATAAAACATATTAACAAGTAAAATCTACTTGTTTTCACCTATTCACCCATTTGACCCGTTTTCACCAAATTAGTCATTAGGCTACATATCACGTGCACAACACCTTACAAGTTTCATTCTTTTCTTATAAACATCATAATTAACTCATTTTAATTTCCATTATGGCACTTACACCATAAATTCATCACCACATTTACATTATGATACTAGATCATAACTTCATCACCACATTTCCATTATGATTCTTAGATCATAACTTAATCACCACATTTTCATTATGGTATTTAAACCATAAATTCATATCCACATTTTCATTATGATATTTAGACCATAACCTCATATCCACATTTCCATTTAGTATTACAACTATAACTACATTCATTCACTTGTACATACAAATTCATACACATTCATAACACACAACATGGTATGCAAACATAACACATGTATCACCCTTTATCATCAATACTAAGTAAGTGCAAGAGCACTTACCTTTCGGGTTTGAAGATCCCGTTCCCCTTAAAGATTTGCAATTTGATTACCTAAACATATACACCTAGTTTCGTAATCTATCATACATCAAAATCACATTTTAATTGGGTTCACAACCCAATCTTCCATTTCTAACCCAAACTGACCCGCTTGGGTTATACTCATATCCAAACACCCTCTTTCCACCCAAACTCACCTACTTGAGTTTCATTACAATTCCTTAACACTAACTTTTTATTTAATCTTTAACATTAGATTAATTTAGTGTTCTTTTAAGTGTTTAACGTCATATAAACACTTAATTATTCATTAATTCATCATCCTATCATCATATCCCAAAACCACCAATTCTTTACACTTGAACCCTAATTTCTCATAATCAAAATCAAAGGGTTCTAGGATGTTATTCACCATTTTTTACCTTTAGTTTAGCTAGATTATCAACAATTAAACACTAAGTAACAACATGCATCATCAAATTTCGGATTTCTACAAAACCCACCTACTAACTCATAAATGGTGAAATCAAATGGATGATTAACACTTACTTGATGATAGAAGGATGATGTGCAAGCCAACACCTTCACAATCCAAGCTTCAATTGCACGATTTTGACTTCAACACCTTTTTATCTCTTTTTCTCTTGAGAGGATCGACTTCTTTCACCAACACAAATGGTGAATTTTGACTTGACTAAGTCAAATATGGCAGATTTGCCATATTTACAAATCCAGCCCCTCAACTTTCATTTCATCCATTTTCATTCCAAAATTAGTTAAAAACAAATATAACCCCAACACTAACTTGAAACCCACTTGTTTCAACTTATTTCTAAAATATTATTTTCACCATAATATTAATTAGAAATATTTATTTATTTAAAACATAACCCGGATTTTGGTTCGTTACAAATCACCTCCCCTTATTTGGGTTTCGTCCCCGAAACCAGACTTTACTTAAAGAGGTTCGGATAATATTTGAGCATTTCCTCCTCGGTTTCCCAAGTCATTTTCTCTCCCTTTTTATGTTTCCACCTCACCAAAACTAGGCTAATATCTTTATTGCGTAAACGCTTCACTTTTGTATCCAAGATTGCCACCGGTTCCTCAACATAATTCAACTTTTCATCCAATTCAATATCATCCAAAGGAACAAAAGTAGATTCATCCGCCAAACATTTTCGCAAAAGAGACACACGGAATGTGTTATGAAGTCTACTTAGTCCCTCCGGTAGCTCCAAGCGATAAGCTACCGCACCCACCCTTGCTATCACCTTAAACGGTTCGATGAAACATGGACTTAACTTCCCCCGTTTCCTAAACCGTATCACCCCTTTCCAAGGAGAGACTTTCAAAAGCACAAAGTGTGCCCGCTTTCTATTATCCGCATAGGATTTTTGGCGATCATGAGCCGCCTTCAAGTGTGCCCTTATTTGGTCAATACTACTAATAGTTTCCTTGATCACCTCTTTGCTACCAAGTTCCCGTTGACCAATTTCACCCCAACACAGGGGTGTTCGACACTTTATCCCATACAACGCCTCAAAAGGCGGCATACCAATACTATAATGGTAGATATTGTTGTAAGAAAATTCCGCCAACAGTAAATGGTCGTCCCAACTACCCCCAAAATCCAATGCACACGCTCGTAACATATCCTCGAGCGTTTGAATTGTTCGCTCGCTTTGACCATCCGTTTGTGGATGATAAGTGGTACTAAGATTCAATCTAGTCCCCATATCCTCATGGAATTTCTTCCAAAAACGAGAAGTAAATCTCGTGTCTTGATCCGATATAATCGTCACCGATACACCATGACGTGACACTATTTCCTTCACATAGATTTCCGCCAATCTATGAATACGTTTCCTTTATAGGAAGGAAATGTGCACTCTTCGTCAACCGATATACTACTACCCATATTGCATCATAACCCTTTTGTGTCTTAGGTAGTTTAGTAATTAGATCCACGGGTATGTTCTCCCATTTCCAAAGCGGTTGAAGCTTTCCATACGGCTTTTGGTGTTCCGCCTTTACCCTTAAGCATGTGAGACATCTTTCCACATACTTAACAATATCACGTCTTATACCCGGCCACCAAAAATGAGACCGCAAATCATAAAACATCTACTTGGATTTATGCACCTCATCTAATATAGTTGTCAAGACACTTGAGAACCTAGGAATCCAAATCTTATCAAAGCATGTCTTTAACCCCGAGCTATTCTCCCCAAGCTTGTCAACATAAGTAACCATCCGTTCTTTATTCAAATCCCAATCAAGTGCTAACACTTAAGTCTCCCGGATTTCATCAATAAGAGATAATGAAATTGTCATATTAAATGACTTCACCTTAATAGGTGCATGACTCGTCTTCCGACTAAGAGCATCCGCCACTACATTCGCTTTACCCGGATGTCTCACACCCCGACCGATGGCGGAATCATCGAGGCGGACAATGTGATGATTGTTCAAAAGCACATGATAACTAAAGGTTGCATAATTCATTAATTAAATTTAAAAATAACAAGTTCCAAATACAATACATTTCAAATAACCTAGTCTAGTTCAAAACATTAATTTATTTAACTAGGTCCATAGTTCCTAAGTGGAGAGATCTTCGGCAAGCAGTCACATATCCAAACCTGAAACATTATTTAAATCAAGTGTCAACTAAAAAGTTGGTGAGTACATAGGTTTAGTATTTCCTGTAAATAGTAGTTGTAAATCGTTTTGCAACTCATAGTTTATATTGTTAAACATAGTATGTATGATGTATCATTTATTTAATCACAATTCAAACCGAGTTTGACACGCTTGAACAGAGCACAACAGCTAAGTCCGGTATGTTTGAATATAGTTACCCACTATATCCGATATGTTTGAATATAACACGCGGTCATATCCGAGTATGCAGTAATAAACACCCTAACCGGGTGGGCTGATCAGGCACAATAGATCTATCAATATTACAGTTGGTTGTCTTGTGTATAAATGTATGTACATCCAAAGAATAAGCATATAGTCTCATGTATAACACGTATAAACAATGTGAGTAGCATGTATAATGTTTCACCCCAAAACTTATAAAAATGTAAAATAGGGGCTATGTAACTCACCTTGCTAGCGGGTATTTTTCCACGCGTGTAGGTGATAAGTATGTGGAAGCCTAAGCATGTTGATACCCTATGTAGACAAATGGGTATTATTGTATGCGTATAGGTGTGTATTTGTATTTAAATGTATATAGGCTTTAATATAATCTTCCTAACTATTTATTTGTATAAAGTATGGAAATAGAATGATAATAGTTTTTTTGTAAAACTTTAACTTATGAGTATATATATATATTGTTTTAAACAAGCATTGTTATATTTAATGTATTTATAAAGAAAATATAACAAAATAAAAGAAAAGTCTTTATTTAACTAATTATGTTGATATTCAGAATTTAAACAAGTTTATTAAAAATAATTGCTAGATTTATAAAAAATGAGACCTTTTACATATTAAATGTATTTTAATAGGTTTATAAAAATGTTACAAGATTTATAAAAATATAGGACATTTTATATATAAAAATGTGTTTAAATAAGTTTATAAAAATATTATAAGATTTATAAAAATATAGGACATTTTATATATATAAAATGTGTTTAAATAAGTTTATAAAAATATTATAAGATTTATAAAAATATAGGACATTTTATATATATATAAAAATGTGTTTAAATAAGTTTATAAAAATATTATAAGATTTATAAAAATTGGAATAGTTTATAGATAAAAAGATTGTTTAATTGATTTCAAAATAAACGAACGATCAAACCGACTCGTTTTAGTCTTTAGTGTATAAAAATAATATTAAAATAAGTTAAGATAATTAAATAAAATAAAAAAAAATGAAAACAGAAGCAAAATGGGGTTGGGCCGGAGGCCGGAAAGTTCGAACCCGCGACCTCAGCCTCGGACACACACACGCATAACCAGCCGGGCTACTGCCCATCGCTGGTTATGTGTGTGATGGATAATTTAAATACACAAGGGTAAATCAGGTCGCTGGACCTCGGTGACCGGCAAACCGTGTCCGAGGACACTGGGTTTGCCCGGTAACTCTCGTGCGATTGCCGTGATTTCGAGTTGGATTGTTTACCAGGGATTAATAGAAGGTAGTGGAGTCGATTTGAGGCTCGAACCACGTTGCAATGGGTCTGGTCGGCATAGTTTTGAAACTCGAAAATGTCAAAAGTGGAATTCGATTCCTGTGTGGAATTATCTTCCGAAATCCTTGTCACAGCTTCACTTAGGGACGATGAAAGTGATGGTATCCTCAATTTGGTGCGAGAGCAGGTGGAAGGATGGTAGCGAGCTCGTACAGGGCCGACAATGGTCATTTATAGGCGAGCTTGATTTCTATGTTAGAACGTGCAATTGGGCATGTCCCGACATTGGTCTGAATGAGACGAAACTAACCAGACAATCGACACGCGTGGAGGTGGCCTGTCGAGTGCGAATTCGATCGTGGGTTTTTCGGCCACCAACAGGATCAGTCGATCCCTATGTTTAATCGACAAATTTGTCGAGGGCTTTTGTTTGCGTGGGGACGACAAGGCCAGAGAAGTTCTTGTCGGCTGTTGAGGTGTAGGGAACAGCCCTGTCGGGAGTCGCCGGAAAAAGGCTTTGGACCGCCGGACAATCGAAGGGGGTGACCGGATAATCGAATTGGAATTTGGCAGTTTTAGTCCCTAGGGTTTGGTTTGACTTATTTTAACCTTTGAAATAATTACGGATGGGTCCTTGTACTTTAACTTGTCCAGGAATGGTCCCTCGACAGATTTTAGTTTTTATAACCTTCTAGTTTGATTAATTACAAAACAACCCTTGAACTTTTATTTAACTAAATTAATTTAATTTCTTTTAAATAAAATTAATTTAAAAATGTTTTTATAAACTTATTTTATTTATTTTTATTATTATAAATAATTTTTATAAAAGTTATTTATCTTATTTAAATAGATTCTTTTATTAAATATGCAACTTTTAAAATTTAGATTTTATATAAAATTTTATATAAGTTTTTAAAACTTATAAAATTTTAATTAATTTATATCCGTGAAATAAAATACCTAATCGTATAAAACTAAATAAAACTCTTACACTTTATTAAAATAGGAGATGATTACACGATAAATATAACACAAGTGCGTGAATGAAAATCCGAAACGTCACAGTCTCCCCATGTTAGAGGAATTTCGCCCCGAAATTCAACTAGTGGAGGCTATGAAAAGAGATGCGGATACTTGGTCTTCACGTTCCCAAGTGAACTCGGGTCCACGTTTAGACTCCCAACGGACCTTGACAATGGGGATGCGGCTACGCTTGAGTTTCTTAACTTCTCGGTCCATGATTTCCACGGGTTTCTCAACAAAGTGCATTTTCTCGTCAATACGCACTTCGTCAAGGGGGATGTGGAGGTTCTCGTCGGCTAGACACTTTTTCAAATTAGACACATGAAAAGTTGGATGAACGTTGCTGCGTTCTGAAGGAAGATCGAGTTTGTAGGCCACTTTTCCTACCCTTTCGAGTATCTTGAATGGACCCACATATCGAGGTGCAAGTTTTCCTTTCTTTCCAAATCGGACTACGCCTTTCCAAGGTGATACCTTTAGAAGGACCATATCTCCAACTTGAAATTCCAAGGGTTTTCGTCGCTTGTCGGCATAGCTCTTTTGCCGACTTCTTGCTACCCGAATGTTGTCACGGATAAGAGAGACTTTATCGGTGGTTTCTTGGATAAGCTCGGGACCGGTGATTTGTGCTTCGCCGATTTCATTCCAACAAATTGGTGAACGACATTTTCGTCCATAAAGAGCTTCAAACGGTGCCATGTTAATACTTGTGTGATAGCTGTTGTTGTAGGAGAATTCAATCAGTGGTAGGTGAGAATCCCAACTGCCACCAAAGTCAATGACACAAGCTCTAAGCATATCCTCGAGAGTTTGGATTGTTCGCTCGTTTGTCCATCAGTTTGAGGATGGTAGGCCGTACTTAAATCCAAACGAGTACCAAGTGCTGATTGTAATGATTGCCAAAATCGGGAAGTAAAACGCGAATCACGATCGGAGATGATGTTCAAAGGGATCCCGTGACGACTTACGATCTGATCAATGTAGATTCGAGCCAATTTCTCAACTCGATAGTCCTCACGAATAGGCAAGAAATGTCACACCCCCAAATTCCACTAACGGAGTATTACCGTTTGGGAAGTGACAAACCAGGATCTCAGACATTAGTTACATTGAACGACTCTACATGGGACTCAAATGAAATTATCCTTTAAAATCAGAGTATCAATGCGGAAGCGTAAAGAAAGTAAATGCGCAAAATACACGCGCCCAAAACCAAAGTCCAAAAGTCCAAACGTTCAACCAAACAAAGTACATTAAAATAATTCAATCAACATAAATAGACACAAAGCAAAGCAGTTGAATCCCATGCATGCCCTAACGTGCACCTGTGTCTTAGCTTAGCGTCCTGAGAAAACATGTAAGAAAAAGTGTCAACACGAGGTTGGTGAGTTCACAGGTTTCAATATATAAATAAACGTTTACCAGATTTATTGTACAATCAACATAAATACCAAATGAGTAGCTAACCCATGTTCATTGTTTGCTATTACGCTCGCAACCGTAAACTGACTGTTTGTATTGCCTCCCACCAGGTCTATCAACGACGGTGCACGTTTAGGTCAATATTGCACCCGTTCGATATCCAATCGTGTTAGCGCGACTAACGCGGGTGAGGTTTGTCAAACCCAGTAGTACTACCCAACATACCTCGCTATATTCATATTTAAACAGTTCGATGTGAGGACTTTCATGATAGAGTTTACGCATAGTCATAACAATTGATATAAAATGAAGTACAAAAATCAAAAGAGTTGTATCATGTTTTCTCCCCCAGTTTAAAAGCAGTAAAAAGGGGCCGTGAAAACTCACCTGAGCTTGAGTAAGGATTTGAATCACACAAGGGAAAAGTTGGAACCAAGTGTGTAAGTCTCAAAAGACTTACGAATGCCCTAAAATTATAAACACATAAAATTAGGGATAAAGAAAAATGGGAAATGTGACAATGACATGGATTGAGAAGCGTCCTAAAGAAACGCTCTAATATTCAAGAGTGGACGAAAGTGTCCACGGAGTTAGGAATTACTTTACGCGATGAATGACACGACTAATAATAATTATAACCGGGTGTTTTGTCATTCACAAAAATTAAGGAAATAATAATATATGTATATGAGTAAATAGTATAACCAATTATATTATTATTTAGTCTCAATCGACACAAGATGTTATAAATTGATTTGAAATAATATAAATATATATTATTTAATAATACGGGTCACGGTTTGAAAATAATATAAATATATTATTTTATATGAATTCACGGTTTAAAAATAATATAAACATATTACTTTCACTTGGGGATAATAACACTAAGTTATTTATAAAAGTGGGTATAATATATAAAAATAAGTTAATAATTCAAACCCGAGCCTACGGGTTGTTTTCCGGGTTAAAACCCATTTATATAATAATATAATATTAAAAGGTTTGATTTTTATTAATTAAATATTAACAGAAAAATGTTTAAAAATAATTGTGGGAGCCCGGACTCGAACCCGGGTCTCTCCCACACACACTCATCGCTTTAACCAGTTCCGGCCGCTAGGCTATCGCGAATAAATCTGGATTGGAATGGTTTTAACATACAGTTCGCTGCGGTTTCCCTCCCCCACGCATACCCGGTTCGAAACCCGTCCCCAAACCACAATTTCCGACCACGAATATGTAAGATTGGTTAGGGGTTATGAAAATCGAGTATTGGCGATTATGTGGGTGTGTTTAATTTGGAAATCAACAACCATAGGGTCGTTTAAACTCAGATTCAAATGTAGAAAACCCTAACTATGAACTCAGAATCGATTCAATCGAATCTTATGTTAAAAACTATTGAAACCATGGGGCTTTTACAGATTAAAGCCTTGCGAACCTATACCCGTGGTTTAATTTGATTGAGATGGTGTTTAGATTGGGGCTCGATCAAACCGAAACCATGTGAACCCTAGGTGTAGGTTTGTGCTTAAATCTGTGTTATGAGTCCAAATTAGATTAGGGTTTTTATTGAGAAGAGGATTACGAAATTAACCATATGATTTAATTGAATTGTAAACGTGTTTAGATTGGGGTTCGGCTAAACCGGTTTGCGATGAACCCTAGAATTTCGGTTTGAGTTGAATTCGATAATTTAAGCCCTGATAATGATAAGGCTTTTGATCTATGAATTGAGGCGAGACTGATACTGTAAACAATTACCAGAATGGTTGATGGATGGATAGCTTCCGGCTAGAACGAGTGTCGTCGGCCTGCGGGCTAGATTCCGGTGACCTTGATTGCTTCTTCGGCGTATTTGGTGTAGGCAAAAGCTTTAGGGGAGTTTGAATGAGGTGTGCAGTGGATTCAATTGCAGAATGATAAGTGAATTTGCTTGAATTCGATGATCATTGTCGTGGGTTCGACGGTTACAGTTTTAGGGAGTAAATTCGTGAATATGGAATAGTTAAAACGCCTAGGAACGGCTCATTGATGATCGATATCATCAATATGATGATTAACAGCCGAGAATTCGAGTAGCCACTTCATTTTCTGGTTTAATTCGAATCAATTGAATGTTTGGGTTTTGACTTTAGAAAGTCAACCGAACTCAAATTTGCTGATTTTGACTTTGAGAAGTCAATTTATTTGATTTAGCATACTAACACAATTAGTCCTTGTAGTTTTGAGTTGGATTTGTGACCGAATTAGTCCTTGGGGTTAAATTTGACTAACGGGGTTAAGTTTTTAATAAGAAACTTAACGGAATAGTTAACGGAATTAACTGAAAAAGTCGGATTGCCACATCATTCCCTAGTTGAAAGAATTTTCGTCCCGAAAATTAAAATAAATAAGTAAAATATTTGGGGTTTCACATCATTCCCTAGTTGAAAGAATTTTCGTCCCGAAAATTAAATAGTACCTTAGGGATTTGACACGGAGTGCTTGAACAGATTAGGATATTTGCGCATCATCTGATCCTCGCGCTCCCACGTGAATTTCGGTCCGCGTTTCGAGTTCCAACGAACTCTGACAATAGGGATCTTACTGTGCTTTAACGTTTTAACTTCCCTATCCATAATTTCCATAGGTTCTTCGATGAAACGTAACTGTTCATCAACGTGTAGTTCCTTTAGAGGAACTGCGAGTGATTCATCTGCCAGGCATTTCTTTAAATTTGAGACGTGAAAGACGTTGTGTACACCACTAAGTCTTTCAGGTAGGTCCAGTTGATACGCGACTGGTCCGATTCTCTTTAATATTTTGAAAGGTCCAACATAACGAGGATTCAGTTTTCCTTGTTTCCCGAAACGAATGACACCTTTCCAAGGTAAGACTTTGAGTAAAACCATGTCACCTATTTGAAATTCCAAAGGTTTACGACGCTTGTCGGCATAGCTCTTTTGACGATCACGAGCTGCCGCCATACGATTTCTAATTTGAACGATCTTTTCGGAAGTTTCAAATACAAGTTCAGGACCTGTGAGTTGGCTATCCCCAACCTCGGTCCAACAAATGGGAGAACGGCATTTCCGCCCATAAAGTGCTTCAAATGGAGCTGCCTTGATGCTAGTGTGATAATTGTTGTTGTAGGAGAACTTCACCAATGGTAGGTGAGACTCCCAAGTGTTACCGAAATCGATCACACAAGCTCGTAGCATGTCCTCCAGAGTTTGGATAGTACGTTCAGTTTGGCCATCAGTTTGAGGATGGTATGCTGTGCTCATATCTAGACGCGTGCCTAATGCTTTATGCAATGATTGCCAGAAATGGGAAGTGAATCGTGCATCACGATCCGAAATAATAGAGATTGGCACTACGTGCCGAGAGACCACTTCTCTCAAGTATACTCGAGTGAGTTTATCCATTTTGTCAGTTTCTTTGATGGCTAGGAAGTGAGCAGATTTTGTTAGGCGATCCACAATTACCCATATAGTATCACATCCGGTAGGGGTTCGGGGTAATTTGGTAATGAAGTCCATGGATATTTGTTCCCATTTCCACATGGGAATTTCAGGTTGTTGTAGGAGACCGGACGGTTTTTGGTATTCAACTTTGACCTTCGCGCAGGTCAGACACTTACTAACATAAGTGGCTATATCGGCCTTCATATTTGGCCACCAATATAGTACTTTTAGATCATGGTACATTTTATCGGAACCCGGATGAATGGAGTAACGAGATTTATGAGCTTCATCCATGATTTGTTCCCTTAAATTTCCGAACACTGGAACCCATATTCGTTCGACAAAGTAACGAATTCCGTCAGATTTTACTTCAAGTTGTGCTTCCATGCCACGTGTACCTTCTAACGGTAGGTTATCTTCTTTCAAGGCTTCAAGTTGAGCACTACGGATTTTGTCAGGCAATCCAGGGTGAATAGTGAGTTGTAACGCTCGAACTCGTTTGGGTTTCGTTTCTTTTCGGCTTAGTGCATCAGCCATGACGTTAGCTTTACCCGGATGATACCGGATCGCACAGTCGTAATCATTTAAAAGTTCAACCCAACGACGTTGTCGCATGTTCAACTCTTTCTGCTCGAAGATATGCTGGAGGCTCTTGTGGTCGGTGTAGATGGTGCATTTGGTACCGTACAAGTAATGTATCCATATCTTAAGTGTAAAAACTACTGCTCCCAACTCTAGGTCATGAGTGGTGTAGTTTTTCTCGTGAACCTTTAACTGACGTGAAGCGTATGCGATTACCTTTTCGCGTTGCATTAAGACACAACCCAGACCTTGAATAGATGCATCACAATACACCACAAAGTCATCGGTTCCTTCCGGAAGAGCTAAAATAGGTGCACTGCAAAGTTTCTGTTTGAGATGCTGGAAAGCTGATTCTTGATTATCGCCCCAATTATAAGCTTTTCCTTTTTGAGTTAGGGCGGTGAGAGGTTGCGCAATCTTTGAAAATCCTTCGATAAAACGACGGTAATATCCAGCCAATCCCAGAAATTGTCGCACTTCAGTTGGAGTCGTCGGTGCTGCCCAATTCTTGATGGCTTCTATTTTAGATGGGTCGACATGTATCCCTTTTTAATTTACCACATGCCCTAGAAATTGAACCTCTTGAATCCAAAATTCACATTTGGAAAACTTAGCATAAAGTTGCTCTTGCTTAAGTAGTTCCAAAATTAGACGCAGATGTTCTTCATGTTCTTCCTCGTTCTTGGAATAAATAAGAATGTCATCGATGAAAACGATAACAAACTGGTCAAGGTAAGGCTTACACACACGGTTCATGAGGTCCATGAATACCGCAGGTGCGTTGGTTAGACCGAAAGGCATGACCATAAATTCGTAATGGCCGTACCTTGTCCTGAATGCAGTTTTTGAGATATCTTCTTCTCGGACTCTTAACTGATGATAGCCGGACCTAAGATCTATTTTGGAATAGAAACTTGATCCTTGGAGTTGATCAAAAAGGTCATCAATACGAGGTAAAGGGTAGCGGTTCTTGATTGTAACTTTGTTCAACTCCCGGTAATCAATACACATACGGAACGTACCGTCCTTCTTCTTGACAAATAATACCGGAGCTCCCCACAGTGATGAACTAGGTCGTATGAAGCCTTTATCCAATAAGTCTTGCAACTGAGTGGACAGTTCCTACAATTCACTGGGTGCTAATTGATAAGGTGCCCGAGCAATCGGTGCTGCTCTGGGTGCTAGGTCAATTTGGAATTCAACCTGACGGTGTGGTGGCAGACCGGGCAGATCCTCGGGAAATACTTCCAAAAATTCACGCACAACGGGAATATCTTCGATCTTCTTCTCTTCTGACGGCTGTTCAGCAACAAGTGCCAAAATAGCCGTATGCCCCTTTCGAAGACATTTTTGTGCTTTCATGAAGGATATAATGCCCATGACAGTACCAACTCTTTCGCCCTGAACTGAAAGAATTTCTCCACTCGGGAGGGGTATGCGAACGATTTTCTCATGACAAATGATTTCCGCTTGGTTTCTAGACAACCAATCCATGCCGACGATTACATCAAAACTACCAAGTGTGACCGGCATAAGGTCGATATCTAGAATATGGCTAGCTAGATCAAGCTTACAACCCTTAAGAATGTGGGTTGCTTTAATTATTTGGCCGTCAGCTATCTCTATTACATACTTAGCTTCTAGCAGAGTTGGAGTTACTTTTATCATATCACTAAGTTTCTTAGATATAAAACTCCTATCAGCACCAGTGTCAAAAAGGACAGAAGCAAAGTAATTATTTAAGAGAAATTTACCGGTGACCACGTTATGATCGTAGCAAGTCTCTCCGGATCCCAGTACAAAAGCTCTTCCTTTCGCCCCATTTCCTCCATTACCACCGTTATTACCGTTATTCCCACCATTGTTGTTTTGATTGGGGTTGTTACCATTGTTGCCCTGGTTATTACCGTTACCACTACCACTGCCATTACCATTTCCACCCTTTTTCAACTGAGGACAGTTCCTTTGAATGTGCCCCTCTTTACCGCACTGAAAACATCCCCTCGTGAATCCCTGTGATTGAAATGGTTGTTTGTTCGGGAGTGCAACTCTACAGTCCTTTGCAGCGTGGCCCATTTTACCACAACGCTGGCAACGTTGTCGGTCACAAGTGCCCGTGTGGTGATAGCCGCATTTGTTGCACTTGGGGTACCTCCCAGCATATTCCCCTTGGTTCGGACCTGATGAGGTCGTTTGATTAAAGTTTCTAGCATGCCCAAACTTTCGCTGTTGTTGGTGCTGAGGTTGATTGGATTGGGATCCTTTAGAATTTGAGTGGTTGTGTGAGTGGGAGTGATGGTCGAACTTGCGCTTATTGTTGTCGGTGGGTTTAGAAACCGAACCTCTTGGAGGTAAAGTTCCCTGTGTCACTGCCTGATCGGTCAATTTGTGAGCAAGTCTGATGGTCTGTTGGATGGTGGTAGGGTTGGATGAGGTCACCATGCTTTGAATCTGAGGTACCAAACCTCCAATGTATAGTTCAATCCGTTTGTAATCCGGAGTCACCATATGTGGGCACATGGTGGCAAGTTTGTGCGAACGGGTGGTGTAGAGTTCAATTTCTGAACCCTCCATCTTAAGGTTCCAGAACTCTCCTTCTAGCTTTTGAATTTCATCTCGTGGGCAGTATTCTTCTTTCATCATTGACTTAAATTCCTCCCACGGGAGTCCATTTGCCATTGCTAGTCCCAACATTTGAACTTGGGCATTCCACCATGTTAGGGCCGGGCCTTCTAAAGTTCCAGCAGCAAATTTCACTTGGTTAGCTACGGGGCAGTTGCACATGGCTATTACTGATTCAACCTTCTCAAACCAGCGAAGTAATCCAACTGCTCCTTCAGCTCCACTAAAGGTGTGGGGCTTGCAGTCCATGAATGCCTTAAAAGTGCAGGCTGGTTGTTGATTTTGTTGATTTTGCTGGCCTGGATTTAGAAATACGAATTGAATTGGAATTATAGAGTTTAGAAAGATATTCTTAGGAAAAAGGATTGACCCTACTAGTCAATAGTTGAAAGCATTTACCTGCAGCATTCTGTGCTGCTAGGGCCTCTGCCACACTATTGTTTATCAAAGCTGCTAGTTCTGCTGCCGTCATGTTGATGGTACCACGACCACCGGTACGGCCTCCTCGTCCTCTCCCAGACATATTTCTTCACAATCACAAATGAAAACAATGAGAAATATATCGCATATTAAACATTATTCAGGTACGGGTAAGGAAATACGACATCTAATATTTCGAAAATTAAATAAATTGTAAGGCTACAAAATAAATAACTCAAATATTAAACTTCTCATGCTTTTATTGGATGGGAACAACCTTTCCCATCTAGGTTTGAAAAGGGAAATAACATAAGCAAAAACAAACATGAAAAGGAAGATAGAATAGGAAGATCCTCAAATATCCTCGTCATCAGAAGAGATATATGACTGTGCATCATCAATCTCCACTGGCTCTTCCTCAGCTGGTTCCCCCTCTAAGGGTTCCTCCTCGAAGGGCTCCTCCTCAAAGAGCTCTTCCTCAAAGGGTTCCTCCTCATCGTCAGATACTGGAATGTCTTCCGGGTGTAGGGCCGCTTGCAGTTGGGCTTCCAAGTGAGTCACCCTCTCTTGAAGGCCTTCAGCAGTGTGGTTAGCCACATGTAGCTGAGCTTCCATAGCAGCTAGTCTCTCCAGAACTCCTTGCATATCATCATCCATAATGTCAGCCCTCATCTCTAGGTGTGCTACACGATTCACTAAAAGGTTGTGGACATGATCTGTTGCAGCTAGTTCGGTAGTCAAATATTCTATTCCTACCCTATTCTTTTCCACTTGTTTTCCATTCTCCAGGAGTTTAGGTATCTCCTCGGTGGCATCTTGTACAAAACTTAATTCCTTTAACATATAGGACACAAATGATGCGAAGGCTTGTTCCATGGTACATGGTAAGCTAGGGAGTGTAGGCGATGAAGGTGTGGATGCAAAGTACGGTGATGGAACATCTCCCATCTCGATCCACCTTTGGATCATATGTGGGTACATATCCCAATTGAGAGCATACTCCAATGCCCGTACGTTGCTCGGTTCACCTTGCTCAATTGAGGTAGTCCGGCGCCTTTTGGGCTCCGGGGATGAGGGTACAGGTGCCTTATGCCCTGATGTGTTAGGTTATGGAGGTGGTGTTGACGACATGATCCTGCAACAATTTGTATAAGTGCCAACATCCAAATGGCATGTAACTCAAATGACATGTAACTAATGTGTGAGGCTATAGTCTAGTATGCAATCTTAGTTCTCTATAACCAATGGCTCTGATACCAATCTGTAACACCCCCAAATTCCACTAACGGAGTATTACCGTTTGGGAAGTGACAAACCAGGATCTCAGACATTAGTTACATTGAACGACTCTACATGGGACTCAAATGAAATTATCCTTTAAAATCAGGGTATCAATGCGGAAGCGTAAAGAAAGTAAATGCGCAAAATACACGCGCCCAAAACCAAAGTCCAAAAGTCTAAACGTTCAACCAAACAAAGTACATTAAAATAATTCAATCAACATAAATAGACACAAAGCAAAGCAGTTGAATCCCATGCATGCCCTAACGTACACCAGTGTCTTAGCTTAGCGTCCTGAGAAAACATGTAAGAAAAAGTGTCAACACGAGGTTGGTGAGTTCACAGGTTTCAATATATAAATAAACGTTTACCAGATTTATTGTACAATCAACATAAATACCAAATGAGTAGCTAACCCATGTTCATTGTTTGCTATTACGCTCGCAACCGTAAACTGACTGTTTGTATTGCCTCCCACCAGGTCTATCAACCACGGTGCACGTTTAGGTCAATATTGCACCCGTTCGATATCCAATCGTGTTAGCGCGACTAACGCGGGTGAGGTTTGTCAAACCCAGTAGTACTACCCAACATACCTCGCTATATTCATATTTAAACGGTTCGATGTGTGGACTTTCATGATAGAGTTTACGCATAGTCATAACAATTGATATAAAATGAAGTACAAAAATCAAAAGAGTTGTATCATGTTTTCTCCCCCAGTTTAAAAGCAGTAAAAAGGGGCCGTGAAAACTCACCTGAGCTTGAGTAAGGATTTGAATCACACAAGGGAAAAGTTGGAACCAAGTGTGTAAGTCTCAAAAGACTTACGAATGCCCTAAAATTATAAACACATAAAATTAGGGATAAAGAAAAATGGGAAATGTGACAATGACATGGATTGAGAAGCGTCCTAAAGAAACGCTCTAATATTCAAGAGTGGACGAAAGTGTCCACGGAGTTAGGAATTACTTTACTCGACGAATGACACGACTAATAATAATTATAACCGGGTGTTTTGTCATTCACAAAAATTAAGGAAATAATAATATATGTATATGAGTAAATAGTATAACCAATTATATTATTATTTAGTCTCAATCAACACAAGATGTTATAAATTGATTTGAAATAATATAAATATATATTATTTAATAATACGGGTCACGATTTGAAAATAATATAAATATATAATTTTATATGAATTCACGGTTTAAAAATAATATAAACATATTACTTTCACTTGGGGATAATAACACTAAGTTATTTATAAAAGTGGGTATAATATATAAAAATAAGTTAATAATTCAAACCCGAGCCTACGGGTTGTTTTCCGGGTTAAAACCCATTTATATAATAATATAATATTAAAAGGTTTGATTTTTATTAATTAAATATTAACAGAAAAATGTTTAAAAATAATTGTGGGAGCCCGAACTTGAACCCGGGTCTCTCCCACACATACTCATCGCTTTAACCAGTTCCGGCCGCTAGGCTATCGCGAATAAATCTGGATTGGAATGGTTTTAACATACAGTTCGCTGCGGTTTCCCTCCCCCACGCATACCCGGTTCGAAACCCGTCCCCAAACCACAATTTCCGACCACGAATATGTAAGATTGGTTAGGGGTTATGAAAATCGAGTATTGGCGATTATGTGGGTGTGTTTAATTTGGAAATCAACAACCATAGGGTCGTTTAAACTCAGATTCAAATGTCGAAAACCCTAACTATGAACTCAGAATCGATTCAATCGAATCTTATGTTAAAAACTATTGAAACCATGGGGCTTTTACAGATTAAAGCCTTGCGAACCTATACCCGTGGTTTAATTTGATTGAGATGGTGTTTAGATTGGGGCTCGATCAAACTGAAACCATATGAACCCTAGGTGTAGGTTTGTGCTTAAATCTGTGTTATGAGTCCAAATTAGATTAGGGTTTTTATTGAGAAGAGGATTACGAAATTAACCATATGATTTAATTGAATTGTAAACGTGTTTAGATTGGGGTTCGGCCAAACCGGTTTGCGATGAACCCTAGAATTTCGGTTTGAGTTGAATTCGATAATTTAAGCCCTGATAATGATAGGGATTTTGATCTATGAATTGAGGCGAGACTGATACTGTAAACAATTACCAGAATGGTTGATGGATGGATAGCTTCCGGCTAGAACGAGTGTCGTCGGCCTGCGGGCTAGATTCCGGTGACCTTGACTGCTTCTTTGGCGTATTTGGTGTAGGCAAAAGCTTTAGGGGAGTGTGAATGAGGTGTGCAGTGGATTCAATTGCAGAATGATAAGTGAATTTGCTTGAATTCGATGATCATTGTCGTGGGTTCGACGGTTACAGTTTTAGGGAGTAAATTCGTGAATATGGAATAGTTAAAACGCCTAGGAACGGCTCATTGATGATCGATATCATCAATATGATGATTAATAGCCGAGAATTCGAGTAGCCACTTCAGTTTCTGGTTTAATTCGAATCAATTGAATGTTTGGGTTTGACTTTAGAAAGTCAACCGAACTCAAATTTGTTGATTTTGACTTTGAGAAGTCAATTTATTTGATTTAGCATACTAACACAATTAGTCCTTGTAGTTTTGAGTTGGATTTGTGACTGAATTAGTCCTTGGGGTTAAATTTGACTAACGGGGTTAAGTTTTTAATAAGAAACTTAACGGAATAGTTAACGGAATTAACTGAAAAAGTCGGATTGCCACATCATTCCTTAGTTGAAAGAATTTTCATCCCGAAAATTAAAATAAATAAATAAAATATTTGGGGTTTCACAAGAAATGAGCAGACTTTGTAAGTCGGTCGATAATAACCCAGATACTATCGTGCCCACTAGAAGTGCGTGGAAGTTTGGTGATGAAGTCCATAGCAAGGTTCTCCCACTTCCACACGGGAATTTCAGGTTGTTCGAGGAGTCCGGAAGGCTTTTGGTGTTCGGCCTTCACTTTAGAACAAGTTAGGCATTTTGCCACAAAGAGGGCAATATCCTTTTTCATGCCGGGCCACCAATATTGCTGACGGAGACCCATGTACATCTTATCAGCTCCGGGATGTACCGAATAACGAGTTTTGTGGGACTCGTTCATCAAAAATATACGAAGATCGTCGCGATCGGGAACCCAGATACGGTCCAAGTAATACAATAGACCGTTGGCCTTGGTTTCTAGAAAGAGTTCTACGCCACATGCCATCTCTTGATACATGTTTCCCTCGGTAACCGAGGTGTGTTGTGCTTTAAGAATACGGGTTTGGATATCATTATGGATATAAAACCTATGAAGCATGATACGCTCCTTACGACTCAAGGCGTCGGCTACAACGTTTGCTTTGCCGGGGTGGTAGCGAATCTCGCAGTCGTAGTCGTTAAGAAGTTCAACCCATCGTCGTTGTCTCATATTAAGCTCTTTTTGATTGAAAATATGTTGGAGACTTTTATGGTCGGTGAAAATCACGCATTTGGTGCCATATAGATAGTGTCTCCAAATTTTCAAGGCGAAAACGACAGCACCAAGCTCGTGGTCATGGGTCGTATAGTTCTTCTCATGGACTTTGAGTTGACGTGATGCGTATGCAATTACTTGACCTCGTTGCATAAGAACACAACCAAGACCTTGGTTGGATGCATCACAATAAACGACAAAGTCGTCATTACCACTAGGAAGAGTTAGAATAGGAGCATTGCAGATCTTGTGCTTTAGCGTTTGGAAAGCTTCCTCTTGTTTGGGTCCCTACTCGTAGTGCTTACCTTTGTGAGTCAAGGCAGTGAGCGGGACCGCAATCTTGGAGAAATTTGAAATGAAACGGCGGTAGTAACCTGCTAGTCCAAGAAATGAACGAATCTAGGTAGGAGTCTTAGGAGTACTCCAATTCTTTACCGCCTCGATCTTTGCTGGGTCCACATGAATCCCCTTATCATTGACTATGTGACCCAAAAATTAAACCTCTTTTAGCCAGAATTCACACTTGGAGAGCTTGGCATATAGTTGTTCTTTCTTTAAGATTTCTAAGACCAAACGAAGATGTTGTTCATGTTCCGCTTTCGTTTTAGAATAGATGAGGATGTCGTCAATGAAGACGATCACGAACTTGTCCAAATAAGGTTTGCATACACGGTTCATGAGGTCCATGAAGACCGCAGGTGCATTAGTCAAACCGAATGGCATGACCATGAACTCGTAGTGACCATATCTAGTCCGAAAGGCAGTCTTCGGAATGTCTTCATCGAGAACCCGAAGTTGATGGTATCCGGAACGAAGGTCAGTCTTGGAGAAACATGTTGAACCTTGAAGCTGATCGAAAAGGTCGTCGATACGGGGTAAAGGATATCGGTTCTTAATTGTAAGTTTGTTGAGCTCACGATAATCAATGCACATTCGAAATGATCCATCCTTTTTCTTTACAAACAGCACGGGAGCACCCCAAGGTGAATGGCTTGGGCGGATGAATCCTTTGGATGAGAATTCTTGTAATTGACTTGCAAGCTCTTGCATTTCGGAAGGTGCAAGACGATAGGGGGCTTTTGCCACGGGAGTTGCCCCGGGCACAAGGTCGATACGAAACTCCACTTTTCTAGGGGGAGGAAGACCAGGTAAATCCTCGGGGAATACCTCGGGAAAATCTCGAATGATTGGAATGTCTTGCAATTTCTTACCCTTGTCTTTTGTGTCAACTATGTGGGCCAAGAAGGCAACGTACTTTTTCCGCAAGTATTTTTGTGCCAAAGTGCAAGACATGAGTTGAAGACCACGACACGGTTTTTCACCGAAAATAACTAACTTGTCACCCGAAGGGAGAGGTATACGAATGCACTTTTCGTAGCAAATAACCTCGGCATGATGCTTGGATAACCAGTCCATGCCAATTATAATATCGAAGCTTCCCAATTGCATTGGAAGGAGATCAACAGAGAATTCATGATTATTAAGCTCGAGATTGCAGTTGCGGATAACAGAGTTTATAGCAATAGATTTCCCGTTTTCTATCTCCACGAAATAAGGATTGTCAAGTTTCGTTCTTTGTTTAGCAAGTTGAGATTCAAAGGTAAGAGACACGAAACTCCTATCGGCACCGGTATCAAATAAAATGGATGCATAATGATTGTTTACGAGGAACGTACCGTTTATCACGTCGTTGTTTGCTTATGCCTCATTAGCGTTTATATTAAACGCTCGTCCTTGGGGACCACCTTGATGATGAAGTTTTGGGCATCGGTCACGGAAATGGTTTGGGTCTCCACACTCGTAACATGCCCGACCATTGAGAAGTGCCGGATAGTTCGGACGGTTGGCTGGAGCAGCTTGGTGGACGGGTACGACAGGTAGTGACCACGTATCCATATCGTCCGCAGCTTGAACACAATCGGCATGGTAGGTTGGCAGGATGATGGTACTTGCAGGTCTGACATTGGGGATTTGGACCCAAATAAGGTTTCGGGTTTTGACCCAAAGGGGCCACTTGAAGAGCAGGTACAGCGGGAGTTACGGCTGCGAAGTTTCGACCCTTTCGTTTCTTGTTGCGGTTAGAAGACTCGGGTTTTACATCTTTGACAGCTGCAAGAGTGGAGACAACCTTCTTGGAACCCTTTCTTGTTAAGGTTCCGGCTTTGACGTGGTTGTCGGATAGTGTAGCGGATAGACGGATGGCAGCTTCAAGTGTAGGAGGATTGCTTCCTAACACAGCATCTTGAATTTGCATAGGCAGGCCGCCTATGTATTTTTCAATTCCCCGAGCAAGGGGAGTGATCATATGAGGCACCAGCAGACTTAGCTCTTGAAACCGGTTTGTGTAAGCCAGATTATCCCCGTTGTCTTGGGCAAGATCCAAAAATTCAGCCTCGAGCTTCCTCATTTCATTCCGAGGACAGAATTCATCAGTCATGGCCTTTTTCAGATCATCCCATGATAAGGATGTAGCAACCTCAGCACCACGAGTGCGTTTCTGACCGTTCCACCAGGTGAGGGCTCTCTTTTGGAGTACACTTGTGGCATAGCGAACCCGAAGATTATCGGGACAGTCGCTGTTTAGGAATGTGCTTTCCATGCTCTCTAACCATTGAAGTAGGTCGGTAGCACCTTCAGTTCCGAAGAATTTAGTAGGATTGCACGAGTTAAAGTGCTTAAACGTGCAATGAGGCGGGTTGGTACCACCGTTCCCTTGGATGTTGTGAGACCCGTCACTGTTGTTGTTTGCTTGGGTCATTTGCCCTACTAGCAGGGCAAGGAGAGTAGCAAGATCCGGGTTGGAAGTTCTAGAGTTTGCACGTCGAGGAGGCATTCTAACACCATAAGAAAAGACAATGATATTTTAGATAAGACGGATAAATATGAGTTATAACAGGAAATAATGTAAGCAGAAATACGAGATTTATCATGTCGCGTGCCAGTGCATGTGTATTTATTCTAAGTTGATAGGGGAAACTAAGTCATCTTTTTCGGGTAGGACATGATGTTATAGATCATTATTTGCATAATAGGAATTGCCGGGACTTGCATGCATTACAAATCGTTATTACGTGTGCACCTGTAATAATGATTTGTTTTGCATGTTTGTCTAGTTCTTCCTATCTTGCTATAATATCCCCAAATTTTAAGTTTAAGTTCGGATTGTATCCTTGCGAATACGTTGGCTTATCAACGTTAATTAATTTCCTGAAACTTTCAAAGAGACATGCTTTAGCCTATAGGTAAACACTCACTTCAGGAATTCCCAGGAAAGCATACGGGTCCGTTTATTTGGATTTATACGAAATGCTTTCCTAGACAGAAAACCCAATGTACAGGTGTCACCCTTCCAGATTGCACGTGTCCTTTACTAGTCTCAAGAAATTTAAGTCGTTGACGAGATTTTTGAGATTTTTGATAGACTTGAGAGTCTATGAGTATAAAATGTGTAGGAGTGTTGCAATTTATAAGGACTAGGAAAGAGTATGGATAAGGATGGGTAGTGTATTTGTTTGCATAAATGTGTTGATCAAATGTGTATGTAAAGTATGTATCATGTATCAAAGTCTTGTATGTATGTGTATAAGTCTCATGTACCAAACTCGGGAAAATTCAAACAATTCCTAATTACAAATAATTCACATAGCAATTAATAATTTAGCACATAACACATAAAAGGGAGTCCTAGGGTTATAGTCTAGGTTATTGTGTCTAATAACCTAATTCTCTATAAACCTGGCTCTGATACCAATCTGTCACACCCCGACCGATGGCGGAATCATCGAGGCGGACAATGTGATGATTGTTCAAAAGCACATGATAACTAAAGGTTGCATAATTCATTAATTAAATTTAAAAATAACAAGTTCCAAATACAATACATTTCAAATAACCTAGTCTATTTCAAAACATTAATTTATTTAACTAGGTCCATAGTTCCTAAGTGGAGAGATCTTCGGCAAGCAGTCACATATCCAAACCTGAAACATTATTTAAATCAAGTGTCAACTAAAAAGTTGGTGAGTACATAGGTTTAGTATTTCCTGTAAATAGTAGTTGTAAACTGTTTTGCAACTCATTGTTTATATTGTTAAACATAGTATGTATGATGTATCATTTATTTAATCACAATTCAAACCGAGTTTGACACGCTTGAACAGAGCACAACAGCTAAGTCCGGTATGTTTGAATATAGTTACCCACTATATCCGATATGTTTGAATATAACACACGGTCATATCCGAGTATGCAGTAATAAACACCCTAACCGGGTGGGCTGGTCAGGCACAATAGATCTATCAATATTACAGTTGGTTGTCTTGTGTATAAATGTATGTATACCCAAAGAATAAGCATATAGTCTCATGTATAACACGTATAAACAATGTGAGTAGCATGTATTATGTTTCACCCCAAAACTTATAAAAATGTAAAATAGGAGCTATGTAACTCACCTTGCTAGCGGGTATTTTTCCACGCGTGTAGGTGATAAGTATGTGGAAGCCTAAGCACGTTGATACCCTATGTAGACAAATGGGTATTATTGTATGCGTATAGGTGTGTATTTGTATTTAAATGTATATAAGCTTTAATATAATCTTCCTAACTATTTATTTGTATAAAGTATGGAAATAGAATGATAATAGTTTTTTTGTAAAACTTTAACTTATGAGTATATATATATATTGTTTTAAACAAGCATTGTTATATTTAATGTATTTATAAAGAAAATATAACAAAATAAAAGAAAAGTCTTTATTTAACTAATTATGTTGATATTCAGAATTTAAACAAGTTTATTAAAAATAATTGCTAGATTTATAAAAATGAGACCTTTTACATATTAAATGTATTTTAATAGGTTTATAAAAATGTTACAAGATTTATAAAAATATAGGACATTTTATATATAAAAATGTGTTTAAATAAGTTTATAAAAATATTAGAGTAAACTGCCATTTTCGTCCCTGTGGTTTGGTCAAAATTGCCACTTTCATCCAATAGTTTGTTTTTTTGTATCTGGGTCCTCGTGGTTTTAAAATATTGCCATTTTCATCCTCGTGGTTTTAAAATATTGCCACTTTCATCCAGTCAGCTAACACCGTCCGTTTTTCTCAATTAAATGAGGGGTATTTCAGTCCTTTTACTTATTTGTTTTATTTTTTCATCTTTTTTACTCTCACTTTTTAATCATCCCCAATTTAACCTCTAATTTAATCATCCACCTGCTGGCCTTCTTCCTCTTTTCCTGACCAGTTTCTGACGAGCACCACTGGAACACCTCCGTCGCTTGTTTCTATGATTAAAAAGTGAGAGTAAAAAAGATGAAGAAATAAAACAAATATGTAAAAGGACTGAAATACCCCTCATTTAATTGAGAAAAACGGACGGTGTTAGCTGACTGGATGAAAGTGGCAATATTTTAAAACCACGAGGATGAAAATGGCAATATTTTAAAACCACGAGGACCCAGATACAAAAAAACAAACTATTGGATGAAAGTGGCAATTTTGACCAAACCACAGGGACGAAAATGGCAGTTTACTCAAAATATTATAAGATTTATAAAAATATAGGACATTTTATATATATAAAATGTGTTTAAATAAGTTTATAAAAATATTATAAGATTTATAAAAATATAGGACATTTTATATATATAAAAATGTGTTTAAATAAGTTTATAAAAATATTATAAGATTTATAAAAATTGGAATAGTTTATAGATAAAAAGATTGTTTAATTGATTTTAAAATAAACGAACGATCAAACCGGCTCGTTTTAGTCTTTAGTGTATAAAAATAATATTAAAATAAGTTAAGATAATTAAATAAAATAAAAAAAATGAAAACAGAAGCAAAATGGGGTTGGGCCGGAGGCCGGAAGGTTCGAACCCGCGACCTCAGCCTCGGACACACACACGCATAACCAGCCGGGCTACTGCCCATCGCTGGTTATGTGTGTGATGGATAATTTAAATACACAAGGGTAAATCAGGTCGCTGGACCTCGGTGACCGGCAAACCGTGTCCGAGGACACTGGGTTTGCCCGGTAACTCTCGTGCGATTGCCGTGATTTCGAGTTGGATTGTTTACTAGGGATTAATAGAAGGTAGTGGAGTCGATTTGAGGCTCGAACCACGTTGCAATGGGTCTGGTCGGCACAGTTTTGAAACTCGAAAATGTCAAAAGTGGAATTTGATTCCTGTGTGGAATTATCTTCCGAAATCCTGGTCACAGCTTCACTCAGGGACGAAGAAAGTGATGGTATCCTCAATTTGGTGCGAGAGCAAGTGGAAGGATGGTAGCGAGCTCGTGCAGGGCCGACAATGGTCATTTATAGGCGAGCTTGATTTCTATGTTAGAACGTGCAATTGGGCATGTCCCGACATTGGTCTGAACGAGATGAAACTAACCAGACAATCGACACGCGTGGAGGTGGCCTGTCGAGTGCGAATTCGATCGTGGGTTTTTCGGCCACCAACAGGATCAGTCGATCCCTATGTTTAATCGACAAATTTGTCGAGGGCTTTTGTTCGCGTGGGGACGACGAGGCCAGAGAAGTTCTTGTCGGCTGTTGAGGTGCAGGGAACAGCCCTGTCGGGAGTCGCCGGAAAAAGGCTTTGGACCGCCGGACAATCGAAGGGGGTGACCGGATAATCGAATTGGAATTTGGCAGTTTTAGTCCCCGGGGTTTGGTTTGACTTATTTTAACCCTTGAAATAATTACGGATGAGTCCTTGTACTTTAACTTGTCCAGGAATGGTCCCTCGACAGATTTTAGTTTTTATAACCTTCTAGTTTGATTAATTACAAAACAACCCTTGAACTTTTATTTAACTAAATTAATTTAATTTCTTTTAAATAAAATTAATTTAAAAATATTTTTATAAACTTATTTTATTTATTTTTATTATTATAAATAATTTTTATAAAAGTTTTTTATCTTATTTAAATAGATTCTTTTATTAAATATGCAACTTTTAAAACTTAGATTTTATATAAAATTTTATATAAGTTTTTAAAACTTGTAAAATTTTAATTAATTTATATCCGTGAAATAAAATACCTAATCGTATAAAACTAAATAAAACTCTTACACTTTATTAAAATAGGAGATGATTACACGATAAATATAACACAAGTGCGTGAATGAAAATCCGAAACGTCACAGGATGATAAAGTATCTCACAATCATAATCCTTAACCAATTCGAGCCACTGCCTTTGCCTCTTGTTGAGGTCCTTTTGGTCAAAGAAATATTTGAGACTTTTGTGATCCATGTAGATCGTACACTTCGCCCCATATAAATAATGCCTCCAAATTTTGAGTGCGAATACCATGGCCGCAAGCTCTAGATCATGGGTAGGGTAACTCACCTCGTGAGTCTTCAATTGCCTAGACGCGTAGGCAATCACTTTCCCCCTTTGCATCAAAACACAACCCAACCCCGAATGCGAGGCATCCGAATACACCACAAAATCTTCGGTCCTGTCCGGCAAGGACAAAATAGGTGCCTTAGTCAACTTTTCTTTAAAGAGTTGAAAAGCAGATTCTTGCTCGGCATCCCAAACAAACTTAGTCTCCTTACGCGTTAACTTCATCATCGAAAAATCAATCCGAGCGAAGTTCTCAATAAATCGTCGATAATAACCCACCAGCCCCAAGAAACTTCTTATCTCTGAAGGCATCTTCGGTGATGACCACTCTTTTACCGCCACAATTTTGGATGGGTATACTGTAATCCCTTTTTCATTAATCACATGAACCAAGAATTGAATTTCGCGCAACCAAAATGCGCACTTAGAAAATTTTGCATAAAACTTCTCCCTTTGCAACACTTCAAGAAATTCATGAAGATGAAAGGCATAATCACCTTCGTTTATTGAAAAAATGAGAAGGTCATCAATAAACACAATAACTGAACGGTCGAGGAACGGCCTACGCACCCGGTTCATAAGATCCATGAAAACTACGGGCGTGTTGGTTAAACCGAATGGCATAACCGCAAACTCGTAGTGACCGTAACGAGTGCGAAAAGCTGTTTTAGGCACGTCGTCTTTTTCACTTTTAATTAATGGTACCCGGATCTCAAATCAATCTTAGAGAACCATGACGCCACTAGCAATTGATCGAAGAGGTCGTAATCCGAGGTAACGGGTACCGGTTCTTTACCGTCAACTTATTCAACTCCCGATAATCCATACACATCCCCATGCTTCCATTCTTCTTTTTAACGAAGAGAACGGGTGCTGTAATATCCAGGTTTTTTCGACATATACTTTCCTAAAACCCTTGCACGTATTTTAATTCAAAACTTGAAATTTTATCAAAACTATTTTCTTGAATAATAAATATTGATTTAATAGATATATATTTAAGAAAAAAATAATACTTGAGATATATATTTATATATGAGACTTATTTAAGAGTATATATCTTATAAATAAACTATATTAAATTCTTAAAAACTTTATGGATTTATAATTATATAAATAAAATAATTTATAAACTTATTCTAAAACACTTAAACTTGTAAATCATAAATTTTAGAAATTATTTCAGAAATGTATAAAATAATAAAAGGAAATAAAACTTATAAGACTTATTTAGCGTTTATAAAAATAAAACATATTTGTTCTTATAAAAAGTCCAGGGACTGAAACTGCTATTTTTGAAACTTATTTTAAACTCAAACCTATGTTTACACATAAAATGATAACACTCTTAAACTTCAGGGACTGGTTGTGTAATCCGACCAAACTCCCAAGATCCAAACTTGTCACCAGTTCGAACCTCACCGAGACCGTTTTGCATCCCCTTTATTCAAAAAACGAGTTTCCGGCCGAATTGAATGCTCCTCGAGCTTCTACTCGGACGCGCGACCCAAACCCGATGTTCCCCGATGCTCAATTTCGAGTCTAACAACATAGTGATTCAAAATTAAACTCGCATTACTCACCCGTAATCGTCCCAACTAATTCGGCAATTAATGGTGAAATCGACTATAAATACCTATCGAAACACCTTAACGGCATCACACTACAACTCTGAAAACACTCAATTGCTTCGATCAATACCTGCAATTGCCGATCAAGCCCTTGGACCGCAGAACCTGAAACCCGAACTGTTCTCCTTCGTTCCTTCACCATTACAGGTAATTCTCATGGCCAAAATCTTCATTTCTTTCCTTAATCAAAAGCCCTCTGTCAATTTGCAATGACAGAGGGTTAATCGAAATGTATTTAGGGCTCTTTGAATCTAGGGTTCATACGAAATATGGGTTGACTTGAACTGGTGTTTAAGTTTTTTATTTCCGGGTTATAACACCTGCGAGGCCCGTAGCCGGGTGGTTGTTTCTTGTGTGTGCGCGACTCGGGTGGCCCAAGTTCGAATCCGGCCAACCGAGTTTTGCCCTTTTCATTTTTATTAGCCTTTTTAAACAATTTTAAACCTTTTAAATATTTTTATAAAATGTGTTAAATATTTATAAACCTAGAATCCATTTTTATTTAAACTTTTTCGATTCTGAGATATTTTAATTAACTAAAATTCAATTAAAACTTATAATAATAAATTCTTTAAAAATAGTTTCAAACACTTAAAAATACTTATACACTTTATAAAAACTCACTTTAGTCAGAAACTAATTAGAATTTAATTTATAATATTTTTGAAAATAAACAGATTTATTTGTTTTTAAAACTTTAATTAAATCATTTAATTTTTATTAAAAACATAAAATTTATAAAATCAAAAAAGTTTATAAAATTTTCATATTAATTAGAAAACATAAACTTAAAACTCCTTACATGTTTATAAAAGTTATACCTATTTAATTTAAGACATATTTGTTTATATACTTTTATAAACTTATAAATCTTCAAAAGAAAACAGAAACTTAAATTTTATATATATATATATATATATATATATTTAAAACAAGAAAAGTAGATATACATTATTTCTCTAAATGTTTATAAATTTTCAAACTCTATAAAATATAAATAGAAACTTAAAACATTGAAAACTTGTAAACTTTATAAATTTAAAGGAAACACTATTTGAAATCTTTATAAACTTATAGTTGTATTTAAACTTTAAAAACAATTATAAGTTTATAATAAAAAAATAAACTTTAAAAGAAATTTCTATTTAAACATATATGTTCAAACTTATGATTCCAAATAATTTAGTTAAACTTATAAACACGTTGTAAAACATTATTTATTTTCAATTTAATAAATGCTTAATGCTTAATTACTTTATTAGAGTTTAAATGGTCTATATTAAACAAATGAAATAATCATTTTTTTATAAATAATTGTTTAATTCTTAATAATTATCTATTATTTAAATAGTTATTATTAAATTCTTAATCATTATTTATTAAATACTTGTTATTTAATAATTATATTACTATTATTTAGTAACTATTTATCCTTTGAATAATTTGTGTTAAACTTCAAATAATCATTTAGTCTTTTACTTAACTATTATTATAAATCTTTAATAATTATTTAGTCTAACACTTAAATTATTTATTATTATTACCTATTTTGTGTAACTAATAATTATGAGACTTTCTAGATAATTATTTTATTAATAATTATTTTAAACTATAAACTTATTAAACTTTGATATTTCAAGTCTTATGTCATTCATTTAAAACTTTATTTAGAATCTTGAATTTATCTTACAAATAACACAAATCATTCCCGTCTCCTATTTGGAACTCTAGTTAATCTTAGAATCTTAGATACCTACCATAGACTTATAAGATCAAACTTGAATTTTAGACTTGTATTCTTAGGCTCGTTGTGAGGATATTCTCCCTCAAAGTCTTACTACATTTAATTTTGTCGGACACTCTTTCATCAATCCAAGTGAGTATACTTATCCCCTTTTCGTTTTACATTCTTTATAAACTCGAGGTGAAGCATGTACAAACTTCCAATCTTATACAATTCATATATAACCATGCTTATATGCTTATGCTTGTGTTATGATTGAGACTTGCATGCTTAAATTAGACTTAATACTAGCATATCCATTAACTTTGACCAAGCCTATGGTAACAATGATAGATATATTGTATTTGACCAATCCACCTAGTTTGATTGACCCTTCGGGGGGAGCCCATGGTGATTGTTACTGAATTTAAACTTTAAACTTTTAAGGGTAACCTTTGAGTTATGCCTAAACTTGGTTGGAGGATTGATATGCACAATGTTTAACATGCTGTGTTCTCACACTTATACTATAGAATGCATGACATAGTATTAGACTAATTGATATAGTATAGGGACTAGACTTGTAATATAGTGTTCTATATAAACACCTCTTTATGTAAACCCTAATAAAAAAAATCACATTCTAATACAATCATATTACAAGGTTTAAGTTGGTATCAGAGCTAGAGCTTAATCATCGAAAAACACCGCCGAAGGGGCGGTCGGCCGCCGCCGCCGCCCTACCCACCACCACAACAAACCTCTGTTGATGTCTTCTTCTTCCACTCTTTCTACCGCCGCCTTTAACCACCACCACACCAACACCATTGCCGTCAGCCTCACCACCACGCGGCGGAACCCTAGCCGCCGCCACCACCGTTCTACACCACAACCGACAACCACACTTGTGAGCCACCAGAACCCTACCGACGACAACGTTGTCGCCGCCCTAAACCCTAACTCTGGCCGCCGCCACCACAAAAATACAGATCCGGCCGCCGTTGTCATCTCCGGCGTCTCTATACCTGCTGTTGCCACCACCACAAGGTAAGCCACCTCAGTTCCTCCCCGTCGCCGCCATTATACAACAATGGTCGTTTTTCCGGTGATGTGCGACTCGCGAAAGCCACAATGCTTTCGGTTCCGTTTATTCGAGGGTTGCATAAAAAAAATAGTGATCTACAATAAGAGAGTAGGAAAAAAAAGGGGAACAAACCCATAGTAGTTGAAGAACTTCGGCGAACGACGAAGTGGTGATGGCTGGAAGATGATTAGGGTTTTCCTAATCTAGTTTCGATTGGGCCTTTGAGCTCATTTACCATTGCTGTAAAAAGAAAAAAAGAAAAAAAAATGCGTGTGACGGGCGAAAGCATGGTGGAGAAGGTGAAGACCAACTATCCTTTTAGTTTTATGTTTTTATATTTTCAACCTAAATCTCTCCCGAGCTTAGTTTGCGGGGGAATATTAGACTAAGTGATATAGTATAGGGACTAGACTTGTAATATGGTGTTCTATATAAACACCTCTTTATGTAAACCCTAATAAAAAAAATCACATTCTAATACAATCATATTACAAGGTTTAAGTCATAGTGAATTGTAATATTTTTCAAAACTTTGTTAAACTATGATAAAACCTTCGTATCTCACCAACTATTTTTAGTTGATAGTTTAATTACATGTGTCAGGTACACTAGCATGAGACTTGTTATGATCACATAGGATGCTTTGGGCCTAGATTATTTATCAAATGAATATTGTATTCTTGTTATATGTTGTCTTACTCTTTGTAATGAACCTTGAAAATCATAAATGAAATATTTAAACTTTAATAGTCAACCTTGTGCTTTTGAATAACCGCATCCGCCCCGACGTATAATCCGCCGTCGGTTAGAGTGTGACACATTGGTATCAGAGTCTTTGTTATAGGCAATTAGGTTATTAGACACATGACCTAGACTATAACTTAGGAGACCCAAACATGAGTTATCTCATGTCCTATACTAGGAACACTCATCTCTAGTTTATTCTTAAACCTTATACGTGAATACTCATACTTGAACTCTTATCTACTTACATGTTGCAAGAATCTACTACTCGGGATCATAATCTTGGACTTCAAGTCTACTCAAAACAAACTAACTCTAGTCAAGAATATTCAAGTTCTAAACAATGAAGAGAACTTGTGCGGACCGGAAGAGTGAATGCCTGTATTCTGAGAAAATCTGTCGAGGAAAGCATTTCGTACAAATCCAAATCAACCGATGAACCCATATGCTTTCCTGGGATTTCTTGGGATGAGTGTTCACTTATAGGAATGTATAACTTTTCAAAACGTTAGTGAATTTGAATTACTCTTGATGTGTCAAAGTGCATATTTAGTAATGTCCACTAAATGGGTACCATCTATATGCTTATACTTCGTGATTTCAAATCCACATCTGTAATCCTTACTCTATGAACCTTATGTTCCTTCCCCTCATAAATTGTCACATACCAACTCATCATAGTTAAAGACTAGACTCCAAATCCCGAATGTACAATATTTAAAACTATATATATATATATATATACATATACTACCCTACAAACCTCACAATCCTATGATGCTTAAGAACTCTTATGTTTATCCCTATCTTCATATTACCTACCTAAACTTCGTTGGATAACTATCTTAAGTTTTTACTACACTTTTATACATCCCTAAAATCTTCATACGTTCTAAAAACTTACACACATCACCATCACATGTAAACAAAACGTAACATCTTTTTGGCCTAAAGAACATTAACAAAGAATTTAGGAACCTACTTGTTTTCCCCCAAGAGAAAGAAGCCCGCTAGAATGAATAAACCCCACATTTGAGGACTCAAAGCCCACAATGAACCCTATCATGATACCATAATCCCAAACAATAGTAAGTAATGACTGAAAGAAGTCGTAGGCTCATGAAGAGTTCTGGCTAGGGAAATAGGGTACCTAAGTGAGTCATTGTGACCCACCCCCTTTTTCCGGGAATCTCCTTTTCTGAGCACATCAATTTCAAGTCAAGAACCATTCTTAAACAATTACTGTGATGACTCAGTATTATGAATAATAAACTTTGAACATATTTAATAAACTTACTTACAAACTTCTTCCTGTTCTTTTTCTTACTAGGCGATGGACTCACACTCACATCCCTCACCCGTGTACCACCCTGGAGGAGAGTCCGACCATGAAGAGAGCAACGAGTCACCGGTGTATCAGCCAACCTCCTATCCTACTGCTAGGGCAAGAATTGACCTAAACACTAATTAGACCAGAAACCCTGGCCCGGGATACGGAGCATCTGGACCATCCCCTCCAAGGAATCATTTCCAAGCACCCCATCTTCACCGCTGGTTCTCATCCCCACCAAGGGACCCGTATTTAGCACCTGACCCCACCCCAAGGGCTAGGCATGCCGGGACACCTGCTGTGGCGATGGGAATCTCGTTACCTAATATTCCCAGTTTGTGGGAACCGCGGAATTTGTGAGGCGGGAAATGGAGCATAGAATACGACATGACCGGCTAAATCAAAGGATCGACGACCTGGCAAATCAAATATGGATTCAGGAGGAGAAGATCCCGACCTTGGAGGAAGACATGGAGATCCTTGAGTATCGTACCGAAACCACTAGGGATGAGGCTAGGTTTGCCATTCGGGTGACCCTAGCGGTTCTTGTCGTAGTACTCATCTGCTTCCTAGTGGAGAGTTATCTAAGGCGTAAATGAAGCCTCTATTTTCCTTGTTTTTAATTTTCTGTTTAAGAACAAATGTCTTATGTAAGGACTAGAAGTCCCAATTTTGGAGCATTTAATGAAAGTTTATTTTGAAATTCAATTGTTATCACTTATTGACTTGACATAAATCGTACAAAAACCTTCCTTTCTCCATTTCAACTTAACCCTTCTATTCAACATATTCATCGAAAACAGTTCATCTTAATATCCGAGTTAATTAACAACGATATATTAAGTTATCAAACCCTAAGTGGTGCATATAATTGAAGAATAAACTTTGAACAAACATTATGTTTTGGAGAAGTTCTTTTAGAACAACGTGACTTATGAACCCTTTATCATGGTCCACTATGACCCTTAAAAATCTATCATTTCCAAAAACTTGGCTAAACTAACTACTTGTTAATCGTACTTGTTTCTTGAGAATTCCTCCTTATAACTACCCATCCTGTGTCTAACTCAATATTCTTTGAACATCTCATCTATACACAAACAAGGATGAGCTACAAATTGCTCTTGGAAAACAAGATCAGTTATTCATAAAACACACTCCTATAAATACTATCAAAACTTTCCCGTTATCTCACACTAGAAGACGTTCCTCGTTAAAATAGTGAATCCTGCTACATAAAAGATTCGCCATAAACCACAATTAGGGTCAAAACCCAAGCCCACCTTACGAGTGAAAAACAATAAACTTACGTATACACGAAATACACTTTACTATAAAAAAAATCAAAACTTTAAGTCTAGTGAGACCCACCTTGTTACGTATACAAAAATTAATACAACATTTAAACCCGTATCCTTAGAGCTCAACACCTTCTAAATCATAGATGGAAGCATGGACATCGCAAGGTCATTTAAGCTTAATTCAATTTAAAACTTAAAATCAAATGACTTACTTTGCTTCCTAACTCATATCCAGATTTCCTGACCTTGAAACCTTTTGTACGTTCATCTTAAATAAAACTTATAAAGACTTGTTACTCGTTTCATTCTGAATACACCAGAAACTTCATTCCTGATAATAGTAACTAGCATGAAGAAGGACATTGCCATTTGTAGCAAGGTACCTCCCTTGCCTCCGAATCAAAACCAAACATCGACATCCAGCTGGTCTCCTTAAACGACCAGAATCCCCTATATAGGAATAAGTAACGTATAATAATTGATCCTCTTACGAAAACTTTCTCACACCTCTCATGAGCACCAGAGTATTGAAGTGATCACCTTATACTCAAAGCGTGATCACAGACTCTATTCACTAAGCTTGGAAAACTGGAAGACTTTAAAACTACTCGGGGTTTGATGTATTCTTGTTCAAACATGAGAAAGATGTGAGACTTTAAACTACTCGGGGTTTGACGTATTATTGTTCAAACACGAGGAAGGTGTAAAACTTTAAACTACTTAGTGTTTGACGTATTCTTGTCAAACACGAGGAAGGTGTAAAACTTTAAACTACTCAGTGTTTGACGTATTCTTGTTCAAACGCGAGGAAGCTTTAAAACTCTAAGTCATGTCACATCATTACTCTTTAGTTGGGACTCAGTCAATTATTAGCCACTCTTACGTGAAAAAAATGGTTGTGGACTACGTAATCTTTGTGCCCCCTCTTGACCCACACACGAATGGAAGGATCTATATGGACTATGCAACGATTCGAATACTTACGGGTTCACATGTAAACATAGTAACTTTTGTCGTGTGTTATGATCAAAGACCTATCGTAATAGATAGCAATGAAACTTCGGTACCGTAACAATCCTTAGACATATTAGACTACAAACTCAGATCATTAAATTATCATCGAATCCATTCTGAGTGATGCATCTCACTTTGGATTCTGAATGATAATTCAGCAGTTCTTCTCTTGAGTACATTTCTGAAAACTAAATATGAAACTATATGCTTCTTAGAGGAACTTCTGGCAATCATGGGCTGTAAAACTTAGAAACTCAAGCATAATCTTATTCCTATCGTTACATTCCATTTAGAATTCTAAACGTAACCAAGAGCTTACTTGGGAACGTGAAGTATCTTTCTCATTATCCTTGTGCGTATTCTAGACTTAAATCCTGAACCAGATCCATCTACTTTAATTTCAGGACGAAATTTCCTAAATTAGGGGAGACTGTAATATCCAGGCTTTTTTGAACTATACTTTTCTAAAACCCTTGCACGTATTTTAATTCAAAACTTGAAATTTTATCAAAACTATTTTCTTGAATAATAAATATTGATTTAATGGATATATATTTAAGAAAAAAATAACACTAAGAGATATATATTAATATATGAGACTTATTTAAGAGTATATATCTTATAAATAAACTATATTAAATTCTTAAAAACTTTATGAATTTATAATTATATAAATAAAATAATTTATAAGCCTATTCTAAAACACTTAAACTTGTAAATCATAAATCTTAGAAATTATTTCATAAATGTATAAAATAATAAAAGGAAATAAAACTTATAAGACTTATTTAGCGTTTATAAAAATAAAACAAATTTGTTCTTATAAAAAGTCCAGGGACTGAAACTGCTATTTTTGAAACTTATTTTAAACTCAAACCTATGTTTACACATAAAATGATAACACTCTTAAACTTCAGGGACTGGTTGTGTAATTCGACCAAACTCCCTAGATCCAAACCGGTCACCAGTTCGAACCTCATGGAGACCGTTTTTCATCCCCTTTATTCAAAAAACGTGTTTCCGACCGAATTGAATGCTCCTTGAGCTCCTACTCGGACGTGCGACCCAAAACCGATGTTCCCCGATGCTCGATTTCGAGTCTAACACCCGCGTGATTCGAAATTAAAATCGCATTACTCACCCGTAATCGTCCCAACTAATTCGCCAATTAATGGTGAAATCGACCTGTCTAAACACCTTAACGACATCACACTACAACTCTGTAAACACTCAATTCCTCCGATCAATACCTGCAATTGCCGATCAAGCCCTTGGACCGCCGAACCTGAAACCTGAAATGTTCTTCTTCGTTCCTTCACCAATACAGGTAATTCTCATGGCCAAAATCTTCGTTTTCTTTCCTTAATCAAAAGCCCTCTGTCAATTTGCAATGACAGAGGGTTAATCGAAACGTATTTAGGGCTCTTTGAATCTAGGGTTCATACGAAATATAGGTTGATTTGAACTGGTGTTTAAGTTTTTCTTTTCTGGGTTATAACACCAGCGAGGCCCGTAGCCAGGTGGTTGTTTCGTGTATGTGTGCGACTTGGGTGGCCCGGGTTCGAATCCGGCCAGCCGAGTATTGCCCTTTTTCATTTTTATTAGCCTTTTTAAACAATTTTAAACCTTGTAAATATTTTTATAAAATCTGTTATATATTTATAAACCTAGAATCATTTTTTATTTACACTTTTCCGATTCTGAAATATTTTAATTAACTAAAATTTAATTAAAACTTATAATAATAAATTCTTTAAAAATAGTTTCAAACACTTAAAATACTTATACACTTTATAAAAACTTACACTTTAATTAGAAACTAATTAGAATTTAATTTATTATATTTTAAAAAATAAACAGATTTATTTGTTTTTAAAACTTTATGTAAATCATTTAATTTTTATTAAAAACAGAAAATTTATATAAATATTTATAAAATCAGAAAAGTTTATAAAACTTTCATATTAATTAGAAAACATAAACTTATAAGTCCTTACATGTTTATAAAATTTATACCTATTTAATTTAACACATACTTGTTTATATACTTTTATACACTTATAAATCTTCAAAAGAAAACAGAAACTTAAAATTTATATATATTTAAAACAAGAAAAGTAATTATACATTATTTCTCTAAATGTTTATAAATTTTCAAACTCTATAAAATATAAATAGAAACTTTAAAACATTGGAAACTTGTAAACTTTATAAACTTAAAGGAAACACTATTTAAAATCTTTATGAAATTACAATTGTATTTAAACTTTAAAAACAATTATAAGTTTATAATCAAAAAAATAAACTTTAAAAGAAATTTCTATTTAAACATATATGTTCAAACTTATGATTCCAAATAATTTAGTTAAAATTATAAACACGTTATAAAACATTATTTATTTTCAATTTAATAAATGCTTAATGCTTAATTACTTTAATTGAGTTTAAATGGTCTATATTGAATAAATGAAATAATCATTTTTTTGTAAATAATTTTTTAATTCTTAATAATTATCTATTATTTAAATAGTTATTATTAAATTCTTAATCATTATTTATTAAATACTTGTTATTTAATAATTATATTTTTATTTAGTAACTATTTATCCTTTGAATAATTAGTGTTAAACTTTAAATAATCATTTAGTCTTTTACTTAACTAATATTATAAATCCTTAACAATTATTTAGACTTACACTTAATTATTTATTATTATTACCTATTTTGTGTAACTAATAATTGTGAGACTTTCTAGATAATTATTTCATTAATAATTATTCTAAACTATAAACTTATTAAACTTTGATATTTTAAGTCTTATGTCATTCATTTAAAACTTTATTTAGAATCTTGAATTTATCTTACAAATAACACAATTCATTCTCGCCTCCCATTTGGAACCGTAGTTAATCTTAGAATCCTAGATATTTACCATAGACTTATAAGATCAAACTTGAATTTTATACTTGTATTTTTAGGCTCGTTGTGAGGATATTCTCCCTCAAAGTCTTACTACATTTAATTTTTTCGGACACTCTTTCATCAATCGAAGTGAGTATACTTAGCCCCTTTTCGTTTTACATTCTTTATAAAATCGGGTTAAACATGTACAAACTTCCAATCTTATATAATTCATGTACAACTATGGCTATATGCTTATTCTTGTGTTATGCTTGAGACTTGCATGCTTAAATTATACTTAATACTAGCATATCCATTAACTTTGATCAAGCCTATGGTAACAATGATAGATCTATTGTATTTGACCAATCCACCTAGTTTGATTGACCCTTCGGGGGGAGCCCATGGTGATTGCTACTGAATTTAAACTTTAAACTTTTAAGGGTAACCTTCGGGTTATGCCTAAATTTGGTTAGAGGATTGATATGCACAATATTTAACATGCTGTGTTCTCTCACTTATAGTATAGAATGCATGACATATTGAATTGTAATATTTTTCAAAACTTTGTTAAACTATGATAAAACCTTCGTATCTCACTAACTATTTTTAGTTGACAGTTTACTTACATGTTTTAGGCACACTAGCATGAGACTTGTTATGATCACATAAGGATGCTTTGGTCCTAGATTATTTATCAAATGAATATTGTATTCTTGTTATATGTTGTCTTATTCTTTGTAATGAACCTTGAAAATCATAAATGAAATATTTAAACTTTAATAGTCAAACTTGTGCTTTTGAACAACCGTGTCCGCCCCGACGTATAATCCGTCGCCGGTTGGGGTGTGACAGGTGCACCCCAAGGCGAAACGCTTAGGCATATGAAGCCTTTATTGAGTAGTTCTTGCAATTGCTCCATTAGCTCTTTCATCTCCGGCGGTGCCAACCTATTAGGTGCTTTGGCTACCGGCTTAGCACCCGATAACAAATCAATCCCAAACTCTACTTCCCACTCCGGTGGAACCCCCTGTAACTCATTCGGAAACACATCCTCAAACTGATTAACAACCGAAACATCGCGAATATCTTTCACTTTCTAGATTACATCCACACACAAGCCATGTATGCTTGCACCCACACACCATGTACTTTGTTGCCTTCACATAGGAACACATCTTAACCTTACCTTTATTCTCACTGTCTATCTAAATGGACTCACCCGATGGGGAATCGAGTTGTATTGCCTTAGGTCCACATGGAATATTCTCTTTGTTCTTTGAAAACCAATCCATCCCCACTATTACATCAAAATCCCCCATAGTTATAGGAATTAAGTCTATAAGGAACGTTTCTCCCCCGCCCTTAACTTACAATTCCTATAAATATCGAATACTAGGAAATTCTTATCATTTGCCACCTCGATTTCTAAGGGTTCGTATAACTTGCTACTTAGGAACGAAGAATGCTTAACAAATCTCAAAGACACAAATGAACGACTAGCCCCCGAATCAGATAGAACTAGTGCAGGTAAAGAGTTAATCTTGAATGTACCTGACACCACCTCCGAGTTCGTCTTTGCCACTTCCGACATGATGTGGAAAGCTCTACTATTTGGCTTTGCCATCTCTATCCTCTTTTCGCTTCCACCTTGCTTCAACTCGGGACAATCCGCCCTATTTTGCCCGGGCTTGTAACAATTGTAGCACAAGTAAATTTGGCTTGAACATTGATTAGCCATATACCCCGGCTTCCCACATTTATAACAATTTAATGTTCCCTTCCTACATTCCCCAAAATGCACTTTCCCACAAATCTTGCACCACCGAGAAGAGAACTTGCTAAATGGCTTCTTGCTAGGGCTCCCACCCTTTATCTTCTTCACAACCTGATCCACAATTTCCAGCTTTCTCTTTTCACCCCTAGCCTCTTGCCTTATCAACTCCACCTCTCTTTCCTAACACCTATTTATCAAATAAACCAGTGTGGTAAATGAGGAAGGAGATATGCTATCTCTGAATTCCATAGTCAACATAGCATATAATTTGTCAATCTTTGCCTTCTCGGTAGACACCACGTTCGGACAGAACTTGACGCGATCAAAGAAAGCCCCTGCCAATTCATCAATCGACTATGTCGTTTGCCTCATGAGGAGGAACTCCTCAGTCATCCTGTCAACTGCGGCTTGTGGGCAATTGTCACACCCCCAAATTTATTTACTTAATAAATAAATAAAGGTCGTAACGATTGGTTCATTACATAATAACGGAAGTTGTAATAGTGATTTCTAAGACTTGAATACATATATAATTACTAATACTAAGTAATACAATGATCTACGTTCTTCTAAGTTAATGATAGACTTGAGACTTGATAATCTATGCCCTTTCAGCTACTAGGATTTGATCCAACATAGCTACCCTACTCCAACCGCGCCATGGCTAAGGGTTACCTGAGAAACATACTTGAAAGTGTCAACACAAAGTTTGGTGAGTTCACAGAGTTAGTTATTTCAATGCAAGTAGTTTTCCCCGAAAACATGTACATGACCTTACCATCATAAAATAAGTAGTTTTCACCAAAAACATATACATGACTTAACCGTCATAAAAATAAGTAGCTTTTACCGAAAACAAATACATGATTTAACCGTCATAAAATAAATAGTTTTTCCAGAAAACATGAACATGACCTTACCGTCATAAAATAAGTAGTTATTACCAAAAACATGCACATGGCATTACCGTCATTAAATAAGTAGTTATTACCGAAAACATGCACATGACATTACTGTCATTAAATAAGTAGTTTTCTCCGAAAACATGATAATGAATTCCTTGTAACCAAATAGTTTCAATTGCATATGATAAACAAAACAGGTGTTATTGATCCATTCGTAAGCTAGCTAGTCTTAAAAATACTATGTTCATACATGAGACCGTAACCAAACCTAACTGGTGAATGCCCCTCCCTCGCTTTACCACGAGAACGGAACAGGACAATATGTGGCCATTTGACCCCTCAGGTCCTGGTTAGCGCGACTAACCATGACCGGAGGCGTCACCCCCAATAATACTATTCATAGAATCCTAGGCTAAGTCCATAGCTAATGGTTACAAATGTTAATGATGTTCAGGGGACTTTAAGAGCTCTCCTCATGTATAACATAGTGTTAGTGTCTTGTTGTCTTGCTATCATACAGTAGAACCTCTATAATTTAATACTCGATAAATTAATAACCTCGATAAAATTAATAATTTGTCCGATCCCAACTTGGGACCAGTATAAAATTGGACCCCAATCGATAAAATAATAAGATAATAATTTTTTTGAAATCCCAATGTAAATATATTGGTCCCAGCGAAACTATAAATTAATAATTACTAAAATATTCCAAAATTCTAGGATTTTTTAGTAAAAAATGAATCTATAGTCACTTGTTTTTTTGTGAACTTCAAATCTATATTGAGTTCATCTTTAAATCTCCCTATTGCACTTAAGAGTTGAGGCACTGTATTCTCGTATTGCAACAAAAAGTTGTGAAGAGTTGTTTCCGCTTACAATGCTTCTTTCCGAATGATCGGTTCCAAGGGTACTGAATCATCATCAACCGGATTTTGAACGACATCCGCCATAATTTCTTCAATGCTTTGAACCTTGTAACATTCATTATTTTCACCTGGATAATCCAACAACTCATTCACATCCATTTTGTGCCGATAATGCATTCTTGTAATCAAGTTCTCAAGCTCACGAATGTCTTCTCCAAAATTTACATCGTTTAAATCATTTGAGCCGGTTGGATTAGCCGAACGAATTTTACAGTGTCGATACATTAATTTGAGAGTTGCTCACAAATATAGGCCTACTTTTTAAATTAATAATTTATTAATTTATCGATATAATAATATCTCGCTAAATTAATAAAATATCCCGGTCCCAACATTATTAATTTATAGAGGTTCTACTGTATAAAAATGTTGGCAATGTTTTCTCAAGTGTATGAAACAACAATGTTTTCAAATGTGTTAAACAATAACGTAAAACATGATATGTAAGTATGTTTCTCCTTCGCAGTTTACAAAACATTAAAAAGCGAAAAGGGGGCCGTGAACTCACCTTAAGTCCAGCTAATAATATCACAAAAGTTGACAATATGTGGGCGCAACGTTTTTAAACGGTTCCTATTGTTCAAACAAGTGTTGTCAACATCAACAACAATATAACTAGGATTGTGCCCTAACATTACAGTTTCAAATATAAACCCAAACCATGTTGAGGACATCTAAGTTGTAGAAGCAAAACTCTTTATTTTTAACGAAAATCGGGCAGAGTACTGTTTATTTTTAGCTAAACCCGACAATATCCAATTGTCCAATTCCAACATTAATTTACACCAATAATCCAATAAACCACGTTTTAGATTCTAATACTAAAACCATACTTAAATTTATCAATTACTTGATAACTATATAAACAAATATATAATTATAACACATTTTAAGGTGTACGAAAAACGTTCTCAAAAGACGTCCCCGACAATTTTTCTAGGTCTCGTGCTGCTACTCGACAATAGATCTATAAGTGTTTCTGGTCATACCTTAGCGTACAAGCCGTTCTAAGTGGTTTTGTACGAAAAGCTGAGCACGACGTGAGAAGAAAACTTGTTTCGCTCATAACTTGGTCATACGAACTCCGATTGAGGTGATTCAAGCGGCCATGGAACCATCTCGTCAAGCTCCACCAGATCCACCGGTCACCGCCGCCGCCGCACTCTGCCGCCGCCGTCGTCGGAAAACCGGGCAGTGGCCGGAATTCATGATTTTTGGCCAGAAAACTACACTTTTTGAACCAACTTCTTCGTATGCTTAAATCGGGCCTTTAGGAACTCTTTTCTAGCAAAAGCCCCGATTGTTGAGGTCGCCAAATAAAGTATTTTTGCCCGGAATCTCCACCACCGTCGCGATCTAGTGTAAATCACCACCACCATCGGACTCAGGACGTCGAGATCTATCAGATGAGGTGGTGCACTTGCCGTCACTCGCCGATCCGCTGTGATCCGCCGCTGCGCTCCGCCGGCTGCTTGGTCGGACTCCGCCTCCACCATGCTCGCCGCCGTGTAGTCGTCTTCATCCGCCGGAAGGATAGCCGGCCCCTCCTTTCCTCTTCTTCCTCTCGGTTCTCTCTCAAGAAACACACACAAGTGTGTGTGTGATTTTTGTGCAAATGAGGAAAAGGACAAGAAAGTTATATATATATATATATATATATATATATAAGGTTTTAAGTGGGTAGGCTACCTACCAGTAACGCGTGTCAAAACTAAAATATCGTCATATCTTTAGTTCTTGATTAATATTTGTCGTTCCTAATATAAATATTAATACTAAAATAAATATTCAAATCATTTATTTTGTTAGCTTATTATCGGAGGATATTCGAGTCGGTATGATCTGAACACGCGTGTGTGAGTCCGTTCGTCAGATTTATCGTTTCGCTCTCTGGTTATTAATAACATTTTTATTAAAAACAAATATTTATCATATCGGTAATAACCGTACCGCAATCGTTAGTTTTACGAGGATCTAACGTTGTTTAACGTTCGTATACACGTACTACACGTGTATTTATCCGAACAGTCTTTCCAAATGAATATTAATACTTAATGTTAATAATTCATTATTTTACTTAATCGTTCTGTCGAGTACCCGGTAAAAACCGATGTTTAACGTTTAAAATTACTGAATCGCGTACGTTCTTATATTTTTTATAAAATTCTCAGAATCGCGTAACGAGTCATTAAATGAAATCGTGTGACTAATATGATATTCGGATTATGTAAATTTGGATTTCTAACGGGCTTGGATCCTTACCGGGCCTCAAATGGGCTTGAATTCATATTGGGCCTAGTTGGGTTTTAGTCCAACAACTAGGTTTTGGATTCGGAAATTTTGCAGGTGTCACAACAATGGTATTTAAGAAAAGCCGTCTTAAACTCCTCCCATGTCATGGAGGTTACACCCAATTCACCTCTCTCCTTTCGGAGATTCAATAGCCATTCCTTTGCCCTTCCAGTCAAACGTGGCACACTAAACATCACCCTATCCTCGGGCTTACATTTGGTCGTTTCAAAGTTTGATTCCATATCCACCACCCACCCGTGGCTAAGGATCGGGTCCACTTGCCAGTTATACTCCTTGGGCTTGATTACCATAAACTCCTTAAGAGTACAACCTTGTGGTTCTCTCTCCTTTTCCTTCAATACCTCTTCGAGAGTAAGTTTAATACCCCTCTCATTTCCTCCATTAATAAGGATGTGGCTTGCTCAAAGGCCTTGGCCACTTCTTCCTTAATCATCTCTTGGGTTCTTGGATCCAACGGTTCGTTGATCGTGTCGTCTGTCATCTCTTAACTGAGAATTAGAACAAAAACACCTTAATACCCTTACACTTTCAATACCTTAGGTATCCGTCACACATTTACTCTTATATGTATTAAGTATATATATATATATATATATCTACCTATATACATACATACATATATAATCACCTTCACCTAATCCTTGCAAATGTTCATTGTTATATGGTTATCATAAAGACCCTTACACATATTGTCTTATTAATCACATTGGCCAGACATGTTTAATATTACAATATGCCCAATTGTAATTATCATATCCATATAACAAATACCCAGAAAAAGTGTCAGCACACAAAAAACCTTATCATTCAATCATACATATACATACGCACCATATATATATATATATATATATATATATATATATAACCACCTTATCAAAACATTACTAACCTTTCACTTCTGAAAGCTCCGAGTCTTGGTCAAGTCCTTCTTGGATTCTCGTATCATTCCCCCCATATCAAGAGCATCCGGTTTGAGTTTGATGCCACCCACACCAAATCCCTCAAACAATTGCCTTGGTACCAAGTTGTAACACCCTTAATTCAAACATCGGTAAATTAAACGTTTAACACGCGGAAGCATTCGTCCCAAGAATTTATTTTTTATTTTTTATAACCCTCGCGTATCGCAAGGGACCAAGCCCCTCCCTTCGCGTAACGAGAGGGAGTCCCAAACGCCTATCCGAGAGTCAGGTCTCTCGCGTACCGTGAGAGAACCTGCCCTGGTTCTCGCGTACCGCGGGGAACTTGAGTAAACAGAAAGTTTACTCAGTTTGCCCAGTTCCAACACTTAACCAAATTTTCCAATTTTTCTCCATATCAACATGACACCAAAATTTTCAAACACTTGGGTTTTTGTTTAAAACATTCTAGCACCATTCTTTACAGAAAAAACTACATACTTCATTTAACATTTACATCCTTTTTAAAGGATTTCTATTCACCCCCAAAACACCAAATATGCATACGAGAATCCGCCAATCACCATGGACTTGACTTTGACTACATCGGAGCTTTTCCTAGATAACACCACATATATCACCATTAGTAATGACGATAAAACATATTAACAAGTAAAATCTACTTGTTTTCACCCATTCACCCATTTGATCCGTTTCCACCCAATTAGTCATTAGGCTACATATCACTTGCATAACACCTTACAAGTTTCATTATTTTCTTATAAACATCATAATTAACTCAATTTAATTTCCATTATGGCACTTAGGCCATAAATTCATCACCACATTTCCATTATGATACTAGATCATAACTTCATCACCACATTTCCATTATGATTCCTAGATCATAACTTAATCACCATATTTCCATTATGGTATTTAAACCATAACTTTATATCCACATTTCCATTATAGTATTTAGACCATAACCTCATATCCACATTTCCATTATATTATTACAACTATAACTACATTCATTCACTTGTACATACAAATTCATACACATTCATAACACACAACATGGTATGCAAACATAACACATGTATCACCCTTTATCATCAATACTAAGTAAGTGCAAGAGCACTTACCTTTCGGGTTTGAAGATCCCGTTCCCCCTTCAACATTTGCAATTTTATTACCTAAACATATACACCTAGTTTAGTAATCTATCATATATAAAAATCACATTTTAATTGGGTTCACAACCCAATCTTCCATTTCCAACCCAAACTGACCCGTTTGGGTTATACTCATATCCAAACACCATCTTTCCACCAAAACTCACCAACTTGAGTTTCATTACGATTCCTTAACACTAACTTTTCATTTAATCTTAACATTAGATTAATTTAGTGTTCTTTCAAGTGTCTAGCGTCATACAAACACTTAATCATTCATTGATTCATCATTACCCAAAACCCCCAATTCTTTACATATGAACCCTAATTTCTCATAATCAAAATCAAAGGGTTCTAGGATGTTATTCACCATTCTTTACCTTTAGTTTAGCTAGATTATCAACAATCTAACACTAATTAACAACATGCAACATCAAATTTCGGATTTCTACAAAACCAACCTACTAACTCATAAATGGTGAAATCAAATGGATGATTAACACTTACTTGATTCAAGAAGGATGATGTGAAAGCCAACACCTTCACAATCCCAGCTTCAATTGCACACTTTTGACTTCAACACCTTTTTCTCTCTTTTTCTCTTGAGAGGATCGACTTCTTTCACCAACACAAATGGTGAATTTTGACTTCACTAAGTTAAATATGGCAGATTTGCCATATTTACAAATCTAGCCCCTCAACATCCATTTCATCCATTTTCATTCTAAAATTCGTTAAAAACTAATATAACCCCAACACTAACTTGAAACCCACTTATTTCTAAAATATTATTTCCACCATAATATTAATTAGAAATATCTATTTATTTAAAACGAAACCCGGATTTTGGTTCGTTACAAAAGCTGCATGTCGTTACCCGGCCTTAGCTTGCGGAGGAATATTAGAATATTAATGACATAGTTTAGTATTAGATGGATACAAAATGTAATTATATATTCTATATATACCTGATGTAATTACTAGATTGTGATATACAAACATACGATACATTTACCAAGTTTAATTTAACCGATAGATTAGCGATGTATCATTCCGTCAGTTAAAATCTTCATTGATGGTTGAAGAGGGCATCACACTAAAAAGTGGATAGTACTATCAAGATGAGTGGTAGTGCCGTCCACGAAAGGGTACCCAAGGAAAAATAAGAGTAATAATGGTGGATGGTGTGGACACGATGTAAATGTCCTTATTATAGGAATCACCACTTAACCAACTGACGTTGATTTTTGTTGACCATGCCTCATTAAACAACATATAATAGAGAGCGTGATTGCAATCATTCGTGTTGTGTGAAACTGAGTGTGTTTTTAAACGACACGTTTAACACAACTATTGAAACTGAATACGACACGATTAACTAAATGTGTCATTTTTTTAAACACTAAGATGACATGTTTAGTAAGCGGCTTAAATGACCTGACCCATAAAACAAGATTAAATGTAGGCAACTCAATAACCCGAATTACGTGACCATATTTAACACTATTAAATGCAGTTGAATAACATTAGTGACGTGACTTACAAAACATGGTTAAGTGACAATAAGGCACAACTAAGATAATGAAATAAAAAGATACAAAAATTACAACCTATGCTTAATTATAATATATTTAATTAATTATAAAACTATAAACCTAGCCGCTTAGATAAACCGGCCATAAACCTATCATGTCAATCTATTATCCTATTTAATACAATAGGTTAAAACAATGGCGGACCTACCATTAATAAGGTGGGCCGACCGACACCTATGATCAATTTTTTTTGTTATATATGTGGTATTTTTTTGAGCGGCCCTGAAGAAATTTAGAAACCGACCACCATAAAATTTAGACGCCAACGCCCATAAAATTTTGATAGCGAACTCAAAAAAAATAGTTTAAGATTTATAGATTTTATAAATAACACAATTGGTCCATAACCCATTAAATCTTTTAAAATAATTAAACTAAACCTTTACTCTTTTAAGTCTTTAATCCGATAAGCATTAACAATTTAAAAAAAAGCACCATAAACAATTTAAACCCATCATAAATTAACCTAACCCAGTACCCGTTTAAAACTTTTTAACCTAAGGCCATGTGTAGTGGAGGCGTGAACAGGGGGTGTGAGCCATCTGGCCCTTTCACGGGCGTTAATCATTACATAGCTTAGTGATTCTATCAAGTGATTATTCATGTGCTGATATGACAGAGACGTGGTAGAGCGTGAAACAACTACGGATAGCCTAATAAACTATTAGTAAAAACAGCGGCCCCCTCAAGAGTACCGTTTATTGAAGTTGACTGTCGTTTTATCCGTCGCAACAGTAAGTGTTGAGAGATATATTTTTGCAATGAAACACAGGAATTCGGATTTGCGTAATCGGACTGATGATGGGAATTTGAGTGCTAGTTATGTTTGTTATATTGAAAAATAGTTGCTTAGAAAAGTTTTCTATAGATGATGGTTCTTTTAAAAAAAAATGAAAACTCGTAAAGGAAACTGTAGAAATAATGTATTTTGATTATGCATTTCTAATGCCGAACATCATGTTATTATTGTCCTTTTAAAATTTTGTTTGTTTTATCGTTTTTATGTGACCCGACCCGATCCGAACAGAAAAAATTAATATTTAACTATTGAAAATCAACCCCAAAAAATCCCCGACACTATGTGTCATGCATGGCATAAACGGACACGTTTTTAGTCGTGTCATTAACGTGCCGACCCGTTTATATATGACCCGAACCTTTTGACCCAAACACTAATCCGCTTAACTTCTTGTGGAGTCATGTCATGTTAACGGGGTGTCATAAATTGACAACTCTAATTAATATATTTTCAAAACTCATATGCCACTTTCAGATACATGCTAACGTTTATAGTACATTCATACTCATACCCATCAAATGTGTTATACCTCCCCAACTTTTATACATCATACAGGCCAATTTATCATCTTGCTTTGCTACTTATGTTAAAAGAAATATTGCAACGATACAAATATGAATATACAGAGATGCAATTAGGAGGCACAGAACATATGTTACTGTAGGCTACTGGTCTTATTTTCTATTTTGTATAGGTTCTTGAGCGATCATATTGTACAATCTAGGCGTTCTCAAATGAAAAGTAACCCATCCAATACCCAATCCAATTAACATCCCAAATCCATATCCCATAACAACGGATTGCCAAGAAAATCCATCAAAGATTGTATCATCTTCATGTTCTTCAGGTACCAGAGAGAATGTTACTCGATCATCCCCACAGTTCTTTGCCAAACGGAACCGCATAATCCACTGTTCCCTTGAAATGAACTGTTTCCAAACATATTGAACTGTCCACCTTTAGGTATGGCTCCTTGAAGCTGATTATGTGAAAAATTTACTACTGCAAGAAATGTCAGACTTGCAAGTTGAACACGAATATCACCTACCATCTTATTGTTCGACATTAATTGTCTAAGTCTTGTAAGGAAAAGCTTTAGGGACTTGTTTGTAATTAGTACAAAGAGTATTTAGGAGACATTTGTATTAGTTAGTATAGTCAAGGGCTTATTATGTAAATAGTCTAAATTAGGTTACAAATATGTACGTGTGTTAAGGAACCATCGCACACACAAAGGGACGGATCAAAGGGACGCGACGATATCAAAGGAACCATCGATGAGACGGTTCCAACGCCGCTGGAATGAGCTCAATCGGAGTTCATTTGACCCACTTCTTAGTGTTTTTTAGCGAAAAACCACTTTTTAATGCAAACTTCCCATATATATAAGTGTATGACAATCAATATTAATAAATCCATTACATCTATTCATCTAATATATATATTTTTTTTGAGGTTCTAGTTTTTAATTTGATATCTGATGAAAGTTGTTATTTATATATTATATAATCTCACTTCTATCATCAATTTCAACCTAGTTTAATTGGCAAAACATCAATAATTTAATTTTCAATCGCAGGTTACTAGTTCTAACCATTTCTATTCCACATCGCTCAGCAGTGTAAACCAAAACCCTTTTCCAACTTTATAAATAAAGTTTCTTGTCCCACATCGCTAGAAAGAAGAATAAAACCATCTTTCAACTTCAATAAAATAGAATTCTGCATGCTTTTGACTCAATCCGGTTCAACTGTGGTTCGTGGTCCACTGGTTAACCCGCAGGCAGGTTAAATTTTCTTTTTGTGCCCCTCGAATGTTAGGCCCACTACGAGTGTGTTCGCAGTCCCAATGGGCCCTCGAATGTTAGGCCCACTACGAGTGTGTTCGCAGGCCCAATGGGCCGGCCCTGTGTGTTGTTGATGTTCCTATTTTTGAAACAAAAGGGAAGAAAACAGAGAAGAGAACAGGGTTCTCTTGGCAAATACGAATAAAGACACCCGTCTTCGATTTGGTGTTAGAACGGCTGCAAAGGATCGTAAAAGACGATCGGTGTTTCTGTCCGTGGACTGGGACGACAAAACAAGGGAAGTAAACGCAAGAACAACCGTGTTTTGACGCAGCAAATTGATGAAAAATTGAAGACGAGAAGGAGAGTTTGGTACTTGTAAACCAATGACATGGATGAAGACCATTTTTGCAATATGTTGTTTGCAACAGAAAAGAAGAAAACAAAGATTTTGTTTTGCTTGTTGGTCTCGATAGAATAATACAAAAAAAAGGGGGGAGGAACAATTATTTTGTTTCTTGATGTTGTTTTAATGAAAAAAAGGTAACATCTCGGTTTCATGTTTCGGTGTGGAACAAGGATGAAGACAAAGGGTTTGTTTTTGTCGTTTTGGTTCAGTGAACAAAGATGAACATGGTTTAATGTTCGGTTGTGAAAAAAGACACCACGGTTGGTGTTTGGGCTGTGCGAAGTCAACAAGAACGACACCGATTTGAGGTGTAATTGTGATCGGTACAAGTAAAGAAAGAAACTTTGTTTCTTTAATATTTCTGACTTCGACAGAAGAAGAAAGAAGCAAAATTATTTGTTTCTTTGATTGGTTCAAAGCTTGGGTAGAATACTTTTATAACGAACGAAAATGCATTGTCAAAGGTTATTGCATTCTTCGGTGAAAAAAGATGAAGAACTGTTATGGTGTAGACTTAGACTCGGTACAAGGCTGCAAAGAAGAATTCCAGGGAGATGCACAAGAGGTTGGACTTATGCAAAGAAGGCAGTGGAGAGATAACAGAGAGGCTATGGAGACAAGGATCCCAGAGATAGAAGGGATGGATGTTACTGGAGGTTGCATGGATAGTTCAAGAGATGATGCATAAAAGAATCAAGGCAGAAGTAAAGTCAAGTGGAGAACAGTTCAAGGAACACAAGAACAATAGGTTAAACAGTTACGAGAGAAAGTATGAAGCAGAAGCATCAAAATTTCGAAGAACAAGACTTAAACAATTAAGGGGGGACTGTTGGACATTAATTGTCTAAGTCTTGTTAGGAAAAGCTTTGGGGACTTGTTTGTAATTAGTACAAAGAGTATTTAGGAGACATTTGTATCAGTTAGGATAGTCAAGGGCTTATTATGTAAATAGTCTAAATTAGGTTACAAATATGTATGGGCATTAAGAAACCATCGCACACACAACAAAGATGCGTCGGTCGGAGGAAGAAGAACCACCGGTTCAAGCATGAGACGCGAAGAATCAAAAGGACGCGATGGTTGATAGATAACCGTCATTTGGAATTGTATAAATAGGTTAGTCATTTACTGGTTCAAAGTGTGTCTTTCAATTACAATGTATAACGATTACGGTTTGTTAATGGAATCAAATTCTTGTGTTATTTCGATCCCGTGGAATGAATATCGATTTCGAACACTTATTAGAAGAAAGATCTAAATGTTCAAGTAGTACGAGGTTTCCCAAGTTTGTTGGGATTATTCCGAAGAAACTGTTATGCGATAGATTGAGAAACCGAAGCAATCTTAGCTGTCCAATCGTGTCAGGTATCTCCCCTTCAAATTTATTAACCGAAAGATCTATAGTTGTGTACACGACTAATATTCTCTCTAGTTCTAGACTTAATCCTTTCACCACTAGCACCACTGTGTCATCATACATGTAATTTTCACTCATGTACAACTCTCCTGAGGCAGCTCTATCTATGCTCATCATTGCTTTAAAGTTGTTGAAGTAATTTGAAGGCAAAAGGCTTGCAAACTGGTTCCTAGATAGGTCAAGGATTCGCAGCTTTGGAAAAGGGGTTTTGGTGTTAGATGTGTGTAATGTACCATTGAGTTTATTACCTCTCAAGATAAGAACTTGCTTCTCAGGACGGGTATCAATCCAGTACGGGAATCCACCAGATAGCTTATTGTCCCCCAAATCCAAAACTTCAAGATTCCTGCAGTTGATTGAAATTCCAGGAATTGAGCCTTGAAGTCGATTTCCATTTAAGTTAGACTCCTTAAAGTGTTATTTTTCTTCAAGAATGTGGCAGGAATGCTTCCATGAAAACGGTTCAAGCGTAGATCCAACACTTGGAGCTCCTGGCTGAAGTTACTCAGGCATTTCGGAATCTTACCACTAAGTTGGTTATTCCCGAGGTGAAGAATCTCCAAGGATATCAAGTTGCAAACCGATTCAGGGACAGAACCCATGATCGAGTTGTCACTTAAAACTAGATTTCTTAGTTTCGTACATTTGCCTATTGTTTCAGGAAAATAACCAGATAGTTTATTGTTTTGAAGCGTAAATTTCTCCAACTTTCTTAGGTTACAAAGTGAATCTGGAATCGGACCACTCAGCCTATTAATGAGCAAGATCAACTCAACAAGTGACTTCAAATTTCCCAACTGTTTAAGAATAGAACCATTGAATTGGTTGTTATTAAGGTACAACTGCTCTAATTTGCTTAGATTCCCAATTGAAATCGGGATTTGACCACTAAGCTCGTTGTGACTGAAAGATAACTGAATCAAAGACTCCAATTTTCATGAACATCTAGTATCAACTTGCTCAGGTTTCCAAGTGAAGCCGGGATGGAACCCGTGAGTTGATTGTGGCCCAAAAGTAACTGATCCAGATTCTTCATGTTTTCTAATTCATTAGGAATTCGACCCGAAAGATTGTTCGTATATAAATATAAAGTCTTTAAAGAGCTCAAATTTCCTAAAGATGGTGGGATTGAACCCGTAAGATTGTTTAGAAAAAGGTACAATTCAGACAATTTAGTCAGATTTCCTAGACCAGAAAGGGACGTGTCTTGTGAGGAAGTTGAACGACATATTGACCTTCACGAGATTCTCCAAATTTCCTATTTCTCGAGGTATATAACCTGATAACTTATTATCATCGACACGAAGATAACCCAAATTGGTCAAGTTTCTGAAAGAAACAGGAATATGACCTTCAAGATTGTTACTATGAAATGAAAGGGTCTCAAGATTCACTAACATTCCAATTTCTTGAGGAATTGTTCTAGAAAAGTGATTACCCGAAAGATCCAGAAACACAAGTTTAGAAAGATACATGATCTCAGCCGGGATGGATCCGAAAATGTCATTTCGTCTAAGCTCTAGATGCGTTAGACTAGTGAAAGACGAAAAGGTGAAGTTTGTAAGTGTACCGTTCAATCTTGAAGTAGAAAGGTTGAGTTTTACTACGTCTCCGTGATCATGGCAATTAACACCATACTAGGTGCATGGTCCACTACTCGTGGTTCAGTTTATACGGGTGAGATTACTTATAGGATGAAGGGACCATGAAGACAGCAAGGGATTCTTTTGGTTCAGAAGGCTGGTTTTCCATCTGAGCAGTGCATCAGCCTCTGGTTTTGAAGCAAAAACATGTAGGGATGAAGATAAAAGTACAAAAAGAATGAAGAGTAACATTTTGGTTTTGAATAGTAGATTGTTTAAAGCTGGAATTTATTATTGCTTATTTTAGAAAAGTCTTGTGTTTGATCTTTCTGAAATTGTATAGTAATTACAAAATTGTTGTTTACATGCATCTCCAAAAAAGAAAAGAGAAGATTGGGCCTACGCCGCTTATCATTGTTTTGACTCACAAGAACTTCAAGTCATTTGGCTTTAAAGTCCACCGGTCTTTGCCGTGGGAAGTGGAGTTTCAAAGTCTTTGCACACGTATTTATGAAGATTTGTTATATAACTAGAATTAACTCCTGCGTGTTGTGACGGGTTTTTTCTCCCTAAACCATGCGACAGAGACTTTGTACGTATACGTTTGTAATATGAACCAAACTGTAACCATGTTAACCAAGAAGACCGAAGTCAAGACTGATGGTAATACTGAATTTTTGTAAGTATGTATTAATTTGGCTTAAGAGATATTATTTTTGTTATTCTAAGTTGCTTAAAAAACTATAACAATTTTTATAAATATTTTTTTTTAAATAGTTCTTTTTTAAACTTTGATAAACAGGTTTTCTTTACATAAATATGTATTTAAATTATTAACTTTCAGAGAGACTTTTTACCAATGTTTTTAAACCAGACCGATAACTAAATCGGTCACTCTAGAGGTTCACTGGTCGGACCCACATCGGTCAGATCGAGAATAAACTCGCTGACATCATAAATAATTTAGTATTTAAAATTCTATAAACTAAAAATATAAAAATGTATAAAAACTTAGAAATTAATAATAATAAATACAATTGATATTTATTTAAAAGCAAGATGGTCAAAAGAAAGAAAAAATATGTTCATGAAAGCATCAAATTGAAGTTATGTACGTTTTTTTGTCATTCTTTTTCTTCAGTTTTAATAATTGTAGATTTTAGGGGAGTGGGATTCTTTTACATATACAAACTTAACATGAAATTCACGATTTTGGATTTAGTCTGAACAGATTTAGTCTGAACATGTTTGGGCGAGTCTCGAGTCGAACATACAAACACATTTAGTTCAATGGGTCATGTTCGTATCAACCCGTCACATTCACATGCTGACCCGTTTAACACAATTATTTATTTTTGTTTTTATAAAATAATTTTCATGTAATAACTTAGAGTATTTAAACATTTTTAATACCAGAGTTTAACAATTTAAATCATAAATATTAGATCATACAAACACTAACTTGATGAAGAGTAAGATACTCTTTTTTATCCCTTTTGTACAACCTGTGATGAAAAGATCAACCACATCTCCTCCCACTGACACGTATCTACCCACTTCTTCAATGAGGGTTTGTTATTTGTTCTTTTTCAAGACACGTAAAGAGAAAGATGGAGAAAGGAAGCATGGAAGAGAGATAGTAGGTTGACGATGGAGCACTCGTGGTGGTCGTCATCTTCCCTACATAGTAGGGCGACGATGGAGCAGTCGCGGTGGTCATCATCTATCGTTTCCACCGTCTGAATATGATACCGGCAGCCGTCAACTAGATCATACAAACACTAACTTGATGAACAGTAAGATACTCTTTTTTTTATCCCTTTTGTACAATCTGTGATGCAGAGATCAACCACATCTCCTCCCACCGCCACGTATCTACCCACTTCTTCAACTAGGGTTTGTTATTTGTTCTTTTTCAAGACACATAAAGAGAAAGATGGAGAAAGGAAGTAGGAGAAAGACATAGTAGGCCGACGATGGAGCACTCGCGGTGGTCGTCATCTTCCCTACATAGTAGGGCGAATATGGAGCAGTCGTGGTGGTCATCTTCTATCGTTTCCACCGTCTGAATATGATACCGGCAACCGTTAACATTTTGGAACATGTATCTTCAATCTGATTATGGATTTTCGCTCTTTAGGCTTTCACCCGTACATGGAGGACAACGAGATTTGTAACTGTGATACCGATAAACTTTGTGTTACCTTCAATGCTTGCTTCTGTGGAAAGAAGTGTAAGGGTTGAGGATGGAAATTGCAGGTGATGGTGATGTAAGAAATTGAAATCAACCTATTTTGTGAAATTGGGAAAGTAAGTTCTTACTGATTACTATTCTGATATTCAATGATTTTCTTGCATTTTGTTAAGATTTGTGGATTTAGCATGTTAAATCGTAATTTTTTTTGTATATTGTTGTCTCAGCTTCTTAGTTTATACAACATGATTGCTGATGTGTTTGTCGAAATATCTTTTGTCTGACACTGCAATCACATATAGGGCAATTTAGAAGAGTGCAAAGGTTGGACTACCTCTACCTTTAAAGCCATGAGGATTAAAACACAGTTTACTATATGATTTTGGCACAAGAGAAATAAGGTGGGTTGATGTTCCTATTGACAATGTTGCAATTTTTAAATGATGTGAAGGTCTCTAAGGACTTACCTGCCATGTTTATTTTGTCTTGCAAAAGTTTTCAATTGCTTGGCTTGATAAATTGTCAAGGGTTTGCTGCACTCAAAGCATGGGTTTAGTTCCAAATTCATTCCTTTGTTTTCATATTCATAAACCAAACACCATCCAAGACTTGTACGTTATTTTTCTTCTATAAGAACTTGCTGAATGTCAACTAGAGGTGGGCAAATGTGTGGGTCTGCGTAATGAGTCAAAACAGATTGGGTCAAAATGGGTAACTCTTTTTGTGGGTTAAAAGAGACCGGTATGGGTTATCCTAAAACACTTTTGTTGAAAAGTTCTATTCTTTTCAGATTACTCAAAATACAGGTCTCACAATAGAGACGTGGTATGAGTAGGAAGACAAGTTAAACACCTACTTTAGATTACTCACAATACAAGTCTCTATTTTAATATCTAAATGTTTTTGTTCAAGGTAAGGTCTGACAAGTCTCTAGCATTCTATGAGGTTGATGACAATCCGGATGTATGCCTTATGCAACACATATTGTTGACTCTTTCTACACCTTTGATCTTGGTTACTGCCACGTAATATGCTACCACTGTAATTACTTTTCCTAAGAGCATGATCACTTGAAGGTCTGATACAAAAGGTGGTAAAAGATCTTAACTGCTTCAATTCAGAATGGGCCATTTTAGTACGAACGGAAACCGGATATGTCTGGTTGGGTTGACCCAAAATACTCTTTTTTTTTCAAATTATGAACTTTTTTTTTATAAATGAAGCGTGTCAAACATGATTAGGTAACTATTATTTTAATGTTAGCTAATATTTTGGTTAAAATGATTTTAGAGGTTCTATGAATTAAAAATACCCCACGCATTCTATTTCTTTTTCAACCATATTTTTAATATTACAAGTTTAGATGAGATATGATGATATAAAGGGAATTGAGAGGGGCATGAGTCGCCGGCAGATAGGCTTATTCCAAATTTTTAATAAATAATTGATATAAACCGGGTTGTATATAGTTTCCATCTTTGATAGGTGGTGGTAGGAGGTGTATTTAGTTACAGAACGTTGAGCTGGATACGAGAGTCACAGGCCTTCAAAAAATGGGTCGGACTTGGTTGACTGACTTAAAAATCCCTTTTTTTCATGTTTAACAGGGGTTAGAAACATTATATCCTTTTCGTTTTTGCATGTAGTTTCAATAAGGGTTAGAAACACTATAGATAGTGAGTTAGGGGTGCGTGTGTTGGTTCAGGCCCTAGTCGATGAACAAAACAGCAAGAAAAACACAGAGATAGAACACAACAATGCTCGACTCTTTGTATTTGTTTGAATTGTAATATTCCTTTCATAAGTCTTTTTAGATTTTATTTTCATTCGTCTTTGTTTTTCTTATATGAGCACATTTTTTAAACAGTTCTTTTAATTTCCTTTTAATTTGTTTGTTGTTCATGTTTTTAGATATAAAGGAAAAGCTATCTCCAATAACCCAAAGACCTAGGACGAAAGATCTCCGATCAAATATATCTAATGTTTTAATCTCTGTGTTTGCTACTTTGTAAGCCTAATTTTTTTGGTTTACATTTTAGGTTTTTATTAAAAGGAAAGTAGGATTTTGTTTTGGTAGAATGAATGCATTGAATCTTGGTATTTTATCATAGACATGCAGAGTATCATATAAGTATTCCCTGCCGCAACGCTCGGTGGGGAAAAATTTAGTTGCTAAAAAAATGTAAATTTGAATTTTAATAGTTAACGAAAACTCTTGAGTAGTCAATAAGTATTAAGTTTTATTTTCTATATTCTTCTGGAGAAGGGTTACTATGACCCGTTCGTAATGAATTTCAATATGAATGAATGGGTCAAGACTGTTCTTGAGATTCATGGTATGTTAAAAACAACCGAGATGAATGTTCAAGGCAACACTAATCAAGTGTTAATGGTCAGATCTAGTGGTGTTACCAAGCCCAAACCCAAGAGAAGGGTTACTAACAACAAAGACAAGAAGAAAGTTAATGTTGTTGCTGTAGGATCGTGAAAGTATAAGATGATTATGTTTTTAGTTGAAATTGGCGGAAACAATAACAACTACACAAGTATAATCGAGTAAATAGAAAGAATGCTTTTAAGAACATTGTTGTATTAAGCTTTTGCAAATAAACGATTACAAATGAAAACTCAATCAAAACGCACACTTACAATGAAGTGTTTACAAAGTATTTATACTCACTTAGAATCAAGACAGACCCTTGATTCTAAGGATCAGATTTAACACAGACCGTTGATTTTTTGTATATTGCTAACTATTACATGTTTAGTCTAAAACTAGTTAACTTTATTGAAGCGTCTTCTTTATTCATTATTGCTTGCATGCTTGGAGAAGAGCATTGTTGTCTGTCATTGGTTGTGCCATTGAGGTTCCTTCTGCTTTGAGTGTGTCAGTGGCTTTTGCAGAAAGTTGTCAGTGACGCTTGGCATGGATAGTCAGCTGCAACGATTTGTCTTCAAGGCACACGGCTGTCAGCAGTAAAGATGAGGATCAGCAGCAAGATGTAACCATCCAAAGCTGCTGATGATTTGCCTGTCAGCAGCATCAAGTGTTGATGCTGCTGAGAAGCCTATTCGCAGCAACTTTGGTCTTCAGCAGATAAGACTATCCGCGGCAGATTTGTTCTTCAGCAGGAGAACAAGTATCCGCAGCAGATAAGCTTGTCTGCAACAGTTTGTTGGTCAGCAGCAAACTCTGAGATCAGCAGCATTTGTACTTAGAGAATTTTGTAGCCATCAATCTTTGTTTCTACAAACTCCCCCTAGACCGATGCTACCAAAATTCTCTTACTGCCTTTGTTGCTGAAGCTTTTGCATGTTTCTGACTATCCTTTCAACCTCATATCCTCTTTGGTCCATGCTGGGATTGTTAAGAGGAAGCTCAGATAGAGTCTTGATGTCTTTGCTTGCCATTTTGAAGATAGCTTTACTTGAACACCTCATCTTCTGTCCTTTAACATCTGTCAGAGTGAATTCATTCTTCTCAGCATTGTAGGACCAGCTGATGAATGGAGAGTGGGATTGAAAAGGTTTGGCATCAATGATTTCATTTTTGCTGGGGTTGAAGTTATGTCTGATTGCCAGCAATAGATGTCTCCCACCTTCATTCTCAGGCTCAGAGGATTCACCCATATCCATCATTCTTCTTAGATCAGAATCCGGAAGCTGCAGTACCTCATCAACATATATATAGATTGATCTTTTAGGTTATGTCCTCCCCCTAAACACTTCAAACCATTGGTCTTCAGGGCTGTATGACCATCTGATTATTTTCACTTGAGTCTTTTGGTTTGGAAGTGGGTTTGTTTTTCTTTTTGGGAGGTTGTTGATGAGTAGATGCTGAGTGTGACTTATGATGGCTACTGCTACAGGGATGATGCTGAAGGATGTATATGTTTGTTATGTGTCTTCAGCATCATTCAGCATCTCATCAACAGCCATGACGACTAACTTCCAGTCTTCAGATGTCTCTTCTTCTTCGTTATCTGAAGCTGGCAAGTCATGAACCTGTACAAAAGCCGGCTTGAATAATATGCTTTGTAATACAGCCTCCTCTTGAATCCAGTCATCAAGACTGTCTGAGTCTTCCTCCATTGGGACCATCTCCCCCTTTTTGGTTGCATCAGTGGACAAATAAGCATCAGTTTGGGTGCCCACTGATACAAGAGAGGGAGTAGGTACAGTTGGGCATTGATGGGCTTCATGCATAGAGACTTGGTGTCTTAGTTTGGACACTTCAGCCTTTAGCATAGCCACCCTGGCCGTCAATTTCAAGTTATGAAGTTTCAATCTGTTCTCATCCACAGTTGTGGAATCCTTGGATCCAGATGGGGCCTTAGGCCTAGCCTCTTAATCCCCGTCACCCATGGTTTCTTGGCACCTGGGATTCCTCTCAGTGAGGGGAGTTTCCAAGGAAGCATCCTCACTGTGAGTTGCTGTGGTTGAGGTCTTAGCAATGTTGTCACTGTCCTCCTGGTCATTTGATGGACCAACAGTAGTGACAGTCTCTTCCACATCCACTCTTTCATAACTCCTAGAGTGGACCTTCAGGGTAGAAGAACTTGGGTTGGGTGTGTTGGAAGCAAGATCAATCAGTACCTCCGAGATAGTGGTAGTTGGAGAAGGTACATCATCTTGATCAGGTTCCTCAACACTTAAGTTCAGAAGAGAAAGGAATGGCTCAGGGGGCTGTTCTATGGATCCGGGAAGTGATCCTGATCCTAATAGAGAGACATCCAAAGGAGTCTCCCTAATAATGTGGCTGTCCCTTATGATATTCTCACCAGAATGTTGTGATTCTGAGTGAGGGCTGTTAGGTTGGGTTTGGGACTTGGAGGCAAGAGAAGAAGGAGTTCTCTTGCCCCTTTTCTTAGTATATGTCGTTGCAACCGGGGCCCTGTGTTCCGGTTGAACGATAACATCCAAAAGAGGTGTAAGTAATTTTTGTGCCTGCGCATCCTTAGTAGTATGCACAGGGGTTCGAATGGTAGAAGCAGACTGTTGTTTAGGATGTGAGGTGGAGGGTGTGAGATCAGTATCAACTGGGATTGCTGAACTGTCACCCGGGGTACTTTGTATGTTCAGCATTGTAGATAACAATGGAACATTGACCCCTGAGAACTTTTTGGAAACAACTTCATCTTATCACTCCAAATCGGCGAAAATGCTGATCTTCGTGAAAACCTTACCGGGTAAGACGATCACGTTGGAGGTCGAATCCTCCGACACAATCGACAATGTGAAGGCAAAGATCCAAGACAAGGATGGCATCCCGCCAGACCAGCAGCGTCTAATCTTCACCGGAAAACAGCTCGAGAATGGCAGAACCCTAGCCGATTACAACATCCAGAAGGAGTCAACTCTCCACCTCGTCCTCCATCTCCGCGGTGGCGCGAAGAAGTGCAAGATGTTTTCTTGGTGTGGCTTCCTTTGAGTATGAGATGGCTGCTCCCTCATCTTGAAGCTTAAGATGTTTTCTTGGTGTGGCTTCCGAGATGGTGATATCCTTGCCGTCTACCTTGGCTTTGATTTGGGGAATCCCCTGTTCGGTAGAGTAGACGGCAGTACTCCAGAAATTCTCCATATGAGGGATATATATGGTAGGGTTGGTTGTGAGGGCAAATTGGATCTTTGATCGACATAGGAAGTCGATCATATCATTGAATCCTTCGGATTTCTTTCCCTTGGTTAGGTATGCTGTAAGGTTATGGTAAGGGGAGAACTTATCGTCAGGGTTATTGATGTCTGCCATTGTTGTATGATTTGGAGGGAAGGTTTGAAGGTTGGTGGGGACTTGATAGAAAGTGATGTTGGTTTAGGGAGAAATTGAAGGTGAAGAGGTGGTAAGGAAATTTGATTTGTTTTTATAACGGCAGAGGAGAGAAAAAGCAAAATGACTTATACAGTACAACCTTATTTACTTTTTATTGTTACAACTGTAATACACCGAGGCAGTCATGGTAAAGACTGACGTTAATTTTTACAGCGGGTAAAAGTTAATTTGGACTTAAATTTACCCATCAGCAGTAAACTTGGTTGCTGTGGATGAATAAGCATGTCCGCTGCAACCTTGGTTGCTGCGGAAGGTTAAGTCTGTCAGTCACAAACTTATCTGCTGCTGATGGATTTAATAATCCGCAGCAAGGATGTTGCTGCTGACAGTCTTAAAGAAATCCACAGAAACCTGTTCCTTATGATAACTTAAAGCAGTCAGCTGCAAATCTTTTGCTGCTGAAGATTAAACCTGCCAACAGCTGAAGGACAAAAATGCTGCTGACTTATAACTTTTATTTACCGCATAATACAAAACATATTTTTAAAAGGAATTTTTTTAGAGATAGATTTTAATCAAAGTTCATCATACCAATTGATTCAACTAAATATTTAAATCTGGCTTCATCAAAAGGTTTTGTAAACAAATCAGCATATTGCTCATTCGTATGAACTTTGGTTAAAATAATCCTCTTTTTCTCAGCTTGATCTCTTATGAAATGATACCTGATGTCAATGTGCTTTGTCTTTGAGTGCTGCACCAGATTGTTTGTGATTGAGATAGCACTCATGTTGTCAATGTGAATTGGAGTTGCCATGAAAGTCATCCCATAATCCAACATTTGATTTTGTATCCAGATGACTTGTGCACAACAACTTGAAGCTGCAATGTATTCTGCTTCAGCTGTAAAGTTGAAACACATGTTTGCTTCTTGCACTGCCATGAAATCAATCCCCCTCCCAGAAAATGACATCCCCCTGAAGTGGAATTTTTGTCCAAGTTGCATCCCCCATAGTCACTGTCAGTGTATGCATACAGATTAAACATGTCATTTTTAGAGTACCATAGCCCAAGTCTTGAGGCACCCTTTAGGTATCTAAAGATTCTCTTGACAGCCTGAAGATGTGAAACTTTTGGAGCTGCTTGAAATCTTACACAGAGACATACTGCAAACATGATATCTGGCCTTAAGGCAGTGAGATACATGAGAGACCCTATCATTGCACGGTACTGATGTTGATCGGTGTCTTGGCCATCTTTGTCTGGAGTCAGTTGATGATGCACTTGCATAGGGGTTCTTGCAGCAGAGCAGTCAGCCATTTTGAATCTTTCCAAAATGCTCTTTACATATTTGGATTGGCTGATGAAGATTCCATTTGGGACCTGTTTGACTTGTAGACCCAAGAAGAAATTTAGTTCACCCATTGAACTCATTTCAAACTTTGAGTGCATCAGAATCTCAAAGTCTTTGCACAGCTGTTTCCTTGTTGATCCAAAGATGATATTATCAACATAAATTTGAACTAGTAAGATTTCTCCCCCTTCATCTTTGAGAAACAAGGTCTGGTCTATGGCACATCTTCTGAAGTTGTTGCTTAGTAGATATCCTGAAAAGGTTTCATACTAGGCTCTTGGTGCCTGATGTAGGCCATACAGAGCTTTGTCTAGTTTGAACACTTGAGTAGGATGTGCAGGATATATAAAGCCTGGAGGCTGTTTGACATATACTTCCTCACCAATCTTCCCATACAGAAAGGCACTTTTTACATCCATTTGATAGACAGTGAAATTCTTGGATGCAGCATATGCCAGGAAGATTCTGATGGCCTCCAGTCTGGCAACAGGAGCAAAGACTTCATCATAGTCAATTCCTTCTTCCTGAGTGTAGCCTTGAGTTACAAGTCTGGCTTTGTTTTTGACTACAATGCCTCTCTCGTCTTGCTTGTTCCTGAAAACCCATCGTGTGCCAATAGCATATTTACCTGGTGGAAGATCAACAAGTTTCCAGACATCCTGCCTCTTGAATTGCAGTAATTCTTCCTGCATTTCTTCAATCCAGCTACTGTGTTTGAGTGCTTCATCTATCTTCTTGGGTTCCACCTGAGATAGGAAACATGAAAACAAGCATATATTGGCCTCGTGAGATTTGCTTCTTGTGAGAACTCCTTGGTGTATTTGGCCAATAATATTCTCTTGAGGATGTTCTTTGTGGATCCTCTGTGCTGGTACCACCTCCAGCTGTATCCCTTGCTCCAGATTGCTTTGATTTTGATCAGGGGTCTCTTCATTCATGGTGGAAGAGTCTTCAACAGCATTACCCATATCAATATTTTCAGCAATAGCATCATCAGCTTCTACAACATTTACCGAAGAGTCTTCATTTAGATTTTCAGTTTCAGACAGGCTGCTGCTGGTTACATTAGACAGTCTTGTTCCTGCTTCACTTGCTTCAATTGCTTCCACAACTGATGGAGGATCAATTGATGGTCTTCTCAAGCTGATAGAAGATTTGGAAAAATCCAGTCTGTAGTCAGTGGATGAAGTGGAGGCAGGTGTTTGTGTAGACGTAGACTCCATATTTGAGAAGGTGAGATGCTCAAATATTTGGGAGAAGGAGTCTATGTCAAAGAGCCAGTTTGGACCTTTTCCCTGCTCATAGACAATGTGTTCTCTGCATTCCACATTTGTTGATTCTTCTACAATTCTTGTTCTTGAATTGAATACTCTATAGGCCTTTGATTAAGAGGAATAGCCTACGAAATATCCTTCATCAGATTTGGCACCAAACTTAGGAAGAACCCCATGTGTGATGAGAATGATGCATGGACACCCAAAAGGTTTTAGGAACCCAATGTAGGGAATTCTTTGAAACCAAAGTTCATAGGGTGTCTTGTTGAAAGGTTTGACAATTAGAACTCGATTTTGCACATAACAGGCTGTGCTAACTGCTTCTGCCCAGAATGTGAGTGGCAGTTTTGAGTCAGCCAACATAGATCTTGCTGACTCAATAAGAGTTCTGTTTCTTCTTTCAGCAACTCCATTTTGTTGAGGAGTTCTTGGAGCACTGTATTGTCTTTCTATCCCCTTGCTTTCACATAAACAGTTCATGGTGTGGTTCTTGAACTCTGTGCCCTGATCACACCTTATGATCTTCACCTTTTGATTGCTTTGATTCTCTACCCTGAGAATGTAGGATTTGAGAATTTCAGCAGTTTCATCTTTAGTTCTCAAGAAGAATACCCATGAGAATCTGGTGTAGTCATCTGTTATCACCAGACAGTATGACTTTTTGCCCATTGACATGACATTTGTAGGACCGAAGAGATCCATATGCAACAGTTGCAGTGGAGTGTCATTTGAATTCAAGGTCTTAGGCTTGTGAGAACTCTTGTGTTGCTTCCCCTTTAGGCATGCAATGCAGTGGTCTTCCAGCTGAAATTATTTGTCAGGAATCCCTCTGACAAGATTATTCTTTACCAATTTGTTAATGGTTTTGATATTAACATGGCTTAATCTGCTGTGCCAGAGAGCTGATTCATCAACTAAGGCTTTTGATAAAAAGCAGAAGACACACCCAGATGGAGTGACTTCATTCATGTCCAGTACATAGAGATTTTCTTTTCTCTGAGCAGTCAGTAAAATGCTTTCTGGAGGAGGTGTGGATAATCCTTGAGACAGTACAAAGCATTCTTTATCTGTGAAGAGCATCCAATGCTTTTGATCACAGACCTGGGAAACACTCATGAGATTGAAATCCAATTCTTTGACATAGTTGACCTTATCAATGCTCATTATTTCGTTGGACACAGTTCCTTGTCCAGTAATGGATCCTCCCTTTGAATCACTTCCAAAGGCAACATATCCTCCATTGAAATGTCTGAAGTTGGAGAGGATGGATCTGTTGCCTATCATGTGCCTGGAACAACCAATGTCTACCACCCAGGTGTTATTCTTGTGACCTGGCTGTCCCTGCACATGATAGATTTCTAATTAGTAGGAGGAACCCAAGAGTCTGCAGACTTGAAAAAGATGGTTGTTAGTTTATCATTTTCAGTATGTTTGCAGTCAATGGAACCAATGACAATGCTTGGAGATGGTTTGGCTATCCATTGCCTTGTTGGTGATTTTCTAGTTTTCCTCACATTGTCAGCAGCAGATTTTGCTACTGATGTTTCTGGCTTGTTAATAGTAGATCCTGCTACTGATGGCTTTGTTGAAGTGGCAGCATTCTTTGCTGCTGAAGGCTTTGCCTTATCAGCAGCAGATTTTGCTGCGGAGGATTTTAGCTTATCATCAGCAGAGTTGGTTGCTGCTGAAAGCTTCTGCTTTGTAATCTTGGGCTTAACTTGACTAACAACCGATGCATGCTGATCCTTCTTTACCTTTTGTCTTTGAGGGGCTTGATGAAGGATCTGGTTGAAGGGGTTAAACTTACAGTTTGCAGCAAAGTGGTCTGATTCACCACAAATGATGCAAGTTTGTTGAGATTTAGGCAGCTTCACTCTTGGGGGATTTAGAGACTCCCTGAACTTAGTTGCTTTGACCTCGTAGCTTCTTACTTTCTTGTTTTTGTTAGTCTTTTCAAAGGCATGCTGCTTTGAATTTCTTTGGTATTCCAGGTAATGAAAGCAGGTGCTGGCAGTGTGGTTATATCTGCCACACACAAAGCATGATCTTGCCAGTTTGTCTCTTGAAAGGTAGACATAGTCCTTTCTTTGGAACAGATCCTTGAAGTTCCATGGATGAGCTTTGTTATGTTCAAAAGTGGCTTCTTCTAGGGTCTTTTGAACATATGGGACTTTTTCTTCAGGCTTACAACATATATCAAATACCTTCCTCTTTGTGATCGGCTTTAACTGAGGCTTGGGGTTTGTGGGTCCTGATGTCTGCCCCTTTTCAATGTTTAGCTTTCTTCCATATGGAGGATAGCTGATCTTGATCTGTTTGAATGGTACAGGGGCTGGAACAGTTGGAAGAACAGTAGGAACTTCAACTCTATTCAGAACAGCTTCAGATGGGGCTGCACTGGTTTCATCATGGTCTGAGTAGGTTGACTCAGATTCCGATAAGGTAGTGCAGTCTTCGACGAAAGGTTCATCCGTTGAAGGATCAAGGTTTCGGTTTGCAGTGTCAAGATTTGCAACATTGAAGCTTGGTTCGTAAATGGGAACATAGTCAGCAGGAGGAGGAACAGAATTGTACTGATCATTGTTATACCCAAGTCCAGTATTTACCTTCTCATAGACTTGAATATCTAAAAGTCTTTGTAACTTTTTGGAGGAAAATTCAAATTTTTCAACATGAACTTTCTGTTCTGCCAGTTCAACTCTGGTAGCTTTTAGTTGTACCAGTAGATCATCAATCTGAGTTTCAAGATTAGTTTGTTCGTGTTTTAGCGATGAAATCTCTTTCTTAAGGCAGTTAATCTTTTCTTTATAAGTATTTTCAACCTTTTTGAACTCAGATTTCATCTGATGAAACTCTTCATTTTGATCTATAAGGTTTTGGTTATGCTTTCTATAACCCAAAACTTTATCAATACAGGCTTGAGAGCAAAGATGTTCAAATACCTGAGGTGGTATCTCTGTAGTCTCTGCCATAAGATGGTTCTGTTCTTAGTTGAAATTGGCGGAAACAATAACAACTACACAAGTATAATCGAGTAAACAGAAAGAATACTTTTAAGAACACTGTTGTATTAAGCTTTTGCAAATAAACGATTACAAATGAAAACTCAATCAAAACGCACACTTACAATGAAGTGTTTACACAGTATTTATACTCACTTAGAATCAAGACAGACCCTTGATTCTAAGGATCAGATTTAACACAGACCGTTGATCTTTTGTATATAGCTAACTATTACACGTTTAGTCTAAAACTAGTTAACTTTATTGAAGCGTCTTCTTTATTCATTATTGCTTGCATGCTTGGAGAAGAGCATTGTTGTCTGTCATTGGTTGTGCCATTGAGGTTCCTTCTGCTTTGAGTGTTTCAGTGGCTTTTGCAGAAAGTTGTCAGTGACGCTTGGCATGGATAGTCAGCTGCAACGATTTGTCTTCAAGGCACACGGCTGTCAGCAGCAAAGATGAGGATCAGCAGCAAGATGTAACCATCCAAAGCTGCTCATGATTTGCCTGTCAGCAGCATCAAGTGTTGATGCTGCTGAGAAGCCTATCCGCAACAACTTTGGTCTTCAACAGATAAGACTATCCGTAGCAGATTTGTTCTTCAGCAGGAGAACAAGTATCCGCAGCAGATAAGCTTGTCTGCAGCAGTTTGTTTGTCAGCAGCAAACTCTGAGATCAGCAGCATTTGTACTTAGAGAATTTTGTAGCCATCAGTATTTGTTTCTACAGTTGCCAAGCCTGCCACCAACAATAACAAGGAAGTTGTTAAACCCAAACCACCCCCTCTTAAGGAATGTCAGTGTTTTGAATGCAACAATATAGGGCACTGGAAACGTAACTGCCCTGAATATCTGGCTAAGCTGAGATCGAAGAGAGCCAATGGTGATGGCACCTCTTTAGGTATTTCTATTTATATTATTGAACTTTTTACTGTCTCTAGCGACACATAGGTATTTGATATCAGATGTGCTTATCACATCGTTAATGTATTACAGGAGCCTAGAAAGTGGAAGAGGCTGAAACAAGGAGAGATCGAACTCATCGTTGGAGATGGGAATAGAGTATAAATTCTTGCAGTTGGAACATTTCATCTTTTCTAGCCTTGTAGTTATCTTAAATAACGATTTGTTTGCACCTGGTTTATGTTAGATATATGATGTCCGATCGTCAATTAAGTCAACGTTACTATTAAGATACGATCCAAAGATTTATACCTTAGACAACGAACAAAATATAAAATATTTAATTGTTAAATATTATTCACGAAAGACGGAAACAATAAACAGTGAGTAAATATTTAAAGAAATATTTGTCGGAGATTGTGATAATTAATTATCTGATTAATCAATTATTTGAGGGGAATGAATGTTTAATCAGTTAAACATTTAAGGATTATATTTTTACTAATCATATGTAATTAGTAATTACAAGGGTTTAATAATTAAAGGTTATTTATTACTGAGGTATTAACTGTTAATACCATGAGGAACAGTGTGTAAATATAATGTCTATAAGTATAACATTATAATTAAACCTAAACCCTAATCCTATTAACCCAAATCAGCGCAAACCCCCTCTTCTCCCTTGGGTTCGGCCGACGCCACCCACGGCCGTCGTGAACCGCCCTGTCGCAGGCCACCTCCGTCGCGAGCCGCCATTGCCACCGCCGCTGTGATCGTTTCCCTCCTGCCCAACTCGTGTGACGTTTTGCAGTTTTTCAGGTAAGTGTCATCTAGCGTGACGTTCGTTGAACTAAGGTGTTACAGATCTGATTATCGTCAAATGTATAAATCTAAACACCATACGTTAGTTATTTAATATTGTTTATACGCGTGTAATCAGGTCACTGAAAGAATCCAGATCTTATCTGACAATGGTATTAATAAATCGCTTCCGCTAAAATATATCTGATTTATTTATTTAAAAAGGTTTTAAATAATTAATGTTTTAAAAGTTAAAACTGGTACCATGATTCCCAACGGTGGTATCAGAGCCAACTTTACGAGCATTTAGACATATTTTTTTTAAATCGATCTATTGCTTTATTTGTCAAAACTTTTGTTTGAAAAAAGATCGAGCCTTTTTCGTTTCTTCTGATTGTGTTGATTGAATTGAGCACTAGAGACCTGTGGTTGTGTTGTTTATTATTTGATTGTTATCTTTGTATTTTTATGGGTTATTTGGAACCCCGATGTAAAAGTTAGGGTTTTGTTTATTTATTTATTTTTAGTGTATATGTAAATAAATATTATAGCCATAAAGAGACGAAGACTTGAAAACCAAGGCGGATAAAGACATGTTTAAAGCTGGAGATCTTGGACTAAGTGGAAGATAACATATTTATTTTTTTGTTATACCTTAGACAAGTCCGGTTGTTCGTTTGATGGCTCGAACGAAACCGGACAATTTTTCTAGTTGCTCGATTATGCGTTTTATTTATTTTGTGGTTGTGATATAATTATTTAAGATAATAATTAAAACGCAAAACTTTTAATAAAACATTAGTGACGTGACTTACTAAACATGGTTAAGTGACAATAAGACACAACTAAGATAATGAAATAAAAATTTGCAAAAATTACAACCTATGCTTAATTATAATATATTTAATTAATTATAAAACTATAAACCTAGCCTCTTAGATAAACCGGCCATAAACCTATCATGTCGACCTATTATCCTATTTAATACAATAGGTTAAAACAACGGCGGACCTACCTTTAATAAGGTGGGCCGGCCGACACCTATGACAAATATTTTTTGTTATATATGTGGTATTTTTCAGAGCGACCCTTAAGAAATTTTGAAACCGACCACCATAAAATTTAGACGCCGACGCCCATAAAATTTTGATAGCGAACTCCAAGAAAAAAAATAGTTTAAGATTTTTAGATTTTATAAATAACACAATTGGTCCATAACCCATTAAATCTTTTAAAATAATTAAACTAAACCTTTACTCTTTTAAGTCTTTAATCCAATAAGCATTAACCATTTAAAAAAAAAGCACCATAAACAATTTAAACCCATCATAAATTAACCTAACCCAGTACCCGTTTAAAACTTTTTAACCTAAGGCCATGTGTAGTGGAGGCGTGAACCGGGGGTGTGAGCCATCTGGCCCGCCCTTTCACGGGCGTTAATCATTACATAGCTTAGTGATTCTATCAAGTGATTACTCATGTGCTGATATGACAGAGACGTGGTAGAGCGTGAAACAACTACGGATGGCCTAATAAACTATTAGTAAAAACAGCGGCCCCCTCAAGAGTACCGTTTATTGATGTTGACTCTCGTTTTACTCGTCGCAACAGTAAGTGTTGAAAGATTTTTTTTTGCAATGAAACACAGGAATTCAGATTTGCGTAATCGGATTGATGATGGGAATTTGAGTGCTAGTTATGTTTGTTATATTGAAAAATAGTTGCTTAGAAAAGTTTTGTATAGATGATGGTTCTTTTAAAAAAAATGAAAACTCGTAAAGGAAACTGTAGAAATAATGTATTTTGATTATGCATTTCTAATGGCGAACATCATGTTATTATTGTCCTTTTAAAATTTTGTTTGTTTTATTGTTTTTATGTGACCCGACCCGATCCGTACCGAAAAAATTAATATTTATCTATTGAAAATCAACCCCAAAAAATCCCCGACACTATGTGTCATGCATGTCATAAACGGACACGTTTTTAGTCGTGTCATTAACGTGCCGACCCGTTTATATATGACCCGAACCTTTTGACCCGAACACTAATCCGTTTAACTTCTTGTGGAGTCATATCATGTTAACGGGGTGTCATAAATTGACAACTCTAATTAATATATTTTCAAAACTCATATGCCACTTTCAGATACATGCTAACGTTTACAGTACATTCATACTCATACCCATCAAATGTGTTATACCTCCCCAACTTTTATACATCATACAGGTCAATTTATCATCTTGCTTTGCTACTTATGTTAAAAAGAAATATTGCAACGATACAAATATGAATATACAGAGATGCAATTAGGAGGCACACAACATATGTTACAGTAGGTTACTGGTCTTATTTTCTATTTTGTATAGGTTCTTGAGCGATCATATTGTACAATCTAGGCGTTCTCAAATGAAAAGTAACCCATCCAATACCCAATCCAATTAACATCCCAAATCCATATCCCATAACAACGGATTGCCAAGAAAATCCATCAAAGATTGTATCATCTTCATGTTCTTCAGGTACCAGAGAGAATGTTACTCGATCATCCCCACAGTTCTTTGCCAACCGGAACCCGCATAATCCACTGTTCCCTTGAAATGAACTGTTTCCAAACATATTGAACTGTCCACGTTTAGGTATGGCTCCTTGAAGCTGATTATGTGAAAAATTTACTACTGCAAGAAATGTCAGACTTGCAAGTTGAACACGAATATCACCTACCATCTTATTGTTCGACATTAATTGTCTAAGTCTTGTTAGGAAAAGCTTTAGGGACTTGTTTGTAATTAGTACAAAGAATATTTAGGAGACATTTGTATTAGTTAGTATAGTCAAGGGCTTATTATGTAAATAGTCTAAATTAGGTTACAAATATGTACGTGTGTTAAGGAACCATCGCACACACAAAGGGACGGATCAAAGGGACGCGACGATATCAAAGGAACCATCGATGAGACGGTTCCAACGCCGCTGGAATGAGCTCAATCGGATCGTAAGAGACGATCGGTGTTTCAGTCCGTGGACTGGGACGACAAAACAAGGGAAGTAAACGCAAGAACAACCGTGTTTTGACGCAGCAAATTGATAAAAAATTGAAGACGAGGAGAGTTTGGTACTTGTAAACCAATGACATGGATGAAGACCATTTTTGCAATATGTTGTTTGCAACAGAAAAGAAGAAAACAAAGATTTTGTTTTGCTTGTTGGTCTCGATAGAATAATACAAAAAAAGGGGGGAGGAACAATTATTTTGTTTCTTTATGTTGTTTTGATGAAAAAAAGGTAACATCTCGGTTTCATGTTTCGGTGTGGAACAAGGATGAAGAAAAAGGGTTTGTTTTTGTTATTTTGGTTCAGTGAACAAAGATGAACATGGTTTAATGTTCGGTTGTGAAAAAATACACCACGGTTGGTGTTTGGGCTGTGCGAAGTCAACAAGAACGACACCGATTTGAGGTGTAATTGTGATCGGTACAAGTAAAGAAAGAAACTTTGTTTCTTTAATATTTCTGACTTCGACAGAAGAAGAAAGAAGCAAAATTATTTGTTTCTTTGATTGGTGCAAAGCTTGGGTAGAATACTTTTATAATGAACGAAAATGCATTGTCAAAGGTTATTGCATTTTTCGGTGAAAAAAGATGAAGAACTGTTATGGTGTAGACTTAGACTCGGTACAAGGCTGCAAAGAAGAATTCTAGGGAGATGCACAAGAGGTTGGACTTATGCAAAGAAGGCAGTGGAGAGATAGCAGAGAGGCTATGGAGACAAGGATCCCAGAGAGAAAAGGGATGGATGTTACTGTAGGTTGCATGGATAGTTCAAGAGATGATGTATAAAAGAATCAAGGCAGAAGTAAAGTCAAGTGGAGAACAGTTCAAGGAACACAAGAACAATAGGTTAAACAGTTACGAGAGAAAGTATGAAGCAGAAGCATCAAAATTTCGAAGAACAAGACTTAAACAATTAGGGGGGACTATTGGACATTAATTGTCTAAGTCTTGTTAGGAAAAGCTTTAAGGACTTGTTTGTAATTAGTACAAAGAGTATTTAGGAGACATTTGTATCAGTTAGTATAGTCAAGGGCTTATTATGTAAATAGTCTAAATTAGGTTACAAATATGTATGGGTATTAAGGAACCATCTCACACACAACAAAGATGCGACGGTCGAAGGAGGAAGAACCACCGGTTCAAGCATGAGACGCGACGAATCAAAGGGACGTGATGGTTGATAGATAACCGTCATTTGGAATTGTATAAATAGGTTAGTCATTTACTGGTTCAAAGTGTGTCTTTCAATTACAATGTATAACGATTACGGTTTGTTAATGGAATCAAATTCTTGCAAATTCTTGTGTTATTTCGATCCCGTGGAATGAATATCGATTTCGAACACTTATTAGAAGAAAGATCTAAATGTTCAAGTAGTACGAGGTTTCCCAAGTTTTTTGGGATTATTCCGAAGAAACTGTTATGCGATAGATTGAGAAACTGAAGCAATCTTAGCTGTCCAGTCGTGTCAGGTATCTCCCCTTCAAATTTATTAACCGAAAGATCTATAGTTGTGTACACGACTAATATTCTCTCTAGTTCTAGACTTAATTCTTTCACCACTAGCACCACTGTGTCATCATACATGTAATTTTCACTCATGTACAACTCTCCTGAGGCAGCTCTATCTATGCTCATCATTGCTTTAAAGTTGTTGAAGTAATTTGAAGGCAAAAGGCTTGCAAACTGGTTCCTAGATAGGTCAAGGATTCGCAGCTTTGGAAAAGGGGTTTTGGTGTTAGATGTATGTAATGTGCCATTGAGTTTATTACCTCTCAAGATAAGAACTTGCTTCTCAGGACGGGTATCAATCCAGTACGGGAATCCACCAGATAGCTTATTGTCCCCCAAATCCAAAACTTCAAGATTCCTGCAGTTGATTGAAATTCCAGGAATTGAGCCTTGAAGTCGATTTCCATTTAAGTTAGACTCCTTAAAGTGTTATTTTTCTTCAAGAATGTTGCAGGAATGCTTCCATGAAAACGGTTCAAGCGTAGATCCAACACTTGGAGCTCCTGGCTGAAGTTACTCAGGCATTTCGGAATCTTACCACTAAGTTGGTTATTCCCGAGGTGAAGAATCTCCAAGGATATCAAGTTGCAAACCGATTCAGGGACAGAACCCATGATCGAGTTGTCACTTAAAACTAGATTTCTTAGTTTCGTACATTTGCCTATTGTTTCAGGAAAATAACCAGATAGTTTATTGTTTTGAAGCGTAAATTTCTCCAACTTTCTTAGGTTACAAAGTGAATCTGGAATCGGACCACTCAGCCTATTAATGAGCAAGATCAACTCAACAAGTGACTTCAAATTTCCCAACTGTTTAAGAATAGAACCATTGAATTGGTTGTTATTAAGGTACAACTGCTCTAATTTGCTTAGATTCCCAATTGAAATCGGGATTTGACCACTAAGCTCGTTGTGACTGAAAGATAATTGAATCAAAGACTCCAATTTTCATGAATATCTAGTATCAACTTGCTCAGGTTTCCAAGTGAAGCCGGGATGGAACCCGTGAGTTGATTGTGGCCCAAAAGTAACTGATCCAGATTCTTCATGTTTCCTAATTCATTAGGAATTCGACCCGAAAGATTGTTCGTATATAAATATAAAGTCTTTAAAGAGCTCAAATTTCCTAAAGATGGTGGGATTGAACCCGTAAGATTGTTTAGAAAAAGGTACAATTCAGACAATTTAGTCAGATTTCCTAGACCAGAAAGGGACGTGTCCTGTGAGGAAGTTGAACGACATATTGACCTTCACGAGATTCTCCAAATTTCCTACTTCTCGAGGTATATAACCTGATAACTTATTATCATCGACACGAAGATAACCCAAATTTGTCAAGTTTCCGAAAGAAACAGGAATATGACCTTCAAGATTATTACTATGAAATGAAAGGGTCTCAAGATTCACTAACATTCCAATTTCTTGAGGAATTGTTCTAGAAAAGTGATTACCCGAAAGATCCAGAAACACAAGTTTAGAAAGATACATGATCTCAGCCGGGATGGATCCGAAAATGTCATTTCGTCTAAGCTCTAGATGCGTTAGACTAGTGAAAGACGAAAAGGTGAAGTTTGTAAGTGTACCGTTCAATCTTGAAGTAGAAAGGTTGAGTTTTACTACGTCTCCGTGATCATGGCAATTAACACCATACTAGGTGCATGGTCCACTACTCGTGGTTCAGTTTATACGGGTGAGATTACTTATAGGATGAAGGGACCATGAAGACAGCAAGGGATTGTTTTGGTTCAGAAGGCTGGTTTTCCATCTGAGCAGTGCATCAGCCTCTTTTTTTGAAGCAAAAACATGTAGGGATGAAGAGAAAAGTACAAAAAGAATGAAGAGTAACATTTTGGTTTTGAATAGTAGATTGTTTAAAGCTGGAATTTATTATTGCTTATTTTAGAAAAGTCTTGTGTTTGATCTTTCTGAAATTGTATAGTAATTACAAAATTGTTGTTTACATGCATCTCCAAAAAAGAAAAGAGAATATTGGGCCTACGCCGCTTATCATTGTTTTGAATCACAAGAACTTCAAGTCATTTGGCTTTAAAGTCCACCGGTCTTTGCCGTGGGAAGTGGAGTTTCAAAGTCTTTGCACACGTATTTATGAAGATTTGTTATATAACTAGAATTAACTCCCGCGTGTTGTGACGGGTTTTTTCTCCCTAAACCATGCGGCGGAGACTTTGTACGTATACGTTTGTAATATGAACCAAACCGTAACCATGTTAACCAAGAAGACCGAACTCAAGACTGATGGTAATACTGAATTTTTGTAAGTATGTATTAATTTGGCTTAAGAGATATTATTTTTGTTATTCTAAGTTGCTTAAAAAACTATAACAATTTTTATAAATAATTTTTTTTAAATAGTTCTTTTTTAAACTTTGATAAGCAGGTTTTCTTTACATAAATATGTTTTTAAATTATTAACTTTCAGAGAGACTTTTTACCAATGTTTTTAAACCAGACCGATAACTGAATCGGTCACTCTAGAGGTTCACTGGTCGGACCCACATCGGTCAGATTGAGAATAAACTCGATGACATCATAAATAATTTAGTATTTAAAATTCTATAAACTAAAAATATAAAAATGTATAAAAACTTAGAAATTAATAATAATAAATACAATTGATATTTATTTATAAGCAAGATGGTCAAAAGAAAGAAAAAATATGTTCATGAAAGCATCAAATTGAAGTTATGTACGTTTTTTTGTCATCTTTTTCTTCAGTTTTAATAATTGTAGATTTTAGGGGAGTGGGATTCTTTTACATATACAAACTTAACATGAAATTCACGATTTTGGATTTAGTCTGAACAGATTTAGTCTTAACATGTTTGGGCGAGTCTCGAGTCGAACCTACAAACACATTTAGTTCAATGGGTCATGTTCGTATCAACCCGTCACATTCACATGCTGACCCGTTTAACACAATTATTTATTTTTGTTTTTATAAAATAATTTTCATGTAATAACTTAGAGTATTTAAACATTTTTAATACCAGAGTTTAACAATTTAAATCATAATTATTAGATCATACAAACACTAACTTGATGAAGAGTAAGATACTCTTTTTTATCCCTTTTGTACAACCTGTGATGAAAAGATCAACCACATCTCCTCCCACTGACACGTATCTACCCAATTCTTCAATTAGGGTTTGTTATTTGTTCTTTTTCAAGACACGTAAAGAGAAAGATGGAGACAGGAAGCATGAAAGAGAGATAGTAGGCCGACGATGGAGCACTCGTGGTGGTCGTCATCTTCCCTACACAGTAGGGCGACGATGGAGCAGTCGCGGTGGTCATCATCTATCGTTTCCACCGTCTGAATATGATACCGACAGCCGTCAACTAGATCATACAAACACTAACTTGATGAACAGTAAGGTACTCTTTTTTTTATCCCTTTTGTACAACCTGTGATGCAGAGATCAACCACATCTCCTCCCACCGCCACGTATCTACCCACTTCTTCAACTAGGGTTTGTTATTTGTTCTTTTTCAAGACACGTAAAGAGAAAGACGGAGAAAGGAAGTAGGAGAAAGACATAGTAGGCCGACGATGGAGCACTCGCGGTGGTCGTCATTTTCCCTACATAGTAGGGCGCAGATGGAGCAGTCGTGGTGGTCATCCTCTATCGTTTCCACCGTCTGAATATGATACCGGCAATCGTTAACATTTTGGAACATGTATGTGGCCATCATCTTCTGTTTCCATCGCCACTCTCTTCAATCTGATTATGGATTTTCGCTCTTTAGGCTTTCACCCGTACGTGGAGGACAACGAGATTTGTAACTGTGATGCCGATAAACTTTGTGTTACCTTCAATGCTTGCTTCTGTGGAAAAGCTATCTCCAACAACCCAAAGACCTAGGACGAAAGATCTCAGATCAAATATATCTAATGTTTTAATCTCTGTGTTTGCTACTTTGTAAGTCTAATTTTTTTTTGTTTACATTTTAGGATTTTATTAAAAGGAAAGTAGGATTTTGTTTTGGTAGATTGAATGCATTGAATCTTGGTATTTCATCATAGACATGCAGAGTATCATATAAGTATTCTCTGCCGCAACGCGCGGTGGGGAAAAATTTAGTTGCTAAAAAATGTAAATATGAATTTTAATAGTTAACGAAAACTCTTGAGTAGTCAATAAGTATTAAGTTTTATTTTCTATATTCTTCTAGAGAAGGGTTACTATGACCCGTTCGTAATGAATTTCAATATGAACGGATGGGTCAAGACTATTCTAGAGATTCATGGTATGTTAAAAACAGCCGAGATGAATGTTCAAGGCAACACTAATCAAGTGTTAATGGTCAGATCTAGTGGTGTTACCAAGCCCAAACCCAAGAGAAGGGTTACTAACAGCAAAGACAAGAAGAAAGTTAATGTTGTTGCCAAGCCTGCCACCAATAATAACAAGAATGTTGTTAAACCCAAACCACCCCCTCTTGAGGAGTGTCAGTGTTTTGAATGTAACAAGATAGGGCACTGGAAACATAACTGCCCTGAATATCTGGCTAAGCTGAGATCGAAGAGAGCCAATGGTGATGGCACCTATTTAGGTATTTCTATTTATGTTATTGAACTTTTTACTATCTCTAGCGACACATGGGTATTTGATATCAGATGTGCTTATCACATCGTTAATGTATTACATGAGCCTAGAAAGTGGAAGAGGCTGAAACAAGCGAGATCGAACTCATCGTTGGAGATGGGAAGTGAGTATAAATTCTTGTAGTTGGAACATTTCATCTTTATGTCCTTCTAGCCTTGTAGTTATCTTAAATAACGGTTTGTTTGCACTTGGTTTATGCTGGATATATGATGTCCGACCGTCAATTAAGTCAACGTTACTATTAAGATACGATCCAAAGAGTTGCACCTTAGACAACGAACAAAATATATAATATTTAATTGTTAAATATTATTCACGAAAGACGGAAACAATAAACGGTGAGTAAATATTTAAAGAAATATTTGTCGGAGATTGTGATAATTAATTATCTGATTAATCAATTATTTGAGGGGAATGAATGTTTAATCAGTTAAACATTTAAGGATTATGTTTTTATTAATCATATGTAATTAGTAATTACAAGGGTTTAATAATTAAAGGTTAATTATTACTGAGGTATTAACTGTTAATGCATAAAGAGACGAAGACTTGAAAACCAAGGCGGACAAAGACAAGTTTAAAGCTGGAGATCTTGGACTAAGTGGAAGATAGCAGATTTATTTTTTTGTTATCCCTTAGACCAGTCCGTTTGTTCGTTTGATGGCTCGAATGAAACCGGACAATTTTTCTAGTTGCTCGATCATGCGTTTTATTTATTTTGTGGTTGTGATATAATTATTTAGGATAATAATTAAAACGCAAAACTTTTAATAAAACTTTTGGCACAATTTAAAACGATGAGATAATTAAATTATTTATTTTTCTTAAAAAGGTAATTAAATAATAGTGTTTTATTCAAAAGTAAAAAACAAGTTTTAAATTTAAATAGTTTTTATTTAAAACAATTTTAAATTAATTAAAGAGTTGATTAGTTTAAAATAAGTTCGCGACAAATGACGAATTTAGAAAAATAGGGTATTTAAAATTCGATTGTGTCGAGTGTTGAAAGTGTTTCCCGAACTAATTAGTAAAATTGGTTTTACTAAAATTGCGCGACTTGTATCATGCTACTCGCCGACCAAAATGTTTTTGACCCGAAACGGTAATATTGAAAAACATTAAAGAAATCCCAATATAAAATCGATATTTCCACGCCATCCTTAATCGTAACACTTCAACTAATTTATCCGAACCCCCAGTGTTAGTGAATTACCCTGCATCCGGTCCTACGGTTTTAGTTGAAGGTAGAACCGCGATTCCTGAGTTACTTAGGCCGGGTCTACAGTTACAATTGAAGGACAAATATCACTTAAGTCATTTAAGTGGGCCTAGTTGAGGGAAAACGTATCCAAAGCTTGACAATAGTCGTCATGACCCTCAAACCAAGAATTGTATGGTTGATACAATTAGTAATCGTTACCTACCCATCTAGTTATGCCAGTGAAGAGTGCTCAGCCATTCACTGAGACACGGGAAACCGGGATCTCATTCCTAATTATATAAATTTTTGCAATTGGGTCATAAAAAATTATTAGGAAATCCAAGCATGAAAAATACTAAAACTTATTTTTGAATTTTGTAGATCTCTAACGAATCGAATAAAAATTCCTCATTCTCCCTAAAATCCATCCTTGAGAAGGGTAAGCTCGACAATTCCAACTCCATGGACTGGTACCGAAACTTGACAATTGTTATCAAGGCTGAGAACATGTTGTATGTTCCCGAGGAACCAATCCCGGAAGAATCAACTGCCACTATGGGCCAAGCCCGTAAGACCTGGGATAAGTATGTTGATGACTTAATCAAGGTCTCTTGCTTGATCCTAGCATCCATGATATCAGAACTTCAAAAGAATCTGGTGGACATGCCTGCATATGACATGATTAGGCAACTGCAGGAAATGTTCCAGCAGCAGATCCGTCATGAACGCTTCAAGATGATGAGATCACTTATAAGCTATCGCATGTAAGAAGTTTCTTCTGTCAGTACAATGAAGGGATATATTGATCACCTAGTACGTCTTGAATCCCCCTTAAGCAATGAATTGGCCGGGGATATAATCCTCAACTCGCTGCCAAAATCATATGATCAGTTCACTCTGAATTACAATATGAATGCTCGGGACAAGACCATCCCGGAGTTGCATATGATGCTAAAGACTGCCGAGATGAATATACCAACTCCTGCTAAGTCTGGTTTAGTGCTAATGATCAAAGAAGGTTGAGTCAGGAAATCTGAAGCCAAAGGAAAGGTAGGAAAAGCTCCAAGAGCAAGGGCAAAGGCAAAGCTGTTGCTAAGAAACCTCTAAAGAATGTTAAGTGTTTTCATTGTGATGAAACCGGACACTGGAAGAGGAATTGCCCAAAATATCTGGCCGAGATGAAGCAGAAGAAGTCTGCTGGAGGACAGTCCTCAGGTATGTTTATTATCAAGATCTTCTCTCTGTATAGCAAGTCTTGGGTGTTTGACACTGGATGTGGTTATCACATTTATAAATGATTTGCAGGGACTAAGGAAGGCTAAGAGACTGAAGCAAGGTGACCTGGAGCTCCATGTGGGAAATGGACAAAAGGTTGCTGTGAAGGCTGTAGGAGAATATACTCTTCTACTTCCTTCTAGATTAGAACTTGTTTTGAACAATGTTTATTTTATTCCTAATTTAACTAGGAATATTGTTTCAGTTTCTGCTTTGCGAGAACAAGGATTTATTTATGCTTTTGACAATGATTCCATTTCTGCATATTTGAATGGTTTGTTCTACTTTTCTGCAAAGCCTCACAATGGAATCTATGAGATAGAAGTCCATGATAATAACACCGTACTTAATATCTCCTCCAAATGTACGAAATTTGATTTCAATGATACGTATCTATGGCATTGTAGGCTTGGACACATAAACAAGAATCATATGAATAAACTCCAGACCATAGGAATTCTGAATTCTACAGGTCAAGAGTCATTTGATGATTGCGAATCATGTTTAAGTGGAAAGCTAACCAAAGCTCCTTTTTCTGGTATCGGTCAAAGGGCTAAGGATCTGTTGGGACCTGTACATACTGATGTATGTGGTCCATTTAGAACAATGACCAGAAGTGGAGAGAGATATTTCGTGACATTTACTGATGATTTCAGTAGATATGGTTATGTTTATCTTATGAAGCATAAACATGAAACGTTTGAAATGTTCAAACAATACCAGAACGAAGTACAAAATCAACTTGGTAAGACGATTAAGATGCTTTGATCTGATCGAGGTGGTGAATATCTTAGTCAAGAGTTTGACAAACATCTAAAGAAATGTGGGATCATTTCTCAACTGACTCCACCAGGAACACCTCAACTTAACGGTGTATCCGAAAGGAGAAATCGAACTCTATTAGATATGGTTCGGTCTATGATGTGTCGTACAAACCTCCCACACTCCTTCTGGAGTTTTGCTCTTCAGAATGCCACAAGAATCATAAATATAGCTCATACTAAGAAGGTGGACAAGAGGCCTTATGAGATTTGGCATGTGGAAAAACCCAAAGTGTCCTACGTTAGGGTTTGGGGATGTAACGCATATGTTACAAGTGAATCTAAAGATAAACTAAATCCCCGTGGCGATAAAGTTGTTTTCGTTGGATACCCTAAAACAATCGGTTACTACTTCTACAATCCTGCTGAAAATCGTGTTTTCATTAAACGCAGAGCTACTTTCTTGGAGAAAGAACTACTTGCGAGAGGGATTAGAGACAACCGTGTGGATATGGATGAAATCCAAGAACCACAATATGAACCTGCCATTCAACATGAGACTGCTGAAACTGAATCTGGAAATGTTCAAGATTCAGTTGTAACACAAACTGTTCATAGAAGTACTAGAGATCGTCATAAACCTGACCGGTATATCGGGATTCACAAGATTGACGATGTCCTGATAATTGATCAGGCAAAGCCCACTAGTTACAAATATGCAATCTTAGATTTAGAATCTAAGAAGTGGCTTGAAGCCATGGATACTAAATCTAATCCATGCACAACAACCATGTGTGGGACTTGGTTGATCTTCCTCCTGAGAGTCAGACCGTAGGAAGTAAGTGGATTTTCAAGAAGAAAATCGACATGGATGGGAATGTGCAAACCTTCAAAGAAAGACTAGTAGTGAAAGGTTTTACTCAGACTCATGGAATTGATTATGTTGAAACTTTCTCGCCTGTAGCCATTCTTAAGTCTATTAGGATCTTGCTTGCCATTGCCGCATTATGACTACGAAATATGGCAAGTGGATATCAAAACCGCGTTCCTAAACGGACGTCTTATTGAAGATTTCTATATGGTTCAACTGGAAGGTTTTGAAGATCTAGAGAATCCTAATAAGGTATGCAAGTTGAACAAATCCATTTATGGATTAAAGCAGGCATCTAGAAGCTGGAATCTTCGCTTTGACCAGAAAATCAAAGAGTTTGGTTTTGTCAAAAACGAAGGTGAACCATGTGTTTACAAAAAGGCAAGTGGGAGCCATATGAATTTTCTGATTCTGTATGTAGATGACATACTGGTCATCGAAAACCATATTCATATGCTAAAATACGTAAAGTCTTGGTTAGGAAAATGTTTCGCGATGAAGGATCTTGGTGAATCTGCTTATATTCTGGGAATAAAGATCTATAGGGACAGATCAAAGCGGCTTATAGGATTAAGTCAAAGTACATATACTGATAAGGTCATTCGATGCTTTTTCATGCAAGACTCTAAGAGAGGATCTTTGCCTACATAGAACCATATTGAATAACAAACACTACTCTCAGTCTGACGAGGACAAGAAGAAAATGGAAAAGGTTCCATATGCTTCTGCGATTGGTTCGATCATGTATACCATGCTATGTACTAGACCTGACGTATCGTACGCTTTAAGCATGACAAGCAGATATCAACATAATCCTGGTGAGAGTCACTAGATAACTGTAAAGAACATTCTTAAGTACTTGAGAAGGACTAAGGATATCTTCTTGATATACGGGGGACTTGAAGGAGAACTAGCAGTTAAATGTTACACTGATGCTAGCTTCCAGATGGATCGAGATGATTCTCGATCACAAACGGGATTTGATTTTGTTCTGAATGGTGGTGTGATTACTTGGAAAAGTATTAAGCAAAGTGTTGTTGCACAATCCACCACCGAGTCAGAATATATTGCGGCTTCGGAAGCTGCGAAGGAGGCTGCTTGGATGAAGAAGTTCATTGCTGATCTCGGAGCAATGCCTTACATTCAGAAATCAATCGAGATACTATGTGACAATACTGGTGCTATTGCTCAAGCTAAAGAACCAAGGTAACACCACATCATGAAGCACATACTCAGAAGATTTCATTAAACAAAGTTCACAAAGATCAAAATCTAACGGACCCGTTCACTAAGCCTATGCCTCATTCTAAACATGAGGTGCATGCTGACAAGATAGGCTTTAGATTTGCTAGACAGTGGATTTGATCTATATTTAGTATTTGGTGCTTTTGAACTATTCAGGTACATTGGTTTTTATGAATGATTTAATGGCTAAATGAATTATAATTAAATGTTACTGTGTTAGACAGTTCATACGTTTTAGAAATCGTTGAATATATAGATTATTCTAAATGTCCGTAGTCGATCAGATTCATGGGAATCAATTTGAATGTAAGACTATTGTGAATAAGATGGTTGGTTCATTATGAATGAAAGACTAAGAAGCTGGTGACCATATTCACATATAATTATTAGAGAATAATTATTGGACGTAACTCGTTTCAAAACTATCTTCATGGATTGATATCTTGAGATATTTTGAATAATGTAAGATCTGTCGATGCTCGACCGGAGGCACTTACTAGAACTCTTCCTGACCAAAGGTTGTTATTTGATCTTATCTAACGATGTACCTTAACATGCAGTAATAAGGGTATTATCAGGAGTAATCTGAAGTTCAGTGAGAGTTGTACGTGGTCGAAAGAATTCTGTTTTTCTTTAATTAGATGTTGGACATTCTGGCGCCCTCGTTGATTCAAGCTTGTGTAAAACGCATGGCCATGCTCAAACTAAATGTATAGTTTGTTTAGACCACTTTGAATTGGAGAACGAGAACAAGAATGGTTGAACCACATATGAGAAGAGAATGATATCCATGTCTCATGTTCAACAAATGCCATAAACAGAAAGGATGCAAATGCTTACTATGTCTGTTATACTTGGTAAATTAATGGTTGCTTGTACAAAAGGAAATAGTTTGACGATTGTAAATACATCATACCTTGCTAGGGGCAGTGAGATGCAGCTAGGCGTCCACGACTGTCTACGTTGAACCGATTAATTGAAGAATCGACCAAGTGGGAGATTGTTGGATATATGATGTCCGATCGTCAATTAAGTCAACATTACTATTAAGGTACGATCCAAAGAGTTACACCTTAGGCAACGAACAAAATATATAATATTTAATTGTTAAATATTATTCACGAAAGACGGAAACAATGAATGGTGAGTAAATATTTAGAGAAATATTTGTCGAAGATTGTGATAATTAATTATCTGATTAATTACTTATTTGAGGGGAATGAATGTTTAATCAGTTAAAAATTTAAGTATTATGTTTTTACTAATTATATGTACTTAGTAATTACAAGGGTTTAATAATTAACGGTTAATTATTACTAGGATATTAACTGTTAATACCATGGGGACGAGTGTGTAAATATATTGTCTATAAATATAACATTATAATTAAACCTAAACCCTAATCATATTAACCCAAAATCGGAGCAAACCCCCTTCTCCCTTGGGTTCGACCGATGCCACCCACTTCCGCCGTGAGCCGCCCTGTCGCCGGCCACCTCCGCCGCGAGCCGCCATCGCCACCGCCGCTGTGATCATTTCCCTCCTGTGCAACTCGTGTGACGTTTTGCAGTTTTTCATGTACATGTCAACTAGCTTGACGTTCATTGAACTAAGGTGTTACAGATCTGGTTATCGTCAAAGGTATAAATTTAAACACCCTATGGTTGGTTATTTACTATTTTTTATACGCGTGTAATCGGATCACTGAAAGGAATCCATATCTAATCTTGCAATGGTATTAATAAATCGCTTCAGCTAAAATTTATCTGATTTATTTATTTAAAAATGTTTTAAATAATTAATTTTTTAAAAGTTAAAACTGGTACCATGATTCCCAACAGTTTAACCAGAAACATTATTTCAGTTTCTTTATTGTTTGAACAAGGTTTTAAGTACGTTTTTAATGGAATTATTATTTCTACTTACTTAAATGATATTTTGTATGTTGAGGCTAAACCTCAAAATGGTATTTATGAGGCTGATGTTCAAACAAAGAATAACATATACAATCTTTCTAAACGTATCAAATCTTGCCTTAATGATATATTTCTATGACACTGTAGACTTGGTCACATAGGCAGGGCCCGCATGAATGGCTCCAATCTGAAGGGATCCTTGAATCCATCGGAAAAGACTCCTTTGAAGACTGCAAGTCTTGCTTAGCTGGCAAACTCGCTAAAGGATCCTTCACCGGCATTGGTGAACGAGCCAAGGATTTGCTAAGACTCATACACATTGATGTATGTGGCCCTTTCAGAACTATGTCTAGAAATCAAGAAAGATACTTCGTTTCATTCATCGACGATTACAATCGATATGCTTATGTCTATCTTATGAAACACATGCATGAAACTTTTTAAAAATTCAAAGAGTATCAAAACGAAGTGGAAAATCAACTCGGTAAAACGATAAAGACACTTAAATCAAATCGAGGTGGTGAATATCTCAACACAGAGTTCATCAATCATCTCAAGGAGCGTGGAATAGTTTCACAACCCACTACACCTGGCACACCCCAACTTAATGGCTTGAGCGGGATGAGAAATCGAACCCTACTTAATATGGTTCGATTAATGATGTGTAGAACTAACTTGCCTCACTCCTTCCGGGGTTATGCTCTTATGGCCGCCGTCCGCATTGTCAATCAGGCACCGACTAAGAAGGTAAAAAAGACTCTATATGAGATATGGCATGGGTCTAAACCCAATATGTCTTACCTTAGTGTATGGGGATGTGATGCATATGTCACCAGCGATTCTGATGATAAACTTGATCCTAGAGGTGAAAAGGTTGTTTTCGTCGGATACTGTTACGGGTTGAAATTCAGAACAGGATCCTGAGTAATGTGTGATCCAAGATCCGGTATCCCGATAAGGTCAGTATCCTGAGTATTACTAACGGCTACTTGTTTACTATTTAATTAATCGCAGGTGAAGCATTTGCGAATTGATACGTGCCTGAAACTCGCTCAATGGACGTGGATCACGTGTGGAATATGCGTGAAAAACTTTACAACGGTTACAAAGATCCATTACTCAGGAAAAATGTGAAGTTAGAAGACCCAGTGCTTGACCATCCTAGCACTTCCACATCTCTGACCACTTTGTTGTACAGAGATCTTCTCCAGCAAACAACTTCTTCTTCTGTTAAAGTGCTGCTCCTGATTAAGTCAAGTCTTCTTGGAGCCAGTCTTTGTTTTGCTGCTGTTGAAGATTCTGCACTATTTTTAGGATAGGCCACCCTGTTTGCTTCTTCTAATAGTGTTTCAAACCAGGGCAGCTTTTCCTCCATTAGGTCTTGGAACCTGCTGATTGCAAGTTCTACTAAGAGATCTGTAGAGGTGTTGATGCAGTTTGATAGGTACAGTTCAAGCACTTGGAGTGGATTTAGTGCATTCCAGTTCAGCTTTTCTACTCCGCTGAACTCTCTCCCAATCCAGAATCTCTCAGTTGAACCATCATACCCCCAAGCTAGTATGGAGTCATATTCTAGCTTGTTTGTAGACAGTGTGAATTGGGGGGAAGTGGTTTGGTTTATTATTGCTGCTGCTTCAGGAACTATGCTGACTGATGGAGGTGTGTCTTCATTTTGACTTTCATCTTTTAACACCTCATCAACAGCTCTGACAACCAACTTCAAGTCCTCAGTGATTTCTTCCTCTTCATCTACTGAGTCTGGCAAGTCATGAACTTGAACAAAGGTAGGCTTAAATAACGAACTTTGAAATGCGGCCTGCTCTTGTATCCATGCGTCTAGGCTGTCAGCATCATCTTCTACTGCAACTATCTCCCCCTTTTTGGTTGCATCAATGTAAAGGGCTGCATCTGTTTGAGTTCCTACCGATACAAGGGAGGGAGTAGGCACAGTTGGGCATTGATGGGCTTCATGCATAGAGACTTGGTGCCTTAGTTTGGACACTTCAACATCTAGCATAGCTACCCTGGCCGTCAATTCCATATTATGAAGTTTCAGTCTGTCCTCATCCACAGTTGTGGAATCCTTGGATCTAGATGGGGCCTTAGGTCTAGCCTCTGCATCCCCATCACCCTGGTTTTCTTGGCACCTGGGATTCCTCTCAGTAAAGAGTGTTTCAAAGGAAACATTCTCACTGTGAGTTACCGTGGTTAGGGTCTTAGTGATGTTGTCACTGTCCTCCTGGGCAGTTGATGTACCAGGAGTAGTGACAGCCCTTTCCACATTCACACTATAAGTACCACCAGAGTGAACCTTCTTGGGTGATGAAATTGGGTTAGGTGCACCAACAGCCAAGTCAATCAATACCTCTGAGATAGTGGTTGTTGGAGAAGGTACATCATCTTGACAAGGAGCCTCTGCACTTAAGTTCAGAGAAGATAAATAAAGGTATGGCTCAGCAGGTTGTTCTATGGATCCGGGATGTGATCCTGATCCTAGTAGAGAAACTTCCAAGGAGGTTTCTCTAATGTTTTGGCTATCCCTTTTGATATTCTCATCAGAATGTTGGGATTCTGAATGAGGGCTTTGAGGTTGGGATTGGGCCTCTGAGACAAGAAGAGAAGGAGTCTTCTTGCTCCTTTTTCTAGTGTATGTTGTTACAATTGGGGCCCTTTGTGTTGGATCGGGATCTACCTTGATCCAACATTAACCAAACCAAATCGTGCGGAATCCAATTTGATTGGTAATCCAATCTATGACACGGATCGGGTCGTGAGAAACGAGCGGATTAGATGTCGAAACGAAGGTTTCTATCGACCCTTTGGTGTAGAGAAGTTGGATACAAGACCTGGAAACTCTCAACGGACAGAGATTCGACAATGCCGGTGCAAAGAGTTTGTGTGTGTTCTGTTGCTTAGTCTTGTTCTGCTCTAGTTAGTCTCTCTCTATCTATGTTTGTGCTCATGAAGTGAAAGTTCTATATATAGTACAGAGGCCATTCGTACGAATGAGCCATGTGAATGGACTCATTCGTACGAATGAATCAGTAGAATGGTTCATTCGTAAGAATGAATCATCAGAATGGTTCATTCGTACAAATGAATCATTCTCATGACTTATTCTAGCGAATGAATCATTCTCATGATCTATTCGCGCGAATGGATCATTCTCATGATCCATTCGTGCGAATGGGTCTTTCATTAGCACGATTGATCAACGTTATCGATATTTATCAGATCGTTTAATACACAGTCGTTATATATGAGTAAACATTAAGGATAAACATGTAATTTCATTAATATATCAAATAGTTACACTAAACATAGATGAAATACATACTACAAGGGATTAGGGACATATCATGCATCTACATACTCCCCCTTGGACCTAGATCCCTTCAAAATGACCTAACTGACATTAGTTGGTCTTCACCATCTCTTTTGTACGAGTTTTCCAGTTGACCTCGGCGTGTATGTCAAAAGCAAAGCATATACGTATCACCTTCACATACTGCAACGCCTGGTCTATATCTGCAACATCAAAAACTGGCTGACACTTGTATAAAGTTGTAACATCTTGTTCAGACAAGTTGGTCAGCCACAAGGGATCAAAGACCCTGATGGTCTCCCATGACCCTTCTTTACAAAGTACTATAACAGCTTCACCAGTACGCCCATCATAGTACCACCATTTGAACTGATCTGAGAAGTCCTGGATCATTTTCCTTAAAGGAATCTTCTTCATGATCGTTGGAGGTTTCCACTTTAAGACAATTAGGGGCTTCTTGGTGATTGGATGAACGTTTTCCTTGTGAATGTAACGTGTAGGCATTTGTCGCTTGAAGTTCACCCACTTCTTCCGGTATTCGTACTGTAATTGACGTTCAAACCATTCGGATAGACCAGAAGATTCGCTGTATAGAAGCTTTAGACGCGCCAATTGATTTACTTCAAATGTCTTGAAGTCATGAGGGTACCTGAAATATTGTATGCCCTTCTCTCTTTTTATAGCATAGCAGCTTAAGTCGTTGAAGTATGCCCAACTGATTATACGTCCATCAGACTTGTGTCCTTTGAGTCGATAAACTTTAGTGTACCTGGTTGGAGGAGAGGGCTTTGAGTTCTTCTTTAATTCGGCCATGTATTCCATCCACTGACTTTTACGTTCAGTGGAGGGACCGGCTTCATCTTATTTGTTGTCGATAATGCGGTTGACCTCCTCGTCGGACTGCTGAGTGAATAAGTCTGCGAAGGAGGGAAGATCATCACCATCTACTGATGTGTACTTTGGATATTCTTGATCAGTGATGTCTTCGACTTCAACCTCAACAACGTCCTCTAGTTCGTCAGAGGAGGGATAATCAGTTGTAGGAACAGATGCCTCTTCAGTGATGACTTCGTCGGGATTCATTTGAAATAGCTCGGCAATCTGTTCTTTTGACAAGCAATGTACGATTTCCCCTTCCTCTTTGTCATAAATAACTGAATGTTGGATGATCCCTTGCATGTCAAGCACATAAGTTAACTTTGAAGGTTGTTGCTTGAGAGGCATCACATCCAAAACTATTTACATAAACAATCATAAAATAAACATGTGAGAATAAGAAATTTCATTGATTTAATCAAAATAAAACTGAAATTATTTACATAATAATCTAATATTTATAATAAGACAACTTTTAAACAGACTATCAACCTTCAGTCCCCTTTTGTTTATCTCAGAGAATGATTCTGCACATGCGAATGAATGGCCTATTTATAGGATGGCCTGGTTCATTCGTACGAATGGCCATCCATTCATATGCGTGTGTCCTTCAGTAGTACGGATGGGTATGCATTCGTGCTAATGAACCCTTCATTCGTACGGATGGATGTTCATTCATACTAATGAACCTTCATTCGTACGAATGGACCATTCTGGTCAGTCCATTCGTGTGAATGACCTATTCTCATCATTCATTCGTACGAGTGAGCCATTTTGCTCATCCATTCGTACGAATGGGACAATCCCCTTATGCAAATTAAACTTTTCAAGTTAAATGGGGTATCCGACCACATTGGTTTTAACAAAAATTTAATTATGAAGTAATTTACATTTAATTATGAAATGAGGGATCAATTATGAAGTTTTGGAATAGTTTATGAAGTAAAGGAACGATTTGATCAATCAGGAAGTCAAGCGGTTTTCAAATTTTGATTTTCTGACAGTCGTTCGAGTCTTATCAGATAATCTAAAATTCAGGAAAAGTAAAATCTTTTTGGATTTTTGAATATGTAATGCTGAAAATAATATCAACAAGATATATACACGCATGTCTTAGTAAGAATGATCCTTATGAGAAATCATACAGACTTAATGACTAATGATCTGAGACATTTTGAATTTTGTAGATACAACTATACAATGGTATTTACACATCTTTTTGTGAGAAAGATCCGAACGTGGGATCAGTACTAAGCTCATAGCAATCAGCAACATTGCAAATTATATGAGCTTTAAGTACACTTAGTCAAAATGCGATCATTGATATGTTTGTCCATCTTAAACCTATGCAGACCTCTTCTCAACACTTACAAGATGATCTTGAAGGATTGAGTCCATTGTCTGTGTGTCCCACACTAGTTAAGAATTGACTTGAATTACTTTTCAAAACATGTTAATGTTTCAAATCAGCACAACTTACTTAACCAGCCATCATAAGTTCATGAGATCTCAGTTATTCCCTGTTACTACTTTACTACACAAATTTATATATATATATATATATATATATATATATATATATATATATATTTTTAGTATTCACAGTGACAGCCATCAGCTCATGGACGGCTTCAGCCAGGTATTTACAAGGCAATATGGCACGTATGCAGCTAACGGTGTTTGTGTTCATCCTATCCCATGGATGGCTTCAACCAGGCTGCAACCCGGTAATATGGCACATATACGGATTCAGATTCATACTTTTATTTCATTCTTAATCGCATGGACGGCTTCAGCCAGGTATTTACAAGGCAATATTGCACGTATACGACTTCAGAATCTAATTTTTAATTTTATAACTACTTTCTGATATCTCATTAAACCGATGATAACTGGTGTGCACAGAATGAGAAACACCTTCAGTTTCTATTGTTGATTTTCGTCAATCCTTTCACCAATATGTGACTCACAAGACAATATCTAATATGGTATAGATTGATCATCAATGGTCGAGATTCAGTAAGATAAGCCTATCAATGCATCACATGTCGACTTAGTGTGACTATTCACTATGACATTAAATGCAATGTGCTTCATACATATGGTTAGTGTGCCATTACTTCCCAAAGGTTGGATACGATTTCTCATTTTTGAGTTTTTCAGATGTTTTTGGGTTTTAGTCTGTACAAAAATGGAAAATCTTTTTGGAGTCTCAGATAACTAGCGTCTGTGTACTATCATTTTTCTCAGCGAGAGATCATTTTCTTACTGACATTTTCTCCCCCTAAAATTTTAAAATGAATAATCTTTTTGAGTTTTTGAGATTTTTAATAAACGCAAGAAAGAAAATATATACAAGAACGTAATTGATAAAAATTAGTTTAGGTTAGGAACCCAAGCCTTTACGGTCTTGGGTTTCCCAGTCTCATCTACAACAGTACAATCCATCCACTGTCCTTGTGGACTTTTGGAACAACCATTTGACTTTGAAGTACAGTCGTCAGAAGCATCATCTGATTTTGCTTTCCACACATGTTGTTTGTGCAACGACTATTTGTGGTAAACAGTGGATTGCTTAACGATTTGTACAGGTGTGGAACTCGAATCAGAGACCAACAAGTCATGCATCTTTTGTTTAACTTTCTTTTGATGCACTTGTTGTTGGGTAAAAGAGTTAGATTTTGACTTTAAAAACTTTTGTTTATTTTCTGGAAAATGGTTAACTCTTTTACTTGGCTTCTGAAGATAAGGACAGTTGACAACAACGTGTCCTTGTGTACCGCACTCAAAACAGTATCTCCGCTCAACCAACCTCGGAGATCTGTATTGATTTTCACTTTGGTGAGTTTTTGAACCACCAGCCTTAGCTTCTTTTAGTTCAGCTGAAGAGAGTGACTTGTTTGATTGAACAGACTCTCCAGCTTTAACAAAATTAACCTTTTTGATTGAGGCTTTGGTTACTTGACTCTTCTGAGCAGAAGTAGTGGGATAAGATGGACGGCAATTGGTTTGTTTAATTTTAAAAACATTTTTAGAAGCAGATTTTGAAATACCAATGCTGTCATTCTGTGGAGCAGACGAGTTTTTGTGTCCCAAACTACGAGTAGGGCACTCATCGTCGTCTTCATCCCACTCTTCTACCATTCCATCAACACACTGGGACTCCGAGGTCGAAGCACCATTATCGTTAACCTTTGGTTGAGAAATTTTGTTTTCGGTTGGATCAACGACAAGTGGCGTTTTGACCTTAAAGTCAGTGATTGGGTTATCATCCGGTGTGTTTACCATAGTATTCAACATAGGTGGAGGACAATTGTTATACCCCATCCCAGCATTTTTCTTTCCTGGACGCTGTGAAACCATGTAATCAAGAATGTAAGAAGCATTTGAATAACTTTTCAGCTTTTGATTTAAAGTTGCATAATCACATTCGACAAGCGCCAGCTTTTTCTTTGTTTCATCAATCGTGTTTAAATAAAAGGTGATGGCATTTTGTTTGTTGATAACACAGATTTCTAATTCATGAACTTGCCTGTTTAAAAGATCAATTTTGTTTTTGAAGGCAAGTTCGTTTCCCTTTAAAACACGGTTTGCTTCAAGACAACCAGTTAAATCAGTAATTAAGTCTGTGTTGTGACTTTTAAGTGCCTCAACTTTCTTTTCAAGTTCATCACAAATTAACACGGTTGAGATTCAGATTCACTTTCAAAACTGTCAGAATTTACCTGAATGCCTGTGGATGTTTTTACCATAAAAGCACAGCTACAGGTAGATTCAGAAGAGGAATTGTTATCATCCACATCAGCTGTCGATTGACTTGAAGAGACGACAGATGATTTTTCTTCATTCTCAGCTGTGAAGCCAGAACTGTTTGAAGATGTGTCGTCTTCAGCTGATGAACTTTCTGAAGCAATCTCTCTCTCAGCATCAGAATCTGATTCTTCATTGATTTCTTCAGCCTTTGCCATGTAAGCTCTATCCCCTGAACTGCCATCAGCTCCAAATTTAAAAGACCAATCAACAGTCTCATCTGTTTGAACAACCATAGCTTTTGTTCCACTTGAAGTTCCCTTATCTTGTGCAAGAGTAACTGGAACAAGGTTTGTTTCTGTATTTTGAGTTTGTGGCTTCGGTTGGCTTTGACGGTTGTTGAAAGGGTTGCAGTTTCCAGTCTGTTTAGGCTTTTCACATTGCCTAGCAAAATGCCCTTTCTCACCACAGTTAAAACAAACAACAGCAGACAGATCAAAACCATAAGTAGTGTCTTTGTTCCCTTCGAGAGTTTTTCCTGTCCTTTTTACATAATCTCTCGCTCTTCTGACTACACTTGCAAGAGCCCACATTATATCAATTCGATCCATTTCATCCTTATCAATCTGAGCATAGTCTTCTGCTGTCAGATGACTGTTTCCAACCTGTCCAGCAACAAGACTGTCATATGAATTGATAACGGTAGACAACAGTGCCATGTGTTCCTTGGCCACTTCGATAGTAACCTTGTCGAATTTGTCTGTTTGCAATTTAATGGGGCTTGGTGGAGGAGTACTAGCAGTATTTCCCTGCTTTGGAACCGAGCTTGATGAAACTGAAGCATGAGCTGTTGAAGACTGGCTGGCTGAAACATTTGACATGTTTGATACAAACGCAGTCTGCAAAGGAACATTTTGTTGAGTTGATGTAGAATAGTACAATGAAGGATCCTGAGCTTGTACGCCTCTTTTTAACTTCCACTTATTCATCACCTCTTGTTCTCTCAATTTCTGAAGAAATTCATTGATGTCAATGGTTCCAAGAGTATTGTTCTGTTTGAGAACCATCAAGAATGAATCCTATTTTGGTGGTAGCGCATCTGCCATGCATTGAACCTTTTCTTCTTTCGTTGTTTTGATCTCATGGGCATGCAATTCACTCATCAAGTGATAGAATCTCTCAATTAGATCATGTAAGGACTCATTCCCAATATATATGAAATTATCAAATTCCTTCTTAATGGCCTCTGCATTGATAGCTTTCAACGAAGCATTTCCTTCGTGACGTTGTTCTAAGGCATCCCACAGAGATTTTGAAGATGTAAACTGCCTGAATTGATGAAATATTTCTCTTGATATGGCCTGAGATAGGATAGCATATGCCTTCTTTTCTAAGTCATAATCTTTTCTTTGTTGTTCGCTTAAAAGGGAAGGCAAAACAGGAGTTCCATCCTCATTAAACACTTTTTGATATCCATTCTCTAACATCATCCATAAGTTTGTATCAACTCCATTAATGTGTATCTCAAACCTGTTTTTCCAGTGATGATATTCGTCCATTGTCATGAGTTTTGGAGCCTTGTTAGCATTTCCAGTTTCATTATCGATTAATAACAAGTTTTGGATTTTGCTGTTCTGACTGGCAACAAAGGCTAAGTCCGACATGGTAAAAAAAAAAGTTTTTCGACACAAAAAAAAATTCAGAAGAGATTTGTGCGAATGGGTCTATTCGTGCGAATGGAATTTTCTATTCGTGCGAATGGAATTTTCTATTCGTGCGATTGGAAGCTTGAATGAATGAGCAGGAGACTTGATCTATTCGTGCGAATGGTAGGAGCCATTCGTGCGAAAAAGTTCATCATAGTAGCCATTCGTACGACAGAGAGCTGTTTGACTTTTTTGCATCAAAAAGCACCAATGATTGAGCCTTTTATTAGATCTGGAAACTGAAATGATTAGATCACTCAGAAGCAATAATCACAAGTTTTGAACGTGGCTAAACAGCGATCAAGTGATCTTTATAACATTCAAGAAGATAGAAAAAGCAAGATTAGATTTTCTATGTTGAATCTAGAGCACAATGGCTCTGATACCACTTTGTTGGATCGGGATCTACCTTGATCCAATGATTCAACACATTAACCAAACCAAATCGTGCGGAATCCGATTTGATTGGCAATCCAATCTATGACACGGATCGGGTCATGAGAAACGAGCGGATTAGATGTCGAAACGAAGGTTTCTATCGACCCTTTGGTGTAGAGAAGTTGGATACAAGACCTGGAAACTCTCAACGGACAGAGATTCGACAATGCCGGTGCAAAGAGTTTGTGTGTGTTCTGTTGCTTAGTCTTGTTCTGCTCTAGTTAGTCTCTCTTTATCTATGTTTGTGCTCATGAAGTGAAAGTTCTATATATAGTTCAGAGGCCATTCGTACGAATGAGCCATGTGAATGGACTCATTCGTACGAATGAATTAGTAGAATGGTTCATTCGTAAGAATGAATCATCAGAATGGTTCATTCATACAAATGAATCATTCTCATGACTTATTCTAGCGAATGAATCATTCTCATGATCTATTCGCGCGAATGGATCATTCTCATGATCCATTCGTGCGAATGGGTCTTTCATTAGCACGATTGATCAAGGTTATCGATATTTATCAGATCGTTTAATACACAGTCGTTATATATGAGTAAACATTAAGGATAAACATGTAATTTCATTAATATATCAAATAGTTACACTAAACATAGATGAAATACATACTACAAGGGATTAGGGACATATCATGCATCTACACTTTGTTCCAGTTGAACGATAACATCCAAAACAGATGTAAGTGATTTTTGTACCTGTGCATCCTTAGTAGTATGCACAGGGGTTCAAATAGTGGAAGCAGCTGGTTGTTCAGGATGTGAGGTGGAGGGTGTTGGATCAGTATCAGCTGGGATTGCTAAACTGTCACCCTGGGTACTTTGTATGTTCACCATTGTAGATAACAATGGAACATTGACCCCTGAGAACTTTTTGGAAACAGTTCTCATGCTTTGAAAAATGTTGCTTTTATGACCCAGCATACGATAGATTTTTGCAGGTTTTGAAAGCTCTTTTAATTCATTGTTAAAAACTTCCTGCAATACCCTTGGGTACATATAAAATTGCTGCTTTGCACCTTCTTGAAGGTTGTATCTCAAACCTTCAAAGATGAGATGTGCAAAGTTGAATCCTTGGCCAGTAATCATACCGTGAACAGCAGAGACAAGTGCAGAGCTCACTTGATGCCATCCACTTCTCTTATGAGATATGCATTATAGAAGAGTGTGGCATAGATACTTCCATGTGGGTCCCATTAGTGCCTTCTCTATTGTGTACTCATTTTGATTTCCAGTGTACCCTATGGATACAAAGTTCCTTATGTAGACTTCTTTTGAGTACGAAATGGCGGCACCCTCGTCTTGAAGCTTGAGGTGTTTGCGAAGTGTGGCTTCAGAGATGGTGATGTCCTTTCCATCTACCTTGGCTTTAATTTGGGGTATCCCCTGTTTGGTAGAGTAGATGGCAGATTTCCAAAAATCCTCCATGTGAGGAATATAAATGGGTGGGTTGACAGTGAGTGCATGGTAAATTTTTGATCGACAGAGAAAGTCGATCATGTCATCAAACCCGTCGGACTTCTTCCCTTTTGTTAAGTATGCTGTGAGATTTTGGTATGGGGAAAACTTATCATCTGGATGGTTTATGTCTACCTCTGCCATTCTTTTTGGTTTGGAGGGAAAGAGGAAGGTTTTGAAGGGTGGTTAGGAATGGAAGGCTTTGAATGTTGTGGGGGCTTGAGAGAAAGTGATGGGAGTTAGGGCGAAATTGAATGTGAAGGGGTGGTGAAGAAATTTGATTTGTTCTTATAACAACAGAGGAGGGAAAAGCAAAATGACTTGTACGGTACAACCTCATTCACTTTTTACTGTTACAGCTGTAATGCACTATAGCAGTCATGGTAAAGACTGAAAGGAATTTTTACGGCGGGTAAAAGTTAATTTAGACTTATTTTTACCCATCAGTAGCAAACTTGGTTACTGCGGATGGTTAAGCCTATCCGCTGCAATCTTGGTCACGACGGATAGTTAAGTCTGCCATCAGCAAACATTATTGCTGCTGATGGATGCATTGATCCAAAGCAAGGGAGTTGCTGCTGATTATTAAACCTGTCAGCCGCAAAAATGGATGCTGCTGACTTGTAACTTTTATTTATAACAAAAGACAAACATATTTACAAAGACAATGTTTTAGAGACATATTTTAATCAAAGTTCATCATACCAATAGATTCAACTAAATATCTAAATCTAGCTTCATCAAACGGTTTTGTAAACAAATCAGCATATTGCTCATTGGTATGAACTTTGGTTAAAATAATTCTCTTTTTCTCAGCTTGATCTCTTATGAAGTGATACCTGATGTCAATGTGCTTTGTCTTGGAGTGCTGCACCGGATTGTTTGTGATTGATATAGCACTCATGTTGTCAATGTGATTGGAGTTGCCATGAAAGTCATCCCATAATCCAACATTTAATTTTGTATCCAAATGACTTGTGCACAACAACTTGAAGCTGCAATGTATTCTGCTTCTGCTGTAGAAGTTGAAACACATGTTTGCTTCTTGCACTGCCATGAAATCAGTCTCCCTCCCAGAAACTGACATCCCCATGAAGAGGACTTTTTGTCCAAGTTGCATCCCCCATAATCACTGTCAGTGTATGCATACAGATTGAACTTATCATTTTTAGAGTACCATAGCCCAAGTCTTGGGGCTCCCTTTAGGTATCTAAAAATTCTCTTGACAGCTTGAAGATGTAAAATCTTTGAAGCTGCTTGGAATCTTGCACAGAGACAAACTGCAAACATGATATCTGGCCTTGAGGTAGTGAGATACATGAGAGACCCTATCATTGCACGGTACTGATGTTGATCAGTGTCTTGACCATCTTTGTCTGGAGTCAGCTGATGGTGCACTTGTATAGGGGTTCTTGCAGCAGAGAAGTTAGCCATCTTGAATCTTTCCGGAATGCTCTTGACATATTTGGATTGGCTGATGAAGATTCCATTTGGGACTTGTGTGACTTGAAGACCTAGAAAGAAATTTTGCTCACCCATTGAGCTCATTTCAAACTTTGAGTGCATCAGGATCTCGAAGTCTTTACACAGCTTCTTCCTTGTTGATCCAAAGATGATATCATCTACGTAGATTTGAACCAGTAAGATTTCTCCCCCTTCATCTTTGATAAACAAGGTCTGGTCAATGGCACCTCTTCTGAAGTTGTTGCTTAGTAGATATCTAGAAAAAGTTTCATACCAGGCTCTAGGGGCTTGATGTAAGCCATATAGAGCTTTGTCTAGTTTGAACACTTGGTTAGGATGTGCAGGATCTACAAAGCCTGGAGGCTGTTTGACATATACTTCTTCACCAATCTTCCCATACAGAAAGGCACTCTTGACATCCATTTGATAGACCATGAAATTCTTGGATGCAGCATATGACAGGAAGATTCTGATGGCCTCTAGTCTGGCAACATGAGCAAAGACTTCATCATAGTCATTCCCTCTTCCCAAGTGTAGCCTTGAGCTACAAGTCTGGATTTGTTCTTGACTACAATGCGCCTCTCATCTTGCTTGTTCCTGAATACCCATCATGTGCCAATGGCAGATTGACCAGGTGGAAGATCAACAAGCTTCCAGACATCTTGTCTCTTGAATTGCAGCAACTCTTCTTGCATTGCCTCAATCCAACTGATGTGTTACAGAACTTCATCTATCTTCTTGGGTTCCATCTAAGATAGAAAACATGAAAACAAACATATATTGGCCTCATGAGATTTGCTTCTTGTTAGAACTCTTTGGTGAACTTGGCCAATAATATTTTCTAGAGGGTGTTCCTTGTTGATCCTCTGTGCTGGTACCACCTCTAACTTTATCCCTTGCTCAAGATTGCTTTGATTTGATAAGGGATTTCTTCATTCATGGTTGAAGAGTCTTCAAGATCAACAACTACATTAGTATTATCAGCAATAGTATTTGCAGCATCTACAACGTTTACCAAAGAGTTGTCATTCAAGTTTTCATTTTCAGACAGGTTGCTGCTGGTGACATTTGAGAGTGTGGTTCTGGCTGCACTTGCTTCAATGGCTTCCATAACAGATGGTGGAACAATGGATGGTCTTCTCAGACTAATAGAAGATTTTGAAAAATCCAGTCTGTAGTCAGAGGAGGTGGAAGCAGGATCTTGAGAAGAGGAAGACTCCATATTTGAGAAGATGAGAGGCTCAAATATTTGGGTGAAGGAGTCTATGTCAAAAAGCCAGTTTGGGCCTTTTCCATGTTCACAGACAATGTGTTCTCTGCATTCCACATTGGCTGATTCTTCCACAATTCTTGTTCTTGAGTTGAATACTCTGTAGGCCTTGGATTGAGAGGAATAGCCCACAAAAATATCCTTCATCAGATTTGGCACCAAACTTAGGAAGAACCCCATGTGTGATCAGAATTGTGCATGGATATCCAAAAGGTTTTTTGAAATCCTATGTATGGAACTCTTTGGAACCATAGTTCATAAGGTGTCTTATTGAGAGGCTTGACTATGAGAACTCTATTTTGCACATAACAGGTTGTGCTTACTGCTTCTGCCCAAAATGTGAGAGGCAGTTTTGAGTCAGCCAACATAGATCTTGCTGACTCAATTAGAGTTCTATTTCTTCTTTCATCAACTCCATTTTGTTGAGGAGTTCTTGGAGCACCGTATTGCCTTTCGATTCCCTTGCTCTCACAGAAACAGTTCAAAGTGTGGTTCTTGAACTCTGTGCCCTGATCACACCTTATTATCTTCACCTTCTGATTGCTTTGATTCTCTACCCTAAGGATGTGGATTTGAGAATTTCAACAGTTTCATCTTTGGTTATCAAGAAGTATACCCATGAGAATCTGGTGTAGTCATCAGTTATCACCAGACAGTATGACTTCTTACCCATTGACATAATATTTGTAGGACAAAAGAGATCCATGTGCGGTAGCTGTAGTGGAGTATCATTTGTATTCAAAGTCTTGGGCTTGTGAGAACTCTTGTGTTGGTTTCCCTTTAAACAAGCAATGAAGTGATCTTCTAGCTGGAATTCTTTATCAGGAAGCCCTCTGACAAGATTGTCCTTCAGTTTCTTGGGCTTGGCTTGATTACCATCATTTTTGCTTGCTGCTGATTGTTCAACAACCAATGTATGCTTATCCTTCTTTACCTTGTTGACGGAGGGCTTCTCTGTAGAAGTTATCATGCTGATGGGCTTTTGTTTAGGAGGGGCTTGATGAAGGATCTCGTTGAAGGGATTAAAATCACAATTTGTAGCAAAGTGGTCTGATTCACCACAGATGATGCAAGATTGTTAAGGCTTTGGCAGCTGCTTCCTTGGTGGGGAAAGAGAGTTTATGAAATGAGTTGCCTTGGCTTCAGAACTCCTTACCTTTTTGTTCTTGTGTGTCTTCTCAAAAGCATGTTGTTTGTGGTTTCTTTGCTGCTGAAGGTTGTAGAAGCAGCTGCTGAAGGTTGTAGAAGCAGTTGCTGGCAGTGTGGTTGTATTTTCCACAGACGAAGCATGATTTAGCCAGTTTGTCCCTTGAAAGGTAAATATAGTCCTTTCTTTTGAATAAGTCTTTAAAGTTCCAGGGGTGAGCTTTGTTGTGCTCAAAGGTGGCTTCTTCCAATGTGTTTTGAACATATGGAACTCTTTCTCCAGGCGCATGACATATGTCAAACACCTTTTTTTAAGGCTTTGAGTTGGAGGAGGTTGAAGACTGTCCCTTTTCAACAGTTAGCTTTGTTCCTTCTGAAGGATAGCTGATTTTGATTTGTTTGAAAGGCATAGGAGCCGGAACAGCTGGTAAAGGGACAAGAGCACTTGTTTGACTGACTTCAAGAACAGGCAGTGCTGGTACTTGTACTGGTGATGAGGCCTCCTCAGTTTTAGTGGACTCTGAGCAAGTTGACTGAGACTCAGACTCTGACGAGGTAGTGCATTCTTGCACCAGTGGTTCATGTCTTGAGGGATCAAGATCTCGGTTGGCCTTTTTAAGATTTGAGAGATTGAAGCTTGGTTCATGGATGGCAACGTAGTCAGCAGAAGGTGCATGTCACACCCCGGCCGGCGGCGGATTATACGCCGGGGCTGACACGGTTGTTCAAAAGCACATGATTGGCTATTAAATGCGATAATATTTATTATTCAATTTAAAGTATTCGTTACATGGGAAAAGGAAACGAAACGATCAAAACATAACGTATATTTAATTAACTAGGTCCATGTCCTATGTGAGCACGTTGAGTCCTTAAACCGGAGCACCTGAAACATGCGAGTAAAGGTCAACTACAAGTAGTTGGTGAGTAACATAGGTTTTGACTCCAACAAAAGTTAAGTAAAAATGTTTTGGAATTCAATATGTTCAAAGCATAACTAAGGCATAAATGTGAAAACATACAAGGTTCCAAGCGTACAATTCAATCCGTAGTAAACGGAAAAATTGGTAAGTGCAATCCCACTGATTGCCATTTTGAAAAATAGTAATAATGTACACACAAAACCCGCCAAGGTTCGTGTTAACTGGAATCGGATTCCCCTATAAATGATCATGTTAGGTACTACCTTAGGACTGGGTAGCAGGTTAATGAATGTACTGACATGAACACATGTAATGGTCACCAAGTAGTTTAAGACATAAAGCACATAGTAAGTAGCATGAGAACAAATGGTATTGAATTCTGGTAAGTAGTATGTAAACATGTTCCACCCCGAGTGTTTGTAAACAAAGTAAAGTAAAAGGGGCTATGAAACTCACTTGAATGAGGAGCTAAAGATGATTGAGTTTGATAAGTTGAATAGATATCGTGAGAATTTCTCACAACACACCTACACGATAGATTGGGTTCTAAGGTTGAGATAGCTTGCATGAGATAGTAAAGTCTGAGGTTGAGGATGAGGTTATATAAGTTTTGGGAAAAGTAGTTTATATCATAATTTGGAATTTTGAAATGATACAGTTCTATACATTTAGGTTCAACTAAAATGTTTTGTAAGTTTTAAAACGACTAATCAAATAAGTTAATAAGGACTTGTATGATTTAAGTGAGATAAAAGAGATTTGTATAATTATTTATTAAAAATAATCGTTTAAGTATTTAAATAATTATTCTTTGTCAAAAATTATTATTTTTATGTTTTAAAAGATTTTAATAATGTCTAATAATAAACATTATTAGTTTATAAGATAATTTAGTAAATTCGACTAACTAATTAATTTATTTAGGAATTTGTACGGGTTTATAATGTATTATTAATTTAAAAATAAACACAAAGGTTTATGGTTTTAATTTATAAAATGGAGAGATTAATATAATTTGAAAATGAATTTAATTGGATTTTTAAATATTTAAATAATATATTAAAAGTTAAAAGAAATTCCTATTTATACCTAGAATAAATAAAAGTCATTTTTATAAGTTTTAGATTTATAGTTTTATGATTCTAGGATTTATATAAATTTTATTTACAATTTTCAGGAATTTAAAATGTATAAAAAGGTAAACAGAAAAAGGCTTAAAAAAATTATGCAGGGGCCAGGACTCAAACCCGCGCCCTCTGCCGGTTCAACACCAACACGCACGCTTTATCGCTGGACTGGGCATGATGCCTTGTCCTAAACGTGGTTCGAGTTAGTGTCTACCCTGAAAGCCACGACCATCATCTTCCCCAAATCCAACCGAAACCCTAGCCCGCAATTTCGGTCGATCCGGCTAACAGTCGTGCCTAATTTCATAGGGCTTTTGATCCTCTAGTTCCAACGGTTCGAATGATATAATTTTTACCTTAGTTAATTGTGTGGATCGCGGGGTTGACTGAGCCAAACTGCGGCGTGTTCTTCGACTGGATTTGAGCTCCGGCGACGATTAGCGAAGGGATTCGAGGTTCGGTAAGCTTGATGTGGGTATCGTCGACGGATTTGAGCCATTATTTATAGATGATTCAGGGGGAAACGAATCGATCGAATAAATAGCATTCAAGGATATCACGGTTACGAGTTTATCCGTCTTCACGATCATAAAAGTCCGATTAAACGTGAGGAGATGGATCGGTTCATTGTCGCGAACGTTTAGCTGGTTTCAGAGTCGATCGACATCATCTCAGTTGTGAGATCTTAGCTTGGTATGCTAGAACCGGTCTCCACAGGTTTCGAACTTGTAAGCAGTTTGGAGAAGAAAGAAAAATCCGGGATTTGCAGAATAGTCCCTGAGGTTTCAGAATTTGCAAAACAGGCCCTCAACTTTCAATGTTTTATTATTTTATGTACAAAGTTGGGTTTTAGTTTAAGTTTCAAAGTTTTACAAAAACAAACCTTAACTTTTATAAAGCATAAAAACTTGTAAATTTATAAATCTTTATAAAGTTATATAAGTTGTTTAATTATAATGATAATATAAAAAAAGTAATAGATTTATTTTAAATTAAAACTATAACTCAAACTAATTATTTGAGTTAATGGTTTTAGCATATTTTTAATGGTTAAATCCTATTTTTTTTTTAAATGTATTTATTAATTATTATCATCTAATAATTATACTTTAATATTATTGAAATTTGTTTATAAATATGTATTAATATATTTATAAATGTATGCGTTTATCTATAATACTAAATGTAATTGTGTTAAATCATGGAATTAAATATTAGCATATAAAAGAATTCAAATATATTCCCAAAATTAAATAGGTTACAATGTCGGAGAAGTTAAGATAAGGTCGGAAATTCCTCGGGGATTACAGTGCAACGGCTTGGTATTGTTCAGCATGATACACCAGACCAGTTTTTAACTTGTCATGAATTTTAGCATCCAAAAGTCTTTGCAGCTTTTTGCATGCAAATTCATATTTGTTAACATAAACTTTCTATTCTGCCAATTCTGCTCAGGTAGCTTTTAATCTAGCCAGTAGATCATCAATCTGAGTTTCAAGATTGGTTTGTTCATGTTTTAGTAATGAAATCTATTTATTTAGGCAGTTATTTTTTTCTTTATAACTGTTTTCGACTTTTGTGAATTCAGATTTCATTTGATGAAACTCTTCATTTTGATCTATAAGGTTTTGATATGCCTTCTGTAGCCTAAAACCTTATCAATACAAGCTTGGGAACAGAGATGTTCATATACCTGAGGCGGTATCTCAGTTGTGTCTGCCATAAGAGCTTGGTTGTTAGCAGGCAGATCTTCATACTGGAAGCTCTAGTCAAAGTCAGAAGTTCCAACAGCTGCACAAGCTGTAGTTTGAGCTGTAGGAGTAGCTTGTTTCTATAGTTGTCTTGGCTGGGCTTGGTGAGCTTGTCTTGATTGAGGAGGTGCTGGGTTTTCCCTAGGTGCCTTGAATTCTCTAGCAAAATGACCCAGTTGGTTACAGTTGTAACATCTTAATTTGCTTTTATCCAAGCCAACTCTGGTGTTGGAGTTGTTACTTGGAATGGGTCTTCCTGTTCTAGAGTAGAACTTTTTTGCTCTTATAGAGAGCATGTCATACGAGTGTTGTATGTCCATTTCATCTAAGTCATCTGGATGGAAGCATTCCAGATCCTCCTTGATAAAGTACATGTTGCTTGAGTTTTCAGAAACAAAAGCAGCAGAGGTTGAGGTTTGAGGAGGAGCTTCTATGAGAAATGGTGATGTGTTTGCTTGAGAGGTTGGAGTTTGGGGATGAGTGACGATGGGAGGATAATAGTTCCTTGAACTAGGACCTGAGTGGTTAGAGTGGAGGGCAGAAGAGGTGGTGGTGGATGTTGAGGCTGTTTAGTAGCTTGAGCTTCTTTCTTTTGCCTGAATCATCTGTAGCTCATAGGTTTTTAGCATTCCGAAGAGCTCAGTCATCTGGAGAGTCTTCAGATTCTCAGTTCTTCTGATGGACACAGTGAAGAGTGTCTAGCAACTCGGTAGAGACCTGATGAACTTCTTGAGAATATCTTCATTCTCCAGTTTCACCTTTGAGCACTGCAGCTCACCTACAAGATAGGTATATCTGTTATATAAAACAGTTAGAGACTCACTTTCCTTCCAGACGAAGTTTTCATCTTGCTACTTCAGGATGTCTCTTCTGTTTTCTTTGACTTCTTCTGAACTAGCAAACATCTTCTCAAGAGCCTCCCATAGCTCCTTTGCAGTTTTATAACCTCTGAAGTTATGAAAAACTTTATTTGGTAAGCACATCTGGATGGATCTCAAAGCTTTGAAGTCTACCTCCATTTTCTTGATGTCTTCATCAGAGTACTTGGAGGGTTCTTTGGGAACCAGTGTACATCCAGAATCAACTGAGGCCACCATGGGTATGTATGGTCCATTTTTAATGGATTTCCACATCCCATATTCTTGATAGCAGAAGAAGCTTTCCATTCTGTTCTTCCACATATCATAATCTTCTCTAGACACCAGTCTTGGTGGTCTGGAGATGCTTCCAATATCTTCAAATCCATTGTTTTGTGCCATTTGTTTTGATTTGTGATAATGAGATACTTTAACAAAGAGATAGTTTAGAATAGAACCGGAAAATGATTAAAAAAGTGTGAGTTTGTTTAATCTGTGAGCCAAAGCTCTGATACCACTTGTATGATTGGTAAATACAAGATGGTTCTATTCCAGTTGAGATTGCCGAAAACAATCACAACTGATCAATGTAAACAAGTAAACACAAGAAGTACTGATAAATGCAATTTGTATTAAGCTTCAATGGTTACAAGATTACAGAGAAAACTCTGAGAAAAACACTGAGATACAATGACTCTAAGTACTACTTATATAGTAACCTAGAATCAAAACAGACCCTTGATTCTAAGGATCAGATCTAACACAAACCGTTGATCTTGTATTGAAGCTATTCTACATATAATGACAATAAACAATATAAAATATAACTTTACTCAAACGTCTTTTTAGGCATTATTGCTTGCATTGCATGCTTGGAGAAGAGCGTTGTAGTGCTTTATTGTCTGCACCAGTGACATTCTTTCTGCGTGGAGTGTGTCAGTGGTGAAGCCGAAAGTTGTCAGTGGTAATGGTTGCTTTATCGAAGCCAGTCAGCTGCAACGTTTGATCTTCAATGGAAATGTCTATCAAATGCAAAGTTGGAGATCAGCAGTTGATGCAACCATCTAATGCTGCTGATGATTTGCCTATCAGCAGCATCAAGTGTTGATGCTGCTGAGAAGCCTTTCAGCAGCAACTCTGGTCTTCAGCAGATAAGGCTATCCGCAATAAATTTGTTCTTCAACAGAAGAACAAGTATCCGCTGCAGATAAGCTTATCCGCAGCAGTTTGTTGGTCAGCAGCAAACTCTGAGGTAAGCAACGTTTGTACTTAGAAATTTTTGTAGTCATCAGTCTTTATTTCTACAGCATCATTGGAAATGAATCAAACATGACTTGATATAGCAACTACACAATGAACTGAATTTCAGACTTAGAAATTTTTATAAGTGTCCTTCCTGCGTACTTAACAAGTACGCAGGGGTTAGTTCTTGCGTACTTAGCAAGTACGCATGAATTACTTCTTGCGTACTTGTTAAATGCGTAGGAACCTTCACTTAGCCAAATTTCAAATTCCAAAATTCAACAGATGTGAGGCATTGCTGTGGATTAGGGTCACCACAAGGTCGAAATACATGATTAGGACCTATGGAACCACTATCAACAGCAATGAGTTGCTAAACTCGTCAATTTTGACCTAGCCTTGGTCCGACACAGTCAAACAATGGGTCAAAAGCAAAATCAAACCCTGTAAAAGACAATTTAGGAGTCAAGGAGCTTTGATTAGTGACTTATAACTAGATTTAGGTCTTAATTTTCATTAAGAACATCCAAAATCGGTTAAGTCCTCACTATCAAACCCTTGAACGATTCTGTCAATTATAGATGATTTTATGGATGAAATGCATTGGGATTCTCACCAAAGATGATTAAGATGAAGATGAAACAATGATCGGGATGGAAAATCGATTAGGAACACACTAAAAACTTGAGTGAAAAAGAGCAGGAGGTATTCAACAGTCGTGAAATGTTTGAAATGAGATGAAACCCAAGAAAAATTATAACTGCTGTACATATACCCAACACAAACTAGTCGTGCGTACTTGTTAAGTGCGCAGGACTTAACTCATGTGTACTTACTAAGTACGCATGACCTAAGTCTTGCGTTCTTGTTAAGTACGCAGGGTTTACCTCATGCGCACTTACCAAGTACGCGGAGACCCTTGTGTGCTCAAACTTTCAACTCAAATTATGAATATTTCAAGTCAAATAACGAACAAGATAAACACATTCAATCAAGAGGATTCAAATTCAATTCTAGAAGGTTAAACACAAACTTGAGTGAAAAAGAGCAGGAGGTATTCAACAGTCGTGAAATGTTTGAAATGAGATGAAACCTAAGAAAAATTCTAACTGCTGTATATATACCCAACACAAACTGGTCGTGCGTACTTGTTAAGTGCGCAGGACTTAACTCTTGCGTACTTACTAAGTACGCATGACCTAAGTCTTGCATTCTTGTTAAGTACGCAGGGAATACCTCATGCGCACTTACCAAGTACGCATAGACCCTTGTGTGCTCAAACTTTCAACTCAAACTATGAAGATTTCAAGTCAAATAACGAACAAGATAAACACATTCAATCAAGAGGATTCAAATTCAATTTAAGAAGGTTAAACATAAATATTTTTGGCTTTTTTGATTAAATTTGAACTGTACACAAACTTAGAATCTTTTTGATCTTTTCTAGATAGAAATATACAAGTATATACACACACTATTTTTGTTCAAAGACACGAGCAAATGATCATATCAGGCTAAACTATAGCAAAAATGATACAAGATAAACGTCAAAGAATATGGGATCATGTCATGGATTACTATTTATTCATACGTAATAAGCACTTAAACAAGTAATTCAAGGTGGCAATATTATGAGATTTGAAGCCATAAGCATCTTTGTATCATGTTCTTGTGTGAAAAGGTATTAATTTTAAGATATACAACGTGTACCCCACTGATATGCTACAGAAATGTAAATTGCACTATCTCAAGGCATCTAAGATTTTCCCAAAGATTTTCAAATCTCCAGAATGAAGTTACATCGTTTAGCACATAAAAAATCAAGCAGAATCCATAAGAATTATCAAGAATCATAAGATTTAGAATCGAGTGATTCAGATGTCTTGGTTTGATTGGATTTTCTTCTATGAATATCACATGATGATTTAGATCAATAGATACGGAGTCTGAGGATTTAGGTAAGGTGATCCAACTTTTATCTGGATTTGATTTCAATGAATCAGGTATGATTCAAGGGTATATAAGCTTAACAGTTGATGTTAAGACATATATTGGCCCAACTTCCCATTGCATACTTGTGAGTACGGGCAGTGAGATGAACTACAGTAATTGTGCTAAAGACATAACCCGAAACTGGTCTCTTAAGAAAATATTTGCTAAAATCTTACATCCTTTATCTGATAATGATCTTTTTGTATTCTTTTACACACGCACACATGCATACATGGGTTCAAATCACAGTTGTAGTCTAGATTTAGTTTCCACACTACTAGTGATTCAAAGATGCCTACAGCCTACTGACAATTCAAATAACTTGTAAATAAGCAGATTAAAAACACAACAATTTAAACAATCAACTAAGCATGATGCAATCATCTCCCATACATGCAGTCTATGGCGTTTAGATCATTTCTGATGTACTATCATTTCCTCTTTTCTCAAGATAACTTTGAAATTTTCTCCATTTTCTATTTTGTTTGGATTTTTGTAAAATATTTGAAAAGTAAAAGAACTATACAGAAAACTTAAAAGAAATAAAATTTAACTTTCATGAATTGAATTGATTTAAGAAAAAACAAGTTTTCACTCTGGATTGAACATTCCTATCAAGTTGACAAGATGTTCAAAGCGGGATCGATCAAACGCCTTAGTGAAAAGGTCAGCCAAGTTGTCATCCGTGTGAACCTTTACAAGTTCAATGAGATGCTTTTTAGCACAATCACAGATGAAATGATGGCGAATTTCAATGTGTTTAGTTTTGGAATATTTCACCGGGTTGTTTATGATGGACATGGTGGAATTGTTGTCAATGAACAATGGAGTTCTAGTGAAGTTTAAGCCATAGTCTCTCAATTGCTACTGAATCCACAATATTTGAGAACAACCGCTAGCTGCAGCAATGTACTCTGCTTCACATGTTGAGACAAAAACCGTTGACTGCTTCTTACACTGCCAGGAAACCAGTCTGTCTCCCAAGAATTGACATCCACCAGAATTTGACTTTCTATCAAGGTTACAACCGCCATAGTCTGAATCAGTATAGGCTTTGAAGTCAAATGACTGCTGCTTTGAGTACCAAAGACCCAATTGGGTTTTCCCTTTCAAGTATCTGAAAATCCTCTTGACAGCTATCATATGAGACTCCTTCGGTTGTGACTGATACCTTGAGCACAAGCGTACAGCAAACATTTTGTCGGGCCTTGAAGCTGTGAGATACATAAGAGATCCGATCATCCCACGATACAATTTGCAATCCACATCCTTTCCATCTTTGTCTGGATGCATACCATGATTGACGGGGATAGGTGTGCCATAAGTACTGCTATCATTCATCTTGTATTTTGACAAGATGTCCTGCACATACTTGGTTTGATGCAGATAAATGCCATCCTCTCTTTGACTGACTTGCAAACCCAGGAAGAATGACAATTCACCCATGTTACACATCTCAAACTTGGAATTCATCACCTGTTCGAATTCCCTACACATCTCTTCATTTGTAGACCCAAAGATAATGTCGTCGACATACACTTGTACAAGAAGAATATCACCTCATGCTTTCCGTATTAAGAGGGTCGAGTCAATCTGTCCACGGTCAAAACCATTTGACAGTAGATGTTTTGATAATGTCTCATACCATGCCCTAGGTGCTTGATGAAGACCATAAAGTGCTTTGTCGATCTTAAACACTTTATTGATATTATGCGGATCTTCAAAGCCAGGAGGTTGAGTGACATAGACCTCTTCATGAACTTTTCCATACAGGAAAGCACTCTTCACATCAAGTTGATGGACCTTGAAGCCGACATAGGAGGCATAAGCCAGAAATAGTCGAATGGCCTCAAGTCTAGCAACTGGGGCATATACTTCTGTGTAATCCAAGCCCTCTTGTTGATAAAAACCCTGAACAACCAACCTTGCTTTATTCTTCATTACAACATGACGATAATCCGTCTTGCACTTGAACACCCATCTGGTTCCAATTCATTGTACACCTCTTGGCAAGTCAACCAAATCCCACACATGCAACTTTTGGAATTGAGACAGTTCTTCTTGCATTGCCTCAATCCAGCAGTTGTCAGCGAGATCCTCCTTCACATTCTTCGGCTCTAACTGGGACACGAATGTAGCATGCAAACATGTTTCCGTGACACCAGTGTCTAGTATCTCAGAGTACAAACTAGTGTTCTCAGTAATGCTTCTATGACGAGTTTGAACACCGTCATGAGGATCACCAATAATGTTGTCAATTGGATGAATCTTATGCACTCTCGTCTCTGGTACATTCGGTTCCTGGATTTCTGAATCGAGGTTTGTGCTCAACTCCCGCATATCCTGTGTTCCAGAAGAAGAAGATTCAATGTTGATTGGATCAGCTGGAGCTTCATTACCTACACGAGTGTTTGGATTAGCTTGAGCGTCATTTCCGTCAACATGAACATCGTCAATGTTATCACAGTCATGAGTTCCAGATGCAGATGCAACATTGGAATCGTGAGTTACAATCGGTACGGTAGCACGTGTTGAGAAACTGGAGTCATCACCGCCAACAAATAATTCATATACATTTGCGGCATCATCTGCAGACAAATCAGGAAGGTTGAAAGATTTGAATAGCGCATCATAATCAAAACCACAAGCTGGATCAGTTGGTTCTGGTGGAATGTTGTGTTTACTATAATCCACTTCAAACCATTCCTCAACAGTACGAGTTCCTATATTGTACACTCTCTTGCAAGGCGAGTTGGCAACATATCCTAAGAAGATGCCTTCCATAGATTTTGCATGAAACTTAGACTTTCGGTCTTTGTACTGTAGCAATAAGGAACAAGGACTACCAAAAGGAACTAGATAGTCAAGATTGGCAGGTCGATTGTTGGTCAACTCATAACAAGTCTTGTTGTGCCTCTTCATAACCAGAACTCTGTTCAAGACGTGACAAGCTGTATTAATTGCTTCTGCCTAGAAAGTGACAGGAAGCTTTGCATATGACAGCATTGTCCTTGCAGTCTCAATCAAGGTTCTGTTCTTTCGTTCTGCGACTCTATTCTGCTGAGGTGTGTACGGGGCACTAAATTCGTGACGGATCCCCTTCTTGAGATAGAAAAGTTCCATCAAATTATTCTTGAATTCAGTTCCGTTGTCACTCCTTATTCTTATAACCTTCAACTTGCAAAGAGATTCCAAGCTCATGATCAGGTATTGAAGAATGTCAGCAGTTTCGTCCTTCGTACCTAAAAAATACAACCAAGAAAAACGTGAGAAATCATCAGTTACAACCAGACAGAATGACTTACCTCCAATACTCCTGATACTTATGGGGCCAAACAGATCCATATGTAATAGCTCCAAAGGGGTATCGATGGAGTTTTGGAGCTTGGGCTTGTGAGACTTCCGTTGCAGTTTGCCCTTTTTACAAGGCATACAGTCATCTGCAACGGTAAATCTCAGCTTAGGAACACCGGTTACCAAACCGTTTCGGACAAGATGATTCATTTTTCGATAAGAAATGTGTCCGACTTTCCTATGCCACAATAAAGAGTCAAGCTCTGTCGCTTTGGTAAGCAAACAGGTAGCAACTGATGAGGTGGTTGTTGCCACGCTCATATCAATCTGATAGGTGTCATTTGTCCTTGGCGCTCTCATCAGAATCCAGTCTTCAGGTAACTCAAAACCAGGTTTTAGAATCAAGCATTCAGTCTTGTCAAACATCACAGAGTACTCCTTGTCGCACATCTGGGAGACACTCAACAAGTTATGCTTCAGCTGCTCGCAGAAGTTGACGTTGTCAAAGCTGACACAACCATTTGAAACCACGCCTTGACACGTGATACTACCGCCTTTCTCTCCAACAAAGGCCACATAGCCGCCTCTGAATGGTTTCACATCTTGAAGCAAGGCCATGTTACCTGTCATGTGTCAGGAGCATCCACTATCTACATACCAACGATTAGAGATAGTACCCTTCGGATGTCCCTGCACGAGTCACAAGAAATTAATTAGATTTGGAGACCCAAGCCATAATGGTCTTGGGTCGTCCGTCTTTCTTAAAATAAACAACCTCAATTAATTCACAGTCATGACTGTCAAAAATGGATGAATCTTTAGAAGATTTGGGACAAAGAGATTGAGAACTTTTGGATTTGTTATTCCAGGACCTCTTCTTTTTCTTAACTAGAACAGTAGACTTAGATTCAACAGCAGCAGGTGAACTAATGGAAGCTTCACTTGATTGAATTCCAGCCAGCTGTTCCAGCTTTCTCAATCTATTGTTCCTTCTTCTCCTCTGTGGCTTAGAGAGTTTCACCATATGTTTCTCACCAGTTGGTGCACTATCGGAGGTAGATGCACTAGGTTTAGCAGGTAGCTTTCCCCTTTTTGAAACATATGGTTTAGCCTCAGATGTGATATTTGGCTTTACCATAGGTTTTATAGGTGGTTTCACCACATTTGCTTTTGGACTTTTGGAATGCTTCACTAGTGGTGACTTAGGGATAACAGCCGGTTGTGAAACAATTGGCCGTTTCCCTTGGTTCTTAGCAGGACAGTTCGCAAGAATGTGACCAACCATACCACAGTAAAAGCAAGTTCTCTTTTCTTTACTCCTGTAAGGCTCATTAGATCTGGCATTAGATGACTCAGCATGATGAGTAGGAGAAGTTGTTTGGTGAACATTAGTTTGACCCGATGATGATTGGTTTTTGGGAATATAAAAATTTTGCAAATTTTCTTGATAACCAAGCCCAAAATGAGCTGAAAAAGCTTCTTTCTTAACTTGATTAATGTTTTCATATCCCCCATAAAGCATCACTTTTAATTTTTCATTTGATTCAATGATATCGGGTTCAGTCAAAATACAATTATCACTATCATTGATAATGTTTTTGTTAACTTTCTGTTCACCTAGTAACTCCTTAGAGACTACTCCTTCAGGGCAGGTATTCTCAAACCCATCATCAGAAGCAGTAAAGAACTCTTCATTAGATACAGAGTCAACCTTACTTGAGGAATCATCATTGTTAGAGGAATCATCCAGACTCGAGGACTCATAAAGGAAGGACAAATCAATGTCAATTAAGCCGTTGACAAACTTCCCGCTAACAGGTGGAGGAATGGCATTAGTACACAGCCCCAAGCCATTTACTTGCCTCACTATAGACTCGTAGTGTTCCACTACAAAACGAAAATTTTTCAACTTCTCAATATTACCTTTCAACTGTAAGACCTCATTCTGCAGCTTGGTAATTTCATTATTTCTCTTTTGTAACCCCTTGTATGCAACATCCAAATGAAACTGTTGTTCGTTAATTTTAAGTGAAAAATCACGTTTTTCTTTCTTTAAAGTTTCAATTGAATCTTTGTAAAATTTTTCATTTCCTTGTAGCTTAACGCTGCAATACGAAGGGGTTCGACTTTGTCCTGAAGCCTTGAGTTTTCTTCTTTCAAGCCAAGACATTTGGAACATGAAATAACAGCAAAAGAATTAGAGTCTACCTCATTTGATGAACTTGATGCTTCCCCAATGGCCATGAGGGAAAAAGCAGTTGTAGACTCCTCTTGGTCAGCTACAGACGCTTCCCGTTCTTCTGTTTCCATCATCTCCATCATCTCAGCCATTAGCCCAACCTGTGTTTGTGCAATAAGGGCATCCTCTAATTGAACACCCCAATCAAAGCTTTCATCCTGTTGAGCCACCAAAGCATTGGACGTTCCACCTTGACTTTGATTGCGGTTGTTAGAGTTGTACCCTTGATTGTTTCCTTGGTTGTTTCCCTTACTTGGTCTTGTGAATCCTGAGGCAGGTGATTTGTCCTTCTGACATTCACGAGCAAAGTGTCCAAAGTTCTGACACTTGTAGAACTTGGCCTTGGATTTGTCAAAACCAACCTTGGCATTTGAATGCCCACCAATAAACTTTCGGCCAGTTCTGTTCAAGAAACGCTTGGCCCTTCTCAAGATCATGGCCATATTCCAGTGAATATCCATGTCCTCTATGTCATCTGGATCCACCTGATTAAAATCTTCTTCAGTTGTCTAAGGATCTGTAAGCTTGCCACCAATGAAGTTCTCATAGGCAAGCATACACGATGAAAATAATGCTATATGATCTTCAGCTATCTTGGCTATAGCAGTCTGGTTAGCTGAAGATGTATATGGAACATTCCTTGAGGGTTGTTGGTGGTGAGAACAAGATCCAGATGTTGTAAAGCATGTATGACCACCATAACCATTCGAGTTATCTTCTTCATTAGAGTTCCCTGAGAATAAGGCTATACCAAAACCAGGAGATTTAGCTGTGGAAGACGTCCCATAATACATAGAAGGGTCTTGGATTTCAGGTCTTCCTGAGCTTTCCTTTCTTTTCAGGTTCATATCGTGAGCTTGAACCTTACCGATTGCTTCTTCAATCGTCATCTCATAGAACTTTGGGTTCTCTCTCAGCAGAGTGGTATACATCTCAAACTTTGGTGGTAAAGCATCGAGAAATTTTTCAACTAATTCCTCATCAGGATACTTTAGCTCAAAAGCTTTTAACTCAGTTTGAAGATGATAGAATCTAGATATAAGTTCATCAGTAGATTCATTCTCTAGATATCTGAAGCACTCATACTGCTTTCTCAAAAGATCTCTATTGCTTTTCTTGATGTCATTGTTCCCTTCAAATCTTTTCTGCAATACCTTCCAGAGATCTTTCGAATTATCATAACCTCTGAAGCTGTGAAAGAGTTCTCTAGTTAGGGCCATTGTGATAGATCCATGTGCTTTCTTTTCTCTATCATAGACTTTCTTTTCTTCTTCGTCTAGCTTAGAAATAGGCTTGGGGACAACATCATCAAGATATGTATAAGTTGGATGCTTATACCCTTCAAGTATAGGTATCCACAAAGAGGAATCAGTATATGAGATATAATGTTCAAAGCGTGCTTTCCAATTTGAATAATCATTTACATTAAGCAGCTTTGGCGGTTTTTATGGGGTTCCAATTTCATGGTCATAATTAAGTAGGTTACCGAGGTTCTGAAGATTTTCCATAGTGTAACACTTAGTCAAATTTTAAAAAAGTCAAAAAAACTTGCGCACTTGATTCTGGCCTTGCGCACTCAAAAAATCTAGTCTTGCGTATTTAGAATTTGCTCTTGCGTACTTGACAAGTACGCAGGAGAAAATGATAAGTACGCAGGAGATCACTTAAGTACGTAGCAAGTATGGTCTTGCGTACTTGGTAAGTACGCAGCAAGACTTTACTTGTTGCCAAATATGGTAAGTACGTAGGTCACTTTTTCACCAACCCTCACCAACTTTTTCCGGTCACTGGAATCACACCGGAGACATATGAAATTGAAGATATGACCAAACAAAATAAGCCAAAGGGTCTGAAATTCGTTTCTAACAACCTTTGATGCTCAAAACACTCAAATACACAACACAAGTCGGTTTTTGAGTGATTTTTGCTTCTAAAATAGTGCTCAAGAGCAACCCCTATTTTATCATAAAAATCAACAAAAACACCCACTTTTGCTTGCATAATCTCTATAGGATGTGTAGAAGATGCTCCTAACACCTCACAACACTCGAAATCAAGAGCAATGCTCTGATACCACTTGAAGGTTCCCGGGTGTCTCGGATCGTTACGTGTGGGTGTGTGACTAGTCAGACCGGGTGCGGAATGCCCGTGACTAGGTGGAGAATCAAGCAACACAAAGTAAACCGACAACGAAATCACTTTCAAACTCCGTCTATTATAAACTTGAAAGGTTACAAAGAGAATATACTGAGTGCAAATGTCTGCGTACATAAATTTTGTAAACCAATTCTATTTATACTAGACCTTGTAGGTCCACATGACTCATCTTAGATCGATCTCGTGACAGGACGTATCGTTAACGCGGAGTGCGGAATCCTACCGTATTAACTCTTTGTATAACAATCGACAATAGAAACAGCGGTAAATAAACTTTCTCTTTTATATCACCAAACAGAGTTTACAGAATACTTGATTGTTCAATCTATCATACGCGTACTAAACAGACTCTGTAAAACTCTATATTTATAGACACATGTTCTACAACTTGCGAACTTAACAAGTTCGCTTAAAGATGCTTAGGCGAACTTAACAAGTTCTCCTCTAATAGAACAGGTGAACTAATCAAGTTCGCCTCTAGCAGAACTTGTATTTATACTTAGACCAATCTAAACAATTACATACAAAACATAAAGACAATAAGACGTAAACTATTACAAAGCTTTTGTCATTCAATCTATGTCCTAAAAGACTCCCCCTTGACAATAGCTTGATCTTCTGTCTTCAGTATTTATGACGAACTCTTCTAGTTTTCTGGTAATCTGCTTCCTACACGCATTCCATATCTTTGACATATCTCCAACACTCTTTTATACTGCAATCCTTGTTCTCTCCATTCATCAATGAACATGATCTCATTCTTTCTTAACGTCCTCTGATATTTCTTTGAGAAGTTAATAAGATTCAATGCATCATAGAAACAAACAATGACCTTGTTATCTTTATCATCAATCCTAGCTTCACCAGCCTTCACATCAACATACCACCATTTCATATCCCCCAGAAAATCTTGTGGAATTTTCTTCAATGGTATCTTCTGTACAGCACATACTGGCTTGAACTTATACTTCCAAGTCACATTCTTAGTCTTTTGATCTATAAGCTTCACTCTTTTTCCCTTCTGTGGTTTTAACCTTTCATACTTCCCCGATCCACCTTCTATTTTTATCAAATTGGCAATCACATCGCCTAATCCACACTTAGATCTATTAATCAATGGTTTCGTTGCTAGACCATTCATTTCACACCTTGGCAAGGTATTGAAATACTTGATCCTAGGCTTTAAGTATTGAACACCATCAGATATTTTAAGAGCAAACAGCTTAGTTTCATCCTCATAAAACCAACTTATGATCTTACCAATACACCTCTCTTTATTCACATATCTTTCTTTCTGAGCAGGTTGTATAGGTGACTTTGGGAGTACTTTCATCCAACTGTTAACAACTTCTCTCCACTATTCTCTAGTCATACCTGTATTTCTATACATCACAGGTTCTTCATTCGGCTTAGGAGACACAGTATGAGTCGTATCAACATTAAAATCTATCTTGTTGGATTGAGCAGTATCATCAGGTGTAGTGATGTCTTCAACAGAGTCCATAGAATCTGTTACTCCATCATAAGAAAACTCAGGAATAACATCATCTTGGATGAAGTTATACGGGACATTCAGACCATCACTTCCTTCATATGTAACCTTAGATTTACTCTTTTCTATTTCAATCTCTACAATCTCTCCTTCTTCAACTTCGTTATCCAACACATCTTCTTCATCGTTATCAAATAACTCGTCTATATCATCCAAACACTCTAATTTCTCAGCTTCTTCTTCTTCAGAATCTTGAAAGAATTCCAATAACAATATTTCTTCATTCACTCCAGAATCTTGTTTGGTTCCTTCAATAATATGTGATGTCGACTCCCCCTGAGCTCTGGATATTGGATTCACGTGAGCGTATTGACGATCACCCTCAACATTACCACTAGGATCATTGTCATCATTGTCTTTTCTTTGAATTGATTCAGCATGACACGTATCATATAGCCTTAACTCCCCTTGAGCGTCAAGACGCTCAACAAGTTTAGACACCAATAATTGCATGTCAGCAATCTATGTAGCTTGAGCTTGAAGAACCAATTGTCTCTGAGAATCAGTAGACACAAGAGTATCTACTTGAGTTTGTAAAGCTAGCACCTGTGATTCAAGGAATGTAATTCTTTCAGAATTAGATGGATTTAAAGGACCAGCTTTAGATGTGTGAGGAACGTGTGGAGAAGGCACTTGAGATGTATGTTGAGAAGCAGGAGGTGTAATTAGTAAGGAAGCAACAAAATTTGCATCCTCTACACCTTAAGAAGTATGAGCAACAGCAATAGAAGCAGACATAAGCTTCTGAGCTTTAGGAACTGGAATAGCATCACTATCCGAGTCAGAACTTTCATCTACTAAAGTTCTCTTGCCAAGAACTGATCTAGAAGGAGGATTCCGAACAGTCTTACGCCTCGGTTTTTTGGCTGTAGATTTAATACGTTTACTTGCATTAGCCAATGGTAACGTATCCAACCTTGCATAATGATCCGAGCTAAAATCTCTAGACGAATTAGTATCGGTAGCTTCAGAATCAGGTAAGATAGTGTCACCGGAACTCGTATCTTCAACATTGCCTTCAGCTTCATGAATAGGTGAGTTCACAACTTCATGAACAAAATCATCCATATTCATACCCAACTCTTGATCATTCTCTTGAGCAATCTCTTCTTGAACTGGTTCATTAATAGGAACTTGAACCTGTTCTTGTGGAATAGGAACATGTTGTTGTTGTTGTTGTTGAGGAACTTGTTGTTGTTGAGCTTGAACTTTTTTTACATGAACTTGAATTGGTTGTGGAATTGGAACTTGATTCTGGACTTGACCTTGTACTAACTCCTCAGGATGAAACCAATTATCGTGGCTCTACATAATCAGGATTGATTATGTGACCAAACAGAGGAGTAGGAACAGGAATAAGAGCAGCATTTTGTTGTTTCACCTTTGTGCAATCAGTAAAGATCCTTTTTGACATAGGAGTTAAAGTCAAACGGATTGGATGCTGAGGTAAATCTGGAATTAAATGATTCAAAATCATTTGCACGAACCTAGGATACATAAGGAATCCTTGACCTTCTAGAGGATTTATTTTCCTGACCAACTCACGGTAGAAGTATAAAGCAAAGTTAAACTGTTTGTTGATTGTCAAAGCAACCATAGCAGCCTGTAGTGCACTCTTCAATCCAGTAGTACCAGCCTTCCATGGAGACATACATTGTATGATAACGTGCATAAAATATCTCCATTCGCCAACTAAACCTCCTTTTCTTGCTTGTGTATCATTCGGTCTTCCTCTATAACCCATCCGCTGAAAACACCCCATAATAAGTGTTCCAGGATATGACATAGGATCGTCCACAGCACCTCCTAATCCAATGCAACACGAATAATTTCTACTGAAATATCAACCTCAGTATTATTTACCGTAGCACGAAGTACGTGAGGTTCAACATCCGTATCTTGATGAATGGTATCCCAAAATTGTTGAATATAAGGTAAAATTATATACGGATTAGCAGATAAAGCCACTTGCAATCTTGAACGATTTAGAAAGTTGATAATTCCTTGAAAATTAACAGCTTCAGACATATTCGGATCCAATAACGCCACTTGGTTATGTTTGTACTCAACACGACGAGCCATCTGTAAATGTAAAGGACAAAAACACATTAGTAATCAAAACATACAAAAAGAAAATTAAAAAATTTGAACACAAAAAAAATTTCAACAAAAAATCACAAGTCCTAAACACTACTGAGCCCTTAGGCGAACTTACTAAGTTCGCTTAGTGTTTCAAGAGGAGAACATATTAAGTTCGCCTAAACAAGTTCGCTTGAACAAGTTCGCCTGAACCTATCTGCCGATACAAATTCCACATAGAATCACAAACTTGTCTAAATAATGTATAAATTAGCAATTCAAGTGTCACAATATCAACGATTAATACTCACGAAACAAGATTAACCTTCAATTTCAAGTGTTACTACAGAAGAATTTGATTAAATCTCAGAAAACGTGAAAATATTCAAACCGAATGAACACAGATTAAAAATTACAAAATCTAGAAGATTTACCGGATAGAAATTGATGAAATTACTCTAAAATGACTCGCAATTGAAAACCGATTCAGAAACAATCACAAAAAAATCCGAATAGAAACACTAGATCTGAAATTATAAGATTTCTAAAAGATTCTGTAAGTTCGCTCGTTTAAGTTCGCTTAAACAATGAAGAGGATAAATGAATAAGTTCGCCTGAACACAATACTAAATCACCATTAAGTTCGCTCCATTAGGCGAACTTGTTAAGTTCGCTTGACAAGCCTCAGGCGAACATATTAAGTTCGCTTACTCAGAACCAGGCGAACATATTAAGTTCGCTCCAAACCCTTTCCTTTGACCAAAATTCTTCACTTTCAATCATGACCCATTCTTGTGAACTTCCATCTGTAGCAAGTATTAGATCCAATTCTCGAAACATTTTAAAAATAAAATTTTCATGGAAGATAGAAACAAAATATTTTTGGATTTTATCTGTACAAACGGAATCACATATTTTTGGTTTTTATCTGTACAAACAGAAACACATATTTTTGGTTTTTAAATGAGCAAACTAAAATGCATATTTTTGGATGAACATCATGAGCAAGAAGATCATATCAGTATATGAGTAATTCATCACACAGTTTATTATCAACTATGGGTAACCTAAGTTATGAAACAAACAAACTCATACTTATGTAACTCATACCTTTTCAATTTTATGAACTTTTTCAATCAATTTGAATAATACTTGAAATGATACGCGATAAATTTCAAAGTAAACAAGATCAGGTTATGAAATGCTCAATTTTTCATTCCGAATTTGAAATACAAAGCATGAAGTTTTAAATTGTTAAAATTATATGATTTGAAACTATAAGCATTTTTCTTCCAAATTCATGTGAGTTAGTACCATTTAGATGAAAAACATCGTGTACCCCACATATATGCCAACAGAAATTAAATTTGCACTATCTTCAAGACATACACAATTTATTGAAAGATTAGATCAATCTCCAATATGAAATTATCTCTATTAGCACAAGTATAGAATAGTATATCCCAAAGGATATAAGAATCAGAATGATTCAGAATCGAAAGATTCTAATGAATTGGCTTTATAATGAGAATCAATAGATTCAGGTAGGAGGATCCAACTGTTATCTGGATAAATTTCAATGAAATCAGAATAGATGATGTATCTAACTGATCCAAGGGTGAATATATGTTCTAACAGATGGTGTCAGAAACATATCTTAGTTCAACAACACCTTGCATGTTTTTCGGGGCATGGGTAGTGAAGTGAACTGAAAGAGATTGTGCTAAAGATATAATTCGATTTTAGTCTCATGAAATTCTTAAAACCATATATTCTATATCTGATAATGATCTTTTACACACACACTCAGGCATATAATGGATTCAAATCAGAGATGTAATCATATCATATTTAATTTTCACACTACTATTGGTTCAAAAACGCTTCTAGTCTATTGATAATTCAAGTTTCAAACTCATATTCAAATTAAAACATGTTATCAAGATTAGAGCATTCAAAAACACTTTCATTTCTCATTTATGAAGACTTTGAAATTTAGATCAAATCAAATTATTTAAACTTTCATATATCAAAGGTCTACTAAGGTCATGTGTAATGAACTATTCACTGATGTACTATCATTTCTTCTACAACTTCAAATGATGTCAATTTTATATTTTTCATTTTGTTTTGAATTTTTATAAATAACAAATTTTGACTGAAATTTAAAATGCAGAAATGTAATAAAGCAATAAAAGAAATTGAAAACAAAATCTCCCATGAAAATTGTTTTGAAAAACTTTTATTCGGGATTGATCATACCAATCATTTTGATCAGAAATTCAAACCTGGTACTATCAAATGCTTTGGTAAAAAGATTAGCAAAATTATCATCAGTATGTACCTTTACCAGCTCAATCAACTTCTTATCTGCACAATCACGAATAAAATGATATCTAATTTCAATGTGCTTTGTTTTACTGTGCTTAACAGGATTATTTGTAATAGACATTGTAGCATTATTATCAATAAACATGGGGGTTCCTGTAAAATTCAAACCGTAGTCTCTTAATTGCTGTTGGATCCACAAGATCTGTGAACAACAACTTGCACCAGCAATGTATTCTGCTTCGCATGTGGAAATGGAGACCGTAGTCTGCTTTTTGCATTGCTAGGAAACTAGACGATTACCCAAGAACTGGCAACCACCTGTAGTAGATTTCCTGTCCAAACAACAACCACCAAAATCAGAATCAGTGTAAGCATTGAAATCAAAGTTAGAACCATGAGGAAACTATAATCCCAATCTTTGTTTTCCTTTTAGATAACGAAATATTTTCTTTACTACATTCAAATGAGATTATTTTGGTTTCGCTTGGAACCTGGAACAAATACACACAGCGAACATTATTTGGCCTTGAAGCGGTTAAGTACATGAGAGATCCAATTATTGCACGGTAGAGTCGGCAATCAACTTCTTTTCCATCCGGGTCAGAATTCAATTTATGGTTGACCGGAATCGGAGTATCATATGGGGTACAGTCCTCCATCTTGAATCGGCTCAAGATGTCATTTACATACTTGGACTGATGAATAAATAAACCATCTTCCTTCTGATTAACTTGAAGACCTAGGAAATATGATAACTCTCCCATAGCTGACATCTCAAACTTTGATTTCATAATACTCTCAAACTCTTTGCATAATTCTTCATTTGTAGAGCCAAAAATAATATCGTCTACATATATCTGTACCAGTAGGTATTCTCCCCCTGCTTTCTTAATGAATAAAGTCGAGTCAATATGACCACGAACAAAATCATTCGCCAGAAGATGTGTAGACAACGTTTCATACCACGCTCGAGGAGCTTGATGAAGACCATAGAGAGCTTTATCAAGCTTGAAAACTTCGGACGGATTAATTGGATCTTCAAACCCCGTCGGCTGACACACATAAACTTCCTCCTTGACTTTACCATATAAGAAAGCACTTTTTACATATAATTGAAACACCTTAAAACCTTTATATGAAGCAAAAGCAAGAAACAACCTTATAGCTTCAAGCCTAGCAACAGGCGTATAAACTTCGGTGTAATCAATTCCCTCTTGTTGATTGAAACCTTGTACAACTAATCTTGCCTTATTTCTCACCACAACACCGCGATCGTCTTTCTTGCATTTAAACACCCACTTTGTACCAATTGGATATACACCCTTTGGAAGATCTACAAGTGTAGGATCGTGAAATTACAAGATGGTTCTATTCTTAGTTGAGATTGGCGGAAACAATATCAACTGCACAATTACAATCGAGTAAATAGAAAGAATACTGATAAGAACACTGTTGTATTAAGCTTTGTGAATAAACGATTACAAATGAAAACTCAGTGAAGAAGCACACTTACAATGAAGTGTTTACACATTATATATAATAACTTAGAATCAGGACAGACCCTTGATTCTAAGGATCAGATCTAACACAGACCGTTGATCTGATGAACATAGTTAACTATTACACGTTTGGTCTAAACCTAGTTAACTTTATTGAAGCGTCTTCTTTATGCATTAATGCCTGCATGTATGGAGAAGAGCATTGTCGTCCGTTATTGGTTGCACCACTGAGGTTCCTTCTGCTTTGAGTGTGTCAATTGCTTTTGCATAAAGTTGTCAGTGACGCTTGGCATGGATAGTCAGCTGCAACGATTTATGTTCAAGGAACATAGCTATCAGCAGCAAGAATGAGAATGATGCTGCTGATAAACCTATCAGCAGCAACTTGTGTTGAACGCTGCTGATAAGCCTATCAGCAACAACAAGTGTTGAATGCTGCTGATAAGCCTATCAGCAGCAACATGTGTTGAATGCTGCTGATAAGCCTATCAGCAGCATTTGTACTTAGAATAATTTAGTAGCAATCAGTCTTTGGTTCTACAAACTCCCCCTAGACTGATGCAACCAAAATTATTCTAATCACTTTGCTGCTGAAGCTTTTGCATGTGGCTGACTATCCTTTCAACCTCATAGCCTTTTGGATCCTTGTTGGGATTGTTCAGTGGAAGTGCAGACAGAGTCTTGATGTCTTTATGTGGCATTTTGTAGATTGTTTTGCTTGAACATCTCATCTTCTGCTTCCTTACATCAGTTAAAGTGAACTCGTCCAAATCAGCATTATAGGACAAACTTACAAATGGAGAGTGGGACTTGAGTGGTTTGATGTCAATGATCACATCTTTGCTAGGGTTGAAGTAGTGTTTGATGGCTAGCACAAGAAGTTTCCCACCCTAATTTGTAGGCTCATGAGCTTCACCCAGCTCCAAAATTCTGCCAAGATCTGAATCTGGCAATTGCAGAACTTTATCAACAGATCTGTAGATAGATCTTCTTCTTTCAGTTCTCCCCCTGAAGATCTCAAACCTTTGATCTTGTGGATTATAGACCCAATCAATTATGTCTCTTGAGTCTTCTGGTTTAGGTGTGGGTTTGGATTTCTTCAAGGGATGCTGTTGATGAGTGGGATCTGGGTGGAATGATTTGGACTTTTTGGGTGGAGGAGTGGAAGGTTTGGGGAGGAGAGTGGAAGGTTGTTGGACTGAGGGAGAGGTAGGTGAGGGAGAAGGCTTAGGTTTCTTTGCTTTTTTTTCTTCTTCTTCCTGAATTGGTACCCTTTTCTTGGATCCCTTCTTCCCTAATCTTTCTTCCTCATTCTTCTTGACTTTGAAGTAGAGGGCTTGCAGGTTCATGAAGTTCATGGGACCTAGCCTCTTTCCACTCTCTCCTCTAGCCTTAAGGAAGTCAATCATGACCTTCCTTTCTTCATGGGTCCGTTTATTGAAGGCAATAGTCTTTTTGGACTTTTGTTTGGCTTTTTCTTCTTCTTCAGCCTGTTTCTTCTTTGCCAATTGACCTTGTTGACCCATGAAGGCTCTGTAGACTTCTTTATTTGATAGTTTCTCAAGGTAGTCTGCATCCTTACCTTGAGAAACTAGAGTCTTTATCCACTCCTCCCTCATTTCTTTGGCTAGTTCAGAATCGGTTATTCTGAACTTAGCTTCTTCTTTCTTCTTCTCCAATTCTTCCTCTTATCTGTTGAATTGTTCCTGCAGTTGAAGAGCAAGAGCTGCATCTTCTTCAATCTGGTTAACTGCAGGAATCTTTCTTTTCAGTTCATCCAGCTGTCTAGCATACAGCTGGATGGTTTGTTCTCTAAGGAGAATGGCTGTTTTTCTTTCTTGAGCCTTTTTAATGTCAGCCATCTCCTCTTCTTCTCTTTTTCTTCTCTTCTCTTCCCTCTCTCTTTTCTCTTTTAGCAACCTCTCTTCATCTTCATCTGTCATAATTCCCTTTCCCTTGTTTATATTCGATGCCTCTGCTGCGGCTTCACTGACCACAACAGCAGATGATGGTGCTGCTATTGGGATCTCAGCCTCGGCTTCATTGGTAAATTGAGAGGTGAACAAGGGAAGGTCATTGGCTTTATCCGATTTGCACTCAGGACTTGTGACTTCTTTCAGCATTTCTTTGATAGTTGATCTTGACTCATATGTTGCAGCAAAGATGTCTACTCGAGGAGAAGCTGAGTCAGTATCAGTGTCAGAGTTTGACACATATACTTCCTCAGTAATTCTTCCTTCTTGTTAAAGATGGGCTCTGACAGTAGCTATCATTGCTTGGCTTTCAAGTGAGTTGACATTGCAGATATTTGCCCTGAGTTGAAAGATCTTGTAGAGAAAGTCTGTAGGAAGTGAAAAGATGTTCCTGGTGTTGATGGTGAGAGAGGAGCCGTTGCTTAGTAAGAAGGTGTGGTCAAGAGACTTGGTGCTTGTCCATCCCCGCACATCTAAGTCCTTGACAATGAAGGAGTACAGAAATCTTCTTAAGCAGCAAACTTCTTCTTTAGTGAGAAGACTGCTCCTTATAATTTCAAGTCTTCTAGGAGTCAGTATTCTTTCTGCTGCTGTCGAAGATTCAGGATAAACTACCCGTTTTGCTGTTTGTATGAGTCTTTCGAACTGGGGTAGATTATCCTCGATCAAGTCATGGAACCTGCCAATGGCAAGTTCTGCTGAGAGATCTGATGAAGTGTTGATGCAGTTAGTTAAATACAGTTGTAGTACTTGGAGGGCATTGAGAGAGTTCCAGTTTAGTTCTTCTACTCCACTAAACTCCCATCCAATCCAAAATCTCTCAGCTGATCCATCATACCCCCAAGCTAGAATGGAGTCAAATTCTAGCTTCTGTGGAGTTTGAAAGAGTTGGGGGGTAATGGATTGACTTAAAATGGCTGCTGCTTTAGGAAGGATGCTGAATGATGTATTTGTTTGTTCTGTGGCTTCAGCATCATTTAGCATTTCATCAACAGCCCTGACGACTAACTTCCAGTCTTCAGATGTCTCTTCTTCTTCGTTATCTGAGACTGGCAAGTCATGAACTTGTACAAAAGTCGGCTTGAATAGTGCGCTCTGAATTACAACCTGCTCTTGAATCCAGTCGTCAATATTGTCTGTGTCTTCCTCCATTGAGACCATCTCCCCCTTTTTGGTTGCATCAGTAGACAAGTAAGCATCAGTTTGGGTGCCTACTGATACAAGAGAGGGAGTGGTTAAAGTTGGGCATTGATGGGCTTCATGCATAGAGACTTGGTGTCTTAGTTTGGACACTTCATCCTCTAGCATAGCCACCCTGGCCGTAAATTCCAAGTTATGAAGTTTCAGTATGTCCTCATCCACAGTTGTGGAATCCTTGGACCCAGATGGGGCCTTAGGCCTAGCCTCTTCATCCCCATCACCCATGGTTTCTTGGCGCCTGGGATTCCTCTCAGTGAGAGGAGTTTCCAAGGAAACATCCTCACGGTGAGTTACCGTGGTTGAGGTCTTAACAATGTTGTCACTGTCCTCCTGGTCAGTTGATGGACCAGCAGTAGTGACAGCCTCGTCCACATCCACTCCTTCATAACTCGGAGAGTGGACCTTCAGGGTAGATGAACATGGGTTGGGTGTGTTGGAAGCAAGATCAATCAGTACCTCCGAGATAGTGGTAGTTGGAGAAGGTACATCATCTTGATCAGGTTCCTCAACACTTAAGTTCAGAAGAGAAAGGAAGGGCTCGGGGGGCTGTTCTACGGATCCGGGAAGTGATCCTGATCCTAATAGAGAGGCATCCGAAGGAGTCTCCCTAATAATGTGGCTTTCCCTTATGATATTCTCACCAGAATGTTGTGATTCTGAGTGAGGGCTGTTAGGTTAGGTTTGGGCCTTGGAGGCAAGAGAAGAAGGAGTTCTCTTGCCTCTTGTCCTGGTATATGTCATTGCAACCGGGGCCCTATGTTCCGGTTGAATGATAACATACAAAAGAGGTGTAAGTAATTTTTGTACCTGTGCATCCTCAGTAGTATGCACAGGGGTTCGAATGGTAGAAGCAGATACTTGTTCAGGATGTAAGGTGGAGGGTGTGGGATCAGTATCAGCTGGGATTGCTGAACTGTCACCCGGGGTACTTTGCACGTTCAGCATTGTAGATAACAATGGAACGTTGACCCCCGAGAACTTTTTGGAAATAGTCCTCATGCTTTGAAAAATGTTATTTTTATGACCCAACATGATGTAGATTCTTGCAGGTTTTGAAAGTTCTTTTAGTTCTTGATTGAAAACTTCCTGCAAGAATCTTGGGTACATAAAAAATTGCTGCTTTGCACCATCTTGAAGGTTATATCTCAAACCCTCAAAAATGAGATGTGCAAAGTTGAAGCCTTGGTTAGTGACCATACCATGGAAGGCGGAGGCAAGTGCAGAGCTCACCTGATGCCATCCACTCCTCTTCTGAAATATGCATTGGAGAAGAGTGTGGCAGAGATACTTCCATGGAGGGCCCATCAGCGCCTTCTCGATCGTATACTCGGTTTGATTTCCATTGTATCCAATGGAGACAAAGGTCCTCATGTATTCGTCCTTCGAGTATGAGATGGCTGCTCCCTCATCTTGAAGCTTAAGATGTTTTCTGAGTGTAGCTTCCAAAATGGTGATATTCTTGCCGTCTACTTTGGCTTTGATTTGGGGAATGCCCTGTTCGGTTGAGTAGACGGCGGTACTCCAGAAATCCTCCATATGACGGATATATATGGTAGGGTTGGTGGTGAGGGCAAAGTAGATCTTTGATCGACATAGGAAATCGATCATATCGTCAAAACCATTGGATTTCTTTCCTTTGGTAAGGTATGCTGTTAGGTTATGGTATGGGGAAAACTTGTCATCTGGGTTGTCGATATCTGCCATAGCTGTTTGATTTTGGAGGGATGATTTGAATATGGTTTGAGTATGGTGGAGACTTGAGAGTATGGAGAATATGGAGAGCTTTGAATGTGGGGACTTATGGTGAAAGTGATAGTTGGTTAGGGTTGAATTGAATGTGAAGAGGTGGTAAAGAAAATTTGATTTGTTCTTATAGAGGCAGAGGATAGAAAAAGCAAAATTACTTCAGTACAACCTTATTTACTTTTCATTTGTTACAGCTGTAATACACCGAGACAGTCATGGTAAAAACTGACGTTAATTTCTTTTACAGCGGGTAAAAGTTAATTTGAACTTAAGTTTACCCATCAGCAGCAAACTTAGTTGCTGTCGATAAATAAGCCTGTCCGCTGCAACTTTAGTTGCTGCGGAAAGTTAAGTTTGTCAGCAGCAAACTTAATTGCTGCTGATTGATGCAATGATCTGCAGCAAGGATGTTGCTGCTGACAGCCTTAAAGCTATCCGCAGGAAACTTGTTCCTTCTGATAAGTTAAAGCAGTCAGGGGAAAATTCTTTACGGCTGAAGATCAGACCTGTCAGCAGCCAAAAGGATGCTGCTAACTTATAACTTTTATTTACAACATAAGACAGGCATATTTACAACAAAGGATAGACGCATTCAGCTAGACCGATGATGATGCTTGGTGGTTTCTTTACCTTCCATTGTTGAGTTGGTGGTTTTCTAGCTCTCTTTGTCTTTTCAGCAGCAGACGTTGTATCTGATGATTTTACTTGAGCAGCTGCAAACTTTGTTGCTGTTGAAGGCTTTGCCTTGGATCTTGTCTAATCAGCAGTGGACACTTTTGCTGCTGATGGCTTTGCCTTATAAGCAGCAGATTTTGCTGCGGACTTTGTTAGCTTATCAGTAGCAGACTTGGTTGCTGCTGAAAGCTTCTGCTTCGTTTTCTTGGGCTTAACTGGACTAACAACCGATGTATGCTGATCCTTCTTTACCCTTTGTCTTTGAGGGGCTTGATGAAGAATCTGGTTGAAAGGGTTAAACTTACAGTTTGCAGCAAAGTGGTCTGATTCTCCACAAATGATGCAAGATTGTTGAGGTTTTGACAACTGCTCCCTTGGTGGAGAAAGAGATTTTCTGAATTGAGTTGTCTTAGCTTCAAAACTTCTTACCTGTTTGTTCTTCTTTATCTTCTCAAAAGCATGTTGCTTGAGGTTTCTTTGCTGCTGTAGGTAGTAGAAGCAGGTGCTGGCAGTGTGGTTATATTTTCCACAGACAAAACATGATTTTGCCAGTTTATCCCTTGAAAGATACACATAATCCTTTCTTTTGAAAAGGTCTTTGAAGTTCCAAGGGTGAGCTTTGTTGTGCTCAAATGTAGCTTCTTCCAATGTCTTTTGAACATATGGAACCCTTTCTCCAGGCGCATGACATATGTCAAAAACCTTCCTTGGCTGGACTGAAGATGAGGACTGGCCCTTTTTAGTATTTAGTTTCCTACCTTCTGGAGGATAGCTAATTTTGATTTGTTTGAATGGTGTAGGAACTGGTACTGAAATGGCTGGTACTTGTGTTGAATGGACTTCATCTTTAGTCAGAGTGACTTGAGGGGCAGGAGGAGATGAAGCTTTACTTGTTTCAGTGGGGTCTGAGTAAGTTGAATCAGACTCTGATGAGGTAGTGTATTCTTGTACCAAAGATTCATCCTTAGAAGGGTCAAGATTTCTGTTTGCCATATCAAGATTTGCCAGATTGAAGCTTGGTTCATGAATGGTCACGTAGTCAGCAGGAGGTGCAACGGCTTGATATTGTTCAGCATGATACCCCACACCATTTTTTTACCTTATCATGAATTTGAGCATCCAAAAGTCTTTGCAGCTTTTTGGATGCAAATTCATATTTGTCGACATGAACTTTTTGTTCTGCCAATTCTGCTCTGGTAGCTTTTAATCTGGCCAGTAGATCATCAATCTGAGTTTCAAGATTGGTTTGTTCATGTTTTAATGATGAAATCTCTTTCTTTAGGCAGTAATTTTTTTTTGTAACTGTCTTCGACCTTTTTGAATTCAGATTTCATTTGGTGAAACTCTTCATTTTGATCTATTAGGTTTTGATTATGCTTTCTGTAGCCTAAAACCTTATCAAAACAGGCTTGGGAACATAGATGTTCATATACCTGGGGCGGTATCTCAGTTGTGTCTGCCATAAGAGCTTGGTTGTTAGTAGGCAGATCTTCATACTGGAAGCTCCAGTCAAAGTCAGATGTTCCAACAGCTACACAAGCTACAGTTTGAGCTGGAGGAGTAGCTTGTTGCTGTTAACCACAACAGCAGATGTAGTAGATGTAGTAGATGCTGTTGGGATCTCAGCTTCAGCTTCATTAGCAAAATGAGGAGTAGACACAGAGGAAGAGACTGCTTCACTCTCTTCTTTTTCCCATTCACCCCCATGTAGAGCTTTAAAAGCCTCTTTGACATTCTGAGCAGCCAATCTTCTTGACTCTACAGCTGCACTCAGTATAACAGTTGGTGAGGAGGGCAGGGACGAATCTAAGTCAAAGTCATTCATTGCAGGTGATTCCTCCTTATAAATAGAAGCCTTGATGAGTTTGATCACTTTTTTACTTTCTAAGGAGTTGATGTTGCAGATGAGTGATCTGAGCTCAAAGAACTTATGCAGGAAGTCTGAAGGAAGGAGTAGGATCTCTTTGATGTTGATTAAGAGAGAAGATCCATTGCTTAGGAAGAAGGTGAAGTCAGAGGAATAGTGCTCACCCATCCTAGCACTTCTAAGTCCCTGACCATGATTTTGTATAGGAATCTTCTCCAGCAGATAACCTCTTCTTCAGTTAAAGCATTGCTCCTGATTAAGTCAAGTCTTCTTGGAGCCAGTCTTTGTTCTTTTGTTGATGAAGATTCAGGATAAGCCATCCTATTTGCTTCTGTTAGTAATCTTTCAAACTGGGGAAAATTATCCTCCATTAAGTCATAGAACCTGCTGATTGCAAGTTCTGCTGAGAGATCTGATGAAGTGTTGACACATCTTGTCAGATACAGATTAAGAACCTAGAGGGCATTGAGAGTGTTCCAGTTTAGCTCTTCTACTCCACTAAACTCCCATCCAATCCAGAATCTATCAGCTATACCATCATACCCCCAAGCTAGAATGGAGTGGAATTCTAGCTTGTTTGAAGACAGTGTGAATTGGGGGGTAGATGTTTGACTTATTATGGCTGCAGCTTCAGGAAGTATGCTGAAGGATGAAGGTGTGTCTTCATAGGGAGTTTTATCTTGCAACACCTCATCAACAGCTCGGACAACTAGCTTCCAATCCTCAGTGATATCTTCCTCTTCATCAACTGAGTCTTGCAAGTCATGGATTTGAACAAAAGTAGGTTTGTATAGCGAACTTTGAAACACAGTCTGCTCTTGTATCCATTCTTCTAGGCTATCTGCATCATCTTCCTTGGTAATTACCTCCCCCTTTTTGGTTGCATCAGTGCATAAAGTGTTATATGTTTGAGTGCCCACTGATATAAGGGAGGGAGTAGTCACAGATAGGCATTGATGGGCTTCATGCATAGAGACTTGATGCCTTAGTTTGGACACTTCAGCCTCTAGCATAGCCACCCTGGCCGTCAATTCCAAATTATGAAGTTTCAGTTTGTCCTCATCCACAGTTGTGGAATTCTTGGAGCTAGATGGGGCCTTAGGCCTAGCCTCTGCATCCCCATCACCCTGGTTTTCTTGGCGCCTGGGATTCCTCTCAGTGAAGAGTGTTTCAAATGAAATTTCTTCACTGTGAGTTGCCGTGGTTAGGGTCTTAGCTATGTTGTCACTGTCCTCCTGGGAAGTTGATGTACCAGAAGTAGTGACAGCCCTTTCCACATTCACTCTATCAGAACCACAGAGTGAACCTTCTTGGGTGATGAACTTGGGTTGAGTGCATCAGCAGCCATGTCAATCAATACCTCTGAGATAGTAGTTGTTAGAGTAGGTATATCATCTTGACAAGGTGCCTCTGCACTTATGTTCAGAGAATAAAAATGGAATGGCTCAGAAAGTTGTTCAATGGATCCGGGATGTGATCCTAATCCTAATAGATAGGCTTCCAAGGAAATCCTTGTAATGTTGTGGCTATGCCTTTTGATATTCTCACCAGAATTTTAGGATTCTGAATAAGGGCTTTGAGGTTGGGATTAGGCCTTTGAAACAAGAAGAGAAGAAGTCTTCTTGCTCCTCTTTCTTGTGTATGTTGTTGCAACTAGGGCCCTTTGTTCCAGTTGAACGATAACATCCAAAAGAGGTGTAAGTGAGTTTTGTACCTGTGCATCCTTAGTAGTTTGCACAGCTGTTCGAGCAATGGAAGCAGCTTGTTGTTCAGGATGTGAGGTGGAGGGTGTGGGATCAGTATGTCACCCTGAGTACTTTGTATGTTCACCATTGTAGATAACAATGGAACGTTGACCCCTGAGAACCTTTTGGAAACAGTTCTCATACTTTGAAAAAAATTATTTTTATGACCCAACATGATGTAGATTCTTGAAGGTTTTGAGAGATCGTTTAGTTCCTCGTTGAAAACCTCCTACAAGAATCTGGGGTACATAAAAAATTGTTGCTTTGCACCCTCTTGAAGGTTATATCTCAAACCTTCAAAGATGAGGTGTGCAAAGTTGAATCCCTGGTCTGTAATCATACTGTGAATAGAAGAGGCAAGTGTAGAGCTCACTTGATGCCATCTACTTCTCTTCTGAGATATGCATTATAGAAGAGTGTGACAGAGATACTTCCATAGAGGGCCCATCGGTGCCTTCTCGATTGTGTACTCATTTTGATTTCCAGTGTACCCTATGGATACAAAGGTCCTCATGTATTCTTCCTTTAAGTATGAGATGGCTGCCCCTTCATCTTGAAGCTGAAGTTGTTTTCGGAAAGTAGCTTCAGAGATGATGATGTCCTTGCCACCTTGGCTTTTATTTGGGGAATCCCCTATTCGGTAGAGTAGACGGAGGTATTCCAAAAATCCTCCATATGAGGAATGTATATGGTAGGGTTGATGGTGAGTGCATGGTGTATTTTTGATCGACAGAGAAAGTCGATTATGTCATCGAAACCGTCGGATTTCTTCCCTTTTGTTATGTATGCCGTAAGGTTGTGATAGGGGGAGAACTTATCATCAGGATTGTTGATGTCTGCCATTTTTGTTGGATTTTGGAGGGAAAGAGGAAGGTTTTGAAGAGTGATTTTGGAATGGAAGGCTTTGAATGTTGTGGGGGCTTGAGAGAAAGTAATGAGAGTTAGGGTGAAATTGAATGTGAAGGGGTGGTTAAGAAATTTGATTTGTTCTTATAACAGCAGAGGAGGGAAAAGCAGAATGACTTGTACAGTACAACCATATTGACTTTTTACTGTTACAGTTGTAATGCATTATTGCAGTCATGGTAAAGACTGAAAGGAATTTTTTTTATTTTTTTTATTTTATTTTTTTTTTACAGCGGGTAAAGGTTAATTTAGACTTATTTTTACCCATCAGCAGCAAACTTGGTTACTGCGGATGATTAAGCCTATCCGCTGCAAGCTTGGTTGCAGCGGATAGTTAAGTCTGTCCGCAGCAAACTCTGTTGCTGCTGATGGATGCAATGATCCGCAGCAAGGGTGTTGCTGCTGACTGCCTTAAAGCTATCCGCAAGAAACTTGTTCATGCTTATAACTTAAAGCAGTCAGTGGCAAAATTTTTGCTGCTGAATATTAAACCTGTCAGCAGTAAAAATGGATGCTGTTGAAGTGCAACTTTTATTTATAACAAAAGACAAACATATTTACAAAGACAAATTTTGGAGACATATTTTAATCAAAGTTCATCATACCAATAGATTCAACTAAATATCTAAATCTAGATTCATCAAACGGTTTTGTAAACAAATCAGCATATTGCTCATTGTTATGAACTTTGGTTAAAATAATTCTCTTTTTCTCAGCTTGATCTCTTATGAAATGATACCTGATGTCAATGTGCTTTGTCTTGGAGTGATGCACCAGATTGTTTGTGATTGATATAGCACTCATGTTGTGAATATGAATGGGAGTTGCCATGAAAGTCATCCCATAATCCAGCATTTGATTTTGTATCCAGATGACTTGTACACAGCAACTTGAAGCTGCAATGTATTCTGCTTCTGCTGTAGAGGTTGAAACACATGTTTGCTTCTTGCACTGCCATGAAATAAGTCTTTCTCCCAGAAACTGACATCCCCCTGAAGTGGACTTTTTGTCCAAGTTACATCCTACATACTCACTGTCAGTGTATGCATACAGATTAAACTTATCATTTTTAGAGTACCATAGCCTAAGTCTTGGGGCTATTTAAAATTCTCTTGACGACTTGAAGATGTGAAATCTTTGGAGCTGCTTGAAATCTTGCACATAGACATACTGCAAACATGATATCTGGCCTTGAGGCAGTGAGATACATGAGAGACCCTATCATTGCATGGTACTGATGTTGATCAGTGTCTTGACCATCTTTGTCTGGATTCAGCTGATGGTGTACTTGCATAGGGGTTAGAGCAGCAGAGCAGTCAGTCATCTTGAATCTTTCTATAATGCTCTTGACATATTTAGATTGGCTGATGAAGATTCCATTTGAGACTTGTTTGACTTGAAGACCCAGAAATAAATTTAGCTCACCCATTGAGCTCATTTCAAACTTTGAGTGCATAAGAATCTCGAAATCTTTACACAGCTTCTTCCTTGTTGATCCAAAGATGATATCATCTACCTAGATTTTAACTAGTAAGATTTCTCCCCCTTCATCTTTGATAAACAAGGTCTGGTCAATGGCACCTCTTCTAAAGTCATTTCTTAGTAGATATCCAGACAAAGTTTAATACCAGGCTCTTGGGGCTTGATGTAAGCCATATAGAGCTTTGTCTAGTTTGAACACTTGGTTAGGATGTGCAGGATCTACAAAGCCTGGAAGCTGCTTGACATATACTTCTTCACCAATCTTCCCATACAGAAAGGCACTTTTGACATCCATTTTATAGACCATGAAATTCTTGGATGCAACATATGCCAGGAAGATTCTGATGGCCTCTAGTCTGGCAACAGGAGCAAAGACCTCATCATAGTCAATTCCCTCTTCCTGAGTGTAGCCTTGAGCTACAAGTCTGGCTTTGTTCTTGACTACAATGCCTCTCTCATCTTGCTTGTTCCTGAATACCCATCTTGTGCCAATAGCAGATTGACCAGGTGGAAGAGCAACAAGTTTCCATATCTCCTGTCTTTTGAATTGCAGCAACTCTTCCCGCGTTGCCTCAATCCAGTTGCTGTGTTGCAGAGCTTCATCTATCTTCTTTGGTTCCACCTGAGATAGAAAACATGAAAATAAACATATATTGGCCTCATGGGATTTGCTTCTTGTTAGAACTCCTTGGTGAACTTGGCCAATTATATTATCAAGAGGATGTTCCTTGTTGATCCTTTGAGCTGGTACCACCTCCATCTATAACCCTTGTTCAAGATTGCTTTGATTTTGATCGGGGATTTCTTCATTCATGGTTGAAGAGTCGTCAAGATCAACAGCTACATCAGTGTTATCAGCATTAGTGTTTAAAGCATCTACAGCATTTGCGAAGAGTCTGCATTAAAATTTTCATTTTCAAACAGGCTGCTGCTGGTGACATTTGAGAGTGTGGTTCTGGCTGCACTTGCTTCAATGGCTTCCATAACAGATGGTGGATCAATGGATGGTCTTCTCAGACTAATAGAGGATTTTGGAAAATCCAGTCTGTAGTCAGAGGAGGTGGAAGCAGGTGCTTGAGAGGAGGAAGACTCCATATTTGAGAAGGTGAGAGGCTCAAATATTTGGATGAAGGGGTCTATGTGAAAAAGCCAGTTTGGGCCTTTTCCCTATTCACAGACAATGTGTTCTCTGCATTCCACATTGGCTGATTCTTCCACAATTCTTTTTCTTGAGTTGAAAACTCTGTAGGCCTTGGATTGAGAGGAATATCCCATAATATATCCTTCATCAAATTTGGCACCAAACTTAGGAAGAACCCCATGTGTGATTAGAATTGTGCATGGACATCCAAAAGGTTTTAGAAATCCAATGTATGGAACTCTTTGGAACCATAGTTCATAAGGTGTCTTGTTGAGAGGCTTAACTACGAGAACTCTATTTTGCACATAGTAGGCCATGCTTACTGCTTCTGTCCAAAATGTGAGAGGCAGTTTTAAGTCAGCCAACATAGATCTTGCGGACTCAATTAGAGTTCTGTTTCTTCTTTCAGCAACTCCATTTTGTTGAGGAGTTCTTGGAGCACTGTATTGCCATTCGATTCCATTGCTCTCACAGAAACAGTTCAAAGTGTGGTTCTTGAACTCTGTGCCCTGATCACACCTTATTATCTTCACCTTCTGATTGCTTTGATTCTCTACCCTAAGATTGTAGGATTTGAAAATTTCAGCAGTTTCATCTTTAGTTTTTAAGAAGTACACCCATGAGAATCTGGTGTAGTCATCAGTTATCACCAGGCAGTATGACTTCTTACCCATTGACATAATGTTTGTAGGACCAAAGAGATCCATATGCATCAGCTGTAGTGGATGTATTCAAGGTCTTGGGCTTATGAGAACTCTTGTATTGTTTTCCCTTCAGACAAGCAATGTAGTGATCTTCTAGTTGGAATTCTTTATCAGGAAGCCCTCTAACAAGATTGTCCTTCACCAATTTGTTGATGGTTTTGATGTTAACGTGGCTTAGTCTCCTATGCCAGAGAGTTGATTCATCAACTGAGGCTTTTGACAGAAAATAGGATACACTTCCAGATGGAGTGACCTCATTCATGTCAAGCACATAAAGATTTTCTTTTCTCTGAGAAGTTAATAAAATCTTTTCTGGAGGAGGTTTGGATAAACCAGGAGATAGCACAAAGCATTCTTTGTCTGTGAAGAGCATCTAATGCTTTTGATCACATACCTGGGAAACACTCATGAGATTGAAGTCCAATTCATTGACATAATTTACTTTATCAATACTCATTCTTTCATTGGACACAGTCCCTTGTCCAGTAATAGATCCTCCTTTTGAGTCACTCCCAAAGGCAACATATCCTCCATTGAAGTGTCTGAAGTTGGAGAGGATGAATCTGTTGCCTGTCAAGTGCCTGGAACAACCACTGTCTACCACCCAAGTGTTATTCTTGTGACCTGGCTACCCCTGCACATGAGAAAGATCTAGTTAGTGGGAGGAAACCAAGAGCTTGCATCCTTGAAGAAAAGGGTTCTTAGAATATCAGATTCAGCATGTGTGCATTCAACAGAGCCAATGATGATTCTTGAATGAATCTTGGCTTTCCATTGCTGAGGAGATGGTTTTCCAGTTTTCTTTGCTTTGTCAGCAGCTGATCTTGCTTTGGCTGCTGATGGATTTGCTTTATCATTAGCAGATTTTGCTGCTGAAGACTTTAGTTTATCAGCAACAGATTTTGTTGCTACTGATGGCTTTGGCTTATCAGCAACAGATTTGGTTGCAGCTGAAGGCTTGTCCTTTGTTTTCTTGGGCTTCACTTGATTACCAACATTTTTGCTAGCTGATGATGGATTAACAACCGATGCCTACTGATCCTTCTTTACCTTGTTGACATAGGGCTTCTCTGTAGAAGTTCTTTTGCTGGTTGGCTTTTGTTTATGAGGGGCTTGATGAAGGATCTGGTTGAAGGGGTTAAACTTACAATTTGCAGCAAAGTGGTCTGATTCACCACAGATGATGCAAGTTTGTTGAGGTTTTGACAACTGCTCCCTTGGTGGAGAAAGAGAGTTTCTAAATTGAGTTGTCTTGGCTTCAAACCTTCTTACCTGTTTGTTCTTCTCTGTCTTCTCAAAAACATGTTGCTTGAGGTTTCTTTGCTACTGAAGGTAGTAGAAGCAGGTGCTGGCAGTGTGGTTGTATTTTCCATAGACAAAGCATGATTTGGCCAGTTTGGCCCTTGAAAGGTGAACATAGTCCTTTCTTTTGAATAGGTCTTTAAAGTTCCATGGTTGAGATTTGTTGTGCTCAAAGGTGGCTTCTTCCAATGTCTTTTGAACATAAGGAACTCTTTCTCTAGGCGCATGACATATGTCAAACACCTTTCTTTGAGGCTTTGAGGTTGAAGACTGCCCCTTTTCAACATTTAGCTTTCTTCCTTCTGGAGGATAGCTAATTTTGATTTAGTTGAAAGGTATAGGAACCGGAGCGGCTAGTAAAGGAACAAGAGTAGTTGTTTGAATGACTTCAAGAACAGGCGGTTCTGGTACTTGAACTAGTGATGAATCTCCTCAGTTTTAGTGGACTCTGAGCAAGTTGACTCAGATTCTTACGAGGTAGTGTATTCTTGCACCAGTGGTTCATATCTTGAAGGATCAAGATCTCGGTTGGCCTTTTCAAGATTTGAGAGATTGAAGCTTGGTTCATGGATGGCAACGTAGTCAGCAGGAGGTGCAACGGCTAGATATTGTTCAGCATGATACCCCAGACCAGTTTTTACCTTTTCATGAATTTGAGCATCCAAAAGTCTTTGCAGCTTTTTGTATGCAAATTCATATTTGTTAACATGAACTTTCTGTTCTGCCAATTCTGCTCTGGTAGCTTTTAATCTGGCCAGTAGATCATCAATCTGAGTTTCAAGATTGGTTTGTTCATGTTTTAGATTGGTTTGTTCATGTTTTAGTGATGAAATCGCTTTCTTTAGGCAGTTAATTTTTTCTTTATAACTGTTTTCTACTTTTGATAATTCAGATTTCATTTGATGAAATTCTTCATTTTGATCTATAAGGTTTTGATTATGCTTTCTGTAGCCTAACACCTTATCAATACAAGCTTGGGAACAGAGTGTTGAAGCACTTTTGTGTGACAAACACTCTGGATAGAGTCTCAGTTTTGTACTTTCATTGTATGTATTTGTCTTTGTTTGTAAGTGTCTATATGTATTAGTTATCGAGTTGTATTTACTAATGCATGTTGATAGTTGCTGAAATCTCTAAGTGTTTTGCGCACTTGTATGTGCCCAGGAATTAGTTCCTGCGTACTTAGCAAGTATGCAAGAATACCTTGCGTACTTGCTAAGTACGCATGGGCAATTTTCCCTGCGCACTTGCTAAGTGCACAGAGACTAGGTCGTGTATAAATAGGATAGGTTGACAGTAGACAAGCACGCAGTCATATACTTAGACATTGTAAACTCAGTATTTCTCTCTATAACCTTCAAGTGTTTATAATAGATGAAAGTTTAAAGTGATTCTCTTGTCGGTTTACTTTGTGTTGTAAGACTCTCCACCTAGTCACGGGCATTCCGTACCTGGTCCGACTCAGGAACGCACTTGCATGTGACGATCCGCCACACCCGAGGGACCTACACAGAGATGTTCATATACCTGAGACGGTATCTCAGTTGTGTCTACCATAAGAGCTTGGTTGTTAGCGGACAGATCTTCATACTGGAAGCTCCAGTCAAAGTCAGATGTTCCAACAGTTGCACAAGCTGCAGTTTGAGCTGGAGGAGTAGCTTGTTGCTGTTGTTGTCTTGGTTGGGCTTGGTGAGCTTGTCTTGATTGAGGAGCTCATGGGTTTGCCCTAGGTGCCTTGCATTCTCTAGCAAAATGACCCTATTGGTTACAGTTGTAACATCTTAGTTTGCTTTTATCCAAGCCAACTCTGGTGTTGGAGTTGTTACTTGGAATAGGTCTTCCGATTCTAGAGTAGAACCTTTTTGCTCTTATAGATAACATGGCATACGAGTGCTGTATGTCCATTTCTTCTAAGTCATCTGGATGGAAGCATTCCAGATCCTTCTTGATAAAGGACATGTTGCTTGAATTTTCAGAAACAAAAGCAGCAGAGGTTGAGGTTTGAGGAGGGGCTTCTAGGAGAAATGGAGATGTGTTTGTTTGAGAGGTTGGAGTTTGAGGATGAGTGATGATGGGAGGATAATAGTTGCTTGAACTAGGACCTGAGTGGTCCGAATGGAGGGCAGAGGAGGTGGTGGTGGATGTTGAGGCTGTTTGGTAGCTTGAGCTTCTTTCTTTTGCATGAATCATCTCTAGCTCATAGGTTTTTAGCATTCCAAAGAGCTCAGTCATCTGGAGAGTCTTCAGATTCTCAGTTCTTCTGATTGACACTGTGTAAAGTGTCCAGCAGCTTGGTAGAGACCTAGTGAACTTCTTGAGAATATCTTCATTCTCAAGCTTCACCTTTGAGCACTGCAGCTCACCTACAAGATAGGTAAATCTGTTGTATAAAACAGTTAGAGACTCAGCTTCCTTCTAGACGAAGTTTTCATACTGCTGCTTCAGGATGTCTCTTCTGTTTTCTTTGACTTCCTCTGACCCAGCAAACATCTTCTCAAGAGCCTCCCATAGCTCCTTTGTAGTTTTGTAACCTCTGAAGTTATGAAAACTTCATTTGGTAAGCACATCTGGATGGCTCCCAAGGCTTTGAAGTCTACCTCCATTTTCTTGATGTCTTCATCTGAGTACTTGGAGGGTTCTTTGGGAACTAGTGCACCTCCGGAATCAGTAGAGGACACCATGGGTGTGTATGGTCCATCTTTAAAGGATTTCCACATCCCATATTCCTGATAGCAGAAGAAGCTTTCCATTATGTTCTACCACATATCGTAGTCTTCCCTAGACACTAGTCTTGGTGGTCTGTTGATGCTTACAATATATTCAAATCCATTGTTTTGAGTCATTTTGATTTGTGATAGTGAGAGACTTTAACAAAGAGATAGTTTAGAATAGAACCGAAGAATGATTAAACAAGTGTGAGTTTGTTTAATCTGTGAGCCAAAGCTCTGATACCACTTGTAGGATCGGTAGATACAAGACGGTTCTATTCCAGTTGAGATTGGCGGAAACAATCACAACTTAATAAAAAAAAAACATGTAAACACAAGAAGTACTGATAAATGCAATTTGTATTAAGCTTCAATGGTTACAAGATTATAGAGAAATCTCTAAGTAAGCACTCTGATACAATGACTCTAAGTACTACTTATATAGTAACTTAGAATCAAGACAGATCCTTGATTCTAAGGATCAGATATAACACAGAACGTTGATCTTGTATTGAAGCTATTCTACATGTACATACAATAATAATAACTATGCTAGTCAACTTTATTCAAACGTCTTCTGAGGCATCATTGTTTGCATGCTTGGAGAAGAGCGTTGTTGTCTTTTATTGTCTTGTACCAATGACATTCTTTCCGCGTGGAGTGCGTCAAAGTAGCAGCAGAAAGTTGTCAGTGGTAATGGTTGCTTTATCAAGAATAGTCATCTGCAACGTTTGATCTTCAGTGGAGATGGCTATCTGCTGCAGCTTTGGAGATCAGCAGCATATGCCTATCAGCTGCAACTTTGGTCTTCAGCAGATAAGGCCTATCCGCAGCAGATTTGTTCTTCAGCAGAAGAATAAGTATCCGCTGCAGATAAGCTTATCCGCAGCAGTTTGTTGGTCAGCAGCAATCTCTGAGGTAAGCAACATTTGTACTTAGAGAATTTTGTAGCCATCGATCTTTATTTCTATAAAATCGGATGAGCTTTGAGTTCCTTGATTGATGCAACCTAAGGAATTGGCAACACATCAACTTGAGTTGTATCAGATTGATAAGACAGATCTTGATTAACTGGTATCCCCGAGTCTAGATTTATAGGAATCTCCCCCTTATCCTGTGACAAAATAGAAGGTTCATCAACTATCAACAGATCAGCAGAAGAATCTTGGAAAATAACATTTTCATCTTCACTATCAGACTCTTGTGTTCCCGAACAAGAAGCAACATTAGGATCTGGAGCAGATGTAGAAGGAACATATGAATGTGGAACCGCAGTCAGTAGAAAACCACTATTCTGTGCATCTTGACATGAGTCATATAAAACAGCAGCTTCCGCAGGAGAAATATCATAAGGTAAATGAAAAGACTTGAATAAATTCTCATAATCAAAACCCCAGTCTGGTCCAATCACCATTTGAGCTAAAGACCGATTAGAACAATCAATATGAAACCATTCTTCAACTTGGCGAGTCTCTTTGTTATAAACCCTCTTGGTAGTAGAATTAGCAACATACCCCAGAAATATCCCTTCAATTGCCTTAGCACTTTCAACAGGGTGCATGGATTACCAAAGGATAGTAAATATTCCAGATTCGGCTTACGATTATTAAGCAACTCATAGCACATCTTGTTGTGTCGCTTAACGGTCAAGACTCGGTTCAAAACATGACACGCAGTATTTACAGCCTCAGCCCAAAAAGTTACTGGAAGCTTAGAATCAGCAAGCATCGTATGTGAAGTTTCAACTAAAGTCCTGTTCTTTCGTTCAGTAACCCCATTTTGTTGAGGTACATATGGCGCACTGAATTCATGATGAATTCCCCTTTGAAGACAGAATAACCCCATTTTGATATTCTTAAATTCACTGTCATTGTCACTCCTAATTCTTCTGACTTTCTGTTTGAACAAATTCTCTAAACCCAGGATTAAGAATTGTACCAACTCTATGGTTTCGGCTTTAGAAGCAAGGAACTTAACCCAAGAAAATCCAGAGTAATCATCCGTTACCACCAGACAGTAAGATTTACCACCAATGATCCTGATACTAATCGGTCCAAACAAATCCATATGCAGTAGCCCCAAAGGAGTTACAATAGAATTCGTTGTCTTAGATTTGTGGGACTTCTTGTGTTGTTTCCCCTTCTTGCAAGGAATGCAGTCATCAGGAACTGAAAATTTCATTTTTGGAAGACCAAAAACCAGATCATTCTTCACAAGATAATTCATTTTACAATAATTGATGTGAGTAAGTTTCCTGTGCCACAAAATAGAATCTGACTCAGACGCCTTGGAGAGTAAACAAGTAGGAATTGAATCCGTAGTAGTAGCAACACTCATGTCTAGGACATATGTGTCATTTATCCTTGGAGCCTTCATTAGAATCCATTCGTCAGGAATCACAAAGACTGGTTTCAAGATATAACACTCAGAATCATTGAACTGAAATGAAAATTTCTTGTCACACACTTGAGATACACTTAAAAGATTATGTTCAAGTTGCTCCACATAGTTTACTTTCTCAAATTTGACTTTTTCATTCTTTAAAGTACCCTGACCAGTTATGTACCCGCCTTTATTTCCAGCAAAAGAGACATAACCACCATCAATATTAATCACATCTTCCAACAAACGAATATTCCCTGTCATATGTCGAGAACAACCACTATCCACATACCACGTATTGTTGATAGTCCACCTTGGTTGTCCCTGTATAAACAAAGAAAATCAGTTAGAAATTGGAACCCAAGCTATTGTGGTCTTGGGTCGTCCAGATGGATCAAATTAAACAACTTCAAGTAACTCACAATCAACATTGTCATCAACCTTTGGAACATAAGATTTATGATTAGACCTTTTCAAAGAAGACAAATTATGATTATTGGAAAATACAGTATTAGATTTATTATTATCAGATTCAGGAATTTCCAAAAGTTTCTTTATTTTTCTGTTACGTCTTCTTCATTGTGGACTAGAAAGTTTGACCTTAGGTTGAGACTCTTTTTGAATTCCAACAGGTGGAATCTCAAACTTCTTTTGAAAAACAACAGGTTTAAAAATACGCTTATCATGTTGCTTAAATCCTGAAGATTTAGCAAATGATAGACAAGGCATATTCTTTTCAACACTACACTTAGGTTTTTCCCCAGTTTGTCTTTTCAGAATCGTCACTGCTTGTTTTTGTGAGGGATCACACTTTAATTTTCCTTGATTCTTATAAGGACAGTGAATCGGAATATGACCAGCCTCAGTACAATGAAAACAAACTCTTCTATAATGATGATTTCTGATATAAGGAGTTTTTCTTGAATTTGATGACCCGTCTGATGAACAAGCTTCAGAAGATTTTTCTGTACAGTAGACTGGCTTCTTTGGAACAAAAACTTGTTTAGTCACTGTCGATGAATTCTTCTTCTGATAACCAGCAGCAACAAATCCACTTGATTGTAGCATTTTTGAAAGATTAGGCTGAACAACTTTCACCTCATCCGGTTCTGTTAAAATGCATCTATCACGGGTAACATTTTTCACTACTTTTGGTTCATCAATTTTCACTTCCTTTGGAATGCCTTCAACCTTATTATCATCAAACACCTCATCCTCAGAATCAGAATCATAGATCATATCTTCACCAGTTACTGGATTCACCTTTAACACTGTCTTTGGATCAATTTCCTCTTCATGAATAATCTCTAGTTCAACCACATAATTTGCATTGAATGGTGGAGGAACAAATCCAATTCCAGCAACCCTCTTAGTAGGATCAGCATTTGCATTAAAGTAATCCAATACTACAGATGAATTTTTAAAGTTTTTCAGCTTTCTATGTAATTTGATCACCTCAGATTCTTTATCAGAAATTTCTTTGTTCTTCTGAGCAACAATTTCATTTCGTTTCTCAATCTCAGCATAAGCCATATCCAGATGATATTCTTATTCCTTATATTTCAATCCCAAAGAGTTCAAATCTCTTTTCAAAGACTCAATTCTATCTATACACAATATATCATTATCTTTCAATTTTTGATTAACTGAATGCATTGTTTTCATATCACAAATTAAATTTGTGTTATCATCCATTAATTTTTGCATTTTATCTTTTATACTTATGCAATTTGAGCAATAAATGTGATAGACAGAATCTTTTACCTTTGAAGGATCTGACATATCTGCCATGAAGACTTTTGCAATCGGGATATTTTCAGAATCAGCACCATCAGAAGAATTTTGAGTTAAAACAATATCATTTTCACATACACCAGATTCAATCTCAGTCTCACCATTTTGTACTTGGTCACTTTCTTCATCGGCACTTGGCAAACTGTCACCATCACTTGAGCTATCATCATCAGTTGACTCTTCAGATTTAGTAGAATGAATCTCAGCTACAAACGCTTGACTTACCGAACCAACCAAATCTTCAAGATGAATACCCCAGTCATAATTTTCATAATTCTGAGCAACCAAAGAAGATGATGCAGATGAATGATTAAAATTTCCAAAATTAGAAGAACCATGTGACTGATTACGATTGTTCTGAAAGTTATTAGTCTTCTTCTGAGAATCAAATTCAACTTTCAGCTTCACGCATTTTTTGGAAAAATGACCATACTCTTGACAATTATAGCAACGAACTTTGGTTTTATCAAATCCCATGCGTGAACGACTGTTAGACCCAATATACTTTCTTCCAGTCTTCTTCAAAAAATACTTTGTTTGTCGCATAAGCATAGCCATATTCCATTAAATGTTCATCTCTTCTAGATCAACAGGATCAATCTGTCGGAAATCTTCTTCAATAACCTCTGGATCATGAATTTTTCCTCCAATAAAATTTTCATAAGAAGCCATAAAGGAAGAAAACATTGCTATATAATCATCAGCAACTCTTTGATTCAAACTATGTGTTCCAGATGACGAAGAAATTGTATTTCCAGAGAAACCTGAATGACTTGAAACCCCAGAACAATGATCATGAGAAATATCTTGAGCATCACCAGAAAAGAACGCAACCCCTGCACCATTTTTTCCAGAAGATTTAGCAAAATACATTGAAGGATCTTGAATATGTTCCATATTGGTTTCCTTCTTCTTCATATTCATATCATGTGATTGTATCTTCCCAAGAACCTCTTCAAGCGATATGATGGTTTTATACTTGACATTCTCTTTAATCAAAACCGTATACACATCAAATTTTGATGGTAATGCCTCCAAAAACTTATCATTTATCTCTTCAGTCTCATAAACCACTGAAGCACTTGACAACTCGCTCAGCAAATGATAGAATCTTGTTGCAAGATCATCTAAAGATTCATTTTGAAAATGCTTGAATACTAAGAACTGCTTCTTCAGTAATTCTTTTCGGCTCTTCTTAACATCCAAACTACCTTCACATCTCTTTTGCAACGCCTCCCACAATTGTTGAGAAGTTCTGAATTATTTAAAGCTGTGATAAATTTCTTTTGGAAGAGACATTGAGATACTGGCCATTGCCTTCTTTTCTCTATCAAACAATATTTTTTCTTCTGTGTTTAACACAGATACTGATTTTGGAACATCATCCTTTCCCATCTAACTATATGTCGGATGCGTATAACCCTCCAAGATTGGAATCCATAAGCTTGTATCAGTAAAAGATACGAACTGATCAAACCGATCTTTCCAGTTGGAATAATCTGCAAGACTTAACAATTTGGGCGGTTTTTGAGATGTACCAATCTCGTCGTAATTTAACATATTTGTCACTTGCACCATATTTGCCATTTTTTTTAAAAAAAATTTCAAGTGTTAAACTCAAAACTCCCTTAGGCGAAGATAATAAGTTCGCTTCAGCCAAAACAAGCAAATTTGATATCAAGCGAACTTGACAAGTTCGCTTACCCAAGAAATCCAATAAGTTCGCTTACAGATAAGTTCGCCTACTAAGTTCGCTTAAACTGAGAGAAGCGAAATTAATAAGTTCGCTTGCTAAATTCGCCTGCAACAACTTTCAGCAAGTTCGCCTAAACCAGCAGAAACAAACTCAGCAAGAACTTTAACCCAAACACGAACAACCAGCACCAAAAATCATCATTTCTAACAGATTAGAAGGAATTTGAAGAAATTGAACCGTAGGATTTAGTATTTCATGAATTAGAACACTTCTATCGGATCAATTTCACCAAAATCAACCTCAAATTCATGAATTCAGCAGTAAAATCAGTTTCAAGAACTTGAAAACTCCATGGATACAAAAATGCTCAATTTCTTGTCAAATTGTACAAAAAAACGTCTCTAATCACCAAGAATCAAATGCAAATCACGAGAAAAAGCTCTGAGACCACTTGTAGGTCCACATGACTCAACTTAGATCGATCTCGTGACAGGACGTATCGTTAACGCGAAGTGCGGAATCCTACCGTATTAACGCTTTGTATAACAATCGACAATAGAAACAGCGGTAAATAAACTTTCTCTTTTATATCACCAAACATAGTTTACAGAATACTTGATTATTCAATCTATCATACGCGTACTAAACAGACTCTGTAAACTCTATATTTATAGACACATGTTCTGCAACAGACGTTTGACCTTGATGAGCTTGCCTTGGCTGGGCACCTAATGGATTTGCCTTTGGTGCCTTGCATTCTCTAGCAAAGTGACCAAGTTGGTTACAATTGTAACATTTTAGTTTTATTTTGTCCAAGCCAACTCTAGTGTTGGAGTTGTTGCTTGGAATGGGTCTTCCTGTTCTAGAGTAGAACGTTTTTGCTCTTAGAGAGAGCATGGCATAGGAATCCTGTATATCCATTTCTTGTAGATCATCTGGATGAAAACATTCCAGATCTTCCTTGATAAAGGACATATTGCTTGAGTTTGTAGAGACAAAGGCAGCAAAAGTTGATGTTTCAGGTGGGGCTTCAAGAAGAAATGGTGAGTTATTTGATTGTGAGGTTGAATTCTGGGGATGAGTGACAATGGGAGGGTAGTAGTTGCTTGAACTAGGAACTTAGTGGTTAGAGTGAAGTGCAGAGGAAGTGGTGGTGGATGATGTGTTACATTTCTGATTTTTAGTATCCGTATTTCAAATTCAATGTAATGCATTTCAAACCAAATTCTAGTGCACTGTTTTGTGCTATTCGTACCATCAATTAAATACTATATTTCAATGTTAACCCGCAAATTTTACACGGTCATAACCTACTAAAACACTATATAAGTATCTATTTATATAAATATGTCAAAGACCAAAGTTACAAGGTCTGATGTTGAAAATTTACAAGAAACCTAATAGGCACGGTCGCGCCTCGTTCTGGCACGGTCGCGCGACTTGCTTTGGAACGATCGCGCCTGGTGCCTTAGCACGGTCGCGCCTCGTTTGGGCACGGTCGCGCCTAGTACCAGTTGAAACGTAAATATAGTTTTAATCACTCGATCGTTGAGCTCCGTAACCGACCTACACTTCATTCTCATTAACGAATGAAATAAACCTTTCAATTACACGAAACATCTCGGATTAACTCAATCAATCTCAAAAATCGTTTAGACATTCCAAGAAAACACAAACCTGTGTTATACTCAACAACTTTTTAGTTGACTTTATTTTATTCATGTTTCAGCTTCTAACGTATGAGATTGTTCAAGATGTGCTACACATAGGATTGGACTTAGTTAATTTAAATAAAAGAACTCTATGTATTTCAATTTTGTTCTATCTTGGATTTGATTATGTTTGGATTATTTGCAATGAAATTTGACGTTTAATATATTCAATTTAGTCAACCTTGTGCTTGTGAACAGTCTACATGTCCCACCTCGATGATTCCGCCATCGGTCGGGGTGTGACATGATGAGGCTGTTGAGTAACTTGAGCTTCTCTCTTTGGCTTGAATCATTTCAAATTCATAGGTCTTCAGCATGCCAAACAGCTCAGTCATCTTCAGAGTCTTTAAATTTTCAGTTCTTCTGATTGACACTGTGTAAAGTGTCCAGCAGCTTAGCACAGACCTGATGAACTTCTTGAGAATGTCTTCATTGTCCAGCTTCACCTTTGAGCACTGTAGCTCTCCCACAAGGTAGGTGTACCTGTTGTACAACACAGTAAGAGACCCACCTTCCTTCCAGACAAAGTTCTCATATTGTTGCTTCAGAATGTCTCTTCCATTTTCTTTCACTTCTTCTGACCCAGCAAACATCTTCTCAAGAGCCTCCCATAGCTCCTTGGCAGTCTTATATTCTCTGAAGTTGTGAAAGACCTCATTTGACATCTGAATGGATCCCAAGGCTTTGAAGTCTACCTCTATCTTCTTGATATCTTCATCTGAATACTTTGAGGGTTCTTTGGGGACTGATGGACCTCCGGAATCAGTAGAGGCCACCATGGGTACATATGGTCCATCTTTAATGGATCTCCACATCCCATACTCTTGATAGCAGAAGAAACTTTCCATCCGGTTCTTCCACATATCATAGTCTTCTCCAGACACTAGTCTTGGTGGTCTGTTGATACTTCCAGTATCAACAAAACCATTGTTTTGTGCCATTTCTGGATTTGTGATATATGGTGTTTTAGCAAAGAGATAGTAGTGAATAGAACCAGGGAGTGATTAAACAAGTGTGAGTTTGTTTAATCTGATAGCCAAAGCTCTGATACCACTTGTAGGATCGGTGAATACATGATGGTTCTATTCTAGTTGAGATTGGCGGAAACAATCACAACTATGCAATGTAAACAAGTAACACAAAGAGTACTGATAAATGCAAATTGTATTAAGCTTCAATGGTTACAAGATTACAGAGAAAACTCTAAGAAAGCACACTTATACAATGAACAGATACACTACTTATATAGTAACATAGAATCAAGACAGACCCTTGATTCTAAGGATCAGATCAAACACAAGTCGTTAATCTTGTATACAAGATGCTATACTACAGGTTAAGACAACAAAGACTACAAAAGTTAACTTTAATCAAACGTCTTCTTAGGCATCATTGCTTGGATACTTGGAAGGAGAGCGTTGTCTTTTATTGTCTGCACCAGTAACATTCTTTCTGCATGTGATGTGTCAGATTTGTAGCAGAAAGTTTTCAGTAGTAAAGTTGATGCTTTTGATATGCCAATCAACAGCAACGATTAATATTCAGCAGATAAGGCTATCAACCGCATAGTTGAAGATTCGCAGCAAAACTCAACTATCCAAAGCTGCTGATGATTTGCCTTTGATGCTGCTGAGAAGCCTATCAGCAGCAACTCTGGACTTCAACATATAAGGTTGTCCGCAGCAGAGTTGTTCATCAGCAGGAGAACAACTATCAGCAGCAAACAAGCTTATCCGCAGCAGCTTGTTGGTCAGCAGTAAAATTATGCAGTCCGCAGCAGTTGTACTTAGAGAATTTTGTAGCCATCAGTCTTTATATCTACAATATAGATTCTAGTAATACAAGGAATATGTTGTTTGTTTAAATACGAGAGTCCAATCCAGCGGATTGTAGATGGAAACATGCACATGAAATGCGACTTCGAGAAGTGAAACTAGTTCATGGATGTGTGTTACAGGAAGGAGCAAAATAGCAGTCCTCCCAACAGAGTCCGGATAGAGTTTGAGTATGCAATGAGCAATGCGTTCTCAACTTTGCGGTTAATCTATCTTCAATAGAATATTGACAAAAGACGCGAGCCCATTGCTCGGGAAAGTGATGACATCTACGTGTCAATGGATTCTACAATAATTCGTGCAACGATCTGCCTTCACCCGGCGTGTTGTTGTTAGTGGGTACAGTAGGGACTCGCCTCCGACGATCCCAACTTCCAAAGGGACATGTGCTAGTGCTGAGTGTCGTCCATAACTGGGACCTGAGAAAGCCTGTAACATCCATGACTTTTCTGCCTTATTATTATTGTTATTATTATTATTTTAAAACAATAATGACATTTCACTTCGATCACGTACCTACCACCTTAATTATTTCAACGAGTATTAAATTCTAAAATTTCAATCCTTGTAAATACATATCATTTATCTCCTACTAAATATATCAATTCTTTTGTCATATTAAATATGTCCAAAAATAAAACGTTTGAGTTTTAATTATGTAGCTACATTTTTATGTATATACATATATTTATTTTAAATATAAACACATGTGTATTTGATTTTTATTAAGCAAACCGTTTATACAATTTACAAGTATATAAAAAATGGAAGTTATCTATATAGAATATATTTAAAATTTAATTAAATAGGTTAGATTTATAAAAACTATTTTTTTATAAAAGAATTTATGTTTAGATTTATAAAAACTATGTTTAGATTTATAAAAACTATTTTTACCATTTTATTTACAAAAAAGAATAAAATACAATTACTTATTTGATTACAAACAAAGAGAACAAATCAGTTATTCATACGCACACTGCTTTGAATATCTACACAACCTTCTCGTTATCTTACACATTCAGAAATGTATGATTTTACTAGACACTTCAATGAGCTGAGTCATTTCGCGTAGGCATTAGTCATCCATATAAACCTCAGCAAGATTTAAAAATTAAAATCTAACTACATACATGAACGCCAAACAACACGCTTGTCTGCAACACTCGACTACCTGTAAAAATTCAATAGTTTACATTACTCATGAGACCCAATAACTTACGTATGAACATTCACATAATACATAAAACTTGTTGGTTTAACACATGATTGAGCACATTATACATGATCACATAATACTTGAAACTAAGTTGGTTGCAATATACATAATGTTACACTGACCACATAATGCATGAAACTTGTTTGTTTGCAATATACATTATACTGGATTGATCACATAATACATGAAACTTAATTGTTTACAAAACACATGTTCACACTATACAATATATATGATACTACATTATACACATTATACCTGAAACTCATTTGTATACAAAATATATTATACTAAATTATTCACCCTATGCAATATACATGATAGTACATTGTTTATATTATACATGAATCTTGTTTGGTTACAAAATGCATAAATACTAAATTGTTCACTTATACATAAAACTCATTTGTTTACTATATACATGGTACTAAACTGTTCACAATATACATGAAACCTATTTGCTTACAACATACATAACACTAGATCATACATGGAAACTTGAGTGTTTACATTATACATGGAACATGATTGCTTACATTGTTGCAATTGATTAAGTACATCATACACAAGGCATGATTATTCACTTTATCCATGAAAGCTACTCGGGGTTTGACGTATTCTTGTTCAAACATGAGGAAGCTATGAAACCCTAAATTATGCCACGTTATTACTCTTTAGTAATTGTGTTGGAGCATATTCTGGTGACAACGAGCTTGAAGATATTATGTCTTAGTCTTAGAGTCTTTGACTTGTAATTGATAGAATTGTTAGCAACAGTTAAAGGGGAGTCTGTTAGGACATGTTTTGTAACTATTGATAAAATTCTATGTAAGTTCTGCTAGAGGCGAACTTAACAAGTTCGCCTAGCCTATCAGAGGCGAACTTAATAAGTTCGCCTGGTCTATCAGAGGCGAACTTAATAAGTTCGCTTAAGTCTATCAGAGGCGAACTTATTAAGTTCGCTTAGCCTATTAGAGGCGAACTTATTAAGTTCGCCTGGTGCAGAATAGTAGTTTATAAATAGACAAAACAGAGTCAGTTTAAGTAAAAGAAAACAGGAGATAATAAAGACTTGATTAGAGACAGAATCTTGTAACCTGATATTGTGGTGGAAATACAAAGCGTTTATTTACACCGTTGTTGTTGATTGAGTTACACGAGCACGTTGATCATGGATTCCGCACGTTATCACCGTGTAGTACCGCGAGTCTAGAGATCCGTCACACACCGAATTAGGGACCTACAAATTGATTGACTCTACTATCTATGAACATATTTATTTGTTAGCAACACATACGTGAAAACAATAGTTACGGATTAGGTGATTTTGTGTTACCCCCTTGACACACAAACACAATGAGATGAACTATACAGACCATGCGACGATTTTGATAATTACGGGTGCACACGTAATTATAAAAATCAGCGCATGGAAAACATAGCAAATTATGTCGTGTGTTATGACATGAAACCTATCATGATATATAATAACGAAACTAATGTGATATGACAAGGTCATGGTGGATACGCCGTTGTTACTTCCTATATATAACTGTTTCTGTCATATTATCAGAAGTAGCGTTATTTGTGTCACGTAAAGTTTTATGTTGTTTGACGGGTCGATGTTTGTGAATTCTCTAATCTATTGACAACACCTGAAACATATTAAATTACATCTTAAACAAACCCTGGTCATCAAATCCCAAGCAAATTCCATTCCTACTAATTCATTTCATCCTTAGAATCCAAAATATTATACGACAGTTTTCTCCTTAAAATTCATTTCAAAACTAAAATTCATTATCATCATTCATAGCTGACCTTGAGAAACACACATGAATCTCGTTATCAATCATATTTCTCGACACAACTTTCAAAGTTCATTAAGAATCTAAACGTGGCTCAAGGTTACATGAGAAAACGTGAGGATCAAATGAAGCTTAAGTACCCTCATCTTCTTCCTGATTCAGTAGTCTCCATCCGTTAAATTTCGGGATGAAATTCCCTCAACATGGGGATATTGTAACATCCCTGACGTTCCGGCCTTATTATTATTATTATTATTTTAAAACAATAATGACATTTCACTTCAATCACGTACCTACCAACTTAATTATTTCAAAGAGTATTAAATTCAAAAATTTCAATCCTTGTAAATACATATCCTATATCTCCTACTAAATATATACATTCTTTGTCATAATAAATATGTCAAAAATAAAACCTTTGAGTTTTAATTATGTAGCTACATTTTTATGTATATACATATATTTATTTTAAATATAAACACATGTATATTTAATTTTTATTAAGCAAACCGTTTATACAATTTACAAGTTTATAAAAAATGAAAGTTATCTATTTATAAAATAATTAAAATCTAATTAAATAGGTTAGATTTATAAAAACTATTTTTTTATAAAATAAGATTTATGAATAAATTAAAACAATTATATTTGATTTTAAACAAATAAATCAAGTTTTGAACCCCCTCTAATTACCATTGAACCCCAACCATTAGTTTAGAACCCTTCCTATTTACATTTTGGACCCTAGATATTTGAAACATGAACTTTGACTTTCTAAAGTCAAAATCGAATTCTTTTCTCTTCAAATCCTCTGAGTTCAATCAAAACACATTACCATTTTTTATACAGATTCAAAACCCCTGAATCATGCATCCATTTTACACCTTTAATTGTCCATTGTCATTCAATAATTACAAGAAATCAACTCCCGACCGTTTTCTTTTTAAAACCCGTAAATCAAGCTCTAATCCCACTAATCTCTCTCGATTTACAACTGTAAACGCGTTACTCTTTGATCACGAAACACCCTATAAATACCAGTTGCAATCTCAGACTCAAAGCACCTCAAATCGCCTTCCTCGTCCCTGTTCCGATTGGCGCTCGACGAAGAGCTAGGATGGCGGTGAAATCAACGATTTTCTAGGTTTCCTTCGTTCTGGCCTAAGTCGTTTACCCCAGGTATTCGTTTTTTCCTCACATTTCACTACTGTTCTAGCTGCATTTTGGGATTAGGGTTTGAATAGGGAGAAAGCGTGGTTCACGATCTGATGTGTTTGAGGGAGAAGGATTAGCTGGGCGTATGGGTTATCTAACTATATGCTGAGATATTAATCAATTGAAAGCCTGGTCTAGTGGTTAAAACTTCCTCCCACACACATAAAAGTCGCGGGTTCAAGGATTAGTTGGGCGTATGGGTTTTTACTCATTTTACTTCTAATTACTCACACACGCACACTCTCATATTTATATATATATTTATATATGGAGATGTTCATATCAAAATCCTTTTTCCATTTAAAAATCTTAAAACTCAACTACAATCATTCATTTAATATATAATAATCAAATTTGAAACGAATGGTTGATATGACTGGAAGGGAGTTATAGTCATTTTCACCTCCTTCTCCACACCCCACCTCAACCCCATTTACCCTCATTTTCAAACCCAGTGCACACATGTCTCTCTCTCTCTCTAAATTCGATAATGTCCTTCAACCCCATTTACACCCATTTTCATGCATCTGGTACCTCATCTACTCCAAGATTACAAGGTTGAAATCCAGTAGATCTAGTAAGCTACCCCCATTTTCTTTTTGTCAAACTAGTAAACCCCTTTATTTCTTTAAATTCAATCCCCTTCAAGGTCTGACGGTGGCTCTCGCTTCATTTGAGAGGTGGGACGATGGCTGACAGATCTGGAAGAGGTGGGACGATGAGGTGTCAGTTTTCACTAATCCATAACGAGAACTAGTAAGCTACCCCCATTTTCTTTTTTGTCAAACTAGTAAACCCCTTTATTTCTTTAAATTCAATCCCCTTCAAGGTCTGACGGTGCATCTCGCTTCATTTGAGAGGTGGGACGATGGCTGACAGATCTGGAAGAGGTGGGACGATGAGGTGTCAGTTTTCACTAATCCATAACGAGAACTATCAGGGATCTTGAAGATTTTGATTCTGAAGAAGACGAAAGCAGATCCAGAACGAGAACTATCACCATCGACAACTCTCACCTTCGATTTCAACCCATTTCATCCCCGATTTTCAGTAATACAAGTACGTTTCTAGTGTTATTTTGAGGGGTTAATTTGGTTTTAGGCCTACCGATTTGGGTGTATTTTCATCTTGTTCATTGATCTTCAGAACACATGTAGAAGGTATATGTGTTTCTGTGTTTTTTTTCATGATTTAAGAAATTTCACTTCAGTTTTGTTGACAGTTTGATGAAATTTCAACATTTGATTGCTTAAACATGTTTGATTTGTTTATTAAATGTTAGATTAATTTGATACACAGGTCCAGTCAGGGTTGTGATCAAATAGTACAAATACGTATCAATAGTTTTTGTACTTTCTGGTTCTTATCATTATTTATTTGTAGTTGGCAAATGCATCAATGTAATACAATCCTCTGTATGATGCAGATAAGGAATTCAATGTGATTCCCTCATCATTCCATGATATTGGTGATGTTGTGTTTCAGGAAAACTAAAACAGGGTTGGTATAAAATTGTACACGATTTTATTTTATTGCTTCTGTTTCTTTTTTTTTTCTTAATATAATAAACGTTATAATTACAACTTTTGAAAATGTTCAATAGGGTTGACATCGGTACTTCAGATTACTTTACCCTTATGTTCTGGTCAACTGCCTCACAGTATTGAGTTCAGAGTAAACATTTTTGTTCTCTTAATTTGAAAGCCTGATTAAATCTAGTAGCATTTAGATGAATATGTTCTATTTTTAAAGTGTAGTTATGTTCTTGATATGCTATTCAATATATTATGAAGTTTGGGATTAGGTTATGAAATTTCGAATTAATTTTCCAAGTTCTTGGGTTCGCATCTAATGAAAAGTTGAAAAAGGGGTTTAGAGAGGTTTATTTTCATTTCTTTTTGGTGCGTTTGTGGCCAATGATGTATTTCATTTGCATTTTTGCATTTATTATCAGAAGTGAGTATGAAAATGAATATTTTGCATCCATTTGTTTGGTTAAAGATATGTTTTTCAAATTGCATTTAGCTTCTGATTTTCTCACTTAAAGATAAAAAATATAGTTGTATACAAACTGATGATCCTTTGTGAATTAGTGTTCAAGCATATTTATGATTTAAAAAATGAATAAAAGGAGTGCAAACCGTCTAGTTCAACCCAATTGCCTAATCCATTTAATTTGACTTACCTTTTAAAAGAGTATTAAGCATTTATACCATTTACTCGTCCAACTTAAATTTGCTAGTTTGTGTGTTATACTAATGTAATTGGTAGTTATATTATACCAATGCAATTACGGGCGTCTTACACCAATGTAAAAATAGTTTAATACTAATGTAACAATAGTATTAAACCAATGTAATGATTTATTACATAGATAATGTTTCGTAACATTGATGTGAATCCAAACCTGAATTTTTTTTGTCATACAAATGTTAATTTTGTTCGTGACACTAATGTAAGTATAGTATTAAAGCAATGTAACTAAAGTATTACACCAGTGTAATGATTTGTTACATAGAAAATGTTTCGTTACATTGATGTAAATACTAACGTTTGTAAAAAAATTATATTATAACTAAATTAAAGATAAAAATATGATTTATTTAATGGTATAATTTTTATAAAAAAATAACTTAGTATAAAAAAGTTATACATGTTTTAAAAACGTGGGGGAGTTCTTTTTATAAAAAAAAGAGAAAGTGGGATGGGTAAGAAGGTGACACATATCACCCTCTTAGTGAATCTGATTTTGGTGTGTGAGTAAATGACTATTTTACCCTTTTCATATAAAACAAATTTAGTGATACATGACATAATCTTGTGTGTTTGAGTAAAAAGTAACCACTGGATGAGAGTTTTAGATTTTTAAGTGAAACTAGAGTTTTGATAGCAATCAAGCCCTATATATATATATATACATATATATATATTTATAAACAAATACTAATCCTTTTAATTTATATATAAATGTTTAAAGGTTAATAATTAATATTTTGTTTAATAAATAGAGTATTTATAATTTCGTTCTAAAAACATTTTGATTATTACGAATATAATATGAACATTATTATTTTAAGCACCTATTATTTTCGTTACCACTATATACATTTCAAAAACATGACAAATGATTAAGTGTATTTCATAAATCCTAAAATTTTATAACTTTTAAATGTTAGTCGTGTTTTAACGTCATTAAAATAAAGGGATTATAATTTACTTACACTTTTAAAACGTCATGATACATGATTATTATTAAAATTAGTAATATCATAATTGTTTTAATCCTATTATTATTTACTTTCTCAAATATTAAAAATTATTTTAATAAATTGAAATGACTAATTTATTATTTCAAATTATATCACGTTATCATATTTTATCATAATAATTATTTTGTACCATCCTAAAAATGGTAAATAAATAAATAACAACACGATCGAGATTTAATCGTAAAAAAAATGATGAAAAGAAAATGAATGGGCTTGGGCTCGGCTCCAACGGGCCGAGGGAAACCCAGGTATATAAAGGTTAAGATAGCCTCAAGCTTCCACCATTTGCAAAGTTAGAAAGGGAAACGAGAGCTCGGGCCTAGAGAGAGAAAGTTGACGGATTGACCCGGAATTGAAGGAGCACGTTACTACTGAGCTCGTGAGCAAAACCTCCAAATCAGAATCCCAATCCAGATAACGATTCGACCCTAAACTGAGTTTTTGTTTAATTTGGGATTTTCGGGTTTTAGCTAAATATGTGACGTTTTTAAGGATGAAACTTGAAAATAAGCTTAGGACTAGCATCTAGAATGAAAACCGCACGTTTTAAACAAAGAAAGTTGTAAGATTGGCATGATCAGGTTAGCATGCAAGAATTTCGGACTTGTAAGGAAAGAAGACAGTTCGACATGCGAACTTATCAAGTTCTCCTTGCAAGGTTGAGGCGAACTTATCAAGTTCGCCTGAGAAGTTCGCTTATGGCCACCAAGAGGCGAACTTAGCGTGTTCGCCTATTAAGTTCGCCTGATTATGTTCGCCTGATTAAGTTCATTTAGTTAAGTTCGCTTGGTCAAGTCAGGCGAACCTATGACAAGTTCGCCTATATGTTCGCCTAGACTTTAGGCAGCGAAATTAGCCTTAAGTTCGCCTAGTTCAGTTGAAGTAAAAGTGTGTAATTTAAATTAGGTCTGATGTACGTGTAATTAACCAATCAAGATCGTGTGTGGCACTCATTGGACCGCTTTTAGGACAGGACGAGACTAGCTCATCAGGTGAGTTCTATGTGCCCCCTCTATGTTATGTGCAAACCTTATGAAATGTTTTGGGGCTGAAGTGTATACGCTAAATGAATAAATGTTATGAATGTCAATGTGATCATACGTGATATATACATATATGTATCAAAATGAATGATGAACAAAGAATGAAACGTACGATTATAAAGAATGAACGAAAGAATGACATAACGTGAATGAATGAAATCTTGCTTTATATTTTATATATTGCATGTTATTAATGTATGTAAACGTTATGGACGCTTCGATGACAGCGGCTGCTTCGGTAGACAGACGACCACGTGACTATTTTGCAACCGGGACAAATGCGTTCCTTCATCAGCTAGGACGTATGAAAGGCACTAACGGACGGTCGAAGCAAATGCCTTATTACATGTAGAACGGTTGCATACATGATAGCCGCGTGGGAAACGGATGCCTTCGGGCAGACGGGAGAATGAACAGACTACGACGGTAGGACGGGTTTTAGGCGGACGGACAATGGTTGCCGGACGGATTTATGTTACGACGGACGGTTTCTAGGGTCGGACAGTTTATGAAATGGACTACGACTGTAGTTCTCATGGCGTTTGTCTTTGTGACTCACGTAGTAATTATGACGGGTTGATCACCCATATGTGTATGACTAATGAATGTTCTCTCCAAAGTAAGTGTGTATGTACATATGTATATACTTGGTATGAATGTTATGTGAGAACAGTAAAGCAAAGAATATGCAAATGCACGTATATCATATATATATATAAATATATATATATATATATATAATACTTAATGATAAGATAAATGTTATGTCTGATTGTTTTTAAGCTAGAACTCACCATCGTTAGCCGACTTTTAGTATACATTTCAGGTAAAGAAAGGAAGGGTCGTGCGAAGGCGTGATGGTTACCCGGCAAGAGACTGACATCCCACTTTTATATATTTTAAGACAATGTTATGTTTTAATTGTTAAGACTTCTGTTGTTATGTTATGAATTCGAATGGTGTTTGCTTCCGCTACTCTTGAATGTTTTTAATTTAAGTTTTGTATTTATGACTATGTTTATGAGTAAATCCAACAAATGAGGTTACCCGGGAAAGGGGCCTTACAAGTTGGTATCAGAGCAAGAGTTTGAGAGATTCAGACATCCCTAAATGTCTGGACTCAAGCTGATTATGGGACCAACGCATGGATGTCAGTATGGGTAACCAACGCCAACGTCAGCACGGTAAGTAAGTACTAAAGTTTATGCAGTTAGATAATAATAGATACCTTAACTTTGAACAAATAGATGTCAATGTCACAACCGATTTGAAGAGTTTTGAACCCGAAAAGCAATGTAAATTAGTAATCACAAACCGGTCACTGTAATTAAAAATTTACCTTGCTCGTAATGTTCTAAAACTATGATCTGAAGGAATGGCATTGATGTATTCCCTTTATAACTATCAGGAAACTAGGAACTATGGCTGGTGGAGGAAGAACCGGACGTCAAGGCGGTCGCACTGGTTGAGTTGGTAGACCTCCATTGAATCAAAGACATGAAGATAAAGCGAGTGGGCACGCAGAACACACTAAGAGTGTGCACGAAGGGTCTCTATAGTTGGAACCCGAGGTCAGGGATGCTATTGCCCGTGATGTTGTACTCACTCTGAAGAAAGTATTGCCTGATCTACTATCCGAGGCACTAAAGAAAAGTAGAGAGGAGGATGAAGGAGACCATGAAGAGAAAGTGTATGACAATGATGGGGATGAAGTAAAGGTGGGATCAAGCAATCGTGGGTGTACTTACAAAGGTTTCAAGAACGGAGACCCACCCAAGTTCGATGGGAACAAGGATTCAGTGGCTAAGTTCGAATGTATTGAGAGGATGATTGATGTAATCAACATCAGCGAGTGTCGACCAGACCAGGCCGTTAAGTATGTTGCTCATTCTTTCACCAATGAGGCACTAAGTTGGTGGAGGAACATTCAGAGGACAAAGTCGCCAAACGCTCTTGCCAGAATAACATGGGAAGACCTGAAGAAGCTGATAATCCAAAAGTTCTGTCCCTAGAATGAAATTGATTGAGTGGAAAATGAATTCCTAAACTTCAAGGCTGGCAGCAAGACGCACTGCCAGTATACTTCTAGGTTCAATGAGCTAGCTCAACTGGTACCCCACCTGGTGGAGACAGAAGGACGAATGATTAAGTACTATGTGAAGGGCCTACCTCAAAGGGTCCGTGTTTTTGTAAAAGCTAATCTACCATCGACCTTCGAATCGGTAGTCAACCTGTCTGGAATCATCTATGACGATTATGCTAACGAGGACACAACTCCCGAAGCTCCGAAACGGAAATGGGAGAACTTGTTCAAAGGATGTGGAAAGGGAAACTACACTGCTGAGGTGAGGAATCTTAGGGCAGAAGGGTATGAAGTTTGTAAGAAATGCCTAAAGAAACACCAAGGCGAATGTCTTGTTGGCTCAACCATGTGTTATAAGTGCGGGAGGCCAGGGCATTACTCCCGAGATTGCTTAAAGGACGTTAAGTGCCAAAGTTTTAGAAGATATGAACACCTGACTACGGATTACAGGAAAACCAGACAATCCGGTTTGGGAAAGGATAAGGAAGCTGAAAAAGAACAACCGAAGGCTAGGACTCGAGCCTACGCACTGACTGAGGAGGAAGCAGGAGGAAGCAAGAGGAAACCCTGATGTTGTGTCAGGTACGTTTTCTAGTTAATGATGAACATGCTACAATTTTATTTGAATCTGGTGCTAGTAAAAGCTTTATATCCAATGCATTTAGTCGTAAACTAGATTGCACTATCAACACCATAGTAAAGGCCTTTAGCGTACAAACTGTCGTTGGTAAGAATTCGGCAGTATTCCAAGTAACAGAGGATTGCATCATTGAAATAGAGGGTCAAAAGTTTCCCTCTAGATTATTCCTTCTCACCTTAGGAGGATTCGATATAGTATTGGGTATGGATTGGCTAGCTGCCAACGAAGCTCAAATCATATGTACACGTAAGAGGATACACCTCAAAGCTCCTAGCGGAAGTCCAATTACGGTTTCTGGGGATTGGAATTACACGATGCCGAAAACGTCATTTCGATGATCAAGGACGAAAGTTACAAGAGGCGCGGTTGCGAAGCTTATCTGGCGTATGTTATTGATAATAGAATGAAAATGAAAGAACTCAAGAATGTACCCGTGGTATGCAACTTTTCGGAAGTATTCCCTGAGGATCTACCTGGGTTGCCACCCGATCGAGAAATAGAATTTCAGATTGACTTACTGCCAGGAGCTGAGCCCGTTTCCAAAGCCCTCTTCCGATTGGCTCCGTCATAAATGAAAGAATTGATGTCTCAACTAAAGGAATTAACAGAAAAAGGATTTATCAGATTGAGCATTTCACCATGGGGCGCTCCGGTACTATTTGTAAAGAAGAAGGACGGCAGCATGTGCATGTGCATTGACTACCGCGAATTGAACAAGAGGACAGTAAAGAACAAATACCCACTGCCTAGAATAGACGACCTTTTTGATCAACTGCAAGGTGCGAGTTGGTTCTCAAAGATCGATCTTAGGTCGGGTTACCATCAGCTGAAAGTAAGAGAAGAAGACGTACCAAAGAACGCATTTCGCACGCATTATAGGCATTACGAGTTTCTCATGATGTCCTTCGGATTGACCAACGCACCAGTAGCGTTATTGCACTTGATGAATAGAGTATGTCGACCAATGTTGGATCGATCAATGATAGCTTTTAAAGACGACATACTGAAATAATCGAAAATTGAGGGTGATCACCACTGTCACCTAAGAGAGGTTTTGGAGGTGCTAAAGCAGGAAAAGTTGTACGCAAAATTCTCCAAATGCGCGTTCTGGCTTAGTGAAGTCCAATTCCTAGGTCATGTGATAAACCCAAACGGCACCATGGTAGATCCTGCAAAGATTGAGGCAGTAAAGGAATGGAACGACCCGAAGACGCCAACAGAGATACGAAGTTTTCTGGGATTGGCAGGCTACTATCGGAGGTTCATTCAAGATTTCTCGAGGATAGCCTCGCCACTAACTAAATTTACACGGAAGGAAGTAAAATATGAATGGGGTCTAACCCAAAACAACGCGTTTGAGGAACTTAAGACACGATTAACCCAAGCTCAAGTCTTGACACTACATGAGGGAAATGAAGACTTGGTAGTCTACTCTACGCTTCGGGTCAGGGTTTTGGGTGCGTACTTATGCAACGAGGAAAGGTAATTGCTTACGTCTCACGAAAACTAAAGATTCACGAGGTTAACTACCCAATTCATGATCTGGAGTTAGCGGCAGTAGGTTTCGCATTAAAAATATGGAGGCACTATCTGTATGGAGTTAAATGCACCATTTACTCCGATCACAAGAGCCTGAAGTACTTTTTCGAACAAAAGGAATTAAACATGAGCCAAAGGAGGTGGTTAGAGCTACTGAAAGTCTATGACAGTGAGATATTGTACCATCCAGGCAAGGCCAACGTGGTGGCTGACTGTAGGTCCCGATTCGTTGCGTGATGGATATCTAGACTCGCGGTACGACACGGTGATAACGTGCGGAATCCATGATCAACGTGCAATGTGTAACTCAATCAACAACACGGTGTAAATACACGCTTTGTATTAATATAATCCTTGATTACAACAGTTCTCTCCAAAACACATACTTACACCTTTTTCTTCTCTTGTGTTCTAGTGTTCTCTGGAATATGAACTTGTAACTCCTATTTATAGGAACACACAGCACCTTAAGCGAACTTAACAAGTTCGCCTCAAAGATGCTTAGGCGAACTTGTTAAGTTCACCTCTGTATGACTCAGCACCTTAGGAGAACTTAACAAGTTCGCTTCTAAAGATGCTTAGTTCGCCTCTCTACGAACTTATACAGAATTTTATCAACAGTTACAAAACATGTCCTAACACTGACGCTTTAAGCAGAAAGGAAGAATCAGAACCCATACGGATCAAAGCGTGTCAGCTGATTATAACGCCAGATTTGATGAGTGAAATATCAAAGGCACAAGATGAAGCACTATTAGAAAGAAATATAAAACGGAAAAGAGTAGTAGGTCAATAAGGGAATTTGGATCCAAATGCATACGGTATATGAACTAAGTTTGGCCGGATGTGGATACCTAAGATTGGCGAGCTTAGAGCCAAAATACTCGATGAGGCCCATGAGTCTCGCTATTCTATACACCCCGGGACAAAAAAAATGTATCAAGACTTGAAGAAAGAGTACTGGTGGCCCGACATGAAGATTGATTTGACCGAGTACGTGAACAAGTGCCTAACGTGTTTACTAGTTAAGGCCGAGCACTAGAAGCCATGCGGTAAAATGCAACGTCTACCGGAATGGAAGTGGGACGAGATCACGATGGACTTCATTACCAAGCTACCGCGAACAGCTAAAGGCAATGATACCATTTGGGTGATCGTCGACCGCTTTACAAAGAGTGCTCACTTCTTGCCAATACGTGAGACTTCTTCGTCTGAAAATCTAGAATAAATATTTATCAAGGAAATTATGAGCAGACATGGTATGCCGCTGCCGATTGTGTCCGACAGGGATACTAGATTCACGTCAAGGTTTTGGAAGAAATTCAATGAAGCAATGGGCACTAGACTGAACATCAGCACCGCTTACCACCCTCAAACCGATGGTCAATCTGAAAGGACCATTCAGACCTTGGAGGACATGCTCTGGGCCTATATCATTGACTTCGGTGGGAGCTGGGATAGCCATCTACCATTGGCAGAATTTTCATATAACAATAGCTATCACTCAACTATTGGCATGCCGCCATTTAAAATGTTGTGTGGAAGGAGATGTAGGACCCCGGTTTGTTGGTGGGAGATTGGACAGAAGGATTTTGCAAGTCTTGAACTAGTCAAAGCTACTTTCGAGAAATTTGATCAAATCGAAGCTCGAATGAAAGCCGCAAAAGACAGACATAAATCATACGCGGATAAGAGAAGAAGGTATTTAGAGTTTCAAGAAAGGGACATGATACTGTTAAAGGTATCACCATGGAAAGGAATCATCTGATTCAGAAAACGTGGCAAACTAAGTCCAAGGTTTGTCGGGCCTTTCAAGATTTTAGCGAGAGTGGGTCAAGTTGCCTAAAGACTCGACCTACCCGTTGAGCTTAGTGGAATACACCCTATGTTCCATGTGTCGAAGTTACGCAAGTGCCTAGATGACGACACAGCTCACATACCTTACGACAAGATCGAAGTGGATAACAGTCTCAATTATGTGGAGGAACCAATAGCCATTCTTGACCGAGCTGAGAAACGACAACGCAATAAGTCCATTCATTTAGTTAAAGTACAATGGAAGCACAGAAGAGGGTCAGAAGCGACATGGGAGAAAGAAGACGAGATGAGGGGACTATACAACGTATAAACGGTTTCGAGGATGAAACCTCTTTAAGGAGGGTAGACTTGTAACATCCCAAAAATGGTAAATAAATAAATAACAACGCGATCGAGATTTAATCGTCAAAAAAAATGATGAAAGGAAAATGAATGCGCTTGGGCTAGGCTCCAACGGGCCGAGGGAAACCCAGGTATATAAAGGTCAAGATAGCCTCAATATTCCACCATTTGCAAAGTTAGAAAGGGAAAGGAGAGCTCGGGCCTAGAGAGAGAAAGTTGACAGATCGACCCAGAACTGAAGGAGCACGTTACTGCTGAGCTCGTGAGCAAAACCTCCGAATCAGAATCCCAATCCATGTAACGATTCGACCCTATACTGAGTTTTTGTTTAATTTGGGATTTTCGGGTTTTAGCTAAATAGGTGACGTTTTTTCAATTGAAACTTGAAAATAAGCTTAGGACTAGCATCTAGAATGAAAACCGCACATTTTGAATAAAGAAAGTTGTAAGATTGGCATAATCACGTTAGCATGCAAGAATTTCGGACTTGTTGGGGAAGAAGACTGTTCGACAGGCGAACTTATCAAGTTCGCCTGGCAAGGTTGAGGTGAACTTATCAAGTTCCCTTGACAAGTTCGTCAGGCAAGTTCGCTTATGGCCATCAAGAGGCGAACTTAGCATGTTTGCCTATTAAGTTCGCCTGATTATGTTCGCCTGATTATGTTCGCATGATTATGTTCGCCTGATTAAGTTCGCTTGGTTAAGTTCGCTTGGTCAAGTCAGGCGAACTTAGGACAAGTTTGCCTATATGTTCGCCTAGACTTTAGGCAACGAACTTAGCCTTAAGTTCACCTAGTTCAACTGTAGTAAAAGTGTGTAACTTAAATTAGGTCTGATGTACGTGTAATTAACCAATCCAGATCGTGTGTGGAACTCATTGGATCGCTGTTAGGACAGGACGAGACTAGCTCATCAAGTGAGTTCTATGTGCCCCCTCTATGTTATGTGCAAACCTTATGAAATGTTTTGGGGCTGAGGTGTATACGCTAAATAAATAAATGTTATGAATGCCAATGTGATCATACGTGATATATACATATATGTATCAAAATGAATGATGAATAAAGAATGAAACGTATGATTATAAAGAATGAACGAAAGAATGACATAACGTGAATGAATGAAATCTTGCTTTATATTTTATATATTGCATGTTATGAATGCATGTAAACGTTATGGACGCTTCGATGACAATGGCTACTTCGGTAGACGGACGACCACATGACTATTTTGCAACCGGGACAAATACGTTCCTTCATCAGCTAGGACATATGAAAGGCACTAATGGACGGTCGAAACAAATGCCTTATTACATGTAGAACGGTTGAATACATGATAGCCGCGTGGGAAACGGATGCCTTCGGGCAGACAGTCGAATGAACGGACTACGACGGTAGGATGGGTTTTAGGCAGACGGACAAAGGTTGCCGGACGGATTTATGTTACGACGGACGGTTTCTAGGGCCGGACGGTTTATGAAATGGACTACGACGGTAGTTCTCATGGTGTTTGTCTTTGTGACTCACGTAGTAATTATGACGGGTTGATCACCCATATGTGTATGACCAATGAATGTTCTCCCCAAAGTAAGTATGTATGTACATATGTATATACTCGTTATGTGAGAACAGTAAAGCAAAGAATATGCAAATGCACGTATATCATATATATATATAATACTTAATGATAAGATAAATGTTATGTCTGATTGTTTTTAAACTAGAACTCACCAGCGTTAGCTGACTTTTAGTATATATTTCAGGTAAAGAAAGGAAGGGTCGTGCGAAGGCGTGATGGTTACCCAGCAAGCGACTGACATCCGACTTTTATATATGTTAAGACAATGTTATGTTTTATTTGTTAAGACTTCCATTGTTATGTTATGTTTTGTTATGTTTTGAATTCGAATGGTGTTTGCTTCCGCTACTCTCGAATGTTTTTAATTTAAGTTCAGTGTTTATCACTATGTTTATGAGTAAATCCAACAAGTGAGGTTACCTTGGAAAGGGGCCTTACAAGTTGGTATCAGAGCAATAGTTTGAGAGATTCAGACATCCCTAAATGTCTGGACTCAAGCTGATTATGGGACCAACACACAGATGTCAGTACGGGTAACCAACGCCAACGCCAGCGCGGTAAGTAAGTACTAAAGTTAATGCACTTGGATAAGAATAGATACCTTAACTTAGAACAAATATATGTCAATGTCACAACCGATTTGAAGAGTTTTGAACCCGAAAAGCAATGTAAATTAGTAATCACAAACCGGTCACTTTAATTAAAAATTAACTTGCTCGTACTGTACTAAAACTATGATCTAAAGGAATGGCATTGATGTATTCCCTTTATAACTATCAGTAAACTAGGAACTATGGCTGGTGGAGGAAGAACCGGACGCCGAGGCCGTCGCACTGCCGAGTCGGTACACCTCCATTGAATCAAAGACATGAAGAGGAAGAGAGTGTGCACGCTGAACACACTGAGAGTGTGCACGAAACAAATGTGACCCCAACTGGGGACGACAATCAAGGGTCTCTACTGTTGGAACCCGAGGTCAGGGATGCTATTGCCCGCGATGTTGTACTCACTCTGAAGAAAGTATTGCCTGGTCTACTATCCGAGGCAATAAAGAAAAGTAGAGAGGAGGATGAGGAGACCATGAAGAGAAATCGTATGACAGTGATGGGGATGAAGTAAAGGTGGGATCAAGCAATCGTGGGTGTACTTACAAAGGTTTCAAGGATGGAGACCCACCCAAGTTCGATGGGAACAAGGATTTAGTGGCTACGTTCGAATGGATTGATAGGATGAACGATGTAATCAACCTCAGCGAGTGTCGACCTGACCAGGCTGTTAAGTATGTTGCTCATTCTTTCACCAATGAGGCACTAAGTTGGTGGAGGAACATTCAGAGGACAAAGTCTCCAAACGCTCTTGCCAGAATGACATGGGAAGACCTGAAGAAGCTGATAATCCAAAAGTTCTGTCCCCAGAATGAAATTGATCGAGTGGAAAATGAATTCCTAAACTTCAAGGCTGGCAGCAAGACGCACTGCCAGTATACTCCAACTGGTACCCCACCTGGTGGAGACAGAAGGACAAATGATTAAGTACTATGTGAAGGGCCTACTTCAAAGGGTCCGTGTTCGTGTAAAAGCTAATCTACCATCGACCTTCGAATCGGTAGTCAACCTGTCTGGAATCGTCTATGACGATTATGCTAACGAGGACACAGCTCCCGAAGCTCCGAAACGAAAATGGGAGAACTTGTTCAAAGGATGTGGAAAGGGAAACTACACTGCTGAGGTGAAGAATCCTAGGGCAGAAGGGTATGAAGTTTGTAAGAAATACTCAAAGAAACACCAAGGTGAATGTCTTGTTGGCTCAACCATGTGTTATAAGTGCGGGAGGCCGGGGCATTACTCCCGAGATTGCTTAAAGGACGTTAAGTGCCAAAGTTTTGGAAGATATGGACATCTGACTTGGGATTGCATGAAAACCAGACAATCCGGTTCGGGAAAGGAGAAGGAAGCTGAAAAAGAACAGCCGAAGGCTAGGACTCGAGCCTACGCACTGACTGAGAAGGAAGCAAGAGGAAACCTGATGTTGTGTCAGGTACGTTTTCTAGTTAATGATGAACATGCTACAATTTTATTTGAATCTGGTGCTAGTAAAAGCTTTATATCCAATGCATTTAGTAGTAAACTAGATTGCACTATCAACACCATAGTAAAGGACTTTAGCGTACAAACTGTCGTTGGTAAGAATTCGACAGTATTCCAAGTAACAGAGGATTGCATCATAGAAATAGAGAGTCATAAGTTTCCCTCTAGATTATTCCTTCTCACCTTAGGAGGATTCGATATAGTATTGGGTATGGATTGGCTAGCTGCCAACGAAGCTCAAATCATATGTAAACGTAAGAGGATACACCTCAAAGCTCCTAGCGGAAGTCCAATTATGGTTTATGGGGATTGGAATTGCATGATGTCGAACGTCATTTCGATGATCAAGGCCGAAAGTTACATGAGGCGCGTTTGCGAAGCTTATCTAGCATATGTTATTGACGATAGAATGAAAATGAAAGAACTCAAGAATGTACCCGTTGTGTGCAACTTTCTGGAAGTATTCCCTAAGGATCCACCTGGGTTGCCACCCGATCGGGAAATAGAATTTCAGATTGACTTACTGCAAGGAGCTGAGCCCGTTGCCAAAGCCCTCTACCAATTGGTTCCGTCAGAAATGAAAGAATTGATGTCTCAACTAGAGAAATTAATAGAAAAAGGATTTATCTGACTGAGCATTTCACCATGGGGTGCTCCGATACTATTTGTAAAGAAGAAGGACGGCAGCATGCGCATGTGCATTGACTACCACGAATTGAACAAGAGGACAGTAAAGAACAAATACCCACTGCCTAGAATATACTACCTTTTTGATCAACTGCAAGGTGCGAGTTGGTTCTCAAAAGACCATGTTTCGCACGCGTTATGGGCATTACGAGTTTCTCGTGATGTCCTTTGGATTGACCAACGCACCAGCAGCGTTCATGGACTTGATGAATAGAGTATGTCGACCAATGTTGGATAGATCAGTTATAGTTTTTATAGACGACATACTGAAATATTCGAAAAACAAGGGTGATCACCATTGTCACCTAAGAGAGGTGTTGGAGGTGCTAAAGCAGGAAAAGTTGTACGCAAAATTCTCCAAACGTGCGTTCTGGCTTAGGGAAGTCCAATTCCTAGGTCATGTGATAAACACAAACGGCGTCATGGTAGATCCTACAAAGATTGAGGCAGTAAAGGAATGGAACGCCCCGAAGACGCCAACAGAGATACGAAGTTTTCTGGGATTGGCAGGCTACTATCGGAGGTTCATTCAAGATTTCTTGAGGATAGCCTGGGCACTAACTAAATTGACACGGAAGGAAATAAAATATGAATGGGGTCCAACCCAAAACAACTTGTTTGAGGAACTTAAGACACGATTAACCCAAGCTCCAGTCTTGACACTACATGAGGGAAATGAAGACTTGGTAGTCTACTCTGACGCTTCGGGTTAGGGTTAGGGTTTAGGGTGAGTACTTATGCAACTAGGAAAGGTAATTGCTTACGCCTCGCGACAACTAAAGATTCACGAGGTTAACTACCTAACTCACCATATGGAGTTAGTGGCAGTAGTTTTCGCATTAAAAATATGGAGGCACTATATGTATGGAGTTAAATGCACCATTTACTCCGATCACAAGAACCTGAATTACTTTTTCAAACAAAAGGAATTAAACATGACACAAAGGAGGTGGTTAGAGCTACTGAAAGACTATGACTGTGAGATATTTTACCATCCAGACAAGGCCAACGTGGTGGCTAACGCTTTAAGCAGAAAGGAAGAATCGGAACCTATACGGATCAAAGCATGTCAGCTGATTATAATGCCAGATTTGATGAGTGAAATATCAAAGGCACAAGATGAAGCACTATTAGAAAGAGATATAAAACGGGAAAGAATAGTAGGACAACAAGGGAATTTGGATGCAAATGCATACGGTGTACGAACTAGGTTTGGCCGGATGTGGATACCTAAGATTGGCAAGCTTAGAGCGAAAATACTCGATGAGGACCACAAGCCTCGCTATTCTATCCACCCCGGGACAAACAAAATGTATCAAGACATGAAGAAAGAGTACTGGTGGCCCGGCATGAAGAATGATGTTACCGAGTAAGTGAACAAGTGCCTAACGTGTTCACTAGTTAAGGCCGAGCACCAGAATCCATGCGGTAAAATGCAACCTCTACCATTACCGGAATGGAAGTGGGAGGAGATCACGATGGACTTCATTACCAAGCTACCGCGAACAGCTAAAGGCAATGATACCATTTAGGTGATCGTCGACCGCTTGACAAAGAGTGCTCACTTCTTGCCAATACGTGAGACTTCTTCGTCTGAAAAGCTAGCAGAAATATTTATCAAGGAAACTGTGAGTAGAGATGGTATGCCGCTGTCGATTGTGTCCGACAGGGATACTTGATTCACGTCAAGGTTTTGGAAGAAATTCAATGAAGCGATGGGCACTATACTGAACATCAACACCGCTTACCACCCTTAAACCGACGGTCAATCTGAAAGGACCATTCAGACCTTGGAGGACATGCTCAGGGCCTATATCATTAACTTCGGTGGGAGATGGGACAGCTACCATTGGCAGAATTTTCATATAACAATAGCTATCACTCAACTATTGGCATGTCGCCATTTTAAATGTTGTATGGAAGGAGATGTAGGGCCCCGGTTTGTTGGGGGGAGATTGGACAGAAGGATTTTGCAAGTCTTGAAGTGGTCAAAGCTACTTCCGAGAAATTTGATCAAATCAAAGATCGAATGAAAGCCGCAAAAGACAGACATAAATCATACGCGGATAAGAGAAGAAGGGATTTAGAGTTTCAAGAAGGGGACATGGTACTGTTAAAGGTATCACCATGGACAGAATTCATCCGATTCAAAAAACGTGGCAAACTAAGTCCAAGGTTTGTCGGGCCTTTCAATATTTTAGCGAGAGTGGGTCAAGTTGCCTACAGACTCGACCTACCGTTGAGCTTAGTGGAATACACCCTACATTCCATGTGTCACACCTACGCAAGTGCCTAGCTGACGACACAGCTCACATACCTTACGACGAGATCGAAGTGGATAACAGTCTAAATTATGCGGAGGAACCAATAGCCATTATTGACCGAGCTGAGAAACGACTACGGCGGTAGGACGGGTTTTAGGCGGACAGACAAAGGTTGCCGGATGGATTTATGTTACGATAGACGGTTTCTAGGGCCGAACGGTTTATGAAATGGATTACGACGATATTTCTCATGGCATTTGTATTTGTGACTCACGTAGTAATTATGACGGGTTGATCACCCATATGTGTATAACCAATGAATGTTCTCCCCAAAGTAAGTAAGTATGTACATATATTTATACTCGGTATGAATGTTATGTGAGAACAGTAAAGCAAAGAATATGCAAATGCACGTATATCATATATATATATAATACTTAATGATAAGATAAATGTTATGTCTGATTGTTTTTAAACTAGAACTCACCAGCGTTAGCTGACTTTTAGTATACATTTCAGGTAAAGAAAGGAAGGATCATGCGAAGGCGTGATGGTTACCCGACAAGCGACTGACATTCCACTTTTATATACGTTAAGACAACGTTATGTTTTAATTGTTAAGACTTCCGCTGTTATGTTATGTTATGTTATGTTATGTTATGTTATGTTATGTTATGTTATGTTATGTTATGTTATGTTATGTTATGTTATGTTATGTTATGTTATGTTATGTTATGTTATGTTATGTTATGTTATGAATTCGAATGGTGTTTGCTTCCGCTACTCTCGAATGTTTTTAATTTAAGGTCAGTATTTATGACTACGTTTATGAGTAAATCCAACAAGTGAGATTACCCGGGAAAGGGGCCTTACATATTTTAACCTAATCATCTTAATGAGATGAATAATTCTTTTAATTTGCTTTTCTTATTTATTGTTGACACCTAACATCTCTTTTAAATAAAACTTATAAAGCGTTATTTCATGCAAATTCATTTATATATTATCACTTTAGCCATCGTTAAAAATTCAAATCTTTAATACTCTCTCATTCGTTCGATCGTTCCAAACCCTAAAGTCCCAAATCGTTCCCTTGTTGTTTCTCCGGACCATTTCTACATTATAATAACATATTTTATTCAAATCGGGACATCCTTAATCCTTGTTGTTACAAGTTACAAGCTCGACCATCTATTATTTAAGGTGAGCTTACATTGCCCCTCTTTTACATTTTTATATATTTTGGGGTGAAACATGATTACTCAACAAACACTATTTTCAATTACACACGTACAATTCTACAATATGATCATATGTGTTTATTTGTGCTTTGTGCTTGAATGTTATTTGTTAAGGCTACATATGCATGACATACTCGTGCAATCATTAACACATTACATCAGAATAACATTTGTTGTTATGCCCTACATCATGATAACATGTGTTGTTATGCCCTAAATCAGAAGAACATGTGTTGTTATGCCTTACATTTACATCAGGATAACATGTGTTGTCATGCCCTACATTAGGATAACATGTGTTGTTATGCCCTTCAGTTACAAGTTTTGATTTGTGCAACTAGCTTAACTTAGATTCTCCATAAATGCTTTATAGACCATGTATTTTATGAATTGTACACAAAACATTTGAACTTTACTTGTGGAGTCAAAACCTATGTATGCTCACCAACTATTTATAGTTGACCCTTTCATTTTATCATGTTTCGGGTACGGATGTTTGAGTTAAGATTTAAGTTGCTTCACTTAGGATTGTGGACCAAGTTTTAAACTTAATAAAGATATTCATGTATTTTTTACTCTTGTAAATGTTATAATTGATTACTTGAGCTATGAAATGAAATTGATTGTTTAATTATTACAACTTTAGTAAACCATGAGCTTATGAACAGTCCATATGTCCCGCCCCGACGTATTACGCCATCGGTTGGGGTGTGACAAAGCCCACCATACTCGACAGGTGATGGTGGTGCAAGTGACTCCTCCGAAGGCTCCGTCTCGCTGCCCTCGGACAGGAGTGGATGTTGTTATGGTGATTCCCCGAGTGTCTCCACTGGGATGACGATGTAATGCAAATGATGTGTCCCTCGTCAATAGAGGGTGATATGGATGGTGTTAACATACCTGCACTGCAATGTATGTATAGGTGCTATGTCTATCAGGTATGAGTGTCCGTTTTGTGTAACTAATATGTGGTTATAGTCTTGTATGTAGTCTTAGTTCTCTATAACCAATGGCTCTGATACCAATGTGCCACACCCCCAAATTTCACTAACGGGGTTTTACCGTTTGGGAAGTGAAAAACCAGGATCTCAGTCATTAGTTACATCAAACGACACTATATGGGACTCAAATTGTAATAATATAAAAGTTCAGAGTTAATGCGGAAGAGTTGAATAAAAGGTAAATGCGCAAAACAAACGCGCCCAAAGTCTAGTTCAAAATAACATAAATAAAATAGTTTAAATGTCTTGGTTAATAGTAAATGTAGGTCCCTCGGGTGTTTCGGATGGTCACATGCAAGTGTGTTCCTGGTCGAACCGGGTGCGGAATGCCCGTGACTAGGTAGAGTATCAATCAACACAAAGTAAACTGACAACAAAGACACAAGATACTTTCAAACTTCTTTTATTGATAATCATAGCCGGTTACAGAGAGAATGAATGCGTACATACATTCTGTCACTAACAACTATATATACTAGACTTGTTGCCTGCGCACTTAACAAGTGCGCAAGGTTTAACTCATGCGTACTTAGCAAGTACGCAGACTTTTTTCTTGCGTACTTGCTAAGTACGCAGGATATACATCCTGAACTACTAAGTGCGCACAACACTTAACAGAAACAGACAAGACTAAGTACATACATATGTGATTACAATTCGATAATCAATACATACAGATACTTAAATACACGTACAAATACATAAAGACAAGTACATAAGCTAAGACAACATCCAGAGTGTCTGTCACACAAACGTGCTTCAACAAACTCCCCCTTAACAACAGCTCTGGATTGTCTTCGGTCTTCAAACTCCACCAGCTTTAGCTTCCATCTTCAGCTTGTAGTCCAGACAAAAATTGACCAACTTGTCGTATCTAGATGCTTGAAGATTTGTCCACTCGTCCGTGTAGATGCAGTATCTATCATTTAGGATCAGTTCCTTGGGTTCCAAGTTTCCACCTGCGGACTTTACTCTTCCAATCACCACTGTCTCGCCCGTCTTTGGTTCCACGTACCAGTACCATATGTTTCCAAGGATATCCTGAGATAACTTGCTCAGGGGAATCCTGGTTTCACACAGCACTGGCTTGTAAACCAGCTTCTTTAGACTATGGTTTGTCACAGGATGTTTAATACTTTTATCCCGGACTTTCTTGGGCATCTTAGGCTTGAAGACTTCAAAGTTCCCTGATCTTCCCTCTCTCTGAAGTGTCTTCCACAAACCCATTGCCACCGCATGATGAGAATCACCAAACATCTCTCGGTTTACAAGTTTCACCAGATCATACTTCGGCAGGGAGCTAAACGCTTCACTGGTAGGTTTCAAGTATTAAACCCCACCAGCCCGTTTAATAGCGAACATCTTCTTGTCATCGTCGAACTTGACAGACAATATCATACCTGTAGCTCCATGTTTGTCTATGATGGATGTCTTATGCCAAACAGGATCTTGATCCTTTGTAAAAACGATACGTAATCCATACATGTAGCTCCACTTGTAGGTCCCGGGAGCCTCGTCGTGCAGTGGAAATACACGAATATGTTCTGTGATTTGTGTGGGAATAAAGAAGAATGAGACAGAGAGAAACACGAACATAAAGAAAAGAATCAACACAAAAATGATACGTAATCCATAACAACGAAGTCATCTCACATTACATACCGAAGAAGTACACATCTCTTGTCTACGCTCACGGTCCAGGGGCGGGAGACCTCATCCGGCTTGGACACCTCTCGACCTAGTTCCCAGAAGTTCCACCTACAAATGAAGACAAGTATTCTATTTATAGGGGCAGGAACACTACCTGCGTACTTGGCTAAGTACGTAGGGCATTGGTCATGCGTACTTGCTAAGTACGCAGGACCAACTGGTGAACATGCTAAGTACGCAGGAACACCCTCCTGCGTACTAGTCTAGTACACCAATACATAGAATTTAATCTATAGTTACTAAAACATGCTTCACAGTAAATAAGATTAAGACTCCATGCATGTCCTAATCGTGCACCTGTGCCTTAGCTTAGCGTTCTAAGAAAACATGTAAGAAAAGTGTCAACACGAGGTTGGTGAGCTCACATGTTTTAGTTTATAGAAGCGTTTAACAAATTATTGTGCATTCAATATATATATCAACAGGTAGCTAACCCATATACATGTTTACTAATGCGCTAGCAACTGAAAGCTGACTGTTTATGTGTATGCCTCCCACCAGGCCTATTAACCATGGTGCATATTTAGGTCAATATTGCACCCGTTCGACCTCCAATCGAGTTAGCGCGACTAACGCGGGTGAGGTTTGTCAAACCCAATAGTAGTACTCAAATTATCTCGCTATGTTCATATTAATGGTCCGATGTGAGGACTTTAATGATAGATGTGTACGCATAGTCATACAAGTGATAACATATAGGAATTACAAAAATCAAAAGTGTTTGCGTCATGTTTTCTCCCCCAGTTTAAAACAGTAAAAGGGGCCGTTAAAACTCACCTGAGTTGCGTAGCAGGTAGATTTACACAAGAATGAGATTGGAACCACAAGTGTTAGCCTGCAACAGCTTACGTATGTCCTAGAGTTATACGCATAATAATTAGGGATACAATGGGATTTGTGACGACGACACGGAAGGTTGAACATCCTACGACGCTCTAATGATCAAAGAGTAGACGAACTTGTCCACGGGAATAAGGATTTCTTAATTAAGATATTTAAGATAAATACGTTTCGCGTCGAATGATTCCAATAGATATATATTTGTGTTTGTGCCATTTAATAATGGTTTTGAAAAATAATATAAGTTTTTATATTATTTTAAACTTAGAGAAATAACACAATAGTTAAATTTAGTGACAAAATAATAAAACTATTATTTTATTCGGATCATAATAACGTAGAAAATAATATAAATAAATATTATTTATTATTTTGAAATGTTACACAATGTTTATAAACGTGGCGAATAATATATAAATATATTATTATTAATTGGACTTAAGGTTTGCAAATAATATAAATATATTATTTTATTCATAGCTGTGGTTTTAAAATAATATAATATATTATTTAAATGTGGAAAAAAGATAGTAAATATGGGTTATAAAATTAAACCCAAGTCTACGGGTTTCTTTCGAGGCTAAAACATATTAATATATAGATATATTAATATAGGGATAAGTTTTGTATAAAAATATAGCTTAAAAAGTGGCTGAAAATATAAAAGGTGTTAGTGAGGTTTGAACCCGAGTCTCACCTACACCAACACAGTTACATAACCACTCCAGCCCGCTAGGGAAATCGCAACAGTAGTCGGATCAATTGCGTTTTAATCCTCAACACCCCTGTGTTCTTCCCCTTTGCGAAACCCGAATCAAATCCCATCCCAATTCCATTAAATTCAGCCGTGATTCATCAAGGGAGCATAGGGGTTTTGTTAATCGATTCATGGCTAACAAGTATGTGAGTTTAATTTGAAAAACATCAAGTTTTGGATCGTTTAATTATAGATTGAAAGGCTGAAACCCTAGTTTAAGAACATGGAATCAAATCGATCGAATTCGATAGTGTTTAACGTTTGAATCATGGGGATTTTAACAAACAAGGGATTGCGAATCTATCCATGTGGTTCAATTTGATTAAGATAGTTGTTAAGATCAAAAGCCCCAAATCGATTTACGAACAAACCCTAGGTTGTAGATTATGAACAATTCAATGTTGATAGATAAAATTAACATGGGGTTTTCAAAGAGTTGATGTTTGCGAAGCTACCTATATGAATTAATTGAATTGAAAACAAATGTAGTTTAGTGTTCGATTAATCCCGAAATAGTATGAACCCTAGAATCTGTTCTTGATCGATTTGATGTTATAAGCCCCAATTGGCATAGGGCTTTCAATCTAGAGATAAAAACGAAGCTATGGATGTGAATGATTGCCAGAGTAGTAGTCGGATTAATGGAGTTCGACTAAAACGGGTGACGACGGTGACGGGGTTAATCTCCGGCGATCTTAATTGCTTCTCCGGCCAAATAGGGGTGTATAACAGGTTCTAAAGAATGCGATTAAGGTATGTGGATGTCCAATTCGTAAGAGTGATGACTGATATGGACGAATTCGATTGATTTAGCACTTTGGTTCGACGGTTACAAAAGTAGTGATCCTAACTCGAGTTTAATTCGACAATGATTATTATTAAGGCCCTAATAACGATCGTGATTGCTATTAAGATTCATTTCAGTTATGAATTCCAACAGATTTGAGGTTTATCACGTGAATTTGGGTCAAATGGGTCACGAATTTGAGTTAAAAAGTCAACAGGAACACAAACTTATTATTTTGACTTTGGGAGTCAACACACCAACTTTTAGGACTTGGCAGAACTAATCCCTGGTATTTGATTTTAGATTATTGGTAGAATTAGCCCCTGAAGTTATAGATAGGGTTAAGTTGGTTAGGATTTAACCGAGTTATGTTAACGGAGTTAACCTGGAAAGTCCGGATTGTCACATCATGGTTCAACAAGTGAGTCATGTTATTCACACTAGCATGTATTGGATTAGTCATCTATGCAATCTTGAAAAATTCAACACTTAGAAAATTCTGGACAAATTCTAGCGAACTTAGCTAGCGAACTTAGCAAGCGAACTTAACAAGTTCGCCTGATCTGCTTATAGCGAACTTAAAACTTCGTTGGAACAAGTTCACCCATAACTATTGGATCAAGTTCGCCTGTTTTAGATGAAGAACAAGGAAGAATGTTCTAACACCCAACGCACGAACCAGACTGAAAATCATCAAAACTTGCAATCTTTAAGGAATTGATCAAATTCTTTCCGTATGATTTTTTAATTTATGAAATATAACACTTCTAACGGATCAATTTTGGCAAATCAACACCAAAAATGATGAAATCAAACCAAATTCTCTTCAAAAACAGCAACAAACTTCATTAATACAAGAAACTTCGAAAATCTCAATCTTTGAGTGTAAATCCAATAGAAACGGTGTCAAACGACAATCTCTAATCAAGAGCAAGTACTCTGATACCGATTGTAGGTCCCAGCGGGTCTACGGATCTATCTCAGTCATAAAACACGCAACACATATTCATAGTGCGGAATCCTAACGAATACGTGCGTCTCGAACTCACACGAATGCACTAAGATCACACAAAGACAATATATCAATAAGCTCCTTTGTATTATCTGAAAACAGTGCTTATAAGATAAGAAATCAAAACGTTACAAATGAACACAAACTAAGCACTATTTATAGATTTTACTACTGCTACAGGCGAACTTAATATGTTCGCCAATATTAGTCTAGGTGAACTTGTGAACTATATCAGGCGAACATGTTAAGTTCGCATGTTATAAACTTAACATTTACAATACAAAACACTACAAACAAGAACATAAAGACTAATATATTACAAAGGCTAGTTGTCACACTAAATGTTCCAACAGAATGAACGTACATCTGAACCGTTTTGAGTGAAACCATGTGTCCCTAATGCTGGACACGGCCACTGTTCGTCGGAAAAACTGAGTTTCGCTGGAGACTCGGCTATAAATTGCATCTAAACACCAAGATTATCTCAAACATCAGATTAACGTTAAAGACGAGTAGATCAGAATGAGAATGGCACGTAAACAAGAGAGGAACTCACCTGGAACCTCTTGACCTCGCCGAAACTCTAGCTCCGTCGCTAGAGCTTCGCCGGAAACCTTCTTTTTTGTGGTGTTACCTTAAAGGCCCCCCGTTTTGCCGAAAAAATGTGGTCCACTGATCTGAACGGTGTTCCAACTCCATCGTCTGCGTCTCGAAACACCTCTGCCACCATTGCTACGAAGGGTCCCCTAGATCTCGTCGCCGGAGACTCGTACTTGGCCAGAAAATCGGGTTTAATATCCTAACCTCTAGAGCCGCCATTGTCCGGCTATGAAAGAGATGAATTTATAGTTAGGGTTTTTTTTAGAGGGGGTACGCTACCTACCAATGTTACGTATTAAACCCATAAGTTACCGATGTAACGTCGTGTAAACCCGTTTTCGTTTATTCATTTTTCATTAATAATAATTATTATTAAAATAAATATCCACGTAATAGTTATTTCGTTAAAATCTATTACCGAGATGTCTCTAAACCGGTACTGGTGGACATTGTGTATCTGAACCCCTTTATGTCATTTTAAACGTGTCACTTTACGTTTATTATCATTATTTTTCTAAAATAATATAATTAATATTTTATAATACATGTCGTACCAATAAACATATCGGTAATTTCGTATTATTATCGTTGGTTTTACGTGTATCTAACACAGTTTAACGTGCATGTATGCGAGATTCGCACGCTTTAGTCTAAACAGACTTTCTAATTGAATATTAATAACTAATATTAATACTTCATTGTCTTAAATAATTTTCATAATGAATATTTATTGATAACCGTCAACTGACGCGTTAAACATTTAAAATACAGAATCACGTACGCACATCTATTCTTTCTTAAGTTCTTAGGATTCGCAAAACTAGTCATTAGATGAAACCGAGTGGTTGGTTTGATATTCGGATTATGCAATTTGGGCCTCTAACGGGCTTGAATTTCTTGTTGAGCCTAGTTGAGTTTATCCCAACAATTAAGTTTTAGGTTCTGAAATTTTGCAGGTGTCACATTCTCCCCTCATTAAGGAAATTTCGTCCTCGAAATTTGTTACACTTACTTGGATTAGGATTTCGTATCCTTACTCCATTTTCTGATTTTTAGGGAGAATTTTAGCTCATTCCAAATAGTAGTCAGTAAACGTAGATAAAGTGGATATCACAGCAACTAATGATATTGGATATGTAAGGACTTAAATAATCATCTTACCACATAACAATACAACGGTTTTGTTGAACTTTCATTACCTCAAACGAGTAGATTTAGTAAAGTTCCTTGAGTATATCGACAAAGGGATGATGTTGGCTATACCCTGAAGTAATAAGGTCATCAAAAGAGTCACATGAACAAAAAGGGTTACGGTAAGGGAGATCACATTCCGTGTAATGAGTGAATCATTAAGTGATTCTCGGATTGATGTGAATCAAAATAATGATTTTTCACAGACCAAGTGAAAAGCTCACACCGCGAGTTAAATAATCAAGGATTAGATGTCGAAGAATTCCATTATGTGATCACTCTCATCATGTTGAAACTATGTGACGATCATTATTGGTAATGAAAGACAAAGGTGTATTCGTGGACATGAATTTTGAAGACATGTGGGCACATACGCTTCCTTCATATAAGTGTTTTAACGTACGAATGGCCAAATCATGATAGAATCTAAAAAAAATTATCGAAAGTCCAGTAAGATATGTCAGGTAGGTTAATGAAATGTCCATGTGATAGTTCGCAATAACAAAGTTGATTGTTCACGCAACGACTCAAATGCCTTAGTGTATTCTATCTTTCAAGAACAAAAGGTTCTGACATTTCATCTGTCTACTCAGTATATAGGTTGAACTGATTTAATTGAGTTCCAAGAAATAGTATCGGTGCATACCATTTCTCACAGAGGAGTTGGAATGGTTTAGATTGAAATACTAACGAAATAGATATCGAACAATGAACCTTGAAATAATAAAATCACGTAGTATCATTAAATCATCCATGTTCTTGAATCGTCCAGATTTTTATGATTCATCCGAAGAGGAGGGTGAATCTAGATGAAGAAGGAAGAAATGCTAATGTATTTAAGAATTTTCGAGTAGATTTGGCTCAACAGTTACCAAAGTTAAATGAATCTTCCTGGGGTTCAAAGAAAACTAAGAATGACTTTTAAACCAGTTACTAAGGGTTAGTGACGCAGTTTCACTTATATTCGTTTTCTAACTGTATATCGCTCACCTTCTTGTACACATATAGAAATGACAGAATACATAACCGAAACGTTATGATTGTTCCCTTATACTTCTCGATAGCATTTTCAGGGAACAATAAAATTATATTCTCATATTAGGTTCTGTGCCATATGAGATTTTTCCATCTACATTGGCCGGAATGAATTAAAGGTTCCAAGATTTCTCGTATGCTTTCACTAGCGAAGATTGGGATTAATACCTCATTACATTGTTTGCACTGCACTTCTAATATAGTCTGACTTTTAGTTTTTAGTGTCATGATTTGAGGATTCATGACCTGACTACCATGACTATGAGGTAGATAAATCTTAAGAAGTTCTAGGTTCGTTTGTATTAGCCACAATTCGTCTAGATGAGGGGTAAAAGTCATATCGTGGTAACAACCTCATAGAAGTAGTGTCTCTTGAAGCAAATTTCCGGGTTTGCCAACCATTGAATTGGTAGGCTTTGATGTAATATCACTTTCAGTTTAGTCTGGGGCTTGATTCTCATTAGGTAGGTGTTAGAATGTTGACTCAAATCAAATATTACTTCAGGGATTTGTCTCGTGATCTAACGTTAAAAGGGTCAAATTGATTATTTCTCAAGAACTGGTAGTATTGTATGCCTGCAATTTCCTTGGCCTTTGAGTGGTATTATCTTGACGTTCCATTTCGTATCACCTATATCGGTTATAGCCTTAAAGTCCTTAGAACAAGGGCTTATGCCATAAAATTGGGGTAATGAGTGTTGAGTGTTAAGAATTCGTATTTCCTCTAGGTACATTTAAGAATTCGTATATTAGCCCCATGCTTTGGTAGATAGGCAATGAAATTGAATAGAGAAAATCTATAGCTGAATCTCAAACAGTATGAGTCAGTTAGTAAAAATGGATGAGCGAAAATGTTCGTTGCTCAAGATCCTCTAAGGGTGGGTTAGATTTGAATTTCTCTTGTTCCTTTAGAACTGCGAGAACATTACATGAATATTTAAGCAAGGAGTTCGAGTTGTTAAAGTCCAATCATTAGTCGTGTGACTAAGAGTGTGTATGTTCTATCGGATTAATCTAAGTCATGTGTACTAATACTCATGCATATGCCGACTAAGGCTGTTGCTGGATGAAGTTAATAGTAGAGAGACACAATCGGTGTCTTCTAATAACAAGACGTGTGTGGTGGACGTCGGGCACTAAGTTAGCGCAGAGATCCTCAAATCATTGTCGAGCAAATCATGCTACAAGATTATACGTACATGTGGATCCACATGATCCAAATGAGTCTATGGGTCCCCTGACCCGTAAAATTCTCTCCCGTTTAGTACTGTTTATCCCCCTCGGGTTCCCTTCTGCTTGGGCAGTACCGTCTTCTATATCTCATGGCAAACGTTTTAGTCAGGCAATACAACAATTCATGAAGGAATACTACACTGAATAAAGACTACATATATCAGATGAGAAAATTGACTCCATATTTATAGTAGACGCAGGTGTGGTGCAGCTACAGGTATGACTTCGGGTACTGTTCAGCCCGTTGTAACACCAAGTTTGGTCACTGGCAACTACTACCGTCGTCACTCGAGTTCAGCTCGTCACTCGATCTTCCAAGCGATACATTGTGCTGAGTACCCGTCATCCTTAATTCGTAATTTGAACAGTGATACTCTGTTGGGTTATATTGTTCGTACTTATTATTGCCACATTGTTTCATGTATTAAATGTTAGTCACGTATGCCACGTAATTGTATCTAGTATTAGTATAGTTGATGTCACTCTAGTGTAACTATATACACTGATAGTCAACTCAAGTGGTTCAGCAACGGTTTGAATTTCTATGGTCAAAAATTGGGTGTTCTTAGTGTAATCCTAGTCCTAAAAAACTTGGTCCCTAAATAATTATGGTTAGAGCCTAGGTGACACTAAGGAAACCTAATTCGCTAAAACCATTGGCTCTGATACCAATCTGTCACACCCCGAAATTCATTTACTCAACAAATAAATAAATAAATTCAGGTCGTAACGATTGGTAACATTACACAATAGCGGAAGCTAAATAAAGATTTCTAAAGTATTGAACACCATTACAAAAACTAAAATAAACTAGTACATTGTCCTAGAACCATATAGATTAAAACTGCCTTAAGGTTTGACAATTATGCTTCTTCGACTTCTAGGGGTTAATCCAAATGACTAACCTATTCCAACCGTGCCATAGTTACATGTTACGTGAAAAAAATACTTAAAAGTGTCAACACAAAGGTTGGTGAGTTCATAGGTTTAATTTTTGCAATGTAAAGTCGTTTGCCTTGAAAACATTCATATTGTGTACATGGGCATTGATGTATTGCAAAATACATTCTTTTATCGTGTACAGTTTGTATAATTTCGTTAGTGTTAGTTTGGTTTTCGTCAGAATTTGTGTACTTCTAATCCAATTACGTTTTGCAGGTCTTGAATCGTAGAAATAGCTAAAAGTGAGGAAAACAAGCTGAAACATGAAAAAGTCGAGTCCTTGAACAAATTGGAGTGCTCGGGAGCTGAAGAGCATTGAAAGTGCTGGAAAAGTGTCTTCTGGCGGGCCACGACAATAAAATTTAATGTCTCTCGCGGGAGGCGAGAGACTGTTAAATGTGTCGACGTCAAGAAGACGGTCGCGGGTCGCGACTAACATGGATGATTTTATCGCGCCCCGCGAGAGTGTGTTGAGCGTAGACTTGCAGCTGCTGGGTTTGGATTTGTTAAGAGAAAAATATAAATACTTAAGTGTGTTTAACCAAAACCCTAGTTACGAATTAACAAAACCCTAGGCGATTTTGGAGCATTGATTGAGGCGTTTCTGAGTTCTTGAAGCTGCTGGTTGAAGGATTGAAGTCGGGAGAATCATTCGGGTCACGTTTGTGTCATTCGGGTGTCTTTACTTTCGTCTCTTTCTTTAAACTATGTTTTGTGTTCTTGATTATACTTCATTCTTGATGTTTTCAATGACTTTGATTGGCTAAATTTATCGTACTACCTAGACTAGATGAATGATTGTCTAAAGTTCTGATTTTTATTATGGATTTATGGATTTTATGGATTATTTATGAATTGTAGACGATTTGTTCTATTAATTAGATGTGTTTGCATATTTGATATTGTTTGAATATTGTTTATTGCTTCGTGAGATTCTTGGTAACGGTCTTTATCACATAATAGAGTCTTGCTAGGTTTTAGATTTTGGTGAGTGTCTATATCACGTAATAAATCTTCAATCTTTAGGGTTAAATTGGCCATTAAACCTTAGAAGTAATATTTGGTAATCTTATAAAATCAAGTGTTCTACTAATCATCAATAGCTGAAAGGTGCGAGATTATTGCTGGGTCTAAGTCATTAAACTGGAAGGTAGGAGCTTTGTTAGGAGTGAACCTTTTGGCTATTGTCTAGCAAGTCTAATCGAGAAAACAACTCTATCCTTGGTTTAGGTCTCGAAAGGGAGTAAGCCTCTAAGGGTACTTTCGTAAATCCGTTAGGTGTCTTGAAAGAGAGTCTAATAACCGGTAATCTAAACAACCTTTAGGGTATCATAGCGTGCTTTTGAGAAGGGTTAGGAGTCCTTTAGATATCCTGAGAGGTGAGAACTTTATGATCCCGGTTCCATAGTAAACAATTTCCAGATAAAATCATTACTAAAAGCAATCAGGATTCCAGTCTAGGTAGTGTTTCCACCATCTGAGTAAAAGTCCAAGTTAATTCGTATTTGTTAATTTAGTAAATTAATTTAGTTTAATTTAATTGCATTTTTAGGATTTTTAGAAACCCCCCCCCCCAAACAATTAAACAATTAGTTCAGTCAGTGTCAGTCATAGTCTAGATAGAGTCGTTAACGTAATTCGATAGAGTCTCGTGGGTTCGATATCCGGACTTACATTAGCTATACTAGAGTCGATCGGTACACTTGCCGGTTAGTAGTTTAGTGAGTCTTAGTGAGTCTAGAGTATTACTTAGAGTCTAGAATTAGGTTAATTTAGTTAATTTTATTAAACTACTTTTTAGCACATCAAGTTTTTGGCGCCGTTGCCGGGGACTCTTTCTGGCAATTGCGTTAATTTCTTTGTTTGGACTTAATTGACATCATACGTGCTATTTACTTTGTTTGAGTCGTAGGAGTCTAAATAACTAAGTGTCTCTTTATTTTTATTATTTATTTATATTTAGTCAGTATCTTTTAGAGTCGTCTTACTTGTTTGTTTTCGGTTTTGCAGTGGATGCCCCGTACGCGTTCACAAGGACCCCCGCCGAAGCCGCCTACGGACAAGTCTTCCTTCTCGTCTTTTTCTCTAAAGGTTAGTACTCCTTCATCTTCATCGTTCGCCTTTTCTGACTCTACATCCCAATCAATACCACCAAGCTTTGACTTCACACCGAGGTCTTCACCCCATAGCTCCCCACCTACTTCCCGTCCTCCGAGTCCGCCACACTTTTTCCAAATGGCCAACAACCAAACTGTCCACCAACGCTCCACCTTGGGTTATACCGCTAACTCACCCATCATCCTTCCCGAAATCACCAATGACAAGTCTTGGCAAATCCCGTCCTACATCATGACCGCCATTAACAACTCTTGTCAGTTTCACGGTCGTGATGACGAGGATGCGCCCGCCCACATCAACCGTCTCACCCGCCTCTGCAACACCTTCGGCATCGAAGGTGTTAACCTTGATGCCCGCTATCTCCAAGTCTTCCCGTTTTCACTTGCTGGCCGTGCAGCCACTTGGCTTGATTCGCAGCCGGCAGGTACTTTTACCACATGGGCTGGACTTAGGGATGCCTTCCTAGCTAAGTATTTTCCACCTGCTAAGGCGTCTCGCCTTCGTGATCAGATCCATTCGTTCCGGATGGAGTCTGACGAACCTTATCACTTAGCTTGGGAGAGGTTTCAAACCCTACTCTCACGTTGTTCCCAACACGGGTTGTCTGATTGGGCACTTGTAGAGAAATTCTACAATGGTCTCACCCCTGAGAGTAAGGCCCGATTCGACACCTCTGCAGGAGGCCATCTCATGGGCAAGAAATCGGTGGCCGACTGTAATGATCTCTTTGAGAGTTTTGCTCATGCTGATATCGATCATAGTGCTACCAACAGGACTTCCATTCATGTTATTAGTACTTCCTCAGCCGCTCGAGGAGTAAACCAAGTTGGCTCGGATTCAAAGGTAGCATCTCAACTGGATTATATCACCAAAGAGCTATTAGAAATTAAGAAAAAGGTCGATAGGTGTGAGGTTTGTAGGGGAGGTCATGATACCGTAGAATGTCCAACACTTACCCTAGAACAGGTCGAGTACATCGCAGGTCAAAACCGAGGTCCCACTAACCCATTTAATAATAACTCTAACTGGCGTAGTAATAATAATTTCCGCTCTTCTGGTAATCCCCCTGGTTTCCCATCAGGCCAGTATCAAAGCAGGGGGCCAGGTTTCTATTCAAGTGGGGGTTCAAATCAGCAGGGTTAGGTTCAAATACAGGAGGTCAGTTCAATAGTGGGGGGTTAAATAATCAGGGTTCAAAAAATCAAGATTTGGGTAGTGGTCTAGACGAGATTAAAGCTATGTTATCCCAAATTCTAGTTAAGGACCAGTCCACCCAACGAACCTTAGAAGAACATGCTACATACCTCAAGAATAACCATTCTAATTTCTTAGACCTTCAAAGGCAGGTCGGGGACATTGCACGCCAGCTGCAAGAACGACCTCCCGGTCAATTTTCGGGCAACACAAAGCCGAACCCTTCCGGCCAATTGAAGGCAATCTCGACCCGTAGTGGTAGGACCTTAGGAGAGGTAGTGATACCCGAGAGTGTAGAGGTAGAGGATGAGGAACCCGTAGATGAGGAGATAGAGATGGAGGCTCCCGGTAAGGTGCACATTAGGCTAGACCCAGCAAGTACCGCACACACCGAGGAACCTCAAGTGGAAAAGAGGGTAGAGAAGCAACCAATAGTCGTTAAGCCGTCTCCGTTAGTTGATCATTCAAGCGTCCCATACCCTGCCCGCCTTAAGCACCAAAAATATGCTAAGGAATATGGGAAATTTCTTGAGATGTTCAAGCAATTGAAGATCAATCTTCCGTTCATCGAGGCCTTACAGTCCATGCCCAAATACGCCAAATTCCTTAAGGACCTTCTCAAGCGTAAGGATAGGATAGGTGAGTTTTCGAACATTCCTTTGACCGGAGGTTGTTCCGCGGTGGTCTTGAATAAGCTACCAGAGAAACTAACCGACCCGGGTACATTCACCATTCCGTGCTTATTCGGGGGTGCCATCACTCCCGCTCACGCTTTAGCCGATTTAGGTGCGAGCATCAACTTGATGCCATTCTCTCTTTATGAGAAATTAGGTCTAGGTGAGCTTACTCCTACTCGCATGTCGTTGTCCTTGGCCGACCGATCGGTAAAATATCCTCGTGGAATCATAGAGAATTTGCTCATTAAGGTAGATAAATTCGTGTTCCCCGTAGATTTCGTGGTTTTAGACATGGAGGCCGACGAGAGAGTTCTGATCATACTAGGCAGTCCATTCCTCCGAACCGCAAAGGCAATCATCGATGTCTTTGACGGTAAGATTTCACTTCGTGCGAGAGATGAGATCGTCACCTTTGAGATAGATAGAGCTATGCAACACCCTAGTGGTAGTGATGATTATAGTGGTCCGTGTCACTCCGTTTACTTCTTAGATTCTTTCATATCGTGCGTTGATCAGTGCATAGGTTTCATTAGTGGAGCCGATCTAGTTAGTGAGGGAGTAGATGACGAGGAGTTGGATAACGAGAGTGAGGAAGTAGAGCCGACTTGGGTTCCCGAAACCTTAGAGCTATGTGAGATTAGGGACGAGAGTGATAGCAAACCCGTAGATACTACACCCCTAGAGCTTAAGGTCCTTCCGTCACATCTAGAGTACGCTTTCTTAGGAGAAAATTATAGTATGCCCGTCATAATTTCTTCCAAATTGACAGAGAAGGAGAAGGGGAAGTTAATTGAGGTGCTAAAAGAGCACAAGGAGGCTATAGCTTAGAGGTTGTCCGATATTAAGGGGATTAGCCCTACTTTTTGTACTCACCGGATTCTCATGGAGGATGAGTTTAAACCGGTGGTGCAACCACAAAGACGCCTAAACCCCAACATGAAGGAAGTAGTTAGGAAGGAGGTGTTGAAGTTGATGGAAGCCGGTTTGATTTACCCGATATCCGATTCTTCTTGGGTGAGTCCTACCCAAGTCGTCCCCAAGAAAGGGGGGATGACTGTTGTCGTTAACGAGAAAAACGAGCTCATTCCTTCGCGTACGGTCACCGGTTGGCGTGTATGTATTGATTACCGTAAGCTCAATGACGCTACCCGGAAGGACCACTTCCCACTCCCATTCATAGACCAAATGCTAGAGCGTCTCGCGGGGCAACAATTCTATTGTTTCCTTGATGGTTTTTCCGGCTACTTCCAAATTCCTATCGCGCCGGAGGACCAAGAGAAAACGACCTTTACATGTCCATATGGCACGTATGCGTACCGACGCATGCCTTTTGGATTATGTAACGCTCCGGCTACTTTCCAACGATGTATGATCGCCATTTTTCAAGATATGGTTGAGAGTTCGATGGAGGTCTTTATGGATGATTTCTCGGTCTATGGCGATTCGTTTGATCATTGTTTAGGTAACCTAGCTAGGATGATGAAGAGGTGTATTGAGACGAAGTTGATGCTTAATTGGGAGAAGTGTCACTTCATGGTTACGGAGGGGATTGTCTTAGGACATAAGATTTCTAGGTCCGGTATAGAGGTAGATAGAGCCAAAATAGATACTATTAGTAGGCTTCCTCCACCGACTAGTGTGAAATCGATTCGTAGCTTCTTAGGTCATGCGGGTTTCTATAGGCGTTTCATTAAGGATTTTTCCAAAATCACTCGCCCCATGACTCGACTCCTTGAGAAAGATGTCCCTTTTGTCTTCGACAAGGAGTGTCTTCAAGCCTTCGACTTCCTTAAAGAGAAACTAGTGAGTGCACCCATCCTTGTATCCCCCGATTGGAGCTTACCATTTGAGCTCATGTGTGACGCGAGCGATTACGCGGTCGGGGCGGTCTTGGGTCAAAGACGGGAGAACCACTTTCACCCGATCTATTACGCGAGTAAAACCCTCAACGACGCGCAAGAGAACTACACCACCACCGAGAAGGAACTCCTAGCCGTCGTCTTTGCTTTCGATAAGTTTCGTTCGTACCTCGTGCTTTCAAAAACCATAGTGTTCACCGATCATGCAGCTTTGCGTTATACCTTCCAAAAGAAGGACGCTAAGCCTCGTCTTATACGTTGGATTCTTCTTCTTTCCGAGTTTGACATAGAAATTAAGGATAAGAAAGGAGCAGAAAACGTAGCAGCGGACCATCTTTCACGATTAGAGGATCCGAGTAGGGAGGAGATTCGTGAGGAGGCAATAGGAGATAGATTCCCTCACGACTCCATAGATTTCGTAGCGGCTGAGAAAGAGGGTTTACCTTGGTTTAGTGACTTAGCAAATTATCTTGCCAATGGGTTTGTCATGAAGGATATGAATGCCCAACAAAAGAGGAAGTTGTTTAGGGATGCGAGGAAGTACATATGGGATGATCCTTACCTTTTTAGGATAGGAGGTGATCGTATTCTTAGGAGGTGTGTTCGTAAGGAAGAGGGTCTAGATATTCTGAGGCATGTGCATGAGGGGTTGACGGGAGGTCATCATGGTGCGCACACTACCGCACAAAAGGTCTTTGATTGCGGTTTCTTTTGGCCTACGGTAGTTGAGGATGCTATAGAATTCGTTAAGACATGCGATGCTTGCCAACGTACCGGCAATATCTCATCCAAGAATGAGATGCCCCAAAATCCTATTCAAGTTCTTGAAATCTTTGACGTATGGGGCATTGACTTCATGGGACCTTTTCCCTCCTCTAGTGGAAATAGGTACATCCTTGTGGCAATAGACTACGTTTCGAAGTGGGTTGAAGCTCAAGCTTTGCCTACAAACGATGCCCGAGTGGTGGTGAGATTCCTAAAGAAGTTGTTCACTCGTTTCGGTATTCCCAAAGCCATTATTAGTGACCGAGGAACGCATTTTTGTAATGCCGTAATGGAAAAGGCATTAGAGCGTTATGGATTTACTCATCGTTTGTCTACCGCCTACAAAACACCCTTAGGAACCACACCGTTCATGATTGTCTATGGCAAAGCGTGCCATCTCCCGGTTGAATTGGAGCACCGAGCGCTTTGGGCTCTAAAGACCGTCAATCTCGACCTCACTCAAGCGGCTAGGAGAAGGTTTTTCCAAATTCATGAGTTAGAAGCACTTAGAGATGCGGCATATGAGCGTTCTTGGAGTATCAAAGAGAAAACGAAGGCGTTGCACGACAGGAAGCTTAAGGGGTTGAAGGAGTTTAAAGCCGGTGATAAAGTACTCCTTTACAATTCGAGGTTTAAGTTGTTTCCCGGGAAGTTGAAATCGAAGTGGACGGGACCTTATGTCGTGAAGGAGATGTTTCCGCATGGTGCAGTTGAGTTATACGATGAAGCTAGTGGAGGGTCATGGAAGGTGAACGGCCATAGGTTGAAGCACTATTTAGGTGGCCCAATTGACGAGAACGAGAGGGAGGTAACTCCTCTCGAAGACATTCCAAATACCACCGGTTAGAGTTTTGAGGGAAGCCTCAAGTGTAGAGTTTGTACCGTTTGTATTTTCATTTATTTCGATTATTTTTCGTAGCTAATGGTTGTTTTTGGTAGTGTTTCGGTCTTTGTTTTTGTGTTTCGAGTCACTTGCAGGAATTCATTACCGAGGGGATGCAACGATTGGCGAGAAAACGAGTTTCCAGGTAAGTTCCAGTGTTAGAAAATTTTTGGGTTGAGTTTTGGGAGGTTTGGTGAATAATTGAAATTTTTTCTAAGGCACAAACCCTTCCAACTTTCGAAACTTTCTGTGCAAAACGTATACTCGCGGGGCGCGATAGACATCATTATATCAGTCGCGGCCCGCTAGTGTATTTTATCACGGTCGCGGGGCGCGAGAGACATAAGCATACCGGTCGCGGCCCGTGAGAAGCCCTATCTGCAGCGTGAATCATTTAATCCCCAATTTCAGCCATTTTAACCTACTTCTTCTTCTTCCATTTCGCCGACAACCACCAAACATCACCCTTCACCTCCGAAATCAGCCACTCTTCTACTATAATTTCACCCCCATTTCACCCACACATCATCCCTCATCTGATTTTAACCATAAAAATCACCACTTTCACCACTCACACCGGACTTTAAGGAAGTTTCAAGATCATAACCGGATTGTTCTAGTTTTTCTTGTTTACTTCAACTCTCAGGTATGTTTTCCTGCAATTTCTTGTATTTTATGCTTTTCTATTTCACTTTTTAGTTAGATTAGTGATAGATTTGAGTTGGGTCCTAGATTAGTCTTGTGTTTGGTTTATTTAGTGGTAGGTTTGAGGTTGCGGGTGGCTTGGTTTGGGTAGTTTAGCATAATGCAGGTTGCGGGTGGCTCGGTTTGGTTGTTCCACATGTGTTTTGCGACTACCATGGGCTAGGACTTGGTTAAAATCAAGTGTGGGGATTCGGGTTGGTTAATTTTGTGATGAAACTGAGATTTTGACATCATGTTGACCCGTTTTCACTAATGATACTAATAAGCTTGTAACTTTGTCTCGGTTGACACTCAATGTTAGTTGGTTTTGGCACTTGGGATTTAATTGAGGACAATTAAAGTGCCGGGAGGAGGTAGTGTACATTGAGTCTTGTATTTTTGAGTCGAGTCTTAGGTCTAGTTTGGTCTTGGGTTTACTTATATGCACGTACCGGTACAAAACACTTCGCCCGTACTCAATCTCCATTCGGGCGAAGTTGTTTATAACTTATGCTTTTGTAAACGGTAACCCGATTTTGTTTCACTTTATCTTCGGTTTCAACCGCGAATGGAATGCTATACGGTTGTTCCATATTTAAAAAAAAAAAAATTTAAATACCAAAAACAGTTTGTGACTAATGATCTTCCCTGTTTTGTTTTGCAGAATGTCAGGAGAAGGATCATCAAGCAGATCGGGTCGGAAAAGAGGGCCAACCGCTCGACCCCGGGGAACCATAGAACAACCACCACAACCAATTGTCTACCATAGACAAGTTTCGTATAGTGGACCGGGGGTCGCACATGGACAAAGCACGAGGATAAGGGATAGCACGTTGCTACAGTTTGAGTTGGACTCGGGGGAGATGCAGAAATTAACAACTTTGATTACGGTAGATCTGCTACCATACAGGAGGATTGACTGGAGTCTGATGGATAGGTTGGGTGCTCGAGATCGGGTTGAGCAACTGCTAGGTGAAAATTTTAGAAGGGTATTGGATTGTGATGCAAGACAGTACAAGGAGATCACCTTGGAGTTTCACTCCACCTTTGATTACAAGCAAGGAAATTTTAATGAGCGGGAGGCGGTATTTTTCTCCTTGGGTAGGCGGCCCTATGAAATGACTATTCCTCAATTCGCCGTGGCTACACAGTTTTATACAGATGAGGAGGTGCAGTCAGCTGAGTTTAGGAACAGTCTGCAGGGTGTTTTCAAGAGGCGACATCCTAATAGTGTGCAAGTGGAGGAAATAGCGAGGTTCTGGAGCACAATTTCGATAGTACCCTACTCGAACAATATGGTTGCGAGCGATATCATTGATCCGGTCTACCGTTTCATTCATAAGATTTTGGCAGCTACATTAGTCGGAAGAGGACAGGGGGACAATAAGGTTAATCAGGTTAGCCTCTTTTGTCTAATGTGTATGGTTGAAGGTCGGTCTGCTAATTTAGCTACCATTTTTGCTTGGTCGATGAGGAGACCGTGGAGAGGTGGTCCGGGTGCAAGAATTTACTGTGGTTCGTATGTGACGTGGTTGGCCGAGAGCCTAGGGGTTTTCGATAGGTACTCGAGGGATAGGATGAGAGAGGGCCCGCAGCCGTGTTTTATGAGTGTTCGGGATTTGCAGTCAGCCGGTATTTTGACATATACCGATCCTGTTGCGTGGGCAGACATTCGTCCGGACCCTCAGGTTCAGCCTCCACCCGGTTCTGATGCTGCAGCTTCAATGCAGTCGGGTATCCCCACTCGTTACCAGAGGCAGACTACTCGCCAGGAGATGCCGGCGAGACAGTACCCGCTTCGACAGCCACGCCTTGACCCACTTACGTTAGATTCTTTATATGATTCCATGCAGACGGGTTTTGGGGATCTGCGTGGTTATGTGGATGAACAGTTCGGCGGGGTACGACAGGTTATGGAGGAGAGTAGACGGGTGCATGAGCAGGGTCAACACAGGTTGGAAGATGTAGACGCATAATATGTCCCTAATCCCTTGTAATATGTATTTCATCTATGTTTAATGTAATTATTTGATGTATTAATGAAATTACATGTTTATCCTTAATGTTTACTCATATATAACGACTGTGTATTAAACGATCTTATAAATAGCGATAATGTTGATCAATCGTGCTAATGAAAGGCCCATTCGCACGAATGGATCATGAGAATGATCCATCGATCCATTCGCGCGAATAGCTCATGAGAATGATTCATTCGCTAGAATAAGTCATGAGAATGATTCATTCGTACGAATGAACCATTCTGATGATTCATTCTTAAGAATGAACCATTCTGCTGATTCATTCGCATGAATGAGTCCATTCACATGGCTCATTCGTACGAATGGCCTCTGCACTATATATATAACTTTCACTTCATGAGCACATATACAACAAGAAAATACAACACATATACACATAGAGAGACTGACCAGAGCAGAACCAACAGAACACAAACACTTTTCACCTGTATTGTCGAATCTCTGTCCGTTGAGAGTTTCCAGGTCTTGTATCCAACTTCTCTACACAAAAGGGTCGATAGAAACCTTCGTTTCGACATCTAATCCGCTCGTTTCTTAAGACCCGATCCGTGTCATAGATTGGATTGCCAATCAAATCGGATTCCGCACGATTTGGTTCGGTTAATGTGTTGAATCATTGGATCAAGGTAGATCCCGATCCAACAAAGTGGTATCAGAGCCTGATTGTGCTCTAGATTCAACATAGAAAATCTAATCTTGCTTTTTCTAGCTTCTTGAATGTATAAAGATCACTTGATCGTTGTTTAGCCACGTTCAAATCTTGTGATTATTGCTTCTGATTGATCTGATCGTTTCAGTTTCAAGATCTGATAAAAGGCTCAATCATTGGTGCTTTTTGGTGCAAAAAAGTCAAACAGCTCTCTGTCGTACGAATGGCTACTATGATGAACTTCATTCGCACGAATGGTTCCTACCATTCGCACGAATAGATCAAGTCTCCCGCTCGTTTGTTCAAACTTCCAATCGCACGAATAGAAATTCCAGTCGCACGAATAGAAAATTCCATTCACACGAATAGAAATTTCAATCGCACGAATAGAAAATTCCATTCGCACAAATAGAAAATTCCATTTGCACGAATAGAAAATTCCATTCGCACGAATAGAAAATTCCATTCGCACGAATAGAAAATTCCATTTGCACGAATAGAAAATTCCATTCGCACGAATAGACCTATTCGCATAAATCTCTTCTGAAATTTTTTTAAGTGTCGAAAAACTTCGTTCTTTACCATGTCGGACTTAGCCTTTGTTGCCAGTCAAAACAGTAAAATCCAAAACTTGTTATTAATCGATAATGAAGCTGGAAATGCTAACAAGGCTCCAAAACTCATGACAATGGACAAATATCATCACTGGAAAAACAGGTTTGAGATACACATTAATGGAGTTGATACAAACTTATGGATGATGATAGAGAATGGATATCAAAAAGTGTTGAGTGAGGATGGAACTCCTGTTTTGGCTTCCCTTTTAAGCGAACAACAAAGAAAAGATTATGACTTAGAAAAGAAGGCATATGCTATCCTATCTCAGGCCATGTCAAGAGAAATATTTCATCAATTCAGGCAGTTTACATCTTCAAAATCTCTGTGGGATGCCTTAGAACAACGTCACGAAGGAAATGCTTCGTTGAAAGCTATCAATGCTAAGGCCATTAAGAAGGAATTTGATAATTTCATGTATATTGGAAATGAGTCCTTAGATGATCTATTTGAGAGATTCTATCACTTGATGAGTGAATTGCATGCCCATGAGGTCAAAACAACGAAAGAAGAAAAGGTTCAATGCATGGCAGATGCGCTACCACCAAAATGGGATTCATTCTTGATGATTCTCAAACAGAACAATACTCTTGAAACCATTGATATCAATGAATTTCTTCAGAAATTGAGAGAACAAGAGGTGATGAATAAGTGGAAGTTAAAAAGAGGCGTACAAGCTCAGGATCCTTCATTGTACTATTCCACATCAACTCAACAAAATGCTCCTTTGCAGACTACGTTTGTATCAAACATGTCAAATGTTTCAGCCAGCCAGTCTTCAACAGCTCATGCTTCAGTTTCATCAAGCTCGGTTCCACAGAAGGGAAATACTGCTAATACAAGCCCCATTAAATTGCAAACAGACAACTTCAACAAGGTTACTATCGAAGTGGCCAAGGAACACATGGCACTGTTGTCTACCGTTGTCAATTCATATGACAGTCTTGTTGCTGGACAGGTTGGAAACAGTCATCTGACAGCAGAAGACTATGCTCAGATTGATAAGGATGAAATGGATCGAATTGATATAATGTGGGCTCTTGCAAGTGCGGTCAGAAGAGCGAGAGATTATGTAAAAAGGTCAGGAAAAACTCTCGAAGGGAACAAAGACACTACTTATGGTTTTGATCTGTCTGCTGTTGTTTGTTTTAACTGTGGTGAGAAAGGGCATTTTGCTAGGCAATGTGAAAAGCCTAAACAGACTGGAAACCGTAACCCTTTCAATAACCGTCAAAGTCAACCGAAGCCACAAAATCAAAATACAGAAACAAACCTTGTTCCAGTTACTCTTGCACAAGATAAGGGCACTTCAAGTGAAACAAAAGCTATGGTTGTTCAAACAGATGAGACTGTTGATTGGTCTTTTAAATTTGGAGCTGATGGCAGTTCAGGGGATAGAGCTTACATGGCAAAGGCTGTAGAAGTCAATGAAGAATCAGATTCTGATGCTGAGAGAGAGATTGCTTCAGAAAGTTCATCAGCTGCAGACGACACATCTTCAAACAGTTCTGACTTCACAGCTGAGAATGAAGATAAATCATCTGTTGTCTCTTCAAGTCAATCGACAGCTGATGTGGATGATAACAATTCCTCTTCTGAATCTACCTGTAGCTGTGCTTTTATGGTAAAAACATCCACAGGCATTCAGGTAAATTCTGACAGTTTTGAAAGTGAGTCTGAATCTCAACCGTGTTTAATTTGTGATGAACTTGAGAAGAAAGTTGAGACACTTAAAATTCACAACACATACTTAATTACTGATTTAACTGCTTGTCTTGAAGCAAACCGTGTTTTAAAGGGAAACGAACTTGCCTTCAAAAACAAAATTGATCTTTTAAATAGGCAAGTTCATGAATTAGAAATCTGTGTTATAAACAAACAAAATGCCATCACTTTTTATTTAAACACGATTGATGAAACAAAGAAAAAGCTGGCGTTTGTCGAGTGTGATTATGAAACTCTAAATCAAAAGTTGAAAAGTTATTCAAATTCTGCTTACATTCTTGATTACATGATTTCACGGCGTCTAGGAAAGAAAAATGCTGGGATGGGGTATAAAAATTGTCCTCCACCGGTGTTGAATACTATGGTAAACACACCGGATGATAACCCAATCATTGACTTTAAGGTCAAAACGCCACTTGTCGTTGATCCAACCGAAAACAAAATTTCTCAATCAAAGGTTAACGATAATGGTGCTTCGACCTCGAAGTCCCAGTGTGTTGATGGAATGGTAGAAGAGTGGGATGAAGACGACGATGAGTGCACTACTCGTGGTTTGGGACACAAAAACTCGTCTGTTCCACAAAATGACAGCATTGGTATTTCAAAATCTGCTTCTAAAAAGGTTTTTAAAATTAAACAAACCAATTGCTGTCCATCTTATCCCACTACTTCTGATCAGAAGAGTCAAGTAACCAAAGCCTCAATCAAAAAGGTTAATTTTGTTAAAGCTGGAGAGTCTGTTCAATCAAACAAGTCACTCTCTTCAGCTGAACAAAAAGAAGTTAAGGCTGGTGGTTCAAAAACTCACCAAAGTGAAAATCAATACAGATCTCCGAGGTTGGTTGAGCGGAGATACTGTGTTGAGTGCGGTACAAAAGGACACGTTGTTGTCAACTGTCCTTATCTTCAGAAACCAAGTAAAAGAGTTAACCATTTTCCAGAAAATAAACAAAAGTTTTTAAAGTCAAAATCTAACTCTTTTACCCAACAACAAGTGCATCAAAAGAAAGTTAAACAAAAGATGCATGACTTGTTGGTCTCTGATTCGAGTTCCATACCTGTACAAATCGTTAAGCAATCCACTGTTTACCACAAACAGTCGTTGCACAAACAACATGTGTGGAAAGCAAAATCAGATGATGCTTCTGACGACTGTACTTCAAAGTCAAATGGTTGTTCCAAAAGTCCACAAGGACAGTGGATGGATTGTACTGTTGCAGATGAGTCTGGGAAACCCAAGACCGTAAAGGCTTGGGTTCCTAACCTAAACTAATTACTTTCCTTCTTGTGCAGGTTGTCCTTTATAATCCTATTAGCAATAATTGGATTATTGATAGTGGGGCATCTAGGCACATGACTGGGAACTTAGCTCTCCTTTTCGACGTCAGAAATATCAAAGGGGGCTATGTTTCATTTGCAGGTGATAAAGGTGGTTTTATCTCAGCTCAGGGAACACTGTCTAATGGAGCTGTCAGCTTTGAGAAGGTCAACTTTGTCAAACAGTTGGATAACAACTTACTTTCTGTTTCTCAAATCTGTGATAAGGAGTTCAAGGTTCTTTTTGATGACAAGCATTGTTATATCTTGAAAAAGGAGTTTATGATTCCAGAAGACATGGTGGTTATGTCTGCTCCAAGAATGAATGATCTTTATATTCTTGACATGTCACAAGCATCATCCTCAGTGTCCACAGCATCATGTTTTATTTCAAAAGCCACTGAGAAGGATTCTATTTTATGGCACAAAAGAATGGGACATCTCAGTCTCAGAAAAATGAATCATTTGGTGCACAAAAATCTTGTTGAAGGAGTCACTGTGAAAAGTTTTCATCTTCCTGACGTGTGTGTTTCTTGCAAGAAAGGCAAACAAACCAAGAAATCTCATAAACCCAAATCTCAACATTCCATCACTATACCACTAGAGCTCTTACACATGGACTTGTTTGGTCCTATCAACCGGAAGAGCATTGTTGGAGACTTATATTGTTTGGTTGTGACGGATGAGTATTTAAGATATTCTTGGGTGATGTTCTTAAAAGAAAAATCTGAAACTTTTGAATATGTGGAGATTCTGATTACCAAATTGGAGTCTTTGTATAAGTTAAAGGTTAGGAGGATCCGTTCGGACAATGGTACTGAATTTAAAAATCACCTTATGGAAACTTTCTGTCAAAAACTTGGTATTCACCATGAATTCAGTGCGCCATATGTTCCACAAATGAACGGTGTTGCTGAGAGCAAGAATCGGACCTTGATAGAAGCTGCAAGGACTATGCTCGCTGACTCAAACTTACCCGTGCAGTTCTGGAATGAAGCTATTGCTAATGCGTGTTACACGTTCAACCGGGTTCTAGTTGTCAAGCGTCACGATAAAACTTGCTTTGAATTGTTGCATCGACGGAAACCAAACTTACAGTATCTTGAACCGTTCGGCGCTCCATGTACCATGTTGAAAAAGGATGCTCATGGCAAGTTTAACGAGAAAGTAGAGGAAGGTTACTTCTTAGGGTACAGCACTCCCAATAAAAGAGTTTACAACAAAGTCTCTGGGAATGTAGAAGAATGGTACCATGTTGATGTTCAAAAGTATACCTCTCCTGCTGCTGGAAAAGGTCTTCCTTGGATGTTTGATTATGAAGAACTTTTTGCCTCGTTTAATCTTCCTCCAGAATGTTCAGATGAGGAGGTTGCTGTTCAAATGATGTATGATGCTCAAAACGCACCTGATGAACATGTGCAACCTACTCCCTCATCATCTGACATTCCTGAGTCCTCCAATAACACACAAGTCACACAGGATGATGACTCTTCTTCTTCTTCATAGTATGAGGGTTCTCGACAAGAAATAGACCAGGTGATTGAAGATCCTTCCCATGATGTTGTACAACTGAGTGATGATGTTTCACATTCTGTGGCAATTGAACAGAGTATCACAAACCTTGATCAAACTGTTGAGGTTCCTGCTCATCCTGTGGGTAGGATTGATAGAATTCATCCTCAACAGAATATTATTGGTGATCCCACATCTGGTGTTAAAACTAGAGGTCAGATCAATTCTGGAGTCTACTCAGAAATCATGGAATCTGGTGTGGTCAACGATTGTACGCATTCATGTTCCGTCTCGCAAATCGAACCACGGTCTATAACAGATGCTTTAAAAGAAGAATCTTGGGTAAATGCAATGCAGGAAGAACTACTTCAATTTCAGAAGCTCGGAGTTTGGAAGTTAGTTGATTTACCAAAAGGAGCTAAGAAGATTGGTACCCGATGGGTTCTTCGTTGCAAAAGGGATGATCAAGGAATAGTCATAAGAAATAAGGCTCGTTTGGTCGTTCAGGGATTTAGGCAAATTGAAGGTATAGATTACAATGAAGTGTTTGCACCGGTTGCTCGTCTGGAAGCAATTCGAATTTTTCTTGCTTATGCATCCTACAAAAGGTTCAAAGTCTATCAAATGGATGTAAAGAGTGCTTTCCTTCATGGAGAAATCAGTGAAGTCGTATACGTCAGTCAACCTCCCGGGTTTGAAGATCCTATGCATCGTGACCGTGTCTACAAATTGGACAAGGCACTGTACGGATTGCACCAAGCTCCGCGAGCGTGGTACGAGACACTTTCCACTCATCTTCTGAATAATGGTTTTAGAAGAGGTGTCATCGACTGCACGTTGTTCATTAGAGAAAAGGATGGAGAACTTTTAATGGTACAGGTATACGTGGATGACATTATTTTCGGATCGACGAATGATGTTCTGTGCAAAGAATTTGAAAGAGTTATGCAGGACAAGTTCGAGATGAGTTCCATGGGAGAGATGAAGTTCTTTCTAGGGCTACAAGTAGATCAATCTGAGACAGGGATTTTCCTTCATCAAACAAATTATGTTGGAGACATACTGAGCCGATTCAGTATGACTGATGCCAAACCTGCTGGTACTCCATTGGCGATCAATCACGGGATTTCGCCTGATGACAAGGGGGAGTATATTGATGCTACTCTCTATCGAGCCATGATCGGATCTCTCATGTATCTCACGGCATCTCAACCAGACATCATGTTCGCCACATGTCTCTGTGCCCGATATCAGTCAAAACCAAAAGTCTCCCACTTAATTACTGTCAAAAGGATTTTTCGTTATCTGAAGGGTACTCCTGATCTTGGATTATGGTATTCTAATGATGATAACTTTGAGCTTACTGCATATAGTGATTCTGATTATGGTGGTTGCAAAACAGACTTCAAGTCTACATCTGCAGAGTGTCATTTCTTTGGAAACCGTCTTGTGACATGGCAATGCAAAAAGCAGACTTCAGTGGCTACATCTACATGTGAAGCTGAATGCATCGCTGCTGCCAGTTGCTGTTCTCAGATTATCTGGATTCAACAGCAACTTCGGGACTATGGTTTGCAATTCTCTAACACTCCTATTTATGTAGATAATTCTGCTGCCATAGCTATCACTAAGAATCCGGTTCAGCATTCAAAAACCAAACACATCGGCATAAAATATCACTTCATTCGTGATTGTTTTGAAAAGAAACTGATTGATATGGTTCAAATTAACACTGATTTCCAAAAGGCCGACCTCTATACAAAAGCCTTTGACAAACCAAGATTTTTATTCTTGTTAGAGGTAAACGACATGAAAAAGAAGGATGACGTTGTTCCGGACCAAGAGTCGAGTCAATAATCATTTTTATCAATTAACGTTCCTGTATATATTTTCTTTCTTCCGTTTATTAAAAATTTCAAAAACTCAAAAAGATTTTTCATTTTAAAATTTTAGGGGGAGAAAATGTCAGTAAGAAAATGATCTCTCGCTGAGAAAAATGATAGTACACAGACGCTAGTTATCTGAGACTCCAAAAAGATTTTCTATTTGTGTACAATTATTTGTGTACAGTTTGTTTTAAAAAAAAAATTTGGTGTAGTAAAGAAGTAACAGGGAACAACTGAGATCTCATGAACTTATGATGACTGGTTAAGTAAGTTGTGCTGATTTGAAACATTAACATGTTTTGAAAAGTAATTCAAGTCAATTCTTAACTAGTGTGGGACACACAGATAATGGACTTAATCCTTCAAGATCATCTTGTAAGTGTTGAGAAAAGGTCTGCATAAGTTTAAGATGGACAAACATATCAATGATCGCATTTTGACTAAGTGTACTTAAAGCTCAGATAATTTGCAATGTTGCTGATTGCTATGAGTTTAGTACTGATCCTATGTTCGGATCTTTCTCACAAAAAGATGTGTAAATACCATTGTATAGTTGTATCTATAAAATTCAAAATGTCTCAGATCATTAGTCACTAAGTCTGTATGATTTCTCATAAGGATCATTCTTACTAAGACATGCGTGTATATATCTTGTTGATATTATTTTCAGAATTACATATTCAAAAATCCAAAAAGATTTTACTTTTCCTGAATTTTAGATTATCTGATAAGACTCGAACGACTGTCTGAAAATCTAAATTTGAAAATTGCTTGACTTCCTGATTGATCAAATCGTTCCTTTACTTCATAAACTATTCCAAAACTTCATAATTGATCCCTCACTTCATAATTAAATGTAAATTACTTCATAATCAAATTGTTGTCAAGACCGATGTGGTCGGATACCCCATTTAACTTGAAAATTTTAATTTGCATAAGGGGATTGTCCCATTCGTACGAATGGATGAGCAAAATGGCTCACTCGTACGAATGGATGAGGAGAATAGCTCATTCACACGAATGAACTGACCACAATGGTTCACTCGTACGAATGAGTGGCAGAATGAATCAAGTTTAGCTCATTCACACGAATGGACTGACCAGAATGGTCCACTCGTACGAATGAAAGACAGAATGAATCAAGTCTAGCTCATTCGCACGAATGGACTGACCAGAATGGTCCATTCGTACGAATGAACCAGGCCATCCTATAAAAAGGCCATTCATTCACATTCTCAGTCTCATTCGCTCAAAACAGAAATCTCATTCGCACATCTGTTTCATCCAATTCTGATTTTGAACAAAACTCCGTCAAATCACCGATCTAATCTTTCGATTTCATTTTACAGGTATAACCCGACAAGTATTCATCAAGTGTATACCGATTTGTGGACGTTCGACTAGATTTAGGGCTCAAAACCGAAAACAAAACCTAAAAAACGTAAAAAGTGACTTAATAAACCGATTAAAATGCTAAATACTGGTTGAAAACCATAATCGAGTGTTTTGGTGTCTTTTTCGGCAAATCTTTTCGTGTCTTGGTTGATTTTTGGACAATTTGGATCGCGACCCGTCTGTCATACGAATGGACACATTCTTCATGTTCATTCGTACGAATGAGCACTCATTCACATGAATGAACACTCATTCATACGAATGAAACTCATTCGCACGAATGAATACTCATTCATATGAATGAAACTCATTCGCACGAATGAATAGGCAGAATGATCCATTCGCACGAATGAACCAACTTTTAGGGTTCATTCGTACAAAGGGAAAATGGTCCAAAAGTTCATATTTCCAAAATCTTGCATGTACTGATCTGATGTGCTTCATGTTTTTGTATTTGCAGACTGATCGTTATGGCGCACAGAGCTCCAGTTTTTCTTAAGGCTTCAACAAAAAGCAACATTTGTGCTTACATGTTCCCAACTTCAAAGAATGCAAGACCGTTCATTGGAATGATCGAGTTCTTGTCTCGATCCAGGATAGCCCATGCTATATCTTATATCTGCACTCCCTATGCTTCTCATCAACAGGAATTCTGGGCCACAGCTGAAATAGACTGTGAAGTTTCTCCAACTGTTATACGGGGAAAGATTGCAGGACAGGAGGTTATAGTTTCTGCCGCTCACATTCGCCGATTGTGTCAATTCGGTGATCATCCTGAAGATCCAGTGACACTGGATAAATATCTGGTCCGTGGATGCTTCATGAGAATAAAGTACGACGGGAATGTCGCCGAAGGCGTTCTCAACAAGGCGAACCTCTGTCCTCAGTATAAATATCTAGGACACGTTCTTCTTCACTGCCTCGGTTCCCGTCGTGGCGGATTTGATGATATGCGCGAAACAATTCAGAGCACATTCGTGGCACTGGTGTTGAACATACCGTTCAACTTTTCCGAGATGGTGTTCACACATCTCAAGGAAAACATCTCGCTAAAATGGGACAATGCGTACCTCATGTACCCCCGATTCTTACAGATGATAATCGATGACCAACTTCCTCTACTGCCACGATCCGATATTGACATGATAAGATTGGAGCATATGACTGATGTCACACTAAACCGGGTACAGACTTACAGGGGCCGACCAACAAAGCCACCACATAAACGCCTTATTGGACATCTGGCAAATCCAGATTATGTGGCACCAGCAAACAGAAAATGGCATCATGATAACAGTGATTCTGACAAGGAGGATATTGTTGTGCCTCCAGCTGACGACCAAAATGATGACGACCAAGATGGTCAGGGAGATGGTGGCAATGCTCCTAATGTTCCATCTACCGCTGCCACCACCCCCACTGTTGCTGCTATCGATTCTTCCCTTCCAACTAACCCAGAAGACGTTAACCTGGACACCGTCCTGTTTACTGACTCTGAGGACACTGAAGATGAATTCGAAATCAGTCAACAAGGGGCAAGATTGGTCACAACAAAAAGAAAGAGGGGAGCAGATCAAGGAAGCTCAAGGGTTGATGATGATGACGTCAGGGATGCTGACTTTGTCCCTGATTGTCCACAAGTATCTGCTGCTCCTTCTTCCCAATCTACCCCAGTCAAGAAAGGAAGGATGAAGAGAATGGCCAAACGCCAAAATTTTAAACTTGTCAGAAGGACGGAGAGCACATCTGCTACTACAGCAACTGCCACCAGGTCTGAGGCTCCAATGTCAACATCCATGCCTCAGACACAAACTGTGCCTCCGATTCCTCCTCCCATCTACACTACTGCTTCTACATCACAGCCATCAACCATTCGAGCTGAATCTTCAATGTCACTGCCGACTGTCACTCTACAAGACCAGATCAGTACATTAAACAGTTTGGTACTTCGTTTACTGGCTCAGAATGAAGAGCAATTAAAGCGTATTGACCAACAGGGCTCGCAGATCAGTCAGTTGACTCTGCAAAATACTGAACAAGCCCAAGCCATCACAAGTCTTTCCACTAGGTGTAATGATCAACAAGCCATCCTTCTCACTGCTACAAACCAGAATCAACAGTTGTCTAAAACTGTTGATGCACATGCTCAGAGGATACAAAGGCTTGAGGAGGATAATAAGAGACTGTTGGAAGACTTAGAAAGCAGAAGAGACCTGACACCCAGAATTGAAGGTGCTCGTGATGATGGTGATGATGGTGATGATGATGATGATGATGATGATGATGATGATGATGATGATGATGATGATGACAAAGATAAGGACGATGGTGCCAATGCTGGTGCTGCATCAAGTGCTTCAAAGACAGCAGAAGCTGAGGCACGCACAAAGCAAAAATCAGACAAATCAGAAGGACCATCATCAGATACACAAAAGGGCACTGAAGGTTGATAGTTTTTGTTTTAAGTGTTTTAAGTTGTCTTATTGTAAATATTAGATTATTATGTAAATAATTTCAGTTTTATTTTGATTAAATCAATGAAATTTCAAATTCTCACATGTTTATTCTTTGTTTGTTTATGAAAATAGTTTTGGATGTGATGCCTCTCAAGCAACAACCTTCAAAGTTGACTTATGTGCTTGACATGCAAGGGATCATCCAACATTCAGTTATTTATGACAAAGAGGAAGGGGAAATCGTACATTGCTTGTCAAAAGAACAGATTGCCGAGCTATTTCAAATGAATCCAGACGAAGTCATTACTGAAGAGGCTTCTGTTCCAACAACTGATTATCCCTCTTCTAACGAACTAGAAGACGTTGATGAGGTTGAAGTCGAAGACATCACTGATCAATAATATCCAAAGTACACATCAGTGGATGGTGATGATCTTCCCTCCTTCGTGGACTTATTCACTCAGCAGTCCGACGAGGATGTCAACCGCATTATCGACAACAAACAGGATGAAGCCGGTCCCTCCACTATTGACATTGACGAGCTGAATGAACGTAAAAGTCAGTGGATGGAATACATGGACGAATTAAAGAAGAACTCAAAGCCCTCTCCTCCAACCAAGTACACTAAAGTTTATCGACTCAAAGGACACAAGTCTGATGGTCGTATAATCAGTTGGGCATACTTCAACGACTTAAGCTGCTATGCTATAAAAAGAGAGAAGGGCATACAATATTTCAGGTACCCTCATGATTTCAAGACGCTGCCCGCATTTTAAGTAAATCAATTGGCGCGTCTAAAGCTTCTATACAGCGAATCTTCCGGTCTATCCGAATGGTTTGAACGTCAATTACAATACGAATACCGGAAGAAGTGGGTGAACTTCAAGCCACAAATGCCTACACGTTACATTCATAAGGAAAAGGTTCATCCAGTCACCAAGAAGCCCCTAATTGTCTTAAAGTGGAAGCCTCCAACGATCATGAAGAAGATTCCTTTAAGGAAAATGATCCAGGACTTCTCAGATCAGTTCAAATGGTGGTACTATGATGGGCGTACTGGTGAAGCTGTTATAGTGCTTTGTAAAGAAGGGTCATGGGAGACCATCAGGGTCTTTGATCCCATGTGGCTGACCAACTTGTCTGAACAAGATGTTACAACTTTATACAAGTGTCAGCCGTTTTTTGAAGTTGCAGATATAGACCAGGCGTTGCAGTATGTGAAAGTGATACGTATATGCTTTGCTTTTGACATACACGCCGGGGTCAACTGGAAAACTCGTACAAAAGAGATGTTGAAGACCAACTAATGTTAGTTAGGTCATTTTGAAGGGATCTAGGTCCAAGGGGGAGTATGTAGATGCATAAAATGTCCCTAATCCCTTGTAATATGTATTTCATCTATGTTTAATGTAATTATTTGATGTATTAATGAAATTACATGTTTATCCTTAATGTTTACTCATATATAACGACTGTGTATTAAACGATCTTATAAATAGCGATAATGTTGATCAATCGTGCTAATGAAAGGCCCATTCGCACGAATGGATCATGAGAATGATCCATTCGCGCGAATAGCTCATGAGAATGATTCATTCGCTAGAATAAGTCATGAGAATGATTCATTCGTACGAATGAACCATTGTGATGATTCATTCTTAAGAATGAACCATTCTGCTGATTCATTCGCACGAATGAGTCCATTCACATGGCTCATTCGTACGAATGGCCTCTGCACTATATATATAACTTTCACTTCATGAGCACATATACAACAAGAAAATACAACACATATACACATAGAGAGACTGACCAGAGCAGAACCAACAGAACACAAACTCTTTTCACCTGTATTGTCGAATCTCTGTCCGTTGAGAGTTTCCAGGTCTTGTATCCAACTTCTCTACACAAAAGGGTCGATAGAAACCTTCGTTTCGACATCTAATCCGCTCGTTTCTTAAGACCCGATCCGTGTCATAGATTGGATTGCCAATCAAATCGGATTCCGCACGATTTGGTTCGGTTAATGTGTTGAATCATTGGATCAAGGTAGATCCCGATCCAACAGAAGATGGTATGCGTTACATGATGGAGGGATTGCATTTAGGAGTTCCTCATTATTTGAGTCAGCCACAGCCGGGACCGAGTAACATGCAAGGTGTTGAACCATATCGGATTTATGAGCAAGGGAGTGAGGAGTCGGATAATGATGAGTAGCATGGTGGTGAAGAGGATGCAGCAGAAGCAGATTTAGTATTATTTATTTTATTCCTTTTATGCTGTTTTCATCCTCATATTTTGGTTTGTACTCATATTCTAAATATTTGTTAAACAGGTTGGGTGGATCGGGTTGGTTGGTTAGTTGAACTAATGCACTTAATTTGGTTATGTATTATATTTTGGGAGGTTTGGTTGGTTGATTGAATAGGTTGGTGTTATGATGCCGCTTCCGTTCGTGTGCGGGTTAGGAACTGTTTGCTGAGCGTGTTCGGATTGGAGGGCATATGTGGAATTGACTGGCACATTGACAGTCTCGCATTTTCATTTAAGTCTTTCCAATTGTATATTTTGTATATTTTATTTCGTTTTTAGTTTTTATTTTTAGTTGGTTAGTTTGAGTCGTATTCTCGTTCTTGTATTAGGGACAATGCAATCTTTAAGTGTGGGGATGGGATAAATTGGTTAGTCTTAGTTAGTCGAGTCATTTATTTGTTTATTTGTTCGGGTTATAAAAAAAAATAAAAAAATAAAAAAATAAAAATGTCTTTTGAATAAAGAAGTTTGCATAATAAAACGGAAAATGATAGAAAAGAGGGTTTTTGTTCGGGTTCAAATAATGATAATATAGATTAATATAGTCGGGCTTGTGTCTAGTTTATGATGTGTGAATAGGCCCGGTTCGGTTTTAGGTCCCTTTGATCTAAATATACCTTAATTGTCGGTCTACTAGTGGGTTCTCATCTAGGGAAAATGGGAAATTGCAACCGCCAAAAATAGTATAAGGAATGCCGTTATAAGCTAAAATTGTTAGAATTTCTAATAAAAAAAATAATAATAAAATAAAATAGAATAAATGAGCTAGAAACTAAGAAAAGTAGCGCAGGCCTACGTAATCTTCGTTGGGGATGGGACTCTGACTTAGAATGCCTCTGGGATGTGTCGAAACAAAATTGAAAAAATTACCGACGCTCACGTTGTCACTCTCAGGGATGATGACTCTGATTGAGACAACCTCTGGGTTAGGTGAAGCAAGGTCTAAGTTCAAAAAAAAAAAAAAAAAAAAATTGATTTCAAATTCTCTTGATTTTGGTATAAAACGGTTAGGAAGTGGTCCAATGATCGTTTCCTTTTGTTCTATAAGCTTGAGGTGGGATTAGGTGGACTGTGGTTTCTAGTGTGAGACCCTAGGTAGATTGACCGAATGTGAACTTAAATTGCATGATAAGGACTTGGAACCGGATTTGGGTTTAAAGGGGACAAATATATTTGCAATCGCGGCTAACACAAGTTTTGAATTTTTTAATAAGTATAAATAACTTTGATTCGAGTATTTACTCCTCTCTGATTCCGTTTTCATAGATTCTTTTTCGAGGACGAAAAAAGAGTAAGTGTGTGGATATTTGATGTATTGCAAAATACATTCTTTTATCGTGTACAGTTTGTATAATTTCGTTAGTGTTAGTTTGGTTTTCGTCAGAATTTGCGTACTTCTAATCCAATTACGTTTTGTAGGTCTTGAATCGTAGAAATAGCTGAAAAGTGAGGAAAACAAGCTGAAACATGAAAAAGTCGAGTCCTGGAACGAATTGGAGTGCTCGGGAGCTGAAGAGCGTTGAAAGTGCTGGAAAAGTGTCTTCTGGCGAGCCGCGACAATAAAATTTAATGTCTCTCGCGGGAGGCGAGAGACTGTTAAATGTGCCGACGTCAAGAAGACGGTCGCGGGTCGCGACTAACATGGATGATTTTATCGCGCCCCGCGAGAGTGTGTTGAGCCCAGACTTGCAGCTGCTGGGTTTGGATTTGTTAAGAGAAAAATATAAATACTTAAGTGTGTTTAACCAAAACCCTAGTTACGAATTAACAAAACCCTAGGCGATTTTGGAGCATTGATTGAGGCGTTTCTGAGTTCTTGAAGCTGCTGGTTGAAGGATTGAAGTCGGGAGAATCATTCGGGTCACGTTTGTGTCATTCGGGTGTCTTTACTTTCGTCTCTTTCTTTAAACTATGTTTTGTGGTGTCTTTACTTTCGTCTCTTTCTTTAAACTATGTTTTGTGTTCTTGATTATACTTCATTCTTGATGTTTTCAATGACTTTGATTGGCTAAATTTATCGTACTACCTAGACTAGATGAATGATTGTCTAAAGTTCTGATTTTTATTATGGATTTATGGATTTTATGGATTATTTATGAATTGTAGACGATTTGTTCTATTAATTAGATCTGTTTGCATATTTGATATTGTTTGAATATTGTTTATTGCTTCGTGAGATTCTTGGTGACGGTCTTTATCACATAATAGAGTCTTGCTAGGTTTTAGATTTTGGTGAGTGTCTATATCACGTAATAAATCTTCAATCTTTAGGGTTAAATTGGCCATTAAACCTTAGAAGTAATATTTGGTAATCTTATAAAATCAAGTGTTCTACTAATCATCAATAGCTGAAAGGTGCGAGATTATTGCTGGGTCTACGTCATTAAACTGAAAGGTAGGAGCTTTCTTAGGAGTGAACCTTTTGGCTATTGTCTAGCAAGTCTAATCGAGAAAACAACTCTATCCTTGGTTTAGGTCTCGAAAGGGATTAAGCCTCTAAGGGTACTTTCGTAAATCCGTTAGGTGTCTTGAAAGAGAGTCTAATAACCGGTAATCTAAACAACCTTTAGGGTATCATAGCGTGCTTTTGAGAAGGGTTAGGAGTCCTTTAGATATCCTGAGAGGTGAGAACTTTATGATCCCGGTTCCATAGTAAACAATTTCCAGATAAAATCATTACTAAAAGCAATCAGGATTCCAGTCTAGGTAGTGTTTCCACCATCTGAGTAAAAGTCCAAGTTAATTCGTATTTGTTAATTTAGTAAATTAATTTAGTTTAATTTAATTGCATTTTTAGGATTTTTAGAAACCCCCCCCCCCAAACAATTAAACAATTAGTTCAGTCAGTGTCAGTCATAGTCTAGATAGAGTCGTTAACGTAATTCGATAGAGTCTCGTGGGTTCGATATCCGGACTTACATTAGCTATACTAGAGTCGATCGGTACACTTGCCGGTTAGTAGTTTAGTGAGTCTTAGTGAGTCTAGAGTATTACTTAGAGTCTAGAATTAGGTTAATTTAGTTAATTTTATTAAACTACTTTTTAGCACATCAGGCTATAAAAGCGTTTTCCTTGAAAACATGTGATTACTTCATAGTCATAAAATGAGTAGTTTTCCCAACGAAAACATGTGATGATGTCATAGTCAAAAAACGAGTAGATTTCCCCATGAAAACATGTTAATGAATTTATGCCCATGTCAAGCCCGCTTTAAATAAATTCTTAAAGATAGGAACGTTAACCAAAACAAGTAGTAGTTTCAAGTGTATATGATAAACAAAACAAGCAATGTTTACCCATTCGTAAACTAGTTAGGAATACAAATATATGTTCATACATGAGGTATAACCAAACTCAAACACTTGTTCTTGCCCCTTGCTCGTATCAAATGAATCCTTGTGTAGACATTATGCAGCCATTCGATCATGTGGATCGTTGGTTAGTGCGACTAACCATGATCGGGGTGTGTCAATACCAATAGTACTATTCTAGGGCCTCAGGCTAACCTATAGCTAATGGTTATTAATTACGTAATGTAGGGGACTTTACGAGCTCATGACGTGCCAACTCATGCAAACATAAGGGTCGAGCCTTGTTTTCTTGTTACCATATGAAATTGTTTATAAGTATGTTTCATGTTTTCTCAAATGTGTCAAGCAAATATGTTCCCAGACGTATTAAACAACGATTTTTCATGTTTTCAAATGTGTAAAGTAAGTATGTTTCTCCCCCAATGTTTCTAAAACATTTAAAAGTAAAGAGGGGTCGTGAAACTCACCTGGTGACTTGTCAAGAATTCTAATGTCCTTCTGATAGTAATGAAAACCAGTGTTCACATGATGTAACAGTCACATATGTATGTCCTACATGAGTTGTACGAAACCTGTAGGTAATTTAAGAGCTTTATGAACTAACCCTAATGCTATAAAGTAGATCTAAACCCGCGTCGAGTTATCCATGTGCGGTTGAACTCTATTGATTCTTAATGGTATTACTGATTCAATATACGGTGTTGGTTTATCATTTGGTAATATTAGTTGCTTAATTCGAGTCGGGTTTCTCAACTCGAATATTTTTCGGTAGTTATATTCAAAAATATTATTTTGTCGTGTACATGATAGTATAAAGCTATGTGTATGTATAGTTAACAATAATAATTCAGGTTCATGCGTCCTTCAACAGAACATATGCAGCTGTATGATTTAGTAAGAACCATTTAAGGACTTATAGAGTATTCAAATGTGTATTTGTAAATATAAATGTATTCATATATTTATATACTTTAAAAATCCCAAAATATATGTGTACCGTATTGTGTTTTGAAATAAACGTTTCTTTAATAGGATTTGTTAGTCTTTAGGTACACATATACGCGTAATACACCTACGTTAGTATATTCGTTTATCATATTATGTTTACTCGTGTCATAACCAAAAATATATATATTTAACTTCATCCTAAAATGTAATCATATACTCATTTATTTTTCCATAAATCATATGTTTATATTTTATGTACAAATGTGTAATATCGTTTAGGAAAAGTATTAAAAGTATATAATAACTATATATATATTTATATGATTTACTCACGATATGCTAACGCCTTATGTTTTGAAACCGTTCGTATCAATATATAAATAAAAACCCCAAAGTCATGTATTTATTTATATCCGTACAACAATATTATATTTTAACAAATAACCATCCAATTTTGTGTAATGAGAAAATATGTACTTATTTTGAATATATATATATATTGATGTAGTGCAAAGCACACATCTTTATTCCTAGGTTTTAATGTCATTTTAATTAGTTTTGTGTTCGTTTTGAGTCATTTTTGTTATCTATTGAGTCTATGTTGTGTTTACAGGTGCTCGAGGTAATTACAAGTGAAGACGGGAAGAAACCGAGCACAAGAATGAAGGTCAAAGATCAAAAGTCAAAAATCTGAAAAATCTGTCATTCACGGTACGCGAAGACTAGAGGGCAAACTCTCGCGGTACGCGAAGAGTTCCAGAAAGCAGCGCAACTATTTTAGCCCTCGTGGTACGCGAGGGACTGACCAATATCTCTCACGGTACGCGAGAGAGTCGTAATCCGAGAAAAAACCCTAAAAATTGATTTTAATTGAATTTGAATGTCATTATGCAAAGAGTTCGTATCTTAGCCGTCCAGAGAAGGGTTTTAGGAGATTTTGGAGCAATTGGAAGAAGAATCAAGTGTAAAGATCAAAGCTTTGGAGTCTGGGTTCATTTGATTTATGTTTTCGGTTCTAAAGTTCAAAAATTTCTTCTTGAATTCTGTGTTTGAAACCATAGTGAATGTTATTTACTTCTGTTTTGGTTGTTTGAACATCATCCTAGGCTAAAACATTAATACTGCCTAGGTTAACGATAAATACTTTGTTAAAATTGTAATTTTTATTCGGTTTTGGATTTAATTGATGGGTTTATGATTTTGTAAACGATCCTAGTTAATGATTGTGATGAATACATATGCTTAAATCTGATTGTGTGATTGATTATTGATTCCATGCGTTGATTGTGGTTACTTGTCAGTTCGATTAGCGTATCTTGATCATAGATCTTAGGGTTTGTGATTACGGTGGTTTGCTAGACGTAGTAGCCATAGGATTTGTTATTGATTACTGATTTAAATTGATATTTCTTCCATGTTCAACACCCGAGAGGTGAGAATTAGTCGGTTAGTCTTCGTCATTAGGAATCCGAGTGTCAACTGTCTGAGACTAAGTTGGTCTAGGTGTCTAGTGATTGTTGCTATCCTGAATCATAGTAGTTACCTTAAGATTACCATGTGCATTCCTTGAATGTATTGTGGACGGTGAGACAGAGAGGTAATCTGTTCATTAGGGTACATTATCATAGTTAGAAATACCTGAGAGGTGATCCAACAATCTGGTAAGTTATTACATATGTAGGTTCCTTAATTGGTGACACCCTGAGAGTGATTAGGGATCCCTAGGTTGTCTAGAGTTGTTCCATTAGAAACCCAGATCCGTCTTAGTTTCCAGAACTGGTAAAAGTTGTGCTTTGCAAGTAGGATTCCGACCTAGGTAGTGTTCTTCCCATTCATGATATCTTCCTTAGTTCTTATCTTGATAGCTTATTTTGACCTCAATTTATTGCATTCTTTAGTAATAATAAGTAGTGTAGTTAACCCCCAAACCAAATCATTCTTTAGTTCAAGTTAGAGTCTAGTTTGTTACATAGTGTCTCTAGGGTTCAATATTCTGGTTTACCATTAAACGGTGCTACACTCGATAGGTCCACTTGCCTGTCAGTGCGGTTTAATTCATAGGTTTTCCATTTATTATTTAGGAGTCTAGGTTAGGTTTTGTTATTTATTTTATAGAGCACTGGACGACATCATGTTTTTGGCGCCGTTGCCGAGGACACTTGGCAATAGCAACATTAACTCTGATTAGTTCTTTGTTTGATTTTTGGTTTATTTGTTTTCTTTGAGTCTGTTTCGTGTGCTTGTCCTACGTGTTACTTATGTTTCATATCTATGTGTCTAATATAGGATCGAGTCCTTCTGTTTTTGAGTCTTTGTTTCTTTCCATCTTAGAGTCTTTCTGTTTATGCACAATACTCGTTCACAGTGGTCACCACCTTATTTAGCTTTTCTAGAGCCTGAACAAGAGCTACACGAGCACACCCATGACTTTCTGGAGCGTTTGAAAGCATTGTGCGAAAACCAGGTACGTTCTACTAGCCCTATCCCATTTCCTACTATGGGCGACGCTGATCCAATAGCGAGACGTACTGTGCACCAGAGGGCCATTGATGGGGTCACTGGGGCGAGATCTTCGATCACCCGCCCCGCCATTCCAAATGTCAATTCTTGGCAGATCCAGTCACATGTCATGAGTACGATCACTCATGCTACTTAATTCAATGGCCTTGAGGATGAGGATGCACCCGGACACCTGTCCCATTTTGTTCGTATATGTGATACCTTTAATTTCACGGGTGTATCTGAGGACGCTATCTTCTTGTGTTTATTTCCATTCTCACTCTCTGGGCATGCATCTACTTGGCTTGACACCCTTCCTGACAATTCTATCACCACCTGGGAGGATCTTTAAGCCAATTTTTACAAGAAATACTATCCACCTTCCAAGGCCGCTCGCCTCAGGTATCAAATCCACTCCTTCCGGATGGATCCCGACGAGCCTTATCACATGGCCTGGGAGCGGTTCAACACGCTGTTGAGCCGATGTCCCCAGCATGGTCTTTCAGACTGGGCGATAGTGAAAAATTTCTACAATGGTCTCACCTTCGAGAAGCAGCAAATGTTCAATACAGTTGCGGGAGGCAATATCATGGAGAGACTCGAGCCAACTGAGTGCGAGGAGATGTTCGAGAGCTTGGCTCAAGCCGAACAGCAGTATCCATCTACTAGGACTTCTATTCCTTGTGCTAGATCATCCACCACATCTCCTAGAGGAGTGCATCAGGCCACTTCTGATTCTAGTGTGGCTGCTGCCCTCACCTCAATGGCTAACGAAATCAAGGAGCTGAAGCTCAGTGCTCAATGGTGTCAATTGTGCAAGGGAGGCCACGACACCCGGGACTGCCCAGTAATTATTCTAGAGCCGGTGAGCTACACTGACAACCAGTAACCGAGCCGAGGGTATAACAACCAAAATTCATTTGGCTCGGGATGGAGATCTGGAAATAACCCACCGGGGTTTAATTGTCGTCATCAGTATCAACAGAATGGAGGAGGAGATACAGGACCTAGCATGGGAAGCAGTTTCGACACGACTACGATAAAGGAGATGCTTGAGGCTCAGACACAGCTGCTTGCCCACTTAGTCCAGCAGGACAGGGATGCTAGGCAGAGATTAGATAGCCACGACGCTCTATTGAAGAATCAACAGTTAGCATTCCATGATCTAAAACGCACGCTTGAGGACATTGCTAAGAGTTTGAAGGATCGACAGGGAGATCCATCTACAAGCTCAAACGTTTCAGTGATGTCCGTGTTAGTTAGGAGTGTGGGGGAGAAAGAGGTTGCTGAGGATGACCCCCACTCCAGTGCGTACAATATTCCGTCACTCGAGGAGGTCAAGAAGATTGACTGGAGGGCTTGATTTTTTAAAATCGATGCCAAGATAGCTGAGGAGCAGGTGGACGAGGAGAGAGAAGTTGTGATACATGCCGAGAAGGCAGAGGAGAAGAAGAAGAAGGGGGCAGAGATGAAGACCCCCGAGATTGACTTGAGTCATGTCCCCTACCCAGAGCGCTTAATGCAACATAAACAAGCTAGGGAACACGGTCACTTCCTTTATATGTTTAAACAACTCAAGGTCAATATCCCGCTCATTGAGACCCTCCAGCGCATGCCAAAGTATGCAAGTTCCTAAAAGATCTTCTTTCCAACAAGAAGAAGCTCGAGGAGGTCTCTAAAGTCTCACTTAGTGAGCAATGTTCTGCGGTGGTGCAGAACACACTGCCAATGAAACTCGGAGATTGGGGTCGCTTCATGATCCCATGTCTCCTAGGCGGTTTGCCTTTGCACCATGCATTGGCCGATCTAGGTGCTAGCATCAATATGATGCCATAGTCTCTTTTTAAGCAGCTAGACCTTGGTGAACCAGAGCCTACACACATGAGCATTTAATTGGCTGACCGTTCAGTCAAGTATCCACGAGGAATTGTGGAAAATCTGTTAGTGAAAGTAGGTAAGTTTGTTTTCCCCGTGGACTTTGTGATTCTAGATATGAGGTGGATGACAGAGTCCCACTCATCTTAGGGCGCCCATTCTTGAACACCGCCAAGGCATTAATCGATGTCTTTGACGGGAAACTCACACTTCATGTGGGGGATGAGTCGGTTATATTTGATGCCACAAAGTCTGTGGAGGATGTTGGTGAGCATAGCCACTCCGTGTGCATGCTTGATGCCTTCATGGAGTATCATCAGGACTCTAATCCGAAGATAGAAGTAGGGGAGCCTGCCTCGAATTTAGAAGAACCATCTGATTGGGTGGTAGAGTTGGAGCGATTGTTAGATGAGCCAGATGAAGAAGGCGATGAGGTGCCTGATGATCTGTTGGAGATGATGGTAGAGTTAGATGAGATCATAGGCTCAACCCCAAGTGTGGGGAAGTTAGATGAGATTATGGAGGATCTGGATGATCCTGGTGAAAGTTCAGAGGTCACATCTATAGCTAAATCCATTCCTGAACCCTTGCCTTTCACCATTGTGCATTCTGAGGGTAGAACCCATAAGCCAAGCCCTAGTTCTAGTGCCCCTAGGTCCAGCCTGCCCCTTAAGAGAACCCGTGCTTCATTAGATTCATCTAGGTTGAGGGTAGTGCAAACCCCAAGTGTGCGGACGTCTAGGGGTGACAAAGTACTTTGTTATTTGATGCATATTACATTCGGACCGGGTAGATATAAGCTGTGGTGGAAGGATTTGAGTGCAAAATGTAATATGAGTTCAGTGGTTGCTAGGAGTGATAAGGTGTTGAGTTGGTGTAAGACCGGGAGGCCGCGTAGGATGAAGGCGGGTACCGGTTAGGATCAAAGAGAAGCCCCCTGATAGGCTTGTTTGATTCCCGGGAAAGTGCCCGAGATGTAGAGTTTGTATGCATTATTTGGTTTGAGTCCGTGTCAAATTTGGTGTTTTTCGGTATTATGTTCTGTTCGTGTCGTGTCTTGCAGGGATTCGTGCTTAATTTGGCACGGGAAATCGTTGGGAACGAAGTTCCAGGTATGTTTCACATTGGTTTTGGTCATTGGAACAGGGTTTAAAGGTTTTGGGTGAAAAATATTTTTAAAGGGTTAAAATTTTTCTTAGTATAAAATTGAAAAAAATTTCTTAATTTTCTGTGATTAACAGCCCCTCGCGGTACGCGAAGAACTAACACAAGTCTCTCGCGGTACGCGAGAGACAAAAGATTAACCGGCCGAGTAATTTGTCCCTCGCAGTATGTGAGGAGCGGCCCAGCAGTCTTCACAGTACGCGGGGCATCCCTGGACCAGCCTTTGCTCCTTGTTTCCCATGGTTTACCCACCACCCTGCACCGCCATCTAACCTACCATCATCATCATTACCATCATCCACCATCCACATTATCTTTCATCCACCACATCATCAACATCCATCTATCATCTATCACCTTATCCATTATCATTCACCGACTACACCATGTCCATGGGAAACAAGAACCGAGTCATAACCGATGATCCACCTTGCTGTGGTTTTCATGTCTATGTGTTTGCCACCATCGGGTACGTGTCCTTGCATTTCTATCCGAAGTCATTGTGAGTCTTAGTTTGAGTCTTTTATTTGTGTCAGTTTACTGTTGCGGGTTTGTTATGAGGTTTATTTTGTAGGTATTCTTCGTTCTGTCCGTACTCAATATCCATTCGGGCGGAAAGATGCTTCTATCACCATGTAAGGGCAACCCGACAGAGTTGTGCAACCACGACCGAAATGCTATACGGTGCACACAAGGAAGAACGAAGTTGCACATTTGTTTGCATCTACATTAACCAGCTAAGTCGCTTCCTGTTTTTTATTTTTGCATTTTTATTTTTCGTTGTGTCTTAACATTGTGGACAATGTGTCTTTCAAGTGTGGGGATGTGAGTGTCTTAATTGTGACTTTTATGAAAATCCAAAAAAAAAATTTGAAAAATGTCCTTTGAAAATACAAGTTTTGCATAACAAAATGGAAATGACAGTACAACTGGATCCACTTGTTTGAGTTTAAATGATATAAATAATAGAAAAGTCGTCTAATTTGTTATGTTTTGGTAGACACAGCCAACTTGAATAGCTTGAATAGCTTAAATAGCCTGTGAGTGTTACTTAGGATTAATCACGTAATAAAATCATGATATCTTGTGGGTACTCATCTTAGGGTGTCGGTAATACTGAAACTGTCAACATCGGGTGATAGGTACCATGTTAAGTTAAAATTTAGAGGTTTTTGAAACTATTCATGGCACACCACTCTCTTTTTATGAGAATAAATCCGAGTTTCGGTGGCGCTCATTCCATATTTCCATAACTATGAGCTTAATTACTTTGAATTATGAGTCTTGCTTATGTGTGTCCCTCTAGGATGGCGACTTGGAGAATACACCTCTAAGTGAGATTTATGTGCTTAACCGTTTAGAATCTAGTCTATGTGTTAGCTTCTAGGATAGTGACTTGGTTGAGACACCTCTAGACGAAAGATCTTATGCTTTAATTAATGCCCATTCATTCCATTCGTTCCATAATCCATTGATTTCTAAAAACCTGTAAATCTTAGTTTAACGTGGTGGGCAAATCTATATGGTTTAACCCGTGCCTAAACATGACCGTGAGACGGGATTAGGTCTAAGTGTTAGTCACATAGGTTGATTGATTATTGTATAAAATGGAATTAGAACACGTTACAGGGGCTAGATAATTGGTGCTTGGGTTTAATCGGACAGAAATAATTATTATTAATTTTTAACGCGTGAGTATGTTTGAATAATTGGTAATTGATTATTGAAGTCAAATCTCAGTTATGATTCCATTGCAGACTTTTTCGAGGACGAAAAAAGGTTAAGTGTCGGGATGTTTGATGTAGTGCAAAGCATACATCCTTATTCCTAGGTTTTAGTGTCATTTTAATTAGTTTTGATTCTGTTTTGAGTCGTTTTTTGTATCTATTGAGTCTATGTTGTGTTTACATGTGCTCGAGGTAATTACAAGTGAAGACGGGAAGAAAAAGAATAAAGCCCGGAGATCAAAAGTCAAAAATCTGAAAAATCTGTCTTTCGTGGTACGCGAAGACCAGAGGACAAACTCTCGCGGTACGCGAAGAGTTCCCGAAAGCAGCGCGACTATTTTGGCTCGACTGACCAATATCTCTCACGGTACGCAGAGAGTCGTAATCCGAGAAAAAACCATAAAAATTGATTTTAATAGAATTTGAATGCCATTATGCAAAGAGTTCGTATCTTAGCCGTCTAAAGAAGGGTTTTAGGTGATTTTGGAGCAATTAGAAGAAGAATCAATTGTAAAGATCAAAGCTTTGGAGTCCGGGTTCGTTTGATTTATGTTTTCGGTTCAAAAGTTCAAAACTTTCTTCTTGAATTCTGTGTTTGAAACCATGGTGAATGTTATTTACTTATGTTTTGGTTGTTTGAACATGATCCTAGGCTAAAACATTAATACTGCCTAGGTTAACGATGAATATTGTTAAAATTCAAATTTTTATTCGGTTTTGGATTTAGTTGATGGGTTTATGATTTTGTAAACGATCCTAGTTAATGATTGTTATGAATAGTTATGCTCAATTCTAATTTATTATTGATTCTATACGTTGATTGTGGTTGTCTGCCAGTTCGATTAGCGTATCTTGATCAAAGATCTTAGGGTTTGTGATTGCGATGGTTTACTAGACGTAGTAGCCATAGGAGTTGTTATTGATTATTGATTCGAATTGATTGTTCTTCCTAGTTCAATACCCGAGAGGTGAGAATTAGCCGGTTAGTCTTCTTCATTAGGAATCCGAGTGTCAACTATCTGAGAGGAAGTTGGTCTAGGTGTCTAGTGATTGTTGCTATCCTGAATCATAGTAGTTATCTTAGGATTACCTCATGCATTCCTTGAATGTATTATGGATGGTGAGACTGAGATGTAATCTATTCATTAGGGTACATTATCATAGTTGAAAATACCTGAGAGATGATCCAACAATCTGGTGAGTTATTAAATCTGTAGGTTCCTTAGTTAGTGACACTCTGAGAATGATTAGGGATCCACAAGGTTGTCTAAAGTTGTTTCATTAGAAACCCAGATCCATCTTAGTTTCCAGAACCGATAGAAGTGGTTCTTTGCAAGTAGGATTCCAACATAGGTAGTGTTCTTTCCATTCCTGATATCTTCCTTAGTTCTTGTCTTGATAGCTTGATTCGACTTCAGTTTCTTGCATTATTTAGTGATAATAAGTAGTGTAGTTAACCCTCAAACTAAATCATTTTTTCGTCCAAGTCCGAGTCTAGTTTGTTACATAGTGTCTCTAGGGTTCGATATTCCGGTTTTCCATTAAACTGTGCTACACTCGATAGGTCCACTTGCCTGTCAGTGAGGTTTAGTTCATAGGTTTTCCATTTATTACTTTGGAGTCTAGGTTAGGTTTTGTTATTTATTTTATAGACCGTCTGGACGACATCATATATATATATATATATATATATATATATATATATATATATATATGATCTAAATATCTTATTATAAAATGCTCGTTTGATTTTATATAAAGAATACTATATATCGATATATATGTTCGGATCTAAATATTGTTTTATTAAATAATTGTTTGGTTTCGTATACAGTATGAAGATTTATAATTACATATATATTTATAGGAATATTTGTATATATATTTATATATATATATATATATTTATACATATATATATACAAGAATATTCGAACGGGTCATTGTTACTTATCAAACTCTCGTTTAGTCGGTTACGTTATAGATTGATTCGTAATAGTTTAGAATGTCCATACGCAATATATCATATACGAGTTTATACATATTATAATCGTTATCCGTATATATATAAAGATTGCTAGTTGTTCGTTTTGTATTTATTGTCTAATATATTATACTTTTAGGTTATACGAATCTCAATTATCAAATCATATGTTAACATGAATTGTTAATATATATGTCGCCTTAATATTTATTTGTGTCATTATCGAATCTTTTAGAGCTCAACGCGTAGAACCGTTCACACACGTTTATTTCTCGTATAATCAAATGTAATGCGTTAAGCGTGCATTTTACCACTCACGAGTTTCGTTTATGAACCGACGCGTCCTAAACCTCTCGGTTTCATATCGACCGGATTTGACTTCGTTTGACCGGGGTTCGTGTCGTGGCATCGTTACTTGTCCAATAATCACACATTTTTATACACGGGAATGAAACCCGACCACCAAATCAACCGATAAAACCAAATCTCTAGATCTATAACGTATAAAGTCATATCTGAAAAGTTAAAACGCCTATCGAACGAGAAATGGGTTGGGGTTCAGATTTTTACCTCGTGTCACATGAACCACGAAAGAATGAACGTAGATCTAAACCGTTTTCAGTGAAACCCTGCATCCCCACTGCTGGACACTGTTCGTCGGAAAAACTGAGTTTCGTCGGAGACTCGGCTAGAAATTGCTTCTAAAGACCAAGATTATCCCAAACATCAGTTTAACGTTAAAGGAAAGTAGATTGGAACGAGAATGGCACGTAAACAAGAGAGGAACTCACCTGGAACCTCCTGACCTCGCGCGGAACTCAAGTTGCGTCGTTAGAGCTTCGCCGGAAACCTAATTTTTTTTTTGTGGCGTAACCCTAGCGGCGCCCCCCTTTTTTCTGGAAAAATGTGGTCCACTGATCTGAACGGTGTTCCAACTCCATCTTATGCGTCTCCAAAAACCTCCGTCGGCATTGCTATGAAGGGTCCCCTAGATCTTCTCGCCGGAGAATCGTATTTGGCTAGAAAATAGGGTTTGATACCCTAACCTCCAGAAGCCGCCATGGTCTGTCTAAGGAGCCGCTGACAGCCCTAACCTTCCTCGTTGCTGGCCTCCGACGCCACTACTCGCACAGGTGGTCTTGGTTTGCTAATGAGTGGCACCGTCGCGTGATACCGGGAGGAGCCGCCAAGTGCTACCGGCCTCCTCCACCTTTCCTGATCTCTCTCTCTCTTCTACACACGTGTGTGTGTGTGTGTGTTTATAGGGTTTGGGCCAAAAATGAGGGGGAATGAAGGAAGAGATGAATTTTTAGTTAGGGTTTTTTCAGTGGGGGTACGCTAGCTACCAGTGTTACGTATTAAACCCGTAAGTTACCGATGTAACGTCGTGTGTTCTCATTTAATAATTTTTCGTTCATAATAATTATTATTAAAATAAATATCCACATAATATTTATTTCGTTAAAACCTATTACCGAGATGTATCTAAACTGGTACTGGTGGACAGTGGGTATCTGAACCCCTTTATATCAGTTTAAACGTTTCACTTTACTTTTATTATCATAATTTTTCTAAAATATTATAATAAATATTTTATAATACATGTCGTACCAATAAACGTATCGGTAATATTCGTACTATTATTGTTGGTTTTTCGCGTATCTAACGTGGTTTAACGTGCATGTACGCGAGATTCGCCTGCTTTAGTCTAAACATACTTTCTAACTGAATATTAATAACTAATATTAACACTTCGTTGTCTTAAATAAATATCTTAATGAATATTCCATGATAACCGTTGATTGACGCGTTAAACGTTTAAAATACTAAATCGCGTAAGCATATCTATTCTTTCTTAAGTTCTTAGGATTTGCAGAACGAGTCATTAGATTAAACCGAGTGGTTGGTTTGATATTCGGATTATGCAGTTTGGGCCTCTAACGTGATTGAATTTTTTATTAGGCCTAGTTGGGTTTAGCCCAACAATTAAGTTTTAGGTTCTGGAATTTTGCAGGTGTCACACATAAGTTGTACAATCATTCATTTTGTATTTTGACAAAATATCAGGCACATACTTAGTTTTACGTAGATAAATTCCATTTTTTTCGTTGACTGACTTGCAGAACTAAGAAAAATGACAATTCACCCATATTGCTCATTTCAAACTCCGACTTCATTACCAGCTTGAATTCCTTACAAATCTTTTCATTGGTAGACCCAAAGATAATGTCACTAATGTATACTTGTACAAGTAGAAGATCATCTCCTGCTTTCCATATGAAGAGTCGAATCAATTTGCCCTCGTTCGAAACCATTGGACAATAAATGCTTCGATAGAGTCTCATACCACGCTTTTGGTGCTTGATGAAGACCATAAAGTGCTTTATCAAGCTTGTACACTTTATGAGGATATCTTCAAAACTAGGTGGTTGAGTGACATAGACTTCTTCATTAACTTTTCCGTATAGGAAAGCACTCTTTACATCAAGTTGAAAGACCTTGAAGCCAACATAGGAGGCATATGCCAGAAACAGTCGGATGGCTTCAAATCTAGCAACTGGAGCATACACATCAGTGTAATCCAGTCCTTCTTGTTGATAAAACCCTTAAACAACCAATCTTGCTTTATTTTTCACCACAACATGTCGATCGTCAGTTTCACATTTGAACACCCATCTGGTTCCTATTGGATGTACACCTTTTGGTAGATCAACTAGATCCCACATAATTAACTTTTGGAATTAAGACAGTTCATCTTGCATAGCCTCTATCAAATAGTTGTCATCCAGAGCCTCCTTTACATTCTTAAGCTATATTTGGGATACAAAAGTAGCTTTCAAACAAGTTTCCAAGATGCCTGTACTAAGAATCTCAGCATAAAGACTTGTATTTCCAGTTATGGTTTTGTGACGAGTTTGAACACCGGCATTAGGATCACCAATGATGTTGTCGATTGGATGATTCCTATGAACTCTCGTCTCTGGTACAATGGTTTCTTGAATATATGTTTCAAATGTTCGTTCTTAACTCCCCCATATCATTTATACCTGAAGAGGATTCAATATTGATTGGATTAATGGAGCTCCATCTGCTACATGAGTTCTTGGATCAATTTGAGCTCCGTCTCCTTCACCATGAGTATATTCTTCAGTGTCACTTTCATGCGTTTTAGATGCAGATGCAGCATTGGAATTGGAGTTGGAATAGGTATCGTTGTTCTTGTTGAGAAATTGGAGTTGTCGCCGCCACTAAAGTATTGATACAAATTTGCAGTGTCTTCAACGGATAGATCAGGAAGGTTGAAAGACTTAAAGAGTATATCATAATCAAAACCCCAAGCTGGACCTGTTAGTTCTGGTTGAGTGGTGTGTTTACTGCAGTCCACTTCGAACCATTCTTCGACAGAATGATTTTCAATATTGTACACTCTCTTGCATGGTGATTGGCAACATATCCTTAGAAGATGCCTTTCACCGCTTTTTCATGAAATTTGGATTTATGATCTTTATGTTGTAACAATAAAGAACATGGACTACCGAATGGGATTAGGTAGTCAAGCTTAGGAGGTCGATTATCGATCAATTCATAACATGTTTTTTTGTGTCTTTTCACCGCCAGAACTCTATTCAATACGTGACAAGCTGTATTGACCGCTTCTGCCCAGAATGTTATTAGAAGCTTGGCATCTAACAGCATTGTCCTTGTTGTTTCAATTAAAGTTTTGTTCTTCCTTTCTTCAACTCCATTCTGCTGAGGTGTGTACGGCGCACTGAATTCATGATGAATACCTTTCTTGAGACAGAAAAAGCTCCATCATATTGTTCTTAAACTTTGTGTTGTTGTCACTTCTTATTCTTCTAACCTTTAGCTTGCATAACGATTCCAGATTCAGAATCAGGTATTGAAGAATTTCAGCAGTCTCATCCTTTGTACCTAAAAAAAGTACCCAAGAAAAATATGAGAAATCATCAGTTACAACCAAACAATACGACTTACCACCAATACTCCTGATACTTATGGACCCAAACAAATCCATATGTAAGAGCTTCAAAGAGGTATCAATGGAGTTTTGGATCTTTATCTTGTGGGATTTCTGTTGTTATTTTCCTTTTTTACAAGACATACAATCATCTACAACGGCAAATCTTAACTTAGGAACCCCGGCTACCAAACCGTTTCGGACAAGATGATTCATTTTTCTATATGAAATGTGTCCGAGTTTCCTATGCCATAAGATTTAGACAATTTCAGTTTCTTTAGTAAGTAAACAAGTTACAACCGATGAGGTGGATGTTGCCAAACTCATGTCGATCTGATAAGTGTCATTTGTTCTTGGTGCACGCATAAGAATCCATTCTTTTGGTACCATGAAACTAGGCTTGAGAACCAAACATTCAGATTTGTTAAACATCACTGAATATTCTTTGTCACACATCTGAGAGACACTCAACAGGTTATGCTTTAGCTGCTCACAGTAATTGACATTGTCAAAGCTGATACATCCATTAGTAACCACACCTTGACGTCTTATACTTCCTCCCTTTTCTCCTGCAAAGGCCACATAGCCGCCTCTGAATGGTTTAACGTCTTGAAGTAAGGCCATGTTGCCTATCATGTGACGGGAACAACCACTGTCATGTTGCATGTCAAGCTGATTTGTTGATGAGAATGAGAAACACAAAATGAAGAGCAAACACAAAAAAGAACATAAACTACCCAAATTTATTAGATCCACAATGAAATGATTACAAATTAGCTCCTGTATAACAAAGATAACATAAAACGCCTCCCACCGTCTCTAAAAATGACAATAGTAACGACGTATGATACAAGAGATTGATAATTAAGTTTTTGGTCATTTATTTATAGGAAACATATAGAGAGTCGCCATGCTGATAGCTGACTCTCAAAGAGTCGGCTGAACATCGACATAGCGACTCTCAAGAGTCCTAGCGACTCTTGACCAAAAACCTAACTTTACAAAAGTTACAACTAAGCCCCTATAGTCATCAGGAATGCATTGGTTTTTCAGGTTCCAACATAAAGGGTATTAAAAAGAAAATGTCACAACCCCAAATTTATTTACTTAATAAATAAATAAACGTCGCAACGATTGGTAACATTACGCAATAGCGGAAGCTGTAGTATTGATTTCTAAAGTAATGAGTACTTTTACAATTACTAACATAAAGTAATACAAAGATCTAAATCCTTCTAGATCAATGATGGACTTGTGACTTGACAATCTATGCTCCTTCGGCTACTAGGGTTAATACCAATAGGTAGCCTATTCCAACCGAGCCATAGCTAAGTAATACCTGAAAAACATACTTGAAAGTGTTAACACAAAGGTTGGTGAGTTCACAGGTTTAGTTGTTTTAGTGTAACACTGTTTTCCTTGAAAGCTTATTATCGGTATATGGTCACATTAATAAACCGTTTTACTCCAAAAACATTTAGTGACCATAATATAAAACAGTTTTCCCAAAACATTGAAACTTTATTCGTGGGCTTATTATAAAATTGTTCTCTTTAAAAACATTTGACAATCTATTAGTCATAACATGAGTTTTTTTCCCCAAACAAAATATGGCGATGACTTAACAGTCATAAAATGAGTTTAAATTTGTGATAAGCCCTTTAAAATCGTTAATCAAATTAAGTAGTGAATTCGTGTGCTTTAATCAATTAGTTCTTACATATGCAAGTGTTCGTAAGTTGTTCCAAATGTATATGTTTAAACAAAGCAACCAATTCAATTGTATATAATAAACAAAGTGATTAACGAAGATTGGATCGACCTATTTGTAAACTAGCTAGTTTTACAATGTTATGTTCATACATAAGCCCCTTTAACCAAACCTGACATAGTGAAAGCTCCCCCTCCCCGCTCCTCATGAGCATGTGTTAAGATAATAAGCCGTCATTTGGCCATGTGGACCCCAGGTTAGAGCGACTAACCATGACCGGGGGTGTCAAACCCAAATAGTACTACCCATAGAATCTCCGACAATTACCGCTAATGGTTAAAAACAAAAGTGTATAGGGATGCGCATTGTTCCAGGGGGACTTTGTTGAGCTCTTATAGTACTTATGCAAACATAATGTTCAGTCATATTTAATTGTTGTTATACAAAAACAATTGTAATGTGTTTCGTGTTTTCTTAGTTGTATCAATCATTGATTTATCATGCTTTCAAAACTTTATGTCAATACGTTGTATAAGTGTATCAAACCAAAATGTTCATGTTGTCAAACATGTAAGAAAATATGTTTCGTATTCTTAAATGTGTTATGTAAGTATGTTTCTCCCCGGATGTTTATAAAACAGTAAAAAGCGAAAAGGGGTCGTGAACTCACCTGGTGTCCATGAAATGTTAGCAAACGATAATTGTTCTAAATCAAACTCAACTAAGTATGTTTCTCCCCGAATGTTTATAAAACAGTAAAAAGTGAAAAGGGTCGTGAACTCACCTAGTGTCCATGAAATGTTTGCAAACGATAATTGCTCCAAATCAAACTCGACTACTCGTACCCTAGTTACACATGAGGGTAATATATGTTAAGAGTAAGTGTCTTAAGTGCAATTGTTCACCCGCTTAAGTTCATCCATCCAAAGATGTGTTTGTTTTAGAAAAAGATGTGTTTTGAGTTACGACTCGTTGGTGATTATTATTCTTTGTTACCTATGTGTCCATGGACACAAACCTTTTGTGTTATGAGGTAATGTTATCATATCATATGGAAAAAAATTATCACATATTTTTACAAATAATAGTTCACAACATATATCTTTATGCTGTATTATCCCGGTGTTCTCCGTGTAAGGAGTTTATTAACCGGAATAAATATCTTATTCACATAATAGTTTAATAAATATTTAGTATCCCCAAATCGGTGACTTTGTAATAATATTATTTTCAAAACCTGGTTCTTTTCCAAAACGTCTTTGTTTGGTATAATCTATTATTTGTTATCAACAATATTTCTAGATTTAGAAGACGTTATTTCCATGAATTGGTCTCTACAAAATAAGGTTCACGTTCCGTATTTAATCAAGTTATATCGTTTATTATAAAATCACAATTATCGTTTAGTCATTATTTATCGAATCACTCATAAATAATATTCATGCGTTTATATAATTAAAAGTTGCACATAATCCCGGTTTTATAACCACATATAGATATTCACATACATCAGTTTATTGACTTAAATCTATATCATTTTTATCTCATGAATCATTATCCTAAACCTAATGATCATATATTTAACAAGTTCAAGATTTAGTCCTTCACATAGATTATCATTTTTATCATTTAGGAATTTAAAAACTAACATACATATGTATACATTCATACCTACGGCTATATATATATATATACACACAAACTATTAGTAACCATTTTACATAGTTAACATAAAATATCGACATATACTAGCATGCTTTTCAGCATAACAAAACATCTACATATATACATGCACATCGTCACCTTATACATACATATTACATGTTCTTAGCTCCAACAAGCCCACATTTTAGGTAGTTTCCTTTGTTTTAGAGAGTATTATAAAAACTTATCATTTTTAGGTGAACATATGCACACCCTACTAAGATCTAGAGGAAAGAAAGAGTTTGTAGGATATTATACCCAAAGAAGTAAAAATGGCGGCTTTAGAGGGGGAAAGATGAGTGATCTTCGATTTCTAGCTAGAACTCCTCAAGAATAACTCTTGTATGCCTCTTGAAACATCAAATGGGTTGGATTCTTCTTGATTTCTAGTGCAAGACTCAACAACTCAATGTGTGTTTGTGTGTGTGCATCCAAAGACGAGAGAGAGATAGAGGAGATAGATAGGAGAAAGTTATTGATTTGTGTTGGATTGTTCTCTTATATAGCAAGTGGGTGGAGTGTGATCTTGACCAAGATCATAATCATGTGATAGGTGATGCTTGAGTGGAGTGTGAAGCAAAAGAAAATGATGGTAGAGTGGTTGGATGAGGGTGCCGTGAACAATACCAACAAGAAGAGGGATTGAGTGTTTAGTGTGTGTAGTCATTCAAACTAGTCCTTCATCGTTATGATTAGATCTTGTATCTTGTAATTGATAAACTACATGTTAAGGATATAGTTGTTGTTGTGCCATGAATAGGTGAACAAAATGTGATCGCTCACAATTATATGCATCTTAAGGGATTAATATACGACGATAATTCTAGTAATTTGTTTACGAGAATCTTTCGTATATATCGCATAATATATATATTCAAGACTAAATCTTTGGAACGTGATTGTCTATTTCGAATATGACTCTAAATATTTTTCCGTTGTCATGATTAATGGTTATCGTTTTTGTTATAAGTATTTTACGTCCGCATGAACCGGTAATTCTTATAATTATTATGGTAGGAAACGATCGGTACATTATGTTCGCTAGACTTTTATCTTTCAAGAGCATGATTTGGAGTGATTCAAGAAACATATTAGCGTAACCACATTCTATTTATGTACGGACGATGACTTGGAAATGTCGGGTGTCACAAAAAATTCAATAACTAAAACACCAAAACTCTATAAAACATACATGCATTACCTTTAGTATCGTGCAAACAACGATTGTGTTTATGTGTCGAATGTGGTATTATCTCGGTGGTACTGCCATCGACAACTGACTGAATTCCAGGTCGTCTGGAAACTTCTTCAGATCAACTTCTTGTAATTAAAGTAGCCATCAACACCAACATAAATGTCCATCATACTGCAAATATATTATTAATCATAGTTAAAAAAAGCTAAAAATATTTTAAAAAAAATACTTTAACATATTTATGTGAGGTGCTAAAAAACATAAAAAAGATAAATTAAACATATTGATTGTAAATTGAAGAAAGATAATCTTATTAGTTTTATAAAGAAAAGATAAGCACCTAGTAAAATGAATATAATTATAAAAAAACATAATCATCTAATTAAAATTGGTTTAAACTCAACTGCAGAAAAACGAAGATCTAATTATAAGTTTTCATACATGTTCTTTCTTTTCGATGCTTAAAATCTTAAAGATAAAACCAGAAAAATCAATATATGAGTTTTGAACTTGTGCAGAATCAACTGTGCTGCCCGACTGCCGGTGGAGATAAAACTTTCGATTAAGTTTAGAGGGAAAGTAATCAGATTTGTAGCGGAAAGTTTGATGTAAAGTTTGTTATAGTTATTGTTTTATTAACGATATTTTACTCCTAAATACCACCTAAACCTGGCACTTGTGAGATTTAAACCCACACAACTTTTATGGCGGACAATCATCAATGTCACTAGGCAAGAAAGCCAATGACTTTTCTTAGTTATGTTTGTACTTTTGTAACCTAGCATACTTTTGTAATCTACTTGTCTTATCATGATTACATGATACACACCGTTAGACGTTAGACTTTGGGATCACTATTGCTACTTAATTCAATTTTTTTTGGTGAATTGTGACTGCACATTACACACCAATGTTAAAACTTTAAACTTGATTGATTTTTTACATACAGTAAATTGAACTTGTTTATTTACTCGCAACAATTTCATATTTGTGCACTAATGCAGCTTGATGAACTCAAATTTAGCAGCTTGATGAACTCAATTTTAGCCATCTCATTAGTACATTTCACATCTCCTTATAAGCCCCAACTACATATTCATCAAGGCATTTCTTGCTTTTTATTTCTTTTTATTTATATTTATTTGTTCCAGTTGTATTTGGTATATCTTCAGCAATTTAATGCTAACTGAAAGATTGGGAAGCTTCATGAATTAGCCAAATTGCATCTTATGCTGGTCACTTATGAGGTTACATCCTTTGACCTTAAAACTAAAATTATGTGTGATTAAAAAATGTATTATTTCGATTAGGTTGACTATATTATTACTTAAACTTGTATCATAATCTTGGGAGTAACTTATACCCGACATGACTTGTTTTGACCTGATCCGTTATAAAATGACTCAATTTTGGCACCTACTAACAAAAAATCATGAATCTGTCACTGCGCAATAGTGAGGATTTCTGCCCTAAGGCAGCTTTAAAAATTGTGATTTCAAGACGTGAGGATTTCTATCTTCTATGAACCGATTTCAAGAACCCTAACTCCATGGATTCCAATTAAGAAATTAATCGATTAGTAATGTATCAGATTTCCAAACGAGCAAGTGGATTTTATTTTTGGATTTAGTAAATGAACGTACCTCATTTCAACAACATTTCTGTTTTGGTAAGGACCAAGGGGGCATTAAATGGCATGTTAAGTAACTAAACTGTTTTTTCTTTAACTTTTAAAATATATTACAATTGTGGGCTGATTTTGAGTGGGCGCAATTGCCCCCGTTTAGCTTAAGGTAAATTCGCCGCTGGTGCTAAAGGAGATAAAGTCTTCGACTTTTCTTTTTGATTAAGGTTAGAGGGAAAGTATTAGACTTGTAGCGGAAAGTTTGATGTAAATGTTTGTGTTAGTTATTGTATTTTTACTTATGTAATCTAGCATATATTTTTCCTTTTTGAATGGCTAACTCTCAGTGCTATGGAGAATATTAGTTAACTCATAGTCTTGTGGAGGATAATCTAGAATTTTTTAGTTTTATTAAATAAAATATGCATTCAACACCTAAAAAAAATTAAGGTCCATTTCTATCCCTTGATTTTAGTCATAAAATGAAAGATCCGGGAGTTCATAATTCCTTCAGAGTGCGATTAATTTCTTCTATCTAATCCGTTAATCGTTATAAAATGTATGGTTAATTTAAATCAGTTTACTTAACTATAAGATGCCAAAACGATTATTACATAAGAGATTCGATTTATAGAATATTTAAATTGATTTATATCATATTAAATTGCAAAAATAATATCTCAGTTTATGTATAGAATTAGTGATTAAATTAAAGCTGGCGAAGGATTACCGGAAAAGAAGTTGCTAGGAGTGGGTGCATGGAAGCGTGAAACACGCGCCTAGGGAGTAAGAATTCCCAACATTCCCAAAACAAGTTAATATTAACGAAGCAGCTACCTTACAAACCTCGGACATAGAAATGTTTTCCTTTAGTTTAAACCCTTTTGTAAAAGATTCTAATAATTTTATTTATACGTTTGTCACGCGCCTCTGTTTGCAATATTATCCTTACTCGACTCCCCTACGCGTGTGCTTCACCATATATCCAAACCCATACACTAAAATTATGTACTTTTTTTTACGTACCTTCTTCTTAAGTTAAACTTCTAAATTATATATATTTCTAACTCTTAACTTTAATTACATATTTTTTTAATTAATTTAAAATTACTCAATTACCCCTCATAAATATTTAGGAATGGATATATAAATAGTACTTTAATTGATTTATTAAAGGTAAAATGATAATAAAATAAGTTATTTTAAGGGGATTTTTAGAGACACCGTCAATTTTTTGAACTATATCTGCACTAAACGTCACGTATAGGGCTAAACTTGGCGTATAGGGCACATAATGTCACATATAGTGCAATCCGTCACCCCTTATGCATCAGACTTTGGATTCAGCGCGCCAAATAATGTCACGTATAGGGCAATTCGTCACCCTTATCCACCAGAATTTGGAATCAGCGCGCCAGAGAATGTCGGGATGTGTTGGTGGGTTTTTTTAGGGTTGAGTTGGGTTTTAGGGTGTTGGTAGTGTATATGTCACGTATAGGGCAATCCGTCATCCCTTACTTATTTTTTTTCTTTTGGTTTTTTGTTTTTATCACGTTAAGAGTTTGTAAAAATCGATAGTTATAATTTTTAAACTCCGGTTAAACTATCAAATAATGCTAAGCTATCTCTATAAGGTTATAAATTTATAATATCAAAGGAGATGACATATTTGTTAATATGTCATAAATTGATGTGTAACTTTCATCATTATAGTAAGAATTAAATGAATTAATATTCCATACCAACCAAAAAAGGTAAAAATTTAAACTAAGTGAATTAATATCGTGACCGATGATGATTCTGTTTCATTTGAGCTTGTGATGATTCTGTTTCATTTGGGCAGCGGAAATTGATGTATAATCTCAAAGGAGATGTTTAACTTGTTTCTTACACAGTAAGCATTGGCAATCCTGATTTTTTTCTGATTCACTCATGGCAATTGATAGTCGGTTTTAATTGTACTAAAAATTTTCATGATTAAAAATTAATTCATGATTTTTTTCACGTGTTAAACTACTCGTAAATAAAAGCACATATATAAACATCATATACAACCATTACAAACAATCATTACAAACAACCAAACAAACACAACCATCACAAACGCAACAAAACCATCATAAATAAAACTGCATAAATAAATACAATGAGTTTGTATATATAAAACAATATATCTACCCCTCCATTTCGTCATCACCCTCCGCATCGGACCCACTCGCATCGGACGTGCTAGTACCGTCGTGGCCTAACCGCTGGAGTGGTGGTCTCAACAACGGCCTATCGGCTGCCCGATACTCTGCGATCGTGTGGTCGATGAGCCACTACAGCATCTCCTCGGTGCGCGTGACCCGGGCCTGCGTATCCCGAATCATATCCAGTGTGGTAGCATCCAATCGCACGGCATGGTACACGTGCGGAGGATGCGGCGGCGGCACCGGCTCAGGCTCCGGCTCGACCGCCGGTTGAACCGGCTCATCCCCCTCCCCCACTCGATGGCCACCTCCTCAACCTAGTCAATCTGGACCTCGTGCGCAGCCAGTGCGTCGGGGTCCACCAACGGCTCAGGCACCCAGGCCCCCAACACATTATATCTCCTCACCAAACGCCACTGCCTGTCCGGGAACCTCCGGGAGATCCTCATCCCGGTCGTCGTGGCTCGGCCCGCCACGCGCGGGGGAACCGCAGCCATAGGTAGCTCTGCCATCGCATGAGCGTATCCCAGGCCTCTAGCGATCTGCGACACGATGCTGACGCCGACCAACGCCCCTCGTGAATGCCTGAGATAGTAACCGGCAAAGTAATCCGCCAGACCACGAGCGAGGTAGCAGGGTGTGTGTGTGAGTAGACACCGAAGATAGAAGAGGTCTATGGTGGTGACCCTATCGGTGCCCTTGCCACGTCCAGCGATGGACGTGGCGATCAGCCAGGGCATGTAACGATAAAGAGGGTCTCGTATGTGAGAGACCATTCTATCGGGCCCAAACGCATGGTCACCAATCGCAGGCCAACAGACCCGGTGTGTGTCATCTGCCCCCCATATAGATATCCGTGGTGCAGATCGGATCCCGAGTCTCCTCCTCGGTATTGAGGTTGCTGACAACAGCAAACCGTCTAAGGGACATACGATGCAAATCCCCAAACATGGGGAAACTAACCTCTGCGTCCACCCGTCCCTCCGCGTTATCAGTCTCGTCCAGCTCTGGCAATCCCAGTGCACGCGGCCGGAACACAAGTGTAGAGTACACCTCGAGGGTAAGCTCTCGGTGTGCGGGCCAGCCCATAGTAAACAGACTATCCCACGTGCTATCCTGTCCAATAATAGCGGTCGCCCTCGCTAGCTCGCCAACTTCATCAAACCACTTCCGTGACAAAATGGTGTTGGGCTCCACCTTCCTCCCTTTAAGAGTCATAAACCGCTGGTGTGCTGTAGTACCCTCCTCAACCTGAAGGTGCGGGTAATCGTCAATCCCTTGAATAAATCCCTACTGCTCATCCTCGCAATGAGACATATCTACGCATAAATCCATATTTATAATTAATTAAAATGTTTACTAACGTTTAGGGTTTACGGTTTAAGGTTTAGGTTTACGGTTTAAGCTTAATTAATTAAATTATTATTATATTATTATTATTATAAGATTATATAATTAGGATTATTATTATTATTATAAGATTATATAATTAGGATTAGAGTTAATTGCATAAATGGCCTTGTGGTTTGTTCGAATTGCAGATTTAGCCCTCAGGAATGAAAAATTGCAAATATAGACTAAACTTTTGGACCAGGGTTGCAAATATAGACCAAACTTTTAACTTAAGTTAGATTTTAGGGTTAAGTAACCTCACATGAGGGCATACATGTAATTTTATATATTTTTTTAATTTTCTCTTTAAAATTAAATACCCGATCTTTGTGTTCAATACCCAATTGTACAGATCCTTCATCTATCTTCCTCCATTCCACCTTCATCGATCTAATCCAGACCATGGCAGTGTAAAAATTAGAACTTTAGTGCTTCATCCAATTTTCATTATGTAAGAAGGAGTTTACACCTGTTTTACAAAACAACACTTCCAAGTTGTTTATAAACCATATTTCATGCAGAAAACACATTAATACATTGAACACTAAGAACATGAAAAGAAAACTGGAGCAATTTTGTGACCCATTTGTTAGAACATGAAAAACTACAGAACATAAAAAACTGGATTTTTGTAGCAAAAAAACTGCAGCAATTTTATGACCCATTTGTTAGAAGAAAAAAAAACTACAGCAATGGGGAGGTTTAAATCAATTTATAGCAAAAATGTTTGAAAAAAGCAAATCCTTTTTTGGCAAGTTTGAATGAGTGGTGTTTCTTGATTCTGTTGTACAGTATCAAAATCTTTCATCTTTGAAAGTAAACTCAAAATAAAAATAAAAATTGGAGATTTTTTGGCAACTATCCACCTATACATACCTACATTTGCACACATACACACACAGTTACACTTAAATCTTGGAGATAATTGTTTGCTTTTTATTTTTTCATTGTGATTATTACTCTTTTCTTTATTCTGGTAGTCAGGGGTCAGCCTTTTGTCCTTTCTTGTCGCAGTTTCTATGAATCTGAAATAAAACTGCAGCAATGGGGAGGTTTCTCAAATTGCTAAATTGTTGTAGTAGGACATAATGCAACCGGATTAAGCACTAAAATACTAATTTTTACACTGCCATGGTCTGGGTTTAGATCGATGAAGGTGGAATGGAGGAAGTTAGATGAAGGATCTGTACAATTGGGTATTTAACACAAAGATTGGGTATTTAATTTTAAAGAGAAAATTAAAAAAATATATAAACTTACATATGTGATGTTGCTTAACCCTAAAATCTAACTTAAGCTAACGGCAGGGGCCATTTATGCAACCCGGGTTCAAAACATTGGTCTATATTGCAATTTTTCATTCCTGGGGACTAAAACTGCAATTCAAAAAAACCCCAGGGGTCATTTATGCAATTAACTCTTAGGATTATTATTATTATTATTATAAGATTATATTATTATTATTATTATTATAAGATTATATTATTAGGATTATTATTATTATTATAAGATTAAATTATTATTATTATAATAAGATTATATAATTAGGATTATTATTATTATTATTATTATAAGATTATATTATTATTATTATTATTATTATACACACTCACACAACTCACATATACAACACACATACATACACATACACACATACTTACACATATACAATTATTATTATTATTATTATTATTAATATTACTAGAGCACCACCGTAAACCACCGTAACTCGCCATAAACCTACACTAGATCTAAGGGCAAACCTAACAAATCTAAGGTATTAATCGGTTGAAAACGATAAAATTAGGGTCCCGTAAAATTACTTACCTGGTTTCGGTAGTCGTCTCCGGCGGCTACGGTGGTGGTTGCGATCTTCGTCTCCGGTGGTTCGGTGGTGTGTTAGAGAGATGACAGTACGGTGGTGTGTGAGAGAGACGGTAACGATGGTGTGAGGAAGACGGTGGTGTAAGGAAGACGGTGGTTGCGGTGGTGTGAGGAAGACGGTGGTTGCGGTGGTGTGAGGAAACGGTGACGGTGGTGTGAGAAAGATCTGTCTATATGTAACGGATACGAGGCAACCGTCACGTAAGGACTTAAACGTGACGGGTACCTCTTTATTGGGATTCCCATAACCGTCATGTATGGACCTAAACGTGACGGGTACCTCTTTATTGGGATTCACATTTGCCAGCTTGAAACCACCCAAAAAATATCTACACCCGTCACGTTTAGGTCCAAACGTGACGGTTATGGGCCGAGAGTCACGTAAAGCCCTAACCTTCACCGTTATTATTGTTGTTGTTATTATTATTATTATTAGGGTGGCGTTTACAGGCCAAATTTCACGTATAATGGCGATTTTTACGTGACGTATAGGCCTAGCCGACACGGATAAGAGCTCCCCTTTTGAATTTTAGCTCACCTTTCGTCCTATCCGTGACCTTTTGATGTGTACGGCTCACGTTTCATTACCGTTTATGTGCATCTACAAATACATACACGCAAATACCCGCATACATACATACACACACATATGTACATACACGTATTGATAACAAATCGTCTTCATATACGTTCGTATATACATACATATAGTCATATTACATACATACATATATACACACATGCACGCATACACACACATATATACATACACATATTGATAACAAATCGTCTTCAAATATGTTCGTATATACATACATATAGTCATATTACATACATACATGCATGCATACATACATGCATTTATACATATATACATCCATACATGCATACATACATACATCCATACGTACATGCATGCATGCATACATACATACATACATACGTACATACAATCATACATACATCCATCCATCCATACATGCATGCATACATACATACATGCATACATACATATTGTTATTATTATAAGATTATATTATTATTATTATTATTATCATTATTATAAGTTTATATTATTATTATTATTATAATTATTATTATTATTATTATTATTATAAGATTATATTATTATTATAGTCATATTACATACATGCATACGTATTGTTATTATTATAAGATTATATTATTATTATTATTATAAGATTATAGTAGTATTATTATTATTATAAGTTTATATTATTATTATAAGTTTATATTAATATAATTATTATTATTATTATAAAATTATATTATTATTATGGTCATATTACATACATACATGCATGCATGTATACATAGATCCATCCATACATACATACATACATAAATAAATGCATCCACGCATACATACATACATACATACGTACGTACATACATACATACCTACGTACAAACATACGTTCATACGTACGTACATGCATGCATACATACATGCATGCATACATACATACATACATCCATACATACATACATATTGTTATTATTATTATTGTTATTTTATAAGATTATATTATTATTATTATTATCACTATTATTATAAGTTTATATTATTATTATTATAATAATTATTATTATTATTATAATAATTATTATTATTATTTAAGGATTATATTATTATTATAGTCATATTACATACATACATACATGAATGCATACATGCATACATCCATACATACATCCATGCATGCATACATACGTACATACATACATGCATACATACATACATCCATGGATGCATGCATACATACATACATACATGCATACATACATACATATTTTTATTATTGTTAATGTTATTATTATTATTATAAGATTATATTATTATTATTGTTATTATTATTATTATAAGATTATATTATTATTATGGTCATATTACATACATACATCCATGCATTCATACATACATCCATACATACATACATACATCCACGCATACATACATACATACATACATACGTACATGCATTCATACATACATACATACACACATACATACATACGTACGTACGTACGTACATACATGCATACATACATATTGTTATTATTGTTATTGTTATTGTTATTATTATAAGATTATATTATTGTTATTATTATTATTATTATAAGATTATATTATTATTATTATTATTATTATTATAAGTTTGTATTATTATTATTATAAGTTTATATTATTATTATTATTATTATTATTGTTATTATTATTATAAAATTATATTATTATAGTTATATTACATACATGCATGCATGCATACATACATACATACATCCATACATACGTACGTACGTACATACGTACGTATGTACATACATACATACATACGTACGTACATGCATACATCCATCCATGACTATATGTATGTAATATGTCACGTATAGGGCAATCTGTTACCCTTATCTATCAGAATTTGGAATCAGCGCGCCAAAGAATGTCGGGATCTGTTAGTGGGTAGGGTTGAGCTGGGTTTTAGGGTTTTGGAGGTGTATATGTCACGTATAGGGAAATCTGTCACCCTTATTCACTAGACTTTGGAATCAGCGCGCCAGAGAATGTCGGGATCTGTTGGTGGGTAGGGTTAAGTTGGGTTTTAGGGTTTTGGTCATGTATATGTCACGTATAGGGCAATCCATCACCCCTTAATTTTTTCTTCTTTTTTTTTATATATGCATGTGTTCACACTTTTGATATATGCATGTGTTCACACTTAAAATATTATACATTGTAAGATTTCACAGTCACTAAAAAGATACAATAATACATACGCTATCCTGTTATAGTAACATTGGGGACCGGGTCTGGGCCTCGTAGGCGATCCATCATTGTAACATATTGGTCTATACGATCCCGGTACATAACTTGCCATTCCAGTGCATCTGTAAATGCATATCTCGGCCAATCGAATATCACACTCGGCACTGGGTAATCCCCAACCAATTTTAGGGTGATAAAGTGATCGCCGTTAACATTAGCAAGTGCTACAACTGGATGCTCAAACCACGGTTCTGGGCGTGTTCTCACCGGGAAAAAAGACTGGCTCCCAAATAAGCCTGTAAGATGAACAACACAATTGAATGTTTGAGCAATTACGAGTCCATGGGCAGGAAAGCTCCGCCAACGGTTCTCGGGAGCGGGTTCAACCGTATCAAACCAATCTAAGCTATTACGAACAGTGTCATAGTATCCAGGCATCTCGCGGTTCAAATTGGGCCGCCAATACGAAATGTTATTGTCCATCTCTGTCAGCATTTTTCGCCTAACCCACGCCCACTCATTTTGCTCCCTGCCTAAAGCCACAGCGATCGCCCGAAAACCGCAGTTACCATCTGGCCGTACATCTTTTATTTTTGAAACGTACTGGTGAATCCATTGGGGGAGGCTATCCTTAAACCGCATAACTTTCAACACATGCTTTCGTTTCAACATTAAAGGAAACCCTAGGTCAGCTCCTGTCTGATGTACCTTAAAAGCAACCTTTAACCGATTAGGACGGTTGTTGGGCGTCTTAAACTGTGACTGGGGGTATAGGAGCCGTGCCTCGCCGGGTCAGGCATAGTTTGTTCTGACGAAGTATACGAGCTGTGTCTCGCGGTGTCAGGCATAGTTTTCTGTGACGTCTTGGCATCTGCTTTTCTCTGTTGCTGCTTAATATTTGGACGACCACGAGGGTCCTAACGTACCTCAGGCTCTTTCTTTTTTGTTTTGCCTGTAAACACACTTTCATACATTTTCTTAAACAAACTTCTTTTTACGTGGGGGTTGGGCGACGGCATAACCTTTTGTTTCACGTCGTGAAACTTCTTTTCATAGTCAGGTTCTGGCACCCGAGCGTACACCGGCTTGAAATCAAGCTTCCTCCAGTGTGCGTCTACCGCTTCGGGTGGAATAGGTGTGACTGGATTAAAATAGTTAGTGAACAATATGCAATCATATGACAACGGTAAAAAAATGAATTTCAAGTATATATAACCTTGGTTGGTGTGTTCCTCCAAATGACAAGCACATGGCAAGCTCATGGACGTGGACAACTGGTGTCCACGCGTACCTCCTGTATATAGCATCATTTCCATTATCGTCATCTCTTTTTCAAGAAGTTCAAGACACCTAATAGACACCTTATAATGTAATCTGGAAAACACTTGCAGTCGATGGACCTTTAGTATCTTAATGCGGGACTCCTCGAAGGTTTTGGAGATTTCAATCTCCTGGCCACGTACAACTTTACCGACATATCCGACAAGTGTGTGCAGCGTATTGTTGGTCCCTGTAAGGTAACTCTTAAAGTTGGCGTGTTGGCCCTCGACTCTATTAGTTGTATGTTAACCAAAGTTGAGGCGGTCGTACATCCAACAAGAAACAAAATTTTGTTTGTACGGACCCAACCAACTATTACAAATATATTCCCAGATATCTGAAACAAAGAAAAAAATTTATGAAATGAACAAATAGATTTTTAGAGAAACATTAAGTATGAAAATCTTACCTTGTTTACCGTCTTCATTTAATTTTTCTTCCATCTTCCTGCAATTATAATCGTACAACACGTCCGTAGGAGAGGACCTTCCACCAGTATGAAAAAACTTTGCAAATGTTGACTTTGAAAAGGCCTTTCCACCTTCTGGTGATATTCTCCATGATGTGCCACCTGCATAGGTTTTTAGTAGCACCCGGGAAGACTATGTCACACGACCTCATCAGGGCTAGGTCCCTGTCTGTGACAATGACACACCCATCGAGCATGTCTTTGATCCGCTCAAGGACCCATGTGAAGTTTTCCATTCGTTCCCTCGATATAAATGCGTTCGCAATACAAAACGACTTCGATGTCGACATCACACCAATAAACTGAACAAAAGGTATGTCGTACATGTTGGTTTTGTACGTCGTGTCTACCAACATCAAGTGCGGGAAGGCGCGCCACATTTTATAGGAGGTAGGATGACAAAAGAAAAAATCTTCCACGACATTAGTGGAGGGATTCTCTCGGGTGTGATACACGAACTCTTCAGATTGCAGTAAGTTTTCAAGTTCCTGCATTGGTGTCAGGCCTATTTTAATTTCGGCCCTAATCTTCGTTGTGGCGTTGTATATGTCCTGAACAACACATCTGCTGCCTGGAAACTCTTCCCGTACGGCTGCAAGAATGTGACGTGCCCGCACGTGCTGCCGATGTAACCTCTCAACCAGATCAATTTCCCCGACAGACATCTTCGTAAGCTGCGCGTGGCCCTCCTCAAAGACAACAGGATCGTGGTTGTGTGTCTCGTCTGTCACGTCCAACCTCCAACTATTACTCTTTTCGATGTACCTCCCTACAAGCTTAAAGGGACATGATTTTTTATGCTCCCATTATGCCTGACTTTGCCCCTGCATTTAGGTTCCCCACCACGATTGCATCCGAGTTCCACATCTGTTTTCCTTGACCGACTAACCACAATGACGCACCCATGCTCGCGCCCTCTCTTCTTAGCCCAATCCACCAAATCCTCACGAGAATTAAAATACTGAAAGAGTTACAAGGTCAGACTTAAAACGTAGAACATAAAACAAATAAATAAATAATTTAAACGAACGAAAGATATATTGTCATACTATGTCTGTTTTATAGGAAACTTTCACCTTGCATATGCGATCATCATCCAATGCATTCTCCGCATCCCCATCGTTTCCTTTCAAATGAACGGAAGAGTCACTACCATCTGTGTCATTCCTATGGAAAGTATCTGACACGTGTGTAGGTTCTGGTTGTGACCGGTACAAGAGATGTTCATAATCCGGTTCTGGTTGTGACCGGTACGAGAGATGTCTGTAATCTGGTTCTGGTTGTGATTGGTATGAGAGATGTTCGTAATCCGGTTCTGGTTGTGACCGGTACGAGAGATGTACGTAATCCGGTTCTGGTTGTGACCGGTATGAAAGATGTCCGTTATCCGGTTTTGATTGTGGCCGGTACGACCCATGACCGTAATCCGTCGGTCCAAATAGTGACATGTACGCGTCTTGACTGTAATTCGGTAATGGTTGCTGCTGAGACGACTCTTGACCGTATGTATCCCCCCCCCACGAAGGGTGACTCCCGAATACGGAATACTCCTGAAAACGTAATGGTTAGATATTTTGGATAAACACATAACCTGATTAGATACACCCGGTTAGATACCCGACGTAAAATATGAAATAATGCTTTAGTATATTTTAATTATTTAAATAGTTAGGTATTTGATTATACGTCCTCCCAATCTCTCATGACTAATCTAATAAAATAAAAAGGTATATTTAGTGTAAATGCTATTGACCAATACTATAACATTATTCACATGACCAATGCTAAAAATATATTCTATTTAAACATTAAAAGATATAAAAGATATCACATTTTAAATAAATAATCAACTGTAAATAATATACAACCAAACTATAACATTATTCAACATATTTGTATTACATAATACAATAAAAATATATTTAGTGTGGGCACCTAACATATGAATTTGTTCACTACAGAAGTAAAATTATATATACTAAAACTTTACCATATTATGATTACCACTTATGTTTAAACTTTGACCCATAACACCCCTAAGTTTATCCGTCCAAGTAGGACTCTTAATAAAATAAAGACTTGTTAAACCTGATTCAAATCTTCGAAGGTTGGCTCCTTATTCAAATCTGGAAGCTTCGACTTCTGATAAGGATCTCCCGAACTCGACATCGGTGTCAGGTGTGAAACAAAAAAAAACAGCGGTGTCCCAACAACAAATAACCACAACCAAGAACTCAAACACTCACTTTCGTCGATACTTTTTGTTATTTTTTTAATTATGGTGAAGATGGTAGTGTCGGGTTTGTGTAGGATGGTGGGTTTAGTGTGATGAGAGTGAGTGGTGAGAGTTGCGTTCATATATGCTGAATCTGCATACATAACCGTCACGTACAGGTCCATCCGTGACGGTTAGGTTAGGTGCCCGACAACGCTGTCAACTTTAACTTTTTGTCAAAACAACCTCGTATTGAACCGTCACGTATTGGCCTATACGTGACGGTTAGGGTTCGCCTTTTGCAGTCTTCCACACTTCACAACCTCGTATCAACCTCGTATTCTTATCAGTGTCCTTTTTATTCCCTGGAGTCACGAGAGATCACCGTCACGTTTAGGCCACATCGTGACGTTTTAGGTCACAACCGTCATGTTTTGACCTATACGTGACGGCTAGGTCAGGTGTGAAACAAAAAACACAGCGATGTCCTCAGCACAACCCTATTTTAAGTCAATCGAATAAATATGTAATATATAGTTTTAAGAAGAGAAAATATGTAACTAAATTTCAAGGTTAGATAAATCTTATCTTATCTTACTAAACTAATAAATAAAAATCTTTCTAGCCACGTGTCAGTTTCTTAGGCAATGAAGCCCTTGCTTTTCCTACCCACGTAACTAAAAGCTTGTTCTTTTCTTCACGCGGATCCTATACGGATTCGGTTTAACCCGGTATGTCATTTTGGATTTTGCACACACTCCCCAAACCCTAATCCTGATACAATCACCTTCAAGCCTTCTTTGGCACTAGATCTATCTACCACATACTGCAATTTCAGTGTTAATCTCCTTCTTTGTCTCTCTGGATCGTCCCCTCTGTATTTGTCGCACACCATAGTCGCGCTGCCACCAGGTGTCTCTCTCGATCGTGCCCTTGTTTAAAAGTCGTCGCCTGTCAATCGACAGTGCTTTAGTTTCGTGAAACCAATCTCTGAGACCACGAATCCCTATACTACAATTTAGAAACAGGTAATTTCGTTCACCCAACACCCTCGTGAATCTTATGACTGCCCCATACTCGATTTTAGACTTATATATGTTGCCAGCTACTTGATTGTGTAAATCTTTATAGAGTAAATTACAAATTATGTTCTTTAACTATGGTTAAAATTGCAGTTATTGTCCTTTGGATTTAATAATTACATTGGATGTCATTTTTTTAAAACCTTTGCACAGTTTAAGTCCTTTGCACTAACTTTCATCCAAAAGTTCCGTTAAATCAGATCATGTGTCCCTTACATGAGGGGGCATTATTGTCATTTTACCTTCTTCACTTTTAAACTTATAAAAAATAAATAAAAATATTTCCCCTCTTTCTGCTCAGACACACTCACTCACCCTCTCTGCTAGCATCTTCCACCTTCAAACCTGCAATTTCTTTCTCTCAAATCCACAATTAGTCAAAGAATTAGCAACAAAATTCAACATGGGTTTTCATCTTTCTCAACTTATGATTTTTCTCTCTCTGTTGGAGACCCATCTGAGAACTTAGGTTATGTAAAACCATCACTTCCCCACTACCATGGAAACCCATCTGAGAACCAATTTACACAAGAAATCAATGAAGACTGCTATTTGCAAGCATTCCCCATTTTAATTTCAACAAAAGTACACATCTTTTACAATATTTAATCGTAATCTTCTATGGAAGAGGTTTCTTATTTTCAACTTCAGGAAAATGATGATGAACACGATGACATGACGAAGTCGTGGTTTTCGTTCGTCCCTACAACAACTGGTCTCAAGATAAAGATCCGGTGCGAATGATTTGGGGGTTAGGGTTTCCTGTGGGAGTTAATATTGATCGTGACAATGGTGATGATAATTCAAGGTTTATGTTTTTTTTTTCTGAACGTTGGGATGATTTCTTCATTTCCCAGACAACAATGGCGAATCCCTCTAATCGGTAGATCCAGGGAGCATGATTTGGGATCAGAATCTAATATTCACCCAAAAATCGTAATCTCCAATTCGGGGCGGTGAAGATTGAGGTGAATTCGTTGAATTTAGGGCTTGAAACATGTGGTTGAAGTATTGGGTTTATTGGCAAAATGTAAAAGAGGGAGGGAAGAAATGGTGAGGCTTTGTGGTTATGTATAGATTGTGATCAGGTACCACGAAAACATCTTTCTTTAGGGATTCATGGCAGCCTCAAGATGGGTTTAAGTTGGTAAGGTGGGTGAAGGGGATGAACCATAAATGGTTTGTTTAACCCTATTTAAATATTTTTGGTTCTATTTAATAGGGTAATTGTGGGTTTACGAGAAAAAAATTGAAGGTTTGAAGGTGGTAGATGGTGTTAGGGATCTGGTTCATGAGAGGGTGGGTGTGTGTAAGTAGAGAAGGGGAGATCTTTTTATTTATTTAAAAGTCTAAAAAAAAAAGATAAAAAGACACTAATGTCCCTCATATGATGGGCACATGATCTGATTTAACAAAAATTTTGGATGAAGGTTACTAGAAAGGACTTAAAGTGTGTAAAAGTTTCATAAAAAAGATATTGAGTGTAATTATTAAAGTTAAAGGACAATATCTGCAATTTTGATCATAGTTAAAGGCCATAATTTGTAATTTACTCTTATACTCATCTTTATATTTGGTGTGGGTAGCCTTATGGTTCACGATTCATGCCTTTAAGGTTTAAAGGGCTTCGATTATTAATTCTGATTCAAGCTTTAACGATTCATAGTCAGATACTAATTATATTTGTATTCAACTTGGATTTTTAGTTATGCTTGACTTTTGCTTATTTTATGTTTTATTTCTCATCATTTTTTGTTTGGTTTATGCTAATTTTATGCTATATTTATTTTTATGTTTGCTCGGTTTTTAAGGGACTATTTGTGTGAATCAAGTAATTGATTAAGGAAGTTCGATCCTCATTAATAGATACACTTATATATTCCATTTGCTTTGTGAGTTTATGAGTAAATTTGTAAATTTTTATGTTATACATTATGTTTATTTTTGAGAGACGACTTTAAATATACTTACAAATCATATTTTTTTATGTATTTTAAACTAGTGTTATGTTTGTATGATAGTTAAGGGGCATGGATAGCTGCTACCTATAATAAATCTACTGAAGGTGATACTTTAAGGTCATGAACATCTGCAGCAAGTGAATAAACTGAGATTTTACAAATTTAGACATGCTTCTTATAATTATTGGCTGAAAATAGTAATTAAGTGAATTGTTTAAAGGTTTATTAAATAAACAGAATGGATGTTGCTTTTTGACTTTTATATAAATCAAAGCCTTTGATCACAAATCTGTTTGTAAAATCTTTAATTTTTTTTAAGACTCATGTCACTAATGTGTAAAGGCTTTGATCACAAATCTGTTTGTAAAATCTAGAATCTATCTATTACTTCTTTGAACACTAATATGCCATTTCTAAATCTTTTTAACAGCTAAATCTTATGCATTCAAAATGTTGAAAAACTCTGAGCAACCAAGTAAGGTAGTTGTAGGCCTGTAGCAAAAAAAATATTCATTTATCTACTTCTGTATGTAGTCCCAAATGAAAAATGTAAATGGCAAATGAACTTGATAATGTTACTGCTACAAAAAATGTATTTTTGGTCAACCCAACCCGACCATTCCCATACAAAAGTGACCCGTTCACCAGCACCCATGATCCACCTCTAGCTGTGCACATGGTAAAAAGTTTTCAAGTGCAGATGGGTTCATGTTGAACTGACCCGGAAACGTGTTTGTACTTTTTCTTTAATAAATTCTATATAATTAATGTGTTGGATATGAGTTTCACTTAGTAGTAGTCTTACATTTGCTCAATGGAAACCATTAGTGCATTATAGAGGGCAATTGTTTCACTTAGTCATAGATGATGAAGTTATATAAGTTCTTTGATTGTATTGAGTATGGATGAATTTCTTCAAATCTTTGATGATTTGATGAATTAATAAATTGTTTAGTTACAAACTTTATGAATCTTTTTTAAGAATTAATGCCTTGACTTTTCGAATAATTCACTTTTTTATACACAACTTTCTGAAGTTATAAAAACCACTTTGCTTCATACCAATTTATATCAAATTTCACTTATGTATAGTTTTTTATTGGTGTATATAAGCAGGCGTCAATCGCTATTTCACATTGTGTTCAACCAAGTATCTAGCATACTAGCACTTGGTGGACGAAACCATTTTGCATTGTATCTTGATAATGACTTGTAAGAGTCTTTCTTCCTTGCTATCTTTTTTCTTCTTGAGGACATAAATTCCTCAACTAATTGGCAATTATATTTTTCTTATTCCTTTCTAGAATCAATGGGTTAAGCTTGGTCTCCTAAGTATATTGAATAATCTATAAGTGCACTGTGTGTAGTTAGTATAATGAACACATTTTTAGTGAATATATGCATGGTTTTTTCAAAGATAACCCTTGTGTTTTTTCATGTTCTAATAATATATGTAGGTTTATGGTTTTTTGTCCTCTGATGTAGTTTACGTACAGAACATGTGTTAATGATGTTTTGTTTCTTAATTGCAGATAGGATATTCAGTAAATGGGTGAAGGTTAGCTATATGTAATTCTTGATTTTTTTTTATGTTATTCATGTCTAAACAAGACACATGATTAATGCTTAGTTATTTTAGTAAGAATATTATGTTTAATATGATGAGATTTGACTATTTCATAAGCTAGAGCATTCTCATTAGTGACCTAGGTGCAACCAAGTTGATTTTGATGACATTAATTCTGATGATAGAGGTATACATTTGTTGGGACACCACGCTTGTACTAATTTATCTCCGCTGGTAATTCTAATATATTTTAATTAAAGTATATTAATAATTCAAAATATACAACTCAGTGAGGCTTTGTGATTATATTTATTTTGGAAAGCTACTACATTGGCGGTGGAAGATTACCCATTCTAATATGTAGGTTGACTTGAGTATAGGTCTGAATGTTATTGTGAAGCTTTGATTAGAGTTATATCCAGGGTTGGTCCTGAGGATTTAAGTGCTCCGGCCGAGTCGGAAAAAAAGGTTCATACGAACTAAATATATAAACTATTTTTTTTAAACGACGATTAACGTTATAGCAAAAAAAAAATATTTCGACAGTTCGACTCTTCGTTTCCTGCTTCTTCTGTTATTCAATTCGTCTTTTTTTTTATTTTAAACAGCCGATGGTTTCTAATTTCTTTATAAATATTAGGCCTCAACCATTAAATATTTACATTATAAATATTAAATGGGTTACTGGATTAGGGCCCAACCAATCAACCATTACATATTTACATTATAAATATTAAACGGATTAGGGCCCAACCATTACATTATAAAGATTAAAGAGGGCCCAACCATTATAAAGATTAAATAGGGCCCAACCATTATAAAGATTAAAGAGGGCCCAACCATTATAAAAATGGCCCAATATGTTTTTAAGTTTTTTTATAAAAAGGTCCCAATATATAAAACCGGTATATCAAATTTTATAAAAAAACATATATATAAAATTTTTGGCCCCCTAAAAAAATAAGCCCTGGTTTTATCTATGTTTCATGAAACATCAAATTTTAGTTATTTTCCTGTTTTGAAAAATGCCCCAATTTTGTACTCTGCTTTGGGTCTCGAAAAAGGTTGGGCCGTCCATGCCCAAAAATATAGACTTCTAATAATACAACAGATTTAACATGTTATGAATGTTTTACCTTTAGGAAAGACATTAAAATTGTTTGATTTAGTTATAGCATCTGATATAGTGATTTTTTATTAATTTATATAACACTAGGTTAGACACCCCGTGTATTAAGCGGGTTGAATAAATATAATAAATAAATGCAATGTTATATACTTAATAATGAATATTTACACATTACATATTTATGATATATTACATAGTTTTTTAATACAAATTTTAGAAACGTCATATAGTTACTTTTTAAAAATGTTTTATAAAAAGAATGAAAAAAATGTTTTTATAAAAAGAATGAAATAAATGTTCAATTTCTAAAAAAATGTTTTATAAAACAAATTATAAAAATCATTATTATTTAATAGGAGAGAGAGACGGAAAACAAAAAAATATTAAAAACTAATTAAAGAAAATTTGTCCATTTAATACGAGAGAGAGACGCACTATACATCTGATAAAGATTCATGAAACTTTGTACAAAAGAGATGTTAAATTTGTAAAGCATTGTGATTAACTTGAGGACATGAATATGTTTTTGCATGATCATATCCCAATTTAGAGAGATCATATGGATCTGTTTGAATGTAAAATTGAATTTTTAATATTTTGACTTGTATATAAATATATAATTTGTTAACTCATCCGGATCTAAACTCAAAATTCGCATCAAAATTTATAAAGCATCCATAGCAAAATCAATTCCTCCGTAGTAAATTTTTAATGCTTTTGAACCAACTTTTAGATCAGTTATATATTACTCTACAAACCTTCTGTATTACCATTGACTCTAATTCCCAATTGATCTCCGTATAAAATTGTTTATCCATTCCATATCAGTTATAATAACTCGAATGTTCCACACACTTTCCTTTTGACTTTCCGTATTAATTTCAATATATCACCACATATTTGCAGCAATTTGACTATATTTCTATCCGTAGCAATTTAATCAGAACCCTTCCATCTGTAGCGACTTCTGCACTTTATTTGCTCCGAACCAATTGAAAATGAAAATCCGTAGCAATTTTCTCCGTATCAAAACAAACACCTATCATCCGGATCATTTTAATACCAATGGACTTAAAATATTACCACCAATCAAATGTTATGCTACTTTGATACCTTTGGTTGACTTTACTTTGACTTCTTCCTGTATCAACAACTGTATCAACGTCTAAAATATCTCAATTTAATCTTGAATACCAAATGATTAATGATACGAAGATTTGGTATGTATTAGCATCATATAAACCCAACAACTTGACACTACAAGAAAACTAGGCAGTTTTGACGAGGCAATCTCGACGACACATGTCGTCGAGATAGATTGACCAAATACGACGACACGTCGTTGGCGATGATCTCAGACCAAGTTCACTTTTTTTTCACCTTTTCTCGACGACACGTCGTCGGCGATGGTTAACCGGGAAAAGGTGAAAACTTTTGGCGCCTACCTAATACTAGTCTTGAAGACATGTCGTCGAGATTGGTATTTTTAAATTTTTTTTCTTTTTTTTACCTAGTAAAATATTAAAAAAATTATTTTTAAAGAAAATACCTAATCTCAAGGACGTGTCGTCGAGACTGGTATATAATAACAAATTATTTTAATTTAATAAATAAAATAATTAAAATAAAAGGACCCAATCTCGACGACATGTCGTCGAGACTGGTCCTAACTGGTATTAACCCAAACACAAACCCTTCTCCTCCTCATTTTTGTCCTCTCTTTTCTCTCAACCTTCCTCTCGGCTTATACCCACAAATCCGGCCATTTTACTTCAAATTCCACCGTTTTCTACCTCGTCCTCCACCATTACTCTTCTTATTCAAGTGGTTAGACCCGATTTTGACTTTTTTTTTTGTAATTTTTCTTTATTGTTGTAAATTTTTAATATAAATCTTATGTAGGTGAAGTTTTTGGCTAAGTGGACGGATTGGAAGCTAGATTGAGGGTTTTTTCGACGACATCTCGTCGTTTCAAGAAAACTCCGGAGGTAATATGTATAATTGTTGTGTTTATAGGTGTATTTGGGTAGTTTTATATAGATTTTTAAATGTTTTTTTAATATTTTGGTAATAGGTTTAGATTTGAGAGATTTAGTTTTGTATAAATGTTTTAATTGTTTTTTATTTGTATAATATAGATGACTATATGTATTATTTTGTGAAATTGGTGGTTAATTTATATAGATTTATAGTATGTACGGTTATTTTTTTTATTGATGGTTAATGTTGTGAAATTGATGGTTAATTTATATAGATGTAGAGTTTGTATGGTTTTAATTGTTTTTTAGTTGAATAATATAGATAAATATATATAAATTTAAGTATTATTTGTGAAAATTATGGGTTTATATATATTTATAATCATATAAATGTATGGATTATTTGTGAAATTGGTGAATTATAGGTTTGTATAGGTCTATTATTGGTGGTGTTATGTATATATTATTTGTATGATGTTATTTATTTTTTGTAATGTATAGTTTGTATGTATTATTTATTTGGGTATTTGTATGTATTTGTGAAATGTATTATTTGTATAGATGTATTATTGGTGGTATTATGTATGTATGATTTGTATGAGTATAGATGAATATGTGCATGAACACGAACCTTTCACTTCTTTTGACTCAAATACTTGTATGCATTTTTTTTGGGGTATTTGTATAAATTAAAAGAATATATTGCTGCTTTTTATTTTTTGTGAAATGTATTATTTGTATGATCAATATAGATGAATGTATGTATGTATGTATATATTTAATCCGTTTTGATTTTTTTATATTTGTATGATTTTTTTATATTTGTATGATTTTTTATATCTAATACATTTGTAACGAATTTATAGGATTTCTTGTTTAGCTTTCTCTTTCCGCTTGACTTTAACTGCATTAAAAAGGTAACACTTTTCTACTAAACTAAAAATTGTTTAGATTATGTAACACTTTATTAGTATATCGAACTCGAACACGATCCATTGTTAACACAAATATCTTGGAAAATTGGTTTATTATTTTAGCAAAAGATACGTAATCAGTTTAATTTATTATAAAAAGTTTATTTTTTGAAAAATCTGATAAAAAACAAACGGTTCGTGTTTGACTTACAAACATAGATAAATTATGGATTGTACCATTTAGAAAATACCCGTCCGAAATTTAACTAATAGAGTTAAATTTTGGATTGTCCCCCATTTGGGACTGTCTTTTGAATATTCTATCTCATTTAGGATATGTATACTTTTTAACGGGTTGACTATTCAAGAGTAAATTGGTAGCTATTTCTCCTACTCTTCGAGTTTGCGTTTCACACACATACTTGGAGGGTTAAGGGGAAATGCTGTCAATTTATTCTTGAATAGTCAACCCGTTAAAATGTATACATATGATATAGAATATTAAAAAGGTGGGTTAGGATCCATCACTTATAGATATGGCGACTTATGCTCGTTCACATGGTGGTGACGGTGGGGGTCGTGATCCGCGAGGGAATTCTAGGAGGCTCCCTACAGATTGCCAGTCTTGTAAGTTACTTGTTTTAGTTTGCTAATTCTTCAAATTCATGTAACATCTGCGAGTCTTGTAAGTTATTTGTTTTAGTTTGCTAATTTTTCAAATTAATGTAACATCTACGAGTCTTAAATTCATGTGACAGCTTCCTCGAAAAAAGTAAGGGGCTGTGGTAGAAACCTTGATATGCTGGAGGCGTTCGCCCAAAATGGCCACAAGACACTTCCAATTGAGCTTGATCCAACCCATGAGACATACAAGTTTGTCGGTCCGAACGGTCGATGTTTTGTCCGACAAATAACTATTGCTCAAGAGAAAATCCCATCACACTATTCTGGTTGGGAGTTTGTTCCTAGGGAGTATCAAAACACCGTATTTCGCAATCTTTATGTAAGTATAAAATGTAATTTTTTAACATTCATAATTATTAATTGTTTCCTAATTACCTTTTTTTACAGAATTACTTTGATTTAGAAAGATGGAGTAACGCACCGCAGTAGCCACAAATATCTGCGGGCATCCATGATGATTGTGCCTGTAGATATCGTGACCGCAAATATGTTTTAAAAAGACATTTTGAATCGGTCGGTGGTTACGAGGATGTGAAAGAAGCAAGGAATCATCCTCATGAGTCAATCAGTTCCGGCAATTGGAATTCCCTCATCGACATATTGTACCTTAATCCCGCATATATTGCACGCTGCAATCAAAATTCTTCAAACCGAGCTAAACAACCATATGCCAATACTAGTGGGAGGAAATCATTTGCTCAACGGCGATATGAGGAGGTAACAAAAGTTGTTAATATTATTCTAAAAATAAATTCATAAGTTAGTCAAATATTAGTAACATTATTTTTGTTGTTTATAGGTACAACAAGGTGGAACCGTCAGCCTGATTGATGGTTGGAGACGTATGCACACGTCTCACGGCATATGGGTCAACAATCGGGCACAAAACGATTGGGTAAGTATATATATCTTTATTGTAGTTTGAGAAATTATTTGAGTAATAAGTTTGTATATTGTATTTCTAGTTTGGGAAATACACTAGAATATTAATCATATTGGTTATTGTTGGTGTTATTATAAGTTTTTATTGAGTTTTGTTGAATTATTATGTTTATTGAGTATTGTTAAATAGATTGGCTATCAATTTTGCAGTCGTTATGCTGTCGGATTTTTAATTTTTTTTTATATGTTTATTTTTTGTTTATTACATAATACAATTCAAGAAGAATTGACCCGGATGCAACAAGCCGGCAGAGATGTTGATGAGGAAGAGGTCCTAAAACGTGCCTTTGGCGAGAGACGCGATTGGAGCCGAGGAGTTGGAAGAAAAGTTAGAAACATGCCCACTAATGTTTCGGCTCTCTTCGAGTCTCAATTCAACAAATTAAAAGAACAAATTCGTGAACTGAATGAAACCGTGAAACAGATGCAACAGGACCGCAACCAATCCGGCAATCAAAATGACGACGATGAAGATGAATAAACTTGGTTGTAACTTTTATTTGAACGATCTGTAATAAGTTATACAATTTGTATACTTTTGTTAGATGTTTTATGTAATATATTGGTGTGAAATGTATTAATATATAACAAGTTTGACAGGTTCTGAATTTTTATGTATTAAATTACTGGAAAATTTTTAAAATTCAATTTTTTTTTTAAAATAACCAAGTCTCGACGACATGTCGTCGAGATTGAGGTTTCCAGATTTTATATAAAAAAAGATAAAATAAAATTTAAATAGGTCAATATTGACGGCATGTTGTCAAGACTGCATATTTAAATTTTATTTTATCTTTTTTTTTAAAGTGAAAAGTTATTACCGACGGGGAAATCTCAACGACATGTCGTCGAGAAAAGGGTAATCTATCTCGACGGACGTTTTCTCGACGACTTTTCAAGCATTCTCGACGAAGTTTTGCCGACGGAGCATTCTCGACGATATGTCGTCGAGAAAGGCTATCTCGACGACATGTCGTCGAGACATGTTGTTGAATCTACCTAAAATTCTTGTAGTTTGAAGCTTGAAGTACATGTTGGCGATGCATTTTTTGAACGTGTATCCTCTTTCTTTAGTTTGATACAAAATATTATTTTATAATTTATAAATCTTTATTATTAAGTATATAACATTACATTTATTCAACCCATGTAATACACGGGTTTCTAACCTAGTATGTAATAAAGGAACTTATAAAGTGAATGTATGTACATGCCCCAATTACATATACATATCAATATACAACCGTTAGGCTATATATAACCCGGCCCTTATTTGTTATATCACTTTCCCTAAAAAAATAAATTTAAAACTTATAATTTTATCTCATTCAAAAAATCATTATTCTCAAAAATATTTTTTTAAATTTAAGAAACAATTTTGGAAAAATAAATTAAGTTATTTTTTTTTAAAATCTGACTAGTATTTATTTTTACGATACGTCTAAAAAAAATAACGTTTTTCTATAAAAAAAAACTATAAAAAAGAATGTTTCTTAAAGAAAAGGTCTACTACCAAGTTCGACCTGAAACCACAATAAGTTCGCCACAACTACCATTACCATGTTCGACCTACCAATGGGCGCTACTCGTTGCTTAAAGGTGTGCAAAAAAAAAAAAAACTGAAAACCAAACCGTATTCGAGCCTGAAAAGCCGAACCAAATTGTGATTTCAGTTTTCTGTTCAGTTAATGGATATTCATTTTTTTTAATTCGTATTATTCGTTTAACCGAATAAGTGATAAGTATATATATTAAATCCGGTTTATATATTTTTCTGAATTCTGTTTATTCGGCTAGTTTTGGTTCGGTTAGAGATATTTTTCATACGGTTCTGTTCGATTAACGGATAAGCCTAAAAAAACTAAAAACTGAAAAAATCGACATGTTGAACACCGCTTACCACAACACTACAAACCCTGACCCGCCACCACCGCAAGTCCGCCACAATCGATAAAATAAATGAAGACGTATTTAAAAACACTTTTTCTAACTAGTATTTTATTTTTTACAAAACGTCTTAAAAAATAATAATATAGCGTTTTTACAAAAGAAAGATATAAACCGTGTTTTTTATTTTCTAAAATAAAGTTGGTGTTATGTATTTAACTCATTATTAATACGTCTACTAAACTTAGTTAATTAAAGCTTTCTTAAATATTAAAAAGGCAAAAGAAATGAAAAAAACACAAAAATGTTTAAATTGTATATATTGAGAACTCAAGTGAGGGGTATAACAAGTAAAATTAAGGTAAATGTGGTACGTATAACACAACCCTTCTCCAACCCTAACCTATCACATATACTTATTCGTGTCGAGTCATGTTTCAGGTCGACCGTTTTATGTTAATTATTAAAATGAGTAATATCTAGTAATTTAGTAACAATATAAACAATTAATTACTCCGACTCAAGTGAAACCTATATTTTTAAATGATGTTTTTTATTTCTTTATCTCTCATTCTCAAGTGACAAGTATTTGTTCACATATTTAGCTCGAGATTAGAAGCAAAATATATTAGAAAATAGGTAATTAGAACTAATAAAATAAAATTGTTAGAAATAAATAGTTTATGAAATGATTTAAAAAAGAAAATTAATTTCATTTTTATATAAATAGTTTGTGGAAAAAACCAAAAATTAAAATACTTTTTTTTTTGTCTTTAGCAAAGTTTTAAACCGGTTTTGGGACTTCATTTTTACCTCCGGAACCCAACCCCACCCAAAAATTAACATACTTAACTTTAAATAATGACACTTTCCCTCTAAATATGAATACTAACTTATAAAAAATCTTAAACATGTTAGCAGTTCAACCTACTTATTAAACGGGTCGTTTTCCGGTTGACCAGTTTAAAAAAACGGGTCATGTGAGTCGACCCAAAACCTATTTTCTTTGGTATCGTGTTCAGGTCGTGTCAGGAATTGTAACCATAGTACTCAACCCACTCACTAGTTCAGAGTTGCTGAAGTTCAAATCTTGGTTTAGTATAAATAGCTCACATGTTTAGTACTTAGACAGAACTGAGAGAAAAACTAGATATGAGTGAATTGATTGTTCTCTAATGTCACGCCCAGTCCGAGGCACTTGTTAGTCGTGGAGAATGGTACAGAAACACACAACGAAAACTAAAACCACAAGTCTTTTACATAACCCAATAAAAGACTTTACAACATGTTTCTAGTTCCTAACCACGAACTAACTTCTTTCCATAATTAAGCATACATCTGTGGTCGCATTTAACAGCCTCAATTATGGAATACCAACTATGGATCACCTAAGATGTGTGCTCAAAAACATTTAAAGAAAACCAGGTCAACATAAGTTGGCGAGTTCATGAACAAAACATTTAAAAAAACCCAGTTTATCTTGAAACCCGCATGGAGTACTATATAATTTCCTAATTCCACCCATAGAACACCTATGAGCTACTCATGCAATAGCTATGATTATATATAACTGATGACTCTTCCGGAGTCCCATCCCGCATGGAACGTATTAAGCGCTTATTACACGTTAAATATACACGGAGTAATGAATTACGCTCAATGGAGTAAAGAAGGGCAACAAAAGGTTCAAGATACCCAAATGTTGCAAGTAAAATGGAGTACACATCCAGTTTAGCGGAACTCACATTGACAGTATCTTGACTTAGTTTTAACTGAAGTAGCACAAATACTTCGCATAGTATCCTAAATCATATTAAAAAATTTTGAATTCCACATACTTAGCTAAAGGGTAAATAATTTAAGGTTGGATAAAACTTATCTCAGAACTATCTATGGCAATTTGCTGGCGGATTCCCGACTAATTTGTAACATCCCGAAATTTCAAAATCTAACGGTTCGGGTCGGGGGCGACCCGAATCTCTTTTAAACATGTGCTTTAGTGTAGATGGCACGCAAATTTGCATATTAATGAGTCATAAAGGGTACGATTGTAACACCCCGGAATTTCTTAGAAAAAGGAAGAACTAAAATTGCCAAAATTCAAAGTTGAGGGTCGGATATGTAAATAATCAAAGTCTAGGGACTTAAAATGAAAATTCTAAAAATCAAAGGGGTAGCGGACGGCTACCCCAGACCTTAGCGGTCCGCTACGTGTTGGCTAAGAAAACCCTCAGGAAACGACACGTGTCCTATGACTCACCGATTGGAATTTGACGCGTAGAAGGGGTGGCGGACAGCTAAGCTAGAACATAACGGTCCGCTACGTGTGCCTCAATCCAGATACACCGCCACAAGGGGTGGCAGACCGCTACCGCCTAGCGTAACGGTCCGCTACGGGTACCATTTTTGCCCTATAAATAGATGGTCAATCTCAGACCATTTCACACACTTACACACCTTCCTAAACACACACACACACACACACACTCTAATTATCTGATCCTAAGCCCCCAGTTCACGTACGAGTGTCCGGTTTCCAATGTTTCGACTCCCAATTGCCGTAGGGAGTACTTAGGTAAGGTTTCAACCTTTCATTAAGCTTTGGTTATGAACCATTAAGCTAGAATTGTATAATTAAGTAATGTTATGATTATCTAAGGACTCTTCCCGAGGTGTTTACCACATTACTGATTTATAAGCAGATATACTGTCGAGGTGAGTTCTTAAAACTGTGATGCATGAACCCTTTCATGACCTTGTCTGGCATGATTGATTTATGAAGCATTTTGAGTATCTTGAAACGATTGTACCGATTGTTTATATATAACGTATTCTAAGCGCTTATGCTCGTGGAACGACATGTTGGACAGGACCCGTGGAACGGTCTTTGGTTATATATATACTGATGATTGTTCATAGTTATCTATGAATTTAGGGGTGGAACCCCATGGATGTATTCAAGATACTTTTGTGGGTTATTTTAATAAACTATTTTAGTTTATGAATTTACCAGCTTTGTGCTGACCCATGTTTTAGACCGCATCACAGATAGTCATTAGACAGGGCATTGCAGGACTAAAACGAATTGATGAACGATCCAGATGATGGGCATGCCAGGAACTATAAGTCCCAATTGATATGTTCCTTGTTAGGAACAAGTGATGTAACTTCTTGTTAAACATAATGTAAACAATGTTTTGATGTAAATAGAAGTTATGATTTAGTCTTCCCCTGTGTGTTTTTGATATCAACGTCACAGTAACTAGAAGGCAACCTTCTGACCAATATTGTGTCATCGAATCATACCCTGATTGTGTCATCGATTTTGGTGGCGAACAAATTAGGATAACCGAATCATACCCTGATTGTGTCATCGATTTTGGTGACAATAAGGTGTTAGTTACACTAATGCCTACGAATTTTAATCAATATGAGGTTATCCTAGGGATGGATTGGTTAAACCAATACTAGGCCCAGATTGATTATGACCAGAGAAAGGTCAAGATTAAGAAACCAGATGAAACTAGTTTGATGATTCAGGGAGATAGTGAGTCCAGTAAGATTGAAATTATTTCAATAGCAAAGGCTAAGAATGAATTGATTAAGGGAGATGATATATTCTTACTCCATGCTTTAAAGGTTAAAACCGAAGGACACATTGCGAATATTCCAGTAGTCTGTGATCACCCGGATGTCTTTCCGGAAGAATTACCCGGTTTTCCACCTGATCGTCAGATCGAATTCCGAATCGAACTCATTCCTGGAGCTAAGCTTGTTGCAAAATCCCCTTATCGTCTAGCTCCTTCTGAACTTAAAGAACTTATGAAACAAATTCAAGAACTCTTAGACAAAGGGTTCATTCGTCCGAGTACTTCACCTTGGGGAGCACCAGTGCTATTCGTAAAGAAGAAAGATGGGAGCATGAGGATGTGTACTGACTATGGGAATTGAACAAGCTGACTATAAAGAACCGATATCCATTGCCTAGAATAGATGATCTGTTCGATCATCTACAAGGAGCTAAGTACTTTTCAAAGATAGATCTTAGATCGGGATATCATCAGTTAAAAGTACAAGAACAGGACGTACCTAAGACTGCTTTTAGAACCCTATATGATCACCATGAATTCATGGTTATGTCATTTGGTCTAACAAATGCCCCTGCAACATTTATGGACCTAATGAACAGGGTTTGTAAACCATTCCTTGACAAATTTGTTATTATTTTCATCGATGATATTCTCATTTATTCCCGAAGCCAGGAAGAACATGCTGAGCATCTTAGAATCATTTTGGAAACCCTGAGAAAAGAAAATATGTACGCTAAGTTTTCCAAATGTGAATTTTGGAAACAAGAAGTACAATTTCTTGGGCACGTGGTGAACAAACAAGGGATACAAGTAGACCCAAGTAAAATCGAAGCTGTTATGAAATGGGAAGCCCCAAAGACTCCGACAGAGACTAGAAGCTTTCTTGGACAAGCCGGCTACTACAGAAGATTCATTAAGGACTTCTCCAAGATAGCTACACCTTTGACCGCTCTAACTCAGAAGGCAGAAAAGTTTGAATGGGGCACAAAACAAGAAGAAGCTTTCAACATTCTCAAGGATAAGCTTAGTCATGCACCAATCTTAGCAGTACCTAAAGGAAATGATGACTTTGTCATTTATTGTGACGCTTCCCGAACTGGTCTAGGTTGTGTGTTGATGCAGCGAGACAAGGTAATTGCTTACCCATCACGCCAACTTAAATTTCACGAGAAGAACTATACTACGCATGATCTTGACCTTGGTGCCATAGTGTTTGCTCTAAAGATTTGGAGACACTATCTGTATGGTACTAAATGCGTAATATATTCAGACCATAAAAGCCTCCAACATATTTTTAATCAAAAGGATTTAAATATGAGACAAAGGAGGTGGATGGAACTTATCAACGATTATGACGGTGAAATCAAATACCATTCAGGGGAAGCAAACGTAGTAGCAGATGCTTTAAGTCGGAAAGAACGAAGTCAACTGATTAAAGTAAAAGCACTCCGATTGGATATGAAATTAGACTTAATGGAGCAGATTAAGGAAATCCATCCAAAAGTATTAGAAGAAGAAAACATCAAGATAGAACGTATGGTTGGAAAACAAAAGTTACTATCCAAGGGAGATGATGGAATCATGAGATTCGAGCAAATAATCTGTATTCCTAAGCTTGGAAATATTCAAGAAAAGATATTAGATGAAGCACACAAATCAAGATATTCCATGCATCCTGGTGCAAACAAAATGTACAAAGATCTGAAGACTCATTACTGGTGGCCAAACATGAAGAGATCAATAGCCCAGTATATAGATAAATGCTTGACTTGCCTTCAAGTTAAGATTGAACATTAGAAACCAGCAGGGCAATTATAAGAAATAGAGTTACCTGTCTGGAAATGGGATCGAATTACAATGGACTTCGTAACTACACTACCCAGAACCCAGAAAGGACATAATGCCATATGGGTCGTGGTCGATAGACTGACCAAGTCAGCCCATTTTATACCCATCCATGAGACATACTCTAAGGATAAGTTAGCTAGAATCTATATCAATGAAATTGTGAGCCACCATGGCATACCACTGTCTATTATTTCTAATAGAGACAATCAGTTCATATCTAGATTATGGATGAGTTTTCAGAAAGAGTTTGGAACTCGACTTACCATGAGTAGAGGTTATCCTAGGGATGGATTGGTTAAACCAATACTAGGCCTAGATTGATTGTGACCAGAGAAAGGTCAAGATTAAGAAACCAGATGAAACTAGTTTGATGATTCAAGGAGATAGTGAGTTAAGTAAGATTGAAATTATTTCAATAGCAAAGGCTAAGAATGAATTGATTAAGGGAGATGATATATTCTTACTCCATGTTTTAAACGTTAAAACCGAAGGACACATTGCAAATATTCCCGTAGTCTGTGATCACCCGGATGTCTTTCCGGAAGAATTACCCGGTCTTCCACCTGATCGTCAGATCGAATTCCGAATCGAACTCATTCCTGGAGCTAAGCTTGTTGCAAAATCCCCTCATTGTCTAGCTCTTTCTGAACTTAAAGAACTTATGAAACAAATTCAAGAACTCTTAAACAAATTCAAGAACTCTTAAACAAAGGGTTCATTCGTCCGAGTACTTCACCTTGGGGAGCACCAGTGCTATTCGTAAAGAAGAAAGATGGGAGCATGAGGATGTGTACTGACTATCGGGAATTGAACAAGCTGACTATAAAGAACCGATATCCATTGCCTAGAATAGATGATCTGTTCGATCATCTACAAGGAGCTAAGTACTTTTCAAAGATAGATCTTAGATCGGGATATCATCATTTAAAGGTACAAGAACAGGACGTACCTAAGACTGCTTTTAGAACCCTATATGATCACTATGAATTCATGGTTATGTCATTTGGCCTAACAAATGCCCCTGCAGCATTTATGGACCTAATGAACAGGGTTTGTAAACCATTCCTTGACAAATTTGTTATCATTTTCATCGATGATATTCTCATTTATTCCCGAAGCCAGGAAGAACATGCTGAGCATCTTAAAATCATTTTGGAAACCCTGAGAAAAGAAAATATGTACGCTAAGTTTTCCAAATGTGAATTTTGTAAACAAGAAGTACAATTTCTTGGGCACGTGGTGAACAAACAAGGGATACAAGTAGACCCAAGTAAAATCGAAGCTGTTATGAAATGGGAAGCCCCAAAGACTCCGACAGAGACTAGAAGCTTTCTTGGACAAGCTGGCTACTACAGAAGATTCATTAAGGACTTCTCCAAGATAGCTACACCTTTGACCGCTCTAACTCAGAAGGCAGAAAAGTTTGAATGGGGCACAAAACAAGAAGAAGCTTTCAACATTCTCAAGGATAAGCTTAGTCATGCACCAATCTTAGCAGTACCTAAAGGAAATGATGACTTTGTCATCTATTGTGACACTTCCCGAACTGGTCTAGGTTGTGTGTTGATGGAGCGAGACAAGGTAATTGCTTACCCATCACGCCAACCTAAATTTCACGAGAAGAACTATACTACGCATGATCTTGAACTTGGTGCCATAGTGTTTGCTCTAAAGATTTGGAGACACTATCTGTATGGTACTAAATGCGTAATATATTCAGACCATAAAAGCCTCCAACATATTTTTAATCAAAAGGATTTAAATATGAGACAAAGGAGGTGGATGGAACTTATCAACGATTATGACCGTGAAATCAAATACCATTTAGGGAAAGCAAACGTAGTAGCAGATGCTTTAAGTCGGAAAGAACGAAGTCAACTGATTAAAGTAAAAGCACTCTGATTGGATATGAAATTAGACTTAATGGAGCAGATTAAGGAAATCCATCCAAAAGTATTAGAAGAAGAAAACATCAAGATAGAACGTATGGTTGGAAAACAATAGTTACTATCCAAGGGAGATGATGGAATCATGAGATTCGAGCAAAGAATCTGGATTCCTAAGCTTGGAAATATTCAAGAAAAGATATTAGATGAAGCACACAATTCAATATATTCCCTGCATCCTGGTGCAAACAAAATGTACAAATATCTGAAGACTCATTACTGGTGGCCAAACATGAAGAGATCAATAGCCCAGTATATAGATAAATGCTTGACTTGCCTTCAAGTTAAGATTGAACATTAGAAACCAGCAGGGCAATTATAAGAAATAGAGTTACCTGTCTGGAAATGGGATCAATTTACAATGGAGTTCGTAACTACACTACCCAGAACCCAGAAAGGACATAATGCCATATGGGTCGTGGTCGATAGACTGAACAAGTCAGCCCATTTTATACCCATCCATGAGACATACTCTAAGGATAAGTTAGCTAGAATCTATATCAATGAAATTGTGAGCCACCATGACATACCACTGTCTATTATTTCTAATAGAGACAATCAGTTCATATCTAGATTCTGGATGAGTTTTCAGAAAGAGTTTGGAACTCGACTTACCATGAGTAGAGGTTATCCTAGGGATGGATTGGTTAAACCAATACTAGGCCCAGATTGATTGTGACCAGAGAAAGGTCAAGATTAAGAAACCAGATGAAACTAGTTTGTTGATTCAGGGAGATAGTGAGTCCAGTAAGATTGAAATTATTTCAATAGCAAAGGCTAAGAATGAATTGATTAAGGGAGATGATATATTCTTACTCCATGCTTTAAACGTTAAAACCGAAGGACACATTGCGAATATTCCCGTAGTCTGTGATCACCCGGATGTCTTACCGAAAGAATTACCCGGTCTTCCACCTGATCGTCAGATCGAATTCCGAATCAAACTCATTCCTGGAGCTAAGCTTGTTGCAAAATCCCCTTATCGTCTAGCTCCTTCTGAACTTAAAGAACTTATGAAACAAATTCAAGAACTCTTAGACAAAGGGTTCATTCGTCCGAGTACTTCACCTTGGGGAGCACGAGTGCTATTCGTAAAGAAGAAAGATGGGAGCATGAGCATGTGTACTGACTATCGGGAATTGAACAAGCTGACTATAAAGGACCGATATCCATTGCCTAGAATAGATGATCTGTTCGATCATCTACAAGGAGCTAAGTACTTTTCAAAGATAGATCTTAGATCAGGATATCATCAGTTAAAGGTACAAGAACAGGACGTACCTAAGACTGCTTTTAGAACCCTATATGATCACTATGAATTCATGGTTATGTCATTTGGTCTAACAAATGCCCCTGCAGCATTTATGGACCTAATGAACAGGGTTTGTAAAATTTGTTATCATTTTCATCGATGATATTCTCATTTTATCCCGAAGCCAGGAAGAACATGCTGAGCATCTTAGAATCATTTTGGAAACCCTGAGAAAAGAAAATATGTACGCTAAGTTTTCCAAATGTGAATTTTGGAAACAAGAAGTACAATTTCTTGGGCACGTGGTGAACAAACAAGGGATACAAGTAGACCCAAGTAAAATCAAAGCTGTTATGAAATGGGAAGCCCCAAAGACTCCGACAGAGACTAGAAGCTTTCTTGGACAAGCCGGCTACTACAGAAGATTCATTAAGGACTTCTCCAAGATAGCTACACCTTTGACCGCTCTAACTCAGAAGGCAGAAAAGTTTGAATGGGGCACAAAACAAGAAGAAGCTTTCAACATTCTCAAGGATAAGCTTAGTCATGCACCAATCTTAGCACTACCTAAAGGAAATGATGACTTTGTCATCTATTGTGACGCTTCTCGAACTGGTCTAGGTTGTGTGTTGATGCAGCGAGACAAGGTAATTGCTTACCCATCACGCCCACTTAAATTTCACGAGAAGAACTATACTACGCATGATCTTGAACTTGTTGCCATAGTGTTTGCTCTAAAGATTTGGAGACACTATCTGTATGGTACTAAATGCGTAATATATTCAGACCATAAAAGCCTCCAACATATTTTTAATCAAAATGATTTAAATATGAGACAAAGGAGGTGGATGGAACTTATCAACGATTATGACGGTGAAATCAAATACCATTCAGGGAAAGCAAACGTAGTAGCAGATGCTTTAAGTCGAAAAGAACGAAGTCAACTGATTAAAGTAAAAGCACTCCGATTGGATATGAAATTAGACTTAATGGAGCAGATTAAGGAAATCCATCCAAAAGTATCAGAAGAAGAAAACATCAAGATAGAACGTATGGTTGGAAAACAAAAGTTACTATCCAAGGGAGATGATGGAATCATGAGATTCGAGCAAAGAATCTGGATTCCTAAGCTTGGAAATATTCAAGAAAAGATATTAGATGAAGCACACAAATCAAGATATTCCATGCATCCTGGTGCAAACAAAATGTACAAAGATCTGAAGACTCATTACTGGTGGCCAAACATGAAGAGATCAATAGCCCAGTAAATAGATAAATGCTTGACTTGCCTTCAAGTTAAGATTGAACATTAGAAACCAGCAGGGCAATTATAAGAAATAGAGTTACCTGTCTGGAAATGGGATCGAATTACAATGGACTTCGTAACTACACTACCCAGAACCCAGAAAGGACATAATGCCATATGAGTCGTGGTCGATAGACTGACCAAGTCAACCCATTTTATACCCATCCATGAGACATACTCTAAGGATAAGTTAGCTAGAATCTATATCAATGAAATTGTGAGCCACCATGGCATACCACTGTCTATTATTTCTAATAGAGACAATCAGTTCATATCTAGATTCTGGATGAGTATTCAGAAAGAGTTTGGAAGTCAACTTACCATGAGTACTGCATATCATCCTCAGACTTACGGACAGAGTGAACGTACAATTCAAACTCTGGAAGATATGCTAAGAGCACGTGTTATAGATTTAGGAGGTAATTGGGATAATCACATTCCGTTAATTGAATTCTCCAATAACAACAGCTATCACTCAAGTAATAAAGCTGCACCATTCGAAGCACTCTGTGGAAGAAAGTGCAGAACTCCTCTCTGCTGGACTGAAATAGGAGATAGTCAATTATCTGGACCTGAAGTCATACAAGAAACAACAGATAAGATAGTCCAGATTAAACAACGATTAAAAGCCACTCAAGATCGTCAGAAAAGTTATGCTGACAAACGATGTCGACCGTTAGAATTCCAAATCGGAGATTTTGTGTTGTTAAAGGTTTCGCCTTGGAAAGGTATAGTAAGGTTCATGAAACGAGAAAAGCTAGGACCAAGGTACACCGGACCTTACAAAATCATTGAAAGAATCGGAGCAGTAGCCTACAAGTTAGATCTACCTGAAACTTTACAAGGGATTCGTAATACATTTCACGTATCCTGTTTACACAAGTGTTTAGCTGATCCAACTCAAGCTATTGCACTAGACGATGTGCATGTGGATGATAAACTTCATTTCACTGAGCAACCAATCAAGATTTTAGACACACAAGAACGGAAACTGGGAAAGAAAGTTATACCAATGGTATTAGTGTAATGGCCAGGTCGGATCGGAGCCGAAAAAACTTGGGAGTTAGAGGAACAGATGAAAGTCAATTATCCTCATCTATTCACCTCTTAATTTCGAGGATAAAATTTCTTAAAGGAGAGGAGATTTGTAACCCCCTGAAATTTCTTAGCAAAAGGAAGGACTAAAATTGCCAAAATTCAAAGTTGAGGGATGGATATTTAAATAATCAAGTGTAGGGACTTAAAATGAAAATTATGAAAATCAAAGGGGTAGCGAACCGCTACCCCAGACCTTAGCGGTCCGCTACGTGTGGGCAAAGAAAACCATCGGGAAATGACACGTGTCCTGTGACTCACCGATTGGAATTTGACGCGTGGAAATGGTGGCGGACCGCTAAGCTAGAACATACCGGTCTGCTACGTGTGCCCCAATCCAGATACACCGCCACAAGGGGTGGCGGACCGCTACCGCCTAGCGTAACGGTCCGCTACGGGTACCATTTTGGCCCTATAAATAGATGGTCGATCTCAGTCCATTTCATACACTAACACACCTTCCTAAACACACACACACACACACACACACTCTAATTCTCTGATCCCAAGCCCCCCAGTTCACATACGAGTGTCCGGTTTCCAACGTTTCGACCCCCAATTGCTGTAGGTAGTACTGAGGTAAGGTTTCAACCTTCCACTAAGCTTTGGTTATGTACCATTAAGCTAGATTGTATAATTAAGTAATGTTATGATTATCTAAGGACTCTGCCCGAGGTGTTTACCACATTACTGATTTATAAACAGAAATACTGTCGAGGTGAGTTCTTAAAACTGTGATGCATGAACCCTTTCATGAACGAGTTTGGCATGATTGATTTATGAAGCATTTTGAGTATCTTTAAACGATTGTACTGATTGTTTATATATAACGTATTCTAAGCACTTATTGTATTTCACTTGCCCGTGGAACGGCATGTTGGACATGTCCCGTGGAACGGTCTTTGTTATATATATACTGATGATTTTTCATAGTTATCTATGAATTTGGAGGTGGAACCCCGTGGATGTATTCAAGATACTTTGGCGGGTCATTTTAATAAACTATTTTAGTTTATGAATTCACCAGCTTTGTGCCTACCCATGTTTTATCAAATGTTTTTGACCGCATCACAGGTAGTCATTACACAGGGCATTCCAGGACTAAAACGAATTGATGAACGATCCAGATGATGGGCATGCCAGTAACTATAAGTCCCGATTGATATGTTCCTTGTTAGGAACAAGTGATGTAACTTCTTGTTAAATATAATGTAAACAATGTTTTGATGTAAATAAAAGTTATGATTTAGTCTTTCGCTGTGTGTTTTTGATATCAACGTCACAGTAACTAGAAGGCAACTTACTGTCCAGTATGTAGTTATCGGACAAGCGGAATGTTTTGGCTAAGAAAGAGCGGTGTATAAATCTCTCCTAGACTCGTCGCTCTTACGTGGGAACATATCTGTTGGAGGTACTACTCTGGTTAGATAAATGTCCTGTGTTACGGGCGTGACAACGGTTAACCGGGTTATGTCTAAGTTAATATTGAAATGCGCTTGCAAAGATAATGCAAGGGCCCGGATGTAATTGTGATGGTATTTAACCAACTATTGAGAAACCCTACGCCACTCTCAGTTGGGTTTGGTGCAACGACCTAAGGGAGATCAAAAAGGAGAAGGAGGAACAAGGTGGAAATCATACACTGGGTTTGCGGCAGCGTTAAGCGGGGGACGAGCACACGTACGGGTAAGGTAAACCTCTATTCTTATTCTTTCAATTTTTGTTTCCGGATAATACAGGGAGGACCCGAGTAGGGTTTTGCGACCATTGTCATGGTGTGCGACGGAGGAGATAAGGGGTGGGGTGGCCAGCTGTGGTGGTGGCCACGAGTGCAGAAGGAGGCGGCGCGAGAAGGGGGAGCTGGTGTATTGCCGTCGATGATGAGAGGTAGATGGTGGTGGCTAAGGGCGGAGCAGGGCGACGACAACAGTGGTGCGGCTGTGAGGGTGCGGTGGCGTGCAGACGGAAGGCGGTGTGGGTGTGGAAACCCTATAACTATATGATGCGGATGATGCGAGTGATGGCGGGTGGTGAGGATTTGGAGTCCGATGAGGAAGACGAAGGTGTTGGTGATTTGTATGGTGGCGCATAGCGGTAGAACGCGGTGAGACGCCGGTGGCCGACTGGGTGGCACTTGGCCAAGGTGGTGACTGCGCGGGAGACGCACAGTGGTGCATAGTAGTGCATGAAGGGGGAACGAGTTAGGGTTTGCATGGCATGCATGCATGCATGGGACCCGATACTTGTATTTAGTTTCTAAAATGGGTCGAGGATGGTCCGGTTTGGGTGAGCACGTGGGAATAGGGGTGGAAAGAAAGGACGGATGACGAGGCCACGTCGGGATTTTTTTTTTGCATTGAACGATGTATGTGTAGAGCATATTCTGATCATGTGATTACGCGTTTGTTAGCTTTGGGATTCCAAGATGGACGGACGAGTTGCAGAACAAGGACTGGGGCTTGGCATAATCGGTGAGTTTCTAATTCTCCACTTATTTTAAATGTTTTTATTACATTTTGGGCTATCGTACATACAAGTAAGAGATGTTTACATATCGAGTAAAATGCGATGTTATAAGGTCAGGGGCGGCCCGTTACTGTTCCTGGCCCATGCCCTAGCATGGGGCCACCAATTTTTATAGGCCTCCAGCTTTTGTAATTATACATACTATATATGTGTGTGTATTGGGCTTGTCATCCACTCACGCTTCAAGATTGATGCACAAATAGACTCACGCATCAATATTGACGCACAAATAGAAATTAGGGCGTCATGGATCAGGCTGTAGGCCACCACAGGGAGAGCAATCGTCGATTTTCTTGGAATTGGGGTGGACGACGCTAGAGAGGATGTTAGCCCTTAGGCCGACGACCATCTTCATTCGTCCCCACTCCCCAAAATCAAAGTTTTAAAATGCCGATTGAAGTGGTTCCAGACTTCTAGTTGTTCACTACTTTACCATTTTCTTGATCTTTTCTTCACTGACTTGTCAATTTCATCATTTTCTTGTTCACCGATTGGTGATTTGGCGTGGTTCTAGACCATTGGAGATTTGGTGTGATTCCAGACTTTAGTTTAAAGAATGGATTGCAGACAACAAACTTGTAGTTTGCCTAATTTAAGGTTAGTTTTCTATTTCCTATTTCCTTCTTCACCATTTTGCCTAATTGAATTTTAGGTATAGTTGTTCTATTATTCATAGTATGAGTTTTAGGTAAGGTTGGTTTTCTGTTGTTCATAATCTGAGTGACTGAGTTCTATTGTTCATAATTGATTTTTAGATATAGTTGTTTATTGATTTTAGTCATATTTGTTTTGCTTATTGTTTAATTGCATAGTATTAAAAAACCCTTAAATGTCAAACCAAACCCATAAGTTTGAATCCGTTACATCAAAAAGGGCAAAAAGAAAAGTTAACCGAGATGCTTTAGAGGAATCACAAAAAGGATCGCTACTAAAATCTGTAACAACCAAAAATACGAGTATTATAAACTCGAAACTTTTGAAAAAGGGCCCCAAACTTTTACTTCGATTGGGGCCACCAATTACATTGAGCCGGCCCTGTATAGGGTTTAACTAAACGTGTTATTGGACTATAATATTCATTAATGAGATACAGGTGTTTCGGGTGTTAAAACTGATTAAGTGAGTGAGATATAAGGGTTATTAATGTGAGTCGTGTTAAGAGTTAGTCAGGTTGGGTTGAGACATAATCTAAACGATTGCATGTAGACCACACTATTCTAGGGATTTGTGCGGGGTGCGGTGGTAGTTAAGGAGTCATATATGTGTAGATTGATATTACATGTTTATATTTGAGTTGTGTGTTTTGATGTCGTTATCCTTGTGACACGGCGGGTGATGTGTTTGCATAGTCATGTTTATGACATGGCAAATAGAATTTGTGAAGGATGAGGTCCTTCGGGAAGTCACCAACGGTGACAAATTATTTAACAGGTTAATGCTGAGCTCAAGGTGCGTCGAACGCCCTGACGAGGGTGTAACGAGGTATGTGTTGTGTGTGTATATATATATATATGTTAACTTGCATACTAGTGTTGAGTTTTATTTATTGTGTGCGAGGTAGTTTTATTGAAATGTGTAGATGATATTAATGTGACGAGTTGGATCAGATTAACCGTTGTGTTAGGATTAAGATGTGGGTGGGGATCTGCTGTGTAAGATGAATTGTAAGAGCCGTGGTTCGGGCTGAGTAAGTCGATGTTTAGGGTTTTGTTGTGTTAACTAAGTGTCCAGTTGATACGTGTTCTAGAGTATGAGTTATTAGTGTAGTAGGTTCGACCTATGTCGATGAGACTGCGGGATTATTATTATTATTATTATTATTATTATGGGATGAGTGTTGGGTGGTGAACTGTTATAGGGTATCGTGTGATAACATGGGATATCTACTTATTAATGAGTAGTGAAACCACTTTATAAGGAACGAGGGTCCGGGGTAAGTTCAAATAACTTTTGTGACGAGTTGGATGTTATTTAAATTAAACTATTAGAAATCACTCAACGTAGCTGACTTTGTGTGTACGATAGACTGTTTTGCAGGTAAGCGTTGCGTTGACGCATCTTGGCTTGGGAGCGGTGCTACTCGGATTGGTGTGCAAGCATTTGTGAGGTAACTTAATGACATTAAATATTAATTAATGATTTTAGAAAGACTTCCGTTGTAGTTTAATATATCTAAAATGAGTATTTTCAAGGGAATAACCCGTTATGAGAACCAACTGTAGGATGCCCGGGTCAAGGTCTTACAAGTTGGGATCAGAGCCGTGATTTAAGAGAAAATAAGTGTTTTTATTAAAATAAAATACCATAACTTAAAATGAAAATGCGACGAGGGTGAAACAAATACCACCACGAGTAACCACGAGCCAAGAGGTATGTCTTTCGAGTTATGCATTTATTATCAGAGTACTAATTGTTGAGCGTAACCGCACGTGAAGTTGTGTGGTATGATTAGGTGAAATTATATTCTATGATTTGGGTTTTGTGGAGTGGTATTAATTGTGTCTGAATGAGATAAGTTTGTTGTGTTAGCATGGTTTAATGAAATTGTGTGTAACTATATGTGGTGTATAATTGTGATTATTGTAATGATGTGCTACATTATTGTGTGATGCTATGTCAGTTGTGTGGGATGCATGTGCATCTGGTGTGCGTGAAAGATAGAAAGCTAGTGTAAGTATGATGGGAATGATTTAGAATCCGAGTAGTAATGTTGACCACCAAATTGCATTTGATCACCGTGATTTGGCAGTCTATGATTACTCTCATATTCTGAATTTGTGCCTATAATAATCACTCTAACGTTCTATTTTGAGTAGGATTAGGTGGCCAAGATAAAGCGTACGAGATTGGGCTAGTGTGGAACCCTTACTAACAGGAGTACATATCGACATGTCAAGCCGAAGACTATCGTAGATTGAGCTGACAGTGAGGTGCGAGAGATGTTGGTGCCTTTCGCGCCAACTGTGACTAGAGCTTCGGTAGGAGACATACCGCGTGGAGCTATGATTGGAAAGACGGGATGAAAAAGGAGAGCGATGCCAGCTGTACGTGATTTTTCTCCTGGATGCGGACCTACTGATCAGGAAGTCAATCATGATCTTCTTTTCTTCATGTGTTCTTTTGTTAAAGGAAATTGCTCTCCTAGATCTCTGCCTGGCTTTTTCTTTTTCTTCAGCCATTTTCTTGTTAGCCAGTTCTCTTTGTTGACTGATGAAGGCTCTGTATAATTCTTTGTTGGAGAGTTTCTCAAGGTAGTCTGCATCATCACCTTGAGAAATGAGAACTGCTATCCACTCCTCCCTCATTTCTTTAGCCAATTCAGAGTCAGTAATCCTTAACTTGGCATCTTCAGCCTTCTTCCCCCCCCCTCTCTCTTCATCTTCTTTATTTAGTTATTCCTGTAGTTGGAGAGCTAGGGCTTTATCTTCTTCTATTTGTGAAGCTACAGGAATCTTAACTTTTGTTGCATCTAGAGATTTTGCATGAAGTTGGATTTGTTGTTCTTTGAAGAGCATGGCAGCTTTCCTTTCTTGAGCTTTCTTAAGTTCATCCATTTTTTCTTCTTCTCTTTCTCATCTTCTCCTTTCCACTTCTCTCTTTTCTTCTTTAATATAGTTTTCTTCGTCTTCAGTCATGATTCCCTTCCCTTTGTCTTTGTTTGATGCCTCTGCTTCATAAGTCACAATAGCAGACGTGGGAGTAGCTATTGAAATCTCAGCATTGGCTTCATTGGCAATTTGAGGAGTAGACAAGGGAGGAATAATTTCTTCTCTATCTTCTCCCATCATAGTGGTCCACTCAGTCATTACCTTTATCCTTTCCATTCTAGAAGATAATTCTTATGTATTTAGTGTAATAGTTGGGGAGAAGAGAAGGGCCATAACTGAGTCAGTGTCATCTATAGCAATCCACCCCTCAGTTTCCAAAAAAGTTTGGACAATAAGGATCATTTATTGGCTTCTTTTAGAATTTATATTGCAGATGTGTGATCTCCGTTCAAACACTTTGTAGAGAAAATCAGGATTGAGTAGTAGGATTTCTTGGATGTTAATTTTGAAGGTTGATCAATCACACAAGAAAAATTGAAGCCCAGAAGAATCAGTACTTGACCAACTGAGGACCTCAAATCCTCTAACCATCTCATTATACCATTATCTTCTCAAGCACAACACTTGTTCTTAAGTTAGAACCTTACTTCTTGTCAAGCTTAGTCTCTGACTTTCTCTATCTTCAGCTGCTCTTGAGGACTTTTCTTCTTCATCCTCAAGCTGGGATAAGCCACCTTATTTGTTTCTTCAAGAAATCTCTTAAACCGAGGAATATTGTCTTCACAGATATCATGAAACCGTTCAATAGTAAGTCTGGCAGAGAGATCCTTTGAGGTGTTGATACATTCAGTCAAGTGCAGAGTTAGTGTGTCAAATATATTCAAAGTTTCCCATTTATGCTCCTAAACACCACCAAAATCCCACCCAATCCAAAATCTTTCAAATATACCATCATATCCCCATGCCAGAATGGAGTCAAACTCCAAGTTGTTTGCTGTTAGAGAGTGTTGAGGGGATATGAGCCAATTCAAGTATCTGGACTATAGTTTCGTTCTCTGGTTCCTCAATCTCCATCTCCTCAGGGAAAGGTTCATCTACAGCCTTGACAACTAATCACCATTCCGCAGAGACCTCTTCTTCTTCTTCATCTCTGGGAGCTGTCAGATCATGGACTTGGACAAAGGCAGATTTGAAGAGTGTGCTTTGAAAGGCTTCCTGGTATTTTTGGTTGCATTAGTGCATATTAATGATTCTGTTTTAGTGCCCACTAATACAATGGAGGGAGGATTCAACATTGGGCATTTGTGGGCTTCATGCATAGATACTTGGTGTCTTAGTTTATACACTTCAGCCTCTAGCATGGCAACCCTGGTCATCAATTCCAAGTTTTGTAGTTTCATACTGTCCTCATCCACATATGTGGAATCCTTGGAACAAGATGGGACCTTAGGCCCGGCCTCTGCATCCCCATCACCCTAGTTTTCTTGGCTCATAGGATTCCTCTTAGTGAAGAGTGTTTCAAAAGAAGCATTTTCACTATGAGTTGCCATGGTTGGGGAATTAGTGATATTATCATTGTCCTCTTGGTCAATTGATGGACCAGGAGTAGTGATAGCCCCTTCCACATTCACTCTATCAAAACTCCGAGAGTGAACCTTCTAAGGTGATGAACTTGGGCTGGGTACATTAAAAGTCAAGTCAATCAGTACCTCCGAGATAGTGGCAGTTGGAGAAGGTACATCATCTTGACTAGGTGCCTCTGCACTTAAGTTCAAAGAAGAAACAAAATGTATGGGCTCAGCTAGATGTTCTATGGACCCAGGATGTGATCCTTATCCTAATAGGGATCCTTCCAAGAAATTTTCCCTACTAATGTGGCTATCGCTTTTGATATTCTCATCAGACTATTGTGACTCTAGATGTGGGCTTTTGGGTTTGGATTAGGCCTCTGAGCTAAGAATAGAAGGATTCTTCTTGCTCTTCTTCCTTTTCCTGGTGTAACTTGCCTCAACTGGGGCCATTTGTTCTAATTGGGCTTGAAGAGTGGGGGTGAGTATTTGATGTACCTGCGCACCCTCAGTAGGTTGCACAGGGGTTCGCACAAGGGAAACAAATGTTAGCTTAGGATGTGAGGTGGAGGGTGTTGGATCAGTTTCAACTTGGACTGTTGAACTATCACCCTGGCGTTTTGTATGTTTAGCATTGTAGATAACCATGGAACATTGACCCCTGAAAACGTTTCTGAGACAGTTCTCTTACTTTTGAAAATATTATTTTTGTGCCCCCCAGTAGCATAGATTCTTACAGTTTTTGAAAGATCTTGTATTTCATTGTTAAACACTTCTTGCAAGAATCTAGGATGCATATAAAAAGATTGTTTTTCCCCTTCTTGAAGGTTGTACCTCAGACCTTCAAAAATCAAGTGAGAGAAATTGAAACATTGGGCTGTGATCATGCCCTGGACTATAGAAGCTAATCCTGAGTTGAGTTGATGCCAACCACTCCTCTTTTGAGATATGCATTGAAGAAGAGTGTGGGAAATATACTTCCATGGGGGACCTAGTAGATCTATCTCTATTGTGTACTCCTCTTGATTTCCTGTACACACAAGTATCTGGACTATAGTTTCTTCTCTTCTTCCTCAATCTCCATCTCCTCGGGGAAAGCTTCATCTACAGCCCTGTCAACTAATCTCCATTCCTCAGAGACCTCTTCTTCTTCATCTCTGGGAGTTGTCAGATCATGGACTTGGACAAAGGTAGGTTTGAATAGTGTGCTTTGAAAGGCTTCCTGCTATTTTTGGTTGCTGTTAGGACATGTTTTGTAACTGTTGATAAAATTCTGTGTAAGTTCATAGAGAGGCGAACTTAAAAAGTTCACCTAAGCATCTTTAGGAGCGAACTTGTTAAGTTCGCCTAAGGAATATTGTACAAGTTCATAGAGAGGCGAACTTAACAAGTTCGCCTAAGCATCTTTAGAAGCGAACTTGTTAAGTTCGCCTATAGCAGGTTTGTGTCTATAAATAGGAGTTTACAGATTCTGTTCTAGAGCAATAGCAGCAGAGGGGTTTGAACGAATGTATTCTGTAAATCTGTAAACTCTGTGTTTTGTGGAATACAAAGAGAAGTTTATTTACCTGCTGTTTATATTGTCAATTGATATACATACGTTAACACGAAGGATTCCGCACTCCGTGTTATCGAGACGTCCTATCATGAGATCGATCTGTAGATGAGTCATGTGGACCTACAAGTGGTATAAGAGATTTTGCTCGTGATTTGTGTTTGATTCTTGGGGATTAGAGACGTTTTTGTGTACAATTTGATAAGAAATTGATCATTTTTAGAAGTTTTTATATCCATGGAGTTTTCAAGTTAGCTGATTTTACTGCTGAATTTGTGGATTTGAAGTTGATTTTGGTGAAATTAATCTGATAGAAGTGTTCCAATTCATAAAAATACTAAATCCTACGGTCCAATTTCTTCAAATTCCTTTAAATCTGTGAGAAATGATGATTTTCGGCGCTTTGAGTTCGTGTTTGGGTTGCTGAGTTTGTTACAGCTGAAGAAAGCGAACTTGCTGATTCAGTTGTAGACGAACTTAGGTAGGCGAACTTAATAAGTTCGCTCGGTGAAGATCAGGCGAACTTAACAAGTTCGCTTGGGGTCAAGTTCGCTCATGCAGTATCAGGCGAACTTATCTATTTTGGCGGGAAATTTTTTAGGGAAAGCTTATATGATTGTTTTGAATCATTTTTAAAATTTTGAATATTTGAAATTTAAAAAAAAAGTATTTTGGCGGGAAATTTTTTTCCGGATATTTTCACAAAAAATTAAAAATGTCAATTTCATATGATGATTATGAGATTGGAAATATGCCACCGAGACTTTTGTGCATATTAGATTACCGTTGCTAGAAAGTCCGGTTCGAACAATTCGTATAAGAAACTGATGAAAATTTTTGGAGACCAATAATAGAAGGATATGTGCATCCTAGTTTTGACTTTCTAGAATTTTGTGATGTTTCTAAACAAGTGACAGCTCTTACTAAAGTAGAAAAACAGAAGTTTGATCGAGAGATGAAAACGTGTGAAACTTTAACGATGTCTTTACCAAAAGAAATCATTCATAGTCTCGGGAAGTGTCCAACTTCAAGAGATCTATGGGAAGCATTGAAGAAAAAGGGTGAAGCAACTTATCAAGCGTTTGTGGTCTTGATCAAAGAAGTATTGGAGAAGCAGGGTGATTCTCAAAGTGATTCTTCTGCAGATTTAACTGATAGTGAGAGTATTCGTTCTGGTGAAAGTACTCAATCTACTGAGACTGATGTGATGACTGAAGCAAGCTTTCAGACAGTTGAAGATGATCTGAGTGAATCAGAAATTGATACAGAGCCTGTCATTGTTGATCAAAAGAGTGAAGCTGATGATGACGTATTCATGGCTCCTGGTGCATCTTCTTTAAAAGAAAAGGATACGGTAGTTTCTAACTCTGAAACGTTTTGTTGTAACTGTGTTTCAGTAAAGGATAAAATGATGAGGGTTTTGGATGACAACGTAAACCTCATTTGTGATATGAAATCGATGCACACGGTAAACCAGAAATTAAAGGATAATGAGAATGTGTGTATTGAAAGGATAGAATCACTGAAGAGGGATATAAGTTCTCTGACTTTGAAGATCAAAGAGCAGGCATATCACCTGGATATGTCCTTTGCAGAAATTGAGAAAAGAAATAATGATCTTGCTGAGAAAGATATGGAACTAGCTGAATCTAAAGCAGAGGTGATCAGATTGCATAGAAAGTTAGAAAGCTTTGGAAATTCATCATTCTTACTAGGATATTTTAATAATACAGAATAGGGGAAGGGAACTAGTGGTATTGGCTATGTTCCTCCACCATTCAACGGAAATTATTCTGTTACACCTGAGATTATAAAAGATGAGGATTTAGATCCTAAGACTGTGTTGAAAGTGAATCCAGTCACAGGTGAAGATATGGTGTATTCTGATGAGAATGATGATGAATATTTTGATGAAGCTAAGGTAGAGGGGATACCGAAAGAGGTTAAGAAAGAAGACTCAAAGGTTGATTCTAATTCATCTGGTAATTATACATTTGGAAGTTCTTCAAATTCAAGGAGAGTTCCATATGTTAGAGATTATAAAGACAGATGTACATGCTTTCATTGTAATGAGATAGGACACATTGTGGTGAACTGTCCTTACAAAAATAAAGGAAAGAAGCATGTAGTTCGTGAGAAGATGAAGCCTGAATCAAAACCTGTTGAGAAAAAGTTTGTTCCGTCTCAAACTCCAAAAGAAGTTCATGTAGGCGAATCTTCTTCAACTGCATCTATCGTGTGAAGATTCCTTATATGAGAGAATATAGTGAGAAGAGATCTTGCTTTTACTATGGTCTTGGGGGTCACATTAAGATCAATTGTCCTCACAATGCCAAAGGTAACCGACATGTTACTCCAGAAAAGGTAAGAACTCTTGGTAAGCCTTATGTTAACCCAAATGTGGTTAAACCTCGTGATACACCAAAGGGTAATTCAAAATCTAAGGTTAGGCTTTCTAGACCTCAAATACGGAGGAGAAACAGAAGATTGAGAAAACTTTTAGAACAACAAGAGTTTTCACAATCAAATCAATTTTCAAATGAAAGAAAATGTTCAAACACTTCACATTTTAAGCAAAAGAACTTAATGAACAGAAGTATGTTTGGAAATCTAAAGTTTCTTTTTCTGACTCGTCGGAACAATCTTCGAAAATCGATGAGAGATTCGATTGTGAATGGAGTGAGGTTTATTATTTTGATACAAATGGACGACCCGTGACTACCATGGCTTGGGTCCCAATTTTAAATTAATGTTTCTTGTTAGTTGTGTAGGATTTACCAAGAGGGACTATTAATACCATTTTGGTAGTTGATAGTGGTGGTTCTAAGCACATGACAGGGAATGACATCTGCAAGAGTAAAGAGTTGTTGATAATTGAGAATCTATTTGATTCAACGACTTGATGCTCAAGGGGGAGAATATATCACACACAATGTTTTGGAAAGAGTTTTACAAAGTCCAAATGATAACCCGAAACTTAGGATGACAATGGTGAGCATAAAGTCATTGATGCAACCATTTGACTAGTTGAGGGGGAGTCTACAGGACAGGGAGAGTACAGAACTGTGTTGGTGACAAAGGCAAAGGCATTCAATTACAGGATTACATCAATTTGAGTTTTTAATTGATTGACTTGCTTAATCCCAAGTAACGAAGTAAATTGTTTTTAATAAAATGTTTTCATGGAAGTTTTATTTTCGTTTGTTTTGCTTTCTTTGAAAAAGATTTTGAAAAAGCCAAACAAATTGAAAAAGATAAAATCGACATTACTTGAAGTTAAAGAAGAGATGATACTACATCAGTAGATGTTCTTTCACACATGACCTTAGATTAACTAGTTGGTGCTTTATGTTAATATATCTGAATTATATGTTTTGATCTAAACTTCAGAGACTACACAAATAGGAAATGATAGTGTTGTGTATTCATATAATTTGAATTGTCAGTAGACTAAAAGCGTCACTGAACCATTAGTAGTGTGAAAACATAATTGCATATGTTACAACTGTGATTTGAACCCATTTTATGACTGGGTGTGTGTGTTAAAAGATCACTATCAGATAAAGAATATTAGCTTTTAATGAAGATTGTCCTATGAGATCAGTTTCAGGTTATGTCCTTAGCACCATTCATTCCATTTGCTTCAGTGCCCATGTCCCGAAAAGCATGTAATTTGAAGTATAATCAAGATATGTACTTGACAACATCTGTCAAACATATACTAGCCGTTGGATTATATTGATAAATCATCTTTACTGATTCCATTGAATTCATAATCCAGATAACAGTTGGATCCACGTACCTGAATCTTATGATTCCACATATATAAACCAAGACATTGAATCATTCGATTCTGAATCTCATTGATTCCTATACAATCCAATTTGGATTATGCTATTCATGTGCTAAGTGATGTATCCTCGTTCTGGAAATTTGGATAATCTTTAGTAAAATCTCATATGTCTTGAAGATAATGCATTTACTTTCTGTTGGCATACTAGTGGGGGTACACGTTGTATTTCATACTTAAATGGTACCCTAACTCACAAGAGAGTGGGAATGAGATGCTTTAGTTTCAAATCTTATAATATTGACAATTTGAATTTGTGTGTCATAGCATGATCCTATTTTCTCTGAATGTTTATCGCGTATCATAACATGCAATATGAAAGTCTTGAAAAGATAGAGTGTGGAAATCTTGAAAGATATTGGTTTGATTGGTCAAGGCTTGAAAGAATGACATAGGATACCATTTGATATTATATGGATTTTATATCCAAGATGTGTGATTGATGCATTGCTTTTACTGATATGATCTTCTTACTCATGATGTTCGACTAAAAAGATGTGATTTTGTATTTTACATTTCAGTTTATATAGAGAAAAACCAAAAAGATTTTGTCTTTCTTATGTTTGAAAAACCAAAAAGATTTTATTTTTCCAGCTTCCATGGAAATCTTAATTGTTGGTTATTCTTGGTTGTTCTCCTTTGCATAAATTGAATATTGCAGACAGAAGTTGACAAGGGGTCCTTTTCCCAAGTTTTCTTCTAGAAATAAAGAGAGAGTGTGCAGATGAACAAGACAAAGACTACAATGTGTTTGATGATATATGAAGACGGATGACAATCTTCTAAAGCTGTTGTCAAGGGGGAGTCTGTTGGAGCATATTCTGGTGACAACGAGCTTAAAGATATTATGTCTTAGTCTTAGAGTCTTTGACTTATAATTGATAGAATTGTTAGCAACAGTTAAAGGGGGAGTCTGTTAGAACATGTTTTGTAACTGTTGATAAAATTTTGTGTAAGTTCATAGATAGGCGAACTAAGTTCGCCTAAGCATCTTTAGGAGCGAACTTGTTAAGTTCGCCTAAGGAATATTGTACAAGTTCATAGAGAGGCGAACTTAACAAGTTCGCCTAAGCATCTTTAGAAGCGAACTTGTTAAGTTCGCCTATAGCAGGTTTGTGTCTATAAATAGGAGTTTACAGATTCTGTTCTAGAGCAATAGCAGCAGAGGGGTTTGAACGAGTGTATTCTGTAAATCTGTAAACTCTGTGTTTTGTGGAATAAAAGAGAAGTTTATTTACCTGCTATTTATATTGTCAATTGATATACATACGTTAACACGAAGGATTCCGCTCTCCGTGTTATCGAGACGTCCTGACACGAGATCGATCTGTAGATGAGTCATGTGGACCTACAGAGAAAGTGGATTACGACTCTTTTTAACCTAATTCCAATTAAAAGACATAGGAGATCCATTTTCGAATTAACTTGCATTCTAACGATCCAGAGCTTTCCTATGGTGATTTCTAAAGATAAATTTTCAACCTTTTTGAGTTTTTGATGCTAGATCAAGTTATACCAAGTATTGAAGAATTGGTGACGATGTCGATGAGCGGCTAATTCTTTCGTGTCGTTTCCGGGTGTAGGATCTGCTTGTAAGTGATATACCTAGGTTCATACTGGATTTGGTTTAGTGTTCTTGTAATCGTTTGATTGTTTGAATTTTAGAATTGATCTTGATTGATTGAACAATTTAGTTTATTGATTATGCATCAGTTTTTCGGTTATTTATCGTGAACCATTGTGTATCTATGGTTAGTATTCTGAATTGGTAATTAAATATTGGGTAATTAACTTGTGTCAAGCATTCGGTTTTACAATCGTTGCTCAGTACAGTCGTTATTTGAATGTTAATTATTTATCGATCTGATTAATGAGTTATGTCTATGTAACTTCCAACAAGTATAAACCAGTAATCACAGAACTTGCAATCTGAACCCGGAAGCGATCCGTTTTCTCTTAATAGTTTTTACAAAGTTAAAGTTATTTGCTTTTTAATAAAAACCCGAATATTTTTCATAAGTTAAACACTATCCACTAATTCCCTGTGGATACGACACCCTACTTTGTTATACTATAGTTTAAGGTAGCTAGGGATTAGAATAATTGTTTTTGATTGACCTTGACAACGCGATCACTTTGTCCCCAGCATTCTTTTCGAATTTACGAGGCCATCTGGCTTTATCTCCGAGATCCTGCATGGCATATAACAAACCAGTTGTATCAAGTGAAAAACGATATTCAGATAATTTAGGATATTATTCTTCTTCCTCGTCATCTTCCACAACGTTGATTCTGTGATTATCTGGTCTGGAATATGGCTTGGATCTATGTGGTTTGAAGGGTGCAGTTTCAGTCTCCCGATTAGGTTGATTATAAGAGCATCCAATCTTTGCTGAATCTTCTTATCATCTTCAAGTATGATGAATCTTAATGCCCTATTTCTAACTTCATTAAGATTCCTGCAAGGGTTCATGACAAGGTCTTCATAAAAATGAGAATCCTTCCTTAATCCCATTTTGAAGGCTTGGACTCCAGTGGTCACGTCTAGATTCGGGATATCTAGGGATTCTTTGCCAAACTTGCTAACATAATCTCGGAGGGATTCTCCGGGATTTTGAATTACACTTTATAGGTCACTTGTCAATCTTTCAAAAATTCTACTGTAAGAGAATTGACTGTTAAATAAACTAATTAAATGAGCAAACGAAGTAATAGAATATGGAGGAACATTAAGTAGGCATTTTAAGGCTGATCCTGTTAAGGTAGAACCGAAGCCTTTGCATAAGCAAGCCTCTTTTAGGTCCAAGGGAATGGGTTGATCTCCATTCTCTCTATATATTGCGCCACATGTTCCTCCGGATCCGTAGTCCCATCATATAGTTTCATGTTGGGAGTTTGGAAGCGCTTCGGGATCTGAGCATCACAAATGGGAGGAGCGAATCTGGAGGTCTTGTGGCTGGTAGCGGACATCTTAGGTATGGATTGCACTACACCTGACACACTTGAGATCATTTCTCTTAGTTTTTTCAACTATTTCACCATTGAAGGAGTGATCCCTGTATCTTGCACAGATTCGTTAGCATTTGAAAAGTTATTAAACGTGTTACCCATGCCGGTATCTCTGAAGGATGATCCCGTAGTAAATCCAAGATCTTGGCTTGCAGAAACCCTTATAGCCGGAGTTGTACCAACAGTTGTGACTCCAGTCCTCATAGGCAAGAAATATCCCTGATGGTTCCCCGAAGATCCCTAATAGTCAAAGTTTAAAGCCCTTGGTTGTAATGGAGTCGTCACTTCCACCAGTTTCTTTGACTCTTTGACTTTTTCAGGCTCTGTGAATATCGCTTGATTGGTCTTTTTCTGCTGTTCCATCTGTTGTTTCACTTCGGAGAATAACTTGAGAATTTCATCGTTTGAAGCGAGCTCAGGTGTGCTAGCGGATATTCCGGATCCCGAAAAACCCGCAGGAGTTGTCTTCCTCGGCTGATTGTCACTCTTTTTCTAGAATGGAGGAAGAAGAGGAATAGGGCTGACTAGCCCAGAGGTTGAAGATGGAGTAGAAACAGGAATATTTTTAGATTGGGACGATATTATTGAAATCGGTTTCGAAAGATAGTGATTAAACACAAATTTTAACAAAGATTTGAAGAAAAAAAGCACCACTTGCCCCACGGTGGGCGCCAAATTGTTTTGGGTAAAAGTTATACGGACTAATTTTGTAACCAAACTTTGAAAGTGAGATAGTGTGCTTTGTAAAATCAATACGAAACAATGTAAAAAAGTAAAGATTGACACGGTTGATTACGAGGAAAGCCCTTGATCTTTGATGATCTCCGGTACAAAACCTCGGGAGCTGACTAAACGTCGGGCTGCCTTGATGATTGTGTAAAATATAAATTGTCGGGTACAAAGAGAGCAAATCAAAATCGTCTGCTAAGTGCTACATAGCTTGAATGTACGTAAACAGTAATGCTAAGTGCGATTGTGTGTTCCTATACGATCAGGTTGCTTATTAAATATATAAGTTATCTCCAACTAACTATCCGAGATTTAAGCTTTTGACCCCATCCTCATCTTGTGACCGTTGCAAGGTTATTCACGCGTATATCACATATTCTACACGTGGTCCATGTCCAAGTCTTTAGGCACTAGTGATTGCACACGTTAAATAATAAAAGAAATAGAGGACATATAATCGTTAGTAGTATTAAGATTCGGGATACCGTAGTTACAGGGGTCTTGGATTCCGGGAAATTCTAAATGTAGGATCATGCCTGTAATTTAACCCATAATACTAAGGGTTTCCATGACTATCTGAAGGTGTTTGGCATGATCTTCTTGAGTTCGGGAGTAGATAAGGATATCGTCTATGAACACTATAACGAATTTGTCCAAGAATGGTTTACAAACTCGGTTCATTAGGTCCATAAATGTTGTGGGAGAATTAGTTAGACCAAATGACATAACTAAGAATTCGTAGTGTCCATATCGGGTTCTAAAGGCAGTTTTAGGTACATCTTCTTCCTGTACCTTCAGCTGGTGATATCCTGATCTAAGATTAATCTTCGAGAAGTATTTTGCTCCTTGCAACTGATCGAACAAATCATCTATTCTAGGCAATGGATATTTGTTCTTTACAGTAAACTTATTTAGTTCTCGATAGTCTATGCACATACGCATATTTCCGTCCTTCTTCTTTACGAACAACACTGGTGCTCCCCAGGGTGAAGTACTTGGATGTATAAAGCCTCTGTCCAATAATTCTTGAATTTGCTTCATTAACTCTTTCAATTCGGAAGGTGCAAAACAATAGGGTGGCTTAGCCACGGGTTTAGCTTCGGGAATAAGTCTGATTCGGAATTCAATTTGTCTATCCGGTGGTAGAGCAGGTAATTCTTCCGGAAATACATCCGGGTGATCGCATACTACAGGAATGTCCGCAATATGCCATTTAGGTTTAGAGTCTAAAGCATAAACTACGAATACACTACATCATGTATTCATACATTTCTTAGCCTTAGCTACAGAAATCGTTTCAATCTTATTCTCATCATTATCACATTGTATCAACATAGACTCTCTGTTAGGCCTACAAATCCTAACAGTCCGTTGATCACAATTGATTTGAGCATGGTATTGGTTCAACCAATCTATTCCAATGATAACTTCGTACTTGCTCATACTTATTGGCATTAATTCAATCATTGAATTTTCATTCCCTAGAATCATCTTGCAATTTGCATACGATTCCGTTATCCTAATCTGCTCACCGTTTGCCGTCTCAACTATGTAAGAACGCTCAAGTGGAGAAGGTTTCATGCCTAAATGCAAACTAAAGGCATCTGAAACAAAACTTCTATTTTCTCCTGTATCAAATAGGATTTTAGCATAAATATTGTTAACTAGAAACGTACCAGCTACCACTTTGGCAGTGTCGTTTCTCCTTCCTTCACCTATCATAAATACCCAACCTGTTGCCCCTCCTTTGGGCTTTTGCTGAATCGGTTTGGTACAGTTTCTTCCTATATGTCCTTCCTCATTACAATTAAAACACTTAAGAGTAGGACAAGCTATTGTGATATGCCCTGTCTTTTGGCATTTGTAACATCTTGTTTCTTGAGGTTTTCTCACCGGATTATTTCCCTCCCTTTTAGGGAACTTGAAATTTCTTGGCTTAAACTGGTACATCACTTCTTCGCTTTTCCTCTTGGTTTCTACAGGTTTTACCTCTACCGCCTTCTCAGCTTTATCCTTGGCCTCTTGAGCTGCCGCATCATGGTAAACCATGGCACTCAATGCTAAAGCCAAATCCATTTTTTTATGGTGCAACGGTTTTTACCAAGGTCCGTACCTTTAGAGGTTAACGTTTGTAAAAGTGTTTGATCCTTCGGGGTTCAGGTGTCACCAGATGTGGCACCAGTTTTGACATCTCATCGAACTTGGTCACATACTCCTGATGCGTCATAGTTCCAGCCTCCAGACGCTGAAACTCTTCCTCAAGTTTATCTAGTTCATTCTGAGGACAGAATCGTTACAGAATTAGTTCCTTGAATTCATTCCATTTCATGTTTTCCACTGCTTGCTCCCCTTTAACCTGCTTTACAGACTCCCACCAGTCCAATGGTTTCTAAAGAATTGACAGCAAACTTGACTGCCTGATCACTTTTACATTCACTCAGTTTGATCACAACTTCCATCTTTGTGATCCACTGAGTAGTATCAATGGCTCCCTTCTTGCCATCAAATGGCTTAGGTTTGCAGCCTTCGAAGGATTTGTAACTGCATCCTTCATGATTCTCAGTTCTTGTTACTGAGCTAGTATGGGCGTTTCCATTTGCTCCTCCGGTGGTGTTATTGTTTCCTCCTCCAGTCTTTCCAGTACACATTCTTCTTGAAAGAACTTCATCTAACAATCCTGGTAACGTGTTTCATAAAGTCTTAGTGACTTCACTTTCCACGGCATCTTGGAAATGGGTCTCAGACTGTAAGGTCCGGATTCTTGAGGATCTTCAATCAACGATTTCAACAGCGTGTTGAATCTAGCAGAAACAGACTCGACACGTGACTTGTAGATATAATCTTAGAGGACGAGACACAATTCAACAATCAAACGATTCGTATATTGATACGAAAACTGAATACACAATACAATCGTTCAACAACTCATCTGACCAATTACAATAATAAAAACATCTATTTAAACTAATCGGTTGGGCCTGGGCCTGGGCCGCATACACCAAATATGCGGTTGGGGAGCCCATACTTGAAGTATGCGGCTGGGCCTGAAGTATGCGGCCGCATACTTCACAAAACCTGTCTTCTGTACATCCCGGTAATCTCTTGATGCGTTAGCCTATTAGGTTTGATCCTTAAAATCTCTCCCTAGGCTAATGCATTCAAGCAACTCAGAGTATTTCAACGTCTGCTGAGTGATTACCGCCTCCCACAAAAAGGCCTTGAACTAACGTTGTGCTATCACTTTCAAGAACGGCTTAGTCTCCTTCTCGTTTTCTTCTGGCACGAACAATTTTTGCTTGGACAGTCTCATCATATCTTCCTTCCCAAACTTCATTAAATCCATAGGATCAGCTATTGTGAACTCTCTGTCAGTACAGTGAATGTCTAGAAGACCAGTCACAGGACTGTAAGACCAGCACACCAGCTTACTCAGTGAGTTGTCCGGCAGACCCTTATGAACAGGGACACAGTCAACCGTTTTGGGAGGATGATAGACTTCTATTATAAGCGGCTTTTGGGTGATCCTATCGATCATGTACTTTGATGTCATCCTGTTGCACTGAGCCGTCTTCATTACCTTGAAGTCATTGTCACATTCTCTTCTAAGAAATTCGAAGAAGTCACTTGCATCTCCATTGTTCCCCAAGTTGTAGAAGGGAACCTTGATTAACGTTCTGAGATCATATCTGGGTAATGATTGAAAGTCGTGCTTACCAGCAAAATACTTGACTCGTCCATTTTTCCTCTTGATCAGATAAAGATGGATCTCACTATCATACATCCAGTTAGAATGGGATAACGATCATTCTTCTTTGAAAGTGCATTGGATGTTGTGACATAGTGAACTTCTGGTGGAGGAATGAAGTTGAACCAACTTTCCTTTTTATCTGCACTGCCTGTGGAAGATGTTGCTTCAGAAGCATCTTTAGGTTCAGCCACATGGTCAGTGGTTTCCTTCATTTGGGGAGGTGAATTACATTTGGCGAATATATCGCTGTTAATGCCGGTAATCACCTTTCCTTGAGCATCGATGTATGTAGGAGAGGTAGGCATATTTACGCCAAAGAAATCTTCGGCCTCAAAGAGATCCTCTCCTGCAAAATCATCATCCAACACAGCTGAATCCCTTTCATATGAGAATGCGGAGTCTGATTTAAGAAAATCATCCAGACCCTGTTCAAAGTCAAATGAAAGATCATTTTCAGACTGTTGTGCTCCCTTATCTTCTGATACAGGAATGTAAACGACCATTGCTCTGGACATGTCCTTTTGTGAGCTTGTTCCTTGGTCTTCGTGGTCTTTACTTTGTTCATTGTCGTCCTTTTTGCCTTTATTATCATCACCGTCACCATCATCATCATCATCATCATCACCTTTATTGTCATTATTGCCACTGCAGCCATCTTTTTTCTTCTTTTTATTTTTCTCTTTCTTTTCTTTAAGTTTCTTTAACTCTTTAAGCACATACTTGATATTGTCTCCGGTACTTTGGATCTGACCACTTTGAATGTTGATTGTGGACCTAAGAGTGTTGTTTTCTGTAGAGAGATTTTCAATCTTTGAATCTTTAGCCAAAGAGTCTTGTTCTAAGCTGAAGACTCGTTGCTGCAGGGCTTGAACATCCACTGGCTCATAAGCAATCTTTTCTTTACCTTTGTCAGGCTTTGCTGGAATGATGCATGTGATGATTGGTGTGGACTTCTTTGGGAGTTGTATAGAAGCTTTTGCTCTCTTCCTTGGAACTAGATCAGCTTCATAATCATAGTCTTCATCGAAAGTATCACCCTTTTGTTTAGATCGGTTGATGAAAGGAGGTTTCCCAGCAGCCTTTCTTTTTATCAGTAAGCTTCAGTGATATTTGTTGATGGGCACTTCTTCTTTCTCACTCTCTGTTTCTGAGGAATTAATGCCATCTGATCCATCTTCAAACTCAGTTTCCTTTTCTTCCACATTGGCCGTACTTGTACTCTGAGCCTCATCTCCTTTTTCACTAGCAACACTCTGAGTTGCAGTATCAGAGAACATCAAGTCATCTAAGTTAAGATCGGACATATCTTCTGTATTCTCTTGATTTTCAAAATAAATTGGCCCTTCAATGTTGAAGTTTTGATCAGCCTCGTGTTCGTCAGCTAGTTGTACATTTGGAATCACATGCTCATTTACGATTGGAACTTTAGATTGATTTTGAGCCTGTTGACGCACACGTCTCTGTCTACTATGAGGCTGAGGTGGTTGTTGTGGGTGTGGAGGTGGTGGTTGTTGGTGAGGCTGCTGAGGTTGGTTACAGTTGGTTTCTCAAAAGGCACCGAATTTCTCCAACGGTCTCAGGCCGGCATAGAAACCTTGCTTGTTCTTGCACATATAGGACATAATGCTTTTATCCATCACTTTTACGTGCAGCCTCCTTTGAGTCATAACCAACTCCGGATGTTCTCTGTTAATGATCATCTGTATGAATCGAGGATACATCAAGAAGACAGACTTCTTCTTTCCAGTTAAATTACTTTTCATTTCTTCAAACAACACCTTTGAGAAATTAAAGTTTTCCCCCGTGATAAGTGCATATACCATTGATGTCATGTTGGCACTTAGCTTATCATAGCCTCCTTTTCTTCCCGAGATACATTGATTTACCACACGTGCCAAGTATCTTTAGTACGGTGGAAGATATCTCTTTAAAACTGAAGGTAGTTCTCCTTCATAACTCATCCGTTGAAAGGTTTCATTCATCTGTTCTGCAGTATAGCTTGTGGGGTGTTCAGGATTATCACCAAAATTCAAGCAAGTTCTTATCACATCTTCAGTTATTACAATACGCTTTCCAGCCACTGTACCAGTTATCCCTTCCATATCATTTTCCGTGACAATATCTGCGGTGCTCCAGAAATCTCTGATGAAGTCTTCATATATGTCTGGATGATGAGATATGGCATGAAACACCCTAGACGCTCGTAATCCCACTATCATGGACCGGAAAACACTTTGATTCTGTGGTGGGTCCTCCAAGTATGCTGGTTCATTGTGATCCTTAACAAATTTTAAGTTAGCCATTTCCTGCAATCAACAAGCCAAGTTAGATCACGGAAACGAATTAACACACTTGAAGTATGCGGTTAAGTGATTACACCGCAAACTTCAAGATTATACCGCAAACTTCGATTAAGACCGCAAACTTTGATTTAAACCGCAAACTTTGATTTAAACCGCAAACTTCGATTAAAACCGCTAACTTTGATTAAAACCGCAAACTTCGATTAAAACCGTAAACTATGATCAACCCGTAAACTTTGGTCACACCGCAAACTTGACCGCATACTTGTATAAAAACCGCAAACTGTCAAACGATTGAAAATTAACAAGTTTTTGGCTTGGATTTTCGATGTAACATGATCGCCTAGTGATTTCGACCTAGACTACTGGACCAATTTAAGTTATTTCAAGATTTTAGATGTTCTATTTGGTCAAAAGTCCATTTCAGTTTCAGGTTCTATCTTCACACGCTTGATTCGAGTGAATTCAAGGCCAACAACTTTACCTCTGAGATCGCCTATACTCCTTGAACACAATAATAGCAACAAATTTCACACAGGGGTCAAGTAAACGGTTCTAGTGAATCATAATGGAGTATGCGGCTGAGAGGTTTTTGAAGTATGCGGTTGATGTAAACTACAAACCGCAAACTTCAATTGCTATTTATAGAAAGACTTCAAGTATGTGGCCCCGCATCAAGTATGCGGCCACATGCTTTTGTTATGCCTAGATTTTTTAGAAACTTTTTGCTTTTGAATTTTCAGGTCACGCAGGGACTGTCATTTTGACACTTATGAAGCTAAAAATAAAAATAACTCCAAATAAACTAAAAACACAAAATCTTTTTGTTCTTTTCAAATAACAGACTGCTTTAAAACAATAACACACAGTATTTTTGATAGAAACTCTGTTATGGGATCATATCATCGTAGGGTAGACTACACTATACTTATCAGCCGGTCATTTTCTTAGACAGGTCTTAGTGATTGCCAATATATTATCCTTCTAAACTCAAGCCTTTATACCTTAGTTGATAAGCAGCAGTGAATGAATTTATCATGTTTTCTGGGTAAAATTTATTCAAGACTAAGTGGGTCCCACACTCATATCTCAGAAACCTGTATTTATTTTAGTGTGAATTAGATGAGTTTTTGATGAACTGAATGGACCCCACAACTTATCTGATAAGCCTTCCCTTCCTCATGATCTTTTGAGCACCTAAATATTACTAAATGAGCATAACTAGCATGGGTCAATGGACTGTTCAGGAAATCTCTGATAAATTTGATTACAAACATAGCATGACGGACTTACATGTTCACAAACAGTAAATGCTCAGTGTCATTGCACTACGGACTTATATGCCTTGATAAGAGATTCCTTCCCAGACCCACGTTCCCAAAGAGAAAAATATTTACAAGCATACTAATATGTACGTATTTTGACAAATCTTTTTGTATTTTCCTATAGCACGACATTGACATTGCGTGTCATTTTGATCAAAATTCTGCATTGCAGAGTAGCTATGCACTTTCATTGAGTGTCTTTTCACCTAATGCATGTCATTGCATGTCTTTTATCTATATACATATATATGCGGACTTGTATCAAGTCGGCTCGTAAACCCTTTGTGAAGGGTCTCGGCTTGTGCAATCCAGAGAAAGTATGTTCATCCACGGTTCATCAACCTTTATGTGTAAGTGTTCAATTATTAACAGTAAATTAATATTCTACCAATCTATGATATGTTCCCCACTAAAGTGATGATCTTTATGTTTGAAACACTATCATGCTATCCTTTCAGTTTTAGCAGAGCCTATCAACATATCACCCTAAGATCCTGATCTTTTCAGCTACAGGCCTTACATAAGATGATCCAACCTCTAGAATGATGTACTATCATTTTCCAGTAGACAAAGTTCACATTTTTTTATTTTTTTTTAAACAGAAAGATGAAACTAAACCTTAAACCGAAAAATCTTTTTGGAGTTTTTAGGAAATTTCTCCCCCTAAACTTTTTCATTTATGAAATAAATCAAAATTTAAACAAGCTAAAAACTAAGAAAAATATTTTTGGTGACCGAGCCTGCGGCCTTTTAATCAAAATAAATCATTTTCAAACATTCAACCAGAAAGTTGAATCTTGTCAAATCAAAAGCCTTTGTAAAAATGTCAGCGACATTCTTATCAGTAGATACCTGCTCCAGATATATGAGTTTTCTTTCAAAACAGTCACGAATATGATGCACTCTAATGTCTATGTATTTAGTTTTAGAGTGTTGGACTGGATTCTTAACAATTTGCAATGCAGCCTCATTATCATAGAAAATAGGAGAGTCACAGAAATTCAAACTGAAATCCAGCCATTGGTGTTGCAACCAAATAACCTGGGAGTAACATGCGGATGCGGCGACATATTCAGCTTCAGCAGTAGAGGTCGAAACGGTGGTATGTTTCTTGCACTGCCATGAGACGAGTCTCTCCCCCAAAAACTGACATCCTCTAGTTGTGGATTTTCTATCCAGGTTGCATCCTCCATGATCACTGTCAGTAAAAGCAAACACGTTAAATTACGAATCTTTTGGATACCAAAGGCCTAGCCGAGGCTTGCCCTTCAAGTATTTAAAAATTCTTTTGACATCATTAAGGTGAGAAAGTTTCGGATTAGCCTGATATCGTGCACACTGGCAAACCGCAAACATGATGTCTGGACGGCTAGCTGTCAGGTACATTAACGAGCCAATCATTGACCTGTAGAGATGTTGGTCAATCCCTGGTTCACCTGATCTGGAGTAAGAACATGACATGTTTCCATAGGTGTTGAGGCTAGTTTGGAGTCAGTAAAATTGAACTTGAAAAGAATGTCCTTAACATATTTTTCCTGGTGAACTAGAATGCTATCATCACTCTGTCTAACCTGCAACCCCAAAAAGAAAGCCATCTCTCCCATTGAACTCATTTCAAACTTTTTCTTCATAACTTCTTCAAACTCTTTGCACAGTTCAGCATTCGTTGATCCAAAGATGATGTCATCAACGTAGATTTGGACAAGAATAAGATCGCTTCCCAGCTTCTTGATGAACAGTGTTTGATCTATGGCTCCCAGAGTATAACCATTTGCAAGAAGGTGCTCTGTCAGAGTAGCATACCATGCACGTGGTGCTTGATGTAAGCCATGCAAAGCTTTGTCTAGTTTGTAGACATGATGTGGATGATTTGGATCTTCAAAACTCGGTGGTTGACACCTAGATTTCTTCTTGAACCTTTCCGTATAAAAATGTTGTCTTCACATCCATTTGAAATACCTTGAAATTCATATACGAGGCATAGGCCAAAAATATTCAGATGGCCTCGAGTCTTGCGACCGGTGCAAACACTTCTTCATAATCTATCCCTTCTTGCTGTAAAATCCTTGCACAACCAGTCGTTCTTTGTTCCGAATAATGATACCACTGTCATCTTTCTTGTTTCTGTAAACCCAACGAGTACCGACGGGCAACTTTCCGTGTGGTAGCGGCACTAGTTCCCAAACATTCAATTTTTCAAACTGCATCAGCTCTTCCTGCATAGCCTCCACCCAACTTACCTCACTCAAAGCCATTTTAATGTTCTTTGGCTCAACCTGAGATATAAACGCAGAGTATAGGCAGATATTGATTACTCCGGATTTGCTTCTTGTTCTCACCCCGTCAGAGAGAGGGCCAATGATGTCCTCTACAGGATGACCTTTATGAATTCTTGATTGTGGAATTTCTTCTTCCTGTATCGTTTCAGGTAAGTTGGTGATATGCTGATCTGCTTCTTTAGTTATGAGAACCGGCTCCTCAATAACTTTTTTTTTCAGGAAGTAATGCTTGTGAAGAATGATCACTACCAGATGTATCATCTTCTTGTGAAGCAGTGCTGCTGCCAGTTGCAACAGTCTCTTGAGAGGCAGGATTACGGCTAGATGCAATATTTTCTTGTGAGGGTGATTTAGAAGCTTTAGAAAGCGAAGGTGATGCATCTATTGTGTAATCTTCTGTGTTGTATTTGTAGAAGCTATCATCTGTCACGTTACAAGCATCAGAATAAACATTAAACAACTTAAATACAGAATCATAATCAAATAACCAATTTGGACCAGAATCCGCATCGGTTAGGTTGAGCTCCTAACAGTCAATGTAGCATGATTCCACAATATGCTTTGTTCTTTTTTTGTACACTATGTAGGCTGTCTTGTTAGACGAATATCCAATAAAATTACATTCATCGGCCTTTGCATCAAACTTGGACCCAACAATATCATTATGCAACAGTGTGCATAGGCATCCAAATGCTCTAAAGTGACCAACTTTCGGCTTTTGTTTAAACATGATCTCATAAGGAGTCTTCAATTGATTCTTGTTGAACAGCACCCTGTTCTGCACATAACATGCAGTGTTGATTGCTTCAGCCCAAAAGAATACTGGCAATTTGGAGTGGGAAATCATGGTTCTTGCAGTGTCTATGAGGGTACGATTTCTTCGTTCAGCAACTCCATTTTGTTGAGGAGTTCTAGCAACACTGAATTGTCTTGCAATTCCCTTTTCAGCACAAAAGCTATCAAGTACTTCGTTACGAAATTCTGTCCCATTGTCGCTTCTGACAATCTTGATCTTCAAGTTCAGTTGATTTTCAACAAGTATCATGAACTGCCTAAGAATTTCTACAGTCTCACTTTTCTTACGAAAAAAGAACACCCAAGTAAATCGTGAGTAATCATCAGTAACAACAAGACAATAAGATTTCTTCCCAAGACTCATCACACTTACGGGACCAAACAGATCCATGTGAAGTAAATGTAAAATAGATTCTATTGAATTAAACATCTTCGGTTTGTGTGATCGTTTATGCTGTTTGCCTTTAGCACAAGAAATACATTTTTCAACCTCATAAAACTCTTTTAAAGGCAAACCAACCACGTGTGCTCCTTTAGCAATTCTATTTAGGTTTCTCAAATTTATGTGACCTAAACGACGATGCTAGAGCATGGAATCATTTTCAGACGCTTTTGAAAACAAGCAAGTATTTGTTAAAGCTGACTCACTATTCATATCTAACAAATATGAGTCCTTACACCTCGGTGTTCTCATTAAAATCCACTCCTCAGGGATGACAAACCCTGGTTTTAAAATCAGACATTCTTTATCAGTAAAATGAATTGAAAATTTTTTCTCACAAATTTGAGACACATTTAGTAAGCTGTGATTCAATTCAGACACAAAATTCACATCTTCAAAACAGAGAGTACCATTAGTAACAGTACCTTTCATGGTAATTTGCCCACCTTTAACGCCTGCAAAGGAAACATACCCTCCATCAAATATTTTAATATCGTGAAGCTGAGAGATGTCTCCTGTCATGTGCCGGGAACAACCATTATCAACATACCAGAGGTTGTTGACAGGCCTCCTAGGCTGTCCCTGCACGGTAGAACACATTAGTTAGTAACTGGAACCCAATCCATGGTTATCTTGGGTTGCCCTAAATCATCCAGGTATGAAACTTCTTGCAATTTCATATCTCTTTTGTCATTAAACTCAATTGGTGTTGTTTGCTCAATAGGTTTTATTTTCTAAACATCCTTTTGCTTTTGAAAATTTGGGCTTACTGTTGGAGTGACTACCTTTTCTTTACCCTTTTCAGATTTTTTGGGTTTCTCAACTTTCTTTTGTTTATGTTTGAAAGCATTATTTTCTTTAACAGGACGTTGATATTTATGCACAAAACCAGTTATTTTATCCGATTGTTTATCATTGGGCCTTTTGTAAGATTAGGCCATGTGTCCTTTAGACATCTGTGGCCTTTTAAAATTTTTATCATTTTGGTTAACATTCGGACATCTACCAGAGTGTTCACGATTTTGAACGTAGTTTCAAGCAAAGTGTTCAGGAATTCCACAGACATAACACGTTTGCCTTCTCGGATACGGGGCATAGTATCCGGTGTCCCATGATGATGACCATTGAGGAGAACTGGTGAAGTAACCTGCAGTTTCACAGTTCCTAGAAAACCTTCCATTATGCATTTGGTTATCATTATAATTTCTATGATTTGACTTGAAATTACATCTATCAGCATTCCTAACGTTTTGTTCAAAAGCACGATGTTGATTATCAAATTTAGCATAAAACTCGCTTTTGGTAGAACATTGAGGCCTTTTCTTTGAATCACACTGACTTGTGGATGGTTTACTACTTTCGCGATTTGATGAGCAGTTTTTGATAAATTTTTGGTTCTTACCATTCACAAATTGTGCCTTTTCATTTTCTAAAGTCCCACCATTCATAAAGATGGATTTTTTTGTTGTTCTTAACCGCACAATTTTCAAAATCAACACTCAAGCCAGAATTAACAAAAGTAGCCGACTTAGAAAAACCAGACTTAGAAAAACCAGACAAAGTATTTTTGAAAGACAAAGACTTTGAATTAAAAACACGATCCTCCTTATCATCACCACTCCCACAATCCTTCACTATGCCCTCTACTAATCCTGTTGCTGCACAAGACTTAGATGGGGTAGAAACGTTCACATGTTGTACTGAAGGACCACTAGTCACGGCAGTGGAATTTGTGGATGATGAAGATTGAACTGGTTTACGGCCTACACCATACTCAATTTCAACATCTTCATGTTGAACACTTAGCATGGGAGTAAAATTTCCATTGGAAGGATATTCAACAGCATGATAGCCTAATCCTGGATTTCCTACTTTCCTGACTTGGGAGTCTATCATGTCATAGACTACAGCTCGAGAGTGGTCAATTTTCTCGATTGTCAACTTAGTGTTGGCCAATTAAGTCACAGCGTCCTTTAGCTTTAGACTAAGGTCGTCTATTCGTTTTAGTGCATCATGATAAAGACATTCCTTATTGCTAAAATCCATTTCAAGTTTTGAAAAATCAATTTTTCCTACATCAATTTTATCTTTAAACAATTTTTAAGAACGATTGTACTCGACATTGGCATACCTAAGTTGATTTATTTCTTTTAAGAGCAATTCATTATCATACTTATATATGTTTACTTTTTCAGCACAGTTATTAGAACATAAATCAGTATGTACCTCAGAGTCTTCAATCTTTGCCATGAGAGCATGATTTGACACCTTCATCGACAACTCATGAATCTGATCTCCCCAATCATATCCTGTGGTCTGTTGACTCACCAATACTTTGTTTTTTCCATCTACAGCTTTTCCATTTTCTTTCTCATTAGAACTGCTTGACGAGCTTCCCTTCTCCACTTTAGGCTCTGGGCATTCCGTAGCAAAGTGACCAGGTTTGCTGCAATTGAAGCACCTCAGATTGGATTTGTCAAAACCTATCTGTTTTGAACCAGAATCCATCCCTTTAAACGAATTTCTGCCAGTTCTCTTGATAAACCACTTAGCACGATGCACAGCCATTGCCATGTGCCACTTGATATCCATCTCCTCCAAATCATCAGGATTTATCTGATCAGCATCATCTTGAATCAGATTACAGGAGCAAGTTTTCCAGCTAGCAGACAATTGTATCTGCTCGTGAAAACACTGAACAAGGCAACAGGCATTTCTACAATCTTGGCATCATTTGAGCTTAGTGATTTACTTTGTTGAATAGATGTAGCAAAAACTGTTTGATTTGAGACAGTAGACAAGTTTGGTGTGTATGCAGAGGATATACTGGAGAGTAAAGCATTCCCTTGAGACATTAAGTAATCTGTCTCTGATGAAAACATCATCATTCTTCGCTGATCGTCCATCTCATATGACTTTGGGATGGATATAAGCTCACTCAGAGGAGTAGTATACATGTCATTGGTTCTCTTGATGGTAGTGATGTTAAAGCTCCAGTTCAATGGCAACAAGTTAAGCAATTTCTTGTTTATTTCTCCATAGGTCATCTCAATTCCAGCACTATTCATCTCAGTCATCAGATGAGTATACATGTTTATCTGTGCCTCTAGAGTTTCACCGTTCACATACTTGAACATGTTGAATTTTTTTCTCAACATGTCCTTTCTACGATTTCAATCAACGATTTCAACAGCGTGTTGAATCTAGCAGAAACAGACTCGACACATGACTTGTAGATATAATCTTTGAGGACGAGACACAATTCAACAATCAAACGATTCGTATATTGATATGAAAACTGAATACACAATACAATCGTTCAACAACTCGTCTAACCGATTACAATAATCAAAACATCTATTTAAACTTATCGGCTGGGCCTGGGCCGCATACACCAAGTATGCGGTCGGGGAGCCAAATACTTGAAGTATGCGGCTGGGCCTGACGTATGCGGCCGCATACTTCACAAAACTTGTCTTCTGTACATCCCGGTAATCTCTTGATGCGTTAGCCTATTAGGTTTGATCCTTACACAGACATAACTACCTCCTCAGCATGAGGACCGTTATTATTGTCATTCTCGTTTGTTTCGTGATGGCCGTTAGTATCGGTGTTAAGGTCAGTCTGCCTACAACTTCTAGTAACTGGAGTTTGACCTATTCCTCTACCTCTTCCTCTTCCTCATGCAACCATTGTTACCTATACACAAATGTATGATATCAGAATTCGTATAACCAGTGATGATCCAGAAAATCAGAAATTAAAGACATTTGGCCAATAATGTACTTAATATCTGTTTTCTCGACATCTCATGTTATATTCATAATGATAATCCACATCTCAACTTATATCCTGTGGCACTCCAGCTATCCTCATAGTACTTAGTTTAAGTCCAGATACTAATCTTCCCTATTAGTATCTAAATCCCTTAAATATGTCTGTGATACCAACTTCTCACACTCGTAACACATGACAGTCATCTACCAGAGTAGTACCTCCAACAGATATGTTCCTAGGTAAGAACAAAGGATCTAGGAGAGATTTATACACCGCTCTTTCCTAGACAGAACATTTTGTTCGTCAGATAACTACATACCGGTTGAAGGTCTCCTTCTAGTTACAGTGACGTTGATAACAAAAACACACATCGAAAGACTTAACATCATAACTCATTTTATTTCATAATATAAAGTTTGTACAATAGGGACTGACTAGCAAAATACAACATAACAAACTATGGACTTGTAGTTTATAAAGAATCATGCCAATCACTCAAGCCTTATGGTCACCTAGGACCTACCCTCATTCATCCCTATTTCCATCCTCTGTATATCTCCTGGAATGCCAACTACCAGCTAGGGTTCACCTGCGCTCAAAACATTTGAAAACATTTTAGATCAGCTTATGCTGGTGAGTTCATAAACAAAATCATCTTTACGTGTATCCCTGATCAAGGATGAATACCCCGTATGGGAATTACAACCATCCTTTCCAATCCATCACCCAGAATCGCCCTTAGATTCCTGGGTCTACAACATACATATATACAAGAACCTTACGGCACGCTGGTCCCATACGTATCAGATCTCAAACAAGAGGATTAGTCTTGTCCCTAGGTCCCACCCCAATCATGGCCATAATAAGTACTTATTATAGGATATATGCACGTATAGTATTAGGATCTCAGATACAAAATCATTTACAAAACATTTCATAGAGCACAGTTTAGAGAAACTCACCTCAAACAGAACCTCCTCATGTATTGAATATAACAATAAACACTTCAACAAAATTCTAGATCATATCCGACATTATCAAAATCAATATCCCTATCATAGGTTTACATGAAAAAACCTCAGGTTGTTCAAAAACCTTACTTCGGTACTATCTTCGATAGTTTTGTGGACGGATTGCGAGAAACCGGACTCTCGGGAGCGGGTTGGAACCTTAGGAATCGGGCTAGCAACTTAGAGTGGGAGTGTGGTGAAGTTTTTGTGTGAGCAAAGTGGTTGGGATCGATCAACTATTTATAGGGTGAACATCATACCCGTAGCTGACCGTTATCTAGGGGGATGTCGGTCCGCTATCGACCCCAGCCGCAATTCTACCTTCTGGCCCACGTGGTGGACCGCTAAGGACTTGGATGTCGGTCCGCTATCGGACCATGAGCCCTGATGAGTCACAGGACATGTGTCACCACTCGGTTCAATGCTTCCTCTACACATAGCGGACCGTTATGTCCTGGATAGCGGTCCGTTATCCCTCTGATTTTTTTAAAAAATTTTTTCATTTTAAGTCCTTCAACTTTTGAGAATGTAAAGTTCTACACTTGAACATTATATTTTGACCTTTATTTGACTTGGGAATTATCCGGTTGTTACACGTTCAATAATAGACAAATGATGCTCACGATGTTCATGTAGAGTCTTGATCTGCTCTTGTTGGTTCACAAACTGACTACATAGACTAGTCATTTCATTCACCAGCGTGCTAACTTGAGATTCCAAGTAAGCAATCTTAGCATCCCACGAATCAGCCTGAGAGGATGAAGATGCTTCAGCACAGGGAATATTCATCATAGAATGAAGATGAACCCCCATATGAGATAATGGCGTAGTAGTTTGATCAGGAGACGAAGTGGCTTCAAGAGTAGAAATTGGAGTTGCAGGACTTGTAAGTGTAGCACGCTTTGATGCTTGGGCTGCAGAAGAAAGCAAAGCAGCAGCTTTCTTTGCTTGAAATAGATCATGAACCTCTGGCTCAGATGAATCAGACGATTCTAGACTAAACTTTCTTATTTCGGACAACTCTTTTCGACCGAAAACTAAAGACTTTTCGGTCGAAAAGAGATTTTGACTCCTTCAACAAGACTATTCGGTCAATTCTTCCCAAGAACACTTAAATCAACCAACATCAATCTGCAACAATCCGAATGCAAAATTAAGCCTCCAAATCGATTGTAGACTTCATCTCCATCAATTTTAACACTGAAAGTACAACAATGGCGAGAAATAACACTCTGATTCGAACGAATTTGATGAAAAACCACTTGAATATCAAGAGCTTCAACCAACAGCTCTGATACCACTTGTATTCCCCTATAATCCTCAGATATTCAAACTTCTGATCTTCAAAAAACCTCAAGAAAGGCGGAATCAATCCAGAAATCTTCTATAACCAAGGAAAACGAATCAAACACAAATAATGTCGAAAACCGCCACAAACACACAAGATAAGATCAAATGCACAATCTTCATTGATTATAACTGGTAATTGCAACATATTGAACACAAATACAATGCTTGATTTCACTACAAACAGATCTGATCAAAAACATACATGTGTGAAATCTAGTTACAAAGTTCAAAGATAAACATATATATACTAAGAATATTTCGATCGAAAACTCTTACCGAAAAGTGTTTTCGGTCGAAAACTTCAAAGTTGTATAATTTAGCCTATCAATTGATTTCTATGGACTACTAGGGTCCAACAATTATTCTATCTAGCTCTCATCCCTAAGTGAAGCATCTTGCATGAAATCTCAAATATTTGCACCTGAAACATGATGGTAAACAAGGTCAACTTAAAATAGTTGGTGAGCATACATAGGTTGACTCTAAAAATAGGTACAAAATGTTTAGTACAATTCATATGTAATATGCTATAAATATGCAATAGAAACAACTATAGCAAAGCGGGTGTACAATCAAACCTTTGTTGACATGTTAGGCATAACACTCATGTTACCCTTGTGTTTTCGGTAAGCAATCACCCTACCTGGGTGGATGTCTCAATTCAATATATCTATCATTGTTACCATTGGCTTGTACGGAGTTAATGATTGTACTTGTTATACATGTGGTTTAACTAAAGTGTTCTAAACATATGGCACAAAAATACACACATGTACACGTTGTTTGATTGCAAATAGTTCAATGTAATCATGTTTCAAAACCAAAAATGTAAAAATTTAAAATGTGGGGCTATGTAACTCACCTTGCAATGAGTAGCTTGATAATCACACAAATATGTTGTTGTTGCACATGTGTTTTAGTTAACCACAAGATTAACCTATGTTTTTTTTATGGAATATGTGTATTAATAATTTGTACAAATGAATAAGAGAATCCTAATGTCCAAAGGGATTAGTGTGGGTTTTTCTTCATTTACATAAGAAAAATAATTATTAAGTTTCAAATAATAACTTTGTAAATCTTGGTAAATAATTGAATTATAATTTGATTAAATGCAAGAATAAATAAATGTTTTTCTTTTGTTTGGAAATAAATAAATAAATATATTAATAAATAGTTTTATTTTATTTGTAAATGAATAAATAATTAGTTGAATAACTAAATAAATAAATAAATTCTTTTACTTATTTAGTTTGAATTCCATGAAAAATGAGTGTTAAAATAGTGAGCTAATTAATTAATAATTAAATCAAAATTAAAGTATAAACTTTGTTTTAAATAATTTTATATAATAAAAATGAATTATATAAAAGAATGTATAAAACTTTTTAAGGTAATGGGTTTAAAAGAATCTCATTTATATTTCAAATAATGTTTATAAATTAGAGATTTTATAATAATTAATTTGTTAAAATAATTGTATCAATTAATTAAAGTTTTATTAAGTTTTTATCCTCAAAAATGATAAATAAAATTGTTTCTCTTAAAAATTTAATAAATTAAATTATTAGAATAAATCTGAGTATTCAAAGGTTTATAAAATAATTTGGTGCCTAAAAACGGTTTTAAAAATAAATAGTGTTACCTTGGATCGAACCTGGGTGGATTTCGGGGAGACACACACACGCAACCACTTGACTAGTGGCCTCATATTGTTCTAAAGCCAGGTTCACATGGTGTTAATAAAGGACTATAGGGGAGCCATGTTCAGTGCAAACAATGCGCAAAAATGAGAATGGTTGTGGGTTTCGAACCCATGCCATCTAGTTCTGCCGCGCAAGCACTTAGTCGGTTGGACTAGATGGTTTCGCTGGTGTAACAGGCTATCTAGAAAAATAAATACGAAATTTCAAATGAAGGATAATCCTAAATGTTCATATGCACGGGTCTGATTCAAGTCCAGGTTCAATTTGATTTGTTTTCCTCTGTCAGTTGAAATTAACAGAGGGCTACAAATCTAAAACACTAAACCTTACCTGGATTGATTGTGTGACGAGGGAGAACGACAGGGACATGGATTTGATGTTCTTCGGACTTTGATCAAACTTTAGGGGTGAAATGCAGTGCGATTATGAGTTTAAGGAGTTCAAAGGGGATATTGCGCAGGTGATAGACTCGTTATAAGGATTTAATTTCAATCGTAATGCACGTATTAATTTGGTTTTCATTTAAGTACGGTTTCGGGATTAATTCGAATTAAAAATCATTGAAATGATTAAATTGGATCATTATGTTTAGTCGAAACTGGTGCTATAACGGTCTTGCACGATCCACAAAAGTTAATACGCACGAATTTGCTGTTGTTGTAACTGATTTGGCATGTGTTTGAATTTTGAGAGTCAAAATCGGTTGGAATTTGATTTAGGGTTCAAGATCTATGAAAAGGTTCAATTGGTAAAGTGAGGGGGTTCAAAACTATAAATAGGGTTCAAGACTTAATTTATTTGATTTAAATTCATTTTAATTATTTAGAAAACAGTTTTTATAAAATTTATAAAAATCTAAACATTGTTTGTTTTATTATAATTATTTTATAAAGAAAAAGTTTCCATTATTTATAAATATATAAATTGTATAAATGATTTATTTAATATAATCAGATATATATATTTACATATATATTTATAAATAAATACACACACATATATATATGTATATATATATAAAGTTGTAAATACATGATTAAAATTCACCAATTTTATTTTTTATTTAGTTATTATAGTGTGTATATATATATATATATATATAGGGGAATGTTTCACTAAGAAGTGTTTTTTCGCTAAGAAACGCTAAGGAGTGGGTCAAACGAACTCCGATTGAGCTCATTCAAGCGCCATTGGAACTGTCTCATTGAACCCTAATCCGAAACCAAAAACCTAAACCCCCCTCCACCCACACCCCCAAAACCCTAAACGCCCCTCAAACCCCACCCCGAAAAACCTAAAAGCCCCTCCGACGAGACGGTTCCAACGCTGGTGAAATGAGCTCAATCAAAGTTTGTTTGATATCGCTTTTTAAAGTTTTTGTCTTTTATTATATTTTTTAGCGAAAAATGACTTCTTATTTGAACTCTCCCCTACATATATAATACATATGTTATATATAATAAAAAATAATATGCAAATGCAAAATTGAAACTCTGAATTGATACATATTGTAATAACCATTGATGTGGCACATTGTATTGAACAAATACGGGATTGATATAGAATTGTTATTATTTCATAAATGAAGTAAAATAATACAAAGAAAATCATGGATGTTACAGTATCCCCAATTTGAGCGAATTTCATCCAGAAATTCAATTGGTGGAAGCTACTGAATCAGGAAACAGATGAGGGTACTTGAACTTAATTTGATCCTCACGTTCCCAAGTAAACTCTCGGCCACGTTGGGATTCCTAACGTACTTTGACAATTGGAATACGACTTCTCTTGAGGTGCTTTATTTCACGATCCATAATCTCCATGGGTTTTTCAACAAAGTGCATCGTGTCATCAATGTGCACTTCGTCAAGCGAAATGTGAAGATTCTCGTCAGCTAAGCATTTCTTTAAGTTAGATACGTGAAATTTCGGATGCACATTACTAATTTCTTGAGGTAACTCGATTTTGTAGGCAACTTTTTCAATTCTTTCAAGCATTTTGAATGGACCCACGTAGCGAGGTGCTAGTTTACCTTTCTTCCCAAATCAAACCACGCCCTTCCGAGGAGATACTTTTAGAACTACAAGGTCACGGACTTGGAATTCCAAGGTTTTCGGTGTTTGTCAATATAACTCTTTTGCCGACTTATCGCTACTCGAATGTTGTCGCGGATTTGAATGATTTTGTCGGACGTCTCTTGGATTAACTCAGGACCGGTGATTTGAGTTTCACCAACCTCGTTTTAACAGATAGGTGAATGAAATTTGCGACCATAAAGAGCTTCAAAAGTATCCATTTAGCTGTTGTTGTAGGAGAACTCAATGAGAGGTAGATGATAGTTCCAATTGCCACCAAAGTCAATGACACAATCTCTAAGCATATCCTCAAGAGTTTAGATTGTTCGTTTGGTTTGATCATCAGTTTGAGGATGATAATCCGTACTTAAATCCAATCGTGTACCAAGGGAGGTTTGGAGGGATTGCCAGAATCGGAAGGTGAATCGAGCATCTCTATCGGAGATTATGTTTAACGGAACAACGTGACGACTCACAATTTTGTCAATGTAAATTTGAGCCAATTTCTTAACTCGGTAGTCTTCACGGATTGGCAAAAAGTGAGATCACCCGTATGCTATCATGACCACTTGATGTGCGGGGGAGTTTGGTGATAAAGTCCATGGCTAACTTTTCCCATTTCTACACGAGGATTTCTGGTTGTTCAAGCAAACCAGAAGGACGTTGATGCTCGGCCTTGACTTTAGAACACGTTAGACATCTTGCTACATAAAGGGCAATGTCTTTCTTCATACAGGCCTCCAATATTGCCGGTGAAGACCTTTGTACAATTTATCTGCACCGGTATGTATGGAATAACGAGAATTGTGGGATTCGTTCATAAGAAACGTATGAAAGTCATCTCGATCGGGAACCCAAATAATAAAGTAAGGCATTGGGTTTGGTTTCCAATTGGGGTTCAACTCCACATGACATTTCGTTGTACATGTTACCCTCGGTGACCAAGATATGTTGAGCTTCAAGAATACGGATTTGAATATCGGTTTGAACTTTGATAAAATGAAGCATGACGTGTTCTTTACGACTTGATGCATCGGCCACGACATTCGCTTTGCCAGGATGGTAACAAATTTCGTAGTTGTAGTCGTTAAGGAGTTCAAGCCAACGTTGTTGCCTCATGTTGAGTTCCTTTTGATGGAAGATATGTTGGAGAGTTTTGTGGTCGGTAAACACCACGCGTTTCATGCCATAAAGATAGTGTCTCCAAATCTTCAATGCGAAGACGACCGCACCCAACTCAAGATCGTGTGTCATATAATTTTTCTCATAAATTTTGTGTTGTCTTGATGCATAAGCGATCACTTTGCCCCATTGCATAAGAACGCAACTAAGACCTTGGTTAGATGCATCACAATAGACAACAAGATCATCATTCCCATCAGGAAGAGCTAGGATAGGAGCGTTTCATAACTTTTTCTTAAGGACTTGAAAGACTTCTTCTTGCTTTGGTCCCCACCCATAAGGTTTACCCTTATGTGTCAAAGCGGTGAGAGGGACGTCAATCTTAGAAAACTTAGAGATGAATAGACGACAATAACCATCTAGAACAAGGAATGAACGAACATCGGTAGAGGTATTAGGTGTACTCCAATTCCTTATGGCTTCAATCTTAGCAGGATTTACATGTATTCCCTTCTCGTTGATAATATGGCCAAAGAATTGAACTTCTTTTAACCAAATTTCACACTTGGAGAAATTGACATATAGTTATTCTTTTCTCAAAAGGTCCAAAATCAGTCTAAGATGTTGCTCGTAATCAGCTTTGGTTTTGGAGTAGATTAGGATGTCGTCAATGAAGACGATTATGAATTTATCTGGATAGGGTGTTCATACATGGTTCATGAGATCTATGAAAACCGCGGGTGCATTGGTCAATAGAAAAGGCATAAGCATAAATTTGTAATGACTGTATCTTGTACAAAAGGCAGATTTTGGAATGACTTTATCATGCACACGAAGTTGATGATAACCGGATGGAATGTCAATCTTTGAGAAACAAGTCGAACCTTGGAGTTGGTCAAAGAAATCGACGATCCTTGGTAATGGATAACAGTTTTTGATAGTATGTTTATTAAGCTCACGATAGTAAATACACATACGGAACGAACCATCTTTCTTTTATACAAATAAGACAGGTTCACCCCAAGGTGAATAACTTGGACGAATGAAACCTTTATAGAGAGTTCTTGAAGTTGACTCGCAAGCTCTTGAATTTCGGAAGGTGGAAGTCGGTATGGAGCTTTGGCTACAGGATTAGCTCCGGGTACAAGATCGATACGAAACTCCACTAGTCGAATGGGTGGAAGACCAGATAGATCTTGGAGAAACACTTTGGGAAAATCCTGAATGATAGGAATATCTTTAATACTCTACCCTTTGTCCTTCTTTTCAACAACACGAGCTAAGAAGGCTACGTACTTCTTTCGTAACTACTTTTGGGCCATAGTACAAGATATGAATTTGAGTCTACTACATGGTTTTTCACCAAAGATTCTCAACGTGTCACCCGATAGAAGAGTAATTCGAATGCACTTCTTAAAAAAAATGACTTCGGCATGGTGGCTAGATAACCAATCCATACCTATAATAATATCGAAGCTTCCAAGTCGCATTGGTATGAGGTTGACAGGAAAAGTGTGTTCATTAAGCTCAAGGGAACACTTGCGAATAATGGAGTCAATAGTGATGGGATTTTCATCTGCTACTGTCACACCCCCAAATTTCCACTTCGGGCTATACACGCGGGGAGTGGCCCGAGAGGATCTTTACCATTGAATTACTTTGAACGACCACTAAATGGTTTTCAAAATACCTGTTTTATGCATGACTCGAACGAGTCCAAAATAAAGTTTGACATGGTCCAACATAAAGTTTAAATGTTTACAACATTTGAAATAAGGAGGATAAAATAATGTTTATCAAAATCGGATGTTATGCATGAATAGTGCGTGACTCCAGTGGGTGCATCCTAGCTACATATCCTAGCATTCAAAGACCCGAGATAAACATGCTAAAATGGGTCAACATAAAGTTGGTGAGTTCACAGGTAAATGTAATGGAAATCAAGTTTATATAATGTATGGAAAAACATTTTTACTCTACATAATCATTGTTGATCAGACAAAACCAAAAATTATCATAAGTCCATCAACCGAAGCTTAACTTTAGCCAATGTAAAGGAAAATGATGTGGTTCGCCTTTTTGTGCCTTGCACATGAATGGAATAGGTCAATTATGTACACGTTCGACCTCCAGTCGAGGTTAGCGCTACTAACCCGGGCATGGGTTGTTAACCCAACAGTACTGTTCATGATCACCTGGCTTACGGAAAAAATTAACAGTTGAATACGAGAGGACTTTGTACACACCATGTACAAAACTTATATAATTAATGTAATTGTGTAAGTGTAGAAATGTAACATTTGGATAAATGTATACTTGAGCATGAAACTCACCCCAAAAAGGAAAATGAGTAAAACGAGGTTGTGAGAACTCACCTGATAAACGACTTGAAAACTCTTAGCAAATCCTAACTAAATGAGACGACATACTCGTGCCCTAGGAAACAATTAGGACTTTAATGTCTAAACATTTGTAAATGTTTTCCTATGAACTCTATGCATCCAAGAGAGTTTTGAAAAGTGACTTTGAGGTTTCAAAGATTGTTTTGACTCGACGACCCGTTGGTGACACGTTGAGCTTAAACATTCAAATCCTAACATAGAATTCATACCTACTTTGAAATAGTATATTATCGTCTAATAAACACATTGGCACATTCGATTGGGATTTAGAACTTGAAACACAACTTTTGATACATTGAAGTGTGGAAATGTAACATTTGGAAAAATAACAGATATTATCATATAATGCACTTAGTTACATGTTACTAAGTCATTTAGACATTCTAATCATGTTAACAACTTGCAATCATAACTCTTGGAAGATTAAAGTTTTCTTATTTAGAAATTGGGCTCTAGAACTCATAAACATGCATTTTTAATCCATCATTTTTGTCAATCAAACTTCCATAATGTTCAATATACTAGTTTCATACTTTACATGTATTTAATCATCAAGTTCCTCATGCATTTCAAGAAAAATTTTCTAAAAATAGAAAACGAGCCTAAAGCATCATGGACATGTGATGCTACCGAAAAAAATCATACAATCTCTATATCTAGTGTTTATGCATCATTTCCACCAAACAAAACACATCACAACCTCCTTGAACAAGACACCGAACATGAAATATAATATGACCAAATGTTCTAGATAGCAAATCTACACATATTATCCATTCTTTATGCATATCTAACCATTTTCCATCATCAAATCACCCTAAACATGGCATCTAGCATGAATGTAACATCCCAGAAATTCGTAAGTTAATGGGTCGAGTTAATGAGTGCACCGAGTCTCATTTTCTTTGGCATGGACTATAAGGTTTTCACATAAATCTTGGCTTATCAAAGTAGGGGACCAGGTTGGTCGGTTTACGCCTAACTCGGGATCGAAACGCATGTTAGAGGAAACACAAGGACCCGAATGTAACATTCAAAGGTTTAAAAACCTTGTTAAGAGAAAACCCTAGGCCATTCTTCCTAGGGGTGCCGGAGTAGGCAGGTTCGCGGCGGGGGACTCCACGCATAACCAAGGTATTGCTCGTCTATGATTTTTACGCATGTACGTCGCGTTTTTATTTGGTAAGGAACCCGACTAGGATTGTGTTCTCGGCTGTGTACGACGACATGGATGGGATGAGGGGAGCGGCCGGTTTTGGTGATAGTGGCGTGTGATGGTGACGATGAACAGGAATAGCCAGTTGAAAAGGGAGTGGTCTCGGGTGTGGCAGTGACAACATGAGAGTGGTTCGGTGGTGTGTGTCCGACTTCCGTAGAGAGAGAGAGAGAGGTCGGGTGTGAGGGTGTGACGAGGAGGATGACTATAACATTCCTGATTTTCCGACCCTATTTTAATTTATTTAAGATAACAACACGAAATTAAATCATACACTTGTTCAAATCTACGCCTCATTAATTGTTAGCCGATCGTATTCAATTCAAAGATTTAGAACTCATAATCATGTGGTAACACTCCTAGAGTTAATCCAGTTAGTAATCCCGTTAGGTGTTCTGTTAAATCCTAACCAAGCTAATTTTGTCAAAGCTGAAGTTACAAGGGCTGATTTTGTAAATAACCAGAAACCCTAGTAGGCACACGTTTTGGCACGGTCGCGCCACGTTTTGGCACGGTCGCGCCACGTTTTGGCACGATCGCGCCATGTTTTGGCACGGTCGCGCCTCGTCTGGCACGGTCGCGCCTCTTATAGGCACGGTCGCGCCTCTCATCAGTTGAAACGTAAATACAGCTCTTAATCGCAGGACCATTCGAATTCGTAACCGTTTCACACTTTAACAAACCCAATTAAGGTTTTAATCATTATCTTTACGACGTATTTACCCAATTTCGTCGATCCCCCTCATAACCGTCGATTATCCTCATTGCAACCACAAATTCCTCCATTTCAATCCAAAATCTCTCAAGCAAACAAACAAACTACACCACTCGATCCTCTCTAAGGCTTCTGGACACGCTGGTTTAGTCGGGATTATAGCAGAAGACGCCGGAGATCAAACCGTCATCGCCGGAACTCATTCTACCCGTACACCATCGATTCATTCTCCTTTCGGGTAATTGAAACCTTCCACACATTCGATTTAGTCTATAGATCAAAAGCCCCAACTAATTTGGGCTTACAATAGTGAAATTTATACGAACCCGAATCTAGAGTTCGTTCTAAAATGGCGTAATCGAATCGTACCTTGTACATGTTTTAAATACAATTAAATTACACAAAAAGACTAGTAATAACCTGTTGGGTGAAAGCCCTATGATTCCTAACACTATTATCATAAGAATCGACCAATTCGTTCCTGTTTTGGAACAGGCACGGTCGCGCTAGTCTTCTAGCGCGGTCGTGCTCCATGAAGACACGGTCGCGCCTCTCCAAGCGCGATCGTGCCTCACCCTCTGACCCGGTCGTGCCTCTTGGCTAGACCTGGTCGTGCTATCAGAACCCTAGACACGGTCGTGCCTGGCCTAGACACGGTCGTGCCTAGTGAGCAGCCTTGTTGTGTCCTCTGTTTGATCAACACGGTCGCGCCCTGATTAGCACGGTCGCGCCCGTGGTCCTAGCACGATCGTGCCTTGTCCCAGGCACGGTCGTGTGTGAGAGAAAAATCTTGACAGAATACCAAAAATTTATATTTCTAAAACCAATAAACATTTCAAATAAATTTTTAAATAAGAATAATTAATTTATATAAAGATTTATATTTAAACATAAATAATTATTTATTTATACCTAATTACATTTAATACTTACATTATTTTCATAAACAATAATTATTTAAATTACTTATTTAGTTAGTCAATTTCAAACCTTAAATCAAAATGTTCCAAAAACAATTGTTTCGAACTTTATATTTTATTCAATACTTTTAAGTACAAATTAATGACATGTTACACACATCCAATTCAACTTAGACTTAGACATAGACATTTGTACACACTATTAATTCAATACACATTACGCTCTAGGTTAACGTTGTGCATTACAAGGAACTCATTTCTAGCTAGTATTTCGTGTTAGCTATGCCTTCAAACCAAGTGAGTATTTCGTAGCCCCTTTTACTCTTTTACACTTTTGGGGTGAAACATGAACATTATTCAAATTACACGTTACATTTACACAAACAACACAAGTACAAATCCTATTTACATTCATGTGTGCAATTTGAGCTTTATGCCCGAGTGCTAGGTGTGCTAACCTTTGTATGCGATTATGTGCAATCATTAACTATACAAGCCGACGGTTTTCAATGATAGATCTATTGAGTTTGACAAACCCACCCAGATTGGGGTGATTGATACCGATAACACAATTTTTGCATGCTAGTTACAAAGGTTTGATTGTACATGGTTACACAATAGCTGCTCCCCATAAATGCCTTATTTATCATGTTATGTAAGGATTTGTTTTACAAACTATATACTATCTATATACAAACCTGTGTTATACTCACCAACTTTTTAGTTGACCTTATTTTATTCATGTTTCAGGTGCTTTCATATGAGTTTGATCAAGACATGCTACACATAGGCTTTGGACCTAGTTAATCTTAATTCAAAAACAAATTGTATTTCATTATGTACTTGGAACTTGATTCATGTTTGTTTGAATGGAAATGGATTTAACATATTACAATTTAGTCAACCTCGAGCTCATGAACAGTCTACATGTCCCGCCCCGATGATTCCGCCGTCGGTTGGGGTGTGACAATGACGGCGGCGAGAAGCGGCTGTGGACGGTAGACGAGCGCCAGGTGGGTGGCTGTGCGGGAGCTGCTGTGGTGGACACTACGACGACAGGCGGCTAAGGACGATGATAATGGTGTAACGAGTGTGCGAGAGGAAGCGGGTGAAGGTTGTCGGCGGCGATGATGCTCGACGGTCGCAAAGACGCGCGCGGTAGTCAGGAGGATGGCAGTAGTGGAGTCGAGGAACCCGCAACAGCTTATGTTGGTGGTAGCCAATTCGGGTCTTGGCTAGACAAGGAGGACGCGGGCGGAGCATGAGACGGTGGTGCACGGCAGGCTCGGCTTAGGCTTCGTACGACATAGGCGCATTAAGGACCCAACACGGGTTCCTACGTTTGCATGGTTACACTTTTATGTTACATGGCGCGCATGTGGGTATGAGACCCGGCTCGAGTACGTGCGCTCTCGTAAGGTTAGGGTTGCATGGTCACATTGTGCATGCATGGGAACCAGGGAATTGCATGGTGAACTTGTTGCGTGAATGAGACGGGCATCGGGAACGTATATTTTTTAACGTAGTGACATGTGTTTAGGATGTACACTGACTATGTAATCTTACGTTGTCAGGTACGGATTCGTAAATGGGAGTGTTGTAGTGCTTACAAGGGATCTTCAAACTGGTGAGTTTCTAATCCCCTACTTTTAACGTTTTACTGTTTTGGGGCTATCGTACATACTTTCAAGGAGTGTTAATATATTTAATCTTGTTAAGGGCTTCGGGCTCTAATCCGATATGTTTTTGATATAAAATAAGTATTAGGGGAATAGTAGGGTCTATGGTGTGTCCATGGGAATGTGATTGTTAGAGTTATGAAATTTGAATGTGTGACGTGTTAGGTGTGGATCGGGGGGAGTCGGGCTTTAAGCTAAATGCTTATAATTTCATGTGGGGTATATATATGTATATATTTGTAGGATCGTAAGATTACAAGGTGATTCTATTCTAGTTGATATTGGCGGAAACAATAACAACCAACAAAGTAAACAAGTAAACAGCAAGAATACTGATAAATGCACTATTGTATTAAACTTCTGAGATTACAAGTTTACAAGTAAAACACTATCAAGAAGCACTATGAAAGCACAGCAAGCACACTTACAATGAAGTGTTTACACAGTATTTATAGTAACTTAGAATCAAGACAGACCCTTGATTCTAAGGATCAGATCTAACACAAGCCGTTGATCTTGTTTATTAATCTAAATTACACGCAAAGGCTAATCTAGTTAACTTTACTGAAACGTCTTCTTAGGCATCATTGTTTGCATGCTTGGAGAAGCGCGTTATTGTCCTTTATTGGTTGCACCAGTGAGGTTCCTTCTGCTTGGAGTGTGGCAGTTGCTTTTGCAGAAAGGTGTCAGAGGCGCTTCACATGGATAGTCAGCTGCAACGTTTGGTCTTCAGTGAATAAAGCTATCAGCAGCAGAGATGAGAATAATGCTGCTGATAAGCCTATCAGCAGCAACAAGTGTTGAATGCTGCTGATAAGCCTATCAGCAGCCATATGTGTTGAATGCTGCTGATAAGCCTATCAGCAGCATTTGTACTTAGAATAATTTGGTAGCAATCAGTCTTTGGTTCTACAAACTCCCCCTAGACTGATGCAACCAAAATTCTTCTAATCACTTTGCTGCTGAAGCTTTTGCATGTGGCTGACTATCCTTTCAACCTCATAGCCTCTTGGATCCTTGCTGGGATTGTTCAGTGGAAGTTCAGACAGAGTCTTGATGTCTTTGTGTGGCATTTTGTAGATTGCTTTGCTTGAACATCTCATCTGCTGCTTCTTTACATCAATCAGAGTGAACTCATCCAAATCAGCATTGTAGGACCAAGATACAAATGGAGAGTGGGACTTGAGTGGTTTGATGTTAATGATCACATCTTTTCTAGGGTTGAAGTAGTGTTTGATTGCTAGCACAAGACGTTTCCCACTCTCATTTGCAGGCTCATGAGCTTCACCCAGCTCCAAAATTCTTCTTAGGTCTGAATCTGGTAGTTGCAGAACCTCATCAACAGACCTGTATGTAGATCTTCTTCTTTCAGTTCTCCCCCTGAAAATCAAACCTTTGATCCTGTGGATTGTAGACCCATTCAACTATGTTTCTTGAGTCTTCAGGTTCAGATGAGGATTTGGATTTCTTTAAGGGAGGCTGTTGATGAGTGGGAGCTGGGTGGGATGATTTGGACTTTTTGGGTGGAGGAGTGGAAGGTTTGGGGAGGAGAGTGGAAGGATGATGGACTGAGGAAGAGGTAGGTGAGGGAGAAGGCTTGGGTTTCTTTGTCTTTGGTTTTTCTTCTTCTTTGATAAGTACCCTTTTCTTGGAGGCCTTCTTCCCTAGTCTTTCTTCCTTATCCTTTTTAACTTTGAAGTAGAGGGCTTACAGGTTCATGAAATTCATGGGACCTAGCCTCTTTCCACTATCTCCTCTAGCCTTAAGGAAGTCAATCATGACCTTCCTTTCTTCATGGGTTCTTTTATTCAGTGCAATGGTCTTCTTGGACTGTAGCTTGGCTTTTTCTTCTTCTTCAGCCTTTTTCTTGCTAGCCAATTGACCCTGCTGACCCATGAAGGCTCTGTAAATCTCTTTGTTTGAAATTTTCTCAAGGCAGTCTGCATCCTCACCTTGAGAGATCAGAGCTTCAGTCCACTCCTCCCTTAATTCTTTTGCTAATTCAGAATCGGTTATTCTGAACTTAGCTTCTTCGTTCTTCTTCTTCTCCAAGTCTTCTTCTTCTCTATTGAATTGTTCCTGCAGTTGAAGAGCAAGAGCTGCATCTTCTTCAATCTGGTCAACTGCAGGAATCTTTCTTTTTAGTTCATCCAGCTGTTTAGCATACAGCTAGATGGTTTGTTCTCTTAGGAGAATGGCTGTTTTTATTTCTTGAGCCTTTTTCAGGTCAGCCATCTCCTCTTCTTCTCTTCTTCTTCTTTTCTCTTCCCTCTCTCTTTTCTCTTTTAGCAGCCTCTCTTCATCTTCACCAGTCATGATTCCCTTTCCTTTGTTTACATTGGGTGCCTCTGCTTCAGCTTCACTGAACACAACAGCAGATGATGATGCTGCTATTGGGATCTCTGCCTCAGCTTCATTGGCATGTTGAGGAATTGAAAAGGGATGGTCACTGTCTTCATCAAGTTGATACTCAGGACCTTCTATTTCCCTTAGTTGATCCCTAAGTGAAGATCTTGTGCCAGCTGCTACAGATGTGGCTTCAACTTGTGGAGTATCTGAGTTGGTGTCAGCATCAGAAGTTGACATAGACTCTTCCTGAGGAATCAGTCCTTCTTTTTCAAGATGGGCTTTGATGGTGACCATCATTGCCTGGCTCTCCAGTGAGTTAATATTGCAGCTGTTGGCTCTGAGCTGAAAAATCTTAAATAGGAAGTCTGAGGGCAGCTGAAGGATGTTCCTGGTGTTGATGATGAGAGAGGAGCCGTTGCTGAGCAGAAGAGTGTGGTCAAGGGACTTAGTGCTCACCCAACCTAGCACGTCCAAGTCCTTGACCAGGAAGGCATACAGGAATCATCGAAGGCCCAGAATTTCTTTTTCAGTGAGAAGACTGCTCCTTGTTATTTCAAGATTGCTAGGAGTCAGTCTCCTTTCTGCGGCCACCGAGGATTCAGGATAAGCTACCCGATGTGCTGCTTGTAGGAATCTTTGGAGCCTGGGTAGATTATCCTCCATCAGGTCATAGAACCTGCCAATGGCAAGTTCTGCTGAGAGATCTGCTGAGTTGTTGATGCAGTTTGATACGTATAGCTGTAGGACTTGGAGGGCATTGAGAGAGTTCCAATTCAGCTCTTCTACTCCGCTGAATTCCCATCCAATCCAAAACCTCTCAGCTGATCCATCATACCCCCAAGCTAGAATGGAGTCAAATTCTAGCTTCTTTGATGATCGGAATAGTTGGGGGGTTGAGGATTGACCAATGATGGCTGCTGCTTCAGGAAGGATGCTGAATGATGTATTTGTTTGTTCTGTGTCTTCAACATCATTCAGCATTTCATCGACAGCCCTGACGACCAACTTCCAGTCTTCAGATGTCTCTTCGTCTTCGTTATCTGGGACTGGCAAGTCATGAACTTGGACAAAAGCTGGCTTGAATAGTGAGCTTTGAAGTACAAGCTGCTCTTGAATCCAGTCGTCAAGACTGTCTGTATCTTCTTCCAAAGACACCATCTCCCCCTTTTTGGTTGCATCAGCAGACAGGTAAGCATCAGTTTGGGTGCCTACTGATACAAGAGAGGGAGTGGCTAAAGTTGGACATTGATGGGCTTCATGCATAGCGACTTGGTGTCTTAGTTTGGACAGTTCAGCCTCTAGCATAGCCACCCTGGCCGTCAATTCCAAGTTATGAAGTTTCAGTCTGTCCTCATCCACAGTTGTGGAATCCTTGGACCCAGATGGGGCCGTAGGCCGAGCCTCAGCATCCCCATCACCCGCGATTTCTTGGCGCCTAGGATTCCTCTCAGTGAGGGGAGTTTCCAAGGAAACACCCTCACCATGAGTTGCCATGGTTGAGGTCTTAAAGATGTTGTCACTGTCCTCCTGGTCAGTTGATGGACCAGCAGTAGTGACAGCCTCTTCCACATCCACTCTTTCATTACCCCTAGAGTGGACCTTCAAGGGTGAAGAACTTGGGTTGGGTGTTTCGGAAGCAAGACCAATCAGTACCTCCTTGATAGTGGTAGTTGGAGAAGGTACATCACTTTGGTCAGGTTCCTTAACACTTAAGTCCAAAGAAGATAGGAATGGCTCGAAGGGCTGTTCTATGGATCCGAGAAGTGATCCTAATCCTAATAGAGAGACTTCCGAAGGAGTCTCCCTAACAGTGTGGCTTTCCCTTATGATATTCTCACTAGAATGTTGTGATTCTGAGTGAGGGATGTTGGCTTGGGTTTGGGCCTTGGAGGCAAGAGAAGAAGGAGTTCTCTTGCCCCTCTTCCTTGTATATTTGGCTGCAACCGGGGCCCTGTGTTCCGGTTGAGCAATCAAACTGGGGGTGAGTAGATTATGTGCCTGTACATCCTCAGTAGAATGCACATGGGTTCGATCAAAGGAAGCAGTAGTTTGAGTTTGTGGCAGTGAGGTGGAGGGTGTGGGATCAGTATCAGCTGGGTTTGCTGAACTGTCACCCTGGGCACTTTGCGTGTTCAACATTATAGACAACAATGGAACATCGGCCCCTGAGAACTTTGATGAAACTGTTCTCATGCTTTGAAAAATGTTGTTCTTATGTCCCAGAATTGAGTAGATTCATGCAGTTTTTGAAAGATCTTGGTGTTCAATATTGAACACTTCCTGCAAGAATCTTGGGTACATGAAGAACTGTGATTTCACCCCTTTTTGAAGGATGTATCTCAAACCTTCAAGAATGAGGTGGGAAAAATTGAAACCCACCCCAGTTATCATACCGTGAATTGCCGACGCAAGTCCGGAGCTGAGTTGGTTCCAGCCACTCCTCTTTTGGGATATGCATTGGAGAAGAGTGTGGCAGAGATACTTCCATTTGGGACCCATGAGTGCCTTCTCTATCGTATACTCTGTTTGATTCCCAGTGTACCCTATGGATACAAAGGTCCTCATGTATACGTCTCTTGGGTAAGAGATGGCGTCCCCTTCATCTTGAAGCTTGAAGTGTTGGCGGAGCTTTGCTTCAGTGATAACCATCTCCTTGCCGTCTACTGTGCCTCTGATTTGGGGAGTGCCCTGGTCAGTAGAATACATGGCTGAGCTCCAAAAATCTTCCATGTGGGAAGTGTAGATGGTTGGGTTGACTGTTAGGGCATGGAGGATTTTGGACCGACAAAGGAAGTCGATCATATCATTGAAACCTTCTGATTTCTTGCCGTTTATTAGGCATGCAGTGAGGTTGTGATATGGGGAAAACTTGTCGTTGGGGTTGTTTATGTCTGCGCCTGCCATTTTATGGAGTTGGAGGGAAGAGAGAAGGGTGTTTGAATGGTGGTTAATTATGGAGGGCTTTGAATGCTGTGGGGACGGGAGAGAAAGTGATGGGAGATTAGGGTTTGAAATTGAATATGAAGAGGTTGTGGGAACGTTTGAAATTGTGATATAACGGCAGACGAAGAAAAAGCAACTTTACTTGTACAGTACAACCTGTTTCACTTTTCATTGTTACAGCTGTAAAGCACTCGAGCAGTCTTGGTAAAGACTGAGAGTGGTTTTTACCTCGGGTAAAAGTTAATGTAGACTTGTTTTACCCATCAGCAGCAAACTTGGTTGCTGCTGATGGTGAGCTATCCGCTGCAAACTTGGTTGCTGCGGATAGTGAAGTCTTTCAGCAGCAGATTTGGGTGCTGCTGACTGTTGTATTCATTCCGCAGCAAAAAGGTTGTTGCTGACCACCTTAAAGCTATCCGCAGGAAACTTGTTCCTGCTGATAACTTAAAGCGATCAGTGGCAAAGACTTTGCTGCTGAAGATTAAATCTGTCAGCAGTGAAAAAGTGCTGCTGACTATAACCTTTTATTAAGAACAAAAACATAAACATATTTACAAGGAAGGATAAAAAATTGAGACATGTCTTATTCAAAGTTCATCATGCCAATTGATTCAACTAGATATCGAAATCTTGCTTCATCAAAAGGTTTAGTGAACAAATCAGCATATTGCTCATTTGTGTGAACCTTGGATAGGACAATTCTCTTTTTCTCAGCTTGATCCCTGATAAAGTGATACCTGATGTCGATGTGCTTAGTCTTGGAATGCTGCAGTGGATTATTCGTGATAGAGATTGCACTCATGTTGTCAATGTGAATTGGAGTCTGCATGAAGGTCATTCCATAATCAAGCATTTGATTTTGGATCCAGATGACCTGTGCACAGCAGCTTGAAGCTGCAATGTATTCTGCTTCAGCTGTTGAAGTGGAGACACATGTTTGCTTTTTGCATTGCCATGAGATGAGCCTTCCTCCAAGAAATTGACATCCCCCTGATGTGGACTTTTTGTCCAAGTTACAGCCCCCATAGTCACTGTCAGTGTAGGCATAGAGATTGACATTTCCATTCTTTGGATACCATAGCCCAAGTTTTGGAGCTCCCTTTAGGTATCTAAAGATCCTTTCGACAGCTTGAAGATGAGACACTTTTGGAGCTGCTTGAAATCTTGCGCAGAGACAAACTGCAAACATGATATCTGGTCTTGAGGCAGTGAGATACATGAGAGACCCTATCATTGCTCGGTACTGATGTTGATCAGTGTCTTGTCCTTCTTTATCCGGAGATAATTGATGGTGCACTTGCATAGGAGTTCTTGCAGCAGAGCAGTCAGCCATTTTGAACCTCTCCAAGATGCTTTTGACATACTTGGATTGACTTATGAAGATTCTATTTGGTACTTGTTTGACTTGAAGTCCTAAAAAGAAATTTATTTCACCTATTGAACTCATTTCAAATTTGGAATGCATCAGAACTTCAAAGTCTTTGCAGAGCTTCTTTCTTGTAGATCCAAAGATAATGTCATCAACATAAATCTGGACCAACAAAATTTCTCCCTCTTCATCTTTGATGAAAAGTGTCTGATCAATGGCCCCCCTTCTGAAGTTGTTTCTAAGTAGATATCTAGATAAAGTTTCATACCAGGCTCTTGGGGCTTGGTGTAAGCCATAGAGAGCTTTGTCCAGTTTTAAGACCTTATTTGGATGTGCAGGATCCACAAAGCCTGGAGGCTGTTTGACATAGACCTCTTCACCAATCTTGCCATACAAAAAGGCACTCTTCATATCCATTTGATAGACCATAAAGTTTTTGGATGCTGCATATGCCAGAAAGATTCTGATGGCTTCCAGATGGGCAACAGGAGCAAAGACTTCATCATAGTCAATGCCTTCTTCTTGAGTGTAACCTTGAGCTACCAGTCTGGCTTTGTTCTTGACCACGATGCCCCTTTCATCTTGCTTGTTTCTGAAAACCCATCTTGTTCCAATGGCTGTTTGACCAGGTGGAAGATCAACAAGCTTCCAAACATCTTGTCTTTTGAACTGCAGCAATTCTTCCTGCATTGCCTCAATCCAGCTGTTGTGCTTGAGAGCTTCATCAATCTTCTTAGGTTCCACCTGAGATAGAAAGCAAGAGAACAAACAAATGTTGGCTTCATGAGACTTACTTCTTGTCTGGATACCTGTGTGGACTTGGCCAATGATGTTTTCCAGAGGATGCTCTTTGTTTATTCTCTGTGTTGGTATCACATACAGCCGTATTCCCTCTTCAAGATTGCTTTGGTTTAGATCAGGATTGTCTTCAGTTGTGAGGAGAGGAGCTTGGAGGTTCTGATCATTGTGTTCCACATTGTCAGCAGTATTAGCATCAGAGGCCTCTTCAGCATGGATTGAGGAGGCTTCATTACAGATTTCTTGGTCAGAGAGATTGCTGCTTGTGGTGTTGGAAGTACCGGCTTCACCTGTACTGGCTTCAATAGCTTCTGCCACTGATGGAGGATCAATGGATGGTCTTTTCATCCTGATGTAGGGACTGGGAAAATCCAGTCTGTAGTCAGTAGAAGAGGTTGAGTCAGAAGATGTTGATTTTGAAGAAGAACACTCCATATTTGAGAATATGAGAGGCTCAAATATCTGGGTGAAGGAGTCTATATCAAAGAGCCAGTTAGGACCTTTGCTTGTTCACAGACAACATGTTCCCTGCATTCCACATTAGCAGATTCTTCCACAATCCGAGTCCTAGAATTGAACACTCGGTAGGCCTTTGATTGAGAGGAGTAACCCACAAGTAACCTTCATCAGACTTTGCACCGAATTTAGGAAGAACTCCATGTATGATGAGGATGGTACATGGACATCCAAAGGGCTTCAGGAAGCCAATGTAGGGAACTCTTTTGAGCCATAGTTCATAGGGTGTTTTCTGGAGAGGCTTAACAATAAGTACTCTATTCTGCACATAACAAGCTGTGCTTACTGCTTCTGCCCAGAAAGTAAGGGCTAGCTTTGAGTCAGCCAGCATAGATCTTGCTGATTCAATCAGAGTCCTATTTCTTCTTTCAGCAACCCCATTTTGTTGAGGGGTTCTTGGAGCACTGTATTGCCTTTCAATGCCCTTGCTCTCACAGAAACTGTTCAAAGTGTGATTTTTTGAACTCTGTTCCCTGATCACACCTTATGATCTTTACCTTCAGATTGCTTTGGTTCTCTACCCTAAGAATATAGGATTTGAGAATCTCAGCAGTTTCATCTTTTGTTCTTAGGAAGAATACCCATGAGAATCTGGAGAAGTCATCAGTTATCACCAGACAGTAGGACTTTTTGCCCATTGACATGACATTCGTAGGACCAAAGAGATCCATATGCAGTAGCTGGAGAAGGGTGTCATTTGTGTTCAATGTCTTGGGCTTGTGGGAACTCTTGTGTTGTTTTCCCTTCAAGCAGGCAATGCAGTGATCGTCTAGCTGAAATTCTTTGTCAGGAAGCCCTCTGACAAGATTGTCCTTCACTAATTTATTGATTGTTTTGATGTTAACATGGCTTAACCTCCTGTGCCAAAGAGCGGATTCATCAACTGATGCCTTTGACAGAAAACATGAAACACTACTGGATGGAGTGGCTTCATTCATGTCAAGCACATATAAGTTGTCCTTTCTACGAGCAGTTAGGAGAATCTTCTCTGGAGGGGGTTTAGATAGACCAGGAGCTAACACGAAACATTCTTTGTCAGTGAAGAGCATCCAATGCTTTTGATCACATACTTGGGAAACACTCATGAGATTGAAGTCAAGTTCTTTAACATAGTTGACTCTTTCAATACTCATCCTTTCATTGGACACAGTTCCTTGTCCAGTGATAGATCCACCCTTTGAGTCACTCCCAAAAGCAACATATCCTCCATTGAAATGTCTGAAGTTAGAGAGGATGGACCTGTTGCCTGTCATGTGCCTGGAACAACCGCTATCTACCACCCAAGTATTGTGTTTGTTGCCTGGCTGTCCCTGCACATGGAAGATATCTAATTAGTGGGAGGATCATTGTAGCATGCAGCATTGTAGAAGATTGTTGCTAATTTGCCATTGTCAGCATGCTTGCAGTCAATGGATCCAATAGTTATGCTTGGAGATTGTTTGGCCTTCCATTGCTGTGTTGGTGGTTTTCTAGCTTTCTTTACATTGTCGGCAGAAGATGTTGTTCCTGACAATTTTGACTTATCCGCAGCTGATTTTGCTGCTAAGGGCTTTGCTGGAGCAGTAGCAGTTTTTGCTTTGTCAGCAGCATATACTTTTGCTGCTGATGCAGTTGTTTTTTATTTTGCTTTGTCAGCAGCAGAGACTTTTGCTGCTGGAGGCTTTGCCTTTGGTTTCCTGGACTTTACTCTATCAGCAGCGATTTTGTTTGCTGCTGATGGGTTGAGCACAGATGAATGATTTGCAATCTGGTTAAAAGGGTTGAACTTGCATGTTGCAGCAAAGTGGTTTGATTCCCCACATATGATGCAAGTTTGTTGAGGTTTCTGCATCTTCACTCTTTGAGGGGATAGAGATTCTCTGAACTTTGTTGCCTTTGCATCATAGCTTCTCACCTGTTTGTTTCTGTTTGTTTTCTCAAAGGCATGCTGATTTGAGTTTCTTTGGTGTTCACAGTAGTGAAAGCAGGTGCTGGCAGTGTGATTTTATTTGCCGGACACAAAGCAGGATAGTGCTATCTTGTCCCGGTGAAAGTCCACATAGTTCTTACTTTGAAACAAATCTTTGAAGTTCCAGGGATGAGCTTTGTTATGCTCAAAAGTGACTTTTTCTAGTGTCTTTTGAACATATGGACCTTTTTCTCCAGGTGTATGAAAACTAACAAACACCTTTGGCTTTAACTGAGGCTTGGGGTTGGTGAAACCTGATGTCTCTCCCTTTTCAATGTTTAGCTTTCTTCCATTTTGAGGATAGCTAATCTTGATTTGTTTGAATGGAATGGGAGCTGGAATAGATGGAATAGTTGGAGTAACAACAGGACATTCAGTTTTGTTCAGAACAGCTTCAGAGATAGGAGCAGATGGGACTGCACTAGTTTCACAGTGGTCTGAGCAGGTTGACTCAGATTCTGAAGAGGTGGAGCAGTCTTCCACGAAACATGCATCCATTGAAGGATCAAGGTTTCGGTTTGCCGTGTCAAGATTTGCAGTATTGAAGCTTGGTTCATGAATGGCAACATAGTCAGCAGGAGGAGGAACTGTCTTGTACTCATCATCATGATATCCAACTCCAGTTTTTACCCTTTCATGGACTTGAATATCTAACAATCTTTGTAACTTTTTAGATGAAAATTCATATTTTTCAACATGAACTTTCTGTTCAGCCAGTTCAGCTCTGGTAGCTTTAAGTTTTACTAATAGATCATCAATCTGAGTTTCAAGATTGGTTTGTTCATGTTTTAAAGAAGAAATCTCTTTCTTAAGGCAGTTAATCTTTTCTTTGTAACTGTCTTCGACCTTTTTGAATTCAGATTTCATTTGGTGAAACTCTTCATTTTGATCTATTAGATTTTGGTTATGCTTTCTATAACCTAAAACTTTGTCAATGCAAGCTTGAGAGCAAAGATGTTCAAATAACTGAGGTGGTATCTCTGCATTGTCTGCCATAAGTGCTTGGTTGGAGGCAGGAACATCTTCATATTGAAAACTCCAGTCAAATTCTGTAGTTCCAACATTTGCACAGGCTGCAGTTTGTGCTGGAGGAGTTCCTTGCTGCTGCTGCCTGGGCTGACCTTGGTAAGCTTGTCTTTGATGGCTGGCACCCTGATTGGCTTTAGGTGCCTTGCACTCCCTAGCAAAGTGACCCATTTGGTTACAGTTGTAACATCGGATCTTGCTTTTATCAAGCCCAACTCTGGTGTTTGAGTTGTTGCTTGGAACTGATCTCCCGGTTCTAGAATAAAACCTTTTTGCTCTGAGGGAGAGCATGGCATATGAGTGCTGAATATCCATTTCTTCAAGATCATCTGGATGAAAGTATTCCAGATCCTCCTTTATGAAGTACATGCTGCTTGAGTTGTCAGAGACAAAAGCAGTAGAGGTTGGCTGTTGAGGAGGTGCCTCAAGAAGAAATGGTGATGAGTTGGATTGTGAAGCAGTTGGTGTTTGAGGATGAGTAACAATGGGAGGATAGTAGTTGCTTGCACTAGGACCAGAATGATCAGAGTGAAGCGCTGAGGTGGTGGTGGAGGAAGTGGTCGCTGATTGATAACTGGAGCTCCTTTCTTTAGCTTGAATCATTTCTAATTCATAGGTTTTGAGCATGCCAAAGAGCTCAGTCATCTGAAGAGTCTTCAGATTCTCTGTTCTTCTGATGGACACTGTATATAATGTCCAACAACTAGGAAGAGATCTTATGAACTTCTTGAGAATGTCTTCATTCTCCAGCTTTACCTTGGAGCACTGCAGTTCTCCAACCAGGTACGTGTACCTGTTATATAAAACTGTTAGTGACTCACCTTCTATCCAGAAGAAGTTTTCATACTGTTGCTTGAGAATGTCATGTCTGTTCTCCTTGACCTCCTCAGATCCAGCAAACATCTTTTCCAGGGCTCCCCATAATTCCTTTGCAGTTTTGTGAGCCTTGAAATTGTGAAAAACTTCATTTGGAAGGCACATTTGGATAGCTCCTAATGCCTTGAAGTCCACCTCCATTTTCTTGATGTCTTCTTCAGAATACTTGGAGGGTTCCTTAGGAACTAGTGGTCCTCCGGAGTCAGCAGAGGCCACCATGGGAACATAAGGTCCATCCCTTATGGATTTCCACATTCCGTATTCATGGTAGCAGAAGAAGCTTTCCATACGGTTCTTCCACATATCATAGTCCTCCCCAGACACCAACCTCGGTGGTCGGTTGATACTGCCGATGTCTTCAGATCCATGACTTTGTGCCATTTTGTTTTGTGTGACTTGATCAAGAATAGAGTTTTGAATAGAATCAGAAAGTGATTAAACAAATGTTAGTTTGTTTAATCTTGAGCCAAAGCTCTGATACCACTTGTAGGATCGTAAGATTACAAGGTGATTCTATTCTAGTTGATATTGGCGGAAACAATAACAACCAATAAAGTAAACAAGTAAACAGCAAGAATACTGATAAATGCACTGTTGTATTAAACTTCTGAGATTACAAGTTTACAAGTAAAACACTATCAAGAAGCACTATGAAAGCACAACAAGCACACTTACAATGAAGTGTTTACACAGTATTTATAGTAACTTAGAATCAAGACAGACCCTTGATTCTAAGGATCAGATCTAACACAAGCCGTTGATCTTGTTTATTAATCTAAATTACACGCAAAGGCTAATCTAGTTAACTTTACTGAAACGTCTTCTTAGGCATCATTGTTTGCATGCTTGGAGAAGCGCGTTATTGTCCTTTATTGGTTGCACCAGTGAGGTTCCTTCTGCTTGGAGTGTGGCAGTTGCTTTTGCAGAAAGGTGTCAGAGGCGGTTCACATGGATAGTCAGCTGCAACGTTTGGTCTTCAGTGAATAAAGCTATCAGCAGCAGAGATGAGAATAATGCTGCTGATAAGCCTATCAGCAGCAACAAGTGTTGAATGCTGCTGATAAGCCTATCAGCAGCAACAAGTGTTGAATGCTGCTGATAAGCCTATCAGCAGCCATATATGTTGAATACTGCTGATAAGCCTATCAGCAGCATTTGTACTTAGAATAATTTGGTAGCAATCAGTCTTTGGTTCTACAATATTGTTCTAGCGTCCTGTGTGAGGTACATGTGTAGATAACGTGTCATGTATATGAAGTGTGATATTATGTGTTTATATTGGTGTGACGTGTTTGCATCGTTGTCCGTATGACATGGCAAATGGGATTTGTAACGGATGAGGTCCTTCGGGAAGTCACCAACGGTGACATTTATTTAGCAGGTTAATGATGAGCTCAGGGTGCGTCGATTGCCCTGACGAGGGTGCAGTGACGAGGTATGTGTTTACATGGGATTTATATACGTGTAGGATTACATGTAAACATTGAGTTATATTGATTATGCATGTGGTGATATTAATGCGGTAATGTTAGTGTGACGTGTAAACGTTACTATTGTGGTATGTAGAGTTAGACTGACGTTGAGTCAGTATTTGTGACGTGACGTGTGTACGTGTCGTGTCAGTTAATTGTGAGAGCCTTGGTTAAGGCCGGGTGTGTTAATGTCAAGATTATGTTGTGTTAACCAAGTGTCGAGTTAATACTTGTTCTTGGGTATGAGTTGTTATTATAGTAAGTTAAGTCTATGTCAACGAGATGGTAATGTTATTAATATTTTTATTAGTAGTAGTACGGGTTGAGTTCCGGATGATGAACGGTTATGGGATGCCGTGGGTGACAGGGGTTAACTATTCGTTAATAAATCATAAAACTATTTTGTAAGGACCGGAGGGTCCAAAGTGGATTAATCTAATGAATATGGCGTGATGGATTTTGTTCAAATTAAACTGTTAGAACTCACTCAACGTAGCTGACTTTATGTGTACGTTAGATTGTTTTGCAGGTAAGCGTAGGGTTGACGTACCTTGGCTTGAGAGCGGTGCTACTCGGATTGGTGTGTAGGCATTCGTGAGGTATGTTTAATAACAATAAATGGTAATAAATGATTTTAGAAATACTTCCGCTGTAATTGAGTTAATAATAAATGCATTTTAATTGAGATTTAACCGTTATGAGAACCAAGTGTAGGATGCCCGGGTTGGTGTCTTACAATGCTACCCAAAATTAAAGTTTCCTAAAATAACAAAACCGAGCATGCATGTATCATCCAACACTTTTGACAATAAAGTTTGCACATATTATCCATCTATAACTATTATGACAACATAATACATCATCAAATCAATAAAATCTCATCATCTAGTACTTGCATACATAATAAAGTTTCCATAAGTGGAAACCGAGTCTATGAACAACATCCGTGTCCAAAGTCACCAACAATATGTACCATTTGAGTTTTAAAACACATTTCCTTTAAGAATCCGTGGCTAATCTTTCATAAAAATGAGTTTTCTTTGGATGCATGTTCATATGAACATGAAGACGAAATGAAGAAAAAGATGGATTTTGATCTTACTAAACTCGAAAATGGATGAAATGGTGGATGATTCTTCTTGCAAACTTGATAATCTTTACTTGGATGCTTGATTCTTGGATGGATTGAAGATCAAAGAATCAAAAATGGAGAAAATGGTGGTGTGGGGGTGGGTTTCGGCCAAGTGGAGATAAGAGAGAGAGAGTGGAGGTGAAAAAGATGGAGAAATGGGTGTAGAAGGGGGTATTTATAGGGCCTTTGGATACCGGGTGGTGGAAAACGAATCGTCACCGCTTTATTGACGGAAATCCTGAACATGGATGAACGAAATTATTTATAAATAAGATGACTCACGTTGGTAAGTTTAACATATAAAATTTTCATATTTTTATTTGGAAATGTCGGTACATACTGCAGACTGGCCGGACAACGTTAAAACATAAAGTTCCTCAAAAATTCCCTAAAAATTCAAAGAGTCTTAGAATAATATCTCACAGTATTACATGTAATTTTTTCACACCAAATATGTGTCTAAGTGTATGCCTAGAATTAATTCTCTAGTTAGTGCACACCGCGTGTCTACTTGACTGTGTTGAAACAAAAAAGTATTTCTATACATCAAAGAAAAATTCACGTAGGCATGATTAATTAAATCACAGTGTCGCATATAATTTACACACATAGATTATATGTCTAGGTATTTATTTGAATTAGTGTGTTGATTGGGTAATCTTCTGGATTACCGATACGTGTAAACGGATTGATTTGCTAAGTGTGAAATGGACTTAATTACTATAAAATTAAGTGGAATGAATGACGTATACTATGACCTAATTCTTAGTCGGGTATGGATATTAACCTGTGTTAGGACATAGATGTGTGACAAAATCTTGTAATAATTTAGATCTATATGTCTTTACGTTTTTGTAATGTTTTGTTTTGTCTAAGTGTTGTAAGTTCTGCTAGAGGCGAACTTAGCAAGTTCGCCTAGTCTAAGTAGAGGTGAACTTACTAAGTTCGCCTATAGCAGAACAAAGTCAATATATAGAGTTTACATGTTTAGTTTTGGAAACGCTTTTGAATGTTCTTGTTTCAAGTTTTGTAAACTCTTTGATTTGGTGAAATACAAGAAGAAGATTATTTACATTATTGTGTTTGTTACTATTTCTGTCATCTCGTATACACAATCAGTGATACGGTTGGATTCCGCTCTCCGTGTTATTGATATGTTAATTCTCGAGTATGATCTATAGGAGAGTCATGTGGACCTACAAGTGCTATCAGAGCAAATGCTCATGATTTGTGATTGATTTGTGACAATTTGTGTATGATTTGACAAGAAATTGGTTGACGTTTGCAAAATTTTCATATTCATCGAGTTTTCAAGTTCTTGAGAGGATTTTTGTTCAATCATCTACTATGGTTGCACAAAATGATGACAATTATGATTGGGGTATTCATCTAGAAGATTTGGTTGTTGCTGTCAGTCAAGCTTTTGTGGCTGTGATTCATTCTGAAAATTCTGAAGAAACATCTGATGATGATAGTTTCTGTGATGGTGAAAGTTTGAAAAGTGATGATGAGATTCCAAATGTAGCATATGAAGCTGAAAATGTTAAAGTACACAATGTTGATACTGAAGCTTCTTCTGAATCCAGTGTATCTGAAGATGAAGTTGTGTTGACTCCAAGATTTCCTGATGTGTCTAAAGATATTCCAAGTGCTAAAGTCTTAATGGCTAACATCTCCGATCCTTAAAAGGTAAAAGACTCTATTTGTGATATTTACTGTTCTAATTGTGTGTTTGTGAAGGATAAAATGCAGAAAGTCATGGATGATAATACAAAATTGATTTGTGATATGAAATCCATGCATTCGGTTAATCAAAAGTTGAAAGATAATGATAAGCTGTGTATAGATAGAATTGAGTCATTGAAGCGAGATTTAAATTCTTTGAGGTTGAAGTATAAGGAACAAGCATATCATTTGGATATGGCTTATGCTGAAATTGAGAAGAGAAATGATATAGTTACTGAGAAAAACAAGGAGATTTCCGACAAACAATCAGAAGTGATCAAATTACATCGAAAGCTAGAGAGTTTTGGAAATTCATCAATTATGTTAGATTATTTTCATGATAATGCTGATCCTGCAAAGAGAATAGCTGGAGTTGGGTTTGTTCCTCCACCATTTAATGGAAATTATGTTGTTGAACAAGCAATCATAAATGAAGAGGATACAGATCCAAAGACTGTTCTGAAGGTTAATCCGATGACAGGAGAAGAGATGATTTATAATTCTGACATTGATGATGAAGTGTTTGATGAACAAAAGGTTGAAGGTGTTCCTAAAGAAGTGAAACTTAATGAACCAAAAGTTGTGAAACAAGTTACAAGAGATCGGTGCATTCTAACAGAGCATGCTGAAGTTGTTCAACCAACTATTTCCAAAGTTTTATCTAAAGGTGGTTTTGTTCATGTTGGTCATGTTCAGAAGAAACAAAATATCCCATCCCCAAAGGTGTCTCAATCTACAGTTTTAAAGTCTCATGTTGGAGAATCATCAAGACTTGTTTAGGTTCCAAAGACGAAAGTTGAAAATGGAGTTCAATCTTCTAAAAGAATTTCATCTGGTGTTTCTTCAACTTCAAGGAAAAGCCCGTATATTAGAGATCATCGTGATAAAAGAATATGCCTTCATTGTAATGAAGTTGGACATATTTTGATTCATTGTCCTTACAAGAATCAGGAGAAGAATCCAATTATTCCAGACAAAGTCAAACCAAATGTTGTTAAATGACAACCAAAAGTTGTGCAGATTCTAAAAAGACCTAATGTAGGAAAGCCTACATCTGATTTTGTGATAAGTGTTTTAGTGAGGCAATGTGTGCCAAAACAGTCATTTGCTAAATCTTCAGGATTTAGGCAAAATGAAAAACCACATGTGAATACGAGACATGTTTCCTATAGACCAGTGTTTGATCAAATTGGTGGTACATGTGATGCTAATTTTCAACAGCATTTTAAGAATCCAAAAATTTGAATCATAAAGTGATCTCAACCTGAGGTCAAACTTTCACGACCACAAAGGCGGAGATGTAATAGAAAATTAAAGAAACTTTTGGAAACATCCGATTTTGAAAATAATAATTCTAACAATGTTTTTCAAAATAATCATCATGTGTCTCCACAGAGAAATTCTGGTTTTGTTGGATCACATGTACCAAGGGTTGATGATAATGTTGATTGTGAACTCATTGAAGTAGTTTATTTTGATAATTCTGGAAGGCCCAAGACCACTATGGCTTGGGTCTCCATTTCTAAATGATTTTCTTTATTTATGTAGGGGAAACCAAGGAGGACTATCAACAATACATGGTATGTGGATAGTGGTTGTTCTCGACATATGACAGGAAATATTCGGTTGCTAGAAGACGTTATTAAAATCAATGGCGGTTATGTCGCTTTTGCTGGGAATAAAGGTGGTTACATAACAGGACAAGGAACGTTAAATAATGACAAGGTTAAATTTGAGAAAGTTAACTATGTTGAGCAACTTGAACACAATCTTCTGAGTGTATCTCAAGTATGTGACAAGATGTTTTCATTCCATTTCAATGATGCTGGATGTTATATCTTGAAGCCGGGATTTGTCATTACTGAAGAATGGATTCCTATGAAGGCACCAAGGAGAAATGACACGTATGTTTTAGATATGCGTGTTGCAATGACAACGGACTCTATTCCGACATGTTTACTTTCTAAGGCGTCTGAATTAGATTCTTTTCTATGGCACAGGAAGCTTGCTCACTTCAATTATAGGAAAATGAAATACTTGGTGAAGAATGATCTAGTTTTTGGTTTTCCTAAGCTGAAATTTTTTGTTCCTGATGATTGTATTCCGCGTAAGAAGGGGAAACAACACAAAAATTCCCACCAATCCAAGACAAAGAATTCTGTTGTGACTCTTGTTAGGACATAGAATGTATGACAAAAGCTTTGTAATAGTTTAGGTCTTATTGTCTTTATGTTTTGTATGTAATTGTATAAGTTCACCTCAGCATCTTTGAAGCGAACTTGTTAAGTTCACCTATTACAGAGCGTGTCTCGATAAATAGAGAGTTTACAGAATCTATTCAGAACAACAAGTGAGAGCAGAGAGTTGAACTGTAAACTTCTATGTGTTTGATGATATAAAAATAGAAAGTTTATTTACCTGTTGTTTCTATTGTCAATTAGTATACGAACGTTAATACGGTAGGATTCCGCACTCCGTGTTAACGAGACGTCCTGTCATGAGATCGATCTGAGATGAGTCATGTTGACCTACAAGTGGTATCAGAGCTTTTGCTCGTGATTTGTGTTTGATTCTTGGTGATTAGAGACGTTTTTGTGTACAATTTGACAAGAAATTGATCATTTTTAGAAGTTTTTGTATTCATGGAGTTTTCAAGTTCTTGAAGCTGATTTTACTGCTGAATTCATGGATTTGAAGTTGATTTTGATGAAATTAATCTGATAGAAGTGTTCTAATTTATAAAATACTAAATCCTACGGTCCAATTTCTTCAAATTCCTTCTAATCTGTGAGAAATTATGATTTTTGGTGATGTTTGTTCGTGTTTGGGTTAATGTTTTTGCTGAGTTTGTTTCAGCTGCAGTAAGCGAACTTGCTGAAATTTGTTGCAGGCGAACTTAGCAAGCGAACTTATTAAGTTCGCTTCTCTCAGTTTAGGCGAACTTAATCAGTAGGCGAACTTAACGTATTTTCTTGGGTAAGCGAACTTATTAATTTCGCTTGATATCAGATTCGCTTGTTTGGCTTTGAAGCGAACTTATTATATTCGCCTAAGGGGAGTTTTTTTTCAACACTTGGAAATTTTTTCTGAAAATGGGAAATATGGTGCAAGTGACTAATATGTTAAATTACGATAACGAGATCGGTACATCTCAGAAACCACTCAAATTGTTAAGTCATGCAGATTATTCTAACTGGAAAGATCCGTTTGATCAGTTCGTGTCTTTTACTGATACAAGTTTATGGATTCCAATCTTGGAAGGCTATACACATCCGACATATACTTGGATGGGAAAGGATGATGTTCCTAAATCATTATCTGCGTTAACCACATAAGAAAAATTATTGTTTGATAGGGAAAAGAAGGCAATGGCTAGTATTTCTATGTCTCTTCCTAAAGAAATTTATCATAGCTTTAAACAATTCAGGACTTCTCAACAATTGTGGGAAGCATTACAAAAGCAGTGTGAAGGTAGTTTGGAAGTTAAGAAAAGCATAAAAGAATTACTGAAGAAGCAGTTCTTAGTATTCAAGCACTTTCAAATTGAATCTTTAGATGATCTTGCAACGAGATTCTATCATTTGCTGAGTGAGTTGTCAAGTGCTTCAGTGGTTTATGAGACTGAAGAGATAAATGATAAGTTTTTAGAGGCATTACCATCTAAATTTGATGTGTATACGGTTTTGATAAAAGAGAATGTCAAGTATAAAACTATGTCTCTTGAAGAGGTTCTTGGCAAGATTCAATCACATGATTTGAATATGAAGAAGAAGGAAACTAATATGGAGCATATCCAAGATCCTTCAATGTATTTTGCTAAGTCTTCTAGCAAAACTGTTGCAGGGGTTGCGTTCTTTTCTGGTGATACTCAAGATGTTTCTAATGATCATTGTTCTGGGGTTCCAAGTCATTCAGGTTTCTCTGCAAATACAGCTTCTTCATCATCTGGAACACATAATATGAATCACAGAGTTGCTGATGACTATTTAGCGATGTTTTCTTCCTTTATGGCTTCTTATGAAAATTTTATTGGAGAAAAGATTCATGATCCAGATGTTATTGAGGAAGATTTCAGACAGATTGATCTTGTTGATCTGGAAGAGATGAACATTCAATGGAATATGGCTATATTGATGAGACAAGTAAAGGATTTTTTGAAGAAGACAAGAAGAAAGTATATCGGTTCTAACAGTCGTTCACGTATGGGATTTGATAAAACCAAAGTCCGTTGCTATAATTGTCAGGAGTATGGTCATTTTGCCAAAGAATGTGTGAAACCAAAAGTTGAATTTGATTCTCAGAAGATGCCTAATAACTTTCAGAACAATCGTAATCAGTCACATGGCTCCTCTGGCTCTGGAAATTCTAATCATGCATCTGTATCATCTGCTTTGGTTGCTCAGAATTATGAAAATTATGACTGGGGTATTCATCTTGAAGATCTGGTTGGTACTGTAAGTCAAGCGTTTGTAGCTGAGATTCATTCTACAAAATCTGAAGAGTCAACTGATAATGATAGCTCAAGTGATGGTGAGAGTTTGCCTAGTGCTGATGAAGAGGGTGATCAAGTACATAATGTTGATTCTGATATTGCATCTGGTGTATCTGAAGATGATATTGTATTAACTCAAAATTCTTCTGATTGTGCTGATTTTGAAAATATTCCGATTGCAAAAGTCTTCATGGCAGATATGTCAGATCCTTCAAAGGTAAATGATTCTGTCTGTCACATTTATTGTTCTAATTGCATCAATATAAATAATAAAATCAAAAAGTAATGGATGATAACACAAATTTAATTTGTGATATGAAATCGATGCATTCAGTTAATCAAAAATTGAAAGATAATGATAAATTGTGTATAGATAAAATTGAGTCTTTGAAAATAGATTTGAACTCTTTGGGATTGAAATATAAGGAACAAGCATATCATCTGGATATGGCTTATGCTGAGATTGAGAAGCGAAATGAAATTGTCGTTCAGAAGAACAAAGAAATTTCTGTGGTATTGGATTACTTTAATGCTAATGCTGATCCTACTAAGAGGGTTGCTGGAATTGGATTTGTTCCTCCACCATTCAATGCAAATTATGTGGTTGAACCAGAAATTATTCATGAAGAGGAAATTGATCCAAAGACAGTGTTGAAAGTAAATCCAGTAACTGGTGAAGATATGATATATGATTCTGATTCTGAGGATGAAGTTTTTGATGATAAAAAGGTTGAAGGCATTCCTAAGGTAGTGCAACTTGATGAACCAAAGGTAGTGAAAAATGTTACCCGTGATAGATGCATTTTAACAGAACCTGATGAGGTGAAAGTTGGTCAACCTAAAATTTCCAAAATGTTACAATCAAGTGGTTTTGTTGCTGCTGTTTATCAGAAGAAGAATTTATCAACAGTGGCTAAACAAGTTTTTATTCAAAAGAAGCCAGTCAACTGTTCAGTAAAATCTTCTGAAGATTGTTCATCGGATGGGTCATCAAATTCGAGAAAAACTCCTTATATCAGAAATCATCAAGATAGAAAAGTTTGTTTTCACTGTAATGAGGCTGGTCATATTCTGATTCACTATCCTTATAAGAATCAAGGCAAATTAAAGAGTGATCCCTCACAAAAACGAGTTGTGACGATTCTGAAAAGACAAAATGGGCAAAAGCCTACGTCAAGTGTTGTAAAGAATATGCCTTGTCGATCATTTGCTAAATCTTCAGGATTTAAGAAACATGATAAGCGTATTTCTAAACCAGTTGTTTTTCAAAAGAAGTTTGAGATTCCACGTGTTGGAATTCCAAAAAAGTCTCAACCTGAGGTCAAACTTTCTAGACCACAACGAAGAAGACGTAATAGAAAACTAAAGAAATTTTTGGACATACCTGAATCTGATAATCATAAATCTAATAATGTTTTTTTCCAATTCATCATCCTATGTCTTCATTGAGAAGGTCTAATTGTGAATCTTATGTTCCAAAGGTTGATGACAATGTTGATTGTGAATTGCTTGAAGTTGTTTATTTTGATCCATCTGGACGACCCAAGACCACAATGGCTTGGGTTCCAATTTCTAACTAATTTTCTTTGTTTATATAGTGACAACCAAGGAGGACTATCAACAATACGTGGTATGTGGATAGTGGTTGTTCTCGACATATGACAGGGAATATTCGTTTACTGGAAGATGTTATTAATATTGATGGTGGTTATGTCGCTTTTGCTAGAAATAAAGACGGGTACATAACTGGTCAGTGTACTTTAAAGAACGAAAAAATCAAATTTGAGAAAGTGAACTATGTGGAGCAACTTGAACATAATCTTTTGAGTGTATCTCAAGTGTGTGACAAGATATTTTCATTTCATTTCAATGATTTTGAGTGTTATATCTTGAAACCGGGCTTTGTGATTCCTCACGAATGGATTCTAATGAAGGCTCCGAGGAGAAATGACACATATGTCTTAGACATGAGTGTTGCTACTACAACGGATTCAATTCCTACTTGTCTACTCTCCAAGGCGTCTGAGTCGGATTCTATTTTATGGCACAGGAAACTTGCTCACATCATTTATCGAAAAATGAATTATCTTGTGAAGAATGATCTGGTTTTTGGTGTTCCGAAAATGAAATTTTCAGTTCCTGATGACTGTATTCATTGCATGAAGGGGAAACAACACAATAAGTCCCATAAATCTAAGACAAAGAATTCTATTGTAACTCCTTTGAAGCTACTGCATATGGATTTGTTCGGACCGATTAGTATCAGGAGCATTGTCGGTAAATCTTATTGTCTGGTAGTAACAGGTGATTTCTCTAGATTTTCTTGGGTTAAGTTCCTTGCTTCTAAAGACGAAACCACAAAGTTGGTACAACTCTTAATCCTAGGTTTAGAGAATTTGTTCAAACATAAAGTCAGAAGAATTAGGAGTGACAATGGTAGCGAGTTTAAGAATAGCAAGATGGGTTTATTTTGTCTTCAAAAGGGAATTCATCATGAATTCAGTGCGCCATATGTACCTCAACAAAATGGTGTTGCTTAACGAAAGAACAGGACTTTGGTTGAAACGGCACGTACGAAGCTTGCTGATTCTAAGCTTCCAGTCACTTTTTGGGCTGAGGCTATGAATACTACGTGTTTCGTTTTGAAAAGAGTCTTGACCGTTAAGCGACACAACAAGACATGTTATGAGTTGCTTAATAATCGTAAGCCGAATCTGGAATATTTACTACCTTTTGGTAATCCATGCACCCTTTTGAAAGTTAGAGATGTCCCAACCTAGTTCAGTGCTAAGGCTATTGAAGGGATCTTTCTGTGGTATGTTGCAAATTCTAATACCAAGAGGGTTTATAAGAAATAGACTCGTCAGGTTGAAGAATGGTTTCATATTGACTGTTCTAATCGGTCTTTACCTCAAATGGCGATTGGACCAGACTGGGCTTTTGATTATGAGAATTTATTCAAGTCTTTTCATTTACCTTCTGATATTTCACCTGAGGAAGCTGCTGTATTATATGATTCATGTCAGGATGCACAAAATAGTGGTTTTCTACCGACTGCGGTTCCACATTCATTTGTTCCTTCTACATCTGCTCCAGATCCTAATGTTGCTTCGCGTTCGGGAACACAAGAGTCTGATAGTGAGGATGAAAATGTTATTTTCCAAGATTCTTCTGCTGATCCTTTGATAGTTGATGAACCTTCTAATTTGTCACAGGCTCAGGGGGAGATTCCTACAAATCTAGACTCGGAGATACCAGTTAATCAAGATTTGTCTTATCAATCTAATACAACTCAAGTTGATGTGTTGCCGGTTCCTGAGGTTGCATCAATCAAGGAACTCAAAGCTCATCCGATTACAAATATCATTGGGAATTTGCGTGATGGAGTGCAAACGCGTTCTATTCTTGACAACACTTGCTTGTATATAGGTTTTTAGGATACTGGTGTTTTTGATGTATCCTCACATTCGTGTTTTATTTCTCAAGTCGAACCAAAGAATGTCGAAATGGCGTTACGTGATAACAATTGGATAAAGGCCATGCAGGAAGAACTTGCTCAGTTTGACACACTCAAAGTTTGGAATCTTGTGGATCTTCCAAAGGGTGTGTATCCAATTGGTATGAAGTGGGTGTTTAAATGCAAGAAAGACGATCGAGGTATTGTGGTGAGAAATAAGGCAAGATTAGTTGTACAAGGTTTCAATAAACAAGAGGGAATTGATTACACCGAGGTTTATGCTCCTATTGCTAGGCTTGAAGCTATTCGGTTGTTTCTTTCTTTTGCTTCATACAAAGGGTTTAAGGTGTTTCAATTAGATGTAAAAAGTGCTTTCTTATATGGTAAAGTCAAGGAGGAAGTTTATGTATGTCAGCCGTCGGGGTTTGAAGATCCAATTAATCCGTCTAAAGTTTTCAAGCTTGATAAAGCTCTCTATGGTCTTCATCAAGCTCCTCGAGCGTGGTATGAAACGTTGTCTACACATCTTATGAAAAATGATTTTGTTCGTGGACATATTGACTCGACTTTATTCATTAAGAAAGTAGGAGGAGAATATCTACTGGTACAGATATATGTGGATGATATTATTTTTGGCTCTACAAATGAAGGGTTGTGCAAAGAGTTTGAGAGTATTATAAAATCGAAGTTTGAGATGTCAGCTATGGGAGAGTTATCATTTTTCCTAGGTCTTCAAGGTAATCAGAAGGAAGATGGTTTCTTTATTCACCAGTCCCAGTATATAAAGGACATCTTGAGCCGGTTCAAGATGGAGGACTTACCCCACACGATACTCCGATTCCGGTCAATCATAAATTGAATTCTGACCCGGATGTAAAAGAAGTTGATTGCCGACTCTACCGTGCAATGATTGGATCTCTCATGTACCTAACCACTTCAAGGCCAGACATAATGTTCGCTGTGTGTATTTGTTCCAAGTTCCAAGCAAAACCAAAAGAGTCTCGTTTGATTGCAGTAAAGAGAATCTTTATATATCTGAAAAGAAAAGAAAGATTGGGAGTATGGTTTCCACATGGTTCTAACTTTGAATTCAATGCATACACTGATTCTGATTTTGATGGTTGTTGTTTGGACAGGAAATCTACTACAGGTGGTTGCCAGTTCTTGGGTAATCGTCTAGTTTCCTGGCAATGCAAAAAGCAAACTAGGGTCTCCATTTCAACACGTGAAAATGAATACATTGCTGCTGCAAGTTGTTGTTCACAGATCTTGTGGATCTAACATCAATTAAGAGACTACGGTTTGAATTTTACAGGTACCCCCATGTTTATTGATAATAATGCTACAATGTCTATCACAAATAATCATGTTAAGCACAGTAAAACAAAGCACATTGAAATAGATATCATTTTATTCGTGATTGTGCAGATAAGAAGTTGATTGAGCTGGTAAAGGTACGTACAGATGATAATTTTGCTGATCTTTTTACCAAGACATTTGATCGTTCCAGGTTTGAATTTTTGATAAAAATGATAGGTATGATCAATCCCGAATAAAATTTTTTCAAAAATAAACTTTCATGGGAGATTTTGTTTTTAAATTTCTTTTATTGCTTTATTACATTTCTGCATTTTAAATTTTAGTCAAAAATTGTTATTTATAAAAATTCAAAACAAAATGAAAAATATAAAATTGACATCATTTGAAGTTAGAGAAGAAATGATAGTACATCAGTGAATAGTTCATTACACATGTCCATCGTAGACCTTTGATATATGATAGTTTAAAGTAAGTTGATTTGATCTAAATTTCAAAGTCTGCATAAATGAGAAATGATAGTGTTTTGAATGCTCTAATCGTGATAATATGTTTTAATTTGAATATGAATTTGAAACTTGAATTGTTAATAGACTAGAAGCGTTTTTGAACCAATAGTAGTGTGAAAATTAAATATGATATGATTACATCTGTGATTTGAATCCATTATACGCCTGGGTGTGTGTGTAAAATATCATTATCAGATAAAGAATATATGGTTTTAAGAATTTCATGAGACCAATATCGAATTATGTCTTTAGCACAATCTCTTTCAGTTCACTTCACTAACCATGCCCCCGAAAAACATGCAATGTGTTGCTGAACTAAGATATGTTTCTGACAACATTTGTTGGAACATATATTCACCCTTGGATCAGTTAGATACATCATCTATTCTGATTTCATTGAAATTTATCCAGATAATAGTTGGATCCTCCTACCTGAATCTATTGATTCTCATTATAAAGCCAAGTCATTAGAATCTTTTGATTCTGATTCTTATATCCTTTGGGATTTGATATTCTATACTTGTGCTAATAGAGATAATTTCATCTTGGAGATTGATATAATCTTGCAATAAACTGTGTATGTCTTGAAGATAGTGCAAATTTAAATTTCTGTTAGCATATATGTGAGGTACACGATGTTTTTCATCTAAATGGTACTAACTCACATGAATTTGGAAGAAAAAATGCTTATAGTTTCAAATTATATAATATTGACAATTTAAAAATTCATGCTTTGTATTGCAAATTCGGAATGAAAAATTGAGCATTTCATAACCTGATCTTGTTTACTTTGAAATTTATCGCGTATCATTTCAAATATTATTCAAAGTGATTGCAAAAGTTACATAAAATTGAAAAAGATTTGAGTTACATAAGAATGAGTTTGCTTGTTTCATATTATAGGTTACCCATAGTTGATAATAAACTGTGTGATGAATTGCTCATACACTGATATGATCTTCTTGCTCATGATGTTCATCCAAAAATATGTGTTTCAGTTTGCTCAGATAAAAACCAAAAATATGTGATTCCGTTTGTACAGATAAAATCCAAAAATACTTTGTTTCTATCTTCCATGAGAATTTTATTTTTATTTTTATTAAAATGATTCGGGATTGGATCGGATACATGCTACAGATGGAAGTTCACAAGAATGTGATGTGTTGAAAGTGAAAAAATTGTTCATGGCAAAGGTTTGGGGCGAACTTAATATGTTCGCCTGGTTCTGCTTTAGGCGAACTCAATATGTTCGCATGAGGCTTGTTAAGCGAACTTAACAAGTTCGCCTAATGAAGCGAACTTAATTGTGATTAAATATTTTGTTCAGGCGAACTTATCCGTATTATCTTCTTTCACTGTGAGAGCGAACTTACCGAGCGAACTTACGGGTTTATTAGCGAACTTGTGATTTTCTGATCTAGGGTTTTCGATTTGAAATTTTTGTGTTTGTTTCTGGATCGGTTTTGGATTGTGAATCTTTCTAAGGTAATTTCGAAGATTTTTATCCATTAAATCGATAGGAATCTGTTCTTTTTAACCCGTGTTCATCGGTTTTTGAATTTTCTACGGTTTTCTGAGAAAAACAAGGTTTTCTGGATTTAAATCTTGAAATTGATGCTTAATAGTGTGTCGTGGTTGTTAATTGATGCTGATGATGTGTTTAATTTGAAAATTTTGACGATTTAGACATTTTTGGAATTTTGCTGAAGAAGTTGTATCGACAAATTGGTTCAGGCGAACTTGTTCAGGCGAAGCGAACTTGTTTAGGCGAACTTAATATGTTCGCCTCTTGCAACACTAAGCGAACTTATTAAGTTCGCCTAAGGGCTCAGTAGTGTTTGGACTTGTGATTTAAAAAAAAATAAATAAATAAATTTTATGTGTGAAATTTTTTTTATTTTTTCTTTTGTTTGTTATATGACTAATGTGGGTTTGTTTGTCTAATACATTTACAGATGGCTCGTCGTGTTGAGTACAAACATAATTAAGTGGCGTTGTTAGATCCAAATATGTCTGAAGCTGTTCATTTTCAAGGGATTATCAACTTTCTGAATCGTTCATGTTTGCATGTGGCCTTATCTACTAATCTGTACATCAGTTTACCGTATATTCAACAATTTTGGGATACAGTACATCAAGATACAGATGTTAAACCTCACGTACTTCGTGCTACAGTGAATAATACGGAGGTAGTTATTTCAGTGGAAACTATTCGTGTTGGTTTGGCTTTGGGAGGTGCTATTGATGATCCTATGTCTTATCCTAGAACACTGGTTATGGGGTGTTTTCAGAGGATGGGTTACAGAGGAACACCAAATGATACTCAAGCCCGAAAAGGAGGTTTAGTTGGAGAATGGAGGTATTTTATGCACGTCATCATACAATGTTTGTCTCCAAGAAAGGCTGGTACTGATGGTTTGAAGAGTGCATTACAAGCTGCAATGGTTGCACTGACCCTAAACAAACGGTTTAAGTTTGCTTTATATATCTAGCATGAGTTGGTCATGCAAATCAATCCTCTAGAAGGTCAAGGGTTTCTTATGTACCCTAGGTTCGTGCAAATGATTCTGAACCATTTAATTCCAGATTTACCTCAGCATCCAATCCGTTTGACCTTGACTCCTATGTCTAAACGAATCTTTACTGATTGTACTAAGGTTAAACAACAAAATGTTGCTTTAATTACTGTACCAACTCCTTTGTTTGGTCACTTAATCAATCCTGATTATGTTGAGCCACCTAATGATAATTGGTTTCATCCTGAGGAGTTAGTTCAAGGCCAAGTCCAGAATCAAGTTCATGCTCAACAACAACAAGTTCATATTCAAAAACAACAACAAGTCCTATTCAACAACAACAACAAGTTCCTTTTCAACAACAACAACAAGTTCCTATTCAACAACAACAACAACAACAAGTTCCTATTCCATAAGAACAAGTTCACATTCCTATTAATGAACCAGTTTAGGAAGATGTTGCTCAAGATCATGAACAAGATTTGGGTATGAATATGGGTGATTTTGATAATGAAGCTGTGAACTCACTTATTCATGATGCTGAAGGAAATGTTGTAGATACGAGTTCCGGTGATACTATTTTACCTTATTCTGAAGCTACTGATTCTGATTCGTCTAGAGATTTTAGCTCTGGTCATTATGAGAGGTTGGCTACGTTACCATTGGCAAATGTGGGGAAACGTATTAAATCTAAAGCCAGAAAACCGAGGCGTAAGTCTGTTCGGAATCCTCCTTCTGGATAAGTACTTGGCAAGAGAACTTTAATCGATGAGAGTTCTTACTCGGATAAGGATGTTATTCCAGTTCCAAAAGATCAGAAGCTTATATCTGCTTCTATTGCTGCTGCTCATTCATCTCAAGGTGTTGAGGACGCTACTTTTGTTGCATCCTTACTGATTACACCTCCTACTTCTAAACATCCATCTCCGGTGCTTTCTCCACATGTTCCACACACATCTGATGCTGGTCCTTCAAAGCCGTCTGATTCTGAAAGGATTACCTTCCTTGAATCATAGGTTCTTGCTTTACAGACTCTGGTAGATACTCCTGTGTCTACTGATACTCAGAGACAGTCGGTCATTCAAGCTCAAGCTACACAGATTGCTGACATGCAGTTATTGGTGTCCAAACTTGTTGAGCGTCTTGACGCTCAGGGGGAGTTAAGGATACATGATACTTGTCATGCTGATTATGTTCAAAGAAAGAATGACGATGACAATAATCCTAGTGGTAATATTGAGGGTGATCGTCAATACGCTGACGTGAATCCAATATCAAGAGCTCAGGGGGGAGTCGACATCACATACTATTGAAGGAACCAAGAATGATTCTGGAGTGAATGAAGAAATATTATTATTGGAATTCTTTCAAGATTCTAAAGAAGAAGAAGAAGCTGAGAAGTTAGAATGTCTGGATGATATTGACGAATTATTTGATGATGTTGAAGAGGATGTGATGGATAATTTAGTAAAAGAAGGAGAGATTGTAGAAATTGAGATAGAAAAGAGTAAAGATAAAGTTACATATGAAGGAAGTGATGGTCTGAATGTTCCGTATAACTTCATCCAAGATGATGTTATTCCTGAGTTTTCTTATGATGGAGTAACAGATTCTATGGACTCTGTTGAAGATATCACTAGACCTGATGATACTGCTCAATCCAAGATAGATTCTGATGTTGATACTACTCATATTGTGTCTCCTAAAATGAATGAAGAACCTGTGATGTATAGAAATACAGGAATAACTAGAAAACAGTGGAGTGAAGTAGTTAACAGTTGGATGAAAGTACTACCAAAGTCACCTATACAACTTGCTCAGAAAGAAAGATATGTGAATAAATAGAGGTGTATTGGAAGAATCATCAATTAGTTTTATGATTATGATACGGAGTTGTTTGCTCTTCAAAGATCTGATGGTGTTCAATACTTAAAGCCGAGGATCAAGTATTTCAATACTTTGCCAAGGTGTGAAATGAATGGTCTAGCTACGAAACCATTGATTAATAGATCAAAGTGTGGATTAGCCGATGTGATTGCAAACCTGATTAAAAGAGAAGGTGGATCAGGGAAGTATGAAAGATTAAAGCCACAGAAAGGAAAAAAAGTGAAGATTGTAGATCAAAAGACTGAGATTGTGACTTGGAAGTATATGTTCAAGCCAGTATGTGCGGTACAGAAGATACCATTGAAGAAAATACCACAAGATTTTCTAGGGAACATGAAATGGTGGTACGTAGATGTGAATACTGGTGAAGCTAGGATTGATGATAAAGATAACAAGGTCATTGTTAGTTTCTATGATGCAATGAATCTTATTAATTTCTCACAGAAAGATCAGAGGACGTTAAGAAAGAATGAGATTATGTTTACTAATGAATGGAGAGAACAAGGATTGTAGTATAAAAGAGTGTTGGAGATCTGTCAGAGATATGGAGTGCATGCAGGAAGCAGATTACCAGATAACTGGAAGAGCTCATAAAGACTGAAGACAGAAGATCAAGCTATTGTCAAGGGGGAGTCTGTTAGGACATAGAATGTATGACAAAACCTTTGTAATAGTTTAGGTCTTATTGTCTTTATGTTTTGTATGTAATTGTATAGATTTTGTCTAAGTGATAGAACAATTTCTGCTAGAGGCGAACTTGATAAGTTCGCCTAGTCTATTAGAGGCGAACTTGTTAAGTTTGCCTAACCATATTTGAAGCGAACTTGTTAAGTTCGCCTATTGCAGAGCGTGTCTCTATAAATAGAGAGTTTACAGAATCTGTTCAGAACAACAAGTGAGTGCAGAGAGTTGAACTGTAAACTTCTATGTGTTTGATGATATAAAAAGAGAAAGTTTATTTACCTGTTGTTTCTATTATCCATTAGTATACGAACGTTAATATGGTAGGATTCCGCACTCCGTGATAACGAGACGTCTTGTCACGAGATCGATCTGAGATGAGTCATGTGGACCTACAACTCTGTTGGAGCTTCTTCATATGGATTTATTTGGACCGATCAGTAGTCGAAGCATTGGGGGAAAATCCTATTGTTTGATGGTTACAGATGATTTCTCTAGATTTTCTTGGGTTAAGTTCCTAGCTTCAAAAAATCTGAAACGACAGAGATGGTGCAATTCTTAATCCTGGGTTTAGAGAATTTGTTCAAACAGAAAGTCAGAAGAATTAGAAGTGACAATGGCAGCGAGTTCAAGAATAGCAAGATGGGTTTATTTTGTTTACAAAAAGGAATTCATCATGAATTTAGCGCGCCAAATGTTCCTCAACAAAATGGAGTTGCTGAGCGAAAGAACATAACTTTAGTTGAAACAGTGCAAACGATGCTTGCAGACTCTAAGCTCCCTGTTACTTTTTGGGCTGAGGCTTTGAATACTGCATGTCATGTTTTGAATAGAGTTCTGACTATGAAGCGACACAATAGGACATGTTATGAGCTGCTTAATAATCGGAAGCCTGATTTGGAGTATTTACTTCCTTTTGGAAATCCATGTACTCTTTTGAAGGTTAGAGATGTTCCAACCAAGTTCAGTGCTATGGCTATTAAAGGTATATTTCTGGGCTATGTTACAAATTCTACTACCAAGAGAGTTTATAACAAAGAAACTCGTCAGGTTGAGGAATGGTTTCATATAGATTGTTCAAATCCTTCTTTACCTCAAATGGCGATTCGTCCAGACTGGGCTTTTGATTATGATAGCTTATTCAAGTATTTTCATTTATCTTCTGATCTTTCTCCTGAAGAAGCTGATGTGTTGTATGAGTCTTGTCAGGATGCACAAGAAGGAGGTTTTATACCAACGATGGTTCCTAATTCATATGTCCCCTTGTCTTCCAATCCTGATCCTAATCTCACTTCTTGTTCGGGACTGCAAGATTCTGATAGTGAAGAAGATGTTATTTTTCAAGATTCTTCAGCTGATCCATTATTCGTTGAGGATTCTTCGACTTCGACACATGTTCAGGGGGAGATTCCTACAAATCTGGATTCGGAAATCCCAGTGAATCAGGATATTCTTTCTCAAAATGAAACGACTCAAGTTGATGTGTTGCTGGTTCCTGAAGTGGCTTCAATTAAAGAACTTAAAGATCACCTGGTGAAAAATATAATTGGGAATTTGAGAGATGGAGTGAAGACACATTCTTTAACTGAGAATACTTGTTTGTATATGTGTATTAAGGATACTGATGTTCTTGATGTTTGCTCACATTCATGTTTTATTTCTCAGGTTGAACCAAAGAATGTGAAAATGGCTTTGCGGGATAACAATTGGATAGAAGCAATGCAAGAGGAGCTTGCTCAATTTGATAAGCTAAAGGTGTGGAATCTTGTAGATCTTCCAAAGGGCGTGTATCTGATTGGCACCAAATGGGTTTTTAAATGTGAAAAAGGATGATCGTGGTGTCGTGGTAAGGAATAAGGCAAGATTGGTTGTTCAGGGGTTCAATCAACAGGAAGGAATTGATTACACTGAGGTGTACGCACCTGTGGCTAGGCATGAAGCTATTCGTTTGTTTCTCGCATTTGCTTCTTACAAAGGGTTTAAAGTGTTTCAATTAGATGTGAAGAGTGCTTTCTTATATGGCAAAGTCAAAGAAGAGGTATATGTGTGCCAGCTGCCGGGGTTTGAAGATCCAATTCATCCCTCAAGAGTATTCAAACTTGACAAAGCTCTTTATGGCTTACATCAAGCACCCCGAGCGTGGTACGAAACGTTGTCTAAACATCTCATGGACAATGGCTTCGTCCCTGGCCAAATTGATTCGAACTTGTTCATAAAGAAAGAAGGGGGGGTTATCTACTGGTTCGGATATATGTAGATGACATTATCTTTGGCTCAACAAACGAAGGTTTATGCAAAGAGTTTGAGAGTGTTATGAAATCAAAGTTTGAAATGTCTGCTATAGGAGAGTTATCATTCTTTCTTGGACTTCAAGTAAATCAGAAGGAAGATGGTTTCTTTATTCATTAGTCTAAGTATGTTAAAGACATCTTGAGCCGGTTCAAGATGGAAGACTGTACCCCATATGATACTCCAATTCCGGTGAATCACAAGTTGAATCCTGATCCGGATGGAAAAGACATTGATTGTCGTCTCTATCAGGAAATGATTGGCTCTCTTATGTACTTAACTGCTTTGAGGCCAGATATAATGTTTGTTGTATTTCTCTGTTCTAGATTTCAAGCAAAACCAAACGAATCTCATTTGATGGCAGTCAAAAGAATCTTTCGTTATCTGAAAGGAAAACAAAGATTGGGGCTATGGTTTCCGCATGGTTCTAACTTTGAATTTACTGCTTATACTGACTTTGATTTCGGTGGTTGTTGTTTGGACAGAAAATCTACAACAGGTGGTTGCCAATTTCTAGGTAATCGTCTTGTTTCGTGGCAATGTAAAAAGCAAACTACAGTCTCCATTTCAACATGTGAAGCAGAATACATCGCTGCTACAAGTTGTTGTTCCCAAATCTTGTGGATTCAACAACAATTAAGAGACTATGGTTTGAATTTCACTTGCACCCCCATGTTCATTGACAATACTGCCACAATGTCTATAACAAATAATCCTGTTAAGCACAGTAAAACGAAGCACATTTAAATTAGATATCATTTTCTTCGTGATTGTGAAGATAAAAAGTTGATTGAGTTGGTGAAGGTACATACTGATGATAATTTTGCTGATCTCTTTACCAAGGCATTTGATCGTACCAGGTTTGAATTTCTGATCTAGATGATCGGTATGATCAATCCCGAATAAAAGTTTTTCAAAACAATTTTCGTGGAAGATTTTTGTTTTAAATTTTTTTTATTGCTTTATTACTTTTCTGCATTTTTAATTTCAGTCAAAAATTGTTATTTATAAAAATTCAAAACAAAATGAAAAAGATAAAAGTTGACATCATTTGAAGTTAGAGAAGAAATGATAGTACATCAGTGAAAAATTTATCACACATGACCATAGTAGACCTTTGATATGATAAAATAATTTGTGTTTATATTCTTCTGATTTGATCTAAATTTCAAAGTTTGCATGAACAAGAAATGATAGTGTTATAAATGCTCTAATCCAGAAAATATGTTTGTTTTAGTTTGAATATAAGCCTATAACTTAGATTGTCAGTGGACTAGAAGCGTTTTTAGACTATTAGTAGTGTGAAAACTAAACAACTTATGATAACATCTGTGAATTGAACCCATTGTATGTCTGGGTGTGTGTGTAAAAGATCATTATTAGATAAAGAATATATAGTTTTAAGAAGTTCATGAGACCAATATCGGATTATATCTTTAGCACAAATCTTTACAGTTCACTTCACTCCCCATGTCCCGAAAAACATGCAATGTGTTGTTGAACTAAGATATGTTTTCTAACAAAATTTGTTGGAAGATAAACTAGCCCTTGGATCATATTGATACATCATCTATACTGATTCCAATTGAACTTATCCATATAATAGTTGGATCCTCATACCTGAATCTTTTGATTCTCATTCTAAAGTCAATTCATTAGAATCTTTTGATTTTGAATCTTCATGATTCTTATATCCTTTGGGATCTGCTATTCTTCGCTTGTGCTAATAGAGATAATCTCATCTTGGATAATGATAGAATCTTGCAGTAAATCATATATGTCTTGAAGATAATGAAATTTAAATTTCTATTGGGCATATATGTGGGGTACACGATGTTTTTCATCAAAATGGTAGTAACTCACATGAATTTGGTAGAAAAATGCTTGTAGTTTCAAATATTATAATATTGACAACTTAAGTTTACATGCTTTATATTGCAAATTAGGTTTGAATAATTGAGCATATTATGACCTGATCTTGTTTACTATGAAATTTATCGCGTATCATTTCAAGTGTAGATTGATAAGTTTGAATAATTTGAAAAGATTGAAAAGAATGATAAAGAATGTGATTTGAGAAGAATGATCTTGTTACATAATATCAAATTTGAATGAACAGATGGTACTCTTAATCATTAGATTATTCAAAGAACAAGTGAATCAATTTCACAAGAATGTAGAATTTCATTTCATGATGTGTATTATGAAGTATCATAGGTGACCCATAGTGTGTGATATAATGTGTGATGAATTGCTCAGATACTGATATGATCTTCTAAGTCATGATGTTCAAGCCAAAAATATGTGTTTCAGTTTGTACCGATAAAAACCAAAAATATGTGATTCTGTATGTATAGATAAAATCCAAAAAGATTTTTTGTTCATCTTCCATGAAAATTTATATTTTTAATTTTATAAAAACTTTTGGGATTGGATCGGATACATGTTTCAGATGGAAGGTAACAAGTTTTGGAAAATGGCTGATTGGAGAATGTACAAGTTGGAATTTTCAAAAAATTTCTAAGTATGAAGGTTTGTGTTTATCTAAGAAGCGAACATACCTAGTTCGCCTAGTCATGTTTAGGCGAACTTAGCAAGTTCGCCTGGTTAAGCGAACTTGTTGTTGGAGTATATATACAATTTTAGGCGAACATGCTCATTACCATTTGAAAATTTCTCAGGCGAACATATTTTGGGCGAACATGGTTACATTAAAGCGAACTTGATTTTCTGAAAGTCTTGTGTTGTTGATCGGTTTTTCTTTGTTTAATTCTTGTTCATCTGGTAATTGCGCATCTTTTAAAGGTAGTGACAAGGTTTTTCATCTGTTAAATCGATCAGAAATGACTTATTTTAACTCTGAACTTTTGGTTTTCGACTGTCGGACTTGTTCTTGGTTTGTTAAGGGTGTTCCTTTGGTTAAATGTTGCAGTTGATGCTTAATAATGCTTAATCGATGTTGGATGTTGCTTTTTGCATGGTTAATTTGTACAGAATCCATCGTTTTGACCATGTTCGATTTCTAGTTTAAGTTTGAATGAATAGGCGAACATGTTCAGGCGAACGTATTAAGTTCGCCTCTTGCAAAACTAAGCGAACTTAGTAAGTTCGCCTAGGGGAACAAAAGGTCTTGGACTTGTATTTTTTTGTGTTCAAAAATTTTTTAACTTTGAAATTTTGTTTTGGTGTGTTAATTTTTTTATTTCATTATCGTGTGTTCTATGTGTGTGTTTACTATCAACATATGTTTGTTTTTGTGTGTATATTCTAATGTTTTATGTCCAACTTTGTAAATAGATGGATCGTCGTGTTGAGTACAAGCATAATCAAGTGGTGTTATTGGATCCAAAAATGTCTGAAGCAGCTAACTATCAAGGCATTATCAATTTTCTAAATAGGTCTAGACTGCATTTGGCATTATCAGCAAATCCCTACATCAGTTTGCCTTACATTTAACAATTCTGGGATATTGTTCATCAAGACACAAACGTTGATCCACATGTGTTGAGAGCTACCATGAATAATACTGATGTGGCTATTTTGGTGGATACTAATAGAGTTGCTCTTGATCTTGGAGGTGGTAATGATGATCCCATTAGTCTGCCTGGAACTTTGTTTATGGGTTGTTTCCTGAGGATAGGTTACAGAGGAAGACAAAATAATACCCAAGCTAGAAAAGGTGGTCTAGTAGGTCAGTGGAGATACTTTATGCATCTTATCATTCAGTGCTTGTCACCAAGGAAAGCTAGAACTGATGGATTGAAATCATCTTTACAAGCTGCAATGGTTGCTCTAACTCTGAACAAGCGTTTCAGTTTTGCTTTATACGTATACAGAGAGCTTCTCATGCAAATCACTCCACCTGAAGGTCAAGGTTTCATCATGTATCCTCGGTTTATTCAAATGATTTTGAATCATCTTATTCCTAATCTTCCACATCATCCACAACGTCTTACTTTAACTCCGATGACCAAAAGGATCTTTACAGACTGTACTAAAGTGAAACAACAGAATGCTGCTTTGATTCCCGTTCATACTCCATTGTTTGGTCACATTATTAACCCTGATTATGTTGAGCCCCCAAAGAACAATTTGTTTCAGCCTGGGGAATTGGTTTAGGAACAACCACAGCAAAAACCGCAAGTTCAGCAACAACAAATTCAAGTTCAACAACCTGTTCAACAGCAAGAGATTGCTCAAGTTCAAGTTCAAGATAATGTTGATGATGATGTTAATGACAATCATCAAGATGATGTGCAAGTTGATGATGATGTTAATCCTGATATGAGAATGAATTTGGAAAATATTCATGATGATGTTGTTCATTCTCCGGAACATCAAGCAGATGGTCAAGTTGCTAATACAAGTTCTAGTTCTTCTGAGATCCCTGCTACTTCTGATGATGGTGATTCTGATAGCTCAAAGGACTTTAGTTCTAATCATTACATTAGGTTAGCTCAATTGCATCGGGCTAATGCTGGAAAGAGAATAAAATTTATGAGTCAGAAAGGCATGAAGAGGCCAAGAAGAAAGTCTGATCGGGGTCCTCCTCCTGGTGTGAATCTCGGTAAATGAACATTCCGTGATGAATCTTCTGATTCAGATGAGGAGTTTGTTCCTACTCCTAAATCTCAAAAGCTTATGGTTGCTTCCATTGTTGCTGCTTCATCTCAAGTTGATGATGATGCTTTTGTAGATTCTCTGCTGGTTACTCCACAACCTTCTTTACATGCTTCACATGTTGTGACTCCAGTTCCTGATGTTCCTTCTTCATCTACTGCTGGTCCTTCCATTAAGACTGATTCTAAAAGGATTGCTTATCTTGAATCCCTGGTGTTAGGGTTATAGGGTCAAGTTGATAGTTTGGTGGCAACTGATTCTCAGAGAGAGTTGGTTCTTTAAGATCAATCTAAACAACTCTCTGAGCTGAAACTTCTAATCTCTAAGCTGGTAGGGCGTCTTGACGCTCAGGGGGAGATAAGGCTGAAGGATGTGTGTCATAATGTTGAAATTCAAAGGAAAGATGATGATGGCAATGATCCCAATGGTGATATTGAAGGTGATCGTCAATACGCTGAAGTGATTCCTATATCTAGAGTTCAGGGGGAGTCAACTCAGAATATTGAAGGAGAGAAAGAAGGAAGGAAGTTGAAGCTAGTGAAGACATTCTATTACTTAAATTCATTCAAAATGATTATGATGTTGATGATGAAGCTGAAAAGATTGAATGTCTAGATGATATTGATGAACTATTTGATGATCTAGATGATGAATCATTAGATACTGAAGTTGAAGAAGGTGAGATTGTTGAGGTAGAGATTGAGAAAAGTAATGTTGATGTTACTTATGAGGGCTGTGATGGTCTTTATGTTCCCTATAACTTCATCCAAGATGATGTTATTCATGAATTCTCTAATGAAGTGAGGACTAATTCTGTGGACTCTACTAAAGACATATCTAAGCCTGATGATTCTGCTCAATCAAAGATGGATACTGAAACTGAAGAACCAGGGATGTATAGAGATACTGGTATGACTAAGGAGCAGTGGAGAGAGGTAGTGAATAGCTGGAAAAAGGTCTTACCTAAGTCTCCTTTACTACCTACTCAGAAAGAAAGATATGTAAACAAAGAGAGGTGTATTTGAAGAATTATAAGTTGGTTTTATGATGAGGAGGTGAAATTGTTTGCTTTGAAGAGATCAGATGGTGTTCAGTATTTGAAACCAAGGATCAAGTATTTCAATACCTTACCAATGTGTGAAATGAATGGTCTAGCTACTAAACCATTGATAAACAGATCAAAGTTTAGATTAGCTTATATGATTGCAAAGCTGATAAGTAAAGAAGGAGGATCTGGTGATTATCAAAAGCTGAAACCTCAAAAGGGAAAGAAAGTGAATATAGTTGACCATGCTACTGGTGTGATAACTTGGAAATATAAGTTCAAACGAGTGAGATCTGTTAAAAAGATTTCGTTAAGGAAAATACCACAGGATTTTCTTAGAAATATGAAATGGTGGTATGTAGACGTGAATAATGGGGAAGCTAGAGTTGAAGATAAAGAGAATAAGGTTATAGTAAGGTTTTATGATGCTATGAATCTTATTAATTTCTCAAAGAAAGACCAGTGAACTTTAAGAAAGAATGAGATTATGTTTACAAAGGAATGGAGAGAGCAGGGGCTACATTATAAGAGAGTATTGGAGGTATGCTACAAGTATGGAGTGTATGCAGGAAACAAGCTACCAGAGAATTGGAAAAGCTCTTCATGAAGACTAAACACAGATGATAAAGATATTTTCAAGGGGGAGTCTGTTAGGACATAGATGTGTGACAAAAGCTTGTAATAGTTTAGATCTATATGCCTTTATGTTTTTTTAATGTTTCGTTTTGTCTAAGTGTTGTAAGTTCTGCTAGAGGCGAACTTAGCAACTTCACCTAGTCTAAGTAGAGGCGAACTTACTAAGTTTGCCTATAGCAGAACAAAGTCTATATATAGAGTTTACATGTTCATTTTTGGAAACGCTTTTGAATGTTCTTGTTTCAAGTTCTGTAAACTCTATGATTTGGTGAAATACAAGAAGAAGATTTTTTACATTGTTGTGATTGTTACTGTTTCTGTCATCTCGTATACACAATCAATGATACGGTTGGATTCCGCACTCCGTGTTATTGATATATCACGTCTCGAGGATGATCTATAGGAGAGTCATGTGGACCTACAACCTGATTTTTTGCCGGGTGTCACAGTATCCCCCGGTTGAAAGGAATTTTGTCCCAAAATTATGCACGCGGTAACAGCAGTATGTGGTTTCAAATAAGTGTGGGTACTTGCGCTTCATCTGATCTTCATGCCCATGTGAATTCTGATCCGCGTCTTGAATTCCATCGAAATGTGACTCCGTTTTAATGGCTTAACCTCGCGGCCCATTATTTCCACGGGTTCTTTGACGAAATGTAGTTGTTCGTCGATTTGTATCTCCTCGAGTGGTACCGTGTGTGTTTCATCATGTAAACACTTCTTTAGGTTGGACACATGGAATACATTATGGATATTCTTTAGTGTCTCTTGTAGGTTGAGTCGATAAGCAACAGGACCAATCCTTTGCAAGATCTCAAATGGTCCTACATAGCGGGGGTTAAGTTTCCCTCGTTTTCCAAAACGGATTACGCCTTTCCCAGGCGCAACTTTCAGTAACACTTTGTCACCTACTTGAAACTCCACTGGTTTACGTTTTTGGTTAGTGTAGCTTTTCTGTCTATCTTGAGTGGATTTCAATCTGTCTTGGATTTTGAAGATTCCTCGGTGGTTTCATGGACAAGCTTAGGTCCAGTGAGTTGAGTATCTCCTACCTCGGCCCAACAGAGTGGTGACTTGCACTTTCTTCCATAAAGTGCTTCGAATGGTGCTGCCTTGATACTCGTGTGGTAGCTGTTATTGTATGAAAACTCGACCAATGGCAAGTGAGTATCCCAGCTACTACCAAAATCTATCACACAGGCTCTCAGTAGATCTTCTAGTGTTTGGATGGTTCGTTCACTTTGACCATCTGTCTGAGGGTGATAGGTAGTGCTTAAATCTAAGCGTGTTCCTAACGCTTTCTGCAACGATTGCCAGAATCGGGATGTGAACCGACTATCTCTATCTGAGATGATGGATATTGGCACTCCATGCCTTGAAACTATTTCCTTTAGATAAAGTCGGGTCATCTTTTCCATCTTGGCATTCTCCTCGATCCACGATTACCCAAATGGTGTCGTATCCGCTTGGAGTTTTGGGTAACTTTGTAACGAAGTCCATTGAAATTTGTTCCCACTTCCATTGGGGAATTTGTGGTTGTTGTAGTAGCCCTGATGGTTTCTGGTACTCTGTCTTAACCTTGGCGCAGGATAGACATTTACCGACGTATGTGGCAATTTCGTCTTGAGGGCTCGATACATATTTTCAGAACCAGGGTGAACTGAATACCTTGACCTGTGTGCCTCATCCATTACTAAGTCTCTGAAGTTCCCGTGGTTGTTGGTGCACATGACTCTCCTATAGATCGTACTCGAGACGTGACGTATCAATGACACGGAGTGCGGAATCTAACCGTATCACTGATTGTGTATACGAGATGACAGAAACGATAACAATCACACAATGTAAATAATATCATCTTTGTATTTCCTTATCAGACACTGATTACAATCACTCTCAGATTCTCAGGTCTGGTCACTCTCTGAAGTTTTCCAAGTCTTAACACTAAGACTTGTGAACACCTATTTATTAACTCCTATTTATAGTAAACACTAATAACTCTTGCACCATAGGCGAACTTAACAAGTTCTCTACTAAAGATGCTTAGGCGAACTTGTTAAGTTCGCCTATCTACGAACTTACATAGAATGTTTGCTACAGTAACAAATTCATGCTCTAACAGACTCCCCCTTAAATGTTGCAAACAATTCTATCAATTACAAGTCAAAGACTCTAAGACTAAGACATAATATCTTCAAGCTCGTTGTCACCAGAATATGTTCCAACAGACTCCCCCTTAAATGTTGCAAACAATTCTATCAATTACAAGTCAAAGACTCTAAGACTAAGACATAATATCTTCAAGCTCGTTGTCACCAGAATATGTTCCAACAGACTCCCCCTTGACAACAGCTTTAGAAGATTGTCATCCATCTTCAAGATCAGCATGAAACATATTGTAGTCTTCGTCTTGTTCATCTGCACACTCTCTCTTTCTTTCTATCTAGAAGAAAACTTGGGAGAAGGACCCCTTGTCAACTTCTGTCTGTAATATTCAGTTTTTGCAAAGGAGAACAACCAAGAATAACCAAAAATTAAGATTTTCATGGAAGCTGGAAAATTAACTCTTTTTGGTTTTTCTTTGTACAAACTAAAATGGAAAATACGAAATCACATCTTTTGGGTCGAACATCACGAGTAAGAATATCAGATCAGTATAAACAATGCATCAATCACACATTTTGGATAAACATCCATAAACATTCTATGGGTATCCTATCCAGATTCATTCATTCTTTTCTTTCTTTTTATATAAAATAAGATCAAATCTTTTAAGCTTCAACCAAAAACATGTAATGATACGCGAAGAACTTCAAAGAAGATGGGATCAGATCATAACATACTTATTTCATACGAATTTGCAACACATAACATGTCAATCTAAGTTGTCAATACTATAAGAATTGAAACCATCAGTATCTTTGTCCATGTTCTTGTGAAATAAGGTACCATTTATTTTGTAATACAACGTGTACCCCACAAATATGTTAACAAGAAAATAAATTTGCATTATCTTCAAAACATATAAGATCATTGCAAGATAATATTCAATCTCCAGGATGAAATTATTCCGTTAAACAAAGAAAAACAAGAAGAGAATCAGAATGATTCGGAATCGAATGATTCAAATGTCTTGGTTTTGGATGTAATATCAAGATTGATTGTAACAGAAGAACTCTTCAGCAAAGATTGATAAAGGAATCGATTGATTCAATAATACAGGGTAATGGGATCCAACTTTTATCTAGATTTATTCAATGGAATCAAGATATTGATCCAAGGGCTAGTATATGTACCAACCAATGTAGTCAGAAACATATCTTAGTTCAACATCACATTGCATGTTTTTCAAGGTATGGGCAGTGAAGTGAACTGTAAAATTGTGTTTAATGACATAACAGATACTGGTCTCATGAAGTACTTTAGATCTTATATTCTTTATCTGATGATGATCTTTTACACACACACCCGGCATACCATGGGTTCAATTCACAGTTGTAACAAAGATCATTTTGTTGTCACACTACTAATGTACCAAAGATACTCATAGCCTATTGACAATTCAGACTACATGCTAGTATCCAAATTAAAAATATAAGCATCAAGTATCAATTTTTGTTAAGAATAAGCAGTTATGAAGCTATCATTTCCCATACTGTGTAGTCTAAGAAGTTCTGATCAAAACATTTATCACAGATAAGCAATCATAAAGGCCAACTAAGGTCATGTGTGACTGAACACCTACTGATGTACTATCATTTTTCCTTATTACTTCAACTAATGTCGATTTTAAGTTTTCCATTTTGTTTAGCTTTTTCAAAATCTTTTTCATAGAAAGTAAAACAAACGAAAATAAACCTTCCATGAAAACATTTTATGAAAAACATTTTACTTTGTTACTTGGGATTAAGCAATTCAATCAAGTAAAAACTCAAACCAATGTAATCGAATGTAATTGAATGCTTTTGCCTTTGTCACCAACACAACTCTGTACTCCCCCTGTCCTATAGACTCCCCCTCAACTAATCAAATGGTTGCATCATTGACTTTATGCTCACCATCGTCATCCTAAGCTTCAGGTCATCTTTTCGACTTGATAAAACTCTCTCCAAAACATTGTGTGTGACATATTCTCCCCCTTGAGCAACAAGTTGTTGAATCAAATAGATTTACCAACTTCTGTAATGACTCATTGCTCTTACAGATGTCATTCCCTGTCATGTGCTATGAACAATCACTATTAACAAACCAAAATGGTATTAATAGTCCCTCTTGGTTAATCCAACACATCTAAAAAGAAACATTAATTTGAAATTGGGACCCAAGCCAAGGTAGTCCTAGGTCGTCCATCTGTATCATAATAAAAGACTTCACTGTATTCACAATCGAATCTCTCATCAATTTTCGGTGATTGCTCTGACGAATCAGAAACAGAAACTTTAGATTTCCAACATACTTCTATGCATGAAGTTCTTTTTGCTTAAAATGTGAAGTGTTTGACCAATCTTGTTCATTTGAAAAATGTTTAGACTGTGAAAGCACTTGTTCTAAAATTTTTCTCAATCTTCTGTTTCTCCTCCGTCTTTGAGGTCTAGAAAGCCTAACCTCAGATTTTGAATTACCCTTTGGTGTATCACGAGGTTTAACCATATTTGGGTTAAAATAAGGCTTACCAGGAGTTCTTACCTTTTTCTTGAGTAACAAGTCGGTTACCTTTGGCATTGTGTGGACAAGCAATCCAAATGTGACCCACAAGACCACATAAAAAGCAAGATCTCGTCTCACAATAATGTCTCATATAAGGAATCTTCACACGATAAGATGCACTTAAAAAAGATTCTCCGATATGCACTTCTTTTGGATTAGAATGAATGATACGCGAAGAACTTCAAAGAAGATGGGATCAGATCATAACATGCTTATTACATACGAATTTGCAACACATAACATGTCAATCTAAGTTGTCAATATTATAATAATTGAAACCATCAGTATCTTTGTGCATGTTCTTGTGAATTAAGGTACCATTTATTTTGTAATACAACGTGTAGCCCACAAATATGTCAACATGAAAATAAATGTGCATTATCTTCAAGACATATAAGATCATTGCAAGATAATATTCAATCTCCAGGATGAAATTATTCCGCTAAACACAGTAAAACACGCAGAGAATCAGAATGACTCATAATCGAATGATTCAAATGTCTTGGTTTTGGATGTAATATTAAGATTGATTGTAACAGAAGAACTCTTCAGCAAAGATTGATTAAGGAATCGATTGATTCAATAATACAGGGTAATGGGATCCAACTGTTATCTGGATGTATTCAATGGAATCAAGATATTGATCCAAGAACTAGTATATGTTCCAACCAATGTGGTCAGAAACATATCTTAGTTCAACATCACATTGCATGTTTTTCAGGGCATGGGCAGTGAAGTGAACTGTAAAATTGTGTTTAATGACATAACAGATACTGGTTTCATGAAGTACTTTAGATCTTATATTCTTTATCTGATGATGATCTTTTACACACACACCCGGCATACCATGGGTTCAAATCACAGTTGTAACAAAGATCATTTTGTTGTCACACTACTAATGTACCAAAGATACTCATAGCCTATTGACAATTCAGACTACATGCTAGTATCCAAATTAAAAATATAAGCATCAAGAATCAATTTTTGTTAAGAATACTATCATTTCCCATACTGTGTAGTCTAAGAAGTTCTGATCAAAACATTTATCACAGATAAGCAATCATAAAGGCCAACTAAGGTCATATGTGACTGAACACCTACTGATGTACTATCATTTTTCCTTATTACTTCAACTAATGTCGATTTTAAGTTTTCCATTTTGTTTGGCTTTTTCAAAATCTTTTTCATAGAAAGTAAAACAAACGAAAATAAACCTTCCATAAAAACATTTTATGAAAAATATTTTACTTTGTTACTTGGGATTAAGCAATTCAATCAAGTAAAAACTCAAACCAATGTAATCGAATGTAATTGAATGCTTTTGCCTTTGTCACCAACACAACTCTGTACTCCCCCTGTCCTATAGACTCCCCTCAACTAGTCAAATGGTTGCATCATTGACTTTATGCTCACCATCGTCATCCTAAGATTCAGGTCATCTTTTCGACTTGATAAAACTCTCTCCAAAACATTGTGTGTGACATATTCTCCCCCTTGAGCATCAAGTCGTTGAATCAAATAGATTTACCAACTTCTGTAATGACTCATTGCTCTTGCAGATGTCATTCCCTGTCATGTGCTATGAATAATCACTATTAATAAACCAAAATGGTATTAATAGTCCCTCTTGGTTAATCCAGCACATCTAAAAAGAAACATTAATTTGAAATTGGGACCCAAGTCATGGTAGTTCTGGGTCGTCCATCTGTATCATAATAAAAGACTTCACTGTATTCACAATCGAATCTCTCATCATTTTTCGGTGATTGCTCCGACGAATCAGAAACAGAAACTTTAGATTTCCAAACATACTTCTGTGCATTAAGTTCTTTTTGCTTAAAATGTGAAGTGTTTGAACAATCTTGTTCATTTGAAAAATGTTTAGATTGTGAAAGCTCTTGTTCTAAAATTTTTCTCAATCTTCTGTTTCTCCTCCGTCTTTGAGGTCTAGAAAGCCTAACCTCAGATTTTGAATTACCCTTTGGTGTATCACGAGGTTTAACCACATTTGGATTAACATAAGGCCTACCAGGAGTTCTTACCTTTTCTGGAGTAACAAGTCGGTTACCTTTGGCATTGTGTGGACAAGCAATCCGAATGTGACCCACAAGACCACAGTAAAAGCAAGATCTAATCTCACGATAATCTCTCATATAAGGAATCTTCACACGATAAGATGTACTTGAAAAAGATTCTCCGACATGCACTTCTTTTGGAGATTTAGAATGAACAAACTTTTGCTCAACAGGTTTTGATTTAGGCTTCATATGTTCAGGAAACACATGCTTCTTCCCTTTATTTTTGTAAAGACAATTCAGCACAATGTGTCCTATCTCATTACAATGAAAGCATGTACGCTTGTCTTTATAATCTCTAACATATGGAACTCTCCTTGAGTTTGAAGAACTTCCAAATGTATTCTTTTCAGATGAATTAGAATCAACCTTTAGTTCCTCAACTTTAATTTCTTTCAGTATCCCCTCTACCTTAGCTTCATCAAAATATTCATCATCACTCTCATCATCATACACCATATCTTCACTTGTGACTGGATTCACCTTCAGCACAATCTCAGGATCTAAATCCTCATCTTTTACAATCTCAGGTTCCACTGCATAATTTCCATTAAATGGTAGAGGAACATAGCCAATACCAATAGTTCCCTTCCCCTCTTTGGTGTTATTATAATACCCTAGTAAGAATGATGAATTTCCAAAGCTTTCTAACTTTCTGTGTAGTCTGATCACCTTAGCTTCAGATTTAGAAAGTTCCTTATCTTTCTCAGCAAGATCAGTATTTCTCTTTTCAATTTCTACAAAGGCCATATCCAGGTGATATGCATGCTCTTTGATCTTCAAAGTCAGGGAACTTATATCCCTCTTCAGTGATTCTATCCTTTCAACACACACATTCACATTATCTTTTAATTTCTGATTTACCGTGTGCATCGATTTCATATCAAAAATAAGGTTTACGTTATCATCCATAACCTTCATCAGTTTATCCTTCACTGAAGCACAGTTAGAACACAAAGTTTCCGAATTAGAAACTATCTCAGACTTTTCTTCTGAAGAAGATGCACCAGGAGCCATGAATACGTCATCATCAGCTTTACTCTTTTGGTCAACAATGGCAGGCTCTACATCAATTTCTGATTCACTTAGATCACCTTCAACTATTTGGAAGCTTACTTCAGTCTCTACATCACTCTCAGTAGACAGAGTACTTTCACAAGAACGAATACTCTCACTATCAATTAAATCTGCAGAAGAATCACTTTGAGAATAACTCGGCTTCTTCAATTCTTCTTTGATCAAGACCAAAAACGCTTGACTAGTAGATTCACCCTTTATCTTCAAAGCTTCCCATAGATCTCTTGAAGTTGGACACTTCCCGAGACTATAAAAGATTTCTTTTGGTAAAGACATCGTTAAAGTTTCACGCATCTTCATCTCTCAATCAAACATCTTCTTTTCTACTTTAGTAATACCTGACACTTGTTTAGGAACATTATAATATCCCATGAACTCATAAGTATGATGCACATATCCTTCTGTTATTGGTCTCCAAAAATTTTCATCAGTTTCTAATTCGAACTGTTTGAACCGGACTTTCCAGCTACGGTAATCCGATATGCACAAAAGCCTCGGTCGCATAGTTCCAATCTCGTTATCATCACAAGAAATGGACATTTTAAAAATTTTGCGAAAATATCCGAAAAACATTTGCCGCCAAAATACTCTTTTTAAAAATTTCAAAATTTCAAAAATGATTCAAAAAAACCATATAAGATTTCCCTAAAAAACTTTGGACAAGAAAAAATTTCCCGCCAAAATACTCTTCTTTTCTTTAACACTAGCAAACTATATAAGTTCGCCTGATACTGCCTGAGCGAACTTAGTAAGTTCGCCTGAACTTCACTGAGCGAACAAGATCCAAAGCGAACTTGATAAATTCACCTAATCAAGAATAACAGCTAAGTTCGCCTACTAAGTTCGCCTGCAACAGAATTCCAGAACTAACTTCGCCTGCAACAACTATAACAACTCAGGAAGATGAGTCTTCAACCAAAACACGAACAACAAGTTCCAAAAATCACCATAACTTGCTGAATTGGTGGAATTTGATGAAACTGATTCATAGGATTGAGTATAATATGATTTAGAACACCTCTAATGGATCAATTTCGCCAAAAACACCTTCAAACTCACGAAATCAGCCTCAAAATCACTCTCAAGAACTTAAAAACTCCATTAACATGAAAATTTGCAAAAGTCAACCAATTTCTTGTCAAATTGGACACAAATCGTCACAAATCAATCACGAATCACTCACAAATCACGAGCAAAAGCTCTGATACCACTTGTAGGTCCACATGACTCTCCTATAGATCGTACTCGAGACGTGACGTATCAATGACACGGAGTGCGGAATCCAACCGTGTCAATGAATGTGTACACAAGATAACAGAAATGATAACAATCTTCTCTTTGTATTTCCTTATCAGACACTGATTACAATCTCTCTCAGATTCTCAGGTCTGATCTCTCTCTGAAGTTTTCCAAGTCTTAACACTAAAACTTGTAAACACCTATTTATTAACTCCTATTTATAGTAAACACTAATGACTCTTGCACCATAGGCGAACTTAACAAGTTCGCTACTAAAGATGATTAGGCGAACTTGTTAAGCTCGCCTATCTACGAACTTACACAGAATGTTTGCTACAGTTACAAATTCATGCTCAAACAGACTCCCCCTTAACTGTTGCAAATAATTCTATCAATTACAAGTCAAAGACTCTATGACTAAGACATAATATCTTCAAGCTCGTTGTCACCAGAATATGTTCCAAAAGTTTGGTACCCATATTCGATCCATGTAATAACGTACATCATCGGATTTGATTTCGATCATTTTCTCCATGCCTCGTAGGCCTTCATTTTCCAAATTCTCTTCCTTCAGAGCTTCAAGCTGAGCAACACGTATCTGGATAGGTAGATTCGTGTGGATTATCAAAGTTAACGCCCATACTCGTCGTGGTTTAAGTTGCCCTTTTCTACTTAGCGCATCGGCAACAACGTTTGCCTTTCCCGGATTTCAGCGGATTGCGTAGTCGTAATCATTAAGCAATTCGACCCATATGAGCTGGCACATATTCAAATCCTTTAGATCAAATATGTGTTGGAGACTCTTATGGTCAGTGAAGATCATACATTTGGTTCCGTACCGGTAATGTCTCCAAATTTGGAGTGCAAAAACCACAGCTCCCAATTCCAGGTCATGTTTAGTGTAGTTCTTCTCGTGCACCTTGAGTTGTCACGAAGTGTCGGCGATAACCTTCTCTCTTTGCATCAGTACAAAACTGAGTCCTTGATGTGACGCATCACAGTAGACCACGAAATCGTCATTTCCTTCCGGTAATGCTAGGATCGGTGCGCTGCAAAATTTTTGTTTTAGCAACTGAAATGGTTCTTCAGTTCTGTCGGTCTAGTCATATTTCACGTCTTTCTGTGTCAAAGCAGTCAACGTTTCGTAATCTTTGAGAAGTTCTCGATAAACCTCCTGTAATATCCGGCAAGACCCAAAAATTGTCGTATTTCAGTAGCGGTTTTGGGTGTTCGCCAGTTTCTTATCGCTTCAATATTTGTCGGGTCAATGTGTAAGCCCATCTCATTCACCACGTGACCTAGGAAATGCACTTCTCTGATCCAGAAGTCACACTTTGAAAACTTAGCATACAGCTTCTCTATTTTCAGTAACTCTAAGATAAGCCTTAGGTGTTCAGCGTGTTCCTCCTCACTACGAGAATAGATCAAGATGTCGTCGATGAACACAATAACAAACTTGTCTAGATAGGGTTTACACACACAGTTCATAAGATCCATAAACACTGCAGGTGCATTGGTCAACCCGAATGGCATAACCAGAAACTCGTAATGTCCATATCGAGTTCGGAATGCCATCTTGTGTATATCTTCCTCTTGGATTCTTAGTTGATGATATCCCGACCTTAAGTCGATCTTGGAGTAATAACTCGATCCTTGTATCTGGTCGAACAAATCGTCGATCCTGGGTAGGGGATATCAGTTCTTGATGGTTACCTTGTTCAATTCCCTATAGTCGATGCACATACGGAATGATCCGTCTTTCTTTTTGAAAAATAAGACAGGCGCTCCCCATGGTATATGACTTGGTCGGATAAATCCTTTATCTAGAAACTCCTGTAGTTGGTTCGATAAATCTTGCATTTCTGACTACGCTATCCGGTATAGTGATCACGCTATCGGAGTAGCTCCTTGGGTAAGGTCGATTCAAAATTCTACTTGTCGCTGCGGTGGTAGTCCAGGTAAGTGTTTGGGGAAAATTTCTGGAAAATCATGAATAACTGGTATGTCCTCAGCTTTCCTTTGTTCTGGCCGGTTTTTTGTTACGTGAGCTAAGACGGTAGAGTATCCTTTCCGTAGATACTTCCAGGCTTTCATACACGAGATGATATTCAGAGGAATCTGGCTTTCTTCTCCTTGAATCATAAGTGTTTCTCCATTCGGTAGAGGAAGTCTGACAATATTTTTCACGGCAGACAATTTCCACTCTGTTCGTAGACATCCAGTCCATGCCGATAATTACGTCAAAACTTACTAGTTTAATGGGTAGTAGATCAATTTCGGAGGAATAATCGGCTAACTCTAGGACAAAACTTGGAATAACATGGTTCGTTTTGATTAATTTACCGTCAGCTAGTTCAACGGTATACTCGTTATCTAGCACGGTAGGTTCGGTACCAAGTAACAGACTAAACTCATTAGACACAAAACTCCTTTCAGCACCAGTATCAAACAACATGGATGCATAATGGTTGTTTAGAAGAAACGTACCCATGACGGTGTCGGGGTTCTGTATGGCTTCTCCAGCGCCGATCACAAAGGCTCGCCTTTTGGCGTTGCTGTTGTTGTTTCCTGGCTTCTTGTTCTTTGGACAATCCTTGGAGAAATGTCCATTTTGCCCACAAGTGTAACAAGCACGGGTTGCTCCATTGTTTGGACCTGGTCCACTCACCCTACAATCCTTGGCCGAATGGCCAATCCTTTTACACTCCTGCCACCTTGCTTCCTCACAAGTGTCGTTATGGTGAAAGTTGCATCGATTGCACTTTGGTAGAGTTCCTGTGTAAGCTATCCTTGGCTTATTATCAGCTTGACCTACGGTGAAGACTCGGGTAGTCTCTTGCCTTTTCTATGGTACTGGCGGATTGAATGACTTTGAAGAACTACCTTCGCACTTTCTCTTGTTATCAGCAGGTTTGTCAAAGAGTCCCTGACGAACGGCTTGGGTCGTAAGGTTGTGTGCTAACCAAATTGCTTGATGGATGGGTACAAGTTACCATTCCTAGGACTTGCGGGGCTAGTCCCTACAAATAACGCTCAATTCGCTTCTCTTCAGGTGTCACCATATGAGGACTCAATCCTGCCATATCATGAAATTTCGAGGTGTAGTCCTCCACATCAGCTCCAATAATTTTCAAATTCCAAAACCTTTCTTTGAGGTCCTGGAGTTCATTTCGGGGACAGTATTCATCCCTTAGAAGCTTCTTGAAATCTACCCACGGCATAGCATTTGCCGCTTCCAAACCCCTTGCTTGAACAGTTGATTTCCACCAGGTGAGGGCTTGTCCCTCAAACGTTCCGGTAGCTAATTTTACCTTTGAATTCTCTGGACAGTTACACATTTTGAAAGTAGATTCTACTTTCTCGAACCATCGCATTAGGTTAACGGCTCCATCTCACCCAATGAAAGAGAGCGGTTTACAATCAAGGAAAAGCTTGTAGGTGCACACTGGGGTGATGTTGTCCTTGTCCTCCAGCATTTTGGTTGCTTGGCAAGGCTGCAACAACTACAGCAACCCTCTGATTGATTAGGGCTTCCATTTGTGTTGCGGTCATCGTTTCCGGACGAGGCGGCATGTCTCTTCACATCATAATGTTAGAAAAAGTTAGATTATATGTAACATATAATCAACACATGTATACAAAATAATATATTACATTCACCAGATCAACCATGAAATATATAAAGATAATAAACTTGATAAAATAGATTGTAGGTGGTACAAAATATTCCAAGAGTCTCCACTCCCCAAAAATGAGAACAAGTTTAATACTTCAAATATCATGTGGGCACAGCCTTCCTCAAGTAGAACGCGTAAAGGTGATGTTCCACACAATGGTCGAGAGCAAAAGCAGCGCTGAACGCAGCAAGAGTACTAGTAACCTCTAACTGTTCCCCCACTGCATTTGCCCTGAGCTCCGTTGCAACGGATCTCTAGACAGCAAATGTAGGTCTCTACTCAACTATGGTGGTCCTCTGTCTCTCTATGCTCCGGTGCCTCTCAGCCTGAGATACTCGTTCGGATAGGATGGAAATCCTAGCAGCATCTCTCTGACGATCCACTGTCAATCGGGAAACCTGCTCATGTAGAGTCCGTAGTGTGGTCTTGGATACAGAAACAGGCACATGCTCTATCCTCTGCTCAGTATCTTCCCCAGACCTTCTATGGACAAGACTTTTTCCTTAAGGTGTTCAACTTGCTTCAGGTTACCGCGTACCTTCTTCTGCTCCCATTGCAGATCCCCTAGCAGTCTATCGTACCGGTTGCATCGGGCTACCAGGGTCGGGATCGTACGCTCGATCGGCTCCCTAGTAATCGGTAAAATGCGTGGTCCATGTGAAGACTCTCTGATCTCGGTCATGGGAGGTATTCCTGCATCCTTCGCCCAGTCCCGCAATGTATCAGAAACGAACATCCACTATCTTATGTCAAGTATAGATTTCTTGCGCTTGGGCTCATGGACAGGCGTACTAGTAGTAGAAGGTCGTGCCCGCTTCATCGGGGTATGCTAAACTAGTGTCTGTAGGGGCGATGTCGGTGCGGGTAGGTGATGTCACAGTTGCCCCACTCGCCGGTCTCTTCAAGTGCTGGAGTCTCAGACCCCATATTTGACTCAACTTCATCGCCATCTGTTGGTTCTTCTCCCGACTTCTCAACTGCAGTGTCGTCATAGACAGGGTACTCCGGTAGTATCTCTTCAGATGAAGTGTCCAATGGTGTCGATGGCGTGTACATGTACTCGTCCTAGGTGTCTGTAATCTCGATTGGCTGGTTTGCAGCTGACATGTTCTTGTAATAGGTCAACCAAAGTTCTATCTTATGTGAGTCTTATAAGTGTATGTGAGAATGCTAAGTGTTTGTACGGAAGTGAAATTCATATGAGACATCGATTACAGTCTAATTTCACTACGTGCAACCTAGTTCGCTGCAACCAATGGCTCTGATACCAGTCTGCCACACCCCCAAATTTCCACTTTGGGCTACACCCACGGGCGTGACCTGAGAGGATCTTTACCGTTTAATTACTTTGAACGACCACTAAATGGTTTTCAAAATACCTGTTTTATGCATGACTCGAACGAGTCCAAAATAAAGTTTGACATAGTCAAAAGTAAAAGTACGGAAGCAATGTTTAAATGTTTAACATTTGAAATAAGGATGATAAAATAATGTTGATCAAAATAGGATACTACGCATGAATAGTGCGTGACTCCGGTGGATGCATCCTAGCCACATATCCTAGCATTCAAAGACCGGAGATAAAATGCTAAAATGGGTCAACATAAAGTTGGTGAGTTCACAGGTAATTGTAATGGAAATCAAGTTTATGAAATGTATGGAAAAACATTTGTACTCTACACAATCATTGTTGATCATACAAAACCAAAAATTATCATAAGTCCATCAACCGAAGCTTAACTGTAGCCACTGTAAAGGAAAAGGATGTGGTTCGCCTCTTTGTGCCTTACATATGAATGGAATAGGTCAGTTATGTACCCGTTCGACCTCCAGTCGAGGTTAGCGCTACTAACCCATGGGTTGTTAACCCAACAGTACTGTTCATGATCACCTCGCTTATGAACAAAATTAACGGTTAATTGTAAGAGGACTTTGTACACACCATGTACAAAACCTATATAATTAATTTAACTATGTAAGTGTGAAAATGTTTCATTTGGAAAAATAACATATATTATCATACAATGCACTTAGTTACATGTTACTAAGTCATTTAGACATTTTAATCATGTTAAGAACTTGCAATCATAACTCTTGGAAGATTAATGTTTCCTTATTTAGAAATCGGGCTCTAGAACTCATAAACATGCATTTTTAATCCATCATTTTTTCATTCATACTTCCATAATGTTCAATATACTAGTTTCATTCTTTATATGTATTCAATCATCAATTTCCTCACGCATGTCAAGAACAAAGTTTCTAAAAATAGAAAACAAGCCTAAAGCATCATGGACATGTGATTTTACCAGAACAAAATCATAAAATCTCTATATCTAGTGTTTATGCATCATTTCCACCAAACAAACACATCACAACCTACTTGAACAAAAACCCATATTTTAAAGTTTTCATAAATAGAACTGAATATGAAATCTCATATGACCAAATGTTCTAGATAGCAAATCTACACATATTCTCCATTTTTTATGCATATCTAACCATTTTCCATCATCAAATCACCCAAAACATGGCATCTAGCATGAAACCCAAAATTAAAGTTTCCTAAAATAACAAAACCGAGCATGCATGTATCGTCCAACACTTTTGACAACAAAGTTTGCATATATTATCCATCTACAACTATTATCACAACATAATTCATCATCAAATCAGCAAAATCTAATCATCTACTACATGCATACATAATAAATTTTCCATAAGTGGAAACCAAGCCTATGAACAACATCCGGGTCCAAAGTCACCAACAATATGTACCATTTGAATTTTAAAACATACTTCCTTTAAGCATTCATGGCTAATATTTCATAAAAATGAGTTTTCTTTGGATGCATGTTCATATGAACATGAAGATGAAATGAAGAAAAAGATGGGTTTTGATCTTACCAAACTCGAAAATGGATGAAATGGTGGATGATTCTTCTTGCAAACTTGATAATCTTCACTTGGATGCTTAATTCTTGGATGGATTGAAGATCAAAGAATCAAAAATGGAGAAAATGGTGGTGTGGGGGTGGGTTTCGGCCAAGAGGAGAGAAGAGAGAGAGTGGAGGTGAAAAAGATGGAGAAATGGGTAGGGCCTTTGGATATCGGGTGATGGAAAACGAATCGTCACCAATTTATTGACGGAAATCTCGAACATGTATGAACAAAATTATTTAAAAATATGATGACTCATGTTGGTAAGTTTAACATATAAAATTTTCAGATTTTTATTTGGAAATGTTGGTACATACTGCAAACTGGCCGGACAACGTTAAAACATAAAGTTTCTTGGAAAATTCCCAAAAAATTCACAGAGTCTTAGAATAACATCTCAAAATATTACATGTAATTTGTGCACACCAAATATGTGTCTAAGTGTATGCCTAAAATTAATTGTCTAGCTAGTGCACACCGCGTGTCCACCGGACTATGCTGAAAAAAAAGTATTTCTATTAATCAAAGAAAAATTCATATAGGCATGATTAATTAAATCATAGTGTCACATATAACTTACACACATAGATTATTTGTCTAGGTATTTATTTGAATTATCACCAACGGTCGTGCTACATGACGCGTGTTTGACTGAATAATCTTCTGGATTACCGACACGTGTAAACGGATTGATTTGCTAAGTGTGAAATAGACTTAATTACTATAAAATTAAGTTGAATTCATGACGTATACTATGACCTAAGTCTTAGTCGGGTATGGATATTGACCTGAATATTTGCCGGGTCACAACTACCTCACTAGTGAATGTTTTCTCTAACTTAGTTCGTGTTTTTTAAAGTAAGGGCTCAAATTCAGGTGATACAAAACTCCTATCAGCACCGGTATCAAATAAAATGGAAGCATATTGATTATTAACAAGAAACATACCATTAACAACATCGTTGTTGGCTTGGGCTTAATTGGTGTTTATGTTTGAAGCACACCCACGAGCACCACCTTGATTTACATTTGATTTGCAGTAGCACTGGGGATTGTTGCCCACATATAGCATTTTGCTTGGGTTTTGGACCACCGGAGCAACTTGATTGATCGATGCAGCAGGGGTAACGACAACAAAGTTCCTAGCCTTACGTTTTTTGTTGTTGTAAGAAGGTTCGGCCTTGTACTCTTTAGTCGTGTCAGTTGAACTTGTCTTGTCATTGATTTTCTTGGCACCATTTCTTGTTAACGTGCCCGCCTTCACGTGATTATCGGTCAACATGGCGGCTAAGCGTATGGCGTCTTTAAGAGTTGCGGGATTTCTTCCCAACACAGTGTCTTGAATTTTCATAGGTAGACCACCTATATACTTCTCAAGGCAACGGGATAATGGTGTAACCATGTGTGACACAAGAAGACCTAACTCATGGAAGCGAGTTGTGTAAACTAGGTTTTCACCACTCTTTTGAGCAAGATCCCAAAATTCAGCTTCCAATTTCTTCATTTCATTTTGAGGGAAAAAATCCTCGGTCATTAGCCTTTTCACCTCATCCCATGGTGACGCCATTGCCACATCAACTCCTCGAGTTCGTTTTTCACCGTTCCACCACGTAAGAGCTCGCTTTTGAAAGACGCTCGTAACATAACGGACCCGAAGCTTTCAAACCATTGGAGAAGGTCGGTAGCTCCCTCGGTCCCATAAATTTTGGTGGGGTTACAGGAGTTGAAGTGCTTAAAGGTGCATTGGGGCGATTTGGCACCACCACCAACACCATTGTTGTTGTTTGCACCACCACCACCATTATTTTTGGCACCACCACCGTTATTGGCCACTTGAGTAAGTTGTTTTACAAGTTGTGCAAGGAGGGTAGCAAGTTCATTGTTGTTATTGTTGGTGTTGTTGTTAGCATGACGGGGAGGCATGCTATAGAAGAAGACAACACAAGGAAAAGAATAAGAATCATGAGACTTTGGATAGTTACAAGGATGAAACAAACATATGTCCCGTTATGTAACATGCAAAATAATCATATGTGGATTGCACTCACTTGGTAACATAACCAATTGAATACTATGACACATCAAGGTTATTTAAATTCATATAACTTTCGAGAAGACATGCTTTAGCCTATAAGTAAACACTCACCCCGGGAATTCCCAAGAAAGCATATCGGATCCTTCGGTTGATTGGATTTATATGAAATGCTTTCTTAGATAAAAAAAACCCAAAGTATAGGTCTCACGCTTCCAGATTGCGCATGTTCTCTAATGATTAACAGAATTTAAAACCTCGACGGGGTTTCAGAATTTTAATAGACGTGTGTCTATGACTATGATGTTCCACATGTGAAGATGATGAAGGCATATCAAGGGGAAAGAGGGATATGAGACTTAGGGTAGGAGTATTATTATATAGTTAATTGGTTATCATTTAGGTAAAAATTAGTGAGCCATATAGTCTAACAAGCAAGGTATCAATTAATTAGACACATAGAGTAAAAGATAGCAAGTACCATGTAATATAGCACATAATGCGCAAACTAAGGTTATAGTCTAGTTCATTGGTTTCTAATAACCTAATTCACTATAACCATGGCTCTGATACCAATCTGTCACACCCCAACCAACGGCGGAATACGTCGGGGCGGGACATGGAGATTGTTCATAAATACATGATCAAACTAAATTCCATATAATTATTAAAACCAAAATTTCATAACATAAGTTTAAAACAAACATTCAAAAAAATTACATCAAAATTTTCAATTCTTTATTCAATCTAGGTCTCATCCCTAAGTGAAGCATCTTGCACGAAATCTCAAATATTTGCACCTGAAACATGATGGAAAACAAGGTCAACTAAAAATAGTTTGTGAGCATACATAGGTTTTGACTCTACAGATAGGTTCAAAAAATTTGTGTACAATTCATATGTAACATGGTATAAATATGCAATATCTAGAAACAGCTATAGCAAACCGGGTGCACAATCAAACCTTTGTTGACATGTTAAACATAATACTCATGTTACACTTTTGTTTTCGGTGAGCAATCACCCTACCTGGGTAGACGTGTCAATTCAATAGATCTATCATTGTTACCATTGGCTAGTACGGAATTAATTATTGTACTTATTATACATGTGGTTTAACTAAAGTGTTCTAAACATAAGGCACAAAAATAAATACATGTACACGTTGTTTGAGTTGTATAAATTGAAAATAGTTCAATGTAATCATGTTTAACCCCAAAAATGTGAAAAGGTAAAATGTGGCGCTATGTAACTCACACTGCAATGAGTAGCTTGATAATCACACAAATATGTTCTTATTACACAAGTGTTCTAGTTAACCACAAGATTAACCAATGTTTTTGATGGAATATGTGAATTAATAATTTGTACAAATGAATAAGAGAATCATAATGCGCAGAGGGATTAGTGTGGGTTTTTCCTTATTTAAATAAGAAAAAGAATTATTAAGTTTTAAATAATAAGTTTGTAAAACTAGATAAATACTTGTATTATAATTTGATTAAATGGAAGGTGGGTTCTAGGGAGACACACATGCGCAACCATTAGACTAGTGGCATCATGTTGTTCTAAAGCCGGGTTCACATGGTGTTAATCAGGGACTATAAGGGAGTCGGGGTCGGTGCAAACAATGCGCAAAAATGAGAATGGTTGAGGGTTTCGAACCCACGCATCTAGTTCGGCCGCACAAGCACTTAGCCGCCTAGAGTAGATGGTTTCGCTGGTATAACAGGCAATCCAGAAAAATAAATATGTAATTTCAAATGAAGGATAATCCCAAATGTTCATATGCGTAGGTCCGATTCAAGTCCAGGTTCAATTGGATTTGTTTCCCTTAGTCAATTAAAATTGACAGAGGGCTTTTGATCGGAATGGAATGAGGAATCTAAAACACAAAACCTTACCTGGATTGATTGTGTGACGAGGGAGAACGGCAGGGACTTGGACTTGATGTTCTTCAGCCTTCATCGAGCTTCAAGGGTGAAATGCAGTGCGATTGTGAGTTTAGAGAGTTCAAAGGGGATATTGCGCAGGTGATAGACTCGTTATAAGGATTCAATTTCACTCGTAATGTACGTATTGATTTGGTTTTAATTTAGGGACGGTTTCGGAATTAATTTGAATTCAAAATCATTGAAACGATTAAATTGGATCATTATGTTTAGTCAAAACTGGTGCTGTAACGGTCTTGCACAATTCACACAAGTTAATACGCACGAATTTGTTGTTGTTGTAACTAATTTTGGCATGTGTTTGACTCTTGAGAGTCAAAATCGGGTGGAATTTGATTTAGGGTTCAAGATCTATGAAAAGGTTCAATTGGTAAAGTGAGGGGGTTCAAATTGGGGTTCAAACGAAATAAGAGGGGTTCAAAGCTATTAAATGGGGTTCAAGAGTTAATTTATTTGATTTAAGTTCTTTTAATTATTTACAAAATTGTTTTTATAAAATTTATAAAAATCTAAACATTATTTGTTTTATTATAATTATTTTAGAAAGGAAATGTTTTCATTTTTATAAAAATACAAATTTTATAAATGATTTATTTAATATAATCAAATATATATTTACATATATATTTGTAAATAAATACATATATATGTATATATAAAAAGTTGTAAATACATGATTAAAACTCACCAGTTTTAATTTTTAATAATTATTATAGTGTATATATGTATATAAATATACATACATATGTTATATATAAAATAATAGAAAATAATATGAAAATACAAAATTGAAACTCAGAATTGATACACATTATAATAACAATCGATGTGGCACATTGTATTAAATAAATACGGGATGGAAATAGAAATGTCATTATTGCATAAATGAAGTAAACTAATACAAGGAAAATTATGGATACTATAGTTTTCCTACATAAACCTCAAGAACACCAACAATGGTGGATGTAGGAGATGATATGGTACTTACTTGATGATTTGGATGAGTTGTGCAGATCAACACACTCAAATCCAAGCATGCAAGTGCAGATTTTGGCTCTTGAAAGACTCCTCCTTCTACCTTTTTCTCTCTATCTTGCGACACACACACAAAGTATGTGCATCTCCATTTTAATCCACCCAAAATCAATATTTGGTTAATTACAGTTCTAGTCCCTCCACTTTGCAATTAAACCATTTCATCCAAAACTATGTTGTTTTAATGAAATAATTACATCCACCAACTTTCATTTTATTTATAAACAACCCCTATAATATTATAAACATATCATAAGATAAATCAAAAGTTGGTTTGTTACATAAGTAGTTTGTCCTTGGTTCTTGAAGGTGTTTTGATTCTTGGCTTGCATATAGATTTACAAACAAAAGAGAGTGTTCTTGTGGTTGTGTTCTTGGCATTTATAGGTTGTTGTGACTAGCATCACTTGAAATCTAACTTGCTTGATATGGATACATTTTGGAGAAGAAACATTTGGATCTTTGTTCATCCATCTTCATCAACGGGCTACCACTTCCCTACAAAGGTTGTTATGCTAAACGTTTTAGTTTCAAGTTACTCACATATGGATCCTTGGTTGGTTTTGTTTCTAAATTTTTTCATAGATCTACATGTCAAAAGGCTTCCGTTGCAAAATGATTTCAAAAGGACATGTATAAAACCCAACACCCTTGCCTACATCAACCTTCCATCTTTCTCAACAACTGCTTCATGGCCCTTTATCTGTTCTTCAGACGCCTTTAACCTGCCTCTGCAATCCTTGATGGTCATGTTTGATGGATCCACGAACTGTTCTATCGTTACAACTATGGCGATAACACGAGGCGGCATGCTATTCAATAGCTTTTTCACAATCAGTGTATCATGTATCATCTCCCCCAATGCATTGAATTTGCTTACGAATTCAGACAGCTTTCCAACAAACTCACTCTTGAAAGACAAAGGAAACTATCTCTATTTATTGGTAACCTACCTTGGAGAAAAATCTAAACAATTTGAATTCCAAATTAACTGTAAAAAATATATAAATATATCTGACGTACTATCCCTTTGGGTTTGTTTTTCCCAAACTTATTCTCCAAGCAACAAGGATTTATTTTTTCACAGTTCTTAGGTTATTTTAGGATTCATTTCAGTAGTCTATTTGTTTTCGCCTGGGAGAATTATCTTTATGTTCATGATGCTCATGAAGAAATTATGAAGGACACATGAATGTATAATTTTTTCTAAAATTTCTATGCAAGTATATTTGTTCTTCAAAAAGGCAATATTTGATATATAATAAATAAAAATCTAGTATAACACGTGTCATATTTCTAGGACTCCTCATACTAGTTTTTTGTTGGAGTATGAACTTTGACAACAAGCCTTGTAATAGATTAGTCTTTATGTTTATAGTTTTGCATGTTCTGTGTTTGTAATAGTTAAGTATGCTCAGGCGAACTTAATAAGTTCAACTAGTTTAGTTGAGGCGAACTTAACAAGTTCGCCTGAACTAAATGTGGCAAACTTATTAAGTTCATCTGGTTTAGTGTGTGTTGTCTATAAATAGTTCAAGAGTTGTTCTCATTTGTAACTTCTGCATTTGTAACTACTCTGTGTTTACTATTTGAGTGATAATACAAGAAGATTTTTATGAAATCGTGTCTTGTGTGATTGTATTGTATTCGTTACTATTAGAGACATACGTCTACGTAAGGATTCCGCACTTCGTGTATGTATTATGTGTTTTACAGTAGAGATCGATCGGTAGACCTGCTGGGACTTACAAGTGGTATCAGAGCTTTTGCTCTTGATTAGCTACTGTTGTTTGACATTGTCTCGATTGATTTCTTCATTTTTGGTGTTGTTTTACCAAAATTGATCCATTAGAAGTGTTCTAAATCAATATTTGAAGAATCCTACGGAAGTAATTTCTCTAATTCATTCTAAATCAAGATTTATGGAAATTTTCAGACATGTTCGTGCGTTTGGGTGTTAGAACAATCTTCCTTGTTCTTTAGCTGATACAGGCGAACTTGTCTATTCTGTTACGGGCGAACTTGTCAAGCGAACTTGTTAAGTTTGTTGGATTCAAGTTAGACGAACTTAGGAGGCGAATTTGTTAAGTTCGCTGAAGTGTTAGGATTTACACATCTTTTTGGCACAAAACTTCGCTCATTTAATGACCAATTCTTGGTTATATTCAACGTTTAGACACTTATTTGTTTCATTTCTTGTTTTGTAGGTTTTTGTGAAGCTTGGTGAACAAACAAGGGGATTCCAGGATAAAAAAATTGAAGTTTTAGGGTTTCTGTGATGGAGGCACGGTCGTGCCCCCTATTTGGCACGGCCGTTCCAAGCTTGCAAACCCTAGGCACGGTCGCGCCCACATCTTGCACGACCGCGCCAAGCCAAAATTCAAGGCACAACCGTGCCTTGACTCCCCACGGTCGCGTGTCACCTCGTGAGTCTGAACAGCCGTACTTCCTCGATCAGCGGGACCCAATGGAAGCTCCGGATTGGTCAATCCTCTGTCACACAGTCGTGTTAAGACCTAGACACGACCGTGCCTTTGTACCTGGCACGGTCGTGCCTTCTCTCCTAGCACGGTCGTGCCTGCCCTTTTCTATATAAACAGAACTTAAACTCCCATTCTGACATCGAGCAACCAGGGAGAAAAACCTACTGTTCCAGCTTGTATCATCCTTGTTCCAGCCACATTTCAAGCTTCTTGGAGAGGATACAACATCAAGAGGATCACCATACATCAACAACAACATTTAGGCTTGGAGGAGTGGTTTGATTCTTGTTTTCATATCATGTTTCTCACTATTTTTCCCTGTTTATTTGTAATTCTTGTGTTCATGATGAGCTAAAACTCTTGTTCACTTTGGTTTAGATGAAGTTTAGATACATTTGACAACATTCATGGATTATTGGCAATTATTGTGTTAATGTTATGACAACCGTATGATTATTCTTTGATGAAATTATGTATTCAAGTATTTTGAGTTGTTTACAAGACTTGTATTTGTGTATGCCATATTATGTTGGAAAACTTATGGTTTATGCTTATATTCATGGATTGGTGTATGTATTTATACTAGTTTATGGCATTTGACTAGGAATGGTGAATGAAGTCTTGTTTATGAATCATTATATTTGTATGTGTATCCTTATGCTTATGTTTGGAAAGACAAAGTGTTTGTTATGATGTTTCATGCTTAGTTTTATGTTTATCTAGGAATTGTTGACACATTCTCCTAATTTATATAACCTTTATATGAACATTGTATGTTGAAGAAATGCATATTGTTGTCTAATTTAATCAACTTGAGGTGGGTAGTGTGTTGTTCATATTATTTTTCCAACTAGTTGTTGGATTAGTGTACCTTAATCGGAAGCTAGTTCAATCTTTATAAACATTGACATGATTGTTAAACACGTGAGCTTCATTGTATGACTTTAGGTGGTTGGTTTGTGTAATTCATGCGAGCTTTCCGAATGGTCATTTGATTAGATATCTTTGGCGAGAATTTAGTTAATTTATGTTTCGTGTATTTGCCATGTTTCTATGAGTGTATTGAATGTATTCTAGATGGATTCGACACCAAAGTGATTATTTCTCCTTGATTGTTTGACTTGTGATCTTAGCTTAGTTTATATATTTGCATGCTAGTTAATTAAAACAAACTCTTCAAAATATCTTTGTACCATCACTTGATTGAATCTTAGTTTCGGTCTATTATTGTTTCCCACCGTATCCACGGATTGATATCCGGTTCTTACCTTTACTATATTGCTATCCGACGGGTATACTTGCCCGACGTGTGTGTGATTAGTCTTTGGTGAAAACCCTTTTTAAAACTAATTGTGTAAAAATCTTTATTAAAATATATATATAATTCACACACATCATTCGCTTCGTACAGAAAGTTGTAAATGTTTTCTAAGTGTTGAAGTGTGTTTAAGGATGTCGTCTACTTCTAATCAAGTGAACAATATGACTCACTTACTGAATCATGACAATGAGATTGGAACTCCAACCAAGCCACCGAGGCTTATGAATCTCAAAGATTATTCTAATTGGAAAAGTCGATTTGAGAATTATGTTAATATCAATGACACGAGTTTGTGGATTCCAATTAGTGAGGGATATGAGCATCTTGTTCATCGTCATATGGGTGTGTCAGATACACCAAAACCAATTTCAGCTCTTAATGATGATGAAAAGAAGTTGTATGATCGTGAAAAGAAAGCTCTTGCAGCTTTATCCATGTGTTTACCTCTGGATATCTACCATACTTTCAAGAAGTTCAAGACTTCTAGTGAACTTTGTGAAGGTTTGGCTAAAAGATGTGAAGGTAGCACAGATATCAAGAAGAGCATAAAATAATTGTTAAAGAAACAGTTTAGTGTTTTTAAACACTTTGAGGGTGAATCAGTGGATGAACTCATGTCAAGATATTATCATCTTCTAAGTGAAATGGTCAACAATGACATTACCTACAAAAACAAGAAGATTCTTGAAAAGTTCTTGGACGCTTTACAGCACGTTTTGAGATGTACACAATAGTGATCAAAGAACAATCTGGATTTGATGATCTTAGTCTTGAAGATTTGAAGGGAAAGATTCAATCATATGATTTGCATAAACAAAAGAAAGACACAGTTTATCAAGATCCAAGCATTTATTTTGGGAAAGGTACATCGTCATCAAAATCTGGTGGAGTTGCTTTGTTTTCGGGAGAGTCGTCTGATGTTCCTAAAGAAAATTCTTGTCAAGAAAATACATGTTTTGTTGCTTCAAATTCTGGATGTTCAACTCATAGGAAGAATGAAGGACATTTGTGTTCTACTAAAGTGTCTTCATCTGCAGCTAATGATATGATGGCAATGATTGCATCATTTTTAACGTCTTATGAAAATTTTATTGGTGGTAAAATCACTGATCCTGATATGATTGAGGAGGATTTTAAACAGCTGGATAAAGATACTTTGGAAGAAATGAATATTCAGTGGAACATGGCATTATGATTGAGACAAGGAAAAGATCACTTGAAGAGAACTGGGAAGAAGTTCATTAGGGCATCAAACAAAACCAAGATGGGAATGGATAAGTCTAAGGTGAAGTGTTATAATTGTCAGGAGTTTGGTCATTTTGCTCGAGAATGTACAAAACCAAGAAATCAGAATCAAGGACCTTCAAACTCTCGAGGCAATCAAAACAAACAGAGTACTTCTACAGCTTTGATATCTCAGCAAGATGAAAATTATGATTGGGGTATTCATTTGGAAGATATTGTGGCTCATGTTAGTCAAGCTTTTCTGGCTGAAGTTCATCCTGAAGATGGAATTGAAAGTGGTTCTTCTGATAGTGACTCTACAGATTCTGGGAGTGTACACGAAAGTGAAGAGTCAGTGCCTCAGATGAGTGAACCAAAGTTTTCAAATGAAGACTTACTGAATGATGGAGCTGCTAGAAAGGTTACAGAAAATATTGCAGAGATGTTGACTGAAGGAAATGCATTCATGGCCGATTCTAAGCAGGTAAAACAGGTTGATTCTTGTTTAAAATGCATTGATTTTGAATTTAAAATTACGAGATTGTGTGATGATAACACGAATCGCATCTGTGACATGAAAGCAATGTATACATCGAACCAAACTTTGAAGGATAATGAAACAGCTTTGAAAACTAAAATTGAATCTTTAAAAGATGATATCAAAGTTTTGCAAACCAAAGTAAATGAACAAGTATTTCTTCTCGATGTGTCATACTCTGAGTATGAAAAGAAAATTAATGAACTTGCTGTGTCACAGACTGAGGTAACAAAATTGTTACGCAAGCTTGAATGTTATAAGAATTCCAGTTTCTTGTTGGAATATTATAATGATAAAGCTTCGGGTGAAAAGGTTATTGGTGGGGTTGGTTCTTGTCCTTCTTTTGATTATACAGAGATTGGGGGTGGTGTTGGTTATTGTCCACCATTTAATGCAAATTATACCCCATGCTTGATTAAAGAAGTTTTGGTTGAAGATCTGGAAGCAAAAACAGTGTTGGACATCAATCATGTTATTGGTAATGACATGGTATATGATGATTCAACTGATGACGATATGTTTGATTCAGAAAAAGGTGATGGCATAGTGAAAGAGTGTAAGTATGTGGAACCCGTTGTGATGAAAACAATGACAAGAGACAGGTGCATTCTAACTGAACCAGGTGATGTGAGTGAACAACCAAAACCTAAATCTACTTTTAAACCAGTTAAACCGTTTGTAAGTGGTGGTTTTGATTCATAAGAGACAAACAAGATTGAGAATATCTCAACTCTTGATTTTTGTAAAAAGAAACTTGTAGAGGAAACTCATAAGGTTGTTCATTCTTCAAACACTATTTCTCATTGTTCATCATCTACTTCATTCAAGGTTCAGAAAGAAAAGTATGTTCGTGTCTACAAGGAAAAACGTTCTTGTTTTCATTGTGGTAATGCTGGTCATATCTTGAAAGATTGTTCAAATAAGAACTTGGGGAAGCGTCTGGAGAATCCAAAGTTGGCTCGTCCTTTTGTGACTTCACCAGCAAAATCTGTAAGTAAGAATGTGGATAGTGGTGTAAAGAAGCCAAGTGTTTAGACTGCTTCTGATTCAGTGCACGTTGTGAAGAAGGTTGAGTCAATTGGTGAGTCTACCCAACCAAAAGAAAAATTGTCTAGAACACAAAGACGTCGAAGAAATAAACGTTTGAGAAAACTTCTCGAACAGCCAGTGGTAAATGACAAGGTTGAGGTGGTGAGTGAGACTGACAAGGTTCGGGTTACATCGAAGTGGAAACCTAAATCCACTGTTTCTGTTTCAGGAAAACAATCTCCTAAAATTCAGGAGAAATTTGATTGTGTATTGAAGAAAATAGGTTATTTTGATGAATCAGGCCGACCCAAAACCACAATGGCATCGGTCTCTATTACTAACTAATCTTTTCTCTTTGTGTGCAGGGAACTCCAAGGAGGATTGTTGGCAACCATTGGTACGTTGACAGTGGATGCTCTCAGCACATGACGGGTAATCTTAATTTATTGGAAAATGTGAAAGAAATTCAGGGAGGATACGTTACTTTTGCGGGCAAGAAAGGAGGAAATATTTATGGCCAAGGAACTATATCGAATGGGAGATTGAGCTTTGAGAAAGTCAACTATGTTGAGCAGCTAGAACATAATCAGTTATCTGTTTCGCAAGTCTGTGATAAAGATTTCTCATTTCATTTTAATAACTCAGAATGTTTGCTTCCAAAGCCAGGATTTGTGATACCTGAAGATTGGATACTTATGCGAGCTCCTCGAAAGAATGATACATATATGCTTGACATGAGCACAGCAACGACAACGTCGTCTGTTCCAACTTGTCTTCTTTCGAATGCTTCTGAGTCCGATTCAACTTTGTGGCACCGGAAAATGGCTCATATAAATTTTAGAAAAATGAACTATCTTGTCAAGAATGGGTTGATTTATAGTGTCCCAGTTATGAGATTTCATGTGAATGAAGACTGTATTCCATGCAAGAAAGGGAAGCAGCATAGAAAGTCTCATCCTTCAAAGTTGACTAATTCAATTGTGACTCCTTTAGAGTTGTTGCATATGGATTTGTTCGGACCTATTAGTGTGAAGAGTGAAGGCGGCAAATCTTATTGTTTGGTTGTGACTGATGATTACTCGAGATTTTATTGGGTAAAATTTCTTGCTTCTAAGGATGAAACAGCTGAACTTCTTAAGTTTCTAACTGTAGGACTTGAGAAATTGTTCAACTTGCAAGTCAGGAGAATTCGGAGTGACAACGGAACAGAATTCAAGAATGGGAATTTGGGTTTATTCTGTTTGAAGAAGTGTATTCATCATGAATTCAGTGCTCCTTATGTTCCTCAACAGAATGGTGTTGCTGAACGAAAGAATCGAACTCTTATTGAGACGGCTCGTACTATGTTATCTTATTCAAAATTGTCGGTTACTTTTTGGGCAGAGGCAGTAAATACAGCTTGTCATGTTCTCAATAGGGTTTTGACCGTGAAGAAACATAACAAAACTTGTTATGAATTACTGAACAATCGAAAACCTAATCTGGCGTATCTTTTTCCCTTTGAGAATCCTTGTACCTTGTTAAAGACTCGCGATATTCCTACTAAATTCAGCTCGAAGGCGATTGAGGGAATTTTCTTGGGATATGTTTCTTGTAGGATCGTGAGAATACAAGATGGTTCTGTTCTTAGTTGAGGTTGGCGGAAACAAAATCAACTACACAATTTATAATCAAGTAGACACAAAGAATACTGATAAACACTGTTGTATTAAGCTTTTGTGAATGCAAAGATTACAAGTGAGAAACTCAATGAATAAGTATGACAAGCACTACTAGCACTATCAAGACACACTCAAGTCACACTTACAATGAAGTGGCAATTCAGTATTTATAGTAACTTAGAATCAAGACAGACCCTTGATTCTAAGGATCAGATCGAACACAAGCCGTTGATCTTGTTTATTAATTTACATTACACGTTAAGGCTAATCTAGTTAACTTTACTGAAACGTTTTCTTTATTCATGATTGTTTGCATGCTTGGAGAAGTGTATTGTTGTCCGTCATTGGTTGACCATAGCGGTTCCTTCTGCTTTGAGTCTGTCAGTTGCTTTTGCAGAAAGGTGTCAGAGACGCTTGGCCTGGATAGTCAGCTGCAACGTTTGGTCTTCAGTGAATAAGGCTATCAGCTGCAAAGAGTGAAGGTTGCTGCTGGTAAGCCTATCAGCAGCAAACATGGAAGACTGCTGCTGATAAGCCTATCAGCAGCAACTTGTGCAGAATGCTGCTGATAAGCCTATCAGCAGCAACAAGTGTTGAATGCTGCTGATAAGCCTATCAACAGCAACTATGAATACTGCTGATAAGCCTATCAGCAGCCATCTGTGTTGAATGCTGCTGATAAGCCTATCAGCAGCATTTGTACTTAGAATAATTTGGTAGCAATCAGTCTTTGGTTCTACAAACTCCCCCTAGACTGATGCAACCAAAATTCTTCTAATCACTTTGCTGCTGAAGCTTTTGCATGTGGCTGACTATCCTTTCAACCTCATAGCCTCTTGGATCCTTGCTGGGATTGTTCAGTGGAAGTTCAGACAGAGTCTTGATGTCTTTGTGTTGCATTTTGTAGATTGCTTTGCTTGAACATCTCATCTGCTGCTTCTTTACATCAGTCAGTGTGAACTCATCCAAATCAGCATTGTAGGTCCAGGCTACAAATGGAGAGTGGGACTTGAGTGGTTTGATGTTTATGATCACATCTTTGCTAGGGTTGAAGTAGTGTTTGATTGCTAGCACAAGACGTTTCCCACTCTCATTTGCAGGCTCATTAGCTTCACCCAGCTCTAAAATTCTTTGAAGATCGGAATCAGGTAGTTGCAGAACCTCATCAACAGACCTGTAAGAGGATCTTCTTCTCTTAGTTCTCCCCCTGAAGATCTCAAACACTTGATCTTGTGAATTATGGAACCAGTTAACTATATTTCATGAGTCTTCTGGTTTAGGAGTGGGTTTGGGTATCTTCAAGGGAGGCTGTTGATGAGTGGGAGCTGGGTGGGATGACTTGGACTTTTTGGGTGGAGGAGTGGAAGGCTTGGGGATGTTTGTGGATGGTGTTTGGAGAGAGGAAGTAGTTTCTGGTGCAGAGGTTCTTTGTTTCTTGACTGGTCTCTTTTCCAGTCTTTCTTCCTCTTCCTTTTTCACTGTTGTATACAGGGCTTGTAGGTTCATGAAGGACATGGGACCTAACCTTTTTCCACTTTCTCCCTTTGCCTTAAGGAAGTCAGTCATCTTCTTCCTTTCTTCATGGGTCCTTAGATTAAGGGCAATGGCTTTCTTTAACTTCTGATGAGCTTTTTCTTTCTCTTCATCTTTCTTTTTCCTTGCCAATTCCCCCTGCTGACCCATGAAGGCTCTATAGATCTCTTTGTTTGACAGTTTTTCAAGGTAGTCTGCATCCTCACCTTGAGAGATCAGAGCTTCAGTCCACTCCTCCCTTAATTCTTTTGCTAATTTAGAATCAGTGATTCTAAACTTAGCATCTTCCTTCCTTTTCTTTTTAGCTTCTTCTTCTTCTTTTGCAAACTGTTCCTGCAGCTGTCTAGCAAGTCGTTCATCTTCCTCAACTTGAGACCCTGCATGGATTTTTACCTTCATTTCATCCAGCTGTTTGGCATACAGCTGAATTGTCTGTTGTCTGAGAAGAATGGGTGCCTTTCTATCTTCATGCCTTTGTTTTTGAGCCATCTCTTCAGCCAACTCTTCTTCTTCTCTTTTCCTTCTTCTCTCTTCTTTCTCTTTCTTTTCCTTTTGCAACCTTTCTTCATCCTCTTTTGTCATGATGCCCTTCCCTTTATTAACATTGGATGCCTCTGCTCTGGCTTCACTGATCACAGAAACAACTGATTGTTGTGCTGTTGGGATCTCTGCTTCGGCTTTATTGGCATGTTGAGAGGTAGATAAGGGAAGGTCTTCAGTTTGGCACTCAGGATCTGTAAGTTCTAGCTGCCTTTCTCTCACAGAGGATCTTGCTTCATAAGCTGCAGCGCAGATGTTAACTGGAGGGGAATCTGAGTTGGAGTCAGTGTCAGAGGATGACACATCTTCTTCCTCATTAATCCTTCCTTCCTTCTCAAGGTGAGCTTTGATAATTGCTATCATCTCCTGGCTTTCAAGGGAGTTGACATTGCAGATGTTGGCTTTTAGTAGATAGATCTTGTGGAGGAAATTTGTTGGTAGCTGAAGGATGTTCCCGGTGTTGATGATGAGAGCAGAACCGTTGCTTAGGAAGAAAGCGTGGTCAAGGAGCCTAGTGCTTACCCATCCTAGCACGTCCGAGTCCTTGACCAGAAATCTTTGAAGGCCCAGAACTCCTTCTTCAGTGAGAAGACTGCTCCTTGTTATTGCAAGATTGTTGGGAGACAGTCTTCTTTCTGTGGCCGACGAAGATTCAGGATAAGCTACCCGATGTGCTGCTTGTAGGAATCTTTGGAACCTGGGTAGATTATCCTCCATCAGGTCATGGAACCTGCCAATGGTAAGTTCAGCTGAGAGATCTGCTGAAGTGTTGATGCAGTCAGTTAGATGCAGTTCTAGGACTTGGAGGGCAATGAGAGAGTTCCAGTTCAGCTCTTCTACTCCGCTGAACTCCCATCCAATCCAAAACCTCTCAGCTAATCCATCATACCCCCAAGCTAGAATAGAGTCAAACTCTAGCTTCTTTGAAGATTTGAAGATTTGGGGGGTAGTGGATTGTCCTATGATGGCTGCTGCTTGTGGAAGGATGCTGAATGATGCATTTGTTTGTTCTGTGTCTTCAGCATCATTCAGCATTTCATCGACAGCCCTGACGACCAACTGCCAGTCTTCAGATATTTCTTCGTCTTCGTTATCTGGAGCTGGCAGGTCATGAACTTGGACAAAAGCTGGCTTGTATTGTGAGCTTTGAAGTACAAACTGCTCTTGAATCCAGTCGTCAAGACTGTCTGTATCATCTTCCATAGAAACCATCTCCCCCTTTTTGGTTGCATCAGCAGACAGGTAAGCATCAGTTTGGCTGCCTACTGATACAAGAGAGGGAGAGGCTAGAGTTGGGCATTGATGGGCTTCATGCATAGCGACTTGGTGTCTTAGTTTGGACATTTCAGCCTCTAGCATAGCCACCCTGGCCGTCAATTCCATGTTATGAAGTTTCAGTCTGTCCTCATCCACAGTTGTGGAATCCTTGGACCCAGATGGGGCCGTAGGCCTAGCCTCAGCATCCCCATCACCCGCGGTTTCTTGGCGCCTGGGATTCCTCTCAGTGAAGGGAGTTTCCAAGGAAACACCCTCACCGTGAGTTGCCGTGGTTGAGGTCTTAAAGATGTTGTCACTTTCCTCCTGGTCAGTTGATGGACTAGCAGTAGTGACAGCCTCGTCCACATCCACTCTTTCAATACTCCCAGAGTGGACCTTCAAGGGTGAGGAACTTGGGTTGGGTGTTTCGGAAGCAAGACCAATCAGTACCTCCTTGATAGTGGTAGTTGGAGAAGGTACATCACTTTGGTCAGGTTCCTCTACACTTAAGTTCAGTGAAGAGAGGAATGGCTCGAAGGGCTATTCTATGGATCCGGGAAGTGATCCTAATCCTAATAGAGAGACTTCCGAAGGAGTCTCCCTAGCAATGTGGCTTTCCCTTATGATATTCTCACTAGAATGTTGTGATTCTGAGTGAGGGATGTTGGCTTGGGTTTGGGCCTTGGAGGCAAGAGAAGAAGGAGTTCTCTTGCCCCTCTTCCTTGTATACTTGGATGCAACCGGGGCCCTGTGTTCCGGTTGAGCAATCAAACTGGGGGTGAGTGATGTATGTGCCTGTGCATCCTCAGTAGAATGCACAGGGGTTCGATCAAGGGAAACAGTAGGTTGAGTTTGTGGCAGTGAGGTGGAGGGTGTGGGATCAGTATCAGCTAGGTTTGCTGAACTGTCACCCTGGGCACTATGTGTGTTCAACATTGTAGATAACAATGGAACATCGGCCCCTGAGAACTTTGATGAAACTGTTCTCATGCTTTGAAAAATGTTGTTCTTATGTCCCAGTATTGAGTAGATTCTTGCAGTTTTTGAAAGATCTTGGTGCTCAAAATTGAACACTTCCTGCAAGAATCTTGGGTACATGAAGAACAGTGATTTCACCCCTTCTTGAAGGTTGTATCTCAAACCTTCAAGAATGAGGTGGGAAAAATTGAAACTTGCTCCTGTTATCATACCGTGAACTGCCGACGCAAGTCCGGAGCTGAGTTGGTTCCAGCCACACCTCTTTTGAGATATGCATTGGAGAAGAGTGTGGCAGAGATACTTCCATTTGGGACCCATGAGTGCCTTCTCTATCGTATACTCTGTTTGATTCCCAGTGTACCCTATGGATACAAAGGTCCTCATGTATACGTCTCTTGGGTAAGAGAGGGCGTCCCCTTCATCCTGAAGCTTGAGGTGTTGGCGGAGTTTTGCTTCAGTGATGATCATTTCCTTACCGTCAACTGTGCCTCTGATTTGAGGAGTGCCCTGTTCAGTAGAATACACGGCTGAGCTCCAAAAATCTTCCATGTGTGAAGTATATATGGTTGGGTTGACGGTTAGGGCATGGTAAATTTTGGACCGACAGAGGAAGTCGATCATACCGTCGAAACCTTCGGATTTCTTGCCCTTGATTAGGTATGCAGTTAGGTTGTGATATGGGGAGAACTTATCGTTGGGGTTGTTTATGTCTGCGCCTGCCATTATTATGGATTCGGAGGGAAGAGAGAAAGGTGTTTGAATGGTGGTTAATTGTGGAGGGCTTTGAATGTTGTGGGGACGGGAGAAAAAGTGATGGGAGATAGGTTTGAAATAGAATGTGAAGAGGTAGAGGGATGATTTGAGTTGGTGATATAACGGCAGACGGGGAAAAAGCAACTCTACTTGTACAGTACAACCTGTTTCACTTTTCATTGTTACAGCTGTAAAACACTCGAGCAGTCATGGTGAAGACTGACGATATTTACTTTTACAGCGGGTAAATGTTAATTTAGACTTAAGTTCACCCATCAGCAGCAAACTTGGTTGCTGCTGAAAGATAAGAGAATCCGCAGCAAAATTGGTTGCAGCTGATGGATAAGCCTATCAGCTGCAAACTTGGTTGCCGCGGAAAGATAAGTCTGTCAACAGTAGATTTTGCTGCTGAAAGGTTTAAAGATCCGCAGCAAAGGAATTGCTGCTGAAAGCCTTAAAGCTATCCGCAGGAAACATGTACCTGCTGATAACTTAAAGCTATCAGTGGCAAAACTTTTGCTGCTGATGCTTTTACCTGTCAGCAGCTGAAGGACAAAAATGCTGCTGACCCATAACTTTTATTTACAACAAAAAAAGGCACATTTTAAGGAGATACTTGAGATGGATTTTAATCAAAGTTCATCATACCAATTGATTCAACTAAATATCGGAATCTAGCTTCATCAAAAGGTTTTGTAAACAGATCAGCATATTGCTCATTTGTATGAACTTTGGTTAAAATAATTCTCTTTTTCTCAGCTTGATCTCTTATGAAATGGTACCTGATGTCGATGTGCTTTGTCTTTGAGTGCTGCACCGGATTGTTTGTGATAGAGATAGCACTCATGTTGTCAATGTGAATTGGAGTCTGCATGAAGGTCATTCCATAGTCAAGCATTTGATTTTGGATCCAGATGACCTGTGCACAGCAGCTTGAAGCTGCAATGTATTCTGCTTCAGCTGTTGAAGTAGAAACACATGTTTGCTTTTTGCATTGCCATGAGATGAGCCTTCCTCCAAGAAATTGACATCCCCCAGATGTGGACTTTTTGTCCAAGTTACAACCCCCATAGTCACTGTCAGTGTAGGCATATAGATTGACATTTTCATTCTTTGGATACCAAAGCCCAAGCTTTGGAGCTCCCTTTAGGTATCTAAGGATCCTTTTAACAGCTTGAAGATGAGACACTTTTGGAGCTGCTTGAAATCTTGCGCAGAGACAGACTGCAAACTTGATATCTGGTCTTGAGGCAGTGAGGTACATGAGAGACCCTATCATTGCTCGGTACTGATGTTGATCAGTGTCTTGTCCTTCTTTATCCGGAGATAATTGATGGTGCACTTGCATAGGAGTTCTTGCAGCAGAGCAGTCAGTCATTTTGAACCTCTCCAAGATGCTTTTGACATACTTGGATTGACTTATGAAGATTCCAGTTGGTACCTGTTTGACTTGAAGTCCTAAAAAGAAATTTAGTTCACCCATTGAACTCATTTCAAATTTGGAATGCATCAGAACTTCAAAGTCTTTGCAGAGCTTCTTTCTTGTAGATCCAAAGATAATGTCATCAACATAAATCTGGACCAACAAAATTTCGCCCCCTTCATCTTTGATGAAAAGAGTCTGATCAATGGCCCCCCTTCTGAAGTTGTTACTAAGTAGATATCCAGATAAAGTTTCATACCAGGCTCTTGGGGCTTGATGTAAGCCATAGAGAGCTTTGTCCAGTTTTAAGACCTTATTTGGATGTGTAGGATCTACAAAGCCTGGAGGCTGTTTGACATAGACCTCTTCATCAATCGTGCCATACAGAAAGGCACTCTTCACATCCATTTGATAGACCGTAAAGTTTTTGGATGCTGCATAAGCCAGAAAAATTCTAATGGCTTCCAGACGGGCAACAGGAGCAAAAACTTCATCATAGTCAATGCCTTCTTCTTGAGTGTAACCTTGAGCTACCAGTCTGGCTTTGTTCTTGACTACGATGCCCCTCTCATCTTGCTTGTTTCTGAAAACCCATCTTGTTCCAATGGCTGTTTGACAAGGTGGAAGATCAACAAGCTTCCAAACATCTTGTCTTTTGAATTGCAGCAATTCTTCCTGCATTGCTTCAATCCAGCTGTTGTGCTTGAGAGCTTCATCAATCCTTTTGGGTTCCACCTGTGATAGAAAGCAGGAGAATAAACAAATGTTGGCTTCATGAGACTTACTTCTTGTCTGGATGCCTGAGTGGACTTGGCCAATGATGTTTTCCAGAGGATGCTCTTTGTTTATTCTCTGAGCAGGTATCACATCCAGCCGTATTCCCTCTTCAAGATTACTGTGGTTTAGATCAGTATTGTCTTCAGATGTGTGGAGAGGAGCTTGGAGGATTTGATCATTGTGTTCCACATAGTCAGCAGCATTAGCATCAGAGGCCTCTTCATCATGAATTGAGGAGGCTTCATTTAGGATTTCATTGTCAGAGAGATTGCTGCTTGTGGTGTTGGATGTACCGGCTTCACCTGCACTGGCTTCAATAGCTTCTGCCACTGATGGAGGATCAATGGATGGCCTTTTCATCCTGATGTAGGGACTGGGAAACTCCAGTCTGTAGTCAGAAGAAGAGGTTGAGGTAGAAGGTGTTGAGTTTGAAGAAGGAGGCTCCATATTTGGGAATATGAGGGGCTCAAATATCTGGGTGAAGGAGTCTATATCAAAAAGCCAGTTGGGACCTTTGCCTTGTTCACAGACAACGTGTTCCCTGCATTCCACATTAGCAGATTCTTCCACAATCCGAGTCCTAGAATTGAACACTCGGTAGGCCTTCGATTGAGAGGAGTAACCCACAAAGTAACCTTCATCAGACTTTGCACCGAATTTAGGAAGAACTCCATGTGTGATGAGGATGGTACATGGACATCCAAAGGGCTTCAGGAAGCCAATGTAGGGAACTCTTTTGAGACAGAGTTCATAGGGAGTTTTCTGGAGAGGCTTAACAATAAGGACTCTATTCTGCACATAACAAGCTGTGCTTACTGCTTCTGCCCAGAAAGTAAGGGGCAGTTTTGAGTCAGCCAGCATAGATCTTGCTGATTCAATCAGAGTCCTGTTTCTTCTTTCAGCAACCCCATTTTGTTGAGGAGTTCTTGGAGCACTGTACTACCTTTCAATGCCCTTGCTCTCACAGAAACTGTTCAAAGTGTGATTTTTGAACTCTGTTCCCTGATCACACCTTATGATCTTTACCTTCAGATTACTTTGATTCTCTACCCTGAGAATATAGGATTTGAGAATCTCAGCAGTTTCATCTTTTGTTCTTAGGAAGAATACCCAAGAGAATCTGGAGAAGTCATCAGTGATCACCAGACAGTAGGACTTTTTGCCCATTGACATGACATTTGTAGGACCAAAGAGATCCATATGCAGTAGCTGGAGAGGAGTGTCATTTGTGTTCAATGTCTTGGGCTTATGGGAACTTTTGTGTTGTTTTCCCTTCAAGCAGGCAATGCAATGATCGTCTAGCTGGAATTCTTTGTCAGGAAGCCCTCTGACAAGATTGTCCTTCACTAATTTATTGATTGTTTTGATGTTAACATGGCTTAACCTCCTGTGCCAGAGAGCGGATTCATCAACTGATGCCTTTGACAGAAAACATGAAACACTACCAGATGGAGTGACTTCATTCATGTCAAGCACATATAAGTTGTCCTTTCTATTAGCAGTTAGGAGAATCTTCTCTGGGGGGTTTAGATAGGCCAGGAGCTAATACGAAACATTCTTTGTCAGTGAAGAGCATCCAATGCTTTTGATCACATACTTGAGAAACACTCATGAGATTGAAGTCAAGTTCTTTAACATAGTTGACTCTTTCAATACTCATCCTTTCATTGGACACAGTGCCTTGTCCAGTGATAGATCCACCTTTTGAGTCACTCCCAAAGGCAACATATCCTCCATTGAAATGTCTGAAGTTGGAGAGGATGGACCTGTTGCCTGTCATGTGCCTGGAACAGCCGCTATCTACCACCCAGGTGTTATTCTTGTTACCTGGCTGTCCCTGCACATGAAAGAAATTTTAGTTAGTGGGAGTGGTCCAAGAGCTCTCCTTTTTGAAGAAAAGAGTTCTTGGACATTCTGATTCATCATGCGTGCATTCAACAGCACCGATAATGATTTTGCTGACAGGAGCAGAGATTTTGGCTTTCCATTGCTTAAGTAGTGGTTTTCCAGTTCTCTTTTCTTTATCTGCTGCGGATTTGCCTTTGGCAGCTAATGAATTTGCTCTATCAGCAGCTGATTTTCCTGCTTGAGGTTTTGGCCTGTCAGCAGGGGCAGGTTTTGCTGCTGATGGCTTCAGTTTATCAGCTGCAGATAATGCTGCTGATGACCTTGGCCTTTCAGCAGCAGATTTTGCTTTTGCTGCTGAGGGCTTATTTGGAGCAGCAGCAGATTTAGTTTTTGCTGCTTACTGTTTTGTTTGAGCAGCAGCAGATTTGGTGGCTGCTCAAGGCTTTGCCTTTTGCTGCTGCTTGTATTTTTCTGCAGTTTCAACTCTTCTACTGGCTGCAGATGGCCTATCAACTGAAGTATGATGATCCTTCTTTTGTTTATGCGCTGATTGAAGAAGGATCTGGTTGAAGGGGTTAAACTGACATTTTGCAGCAAAGTGGTCTGATTCCCCACATATGATGTAGGACTGCTGAACTTTGGGCTGCTGCTTCCTTGGTGGAGAAGAAGAGTTTCTGCACTGAGTTTTCTTGGTCGTAAATCTTCTAACCTGTTGCTGATTCTTCTGATTTGGCATGAACTGAGACTTGGAGTTTGTAGGTCCTGATGTTTTTCCCTTTTCAGTGTTTAGCTTTCTTCCACCTGGAGGATAGCTGATCCTTATCTGTTTGAATGGTACAGGGGCTGGAACAGCTGGGAGAACAGTAGGGACTGGGACTCTATTCAGAACAGCTTCAGATGAGGCTGTACTGGTTTCATCATGGTCTGAGAGGGTTAACTCAGATTCTGATGAGGTAGTGCAGTCTTTAACAAGGGGTTCATCCATTGGAGGATCAAGATTTCTGTTTGCAGTGTCGAGTTTTGCAACATCGAAGCTTGGTTCATAGATGGCAACATAGTCAGCTGGATGAGGAACAGTATTGTACTGTTCCTTGCCATATCCAAGTCCTCCAAGCTTTACCTTTTCATGGACTTGAATATCTAGAAGTCTCTGAAGCTTTTTAGAAGAAAATTCATATTTTTCAACATGAACTTTCTGTTCTGCCAGATCAGCTCTGGTTGATTTAAGTTTTACTAATAGATCATCAATCTGAGTTTCAAGATTGGTTTGTTCATGTTTTAGAGATGAAATCTCTTTCTTAAGGCATTCAATTTTTTCTTTGTAAGTGATTTCAACCTTTTTGAACTCAGATTTCATTTGAAGAAACTCTTCATTTTGATCTATAAGGTTTTGGTTATGTTTTCTATAACCTAAAACTTTATCAATGCAAGCTTGAGAGCATAGATGTTCAAATACCTGAGGTGGTATCTCTGCAGTATCTGCCATAAGTGCTTGGTTGGAGGCAGGAACATCTTCATATTGAAAACTCCAGTCAAAGTCTGAAGTTCCAACATTTGCACAGGCTGCAGTCTGTGCTGGAGTAGTTCCTTGCTGCTGCTGCTGCCTGAGCTGACCTTGGTAACCTTGTCTTTGATGGCTGGCACCCTGATTGGCTTTAGGTGCCTTGCACTCCCTAGCAAAGTGACCCATTTGGTTACAGTTGTAACATCGGATCTTGCTTTTATCAAGCCCAACTCTGGTGTTTGAGTTGTTGCTTGGAACTGATCTCCCGGTTCTAGAATAGAACCTTTTTGCTCTGAGGGAGAGCATGGCATATGAGTGCTGAATATCCATTTCTTCAAGATCATCTGGATGAAAGCATTCCATATCCTCTTTTATGAAATACATGCTGCTTGAGTTGTCAGAGACAAAAGCAGTAGAGGTTGGCTGTTGAGGAGGTGCCTCAAGAAGAAATGGTGATGAGTTAGATTGTGAAGCGGTTGGGGTCTGAGGGTGAGTAACAATGGGAGGATAGTAGCTGCTTGCACTAGGACCGGAATGATCAGAGTGAAGCGCTGAGGAGGTAGTGGAGGAAGTGGTAGCTGATTGATAACTGGAGCTCCTTTCTTTAGCTTGAATCATTTCTAATTCATAGGTTTTGAGCATGCCAAAGAGCTCAGTCATCTGAAGAGTCTTCAGATTCTCTGTTCTTCTGATGGACACAGTGTATAATGTCCAGCAACTAGGAAGAGATCTTATGAACTTCTTGAGAATGTCTTCATTCTCCAGCTTTACCTTGGAGCACTGTAGTTCACCTACAAGATAGGTAAATCTGTTATATAAAATAGTTAAGGTCTCACCTTCCCTCCAGACGAAGTTCTCATACTGCTGCTTCAGTATGTCCCTTCTGTTCTCTTTGACTTCTTCAGAGCCAGCAAACATCTTCTCCAGCGCCTCCCAGAGCTCCTTGGCAGTTCTGTAACTTCTGAAGTTGTGGAAAACTTCATTTGGAAGACACATTTGGATGGCTCCTAGTGCCTTGAAGTCCACCTCCATTTTCTTGATGTCCTCTTCAGAGTACTTGGAGGTTTCCTTCGGGACTTGTAGCCCTCCATCATCAGCAGAGGCCACCATGGGAATATATGGACCCTCCTTGATGGATCTCCACATTCCGTATTCCTGGTAACAGAAGAAGCTTTTCATGCGATTTTTCCACATGTCATAGTCTTCTCCAGATACCAACCTTGGTGGTCGGTTGATGCTGCCAATATCTTCAAAGCCATTACTCTGTGCCATTTTTGTTTTGATTTAGGATGACTTGTTCAAAGAGAGAGTTTAGAATAGAACCAGAGATGATTAAACAAATGTTAGTTTGTTTAATCTGAGCCAAAGCTCTGATACCACTTGTAGGATCGTGAGAATACAAGATGGTTCTGTTCTTAGTTGAGGTTGGCGGAAACAAAATCAACTACACAATTTATAATCAAGTAGACACAAAGAATACTGATAAACACTATTGTATTAAGCTTTTGTGAATGCAAAGATTACAAGTGAGAAACTCAATGAATAAGTATGACAAGCACTACTAGCACTATCAAGACACACTCAAGTCATACTTACAATGAAGTGGCAACTCAGTATTTATAGTAACTTAGAATCAAGACAGACCCTTGATTCTAAGGATCAGATCGAACACAAGCCGTTAATCTTGTTTATTAATTTACATTACACGTAAAGGCTAATCTAGTTAACTTTACTGAAACGTTTTCTTTATTCATGATTGTTTGCATGGTTGGAGAAGTGTATTGTTGTCCGTCATTGGTTGACCATAGCGGTTCCTTCTGCTTTGAGTCTGTCAGTTGCTTTTGCAGAAAGGTGTCAGAGACGCTTGGCCTGGATAGTCAGCTGCAACGTTTGGTCTTCAGTGAATAAGGCTATCAGGTGCAAAGAGTGAAGGTTGCTGCTGGTAAGCCTATCAGCAGCAAACATGGAAGACCGCTGCTGATAAGCCTATCAGCAGCAACTTGTGCAGAATGCTGCTGATAAGCCTATCAGCAGCAACAAGTGTTGAATGCTGCTGATAAGCCTATCAGCAGCAACTATGAATGCTGCTGATAAGCCTATCAGCGGCCATCTGTGTTGAATGATGCTGATAAGCCTATCAGCAGCATTTGTACTTAGAATAATTTGGTAGCAATCAGTGTTTGGTTCTACATTTCTAATTCTCATAATAAGAGAGTGTTTAACAAAGAATCACGTCAAATTGAAGAATGGTTTCATATTGACTGTGACAATTGTTCTGTTCCTCAGGATGCAAAAGGTCCCTCTTGGGCTTTTGATTATGTTGCATTATTCAGATATTTCAATGTTACTCCTGAAATTAATTCTGATGAAGATGAAATACTCTATCAGTCCTACTGCAATGATGATTCAACTATCGATCCTCGTTCGGCTATTCCGATTGTGGATACTCCTTCAGTTGATCCGAATGTAGCTTCAACTTCGGGTACAACACAACATGATGATTCTGATGATGATGAAACTGTGTTCCAGGAGTCTTCAAATGATATCCAGAACATAGTTGATGATTCATCAGCATCGGCATCAGTTGAGGGGGAGTTGCCTTCTAATCTTGATGCTGTTATTCAGGCTTCAGATATTCCTCAATCTCATGTGCATAAGAATCATCCAACTGACAATATTATTGGTGATTTGAATGCCGGTGTTCAAAAAATGCATCATACACTTGAAGAAAATTCATGTTTGTATGCTCAGATTGTGGATACTGGTATCTTGGAGATGTGTTTACATGCTTGCTTTATTTCTCAAACAGAACCTAAGAATGTGGTTGAGGCTTTGGATGATGATTGTTGGATTGAGGCCATGAAGGACGAATTGGCTCAACTTGATAAATTACATGTTTGGGATTTGGTTGATTTACCCAAGGCTTCAAGATCTATTGGCACAAAATGGGTATTCAAATGCAAATGTGATGATCGTGGTGTTGTGGTCCGTAATAAGGAGAGACTTGTTGTCCAAGGTTTTAATCAGCAATAAGGCATTGATTACACCGAAGTTTACGCTCTAGTTGTGAGGATTGAGGCGATACGTTTGTTTCTTGCTTATGCTTCTTTCAAGGGTTTCAAAGTTTTTCAATTGGATGTCAAGGGTGCTTTTCTGTATGGAAAGGTAAAGGAAGAGGTATATGTGAAACAGCCGCCAGGTTTTGAAGATCCCAAGTTTTCTGAAAAGGTGTTTAAATTGGATAAAGCATTATATGGTCTTCATCAGGCTCCTCGTGCTTGGTACGAAACTTTGTCGGTGCATTTACTTGAGAATGGATTTGAGCGTGGTCAAATTGATTCTACCCTTTTCATCAGAAAAGCAGGGGGAGATTTATTACTTGTTCAAATCTATGTTGATGACATAATCTTTGGATCGACGAATGTTGATATGTGTAAAGACTTTGAAAGAGTGATAAAGTTGAAATTCGAGATGAGCAGCATGGGAGAATTATCATTCTTTTTGGGTCTTCAGGTTGATCAAAAGGAAGATGGTTTTTATATTCATCAAACAAAGTATGTTGTTGATATTCTCAAGAAGTTTGATATGGAAAATGCTTCAGCTTTCAACACTCCAATTCCAGTTAATCACAAACTAGATTCTGGCCTGAAAGGGAAAGAGGTGGATTGTCGATTATACAGAGGAATGATCGGGTCTTTAATGTATCTGACAGCGTCACGTCCAGATATTATGTTCGCAGTATGCTTGTGTTCGAGATTTCAGTCTAAGCCGAAGGAATCTCATTTGATTGATGTAAAGCAGATTTTTAGATACTTAAAGGGTAAACCAAGGTTGGGATTATGGTATCCAATTAATTCTGACTTTGATTTTAAAGCTTTTACAGATTCAGATTATGGAGGTTGCGGTATGGACCGAAAATCAACATCTGGTGGTTGTCAATATCTAAGGAATAGACTTGTGTCCTGGCAATGCAAAAATCAAACCTCAGTTGCAATTTCAACATGTGAGGCAGAATATATTGCAGCAGCCAGTTGTTGTTCCTAAATCTTATGGATTCAACAGTAATTGAGGGATTATGGTTTGAACTTTACAGGGACACCAATGATGGTTGACAACACCGCCACCATGTCGATCACAACAAATCCTGTGAAACATTCAAAAACAAAGCACATAGAGAATCGACATCATTTTATTCATGAATGTGTAGAGAAGAAGTTGATAGAGTTGGTGAAAGTTCATACGGATGACAATTTTGCTGACTTATTTACCAAAGCATTCGATCGTTCACGGTTTGAATTTCTTACTCAAATGATTGGTATGCTTAATCCAACATGACAAAGGTTTTTCAAAAGGTTTTCATGGAAGTTTTTCTTTTAGTTTTATAGATTATTTAAAAGTAAATAGTTTTATGCTTTATTTTTAGCTAGTTTTCTTGCTTTCTGAAAAACTCAAACAAATTTGAAAAAGATAAAATCGGCACTGCTTGAAGTTACAGAAGAAATGATAGTACGTCAGTAGGTGATCACATATTCATGACCATAGATTGACTACCTGGTGTCTGTATTTTTGATTGTGCTTACTTGCTTTGATCTAAACTTCTAAAGTCTGCAAAAACAGGAAATGATAGCTTCATGACTGCATGACATTTTATATATAATCTTTTAGTTTGGATATTTTCATGTGATTTGAATTGTCAGTAGGCTAGAAGCGTTTTTAGTCTATTAGTAATGTGAAAACATAATGATCTATGTTACAATAGTGATTTGAACCCATGGTATGACGGGTGTGTGTGTTAAAAGATCATTATCAGATAAAGAATATGAGACTTTAAGTATTTCATGAGAACAGTATCGGACTATATTGATTAGCACAATGTTTTAGTTCACTTTACTGCCCATGTCCCGAAAAACATGCAATGTGAAGTTGGACTAAGATATGTTTCTGACAACTTGTTGGAACATATACTCACCCTTGGATCAATTATCTTGATTCCATTGAATATATCCAGATAACAGTTGGATCACAATACCCAGTATCATTGAGTCAATCGATTCTTTGATCATTCTTATGTCAATATGAATCATAATATTTCATTCAAAACCAAGCTATATGAATCATTCGACTCTGAATCATTCTGATTCAATATATACTTCGGGATCTGATTTCATTTATGTGCTAATTAAGATAGTCTCATCCTTGAGATTGATCTAAACTTTGCATAAGTCTCAATATGTCTTGAAGATAGTGAAATTTTACATTTATGTTGGCATATTTGTGGGGTACACATTGTCTTCATATAAATGGTACTAACTCACAAGAACGTGGGATAAAAACGCTTATAGTTTCAAATCTTATAATACTGACAATTTGAATTGACATGTAGTATATTGCAAATTCGGTATGAATAAGTTAGCACGTCATGATCTGATCTTGTTTACTTTGAAGTTTATCGCGTATCATTTCATAAATTTCTGAAAAAGGAATATTCAAAGATCATGAAAAAGAAAGATGTGATATCTGTGAGTTGTTAGTGTTTGAATAGAAATTTCAAAAGATTTAATAGTTTCTGAAAACATGATATGTTAGATCTAAGAAATTGGTTGCTGAAATATGATAAAATGATGAACAAATTGTTTGTTTGTTAAGCCAAGTATCTGTGAATATGCAGAATGCCATAGGTCAACCCTTAGATTTGCTAGGGATTTTATATTCAGAATGGGTATGTGATACATCAAAGATACGGATATGATCTTCTTACTCGCAGTGTTTGACCAAAAATATGTGATTCTGTATGTAAAGAGAAAAAACAAAAATATTTTTGGGTGTTTTAGCTTAAATGTTTGAAAAATCCAAAAATATGTTCTTTACTTGTTCATTTAGTTTTTCTAAGGAAAATTTAAAAAGATTTTGTTTTAATCTTCTATGAAAAATTCTTATAATTTTGGATTAAGTTGTGTAAAGGTTGCAAGGTGAATGGATTGTCGAAAAAGGTGCAAAAAGGACAAATTTCAAAATTTTGCTAAGTGTTGACGTAGGCGAACTTGCTATGTTCGCTTATTATGTCCGCCTGTTGTAGCGAACTTGTTAAGTTCGCTTGGTATGGCGAACTTAACCTTATGCGTATATACAGGTAAATGTTGATGATGAACCTCATGTTGCTGATGTTGAGGTTGAAGAGACTAGCACCAGTTCATCTGGATCTGGTAGCTCTGGTGATGACAATGATGAGAGTTCTCAGGATTTTGGCCCTGATCATTATGATCAGTTAGCTAAACTTCCTCGAGTGACTAGGAATATATATGATAGTCGTCAGAAGTCTCTTGGGAAGAAGAAGGTGTCTTTACAAAGACGCAAGTCTGTACGGGGTCCTCCTCCCAATACAGTACTTGGTAAACGGAAGTTACAGGACGAAACGTCTAGTTCGGAGGATGATGAAGCTCCTATGATCAAAGGACCTAAACTGATGGCTTCAGCTATTAATGCTGCTCAATCTGCACTTGATAGAAAATTTGTTGATTCTTTGATCATAACTCCTGATCCTTCACGATCTACTAGTCCTTAGTATCCAAATCTCATGATGAGGCTGGTCCTTCTACAAGAGATGCTAGTGCTGACCGTATACAAGCCTTGGAGACACAGGTTTCAGGCTTACAATCTCAAGTAGATGAGTTACTTGCTAGAGAGGTCCAGCATGCTCAGACTATTCTTGATCAAAACAAGGTGCTTGTAGAGATGCGGATCCTTATTAATCAATTGGATGAGCGTTTTGACGCTCAAGGGGAGAAGGCTCAGAATGATAAATCTACTTGTCACAGTATTGGTATTCAGAAGAATCCAGATGATGATGATGAACCAAGTGCTGGTGATGGTTTAAGTGAGCGTCAACACGCTGCTTCTAATCCTTCATTAACTCAGGAGGAGTCGGAGGTGATTGTGGAAGCCAATATGATGACCAGTGGTGACAATGAAGCTAATGATGCTGACATGTTAGATAATTCTTTGTTCTTTGATGATTCTGATATGGATGAAGCTGACACACTTGAATGCTTGATAGATTTGGATTATCTTTCTAATGATGATGATACAGAAGAGGAAGGAGTAGAGGAAGGAGAGATTGTTGAGGTAGAGCTGGAGTGTGATACCAAGAAAGTTGTTTACGAAGGATGTGAGGTTTAATTAATACAAATATGTTTGAAGATGATGCAATTCCTGAAGGATTTTCAGAAGGAGTTGTAGAATCTGATGCATCTGATCATGATTTAGAAAAACAAAATCCTGACTCTGCTGAAAGTTTGCCTAACGATACAGAAATGTACAAGAATACTGGAATGACTAAGGCACAATGGTTGGAAATGGTGAAGAGCTGGAGAGATAACTTACCAGTTGCTCCAGTGGCACCAGTGCAAAAGCATAGATATGTAAACAAAGACAAATGCTCTGGAAGAATAATAAGTTGGTTTTATGAAGCTGAGTTCAAGTTATTAACGTTGAAGAGAACAGATGGAGTTCATTATTTGAAGCCTATGCTTAAATACTTTAAATCTTTACCGAGATGTGAAGTCAATGGGTTATCAACAGAGCCCTTGATCAACAGATCGAATAATGGAATAACTGACTCAATTGCCAACTTGATAATAATGGAAGGAGGTTCTGGAGAGTATGAGAGACTGAAACCTCAACAGGGAAGAAGAGTAAAAGAAGTAGATCCTGTTACTCAAAAGGTGACATGGAGATACAAGTTTAAACCTGTGAGATCAGTACCGAAGATTCCATTGAAACTGATTCCTTATGATTGTCTACATGATCTTAAATGGTGGTACGTTGATGGATGTATGGGGTTGTGATAGAAGACTTGAATGGCAAGGTTATAGTGAGATTCTTTGATGCTATGAACCTCGTTAACTTTTCAAGGTCTGATCAGAAGATGCTGAAGCGTAGAGAGATCATGAATACTGATGAAAGCTGAGAGCAAGCATTACAGTACAAGAAGGTGTTGGATGTGTGTCTAAAACACAAAATATGTGCAGGGTGCTCGTTACCAAATAATTGGAAGAACAAGACTTGAAGATAAAGACCAAGCTGTTGTCAAGGGGGAGTCTGTTGGAGTATGATCTATGACAACAAGCCTTGTAATAGATTAGTCTTTATGTTTATAGTTTTGCATGTTTTGTGTTTGTAATAGTAAAGTTTGCTCAGGTGAACTTATAAGTTCGTCTGGTATAGTAGAGGCGAACTTAACAAGTTCGCCTAAACTAAATGTGGCGAACTTATTAAGTTCTCCTGGTTCAGTGTGTGTTGTCTATAAATAGTTCAGAGTTGTTCTCATTTGTAACTTCTGCATTTGTAACTACTCTGTGTTTACTATTTGAGTGATAATACAAGAGGCTTTTTATGAGATCGTGTCTTGTGTGATTGTATTGCATTCGTTACTAGTCGAGACATACGTATACGTAAGGATTCCGCACTTCGTGTACGTATTATGTGTTTTACAGCATAGATCGATCAGTAGACCCGCTGGGACTTACAGTTTTCCCGCCTCTCTATCTTATTAAATTATAACATTAAATATTATTAATATTATTTATACTCTTTTTAGATAAAAAATAGATTTTTAGTAAATTAAAAACCAGATGTTTTTATTAAAACACTTTTTAAAAAAATAAAATTTTCATAAAATACGAAATTTTTCTAAAACATCAAACTTTTTTAAAAATAAAAAATATTTAAAATCGGTCTCTAAATATAAGGCCACAAATCGGGCACCCTACAATTGGGTCATATTGTAACGTTTCGGATTTTCATTAGCGCACATGTAATATAATTATCGTGTAATTATTCTAATTAAATAAAATACAAGTGTTTTTATTAATTTTATACAAATAGGTATTTTATTTTACGGATTTAAAAGTAATTAAAATTTTATAAGTTTTAAAACTTATATAAAATTTTATATAAAAATCTAGATTTAAAAGTTGCATATTTAATAAAATAACATATTTAAATAATACAAATAATCTTTTTATAAAAGTTATTTATAATAATAATAATAAAATAAATTTATAAAATATAATTAATTTAAAAGAAATTAAATTAATTTATTTAATAAAAAGTTTAGGGGTCGTTTAGTAATTAATCAAACTAGAAGGTTTTAAAACTGAAATCTGTTGAGGGACCATTCCTGGACAAAGCAAACTATAAGGTTTTATCCGAAATTATTCCAGGGTCTGTTTTAAAGGTTTTCAAACCCCAGGGACCATAACTGCCAAGTTTCTAATCGTTTTGCAGGTCACCCTTTTCCTTTGTCCGGCGGACCAAAACCTTTCCGGCGAGCCCCAACAGCCCTGTCCCTCTATCCCTCGACACCTAAAACCTGCACCATTGTACTCGCCGTTCTCACGCGACCACGTTCCCCCGACCAATTTACCTTTTCATCATCAAAATCCCTCGACACCATTAATCCCCGAAGTCAAGCCCATGAAATTCGGCCGACACACAGTACCTCCACGACTAAGACCGGTCTCGTTCGCTTTGTACGAACTGTCCAAACCCAATTGCGGAGCCAATTTCTGGTTCCATCATTCGGATTCCCTTCGAGTATAAATGACCATACCCGGTCCTTCTCAAGCTCCATTCTCCCTCTCTGTCTACTCCCTCTCTAAATTGAGGATACCTCTGTGTTCGCGACATCCAGGCGAAACTCCCCAGCCCCCTTTGAAGTTCCAATTCGACCCCAAAGTCCGGTTCCAGTTCTGGATACTCTCGGCTTCATTCTCGACTTCGCAGACCACTTCGGTCAGGTATTATCACTGCATTTCGTTTCCCTAACCTTCGTGTATCTTAGTGTTAACAATTCTGAGCATAATCCAGACCATAGCCCACTGATTCCCGGCCAAACGAGATTGCCCGGACACGACTCCTGGTCGTTACCGAGAAACAGTGGACAATCTTCGAAGAGGTTATCAATTAATTAACATATTCCTGACCAACGATGGGCTATAGCCCGGCTGGTCAGTGTTATGTGCGGTGAGTGTAGTGACCCGGGTTCGAGTCTTCTGGCCTCCGGCCCAACCCCATTTTTGCTTCTGTTATCATTTTTTTTATTTTATTTAATTTTCTTAACTTATTTTAATATTATTTTATTACACTAAAGCCTAAAACGAGTCGATTTAATCGTTCGTTTATTTTGAAATCGATTAAACAATCTTTTTATCTATAAACTATTCTATTTTTATAAATCTTGTAATATTATTTAAATACATTTTTATATATAAAATATTCCATATTTTTATAAATCTAGTAATATTTTTATAAACTTATTTAATTACATTTTTATATATAAAATGTCCTATATTTTTATAAATCTTGTAACATTTTTATAAACTTATTAAAATACATCTAATATATAAAATGTCTCATTTTTTATATGAACCTAGCAATATTTTAATAAACTTGTTTAAATAAATTTTAAATATCAACATAGTTAGTCAAATAAAGACTTTTCTTTTATTTGTTATTATTATATAAATACATTAAATATAATAATACATGTTTAAAACAATATATATATCCTTATAAGTTAAAGTTTTACAAAAAAACCATTATCATTCTATTTCCATACTTTATACAAATAAATATTAAGGAGAATTATATTAAAGCCTATATACATTTAAATACAAATACACACCTATACGCATACAATAATACCCATTTGTCTACATAGGGTATCAACGTGCTTAGGCTTCCACATACTTATCACCTACACGCGTGGAAAAATACCCGTTTGCAAGGTGAGTTACATAGCCCCTATTTTACATTTTTATACGTTTTGGGGTGAAACATTATACATGCTACTCACATTGTTTATACGTGTTATACATGAGACTATATGCTTATTCTTTGGATGTACATACATTTAAACACAAGACAACCAACTGTAATATTGATAGATCTATTGTGCCTGACCAGCCCACCCGGTTAGGGTGTTTATTACTGCATACTCGGATATAACCGCGTGTTATATTCAATCATATCGGATATAGTGGGTAACTATATTCAAACATACCGGACTTAGCTGTTGTGCTCTGTTCAAGCGCGTCAAACTCGGTTTGAATTGTGATTAAATAAATAATACATCATACACTATGTTTGACAAGATAAACAATGAGTTGCAAAACGATTTACACTACTATTTACCGGATTTACTAAACCTATGTACTCACCAACTTTTTAGTTGACACTTGATTTAAATAATGTTTCAGGTTTGGATATGTGACTGTTTGCCGAAGATTTCTCCACTTAGGAACTATGGACCTAGTTAAATAAATCAATGTTTTGAACTAGACTAGGTTACTTGAAATGTATTGTATTTGGATCTTGTTGTCTTTAAATTTAATTAATGAATTATGCAACCTTTTAGTTACCATGTGCTTTTGAACAATCATTCTATTGTCCGCCTCGATGATTCCGCCATCGGTCGGGGTGTGACAGATTGGTATCAGAGCCATGGTTATAGGGAATTAGGTTATTAGACACAATGACCTAGACTATAACCCTAGGACTCCCTTCTATGTGTTATGTGCTAAATGATAAATTGCTATGTGAATTATTTGTAGTTAGGTATTATTTGAATTTTCCCGAGTTTGGTACATAAGACTTATACACATACATACAAGACTTTGATACATGATACATACTTTACATACAAACAAACTTATGCAAACAAATACACTACCCATCCTTATCCATACTCTTTCCTAATCCATATTAATTGCAACATTCCTACACATTTTATACACATAAACTCTCAATTCTATTAAAATCTTGAAAATCTCGTCAACGACTTAATTTATTGAAACTAGTAAAGGACACGTGCAATCTGGAAGGGTGACACCTGTACATTGGGTTTTCTGTCTAGGAAAGCATTTCGTATAAATCCAAATAAACGGACCCGTATGCTTTCCTGGGAATTCCTGAAGTGAGTGTTTACCTATAGGCTAAAGCATGTCTCTTTGAAAGTTTTGAGGAATTATTTAACGTTGATAAGTCAATGTATTCGCAAGGATACGATCCGAACTTAAACTCAAAATTTGGGGACATTATAGCAAGATAGGAAGAACTAGACGAACATGCAAAGCAAATCATTATTACGGGTGCACACGTAATAACGATTTGTAGTGCATGCAAGTCCCGGCAATTCCTATTATGCAAATAATGATCTATAACACCATGTTCTGTCCGGAATAGATGGCTTAGCTTCCCCCCCCCCCCATCAACTTTGAATAAATACACATGCACTGGCACGCGTCATGATGAATCCCGTTTTTCTGCTTACATTATTTCCCGCTATAACTCATATCTATCCATCTTATCTAAAATATCATTGTCTTTTGGTGTTAGAATGCCTCCTCGACGTGCAAACTCTAGCACTTCCAACCCGGATCTTGCTACTCTCCTTGCCTAACTGGTGGGGCAAATGACCCAAGCCAATAACAACAGTGATGGGTCTCACAACATCCAAGGAAACGGTGGTACCAACCCGCCTCACTGCACGTTTAAGCACTTTAACTCGTGCAATCCTACAAAATTCTTCGGGACTGAAGGTGCTACCGGCCTACTTCAATGGTTTGAAAGCATGGAAAGCACATTCCTAAACAGCGACTGTCCCGATAATCTTTGGGTTCGTTATGCCACAAGTGTACTCCAAAAGAGAGCCCTCACCTGGTGAAACGGTGAGAAACGCACCCGTGGTGCTAAGGTTGCTACATCCTTATCATGGGATGATCTGAAGAAGGCCATGACTGATGAATTCTGTCCTCAGAATGAAATAAGGAAGCTCGAGGCTGAGTTTTGGGATCTTGCCCAAGACAGCGGGGATAATCTGGCCTACACCACCCGGTTTCAAGAGCTAAGTCTGCTGGTGCCTCATATGATCACTCCCCTTGCTCGGGGGATTGAAAAATACATAGGCGGCCTGCCTATGCAAATTCAAGATGTTGTGCTAGGAAGCAACCCTCCTACACTTGAAGCTGCTATCCGTCTAGCTGCTACACTATCCGAAAACCATGTCAAAGCCGGAACCTTAACAAGAAAGGGTTCCAAGAAATTTGTTTCTACTCTTGCGGCCGTCAAAAATGTAAAACCCGAGTCTTCTGACCGCAACAAGAAACGAAAGGGTCGGAACTTCGCAGCCGTAACTCCCATTGTCCCTGCTATTCAAGCGGCCCCGTTGGGTCAAAACCCGAAAACTTATCAGGGCCCGAATCCCCAATGCCAGACCTGCAAGTACCATCATCCTGCCAATCTACCATGCCGATTGTGCTCAAGCTACGGGTGATATGGACATGAGGTCACTACTTTCCGTGCTCGTCCTCCCGTCCATCAAGCCGCTCCAGCCAACCGTCCCATCTATCCAACACCTCTCAATGGTCGGGCATGTTACGAATGTGGAGACCCAAACCATTTCCGTGACCGATGCCCAAAAATGCATCATCAAGGTGGTCCTCAAGGACGAGCGTTTAACATAAACACTAATGAGGCTCAAGCAAACAACGACGTGGTAAACGGTACGTTCCTCGTAAACAATCATTATGCATCCATTTTGTTTGATACCGGTGCCGATAGGAGTTTTGTATCTCTTACCTTTGAATCCCGACTTGCTAAACAAAGAACGAAACTCGACAATTCTTATTCCGTGGAGATAGCAAACGGAAAATCTATTACTATAAATTCTGTTATCCGCGACTGCAATCTCGAGCTTAATAATCATGAATTCTCTGTTGATCTCCTTCCAATGCAATTGGGAAGCTTTGATATTATAATTGGCATGGACTGGTTATCCAAGCACCATGCTGAGGTGATTTGCTACGAAAAGTGCATTCGTATACCTCTCCCTTCGGGCGACACGTTAGTTATTTTCGGTGAAAAACCGTGTCGTGGTCTTCAAATCATGTCTTGCACATTGGCACAAAAGTACTTGCGAAAAAAGTACGTTGCCTTCTTGGCCCACATAGTTGACACGAAAGAAAAGGGTAAGAAATTGCAAGACATTCCAATCATCCGAGATTTTCCCGAGGTATTCCCCGAGGATTTACCTGGTCTTCCTCCCCCTAGACAAGTGGAGTTTCGTATCGACCTTGTGCCCGGAGCAACTCCCGTGGAAAAAGCTCCCTACCGTCTTGCACCTTCCGAGATGCAAGAGCTTGCAAGTCAATTACAAGAACTCTCATCCAAAGGATTCATCCGCCCGAGCCATTCACCTTGGGGTGCTCCCGTACTATTCGTAAAGAAAAAGGATGGATCGTTTCGAATGTGCATCGATTATCGTGAACTCAACAAACTTACAATTAAGAACCGTTATCCTTTACCCCGTATCGACGATCTTTTCGATCAGCTTCAAGGTTCAACATGTTTCTCCAAGATTGACCTTCCTTCCGGGTACCATCAACTTCGTGTTCTCGATGAAGACATTCCGAAAACTGCCTTTTGGACTAGGTACGGTCACTACGAGTTCATGGTCATGCCATTCGGTTTGACTAATGCACCTGCGGTCTTCATGGACCTCATGAACCGTGTATGCAAACCTTATTTGGACAAGTTCGTGATCGTTTTCATTGACAACATTCTCATCTATTCCAAAACGAAAGCAGAGCATGAACAACATCTTCGTTTGATTTTGGAGCTCTTGAAGAAAGAACGACTATACGCCAAGTTCTCCAAGTGTGAATTCTGGCTAAAGGAGGTTCAGTTTTTGGGACACATAGTCAACGATAAAGGGATTCATGTGGACCCGGCAAAAATCGAAGCGGTAAAGAATTGGAGTACTCCTAAGACTCCTACCGAGATTCGTTCATTCCTTGGACTAGCATGTTACTATCGTCGCTTCATCTCAAATTTCTCCAAGATTGCAGTCCCGCTCACTGCCTTGACTCATAAAGGTAAATCTTACGAGTGGGGACCCAAGCAAGAGGAAGCTTTTCAAACTCTCAAGCACAAGCTCTGCAATGCTCCTATTCTAACTCTACCTAGTGGTAATGACGACTTTGTCGTTTATTGTGATGCATCCAACCAAGGTCTTGGTTGTGTTTTAATGCAACGTGGCCAAGTAATTGCATACACATCACGTCAGCTCAAAATCCATGAGAAGAACTATACGACCCATGATCTCGAGCTTGGTGCTGTCATTTTCGCCTTGAAAATTTGGAGACACTATCTTCATGGCACCAAATGCGTGGTTTTCACCGACCACAAAAGTCTCCAACATATTTTCAATCAAAAAGAGCTTAATATGAGGCAACGACGATGGGTTGAACTTCTTAACGACTACGACTGCAAGATTCGCTACCACCCCGGCAAAGCAAATGTTGTAGCCGACGCTTTGAGTCGTAAAGAACGTATCATGCTCCATAGTGTTCGTATTCATAACAATATCCAAGCCCGCATTCTCCAAGCACAACACACCTCGATTACCGAGGGAAACATGTATCAAGAAATGGCATGTGACATAGAACTCTTGCTAGAAACAAAAGCCAACGGTCTATTGTATTACTTGGACCATATCTGGGTTCCCTATCGCGATGACCTTCGTATATTTTTGATGAACGAGTCCCACAAAACTCGATATTCGGTACATCCCGGAGCTGATAAGATGTACATGGGTCTTCGTCAGCAATATTGGTGGCCCGGCATGAAAAAGGATATTGCCCTCTTTGTGAAAAAATGCTTAACTTGTTCTAAAGTAAAGGCCGAACACCAGAAGCCTTCCGGACTCCTCGAACAACCGGAAATTCCCGTGTGGAAGTGGGAGAACCTTGCTATGGACTTCATCACCAAACTCCCACGCACTTCTAGTGGGCACGATAGTATCTGGGTTATTATCGACCGACTTACAAAGTCTGCTCATTTCTTGCCTATTCGTGAGGACTATCGAGTCGAGAAATTGGCTCGGATCTACATTGATGAAATTGTGAGTCGTCACGGAATCCCTTTGAACATCATCTCCGATCAAGATTCGCGTTTTACTTCCCGATTTTGGCAATCATTACAATCAGCACTTGGTACTCGTTTGGATTTAAGTACGGCTTACCATCCTCAAACTGATGGACAAACCGAGCGAACAATCCAAACTCTTGAGGATATGCTTAGAGCTTGTGTCATTGACTTTGGTGGCAATTGGGATTCTCACCTACCACTGATCGAATTTTCCTACAACAACAGCTACCACACAAGTATCAACATGGCACCGTTTGACGCTCTTTATGGACAAAAATGTCGTTCACGATTTGTTGGAACGAAATTGGTGAAGCACAAATCACCGGTCCCGAGCTTATCCAAGAGACCACCGATAAAATCCTTCTTATCCGTGACAACATTCGAGTAGCAAGGAGTCGACAAAAGAGCGATGCCGATAGACGACGAAAACCCTTGGAATTTCAAGTTGGAGATATGGTTCTTCTAAAGGTATCACCTTGGAAAGGCGTAGTCCGATTTGGAAAGAAAGGAAAACTTGCACCTCGATATGTGGGCCCATTCAAGATACTCGAGAGGGTAGGAAAAGTGGCCTACAAACTCGACCTTCCTTCAGAACTCAGCAACGTTCATCCGACTTTTCATGTGTCTAATTTGAAAAAGTGTCTAGCCGACGAGAATCTCCACATCCCTCTTGATGAAGTGCGCATTGACGAAAAAATGCACTTTGTTGAAAAACCTGTGGAAATCATGGCCCGAGAAGTTAAGAAACTCAAGCGTAGCCACATCCCCATTGTCAAGGTCCGTTGGGAGTCTAAACGTGGACCCGAGTTCACTTGGGAACGTGAAGACCAAATGAAGACCAAGTATCCGCATCTCTTTTCATAGCCTCCACTAGTTGAATTTCGGGGCGAAATTCCTTTAACATGGGGAGACTGTAACGTTTCAGATTTTCATTAGCGCACCTGTAATATAATTATCGTGTAATTATTCTAATTAAATAAAATACAAGTGTTTTTATTAATTTTATACAAATAGGTATTTTATTTTACGGATTTAAAAGTAATTAAAATTTTATAAGTTTTAAAACTTATATAAAATTTTATATAAAAATCTAGATTTAAAAGTTGCATATTTAATAAAATAACCTATTTAAATAATACAAATAATATTTTTATAAAAGTTATTTATAATAATAATAAAATAAATTTATAAAATATAATTAATTTAAAAGAAATTAAATTAATTTATTTAATAAAAAGTTTAGGGGTCGTTTAGTATCAAACTAGAAGGTTTTAAAGCTGAAATCTGTTGAGAGACCATTCCTGGACAAAGCAAACTATAAGGTTTTATCCGAAATTATTCCAGGGTCTGTTTTAAAGGTTTTCAAACCCCAGGGACCATAACTGCCAAGTTTATAATCGTTTTGCCGGTCACCCTTTTCCTTTGTCCGGCGGACCAAAACCTTTCCGGCGAGCCCCAACAGCCCTGTCCCTCTATCCCTCGACACCTAAAACCTGCACCATTGTACTCGCCGTTCTCACGCGACCACGTTCCCCCGACCAATTTACCTTTTCATCATCAAAATCCCTCGACACCATTAATCCCCGAAGTCAAGCCCATGAAATTCGGCCGACACACAGTACCTCCACGACTAAGACCGGTCTCGTTCGCTTTGTATGACCTGTCCGAACCCAATTGCGGAGCCAATTTCTGGTTCCATCATTCGGATTCCCTTCGAGTATAAATGACCATACCCGGTCATTCTCAAGCTCCATTCTCCCTCTCTGTCTACTCCCTCTCTAAATTGAGGATACCTCTGTGTTCGCGACATCCAGGCGAAACTCCCCAGCCCCCTTTGAAGTTCTAATTCGACCCCAAAGTCCGGTTCCAGTTCTGGATACTCTCGGCTTCATTCTCGACTTCGCAGACCACTTCGGTCAGGTATTATCACTGCATTTCGTTTCCCTAACCTTCGTGTATCTTAGTGTTAACAATTCTGAGCATAATCCAGACCATAGCCCACTAATTCCCGGCCAAACGAGATTGCCAGGACACGACTCCTGGTCGTTACCGAGAACCAGTGGACAATCCTCGAAGAGGTTATCAATTAATTAACATATTCCTGACCAGCGATGGGCTATAGCCCGGCTGGTCAGTGTTGTGTGCGGTGAGTGTAGTGACCCGGGTTCGAGTCTTCTGGCCTCCGGCCCAACCCCATTTTTGCTTCTGTTATCATTTTTTTATTTTATTTAATTTTCTTAACTTATTTTAATATTATTTTATTACACTAAAGACTAAAACGAGTCGATTTAATCGTTCGTTTATTTTGAAATCGATTAAACAATATTTTTATCTATAAACTATTCTATTTTTATAAATCTTGTAATATTATTTAAATACATTTTTATATATAAAATATTCCATATTTTTATAAATCTTGTAATATTTTTATAAACTTATTTAATTACATTTTTATATATAAAATGTCTTATATTTTTATAAATCTTGTAACATTTTTATAAACTTATTAAAATACATCTAATATATAAAATGTCTCATTTTTTATATGAACCTAGCAATATTTTAATAAACTTGTTTAAATAAATTTTAAATATCAACATAGTTAGTCAAATAAAGACTTTTCTTTTATTTGTTATTATTATATAAATACATTAAATATAATAATACCTGTTTAAAACAATATATATATATCCTTATAAGTTAAAGTTTTACAAAAAAACCATTATCATTCTATTTCCATACTTTATACAAATAAATATTAAGGAGAATTATATTAAAGCCTATATACATTTAAATACAAATACACACCTATACGCATACAATAATACCCATTTGTCTACATAGGGTATCAACGTGCTTAGGCTTCCACATACTTATCACCTACACGCGTGGAAAAATACCCGTTTGCAAGGTGAGTTACATAGCCCCTATTTTACATTTTTATACGTTTTGGGGTGAAACATTATACATACTACTCACATTGTTTATACGTGTTATACATGAGACTATATGCTTATTCTTTGGATGTACATACATTTAAACACAAGACAACCAACTGTAATATTGATAGATCTATTGTGCCTAACCAGCCCACCCGGTTAGGGTGTTTATTACTACATACTCGGATATAACCGCGTGTTATATTCAATCATATCGGATATTGTGGGTAACTATATTCAAACATACCGAACTTAGCTGTTGTGCTCTGTTCAATCGCGTCAAACTCGGTTTGAATTGTGATTAAATAAATGATACATCATACACTATGTTTGACAAGATAAACAATGAGTTGCAAAACGATTTACACTACTATTTACCGGATTTACTAAACCTATGTACTCACCAACTTTTTAGTTGACACTTGATTTAAATAATGTTTCAGGTTTGGATATGTGACTGCTTGCTGAAGATTTCTCCACTTAGGAACTATGGACCTAGTTAAATAAATCAATGTTTTGAACTAGACTAGGTTACTTGAAATGTATTGTATTTGGATCTTGTTGTCTTTAAATTTAATTAATGAATTATGCAACCTTTTAGTTACCATGTGCTTTTGAACAATCATTCTATTGTCCGCCTCGATGATTCCGCCATCGGTCGGGGTGTGACACATATCACTAGTATTCTCTTTCTAAATACTCATTTTCTTATACAAACATACAGCGAAAGTCTTTCTTGAAATAATAATTATCTTTTATTCTAATTATCGTTATTAACTTTACCTTACGAATGCATGCACACCGATTCGATTATCACCGCTCTCAAGCCAAGCTACAAACTCACCTACACAACAAATCTAATGTACATACAAAGCCAGCTACATTGAGTGAGTTCTAATAGTTTTTTAGAAATAGAAACAATTACGTCACCGATAACATTTGATTCAACTAAGGACAAGTCTGTCCTTTATAAAAATAGTTTGTCATTTAATGACATAGAGATAACCCCCATTATCTTATAGTAACCCATAATGGTTCACCACCCAAGACTCATCCCGTAAATATAATCTAGTAAGTCTCACCGACATGGATCGAGCTTACTACACTGATAAATCAAAATTTACCCCATGTATCAACCCGAAGTCCGGTTAACACAACCTACCCCTAAACACCGACCTAAACAACCTTAACTAAGGATCTCATAAGCTCAGCTTGTAACATCTGCGAATTTCGTGTTTAACTTATGTGGTACTGATGTGTGTTGGACGGTCTATAAAAACTAACAATAAAACCTAACCTAGACACTCTAACTTTAAATTTTTAAATCTAGACTCAACCTAATACTAGACAACACAACCGGCAAGTGTACCTATCAATGTAGTACAGTCTAATGAAGTCTGGATATCGAACCCACGAGACACTAGTGACATCTCTATCTAGACTCTGACTCGACTATCTAAACTAAATTATTTTGGGGGGTTTATGTGTTTAACTATGACTAACTAGTGGATAGCTAACTAACGACACCAAATGTAAAGCAACGGACTTAGACGAACTCACGGATGGGGAAGACACTACCCAGGTTAAGAATCATACTTGTGAAACATGGATTTCTCTCGGCTAAGGAAACTAATGATGGAGCAGGATCTATGAATACTACACCCTCATACTACCTACAGGATCCCTGATCATTCTCAAGGTGTGACCTAGACGAAAAGCCTAAGGGGTGTGTGACGCTCACTGGTTGGTTGGATCACCTTTTAGTCTCTCCAACAACACTAAAGTACCCGATAAACAGATCACCTTTCAGTCTCACTGTCTCGGTACATTCAAGGAATGCAAGGGGTAACCTAAGAACAATCAATTTGACACGGGATAGCAAAGGATACTAGGACACCTAGGGGAAACCTCCTTTCAAAGTATTTACACTTAAAACCCTAACACCAGAGACAATGCGACTATCTATCACCTTTCAGCTATCTAGATAGGCAGAACACTAAGATCAAATAGGTAAACGATTTCTATTCCTATAGATTGCGAATTCAACAAACCATAAATTTATCATAACACGGAGTCAATCATCTGATACGAAACACTAACTGAAAGACATTCACAGGTAACATATGAAATTTGAAACGAATTACAAATCTGATCTAAGCATGCATAAACATCAATCAATAATTAAAAGATTCATTACAATAGCATTCATCCATCAATAACAATCCATAAACCGAATAAAATCCCAAAATCACAAAGTAATCATCTTTAACCTAGGTAGTTCATAAATCTAGTCAATCATGAGAAAAACAAAACCTAAAAAGTCATTATTAACGTTTATCGTAAATAGAAAATAATCAAGCCGCTAGTTTTAATTAATATTGACCTGCTTGTTTACTTTCAAATCCACGATGTCTAATTGTTGAGATATGTGTTTGCTTTGTTTGCGTCACCTGCTTTCGCACGACAAATCCCAATTGACTTTTCTTATTTTTTTTTGCTTCTGCGAGGTGCCTCAACACCAACAAATGTTGACTTGTAATCCGTGGCCCAGCACCTCTAATTCTCAATCCACTTTTCTTGTGATGATGATGCTGTATATCCCCTTGCTCACGGCTCTTTCCAATAAATATATATCTATTTTTTTTTCTTTTATTATTTTATAACCTAGACCAATTAACCCAAATAAAATTAACACGAGTCTAATAAATTTCCAAACTTGATCCGTTTAAGCTCATTAAACTCATTTTCCTTTGTTTGAACCCGTAGTTGTTGTAATTGCTCCAAAGTGACCCGATCACCTACAAAACAAGACATAACTAAGTACTAACTATTATGAACTCAAAACGACTCTAAAACTATATAAAAATGATACAAAATACACAGGAATAAGAGGTGTGTTTTGTAACACATCAAATATCCCCACACTTAACCATTTTTCGTCCTCGAAAAAGACATTGCAATGGAATCACAGGTGGAACATAGCTTTAACAATTTATTAATCAATTAGCACGGACATAATCACGCGTTAAAATGTAACAATGGGTGTTTCGATCCGATTAAACCCACCCACCAACTATCAAGCCCCCGTTTGTGTTCTATTATTATATTACACATCACGTCACTCTATCTGTTTGTCTCACACTTAGAAGGTACAGTTCTACCTAATCCCGTCTCACGGTCATGTCTAGACACGGGTTAAACCGTATAGATTTCTCTCACCACGTTAAACTAATATTTGCATGCTTTAGAAATTAAGATGGATGAATGAAATGAAAAGAAATGAGTATTATCAAATATATGAATCAACCTCTCCTAGTGGTGCGTCTCCCAAGTCACCATCCTACAAGGTAGCACATAGGATACAGTTTATCAATTAAGCACATACAAATCTAACTTAGAGGCGTATCCACCGAGCCACCATCTCGGTGGGAAACACATAAATCAGATATGATTTATCCAAAACAATGATCACTTAAGTCCTAACCCATGGGTGTATCAACCAAGTCGTCATCCCGGAGGGTAACACATAAGTCAAAACTTAAGTTTTCAATCAATTAATTATACTCATGAATAGATGGAAGTATGGATGCGGGCGCCACCAAACTCGGATTTATTTTCATAAAAAGATAGTAATGTGCCAATAAATTTCAAAAACCTTTAAATTTTAGCTTAACGTGATACCTATCACCCTATGTTGACAATTTCAGCTTTACCGACACTCTTAGATGAGTACCCACATTATATCATGATTTAAATTATTTATTTAACCTAAACAACATGCACATGATATTTAGGCTTTCAAATCGGCTGAGTCTACCAAAACATCTCAAATTAGACGCGTTTTCTATTATTATTTTCTTTTAAACTCAACAGCAGATCCAGTTATGCATATCATCTTCCATTTTGCTTGCAAAAACTCTAATTTAAATGACATTTTTTTTATTTTTTTTATTTTTTTTTTGTATTTTTGTATTGTATATTTTTATAAAAGAAAAACAAAAATTAAACAAACTAAACTCAAGACGTTTCACATCCCCACACTTGAACGACACATTGTCCTTAATGTGAACCAAGAAACAACGAAAAATAAAAATAAATACTCAAAACAAAAAAAGTGGAAACGACTTAGCTAGTAATTATAGCAATCTTCTTGGCCAGCTTTGCTCTTTTTTACTTGTGCAACCGTATAGCATTTCATTCGTGGTTGTACATAACTCTGTTGGGTTGCCCTTTACACGAATATAAGATTTGAATCGACTACGCCAAATGGGGATTGAGTACGAACACTTCAAATCCAATCGTGCAAAACTAAACTCATAGCAAACCCAAAACAGTATCAAACAGACTCAAAATAAAATTAATACAAACTCTACACTCGGGTTCTTACCCGAGCACCAAACCACTCTAATTAGGAAGCTTCTCCTTTATGCCGCTCCTATCCGGCCCGTTTAGTATAATTGGTCTACCACCGATTTGACACACTCTGATGGCAGACCTTAAAACTGATTTAAAAAATTCAAACGGGTCGGACCACCAAAATTTAAACTTACCTGGACCAAACCTGATACGTGACATGTAGTGTAGGAATCTGTCACCTCTATAAGCAGTGTGCATCCTATCCATATCCCAATGTAGATGCCTACAACCCCTCTTTTGTGGCTTTGTTGATTTGGGTGGCGATCCACCATCTACTAACTCCACGGGCCACTCATTCTTCTCCACTTCAGTCAACCGTATATTCTTCTCAGGCCGGTTGTTCTCAGGTTGATCCTTCTCGATCCCCACACCTGGCTCTTGATACAGCAGATCTTCAAGGAGCTTTAGATCGCCAAGTGGGTCGAATTTTACTTCACTAGGAGTTGGCAGGTCCTTTAATTCGTCACTGAACTCATCCTCCCAGGATGGGACCTACTCCTTCTAACTCATCCAACGGATCGCTAGGCTGATCCTTACTTGCATCCTCTATCTCACATAACCCGGCTAGTCTCTCTTCACAGCACTCTTCTTCATTTTCTATATCCTTCATATTATTCTCAAAGAACAAGCTTAAAGAATCAAGTGCATTAGAGGCTTCAAGCTCGTCACCCGAAAAATTAAATGACTCAAGACTATCACAATTATACACGATTAAACCGAGTTTCGAATGCTTACCTGGACCATTACCCACAGTGTCATATGATGACTCTCTGCTTCATCATCATCACTAAAGAAGTCATCCTCGATGGGTTCTGGCCCGCAGCTCGGTGGTGTATAAACCAAAGGTGGGTCTGGGGCAGAGTATTGTACACTCGTGAGTTGCTGTAAGGCCCCTTTCCCGGGTGACCTCACTTGTTGGATTTACTCATAAACATAGCCATAAATACTGAACTTAAATTTAAAACATTCATCATTCAATTACATTACATAACAGCGGAAGTCTTAACAATTAAAAACACAACATTGTCTTAACAAACAAAAGTGGGATGTCAGTCTTGTGCCGGGTAACCTTCACGCCATCGCACGACCTTTTCTTCCTTTACCTGAAATGTATACTAAAAGTCAGCTAACGCTGGTGAGTTCTAGTTTAATGCAATTTGATATAAACATTCTATTCTTTACTTTATAAGTATGCATTACTGTATAGTCATTCATATAAATACGTATTCATAACTTTTGTCTTTCTTTTCATCTCTCTTTTCTGTATTTTTGTGATTTCATATATATATATATATTCATCCTTTTCTTTCTTTTCTTTCTTTCTTTAATTTCATGGGTCATACTATATAAGGGTGATCAACCCGTCATTTGCTTACGAATGTCACAAAGACAATCGCCGTGGTCCATCGTCATGGCCCACCTATACTTACAACCGTCCGGCAACTAGTGCCGTCCGTCATTTTATTCTTACAACCGTCCGGCAATCTTTGTCCGTCCGTCATGACTTACAACCGTCCTACCGTCGTAGGCCGTAATTCGCCCGTCTACCCGAAGGTATCCGTTTCCCATGCGACTATTATTTATACAACCGTTCTACTATAATATGCCAATTGCTTCTACCGTCCATTAATGGCATTCGTACGTCCTAGCCGATGAAGGAGCGCACTTGTCCCGGTTATAAAATAGTCACATGGTCGTCCGTCTACCGAAGTAGCCGTTATCATCGAAGCGTCCATAACATTTTCTGTACTTGGCAAGCAATATATACATGGATATAAAGCAGGATTTCATTCTTTCATATTGTGTTATACTTTCATTCATTCTTGATAATCATGCTTTTCATTCTTTATTCAAAATTCTCTTTCATGTATAGGTATATATATATATATACTTGTATAACACATATGATCACATTGGCATTCATAACATTTATTCACTTAGTGTATACATCTCAGCCCCAAAACATTTGAAAACATTTGCACATAACATAGAAGGGGGCACATAGAACTCACCTGATGAGTAGTTTCTGTAATACACTAAGCTGGCTACTGGGCTTCACTAATGTCACTCACGATCTGTATAATAAAGTCATACACATAAGATGGTGCTCCTAGATGACACTAGACCTTACTATGCTTGAACTCAGTAGTTTCGGGAGGTGGGTCGCATCAAAACTATGGTAGTTTCGAGCTATGGTCTTACACTCGAAACTAGGTAGTTTCGAGTCATAATCCTTCTATCGAAACTAGGTAGTTTCGAGTCATGAGATCCTATCGAAACTATGGTAGTTTCGAGTCATTAACTTATGAAAAATCTTAGTTTAGGTTCAAGGTGACACTCGAAACTAGGTAGTTTCGAGTCCTGAGTTCCTATCAAAACTATGGTAGTTTCGAGTCATTGGCTGCTATCGAAACTAGATAGTTTCGAGTCAAACATGACTATCGAAACTAGAGTAGTTTCGACGGGTCTGTATGTATCGAAACTATAGTTTCGAGTCATGGGTCTGCATCTTCCCTGACCAGAACCTTGCTCCAGCCAACTTATTTCAAATCGATTAAACCTTGAGCATTTTACGTTAAGCACCTTCCTTTATCGTTCTTGAGTTCAAATACGTGATTTGTTTCAAGTTTCGTATGCAAAAATCGAATCTTTATTTGATTTAAACCCGAGACATGCAAAGACTCATAATCAGAGGCGATGCTTACCTCAACAGGCCCGATTTTTGTTGCTATGCGTTGAAATGGTGGAGTCGGATGATTCCCGAGCCCTTGAGTCTTCTCCTTGCGGTTTTCTTCACAAGCCGATCGCTCTCTCTCTCTCTCTCTAGTATTCTTGCGCAGGAAGATGAAATGAGAGGGGTTTGGGTTGAAGCTGCTGTTTTGTAATGGGGTTTCCCCCTTTTCTTTTCGGCCCATGGGCCGAAATTTTGGCCAAGCCCACTTTATTTCCCTTTTCTATTTGTCTTGTCATTATTTGGGATGTTACAAGTCTACCCTCCTTAATGAGGTTTCGTCCTCGAAACCTGTTACACGTTAAACAACTGGGGATACAGTTCCTTCATCTCGTCTTCTTTCTCCCAAGTAGCCTCGGACCCCTTTCTGTGTTTCCATTGTATTTTGACTAAAGGAATCGACTTATTGCGTAATCGTTTCTCAGCTCGGTCAAGAATGGCTATTGGTTCCTCTACATAATTTAGACTGTTATCCACTTCGATCTCGTCGTAAGGTATGTGAGCTGTGTCGTCAGCTAGGCACTTGCGTAAGTGCGACACGTGGAACGTAGGGTGTATTCCACTAAGCTCGACGGGTAGGTCGAGTCTGTAAGCAACTTGACCCACTCTTGCTACAATCTTGAAAGGTCCGACAAACCTTGGACTTAGTTTGCCACGCTTTCTGAACCGAATGATTCCTTTCCACGGTGATACTTTCAACAGTACCATGTCCCCTACTTGAAACTCTAAATCCCTCCTTCTCTTATCCGCGTATGATTTCTGTCTGTCTTTTGCGGCTTTCATACGAGCCTTGATTTGATCAAATTTCTCAGAAGTAGCTTTGACCACTTCGAGACTTGCAAAATCCTTCTGTCCAATTTCCCCCCAACAAACCGGGGTCCTACATTTCCTCCCATACAACATTTCAAATGGCGGCATGCCAATAGTCGAGTGATAGCTGTTGTTATATGAAAATTCTGCCAATGGTAGATGGCTGTCCCAACTCCCACCGAAGTCAATGATACAGGCCCGGAGCATGTCCTCCAAGGTCTGAATGGTCCTTTCCGATTGTCCATCGGTTTGGGGGTGGTAAGCGGTGCTGATGTTCAGTCTAGTGCCCATTGCTTCATTGAATTTCTTCCAAAACCTTGACGTGAATCTAGTATCCCTGTCAGACACAATCGACAGCGGCATACCATGTCTGCTCACAATTTCCTTGATAAATACTTCTGCTAGCTTTTCAGAAGAAGAAGTTTCTCGTATTGGCAAGAAGTGAGCACTCTTTGTCAAGCGGTCGACGATCACCCAAATGGTATCATTGCCTTTAGCTGTTCGCGGTAGCTTGGTAATGAAGTCCATTGTGATCTCTTCCCACTTCCATTCCGGTATTGGTAAAGGTTGCATTTTACCGCATGGTTTCTGGTGCTCGGCCTTAACTAGAGAACACGTTAGGCACTTGCTCACGTATTCTGTCACATCATTCTTCATGCCAGGCCACCAGTATTCTTTCTTCAAGTCTTGATACATTTTGTTTGTCCCGGGGTGGATAGAATAGCGAGACTTATGGGCCTCATCGAGTATTTTGGCTCTAAGCTCACCAATCTTAGGTATCCACATCCGGCCAAACCTAGTTCGTACTCCGTATGCATTCGCATCTAAGTTCCCTTGTTGTCCTACTATTCTTTCCCGTTTCACATTTCTTTCTAACAATGCTTCATCTTGTGCCTTTGATATTTCACCCATTAAGTCTGGCGTTATAATTAACTGACACGCTTTGATCCGGATAGGTGCCGATTCTTCCTTTCTACTTAAAGCGTCAGCCACTACGTTTGCCTTGCCTGGATGGTACAATATCTCACAGTCATAGTCTTTCAGTAGCTCTAACCATCTTCTTTGCCTCATGTTTAGTTCCTTTTGTTCGAAAAAGTATTTCAAGCTTTTGTGATCGGAGTAGATGGTGCATTTAACTCCATACAAGTAGTGTCTCCATATTTTCAACGCGAAAACTACTGCTGCTAATTCTAGATCATGTGTTGGGTAGTTAACTTCATGAACCTTTAGTTGCCGCGATGCATAAGCAATTACCTTTCCTCGTTGCATGAGTACGCACCCTAAACCTTGCCCTGAAGCGTCAAAGTAGACTACTAAGTCTTCATTTCCCTCAGGTAGTGTTAATACTGGAGCTTGAGTTAATCGTGTCTTAAGTTCCTCAAACGCGTTGTTTTGGGTTGGACCCCATTCATACTTTACTTCCTTCCGTGTCAGTTTGGTTAGCGGCGAGGCAATTCTTGAGAAATCTTGGATAAACCTTCGATAGTAGCCTGCCAACCCTAGAAAGCTTCGTATCTCTGTTGGTGTCTTTGGGATGTTCCATTCCTTTACTGTCTCGATCTTTGCAGGATCCACCATGATGCCGTTTGGGTTTATTACATGACCTAGGAATTGGACTTCCCTAAGCCAGAACGCGCATTTGGAGAATTTTGCGTACAACTTTTCCTGCTTTAGCACCTCCAATACTTCTCTTAGTTTAGGTTCAAGGTGACACTCGAAACTAGGTAGTTTCGAGTCCTGAGTTCCTATCAAAACTATGGTAGTTTCGAGTCATTGGCTGCTATCGAAACTAGATAGTTTCGAGTCAAACATGACTATCGAAACTAGAGTAGTTTCGACGGGTCTGTATGTATCGAAACTATAGTTTCGAGTCATGGGTCTGCATCTTCCCTGACCAGAACCTTGCTCCAGCCAACTTATTTCCAATCGATTAAACCTTGAGCATTTTACGTTAAACACCTTCCTTTATCGTTCTTGAGTTCAAATACGTGATTTGTTTCAAGTTTCGTATGCAAAAATCGTATCTTTATTTGATTTAAACCCGAGACATGCAAAGACTCATAATCAGAGGCGATGCTTACCTCAACAGGCCCGATTTCTGTTGCTATGCGTTGAAATGGTGGAGTCGGATGATTCCCGAGCCCTTGAGTCTTCTCCTTGCGGTTTTCTTCACAAGCCGATCGCTCTCTCTCTCTCTCTCTAGTATTCTTGCGCAGGAAGATGAAATGAGAGGGGTTTGGGTTGAAGCTGCTGTTTTGTAATGGGGTTTCCCCCTTTTCTTTTCGGCCCATGGGCCGAAATTTTGGCCAAGCCCACTTTATTTCCCTTTTCTATTTGTCTTGTCATTATTTGGGATGTTACAGTTGCACTTCTTCCGTTAAAGCCTCCGGTTCTTGAGCTGTTTTTTTCTCTTGCTAGCCTTAGACTCGCTAGCTCATCTGTTAGCCTCCCATTTTCTTCCAGAAAGTGCAGTTGCTCGGCCTTACTTACAAGGTACCACCGAGTGCTCATGATCTCCTGCACTTTCATTTGCTCCTCCTTGATTTCTTCTTCACGTTGTATTTCCTACAACAAATCACTCTCACAAGACAAGTGTAAAGGCTCACATGTAATTTCATGATCCTGTATAGAATCAATATGACTTTCATTACCATTGAAATCAAGGGTAGAAGACTTACCCATAGGTGGGACTTGTGCTTCAACTTTTGTCACTGTTGCTTGCACTTCGTCCATTAAAGTCTCCAGTGATGGGGTTTCCAGACTCTCTACGTTTGATCGAGTTTCAGTTCCAATAAAATTCCCGTCATAGTCAAAGACCAAACGTTCTCCATTTTTTAGGCATTGTGATTCTATGTACTCCATTAACGCCTGGATTTCCCCATCATATGTCCATGAATTTCCAAACCTGCTGTATTGCTGTCTATACATCTCAAAGTAACAGGTGAGATAAAACAAAATAAAACAATTGATAACCTACGAAAAATAACTAGATACAAATGAACAAACAAACAAAAGACATGGACAACTAGACACTCTACGACTCAAAACACAAATAAGACCAATTAATCAATTAAGTTCAATCAAAGTTAGATACGCTATCGCCTAAGTGTCCCCAGCAACGGCGCCAAAAACTTGATATGTGTTTGACGGTCTATAAAACTAACTATAAAACCTAACCTAGACACTCTAGCTTTAAATTTATAAATCTAGACTCAACCTAATACTATACCACACAACCGGCAAGTGTACCGAACAATGTAGTACATTCTAATGAAGTTCGGATATCGAACCCACGAGACACTAGTGACAACTCTATCTAGACTCTGACTCAACTATCTAAACTGAATTATTTTGGGGGGTTTATGTGTTTAACTATGACTAACTAGTGGATAGCTAACTAACGACACCAAATGTAAAACAACGGACTTAGACGAACTCACGGATGGGGAAAACACTACCCAGGCTAAGAATCCTACTTGTGAAACATGGATTTCTCTCGACTAAGGAAACTAATGATGGAACCATAATCTATGAATACTACACCCTCAGACTACCTACAGGATCCCTGATCATTCTAAAGGTATGACCTAGACGAAAAACCTAAGGGGTGTGTGACGCTCACTGGTTGGTTGGATCACCTTTTAGTCTCTCCAACAACACTAAAGTACCCGATAGACAGATCATCTTTCAGTCTCATTGTCTCAGTACATTCAAGGAATGCAAGGGGTAACCTAAGAACAATCAAATTGACACGGGATAGCAAAGGATACTAGGACACCTAAGGGAAACCTCCTTTCAGAGTATTTACACCTAAAACCCAAACACCATATACAATGCGACTATCTATCACCTTTCAGCTATCTAGATAGCCAGAACACTAAGATCAAATAGGTAAACAATTTCTATTCCTATGGATTGCGAATTCAACAAACCATAAACTAATTGTAACACGAAGTCAATGATCTAATACGAAACCCTAACTGAAAGACATTCATAGGTAACATATGAAATTTGAAACCAATTACAAATTTGATCTAAGCATGCATAAACATCAATCAATAATTAAAAGATTCATTACAATAGCATTCATCCATCAATAACAATCCATAAACCAAATAAAATCATAAAATAATCATCTTTAACCTATGTAGTTTATAAATTTAACCAATCATAAGAAAAACAGAACCAAAACAGTTAATATTAACGTTAATTATAAATAAAAAATAATTAAGTTGTTAGCTTAATTAATTCATTTGCTAGCTTCGATTAATATTTACCTGATTTTTTACTTTCAAATCCACGATTTCTAATTATTGAGATATGTGTTTGCTTTGTTTGCGTCACCTGCTTCCGCACGACAAATCCCAATTGACTTTTCTTATTTTTTTTTTGCTTCTGCGAGGTGCCTCAACAACTAACAAATGTTGACTTGTAATCCGTGGCACAGCACCTCTAATTCTCAATCCACTTTTCTTGTGATGATGATGCCGTATATCCCCTTGCTCACGGCTCTTTCCAATAAATATATTTCTATTTTTTTTTTATTATTTTATAACCTAGCCCAATTAACCCAAATAAAATTAACACGAGTCCAATAAATTTTCAAACTTGATCCGTTTAAGCCCATTAAACTCTTTTTCCTTTGTTTGAACCCGTAGTTGTTGTAATTGCTCCAAAGTGACCCGATCACCTACAAAACAAGACATAACTAAGTACTAACTATTATGGACTCAAAACGACTCTAAAACTATAAAAAACGATACAAAATACACATGAATAAGAGGTATGATTTGCAACACATCAGGTACTAAACTTATTTAATCAATTTAAACCATTTTGAATGTCATTACACTTGGTTTACCCATACGACATACTTATTGATCATACGTTACCTTATACTCTAGATGCTTATTGATTGCTTAATCATGAATTGGGCCCATTTTAGGCCTATCATAACCCGTTATCAATCATGCAAACGTTAAACATGTTAAATTAAAGTTGTTATACCTTGTTACACTTGAAACGTTCAACAAAAGCTTGTAAATCTATGTATTGTGTCTTCGCAGCTTGTTATGCCATAGAAATCCCGTTTTCTCATCCGTCGACTTTTAATTACCATACGCGACTAACATAACTTAAATGTTTTTATCTAAACATACACCTTTTGTTATGAAAATAAACTTTAATGTTGAAAGCATTTGCCAATTTCACTTAAAAATGCTTAAAATTACGAATTTCGAATGCGCGCACTCAACCGGGATAAGCTAGGACCCAACCTACCTATACTTGGACCTAGCCCAAGCTAGATTTCACAAAACTCAGCCCCCATCATGCTGAATTTCGCAGCCTTGGAGTCTCCCCAACCCTAATTCCTTTTTATTGTTTTCCAAGGCTTAGTTTAACTATAAATAGCCCTTTAATCCCCCTTGTTTTTCATTCACTCATCTTCTAATCCCCTCCACCTGAGATTTTAGCCTCCCTCTACATCCAAGAAGTTGCAAGAAAACTCTCCTCCAAGCCTTGAATAATTGGCAATAAACCAAGATCGGGTAACGAATCAAGTTTAACTGTTCTTTCTTCTTCTTTTTTATTTCTTTCTTATTCTTTTGATTCTAATCTTTATACTAACTTGTTTTTATTAATTCTAAACCTATGATTCTAATCTAACTTTAATTAACCACACGCTAATCTAAAGTATAATCCGCTTGCTCGTGTCGGATATGCCGATTGCATCATGTGATTCTCCAAAACGCTTCGGTGAATATCATGGCTAGACCGGTGACACGGGACGTTTGGGCTAAACTAATCTGATTATATTATGTATTATAATGATATGATAATATTCTTCTAATTTTATTTACGCGTTCGACAACCTTAAAACCCTAAACGGTTCACTTAAGTGCAACCGTTGATTGTGGACAGAAACTGTGCTGACTTTAACTAATCAGCAAACTAAATGAAACCGAGCAAACTCAAATTCCACGACGTAGTTCGTCGAAATGTCTTCCCAACCATAATTGGCTCGTTTTCTAATTCAAAAGTATGAATCCGTAGTAGCCAAAACGGGACAGAAACCTTTTTAAGTACCTTCTGTCTTGTTTGACTGTTTTGGCTATGATCCGAGTCTCAAAAGGAAAAACTTTCTAAACGAAAATTCTTTGGAACGATTTAAACTAGTCACCTAAAAAAATTTCATAACTTTTGGACATCGTTTGATATTTTTATCATGCACGTTTCTGTTCCCCTGTTATGTTGTCTAACTCTGAAAATTTACAATATTAACAATTATATATTAAATCCTCTATTTCTCGCATCCATTAACATTCTAACTTCCGATAAACGCCATCCAAAACCATAATTAACTATATCATGATCTTTTAGGGCGTTGATCTAAATCCTAGAAATCTCGAGCTTTGGGAGTCAATCACCTCTCAACAAATGTGAGTTTACATAACCCCTTTTTCATTTTTGTACATTTTTGAGGTGAAACATGTTGTGCATTGAAAACTATTTGCAATTACCTATACAATTCAACATTTATGACTATTTGTGTAATTTGTGCTTTTGTTCTTGAATTCTATGAGTTGAACTACATATGCATGACACACTCGTATAATCATTAACTTAATACAAGCCAACGGTTAATATTGATAAATCTGTTGAGTCTGACAAACCCACCCGGGTAGGGTGTTTGTTACCGACAATTACATTAGGGTAACCTGCGTGTTACACCTCAGTCACAAGGTTTGATTGTACACCTAGTTTTGACTATAGATTCTCCATAAAATGCCTTATTTGCCATGTGTCATATGAATTGTATAAACCATTTGAAAACTACATGAGATATTTAAACCTATGTATGCTCACCAACTGTTTAAAGTTGACCCTCTCATTTTATACATGTTTCAGGTGGAATTGTTTTGAAGTACAAGTTCATCACTTAGGAGCATATGGACCTAGTGACAATTAAACTAGAGTTGTTGTTAGCTTTTGCTTGTCTGATCAATATGTATATGTACGTTTAAATCAGTTTAATAAAATTATGTAATTCAGTTTGATCATGAGCTTTTGAGCAGTCTACATGTCCTTGCCCGATGTATTCCGCTGTCGGTTGGGGTGTGACAGATTGGTATCAGAGCCATGGTTATAGGGAATTAGGTTATTAGACACCCATGACCTAGACTATAACCTTAGGACACCCATCTTATGTCATGCTCCATGTTACATGGTATTTGCCACATTATTAAATGTTAAATGCTTACTACTTTGTGTGATTATCTTACATGTTATTCTAAGTATTAAATTGCATGATACAATACATGATAGTCTATGTACTACACTACTTGACAACTCATAAACATGCTATATACATGCTACCTATTTGATTCCACTAAGTGTTATCCTAAGTTTTACCACACACTTATTCATACCTAATTCTTTATACACCCTCATCCTTACCCACTATGTCACCATCATCATTTGTGAACAAAAATTTAAACTCTTAGGCTTAAAGACTATTAAAATTTAAAAATCCCGTCAAAGTTTTGGGTTCTGAACAATTAGTAAAGAACATGTACAATCCGGAAGGGTGAATGTCTGTACTTTGGGTCTTCTGTCTAGGAAAGCATTTCATATAAATCCAAATCAACCGAATGATCCGTATGCTTTCCTGGAAATTCCCGAAGTGAGTGTTCACATATAGGCTAAAACATGTCTTCTTGAAAGTATAGGAATCTGAATTACTTTGATTTGTCAAAGTACCCATTTGGTTATGATACCAAATGAGTACAATCTAAACACCATCATTTTGTTTATTATAATTTAGTACACACACCTAAGCCTCATTGGTAAACTAATCATTTTATTATCGGATTTAAACAACATCATTATTTTGTTCAAACAAAGTTGTTATCAAACCCTTAGTTTATAGATATTATCTAGAATATAAACTTTTATAAACTTTTTCACCTTGTAAGAAAACTTAATACAACTTGTTTTATAAAGACATTATCCAAATTAATTATGAATTTTAATTCGTTAAAGTAGTTATTATTAAATCTTTGCTAAAATAATTTACAATGACTTGTTTAGCCATTATAAGTCCTGGTTTAAGTTATTTAGCTATTATTTTCTTTTAAAATATTCTCTTAATAAAAATTTAAAATTTAATAAAAAGGTTTTCATTTAATTATCGATATAGTTAATTATTCAACTTATTTTCACTATTTTATTAATTTACAAACAAGAATAAATTACAACTACTTGTTTATTTATAAACAAAGAGCACAATCAGTTATTCGTAAGCACATTACCCTGAATATCTACACAACCCCCTCGTTATCTTATACCTTCGGAAATGTATGAGTGTACTAGGCATTGCAATGAGATGAATCATTTCGCGTAGCCATTAGCCATCTAAATAAACCTCAACTGGATTTAAAAAGTTAAAACCCAACTACCCACATTATACATGAACGCCAAGCAACACGTTTGTCCGCAACACTCGACCACCTATAAAATTCAATAGTTTACGTTACTCATGAGATTCAATAACTTACATATGGACATTTTGCATGATACATGAGACTTGTTTGTTTGCAATATGCATAATACTAGACTTATCACATGATACATAAGACTTGTTTGTTTGCAATATGCATAATACTAGACTTATCACATGATACATGAGACTAGTTTGTTTGCAATATACATAATACTAGACTTATCACATGATACATGAGACTTGTTTGTTTGTAATATACATAATACTAGACTTATCACATGATACATTAGACTTGTTTGTTTGCAATATGCATAATACTAGACTTATCACATGATACATGAGACTTGTTTGTTTGCAATATACATAATACTAGACTTATCACATGATACATGAGACTTGTTTGTTCGTAATATACATAATACTAGACTTATCACATGATACATGAGACTTGTTTGTTTGCAATATACATAATACTAGACTTATCACATGATACATGAGACTTGTTTGTTTGTAGTATTCATAATACTAAACTTATCACATGATACGTGACACTTGTATGTTTGCAAGATACATAATACTAGATTTATCACATAATATATGAGAAACTTAGTTGGTTGCAATATACATAATACTAGATTGATCACATGATACGTGATACTAAATTGTTTACATCATACATGAAAACTTATTCATTTACAAAATACATGATACTAAATTGTTTACATTATATATGAAAACTTATTTATTTACAAAATACATGATGTTAAATTGTTTATATTATACATGAAAACTTATTAATTTATAAAATACATGATACTAAATTGTTTACATTATATATGAAAACTTATTTATTTAGAAAATACATGATACTAAATTGTTTACAATATACATGGAAACTTATTCATTTACAAAATACATGATACTAAATTGTTTACATTATACATGAAAACTTAATAGTTTACAAAATACATAATACTACATTGTTTATATTATACATGAAACTCATTTGTTTACTATATACATGATACTAAACTATTCATATTATACATGAAACCTATTTGCTTAGAATGTACATAACACTATATCATACATGAAACTTGTGTGTTTACATTATACACAAAACTAAATTGTTTATAATTGTTGTAATTGATTGATCACATTATACACAAGGCATGATCATTCACTTTACCCATGAAAGTTGAAAGCTGTAAAACTTTAAAACTACTCGGGGTTTGACGTATTCTTGTTCAAACACGAGGAAACTATGGAACTCTAAGTTATGCCACATTATTACTCTTTAGGTTTCTGATTTACCTTACTATCTAGGGACACAGTTATTTAGTAGCAACTCATACGTGAAAACAATAGATATGAACTAAGTATCTTTGTGCCCTCTTGACCCGCACACAACGGAAAGATCTATACGGAACGTGCGACGATTCGAGTAATTACGGGTGCACACGTAATTATAAAAAAATCAGCGCATGGAAAACATAGTGAATTCTGTAGGGTGTTATAACCTAAAACCTATCGTGATATATAGCAACAAAACTAATGTAATATGACAAGGGCATGGTGGATACGCCGCTGATACTTCTTATATATAAGTGTTCATGTCCTATTATCAGAAGTAGCGTTGTTTGTGTCACATGAAGTTTTATACTATTTTGACCTTGACCAATGTCTGTGAAAATCTTTACCCAATGATACTTTGGAAACATATTAGACTATGTCCTAAACAAGTTTTAACCATCAAATCTTCATCGTTTCCATCCTAAATGATACATGCTACCTTTAGAGTCCAAATTATATTTCAACAGTTTTCTCCTTAATTCTCCTTATAACTAAATCCACTATTACCATTCATACCTAACTTGAGCGTCAGACCTGAACCTTGTTATCGATCGTACTCCTCGAACTGACAGTTAAAGTTCATTGAGAACCTAAAATGGCACCGAGTTTACCTAGGGACGTGAGGACCAGATAAAGCTCAAATACCCACACATTTTCAAAGACTCTATAACCTCTAATAGTAGAATTTCGGGGACGAAATTCTCTTAACTAGGGGAGACTGTAACATCTGCGAATTTCGTGTTTAACTTATCTCGTACTAGACTTATTTAATCAATGTAAACTGTAACATCTCTGATTTTATTATCTTTAATTGCAATTCAATATAACACATTTCAAACCCGGTTCTAATGTTTTATTTTATTCGTGTAAACAATTAAACCCTAGAAATCAAGGGAAATTATAAATTCTACATCACCTTTATCTCAAAATCTCTATGTAAATATATATTTAGACATGCATATGTATATATTTACACATATTACAAGTGCATACACATATATACATTAAATTAAAAAGTAAACCTAACAGTGATTGAACCCCACCTTTGAGTTTAAACCCTCAAGTTTTACCCCATATACCAATTTTGACCACATTTGACTTCCAAAAGTCAACCCGACCAAAACCACTTCAATTCGGGAGGAGACTTGATCGAGCCGACTGTTTTAGACATGCGTGGAGTCCTGGATCAAGTACCAGTCTTATCCCGGCCCAATTAACATCCCGATTCGATCAAAAGGCGCGGTTAATTTCAAATTCAAGGAAGTTTGACTCGGCAGAGTCAAACCGATCTAATTCAGGAATGAATCCGCGAAATTAAAACGCGTTGATGACTGTAAATCTCACCTAGACTGTTTACGCATGAATCCAGACTATTACACGGCCCAATTCACTTTCTATCATCGGATTTACGCATGAAATCACAGTTGTCACCTACGAGGCTGAATCGAATCGAGTAATTAGAATGAAATTGGACGAAGTAAATCACTCATACACTTTCGCATAGTCCATTTCAAACTCTCTGCACCCTTATTCGCGTCCCATTTCATCCCCACACCTTGATTGACCACGAAGAACTCCGTCTCTAACATTCTAGCCGACGGCATTCAATACTCAATCATTTCAAGTAAGTCTTGTGTTATTAACTTCGTAATCTATTGGCGAGCAAAATCCCTCTATCAATTCCTCACGACAGAGCGTAACAAAACCCAATTTCGATTAGGGTTCATACCAGTTCTTGCGCCAATTATGATTTGAATTGTGCTTCGATTTCAATTAGCGCATTTAGATAATAAGATTTCATTATATACCAGCGAAACTACCTGGTCCGGCCGGTAAGCCACTGCACCGCCGAACCAGATGGCGTGGGTTCAAAACCCACACTCGGTGGTTCTTTTTACGCGTGCCTCAAAGCCAGACCCGACCGCCAGTATTGATCGGGTTATATTCAAATCAAACTGGCTCTATAACATGATAAACTCCTGGTCTAGTGGTTGCGGCTTGAGACTCACACAACAGCCACCCGGGTTTGAACCGGGTGAGCTGCTTATTTTTTTAAATCAGTTTTTAAAGCTTCAAAAATTTTATAAAAAATTATTTTATAAAACCTCACAATATTTCTAACAGAATAAAAACCAGATTCATTAATTTTCAATATAAATCCATTTTGTTTTGAATTTATGATTTGAATTGTATATTAAAGGTTTAAAACAAAAAATTTTAAAATATTTAGGTTAATTTCCAAATAAGAACATTGTTTTTATAAAGTTTATAAAATGTCGACTTTATTTAAAGTAATCAAATATTTACCTTCAAAATGATAAAAAATTTAAATAAATTTATTTATTTTAATCTACACTAAAAATATATAATTACTATTAATTTTATATATCAACACTATTTACATATCTTTATAAATAAATAAATAAATAAAGTAAAATTATTTATTTAATTTTTATCTAATATAATTCACATTATTTTTGTAACTAAATAAATAAATAACAACTATTTAAGTTATTTAGTTATTTAAACTCAAATTCAATTATTCTAAAAACTATTTATTTCAATCCTTCATTTTATACAACACCCGTTTTTAAGTACAAACCACTAACACCTACAACTTCAACCGTTGTAGACACATCCAATTAAACCCTAGACTTAGACCTATACTATTGTACACATTATTTATTTAGATCCATATACTTTACACACTAGGTTAACGTGGTGAGTTACAAGTATCAATTTGCTACCTAGTTTTCGCATGCTAGCTACATCCTTGAGTCAGGTGAGTATTACATAGCCCCCCTTTTCACACTTTTACACTTTTTGGGGTGAAACATGAACACTATACATACAATTGTTACATTTACACAAACTATACAAACACAAATCCTCTTTACATTCATGTGTGCAAATTTGAGTTTTATGTTTGAGTACTAGGTGTATTAACTTTTGTGTGCAATTTATGTGCAATCATTAACTATTCAAGCTGACGGTTAACAATGACAAATCTATTGAGTCTGACAAACCCACCCAGATTGGGGTGATTGTTACCGACAACACAATTTGCATGCTAGTTACAAAGGTTTGATTGTACTTTAGCTACACAATAGTTGTTCCCTATAAATGTCTTATTTTATCATGTTATGTGAGGATTTGATCATTTACATCTATACACTATTTATGATTAAACCTGTGTATGCTCACCAACTTTTTAGTTGACCTTATTTTATTCATGTTTCAGGTGCTAATGTGTGATTTTGATCAAGACTTGCTACACATAAGTTTTGGGCCTAGATAATTTTAATAAAGGATTATGTATTTCATTTTATGTACTTGGTTTGATTTTGTTTTGTCCTGAATATTTGCAATGAATTTGAATGATTAATATATTTCAATTTAGTCAACCTTGTGCTCATGAACAGTCTAAATGTCCTGCCCCGACGTTTTCGCCATCGGTTGGGGTGTGACAGATTGGTATCAGAGCCTTGGTTATAGGGAACTATGTTATTAGACACCCTTGACCTAGACTATAACTTTAGGACACCCATTTATGCCATGCTTCACGATTATGTGATATGTGCTACATGCAAGATGTTTACATGCTTACTATGATTAGTTATTATTTCATTTTGATGCCTTACTTGCTAAAATTCATGACTTATTAGACTATACTTAAATAATAAATTAAATAAACAATATCCCTACATATACCTTAAAGCCTCATAACCTCCTTACCTATCTCTCTATCATCATCCTCTTAGCATGTGGAAACTTCACGGATCTAAATCTATAAAAAAAAATTCGTTAAGGCTTTTAAACTTTGTTAATTTTTTGAGGACACATGCAATCTGGAAGGGTGACACCTGTATTATGGGTTTTCTGTCTAGGAAAGCATTTCGTATAAATCCCAATCAACCGAGGGACCCGTATGCTTTCCTGGGAATTCCCGGGATGAGTTTTTACTTATAGGCTAAAGCATGTCTCCTTGAAAATTATATGAGTTTAATTAACCTTAATGTGTCATAGTATTCAAGTGATTTTATCACTATTTGAGTACAATCCAAAGTATGATTAACTATTTTATTTGCTATCTTATCCTTTTAAATCCAAATAACTTTCATAAGTTCTTACATCTTTTCTTGTCTTGTGCAAATATGTAGAATGACTCCCCGTCGTGCTACCGTGACCAACAACAACACCGACATTGCTGCTATCCTTGCACAACTTGTAACTAAACTCACCTAAGCTAATGGAGCCATTAGTGGTACTCGTGGAACTAATGGTGGTGGTGGTGCCAACCCACCACAATGTACCTTCAAGCACTTCAATTCGTGTAATCCTCTTAAGTTCTATGGTACCGAGGGGCTACGGGACTCCTTCAATGGTTCGAAAGCATTGAGGGCACCTTCCTTAATAGTGACTGCCCCGATAACCTTCGTGTTCGTCATGCCACAAGTGTCTTCCAAAAATGGGAACTCACGTGGTGGAATGGGGAAAAGAGAACTAGAGGTATGGAGGCAACCATGGCCTTACCATGGGATGAGGTTAAGAGACTAATGACCGAAGAGTTCTGTCCTCGAAATGAGGTGAGGAAGCTAGAAGCTGAGTTTTGGGATCTTACCCAAGACAGTGGTGAAAGTCTGGCTTATACAACCCGGTTTCATGAACTGAGTCTCCTTGTGCCCCATATGGTCACACCCTTATCCCGCTGCATTGAAAAGTACATCGATGGATTACCTAGGCAGATTCAGGATACTTTCTTAGGGATAAATCCCGCAACACTTGAAGATGATATCCGATTATCTGCTACTTTGACCGACAACCATGTGAAAGCAGGTACTCTGACTAGAAAAGGCACCAAGAAAGCTCCCGACACCACAACTCCTCTTGTACACATCAAAGAAGCCAAAACTGAACCCTACCACCATAATAAAAAAGAAAGTCTAGAAATTTTGCTGTGGTCACTCCTGTTATGCCTGTTAACCAAGTTGCTCCCATGGCTAAAGCACCAGTCAAGAAGCCATATGTGGGGACCTACCCACTCTGTGCCACATGCAATTATCACCGTCTCCAAAATATTCCTTGTCGCCTTTGCACTCACTGTGGGAAATATGGCCATACGGTTAATGTTTGTAGAGCCAAAGCACTTGCGGGTCATGTCAACCCACCAACCTGATCTAACCAACAAGTGGCTAATCAAGGTGTTCCCGCTATTGCAAATGGGCGTGCTTGTTATGAATGTGGCAACCCAAATCATTTCCGTGACCAGTGCCCGAAGTTCATCAATTCTAGACAAGGCGGAGCTCGTCGGCGTGCTTTCAACATAAACGCCAATGAAGCTCAAGCCAACAATGATGTGGTCAACGGTACGTTCCTTATTAATAGTCAATATGCCACCATTTTATTTGATACCGGTGCAGATAAAAGTTTTGTGTCACTTAACTTTGAACCCTTACATGCAAAAACACGATCCTGATTAGAGAAAACCTTCACTGTCGAAGTAGCAAATGGTGACTCCCTTACAATAGACTCCGTTATCCAAGACTGTTCTCTAGAACTTAATGATCATACATTTCCAATCAACCTCGTGCCAATGCCACTAGGAAGTTTTGATATCATCATAGGCATGGATTGGCTGTCAAATCACCATGCCGAAGTCATCTGTTTTGATAAATGCATCTGAATACCCCTTCCGTCAGGAGAAACGTTAAGAGTCTTTGGTGAAAAACCTTGCAAAGGACTCAGGTTAATGCATGCACTACTGCTCAAAAGTACTTACGAAAGAAGTACGTGGCCTTCTTAGCTCATATTGTTCAGAAGGATGTCAAAGAGAAGAATATTCAAGACATCCCCATCATCCGGGACTTTCCTGAAGTATTCCCTGAAGACTTATCCTGTCTTCCACCCGTTCGGCAAGTAGAATTTCACATTGACCTTGTACCCAAAGCTAACCCAGTGGCTAGAGCTCCATACCGTCTTGCACCTTCTGAAATGCAAGAACTTGCAAGTCAACTCCAAGAACTCTCCGAGAAGGGCTTCATCCGTCCAAGTCATTCACCGTGGGGTACACCCGTCTTATTCGTCAAGAAGAAGGATGGATCATTCCGCATGTGTATTGACTACCGCGAACTCAACAAGCTTACCATCAAGAACCGCTATCCATTGCCTAGAATCGATGATCTCTTTGATCAACTTCAAGGCTCTACTTACTTCTCGAAGATTGATCTTCGATCTGGTTATCACCAACTCCGTGTACAAGAGGAAGATATTCCAAAAACTGCCTTCCGAACAAGGTATGGTCACTACGAGTTCATGGTCATGCCTTTTGGGCTAACCAATGCACCCGCGGTTTTCATGGACCTCATGAATCGTGTGTGCAAACCGTACCTTGATAAATTCATGATCGTCTTCATTGATGATATCTTAATCTACTCCAAGACTAAATCCGATCATGAGCAACACCTTAGGTTGGTTTTGGATCTCTTGAGGAAAGAGCAACTATATGCCAAGTTCTCCAGATGTGAATTTTGGATAAAGGAGGTTCAATTCCTGGGTCATATCGTCAACGAAAAAGGAATTCATGTTGACCCTGCTAAGATCGAAGCTGTTAAGAATTGGAATGCCCCTAAGACCCCCACCGAAATTCGTTCATTTCTTGGTCTTGCAGGATATTATCGTCGTTTCATTTCAAATTTCTCTAAGATTGTTGTTCCTCTCACCGCTTTGACCCACAAGGGTAAACCTTATGAATGGGGACCAAAGCAAGAAGAAGCTTTCCAAACTCTCAAGCAAAAGTTGTGCAATGCCCCTATTTTGACTCTCCCTGATGGGAACGATGATCTAGTCGTCTACTGTGATGCCTCCAACCAAGGTCTCGGTTGTGTCCTCATGCAACGAGGCAAGGTAATCGCTTATGCATCGAGGCAACTTAAGATTCATGAGAAGAATTATACAATGCACGACCTCGAATTGGGTGCGGTTGTATTCGTATTGAAGATTAGGAGACATTACCTCTATGGCACAAAATGTGTGGTGTTCACCGACCATAAAAGTCTCCAACACATCTTCAACCAAAAAGAACTCAATATGAGGCAACGACGTTGGGTTGAACTCCTTAACGACTATGACTGCGAGATTCGTTACCATCCCGGCAAAGCGAATGTTGTAGCCGACGCTTTGAGTCGAAAGGACCATGTCATGCTTCATTGTGTCCAAATTCAAACCAACATGCAGAATCGTATCCTAGAAGCTCAACACGTCTCGGTCACCGAGGGTAACATGTACGAGGAATTGTCGTGTGGTGTTGAACTTCAGCTTGAATCAAAACCCAATAGCTTAATTTATTACTTGAACCGTATTTGGGTTCCCGATCGCAATGATCTCCGTACACTTCTCATGAACGAGGCCCACAAGACTCGTTATTCTATCCATCCTGGTGCGGATAAAATGTACCAAGATCTTCGCCATCAATATTGGTGGCCCAGTATGAAGAAAGACATTGCCCTCTATGTTGCCAAATGTCTAACTTTCTCCAAAGTCAAAGCCGAACATCAACGTCCTTCCGGTTTACTTGAAAAATCGGAAATTCCCGTGTGGAAATGGGAGAACTTAGCTATGGATTTTATTACCAAACTCCCTCGAACCTCAAGTGGTTATGATAGCATATGGGTGATCATTGACCGCCTCACCAAATCTGCTCATTTCTTACCTATCCGTGAAGACTATCAGGTTGGGAAATTGGCCCGAATCTACATTGACGAAATTGTGAGCCGTCACGGTGTTCCCTTAAACATAATATCCGATAGAGATGCTCGGTTCACCTCCCGTTTCTAGCAATCTCTCCAAACTGCTCTTGGCACGCGATTGAATTTAAGCACGGCTTACCATCCCCAGACTGATGGTCAGACCGAGCGTACAATTCAAACTCTTGAGGACATGCTTAGAGCTTGTGTAATTGATTTTGGTGGTAATTGGGATTCACATCTATCCCTAATTGAGTTCTCTTACAACAATAGCTACCACACAAGTATCAACATGGCTCCATTTGAAGCTCTCTATGATCGTAAGTGTCGTTCCCCTATCTGTTGGAACGAGATTGATGAAGCACAAATCACCGGTCCCGAGCTAATTCAAGAAACATCAGACAAGATTATCCAAATCCGTGACAACATTCGAGCAGCGAGGAGTCGGCAAAAGAGTTATGCCGACAAACGACGAAAACCCTTGGAATTCCAAGTCGGAGACCCTATACTTCTAAAGGTGTCTCCGTGGAGGGGTGTGATCCGTTTTGGAAAGAAAGGCAAGTTAGCACCTCGCTAAGTGGGTCCATTCAAGATCCTTGAAAGGATTGGAAAAGTGGCATACTGTCACACCCCAACCGACGGCGGATTATACGTCGGGGCGGACGTGGTTGTTCAATAGCACAAGGTTGACTATTAAAGTTTCAATATTTCATTAATAATAGATTCAAAGGTTCAATACAAGGAAATAACAAGTATACATCATTTATTTAATAAGTAGTCTAGGTCCAAAGCGTCCTATGTGATCACAAACAAGTCTCATGATGTAGAACCTGAAACATGTGAAAGAATCTGTCAACTACAAAATAGTTGGTGAGATACAAAGGTTTTGACACAGTTTAACAAGTATTTGAAAAGAATTGCAATTCACTATGATATATGCATTCTATAATGTAAGTATGAGAAAACAAGTATCTTAAACATTGTGCACGTTCAATCCTCAACCAAGTTTAGGCATAACCCGCAGGTTACCCTTATAAGTCTCAAGTCTCAAAGTTTTGGTTTAGTAACAAACACCAAGGGCTCCCCCCGAAGGGTCAATCAATCAAGGTGGATTGGTCAAATACAATAGATCTATCATTGTTACCATAGGCTTGATCAAAGTTAATGAATATGCTAGTTTTAAGTTTAATCTAAGCATACAAGTCTCAAGTTTAACATAAGAATAAGCATCTAGTCATAGTTTGTACAAGAATTGTATAAGTTTGAAGTTTGAACATGTTTCACCCCAAAAGAATGTAAATGAAAAAGGGGCTAAATATACTCACTTGGATGATGACGAGTGTCGACAAGACTAAGTGTTCGCAAGACTTGGAGAGGGAGAGTATCCTCACAATAAGCCTAGGAATATAAGTCTAAAGTTTCAAATAAAGAGTCTAAGACAAAGGATCTAGGATTTCGGGATTCGACTTAGGGTTCCATATATGGGATGGGATTGATTGTGTTTACAAAGTTTAAATCAAAGTTTCAAATAAAGATTTTGAACGAATGACACTAGATTTGTATCTCAAAGCTTAATAAGTTTATAATTTAGAATAGTTAAAATAGTTATTCAAAGGTTTATAATTATTAATGACGCCCAATAATTAAAAATAGTTTTCTAAGCGTTTATGAATAAGATTGTAACAATAGATAAGTGTAATACTAAATAATTATTAAAGTTTAATAATTAATTATTTAAAGAGTAAATAATTAAGAATTAATAATAATTATTTGATGAATGTATCAAGATTATTCCAAAGGATAAATGTTTTAGATAAGTCTAATAAGTTTAAATAAGGTTGTAAGTTTATTATTATTTAGGAATAAAGCATAATCATTTTCCCTCTTTTTATATAAATCAATAGATTTATGTTTATATAGATTTTTATGAAGAGTATAAGTTTATAAGTTTATAAGTTTAAATAAGTTTATAAATAATTAAATAAATAAATAATTCCCTTTTCAAATTAGTATAAATGGTTTAAATTTATGTTTATAAATCTTATAGACATTCCCAAGTTTATAAGATTTATATAAGTTTCCTAAATTAAATAAAGGACTTAAAGATTTAAAAGAATTCCTTTAGTTTTAGAAAACAAATAATAAATTAAGTTTTCTGATTTGAAGAAATAGTTCCTGTAAATTTATAAGTTTTATAAAAGTTTTAAAAATATTTCTATAGTTTTAAACATTTAAAACTAGATTAAATATCATAAGTTTTAACGACATTTTAGTTAAATAAAATAGTTCCGGAATATTAAAGTGTAAATAAAAATCGTTTTTAGGTTTATATAAGTGTAACAGATTTTATAAAAATTATTAGAAATTTTTAAACTGTTTTAAAGGCTACAAAAAAATGAAAGGGCAAAACCGGGTCCCCTAGACTCGAACTCGGGTCTGGGACCGGGTCACCAACACACAAACACATACTAACCATCCGGCTACTGCCTCATTTGTGTTTATATCCGAAATAGAAATTTAAAAGTAACAACTCAAATCCTTCCCCATTTTTTCATATGAACCCTAGATCAAGAACCCTCAAATTCGAACTGTAAATCCCTCTGTCATTGTAAATTGACAGAGGGCAAATGATCATGGAATGAATACGCAACTTTTGGCTTTCGAATTACCTGAAATGAAGCCGAGATGAGGGAGAACGTGACTGAGGTGGTCGTCGGCGGTCGCGAGCTTCAATCGACCAAATACAGGTGTTAATCTGAGAAATTGAGAGTGAAAGAAGTTGTGGTGTGATGTTACTGAAGATTTAGCTCGATATTTATAGCCGATTTCGCGAGTTAGAATCGGATTAGGTGGGGAGGTCTCGGGAGTAAATGCCGAATTCAAAATTGAACCCACGCCGCATTAATGTTGGCATCGAGCGTTGGGATACCTCGGGTTAGGGTCGCACGCCTGAGGCGAGACCCGAGGTTCGTCGAATGTGGACGTTTTACACGTTTTGGATAAATCGGAGGTGAAAACGGTGAGATGCGGGACTCGAACCTGGGACTGAATCTTGGATCGGGAGTTTGGGCTTGTGCAGAACATGCCCTTGAGGTTTCCAGGTTTTGCATTATGGGTTAAAAGTTAAGTCTTAGTTTAAAACAAGTTTCAGAATTTACAGTTTTGGTCCCCGAATTTTTGTAAACTAATTATGTTTTATTTTTTATAAAAGCTAAGTAAGTTTTATAAGTTTTTATTTCCCTTATTATTTTATGAAATAATTTCTAAGATTTGAAAGCTTAAATGTTTTTAGAAATAAGTTTATAAATTTTATATAATTATAAACTTACATATTTTTAGAATTTTAATAACATCTTATTTAATAAAGATAAAAAAAATAGACATACGTATATATATATTTATATATACATATAAGAAAGTTTTTCCTTAAATCCATAATAAATAAATAAAAAAAAATACTATTTAAGGGAATAAGAATTAAGATTTGAAATAATACGGTAAGCGTTTAGGGAAAAAGTATATCGAAAAATCCGGGACATTACAGTCTCCCCTACTTTAGGAAATTTCGTCCCGAAATTAAAGTAGAAGATTTCTGTTTTTAAGCTTATGATACGTGCAAGGATAAGGAGAAAAATACTTTACGTTCCCAAGTAACCCTGGGTTACGTTTAGAATCATGCTGGAATGACAGGAAATAGGTCAAGTTTCTAAGTTTTCAAAGTCTGGGGTTGCCAAAAGTTTCTCTTACGAAACATATAGTTTTATTGAATTATAGGAAGATTCGTTTTCGGAGATGCATTCGAGAGAATATCCGCTGAATTTCCATTCAGGATTTCAAGTGAGATGCATCACTTAGGATGGATTCGATGATAGTGTAATGATTTGAGTTTGCAGACTATTACGTCTAAGGATTGCTACGATACCTAAGTTCCGTGGCTACCTTTTACGATAAGTCTTGGATCATAGCACACGACAGAGTTTACTATGTTTTCCCATACGTTGATTTTCATACTTACGTGTGCACCCGCAAGCATTTAAATCGTCGTACCGTCTGCATAGGTCCTTCCGTTTGTGTGCGGATCAAGAAAGAGTACAAGAATTTGTTTAACACACGACTAAAGTTTCCACACAAGGGTGATCACTGATTAACGAGTCCCTTAGAGAGAAACGTCATTCAATAGTTAAAGAGAAAGAATGTGACAAGATTTAGAGTTTCAAAGTTTCCTCGTGATTGATTAAGAATACTTCAATCATTGAGTGGTTTAAAGTCTTTATACTTTCCTCGGGTTTGATCAAGAATACATCAAACCTTGAGTAGTTTAAAAGTCTTATATGTTCCTCATGTTTGAACAAGAATACGTCAAACATGGAATAGTTTAAAGTCTTATACGTCCATCTTGTTTGAACAAGCATACGTCAAACATGGAGTAGCTTAAAGTCTTATACGTCCATTGTGTTTGAACAAGCATACGTCAAACATGGAGTAGCTTAAAGTCTTATACGTCCATTGGGTTTGAACAAGCATGCGTCAAACATGGAGTGGCTTAAAGTCTCATACGTTCATCATGTTTGAACAAGCATACGTCAAACATGGGTAGTTTAAAGTCTCATACGTTCATCACGTTTGAACAAGAATACGTCAAACATGGGGTAGTTTAAAGTCTCGTACGTACATCATGTTTGAACAAGAATACGTCAAACATGGAGTAGTTTAAATTGTGTTTGAACAAGAATACGTCAAACATCGGATAGTTTAAATTGTGTTTGAACAAGAATACGTCACACAACAAGTTTTCAAGACTAAGAATCCAAGTATAAGTTTCAAGATTAAGAATCCAAGTATGAGTTTCAAGACTAAGAATCCAAGTATAAGTTTCAATATTAAGAATCCAAGTATGAGTTTCAAGACTAAGAATCCAAGTATAAGTTTCAAGATTTAGAATCCAAGTATAAGTTTCAAGACTAAGAATTCAAGTATGAGTTTCAAGATTAAGAATCCAAGTATAAGTTTCAAGATTTAGAATTCAAGTATAAGTTTCAAGATTAAGAATTCAAGTATAGTTTCAAGATTAAGAATCTAAGTATAAGTTTCAGGATTAAGAATCCAAGTATAAGTTTCAAGATTAAGAATCCAAGTATAAGTTTCAAGATTTAGAATTCAAGTATAAGTTTCAAGATTAAGAATTCAAGTATAGTTTCAAGATTAAGAATCTAAGTATAAGTTTCAAGATTTAGAATCCAAGTATAAGTAGGATAATTCACAGTTGCAATATTAAGCTTTACATGATCCTAGTTGTCAAGAATACGGGTTTGAGCAGTTGTATAAGTTTCTGCATGACTTAAAAGTTTCGGACCTCATAGTTGTGTATATGAAGTTTAATGTTTTAGCAACGTGTATTTAAGCTTTTTAGTTCCCGTTGTGATTTATAGTAAGTCCTTTACGTGACAAGAGTTGAATGAGGAAAGTCTCCAAGCATAGGGTAACGGAAAAAGTTTTGATAAGGTTTATAAATGATTTTATCTCGTTTTATAACAGTAGGTATAGTTTTCTTTTATATAGAGTGTGATTAAGATGTCTAAAAATGACGAGTTGGACATTGATAAATAGTATAGGTAAGACTTATGAAAAGCATATATGATTGTCAAATGAAAAGTTGGTCAAGTTTAGAAGTGTGAAGTCTATATAAGGGGTAAGGGTCATAGTTGATTACAGCCGTGATTCGTAAGTCGAGTTGTTTTAAAAGAGTGCTTACGAATCAAAAGGTTTGTTCAAAGTTTATTCTTCAAGTATACGCGTGTCACTTAGGATTTGCAACATCGTCAATTGTCTCAAGTACTAACATGAGTTACTCTTGACGAAAGTGTTTGGGTAGGAGGGTTAAGTTTGTAATGATAAGAGGAGTGTCAAATCAACAAGTGATAACAAGATGAAATTTCAAAATAACTTTTCATTAGATATTCCAAAATTTGGGCTTCTAGCCCTTACATAAGACAAAAATTTAAAATTTAAAAGGAATAGAGGCTTCACGCACGCCTTAGGTAACTCTCTACTAAGAAGTATGTAAGTACTACCACAAGGACTGCTAGGGTTACTCGGATGGCAAACCTAGACTCCGCTCTAGTGGTTTCGGTACGGTGCTCGAAGATTTCTCTGTCTTCTTCCAAAGATATGATCTTTTCTTCCTGGATCCAGATTTGGTTGGCCAGGTCGTCGATCCTTTGGTTTAGTAGGTCTTGCCGTGCCCTGTGCTCCATCTCCCTCCTCATAGATTCCTCGGTTTCCATAAACCTAGGAATGTTAGGCACCGGGATTCCCATTGCCACGGCAGGTTCCCTGGCATGCCTAGCCCTTAGGGTAGGGGTAGGTGCTAGATACGGGTCCCTTGGTGGTGATGAAAACCGGTGATGAAGATGAAGTGGTTGGTAAGGATTCCTCGGTGGTGATGTCCTATGGTTTCTGTTCCAGTTGGTGTTGAGTTCAGCTCTTGCCCTAGCATTGGGGTAAGGACTTGGTTGATACACCGGTGACTCGCTGCTCTATTCTCGGTCGGACTCTCCTCTTGGACGATACACTGGTGAAGAGTGTGAGTGTGAGTCCATTACCTAGTAAGAGAAGGGAATAGGAAGAGATTTGTAAGTAATTTGATTAAATATTTTCAAATAGATTTTTATTCATAATACTGAGTCATCACAGTATTATAAAAAAATGGTTTTCGGTTTGAAGTTGATGAGCTAACGAAGAAAATTCCCGGAAGAAGGGGTGGGTCACGAGGACTCACTTATGTACCCTATTTCCCTAGCCAGAACATTCTCATGGGCTTGCAACTTCTTTCAGTTGTTGTCACCGATGGTTGGGTTTATGGTACTATGTCGAGGTTCATTTTGGGTTTAGAGTCTTAAACGTGGAGCTTGTCTATTCCATGGTAGGCTTCTTCTCTTGCGGGACAATGATCAGGTTACTGATCCCTTTGGTAATGTACTTTAGTTAAAAGATGTTAAGTTTTGTTTACAAGAATCGGTGATGTGTAAATTTTTAAGGATGTATGAGAGTTTCGGGATGTAATAAAGCGTAACAAAGTTTGAGTAAATCATCAATGAAGTTTTGAGTGGTAAAATGAAAACACAAGAGTTTCTCAAGTTTATAAAGTAATGAAGTTTGTAAAAGGATTTGTAGGATAATACATGGTTTTAAATGTGCTAGTATTACAAGGTTCATGAAGTTTAAGGATGTACAAACACTTTGAGATGTATAAAAGTGTAGCAAAAGTTTAAGTGAGTTATCTAGAGTAGTTTGGTTGAGTGATGAAAATAAGATGAAAGTCATGTTCATAAAATAATGAAGTTTATAGGAGAATTTGTATAGTAATACATAGTTTTAAGGGTTGTATTACCACGATCACGAAGTTTATTGGGTAGTATCTATAAATATAAGTTTACGTATGTAGTTTTTAAGTATAATCTCGTAAGAATTTCGCCTTGAAGGTAACTCCTTCAGGTCATGACGAGTAAGCATGCTGTCATGTGACCATTCTTGAGGAGTCGGAACATAAGAATCATAGAGTAAAGGTTACAGAGAAAAGTTTTTGAATCATGAATGTATGAAGTTTATAGTATTTGAGATAGTACTCATTTAGTGCATATCACTAAGTAAGTACTTTGACATATCAAGAGAGATCTAAGCTCACAAATGTTTAGAGGAGTCATGCATTCCTATAAGTGGATACTCATCCCAAGAATTCCCAGGAAAACATACGGGTCCAACGGTTGATTTGGATTTATACGAAATGCTTTCCTTGACAGAATTTCCCAGAATACAGGTATTCACCCATCCGGTCCGCACAAGTTCTCACACATTATCTAGAACTTAAATATTCTTGACGAGAGTTTAGTGGAGGATTATACTTAAAGCCTAAGAACGTGTCTTCGATGTAGTAGCCTCTTGTAGTACGTAGGTAAGTAGAATCGTAGAATCTCCAAGCGTTCACGTATAAGATTTAAGAATAGAATGAGGAGAAAGTTCCTAGTAAAGGACATGAGATAACTCATGTTTGGGTCTCCTAAGTTATAGTCTAGGTCATGTGTCTAATAACCTAATTCCCTATGACCAAGGCTCTGATACCAATCTGTCACACCCCAACCGACGGCGGATTATACGTCGGGGCGGACGCGGTTGTTCAATAGCACAAGGTTGACTATTAAAGTTTCAATATTTCATTAATAATAGATTCAAAGGTTCAATACAAGGAAATAACAAGTATACATCATTTATTTAATAAGTAGTCTAGGTCCAAAGCGTCCTATGTGATCACAAACAAGTCTCATGATGTAGAACCTGAAACATGTGAAAGAATCTGTCAACTACAAAATAGTTGGTGAGATACAAAGGTTTTGACACAGTTTAACAAGTATTTGAAAAGAATTGCAATTCACTATGATATATGCATTCTATAATGTAAGTATGAGAAAACAAGTATCTTAAACATTGTGCACGTTCAATCCTCAACCAAGTTTAGCCATAACCCGCAGGTTACCCTTATAAGTCTCAACTCTCAAAGTTTTGGTTTAGTAACAAACACCAAGGGCTCCCCCCGAAGGGTCAATCAATCAAGGTGGATTGGTCAAATACAATAGATCTATCATTGTTACCATAGGCTTGATCAAAGTTAATGAATATGCTAGTTTTAAGTTTAATCTAAGCATACAAGTCTCAAGTTTAACATAAGAATAAGCATCTAGTCATAGTTTGTACAAGAATTGTATAAGTTTGAAGTTTGAACATGTTTCACCCCAAAAGAATGTAAATGAAAAAGGGGCTAAATATACTCACTTGGATGATGACGAGTGTCGACAAGACTAAGTGTTCGCAAGACTTGGAGAGGGAGAGTATCCTCACAATAAGCCTAGGAATATAAGTCTAAAGTTTCAAATAAAGAGTCTAAGACAAAGGATCTAGGATTTCGGGATTCGACTTAGGGTTCCATATATGGGATGGGATTGATTGTGTTTACAAAGTTTAAATCAAAGTTTCAAATAAAGATTTTGAACGAATGACACTAGATTTGTATCTCAAAGCTTAATAAGTTTATAATTTAGAATAGTTAAAATAGTTATTCAAAGGTTTATAATTATTAATGACGCCCAATAATTAAAAATAGTTTTCTAAGCGTTTATGAATAAGATTGTAACAATAGATAAGTGTAATACTAAATAATTATTAAAGTTTAATAATTAATTATTTAAAGAATAAATAATTAAGAATTAATAATAATTATTTGATGAATGTATCAAGATTATTCCAAAGGATAAATGTTTTAGATAAGTCTAATAAGTTTAAATAAGGTTGTAAGTTTATTATTATTTAGGAATAAAGCATAATCATTTTCCCTCTTTTTATATAAATCAATAGATTTATGTTTATATAGATTTTTATGAAGAGTATAAGTTTATAAGTTTATAAGTTTAAATAAGTTTATAAATAATTAAATAAATAAATAATTCCCTTTTCAAATTAGTATAAATGGTTTAAATTTATGTTTATAAATCTTATAGACATTCCCAAGTTTATAAGATTTATATAAGTTTCCTAAATTAAATAAAGGACTTAAAGATTTAAAAGAATTCCTTTAGTTTTAGAAAACAAATAATAAATTAAGTTTTCTGATTTGAAGAAATAGTTCCTGTAAATTTATAAGTTTTATAAAAGTTTTAAAAATATTTCTATAGTTTTAAACATTTAAAACTAGATTAAATATCATAAGTTTTAACGACATTTTAGTTAAATAAAATAGTTCCGGAATATTAAAGTGTAAATAAAAATCGTTTTTAGGTTTATATAAGTGTAACAGATTTTATAAAAATTATTAGAAATTTTTAAACTGTTTTAAAGGCTACAAAAAAATGAAAGGGCAAAACCGGGTCCCCTAGACTCGAACTCGGGTCTGGGACCGGGTCACCAACACACAAACACATACTAACCATCCGGCTACTGCCTCATTTGTGTTTATATCCGAAATAGAAATTTAAAAGTAACAACTCAAATCCTTCCCCATTTTTTCATATGAACCCTAGATCAAGAACCCTCAAATTCGAACTGTAAATCCCTCTGTCATTGTAAATTGACAGAGGGCAAATGATCATGGAATGAATACGTAACTTTTGGCTTTCGAATTACCTGAAATGAAGCCGAGATGAGGGAGAACGTGACTGAGGTGGTCGTCGGCGGTCGCGAGCTTCAATCGACCAAATACAGGTGTTAATCTGAGAAATTGAGAGTGAAAGAAGTTGTGGTGTGATGTTACTGAAGATTTAGCTCGATATTTATAGCCGATTTCGCGAGTTAGAATCGGATTAGGTGGGGAGGTCTCGGGAGTAAATGCCGAATTCAAAATTGAACCCACGCCGCATTAATGTTGGCATCGAGCGTTGGGATACCTCGGGTTAGGGTCGCACGCCTGAGGCGAGACCCGAGGTTCGTCGAATGTGGACGTTTTACACGTTTTGGATAAATCGGAGGTGAAAACGGTGAGATGCGGGACTCGAACCTGGGACTGAATCTTGGATCGGGAGTTTGGGCTTGTGCAGAACATGCCCTTGAGGTTTCCAGGTTTTGCATTATGGGTTAAAAGTTAAGTCTTAGTTTAAAACAAGTTTCAGAATTTACAGTTTTGGTCCCCGAATTTTTGTAAACTAATTATGTTTTATTTTTTATAAAAGCTAAGTAAGTTTTATAAGTTTTTATTTCCCTTATTATTTTATGAAATAATTTCTAAGATTTGAAAGCTTAAATGTTTTTAGAAATAAGTTTATAAATTTTATATAATTATAAACTTACATATTTTTAGAATTTTAATAACATCTTATTTAATAAAGATAAAAAAAAATAGACATACGTATATATATTTATATATACATATAAGAAAGTTTTTCCTTAAATCCATAATAAATAAATAAAAAAAATACTATTTAAGGGAATAAGAATTAAGATTTGAAATAATACGGTAAGCGTTTAGGGAAAAAGTATATCGAAAAATCCGGGACATTACACATACAAACTCGAGTTATCACTTGGCAATGTGCATCCTACCTTTCATGTGTCTAATCTGAAGAAATGCCTTGCTGATGAGAATCTCCATATACCTCTTGACGACGTACGCATTGACGAAACGATGCACTTCATTGAGAGACCGATAGATATCATGGATCGTGAGATCAAGCAACTCAAGCGAAGCCGTATCCCTATTGTTAAAGTTCATTGGGAATCAAAACGTGGTCCTGAGTTTACTTGGGAACGAGAGCACCAAATGAAACTCAAGTACCCCCACCTCTTTGCTGATGCAGTCGCCCCAACTAGCTAAATTTCGGGACGAAATTCCCTCAACATGGGGATACTGTAACATCTCTGATTTTATTATCTTTAATTGCAATTCAATATAACACATTTCAAACCCGGTTCTATTTCAACGTTTTATTTTATTCATGCAAACAATTAAACCCTAGAAATCAAGCAAAATTCTAAATTCTACATCACCTTTATCTCAAAATCTCTATGTAAACATATATTTAGACATGCATATGTATATATTTACACATATTACAAGTGCATACACATATATACATTAAATTAAAAAGTAAACCTAACAGTGATTGACCCCCACCTTTGAGTTTGAACCCTCAAGTTTGACCCCATATACCAATTTTGACCACATTTGACTTCCAAAAGTCAACCCGGCCAAAAGCACTTCAATTCGGGAGGAGACTTGATCGAGCCGACTGTTTTGGACCTGCGTGGAGTCCTGGATCAAGTACCAGTCTTATCCCGGCCCAATTAACATCCCGATTCGATCAAAACACGCGGTTAAATTCAAATTCAAGGAAGTTTGACTCGGCAGAGTCAAACCGATGTAATTCAGGAATGAATCCGTGAAATTAAAACGCGTTGATGACTGTAAATCACACCTAGACTGTTTACACATGAATCCAGACTATTACACGGCCCAATTCACTTTCTATTATCGGATTTACGCGTGAAATCATGCCGACAGTTGTCACCTACGAGGCTGAATCGAATCGAGTAAGTAGAATGAAATTGGACGAACTAAATCACTCATACACTTTCGTATAGTCCATTTCAAACTCTTTGCACCCTTATTCGCGTCCCATTTCATCCCCACACCTTGATCGACCACGAAGAACTCCGTATCTGACATTCTAGCCGACGGCATTCAATACTCAATCATTTCAAGTAAGTCTTGTGTTACTAACTTCGTAATCTATTGGCGAGCAAAAGCCCTCTGTCAATTCCTCACGATAGAGGGTAACAAAACCCAATTTCGATTAGGGTTCATACCAGTTCTTGCACCAATTATGATTTGAATTTTGCTTCGATTTCAATTAGCGCATTTAGATAATTAGATTTCATTTTATACCAGCGAAACCACCTGGTCCGGCCGGTAAGCCACTGCACCGCCGAACCAGGTGGCGTGGGTTCGAAACCCACACTCGGTGGTTCTTTTTACGCGTGCCTCAAAGCCAGACCCGACCGCCTGTATTGATCGGGTTATATTCAAATCAAACTGGCTCTATAACATGATAAACTCCTGGTCCAGTGGTTGCGGCTTGAGACTCACACAACAACCACCAGAGTTCGAACCGGGTGAGCTGCTTATTTTTTTAAATCAGTTTTTAAAGCTCCAAAAATTTTATAAAAAATTGTTTTATAAAACTTCATAATAATTCTAATAGAATAAAAACCAGATTCAGTAATTTTCAATATAAATCCATTTTGTTTTGAATTTATGATTTGAATAGTGTATTAAAGGTTTAAAACAAAAATTTTAAAATATTTAGATTAATTTCCAAATAAGAACATTATTTTTATAAAGTTTATAAAATGTCGACTTTATTTAAAGTAATCAAATATTTACTTTCAAAATGATAAAAAATTTAAATAAATTTATTTATTTTAATCTACATTAAAAATATATAATTACTATTAATTTTATATATCAACACTATTTACATATCTTTATAAATAAATAAATAAAGTAAAATTATTTATTTAATTTTTATCTAATATAATTCACATTATTTTTGTAACCAAATAAATAAATAACAACTATTTAAGTTATTAAAACCCAAATTCAATTATTCTAAAAACTATTTATTTCAATCCTTCATTTTATACAACACCCGTTTTTAAGTACAAACCACTAACATTTACAACTTCAACCGTTATAGACACATTCAATTAAACCCTAGACTTAGACCTATACTATTGTACACATTATTTATTTAGATCCATATACTTTACACATTAGGTTAACGTGGTGAGTTACAAGTATCAATTTGCTACCTAGTTTTCGCGTGCTAGCTACATCCTTGAGTCAGGTGAGTATAACATAGCCCTCATTTTCACACTTTTACACTTTTTGGGGTGAAACATGAACACTATACATACAATTGTTACATTTACACAAACTATACAAACACAAATCCTCTTTACATTCATGTGTGCAAATTTGAACTTTATGTTTGAGTACTAGGTGTGTTAACTTTTGTGTGCAATTTATGTGCAATCATTAACTATTCAAGCCGACGGTTAACAATGATAGATCTATTGAGTCTGACAAACCCACCCAGATTGGGGTGATTGTTACCGACAACACAATTTGCATGCTAGTTACAAAGGTTTGATTGTACTTTAGTTACACAATAGTTGCTCCCCATAAATGCCTTATTTTATCATGTTATGTTAGGATTTGATCATTTACATCTATACACTATTTATGATTAAACATGTGTGTGCTCACCAACTTTTTAGTTGACCTTATTTTATTCATGTTTCAAGTGCTAATGTGTGATTTTGATCAAGACTTGCTACACATAAGTTTTGGACCTAGATAAATTTAATAAAGGATTATGTATTTCATTTTATGTACTTGGTTTGATTTTGTTTTGTCTTGAATATTTGCAATGAATTTGAATTATTAATATATTTCAATTTAGTCAACCTTGTGCTCATGAACAATGTACATGTCACGCCCCGACGTTTTCGCCGTCGATTGGGGTGTGACATAAACCATTTTGAATGTCATTACACTTGGTTTACCCATACGACATACTTATTGATCATAAGTTACCTTATTCTCTAGATGCTTATTGATGGCTTAATAGTGAATTAAGCACATTTTAGGCCCAATAGGCCTATCATAACCCGTTATCAATCATGCAAACGTCTAACATGTTAAATTAAAGTTGTTATACCTTGTTACACTTGAAACATTCAACAAAGCTTGTAAATCTATGTATTGTGACTTCGCAGCTTGTTATGCCCTAGAAAGCGGGTTTTCTCGTCCGCCGACTGTTAATTACCATACGCGACGAACATAACTTTAACTTAAATGTTTTTAGCTAAACATACTCCTTTTGTTATGACAATCAACTTTCATGTTGAAAGCAGTTGCCAATTTCGCTTAGAAATGCTTATAATCGTGAATTTCGAATGCGCGCACCCAACCGGGCCAAGCTAGGACCCAATCCACCTACACTTGGACCTAGCCCAAGCTAGATTTCACAAAACTCAGCCCCCATCATGCTGAATTTCTCAGCCTTGGAGTCTCCCCAACCCTAATTCCTTTTTCTTGTTTTCCAAGGCTTAGTTTAACTATAAATAGCCCTTTAATCCCCCTTGTTTTTCATTCACTCCTCTTCTAATCCCCTCCACCCTCCACCTGAGATTTTAGCCTCCCTCTACAGCCAAGAATTTGCAAGAAAACTCTCCTCCAAGCCTTGAAGAAATCGCAATAAGCCAAGAACCAAGATCGGGTAACGAATCAAGTTTAACCGTTCTTTCTTCTTCTTTTTTTATTTCTTTCTTATTCTTTTGATTCTAATCTTTATACTAACTTGTTTTTATTCATTCTAAACCTCTTATTCTAATATAAATTTAATTAACCATACGCTAATCTAAAGTATAATCCGCTTGCTCGAGTCGGCTATGCCGATTGCATCCTGTGATTTTCCAAAACGCTTCTGTGAATATCATGGCTAGACCGGTGACACGGGACGTTTTGGCTAACCTAATCTGATTATATTATGTACTAGTTTAGATCCCGTGTATACACACGAGATGAAAAATGTATCATATACTAAGGATAGAAAACAAAACTCAAAATATGTAAACACTAATATATAATTGGGTTTCAAAAATAAATTAAGTACTATTTAATATAATTTGATTTTCATTTATTATTTGATTGAAAACTATAGTTACATAATTAGATTTCAAAGTGTTATAAGGGATTATTTAAAATAAATGTGTTTTATTAGTATAATTAATATTTTCTTTAAATATATATTATTGTTAAAAGATGAAAGTGCATTTAATAAGAGAGAGAGGCGGGAAAAAATAATGAGATTGAATGTGAAGGCGACACATGGCATGAAAAAACCTGTATTTATTATATAGTATAGATTATAATGATATGGTAATATTTTTCTAATTTTATTTACGCGTTTGGTAACCTTAAAACCCTAAACGGTCCACTTAAGTGCAACCGTTGATTATGGACAGAAACTGTGCTGACTTTAACTAAGCGTAACTTGGTCATAATTTAACGTAACTGAGTAAACTCAAATTCCACTACGTAGTTCGTCGAATTGTCATTCCAACCATAATTGGCTCATTTTCTAATTCAAAAGTATGACTCCTTAGTAGCCAAAATGAGACAGAAACCTTTTTGAGTACCTTCTGTCTTGTTTGACTGTTTTGGCTATGATCCGAGTCGCAAACAGAAAAACTTTCTAAACGAAACTGTAAAATTTCATAACTTTTGGACATCTTTTGATATTTTTAACATACACGTTTCTGTTCCGCTGTTATGCTGTCCAAATCTGAAAACTTACAACATTAACAATTATATATTCAATCCTCTATTTCTCACATCCATTAACATTCTAACTTCCGATAAACGCCATTCAAAACCCTAATTAACAATATCATGATCTTTTAGGGCGTTGATCTAATTCCTAGAAATCTCGAGCTTTGTGTCAATCACCTCTCCACAAATGTGCGTTTACATAGCCCTTTTTTTTTCATTTTTGTACATTTTTTGGGTGAAACATGTTGTGCATTGAAAACTATTTGGAATTACCTATACAATTTAACATTTATGACTATTTGTGTAATTTGTGCTTTTGTGCTTGAATGCTATGAGTTGAACTACATATACATGACACACTCGTACAATCATTAACTCAATACAAGCCAACGGTTAAAATTGATAGATCTATTGAGTCTGATAAATCCACCCGGGTAGGGTGTTTGTTACCGACAATTACATTAGGGTAACCTGCGTGTTACGCACCAGTCACAAGTTTTGATTGTACACCTAGTTTCGACTATAGATTCTCCATAAAATGTCTTATTTACCATGTGTCATATGAATTGTATAAATCATTTGAAAACTACATAAGATATTTAAACCTATGTATGCTCACCAACTATTTATAGTTGACCCTCTCATTTTATACATGTTTCAGGTGGAATTGTTTTGAAGTACAAGTTCATCACTTAGGAGCATATGGACCTAGTGACAATTAAACTAGAGTTGTTAGTTTTTGCTTGTCTGATCAATATGTATATGTACGTTTAAATCAGTTTAATAAAATTATATAATTTAGTTTGATCATGAGCTTTTGAGTAGTTTACATGTCCCGTCCCGATGTATTCCGCTGTTGGTTGGGGTGTGACACAGCTGACACAACAGTTGTAAACACAACGTCATCATCCCGACACAATGGTCAGTCTAACGCTCTACACCACATCAATATCATCTCATTCACAATAAATATAGCTCAACACTTGCATGCAATTAAAATACACATAAATGCATACAAACACATACCTCGTCACATGCACCCTCGTCAGGGTTACCCTCGTCAAGGCTTTCGACACACCCCGAGCTTATTACTGTCCTCTTGGACATTGTCACTCTTTGTGACTTCTCAAAGGACTTCGTCCTTCACATCATTTCCCGTCGTGTCACCGGTTGTGAAGATCCAAGTGTCTGCTCTACAACCGTCCTCCCGCTCGAAACCCGGACCTGTCAAATGTTCGATATCATTATCAGAAACGTTCTAAACATACGTCGAGTAATGCATAAAAACAATATACCATCCCGACACCGGGTCTCTTATGCTCGTCCTTTCGATTTCACTGAACCCTTAGCCCCACGAACACACATATCGGATCGTCCCTGACCAGTTTAGAAACCGAATGCTTGAACTGGGTTTCATGCATGCAATTACGTGTGACACGCAACACCCTAATCACTAAAACGTCCCATGCAAACCCTAGTTTGCCCCAACTCACACCCGAGCTCGTCCATGCGCCACTAAGGGTACTATCACCATCGTTGTACACCACCACTACAGCCACCACCATTCCCTTCGTACTCCACCGTGTACCGTCGCTGCACCATGGAGACAAATCGTATCCCGTCATCGTCCCCGTCGGATTCCATCATCAATGTTAACGAAAGTAAACGGGATTACCTCATTGTGTTACGGAGACTCCCGCTTGAAAGCCACCGCGTCACCACCTTCGCTTCCCGTCCGACCACCCCTATGTCGCCGACTTCTATATCTCCTTGCGTCTCTTTCTCGCCGTCGCACACCTAGAGCCGATATGGCTCCAGGGCTTGTTATTTAAGTGTCATTTAAACCACTAACTTACATCCGGGTCTCTCGGTTTCGACTTTACGCGTTTCGATCACAAACTGGACGCAAAACGGCTCGCCACGTCCTTTTTAACCCGTCGACTTCCAATTTACGTGCCATACTTTGCTACCCATAGGGATTTGGGTCGCTCTCTGACCCGAACCATTAGCTTTCAAAATTTCTAGATGTTACACTAATTTTTTTTTATAAAAAGAAACGAAAATAATTAAAAACCAGAGTTTCCAAACAACAAAATTTTTATTAAAAAGACGTTTTTTTTTCAAAAACGATTTTTTTTTTAAAACGAAAGTTTAAAAAAATGAGATTATTATTTTATTACTTAAAATTTTTATTTATACCTAATTGGTAATTTTAATCATATCTTATCTATCAAAATATCATTTTATGATTCATAAATATTCATTACTAATTATTTGATATATTCTTTATTTAACCCGTATAATACACGGTATACTATCATAATTAATAAATAAATAATAATGGAATATTAAATAAAAGATTCAAAATGATACACTATCATTATCATAAAATTCATTAAAAACAACCGAAGATAGACCTTAATAAAATATTTTCATTATTTTGCCATCATCAAGAATTAATATACATCCTTAAAATAAGTACAATAACATATTCTTGGGTAAAATCTTAATGCTAATCAATTCCGTACCTATTACTAATACGACGATTATATAATATCTATTAATTACAATTGTTTATTAAGTCGTTGATATCAGTAACCAATGAGAGAGGAGGAAGGGAGATGGGAGGACCCTCCCCGCAGGAGGCGGAGCAACGAAAGGGGTCAGTATGGTGAACAGGTCTGCCGGCTTAAAACAAAGTTCTACATCACCAACCTACCTTCAGGGTGCACTCCTTGGGAAGTTTCGGACTTTTTTAGGGTTTTTGGAGAAGTGGCAGGGGTGTACATAGCGAGGAAGAAAGACAAAGAAGGTCTCAGGTTCGGTTTCATTAGCTTCGTGAATGTAAAAGACTCGAAAGAAATGGAAAGAACGCTGAATGGAACAAAGATGGGGAACTCGAAACTTAGGGTTAACGTGGCCAAGTTCGTGGCTGAAAATGGGAACATAAGGAGAGAGGCCAATACGGCGAAGGAGAAAGAGAAGAAGGTGGCAAATGAGCATCCGACGGAGGCTTATCAGTTCAGAGACAGAAGCCAGATGACCGGTAACCTATGGGGGGAAGGTCTTTTAGTGACGTAGTGGGCAACAAGACCGGGGCCGCTGGGGGAATCCCGGCCGAGAAAATGGTTGGCGTTGTCCCGGCCGAGAAAATGGTTGGCGTTGTCGAAATTCCAGAGGATACTAACGCGTTTCAGGAGCTTTATGGTAAGGCGCTGGTCGGACGGTGTGTGGACGTCACAACCCTCACGAAGCTTAACCATATCCTCAAGGAGGCAGGTTATCTGTTCGAATCGTTGAGCTATCTCGGGGGTCTGTCGATTTTAATCAAATTTGAGGAAGAAGAGCTAGGCTCGGAACTTTTAAAAAAACCAGATGCATGGCAGGCTTGGTTCTCCTCGCTGGAGGTTTGGCGTGGACAAGCGTTCATGTTTGAGAGGATCGCTTGGGTGAAAGTTCATGGAGTTCCGCTTCATCTAGCTGATAATAAAGTTTTTGAGTCCATTGCCGGAAAATTCGGGAAAGTTGTTATGGCCTCTCAGGTCTCAGGAGATGATTTGGATCTGTCGGTGGCATGTTTGGGAGTGATGGTAGAACACGGTAACAGAATTTTTGAATCAATCTGTTTGAAATGGAAAGAAGCGTCGTATAATGTTTGGGTGGAGGAGGAGACGCGAGATTGGGTTCCGGACTGTCTGGAAGATGAAGATTCATCGGTCTCGAGCTCGGATCCGTCGGAGGACTTGGAAGTTGAAAAGGCCTCGAAGGAAGACAATCAGGCGTATGGAACGGGTGGAGATACAGGGTGTCCCGAGGATAATAATGGGGGAGCAATTCCCCACGTTGATTTTCGTAGGCAGGCGGATAAGGAATTGGGAGGTGGGACACAGGCGGTGAAAGGTAAGAATAAATGTGATGGGGTCACCAATTCTTTTTTGAGTCTCAAGGGGGTGTAATACGACACATTAGGAAACCCGCACTGCTAAGGCCCAAAAAACCCGCCGGTTCTAGCCCAATTGGGAGCCCATTGGAGAGTAGTAGGCCAAAAAAAAGGCCTAGAGCCGGGAGTGAGGAGTGGTTCGACCTTAATAATTGCCTGGGGTCTGGGTTGTTTGGGGGGAACACTGTCATCGGAGATCTCGAAGAGGGAGAAGTGAAGGACTCAGACATGGGAAATCAGAGTTTCGATCATCCTTCTGCGTTGGATCTGAACTACGTTGCGGTGTCGGGAGAATCGGGGAGCCTTAATTCGAGTTTTTTTGAAGACGTCGAAGTGGTGAAGGAGTCGCAGGGGGTGCAAGAAGATGGTGAATTAGAAGCCACGGTGAGAATGGGGGATATCGTGGGTGTCCGGCTGGGCAATTTCCACGATCTAATCAAAAAGTCAATAGTTGAAAAAGGTAATAATGTGGTGATCCAATGAATACTCTTTCCCTAAACATTAGGGGGATTAGGGGGGGAGATAAGGCGAAGTGGGTCAGAGGCCTCAAATTAAAACACGGGGTGAGTTTGATTGCCTTTCAGGAAACGATGCAGGCGGAAATCACGGATAATGGTATGTTAAATTTTTGGGGAAACAAAAACTTCAAAATGGATTTCGTGGGAGCTGTTGGAAATTCAGGTGGGCTGGTTTGGTTGTGGGATTCTAAGCTGCTGGATGTTACAGAGTCCGTGAAGAATCGGAATTTTTTGTGTATTAAAGGTCGTTTAAAAGGAAGTGGGGAAAAAGTTAACTTCATTAATGTGTATGCTCCTCAGGGGGCTGCTGCAAAGAGGAGGCTCTGGAGTGATATTGCTGGTCTTGTTGCCTCGTTCGAGGGAATGGTGATGCTTGTGGGGGATTTTAATTCCGTTAGGTCGGCGGATGAGAGGAAAAACTCTAAGTTCAAACCGAGTTGTGCCCCGTTTCTTTAATGAATTTATTTATAATTGCGGGCTTTTGGAGTATAATATGCAGGGAAGGCGCTTCACTTGTGTTCGGGATAACGGGAAGAAACTCAGTAAAATTGACAGGGTTTTAGTGTGTTCTGACTTTTTCAACCTGTGGCCAGGCGCTTGTCTCAGGGCGCTCCCGGGTCTTTATTCTGATCATTGCCCCCTGTCTCTCACGGTGTCGAACTCCAATTATGGTCCTAGGCCGTTTAGGGTTTTTAGTTCCTGGATAGGGAGGTCGGGTTTCGAGGAAGCGGTGAAGGATGCGGTGGTTAATGTTCCAATTGAAGGTCCGCCAGACAGTAGACTTTCTAAAAAATTCGCTAGAATCAGGTCTATTATTAAAAAGTGGAGAGATGAATTTTTAGCCAAAGAAGGGGAAGAAGAGGGGGCTGCTAGAAGTGAATTGGAGCAATTAGAAGAAGCTCTTGAAAATAGAGAGCTGAATGAAGAAGAGGAGTGGATTCTAACTGAAAACAAAAAATTGATCCAAGAGATAGGGGAGAGAAGGAACCGAGATCTCAAACAAAGATCCAGAGTGAGATGGGCTATAGAGGGGGATGAAAACTCAAAGTTTTTCCATGCGTTGATAAATAACCGGAAAGCGTCAAATTCGATTCCGGGTCTTATAATAAATGGTGAGTGGTGTTCTAAGCCTTCGACAATTAAAAAAGAGGTATTTTCTTTCTTCAGGAACAAATTCAAGGAGCATGAAGGTAACCGTCCTGAGTTGGTTTGCCAGAACGTTAATAGGCTCACGGAGCCGAACAAGGACTTATTGATTTCGCAGTTTAGTAGGGAGGAAATAAAAGAAGCTGTCTTTGGATGCGGGGACGACAGGGCGCCAGGTCCAGATGGCATTAATTTCAAATTCATCAAACATTTTTGGGCCTTGTTCGAAGAAGATTTTGTGGATATTTTCAAAGAATTCTACTCTAATGGAGTTATTAACCCGGGCTGTGGCTCGTCGTTCATTTCTCTGATTCCTAAGGTGAAGGACCCGGTGTCTCTTCATGATTTTCGGCCTATTAACTTGATTGGGGTTATTAGTAAATCGATTTCGAAGGTATTGGCAAATAGGATGAAAAAGGTTCTGAATGAGGTGATTTCGGAGTCTCAATCCGCTTTTCTCGGTGGGAAATTTATTCTTGACGGACCCTTGATTGTTAATGAGATTATTTCCTGGCTCAAGAAACATAAGTTTAGGGCTTTTATCTTGAAGATTGATTTCGAGAAAGCTTACGACAATGTAAATTGGAATTTTGTTATCTCTGTTCTGTCGCAAATGGGGTTCCCTCAAAGATGGTGTAACTGGGTGTTAGGGATTCTTAAGTCGGCTAGGTCGTCAGTTCTGGTGAATGGTGCTCCAACTTTTGAGTTCCAATGCGGTAAAGGTATGAGGCAAGGCGATCCCCTATCCCCTTTTCTCTTCCTGGTGGTTATGGAAGCGCTCTCTTGCATGCTTCGAAGAGCGAGTGGGGCGAGGGCTATCAAAGGCATCCGGCTTCCAAACGAAGGGCCGGTGGTTACTCATCTTTTGTATGCGGATGATGCAATCATTTTTGGGGAGTGGGCTAAGGAGGAAGTTCTAAATGTCGTTAGAATTCTGCGGTGCTTTCACTTGTGTTCGGGCCTAAGAATAAATATTGATAAATCGAATATTTATGGTATAGGGGTGGACCATGTGGATATTGAGGATATGGCTAATGTGGCAGGATGCAATCCGGATTCCCCCCCTTTCAAATACCTCGGATTAACTGTTGGTGCCAACATGAACCGGATTAATAACTGGAAAGCGGTTTATGATATTTTTGAGAGCCGATTGGCGATCTGGAAGTCCTCCCTTCTGTCAATTGGAGGTAGGGTGACGCTTATCAAATCGGTTTTGGAATGTTTGCCTAATTATTATTTTTCGCTATACAAGGCGCCAAAAAAGGTGATTAACGATTTGGAGTCTATTATCAAGAGATTTTTGTGGGGTGGTACGGGGCAATCCAAGAAGATTCATTGGGTAAATTGGGACCGGGTGGCAAAGCCAAAAGATAAAGGGGGTATCGGGTTAAGTAAACTTCAGGAGAGCAACGAAGCGTTATTGATAAAGTGGGGATGGAGGTTCAAGTCTGAAAGTTTTAACCTGTGGAGGAAAATTATCATATCCATTCACATGAGCAGGAGGTGTTGGGATATTATTCCCGTTAAGAAAGAGCTCGGAGGAGTTTGGTGTAACATTGCCAAAGTTATCTCCAAATCGGTGGTGCAAGGTATTCCCATCCGTAATTGTTTTAGAGTAATTGTAGGGAATGGGGAAGAAGTGGCCTTTTGGTTAGACCCGTGGATTGTTGAGGAGCCTCTCCGGTTGAAATTCCCAAGATTATTCAGTCTTGAATCAGACAAAAGATGCAAGGTTAGAGATCGGGTTGGGGGGTTGGGGTCGTCTCAGCAGCCGGGGTGGGTGTGGAGAAGGGTGCCTTATACTGAGGAGGAAATTCTCGATCTGCAGGAGCTCGAGAGGCTGCTGATTGGGGTTAGAGTGAGGGCTGGGGCTGACAGGTTGTCTTGGGCTGTCGGATCTTCCAGCGAGTTCTCGGTTAGTTGTGTTACAAAATTGCTGCAGGACGATGAGGACATTAGTGGAATATTTGTAATGAAGTGGTGTAAATGGGTCCCGTTAAAGTGTAACATATTTGCTTGGCGGGCAGAGATGGGAAAAATCCCGACGAAGGTAGCTCTTAGAAGAAGGAACATTCAAGTGGAAGATGTCTCTTGTCCTTTCTGCAATGATGGGGAGGATTCAGTGGACCATTTCTTCACTTCGTGTTTGGCGGCGACGATTTTGTGGCAGCACATAAGCAAGTGGTGCAAGGTGTCGAACATTTTTGCTTTCTCTTTTAAGGACCTGTTGGAAGTTCACGGCTTTTTGGGGATCTCGGATAAAGAGGAGGAGGTGATCCACGGTATAATCATGATTGGGTGCTGGAGTCTTTGGCTGGCGAGGAACGGGTGGGTATTCTCCGGCAATCCCATCAAAGTGGAGAATATCATTAGCCAAGTTAAAGTTGTTGGGTTTTTATGCCTCTCCAACAGATCGAAATTCAAAAATACTTCCTGGGAGAATTGGTGTAACTTTGTAATTTTGTAAGTATGTAATTTTGTGTTCCTCCTGTCCTGTTTGGGTCAGGTGTTGTCTTAATGAAAGTTGTTGTTTAAAAAAAAAAAAGTCGTTGATTTGAGGCAACACCAATTTAATTTTCATTAGTTTGATAATAAAATCAGATATTAATTACAATTGTTTATCAGGTAATTTATGTAAATGTGGTTTATGTTTAAGATTAAAATAATTAAATTTAGTCTTAAAATACATTTAAGGTTTATGGAAGTATTAAAATCATTAAATTATTGTACCATATTGCATTAAAAGGATCGTACTTTAATGAAAAAAAGCTGCAAGTAAGCGCGTGCGTTGAACACCAAATACGAGAGCGAGTGGATTATATGACCAAAACCAACCACCTTCCCCAAAATCCAACTCTTTCCCTATCTTGTCTAGTTTCCAGACGTCACTCTATCTCCCCCTGTGCAACTAAAATACTCAAATCCATTGTTACATCTGTAACTCTCTCTCCCTCTATATGTATATTCATATATTTATATATATAAAAAGTGATAGAAACTTAAAAAAAAACGTATGAAGTTTTTTTTTAAATATGTAAAAAAATTATACTTTAACATACTTCAGAAATATTAAGTACTGAATTTTAGGGTTAGGATTATATATAGATAATCGCTACTTATTTTATCTCTATCTTTGTGAATATATTTTTTACTTGATAATTTATTAAAAGAATTACGTCAATTTAGGATTGTAGTTATATTAATTATATTAACAAGCGAGCCAATGAACCGGTTAACGAGGGGAGCTTGCCTTGTCTTAGAGGTCGGTTTGTTTACATCAAGCAAATTTCAAACGATGACTAGTCAAAGCTTTTTAAACCATCAGTTGCTTTCAAATCTCTCTCTACCTGTTGTTTTTTCATATCTTCTTGAGCCACTCCATTGTCGCTTTAGGGGGTGTTTGGGATTACTTTTGGATCCTACTTATTAACTTCTTCAAGTAGTCAATAAGTTAAAAGTTTGTTTGGATAAGGGTGTAAAAGGTATTTTTTATGAGAAGGAGAAGTTGTTTTAGAAAAGTAAGTAGGGACTTACTTTTTCAAAAAGTCAAATTGAGATTTGATAAGTAATCCCAAACATGACCTTAGTTTACACTGACTCTTTTTCCACCATTGTTGTCTCTCTCTCTCTCTCTCTCTCTAAAAACCCCCAAGAAACACAACAGTTTGAATTGAAGATGAGTAAAGAGAAGCTTGTAGTGGAAGTGTTGGGGGCCCACAACTTGATGCCTAAAGACGGAGAGGGTTCATCTTCCGCCTTTGTGGAAGTTGAGTTCGAAGGTCAAAGGCAAAGAACCCAAGTCAAATACAAAGACTTAAACCCTGTGTGGAACGAGAAGATCGTGTTCCATGTAAACGACGTCGCAGACCTCCCTTACAGAACTATCGAGGTCAACGTGTTCAACGAGAAGCGGTCAAACAACAGCCGCAATTTTTTAGGGAAAGTTAGGGTCTCCGGCACCAGCATTGCCCGGGAGGGGCAAGATGAGGTTAATCCTCAGCTTCACGCGCTTGATAAAAGAAGCCTCTTCTCGCACGTGCGAGGGGAGATCACCTTCAAGCTGTACTTGTCGGGCAAGGAGCATGCCAAAAGCGGCGGAGGGGTGGTGGTGGCATCCAAGAAAAGCAACAAGTTCCACCAGCAGAGTACCAACACGAACACCGTCGTTCAGAACCACCAGCAAACGGCTGGAATACAAGAAAACAAGAAAGTGACCCATACGAACCTGACCAACAAACCCGACCCGGGAAAGGGTGATCTAAAGCCTGTTGTGATCACCTCCATCCCGGGCCCACCTGTCCCTGCCATGAACAACGCCGGCGGCGGCATTGGTGGCCGGGTGGGGTTGTTTTCGGGTGGGTCGAATGAGTACTCGTTAAAAGAAACAAACCCCCATCTTGGTGGGGGTTTGCTGAACAAAGACAAGACAAGTGCAACGTATGACTTGGTGGAGCAAATGCAGTATCTTTACATACGGGTGGTGAAAGGGAGGGATATCCCGGTGGTCGGCGGCGGGGAGGTGGTGGCGGAGGTGAAGCTTGGAAACTACAGAGGGATTACAAAAAGGGTTGGTTTGAACAACGCTGAGTGGGACCAGGTTTTTGCATTTTCTAAAGACACGATTCAGTCATCGATGGTGGAGATATTTGTTAAGGAGAGGGATACGGATGATTTCTTGGGTCGTGTTTGGTTTGATTTAAATGAAGTCCCCAAAAGGGTCCCACCGGATAGTCAACTAGCGCCACAATGGTACATAATGGATGATAAAAGAGGTTATAGGGCGAAAAGTGGGGAAGTGATGGTAGCGATCTGGTTCGGGACTCAAGCTGATGAGGCGTTTTCGGAGGCTTGGCATTCCAAGGCTGCGAATGTTCATTTGAATGGCCTTTGTTCGATTCAATCCAAGGTATATCTGTCTCCAAAACTATGGTACTTGAGGGTTTCGGTTATTGAGGCACAGGATGTTGTTTTGGGTGACAAGGGGACGTCTTTAATGCGGTATCCTGAGCTTAATGTTAAAGTGCAAGTGGGGAACCAGGTTTTAAAAACCCGGGTGGCTCCGGCTATGGCCAACCGGAGCCTTTCTAACCCATTTTGGAATGAGGATTTGATGTTTGTGGTGGCTGAGCCGTTTGAGGATTATGTTTTGTTGTCTGTTGAGGATCGGGTTGGGCCTAACCGTGAGGAGGTTGTGGGCCGAGTTGTGTTGCCGGTTTCTATTATTACTAGGCGGTTGGATTCCAAGGAAGTGGGTTCAAGGTGGTATAATCTTGATGGACTTATGGGTAACCCGAATGAGGTGAAATCGGTTGTGAGATTCGCTTCTCGGATCCATATTCGGGCCACTCTAGACGGCGGGTATCATGTGCTTGATGAAGCTACAATGTATAGTAGTGATGTTAGGCCAACAGCCAAACAGCTTTGGAAGCCTCATATTGGTGTTCTTGAAATGGGTATTTTGGGGGCTTCTAATCTCATGCCAATGAAGATCAAAGAAGGTAAAGGCGGGTCGACCGATGCCTACTGCGTGGCGAAATACGGGCAGAAATGGGTCAGGACCCGAACCGTTGTGGATAGCCTAGCTCCAAAATGGAACGAGCAGTACACTTGGGAAGTTTTCGACCCGTGCACGGTTATCACGATCGGCGTTTTCGACAATTCCCGGGTCGATAAAAACCCGACCGGCGGTGGAGCAGGAGGCCGCGACTCACGGATCGGGAAAGTTCGGATCCGGTTGTCTACGCTTGAATCAGATCGGGTCTACACCCATGCATACCCTCTCTTAATGTTGCATCCTTCTGGTATGAAGAAAATGGGTGAGCTTCATTTGGCTGTTAGATTCTCTTGTGCTAACATGATAAACATGCTTCATATGTACACAATTCCGTTACTACCCAAAATGCACTACGTACAACCCTTGTCCGTGAACCAACTAGACAGCTTAAGGTACCAAGCCTTGAATGTGGTGGCTTCTCGGCTGAGCCGAGCCGAGCCGTCGTTGGGTAGGGAAGTGGTTGAGTACATGCTGGATCATGATTCTCATATGTGGAGCATGAGGAAAAGCAAAGCCAATTTCTTCCGGCTCACAAACGTGTTGGCTTGGCTCGTGTCCATGAACCGGCTGATCGAGGGTATGCGGAACTGGAACACACCCGTTTACTCTAGCATGTTTGTAGTCGCTTTCATGACCATGGTACTAATGCCGGAGCTGATCGTACCGTCGATCCTTCTAGGGTTTGCTGTCATTGGACTGTGGCAATACCGATTCCGCCCCCGGTATCCTCCTCACATGGACACCCGCCTTTCGTATGCAGAAGGCGTTCCACCTGACGAACTAGATGAAGAATTCGACTCGTTCCCGACCAGCAGGAGTGCTGAGGTTGTAAGGATCAGGTATGACCGGCTGCGGAGTGTGGCAGGGAGGATTCAGACGGTGGTGGGCGATATGGCAACTCAGGGAGAGAGATTTCAGGCGCTGCTTAGCTGGAGGGACCCCAGGGCGTCGTTCTTGTTTGTGGTGGTTTGTTTCTTTGCAGCGATTGGGTTTTATCTGGTGCCGATCCGATGGGTGGTGGCGGTTTGGGGGTTGTATTTGTTGAGGCCGCCGCGGTTCAGGAACAAGTTGCCGTCGAGTGCTGTTAGTTTCTTCAAGAGGCTGCCTACCATGGCTGACAGCATGCTGTAGATGTTTTAATTTCCAAATGTGTTGCTATGTTTTGAAACGTCAACTCTTTCGTTCCTGTGTTAATGGACAACTATTAATGCTTTAATTAAAACACTGGATACAAGAGTTCGACCATCCACTTATTCTTCGTATTTCCTGGAATTATTTTGTGTTATTAAAAAGTGTGACTGCATTTTAATTCCACTGCTATTTGAATTAACCAAATTTCGTTAACATAAAGACCGCAAGTTTAACGGACATCTTTTAACAACCAAAGGCCTATCGATATCGATACTAGTGACGTGAGTGATGTGGCCTGTAGAAAGGCCCGGCCGAGGAGTTATGTTTTGCAAATTCTTTTTGTTTTCTATTTAAAAGATTTTAGAAATAGTTTTATAAATTCCCAGTCTATATTTCCGAAATATACAAGTACAATCTTTTTATTTTATTGTTCTTTCTTTTGACCATGGCTAGTACCGATGATTTAAGTGTTCCGAACGAGCTGGAAAAAAATGCCCATACGAAAAAAATATATAAACTATTTTTTTAAACTACGATTAACGTTATAGTAATAAACATAGAAAAAATATACTATGTTATATTATATACCGTAATATCTACCTGAATATTCGCGAAGCTCTCCTAGCATTTTTGCTATCAAACTCTTTAATCACCTATTCGTAGTTTATGCTCTATTTCGTTCTCGATAGCTATTATCGCCAATCGACTAAGTCTTTCTTAGGTCATTGTAGATCGTAAGTATGATTTCAATAACTTCAATTTGGAAAAACTAATTTCTGTAGATGCCATCGTAACTGGAATAGTCAACAATAAAAATTATGGCTTAACCATTACATACTTACATTAAATATTAAATGGATTAGGGACCAATCAATCAACCGTTACATATTTATATTATAAAGATTAAACGGACTATAGCCAACCATTACATTATAAAGATTAGAGAGAGCCCAACCATTATAAAAAGGACCCAATATGTTTTTAAGTTTTTATAAAAATGTCTCAATATATATAACCGGTATATACAATTTTATAAAAAAAACATATATATGTAACATATATACAAAACTAGGTTAGAAACTCTGTGTATTACACGAGTTGAATAAATGCAATGTTATATATTTAATAATAAATATTTACATCTTTATGACATTACATGGTTTTTTAATACAAATTTTAGAAACGTCATATCGTTACTTTTTTAAAATGTTTTATAAAAAGAATGAAATAAATGTTCAGTTTCTAAAAATGTTTTATGGAAAAACCTATAATTTTTTTAAATAAAAAACGTTTATAAAAATAATTATAGAAATCATTATTATTTAATAGAAGATAGATATGGAAAACAAAAAATTATAAAAAAACAATTAAAGAAAAGTTGTGCAATTAATAGGAGAGAGGCGGAAAACTTTGCTTAACCAAAACCTTTATTTATTATAGAGTATAGATTTTAGGCCCATTAAAATGAGCCCTGGCCGAAGATCCGGCTCGCCTTACCCTAAGCTCGGCCCTGCTTTTGACTCTTGCTAATTTACATCTTTTAACTTTTCTATTATTTATTTAAATTCTCACTCATACATGAGCTTCCATGATACTTAACCTCACATTTTTATCATTAAAATATGCCATTTATCCCATTATTCACTTTTGGAGTTGAGTAAATTACTATTTTCGTCCATATGATTTGTTCAAATAATCCTTTTAGTTCAATAGTTCAAATCTTGCTATTTCAGTCCATGATCTTGCATTCACGTTGCAATCAAGTTCACGCCTCTAACATTGTCAAGCCTTTGCCGTTCACTTTTTTGGAAGTTGACTAAAATGCCCCTACTTTACATATTAAATACATACATATATACATATATACTAGGATATGTACCCCGCGCTTCGTCAGATGTTTTGCTGCATTTACAAAACATGTACTTACAGTCCCAGTTCAAAAGGTTCTGAACTATATGCAAAATCACACTAAATCTCTTCTTTCATTCCCTATTACATTATGTAGTAGCTATCCAGTCTTTTAAACAAAAAATTGGCGATTAACATGTGCCCTTCTATTAGGATTCAGAAGTTGTTGATGTTGATGGACAGTTGCAGAGGATTAATCCAAAAAAAGATATTGTTGGTGGATAACAACAATAATGTTAAATCAAAAAGGCCACATATATATGCTATATACCACTGATTAGCTTGTGCATTTCCATTCAGATTCAAAATTTATTGGCCTTTTGAGGGAACAAAAGGTAGGCATCTGTGTAAGAATAGCGCAAATAAAATAGACCTACATTGAACACACCTTCTAGTCAAGTGTATTAACAAAGTGGAACATAATATTAAGCATCTATAACTTATATATAATACAAAGATTTAAGAAAACAAAAAGCATTAGCCTCAATACATATAAAGAGTATGGGTTTCAATCCACAATTGTTGCAACTGGTAGAAAAATGTTACATGAGCATCAATCAGTGGTACACACTACAGTCAGAGGAGACTCGTTTCCTTTTCTGCAAGGCATGTTTTGTTTTTTCTTTCTCTGCCTAAATACGCATAGCAGTTGTGACACAGAACTGTATGCGAATAAACTGACCAGTGACAACCCAAGTCTGACCCTACAAAACTAAAAAAACGAATTTCCACCATGGGAACAATGTTGCATATAGATAGCAGTAATAACAGATGAACCATACTTCCTTCTAGCTCGAAAGTCAGGGGACATAAGAAGCGCCCAATGGAACGAAGAATAAAGTGTGGCAGAATAAGAGAACATGTACACGCATATGTATGATGAGATCTGTAAAGCGTGCATAGCAACCTATATTGGGCTCAAACAAAGAATAGCATAGAGAGGCGCTTGTCAGAGAAAAATAATACCTGAATACCTACAAGAAGACTAACCAATTCCCATATCCAGATGCATATACATGAAAAAGCAATCCTTTGGATAACCTGGCCGACCTCAAAACCTGAGAAGAAAGGAAAAAAGAACGCATGACACATGAGGCCTAGGAAGTCAATCAAGCGAACATAGATAAGCAACGCTATAAACTAAATAAGTAAACATTCAACCTTCATTTTATGTTTCTGCTGCAGTTCAACAAATATATAATCCATTCCCACTTTTCAAGTGCAGTTTTCTTTAATTCTGTAAGCCAATCAAGTATAGGTTTACTATAGTTTCTAGCATTAGCTTCCCTTAAATCACTGTAAAATATATCCTACACAAACATAATTTTATTACATAGTACTTTAGCTTGCATATAGCTTTCCAAATAACAAATTTTTCTATAAATACTGAAATTCTACAGAAATTAGTAAAACTTTAACAGAAATAAACACATTAGTAATCTGATTCAAAATCATGCAAGAAGTTCAAAAGTTAATTGAAGGCCACAACATACAAGTTTGCCAAAACAGCAGCCTAAACATTCATGTTGGGTTAATCAGATTTGAAGTATATGTGCAAAAAGGTTACAACAAAACATTTCATAAAACTATAGTATTAAATAAAGGACATACCTGCAAAAATCCACGAAAAAAAGATGGAGTGAAGTCTGAAAAACTCTGGACGTCGGGCAAAGAAATTGAAATAATGGACAATACCTGTTCAACAAAAAAATTTAAATATCGATTCAACTTGCCAAATCATATAATGTTTATTGTTTTGTACTTGTATTCGGTTATCTACTACTTTAATAGTTCATAGATAAACTCAAAACTAAAAAAAATCAATGTTATATATTGACTATGCATTGCAGTTAAAACCAAATCAAAATATTAATAGCATTCAACTATTATGCTAACTTACAATAACACTCAGACATGTATACCAATCACGAAGATTTTAAAACATACATACAATTATGGAATTGAATGAATGCATAGCGAAATAAAAAAAACATATGTACTTTGGAAAAAGAGTTGGTACAAATGAATACGAAGGAATTTTACAGACTTGTTCTTCGTATCATGCGACCTGAATCATCAATTACAATAGCCAATTTTACAATCCCCTTTCCTAATTTCTAGAGAAAAACCCTAATTCATCAACCAGGAATATAAAAGCCCTAATTCACGCTCCAATTGCCAACTGAAACACATCAACACCGGTAGAACCTAATTCAAGAACCCCATCAGTATGATTGAAGGAAGATGAAAACCACTACCTGAGTCGTTTCGTATTCCACCCAGAACATTATTATGTGCACTCTAGCGCCATCCTCTGCAACGGAGATGAAGCTCACGTGGTCTAGGTTTAAATTTGCGATAGTCCGGTAGAAGATGAACCCTCACGATTGGAGCTCTTCGTCGGAGATGGAGCATCGCGAAAGAGAATATGCAGAGGGGGTGATGGATCGGAGAACGGAAGCGAAGGGATGATGATGAAAAAGCATATCTCAGATCGGTGTGTGTTGCTTTGTGTGGAAAACTAGGGAGAAGACATGTACGAAGGGCTACAACAATAATTTAGAAGAAATTATTTTTGCCATCACGTGGTACAACCGACAAAAGCAACCAGTCAGGGTGAAGAACTGTCACCCCATCTAAAAGGTATGTTTCACGTCTCCCTCTACCTCAGTTTCTCTCTTAAAATCCTCATCAAATCCTGTACCGGCGAAGTCGATTTCATGGCGACAACCACATCGACGCGCCTTGAAAACCCTAAAAAAACACAAATTCAACCGGTGTAACACTCCAAGATTTGAAGAAAGCTAAGCTCGAAAAATAAGAACGGCAAATAAACCAAAACCAGGGGCTAAAAGTGAAAAATTGGAAAAATCAAATGCGTAATTTGGTTTGGCAAATAAACCACATCCATGGGTATTTTTCTTTTACTCTCTCTGGTGCAAAGTGATGGGTCTGACACCAGTTCTATTTGTGGTTCGTTAAGAACCTCGTGCACTTGCACCTCTTCTTTCCTCCCCACACTTGGCGTTTGATATAACAAATCATCAAGTAATTTTAGATCACCAAGTGGGTCAAACTCTTCTTCCATATGAGTCGTCAGGCCCCTCCAACTCGTCTCCAAATTCACTTTCCCAAGATGGGACCTCCTCCTCCTCTTGCTCATCCAACATTGGTAGACCATCTTTGATGCACCCGTCTTCTTTCCCTGGTTCCTGCATCATATCATTCTCAAAGAACAAGCATAAAGTATCAAGTATATTTGAAGACTCAAGCTCGTCATCCTGAACATTAAATGACTCAGGGATGTCACAATTATTCTCAATAACGACGGGTTCTGAAAACTTACATGGACCATCACCCACAGTGTCATCCGATGACTCTTCTGCCTCTATCTCATCGTCACTGAAAAAACCGTCATCCTCTATGAGCTCTAGTTTGTAATTCTGGGGTGCATGAACCGGAGGTGGGTCTGGCACAAAGTGTTGTACACTTTTGGCTTGCGCTTTTTTCATTAAAATCTCCGTTTCTCTAGCTAGCTTCAGACTTGCTAGCTCGTCCGTAAGCTTACCATTTTCTTCTAGGAAGAACAGCTGCTCGGCCTTACTTAAACGGGTCCATTAAGTGCTCATTATATCATGCATTTTCCTTTACTTGTCCTGTAGTGTTTCTTTTACCTGTATTTCCTATACTGACTCCATCTCACAAGACAAGTGTAAAGAGTTATAGTGAAACATGTACTCTTGTATAAGATCTAGTGAACAAAGGTTGTCACAATCGATAGTAGAGTAAGAAAACTTACCTGGATGTGGGACTTGTGTAGAACTACGTGGAGTAGCAAAAAACACATCATCTTCTTGGTCAAACTCGTGTTGCAAGACGAACTCTCCCCTCGATAGTTAACACACATTTCCTGATACTTAGATTCAAGTGCCTCTATTCTTCGGAGTTTCTCCTCTTGTTCCCTACGCTCTTTGATGTGCTTGTTTTAATATAAAAATATAAATAAATATATTTTTAAGATGATTTCACAAGATCAAGGTTTTAAATTTATAAAATGATAATTACTTAAACTGAAAACACACACAATAGGCAAGTGTACCTATCGCATCGTAATATAGTTTGGGTAAGAACCAAGTATCGAACCATGGACACGGATCCCGTACTCAACACTCGCTATTGTCTGACTAGAATAATAAGTTAAAAAGTGGGTTTTGTTTAAAAGGAAAATAAAAAGTTAAGAAATGTAATTAGAACTATTATTATGTTTAAGGTGTTACTCTAGTTGTTATCCCTTGTTGATTAACGTTGTATTTAAAGTAAGGTTGGTCATAGTTACTAGTACTAACCCTTTCGATAGGGGAGTTAGTATTTCGTAACGAAATAGTGGATACGGTTGGCCAAATGTTCCTTAATGAATATAACGGACCCTAAACGGGGCATCAACTCCATCGGTATCTCACAATTCATTATTCGGACTTATTATCCTTTTGACTGACGTACGTCTGGTCTTGTAGCTTCTTCCGGTAAGTCGGAATGCACGACTTCCTCCAAATGTACTTTATGAACGCTCGGACCTAACAATTTATGTTCCTAAATAGTTGTCTTTACTTATAATATTATTTCAAGTAAATAAGACTTTCCTTCTCAAGTTCAAACCCCATGGCTCCCGCTAGAAGTCCTCTGCAAGCCAATACAAGAGAAGTAAAGAAATACCGACACAAACCGCCCGGTCTGGTTAGGGCTCAAACGGTCTGCTGAATACCCAAACCTCTAATCAACCTATAATATTAAATCTATACTAACCGGCCTTGCTAGAATCAAGATTTGTATATAGACCATACAAATATCGAATAAGCTTCTCAAACAAGAAGTCTTGTTTGAGTAACTCACAAGATAAAAGATTATTAGATTGATTTAATGATCACTTATTCTGGTCTTTTTTAGATAACTTATAGTAAATACTTTAAAAACATAACTCACTAAAAATACTTCATTAATTAATTAAAGTTCAACCAACTCGAGCAACACAAGAGGACTAGCCATGAATGACCATACAAGTGACTTCACTAACCCTTAGATAACGTGTGGAAGTTTTCCAACACCAAGGGAGAGTGGGTATAGGTTGCCTCTTGTTTCACTCGAATGAGAATAATAAGTTCATATTACAAGACTTAGAAAAGAAAATAAAAAGAAAAGGCTAAATGGACCAAAACCGAGAGAGTTTCGACTCTCAGCAGAGCACTAAGGTTTTCCCTACTCTTGATCTTGGACACCTAAATGGGAGACTTGAACTTGCTATTTATAGGCAAAGAGTTGGGGTTTGCATGGCCATGCATTCAAATGCATGGTTGTGCATTTGGTCTACTGGTACACAGGTACTCTTGTAAGAGAATGTTTCACTTTTGGGGGACACGGGTACAATGTTAGAATCTCTTGCTTTAATGGTGCACATGGGTATAATGCATGACCTGGTTTCCGACTTCCACATTTTCTTCAATTTCTTGGCATTTTTCGCTTATTTTTGTTCGGGAAGCCGTTTAACCTGCAAAAATAAAATATATGCGAATTAATAGTATTTGCAAGGTTTTAATTCAATAGTTACCATAATATGGGGATTATTATGATTATAAAATATGTATAAATTGTGACATATCATAACACCCCACACTTAAACTTTGTTTGTCCTCAAGTAAACTAATTCATGATTATACCCATAGATGTAAAATATTGATTAAATGTTAATCCAAAGCTTTTATCCCAAATGGTTAAACGGCGTTCTTAAAAACAATGATTTGGTTTTTATACCTTTCGAGTGTTTCTCAACAATAAGGTAGTAAGCCTTACATACTTGATGGAACTATGATTATGCACAAAATTACAGTCTCATAAATGTTCACTCAACACTTAGGTTAAATATCTGGATAATGTAAGTTAAGAAGAACACTCAATGCTACAATTAATGCTTGCATAATCATATGCTTGTATAAAAATCAAATCTCCACCAATTGACATAAAATATGTGTATAAATCAAGAGGGCTGTGTAAAGGGTTGTAATGATTGACTTAGGGTTTGGATAGGAAGTTTTTGGGAAGAGTGGCTAAATGTTAAAAATCCGGGTCTTGGCTAATTGAGCAATGAACAAAAGGACTGTTGATAAACTTAGATTAGGATGTTGTAGCTAATCTAAGGACTCTTTTAAAGTCAGATCGTCAAGACCGAATCTCCTTCTTTAAGAACGTCACTTCCTCCTTGTTTTTGAAATACACATTACTATATTTTCTTGTGGATCGTTCGGCTTTTATCCTAATAGCGACCATCTTGATCAGTTTTGTATACTCAAATTAAGAATAAGTTTGATTTTTTCTTCAATTTTTTCATGAGATCATTTCATAATTTTGGGCGGTTGTTGTATCTTTTTTCCCTTCTATTTTCTTTCTTCATATATATCTTTTTTTAACACCAATTTCACAACTTGAGCATTTGTCATAGCTTTTTGCCCTACTTTTCTTCATTCGTTTATAAACACTTGTCTTCATAGTTACGTACTTGAAACGGATAGATATCCTTAAGTTAATGCCAATATGACCAGAACTGGTTTTTAACGGAAAAGGGTTAGAAATAAAAAGGGGTTTTTTTTCGGTTTTATGGATTTGAAATGTGGGTTTAGAAACAAAAAAAGTTTAGGCTCAAAGGGGCTAACTAAGGGATAATTTTTAGGGTAGGTAAAAGAAAAAGAAAAGGCTAAAGAACATGGGTTAATCCTAATGCCTCCATCATTTTTATACATTCTTTTAGTCCATGATCTTGAAATGTATATTTTACACAAGTTCTAACATGCAAAACAATAATTAACAAACACTCTATCAAACGAAATGAGCATGTGAAATATGTAATAATCAACAACGTCAAAAACTTGATGTGTTATGTGATAATGCTCAGATAGGCTCAGATTCTCACATAAAACGAAGGATAGGGGGTATAAAAGTAAAAATATGCATAAACTTATTTCTTTCTTTTTGTTATGCTTACTAATCTTCCCTATTTGTTTCCTTGATTCGCTCCAACAATATTTCAAATTGTTGTTTTTATAAGCTCGTTTATGTCAAATGATTTGTAAGACTTTTGCTTTTAAATTATTTAAGAAGTTATGCTTAAAGATTATTTTTGAAAATGTTTTAACACTTCTATATTTTAATTCAATGGATTGGGTAGTTGTCAATCATGCATTTGTAATACTTGGGACAAAATTAGGCAACCAATTTATCAGTGGGGTTCCACCCCACACTTAGTTTCTGACAATATGAATGTATGCAATATGATATGTGTCATGAATAATAAGAATGTGGTGAAACTAATACTCCCCTGATGAGATGTCATCACCATGCGTGTTGTCGGTACCCATAGAAGCTTAAGAATCATCCTTCACCAATAAAAGCTATCAAGCACTCAAAGAAAAACATAAAACTAAAAATAAAAATTACAAAGTCCTAATATCGAGAAGGCATACCTGATGGCCGAAGTACGATATACTTAAATATGTAAGACAAACCTGCCATGTATTCTACCGTACGCACCAACTTCTCAATTTATTTATCATCGGGTTGCCTCCTAGAAGCGTCACGTCTATTTAACGAGTCTTAGACCAGACTCGACCCATATAAGTCATTCTAGGGCAAGTGGTGGTACTTATAATCGTCTCGGTATCCTCCACAATAACTCTCGTAGGCGTGCACTCCATGAAATCTACAACAAAGAACAAACAAAACGAACACAAGCACCAACGTAAAAGAGAACAAAAGTGAGAAAAATAAAATAAAATGGGAAAATAAAATTGAAATAAAACAAAGGGAAAATAAAGTTGAAAATAAAAATAAAAGAGGAAAATAAAGTAGACAGAAAACAAAGAGAAAATAGAAATAGTCATTCCAACCGATAAGATTTTTCACAGAATTACCGTGTCCCCGGCGACGGCGCCAAAAACTTGATGTGCTTGTTTTAATATAAAAATATAAATAAATATATTTTTAGGATGATTTCACAAGATCATGTTTTACATTTATAAAATGATAATTACTTTAACTTAAAACACACACAATAGGCAAGTGTATCGCAGCGTAATATAGTTTGGGTAAGAACCAAGTATCGAAACATGGACACGGATCCCGTACTCAACCATCGCTATTGTCTTACTAGGATAAAAAGTTGAAAAGTGGGGTTTGTTTAAAAGGAAAATAAAAAGTTAAGAAATGTAATTAGAACTATTATTATGTTTAAGGTGTTACTCTAGTTGTTATCCCTTGTTGTATTTAAAGTAAGGTTGGTCATAGTTACTAGTACTAACCCTTTCGATAGGGGAGTTAGTATTTCATAACGGAACAGTGGATACGGTCGGCCAACTGTTCCTTAATAAATACAACGGACCCTAAACGGGGCGTCAAGTCCATCGATATCTCACAATTCATTATTCGGACTTATTATCCTTGTGACTGACGTACGTCTGGTCTTGTAGCTTCTTCCGGTAAGTCGGAATGCACGACTTCCTCCAAAGGTACTTTATTAACGCTCGGACCTAACAATTTATGTTCTTAAATAGTTGTCTTTACTTATAATATTATTTCAAATAAATAAGACTTTCCTTCTCAAGATCAAACCCCATGGCTCCCGCTAGAAGTCCTCTGCAAGCCGATACAAGAGAAGTAAAGAAATACCGACACAAACCACCCGGTCTGGTTAGGGCTAAAACGGCCTGCTGAATACCCAAACCTCCAATCAACCCATAATATTAAATCTATACTAACCGGTCTTGCTACCATCAAGATTTGTATATAAACCGTACAAATATCGAATAAGCTTCTCAAATACGAAGTCTTGTTTGAGTAACTCACAAGATAAAAGATTATTAGATTGATTTAACGATCACTTATTCTGGTCTATTTTAGATAACTTATAGTAAATACTTTAAAAACATAAATCACTAAAAATACTTCATTAATTAATTAAAGTTCAACCAACATAATAGGACTAGCCATGAAGGACCATACAAGTGACTTCAGTAACCCTTAGATAATGTGTGGAAGTTTTTCAACACCAAGGGAGAGTGGGTATAGGTTGCCTCTTGTTTCAATCGAACGAGAAGAATAAGTTCATATTACAAGACTTAGAAAAGAAAATAAAAAGAAAAAGCTAAATGGACCAAAACCGAGAGAGTTTCGACTCTTAGCAGAGCACTAAGGTCTTCCGTACTCTTGATCTTGGACACCTAAATGGGAGACTTGAGCTTGCTATTTTTAGGCAAAGAGTTGGGGTTTGCATGGTTGTGCATTTGCTCCACTGGTACACTGGTACACAAGTACTCTTGTAAGAGAATGTTTCACTTTTAGGGGACACAGGTACAATGGAAGAATCCCTTGCTTTTATGGTACACACGGGTATAATGCATGACCTGGTTTCCGACTTCCACATTTTCTTCAATTTCTTGGCCTTTTTTGCTTATTTTTGTCCGGGAAGCCGTTTAACTTACGAAAATAAAATATATGCGAATTAAGTAGTATTTTCAAGGTTTTAATTCAATAGTTATCATAATATGGGGATTATTATGCTTATAAAATATGTATAAATTGTGACATATCACTCTTCTTCTCCGATCCTTCTTTGTTCCTCCTCAACTCTCCTATTTTCCACCATTTAAGCAAGCATGTCATTCAGTTATTGAAACAACTCTTTGATGAGTGGGGTCTTCCCAGCTTGAGCTCACTTTCGTCTTCTATCTCCTCCATCCATTGATTAAAAGTCTCACATAGGGCATTGTGGCTTTCAATCAATGATGGGCTTACCTCTTGTTCATAACTCTCATATGACTGTGGATGCATAACAGGCTTACAATAGTAATCTATGGAAGGACCTTAAGAATATGGACAATTCTGGGTGTAATGGGGCCCTCCACAGATCTCGCACCACACGTTCATGTGTTTATCCACTTGAGCAAAATAACGTCCTTGGTAGCCGTAACACGTGCAAAAATTCCAGAATCTAAAACCTAGTTGTTAGGCTAAACCTAACTAGGCCTAATAGAAATACAAGCCAATTCAAGGCCCAATAGTGATCCAAGCCCATTACGGGCCCAAATTTTGCATTTCGAATCTCAAACTAATCACTCGACTTCATTTAACGACTCGTTACAAATTTATGATTCTATGTGCATTATGTGAACCTAGACAAATTTCTATGAACGATATAATCCAATTTGATGAGAAATCAAACATTAACGCTAAAACTCTATGATCATTGGTGATGAGGAAACGTAAATAATATACCGACCAAGTGTCATACAAACGATACAAGTCCATGATACAAGATATAATATAGGAATTCATGTTAAGTCATGACGACGCGAATTATTATTTTAGACGTATTATTTTATTATTTCGGGTTAATTCGTCACTATTTTTATAAACCGAACTATCATTCGTTTATACAAGCATGTACACATATATATTAAAGACAATACATACTTCATAATATTCCACTTTATTAATTCTAGACCATCTAATGCATTTACGAAGAGATGCATGCTTATTTTTTAAAAAAAATAAACGTACTTATATATTTTTACATCTTTGATCACCTAAACTCATACCAACAACTCTTATAACATTTATAAACATGTTTAAACATGAGTATTCCTTATACAAACCTATGTCTTTATATAAATTAAGTTTATGTATCCATATCTTTTATAAAAGTCAAGATTTTATAAAAATGAACTTGCACATGCATACTTACATCCCTAAAAACCATGCCTGACACACACATTAAACCATTTTGTCATGTAGCCTTTGTTTCCCTTCACCTTCTCCCAATCTTGACCGAATCACACCCATCACCACTCCACCATTTGATTTCTCTACATGCATCTTACAACACTTGAATGATTAAGGGTTAGGTGGGGACTTTCCACACTATAAATAGAACATGAACCCATATGAAAGACTTGCACCAACACCCCCTAACTCCCTCCTCCCTCCATTGGCTGATTCATTTCGGATTTTACCCTATCCCCATCTCCAAAACCGAAAATACAAACAATTCCCTTAACTCAGCTTCATGCTAGATTTTCTATCAACTTTGGAAGGCCATATCTCGTTCGTTCCTTGGCCAAATTAGTCCATTCTTTTTCTAGAATGAATCTCTATGGTAAGAAGGAAGAACCCAAGTGGAACCACTCGAATCCATGGAGTATTCGACCCCCAAACAACATGTGCAAGAAGGTCGCTTTGTGCAGGTTAAATATGGACATCTCTTCCCATTTTCTTGTTTTGAGCTACCTACACAACTCCGAATCTAGTAATTATTTCTCACATCTCCTCTGATTTCAATAAACTTAATCTTTGAAGAAAACCCCAAGTCATTTGGTCTTCTAAGACCATCTAAAAGTCTACTCGAAGTACGCTTAAAAACCTGAGTTTTCAAGAACAAAATAAAACATAAAAGTCTTGATGATTTTTGCTTTATTTCTTCATGAATCATGTTTGAATAATACTAAGCTAGAAGGACCATGAACAAGACAAGGACACATCAAATATAAATTACACATATGTATATACTATCACATTAAAATAACGCTTGGATGATGGTGTTCTTCATAAACCCTTCATTCTATTCATGTGTTATGTTTAAGGATACATGTTCGTGAAGTTATATGATCATGTGTGACTTACCTGGCAAGACCCGAGGTAGTGTCCTATGATTCAAGAAAACATACGAATGATTATCATCAACATATGAACGTGAAAGGTGTTACTAAAAATATATATATAAACAACAATCATTTATGTAAGTTTATGCATTTATAAAAGTCTATTATCAACATATGCGTATGCATATACATAAATATAAGTGTACTAACACCATAAACACGCATCATCTTGTCTAAAATCCGAGAACATGAACTATTATTAAAACCCAAAAAATAAGTCTTTAACGTGCCTACATCCATCACCAATGTTTCATGCATAGAGTTAAGTCTTATGAACTCAAGAAATATTTATCTACTTGTAGCATCCAAGTAGGACGCTCTAGTGCGCTTCTAGCCTATTATCACACTACTCAAGACTCGAGGTGAGTTCACGGCCCCTCTTTTAGCTTTTTAATGTTTTATAAACATCGGGGGAGAAACATACTTACATAACATATTTGAAAATATGAAACATATTTTCTTACATGTTTGACAACACGAACATTTTGGTTTAACTTTTGTGACACAATTACTTACAATATTTGAAAGCATGAAAAATAAATGTTTGATACATTTGAGAAAACATGAAACACATTTACAAACATTTTCATATGGTATCAAGAGAACAAGACCCGACCTTTATGTTTGCATATGTACGAACAATTGAAGAGCTCATAAAGTCCCCTGGAACAATTTAGTAACCATTAACTGTAGCATAGGGTCCTATGAATAGTACTATAGGGAGTGACGCCCCTCGGTCATGGTTAGTCGCGCTAACCACAATCTGGAGGATTTATGGCCGCATAGCATCTGATAACGAATATGAGGGGTGAAAGAACAATTGTCATGGTTTGGTTACGCCTCATGTATGAACATATTCTTTGTATTCCTAGCTAGTTTACAAATGGGTCAACATTACTTGTTCTGTATATCATATATACTTGGAACAATTTGCGAACAATTGGATTTACAAGAACTATTTGATTGGGAAAAGACTCATTTTATGACTATTAAGTCATCACATGTTTTCATTGGGAAAACGACTCATTTTATGACTATTAAGTCATCACATGTTTTCATTGGGAAAACGACTCATTTTATGACTATTAAGTCAACACATGTTTTCATTGGGAAAACGACTCATTTTATGACTATTAAGTCATCACATGTTTTCATTTGGAAAATGACTCATTTTATGACTACTAAGTCATCACATGTTTTCATTGGGAAAATGACTCTATGACTATGAAATCATCACATGTTTTCAAGAAAAAACGTTTTTATACTATGCCCATGTACACGATAACAATGTTTTCAAGGAAAAGCACTTTACATTATAACGATCAAATTTGTGAACTCACCAACCTTTGTGTTGACACTTTGAAGTATGTTTTTCAGGTAACACATAGCTATGGCACGGTTGGAATAGGTTAGCCATTTGGATTAAACTCTAGAAGCCGAAGAAGCAAGGTTGTCAAACCTTAAGATGGTTTTGACCCATATGGTTCTAGGACATTGTATTAGCTTAATTTAGTATTTGTAATGATGTTCAATATATAAACAAGTCTTTACTTTAGCTTCCGCTGTTTTGTAACGCTATCAATCGTTGCAACCACGATTTATTGATTTATTAAGTGAATAAATTTGGGGTGTGACAGTAGTTGTTCTCGTAATAACGCTCCATATAAATCCCTCCAAAGGACACTCAAACAAAGGGTTCACGGGCACTAGATATATATAAAAATAAATAAATAACTAAGAAAAATACTTAGCTAAGCAAATAAACAGATATCTACAGAGACTCACTAAAAACAAAGAAAAGACACGGAACCTAGACGCTCTACGAATCAAGACACAAATAAGACCAATTAATCAGTTAAGTTCAATCAAAGTGTAGGTCCCTCGGGTGTGTCGGATCGTCACATGCAAGTGGGTCTACTAGTCGGACCGGGTGCGGAATACCCGTGACTAGGTGGAGAGTCTTAAGAAACAAAGTAAACCGACAAGATAATCACTATAAACGTTCGTCTATTATAAACACTTGAAGGTTACAGAGAGAAGTTCTGAGATTACAAAGTTCTGCGTATTTGCTAATCTAAATGCCTATGATTGCGTACTTATCTCCTGTCAACCATTCATATTTATACATGACCTGATTCCTGCGCACTTAGCAAGTACGCAGGGCAATTTGCTCATGCGTACTTAGCAAGTACGCAAAGGTATTCTTGCGTACTTGCCAAGTACGCAGGAACTACTTTCTGCGCACATACAAGTGCGCAAAACACTTAACAAAGACGAATACAACGACACGTACCTGCGAACATGATTACAACTCGATAAACCAAAACATACTGATGTTGATATACAAATACAAATATATAAGGACAATACAAAAGTAAAAACAATCTTCAGAGTGCTTGTCACAAGAATTGCTTCAACAAACTCCCCCTTGACATCAGCTCTGGAGATGTCTGCACAACTTTAGAGTAAGCAGCTTCAAAGTGATTGTCACAAGAATTGCTTCAACAAACTCCCTCTTGACAGCAGCTCTGGAGATGTCTTCAGTATCTATCATCTGTATGCAAGTAGTATTTGTCTAATAACGTCGTATCAGAGGTTCCCCAAGGTCAAAATCCGTGAGCTTAAAGACGACTATGTCAAATTTGAGCTCCGTGACCAGAGGTTCCCCAAGGTCAAAATACGTGAGCTTAAAGACGACTATGTCAAATTTGAGCTCCGTGAAACCGACGTCAGCATGGCTAACGCGCTCTCAGTCTCATGTTTAGCAACATACTTATTGTCTGAATTCTTTCGTCTTTTCCTTTTGAAGGATGGCTCGGGAAGGTAAACCTTCGCCATTCTCTGAGGGTGTGCCTGTGATGGTGCATCATCAGAATCAGAGGAATCAGACTCTGTCGCCTCAGAATCTGGCTCTTCAGCACCATCTCCTCCTTCTTCTTCACCGCCATGACCAGCCATCTCTGCAATAACATAAGAAATAAAACATTAAATCAAATAGAGTTAATGGAATAGAACAAGACATGACAAAGTATAGCACTTGCACATTGAACCGAATTTTAGACTTAGAAAAATTGTAAGTGGCCCTTCGTGCGTACTTAACAAATACGCAGGAAATTGTTCTTGCGTACTTAGAAACTAATTCTTGCGTACTTAATAAGTGTGCAGGAACTAACACTTAGAACTTTTACAAAATCAAGAGATTCAACGATTTAGATGATGATAGTGGTCACCACAAAGTCGAAAAACTTGTTCAAGACCTATGGGACCAGCACTAACACCAATGCAATGCTAAAACTAGGTCATTTGGACCTACCCTCGGTCCGACGCAAAATCACGGACACAAAGGGGTCAAACCCAAAATCAAGAGTAGTTAAGGACGAGTTTAGAATACACGAGCTTCGATTGATGATCATAAACCAGTTTTAGGGCTTAATTCATGCGCACTTGTCAAGTATGCAGTAACCCTTAAGTGCGCAAATTTTCAACTCAAATTATGAAGATTTCAAGTCAAATAACGAACAAGATAAAAAATATTCAATCAAGAGGATTCACAATCAATTCAGGAAGGTTAAACACAAATATTTTTGTCTTTTCTGATTAAAATTGAACTGTTCATAAACTTAAAATCTTTTTGATCTTTTCTAGATAGAAATATACACGTATTTACACAGACTAATTTTGATCGAAGACACGAGTAGAGGATCATATCAGGCTAACTTATAGCAAAAACGATACAATATAAACATCAAAGAGTATGGGATCATGTCATGGATTACTATTTATTTATACATAATATGCACATAAACAAGTAATTCAAGTTGACAATATTATAAGATTTGAAACTATAAGCATATTTCCATCACGTTCTTGTGTATTAAGGTATTAATTATAAAATATACAACGTGTACCCCCATTGATATACTATAGCAATATAAATTGCACTATCTCAAGGCATCTAATATTTTCCCAATGATTTTCTAAATTTTCAGAATGAAGCTACATCAATTAGCACAGGAAAAATAAAGCAGAATCCATAAGGATTATCAGGAATCATAAGATTCAGAATCGAGTGATTCATTTGTCTTGGTTTCATTTGATTTTCATCATTGAATATCGGTATGATGATTCAGGATAATGAGTATGGTGCTTGAATAAGGTAAGGGAATCCAGATTTTATCTGGATTTGATTTCAATGAATCAGAGTGATTCAAGGGTGAATACATGCTCAACGGTTGATATAGAGACATGTCTTGATTCAATCTCTCCTTGCATACTTGTGAGTATGGGCAGTGAGATGAACCGCATTAATTGTGCTAACGACATAACCCGAAACTGATCTCAAAAGAAAATTACTGCCAAAATCTAACATCCTTTATCTGATAATGCTCTTTTCTATTCTTTTACGCACACACACTAGCAAACATGGGTTCAAATCACAGTTGTAATTTTAGATTAAGTTTCCACACTACTAGTGATTCAAAGACGCATACAGCCTACTGACAATTCAAATTACTTGTAAATAAGCAGATTAAAAACATAATAATTTAAACAATTAAGTAAGCATGACGCAATCATTTCCCATATGAGCAGTCTATGGCGTTTAGATCATTTTTGATGTACTATCATTTCCTCTTTTCTCAAGTTAACTTTGAAATATTCTCCATTTTCTATTTTGTTTTTGATTTTGTAAAATATTTTGAAAATTAAAAGAATTATACAAAATATTTAAAAGAAATAAAATTTAACTTTCATGAATTGAATTGATTTAAGAAAACAAGTTTTCACTCAGGATTGAACATTCCTATCAAGTTGACAAGATGCTCAAAACGGGATCGATCAAATGCCTTTGTGAAAAGGTCAGCAAGATTGTCATCCGTGTGAACTTTTATAAGTTCAATTAAATGCTTTTCAGCACAATCACAGATGAAATGATGGCGAATTTCTATGTGTTTATTTTTGGAATGTTTCACCGGGTTATTTGTGATGGACATGGTGGCATTGTTGTCAACGAATAAAGGAGTTCCAGTGAAGTTTAAGCCGTAGTCTCTCAATTGCTGCTGAATCCACAATATCTAAGAACAACCGCTCGCCGCTGCAATGTATTCTACTTCACAAGTTGAGACAGAAACCGTCGACTGCTTCTTACACTGCCAGGAAACCAGTCTGTCTCCTAAGAATTGACATCCACCAGAAGTTGACTTTCTGTCAAGGTTACAACCGCCATAGTCTGAATCAGTATAGGCTTTGAAGTCAAATGACTGCTACTTAGAGTACCAAAGACCCAATCAGGGTTTCCCTTTTAGGTATCTGAAAATTCTCTTCACGGCTATCATGTGTGACTCCTTCGGTTGTGACTGAAACCTTGAGCACAAGCACACAGCAAACATTATATCGAGTCTTGAAGATGTGAGATACATAAGTGATCCGATCATCCCATGGTACATTCTACAATCCACATCCTTTCCATCTTTGTCAGGATGCAGACCATGATTGACTGGGATAGGTGTGCCATAAGTACTGCTATCATTCATCTTGTATTTTGACAAGATGTCCTGCACATACTTAGTTTGATGTAGATAAATGCCATCCTCTCTTTGACTGACTTGCAGACCTAGGAAGAATGATAATTCACCCATGTTACTCATTTCAAACTTGGACTTCATCACCAGCTCGAATTCCCTACACATCCCTTCATTGGTAGATCCAAAAATAATGTCGTCGACATACACTTGTACTAGAAGAATGTCACCTCCTGCTTTCCTAATGAAGAGGGTCTAGTCAATCTGTCCACTGTCGAAACCATTAGACAGTAGATGTTTAGATAATGTCTCATACCATGCCCGCGGTGCTTGATGAAGACCATAAAGTGCTTTGTCGAGCTTATACACTTTATTGATATTATGCGGATCTTCAAAGCCGGGAGGTTGAGTGACATAGACCTCTTCATGAATTTTTCCATATACGAAAGCACTCTTCACATCAAGTTGATAGACCTTGAAGCCGACATATGTGGCATAAGCCAAGAACAGTCGAATGGCCTCAATTCTAGCAACTGGGGCATATACTTCCGTGTAATCCAAGCCCTCTTGTTGGTAAAAACCCTGAACAACCAATCTTGCTTTGTTCTTCACAACCACATGACGATCATCCGTCTTGCATTTGAACACCCATCTGGTTCCAATTGGCTGAAAGCCTTTTGGCAAGTCAACCAAATCCCACACGTGCAACTTTTGGAATTGAGACAATTCATCTTGCATCGTCTCAATCAAGCAGTTGTCAGTGAGAGCCTCCTTCACATTCTTCGGCTCTAACTGGGACACGAATGCAGCATGCAGACATGTTTCCATGACACCAGTGTCAAGTATCTCCAAGTAGAGACTAGTGTTCTCAGTGATAGTTCGATGACGAGTCTGAAACCGGCATAAGGATCACCAATAATGTTGTCAATTGGATGATTCTTATGCACTCTCGCCTCTGGTACATTCGGTTCCTGAATTTCTGAATCGAGATTCGTGCTTAACTCCCCCATTTCTTGTGTTCCAGAAGAAGAGGATTCAATGTTAATTGGATCAGCTGGAGCTTCATTTCCTACAGTTGTGTTAGGATTAGCTTGAGCGTCATCTCCATTAACATGAATATCTTCACTGTCATCACCATTTAGAGTTCCATATGCAGATGCAGCATTGGAATCAAGAGTTACAATCGGTACAGTAGCACGAGTAGAGAAACTGGAGTCATCGCCGCCACCCAATAATTCATAAACATTTGCGGCGTCAACTGCAGATAGATCAGGAAGATTGAATGACTTGAATAGCGTATCATAATCAAAACCCCAAGCTGGACCTGTTGGTTCTAGTGGAATACTGTGTTTATTGCAATTCACTTCAAACCATTCCTCGACAGTACTAGTTCCTATGTTGTACACTCTCTTGCAAGGCGAGTTGGCAACGTATCCTAAGAAGATGCCTTCCACCGCTTTTGCATGAAACTTAGACTGTCGGTCTTTGTACTGTAGCAACAAGGAACAGTGTCACACCCCAACCAACGGCGGAAACGTCAGGGCGGGACATGTAGATTGTTCATGAGCTCAAGGTTGACTAAATTGTAATATATTAAATCCATTTCCATTCAAACAAACACGAATCATTTCCAAAGTACATAAATGAAATACAATTTTTTTTGAATTAAAATTTAACTAAGTCCAAAGCCTATGTGTAGCATGTCTTGATCAAACTCATATGGTAGCACCTGAAACATGAATAAAATAAGGTCAACTAAAAAGTTGGTGAGCATACACAGGTTTGTATATAGGTAGCATATAATTTGTAAATAAACAAATCCTTACATATCATGATAAATAAGGCATTTATAGGGAGCCGTTATTGTGTAACCAAGTACAATCAAACTTTTGTAACTAGCATGCAAAATTGTGTTGTCGGTAACAATCACCCTACCTGGGTGGGTTTGTCAGACTCAATAGATCTATCATTGTTTACCGTCGGCTTGAATAGTTAATGATTGCACATAATCGCATACAAAAGTTAGCACAACTAGCACTCGGGCATAAAGCTCAAATTGCACACATGAATGTAAAGGGGATTTGTATTTGTGTAGTCTGTGTAAATGTAAACCATAGTATTGTATAATGTTCATGTTCCACCCCAAAAAGTGTAAAAGAGTAAAAGGGGCTATGTAATACTCACTTGTATCCGATGTTGCTAGTACCAGTGTCTAGGTAGCAAAGTGTTCCTTGTAACTTACAACGTTAACCTAGAGTGTAATATATATGAATCTAGATTAATAACATGTACAATAGTTTAAAGCCAGGTCTAGAGTTGAAATGGAAATGTGTACAAAGGATTTGAGTTGTAGTAGGTGATTGTGGGTTGTACTTGAAATGGGTGTTTTACAAAAAAGAAAGAACTGAAACGAATAGTTTTAAAATAATTAGGGTTTGGGTTGATTAACTAAATAAATTAAATAATTGATATTTATTTATTTAGTTACAAAAAATTATAATGTGTGAATCATATTAGATATAAATTAAATAAATAATTTTACTTTATTCATTTATTTATAAAGATATGTAAATAATGTTGATGTATAAAATTAATAGTAAATATATATTTAACTTTTTAGTGTAATAAATAAATTTATTCATCTATTTATCATTTAAAAATAAGAATTTGATTGTTCTAAATAAAGTTAAAATTTTATAACTTTATAAATTTGGTTTCTAAAATGAGAGATATTTTATAAAGTAAATATATTATTTGTTAATTAATTTCCTTTAATTATAAAAAAAATCTAAATTTTTGTTTTAAATAATTAATATATAATTTTAACAATAAAATTCATAATAAAAATGAATTTATGTTGGAAATTGGAAATTTTGGTTTTATTCTGCTCAACATGTTGCAAGGTTTATAAAAATACTTTTTATATAAATTTTGGGGTTGTAAAACGATTTAAAAAATATAAATTCTGACCACCCGGTTCGAACCCGGGTGGTTTGTGTGTGAGTCAAAGGTGTTACCACTGGAATAGTGGACTGATGCTCATAATAACCCAGTTTGAAAATCTTTTAATCTAAACTAAAAAGGAAAGGATCTGGACTGGTTGTCACAGAAAACAAAAAGAGGGTGCGGGCGTGGGTCTCGAACCCGCATCCAAGCGTGTGGAGGTTAAGAGTCATAACCAGTCGAACTGGGCTTAAAGCCTTTACAGGAACTTATACGAATTTCTTTTAACAAAGAACCCTCAATCCATCTTCTTCCCAAAAATCGATTTCCCCGAAACCCTTGCCCCAAATTGTTTGCGATTATGAACAGGTATGAAACGAAAATTATGGGGCTTTCATTGAGCAGTCAGAAACGAATCAAAAGACACCGATATTACCTGTTATGGTGGAGTGTAGAGTGCCGTCGTCTAATCGATCCGGGAAGACGATCTTCGTGCTCGATTTAGATGCAGAGGTGAAATGAGGATCGACAGAGAGTTGAGAGCGTTGGCAATGTGTTCTATGAAGGTGTGTGGTGAATTAATTCGCTTAATTCCATCTTAAACGCATGATCTTATTAACGATTTGAATGTGGCTGTGGTTTCGGAGGTTTTACGCGTTAATTCGGTCAAATGTGGATGAATTGGGTCACGAAAACGGTTTGAATACACGAGGGATTAGACTACACGTGATTTGTGGGATTGAACACGTTCGAATTCCTTGATTTGAGGTTGGATTGAACACGGTTTTGACTCTGTGAAGTCAAACCGTTTAAAATTTGAACTTAGCCGCTCAATTCGATCATTTGGAATGTTGTTTGGGCCGAGGTGAGGTCGGTAATCGATCCAGGACTCAACGCAGGTCCAATCCAGTCGGGTTCGATCAATTCTCCTCACGAATTGTAAGTTTTTTTTTTCTTGTTGGATGTTTGACTTTGAAAGTCAAACGTGGTCAAAATTGGGAATTTAGGGTCAAGAATCAAGGTCAAAGGTCCAATTTAAAATGTGGGGGTTCAATTAGAGAGTCCAAATGGTTTGGGGTTCAAACTAGTTTATTTACATTATAAATATCTATATAAAATTTTAATTATCATCCGTTTAATTTAAAAAAATATGTATATAGGGATGTACTTTCATATGTTATTTAGAATAAAGGAAGAATGTGGAATCCAAAGGTTGAAAATTTGGATTGAGGTAGGTTAAAGTAATAGTTAAATATGACATGTTGCGTTGTGAAAATAATAAAAAAAAATGTCATCATTATAAAAAGAAAACAATACCAGAAAAATCTTGGATGTTACAAACAGGGACTACCAAAAAGAACTAGGTAATCAAGATTGGGAAGTCGATTGTTGATCGACTCGTAACAAGTCTTGTTGTGCCTTTTCACAACCATAACTCTGTTTAAGACGTGACAAGCTGTATTAACTGCTTCTGCCCAGAAAGTGATTGGAAGCTTTGCATCCGACAGCATAGTCCTTGCAGTCTCAATCAGTGTTCTGTTCTTCCGTTCTGCAACTCCATTATGCTGTGGTGTGTACGGGGCGCTGAATTCGTGACGGATCCCTTCTTGAGACAGAAAAGTTCCATCAAATTATTCTTGAACTCAGTTCCGTTGTCACTCCTTATTCTTCTAACTTTCAGCTTGCAAAGAGATTCCAAGCTCAGGATCAAGTATTGAAGAATATCAGCAGTCTCGTCCTTAGTACCTAAAAAATGCACCCAAGAAAAACGTAAGAAATCATCAGTTACAACCAGACAGAATGACTTACCTCCAATACTCCTGATACTTATGGGGCCAAACAGATCCATGTGTAATAGCTCCAAAGGGGTATCAATGGAGTTTTGGAGCTTGGGCTTGTGAGACTTCCGATGATGTTTGCCTTTTTTACAAGGCATACAGTCATCTGCAACGGTAAATCTCAGCTTAGGAACCCCGGTTACCAAACCGTTTCGGACAAGATGGTTCATTTTATGATAAGAAATATGTCCGAGTTTCCTATGCCACAAGATAGAGTCAAGCTCTGTCGCTTTGGTAAGCAAACAAGTAGCAACTGATGAGGTGGTTGTAGCCACGCTCATATCAATCTGATAGGTGTCGTTTGTCCTTGACGCTCTCATCAGAATCCAGTCTTCAGGAACTTCAAAACCAGGCTTGAGAATCAAGCATTCATTCTTATCAAATATCACCGAGTATTCCTTGTCGCACATTTGGGAGACACTCAGCAGGTTATGCTTCAGCTGCTCGCAAAAGTTCACATTGTCAAAACTGACACAACCATTTGATACCACGCCTTAACACGTGATACTACCGCCTTTCTCTCCAGCAAAGGCCACATAGCCGCCTCTGAATGGTTTCACGTCTTGAAGCAAGGCCATGTTTCCTGTCATGTGCCGGGAGCATCCACTATCTACATATCAGCAGTTAGAGATAGTACCCTTCGGACGTCCCTGCACGAGTCACAAAAAGAATTAGTTAGTTTTGGAGACCCAAGCCATAGTGGTCTTGGGTCGTCCATCCTTTTCAAAATAAACTACCTCTTTTAACTCACAGTCGTGAAGACTGTTCGAAATGGATGAATCTTTAAAAGAATTAGGACTAGGAGATTGAGAATTTTTGAATTTGTTAGTCCAGGACCTCTTCTGTTTCTTAACTGGAACAGTAGACTCATGTTCAACAACAGCAGGTGAACTAGTGGAAGCTTCACCTGATTGAACTAGAGTCAGCTGTTCTAGCTTTCTCAACCTCTTATTCCTTCTCCTTCTCTGTGGCTTAGAGAGTTTCACCACAGGTTTCTCACCAGTAGGTATACTACCAGAGGTAGACACACAAGGTGTAGCGGGTTGCTTTCCCTTCCTTGAAACAAATGGTTTAGCCTCAGAGGTTATCCTTTGCTTTACCATCTGTTTTACTGGTGGTTTCACCAGATTTGCTTTTGGACTTTTGGGATGGTTCACTTGTGGTGACTTAGGGATGACAGTCGGTTGTGAAACAATAGGCCGTTTCCCTTGGTTCTTAGAAGGGCAGTTCACAAAAATGTGACCAACCATACCACAGTGAAAACAAGTTCTCTTGTTTGTGTAAGTTCTCCTGTAAGGCTCATTAGATCTGGCATTAGATGACTCAGCATGATGAGCAGGAGGAGTTGGTTTGTGAACAGGAGTCTGACCCGATACAGATTGGTTCTTGGGAGTGTAGTATTTTTGTAAATTTTCTTTGTAACCAAGCCCAAAGTGAGCTGAAAAAGCCTCTTTCTTTACTTGATTAAGATTTTTATACCCCCCATAAAGCATTACCTTTAATTTATCATTAGATTCAATGATATCGGGTTCAGTTAAAATACAATTATCACTATTAGTGATAATGTTTTTCTTGACTTTCGGTTCAGATAACAAATCCTCAGATACTACTCCTTCAGGGCAGGTGTTAACCAACCCATCATCAGAAGCAGTAAAGAACTCCTCATCAGATGCGGAGTTGGCCTTACTTGAGGAATCATCCCTTTTAGAGGAATCATCCTTTCCTGAGGACTCAACAAGACAAGTTAGATCAATGTCTATTGAGCTGTTGACAAACTTCCCGCTAACTGGTGGAGGAATGGCATTAGTACCCAATCCTAGGCCATTCATTTGCCTCACTACAGATTCGTAGTGTTCCACCACAAAATGAGAGTTTTTCAACTTCTCATTAGAACATTTCAACTGCAATATTTCATTTTGCAGCTTGTTAATTTCATTGTTCCTTTTCTCCAACCCCTTGTATGCAATATCCAAGTGAAGCTGATGATCGCTCATTTTCAGTGAATACTCACGTTTTTCCTTTTTCAACGTTTCAATTGAATCTTTAAAATGTTTTTCGTTTTCTTTATAACTTAGAGCTGCAATGCGAAGGGGTTCGACCTTATCTTGAAGCTTAGAATTTTCAAGTTTTAAGCCTAGACATTTAGAATAAGAAATAACAGAAAAAGGATTAGAATCTACCTCAGACGATGAACTTGTTGCTTCTCCAATGGCCATAAGGGCAACAGCATTAGTAGATTCCTCTTGATCAGCTACAGAAGCTTCCTTCTTCTCAGCTTCCTTTTTCTCAGCTTCCTTTTTCTCAGCTTCTATCAACTCCATGATCTCAGCCATGAGACCAACCTGAGTTTGTGCAATGATGGCATCTTCCAGATGAACACCACAATCAAAGTTGTCATCCTGTTGAGCTACCAGTGCATTGGACGAACCACCATGGCTTTGATTGTGGTTGTTAGTGTTGTTGTAACCATGGTTGTTTCCTTGGCTAGGTCTGGTGAAACCCGAAGCCGGTGCTCTGTCTTTCTGACATTCTCGAGCAAAGTGTCCAAAGTCTAGACACTTATAGCATTTGGCCTTGGATTTGTCAAAACCAACCTTGGCATTAGAATGCCCGCTAATGAACTTTCTTCCTGTTCTGTTCAGGAAACGCTTGGCTCTCCTCAGTATCATGGCCATATTCCACTGAATATCCATGTCCTCCATGTCATCAGGATCCACTTGATTAAAATCTTCTTCAATCATCTCGGGATCTGTAAGCTTGCCACCTATGAAGTTCTCGTAGGCCAGCATACAAGATGAAAATAGTGCTACATGATCTTCAGCTATTTTGGCTATAGCTGATTGGTTAGCTGAAGTTGTAGTGGGAGGATTTCTTGAGGTATGTTGTTGATGAGATCCAGATCCTGATCCAGATGCATAGCATGCATGACCACCATAACCAGTTGAGTGGTCTTCTTCAGTAGAGTTTCCAGAGAAAAGGGCAATTCCAGAGCCCGGTGACTTGGTTGTAGAAGACGTCCCATGATACATAGAAGGGTCTTGTATATGAGGTCTTCCTGAGCTCTCCTTCTTTCTTAGGTTCATGTTATGAGCTTGAACCTTTCCAATTGCCTCCTCCACTGTCATCTCATAGAATTTTGGATTCTCTCTCATCAGGGTTGTGTACATTTCAAACCTGGGTGGCAAAGCATCCAGAAACTTTTCCACCAACTCTTCATCGGGATACTTGAGATCAAAAGCTTTCAACTCTGTCTGCAGATGATAGAATCTAGAGATAAGATCATCTAAAGATTCATTCTCCAGAAATCTGAAGCACTCATACTGCTTCCTGAGAAGATCCCGTTTACTTTTCTTGATGTCACTATTCCCCTCGAATCTTTTCTGTAACGCCTTCCAAAGATCCTTAGAGTTGTCATATCCTCTGAAAATGTGGAACAATTCCCGAGTTAACGCCATAATGATAGAACCGTGAGCCTTCTTCTCTCAATCATAAACTTTCTTTTCTTCTTCATCGAGTTTAGAAATAGGCTTAGGCAGTTCATCATCAAGGTAAATGTATGTGGGATGCTTATATCCCTCCAGAATTGGTATCCATAGCGAGGAATCGGTATAAGAAATGTAATGCTCAAAGCGTGCTTTCCAGTTGGAATAATCATTTACATTTAGCAGCTTTGGCGGTTTCTGAGGAGTACCGATCTCATTGTCATAGTTTAAAAGGTTTCCAAGGTTCTGAAGATTCGACATGGTGAACACTTAGTCAAATTTCAGAAAAATCAGATATACTTGCGTACTTGATATTGGCCTTGCGCACTTAGAGGAATGGTCTTGCGTATTTAAGATTTGCTCTTGCGTACTTGATAAGTACGCAGGAGTAAATGATAAATACGCAGGATATAACTTAAGTACGCACAAGATTAGTCTTGCGAATTTAGTAAGTACGCAAGAGATTAGTCTTGCGTATTTAGTAAGTACGCAACAAGACTGTACTTTTTGCCAGATATGGTAAGTACGCAGAACACCTTTTCACCAACTCTCACCAAACTATTCCGGTCACTGGAAAACACACCGGAGATGGCAAAAATCGGACGGATGAACAATCAAAGTGAGCCAAAGGGTCAGAAACTTGTTTCTAACCACCCTTTGATGCTCAAAACACTCAAAATACACAACAAAAGTCGGTTTTTGAGTGATTTTTACTTCTAAAATAGTGCTCAAGAGCTACCCCTATTTTATCACAAAAATCAACAAAAACACCTCCTTTTGCTTGTAAAACTCTGTAGAAAACTCTCCAAACTCACTCACTCACAACACTCAAAATCAAGAACAAAGCTCTGATACCACTTGTAGGTCCCTCGGGTGTGTCGGATCGTCACATGCAAGTGGGTCTACTAGTCGGACCGGGTGCAGAATACCCGTGACTAGGTGGAGAGTCTTACGAAACAAAGTAAACCGACAAGATAATCACTATAAACGTTCGTCTATTATAAACACTTGAAGGTTACAGAGAGAAGTTCTGAGATTACAAAGTTCTGCGTATTTGCTAATCTGAATGCCTATGATTGCGTACTTATCTCCTGTCAACCATTCCTATTTATACATGACCTGATGCCTGCACACTTAGCAAGTGCGCAGGGAAATTTGCTCATGCGTACTTAGCAAGTACGCAAAGGTATTCTTGCGTACTTGCCAAGTACGCAGGAACTACTTCTTGCGCACATACAAGTGCGCAAAACACTTAACAAAGACGAATACAACGACACGTACCTGCGAACATGATTACAACTCGATAAACCAAAACATACTGATGTTGATATACAAATACAAATACAAATACATAAGGACAATACAAAAGTAAAAACAATCTTCAGAGTGCTTGTCACAAGAATTGCTTCAACAAACTCCCCCTTGACAGCAGCTCTGGAGATGTCTACACAGCTTTAGAGTAAACAGCTTCAGAGTGATTGTCACAAGAATTGCTTCAACACAAAGTTAGATACGCTATCGCCTAAGTGTCCCCGACAACGGCGCCAAAAACTTGATGTGTTCTTGACAGTCTATAAAAACTAACTATAAAACCTAACCTAGACACTCTAGCTTTAAATTTATAAATCTAGACTCAACCTAATAATAGACCACACAACCGACAAGTGTACCTATCAATGTAGTAAAGTCTAATGAAGTCCGAATATCGAACCCACGAGACACTAGTGACAACAAACCTAGACTCTAACTCAACTACTAAACTGATTTAAATGGGGGATTTGTGTAACTGAGATTTAACTAATAGATAACTAACTAACGACACCAACTATCCGACAGACGAAATGGATGAGATCAATAAAGGATAAAGCCATATCTAGGTAACGAATCCTGTTGACAAACGTGAACTTCTCTCGGTTATGACAGTTATGATGGAACCAGGATCTTTGAATACGAAATCGTAAGATAACCTAAGGATCTTAGATCATTCTCCAAGTATGACCTAATGGAAACCCTAAGGAACGTTTAAACTCACCGGTTGGTTGGATCACCTCTCAGCTATTTCCAACGATGCTAAAGTACTGTACAGATACATTACCTCTTAGTCTCAATATCTCTGTATGCCCTAAGACACAAGGGGTAACCTGAAAACTCTCAGCACGACACGGAATATCAACAATGCTAAGAAACCCTAGGAAACTCTCCTTTTAGAGTAGCTGACCTAAAAACCCTAACACCGAGGAATACCCGACAACTTCTCACCTCTCAGTTATTGAAGTAGGAAGAACATTCAACTCTAAGACACTCTCAATATGCGTTTCTATGGACGATGGAATCAACTATCCACAAACTAGTTACAAACGCAAAGTAGGTAACCTAACACGCATCTATTATTTGAAAGACATTCAACAAGACACATGAGAAACACAAATCAATTGCAAATCAGAATTAAACATGCAAAACATCATACTAAGTGAACCAAGTCCTTTACTTTATCATCAATCCATCAATACATAACATAAACCGAAAGAAATCCACAATCCAATCAAACAATCATTGAAAACCTAGATAACTACCATAGTCTAGCCAAGATACATGTTCAAACTCAGAAAACAAATCTCAAAAGTCTTAAACATCATCCAAATCAAACCAAAATAAACAAGAAACAAAGATCCAAACCCTAACGAGCAAGAACGAACCAACCCGATTGATAAAGATCCGAACTTTAGCTTCTGGTTGCTTCTTCCTCTCTCAAAATCGCCCCTTTTTAGTCTTCAAACGGCCAGGAATCGATTTATTTAAACCCAAGGATGGGTTCTAATCTTTTAAAACATGAAATTAGGTCAAAAAGCTCGTAACTGCACTTCTTCGCGTGTCGCTAAGAGTTTTTGACCATATCTTCGCGTGTCACGAAAGACAAAAGAGTCTGGAAAAATCTTGTCTGACTTTCTTGGAGTGTCGCGAATATGGAGGGCCCATAGTTCACATGGCGCGAAGAACAAGAATGACAGAATGTTTTTTTTGTATTCTTCTCGTCGAGCTACCCCAAATCGATATAAAATGGGCCCCGTAACTAATTTTCTAGCCCGAGACATGCCTCTTTTAAGGTTGGACTCTTTCCCGACCTTCTCCGTTTCTAATCTGGTGTTCTTGTGGGCTCGTGCTTTCCCATTTCTTGTTCATTTAAGCTCCTAACTCACCCGATAACCTACAAAACATTGCATGAATCAATACCAATTATAATTTACTCGTAATGACTCTAAAACTACGTAAAAACGACAGGAGATTACAAAGAAATGAATATGTGCTTTGCAACACATCATATATACTATATAGATATACTCATATATGTGAAGGCTTAAATAAGGTGATCTGCTGTTAGGAATTTATGCAATTTTAGCAGACTGTTTTCTAACATTTTCTTGAATATACCGGCTATTATGTTGTCAATCAAGAAATCTCGTATTAAATCATTACTTTCATTGTTGGGGATTTAATTAGAGTATAATTCGACAAACCTGGTGGAGAAATATTTTCTGTTTCTATGATTTTGAGGCACGGAGTAGTCATATTCGCTTGTTTCACCTAGAAGTAACGTTTTACACTAAAAATTACCTAGCAGTAATAACTTGTTTCAGTTTATATTAAATATCTTACATTTGATGTTTTCCAGTTATTAATGTTTTACCCTAAGTGTAGAAGTAGCATGATGGGCATGTTGTGTTTAGCAAGTGGAATTTGCTTCTTTATATGATAAATTATAGGCATTATCCAATAAAGATTCTTTCTTTTTTATGAGATTGTTTTCAATTGACTTATGTTTCTTTTTTATGAGATTGTTTCAATTGATAGAGTTCAGGGAAATCTTCAGTTTTGGAAAGTGTTGTTGGTAAAGACTTCTTGCCAAGAGGATCAGGTTTGTGAATATGTGATATTATATCTTTATTCATTTGATAAAGAATTGAAGATCAAAACTTGATATTATATCTTTATTCATTCGATCGTTAGAAAGTTTCTTCGTATATTCATATCACATATGTTCTTTTTTGTTAATTCGATCTTGGTGTTGACGAGCATGTTTTTGTTTTTCTCTGCAACTTCATTTTATTGCTTTTATTGTATGTCTTTTGTGATTCACGTACCTTTTGAGTTAGGGAAAGAAATACATTATGCTCAATTCTAGATTTTCGTCTTGCTAAATAGTCTTCTTTATTACCCACATTTTAGATAGTATAAATCCATTTTGCAAGCTAGATACAGTTTATTAATAGTTTATTTGTTATTTACTGACTTATATCCTAATTTTATCCCTAATCTGACAGGTTATTAGTTTATTTGTAACTTATTACTTTATACTTACAATGAGAAAATACCTCAAATCAATAACAAAATAAGGAGCAAAAACGATAAGGTATGCATCAGATCAAATACTATAATTATGCTTAAATTTCATATACAAGTAGTAAAACCATCTGATTAGAATAAAAAGGAAAGAAAACATTTTTTATTTTAAAAAGTGTAAATTTGAAAGGAAAGTAAATGGGTTTTATGCATGGGGAGAATTGAACCCATGACCTCCCATTGTGAGTTAGACGCACTAATCAGTTGGGCTATTGTCTCCTTTGTTACTCATCAAATGCGAAAGTTATTCCAAAGGAAGCAAAAGAATTGTTGTTGTCCGGTATCCGTGACCCAAATACTGCTGTGTTTTCTGAACTAATGTATAAGCTATTGTATGGGCACGTTAGGTAACGGGTGAAAACGGGTCAGGTGTACTGTTTTCCTTACTCTAAAAATTCATATGAATCTGCAGATTCTTGCATTACACAAAATTGTTGCTTTTTGTTGTCTTAGTATTTATGTTGACAAAAATTTCCTGGTATCAATCATTCATATAATAAGAAGAATGACATTCTAAAAGTTTTAAACTATAGGGTTCAAGGTGATTTTTTATCTCATTGTTTCATAATCAAGTTATTTATGTTTGTAACTGACAATTCATGCCCATCAATAATTGTTGGACATTAATCTTCACAGCTTTTATGTTGTTCTATTATTATTGGGTTAGATGTAAATGGGTCAAAACAATTATGTAATTATATTAAGTGTTATGGGTTGATAGGGATCAGTTATTAAAAGCCCATAATATCATGCAAATTAGGGAACGGTGTAAGTATTTTATAAACGCCGTTTAGAAGTTATAGATGCCGGTTGTTGATGAAACGATATGACGTTTCATCAAGTATAAATACGAAGGGATTGTATCGATCAAATCCATCCCTGAAAATACAAGTTTACTTATATTCATATCTGTGCAATTCATTTATGTGAATACATACTGTTTTGAATACGATGAAGAATCAAATTGGGGCTGTGAATAATATCATCTTTGCCTCTTAATCCCTACAGTATCTTCTATTTGCCAAAAAAAACTAGATAGTTAAATGACAAATGTAGGTTACATTGTTGCAAATGTAATCTAGGTACAAGAATAGGCAATAAAACATATATCTACGCAAAGCTTTTTCTAAGAAAAATTCATCAAAAATATATAGGAGGGGTGTTTATTAAATAGGTCAAACTCGTCACCTCATGTTAAATAAATCTAATTTCTTTTTTGTTGGAATAACCTGTGCCCATATATATTCAAAATTTTATTTGCAGTTTGAAGAGGACTAATAGAAGATCATCAACGAGTAATGTAGCTATAATTGTTGCAAGTTTTCCACATGATTTGATCCCTTTGTCTACGTATGTGTGCAGCAGTACACGACATGTGTAATTGCTTTCTAACATCCATCATCAGTGGCAGGAATAGCGAAAAGGTGGGTAATAACTTCATTTTATAAGTTTACTAGCTTAGAACCCGTGTCTACACACGGGATGAAAAATATCAATACATAAAATTGTTAAATCTTTAGTATATATTTTACATGTGTAAAAATGTATTACATATACTACTAACAATAGAAAACAAAATTCAAAATATGTAAAAATTAATATATAAGAGTATTCATATTAAATTTTTTATCTCTATAATTTATCCAAGAAATTCTTATAGTATATCTCTGTTGAAGCCTTTAAGGCATTTTATATATTTAACAAATTTAATCAGTTCTTTAATGATAAGGAACAAATCAATTATACAAACACGGCAATTGCCATGGGCAGTTAACATATATTCCCAAGTAACCAAAAGAATAAAAAGATGGTAAATATACCCTTTGATCCATAGCCTGGATTGCAGCAGAAGCAACTTCAGTGTCTGCAAAAGTAACAAATCCATCCATGATCATTCTAGTTGTTGCATATAATAAGAAGCTATCAGAGATATATCACAAATGTAACTTTACTTTGGAATCAGGTGGTACTGACATATATTGATGAAAACAAAAACCATAATGCAAGATGACAGAGCAAAAATCTCCATTTGTATCAATCTTATAATGATCATCAAAGTCAAAACAACTGTAATACGGCAACAAAATCTATTGCGTGCATAATTGCAAAGTTGAAACAAAACTTTATAATCAAATATACAAAATAAAGGCACAAAAGCCCTACACAGATCAACTGACACCATCATATAGTATTATGTCAAACAGCTAAATAACTTATGTAGCTAACCAATTTATCAAAAAGACTTCCATGGATATTTTGACTCATTACCGTCGCATAAAAATAACTCTAACCATTTGCACTACATGGCAAAAACATATATAGAAACATACAACATCGAATTCCTTATAATGGGTGTTGCATATAGACTCGAACATATTTAAATCCATTTTAAGTTAAAATTATGAACATAAAACTGAAAGCAAGAAATGGGATAAAATTACCACGTTAAAAATCATGAATTAGTCTGTCTATCTGCTTAAACCAAGACTCTACATATCGGTATTTAAGTCCTCGCCTATTGTCCACATAATCTTATTTGCCCTTGAACTTGATATAGGTGCCAGCTTCTTGTTGCAAAACCATTCCTTTACCATTTGTAATTGATTCCTGAAAAATGTATTAAATCAAAACTGAGATGAATAACAGCAAAACCATTCCTTTACCATTTTACCAAATATAAAAATTTATTCAATAATTAACCATGAGCACCGAACTATATAACTATCCCTGCTCTAAATTTGAATAACACTTCAATTTTTGTTTGTACAAATCACCTAATTTATATCAAAATCAAGATTATTAAACATGCAATGTACCAAATTCATCCAATAGGGCATCATAGTCAAAGCTCATGGCAATAAACAGGCTACCTACAGTCCTACCAAAATTGGTTCTCACATGGTACTGTCAAAAAAAAATTTAAAAAATTAGGTGACAATATCAAGAGAGGGAGATTAAAGAAAATAAAACAGAACATTTGTGTTTACCATACAGTACTTATTGAACGATCTACCGATTTGAATAAATTTAGCAAGAAGGCGCAATGTGCATCTGCCTAAAAATGACCAATAATGCAAGTATAGAGCAATTCGTAAAAACATATAAAAGAAAATACCAAGAGAGGAAAACATGAAATTACCTCAATAGTAAGGGGGCCACCATGGTACATCTGACGGCCACCATGATACATCTGATCAGGTGGACCTCTCGGTCCAGGTGGAGATAGCAGGAGTAAGATCGGTGCTCATGGCGGCTAAAGGCGTAAGGAAAGGGTGGAGGAGATGAACGGTCGTGGAGGAACCCTAAATGAGTGTAGAGGACGGTGAAGAGGCCGATGTTGGTTGGAATGAAACCCTAATTAGAGATACATAAGTAATAGGATCCGAAGAAACAAATGTGCGTAAAAAGTGGATATTCTTGACCCGCGTGTAAACCATTTCAGTAAAAGAATAGTTTAGCCGGGAAAACCCAATTCTAGTAGGTTTAGGAGCATGACATGTGACAGAACTAAACCTTTGTTTATTAATAATGTATAGATGTGGAGATGGTGCCACTCAGTAATTTTACAATTTTAACTTCTTTATTGGTATGCCTAAAAGTCTCAGTTTGAAATAGAATATATATGTTTATTAGATGATATTCTTATGATCTTTTTCAGTTCAGTTAACTTGAAAATGAAAATGGTGAACGTTTGAGATAAAACACAGCCTAAACTGGCTTATTCCGAAGTAAACATGTTGAAAATTTTCACCATTACTCGGTATGAAATACGAAAAATGAGTGACTCCAAAATTAGATGTCATACTCATTAAAATAAACTAAACCACTTACTAATAGTTTGTCTATCTTTGTAGCCAATCCTCCAATAACAAATGACGTGATTAAAAACCCTGCAACGACAAAATTTTCGTTTTTTTTTTGTATGGTTTTGTGGTCAGTATTTGGAGACATTTATAGATGACGATAATGGTTTCAAGATGTATACTATACTTTATGTTTTATGTTTCTTAAATTTATCTTATAATATCAAATTTGGGGATCATAGATATCAAGATATGTCTTGAATATATGTTTAATAGTTTAGGTGTACTTAATATACAAAATATGCACGAGGGGGAAAGGGGGTAAGCTTAGAACTTTTGTTGTTACCTGTATCTTAATTTTTCTCATGGTTTATTTTGAGTTACAACTTAAAAAGCTATCAAGCAATCCCTCCGTCCCACCTCCCCCCCCCCCACCCCCACTGTCACACCCCAACCACGGCGGTTTCCCGCGGGGCGCGACGGTCATGGATCATCGTCACTGATTACATAGAACGACCTCTATATGGTTTTGAAAATCATGCATTCCAGATCGTTCCAAAATATAACATTGTTTTACAGAGTTAATGCGGAAAGTAATGCGGAAGGAAAATAAATTGTTTTGAAAATATAATGCCAAGCAAAAGACAAGCAAATGTTCATTGTCATTGGAACATCAAAAGACTTCATGTATGATGTGCACCCTAATCCCGTGCAAGCTTAACGACCTGAGAAAACATGCTTAAACGAGTCAACAATAATGTTGGTGAGTTCACAGGTTTAAATGTAAAAGTAAATCGTTGTAATGGACCACAAAACTTTCAATGATTTGATTGCTGTACAGACAATACTACAATATTACCATAAGCACACCGAAACCGAAGCTAGACTGTAACAGTAATGTAATGTAATGCCTCTACCATGCCTATCGTATGCATGAGGTGATTAGGTCAATGATGCACCCGTTTTGACCTCCGGTCAAAGTTAGCGCGACTAACGCGGGTGGGGGTTGTCAAACCCAAATAGATCTATCCATGATTACCTCGCTTAGAAACGAAACTAACGGTCCAGTTTGAGAGGACTTAATACGATATGAAACCGCTTATGTAATATGTGAAATCATGTAAGTGAAATTGTGTCCAATGAAAACAGTAAGTATGCATGTAATCTCCCCCAAAAGGAAAATAAGTAAATTGGGGCCGTGAAACTCACCTGATGCGTGAGTACCGTAAGCGTGTAAGTAGCAAAAGTCCGTGTGTAAACCGACCTACGCGTGCCCTAGAATATATATAAGACACCTTAAGGTCTAAGTAATGATTCTACATGTAAGTTGGTCATGTAACAGTTTCACCCAACTCGATACGTTATGTGTGTAAGTCTTTTATAAAAAAAAACGTTCGACTCGACGACCCGTTGGTGATATGTATTTGTTATCCAAAAATATATATTTACATGAAATAAATATAAACTACATTTTTCTTCAAGTGTGTCCATGAATACTTGTAACTTAGCATCAACCCACGGTTTGATTTGTAAAATAATATTTTGACTCGACTCGAGTCGCAACTCGTTACGAACGATAAATAAATATGTTTTATATATATTTATTTAAAGTAATATTTTTGAAACACGACATATACCTAAATAAAATAATATTTATATTATTTCTATCAAATATAATTTGAGAAATAATAACACTAACAAAAATAATGTCGGTTTACGTATTTGACTAAAATATAAATATACATGTATATATATTTATAAAATTAGTTTTTAGTCTTGAAAATAATAGATGTAAATTTATGTTTATGGAAATCATTTTGAAAACAACCAACATACAAGTATCCCTTTTTATATAATTACCACTCTTGATATATATTTGTAAAATAATATATATTCTTTTTTTTTTTTTTTAAATTAAGACTAGGGGTTAAATCCAACTCCTATATGACCAAAATACATAATATATATGTATTAGCCAAAATCCATAATAATTCAAGTACCCAATTTATCAAAATATTTACTTTCAAAGTTTCTACCAACTTGTCATAACTAACAATTAATTCATAAACTTGTAAGAACCCTAACACATACATATTATCAACTACTAATGTTTACTAGTACCCATGGACATAAATAAACGCACTTGACGACAATTCCAAGTTTAAACATAAGCTTAGTTTTCCTTTAGTATAGTAATTTCCAATAATTGAAATAATCAAGCATAAACACAAATCACCAACACGTACATTTTATTTAATCTTATGAACCACTATATAGCAATAATTAGTATGTGTATGTAAAAACATAACTCTTGTAAGTATTAGTATGTAACAAAAAACATCATTTTTAACAAATATCACTTTGTTGGGGCAAAAATAGTTACATAAAACTAGTGGGTTGTGAAAATAGCAATAAATAATTAGTAAGTATAAATAACCTCACTAGTAGCAAGCAAGGAAAATGAAGGAGTTGTAGGTTGCTTGAAAGACACCAAGAGACCACTTGAACTTCACCTAAGGAGAATTGGAACACCTTGAATCCTTGACTAAGGTTTGAAAAATGTCTAAGTTAAGGTGTGGAGTGGGAGCCGTAAGTTTGAGAGCAATCGTGGGAGAGTGGGGATTGTATTTTGTTTTGTGTATGTGATATGAAAGGTTAGCTCATTAATATAGTCAACACATGGGGGGTGGTGGGGTTCAAGGTTCGGTCATACGGGGGTGGGTCTTGAGTCCAATTTTTTTTTTGGTTAATGGTCAAAGTGGGTTTTTATGTGCCTTGTTTAAAGTACTAACACCAATAGAGCAATTCTTGGGATTTTCTAACAAGTCAAAGTAGTTGAATTGTGTGTGTGTGAGGGTAGACTAGATTGGCAGAAAGTGTTAAAAAGGGAGAGGCTTTTTATTCAAAATTTTCATAAAAATGGGAATGTTAGGTATGTGTGCGTAGGAGGTTCAAGTCCAACAATATGGTGTTGGGATTTGTTTGAAATCTCGATGGAAGTGAAAGAATTGAGAGAAAAAGTTGGTGAATTATTAAGTGTTTAAATTGGTAAAATGTGGTTCTTAGTTTAAAATAAATCAAATGGGTATTAGGGTGGTAACGGGTATAAGTTAGAAGCGATAAAAGTCACTTTTTATTAAAACCGAATTTAAATAAAGTTTTACATATATATTTAGTGGTTTACTAACATGTAAATACATATTTAATAAATTAATATGGCGAAGTAGCGCGTTAAAATAAGGTATACCAACGAAACAGTAAAGATGCGCGTTAAAATACTCAGTTATTATATATTAACACACGCATATATTTAAATTCTAAAATAGTATTGTAACACCTCGAAATATTTATTAAAACATAAATATTAATTATCACCAACGTTCGTGTGTGCCGGATATACTGCGGGTGACTCGGTAATTTACCGAATTACCGATGCGTGAAATGTTATGAATGGACTTTCCTATTTATGAAATGACCTTAATTAACCATAATTAAGTCTAACACGAATATAATGTATGCAAATTATGACAGAGACGGGGACGGGTATTGACCTGAATTTGCCGGTTGTCACACCCACCCACACACACACTTCAAATGCGTGGATCTCTAACCCGTGTATATGACCCGCTCCCCTACGATAAAAAAGATACTAATTTGACTTTTGATTTTTAAAAAGTCAAAATTGGGCTTGTTTGTTAAAAAAGGAGTATCACGTTGTAAATTGTCGCCGACGTCGCATTGCGCGAGTTTCGTATTAGTATATATATATATATAATATTTCGGGTTTGGATTCCAATTTCTTGTTTTTAAATTATAAAAACACTTAAAAAATATATAAACATAATATTTCGGATATTTGGATATCCGAATTTTTTAAACTCATTATCCGAATATCGGAATTTTTGAATAATTCGGATTAAGAAATTTGAGATAATTCGGTTTCGGTTTCAAATTCAGATTTTTTTAACAGGCCCCATCTTACTTACTACTCTGACGTTTTGTTCCCGAGTTTACTAAACAGAAGAACTGAGAAGAAAGAATGACTTTCCTTTCTTTTCTTTTCCATTCTTTTCCTTTCCTTTCTTTCCAAATCTCTCTAATATTAGAGGATGGAGATAAGCTTAGTTTTCCCTTCATTTCTCCAATTTCCCTCTTTAAAAAAAATCTTTGGAACACCTTTCCTTCTATTTCCTTTCTTTTCTTCCCTTTAAAAAAAACTCTGGAACAAAGGATTCCTCCCCATTCCTTTATTTTTGTTTCTTTTCTCACCTTAAATGAGACTCCGGAACACAACGTGAATTTCATTTGGACTCGGGAACACAGCGGTTTACCATGTCTCCGAGAACGCTAACCTCGAGCATCCGAGGTGAATTAATCGATTAACTAGCTTTAACCCCGTATGTTACACGGGTGAAACGTTAATATTATATTGATAAATATATTAACAACTTTTTTATACAAATTTGATATTGTATTTGTAACATTTTTATTTTGTTACATGTTAAGATTATATGGATGAGAGTAATTAAAACATTAAAAAATACATGAAAATTCATTTAATAAGTTGTGCATTTTTTACAATACATTAAATTACATGTCAAATGAAACCTTACAATGATTATTTACAAATTTGAAAATTATTCATTGTATGTAACATTTGACGTGGTATTGGTAATTTTTCATGTTTACCAAAAATTAATAGATTAAGTGCTCCTCTACTTTTAACTCTTAATAATGCAACATACAACTGATCATGAATAAGCACTGTATCTTTCAATACTAACCAACATTTGAAAGTGATTGCCCTAAACTTTTATTTATGGTCATTGCAAAAATACAACAGTTGTATATTTTTTCTTTGAAGTTTTAATGAAATTATTTTGTCTGAATATGTTAACCCAATTATATGGATAAAATTGTGACGATCAATGTGGCTTTAAAATATAATCTTCGCTTCTATAACGCGATTACCTTGTGATTTGACCTAAAGACTTGTTACATTACCTAAACCACTTTTTTCATCAATATTTATTAATAGCATAACTGAAACAACGATATTTACAACTAATTTAGGGTTTGACAAACCTGATAATGTAAGTTCATTTAGAAAATCAGGAGATTATAAACTTTTCTCAAAATCATCATCAAGATGCTCTGATTGACGGTTACTATTTGTACTTGTATGCGGAAAATCTCGCTAAACTTTTAATACTAAATATCTCGTTAAAAAAATAATAAAAAGATACAAATAAAATTTAAATTTCAACAATATATCGTCTTTTAAATTCTAAATTTAAAACACCAAATTTAAAAAATTTAACTTATTACTATTTCGACACAATTAAATTTAAAATTTCAAAATTAAATATGAAAAATTTATAACTAATAAATTAGAACTGAAACTTGTAAACATGTTTTTTGAAAGAAAAAAGATCTCTTCATTTAAAAAAAATAAGTTTTCAAATATAATACACTTTTAAAAATAAATATTTGCAAGTTTCTTAATTTTATTGAAAACTAAGTATTAAAATTTATAAGTCAAATTAAAAAATTTGTTTATAAATATCAAATATAATTAAAAAACTACTAATTTAATATTAGTAAACTTTATTCTAACACATATTTATTTAAAATACAAACGTAGTATTTTCAAATTTATATGTAAAATTAAAAAATCTTGTTTTTTATAATAAAATTAAAAAAATCGTGTTTTTAATAATAAAACTTTAAAAACTCGTTTTTTTTAAATCTGTTGTTTTTTAATTCTTGATTTTTTTAAATATTAACTTTAGATGATAATTTTATAAAAAGTATGAACAATGGTAATAATTATGAAAATGTTTATTTATGTAATTTTTAAAATTAAAAAGACTAAATATGAAAGTATTAAATAAACGATATGCATGTGATTTTTGAGGAAAAAGTGGTGAAATTAAATATGATGATGCTAGGTTACAAAACATTTAGTTTTTTAATTAGAATGAGAGATGTTTTTCCACTTTGACAGCGCAATTTAAAACCTACCCCGCACACCCAATTGTTACCTAATTCAAACTAGGATGATGACACCATGAATTCAGGCCAGACGCTTGCTCGTGAATGAGGCCATTACGGAGCATCATCAACACTTGTGATTCCCTTGAATCGACCCATTGCCAGATAATCAAGTTAGGAACTATTGGGGATACATACACTGCCAACAACCTAATAGGAGGTTACGTAAAAAACCAACAACTACAAATTGCCCACAACCTGTTCGACGAAATTCCTCAAAGAGACACAGTTTCATGGAACTCAATAATCACTGGGTACGTCAACTACGGGGTGATTGAGAGCACATGGGCGGTTCTAAAGCGTATGAAACATTGCGGGTTCTGCTTTGATGGGTACACATTTGGCAGTATACTCAAGGCTGTTGCTTCTAATGAGTGTCTCTTTGCTGGGCAGCAAGTGCACGCTTGTATTGTTAAAACAGGGTATGAACAAAATGTGTACTCAGGGAGTGCTCTTCTGGACATGTATGCAAAATGTGGTAGAGTGGTGGATGCACACAAGTGTTTTGATTGCATGCCTGTTCGTAATTCTGTGTCATGGAATGCTCTGATTTCAGGATATGTTGAAACTGCTGACCGTTTCAATTCTTTTTGGTTATTTAAATCTATGCATAGAGAAGGTGTGAGGCTCGACGATGGCACGTTTTCACCCCTTTTGACGTTATTTGATAGCCCTGATTTGTATAAACTAACAATGCAAGTCCACTGCACGATCATAAAACATGGTGTATCATCTGATAGCTCTGTGTTTAATGCCACAATCAGTGCTTACTCAGGGTGTGGGTCAATTGAAGATTCAAAGAGGGTCTTTGATGGCGCAAGTGGTGAGCGCGATATTGTCTCTTGGAATGCCATGCTGGCGGCTTGCTTGGAACAGGATAAACGGGCTGTTGCGTTTAACCTTTTCTCTGAGATGCAAATATTGGGATTTGAACCGGATATTTATACATACACTAGCATGATAAGTTCTTGCTTTGAAGAAGAAATTACAAACCAAGGACTATCTTTACATGCACTGGTAATCAAAAGGGGTGTTGAACATTTGACACCAATCTCTAATTCATTGATGGCTATGTACAGTGGATGTAATGGCATCTATATGGACTATGCAATAAGAATTTTTGATAAAATGGAGTTCAAGGACCATGTTTCTTGGAACTCGATGTTAACAGGACTCTCGCAACATGGATTTAGTGAGAACGCCTTGAAGCTTTTTCAGATAATGCAATCTGAGAATGTAGAGATGGATTATTACGCCTTTTCAGCTGTTCTTAGATCTTGTGCAGATGTAGCAACCCTACAATTAGGTCAACAGATTCATTCTTTGGCATTAAGATCAGGTTTTGAATCTAATGAATTTGTAATTAGTAATTTAATATGTATGTACTCTAAGTGTGGGACCATTGATAATGCTAGACGATCCTTTGAGACTTCATATAAGCAGAACGCGGTTACTTGGAACTCAATCATGTTTGCATACGCGCAACATGGCCAAGGACAGGTTGCATTGGATCTTTTCTCTCAAATGGAAAAACGTAAAGTGAAAATGGATCATATAACCTTTGTTGCAGTTCTAACAGCATGCAGCCACAATGGTTTAGTCGAAAAAGGATATACCTTTCTAAAAAAAATGGAATCTGATTATGGAATTCCACCGCGTATGGAACATTATGCTTGTGTGATTGACTTACTTGGACGGGCGGGTCATCTCAGAGAGGCACAAAATGTGGTTATAGCAATGCCGTTTCCGCCTAATGCAATGGTTTGGAAAACTTTATTAGGGGCTTGTAGATTATGTGGTGATGTTGAATTAGCAACACACGTGGGGAAGTTATTATTTGAATCACAACCTTATGAGCATTGTACTTATATTCTTTTATGTGAGTTATATGGTCATCTTAAGTGGTGGGATGAAATTGCTGTTTTAAAGAGAACCATGAAAGAGAAGGGGGTTAAAAAGGTACCGGGTTGGAGTTGGATAGAGGTTGGGAACCAGATGCATGCATTTAATGCTGCTAGCTATTCACATACTCGAAACCAGGACATACGCCAAATGCTGAGGAAAATAACAGATACTATTGGAGACTTACAAAATTTTTATGATTTGGGAGTTTTTATGGCTTCTTGGGAATCTTGATCACTGCATGACTCTTCAAGATCTTAATTAGGATCCATACACATTTAGCGGGTGATATTGCAGATCCACATGTTAATATTATGTGAATTCAAATTGAAAGTTGGATGATCAGATCGCAACATGGATTTAATTAGGATCCATAAACAGATCAGCAGCCTAAGGTCATTCACATATCAACCTCCTACAGAAGCTAAAATAGGTGGTACATATCCGCATTAGATAATACTTCATATCATTGAGTGTTTTTGTTCAACACGTGAAGAATTTTACTTTTTAGAATCTTTTTTGTCCAGATTTAGAATTCAGGTGATGCATCCCTAGAGAGATATACTTGGTTTTTTCTGCCTGTGTGGCTGAAAAGACTTTGTGTTTCATTTATTTTTGGTTATTATGTTTACTACACCTGCTTATTGAACTGAAGGACTTGATTTTCAAACATTTTATAGTACTTCCATTTTCATGCCTATAACATGAGAATTCACTAATTATGTAACTATTACCTGTTGGATGGGAACCTATGCTGTTGCAACAGGATGTAGACTACTCAAAAGAGCTCCTGCACAGTTTATAATTTGTTACAGCATGATATTTTGTTTTATAGCTATAGTTGCAGTTTCATCTGGTATTAATTGAAATTTTTAGATGTCTTTCTAGGCTGTAAACCCTTCTTTAAGCCTAAAATCCTAAACAGTGAGGACAAGAAATTTAATTAAATAACATCTCTACGAAATAAACAAAACTATACGAAATATAGATAAATATAGATATATGAAAAAAGGAATAGAGAACTGATAATTTTTTCTAAAATTAAGATGCCAAATCTGATCTGGACTTTAATCAACAACCTACATGTAGGCAATGATTAAAAGAAGGCGCATGTATGTTGAGTTCACTTCAATTTGCTTCTTTCTTTCGCCTTTTGTTCCTCCTTTTTTTATTAGTTGGATAAGCGTGCATGGGATGAAGTGATGAAGAAACTTCTCAAGAACGACAAAATCTGGTGCAAAGTCTTGGAAAAGAAGAGTAGTGTCTGGACCTATATCTTGTTATCTGGGGGAGGCTGCAAACTTGAGATTCATACCTGAATGCCTTTCTTATCTATGGTAAATGAATTAGACCACAATATTACATTCCTAACCCTACACTATCACACTATTACACATGGTCTAATAATGAGCACCATCAAAAGTTATTATTACAACTTTTAGCATGGCTCGCCATCTTTTTATTACATTTGGTTTTCTAATTCTGATTATTCAATATCTCACATGATCACTTTCAAAAGACACATCCATCTATTATGGTCAGTTCACAGTTTGATATCATCGTTACTTATTCAACCAACTGGATTCTTGTGTCTTGTATGTTGAAATTTGCACTCTTTTGTAAATTTCAACTTGAAAGCATTCATTTGTATTCAATGTTGTGCCACCTGCTCAGAAGGTTTACTTTTACTGATTTTTTTGTTTATGTTGACAGCAACCTCTTTTCTTCAACTACAAAATGGGCGTCCCGAAGGTAGTTGTAAAAGCTGTTAGTCTCATTAGTGTTCCTATTTTTATCAGTGACTGCAAAGTGGCAATAAAGATCTCGTCCTTAAGCAAATTGTTTAATACTTTGCATCATGTATGGTGTTTCTCTGTTGGGAACTAAATCTCCATTTGCTTCAGGTTTAATTCTTTGTGTTCTTTGCAATCCCCAGACCTCTTGCAGTCAAAGTCATGGTTCCTAAACCTGGGGGCAATGCCAAAAAAGGTAAACAATTTCTTCTTTAAATCAAAGTTTTTACATGAACTTAGGTGTAATGTGTGTGTGTTTCTGTTTGTACAGTGACCAGAGTAATTAAGTTGGCGCTGGAAGTAGGGAAGGTGACACTGACGCCACCAATTGGCCCGGCGTTGGGTTCTAAGGGAGTAAACATTATGGATTTTTGTAAGGATTACAAAGCAAGGACTGCTGATAAAGTCGGTTATATTATCCCCGCTGAAATCAATGTCTATGACGTCCGTTTTTCTCTCTTTCATTTCAGTTCCATCTTTAGGGTTCTATTTGAATTTACAACAATTGTGTGGTTGTTTGAATTTACAGGATAAAAGCTTTACATTTGTGTTGAAGACGTGATACGATTCCTATGAAGGTGCACAAGGAAAAAGAATCGGGTCAAAATTGATGAGCTGGATCAGTTTCAATCGGTTCATGGGAATTGGGTGGATCCACTTGGCCAGAACAGTTACGGGCAAATGGAGGGGTGGGGAGCAGTTAACACACCCATTTAATAGCAGTTAATCATGGGAGTTTATTAGCAGGCCTTTGTTCTTCATTTCCTTTGTTCATGTTTTTATTATCTTGGTTTTACTTTGTATTGGAGACTTTGCCCATCTCGAATCGGGCCAGTTATTTTATTTCAATCAAGTTGCCTGCTTAATTTTCTCAGATTCTATCATTGGTTCCATTGCCGGGAAATCGAAGCAGCGATGGTGCAGACCCGGAATTCAGAAACTGGAGGGGGGTCTAACCCTGATCCTATAGTCGCCCAATTAGCCGCAATAGCATCAACAATGGAAACGTTGCAGAAAGAAGTAGCAGCCATTAAAGCTAACCCTAAGCAGAAATCAAGTGGGGGCTCGGGAAGGTACGAGGACGGGGAATCATCGGGACACCACGGTTGGTCGTACCGTCCTTACAACAAGATGGATTTTCCGTCCTTCAGTGGCGGAGATCCTCGGGGCTGGATACTCAAAGCCGAGAAATATTTTCGTTACTATGACATACCGATGAAGAGAAGGTGGACGTGGCTTCAATGCATTTAGAGGGGGATGCATTAGACCTGTTTTCATGGCTGTCAACATATCAAGAAATTGGATTTTGGGAAGATTTAGTCCACGCCCTTCAAAAGAATTTTGGCCCTACGAAATTTCAAAATCCTGATGAACACCTTTGTAGCGTTAAACAGAAAGGAACGGTACAGGAATACCGTCAAGAATTTGCAAAAAGATCTTCAAGGGTATCCAATTGGCCGGACCACTTTTTATTAGGGTTTTTTTTTAAACGGTTTGAAGGAGGAACTTAAATCGGATGTCCGGATCCATAAGCCACGAACGTTTTACAAAGCCATGTGCTTGGCTCTGGAATACGAGTCTAAAGTCAGCCATAACCGCCCTATGAAAAGTTCAACCTGGTCGTCTCAGTCCAAATCAACTTATCCGGACCACAAGCCTTCAACCTATACTCCAGCTCAATCAAGTGGCAGTTCTAAACCTCCCATTCGTATCACTGATGCTGATAAGCAGTCACGGTTTCTGCGGAGAGAATGTTTTCGCTGTGGGGACAAGTAGTGTCCGGGGCATCGATGTAAAACAGGTACCTTCAAGGTGTTGGAGGTGGAAGACGAGGCGGAGGACCAACCTGAAACAGAAACTGTACAAACAGGGGGTATCAATGATGAAATTGCTGAGATCAGTTTGCACGCAATTCTGGGGAAATCACATCCTACCACCATGAAAATCCACGGTATGTTACATTCCACTGAAGTTCTAATTCTGGTTGACGGGGGCTCGACGCATAACTTTATCTCAGATGTTTTGGTGAATGAGTTGAAACTAACCACCCAATTTGTCTCACCTTTTGGTGTCCAAATCGGGAACGGAGATGTTATACGTTGTAGGCAGGTTTGCAGGGATTTATCGCTGCAAGTAGATGATCTTAAAATTGTTCAAGATTTCTATCCTTTTTCTATTTTCGGGGCTGATGTAGTTATGGGAATTCAATGGCTAGCCACCTTGAATACGGTCCAAGCTAATTGGAAAGAGATGTTTATGATCTTTAATATCAATGGAAAGAAATACGAGTTGCAAGGGATATCATCAGGCCTCAAAAGTCATCCAACTTCCAACACTTAGCTATTGAATCGGATATAAACCCAATGATATCTCCACCTTTACAACCCATCATTACTCGATACACCACAGTTTTTGATGACCTATAGCTCCTGCCCCCTTACCGATCCCAGGTCCACTCAATCCATTTAATACCATCGTTATCCCTATTCCCAAAAAACAGAGATCGACCCTTCTCGAGTCCGGTTTTGCTAGTGAAGAAGGACAACTCTTGGTGGATGTGTGTTGATTATCGAGCCCTTAACAAAATCACCATAGCCGATAAATACCCTATACCAAATATTGACGAGCTACTGGATGAACTTTATGGGGCCAAAGTTTTCTCTAAACTGGACTTACGATCGGGGTATTATCAGATCACGGTGCGAGATCACGACATCCCAAAGACAGCTTTTCGAACTCATTCAGGGCACTATGAGTTAAAGGTTATACCCTTTGGGCTAACCAATGCCCATTCCACCTTTCAGGATATTATGAACGACTTATTTCGGCCCTATTTACGTCGGTTTATCCTTGTTTTCTTTGATGATATCTTAATTTATAGCCATGATATGTAGCAGCACATTTTACATTTAGAACAAGCCCTGAAGCTGCTACATGATAACAAGTTCTTTGCCAAAATGTCTAAATGTTGTTTCGGGCAAACTAAGGTGGTATTACTGGGACATGTGATAACATCAGCCGGGGTCCAAGTAGAACAGGAAAAGATTTTGGCAGTACAATCCTGGCCGGTTCCTTCCAATGTCAAAGAAGTCAGAGGTTTCCTTGGCCTCACCGGGTACTATAGGTGATTTGTTCGAAATTATGGTATAATTGCTCGGCTCCTTACTAACCTTACTAAGAAAGATGGTTTCCTTTGGTCTAGGGAAGCTTTGCAGGCCTTCAATCAGTTGAAAAAGGAACTTATATCCGCACGCACTCTTCGTTTACCAAATTTCTCCAAAACCTTTATTGTGGAATGTGATGCTTCTTCGGAAGGCGTCTCAGGACGATCACCCGGTCGCTTATTTTAGCAAAGGTTTCTCTCCCTTAAACCGCTTTAAATCAGCATATGACCGCGAGTTGTTGGCTTTGGTATTAGCAGTACAGAAATGGAGTCATTACCTATTGGGCCGTCATTTTCTGATTCGTACTGACCATTATACATTGAAGTTCCTGTTAGAGCAGCGTATCACTACCACTGAACAGTAGCTATTACTCCTGAAACTCATGCCTTACAACTTCGCCATTTGTCATCGAGCGGGTAAAGAAAACAAGGGGGCAGATGCTCTATCGCGCAGACCACATTCTGGTGAATTGTTAACTCTCATAATTCCTTATTGTGTAGAGATTGCGGAGATTAAAGCTGGCTTGAAGACTGATCCGATTACCAATGATCTACTGCAGAAACTGTCCACAGACCCCTTCTCTGTTCCTGATTATTCCATTACGGACCAGCTCTTATTCTACAAGGGTCGCTTAGTAATCCCGGACATGCCTGCCCTTAAACTCAAACTGTATGATACACCTGCCGGAGGTCATGGTGGGTTTTTAAAAACAATCAAACATCTTTCTATCCAATACTTTTGGCCACACATGAAGCAGGAAGTTCGTTTATATGTCCAGCAATGTATGGTTTGCCAGCAACAAAAGTACCAGACATTGTCACTTGCCAGTTTGCTTCAGCCTTTACCGATTCCCACCCGGATTTGGGAAGACATCTCCATGTATTTCATCATGGGCTTACCGTCGTCTAACCAGTTTGATACTATTCTTGTGGTGGTGGATCGTTTGAGTGAATATGCACATTTTCTGTGCTTATCACAACAGGGAAATAGTCCGCCTACACGGTTTTCCTCGCTCTATAGTTTCCGATAGAGATGTGTTTTTTCTCAGCAACTTCTGGCAGGAGCTCTTTGGTCTAAGCCAGACTAAGATACAATTAAGCACCAGCTACCATCCACAAACGGATGGTCAAACCGAAGTGTTGAATCGGTGTCTTGAGGCTTATCTACGTTGCTTTATCCATGAGCAACCATCCAAATGGAGTTCCTATTTGTCCTGTGCAGAATACTCTTACAACACCGGATACTATACATCAGCGGGCACTACTCCTTTTCAAGTGGTTTATGGCAGGGAACCTCCCGCTTTGCTGCCGTATGTGCTTGGGGAAACAAAAAATGCTGATTTGGAACAACTGATAAACCGGGATAATATATTGAAACTTGTTCGCAGCAATCAGCAAAAGGCCCAATTTCGTATGCGGAATCAGGCAAACACTCATAGACGTGATCATTCCTACAAGGTGAGCGACTATGTATTTATGAAAGTTCAACCATATCGTCAAAAATGTTTGGCCAAACGGCGCTATGAGAAGCTATCTCCAAGATTCTTTGGTCCGTATCGTATCAAACGACTGATTGGTGTTGTGGCTTACAAATTGGAGTTACCACGCAAAAATCCACCTAATTTTCCATGTTTCTATGCTCAAACCCCCTCATGGATCCTTCTCGTCCACTCCAGTCATCCCTTTACCTATCACCAAAGATTGGGAGATCGATTTACAACCAAGCGCATGGTCTCTGAAGCTGGTCAACGGGTGCTGGAGTTACTAGTCACATGGTGTAATCGTCCTGCTGAGGAAGCTACTTGGGAGTCCTATGATTTATTCGTGAACCAATTTCCACGGTTTCGCCTTGAGGACAAGGCGTTTTAGCGGGAGGGATGTATTGATACGATTCCTATGAAGGTGTACACAAGGAAAAAGAATCGGGTCAAAATTGATGAGCTGGATTAGTTTCATTCGGTTCATGGGTATTGGGTGGATCCACTTGGCCAGAACAGTTACGGGCAAATGGAGGGGTGGGGAGTAGTTAACACACCCATTTAATAGCAGTTAATCATGGGAGTTTATTAGCAGGCCTTTGTTCTTCATTTCCTTTGTTCATGTTTTTATTATCTTGGTTTTACTTTGTATTGGAGACTTTGCCCATCTCGAATCGGGCCAGCTATTTTATTTCAATCAACTTGCCTGCTTAATTTTCTCAGATTCTATCAAGACGCTCCTTCTTCAGTTCTGCTTCTTAAAGCTACAGGTATTATGTTATCAAATTAAGGTTCGCTATATATTAAGACAGTTGGAAATGTTGAAGGATCGTCTTGGAATTAGTATTTGAAGTAGGTTATGATGGATGAAATAACTTAAAATCCAAAATTTTTTTTTGTATGAAAATTCAGATAGTAGTGGTTTAATCATTAAAGTAGCTTGTATCTTATGATCAAGCATACATGACACAACAAATTGATTTGATTTCTTCAAAATGTCCGCATGGCTTTGAGTCTTTTCGAGCCAATATGTAATTTATAACATTCTACTGTCTTGAAGCTGAATGTTTATTTTTAAACTAATAGAAAGTGCAATTACAGGTAATAGATTGTTGTTGTTCACAATTATGATACCTTGCAGATGCGTTGTGTATTAAATCTTAGTAATATGGAGCTGATTTGTGAAGGAAGTCAAGAGATTGAAGGGGACCTACCAATGGTTAATGAAATCTTGAATAGTCAATATTGACCAGAAAGTTAACTACATGCAAAGGAAGGAAGCTCTCCAGAATTCCATGTTTAGTCAACATTGACCAAAAAGTCAATTACTGCAACTACTGATTGTGCATCAAACTTTTTTTTTGGAGGCACAAAACCAAACAAGGTTACACAAAATCAAATTTACACCATTTAGACCACAAAATAGACTTATATTTAGATCTATACTTAAACCATAAGAACCTGAGGGACTTAACATCCGCAATGATTTCCTCCATCTTGACCGTCTTATTAGAGAATCTTTTACCATTCCTAGACTTCCACAAGCACCAACACGCCACGATCATAATACCTTGAAACGCCTCTTTTGCCGGACCCCTTAACCTTGCCGACTCGTGAACTTCCAACAAATCTTTAAAGGAGAAGGCAAAATGTTTGGGACCCTACACCACACACTGATATGATGCCACAAGACATTAGTAACCCCGCAAGCGGTGAACATATGAGTCGAGGATTCCGGCTCAGAATCACACAAAGAACAAACTTGATTTTCAATGGTAACGTTCGTTCTGCAAAGAGCCACCACCGTAGGAATCCGATTCATCTCTGCCCGCCACACAAAAATGTTGCATTTTAACGGGACCCACTTGCACCACTTCATAACGAATATGTGGCTCGAATCTAAATCCCACCTCAGCCACCGTTTCACAGAATCCACCGAGAACACCCTCGAACTGTCGCTAACCCAGGCCCAACGATCTTTATTGTTATTCAGAATCACATCCTCAAGAATCCCAATAAGGCCATCCCACTCTCTCAACTCTTCATCCATCACAGGAGGTCTTTTCCACCTCCATTTCTCCTTGAAAGAAACACTCCTCTCGTTGAAACGATCCCGGACCCAACACCTCTTACTTTTTCCAACAGGAACAACATCGGGCACCGATCTTTGAGAGGCTTCTCGCATATCCAAGGGTCGAGCCAGAACCGAATAGACTCCCCATTACCCACCTCCCCTCGGATCATGTTCTGGAAAAGCACCCCATCTGAGACCGATCTCTCCCCTATTTTGACAATACTTTTCCACACTCCACTAAAGAACTTGCGAAGAGGGAAATGAGACCACGAATTTTTATTAACATGAATGGCATCAATAACCTTCCTCCATAAACTGTTATCTTCTTTCTTATATCTCCACAACCATTTAGATAAAAGGGAAAAATTAATATCTTTTAACCTTCACAAACCAAGCCCCCCATATAGACTTAGGAGTAGCCACACGGTCCTAGGCCACCCAATTCATCTTTTTACTCTCAACCGACCCACCCCACAAAAATTTTCTAATGATTTTCTCTAATCCTTCAATAACTTTAGACAAAGCCTTGTATAGGGAAAAATAATAGCTAGGCAGGCTTTCGAGCACCGATTTAATAAGGGTGACCCGACCTCCTATAGACAAAGAGGAAGCTTTCCATTGTGACAAACTACCTTCAAAGACGTCGAAAACCGGTCTCCAATTACTAATCTTATTCATATTAGAGCCCACCATCAAGCCGAGGTAATTAAACGGAAGCAACCCCGCTTTGCACCCGATAGACCGCGCCATACCACCAATCTCCTCATTTCCGACTCCTATACCATATAAGGTTGACTTCAAGATATTTATTTTTAGCCCAGAGCATAAGAAAAAAACCCTCAGAAGCCTAGCCACAGTAATGATATTAGAAGGAGACCACTCCCCAAGAATGATAGAGTCATCTGCATACAACAGATAAGAAACCACCAGACCGTTTTTAGGCAATCGAATCCCATTTAAAAACCCCCGAACTACAAGATTTCTTCACCATGCACGAGAACACCTCCATCACAATCAGAAAAAGAAAGGGAGAGATCGGGTCTCCTTGACGCATCCCCTTTAAGCACTTAAACTCAAAGGTGGGCGACCCATTAACCAACATCGACGACCGCACAGAAGACAGAATCCCAAAGATCCACGAACACCAACGGGATGGGAACCCCATTTGCCTCATAATAGAGTTAAGAAAGTTCCAATTCACATTATCGTATGCTTTTTCAAAATCGATCTTGAACATAAATGCCTTCTTTTTTTTTACACCACGACATGACTTCGTTCAAAATGAGAGGCCCATCAAGAATAAACTTACCCGAAATAAAAGCCGATTGAGAATCCAAAATGACCGAACTAATAACCTCCTTCAATCGGTTGGCAAGGACCTTCGAGATGGTTTTGCTAATCATGTCGATAAGATTAATAGGCCGGTAATCATTTAGATCAGTTGGGTTAATAGACTTGGGGATGAGGGTTATAAAAGAGGAGCCACAGCCTCTGTTAATAGTCCCAGACTCAAAAAACTCATCCATAATGCGACCAAAATCATCTTCAAAGCAATGCCAGAAATACTTAATGAATCTGAAGTTAACCCCGTCAGGACCCGGGGCTCGATCACTACCACAATCAAACACCGCTTTTTTAATTTCCCGCATAGAAAAAGGGGCAGTAAAAAAACTAGAATACACCTCCGACAATTGGTTGATATCGGAGCAAACTAGAGGAGGCCTAACCGGAACATCTTTATAAAACTTGGATCTGAAAAATATGAACACTTCTTTTTTTTTTATAATACTTGGGTTCGAGCGCTAAACTCCATTAACATTAAGCCCCTGAATATAGTTGGCCACTTTTCTAGAATTAGTGACAGCATGGAAAAAAGCGGAATTATCATCCCCATCCATCGCCCACTTAATCCTAGACCTTTGTTTCAAATCTTTGCTCTTTTGGATTTCTAACTGCAACAGCCCTTTCTTACACTCTAGGAAGGTCCATTTCTCTTCTTCATCAAGGTCTCTAGTCTCTAATAAACCATCTAATTCCTCCAACTCCGCCTTCAAAATCTCTTCCTGTTCCCCTTCTTTTTTAACTTTCTTATCCCTCCACTTTTTAAGAACCTTTCTCAGATGACCGAACTTCTTGTACAACCCCACATCCGGGGGGCCCTCCACAAAAAGTGAGTCCAATGCCTTAATCACGGTATCATCAAAATCAGGACGATCCAACCAAGAGTTGAAAACTTTAAACGGGCGAGGACCATAATTATCCATAGAGGAAGAGAGGACGATCGGGCAAATGATCCGAGAGTAACCTCAGCAAAGCCCTCAAACAGGCTTCCGATCATTTATTAAGAAAACCCAAACTCACCAAGCACCTATCAATTTTACTCAGATTCTTACCCTTCCCAGCCATGTACGTGAACCGTTTACCTTTCAAAGGGAACTCGTGAAGACCACAGTCAGATATAAAAGAATTAAAATTCCTGGCACAGGCAGGGCTAAAACGAGAATTATGCCTTTCCTCCGGGAGCCTAACCGCATTAAAATCCCCGATTAAAACACACATATCAGATTGGTCCCTTATCAGACCCGCGATAAGATTCCAGAGGGACAGCTTATCCACAACCCCCTGAGGAGCATACACATTCAAAACCTTTAAGATTTCATCACGACCTTTGATCTTACCTTTTAACATCAACACGTTAGGATGTTTGAAAGAACTCTCCAATCGAAAAAGCGACGGGTCCCATAAACAAAGCAAACCCCCAGATCTACTAGAAGCCTCCACAAACTCACTCGAATATCTCGAATCCCCCCAAAAACTTACCGACATCGATACTCGACAAGTCCGAGTGTTGAGTCTTTTGGAGAGCAATAAAAGAAATCTTCTGACTACTTTTTAAATTGCGACCTGGGCTTTCCTTGGTGGGCTTTTGCCCCTTTTTTTAAAATTTCCTCTGCACTTACTCTTTTCTGAATTAAAAAAATAAATACCATTCTTAAATTCATCTGGTAGACATTCATGGAGCCCACCAAAAATCCTCCTCCCACATTAATTATCCAAGGAAACGAAGAAACTGACACATGCTGTGACACCCAGCATTTCAGGTCAATATCCACATTTCATAAACGCACGTTCATAATTATTATTTCCTGATATTTTATTTTGACTAAGTAAAGTCAAGAAGTCTAGCAAAGAAGTTTGTTCCAAGTCTAGTAAACCGTAAAGAGTTACTAGAAAAAGTAAGCAGGATAACCCGACTTAATGCGAACGACAAAATTTACGTTGAGCCAAGATTCTAATATTTTCTTCAACGAGCCATAAAATGGTTAAAAATTATAATACCGTGAAGAATCGAAACTGAATTAAATTACCCCTTTAAAACTCTAATTGATACTAATACCATAATAAATAAATATTTAAAAATTGGTTATCATTAACCCCTAAACAACTTCTTGACTTTCTTGGCCGAGAGTCAGGGGAGCCATGCTCCCACTTGCCTGATTCACTTTGATTCAGATGAAAACCATACTCTTCAGACGAAACTTCACCATTCCTTTCAAACCTTCTCTTTTCTTACGGCAAATTCCCAATTCCCTTTCAAATCGAAGTCCAGTTTTAAAGCGAAAATCACCATAATTCGGTGTGAATTTCAAGTGTTCTTGAAGAAAGCTCAAAAGATTCAAGACTACTTCTCTGTTTTTCTCTAAAGATCGCCATTCTCGGTTTGAGGTAAAAACTCGATACCATCCATATTATTTGCTTTAAAACCGTAACTAAACATACAAATCGTTCAAACGCAAGTAAGATAACAAGAAAACTGTGTCAAACTCAAGATTTGAACATAAAAATATACAGAGTGAATTCTGTAAATCAAAGTGCAGATATCGAAACTATAGTTTCGATACCTGTTAGTCAATCGAAACTAGGAGTTTCGATACCTATTGATCGAAACTAGGAGTTTCGATACCAGTTATTCAATCGAAACTAGGAGTTTCGATACCGGTTGTTCAATCGAAACTAGGAGTTTCGCTACCGGTTGTTCTATCGAAACTAGGAGTTTCGATATCTATTTACTCAATCGAAACTAGGAAGTTTCGATACCTGTGTACAATCGAAACTAGGTAGTTTCGATACTATTCTTGCCAATCGAAACTAGGTAGTTTCGATACCTATTTCACTCAGTCGAAACTAGGAAGTTTCGACATCTGTTCTGTTCAATCGAAACTAAGAAAGCTTAGATACCTGTTCATCAGCCCCATAAGGCAGTAACTCAGAACTATTTTCATAACAAAACAAGGTTGGAAAAACTAAAAAGATAATTAAAACAAAAGTAATCAGATCGGCTAAGTCAAGTGAACAAATTGCGTTTAAGACGAGTAGTCTTAACGTGTATGTTATCCTTGTGTAAATAGGATACGGATAGGCGAATCTGCCGTCATTCAAATTTTTGCTAGCATTCATACTGTCGAGGTGAGTTTCACTAATCCCCCTTTTTCTAAGTTTTTGAAATGATTTGGGGTGGAAACATACTTGTAAAAGACTTTTGTGTATAAATGAATGGAACTAATGATCTGACCGTATGTATGTATTGAGGGAACAATAAAGCGCTTAAAGTCCTCGTAATAAATTAGTAACCATTAGCTATGGATTTAGCCCGGGATTATATGAATAGTACTATTGGGGGTGACGCCTCCGGTCATGGTTAGTCGCGCTAACCAGGGGTCAAAATGGCCGAATGACCGCATATTGTCTTACTCGCAGAAAGGCGAGGGGAGGCACAGAAAGTTGGGGTTTGGTTACGGTCTCGTACATTACATACTATTTTGTATTCCTTGCAAGCTTACAAATGGGGTCAATAGATCGGATTAGTAATCATATTCATTGGTAATATACACAAAAGAGTTCTGATCAGGTTAAAATGATCAGGTTTTACACAAAAGGGTTCTGATCAGGTTAAAATGATCAGGTTTTACACAAAAGGGTTCTGATCAGGTTAAAATGATCAGGTTTTACACAAAAGAGTTCTGATCAAGGTAAAGTGATCAGGTTTTACACAAAAGAGTTCTGATCAGGGTAAAGTGATCAGGTTTATCAAAAGAGTTCTGATCAGGTTAAAATGATCAGGTTTTACACAAAAGAGTTCTGATCAGGGTAAAGTGATCAGGTTTATCAAAAGAGTTCTGATCAGGTTAAAATGATCAGGTTTTACACAAAAGTGTTCTGATCAGGGTAAAGTGATCAGGTTTAAAGTAAAGAATTCTGATCAGGTTAAAGTGATCAGGTTTAAACGAAAGAGTACTGATCAGGTTAAAATGATCAGGTTTCACAAAGAGTTTTGATCGGCAAAAAGATCAGATTTAAACATTGGGTTTATGATAACTCTTTATAATAACTTGTGAACTCACCAACCTCGTGTTGACAGTTTTAAGTATGTTTTCAGGAAATTGAACGTGGTCATCAGGTTAGCAATGTAGGTTACATGCATGCACGTGGATACGGCTTTTGGGAGGATTTCTCTTGTATAACTCATGGTCTTGAGTCATATTTGCGAAATCTTAAACATTTGTAAACTCAAATTGATATTTTGTAATGTAAATATTTTAAATTCAGTTATGTATCCAATTACATGTATGTGTTTGCGGTAATCATATGCTTTGGAAACCAGTGAAAGTCGCGCCTCGCGTTTCCGCCCTGGCGGGGTGTGACAGAACTTGGTATCAGAGCCATTGATTATAGCGAACTAGGTGTCTAAAACGAAACCTAGTCTATAATTAGAATGACTCACTAAAATGTTTTCATTGCATAAGCATTGCATAACCAGTCATCATGTCATGTGGATATTGTAGTCACAAGTATGTCGTCACATTCACACTCTGACCCCGTCTCTAACTCTGAATCCAACGAGGAACTTTCCGCCTCACGCCCTAAAAATCGAGTACAAGTTCGCAGCTCGACACCACCCAATGTCGCTCTGGGAGAACCGCCCATCGTCTACCGAAAGAAAAGCGGAGGACCAGTTAAGGTGCAAAGTGCTAGGAAGAAGGTTCGACTTCCGCGCAAGAGAAACCTGGCAGCCCGTGACCCGAAAGACTTGGAGACCGATGAGGAACCACCGAGGCAACGACCCTGTTACCACCCTACCGTGGGAACCATCCGTTGGATGCCTCGTACCCTGGCACGTTGGAGGGAGATGGAGAGCATCCCATCTACCTTTGAGCTTGGAGAGTCTTCTAACTCCCCAACACCCCTACCCCACACTGGGGAAGCCATAGAGCTCACTGTGCCTACCTTGGTAGCTCGCGTTCGTACGCATGAGGAGCGTCTTGATGATCTCCTAGATGATATTCGGGCACAGGGGGATGCAACCAGGCGCTTACGTCAAGGGCTCGGATCTCGAGTACAGACTCTGGAGGATAGCACTCGAGACATACAGAGTGCCACTGACTACCTCGAGTTGAGAGCTGATATGGACTGGCAGTTCACTCTCACGGTCCGAGACATGGTGGAGGCGCTGGAGGAGAGGACTTTGGCTGCAGAATTTGTGGCGAGAGCTAGTTTTGTCATGGCGGGACTTGCCATGATGATTGGGTTGTACTCCCACTTCTTCTTTTAAACCTATTATGGGCGGGTTGTGCCCATAGTACATTATGTAGTTTAAAACGTTAGTACTGATGAGGTCATGTGAACCCATCTCTTTTGTATCCTCGTCTTTTGGGAACAATGCACTATGTATGTTTTGACTATGTATGTAATGGTTTATGTTGTAATGATAGTTGTTCATGTTTGATGTTGTGGTATCCTTATGTCATGATCTATCATTATTGATATATGATGTTGTTTCTTTTTAATTGACATGTTAGAAAGAACGTCATGGCACCTAAGCGTGGGACACCCCGTAACACTACTGGTGACAACAACGAGACAATTTCCCCAAACATGGAACAACTAATAGCACAACGAGTAGCTGCCGCTATAGAGCAGTATGAAGCAAACCGAAATAGCGGAGGAGGTGCAGGAGGTAGCGGTACCGCAGGAGGTAGCGGTACAGCAGGAGGTTTCGGAGGTTCCGGAGGTAATTAAAAAAATAAATAAATAAATAAATAAATAAATAAGCCATAACACATTGTCATGATCCGAATTAATGACGTTATGACTTATGATCCTGCAGATGCTCCAAATAGGAAGTGTACCTACAAGGCCTTCCTATCCTGCAAACCCCGCAGTTTTAATGGCACCGAGGGTGCAGTAGGACTAATGAGATGGATAGAACATATGGAGTCGGTGATTGATATAAGTGAATGCACCGCTGATTGCGTAGTGAAGTATTCTACCTGCACGCTCACTGATAAAGCTTTAACTTGGTGGAATACTCAAATGAAGACTTTGGGGAGAGAGACAGCGTACCAATTGTCTTGGGAAGATTTGAAAAACATGATGATTGAGGAATACTGTCCTCGGAACGAATTGCAAAAGATTGAAACTGAGATGTGGAACCTACAGATGATAGGAGATGATGTAGCGGGATACACCGACCGCTTCAATGAATTGGCACTTCTGGTACCGCATATGGTCACACCAGAACATAAGCGTGTGGAGAGGTATCTGTGGGGCCTTGCGCCTCAAATTCGTAGCATGGTAACATCATCTAATCCAATAGATGCCAAGAGTGCTATAACTTTAGCATTCAAACTAAAGGATGATGCAGTACGTAATGAATTGTTTGTGAGGAAGGAGAATGAGGAAGGTAGATCTGGGGAGAAAAGGAAATGGATGGGAAATTCAAGTAACAAATCTGGAAAACAAGAGTTTAAGAAACAAGGAACTGTGAAGGCTTTTGCAGCCAACACAGTGGAAAGAAAGGAGTATGATAGGGGCCTACCGAGATGTAAGAGGTGTGGAAATCATCATGCCGGTGTTTGCATCAAGTGTGGAAAATGCGACAAATTTGGTCACACCACTCAAGCTTGTCGAACTAACAACCGATTGGGGAAAATCAAACCGGGATGTTTTGTATGTGGTGATCTAAAACACTTCAAGAAGGATTGTCCCAAGTGGAAGAATCAGAACAACGCTCAGGCACCAGGGAGGGCATTTGTGATGGGTGCAAGGGACGCACGCCAGGACCCGAATATCGTCACTAGTACGTTCCCGATAAATAATCACTATGCCTCTGTACTTTTTGATTCGGGTGCGGATATGAGCTTTGTGTCGAATGATTTTAAATCCTTACTCGGTATTAAGGCCAGCAAACTAGATCAACGTTATACAATTGAATTAGCAAATGGGAAATTAATAGAAACCGGAGAGGTCTTTAGGGGTTGTACTTTATGTTTAGAAAACCGTACATTCAGTATAGACCTTCTACCCGTTGAGTTAGGGAGTTTTGATATTGTTATTGGTATGGATTGGTTAACCAAGAATCGTGCCGAGATAGTATGCTTCGAGAAGATTGTACGTATTCCTCTACCAAGCGGAGAAATTCTTTCAATTCAAGGCGAAAGGTGTATAACGATGTTAAAAACGATAAACTGCATGAAAACTTATAAGTATCTACGCAAGGGTTATTGTGCATTCCTGGCTCACATCGTCGAGAAGAAACCCGAAGAACGTCGACTTGAGGACATACCAATCGTCAGAGATTATTCGGAAGTATTTCCCGAAGACTTACCAGGAATACCACCATCAAGACAAGTCGAGTTTCGGATCGACCTAGTACCAGGAGCCGCACCAGTTGCACGATCTCCGTATCGTCTAGCCCCTTCTGAGATGCAGGAACTGTCGAGCCAACTACAAGAGTTACTTGACAAAGGTTTCATAAGACCGAGTTTCTCACCATGGGGAGCTCCGGTCCTATTTGTAAAGAAAAAGGATGGAACCTTTAGAATGTGCATTGATTATCGAGAGTTGAACAAGCTAACAATCAAAAATCGGTATCCTCTTCCTCGAATAGACGATTTGTTTGATCAACTTCAAGGTTCCAGTTTCTATTCTAAAATTGATCTACGATCAGGGTATCATCAACTGAAAATTCAGGAAGAAGACATACCAAAAACGGCTTTTAGGACTCGTTATGGTCACTACGAATTCCTAGTTATGCCATTTGGCTTGACTAATGCACCAGCTGTTTTCATGGATCTCATGAACCGCGTGTGCAAGCCGTACTTGGATAAATTCGTGATTGTGTTTATCGATGACATATTGATATATTCACGAACCAAGGAGGAACATGAATATCATTTGAAATTAATCTTGGAACTACTCAGGAATGAGAAGCTTTATGCTAAATTCTCTAAGTGTGAGTTTTGGATCCAAGAGGTTCACTTTCTCGGACATGTCATTAATAAGAAGGGTATCCATGTGGATCCATCCAAGATTGAAGCTATCAAAAACTGGGAAGCACCAAGAACTCCGACTGAGGTGCGTCAATTTCTGGGTTTGGCAGGATATTACAGGCGATTCATCGAGAATTTTTCAAAGATAGCCTTGCCTTTGACCACGTTAACCCAGAAGGACAAAAAGTTTGATTGGACTGTTAAACAAGAATCATCTTTTCAATTGCTGAAGCAAAAACTTTGCAGTGCACCAATCCTATCCCTTCCCGAAGGGACTGACAATTTCATTGTGTACTGTGACGCATCACACCGAGGTCTGGGATGTGTGTTGATGCAGAAAGAAAAAGTCATAGCATATGCATCCAGACAACTAAAAGTGCACGAAAAGAATTATACGACCCACGACTTGGAATTGGGTGCAGTTGTGTTTGCACTCAAGATTTGGAGACATTACTTATACGGTACAAAATGTACTATATTTACAGACCACAAGAGTCTCCAGCACATCTTTAATCAGAAAGAACTTAACATGAGGCAACGTCGTTGGGTAGAACTACTGAATGATTACGACTGTGATATCAAGTATCACCCTGGTAAGGCAAACGTCGTAGCAGATGCCTTAAGTCGTAAAGAACGAGTTAAAACACTACGTGTTCGTGCCCTAGAATTGACAATTCATACGAGTCTCACGACTCAATTTCGGATGGCACAACAAGAAGCAATCAAAGAAGAAAACAGTCAGAACGAAGCTTTACGAGGAATGATAAAGCAGTTGGAACCAAAGTCAGATGACACTTTATACTTCATGAATAGAATTTGGGTGCCATGTTTTGGTAACATACGGGAGTTGGTTATGGACGAAGCCCACAAGTCCAGGTACTCCATTCACCCAGGTTCGGATAAAATGTATAAGGATCTGAAAGAATTCTACTGGTGGCCGAACATGAAAGGAGAAATTGCTATTTATGTCGGTAAATGCCTGACATGTTCAAAAGTAAAAGCAGAACATCAGAAACCGTCGGGATTGTTACAACAACCCGAGATACCTCAATGGAAATGGGAACAGATTTCCATGGATTTCATTACAAAGTTACCCAAGACGTCGAGCGGGTATGACACTATATGGGTAATCGTCGATCGTTTGACGAAATCAGCTCATTTTCTACCCATCAAAGAAACGGATAAAACCGAGAAACTTGCAAAGCTTTATATTAAGGAAATTATGGCTAGGCATGGAGTACCAATTTCTATTATCTCTGATAGAGACAGCAGATTCGTGTCTAGAATCTGGAAATCGTTACAAGAAGCCATGGGCACACGTCTTGACATGAGCACGGCATATCACCCACAAACAAATGGTCAAAGTGAAAGAACCATTCAAACCTTAGAGGATATGCTCCGTGCGTGTGCAATTGACTTCGGTGGAAATTGGGATACTCATTTGCCACTAGCTGAGTTTTCATATAATAACAGTTACCACACCAGCATCAAAGCCGCTCCGTTTGAGGCTTTGTATGGTCGAAAATGTCGTTCACCGCTTTGTTGGGCAGAAGTTGGCGACAAACATTTAACCGGTCCTGAAGTTATTCAAGAGACCACAGATAAGATTTTCAAAATCAAGGATCGTCTGAAGGCCGCCCGTGACAGACAAAAGAGTTACGCGGATAACAGACGAAGACCTTTAGAATTTCAAGTAGGAGACAAAGTCATGTTAAAGGTCTCACCTTGGAAAGGAGTTGCAAGATTTGGCAACCGTGGCAAGCTTAACCCTAGGTACGTTGGACCATTTGAAATATTGGCTAGGGTTGGCCCTGTAGCTTACAAGCTCAAGTTGCCACAAGAACTAAGCAATGTACATGATACGTTCCATGTATCAAATCTCAAGAAGTGTTTATCAGACGAGACGTTAATTATACCGCCTGATGAGATTCACATAGACGACAAGTTGCACTTCATTGAGGAACCTATGGAAGTCACAGATTGGAAGGTTCAGAGAACAAGACGCAGCCGTGTTAAGCTGGTCAAGGTACGTTGGAATTCAAAGCGCGGCCCCGAGTATACGTGGGAGCGGGAAGATAAAATGAAATCCAAGTACCCGTCACTGTTTACAAAAACACCAAGTCAGAGTGACAAGAACTGAATTTCGGGACGAAATTCTCTGTAACATGGGGAGAATGTGACACCCAGCATTTCAGGTCAATATCCACATTTCATAAACGCACGTTCATAATTATTATTTCCTGATATTTTATTTTGACTAAGTAAAGTCAAGAAGTCTAGCAAAGAAGTTTGTTCCAAGTCTAGTAAACCGTAAAGAGTTACTAGAAAAAGTAAGCAGGATAACCCGACTTAATGCGAACGTAAATGGTTAAATAAAATAACCAGAAAAATATATATATATATATATTACACAAAATTTACGTTGAGCCAAGATTCTAATATTTTCTTCAACGAGCCATAAAATGGTTAAAAATTATAATACCGTGAAGAATCGAAACTGAATTAAATTACCCCTTTAAAACTCTAATTGATACTAATACCATAATAAATAAATATTTAAAAATTGGTTATCATTAACCCCTAAACAACTTCTTGACTTTCTTGGCCGAGAGTCAGGGGAGCCATGCTCCCACTTGCCTGATTCACTTTGATTCAGATGAAAACCATACTCTTCAGACGAAACTTCACCATTCCTTTCAAACCTTCTCTTTTCTTACGGCAAATTCCCAATTCCCTTTCAAATCGAAGTCCAGTTTTAAAGCGAAAATCACCATAATTCGGTGTGAATTTCAAGTGTTCTTGAAGAAAGCTCAAAAGATTCAAGACTACTTCTCTGTTTTTCTCTAAAGATCGCCATTCTCGGTTTGAGGTAAAAACTCGATACCATCCATATTATTTGCTTTAAAACCGTAACTAAACATACAAATCGTTCAAACGCAAGTAAGATAACAAGAAAACTGTGTCAAACTCAAGATTTGAACATAAAAATATACAGAGTGAATTCTGTAAATCAAAGTGCAGATATCGAAACTATAGTTTCGATACCTGTTAGTCAATCGAAACTAGGAGTTTCGATACCTATTGATCGAAACTAGGAGTTTCGATACCAGTTATTCAATCGAAACTAGGAGTTTCGATACCGGTTGTTCAATCGAAACTAGGAGTTTCGCTACCGGTTGTTCTATCGAAACTAGGAGTTTCGATATCTATTTACTCAATCGAAACTAGGAAGTTTCGATACCTGTGTACAATCGAAACTAGGTAGTTTCGATACTATTCTTGCCAATCGAAACTAGGTAGTTTCGATACCTATTTCACTCAGTCGAAACTAGGAAGTTTCGACATCTGTTCTGTTCAATCGAAACTAAGAAAGCTTAGATACCTGTTCATCAGCCCCATAAGGCAGTAACTCAGAACTATTTTCATAACAAAACAAGGTTGGAAAAACTAAAAAGATAATTAAAACAAAAGTAATCAGATCGGCTAAGTCAAGTGAACAAATTGCGTTTAAGACGAGTAGTCTTAACGTGTATGTTATCCTTGTGTAAATAGGATACGGATAGGCGAATCTGCCGTCATTCAAATTTTTGCTAGCATTCATACTGTCGAGGTGAGTTTCACTAATCCCCCTTTTTCTAAGTTTTTGAAATGATTTGGGGTGGAAACATACTTGTAAAAGACTTTTGTGTATAAATGAATGGAACTAATGATCTGACCGTATGTATCTATTGAGGGAACAATAAAGCGCTTAAAGTCCTCGTAATAAATTAGTAACCATTAGCTATGGATTTAGCCCGGGATTATATGAATAGTACTATTGGGGGTGACGCCTCCGGTCATGGTTAGTCGCGCTAACCAGGGGTCAAAATGGCCGAATGACCGCATATTGTCTTACTCGCAGAAAGGCGAGGGGAGGCACAGAAAGTTGGGGTTTGGTTACGGTCTCGTACATTACATACTATTTTGTATTCCTTGCAAGCTTACAAATGGGGTCAATAGATCGGATTAGTAATCATATTCATTGGTAATATACACAAAAGAGTTCTGATCAGGTTAAAATGATCAGGTTTTACACAAAAGGGTTCTGATCAGGTTAAAATGATCAGGTTTTACACAAAAGGGTTCTGATCAGGTTAAAATGATCAGGTTTTACACAAAAGAGTTCTGATCAAGGTAAAGTGATCAGGTTTTACACAAAAGAGTTCTGATCAGGGTAAAGTGATCAGGTTTATCAAAAGAGTTCTGATCAGGTTAAAATGATCAGGTTTTACACAAAAGAGTTCTGATCAGGGTAAAGTGATCAGGTTTATCAAAAGAGTTCTGATCAGGTTAAAATGATCAGGTTTTACACAAAAGTGTTCTGATCAGGGTAAAGTGATCAGGTTTAAAGTAAAGAATTCTGATCAGGTTAAAGTGATCAGGTTTAAACGAAAGAGTACTGATCAGGTTAAAATGATCAGGTTTCACAAAGAGTTTTGATCGGCAAAAAGATCAGATTTAAACATTGGGTTTATGATAACTCTTTATAATAACTTGTGAACTCACCAACCTCGTGTTGACAGTTTTAAGTATGTTTTCAGGAAATTGAACGTAGTCATCAGGTTAGCAATGTAGGTTACATGCATGCACGTGGATACGGCTTTTGGGAGGATTTCTCTTGTATAACTCATGGTCTTGAGTCATATTTGCGAAATCTTAAACATTTGTAAACTCAAATTGATATTTTGTAATGTAAATATTTTAAATTCAGTTATGTATCCAATTACATGTATGTGTTTGCGGTAATCATATGCTTTGGAAACCAGTGAAAGTCGCGCCTCGCGTTTCCGCCCTGGCGGGGTGTGACACATGCTCCCTTTGGCGACTGTCCAAAATCTTAGGAGACGCCCCTTCGTTACTCGACTGCTCACCTTCTCCCCTTTGTACTTGAGGAGCAGACTCCGCCACAATACCGACCGGCGTCCCGGCGGTTTCCTTCCCTGATTCAGACTCCATGCTTGACCTCGAGTCCATCGATACCACCTCTCCCATAAAGTCCGGGACCCAATCCCCTTGTTCTTCTGACACCCAAACCCGAAAGGATTTGTCTAACTACTTTAACGCAACCACCTCGTTAACCTTGGAGCCTTCTCCCATCAGGACCCCCACACAAACAATCGATAAGTTCCCGTCGCTCTCCAGGAGTTGCGAAGGATGGACAACTTTCCCGAACACATTTCTAATCGAATCGAAGATAGAGATTTCAGCCAGGTGTAAAGGCACCCCTTGTATTTTAAGCCATGCAATACTTTCAAATGGCAGGGGTTGACCTCTCCACTCCACCAAGGATGAAAACCACTCTTTCCATACCACTGAATCTTTAAGAAACACTTCCATCTTACCTTCTTCATTGAAAAAATTCAATAAATCAAGACCACCCAAGTATTGAATCTTCATGCCCTTGATACCAACGTCTTCGATTAACCGATTCATGGATCGGAGGGAGAAGAAATCCACCGCTCTACCGACGAGAGCCATTTTAAACAATGACTGGAACGCGCATGTAGACGTCGAAACATTAATAGTTTTTGAATCTTCCTTCACCTGGTTATCCTTCATCAGAGCACCTCTGAAAGATCTTCCTCCCTCGTTGATCTGATTAATCCTGATGTTGACCTGACGTCGTGGCGGTGCAGAAGGTTTCTTCGAGCTTTTACCTTGCGACTCCAGCTCCGGTATCCCAAAGTTTTCTTGGGAGAACTTCGCGATGGTTACCGCCAACTTACATTTCCCCATCTTAACTCCCGAAAGATTCCTTTCTAGCTCCTTCCTGTCTCTTACATCCTTGAAGCTCACAAAACCGAAGATAAGACCCTTTTCATTCTTCCTCCTAGCAATATAAGTCCCAGCAATTTCCCCAAAACCTTCAAGCACCGTAGCTAAATCATAGGTTCTGCATCCCTTCGGGATGTTAGATACATAGTACTTTGTGATATTGCTTCGGCGCCGTGAGGCCTCCTGCCTCTCCTCTTGCTGGGGTCTTCTGCTCATTCCTTAATTTAACTGTTTCGTTAACTTCGCATCAAACTTTTATGTACTACAACTACTGTTTCTATAATACACAAACTTGAATGTACACTAAAACTGTTTGTTTACTAATTACTAATTGTTCATAAGACTTGAATATTGGAAACTACCTATTATTGAAAGTGATGTAGGCATCGGGATGTTGGAAACTTAATTGTCGTATTGTATGTAGGGGTATTCTTCTGAAATCGATAACTTCACGTAGGTATTGGAAACTAGAATTGCCGTATCATATAGAAACACCTAGAAAATGTCGTGACATGCAAAATATAAGGTTTAACCCGATTACCCAATCACCTATCCGATTACCGAACTAATAATTCTTTGGGTTCGGGTCTATTAATTCTTTAGGTTCGGGTTAATCGGTTTAGCCTTTATTCGGGTTCAGGTCCGCTTTTGGGATACGGTTTAAAATCTTACCCCTACTTATGGGCCAGGGGCAGATCCAATATGCTCTCAGTGGGGACCTACATATAGAGGTGCACAAATTGGTTTTTTCAAGAACCGGTTTCGGAACCGGTTTCGGTTTTTATCGGTTCCGGTTCTTACCAGGTCTGGTTCCAGGTCCGGTTCTCTATTGAAAAACAGGAACCTTTGTACGCGGTTCCGGTTTTCAAGAACCGGTTCCGGTTCTTACCGGTTCCAGTAATTTAAGGCGGGTATATCAAGAACGTATTTTCGGGCATTCGAAAAACTTAGTTAAACATATAAATACTTTAATTAAACATATACATAACTAACTAAAAAATTCCAATAACATTAATAATTTAAAATATTACAAAATATGAAAATGCTTAAAACATAAACTCATAAAACATATACATAACTCAAAATGAACAAAAAAACTTGGGTTTCTCGTTGTAGGAATAACTTCCACCATGTTTAGTTTGCTACTAGCCGAGGCGGAAGCGGTAGCCGATTCGGAAGCCATTTTTAGCGTTTTTTTAGATTTTGATCGTTTTCGAGTGTGGTAACTGATGTGTGTTTGACGGTCTATAAAAACTAACTATAAAACCTAACCTAGACACTCTAGATTTAAATTTATTAATCTAGACTCAACCTAATACTAGACCACACAACCGGCAAGTGTACCGATCAATGTAGTAAAGTCTAATGAAGTCCGGATATCGAACCCATGAGAGAGTAGTGACAACGACCTAGACTTTGACTCAACTAACTAACTGATTTAAATGGGGGAATTTGTGTAACTACTAATGAACTAATGAACTTCTAACTAAAATTTACCGAATGGAATATTTACAAATCTAAGAACTCAAAGGGTTAAGAAGCCACTGGTTGATGGTTTTAGGGTTAAGATTTGGAGAACATTGCATACATATATATTGTAACATCCCTAAAACCAAATAGCTAATGGGGCGGGTTAATGGGTAACCCAAATTTCTATTTAATGACATGGGTACCTTGGGTTGTTGAGTAAATCTTGGATTAGCGGTGTTAAAGGAGCTGGTTAGCCATTTGTTTTATAAGTTTGAGATGGAAATGCTTTTAACGATTTTAGAGGGACCCGATACGTAACTTGTGGGTGGCTTTTAAACCACATTAGGCGTAGACCCTAAGCCATTTGTCCAGGGGACCATCGACGACAAGCTATTCGAGGGAGCAAGAGAGATGATCGGAGATGGGAGACGACGACAACGCGAAGGGGTGGTCTGACGATGGTGTCACACAGTAGACTCCTTACATTGCAAAGGTAATTCTTCTATGTTTTTAGCATTGTTTATAATGGTGTTTGCTAGGAACCCGACTAGGATTTTGGTTTGGGTTAAGGTGACCGGAGTGGGAAGAAGGGTGGCTGGCTGCTGTGGTGGTAGCCGAGAAGGGGACGACGACGACGAGCCTGGTGGTGTGCGCCTGTGAGCAAGATGGGAGAAGGAGAGTGGTCCGACCGTGACCATCAGACGAAGAAGGTGAAGCCACGGTGGCGCCCGATGGAGGCAGCAAATAGTATACCACCTAATTACCCTATTTCCTTTATGGGGAAGAAAGAAAATGAAGGAACCTGCAAATATTGGTAAAACTACAATTATTGTTAACCAAGGAAATTTGTTCGTGGTAAAGACAAGATACACTTGGACCAGAAAAACCTGTGCCCAAAAATAAGATATTTTTTAGCACAGGTTTTGACGATAAAAAAAATGGACTCAAGTAGGGGTTTCTGTAATGTATTAATAAGCTATACCCATGCTGCGGGTTGTTTCATGCCATAAATAAACTCGAACACTCAAGAAATCTGTACTCATAATTGCCTATTTATATTCAATCGTCGAGATTGAACAAGTCAATTCAATCAAATAAGTGTTTTTTAGTAAAGATTCAAATTGATAAAAAAAGGAGTTCAAAAGTCAATTTGAAGGTTCATTAATTTCATTTTTTACTTTTATTATCATTATTTCTAGTTTATCTGATTTCATAAATTTGAAACAAAAAATAAATTTTCTCAATGAATTTTAAATATGTCTATTTTGGATTACTCCAAATTGACACATTTTTTGTTCATAATATTGCAATAATTAAGTTCTTTATTGATTGCGCTGAAAATTGGAGATATATAGAAAACTCATTCCATATAGTAAATAAACTAAGAAGTCAGAAGGTCATCCAAATGGTTTTAACATGGAATCACTTAGTTTCAACACTTTATTAATTTGAACTAAAAATTTTATATCTAGCCTTCTCGAGAAACATAAAAATTTTTCATTTTTGTAAAGGTCGATGGGGAAAATAAGACTCCACACCACCAAAATTTGAGTGAAAATAATGGTGGGGGAGAGCGGAACTCGCGCGGATGCTGTGACGGCGTGCCGGGGTGACAAGCTAAGGCGGAGGAAGACGTAGATGAGCCCGACGTGCGGTACGACTCGAGTAGGGTCATCGTACATGCTTATGAGTCAACTTAAATATGTTAAACGTGTTAAGGGTTTCAAGTTATAATCCGATATGTTTTTGAAACAAAATGATTATTAAGGAGTCGTAGGATCTATGGTGTGTCTATGGGAATATGTGAGCTAGGGATAATAGTTATTGATGTGTGACGTATTAAGGGTTAGTCAGGTAGAGTCGGGCTTTAAGCTAAATGCTTATTATTTCATGTGGGTATTATCCTAGTGTTATGCATGAGGTGCAAGTGCACTTCATGAGTCATATAAGTGTAGGGTGATATTATATGTTTATATTTGTGTTATGTGCTTGTGTCGTTGTCGTTGTGGCACATGGGTATCGTGTTTGCGTCTTTGTCGTTATGACATGGAAAACGGGATTGTGAAGGCCGACGCCCTTCGGGAAGTCACCAATGGTGATATTATATCACAGGTAGATGATGAACTCGGGGTGTGTTTAATGTCCTGACGAGGGTGCAGTGATGAGGTATGTGCTTACGTATATATGTTAAATTTGTATGTAAGTGTTGAGTTATATTGATTATGCATGAGACGGTATTAATGTGGTGTAAACATTGACCTTTGTTTTTAACATGTGGAACATGGGCTATTGCTGTGAACGTAGGGGAATGTAAGCTAAACAATTGTGCATGTGAGATTTGAATGGGATTAGCTAAGAGATTATAAGCCTCCTCATTAGAACACAAACTAACCCCACTATCTTTTGCCCCATTCAATTCAAAGGTTAAGTCATTAACCTTAACTTTCATTGTCAGGTCCTTGAAATTCCAAGTGATATCATCTAAACTTTGGAGCCATTGTATTCCCCAAACCATATCATAATTGGATAATGGAATGACTAACACATCAGCTTTGAACCAGTTGCCTTACATAATCCATTGCAATTTCTCACAACTCTTATTACAGGTAATAAGATTCCCATCTACTATGGTGATTTTAATGACAGAAATAGGCTTGGTAGGACACTACATCTTATGTATTCTCTGATCTAAAAAGTTATGAGAAGAACCTGAATCAATGAGAATGTGTAATGTTTTAGTGCTTATTGCCCATGTAACTTTTATGGTAGAGTATGGGGACACTCCCATGATAGCATTCAAAGAAATTTGTAAGTCTAAACCTTCATTAGTCAATTCACCTACAGTGTCATTGACAAGATTATCATCTTCCTCATCCTAAAATTCAATGGAATATCATTGTGTGTATTTACACTTATGTGTGGAAGTAAACTTCTCATTACAACTAAAAAAATCTCCCTTGGCTCTTTTTTCTTCCATTTCCTTAGGGGTTAACCTTCTTAATGGTTTAGCCATAATGGGAGGTGCAACCAATAAGGCTAAATTAGCAGTTATAGTGAGGCCTTTAGGAAATGAATATGTGGATGTACTAAAAGTTGAGCTACTACCAGTTGGCTTATAGGATTGACCCCATCCTTAATTACAATACATTGATATGTTTTCATCTTGAATTTTTGCTAACATATAAGCCTCATGTAAATTTTTAGGTCTTAATAGCCTAAGAGGATAGGCTATTTTAGGCTTAACACCCCTTAAAAAAAGACTCACATCATACTTATCACAAATAGCTACTTTAGTGAGAGCTAAATCAAATTCTTGGCAAAGTGTTTGTTAATACCTTTTTGTCTCAATTTAGCAAGAGCCCCCATAGCTTCTTGGCCAATCACCACTGCAAAATCTTGTAGAAATGAATCCTTTATACGTTTGCCAAGCCATTCCTTCAGTAGAACCTCCCCTTGATTGAACAAATGATTGATGTCATAATAAAGCAATGTCCTCTAGATGTACAATATCATATTTCACCTTAATCTGTTCAGCCTTAGCATCAATAGAGAAGAAGTATTCCACTTTGCACAACCATCCCGTGACATTGATGCCATTAAACTTTGGAAATTCCATCTTAGTTAATCGAGTGTTACCGTCAGTCATCCAATTGTTTTTGACATCTGTAGTAGCAAAACTGAATTTAAATTTCTTAGCCAAAAGGGAAATTGACCTTTGAAGTTGTAAGACTTGAGCTAAGTCCAATAAGTGTTGTTCAAGAGAAGAACTATACACTAAAATGTCATAACAAAAGACTAAGGCACACTTCCTCAAGAGGGGTTTGAAAGTAGCATTCATTAGTGCTAGGAAGGTAGCTGGTGCATTTGTCAACCAAAGGGTAAGACTAAAAACTCAAAATGGTCCTGATGAGTTCTGAATACAGTTTTGTAGATGTCAGGTTCATGCATACGAACTTGGTGGTATCCTGACCTCTAATCCAACTTTGAAAAAGTAGAGGAACCCCCCAACTCATCTAAAAGTTCATCTATTAGAGGTATGGAAAAACTGTTTTTTACAATGGCATCATTGAGGCGCCTGTAATCCACACATTCCCCAAGTTTCATATTTTTTCCTAACAAAAACCATAGGTGCTGCAAAATGAGCTAGTACTTTCCCTTACGATTCCCATGTCTAAAAGTTCTTGGGTCATTTTTCCAGTGATATCCTTTTGGGTTGCTGGATATATGTAAGGTTTCTAAACAATCGCAGTAAATCCATCTTTGAGCAAATTTGATGAGCACAATGTCTTTTTGGAGGTACGGTAGCAGGCATAGCAAATACATTTTCATAAAAATATAGTAGCTCATCAATTGCAAAACATTGACCTTTGTTTTTAACATGTGTAACATGGGATATTGCTGTGAATATAGGGGAATGTAAGCTAAATAATTGTGCATGTGAGATTTGAATGGGATTAGTTAAGAGATTATAAGCCTCCTCACTAGAACACAAACTAACCCCACTATCTTTTGCCCCATTCAATTCAAAGGTTAAGTCATTAACCTTAAATTTCATAGTCAGGTCCTTGAATTTCCAAGTGATATCATCTAAACTTTGGAGCCATTGTATTCCCAAAACCATATCATAATTGGATAATGGAATGACTAACACATCAGCTTTGAACCAGTTGCCTTGCATAATCCATTGCAATTTCTCACAACTTTTATTACAGGCAATATGATTCCCATCTACTATGGTGATTTTAATGACAAAAATAGGCTTAGTAGGACACTGCATCTTATGAGCTATTCTCTGATCTAAAAAGTTATGAGTAGAACCTGAATCAATGAGAATGTGTAATGTTTTAGTGCCTATTGCCCATGTAACTTTTATGGTAGAGTATGAGGACACTCCCATGATAGCATTGAAAGAAATTTGTGTGTCTAAACCTTCATTAGTCAATTAACCTACGGTGTCTTTGACAAGATTATCATCTTCCTCATCCCAAACTTCAATGGAATATCGTTGTGTGTATTTACACTTATGTGTGGAAGTAAACTTTTCATTACAACTAAAACATTCTCCCTTGGTTCTTTTTTCTTCCATTTCCTTAGGGGTTAACCTTCTTAATGGTTTAGCCCTAATGGGAGGAGCATCCAATAAGGCTAAATTAGCAGTTATAGTGAGGCCTTTAGGAAAGGAATATGTGGATCTACTAAAAGTTGAGCTACTAAAAGTTGAGCTTCTATCGGTTGCCTTATAGGATTGACCCTATCCCTTATTACATTACATTGATTTGTTTTCATCTTGAATTTTTGCTAACATATATGCGTCATGTAAATTTTTAGGTCTTAATAGCCTAAGAGGATAGCCTATTTCAGGCTTAACAACCCTTAAAAAAAGACTCACATCATACTCATCACAAATAACTACTTTAGTGGAGCTAAATGAAATTCTTGGCAAAGTGTTTGTGAATACCTGTTTGTCTCAATGCAACAAGAGCCCCCATAGCTTCTAGGCCAATCACCACTACAAAATCTTGTAGAAATGAATCCTTTATACGCTTGCCAAGCCATTCCTATAGTAGAACCTCCCCTTGATTGAACAAATGATTGATGTCATATTAAAGCAATGTCCTCTAGATGTACAATAGCATATTTCACCTTAATCTGTTCAGCCTTAGCATCAATAGAGAAGAAGTGTTCCACTTTGCACAACCATCCCTTAACATTGATGCCATTAAACTTTGGAAATTCCATCTTAGTTAATCGAGTGTTACCGCCAGTCATCAAATTGTTTCTGAGATCTGTACCACCAGTACTGTTGCTAGATCTAATTGCCTAATTAGGGCGCAAATTACTAAGTAATTGGAAATTCTTGAATAACTCTGTCGTTTGAACTGAATTTTCAGTCAATTGAGTATTCACTGCCTCTAAATCAGATGAATTCTTGGTGGTAGCGGCTTTAATTGTTTCCAATTCCGTCAAATTCATACCAGTAGTTGTCTCCAATCGCAACATCGTTGATTCATGCTCCTGTACTCTCTGCTCAAGAGTCGCGTTCCTTGTCGCCATGGATGCTCCTGCGAGAATTGCAGGTATTCTGATTAATAGTGTACGATCAACAAACAAGAGCTTCGAGGGTCGGAAAGCTCTGATACCACTTGATAAGAACAAAGAAGAACATAAGGAGATTCAATCCAAATCAAGCGTCATTCTCATTAACGAACCTAACGATCTTATAACAACCGGCCAGTTACAAGAATGAATGAATTACAATCAAGTCCCTGAACTAAAGATTACAAATGTAACCATTCTTTATTACAAATAAGTCCCTAGACTTATTAATATCGTAACCCCAACGAGGACCCGAACCTACCCTATCTGGTGCCACAGGGTAGGGTCCTTCAACACCGAACCTGGTTCCTCATTGGACCCGACCCGATTTGTACCTGATAAAAAAACCGGTTCTACCCAGCACCGGTTACGGCCCAATACCCAATTTGTGAATTTCTAGCCAAAATGGGGAATGTTAGAGCAATTTTTAATAGTAGCGATTATGAAGGAATGGGAAAATGATATAAGATAGAAGTATAGTGTAGTGTTTGTATCCTCAACTGAAGATGATATTGGCTCTCATTTGGTGTAGTTAGCAAATCCATGGCGTAAAATAGTAAAAGATAGAAGTTCAACGGTGTGAATGTAAATATATTACAACGGATTGTTTAGCTAGTTAATATGAACACATATTGAACAAGGTATTGAGTCATTTGAGAACTCCTAAATATTTTGAGAAATCAAAAAACCAATCAAAACCATTTTTTTGTGTTTACTACCTTTATTACTATAAAATAACATAAAAAATTATATATGTAAATTTACATTTATTCATATATTAAAAAAAAAAAAAATCTACACATGTGTAAGTGGTAAATCTACACATGTGTAAGTTTACCACTTACACATTTGTAAGTGTTTACCATTTACACAAGTGTATAATTTTGCAAAAGGCCCAAGATCGTATGCGGAATCAGGCAAACACTCATAGACGTGATCATTCCTAAAAGGTGAGCGACTGTATTTCTGAAAGTTCAACCATATCGTCAAAAAAGTTTGTCCAAACGGCGCTATGAGAAGCTATCTCCAAGATTCTTTGGTCCGTATTGTATCAAATGACTGATTGGTGTTGTGGCTTACGAATTGGAGTTGCCACGCAAAAATCCACCTAATTTTCCATGTTTCTATGCTCAAACCCCCTCATGGATCCTTCTCGTCCACTCTAGTCATCCCTTTACCTATCACCAAAGATTGGGAGATCGATTTACAACCAAGCGCTATCGTGGGTCACCACATGGTCTCTGAAGCTGGTCAACGGGTGTTGGATTTACTAGTCACATGGTGTAATCGTCCTGCTGAGGAAGCTACTTGGGAGTCCTATGATTTATTCGTGAACCAATTTCCACGGTTTCTCCTTGAGGACAAGGCGATTTACCGGGAGGGAATTAATGATACGATTCCTATGAAGGTGTACACAAGGAAAAAGAATCGGGTCAAAATTGATGAGCTGGATCAGTTTCATTCGGTTCATGGGTATTGGGTGGATCCACTTGGCCAGAACACTTACGGGCAAATGGAGGGGTGGGGAGTAGTTAACACACCCATTTAATAGCAGTTAATCATGGGAGTTTATTAGCAGGCCTTTGTTCTTCATTTTCTTTGTTCATGTTTTTATTATCTTGGTTTTACTTTGTATTGGAGACTTTGCCCATCTCGAATCGGGCCAGCTATTTTATTTCAATCAACTTGCCTGCTTAATTTTCTCAGATTCTATCAAGACGCCTCCTGCTTCAGTTCTGCTTCTTAAAGCTGCAGGTATTATGTTATCAAATTAAGGTTCGCTTTCGTGCCGTATTATGTGATTGATGAAAGGAAGGGCCTCAAGGTTTACATGACGATGCTAGATATATTAAGAAAGATGGAAATGTTGAAGGATCGTCTTGGAATTAGTATTTGAAGTAGGTTATGATGGATGAAATAACTTAAAATCCTAAATTTTTTTTCTGTATGAAAATTTAGATAGTAGTGGTTTAATCATTAAAGTAGTTTGTATCTTATGATCAAGCATACATAACACAACAAATTGATTTGATTTCTTCAAAATGTCAGCATGGCTTTGAGTCTTTTCGAGCCAATATGTAATTTATAACATTCTACTGTCTTGAAGCTGAATGTTTATTTTTATATCAAATTTTTTATTTCTTTTGAATCTAATAGAAAGTGCAATTACAGGTAATAGATTGTTGTTGTTCACAATTATGATACCTTGCAGATGCGTTGTGCATTAAATCTGAGTAATATGGAGCTGATTTGTGAAGAGAGTCAAGAGATTGAAGGGGATCTACCAATGGTTAATGAAATCTTGAAAAGTCATTATTGACCAGAAAGTTAACTACATGAAAAGGAAGGAAGCTCTCCAGAATTCCATGTTTAGTCAACATTGACCAAAAAGTCAATTACTACAACTACTGATTGTGCATCAAACTTTTTTTTTTGAAATGAAAACTTCAGTCACAAAACCACCCTAACCAATAGGTTTGGAGGCACAAAACCAAACAGGGTTACACAAAATCAAATTTACACCATTTAGACCACAAAATAGACTTATATTTAGATCAATACTTAAACCATAAGAACCCGAGGGACTTAACATCCGCAATGATTTCCTCCATCTTGACCGTCTTATTAGAGAATCTTTTACCATTTCTAGACTTCCACAAGCACCAACACGCCACGATCATAATACCTTGAAACACCTCTTTTGCCGGATCCCTTAACCTTGCCGACTCGTGAACTTCCAACAAATCTTTAAAGGAAAAGGCAAAAATGTTCGGGACCCTACACCACACACTGATATGATGCCACAAGAAATTAGTGACCCCGCAAGCGGTGAACATATGAGTCAAGGATTCTGGCTCAGAATCACACAAAGAACAAACTTGATTTTCAATGGTAACGTTCGTTCTGCAAAGAGCCACCACCGTAGGAATCCGATTCATCTCTGCCCGCCACAAAAAAATGTTGCATTTTAACGGGACCCACTTGCACCACTTCATAACGAATATGTGGCTCGAATCTAAATCCCACCTCAGCCACCGTTTCACAGAACCCACCGAGAACACCCCCGAACTGTCGCTAACCCAGGCCCAACGATCTTTATTGTTATTCAGAATCACATCCTCAAGAATCCCAATAAGGCCATCCCACTCTCTCAACTGTTCATCCAGCACAGGAGGTCTTTTCCACCTCCATTTCTCCTTGAAAGAAACACTCCTCTCGTTGAAACGATCCCGGACCCAACACCTCTTATCTTTTTCCAACAGGAACAACATCGGGCACCGATCTTTGAGAGGCTTCTCGCATATCCAAGGGTCGAGCCCGAACCGAATAGACTCCCCATTACCCACCTCCCCTCGGATCATGTTCTGGTAAAGCACCCCATCCGAGACCGATCTCTCCCCTATTTTGACAATACTTTTCCACACTCCACTAACGAACTTGCGAAGAGGGAAATGAGACCACGGATTTTTATTAATATGAATGGCATCAATAACCTTCCTCCATAAACTGTTATCTTTTTTCTTATATCTCCACAACCATTTAGATAAAAGGGAAAAATTAATATCTTTTAACCTTCACAAACCAAGCCCCCCCCCCATAGACTTAGGAGTAGCCACACGGTCCCAGGCCACCCAATTCATCTTTTTACTCTCAACCGACCCACCCAACAAAAATTTTCTAATGATTTTCTCTAATCCTTCAATAACTTTAGACGAAGCCTTGTATAGGGAAAAATAATAGCTAGGCAGGCTTTTGAGCACCGATTTAATAAGGGTGACCCGACCTCCTATGGATAAAGCGAAAGCTTTCCATTGTGACAAACGACCTTCAAAGACGTCGAAAACCGGTCTCCAATTACTAATCTTATTCATATTAGAGCCCACCATCAAGTCGAGGTAATTAAACGGAAGCAACCCCGCTTTGCACCTGATAGACCGCGTCATACCACCAATCTCTTCATTTCCGACTCCTATACCATATGAGGTTGACTTCAAGATATTTATTTTTAGCCCAGAGCATCAGAAAAAAACCCTCAGCAGCCTAGCCACAGTAATGATATTAGAAGGAGACCACTCCCCAAGAATGATAGAGTCATCTGCATACAACAGATGAGAAACCACCAGACCGTTTTTAGGCAATCGAATCCCATTTAAAAACCCTCGAACTACAAGATTTCTTCACCATGCACGAGAACGCCTCCGTCACAATCAGAAAAAGAAAGGGAGAGATCGGGTCTCCTTGACGCATCCCCTTTAAGCACTTAAACTCAAAGGTGGGCGACCCATTAACCAACATCGACGACCTCACAGAAGACAGAATCCCAAAGATCCACGAACACCAACGGGATGGGAACCCCATTTGCCTCATAATAGAGTTAAGAAAGTTCCAATTCACATTATCGTATGCTTTTTCAAAATCGATCTTGAACATAAATGCCTTCTTTTTTTTTACACCACGACATGACTTCGTTCAAAATGAGAGGCCCATCAAGAATAAACTTACCCGAAATAAAAGCCGATTGAGAATCCAAAATGACCGAACTAATAACCTCCTTCAATCGGTTGGCAAGGACCTTCGAGATGGTTTTGCTAATCATGTCGATAAGATTAATAGGCCGGTAATCATTTAGATCAGTTGGGTTAATAGACTTGGGGATGAGGGTTATAAAAGAGGAGCCACAGCCTCTGTTAATAGTCCCAGACTCAAAAAACTCATCCATAATGCGACCAAAATCATCTTCAAAGCAATGCCAGAAATACTTAATGAATCTGAAGTTAACCCCGTCAGGACCCGGGGCTCGATCACTACCACAATCAAACACCGCTTTTTTAATTTCCCGCATAGAAAAAGGGGCAGTAAAAAAACTAGAATACACCTCCGACAATTGGTTGATATCGGAGCAAACTAGAGGAGGCCTAACCGGAACATCTTTATAAAACTTGGATCTGAAAAATATGAACACTTCTTTTTTTTTTATAATACTTGGGTTCGAGCGCTAAACTCCATTAACATTAAGCCCCTGAATATAGTTGGCCACTTTTCTAGAATTAGTGACAGCATGGAAAAAAGCGGAATTATCATCCCCATCCATCGCCCACTTAATCCTAGACCTTTGTTTCAAATCTTTGCTCTTTTGGATTTCTAACTGCAACAGCCCTTTCTTACACTCTAGGAAGGTCCATTTCTCTTCTTCATCAAGGTCTCTAGTCTCTAATAAACCATCTAATTCCTCCAACTCCGCCTTCAAAATCTCTTCCTGTTCCCCTTCTTTTTTAACTTTCTTATCCCTCCACTTTTTAAGAACCTTTCTCAGATGACCGAACTTCTTGTACAACCCCACATCCGGGGGGCCCTCCACAAAAAGTGAGTCCAATGCCTTAATCACGGTATCATCAAAATCAGGACGATCCAACCAAGAGTTGAAAACTTTAAACGGGCGAGGACCATAATTATCCATAGAGGAAGAGAGGACGATCGGGCAAATGATCCGAGAGTAACCTCAGCAAAGCCCTCAAACAGGCTTCCGATCATTTATTAAGAAAACCCAAACTCACCAAGCACCTATCAATTTTACTCAGATTCTTACCCTTCCCAGCCATGTACGTGAACCGTTTACCTTTCAAAGGGAACTCGTGAAGACCACAGTCAGATATAAAAGAATTAAAATTCCTGGCACAGGCAGGGTTAAAACGAGAATTATGCCTTTCCTCCGGGAGCCTAACCGCATTAAAATCCCCGATTAAAACACACATATCAGATTGGTCCCTTATCAGACCCGCGATAAGATTCCAGAGGGACAGCTTATCCACAACCCCCTGAGGAGCATACACATTCAAAACCTTTAAGATTTCATCACGACCTTTGATCTTACCTTTTAACATCAACACGTTAGGATGTTTGAAAGAACTCTCCAATCGAAAAAGCGACGGGTCCCATAAACAAAGCAAACCCCCAGATCTACTAGAAGCCTCCACAAACTCACTCGAATATCTCGAATCCCCCCAAAAACTTACCGACATCGATACTCGACAAGTCCGAGTGTTGAGTCTTTTGGAGAGCAATAAAAGAAATCTTCTGACTACTTTTTAAATTGCGACCTGGGCTTTCCTTGGTGGGCTTTTGCCCCTTTTTTTAAAATTTCCTCTGCACTTACTCTTTTCTGAATTAAAAAAATAAATACCATTCTTAAATTCATCTGGTAGACATTCATGGAGCCCACCAAAAATCCTCCTCCCACATTAATTATCCAAGGAAACGAAGAAACTGACACATGCTGTGACACCCAGCATTTCAGGTCAATATCCACATTTCATAAACGCACGTTCATAATTATTATTTCCTGATATTTTATTTTGACTAAGTAAAGTCAAGAAGTCTAGCAAAGAAGTTTGTTCCAAGTCTAGTAAACCGTAAAGAGTTACTAGAAAAAGTAAGCAGGATAACCCGACTTAATGCGAACGTAAATGGTTAAATAAAATAACCAGAAAAATATATATATATATATATATATTACACAAAATTTACGTTGAGCCAAGATTCTAATATTTTCTTCAACGAGCCATAAAATGGTTAAAAATTATAATACCGTGAAGAATCGAAACTGAATTAAATTACCCCTTTAAAACTCTAATTGATACTAATACCATAATAAATAAATATTTAAAAATTGGTTATCATTAACCCCTAAACAACTTCTTGACTTTCTTGGCCGAGAGTCAGGGGAGCCATGCTCCCACTTGCCTGATTCACTTTGATTCAGATGAAAACCATACTCTTCAGACGAAACTTCACCATTCCTTTCAAACCTTCTCTTTTCTTACGGCAAATTCCCAATTCCCTTTCAAATCGAAGTCCAGTTTTAAAGCGAAAATCACCATAATTCGGTGTGAATTTCAAGTGTTCTTGAAGAAAGCTCAAAAGATTCAAGACTACTTCTCTGTTTTTCTCTAAAGATCGCCATTCTCGGTTTGAGGTAAAAACTCGATACCATCCATATTATTTGCTTTAAAACCGTAACTAAACATATAAATCGTTCAAACGCAAGTAAGATAACAAGAAAACTGTGTCAAACTCAAGATTTGAACATAAAAATATACAGAGTGAATTCTGTAAATCAAAGTGCAGATATCGAAACTATAGTTTCGATACCTGTTAGTCAATCGAAACTAGGAGTTTCGATACCTATTGATCGAAACTAGGAGTTTCGATACCAGTTATTCAATCGAAACTAGGAGTTTCGATACCGGTTGTTCAATCGAAACTAGGAGTTTCGCTACCGGTTGTTCTATCGAAACTAGGAGTTTCGATATCTATTTACTCAATCGAAACTAGGAAGTTTCGATACCTGTGTACAATCGAAACTAGGTAGTTTCGATACTATTCTTGCCAATCGAAACTAGGTAGTTTCGATACCTATTTCACTCAGTCGAAACTAGGAAGTTTCGACATCTGTTCTGTTCAATCGAAACTAAGAAAGCTTAGATACCTGTTCATCAGCCCCATAAGGCAGTAACTCAGAACTATTTTCATAACAAAACAAGGTTGGAAAAACTAAAAAGATAATTAAAACAAAAGTAATCAGATCGGCTAAGTCAAGTGAACAAATTGCGTTTAAGACGAGTAGTCTTAACGTGTATGTTATCCTTGTGTAAATAGGATACGGATAGGCGAATCTGCCGTCATTCAAATTTTTGCTAGCATTCATACTGTCGAGGTGAGTTTCACTAATCCCCCTTTTTCTAAGTTTTTGAAATGATTTGGGGTGGAAACATACTTGTAAAAGACTTTTGTGTATAAATGAATGGAACTAATGATCTGACCGTATGTATGTATTGAGGGAACAATAAAGCGCTTAAAGTCCTCGTAATAAATTAGTAACCATTAGCTATGGATTTAGCCCGGGATTATATGAATAGTACTATTGGGGGTGACGCCTCCGGTCATGGTTAGTCGCGCTAACCAGGGGTCAAAATGGCCGAATGACCGCATATTGTCTTACTCGCAGAAAGGCGAGGGGAGGCACAGAAAGTTGGGGTTTGGTTACGGTCTCGTACATTACATACTATTTTGTATTCCTTGCAAGCTTACAAATGGGGTCAATAGATCGGATTAGTAATCATATTCATTGGTAATATACACAAAAGAGTTCTGATCAGGTTAAAATGATCAGGTTTTACACAAAAGGGTTCTGATCAGGTTAAAATGATCAGGTTTTACACAAAAGGGTTCTGATCAGGTTAAAATGATCAGGTTTTACACAAAAGAGTTCTGATCAAGGTAAAGTGATCAGGTTTTACACAAAAGAGTTCTGATCAGGGTAAAGTGATCAGGTTTATCAAAAGAGTTCTGATCAGGTTAAAATGATCAGGTTTTACACAAAAGAGTTCTGATCAGGGTAAAGTGATCAGGTTTATCAAAAGAGTTCTGATCAGGTTAAAATGATCAGGTTTTACACAAAAGTGTTCTGATCAGGGTAAAGTGATCAGGTTTAAAGTAAAGAATTCTGATCAGGTTAAAGTGATCAGGTTTAAACGAAAGAGTACTGATCAGGTTAAAATGATCAGGTTTCACAAAGAGTTTTGATCGGCAAAAAGATCAGATTTAAACATTGGGTTTATGATAACTCTTTATAATAACTTGTGAACTCACCAACCTCGTGTTGACAGTTTTAAGTATGTTTTCAGGAAATTGAACGTGGTCATCAGGTTAGCAATGTAGGTTACATGCATGCACGTGGATACGGCTTTTGGGAGGATTTCTCTTGTATAACTCATGGTCTTGAGTCATATTTGCGAAATCTTAAACATTTGTAAACTCAAATTGATATTTTGTAATGTAAATATTTTAAATTCAGTTATGTATCCAATTACATGTATGTGTTTGCGGTAATCATATGCTTTGGAAACCAGTGAAAGTCGCGCCTCGCGTTTCCGCCCTGGCGGGGTGTGACAGAACTTGGTATCAGAGCCATTGATTATAGCGAACTAGGTGTCTAAAACGAAACCTAGTCTATAATTAGAATGACTCACTAAAATGTTTTCATTGCATAAGCATTGCATAACCAGTCATCATGTCATGTGGATATTGTAGTCACAAGTATGTCGTCACATTCACACTCTGACCCCGTCTCTAACTCTGAATCCAACGAGGAACTTTCCGCCTCACGCCCTAAAAATCGAGTACAAGTTCGCAGCTCGACACCACCCAATGTCGCTCTGGGAGAACCGCCCATCGTCTACCGAAAGAAAAGCGGAGGACCAGTTAAGGTGCAAAGTGCTAGGAAGAAGGTTCGACTTCCGCGCAAGAGAAACCTGGCAGCCCGTGACCCGAAAGACTTGGAGACCGATGAGGAACCACCGAGGCAACGACCCTGTTACCACCCTACCGTGGGAACCATCCGTTGGATGCCTCGTACCCTGGCACGTTGGAGGGAGATGGAGAGCATCCCATCTACCTTTGAGCTTGGAGAGTCTTCTAACTCCCCAACACCCCTACCCCACACTGGGGAAGCCATAGAGCTCACTGTGCCTACCTTGGTAGCTCGCGTTCGTACGCATGAGGAGCGTCTTGATGATCTCCTAGATGATATTCGGGCACAGGGGGATGCAACCAGGCGCTTACGTCAAGGGCTCGGATCTCGAGTACAGACTCTGGAGGATAGCACTCGAGACATACACAGTGCCACTGACTACCTCGAGTTGAGAGCTGATATGGACTGGCAGTTCACTCTCACGGTCCGAGACATGGTGGAGGCGCTGGAGGAGAGGACTTTGGCTGCAGAATTTGTGGCGAGAGCTAGTTTTGTCATGGCGGGACTTGCCATGATGATTGGGTTGTACTCCCACTTCTTCTTTTAAACCTATTATGGGCGGGTTGTGCCCATAGTACATTATGTAGTTTAAAACGTTAGTACTGATGAGGTCATGTGAACCCATCTCTTTTGTATCCTCGTCTTTTGGGAACAATGTACTATGTATGTTTTGACTATGTATGTAATGGTTTATGTTGTAATGATAGTTGTTCATGTTTGATGTTGTGGTATCCTTATGTCATGATCTATCATTATTGATATATGATGTTGTTTCTTTTTAATTTACATGTTAGAAAGAACGTCATGGCACCTAAGCGTGGGACACCCCGTAACACTACTGGTGACAACAACGAGACAATTTCCCCAAACATGGAACAACTAATAGCACAACGAGTAGCTGCCGCTATAGAGCAGTATGAAGCAAACCGAAATAGCGGAGGAGGTGCAGGAGGTAGCGGTACCGCAGGAGGTAGCGGTACAGCAGGAGGTTCCGGAGGTTCCGGAGGTAATTAAAAAAATAAATAAATAAATAAATAAATAAATAAGCCATAACACATTGTCATGATCCGAATTAATGACGTTATGACTTATGATCCTGCAGATGCTCCAAATAGGAAGTGTACCTACAAGGCCTTCCTATCCTGCAAACCCCGCAGTTTTAATGGCACCGAGGGTGCAGTAGGACTAATGAGATGGATAGAACATATGGAGTCGGTGATTGATATAAGTGAATGCACCGCTGATTGCGTAGTGAAGTATTCTACCTGCACGCTCACTGATAAAGCTTTAACTTGGTGGAATACTCAAATGAAGACTTTGGGGAGAGAGACAGCGTACCAATTGTCTTGGGAAGATTTGAAAAACATGATGATTGAGGAATACTGTCCTCGGAACGAATTGCAAAAGATTGAAACTGAGATGTGGAACCTACAGATGATAGGAGATGATGTAGCGGGATACACCGACCGCTTCAATGAATTGGCACTTCTGGTACCGCATATGGTCACACCAGAACATAAGCGTGTGGAGAGGTATCTGTGGGGCCTTGCGCCTCAAATTCGTAGCATGGTAACATCATCTAATCCAATAGATGCCAAGAGTGCTATAACTTTAGCATTCAAACTAAAGGATGATGCAGTACGTAATGAATTGTTTGTGAGGAAGGAGAATGAGGAAGGTAGATCTGGGGAGAAAAGGAAATGGATGGGAAATTCAAGTAACAAATCTGGAAAACAAGAGTTTAAGAAACAAGGAACTGTGAAGGCTTTTGCAGCCAACACAGTGGAAAGAAAGGAGTATGATAGGGGCCTACCGAGATGTAAGAGGTGTGGAAATCATCATGCCGGTGTTTGCATCAAGTGTGGAAAATGCGACAAATTTGGTCACACCACTCAAGCTTGTCGAACTAACAACCGATTGGGGAAAATCAAACCGGGATGTTTTGTATGTGGTGATCTAAAACACTTCAAGAAGGATTGTCCCAAGTGGAAGAATCAGAACAACGCTCAGGCACCAGGGAGGGCATTTGTGATGGGTGCAAGGGACGCACGCCAGGACCCGAATATCATCACTAGTACGTTCCCGATAAATAATCACTATGCCTCTGTACTTTTTGATTCGGGTGCGGATATGAGCTTTGTGTCGAATGATTTTAAATCCTTACTCGGTATTAAGGCCAGCAAACTAGATCAACGTTATACAATTGAATTAGCAAATGGGAAATTAATAGAAACCGGAGAGGTCTTTAGGGGTTGTACTTTATGTTTAGAAAACCGTACATTCAGTATAGACCTTCTACCCGTCGAGTTAGGGAGTTTTGATATTGTTATTGGTATGGATTGGTTAACCAAGAATCGTGCCGAGATAGTATGCTTCGAGAAGATTGTACGTATTCCTCTACCAAGCGGAGAAATTCTTTCAATTCAAGGCGAAAGGTGTATAACGATGTTAAAAACGATAAACTGCATGAAAACTTATAAGTATCTACGCAAGGGTTATTGTGCATTCCTGGCTCACATCGTCGAGAAGAAACCCGAAGAACGTCGACTTGAGGACATACCAATCGTCAGAGATTATTCGGAAGTATTTCCCGAAGACTTACCAGGAATACCACCATCAAGACAAGTCGAGTTTCGGATCGACCTAGTACCAGGAGCCGCACCAGTTGCACGATCTCCGTATCGTCTAGCCCCTTCTGAGATGCAGGAACTGTCGAGCCAACTACAAGAGTTACTTGACAAAGGTTTCATAAGACCGAGTTTCTCACCATGGGGAGCTCCGGTCCTATTTGTAAAGAAAAAGGATGGAACCTTTAGAATGTGCATTGATTATCGAGAGTTGAACAAGCTAACAATCAAAAATCGGTATCCTCTTCCTCGAATAGACGATTTGTTTGATCAACTTCAAGGTTCCAGTTTCTATTCTAAAATTGATCTACGATCAGGGTATCATCAACTGAAAATTCAGGAAGAAGACATACCAAAAACGGCTTTTAGGACTCGTTATGGTCACTACGAATTCCTAGTTATGCCATTTGGCTTGACTAATGCACCAGCTGTTTTCATGGATCTCATGAACCGCGTGTGCAAGCCGTACTTGGATAAATTCGTGATTGTGTTTATCGATGACATATTGATATATTCACGAACCAAGGAGGAACATGAATATCATTTGAAATTAATCTTGGAACTACTCAGGAATGAGAAGCTTTATGCTAAATTCTCTAAGTGTGAGTTTTGGATCCAAGAGGTTCACTTTCTCGGACATGTCATTAATAAGAAGGGTATCCATGTGGATCCATCCAAGATTGAAGCTATCAAAAACTGGGAAGCACCAAGAACTCCGACTGAGGTGCGTCAATTTCTGGGTTTGGCAGGATATTACAGGCGATTCATCGAGAATTTTTCAAAGATAGCCTTGCCTTTGACCACGTTAACCCAGAAGGACAAAAAGTTTGATTGGACTGTTAAACAAGAATCATCTTTTCAATTGCTGAAGCAAAAACTTTGCAGTGCACCAATCCTATCCCTTCCCGAAGGGACTGACAATTTCATTGTGTACTGTGACGCATCACACCAAGGTCTGGGATGTGTGTTGATGCAGAAAGAAAAAGTCATAGCATATGCATCCAGACAACTAAAAGTGCACGAAAAGAATTATACGACCCACGACTTGGAATTGGGTGCAGTTGTGTTTGCACTCAAGATTTGGAGACATTACTTATACGGTACAAAATGTACTATATTTACAGACCACAAGAGTCTCCAGCACATCTTTAATCAGAAAGAACTTAACATGAGGCAACGTCGTTGGGTAGAACTACTGAATGATTACGACTATGATATCAAGTATCACCCTGGTAAGGCAAACGTCGTAGCAGATGCCTTAAGTCGTAAAGAACGAGTTAAAACACTACGTGTTCGTGCCCTAGAATTGACAATTCATACGAGTCTCACGACTCAATTTCGGATGGCACAACAAGAAGCAATCAAAGAAGAAAACAGTCAGAACGAAGCTTTACGAGGAATGATAAAGCAGTTGGAACCAAAGTCAGATGACACTTTATACTTCATGAATAGAATTTGGGTGCCATGTTTTGGTAACATACGGGAGTTGGTTATGGACGAAGCCCACAAGTCCAGGTACTCCATTCACCCAGGTTCGGATAAAATGTATAAGGATCTGAAAGAATTCTACTGGTGGCCGAACATGAAAGGAGAAATTGCTATTTATGTCGGTAAATGCCTGACATGTTCAAAAGTAAAAGCAGAACATCAGAAACCGTCGGGATTGTTACAACAACCCGAGATACCTCAATGGAAATGGGAACAGATTTTCATGGATTTCATTACAAAGTTACCCAAGACGTCGAGCGGGTATGACACTATATGGGTAATCGTCGATCGTTTGACGAAATCAGCTCATTTTCTACCCATCAAAGAAACGGATAAAACCGAGAAACTTGCAAAGCTTTATATTAAGGAAATTGTGGCTAGGCATGGAGTACCAATTTCTATTATCTCTGATAGAGACAGCAGATTCGTGTCTAGAATCTGGAAATCGTTACAAGAAGCCATGGGCACACGTCTTGACATGAGCACGGCATATCACCCACAAACAGATGGTCAAAGTGAAAGAACCATTCAAACCTTAGAGGATATGCTCCGTGCGTGTGCAATTGACTTCGGTGGAAATTGGGATACTCATTTGCCACTAGCTGAGTTTTCATATAATAACAGTTACCACACCAGCATCAAAGCCGCTCCGTTTGAGGCTTTGTATGGTCGAAAATGTCGTTCACCGCTTTGTTGGGCAGAAGTTGGCGACAAACATTTAACCGGTCCTGAAGTTATTCAAGAGACCACAGATAAGATTTTCAAAATCAAGGATCGTCTGAAGGCCGCCCGTGACAGACAAAAGAGTTACGCGGATAACAGACGAAGACCTTTAGAATTTCAAGTAGGAGACAAAGTCATGTTAAAGGTCTCACCTTGGAAAGGAGTTGCAAGATTTGGCAACCGTGGCAAGCTTAACCCTAGGTACGTTGGACCATTTGAAATATTGGCTAGGGTTGGCCCTGTAGCTTACAAGCTCAAGTTGCCACAAGAACTAAGCAATGTACATGATACGTTCCATGTATCAAATCTCAAGAAGTGTTTATCAGACGAGACGTTAATTATACCGCCTGATGAGATTCACATAGACGACAAGTTGCACTTCATTGAGGAACCTATGGAAGTCACAGATTGGAAGGTTCAGAGAACAAGACGCAGCCGTGTTAAGCTGGTCAAGGTACGTTGGAATTCAAAGCGCGGCCCCGAGTATACGTGGGAGCGGGAAGATAAAATGAAATCCAAGTACCCGTCACTGTTTACAAAAACACCAAGTCAGAGTGACAAGAACTGAATTTCGGGACGAAATTCTCTGTAACATGGGGAGAATGTGACACCCAGCATTTCAGGTCAATATCCACATTTCATAAACGCACGTTCATAATTATTATTTCCTGATATTTTATTTTGACTAAGTAAAGTCAAGAAGTCTAGCAAAGAAGTTTGTTCCAAGTCTAGTAAACCGTAAAGAGTTACTAGAAAAAGTAAGCAGGATAACCCGACTTAATGCGAACGTAAATGGTTAAATAAAATAACCAGAAAAATATATATATATATATATTACACAAAATTTACGTTGAGCCAAGATTCTAATATTTTCTTCAACGAGCCATAAAATGGTTAAAAATTATAATACCGTGAAGAATCGAAACTGAATTAAATTATCCCTTTAAAACTCTAATTGATACTAATACCATAATAAATAAATATTTAAAAATTGGTTATCATTAACCCCTAAACAACTTCTTGACTTTCTTGGCCGAGAGTCAGGGGAGCCATGCTCCCACTTGCCTGATTCACTTTGATTCAGATGAAAACCATACTCTTCAGACGAAACTTCACCATTCCTTTCAAACCTTCTCTTTTCTTACGGCAAATTCCCAATTCCCTTTCAAATCGAAGTCCAGTTTTAAAGTGAAAATCACCATAATTCGGTGTGAATTTCAAGTGTTCTTGAAGAAAGCTCAAAAGATTCAAGACTACTTCTCTGTTTTTCTCTAAAGATCGCCATTCTCGGTTTGAGGTAAAAACTCGATACCATCCATATTATTTGCTTTAAAACCGTAACTAAACATACAAATCGTTCAAACGCAAGTAAGATAACAAGAAAACTGTGTCAAACTCAAGATTTGAACATAAAAATATACAGAGTGAATTCTGTAAATCAAAGTGCAGATATCGAAACTATAGTTTCGATACCTGTTAGTCAATCGAAACTAGGAGTTTCGATACCTATTGATCGAAACTAGGAGTTTCGATACCAGTTATTCAATCGAAACTAGGAGTTTCGATACCGGTTGTTCAATCGAAACTAGGAGTTTCGCTACCGGTTGTTCTATCGAAACTAGGAGTTTCGATATCTATTTACTCAATCGAAACTAGGAAGTTTCGATACCTGTGTACAATCGAAACTAGGTAGTTTCGATACTATTCTTGCCAATCGAAACTAGGTAGTTTCGATACCTATTTCACTCAGTCGAAACTAGGAAGTTTCGACATCTGTTCTGTTCAATCGAAACTAAGAAAGCTTAGATACCTGTTCATCAGCCCCATAAGGCAGTAACTCAGAACTATTTTCATAACAAAACAAGGTTGGAAAAACTAAAAAGATAATTAAAACAAAAGTAATCAGATCGGCTAAGTCAAGTGAACAAATTGCGTTTAAGACGAGTAGTCTTAACGTGTATGTTATCCTTGTGTAAATAGGATACGGATAGGCGAATCTGCCGTCATTCAAATTTTTGCTAGCATTCATACTGTCGAGGTGAGTTTCACTAATCCCCCTTTTTCTAAGTTTTTGAAATGATTTGGGGTGGAAACATACTTGTAAAAGACTTTTGTGTATAAATGAATGGAACTAATGATCTGACCGTATGTATGTATTGAGGGAACAATAAAGCGCTTAAAGTCCTCGTAATAAATTAGTAACCATTAGCTATGGATTTAGCCCGGGATTATATGAATAGTACTATTGGGGGTGACGCCTCCGGTCATGGTTAGTCGCGCTAACCAGGGGTCAAAATGGCCGAATGACCGCATATTGTCTTACTCGCAGAAAGGCGAGGGGAGGCACAGAAAGTTGGGGTTTGGTTACGGTCTCGTACATTACATACTATTTTGTATTCCTTGCAAGCTTACAAATGGGGTCAATAGATCGGATTAGTAATCATATTCATTGGTAATATACACAAAAGAGTTCTGATCAGGTTAAAATGATCAGGTTTTACACAAAAGGGTTCTGATCAGGTTAAAATGATCAGGTTTTACACAAAAGGGTTCTGATCAGGTTAAAATGATCAGGTTTTACACAAAAGAGTTCTGATCAAGGTAAAGTGATCAGGTTTTACACAAAAGAGTTCTGATCAGGGTAAAGTGATCAGGTTTATCAAAAGAGTTCTGATCAGGTTAAAATGATCAGGTTTTACACAAAAGAGTTCTGATCAGGGTAAAGTGATCAGGTTTATCAAAAGAGTTCTGATCAGGTTAAAATGATCAGGTTTTACACAAAAGTGTTCTGATCAGGGTAAAGTGATCAGGTTTAAAGTAAAGAATTCTGATCAGGTTAAAGTGATCAGGTTTAAACGAAAGAGTACTGATCAGGTTAAAATGATCAGGTTTCACAAAGAGTTTTGATCGGCAAAAAGATCAGATTTAAACATTGGGTTTATGATAACTCTTTATAATAACTTGTGAACTCACCAACCTCGTGTTGACAGTTTTAAGTATGTTTTCAGGAAATTGAACGTGGTCATCAGGTTAGCAATGTAGGTTACATGCATGCACGTGGATACGGCTTTTGGGAGGATTTCTCTTGTATAACTCATGGTCTTGAGTCATATTTGCGAAATCTTAAACATTTGTAAACTCAAATTGATATTTTGTAATGTAAATATTTTAAATTCAGTTATGTATCCAATTACATGTATGTGTTTGCGGTAATCATATGCTTTGGAAACCAGTGAAAGTCGCGCCTCGCGTTTCCGCCCTGGCGGGGTGTGACACATGCTCCCTTTGGCGACTGTCCAAAATCTTAGGAGACGCCCCTTCGTTACTCGACTGCTCACCTTCTCCCCTTTGTACTTGAGGAGCAGACTCCGCCACAATACCGACCGGCGTCCCGGCGGTTTCCTTCCCTGATTCAGACTCCATGCTTGACCTCGAGTCCATCGATACCACCTCTCCCATAAAGTCCGGGACCCAATCCCCTTGTTCTTCTGACACCCAAACCCGAAAGGATTTGTCTAACTACTTTAACGCAACCACCTCGTTAACCTTGGAGCCTTCTCCCATAAGGACCCCCACACAAACAATCGATAAGTTCCCGTCGCTCTCCAGGAGTTGCGAAGGATGGACAACTTTCCCGAACACATTTCTACTCGAATCGAAGATAGAGATTTCAGCCAGGTGTAAAGGCACCCCTTGTATTTTAAGCCATGCAATACTTTCAAATGGCAGGGGTTGACCTCTCCACTCCACCAAGGATGAAAACCACTCTTTCCATACCACTGAATCTTTAAGAAACACTTCCATCTTACCTTCTTCATTGAAAAAATTCAATAAATCAAGACCACCCAAGTATTGAATCTTCATGCCCTTGATACCAACGTCTTCGATTAACCGATTCATGGATCGGAGGGAGAAGAAATCCACCGCTCTACCGACGAGAGCCATTTTAAACAATGACTGGAACGCGCATGTAGACGTCGAAACATTAATAGTTTTTGAATCTTCCTTCACCTGGTTATCCTTCATCAGAGCACCTCTGAAAGATCTTCCTCCCTCGTTGATCTGATTAATCCTGATGTTGACCTGACGTCGTGGCGGTGCAGAAGGTTTCTTCGAGCTTTTACCTTGCGACTCCAGCTCCGGTATCCCAAAGTTTTCTTGGGAGAACTTCGCGATGGTTACCGCCAACTTACATTTCCCCATCTTAACTCCCGAAAGATTCCTTTCTAGCTCCTTCCTGTCTCTTACATCCTTGAAGCTCACAAAACCGAAGATAAGACCCTTTTCATTCTTCCTCCTAGCAATATAAGTCCCAGCAATTTCCCCAAAACCTTCAAGCACCGTAGCTAAATCATAGGTTCTGCATCCCTTCGGGATGTTAGATACATAGTACTTTGTGATATTGCTTCGGCGCCGTGAGGCCTCCTGCCTCTCCTCTTGCTGGGGTCTTCTGCTCATTCCTTAATTTAACTGTTTCGTTAACTTCGCATCAAACTTTTATGTACTACAACTACTGTTTCTATAATACACAAACTTGAATGTACACTAAAACTGTTTGTTTACTAATTACTAATTGTTCATAAGACTTGAATATTGGAAACTACCTATTATTGAAAGTGATGTAGGCATCGGGATGTTGGAAACTTAATTGTCGTATTGTATGTAGGGGTATTCTTCTGAAATCGATAACTTCACGTAGGTATTGGAAACTAGAATTGCCGTATCATATAGAAACACCTAGAAAATGTCGTGACATGCAAAATATAAGGTTTAACCCGATTACCCAATCACCTATCCGATTACCGAACTAATAATTCTTTGGGTTCGGGTCTATTAATTCTTTAGGTTCGGGTTAATCGGTTTAGCCTTTATTCGGGTTCAGGTCCGCTTTTGGGATACGGTTTAAAATCTTACCCCTACTTATGGGCCAGGGGCAGATCCAATATGCTCTCAGTGGGGACCTACATATAGAGGTGCACAAATTGGTTTTTTCAAGAACCGGTTTCGGAACCGGTTTCGGTTTTTATCGGTTCCGGTTCTTACCAGGTCTGGTTCCAGGTCCGGTTCTCTATTGAAAAACAGGAACCTTTGTACGCGGTTCCGGTTTTCAAGAACCGGTTCCGGTTCTTACCGGTTCCAGTAATTTAAGGCGGGTATATCAAGAACGTATTTTCGGGCATTCGAAAAACTTAGTTAAACATATAAATACTTTAATTAAACATATACATAACTAACTAAAAAATTCCAATAACATTAATAATTTAAAATATTACAAAATATGAAAATGCTTAAAACATAAACTCATAAAACATATACATAACTCAAAATGAACAAAAAAACTTGGGTTTCTCGTTGTAGGAATAACTTCCACCATGTTTAGTTTGCTACTAGCCGAGGCGGAAGCGGTAGCCGATTCGGAAGCCATTTTTTAGCGTTTTTTTAGATTTTGATCGTTTTCGAGTGTGGTAACTGATGTGTGTTTGACGGTCTATAAAAACTAACTATAAAACCTAACCTAGACACTCTAGATTTAAATTTATTAATCTAGACTCAACCTAATACTAGACCACACAACCGGCAAGTGTACCGATCAATGTAGTAAAGTCTAATGAAGTCCGGATATCGAACCCACGAGAGAGTAGTGACAACGACCTTGACTTTGACTCAACTAACTAACTGATTTAAATGGGGGAATTTGTGTAACTACTAATGAACTAATGAACTTCTAACTAAAATTTACCGAATGGAATATTTACAAATCTAAGAACTCAAAGGGTTAAGAAGCCACTGGTTGATGGTTTTAGGGTTAAGATTTGGAGAACATTGCATACATATATATTGTAACATCCCTAAAACCAAATAGCTAATGGGGCGGGTTAATGGGTAACCCAAATTTCTATTTAATGACATGGGTACCTTGGGTTGTTGAGTAAATCTTGGATTAGCGGTGTTAAAGGAGCTGGTTAGCCATTTGTTTTATAAGTTTGAGATGGAAATGCTTTTAACGATTTTAGAGGGACCCGATACGTAACTTGTGGGTGGCTTTTAAACCACATTAGGCGTAGACCCTAAGCCATTTGTCCAGGGGACCATCGACGACAAGCTATTCGAGGGAGCAAGAGAGATGATCGGAGATGGGAGACGACGACAACGCGAAGGGGTGGTCTGACGATGGTGTCACACAGTAGACTCCTTACATTGCAAAGGTAATTCTTCTATGTTTTTAGCATTGTTTATAATGGTGTTTGCTAGGAACCCGACTAGGATTTTGGTTTGGGTTAAGGTGACCGGAGTGGGAAGAAGGGTGGCTGGCTGCTGTGGTGGTAGCCGAGAAGGGGACGACGACGACGAGCCTGGTGGTGTGCGCCTGTGAGCAAGATGGGAGAAGGAGAGTGGTCCGACCGTGACCATCAGACGAAGAAGGTGAAGCCACGGTGGCGCCCGATGGAGGCAGCAAATAGTATACCACCTAATTACCCTATTTCCTTTATGGGGAAGAAAGAAAATGAAGGAACCTGCAAATATTGGTAAAACTACAATTATTGTTAACCAAGGAAATTTGTTCGTGGTAAAGACAAGATACACTTGGACCAGAAAAACCTGTGCCCAAAAATAAGATATTTTTTAGCACAGGTTTTGACGATAAAAAAAATGGACTCAAGTAGGGGTTTCTGTAATGTATTAATAAGCTATACCCATGCTGCGGGTAGTTTCATATACCCATGCTGCGGGTAGTTTCATGCCATAAATAAACTCGAACACTCAAGAAATCTGTACTCATAATTGCCTATTTATATTCAATCGTCGAGATTGAACAAGTCAATTCAATCAAATAAGTGTTTTTTAGTAAAGATTCAAATTGATAAAAAAAGGAGTTCAAAAGTCAATTTGAAGGTTCATTAATTTCATTTTTTACTTTTATTATCATTATTTCTAGTTTATCTGATTTCATAAATTTGAAACAAAAAATAAATTTTCTCAATGAATTTTAAATATGTCTATTTTGGATTACTCCAAATTGACACATTTTTTGTTCATAATATTGCAATAATTAAGTTCTTTATTGATTGCGCTGAAAATTGGAGATATATAGAAAACTCATTCCATATAGTAAATAAACTAAGAAGTCAGAAGGTCATCCAAATGGTTTTAACATGGAATCAATTAGTTTCAACACTTTATTAATTTGAACTAAAAATTTTATATCTAGCCTTCTCGAGAAACATAAAAATTTTTCATTTTTGTAAAGGTCGATGGGGAAAATAAGACTCCACACCACCAAAATTTGAGTGAAAATAATGGTGGGGGAGAGCGGAACTCGCGCGGATGCTGTGACGGCGTGCCGGGGTGACAAGCTAAGGCGGAGGAAGACGTAGATGAGCCCGACGTGCGGTACGACTCGAGTAGGGTCATCGTACATGCTTATGAGTCAACTTAAATATGTTAAACGTGTTAAGGGTTTCAAGTTATAATCCGATATGTTTTTGAAACAAAATGATTATTAAGGAGTCGTAGGATCTATGGTGTGTCTATGGGAATATGTGAGCTAGGGATAATAGTTATTGATGTGTGACGTATTAAGGGTTAGTCAGGTAGAGTCGGGCTTTAAGCTAAATGCTTATTATTTCATGTGGGTATTATCCTAGTGTTATGCATGAGGTGCAAGTGCACTTCATGAGTCATATAAGTGTAGGGTGATATTATATGTTTATATTTGTGTTATGTGCTTGTGTCGTTGTCGTTGTGGCACATGGGTATCGTGTTTGCGTCTTTGTCGTTATGACATGGAAAACGGGATTGTGAAGGCCGACGCCCTTCGGGAAGTCACCAATGGTGATATTATATCACAGGTAGATGATGAACTCGGGGTGTGTTTAATGTCCTGACGAGGGTGCAGTGATGAGGTATGTGCTTACGTATATATGTTAAATTTGTATGTAAGTGTTGAGTTATATTGATTATGCATGAGACGGTATTAATGTGGTGTAAACATTGACCTTTGTTTTTAACATGTGGAACATGGGCTATTGCTGTGAACGTAGGGGAATGTAAGCTAAACAATTGTGCATGTGAGATTTGAATGGGATTAGCTAAGAGATTATAAGCCTCCTCATTAGAACACAAACTAACCCCACTATCTTTTGCCCCATTCAATTCAAAGGTTAAGTCATTAACCTTAACTTTCATTGTCAGGTCCTTGAAATTCCAAGTGATATCATCTAAACTTTGGAGCCATTGTATTCCCCAAACCATATCATAATTGGATAATGGAATGACTAACACATCAGCTTTGAACCAGTTGCCTTACATAATCCAATGCAATTTCTCACAACTCTTATTACAGGTAATAAGATTCCCATCTACTATGGTGATTTTAATGACAGAAATAGGCTTGGTAGGACACTACATCTTATGTATTCTCTGATCTAAAAAGTTATGAGAAGAACCTGAATCAATGAGAATGTGTAATGTTTTAGTGCTTATTGCCCATGTAACTTTTATGGTAGAGTATGGGGACACTCCCATGATAGCATTCAAAGAAATTTGTAAGTCTAAACCTTCATTAGTCAATTCACCTACAGTGTCATTGACAAGATTATCATCTTCCTCATCCTAAACTTCAATGGAATATCATTGTGTGTATTTACACTTATGTGTGGAAGTAAACTTCTCATTACAACTAAAAAAATCTCCCTTGGCTCTTTTTTCTTCCATTTCCTTAGGGGTTAACCTTCTTAATGGTTTAGCCATAATGGGAGGTGCAACCAATAAGGCTAAATTAGCAGTTATAGTGAGGCCTTTAGGAAATGAATATGTGGATGTACTAAAAGTTGAGCTACTACCAGTTGGCTTATAGGATTGACCCCATCCTTAATTACAATACATTGATATGTTTTCATCTTGAATTTTTGCTAACATATAAGCCTCATGTAAATTTTTAGGTCTTAATAGCCTAAGAGGATAGGCTATTTTAGGCTTAACACCCCTTAAAAAAAGACTCACATCATACTTATCACAAATAGCTACTTTAGTGAGAGCTAAATCAAATTCTTGGCAAAGTGTTTGTTAATACCTTTTTGTCTCAATTTAGCAAGAGCCCCCATAGCTTCTTGGCCAATCACCACTGCAAAATCTTGTAGAAATGAATCCTTTATACGTTTGCCAAGCCATTCCTTCAGTAGAACCTCCCCTTGATTGAACAAATGATTGATGTCATAATAAAGCAATGTCCTCTAGATGTACAATATCATATTTCACCTTAATCTGTTCAGCCTTAGCATCAATAGAGAAGAAGTATTCCACTTTGCACAACCATCCCGTGACATTGATGCCATTAAACTTTGGAAATTCCATCTTAGTTAATCGAGTGTTACCGTCAGTCATCCAATTGTTTTTGACATCTGTAGTAGCAAAACTGAATTTAAATTTCTTAGCCAAAAGGGAAATTGACCTTTGAAGTTGTAAGACTTGAGCTAAGTCCAATAAGTGTTGTTCAAGAGAAGAACTATACACTAAAATGTCATAACAAAAGACTAAGGCACACTTCCTCAAGAGGGGTTTGAAAGTAGCATTCATTAGTGCTAGGAAGGTAGCTGGTGCATTTGTCAACCAAAGGGTAAGACTAAAAACTCAAAATGGTCCTGATGAGTTCTGAATACAGTTTTGTAGATGTCAGGTTCATGCATACGAACTTGGTGGTATCCTGACCTCTAATCCAACTTTGAAAAAGTAGAGGAACCCCCCAACTCATCTAAAAGTTCATCTATTAGAGGTATGGAAAAACTGTTTTTTACAATGGCATCATTGAGGCGCCTGTAATCCACACATTCCCCAAGTTTCATATTTTTTCCTAACAAAAACCATAGGTGCTGCAAAATGAGCTAGTACTTTCCCTTACGATTCCCATGTCTAAAAGTTCTTGGGTCATTTTTCCAGTGATATCCTTTTGGGTTGCTGGATATATGTAAGGTTTCTAAACAATCGCAGTAAATCCATCTTTGAGCAAATTTGATGATCACAATGTCTTTTTGGAGGTACGGTAGCAGGCATAGCAAATACATTTTCATAAAAATATAGTAGCTCATCAATTGCAAAACATTGACCTTTGTTTTTAACATGTGTAACATGGGATATTGCTGTGAATATAGGGGAATGTAAGCTAAATAATTGTGCATGTGAGATTTGAATGGGATTAGTTAAGAGATTATAAGCCTCCTCACTAGAACACAAACTAACCCCACTATCTTTTGCCCCATTCAATTCAAAGGTTAAGTCATTAACCTTAAATTTCATAGTCAGGTCCTTGAATTTCCAAGTGATATCATCTAAACTTTGGAGCCATTGTATTCCCAAAACCATATCATAATTGGATAATGGAATGACTAACACATCAGCTTTGAACCAGTTGCCTTGCATAATCCATTGCAATTTCTCACAACTTTTATTACAGGCAATATGATTCCCATCTACTATGGTGATTTTAATGACAAAAATAGGCTTAGTAGGACACTGCATCTTATGAGCTATTCTCTGATCTAAAAAGTTATGAGTAGAACCTGAATCAATGAGAATGTGTAATGTTTTAGTGCCTATTGCCCATGTAACTTTTATGGTAGAGTATGAGGACACTCCCATGATAGCATTGAAAGAAATTTGTGTGTCTAAACCTTCATTAGTCAATTAACCTACGGTGTCTTTGACAAGATTATCATCTTCCTCATCCCAAACTTCAATGGAATATCGTTGTGTGTATTTACACTTATGTGTGGAAGTAAACTTTTCATTACAACTAAAACATTCTCCCTTGGTTCTTTTTTCTTCCATTTCCTTAGGGGTTAACCTTCTTAATGGTTTAGCCCTAATGGGAGGAGCATCCAATAAGGCTAAATTAGCAGTTATAGTGAGGCCTTTAGGAAAGGAATATGTGGATCTACTAAAAGTTGAGCTACTAAAAGTTGAGCTTCTATCGGTTGCCTTATAGGATTGACCCTATCCCTTATTACATTACATTGATTTGTTTTCATCTTGAATTTTTGCTAACATATATGCGTCATGTAAATTTTTAGGTCTTAATAGCCTAAGAGGATAGCCTATTTCAGGCTTAACAACCCTTAAAAAAAGACTCACATCATACTCATCACAAATAACTACTTTAGTGGAGCTAAATGAAATTCTTGGCAAAGTGTTTGTGAATACCTGTTTGTCTCAATGCAACAAGAGCCCCCATAGCTTCTAGGCCAATCACCACTACAAAATCTTGTAGAAATGAATCCTTTATACGCTTGCCAAGCCATTCCTATAGTAGAACCTCCCCTTGATTGAACAAATGATTGATGTCATATTAAAGCAATGTCCTCTAGATGTACAATAGCATATTTCACCTTAATCTGTTCAGCCTTAGCATCAATAGAGAAGAAGTGTTCCACTTTGCACAACCATCCCTTAACATTGATGCCATTAAACTTTGGAAATTCCATCTTAGTTAATCGAGTGTTACCGCCAGTCATCAAATTGTTTCTGAGATCTGTACCACCAGTACTGTTGCTAGATCTAATTGCCTAATTAGGGCGCAAATTACTAAGTAATTGGAAATTCTTGAATAACTCTGTCGTTTGAACTGAATTTTCAGTCAATTGAGTATTCACTGCCTCTAAATCAGATGAATTCTTGGTGGTAGCGGCTTTAATTGTTTCCAATTCCGTCAAATTCATACCAGTAGTTGTCTCCAATCGCAACATCGTTGATTCATGCTCCTGTACTCTCTGCTCAAGAGTCGCGTTCCTTGTCGCCATGGATGCTCCTGCGAGAATTGCAGGTATTCTGATTAATAGTGTACGATCAACAAACAAGAGCTTCGAGGGTCGGAAAGCTCTGATACCACTTGATAAGAACAAAGAAGAACATAAGGAGATTCAATCTAAATCAAGCGTCATTCTCATTAACGAACCTAACGATCTTATAACAACCGGCCAGTTACAAGAATGAATGAATTACAATCAAGTCCCTGAACTAAAGATTACAAATGTAACCATTCTTTATTACAAATAAGTCCCTAGACTTATTAATATCGTAACCCCAACGAGGACCCGAACCTACCCTATCTGGTGCCACAGGGTAGGGTCCTTCAACACCGAACCTGGTTCCTCATTGGACCCGACCCGATTTGTACCTGATAAAAAAACCGGTTCTACCCAGCACCGGTTACGGCCCAATACCCAATTTGTGAATTTCTAGCCAAAATGGGGAATGTTAGAGCAATTTTTAATAGTAGCGATTATGAAGGAATGGGAAAATGATATAAGATAGAAGTATAGTGTAGTGTTTGTATCCTCAACTGAAGATGATATTGGCTCTCATTTGGTGTAGTTAGCAAATCCATGGCGTAAAATAGTAAAAGATAGAAGTTCAACGGTGTGAATGTAAATATATTACAACGGATTGTTTAGCTAGTTAATATGAACACATATTGAACAAGGTATTGAGTCATTTGAGAACTCCTAAATATTTTGAGAAATCAAAAAACCAATCAAAACCATTTTTTTGTGTTTACTACCTTTATTACTATAAAATAACATAAAAAATTATATATGTAAATTTACATTTATTCATATATTAAAAAAAAAAAAATCTACACATGTGTAAGTGGTAAATCTACACATGTGTAAGTTTACCACTTACACATTTGTAAGTGTTTACCATTTACACAAGTGTATAATTTTGCAAAAGGCCCAAGATCGTATGCGGAATCAGGCAAACACTCATAGACGTGATCATTCCTAAAAGGTGAGCGACTGTATTTCTGAAAGTTCAACCATATCGTCAAAAAAGTTTGTCCAAACGGCGCTATGAGAAGCTATCTCCAAGATTCTTTGGTCCGTATTGTATCAAATGACTGATTGGTGTTGTGGCTTACGAATTGGAGTTGCCACGCAAAAATCCACCTAATTTTCCATGTTTCTATGCTCAAACCCCCTCATGGATCCTTCTCGTCCACTCTAGTCATCCCTTTACCTATCACCAAAGATTGGGAGATCGATTTACAACCAAGCGCTATCGTGGGTCACCACATGGTCTCTGAAGCTGGTCAACGGGTGTTGGATTTACTAGTCACATGGTGTAATCGTCCTGCTGAGGAAGCTACTTGGGAGTCCTATGATTTATTCGTGAACCAATTTCCACGGTTTCTCCTTGAGGACAAGGCGATTTACCGGGAGGGAATTAATGATATGATTCCTATGAAGGTGTACACAAGGAAAAAGAATCGGGTCAAAATTGATGAGCTGGATCAGTTTCATTCGGTTCATGGGTATTGGGTGGATCCACTTGGCCAGAACACTTACGGGCAAATGGAGGGGTGGGGAGTAGTTAACACACCCATTTAATAGCAGTTAATCATGGGAGTTTATTAGCAGGCCTTTGTTCTTCATTTTCTTTGTTCATGTTTTTATTATCTTGGTTTTACTTTGTATTGGAGACTTTGCCCATCTCGAATCGGGCCAGCTATTTTATTTCAATCAACTTGCCTGCTTAATTTTCTCAGATTCTATCAAGACGCCTCCTGCTTCAGTTCTGCTTCTTAAAGCTGCAGGTATTATGTTATCAAATTAAGGTTCGCTTTCGTGCCGTATTATGTGATTGATGAAAGGAAGGGCCTCAAGGTTTACATGACGATGCTAGATTATTAAGAAAGATGGAAATGTTGAAGGATCGTCTTGGAATTAGTATTTGAAGTAGGTTATGATGGATGAAATAACTTAAAATCCTAAATTTTTTTTCTGTATGAAAATTTAGATAGTAGTGGTTTAATCATTAAAGTAGTTTGTATCTTATGATCAAGCATACATAACACAACAAATTGATTTGATTTCTTCAAAATGTCAGCATGGCTTTGAGTCTTTTCGAGCCAATATGTAATTTATAACATTCTACTGTCTTGAAGCTGAATGTTTATTTTTATATCAAATTTTTTATTTCTTTTGAATCTAATAGAAAGTGCAATTACAGGTAATAGATTGTTGTTGTTCACAATTATGATACCTTGCAGATGCGTTGTGCATTAAATCTGAGTAATATGGAGCTGATTTGTGAAGAGAGTCAAGAGATTGAAGGGGATCTACCAATGGTTAATGAAATCTTGAAAAGTCATTATTGACCAGAAAGTTAACTACATGAAAAGGAAGGAAGCTCTCCAGAATTCCATGTTTAGTCAACATTGACCAAAAAGTCAATTACTACAACTACTGATTGTGCATCAAACTTTTTTTTTGAAATGAAAACTTCAGTCACAAAACCACCCTAACCAATAGGTTTGGAGGCACAAAACCAAACAGGGTTACACAAAATCAAATTTACACCATTTAGACCACAAAATAGACTTATATTTAGATCAATACTTAAACCATAAGAACCCGAGGGACTTAACATCCGCAATGATTTCCTCCATCTTGACCGTCTTATTAGAGAATCTTTTACCATTTCTAGACTTCCACAAGCACCAACACGCCACGATCATAATACCTTGAAACACCTCTTTTGCCGGATCCCTTAACCTTGCCGACTCGTGAACTTCCAACAAATCTTTAAAGGAAAAGGCAAAAATGTTCGGGACCCTACACCACACACTGATATGATGCCACAAGAAATTAGTGACCCCGCAAGCGGTGAACATATGAGTCAAGGATTCTGGCTCAGAATCACACAAAGAACAAACTTGATTTTCAATGGTAACGTTCGTTCTGCAAAGAGCCACCACCGTAGGAATCCGATTCATCTCTGCCCGCCACAAAAAAATGTTGCATTTTAACGGGACCCACTTGCACCACTTCATAACGAATATGTGGCTCGAATCTAAATCCCACCTCAGCCACCGTTTCACAGAACCCACCGAGAACACCCCCGAACTGTCGCTAACCCAGGCCCAACGATCTTTATTGTTATTCAGAATCACATCCTCAAGAATCCCAATAAGGCCATCCCACTCTCTCAACTGTTCATCCAGCACAGGAGGTCTTTTCCACCTCCATTTCTCCTTGAAAGAAACACTCCTCTCGTTGAAACGATCCCGGACCCAACACCTCTTATCTTTTTCCAACAGGAACAACATCGGGCACCGATCTTTGAGAGGCTTCTCGCATATCCAAGGGTCGAGCCCGAACCGAATAGACTCCCCATTACCCACCTCCCCTCGGATCATGTTCTGGTAAAGCACCCCATCCGAGACCGATCTCTCCCCTATTTTGACAATACTTTTCCACACTCCACTAACGAACTTGCGAAGAGGGAAATGAGACCACGGATTTTTATTAATATGAATGGCATCAATAACCTTCCTCCATAAACTGTTATCTTTTTTCTTATATCTCCACAACCATTTAGATAAAAGGGAAAAATTAATATCTTTTAACCTTCACAAACCAAGCCCCCCCCCATAGACTTAGGAGTAGCCACACGGTCCCAGGCCACCCAATTCATCTTTTTACTCTCAACCGACCCACCCAACAAAAATTTTCTAATGATTTTCTCTAATCCTTCAATAACTTTAGACGAAGCCTTGTATAGGGAAAAATAATAGCTAGGCAGGCTTTTGAGCACCGATTTAATAAGGGTGACCCGACCTCCTATGGATAAAGCGAAAGCTTTCCATTGTGACAAACGACCTTCAAAGACGTCGAAAACCGGTCTCCAATTACTAATCTTATTCATATTAGAGCCCACCATCAAGTCGAGGTAATTAAACGGAAGCAACCCCGCTTTGCACCTGATAGACCGCGTCATACCACCAATCTCTTCATTTCCGACTCCTATACCATATGAGGTTGACTTCAAGATATTTATTTTTAGCCCAGAGCATCAGAAAAAAACCCTCAGCAGCCTAGCCACAGTAATGATATTAGAAGGAGACCACTCCCCAAGAATGATAGAGTCATCTGCATACAACAGATGAGAAACCACCAGACCGTTTTTAGGCAATCGAATCCTGTCGATAAGATTAATAGGCCGGTAATCATTTAGATCAGTTGGGTTAATAGACTTGGGGATGAGGGTTATAAAAGAGGAGCCACAGCCTCTGTTAATAGTCCCAGACTCAAAAAACTCATCCATAATGCGACCAAAATCATCTTCAAAGCAATGCCAGAAATACTTAATGAATCTGAAGTTAACCCCGTCAGGACCCGGGGCTCGATCACTACCACAATCAAACACCGCTTTTTTAATTTCCCGCATAGAAAAAGGGGCAGTAAAAAAACTAGAATACACCTCCGACAATTGGTTGATATCGGAGCAAACTAGAGGAGGCCTAACCGGAACATCTTTATAAAACTTGGATCTGAAAAATATGAACACTTCTTTTTTTTTTATAATACTTGGGTTCGAGCGCTAAACTCCATTAACATTAAGCCCCTGAATATAGTTGGCCACTTTTCTAGAATTAGTGACAGCATGGAAAAAAGCGGAATTATCATCCCCATCCATCGCCCACTTAATCCTAGACCTTTGTTTCAAATCTTTGCTCTTTTGGATTTCTAACTGCAACAGCCCTTTCTTACACTCTAGGAAGGTCCATTTCTCTTCTTCATCAAGGTCTCTAGTCTCTAATAAACCATCTAATTCCTCCAACTCCGCCTTCAAAATCTCTTCCTGTTCCCCTTCTTTTTTAACTTTCTTATCCCTCCACTTTTTAAGAACCTTTCTCAGATGACCGAACTTCTTGTACAACCCCACATCCGGGGGGCCCTCCACAAAAAGTGAGTCCAATGCCTTAATCACGGTATCATCAAAATCAGGACGATCCAACCAAGAGTTGAAAACTTTAAACGGGCGAGGACCATAATTATCCATAGAGGAAGAGAGGACGATCGGGCAAATGATCCGAGAGTAACCTCAGCAAAGCCCTCAAACAGGCTTCCGATCATTTATTAAGAAAACCCAAACTCACCAAGCACCTATCAATTTTACTCAGATTCTTACCCTTCCCAGCCATGTACGTGAACCGTTTACCTTTCAAAGGGAACTCGTGAAGACCACAGTCAGATATAAAAGAATTAAAATTCCTGGCACAGGCAGGGTTAAAACGAGAATTATGCCTTTCCTCCGGGAGCCTAACCGCATTAAAATCCCCGATTAAAACACACATATCAGATTGGTCCCTTATCAGACCCGCGATAAGATTCCAGAGGGACAGCTTATCCACAACCCCCTGAGGAGCATACACATTCAAAACCTTTAAGATTTCATCACGACCTTTGATCTTACCTTTTAACATCAACACGTTAGGATGTTTGAAAGAACTCTCCAATCGAAAAAGCGACGGGTCCCATAAACAAAGCAAACCCCCAGATCTACTAGAAGCCTCCACAAACTCACTCGAATATCTCGAATCCCCCCAAAAACTTACCGACATCGATACTCGACAAGTCCGAGTGTTGAGTCTTTTGGAGAGCAATAAAAGAAATCTTCTGACTACTTTTTAAATTGCGACCTGGGCTTTCCTTGGTGGGCTTTTGCCCCTTTTTTTAAAATTTCCTCTGCACTTACTCTTTTCTGAATTAAAAAAATAAATACCATTCTTAAATTCATCTGGTAGACATTCATGGAGCCCACCAAAAATCCTCCTCCCACATTAATTATCCAAGGAAACGAAGAAACTGACACATGCTGTGACACCCAGCATTTCAGGTCAATATCCACATTTCATAAACGCACGTTCATAATTATTATTTCCTGATATTTTATTTTGACTAAGTAAAGTCAAGAAGTCTAGCAAAGAAGTTTGTTCCAAGTCTAGTAAACCGTAAAGAGTTACTAGAAAAAGTAAGCAGGATAACCCGACTTAATGCGAACGTAAATGGTTAAATAAAATAACCAGAAAAATATATATATATATATATATTACACAAAATTTACGTTGAGCCAAGATTCTAATATTTTCTTCAACGAGCCATAAAATGGTTAAAAATTATAATACCGTGAAGAATCGAAACTGAATTAAATTACCCCTTTAAAACTCTAATTGATACTAATACCATAATAAATAAATATTTAAAAATTGGTTATCATTAACCCCTAAACAACTTCTTGACTTTCTTGGCCGAGAGTCAGGGGACCCATGCTCCCACTTGCCTGATTCACTTTGATTCAGATGAAAACCATACTCTTCAGACGAAACTTCACCATTCCTTTCAAACCTTCTCTTTTCTTACGGCAAATTCCCAATTCCCTTTCAAATCGAAGTCCAGTTTTAAAGCGAAAATCACCATAATTCGGTGTGAATTTCAAGTGTTCTTGAAGAAAGCTCAAAAGATTCAAGACTACTTCTCTGTTTTTCTCTAAAGATCGCCATTCTCGGTTTGAGGTAAAAACTCGATACCATCCATATTATTTGCTTTAAAACCGTAACTAAACATACAAATCGTTCAAACGCAAGTAAGATAACAAGAAAACTGTGTCAAACTCAAGATTTGAACATAAAAATATACAGAGTGAATTCTGTAAATCAAAGTGCAGATATCGAAACTATAGTTTCGATACCTGTTAGTCAATCGAAACTAGGAGTTTCGATACCTATTGATCGAAACTAGGAGTTTCGATACCAGTTATTCAATCGAAACTAGGAGTTTCGATACCGGTTGTTCAATCGAAACTAGGAGTTTCGCTACCGGTTGTTCTATCGAAACTAGGAGTTTCGATATCTATTTACTCAATCGAAACTAGGAAGTTTCGATACCTGTGTACAATCGAAACTAGGTAGTTTCGATACTATTCTTGCCAATCGAAACTAGGTAGTTTCGATACCTATTTCACTCAGTCGAAACTAGGAAGTTTCGACATCTGTTCTGTTCAATCGAAACTAAGAAAGCTTAGATACCTGTTCATCAGCCCCATAAGGCAGTAACTCAGAACTATTTTCATAACAAAACAAGGTTGGAAAAACTAAAAAGATAATTAAAACAAAAGTAATCAGATCGGCTAAGTCAAGTGAACAAATTGCGTTTAAGACGAGTAGTCTTAACGTGTATGTTATCCTTGTGTAAATAGGATACGGATAGGCGAATCTGCCGTCATTCAAATTTTTGCTAGCATTCATACTGTCGAGGTGAGTTTCACTAATCCCCCTTTTTCTAAGTTTTTGAAATGATTTGGGGTGGAAACATACTTGTAAAAGACTTTTGTGTATAAATGAATGGAACTAATGATCTGACCGTATGTATGTATTGAGGGAACAATAAAGCGCTTAAAGTCCTCGTAATAAATTAGTAACCATTAGCTATGGATTTAGCCCGGGATTATATGAATAGTACTATTGGGGGTGACGCCTCCGGTCATGGTTAGTCGCGCTAACCAGGGGTCAAAATGGCCGAATGACCGCATATTGTCTTACTCGCAGAAAGGCGAGGGGAGGCACAGAAAGTTGGGGTTTGGTTACGGTCTCGTACATTACATACTATTTTGTATTCCTTGCAAGCTTACAAATGGGGTCAATAGATCGGATTAGTAATCATATTCATTGGTAATATACACAAAAGAGTTCTGATCAGGTTAAAATGATCAGGTTTTACACAAAAGGGTTCTGATCAGGTTAAAATGATCAGGTTTTACACAAAAGGGTTCTGATCAGGTTAAAATGATCAGGTTTTACACAAAAGAGTTCTGATCAAGGTAAAGTGATCAGGTTTTACACAAAAGAGTTCTGATCAGGGTAAAGTGATCAGGTTTATCAAAAGAGTTCTGATCAGGTTAAAATGATCAGGTTTTACACAAAAGAGTTCTGATCAGGGTAAAGTGATCAGGTTTATCAAAAGAGTTCTGATCAGGTTAAAATGATCAGGTTTTACACAAAAGTGTTCTGATCAGGGTAAAGTGATCAGGTTTAAAGTAAAGAATTCTGATCAGGTTAAAGTGATCAGGTTTAAACGAAAGAGTACTGATCAGGTTAAAATGATCAGGTTTCACAAAGAGTTTTGATCGGCAAAAAGATCAGATTTAAACATTGGGTTTATGATAACTCTTTATAATAACTTGTGAACTCACCAACCTCGTGTTGACAGTTTTAAGTATGTTTTCAGGAAATTGAACGTGGTCATCAGGTTAGCAATGTAGGTTACATGCATGCACGTGGATACGGCTTTTGGGAGGATTTCTCTTGTATAACTCATGGTCTTGAGTCATATTTGCGAAATCTTAAACATTTGTAAACTCAAATTGATATTTTGTAATGTAAATATTTTAAATTCAGTTATGTATCCAATTACATGTATGTGTTTGCGGTAATCATATGCTTTGGAAACCAGTGAAAGTCGCGCCTCGCATTTCCGCCCTGGCGGGGTGTGACAGAACTTGGTATCAGAGCCATTGATTATAGCGAACTAGGTGTCTAAAACGAAACCTAGTCTATAATTAGAATGACTCACTAAAATGTTTTCATTGCATAAGCATTGCATAACCAGTCATCATGTCATGTGGATATTGTAGTCACAAGTATGTCGTCACATTCACACTCTGACCCCGTCTCTAAGTCTGAATCCAACGAGGAACTTTCCGCCTCACGCCCTAAAAATCGAGTACAAGTTCGCAGCTCGACACCACCCAATGTCGCTCTGGGAGAACCGCCCATCGTCTACCGAAAGAAAAGCGGAGGACCAGTTAAGGTGCAAAGTGCTAGGAAGAAGGTTCGACTTCCGCGCAAGAGAAACCTGGCAGCCCGTGACCCGAAAGACTTGGAGACCGATGAGGAACCACCGAGGCAACGACCCTGTTACCACCCTACCGTGGGAACCATCCGTTGGATGCCTCGTACCCTGGCACGTTGGAGGGAGATGGAGAGCATCCCATCTACCTTTGAGCTTGGAGAGTCTTCTAACTCCCCAACACCCCTACCCCACACTGGGGAAGCCATAGAGCTCACTGTGCCTACCTTGGTAGCTCGCGTTCGTACGCATGAGGAGCGTCTTGATGATCTCCTAGATGATATTCGGGCACAGGGGGATGCAACCAGGCGCTTACGTCAAGGGCTCGGATCTCGAGTACAGACTCTGGAGGATAGCACTCGAGACATACAGAGTGCCACTGACTACCTCGAGTTGAGAGCTGATATGGACTGGCAGTTCACTCTCACGGTCCGAGACATGGTGGAGGGAGGAGAGGACTTTGGCTGCAGAATTTGTGGCGAGAGCTAGTTTTGTCATGGCGGGACTTGCCATGATGATTGGGTTGTACTCCCACTTCTTCTTTTAAACCTATTATGGGCGGGTTGTGCCCATAGTACATTATGTAGTTTAAAACGTTAGTACTGATGAGGTCATGTGAACCCATCTCTTTTGTATCCTCGTCTTTTGGGAACAATGTACTATGTATGTTTTGACTATGTATGTAATGGTTTATGTTGTAATGATAGTTGTTCATGTTTGATGTTGTGGTATCCTTATGTCATGATCTATCATTATTGATATATGATGTTGTTTCTTTTTAATTGACATGTTAGAAAGAACGTCATGGCACCTAAGCGTGGGACACCCCGTAACACTACTGGTGACAACAACGAGACAATTTCCCCAAACATGGAACAACTAATAGCACAACGAGTAGCTGCCGCTATAGAGCAGTATGAAGCAAACCGAAATAGCGGAGGAGGTGCAGGAGGTAGCGGTACCGCAGGAGGTAGCGGTACAGCAGGAGGTTCCGGAGGTTCCGGAGGTAATTAAAAAAAAAAATAAATAAATAAATAAATAAATAAATAAGCCATAACACATTGTCATGATCCGAATTAATGACGTTATGACTTATGATCCTGCAGATGCTCCAAATAGGAAGTGTACCTACAAGGCCTTCCTATCCTGCAAACCCCGCAGTTTTAATGGCACCGAGGGTGCAGTAGGACTAATGAGATGGATAGAACATATGGAGTCGGTGATTGATATAAGTGAATGCACCGCTGATTGCGTAGTGAAGTATTCTACCTGCACGCTCACTGATAAAGCTTTAACTTGGTGGAATACTCAAATGAAGACTTTGGGGAGAGAGACAGCGTACCAATTGTCTTGGGAAGATTTGAAAAACATGATGATTGAGGAATACTGTCCTCGGAACGAATTGCAAAAGATTGAAACTGAGATGTGGAACCTACAGATGATAGGAGATGATGTAGCGGGATACACCGACCGCTTCAATGAATTGGCACTTCTGGTACCGCATATGGTCACACCAGAACATAAGCGTGTGGAGAGGTATCTGTGGGGCCTTGCGCCTCAAATTCGTAGCATGGTAACATCATCTAATCCAATAGATGCCAAGAGTGCTATAACTTTAGCATTCAAACTAAAGGATGATGCAGTACGTAATGAATTGTTTGTGAGGAAGGAGAATGAGGAAGGTAGATCTGGGGAGAAAAGGAAATGGATGGGAAATTCAAGTAACAAATCTGGAAAACAAGAGTTTAAGAAACAAGGAACTGTGAAGGCTTTTGCAGCCAACACAGTGGAAAGAAAGGAGTATGATAGGGGCCTACCGAGATGTAAGAGGTGTGGAAATCATCATGCCGGTGTTTGCATCAAGTGTGGAAAATGCGACAAATTTGGTCACACCACTCAAGCTTGTCGAACTAACAACCGATTGGGGAAAATCAAACCGGGATGTTTTGTATGTGGTGATCTAAAACACTTCAAGAAGGATTGTCCCAAGTGGAAGAATCAGAACAACGCTCAGGCACCAGGGAGGGCATTTGTGATGGGTGCAAGGGACGCACGCCAGGACCCGAATATCATCACTAGTACGTTCCCGATAAATAATCACTATGCCTCTGTACTTTTTGATTCGGGTGCGGATATGAGCTTTGTGTCGAATGATTTTAAATCCTTACTCGGTATTAAGGCCAGCAAACTAGATCAACGTTATACAATTGAATTAGCAAATGGGAAATTAATAGAAACCGGAGAGGTCTTTAGGGGTTGTACTTTATGTTTAGAAAACCGTACATTCAGTATAGACCTTCTACCCGTCGAGTTAGGGAGTTTTGATATTGTTATTGGTATGGATTGGTTAACCAAGAATCGTGCCGAGATAGTATGCTTCGAGAAGATTGTACGTATTCCTCTACCAAGCGGAGAAATTCTTTCAATTCAAGGCGAAAGGTGTATAACGATGTTAAAAACGATAAACTGCATGAAAACTTATAAGTATCTACGCAAGGGTTATTGTGCATTCCTGGCTCACATCGTCGAGAAGAAACCCGAAGAACGTCGACTTGAGGACATACCAATCGTCAGAGATTATTCGGAAGTATTTCCCGAAGACTTACCAGGAATACCACCATCAAGACAAGTCGAGTTTCGGATCGACCTAGTACCAGGAGCCGCACCAGTTGCACGATCTCCGTATCGTCTAGCCCCTTCTGAGATGCAGGAACTGTCGAGCCAACTACAAGAGTTACTTGACAAAGGTTTCATAAGACCGAGTTTCTCACCATGGGGAGCTCCGGTCCTATTTGTAAAGAAAAAGGATGGAACCTTTAGAATGTGCATTGATTATCGAGAGTTGAACAAGCTAACAATCAAAAATCGGTATCCTCTTCCTCGAATAGACGATTTGTTTGATCAACTTCAAGGTTCCAGTTTCTATTCTAAAATTGATCTACGATCAGGGTATCATCAACTGAAAATTCAGGAAGAAGACATACCAAAAACGGCTTTTAGGACTCGTTATGGTCACTACGAATTCCTAGTTATGCCATTTGGCTTGACTAATGCACCAGCTGTTTTCATGGATCTCATGAACCGCGTGTGCAAGCCGTACTTGGATAAATTCGTGATTGTGTTTATCGATGACATATTGATATATTCACGAACCAAGGAGGAACATGAATATCATTTGAAATTAATCTTGGAACTACTCAGGAATGAGAAGCTTTATGCTAAATTCTCTAAGTGTGAGTTTTGGATCCAAGAGGTTCACTTTCTCGGACATGTCATTAATAAGAAGGGTATCCATGTGGATCCATCCAAGATTGAAGCTATCAAAAACTGGGAAGCACCAAGAACTCCGACTGAGGTGCGTCAATTTCTGGGTTTGGCAGGATATTACAGGCGATTCATCGAGAATTTTTCAAAGATAGCCTTGCCTTTGACCACGTTAACCCAGAAGGACAAAAAGTTTGATTGGACTGTTAAACAAGAATCATCTTTTCAATTGCTGAAGCAAAAACTTTGCAGTGCACCAATCCTATCCCTTCCCGAAGGGACTGACAATTTCATTGTGTACTGTGACGCATCACACCAAGGTCTGGGATGTGTGTTGATGCAGAAAGAAAAAGTCATAGCATATGCATCCAGACAACTAAAAGTGCACGAAAAGAATTATACGACCCACGACTTGGAATTGGGTGCAGTTGTGTTTGCACTCAAGATTTGGAGACATTACTTATACGGTACAAAATGTACTATATTTACAGACCACAAGAGTCTCCAGCACATCTTTAATCAGAAAGAACTTAACATGAGGCAACGTCGTTGGGTAGAACTACTGAATGATTACGACTGTGATATCAAGTATCACCCTGGTAAGGCAAACGTCGTAGCAGATGCCTTAAGTCGTAAAGAATGAGTTAAAACACTACGTGTTCGTGCCCTAGAATTGACAATTCATACGAGTCTCACGACTCAATTTCGGATGGCACAACAAGAAGCAATCAAAGAAGAAAACAGTCAGAACGAAGCTTTACGAGGAATGATAAAGCAGTTGGAACCAAAGTCAGATGACACTTTATACTTCATGAATAGAATTTGGGTGCCATGTTTTGGTAACATACGGGAGTTGGTTATGGACGAAGCCCACAAGTCCAGGTACTCCATTCACCCAGGTTCGGATAAAATGTATAAGGATCTGAAAGAATTCTACTGGTGGCCGAACATGAAAGGAGAAATTGCTATTTATGTCGGTAAATGCCTGACATGTTCAAAAGTAAAAGCAGAACATCAGAAACCGTCGGGATTGTTACAACAACCCGAGATACCTCAATGGAAATGGGAACAGATTTCCATGGATTTCATTACAAAGTTACCCAAGACGTCGAGCGGGTATGACACTATATGGGTAATCGTCGATCGTTTGACGAAATCAGCTCATTTTCTACCCATCAAAGAAACGGATAAAACCGAGAAACTTGCAAAGCTTTATATTAAGGAAATTGTGGCTAGGCATGGAGTACCAATTTCTATTATCTCTGATAGAGACAGCAGATTCGTGTCTAGAATCTGGAAATCGTTACAAGAAGCCATGGGCACACGTCTTGACATGAGCACGGCATATCACCCACAAACAGATGGTCAAAGTGAAAGAACCATTCAAACCTTAGAGGATATGCTCCGTGCGTGTGCAATTGACTTCGGTGGAAATTGGGATACTCATTTGCCACTAGCTGAGTTTTCATATAATAACAGTTACCACACCAGCATCAAAGCCGCTCCGTTTGAGGCTTTGTATGGTCGAAAATGTCGTTCACCGCTTTGTTGGGCAGAAGTTGGCGACAAACATTTAACCGGTCCTGAAGTTATTCAAGAGACCACAGATAAGATTTTCAAAATCAAGGATCGTCTGAAGGCCGCCCGTGACAGACAAAAGAGTTACGCGGATAACAGACGAAGACCTTTAGAATTTCAAGTAGGAGACAAAGTCATGTTAAAGGTCTCACCTTGGAAAGGAGTTGCAAGATTTGGCAACCGTGGCAAGCTTAACCCTAGGTACGTTGGACCATTTGAAATATTGGCTAGGGTTGGCCCTGTAGCTTACAAGCTCAAGTTGCCACAAGAACTAAGCAATGTACATGATACGTTCCATGTATCAAATCTCAAGAAGTGTTTATCAGACGAGACGTTAATTATACCGCCTGATGAGATTCACATAGACGACAAGTTGCACTTCATTGAGGAACCTATGGAAGTCACAGATTGGAAGGTTCAGAGAACAAGACGCAGCCGTGTTAAGCTGGTCAAGGTACGTTGGAATTCAAAGCGCGGCCCCGAGTATACGTGGGAGCGGGAAGATAAAATGAAATCCAAGTACCCGTCACTGTTTACAAAAACACCAAGTCAGAGTGACAAGAACTGAATTTCGGGACGAAATTCTCTGTAACATGGGGAGAATGTGACACCCAGCATTTCAGGTCAATATCCACATTTCATAAACGCACGTTCATAATTATTATTTCCTGATATTTTATTTTGACTAAGTAAAGTCAAGAAGTCTAGCAAAGAAGTTTGTTCCAAGTCTAGTAAACCGTAAAGAGTTACTAGAAAAAGTAAGCAGGATAACCCGACTTAATGCGAACGTAAATGGTTAAATAAAATAACCAGAAAAATATATATATATATATATTACACAAAATTTACGTTGAGCCAAGATTCTAATATTTTCTTCAACGAGCCATAAAATGGTTAAAAATTATAATACCGTGAAGAATCGAAACTGAATTAAATTATCCCTTTAAAACTCTAATTGATACTAATACCATAATAAATAAATATTTAAAAATTGGTTATCATTAACCCCTAAACAACTTCTTGACTTTCTTGGCCGAGAGTCAGGGGAGCCATGCTCCCACTTGCCTGATTCACTTTGATTCAGATGAAAACCATACTCTTCAGACGAAACTTCACCATTCCTTTCAAACCTTCTCTTTTCTTACGGCAAATTCCCAATTCCCTTTCAAATCGAAGTCCAGTTTTAAAGCGAAAATCACCATAATTCGGTGTGAATTTCAAGTGTTCTTGAAGAAAGCTCAAAAGATTCAAGACTACTTCTCTGTTTTTCTCTAAAGATCGCCATTCTCGGTTTGAGGTAAAAACTCGATACCATCCATATTATTTGCTTTAAAACCGTAACTAAACATACAAATCGTTCAAACGCAAGTAAGATAACAAGAAAACTGTGTCAAACTCAAGATTTGAACATAAAAATATACAGAGTGAATTCTGTAAATCAAAGTGCAGATATCGAAACTATAGTTTCGATACCTGTTAGTCAATCGAAACTAGGAGTTTCGATACCTATTGATCGAAACTAGGAGTTTCGATACCAGTTATTCAATCGAAACTAGGAGTTTCGATACCGGTTGTTCAATCGAAACTAGGAGTTTCGCTACCGGTTGTTCTATCGAAACTAGGAGTTTCGATATCTATTTACTCAATCGAAACTAGGAAGTTTCGATACCTGTGTACAATCGAAACTAGGTAGTTTCGATACTATTCTTGCCAATCGAAACTAGGTAGTTTCGATACCTATTTCACTCAGTCGAAACTAGGAAGTTTCGACATCTGTTCTGTTCAATCGAAACTAAGAAAGCTTAGATACCTGTTCATCAGCCCCATAAGGCAGTAACTCAGAACTATTTTCATAACAAAACAAGGTTGGAAAAACTAAAAAGATAATTAAAACAAAAGTAATCAGATCGGCTAAGTCAAGTGAACAAATTGCGTTTAAGACGAGTAGTCTTAACGTGTATGTTATCCTTGTGTAAATAGGATACGGATAGGCGAATCTGCCGTCATTCAAATTTTTGCTAGCATTCATACTGTCGAGGTGAGTTTCACTAATCCCCCTTTTTCTAAGTTTTTGAAATGATTTGGGGTGGAAACATACTTGTAAAAGACTTTTGTGTATAAATGAATGGAACTAATGATCTGACCGTATGTATGTATTGAGGGAACAATAAAGCGCTTAAAGTCCTCGTAATAAATTAGTAACCATTAGCTATGGATTTAGCCCGGGATTATATGAATAGTACTATTGGGGGTGACGCCTCCGGTCATGGTTAGTCGCGCTAACCAGGGGTCAAAATGGCCGAATGACCGCATATTGTCTTACTCGCAGAAAGGCGAGGGGAGGCACAGAAAGTTGGGGTTTGGTTACGGTCTCGTACATTACATACTATTTTGTATTCCTTGCAAGCTTACAAATGGGGTCAATAGATCGGATTAGTAATCATATTCATTGGTAATATACACAAAAGAGTTCTGATCAGGTTAAAATGATCAGGTTTTACACAAAAGGGTTCTGATCAGGTTAAAATGATCAGGTTTTACACAAAAGGGTTCTGATCAGGTTAAAATGATCAGGTTTTACAAAAAAGAGTTCTGATCAAGGTAAAGTGATCAGGTTTTACACAAAAGAGTTCTGATCAGGGTAAAGTGATCAGGTTTATCAAAAGAGTTCTGATCAGGTTAAAATGATCAGGTTTTACACAAAAGAGTTCTGATCAGGGTAAAGTGATCAGGTTTATCAAAAGAGTTCTGATCAGGTTAAAATGATCAGGTTTTACACAAAAGTGTTCTGATCAGGGTAAAGTGATCAGGTTTAAAGTAAAGAATTCTGATCAGGTTAAAGTGATCAGGTTTAAACGAAAGAGTACTGATCAGGTTAAAATGATCAGGTTTCACAAAGAGTTTTGATCGGCAAAAAGATCAGATTTAAACATTGGGTTTATGATAACTCTTTATAATAACTTGTGAACTCACCAACCTCGTGTTGACAGTTTTAAGTATGTTTTCAGGAAATTGAACGTGGTCATCAGGTTAGCAATGTAGGTTACATGCATGCACGTGGATACGGCTTTTGGGAGGATTTCTCTTGTATAACTCATGGTCTTGAGTCATATTTGCGAAATCTTAAACATTTGTAAACTCAAATTGATATTTTGTAATGTAAATATTTTAAATTCAGTTATGTATCCAATTACATGTATGTGTTTGCGGTAATCATATGCTTTGGAAACCAGTGAAAGTCGCGCCTCGCGTTTCCGCCCTGGCGGGGTGTGACACATGCTCCCTTTGGCGACTGTCCAAAATCTTAGGAGACGCCCCTTCGTTACTCGACTGCTCACCTTCTCCCCTTTGTACTTGAGGAGCAGACTCCGCCACAATACCGACCGGCGTCCCGGCGGTTTCCTTCCCTGATTCAGACTCCATGCTTGACCTCGAGTCCATCGATACCACCTCTCCCATAAAGTCCGGGACCCAATCCCCTTGTTCTTCTGACACCCAAACCCGAAAGGATTTGTCTAACTACTTTAACGCAACCACCTCGTTAACCTTGGAGCCTTCTCCCATCAGGACCCCCACACAAACAATCGATAAGTTCCCGTCGCTCTCCAGGAGTTGCGAAGGATGGACAACTTTCCCGAACACATTTCTAATCGAATCGAAGATAGAGATTTCAGCCAGGTGTAAAGGCACCCCTTGTATTTTAAGCCATGCAATACTTTCAAATGGCAGGGGTTGACCTCTCCACTCCACCAAGGATGAAAACCACTCTTTCCATACCACTGAATCTTTAAGAAACACTTCCATCTTACCTTCTTCATTGAAAAAATTCAATAAATCAAGACCACCCAAGTATTGAATCTTCATGCCCTTGATACCAACGTCTTCGATTAACCGATTCATGGATCGGAGGGAGAAGAAATCCACCGCTCTACCGACGAGAGCCATTTTAAACAATGACTGGAACGCGCATGTAGACGTCGAAACATTAATAGTTTTTGAATCTTCCTTCACCTGGTTATCCTTCATCAGAGCACCTCTGAAAGATCTTCCTCCCTCGTTGATCTGATTAATCCTGATGTTGACCTGACGTCGTGGCGGTGCAGAAGGTTTCTTCGAGCTTTTACCTTGCGACTCCAGCTCCGGTATCCCAAAGTTTTCTTGGGAGAACTTTGCGATGGTTACCGCCAACTTACATTTCCCCATCTTAACTCCCGAAAGATTCCTTTCTAGCTCCTTCCTGTCTCTTACATCCTTGAAGCTCACAAAACCGAAGATAAGACCCTTTTCATTCTTCCTCCTAGCAATATAAGTCCCAGCAATTTCCCCAAAACCTTCAAGCACCGTAGCTAAATCATAGGTTCTGCATCCCTTCGGGATGTTAGATACATAGTACTTTGTGATATTGCTTCGGCGCCGTGAGGCCTCCTGCCTCTCCTCTTGCTGGGGTCTTCTGCTCATTCCTTAATTTAACTGTTTCGTTAACTTCGCATCAAACTTTTATGTACTACAACTACTGTTTCTATAATACACAAACTTGAATGTACACTAAAACTGTTTGTTTACTAATTACTAATTGTTCATAAGACTTGAATATTGGAAACTACCTATTATTGAAAGTGATGTAGGCATCGGGATGTTGGAAACTTAATTGTCGTATTGTATGTAGGGGTATTCTTCTGAAATCGATAACTTCACGTAGGTATTGGAAACTAGAATTGCCGTATCATATAGAAACACCTAGAAAATGTCGTGACATGCAAAATATAAGGTTTAACCCGATTACCCAATCACCTATCCGATTACCGAACTAATAATTCTTTGGGTTCGGGTCTATTAATTCTTTAGGTTCGGGTTAATCGGTTTAGCCTTTATTCGGGTTCAGGTCCGCTTTTGGGATACGGTTTAAAATCTTACCCCTACTTATGGGCTAGGGGCAGATCCAATATGCTCTCAGTGGGGACCTACATATAGAGGTGCACAAATTGGTTTTTTCAAGAACCGGTTTCGGAACCGGTTTCGGTTTTTATCGGTTCCGGTTCTTACCAGGTCTGGTTCCAGGTCCGGTTCTCTATTGAAAAACAGGAACCTTTGTACGCGGTTCCGGTTTTCAAGAACCGGTTCCGGTTCTTACCGGTTCCAGTAATTTAAGGCGGGTATATCAAGAACGTATTTTCGGGCATTCGAAAAACTTAGTTAAACATATAAATACTTTAATTAAACATATACATAACTAACTAAAAAATTCCAATAACATTAATAATTTAAAATATTACAAAATATGAAAATGCTTAAAACATAAACTCATAAAACATATACATAACTCAAAATGAACAAAAAAACTTGGGTTTCTCGTTGTAGGAATAACTTCCACCATGTTTAGTTTGCTACTAGCCGAGGCGGAAGCGGTAGCCGATTCGGAAGCCATTTTTTAGCGTTTTTTTAGATTTTGATCGTTTTCGAGTGTGGTAACTGATGTGTGTTTGACGGTCTATAAAAACTAACTATAAAACCTAACCTAGACACTCTAGATTTAAATTTATTAATCTAGACTCAACCTAATACTAGACCACACAACCGGCAAGTGTACCGATCAATGTAGTAAAGTCTAATGAAGTCCGGATATCGAACCCACGAGAGAGTAGTGACAACGACCTAGACTTTGACTCAACTAACTAACTGATTTAAATGGGGGAATTTGTGTAACTACTAATGAACTAATGAACTTCTAACTAAAATTTACCGAATGGAATATTTACAAATCTAAGAACTCAAAGGGTTAAGAAGCCACTGGTTGATGGTTTTAGGGTTAAGATTTGGAGAACATTGCATACATATATATTGTAACATCCCTAAAACCAAATAGCTAATGGGGCGGGTTAATGGGTAACCCAAATTTCTATTTAATGACATGGGTACCTTGGGTTGTTGAGTAAATCTTGGATTAGCGGTGTTAAAGGAGCTGGTTAGCCATTTGTTTTATAAGTTTGAGATGGAAATGCTTTTAACGATTTTAGAGGGACCCGATACGTAACTTGTGGGTGGCTTTTAAACCACATTAGGCGTAGACCCTAAGCCATTTGTCCAGGGGACCATCGACGACAAGCTATTCGAGGGAGCAAGAGAGATGATCGGAGATGGGAGACGACGACAACGCGAAGGGGTGGTCTGACGATGGTGTCACACAGTAGACTCCTTACATTGCAAAGGTAATTCTTCTATGTTTTTAGCATTGTTTATAATGGTGTTTGCTAGGAACCCGACTAGGATTTTGGTTTGGGTTAAGGTGACCGGAGTGGGAAGAAGGGTGGCTGGCTGCTGTGGTGGTAGCCGAGAAGGGGACGACGACGACGAGCCTGGTGGTGTGCGCCTGTGAGCAAGATGGGAGAAGGAGAGTGGTCCGACCGTGACCATCAGACGAAGAAGGTGAAGCCACGGTGGCGCCCGATGGAGGCAGCAAATAGTATACCACCTAATTACCCTATTTCCTTTATGGGGAAGAAAGAAAATGAAGGAACCTGCAAATATTGGTAAAACTACAATTATTGTTAACCAAGGAAATTTGTTCGTGGTAAAGACAAGATACACTTGGACCAGAAAAACCTGTGCCCAAAAATAAGATATTTTTTAGCACAGGTTTTGACGATAAAAAAAATGGACTCAAGTAGGGGTTTCTGTAATGTATTAATAAGCTATACCCATGCTGCGGGTTGTTTCATGCCATAAATAAACTCGAACACTCAAGAAATCTGTACTCATAATTGCCTATTTATATTCAATCGTCGAGATTGAACAAGTCAATTCAATCAAATAAGTGTTTTTTAGTAAAGATTCAAATTGATAAAAAAAGGAGTTCAAAAGTCAATTTGAAGGTTCATTAATTTCATTTTTTACTTTTATTATCATTATTTCTAGTTTATCTGATTTCATAAATTTGAAACAAAAAATAAATTTTCTCAATGAATTTTAAATATGTATATTTTGGATTACTCCAAATTGACACATTTTTTGTTCATAATATTGCAATAATTAAATTCTTTATTGATTGCGCTGAAAATTGGAGATATATAGAAAACTCATTCCATATAGTAAATAAACTAAGAAGTCAGAAGGTCATCCAAATGGTTTTAACATGGAATCAATTAGTTTCAACACTTTATTAATTTGAACTAAAAATTTTATATCTAGCCTTCTCGAGAAACATAAAAATTTTTCATTTTTGTAAAGGTCGATGGGGAAAATAAGACTCCACACCACCAAAATTTGAGTGAAAATAATGATGGGGGAGAGCGGAACTCGCGCGGATGCTGTGACGGCGTGCCGGGGTGACAAGCTAAGGCGGAGGAAGACGTAGATGAGCCCGACGTGCGGTACGACTCGAGTAGGGTCATCGTACATGCTTATGAGTCAACTTAAATATGTTAAACGTGTTAAGGGTTTCAAGTTATAATCCGATATGTTTTTGAAACAAAATGATTATTAAGGAGTCGTAGGATCTATGGTGTGTCTATGGGAATATGTGAGCTAGGGATAATAGTTATTGATGTGTGACGTATTAAGGGTTAGTCAGGTAGAGTCGGGCTTTAAGCTAAATGCTTATTATTTCATGTGGGTATTATCCTAGTGTTATGCATGAGGTGCAAGTGCACTTCATGAGTCATATAAGTGTAGGGTGATATTATATGTTTATATTTGTGTTATGTGCTTGTGTCGTTGTCGTTGTGGCACATGGGTATCGTGTTTGCGTCTTTGTCGTTATGACATGGAAAACGGGATTGTGAAGGCCGACGCCCTTCGGGAAGTCACCAATGGTGATATTATATCACAGGTAGATGATGAACTCGGGGTGTGTTTAATGTCCTGACGAGGGTGCAGTGATGAGGTATGTGCTTACGTATATATGTTAAATTTGTATGTAAGTGTTGAGTTATATTGATTATGCATGAGACGGTATTAATGTGGTGTAAACATTGACCTTTGTTTTTAACATGTGGAACATGGGCTATTGCTGTGAACGTAGGGGAATGTAAGCTAAACAATTGTGCATGTGAGATTTGAATGGGATTAGCTAAGAGATTATAAGCCTCCTCATTAGAACACAAACTAACCCCACTATCTTTTGCCCCATTCAATTCAAAGGTTAAGTCATTAACCTTAACTTTCATTGTCAGGTCCTTGAAATTCCAAGTGATATCATCTAAACTTTGGAGCCATTGTATTCCCCAAACCATATCATAATTGGATAATGGAATGACTAACACATCAGCTTTGAACCAGTTGCCTTACATAATCCATTGCAATTTCTCACAACTCTTATTACAGGTAATAAGATTCCCATCTACTATGGTGATTTTAATGACAGAAATAGGCTTGGTAGGACACTACATCTTATGTATTCTCTGATCTAAAAAGTTATGAGAAGAACCTGAATCAATGAGAATGTGTAATGTTTTAGTGCTTATTGCCCATGTAACTTTTATGGTAGAGTATGGGGACACTCCCATGATAGCATTCAAAGAAATTTGTAAGTCTAAACCTTCATTAGTCAATTCACCTACAGTGTCATTGACAAGATTATCATCTTCCTCATCCTAAACTTCAATGGAATATCATTGTGTGTATTTACACTTATGTGTGGAAGTAAACTTCTCATTACAACTAAAAAAATCTCCCTTGGCTCTTTTTTCTTCCATTTCCTTAGGGGTTAACCTTCTTAATGGTTTAGCCATAATGGGAGGTGCAACCAATAAGGCTAAATTAGCAGTTATAGTGAGGCCTTTAGGAAATGAATATGTGGATGTACTAAAAGTTGAGCTACTACCAGTTGGCTTATAGGATTGACCCCATCCTTAATTACAATACATTGATATGTTTTCATCTTGAATTTTTGCTAACATATAAGCCTCATGTAAATTTTTAGGTCTTAATAGCCTAAGAGGATAGGCTATTTTAGGCTTAACACCCCTTAAAAAAAGACTCACATCATACTTATCACAAATAGCTACTTTAGTGAGAGCTAAATCAAATTCTTGGCAAAGTGTTTGTTAATACCTTTTTGTCTCAATTTAGCAAGAGCCCCCATAGCTTCTTGGCCAATCACCACTGCAAAATCTTGTAGAAATGAATCCTTTATACGTTTGCCAAGCCATTCCTTCAGTAGAACCTCCCCTTGATTGAACAAATGATTGATGTCATAATAAAGCAATGTCCTCTAGATGTACAATATCATATTTCACCTTAATCTGTTCAGCCTTAGCATCAATAGAGAAGAAGTATTCCACTTTGCACAACCATCCCGTGACATTGATGCCATTAAACTTTGGAAATTCCATCTTAGTTAATCGAGTGTTACCGTCAGTCATCCAATTGTTTTTGACATCTGTAGTAGCAAAACTGAATTTAAATTTCTTAGCCAAAAGGGAAATTGACCTTTGAAGTTGTAAGACTTGAGCTAAGTCCAATAAGTGTTGTTCAAGAGAAGAACTATACACTAAAATGTCATAACAAAAGACTAAGGCACACTTCCTCAAGAGGGGTTTGAAAGTAGCATTCATTAGTGCTAGGAAGGTAGCTGGTGCATTTGTCAACCAAAGGGTAAGACTAAAAACTCAAAATGGTCCTGATGAGTTCTGAATACAGTTTTGTAGATGTCAGGTTCATGCATACGAACTTGGTGGTATCCTGACCTCTAATCCAACTTTGAAAAAGTAGAGGAACCCCCCAACTCATCTAAAAGTTCATCTATTAGAGGTATGGAAAAACTGTTTTTTACAATGGCATCATTGAGGCGCCTGTAATCCACACATTCCCCAAGTTTCATATTTTTTCCTAACAAAAACCATAGGTGCTGCAAAATGAGCTAGTACTTTCCCTTACGATTCCCATGTCTAAAAGTTCTTGGGTCATTTTTCCAGTGATATCCTTTTGGGTTGCTGGATATATGTAAGGTTTCTAAACAATCGCAGTAAATCCATCTTTGAGCAAATTTGATGATCACAATGTCTTTTTGGAGGTACGGTAGCAGGCATAGCAAATACATTTTCATAAAAATATAGTAGCTCATCAATTGCAAAACATTGACCTTTGTTTTTAACATGTGTAACATGGGATATTGCTGTGAATATAGGGGAATGTAAGCTAAATAATTGTGCATGTGAGATTTGAATGGGATTAGTTAAGAGATTATAAGCCTCCTCACTAGAACACAAACTAACCCCACTATCTTTTGCCCCATTCAATTCAAAGGTTAAGTCATTAACCTTAAATTTCATAGTCAGGTCCTTGAATTTCCAAGTGATATCATCTAAACTTTGGAGCCATTGTATTCCCAAAACCATATCATAATTGGATAATGGAATGACTAACACATCAGCTTTGAACCAGTTGCCTTGCATAATCCATTGCAATTTCTCACAACTTTTATTACAGGCAATATGATTCCCATCTACTATGGTGATTTTAATGACAAAAATAGGCTTAGTAGGACACTGCATCTTATGAGCTATTCTCTGATCTAAAAAGTTATGAGTAGAACCTGAATCAACGAGAATGTGTAATGTTTTAGTGCCTATTGCCCATGTAACTTTTATGGTAGAGTATGAGGACACTCCCATGATAGCATTGAAAGAAATTTGTGTGTCTAAACCTTCATTAGTCAATTCACCTACGGTGTCTTTGACAAGATTATCATCTTCCTCATCCCAAACTTCAATGGAATATCGTTGTGTGTATTTACACTTATGTGTGGAAGTAAACTTTTCATTACAACTAAAACATTCTCCCTTGGTTCTTTTTTCTTCCATTTCCTTAGGGGTTAACCTTCTTAATGGTTTAGCCCTAATGGGAGGAGCATCCAATAAGGCTAAATTAGCAGTTATAGTGAGGCCTTTAGGAAAGGAATATGTGGATCTACTAAAAGTTGAGCTACTAAAAGTTGAGCTTCTATCGGTTGCCTTATAGGATTGACCCTATCCCTTATTACATTACATTGATTTGTTTTCATCTTGAATTTTTGCTAACATATATGCGTCATGTAAATTTTTAGGTCTTAATAGCCTAAGAGGATAGCCTATTTCAGGCTTAACAACCCTTAAAAAAAGACTCACATCATACTCATCACAAATAACTACTTTAGTGGAGCTAAATGAAATTCTTGGCAAAGTGTTTGTGAATACCTGTTTGTCTCAATGCAACAAGAGCCCCCATAGCTTCTAGGCCAATCACCACTACAAAATCTTGTAGAAATGAATCCTTTATACGCTTGCCAAGCCATTCCTATAGTAGAACCTCCCCTTGATTGAACAAATGATTGATGTCATATTAAAGCAATGTCCTCTAGATGTACAATAGCATATTTCACCTTAATCTGTTCAGCCTTAGCATCAATAGAGAAGAAGTGTTCCACTTTGCACAACCATCCCTTAACATTGATGCCATTAAACTTTGGAAATTCCATCTTAGTTAATCGAGTGTTACCGCCAGTCATCAAATTGTTTCTGAGATCTGTACCACCAGTACTGTTGCTAGATCTAATTGCCTAATTAGGGCGCAAATTACTAAGTAATTGGAAATTCTTGAATAACTCTGTCGTTTGAAATGAATTTTCAGTCAATTGAGTATTCACTGCCTCTAAATCAGATGAATTCTTGGTGGTAGCGGCTTTAATTGTTTCCAATTCCGTCAAATTCATACCAGTAGTTGTCTCCAATCGCAACATCGTTGATTCATGCTCCTGTACTCTCTGCTCAAGAGTCGCGTTCCTTGTCGCCATGGATGCTCCTGCGAGAATTGCAGGTATTCTGATTAATAGTGTACGATCAACAAACAAGAGCTTCGAGGGTCGGAAAGCTCTGATACCACTTGATAAGAACAAAGAAGAACATAAGGAGATTCAATCCAAATCAAGCGTCATTCTCATTAACGAACCTAACGATCTTATAACAACCGGCCAGTTACAAGAATGAATGAATTACAATCAAGTCCCTGAACTAAAGATTACAAATGTAACCATTCTTTATTACAAATAAGTCCCTAGACTTATTAATATCGTAACCCCAACGAGGACCCGAACCTACCCTATCTGGTGCCACAGGGTAGGGTCCTTCAACACCGAACCTGGTTCCTCATTGGACCCGACCCGATTTGTACCTGATAAAAAAACCGGTTCTACCCAGCACCGGTTACGGCCCAATACCCAATTTGTGAATTTCTAGCCAAAATGGGGAATGTTAGAGCAATTTTTAATAGTAGCGATTATGAAGGAATGGGAAAATGATATAAGATAGAAGTATAGTGTAGTGTTTGTATCCTCAACTGAAGATGATATTGGCTCTCATTTGGTGTAGTTAGCAAATCCATGGCGTAAAATAGTAAAAGATAGAAGTTCAACGGTGTGAATGTAAATATATTACAACGGATTGTTTAGCTAGTTAATATGAACACATATTGAACAAGGTATTGAGTCATTTGAGAACTCCTAAATATTTTGAGAAATCAAAAAACCAATCAAAACCATTTTTTTGTGTTTACTACCTTTATTACTATAAAATAACATAAAAAATTATATATGTAAATTTACATTTATTCATATATTAAAAAAAAAAAAATCTACACATGTGTAAGTGGTAAATCTACACATGTGTAAGTTTACCACTTACACATTTGTAAGTGTTTACCATTTACACAAGTGTATAATTTTGCAAAAGGCCCAAGATCGTATGCGGAATCAGGCAAACACTCATAGACGTGATCATTCCTAAAAGGTGAGCGACTGTATTTCTGAAAGTTCAACCATATCGTCAAAAAAGTTTGTCCAAACGGCGCTATGAGAAGCTATCTCCAAGATTCTTTGGTCCGTATTGTATCAAATGACTGATTGGTGTTGTGGCTTACGAATTGGAGTTGCCACGCAAAAATCCACCTAATTTTCCATGTTTCTATGCTCAAACCCCCTCATGGATCCTTCTCGTCCACTCTAGTCATCCCTTTACCTATCACCAAAGATTGGGAGATCGATTTACAACCAAGCGCTATCGTGGGTCACCACATGGTCTCTGAAGCTGGTCAACGGGTGTTGGATTTACTAGTCACATGGTGTAATCGTCCTGCTGAGGAAGCTACTTGGGAGTCCTATGATTTATTCGTGAACCAATTTCCACGGTTTCTCCTTGAGGACAAGGCGATTTACCGGGAGGGAATTAATGATATGATTCCTATGAAGGTGTACACAAGGAAAAAGAATCGGGTCAAAATTGATGAGCTGGATCAGTTTCATTCGGTTCATGGGTATTGGGTGGATCCACTTGGCCAGAACACTTACGGGCAAATGGAGGGGTGGGGAGTAGTTAACACACCCATTTAATAGCAGTTAATCATGGGAGTTTATTAGCAGGCCTTTGTTCTTCATTTTCTTTGTTCATGTTTTTATTATCTTGGTTTTACTTTGTATTGGAGACTTTGCCCATCTCGAATCGGGCCAGCTATTTTATTTCAATCAACTTGCCTGCTTAATTTTCTCAGATTCTATCAAGACGCCTCCTGCTTCAGTTCTGCTTCTTAAAGCTGCAGGTATTATGTTATCAAATTAAGGTTCGCTTTCGTGCCGTATTATGTGATTGATGAAAGGAAGGGCCTCAAGGTTTACATGACGATGCTAGATATATTAAGAAAGATGGAAATGTTGAAGGATCGTCTTGGAATTAGTATTTGAAGTAGGTTATGATGGATGAAATAACTTAAAATCCTAAATTTTTTTTCTGTATGAAAATTTAGATAGTAGTGGTTTAATCATTAAAGTAGTTTGTATCTTATGATCAAGCATACATAACACAACAAATTGATTTGATTTCTTCAAAATGTCAGCATGGCTTTGAGTCTTTTCGAGCCAATATGTAATTTATAACATTCTACTGTCTTGAAGCTGAATGTTTATTTTTATATCAAATTTTTTATTTCTTTTGAATCTAATAGAAAGTGCAATTACAGGTAATAGATTGTTGTTGTTCACAATTATGATACCTTGCAGATGCGTTGTGCATTAAATCTGAGTAATATGGAGCTGATTTGTGAAGAGAGTCAAGAGATTGAAGGGGATCTACCAATGGTTAATGAAATCTTGAAAAGTCATTATTGACCAGAAAGTTAACTACATGAAAAGGAAGGAAGCTCTCCAGAATTCCATGTTTAGTCAACATTGACCAAAAAGTCAATTACTACAACTACTGATTGTGCATCAAACTTTTTTTTTTGAAATGAAAACTTCAGTCACAAAACCACCCTAACCAATAGGTTTGGAGGCACAAAACCAAACAGGGTTACACAAAATCAAATTTACACCATTTAGACCACAAAATAGACTTATATTTAGATCAATACTTAAACCATAAGAACCCGAGGGACTTAACATCCGCAATGATTTCCTCCATCTTGACCGTCTTATTAGAGAATCTTTTACCATTTCTAGACTTCCACAAGCACCAACACGCCACGATCATAATACCTTGAAACACCTCTTTTGCCGGATCCCTTAACCTTGCCGACTCGTGAACTTCCAACAAATCTTTAAAGGAAAAGGCAAAAATGTTCGGGACCCTACACCACACACTGATATGATGCCACAAGAAATTAGTGACCCCGCAAGCGGTGAACATATGAGTCAAGGATTCTGGCTCAGAATCACACAAAGAACAAACTTGATTTTCAATGGTAACGTTCGTTCTGCAAAGAGCCACCACCGTAGGAATCCGATTCATCTCTGCCCGCCACAAAAAAATGTTGCATTTTAACGGGACCCACTTGCACCACTTCATAACGAATATGTGGCTCGAATCTAAATCCCACCTCAGCCACCGTTTCACAGAACCCACCGAGAACACCCCCGAACTGTCGCTAACCCAGGCCCAACGATCTTTATTGTTATTCAGAATCACATCCTCAAGAATCCCAATAAGGCCATCCCACTCTCTCAACTGTTCATCCAGCACAGGAGGTCTTTTCCACCTCCATTTCTCCTTGAAAGAAACACTCCTCTCGTTGAAACGATCCCGGACCCAACACCTCTTATCTTTTTCCAACAGGAACAACATCGGGCACCGATCTTTGAGAGGCTTCTCGCATATCCAAGGGTCGAGCCCGAACCGAATAGACTCCCCATTACCCACCTCCCCTCGGATCATGTTCTGGTAAAGCACCCCATCCGAGACCGATCTCTCCCCTATTTTGACAATACTTTTCCACACTCCACTAACGAACTTGCGAAGAGGGAAATGAGACCACGGATTTTTATTAATATGAATGGCATCAATAACCTTCCTCCATAAACTGTTATCTTTTTTCTTATATCTCCACAACCATTTAGATAAAAGGGAAAAATTAATATCTTTTAACCTTCACAAACCAAGCCCCCCCCCATAGACTTAGGAGTAGCCACACGGTCCCAGGCCACCCAATTCATCTTTTTACTCTCAACCGACCCACCCAACAAAAATTTTCTAATGATTTTCTCTAATCCTTCAATAACTTTAGACGAAGCCTTGTATAGGGAAAAATAATAGCTAGGCAGGCTTTTGAGCACCGATTTAATAAGGGTGACCCGACCTCCTATGGATAAAGCGAAAGCTTTCCATTGTGACAAACGACCTTCAAAGACGTCGAAAACCGGTCTCCAATTACTAATCTTATTCATATTAGAGCCCACCATCAAGTCGAGGTAATTAAACGGAAGCAACCCCGCTTTGCACCTGATAGACCGCGTCATACCACCAATCTCTTCATTTCTGACTCCTATACCATATGAGGTTGACTTCAAGATATTTATTTTTAGCCCAGAGCATCAGAAAAAAACCCTCAGCAGCCTAGCCACAGTAATGATATTAGAAGGAGACCACTCCCCAAGAATGATAGAGTCATCTGCATACAACAGATGAGAAACCACCGGACCGTTTTTAGGCAATCGAATCCCATTTAAAAACCCTCGAACTACAAGATTTCTTCACCATGCACGAGAACGCCTCCGTCACAATCAGAAAAAGAAAGGGAGAGATCGGGTCTCCTTGACGCATCCCCTTTAAGCACTTAAACTCAAAGGTGGGCGACCCATTAACCAACATCGACGACCGCACAGAAGACAGAATCCCAAAGATCCACGAACACCAACGGGATGGGAACCCCATTTGCCTCATAATAGAGTTAAGAAAGTTCCAATTCACATTATCGTATGCTTTTTCAAAATCGATCTTGAACATAAAGGCCTTCTTTTTTTTAACACCACGACATGACTTCGTTCAAAATGAGAGGCCCATCAAGAATAAACTTACCCGAAATAAAAGCCGATTGAGAATCCAAAATGACCGAACTAATAACCTCCTTCAATCGGTTGGCAAGGACCTTCGAGATGGTTTTGCTAATCATGTCGATAAGATTAATAGGCCGGTAATCATTTAGATCAGTTGGGTTAATAGACTTGGGGATGAGGGTTATAAAAGAGGAGCCACAGCCTCTGTTAATAGTCCCAGACTCAAAAAACTCATCCATAATGCGACCAAAATCATCTTCAAAGCAATGCCAGAAATACTTAATGAATCTGAAGTTAACCCCGTCAGGACCCGGGGCTCGATCACTACCACAATCAAACACCGCTTTTTTAATTTCCCGCATAGAAAAAGGGGCAGTAAAAAAACTAGAATACACCTCCGACAATTGGTTGATATCGGAGCAAACTAGAGGAGGCCTAACCGGAACATCTTTATAAAACTTGGATCTGAAAAATATGAACACTTCTTTTTTTTTATAATACTTGGGTTCGAGCGCTAAACTCCATTAACATTAAGCCCCTGAATATAGTTGGCCACTTTTCTAGAATTAGTGACAGCATGGAAAAAAGCGGAATTATCATCCCCATCCATCGCCCACTTAATCCTAGACCTTTGTTTCAAATCTTTGCTCTTTTGGATTTCTAACTGCAACAGCCCTTTCTTACACTCTAGGAAGGTCCATTTCTCTTCTTCATCAAGGTCTCTAGTCTCTAATAAACCATCTAATTCCTCCAACTCCGCCTTCAAAATCTCTTCCTGTTCCCCTTCTTTTTTAACTTTCTTATCCCTCCACTTTTTAAGAACCTTTCTCAGATGACCGAACTTCTTGTACAACCCCACATCCGGGGGCCCTCCACAAAAAGTGAGTCCAATGCCTTAATCACGGTATCATCAAAATCAGGACGATCCAACCAAGAGTTGAAAACTTTAAACGGGCGAGGACCATAATTATCCATAGAGGAAGAGAGGACGATCGGGCAAATGATCCGAGAGTAACCTCAGCAAAGCCCTCAAACAGGCTTCCGATCATTTATTAAGAAAACCCAAACTCACCAAGCACCTATCAATTTTACTCAGATTCTTACCCTTCCCAGCCATGTACGTGAACCGTTTACCTTTCAAAGGGAACTCGTGAAGACCACAGTCAGATATAAAAGAATTAAAATTCCTGGCACAGGCAGGGTTAAAACGAGAATTATGCCTTTCCTCCGGGAGCCTAACCGCATTAAAATCCCCGATTAAAACACACATATCAGATTGGTCCCTTATCAGACCCGCGATAAGATTCCAGAGGGACAGCTTATCCACAACCCCCTGAGGAGCATACACATTCAAAACCTTTAAGATTTCATCACGACCTTTGATCTTACCTTTTAACATCAACACGTTAGGATGTTTGAAAGAACTCTCCAATCGAAAAAGCAACGGGTCCCATAAACAAAGCAAACCCCCAGATCTACTAGAAGCCTCCACAAACTCACTCGAATATCTCGAATCCCCCCAAAAACTTACCGACATCGATACTCGACAAGTCCGAGTGTTGAGTCTTTTGGAGAGCAATAAAAGAAATCTTCTGACTACTTTTTAAATTGCGAACCCAATTCGCCTTCCCCTCCACCCACAAACCTCTAACATTTAAAGACAGGAAATTCATTTATGAACTCCATTAATACCTTTGCCTGAGATCGAATCACGGACTAGATAGTTGAAACCATGCAGATTCGCACCCACCAATTTCCCAAAATTCATGGTCGCATTAACTTCGGAGTCCACCTCGTCGTCTACCGGGACCGCCTGGACTTCAGCCGACTGCCTAAACAGGTCGCCAGCCACTATCTGACTCGCGGGAAGGGGCTGAAAAGACGACCCCTCACTCATCCCCTTCTGATTCAGGTCTATCTCCCTTCCCTCCTGAACACTCTTCTCAACTTCAACCACCAGCACTTCCTTTCTACGTTCATGCTCAAAAGACCCCAAGCCTAACAATTCGTCCAAGCCGAACGGGTCCTCCTACCTGCACCTTTTCTTGGGCCTAGCGATAACCGGGCTAACATCGACCTGGGCTTTCCTTGGTGGGCTTTTGCCCCCTTTTTTAAAATTTCCTCTGCACTTACTCTTTTCCGAATTAAAAAAATAAATACCATTCTTTTTGCTTTTATTCATCTGGTAGACATTCATCGAGCCCACCAAAAATCCTCCTCCCACATTAATTATCCTAGGAAACGAAGAAACTGACACATGCTCCCTATGGCGGCTGTCCAAAATCCTAGGAGACGCCCCTTCGTTACTCGACTGCTCACCTTCTCCCCTTTGTACTTGAGGAGCAGACTCCGCCACAATACCGACCGGCGTCCCGGCGGTTTCCTTCCCTGATTCAGACTCCATGCTCGACCTCGAGTCCATGGATAACACCTCTCCCATACAGTCCGGGACCCAATCCCCTTGTTCTTCCGACACCCAAACCCGAAAGGATTTGTCTAACCACTTTAACGCAACCACCTCGTTAACCTTGGAGCCTTCTCCCATCAGGACCCCCACACAAACAATCGATAAGTTCCCGTCGCTCTCCAGGAGTTGCGAAGGATGGATAACTTTCCCGAACACATTTCTAATTGAATCGAAGATAGAGATTTCAGCCAGGTGTAAAGGCACCCCATGTATTTTAAACCATGCAATACTTTCAAATGGCAGGGGTTGACCTCTCCACTCCACCAAGGATGAAAACCACTCTTTCCATACCACTGAATCTTTAAGAAACTCTTCCATCTTACCTTCTTCATTGAAAAAATTCAATAAATCAAGACCACCCAAGTATTGAATCTTCATGCCCTTGATACCAACGTCTTCGATTAACCGATTCATGGATCGGAGGGAGAAGAAATCCACCGCTCTACCGAAGAGAGCCATTCGAAACAATGACTGGAACGCGCATGTAGACGTCGGAACATTAATAGTTTTTGAATCTTCCTTCATCGGGTTATCCTTCATCAGAGCATCTCTGAAAGATCTTCCTCCCTCGTTGATTTGATTAATCCCGATGTTGACCTGACGTCGTGGCGGAGCAGAAGGTTTCATCGAGCTTTTACCTTGCAACTCCAGCTCCGATATCCCAAAGTTTTCTTGGGAGAACTTCACGATGGTTACCGCCAACTTACAGTTCCCCATATTAACTCCCGAAAGATTCCTTTCTAGTTCCTTCCTGTCTCTTACATCCTTGAAGCTCACAAAACCGAAGATAATACCCTTTTCATTCTTCCTCCTAGCAATATAAGTCCCAGCAATTTCCCCAAAACCTTCAAGAACCGTAGCTAAATCACAGGTTCTGCATCCCTCCGGGATGTTAGATACATAGTACTCTTCCATCTCCTCCTGTTGGGGTCTTCTGCTCATTCCTTAATTTAATTGTTTAGTTAACTTCGCATCAAACTTTTATGTATTACAACTACTGTTTCTGTAATACACAAACTTGAATGTACACTAAAACTGTTTGTTTACTGATTACTAATTGTGCATAAGACTTGAATATTGGAAACTACCTATTATTGAAAGTGATGTAGGCATCGGGATGTTGGAAACTTAATTGTCGTATTGTATGTAGGGGTATTCTTCTGAAATCGATAACTTCACGTAGGTATTGGAAACTAGAATTGTCGTATCATATAGAAACACCTAGAAATTGTCATGACATGCAAAATATAAGGTTTAACCCGATTACCCAATCACCTATCCGATTACCGAACTAATAATTCTTTGGGTTCGGGTCTATTAATTCTTTAGGTTCGGGTTAATCGGTTTAGCCTTTATTCGGGTTCAGGTCCGCTTACGGGATACGGTTTAAAATCTTACCCCTACTTATGGGCCAGGGGCAGATCCAATTTGCTCTCAGTGGGGACCTACATATAGAGGTGCACAAATTGGTTTTTTCAAGATCCGGTTTCGGAACCAGTTTCGGTTTTTATCGGTTCCGGTTCTTACCAGGTCTGGTTCCAGGTCCGGTTCTCTATTGAAAAACAGGAACCTTTGTACCCGGTTCCGGTTTTCAAGAACTGGTTCCGGTTCTTACCGATTCCAGTAATTCAAGGTGGGTATATCAATAACGTATTTTCGGGCATTCGAAAAACTTAGTTAAACATATAAATACATTAATTAAACATATACATAACTAACTAAAAAAGTCCAATAACATTAAAAATTTAAAATGTTACAAAATATGAAAATGTATAAAACATAAACTCATAAAACATATACATAACTCGAAATGAACAAAAAGACTTGGGTTTCTCGTTGTACGAATAACTTCCACCATGTTTAGTTTGCTACTAGCCGAGGCGGAAGCGGTAGCCGATTCGGAAGCCATTTTTTAGCCTTTTTTTTAGATTTTGATCGTTTTCGAGTGTGGTAACTGATGTGTGTTAGACGGTCTATAAAAACCAACTATAAAACCTAACGTAGACACTCTAGATTTAAATTTATAATTCTAGACTCAACCTAATACTAGACCACACAACCGGAAAGTGTACCTATCAATGTAGTAAAGTCTAATGAAGTCCGGATATCGAACCCACGAGAGACTAGTGACAACGAACTAGACTCTGACTCAACTAACTAACTGATTTAAATGGGGGAATTTGTGTAACTACTAATGAACTAATGAACTCCTAACTAAAATTTACCGAATGAAATATTTACAAATCTACGAACTCAAAGGGTTAAGAAGGCCACTGGTTGATTGTTTTAGGGTTAAGATTTGGAGAAAATTGCATACATATATATTGTAACATCCCTAAAACCAAATAGCTAATGGGGCTGGTTAATGGGTAACCCAAATTTCTATTTAATGACATGGGTACCTTGCGTCGTTGAGTAAAGCTTGGATTAGCGGTGTTAAAGGAGCTGGTTAGCCATTTGTTTTATAAGTTTGTGATGGAAATGCTTTTAACGATTTTAGAGGGACCCGATACGTAACTTGTGGGTGGCATTTAAACCACATTAGGTGTAAACCCTAAGCCATTTGTCTAGGGGACTTGCGACGACAAGCTATTCGAGCGAGCAAGCGGAGATGGGAGACGACGACAACGCGAATGGGTGGTCTGACGATGGTGTCATGCAGTAGACTCCTTACATTGCAAAGGTAATTCTTCTATGTTTTTAGCATTGTTTATAATGGTGTTTGCTAGGAACCCGACTAGGATTTTGGTTTGGGTTAAGGTGACCGTAGTGGGAAGAAGGGTGGCTAGCTGCTGTGGTGGTAGCCGAGAAGGGGACGACGACGACGAGCCTGGTGGTGTGCGCCTGTGAGCAAGATGGGAGAAGGAGAGTGGTCCGACCGAGACCATCAGACGAAGAAGGTGAGGCCACGGTGGAGCTTGGAAGCAACCTGCTATCTATCGATAGGCGAGAACAGACTGCTATCCCGATGGAGGCAGCAAATAGTATACCACCTAATTACCCTATTTCCTTTATGGGGAAGAAAGAAAATTAAGGAACCTGCAAATATTGGTAAAACTACAATTATTGTTAACCAAGAAAATTTGTTTGTGGTAAAGACAAGATACACTTGGACCAGAAAAACCTGTGCCCAAAAATAAGATATTTTTTAGCACAGGTTTTGGCGGTAAAAAATGGACTCAAGTAGGGGTTTCTGTAATGTATTAATAAGCTATACCCATGCTGCGGGTTGTTTCATGCCATAAATAAACTCGAACACTCAAGAAATCTGTACTCATAATAGCCTATTTATATTCAATCGTCGAGATTGAACAAGTCAATTCAATCAAATAAGTTTTTTTTAGTAAAGATTCAAATTGAAAAAAAAAGGAGTTCAAAAGTCAATTTGAAGGTTCATTAGATTCATTTTTTACTTTTATTGTCATTATTTCTGGTTTATCTGATTTCATAAATTTGAAACAAAAAGTAAATTTTCTCAATGAATTTTAAATATGTCTATTTTGGATTACTCCAAATTGACACAGTTTTTGTACATAATATTGCAATAATTAAGTTCTTTATTGATTGCGCTGAAAATTGGAGATATATAGAAAACTCATTCCATATAGTAAATAAACTAAGAAGTCAGAAAGTCATCCAAAAGGTTTTAACATGGAATAAATTAGTTTCAACACTTCATTAATTTGAACTAAAAATTTTATATCTGGCCTTCCCAAGAAACATAAAAATTTTTCATTTTTGTAAAGGTCGATGGGGAAAATAAGACTCCCCACCACCAAAATTTGAGTGAAAATAATGGTGGGGGAGAGCGGAACTCGCGCGGATGCTGTGACGGCGTGCCGGGGTGACAAGCTAAGGCGGAGGAAGACGTAGATGAGCCCGACGTGCGGTACGACTCGAGTAGGGTCATCGTACATGCTTATGAGTCAACTTAAATATGTTAAACGTGTTAAGGGTTTCAGGTTATAATCCGATATGTTTTTGAAACAAAATGATTATTAAGGAGTCGTAGGATCTATGGTGTGTCTATGGGAATATGTGAGCTAGGGATAATAGTTATTGATGTGTGACGTATTAAGGGTTAGTCAGGTAGAGTCGGGCTTTAAGCTAAATGCTTATTATTTCATGTGGGTATTATCCTAGTGTTATGCATGAGGTGCAAGTGCACTTCATGAGTCATATAAGTGTAGGGTGATATTATATGTTTATATTTGTGTTATGTGCTTGTGTCGTTGTCGTTGTGGCACATGGGTATCGTGTTTGCATCTTTGTCGTTATGACATGGCAAACGGGATTGTGAAGGCCGACGCCCTTCGGGAAGTCACCAATGGTGATATTATATCACAGGTAGATGATGAACTCGGGGTGTGTTTAATGTCCTGACGAGGGTGCAGTGATGAGGTATGTGCTTACGTATATATGTTAAATTTGTATGTAAGTGTTGAGTTATATTGATTATGCATGAGACGGTATTAATGTGGTGTAAACATTGACCTTTGTTTTTAACATGTGGAACATGGGCTATTGCTGTGAAAGTAGGGGAATGTAAGCAAAACAATTGTGCATGTGAGATTTGAATGGGATTAGCTAAGAGATTATAAGCCTCCTCACTAGAACACAAACTAACCCCACTATCTTTTGCCCCATTCAATTCAAAGGTTAAGTCATTAACCTTAACTTTCATTGTCAGGTCCTTGAAATTCCAAGTGATATCATCTAAACTTTGGAGCCATTGTATTCCCCAAACCATATCATAATTGGATAATGGAATGACTAACACATCAGCTTTGAACCAGTTGCCTTGCATAATCCATTGCAATTTCTCACAACTCTTATTACAGGTAATAAGATTCCCATCTACTATGGTGATTTTAATGATAGTATAGGCTTGGTAGGACACTACATCTTATGAGCTATTCTCTGATCTAAAAAGTTATGAGAAGAACCTGAATCAATAAGAATGTGTAATGTTTTAGTGCTTATTACACATGTAACTTTTATGGTAGAGTATGGGGACACTCCTATGATAGCGTTCAAAGAAATTTGTGTGTCTAAACCTTCATTAGTCAATTCACTTACAGTGTCATTGACAAGATTATCATCTTCCTCATCCCAAACTTCAATGGAATATCGTTGTGTGTATTTACACTTATCTGTGGAAGTAAACATCTCATTACAACTAAAACAATCTCCCTTGGCTCTTTTTTCTTCCATTTCCTTAGGGGTTAACCTTCTTAATGGTTTAGCCCTAATGGGAGGTGCAGCCAATAAGGCTAAATTAGCAGTTATAGTGAGGCCTTTAGGAAAGGAATATATGGATCTACTAAAAGTTGAGCTACTACCAGTTGGCTTATAGGATTGACCCCATCCTTAATTACATTACATTGATATGTTTTCATCTTGAATTTTTGCTAACATATAAGCCTCATGTAAATTTTTAGGTCTTAATAGCCTAAGAGGATAGCCTATTTTAGGCTTAACACCCCTTAAAAAAGACTCACATCATACTCATCACATATAGCTACTTTAGTGAGAGCTAAATCAAATTCTTGGCAAAGTGTTTGTAAATACCTTTTTGTCTCAATTTAGCAAGAGCCCCCATAGCTTCTTGGCCAATCACCACTGCAAAATCTTGTAGAAATGAGTCCTTTATACGTTTGCCAAGCCATTCCTTCAGTAGAACCTCCCCTTGATTGAACAAATGATTGATGTCATAATAAAGCAATGTCCTCTAGATGTACAATATCATATTTCACCTTAATCTGTTCAGCCTTAGCATCAATAGAGAAGAAGTATTCCACTTTGCATAACCATCCCGTGACATTGATGCCATTAAACTTTGGAAATTCCATCTTAGTTAATCGAGTGTTATCGTCAGTCATCCAATTGTTTTTGACATCTGTACTAGCAAAACTGAATTTAAATTTCTTAGCCAAAAGGGAAATTGACCTTTGAAGTTGTAAGACTTGAGCTAAGTCCAATAAGTGTTGTTCAAGAGAAGAACTATACACTAAAATGTCATAAAAAAAGACTAAGGCACACCTCCTCAAGAGGGGTTTGAAAGTAGCATTCATTAGTGCTAGGAAGGTAGCTGGTGCATTTGTCAACCAAAGGGTAAGACTAAAAACTCAAAATGGTCCTGATGAGTTCTGAATACAGTTTTGTAGATGTCAGGTTCATGCATACGAACTTGGTGGTATCCTGACCTCTAATCCAACTTTGAAAAAGTAGAGGAACCCCCCAACTCATCTAAAAGTTCATCTATTAGAGGTATGGAAAAACTGTTTTTTACAATGGCATCATTGAGGCGCCTGTAATCCACACATTCCCCAAGTTTCATATTTTTTCCTAACAAAAACCATAGGTGCTGCAAAATGAGCTAGTACTTTCCCTTACGATTCCCATGTCTAAAAGTTCTTGGGTCATTTTTTCAGTGATATCCTTTTGGGTTGCTGGATATATGTAAGGTTTCTAAACAATCGCAGTAAATCCATCTTTGAGCAAATTTGATGATCACAATGTCTTTTTGGAGGTACGGTAGCAGGCATAGCAAATACATTTTCATAAAAATATAGTAGCTCATCAATTGCAAAACATTGACCTTTGTTTTTAACATGTGTAACATGGGATATTGCTGTGAATATAGGGGAATATAAGCTAAATAATTGTGCATGTGAGATTTGAATGGGATTAGCTAAGAGATTATAAGCCTCCTCACTAGAAAACAAACTAACCCCACTATCTTTTTCCCACTTCAATTCAAAGGTTAAGTCATTAACCTTAAATTTCATAGTCAGGTCCTTGAATTTCCAAGTGATATCATCTAAACTTTGGAGCCATTGTATTCCCAAAACCATATCATAATTGGATAATGGAATGACTAACACATCAGCTTTGAACCAGTTGCCTTGCATAATCCATTGCAATTTCTCATAACTCTTATTACAGGCAATATGATTCCCATCTACTATGGTGATTTTAATGACAAAAATAGGCTTAGTAGGACACTGCATCTTATGAGCTATTCTCTGATCTAAAAAGTTATGAGTAGAACCTGAATCAATGAGAATGTGTAATGTTTTAGTGCCTATTGCCCATGTAACTTTTATGGTAGAGTATGAGGTGTCACACCCCAACCGAAGGCGGAATACGTCGGGGCGGGACATGTAGACTGTTCATGAGCACAAGGTTGACTAGATTGCAATATATTAATCATCAAATTTCATTTCAAACAAATCAAGCACAACCAAGTTCAAAAGTACATAATTGAAATACAAATTGTTCTTGAATTAAAATTAACTAAGTCCCAAAACCTATGTGTAATATGTTTTGATCAAATCACGCATTAGCACCTGAAACATGAATAAAATAAGGTCAACTAAAAAGTTTGTGAGCATACATAGGTTTGTACGTAGATAGTATATAGATGTGAATAAAACAAATCCATACATAACATGAAAAAATAAGGCATTTATGGGGAGCAACTATTGTGTAACCAAAGTACAATCAAACATTTGTAACTAGCATGCAAATTGTGTTGTCGGTAACAATCACCCCAATCTGGGTGGGTTTGTCAGACTCAATAGATCTATCATTGTTTACCGTCGGCTTGAATAGTTATTGATTGCACATAAATTGCATACAAACAGTTAACACACATAGTACTCAAATATAAAGCTCAAATTTGCACACATGAATGTAAAGAGGATTTGTGTTTGTGTAGTTTGTGTAAATGTAAGCAATTGTGTGTATAGAGTTCATGTTTCACCCTAAAAAGTGTAAAAGAGTAAAAGGGGCTATGTAATACTCACATTGCAATGAGTAGCTTGAATGTCACACAAGTATGTTGCTGTTGCACGAATGCTCTAGCTAACCACAAGGCTAACCTATGTTAGATGGAATATATGTATCAATGATTTGTACAAAGAAGTAGGAAATCCTAATGTACCAAGGAATTGGGTGAGGGCTTGGTTGAGTGAGTGTGTACTTGTTTGAGTTTCAAAAGATGGTTTTGTAATCCCATGTAAAAGTATGTGTGAAAGAATATGTGGTTTCATTTGTTTCTTTTTTGTAATAATTGAATACGTGTTATTATGAATAACCATTCTATGTAAAAAGTAAATAAATGTATATTTAATTTGTTCTTGATAATAAGTAAATGAATGAAAGAAAATACAAAAAATAGTAAACTTGATTAAATGGAAACATTTTGGGTAAATAAATAAACTCATTTTTTTATTTATTTAATTTAGTTATTAAAACAAAAGGGTTCTCCAGAAATCAATGGTCTAATTATTTTGTATTTAAACCGAGATTTTAAGTAATAAATAGTGTAACGACGTAAAATAAACAAAACCATAAGTTTGAAATATAGTGTTCTAATTAATTAATTCATAATTAATTATTAGTTAAAAATGTAAAATTAGTTTTTAAATGTTTTTATATAACAAAATGAATTATAATAAAGATTATATAAATCAATATAACATAAAAGGGTTTAAATAAATAATCAAGATTATATTCTGATTGTATTTTATAACTTAGATTTGTACCATTAAAATCGAGTTTAATAATAAACATATATATACTTTTCATTTAACAAGAATCTTAATAATAAGCCTTGAACCTTTACAAAAGTTGGTTATATTATTTACTTTATAAAATATACATTTGCACAATCATAATTATATCAAAACTATATGCATGGGCTTTGTATAATTATAAATATATAATTTGAACCTTTATATACATTTATGTAAACATAAGTGTGGGTGAGTGTGATAAGGGATAAAAGAAAAAGAAAAAGAAAAAAAAACAAGAAAAGGGAGTCTACCGTGTTCGAACCCGCGACCCGCCCCAATTCACACTAGGAACAAACCACTAGCCCAAACCCATTTTTTGTTATGATTTTACAGAAAAAATACTTAAAACCCAGACAAATAGTTCATCACCATCTTCTCTAAACAACCAACCCAAACCCTAGCCCCGCAATTAGTTGTGTTTAGGCGTAGATCGACAACAGAAAACATGGGACTTACATTCAGGGAATCCAAATGAGTAAATAGACGTATTAATCACCTGAAATGGTCGCGATTAGAGGAAGATCGGCTGAAGCCTCTGGTTCGACATTCTTTGATGCAAATCGAGTCCTAGAAGTGATAAGCAGAGGATTTGAGAGGTCGTAGATCTTGTAAAAGGCATCACGATTGTGAGTGAGTGGGTGACTTGTTCCAATTTCAATCAGAACGTATGGTTTGATTCGTGGTTGATAGAAAACGGCAAAGGGAATGATTTCTAAGTCAATTCATTTTATTCTCAATGAATTGGGTCATGATTTAAGTTAGTAAACGTGCGAGAAATGTCTGTGCGTGATTCACGGGTCTTAATCGCGTTTAATTGCTTGATTGGAGATGGAATTGAACGTTGTTTGACTTTGCGGAGTCAAACTGTTCAAAATTTGTAATATAACCGTGTGAGATGTCCAATTGATATGCTAGACACGTTTAGGATGGATCGAGGGTTGAATTCACAAATATGGAAAGTCCAGAACTGATGTAAATCGATCGATGATGTCTTGAATTGCAAGATTTCTGGATTGTTTGGCTTTTGAGAGTCAAATTGGGTTCAAATGGGTTTAAAAGGTTCAATTTGAGATGAGAGAGTTCAAATGCAAATATTTTGGAAGGCTCAAAACAATAAGTGGGGTTCAAAAGTTGGGAGTCCAAATGACTAAATGTGGTTCAAGACATTATCATTTGTTTTAATTCTATTTTATTTTGTTAAAAATTGCTTTTATAAGATATATGAAAATATATATATATATATATATATATATATATATATATATATATATATATCTAATTGCTATTATAATTATTTAAATAATTTTTTTTGTAGAATTAATAATGGCACAAATGGTTTATTTAATAAAACCCAATGTGTATATTATTACACATTCATTTGTATTTAAATACATGAATATAACTAAGAAAATGTAAACCCTCGATTAAAGTTCATAAGTTTTGATTTAATTATAACAATGTATATTCATATATCTATATAAGTATACGTATGCTATATATATATAACAGAAAAAAAATAATACGTTTAAATGCAAGGTTGAAACTTTGGATTAGATTATTGTAACATATTGTGTTGAACAAGTACGAAATTGAAATGGATTGTTATTATTGTATAAATTAAAATAAAATAATGTTAGGAAATCATGGATGTTACATGAGGACACTCTCATGATAGCATTGAAAGAAATTTGTGTCTAAACCTTCATTAGTCAATTCACCTACGGTGTCATTGACAAGATTATCATCTTCCTCATCCCAAACTTCAATGGAATATCGTTGTGTGTATTTACACTTATGTGTGGAAGTAAACTTTTCATTACAACTAAAACATTCTCCTTTGGCTCTTTTTTCATCGATTTCCTTAGGGGTTAACCTAGCCCTAATGGGAGGTGCAGCCAATAAGGCTAAATTAGCAGTTATAGTGAGGCCTTTAGGAAAGGAATATGTGGATCTACTAAAAGTTGAGCTACTAAAAGTTGAGCTTCTACCAGTTGCCTTATAGGATTGACCCCATCCCTTATTACATTACATTGATATGTTTTCATCTTGAATTTTTGCTAACATATATGCCTCTTGTAAATTTTTAGGTCTTAATAGCCTAAGAGGATAGCCTATTTCAGGCTTAACAACCCTTAAAAAAAGACTCACATCATACTCATCACAAATAACTACTTTAGTGGAGCTAAATCAAATTCTTGGCAAAATGTTTGTGAATACCTGTTTGTCTCAATGCAACAAGAGCCCCCATAGCTTCTTGGCCAATCACCACTGCAAAATCTTGTAGAAATGAATCCTTTATACGCTTGCCAAGCCATTCCTTTAGTAGAACCTCTCCTTGATTGAACAAATGATTGATGTCATAATAAAGCAATGTCCTCTAGATGCACAATAGCATATTTCACCTTAATCTGTTCAGCCTTAGCATCAATAGAGAAGAAGTGTTCCACTTTGCACAACCATCCCTTGACATTGATGCCATTAAACTTTGGAAATTCCATCTTAGTTAATTGAGTCTTACCGCCAGTCATCTAATTGTTTCAGAGATATGTACCACCAGTACTGTTGCTAAATCCAATTGCCTAATTAGGGCGCAAATTACAAAGTAATTGGAAATTCTTGAGTAACTCTGTCGTTTGAACTGAATTTTCAGTCAATTGAGTCTTCACTGCCTCTAAATCAGATGAATTCTTGGTGGTAGCGGCTTTAATTGCTTCCAATTCCGTCAAATTCATACAAGTAGTTGTCTCCAATCGCAACAGCGTTGATTCATGCTCCTGTACTCTCTGCTCAAGAGTCGCGTTCCTTGTCGCCATGGATGCTCCTGCGAGAATTGCAGCTATTCCGATTAATAGTGTACAATCAACAAACAAGAGCTCTGAGGGTCGGAAAGCTCTGATACCACTTCAATCCAAATCAAGCGTCATTCTCATTAACGAACCTAACGATCTTATAACAACCGACCAGTTACAAGAATGAATGAATTACAATCAAGTCCCTGAACTAAAGATTACAAATGTAACCATACTTTATTACAAATAAGTCCCTAGACTTATTAATATAGTAACACCAACGAGGACCCGAACCTACCCTATCTGGTGCCACAAGGTAGGGTCCTTCAACACCGAACCTGGTTCTTCCTTGGACCCGACCCGATTTGTACCTGATAAAAAAAACTGGTTCTACCCGGAACCGGTTACGGCCCAATACCCAATTTGTGAATTTCTAGCCAAAATGGGGAAGGTTAGAGCAGTTTTAATAGTAGCGATTATGAAGGAATGGGAAAATGATATAAGATAGAAGTATAGTGTAGTGTTTGTATCCTCAACTGAAGATGATATTGGCTCTCATTTGGTGTAGTTAGCAAATCCATGGCGTAAAATAGTAAAAGATAGAAGTTCAACGGTGTGAATGTAAATATATTAGAACGAATTGTTTAGCTAGTTAATATGAACACATATTGAACAAGGTAATGAGTTATTTGAGAACTCCTAAATATTTTGAGAAGTTAAAAAACCAATCAAAACCATTTTTTTGTGTTTACTACCTTTATTACTGTAATATAACATAAAAAATTATATATGTAAATTTACATTTATTCATATATTAAAAAAAAAATCTACACATGTGTAAGTGGTAAATCTACACATGTGTAAGTTTACCACTTACACAAGTGTATAAATTTTTTTAAGAATAATTTGGAGAGAAGAGATGAATTAATTGGAGAGATAAATCATTTTTTGATGTTGTATTTTAATAATAAAGGTAGTTAAAACAAAAAAAAATGGTTTTAGTTGGTTTTTTGACGAGTTCTCAAGTATTTTTATAAGTTTTTAAAAGATCTTAACCCTACTAAACAGAGCACCGGTTTTTAAAAACTAATAACCAAAAACCGGTTTTGTTGGCCCAAACTGATTTATGTGCCTCGACAGTGCATACATTTTGAATAACATTCGCCAAAAGAAATGTATAGTGAATTTGCATTCTGGATTATATTATGCTCGACAGTGCATACATTTTGAATAACTTCAAATAGGAATTCAACATATCAAAGCTGCAACTATGGATTATATTATGCTCAAAACTGTATGCAGCTGGAATTGGAGCCACAAATAATGCTGCTTGAATTTAAGTACAAAATTACCATCATCACATCACAAAATAAAATAAATAAAAAAGGCCAGACTTGGTATGACGACCTGTGTCAATCAAAATAATTTTGCATCCCATGATTTTAGATCTATTCTCCAACCGTCAACCCAAACCCAAACTTGTAGTCTTTCTTCTTGTGGTCTATCTGCAAAACATAACCCCAAACGATCAGTGTCTTCCGTTGTCCCAACAAAATCCAACATCGAGTTTAAAGATCTGATTCCAAAATTTAAATGTGCACGTACTGTTTCAACAATCAGAAACAGAAAATTTAGGGGACAGGACTGTGTGGATAAATAATTATTCAGACTTGGGATTTTATAGACAGGAAGTGGTGGTGGTGGTGGCAGGGTTTTGATATGTATCACTTTGGTGTAGATAAAAATAGAAGAACTGGAAGATTTAAAGAGACTCGATGTATAATTCATTTCATGAATGCCTAAAACATTACACGATTAGCCTATTTATAGGCTTAAACGGAAATAACCGACTGACCCACTACTACCACTAACAAATGACCTAAGTTTTAAAAAGAAAGAAGCGCACGATAACGACAAGGTCTAAATCCGAAGTGCAAAGTGCAAATCGCAAAAGCATACCAATTTTCGTACGTGAAGCGCAAGGTGCTTGTATAAAACTTTTTATATATCCCATTGGTTTTTAGCATCCCCTACCCAAAATATAGCCATAAATAAGGTTTATATATGATTTTAATGTATAAATTACTTACATGTACAACCTTTTTAGCTAAATGTATAACACAATGAAGCACAAAAACAGCCCCTGTACAAGAATCGAGCCACTCAGTGCGATTTTTTTGCGAGTTTTGTACGTTGCTTGAGTTATGTGACAAGACTCTCTGGACTCCTCGCCTCATGTTGAGTTGCGAGTAAGCGAGAGTAATGCGCGCTTTTTAAAACCAAGCTAATGACTCAAAACTAAACCACTAACTATCAATACTTGACCCACTACCAACTAGCAACACATAAGAGAAATAAAGATAATGCAGGAGATCAAATAGCCCACGATGCTATTATGGACGATTCATGGTTTGCAGGGCACACATCAGGTTTAAGGATAGAAAGCAGTGGCGGTGGCAGGGTTTAAAGGCATAGAGTGGTGGTGGTGGTGAGGCTGGGGTGGAGGCCACCATTGTGATGATGGTTGGTGAAAGTGGCAGGAAAGGGGGGGGGGATATCAAAATAGTTTCTAGTTTCTCAATTTTGGTTTGGCTCGGGTTTGGTCGACCCAAAACACTTTTTGTGCCTAGTTTCTCAACTTTTTGTAGATAATTGGGTGTCAAATATGATTACAACTCATTCCAGAAACTAAATTAACTTTTGAATAAAACAATTTAGAAGTATTAGGCATTAATAAATACATTTTAAGTGACTTCGACCTGTTTCAATTTAAGCTATTCTTTATAATGTAACATGTTTGTTCAACACCTAAATGGTAAATTTCCACCTCTAGTAGGCACCAATTGAAAGTGGTGGCCTTTGGATATTGTGTCAGTTGAATTTCCTATAAAGATTTGGAAGTGAGTGACAAAACGTACTCACCTCGGCTGACAGAATGAAATTTAGACCCATATTCCACCTTTCTTCAAGAAAAGCAGATGTACAGCCATTTGAGTCGATCTTCCCTCTAAGACGACACTGTTGATATGAAAACAAGTTAAATCAAGATGATAATAACATGAAATTGGTCGATTGGTCAAACAAAAACCATTAATTGTTCCTGTGGGTGTGAGCTAGGGATGAGATCAGATCGGTACCAGTACTGGTACCGTATTTACCGGTACGGTACAGAAGTACGGGTACTCGTTACAAAATGTTCATCTCTAGATGGTATCGGTACCGGTACGGTACCGAATTTATGAAAAAGTGGGTACCGGTACCGATACCGAATCAATTGGTACGGACCGGTACGGGTACTTGGTACCAAATGCTCATCCCTAGTGTGAGCGGCATATCACAGAGCATGCAGTGTAAACATAACTATACTTAACATGTAAAAAATATTTACGCTAGAGTAAAAGAACATAAACACTTCCACCATATGAAAGTTCAGAACGGATATTGAACATAAGAAACAAGCGGTCGATATGTTATAACACATTATTAGTTTGTTATCAGATAAGTTCAAATGGCGTTCTGTTTGCAGATAGGCAATATTCGTAGATACATACTAGTTTTAACTTTTAGATAAAGATTATTATTAGGATTTGATCGAGTTAGGATTTTTTTATATAAACAAAGATCAGAAATTCAGAATAACTAGTTTTCTCTCCTCGCGTTATGCGGTGGGAGTCTGGTAGTCATCGGTTCGGCTTATCGATAGAGATAAAACTTAAATCTAAACACAGACTCGCTATAGCGTACGATACAAAAAAATATTCGGATCGCTGACAAAAAAAACAAACAAACCCGTGCATCCCGTTTATTAAAAAAAGTTAACGAACGAAAGTTATTACAAAAAGAAAATACTCCGTGAACTTTTGTTGCAATTTTATAAAAAAACCTTTATTCTATTAAAGTTTTATGGCAAATATGTAAAAAAAAACAAAATTTTAAGTCAAAATATAAAGTTGTGGCAATTGTATAAAAACAAATTTTTTGTGTCAAAAGAAAAAAAAAGTCAAAAATTAACTTTGTGGGATAAAACTTACGTCTAAACACATACTCGCTATAGCATACGATAAAAAAATAATACTCGGATCGTTGACAAGAAAAAAACAAGAAAACACACCCGTGCATCCTGTTTAAAAAAAGTGAACGAACGAAAGTTATTACAAAAAAAAATACTTAACGAACTTTTGTTACAATTTTATAAAAAAAACCTTTACTATATTGAAGTTTTGTGTAAAATCTATAAAAAACAAAACTTTTATTCAAAATATAAAGTTGTGGCAAATCTATAAAAAATAAAACTTTTGTGTCAAGAAAAAAATGTCAGAGATCATCATTCACGTTTAAATTTGCTGCAGTTTACGTCTTTTGGTCTAACAGACGTTAAATTTGTCAGTCAACTACAGTCATGTGCCTTGCACATGACGGTGTTTTGGTCCTTTTACCCACAGATATAAATTTAAAACCCTAATTTTATAAAATCCACCACCACAAATCCTCCACCTTTACCCACTCAGACCCACCATCACCACCACCACCACCACCACCACCACCTGCCTGTCCCACCCCGCCAAGGCAGAAACGCGAGGTGTCACACATTTAGTTCATAACACAAGGTAAAAAGACAATTACTAAGGCATCATAAAATTTATTAATTTTGTTAACATAGACAAACAAACAATCCCAAAAACATTCTTCAAATTTCTTTAACTAGGTCCATAAGCAATCCTATATGATCCTTCATCTCTTAGTTTGTAGGTCCCTCCGGGTGGGTGTGTCTGATCGATATCGTGTGAGAACGTAGCCTAGTAAACAGGTACGAAATGCCCGTTACTAGGTGGAACAATGTATGAATGAAAGTATGACAATCAACACAAGGTTGTACTAATAAATACACGGTCTATTGATATCATAGTGTTTCAAACAAGTACAGATACAGATGGAAATACTTCTGGACTGATACTAAACTGATCTGTGCGTACTTGTGTGTGAAAATACATCTATTATGAAAATGAAACAAAGCTATGCTATTTATAGACCTGGTCAATGAGTACTTAGACAAGTACGCATGACCATCCTTCATGCGTACTTGTCTAAGTACGCATGACCATTGTACTTGACAAATACGCAAGAACTCATCCTTACGTATTTGTTTAGTACAATATCAAAATAATACAAGTTTAGACATAAACAAGACATATTACAACTCGATAAACAAAATACAACAAGTACTAAATACATACAAGACTGAAATACATAATAACAAAAGCTTTAGCTCGATTATGAATGCCTGTCACAAAACATGCATCAACAGACTCCCCCTTGACAACATCTCTGTATGTCTTCAGTCTTCACGAGCTTCCTGCTTGACTACCACCACTGATCTTGGACTTGTATCCAAGACAAAACTTCACTAACTTATCATATTTGGTGGCCAGCAGCTTCGTCCACTCGTCCGTATGCAAACAGTTTTTGTTGATGAGGACCTCCAAATATTTTACTGAAAAATTGATGAAAACAATTTCATCAAACACCCTAATGATCTCCTTCAAGCTTTCCTTTTCTATTATAACAGCCTCTCCGGTTACTGGATCTATGTACCAGTACCACATGTTTCCCAGGATGTCTTAAGGTATTCTCCTCAAAGGTATCCGGGTTTCACGTAGAACCGGTTCATAGATGAGTCTTTTTAAGAACTTGTGTGTCAACGGATGCATCACTGTTTTGTCCTTGACACGCCTCGGAACTTGAGGCCGAAAGATTTTGAAATTCCCCGATCTCCCTTCTCTCTACAAAACGCCCCACAAACCTCTAGCAACTCCATTTGATGTGTCACTACATAATTCACGATGTGCAAGGTTGACCAAGTCGTATTTAGGTAAGGAATTAAATGCTTCTGTTGTTGGCTTCAGGTATTGAACTCCCCCTGATCTTTTTGTAGCAAATAATCCTTTGTCGTCTTCGAAACGTACTGACAAGATCATCCCTGCAGCACCATGTTGGTCTGTGTACTATGGTTTGTGCCAAGGCGCTTCGGCTTCCTTCTTCAACCATTCCTGAGGAATCTTCCTCGAGGAAGTGACACTAGTACCCGTTTCTCTGTTAGGTTCAGGAACTTTAGCTGAAGATTCGTTGACATCTTCAACTTGAATAGTTTGTTCAGCTTGTTCCTTAATAGTTGGGGCTTCAAAAATTTCACCATCCTCCAACTCATAAACTCCTTCTCCATCTCCTTTCGGGAATTCCACAGTCACATCGTTCCCGCATTAATCCCAGTCATCACCGCTGTCTATTTCTCCTTCTTCAAGTTCTTCTAAAGCCCCTATCATGATTTCATCGTTTAAGTTAGGACTTGTAGCTAACTCTTCTAACACCTCAGCTGGTGTTTTTCCTTTATCAGCACCACCACCTTGTTGTTGTTGTTGGGTGGACTCCCCCTGAGCCATAGGTGTGGCTTGTATTGGCAAGACAGCTTGGGTCTCACCACCACCAGCACCTGAAGGCCTAAAATTGGGATCATCGTCCTGATCCTTATCTTTCGTGAGGTCGACATGGTGGCAAGTTTCTTCTTGAACTTTCTTGCTTGTCTCCCCCTGAGACTCAAGCTGCTTTGTCAACTTAGCAACCAAGTCTACCAACACCTGATATTCACCCTTTGTATCAACATTTGGTTCTCCATATCTGTACGGGTGGTGAAGAATGACTCATTGAGATTGAATTGCATCTTTTGAAGCTCAAAGAATGACTTCATTTGTTCCTCCATGGCTTGCCATTGATGGGTCAATTTGGTGTTAGAGTCAACAAGTAAATTGATTTGATTCTGTTGGGAAGCTACTTGTGACTCTAAGATTGCAATCCTTTGATCCCTAGGATCAACTACCATGGCTGTAGAGGGTTCTCCAGTCTCCTGAATAGTATCGACAAACAGTTCTGACAGGTCAAAGTGATGTCCCATGTCTCCAAACTCAAGTGAGTGTGTCATTGGTGGTAGAGTACCAGCAGTGACAGTGAATGGTAAGGTTGTTGTTTGGAGAACTGTGGGTGCGATGGTTGTGGAAACAAGGACTGACTCAGTCAAGATGGGAAGTATTGTTGAACTGTGGGTGCGATGGTTGAGAGACGACTACAGGAATAGGTTCTTCACAGGTTGGAACAATAACCGGTGTTATCGTTCTGCGTCTTCGTCGGCTATACAACTGTGTTTGTTGAATGGGAGCTTGTGTTTCTTGATTGGGAGCTTGCTGTGCTTGATCCCTGGCATTTATTTCATCCATTACTTCCTGCCACGGGCGATCATGTTTGGTTTTCTTTCTTCATTCAGTCACATGAAGTGCCTCTTGATTTGTATCTTAACTCTCAAGTTGAAAGTCCGAGTCTGAACTCTCCCTTCGTCTTCGCCTTGACGAGGATTCAGGAAGTGATTCCTGAATATTCTTTCTTGGAATCAGATGAATCAGGTATAGTTCTTTCTGATTCAGTGCTATCTTGTTTTTGTGCATAACCAGCACCACCTTCATCATTACCTTCATCACTATCATCATCATCACTATCTACATCATCATCACTATCTTCCCCTTCATCTGAGTGTTCACTTAACTCAGGTTCACTTTCTGGATGGTACCACCTTTCACCTTGTGGTGCAACGTAGGCTTCATTAATCAAGTGGCCAAATAAAGGTGTGTGCATGTGTAAGGCCCCAAACCCGGGATGCCTCACTTATTGGATTTACTCATTCACAAACAGTTCTTAAACTTGAATATCAAATAACACAGCGAAAAATACTTCATTAAAACATAACCATTACATTGTTCAACATACGGAAGCGTAAACATTGTCTAAACATAACATAACGAAATCCAAAACGTAACATGATGCCAGTCTTCATAAGCAGTCGGGTAACTCTTCATCGCTAGCCAAGCATCACCGCCCCACCTCATAACCTGCCTTAACCTGAATGTGCATACTAAAAAGTCAGCTACGCTGGTGAGTTCTAGCTTTACAAAAAACTTTCACAAAACCATTTGCCAAAAACATTACATTCATTTATTTAATAAAAGTGTACATAAAGCATACAATAACATAACATTAACCATAAGTCAACAATAAACCGAATCTGCGCCTTTTCGTATCCGTCAATTCCTCATTACAGCACGGTAACTCATAGGGTACACGCACCGACCTTGAGTAAGGTGCTCCATAGAGCACACGCACCCACATTAACCATTGCAAGTACGGCATCCCAAAGGATAGCTCGTACCACCTTAAATACTATTCCCTCACAGAGAATGGTATCTCATTAGGGATCCCGGTAATCCCCCATTGGTGACCGTCGTCACCCCTTTTCACCTAGTTGTACAACCATTGGCCAGCCACAAAGGCCCCTATAAAGGTAAGGCCCATTCATGCATACATTCCCTTGCCCCCGAAGGAACTCATGGCAAATTCATTTATTTCGTGACTTCCATAAAACCTTTACTTCTTTTCAGTTAAAGCATTCACACGTTTTATTAAATAGAATTTCATTTGTAAACATTTCGTAAACCAAATTTGGCAACACGTTTCATAAATACATTTCAACTTTCCTTTCATAAACATCATTTCATAAAACATTATCGTGTAAGTATGCACACTAGCCCAAAACATAGTTCAAAACATATAAAAGTAGGGCTCTAGAACTCACCTGATAAGCTAGTCTCAGTTCTATCCTAACCATAGTCTAACGAGGGCGACACACGATCTGAATTTGTTAATTACACATACATCAGACCTAATCTAACTTACACTTTTTTACGCAGTCTGATCCAGGCGAACTTAAGGCTAAGTTCGCTGCCTATAGTCTAGGCGAACATATTGGCGAACTTGTCCTAAGTTCGTTTATCTTGTCTAGGCGAACATAACCAGAGGAACATAAGCAAGTTCGCCCCCTGATGAGTTAAGTGAACTTGTCAAGCGAACTTGATAAGTTCACCCCAACCTTGCCAGGCGAACATAACCAAGTTCGCCCCCTTGATGACTTAAACGAACTTGTCAAGCGAACTTGATAAGTTCGCCCCAACATTGCCAGGCGAACTTGATAAGTTCGCCTGTTGGGTAGTCATCTTCCCCAAAAAACCCGAAGTTCTTGCATGCGAATCTGATCATGCCAATATCCCAACTTTCTTTGCTCAAAACGTTCGGTTTTCCTTCTAGATGCTAGACCTAAGCTTATTTTCAAGTTTCATTCGTAAAAACGTTACCTTTTTACCCAAAACCCGAAAAACCCAACATAACCAAAAATCTCAAATCTAGCTCGAGTTGTTACCTGAATCGAGATTCTGATTCGGAGGTCCTGCTCACGAGTTCAGTAGTAACGTTTTCCTTCAATCTCGGGTCGATCCGTCAACTTTCTCTCTATACGGTATCTCTCTCTAAGGATGCAAAATGAGAGAAGTGTGTGCAAGTGTGGGGTATTTATGGGAGGGGCCTCCCCTTCCCGAGCCCACCTCGCGACCAACTCGGCCTAACCCCGACCCGCGCACCTTTGTCCGCTTGCACCCGTTATCTTTATTTCTCATTTTTATTTTTGGGATGTTACAAGTCTACCCCCCTTACAATAGGTTTCGTCCCCGAAACCTATCATAGGTCAAATAGATAAGGGTATGACTCCCTCATTTCTGTCTCCGATTCCCAAGTAGCCTCCGATCCCTTTCGGTGCTTCCATTGGACTTTAATTGTAACATTTCTGATTTTTAGTATTCGTATTTCAAATTCAATGTAATGCATTTCAAACCAAATTCTAGTGCACTGTTTTGTTCTATTCGTACCATCAATTAAATACAATATTTCGATGTTAATCCGCAAATTTTTACACGGTTATAACCAACTAAAACACTACATAAGTATCTATTTATACAAATATGTCAAAGACCAAGGTTACAAGGTCTGATGTTGAAAATTTACAAGAAACCCTAATAGGCACGGTCGCGCCTCGTTCCGGCATGGTCGCACCAAGTGCCTTAGCACGGTCGCGCGCCTTGTTTTGGAACGGTCGCGCCCGGTGCCTTGGCACGGTCGCGCCTCATATTGGCACGGTCGCGCCTCTCATCAGTTGAAACGTAAATGCAGACCTTTAATCACAGGAACGTTCGGTTTCATAACAGTTCTACACGTTTTCGTCATTAACAAACTCCATTAAACCCTTTAATCATCACCATTACAACAAATAAACTTATTATCATCGAATTACCTCCTAATCACAAAATTCTCTCACGAAATCACCAAATTCACCAATTTGATTACAATTCTTCCAAGCCAACCTACCATCGATCCCCTATAAGGCTATGGACAAGCTGGTCTAGTCGGAATTACAGCAGAGGACGCCGGAGACAGAACCCGTCGTCGCCGGAACTTTTCTCTACTGAAACTATCAATTCGTCGTCCTTCCGAGTAATTGAAACCTCTCACACTTACGTTTTAGCCTACTAATCAAAAGCCCTAATCTAATTTGGGCTTATAATATGGGAATCATCACGAACCAGAGTCTAGTGTTCGTTCAAAACAGATTTAATCGAATCAAACCTTAGACACGTTTTAAATACAATTAATTTATACAAAAAGACTCGTGATGATCTAATGGGTGAAAGCCCCATGAGTTCCAACATTAACAATATAAGAATTAGCCAAATCGTTTCTGTTTTGGAACAGACACGGTCGCGCTAGTATTCTAGCGCGGTCGTGCTTCATGAGTCGGTCGCACCAAATACCAGCGCGGTCGTGCCACACACACTCAGACCCAGTCATGCCTTTGGCTAAACTTGGTCATGCCTCAAAACCTTAGACACGGTCGTGCCTAGTCCAGAACACGATCGTGCCTATAGAACAATCCAATTGTGCATTCTGTTTGATCAACACGGTCGCGCCCTGACTAGCATGGTCGCGCCCGTGGTTTGAGCACGATCGTGCCCTTCCCAGGCACGGTCGTGTGTGAGTTAAAATCTTGGCAGAATTATAAATTTTATATATTTTTCAAACCACAAATATTCTGATTGAATTACCAAATAAAAATAGTTGAATTTTATAAAATTTCATTTAATCTTATTTAGAAAGAACAAATATTTAATAAATAGAAAAATTAATTAATTAAAGTTTATAAAATTTAATTTACAATTATTGTTAAACCTTTCATTTAAAAAGTTTTTAAATGGTTAAGTTACATTTTATAAATAAATAAATAAAATGATTATTTATTTAATTTATATTTAAACAAAAACGATTAATTAATTATACTAACTTATAACTAATACTTACAATGTTTTCATAAACAATAATTATTTACATTACTCATTTAATTATTCAAACTCAAACCTTAATCAAAATGTTCTAAAAATACTCTTTCAAACTTTATATATTTTAGTCAATACTCAAATTACAAATCAATGACTTTTTACACAAGTCCAAATACAACTTTAGAACTAAACTCTTGCACACACTATTAATACCATACACATTACACTTTAGGTTAACTTGTGCATATCAAGGATCTTTAGTCTACCTAGTATCTTTGTTAGCTACGCCTTCAAACCAAGTGAGTATACATAGCCCCTTTTACTCTTTTACATTTTTGGTGTGGAACATGAACATTATTCAAATTACATGTTTACATTTACACAAACAACACAAGTACAAATCCTATTTACATTCATGTGTGCAATTTGAGCTTTATGCCCGAGTGCTAGGTGTGCTAACCTTTGTATTCGATTATGTGCAATCATTAACTATTCAAGCCGACGGTTTTCAATGATAGATCTATTGAGTCTGACAAACTCACCCAGATTGGGGTGATTGATACCGACAACACAATTTTGCATGCTAGTTACAAAGGTTTGATTGTGCATGGTTACACAATAGCTGCTCCCCATAAATGCCTTATTTATCATGTTATGTAAGGATTTGTTTTACAAACTATATGCTATCTATATAAACCTGTGTTATACTCACCAACTTTTTAGTTGACTTTATTTTATTCATGTTTCAGGTTCTAACGTGTGAGATTGTTCAAGATGTGCTACACATAGGATTGGACTTAGTTAATTCAAATAAAAGAACTCTGTATTTTCAATTTTGTTCTATCTTGGATTTGGTTATGTTTGGATTATTTGCAATGAAATTTGACGTTTAATATATTCAATTTAGTCAACCTTGTGCTTATGAACAGTCTAAATGTCCCGCCCCGATGATTCTGCCATCGGTCGGGGTGTGACAGATTGGTACCAGAGCCTTGGTTATAGGGAATTATGTTATTAGACACCTTGACCTAGACTATAACTTTAGGACACCTACTTATGCTATGATTCATGATTTCATGTTATATGCTACATGCTATATGTTATGTGTTACATGCTATGTGCTACATGCTTACTATGATTAGTTATTATTCTATTTGATGACTTATTTATTAAAAATCCATGACTTATTAGTATATACTTAAATAATAAATTAAATAAACAATATCTCTTCCTATATCCTAAAACCTCATAATACTCTTACCTTCTTCTCTATCTATATTCTTCTTAGCATGTGGAATCTTCATGAAGCTAAATCCATAAAATTTTCTTTATTTCCTCGTTAAGGTTTTTAAGCTTTGTTAATTATTTGAGGACACGTGCAATCTGGAAGAGTGACACCTGTATTTTGGGTTTTCTGTCTAGGAAAGCATTTCGCATAAATCCCAATCAACCGAGGGACCCGTATGCTTTCCTGGGAATTCCCGAGATGAGTGTTTACTTATAGGCTAAAGCATGTCTCCTTGAAAATTATATAAGTTTAATTAACCTTAATGTGTCATAGTATTCGAGTGATTATATCACTATTTTAGTACAATCCAAACTATGCTTATCTATTTATTTTGTTATCTTATTATATTAAATCCAAACAATTCTCATAAGTTCTTACATCTTTTTCTTGTCTTGTGAAAATCTGTAGAATGCCTCCTCTTCGTGCTCCCGCGGCCAACACCAATACCGACATTGCTGCTATTCTTGCACAACTCGTGACACAACTCACTCAAGCTAATAGTGCCACCAATGGCAACAATGGTGGAAATGGTAGTAATAGTGGTAATGCTGGAAATGGTGGTAACAACCCATCTCAATGCACCTTCAAGCACTTCAAATCTTGCAATCCCCTCAAGTTCTATGGTACTGAAGGAGCTACTGGACTCCTTCAATGGTTCGAAAGCATTGAGAATACCTTTCTCAATAGTGACTGCCCCGACAACCTTCGTGTTCGTCATGCCACAAGTGTCCTACAAAAACGGGCACTCACGTGGTGGAATGGGGAGAAGAGAAATCGAGGTGTGGATGTAGCAATGGCCTTACCTTGGGATGAGGTTAAAAGGCTAATGACCGAGGAATTCTATCCTCGAAATGAAGTAAAGAAACTTGAAGCCGAATTTTGAGATCTTGCCCAAGATAGTGGTGAAAACTTGGCGTATACGACTCGGTTCCATGAGTTGAGTCTTCTTGTGCCCCACATGGTCACTCCTCTGTCCCGCTGCATTGAAAAGTATATTGGGGGACTACCTAGGCAAATTTAAGATACTGTCCTAGGAAGAAATCCCGCAACACTTGAAGATGCCATCCGTTTGTCCGCTACCTTAACTGATAATCATGTGAAGGCGGGGACTCTTACTAAAAAGGGCACCAAGAAAGTTTCTGACACTATAACCCCTCCTACCCACAACAAAGAAACCACAACTGAACCATCCCGCAATAATAGGAAAAGGAAGACTAGAAACTATGTTGTGGTCACTCCTACTATCCCTGTTAACCAAGCTGCACCTATGGTTCAAGCACCGGCCAAAAAGCCATATGTTGGAGTCTACCCACTTTGTGCCACCTGCAACTACCATCATCCCCAAAGCATCCCATGTCGCCTTTGTACTTATTGTGGGAGATATGGCCATATAGTTAATGTTTGTAGGGCCGAAGCTCTTGCGGGCCAAGTCAACCCACCAAACCAAACCAACACCCAAGTGGCTAATCAAGGTGTACTCGCTATTGCAAATGGGCGAGCATGTTATGAGTGTGGCAACCTGAACCATTTCCGTGATCAATGCCCAAAGTTAGTCAATGCTAGACAAGGTGGAGCTCGTGGGCGTGCTTTCAACATAAACACCAATGAAGCTCAAGCCAACAATGACGTGGTCAATGGTACGTTTCTTGTTAATAGTCAATATGCCTCCATTTTATTCGATACCGGTGCCGATAAAAGTTTTGTGTCACTTAATTTTGAACCTTTACTTGCAAAGACACGATCCCAATTAAAGAAAACCTTCACCGTTGAAGTAGCAAATGGTGACTCCCTTACAATTGAATCCATTATCTATGATTGCTCTTTAGAACTTAATGATAACACATTCCCAATCAACCTTGTTCCAATGCCACTAGGGAGCTTTGATATCAACATAGGCATGGATTGGCTATCGAATCATCATGCCGAAGTCATTTGCTTTGAGAAGTTTATTCGAATACCTCTACCATCGGGAGAAACGTTGAGAGTCTTTGGTGAAAAGTCTTGCAAAGGGCTTAAATTAATGTCATGCACTACTGCTCAAAAGTACTTATGAAAGAAGTACGTGGCCTTTTTGGCCCATATCGTTCAAAAGGATGTTAAAAAGAAGAGTATTCAAGATATCCCCATTATCCGAGATTTTCCTGAAGTATTCCCCGAAGACTTATCTGGTCTTCCACCCGTTCGTCATGTAGAATTTCGCATTGATCTTGTGCCCGGAGCTAACCCCATGGCTAGAGCTCCATACCGTCTTGCACCTTCTGAAATGCAAGAACTTGCAAGTCAACTTCAAGAGCTCTCCGACAAGGGATTCATCCGTCCGAGTCATTCACCGTGGGGTGCACCCGTCTTATTCGTCAAAAAGAAGGATGGATCATTTCGCATGTGTATTGACTACAAGCTTACTATAAAAAATCGTTATCCTTTGCCTAGAATTGATGATCTCTTCGATCAACTTCAAGGTTCTACTTGCTTCTCAATGATTGATCTTCGATCTGGTTATCACCAACTCCGTGTGCAAGAAGACGATATTCCAAAGACTGCCTTCCGAACAAGGTATGGTCATTACGAGTTCATGGTTATGCCTTTTAGACTAACCAATGCACCTGCAGTTTTCATGGATCTCATGAATCGTGTGTGCAAACCGTACCTTGATAAGTTCATGATCGTTTTCATCGATGACATCTTAATCTATTCCAAGACTAAAGCCGATCATGAGCAACATCTTAGATTGGTTTTGGATCTCTTGAAGAAAGAACAACTATATGACAAATTCTCCAAATGTGAATTTTGGTTAAAAGAAGTTCAATTTCTTGGTCATATCGTCAACGACAAGGGTATTCATGTTGACCCTGCTAAGATCGAAACGGTTAAGAATTGGAATGCCCCGAAGACTCCCACTGAAGTTCGTTCATTTCTTGGTCTTGCGGGATATTACCATCGTTTCATCTCAAACTTCTCTAAGATTGCTGTCCCCCTTACCGCTTTGACTCACAAAGGTAAGACTTATGAATGGGGACCAAAACAATAAGAAGCTTTCCAAACCCTCAAACAAAAATTGTGCAATGCTCCCATTTTGACTCTCCCTGATGGGAATGATGATCTAGTTGTCTACTGTGATGCTTCCAACCAAGGTCTTGGTTGTGTTCTTATGCAATGAGGCAAAGTAATCGCTTATGCATCAAGGCAACTTAATATTTATGAGAAGAATTATACGACGCACGATCTCGAGTTGGGTGCGGTCGTATTCGCATTGAAGATTTGGAGACATTATCTCTATGGCACAAAATGTGCGGTGTTCACCGACCACAAAAGTCTTCAACACATTTTTAACCAAAAAGAACTCAATATGAGGCAACGACATTGGGTTGAACTCCTTAACGACTATGACTACGTTCGCTACCATCCCGGCAAAGCGAATGTTGTAGCCGACGCTTTGAGTCGAAAGAACCATGTCATGCTTCAATGTGTTCGAATTCAAACCGACATTCAAAACTGCATCTTAGAAGCTCTACACGTCTCAGTCACCGAGGGTAACATGTACGAGGAAATGTCGTGTGGTGTTGAACTTCTGCTTGAATCTAAACCAAATGGCTTACTTTATTACTTGAACCGTATCTGGATTCTCGATCGCGATGATCTTTGTACAATTCTCATGAACGAGGCTCACAAGACTCGTTATTCTATTCATCCTGGTGCGGATAAAATGTACCAAGATCTTCGCCAACAATATTGGTGGCCCGGCATGAAAAAGGACATCGCTCTTTATATTGCCAAATTTTTAACCTGCTCCAAAGTCAAAGCCGAACATCAACGTCCTTTTGGTTTACATGAACAACCAGAAATTCCCGTGTGGAAATGGGAAAACTTAGCTATGGATTTCATTACCAAGCTCCCTCGCACCTCGAGTGGTTATGATAGCATTTGGGTGATTATTGATCGTCTCACCAAATCTGCTCATTTCTTGCCTATCCGTGAAGACTATCGGGTTGAGAAACTAGCCCGAATTTACATTGATGAAATTGTGAGCTGTCATGGTGTTCCCTTGAACATAATATCCGACCGAGATGCCCGGTTCACTTCTCGATTTTGGCAATCTCTCCAAACCGCTCTTGGCACACGATTAGATTTGAGCACGGCTTACCATCCCCAAACTGATGGTCAAACCGAGCGGACAATCCAAACACTTGAAGACATGCTTAGAGCTTGCGAAATCGATTTTGGTGGCAATTGGGATTCACATTTATCCCTCATCGAGTTCTCTTACAATAATAGCTACCACACAAGTATCAACATGGCCCCATTCGAAGCTCTTTATGGTCGCAAGTGTCGTTCTCCTATCTGTTGGAACGAGATTGGTGAAGCACAAATCACCGGTCCCGAGCTAATTCAAGAAACATCCGACAAGATTATTCAAATCCGTGACAACATCCGAACAGCGAGAAGTCGGCAAAAGAGTTATGCCGATAAACGACGAAAACCCTTGGAATTCCAAGCCGGTGACCTTGTTCTTCTTAAGGTGTCCCCGTGGAAGGGTGTGGTCCGTTTTGGAAAGAAAGGCAAGTTAGCCCCTCGCTATGTTGGTCCATTCAAAATCCTTGAAAGGATTGGGAAAGTGGCTTACAAACTCGACTTACCTCCATCTCTTGGAAATGTGCACCCTACATTTCATGTATCTAATATGAAGAAATGTCTCGCTGATGAGAATCTCCATATACCACTTGATGACGTGCGCATTGATGAAACGATGCACTTCGTTGAGAAATTGGTAGAAATTATGGATCGTGAAATCAAGACACTCAAGCGAAGTCGTATTCCTATTGTCAAAGTTCGTTGGGAGTCTAAGCGCGGTCTTGAGTTCACTTGGGAACGAGAGGACCAAATGAAGCTCAAGTACCCCCATCTTTTCACTGATGCCGTAGTTTCCTCTAACTAAATTTCGGGACGAAATTCCCTCAACATGGGGAGACTGTAACATTTCTGATTTTTAGTATCCGTATTTCAAATTCAATGTAATGCATTTCAAACCAAATTCTAGTGCACTGTTTTGTTCTATTCGTACCATCAATTAAATACAATATTTCGATGTTAATCCGCAAATTTTTACACGGTTATAACCAACTAAAACACTATGTAAGTATCTATTTATACAAATATGTCAAAGACCAAGGTTACAAGGTCTGATGTTGAAAATTTACAAGAAACCCTAATAGGCACGGTCGCGCCTCGTTCCGGCGCGGTCGCGCCAAGTGCCTTAGCACGGTCGCGCGCCTTGTTTTGAAACGGTCGCGCCCGGTGCCTTGGCACGGTCGCGCCTCATATTGGCACGGTCGCACCTCTCATCAGTTGAAACGTAAATGCAGACCTTTAATCACAGGAACGTTCGGTTTCATAACCGTTCTACACGTTTTCGTCATTAACAAACTCCATTAAACCCTTTAATCATCACCATTACAACAAATAAACTTATTATCATCAAATTACATCCTAATCACAAAATTCTCTCACGAAATCACCAAAATCACCAATTTGATTACAATTCTTCCAAGCCAACCTACCATCGATCCCCTATAAGGCTCTAGACAAGCTGGTCTAGTCGGAATTACAGCAGAGGACGCCGGAGACAGAACCCGTCGTCGCCGGAACTTTTCTCTACCGAAACTATCAATTCGTCGTCCTTCCGAGTAATTGAAACCTCTCACACTTACGTTTTAGCCTACTAATCAAAAGCCCTAATCTAATTTGGGCTTATAATATGGGAATCATCACGAACCAGAGTCTAGTGTTCGTTCAAAACAGATTTAATCGAATCAAACCTTAGACACGTTTTAAATACAATTAATTTATACAAAAAGACTCGTGATGATCTAATGGGTGAAAGCCCCATGAGTTCCAACATTAACAATATAAGAATTAGCCAAATCGTTTCTGTTTTGGAACAGACACGGTCGCGCTAGTATTCTAGCGCGGTCGTGCTTCATGAGTCGGTCGCACCAAATACCAGCGCGGTCGTGCCACACACACTCAGACCCAGTCATGCCTTTGGCTAAACTTGGTCATGCCTCAAAACCTTAGACACGGTCGTGCCTAGTCCAGAACACGATCGTGCCTAGAGAACAATCCAATTATGCATTCTGTTTGATCAACACGGTCGCGCCCGTGGTTTGAGCACGATCGTGCCCTTCCCAGGCACGGTCGTGTGTGAGTTAAAATCTTGGCAGAATTATAAATTTTATATATTTTTCAAACCACAAATATTCTGATTGAATTACCAAATAAAAATAGTTGAATTTTATAAAATTTCATTTAATCTTATTTAGAAAGAACAAATATTTAATAAATGGAAAAATTAATTAATTAAAGTTTATAAAATTTAATTTACAATTATTGTTAAACCTTTCATTTAAAAAGTATTTAAATGGTTAAGTTACATTTTATAAATAAATAAATAAAATGATTATTTATTTAATTTATATTTAAACAAAAATGATTAATTAATTATACTTACAATGTTTTCATAAACAATAATTATTTACATTACTCATTTAATTATTCAAACTCAAACCTTAATCAAAATGTTCTAAAAATACTCTTTCAAACTTTATATATTTTAGTCAATACTCCAATTACAAATCAATGACTTTTTACACAAGTCCAAATACAACTTTAGAACTAAACTCTTGCGCACACTATTAATACCATACACATTACACTTTAGGTTAACTAGTGCATTTCAAGGATCTTTAGTCTACCTATTATCTTTGTTAGCTACGCCTTCAAACCAAGTGAGTATACATAGCCCCTTTTACTCTTTTACATTTTTGGGGTGGAACATGAACATTATTCAAATTACATGTTTACATTTACACAAACAACACAAGTACAAATCCTATTTACATTCATGTGTGCAATTTGAGCTTTATGCCCGAGTGCTAGGCGTGCTAACCTTTGTATGCGATTATGTGCAATCATTAACTATTCAAGCCGACGGTTTTCAATGATAGATCTATTGAGTCTGACAAACCCACCCAGATTGGGGTGATTGATACCGACAACACAATTTTGCATGCTAGTTACAAAGGTTTGATTGTGCATGGTTACACAATAGCTGCTCCCCATAAGTGCCTTATTTATTATGTTATGTAAGGATTTGTTTTACAAACTATATGATATCTATATAAACCTGTGTTATACTCACCAACTTTTTAGTTGACTTTATTTTATTCATGTTTCAGGTTCTAACGTGTGAGATTGTTCAAGATGTGCTACACATAGGATTGGACTTAGTTAATTCAAATAAAAGAACTCTATGTATTTTCAATTTTGTTCTATCTTGGATTTGGTTATGTTTGGATTATTTGCAATGAAATTCGACGTTTAATATATTCAATTTAGTCAACCTTGTGCTTATGAACAGTCTACATGTCCTGCCCCGATGATTCCGCTATCGGTCGGGGTGTGACATTAACCAATTCGATTACTTTGTTACGTAAACGTTTGTCCTTTCGGTCTAAGATAGCCATGGGTTCTTCAATGTAGTTAAGGCGGTTGTCGACCTCGATGTCAATAAGTGGTACGTGAGCTGATTCATCCGCCAAACACTTTCGTAAATGTGACACATGGAAGGTAGGATGGATCCCACTTAACTCATCGGGCAACTCCAACCGATACGCGACTTCACCAACCCGTGCCGCTATTCTGAATGGTCCAACAAACCTCGGACTTAACTTTTCTCTATTCCTGAATCGTATGATCCACTTCTAGGGCGATACCTTCAACATTACGCGATCCCCAACGTTAAACTCAATAGGCCTTCATCGTTTATCCGCGTAGGATTTCTGACGATCTTGAGAGGCCTTCATTCTTGCATTGATTTGATCAAACCTTTCCGATGATTCTCGTTTGAATTCAAGACTTCCAAATTCCTTCTTTCCAATCTCACCCCAGCAAACCAGGGTCTTGCATCTTCTCCCATACAACATTTCATAGGGCGGCATGCCTATCGTCGCGTGATGACTATTGTTGTAGGAGAATTCGGCTAACGGCAGATGACTGTCCCAACTGCCACCAAAGTCGATAATGCAAGCACGAAGCATATCCTCAAGCGTCTGAATGGTCATTTCAGACTGACCATCCGTTTGCGGGTGGTATGCCGTGCTGATATTAAGTCTCATGCCCTTCGCCTCGTGAAATCTTTTCCAGAACCTCGATGTGAACCGTGTGTCCCGGTCAGATACAATCGTTAAGGGCACCCCATGTTGTGCTACTACCTCATTAATAAATACCTCCGTTAACCTTTCCGCTAACCTTTCCGACGAGAACGTCTCGCGATAGGTAGGAAGTGAGCACTCTTCGTCAACCGGTCCATAATCACCCAAATGGTATCATGACCTTTAGATGTGCGAGGTAGCTTGGTTATGAAGTCCATGGTAATGTGTTCCCACTTCCATTCCGGTATCTCAAGTGGTTGAGTCTTTCCATACGGTTTCTGGTGTTCGACTTTTACTTGTGAGTAAGTCAAGCACTTGCTTACATACTTCGTCACATCATATTTCATTCCAAGCCACCAGTAGTCTTTCTTCAGGTCTTGGTACATTTTGTTGGTACCGGGATGGATAGAGTACCGAGACTTATAAGCCTCATCCAAGATTTTGGTTCTAAGCTCGCCCCCATAGGTATCCATACCCGTCCAAAACGTGTCCTAACACCAAGGGTGTTATATTCCAACTTGTCCTGTTGTCCAACCATTCTTTACTTCTTTATGTTTCCTTCCTTAGGTGCTTCATCTTGAGCTCTTTCAATTTCTCTCTTCACATCTGATGTTACCACCAATTGGCAAGCTTTCACTCTAATAGGAGCAGGCACATCCTTTCGGCTTAGAGCGTCAGCCACCACATTTGCCTTTACGGGATGGTATATGATTTCACAGTCATAATCTTTCAATAGTTCCAACCATCGTCTCTGCCTCATATTAAGTTCCCTTTGTTGAAGAAGTACTTCAAAATTTTGTGGTTGGAGTAAATAGTAAACTTCACCCTGTAAAGGTAGTGCCTCCAGATTTTCAATGCGAATACGACAGCAGCAAGTTCCAAATAGTGAGTCGGATAATTAGCTTCGTGAATCTTCAACTGCCGTGACGCATACGCGATCACTCTCCCGTGTTGCATCAATACGCATCCCAATCCCTGACCCGAAGCATCGGAGTATACCACTAAGTCTTCATTGCCCTCGGGAAGGGCCAAGACTGGAGCTTGGGTTAACTTCTCCTTCAATTCCTTAAACGCCTCATCTTGGGTCGAACCCCATTCGTACTTTACCTCCTTCTGAGTCAACTTTGTCAACGGCGAAGCTATTTTCTAGAAATCCTGGATGAATCTCCGATAGTAGCCTGCCAATCCCAAGAAACTGGGGATTTCAGTTGGCGTCTTAGGAATATTGCATTCCCTTACTGTCATTATCTTCGCTGGGTCAACCTTAATGCCGTTCGGGTTAATGACGTGAACTAGGAATTGGACTTCCCTAAGCCAGAACGCACATTTGGAGAACTTAGCATACAACTTTTCCTTTTTCAGAGCTTCCAATACCTCCTTTAAGTGACACGTGTGATCACCCTCATTCTTGGAGTAGATGAGGATATCATCGATGAACACGATTACCAATCGATCCAGCATTGGTCGACAAACTCTATTCATCAAATCCATGAACGCTGAGGGGGCGTTTGTCAATCCAAAAGACATTACGCGGAACTCGAAATGTCCATAACGCGTGCGAAATGTGGTTTTTGGTATGTCTTCTTCCCTCACCTTCAACTGATGGTACCTGGATCGAAGGTCGATTTTTGAAAACCAACTTGCGCCCTGTAATTGATCGAACAAGTCCTCGATCCTTGTTAGAGGGTACTTGTTCTTCACGGTACATTTGTTCAACTCGTGATAATCAATACACATTCTCATCGAACCATCCTTCTTCTTTACAAATAACACCGGGCCACCCCAAGGCGAGATGCTCGGTTGTATAAATCCCTTCTTAAGTAGTTCGTCTAATTGGGCCATAAGTTCTTTCATCTCCACCAGTGCTAGTCGATATGGAGCCTTAGCCACGGGCTGGGCGTCTGGTACTAAGTCGATTCAGAATTCAATCTCTCTGTCTGGTGGTATCCCAGGCAAATCCTCTGGAAACACCTCCGGGTACTCACGTACCACGGGTACATCATCTAGTTCCTTCACTCCCTTACACTTTTCAATCATGTACACCAGATAAGCCTCGCATCCGTGCCTCAAGTAATCTGTTGCCTTAATCATCGAGATGACGTTTGGCATCGGGGCGTCACGATCTCCAAAAACCTCGACTTTGCTACCATCCGCAGCCTTGAGTCGGATTATCCTTTGTTTGCATATAATTTGCGCTTCATTGGCAGTTAGCCAATCCATACCTAACACGACATCAAACCCTCCCAAAACCATAACAAACAATCTGACACGGAACCTATGACCTTCTATTTTTATCGTAGAGTTGTCAACTACATCGGTCACTCTCGCAGTTCTACCCTCAGCGGTTTCTACACTAAAATCCCTTAGCCACGGGCTGGGCGTCTGGTTTCTACACTAGCTTACTGCTAGTGTACTTCACTCGTTTACAAAAAGCCACAGATATAAAACTCTTACTGGCACCCGAATCAAATAACTCAGAAACAAAAGTGTTGTCAAGGATGAACGTACCCGACGCCACATCGGGGTCCACCCTGGCCTGGTCTTGCGTCAGCGCGTACGCACGAGTCTTCGCTCGGGGCCTCTCTTCTTTCTTCTCGGTACTCTTCCCTTTCCTAGATTCACCCATTTTCGGTTTCGGGCATTCCCTACTTAGATGACCGGCATCCCCACAGTTATAGCACTTGAAGTGTTGTGGGCACTCACGGGAGTAGTGCCCGGTCTTGCCACACTTAAAACACAAGTTAGATCCCAGTCTACATTCACCTGCATGCTCCTTTCCACACTTCTTACAAACAGTCAGCTCATCCACCCGAGCCCTCTTATCGCGAGCCCCAAACATCTTTCCACCAGTTCGCTTATTTGAGAAGCTCGGTCTCTTCTTTGGTTCCTCAATGGTGGCATCGTTTAATGCCAGATCTTCATACACCATACCACTGAGTTCCACCACCGAATCGAAGGTGGTAGGAGTGTTTGCTTTGATAAAGGTGCGGACGTTGTCCGGCAGTCCCCGGATATAACAAGAAATTTTTCTCTCTTCGGTAGTAATCAGGTGTGGTACCAGACGTGCCAAATCATTGTACCGGGTGGTGTATTGACAGTGAGTCATGTTACCAGCCTTTAAATTCAGAAATTCTCTCTCCACCTTCTCGATTTCGTTCCTTGGGCAAAAATTGTTAATAACTAACGCCTTCAAATCATTCCATAACATAGAGTCAACAGCTGTATCTCCCTTAGCTTGTCGCATTCCCTCCCAGCAATGGGACGCTTCTTCTCTCAAGGAGTTAGCAGCAAATTTCACCACTTGATCCGTCCGGCATTCGCTGAGACGGATGGCAGCCTCCATACAGATTACCCAGTCAAACGTAGCCACCACGTCTTTCTTTCCAGTCAGGACCGGCGGGTCACATGCTTTAAATGACTTATAGTCGCATACGCGAGCAGGCGACGCGTTGTCAGTCTCGTTGTTCTGGGCACCAGTTGCCATGCTAGACCCACCTTCCCCATTAACCTTCTTCAACGCTTCTGCCAACAGACCTGGAAGAGAAGTCTTCATCAACTCTATGAACTCTTGAGCTATAGCTGCTCTCACTTCTAGTTCAAAAGTGAAAGGTTGTTCTTCAACCTGTGTCTGCTCAGTTCCATGCACACTAACCGCCGGTTCAGTGTGAACTCTTCCTTCTTCACTATACTCTTGGCTCGCAGGGGTCCTGCCATGCCCACCATTTTGGCCTTCGGTACGACGTGCAGTACGACCCCAACCACGCCTTCCGGTTCCTCTCCTTGCCATTTCGTTCTATAAGACAAGAAATCCAAAGTCATCACGCTAGTTAACAAATAGAATTCAACAAGCACTGTAAGATGTTAATATACACTGGCCATCTGCAATTAACCATTGCACTACCTTTCGATTTCTATTTGACCACCTTTGGTATTCCATCAGAACACAAGTCCTTACCTAACCCTTTCTAAGGCATACTATACATGTAAATATATACTACCTTCATACCTGATGCTGTGGCTTGAGTTACCCGTATTGGCATCCGCTTTCGGTCCCATTCACAGTTTAAGTTCAGACACTGGGAGTGTCCGAATATCTCAAACTATGCTCTGATACCAACTTGTAAGGCCCCAAACACGTGAGGCCTCACTTATTGGACTTACTCATTCACAAACAGTTCTTAAACTTGAATATCAAATAACGCAGCGGAAAATACTTCATTAAAACATAACCATTACATTGTTCAACATACGAAAGCGTAAACATTGTCTAAACATAACATAACGAAATCCAAAACGTAACATGATGCCAGTCTTCATAAGCAGCCGGGTAACTCTTCATCGCTAGCCAAGCATCAACGCCCCACCTCATAACCTGCCTTAACCTGAATGTGCATACTAAAAAGTTAGCTACACTGGTGAGTTCTAGCTTTACATAAACTTTCACAAAACCATTTGCCAAAAACATTACATTCATTTATTTAATAAAAGCGTACATAAAGCATGCAATAACATAACATTAACCATAAGTCAACAATAAACCTAATCTGCGCCTTTTCGTATCCGTCAATTCCTCATTACAGCACGGTACCTCATAGGGTACACGCACCGACCTTGAGTAAGGTGCTCCATAGAGCACACGCACCCACATTAACCATTTCAAGTACGGCGTCCCAAAGGATAGCTTGTACCACCTTAAATACTATTCCCTCACAGAGAATGGTATATCATTAGGGATCCCGGTAATCCCCCATTGGTGACCGTCGTCACCCCTTTTCACCTAGTTGTACAACCGTTGGCCAGCCACAAAGGCCCCTATAAAGGTAAGGCCCATTCATGCATACATTCCCTTGCCCCGAAGGAACTCATGGCAGATTCATTTATTTCGTGACTTCCATAAAACCTTTACTTCTTTTTAGTTAAAGCATTCACATGTTTTATTAAATAGCATTTCATTTGTAAATATTTCGTAATCCATATTTGGCAACACGTTTCATAAATACATTTCAACTTTCCTTTCATAAACATCATTTCATAAAACACTATCGTGTAAGTATGCACACCAGCCCAAAACATAGTTCAAAACATATAAAAGTAGGGCTTTAGAACTCACCTGATAAGCTAGTCTCAGTTCTGTCCTAACCACGGTCCAACGAGCGCCACACACGATCTGAATTGGTTAATTACACATACATCAGACCTAATCTAACTTACACACTTTTACGCAGTCTGATCTAGGCGAACTTAAGGCTAAGTTCGCTGCCCATAGTCTAGGCGAACATATAGGCGAACTTGTCCTAAGCTCGCTTATCTTGTCTAGGCGAACATAGCCAGACGAACATAACCAAGTTCGCCCCCCTGATGAGTTAAGCGAACTTGTCAAGCGAACTTGATAAGTTCGCCCCAACCTTGCCAGGCGAACATAACCCGGCGAACATAACCAGGCGAACATAACCAAGTTCGCCCCCTTGATGACTTAAGCGAACTTGATAAGTTCGCCCCAACCTTGCTAGGCGAACTTGATAAGTTCGCCTGTCGGGTAGTCATCTTCCCCAAAAAACCTGAAGTTCCTGCATGCGAATCTGATCATGCCAATATCCCAACTTTCTTTGCTCAAAACATTCGGTTTCCCTTCTAGGTGCTAGACCTAAGCTTATTTTCAAGTTTAATCCGTAAAAATGTTACCGTTTTACCCAAAACACAAAAAACCCAACATAACCAAAAATGTCAAATCTAGCTCGAGTTGTTACCTGAATCGAGATTCTGATTCGGAGGTCCTGCTCACGAGTTCAGTGGTAACGTTTTCCTTCTATCTTGGTTGATCCGTCAACTTTCTCTCTCTACGGTTTCTCTGTCTAAAGATGCAAAATGAGAGAAGTGTGTGCAAGTGTGGGGTATTTATGGGAGGGGCCTCCCCTTCCCAAGCCCACCTCGCGACCAACTCGGCCCAACCTCAGCCCGCGCACCTTTGTCAGCTCGTACCGTTTCTCATTTTTATTTTTGGGATGTTACAGTATGGGTATCGGTTCATCTGTACCAGCAGTCAGGAACTGCACAAACACCCTTTTTGCTATTCGTTTGACCTGTAGCTGCTGACCTATTTGTGGTAGGTTCGTTAAGAAATGATTAATTAACAGCTGAATGAAGCGTGGGTACAGGAGGAATCTGTATCTAGGAGCAGCATTGATCTGATCAAGGTTTGCTTTGTAGACATAGCGTGAGAAGTTGTAACCCTTGTTCAGTGACAATCCAACCATAACTGATGCTAAGTCATGCCCCATAGCATCCTTTCCTGCTTTTCGTGCTGAAATGCACATGATCATAACATGTGCGAGGTACCTCCATTAATCTAAAAGCCACATTTTCTTGTAAGATGGGTAATCTCTTCGACCAACATACCCCATTCTCTGTCTCCAACATCCATCTATCATGTACTCTGGATATTGGACTGGATCGGTGGCTCTATCATGAAACTGCAATACTTGTCTTATAGTATCCTCTGAGCTGGCTATCCGTTGATTAGAAACGGTAGCAATAATCACATTAGGAGTTTGTCGGCAATCTAGCTCAGCTGTATCCCAAAATTGCTCTAAGTATGGTCGTGGTACTACTGGGTTGGCTGGGATAACATATGAAATCTTTGATCTGGTCAGGAATGTGACTATCTCCTGATAGTTGAGAGATGCACCTCGCCATTCCGGGTCTGTTAGTGCTGACAGATTGAATTTTGGAGTGAAAGCACGTCTAGCCATATCTGCAAAACAAAACAAAACAAAATTAGAACAGATTAATATCATCAACAATTAATAGACATAGTATGAAAATCTTGGACTTAGAAACATTTCACGAGACTGCCTCATGCGAACATGTCTAAGTACGCATCAATAGATTTGGTATAAGTACGCATGAGCAAAAGTCCTCATGCGTATTAGTAAGTACACATGGTTCTTGAGAAGTTCAGATTTTATACAAGTCCATAATGCAAAACACTCCGTAATTCCAGTCCTAATGATGTCGAAAATGGCATAGCAAGTCAAGGGCACTTTTTTTTAACATCAATAACACCAAACTTTGACCCTTATTGATAGAAGAGGGGCCGACGCCACTTTTAGAGTTTAAACCAAGATCAAAAGCCTAAATTTTCAAGTTAAAATGATAGATTTTGTGTTAAAAGACTTAGAATGATCATTAGAAACTTGAATGGTTGCACAATTTCACATGCAAACACCATTTGATCTTAAAAATTCGGTCATCTAAACCCTAGGTTCAAGAACACTAAAAAATTACTCAATTTTGGATGTTAGAAAGGTTAGAATTTGTCAAGATTCTCACCAAATGATCTTTAGGTGATGTTAAAACTGAAAATGAGATGAAAAATCAGTTTGGAAACACACGATTTTGAGAGGAAAAGTGATAAGGTATATTGTCTAAGTGTTAAGTGTTTGAAATGAGGAGTAAATGCGTTGTGCCGTTATATATACTCCGCCATATAGGTTGTGCGTACTTAATAGGTACGCATGAACTTCTTCATGCGTACTTAATAAGTACGCATGATGTAAGTCATACACACTTACTTAAGTACGCAGGGCCCTAAACACTTGCAAATTCTTAACTAAAAAATAATTTGTTTATGAAGAATTCTAAGACGAACATGATAGATATGTTCAGTTGTTGCTGTTAACAAAAATGTTTCTGGAAGTTATGAAAATATTTTTATCTTTTCGAAGTTCTGGAAATGAACTGTACAAGAAATCTTTTGTCATTTTGTAAAGTTTATGTTAAAACACATGGAAAATCTTTTTGTTGTTTTTCTAGGTGAATAAACAGAATGCAAAAGAATTGAATACTTACAGTGAGCGTCTTTTTGGTCAAGTCATAGTCAGATGATCATATCAGGTTAACATGTAGCAATAGTGATATTGGTAAACGTTCAAAGAATTTGGGATCATATTATGACATACTTTGTTTGAAATCAATTTTGAAATTCATATCATAGTAATTCAAATTGTCAATATTATATGAGTTGAAACTATAAGCATTCTTGGACCAAATTCATGTGATTTATGGTACCATTTAAGTTTCTACAACGTGTACCCACGGATATGTAGACAAAAATTTAAATGCATTATCTCAAGACATCTAAGATTTTCCCAAGGATTATCAATACCACCAGGTTGAGGTAATATTGTTTAGCACATAGAAATCAAGCAAAATACATAAGGATTATCAAGAATCAATTGATTCATTTGTCTTATCTCGTGAGTATTTTTGTTGATTCAGGCTAATGGATATGAAATCCGAAGATTTTGGGTAGCGGGATCCAACTGTTATCTGGATGTCTTCAATGGAACAGATGTGATCCAAGGGCTAATATATGCTTGACGGTTATTATCGAAGCATATCATAGTTCAGCTTCCCATTGCATACTTGTGAGTATGGCCAGTGAAGTGAACTGAAATTTGTGCTAAAGACATCACCCGAAGTTGGTCTCAAATGATAATACTAGCCAAAATCTTACATTCTATTTCTGATAATGATCTTTTGTTAATCTTATACACACACACCTCATAACATGGGTTCAAATCACAATTGTATAAAAGATATTTAGATTTTCACACTACTAATGATTTAATGAATGCTGCTAGTCTATTGACAATTACAATTAATGATATTTGAAATATTTTAAGTAGTCAAAGTGCAATCATTTCCCAAGTTATGCAATCTAAGAAATTTAGATCACTTATTGATGTGCAATCATTTCCTCTAATTTTCAAATGACATTGAGATTTTGAAAGTTTTATATTTTGTTTGGATTTTTCTTAAAAATTTGACAGAATGTAAACTAAATTTAAACTAAAATAAATGTAACTTCCAAGAAACAAGTTTGTTGTGAAAAAGTTTTTTTTTTTATTTTAGATTGAACATTCCTAACATGTTGACAAGATGTTCAAAACGATTACGATCGAAAGCTTTGGTGAAAAGATCAGCAAAATTATCATCCGTGTGAACTTTTACAAGTTCAATTAAATGCTTTTCAGCACAATCACGGATGAAATGGTGACGAATTTCTATATGCTTAGTTTTGGAATGTTTCACCGGGTTGTTTGTGATGGACATGGTGGCTGTGTTGTCAATGAACATAGGAGTGCCAGTGTAGTTCAAGCCATAGTCTCTCAATTGCTGTTGAATCCATAAAATCTGAGAGCAGCAGCTTACAGCAGCAATGTACTCTGCTTCACATGTTGAGGTAGAAACTGTTGACTGCTTCTTATACATCCACCTGGGGTTGATTTTCTATCGAGATTATAACCACCATAATCAGAATCAGTGTAAGCTTTGAATTCAAATGACTGCTGCTTGGAATACCAAAGACCTAACTGGGGTTTTCCTTTCAGGTATTTGAATATTCTCTTCACAGCGATCATATGAGATTCCTTTGGTTGTGACTGAAACCTCGAGCACAAGTAGACGGCAAACATTATATCGGGCCTTGAAGCTGTGAGATACATAAGAGATCCGATCATACCACGGTACAATTTACAATCCACATCCTTTCCATCTTAATCAGGATGTAAACCGTGATTGACGGGGATAGGTATGCCATAAGATGTACAATCATTCATTTTGTATTTTGACAAAATGTCTTGTACATACTTAGTTTGATGTAGATAAATGCCATCTTCTCTTTGACTGACTTGCAGTCCTAAGAAAAATGACATCTCACCTATATTGCTCATTTCAAAGTTGGACTTCATCACCTACTCAAACTTCTTACACATCTCTTCATTGGTAGACCCAAAGATGATGTCATCGACGTATACTTGTACAAGTTGAATATCACCAACTACTTTCCGTATGAATAGAGTCAAATCAATTTGCCCTCGATCGAAACCGTTGGACAATAGACGCTTTGATAAAGTCTCATACCACGTTCTTGGGGGCTTGATGAAGACCATAAAGTGCTTTGTCAAGCTTGTACACTTTATCAGGATGTAACGGGTCTTCAAAGCCAGGTGGTTGAGTAGTGACATAGACTTCTTCATGCACTTTACCATACAGAAAGGCACTCTTTACATCTAGTTGAAAGACCTTGAAGCCGACAAAAGAGACATAAGCCAGAAACAATCGGATGGCTTCAAGTCTAGCAACTGGTGCATATACTTCTGTGTAATCCAGGCCTTCTTGTTGGTAAAACCCTTGAACAACCAATCTTGCTTTATTTTTCACCACAATGTGTTGATCGTCAGTTTTACATTTGAACACCCATGTGGTTCCAATTGGATGTACACTTCTTGGTAAATCCACTAGATCCCAAACATGTAGTTTTCTGAATTGAGACAGTTCGTCTTGCATTGCCTTAATCCAACAATTGTCAGCTAGAGCCTCTTTGATATTCTCAGGCTCTATTTGGGATACGAAAGCATCTTTTAAACATGTTTCCATGATACCCGTGTTTAGAATCTCAGCATAAAAGCTGGTGTTTTCAGTGACAGTTCTATGATGAGTTTGAACACCGACATTAGGATCACCAATGATATTGTTAATTGGATAATTCCTATGAATTCTTGTCTCTGGTACAATGGTTTCCTGAATATTTGTTTCAATATTCGTGCTTAGCTTCCCCATATCATTTACACCTGAAGACAATTCACTGTTAATAGGATCAACTGTAACTTCATTTCTGACTTGAGCTCCGTCTTCTTTATTATGAGTATCTTCTTACTGTCAATTTCATGTGTTCCAGATGCAGATGCAACATCATAACTGGGGCTTGGAATAGGTACCGTTGTTCTTGTTGAGAAATTGGAGTTGTCGCCACCACTAAAGTATTGGTACACATTTGCAGCATCTTCAGTAGATAAATCAGGAAAATTGAAAGACTTGAAAAGATTATCATAATCAAAACCCCAAGTTGGTCCTGCTGGTTTTGGTGGAGTGCTGTATTTACTGTAATCCACTTCAAACCATTCTTCGACAGTATGACTTTCAATATTGTACACTCTTTTGCAAGGTGAATTGGCAACATATCCTAAAAAGATGCCTTCCACCGCTTTTGCATGAAACTTCGACTGCCGATCTTTGTGTTGTAACAATAGAGAACATGGACTACCAAATGGAATTAAGTAGTCAAACTTAGGTGGTCGATTATTGATTAGTTCATAGCTTGTTTTGTTGTGTCTTTTCACCACCAGAACTCTATTCAACACATGACAAGCTGTATTAATAGCTTCTGCCCAAAAAGTGATTTGAAGCTTGGCATCTGACAACATTGTCCGGACAGTGTCAATTAGAGTTCTGTTCTTCCTTTCTACAAATCCATTCCGCTGAGCAGTGTAAGGTGTACTAAACTCCTGATGAATACCTTTCTTAAGACAGAAAAGAGCCATCATATTGTTTTTAAACTCGGTGCCATTGTCACTCCTAATTCTTCTGACCTTTAGTTTACATAAAGATTCTAGATTCAGAATCAAATATTGAAGAATTTCAGTAGTCTCATCTTTAGTACCTAAGAAATGTACCCAAGAAAAACGTGAGTAATCATCAGTAACAACCAAACAATATGACTTTCCACCAATACTTTTGATACTAATGGGCCCAAACAAATCCATATGTAAGAGCTCCAAAGGGGTATCAATAGAGTTTTAGGTCTTTGGCTTGTGAGATTTCCGTTGTTGTTTGCCCTTTTTACAAGACATACAGTCATCTACAACGGAGAATCTCAAACTAGGAACCCCGGTTACCAAACCGTTTCGGACAAGATGATTCATTTTTCTATATGAAAGGTGTCCGAGTTTCCTATGCCATAAGATTGACTCAATTTCAGTTGCTTTAGAAATTAAACAAGTTGAAACAGAGGATGTGGTGGTTGCCACACTCATATCGATCTGATAAGACCGTTTGTTCTTGGTGCACGCTTCAAAATCCATTCTTCTAGAATCACGAAACCAGGCTTGAGAACCAGACATTCAGATTTGTTGAACATCACCGAATACTCTTTGTCACACATCTGAGAAACACTTAACAAGTTGTGCTTTAACTGCTCACAGTAGTTGGCATTGTCAAAGCTGATACATCCATTAGTAACCACGCCTTGACATGTTATACTTCCACCTTTCTCGCCTGCAAAGGCCACTTAGCCACCTCTGAATGGTTTAACGTCTTGTAGAAGGGCCATGTTCCCTATCATGTGCCGGGAACAACCACTATCAACATGCCAACAATTAGAAACCGATCCCCTTGGTTGTCCCTGCACATATCACAAAAATTAATTAGATTTGGACACCTAATCCATTGTGGTCTTGGGTCGTCCATTTTTCTCAAAAATACACAACTTCAATTAATTCACAATCATGGTGATAAAAAATGGGTGACTCTTTTGGTGAGTCGGAACTAGAAGCTTAACACCATCTAGTTTCTTTCTCCAAACTTTATTTTGTTGAACAACAGGTTTTCTAATGGTACTTTATAAAAAGGTTTTGCTTAGTTGATTACATGTTAACAATTGGCGAACATAATCAGGCGAACTTAATAGGCGAACGTAATAGGCGAACATGATAAGTTCGACTCTTCATAGCCATGAGCGAACTTGCCAGGCGAACTTGTCAAGCGAACTTGATAAGTTCGCCTCAACCTTGCCAGGCGAACTTGATAAGTTCGCCTATTGAACAGTCATCTTCCCCAACAAGTCCGAAATTCTTGCATGCTAACCCGATCATGCCAATCTTACAACTTTCTTTGTTCAAAACGTGCGGTTTTCATTCCAGATGCTAGTCCTAAGCTTATTTTCAAGTTTTATCCGTAAAAACGTCACCTATTCAGCTAAAACCCGAAAATCCCAAATTAAACAAAAACTCAGTTTAGGGTCGAATCGTTACCTGGATTGGGATTCTGATTCGGAAGTTTTGCTCACGAGCTCAGCAGTAACGTGTTCCTTCAATTCCGGGTCGATCCGTCAACTTTCTCTCTCTAGGCCCGAGCTCTCCTTTCTCTCTATAAATTGCAAATGGTGGAAGTTTGGAAGTTTGAGGCTGTCTTGACCCTTATATACCTGGGCTTCCCTCGGCCCGTTGGAGCCGAGCCCAAGCCCATCCATTTTCCTTTAATTTTTGACGATTAAATCTCGATCGCGTTATTATTTATTTATTTACTATTTTTGGGATGTTACAATTTTATTGAAAAATCACGTTTGTCGTTTATGAGATTTTCAATAGATTCTGTAAAACGTTTTTCATTTTCTTTATAGCTTAGAGCTGCACTACGTAGAGGTTCGAGTTGATCTTGAATCTTATCATTTTCACCTTTTAGTTTTAAACAATCATTACAGTGAATAACAATAAAAGGATTAGAGTCTACCTCTGTTGATGAACTGGATGCTTCTCCAATAGCCATCAAAGCAAATGCTGATTCCTGTTGCTCTGCAACAACAACTGTTTCCCTCTCCTCAGCTTTGATCATCTCTATGATTTCTGCTATCAATCCCATCTGAGTGTGTGCAACAATGGCATCTTCAAGATGAACTCCCTAGTTATAACTATCGTCTTGTTGAGCTACCACTGCATTAGATGAAGCTCCTTGATTTTGATTGCGATTGTTGCTGAAGCTCTGTTTGTTGTAATTTTGGTTGTTTCCTGAACTTGGGTGAGTAAATCTAGAGGCTGGTGCCTTGTCTTTTTGACACTCACATGCAAAGTGTCTAAAATTCAGGCATTTGTAACACTTAGCCTTATATTTATCAAAACCAATTTTAGCATTAGAATGCCCACCGATAAACTTTCTGTCGGTTCTATTCAGAAACCGTTTAGCCCTTCTCAAGATCATGGCCAATTCCACTGAATATCCATATCTTCCATGCCATCTGGATCCACCTGATAGAAATCTTCTTCAATTGTTTCAGGATCAATTAGTTTGCCACCAATGAAGTTTTCATATGCCAACATGCATGATGAAAACAATGCTACATGATCTTCTGCAATCTTTGCAAAAGCAGGTGTCGGTGAAGATGTTAGACTTCTTGGTTGATGTGAATTTGAACTTGTAGCAGCAAAACATGTATGACTATTGCAACCATTACCTTCTTCTTGTGTAGGATTCCCTGATAACAAAGCAATACCCAGTCCTATGGTTTTTTAATGTGGAAGAGTCTCCAAAGTAAATTGACGGTTCTTGTACTAACGGTCTGCTAGTGGTTTCTTTCTTTCTTAAATTCATGTCATGTGGTTAGATTTTTCCTATTACCTCATCAATGGTTATTTCAAAAAATTTAGAGTTTTCTCTTAACAGAGTTGTGTACATGTCAAATTTTAGGGGTAATGCATCAAGAAACTTTTCAACTAGTTCATCATCTGGATATTTTAATTCATAAGACTTAAGTTCAGTCTGAAGATGATAGAATCTAGAGATAAGTTCATCAATGGATTCTTGTTCAAAATATCTGAAACATTCATATTGTTTTCTTAACAATTCCCTTTTACTTTTCTTAACATCACTGTTACCCTCAAACCATTTTTACAAAGCCTTCCACAAGTCTTTCGAGGAATCATACCCTCTGAAACTGTGAAATTACCTTGTTGTTGTACGGAAGCCGTTGCTCGATACCGTCGTCGGACCGTTTCCGTTTGCTCCCCTCCGGCCACTCCCTCCTTGCCGACTGCTCCTCCTTGCTCGCTACTCCAGCCGTCTCACACCTAGGGGTCACAAATGGCCCTAGGGTTTGCGCATAAGTGGTTTATAAACCACCCCATGTTTCGTTTTGGGTCCCCCTAGTTCCATCTCGCATGATCCGGTCCCGAACTCTCTGTAAACAACTAACCGTGTTAGTTAATGTCGTTAAAAAGCCTCATGCGTGACAAATCTTACCTCTCATTTTTAAATAATACAAGTTCGGGTCGTCCATTAACCCGAATTACAAATTTATAATTTTTCAGGATGTTACAAGTCTACCTCCCTTAAAAGATGATTCGTCCTCAAATCCTACGTCAGCACAACCCAACACAATTCATCTTTCTGCTACAATTGGTGCACCCAAAATCCTTTGTTGCAACCGCCCTCTTTCGCACTCCTCGTCAAGGTCATTACTTTACCACACGACCACTAACTATGGCGTTCAAAGTCTTCTCCATTTTCCATTCTCAACTTTGGGACTTATAGGTCTAGCCTACTCATCCATTCATCGATTACCTGCTTACTCATCCTATCTTCCTAATACGCTCGCCACACACCTGACGTCACTCCTTTCTATAACCCTGATGATCTCATCATTCCGATGGTCATCCCCAAGTAAGGTTCATTGCTTTTCATAATTAGGATCATTCGTCGCCATTCTTACCTTGTACTCTAATCGCCATCCAGCAATGACTCCTTGAAACTCAGGCACCACTGCCTTGCACCACTGCCTTGTTCATAAAGGTACTTCCCTTATTTTCCTTCAACAATCTCTAGGAGCTTGTGTAAAGCTCTTCTCGTCTCTATAGTCCCAACGTGTCTCTCCCAGGACACTCCTTTACAAAGTTATCATGCATTCAACACACTTCATCAATAAGAACATATTACTCAAACTAATTCATTATCATCGGCTACCAATGTTTTCTCCAAAATCTCCTCACATCTTACGCATCTATCCAACACATTAGCATCAACCAAGGTTCCACCGTAGGTCGTATTTAGACCTGTCATATGTCTACCAACGTAGGTATTTCCTGCCCAGTTTCTATATGCACTCCTTGTTAGAGCATGAATTTGTAACTGTAGCAAACATTATCATTTAAGTTCATAGAGAGGCGAACTTAACAAGTTCGCCTACGCATCTTTAGGAGCGAACTTGTTAAGTTCGCCTATAGTGATGTGTGGGTTTGTGTTTTCCTATAAATAGGTGTTTACAAGTCTTAGATGATAGATTAGAAGAGATCAGAATATAACACAGAACAGAAAAACTGAGAGAACTTGTAAACTGAGATTTGTGGTGGAAATACAAAGAGTTTATTAACACTGTGTTGTTGATTGATTTACACGAGCACGCTGATCATGGCTTCCGCACGTTATCACCGTGTCATGCCACGAGTCTAGAGATCCGTCACGCACCGAATCGGGACCTACAAAGTGGTATCAGAGCCTTTGCTCTTGATTAGCAGAAGATTCGTGGTGTTTTCGTGTACAATAAACATAAAAAATCACTGAATTTGAAGAGATTTTGCAGAATTTTTCATCTTCTTTGTGTTCTTGAAAAAAATGGAGAAATTTTGACAAATTTGGAATGATTTTGGATTAATTTGAAGAATTTGATCCATTAGAAGTGTTCTATATCACATTATACTCAATCCTACAGTTTAATTTAGTCAAATTCCATTAATTCAACAAGATATGATGATTTTCGGAATTTTTGGTTTGTGTTTTGGTTGAAGAGCTGAACTAGGCTAACTTAATCATTCTGTTAGAGGCGAACTGAATTAGGCGAACTTATTAAGTTCACTTGTGGTCTTGTTCGCTCAGTGTAGTTCATTTGAACTTATCTAGTTTGCTAGTGTTCTTAAAAAAAATTCAAATTTTGGCGGGAAATTTCTTTTTGTCCAAATTTTTTAGGGAAAGTTTATATGCTTGTTTTGAATCATTTTTGAAATTTTTAAAAAGAGTACTTTGGAGGGAAATTTTTTCCGGACATTTTCATAAAATTTCAAAATGTCAATGTCTTGTGATGATAATGATATTGGAAATATGCCACCGAGGCTTTTGTGCATATCAAATTACATTAGCTGGAAAGTCCGGTTCGAACAGTTTGTATCAGAAACTGGTGAAAATTTTTGGAGACTAATAACAGAAGGATATGTGCATCCTACTTATTCATTCATGGGTCAAGATGCTCCTAAACCAGTGACAGCTCTTACTAAAGTAGAAAAGTAGAAGTTTGATCAAGAGATGAAAACGTGTGATACTTTAAAATTGTCTTTACTGAAAGATATCATTCATAGTCTCGGGAAGTGTCCAACTTCAAGAGATTTATGGGAGGCATTGAAGAAAAAGGGTGAAGCAACTTCTCAAGCGTTTGTGGTCTTGATCAAAGAAGAATTAGAGAAGAATAGTGATTTTGAAAGTGATTCTTCTGCCGAGTTAAGTGATAGTGAGAGTATTCGTTCTGGTGAAAGTACTCAGTCTACCGAGAGTGATATGATGACTGAAGTAAGCTTCCAGACATTTGAAGATGATCTGAGTGAATCAGAAACTGATGTAGAGCCTGTCATTGTTGATCAAAAGAGTGCAGCTGATGATGACATATTCATGGCTCCTGTGCAACTTCTTTAGAAGAAAAGGATACGGTAGTTTGTAACTCTGAAACGTTTTGTTCTAACTGTGTTTCAGTAAAGGATAAAATGATGAGGGTTATGGATGACAACGTAAACCTCATTTGTGATATGAAATCGATGCACACGGTAAACTAGAAATTAAAGGATAATGAGAATGCGTGTATTAAGAGAATAGAATCACTGAAGAGGGATATAACTTCTCTGACATTGAAGATCAAAGAGCAGGCATATCACTTGGATATGACCTTTGTAGAAATTGAGAAAAAAAATACTGATCTTGCTGAGAAAGATAAGGAACTTACTAAATCTAAAGATGAGGTGATTAGACTGCATAGAAAGTTAGAAAGCTTTGGAAATTCATCATTCTTACAGGGATATTTTAATAACACTAAAGAGGGGAAGGGAACTAGTGGTATTGGCTATGTTCCTCCACCATTCAACATAAATTATTCTATTACACCTGAGATTATAAAAGATGAGGATTTAGATCCTAAGACTATGTTGAAGGTGAATCCAGTCACAGGTGAAGATATGGTGTATTCTGATGAGAGTGATGATGAATATTTTGATGAAGCTAAGGTTGAGGGGATACCGAAAGATATTAAAGTTGAGGAACCAAAGGTTGATCCTAATTCATCAGGAAATTATACATTTGGAAGTTCTTCAAATTCAAGGAGAGTTCCATATGTCAAAGATTATAAAGATAGGCGTACATGTGTTCATTGTAATGAGATGAGACACATTGTGGTGAACTGTCCTTACAAAAATAAAGGGAAGAAGCATGTAGTTCCTAAGAAGATGACATCTGAATCAAAACCTGTTGAGAAAAAGTTTATTCATTCTCAATTCCCAAAAGAAGTTTATGTAGGAGAATCTTCTTCAAGTGCATCTTATCGTGTGAAGATTCCTTATATGAGAGAATATAGTGAGAAGAGATTTTGCTTTTACTGTGGTCTTGTGGGTCACATTAAGATTAGTTGTCCTCACAACACCAAAGGTAACCAACTTGTTACTCTAGAAAAGGTAAGAACTCATGGTAAGCCTTATGTTAACCCAAATGTGGTTAAACCTCGTGATACACCAAAGGGTAATTCAAAATCTGTGGTTTGGCTTTCTAGACCTCAAATACGGAGGAGAAACAGAAGACTGGGAAAAATTTTAGAACAACAAGAGTTTTCACAATCTAAACATTTTTCAAATGAACAAGATTGTTCAAACACTTCACATTTTACGCAAAAAGAACTTAATGAACAAAAGTATGTTTGGAAATCAAAAGTTTCTGTTTCGGACTCGTCGGAGCAATCATCAAAAATTGATGAGAGATTCGATTGTGAATGGAGTGAAGTTTATTATTTTGATACAGATGGACGACCCATGACTACCATGGCTTAGGTCCCAATTTCACATTAATGTTTCTTGTTAGATGTGCATGATTAACCAAGAGTGACTATTAATAATATTTGGTTTGTTGATAGTGGTTGTTCATAGCACATGACAGGGAATGAAATCTGTAAGAGCAATGAGTCGTTACAGAAGTTGGTAAATCTATTTGATTCAATGACTTGATGCTCAAGGGAAGAATATGTCCAAATGATAACCTGAAACTTAGGATGACGATGGTGAGCATAAAGTCGTTGATGCAACCATTTGACTAGTTGAGGGGGAGTCTACAAGACAGGGGAGTACAGAACTGTGTTGGTGACAAAGGCAAAGGCATTCAATTACATTGGATTACATCGGTTTGAGTTTTAATTGATTGACTTGCTTAATGCCAAGTAATCAAGTAGATGTTTTTCATAAAATGTTTTCATGGAAGTTTTATTTTTCGTTTGTTTTAAGTTCTTTGAAAAAGATTCTATTTTTTTTTGAAAAATCCAAACAAATTGAAAAAGTTAAAAGCGACATTACTTGAAGTTATAAGGAGAAATGATAGTACATCAGTAGATGTTCAGTCACACATGACCTTAGTTGGACTTTATGAATGCTTATCTAATATATCTGTGATAAATGTTTTGATCAGAACTTCTTAGACTGCACAGTATGGGAAATGATAGCTTCATAACAGCTTATTCTTAACAAAAATTGATGCTTGATGCTTATATTTTTAATTTGGATACTAGCATGTAGTCTGAATTGTCAATAGACTATGAGTATCTTTGGTCCATTAGTAGTGTGACAACATAATGATCTTTGTGACAACTGTGATTTGAACCCATGGTATGCCGGGTGTGTGTGTAAAAGATCATTATCAGATAAAGAATATAATATTTAAAGTACTTCATGAGACCAGTATCGGTTATGTCGTTAAACATAATTTTTTAGTTCACTTCACTGCCCATGCCTCGAAAAACATGCAATGTGAAGTTAGACTAAGATATGTTTCTGACAACATCTCTTGGAACATATACTAGCCCTTGGATCAATATCCTGATTCTACTGAACATATCCAGATAGCAGTTGGATCACGCTACCCTATGTCATTGAATCAATCGATTACTTGATCAATCTTATGTTGAATAATTCTATTGGTACAATGTTTCTCTTACTATGAATCATGATACATCATCCAAACCAAAACATTTGAATCATTCGATTCTGAATCATTCGATTCTGAATCATTCGATTCTGAATCATTCTGATTCTCTGCTTGATATTTTCCTGTGTTTATTGGTATAATTCATCCTTGAGATTGAATATTATCTTGCAATGATCTTATATGACTTGAAGATAGTGCACATTTAAATTTCTATTGGCATATTTGTGGGGTACATGTTGTATTACAAAATAAATGGTACCTTAATTCACAAGAACATAGGACAAAGATACTAATGGTTTCAATTATTATAATATTGACAACTTAGATTGACATGTTATGTGTTGCAAATTCGTATGTAATTTATATTATAAGCATGTTATGATCTGATCCCATCTTCTTTGAAGTTCTTCGCGTATCATTACATGTTTTGGTTGAAGCTCAAAAGATGTTACTTCATATAATTGATTGGAAATTCAAAAGAAAGAAAAGAAAGAAATGAAAGAATGAATCTGGATAGGATACCCATAGAATGTTTAGGGTTGTTTATCCAAAATGTGTGATTGATACATTGTTTATACTGATATGATCTTCTTACTCATGATGTTCGACCAAAAAGATTTGATTTTGTATTTTACATTTCAGTTTATATAGAGAAAAACCAAAAAGATTTTGTGTTTCTTATGTTTGAAAAACCAAAAAGATTTTATTTTTCCAGCTTCCAAGGAAATCTTAATTGTTGGTTATTCTTGGTTGTTCTCATTTGCAAAAATTGAATAATGTAGACAGAAGTTGACAAGGGGTCCTTCTCCCAAGTTCTCTTCTAAAAAGAAAGAGAGAGTTTGCAGATGAACAAGGTGAAGACTACATACTGTTTGATCATCTTTAAGACAGTTGGAGCATATTCTAGTGACAACGAGCTTGAAGATATTACATCTTAGTCTTAGAGTCTTTGACTTGTAATTGATAGAATTGTTTGCAACAGTTAAGTAGGAGTCTGTTAGAGCATGAATTTGTAAGTGTAGCAAACAATACTGTTTAAGTTCATAGAGAGGCGAACTTGTGCATCTTTAAGAGCGAACTTGTTAATTTCTCCTATAGTGCTGTGTGGGTTTGTGTTTTCCTATAAATAGGTGTTTACAAGTCTTAGATGATATATTAGAAGAGATCAGAATAGAACACAGAACAGAAAAACTGAGAGAACTTGTAAACTGAGATTTGTGGTGGAAATACAAAGGGTTTATTTACACTGTGTTGTTGATTGATTTACACGAGCACGTTGATCATGGATTCCGCACATTATCACCATGTCGTACCGCGAGTCTAGAGAACCGTCACACACCGAATCGAGACCTACACTCCTGCACTTATCGTCCCCTTGCTCCACTTTCCTCGTCGTTGCTCTATCATTACCATGCGATCACCGACCGCGCCTCATTTATCAACGGCGAACATGCAGTTCGTCTTGTCACCAGCCTCAGCCACCCCTTGTCTCATTCAGAGAAAACATTCATGCTCCTCTTGTATCCTACATTGACAAAACTCTTCGTATGGACATATTCCATGGAGTCCCTATTGTCACTTCGTCCGCTTCGTGCCGAAGTCTCTAGCGTCGTCATCTCGATCTCGTCGTAACTATCTCCGATCAAGCGTCCACGTAACGCTTTCATCATCAACTTTCGTAGCTCCACCCATTGGCTTTGTGCTTCGAATTCTCGAGATATAAGCATAGGCATCTCATAAGAGCACCCCGCCTATCATCTAGAAAATATTAAAAATCTTTGCTTCACCTCTAAGTATTAACGTCGAGAAAACATCAAGATAGAAATAGTATGCATCGATCGCGCTAGCTACCTGTCCTATGCACGACTAAGCCAGCACTACCAGGACACACATCGTCAGGTCATAATAACAAAACCTATCATGTTTGGAGTATGTAAAGGTATAGCATCTTATCTCTCTAACTCGCACAAAGCATACACATAACTAGCTAGACCCGAACAAATGTACATGTTATACAATACGACCTTCTCATTTTATAGACACACAAACTCATGGACTCTACCTTTTATTCGTTATAATGGTAGCTCCTGCCACATGTCATCACATACTCGCATAGATTTTACCCAGTCGTACTTCATACACCATACGGGTCGTACTAATGTTTCAAGACAACACACTACTCGACCTAGACGCAAGTTAACACTTTACACATTCGTACACATAATACTTACAATCATAATTTTCCATAGGACCTCGTCCTGAACATTTACACCTACTAAAGATGTATAATTATAACTCCCCACAGGACTCCGTCCTGAATACTCGCACAAGGTGCAATGCACCCATTGCATTTCAAGCATCACCTAGACATTAACACATAGGTGACACTATCTTAAAACCGTAGACACAGAAAAATTCAAAAATCATGTCTATACAAGTCTACTCACACCATCTAATCAACCATGCTCCAGTATCATAGCAAAGCTCACATTTAATGCTAGCTCACATAATTTAGAATGCAATCATACAATCATACCATACCACACACATTCCACCACTGAAAACACAATCACATGCCTACACGACCACAATTTTCATCAATTAGGTTCTAATCACCATGCGGTAAGACTCACACAAAATGGAAAAATCAAATAATAAATATTTGAATTGAACATCACCCCACGTAAAAGTCTAATCAGGCATAACGTCGAATCACCCTAAAATCTCTCATCATAATTGCCACACTAGCTAATCATTAAGCATCAAGCACCCCAAGCACTGCCCGCCAAATCACCGCTAGACCACGTTAGGTGCATTTGGCGTGTCCTCCTCTGGTTCCTCCTGAAACAAGGCTCTCTTAACCAACGCAAGTGGTCGATCTCTCATCCATGCAGGTCCAAATCCTAGAGGAAAATCACGTACAACTGGAACTGCTCTTCTTTTCCATCCCGTCTTTCCAATCATAGCTCCACGCAGTATGTCGTCGACCGAAGCTCAAGTCACACTTGGCACAAGAAGCGCCAACACTACTCCCATCTAACTAGCAGTTTCACCCGTAGTAGTCGCCGTCTTGACTGGTCGTTCTACATTCCCCCTAGCAAAAGCATCACGTTCACTGATCTCTTATGCTTCGTGTTAACCACATAATCCTACTTAAGATAGAACTTTAGAGTGATTACTATGGGCACATGTCACACCCTGCCTCAGGCACCCCCTGGACGCGTGCGAGCCCAATTGGTATCACTTGGTTACTTGATTTCAGAGTTTTTGTAAAACACGGCGGAAGTCTTTTTCAAACGGATCGTTTCATCATTCTTTCAACCTCAAGGGTTGCAATTGTAAATATCAAAACCCAGTTGGAAAACAAAAAACCTTGTATTTACTTTATAAACATAGGGTTTCAATACCCTTCTCATTTGATTACAAAACATTGTTTCAAATCAAATACATGATGAGTCACTGAAAATAGTACAACACAGGGTTGATCAGTTCCCTTATCCTATCTCATTTCTTTAGAATTTCCTTTTACACGAGGCCTGAGAATCCTACTTGCATTCCATCCTTTTTCCTGGTCAGATCTCATGTCTGCCGATACTCCCTTCTCATCATATTTGAATCTTTATCTGGAAAACATTTTGAAAATAAAACATCAGCGCGAACGCTGGTGAATACAATATCTTGACACGAAATCATTTTGGCACAAACAAGTATTAATTCGATAATCATAACTTTATGTTCAATCTACACTTTCAGCAGACCCATGTTCTGAACGTATGCACCACTGTATACACTGGTAGTATGTCTTTATAACAACGGGGACCCCTGTCCCTCATTTGTTAAAAAGGGAAGTAACAGCCGCAATCCGAGAATTTCATCCGAGACCCATGTATCCTTTGCATGTTTTACGTATACCTATGGGCCGTATGCTTATCCATATATGAACATTGAGTATTACTCCCTTAACGTTTTTTAGCCATTTTCGTAAATAAAATATTTGACACAAGTTTTCAGAATGATAAAGTATTCACCTTTTTGTTGGGAATGAGCCTCTAAAGTTCAAAGCTTATAAGCTAGCTTCTTAACTTGATTTCTCTAGTGTAACAACCTTTCTATGAGCATTCCTTATTAAACCGAGTATTACAACTAGCGGGAGTTAGACCGGGATCGTCGGGAGTGGGCTAGGGATCACTTGGAACGAGTTTTGGAAGTTGCAATTGGTTATGGGATGAAGAAAATTGATTGGAGTCGATCAGCTATTTACAGGCTGTCATTCAGGTCCATGTCGGATCGATATGTCTGGGGATGTCGGTCTGACATCTAACTTAGCCCATGTCAACCCTAGATGTCTGCATCTGATTGGACCGAACATATTTGGCGGTATATCTGGCCGATATGTGGACCATGTCGGTCATATATCAGTCACTAAACACGTGTCAACACCATATTTTGTGGCTGAGAGGATGTTGGCGGACCATTATGGATCAATGTCGGTCCGATTACCGACTTAGCAACTCATTACGGACCGATATAAGAATGGATGTGTCACACCCCCAAATTTCACTAACGGAGTTTTACCGTTTTGGAAGGTGACAACCAGGATCTCAGACATCAGTTACTTCAAACGACACTATATGGGACTTGAAATGTAATAACATAAAAGATCAAGGTTCAGAGCGTATATGCGGAGGCGTTAAATGAAAGTAAATGCGCAAAACAACGCGCCCAAGTCCAGTTACAAACAAAACATAAATATTATTCAGTAGATAATTATTTCAATTGGAGTCCAAGACACATGCATGACTTAACGTGATCCTGAGTGCCAACCTGAGAAAACATGTAAGAAAACGAGTCAACACTAGGTTGGTGAGTTCACAGGTTTCAATCATTTAAAGTAAAGCATTTGCGGATTATGTACATTATATATGCATATCAATAGGTTGCATGCCTATATTCATGTTTTGCTAAAGCGCTCACAACCGAAACTGACAGTGTGTTTGTTTGTTTGCCTCTAGCCAGGTCTATCAACTCTGACTAATGTGTTAAGGTCAATATAACACCCGTTCGACCTCCAATCGAGTTAGCGCGACTAACATGGGTGGGGTTTGTCAAACCCAGTAGTACTACCAAAATTACCTCGTTCATACCATATTAACGGTCCGATGTGTGTGAGGACTTCTCATGATAGTGTGTTACGCTTAGCCTCAAAGTGATATCATATGAATTACAATAAACCAAAAAGTTGTGACATGTTTTCTCCCCCATATAAAAACAGTAAAAGGGGCCGTGAAACTCACCTGCGTAGCGTAGTAGGTAGTATCACACAAGTATGAGATTTAGAACCTCAAATGTTAGCCTGCACGGCTTACGTATGCCCTAGAATTATAAACACATAAATTAGGGGCAAGTTGGGATTTGTGACGACGACACGGAAAGTTAGAATGTCTTAACGCATTCTAAGGATCTAGGAGTAGACGAATGTGTCTACGGGAATAAATATTTCTTACTTAATTAATTATTAAGATAGACGCGTTTGGTGTCGAACGTTTCTAATAACGGATAATAATAACTAATTATATTCGTGTGTTTGTGCCATTTAAAAAAAGTTAGGAAAATAATATAACTATATATATATATTCTTTTTAAGTTCGTATGATTAAAAAATAATCATTTGTGTGGAAAATAATAAATATATTATTTTTGATCGAGGATAAAACCGAGGGTAAATAATATAATAACTTATATTATTTACAAGTTTGAAACTTTTCATTGAGTTTATAAACGTGGGTAAATAATATAACAATTATATTATTAATTGGTTTGAAAGCATCACACGAGGTATAAAACGATACGAAATAATATAAACATATATATTATTTAATAAAATTAGTCACGTGCTATTTTATACGAAGTTATGGTTTGAAAATAATATAAATATATTATTTTTATTTGATAATAACATAAATATATTATTTATAAAAGTGGGAAAACAAATAAAATGGATTAATAAATTAAACCCGAGCCTACGGGTCGTTTTCCAGGTATAAAACACTTTATTATAACAATATAATAATATAGGGAGTAATTTATATATTAAAATAATACAAGAAAATGCTCAAAAAAAGAACACATGACACAGGTTTCGAACCCGGGTCTCATGTGTGTGAGTCAAGTGTCTTAACCATCTCCGCCCGCTAGGGAATCGCACAAGAAACCGTTCCCGATTAGTTTTAACCAACTGGTCAGTGGTTCTCCCCCCCATATTCAACAGCGCACGAAACCAGTCCCTAAATCATCGAATTTGATCGCGATCGATTAAAGGGTCATAAGGGTTTTGTTAATCGGGTGATGGAGAGTCTGTAGGTTCGTGGAATTGGAAAATCACCGGGTTTATGATCGTTAAATTATAGAAAAGGAGCCGTAACCCTAGTTTATGAACACATAATCGTTTTGATAAAATCCGATGTTAAAAGTTGATAGAATCATAGGGTTTTCATCGATTTGGACATTGCGAAACCGTTGGTGTTGTTTAATTGGATGGAGATTGATTCTAGACTAAAAACCCCCAAATCGATTTTATGAAGAACCCTAATTTCCGGATCTTGTAAAATTGAGTGTTGTTTGATTTAATTAACATAGGGCTTTCGATGAGTACATGATTGCGAAACTGGTGATGCCCTTTAATTTAATTGATATTGAGTGTAGGTTAGAGTTCGACTAAATCGGTTTCATATGAACCCTAGAATCTAGATCAGGTTCAATTCGATAATGTAAGCCTCTAAAAGCATAGGGCTTTTGATCTATGAATGGAAACGAAATTAATACTGTAACCAATTACCAGAATGAAGCCCGAATTGACAGTGATCGAGTAAAATAGTTCCGATCGTGACTGATTCAACCTCCGGCGACCGCGATTGTTTCTCTGATCAAATTAGCATGTGTAGGAGTTTCAGTGGGGATCGATTATCGAGTGCCGAGGCTCAAAGCGTGTAATGGTTACACGATTTTGATGAATTCAGTGATATAAGACAATGATATCGACGGTTACGGGTTTATTACCCTTTATTGAGCTTGATTACGAATCAATGATGCGATTAAACACTTATTGATGAACGGGAATGTGATTAGTCTGAGAATTCCGTTACAATTTCAAAATTAACGAATCCTAGAATTGAATTTGGATTGATGATACGGGTTTGACTTCCTAAAGTCAAACTGAAATTAAGAATGAGGTAATTTCATGTTTAGTCCTTCTGTTTTCATGAATACAAGTTTAGGAATTGGTAGAACAAGTCCCTGAACTTAGATCTAACTGGATTAGCTAACGGGGTTAGGTTTTTAACAGAAAGTTTAACGAAATTGTTAACGGCATTAACATGAAAAGTCCGGATTGTCACATCATCCCCTAGTTGAAAGAATTTTCGTCCCGAAAATTAAAATAAAAAAAATTCTGAGGTGTCACATCGTCCCCAAGTTGAAAGAATTTTCGTCCCGAAAATTAAAACAGTACCTTAAGAATTTGACGCGAAGTGTTTGAACAGATTAGGATATTTGCGCATCATCTGATCCTCGCGCTCCCACGTGAATTTCGGTCCGCGTTTCGAGTTCCAACGAACTCTGACAATAGGGATTTTACTGTGTTTCAGCGTTTTGATTTCCCTGTCCATGATTTCTACCGGTTCTTCAACAAACCGCAGTTGTTCATTGAGTTGTAGTTCCTTAAGAGGAACCGCGAATGTTTCGTCTGTTAGACATTTCTTCAAGTTTAAGACCTGGAAGACATCGTGTACACCACTAAGTCCTTTAGGTAGGTCCAGTTGATACGCTACTGGGCCAATTCTCTTCACTATCTTGAATGGTCCAACATAACGAGGATTCAGTTTGCCTCGTTTCCTGAAGCGAATTACACCTTTCCAAGGTGAGAGTTTAAGTAGAACCATGTCGCCTACTTGAAACTCTAACGGTTTACGACGCTTATCGGCGTAGCTCTTTTGACGATCACGAGTTGCCGCCATACAGTTTCGGATTTGAACGATCTTTTCAGAGGTTTCAAATACAAGTTCGGGACCTGTAAATTGGCTATCCCCAACTCCAGTCCAACAGGTAAAGGATCGGCATTTACGTCCATACAATGCCACGAATGGTGCCGCCTTGATGATAGTGTGATAACCATTAATGTAGGAGGACTCCACTAGAGGTAAGTGAGACTATTATTTGTGCCTTCATGAAGGATATGATGCCCATAACAGCACCACTCTTTTCGCCTTGGACGGAGAGAGTTTCTCCATTAGGAAGAGGAAGGCGAATGATTTTCTCGCGACAGATAATCTCAGCTTGGTTCTTAGATAATCAGCCCATTCTGACAATTACGTCGAAACTACCGAGTGTGACCGTCATGAGATCAAAGTCAAATTTATGACTAGTCAGTTCAATTTTCAACCCTTAAGATCATGGGTTGCTTCTATTATTTGTCCGTTGGTTATTTCTATGGTGTATCTGTTTTCTAACAGGGTTGGGGTTTTTCTTAGTAGGTTGCTAAGTTTATTAGTCATGGAATTCCTATCAGCACAAGTGTCAAATAGTACAGAAGCAAAATAGTTGTTTAATAAGGAATTTACCGGTAAACACGTTGTGGTCATAACGAGCTTTTCCGGGTCCTAGCACAAAGGCTCGCCCCTTTGCACCATCCCCTGTATTATTGCCCTGGTTGTTATTATTGCTTTGGTGGTTGTTGTTGTTGTCGATGCCACCCTTCTTTAATTGTGGAAAATCCTTCCGGAAGTGTCCCTCTTTTCCACATTCAAAACAATCTTTGGTAAAACCCGGTTGTTGGAAAGACTGCTTGGTTTGTAATTCCCCTCCGCAGTTTTTGGCAGCATGGCCCATCTTGCCACACCGCTGGCAACGGTTTTTTTCACAAGAACCGAGGTGGTGGTAATTACATTTGTTACACCTAGGGTGTCTCCCAATATAACCACTTTGATGCTGACCCGAAGAGGTCGACTGGTTGAGGTTCTTCGTAGGTTCAAACCTACGCTGTTGTTGTTGCTGTGATTGATTTGGCTGAAATCCCATGTTGTTATTGTTACTGTCAAACTTCCTCTTGTTGTTGTCAGTAGACTTGGATGCTGACTTCCTGGGAGGTAGTGTCCCTTGGGTAACGGCTTGGTCCGTCAGTTTGTGAGCAAGACGGATGGTTTGTTGAATGGTAGTGGGGTTGGATGAAGTAACCATGCTCTGGATTTGTGGTACTAATCCACTGATGAACATTTCAATTCTCTTGTAGGGTGGTGTGACCATGTGAGGACACATCCCCGCTAGTTCATGCGAGCGAGTGGTGTAGAGTTCTATTTCAGAACCCTCCATTTTCAGATTCCAGAATTCTCCCTCGAGTTTCTGAATTTCATCCCTGGGACAGTACTCTTCCTTCATCGGGATCTTGAAGTCTTCCCATGGTGATGCATTGGCCATGTCCAGACCTAGCATCTGGACCTGTGCATTCCACCATGTGAGGGCAGGACCCTCTAGAGTTCCCGATGCAAATTTGACTCGGTCGGCTACAGGGCAGTTACACATGGAGAACACAGATTCAATCTTTTCAAACCATCGGAGTAATCCGACAGCTCCCTCAGCTCCACTGAATGTGTGGGGCTTGCAGTCCATAAATGTCTTGAAGGTACAGACATGCTGATTGTTCTGTGGATTGTTCGCTTGCCCTGGATTAGAAAGAGTAGGTTGGGTTTAAGAAAGAGTGGAATAAATGTGTACAGTTGGTTGTCTAGAGTTAACGGTTGACAGGTTTACCTGCAATGTGTGCTGCTAAGGCTTCAGCAACATTGTCATTAATTAACGCAGTCAGTTCGGCTGGTGTCAGGTTTATGTTTCCACGACCACCGTTGCGACCGCCACGTCCACGTCCGGCCATGATTCTTCATATTCACAAACACAAGAAATGAGTAAATACATCGCATATTAACATCATTTAAGTGTAAGCAAACAGAAGGAGATGTGTAAAGACATGCTGGTTTATGATTTTAGTATAAGGCTAACTTAAATCATAAGGCCATAGAATAAATATTTCAACTCAAACAGTTCACTAATATTTTATTGGAATGGGAACATCCTTACCCATTTAGGTTTTTATTTGAAACATAAAGAAATGACAAAATAAGATAAGATAGAATAGAATGGAATATCAAGCTCCACTGCCGGCGGATGAGATGACTGATTCAGCATCATCCTCCTCTACTTCCTCGGGCTCATCCTCAGGCTCAAAATCGGGTACTTCAGCTGCCTCTAAAGCAGCTGCAAGTTGTATCTCTAACTTTCCAATTCTTCCCTGAGATTCTACTTCAGCCTCCTCGAGTGCATTCACTCTAGCCTGCAACGCCCTTACCTCGTCCACTAATGCATTATGCAAGCGGTCAGTGCTTGCCAATTCTGCTACTAGCAGATCTATCCTGTGATCCGTTTGTTTCTCTCCTCTTAACAGACCTGTGATCGCTCCTGCTGCATCTCTCATATTTCGGATCTCTCGATCCATAGTTGCTACAAATGCTGCAAAGGCTTGCTCCAAGTGACAAGGTAGTAATGGTAAACGTGGTCCTGAAGATGATGAAACTCCAAAGTACGGTGATGGAACTCATTCCTGTCTAACCCATTTGCTCAGTAAACCGGGGTACGAATCCCAGTCACTCCCATTCCGGATATGCATGGGCTCTCCATACACAATAGAGTTATCAATGGGCTCAAGCCTACGCCTCTTGGGCTCCGGTGACGCAATGGCAGGAATGTCATGTTCCTGATTGGTAGGTGGTGAAGATGGTGGTGTAGACATAATTCCTGAAACATAAGGACTAAGTGTCTATGCCAAGTAACTAATGTGTGTGGCTATAGTCTCGAATGCAGTCCTAGTTCTCTATAACCAATGGCTCTGATACCAATCTGTCAAACCCTCAAATTCCACTAACGGAGTTTTACCGTTTTGGAAGGTGACAAACCAGGATCTCAGACATCAGTTACTTCAAACGACACTATATGGGACTTGAAATGTAATAACATAAAAGATCAAGGTTCAGAGCGTATATGCGGAAGCGTTAAATGAAAGTAAATGCGCAAAACAACGCGCCAAAGTCCAATTACAAACAAAACATAAATATTATTCAGTAGATAATTATTTCAATTGGAGTCCAAGACACATGCATGACTTAACGTGATCCTGAGTGCCAACCAGAGAAAACATGTAAGAAAACGAGTCAACACTAGGTTGGTGAGTTCACAGGTTTCAATCATTTAAAGTAAAGCATTTGCGGATTATGTACATTCAATATGCATATCAATAGGTTGCATGCCTATATTCATGTTTTGCTAAAGCGCTCGCAACCGAAACTGACAGTGTGTTTGTTTGTTTGCCTCCAGCCAGGTCTATCAACTCTGACTAATATGTTGAGGTCAATATAACACCCGTTCGACCTCCAATCGAGTTAGCGCGACTAACACGGGTGGTGTTTGTCAAACCCAGTAGTACTACCAAAATTACCTCGTTCATACCATATTAACGGTCCGATGTGTGTGAGGACTTCTCGTGATAGTGTGTTACGCTTAGCCTCAACAGTGATATCATATGAATTACAATAAACCAAAAAGTTGTGACATGTTTTCTCCCCCATATAAAAACAGTAAAAGGGGCCGTGAAACTCACCTGCGTAGCGTAGTAGGTAGTATCACACAAGTATGAGATTTGGAACCTCAAATGTTAGCCTGCACGGCTTACGTATGCCCTAGAATTATAAACACATAAATTAGGGGCAAGTTGGGATTTGTGACGACGACACGGAAAGTTAGAACGTCTTAACGCATTCTAAGGATCTAGGAGTAGACGAACGTGTCTACGGGAATAAAGATTTCTTACTTAATTAATTATTAAGATAGATACGTTTGGTGTCGAACGTTTCTAATAACGGATAATAATAACTAATTATATTCGTGTGTTTGTGCCATTTAAAAAAAGTTAGGAAAATAATATAACTATATATATATTCTTTTTAAGTTCGTATGATTAACAAAATAATCATTTGTGTGGAAAATAATAAATATATTATTTTTGATCGAGGATAAAACCGAGGGTAAATAATATAATAACTTATATTATTTACAAGTTTGAAACGTTTCATTGAGTTTATAAACGTGGGTAAATAATATAACAATTATATTATTAATTGGTTTGAAAGCATCACACGAGATATAAAACGATACGAAATAATATAAACATATATATTATTTAATAAAATTAGTCACGTGCTATTTTATACGAAGTTACGGTTTGAAAATAATATAAATATATTATTTTTATTTGATAATAACATAAATATATTATTTATAAAAGTGGGAAAACTAATAAAATGGATTAATAAATTAAACCCGAGCCTACGGGTCGTTTTCCGGGTATAAAACACTTTAATATAACAAAATAATAATATAGGGAGTAATTTATATATTAAATTAATACAAGAAAATGCTCAAAAAAAGAACACATGACACAGGTTTCGAACCCGGGTCTCATGTGTGTGAGTCAAGTGTCTTAACCATCTCCGCCCGCTAGGGAATCGCATAAGAAACCGTTCCCGATTAGTTTTAACCAACTGGTCAGTGGTTCTCCCCCCCATATTCAACAGCGCACGAAACCAGTCCCTAAATCATCGAATTTAATCGCGATCGATTAAAGGGTCATGAGGGTTTTGTTAATCGGGTGATGGAGAGTCTGTAGGTTCATGGAATTGGAAAATCACCGGGTTTATGATCGTTAAATTATAGAAAAGGGGCCGTAACCCTAGTTTATGAACACATAATCGTTTTGATAAAATCCGATGTTAAAAGTTGATAGAATCATAGGGTTTTCATCGATTTGGACATTGCGAAACCGTTGGTGTTGTTTAATTGGATGGAGATTGATTCTAGACTAAAAACCCCCAAATAGATTTTATGAAGAACCCTAATTTCCGGATCTTGTAAAATTGAGTGTTGTTTGATTTAATTAACATAGGGCTTTCGATGAGTACATGATTGCGAAACTGGTGATGCCCTTTAATTTAATTGATATTGAGTGTAGGTTAGAGTTCGACTAAATCGGTTTCATATGAACCCTAGAATCTAGATCAGGTTCAATTCGATAATGTATGCCTCTAAAAGCATAGGGCTTTTGATCTATGAATGGAAACGGAATTAATACTGTAACCAATTACTAGAATGAAGCCCGAATTGACAGTGATTGAGTAAAATAGTTCCGATTGTGACTGATTCGACCTCCGGCGACCGCGATTGTTTCTCTGATCAAATTAGCATGTGTAGGAGTTTCAGTGGGGATCGATTATCGAGTGCCGAGGCTCAAAGCGTGTAATGGTTACACGATTTTGATGAATTCAGTGATATAAGACAATGATATCGACGGTTACGGGTTTATTACCCATTATTGAGCTTGATTATGAATCAATGATGCGATTAAACACTTATTGATGAACGGGAATGTGATTAGTCTGAGAATTCCGTTACAATTTCAAAATAAACGAATCCTAGGATTGAATTTGGATTGATGATACGGGTTTGACTTCCTAAAGTCAAACTGAAATTAAGAATGAGGTAATTTCATGTTTAGTCCTTCTGTTTTCATGAATACAAGTTCAGGAATTGGTAGAACAAGTCCCTGAATTTAGATATAACTGGATTAGCTAACGGGGTTAGGTTTTTAACAGAAAGTTTAACGAAATTGTTAACGGCATTAACATGAAAAGTCCGGATTGTCACAGGATGTCGGTCCGCTATTTAATCCTAGTTCACATCGGACCGATATGGACTTAGACGTTGGTCCTCGGTCTGATATCATAACTTAGTTTACTTTGGACTAATATGAAGTACGATGTCGGTCTGATATCAACTCAATTTCATAAGTTTCCTTTATTTTCAACCATAGACTTTGGTGTATTTACACTTATAGTCCCTATGGTTTACCTTTCGTCAAATCTTGGACATTTTTGTGGCAGGTGTTACTTCCTCCCCACCTTGTTTTAAACTCTTCCTTGAGTTTATTCAAACATGTGCGGAGTTCCATTTTACTTTCACGATTATCAATTTCTTTCTTTTCAATATATTTTCCTGCCTGTCTTTGATTTGCAAAGGTTGTTCCACAAATCTTAATTTTTCATCTACCTCAACATCTTGTAGGGGCATTACCAGATATTCATCTGCCAAACACTTGCGCAGATTTGACACTTGGAATACATCGTGTACTCCATTAATTTCATCAGGTAATTCGTGTTGATAGGCTACAGGCCCAACTCTTTTCAGAATTTTGAATGCTCCTACGAATCTAGGACTTAATTTTCCTTTCTTTCTAAATCTTACAACGTCTTTCCATGGTGAAACTTTCAACAGAACGTTGTCACCGACGTTGAATTCTAACGGCTTTCGTCTTTTATCAGCATAACTCTTTTGACGATCACGAGCTGCTTTCAATCTATCATCAATTTGAATAACTTTATCATTTGTTTAAAGGACTATTTCCGGTCCAGACAACTGATTTTCTCCTATTTTGGACCAACAGATTGGAGTTCGTCACTTACGATCGTATAAGACTTCAAAAGGAGCGGCATGTATACTCGTATGATAGCTATTGTTGTAGGATAATTACATTAGAGGTAAGTGGTCCTCCTAACTTCCTCCAAGGTCAATAACACAAGCTCTTAACATATCTTCAAGAGTTTGAATTGTTCTTTCGCTCTGCCCGTCCGTCTGAGGATGGTAGGCAGTGCTAAGATTCAATTTCGTACCAAGAGCTTTCTGAAAATTTGCAATAATCGAGAAGTAAATCTACTATCTCTATATGATACGATAGATAGTGGCACGCCGTGTAATGTTACGATTTCATTAACGTATAACTATGCTAACTTATCCATGCTGAACGTTTCTTTCATAGGAAGAAAATGAGCAGACTTAGTTAGTCTGTCAATGATAACCCAGATAGTATCATTCCTTCGACTCATTCGGGGATGTTTCGTGATAAAGCCCATGGTTATCATTTCCCATTTCCACACAGGAATTTCAAGTTACTGTAACAAACCAGATGGCTTCTGATGTTCAGCTTAAACTTGAGAACTTGTTAAACACTTTGCAACGTAGATAGCGATATGCTTTTTCATTGCTATCCACCAATAATTGGCTTTTGGTTTTTTGTACATCTTATCTCTTCCGGGGTGCATCGTGTATTTAGATTTATGGGCTTCCTCAAGAATTTCTTCATGAGTATTCCCATAGATAGGAACCCATATTCTCTTATTCATTCTAAGAATTCCATCGTCTCCTTTGATCAACTGATCAATCATGCCTCCCATTCCTTCTTTCTCAAGGTTGGGTTCTTGCAAAGCAAGTTCTGAGATTCCTTAATACGAGTGATAAGATCAAGTTGGAGGTCGAGTCTTAAAGCACGAACTCGTTTAGGTTTCTCATGTTCTTTTCTACTTAAGACATCGGCTACAACATTGGCTTTTCCTTCATGATAACAGATTTCACAATCATAATCATTCAGGACTTCCATCCAAAGTCTTTGCCACATATTCAGTTCTTTCTGACTGAATATATATTTTAAGCTTTTATGATAAGTGAAGATAGTGAATTTGAATCCATATAGATATGCCTCCATAATTTAAGTGCGAATATTATGGCGCCCAGTTCTAAATCATGAGACGTATAGTTCTTTTCATGAGTTTTCAATTGACGAGAAGCAAAAGCAATAACTTTGCTTCCTTGCATTAACACACAACCAAATCCGGTGAGTGATGCATCACAGTAAACTGAAAAGCCTTCATTTCCATCTAGCAAAGCCAATATGGGTGCTTGAGTTAGTTTCTGTTTCAGAGTTTCAAAAGCTTCAGATTGTTTAAGACGCCATTCATACTTGACTGACTTGCCGGTTAGAGAAGTTAATGGTACTGCGATTCGAGAGAAATCTTGGATAAATCTCCAATAGTAACCAGCTAGACCGAGAAAACTACGTACTTCAGTTGGTGACTTCAGGATTTCCCATTTAGATATGGCTTCATTTTTGACAGGGTCAACTTGAATACCATTGGAATTGATAACATGGCCGAGAAATTGGACTTCTGAAAGCAAGAATTCACATTTTGAGAACTTGGCGTATAGCTTTTCTGTTCTCAGAATTTCAAGTAAGATTTTTCAGGTGATTGGCATGATCCTCCTTACTTTTGGAATAGATGAGGATATCGTCAATAAATAAGATAACGAATTTTTCCAAGTAAGGTTTATAGGCTCGATTCATCATATCCATGAATGTTGCTAGTGCATTAGTAAGTCCGAATGGCATTACCGTGAACTCATAATAACCGTATCGAGTTCTGAAAGCAGTTTTAGGAATATCTTCTTCCTGGATTTTCAATTGATGATAACAAGATCGAAGATCAATCTTAGAAAAGCACCTAGCTCCTTAGAATTGATCAAAAAGGTCATCAATTCGGGGGAGTGGATAACGATTATTTATCGTAACCTTGTTTAGTTCACGATAATCAATGCATATACGCATTGATCCGTCTTTCTTCTTAACAAATAAGACTCGAGCTCCCCAAGGTGATGAGGTTGGTCTTATAAATCCTTTCTCCAATAGTTCATCTAATTGCTTCTTTAGTTCTGCCATTTCATTTGGAGCTAATCTGTATGGGGCTTTAGCAATAGGTGCTGTACCTGGTACAAGATTTATTCTGAGCTCCACTTCTCTTTCAGGTGGAATTCCAGGCAGTTCATCAGGGAAAATTTCAGGGATTTCAGCCACAACCGGCACATCTTCAATCTTCGTCTTAGTGTCGGTAGTTATAGAAACAAGGTATGCTAAGCATCCTTTTCTTAAGTACTTAGTGGCTTTTAGCATAGAAATTATTCCCACATAGTTGGATAATTTATCGCCATTGATTATAAGAGTATTTCCTATCGGCGAATGAAGTTCTATTGCCTTTTTATCACACAGGATACCGACTCGGTTAGAGGCTAACAAATCCATTCCTAGGACAATGTCAAAACCTGCCAAAGTCATTGGCAACAATCTTGCAGGTATATCATGTCCTGATAATGTGATATAGCAATCGTTAAGGTTTTCAGAGATTTAAACTAGGTCACCATTGGCAGTTTCTACCACGTATTTCTTGTCTAATTTAGCTAGAGTTTTATTTAACAGTCTATAGAATCTATGATCTATAAAACTTTGGTTTGCACCAGAGTCAAATAAAACTTGAGCATAAATATCATTGATAAGAAATGTACCCGTAATGACATCCGGCATACCTGCTGCTTCGTGAGTGTTAAGAACGAATGCTCGCGAATTCTTCTTCACTCCATCGGTAGGTTTAGGACTTGTCCCGTCAGTCTTCTTCTGCTTTGGACAATTGATTTTGACGTGACCAGCTTCGCCACATCCAAAGCAAGTAGTTTGTTTTCTCCTACTTCGTGAATGTGTCCAGACATTTTACATGAATTACAGAAAATTCCAGCACGACATTGTCCCAAGTGCCTCCTTATGCACCTTGGACACTCAGGGATGGAAGAGTTGTTATTACGAGGAGTAAAACTGGATTTCTTGGATCCACTCGGGCCTTGCCCAATTATCTCCTTCTTCTTCTTTCCTTCTTCCTGATTTCTTATCAGGCTGGCAGTTAATGATGCCCCCAGATCCATGACGTCATCAAGATTTTCAAAATTCGTGACCTTTACCATGTCGCGGATTTCACCAATCAAACCCTAGATATAACGTTTGATTAGGTTTGATTCAGGAGTAGCTATATTCTTGGAGTTTAGTGGCGTACTCCTGATGAATTGTTCCTATCAATCTTAAACTTAAGAATTTTCCTTCAATCCGTTCCCGTTCATTATGGGGAACATACTTCTTTTCCACTCTTGCCCTAAAGGCATTCCAGCCCATTGCGTAGGCTGCGTCTCTGCCCTTAGCAGCAATGATGTTATTCCACCATTCCAAGGCTTGATCTTTGAATAAATTGGAGGCATACATAACCTTATCCTTCTCAGCACATTTGCTGATAGCTAATACTGATTCAGTCTTCTCAATCCACCTTAATGTGGCTATCCAACATTCCTTTCCAGAGAAATTGTATGGCTTACAGTCCTGGAACATTTTATAAGTACAACCAACTACCTTCCTCTTCTTTGCTATGTGACCATAATTATTACCCATACTCTCGTCTTCTGAGGAGTTATGGTAATATTCTTCCTTTTTAGTCTTCTTAGACTTGTGAGAAACATAACCTTTTGGTTTGAGAGTAACATGTTTCGATTGGGTAACTGTTCGAGTTTGATGAGAGTGAACAGATTGAGGAATTGAAGGTTGAACAGGTATTGGGTCAACTTGTCTCTTTTCAAGCTCTGTAAAAGTCATTGGAAGAGAATCCATGATTACTTCCGTTATCGTCTTTTGGAGTTCCTTTTGGGACTCACTATTTTCAACGGCATTATCAATTACTGCCTGCTTTTTCTTGCCTCTTGTATTTTGAGAAGGTCCAGTTTGTTTCGACATTCTATCAAGAATACAATACTTGAATTTAAAATGGAACTTTTCATTGATAACATATTTACAACAAAAAATACATATGTAAAAATCATTATTTCTAAAAATTTCTAAACTTCTTCTCTTCAAGAGCTTGAACTAGAAGGGCATTCCGTGCTTCTACTTCAGCCTTTTCTCTTTCCAGTTCAGCTATCTGGTTCAATAACATTTGTTCCCTCTCACTTCCTGACGCATTCTCATTTACATGTACGGAACATAAGGTATGTTAGAATTAGTATGCTTTTCTTTTTCATGATCATATTTATTTTCATAATTAATATTGGTGTATCTCTCATGAAAATTTTGTGGATAAACAGGAGTGATGTTATAGCTTCCAGTAGTTGGAGCAGAATGAAAACTTCTAGAAGGATTATAGGGAACACTATGGTTTCCTATGTCTCCGAGGCTTCTGAAAGTAGAACTTTCAGTTTCCTCATTAAGTTCTATAGTTGTTTCATTCGTTTACGGTTAAAGTAATTAACAGGAGCAAATTTTCGAAGAAAACTAGGACCTTTGCCCTTTCCAACCATTATAAAAATTAAAAACAACCGATATTTCATTATCATCAAAATACATTATAATGAAAGTAAAATACAATAAAATTTCAATTTTTCATCAGCTCATTCCCCAAAGTCTTCAGATCCTTTCCATACTCATATATCTGTTTCCCATAAAACTCGGTTCTTTTCTTATCCATGATTTTCTTCTTGTTTATCTCGTCCGTTTAGCGTAACGAACGATCTAGACATTCGATATGGGAAGAAGGCATAGTATACTTATAACCATATTTAGGAGGATCATGAATACCCATCAACATATCATTATAAACATGATGACATTCGGGTGGTGATTGAAAGTAGGCTTGGTAAGGATTACATATTGGTTCGGGGAACACATATGGATCATACGTGACTGGAGATCCAGAGTTATAGGACTGATAATCAGAACTGTTTGAGACAGGGTTATTGAAAGGATAATCATTAGGGTTTTCAGAAGCAGATTGATATTAGGGATCTTCAGAAGGATCTTCTTCAAATGATTGAATCTGACTGGATTGTGCCTCATTTCCATGCACAGACTAGGCAGCAGTATTCCAGTTGCTAAAGTCTGATCTAGCATCCATCCATTGGCTGGAAGAGTGTTGGGAGTGAGGGTGGTATTCAGGAGAATTAGGGAGTACATCAAACGGATCGTCATTATAGTAGGGCGAACATATAGGATTCTGTTGTGAACCTAACGAATGGTATTCGAGAGATTCTTTCTTAATAGGATGATTAGGATCATAATATGGAACAGTATTTCCTCTAGACATCTGCAATCTTATCATATTAGTATTTGCCTCATTCAAGACTTAGATACTAAAGTCGGTATCTTAATCTTAGCTATAGTTCTACAAGAATGGTTATCTTCCCAGAGTAGTACCTCCAACAGATATGTTCCCAGGTAAGAGCGACGGGTCTAGGAGAGATTTATACACCGCTCTTTCCTTAGAAAGAACACTTCCGTTTGCCAGATAACTACATACCGGTCAGAAGGTCACCTTGTTTTCTTATCTTAAAAGCATTAATGGTTAAAGCTTACTTTTCTTAAAACATTAATGGCTGAAGCTTAGATACTAGATCCAAGTATCAAATTCGCTAAAACCTGTGGCTCTGATACCAACCTGTCACACCCCGCCTCAGGCACCCCTGGACGCGTGCGAGCCCTATTGGTATCACTTGGTTACTTGATTTCAGAGTTTTTGTAAAACACAACGGAAGTCTTTTTCTAAAGGATCGTTTCATCATTCTTTCAACCTTAAGGGTTGCAATTGTAAATACCAAAACTTAGTTGGAAAACAAAAAGCCTTGTATTTACTTTATAAACATAGGGTTTTAACACCCTTCTCATTTGATTACAAAACATTGTTTGAAATCAAATACATGATGAGCCACTGGAAATAGTACAACACAGAGTTGATCAGTTCCCTGGTCGTATCTCCTTTCTTTAGGATTTCCTTTTACACGAGGTCTGAGAATACTACATGCATTCCATCCTTTTTCCTAGGTCAGATCTCATGTCTGCCCATACTCCCTTCTCATCATATTTTAATCTTTACCTGGAAAACATTTTGAAAATAAAACGTCAGCGTGAACGCTGGTGAATACAATATCTTGACACAAAATCATTTTGGCACAAACAAGTATTAATTCGAAAATCACAACTTTATGTTCAATCTACACATTCAGCAGACCCATGTTATGACCGTATGCACCACTGTATACACTGGTAGTATGTCTTTATAACAACGGGGACTCCTGTCCCTCCTTTGTTAAAAAGGGAAGTACCAGCCGCAATCCGGGAATTCCACCCGAGACCCATGTATCCTTTACAAGTTTTACGTATACCTATGGCCCAAATGCTTATCCATAGATGAACGTTGAGCATTACTCCCTTAACCTTTATTTGACCATTTTCGTAAATAAAATATTTGACACAAGTTTTTCAGAGAGATAAAGTATTCACTTTTTTGTTGGGAATGAGCCTCTAAAGTTCAAAGCTTATAAGCTAGCTTCTTAACTTGATTTCTCTAGCGTAACAACCTTTTTACGAGCGTTCCTTATTAAACCGACTAATACAACGAGCGGGAGTTGGACCGGGATCGTCGGGAGTGGGCTAGGGATCCCTTGGATTGAGTTTTGGAAGTTGGAATTAGTTATGGGATGAAGAAAATCGACTGGAGTCGATCAACTATTTATAGGCTGTCATTCAGGCCCATGTCGGACCGATATGGCTAGGGATGTCGGTCTGACATCCGACTTAGCCCATGTCAGCCCTAGATGTCTGCACCTGATTAGACCGAACATATTTGACGGCATATAAGATCGATATGTGGACCATGTCGGTCCGATATCCAGACCCCTTTCCCATCATGAGTGTAACATTTATGCATTTCAAGTCTTTGTTCTAGTGCAATAAAAACCGTGTTTGAAATCCAATCCTAGTACAATAATTCACTTATTTCTTACAAGCATTTTAAGGCCAAGGTTTCAATTCAAGTTTTCAATTTTTGAAAGTTTCATATTAGAACCCTATATATATATATATATATATATATAAATACATGTATATGCATATATATATATATATATCATACAATTTCATACACACACGCAATCACACAAAACCATTTGAACCCTCAAGCATTAAACCCCCACCTTTTATCTTGAACCCCAAATCGCAAATGTTGACCAATTTCAAAAGAAATTGACCTGTTTGACTTTAGGGCCAAATCCACAAAACCAACTCCTAAGGTCGACCCAATCAATTGCTATGGTTTTCCCCTATCGTGTACAACCAATAAACGACCAAATCCAGGCCCAATCATCAAGCCAATTCGTTCATTCACGCGGCCGATTTAAAATTTGAATGAATTTGACTTTGATAGTCAAATCCGTATCAAATCACCATTTAATCCATGAAATTAACACGTCCTAATCCCGCAAATCACTCGCAAGACAATCTCGTGTGTACCTAGACCATTATCAGGACCCAATTCACTCCCAAATTATTGAATTAACGCGTAATCAGTCACCCGCGACCATTACTGTCAAATTGGAATTAAATCGGCTAATACGAACGAAATTAAACGAATTAAATCTCTCTCCCACTCTCATATACTTCCACACAAACTCTCTCAACCTATGAACAAGCCGCATATAACCTCCGGAGTCTTGTCGAGCATCAAGAACAGTCTGGCGTTAGATCCTGTCGTCCTCACTCGTCCCCGCATCAATTCAAGTAAGGATTATGTCGTTCGTTTCGTTTTTACATGTATTAGAATAACCCCATATCAATTCGGGTTATCAAATCTTATCAGGAACATTTTGAATTCCTGTTCTTGAGCGCTAATCTGATTTGGATTTGTATTTCAGACTCATGATTTAAGTTTTCTGGTTCCCTTGTAATACCAGCGAACCACTCGGTCCAACTGGCTAAGTCATTGCACCATTGGACCGAGTGGCATGGGTTCGAAACCCATACCCAACAGCCTTTTTGTGTTTTTACTAAAACCCAAACCTAACCCACTGTAGCAACACATTAAAAGTATTAAAAGATGGATCCTGATCAGAGGACCATGCCCCGGCCCAACGGTTGTACGCCTGACTTCTATAGAACAGACCCGGGTTCGAGCCCCCAGGTCTGTTTATATTTTTTAAACACCCGATTAAGGCTCCAAAAATTTTATAAAAATTATTTTTATAAACCTTACAACATTTTGAATAGAATAAAACCGAAATTTCCAATTTTCAATATAAATTCATTTTTATTACGAATTTTATTGTTAAAATTGTATATTAATTATTTAAAACAAAAAATTAGATTTTTAAATAATTAAAGGAAATTAATTACCAAATAAGATATTTGTTTTATAAAATATCTCCCATTAAAAACCAAATTTATAAAATTTATAAAATTTTAACTTTATTTAAAACAATTATTTTTAAATGATAAATAAATAAATAAATTATTTATTATAATCTACACTAAAAAGTTAAATGTATATTTATTATTAAATTTTATACATAAATATTATTTACACATCTTTATAAACAAATAAATTAAAATTATTTATTTAATATAATTCACACACTATTTTTATAACTAAATAAATAAATAATAATTATTTGATTTATTTAGTTATTCAAACCCAAACCCTAAATTATTTATTTTTCATTTCAACCTTTCAATTTATAAAACTCTCACCCAAGTACAACCACAATTACCTACACACTCCTTTATATAATACAACTTAAACCCTTTATACACACATCCATTTCAACCCTAGACTTGGCCATTGTACACATTATTAATCTAGATTCATATACAATACACTCTAGGTTAACGTTGTAAGTTGCAAGGATCACTTTGCTACCTAATCTCTCGTGCTAGCTACACCTTTGATTCAATTGAGTTTTACATAGCCCCTTTTACACTGTTTTACATTTTTGGGGTGAAACATGAACATTATATTCAATGATTTGCACAAACTACATAAATACAAATCCACTTTACATTCATGTGTGCAATTTGAGCATTATGTTTGAGTACTAGGTGTGTTAACTATTTTGTGTGCAATTTCATGTGCAATCATTAACTATACAAGCCGACGGTTAACAATGATAGATCTATTAAGTCTGACAAACCCACCCAGTTAGGGTGATTGTTACCGACAACACAATTGTTTTGCATGCTAGTTACAAAGTTTGATTGTACTACTTGGTTACACAATAGTAACTCTCCATAATTGCCTTATTAATCATGACTTGTATGGATTTGTTTACACACAACTATATGATATATATGTACAAACCTATGCATGCTCACTAACTTTTTAGTTGACTTTATTTTAATCATGTTTCAGGTGCGAATGTTTGAGTTGATCAAGACATGCTACATTTACGTTTGGACCTAGTTAATTTTAATAATGAATTCATGTATTTCATCTTATGTACTTGATTTGAATTTGGTTTGTTTTTGAATTTATGCAATGAAATTTGAATGATTAATATATTTCAATTTAGTCAACCTTGTGTTCATGAACAGTACATGTCCCGCCCCGACGTATTCCGCCGTCGGTTGGGGTGTTGTAGGTCCACATAACTCATCTTAGATCGATCTCGTGACAAGACGTCTCGTTAACACGGAGTGCGGAATCCTACCGTATTAACGTTCGTATACTAATTGACAATAGAAACAACATGTAAATAAACTCTCTTTTTATATCACCAAACACATAGAAGTTTACAGTTCAACTCTCTGCTCTCACTTTTCTGTTCATACTTAACAGATTTTGTAAACTCTCTATTTATAGAGACACGTTCTGCAATAGGCGAACTTAACAAGTTCGCTTCAAAGATGCTTAGGCGAACTTGTTAAGCTCGCCTCTCTATGAACTTGTACAATATTCCTTAGGCGAACTCGCTCCTAAAGATGCTTAGGAGAACTTGTTAAGTTCGCCTCTCTATGAACTTATACATAATTTTATCAACAGTTACAAAACATGTCCTAACAGACTCCCCTTTAACTGTTGCTAACAATTCTATCAATTACAAGTCAAAGACTCTAAGACTAAGACATAATATCTTCAAGCTCGTTGTCACCAGAATATGCTCCAGCAGACTCCCCCTTGACAACAGCTTCAGAAGATTGTCATCAGTCTTCATATATCATCTGTACTTTCTCCTTCTATCTAGAAGAAAACTTGGGAGAAGGACCCCTTGTCAACTTCTGTCTGCAATATTCAGTTTTGGCAAAGGAGAACAACCAAGAATAACCAACAATTAAGATTTCCATGGAAGCTAGAAAAATAAATCTTTTTGTTTTTCAAAGATAAGAAACACAAAATCTTTTTGGTTTTTCTCTATATAAACTGAAAAGTAAAATACAAAATCACATATTTTTGGTCGAACATCACGAGTAAGAAGATCATATCAGTAAAAGCAATGCATCAATCACACATTTTGGATATAAAATCAATATAATATCAAATGGTATCCTATGTCATTCTTTCAAGCCTTGACCAATCAAACCAATATCTTTCAAGATTATCACACTCTATCTTTTCAAGACTTTCATATTGCATGTTATGATATGCGATAAACATTCAAAGAAAATAGGATCAGGCTATGAAACACAAATTCAAATTGTCAATATTATAAGATTTGAAACTAAAGCATCTCATTCCCACTTTCTTGTGAGTTAAGGAACCATTTAAGTATGAAATACAACGTGTACCCCACTAGTATGCCAACATAAAGTAAATGCACTATCTTCAAGACATATGAGATTTTACTAAAGATCCGAATTTCCAGAATGAGGAGACATCACTTAGCACATGAATAGCAGAATCCAAATTGGATTGTATAGGAATCAATGAGATTCAGAATCGAATGATTCAATGTTTTGGCTTATATATGTGGAATCATAAGATTCAGGTACGTAGATCTAACTGTTATCTGGATTATGAATTCAATGGAATCAGTAAATATGATTTATCAGTATGATCCAAGGGCTAGTATATGTTTGACAGATGTTGTCAAATACATATCTTGATTATACTTCAAATTGCATGCTTTTCGGGACATAGGCACTGAAGCAAATTGAATGAATAGTGCTAAGGACGTAACCCGAAACTGATCTCATAGGACAATCTTTATTAAAAGCTAATATTCTTTATCTGATAGTGATCTTTTAACACACACACCCAGGCATAAAATGGGTTCAAATCACAGTTGTAACATGTGCAATTATGTTTTCACACTACTAACGGTTCAGTGACGCTTTTAGTCTAATGACAATTCAAATTATATGCATACACAACACTATCATTTCCTATTTGTGTAGTCTCTGAAGTTTAGATCAAAACATATAATTCAGATATATTAACATAAAGCACCAATCAGTCAATCTAAGGTCACGTGTGAAAGAACATCTACTGATATACTATCATCTCTTCTTTAACTTCAAGTAATGTCGATTTTATCTTTTTCAATTTGTTTGGATTTTTCAAAATCTTTATGAAAGAAAGTAAAACAAACGAAAATAAACCTTCCATGAAAACATTTTATGAAAAACATTTTGCTTGGTTACTCAGGATTAAGCAAGTCAATCAATTAAAAACTCAAACCGATGTAATCCTGTAATTGAATGTCATTGCCTCTGTCACCAACACAGTTCTGTACTTCCCCTGTCCTGTAGACTCCCCTTAACTAGTCAAATGGTTGTATCAGCGACTTTATGCTCACCATTGTCATCCTAAGTTTCAGGTTATCATTTGGACTTTGCAAAACTCATTCCAAAACATTGTGTGTGACATATTCTCCCCCTTGAGCATCAAGTCATTGAATCAAATAGATTCTCAGTTATCAACAACTTTTTACTCTTGCAGATGTCATTCCCTGTCATGTGCTTAGAACCACCACTATCAACAACCAAAATGTTATTAATAGTCCATCTTGGTTAATCCTGCACATCTAACAAAAAACATTAATTTGAAATTGGGACCCAAGCCATGGTAGTCATGGGTCGTCTATCTGTATCAAATCAATAAATCTCACTCCATTCACAATCGAATCTCTCATCGATTTTTGGAGATTGTTCCGACAAGTCAGAAACAGAAACTTTATATTTCTAAACATAATTCTGTTCATTAAGTTCTTTTTGCTTAAAATGTGAAGTGTTTGAACAATCATGTTCATTTGAAAAATGTTTAGATTGTGAAAGCTCTCGTTGTTCTAAAAGTTTTCTCAATCTTCTGTTTCTCCTCCGTGTTTGAGGTCTAGAAAGCCTAACCTTAGATTTTGAATTACCCTTTGGTGTATCACGAGGTTTAACCACATTTGGGTTAACATAAGGCTTACCAAGAGTTCTTACCTTTCCTGTAGTAACATGTCGGTTACCTTTGCCATTGTGAGGACAAGTAATCCGAATATGACCCACAAGACCACAATAAAAGCAAGATCTCTTCTCACTATATTCTCTCATATAAGGAATATTCTCATGATAAGATGCACTTGAAGAAGATTCTCCTACTGTAACACCCTGAGTTTTAGAGCACGAAAGAATTCACGAGAATTAAAAACTTAAATAAGAAAAAGGGAAGCGGGCTTGGGCCGGGGTATACGGGCCGAAAGGGCAAGGGCTTGGGCCCTTATAAGCCTCAAAATCAGCCTAAAACCCTCACTTCCAACACCATTTCTGGATTTCTAGAGAGAGAAAGTAAGAGAGAGTCTAGAGAGAGAATGTCCCGGTTTTTGAATCCAAGCTCATAGGACCGTAGGCATACGTGTCTGGAACGATTAGCTGTGAAGAAGAAGCGTTTACACGTAACGATTCGACCATAATCTGCGTTTTTGTTCATTTTGAGGTTTCTCGGGTTTTAGCTAAATAGGAGGCGTTTTTATGGATGAAACCTGATAATAAGCTTAGAACTAGCATGTAGAATGAAAACCGCACGTTTTGAACAAAGAAAATTGTAAGATTAGCATGATCGGGTTAGCATGCAAGAATTTCATATTTTTGTCCAGGAAACAGGTATTGCGTACTTATCAAGTACGCAAGGAGGACGTCCTGTGTACTTACCAAGTACGCAGGAGGAAGATCCTGCGTACTTACCAAGTACGAACGAAGAATGCTATGCACACTTGTCAAGTACGCATGAGCAAGGCCCTGCGCACTTACGAAGTGCGCAGGCAGCAGGCAACATGCTGGTTAGTGAAGTCAGTATGTTCGCCTAGCCAGAAATGGTGAAACCATTTAGCGTTGAGTTAAGTCTGATACGTGTCAATTGTTATGATTGTCCAGATTGTGTGAGATCCAGTAGACCATTGCAGTTAAGATACCAGGTGAGTTCTAATCCCCTTTTTGCCTTCTTTAGGGGTGGTGTGCATACTTAGTGTAAAGCGTTTATTATATTTTATATATTATAAACTGAAGGGAAAAGCTATGTTTTAGTGAAAAGTTTAAAAGAGTGAAAAGTTTAAAAGAGGCAAAAGTACATTTTAGTAAGGTATGATTATATTATTGGCAAGCGTTTATTATATTTTTCATATACATAAACAAAGGCATAATATAAGTGCTAGTATGTTTTCAGTAAAGCAAGATATATTATTTGGCAAGCGTTTATTATATTTTTCATATACATAAACAAAGACATAATATAAGTGCTAGTATGTTTTCAGTAAAGCAAGATATATTATTTGGCAAGCGTTTACTATATTTATTATACATAAACAAAGGCATAATATATGTGATAGTATTTTCAAGTAAGCAAGATATATCATTTGGCAAGCGTTTACTATATTTTTATATACATAAACAAAGACATGATATATGTGTTAAGATATATTTCAGTAAAAACAAAGGTATTTATGGCAAGCGTTTACTATATTTTTATATACATAAACAAAGGCATAATACACGTTAAGTTATGAACAAGATTTAAAGGAACAGTAAAGTGAACAGTTTTCCTTCGGGAATGTGTACCAGCTATAAAGGTCCTTGGGATAGATGTTACTTGTACAAGATGTCAGTTATGGGTTCTACCCATTAGTAAGAACCTTTGGGTTCGTTAACGGTTGTACAACTGGGATGAGTGACGGCGGTTGCTCGGGAGGTCCACGCAACCTCCCCGTAGTGTTAAGCGGTATTGTCGGTTCATGGTCGTTGATCATGGGGGCATTGACCAGGGTATTGTCAGTTCATGGTCATTGATCATGGGGGCATTGACCAGGTACTCGTCGGTTCATGGTCGTTGACCATGGGGGCGGTACAGTAGTGACAAGGAATTGACGGATAAGCGGTATTGTCGGTTCATGGTCATTGATCATGGGGGCATTGACCAGATACTTGTCGGTTCATGGATGTAAGCCATGAGGGCAGTACAGTAAAGAGGAATTGACAGTTTATTATATGTTTTAAACTGTTTGAAAAGCAAAGTGTGTTAAGTTTAGCCCTATTGGCAATATATATGTTTTAGTAAATCTTTTGTATAATTGATTTAAAGTAAATGTTAGAACTCACTCAGCGTTGATGATTTTTAGTATGCACATCAGTTAAGTGTAGGTGGCAGTAGATGGAAGTGGATGCTTGGCTTGGCGAGAAGAGTTACCCGAAGATCAGCATCTGGCATCTTGTTTATGTTTCTTTTGATTATGTTGATTAAGACAAGTTTCAATTGTATTTGACAAGTTTCAGTTGTTTAGACATGTTATGTTTCCGCTGCGTATGTTGAGATTTTAAATCGTTTCCGCTGTGATAATGTATGTCTTATATTTAAGTGCTATGTGTTGATGAGTAAATCCAATAAGTGAGGCCTCCCGAGAATGGGGCCTTACAAGTTGGTATCAGAGCCATAGTTTGAGAGATTTGGACATCCCCGATGTCCAGACTTAAACTGAGAATGGGAGCAAGTAGCGGATGCCAGTACGGGTAACTCAAGCCAAAGCATCAGAAGCGTATAGTAAGTAAAGTTTACCTTTTAGAGTGTCAAGATAAGAATAGAGGCTTTAGTGGAACCATGAAAGCGAATAAATAGAACAACAAGAAGTGATGTAATGGTTAATTGCAGATGGCCAGTGTATATTAACATCTTACCTTACTTATTGTGTTCTACATATTCCCTAGCATGATGAAATTAAATCTTTTGTTCTCTATCTTTCAGTTAGAAATGGCTACACGTGGAGGAACTAGAAGGGGTGGAGGAGGAAGACGTGGTGGGCGTACGAGCTGCCGCGGTGGGACCGAAATCAACCAAGAGATTGAAGGAAGTGTTCACACTACCCATACTGATACGGTAGCCAGTCATCATGATGTTGAGCATGCAGAAGGAGATGATAAGACATTCGAGTTCAAGCCGGCCGTGCAAGCAGCTCTTGGCCGTGAATTTACCCGACTGCTGAAGGAAACCTTACCGGACATACTAGACGAAGCCTTGAGGAAGGCCAAGGAGAACCCCCAACACCACTGAATAGCCTGTGATGCTTCCAACAATGGGAGGACCAAATCTGGTAGAGAATGTTGCACCGCCTGCTCGCGGCTACGACTACAAGGCGTTTCGGGGCTGTGATCCACCCGTGCTTACTGGGGAAAAGGAAGCATCAGATACCTTAGATTGGATTAACGACATGGAGTCAACCATTCGTCTTAGTGAATGTCAACCGGAACAAGCAGTCATGTTCGCTGCGAAGTCATTGAAAGGAGAAGCCGCACACTGGTGGGAAACTGTGAAACAGGCTATGGGTGACCAAGCAGTCGGATTGATGAGGTGGAGTGACCTGAAAGCGCTGGTAACTGAAAAGTTTTGTCCTAAGAACGAGGTCCATAAGGTGTAAAGAGAATTCTTGACTCTGCAAGCCGGACTCATGACTCACCGGCAATATACTTCAAAGTACAACGAGTTGGCGCGTCTGGTGCCCCATCTAGTGACGACTGAGGAAAGGAGAATTCACTACTATGTCCAAGGATTGCCACCAAAGATCCGTACCTTTGTCAAGACCAACACACCCAGTACCTTTGAGTCGGTGGTCGTTCTGAGAGGGGTTGTGTACGATGACATCGCCTCTGAAGTCATTGCTGAAGCAACCAAGAAACAAGCAGCTAAACGAACTGCTGAGGAACTCCATGGTCCTAACGATAGGAGGGAAAGGGTTGAAGCTGAGGGTCTATGCGGCAAATGTGGAAGGAGACATGGGGGTGAATGTAAGGCGGGTCAGGTGGGATGTTTCAGGTGTGGCAAGTTTGGCCACCAATCACGGGACTGCCCGGAAAAGCCAAGATGCTACAATTGTGGGGAACAAGGACACATGAGCCGCGATTGCAGGAAACCCAAGGAAACGGAAGCGAGGGGATGTGCAGAGAAGGAACCCTACATGAACAGAGCCAAGGCGAGGGTCTACCAGATGACTCAGTAAGGTACGTTGCAAGCTCTTATTTGTGATATGTCAAGTTTATGTTATTATTTGCTTACTAAATTAGTTAGCCCCAATAGTCTAGGTGCCTTAGAATTTGAGATCGCCCAAAGTTAAGCTCCCAATGGTAGTTAATCACAATGGCCTTCATGACCAAGCTGCCTTGCATAGCTACGGTTTATGCCACCCATTCTGTGATTAGCTATCAGTTTAGCTTATGGCATGTTTCGAGGACGAAACCTATTGTAAGGAGGGTAGACTTGTAACACCCCGAGTTTTAGAGCGCGAAATAATTCACGAGAATTAAAAACTTAAATAAGAAAAAGGGAAGCGGGCTTGGGCCGGGGTATACGGGCCGAAAGGGCAAGTGTGATAATCCGGATTTTTCCAGGTTAACTCCGTTATCAAATTATGCTAAATCCTAACCCATTTAACCCAATCTCAAACCTTAGGGACTAATTCTGTCATTACTCAAACTCGAACTACAAGGACTAATTGGGTAATTATCCCAAACTCAATCCTAATTGACCTTGAAAAGTCAAAATCCAATATTTAAATTCCTGTTGACTTCTGAAAGTCAACTAACCAAATTTCTTAAATCAATTCAAACCTCAAGGACTATTTCTGCCCTCTTCTAAATCTCAAAACAGAAAACAGAGGGACTGAAACTGTATTTTGCCTAAATTCGATTTTGGTTGACTTTGGAAAGTCAAACCAGGTGTTCTTGAGTCCAAATTGCAAACAACGACTGTTTTCAGTTGGAATTTGTAACTGATTTCCCATGATTGTGTCATTTACGGCCATAACCACCGTTTTATTCACCATCATTGTCGAATTAAGTCACTTAAATGACTAATCAAAGCATAACTGTCGGAACCGTAACTATAGTCACTCGATTCGATCATTTGGTTATCACTTTCAAAATCAAACATCCTGCGCATCTATTACGAAGCCCTCAGGAACTATTTCACACATCAGGTCGATCGGAGAAACACCAGGAGTCGCCGGAGGTTGAACCAGCCACGGTCGGCATCTGTGTTAGCCGAGCACTATCAATTCATACCCAATTCTGGTAAATAAACCTTCCCTTAGTTTCGTAATCATCTGTTAAATGAAAGCCCTCTGCTAATTAGGTCTTATAACATCAAATCGACCAAGTTTGGAATCTAGGGTTCATCCCAAATGTGTTTTAATCGAAACTCAGTCTAGACCCGATCTCAATGAAATTAAATCACACGGTTTGGATCGAAATATGATAATAATTAAAAACCCTATGCTATTTTGGTCATATAACATCGAATTCTTCAAGATCCTTAACCTAGGGTTTGTTCATATAACTGATTTGGGGTTTTTGATCTTAAACATACCCTTAATGAAATTAAACCCCATCCACAGATTCTAAATGTTTCAATTAGTAAAAGCCCCATGATTTCATCAGTTTCCAACATCAAATTCAAACGAATCAATTCTGTGTTCATAAAACTAGGGTTCGGCCTCTTATATTGAAATCAAACGATCCTAAACCAGTTCTTTTTGCAATTAAAACATACCACAGATTCGTGTGACACAAATCTGCAAAACCCCTTTGATTCCTTGTTTTATCGGGACCGGATTCAATGGTTATGGGCGGGATTCGATCACAGGTATGATAGGGAGGGGGGTTTTTCTTCTGACTTGTATGATAAAAGAATTCGGAACCGGGTTATAACGCGATTCCCTAGCGGGCTGTACTGGTAAGCCGTGTGACTGAGGGGGAGGAGACCCGGGTTCGAATCCTCCACCCCTTTTTCTTTTAAATCTTTTTTTAAACTATTATTTCAATAATAAAAACTTACCCTATGTTATTCTATTTACATATTAATATGTTTTGAATCCACAAACGACCCGTAGGCTCGGGTTTGAATTAGTAACCCATTTCTATTATTATTCCCACTTTTAAAAATAATATATTTATATTATTTTCAAACCATAACTTCGTATAAAATAATATGTTTATATTATTTTCAACCCGTGACTAATGTTATTAAGTAATATATATTTTTATATTATTTCGTATCGTTTAATTACCTCGTGTGACGTTTTAAAACTATAAATAATATAATTTGTTATATTATTTACCCACGTTTATATATTCGATTAAAAATAATATATTTATTATTTTTCTACACGAATGATTATTTAGTTAATCCTACGAACCTAAAAATAATATATTAAATTATATTATTTTCCTAACTTTTGTAAACGACTCGAACGTACGACTTTACTTATTTATTTATTATTCGTTATTTACGTTCGACACGAAACTTAGTTATTCTAATTCCTATAGAAATCATTTTTCCCGTGGACACGTTCGTCTACTCTTTAATCCCAAGTATGTTAGGACGTTCTAATCTTCCGTGTCGTCGTCACAAATCCCATATGTCCCTAACTTATGTGTTTATAATTCTAGGGCATACATAAGCCGTGCAGGCTAACACTTGAGGTTCTAAATCTCATACTTGTGTGATACTACCTACTACGCAACGCAGGTGAGTTTCACGGCCCCTTTTTACCTGTTTTACTATTGGGGGAGAAACATGCTTACACACAAACGTATTTTACTTGTTTTCCTGTTGAGGAAGAAACAAACATGAAACACCTATTATCATACTCTTATTTGTTTTCCCCGTGGGGGAGAAACAGGTACGCAAGCAAATATTGTTTTTCCCGCCAGGGGAGAAAACATGACGCAACTATTTGATTATGGTACTTTATATGATATCACTGTTGAGACTAGGCGTAACATGCTATCACAGAAAGTCCTCATCTTATTTCGAACCGTTAATATGGATCTTAGCGAGGTAATGTTTAGTAGTACTACTGGGTTTGACAAATCCCACCCGCGTTAGTCGCGCTAACTCGATTGGATATCGAACGGGTGAAATGTTAGCCTACTCACATGTGCCAGAGTTGATAGACCTGGCAGGAGGCATACAAACACAGTCAGCTTCGGTTGCGAGCGCTTTAGTAAAACATGAACATAGGTTAGCTACCTATAGATATGCATATTGAAAGTACATAATCTGGCAAACATACTCTTATTGTAAACTTGAAACCTGTGAACTCACCAACCTCGTGTTGACACTTTTTCTTACATGTTTCTCAGGTCGCTTTGGCACAGGTTGCGCACTTAGGACATGCATGGAGTCCTACTGTCATATCATTCATTTCAAATACTTTAAACAGTTTATTTAATTACATTAATCGACGCTTGTTGCGTGTAATTACTTTTGATTTCATATTAACGTTTACGCTTCCGCATTAACTCTGAACTTTTATGTTTTGACATTTCAAGTCCCATATAGTGTCGTTTGATGTAACTAATGACTGAGATCCTGGTGTGTCACCTTCCAAACGGTAAAACTCCGTTAGTGGAAATTGGGGGTGTGACAGATTGGTATCAGAGCCATTGGTTATAGAGAACTAGGATTGCATACTAGACTATAACCTCACACATTAGTTACACGGCACAGACACTTATACGTGATACATATAGCAACTATACATTGCAGTGCAGGCATGTAACACCATCCGTATCACCCTCAATTGGCAAGGGACACATCATTTGCATTGCATCATCATTCCCAGTGACGACACTCGGGGGATCACCAGAACAACATCCACTCCCGTTCGAGGGCAGCGAGACGGAGCCTTCGGATGAGCCACTTACATCACCATCACCTGTTGGGTATGGTGGGCTTTCTCAGGTCCATGTTGTGGACGACACTCAGCACTAGCACATGTCTCTTTGGGAGTTGGGATCGTCGGAGGCGAGTCCCTACTGTACCCCCTAGTAACAATACGCCGAGTGAAGGCAGACCGTTGCACGCATTATGGCAGAATCCATTGACACGTAGATGTCATCACTTTCCTGAGCCATGGGCTCGCGTCTTGGTCAATATTCTATTGAAGATAGATTGACCACAAAGTTGAGAATGCATTGCTCATTGCATACTCAAACCCTATCCTGACTCAATTGAAAGGACGGCTACTTTGCTGCTTCCTGTAACTTGTATTCATGAATTAGTTTCATGTCCCGAAGTCGCATTTCATGTACATGTTTGTTTCATGCTCTCATCTACAATCCGCTGGATTGGACTCTCGTATTATGTCCCAACTCGAGTGAATACTTAGATCAAACAATTCCTGACTACTCATGCTGATATGAGTCCTAGTTAATCAACTTATGGTTGATGACTAAGCTTCTCAATGACTTATTATATCTGACAACACTCTGTACTCAGCAATACATACTTAAGGACATTATGAAACAGGACATGGAGAACTAGGGTGAGCATGCAAAGCAAATTATCATTACGGGTGCACACGTAATAGTAATTTGAGGTGCATGTAAGTCCTGGTGAAACCTAGTGTGTGGATAAATGGTCCAAATCAGTGATCTACAAACTTAAACTTCCACTGTCAGTAGAAGTTCTTGTAACCTACTCAACGACCAGTTGGTATCGTTGAACTCGTTCAACAGTTGATAGACGCAACTATCAAGTTGAAGATGTCTATGGACACATAGAACTATCATTAATGAAATCCATCAATGTTATTCTCACTCATGTAAGAGTCTTAGTGAAATTAAGACACTCATCTAAACGTGATCATAGAAACCATCTTGATTGAAACTCTAATAGAATCTCATAGCAAACTTATCGATTCCAACTATGTACACCGAATTTGAGAAATTCTTTCTATGCTAACACGTTATTCCTTACACTCCAACAATAGATCGCATTTGACCTTATTACCTCACCTTGTGACTAATCCTTAGTCTAACTTTGAATTTTACCCCAACATATCCAATCCTGTAAACGGATTTCTTTCTCCACGAAATGATCATGTTGATCCAATGACATTAGGAAACGAAGATTTAACCTAACCAACCATCAGTTGAACGCAACTACTTAGACATACATCCTATATCTTATGCTACTGGAATCTATATCTCATTAGACTTTTCATTCTTACATGTGAACCTATTCCCTTAGCCTATGCATTGACTGACACTTGCTTTATAAGCACGGGTTTCACTAGAAGTCTCAGTATGACTTCACAAATTCCATATTAGTGCGTCGTGCTCCAACTCTATTAAAAGCCAAGTATACTATTGAGATAGTAGACGCTCAGAGAATCGAAACAACTCACATTCTTACAGCTGTAAGCTAGTATTGGTTAGTCATAAACTTGACATTGACCTTCTGCCAGTTACACATGGCAGTTTCGACCTTATTGTCGGTATGAATTGGTTATCCAAGAACCAACCTGAGGCCATCTGTTGTGACAAAATGTTGGTCTTCCTCTCCTTAGAGGGGAAATCCCTTCTGTCTAAGGCAAAAGGAGTGGTGCAGTCGTTGGCATCATATCCTTCATGAAAGCACAGAAATGTCTTCGAAAAGGTCATACTACTATTTTGGCACTCGTCGCCGAGCAGTCATCTGAGGAGAGGAAAATTGATGATATACCAATCGTACGTAACTATCCGGAAGTATTTCCCGAGGAATTGCCTAGTCTGCCACCGCACTGTCAAGTTGAATTTCAAATCGACCTAGCACCCGGAGCGGCACCGATCGTTCGGGCACCTTATAGGTTAGCACCCAGTGAATTACAGGAATGGTCCACTCAGTTGCAAGATTTGTTGGATCAAGGTTTCATTCGACCTAGCTCATCGCCATGGGGAAACTCCAGTCCTATTAGTCAAGAAGAAGGACGGGACTTTCCGCATGTGCATCGACTATCGTGAGCCAAATAAAGTGACGATCAAGAACCGTTATCCCCTACCCCGTCTTGATGATCTGTTGATCAACTCCAAGGATCAAGTTTCGATTCCAAGATCGACCTCAGATCCGGTCATCATCAGTTGAGAGTCCGAGACGAAGACGTCTCTAAGACTTTCAAGACTAGGTACGGCCATTACGAGTTTGTGGTCATGCCATTCGGACTAACCAGCGCACCCGCAATATTCATGGACCTCATGAACCGTATGTGTAAACTGTACCTTGATCAGTTCGTCATCATATTCTTTGATGACATCCTCACCTATTTCAAGAATAGTGATGAACATGAGGAACACCTACGTTTGATTCTGGAATTTCTGAAGCAAGAGCAACTATATGCAAACTTTCCAAGTGCGAATTCTATATTCGTGAAGTGCAAATTCTTAGGACATGTAGTCAACGAGACAGGGATACATGTCGACCCATCTAAAATAGAAGCAATCAAGAATTCGGCGACACCTACAACGCCAACTGAGGTGCGACAATTTCTGGGATTGGCTGGCTATCACCGTCGCTTCATTGAAGGATTCTCCAAGATTGCACAACCCCTCACTACTCTAACTCAAAAGGGTAAACCCTATAACTGGGGTGACACCCAGGAGTCAGCGTTCCAACTCACCAAACATAAACTCTGTAGTACACCCATCCTATCTCTACCAGAGGGAACATATGATTTTGTGGCGTACTGTGATGCATCCATTCAAGGTCTTGGTTATGTGCTGATGCAACGCGAGAAAGTGATCGCATACGCTTCTTGTCAACTGAAAATCCATGAGAAAAACTACACGACTCACGACTTAGAGTTGGGAGCCGTGGTATTTGCACAAAAGATCTGGAGACATTACTTGTACGGTACCAAATGCACTATTTACACCGATCACAAGAGTCTTCAACATATTTTGAACAGAAAGAGTTGAACATGCGACAGCGTCGTTGGGTCAAACGCTTGAACGACTACGACTGTGCAATCAGATACCATCCGGGTAAGGCTAATGCGATAGCCGATGCCCTAAACCGTAAGGACACCAAACCCAAACGAGTTCGAGCATTACAACTCACTATCCACCTTGGACTTCCTGATCAGATCTGTAGTGCTCAAAGCCCTGAAAGAGGAAAACCTACCGTTGTAATCCACGCGTGGTATGGAGAAACAACTTGAGGTTAAATCAGACGGCATTCGCTACTTCGCAGAGCGAATGTGGGTTCCAGTGTACGGGAACTTAAGGGAACTGGTTATGGATGAAGCTCATAAATCTCGATACTCTATTCATCGTGGTTCCGACGAGATGTACCATGACTTGAAAGGTGTTATATTGGTGGCCAAAGATGAAAGCTGATATAGCCACCTATGTGAGCAAGTGCCTGACCTGCTCAAAGGTCAAGGTGGAATACCAAAATCCTTCTGGCTTACTACAACAACCGGAGATTCCTATGTGGAAATGGGAACAGATTTCTATGAACTTTATCACCAAATTACCCCGAACTCCTAGTGGATGTGACACAATTTGGGTAATTGTTGATCGTTTGACTAAATCTGCACACTTTCTCGCAATCAAAGAAACCGACAAGGTGGAAAAACTCACTCGTATTTACTTGAAAGAAGTAGTCTCTTGGCACGGAGTGCCAATCTCTATCATCTCGGATCGAGACGCTCGATTCACCTCCCGTTTCTAGCTATCTCTACACAAAGCCCTAGGCACTCGCCTAGACATGAGTATAGCTTATCATCCGCAAACCGATGGACAAACGGAACGTACCATCCAAACCCTTGAAGACATGCTACGAGCTTGTGTGATCGATTTTGGTAACACTTGAGAGTCTCACTTACCTTTAGTGGAGTTCTCTTACAACAACAGTAATCACACTAGCATCCAAGCAGCACCATTGAGGCATTGTACGGATGTAAATGTCGATCTCCTATCTGTTGGGCTGAAGTTGGGGACAACCAACTTACAGGTCCCGAACTTATATTCGAAACATCTGAAAAGATCGTCCAAATCCGTAACCGTATGGCGGCAGCTCGTGATCGTCAAAAGAGCTGCGCCAATAAACGTCGTAAACCGTTAGAGTTTCAAGTAGGCGATATGGTTCTACTCAAAGTTTCACCTTGGAAAGGTGTCATTCGCTTCGGGAAGCGAGGCAAACTGAATCCTCGTTATGTTGGACAATTCAAGATAGTGAAGAGAGTTGGCCCAGTAGCGTAACAGCTGGACCTACTTGAAGGACTTAGTGGTGTACACGATGTCTTTCATGTCTCGAACTTGAAGAAATGTCTAGCAGACGAAACACTCACGGTTCCTCTTGAGGAACTACACATCGATGAACAATTGCGTTTTGTCGAAGAACCGGTAGAAATCATGGATAGGGAAGTCAAAACGCTCAAACGCAGTAAAATCCCTAATGTCAGAGTTCGTTAGAACTCGAAACGCGGACCGGAATTCACATGGGAGCGCGAGGATCAGATGATGCGCAAGTATCCTCATCTGTTCAAGCACTCCACATCAAACTCTTAAGATACTATTCTAATTTTCGGGACGAAAATTCTTTCAACTAGGGGATGATGTGACACCTCAGAAATTTTTTTATTATTATTATTTTAATTTTCGGGACGAAAATTCTTTCAACTAGGAGATGATGTGATAATCCGGATTTTTCCAGGTTAACTCCGTTATCAAATTATGCTAAATCCTAACCCATTTAACCCAATCTCAAACCTTAGGAACTAATTCTGTCATTACTCAAACTCGAACTACAAGGACTAATTGGGTAATTATCCCAAACTAAATCCTAATTGACCTTGAAAAGTCAAAATCCAATATTTAAATTCCTGTTGACTTCTGAAAGTCAACTAACCAAATTTCTTAAATCAATTCAAACCTTAAGGACTATTTCTGCCCTCTTCTAAATCTCAAGACAGAAAACAGAGGGACTGAAACTGTATTTTGCCCAAATTCAATTTTGGTTGACTTTGGAAAGTCAAACCAGGTGTTCTTGAGTCCAAATTGCAAACAACGACTGTTTTCAGTTGGAATTTGTAACTGATTTCCCATGATTGTGTCATTTACGGCCATAACCACCGTTTTATTCACCATCATTGTCGAATTAAGTCACTTAAATGACTAATCAAAGCATAACTGTCGGAACCGTAACTATAGTCACTCGATTCGATCATTTGGTTATCACTTTCAAAATCAAACATCCTGCGCATCTATTACGAAGCCCTCAGGAACTATTTCACACATCAGGTCGATCGGAGAAACACCAGGAGTCGCCGGAGGTTGAACCAGCCACGGTCGGCATCTGTGTTAGCCGAGCACTATCAATTCATACCCAATTCTGGTAAATAAACCTTCCCTTAGTTTCGTAATCATCTGTTAAATGAAAGCCCTCTGCCAATTAGGTCTTATAACATGCCTCCCCGTCGTGACAACAGCAACAACAGCAATAACACTGACCTGGCTGCTCTACTCACACAGCTGGTGAATCAAATTACCCAAGCCAACAACAACACTAATGGTCATGCCAGTGGGAGTGCTAACACTGGAGGTGGTGGTGGTGCCAACCCGCCACAATGCACCTTCAAACACTTCAACTCCTGTAATCCCCTCAAATTCTATGGCAACGAAGGAGCCACGGGACTCCTTCAATGGCACTGCCGTGGGATGAGTTGAAGAGGATCATGACTGAGGAATTCTGTCCTCGAAATGAGATGAAAAAGCTGGAAGCGGAATTTTGGGATCTTGCTCAAGATAGTGGTGAAAGCTTAGCATACACCACCCGTTTCCACGAGCTGAGTCTACTTGTGCCACACATGGTTACACCTCTGTCTAGGTGTATTGAAAAGTACATTGGTGGTCTACCTAGACAAATTCAAGATACTGTGGTAGGAGGAAATCCTGCTACTCTGGAGGATGCTATCCGCTTGTTAGCCACACTTACTGACAACCATGTTAAAGCGGGTACACTTACAAGAAAGGGTGCCAAGAAAGTTTCTGACACAACAACACCTCCCGCTCATGTCAAAGAAGTCCAAACTGAACCATACCGCAACACTAGGAAGAGAAAGGTCAAGAACTGTGCTGTAATCACTCCGGCTGCTCCAGTGAATCAAGTTGCACCCATGGCTCAAAACCTAGCAAAGAAACCCTATGGGGGCAGCCACCCACTTTGCAACACCTGCAACTATCATCACCCTCCAGGCATACCTTGTCGTCTTTGTAACCACTGCGGGAAACATGGCCACACAGCCAATATTTGTCGAGCCAAGGCACTTGCCAACCAAACCAACCCAGCAAATCAAGCCAATAATCAAGCAACTAACCAAGCCATCCCAGCCATTGCAAATGGACGTGCTTGCTTCGAATGTGGCGACCCGAACCACTTCCGTAACCAGTGCCCAAGATTGGTCAATATTAACCAAGGCGGAGCTCGTGGGCGTGCTTTCAACATCAACGCCAATGAGGCTCAGGCCAACACTGATGTGGTTAACGGTACGTTCCTTATGAATAATCGTTATGCTTTTATACTATTTGATACCGGAGCCGATAAAAGTTTTGTATGACTAGACTTCGAACCGTTACATGCAAAAACCCGGTCTAAACTAGAGAAAACCTTTACCATTGAGGTAGCCGATGGTAACACCGTTACAATTGACACCATCATTTATGATTGCTCCCTAGAACTAAATAAACACACCTTTCCAATCAACCTCGTACCAATGCTATTAGGGAGTTTTGACGTCATCATAGGTATGGATTGGTTGTCAAAGCACCATGCCGAAGTCATGTGCTTTGAAAAATGCATCCGTATACCACTCCCATCCGGTGAAACGTTGACGGTCTTTGGTGAGAAACCTTGCAAAGGACTCAAACTAATGTCATGCATTACCGTCCAAAAGTATATACGAAAGAAGTGCATGGTTTTCCTAGCCCATGTTATCCAAAAAGAAAACAAAAAGAGGAGTGTACAAGACATCCCTATCGTTCGGGATTTTCCCGAAGTCTTTCCTGATGACTTGCCCGGTCTTCCACCTGTTCGGCAAGTGGAATTTCGCATCGATCTTGTACCTGGGGCAAACCCGGTGGCTAAAGCTCCATACCGGCTTGCACCTTTCGAGATGCAAGAACTTGCAAGCCAACTTCAAGAACTCGCCGACAAAGGGTTCATACGCCCGAGTCATTCACCGTGGGGTGCGCCGGTCTTATTTGTTAAAAAGAAGGACGGTTCATTCCGCATGTGTATTGACTATCGAGAACTCAACAAGCTTACAATCAAAAACCGCTACCCTTTACCTAGGATTGACGATCTCTTCGATCAACTCCAAGGTTCTACCTACTTCTCGAAGATTGATCTTCGATCTGGTTATCATCAACTCCGTGTGCAAGAGGAGGATATTCCCAAGACCGCCTTCCGAACGAGATATGGTCACTACGAGTTCATGGTTATGCCTTTTGGGCTAACCAATGCACCTGCTGTCTTCATGGACCTCATGAATCGCATGTGCAAACCATACCTTGATAAATTTGTTATCGTGTTCATTGATGACATCTTGATCTATTCAAGGACTAAGGAAGATCATGAACAACACCTTAGGTTGATTTTGGATCTCTTGAAAACCGAACAGCTATACGCCAAGTTCTCCAAGTGTGATTTTTGGCTAAAAGAAGTGCAATTTTTGGGTCACGTTGTCAATGAAAAGGGAATTCATGTTGACCCCGCCAAAATTGAAGCTGTTAAGAATTGGAAAGCTCCTAAAACCCCTACCGAAGTTCGTTCGTTTCTTGGCTTAGCAGGTTACTATCGAAGATTCATCTCTAATTTCTCCAAGATCGTTGTTCCCCTCACTACCTTAACCCAAAAAGGTAAACCTTATGAGTGGGGACCGAAGCAAGAAGAAGCCTTTCAAATTCTCAAGCAAAAGTTATGCAATGCTCCTATCCTCACCCTTTCTGAAGGTGAAGATGATCTAGTTGTTTACTGTGATGCTTCAAACCAAGGTCTTGGTTGCGTTCTCATGCAACGAGGCAAGGTGATCGCTTATGCGTCAAGACAACTCAAAATCCATGAGAAGAATTATACGACGCATGATCTGGAGTTGGGTGCTGTCATATTCGCGTTGAAGATTTGGAGACATTATCTCTATGGCACGAAATGTGTGGTGTTCACCGACCACAAAAGCCTCCAACATATCTTCAACCAAAAGGAACTAAACATGAGACAACGACGTTGGGTTGAACTCCTAAACGATTACGATTGCGAGATTCGTTATCATCCCGGCAAGGCTAATGTTGTAGCCGATGCACTAAGCCGCAAGGAACATGTCATGCTTCAAAGTGTCAAGATCCATTCCGATATTCAAGTTCGTATTCTAGAAGCTCAACATGTCTCGGTTACCGAGGGCAATATGTATATGGAAATGTCTTGTGGTGCTGAATTCCAATTAGAGACTAAAACCAATGGCTTGCTTTATTTTCTAAATCGTCTTTGGGTTCCCGATCGTGACGATCTCCGAGCATTCATCATGACCGAAGCACACAAGTCTCGATATTCTATCCATCCTGGTGCGGATAAAATGTACCAAAATCTTCGTCCACAATATTGGTGGCCTGGTATGAAGAAAGACATTGCTTTGTTCGTAGCAAAATGTCTCACATGTTCTAAAGTCAAAGCTGAGCATCAACGTCCTTCTGGTTTACTTGAACAACCGGAAATCCCCGTGTGGAAATGGGAGAATCTAGCTATGGATTTCATCACTAAACTCCCTCGCACTTCGAGCGGTTATGACAGCATCTGGGTGATCATTGACCGTCTCACTAAGTCCGCACACTTCTTGCCTATCCGTGAAGACTATAAGGTTGAGAAATTGGCCCGAATTTACATTGACGAGATCGTGAGTCGTCACGGTGTTCTTTTGAACATAATCTCCGATAGAGATGCTCGTTTCACTTCTCGGTTTTGGCAATATCTTCAAAAGGCACTTGGTACACGACTGGATTTGAGCACGGCCTACCATCCCCAAACTGATGGTCAGACCGAGCGAACAATCCAAACCCTGGAAGACATGCTGAGAGCCTGTGTCATCGACTTTGGTGGCAATTGGGATTCACATTTGACACTTATCAAATTTTCCTACAACAATAGTTACCACACCAGCATCGACATGGCTCCGTTTGAAGCTCTCTACGGTCGTAAGTGTCATTCTCCCATCTGTTGGAACGAGATTGGTGAAGCACAAATCACCGGTCCCGAGTTAATTCAAGAAACCTCCGACAAGATTATTCAAATCCGTGACAACATTCGAGTTGCGAGAAGTCAGCAAAAGAGCTATGCCGACAAACGACGCAAACCCTAGGAATTCCAAATCGGTGATCTTGTACTTCTAAAGGTGTCTCCTTGGAAGGGGGTGATCCGTTTTGGGAGGAAAGGCAAGCTAGCACCTCGCTATGTGGGTCCATTCAAGATCCTTGAAAGGATTGGGAAAGTGGCTTACAAGCTCGAGTTACCTCCATCACTTGGCAACGTACATCCTACATTCCACGTATCCAACCTCAAGAAATGTCTTGCTGATGAAAACCTTCATATACCTCTTGACGATGTGCGCATTGATGAGACGATGCACTTCGTTGAAAAACCAGTCGAGATTATGGATCGTGAGATAAAACAACTCAAGCACAGCCGTATTCCTATTGTCAAGGTTCGTTGGGAATCTAAACGAGGACCCGAGTTTACTTGGGAACGAGAAGACCAAATGAAGCTCAAGTACCCACATCTTTTTGCTGAAGCAGTAGGCTCAACTTGTTGAATTTCGGGACGAAATTCCCTCAACATGGGGATACTGTAACCTTTCTGATTTTCACATTTTTCCTATTTATTTTATGCCGTGCAATAAAAGACGATTCCGATTCCAACCTTACATGCATTTTTCATGTACAATAACAAATATACACGCGTTTATTATATTAAAATATTAACTAAAACCATCTTGCAAACCTCGAGGACCAAACTTGACCAAAACTCAAAACAACATCAAGACTACAAAACTACAGGGACCATTCTTGTAAATATCAAAAAGTGCACAAGCATGGTCGTGCTTAGTCCCAAGCACGGTCGCGCTTAAGCCACGAACATGGTCGTGCTTAACTTTAAGCACGGTCGCGCCTGAGATACAGTTTGACTCCGTAAAAGTCAAACCGACACAAATCTTTTCCAAAAATAGGTTTCAAATCTGTTTTAGAAATCGCGGGACTTGTAGAAGAAGTTATTCGACCAATTAAGCCTAAAACCCGACCAAATACACGTCTGATCGACCGAATTCCCGCGACTACGACCGAACCTTCCTTTTTAAATAAATCTCGTAATTAAGACCAAATCAAGACAAATCAAACCACGATACGGACTTCGTACGACTCCTATAAGATTCTACAACCCCTAATTCGTCTAAACAACCTCTCTAATTCTCTGTCGATCAAGAAAGAGCCGCGATTCCTTTACCGTAGCCGTCTGCACTTGTTGCCAATCAAACCAAGGTAAGTAATAGTCCAATAGATTCGTTTCTTCATTCCAGAAGAAAACCCTAATCTAATTGGAATCAATAATACACGATATTTCCAATTCGAATCTAAGTTTTGATAAAAAAAAATGGTTTTAAACGATCGACACGTTAAACAGGAGATAAATCTAATTAAATGGTGTCATTCGATTCGCAAACACTCTCTAAATGAAAACCCTAAGTTTCTAATCAGTTTTAATACAAGAATCAGGCGAATTGTGTCTGAAAAGGACCAGACACGGTCGCGCTCATCAAAAAGCGCGGTCATGCCTGACCAAGCACAATCGTGCCCGAGTGTGGCGCGGTCATTCTTACCGACCAAACAAAATCCTGACCTAGACAAACCCTAGACGCGGTCGTGCCGGGTACGAGCACGGTCGTGTCTTATGAACAGACTCTTGTTGTGACTTCTCACCAACCACGGGCGCGTTACCGACCAAGCGCGGTCGCGTACGAGCTGAGCACGGTCGTGCCGTATACGAGCACGGTCGTGTTCCCCTTAACAGAATCTTTATTTTTTATTCTTTTAATTTGATAAAATATATTACAGTTTATATAATCATTTTTATAAACTAATTACTGGAATACCTATATTCCTTACACTTGTTTCCAAACCAACATTAATTATTTAAACTTATACAAATAAATATATATAATATTCTAAATAAATAAATAGTATTTTAAAACAAACCCTACACGTTTAAACTTAAACAAATCCGCTTCCGACATCGAATAACGCAACTCAATAATACGTAATCATATATTGTTCATTAGGTCGAATCTAGCAATCTACAACACACCGCTGTTTTCCATTTGCTTGTGCAACCTACACTCTGCATAACACGTGAGTTACATAGCCCCTCTTTTACTCTGTTTTACAAACTTTGGGGTGGAACATGCGTTCTATTTACATGTTTTCAATTATACACATATACAGTTCCATCCTATGCATATACAATTTTGCGCTTTGTGCTTGAGTACTAGGTGTGTAGACCAATTATTATGCTCTTCATGTACAATCATTAACTATCAGCCGACAGTAAACAGTGGTAGATCTACTGAGTCTGACAAACCCACCCAGGTAGGGTGACTGTTACTGACAACACTATTTTGCGTGCAAGTTACAAAGGTTTGATTGTATAGGTCACCCGATAGTTTCTCTCCATAATTGCCTTAATTGACATGTTGTATTGAACTGTATGCACACAACACGTTTTTGCTATCACACGAATAAACCTATGTATTCTCACCAACTTTTTAGTTGACCCTGTTTTAACCATGTTTCAGGTACCAATGTTTGAAGTAATCAAGATATGCTACACATAGGATTTTTGGACCTAGAATTCAATTAAACCAGTTTATTCTATGTAATTTACATTTTTGTTTTATGGATTGGTTGTGTTTTGATTGAACTTATTGATTGCAATGAAAACAATTATTAAATATTCAAACTTTAGTAAACCATAAGCAATGAACAGTCTGCACGCTTCACGCCCCGACGTTTCCGCCGTCGGTTGGGGTGTGACAGATTGGTATCAGAGCCTTGGTTATAGGGAATTAGGTTATTAGACACCTTTGACCTAGACTATAACTCGGCACAATGAGGGTTTTTCGTCGAGAATGGTTAATCAAACTCTAACCTCGGCACAATCTCAATTCAATTAATTTATGGGGATAGGTTCGCAATCCATCACTCTTTGAAAGCCCCATAAATTCAGCCACTGTTAATATCAGAATCAACGAATTTGATTTGTGTTCTTAAACTAGGGTTTCAGCTTTTCGAATCAGAATTTAACGAATTAAAACTTGATTGTTTTTCAATTGAATCCAACCCTAGATTCGCTATACCCCGATTAACAAAACCCCCTCGATACTTTGGCAAATCACAATCGAATTCATGGTGTATGGGATGGGATTTGATCTGAGTACTTATGGGGAATTAAATCACGTCCGGCTTGGAAGTTAAAAGAAATTCGAACTGGACTTGGTTGCGATACCCTAGTGGGCGGGACTGGTTAGAGCGATGTGTATGTGTGGTTCGAGACCCGGGTTCGAGACCGGGCTCCCACAATTATTTTTAAAACATTTTTCTGGATTATTAAATTAATAAAAATCAAACCTTTTAATATTGTATTATTATATAAATGGGTTTTAACCCAGAAAACAACCTGCAGGCTCGGGTTTGAAATATTAGTTTGTTTTTATAAATTATACTCACTTTTATAATTTATACATTATTATTATTATTAATAAGTAAAAAAATAATATATTTATATCATTTTTAAGCCGTAAATTCGTGTAAAATAATATGTTTATATTATTCTCAAATTGTGACCCGTATTATTAAATAATATATATTATTTCAAATAATTTTATAACGCCGTAAATCAATCGAGACTAAATAATAATATAACTAATTATATTATCCACTCGTATATATATTATTATTTATGTCGTTCGTCGCGTAAAGTAATTCCTAAACCCGTGGACACGTTCGTCCACTCTCGTTTATTGGAGCGGTTCTTTTAAAACGTTCCTTCCGTGTCACAGTCACAATTCCCATTATCATTCCTAATTTATGTGTTTAAAATTTTAGGACATTCGTAGGTCTTTTGAGACTTATACTCGTGGTTCCAACGTACTTCTAGTGTGAAACTACCTACAACGCAACGCAAGTGAGTTTCACGGCCCCTTTTTACTTGTTTTACTATTGGGGGAGAAACATGCTTACACACAAACATTATTTTACTTGTTTTCCTGTTGAGGAGAAACATGCATACTCACAAACAGTATTTTACTTATTTTCCTGTTGGGGAGAAACATGCATACACACAAACAGTATTTTACTTGTTTTCCCGTTGGGGAGAAACATGCATACGAACAGGCATCCGTTACTTGTCTCCCAGCCAGGGGAGACATACACATGGACATGGATCACATAGTATTTCATTACCACTTGTGTACCTAAGTGCAAACATAACATGCAAAGTCCTTACACACTCGGACCGTTAATATATGGAGTATAGCGAGGAAATTTGAGTAGTACTACTGGGTTTGACAAACCCCACCTGGGTTAGTCGCGCTAACTTGATTGGAGGTCTAACGGGTGTAAATTGTCCTTAACACTTGCCATTGTTGATGTTAGCAATGGCGGAAGGCACCCAAAAACAAACAGTCAGCTTCGGTTGCGAACGCTTAGAGTAACTTGTACATTGTCTAGCTAGCAATAGGTGTGACTTACGTATGTGGATCCAGCAACACTCAAACAGTTTATTTACATACAAACCTGTGAACTCACCAACCTTGTGTTGACACTTTTTCTTATATGTTTCTCAGGTCGCTTTGACACTGGTTGCACACTTAGGACATGCATGGAGTCCTACTGTCATATCTTTCATTTCAAACGTTTTAAACAGTGTTACCTATTTACATTAATTGACGCTTGTTGCGTGTAATTACTTTTGATTTCATTCTAATGTTTACGCTTCCGCATTTAAACTCTGATTTATATGATAGGTTCATTTGAGTCCCATGTAGAGTCGTTCAATGTAACTAGTGTCTGAGATCCTGGTTTGTCACTTCCCAAAACGGTAAAACTCCGTTAGTTGAAATTGAGGGTGTGACAGATAAAAACCCTGAACAACCAATCTTGCTTTGTTCTTCACAACCACATGACGATCATCCGTCTTGCATTTGAACACCCATCTGGTTCCAATTAGCTGAAAGCCTTTTGGCAAGTCAACCAAATCCCACACGTGCAACTTTTGGAATTGAGACAATTCATCATGCATCGCCTCAATCCAGCAGTTGTCCGTCAGAGCCTCCTTCACATTCTTCGGCTCTAACTAGGACACGAATGCAGCATGCAGACATGTTTCCATGACACCAGTGTCAAGTATCTCTGTGTAAAGACTAGTGTTCTCAGTGATGGTTCGATGACGAGTCTGAACACCGGCATAAAGATCACCAATAATGTTGTCGATTGGATGATTCCTATGCACTCTCGTCTCCGGTACAATCGGTTCCTAAATTTTTGAATCGAGATTCGTGCTTAACTCCCCCGTTTCCTGTGTTCCAGAGGAAGAGGATTCAATGGTAATTGGATCAGCTGGAGCTTCATTTCCTACAGTTGTGTTAGGATTAGCTTGAGCGTTATCTCCATCAACATGAACATCTTCACTATTATCACTGTCATGAGTTCCAGATGCAGATTCAGCATTGGAATCATTAGTTACAATCGGTATAGTAGCATGAGTAGAGAAACTGGAGTCATCACCGCCACCCAATAATTCATAAACATTTGCGGCGTTAACTGCAGATAGATTAGGAAGATTGAATGACTTGAATAGCGCATCATAATCAAAACCCCAAGCTGGACCTGTTGGTTCGGGTGGAATGCTGTGTTTACTACAATCCACTTCGAACCATTCCTCGACAGTACGAGTTCCTACGTTGTACACTCTCTTGCAAGGCGAGTTGGCAACGTATCCTAAGAAGATGCCTTCCACCGCTTTTGCATGAAACTTAGACTGGCGGTCTTTGTACTGTAGAAACAAGGAACACAGACTACCAAAAGGAACTTGGTAATCAAGATTGGGAAGTCAATTGTTGATCAACTCGTAACAGGTCTTGTTGTGCCTCTTCACAACCAGAACTCTGTTTAGGATGTGACAAGCTGTGTTAACTGCTTCTGCCCAGAAAGTGACAGGAAGCTTTGCATCCGAAAGCATATTCCTTGCAGTCTCAATCAGTGTTCTGTTCTTCCGTTCTGCAACTCCATTCTGCTGCGGTGTGTACGGGGCGCTAAATTCGTGATGGATCCCCTTCTTGAAACAGAAAAGTTCCATCAAATTATTCTTGAACTCAGTTCCGTTGTCACTCCTTATTCTTCCAACTTTCAGCTTGCAAAGAGATTCCAAGCTCAGGATCAAGTATTAAAGAATATCAGCAGTCTCGTCCTTAGTACCTAAAAAATGCACCCAAGAAAAACGTGAGAAATCATCAGTTACAACCAGACAGAACGACTTACCTCCAATACTCCTAATACTTATGGGGCCAAACAGATCCATGTGTAATAGTTCCAAAGGGGTATCAATGGAGTTTTGGAGCTTGGTCTTATGATACTTCCAATGCTGTTTGCCCTTTTACAAGGCATACAGTCATCTGCAACAGTAAATCTCAGCTTAAGAACCCCGGTTACCAAACCGTTTCGGACAAGATGGTTCATTTTACGATACGAAATATGTCCGAGTTTCCTATGCCACAAGATAGAGTCAAGCTCTGTCGCTTTGGTAAGCAAGCAAGTAGCAACTAATGAGGTGGTTGTTGCCATGCTCATATCAATCTGATAGGTGTCGTTTGTCCTTGGCGCTCTCATCAGGATCTAATCATCAGGAACTTCAAAACCAGGTTTGAGAATCAGACAATCTGACTTATCAAACATCACCGAGTACTCCTTGTCGCACATTTGGGAGACACTCAACAGGTTATGCTTCAGCTGCTCACAAAAGTTGACATTGTCAAAGATGACACAACCGTTCGAAACCACGCCTTGACACGTGATACTGCCGCATTTTTCTCCAGCAAAGGCCACATAGCCGCCTCTGAATGGTTTCACGTCTTGAAGTAAGGCCATGTTTCTTGTCATGTGCTGGGAGCATCCATTATCTACATACTAGCGGTTAGAGATAGTACCCTTCGGACGTCCCTCAGAAGATGAACTTGTTGCTTCTCTAACGGCCATGGGAGCAACAGCAGTAGTCGATTCCTCTTTATCAGCTACAGAAGCTTCCTTTTTTTTAGCTTCCTTCTCTTCCTCTGTAGCAGCAGTAGTGGACTCTTCTAGGTCAGCCATAGAAGCTTCCTTTTTCTCAGCTTCCGTCATCTCCATGATCTCAGCCATGAGACCAACTTGGGTTTGAGCAATGATGGCGTCCTCCAGATGAACACCCCAGTCAAAGCTGTCGTCCTGTTGAGCTACCAGTGCATTGGACGTTCCAATTTGGATTTGATTATGGTTGTTTGAGTTTTTGTAGCCATGGCTGTTTCCTTGGCTAGGTCTGGTAAAACCGAGGCCGATGCTCTATCTTTTTGACATTCACGAGCAAAGTGTCCATAGTTTAGACACTTGTAGCATTTGGCCTTGGATTTGTCAAAACCAACCTTGGCATTAGAATGCCCGCCAATGAACTTTCTTCCTGTTTTGTTCAGGAAACGCTTGGCTCTCCTCAATATCATGGCCATATTCCACTGAATATCCATGTCCTCCATGTCATCAGGATCCACTTGATTAAAGTCTTCTTCTATTATTTCAGGATCCGCTAGCTTGCCGCCAATGAAGTTCTCATAGGCAAGCATACATGATGAGAATAATGCTACATGATCTTCAGCTATTTTGGCTATAGCTGATTGATTAGCTGAAGTTGTAGCGGGAGGATTTCTTGAGGTATGTTGATGATGAGACCCCATCCCTGATCCAGATGCATACCATGCATGAACACCACAACCATTTGAGTGGTCTTCTTCAGTAGAGTTTCCAGTGAAAAGGGCAATTCTAGAGCCCGATGACTTAGATGTAGAAGTCGTCCCATGATACATAGAAGGGTCTTGTATCTGAGGTTTTCCTGAGCTCTCCTTTCTTTTTAGGTTCATGTCATGAGCTTGAACCTTTCCAATTGCCTCCTCTACTGTCATCTCATAGAATTTTTGATTCTCCCTCATCAGGGTTGTGTACATTTCAAATTTGGGTGGAAAAGCATCCAAAAACTTTTCCACCAGCTCTTCATCGGGATACCTGAGTTCAAAAGATTTCAACTCCGTCTGTAGATGATAGAATCTAATGATTCATTTTCCAAAAATCTGAAGCATTCATACTGCTTCCAGAGTAGATCCCGCTTACTCTTCTTGGTATCACTATTTCCTTCGAATCTTTTCTGTAAAGCTTTCCAAAGATCCTTAGAATTGTCATAACCTCGGAAACTGTGGAAAAACTCCCGAGTTAATGCCATAGTGATTGAAGCAAGTGCCTTATTTTCTCGATCATAAGCTTTCTTTTCTTCGTCAGAAAGTTTAGAGATAGGTTTGGGCATGGTTTCATCAAGATAGATGTGTGTGGGATGCTTATATCCCTCAAGGATTGGTATCCATAGCGATGAGTCGGTTTAAGAAATGTAGTGCTCAAAACGTGCTTTCCAATTAGAATAATCGTTTACGTTCAGCAACTTTGGCGGTTTCTGTGGTGTACCGATCTCATTATCATAGTTTAAAAGGTTTCCAAGATTCTGAAGATTCGACATAGTGAACACTTAGTCAAATTTCAGAAAAATCAGACATATTTGCGCACTTGTTATTGGCCTTGCGCACTTGAGAAATGGTCTTGCGTATTTATGATTTGCTCTTGCGTACTTGATAAGTACGCAGGATATAACTTAAGTTCGCACAAGATCAGTCTTGCGCACTTGTAAGTACGCAGGAGATTAGTCTTGCGTATTTAGTAAGTACGCAACAGAACTGTACTTTTTGCCAGAAATGGTAACTATGCACAAAATCTTTTCAGCAACTCTCATCAAATTATTCCGGTCACTGGAAAATCACCGGAGATGGTAAAAATTGGGCTGATGTACAATGCAAATGAGCTAAAGGGTCAGAAACTTGTTTCTAACCAACCTTTGATACTCAAATCACTCAAATACACAACAAAATTCTGTTTTTGAGTTATTTTTGCTTCTAAAATAGTACTCAAGAGCTACCCCTATTTTATTACAAAAATCAACAAAAATACCTCCTTTTGCTTGTAAAATCTCTGTAGAAACTCTCCAAACTCACTCACAACACTCGAAATCATGAGCAAAGCTCTGATACCACTTGTAGGTCCCTCGGGTGTGGCGGATCGTCACATGCAAGTGGGTCTACTAGTCGGACCGGGTGCGGAATACCCATGACTAGGTGGAGAGTCAAACAACACAAAGTAAACCAACAAGAGAATCACTTTAAACGTTCTTTCTATTATAAACACTTGAAGGTTACAGAGAGAAGTACTGAGATTACAATTTGCGTATTTGCTACTATGACTGCGTACTTAACTTCTGTCAACCATTCCTATTTATACAAGACCTGATGCCTGCGCACTTAGCAAGTGCGCAGGGCAAAATGCTCTTGCGTACTTAGCAAGTACGCAAAGGTAAGTACGCAAGAGCTTTCTCCTGCGCACATACAAGTGCGCAAAACACTTAGAGAATTATGCAACATTCAATATGTAAAAGTAAATACAACTCGATAAACTAATACATAAAGACTCTTACATACAAAGACAATAACAAACTTTAAAGTACAAACTAAGACTCTATCTATCCAGAGTGTTTGTCACAGGAAAGTGTTTTAACACAAAGTACCCAGGGTGATATTTCAGCAATCCCAGCTGTACTGATCTCACACCCTCCACTTCAAAGCTTGAACATCAATCTACTTCCAGTGTTCGAACCCCTGTGCATCCTATTGAGGGTGCATAGGCACAACAACTACTTACACCTGTTTTGGATGTTATCACTACCCTACTGGAACATAGGGCCCCAGTTGAGGTAAGCTATACTAGAAAAAGAAAGAAGAGCAAGAAGACTCCTTCTATTCTTGTCTCACAAGCCCAATCCCAACCTAAAAGCCCTCATTCAGAATCCCAACATTCTGATGAGAATATCAAAAGGGATAGCCAAATGATTAGAGAGACTTCCTTGGAAGTTTCTCTATTAGGATCAGGATCACATCCCGGATCCATAGAACAACCTTCTGAGCCCTTTCATTATTTTTCTTCTCTGAACATAAGTGCAGAGACACCTAGTCAAGATGATATATCTTCTCCAACTACCACTATCTCAGAGGTATTGATTGACTTGGCTGCTAATGTACCCAGCCCAAGTTCATCACCTAAGAAGGTTCACTCTTGGAGTGATGATAGAGTGAATGTGGAAAGGGCCACTACTACTGGTACATCCATTGACCAAGAGGACAGTGATAACATCATTAAGTCCCCAACCACGACAACTCATAGTGAGGATGTTTCTTTTGAAACACTCTTCACTGAGAGGAATCCCAGGTGCCAAGAAAACCCGGGTGATGGGGATGCAAAGGCTAGGCCTAAGGCACCATCTAGTTTCAAGTATTCCACAACTATGGATGAGGACAAAATGAAACTTAAAAACATAGAATTGACGGCCAGGGTGGCAATGCTAGAGGCTGAAGTGTCCAAACTATAGCACCAAGTCTCTATGTATGAAGCCTATCAATGCCCTCAAGTGACTACTCCTTCCCTTGTATCAGTGGGCACTCAAATAGATGAAACTCTATACACTGATGCAACCAAAAAGGGGGAGATAGTTATTGCTGAAGATGATGCTGGTAGCCTTGATGAATGGATACAAGAGCAGGCTGCCTTTCAAAGTACTTTCTTCAAACCTGCTTTTGTTCAAATCCATGACTTGCAAGACTCAATAGATGAAGAGGAAGATATCTCTGAGGAGTGGAAGTTAGTTGTCAGAGCTGTTGATGAGGTGTTGGAGAATGAAAGTCAAGATGAAGACACACCTTTATCATTTAACATACTTCCAGCTGCTGCAAATATATCAAGACAGACCATTGCCCTCAATTCACACTGACTACACATAAGCTAGAGTTTGACTCTATTCTATCTTGGGGGTATGATGGTCTATCTAAGAGATTCTGCATTGGACTGGAATTTGGTGGAATAGAAGAGCTTAATTGGAATACACTGATCCACTTCAGGTTCTTGAACTGTACTTATCAAGCTGCATCAACACTTCCACAGATCTCTCAGCAGAACTTGCAATTGATAGGTTCTATGTCCTGATGGAGGATAATCTGCCCTAGTTTGAATGGTTTCTAAAAGAAGCAAACATGGTGGCCTATCCTAAACACATTGTAGAGTCTTCAAGAACATCAGAACAAAGACTGTCTCCAAGACTTTATTTGATAAGGAGCAGTGCTTTAACAGAAGAACAAGTTCTATGTTGGAGAAGATTCTTCTACAATGAAATGGTTAGGGGCCTGGAAGTGCAAGGATGTTCAAGCACTGGGTTATCTGGCTTTTAGTTCTTCTTGTGTGATGGATCATCTTTCACAATCCACAACATTCAAGAAATCCTGCTCCTCAATCCAGATTTCCTGCATAAGGTCTTTGAGCTCAGGACAAACATCCGCAACATCAACTCCTTAGAAAGTCAAGCAATGATCAAGATTATCAAAGCTTTTCTTGAAAATGAGGGATGGCTTGCAATAGATGACTCTGACTCAGATCTATCCCTTCCCTCCTCACCAACTGTCATACTGAGTGCAACAGTAGAGTCAAGAAAAGTGGCTGCTCAGAATGTCAAAGAGGCCTTTAAAGATATACATGGGAGTGAATGGGAAAAGGAAGAAAGTGAAGCAGTCCCTTCCTCTGTATATGTTCCATACATGGATGATTTTGGGCAACCCAAGACAACCATGGCTTGGGTTCCAGTTACTAATTAATGCGTTCTATCATGCAGGGACAACCAAGGAGGCCTATCAACAACCTCTGGTATGTTGATAGTGGTTGTTCCCGGCACATGACAGAAGACATCTCTCAGCTTCACGACATTAAAATGTTTGACGGAGGGTATGTTTCCTTTGCAGGTGATAAAGGTGGGCAAATCATAATGAAAGATACTGTCACTAATGGTACACTCTGTTTCAAAGATGTGTATTATGTGTCTGAATTAAATCACAGCTTGTTAAGTGTGTCTCAAATCTATGACTAAAAGTTTTCAACCCATTTTACTAATAAAGAATGTTTGATTTTAAAATCAGGATTTGTTATCCCTAAGGATGTGAGTTTAATGAGAACACCGAGGTGTAAGGACTCATATTTATTGGATATGAATAGTGAGTCGGCTTTAACTAATACCTGTTTGTTTTCAAAAGCTTCTTAGAACAAATCCATGCTCTGGCATCATCATTTAGGTCACATAAACTTGAAAAACCTAAATAGAATTTCTAAAGGAGCACACGTGGTTGGTTTGCCTTTAAAAGAATATTGTGAGGTTGAAAATGTATTTTGTGTGCTAAAGGCAAACGTAAAAAATGACCACACAAACCCAAGCTGTTTAATTCAATAGAATATGTTCTTTAGTTACTTCACATGGATCTTTTTGGTCCCGTAAGTGTGATGAGTCTTGGGAAGAAATAATATTGTCTTGTTATTACTGATGACTACTCACGTTTTACTTGGGTGTTCTTTTTGAGTAAGAAAAGTGACTGCAGATATTCTTAGGCAATTCATGATACTCGTTGAAAATCAACTGAACTTGAAGATAAAAATTATCAGAAGTGATAACGTGACATAATTTCGTAACGAAGTTTTTGAGAGCTTTTGTGCTGAAAGGGAATTGCACGACAGTTCAGCGCTGCTAGAACTCCTCAACAAAATGGAGTTGTTGAACGAAGAAATCATACCCTGATAGAAGCTGCAAGAACAATAATTTCTGACTCCAAATTTCCGGTATTCCTGTAGGTCCCTCAGGGTGGGTGTGTCAGATCGATATCTTGTGAGAATGTAGCCTAGTAATCAGGTGCGGAATGCCTTTTACTAGGTGGGACAACATGTGAATGGAAGCATGACAAACAACACAAGAATATACTTATAAATACACGGTCTATTGATAACTTGGTGTTTCATACAAGTAAAGACACAAATAGGATGACTTCTGGACTGAGAAACTACTGACTTATGCGTACTTGTGAGTGTGGTTACATCTGTTGTAAAAAGAAACAAAACCCTGCTATTTATAGACCTGGTCCATGTGTACTTAACAAGTACGCATGACCAACCTTCATGCGTACTTTTCTAAGTACGCATGAACATTGTACTTGACAAATACGAAAGAACACATCCTTGCATATTTGTTTAGTATAATAACAAAATCATACAAAGTTCAAATACAACCATGACATATTACAACTCGATAAACAAAGCACAACAGGTACTAAATACATACAAGACTGAAATAAATAACAAACAAAAGCTTTAGCTCGATCCAGAGTGCCTGTCACAAAACGTGCTCAACAGACTCCCCCTTGACAGCATCTCTGGATATCTTCAGTCCTTTACGAGCTTCCTGCCTGACTTCCTCCACTGGTCTTTGATTTGTAATCAAAGCAGAACTTCACCAGCTTATTGTACTTGGTGGCAAGAAGTTTGGTCCACTCGTCCATATGTAGACAATCCAAGTCTACCAACACCTCCAAATCTGTCACTGAAAAATTGATGAAACTGATTTCATCAAACACTAGAATGATTTCCCGCAAGCTTGTGTTTTCAACCCTCACCACCTCCCCAGTAAGTGGATCCACGTACCAATACCACATATTACCCAATATATCTTGAGGAATTTTCTTCAATGGTATATGTGTCTGACATCGAACAGGCTCGTAGATCAGTCATTTCAAGTATTTTTGTGTCACATGATGCATTAATGACTTATCCTTGACACGACTTGGGATCTGAGGCTGAAAGATCTCGAAATTACCTGACCTTCCTTCTTTTTGCAGTGCAATCCAAAGACCTCTTGCAACTACATGTGATGATTCTCCACACAATTCACGGTTGGCTAAGATGACTAAATCATACTTAGGTAAAGAATTGAATGCCTCAGTTGTGGGTTTCATGTACTGTACTCCACCAGATATTTTAATGGAAAAAATTCCTTTGTCATCTTCAAACCTTAATGATAAAATCATACCAGCTACATCATATTTATCTGTATATTGTGGTTTATACCACGGTGCCTCAACAGTTTTCTTAATCCACTCCTTAGGTATGTTCCTCCATGAGGTGCCACTTCTCCCCGCTTCTTGTGTTGGATTGGGATCAGGAACGTCGACTGTGGTTTCATTCACATTAGCAATAGGAATTGTAGGCTCGACCTGTTCTCTGATCTCGGGGGCTTCGAAGATCTCCCCATCTTCTAACTCGTAAATTCCCTCGCCATCACCTTTTGGAAATTCCACGATCACATCATTTCAAGCTTGGCCAATGCCCCAATCATTATTTCATTATTCAAGTTAGGGCTTGCACTAAACTCCTCCAGCACTTCAGCCGGTGTTTTTCCATTATCAGCACCACTACCACCACCTTGTCGTGTAGACTCCCCCTCAGCCTCAGGCATGGCTTGAGTTGGCAAGACAGCTTGTGTCTCACCTCTACCAGCACCTGAGGGTCCATCATTGGGATCCTAGCCTTGATCTTTCTCTTTGGTAAGGTCAATTTGGTGGCATACTTTCTCCGCAGCCTTTTTGCTCGTCTCCCCTTGAGACTCAAGCTGTTTGGTCAACTTGGTCACCATTTCCACCATGATTTGATGCTCACCCTGTTGGATCATCATTTGGTTTTCCATTATACTCCTGGTGGTAACGAACATATCGTTGATCTTTTGAAGCTCAAAGAAATACCTCATTTGTTCCTCCATGGCTTGGTACTGGTTTGTAAGCCGAGTGTTAGAGTCAACAAGCAGATTAATCTGCGTTTGTTGAGTGGCAACCTGTGACTCCAGGGCTGAAATTCTTTCATCCCTTGGGTCCACCACTCGTGTTGTAGACGGTTCACCAGTTTCATGTATCGTTTCTGCAAAAAGTCATAGCAAGTCAAAGTGGTGTCTCATGTCTCCAAACTCTATTGAGTGTGTCATCGGTGGTAAGGTACCAGCCGTGACAGTGACGAGTAGGGTTGTTATTTGGAGAACTGCGGGTGTTGAAGTGGTGGAAACAAGAACTGACTCAGTCATTATGGGATGGACTGATGTAGTTAGCATCTGGACTATAGTAGACGGAAGAGAGACAATTGTTTGAATAGAAGCTTCAGAAGTAGGAACAACCACAAGTGTAATTGTTCTCTGTCTCCTTCGGTTGTATAGTTTTGTTGGGGTAACGGGAGCTCTTTGTTCTTGAACCTGGGCATTGATTTCATTCATTATTTGTTGCCACGGGCGATCATTTCGAGTTTCTTCCTTCGTTCAATTACATGAGGTGCCTCATTGTAGCTATCAGAACTATCGAGCTAAAAATCAAAATCTGAACTTTGTCTTCTTCGTCGTCTCGGTGATATTTAGGAAGGGATTCCCGAATATTCTTTCTAGGGTGCCTTTGGTCTGGAATGGGTTCTGAATTAGAAGAATCGGTTACTATGCGTTCCGATTCACTACTTTCTAGATCTTATGCATACCCAGAACCAACATCACCCTCATCACCATCACCATCACCATCATCATCACTCTCATCATCATTATCATCATCATCATCCTCATCATCATCACGACCCACTTCCTCTTCATCCGAGTGTTCAGTTAACTCGGGTTCACTCTCTGGACTATACCATCTATCTCCTTGTGGTGCAATGTAGGCCTCGTTGATCAAGTGACCAAATAGAGGTGTGTGCATCGGTATTGGTTCTTCGGTTCCAACAATCATAATGTCACACCCCGACCGATGGCGGAATCATCGGGGCGGGACATGTAAGACTGTTCATAGCACATGGTTAACTAAATTGAAATATATTAAAGTTAAATTTGCATTACAATAAATCCAAGTACAAGATCAAATTCAAACAAGAAACATAAACAATTCATAAAATCTTGATTTATTTTGCTAAGTCCAAATCCTATGTTGAACACGTCTTGAATCAATCTCACATATTGGGGCCTGAAACATGAATAAAATAAAGTCAACTAAAAAGTTGGTGAGTATAACACAGTTGTATATAGATAGCATATAGTTGAAAACAAATCCTTTACATGACATGATAAATAAGGCGTTCATGGGGAGTAACTATTGTGTAACCAAATGTACAATCAAACCTTGTAACTAGCATGCAAAACAAAGTGTATTGTCGGTTTCAATCACCGCGTACCATGGGTGGGTTTGTCAGACTCAATAGATCCATCATTGAAAACCGTCGGCTTGTATAGTTAATGATTGCACATAAGAGCATACAAAGGTTAAACACACCTAGCACTCGGGCACAAAGCTCAAATTTTTGCACACATGTATGTAAATAGGATTTTTTTTGCACTTGTGTAGTTTGTGTAAATGTAAATGTGTAATGTGTAATGAGTATAGAGTTCATGTTCCACCCCAAAAGTGTAAAAGAGTAAAAGGGGTTGTGAATACTCACTTGGTATGGAAGTGAAGCTAACAAGGAATATAGATAGCAAAAAGATCCTTGAAAAGAACACTTTAACCTAAATAGTAATATGCATTGAATCACATAGATGTATAAAGTTTAAAAATGAAAGTTGGATTTGTATATAAAACCATTGGTTTGTATTTAAAAAGGATTGAATAAAATATATAAAGTTTGAGGTAAAATATGTTTGAAACAATTTAATTAGGTTTGAATTAAATAAATAAGTGTATAACTATAGTTTATGAAATAATGTCAATATTAATTGTAATTAAGTATAAATAAATAAAACGATTTTGATTTAAAATGTAAAGTAAATAAGTCATCATTATTTATAAATTTTGTAACGTAATTATTTAAAATATCATTTAAGTGTAAGATGATAAATATAAATTTAATTTTTTATAAACTTTTCAATAAATTACGTTTATGCCAAGATTAAACTTTTAATCTATTTTTAAATACAGAAAACATATTTTTATAAAATCTGAAACATTTACTGATTAAAATATAAAAATTATAATTCTGTTAAAAATTCTGAGTCTAGCACGACCGTGCCTCGGAAGGGCACGATCAGGCTCAAGCCACGGGCGCGACCGCGCTAGTCGGGGCGCGACCGGGTTGATCAATCAGGAGCACAATCTAGACAAGTCATCAGGCACGACCGTGCCTTAGCCCGGCACGGTCGCGTCTATGATTTTTAGACACAACAGAGACTAGCCCAAAAGGGCATGACAAGGTCTGGACGGATGACACGACCGCGCTGCTAGTCGACACGACCGCGCTAAACGAGGCACGGCCGCGCTAGATGATTAGCGCGACCGTGTCTATTCCAAATCAGACACGAATCGAGAGTTTCTTGTATTTTGAACACAGGAATTGTTAGGGCTTTTGATTAATGGGTTATTAAGAGTCTTTTCATATAACTTAATTGTATGGAAATCGAGTTTAAGCATGGGTTCGATTAAATCATTTTTATTAAAATATGATTTCTGATTCTGATTGAATTCTATAATGGAAGCCCAAATTGAATGAGGGCTTTTGATAATGTTACTGAAATGAGTGAGATGGAGAGTATACTTACCCTGAAACGTAACGAATCGATGAAGAACGGCAGAGATGAGTTCCGGCGACGGAGGTAAAGGTTTCCGGTGACTTCGACTGCGATTCCGGCTAGGCCAGAGAGTCCAGAGTCTTGGAGAGAGCCGGGATATGATAAATCCTTTCTTGATCGGGAGAATTTGGGTTCCAGGAGAAAGACTCGAGTTTTGTTTGAATTGCTTGAGAGAGAATTCGATATTGATGGAGAAAAACTGAGGCGTTGAGTAATTGAAAATGGTATAACTCGCGTTAAAGGAAAAGAAACGTAATCGGATTTGAAATTCGAACGATTGAGCATTTTGAAATCACATTTACGTTTCGACTGTTTCGCAGGCGCGACCGTGCTTAGGAACCGGGCGCGATCGTTCCAGGACCAGCCGCGCGATCGTGCCGAGGCACTTGGCGCGACCGTGCTAGAACGAAGCACGACCGTGCTTACTAGGGTTTCTTGATAAATTTTCAACTTTAGTTTTTGACTTTTCAGGTTTTATAAATTTGAAATATATAGTTACTTGTATAGCGTTTATGTGCATATAATCGAGTAAAACTTGCGAACTTGTATAGAATCATTGCATTTTATTTACCGCGGGAAAAATATTGAGACATTGCACGAGTATAGAACTTGAAATTTCATTACATTGAATTGAAATATGAATACTAAAAATCAGAAATGTTACAGTCTCCCCATGTTGAGAGAATTTCGTCCCGAAATTTAGCTAGAGGAAACAACATTAATAGTAAAAAGATGAGGGTACTTGAGCTTCATTTGGTCTTCTCGTTCCCAAGTGTACTCAGGACCACGCTTAGACTCCCAACGAACTTTGACGATAGGAATACGACTTCGCTTGAGTTGTTTGACTTCACGATCCATAATTTCCACCGGCTTCTCAACGAAGTGCATCGTTTCATCAATGCGCACGTCGTCAAGCGGTATATGGAGATTTTCATCAGCGAGACACTTCTTTAGATTAGATATATGAAATGTAGGATGCACATTGCCAAGAGATGGAGGTAACTCGAGCTTGTAAGCCACTTTCCCAATCCTTTCAAGGATTTTGAATGGACCAACATAACGAGGTGATAACTTGCCTTTCTTTCCAAAACGGATCACACCCTTCCATGGAGATACCTTAAGAAGAACGAGATCACCGACTTGGAATTCCAAGGGTTTTCGACGCTTGTCGGCATAACTCTTTTGTCGACTCCTTGCTACTCGGATATTGTCACGGATTTGAATAATTTTGTCAGAAGTTTCTTGAATTAACTCGGGACCGGTGATTTGTGCTTCACCAATCTCGTTCCAACAGATCGGAGAACGACACTTGCGACCATAGAGAGCTTCGAATGGAGCCATGTTGATACTTGTGTGGTAGCTATTGTTATAAGAAAACTCAATAAGGGATAAATGTGAATCCCAATTGCCACCAAAATCGATTACACAAGCTCTAAGCATGTCTTCAAGAGTTTGGATTGTTCGCTCGGTTTGGCCATCAGTTTGGGGATGGTAAGCCGTGCTCAAATCCAAACGAGTACCAAGAGCAGATTGGAGAGATTGCCAAAATCGAGAAGTGAACCGAGCGTCTCTATCAGATATTATGTTCAAGGGAACACCATGACGGCTCACAATTTCATCAATGTAAATTCGGGCAAGTTTCTCCACTTTGAAGTCTTCACGAATAGGCAAAAAGTGGGCAGATTTGGTGAGTCGATCAATGATCACCCAAATACTATCATAACCACTCGAGGTGCGAGGGAGCTTGGTAATGAAATCCATAGCTAAATTCTCCCATTTCCACACGGGAATTTCCGGTTGTTCAAGCAAACCAGAAGGACGCTGATGTTCGGCTTTGACCTTGGAGCAAGTTAAGCATTTGGCAACATAAAGAGCAATGTCCTTCTTCATACCGGGCCACCAATAAAGCTGACGAAGATCTTGGTACATCTTATCCGCACCAGGATGAATAGAATAACGAGTCTTATGAGCCTCGTTCATGAGAATTGCACGGAGATCATCGCGATCGGGAACCCAAATACGGTTCAAGTAATATAGTAAGCCATTGGGTTTAGATTCAAGAATAAGTTCAACACCACACGACATTTCTTCATACATGTTACCCTCGGTAACTGAGACGTGTTGAGCTTCCAGGATACGGGTTTGAATATCGGATTGAATACGGGCGCAATGAAGCATAACATGGTCTTTTCGACTCAAAGCATCGGCTACAACATTCGCTTTGCCGGGATGGTAACGAATCTCGCAGTCGTAGTCGTTAAGGAGTTCGACCCAACGTCGTTGCCTCATATTGAATTCTTTTTGGTTGAAGATATGTTGAAGACTTTTGTGGTCGGTGAATACCACACATTTCGTGCCATATAGGTAGTGTCTCCAAATCTTTAACGCGAATACGACCGCACCCAACTCGAGGTCGTGCGTCGTATAATTCTTTTCATGAATTTTGAGTTGTCTTGATGCATAAGCGATCACTTTGCCTCGTTGCATGAGGACACAACCAAGACCTTGGTTAGAAGCATCACAATAGACAACTAGATCATCATTTCCATCGGGGAGAGTCAAGATGGGAGCATTGCACAACTTTTGCTTAAGAGTTTGGAAAGCTTCTTCTTGCTTCGGTCCCCATTCATAAGCTTTACCCTTATGGGTCAAGGCGGTAAGAGGGACAGCAATCTTTGAGAAGTTTGAGATGAAACGACGATAATAACCCGCAAGACCAAGGAACGAACGAACTTCGGTAGGAGTCTTCGGGGCATTCCAATTCTTAACCGTTTCAATCTTAGCAGGATCAACATGAATACCCTTGTCGTTGACGATGTGACCAAGAAATTGAACTTCTTTTAGCCAAAATTCACATTTGGAGAACTTGGCATATAGTTGTTCTTTCTTTAAAAGGTCCAAAACTAATCTAAGGTGTTCTTCATGGTCGGCTTTAGTCTTGGAATAGATTAAGATATCGTCAATGAAAACGATCACGAATTTATCATGGTACGGTTTGCACACACGATTCATGAGGTCCATGAAAACTGCGGGTGCATTGGTTAATCCAAAAGGCATAACCATGAACTCGTAATGACCATACCTTGTTCGGAAAGCAGTCTTAGGAATGTCATCTTCTTGAACACGGAGCTGATGATAACCAGATTGAAGATCAATCTTCGAGAAACACGTAGAACCTTGAAGTTGATCAAAGAGATCATCGATTCTAGGCAAAGGATAGCGATTCTTGATAGTAAGCTTATTGAGTTCGCGATAGTCAATACACATGTGAAATGATCCATCCTTCTTCTTTACAAATAAGACGGGTGCACCCCACGGTGAATGACTCGGGCGAATGAACCCTTTATCGGAGAGTTCTTGAAGTTGACTTGCGAGCTCTTGCATTTCGGAAGGTGCAAGACGATAAGGAGCTCTAGCAACAGGGTTAGCTCCGGGCATGAGATCAATACGGAACTCGACTTGACGAACGGGAGGAAGACCGGATAAATCTTTAGGAAACACTTCGGGAAAATCTCGAATAATGGGAATGTCTTGGATACTCTTCTCCTTGACATCCTTTTGAACAATATGAGCTAGGAAGGCGATGTACTTCTTTCGCAAGTACTTTTGAGCAGTAGTACAAGACATCAATTTAAGACCCTTGCAAGGCTTTTCACCAAAAACCCTTAAGGTTTCTCCCGAAGGTAGCGGAATTCGGATGCACTTTTCAAAGCAAATAACTTCGGCATGATGATTTGATAGCCAATCCATACCTATGATAATGTCAAAGCTTCCTAGTGGCATTGGAATAAGGTTGATTGGGAATGCATGATCATTAAGTTCTAAAGAGCAATCATAGATAATAGACTCAATTGTAAGGGAGTCACCATTTGCTATTTCAACGGTGAAGGTTTTCTCTAATTGGGATCGTGTCTTTGCAAGTAAAGGCTCAAAATTAAGTGACACAAAACTTTTATCGGCACCGGTATCGAACAAAATGGAGGCATATTGACTATTAACAAGGAACGTACCATTAACCACGTCGTTGTTGGCTTGAGCTTCGTTGGCGTTAATGTTGAAAGCACGCCCACGAGCTCCACCTTGTCTAGTATTTGCGAGCCTTGGACATAGATTACGAAAATGATTCGGGTCACCACACTCATAACAAGCACGCCCATTAGCAATGGCGGGAGCACCTTGATTAGCCACTTGAGGTACGGTTTGGTTTGGAGGGTTGACTTGGCCGTAAGGGCTTTGGTCCTACAAACATTAACCGTATGACCATATCTCCCACAATAAGTACAAAGGCGACATGGGATGTTTTGGGGATGATGATAGTTGCAGGTGGCACAAAGTGGGTAAATTCCACCATATGGCTTTTTGACTGGTGCTTGAACCATAGGTGCAGCTTGGTTCACGGGAACAGCAGGAGTAACCACAGCAAAATTTCTAACCTTCCTCTTTCTAGTGTTGCGAGAGGGCTCGGTTGTAGCTTCTTTGGTGTGGTTAGGAGGGGTTACGGTTTCAGCAACTTTCTTAGAACCCTTTTTGGTAAGAGTTCCAGCTTTAACATGATTATCGGTTAGGGTAGCAGACAGGCGGATGGCATCTTCCAAAGTAGCAGGATTTCTACCTAAGACAGTATCTTGAATTTGTCTTGGTAGCCCACCAATGTACTTTTCGATGCAACGAGATAATGGAGTGACCATGTGGGGCACAAGAAGACTCAATTCATGGAACCGAGTTGTGTAAGCCAAGTGTTCCCCACTATCTTGGGCAAGATCCCAAAATTCGGCCTCTAACTTCTTCACTTCATTGCGAGGACAGAACTCCTCGGTCATAAGCCTTTTGACCTCATCCCAAGGTAAGGCCATAGCTACATCAACACCCCTATTCCTTTTCTCCCCATTCCACCATGTAAGTGCCCGCTTTTGAAGGACACTAGTAGCATGACGAACACGGAGGTTATCGGGACAGTCACTATTGAGAAAGGTATTCTCAATACTTTCGAACCATTGGAGGAGTCCGGTAGCTCCTTCGGTTCCATAAAACTTTAGGGGATTGCATGAATTGAAGTGCTTGAAGGTGCATTGGGATGGATTACCACCATTTCCACCATTACCACCATTATTACCACTATTGCTTCCATTGCCATTAGTGGCACCATTGGCTTGGGTGAGTTGTGTCACCAATTGAGTAAGGATAGCAGCAATGTCGGAGTTGGCGTTAGCGGCGGGAGCACGACGAGGAGGCATTCTACAGATTTGAAACACAAGACAAGAGAGATTGTAAGAACTTATGAGAATTGCTAGGATTTAATAGAATGAGATAACAAAATAAAAGATAGATAATCATAGTTTGGATTGTACTCAAAAGTGACAAAAATTGACTTGAATACTAAGGCATATTAAGGTTAATTTAAACTCATATAATTTTCAAGGAGACATGCTTTAGCCTATAGGTAAACACTCATCTCGGGAGTTCCCAGGAAAGCATACGGGTCCCTCGGTTGATTGGGATTTATGCGAAATGCTTTCCTAGACAGAAAACCCAAAATACAGGTGTCACCCTTCCAGATTGCACGTGTCCTCAAATAATTTAACAAGTTTAAAAACCTCAACGAAGAAATAAAAATTTTATTTAAAGATTTTTGCTTCAAGAATTTTCCACATGCTTAGAAAGGATAAAGATAGAAAAAGAAGATAAGAATAATAAGAGGTTTAGGCCATAGGAAAGGATGTTATTTATTTAATTATTATTTAAGAATATCCTAATAAGTCATGCATTTCTAACAAAGAAGGTAGCAAGTATAATAATAATTAATCATGGTAAGCATGTAGCACATAGCATGTAGCACATAGCACAAAATCATGAAGCATAACGTAAGTGGGGGTCCTAAAGTTATAGTCTAGGTCAAGATGTCTAATAACCTAAATCCCTATAACCAAGGCTCTGATACCAATCTGTCACACCCCGACCGATGGCGGAATCATCGGGGCGGGACATGTAAGACTGTTCATAGCACATGGTTGACTAAATTGAAATATATTAAAGTCAAATTTGCATTACAATAAATCCAAGTACAAGATCAAATTCAAACAAGAAACATAAACAATTCATAAAATCTTGATTTATTTTGCTAAGTCCAAATCCTATGTTGAACACGTCTTGAATCAATCTCACATATTGGGGCCTGAAACATGAATAAAATAAAGTCAACTAAAAAGTTGGTGAGTATAACACAGTTGTATATAGATAGCATATAGTTGAAAACAAATCCTTTACATGACATGATAAATAAGGCGTTCATGGGGAGTAACTATTGTGTAACCAAATGTACAATCAAACCTTGTAACTAGCATGCAAAACAAAGTGTATTGTCGGTTTCAATCACCGCGTACCATGGGTGGGTTTGTCAGACTCAATAGATCCATCATTGAAAACCGTCGGCTTGTATAGTTAATGATTGCACATAAGAGCATACAAAGGTTAAACACACCTAGCACTCAAAGCTCAAATTTTTGCACACATGTATGTAAATAGGATTTTTTTTGCACTTGTGTAGTTTGTGTAAATGTAAATGTGTAATGTGTAATGAGTATAGAGTTCATGTTCCACCCCAAAAGTGTAAAAGAGTAAAAGGGGTTGTGAATACTCACTTGGTATGGAAGTGAAGCTAACAAGGAATATAGATAGCAAAAAGATCCTTGAAAAGCACACTTTAACCTAAATAGTAATATGCATTGAATCACATAGATGTATAAAGTTTAAAAATGAAAGTTGGATTTGTATATAAAACCATTGGTTTGTATTTAAAAAGGATTGAATAAAATATATAAAATTTGAGGTAAAATATGTTTGAAACAATTTAATTAGGTTTGAATTAAATAAATAAGTGTATAACTATAGTTTATGAAATAATGTCAATATTAATTGTAATTAAGTATAAATAAATAAAACGATTTTGATTTAAAATGTAAAGTAAATAAGTCATCATTATTTATAAATTTTGTAACTTAATTATTTAAAATATCATTTAAGTGTAAGATGATAAATATAAATTTAATTTTTTATAAACTTTTCAATAAATTACGTTTATGCAAAGATTAAACTTTTAATCTATTTTTAAATACAGAAAACATATTTTTATAAAATCTGAAACATTTACTGATTAAAATATAAAAATTATAATTCTGTTAAAAATTCTGAGTCTAGCACGACCGTGCCTCGGAAGGGCACGATCGTGCTCAAGCCACGGGCGCGACCGCGCTAGTCGGGGCGCGACCGGGTTGATCAATCAGGAGCACAATCTAGACAAGTCATCAGGCACGACCGTGCCTTAGCCCTGCACGGTCGCGTCTATGATTTTTAGACACAACAGAGACTAGCCCAAAAGGGCATGACAAGGTCTGGACGAATGACACGACCGCGCTGCTAGTCCACACGACCGCGCTAAACGAGGCACGGCCGCGCTAGATGATTAGCGCGACCGTGTCTATTCCAAATCAGACACGAATCGAGAGTTTCTTGTATTTTGAACACCGGAATTGTTAGGGCTTTTGATTAATGGGTTATTAAGAGTCTTTTCATATAACTTAATTGTATGGAAATCGAGTTTAAGCATGGGTTCGATTAAATCATTTTTATTAAAATATGATTTCTGATTCTGATCGAATTCTATAATGGAAGCCTAAATTGAATGAGGGCTTTTGATAATGTTACTGAAATGAGTGAGATGGAGAGTATACTTACCCTGAAACGTAACGAATCGATGAAGAACGGCAGAGATGAGTTCCGGCGACGGAGGTAAAGGTTTCCGGTGACTTCGACTGCGATTCCGGCTAGGCCAGAGAGTCCCGAGTCTTGGAGAGAGCCGGGAGATGATAAATCCTTTCTTGATCGGGAGAATTTGGGTTCCAGGAGGAAGACTCGAGTTTTGTTTGAATTGCTTGAGAGAGAATTCGATATTGATGGAGAAAAATTGAGGCGTTGAGTAATTGAAAATGGTATAACTCGCGTTAAAGGAAAAGAAACGTAATCGGATTTGAAATTCGAACGATTGAGCGTTTTGAAATCACATTTACGTTTCGACTGTTTCTCAGGCGCGACCGTGCTTAGGAACCGGGCGCGATCGTTCCAGGACCAGCCGCGCGATCGTGCCGAGGCACTTGGCGCGACCGTGCTAGAACGAAGCACGACCGTGCTAACTAGGGTTTCTTGATAAATTTTCAACTTTAGTCCTTGACTTTTCAGGTTTTATAAATTTGAAATATATAGTTACTTGTATAGCGTTTATGTGCATATAATCGAGTAAAACTTGCGAACTTGTATAGAATCATTGCATTTTATTTACCGCGGGAAAAATATTGAGACATTGCACGAGTATAGAACTTGAAATTTCATTACATTGAATTGAAATATGAATACTAAAAATCAGAAATGTTACACATAAATTGCACAAACACCCTTTTATTACCTCGTTTGACTTGCAGCTGCTGACCTATTTGTGGTAAATTTAGCAGAAAGTGATTGATTAACAGTTGGATGAAGCGAGGATATAATAGGAATCTAAACCTAGGAGCGACATTAATCTGATTAAAGATAGCTTTGTATACATATCGAGAAAAATTGTACCCTTTGTTTACAGATAAGCCAACCATAGCTGAAGCTATATAATACCCTATAGCATCTTTCCCCACCTTTCTTGTTGATATGCACATAATCATTACGTGGGCGAAATAACGCCATTGATCTAGAAGCCACATCTTTTTGTAGGATGGATATTCTATCCTCTCGACATATCCCATTTGCTGCCTCCAACACCCATCTATCATATACTCTGGATATTGGACTGGATTAGTGGCTAAGTCATTAAACTGTAACACCTGCCTGATAGTTGCTTCAAAAATTGCAGATCTATGGTTTGCCATTGTAGCAATGATTACATTTGGCGTAGCTCTACAGTCCAGCTCAGTTGTATCCCAGAATTGCTCCAAATAAAGACGTGATACTACCGGGTTAGAAGAGATAGCATATGAAATCCTTGAACGATTCAGAAAGTGACAATTTCTTGATAATTGAGAGCAGCTCCTCTCCTTTCTGGATTTGTAAGTGCTAACATGTTGAACTCCTCTGTAAAAGCCCGTCTCGCCATATCTGCAATACAAAACCCAACAAGATTAGAATTGATTAAGTATAAATAGTATAGACAAGGAATAGGAATTTTGGACTTAGAAAAAATTTCACGCATCTGCCTCATGCGTATTTAGCTAAGTACGCACAGAAAAACTTGGTCATGCGTACTTATCAAGTACACATAAATAAATCCTTCATGCGTATTTGTTAAGTACGCATGGTTTGCGTGAAGTTCAGATTTTATGCAAGTCCGAAATCAAAATTCAAGGCTAAAGTATGTAATTCTTGTCCTAATTGTGTCGAAAATGGCAGAGGAACTCAATGTGATATTGGAAAAAGTTAGTATCGTTTAACACATGACCTATTTTGATCAAACAGGGGCCGACGCCACTTAGGTTCAAACCTAAGATCAAAAATCCAATTTTGTAAGTTAAGATGACGAATTTGGTGTTTAAACGACTAATATTGATTGCTTAAATCATAAATAGTTGCTCAATTTTACATGCAAACAACCATTTGGACTAAAAATCGATCATCTAAACCCTAGGTTCACTCAAATGAACACTAAAAAATCACTCAATTTTGGATGTTAGAACGGTTGGAATTGGTCAAGATTCTGACCAATTGATCCTTAGGTGATGTTAGAACTGAAAATGAGATGAAAAACCGGTTTGGAACACACGATTTTGAGAGAAAAAATGATCAGGTCGTTGTCTGAGTGTAAATTGTTTGAACTAAGGAGTAATAGTGTTGTGACGTTATATATTACCCGCCATATAAGTCGTGCGTACGTAACACGTACGCATGAACTTCTTCATGCGTACTTAACAAGTATGCATGATGTAAGTCATGCGCACTTACTTGCAAATCTTGGTTACTCAAGAATTATGCAATTCAATCAATTAAAAACTCAAATCAATGTAATGTAATTGAATGTCATTGCCTCTGTCAACAACACAGTTCTGTACTCCCCCTGTCCTGTAGACTCCCCCTCAACTAGTCAAATGGTTGCATCAACGACTTTATGCTCACCATTGTCATCCTATGTTTCAGGTTGTCTTTTGGACTTTTAAATCTTTTTCCAAATAACATTGTGTGTGACATATTCTCCCCCTTGAGCATCAAGTTATTGAATCAAATAGATTCTCAGTTATCAACAACTCTTTACTCTTGCAGATGTCATTCCCTGTCATGTGCTATGAACAACCACTATTAACAACCAAAATGTTATTAATAGTCCCTCTTGTTCATTCCTACACATCTAACAAGAAACATTAATTTGAAATTGGGACCCAAGCCATGGTAGTCATGGGTCGTCCATCTGTATCAAAATAATAAACTTCACTCCATTCACAATCGAATCACTCATCTATTTTCGGTGATTGCTCCGACGAGTCCGAAACTGAAACTTTTGATTTCCAAACATACTTCTGTTCATTAAGGTATTTTTGCTTAAAATGTGAGGTGTTTGAACAATCTTGTTCATTTAAAAAATGTTTAGATTGTGAAAGCTCTTGTTGTTCTAAAAGTTTTCTCAATCTTTTGTTTCTCCTCCGTCTTTGAGGTCTAGAAAGCCTAACCTCAGATACTGAATTACCCTTTGATGTATCACGAGTTTTAACCACATTTGGGTTAACATAAGGCTTACCGGGAGTTCTTATCTTTTCTGGAGTAACATGCCGGTTACCTTTGGCATTGTGAGGACAACTAATCTTAATGTGACCCACAAGACCACAGTAAAAGCAAGATCTCTTCTCACTATATTCTCTCATATAAGGAATCTTCACACAATAAGATGCACTCGAAGAAGATTCTCGTACATGAACTTCTTTTGGCTTTATTTTCTCCTGAACCCCAAATTTTGCAACAGATTTTGAACCAGGCTTCATCTTCTCAAGAACTACATGTTTCTTCCCTTAATTTTTGTAAGGACAATTCACCACAATGTGACGCATCTCATTACAATGAAAGCATGTATGCCTGTCTTTATACTCTCTGACATATGGAACTCTCCTTGAATTTGAAGAACTTCCAAATGTATAATTTCTAGATGAATTAGAATCAACCTTTGTTTCCTCAACTTTAATATCTTTCGGTATCCCCTCTACCTTAGCTTCATAAAAATATTGATCATCACTCTCATCGGAATACACCATATCTTCACCTGTGATTGGATTCACTTTCAACACATTCTTAGGATCTACATCCTCATCTTTTATAATCTCAGGTGTAACAGAATAATTTTCGTTGAATGGTGGAGGAACATAACCAATACCATTAGTTCCCTTCCCCTCTTCAGTACTATTAAAATATCCCAGTAAGAATGAAGAATTTCCAAATCTTTCTAACTTTCAATGCAATCTGATCACCTCTGCTTTAGATTCAGCTAGTTCCTTATCTTTCTCAGCAAGATCATTATTTCTTTTCTCAATTTCTGCAAAGGACATGTCCAGGTGATATGCCTACTCTTTGATCTTCAAAGTCAGAGAACTTATATCCCTCTTCAGTGATTCTATCCTTTCAACACACATTCTCATTATCTTTTAGTTTCTGATTTACCGTGTTCATCGATTTCATATCACAAATGAGGTTTACGTTGTCATCCATAACCCTCATCATTTTATCCTTCACCGAAATACAATTAGAACAAAACGTTTCAGAGTTAGAAACTACCGTATCCTTTTCTTCAAAAGAAGATGCACTAGGAGCCATGAATATGTCATCATCAGCTGCACTCTTTTGGTCAATAATGACATGCTCTGCATCAATTTCTGATTCACTTAGATCATCTTCAACTATCTGGAAACTTACTTCAGTCATCATATCACTCTCGATAGACTGAGTACTTTCACCAGAACGAATACTCTCACTATCACTTAAATCTGCAGAAGAATCACTTTGAGAATAACTCGGCTTCTCCAATACTTCTTTGATCAAGACCACAAACGCTTGAGAAGTTGCTTCACCCCTTTTGTTCAATGCTTCCCATAGATTTCTTGAAGTTGGACACTTCCCGAGACTATGAATGATTTCTTTTGGTAAAGACATCGTTAAAGTTTCACGCGTCTTCATCTCTCGATCAAACATCTGTTTTTCTACTTTAGTAATAGCTGACACTGGTTTAGGAACATTATAATATCCCATGAACTCATAAAGTAGGATGCACATATCCTTCTATTATTGGTCTCCAAAATTTTTTATCATTTTCTGATACGAACTGTTCAAACCGGACTTTCCAGCTACTTTAATTTGATCTGCACAAAAGCCGTGGTGGCATAGTTCCAATCTCATTATCATCACACGGAATTGACATTTTGAAATTTTTGCGAAAATATCTTGAAAAAATTTCCTGCCAAAATACTCTTTTTAAAAATTTTAAAAATTCAAAATTTCAAAAATGATTCAAAACAAACATATAAACTTTCCCTAAAATATTTGGACAAGAACAAATTTCCCGCCAAAATAGATAAGTTATTTTTTTATTTTATTTTTTTTAAGAACACTAGCGAACTAGATAAGTTCGCCTGATACTGCCCGAGCGAACTTAATAAGTTCGCCTGAACTTCACTGAGCGAACAAGATCAAAGCGTACTTGATAAATTCGCCTAATCAATTAGTTCGCCTAATAAGTTCGCCTACAATAGAATTCCAAAGCTAAGTTTGCCTGTTTTATCTTTAAGAACTCAGGAAGATGAATCTTCAACCCAAACACGAACCAACAGTTCCGAAAATCATCATTTCTCACTGATGTGATGGAATTTGAAGAAATTGAACTGAAGGATTTAGTATTTCATGATTTAGAACACTTCTATCGGATTAGTTTCACCAAAAACACATTCAAATCCACAAATTCAGCCTTAAAATCAATCTCAAGAACTTGAAAACTCCATGAAAGTGAAATCTCGCAAAAATGATCAATTTATTGTTAAATTGTACACAAATCATCACAAATCACTCACGAATCACACACAAATCATGAGCATAAGCTCTGATACCACTTGTAGGTTCCCATGACTCCACTACAGATTGATCTCGTGTCATGACATATAGAAGACACGAAGTGCGGAATCCAACCGTATCAACGTATATGTACACAAGATGACAGAAATGATAACAATGTAAATAATATCCTCTTTGTATTTCCTTATCAAACACTGAATACATTCTCTCGGATTCTGAGGCCTGATCACTCTCTGAAGTTTTCCAAGTCTCTTTTAATCTAAGACTTTTAAACACCTATTTATTGGAAAACACAAACCCACACAGAAATATAGGCGAACTTAACAAGTTCACTCCTAAAGATGCAAGTTCGCCTCTCTATGAAGTTACACAGAATGTTTGCTACAGTTACACATTCATGCTCTAACAGGTACAATGGTTTCTTGAACATTTGTTTCAAGGTTCGAGAGTAACTCCCCCGTATCATTTACACCCGAAGATGATTCAATATTAATAGGATCAACTGGAGATTCATCTCTTACATGAGTTCTTGGATCAAATTGAGCTCCGTCTTCTTCATTATGAGTATCTTCTTCAGTGTCACTTTCATGTGTTCCAGATGCAGATGCAACATTGGAACTGGGGGTTGGAATAGGTACCGTTGTTCTTGTTGAGAAATTGGAATTGTCCCCGCCACTACAGTACTGATACAGACTTGCAGCATCTTAGCAGATAAATCAGGAAGATTGAAAGACATAAAGAGACTATCATAATCAAAACCACAAGCTAAACTTGTTAGTTCTGGTGGAGTGATGTGTTTACTACAATCCACTTCGAACCATTCTTCGACAGAACGACTTTCAATATTGTATAATCTCTTGCAAGGTGAGTTGGCAACATATCCTAAGAAGATGCCTTCCACCACTTTTGCATGAAATTTGTACTGACGATCTTTGTGTTGTAATAATAAAGAACATGGACTACCAAATGGAATTAGGTAGTCAAGCTTAGGAGTTCAATTATTGATTAATTCATAACTAGTTTTGTTGTGTCTTTTCACCACCAGAACTCTATTTAACACGTGACAAGCTGTATTAACTACTTCTGCCCAAAATGTTATTGGAAGCCTGTCATCTGACAACATTGTCCTGGCAGTGTCAATTAGAGTTATGTTCTTCCGTTCTGCAACTCCATTCTGCTGGGGAGTGTAAGGTGCACTGAATTCATGACGAATACCCTTCTTAAGACAGAAAAGCTCCATCATATTTGTAACATTTCTGATTTTTATTATTTGTATTTTAATTCGATGTGATACATTTCAAACCCAATTCTAGTACACTGATTTTTTCTAATCGTACCAACAATTAAATACTATGTTTCAATGCAAATCCATAAATTTTACACGAGTATATCCTATTAAATTCTACATAAGTTCATATTTATACAAATCTGTCAATACTGAAATTTGCAAGGACTGATTTTATAAATAACCAGAAACCCTAATAGGCACGGTCGCGCCTCGGTCTGGCACGGTCGCATCAAGTGCTTTGGCACGGTCGCGCGCCTTGCTTTGGAACGGTCTCGCCCAGTGCCTTGGCACGGTCGCGCCTCTTATAGGCACGGTCGCGCCTTGCGTCAGTTGAAACCTAAATACAGTTTTAAACGTAGGATCGTTTGAGTTCGTAACCGATATACACATCATTACCAGTAAGGAAAACAATTAATCGAATAATGTCCACAATTACATCCAATAACACCAAGAAATTCAATTAGTCTCAAAAACCGAAATTATTTCATTTGAACCACAATTCGTCTATTCTGAATTGAAATCCTCCCAAGCAAACACTCCATCGAACCCCTCTTAAACTCCCGAAAACATTGAAGCAGCCGGAATTGCAGCAGAAGACGTCGGAAACCAAACCCGTCGCCGCCGGAACTCGTTCCTACCGTACGCTATCTATTCATCGTCTTCCGGGTAATTGAAATCTCATACTCAATCGATTTAGTCTAAAGATCAGGAGCCCCAACTTAATTTGGGCATACATTATGGAAATTAACACGAACCCGAATCTATGTTTCGTTCCAAAATGGTTTAATCGAATCCGGTTCTGGACATATTTTAAATACAAATAATCTATACAAAAAAACTCGTAATAACCTAATGGGTGAAAGCCCTATGATTTCTAACACTGTTATCATAAGAAATAGTCAATTCGTTCCTGTTTTGTAACAGACACGGTCGCGCTAACCATTTAGCGCGGTCGTGCTTCATAGGACACGGTCGTGTCAATACCAGCGTGGTCGTGCCTCACGCACTCAGACCCAGTCGTGCTCCTTGGCTAGACTTGGTCGTGCCTCAAAACCCTAGACACGGTCGCGCCCTGACTAGCACGGTCGCGCCCGTGGTCCTAGCACGATCGTGCCTTGTCCCAGGCATGGTCGTATGTGTGAGAAAATCTTGGCAGAATACTAAATTTCATATTTTAAAAACAATAAGCATTTCAAATGAATTTTCAAATAAAAATAATTGATTTTATAAACATTTATATTAACCTTATTTAAAAAGATCAAATTCCTATTCTAAAATAAATAGAAGTTACTTATTTAAACCTACAAAATTAAATTTATATTTATTATTAAACCCTACACCAAGATATTATTTATATAACCCATTTACACATATTTATAAAAATAGATTAACAAAAGTTATTTACTAAATTTATATTTAACGCTCGATAAATTTTTATCACTAAATTACTAAGTACATATTTTTATAAATAAATAAAGTATCAATTATTTATTTAATCTATATTTAAACAAAAATTGTTTATTTAGGTTATACTTAACAAAACTTAACGCCTACAACTCCAACTCTTTGAACACACATCCAATTCAACCCTAGACTTAGACATAGACTATTGTGCACACTATTAATTCAATACATATTACACTCTAGGTTAACGTTTGATTGTACTTGGTTACACAATAGCTGTTTTCCATAAATGCCTTATTTTACCATGTTAAGTAAGGATTTTTTTGTTCATAACATATATGCTATCTATATACAAACCTGTGTATGCTCACCAAATTTTTAGTTGACTTTATTTTATTCATGTTTCAGGTGCTAATGAGTGAGTTTGATCAAGGCATGCTACACATAGGCTTTGGACATAGTTAATTTAAATAAAGACTATTATGTATTTCATTTATGTACTGGTTTGAATTTGGTTGTGTTGAATTATTTGAAGTTAAATTTGATGATTAAAATATTGAAATCTAGTCAACCTTGTGCACATGAACAGTCTACATGTCCCACCCCAACGTTTCCGCCGTCGGTTGGGGTGTGAAAGATTGGTATCAGAGCCTTGGTTATAGGGAACTAGGTTATTAGACACCCTTGACCTAGACTATAACTTTAGGACACCCACTTATGCCATTATGTGATATGTGCTACATGCTATGTGTTACATGCTTACTATTATTAGTTATTATTTCGTTTTTGATGCCTTACTTGTTAAAAATTCATTACTTATTAAGATATACTTAAATAATAATTAAACAAACAATATCCCTACCTATACCCTCAAACCTCATAATATTCTTACCTACTTCTCTATCATCATCTTCTTAGCATGTGTAAACTCCATGTATCTAAAACTATAAAAATCTTTTATGCCCTCGTTAAGGTTTTAAACTTTGTAATTATTTGAGGATACGTGCAATCTGGAAGAGTGACACCTGTATTCTGGGTTTTCTGTCTAGGAATGCATTTCTCATAAATCCCAATCAACCGAGGGACCCGTATGCTTTCCTGGGAATTCTAGGGATGAGTGTTTACTTATAGGCTAAATCATGTCTCCTTGAAAAATTATATGAGTTTAATTAACCTTAGTGTGTCATAGTATTCAAGTGATTATATCACTATTTGAGTACAATCCAAACCATGATTAACTATTTTATTTGTTATCTTATTCTTTTAAATCCAAACAACATTCATAAGTTCTTACATCTTTTCTTGTGTGGTGCAATTCTGTAGAATGCCTCCCCGTCGTGCTCCCGTGAACAACAACAATACCGACATTGCAGCTATCCTTGCACAACTTGTAACTCAACTCACTCAAGCAAATGGTGCCACAAATAGTAACCATGGGGCAAATGGTAATGGTGGTGCCAACCCATCACAATGCACCTTTACGCATTTCAACTCATGTAATCCTCTTAAGTTCTGTGGTACCGAAGGAGCTACGAGACTTCTTCAATGGTTCAAAAGTATTGAGAATACCTTCCTCAATAGTGACTGCCCCGATAACCTTCGTGTTCGTCATGCCACAAGTGTCTTACAAAAACGGGCGCTCACGTGGTGGAATGGGGAAAAGAGAACTAGAGGCGTGGAAGTAGCAATGGCCTTACCTTGGGATGAGGTTAAAAGGCTAAAGACCGAAGAATTTTGTCCTCGAAATGAGGTAAAGAAACTGGAAGCCGAGTTTTGGGATCTTGCCCAAGATGGTGGTGAAAGTCTAGCTTATACAACTCGGTTCCATGAGTTGAGTCTCATTGTGCCCCATATGGTCACACCTTTATCCCGCTGCATTGAAAAGTATATTGGTGGATTACCTAGGAAAATTCAAGATACTGTCTTAGGGAGAAATCCCGCAACACTCGAAGATGCTATCTGCTTATCTGCTACATTAACCGACAACCATGAGAAAGCGGGAACTCTGACTAAAAAAGGCACCAAGAAAGTTCCCGATACCACAACCCCTCCCACACACATCAAAGAAGCCACAACTGAACCCTCCAGTAATAATAAGAAAAGAAAGGCTAGAAACTATGCTATGGTCACTCCTGCTATCCATGTTAACTAAGCTGCGCCTATGGTTCAAGCACCAGCCAAAAAGCCATATGTTGGGATCTACTACCCACTCTATGCCACATGCAAATATCACCATCTCCAAAACATTCCATGTCGCCTTTGCACTCACTGTGGGAAATATGGCCATACAGTCAATGTTTGTAGAGCCAAAGCACTTGCAGGCCAAGTCAACCCACCAAACCGAACCAACCCCCAAGTGGCTAATCAAGGTGTTCCAACTATTGCAATTGGGCGTGCTTGTTATGAATGTGGTAACCCAAATCATTTTCGTGACCAGTGCCCAAGGTTCATCAATGCTAGACAAGGCGGATCTCGTGGGCGTGCTTTCAACATAAACGCCAATGAACCTCAAGCCAACAATGATGTGGTCAACGGTACGTTCCTTGTTAATAGTCAATATGCCCCATTTTATTTGATACTGATGCCGATAAAAGTTTTGTGTCACTTAACTTTGAACCATTACTTGCAAAGACACGATCCCAATTAGAGAAAACCTTCACCGTCGAAGTAGCAAATGGTGACTCCCTTACAATTAACTCTGTTATTCACGACTGCTCTCTAGAACTTACTGATCATACATTTCCAATCAACCTTGTACCAATGCCCCTAGGAAGTTTTGATATCATCATAGGCATGGATTGGCTATCAAATCATCATGCCGAAGTCATCTGTTTTGAGAAGTGCATCCGAATACCTCTACCGTCGGGAGAAACGTTAAGAGTCTTTGGTGAAAAGCCTTGCAAAAGACTCAAGTTAATGTCATGCACTACCGCCCAAAAGTACTTACGAAAGAAGTACGTAGCCTTCTTAGCTCGTGTTGTTCAAAAGGATGTCAAAGAGAAGAGTATCTAAGACATTCCCATCATTCGGGATTTTCCCGAAGTATTTCCCGAAGATCTATCCGGTCTTCCACCCGTTCGACAAGTAGAATTTCGCATTGACCTTATACCCGGAGCTAACCCCGTGGCTAGAGCTTCTTACCGTCTTGCACCTTCTGAAATGCAAGAACTTGCAAGTCAACTCCAAGAGCTCTCCGACAAGGGCTTCATTCGTCCAAGTCATTCACCGTGGGGTGCACCCGTCTTATTCGTCAAGAAGAAGGATTGATCATTCCGCATGTGTATTGACTACCGCGAACTCAACAAGCTTACCATCAAGAACCGTTATCCCTTGCCTAGAATTGATGATCTCTTTGATCAACTTCAAGGTTCTACTTGCTTCTCGAAGATTGACCTTCGATCTGGTTATCACCAACTCCGTGTACAAGAGGAAGATATTCCAAAGACTGCCTTCTGAACAAGGTATGGTCACTACGAGTTCATGGTCATGCCTTTTGGGCTAACCAATGCACCTGCAGTTTTCATGGACCTCATGAACCGTGTGTGCAAACCGTACCTTGATAAATTCGTGATCTTCTTCATTGATGATATCTTAATCTACTCCAAGACTAAAGCCGACCATGAGCAACACCTAAGACTAGTTTTGGACCTCTTGAGGAAGGAACAACTATATGCCAAATTCTCCAAATGTGAATTTTGGCTAAAGGAAGTTCAATTTCTTGGTCATAACGTCAACGACAAGGGAATTCATGTTGACCCTGCTAAGATCGAAGAGGTTAAGAATTGGAATGCCCCGAAGACCCCCACCGAAGTTCATTCATTTCTTGGTCTTGTGGGATATTATCGTCGCCTCATCTCAAATTTCTCTAAGATTGCTGTCCCTCTTACCGCTTTAACCCACAAGGGTAAACCTTATGAATGGGGACCAAAACAAGAAGAAGCTTTCCAAACTCTCAAGAAAAAGTTATGCAATGCTCCTATTTTGAATCTCCCTAATGGGAATGATGATCTAGTTGTCTACTGTGATGCTTCTAACCAAGGTCTCGGTTGTGTCCTCATGCAACGAGGCAAAGTAATCGCTTATGCATCAAGACAACTCAAGATTCACGAGAAGAATTATATGACGCACGACCTCGAGTTGGGTGCGGTTGTATTTGCATTGAAGATTTGGAGACATTACCTCTATGGCACAAAATGTGTGGTGTTCACCGACCACAAAAGTCTCCAACACATCTTCAATAAAAAAGAACTCAATATGAGGCAACGACGTTGGGTTGAACTCCTTAACGACTATGATTGCGAGATTCGTTATCATCCTGGCAAAGCAAATGTTGTAGCCGACGCTTTGAGTCGCAAGGACCATGTCATGCTTCATTGAGCCCGAATCCAAACCTACATTCAAAACTGCATCTTAGAAGCTCAACACGTCTCAATCACCGAGGGTAACATGTACGAGGAAATGTCGTGTGGTGTTGAACTTCAGCTTGAATCAAAACCCAATGGCTTACTTTATTACTTAAACCGTATTTGGGTTCCCGATCGCGATGATCTCCGTGCACTTCTCATGAAAGAGGCTCATAAGACTCGTTACTCTATTCATCCTGGTGCGGATAAGATGTACCAAGATCTTCGCCAACAATATTGGTGGCCCGGTATGAAGAAAGACATTGCTCTCTATGTTGCCAAATGACTAACTTGCTCCAAAGTCAAAGCCGAACATCAACGTCCTTCCGGTCTACTTGAACAACCGGAAATTCCCATATGGAAATGGGAGAACTTAGCCATGGATTTCATTACCAAACTCCCTCGTACCTCAAGTGGTTATGATAGCATTTGGGTAATCATTGACCGTCTCACAAAATCTGCTCATTTCTTGCCTATCCGTGAAGACTATTGGGTTGAGAAACTAGCCCGAATTTACATTGACGAAATTGTGAGCCGTCATGATATTCCCTTAAACATAATATGCGATAGAGATGCTCGGTTCACTTCCCGTTTTTGGCAATCTCTCCAAACTGCTCTTGGTACACGATTGGGTTTGAGCACGGCTTACCATCCCCAAACTAATGGTCAAACCGAACGAACAATTCAAACTCTTGAGGATATGCTTAGATCTTGTGTAATTGATTTTGGTGGCAATTGGGATTCACATCTATCCCTAATTGAGTTCTCCTACAATAATAGCTACCACACGAGTATCAACATGGCTCCATTTGAAGCTCTCTATGGTCGCAAATGTCATTCTCCTATCTGTTGGAACGAGATTGGTGAAGCACAAATCACCGGTCCCGAGCTAATTCAAGAAACATCCGACAAGATTATCCAAATCCGTGACAACATTCGAGTAGCGAGGAGTAGGTAAAAGAGTTATGCCGACAAATGACGAAAACCCTTGGAATTCCAAGCCGGTGACCTTATTCTTCTAAAGGTGTCTCCGTGGAAGGGTGTAATCCATTTTAGAAAGAAAGGCAAGTTAGCACCTCGCTATGCGGGTCCATTTAAGATCCTTGAAAGGATTGGGAATGTGGCTTACAAACTCGACTTACCTCCATCACTTGGCAATGTGCATCCTACTTTTCACGTGTCTAATCTGAAGAAATGTCTTGCTGATGAGAATCTTAACATACCTCTTGATGACGTGCACATTGATGAAACGATGCACTTCATTGAGAGACCAGTGGAAATCATGGATCGTGAGGTCAAGCAGCTCAAGCGAAGCCGTATTCTTATTGTCAAGGTTCGTTGGGAATCTAAATGTGGTCCTGAGTTTACTTGGGGATGAGAGGACCAAATGAAGCTCAAGTACCGCCATCTCTTCACTGATACCGTCGCCTCCACTAGCTAAATTTCGGGACGAAATTCACTCAACATGGGGATACTGTAACATTTCTGATTTTCATTATCTGTATTTCAATTCAATGTGATACATTTCAAACCCAATTCTAGTACACTGATTTGTTCTATTCGTACCAACAATTAAATACTATGTTTCAATGCAAATCCGCAAATTTTACACGAGTATATCGTATTAAATTCTACATAAGTTCATATTTATACAAATCTGTCAATACTGAAATTTGCAAGGACTGATTTTATAAATAACCACAAACCCTAATAGGCAAGGTCGCGCCTCATTCTGGCACGGTCGCGTCAAGTGCTTTGGCACAATCGCGCGCATTGCTTTGGAACGGTCGCGCCCGGTGCCTTGGCACGGTCGCCCCTCTTATACGCACGGTCGCGCCTCGCGTCAGTTGAAACGTAAATACAGTTTTACACGCATGATTCTTTGAGTTCGTAACCGGTATACACATCATTACCACTAACAAAAACAATTAATCGAATACAATTACATCCAATAACTCCAAGAAATTCAATTAGTCTCAAAAACCGAAATTCTTTCATTTTAACCACAATTCGTCTATTCTGAATTGAAATCCTCCCAAGCAAACACTCCATCGAACCTCTCTGAAACTCCCAAAAACATTGAAGCAGACGGAATTGCAGCAGAAGACGCCGGAAACCAAACCCGTCGCCGCCGGAACTCGTTCTTACCGTACGCTATCGATTCATCGTCTTCCGGGTAATTGAAATCTCATACTAAATCGATTTAGTCTATAGATCAAAAACCCCAACTTAATTTGGGCATACAATATGGAAATTAACACGAACCCGAATCTATGTTTCGTTCAAAAATGGTTTAATTGAATCCAGTTCTGGACATATTTTAAATACAAATAATCATAATCTATACAAAAAGACTCGTAATAACCTAATGGGTGAAAGCCCTATGATTTCTAACACTGTTATCATAAGAAATAGTCAATTCGTTCCTGTTTTGGAACAGACACGGTCGCGCTACCATTTAGCACGGTCGTGCTTCATGAGACACGGTCGTGTCAATACCAGCGCGGTCGTGCCTCACGCACTCAGACCCGGTCGTGCCCCTTGGTTAGACTTGGTCGTGCCTCAGAACCCTAGACACGGTCGTGCCTGGCCCAGACACGGTCATGCCTAGTGAACAACTTAGTTATGTCTTCTGCTTGATTAACACGGTCGTGCCCGTGGTCCTAGCACGATCGAGCCTTGCCCAGGCACGGTCGTGTGTGTGAGAAAATCTTGGCAGAATACTAAATTTCATATTTTAAAAACAATAAGCATTTCAAATGAATTTTCAAATAAAAATAATTGATTTTATAAAGATTTATATTAGCCTTATTTAAAAAGATCAAATTCCTATTCTAAAATAAATAGAAGTTACTTATTTAAACCTACAAAATTAAATTTATACTTATTATTAAACCTTACACCTAGATATTATTTATACAACCCATTTACACATATTTATAAAAATAGATTAACAAAAGTTATTTACTAAATTTATATTTAACGCTCGATACATTTTTATCACTAAATGACTAAGTACATATTTTTATAAATAAATAAATAAATAAAGTATCAATTATTTATTTAATGTATATTTAAACAAAGATTGTTTATTTAGGTTATACTTAACAAAACTTAACGCCTACAACTCCAACTCTGTGAACACACATCCAATTCAACCCTAGACTTAGACATATACTATTGTGCACACTATTAATTCAATACATATTACACTATAGGTTAACGTTGTGCATTACAAGGATCTCGTTACTATTTAGTCTCTCGTGTTAGCTACGCCTTGTGAATCAAGTGAGTATTACATAGCCCCTTTTACTCTTTTACACTTTGGGGTGAAACATGAACTCTATACAAACAATTGCTTACATTTACACAAACTACACAAGTACAAATCCTCTTTACATTCATGTGTGCAAATTTGAGCTTTATGCTTGAGTGCTAGGTGTGCTAACTTTTGTGAACAATTTATGTGCAATCATTAACTATTCAAGCCGACGGTAAACAATGATAGTTCTATTGAGTCTGACAAACCCACCCAGATTGGGGTGATTGTTACCGACAACACAATTTTGCATGCTAGTTACAAAGGTTTGATTGTACTTGGTTACACAATAGCTGCTCTCCATAAATACCTTATTTTATCATGTTATGTAAGGATTTGTTTATTCATAATATATATTCTATCTATATACAAACCTGTGTATGTTCACCAACTTTTTAGTTGACTTTATTTTATTCATGTTTCAGTTGCTAATGAGTGAGTTTGATCAAGCATGCTACACATAGGCTTTGGACTTAGTTAAATTTAAATAAAGACTATTATGTATTTCGTTTATGTACTGGTTTGAATTTGGTTGTGTTGAATTATTTGAAGTTAAATTTGATGATTAAAATATTGAAATCTAGTCAACCTTGTGCTCATGAACAGTCTACATGTCCCGCCCCGACGTTTCCGTCGTCGGTTGGGGTGTGAAAGATTGGTATCAGAGCCTTGGTTATAGGAAAGTAGTTATTAGACACCCTTAACCTAGACTATAACTTTAGGACACCCACTTATGCCATGCTTCATGATTATGTGATATGTGCTACATGCTATGTGTTACATGCTTACTATTATTAGTTATTATTTCATTTTTGATGCCTTACTTGTTAAAAAATCATTACTTATTAAGATATACTTAAATAATAATTAAATAAATAATATCCCTAACTATACCCTAAAATCTCATAATATTCTTACCTACTTCTCTATCATCATCTTCTTAGCATGTGGAAACTCAATGGATCAAAAACTATAAAAATCTTTTATGCCCTCGTTAAGGTTTTAAACTTGGTAATTATTTGAGGACACGTGCAATCTGGAAGAGTGACACCTGTATTCTGGGTTTTCTGTCTAGGAATGCATTTCACATAAATCCCAATCGACCGAGGGACCCGTATGCTTTCCTGGGAATTCCCGGGATGAGTGTTTACTTATAGTCTAATGCATGTCTCCTTGAAAAATTATATGAGTTTAATTAACCTTAGTGTGTCATAGTATTCAAGTGATTATATCACTATTTGAGTACAATCCAAACCATGATTAACTATTTTATTTGTTATCTTATTCTTTTAAATCCAAACAACATTCATAAGTTCTTACACCCCAACCGACGGCGTAATCATCGGGGCGGGACATGTAGACTTTTCATGAGCACGAGGTTGACTAAATTGAAATATATTAATCATTCAAATTCATTTCAAGTATTCAAGACAAAACCAAATCAAACCAAGTACATAAAATGAAATACATAATCCTTTATTTAAAATTATCTAGGTCCAAAACTTATGTGTAGCAAGTCTTGATCAAAATCACACATTAGTACCTGAAACATGAATAAAATAAGGTCAACTAAAAAGTTGGTGAGCATACACAGGTTTGTATATAGATATCATATAGATTATGAATAAACAAATCCTTACATAACATGATAAAATAAGCCATTTATGGAGAGCAGCTATTGTGTAACCAAGTACAATCAAACCTTTGTAACTAGCATGCAAAATTGTTTTGTCGGTAACAATCACCCCAATCTGGATGGGTTTGTCAGACTCAATAGAACTATCATTGTTTACTATCGGCTTGAATAGTTAATGATTGCACATAAATTGCACACAAAAGTTAGCACAACTAGTACTCATACATAAAGCTCAAATTGCACACATGAATGTAAAGAGGATTTGTATTTGTGTAGTTTGTGTAAAATGTAAGCAGTAGTTTGTATAGTGTTCATGTTCCACCCCAAAAAGTGTAAAAGAGTAAAAGGGGCTATGTAATACTCACTTGATTCGAAGGCGTAGCTAACACGAGATACTAGATAGTAATATGATCCTTGTAATGCACAACGTTAACCTAGTGTGGGATTTATATTGAATTAATAGTGTGCATAATAGTCTATGTCTAAGTCTAGGGTTGAATTGGATGTGTGTATAAAGCTATTGGTTTGTACTTGAAAGGTATTGTATAAAATGAAAGATTTGAAATTGATATTTTTAGAACATTTTGATCAATGTTTGAGTTTGAATAACTAAATAAATAAATTTCATAATTATTATTTATTCACTTATTTATAAAAATAATGTAGGTATTAGGGGTAATTAAGTATAACCTAAATAAATAATTATTGTTTAAATGTAAATTAAATAAGTAATTGTTACCTTATTTATTTATAAAATATGTAACTTAGTCATTTGGTTATAAAAATGTATCGGATGTTTTATATTAAATATAAATTTCTTTACTTTATTTTCATAAAGATGTGTAAATAAGTTGTGTAAATAATATTTAAGTGTAAGGTTTAACAATAAGTATAAATTTAATTTTGTAAATTTAAATAAGTAACTTCTATTTAATTTAGGATTAACAATTTGATCTTTTTAAATAAAGTTAATATAATTCTTTATAAAATCAATTATTTTTATTTGAAAATAAATCTGAAATACTTATTGTTTTTAAAATATAAAAATAATCATTCTGCCAAGATTTTTCTCACACACACGACCGTGTCTTGCACCAGGCACGATCGTGCTAGAACCACGAGCGCGACCGTGCTAGTCGGGGCGCGACCGTGTTGATAAAACAGAAGGCTTAACAAAGCTGTTCACTAGGCACGACCGTGTCTGAGCCAGGCTTGACCGTGTCTAGGGTTCTGAGGCATGATCAACTCTAGCCAAGGGGCATGACTGGGTCTGAGTGTGTGAGGTATGACCGCGCTGGTATTAGCACGACCGTGTCTCATGAAGCGCGACCGCGCTAGAAGACTAGCGCGACTGTGTTTGTTCCAAAACAGGAACGAATTGCTTAAATCTTATATTTTTAATGTTGGATTTCATACGGCTTTCATCTATAAGGTTATTATGAGTGTATTGGAATATATTAATTGTATTTAAAACGTGTTCAAAGCAGGGTTCGATTAAACCATTTTGAACAAAACATAGATTTGGTTTTGTGATGATTTCCATATTGTAAGCCCCAATTAAGTTGGGCTTTTGATCTATAGACTAAAGCGAAGGTGTAGGAGGTTTCAATTACCCGGAAGGATGATGTATTGATATAGTACGGTAGGAACTTGTTTCGGCGACGACGGTTTGATCTCCGGTGCCCTTTGCTGCAACTCCGGCTGACTCAGTGTTTTCGGGAGCTTCAGAGAGGATCGATAGTGCGTTTGCTTGGGAGAATTGCAATAAAAATGGTGGATTCGATGGTCTCGTGAAAGAATTGGATGGTTATGAGATGAATCGATGCAATTTAGTTTATTTGTTGTAAATATGATGATTAAAAGACTTAATTTTGTTCGTTAATAGTTGAAACGTGTGGAACGGTTACGAAATCGAACGTCTCTATGATTAAAGGCTGCACTTACGTTTCAACTGACGAGAGGCGCGATCGTGCCCATATAAGGCGCGACCGTGCCAAGGCACCGGGCGTGACGTTCCAGAGCAAGCGCGCGACCGTGCCAAGGCACTTGACGCAACCGTGCCAGAACGAGGCGCGACCGTGCCTATTAGGGTTTCTTGTTATTTTATAAAATCAGTCCTTGCAAATTTCAGTTTTGATAAATTTGTATAAATATGAACTTATGTAGAATTTAATAGGATATACTCGTGTAAAATTTGTGGATTTGCATTGAAACATAGTATTTAATTGTTGGTACGAATAGAACAAATCAGTGTACTAGAATTGGGTTTGAAATGTATCACATTGAATTGAAGTACAGATAATGAAAATCAGGAATGTTACAGTATCCCCCTGTTAAGGTAACTTCGTCCCGAAATTTAGCTAGTGGAGGCGACGGCAGCAGTGAAGATATGGGGGTACTTGAGCTTCATTTGGTCCTCACGTTCCCAAGTGAATTCAGGACCACGTTTAGATTCCCAACGAACTTTGACAATAGGGATACGGCTTCGCTTGAGCCGCTTGACCTCACGATCCATGATTTCCACTGGTCTCTCAACGAAGTGCATCATTTCGTCAATGTGCACGTCGTCAAGAGGTATGTGAAGGTTCTCATCAGCAGGACATTTCTTCAGATTAGACACATGAAATGTATGATGCACATTGTCAAGTGATGGAGGTAAGTCGAGTTTGTAAGCCACTTTCCCAATCCTTTTGAGGATCTTGAATGGACCCACATAGCGAGGTGCTAACTTGCCTTTCTTTCCAAAGCGGATTACACCCTTCCACGGAGACACCTTTAGAAGAACAAGGTCAGCGACTTGGAATTCCAAGGGTTTTCGTCGTTTGTCGGCATAACTCTTTTGCCGACTACTCGATACTCGAATGTTGTCACGGATTTGGATAATCTTGTCGGATGTTTCTTGAATTAGCTTGGTACCAGTGATTTGTGCTTCACCAAACTCGTTCCAACAGATAGGAGAACGACACTTGCGACCATAGAGAGCTTCAAATGGAGCCATGTTGATACTCGTGTGGTAGCTATTATTGTAGGAGAACTCGATTAGGGATAGATGTGAATCCCAATTTACAATAAAATCAATTACACACGCTCTAAGCATATCCTCAAGAGTTTGGATTGTTCGCTCGGTCTACCCATCAGTTTGGGGATGGTAAGCCGTGCTCAAATCCAATCGTGTACCAAGAGCAGTTTGGAGAGATTGGCAAAAACGGGAGGTGAACCAAGCATCTCTATCGGATATTATGTTTAAGGGAACACCGTGACGGCTCACAATTTCATCAATGTAAATTCGGGCCAATTTCTTAACCCTATAGTCTTCACGGATAGGTAAGAAATGAGCAGACTTGGTGAGACGGTCAATGATCACCCAAATACTATCATAACCACTTGAGGTGCGAGGGAGTTTTGTAATGAAATCTATGGCTAAGGGGCTGTTTGGTAGCATCTTATGGTCATTAAGAGGCTACTTCTTAATGGTTCAAAGCCTCGTAATGATTAAGAGGTAAGGGGCCATGTAACTTGTGAGGATTTACCATTAAGATGTTACCTCTTAACCATTCCGACTTAAGGTTACATCTTAACCATTAAGAGGTAGCCTCTTAATGACATTAAGAGGTTACCAAACAGGGCCTAAGTTTTCCCATTTCCACACTGGAATTTCCGGTTGTTCAAGTAGACCGGAAGGACGTTGATGTTCGGCTTTGACTTTGGAGCAAGTTAGACATTTGGCAACATAGAGAGCAATGTCTTTCTTCATACCGGGCCACCAATATTGTTGGCGAAGATCTTGGTACATTTTATCCACACCAGGATGAATAGAATAACGAGTCTTGTGAGCCTCGTTCATGAGAAATGTATGGAGATCATCGCGATCAGGATCCCAAATACGGTTTGAGTAATGAAGTAAGCCATTGGGTTTTGATTCAAGCTGAAGTTCAACACCACACGACATTTCCTCGTACATGTTACCCTCGGTAATTGAGACGTGTTGAGCTTCTAAGATGCGGTTTTGAATGTCGGTTTGGATTCGGGCACAATGAAGCATGACATGGTCCTTGCGACTCAAAGCGTCGGCTACAACATTCGCTCTGCCGGGATGATAACGAATCTCGCAATCATAGTCGTTAAGGAGTTCAACCCAACGTCTTTGCCTCATATTGAGTTCTTTTTTATTGAAGATGTGTTGGAGACTTTTGTGGTCGGTGAACACCACACATTTTGTGCCATAGAGGTAATGTCTCCAAATCTTTAATGCGAATACGACCGCACCCAAATCGAGGTCGTGCGTCGTATAATTCTTGTCATGAATCTTAAGTTGCCTTGATGCATAAGCGATTACTTTGCCTCGTTGCATGAGGACACAACCGAGACCTTGGTTGGAAGCATCACAGTAGACAACTGGATCATCATTCCCATCGGGGAGAGTTAAAATAGGAGCATTGCACAACTTTTGCTTGAGAGTTTGGAAAGCTTCTTCTTGTTTTGGTCCCCCTTCATAAGGTTTACCCTTGTGGGTTAAAGCGGTAAGAGGGACAGCAATCTTAGAGAAATTTGAGATGAAGCGACGATAATATCCCGCAAGACCAAGAAATGAACGAACTTCGGTGAGGGTCTTCGGGGTATTCCAATTCTTAACCGCTTCGATCTTAGCAGGGTCAACATGAATTCCCTTGTCGTTGACGATATGACCAAGAAATTGAACTTCCTTTAGCCAAAATTCACATTTGGAGAATTTGGCATATAGTTGTTCCTTCCTCAAGAGGTCCAAAACCAGTCTAAGGTGTTGCTCATGGCCGGCTTTAGTCTTGGAGTAGATTAAGATATCATCAATGAAGACGATCACGAATTTATCAAGGTACGGTTTGCACACACGATTCATGAGGTCTATGAAAACTGCGGGTGCATTGGTTAGCCCAAAAGGCATGACCATGAACTCGTAATGACCATACCTTGTTCGGAAGGCAGTCTTTGGAATATCTTCCTCTTGTACATGGAGTTGGTGATAACCAGATCGAAGGTCAATCTTCGTGAAGCAAGTAGAACCTTGAAGTTGATCAAAGAGATCATCAATTCTAGGCAAGAGATAACGGTTCTTGATGGTAAGATTGTTGAGTTCGCGGTAGTCAATACACATGCGGAATGATCCATCCTTCTTCTTGACGAATAAGACGGGTGCACCCCACGATGAATGACTTGGACGAATGAATCCCTTGTCGGGGAGCTCTTGGAGTTGACTTGCAAGTTCTTGCATTTCAGAAGGTGCAAGACGGTAAGGAGCTCTAGCCACGGGGTTAGCTCCGGGTATAACGTCAATGCAAAATTCTACTTGTCGAACGGGTGGAAGACCGGATAGATCTTCGGGAAATACTTTGGGAAAATCCCGAATGATGGGAATGTCTTGGACATTCTTCTCTTTGACATCCTTCTGAACAACATGAGCTAAGAAGGCTACGTATTTCTTTCGTAAGTACTTTTGGGCGGTAGTGCATGACATTAACTTGAGTCCTTTGCAAAGCTTTTCACCAAAGACTCTTAACGTTTCTCCCGACGGTAGAGGTATTCGGATGCACTTCTCAAAACAGATGATTTCGGCATGATGATTTGATAGCTAATTCATGCCTATGATGATATCAAAACTTCCTAGTGGCATTGGTACTAGGTTGATTGGAAATGTATGATCATTATGTTCTAGGGAGCAGTCGTGAATAACAGAGTCAATTGTAAGGGAGTCACCATTTGCTACTTCGACGGTGAAGGTTTTCTCTAATTGGGTTCGTGTCTTTGCAAGTAAGGGTTCAAAGTTAAGTGACACAAAACTTTTATCGGCACCGGTATCAAATAAAATGGAGGCATATTGACTATTAACAAGGAACGTACCGTTGACCACATCATTGTTGGCTTGAGCTTCATTGGCGTTTATGTTGAAAGCACGCCCACGAGCTCCGCCTTGTCTAGCATTGATGAACCTTGGGCACTGGTCACGAAAATGATTTGGGTTACCACATTCATAACAAGCACGCCCATTTGCAATAGCGGGAACACCTTGATTAGCCACTTGGGGGTTGGTTCGGTTTGGTGGGTTGATTTGGCCTGCAAGTGTTTTGGCTCTACAAACATTGACTGTATGGCCATATTTTCCACAGTGAGTGCAAGGCGACATGGAATGTTTTGGAGATGGTGATAATTGCACGTGGCACAGAGTGGGTAGATCCCAACATATGGCTTTTTGGCTGGTGCTTGAACCATAGGCGTAGCTTGGTTAACAGGGATAGCAGGAGTGACCATAGCATAGTTTCTAGCCTTTCTTTTCTTATTATTACGGGAAGGTTCAGTTGTGGCTTCTTTGATGTGTGTGGGAGGGGTTGTGGTGTCGGGAACTTTCTTGGTGCCTTTTCTAGTCAGAGTTCCCGCTTTCACATGGTTGTCGATTAACGTAGCAGATAAGCGGATAGCATCTTCGAGTATTGCGGGATTTCTCCCTAAGACAGTGTCTTGAATTTGCCTAGGTAATCCACCAATATACTTCTCAATGCAACGGGATAAAGGTGTGACCATATGGGGCACAAGGAGACTCAACTCATGGAACCGAGTTGTATAAGCTAGACTTTCACCACCATCTTGGGCAAGATCCCAAAACTCGGCTTCCAGTTTCTTTACCTCATTTCGAGGACAAAATTCTTCGGTCATTAGCCTTTTAACCTCATCCCAAGGTAAGGCCATTGCTACTTCCACGCCTCTAATTCTCTTTTCCCCATTCCACCACGTGAGTGCCCGTTTTGGTAAGACACTTGTGGCATGACGAACACGGAGGTTATCGGGGCAGTCACTATTGAGGAAGGTATTCTCAATACTTTCAAACCATTGAAGAAGTCCCGTAGCTCCTTCGGTACCATAGAACTTAAGTGGATTACATGAGTTGAAATGCTTGAAGGTGCATTGTGATGGGTTGGCACCACCATTACCATTAGCCACATGGTTACTATTTGTGGCACCATTAGCATGAGTGAGTTGGGTTACAAGTTATGCAAGGATAGTAGCAATGTCGGTATTGTTGTTGGTCATGGGAGCACGACGAGGAGGCATTATACAGAATTGCACAACACAAGAAAAGATGTAAGAATTTATGAATGTTGTTTGGATTTAAAAGAATCAGATAACAAATAAAATAATTAATCATGGTTTGGATTGTACTCAAATAGTGATATAATCACTTGAATACTATGACACATTAAGGTTAATTAAACTCATATAATTTTCAAGGAGACATGCTTTAGCCTATAAGTAAACACTCATCCCGGGAATTCCCAGGAAAGAATACAGGTCCCTCGGTTGATTGGGATTTATGCGAAATGCTTTCCTAGACAGAAAACCCAGAATACATGTGTCACTCTTCCAGATTGCACTTGTCCTCAAATAATTAACAAGTTTAAAAACCTTAACGAGGGCATAAGAAGATTTTTATAGTTTTAGATCCATGAAGTTTCCACATGCTAAGAAGATGATGATAGAGAAGTAGGTAAGAATATTATGAGGTTTTAGGGTATAGGTAGGGATATTGTTCGTTTAATTATTATTTAAGTATATCTTAATATGTCATGAATTTTAAACAAGTAAGGCATTAAAACGAAATAATAACTAATAATAGTAAGCATGTAACACATATCATGTTGCACATATCACATAATCATGAAGCATGGCATAAGTGGGTGTCCTTAAGTTATAATCTAGGTCAAGGGTGTCTAATAACCTAGTTCCCTATAACCAAGGCTCTGATACCAATCTGTCACACCCCAACCGACGGCGGAATCATCGGGCGGGACATGTAGACTGTTCATGAGCACGAGGTTGACTAAATTGAAATATATAAATCATTCATATTCATTTCAAGTATTCAAGACAAAACAAAATCAAACCAAGTAAATAAAATGAAATACATAATCCTTTATTTAAAATTATCTAGGTCCAAAACTTATGTGTAGCAAGTCTTGATCAAAATCACACATTAGTACCTGAAACATAAATAAAATAAGGTCAACTAAAAAGTTGGTGAGCATACACAGGTTTGTATATAGATAGCATATAGATTATGAATAAACAAATCCTTACATAACATGATAAAATAAGCCATTTATGGAGAGCAGCTATTGTGTAACCAAGTACAATCAAACCTTTGAAACTAGCATGCAAAATTGTGTTGTCGGTAACAATCACCCCAATCTGGGTGGGTTTGTCAGACTCAATAGAACTATCATTGTTTACCGTCGGCTTGAATAGTTAATGATTGCACATAAATTGCACACAAAAGTTAGCACAACTAGCACTCAGGCATAAATCTCAAATTGCACACATGAATGTAAAGAGGATTTGTATTTGTGTAGTTTGTGTAAATGTAAGCAATAGTTTGTATAGTGTTCATGTTCCACCCCAAAAAGTGTAAAAGAGTAAAAGGGGCTATGTAATACTCACTTGATTCAAAGGCGTAGCTAACACGAGATACTAGATAGTAATATGATCCTTGTAATGCACAACGTTAACCTAGTGTGGGATGTATATTGAATTAATAGTGTGCACAATAGTCTATGTCTAAGTCTAGGGTTGAATTGGATGTGTGTAAAAAGCTTGTGGTTTGTACTTGAAAGGTATTGTATAAAATGAAAGATTTGAAATGGATATTTTTAGAATATTTTGATCAATGTTTGAGTTTGAATGACTAAATAAATAAATTACATAATTATTATTTATTCACTTATTTATAAAAATAATGTAGGTATTAGGGGTAATTAAGTATAACCTAAATAAATATTTTTTGTTTAAATGTAAATTAAATAAGTAATTGTTACCTTATTTATTTATTTATAAAATATGTAACTTAGTCATTTAGTTATAAAAATGTATCAGATGTTTTATATTAAATATAAATTTCTTTACTTTATTTTCATAAAGATGTGTAAATAGGTTGTGTAAATAATATTTAAGTGTAGGGTTTAACAATAAGTATAAATTTAATTTTGTAAATTTAAATAACTAACTTCTAATTATTTTAGGATTAAGAATTTGATCTTTTTAAATAAAGTTAATATAAATCTTTATAAAATCAATTATTTTTATTTGAAAATAAATTTGAAATACTTATTTTTTTTTAAATATAAAAATAATCATTCTGCCAAGATTTTTCTCACACACACGACCGTGTCTAGCACCAGGCACGATCGTGCTAGAACCACGGGCGCGACCGTGCTAGTCAGGGCGCGACCGTGTTGATCAAACAGAAGGCATAACAAAGCTGTTCACTAGGCATGACCGTGTCTGACCCAGGCACGACCGTGTCTAGGGTTCTGAGGCACGATCAACTCTAGCCAAGGGACATGACCGGGTCTGAGTGTGTGAGGCACGACCGTGCTGGTATTAGCACGATCGTGTCTCATGAAGCACGACCGCGCTAGAAGACTAGCGCGGCTGTGTTTGTTCCAAAACAGGAACGAATTGCTTAAATCTTATATTGTTAATGTTGGATTTCATGGGGCTTTCATCTATAAGGTTATTACGAGTCTATTGGAATATTAATTGTATTTAAAACGTGTTCAAAGGAGGGTTCGATTAATCCATTTTGAACGAAACATAGATTTGGTTTTGTGATGATTTCCATATTGTAAGCCCCAATTAAGTTGGGGCTTTTGATCTATAGACTAAAACGAAGGTGTAGGAGGTTTCAATTACCCGAAAGGATGATGTATTGATTGAGTACGGTAGGAAGGCGAAGACGGTTTGATCTCCGGTGCCTTTTGCTGCAACTCCGGCTGACTCAGTGTTTTCGGGTGCTTCAGAGAGGATCGATAGTGCGTTTGCTTGGGAGAATTGCAATCAAAATGGTGGATTCGATGGCCTCGTGAAAGAATTGGACGGTTATGAGACGAATCGATGCAATTTAGTTTATTTGTTGTAAATATGATGATTAAAAGACTTAATTTTGTTCGTTAATACTTGAAATGTGTGGAACGGTTACGAAATCGAACGTCTCTGTGATTAAAGGCTGCACTTTCGTTTCAACTGACGAGAGGCGCGATCGTGCCCATATGAGGCGCGACCGTGCCAAGGCACCGGGCGCGACCGTTCCAGAGCAAGGCGCGCGACCGTGCCAAGGCACTTGGCGCGACCGTACGAGAACGAGGCGCGACCGTGCCTGTTAGGGTTTCTTGTTATTTTATAAAATTAGTCCTTGCAAATTTCAGTTTTGATAGATTTGTATAAATATGAACTTATGTAGAATTTAATAGGATATACTCGTGTAAAATTTGCGGATTTGCATTGAAACATAGTATTTAATTGTTGGTACGAATAGAACAAATCAGTGTACTAGAATTGGGTTTGAAATGTATCACATTGAATTGAAGTACAGATAATGAAAATCAGGAATGTTACATGAGTAATCAATATCTGCTTGTACTCTACATTCGTATCTCAAGTAGAGACAAAGAACATTAAAATGGCTTTGAGTGAGGTAAGGTGGGTGGAGGCTATGCAGGAGGATCTGATGTAGTTTGAAAAACTAAAGGTTTGGGAACTTGTGCCACTACCACAAGACAAGTTACCCATTGGAACTCGTTGGGTTTACAAAAACAAGAAAGATGACATTGGAGTTATTGTCCGAAACAAATCAAGACTGGTTGTGCAAGAATTTTATCACCAAGAAGGAATAGACTATGAAGAAGTATTTGCACCGGTTGCAAGACTTAAGGCCATTAGAATCTTTTTGGCTTATGCCTCGTACATGAACTTCAATGTATTTCAAATGGATGTGAATGCAATCTTTATGTGACACCCACATCCCGGATCACCCGAGATGCTGGCCACTTGTCGGATTCACTCATGAACATATAGTAACCAGAGATCATACACAGCGGGAGACTTTAAAAATACTATATATATTTCATAAATTTGTCTTAATGTACATTCTAAAGAAAGTACAACATAACGATTCTAATTCCAGCCCATCAGAGGATGCTATATAGCCTGCTAGATACTCTTACTCTAGCCCCTTGCCCTTACTGCAAGAAGTTATATCTTTACTTGATACACATGCTTTAAACATATGTCAGCTTAAGCTGGTGAGTTCTAAGTTTTAGTCAAAATTTCTTTGACATCTGTCTCATACATAAATGGGTTTATATGACACGTAGTAAAACATCACATTAACTTCTTGCCCACACATAATATTTTATACTTGCACACTTATCTTCCTTCCGAGGTCATGTTAACCCCTAAGTGGTCGTCACCACTTATACATTCCCTTGCACAAGGTGTCCATACTATATCCCACAAAGGAATGCAGTACATGTCTACGTCTTAAGTTGCAAGATATTATGTTGCATTTGGCCAGAAATGACAAAACCTTTCTTTACAGACTAATATGATCAAAACATTTAACATGGCAATCATGCCAAAAACTCTATCTTTTTCTCTTTACTCTTTGTCAAGACAATAATTGTCAAGACCTTTACAAGTCATGGTAAAACCTTGACTTCTCTGTCATTACTTATCTGGGCACACCATCATAAGTTCTAAAACGTTTTACGTGTCAAAACCATTTCCTCTCTCAAATCTTTAAATTCCTGTACAGGTTTCTCCATGCTCTATCAAAGGAATAGGGTGGTTATCTTCCCAGAGTAGTACTTCCAACAAAATGTTCCCAAGAAAGAGTGACGGGTCCAGGAGGGATTTATACACCACTCTTTCCTTAGACAGAAAATCCTGTTTACCAGATAACTACATACCGGTTGGATGGTTACCCAAAACATTCCTTTGATACTTCATGAATACTCCGTTACTTGGTTTTAAGATCATAACCTCTTGCAACATGAATGCTAGATCCAATATCAAGATGTATAGCATTTATGTAAATCTTTTTAGCATGTATACCGGCCCAAAACATTTAAAAAGGGCCTCATAGAACTCACCTCTAACTTCCTTCTTGATCAAATATTCTTTATGTGCTAATGTGATCAGCACAATGACTTGGATCAGAGTCCTAAGTCATTATAATATTACCTAGTTGCAAGTTCCTAGCTTAGTGAAGGTAACTAAGTCATTTAGGAACTAGTTGGAACCTTACCTCAGAACTATCTCCTTCTTAATGGGATTAAAAAGTTGGAAACCGGACTTCTCTACACGAACCGGGGCTTGTGGCATGCTTACCAAGGTAATGTATGTGTTTCTAAGTGTGTTTGAGCTGTGGGAAGTGATTAAAACCGAGCTATAGATCCATCTATTTATAGGTTTCCCGATGGGTCCGTAGCGGACTTCAAAGATACAGGGTGTCGGTTCGCCACCCCTTTGAGGCGGCTTATATAACTTGTAGGCTACGTAGCGGACCGTTATGCTACACCATGTCAGACCGCTAAGGATTGTTTGCGGTTGGCTAGGGTCTTGGTGACGGTCAGCCACCTGTTGCCCATGCGTCAGTTTCCAACTATTAGTCATCTGACACGTGTTAGCTCCTCATTGTTTCCATGCACCCTATGTAGCGGACCGCTCTCCCGTTGGTGGCGGTCCGCCACCGTCTAAATTTCATAATATTTCACCTTCAGCCCCTATACTTTAGTCTAATTACAACCTGACCACTTATACTTTAACAAAATGTCATTTAAACCCCCTAGGGTTTTATCAAATGACAGATTTAACCCTTATACTTATATTCCTTTGAAAATTGTGGTGTTACAAATCTACTCTGCTTACAAAGGTTTCGTCCTCGAAACCTGTTACTTACTCGAATAAGTAGGGATATGATTGCTTCATTTCTTCCTCTGTCTCCCATGTGGCTTCAGGTCCCTTTCGATGTTGCCACTGAACTTTAACTTGCTTGATTACTTATTTTCGTATTCTCTTTTCTTTCAAGTCGAGTATAGCCACTGGATTCTTGACATAATTCAATCTTTAATCTATCTCTATATCGTTCAGTGGTACATGAGAGGTTTCATCTGCCAGAAACTTTCGCAAGTGTGATACATGGAATGTCGAGTGAATTCCACTCAACTTTTCTAGCAATTCCAATCTATATGCAACCTTCCCTACTCGAGCCATAATGGTCCAATAAATCTCGGACTCAACTTTCCTCTCTTTCTAAGTCTAATGATTCCTTTCCATGGAGATACTTTCAGCAAAACGTAATCTTCGAGTTGGAACTATATCGGTCTTCGTCTTTTGTCTGGATAGGACTTTTGTCTATCCTGGGCAGCTTTCAGACAAGCTTTGATCTGATCTAACTTTACACTTGTCGCTTGGACAATTTCTTTACTTCCCAGCTCTTTCTGTTCAACCTCTCCCTAACATATGGGTACTTATCCTTCAGTATAAAATATCGTATGGCGGCATGCCAATACTTGCATGATAGCTATTGTTATACAAGAATTCTAGCAAAGGTAGATGACTATCCCAACTTCCACAAAAGTCAATAATGCAAGCACGCAACATATCCATAAGTGTTTGTATCGTTCTTTCACTTTGTCCATTTGTTTGAGGATGATATGCAGTGCTAATCAATAACTTAGTTCCCATTTCTTCATGGAACTTCTTCCAGAAACGCGACGTAAAACGTGTGTCTCTATCAGATACTATTGAAACTGGAACTCCATGCCGTGAAACAATTTCTTTGATAAATGCTTCTGCGAACCTTTCAGAAGAGTAAGTCTCACGTAATGGCAAGAAGTGAGCACTCTTAGTTAACCTATCAACTATCACCCATATGGTATCATAACCTTTAGCTGTTTTTGGTAGCTTATTTATGAAGTCCATAGTGATATGTTCCCACTTCCATTCTGGAATATCTAGTGGTTGTAATATGCCATAAGGCTTTTGATGCTCTACTTTGATTTGAGAACAAGTCAAGCATTTAGCCACATATTTCATGATATCGAATTTCATACCAGGCACCAATAATCTTGGTGTAGATCTTGGTACGTTTTTGTGGTACCCGGATGAATTGAATATCGAGATTTATGAGCTTCATCTAAAACTTTGATTCAGAATTCACCCATATATGGTATCCACATACGGCTGAATCGAATCTTAACCCCATACTCATTCTCTTCCAAGTATTTCTCTTGTCCAGCCATTCTCTCCTTCTTAATATTTTCTGCTTTTAATGCGTCTTTCTGAACATTCCATAGTTGAGTCATAAAGTCAGGAGTTACAACTAACTTATATGACTTCACTCTGATAGGAGGATGCTCTTCTTTACGGCTTAGAGCATCTGCCACTACATTGTCTTTCCCTGGATGATACAGGATTTCACCATCATAATCCTTTATCAGCTCTAACCATCTTCGCTGCCTCATGTTGAGATCTTTTTACTCAAAGAAATACTTTAAGCTTTTATGATTTGTGTAGATTATGCACTTAACTCCATACAGATAGTGTCTCCATATTTAAGTGCAAATACTATGACAACTAACTCTAAATCAGGGGTCGGGTAGTTAGCTTCATGGGGTTTTAGTTGTCGTGAAACGTAGGCTATAACCTTGCCTCTCTGCATTAGTACGCACCCCAATCCCTGATAGGAAGCATCAGAGTAAACAACCAGATCCTCTGTTCCTTCCTGTAAAGACAACACCGGAGCCTGAGTCAATTTCTCCTTTAGCTCTTGAAAAGCGTTATCTTGCTCTACTTCCCATACAAACTTTGTCTCTTTCTTTGTGAGTATTGTTAATGGGGTTCCAATCTTGGAGAAATCCTGAATAAACCTTCTATAGTAACCAGCTAAACCTAAGAAACTGCGTATTTCTGTAGGTGTCTTTGGCGGTTTCCATTTCTTTACAGTTTCTATCTTTGAAGGATCTACAATAATTCCTTCGACGTTTATCACATGACCTAAGAGTTGAACTTCTCAGATCCAAAATGCACACTTCGCGAATTTTGCATAGAACTTTTCTTTTGTAAGTGTTTCTAGTACTTCCTTGGTATGACATGCATGATCTCCTTTATTCTTTGGGTAGATTAGAATATCATCAATGAACAAAATCACAGATCGGTCCAACATTGGTCAACAAACCCTATTCATGAGATCCATGAATGCATCAGGGGAATTAGTCAAACCAAATGACATTACTAAGAACTCATAATGTCCATATCTTGTATAGAAGGCTGTCTTTGATATATCTTCATCTCTAACCTTCAATTGATGATTTTAGAGCATGTTTTGTAACTGTCGCTGAAATTCTATGTTGTAAGTTAGCGAAGTTGTCAAGTTCGCCTTTGGAACATAGAGCGAACTTGATAGGCGAACTTGTTATGTTCGCCTAAAATTGTTAGGGGCGAACTTAACAAGTTTGCCTGTGGTCTTTGTGGTTTCCCTATAAATAAAGGTTTACTTGTCTGTTTTAAGAGTGCTGAGAGCCTAGATCATAAGAGATCAGTTGCAGAACAGAAACTGAGAGAACTTGTAAACTGATATTCTGAGTGGAAATACAAAGAGGATTATTTACACCATGTTGTTGATTGAGTTACATGTTGCACGTTGATCATGGATTCTTTACGTTATCACCGTATCGTACCGCGAGTCTAGAGATCTGTCACACACCGAACTGGGACTTACAAGTGGTAAAAAAAATATGTTCTTTACTTGTTCATTTAGTTTTATAAGAAAAATCCAAAAAGATTTTGTTTCTATCTTCCATGAAAAATTCTTAATTATGTGGATTGAGTTGATGTATAGGTTGCAAAGAGTTTGGATCAAGAGATGGAATTGAATTGAAATATTTCAATTTTTTTGACCAAGTGTTGGTTAGGCGAACTTGTCTTGTTCGCTTAACATGTTCGCCTGGGATGGGAGAACTTGTTAAGTTCGCTTGAATTAGGCGAACTTAATCAGATGAGTATATATTGACTTGAGCGAACTTATCAGGCAATTTTTTCGAAATTGTGCGTTTTTTCTAAGTTTGAATTCTAGTTGGTGAAAGTGATTATTTGTTCCTGTTTCTATAACAAAATTAGTTTGCGAGTTCATATAAGGTATAATCATCTCATTTCATCAGTCAATTTATTCGAAATCGCGTTTTTATTCCTGGTTATCATCGTGACTGTCGCATGGATTGTTCATCATCATTTTGTTTTTTAAATCTGAAATTGAACTGTTAATTACATTAATCGAGTGTTGGTGAGTGTTTGAGTGTGGTTGATTGCTGTGGATAACATCAAATTGATCGATTTTTATTTCTGTGACTGTTCGTCTTTTTGAGCGAAGTTGCTCAGGCGAACTTAACAAGTTCGCCTCCTGTAACTCTAAGCGAACTTGTTATGTTCGGCTAGGGGATCAGATTTGGAAAGACTTGGCAATTTCAAAGTTTTGATTTGTTTAAAAAAAAAAATTTACTTTGTTATTTTTTTCTTATTTTGAATTTGTGTTTAAAATTGTCGATGTCTAATATACTGTTCTGAGCAGATCATGGATCTTCGTGTTGAGTATAAGCACAATCAGGTGGCACTACTTGATCCCGAGTTAGCTGAGGCCGCAAATTATCAAGAGATTATTACTTTTCTCAATCGATCAAGGATTCATGTCGCTCTTTTAGCTAATCCTCATATTAGCCTATTATACATTTAACAATTCTGGGAGACGGCACACCAAGATACAGATGTTGATCCACATGTGATTCGGGCTACAGTGAATAACTAAGAAATTGATGTTTCTGCTCAGGATATCAGGACAACTCTTGCTTTGGGTGGAAGAAATGATGACCCGATTAGTTTACCGAATACCCTGATTATGGGTTGCTTTCAAAGAATGGGTTATCGAGGTCGCCAGAATGATACACAAGCACGCAAGGGTGGTCTTGTAGGGCAATGGCAATATTTTATGCATGTGATTATTCAATGCCTATCACCAAGGAAAGCAGGCACTTACGGTTTAAAGACATCTTTGCAAGATGCAATGGTAGCTTTGACGTTGAATCGACCTTTCAACTTTGCCCTTTACTTCTACAGGGAGTTCGGGATGCAGATTACACCACCTGAGGGTCAGGGTTTCTTAATGTACCCTCGATTCTTGCAGGTTATCCTGAATCATTTGATCACTAATTTGCCACCAGTAAATCCCCGATTAAATTTAACTCCAATGACAAAGAGGATCTTTACTGATTGTATGAATATCAAACAACATAATCCTACTTTAATTCCAGTTTCTACACCATTTTTTGGGCACATAATTAATCCTGCTTATGTTGCACCGCCAAACAATAACTGGATACATGATGATCCTGCTTGGAATTACCTCCAGTTGACAATCAAGATGAGGAGGAAGAGGATGGGGAAGGTGGTTATGATAATGAAGGTACTGACAGTGATGATGGTGATGATAATGATGACGATCATGTTGATGATCATGCTGATGATGGAAATGATGGTGTTGATGTAACTGTACATGTTGATAATGAACCTCATGTTGATGATGTAGAGGTTGAAGAGACTAGTACCAGTTCATCTAGATCTGGTAGCTCTGATGACAATGATGAGAGTTCTCAGGATTTTGGCCCTGATTATTATGATCAGTTAGCTAAACTTCCTCGAGTTACTAGAAGTATATATGATAACCGTCAGAAGTCTCTAGGTAAGAATAAAGTGACTTTACCAAGACGCAAGTCTATAAGGGGTCCTCCTCCCGATGCAGTACTTGGTAAAAGAAAATTACAACATGAAACATCCAGTTCTAAGGATGATGAAGCTCCTGCAGCAAAAGGACCTAAACTGATGGCTTCGGCTATTCATGCTGCTCAAACTACACAGGATAGAGAGTTTGTCGATTCTTGGATAATCACTCCTATTCCTTCACAGTCTCATACTCCTCAAGCTACTCCGACTGTATCCAAGACTCACGATGAGGCTGGTCCATCTACAAGAGATATGCATAATGAACGAATACAAGCTTTAGAAACATAGGTTTCAGGCTTACAATCTCAAGTAGATGCTTTACTTGCTAGTGAAGCCAAGCGTGCTCAAACTATTAATGATCAAAACAAGGTGCTTGCAGAGATGCAGCTTCTTGTTAGCCAACTGTTAGAGCATCTTGACGCTCAGGGGGAAAAGGTTCAGGCTAATAAGTCGGCTTGTCATAGTATTGGCATTCAAAAGAATTTAGATGATGACGAACCTGATGCTGGTGATGGTTTGGGTGAGCGTCAACACGCTGATACTAACCCGTCATTAACTTAGGGGGAGTCAGAGATTATTATTGAAGCTAATATGATGACAAGTGATGATGATAAAGAACCGACTGAAGTTAATGTTGATATGTTGGATAATTCAATCTTTGAAAACTCTGACCTAGATGACGCAGACAAAATTGAATGTTTATTAGACTTGGATGACTTTTCTAATGATGATGATACAGAAGAGGAAGGATTAGAGGAAGGAGAGATTGTTGAGGTAGAGCTGGAGTGTGATAACAATAAAGTTGTTTACGAAGGATGTGAAGGTTTAATTGATACATATGTGTTTGAAGATGATGTAATTCCTGAAGGGTTTTCAGAAGGAGCTGTAGAATCTGATGCATCTGATCCTGATCAAGGAAAACAAAACCCTGACTCTGCTGATGGTTTGCCTAAAGATACAGAAATGTATAAGAATATTGGAATGACAAAAGCACAATGGGTGGATATGGTGAAGAGCTGGAGGGATAACTTACCAGTTGCTCCAGTGGCTCTAGTACAAAAGCAGAGATATGTAAACAAAGACAAATGCTCTGGAAGTATAATAAGTTGGTTTTATGAAGCTGAGTTCAAGTTATTCGCTTTAAAGAGGACAGATGGAGTTCAGTATTTGAAGCCAAGGGTTAAATACTTTAACTCTTTACCGAGATGTGAAGTCAATGGGTTATCAACAAAGCCCTTGATTAACAGATCGAATAATGGAATAGCTGACTTGATTGCCAACTTGATAAGAATGGAAGGAGGGTTTCGAAAGTATGAGAGATTGAAACCTCAACATGGATGGAGAATAAAAGAAGTAGATCCTGTTACTCAAAAGGTGACATGGAGATACAAGTTCAAACCTGTGAGATCAGTACCAAAGATTCCATTGAAACTGATTTCTTATGATTTTCTACATGATCTTAAATGGTGGTACGTTGATGGATGTACGGGAGAAGCTATGATAGAAGACTTGAATGGCAAGGTTATAGTGAGATTCTTTGATGCTTCGAACCTTGTTAACTTTTCAAGGTCTGATCAGAAGATGCTGAAGCGAAGAGAGATCATGTATACTTATGAAAGCAGAGAGCAGGCATTACAATATAAAAAGGTGTTTTATTTGTGTTTGAAACACAGGATATGTGCAGGGAGCTCGTTGCCAAAGAATTGGAAGAACAAGACTTGAAGTTAAAGACCAAGCTGTTGTCAAGGGGGAGTCTGTTGGAACATGTTTTGGTGAAAACTAGAGTTATATAGTTTAGTCTTTATGTTTAATGTTTTTTTTGTTTTGTATTGTAATAGTTTAAGTTTGCATAGGTGAACTTAATAAGTTCGCCTGGTATAGTTGAGGCGAACTTAACAAGTTCGCCTGAACTAAAGGTGGCGAACTTATTAAGTTCGCCTGTTTCAGTTTGTGTTGTCTATAAATAGTTCAAGAGTTATTCTCATTTGTAACTTCTGCATTTTACAAGAACTACTCTGTGTTTACTGTTTAATTGATAATACAAGGAGCTTTTTATTAAATCATGTCTTGTGAGATTGTATTGCGTTCGTGAGTATTCGAGACATACGTATACGTAAGTATTTCGCACTTCGTGTACGTATCATGTGTTTTACAGCAGAGATCGATCGGTAGATCCGCTTGGACTTACAATATATATATATATATATATATATATATATATATATATATATATATATATATATATTATCTATATAACTTACACACGTATGTTATATATGTATATATATATATATATAATAGATAGAAGTATGTAAATGCAAGGTTGAAACTTGATTTGTTACACGTTAAAATAATAATTAATGTACATATTGAGTTGAATAAGTACGTGTAACATCCCGAAAATAATAAACGACAATGAATGGAAACGGGTTAAACACGAGACGAACGGAATAAACGAGCGTGGAATGGGCCGGCTATGGGCTTGCGCGCGTATGGGCTCAAGGGAAGTGTCTCCCTATAAATACCCTAGCCCATCTCTCTTCTCTCATTTTACATTTTCTAGAGAGAGAAACCGAAGAGAGAGAAAGTAGACGGATCGGCCCGAGATTCCAGCAAAGTGTTGCTCCATAGCTCGTGAGAAGAACCTCCGAATCAGAAGCTCTATACATGTAACGATCTAGCCTAGATCTGAGTTTTTTGTTCTTTTGGGGTTTTTCAGGTTTTTGATGAAAAGGTAACGTTTTTACGGATGAAACTTGAAAATGAATATAGATCTAGCATCTTGAAGGAAAAACAAACGTTTTGAACAAAAAGTCAGGATCTTGACGTGATCAGATCTGCATTCAAAATGTTAGGGTTTTTGCGGGGAAGAAGCTCCTACGTACTTATCAAGTACGCAAAAAGAAAGCCCTGCGTACTTATCAAGTACGCAAGAAGAAGGCCCTGCGTACTTATCAAGTACGCAAGAAGTAGGTCCTGCGTACTTATCAAGTACGCATGAAGCAAATTCTGCGTACGTATCATGTACGCATGAAGAGAAGTCTGCGCACTTATTAAGTACACAAGAAAAAGGCCCTGCGCACTTGCTAAGTGCGCAGGCATCAGGTTGGTTAGTAAAGTCAGTATGTTTGCCTAATTCAGAATGGTTAAACCGTTAGAGTCGGGATCGGTCTGATGTGTATATAACTAGTCAATTCAGATCGGAAGTGATGCTGTTGGACCTTTGTTTAGGGCAACCCAGATTAGCTTATCAGGTGAGTTCTAGAAGCCCTCTTTTAAATATTTTGAATAATATTTTGGGCTGGTGTGCATATGTAACGATTTGACTATTTTATAAAATGATGTTTATGAATGTTGTATGTGACGTTTTATAAAATGATGTTTATGAACGATGTTTTGGAAGGAAGGGTTATGAAAGAAGCGTTTATGAAATATTTTGCCAAAAGAATTTTTTGAAGTGTTTATGAATGAATGAATGAATGATTTTTGATAAAACGTACGAATGCTTTAACTAAAGTTTTGAAGTAAAAGAAGTGAATGTTTACGAGAGTCACAAACGAACGAATCTGCCATTATTCCTTAGGGAATGAAGGTTACGGGTATGGGAAGTATGTTATAGGTCTTTACCTTTTAGGGGCCTTTGTGGCTGGCCAACTGTTGTACAACTGGGGTGATGACGGTCACCAAGGGGATTATCGTGATCCTTGAAGTTGGTACGGTTTACCTTACGGGGTAGTCGTGCTTGAAGTTTGGTACTTGTGCCTTACGCGGTGCAGTGCTTGAAGTTTGGTGTTGAATGACCTAAGTATCGGGCCCTAGGATTTCTTCACCCGAAGGACAGTACATTGTTGATGGGCCTAGTGGTGGTGATCTTTAGGTTATTCTGCCAGTATGTGACGTTTGGGTTGGAGGGTTACGAGAAGGCGCAGATTCGATATGTTCGTTGACTTATGTTTATGATGTTATGTTATGTTATTGCATGTGTTCGTATGCTTTTATTAATGAAGTTAAATGATATGTTGTTGAAGCACTTTCCTATGACAAACACTCTGGATAGATTATGGATAGATAGAGTCTTAGTTTGGTACTTTCATGTATGTATTTGTCTTTGTTTGTAAGTGTCTGTATGGATTAGTTATCGAGTTGTATTTACTTTTACATATTGACTGTTGCAGATTTCTCTAAGTGTTTTGAGCACTTGTATGTGCACAGGAGATAGTTCCTGCGTACTTAGAAAGTAGGCAAGAATACCCTTGCGTACTTGCTAAGTACGCATGAGCAAATTGCCCTGGTGCGCAGGCATCAGGTCATGTATAAATAGGAATGGTTGACAGTAGATAAGTACGCATTCAGATTAGCAAATACGCAGAACTTTGTAATCTCAGAACCTCTCTCTTTAACCTTCAAGTATTTATAATAGACGAACGTTTATAGTGATTATCTTATCAGTTTACTTTGTTTCGTAAGACTCTCCACCTAGTCACGGGTATTCCGCACCCGGTCCGATTAGTAGACCCGCTTACATGTGATGATCTGCCACACCCGAGGGACCTACAAGTGGTATCAGAGCAACGTTATGCTTCAGCTGTTCGCAAAAGTTGACATTGTCAAAACTGACACAACCATTTGATACCACGCCTTGACACGTGATACTACCGCCTTTCTCTCCAGCAAAGGCCACATAGCCGCCTCTGAATGGTTTCACGTCTTGAAGCAAGGCCATGTTTCCTGTCATGTGCCGGGAGCATCCAATATCTACATATCAGCGGTTAGAGATAGTACCCTTCGGACGTCCCTGAACGAGTCACAAAAAGAATTAGTTAGTTTTGGAGACCCAAGCCATAGTGGTCTTGGGTCGTCCATCCTTTTCAAAATAAACTACCTCTTTTAACTCACAGTCGTGATGACTGTTCGAAATGGATGAATCTTTAAAAGAATTAGGACTAGGAGATTGAGAATTTTTGAATTTGTTAGTCCAGGACCTCTTCTGTTTATTAACTAGAACAGTAGACTTATGTTCAACAACAGCAGGTGAACTAGTGGAAGCTTCACCTGATTGAACTCCAGTCAGCTGTTCTAGCTTTCTAAACCTCTTATTCCTTCTCCTCCTCTGTGGCTTAGAGAGTTTCACCACAGGTTTCTCACCAGTAGTGTCACACCCCAACCGACGGCGGAATCATCGGGGCGGGACATGTAGACTGTTCATAACACATGGGTTGACTAAATTGTAATATGTTAAATCCATTTCCATTCAAACAAACATGAATCAAATTCAAAGTACATAATGAAATAAAATTTGTTTTTTTTTTGAATTAAGATTAACTAGGTCCAAAGCCTATGTGTAGCATGTCTTGATCAAACTCATATGAAAGCACCTGAAACATGAATAAAATAAGGTCAACTAAAAAGTTGGTGAGTATAACTCAGGTTTGTATATAGGTAGCATATAATTTGTAAACCAAATCCTTTACATAACATGATAAATAAGGCATTTATGGGGAGCAGCTATTGTGTAACCAAGTACAATCAAACCTTTGTAACTAGCATGCAAAAATCGTGTTGTCGGTTTCAATCACCGCGCACCTAGGTGGGTTTGTCAGACTCAATAGATCCATCATTGAAAACCGTCGGCTTGAAAAGTTAATGATTGCACATAATCGCATACAAAAGGTTAGCACACCTAGCCCTCGGGCATAAAGCTTAAATTGCACACATGAATGTAAATAGGATTTGTACTTGTGTTGTTTGCGTAAATGTAAACATGTAAGTTGAATAGTGTTCATGTTTCACCCCAAAAATGTAAAAGAGTAAAGGGGCTATGTATACTCACTTGATTTGAAGGCGTAGCTAACACGAGATACTAGAAAGTAATGTGATCCTTGTATCGCACAACGTTAACCTAGAGTGTAATGTATATTGCATTAATAATGCACAATAGTCTAAGTCTAAGTCTAAGGTTGAATTGGATAAAGTTAGTGATTGGTACTTGGAAGTATTGTATAAAACGGAAAATTTGAAATGAATATTTTTACAACATTTTGAATAAGGTTTGAGTTTGGAATAATTAAATAAGTAAATTAATTAATTATTGTTTATGAGAATAATGTAAGTATTACATGTAATTAAGTATAACTAAATAAATGTTTTTGTTTAATTATAAATCAAATAAATAATTATTACCTTATTCATCTATTTATAAAATGTAACTTAGACATTAAAATATTATTTAAGTGTAGGGTTTATAATTTAAAGGTTGAAACTTTAATTAAATAATTTCCATTTATTTTAAGATTAAATACTTGATCTTTTTAGAGAAGTTAATATAATTTTTATAAAAACGATTATTTTTATTTGAAAATTTAATTTGGAATACTTATTGTTTTAAAAATATGAAATTACATATTCTGTCAAAGTTTTCTCACACACACGACCGTGCCAGGGATTAGGCACGATCGTGCTTGGACCACGGGCGCGACCGCGTTGGTCAAGGACGCGACCGTGTTGATCAAACAGATGACATAGCAAGGCTGCTCACTAGGCACGACCGTGCCTGGGCCAGGCACGACCGTGTCTAGGGTTCGGATAGCACGACCAGGTCTAGCCAAGAGGCACGACCGGGTCAGAGGGCGAGGCAAGACCGCGCTTGGAGTGGCGCAACCGTGTCTTCATGGAGCACGACGGCGCCAGAGGACTAGCGCGACCGTGTCTGGTCCAAAACAGAGACGAATTGTCTAATTCTTATGATTTCAAAGCTGGAAACCTTAGGGCTTTCATCCATTAGGTGATTACGTGTCTATTTGTATAGATTAATTGTATTTAAAACATGTCCAAAGTATTATTCGATTAAATCATTTTTAAACGAAACTTAGATTCGGGTTTGTGTTAGTTTCGATATTGAATGCCCAAATTAGATTGGGTCTTTTGATCTACAGAATAAATAGAAAGTTTTGAAGGTTTCAATTACCCTGTAAGACGATGAATTGATGGCCTACGGTAGGGAAGAGTTCCGGCTATGACGGGTGTGGTCTCCGGTGCTTTCTACTGTAACTCCGGCCAAGTTGATGTGTTCTGGAGCCGTAGGGAGGATTGACTAACGTGTTGGTTTGTTTGATTGAGAGGATTTGCAACAAAACGGTGAAATCGATGGTCACCTTGGAGGATCTTGATAATTAGGAGAAGGATCGGCCAAAAACGGGTTTATTTGATATAATTAAAATAGTTAAACTCATAATGGGTTTGTTAATACGAGAAACGGTTACGAAATCGAATGGTCCTGCGATTAAAGGCTGCATTTACGTTTCAACTGACGCGAGGCGCGACCGTGCCTAACGGAGGCGCGACCGTGCTAAGCTGAGGCGCGACCGTGTCAATACTAGGCGCGACTGTGCCGAACGTGGCGCGACCGTGCCAAAAAGTGGCGCGACCGTGCCTACTAGGGTTTTTGGTTATTTACAAAATCAGCCCTTGTAATTTCAGCTTTGACAGGATTAGATTGGTTAGGATTTAACAGAACACCTGACAGGATTACTAACTGGATTAACTCCAAGAGGTGTTACCACTTGATTATTAGTTCTAAATCCTTGAATTGAATACGATCGGCTAACGATTAATGAGGTGTAGGTTTGAACAAGTATATGATTCAATGTCGTGTTGTTATTTTATTAGTTAAATTAAGTTAAAATAGGGTCAGAAAATCAGAGATGTTACAGTCTCCCCATGTTAAGGGAATTTCGTCCCGAAATTTAACTAATGGAGGCTACTAAAATCAAGAAACAGGTGGGAGTTTTCGGTTCTCGGTGAGTTTTGATTGATGGATTCTGGGGAGTGTAACCATTGACATGGCTTAGGTCTGATACTCAAAGTTGAATATGAAGGGTGATAATGAATTTTGTTTTGAAATGAATTTAAGGAGGAGATTGTCAAATAAAATTTCTGAATTCTAAATGTGAGATGTATTATTTGGAATGAATTTGATGGGACCCTGATCGCCAGGGTTTATGTGTGATGTAGTCTAATATGTTTTAAAATGTCAGTGGGTAAGTGATTTCGTATACATTGGTCTAGGTCAAAACTTCACGTGACAGGAACAATGTTACTTCTGATAATATGATAGGACACTTATATATAGGAAGTACCATCGGCGTATCCACCATGTCCTTGTCATATCACATCAGTTTCGTTGTTACACATCATGATAAGTTTTAGGTCACAACACACGACAAAATTTCTCTATAGTTTCCATGCGCTGATTTTTATAATTCCGTGTGCACCCGTAATTATTTAAATCATCGTATGGTCCGTATATTGTTTCGTTGTGTGCGGGTAAAAGGGGGGGGGCACAATTTCACTATGATCACGTCTATTGTTTATACATAAAAAGTCGTTAACAAGTAACTATGTCCCTAATCAGGTCAGTTCGCAACTAAAGAGTAGTAAAGTAGTAACACTTAAAGTTTCTTATTTTGCTCGTGTTTGAACAAGAATACGTCAAACCCCGAGTCGTTTCAAGGTATTATGGTCTTCAACTTTGGTGTACAAAGTGCATGACCATGTCTTGTGTATAATGTAATCAATCCATTGCAATAATTGTAAGCAAGTTTTTGTTTCGAGTATATAGTAAGCACACAAGTCTCATGTATGATCTAGTGTCACGTAGCTCGTAATCAAATAAGTCTCATATATAGCGTATATAATTAAGCGTCTTGTATTTTGTAAGTCAACGAACTCTGATGTGTAATGTAAACAACATAGTATTTTGTGTATAGTAGGAAATGAATTTCATGTAGGGTGTTGGCAACTTAGCATCATGTATATTGTACAATGTGCACAGCTTAGTGTAATGTACTTCGTAACCAAATAAGTTTCATGTATAGTGTGGTCAATCTAGAATTTTGTATCAATGAAGCAATTCTTATGTATCATGTATATTGCAAACAACTAAGTTTCGTGTATCATGTGCTCAATCCAGTAGCATGTGTATTGCAAATAAATATGTTTCGTGCATTACGTAATCAATCGAGTAAATCGTGATTTGTAGGCAAACTACTTTCATGTATCATGTAATTTGTGTAGCATTGGATATATTGAGAATATTTGAGTTTCATGTACCATGTGGTTGCGTTGGATATATTATGAACATGTATACGTAAGTATTGAACTTCGCGTGCGATGTATATTAACGGGTTTTGCATGTGATCGAGTGTTGCGGACAAACGTGTTGTTTGGCGTTCTTGCATAATGTGGTAGTCAGGTTCAAGTTCTCAAATCTCATTGAGATTGGTGGGAAGGGTTAACGTCTACGCGGTATGGATCGTCTCTTGAAGTGTCAAGTGAAAGGTAACGAGGAGGTTTTGGAAATATTCGGGAATTGTGTTTACCAATACGGGTCTTTGTTTGAACATAGAAAGTGGTAAATTGTTCTTGGTTGTAGATATATAAAGTAGTGAATCCATTGAGTCACATAATTCAAATAAATAGACAATTTATGGGAAAAATCTGTTAATTTAAATTTTCAGCTATTTAATAAGAGAATATTTTTAAGCGAAATTATTGGCTAAACAATTAGTCGTATATTAATTTAGCCAGGGTTTAGAAATATTTACTTAAACGAGGAAAACCATAATTATTTATCAATTCGAAATAATATATATATATATATATATATTTTATTATTTTTTATTTTTTTTTATAAAATCGGTTGTATTAACTTTCCTTATCAGGTGGAAAGTTTTATGGAAAATTTATGTTTTTGATATCATCTAAAAGTTTGATAAACATTTTGTTTGAACGAAATAACGAGGTTTGTTTAAATCAAATAATTGAATGATTTGTTTACGAAGGAGATTGTTCGTAGTGTACTAAATTGTGGTGAATGGGAAAGATAATACTTGGAGAATTTTGATGAAAATATGATGGGTGTAATTCACACTCAACGTATTGAATTTATGAATAATAACTTTGGAAAATATAAAATTTAGTAATGCTGAAATGTATTCAAAACACAGGGAAATGGTTCTCAAACTGAAATAAATAAGAAAAATAATCCTGTTAACACCTCCTGTAGTTTTCCACTAGAAGGAGAATAATTCCCAAGGCGAGCACCGCTTCGGGGATGGAGATTAATTCCTTTTGGTATCCTAATTGGTTTGCTAGGCTATTCCATGTCCTTGCAAGTCGTGCATTAAACCTTGCTCCATTCTTTGCCACTCAAATTCTGAGGTCCTTACATATTGGTGCGTGTCATTGATTGGAAATTCGATAGTACTAGTGAGTGCCATGATATGCCCTACTCAAGGATTTGAGTAATATGGGTCGGGCATTAGATATGGGTCTCTTAGTGGGAGTGGTAGTTGGTTGTGGGGATGGGGTGTCTGATACGGGTTTCTGGGCGCGGCTAATCCAGGTGTTCGAAGTCTTGGGCCGGTGTTCCTAATCCAATCTTCCGTTACATCAAACCTTGATCTAGCAGCTGCGGGTGTTGGTGATCGATGTACGGGTGATCCGGTGTCTTCTTCCCAATCAGAATCTTCTTCGGGACGGCATACCGGGGAGGTAGGAGAGTAGGAGTCCATACTTAGCAGGAAAACAATGGAAAGGTTGTAAGCGATAATAAAATACTAAGTGTAAAATGTAGGAGTTCTCATAGGTTTAGAGTTTGATTAGTCATAACGCCGAACCTTCACAATGGTATTTTAGAAATACACTTGACCTATAAGCAATGCATCCCTGAAGAGAATTCCCAGGAAAGAGGGGTGGGTCACTAGGACACACTTAAGTACCCTATCTTTACTTAGCCAGAATCCCTCATGGGCCTACACACTCTTCCAGCCATCATGTATTAATAACACTATTGTTGGGCTCATGGTCATGATGAGAACTGTTGTGAACTGGGCCTTGTGGCCCGAAAGTAAGGTTTATGCATTTCAGTGGGCTTTTGCTTCTTGGAGGATAGATTGACTGCTTAGTTTATTATTGATGGACATTAGGCCCAATAGTTTAAAAAATTTGTTGTTTAGAAGAGGTGTGGTATTATGTATGTGAGTTTAGGGTGCATGAATAACTATGTGTGTATGAGTGTGTGAGAAAACTTAGAATAACACTTTTAAATAAGTTAAATAGGTAGCAATGAATAGGAGAAAAAGTGGGGAGGTAATGTGACACATAGATTATTAAGTATTGTATCATATGATGTAGTTATATAGTATAACATGTAAGAATATTCACATAAAAATAATCATATAGCATGTAGATAGTAATGAGTGTAAGCACAAAAGTTATCAAGTAGTGTGACACATAAGTCATTATGTATTGTATCACGTAGTATAAATACTTATGATAGCAAGTAAAAATATTTACACAAGAACTAATAATGTAACATGTAGTAGCATGGGATTGTATGGGTGTCCTAAAGTTATAGTCTAGGTCAAGAGTGTCTAATAACCTAATTCCCTATAACCAATGCTCTGATACCAATCTGTCACACCCCAACCGACGGCGGAATCATCGGGGCGGGACATGTAGACTGTTCATAACACATGGTTGACTAAATTGTAATATGTTAAATCCATTTCCATTCAAACAAACATGAATCAAATTCAAAGTACATAATGAAATACAATTTGTTTTTTTTGAATTAAGATTATCTAGGTCCAAAGCCTATGTGTAGCATGTCTTGATCAAACTCATATGAAAGCACCTGAAACATGAATAAAATAAGGTCAACTAAAAAGTTGGTGAGTATAACACAGGTTTGTATATAGGTAGCATATAATTTGCAAACCAAATCCTTTACATAACATGATAAATAAGGCATTTATAGGGAGCAGCTATTGTGTAACCAAGTACAATCAAACCTTTGTAACTAGCATGCAAAAATCGTGTTGTCGGTTTCAATCACCGCGCACCTAGGTGGGTTTGTCAGACTCAATAGATCTATCATTGAAAACAGTTGGCTTGAAAAGTTAATGATTGCACATAATCGCATACAAAAGGTTAGCACACCTAGCCCTCGGGCATAAAGCTCAAATTACACACATGAATGTAAATAGGATTTGTACTTGTGTTGTTTGCGTAAATGTAAACATGTAAGTTGAATAGTGTTCATGTTTCACCCCAAAAATGTAAAAGAGTAAAAGGGGCTATGTATACTCACTTGATTTGAAGGCGTAGCTAACACGAGATACTAGAAAGTAATGTGATCCTTGTATCGCACAACGTTAACCTAGAGTGTAATGTATATTACATTAATAATGCACAATAGTCTAAGTCTAAGTCTAGGTTGAATTGGATAAAGTTAGTGATTGGTACTTGAAAGTATTGTATAAAACGGAAAATTTGAAATGAATATTTTTACAACATTTTGAATAAGGTTTGAGTTTGGAATAATTAAATAAGTAAATTAATTAATTATTGTTTATGAGAATAATTTAAGTATTAGATGTAATTAAGTATAACTAAATAAATGTTTTTGTTTAATTATAAATCAAATAAATAATTATTACCTTATTCATCTATTTATAAAATGTAACTTAGACATTAAAATATTATTTAAGTGTAGGGTTTATAATTTAAAGGTTGAAACTTTAATTAAATAATTTCCATTTATTTTAAGATTAAATACTTGATCTTTTTAGAGAAGTTAATATAATTTTTATAAAAACGATTATTTTTATTTGAAAAATTAATTTGGAATACTTATTGTTTTAAAAATATGAAATTACATATTCTGTCAAAGTTTTCTCACACACACGACCGTGCCAGGGATAAGGCACGATCGTGCTTGGACCACGGGCGCGACCGCGTTGGTCAAGGACGCGACCGTGTTGATCAAACAGATGACATAGCAAGGCTGCTCACTAGGCACGACCGTGCCTGGGCCAGGCACGGCCGTGTCTAGGGTTCGGATAGCACGACCAGGTCTAGCCAAGAGGCACGACCGGGTCAGAGGGCGAGGCACGACCGCGCTTGGAGTGGCGCGACCGTGTCTTCATGGAGCACGACCGCGCCAGAGGACTAGCGCGACCGTGTCTGGTCCAAAACAGAGACGAATTGTCTAATTCTTATGATTTCAAAGCTGGAAACCTTAGGGCTTTCATCCATTAGGTGATTACGTGTCTATTTGTATAGATTAATTGTATTTAAAAACATGTCCAAAGTATTATTCGATTAAATCATTTTTAAACGAAACTTAGATTCGGGTTTGTGTTAGTTTCGATATTGAATGCCCAAATTAGATTGGGTCTTTTGATCTACAGATTAAATAGAAAGTTTTGAAGGTTTCAATTACCCTGTAAGACGATGAATTGATGGCCTACGGTAGGGAAGAGTTCCGGCTAACGCGAGGCTGCATTTACGTTTCAACTGACGCGAGGCGCGACCGTGCCTAACGGAGGCGCGACCGTGCTAAGCTGAGGCGCGACCATGTCAATAATAGGCGCGACTGTGCCGAACGTGGCGCGACCGTGCCAAAAAGTGGTGCGACCGTGCCTACTAGGGTTTTTGGTTATTTACAAAATCAGCCCTTGTAATTTCAGCTTTGACAGGATTAGCTTGGTTAGGATTTAACAGAACACCTGACAGGATTACTAACTGGATTAACTCCAAGAGGTGTTACCACTTGATTATTAGTTCTAAATCCTTGAATTGAATACGATCGGCTAACGATTAATGAGGTGTAGGTTTGAACAAGTATATGATTCAATGTCGTGTTGTTATTTTATTAGTTAAAATAAGTTAAAATAGGGTCGGAAAATCAGAGATGTTACAAGTAGGTATACTACCAGAGGTAGATACACAAGGTGTAGCGGGTTGCTTTCCCTTCCTTGAAATAAATGGTTTAGCCTCAGAGGTTATCTTTGGCTTTACCATCGGTTTTACTGGTGGTTTCACCACATTTGCTGGAGCTTCCTTGAAACAAATGGATCTGTTTGGCCCCATAAGTATCAGGAGTATTGTAGGTAAGTCGTTATGTCTGGTTGTAACTGATGATTTCTCACGTTTTTCTTGGGTGCATTTTTTAGGTACAAAGGACGAGACTGTTGATATTCTTCAATACCTGATCATGAACTTGGAATCTCTTTCCAAGCTGAAAGTTAGAAGAATAAGGTGTGACAACGGAACTGAGTTCAAGAATAATTTGATGGAACTTTTCTGTCTCAAGAAGGGGATCCGTCACGAATTCAGCGCCCCGTACACACCGCAGCAGAATGGAGTTGCAGAACGGAAGAACAGAACATTGATTGAGACTGCAAGGATAATGTTGTCGGATGCAAAGCTTCCTGTCATGTTCTGGGCAGAAGCAGTTAATACAGCTTGTCATGTCTTAAACAGAGTTCTGGTTGTGAAGAGGCACAACAAGACTTGTTACGAGTTGATCAACAATCGACTTCCCAATCTTGATTACCTAGTTCCTTTTGGTAGTCCTTGTTCCTTGTTGCTACAGTAGAAATACCGCCAGTCTAAGTTTCATGCAAAAGCGGTGGAAGGCATCTTCTTAGGATACGTTACCAACTCGCCTTGCAAGAGAGTGTACAATATAGGAACTCGTACTTTCGATGAATGGTTTGAAGTGGATTGTAGTAGACACAGCATTCCACCAGAACCAACAGGTCCAGCTTGGGGTTTTGATTATGATGCGCTATTCAAGTCATTCAATCTTCCTGATCTATCTGCAATTGACGCCACAAATGTTTATGAATTATTGGGTGGCGGCGATGACTCCAGTTTATCTACTCGTGCTACTGTACCGATTGTAACTCCTGAATCCAATGCTGAATCTGCATCTAGAACTCTTAATGGTGATAACAGTGAAGATGTTCATGTTAATGGAGATGACGCTCAAGCTAATCCTAACACAACTGTAGGAAATGAAGCTCCAGCTGATCCAATTAAAATTGAATCCTATTCTTCTGGAACACAAGAAATGGGGGAGTTAAGCACGAATCTCGATTCAGAAATTCAGAAACCGAATGTACCAGAGGCGAGAGTGCATAAGAATCATCCAATTGACAACATTATTGGTGATCCTCATGCCGGTGTTCAAACTCGTCATCGAACCATTACAGAGAACACTAGTCTTTACTCGGAGATACTTGACACTGGTGTCATGGAAACATGTCTGCATACTGCATTCGTGTCCCAGTTAGAGCCAAAGAATGCGAAGGAGGCTATCACTGACAACTGCTGGATTGAGGAGATGCAAGATGAATTGTCTCAATTCCAAAAGTTGCACGTGTGGGATTTGGTTGACTTGCTAAAAGGCTTTCAGCCAATTGTAACCAGATGGGTGTTCAAATGCAAGACGGATGATCGTCATGTGGTTGTGAAGAACAAAGCAAGATTGGTTGTTCAGGGTTTTTATCAACAAGAGGGCTTGGATTACACGGAAGTATATGCCCCAGTTGCTAGAATTGAGGCCATTCGACTATTCTTGGCTTATGCCACATATGTCAGCTTCAAAGTCTTTCAACTTGATGTGAAGAGTGCTTTCCTATATGGAAAAGTTCATGAAGAGGTCTATGTCACTCAACCTCCCGGCTTTGAAGATCCGCATAATATCAATAAAGTGTATAAGCTCGACAAAGCACTTTATGGTCTTCATCAAGCACCGCGGGCATGGTGTGAGACATTATCTAAGCATCTATTGTCTAATGGTTTCAACCATGGACAGATTGACTCGACCCTCTTCATTAGGAAAGCAGGAGGTGACATTCTTCTTGTACAAGTCTATGTCAACGACATTATTTTTGGATCTACCAATGAAGGGATGTGTAGGGAATTCGAACAGGTGATGAAATCCAAGTTTGAAATGAGTAACATGGGTGAATTGTCGTTCTTCCTGGGTCTGCAAGTCAGTCAAAGAGAGGATGGGATTTATCTACATCAAACAAAGTATGTGCAGTACATCTTGTCAAAATACAAGATGAATGATAGCAGTACTTATGGCACACCTATCCCGGTCAATCATGGTCTGCATCCTGACAAAGATGGAAAGGATGTGGATTGCAGATTGTACCGTGGGATGATTGGATCACTTATGTATCTCACAGCTTCATGACCCGATATAATGTTTGTTGTGTGCTTGTGCTCAAGGTTTCAGTCTCAACCGAAGGAGTCACATATGATAGCCGTGAAGAGAATTTTCAGATACTTGAAATGGAAACCTCGATTGGGTATTTGGTACTCTAAGCAGCAGTCATTCGAATGCAAAGCCTACACTGATTCAGACTATGGCGGTTGTAACCTTGACAGAAAGTCAACTTCTGGCGGATGTCAATTCTTAGGAGACAGACTGGTTTCCTGGCAGTGTAAGAAGCAGTCAACGGTTTCTGTCTCAACTTGTGAAGCAGAATACATTGATGCGACGAGCGGTTGCTCTCAGATGTTGTGGATTCAGAAGCAATTGAGAGAATACAGCTTGAACTTCACTAGAACTCCTTTGTTCATTGACAACAATGCCACAATGTCCATCACAAATAACCCGGTGAAACATTCCAAAACTAAACATATAGAAATTCGCAATCATTTCATCCGTGATTGTGCTGAAAAACATTTAATTGAACTTGTTAAAGTTCACACGGATGACAATCTTGTTGACCTTTTCACAAAGGCTTTTGATCGAACCCGTTTTGAGCATCTTGTCAACTTGATAGGAATGCTCCTGAGTTAAAACTTGTTTTTCGTAAATCAATTCAATTCATGAAAGTTAAATTTTATTTTCTTTTAAGTTTTCTGTATAGTTCTTTTAACTTTCAAAAACATTTTACAAAATCAAAAACAAAATAGAAAATGGAGAAAATTTCAAAGTTAACTTGAGAAAAGAGGAAGTGATAGTACATCAGAAATGATCTAAACGTCACAGACTGCTCATATAGGAAATGATTGCGTCATGCTTATTTAATTGTATAAATTATTATGGTTTTAATCTGCTTATTTACAAGTAATTTAAATTTTCAGTAGGCTGTATGCGTCTTTGAATCACTAGTAGTGTGGAAATTTAATCTAAAATTACAACTGTGATTTGAACCCATGTTTGCTAGTGTGTGTGCGTAAAAGAATAGACAAGATCATTATCAGATAAAGGATGTTAGATTTTGGCAATAATTTTCTTTTGAGATCAGTTTCGGGTTATGTCGTTAGCACAATTAATGCGGTTCATCTCACTGCCCATACTCACAAGTATGCAATGAGAGATTGAATCAAGACATGTCTCTACATCAACCATTGAGCATGTATTCACCCTTGAATCACTCCTGATTCATTGAAATCAAATCTAGATAAAAGTTGGATTCCCTTACCTTATTCAACCACCATATTCATTATCCCGAATCATCATACCGATTTCAATGAAGAAATCAAATGAAACCAAGACAAATGAATTACTCGATTCTGAATCTTATGATTCTTGATAATCCTTATGGACTCTGCTTGATTTTTCCTGTGCTAATTGATGTAGCTTCATTCTGAAAATTTAGAAAATCATTGGGAAAATCTTAGATGCCTTGAGATAGTGCAATTTACATTTTTGTAGCATATCAGTGGGGTACACGTTGTATATTTTATAATTAATACCTTAATACACAAGAACGTGATACAAAGATGCTTATAATTTCAAATCTTATAATATTGTCAACTTGAATTACTTGTTTATGTGCCTATTATGTATGAATAAATAGTAATCCATAACATGATCCCATATTTTTCGATGTTTATATTATATTGTATCGTTTTTGCTATAAGTTAGCCTGATATGATCCTCTGCTCGTGTCTTTGATCAAAAATAGTTTGTGTGTATACTTGTATATATCTATCTAGAAAAGATCAAAAAGATTTTAAGTTTATTAACCGTTCAATCTTAATCAGAAAAGCCAAAAATATTTGTGTTTAATCTTCCTGAATTGATTGTGTGTAGGTCCACATGGCGTGTCTACGGATCGATCTCGTGATAAGATGTGACGTTTACTCGGAGTGCGAAATCCAACGAGTCAACGTTTATATGCATAAAAGACAATTCAAACACGCAAGTAAATAAACTTCTCAATTCGTATTCCAATCACAATAATGTCTACAAGTGGTATCAGAGCTTTTGCTCGTGATTCTTGTTGATTCTAGACGATTTTGTATGCAAATTGACATCAAATTCATCATTTTTGAGTTTTTCATTTCAATGGAGTTTTCAAGACTGATTTTGATCTGATTTGATGTTTTTGAAGAGGATTATGATGAAATTGATCCGATAGAAAGCTTCTAATTGACAAATTTCACAATCCTATGGTCCAATTTTGTTTAATTCCTTCAATTCAGTTATTAATGACGATTTTTGGTTGATTTTGGTTCGCGGCTGTGGTCTGAAGAAGTTCTTGATCAAGATTCTGTTACGGCAAGCGAACTTGCTGAATTTTGTGCAGGCGAACTTAGCAGCAGGCGAACTTGTCAAGTTCGCTTCTCACAGGGTTAAGCGAACTTATTTTAGGCGAACTTGATCAGATTTTTTAATTCTGGTTTAAGCGAACTTATTAAGTTCGCTTCTCATTAAGTTCGCTTGGGACTTAGCATGCGAACTTATTATCTTCGCCTAAGGGTAAAGGAAGTTCAACACTTGGAAAATTTTTCAGGAAAAATGGCAAATATGGTTCAAGTCACGAATATGTTCAATTATGACAATGAGATAGGTACATCTCAAAAACCTCCGAAGTTGTTGAATCTAGCTGATTATTCTAATTGGAAAGATCGGTTTGACAAGTTCGTATCTTTTACCGATACTAGTTTGTGGATTCCGATTTTGGAAGGATATACGCATCCGACTTATTCTTGGATGGGACAGGACAATGTTCCAAAGCTGGTGTCAGCGTTAACTACTGAAGAGAAGTTGTTATTTGATAGAGAAAAGAAAGCAATGGCTAGCATTTCGATGTCTCTTCTAAAGGAAATATATCACAGTTTTAAACAGTTCAAGTCTTCTCAACAACTATGGGAAGCATTACAGAAAAGGTGTGAAGGAAGTTTGGATGTGAAGAAGAGTAGAAAGGAGTTACTAAAGAAGCAGTTCCTGGTCTTTAAACATTTTCAAAATGAATCCTTGGATGATCTTGCTACAAGATTTTATCATCTTCTTAGTGAACTGGCTAGTGCGTCTGTGGTATATGAGACTGAGGAAATCAATGATAAATTGTTGGAGGCGTTACCATCAAAATTTGATGTGTATACGGTTTTAATCAAAGAGAATATTAAGTACAAAACCATGTCTCTTGAAGAAGTTCTAGGGAAGATTCAGTCGCATGACATGAATATGAAGAAGAAAGAGACTAATATGGAGCATATCCAGGATCCCTCAATGTATTTTGCCAAATATACTGGTAAATCTGGTACTGGAGTGGCATTCTTTTCTGGTGATGCTCAAGAGTCTTCAAATGATCAGTGTTCTGGAGTTCCAATTTATTCTGGTCATTCAAGCCATTCTGGATTTTCTGCGACTACAGCTTCAACATCATCTGGATCTCATTTGAATCAAAAAGTTGCTGATGATTATCTTGCTATGTTTTCTTCATTCATGGCATCATATGAAAATTTCATTAGAGGTAAAATACATGATCCTAAGGTTATAGAAGTATATTTCAGACAGATTGACCCTGTTGATCTGGAAGAAATGAATATCCAATGGAATATTGCCATGTTGATGTGCCAAGCTAAAGATTTCTTGAAGAAAACAGGCAGAAAATATATTGGTTCAAATATTCGATCTGGTATGGGTTTTGATAAGAGAAAAGTTCGTTGTTACAACTGCCAAGAGTATGGTCACTTTGCTAAGGAGTGTGTGAAGCCAAAGGTAGAATTTGATTCTCAAAAGAAGCAGTCTAACTTTCAGCATAACAGGAATCAATCGCATGGTTCATCTGGTAATCAAAATCATGGTCCTTCTGGTAATACAAATCATGCATCTGCATCATCAGCTTTGGTTGCTCAAAATGACGAAAACTATGACTGGGGCATTCATCTGGAAGATTTGGTAGGTGCTGTTAGTCAGGCTTTTGTTGCAGAAATTCATTCTGCAAAACCAGAGGAGTCTACTGATGATGAAAGTTCTAGTGATGATTCTTGTGATGGTGACAGTGTTCCAAGCGTTGATGATGAGGTTAAACAAGAGCAGAATATTGATTCTAATGCTGAATCAGGGGTTGCTGAGGAGGAAATTGTTCTTACAGAAAATGCTTCAGTTGGTGATGATTCAGAGAATATTCCCATTGCCAAAGTATTCATGGCAGACATGTCTGGTCTGTCTAAGGTAAAAGACTCTATTTGTCATATATACTGTTCTAATTGCATTTCTGTTAAAGATAAACTGCAAAAGGTCATGGATGATAACACAAACCTGATTTGTGACATGAAATCAATGCATTCAGTTAATCAGAAACTGAAAGATAATGATAAGTTATGCATTGATAGAATTGAGTCTTTGAAAAGAGACTTAAATTCCCTTGGGCTAAAATACAAAGAACGGGGTTATCATCTAGATATGGCTTATGCTGAGATACAAAAACGTAATGAAATTGTTGCCCAAAAGAATAAAGAAATATCTGACAAAGAGTCTGAGGTGATCAAACTTCGTCGAAAGTTGGAACAAATTGAAAGTTCTTCAGTTGTTTTGGATTATTTTAACTCAAATGCTGATCCTACTAAGCGTGTTGCTGGTATTGGATTTATTCCTCCACCGTTTAATGCAAATTATGTGGTGGAACCTGAAATCATAAATGAAGAGGAGATAGTCGTCACACCCGGACCGATGGCGGAATCATCGGGGCGGGACATGTAGACTGTTCATAAGCACAAGGTTGACTAAATTGAATATATTAAACGTCAAATTTCATTGCAAATAATCCAAACATAACCAAATCCATGATAGAACAAAATTGAAATACATAGAGTTCTTTTATTTAAATTAACTAAGTCCAATCCTATGTGTAGCACATCTTGAACAATCTCTCACGTTAGAACCTGAAACATGAATAAAATAAAGTCAACTAAAAAGTTGGTGAGTAAAACACAGGTTTATATAGATAGCATATAGTTTGTAAAACAAATCCATACATAACATGATAAATAAGGCATTTATGGGGAGCAGCTATTGTGTAACCATGTACAATCAAACCTTTGTAACTAGCATGCAAAAATTGTATTATCGGTATCAATCACCCCAATCTGGGTGGGTTTGTCAGACTCAATAGATCTATCATTGAAAACCGTCGGCTTGAATAGTTAATGATTGCACATAATCGCATACAAAGGTTAGCACACCTAGCACTCGGGCATAAAGCTCAAATTGCACACATGAATGTAAATAGGATTTGTAGTTGTGTTGTTTGTGTAAATGTAAACATGTAATTAGAATAATGTTCATGTTCCACCCCAAAAATGTAAAAGAGTAAAAGGGGCTATGTATACTCACTTGGTTTGAAGGCGTTGCTAACAAAGATACTAGATAGAATAAGGATCCTTGAAATGCACGAGTTAACCTAAAGTGTAATGTATATGGTATTAATAGTGTGCACCAAAGTTTAAGTCTAAAGTTGTATTTGGAATTGTGTAAAAAGGTCATTGATTTGTAATTGGAGGTATTGAATAAAATGTATTAAGTTTGAAAGAATATTTTTAGAACATTTGGATTAAAGTTTGAGTTTGAATAATTAAATAAGTAATGTAAATAATTATTGTTTATGAAAATATTATAAGTATTAAATGAAATTAAGTGTAAATAAATAAATGGTTTTGTTTAAACATAAAGTAAATAAATAATCATTATTTTATTTATTTATTTATAAAATGTAACTTAACCATTTAAATACTTTTTATATGAAAGGTTTAATAATAATTGTAATTTAAATTTTATAAACTTTAAATAAATAATTTTCCATTTATTAAATATTTGTTCTTTCTAAATAAGATTAAATGCACTTTTATAAAATTCAACTATTTTTATTTTGTAATTTAATCAGAATATTTGTGGTTTGAAAAATATATAAAATTTTATAATCCTGCCAAGATTTTAACTCACACGCGACCGTGCCTGGGAAGGGCACGATCGTGCTCGAACCACGGGCGCGACCATGCCAGTCAGGGCGCGACCGTGTTGATCAATCAGCGGGCTTAAACTAATTTAATCATTAGGCATGACCGTGCCTTGGCCAGGCACGATCGTGTCTATGATCCTAAGACACGACTGAGATTAGCCAAAGGGCATGATTGGGTCTAGACAGGAGGACACGGCCGCGCTTATAGTCGGCACGACCGCGCCTCATGAGGCACGACCGCGCTAGAGGATTAGTGCGACCGAGTCTGTTCCAAATCAGGGACGAATTGACCGATTCTTATAATAATAGGGTTGGAAATCATAGGGCTTTTATTCATAGTGATGTTACGAGTATGTTGGGATGTTTTAATTGTATTAACAACATGTTCTGGGTCGAAATCGATTAAACTATTTTTAATAAAATATAGATTCGGTTTCGGGAGGATTTCTATAATGGAAGCCCAAATTAACATGGGGCTTTTGATCTAGAGACTGAATCGATAGAGGGAAAGGTTTCAATTACCCGGAATGATGGCGAATTGATAGCGATCGGTAGAAAGGAATTCCGGCGACTACGGGTTCTGTCTCCGGCGTCCTCTGCTGCACTTCCGACTAAACCAGGGAGTCCAGTAGCTTCGGTGGGGATTGAGTAGCGTGAATCTGTTGCTTGGTTGAGAGAATTCGGATCGCAAGGAGTTTTGTGTTTTCTTTGAAATGCTTGAGAGGATTTTTGAGATTAATTGGATTGATTTGAGACATTTGTTGTAATTGGAAGTGTCATTGCTTTCGTGAATGGTAATAATGTGTAAATCAGTTACGGAAACTCAACGATCGGGTGATTAAAACTGTATTTACGTTTCAACTGGTACGAGGCGCGACCGTGCTAAGGCACCAGGCGCGATCGTTCCAAAGCAAGTCACGCGACCGTGCCAGAACGAGGAGTGACCGTGCCTATTAGGGTTTCTTGTAAATTTTCAACATCAGACCTTGTAACTTTGGTCTTTGACATATTTGTATAAATAAATACTTATGTATTGTTTTGGTAGGTTATAATGGTGTAAAACTTGCGGGTTAACATTGAAATATAGTATTTAATTGATGGTACGAATAGAACAAAACAGTGCACTAGAACTTGGTTTAAAATGCATTACATTGAATTTGAAATACGGATACTAAAAATCAGAAATGTTACAGTCTCCCCATGTTGAGGGAATTTCGTCCTGAAATTTAGCTAGAGGAAACTACGGCATCAGTAAAAAGATGGGGGTACTTAAGCTTCATTTGGTCTTCTCGTTCCCAAGTGAATTCAGGACCACACTTAGACTCCCAACGAACTTTGACAATAGGTATACGACTTCGCTTGAGTTGCTTGATTTCACGATCCATAATTTCTACCGGTTTCTCAACGAAGTGCATCATTTCATCAATGTGCACGTCATCAAGCGGTATATGGAGATTCTCATCGGCGAGACATTTCTTCATATTTGATACATGAAATGTGGGATGCATATTGCTAAGAGATGGAGGTAACTCGAGTTTGTAAGCCACCTTCCCAATTCTTTCAAGGATTTTGAATGGAACAACATAGCGAGGGGCTAACTTGCCTTTCTTTCCAAAATGGACCACACCCTTCCACGGGGACACCTTAAGAAGAACAAGGTCACCGACTTGGAATTCCAAGGGTTTTCGTCGTTTATCGGCATAACTCTTTTGTCGACTCCTCGCTGTTCAGATGTTGTCACGGATTTGAATAATCTTGTCAGATGTTTCTTGAATTAGCTCGGAATCGGTGATTTGTGCTTCACCAATCTCGTTCCAACAGATAGGAGAACGACACTTGCGACCATAAAGAGCTTCGAATGGAGCCATGTTGATACTCGTGTGGTAGCTATTATTGTAAGAGAACTCAATGAGGGATAAATGTGAATCCCAATTGCCACCAAAATCGATTACGCAAGCTCTAAGCATGTCTTCAAGAGTTTGGATTGTTCGCTCGGTTTGACCATCAGTTTGGGGATGGTAAGCCGTGCTCAAATCCAATCGTGTGCCAAGAGCAGTTTGGAGAGATTGCCAAAATCAAGAAGTGAACCGAGCATCTCGGTCAGATATTATATTCAAGGGTACACCATGACGGCTCACGATTTCATCAATGTAAATTCAGGCAGTTTCTCAACCCGATAGTCTTCACGGATAGGTAAGAAATGAGCAGACTTGGTGAGATGATCAATGATCACCCAAATACTATCATAACCACTCGAGGTGCGAGGGAGTTTGGTGATGAAATCCATAGCTAAGTTCTCCCATTTCCACACGGGAATTTCCGGTTGTTCAAGCAAACCAGAAGGACGTTGATGTTCGGCTTTAACTTTGGAGCAGGTTAAACATTTGGCAACATAAAGAGCAATGTCCTTTTTCATACCTGGCCACCAATATTATTGGCGAAGATCTTGGTACATTTTTTCCTCATCAGGATGAATAGAATAACGAGTCTTGTGAGCCTCGTTCATGAGAAAGGTACGGAGGTCATCGCGATCGGGAACCCAAATACTGTTCAAGTAATAACGTAATTCATTGTGTTTTGATTCAAGCAGAAGTTCGACACCACACGACATTTCTTCGTACATATTACCCTCGGTGACTGAGACGTGTTGAGCTTCTAAGATGCGGGTTTGAATATCGGTTTGAATTCGGGCACAATGAAGCATAACATGGTCCTTTCGACTCAAAGCGTCGGCTACAACATTCGCTTTGCCGGGATGGTAACGAATCTCGCAGTCATAGTCGTTAAGGAGTTCAACCCAACGTCGTTGCCTCATATTGAGTTCTTTTTGGTTAAAGATATGTTGAAGACTTTTGTGGTCGATGAACACCACACATTTTGTGCCATAAAGATAATGTCTCCAAATCTTCAATGCGAATACGACCGCACCCAACTCGAGATCGTGCGTCGTATAATCCTTCTCATGAATCTTAAGTTGTCTTGACGCATAAGCGATTACTTTGCCTCGTTGCATGAGGACACAACCGAGACCTTGGTTAGAAGCATCACAGTAGACAACTAAATCATCATTCCCATCAGGGAGGGTCAAAATGGGAGCATTGCACAACTTTTCCTTAAGGGTTTGGAAAGCTTCTTCTTGCTTTGGTCCCCATTCATAAGTCTTACCCTTGTGGGTCAAAGCGGTAAGGGGGACGGCAATCTTAGAGAAGTTCGAGATAAAACGACGGTAATATCCCGGAAGACCAAGAAATGAACGAACTTCAGTGGGGGTCTTCGGGGCATTCCATTTCTTAACCGTTTCGATTTTAGCAGGGTCAACATGAATACCCTTTTCGTTGACAATATGACCAAGAAATTGAACTTCTTTTAACCAAAATTCACATTTGGAGAATTTGGCATACAGTTGTTCCTTCTTCAAGAGATCCAAAACCAATCTAAGATGTTGCTCATGGTCGGCTTTAGTCTTGGAATAGATTAAGATGTCATCGATGAAAACTATCACGAACTTATCGAGGTACGGTTTGCACACACGATTCATGAGGTCCATGAAAACTACGGGTGCATTGGTTAGTCCAAAAGGCATAACCATGAACTCGTAATGACCATACTTTATTCGGAAGGCAGTTTTTGGAATATCGTCTTCTTGCACACGGAGTTGGTGATAACCAGATCGAAGATCAATCTTTGAGAAGCAAGTAGAACCTTGAAGTTGATCAAAGAGGTCATCAATTCTAGGCAAAGGATAACGGTTTTTGATAGTAAGCTTGTTGAGTTCGCGGTAGTCAATACACATGCGAAATGATCCATCCTTCTTCTTGACGAATAAGACGGGTGCACCCCACGGTGAATGACTTGGACAAAAATGGTACCTTAATTCACAAGAACATGGGACAAAGATACTGATGGTTTCAATTCTTATAATATTGACAACTTAGATTGACATGTTATGTGTTGCAAATTGGTATGTAATAAGCATGTTATGATCTGATCTCATCTTCTTTAAAGTTCTTCGCGTATCATTACATGTTTTCGTTGAATCTTAGAAGATTTAATCTTATTTGATATAAAGAAATGATGAATCTGGATAGGATACCCTTCGAATGTTTCGGATTGTTTATCCAAAATGTGTGATTGATGCATTGGTTTTACTGATATGATCTTCTTACTCGTGATGTTCGACCAAAAAGATGTGATTTTGTATTTTACATTTCAGTTTGTATAGAGAAAAACCAAAGAGATTTTGTGTTTCTTATGTTTGAAAAACCAAAAAGATTTTATTTTTCCAGCTTCCATGGAAATCTTAATTGTTGGTTATTCTTGGTTGTTCTCCTTTGCAAAAACTAAATATTGCAGACAGAAGTTGACAAGGGGTCCTTCTCCCAAGTTTTCTTCTAGATAGAAAGAGAGAGTGTGCTGATGAACAAGACGAAGACTACAGTGTGTTTGATGATATATGAAGACGGATGACAATCTTCTGAAGCTGTTGTCAAGGGGGAGTCTGTTGGAGCATATTCTGGTGACAACGAGCTTGAAGATATTATGTCTTAGTCTTAGAGTCTTTGACTTGTATTTGATAGAATTGTTAGCAACAGTTAAGGGGCAGTCTGTTAGGACATGTTTTGTAACTGTTGATAAAATTCTATGTAAGTTCTGCTAGAGGCGAACTTAACAAGTTCGCCTAGCCTATCAGAGGCGAACTTAATAAGCTCGCCTGGGCTATCGGAGGCGAACTTAATAAGTTCGCTTAAGTCTATCAGAGGCGAACTTATTAAGTTCGCTTAGCCTATTAGAGGCGAACTTAATAAGTTCGCCTAAGCATAGTGAAGCGAACTTGTTAAGTTCGCCTAATGCTGATCAGTGGCTATAAATAGCAGATTGTAGCAGAAACAGAAAAAAAAAGATTAGTGTGAGACAGAGATGATCAGGAGGAACTGATTAGAGTGAATTCTTGTAAAATGATATCTTGGTGGAAATACAAAGCGTTTATTTACACCGTTGTTGTTGATTGAGTTACACGAGCACGTTGTTCATGGATTCCGCACGTTATCACCGTGTCGTACCGCGAGTCTAGAGATCCGTCACGCACCGAATTAGGGACCTACACTTGCAAGTTCTTGCATTTCAGAAGGTGCAAGACGGTATGGAGCTCTAGCCACGGGGTTAGCTCCGGGCACAAGATCAATGCGAAATTCTACTTGACGAACGGGTGGAAGACCGGATAAGTCTTCGTGGAATACTTCAGGAAAATCTCGGATAATGGGGATATCTTGAATACTATTCTTTTTAACATCCTTTTGAACGATATGGGCTAAAAAGGCCACGTACTTCTTTCGTAAGTACTTTTGAGCAGTAGTGCATGACATTAATTTAAGCCCTTTACAAGGCTTTTCACCAAAGACTCTCAACGTTTCTCCCGATGGTAGAGGTATTCGAATACACTTCTCAAAGCAAATGACTTTGGCATGATGATTCGATAGCCAATCCATGCCTATGATGATATCAAAACTTCCTAGTGGCATTGGAACAAGGTTGATTGGGAACGTATGATCATTAAGTACTAAAGAACAGTCATAGATAATAGACTCGATTGTAAGTGAATCAACATTTTCTACTTCAACGGTAAATGTTTTCTCTAATTGGGATCGTGTCTTTGCAAGTAAGGGTTCAAAATTAAGTGACACGAAACTCTTATCGGCACCAGTATCGAATAAAATGGAGGCATATTGACTATTATCAAGAAACGTACCATTGACCACGTCATTGTTGGCTTGAGCTTCATTGGCGTTTATGTTGAAAGCACGTCCACGAGCTCCACCTTGTCTAGCATTGACCAACTTTGGGCATTGATCACGGAAATGGTTCGGGTTGCCACACTCATAACATGCTCACCCATTTGCAATAGCCGGTACACCTTGATTAGCCACTTGAGTGTTGGTTTGGTTTGGTAGATTGACTTGGCCCGCAAGAGCTTTGGTCCTACAAATATTAACTGTATGGCCATATCTCCCACAATAAGTACAAAGGCGACAGGGGATGCTTTGGGGATGATGGTAGTTGCAGGTGGCACAAAGTGGGTAGATTCCCACATATGGCTTTTTGGCCGGTGCTTGAACCATAGGTGCAGCTTGGTTAATAGGAATAGCAGGAGTGACCACAACATAGTTTCTAGTCTTCCTTTTCCTATTATTGCGGGAGGGTTCAGTTGTGGCTTCTTTGTTGTGGGTAGGAGGGGTTATAGTGTCAGAAACTTTCTTGGTGCCCTTTTTAGTAAGTGTTCCCGCTTTCACATGGTTATCAGTTAAGGTAGCGGACAAACGGATGGCATCTTCAAGTGTTGCGGGATTCCATCCTTGGACAGTATCTTGAATTTGCCTAGGTAGTCCCCCAATATACTTTTCAATGCACCGGGACAAAGGAGTGACCATGTGGGGCACAAGAAGACTCAACTCATGGAACTGAGTTGTATACGCCAAGTTTTCACCACTATCTTGGGTAAGATCCCAAAATTTGGCTTCAAGTTTCTTTACTTCATTTCGAGGATAGAATTCCTCGGTCATTAACCTTTTAACCTCATCCCAAGGTAAAGCCATTGCTACATCCACACCCCTATTTCTTTTCTCCCCATTCCACCACGTGAGTGCCCGTTTTTGTAGGGCACTTGTCGCATGACGAACACAAAGGTTGTCGGGGCAGTCACTGTTGAGAAGGTATTCTCAATGCTTTCGAACCATTGAAGGAGTCCGGTAGCTCCTTCGGTACCATAGAACTTGAGGGGATTGCACGAGTTGAAATGCTTGAAGGTGCATTGAGATGGGTTGTTACCACCATTTCCACCATTTCCAGCATTACCACTATTACTACCATTTCCACCATTGTTGCCATTTGTGGCACTATTAGCTTGAGTGAGTTGTGTCACGAGTTGTGTAAGAATAGCAGCAATGTCGGTATTGGCGTTGGCCGCGGGAGCACGACGAGGAGGCATTCTACAGATTTTCACAAGACAAGAAAAGATGTAAGAACTTATGAGAATTGTTTGGATTTAATAGAATAAGATGCAAAATAAATAGATAATCATAGTTTGGATTGTACTCAAATAGTGATATAATCACTCGAATACTATGACACATTAAGGTTAATTAAACTTATATAATTTTCAAGGAGACATGCTTTAGCCTATAAGTAAACACTCATCTCGGGAATTCCCAGGAAAGCATACGGGTCCCTCGGTTGATTGGGATTTATGCGAAATGCTTTCCTAGACAGAAAACCCAAAATACAGGTGTCACTCTTCTAGATTGCACGTGTCCTAAAATAATTAACAAAGCTTAAAAAACCTTAACGAGAAAATAAATAATTTTTTTATGAATTTAGCTTCATGAAGTTTCCACATGCTTAGAAAGATAAAGATAGAGAAGGAAGATAAGAATATTATGAGGTTTTAGGATATAGGAAGAGATATTGTTTATTTAATTTATTATTTAAGTATATACTAACAAGTCATGGATTTTTAATAAATAAGTTATCAAATAAAATAATAACTAATCATAGTAAGCATGTAGCACATAGCATGTAACACATAACATGTAGCACATAATCATATAAACATGAAGTATGGTATAAGTGGGTGTCCTAAAGTTATAGTCTAGGTCAAGGTGTCTAATAACCTAATTCCCTATAACCAAGGCTCTGATACCAATCTGTCACACCCCGACCGATGGCGGAATCATCGGGGTGGGACATGTAGACTGTTCATAAGCACAAGGTTGACTAAATTGAATATATTAAACGTCAAATTTCATTGCAAATAATCCAAACATAACCAAATCCAAGATAGACCAAAATTGAAATACATAGAGTTCTTTTATTTAAATTAACTAAGTCCAATCCTATGTGTAGCACATCTTGAACAATCTCACACGTTAGAACCTGAAACATGAATAAAATAAAGTCAACTAAAAAGTTGGTGAGTAAAACACAGGTTTATATAGATATCATATAGTTTGTAAAACAAATCCATACATAACATGATAAATAAGGCATTTATGGGGAGCAGCTATTGTATAACCATGTACAATCAAACCTTTGTAACTAGCATGCAAAAATTGTGTTGTCGGTATCAATCACCCCAATCTGGGTGGGTTTGTCAGACTCAATAGATCTATCATCGAAAACCATCGGCTTGAATAGTTAACGATTGCACATAATCGCATACAAAGGTTAGCACACCTAGCACTCGGGCATAAAGCTCAAATTCCACACATGAATGTAAATAGGATTTGTACTTGTGTTGTTTGTGTAAATGTAAACATGTAATTTGAATAATGTTCATGTTCCACCCCAAAAATGTAAAAGAGTAAAAGGGGCTATGTATACTCACTTGGTTTGAAGGCGTTGCTAACAAAGATACTAGATAGAATTAGGATCCTTGAAATGCACGAGTTAACCTAAAGTGTAATGTATATGGTATTAATAGTGTGCACCAAAGTTTAAGTCTAAAGTTGTATTTGGACTTGTGTAAAAAGGTCATTGATTTGTAATTGGAGGTATTGAATAAAATGTACTAAGTTTGAAAGAATATTTTTAGAACATTTTGATTAAAGTTTGAGTTTGAATAATTAAATAAATAATGTAAATAATTATTGTTTATGAAAATATTATAAGTATTAAATGAAATTAAGTGTAAATAAATAAATGTCTTTGTTTAAACATAAAGTAAATAAATAATCATTATTTTATTTATTTATTTATAAAATGTAACTTAACCATTTAAATTCTTTTTATATGAAAGGTTTAACAATAATTGTAAATTAAATTTTATAAACTTTAAATAAATAATTTTCCATTTATTAAATATTTGTTCTTTCTAAATAAGATTAAATGCACTTTTATAAAATTCAACTATTTTTATTTTGTAATTTAATCAGAATATATGTGGTTTGAAAAATATATAAAATTTTATAATCCTGCCAATATTTTAACTCACACACGACCGTGCCTGGGAAGGGCACGATCATGCTCGAACCACGGGCGCGACCATGCTAGTCAGGGCGCGACCGTGTTGATCAATCAGAGGGCTTAAACTAATTTAATCATTAGGCACGACCGTGCCTTGGCCAGGCATGATCATGTCTATGATCCTAAGACACGACTGAGATTAGCCAAAGGGCATGATTGGGTCTGGACAGGAGGACACGATCGCGCTTATAGTCGGCACGACCGCGCCTCATGAGGCACGACCGCGCTAGAGGATTAGCGCGACCGTGTCTGTTCCAAATCAGGGACGAATTGACCGATTCTTATAATAATAGGGTTGGAAATCATAGGGCTTTTATTCATAGTGATGTTACGAGTATGTTGGGATGTTTTAATTGTATTAACAACATGTTCTGGGTCGAAATCGATTAAACTATTTTTAATAAAATATAGATTCGGTTTCGGGAGGATTTCTATAATGGAAGCCCAAATTAACATGGGGCTTTTGATCTAGAGACTGAATCGATAGAGGGAAAGGTTTCAATTACCTGGAATGATGGCAAATTGATAGCGATCGGTAGAAAGGAATTCCGGCGACTACGGGTTCTGTCTCCGGCGTCCTCTGCTGCACTTCCGACTAAACCAGGGAGTCCAGTAGCTTCGGTGGGGATTGAGTAGCGTGAATCTGTTGCTTGGTTGAGAGAATTCGGATCGCAAGGAGTTTTGTGTTTTCTTTAAAATGCTTGAGAGGATTTTTGAGATTAATTGGATTGATTTGAGATGTTTGTTGTAATTGGAAGTGTCATTGCTTTCGTGAATGGTAATAATGTGTAAATCGGTTATGGAAACTCAACGATCGGGTGATTAAAACTGTATTTACGTTTCAACTGGTACGAGGCACGACCGTGCCCAAACGAGGCGCGACCGTGCTAAGGCACCAGGCGCGATCGTTCCAAAGCAAGTCGCGCGACCGTGCCAAAGCACTCGGCGCGACCGTGCCTATTAGGGTTTCTTGTAAATTTTCAACATCAGACCTTGTAACTTTGGTCTTTGACATATTTGTATAAATAGATACTTATGTAATGTTTTGGTAGATTATAATCGTGTAAAACTTGCGGGTTAACATTGAAATATAGTATTTAATTGATGGTACGAATAGAACAAAACAGTGCACTAGAACTTGGTTTAAAATGCATTACATTGAATTTGAAATACGGATAGACCTAAAAACTGTGTTAAAGGAGAATCCGGTAACTGGGGAGGATATGGTGTATGAGTCAGATTCTGAAGATGAGATGTTTGATGAAAAGAAGGTCGAGGGCATTCCAAAAGAAGTGAAAATTGATGATCCAACAGTTGTTAAATCTGTTACCCGGGATAGACGCATTCTGACTGAACCTGAAGAGGTGAACGTCGGTACTTCTAAACTTTATCCGATTTTACAGTCGAGTGGATTTGTATTGGCCGGTTATCAAAAAGTGTATTCTTCAAAGGTGAAAACACAGGCTTATGTACCAAAGAAGCCGATAAACTGTTCTGGACATTCCTCTGAAGCTTATTCTTCTGATGGATCCTCAAATTCAAAGAAAACTCCTTATTTTAGAACTTATCAAGAAAGTAGAGTGTGTTTTCATTGTCATGATGCTGGTCACATTCTAATCAATTGTCTTTACAAGAACCAGGGTAAAATGAAGATTGCTCCTTCATAACCGAAAGTGGTGAAGATTCTGAAAAGAAAAGATGAGGGAAAGTCTTCTAGTTTGGAGAAAAAGTTGCCTGATCGATCTTTTGTTAGATCCTCTGGATTTAAACAACATGATAAATTGAATGCTAAATCTTTTGTATGCAAAGAGAAGCTTGAGATTCCTAATTGTGGAGTTTCAATAGATTATCATCAGGAAGTTAAACTGTCTAGACCTCAAAGGAGAAGAAGAAACAGAAAATTAAAGAAAATTTTGGAAACATCTGAATCTGACAATAATATATCAAATAATGTTTTTCAAAATCATAAAAATGGATCTTCTTTGAAAAAGTCTGATTGTCAAACTTTTGTTCCAAAAATGAATGATAAGATTGATTGTAAATTACAAGAAGTTGTTTATTTTGATCAATCTGGATGACCCAAGACCACGATGGCTTGGGTTCCTATTTCTAACTAATTCTCGTTGTTTATGTAGGGACAACCAAGGAGGACTATCAACAATACATGGTATGTGGATAGTGGTTTCTCTCGACATATGACATGGAATGTTAGATTGCTTGAAGATGTTAAACAAATTGATGGAGGTTATGTTGCTTTTGCGGGTAATAAAGGCGGGTACATAACTGGCCAGGGAACGTTAAAGAATGACAAAGTCAAATTTGAAAAGGTGAATTATGTTGAGTAGCTGGAACACAATCTTTTAAGCGTATCACAAGTCTGTGACAAGAAGTTTTTGTTCCATTTCAACGATGTTGAATGCTATATTTTGAAACCGGGCTTCGTGATTCCTGATGAATGGATTCTCATGAAGGCTCCGAGGAGAAATGACACGTATGTCCTTGACATGAGTGTCGCCACTACAACGGATTCAATTCCAACATGTTTACTCTCCAAGGCGTCGGAATCTGATTCAATATTGTGGCACAGGAAGCTAGCTCACATTAACTACCGGAAGATGAACTACATTGTTAGGAATGATTTGGTTCTTGGTATTCCGAAGATGAAATTTTCAGTTCCTGATGATTGTATTCCTTGCAAGAAGGGGAAGCATAGAAGGAAATCTCACAAATCTAAATCGACGAATTCTATCGTAACTCCTTTGGAGTTGCTGCATATGGATTTGTTCGGTCCTATCAGTATCAGGAGCATCGATGGGAAATCGTATTGCTTGGTAGTAACTGATGATTACTCCAGATTTTCATGGGTTAAGTTTCTTTCTTCTAAAGCTGAAACCACTGAGTTGGTGCAATACTTAATCCTAGGTTTGGAGAATTTATTCAATCTGAAAGTCAGAAGAATCAGGAATGACAATGGTAGCGAATTTAAGAATAGTAAAATGGGCTTATTCTGTCTACAAAGAGGAATTCATCATGAATTCAGTGCGCCATATGTTCCTCAACAAAACGGTGTCGCTGAACGAAAGAACAGGACGTTGGTCGAAACGGCTCGTACAATGCTTGCAGATTCTAAGCTTCCAGTACCTTTTGGGCTGAAGCTGTGAATACTGCGTGTCATGTTTTGAACAGGGTCTTGACCGTCAAGCGACATAACAAGACTTGCTATGAATTGCTGAATAATCGAAAGCCGAATCTGGATTATTTACTACCTTTTGGTAATCGAAAGCCGAATCTGAATAATCGAAAGCCGAATCGAGATGTCCCAACAAAATTCAGTGCAAAGGATATTGAAGGGATTTTTCTAGGGTATGTGGCAAATTCAACAACCAAGTGGGTTTATAACAAAAAGACGCGCCAAGTTGAAGAATGGTTCCATATTGACTGTTCTAATCGGTCTTTACCACAAATGGCGATTGGTCCGGATTGGGCATTCGATTATGAAAACTTATTCAAGTCTTTTCATTTACCTTCTGATATTTCTGATGAAGATGCTGCTGTTCTTTATGATTCTTATCAGGATGCACAGCACAATGGATTTCTACCAAATGCAGTTCCAAATTCATCGATTCTATCTACTTATGCTCCCGATCCTAATGTTGCTTCTTGTTCAGGTCCACAAGATTTAGAGAGTGAGGAGGATAATGCTATTTTTCAAGGTTCTTCTGCTGATCCGTTGTTGGGTGATGATTCATTACCTTCAACACAGGCTCAGGGGGAGATTCCTACAAATTTAGACTCGGATTTTCCAATTAATCAAGATTATTCTTATCAATCTGAATCTACTCAAGTTGACGTGTTGCCAGTTCCTGGGGTTGCATCCATCAAGGAACTCAAAGATCATCCGGTGACGAATATAATTGGAAATTTACAGGATGGAGTGAAAACATGTTCTCTTGTTGACAATACTTGTTTGTATACTTGCATTAAAGATTCTGGTGTTCTTGATGATTGCTCACATTCATGCTTTATTTCTCAGGTTGAACCTAAGAATGTTGAAATGGCTTTAAATGACAACAATTGGATAGAAGCTATGCAGGAAGAACTTGCTCAATTTGACAACTTAAGGTTTGGAATCTTGTTGATCTTCCAAAGGGTACGTATCCGATAGGAACAAAATGGGTGTTTAAATGTAAGAAAGACAATCGCGGTGTCGTGGTACGCAACAAGGCAAGATTAGTTGTCCAGGGCTTTAATCAACAGGAAGGAATTGATTACACCGAGGTTTATGCGCCGGTTGCAAGGCTCGAAGCTATAAGGTTGTTTCTAGCTTTTGCTTCCTTTAAAGGTTTTAAGGTGTTTCAATTAGACGTCAAAAGTTCGTTTTTATATGGAAAGGTCAAGGAGGAAGTCTATGTGTGTCAGCCGCCGGGGTTTGAAGATCCACTGAATCCGAACATGGTTTTCAAGCTTGATAAGGCCCTCTATGGTCTTCATCAGGCCCCTAGTGCGTGGTATGAGACTTTATCCACATATCTTTTGGCAAATGACTTTGTTCGTGAAAAGATAGACTCGACCTTATTCATAAAGAAATCAGGGGGAGATTACCTACTGGTGCAGATTTATGTGGATGATATTATTTTTGGCTTGACAAACGAAGGGTTATGTAAAGACTTTGAGGGTGTTATGAAGTCGAAATTTGAAATGTCTGCTATGGGAGAGTTATCGTTCTTCTTAGGGTTACAAGTAAATCAAAAGGAAGATGGTTTCTTTATTCATCAGTCCAAGTATGTCAAAGACATCTTGAGTCGGTTCAAGATGGAGGACTGTACCCCATATGATACTCCAATTCCGGTAAATCATAAGTTGAATTCTGACCCGAAAGGAAAAGATGTGGATTGTCGACTTTACAGAGCTATGATTGGATCCCTCGTGTACTTAACCGCTTCAAGGCCGGATATGATGTTCGCCGTGAAAAGAATCTTTCGGTATTGTACTTAACCGCTTCAGTGTATTTGATGAAGTCTGCTTCATGAACTTCTCTGTGAAAGATCTGGAGACACTAGCAGACAGGTATTGTATGCATACGGACGAATGGACGAAATTCCTTGCTTCAAAATATGACAAGGTGATCAAGTTCTGCCTTGACTATAAGAAGAAGATGGAAGCTAAAGACTGAAGAGTGAAGACTAAAGACTGAAGACTAAAGATCGAAGATGATCCAGAGCTGTTGTCAAGGGGGAGTTTGTTGAAGCACTTTCCTGTGACAAACACTCTAGATAGATTATGGATAGATAGAGTCTTTGTTTAGTACTTTCATGTATGTATCTGTCTTTGTTTGTAAGTGTCTGTATGTTTTAGTTATCGAGTTTTATTTACTTTTACATATTCACTGTTGCAGATTTCTCTAAGTGTTTCGCGCACTTGTATGTGCGCAGGAGATAGTTCCTGCGTACTTAGCAAGTACGCAAGAATACCTTTGCGTACTTGCTAAGTACGCATGAGCAAATTACCCTGCGCACTTGCTATGTGCGCAGGCATCAGGTCATGTATAAATAGGAATGGTTGACAGTAGATAAGTACACATTTAGATTAGCAAATACGCAGAACATTGTAATCTCAGAACTTCTCTCTTTAACCTTCAAGTGTTTATAATAGACAAACGTTTATAGTGATTATCTTGTCGGTTTACTTTGTTTCGTAAGACTCTCCACCTAGTCACGGGTATTCCTCACCCGGTCCGACTAGTAGACCCACTTGTATGTGACGATCCCCTACACCCGAGGGACCTACATATGTTTTTGGAAAATATTTGAAGTTAAGGTTTTATGAAAAGCTAGAACTCACCAGCGTAGCTAACTTTTTAGTATGCACATTCAGGTTAAGGCAGGTTATGATGATGGACGGAGATGCTGGGCGGCTTGATGAGTTACTCGGATGATATGAAGATTGGCATCCCGTTATGATTAGCTTATGTTATGTTTATGTATTCGACTATGTTACGCTTCCGTATGTTGAACAATGTTACGATTATCTTTTAATGAAATTTTTCGCTGCGTTATTTTGATATTCAAGTTTAAGAACTGGTTGTGAATGAGTAAATCCAACAAGCGAGGCCTCCCGGGTTTGGGGCCTTACAAGTTGGTATCAGAGAAATATTTTTAAGAGATTCGGACACTCCCAGTGTCTGAACTTAAATTGTGAATGGGACCGAAAGCGGATGCCAGTACGGGTAACTCGAGCCACAGTATCAGGTATGAAGGTAGTATATATTTACATATATAGTATGCCTAAGAAAGGGTTAGGTAAGGACTTGTGTTCTGATGGAATCACAAAGGTGGTCAAATAGAAATCAAAAGGTAGATATTAACATCTTACAGTGCTTGTTGAATTCTATTTGTTAACTAGCGTGATGACATTGGATTCCTTGTCTTATAGAACGAAATGGCAAGGAGAGGAAACGGAAGGCGTGGTGGGGGCCACAGCGGTGGTCGTACCAGTGGTCGTAACGGTGGGTGCACGCCAATAGTACATTGAAGAAGGAAGTGTTCACACTGAGCCAGAAGTTAGTATGCACGGGACCGAGCCGACTCATGTCGAAGAACAACAATTCCCTTTTGAACCGGAAGTGAGAGCGGCTCTGATACGCGAGTTCACTGAGTTGATGAAGGTTTCTTTGCCAGGACTATTGGCATAAGCGTTAAAGAAGGCTAATGAGACAGATGGGTCTAACACGGCGGTGGGTACCCCGAACACTGAGGCAGTCAACGCACCGCTTAACCGTGGTTGCGACTATAAGTCCTTTAAGGCGTGTGACCCATCGGTCCTAACTGGGAAGAAGGACGCGGTGGCTACTTTTGATTGGGTAATCCGTATGGAAGCTGCCATTCGTCTGAGCGAGTGTTGAGCGAATCAAGTTGTGAAATTTTCTGCTAACTCCTTGAGAGAGGAAGCATCCCATTGGTGGGAAGGTGTACGTAAAGCCAAGGGGGATGAGACTATGGATGCGATGATGTGGAATGATTTGAAAACTTTGGTGATCAAGAATTTTTGTCCAAGGAATGAGATCGAAAAGGTAGAAAGGGAATTTATGGGGATTAAGGCCGGGAGCATGACGCACCGGCAGTACACCACACAGTTCACTGAAATGGCATGTCTGGTGCCACATCTTGTCACGACTGAGGAAAGAAAGATTGCCTGCTACATTCAAGGGCTGCCGGACCAGGTCGGCACCTATGTTAAGGAAAACGCCCCTACTACCTATGATTCGGTAGTAGAACTGAGCGGCGTGGTATTTGATGATCTGGCGCTGAATGTCGTTGCCATTGAAGAGCCTAAGAAGAAGCTAGGCTTTCCCGCTAAGCGATCGGTTGGGATGTTGTTTGGGGCTCGGGATAAACAGGCCAGGGTAGGCGAGGCGGCAGTCTGTGGAAAATGTGGAGTAAGACATGCGGGCGAATGTCGGCTAGGGTTAAATCTATGCTTTAAATGCGACAAGACCGGACACTACTCCCGTGAATGCCCGTAAGGCTTCAAATGCTATAATTGTGGGGAAGCTGGTCGCCGGGAATGCACCAAGCCCAAGATGGGTGAAGCCGGGAAGGGGAAAGGCCAGGAAAAGAAATAAGAGATGCCCCGATCAAAGACTCATGCGTACACGCTGACGCAGGAGCAGGTCAGGGTGGACCCCGACGTGGCGTCAGGTATGTTCATCCTTGACAACACTTTTGATTCAGTTTTATTTGATTCGGGTGCTAGTAAGAGTTTTATATCTGCGACTTTTTGTAAACGAGTGAAATACACTATAAGTAAGCTAGAAATGGCCTATAGCGTAGAAACCACTAAGGGTAGGACTGCGAGAGTAACCGATGTAGTTGACAATTTCACGATAAAAACAGAAGGCCATAGATTTCCCGTCAAGTTGTTTGTTATGGTTTTGAGTGGGTTCGATGTCGTGTTAGGTATGGATTGGCTAACTGCCATTGAAGCGCAAATTATATGCAAACTAAAGTTAATCCGACTCAAGGCTCCGGATGGTAGCAAAGTCAAGATTTTTGGAGATCGTGACGCCCCGATTTCCAACGTCATCTCGATGGTTAAGGCAACAAATTACTTGAGGTGCGGATGCGAGGCTTATCTGGTGAACGTGATTGACAAGTGTAAGGAAGTGAAGGAACTAGACGATGTACCCATGGTACGCGAGTACCCATAGGTGTTTCTAGAGTATTTGCCTGGGATACCACCCGACAGAGAAATTGAGTTTCGAATTGACTTAGTGCTAGATACCCAGCCCATGGCTAAGGCTCTATATCGACTAGCACTAGTGGATAAGAAAGAGCTAATGGCACAACTAGACGAGTTACTTAAGAAAGGATTTATCCAACCGAGCATCTCGCCGTGGGGTGCTCCGGTGTTGTTTGTGAAGAAAAAAGACGGTTCGATGAGAATGTGTATTGATTATCACAAGTTAAACAAACGTACGTTGAAGAACAAGTACCCTTTACCAAGGATCGACGACCTGTTAGATCAATTACATGGCGCAAGTTGGTTCTCAAAAATTGACCTTCGATCCGGGTACCATCAGTTGAAGGTGAGGGAAGAAGACATATCAAAAACCGTATTTCGCACGCGTTATGGACATTTCGAGTGCCGCGTAATGTCTTTTGGATTGACGAACGCCCCCACAACGTTCATGGATTTGATGAATAGAGTTTGTCGACCAATGATGGATCGATCGGTACTCGTGTTCATCGACGATATCCTCGTCTAGTCCAAGAATGAGGGTGATCACGCATGTCACTTGAAGCAGGTATTGGAAGCTCTGAAGAAGGAAAAGTTGTATGCTAAGTTCTCCAAATGTGCGTTCTGGCTTAGGGAAGTCCAATTATTAGGTCACGTCATTAACCCGAACGGCATTCAGAGCAGTGTGCTTACGAATAACTGATTTGTGTATGCTAAGATAACGAGAAGGTTGTGTAGATATTCAGAGCAGTGTGCTTACGAATAATTGATTTGTGTTTTTTGTTTGTACATAAACAAGTAGTTTTAATTTATTCTTGTTTGTAAATAAATAAAATGGTGAAAAATAGTTGAATAATTAACTATATGGATAATTAAATGAAAACTTTTTTATTAAAATTTTAAATTATTATAAAGAGTATATTTTAAGAGAAAATAATGGCTAAATTATTTAACAATTAAGCCAAGGTTTGATATTAATTAATTTAACGAGAAAAAGTTATAATTAATTGTTAATTAAGAATAATGTTTCTACAAAACAAGTTGTATTAAGTTTCCTTACAAGGTGAAAAGTTTATAGAAAATTTATATTTCAGATACTATTTATAAACTAAATGTTTGATAAACGCTTTGTTTGAACAAAATAACGATGTTGTTTAAATCAGCTAATAAAATGATTGGTTTACAAAGAAGGGTTAGGTACGTGTACTAAATTGTAATAAACAAAATAGTGGTGTTTAGATTGTACTCATTTGATAACATAATCAAATGGATACTTTGACAAATCAAAGTGATTCAAATTCTTATATTTTCAAGAAGACATGTTTTAGCCTATAAGTGAACACTCACTTCAGGAATTCCTAGGAAAGCATACGGATCATTCGGTTGTTTTGGATTTATATGAAATGCTTTCCTATATAGAAGACCCAAAGTACAGGCATTCACCCTTCCGGATTGCACATGTTCTTTACTAATTTTTAGAACTCAAAACCTTGACGGGATTTTAAAAAAAAACATTTAATGGACTTGAGGCCTAAGAGTTTAAATTTTGTTCACAATTGATGATGATGACATAATTCTCAGTGTGTGGGAGTGAAGGTGTATAAAGACTTAGATGTGAATAAGTGTGTGGTAAGACTTAGGATATCATTTAATAGCCTCAAATAAGTAGCATGTAATCAAGTAGTGTGGTAAAGAAGGTATTATATAGATAGCATTGTTTTTAAGTATGTGAGTATCAAGTAGTGTAGCATATAAACTATCATGTATTATATCATGTGATGTAACACTTGGAATAACATGTAAGAAAATCACACAGAATAGTAAATATGTAGCACGTAGCAATTTGGCAAAAATCATATAACATAGAGCATGGCATATGATGGGTGTCCTAAGATTATATTCTAGGTCATGACTGTATAATAACCTAATTCCCTATAACCATGGCTCTGATACCAATCTGTCACACCCCAACCAATGACGGAATACGTCGGGGAGGGACATGTAGACTGTTCATAAGCACATGATTCAACTAACGTTTCATATATTAAACTTTTCTCAATTTCATAACAACGTTCAACAATTACATTCAATCAATCAAAGAAAATGAAATACATCAACAAGTTTAATCTATTTATTTCAACTAGGTCCTCATGTCCTATATGTAGCAACTTGAAACATGAACTCAAAGATTTGTACCTGAAACATGATAAAAACAAGGTCAACTAAAAAGTTGGTGAGCATACATAGGTTTTGACTATAAATAGTAACATTGTGTTGTGTGTATACAATCCATACATATCACGGTTAATAAGGCAATTATGGAGAGTTACTATTGTGAAATCAAGTTGTACAATCAAACCTTTGTAACTAGCATGCTAATAGCCAAATTGTGTTGTCGGCAGCAATCACCCTAACTGGGTGGATTTTTCAGACTCAATACATCTATCATTGTTAACTGTCGACTTGTGTAGTTAATGATTGCACATGTAAATTAGACACAAATTGTAGTTTGCACACCTAGTACTCAAGCATAAGGCTCAAATTATACACATGAATGTAGGGGTGGAATTGTATTGTGTAGTTTGTAAACATTGAATAATTGTATTCATGTTCCACCCCAAAAATGTAAATAGTATAAAAGGGGCTATGTAAACTCATCCTGCAATGAGTAACTTGAAAATCACACAAATATGTTGTTGTTGTTGTTGCACAAGAGTTCTAGTTAACCACAAGATTAACCTATGTTTTGAGGAAGTATATAGGATCAATAATTTGTACATATTTAATATTGAAACGATTTAAAAGGAATAAGAACGGAACAATTGGGACCTTAGGATTTGGAACGAATGAACAGACAAAAGAATTTTAAGGATTCGATTTATTGTGATAATTAGTTAAATGAGGTGGTAACATATAAATCAAGTTATGAAAAAAATAATGTTTTATAAATTTTTATTTGTAAAAGAAAAACTTGATGTCAAATATATTAATTTTCAATTAAATGTGCTATCAAGACAATGTGGAGAATAATATAATAATATTTTATACGAATATCATTTGAAATAAATAAATAAGCTAGTTATGGGAATTGTAAAATTATTAGTACCATATTATTTGTAAAAGTATTAATAATATGATAAATAAAATAATTATTTAAAATTTATCTTATTTATAATGCTAATAAAATCGTATCATTAATAACCTATTATAGTTCATGACGTTTCAAAGGTTTAGGTAATATATATATATATATATATAGTCCTTTAGTTTAATAAAAGTCATGAGGTTACTACCACGAAAAAGTTATATGTATATATATATATATGTATATATATATATATAAGAAAATAGGGTTTGTGAATACGATAATGTTTGTTATGTTCTTGAAATATATTGCGGAAATGACATAATACTTACCTAAAATAATGATGCTCGTATTCCATTCGTGATATTCAAAATGCTATTTTTTATTTTTTGAAAATAATTAAACACAATTATAAATATATTTTTTATTTAAAAGGATATATTAACTATAAAAACCCTTGACAGTTTATAAAAAGAAATGAGTTTTTATCCATAACGTAATAATAATAGTTTATAAATGTGTAAGTCTGTGTGGGAGAGTAACTTGAAGTATGAATAAACAAAACAAAAAAAAGAACAAAACAGGACAGGTCTTGAACCGGTGACCTCTGTTGTGGGGGGATGGAGTATTACCCATTAGACCAGGAAACTTAATTGATTTAAGTATCAGCATACAATTTGATAACCCCAAACGTCCAGCTAATCTTCTTCCCCAAACACCCAGGTCGCGAACCGTGTTCCCTCATTCAAACCCTAATCCCAAAAATGAAGTTACAACAACAACGAATGCGATGGAAAAAAAAGAGTACCTGGGTAGACTACTTGGACCCGAATGAAGAGACCTAGATTTTTGTTGATTTTGCCGGACCCTATCCCTTCGTCGAGCGCCGATCAGAACAGGAACGAAAGAAGTGGATTTGAGTCGCCATTTTGGATTTGCGAGTGAAATTGGTATTTAGAGGATGTTAATAGACAATTGAAACGTTTTTACATCTGTTTAATGGAGCGAGATTGACATATTTTGATCATGAAATCGTGGGTTTTGAAACCCAAACCGTAACTTCCAAATGGGTTAAAAAAAACGTGAATCCTCAATCAATTGTTATAATTTCGAGTTTTCATACGCTCATAATTGGTTTAGAAATTGATTAGGATGATTTGAATTCCGTAATTACAGGGATTGATGGAAGATTGAACGGGTTTGACTTTTGCAAGTCAAAATTTGAGTTTAACTTAGTTCCAGGGTTCAAACATTGGGGAAAAGGGGTTCAAGTGAAGGTTTAATACAAATAGAGGGGGTTCAAAAGGTTTGAGGGGTTTAAATGAGATAAATGTGGTTCATAGGCCATCCTATGATTTAAATCTGTTTTAATTATTTATTTATATAAAAATCTAGTTTTTATAAAGTTTATAAAACTAAACATTATTTGTTTAATTATAAATATTTTATAAAAGAAAAGTTTCCAATTTTATAAATTTTACCAATTGTATACATGTTTATTTAATATGATTAAATGTATATATATTTACATATATATTTATAAATAAATAAATAAATAAATAAATAAATATATATATAAAAGATGTAAATACATTATTAAAATTCAAAAGTTTTATTTTTGATTTAATTAATATAACAAAGTGTATATATATATATATATATATATATATATATATATATATATATATATATATATATATATATAATAGATAGAAGTATGTAAATGCAAGCTTGAAACTTGAATTGTTATACGTTAAAATAATAATTAATGTACATATTGTGTTGAATAAGTACGGTATTGAAATAAGTCACCATTATTGCACAAAACGAAATAAATTAATACAGGAAAATCATGGATGTTACAGCCGTGCATCCCAATGCACGGTCGTGCATTACCCTCTCCTGCTCCCCACGGTCAAGTACCGTGTCCTTTGTACCTTGTTTGATTACCTGGGCCTTTGCACGACCATGCAACCCATTTCACGGTCGTGCATTGCACATTTTGATGCCTATAAATTGGAGGCTTGAGTTCTTCATTCCATACACCAATCCAGAAAAAAAAGAACACTCAAGAAGAGAGCATTCTCGTAGTTAGAGTAGAGGGTAGAGGGGCTCTTCCTCCTTGTTCCACAATAGGGGAGCCTACGAAAATCATCATTACGCTAGTCGTTATGACCATTAGTGGCTAAAACTTCTTTGTATTACTAGGGTGAAGATGATGTTTGTTGCATGTTAATATTTAATCTATTAATGAAGTGTTATGTATATGTCTTTAACTAATTCGTCCTCAAAAATCATCTTTTGATGGGCTTTTGTTGTTGTCTAAATCCGTCTTCATATTTGTGAGTGTCTTGATTTTAAAGAGTAAGATCGTAAAAGTCTTTTTAATCAAACTTTCATTGAAACTTGTACGTCTTTATACTAGCAGAGATTGATAAGCCAAGGCTTGGTCTATACTTCTAAGATCGTACGTCTTTATACGAGATTATTATGAGACCAAGAATTGGTGAACTCATGTTGGGAACGTTACGTCTTTATACTTGGTCCCATTGTTACACCGCTTCCCGGTGAGCAAAATATAATCTCCTATTTAACTTTAATATAAATCATTTTGAATCCGATGTCTTAAACCAACCCACAAATGACTATTCGATGGGTTGAGGGTAAATGTTGTCCCTAACGGGAGGCACTACCACTTTTTAAAGAATATATTTTGCAATCAATTGTAGTGAGGACGAGGCTCTAGCGGTGACCCGGGTCACAAGTTTGTAGTAGTCATACCACTGAATTAGTTAACTTAACATTATCACGTACCAAGCTGATTCGAATCCCGAAGCAATACATTTCGTAATCTGGTCATTTTCTCTTTATTTACTTTTCTGCTAGTTACATTTCTGCTACACACTTCACGCACATTTTTACTTTTATGTTATTTACTTTTCAGCTTCACACGCACACAAAACCCACTCACTAATTAATCCGACTAAACGATAACAAAAGTTGAGTATTGGAACTCTACCGTGTCCATTGGTTCGATACTTTGTTCTTACCTAACTATATTACGATGTGATAGGTAAACTTGCCTATTGTGTGTGTTTTAAGTTAACGTAATTATCATTTTAATTTATAAATTTAAAACCTGATCTTGTGAAATCAATCTAAAAATATATTTACTTTTGTTTTTATATTAAAACAAACACATCAGTACTCTTTCAACTTCTTCTTGTATGATAATATTTCTTTCGGGTGCAAATTTTCTCCGTTTTTGATGTATTGTCCTGTAATTGTTATCTATACCAAGTTTATGTGTTATAATATTTTTAGAGATGCCTGTTATGTCCTCGTGTTTCCATGCGAATTTTGATCTTCTTTCTTTCAAGAAATTTATAAGTTCTGTTTCAATATCCTTGGAGATATTGGATCCTACAAGCACTTTGATGTCTGGGTTCGTAGGATCTAAGGATACTTCTCTAATCTCCTGCTCTCTTGCTTCCAATACACCATGTGCTTGTTTCTGTAATTGCTATGCCTGCCTTGCTTTCGTAGATGGTTTCATTGATGAAGTATAGCAGTCCTTTGCTTCTTGTTGATCACCATTTATCTTCACCACCCCCCCAAGATGTTGGCATTTTCACACACTGATGGTATGTTAAAGGAACAGCCCTCATATCATGGATCCATGGTCTCCCTAAGATAATATTATAAGAAGATAAACAATCAATAACACAAAACTTTTGGATAGAATTTACTCCCTCGATATAGATAGGTAGCTTAATATCTCCCACAGTATTAGTACTGAGGATTTCGCTATGATCTCCTTCTCGGGGATACCCATTCTTTTCAACGCATCAAACTTGATAATATTCACCGAGCTGCCTCTGTCTATAAGGATCATGCGTACAAAATTATTGGCAATATACAAAGTAATAACTAGACCATCATGATGAGGATCTTGAAGTTTTCTCTGTCCTCTTCATCAAACGAGATTATTTATTTGTCCGTTAAGGTTGAGGATCTTGTTGGCTTGTCTCCATTTTCCGCCTTAGCTTCCTTAACATATCTTTTGGCTGTAGAATAAGAGGTACCACAAATATCAGAACTGACATATATAAAATTGATTACCTTAGCATCTGGAGGTGGGGATGTTGTTCGTTAATGGGATTTCTCATCATTACGGATTTTATCCTTCTTTCTTCTCAGGAGTTCTTTTAGATGTCCATGGCTCAGGAGGTAATCTATTTCTTTTCGTAATGGAATGCAATTCTCAGTGGTATGGAAAAAATATTCATGGTATGCACACCATTTGGATTTATCTTTCCAAGTGGTTGTTTTATCATTATTCCTTGGCCATTTCGTTTTTTCTCCAAGATCCTGCATCATATACATTAGTCCTGAGATGTCAATAGAAAAACAATAATCACATATTTTAGGATACTCTTCTTCGTTCTCATTATCTTCGACTGCATTGATCCTATTGTTCTAAGGTCTTGAATATGGTTTGGTTTTATGTTGTTTGTAGGTCGATGATTATGACTTCTGGCTGGGATGATCATATTTGGATGATGTATCGATCCTCCTTTGGATTTTCTTATCCTCCTCAAGCCTAATAAACCTTAGGTCTCGATTTCTAACTTCGTCCAGGTTTTTACATGGGTTCATTACGAGGTCTTCATATAATTGAGAATATCTTTTTAACCCCATTTTGAAGGCCTGAACAACAGTAGCATGATCAAGATTGGGGATCTCCAAGGATTCTCTGCCAAACCTGCTTACATAATCCCTGAGGAATTTGTCATAATTCTGAACTATCCTGTATAAATCGTTAGTTAATCTTTCAAATGTTCTACTGCTAGAAAACTGATTATTAAATAAATTAACCAGGTGAGCAAATGAAGTAAAAGAATAAGGATTATTTTAGAGCTGATCCGGTGAGGGTTGACCCAAAGCCTTTGCACAAACAGGCTTCTTTCAAATCTGGTGTGATAGGGATAATTTCCATCCTTTCTCTATATTGAGCAACGTGTTCTTCGGGATCCGTAGTTCCGTCATAGAGTTTCATTTTCGGGGCCTGAAAAGCTTTGGGATCTCTGCATCACATATTGGTGGAGCAAATCTTGACATCTTGTGGCTTGACGGGGATATTTCAGGTATTGGTTGTACCACACCAGGTACACTCGAGATCATGTCTTTTAATTTCTTTAATTCTTTAGCCTTTATTGGACTAATCCCGGTATCCTGCGTAAGTCCAATACTATTAGTTAAAAAAATTAACTATTGTAAATGTTACCGTCGTCATTATTTTGTGATGAGGATCCTGATGGAACACTAGGATCCCTAGTTGATATAATTCCAGCAGCTTGAGTTGGATTTATTCACCCCGATTTGTTGCATGGAAATGAAATATTTCAAATAGCTTCTAGAAGATCCTGGAGTATTTGGTGTCTTTGTTTGTATTGGAATTGTTAATCCCAATGATTCCTTCATCTTTTCTATTTCTCTCGTGAACATTTGATTAGATTTTTTGCTGCCATTCCATTGCTTATTTCATTGGTGAAAACATAGAGAAAAAATCATCAGTTGAGACAAATAAAGGTATTCCGGAAGATGATCTGGGTTTCAGGATATTAGGGACAACAGATGCATTCGTGGGGGCTGTGTTATTAATTTTCTTCTTGGATATCGGAGAAGGAAAAATATGGAATTTTAACTCAATCTTTGAAGATGAAATTGGAGAAGAAAACAATTTAGATTGGGACGACATTTTCTGAAAAAGATTTTGAGAAGTAAGAAATGGATTGTAATTTGTAACAAGATTTTCAAGAACAAAACACCACTAGCCCCACGGTGGGCGCCAAACTGTTTTGACCAAAAATTAACAAGGATAGTCAAGTAGTCAAACTTTGTATGTGATTTAGTATGCTTGTATAATCTTGTGTAAAATGAAGTTAAAATATAGAAATAACACGAAAAGTTACAAGGAAAGCCCTTGATCTTTGAGGATCTCCGACACAAAACCTCGGGAGCCAACTAAAGTCGAGCTACCTTGTTTGATCTTATTGAATTCGATAAATAAGTACAATGTGAGAGCGATTTGATCGAGCTAAGTGTTACAAAGAGTAGTGCGTGTGTTGTGATCCTTTTTTCCTATCGATCATCGGTAATATAAATACAATTCTCAATATTAATTGCTAAGATAAAATCTCGAAAATGTCTTTAATGGTCCGTTACAAGCCTCCTCTTCACACATATATCCGTTGCTTTGAATGCAATCCCGTGTCTTCAGCTAATATTAATGAAGAATAGTCGTTACCTGCATGATTGAGTCAAAACAAACACGTAATATTGATTACTACAACGGTCATTTAATCAAGATACTAAAATGTAATAAGGATCAGGACTTCCGATACTTATCTAAGGATCCGGGATCCCTGAGGCGAAAATTGACACATAACAAAAAGGAATCATTAGATTCAGAAAGAGAGGAAAGTTGAGTCCAAGATTTATTGGACCATTTAAGATTATGGCTCGAGTAGGGAAGGTTGCATATAGATTGGAATTGCCAGAAGAGTTGAGTGGAATTCACTCGACATTCCACGTATCATATTTGTGAAAGTGTCTGGTAGACGAAACCTCTCATGTACCACTGAACGATATAGAGATAGATGAAAGATTGAATTATGTCGAGAAGCCAGTGGCTATACTCGACTGGAAAGAAAAAGAGATTACGAAATAAAGTAATCAAGCAAGTTAAAGTTCAGTGGCAACATCAAAAGGAATCTGAAGCCACATGGGAGAAAGAGGAAAAATGAAGCAATCCTATCCCTACTTATTCGAGTAAGTAACAGGTTTCGAGGATAAAACCTTTGTAAGGGGGGTAGATTTGTAACACCCCAGTTTTCAAAGGAATATAAGTATAAGGGTTAAATTTGTCATTTGATAAAACCCTAAGGGGTTTAAATGACATTTTGTTAAAGTATAAGGGGTCAGTTTGCAATTAGATTCAAGTATAGAGGCTGAAAATGAAATATTGTGAAAGTTGGGCGGTGGCGGTCCGCTACGTAGGGTGCAAGGTAACAATGAGGAGCTAACACGTGTCAGATGACTAATAGTTGGAAACTGACGTTTGGGCAAAGGGTGGCGGACCGTCACCGAGACCCTAGCGGTCCGCCAGCCACAAACAATCCTTAGCGGTCCGACATGGTGTAGTATAACGGTCCACTACGTAGCCTACAAGTCAAATAATTCGCCTCAAAGGGGTGGCGGACCGATACCCTGTATCTTAGCGGTACGCTACGGACCCATCAGGCAGCCTATAAATAGATGGACCTATAGCTCGGTTTTAATCACTTCCCACAGCTCAAACTGTGACAATCCGGACTTTTAGATTAACTCTGTTAACTATATCCAGTTAAATCCTAACCTTTGTAACCCAAACTCAAACTTGAGGGACTATTTCTGTCAATCCTTCAAACTCTAACTACAAGGACTAGTTATGTAAATATTCATAAAGTCAAATCTGTTGACTTTGCAAAGTCAAAATTGTTATTCTGTTGACTTTTGAAAGTCAAACAAACTAGTTCTTAACTCTATACAAACCACAAGGACTAATTCTGTCAAACTCTAAAACTCCAATTCACATGAAACTTCAGGGACTGAATCTGCCAAGACCCAAAACTCTATCAGTTGACTTATCAAAGTCAAAATCAAACAAAATGGGTTCCTGTTGACTTCTAGGAGTGAAACCCGTAATCCTTTGATTCCAAATTCGAATCCTATATGCAAATCAAGTCTCCACCAACTAACTAAGTAGTATGCATGAATCAAGAGGACTTTTAAGGGTTGTAATGTGGCTAAAGTAAAACTAAAGGTGAAAATGAAAATCTTTTTTGGAATTTTAGGGGTTTTAAAGGGGTTTGATGGGCTGCAGCTATCGCGAAACACTCAGCTACGACCTCATGGCTTAAAATGAAAAGTACTAAAAGGTCCCTCTACAGTACTCAGATCATGAGGGTATAACTAATCTGAGGGCTCGTTTATGATCAGATTGCCAAGACCAAAATGTTTCATCAGGTTCAACTCGTCCCTTATTGCGTAATGCAAATTGCTACCTTTTCGTACGGTTCCTTTGGCTAGCCGCCTAATAGCACCTACTTCGATCAGGTATGTGTATTCACTTTGGGCTCAAGTTTGACTCTTGCTACACTTTCCATCGTGGCTCCAGTTTCCACATTTTCTACATCTACCGTATCTTTTGGCTCTTCTTTTGGTGGCACTTTTTGACAAGCCGCAGAATGGTGGTAATTGCTCTTGCTAGCGCCACCATTTTCTTACATCACTAGTTGCTTGAAAAATCTTTTCTCGAAGCTCGGTTAGTAATTCAGGCTTTGCGAAATGATGGTAGGAAAGCAAATTGAAATAAAAGGAATGCATGTCCAGTTCTTTAAGGTCACCCGGTAAAAGACCAACTTTTTTTTTCTCAAGACAACTTTTTCAATACTCCTCTTTCCTCAATTTCCTTGAAATAATATTTTCTTGAATTTTCCTACAGATAGTTCAGATAATTTCCTAATGCATCCGCCATTTGTATATTCCAATTCTTCTGAGTAGGACAGATTCTTTCCAAATTCATCCCGATGATAATGAACTTGAAACAACAACATAAGATAATTTTCCAATTTTGAAGACAGTTAGCCAATAACCGATGTTTGCGAAAAGCTGAGTGGTTGATAGGTATGGGTTTAGAAAAGAAATGGCTAAGGCTCAGAGGGCTATCTAGGCGGATAATATTTTTATGATTTTTGGATAATAAGGGTAATAAAGTCCTAGGTGCCTCAATCATTTTCAAACTTCCACTAGTTCATGATCTTGATATGTATAAGTCATACAAGTTTTAATTATGTATAGAATTCAATCGAATAAAGACTCAATATCTGCTTCTACCTTGTTATTTGCCACTATTCCTTGGAGTGTTTCTATTATTTATTTTTTGGTCTTCTGTCTGTTGCTTAATCCAAGTGTACAACTCATTTGGGATGAAAGGCTAGCTGAGAAAATTGTATTATGAAGCATATGATAGGGTTTAGTGATTTTTTATGGATAATTTTCGCTTGTTTCTACTTGCCATGTATTCATTTAATTTAATTCGGTGCAAACTCCAAGAGATTTTGATTTAAAGGGTTTAAATATTTTTGAAAATTTTTTGGGTTTTATAAAAGGTAAGTTTTTGTAATGTTTTACTCAAATGGGTAGAAAATTACAAGTTAAATTTTACTGCTTTTAGGTTAACAATCCTGAATCTCTAATTCCCCACCCCACACTTAAAACTGTGCATTGCTCTCAATGTGCAAATGCATGTAATGGAATGCTTTGCAGGAATTTAAATGCACGGAGTTTTAAGGAAAAAGAAACTGGTATTCCCCCGGTCAATTCGGTATATAACCTAAGGCCAAAACTTATTATTGTTATCAGGCTTTTCCTATCAGCTACTTGTCAACATGTTGCTTTAAAGACTTCATCGAATTTCTCAGAAATTTGATGTGGTTTTCGGCTCCAGGCTCGTAGACTTGGAGTGTAACTCCTCAAAGTAGAGAGATGATCTGGTGATGTTATTGTACCTGAAACACAAAAGAAAACATAAAAACGAACAAAGAAAATAAAAGGTAGTAGTTAAGTTACTAAGGTCCTAGTATCGAGAAGGCATACCTGGTGGCTGAAGTAATTAGAAACTTAAATTTTGAGAAACCAAACCTGAGGTCCATGCTTTCTGTCGTATGAATCAACTTCTTAATTTATTCATGACCATCGGGTTGCCTCTTGGAAGCGCTACGTTTATTTAAGGGTCTTTAGCCCGACCCATACGTGTTGCATTAGTCTTTCTTCAGGTGGGGATAAACAACCTCCCCTGTATCTCCCATTTATTTGTTCAAGTCGTTCGTCTTTGGTAGTATCAAAATACTCATCGATCCAATTAGTATTGTCGAGATCCTTGGTAAGGTCCATTGGTGTAGGATCTGGTGCCTTTGGTTTAGTAAGATCCAGTGCTTTTCCTTTTTTCAAGTCCCTTGCCTTTTGAAGCTGATAGTCTAGATTGGAGTCGATAAATTGAGAGATTTCAAGAGGATCACTTGACATGCATTCATATCCTCTGATGTTGTATGTTACTGATTGTTTTCTGATACGAAGTGTTAAAATACCTCCCTTTATGTCAATAACAGCTCTTGCGGTGGCTAAGAATGGACGACCCAAGATTAATGGTACGGAGAAGTCTTGTCCCATTTCTAAAACCATGAAGTCGACAGGGAAGACAAACTTGCCAAATTTTACCAATATGTTATGAATGACTCCTATAGGTGTCTTAACTGACCCATCCGTGATTTCAATGGTTGCATTAACCGGTCGCGGTTGTCCAATGTTCAGCTTTTGAAACATAGTGGAAGGCATAACATTTACGCCTGCTCCTAGACCAGCAAGTGCGTAACTGATAGGTAGTGGCCCTATTGAACATGGTAAGGATAATTTCCCAGGATCTGAGAATTTCTTTGGGAGATTCCTTTCGATAAGAGCGACACAATAATTTGTTCTTTTTATCTCTTGTTTCCATGTTTCTCTTGTTTGTGAGGAAATCCTTCAAGAAACGTCCATACTTTGGTATTTGTTGTATAATATCCAAGAAAGGAATGTTGACATGGATTTGGCTTAAGAGTTCTATGAACTTGTCATATTGCTCATCTGTTTTCTGCTTCACTAGCCTTCCTGGATATGGTATGTGAGAATTTAACGTTCTTTTTGGTGGAATTTTTGGAGGAAGGTCCGCCATAGGAGGTTAGATCACACTAGGCTGTGCTTTCTGGTGGATGAACTTGCGAGTTGTGGACGGAGTGGCACTCTGGTGAATATCTCTCTCCTAGGTGATTGGATTTCTTCTCCTGGAATTGGTGGTTCTAGGTGGACTTTGCTATTCCTTAGAGCAATATCACTTACGTTGCCTTTTGGATTAGTCTCGGTGTTACTCGGGAGACATCCTGGTTGCCTTTCGGACAATAGTTTTGCTATTTGTCCTAATTGTGTCTCAATGGATTGAAGGGTAGCTTTCTGCGTTTTGAACTCAACTTCATGTAGACGAAACCTTTCCTCGTATTGCTTGTGATGAGAATCTGCTAGGAGTGCTTGACTTTCAGTAGTGGAAATTAGCCTAGTCACCGCGTCCTCTAGGCTCATCCCATTACCCATCTTGTTTGTTCCTTGAAATTGTTGACGAGGTTGAAAGTTCTGAAGTTGCCTTTGCTAAAACCGTTATTGTTGTCCAAAACCAGATTGTCCTTGGTTGCTACTGTCTTTCCAGCTAAAGTTTGGATGATTCCTCCATCCATGGTTGTAGGTGTTGCTATAGGGGTTGTTTTGAGGTCGATTTGTTCCGAAAAAGTCGACTTGTTCAACGTCGGCTGTGACGCTCTTCACTTCTTCCATTGTTTCAGGTGTTGCTTTACCCTTACTAATTTGGTTTAGTCTTGTTGTAAGGTCGTCTACTTGAGCAGACAATGATGTGACGGCATCGACGGCGTGAACTCCTTGCCTTGTTCCCCTACTAGTCCGTGGGTTGTACCATTAATAGATATTCATAGCTATCTCTTCAATTAGGTTGTAAGCCTCTTGTGGCCTCTTGTTTCCAAAGATGCCACCCGCAGTAGCGTCAAGTGTCTGACGGGCTTGATTGTGCAACCCATTGTAGAAAGATGACACTTGCAGCCAAACCTCTAACCCATGGTGAGGACATTTCCTAAGCATGTCCTTGAAGCGCTCACATGCCTCATATAGTGATTCACCATCGTCTTGAGTGAAAGTGGTGATATCATTTCTTAATTTAGCGGCCTTGGCCGATGGGAAATACTTCGATAAGAACTTCTGGGCGAGATCATCCCAAGTGGTAATTGACCCGGTGGGAAGAGAATTCAACCGTGCCTTAGCTCGTTCCCTTATTGAGAAAGGGAACATTCGGAGACGAATGGCGTCATTCGACACCCCGTTCAGTTTGAAGGTATCACAAATCTATAGGAAATTTGCGATATGGGTATGTGGATCCTCATCGGGTAATCCGTTAAAAGTGCATGATGACTGGATCATGTGAATAACATGAGATTTGATCTCAAAGTTGTTAGCATCGAAAATTGGTCATGTGATACTAGACCCCAATGCGTCAAGTGACGGTCTTGAAAATTCAACGATAGTGTGGTTTTCTACAGCCATTTTTCTAGCACAGTTTTCTCGAACTCGGCGGTGAAAGAATCTTTCGGGATGTGCTAAAGGTTGATATAAACCATTAGTAGAACTTTGGATCATACACTACCTGCAACAAAGCATGAAGGAAAAATATAAGGAAAATAAAAGGTTAATCCGTTAACTCGAATTTTTCTTGAAATCATTGTGTCCCCGTCAACGGCGCCAAAAACTTGATGTGTTTGTTTTAATATAAAAATATAAGTAAAAATATTTAGATTGATTTGACAAGATCATGTTTTAAATTTATAAATTAAAATGATAATTACGTTAACTTAAAACACACACAATAGCCAAGTGTACCTATCGCTGCGTAATATACTTAGTAAAGAACCAAGTATCGAACCAATGGACACGGTCGAGTTCCAATACTCAACTTTTGTTATCGTCTAGCTGGATTAATTAGTGAGTGGGTTTTGTGTGCTTGTGAAGCAGAAAAGTAAATGACGGTGTACAATCGTTAAATACAAGATGGTTCTATTCTAGTTGAGATTGGCAGAAACAATCACAACTAAGAAATGTAAAAAAGTAAACACAACAAGTACTGATAAATGCAATTTTTATTAAGCTTCAATGGTTACAAGATTACAGAGAAAACTCTAAGAAAGCACACTTGTACAATGACACGATACACTACTTATATAGTAACTTAGAATCAAGACATACCCTTGATTCTAAGGATCAGATCGAACACAAGCCATTGATCTTGTATACTAGAAGCTATACTACACGTGAAGACAATAAATACTATAAATGATAACTTTAATCAAATGTCTTCTTAGGCATCATTGCTTGGATACTTGGAAGCAGAGCGTTGTTGTCTTTTATTGTCTACACTAGTAACATTCTTTCTGCATGAGATGTGTCAGAGTTGCAGTAGAAAGTTGTCAGTGGTAAAGTTGCTTTTTCTTTGCCAATCAGCATCAACGATTGATCTTCGACAGATATGGCTATCAGCAGAAAAGTTGGTGATCCGTATCAAGACTCAACTATCCAAAGCTGCTGATGATTTGCCTATCAGCAACATCACGTGTTTGATACTGCTGAGAAGCCAATACGCAAAAACTCTGGTCTTCAGGAGATAAGGCTCTCCGCAGCAGAGTTGTTCATCAGTAGGAGAACAACTATCCGCAGCAAACAAGCTTATCCGTAGCAGGTTTTTGGTCAGTAGCAAAACTGTGGAGTCCGCAACAGTTGTACTTAGAGAATTTTGTAGCCATCAGTCTTTATATTTACAAACTCCCCTTAGACTGATGCTACCAAAACTCTCTTATTGCTTTTGTTGTTGAAGCTTTTGCAAGTTGGCAACTATCCTTGCAACCTCATAGCCTCTAGGGTCCTTGCTGGGATTGTCAAGAGGAAGCTCAGACAAAGTCTTGATGTCTTTGCTTAGCATACTGAAGATGGCCTTTCTTGAACATCTCATCTTCTGTCCTCTGACATCTATCAAAGTGTACTCATCCTGAGCAGCATTGTAGGACCAACTTGGAGAGGTTTAGCTTCAAAGATTACATCTTTGCTAGGATTGAAGTGATGTTTGATCTCTAGCAAAAGATGCCTCCCACCTTTATTCTCTGGCTCATGAGCTTCACCCAGCTCCATCATTCTTCTAAGATCAAAATCTGGGAGCTGCATTACCTCATCAACAGATTTGTAGATTGATCTTTTTACCTCTGTCCTTCCCCTGAAAACCTCAAACCATTGATCTTGATTGCTGTAAAACCATATAACAATTTCTCTTGAATCTTCTGGTGTGGTAGTAGGTTTGGTTTTCTTCTTGGGAGGCTGTTGATGAGGAGGAGCTGGGTGTGAGGATTTGGACTCTTTGGGTGGAAAGGAGGGAGGTCCAGGAGGGAAAGTGGAAGGATGTTGGATAGAGGAAGGAGTGGACGAGGGAGTAGGATTGGGTTTCTTTCATCTGTTTAAGTGTTTACCCTTTCCTTTGAGCCTGTCCTCCCCAATCTTTCTTCCTCTTCCTTCTTGACTTAGACATATAAGGCTTGCAGGTTCATGAAGCTCATGGGACCTAGCCTCTTTCCACTTTCTCCTCTAGCCTTTAGGAAGTCCATCATGACCTTCCTTTCTTCATGGGTCCAAATGTTAAAAGCAATGGTCTTCTTGGTTTTCTGTTTGACTTTTTCTTCTTCTTCAGTCCTTTTCTTATTTGCCAGTTGACCTTGCTGACCAATGAAAGCTCTGTAGATTTCTTTATTTGATAATTTCTCAAGGTAGTCTGCATCCTCATCTTGAGAAATCAGAGCTTCTATCCACTCCTCTCTCATTTCTTTGGCTAGTTCAGAGTCGGTTATCCTGAACTTAGCCTCTTCTTTTCTTTTATTTTCTCTTTCTTCCTCTTCTTTATTGAGTTGTTTTTGCAGCTGAAGAGCTAGAGCTTCATATTCTTGTAATTGTGTAGCTGCAGGAACTTTGACTTTCAGAGCATCCAATTGCCTAGCATGCAACTGGATCTGTTGTTCCATGAGGAGAATGACAGCTTTTCTTTCTTGAATCTTTCTAAACTCTGCCATCTCATCTTCTTCTCTCTCCCTTCTTCTCTTCTCTTTTTCTCCTTTTTCTTTCTTTAATCTTTCTTCTTCTTCTTATTCTTCTTCTTCTTCTGTTATGATGCCCTTCCCATTGTCTTTGTTGGATGCCTCTGCTTCAGCTTCATGGATCACAACAGCAAATGTAAGAGATGTTGTTGGGATCTCAGCTTTAGCTTCATTGGCAGGCTGAGGAATAGACACAGAGGAAGGGACTACTTCACTCTCTTCCTCTTCCCATTCATTCCCATATATAGCTTTAAAGGGCTCTTTGACATTCTGAGCAGCCACTTTTCTTAACCCTTCTACTACATTCAGTATGACAATTGGAGAGGAGGGAAGGGATAGATCTGAGTTAGAGTCATCCATTGCAGGCCATCCCTCCTTTTCAAGAAAAGATTTGGTAATCTTGATCATTGCTTGAATTTCGAAGAAGTTGATGTTGCAGATATGTGTCCTGAGCTCAAAGACCGTGTGCAGGAAGTTTGGATTGAGGAGCAGGATCTCTTGGATGTTGTTGATTGTGAAAGATGATCCATCACTTTAGAAGAACTGAAAGCCAGAGGACCCAGTGATTGAACATCCTTGCACTTCCATGTCCCTGACCACTTCATTGTAGAAAAATCTTCTCCAACATAGAACTTCTTCTGTTAAAGCACTGCTCCTTATCAAGTCAAATCTTGGAGCCAATTTTTGTTCTGATGTTGTTGAAGATTCAGCAGGGTGTTCAGGATAGGCCACCCTGTTTGCTTCTTCTAGAAACCTTTCAAACCAGGGCAGATTATCCTCCATTAAGACATAGAACCTACTGATTACAAGTTCTGCTGAGAGATCTGAGGAAGTATTGAAGCATCTTGATAGGTACAGTTCAAGAACCTGAAGTGGATTCAGTGTATTCCAGTTAAGCTATTCTATTCCACCAAACTCCCGTCCAATATAGAATCTCTCAGATATAATATCATACCCCCAAGCTAGAATAGAGTCAAACTCTAGATTATGTGTAGTCGGTGTGAATTGAGGGGCAATGGTCTGTCTTGCTATGTTTGCAGCAGAAGGAAGTATGCTGAATGACAAAGGTGTGTCTTCATTTTGACTTTCATTCTTCAACACCTCATCAACAGCTCATACAACTAACTTCCAATCCTCAGTGATATCTTCCTCTTCGTCTAATGAGTCTAGCAAGTCATGGATTTGAATAAAAGGAGGTTTGAAGAGAGTACTTTGAAAAGCAGCCTGCTCTTGTATCCATTCATCGAGGCTGTCAGCATCATCTTCCGTAGTAACTATCTCCGCCTTTTTGGTTGCATCAGTGCATAGAGTTTCATCTGTTTGAGTGCCCACTGATACAAGGGAGGGAGTAGTCACTGGAGGGCATTGATGGGCTTCATGCATAGAGACTTGGTGCAGTAGTTTGGACACTTCAGCCTCTAGCATTGTCACCCTGGCCGTCAATTCCAAATTTTGAAGTTTCAGTTTGTCCTCATCCATAGTTATGGAATCCTTGGAACTAGATGGGGCCTTAGGCCTAGCCTCTGCATCCCCATCACCCTGGTTTTCTTGGCACCTGGGATTCCTCTCAGTGAAGAGTGTTTCCAGAGAAAAATCCTCACTGTGAGTTTTCGTGGTTAGGGTTTTAGTGATGTTATCACTGTCCTCCTTGTCAAGTGATGTACAAGGAGTAGTGATATCCCTTTCCACATTCACTCTATCATCACTCCCAGAGTGAACCTTCTTGGGTGATGAACTTGGGTTGGGTACATTAGCAGCCAAGTCAATCAATACCTCTGAAATAGTGGTAATTGGAGAAGGTATATCATCTTGACTAGGTGCCTCTACACTTAAGTTCAAAGAAGAAAAATAATGACACGGCTCAACATGTTGTTCTATGGATCCGGGATGTGATCCTGATCCTACTGGAGAAACTTCGAAGGAAGTCTCTCTAATGGTTTGGCTATCCCTTTTGATATTCTCATCAGAATGTTGGGATTCTGAATGAGGGATTTTAGGTTGGGATTGGGCCTATGAGACAAGAATAGAAGGAGTCTTCTTGCTCCTTTTTCTCGTATATTTTGCCACAACTAGGGCCCTGTGTTCCAGTTGGGTAGTGATAACATCCAAAACAGGTGTAAGTAATTTTTGTGCCTGTGCATCCTTAGGAGTATGTACAGGGGTTCGAACAGTGGAAGTAGTTTGTTGTTCAGGTTTTGAAGTGTAGGGTGTGGGATCAGTATCAGCTGGGATTGCTGAGTGTCACCCTAGGTACTTTGTATGTTCATCATTGTATATAACAATGGAACATTGACCCCTGAGAACTTTTTGGAAAGAGTTCTCATGCTTTGAAAAACGTTATTTTTATGTCCCAGCATAAGATAGATTATTGCAAGTTTTGAAAGATCTTTTAGTTCGTTGTCGAAAACTTCCTGCAAGAATCTTGGGTACATATAAAATGCCTGCTTTGCACCTTCTTGAAGGTTATAACTCTAACCTTCAAAGATGAGATGTGGAAAGTTAAAACCTTGGTCAATGACCATACCGTGAACAAAAGAGGCGAGGGCGGAGTTCACTTGATGCCATCCACTTTTCTTCTAGGATATGCATTGTAGAAGAATGTGGCATAGAAACTTCCATAGAGGGTCCATTAGCGCCTTTTCGATGGTATATTCATTCTGATTTCCAGTGTACCCTATGGATACAAAGTTCCTCATATACTCTTCCCTGGAGTATGAAACGGTGGCCCCCTCGTCCAGAAGCTTGAGATGTTTTCTGAGGGTAGCTTCGGTGACGATGATGTCTTCGCCGTCTACCTTAGCTTGGATTTGGGGAGTCCCCTGTTCCGTAGAGTAGACGACGGTGCTCCAAAAGTCCTCCATATGAAGGATGTATATGGTGGGGTTGATGGTTAGTGCATAGTGTATCTTTGATTGACATAGAAAATCGATCATATCATTGAACCCTTCGGACTTATTGCCTTTTATTAGGTATGCAGTGAGATTGTGGTAGGGTGAGAACTTGTCATTGGGCTAGTTTATATCGACCTCTGCCATGGTCGTTGGGTTTGGAGGGAAGGAGGAAGTTTTTCAAAGGTGGTTAAGTATGGAAGGCTTTGAATGCTGTGAATGCTTGAGAGAAAATGGTGAAGGTTAGGTTGGAATTGAATGTGAAGAGGTTAAGGAGAAATTTGAATTGTGTTATAACGGCAGAGGAGGGAAAAAGCAAAGTTACTTGTACAATACAACCTTATTCACTTTTCACTGTTACAATTGTAATACACTATAACAGTCATGGTAAAGACTGAAAGGACTTTTTACAGTGGGTAAAAGTTAATTTGGACTTATTTTTACCCATCAGCAGCAAACTTGGTTACTGCGGATGTTACGCCTATCCGCTACAAACTTGGTTGCTGCGGATGGTTAAGTCAGTCAGCAGCAAAACTCAATTGTTGCTGATGGATACAATGGTCCTCAGCAAAGATGTTGTTGCTGACTATCTTAAAGCTATCCGCAGGAAACTTGTTCATGCTGATAACTTAAAGCAGTCAGTGGCAAATTCTTTGCTGCTGATGATTAAACCTGTCAGCAGCAAAAATGGTTGCTACTGACTTATAACTTTTATTTACTACAAAAGACAAAAACATTTATAAAACAATTTTTAGAGACAGATTTTTGTCAAAGTTCATCATACCAATGGATTCAACTAAATATCTAAATCTAGCTTCATCAAAATGTTTTGTAAACAAATCAGCATATTGCTCATTGGTATGAACTTTGGTTAAAATAATTCTCTTTTTCTCAACTTGATCTCTTATGAAGTGATACCTGATGTCAATGTGCTTTGTCTTGAAGTTCTGCACTTAATGGAGCCTATGATGATGCTTAGAGGGACTTGGATATTGGATTTCCATTGCAGAGGAGAAGGTTTTCCAGATCTCCTTGCTTTGTCAGCAGCTGTTGTTGCTTTGGCTGTTGACAAATTTGCTTGATCAACAGCAGATTTTGCTACTGAGGACTTTTGCTTATCAGCAACAAATTTTGTTGCTGCTGATGGTTTTACTTGAGTAGCAGCAGACTTGGTTGCTGCTGATGGTTTAACAACAGATGTATGCCTATCCTTCTTTACCTTGTTACGAGATGGTTTCTTTGTACAAGTTCTTTTGTTGATAGGCTTTTAGTTAGGAGGGACTTGATGAAGAATCTGGTTGAAGGGATTAAATTTACAATTTGCAGCAAAGTGGTCTGATTCACCACAGATGATGCAGGATTGTTAAGGTTTTGGTAGCTGCTTCCTTGGTGGGGATAGAGAGTTTCTTAAATGAGTTGCCTTGGCTTCAAAGCTTCGTACCTTTTTTTCTTGTTTGTTTTCTCAAAAGCATGTTGCTTGAGGTTTCTTTGTTGCTGAAGGTAGTAGAAGCAGGTCTTGGCAGTATGGTTGTATTTGCCACAGACAAAGCATGATTTAGCCAATTTGTCCCTTTGAAAGTACACATAGTCCTTTTTCTTCAATAAGTCTTTGAAATTCTAGGCATGGGCTTTGTTGTGCTCATATGTGGCTTCCTCCAATGTCTTTTGAACATATGGAGCTTTCTCTCTAGGTAGACTGGTTTTGGGTTGAGGATTTGCGTTGGTGGAGATTGAAGATTGTCCCTTTTCAACAGTTAGCTTTCTTCCTTTCGGAGGATAGCTGATTTTGATTTGTTTGGTGAGTTGAGACACTGATACTGTTTTTTAATGGATGAAAGGGCTTGGATTGTTGGCTTTAGTTACTTCAAAGGCAGGTGGTGATGGAGCTTTATTGGTTTCAGTGGAGTCTAAACATGTGGACTCAGACTCGGATGAAGTAGTGTATTCTTGCATAGAGGTTTCTTGGACAACAGGGTCAAGATTTCGGTTGGCCAGATCAAGATTGGAAAGATTGAAACTTGGTTCATGAATGGCTACATAGTCAGCCGGTGGAGGAAAAGCATTGTAGGGTTTTTCAGCTTGAAACCCAACTCCAGCAGTTACCCTTTCATGAATTTGAGCATCCAAAAGTCTTTGTAACTTTTTGGATGCAAACTCATATTTTTCAACATGGATCTTTTGATGTGCTAATTCAGCCCTTGTAGCCTTTAACTTAACCAGAAGATCATCAATCTGAGTTTCAAGGTTTGTTTGTTCATCTTTTAATGATGAAATCTATTTCTTTAAACAGTTAATCTTTTCTTTGTAACTGTGTTCAACCCTTTTAAATTCATATTTCATTTGGTGAAACTCTTCATTTTGATCTATGAGATTCTGGTTATGTTTTCTATATCCAAGAACCTTATCAATACAAGCCTGAGTACAAAGATTTTCATATACCTGAGGTGGTATCTCTGATGTGTCTACCATGAGAGCTTGACTATTGGCAGGAATATCCTCATACTGAAAGCCCAAGTCAAAGTCAGCAGTTCCAACAGCTGCATAAGCTGCAGTTTGAGCAGGAGGAGTGACTTGTTGTTGTTTTTGCTGTCTTAACTGAGTTTGGTGAGCTTGTCTTGGCTGAGCATCAGCTGGGTTTGCCTTTGGTGCCTTGCATTCTCTAGAAAAATGACCAAGTTGGTTACAGTTGTAACATCTCAGTTTATTTTTGTCTAAGCCAACTCTAGTGTTGGAGTTGTTGCTTGGGATTGGTCTTCCTGTTCTAGAGTAGAACCTTTTTGCTCTAAGAGAAAGCATGGCAAAGGAGTGCTGTATGTCCATTTCTTCTAGATAATCTGGGTGAAAACATTCCAGATCTTCCTTGATAAAGGACATGTTGCTTGAGTTTTCAGAGACAAAGGCAGCAGAGTTTGTTTGAGGTGATGCTTCAAGAAGAAATGGTGAGTTGTTTGATTGTGCGGTTGGAGTCTGGGGATGTGTAACAAAAGGAGGGTAGTAGTTGCTTGAACTGGGAACTTAGTGGTCATAGTGAAGTGAAGAGGAAGTGGTGGTGGATGATGAGGCTGTTAAGTAACTTTTGCTTCTCTCTTTGGCATTAATCATTTCTAATTCATAAGTCTTTAGCATGCCGAACAGCTCAGTCATCTGTAGGGTCTTCAAATTTTCAGTTCTTCTGATTGGCACTGTGTAAAGTGTCCAGCAACTTGGCATGGACGTGATAAACTTTTTGATAATGTCCTCATTCTCCAACTTCACCTTAGAGCACTGTAGCTCTCCCACAAGTTAAGTGTACCTGTTGTACAACACGGTAAGAGATTCACCTTCCTTCAAGACAAAGTTCTCATATTGTTGTTTCAGAATGTCTCTTCTATTTTCTTTCACTTCTTCTGACCCAGCAAACATCTTCTCAAGAGCCTCCCATAGCTCCTTGGCAGTCCTGTGTTCTCTGAAGTTGTGAAATACTTCATTTGGCAAGCACATCTGAATGGCTACCAAGGATTTGAAGTCTACCTCCATCTTCTTGATGTCTTCATCTAAATACTTTGAGGGTTCTTTAGGGACTGATGGACCTCCGGAATCAGCAGATGCCACCATGGGTACATATGGTCCATCTTTAATGGATCTCCACATCCCATATTCTTGATAGCAGAAGAAACTTTCCATCATGTTTTTCCACATATCATAGTCTTCTCCAGACACCAGTCTTGGTGGTCTGTTGATGCTTCCAGTATCATCAAAACCATTGTTTTGTGCCATTTTGGATTTGTGATATATGGTGTCTTAGCAGAGAGATAGTATAGAATAGAACCAAAGAGTGATTAAACAAGTGTGAGTTTGTTTAATTTGAGAGCTAAAGCTCTGATACCACTTATAGGATCGGTAAATACAAGATGGTTTTATTCTAGTTGAGATTGGCGGAAACATTCACAACTAAGCAATGTAAACAAGTAAACACAATAAGTACTGATAAATGCAATTTATATTAAGCTTCAATAGTTACAAGATTATAGAGAAAACTCTAACTTAGAATCAAGACAGACCATTGATTCTAGGGATCAGATCGAACACAAGCCGTTAATCTTGTATACTTGAAGCTATACTACACGTGAAGACAATAAATACTACAAAGGATAACTTTACTCAAACGTCTTCTTAGGCATCATTGCTTGGATACTTGGAAGGGGAGCGTTGCTGTCTTTTATTGTCTGCACCAGTAACATTCTTTCTGCATGAGATGTGTCAGAGTTGCAGCAGAAAGTTTTAAGTGGTAAAGTTGCTTTTTCTTTGCGAATCAGCAGCAACGATTGATCTTCGGCAGATATGGCTATCAGCAGCAAAGTTGGTGATCCGCATCAAGACACAACTATCCAAAGCTGCTGATGATTTGCCTATCAGCAGCATCAAGTGTTTGATGCTGCTGAGAAGCCTATCCGCAGCAACTCTGGTCTTCAGAAAAAAACCCTGTCCGCAGCAGAGATGATCATCAGCAGGAGAACAACAATCCACAGCAAACAAGCTTATCCGCATCAGCTTGTTGGTAAGCAGCAAAACTGTGGAGTCCGCAGCAGTTGTACTTAGAGAATTTTCTAGCCATCTGTATTTATATCTACAGACGGTAAAGTAAATAACATAAAAGTAAAAATGTGTATGAAGCTGTAGCAGAATAGTAAATAGCACAAAAGTAAATAAAGCAAAAATGATAAAATTACAAAATTTATTGCTTCGGGATTCGAATCAACTTGGTACGTGATAATGTTAAGTAAACTAATTCAGTGGTATGACTACTACAAACTTGTGACCCGGGTCACCGCTAGAGCCTCGTTCTCACTACATTTGATTTGCAAATTATATCCTTTAAAAAGTGATAGTGCCTCCCGTTAGGGACAACATTTACCCTCAACCCATCGAATGGTTATCTCCGAGTTGGTTTAAGACATCAGACTCAAAATGCTTTATAATAAAGTTAAATAGGTGATTATATTTTGCTCACCGGGAGGCGGTGTAACAATGGGACCAAGTATAAAGACGTACCATTCCCAACATGAGTTCACCAATTCTTGGTCGCATAATAATCTCGTATAAAGACGTACGATCTTAGAAGTGTAGACCAAGCCTTGGCTTATCAATCTCCGCTCGTATAAAGACGTACGAGTTTCAAAGAAAGTTTGATTAAAAATGGTTTTACGATCTTACTCTTTAAAATCAAGACACTCACAAATATAAAGACGGATTTAGACAATAATAAAAGCCCATCAAAAGATGGTTTTTGAGGACGAATTAGTTAAATACATAAACATACCACTTCATTAATAGATTAAACATTAACATGCACCAAACATTATCTTCACCCTAGTAATACAAGGAAGTTTTAGCCACGAATGGCCATAACGACTAGCGTAATGATGAGTTTCGTAGGCTCCCCTGTTGTGGAACAAGGAGGAAGAGCCCCTCTACTCTCTACTCAAACTACGAGAATACTCTCTTCTTGAGTGTTCTTTTTTTCTGGATTGGTGAATGGAATGAAGAACTCAAGCCTCCTATTTATAAGCCTCAAAATGTGTAATGCACGGCCGTGCAATGGGTTGCACGGTCGTGCAAAGGCCCATGGAATCAAACAGTGTACAGAGGACACGGTACTGGGCCGTGGGGAGCAGGAGAGGGTAATGCACGACCGTGCATTGGGATGCATGGCCGTGCATCCCCATATTTTCTCCTAGTTTTGTCTTTCAGCTTTCCTGTTGATTTTTGTTGACCAATTTTGACTTCTTGGGGGTCAAAGCTCGGGAATGAATCTTCTAGAAGCTTGATTTCTTGGTGTTTTTGATAGATTTTAGCTTGATATATATTTTTAACATCGAATAACCTGTAATTACCAAATATAAGTATTTTAAGCATAAATCGCAAGATTGTTATTCAAGTTAATACCATAATGTGGGATTATTATGTATGTAAAATATGTATAAATGATGGCACATCAACTACTCATGTAAAAATGATAAGAAAGGTAAAATTTCCAAGATGGTTGGCAAATGTGGTGGGGGTACAAAAGAAGAATGGAAAATATAGAACTTGTGTAGACTTTACTGATCTCAATAAGGCTTGTCCCAAGGATCCTTTCCCTTTGCCGCATATAGACTCGGTGATTGATGCCATAGTAGACCATGAGATGCTGACCTTCATGGACGCCTCTTCGGGATTCCAGCAAATTCAAATGGAACCTTCAGATCAAGAGGATACTGCCTTCATGACCCCGACAAGTATATATTGTTATATTTTTATGCCTTTTGGTCTTAAAAATGTAGGAGCCACATATAAGAGGCTTGTAAATATGATGTTCAAAGACAAGCTGGGGGACACGATGAAAGTATACAAAGACGACATGGTAGTCAAATCAAAGAAAGCCGAAGATCATCTCAAGGATCTCAAAGAAGCTTTTGACATTCTGTATAAATATAGTATGAATCTCAACCCTTTAAAATGTCACTTTGGAGTTGAAGCTGGAAAATTTCTGGGATATATGGTAACCAAAAGAGGAATATAAGCAATTCAAGAACAAATCAAAGCTATCATTAGTTTAAAATCGCCATCAAATGTAAAAGAAGTATAAGGACTGACAGGAAGAGTTGCAGCTCTCAACAGATTTATTTCGAAATCCTCAGAAAGATTCACTATGATATCATGTAGAAAAACAAAAGGTTCGAATGGAGCGAGAAACAGGAAGAAGCATTCCAAGCTTTAAAGAAATATTTAGCATCAGCACCTTTGCTAATGAAACTAGAGGATAATGAACCATTATTTATGTACCTAGCCATATCCAAAAGTGCATTAAGTGTTGTTCTAACTAAGGACCACGAAGGCCAGCATCATCCTATTTGTTATGTAAGTAAAAGTTTACTAGACACAGAAACCAGATATGTCAGGAAGGATGGCCAAATGGTCTGTAAAGCTGATTGCTTATAACTTGATATATGAGCCCAGAACATCAATTAAATCACAAGCACTAACAAACTTTGTGGCAGATTTCAGTAATGATACCCAACAAGAAGCTGATTTAGAAGTCTAGCAGCTGGAAGGAACAAAAGATATATGGATCCTACACACTGATGGTGCATCTAATATAAGAGGCACATGATTAGGTATCATACTAAAATCACTGCAGGGGAAATAATACCCCAGTCGGTCAATTGTGAATTTCAAGCAACTAACAATGAAGTAGAATATGAAGCACTAATAGCTGGATTACGACTGGCCATAGATCTGAAGATCAGTTATCTCCAAGTGTACGTTGATTCATTATTAATCACTAACCATTTTAATGGCTCTTATGTAGCAAAGGGTGAAAGATTGATATGATACCTTGAAATAGTGAAAGATTTAACAGGAGAATTCGAGATTATCCAAATTACACAGGTTCCTAGAGAAGAAAATACTGAGGCCGATGCCTTAGCAAACCTGGGATCAACACTCAAAATATCATTGAATAGTAATATACCAATAATACATGTCATGAGCCCAGCTATTGACCCCATAGAAGATAAACAGATGTCAAATGTAGGAGACATGGAAAACCAAGATTCTCAACAAGTTAAAAAGCTCATGGATAGCACCCATCAAAAAATATTTGGAAAATGGTGAAATCCTGGAAGATGAGAAAAATCATAGAGCTTTCCGTGTAAAGGTATCACGTTTTGTAATTTTACATAATATCCTATATAGAAAATCACTTGTAGGTCCATACATAAAATGCTTGGAGGATCCTGAAACAAGTGAGGTCCTAAAAGATATACATGAAGGAGACTGTGGCAACCACACTGGGGGCAGAGCACTCATTTCCAAAGTTCGAAGAACGGTATATTACTGGCCAACCATGAGGAGAGATGCTATAAATTATGCCCAAAAGTGTGATTCATGTCAAAGACATAACAACATACAGCACCAGCCAACAAAACCATTACATTCAATCATATCCCCTTGGCCATTTATGAAATAGGGATTGGATATATTCGGCAAACCCCTAAAGAACCTGGTGGAAAAGTATTTATGCTTGCAATGACCGATTATTTTTCTAAATGGATTGAAGTAGAAGCCTTTGTTCAAGTCAGATAGAAAGATGTGATATCTTTCATAAAGCGCAATATCCTCACAAGGTTCGGGATCCCCGCAGATATAACATGTGATAACGGATCCCAATTTATCGGAAGAAGAACAACTAATTTCTGTGCCAGTTGGGGAATAAAAATGATAACTTCAACACCCGTACATCCTCAGGCAAATGGGCAGGCAGAGTCAAGCAACAAGATTATCATAAATAACCTAAAAAAGAGACTAGGTGCTAAGAAAGGAAGATGGGCAGAAGAATTACCCTTAGTCCTTTGGGCGGATAGGACAACCCCAAAAAATGCGACAGGGCTAACACCATTCTCATTAGTCTTTGGTACAGAAATCGTAATCCCAACAGAAGTTGTTATCCCTACAGCAAGAATCAATCTTCAGGATCCTGACACCAACAATGAAATCCTTGCTCAAGATCTTGACACCGTCGATGAGATAAGAGATCTCGCAAAGATCCGGATTGTAGCATACCAGCAAAGGATAGCTAAGTCTTACAATAAAAATATCAAAGCTAGAAGATTCCAAGTAGGTGACATGGTACTCAGAAAAACCTTTCAAAATACCATCAACTCCAGTGATGAAAAATTAGCAATCAAGTGGGAAGGACCATATTTACTAGATTCGGAAGCTAGTAAAGGAGCATACTGGCTAGCAAACATGGAAGGAGACGTATTGCCAAGATCATGGAATGCTATTCATCTCAAGACCTACTTCATGTAAGATGAAATTCGTATCCCAACCAGATCCGGTATGTCTTTAATCATTATTTATTTTTTGATTTATTCATCTTCTTCATTTGATACTGACTTAAGCATCGGAGGGGTGTTAAACAAAATCAACACCCACCTTCATCGAGGTTTGAAGTTTTGCAGATTTCATCCTTGAAGATCATGAACAAAAGACAGAGATTGGCCATATCTCTAAGCTAAGGGTATTTTAAATCCCCTCAACGGTTAAAGGTTTTCACCTTTCTAGAAATTGGGTTTCTACACCCCGCCTGAGTGCACGTTGTCCAAATGTAATTCAAGATAGTTGGAATTAGTATACGTAACGGTTGCTGACAATTTCACTATTATTGACTACGTTTAGGATCCTTTCGAATAACATAAACATGCTATACTCCTACAGGGTATGACGCCAGTTATTTAACATAAACATGTTAAACTAATGTCTTGGCATAAACATGTCACTTCCGATGTATTACCTTAACAATAATTTCTCCAAAGTTAGTATTTACATGCTCCTGAATATATCTCCAAAAAACCTTCACGGAAGAAACAATGAAGTTTATTCAAACGTCAAAATACCGACTATCAAGATAAAAAGAATAACTGAAGACATCGAAAGATCTCCATGAATGTTTTAGAAAACTGTTCGGCCCTGATCTACGTGCTACATCGGTGAAAATGATCTGAGTAGGAATTTCCTCTATCCTGTGAAGCTTTCAGACGAGCTTTGATCTGATCTAACTTTACACCTGTCGCTTGGACAATTTCTGTAGAAGCATGTTTTTGTAACTATAGATTAAATTCTATGTATCGGTGTACGTGGCTAGTACGTAGGAGGGTGTTTCTGAGTACTTAGCCTGCACACCAGTTTAGTCCTGCGTACTTAGTAAGTACGCAAGGCTTTTGCCTTGCGTACTTGTCAAGTACGCATGACCAAACCCGGTGTACTTAGACAAGTACGCAGGTAATGTTCCTTCCCCTATAAATAGGAGACTTGTCTTCATTTGTAGGTGGAACTCTAGAACTAGGTTGAGAGGTGTCCGGGTCGGGACGAGCTCTCCCGACCCCTGGACCGTGATCTTAGATGAGAGATATGTGCTCCTTCGGTATGTAGTTTGTAATACGGGATGACTTCTATGTTATGGATTACGTATCGTTTCATTCTCTTGTTTGTTGTTCATGTATTCTCTGTCTCGTTTTCTTAGTTCCCACACGAATCACAAAACAGGTCCATGTATTTCCACTGCGTGACGAGGCTACCAGGACCTACAAGTGGTATCAGAGCCTCGGTGTTCGTTGATTTGTGTTCTAGTTTTGGGTTTTAGGGTTTTTGAGCAGATCTGAGTTATAAAAGTTTGCTACTTTTTCTTACAAAAATCCTCAAATCTGAGTTTGTTATCACTTCATTTGGTGTTTGGAAGGCTAAGCGTTTGTTAGATGATGTTTTCTAAGCTTTTGGAAGCATTAATTTCTCAGATCCATCACTTTTCGAGCATTATCCTCAAAATCCGTCAATAACACTACTGTACTGAACAAGTACGCAGAATCACCTTTTCGGCGTACTTGCTAAGTACGCATGGGTTAGCCCTGCGTACTTAGTAAGTACGCAAGAGAAGTGACCTGCGTACTTAGCTAAGTACGCAAGAGCATTTCTCTGCGCAGTTAGCAAGTACGCATGGGTACTTGGATTTGCATATTTACTAAATACGCATCAACACCCTTTATGTTCGTATTTACTAACTACGCATGAACTAGCATCTGAGATTAAAAAAAAAAAAGTGGAAGCTGCCTGCTAAACCTAGTGCATCTACCTCTGGTAGTGCACAAACTAGTGTGAAACCTGTGGTGAAACTCTCTAAGCCATAGAGAAGAAGAAGTAACAAGAGATTGAGAAAGCTAGAACAACAGGCTGAAATTCAATCAGGTGAAGCTTCCACTAGTTCACCTGTTGCTGTTGAATCTAAGTCTACTGTTCTAGTTAAGAAAAAGAAGAGGTCCTGGAATAACAAATCCAAATGTTCTCAATCTCCTGATCCCAAATCTGCTAAAGATTTATCCATTTTTGACAGTCACGACTGTGAGTTAATTGAGGTTGTTTATTTTAAGAAAGACGGACGACCCAAGACCACTATGGCTTGGGTCTCCAAATCTAATTATTTCTTTTTGTGACTCGTGCAGGGACATCCGAAGGGTACTATCTCTAATCGTTGGTATGTAGATAGTGGATGCTCCTGACACATGACAGGTAACATGGCCTTGCTTCAAGATGTGAAACCATTCAGAGGCGGCTATGTGGCCTTTGCTGGAGAAAAAGGCGGTAGTATCACGTGTCAAGGCGTGGTTTCAAATGGTTGTGTCAGCTTCGACAACGTCACTACTGCGAGCAGCTGAAGCATAACCTGTTGTGTGTCTCCCAGATGTGCGACAAGGAATACTTGATGATGTTTGACAAGACTGAATGCTTGATTCTCAAACCTGGTTTTGAGGTTCCTGAAGACTGGATTCTAATGAGAGCGCCATGGACAAACGAAACCTATCAGATTGATATGAGCGTGGCAACAACCACCTCATCAGTTGCTACAGAGCTTGAATCTATCTTGTGGCATAGGAAACTCGGACATATTTCTTATCGAAAAATGAATCATCTTGTCCGAAACGGTTTGGTAACCGGTGTTCCTAAGCTGAGATTTACCGTTGCAGATGACTGTATGCCTTATAAAAAGGGCAAGCAGCAACGGAAGTCTCACAAGCCCAAGCTCCAAAAATCCATCGATACCCCTTTGGAGCTATTACATATGGATCTGTTTGGCCCCATAAGTATCAGGAGTATTGGAGGTAAGTCATTCTGTCTGGTTGTAACTGATGATTTATCACGTTTTTCTTGGGTGCATTTTTTATGTACAAGGGATGAAACTGCTGACATTCTTCAATACCTGATACTGAGCTTGGAATCTCTGTGCAAGTTGAAGGTTAGAAGAATAAGGAGTGACAACGGAACTGAATTCAAGAATAATTTGATGGAACTTTTCTGTCTCAAGAAGGGGATCCTTCACGAATTTAGTGCCCCGTACACACCTCAGCAGAATGGAGTCGCAGAACGGAAGAACAGAAAAGTTGTGTTTACTACAATCCACTTCAAACCTTGATTGAGACTGCAAGGACAATTCTGTCAGATGCAAAGCTTCCTGTCACTTTCTGGGCAGAAGCAGTTAATACAGCTTGTCACGTCTTGAACAGAGCTCTGGTTGTGAAGAGGCACAACAAGACTTGTTATGAGTTGATCAACAATTGACCTCCCAATCTTGATTATCTAGTTCCTTTTGGTAGTCCCTGTTCCTTATTGGCACAACAAGAGTTCCTATATTGTACACTCTCTTGTAAGGCGAGTTTGCAACATATCCTAAGAAGATGCCTTCCACCGCTTTTGTATGAAACTTAGACTAGATAATCAAGATTGGGAGGTCAATTGTTGATCAACTCATAACAAGTCTTGTTGTGCCTCTTCACAACCAGAACTCTGTTCAAGACGTGACAAGCTGTATTAACTGCTTCTGCCCAGAAAGTGACAGGAAGCTTTGCATCTGACAGAATTGTCCTTGCAGTCTCAATCAAGGTTTGAAGTGGATTGTAGTAAACACAACATTCCACCAGAACCAACTGGTCCAGCTTGGGGTTTTGATTATGATGCGCTATTCAAATCTTTCAACCTTCCTGATTTGTCTGCAGATGATGCCTCAAATGTATATGAATTATTTGGTGGCGGTGATGACTCCAGATTCCTATGCTGCATCTGCATCTGGAACTCATGACAGTGATAACAGTGAAGATGTTCATGTTGACGGAAATGACGCTCAAGCTAATCCTAACACTCGTGTAGGAAATGATGCTCCAGCTGATCCAATCAACATTGAATCTTCTTCTTCTGGAACATAGGATATGGGAGAGTTAAGCACGAACCTCGATTCAGAAATTCAGGAGCCGAATGTACCAAAGATGAGAGTGCATAAGAATCATCCAATTAACAACATTATTGGTGATCCTCATGTCGGTGTTCAAACTCGTCATCGAACCATTGCTGAGAACACTAGTCTCTACCCTGAGATACTTGACACTTGTGTCATGGAAACTTGTCTGCATGCTGCATTCGTGTCCGAGTTAAAGCCGAAAAATGTGAAAGATGCTCTCACTGACAACTGCTGTATTGAGGCAATGCAAGAAGAACTGTCTCAATTCCAAAAGTTGCATGTGTGGGATTTGGTTGACTTTCCAAGAGGCGTACAACCAATTGGCACTAGATGGGTGTTCAAATGCAAGACGGTTGATCGTCATGTTATAGTGAAGAACAAAACAAGGTTGGTTGTTCAGGGTTTTTATCAACAAGAGGGCTTGGATTACACAGAAGTATATGCCCCAGTTACTAGACTTGAGGCCGTTCGACTGTTTCTGGCTTATGCCTCCTATGTCGGCTTCAAGGTCTATCAACTTGATGTGAAGAGTGCTTTCCTGTATGGAAAGGTTCATGAAGCGGTCTATGTCACTCAACCTCCCGGCTTTGAAGATCCGTATAATATCAATAAAATGTATAAGCTTGAAAAAGCACTTTATGGTCTTCATTAAGCACCTACGGCATGGTATGACACATTATCAAAACATCTACTGTCAAATGGTTTCGACCGTGGACAGATTGCCTCGACCCTCTTCATACGAAAAGCAGGAGGTGAAATTATTCTTGTACAAGTGTATGTCGATGACATTATCTTTGGGTCTACAAATGAAGAGATGTGTAGGGAATTCAAACATATGATGAAGTCCAAGTTTGAGATGAGTAACATGGGTGAATTGTTGTTCTTCCTGGGTCTGCAAGTCAGTCAAAGAGAGGATGCCATTTATCTGCATCAAACCAAGTATGTGCAGGACATCTTGTCAAAATACAAGATGAATGATAGCAGTACTTATGGCAAACCTATCCCCATCAATCATGGTTTGCATCCTGACAAATATGGAAAGGATGTGGATTACAAATTATACCGTGGGATGATCGGATCTCTTATGTATCTCACAGCTTCAAGGTCCGACATAATGTTTGCCGTATGCTTGTGCTCAAGGTTTCAGTCACAACCGAAGGAGTCTCATATGATAGATGTCAAGAGGATTTTCAGATACTTGAAAGGGAAACCTCGATTGGGTCTTTGGTACTCTAAGCAGCAGTCATTTGACTTCAAAGCCTACACTGATTGAGACTATGGCTGTTGTAACCTTGATAGAAATTCAACTTCTGGTGGATGTCAATTCTTGGGAGACAGACTGGTTTCCTGGCAGTGTAAGAAGCAGTCAACGGTTTCTGTCTCAGCATGTGAAGCATAATACATTGCTGCAGCTAGCGGTTGTTCTCAGATATTGTGGATTCAGTAGCAATTGAGAGACTACGGCTTAAACTTCACTGGAACTCCACTATTCATTGACAACAATGCCACCATGTCCATCACAAACAACCCGGTGAAACATTCCAAAACTAAACATATTGAAATTCGCCATCATTTCATCCGTGATTCTGCTGAAAAGCATCTCATTGAACTTGTAAAGGTTCACACGCATGAAAACTTTGCTGACCTTTTCACTAAGGCGTTTGATCGATCCCGTTTTGAGCATCTTGTCAACATGATAGGAATGTTCAATCCAGAGTGAAAACTTGTTTTTATTAAATTAATTCAATTCATGAAGGTTAAATTTTATTTCTTTTAAGATTTCTGTATCACAAAAATTCAAACAATATAGAAAATGGAGAAAATTTCAAAGTTCTCTTGAGAAAAGAGGAAATGATAGTACATCAGGAATGATTTAAACGCCATAGACTACTTATTTGGGAAATGATTGCGTCATGCTTACTTGATTGTTTAAATTATTATGTTTTTAATCTGCTTATTTACAAGTAATTTGAATTGTCAGTAGGCTGTAGGCGTCTTTGAATCACCAGTAGTGTGGAAACTAAATCTAGACTACAACTGTGATTTGAACCCATGTATGCATGTGTGCGTGTGTAAAGAATACAAAAAGATCATTATCAGATAAAGGATGTAAGATTTTAGCAAATATTTTCTTAAGAGACCAGTTTCGGGTTATGTCTTTAGCACAATTATTGTGGTTCATCTCACTGCCCATACTAACAAGTATGTAATGAGAGATTGAATCAAGACATGTCTTTACGTCAACCGTTGAGCATGTATTCACCCTTGAATCATACCTGATTCATTTAAATCAAATCAAGATAAAAGTTGAATCACCTTACCTAAATCCTCTGACTCCATATCTATTAACCTGAATCATCATATGATATTCATAGAAGAAAATCCAATCAAACCAAGACATCTGAATCACTCGATTCTGAATCTTATGATTCTTGATAATCCTTATTGATTCTGCTAGATTTTTTCTATGCTAAACGATGTAACTTCAATCTAGAGATTTGAAAATCTTTGTGGAAAATATTAGATGTCTTGAGATAATGCAAGTTACATTTCTGTAGCATATCAGTGGGGTACACGTTGTATATCTTAAAATTAATACCTTAACCCACAAGAACGTGATACAAAGATGCTTATGGTTTCAAATATCATAATATTGCCAACTTGAATTACTTTTTTATGTGATTATTATGTATGAATAAATTGTAATTCATGACATGATCCCATATTCTTTGACGTTTATCTTGTATCGTTTTTGCTAAATTTTAGCCTGATATGATCCTCTCCTCGTATCTTTGACCAAAAATAGTGTGTCTGTATATACTTGTATATTTCTATCTAGAAAAGATCAACAAGATTCTAAGTTTGTGTACAATTCAATTTTAATCAGAAAAGCCAAAATATTTGTGTTTAACCTTCTTGAATTGACTTTGAATCCTCTTGATTGAATGTGCTTATCTTGTTCGTTATTTGATTTGAGTTCTTCATAATTTGAGTTGAAATTTTGAGTGAACACTGGTTTTTGTGTACTTGTTAAGTGCGCAAGAGTTAAACCTTGCGTACTTAGAAAGTGCGCAAGACATAAGTCATGCGTACTTGCTAAGTACGCAAGAGTTACTTCCTGCGCACTTATTAAGTGCGCAAGACCTAGTGTGTCGGGGTATTGAAATAGGTGTTAGAGTTTTTTCATCAGTTTCTCATTCAAACTTCAAACCACTGTTGAATACCCTCTACCCATTTTTCCTCAAATTTTACGTGTGTTCCAAAGAGCGTTTTCGTCCCGATCATTGCTTCATCTACGGATAAACTACATTTGGTGAGAATCTTAGGGCATTTCATCCGCTAAATCGACTGTTTCGGATCGATTTCTTGCCCTCAAGAACTAGGGTTTTGATGATGTTTTTTGGACCGTGTTTGGTTTTTCTTGACCAAAATTGTGATCTAAAACATGGTTAAATGCATTAATCGAACTTCAATCTTCAACAAAAAAGTCCTTAACTTGTCTTGATTTTGGTTTTGATCTCGTGTTTGAACCGACGGATACCGTTGGTTCACACTTAGGTTAAAATGACCATCTTATAGTACTTTATTGGGGTTGGAATAGGTTACATTGGTCGTAAACGTAGTTTTCGACGTAATGGCAACCATATTCAACATCAGATTCACAAGCTTCTGACTTTGGTTTTTCAAAATTTGTCTAAGTGTTAAGTCATGCGTACTTAACAAGTACGCAAGACATTAGTCATGCGTACTTGATAAGTACGCAAGACCTAAACCCTGCGTACATGACAAGTACGCATGATGGCCATTTCTGAAACTTTTCCAAGTCTGGTTTTTCAGTTCAGTGTGAATGTACTATACTTGGTCATGTGTATTCAATTCCAATGAATCTTCTTGTTCTTATTATGTTTATTGTTTGTTTTTTTAGTGATGGCTCGTGCCTTTACTAGTGAGTTCAATCTCCTTACACTTACAGAACCGGAATGGAAGGGTGCTGCACTTCAATATAGAGAGATAGTTGATTTCTTGAATTGTTCAAAGATCAGCTATGCTATATCAGCAGATCCAATAGTCTCAAGACCGTACCTGGAGCAGTTCTGGGATACAGTGGATCATGACTGCACGATAACCCCTAATGTCATTCGGGCTACTGTGGCGGGTCATGACATTGCTTTTTCTGAGGACATAATTCGAAGGGTCTTACAGTTCCGAGATCTCGCCACCGACCCAACTGCCCTTCCTGATTACTTTATGGATGGGTGTTGGAGGCAGCGTATGGGATACGTCGGTGTACGAGATTACTCTTCCTGTAAGAAGATGTGGGTGCTAGATCAGCGGAGGTACTTTGCCCACGTGATGATCATGTGCATTTCTTCCAAGAAGGCGGGGAAGGATGATATGGGACATGATCTTGTAGCAACCATGGTTGGCTTGTCTCTCAATAGGGGTTATAACTTCTCAAGATACATCTTCAAGGCCTTAACTGATCAGATCAATACGACTGAGAGGTTTAGATTCCTTGTTATACCCAAGATTTGTGAAAATACTGATCAATTTTGCGTTGCCAAATCTGCCTGCTATTGGGGAGAGAATGCAAGTCAAACGGGTGGACAAGAGAGTGTTTGCACAATTTCTAAAGCTAGGCAGTGTAGAACCTACCCCTGAGCATACCCCACTCTTTGGCCACCTGATTAATGAAGCGTATGTGGCACCATCTGATTGGAGATGGTTTAGTCATGAGTCTGAGCCAGAACTCAGTGAACATTCTGATGAGCAACAAGAAGATGAGGAAGTTGAAAGTGAGGATGAATTGTCTGAAGGAGGAGACAAAGAAGCGGGTAGTGATGGAGCTGAAGAATCCGACTCCGAAGATACAGAGTCTGATTCATCTGATTCTGATGATGCACCAATACAGGCACACCCAAGAAGACTGACGAAGGTGACCCTTCCTGAGTCATCTTCTAAGAGAAAGCCACAATCGACTAGCAGTGAATACGAACCCGATTCTGATTCAGACACTGCTATACAAAGACGTAGGAAAGAAAGTATCACTAAGCAACGGGGGGATAAGCCGCAACAAGCTATCCTTCGTGAGGTAGAGGTCAGTGCTCAGAGGCAAGTACAAGTATCGGCTGCGAGTACTGATTCCGCTTCTACCTCACCTTCACAACATCTGTATCGGCGACAGCGGAGGAGGCCACAAGTAACACCTGATGTGGCTGTCACTGCTATCACAGAGGAGGTTCCTATGATAGTGACCATCCCTGTACCATCTGTCCACGTTGTGGTGACAACTCCTATTCTTACCGAGTCAGTCACCATCACCCCTTCCACTACTCCTACAACTACTATCCCATCCATAATCCCTACTACTACCATTGAACCTATCAGTCAACCCTACAACTTTGGAGACTTTTCCAAGGGTTTTGACTTTGATACGATCTTCTCATCTCCACTCCATAATGCTGAAGCCTCTACATCCAGGAATCCTGATCCAAATGATGCATGGATAGATACCTTGGAAACACAAGTCGCTAGTCTACTTGAAACTGTTCGGAAATCAAGGGAAGAATTTGAGGCTCAACATGCTCAGATAAATTCATTCGTGGACGAAGTTACTATTTTGAGAAGCCAGATGACTGGGACTAAAGAGAGATATGCAAATGAGATGGCCCAGAATGAACTACTGATCAAAACGAATAATATGATTCTGGGACACAAAACGTCCTTAGAGGTACGGTTTGACATGCAGCGGAAAGAACATGAAATGATGGTCAAGTTAGTAGCTGACCTGACCAAGAAGCTTGCTGCTCAGGGGGGGAGAGAAAAAGAGAAGGAGAAGGCATCAAAATCTACCGGTGATGAGGCTTGTCATCCGGTTGATTTAACAAAGGATGATGACAAAGACAAGGATCCTGAAGTCGGTTCTAGTGGAAGTGAGCAACAAGCTTTGGCGATAGTGCCCATTTCTACTGTTCCAATGGCTGAGGGGGAGTCGACTCACCAAGAAGGCGGTGATGCTTCAGGTGGAAATAAAGGAAAGTCAGTGGCTGATGTTTTGAAAGATCTATCTGATGACGTGTCGGATAATGCGATCTTATTCTTAGAGCCAGACTATTCCAAAGAAGCACAGATCGAGGCTCTCTGCAATCTTGAAGAAGTTGAGATCGACTCTGGTGACGATTGGGATGAGGAAGATGAGGATGTGGTGATCGAAGTTCCCAAGGGCGACGGGGGAAGGAGAGTATGAGTTTGAAGATGGAGAGATCTTCGAAGTTCCATCCTTTGAATCTCATCTTGACACAGATTCAGTCGAGCCTGCTAGTACTGTTGAGGCGTCGACTGAAGCCTCCCCTGCCAACCCTACACCTGTGGATCCTGAGGCAAAGAAAGACAAACATATGCCTGAAAGTTCATGGAAGGATCCGGCTCTTGTATTGCAAAAGACTTCAATCATAGACAAACACGGAGCGACGAGGATGATCTTAGCTGTGAGGTTCGACGAGGATAAGAAGTTGTTTGCATTCAAGCGAGCTGGGGGGGTTCAATACTTGAAACCAACCATCGAAGCTTTCAACTCCTTATCAAGATACGACCTCGTGAACCTAGTAAACCGAGAGCTACTGGGTCATTCAAATAACTCTGTAGCGATGGGTTTGTGGCAGGTTCTACAGAGAGAAGTAAGATCTATGAAATTTGAATTGTTTAAGCCTCAAGTGCCCAAGTGAGGGATAAGAATGCTAGACATCCTGTGACTAAGAAAAGCTTAAATAAACTGGTATACAAGCCAGTGCTGTGTGAAACCAAGATTCCCCTGAGCAAGTTATCTCAGGATATCCACGGTAACATATGGTACTGGTACGTCGATCCTAAAACGGGCGAGGCAGTGGTGATTGGAAAGGTGTAGTCCGATAGTGAGCTTAGTGCCAAGGGAACTGATCAGAGTGTTTGATGAAGTCTGCTTCATAAACTTCTCTGTGAAAGATCTGGAGGCACTAGCTGACAAGTACTGCATATACACGGACGAGTGGACAAAGTTCCTTGCTTCTAAATACGACAAGGTGATCAAGTTCCGCCTTGACTACAAGAAGAAGATGGAAGCTAAAGCTGGGGAGCAGTGAAGACCGAAGACAATCCAGAGCTTTTGTCAAGGGGGAGTTTGTTGAAGCACTTTTGTGTGACAAACACTCTGGATAGTGTTTTAGTTTATTCTACTTGTCTTGTATGTCTTGTCTTTGTATGTTAGTGTTTGTATGTATTAGTTATCGAGTTGTAATTTCTAACGCATGTTATTGTTGTATTATTTCTCTAAGTGTTTTGCGTACTTAGCGTGTGCGCAGGAATTACTTCATGCGTACTTAGCAAGTACGCAAGAATACTCTGCGTACTTTCTAAGTACGCATGAACAATTTTCCCTGCGCACTTGTTAAGTGCGAAGAGATCAGGTCTAGTATAAATATAATAGGTTGACAGAAGATATGTACGCAGACATTTTGCACTCACTATTTTCTCTCTGTAACCGTTCAAGTTTATAATAGACGAAACTTTAAAGTGATTTCTTTGTCAGTTTACTTTGTGTTGTTTGATTCTCCACCTAGTCACGGGCATTCTGCACCCGGTCTGACTAGTCACACACCCACACGTAACGATCCGAGACACCCGGGGACCTACAATTTCTTTACTTCCCAGCTCTTTCTGTCCAACCTCTCCCCAGCTTATGGGAGTTCTACATCTCCTTCCGTATAACATCTCGTATGGTGGCATGACAATACTTGTATGATAGATGTTATTATACAAGAATTCTACCAAAGGTAGATGACTATCCCAACTTCCACCAAAGTCAATAATGCAATCACCCAACATATCCTTAATTATTTGTCTCGTTCATTTACTTTTTCAATCTATTTAAGGATGATATGTTGTGCTAATCAATAACTTAGTTCCCATTTCTTCATGGAACTTCTTCCAGAAATGCGACGTAAAACGTGTGTCTCTGTCAGATACTATTGAAACCGGAACTCCATGCTGTGAAACAATTTCTTTAATAAATGCTTTTTCTAACCTTTCAGAAGAGTAAGTCTCACGTATTGGCAAGAAGTGAGCACTCTTAGTTAACCTATCAACTATCACCCATATGGTATCATAACCTTTAACTGTTTTTGGTAGCTTAGTTATGAAGTCCATAGTGATATGTTCCCACTTCCATTCTAGAATATCTAGTGGCTGTAATATGCCATAAGGCTTTTGATGCTCTACTTTGACTTGAGAACAAGTTAAGCATTTAGCCACATATTCCACGATATCGAATTTCATACCAAGCCACAAATAATATTGGCGTAGATCTTGGTACATTTTTGTGGTACCCGGATGAATCGAATATCCAGATTTATGAGCTTCATCTAAAACTTTGTTTCTGAATTCACCCATATGTGGAATCCACATACGACTGAATCGAATCTTAACCCCATACTTATTCTCTTCAAAGTATTTCTCTTGTCCAGCCATTCTCTCCTTCTTAATATTTTCTGCTTTCAATGCGTCTATCTAAACATTCCTGAGTTGAGTCATAAAGTCAGGAGTTACAAATAACTTATATGACTTCACTCTGATAGAAGGATGCTCTTCTTTATGGCTTAGAGCATCGGCCACTACATTTGTTTTCCCTGGATGAAACAGGATTTCACAATCATAATCCTTTATCAGCTTTAACCATCTTCACTGCCTCATGTTATGATCTTTTTGCTTAAAGAAATACTTTAAGGTTTTATGATTTGTGTAGATTATGCACTTAATTCCATACAGAAAGTGTCTCAATATTTTAAGTGCAAATACTACAGTAGCTAACTCTAAATCATGGGTCGGATAGTTAGCTTCATGGGGTTTGAGCTGTCGTGAAACGTAGGCTATAACCTTGCCTCTCTACGTTAGTACGCACCCCAATCCCCGATAGGAAGCATTAGAGTAAACTACCAGATTCTCTGTTCCTTTCGGTAAAGACAACACCGGAGCCTGAGTCAATTTCTCCTTTAGATTTTGAAAAGCGTTACCTTGCTCTACTCCCCATACAAACTTTGTCTCCTTCTTTGTGATTTTTGTTAATGGGGTTTCAATCCTGGAGAAATCATGAATAAACCTTCTATAGTAACTAGCCAAACCTAAGAAACTGCGTATTTCTGTAGGTGTCTTTGGCGGTTTCCATTTCATTACAGTTTCTATCTTTGAAGGATCAACAAGAATTCCTTCGACATTTATCACATAACCTAATAATTGAACTTCTCGGAGCCAAAATGCACACTTCGAGAATTTTGCATACAACTTTTCTTTTCTAAGTGTTTCTAGTACTTCCTTGAGATGACATGCATGGTCTCCATTATTCTTTGAGTAGATTAGAATATCATCAATGAACACGATCACAGATAGGTCCAACATTGGTCGACAAACCCTATTCATGAGATCCATGAATGCAGCAGGGGCATTAGTCAAACCAAATGACATTACTAAGAAATCATAATGTCCATATCTTGTACGAAAGGCTGTCTTTGGAATATCTTCATCTCTAACCTTCAACTGATGATAACCTGATCTTAAATCGATTTTAGAGAACTAGCTTGCTCCTTGTAATTGATGGAATACGTCATCGATCCTTGGTAACGGTTATTTGTTCTTGATTGTAAGCTTGTTAAGCTCTCTGTAGTCTATGCATATACGCATACTACCATCTTTCTTCTTCACGAAAAGAACCGGAGCACCCCGAGGTGAGATACTCGGTCTTATGAAACCTCTGTCTAAAACCTCTTGCAGTTGTGACATTAGTTCCTTTATTTCTGATGGAGCTTAACGATATGGTGCTTTAGCTACAGGCTTAGCACCAGGTACTAAGTCGATTCGAAACTCCACTTCTCTTTATGGAGGTATTCCTGGTAATTCTTCCGGGAAGACATTAGGAAAATCACAGACTACTGACACCTCTTTTAATTCCTTAGTCTTCACTTTGGAAACAGTAGCGTATGCCAGGTAGGCCTCACTGCCTCAGTTCATAAACTTCACAGCCTTCATCATAGAGATGATTCTAATGGCTGGTCTTATTTTATCACCGTGGATGGTAACTCTGTTACCGTCAGGAGTTTGCATTTGAACTGCTTTCTTATTAAAAATGATATGGGCATCATTTGCTGCTAACTAGTCCAATACCAAAACTACATTAAGTCCCTCGAGGATTATTGGATATAGTCTAACGGGAAATCTATATCCTTCAGATTAATGAAACAATCTTGAATGACTATTGCTACCTTCATCGTCTTCATAATAGCCGTTTCGACTTCAAAAGTTTTGTTTAATCTTACAGTAGATCTATCTAAGGAATGATAGAAATCTAGAGATACAAAACTTCTACTAGCTCCTGAGTCAAATAACACAGTAGAAGGTACGTTATTAATGTGTAGTCAGGCAATTCCTTAGCTTCCTCACTTCTACTAGTCAGGCAATACCTTAGCTTCCTCGGTTGTTAAAGTGTAGGCCCTACTCTTGGCATTTGGGGCTTCCTTTTCCTTTCCATCTTTAATCACTACTGGTGCTGAAATCTTCAGGGTTGGGAATTTTATCATTCGGTGCCCAAGTTCTCCACACTTGAAACATCTCTGTCCCGTCTTACTTAGACAATTGGTGGCTATATGTCCAGGCTTACCACAACTGTAGCAAGTATTCATTCCATACCTGCATTCTCCAGTCTTTAGTTTACGCATTTGGTACATTTAGAACCACCATTCTGTTCTTGCCTCTTTCCTCCTTCTTCTCCTCCTCCATTCTTCTTGTTCTGATTTTTAGAGATATCAGACCACTTTCTCTTTGATTCCACAGGGCGGGAACCGAAGACTTCATCGTACAAGGTCAAAGCCAACTGTACGACAGACCGAAAAGTCTTCAAGTCTGAAGTCTTTACTAACCTCCGTATCTCAGATGGTAAACCTTGTACTTACCGCTTGATGCATACTGATTCAGGGGTTATCAAATGAGATACCAACTTAGCCACTCTATTAAATTTGTAGTATATTCTCGATGAGTCATACTACCAGCTTCCAATCTAAGAAAATCCCTCTCGAGTTTATCCATTTCATTATCTAGACAAAACTCCTTTATCAGTAATCTTTTCAATTGCTCCCAAGTCATTTGATCAATAGCTTTATCTCCCAAAGCTATGACTAAGTTCTCCCACTAGCACAATGCTTCTGATACAAATGAGTGGGCTGCATACTTGGCCTTTTGGTCATCCTTACACTTACTAATCTTGATCACTGCCTCTATCTCTCTTATCCATTGATGAGTGACAGTGGCATCTTTTGTTCCTTCAAATTTAGGAGGGTTTCCGTCCTTGAATGCCTTATAAGGACATCCCTTCTTCCCTTTCTTACGAGGTCTAGACTCATATGAATCATCAAATTTATAATCATAATCAAAATCATCCTCATCCTTATCATCTGGATTATTAGTTCTTTCTGTCGGTTGAGTCTCATCATTCTTATTTCTATTTTCTTCTAAGCTTGTCAATAAAATTTGTAGAGCCGTGTCTAGTGCTTTGGAAACAGCCAAATCTACAATATTTTTAAGCTGAGGATCTATCACAGGTTCCTTTACATTCTCTTCTCTATCTACATGTCTTATTTCTGGTTCTGCATTGGCGGTAGACAACATCTGCCTTCTGGAGGTATTGGGATTACCCTTCCTCCTTTTTTGCCTCTACCTCTACCAACCATTTTCTATAAAAGGATATTGAATGCTTTAGTATTAGTATGATAGTTTGATAGCTAGAACCCAAGTGTATTGTAAACATTAATAACTATGGCCACAACGAAATTAATCAATTACGCCACTTTCAGTGCCTAGTTACCCTTCTATTATGTTCGTACCCTTGGCATCAGGCTATCTTGACTGGCATCTCTACTGGCATTCTTACTATCCCTTAGTCCTTGTTTAAGTCTATATACTTAGGCAAGTATCTAAATCTCTAAAACTATAGCTCTGATACCAACTTGTGACACCCACATCCCGGATCACCTGAGATGCCGGCCACTTGTCGAATCTACTCATGAACATATAGTAATCAGAGATCATACACAGCAGAAGACTTTAAAAATACTATATTTATTTCATAAACGTGTCTTAATGGACATTCTAAAGAAAGTACAACATAAAGATTCTAATTCCAGCCCATCAGAGGATGCCAGATAGCCTACTAGATACTCTTACTCTAGCCCCTTGCCTTTACTGCAGGAAGCTATATCTTTACCTGATACACATGCTTAAAACATATGTCAGCTTAAGCTGGTGTGTTATAAGTTTTAGTCAAATTATCTTTGACCTCTGTCTCATACATAAATGGGTTTATATGACACGTAGTAAAACATCGCATTAACTTCTTGCCCAAACATAATATTTTATACCTGCACACTTATCTTCTTTCCAAGGTCACGTTAACCCCCAAGTGGTCGTCACCACTTATACATACCCTTGCCCAAGGTGTCCATACTAAATCGCACAAAGGAATGCAGTACGTGTCTACGTCTTAAGTTGCAAGATATTATGTGGCATTTGGCCAGACGTGGCAAAACCTTTCTTTATAGACCAATATGGTCAAAACATTTGACATGGCAATCATGCCAAAAACTCTATCTTTTTCTCTTTACTCTTTGTCAAGACAATAATTGTTAAGACATTTACAAGTCATGGTAAAACCTTGACTTCTCTGCCATTACATATCTCGGCACACCATGATAAGTTCTAAAACGTTTTACATGTCAAAACCATTTCCTTTCTCAAATCTTTAAATTCTCGTAAAGGTTTCTCCATTCTCTATCAAAGGAATAGGGTGGTTATCTTCCTAGAGTATTACCTCCAACAAAATGTTCCCAGGAAAGAGTGACGGGTCCAGGAGGGATTTATACACCACTGTTTCCTTAGACAGAACATCCTATTTGCCAGATAAGAACATACCAATTGGATGGTCACCCAAAACATTCCTTTGATACTTCATGAATACTCCGTTACATGGTTTTAAGATCATAACCTCTTGCAACATGAATGCTAGATCCAATATCAAGATGTATAGCATTTATGTAAATCTTTTTAGCATGCATACCGGCCCGAAACATTTAGAACAAAACATTTTAAAAGGGCCTCATAGAACTCACCTCTAACTTCCTTCCTGATCAAATATTCTTTACGTGCTAATGTGATCAGCACATTGACTTGGATCAGAGTCCTATGTCCTTATAATATTACTTAGTTGCAAGTTCCTAGCTTAATGAAAGTAACTAAGTCATTTAGGAACTAGTTGGAACCTTACCTTAGAACTATCTCCTTCGTAATTGGATTGAAAAGTTGGAAACCGGACTTCTTTACACGAACCGGGGCTCGAGGCACGCTTACCAAGGTAATCTATGTGTTTCTAAGTGTGTTTGAGCTGTAGGAAGTGATTAAAACCATGCTATAGGTTCATCTATTTATAGGTTGTCCGATGGGTCCGTAGCAGACCGCTAAGATACAGGGTGTCTGTCCGCCACCCCTTTGAGGCGGCTTATTTGACATGTAGGCTACGTAGTGGACCGTTATACTACACCATGTTAGACAGCTAAGGATTATTTGCGGCTTGCGGATCACTAGGGTCTCGGGGACTGTCTGCCACCTGTTGCCTACGCGTCAGTTTCCAACTATTAGTCATCTGACACGGGTTAGCTCCTCATTGCTTCCTTGCACCCTACGTAGCGGTCCGCTATCCCTTTGGTGGCGGTCAGCCACCGTCCAACTTTCACAATATTTCATTTTCAACCCCTATACTTTAATCTAATTCTAACCTGACCCCTTATACTTTAACAAAATGTCATTAAAACCCTAGGGTTTTATCAAATGACATATTTAACCCTTATACTTATATTCCTTTGAAAATGTCATTTAAACCCCCTAGGGTTTAATCAAATGACAGATTTAACGCTTATACTTATATTCATTTGAAAATTGGGTGTTACACTTTATGTATGGAAATGTTCAAGAAGTGATCTATGTGTGTCAACCATCGGGATTTGAAGACACCAATTATCCACATCATGTCTATAAACTAGACAAAGCTCTGTATGGTTTACATCAAGCACCACGTGCATGGTATGCCACTATGACAGGGTATCTGCTTGCTAATGGCTACACTCGGGGAGCCATAAATCATACATTTTTTTGTTAAGAAGCTAAGAGATGATCTTATTCTTGTCCAAATCTATGTTGATAACATCATCCTTGGATCAAAAAATGTTGCACTGTGCAAAGAGTTTGAAGACGTGATGAAGAAAAAGTTTGCAATGAGTTCAATGGGAGACATGCCCTTCTTTCTGGGGGAGAGACATATATCATGGCAGTGCAAGAAACAGACCACCGTTTCCACTTCTACTGCTGAAGTTGAATATATCGCCGCATCCGCATGTTGCTCCCACGTTATATGGATGCAACACCAATTGCTGGATTATGGTTTGAATTTCTGTGACTCTCCTATTTTCTGTGATAATGAAGCTGCTTTACAGATTTTTGGGAACCCAGTCCAACACTCTAAAACTAAGCACATAGACATAATGTCACACCCCCAATTTCAACTAACTGAGTTTTACCATTTGGGAAGTGACGAACAAGGATCTCAGACATTAGTTACTTTGAACGACTCTACATGGGACTCAAATGAAAATATCATATTAACCAAAGTTTCAATGCGGAAGCGTAAAGAAAAGAAAATGCACAAAACACACGCGCCCAAACCAAAAGTCCAAACGTCCAACCAAGCCAAGTACAATACAAAATAATTCAAACAAACATAAATAAGCAATAATCAAAATAGATGAATCCCATGCATGCCCTAATGTGCACCTGTGTCTTATCTTAGTGACCTGAGAAAACATGTAAGAAAATATGTCAACACGAGGTTGGTGAGTTCACAGGTTTCAATATACAAATAAGCGTTTACCAGATTTATGATCATTCAGTATGTATCTATAGATAGCTAACCTATGTTCATGTTTAACTCAAGCGCTCGCAACCGAAGCTGACTGTTTGTTAATTTGCCTCCTGCCAGGTCTATCAACACTGGCGGTGTGAGTAAGCTAAGATTTCACCCGTTCGATCTCTAATCGAGTTAGCGCAACTAACGCGGGTGGGATTTGTCAAACCCAGTAGTACTACTAAATATTACCTCGCTAAGATCCATATTAACGGTCCGATATAAGATGAGGACTTTCTGTGATAGCGTGTTAGGCTTAGCTTTAACATTGATAACATATGAATTGCTAAATCTCAAAATCGTTTAATCATGTTTTCTCCCCCAAGTTAAAACAGTAAAAAGCGGCCGTGAAAACTCACCTGCGTTGCGTTGTAGGTAGTATCACACAAAGGATAAGTTGGAACCACGTGTGTAAGTCTCAAACGACTTATGAATGCACTAAAAATATAAACACATAAATTAGGGATAAAAATGGGAATTGTGACAGCGACACAGAATGAGAAACGTTCTAAAGAACGCTCTAATATTCAAGAGTGGAAGAAAGTGTCCACGGAGTTAGGAATTACTTTATGCGATGAATGACACAAATAATAATAAATATAACCGGGTGTTTTGTCATTCACAAAAATTGAGAAAAATAATAATATATATATACGAGTAAATAATATAACTAATTATATTATTATTTAGTCTCAATCGATACACACTGTTATAAAATGATTCGAAATAATATAAATATGTATATTATTTAATAATACGGGTCACGGTTTGAAAATAATATAAACATATTATTTTATACCAAATTACGGTTTGAAGATAATATAAACACACTATTTTTAGTTGATAATAACAATAATATTTTATTTATAACAGTGGGAATAATATAAAAATATGTTAATAATTCAAACCCGAGCCTACGGGCTGTTTCCCAGGCTAAAACGCATTTATATAATAATATAATATTATAGGGTTTGATTTTTAATAATTTAATATAATAGAAAAATGCTCATAAAATAGTTGTGGGAGCCCGGTCTCGAACCCGGGTCTCTCCCACACTGACCCAACCAGTCTCGCCCGCTATGGTATCGCGTTAGATACCCGGATCAATTGGTTTTTAATCACAAACTTCAGTGGGTTCTTCACTCCCACAAGAACGAACGCCATTCCAGTGCCAAATCTATACGATTCGATCATGGTTCGAAGGCAAGGCATAGGGATTTTGTTAAGTGACTGATATCGGTTCTGAGGGAGAGTTTAATTTCAAAATCGTTGAGTTTAGGATCGATTAATTCTCGTTTCAAAAATCCAAAACCCTAGGTTTGCTTATGAAATCAAATTGAGTAATTCTGATAATAGAAATAGTTGTATTCGCGGGGCTTTTACAGAACAAGACATTTTGAATCTAACCATGTACATTAATCAGATTGAGGCTGGATCTAGAATCAAAACCACTAATTCATCGTATGAACAAACCCTAGATACGGGTTTATGTTTGATTCGATGTTATGCGGTTAAATTATGATGGGGTTTTCGATATACAGTGAATTGCGAATCGAATGGTATGAATTAATTGGATTAAAACATATTGTAAGGTAGGGTTCGATCAAACCGAAAATGTATGAACCCTAGATACGGGTTCGTGTTTAATTCGATACTGTGGGTCCAAATTTGATTAGGGCTTTCATTACAGATGTGAAGGCGAGTTTAGGAGTGTAAACAATTACCAGAATGGAGTGTGGATTGGTGGCGTCCGGCTAATACGTATTCCGACTTTGACGGCTCTGCCTCCGACGACTCCTTGTGCTTCTTCGGGCGAATTGAATGGTGCAACAGGTTCCAATGGATGCGACTAAGGTGTGTGAGAGTTCAAATTCAGGAATGCTAAACGTATTAATCGAATTCGGTTCATAATGGGCATTGAGGTCCACGGTTACATGGTTAATGTTCATAATTTGTTTTAATTCGTGTAATGATGATGATGGATTGTTCATAAACGATCGTTCATTGCATTAAAGTGTAATTCGGTTATGAATTGGAACAGAACATGGCTTATGGAGCTTGAATTTGGATTAAAGGTCATGATTTTGACTTTATAAAAGTCAACAGGACCCATTTTGAATTGATTTTGACTTTGAGAGTCAACCATCAAGTTTTGTGTATTTACATGACTAGTCCTTGAAGTTCAAGATCAAGAATTGACAGAATAAGTCCCTGAGGTTAGAGATTTGAGTTAACGAGGTTAGGTTTTAACAGAAAGTTTAACGAAATTCTTAACGGAATTATCTTGAAAAGTCGGATTGTCACATCATCCCCTAGTTGAAAGAATTTTCGTCACGAAAATTAAATAAATTTTTTTTTCCGGGATATCACATCATCCCCTAGTTGAAAGAATTTTCGTCCCGAAAATTAAAATAGTACCTTAAGAATTTGACGCGGAGTGTTTGAACAGATTAGGATATTTGCGCATCATCTGATCCTCGCGCTCCCACGTGAATTCCTGTCCGCGTTTCGAGTTCCAACGAACTCTGACAATAGGGATTTTACTGTGCTTTAACGTTTTGACTTCTCTATCCATAATTTCCATGGGTTCTTCGATGAAACGTAACTGTTCATCAATGTGTAGTTCCTCAAGAGGAACCGCGAGAGATTCGTCTGCTAGACATTTCTTCAAATTTGAGATGTGAAAGACATCGTATACACCACTAAGTCCTTCAGGTAGGTCCAGTTGATACGCTACTGGTCCGATTCTCTTCACTATCTTGAATGGTCCTACATAACGAGGATTCAGTTTGCCTCGTTTCCCAAAGCGGATGACACCCTTCCAAGGTGAAACTTTTAACAAGACCATATCCCCTACTTGAAATTCTAACGGTTTACAACGCCTATCGGCATAGCTCTTTTGACGATCACAAGCTGCTGCCATACGATTTCTAATTTGAACGATTTTCTCAGAAGTTTCAAGTACGAGTTTAGGACATGTAAGTTGACTATCCCCAACCTCGGCCCAACAAATAGGAGAACCGCATTTCCGTCCATATAGTGCTTCAAATGGAGCTGCCTTGATGCTAGTGTGATAACTATTGTTGTAGGAAAACTCCACCAACGGTAGGTGAGACTCCCAAGTGTTACCGAAATCAATCACACAAGCTCGTAGCATGTCCTCCAGAGTTTGAATAGTAAGTTATGTCTGGCCATCAGTCTGAGGATGGTATGTTGTGCTCATATCTAGACGTGTGCCTAAAGCTTTATGTAACGACTGCCAGAAACGAGAAGTGAATCGTGCATCACGATCCGAAATTGATAGAGATTGGCACTCCGTGCCGAGAGACTATTTTTTTCAAGTAAGTACGAGTAAGCTTATCCATTTTGTCGGTTTCCTTGATTGCTAAGAAGTGAGCGGACTTTGTTAAACGGTCAACAATTACCCAAATGGTATCACATCCGGTAGGAGTTCATGCAATTTTGTAATAAAGTCCATGGAGATTTGTTCCCATTTCCACATGGGAATTTCTGGTTGTTGGAGAAGAGCGGATGGCTTTTGATATTCAACTTTGACCTTCGCGCAAGTCAGACACTTACTCACATAGGTGGCTATACCGGCCTTCATCTTCGGCCACCAATATAGCACCTTTAGGTCATGGTACATCTTGTCGGAACCTGGATGAATAGAGTAACGAGATTTATGAGCCTCATCCATGACTAGTTCCCTTAGGTTTCCGAATACTGGAACCCATATTCACTCGACGAAGTAGCGAATACCGTCAGATTTGACCTCGAGTTGTGCTTCCATACCGCGTGTACCTTCCAATGGTAGGTTTTCCTCTTTTAGGGCTTCGAGTTGAGCACTACGGATTTTGTCAGGTAATCCAGGGTGAATAGTAAGCTTTAGTGCTCGAACTCGTTTGGGTTTCGTTTCCTTTCGATTTAGGGCATCAGCTATAACATTAGCTTTACCCGGGTGATACCGGATCGCACAGTCATAATCATTCAAGAGTTCGACCCAACGACGTTGTCGCATGTTCAAATCTTTCTGTTTGAAGATGTGCTAAAGACTCTTGTGATCGGTGTAGATGGTGCATTTGGTACCGTACAAGTAATGTCTCCATATCTTAAGTGCGAAAACTACGGCTCCCAACTCTAAGTCATGAGTGGTATAGTTTTTCTCGTGAACCTTTAGTTGACGCGAAGCATACGCGATCACCTTTTCTCGTTGCATTAACACACAACCTAGACCCTGAATAGACGCGTCACAATACACCACAAAATCATCCGTTCCTTCCGGAAGAGCTAGAATAGGTGCACTGCAAAGTCTCTGTTTAAGATGTTGGAATGCTGACTCTTGGTTATCGCCCCAGTTATAGGCTTTGCCCTTTTGAGTTAAGGCAGTGAGAGGTTGTGCATTTTTCGAGAATCCCTCAATGAATCGACGGTAATAACCAGCCAATCCCAGAAATTGTCGCACCTCAGTTGGAGTCGTTGGTGCTGCCCAATTCTTGATGGCTTCTATCTTTGATGGGTCGACATGTATTCCTTTCTCGTTAACCACATGTCCTAAGAATTGAACCTCCCGGATCCAAAATTCACACTTGGAAAACTTAGCATATAGTTGCTCCCTTTTAAGTAATTCCAAAATTAGGCGTAGATGTTCCTCATGTTCCTCCTTGTTCTTGGAATAAATGAGAATGTCGTCGATGAAAACGATGACGAATTGATCAAGGTAAGGCTTACACACACGGTTCATGAGGTCCATGAATACCGCAGATGCGTTGGTTAGTCCGAAAGGCATGACCATAAATTCATAGTGGCCGTACCTTGTCCTGAAAGCAGTCTTAGAGATATCTTCTGTAGGTCCCCATGGCGCGTCTATGGATCGATCTCGTGATAAGACGTGACGTTTACTCGGAGTGCGGAATCCAACCAGTTAACGTTTATACGCATAAAAGACAAAGCAAACAATCAAGTAAATAAACTTCTCAATTTGTATTCCAATCACAATGATGTTTACAGACTCAATCTGATCTCTCTGGTTTGTTCTGGTTTGCTCTCTATTACTGACTCTGTAAAACATACATATATATAACCAACTGACCTGATATAAGCGAACTTATTAAGTTCGCCTCTAACAGCTTAAGCGAACTTAACAAGTTCGCCTCAGCTTGACCTAAGCGAACATATTAAGTTCGCCTTTGATAGACCAGGCGAACTTAACAAGTTCGCCTCTAGGCTCACTTGTAAAACACTTAGACATTTGACATTTACATAACAAAAACATTAAGACATAAAATCTAGCTATTGCAAGCTTTTGTCATAACAATCTATGTCCTAACAGACTCCCCCTTGACAATAGCTTTATCTTCAGTCTTTATCTTGAGCTCTTCCAGTTATCCGGTAGTCTGCTGCCAGCATGCACACCATATCTTCTGCATATCTCCAACACTCTTTAGTACTGTAGACCTTGTTCTCTCCAAATATCAGTGTACATTATCTCATTCTTTCGCAACGTCCTCTGATCTTTCTTTGAAAAATTAATAAGATTCATTGCGTCATAGAAACACACAATGACCTTATTCTCTTTATCTTCAATCCTTGCTTCACCAGTATTAACATCAACATACCACCATTTCATATTCCCAAGAAAATCTTGAGGAATCTTCTTTAATGGTATCTTGTGAATAGCACGCACTGGTTTATACTTGTATCTCCAGGTTACTTTCCCAGTCTTTGGATCTGTGCTCTTCACTCTCTTTCCCTTTTGTGGTTTCAGCCGATCATACTTTCCAGAACTACCTTCTTTTTTGATCAGGTTTGCTATCACATCAGCCAAACCATTCTTTGATCTATTAATGAGTGGCTTTGAAGCTAGACCATTTATTTCACACCTCGGCAAGGTATTGAAATATTTGATCCTCGGCTTTAAATATTGAACACCGTCAGATCGTTTAATTGCAAATAATTTTGATTCATCATCATAGAACCAACTTATGATCCTTCCTACACACTGCTCTTTATTCACATATTTCTCTTTCTGAGCAGGTTGTGCTGAAGACTTGGGAAGTACCTTCATCCAACTGTTTACAACTTCTCTCCACTATTCTCTTGTCATCCCTGTATCTCTATACATCATAGGTTCTTCATTAACCTTTGGAGACTCAGTGTGAGTAGTTTCAGTTTCAGTATCTTTATTGGATTGAATATTTTCATCATAAGTATCCATCTTTGAATCAGCTGTATCATCAGGCAGTGTTACGTCTTCAACAGAGTCCATAGAATCTGTTACTCCTTTATAAGTGAATTCAGGAATAACATCATCCTGGATGAAGTTATACGGCACTTTAAGACCGTCACATCCTTCATAAGTAACTCTATCTTTATCTTTCTCTATCTCAATCTCTACTATTTCTCCTTCTTCTATCTCATTATCCGACATATCATCTTCCATGTCATTGAATAAATCATCAATGTCATCAAGACAAGCAATCTTTTCAGCTTCCTCTTCTTCTGAATCATGAAAGAACTCCAATAACATAATTTCTTCTTCATTAGTACCAGAAGTATCTTTGTCTTTGTTTCCTTCAAGTGATTGTGATGTCGACTCCCCCTGAACCCTAGATATAGGATTAGCGTCAGTGTATTGACAATCACCCTCAATATTTCCAGCAGGATCATTGTCTTCATCATCACGTCTTTGAATAGACTATGTGTGACAAGTATCAGGTATCCTCAACTCCCCCTGAGCGTCAAGACGCTGAACGGGTTTGGATACTAATGCTTGCATATCAGCAATCTGTTGAGCTTGAGTCTAAATCACCAGCTGCCGTTGTGAATCAGTAGACACAAGAGTGTTTACTTGGGTTTGTAGAGAGAGCACTTGAGATTCAAGGAAAGTAATCCTGTCAGAATTAGAAGGCTTTGACGGACCAGCTGTTGATTGTGGAATAGAAGGACTTGAAGTAGTCGGAATGACTGGAGGAACAGGAGAAATCACCGGAGATGGATCCTTTGATCTTGGAGGAGTAATTATCAATGAAGCAACAAAATTAGCATCCTCGACTCCCTGAGAAGATTGTGCAGCAGCGATTGAAGCAGACATCAACTTTTGACGCGTAGGATCTGGATTAAAATCAATATCAGTGTCAGTACTCTCATCGACCAAAGATCTTTTGCCAAGTACTGATCCAGAAGGAGGATCCCGAACAGACTTTCTTCTTGGTCGTCTGGCTTGAGATTTAATGCGTTTGCCAGCATTAGCCAGTGGAATTGTAGCCAACCGTTCATAATGACCTGAGGAAAAATCCATAGAGTCATCAGAATCAGTGCTTTCATTCACCGATAATGTCGTATCACTTGAGCTGGAACTAGAATCATCATCAGTCACCACATTCCCTTCAGCTTCTGGAATTGGCGAGTTCACAGCATCATCAATGAAATCATCCATGTTCATTCCTAGATCTTGATTAGGATCATGAACGACCTCTTCATGAACTGGTTCCTGAATAGTTATTTCAACTTCAGCTTGTGGAATAGGAATTTGTTCAGGAATAGGAATTTGTGGTTGTACGGGAACTTGTACTTGAGGAACTGGTATCTGTTGTTGTTGAACTTGTTGTTGTGCGGGTTGTTGTGGTTGTTGCTGTTGTTGTTGTTGAACATTTAAGCCTTGAGCTTGAGCAAGTTCATCAGGATGAAACCAGTTGTCATTCAGTGATGCAACATAATCAGGATTGATTAAGTGCCCAAACAAAGGAGTATTGACTGGAATCAATGCAGCATTCTGCTGTTTCACCTTCGTACAGTCGGTAAAGATATGTTTTGACATCGGAGTCAACGTTAATCTTATTGGATGTTGTGGAAGATCAGGAATAAGGTGATTGAGTATCATTTGAATAAAACGAGGATACATCAAGAAACCTTGACCTTCAGCTGGATTAATCTGCATGACCATCTCCTGATAGAAGTAAAGTGGAAAATTGAATCTTTTATTCAATGTTAAGGCCACCATAGCAGTTTGAAGAGCCATCTTCAATCCATCAGTACCAGCTTTGCGAGGAGAAATGCATTGAATAATCACATGCATGAAATACCTCCATTCACCGACTAATCCACCTTTCCGTTCTTGGGTATCATTCTGTTTCCCACGATATCCCATTCGTTGAAAACAACCCATAATAAGAGTGTCTGGATAAGATAATGGATCTTCAGCATTTCCACCCAAATCAAGAGCAGTACGAATCGTCTCTTCAGAAATTGCAATCTCGGTATTATTAACAGTGGCACGAAGAACATGAGTTTCAACGTCCGTATCTTGATGCACAGTATCCCAAAATTGCTGTATGTACACGAGACTTATGTAAGGATCAGCAGATAGAGCAACGTGAAGACGTGATCTGCTCAAAAATCCTATAATGCCTTGAAAATTCACAGCCTCGGACATGTTGGGATCTAACAATGCCACTTGATTATTTTATATTCGACACGTCGAGCCATCTGAAACATTTGGACAACAAACATATTAGAAAAAATAACGAGTACAAACAAAACAACAAAGAAATAAATTTAAAAAAAAATTCAAACAAAAAATTTTTAAAAAAAATTTCACAAGTCCAAATTTCACAAGTCCAAATCCTCACTGTCCCCTAGGCGAACTTAATAAGTTCGCTTAGTAGTGCAAGAGGCGAACTTATTAAGTTCTCCTGGACAAGTTCGCCTGGACAAGTTCGCCTGAACTGTCCGTCGATTCGAATTCAATCACAGAAATCAAACTCTTCAATCTGTAATAAAATCTTGAAATAAGCATTGGAAAGCAATCGAAGTGTACTATTAAATCAATATCCAAGAACAATTTCACGATTTAACATTGGAATATCCACCATTTGGGCAAAAACAGTCTCGAGATGAAACCGAGACACAAACTTCGATTTTCTCTCAAATTAACAGACAAAAATCGATGAAAATACCTTGGTTAGATTCGCAATCCAATTTCGATTTAGAAGGAAACGATTAACAACACAACAACCACATAATTTTAAATCTTAAAAAAAAATTGAATAAGTTCGCTTGAATTTGAGAAGACGATGAAGTGGATAAGTTCGCCTGGTTAAACCCTTATTCAGATTAAGTTTGCTTGATTAGGCAAACTTGTTAAGTTCGCTTAACAAGCCCTTGGCGAACATGATAAGTTCGCTTCACCTATTTCAGATTAAGTTCGCTTCATCCCAGATAGCAGATTAAGTTCGCTTCACTGATATTAAGCGAACTTATTAGGTTCGCTTCACTGTATATAGGCTAACTTAATAGCTTTTCAACCTTTTTGCCTTGAACAAAAATTTTATCAACTTCAACCTGTCAAATCTTGAACTTCCGTCAGCAACACGTATCCGATCCAATCCCGAACAATTTTAATAAACGTTTAGAATTTTCATGGAAAATAAAAAACAAAATCTTTTTGAGTTTTATCTATACAAACGGAATCACATATTTTTTGAATTTTATCTGGACAAACGGAATCACATATTTTTGAATTAACATCATGAGCAAGAAGATCATATCAGTATTCAATTAATTCATCACACATTTTAGCAATAACATAGGGTAACCTATAGTATGAAACCATTCAACTCAATTTTGTGCACTTTGCATCTTTCTCATTTTGAAACTCATTCAATTTGAATAATATTTGAAAAGATACGCGATAAATTTCAATGTAAATAAGATTAGGTTATAAAATGCTCTTTTATTTATACCGAATTTGAAATATAAAGCATGAATTCTTAAATGTGTCAATATTATATTATTTGGAACTATAAGAGTTTATTCTCCAAATTCATGTGATTTAGTACCATTTAAATGAAAAACATCGTGTACCCCACATATATGCCAAATAGAAATATAAATTGCACTATCTTCAAGACATATACAGTTAATGTTAAGATTAGATCAATAACCAAGATGAAATTCTCCCTTTTAGCACAAGTATAAAAGCAGATCCCAAAGGATATAAGAATCATGATGATTCAGAATCAGAAGATTCTAATGGATTGGCTGTTTAATGAGAATCAACAGATTCAGGTATGAGGATCCAACTATTATCTGGATAAAATTCAATGGAATCAGACTAGATGATGTATCTAACTGATCCAAGGGCGAATATATGTTTCAACAGATTTTGAAAGCATATCTTAGTTCAACAACACCTTGCATGTTTTTCGGGGCATGGGTAGTGAAGTAAACTGAAATAAATTTGTGCGAAAGTTATAATTCGATATTGGTCTCATGAAATTCTTTATAACCATATATTCTTTATCTGATAATGATCTTTTACACACACACCCAGGCATATAATGGATTTAAATCACAGATGTAATCATATTATATTTAATTTTCACACTACTATTAGTTTCAAAACGCTTTTAGCCTATTGACAATTCAAGTTTCAAATTTTATACACAAATTTTAAAACAAATTATCAAGAATAGAGCATTCACAACACTATCATTTTTTATTTATGCAGACTTTGAAATTTAGTTCAAATCAACTTATTTTAATCAATCATATATCAAGGTCTACTAAGGTCGCGTGAAATGAACTAATCACTGATATACTATCATTTCTTCTCTAACCTCAAATGATGTCAAATTTTATATTTTTTTTTAATTTGTTTTGACTTTTTATAAATTAAAATTTTTGACTGAAAATGTAAATGCTGAAATGTAATAAAGCAATAAAAGAACTAAAAAAAACAAAATTTTCCATGAAATTCTAATTTTGAAAAGCTTTTATTCAGGATTGATCATTCCAATCATTTTAATTAGGAATTCAAACCTGGTACGATCAAATGCCTTGGTAAACAAATCAATAAAATTATCTTCAGTGTGTACCTTGACCAGCTCAATCAACCTTTTCTCTACACAATCACGTATAAAATGATATCGAATTTCGATGTGCTTAGTTTTACTATGTTTAACAGGATTATTAGTTATGGACATAGTAGCATTATTATCGATAAGCATGGGGGTTCCTATGAAATTCAAACCGTAATCTCTCAATTGTTGTTGTAACCACAGGATCTGTGAACAACAACTTGCAGCAGCGATGTATTCTGCTTCGCATGTTGAAATTGAGACTGTGGTTTGCTTTTTGCATTGCCAGGTGTGACATTCCGGATTTTTATTCACGCATTTGTAATAAATATCATGTAATCATTTTCAATTAAATGAAATGCAAGTGTTTTTATTTTAATTTTGTACAAAATATATATTTATTATATGGATCTAAAATAATTAAAATTTTATACGTTTTAAACTTATATAAAATTTTATATAAAAATCTAAATTAAAAAGGCTCATATATAAATAAGATGACCTATTTAAATAAAATAATTAACTTTTATAAAAATATTTATAATAATAATAATAATATAAGTTTATAAAATAAAATTGAAATTAAAAAGAAATTTAATTAGTTTATTTTAAAAAAAAAAGTTGAGGGACTGTTTTGAAAATTTTCAAACTAAAAGGTTTTAAACCAAAAACCGGTTAAGGGACTAAACATGGCCAAATCAAACCACAAGGACCCATCCGTAATTATCTCAGGGACTTAATTAAAACAGAATCAAACTTCAGGGACCAATTCTGCCATTTTCCAATTCGCAATTCCGGCCGTCTTCCCCATTAACCAGAGGTCCGAGCTATTTTCCGGTGACCCATTCGACACGCTTGTTCCCTGCACCTCGACAGCCGAAAAGAGTCTCTCTGACCTCGTCGTCCCCACGCGAACAAAAGCCCTCGACCAATTTGTCGTTTAAACATACGAAAAGCCTGATCGTGTCTGTAGCCGAAAGTCCACGCCACGAATTCGGCCTCGACAAGAAACCTCCATGCCTGAAAGTTGGCTCGACAGTTTCGTCTCGTCCAGACGAGTGTCTGGACATGCTCAATTGCTTATCCCATTACCGGGATCGAGCTCGGCTATAAATGTCTTTTATCGGACCTGCACGAGCTCGCCATCCCCTCTTCATCCACTCTCACTCAAAATTGAAACCAGCACTGAGTTCGTCTTGCTAAAACAAAGCTGTGACCGGATTATAAGGACACAATTCATCTCGAGTCGTGATTTCTCATTCTTGGTATTTCGGACCTTTGGCCCTGCCGAACAGACCCTTCGCAACCAAGTAGGTACCTCCAATCCATTTCTTTACCTTCTGTTATCATATGGCAAACTATGCCAATCGAAAGCCCGACCCAAAACCAAAGATTACAGGGCAAACCCAAGGTCTCGGACACTGGGTTGCCGATTACCGAGGACCAACGACCAGTTCGTGTATATGCTTATCAATTAAACGATAAACTCATAACCAGCGATGGGCAGTAGCCCGGCTGGTTATGCGTGTGTGTGTTTGTGTCGTAGGTCGCGGGTTCGATTCCGGTTGGCCTTCAGCCCAATTTTTTTTATTCTGTTTTATAAAACTTTTAGTTTATTTATTTATTTTATCTCAATTTAATAATTCCTCTATACAATAAAAACTATTACGAATTGTTTGACTCGTTCGTTTATTTTTGAAACCATTAAATAACTTTTTATACATATTTAACCCGCCCAAATTTTATAAAAATAATATCCTATATTTTTATAAACTTGTTAAAAAAGTTTTAACTCACAAAATATATATATATATATATAATAATAATGATATAAATAAATAAAAAGGAATTTTTATAAAAACATTAAACATACTAACTACTTATTTAAAAATATAATATTTTAACGAGATTAAAAATATATTTTTATAAGTTAAGTTTTATAAAAATCATTATCATTCTTACTACAATATTTTATACAAATAAATCTTAAGAAATGTTTTTATTTATAAACCTATACACATTTAAATACGAATGTACACATACAAACATACAATAATACCCATTTATCCACATAGGGTTTCAACGTGCTTAGATTTTCAACGTCCTTATCACCTACACTCGTGGATTAAAACATCCGCTAGCCAGGTGAGTTACATAGCCCCTATTTTTACATTTCTACATACTTTGGGGTGAAACATTATTTCATGCTACTCAATCAAATTGTTTATACGTGTTGTTCATGTGGATTATATGCTTATTATCTTGGGTGTACACATATTTATTTTAAACACAAGAAAACCAACAGTAATATTAATAGATCTATTGTGCCTGACCAGCCCACCCGGTTAGGGTGTTTATTACTGCATACTCGGATATAGCCGCTTGTTATATTCAAACATATCGGATATAGTGGGTAACTATATTCAAACATACCGGACCTAGCTGTTGTGCTATGTTCAAGCGCGTCAATCAAGATTTGAATTGTGCTTAGATAAATGATACAACTATGTATGCTATGTTTAACAAGATAAACAATGAGTTGCAAAACGTTTTCATCTACTATTTATCGGTTCCACTAAACCTATGTACTCACCAACTTTATAGTTGACACTTGATTTAAATAATGTTTTAGGTTTGGATATGTGATTGCTTGCTGAAGATTCTACGACTTAAGAACTTATGGACCTAGTTAATTAATTCAATGTTTTGAAATAGACTAGGTTATTTGAATTTGTATTGTACTTGAATGTTGGTTGTCTTTAATTAAATTAATAAATTATGCAATATTTTAGTTATCATGCGCTTTTGAACAATCATTTCATTGTCCGCCTCGATGATTCCTCCATCGGTCGGGGTGTGACAGATTGGTATCAGAGCCATGGTTATAGGGAATTAGGTTATTAGACACAATGACCTAGACTATAACCCTAGGACTCCCTCTTATGTGTTACGTGCTAAATGATTATTTGCTATGTGAATTATTTGTAGTTAGGTATTATCTGAACTTTCCCAAGTTTGGTACATGAGACTTATACACATACATACAAGACTTTAACCACATAATATATACTTTACATACACATTTGACAAACAAACATATGCAAAAAAATACACTACACCTCCTTATCCATACTCTTTCCTCATCCATATTATTTGCAACATTTCTACACATTTTATACTCATAGACTCTCAAGTCTATTAAAATCTTGAAAATCTCGTCAACGACTTAATTTCTTGAAATCAGTAAAGGACACGTGCAATCTGGAAGGGTGACACCTGTACATTGGGTTTTCTGTCTAGGAAAGCATTTCATATAAATCCAAATAAACGGACCCGTATGTTTTCCTGGGAATTCCTGAAGTGAGTGTTTACCTATAGGCTGAAGCATGTATCCTTGAAAGTTTTGAGGAATTACTTAACGTTGATAAGTCATTGTATTCGCAAGAATACGATCCGAACCTAAACTCAAAATTTTGGGGACGTTATAGTAAGATAGGAAGAACTAGATGAACATGCAAAACAAATCATTATTACGGGTGCACACGTAATAACGATTTGTAGTGCATGCGAATCCTGACAATTCCTATTACGCGAATAATGATCTATGACATCATCTCCTACCCGGAATAGAAGGCTTATTTTTCCCCCATCAACCTTGAATAAATACACATACATTGGCACGCGACATGATGAATCCCGCATTTTCTGCTTACATTATTCCCACTATAGCTCATATATTTCCACTTTATCTAAAATATCATTGTCTTTTCTTATGGTGTTAGAATGCCTCCTTGACGTGCAAACTCTAGCACTTCCAACCCGGATCTTGCTACTCTTCTTGCCCAACTGGTAGGACAAATGACCCAAGCCAATAACAACAGTGACGGGTCTCACAACATCCAAGGAAACGGTGGTACCAACCCGCCTCAATGCACGTTTAAGCACTTTAACTCGTGCAACCCTACAAAATTTTACGGGACTGAAGGTGCTACCGGCCTACTACAATGGTTTGAAAGCATGGAAAGCACGTTCTTAAACAGTGACTGTCCCGATAATCTTCGGGTTCGCTATGCCACAAGTGTACTTCAAAAGAGAGCCCTCACCTGGTGGAACGGTGAGAAACGCACTCGTGGTGTTGAGGTTGCTACATCTTTATCATGGGAGGATCTGAAGAAAGCCATGACTGATGAATTCTGTCCTCAAAATGAAATGAGGAAGCTCGAGACTGAGTTTTGGGATCTTGCCCAAGACAGCGGGGATAATCTGGCTTACACCACCCGATTTCAAGAGCTGAGCCTACTGGTACCTCATATGATCACTCCCCTTGCTCGGGAAATTGAAAAATACATAGGCGGGCTGCCTATGCAAATTCAGGATGCTGTGTTAGGAAGCAATCCTCCCACACTTGAAGCTGCTATCCGTCTATCCGCTACGCTGTCCGACAACCACGTCAAAGCCAGAACCTTAACAAGAAAGGGTTCCAAGAAGGTTGTTTCTACTCTTGCGGCCGTCAAAGATGTAAAGCCCGAGTCTTCTAATCGCAACAAGAAACGAAAGGGTCGAAACTTCGCAGCCGTAACTCCCACCGTACCTGCTATCCAAGTGGCCCCTTTGGGTCAAAACTCGAAACCTTATTTGGGTCCAAATCCCCAATGTCAGACCTGCAAGTACCACCATCCTGCCAACTTACCATGCCGATTGTGTTCAAGTTGTGGACGATATGGACACGTGGTCACTACTTGTCGTACCCGTCCTCCCGTCCATCAAGCTGCTCCAGCCAACCGTCCAAACTATCCGGCACCTCTCAATGGTCGGGCATGTTATGAATGTGGAGACCCAAACCATTTCCGTGACCAATGCCCAAAACTTCATCATCAAGGTGGACCCCGAGGACGAGCGTTTAATATAAACGCTAATGAGGCACAAGCAAACAACGACGTGATAAACGGTACGTTTCTCGTAAACAATCATTATGCATCCATTTTATTTGATACCGGTGCCGATAGGAGTTTTGTGTCTCGTACCTTTGAATCTCGACTTGCTAAACAAAGAACGAAACTTGACAATTCTTATTCCGTGGAGATAGCAAACGGAAAATCTATTACTATAAATTCTGTCATCTGCGACTGCAATCTCGAGCTTAATGATCATGTGTTCTCTGTTGATCTCCTTCCAATGCAGTTGGGAAGCTTCGATGTTATAATTGGCATGGATTGGTTATCCAAGCACCATGCCGAGATTATTTGCTACGAAAAGTGCATTCGTATACCTCTCCCTTCGGGCGACACGTTAGTTATTTTCAGTGAAAAACCGTGTCGTGGTCTTCAACTCATGTCTTGCACATTGGCACAAAGTACTTGCGGAAAAAGTACGTTGCCTTCTTGGCTCACGTAGTTGACACGAAAGACAAAGGTAAGAAATTGCAAGATATCCGATCATTTGAGACTTTCCCGAGGTATTCCCCGAAGATTTACCCGGTCTTCCTCCCCCTAGACAAGTAGAGTTTCGTATTGACCTTGTGCCCGGAGCAACTCCCATGGCAAAAGCTCCCTATCGTCTTGCACCTTCCGAGATGCAAGGACTCGTAAGTCAATTACAAGAACTCTCATCCAAAGGATTCATCCGACCAAGCCATTCACCTTGGGGTGCTCCCATGCTGTTCGTAAAGAAAAAGGATGGAGCGTTTCGAATGTGCATTCATTATCGTTAACTCAACAAGCTTACAATCAAGAACCGTTATCCTTTACCCCGTATCGACGATCTTTTTAATCAACTTCAAGGCTCAATATGTTTCTCCAAGATTGACCTTCGTTCCGGATACCATCAACTTCGTGTTCTCGATGAAGACATTCCGAAGACTGCCTTTCGGACTAGATATGGTCACTACGAGTTCATGGTCATGCCTTTTGGCTTGACTAATGCACCTGCGGTTTTCATGGATCTCATGAACCGTGTATGCAAACCTTATCTGGACAAGTTCGTGATCGTTTACATTGACGACATTCTCATCTATTCTAAAATGAAAGCGGAGCATGAACAACATCTTCGTTTGATTTTGGAGCTCTTGAAAAAAGAACAACTATACGCCAAGTTCTCCAAGTGTGAATTCTGGCTAAAGGAGGTTCAATTTTTGGGACACATAGTCAACGATAAAGGGATTCATGTGGACCCGGCAAAAATTGAAGCGGTAAAGAATTGGAGTACTCCTAAGACTCCTACCGAGATTCGTTCCTTCCTTGGACTAGCAGGTTACTATCATCGCTTCATCTCAAATTTCTCCAAGATTGCGGTTCCGCTCACTGCCTTGACTCACAAAGATAAACCTTACGAGTGGGGACCCAAATAAGAGGAAGCTTTTCAAACTCTCAAGCACAAGCTCTGCAATGCTCCTGTTCTAACTCTTCCTAGTGGTAATGACGACTTTGTCGTTTATTGCGATGCATCCAACCAAGGTCTTGGTTGTGTTCTTATGCAGCGTGGCCAAGTAATTTCATACGCATCACGTCAGCTCAAAATCCATGAGAAGAACTATACGACCCATGATCTCGAGCTTGGTGCGGTCGTTTTCGCCTTGAAAATTTGGAGACACTATCTTTATGGCACCAAATGCTTGGTTTTCACCGACCACAAAAGCCTCCAACATATTTTTAATCAAAAGGAGCTTAATATGAGGCAACGACGATGGATCGAACTTCTTAACGACTACGACTGCGAGATTCGCTACCACCCCGGCAAAGCAAATGTTGTAGCCGACGCCTTGAGTCGTAAAGAACGTATCATGCTTCATAGTGTTAGTATTCATAACGATATTCAAGCCCGCATTCTCCAAGCACAACACAACTCGGTTACCGAGGGAAACATGTACCACGAAATGGCATGTGGTGTGGAACTCTTGCTAGAAACTAAAGCCAATGGTCTGTTGTATTACTTAGATCGTATCTGGGTTCCCTATCGTGACGACCTTCGTATATTTTTGATGAACGAGTCCCACAAAACTCGATATTCGGTACACCCCGGAGCTGATAAGATGTACATGGGTCTTCGTCAAAAATATTGGTGGCCCGGCATGAAAAAGGATATTTCCCTCTTTGTGGCAAAATGCTTAACTTGTTCTAAAGTAAAGGCCGAACATCAGAAGCCTTCCGGACTCCTCGAACAACCTGAAATTCCCATGTGGAAGTGGGAGAACCTTGCTATGGACTTCATCACCAAACTCCCACGCACTCCTAGTGGGCACGATAGTATCTGGGTTATTATCGATCGACTCACAAAGTCTGCTCATTTCTTGCCTATTCATGAGGACTATCGAGTCGAGAAATTGGCTCGGATCTACATTGATGAGATCGTAAGTCGTCACGGAATCCCATTGAACATCATCTTCGATCGTGATTCATGTTTTACTTCCCGATTTTGGCAATCATTACAATCTGCGCTTGGTACTCGTTTGAATTTAAGTACGGCTTACCATCCTCAAACTGATGGACAAACCGAGCGAATAATCCAAACTCTCAAGGATATGCTTAGAGCTTGTGTCATTGACTTTGGCGGCAATTTGAATTCTCACCTACCACTGATCGAATTTTCCTACAACAACAGCTACCACACAAGTATTAACATGGCACCGTTTGAAGCTCTTTATGGACGAAAATGTCGTTCACCGATTTGTTGGAATGAAATTGGTGAAGCACAAATCACCGGTCCCGAGCTTATCCAAGAGACCACCGATAAAATCTCTCTTATTCGTGACAACATTCGAGTAGCAAGGAATCGGCAAAAGAGCTATCCCGATAAACGACGAAAACCCTTGGAATTTCAAGTTGGGGATATGGTTCTTCTAAAGGTATCACCTTGGAAAGGCGTAGTCTGATTTGGAAAGAAAGGAAAACTTGCACCTCGATATATGGGTCCATTCAAGATACTCGAAAGGGTAGGAAAAGTGGCCTACAAGCTCGATCTTCCTTCAGAGCTCAGCAACGTTCATCCAACTTTTCACGTATCTAATTTGAAAAAGTGCCTAGCCGACGAGAATCTCCACATCCCTCTTGACGAAGTACGTATTAACGAGAAAATGCACTTTGTTGAGAAACCCGTGGAAATCATGGGCCGTGAAGTCAAGAAACTCAAGCGTACCCGCATCCCCATTGTCAAGGTCCGTTGGGAGTCTAAACGTGGACCCGAGTTCACTTGGGAACGTGAAGACCAAATGAAGACCAAATATCCGCCTCTCTTTTCATAGCCTCCATTAGTTGAATTTCGGGGCAAAATTCCTTTAACATAGGGAGACTGTGACATTCCGGATTTTTATTCACGCATTTGTAAAAAATATCATGTAATCATTTTCAATTAAATGAAATGCAAGTGTTTTTATTTTAATTTTGTACAAAATATATATTTATTTTATAGATCTAAAATAATTAAAATTTTATACGTTTTAAACTTATATAAAATTTTATATAAAAATCTAAATTAAAAAAGGTTCATATATAAATAAGATGACCTATTTAAATAAAATAATTAACTTTTATAAAAATATTTATAATAATAATAATATAAGTTTATAAAATAAAATTGAAATTAAAAAGAAATTTAATTAGTTTATTTTTAAAAAAAAGTTGAGGGGACTGTTTTGAAAATTTTCAAACTAAAAGGTTTTAAACCAAAAACCGGTTAAGGGACTAAACATGGCCAAATCAAACCACAAGGACCCATCCGTAATTATCTCAGGGACTTAATTAAAACAGAATCAAACTTCAGGGACCAATTCTGCCATTTTCTAATTCGCAATTCCGGCCGTCTTCCCCATTGATCGGCGGTCCGAGCTATTTTCCGGCGACCCACTCGACATGCTTGTTCCCAGCACCTCGACAGCCGAAAAGAGTCTCTCTGACCTCGTCGTCCCCACGCGAACAAAAGCCCTCGACCAATTTGTCGTTTAAACATACGAAAAGCCTGATCGTGTCTGTGGCCGAAAGTCCACGCCATAAATTCGGCCTCGACAAGAAACCTCCATGCCTGAAAGTTGGCTCGACAGTTTCGTCTCGTCCAGACGAGTGTCTGGACATGCTCAATTGCTTGTCCCATTACCGGGATCGAGCTCGGCTATAAATATCTTTTATCGGACCTGCACGAGCTCGCCATCCCCTCTTCATCCACTCTCACTCAAAATTGAAACCAGCACTGAGTTCGTCTTGCTAAAACAAAGCTGTGACCGGATTATAAGGACCCAATTCATCTCAAGTCGTGATTTCTCATTCTTGGTATTTCGGACCTTTGGCCCTGCCGACCAGACCCTTCGCGACCAAGTAGGTAACTCCAATTCGTTTCTTTACCTTCTGTTATCATATGGCAAACTATGCCAATCGAAAGCCCGACCCCAAACCATCGATTACCGGGCAAACCCAAGGTCTCGGACACTGGGTTGCCGGTTGCCGAGGTCCAGCGACCAGTTCGTGTATATGCTTATCAATTAAACGATACACTCATAACCAGCGATGGTCAGTAGCCCGGCTGGTTATGCGTGTGTGTGTTTGTGTCGTAGGTTGCAGTTTCGATTCCGGTTGGCCTTCGGCCCAATTTTTTTTATTCTGTTTTATAAAACTTTTAGTTTATTTATTTATTTTATCTCAATTTAATAATTCCTCTATACAATAAAAACTATTACGAATTGTTTGGCTCGTTCGTTTATTTTTTGAAACCATTAAATAACTTTTTATACATATTTAACCCGCCCAAATTTTATAAAAATAATATCCTATATTTTTATAAACTTGTTAAAAAAGTTTTAACCCACAAAAAAAATATATATATAATAATAATGATATAAATAAATAAAAAGAAATTTTTATAAAAACATTAAACATACTAACTACTTATTTAAAAATATAATATTTTAACGAGATTAAAAATATATTTTTATAAGTTAAGTTTTACAAAAATCATTATCATTCTTACTACAATATTTTATACCAATAAATCTTAAGATATGTTTTTATTTATAAACCTATACACATTTAAATACGAATGCACACATACAAACATACAATAATACCCATTTATCAACATAGGGTTTCAACGTGCTTAGATTTTCAACGTCCTTATCACCTACACTCGTGGATTAAAACATCCGCTAGCCAGGTGAGTTACATAGCCCCTATTTTTATATTTCTACATACTTTGGGGTGAAACATTATTTCATGCTACTCAATCAAATTGTTTATACGTGTTATTCATGTGGATTATATGCTTATTGTCTTGGGTGTACACTTATTTATTTTAAACACAAGAAAACCAACAGTAATATTAATAGATCTATTGTGCCTGACCAGCCCACCCGGTTAGGGTGTTTAGTACTGCATACTCGGATATAGCCGCGTGTTATATTCAAACATATCGGATATAGTGGGTAACTATATTCAAACATACCGGACCTAGCTGTTGTGCTATGTTCAAGCGCGTCAATCAAGGTTTGAATTGTGCTTAGATAAATGATACAACCATGTATGCTATGTTTAACAAGATAAACAATGAGTTGCAAAACGTTTTCATCTACTATTTATCGGTTCCACTAAACCTATGTACTCACCAACTTTATAGTTGACACTTGATTTAAATAATGTTTCAGGTTTGGATATGTGATTGCTTGCTGAAGATTCTACCACTTAAGAACTTATGGACCTAGTTAATTAAATCAATGTTTTGAAATAGACTAGGTTATTTGAATTTGTATTGTACTTAAATGTTGGTTGTCTTTAATTAAATTAATAAATTATGCAATATTTTAGTTATCATGCGCTTTTGAACAATAATTTCATTGTCCGCCTCGATGATTCCGCCATCGGTCGGGGTGTGACACCAGGATACAAGTCGATTTCCTAAGAACTGGCAACCACCTGTTGTAGATTTCCTGTCCAGACAACAACCACCAAAATCAGAATCAGTATAAGCATTGAAATCAAAGTTAAAACCATGAGGATACCATAGCCCTAAACGTTGTTTTCCTTTTAAATACCGAAAGATTCTTTTCACAGCAATTAAGTGAGATTCTGTTGGCTTTGCCTGAAATCTGGAACAGATACACACGGCGAACATTATATCCGGCCTTGAAGCGGTTAAGTACATGAGGGATCCAATCATAGCTCTGTAAAGTCAACAATCCACATCTTTTCCTTCTAGGTTAGAATTCAACTTATAATTAACCGGAATTGGAGTATCGTATGGGGTACAGTCCTCCATCTTGAACCGGCTCAAGATGTCTTTGACATACTTGGACTGATGAATAAAGAAACCATCTTCCTTTTGATTTACTTGTAAACCTAAGAAAAACGATAACTCTCCCATAGCAGACATTTCAAATTTCGACTTCATAACACCCTCAAAGTCTTTGGATAACCCTTCATTTGTCGAGCAAAAAATAATATCATCCACATAATCTCCCCCTGATTTCTTTATGAATAAGGTCGAGTCTATCTTTCCACGAACAAAGTCATTTGGCAAAAGATGTGTGGATAAAGTCTCATACCACGCACGAGGAGCCTGATGAAGACCATAGAGAGCCTTATCAAGCTTGAAGACCATATTCGGATTCAGTGGATCTTCAAACCCCGGCGGCTGACACACATAGACTTCCTCCTTGACCTTTCCATATAAAAACGCACTCTTGACGTCTAATTTAAACACCTTAAAACCTTTAAAAGAAGCAAAAGCTAGAAACAGCCTTATAGCTTCGAGCCTTGCAACCGACACATAAACCTCGGTGTAATCAATTCCTTCTTGTTGATTGAAGCCCTGGACAACTAATCTTGCCTTGTTGTGTACCACGACACCTCGATCGTCTTTCTTACATTTAAACACCCATTTTGTTCCTATCGGATATGCACCTTTCGAAAGATCAACAAGATTCCAAACCTTAAGTTTGTCAAATTGAGCAAGTTCTTCCTGTATAGCTTCTATCCAGTTATTGTCATTTAAAGCCATCTCAACATTCTTGGGTTCAACCTGCGAAATAAAGCAAGAATGTGAGCAATCATCAAGAACACCAGAATCTTTAATGTAAGTATACAAACAAGTATTGTCAATAAGAGAACGTGTTTTCACTCCATCCTGTAAATTTCCAATTATATTTGTCACCGGATGATCTTTGAGTTCCTTGATGGATGCGACCTCAGGAACCGGCAAAACGTCAACTTGAGTAGATTCAGATTGATAAGAATAATCTTGAGTAATTGGGATAGCCGAGTCTAAATTTGTAGGAATCTCTCCCTGATCCTGTGTCGAAGGTAATGGATCATCACCCAACAACGGATCAGCAGAAGAATCTTGAAAAACAGCATTATCCTCCTCACTCTCTGAATCTTGTGGACCTGAACAAGAAGCAACATTAGGATCGGGAGCAGAAGTAGATGGAATCGATGAATTTGGAACTGTAATTGGTAGAAATCCATTGTACTGTGCATCTTGACAAGAATCATAAAGAACAGCAGCATCTTCAGCAGAAATATCAGAAGGTAAATGAAAAGACTTGAATAAGTTTTCATAATCAAACGCCCAATCCGGGCCAATCGCCATTTGTGGTAAAGACCGATTTGAACAGTCAATATGAAACCATTCTTCAAATTGGCGGGTCTCTTTGTTATAAACCCTCTTGGTTGTCGAATTAACCACATACCCCACAAAAATCCCTTCAATAGCCTTCGCACTGAATTTTGTTGGGACATCTCGAATTTTCAATAGGGTGCAAGGATTACCAAAAGGTAGTAAATATTCCAGATTCGGCTTTCGATTATTCAGCAACTCGTAGCAAGTCTTGTTGTGTCGCTTGACGGTCAAGACCCTGTTCAAAACGTGACACGCAGTATTCACAGCTTCAGCCCAAAAGGTGACTGGAAGCTTAGAATCTGCAAGCATCGTGCGAGCCGTTTCGACCAACGTCATGTTCTTTCGTTCAGCGTCACCGTTTTGTTGAGGAACATATGGCGCATTGAATTCATGATGAATTCCTTTTTGTAGACAGAATAAGCCCATTTTGCTATTCTTAAATTCGCTGCCATTGTCACTCCTGATTCTTCTGACTTTCAGATTGAATAAATTTTCCAAACCCAGGATTAAGTATTGTACCAACTCAGTGGTTTCAGCTTTAGAGGAAAGAAACTTAACCCATGAAAATCTGGAGTAATCATTAGTTACTACCAAGCAATACGATTTCCCACCAATGCTCCTGTTACTGATAGGACCGAACAAATCCATATGCAGCAACTCCAAAGGAGTTATGATAGAATTCGTCGATTTAGATTTGTGAGATTTCCTTCTTTGCTTCCCCTTCTTGCACAGAATACAATCATCAGGAACTGAGAATTTCATTTTCGGAATACCAAGAACCAAATCATTCCTAACAATGTAGTTCATCTTCCTAAAGTTAATGTGAGCTAGCTTCCTGTGCCACAATATTGAATCAGATTCCGACGCCTTAGAGAGTAAACATGTTGGAATTGAATCCGTTGTAGTGGCGACACTCATGTCAAGGAAATACGTGTCATTTCTCCTCGGAGCCTTCATGAGAATACATTCATCAGGAATCACAAAACCCGGTTTCAAAATATAACATTCAGCATCGTTGAAATGGAACGAAAACTTCTTGTCACAGACTTGTGATACGCTTAAAAGATTGTGTTCCAGCTGCTCAACATAATTCACCTGTTCACATTTGACTTTGTCATTCTTTAACGTACCCTGGCCAGTTATGTACCCGCCTTTATTACCCGCAAAAGCGACATAACCTCCATCAATTTGTTTTACATCCTCAAGAAATCTAACATTCCCTGTCATATGTCGAGAGCAACCACTATCTACATACCATGTATTGTTGATAGTCCTCCTTGGTTGTCCCTACATAAACAACGAGAATCATTTAGAAAGTGGAACACAAGCCATCGTGGTCTTGGGTCGTCCGAATTGATCAAAATAAACAACTTCTTATAATTTACAATCAATTTTATCATTCACTTTTGGAACAGAAGTTTGACAATCAGACCTTTTCAAAGAAGAACCATTTTTATTATTTTGAAAAACATTATTTGATATATTATTGTCAGATTCAGATGTTTCCAAAATTTTCTTTAATTTTCTGTTTCTTCTTCTTCTTTGAGGTCTAGACAATTTAACCTCCTGAAAAGAATCTTTTGAAATCCCAACTTTTGGAATCTCAAGTTTCTCTTTGCATACAAAGGATTTAGCATTCAATGTATTCTGTTGTTTAAATCCAGGGGTTTTAACAAAAGATCGACCAGGCATATTTTTCTCCAAACTAGAAGACGACTTTCCCTCATCTTTTCTTTTCAGAATCTTCACCACTTTCGGTTGTGAAGGAACAGTCTTCATTTTACCCTGGTTCTTGAAAGGACAATTGATCAGAATGTGACCAGCCTCATTAAAATGAAAACACACTCTTCTTTCTTGATAATTTCTAAAATAAGAGGTTTTCTTTGAATTTGAAGATCCATTAGAAGAATAAGCTTCGGAGGAATGCCCAGAACAATTTATCGGCTTCTTTGGAACATAAGTCTGTTTTGGCACCTTTGAAGAATTCACTTTTTGATAACTAGATGCGACAAACCCACTTGACTGTAAGATTGGAGAAAGTGTAGTTGGAACCACTTTCACCTATTCAGGTTCAGTCATAATGCATCTATCCCGGGTAACATTTTTAACAACAGTTGGGTCATCAATTTTCACTTCTTTTGGAATGCCCTCGACATTCTTTTCATCAAACATCTCATCTTCAGACTCAGACTCATACACCATATCTTCCCCAGTTACCAGATTCACCTTTAACACAGTTATTGGATCTATCTCCTCTTCATTTATGATCTCAGGTTCCACCACATAATTTGCATTAAACGGTGGAGGAATAAACCCAATACCAACAACACGCTTAGTAGGATCAGCATTTGAGTTAAAATAATCCAAAACAACTGAAGAACTTTCAAATTGTTCCAACTTTCGATGAAGTTTGATCACCTCAGACTCCTTGTTAGATATTTCTTTATTCTTTTGGGCAACAATTTCATTACGTTTTTCTATTTCAGCATAAGCCATATCTAGATGATAACCCTGTTCTTTGTATTTTAGCCCAAGAGAATTTAAGTCTCTTTTCAAAGACTCAATTCTATCAATGCACAACTTATCATTATCTTTCAGTTTCTGATTATCATTATCTTTCAGTTTCTGATTAACTGAATGCATTGATTTCATGTCACAAATCAAGTTTGTGTTATCATCCATGACCTTTTGCAGTTTATCTTTAACAGAAATGCAGTTAGAACAGTATATATGACAAACAGAGTCTTTTACCTTAGATGGATCAGACATGACTGCCATGAATACTTTGGCAATGGGGATATTCTCTAAATCATCACCAACTGAAGCATTTTCAGTAAGAACAATTTCCTCCTTAGTAACCCCTGATGCAGCATTAGAATCAATATTCTGCCCTTGTTCTTCCTCATCATCAACGCTTGGAACACTATCACCATCACACGAATCATCACTAGAACTTTCATCATCAGTAGACTCCTCTGGTTTTTCTGAATGAATTTCTGCAACAAAAGCCTGACTCACAGCACCCACCAAATCTTCCAGATGAATGCCCCAATCATAGTTTTCATCGTTTTGAGCAACCAAAGCTGATGATGCAGATGCATGATTTGTTTTACCAGACGAACCATGATTTTGATTACTAGATGAACCATGTGACTGATTCCTATTATGCTGAAAGTTAGACTGCTTCTTTTGAGAATCAAATTCTACCTTCGGCTTCACACACTCCTTAGCAAAGTGACCATACTCTTGGCAGTTGTAACACCTAACTTTGCTCTTATCAAAACCCATACGAGATCGATTATTTGAACCAATATATTTTCTACCAGTTCTCTTCAAGAAATCTTTAGCTTGTCGCATTAACATGGCCATATTCCATTGGATATTTATTTCTTCCAGATCAACAGGGTCAATCTGTCTGAAATTTTCTTCTAGAACCTCAGGATCATGTATTTTCCCTCCAACAAAATTTTCACATGATGCCATGAATGAAGAAAACATAGCAAGATAATCATCAGCAACCTTCTGATTCTCATGAGATCCAGATGATGTTGAAGCTGTAGTAGCAGAAAATCTAGAATGGCTTGAATGACCAGAATAAATTGGAACTCCAGAACACTGATCATTTGAGGACTCTTGAGCATCACCATAAAAGAATGCCACTCTAGTACCAGATTTACCAGTAGATTTGGCAAAATACATTGAGGGATCCTGGATATGCTCCATATTAGTCTCTTTCTTCTTCATATTCATGTCATGTGACTGAATCTTCCCTAGAACTTCTTCAAGAGACATGGTTTTGTACTTAACATTCTCTTTGATTAAAATCGTATACACATCAAATTTTGATGGTAAAGCCTCCAAGAATTTATCATTGATTTCCTCAGTCTCATATACCACAGATGCTCTAGCCAGTTCACTAAGAAGATGATAGAATCTTGTAGCAAGATCATCCAAAGATTCATTTTGAAAATGTTTAAAGACCAAAAACTGCTTCTTTAGTAACTCCTTTCTACTCTTCTTCACATCTAAACTCCCTTCTCATCTTTTCTGTAATGCTTCCCACAATTGTTGAGAAGACTTGAACTGTTTAAAACTGTGATAAATTTCCTTTGGAAGAGACATTGAAATACTAGCCATTGCTTTCTTTTCTCTATCAAATAACAACTTTTCTTCAGTAGTTAACGCTGATACTGGCTTCGGAACATCATCCTTTCCCATCCACGAATAAGTAGGATGCGTATATCCTTCCAAAATCGGAATCCACAAGCTAGTATCGGTAAAAGATATGAACTGGTCAAACCGATCTTTCCAATTTGAATAATCAGCTAGATTCAACAACTTCGGAGGTTTTTGAGATGTACCAATCTCATTGTCATAATTGAACATGTTTGTGACTTGAACCATATTTGCCATTTTTTTTTTAAATTTTTTGAAAAATTTTCCAAGTGTTGAACTTCCTTTACCCTCAGGCAAAGATAATAAGTTATCCTGCTAAGTCACTCAAGCGAACTTAATGAGAAGCGAACTTAATAAGTTCGCTTAAATCAGAATTCAACAATCTGATTAAGTTCGCCTAAAATAAGTTCGCTTAACCCTGTAAGAAGCGAACTTGACAAGTTCGCCTGCATAGATTTCAGCAAGTTCGCTGGCCGTAACAGAATCTTGATCAAGAACTTCTTCAGACCACAGGCGCGAACCAAGAACTTTAAAAAATTATCATTAAACACTGAATTGAAGAAATTAAACAAAATTGGACCGTAGGATTGTGTAATTTGTCAATTAGAAGCTTTCTATCGGATCAATTTCATCATAATCTTCTTCAAAAACACCAAATCAGATCAAAATCAGTCTTGCAAACTCCATTGAAATGAAAAACTCAAAAATGATGAATTTGATGTCAATTTGCATATAAAATCGTCTAGGATCAACAAGAATCACGAGCAACAGCTCTGATACCACTTGTAGGTCCCCATGGCGCGTCTATGGATCGATCTCGTGATAAGACGTGACATTTACTCGGAGTGCGGAATCTAACCAGTTAACGTTTATACGCATAAAAGACAAAGCAAACAATCAAGTAAATAAACTTCTCAATTTGTATTCCAATCACAATGATGTTTACAGACTCAATCTGATCTCTCTGGTTCGTTCTGGTTCGCTCTCTATTACTGACTCTGTAAAACATACATATATATAACCAACTGAGCTGATATAAGTGAACTTATTAAGTTCGCCTCTAACAGCTTAAGCGAACTTAACAAGTTCGCCTCTAGGCTCACTTGTAAAACACTTAGACATTTGACATTTACATAACAAAAACATAAAGACATAAAATCTAACTATTACAAGCTTTTGTCATAACAATCTATGTCCTAACATCTTCATCTCGGACTCTCAATTGATGGTAGCCGGACCTGAGATCTATCTTGGAATAGAAACTTGATCCTTGGAGTTGATCAAATAGGTCATCTATACGAGGTAAAGGATAACGATTCTTGATTGTTACCTTATTCAGTTCGCGGTAGTCGATACACATACCGAAAGTTCCGTCCTTCTTCTTGACAAACAGGACTGGAGCTCCCCATGGCGATGAGCTAGGTCGGATGAAACCTTTATCCAACAATTCCTGTAACTGAGTAAATAGCTCTTGCAATTCACTAGGTGCCAGTCTGAAGGTGCCCGAGCAATCGGTGCCGCTCCGGGTGCTAGATCTATTTGGAATTCAACCTGTCGGTGTGGTGGCAGACCAGGCAGATCCTCGAGAAATACTTATAGAAAATCACGGACGATGGGGATATCATCAATCTTTTTCTCTTCTAACGGCTGCTCAGCAACGAGAGCCAAAATAGCCGTATGTTTCTTTCGAAGGCACTTATGTGCTTTCATAAAAGATATGATGCCCATGACTGCACCAACTTTTTCTCCCTGAACGGAAAGGGTTTCTCCACTCGGGAGAGGAATACGAACAATTTTCTCATGACAGATAATTTCAGCTTGGTTTTTAGATAACCAATCCATGCCGACAATTACATCAAAACTACCAAGTGTGACCGGCATAAGGTCGATATCAAGTATATGTCTAGCTAGCTCAAGCTTACATTCCTTAAGAATGTGAGTTGCTTCAATTATTTGGCCATCAGCTATCTCTATTATATACTTAGCTTCTAACAGAGTTGGAGTTCCTTTTATCATATCACTATGTTTCTTAGATATAAAACTCTTATCAGCACCAGTGTCAAAAAGGACAGAAGCAAAGTAACTATTTAAGAGAAACTTACCGGTGACCACATTATGATCATAACAAGCTTCTCCAGATCCTAGCACGAAGGCTCGTCCCTTCGCACCATTTCCCCCACCATTGCCGTTGTTACCCCCATTGTTGTTATTCTGGTTAGGGTTGTGGTTTCCATTACCCCCTTTCTTCAATTGAGGACAATTCTTCCGGATATGTCCCTCCTTTCTACACTCAAAACAACCCCTTATGGATCCAGGTTGTTGAAAAGATTGTTTAGCTTGCAACTCACCCCTACAATATTTGGCAGCATGACCAGTTTTGCCAAACCGCTGAAAACGATTGCAAAACCCGAAGTGATGTAAGTTACACTTGTTACACTTAGGAGACTTTCCCGCGTAACCACCCTAGTTTTGACCTAAAGAGGTCGAATGGTTGAAGTTCTTAGCAGCCTCAAAGTCACGCTGCTGTTGATGTTGTGGTTGATTAAACTGGGGTTGGTTGGGCTGGGGTCCTTTGGAATGAGAGTTGGAGTGGTTATTGGAGTGGTGGTCAAACTTGCGTTTATGATTATCGGTGGGTTTAGAGACCGAACCTCTCAGAGGTAGAGTCCCTTGAGTCACCGCGTGATCGGTTAACTTATGGGAAAGTCGGATAGTTTGCTGGATAGTGGTAGGGTTGGATGAAGTCACCATACTTTGTATCTGAGGCACTAGGCCTCCAATATATAGTTCAATTCTCTTGTAATTAGGGGTCACCATATGCGGGCACATAGTAGCAAGATCATGTGAAAGCGTGGTATAAAGTTCAATTTCAGAACCCTCCATCTTTAGGTTCCAGAATTCTCCCTCTAACTTCTGAATTTCATCGCGAGGACAGTACTCCTCCTTCATCATTGATTTAAACTCCTCCCACAGAAGTCCATTTGCCATGGCCAGACCCAACATCTGGACCTGGGCGTTCCACCATGTGAGAGCCGGGCCCTCCAAAGTTCCAGCGGCGAACTTGACCTGATTTGCCACTGGGCAGTTGCACATGGCAATCACTGATTCTACCTTCTCGAACCAACGAAGTAGTCCGACAGCTCCTTCAGCTCCACTATAGGCGTGGGGCTTACAATCCATGAATGCCTTGAAGGTGCAGGCTGGTTGCGGGTTTTACGGGCCTGGAGTCAGAAATAAAATAGGATTGGGTCATAGAGTTTAGGACAGGCTTTTTAAGAGATGAATTGACATCATTAGTCAATAACTAAAGCATTTACCTGCAGCATTCTGTGCTGCTAGAGCCTCCGCCACACTATCGTTTATTAGTGCCGCTAGCTCCGTTGCCGTCATGTTAATGGTACCTAGGCCACCAACACGACCTCTCCCTGACATGATTCTTCACATTCACAAATACAAAACAATGAGAAATATATCACATATTAAACATTATTTATGTACGAGTAAAGAAATACAACATCTAATATTTTGAAAATTAATTAAATTGTAAGGCTACAAAATAAATAACTCAAACACTAAACTTCTCATGCTATTATTGAATGGGAACAACCTTACCCATCTAGGTTTGAAAAGAGAAATAACAAAAGCAAAACATGCATGAAAAGGAAAGATAGAATAGGAAGATCATCAAACATCTTCGTCATTAGAAGAAACATATGATTGTGCTTCATCGATCTCTACCGGTTCCTCCTCAGGTGGCTCCTCCTCCAAGGGCTCATCCTCGAAGGGCTCCTCCTTGAAGGGCTCTTCCTCGAAGGACTCTTCCTCGCCGTCAGAAAGTGGAATCTCCTCAGGAAATAGAGCTGCTTGCAGTTGGACTTCCAAGTGAGTCACCCTCTCTGGAAGGCCTTCAACAGTATGGTTTGCTACATGTCATTGTCTGAGGTGTCCACCCTCGTCTCCAAATGTGTCACCCTATCCACCAAGACATTATGGACTTGATCCGTTACTGCTAGTTCAGCAGTCAAAAGCTCTATCCCTACCTTATTCTCCTCTATTTGAGACTCTCTCTTCAAAATGTCAGGTATCTCATCAGTAGCATCTTTCACAATACTCAATTCTCTAGACATGTAAAATACAAAGGCTACAAAAGCTTGTTCCATAGTGCATGGCAAGCTAGGTAAGGTAGATGATGAGGAAGTAGAACCAAAATAAGGTGATGGGACATTTCCCATTTCGATCCATCTTTGGATCATTTGCGGGTATGCGTTCCAATTGCGAGCAGGATTCATTGCTTGTGCGCTGCTCATTTCCCCCTGGTCAACTGAATAGTCACTGGAACTAGTCCGGCGCCTTTTGGGCTCCGGGGATGATAGGATAGGTGCCTTATGTCCTGGTGCCTTAGGTGATGGAGGTGGAGTTGACGACATGTTCCTGTAACGATATATATAATTGCCAAACATCCAAATGACATGTAACTAATGTGTGAGGCTATAGTCTAGTATGCAATCCTAGTTCTCTATAACCAATGGCTCTGATACCAATCAGTCACACCCCCAATTTCAACTAACGGAGTTTTAACGTTTGGGAAGTGACGAACCAGGATCTCAGACATTAGTTACTTTGAACGACTCTACATGGGACTCAAATAAAAATATCATATTAACCAAAGTTTCAATGTGGAAGCGTAAAGAAAAGAAAATGTGCAAAACACACGCGCCCAAACCAAAAGTCCAAATGTCCAACCAAGCCAAGTACAATACAAAATAATTAAAACAAACATAAATAAGCAATAATCAAAATAGATGAATTCCATGCATGCCCTAATGTGCACCTGTGTCTTATCTTAGCGACCTGAGAAAACATGTAAGAAAATATGTCAACACGAGGTTGGTGAGTTCACAGGTTTCAATATATAAATAAGCATTTACCAGATTTATAATCATTCAGTATGTATCTATAGGTAGCTAACCTATGTTCATGTTTAACTCAAGCGCTCGCAACCGAAGCTCACTGTTTGTTTGTTTGCCTCCTGCCAGGTCTGTCAACAATGGCGGTGTGAGTAGGCTAAGATTTCACCCGTTCGATCTCTAATCGAGTTAGCGCGACTAACGCAGGTAGGATTTGTCAAACCCATTAATACTACTAAATATTACCTCGCTAAGATCCATATTAACGGTCCGATATAAGATGAGGACTTTCTGTGATAGCGTGTTACACTTAGCTTTTAACATTGATAACATATGAATTGCTAAATCTCAAAATCGTTTAATCATGTTTTCTCCCCCAAGTTAAAACAGTAAAAAGGGGGCGTGAAAACTCACCTGCGTTGCGTTGTAGGTAGTATCACACAAAGGATAAGTTGGAACCACGTGTGTACGTCTCAAACGACTTACGAATGCCCTAAAATTATAAATACATAAATTAGGGATAAAAATGGGAATTGTGACAGCGACACGGAATGAGAAACGTTCTAAAGAATGCTCTAATATTCAAGAGTGGACGAAAGTGTCCACGGAGTTAGGATTTACTTTACGCGATGAATGACACAAATAATAATAAATATAACCGGGTGTTTTGTCATTCACAAAAATTGAGAAAAATAATAATATATATATACGAGTAAATACTATAACTAATTATATTATTATTTAGTCTCAATCGATACACGATGTTATAAAATGATTCGAAATAATATAAATATGTATATTATTTAATATTACGGGTCACGGTTTGAAAATAATATAAACATATTATTTTATACGAAATTACGGTTTGAAGATAATATAAACACACTATTTTTAGTTGATAATAACAATAATATTTTATTTATAAAAGTGGGAATAATATAAAAATATGTTAATAATTCAAACCCGAGCCTACGGGCTGTTTCCCGGGCTAAAACACATTTATATAATAATATAATATTATAGGGTTTGATTTTTATTAATTTAATATAACAGAAAAATGCTCAAAAAATAGTTGTGGGAGCCCGGTCTCGAACCCGGGTCTCTCCCACACACGCACACTAACCCAACCAGTCCCGCACGCTAGGGTATCGCGTTAGATACCCGGATTAATTGGGTTTTAATCACAAACTTCAGTGGGTTCTTCCCTCCCACAAGAACGAATGCCATTCCAGTGCCAAATCTAGACGATTCGATCATGGTTCGAAGGCAAGGCATAGGGGTTTTGTTAAGTGATTGATATCGGTTCTGAGGGTGAGTTTAATTTCAAAATCGTTGAGTTTAGGATCGATTAATTCTCGTTTCAAAAATCCAAAACCCTAGGTTTGCTTATGAAATCAAATTGAGTAATTCTGATAATAGAAATAGTTGTATTCATGGGGCTTTTACAGAACAAGACATTTCGAATCTAACCATGTACATTAATCAGATTGAGGCTGGATCTAGAATCAAAACCCCCAATTCATCCTATGAACAAAACCCAGATACGGGTTGATGTTCGATTCGATGTTATGCGGTTAAATTATGATGGGGTTTTCGATATACATTGAATTGCTAATCGAATGGTATGAATTAATTGGATTAAAACATATTGTAAGGTAGGGTTCGATCAAACCGAAAATGTATGAGCCCTAGATACGGGTTCGTGTTTAATTCGATACTGTGGGTCCAAATTTGATTAGGGCTTTCATTAAAGATGTGAAGGAGAATTTAGGTGTGTAAACAATTACCAGAATGGAGTGTGGATTGGTGGCGTCCGGCTAATACGTATTTCGACTTCGACGGCTCGGCCTCTGACGACTCCTTGTGCTTCTTCGGCTGAATTGAATGGTGCAACAGGTTCCAATGGATGCGACTAAGGTGTGTGAGAGTTTAACTTCATGAATGCTAAACGGATTAATCGAATTCGGTTGATAATGGGCATTGAGGTCGACGGTTACATGGTTAATGTTCATAATTTGTTTTAATTCGTGTAATGATGATGATGGATTGTTCATAAATGATCGTTCATTGCATTAAAGTGTAATTCGGTTATGAATTGGAACAGAACATGGTTTATGGAGCTTGAATTTGGATTAAAGGTCATGATTTTGACTTTATAAAAGTCAACAAGACCCATTTTGAATTGATTTTGACTTTGAGAGTCAACCATCAAGTTTTGTGTATTTACATGACTAGTCCTTGAAGTTCAAGATCAAGAATTGACAGAATAAGTCCCTGAGGTTAGAGATTTGAGTTAATGAGGTTAGGTTTTAACAGAAAGTTTAAAGAAATTCTAAACGGAATTATCTTGAAAAGTCGGATTGTCACACATAAGAGTGCATTACATTCGTGATTGTTTTGAAAGAAAACTCATGCATCTTGAACAGGTATCTACTGATAAGAATGTTGCTGACTTTTTTACAAAAGCTTTCGATTTGGCAAGATTCAAGTTTCTGGTTGAATGTCTGCAAATGATCTACTTTGATTAGAAGGTCGCATGTTTAGTCACCAAAAATATTTTTCTTAGTTTTTAGCTTGTTTAAGTTTTTTCAGGGGCAGAAATTTCCTAAAAACACCAAAAAGATTTTTGGTTTAAGTTTTTTTCTTTAGTTTCATTTTTAAATCAAAAATCATAAAAATTTCTTAGGAAAGTAGTACCATTCAGAAAATCTGAGAACTCTGTCTATTGGGAAATGATAGTACATCATTCTAGAGGTTAGATCATCTTATGTAAGGCATGTAGTTGAAAAGATCAGGATCTTAAAGTGATATGTTGATAGGCTCTGCTTAAACTGAAAGGACATCATGATAGTGTTTCACTTAGGTCTTCGGTTGTCTTCGGTCTTCAAACTCCATCAGCTTTGGCTTCCCATCTTCAGCATGTAGTCAAGGCAAAACTTGACCAACTTGTTGTATCTTGATGCGAGAAGCTTTGTCAACTCATCCGTGTAGATGCAGTACTTATCATTTACAACCATCAGATCTTTCACAGAGAAGTTGATGAAAGTGATTTCATTAAAGACTCTGATAAGTTCCTTAGGCTCCAACTTTCCACTTGCGAAAGCTTATATTTCCCATAACCACTGCCTCGCCCATCTTTGGATCCACGTACTAGTACCATATGTTACCAAGGATATCCTGATATAACTTGCTTAGGGGAATCCTGTTTTCACATAGCACTGGGTTGTAGACTATCTTCCTGAGACATCTGTTTGTCACGGGATGTCTGACATTCTTGTCCTGGACTCTCTTGGGCATTTAAGGCTTGATTACCTCGAAGTTCCCTGATCTTCCTTCTCTCTGTAGTGCACCCCACAAACCCTTCGCTACCGCATGACTAGTGTCACCAAGCAGCTCACGAGTTGCTAAGTTCACTAGATCGTACTTCGGCAATGAGCTGAACGCCTCACTGGTTGGTTTCAAGTATTGAACCCACCAGCTTGTTTGATTGCAAACAACTTCTTGTCATCGTTGAACTTGACATATAAAATCATCCATGTTGCTCCATGCTTGTCTAGGATTGACGTCTTTTGCCAAACAGGAGGCTGATCCCTCTTGAACCATCCTTGAGGATACTTGTTCTTCCAGCCCTCAGCATCAATAGGTTGGGGATCGGTGGGAGAGGCTGATGTTGCTACACCACTAGCCTCATCAACATTTTCAGGCTCGACTGAACCTGTGTTGAAAGCAGCTTCAAAGTTGGAGCCTCAAAAATCTCTCCATCCTCAAGCTCATAAACTCCCTCACCGTTACCCTTGGGAAACTCCACCACTACATCCTCATCATCCACATCCCACTCATCATCATACTCGATCTCTCCTTCCTCTAGATTACTGACAGAATCGATCTGTGCTTCCGTGGAATAGTCAGGCTCAATCCTCAGAATGACCTCATTAGATAGGTCGTATAGCACATCAACTGCAAACTTTCCTTTATCACTCCCACCTCCAGCTCCAGATGTATCACCTCCACCTTCTTGCTGAGTAGACTCCCCCTCAGCCATGGACACAGCAGAAATTGGAACAATAGACAAAGCTTGTTGCTCACTTCCACTAGGACCGGTTTCAGGATCTTGGTCTTTGTCATCATCCTTAGTCAGGTCGACCCGATGACAAGCCTCTTCACCAGTAGGTTTTGGTTTCTGCTTCTCCTTTTCTTTCTCCCCTGGGCAGCAAGCTTCTCGGTCAATTCACAAACTAACTTAACCATCATGTCAAGTTCTTTTCTTTGCATGTCAAACCGCAGCTCCATTGACGTCCTGTGTCCTAGAATCATTTCATTAGTCTTGATCAGAAGCTCATTCTGGGTCATCAGACTCTTTAGCCGTTCTTCAGTCCCTGTCCTTTAGTTTCGTAGAATAGTGACTTCGTCCACCAAGGAATTTATCTAACCTTGTTGAGCCTCAGATTCTTCCCTTGACTTTTGAATAGTCTCAAGAAAACTAGCCACCTGAGACTCTAGGGTAGCAATTCTAGACTCACGGGGATCAAGATCCCGGGATGAAGAGCCTTCGGTTTGTTGGTAGGGAAAGAGAATAATTCATCAAAGTTAAACCCTTGGGTGAAGTTGTGACACCCGACATTTCAGGTCAATATCCGTACATGTATTAAACAAGTTTACGTTATAATTATTTTTGTGATTTATTTAATTTCACAAACAAGGACATTTTGGTCTAACAAAGACCGTACATGGTCTCATTTTAAATTTTTGGTAATTCTGGGAGTTACCGGTTCACATACCAGTATAAACCGAATTAAATTACCCCTTTAAAACTATAATTGATATTAATACCTAAATCTAATTATTATACTAATTAAACCCAACCCACTCCCTTGACTTCTCGGCCGAAGTGCAGAGAAAATCATCCCCAATCTCACGTCCCATTTACCATATTTTCAAATTGACCCATACCATATCTGTGAGAAAACTCAGATATAACCCATACCCCTTTTCAATCAAAACTCTCACAAACCCTTTTATCTCTCATTTTCATACGGTAAATTTCTTCATTTCTCTCCAAATCGAAGCCAAGTTTTAAGACAAAAACTACCATCATTCGGTGTTTTAAGAAGATTTCAAGTGTTTCTAAAGGAAATTTTACAGAAGAATCAAGATCATTCTCTGTTTTCTTTCATCATCTTCATCTCGGTGTTAAGGTAAAAACTCAATACTATCCACTTTATTTTCTTTAAAACCGTATCTAAGCATACAAAATGTTCAATCGCAAGTAAGATAACAAGAAAGGTGTGTCAAATTCAAGTTTTAAAACATAAATATGCAGGACTGATTCTGTCAAACAGAAGTCCAGTAATCAAAACTAGGAGTTTCGATACCAGTTAACTCAATCGAAACTAGGAGTTTCGATACCTGTTGATCAATCGAAACTAGGTAGTTTCAATACCTTTTTACTCAATCGAAACTAGGTTGTTTCGATAACAATTACTCAATCGAAACTAGGTTGTTTCGACACTCAAATACTCAATCAAAATTAGGAAGTTTCGACACCAAACTACACAATCTAAACTAGGAAGTTTCGACACTCAATTGCCCAATCGAAACTATGAAGTTTCGATACCTGTGTCAGTCCCCTTTGGGCAGTAACTAAGATCTGTTTTTATAACAAAACAAGTGTTGAATAACTAAGAGGATATTTTAAACAAAAGCAACCAGATTTACAAAGTCAGTGAACAATTTACAATATGAGACGTTCGGTCTTAACACAATTTACCCTTTGGTATCTAGGGTACGAATAGTCAAGTTTGACTACAACAAGTATCATTACAAGTATACACAAACTCAAGGTGAGTTTCACGGCCCCTTTTTACTGTTTTCAATATTTGGGGGAAAAACATACTTACAACTATTTTATGGGATAACAAGAGAATAAGGCATGACTTTTATGTTTACATGAGATGAGAACAACAAGTGAGGCCGCTAAAGTCCCCTGGAACAACGTAGTAACCATTAACTGTAGCCTAGGGTCCTATGAATAGTACTATGGAGAGTGACGTCTCCCGGTCATGGTTAGTCACGCTAACCACAATCTGGAGGATTTATGGCCGCATAGAACCGGATAACGAAATTAGGGGCGTGTACAATTGTCATGGTTTGGTTACGCCTCATGTATGAACATATTATTTGTATTCCTAGCTAGTTTACAAATGGGTCAACAATTCTTATTCTGTTTATCACATACACCTGAAACTATTTACGAACAATTGAATTTTACAAAGAACTATTTGATTAAACCTGTGAACTCACCAACCTAGTGTTGATAATTTTAAGTATGTTTTTCAGGAAATTGAACGTGACCGCAAGGTTAGCAATGTAGGATACATGCATGCACGATGGATACAACTTTTGGGGGATTTCTCTTGTATAACTCATTGTAATAGAGTCATATTTGCGAAATCTTCGCTTTTTGTAAACTCAATTTACATTTTGGAATGTAAAACTTTAAACTTGTTTATGTATCCATTTATCATGTATGTGTTTGCGGTAATCATATGCTTTGGAAACCATGTTACGTCACGCCTCGCGTTTCCGCCTTGGCGAGGGTGTGACAGAAGTCACCAAAGGCATATGGTTGACTGATTGGTTGAAGGGTGGTAGTGGGAATGGTGGTGGTGAGTGAGGTTGGGATTGTGGTGGTTTCAATAGTGATGGGGGTGATAGTAACCGACTCAATCTGAATAGAAGTCATCACTATCACTTGTTGGACAGATTGTAGTGGAAGGGATCCTATCTCAGGAACCTCCTCTGAGACAATTGTGGCAGCCACCTCAACAGTACTTCGTGGCTGCCTATTCCTTCGCTGATACAACTGAGTTGAAGTTGAAGTTGAGGTTGAAGCAGTGCTCACGGCCGCTGTGCTTGGGTGGCTTTGAGCACAAGCTTCTGCTTATCTAAGGAAATCCACAAATGGCATATCCGCTTTTTGCTTTACTTTTCCCTCCCTTCTCTGTCTTTGTAATTCAGTATCTGACTCGGGTTTAGACTCGCTGTCGGTACTGTCTGTTCGTCTTCTCTTGGAGGATGACTCGGGAAGGGACAACTTTGTCATTCTCCTTGGGTGTGTTTGGTCTGGTGCATCATCAGAGTCAAATGAATCAGATTCAGTAGCTTTGGAATCCGACTCTTTAGCACCATCTCATTCTACTTCTTTATCACCTCCATCACTAGATTCATCATCCTCAGAATCCTCATCTCCTTCCTCCTCCTCAAATTGCTCTTCATCATGTTCATCAGAATGTTCACTAAGCTCCGGCTCAGAGTCTGCACTATACCATCTAAAGTCATGAGGGGCCACATATGCTTCATTAATTAGGTGGCCAAAGAGAGGAGTGTGTTTTCAAATGCAAGCGTGATGATTGTGGTGTTGTGGTACGTAATAAGGCAAGGCTTGTTGTCCAGGGATTTAATCAGCAAGAAGGAGTTGATTACACCGAAGTTTATGCTCCAGTTGTGAGGATTAAGGCGATAAGATTGTTTCTAGCATATGCTTCTTTCAATGGTTTCAAAGTTTTTCAATTGGATGTGAAAAGTGCTTTTCTGTATGGAAAGGTTAAGGAAGAGGTTTATGTGAAATAGCCGCCTGGTTTTGAAGATCCCAAGTATCCTGAAAAAGTTTTTAAGTTGGATAAATCGTTATATGGTCTTCATCAGGCTCCTCGTGCGTGGTACGAAACTTTGTCGGTGCATCTACTTGACAATGGATTTAAGCGTGGTCAAATTGACTATACCCTTTTCATCAGAAAAGCAAGGGGAGATATATTTCTTGTTCAAATCTATGTGGATGACATAATCTTTGGATCGACGAATCTGTGTAAAGACTATGAAAGAGTGATGAAGTTGAAATTCAAGATGAGCAGCATGGGAGAATTATTGTTCTTTTTGGGTCTTCAAGTTGATCAAAAGGAAGATGGTTTTTACATTCATCAAACGAAATATGTTGCTGATATTCTCAAGAAATTTGATATGACAAATGCTTCATCCTTCAATACTCCAATTCCTATTAATCACAAGCTAGATTCTGACATGAAAGGGAAAGAGGTGGACTGTAGGTTATTCAGAAGAATGATCGAGTCTTTAATGTATCTGACAGCGTCTTGTCTTGATATTATGTTCTCTATATGTTTATGTTCAAGGTTTCCATCTAAGCCGAGGAATCTCATATGATTAATGTAAAGCGAATCTTTCAATACTTTAAGGGTAAACTAAGGTTGGGATTATGGTATCCTATTAATTCTTTCATTTTAAAGCTTTTACATATTCAGATTATGGAAGTTGTGGTCTGGACAGAAAATCGACGTCTGGTGGTTGTTCTTAGGGAACATGCTTGTGTCCTGGCAATGCAAGAAGCAAACCTCAGTTGCAATATTAACCTGTGAGGCAGAATACATTGCAGCAGCCAGTTGTTGTTCTCAAATCCTATGGATTCAACAGCAGTTGAGGGATTATGGTTTGAACTTCACATGGACACCAATGATGATTGATAACACAGCCACCATGTTGATTACAACAAATCTTGTGAAACATTCAAAGACAAAGCACATCGAGATTCGACATCATTTCATTCGTAACTATGCAAAGAAAAATTTGATTGAGTTGGTGAAGTCCACATGGATGACAACTTTGCTGATTTATTTACCAAAGTATTCGATCGTACACTGTTTGAATTTCTTACTCAGATGATTTGTATGCTTAATCCAACGTAACAAAAGTTTTCAAAAAGGTTTTTCATGAAAGTTTTTCTTTTAGTTTTTTAGATTATTTAAAGTAAATAGTCATATGATTTATCTTTCATTAGTTTACCTGCTTTCTGAAAAACCCAAACAAATTTGAAAAAAAGATAAAATCAGCATTGCTTGAAGTTAGAGAAGAAATGATAGTACATCAGTAGGTGATCACATACATATGACCTTAGAATGACTACCTGGTGTCTGTATTTTATGTTTATGCTTATATGATTTGATCTAAACTTCTAAAGTCTACATAAAAAGGAAATGATAGCTTCATGACTGCATGACATTTTATATATAATCATTTTAATTTGGATATTTGCATGTAATTTGAATTGGCAGTAGGCTAGAAGCGTTTTTAGTCCATTAGTAGTGTGAAAATATAATGGTCTATGTCACAATCATGATTTGAACCCATGGTATGCCGGGTGTGTGTGTTAAAAAGATCATTATCAGATAAAGAATATAAAGCTTTAATTATTTCACGAGATTAGTATCGGACTATATTGATTAGCATAATTTTTCAGTTCACTTCACTACCCATGCCCCGAAAAACATGCAATGTGAAGTTGGACTAAGATATGTTTCTAACAACATCGGTTGGAACATATATTCACCATTGGATCACTTATCTTGATTCCATTGAACATATCCAGATAACAGTTGGATCTCATTACCCTGTGTCATTGAATCAATCGATTCCTTGATCATTCTTCTGTTACTATGAATCATGATATTTAATCCAAAGCCATGCAATATGAATCTTTCGATTCCGAATCATTCTGAATCCATACATCCTTCGGGATCTGCTTCTTTTCCTGTGCTAATTGAGATAGTTTCATCCTGGATATTGATCTAAGCTTTGCATAAGTTTCATATGACTTGAAGATAATGCAATTTAAATTTCTATTGGCATATTTGTGGGGTACACATTGTTTTCATATAAATGGTACTAACTCACAAGAACGTAGGATAAAAACTCTTGTAGTTTCAAATCTTATAATGTTGACAACTTGAATTGACATGTTGTTTATTGCAAATTCGGTACGAATAAGTTAGCATTGTCATGATTTGATCCTGTTTACTTTGAAGTTTATCGCGTATCATTTCATGAATTTCTAAGTATTTGAAAAAGAAAATGAGAGAGAAGTTAATTGGAAATTTCAAAAGAATTGATAGTTCTAAGAGATTATTTGCTAAGTATTTGAAAAAGAAAATGAGAGAGAAGACAATATGAAGTGTTAGTTCTAAGAGATTATTTGCTAAGATGTCATACAGAGTAGCACATAGTGCTTGATTGCTGAGCCAAGTATCTGTGAATATGTAGAATTCCATAGGTCAACCCTTAGATCTGCTAGGGAATTTTATAATGTGTGTGTGATACATCAAAGATACTGATATGATCTTCTTACTCGCAGTATTCGACCAAAAATATGTGATTTTGTATGTATAGATTAAAACCAAAAAGATTTTAGTGTGTTTTAGCATAAATTTTTGAAAAATCAAAAATATGTTCTTTACTTATTCATTTAGCTTTATAAGAAAAATCCAAAAGATTTTATTTCTATCTTCCATGAAAAATTCTTAATTTTTGGATTAAGTTGTTGTACAGGTTGCACGGAGATTGAATCAACAAACAGAGTTGGAAAATGAAAATTTTCAAAATTTTGACTAAGTGTTGGCTTAGGCGAACTTGTTATGTTCGCTTCTTAAGTTCGCTTGAAGGTATGGCGAACTTGTTAAGTTCGCTTGAGGTAGTGAACTTGGTCTCATGGGTATATAATGACTTCAACGAACTTGACAAGTTTATCATTTTCTTGACTTTTGCGAACTTGAGTAGCGATCTTAACATACCAGAACTTTTGTGTATAATTTTGATTTCTAGTGTGATAAAGTGATTAATTGTTTCTGTTTCTTAATAAAATCAAGTTACGAATTTAACCAAGGTAGAATCATGTTTAGAATTGATTTTTTATCATACGGTTTTCATCATGTCTATCGCCATGGATTATTCATCATCATTTTGTGAATAAAAACTGAAATTGAATGTTCCTATAGCCTAATCGAGTGTTGAGAAATTGACTTATGTGATTGAAGTGTTTTATTACATCAAAATTGTGAAGTTCGAATTTCTGTGACTATTCGAGTTTTTACGCGAACATGATCAGGAGAACTTAACAAGTTCGCCTCTTGTAACTCTAAGAGAACTTGTTAAGTTCGCCTAGAGGTCCAGTGCTTCAAGGACTTGGCAAAATTTTCAAACTTGTCATTTTTTTTTCTTTTTCTCAAGTTTATTTTTTCTTTCTTCTTGTTTGTTGTTCTATCATTTTGTGTTTGTGTTTGAAAAATTTTCAGTGTCTAATCTTTTGTTCTGAGCAAGTCATGGATCGTCGAGTTGAGTATAAACACAATTAGGTGGCGTTGCTTGATCTAGATTTGGCAGAGGCAGCAAATTATTAGGAGATTATCAATTTCTTGAACCGTTCAAGGATAAATGTTGCTCTCTCAGCTAATCCTCATATTAGCCTGCTATACATTCAAAAATTCTGGGAGACGGAACATCAAGACACCAATGTTGAACCACATGTCGTTAGAGCTACCGGGAATAATCAAGACATTGCAATTTCTTGTCAAGACATCCGTATTGCACTAGCTCTGGGTGGAGAGAATACTTATCCTATTGGTTTACCAAATACCCTTATTATGGGTTGTTTCCAGAGAATGAGTTATAGGGGTAGACCAAATGATTCATAAGCCAGGAAAGGTGGTCTTGTCGGTCAATAGAGGTATTTTATACATGTGATTATTCAATGCCTTTCACTAAGGAAAGCTGGAACTGATGGCTTGAAGACTTCTTTACAAGAAGCTATGGTAGCTTTGACATTGAACAGGCCGTTCAACTTTGCCTTATATAACTACAGAGAGCTGGTTATGCAGATTACACCACCTGAGGGTCAGGGTTTCTTAATGTACCCTAGATTCTTGCAGGTTATTCTGAACCATCTGATTCCCATCCTACCACCGGTTAATCCTAGACTGAATCTCACTCCTATGACTAAAAGGATATTTACCGATTGTTTGAATGTTAAACAACATAATCCAGCCTTGATTCATGTTGCTACTCCACTATTTGGGCACATAATCAATCCTGGTTATGTTGCACCGCCAAACAACAATTGGATTCATGATGATCCAACTTTGGAATTACCTCCGGATGATAATCAAGAAGTGGAAGAGGAAGATGGTGATGATGAGAATGAAGATGATGGGACTGATAGTGAATCTGATGATGATGATGATGAGGCTGATGCTGATGATAACAATGATGCTGATGATGATAATGATGATGTTGATGGTGGAAATGATGGGGGTGATGTAAATATGAATGTTGATATAAATGAACCGCAGGGAGAACAAGTAGTTGTTGAAGATACTAGCACTAGTTCTTTCGGTTCTAGTGAAGCTGAGGATGGTGATTAGAGTTCCCAGGATTTTAGTCCTGAGCACTATGCTTAGTTGGCTAAAGTTCCTAGGGTTACTAGGAATGTTTATGAGAAATGTCAGAAGTATCTGGATAAAAAGAAAGTAAAAGTACCGAGACGCAAGTCTGTAAGGGGTACTCCTCCCAATACATTACTTGGAAAAAGAGAGTTACAAGATGAAACTTCCAGTTCTAAGTAAGATGAGGCTCCTGTGGCTAAAGGTCCTAAACTGATGGCTTCGGCTATTAAAGCTGCACAATCTGTTGCACAACAAGATAGAGAGTTTGTTGATTCTTTGATTATAACTCCTATTCCTTCACAATCTAATACTCCTCAAGTGACTCCTACTGTATCCAAAGCATAAGATGAGGCTGGTCCTTCTACTAGAGACACTCGTGATGAAAGAATTGATTGTAGGTGAAGCCCAGCGTGCTTTAACCATCAATGAACAGAACAAGGTGATTGCAAAGATGAAGATCCTTATCAGTCAACTAGTAGAGCGTCTTGACGCTCAATGGGAAAAGGCTGTGAATGTGGAGAAAGTTTCATGTCATTGCATTGGTACTAAAAAAGAAGATGATGACGAACCAGATGTTGGTGATGGTTTGGGTGAGCGTCAACACGTTGATACGAACCCTACATCATTAACTCAGGGGGGTTAGAGATTATAGTTGAAGCTACTATGATGACAAGTACAAGTAATAAAGAACATGCTGAGGTTGATTGTGATATGTTAGATAATTCAAACTTTGAAGACTCTGACATAGATGAAGCAGATAAAATTGAATGCTTGTTAGACTTGGATGATTTGTTATATGATGAGGATACAGGTGAGGAGGAGTTAGAAGAAGGAGAGATTGTTGAAGTGGATGTTGAGAGTGATAAACATAAGATTGTTTATAAAGGGTGTGATGGATTGATTGATGCGGATGTCTTTGATTATGATGTAATTCCTGAAGATTTGTTAGAGGGTGTAGCAGAATCTGTAGAGTCTGATCCTAATCTAGAAAAACAAAACCCTGATACTGCTGAGAGTTTGCCTGAAGATACAGAGATGTATAAGAATACAGGGATGACAAAGGCACAGTGGGCAGAGATGGTTAAGAGTTGGAGAACTAAGTTTCCAGTCTCTCCAGCTGCACCAGTTCAGAAACAGAGATATGTGAATAAAGAGAAAAGCCCTGGAAGGATTATTAGATGGTTTTATGAAGCTGAGTTCAAGCTGTTTGCTTTGAAAAGATCGAATGGAGTTCAGTATCTGAAGCCAAGGCTGAAGTACTTTAATTCCTTACCGAGATGTGAAGTCAATGGTTTATCAACTAAACCCTTGATTAACATATCAAATGATGGTATAGCTGACTCAATAGCTAAACTTATCATAATTGAAAGTGGATCCGGTAAGTATGAGAAGCTGAAACCTCAACAAGGCAAGAGAATAAAAGAAGTTGATCAAGTTACTCAAAAGGTGATTTGGAGATACAAGTTCAAGCCTGTGAGATCAATACCGAAGATTCCATTGAAGTTAATCTCCTATGATTGTCTGAATGATCTCAAATGGTGGTATGTGGATGTCTATACGGGCGAAGCAGTGATAGAAGATATGAGTGGCAAGGTTATAGTGAAGTTATTTGATGCTATGAACCTTGTTAACTTCTCAAGATCCGATCAGAAGATGCTGAAACGTAGAGAGATCATGTACACAGACGAGTGTAGAGAGCAGGCGTTGCAGTACAAGAAAGTTTTGTATGAATGTTTGAAATCCTCCGCATCCCACTCGTCAGCAGACTCGATCTCTCCCTCTTCCAGATTGCAGAGAGCGTCGATCTGTGCTTCCTTGGAATAGTCTGGCTCTAATAATAGGATCACATCTTCTGACACGTCGTCCGATAGATCTTTCAGTACATCAGCCACAGAATTTCCTTTATCATGACCCACAACATCACCTCCACCTTCACTCCGAGTAGACTCCCCCTCAGCCATAGACACGTCAGAAATGGGAACAATCACCAAAGCCAATGATTGTTGCTCACTTACACTCGGTCTGGCTTCAGGATCCTTGTCCTTATCATCACCCTTAGTTAGATCATCTGAGTGACAAGCCTCTTCACTGCTAGGCTTAGGTGGTTGATTTTCCAAAAATTCTTTCAATCTCTCCCCCTGTGCAGGGAGCTCATTACCGAAGAATTGGAAGAACAAGACTTGAAGATAAAGACCTAACTGTTATCAAGGGGGAGTCTGTTGGAACATTTAGTGTGACAACTAGCCTTTGTAATAAATAGTGCAGTAGTTGTTTTCATTTGTAGAGATCTGTAATTCTGGAACTACTACGTGTGTACTGTTTATAGAGTTAATACAAGAAGCTTTTTATGATATCTTGTCTTGCGTGTCATAGTATCGTGTGTGTGAGTATTCGAGACGTACGTATACGTTAGGATTCCGCACTTCGTGTACTTATTGTATGTTTTACAGCAGAGATCGATCCGTAGACCCTACCGGGACCTACAATGTGCTTAGGGGTAGGTTCTACACTGCATGGCGTAAGGAATTGTGCAAGCACTCTCTTGTCCACCCGTTTGACTTGCAGTCTCTCTCCAATCTAAGGTAGATTTGGGTAAACATCATTAATCAACAGCTGCACGAACCTTGGGTTTAGTAAGAATCTAAACCTCTCTGCAGCATTGATCTGATCGGTCATAGATTTGTAGACTTATTTGGAGAAATTGTAACCCTTTTTCAGAGAGAGGCCAACCATTGCAGCCACCAAGTCATGAGTTATAGCATCCTTTCCTGCCTTTCTTGTAGAGAGGCACATGATCATGACATGTGCAAAGTAACACCACTGATCAAGTACCCATATCTTCTTATAAGAGGCATAGTCCATGGTACCCACATATCCCATCCTTTGTCTCCAGCACCCATCGACAAAGAAGTCAGGATAGGTTACCGGATCAGTTGGTAAATCCCCGAACTGTAGAACGCGTCGGATGGTGTCTTCAGAAATTGCAATTTCATGACCTGCTACAGTAGCCCTAATGACATTTGGGGTTACTGTCAGTCATGATCAGCTGTGTTCCAGAACTGCTCCAAGTATGGTCTTGAGACAATAGGATCAACAGATATAACATAGCTGATCTTGGATCTGTTAAGAAAGTCTACAATCTGCTTGTACACAAGTGCAGCACCCTTCCAATCTGGGTGTGTCAGTGCCAACATGTTGAATTCACTTGTAAATGCAAGAGCCATCACTACAAAAACACAAGATGAACAATATAAGAACACATAGAAGCATTGAAATGGAACAAATATGACTTGGTATAGCATTTGCACATTGAGCTGTTTTTCAGACTTAGAAAAATTTAAGAAATCCACTTCCTGCGTACTTAACAAGTGCGCATGATTTATTTCTTGCGTACTTAGCAAATACGCAAGACCTAATGCTTGCGTACTTGTGTAGTGCGCAGGAATCAACACTTAAGCAAATTAAAAAAAATCTAAAATCCAAGAATGATCGACTTGGCTATGGATTATGGTCACCACAAGGTCGAAAACCAAGTTTAAGACCTATGGAACCAACAACAACAATAATGACATGCTAAGACTAGTCATTTTTGTCCTATCCTTCGACCGACGTGAAACCACGGTCTTCCAAGGGGTCAAAATCAAAAGCAAACCATGTTAAGGACAAATTAGGTATCAAGAAGTTTCAATTGATGATTTAAAACTAGTTTTAGGGTTTTTTTTCACTTAAAAACACCCAAAATCGGTCTAAATTTAGTCTTCAAAACCCTAGTTCACACGATCAACAAAATCGGTCCAAAACACGAGATTTAACGGATGAAATGCTTTGAGATTCTCACCAAGTGTTAGTTAGATGATAATGAAACTATGATCGGGACAAAAAATTGTTTAGGAACACACGAAATTTTGATCAAAATCGAGTCAGGAGTATAATACGATGTCTTTCAGTTTGAACAAGATGAAACTGAGAAAATAATCTAACACCTTTATATATACCCCACACAAAACAGTCGTGCGTACTTATCAAGTGCGCGGGACTTAACTCCTGCGTTCTAACTAACTACGCATGACTTAAGTCTTGCATACTTATTAAGTACGCAGGGATTACTTCTTGCACACTTAACAAGTATGCAGACACCCTTGTGTCCTCACATTTCAACTCAAATTATGAAGATTGTCATGTCAAATTGCAAACCGGATATGAACGTTCAATCAAGAGGTTTTCAAAAACAAGTCATGGAGGTTAAACTTAAATATTTTTGACTTTTCTTACATTTTGATAAACTGTACCTAAAATATTTTTGTCATTTTTGAAAATAATTGAACTGTACACAAACGAAAAATCTTTTTGGTCTTTTCCTAAATAAATATATACAGAAATATTCACACCAGCTATTTTTGGTCAAAATCATAAGCAAGGGATCATATCAGGCTATTACGAGTAAATAAAGGATACAAAATAAATATCAAATAATATGGGATCATGTCATAGATTACTAATTATTCATAAGTAATATGCAACATAAGCAAGTCAAATCAAGTTGGCAGTATTATAAGATTTGAAACTATAAGCATTTTTTGTACCACGTTCTTGTGAGTTAAGTTATGAATTATAAATCTACAACATGTAACCCACAGTTATGCTACTGAAATCTAAATTCCACTATCTTAAGGCATCTAAGATTTTCCCAATGATTTTCATAATTTCCAGAATGAAGTTACACCATTTAGCATAGAAAAATCAAGCAGAATCCATAAGGATTATCAAGAATCATAAGATTCAGAATCGAGTAATTCATTTTTCTTGGTTTGATAGGATTTCTTCTGTGAATATCAGTTTGAAGATTCAGGATAATAAATATGGTGTCTGAGGATTAAGGTAAGGGGATCCAACTTTTATCTAGATTTGATTTCAATGGATCAGATATGATCCAAGGGTTAATATATGCTTAACGGTTGAGATCAAGATATATCTTGGTTCAACTTCTCATTGCATACTTGTGAGTATGGGTAGTGAAATGAACCAAAAAATTGTGCTAAAGACATAACCCAAAACTGGTCTCATACAAAGATCATTGCCAAAATCTTACATCTTATATCTAATAATGATCTTTATCATTCTTTACACACACACATGCAAACATGGGTTCAAATCACAGTTGTAGTATATAGATTTAGTTTTTACACTACTAGTGATTCAAAAACGCTTATAGCCTACTGACAATTCAAAGTACTTGCATATATTCAAATTAGCAATGGAGAGCAGTTAAACATTCGAGTAAGCATGACGCAATCATTTCCCATATGCGCAATCTATGATGTTTAGATCATTTACTGATGTACTATCATTTCCCTTTATCTTCAAATAACTTTGAAATTTTTCTTAATTTTCTATTTGTTTGGACTTTTCTGAAATATTTTGAAAATGAAATGAACTGTACAGAATTAAAAAGAAATAAACTTTAACTTCCATGAAAATATTTTCAATTGAAAATAAATTTTCACTCAGGATTGAACATTCTGATCATGTTGACGAGATGTTCAAACCGGGTACGATCAAACGCCTTAGTGAAAAAGTCAGCAAAGTTTTCATCCATGTGAACTTTTACAAGTTCAACTAAGTGCCTTTCAGCACACAATCATGGATGAAGTGGTGACGAACCTCAATTTGTTTAGTTTTGGAATGTTTTACCTGGTTGATTGTGATGGACATGGTGGCATTGTTGTCAATGAATAAGGGGGTTCTAGTGTAGTTTAAACCTTAGTCTCTCAATTGTTGCTGGATCCACAATATCTGAGCACAACAGCTCGCGACAGCAATGTACTCTGCTTCACATATCGAGACAGAAACCGTTGACTGCTTCTTGCGCTGCCATGACACCAACCTGTCTCCTAAGAATTGACATCCACCTGAAGTTGATTTTTTATCGAGGTTACAACCGCCATAATCAGAATCAGTATAGGCTTTGACATCAAAGGAATGCTGTTTGGAGTACCAAAGACCCAATCGGGGTTTCCCTTTCAGGTATCTGAATATTCTCTTTACAGCTATCAAATGAGATTCCTTCGGTTGTGACCGAAACCTCGAGCATGTAGGTCCCCGGGTGTCTCGGATCGTTACGTTTTGGTGTGTGACTAGTCAGACTGGGTGCATAATTCCCGTGACTAGGTGGAGAATCAAGTAACATAAAGTAAACCGACAACGAAAACACTTTCAAACTTCGTCTATTATAAAACTTGTAGCTTACAGAGATGTTACAAATGAGTGCGTACATAACTTCTGTCACCACAACCTATTTATACTAGACATGATCTCTGCGAACTTAACAAGTGCGCATGACAAATTGTTCCTGCGTACTTAACAAGTACGCAGAGTATTCCTGCGTACTTGCTAAGTACGCAGAAAGTAATTTCTGCACACATGCTAAGTGCGCAAAACACTTAGAGAAAACAGACGACTAGTACATACATTAGTAATTACAACTCGATAAATAACACATACAGACACTAACATACAAAGACTAATACATATAAGACAAGAACAAAAGCTAAGAAAATATCCAGAGTGTTTGTCACACAAAAGTGCTTCAACAAACTCCCCCTTGACAACAGCTTTGGATTGTCTTCGGTCTTTCCCTAGCTTTAGCTTCCATCTTCTTCTTGTAATCAAGGCAGAACTTGACCACCTTGTCGTATTTAGAAGCAAGGAACTTTGTTCACTCGTCCGTGTACATGTAGTACTTGTCAGCTAGCGCCTCCAGATCTTTCATAGAAAAGTGTATGAAGCAGACTTCATCAAAAACTCTAATCAGTTCTCTTGGCACTAAGCTTCCACTCTCGGACCACACCTTTCCAATCACCACTGCCTCGCCCGATTTAGGATCTACGTACTAGTACCATATGTTACCGAGGATATCCTCAGATAACTTGCTCAGGGGAATCTTGGTTTCACACAACACTGGCTTGTATACCAGTTTCTTTAAGCTTTTATGAGTCATAGGATATCTAACGTTCTTGTCCCTGACTCGCTTGGGCACTTGAGGCTTAAACATTTCAAAGTTCCCAGATATTACCTCTCGCTGTAGAACCTGCCACAAACCCATCGCTATGACGTGATTTGAGTGACCCAGCAACTCTCGGTTTACTATGTTCATAAGGTCGAACTTTGGCAAGGAGCTGAAAGCTTCACTAGTTGGTTTCAAGTATTAAACTCCCCCAGCTCGCTTAATTGCAAACAACTTCTTGTCATCCTCGAACCTCACAGCTAAGATCATACCTGTCGCTCCATGTTTGTCTATGATTGATGTCTTCTGCCAGACAGGAGTCGGATCCTTTGATGAACTTGCAGCGTATGTTTGCTTTTCTGCGCCTCTAGATCCATAGGTGTAGGGTCGGTAGGAGAGGCTTCAGTCGATGGCTCAACAATACTTACAGGATCGACTGAACCTGTGTCAAGATTAGTTTCAAAGAATGGAGCTTCGAAAATCTGTCCATCCTTAAACTCATATTCTCCTTCCCCGTCTCCCTTGGGAATTTCAATCACAACATCCTCATCCTTCGCATCCCACTCGTCAGCAGACTCGATCTCTCCCTCTTCCAGATTACAGAGAGCGTCGATCTGTGCTTCCTTGGAATAGTCTGGCTCTAATAATAGGATCACATCTTCTGACACGTCGTCCGATAGATCTTTCAGTACATCAGCCACAGAATTTCCTTTATCATGACCCACAACATCACCTCCACCTTCACTCCGAGTAGACTCCCCCTCAGCCATAGACACGTCAGAAATGGGAACAATCACCAAAGCCAATGATTGTTGCTCACTTACACTCGGTCTGGCTTCAGGATCCTTGTCCTTATCATCACCCTTAGTTAGATCATCTGAGTGACAAGCCTCTTCACTGCTAGGCTTAGGTGGTTGATTTTCCAAAAATTCTTTCAATCTCTCCCCCTGAGCCGCAAGCGTCTTGGCCTTGTCACAGACCAGTTTAACCATAGCATCATGCTCTTTACGCTGCTTTTCATCAACTGCTTGCTGTTTCTTCAAAGCGGCTACTTCATCAATAAGTGATTTTATCTAACCTTGTTGCTTGTCAGATTCTTCACGTGATTTTTGTACCATTTCAAGTAATCCAGTGACTTGAGTCTCTAGAGTAGTGATCCTGGCATCTCTAGGATCAGGACCCCTAAACGACAATGCTTTGTCTTGATGAGTTGGGAAGGTGAAGATTTCATCAAAATCAAATCCATGAGTAAAATCTAACTCAGGAAATGGTTCACTGATGTGTTGGAGAGTGGTTGTGGGGATTGAGGTAGGGATGGTGGTTTTTGGATGGTGGTAGGGGTGATGGTGACATACTCGGTCAGAATTGGAGTCGTTACCGGCACCCGGACAGATTGTACAGGTAGGGTTAGTATCACATGAAACTCCTCTGTGATAGAAGTAGCAGCCTCAACAAATGTTACCAATGGCCTCCTCCTCTGTCGTCGATAAAGCTGTTGTGAAGGTGAAGTAGAAATCGATTCAGTGCTCGCAGCTGTCACTGTTACTTGCCTCTGAGCATGTACTTCCACCTCACGAAGAATAGGTTGATGTGGCATATCTCCCCAAAGCTTGTTGATACTTTCCCGTCTGCGTCTTTGTATAGCAGCATCCGAATCAGAATCGGGTTCATATTCACTGCTAGTCTCTTGTCTCTTTCTCTTGGAAGATGACTCGGGAAGGGTCACCTTCGTCAATCTCCTTGGGTGTGCCTGGGATGGTGCATCATCAGAATCAGATGAATCTGAGTCGGTCTTTTCTGAGTCGGAATCTTCAGCATCCCCACTTCCCTATTCTTCGTCTCCTTCATCTTCAGACACATCATCCTCAAATTCAACTTCCTCTTCTTCCTGTTGTTCATCACTGTGTTCACTGAGTTCAGGCTCAGACTCTACACTATACCATCTCCAATCTGCAGGCGCCATGTACGCTTCATTGATCAGGTGGTCAAAGAGTGGAGTATGCTCAGGGGTAGGTTCTACACTACCTGGCATTAAGAACTGTGAGAAAACTCTCTTGGCCACCCGCTTAACTTGCAGTCTCTCCCCAATAGCAGGTAGATTAGGCAGCGCATCATTTATCAAGAGTTACACAAATCTAGGGTATAACAAGAACCTATGCCTCTCCGCTATGTTAATCTGATCATTGATAGCCTTGTAGATGTAGTGGGAGAAGTTGTAGTCCTTATTGAGAGACAGCCCAACCATAGCGGCTGCTAGATCATGACCCATGACATCCTTCCATGCCTTCCTGGAAGACATGCACATGATCATAATGTGGGCAAAGTACCTCCACTGATCCAACACCCACATCTTCTTGTAAGATGAATGATCCCGCACACCGACGTATCCCATACGTTGTCTCCAACACCCATCCACAAAGTAATCAGGATAGGAGATTGGGTCGATTGCAAGATCTCTGAACTGTAAGACCCGCCTGATTGTGTCCTCAGAAAAGGCAAGATCATGACCTACCATAGTAGCCCGAAAGACATTGGGGTTACTGTGTAGTTATGTTCTGCAGTATCCTAGAACTGCTCCAACTACGGTCTCGATATGACAGGGTCTACTGAAATAGCATAGCTTATCCTTGAGCGGTTCAAGAAATCAATGATCTCTCGGTACTCAAGTGCAACACCCTTCCATTCCGGTTCAGTAAGTGCTAGCAGATTGCACTCACATGTAAATGCACGATCCATCACTAAAAAAACAACCAGTAAACACAATAAGAACAAGAAGAATCATTGGAAATGAATACACATGACCAAGTATAACATAATCACATTTAACAGAAATCCAGACTTATAAAAAATTTCAGATTGGCCCTTCCTGCGTACTTGGTAAGTACGCAGGGTTTATGCCTTGCGTACTTAGCAAGTATGCATGACTTATGTCTTGCGTACTTGTTAAGTACGCAGGCTTAACACTTCGCCAAATTTCAAAATTTTCAAAATCTGCATATTGCGTAATTTGATGATGATGTTGGTCACCAAGTAGTCAAAAAACATGTTTGAGACTACTAGAACCAAAACCAACATCAATGTTTTGCGACATCCCAGACATTTTGACCTCAGAGTCCACAGCCGTAAACCCACGGTCACTCGCTAGGTCAAAATCAAAATCAAGAGTAGAAATGGACAATTAAGTGATGATCAAGCTTCAAATGATGATTTTAAACACGTTTTAGGTCATAATGTGTTGCAAAAACAACCAAAAATTGTCAAAAATCAATTTCAAAACCCTAGTTCTTTAAAGATACAAATCGGTCCAGAACTCATGATTTAACGGATGAAATGGTCTGAGATTCTCACCAAAGATTGTTTAACAAAAGATGAAACAATGATCGGGACAAAAAAACGAGTTTGGGATCACACAAATTTTGAGTGAAAATCGAACAGGGAGTACACAACAGTGTTAAGTTCGTTTGAATGAGATGGACTGAGAAAAAATTCTAACACATGTTTATATACTCGGACCACAACAGTCGTGTGTACTTATTAAGTGCGCAGGACTTAACTCCTGCGTACTTAACAAGTACGCATGACTTAAGTCTTGCGTACATGATAAGTACGCAGGGTTTAACCCTTGCACACTTGTTAAGTACACAGAGACTTATGTGAAGTCAATTTTCAACTCAAATTATGAAGATGTCAAAGTCAAATAACGAACAAGATAAGCACATTCAATCAAGAGGATTCAAAGTCAATTCACGAAGGTTAAACACAAATATTTTAGGTTTTTTCTGATTGGAATTTGAACTATACAAAACTTAAAATATTGTTGATCTTTTCAGAATTACGATATACACATATTCACACACAAGCTATTTTTGTTCAATGACACGAGTAGAGGGTCATATCAGGCTAAATTATAGCAATAATCATACAAGATAAATATCAAAGAATATGGGATCATGTCATGGATTACAATTTATTCATACGTAATAAGCACATAAACAAGTAATTCAAGTTGACAATATTATAAGATTTGAAACCATAAGCATCTTAGTATCATGTTCTTGTATGTTAAGGTAATAGTTATTAATATACAACGTGTGCCCCACATTTATTCTATGAACTTACTTTGCACTTATCTTAAGGCATCTAAGATTTTCCCAATGATTTTCTAAATTTTCAGAATGAGGCTACATCAATTAGCACAGGAAAAATCAAACATAATCCATAAGGATTATCAGGAATCATAAGATTTAGAATCGAGTGATTCATTTGTCTTGTTTTCATGTGATTTCTTCAGTGAATATCGGTATGATGATTCAGGATAATGAATATGGTGTTTGAGGATTTAGGTAACGGGATCCAACTTTTATCTGGATATGAATTCAATGAATCAGGAGTGATTCAAGGGTGAAGACGGTTGATGTAAAGACATGTCTTGATTCAATCTCTCATTGAATACTTGTGAGTATGGGCAATGAGATGAACCACATTAATTGTGCTAACGACCTATCCTGAAATTGGTCTCAGAAGAAAATAATTGCCAAAATATAACATCCTGTATCCGATAGTGATCTTTTGCATTCTTTTACACACACACTAGCAAATATGGGTTCAAATCACAGTTGTAGTATTGATTTAATTCCGCCCTACTAATGATTCAAAGATGCTTACAGCCTACTGACAATTCAAATTATTGTAAATAAGAAGATTAAAAACACAACAATTTAAACAATCAAGTAAAAATGACGCAATCATTTCCCATATGTGCAGTCTAGGACGTTTAGATCATTTACGATGTACTATCATTTCCTCTTTTCTCAAGAGAACTTTGAAATTTTCTGGTTTTCTATTTTGTTTGGATTTTTGTAAAATACTTGAAAACTAAAAGAACTATACAGAAAACTTAAAAGAAATAAAATTTAACTTTCATGAATTGAATTGATTTAAGAAAAACAAGTTTTCACTCCGGATTGAACATTCCTATCATGTTGACAAGATGTTCAAAACGTGTTCGATCAAACGCCTTAGTGAAAAGGTCAGCAAAGTTGTCATCCGTGTGAACCTTTACAAGTTCAATGAGATGCTTTTCAGCACAATCATAGATGAAACGGTGACAAATTTCAATATGTTTAGTTTTGGAATGTTTCACCGGGCTGTTTGTGATGGACTTGGTGGCATTGTTGTCAATGAAAAGTGGAGTTCTAGTGAAATTTAAGCCGTAGTCTCTCCATTGCTGCTGAATCCACAATATCTAAGAACAACCTCTCACTGCAGCAATATAATCTGCTTCACATGTTGAGACAGAAACCGTTGACTGCTTCTTACACTGCCAGGAAACCAGCCTGTCTCCTAAGAATTGACATCCACCTGAAGTTGACTTTCTATCAAGGTTACAACCGCCATAGTCTGGATCACTATAGGCTTTAAGGTCAAATGACTGCTGCTTTGAGTACCAAAGACCCAATCGGGGTTTCCCTTTCAAGTATCTGAATATCCTCTTGACAGCTATCATATGAGACTCATTCGTTTGTGACTGAAACCTTAAGCACAAGCATACATCAAACATTATGTCGAGCCTTGAAGTTGTAAGATACATAAGAGAACCGATCATCCCACGGTACAATTTACAATCCACATCCTTTCCATCCTTGTCTGGATACAAACCGTGATTGACAGGGATAGGTGTGCCATAATTATTGCTATCATTCATCTTGTATTTTGACAAGATGTCCTGCACATACTTAGTTTGATGTAGATAGATGCCATCCTCTCTTTGACTGACTTTTAGACCTAGGAAGAATGAAAATTCACCCATGTTGCTCATTGCAATCTTGGACTTCATCACCTGTTTGAATTCCCTACACATCTCTTCATTTGTAGACCCAAAGATAATGTCATCGACATAAAATTGTGCGAGTAGAATATCACCTCATGCTTTCCGAATGAAGAGGGTCGAGTCAATATATCCACGCTCGAAACCATTTGACAGTAGATGTTTTGATAACGTCTCATACCATGCCCAAGGTGCTTGATGAAGACCATAAGTGCTTTGTCGAGCTTATACACTTTATTGATATTATGCGGATCTTCAAAGTCGGGAGGTTGAGTGACATAGACCTCTTCATGAACTTTTCCATACAGGAAGGCACTCTTCACATCAAGTTGATAAACCTTGAAGCCGACATAGGAGGCATAAGCTAGAAACAGTCGAATGGCCTCAAGTCTATCAACTGGGCATACACATCAGTGTAATCCAGGCCCTCTTGTTGATAAAATCCTTGAACAACCAACCTAGCTTTATTCTTCACTATGACATGACGATTATCCGTTTTGCACTTGAACACCCATCTGGTTCCAATTGGTTGTACGCATCTTGGCAAGTCAACTAAATCCCACACATGCAACTTTTGGAATTGGGACAATTCATCTTGCATCGCCTCAATCCAGCAGTTGTCAGTGAGAGCCTCCTTCACATTCTTCGGCTCCAACTGGGACACGAATGCAACATGCAAACACGTTTCCATGATACCAGTGTCAAGTATCTCAGCGTACAAACTAGTGTTCTTAGCAATGGTTCTATGACGAGTCTGAACACCGGTATGAGGATCACCAATAATGTTGTCAATTGGATGATTCTTATGCACTCTCTTCTCTGGTATGAGCGGTTCCTGGAGATTTGTGTCTAGATTCGTGCTCAACTCCCCCATATTCTATGATCTAGAGGACGATGATTAAATGTTGATTGGATCAGCTGGAGCTTCATTTCCTACAAGAGTGTTAGGATTAGCTAGAGCGTCATCTCCATCAACATGGACAACTTAAACATCATCACTATCATGAGTTCCAGATGCAGATGCAGCATTGGAATCAGGAGTTACAATGGGCACCGTGGCACGAGTGGAGAAATTTGAATCATCACCGCCATTAAAGAAATCATACACATTTGCGGCATCATCGGCAGACAAATCAGGAAGGTTGAAAGACTTGAATAGCGCATCATAATCAAAACACCAAGTTGGACCAGTTGGTTCTTGTGGAATGCTGTGTTTACTGCAATCCACTTCGAACCATTCCTCGACAGTACGAGTTCCTATATTGTACACTCTCTTGCATGGTGAATTGGCAACATATCCTAAGAAAATGCCTTCCATTGCTTTTGTATGAAATTTAGATTTTCGATCCTTGTATTGTAGCAATAAGGAACAGGGACTACCAAAAGGAACTAGGTAGTCAAGATTGGGAGGTCGATTGTTGATCAACTCATACCAAGTCTTGTTGTGCCTCTTCACAACCAGAACTCTGTTCAAAATGTGATAATCTGTATTTGCTGCTTCTTCCCAGAAAGTTACAGGAAGCTTTGCATCTGACAGCATTGTCCTTGCAGTCTCGATCAAGGTTCTGTTCTTCCTTTCTGTAACTCCGTTCAGCTGAGGTGTGTACGGGGCACTAAATTCATGACGGATCCCCTTCTTGAGACAGAATAGCTCCATCAAATTATTCTTGAATTCAGTTCTGTTATCACTCCTTATTATCCTAACCTTCAACTTGCAAAGAGATTCCAAGCTCAGGATCATGTATTGAAGAATGTCAGCAGTCTCGTCCTTTGTTCCTAAAAAATGCACCCAAGAAAAACGTGAGAAGTCATCAGTTACAACTAGACAGTATGACTTACCTCCAATACTCCTGATACTTATGGGGCCAAACAGATCCATATGTAATAGCTCCAAAGGGGTATCGATATATTTTTTGAACTTGGGCTTGTAGACTTCCGTTACTGTTTGCCCTTTTTACAAGGCATACAGTCATCTGCAACGGCAAATCTCAGCTTAGAAAAACCGATTACAAAACCGTTTCTGACAAGATGATTCATTTTTTGATATGAAATGTGTCCGAGTTTCCTATGCCACAAGATTGAGTCAAGCTTTATCGCTTTGGTAAGCAAACAAGTAGCAACTGATGAGGTGGTTGTTGCCACGCTCATATCAATCTGATAAGTTTCGTTTGTCCTTGGTGCTCGCATCAGAATCTCGTCTTCAGGAACTTTAAAACCAGGTTTGAGAATCATGCATTCTATCTTGTCAAACATAACGGAGTACTCCTTGTCGCACATCTGGGAGACACTCAACAAGTTATGCTTTAGCTGCTCGCAGTAGTTGACGTTGTCGAAGCTAACACATCCATTCGAAACCACGCCTTGACATGTGATACTACCACCTTTCTCTCCAGCAAAGGCCACATAGCCGCCTCTGAATTGTTTTACATCTTGAAGCAGGGCCATGATGCATGTCATGTGCCGGGAGCATCCACTATCTACATACCAACAATTAAAGATATTACCCTTCAGATGTCCCTGCACGAGTCACAAAACAGATCAGTTAGATTTGGAGACCCAAGACATAGTGGTCTTGGTTCGTCCGTCTTTCTCAAAATAAACTACTTCAATTAATTCAAAGTCGTGACTATCAAAAATGGGTGAATCTTTTGAAGACCTGGGATCAGGAGATTGAGAACTTTTGGATTTCTTGTTCCAGGACCTCTTCTTTTTCTTAACTGGAACAGTAGGCTTACATTCAACAGTAGCAGGTGAACTAGTGTAAGCTTCACCTGATTGAACTCCAACCAGTTGTTCCAGCTTTCTCAATTTCTTGTTCCTTCTTCTCCTCTGTGGTTTGGAGAGTTTTACCACAGGTTTCTCACCAGTAGGTGCACTACCCGAGGTAGAAGCACAAGGTTTAGCAGAAAGCTCTTCCCTTTTTGGAACATATGATTTAGCCTCAGACGTGATCTTTGGCTTTACCATAGGTTTTACTGTGGTTTCACCTCATTCTTCTTTGGACTTTACTGGTGGTGACTTGGGGATAACAAATGGTTGTGAAACAACTGGCCGTTTCCCTTGGTTCTTATTCGGGCAGTTCACAATGATGTGACCGACCATACCACAGTGAAAAAAGGTTCTCCTATCTTTGTAAGTCCTCCTGTAAGGATCATTTAATTTTAAATTTGATGACTCAACATAATGAACAGGAGAAGTTGTTTGATGAACAGTAGTTTAACCCGATGGTGATTGGTTTTTGGGAATATAATACTTTTGCATATTTTCTTGATAGCCAAGCCCGTAATGAGCTGGAAGGCTTCCTTTTTAACTTGATTAATGTTTTTATATCCCCCATAAAGCATCCCTTTTAATTTTTCATTTGATTCAATGATATCGGGTTCAGTCAAAATACAATTATCACTATCAGTGACAGTGTTTTTCTTCACTTTCTGTTCATCGAGCAACTCCTCAGACACTACTCCTTCAGGGCAGGTGTTCTCAGACCCATCATCAAAAGCAGTAAAGAACTCTTCATCAGATGCAAAGTTAGTCTTACTTGAGGAATCATTAAGGCAAGACAGATCAATGTCAATTAATCCGTTGACAAATTTCATGCTTACTGGTGGAGGAATGGCATTGGTACCCATCCCTAAGCCATTCACTTGTCTCACCACAGACTCATAGTATCCACCATAACACGAGAATTTTTCAACTTCTCAATATTGCCTTTCAACTTCAAGATCTCATTTTGCAGCTTGGTGATCTCGTTGTTTCTCTTTTCCAACCCCTTGCACGCAACATCCAAATGAAACTGTTGATCGCTGATTTTAAGTGAATAGTCACGTTTATCTTTCTTCAAAGTTTCAATTTAATCTTTGTATCGTTTTTCATTTTCTTTGTAGCTTAAAGTTGCAATACGAAGGGGTTCAACTTTGTCTTGAAGCTTAGAATTTTCATCCTTTAAGCTCAGACATTTTGAACAAGAAATGACAGCAAAAGAGTTAGAATCTACCTCATTTGATGAACATGATGCCTCTCCAATAGCCATAAGGGCAACTGCAGTTGTAAACTTTTCTTGGTCAGCCACATAAGCTTCCCGATCCTCTGTTTCCATCATCTCCATAATCTAAGCCATGAGACCAACCTGTGTTTGAGCAATAATGGCATCCTCCAGATGAACACCCCAATCAAAGCTGTCGTTATGTTGAGCTACCAAAGCATTGGACGTTCCACCTTGACCTTATTGCGGTTGTTGGAGTTATTGTACCCTTGACCGTTTCCTTGGCTAGGTCTGGTGAACCCCGAGGCCGGTGCTTTGTCCTTTTGACATTCTCTTGCAAAATGCCCAAAGTTATTGAATTTTTGTAGCACTTGGCCTTGGATTTATCAAATCCCACCTTGGCATTTGAATGTCCACCAATAAACTTCCTGCCATTTCTAATCAGGAAACGCTTCGCCCTTCTCAAGATCATGGCCATATTCCATTGAATATCCATGTCCTCCATATCATCCGGATCCATCTGATTAAAGTCTTCTTCTATGGTTTCATGATCTGTTAGCTTGCCACTAATGAAGTTTTCATAGGCAAGCATGCAGGATGAAAATAAAGCCACATGATCTTCAGCTATCTTGGCTATTGCAGATTGGTTAGCTGAAGATGTAGGAGAAGGATTTCTTGAGGAATTCTGGTGGTGAGATCCTGATCCAGATGCTGCATAGCAAGCATGACCACCACAGACATTTGAGTTATTGTCACACCCCAACCGACGGCGGAAACGTCGGGGCGGGACATGTAGACTGTTCATGAGCACAAGGTTCACTAGATTTCAATATTTAATCATCAATTTCATTTCCAACCATTCAAACACAATAGCAAAATTCAACAAGTACATAAATAAAAATACAAATTGTTCTTTGAATTTAAATTAACTAGGCCCAACTTAAGTGTAGCATGTCTTGCTCAAATTCACACGTTAGCACCTGAAACATGAATAAAATAGGGTCAACTAAAAAGTTGGTGAGCATACATAGGTTTGTACATAGATAGTGTATAAATATGAATAAGCAAATCCTTACATGTCATGATAAATAAGGCATTTATGGGGAGTAGCTATTGTGTAACTAAAGTACAATCAAACCTTTGTAACTAGCATGCAAATTGTGTTGTCGGTAACAATCACCCCAATATGGGTGGGTTTGTCAGACTCAATAGATCTATCATTGTTAACCGTCGGCTTAATTAGTTAATGATTGCACAAAATTTGCACACAAAAGTTAACACACCTAGCACTCAAACATAAAGCTCAAATTTGCACACATGAATGTAAATAGGATTTGTGTTTGTGTAGTTTGTGTAAATGTAAACTATTGTTTGTATATAATTCATGAATCACCCCAAAAAGTGTAAAAGAGAAAAGGGGCTATGTAATACTCACCTGATTCAAAGGTGTAGTTAGCACGCGAAACTAGATAGCAAAATTATCCTTGAAATCTCACAACGTTAACCAAACGTGTAAAGTATATGGATTTAAATTAATAATGTGTATAATAGTCTTTGCCTAAGTCTAGGATTGAATTGGGTGTGTGTACGAAGGGTTGTGTTTGTGGTTTGTACTTAAAACGGGTGTTGTATAACATGAAAGATTGAACAATATTGATTTATTTAGTTAGAGAAATAGTATGAAAATTATGTTTAAGGTATAAATTAAATTAATAATCTTTCTTTATTTATTCATTTATAAAGTTTATGTAAAAATATTGGTGTATAAATTAAATAAATAATTTTTAATTTATTTATTTATGTATAAGGATGTATAAACATAAAATTATGTAATTAATATTTATGTATAAAAATCGAGAAATGTGCATTTAACCTTTTAGTGTAAAATTATAATAAATAAATTTTATCCATTTATTTTTAAGGTAAGAACTTGATTGCTTTAAATCAAATTGATATTTTATAAACTTTATAAAATCAATTGTGTTTATTTGGAGATTTATTTAAATATCCAAATTTTTTAATTTTAAATATTTAATATGCAAATTTTTAGCCATAAATTTATAATAAAATGAATTTATATAGAAAATTTATGAATCTGCTTTTATTCTGTTAAAAATATTATGTGGTTTATAAAAATAATTTTTATATAATTTTTGGGCTAAAAAAATAGGTTTTAAAAAAATTAAAACAGGCCACCACGTTCGAACCCGGGTGGTCCCTGTGTGTGTAGTTCGCTTTGCCACTGGACCAAGGGGGTAACCCGTGTACAGATCTGGTTTTTGTTGGTTATTAACACGAAGGGACGAGTCTGATATTCAGGATATGCGCAAAAAAAGGAGAGCCGACCGGATGAGTGGGCTGTGGGTTTCGAACCCACGCCACCTGGTTCGGCGGCGCAGTGACTTGCCGGCCGGAATAGGTGGTTTCGCTGATTTAATACATAAACTAAATGTTTAAAACACGAGATTAAACAAAACCCCAAATCAGTTTAAATGCCAAGAACAAGAACCCTAGAATTCAAAATCGGTCTCGACGGGTTCTGTTAACACGAATTGATAAGGGGCTTTTGCTCGGAGCTTGGTTATGAATCGATAGACATAAAACTTACTTGTGAAGATTGGGGCACGAATGCAGTCGGCTACGATTTCAGTCTCGAAGTTCCTGGTGGTCGACAGGAATTTAGAGGTGTAATGGGGTTCGATTGAGAGTTGTGAGGGTTTGAGTGATCATATACGAGAGTGAGAGAGGGATTTAATTTGATTAATTCCATTCGTATAAACCAATTTGAATTTCAAATTGACCGGGATAGTCGCGGAGATTGTTTACGCGATAATTCATCGAATTAGGGATGAATCGGGTCATGTTAGAGACTGGAGACAGGAGGGATTGGTTTGTGCGTGACTTTCAGGATTGAGGATGCGTTGATTTCATCGATTGAATGCTAATTGATATGGATTTGACTATCTAAAGTCAATTTGTTCAAATTTTGAATCATCCGCTTAATCGGTCGAATTGGGTTGCTGTTTGGGCCGAGATTGGGTTGTCTATCATTTATACACGACATAGGAACCCGTAGCAATCGATTGGGCCGATACAGGGACTTGGATTTTGAGGATTCGGCCCTGTTTGACTTTTAAAAGTCAAACATGTGGGTTTGGTCCAAATTCACGACTTTAAGGTTCACTTCGAGGTGATAGGTTTCAAACCATTGTGTCGAATTGTTTGTCAAGTGTGTGGTTGCTTATGTGTATGCTCTTGTGTGATGAATCAATGTATATATGCATGTATTTGTATATATATAAAAAGAAAATATATATATATATATATAAAATAAAATTGAAATTTGTATTGCTAATTAGGTTTTAGTTGTTGGCACGAATGAATTTAAAGCGTTGTACTAGAATTGGATTTGAAAATCGTTACATTGAACTGAAAATAAGATAGTAAAAATCAGAAATGTCACAGTATCCCCATGTTGAGGGAATTTCGTCCCGAAATTTAGCTAGTTGAGGCGACTGAATCAGCAAAGAGGTGTGGGTACTTGAGCTTTATTTGGTCTTCACGCTCCCAAGTAAACTCGGGTCCACGTTTAGATTCCTAACGAACTTTGACAATAGGGATACGGCTTCGCTTGAGTTACTTGATCTCACGATCCATGATCTCCACTGGTCTCTCAACGAAGTGCATCGTTTCGTCAATGCGCACATCGTCAAGAGGTATATGGAGATTCTCATTAGCAAGACATTTCTTTAGATTGGACACATGAAAAGTAGGATGCACATTGCCAAGTGATGGAGGTAACTCTAGTTTGTAAGCCACTTTCCCAATCCTTTCAAGGATCTTGAATGGACCCACATAGTGAGGTGCTAACTTGTCTTTCCTTCCAAAACGGATTGCACCCTTCCATGGAGATACCTTCAGCAAAACAAGATCACCGACTTGGAATTCCAAGGGTTTTCGACGTTTGTCGGCATAACTCTTTTGTCGACTCCTCGCTACTCGAATGTTGTCACGGATTTGAATAATCTTATCGGATGTTTCTTGGATTAGCTCGGGACCGGTGATTTGTGCTTCACCAATCTCGTTCCAACAGATAGGAGAACGGCACTTACGGCCGTAGAGAGCTTCAAATGGGGCCGTAGAGAGCTTCAAATGGGCCATATTGATGCTTGTGTGGTAGCTATTGTTGTAAGAGAATTCAATTAGGGGTAGATGTGAATCCCAATTGCCACCAAAATCAATTACACAAGCCCTAAGCATGTCTTCAAGAGTTTGGATTGTACGCTCCGTCTGACCATCAGTTTGGGGGTGGTAAGCCGTGCTTAAGTCCAATCGTGTACCAAGGGCAGTTTGGAGAGATTGCCAGAACCGGGAGGTGAATCGAGCATCTCTATCGGAGATTATGTTTAATGGAACACCGTGACGGCTCACGATTTCGCCAATGTAAATTTGGGCCAATTTCCTAACCCGATAGTCTTCACGGATGGGTAAGAAATGAGCAGATTTGGTGAGACGGTCAATGATCACCCAGATGCCATCATAACCACTTGAGGTGCGAGGGAGTTTGGTAATGAAATCCATAGCTAAGTTCTCCCATTTCCACACGGGAATTTCCGGCTGTTCAAGTAACCCGGACGGACGTTGGTGTTCGGCTTTGACTTTGGAGCAAGTTAGACATTTGGCAACATAGAGAGCAATGTCTTTCTTCATACCGGGCCACCAATATTGTTGGCGAAGGTCTTGGTACATTTTATCCGCCCCAGGACGGATAGAATAACGAGTCTTGTGGGCCTCGTTCATGAGAAATATACGGAGATCATCGCGATCGGGGACCCAAATACGGTTCAAGTAATACAGTAAGCCATTGGGTCTTGATTCAAGCTGAAGTTCAACACCACATGACATTTCCTCGTACATGTTACCCTCGGTGATTGAGACGTGTTGAGCTTCTAAGATACGATTTTGGATGTCGGTTCGAATTCGGACACATTGAAACATGATATGGTCCTTTCGACTCAAAGCGTCGGCTACAACATTCGCCTTACCAGGATGGTAACAAATCTCGCAGTCATAGTCGTTAAGGAGTTCAACCCAACGTCGTTGCCTCATATTGAGTTCTTTTAGGTTGAAGATGTGTTGGAGACTTTTGTGGTCGGTGAACACCACACATTTAGTGCCATAGAGGTAATGTCTCCAAATCTTCAATGCGAATACAACCGCACCCAATTTGAGGTCCTACGTTGTATAATTCTTATCGTGAATCTTAAGTTGCCTTAATGCATAAGTGATTACTTTACCTCGTTGCAGGAGAACACAACCGAGGCCTTGGTTGGAAGCATCACAGTAGACAACTAGATCATCATTCCCGTCGGGGAGAGTCAAAATAGGAGCATCGCACAACTTTTGCTTGAGAGTTTGGAAGGCTTCTTCTTGCTTTGGTCCCCATTCATAAGGTTTACCCTTGTGGGTCAAAGCGGTGAGCGGAACAGAAATCTTAGAGAAATTTGAAATGAAACGACGATAATATGCCACAAGACCAAGAAATGAACGAACTTCGGTGGGGGTCTTAGGGGCATTCCAATTTTTTACAGCTTCGATCTTAGCAGGGTCCACATGAATTCCTTTTTCGTTGACGATATGACCCAGGAATTGAACCTCCTTTAGCCAAAATTCACATTTGAGAACTTGGCATATAATTGCTCTTTTCTCAAGAGGTCCAAAACCAATCTAAGGTGTTGTTCATGATCGGATTTAGTCTTGGAGTAGATTAAGATGTCATCAATGAAAACGATTACGAATTTGTCGAGGTATGGTTTGCACACACGATTCATGAGGTCCATGAAAACCGCGGGCGCATTGGTTAGCCCAAAAGGCATGACCATGAACTCGTAGTGACCATATCTTGTTCGGAAAGCAGTCTTTGGAATATCTTCCTCTTGTACACGGAGTTGGTGATAACCAGATCGAAGATCAATCTTCGAGAAGCAAGTGGAGCGTTGAAGTTGATCGAAGAGATCATCAATTCTAGGCAATGGATAACGGTTCTTGATGGTAAGCTTGTTGAGTTCGCGGTAGTCAATACACATGTGGAATGATCCATCCTTCTTTTTGACGAATAAGACAGGTGCACCCCATGGTGAATGACTTGGACGGATGAAGCCTTTGTCGGAGAGCTCTTGGAGTTGGCTTGTAAGTTCTTGCATTTCGGAAGGTGCGAGATGATATGGAGCTCTAGCCACGGGGTTAGCTCCGGGCACAAGATCAATGCGAAATTCTACTTGTCGGACGGGTGGAAAACCGGATAAGTCTTCGGGGAATACTTCGGGAAAGTCCCGAATAATGGGGATATCTTGAATATTCTTCTCTTTGACATCTTTTCGGATAATATGAGCTAAGAAGGCCACGTACTTCTTTCGTAAGTACTTTTGAGCAGTAGTGCATGACATCAATCTGAGTCCTTTGCAGGGTTTTTCACTAAAGACTCTCAACGTTTCTCCCGACGGAAGGGGTATTCGGATGCACTTCTCAAAACAGATGACTTCGGCATGGTGGTTTGACAACCAATCCATGCCTATGATGATATCAAAACTTCCTAGCGGCATTGGCATGAGGTTGATTGGAAATGTATGATCATTGAGTTCTAGAGAACAGTCATGGATAACGGAGTCTATTGTAAGGGAGTCACCATTTGCTACTTCTACAGTGAAGGTTTTCTCTATTTTGGACCGTGTTTTTGCAAGTAAGAGTTCAAAGTTAAGTGACACGAAACTCTTATCTGCACCGGCATCAAATAAAATGGAGGCATATTGACTATTAACAAGGAACGTACCGTTGACCACATCATTGTTGGCTTGGGCTTCATTGGCGTTGATGTTGAAAGCACGCCCACGAGCTCCGCCTTGTCTAGCATTGATAAACTTCGGGCACTGGTCACGGAAGTGGTTTGGGTTGCCACATTCATAACAATCACGCCCATTTGCTATGGCGGGAACACCTTGAATAGTCACTTGTTGATTGGTTCGGGTTGGTGGGTTGGCTTGGCCTGCCGGTGCTTTGGCTCTACAAACATTGACCGTATATCCATACTTCACACAGTAAGTGCAAAGGCGACAGGGAATGGTTTGGGGATGGTGATAATTGCATGTGGCACAGAGCGGATAGGTCCCCACATATGGCTTCTTGACTAGTGCTTGAGCCATGGGAGCAACTTGGTTGGAAGGCATAGCGGGAGTGACCACAGCAAAATTTCTAGCCTTTCTTTTTCTAATATTGTGGTAGGGTTCAGTTTTGGCTTCCTTGATGTGTACAGGAGGGGTTGTGGTGTCGGGAGTCTTCTTAGTGCCTTTTCTAGTCAAGGTACCTGCCTTCACATGGTTGTCGGTCAAAGTGGCAGATAATCGGATAGCATCTTCGAGTGTGGCGGGATTTCTCCCTAAGACAGTATCCTGAATCTGCCTGGGTATCCCACCGATGTACTTTTCAATGCAACAGGATAAGGGTGTAACCATGTGGGGGCACAAGGAGAATCAGTTCATGAAACCGGGTTGTATAAGCCAGACTTTCACCACTGTCTTGGGTAAGATCCCAAAACTCAGCTTCCAGCTTCCTCACTTCATTCCGAGGACTGAACTCTTTGGTCATTAGTCTCTTAACCTCATCCCATGGTAAGGCCATGGTTGCCTCTACACCTCTGGTTCTCTTTTCCCCATTCCACCACGTGAGTGCCCGTTTTTGGAAGACACTTGTGGCATGGCGGACACGAAGATCATCGGGGTAGTCACTATTGAGGAAGGTGCCCTCAATACTTTCAAACCATTGAAGGAGTCCCGTAGCTCCTTCGGTACCATAGAACTCGAGGGGGTTACATGAATTGAAGTGCTTGAAGGTGCATTGCGGTGGGTTGGCACCACCACCACCATTTGTTCCATGGTTACCGTTTGTGGCACCATTAACTTGGGTGAGCTGAGTTACAAGTTATGCAAGGATAGCAGCAATATCAGCGTTGTTGTTGGCCACGGTAGCACGATGGGGAGGCATTCTACAAATTTGTACAACACAAGAAGAGATGTAAGAATTTTATGAAAGTTGATTGAATTCAAAAGATAAGATAACAATTAAAATAGTAAATCATACTTTGGATTGTACTCAAATAATGATGTAATCATTTGAATACTGTGACACATTAAGGTTAATTAAACTCATATAATTTCTCAAGGAGACATGCTTTAGCCTATAAGTAAACACTCATCCCAGGAATTCCCAGGAAAGCATACGGGTCCCTCGGTTGATTGGGATTTATACAAAATGCTTTCCTAGACAGAAAACCCAGAATACAGGTGTCACCCTTCCAGATTGCACGTGTCCTCAAATAATTAACGAAGTTTAAAAGCCTTAACGAGAAAATAAAGAAATTTTTATAGATTTAACTCCATTAAGTTTCCACATGCTATGATGATAATGATCAAGAAGTAGGCAAGAAGGTTATGAGGCTTAGGGTACGGGTAGGGACATTGTTTTATTTAATTTACTATTTAGGTATAGTCTATTAAGTCATGAATTTTTAACAAATTAGGTATCAAAATGAAATAATAATTAATATAATAAGAATGTAACACATAGCATGTAGCAAATAACACATAATCATGAAGCATGGTAGAAGTGGGTGTCCTAAAGTTATAGTATAGGTCAAGGGTGTCTAATAACCTAGTTCCCTATAACCAAGGCTCTGAGACCAATCTATCACACCCCAACCGACGGCGGAAACGTCGGGGTGGGACATGTAGACTGTTCTTGAGCACAAGGTTCACTAGATTTCAATATTTAATCATCAATTTCATTTCCAACCATTCAAACACAATAGCAAAATTCAACAAATACATAAATAAAAATACAAATTGTTCTTTGAATTTAAATTAACTAGGCCCAACTTAAGTGTAGCATGTCTTGCTCAAATTCACACGTTAGCACCTGAAACATGAATAAAATAGGGTCAACTAAAAAGTTGGTGAGCATACATAGGTTTGTACATAGATAGTGTATAAATATGAATAAACAAATCCTTACATGTCATGATAAATAAGGCATTTATGGGGAGTAGCTATTGTGTAACTAAAGTACAATCAAACCTTTGTAACTAGCATGCAAATTGTGTTGTCGGTAACAATCACCCCAATCTGGGTGGGTTTGTCAGACTCAATAGATCTATCATTGTTAACCGTCGGCTTAATTAGTTAATGATTGCACAAAATTTGAACACAAAAGTTAACACACCTAGCACTCAAACATAAAACTCAAATTTGCACACATAAATGTAAATAGGATTTGTGTTTATGTAGTTTGTGTAAATGTAAACTATTGTTTGTATATATAATTCATGAATCACCCTAAAAAGTGTAAAAGAGAAAAGGGGCTATGTAATACTCACCTGATTCAAAGGTGTAGTTAGCACGCAAAACTAGATAGCAAAATGATCCTTGAAATCTCATAACGTTAACCTAACGTGTAAAGTATATGGATTTAAATTAATAATGTGTATAATAGCCTTTGCCTAAGTCTAGGATTGAATTGGGTGTGTGTACGAAGGGTTGTGTTTGTGGTTTGTACTTCAAACGGGTGTTGTATAACATGAAAGATTAAACCCAACAGTTTTTAGAATAATTGAATTTGGGTTTAAATAATTTAAACAATATTGATTTATTTAGTTAGAGAAATAGTATGAAAATTATGTTTAAGGTGTAAATTAAATTAATAATCTTTCTTTATTTATTCATTTATAAAGTTTATGTAAAAATATTGGTGTATAAATTAAATAAATAATTTTTAATTTATATATTTATGTATAAGGATGTATAAACGTAAAATTATGTAACTAATATTTATGTATAAAAATCAAGAAATGTGCATTTAACCTTTTAATGTAAAATTATAATAAATCTGCTTTTATTCTGTTAAAAATATTATATGGTTTATAAAAATAATTTTTATGTAATTTTTGGGCTAAAAAAATAGGTTTTAAAAAAATTAAAACAGGCCACCCGGTTCGAACCCGGGTGGTCCCTGTGTGTGTAGTTCGCTTTGCCACTGGACCAAGGGGGTAACCCGTGTACAGATCTGGTTTTTGTTGGTTATTAACACGAAGGGACGAGTCTGATATTCAGGATATGCGCAAAAAAAAAGGAGAGCCGACCGGATGAGTGGGCTGTGGGTTTCGAACCCATGCCACCTGGTTCGGCGGCGCAGTGACTTGCCGGCCGGACCAGGTGGTTTCGCTGATTTAATACGTAAACTAAATGTTTAAAACACGAGATTAAACAAAACCCCAAATCAGTTTAAATGCCAAGAACAAGAACCCTAGAATTCCAAATCGGTCTCGATGGGTTATGTTAACACTAATTGATAAGGGGCTTTTTCTCGGAGCTTGGTTACGAATCGATCGACATAAAACTTACTTATGAAGATTGGGGCATGAATGCAGTAGGCTACGATTTCAGTCTCGAAGTTCCTGGTGGTCGACAGGAATTTAGTAGTGTAATGGGGTTCGATTGAGAGTTGGGAGGGTTTGAGTGATCGTATATGAGAATGAGAGAGGGATTTAGTTTGATTAATTCCATTCGTATAAACCAATTTGAATTTCAAATTGACCGGGATAGTCGCGGAGATTGTTTACGCGATAATTCATCGAATTAGGGATGAATCGGGTCATGTTAGAGACTGGATACAGGAGGGATTGGTTTATGCGTGAATTTCGGGATTGAGGACGCGTTGATTTCATCGATTGAATGCTAATTGATATGGATTTGACTATCTAAAGTCAATTTGTTGAAATTTTGAATCATCCGCTTAATCGGTCGAATTGGGTTGCTGTTTGGGCCGAGATTGGGTTGTCTATCGTTTATACACGACATAGGAACCCATAGCAATCGATTGGGTCGATACAGGGACTTGGATTTTGAGGATTCGGCCCTGTTTGAATTTTAAAAGTCAAACAGTTGGGTTTGGTCCAAATTCGTGACTTTAAGGTTCACATCGAGTTGATAGGTTTCAAACCCTTGTGTCGAATTGTTTGTCAAGTGTGTGGTTGCTTATGTGTATGCTCTTTTGTGATGAATCAATGTGTATATGCATGTATTTGTATATATATAAAAAGAAAAAAAATTGAAATTTGTATTGCTAATTAGGTTTTAGTTGTTGGCACAAATGAATTTAAAGCGTTGTACTAGAATTGGATTTGAAAAGCGTTACATTGAACTGAAAATAAGATAGTAAAAATCAGAAATGTCACAGTTATCCTCCTCATGAGAGTTCCCTGAGAAAAGGGCAATTCCAGAACCCGATGACTTGGCTGTGGAAGACGTCTTAAAATACATAGAAGGGTCTTGTATTTGAGGTCTCCCTGAGCTCTCTTTTCGTATTTGGTTCATATCATGTGCTTGAACCTTTCTGACTGCTTCATCAATGGTCATCTCGTAAAACTTTCAGTTCTCTCTCATCAAGGTAGTGTACATCTCAAATTTTGGTGGTAGGGCATCTAGAGACTTCTCAACTAACTCCTCATTTGGATAGATGAGGTCAAAACTTTCAGCTCAGTTTTGTAGATGATAGAATCTAGAGATGAGCTCATCTATGGATTCATTCTCTAGATATCTGAAGCACTCATACTGCTTCCTAATAAGATCTCTCTTACTCTTCTTGATGTCGCTGTTTCCCTCGAATCTCTTCTACAAATCCTTCGAGAGATTCTTGGAGTTATCGTATCCTCTAAAGCTGTGAAATAACTCCCTAGTGAAGGCCATAGTAATAGATCCGTGAGCCTTCTTCTCTCTGTCATAAACTTTCTTTTCTTCTTAATCAAGTTTGGATATAGGCTTGGGAACTTCCTTATCAAGATATGTATATGTGGGATGCTTATAACCCTCTAGAATGGGTATCCAAAGGGAAGAATCAGTGTATGAGATATAATGCTAATAGTGTGCTTTCCAGTTTGAGTAATCATTTACATTAAGCAGCTTTGGTGGTTTCTATGGGGTTCCAATCTTGTGGTCATAATTCAGAAGGTTACCGAGGTTCTGAAGATTTGCCATGTTAAAACACTTAGTCAATTTTCAGAAAAATCAAAGCAATGTGCACACTTAAGTTCTAGCGTTGCGCACTTAAGAACTGGGTCTTGCGCACTTAATATTTGCTCTTGCGTACTTAACAAGTACGCAAGATTAAATGACAAGTACGCAGGTAGGAGTTAAGTACGCAAAAAGAAATGATCTTGCGTACTTGTTAAGTACGCAGGAAGCCTGTACTTGTTCCAAAAATGGTAAGTACGCATATCACTTTTTCACCAACCCTGACCAACTTTTTTCAGTCACTAGAATCTCACCGAATACAGAAAAAGTTGAAGATATGACCAAACAAAATGAGCCAAAGGGTCAGAAACTCGTTTCTAACCAACCTTTGATGCTCAAAACACTCAAATACATAACAAACAATCAGTTTTTGAGTGATTTTTGCTTCTAAAATAGTGATCAAGAGCTACCCCTATTTATTACAAAAATCAACACAAACACACACTTTTCCTTGTAAAATCTGTGTAGGATGTGTAGAATATGCTCCTAACACAATCACAACACTCGAAATCAAGAGCTAAGCTCTGATACCACTTGTAGGTCCCCAGGTGTCTCAGATCGTTACTTGTGGGTGTGTGACTAGTCGGACCCGGTGCGGAATACCCGTGACTAGGTGGAGAATCAAGTAACACAAAGTAAACAGACAAAGAAAACACTTTCAAACTTCGTCTATTATAAAACTTGTAGGTTACAGAGATGTTACAAATTAGTGCGTACATAACTTCTATCACCACAACCTATTTATACTAGACCTGGTCTCTACGCACTTAACAAGTGCGCAGGACAAATTTTTCCTGCGTACTTAACAAGTACACAGAGTATTCTTGCGTACTTGCTAAGTAAGTAATTCCAGTGCACATGCTAATTGCGCAAAACACTTAGAGAAAACATACGACTAGTACATACATTAGTAATTACAACTCGATAACAAATACATATAGACACTAACATACAAAGACTAATACATACAAGACAAGAATAAAAGCTAAGACAATATCCAAAGTGTTTGTCACACAAAAGTGCTTCAATAGAGCACAAGAATACAATAAACATTATGTCGATACAATTTACAGTCCACATCCTTTCCATCTTTGTCTGAATGCAAACCGTGATTGACTGGGATCGGCGTGCCAAAGTACTACAATCATTCATTTTGTATTTTGACAAAATGTCTTGTACATACTTAGTTTAATGTAGATAAATTCTATCCTCCCTTTGACTGACTTGTAGACCTAAGAAAAATGACAGTTCACCCATGTTGCTCATTTCAAACTTGGACTTCATCACCCTTTCGAATTCCCTACACATCTCGTCATTGGTAGACCCAAAGATAATGTCGTCGACATACACTTGCACAAGTAGAATATCACTTCCTGCTTTTCGTATGAAAAGAGTCGAGTTAATTTGTGCACGGTCGAAACCATTGGACAATAGATGTTTTGATAAAGTCTCATACCATGCCCGAAGTGCTTGTTGAAGACCATAAAGTGCTTTATCCAGTTTATACACTTTATTGATATTATGCGGATATTCAAAACCTGGACGTTGAGTGACATAGACTTCTTCATGAACTTTTCCATATAGGAAAGCACTCTTTACATCAAGTTGGTAAACCTCGAAGCCGACAAAGGAGGCATATGCTTGTAAGGATCAAACCTAATAGGCTAACGCATCAAGAGATTACTAGGATGTATAGAAGACAAGTTTTGGGAAGTATGTGGCCGCATACTTCAAGCCCATTCGCATACTTCAAGTATGCGGATCCCAACCGCATACTTGGAGTATGCGGATCCCACCCGCTTACTTGGAGTATGCGACCAAGGCCCAGGCCCAACTGATTTAGTATTAATAGATGTTTTGTTTATTGTAATCAGTTAGACGAGTTATTGAAGGATCAGTATTGTGTATTCAGTAATCGTATCAATATACGAATCGTTTGATTGTTGAATTATGTCTCGTCCTCTTTGATTATACCTACATGTCACGTGTCGAGTCTATTTCTGCCAGGTTCAACACGCTGTTGAAATTGTTGTTTGAAGATACTCAAGAATCCGGACCTTACAATTGGTATCAGAGCCTTAGCGCTCATTTGTGAAGCTTGCAACGGATTTCTTTGACTCGTAAGGTATCAAAGTTACTAGTCTTAGCATTTGTTAAACCAACTTGTGCTTTTTGGAGAGTTTTTGGATAGTGACAGGACTCGGAATTGTGTTTCTATCACTAGTATTGAAGTTTGCGGCCTAATCAGTGGATATTTGGCCTGAAAATCGAGGTAATTTGCTGTTAATTTCAAAATCTGCAAGTTTGCGGTTCTGGAAGTTTGCGGATTTCTGAAGTTTGTGGATTTCTGAAGTTTGCGGTTGTAGAGTTTGCGGTCATCATCTTTGCGGTTAGAAAGTTTGGGGTTTCCTTGTTTTAAATATTTCCATTATTTCAAGTTTGTAGTTAAATCCAACTTTGCGGCTAGACTTCAAGTTTGCGGTTGAATCCAACTTTGCGGCTAGACTTCAAGTTTGTGGTTGAATCCAACTTTGCGGTTAGACATCAAGTTTGCGGTTAAAATCCAAGTTTGCAGTTCTTACTTCAAGTGTGCAGTTGAATCCAAGTTTGCGGTTCCTACTTCAAGTTTGTGGTTAAAATCCAAGTTTGCGGTTCATACTCCAAGTTTGCGGTTCACTCCAAGTTTACAGTTACTATTGAAGTTTACGGCCGTGAATTCAAGTCTGCGGTATTTTCTGTTAAAAGTGTTATTAAGTCATGACTGATGCCAACTCAATGGATAATGAGATTGGTACTTTAAGTAGACCTCCACGTCTAACAAATGCAAATGATTTAGATAACTGGAAGTACCGTTATGAGAACTTGGCCAAGTATAAGAATCTATCTATTTGGAAGTCTATTCAAAACGGTCCTCAGATTCCTATGGTCCGAAATGAGAAGAATGAATTTATTCCCAAGGATCCTGATCTGTGTGTGGCTGAAGAAATCCTTCAAATTGAAAAGGATGAAAAAGGTTATGCTGGGTTAACCATGGCTTTCTCTACTGAAATTGCTCAAGGGTTTAAAAAATTTAAAACTGCAAAATCTCTTTGGGATGCCTTAGTGGAGAGATTTGAGGGAAATGCAGACATGAGAGAGAGTCGAAAGGACACGTTGAGACAAAAATTCCGCATGTTCAAGTATGTGAAAGATGAAACTCTAGAGGCATAGATAAACAGGTATACTCACCTGATGACTTAGATGAACAATGCTGGAATTGAAATAACCTTCGGAGAAATAATCAAGAAATTGCTTAACTCGTTGGCATTGAACTGGAGCTTCAACATGACTACTATCAAGAGAACCAAGGACATGTATACCACTCCTCTGAGTGAACTTATATCCAGCCTAAGGTCATATGAGATGGACGATCAGCAAAGAATGATGATGTTTTCATCAGAGACAGATCACTTAATGTCTCAAGGGAATGCTTTACTCTCCAGTATGTCCTCTACATACACACCAAACTTTTCTACTGTCTCAAATCAGACAGCTTTTGCTACACCTGTCCAACAAAATAAATCACTAAGCTCAAATGATGCCAAGATTGTTGAAATGCCTGTTGCCTTGTTCAGTGTTTTCATGAGCAATTACAATTGTCTGCTAGCTGGAAAACTTGCTCCTGCTAATCTGATTCAAGATGATGCTGATCAGATACATCCTGATGACTTGGAGGAGATGGATATCAAGTGGCATATGGAAATGATTGTGCATCGTGCTAAGAGGTTTATCAAGAGAACTGGCAGAAATTCGTTTGAAGGAATGGAGTCTGGTTCAAAGCAGATAGGCTTTGACAAATCCAATCTGAGATGCTTCAATTGCAGCAAACCTGGTCACTTCACTAGGGAATGCCCAGAGCCTAAAGTGGAGAAGGGGAGCTCGTCAAGCAATTCTGAGGAGAAAGAAAAAGGAAAAGCTGCAGATGGAAATAGCAAAGCATTGGTGAGTCAGCAGACCACATGATATGATTGGGGAGATCATATTCATGATTTGTCGATGAAGGTGTCAAATCATGCTCTCATGGCAAAGATTGAAGACTATGAGGGACATACTGATTTCTGTTCTAATAACTATGTTGAAAAAGTAAACAGATATAAGTATGATAATGAATTGCTCTTAAAAGAAATAAATCAACTTAGGTATGCCAATGCTGAGTACAAGCGTTCTTAAAATTTGTTTAAAGATAAAATTGATGCAGGAAAAACTGATTTTTCAAAACTTGAAATGGATTTTAGCAATAAGGAATGTCTTTATCGTGATGCACTAAAACGAATAGACGACCTTAGTTTAAAGCTGAATGACGCTGTGACTCAATTGGCAAACACTAAGTTGATAGTCGAGAAAATTGATCACTCTCTATCTGTAGTCTATGACATGATAAACTCTCAAGTTAGGAAAGTAGGAAATCAAGGATTAGGCTATCATGTTGTTGAACATCCTTTCAATGGCAATTTTACTCCCATGCCAAGTGTTCAACATGAAGATGTTGAAATGGAGTATGGTGTAGGCCCTAAACCAGTTCAATCTTCTTCATCAACATAGTCCACTCCCGTGACTAGTGGTCCTTCAGTACAACATGTGAACGTTTCAAACCCAACTAAGTCTTGTACATCAACAAGATTAGTAGAGGGCACAGTGGAGGATTGTGGGAGTGATGATGAGGAGGAGGATCGTGTTTTTAATTCAAAGTCTTTGTCTTCCAAAAATACTTTGTCTGGTTTTTCTAAGTCTGCAACTTTTGTTAATTCTGATTTGAATGTTGGCTTTGAAATTGTGCTATTAAGAACAACAAAAAATTTATCAAAAACAAAAACTGGTTATCAAACCGTGAAAGCAGTAAACCATCCACAAGTCAGTCTGATTCAAAGAGAAGGCCTCAACGTTTTGCCAAAAGCGAGTTTTATGCTAAATTTGATAATCATCATCGTGCTTTTGAACAAAATGTTAGGAATGCTGATAGAAGTAATTTCAAGCCAAATCATAGAAATTATAATGATGATCAAATGCATGATAGAAGGTTTTCTAGGAACTGTGAAATTGCAGGTTACTTCACCAGTTCTCCGCAATGGTCATCATCATGGGACACCGGATACTATGCCCCGTATCCGAGAAGGCAAACGTGTTATGTCTGTGGGAATCCTGGACACTTTGCTCCAAACTGCGTTCACAATCGTGAACACTCTAGTAGATGTCCAAATGTTAATCAGAGGGATAAAAATCTTAAAAGGCCATAGATGTCTAAAGGACACATGGCCCAACCTTACAAAAGGCCCAATGATAAACAATCGGATAAAAGAACTGGTTTTGTGAACAAATCTCAACGTCCTATTAAAGAAAATAAAGCTTTCAAACATAAACAAAAGAAAGTTGAGAAACCCATAAAATATAAAAAGGGTAAAGAAAAGTAGTGACTCCAACAGTAAGCCCAAATTTTCAAAAACAAAAGGCTGTTTGGAAAAGAAAACCTATTGTGCAAAAAACACCAGTTGAGTTCAATGACAAAATAGATATGAAATTGCAAGAAGTTTCATGCCTGGATGATTTTGGGCAACCCGAGACAACCATGGATTGGGTTCCAGTTACTAAGTAATGTGTTCTACCGTGCAGGGACAGCCTAGGAGGCCTGTCAACAACCTCTCGTATGTTGATAGTGGTTATTCCCGGCACATGACAGGAGACAACTCTCAGCTTCATGATATTAAAATGTTTGATGGAGGGTGTTTCCTTTGCAGGTGAAAAAGGTGGGCCAATTACCATGAAAGGTACTGTTACTAATGGTATTTTTTGTTTTGAAGATGTGAATTATGTGTCTGAATTGAATCATAGATTGTTAAGTGTGTGTGACAAAAAGTTTTCAACTCATTTTACTTATAAAGAATGTCTGATTCTAAAACCAGGGTTTGTCATCCCTAAGGAGTAGATTTTAATGAGAACACCGAGGTGTAAGGACTCATATTTGTTGGATATGAATAGTGAGTCAGCTTTAACAAATACATGCTTGTTTTCAAAAGCGACTGAAAATGATTCCATGCTCTGGCATCGTCGTTTAGGTCACATAAATTTGAAAAACCTAAATATAATTGCTAAGGGAGCACACGTGGTTGGTTAGCCTTTAAAAGAGTTTTGTGAGGTTGAAAAATGTATTTCATGTGCTAAAGGCAAACAACATAAACGACCACACAAGCCCAAGCTATTTAATTCAATTGAATCTTTTTTACAGTTACTTCACATGGATCTGTTTGGTCCCGTAAGTGTGATGAGTCTTGGGAAGAAATATTATTATCTTGTTGTTACTAATGATTACTCACGATTTACTTGGGTGTTCTTTTGGAGTAAGAAAAATGAGACTGCAGAAAATCTAAGACAGTTCATGATACTTGTTGAAAATCAATTGAACTTGAAGATCAAGATTGTCAGAAGCGAAAACGGGACAAAATTTCGTAACGAAGTCCTTGATAGCTTTTGTGCTGAAAAGGGAATTGCAAGACAGTTCAGTGCTGCTAGAACTCCTCAACAAAATGGAGTTGCTGAACCAAGAAATAGTACCCTCATAGAAGCTGCAAGAACCATGATTTCCGACTCCAAATTTCCAGTTTTCTTTTGGGCTGAAGCAATCAACACTGCATGTTATGTGCAGAACAGGGTGTTGTTCAACAAGCATCAATTGAAGACTTCTTTTGAGATCATGTTTAAACAGAAGTCGAAAGTTGGTCACTTTAGAGCATTTGGATTCCTATGCACACTGTTGCATAATGATACTGTTGGGTCCAAGTTTGATGTAAAGGCCGATGAATGTTATTTTGTTGGATATTCGTCCAGCAAGACAGCCTAAAGTGTGTACAACAAAAGAACAAAGTAGATTGTGGAATCATGCTACATTGACTGGCAGGAGCTCAACCAAACCGAAGCGGATTCTGGTCCAAATTGGTTATTTTATTATGATTCTGTATTTAAGTTGTTTAATTTTTATTCTGATGATTGGACGTGACAAATGATAGCTTCTACAAATACAGCATAGAAGATTACAGAATAGATGAAAACCCTTATCATGCATCACTTTCATTTTCTAAAGCTTCTGAATCACCCTCACAAGAAAATGTTAAATCTGGCAGCAATCCTGTCTCTCAAGAGACTGTAGCATCTGGCAGCAATCCTGCCTCTTAAGAGACTGTTGCATCTGGCAGCAGCATTGCTTCACAGGAAGATGATACATCCGGTAGTGATCATTCATCACAAGCCTTACTTCCAGAATCAGATGTTATTGAGGAGCCGGTTCCCATAACTGAAGAAGTAGATCAGCATATCACCAACTTACCTGAAACGTTACAGGAAGTGGATATTCCTCAATCAAGAATTCATAAACATCACCATGTAGAGGACATCATTGGTCCTCTTTCTTGCGGGGTGAGAACAAGAAGCAAACCTGGGGTAATCAATAGCTGCCTATACTCAGCTTATATATCTCAGGTTGAGCTAAAGAACATTAAAATGGCTTTGAGTGAGGCGAGTTGGGTGGAGGCTATGCAGGAAGAGCTGATGCATTTTGAAAAATTGAAGGTTTGGGAACTTGTGCCGCTACCACACGGCAAGTTGCCCATTGTTACTCATTGGGTTTACAGAAACAAGAAATATGATAGTGGTATTATCGTTTGGAACAAAGCACGACTGGTTGTGCAAGGATTTTACCAACAAGAAGGGATAGATTATGAAGAAGTGTTTGCACCGGTTGCAAGACTCGAGGCCATCCGAATCTTTTTGGCCTATGCCTCGTATATGAACTTCAAGGTATTTCAAATGGATGTGAAGAAAGCATTTTTATACGGAAAGGTTCAAGAAGAAATCTACGTGTGTCAACCACAGGGATTTGAAGACCCAAATCATCCACATCATGTCTACAAACTAGACAAAGCTTTGTATGGCTTACATCAAGCACCACGTGCATGGTATGCCACTCTGACAGAGCACCTTCTTGCAAATGGTTATACTCGGGGAGCCATAGATCAAACACTGTTCATCAAGAAACTAGGAAACGATCTTATTCTTGTCCAAATCTACATTGATTACATCATCTTTGGATCAACGAATGTTAAACTGTGCAAAGAGTTTGGAGAAGTTATGAAGAAAAAGTTTGAAATGAGTTCAATGGGAGAGATGGCTTTCTTTCTAGGGTTGCAGGTTAGACAGAGTGATGATGGCATCCTAATTCATCAAGAAAAATATGTTAATGACATTCTATTAAAGTTCAATTTTACTGACTCCAAACCGGCCTTAACACCTATGGCAACACGTCATGTTCTTTCTGGTTGAATGTTTGAAAATGATTTATTTTGATTAAAAGGTCGCAGGCTCGGTCACCAAAAATATTTTTCTTAGTTTTTAGCTTGTTTAAATTTTGATTTATTTCATAAATGCAAAAGTTTAGGGGGACAAATTTCCTAAAAACACCAAAAAATATTTTCGTTTTAATTTTTTAGTTTCATCTTTAAATTTAAAAAAAAAATCAGAAAAATACAAAAATATTGTGCTTGTTAAGAAAGTCATTCTATTGAGAAAAATCGAGAACTCTGTCTATTGGGAAATGATAGTACATCATTCTAGAGGTTGGATCATCTTATGTAAAGCCTGTAGTTGAAAAGATCAGGATCTTAGGGTGATATGTTGATAGGCTCTACTAAAACTGAAAGGATAGCATGATAGTGTTTCACTTAAACATAAAGATCATTACTTTAGTGGGGAACATATCATAAATTGGTAGAATATTTATTTCCTGTTAATAATTGAACACTTACACATAAAGATTGATGAACTTTGGATGAACATACTATCTCTGGATTGCACAAGTCAAGACCCTTCACAAAGGGGTTGCGAGCTGACTTGATACAAGTCCGTATATATACGTATATAGATAAAAGACATGCATTAGGTGAAAAGACAGTCAATGAAAGTGTAAAGCTACTCTGCAAAGCAGAAATTTGAGCAAAAGGACACGCTATGTCAATGTCGTGCTATAGGAAAATTCAAAAAGATATGTCAAAAGACGTACATATTAGTATACATGTAAATATTTTTTTTTCTTTGGGGACGTGGGTCTTGGAAGGAATCTCTTATCAAGGCATATAAGTCTGTAGTGCAATGACCCTGAGCATTTACTGTTTGTGAACATGTAAGTCCGTTGTGCCATGTTGGTAATCAAATCTGTCAGAGATTTCCTGAACAGTCCATTGACCCGTGCTAGTTATGCTCATTTAGTTATATTTAGGTGCTCAAAAGATCATGAGGAAGGGAATGTTTATCCGTTAAATTGTGGGGTCCATTCAGTTCATCAAAAACTCATCTAATTCACACTAAAATAAATGCAGGTTTCTGATATATGAGTGTGGGACCCACTAAGTCTTGAATAAATGTTACCTAGAAAACATGATAAATTCATTCACTGTTGCTTGTCAACTAAGGTATAAAGGCTTGAGTTTAGAAGGATAATATATTGGCGATCACCAAGACCTATCTAAGAAAATGAGCGGCTGATAAGTATAGTGTAGTATACCATAGGATGATATGATCCCATAACAGAGTTTCTCTCAAAAGTTTTGCATCAAGGCAGTCTGTTATTTTGAAAAGAACAAAAAGATTTTGTGTTTTTAGCTTTGTTAAAGTTATTTCTTGGTTTATTTCTCTTTATTTGTGTTTTATAAATATCAAAATGACTTTACCTGCTTCACCCGACAATTCAAAGGAAAGAATCTCTGAAAGTTTGCGGTATCTTAGAAGTATGCGTCCACATACTTGGTTAATGCAAAGGCCGCATACTTGAAAAGACTCTATAAATAGTCTCGAAGTTTGCGGTTCATGGTTTACACCAACCGCATACTTCATTTCTCTCCCAACCGCATACTTGGATTTCCTCTCAAAAACCGATTACTTGTGTTCCCAGTGTGAAATAGTTGATATAATCGTGTTCAAGAAGTATAGGCGACTTCAAGGTAAAAGGATTGACATTGGATTTCTGATTTTCAAGGGTGTGAAAGTATTTGATCGTAACAAAGCTTGAACATAGATGTTTTTGACAAAATTGACCATTAAAAATGATGTTAAACATGAAATTGGTCCAATGTTTTTGTTCGCAATCTTGTGGCGACCACGAATCACCTGAAAATCTAATCTAAAAATGTTAAAAATTCAAAATTTTTTAGTGTTTAAAAGTTTGCAGTTTTCTCTAAAGTTTGCGGTTTTTTCCAAAGTTTGCGGTTTGTTGAAGTTTGCGGTTAAAATCAAAGTTTGCGGTTTGAAATGAACTTTGCGGTAAAATCAAAGTTTGCGGTTTGAAACAAAGCTTGCGGTTTTAAACAAAGTTTGCAGGTCAATAAAAGTTTTCGGTATTCCTGAAGTCTGCGAATGAACCACTTGGCCGCATACTTCAAATGTGTTAATTCATTTCCTTGATCTTACTTGACTTGTTGATTGCAAGCAATGGCAAACTTGAAATTTGTAAAGGATCATAATGAACCGGCTTATTTGGAGGACCCACCACAGAATCACATTGTGTTCAGATCCATGATCGTGGGATTACGGGCGTCTAGGGTGTTTCATGCTCCATCTCAACATCCAGACATATGTGAAGACTTCATCAGAGATTTCTTGAGCACCGCAGATATTGTCACAGAGAATGATATGGAAGGGATAGCTGGTACAGTGGCTGGAAAGCATATTGTAATAACTGAAGCTGTGATAAGAACTTGCTTGAATTTTGGTGATAATCCTAAACACCCGACAAGTTATACTGCTGAACAAATGACTGAAACCTTCCAACGGATGAGTTATGAAGGAGAACTACCTTCGGTTTTAAAGAGATATCTTCCACCGTATTGGAGATACTTGGCACATGTGGTAAATTCGGGAAGAAAAGGAGGCTATGATGAGCTAAGTGCCAACATGACATCAATGGTATATGCACTCGTCACGGGGGAGAACTTTTTTTTCTCAAGGGTGGTGTTTGAAGAAAAGAAAAGTAATTTAACTGGAAATAAGAAGTCTGTCTTCTTGATGTATCATCGATTCCTATAGATGATAATTAACCGAGAGCATGCTGAGTTGGTCATGACTCAAAGACGGTTGCATGTGAAAGTGTTGGACATAAGCATTTTTTCCTACATGTCAATGAATAAAAAAGGATTCTATGCCGGTATGAGACCGTTGGAGAAATTTGGTGCCTTTTCAGATATTGACGGCAACCTACCCCAACCACCACCACCTCCTCCACATCCACAACAAGCACTGTAACATTTCTGATTTTTATTTATCTGTATTTCAATTCAATGTGATACATTTCAAACCCAATTCTAGTACACTGATTTGTTCTATTCATACCAACAATTAAATACCATGTTTCAATGCAAATCCGCAAATTTTACACGAGTATATCCTATTAAATTATACATAAGTTCATATTTATACAAACCTATCAAAACTAAAATTTGCAAGGACTGATTTTATAAATTAACAAGAAACCCTAATAGGCATGGTCGTGCCTCGTTCTGGCACGGTCGCGCCAAGTGCCTTGGCACGGTCGCGCGCCTTGCTTTGGAACGGTCGCGCCCGGTGCCTTGGCACGGTCGCGCCTCTTATTGGCACGGTCGCGCCTCTCGTCAGTTAAAACGTAAATGCAGCCTTTAATCGTAGAATCATTTGATTTCGTAACGGTTCCACACGTTTCTACCATTAACAACCCAATTAAGATTTTAATCATCGTATTTACAACAAATAAACTCAATTGTGTCGATTCATCTCAAAAACCAAAATTCTTTCATTTGAACCACAAATTCATCTATTCTGAATTGCAATTCCCCCAAGAAAATACATCATCGACCCTCTCTGAAGCTCCTGAAAACATTAAAGCAGTCGAAATTGCGACAGAAGACGTCGGAGGTCAAAACTCGTCGTCGTCGGAACTCACCTCTACCGTACGCTATCGATTCATCATCTTTTCGGGTAATTGAAATCTCCTACACTTTCGTTTTAGTCCATAGATCAAAATCCCCAACTTAATTTGGGCTCACAATAGCCAATATAACACAAACCCGAATCTAGGGTTCATTCTAAAATGGGTTAATCGAATACTACTTTGGAGATCTTTTAAATACAATTAAACTATACAAAAAGACTCGTAATAATCTAATGGGTGAAAGCCCTATGATTTCCAACATTAACATCATAAGATTTAAGCAATTCGTTTCTGTTATGGAACAGACACGGTCGCGCTAATCTCCTGCGCGGTTGTGCTTCATGAGACACGGTCGTGCCAATACCAGCGCGGTCGTGCCTCACGCATTCAGACCCGGTCGCGCCCTTGGCTAGACTTGGTCGTGCCTCAGAACCCTAGACACGGTCATGCCTGGCCCAGACATGGTCGTGCCTAGTGAACAGCTTAGTTATGTTTCCTGTTTGATCAACACGGTCGCGCCCTGATTAGTACGGTGGCGCCCGTGGTCCTAGCACGATCGTGACTTGTCCCAAGCATGGTCGTGTGTGTGAGAAAATCTTGACAGAATACTAAAATTTATATTTTAAAATCAATAAGCATTCCAAATGAATTTTCAAATAAAAATAATTGATTTTATAAAGATTTATATTAACCTTATTTAAAAAGATCAAATGCCTATTTCTAGAATAAATAGAAGTTATATATTTAAATCTACAAAAATTATACTTACACATATTTATAAAAATAGATTAACAAAAGTTAATTAGTAAATTATAATTAATATAAAACACCCGATACATTTTTATAACTAAAAGACTAGGTTACATATTCTATAAATAAATAAATAAGGTAAAAATTATTTATTTAATTTATATTTAAAGAATTATTTATTTAAGTTATACTTAATTACCCCTAATACCTACATTATTTTTATAACTAAGTAAATAAATAATAATTTTGTAATTTATTTATTTAGTTATTCAAACTCAAACTTTAATTAAATTTTCTAAAAATATACATTTAAAACCTTTCATTTTATACCTTCCAAGAACAAACCACTAACTTTATACACACGTCCAATTCAACCCTAGACTTAGACATAGACTATTGTGCACACTATTAATTCAATATACATTCCAATCTATGTTAACGTTGTGCATTACAAGGATCATATTGCCATCTAGTCTTTCGTGTTAGCTACGCCTTTTGAATCAAGTTGTGACACCCGACATTTCAGGTTAATATCCGTACACGATATAAACGAGTTTATATTATATTTGTTTTCGTGATTTACCTAATTGCATAAATTAGGGCATTAAAGTCTAAGAAAAGCCGTACATTGTTTCATTTCATATTTTGGTAATTCTAGGAGTTACCGGTTCACATACCCGTATAACCCGACTAAATACGAACGTTAGTGATTAAATTAAATACCCAGAAAAATATATATACATATATATTACATAACCTTTACGTGGAACAATAAATTATTTTTAGAATAAAATTATAATACCGTGGGGAACCTAAACCGAATTAAATTATTTTTTTAAATCCTTAATTGATATTAATACCATTAATAAACTAATACTTAAAACTAATTATTAACCCTCAAACCACTTTTTGACTTTCTCGGCCGAAGCCAGAGAAGACCATTCCCCATTCACTCGACCCATCCCACACCTGAGAAAACTCAGATAAAACCATACCCTCTCAGTCTCAACATCACAATTTCCTTTTCATATTTCTCATTTTCATACGGCAAACATTCCAACTCTCTCCAAATCGAAGTCAAGTTTTAGGGTAAAATCCATCAAAAATTCGGTGTTTTAAGAAAAATTCCAAGTGTTTTTCTCAAGAATCAAGCTAAGGAACTCAAAATCATTCTTCGGTTTTTCTCTCATCATCTTCATCTCTGTTTTAAGGTAAAAACTCAATACTATCTACATTACTTTCTTTAAACCGAAACTAAACATACAACTTATTTGAAACGCAAGAAAGATAACAAGAAAAGTGTGTCGAATTCAAGTTTAAAACGTAAAAATATGCAGGACTGATTCTGTCATTCAGAATTGCAGTAATAGTTTTGATTACCTGTTTCTCAATCGAAACTAGGAGTTTCGATACCAGTTTGATCGAAACTAGGAGTTTCGATACCTATTTGATCGAAACTAGGAGTTTCGATACCTGTTTACTCAATCGAAACTAGGTAGTTTCGATAGCTATTATTCAATCGAAACTAGGAGTTTCGATACCTATTACTCAACCGAAACTAGATAGTTTCGATACCCAGTTTGCTTAATCGAAACTAGGTAGTTTCGACCACTGTTCTGTTCTGTCCTGTTCAATCGAAACTAGGTAGTTTCGATACCTGGTCATCAGTCCCATTTAGCAGTAACTTAGAACTGTTTTTACAACAAATCAAGTGTTGAACAACTAAGAAGATATTTTAAACAACACAACCAGATTTACAAAGTCGGTGGACAAATTGAAATATGAGACATTCGGTCTTAACACAATTTACCCTTTCGTGTCTAGGGTACAAATAGTCAAGCTGACTAGAACAAATATCGTTACAAGCATACACAAACTCAAGGTGAGTTTCACGGCCCCTTTTTACTGTTTTGTACTATTTGGGGGAAGAACATACTTATAACTATTTTCATATGATAACAAGAAAACAAGACCCGACCTTTATGTATGCATGAGTTGACACATTTGGAGCTCGTAAAGTCCCCTGATCATCATATTTATAACCATTAGCTATAGATTAGCCTGAGATTCTATGGATAGTACTATAGGGTCTGACACCCCCGGTCATGGTTAGTCGCGCTAACCATGGGTCCCTCTGGCCAAATGACTGCATAGTGTTCTAATATTGCTCGTGAGGTACGAGTGAGGGGCAAAACACCTGGTCTTGGTTTGGTTATGCCTCATGTATGTACATATTATTTGTATTCCTAGCTAGTTTACAAATGGGTCAAACATTACTTGTTTTGTTTATCATATACGTAAAGATCATTTTCATGCAATTGGTTTGCTCATTGTATTCATATATAAAACCTGTGAACTCACCAACCTAGTGTTGACATTTTCAAGTATGTTTTTCAGGAAACTGAACGTGATAGCAAGGGTAATACTACGTAGGGTTCATGCATACACGGTGGATACAACTTTTGAAGATTTTTCTTGTATAACCCATAATGTTCGGGTCATATTTGCAAAATCTTAATATTTTGTAACTTCAAATACTATTTTTGGGCTGTAAAACCTTAAATTTAATTCATGTATCCAGTTGTATGTATGCGTTTGCAATAATTATATGCTTTGAAAAACCATGAACGTCGCACCTCGCGTTTCCGCCTTGGCGGGGTGTGACAGATTGGTATCAGAGCCATTGATTATAGCGAACTAGGAGTCTAAAAATTGAACCTAGTCTATAATTTAAATGACTCACTAAGACGTTTTTCATTGCATATGCATGTCATAACTTATCATCATATTGTACGGATATCGTAGACACTGAACATTGTCACACACTAACCCCATTTCGACTTCAGACCCATGGCACCCAAAAGAAGGACACCGCGTGACACTGCTGGTGAAAACAACACGACGATTTCCGCAGAAGTTGAGCAACTCATATCACAACGTGTAGCCGCCGCCTTGGAGCAGTACGAAGCCAATCGGAATAACGTCGGAGGAAATGGTAGTGGTAGCGGAGGAGGTGCAGGAGGCAGTGGCACTGCTGGAGGTTCTGGAGGTAACATAATGTGTAATCACCTCTGTAACACAGTCACGATCTAAGTTAACAACATTATTAAAAATATTGACTTGTGACCCTACAGATACTTCGAGCAAGAAGTGCACTTATAAGGCTTTTCTATCCTGTAACCCTCGCAACTTCAATGGAACCGAGGGTGCAGTAGGCCTGATGAGGTGGATTGAAAAGGTGGAATCTGTGATTGATATTAGTAAATGCACAGCCGACTGTATGGTGAAATATGCCACTTGCACACTTGCTGACAAAGCATTAACCTGGTGGAATTCTCAGATGAAAACATTGGGAAGACAGAATGCCTACCAGCTATCTTGGGATGATCTAAAGGCCATGATGATCGAGGAGTACTGTCCCCGAAATGAATTGCAGAAAATCAAAACTGAAATGTGGAACCTTCAAATGATAGGAGATGATGTGGCTGGTTACACTGACAGGTTCAATGAACTAGCAATCTTGGTGCCACACATGGTCACACCAGAGTACAAAAAGGTTGAAAGGTACTTGTGGGGTCTCGCACCTCAAATTCGTAGTATGGTGACCTCGTCGAACCCCATGGATACCAAGAGTGCCATAGTCTTAGCCTACAAACTAAGGGATGATGTTGTTCGTAATGGTTTGTTCGAGAAAAAGGAAACTGAGGAAAGAAAGTTAGGAGAAAAGAGGAAATGGGTGGGAAAACCAAATAACCAATTTAGGAATCAAGCCTATAAGAGACAAGAGACTGTGAAAGCTTTTGCTGCTAACGCTGTGGAGAAAAGGGGTTATGATGGTCCCCAACCGAGGTGTGATAAGTGCGGGTATCACCATGTGGGGAAATGCACTCAATGTGAAAGGTGTAGAAAGTTTGGGCATCGAGCACAGACATGTCGACTCAATGCCAACCCCACCGATAAGATTAAGCAAGGATGCTACGAATGTGGAGATCTGAAGCACTACAGGAAAGATTGCCCCAAGTTGAATAATCAGAATAACAATCAGGCCCGAGGAAGAGCGTTCGTGATGGGAGCTGGGGACGCACGCCAGGACCCTGACATTGTCACTGGTACGTTCCTGATAAACAATCATTATGCTTCTATACTTTTCGAAACGGGTGCTGATATGAGTTTTGTGTCAAATGACTTTAAGTCCCTACTCGGTATTAAGCCCAGCAAACTAGACCAAAATTATACAATTGAATTAGCAAATGGGAAATTAATTAAAACCGAAGAAGTCATTCAGAGTTGTACTCTATGTTTGAAAGACCACACCTTTAGTATAGACCTGTTACCTATTGACTTGGGAAGCTTTGACGTTGTTATTGGTATGGATTGGTTGTCGAAGAATCACGCCGAGATCGTTTGTTTTGAGAAGATTGTTCATATTCCTCTCCCAAACGGAGAAATTCTTTCGGTACAAAGTGAGAAAAGTGGAGTGACATTGAAGATGATAAACTGCATGAAAGCTCGTAGGTACCTACGTAAAGGCTATTGCGTATTCCTGGCTCACGTCATCGAGAAGAAACCCGAGGAACGTCGACTTGAGGATATACCAATCGTTAAGGATTATCCTGAAGTTTTTCCTGAAGACTTACCTGGTTTACCACCACCGAGGCAAGTCGAATTCCGAATTGACTTAGTACCAGGAGCCGCACCAGTTGCGCGATCACCGTATCGATTAGCACCTTCTGAAATGCAGGAATTATCAAATCAACTCCAGGAGTTGCTTGATAAAGGTTTCATAAGACCGAGTTTCTCACCCTGGGGAGCTCCGGTCCTATTCGTAAAGAAAAAGGATGGAACCTTTAGGATGTGTATTGATTACCGAGAATTAAACAAGCTTACAATCAAAAATCGATATCCACTTCCTCGAATAGACGATTTGTTCGATCAACTACAAGGTTCTAGCTTCTATTCTAAAATTGATCTACGATCAGGGTATCATCAACTGAAAATTCAGGAAGAAGATATACCAAAAACGGCTTTTAGGACTCGTTACGGTCACTACGAGTTCCTAGTTATGCCATTTGGTTTGACGAACGCACCAGCTGTTTTCATGGATCTCATGAACCGTGTGTGCAAGCCATACTTGGATAAATTCGTGATAGTGTTTATTGATGACATATTAATATATTCGCAAACCAAGGAGCAACATGAACATCATTTGAAATTAATCTTAGAACTACTCAGGAACGAGAAACTTTACGCTAAATTCTCTAAGTGTGAGTTTTGGATCCGAGAAGTGCATTTTCTTGGACATGTCATCAACAAGGAAGGAATTCACGTCGATCCATCAAAAATAGAAGCTATCAAAAACTGGGAAGCACCAAAGACTCCGACAGAAGTACGTCAATTTTTAGGCTTGGCCGGCTACTACAGATGATTCATTGAGAAATTTTCAAAAATAGCCTTGCCTTTAACCACATTAACCCAGAAAGAAAAGAAGTATGATTGGAGTGACAAGCAAGAGTCAGCTTTTCAATTACTGAAGCAGAAGCTGTGTAGTGCACCGATCTTATCCCTTCCTGAGGGAATCGACAACTTTGTCGTATACTGCGATGCATCACACCAAGGACTTGGTTGTGTGTTAATGCAAAGAGACAAAGTCATCGCATATGCCTCGCGACAACTAAAAGTGCACGAAAGGAATTATACGACCCATGACTTGGAGTTGGGTGCAGTTGTGTTTGCACTCAAGATTTGGAGACATTATCTTTACGGTACAAGATGCACTATCTTTACTGATCACAAGAGTCTTCAACATATCTTCGATCAAAAGGAACTTAACATGAGACAACGCCGTTGGGTAGAACTACTAAACGACTATGATTGTGATATCAAGTACCATCCCGGAAAAGCCAATGTCGTAGCAGACGCCTTAAGTCGCAAGGAACGAGTTAAAACTCTTCGTGTTCATGCCCTAGGATTAACAATTCATATGAGTCTCACGACTCAAATCCGGATGGCACAACAAGAAGCACTTAAAGAAAAGAACATCCAAAATGTAGCACTACGTGGAATGATCAAACAATTGGAGTCTAAGTCAGATGACACTTTATACTTCATGAATAGAACTTGGGTGCCATGTATTGGTAACTTACGGGAGTTGGTTATGGATGAAGCCCATAAGTCCAGGTACTCCATTCACCCAGGTTCAGATAAGATGTATAAAGATCTAAAAGAATATTATTGGTGGCCCAATATGAAAGGAGATATTGCCACATATGTCGGTAAATGCTTAACGTGTTCAAAAGTAAAAGCCGAACATCAGAAACCGTCTGGTTTGTTACAACAACCCGAGATACCTCAATGGAAATGGGAACAAATTTCTATGGATTTCATCACGAAGTTACCCAGGACGTCCAGCGGTTATGACACAATATGGGTAATTGTCGATCGACTTACAAAATCGGCTCATTTTCTACCTATCAAAGAGACGGATAAAACCGAGAAACTTGCAAAGCTTTATATCAAGGAAATTGTGGCTAGGCATGGAGTGCCAATTTCTATTATCTCTGATAGAGACAGCAGATTCGTGTCTAGAATCTGGAAATCGTTACAAGAAGCCTTAGGCACGCGCCTAGACATGAGCACAGCCTACCATTCACAAACGGACGGTCAAAGTGAAAGGACTATCCAAACATTAGAAGATATGCTCCGTGCGTGTGTAATTGATTTCGGAGGAAATTGGGATACTCATTTACCGTTGGCGGAGTTTTCCTATAATAACAGTTACCACACAAGCATCAAGGCAGCTCCGTTTGAAGCTTTATATGGTCGTAAATGCCGCTCACCGCTATGTTGGGCGGAAGTTGGTGAAAAACATTTGACAGGCCCTGAGATTGTCCAGGAAACCACTGATAAGATCTTCAAAATTAAGGACCGTCTGAAAGCGGCCCGAGACAGACAGAAGAGCTATGCTGATAACAGACGGAAACCATTAGAATTTCAAATTGGTGACCGAGTAATGTTAAAAGTCTCACCATGGAAAGGCGTTGCAAGGTTTGGTAACCGTGGTAAGCTCAACCCTAGATACGTTGGACCTTTTGAAATACTGGCTAGGGTTGGCCCTGTAGCTTACAAGCTCAAGTTGCCACAAGAACTAAGCAATGTACATGATACGTTTCACGTATCAAACCTCAAGAAGTGTTTATCAGACGAGACGTTAATTATACCGCCTGACGAGATTCACATAGACGACAGGTTGCATTTCATCGAGAAACCGATTGAGATTTCGGATTGGAAAGTTCAAAGACTGAGACGCAGCCGAATCAAACTGGTCAAAGTACGTTGGAACTCAAAACGTGGTCCTGAGTATACATGGGAACGAGAGGATCAAATGAAAACAAAATACCCCTCCTTGTTTAAGGATGCACCAGTTCAAGATGGCACGAATTGAATTTCGGGACAAAATTCTTTTAACATAGGGAGAATGTGACACCCGACATTTCAGTTAATATCCGTACACGATATAAACGAGTTTATATTATATTTGTTTTCGTGATTTACCTAATTGCATAAATTAGGGCATTAAAGTCTAAGAAAAGCCGTACATTGTTTCATTTCATATTTTGGTAATTCTAGGAGTTACCGGTTCACATACCCGTATAACCCGACTAAATACGAACGTTAGTGATTAAATTAAATACCCAGAAAAATATATATACATATATATTACATAACCTTTACGTGGAACAATAAATTATTTTTAGAATAAAATTATAATACCGTGGGGAACCTAAACCGAAATAAATTATTTTTTTAAATCTCTAATTGATATTAATACGATTAATAAACTAATACTTAAAACTAATTATTAACCCTCAAACCACTTTTTGACTTTCTCGGCCGAAGCCAGAGAAGACCATTCCCCATTCACTCGACCCATCCCACACCTGAGAAAACTCAGATAAAACCATACCCTCTCAGTCTCAACATCACAATTTCCCTTTCATATTTCTCATTTTCATACGGCAAACATTCCAACTCTCTCCAAATCGAAGTCAAGTTTTAGGGTAAAAGCCATCAAAAATTTGGTGTTTTAAGAAGAATTCCAAGTGTTTTTCTCAAGAATCAAGCTAAGGAACTCAAAATCATTCTTCTGTTTTTCTCTCATCATCTTCATCTCTGTTTTAAGGTAAAAACTCAATACTATCTACATTACTTTCTTTAAACCGAAACTAAACATACAACTTATTTGAAACGCATGAAAGATAACAAGAAAAGTGTGTCGAATTCAAGTTTAAAACATAAAAATATGCAGGACTGATTCTGTCATTCAGAATTGCAGTAATCGAAACTATAGTTTCTATACCTGTTTCTCGATCGAAACTAGGAGTTTCGATACCAGTTTGATCGAAACTAGGAGTTTCGATACCTATTTGATCGAAACTAGGAGTTTCGATACCTGTTTACTCAATCGAAACTAGGTAGTTTCGATAGCTATTATTCAATCGAAACTAGGAGTTTCGATACCTATTACTCAACCGAAACTAGATAGTTTCGATACCCAGTTTGCTTAATCGAAACTAGGTAGTTTCGACCACTGTTCTGTTTTGTCCTGTTCAATCGAAACTAGGTAGTTTCGATACCTGGTCATCAGTCCCATTTAGCAGTAACTTAGAACTGTTTTTACAACAAATCAAGTGTTGAACAACTAAGAAGATATTTTAAACAACACAACCAGATTTACAAAGTCGGTGGACAAATTGCAATATGAGACATTCGGTCTTAACACAATTTACCCTTTCGTATCTAGGGTACAAATAGTCAAGCTGACTAGAACAAATATCGTTACAAGCATACACAAACTCAAGGTGAGTTTCACGGCCCCTTTTTACTGTTTTGTACTATTTGGGGGAAGAACATACTTATAACTATTTTTATATGATAACAAGAAAACAAGACCCGACCTTTATGTATGCATGAGTTGACACATTTGGAGCTCGTAAAGTCCCCTGATCATCATATTTATAACCATTAGCTATAGATTAGCCTGAGATTCTATGGATAGTACTATAGGGTCTGACACCCCCGGTCATGGTTAGTCGCGCTAACCATGGGTCCCTCTGGCCAAATGACTACATAGTGTTCTAATATTGCTCGTGAGGTACGAGTGAGGGGCAAAACACCTGGTCTTGGTTTGGTTATGCCTCATGTATGTACATATTATTTGTATTCCTAGCTAGTTTACAAATGGGTCAAACATTACTTGTTTTGTTTATCATATACGTAAAGATCATTTTCATGCAATTGGTTTGCTCATTGTATTCATATATAAAACCTGTGAACTCACCAACCTAGTGTTGACATTTTCAAGTATGTTTTTCAGGAAACTGAACGTGATAGCAAGGGTAATACTACGTAGGGTTCATGCATACACGGTGGATACAACTTTTGAAGATTTTTCTTGTATAACCCATATTGTTCGGGTCATATTTGCAAAATCTTAATATTTTGTAACTTCAAATACTATTTTTGGGCTGTAAAACCTTAAATTTAATTCATGTATCCAGTTGTATGTATGCGTTTGCAATAATTATATGCTTTGAAAAACCATGAACGTCGCACCTCGCGTTTCCGCCTTGGCGGGGTGTGACAGATTGGTATCAGAGCCATTGATTATGCCGAACTAGGAGTCTAAAAATTGAACCTAGTCTATAATTTAAATGACTCACTAAGACGTTTTTCATTGCATATGCATGTCATAACTTATCATCATATTGTACGGATATCGTAGACACTGAACATTGTCACACACTAACCCCATTTCGACTTCAGACCCATGGCACCCAAAAGAAGGACACCGCGTGACACTGCTGGTGAAAACAACACGACGATTTCCGCAGAAGTTGAGCAACTCATATCACAACGTGTAGCCGCCGCCTTGGAGCAGTACGAAGCCAATCGGAATAACGTCGGAGGAAATGGTAGTGGTAGCGGAGGAGGTGCAGGAGGAAGTGGCACTGCTGGAGGTTCTGGAGGTAACATAATGTGTAATCACCTCTGTAACACAGTCACGATCTAAGTTAACAACATTATTAAAAATATTGACTTGTGACCCTACAGATACTTCGAGCAAGAAGTGCACTTATAAGGCTTTTCTATCCTGTAACCCTCGCAACTTCAATGGAACCGAGGGTGCAGTAGGCCTGATGAGGTGGATTGAAAAAATGGAATCTGTGATTGATATTAGTGAATGCACAGCCGACTGTATGGTGAAATATGCCACTTGCACACTTGCTGACAAAGCATCAATGCTAGACAAGGCGGAGCTCGTGGGCGTGCTTTCAACATAAACGCCAATGAAGCTCCAGCCAACAACGATGTGGTCAACGGTACGTTCCTTGTTAATAGTCAATATGCCTCCATTTTATTTGATATCAGTGCCGATAAAAGTTTTGTGTCACTTAACTTTGAACTCTTACTTGCAAAAACATGGTCCAAATTAGAGAAAACGTTCACTGTCGAAGTAGCAAATGGTGACTCCCTTACAATAGACTCCGTTATCCATGACTTTTCTCTAGAATTTAATGACCATACATTTCCAATCAACCTTGTACCGATGCCACTAGGAAGTTTTGATATCATCATAGGCATGGATTGGCTATCAAATCATCATGCCGAAGTCATCTGTTTCGAGAAGTGCATCTGAATACCTCTACCGTCGGGAGAAACGTTAAGAGTCTTTGGTGAAAAGCCTTGCAAAGGACTCAAGTTAATGTCATGCACTACCACCCAAAAGTACTTACGAAAGAAGTACGTAGCCTTCTTGGCTCATGTTGTTCAAAGAGAAGAGTATCCAAGACATTCCCATCTTTCGGGATTTTCTAGAAGTATTTCCCGAAGATCTATCCGATCTTCCACCCGTTCGACAAGTAGAATTTCGCATTGACCTTATACCCGGAGCTAACCCCGTGGCTAGAGCTCCTTACCGTCTTGCACCTTCTGAAATGCAAGAACTTGCAAGTCAACTCCAAGAGCTCTCCGAAAAGGGCTTCATTCGTCCAAGTCATTCACCGTGTGGTGCACCCGTCTTATTCGTCAAGAAGAAGGATGGATCATTCCGCATGTGTATTGACTACCGCGAACTCAACAAGCTTACCATCAAGAACCGTTATCCCTTGCCTAGAATTGATGATCTCTTTGATCAACTTCAAGGTTCTACTTGCTTCTCGAAGATTGACCTTCGATCTGGTTATCACCAACTCCGTGTACAAGAGGAAGATATTCCAAAGACTACCTTCCGAACAAGGTATGGTCACTACGAGTTCATGGTCATGCCTTTTGGGCTAACCAATGCACCCGCAGTTTTCATGGACCTCATGAATCGTGTGTGCAAACCGTACCTTGATAAATTCGTGATCGTCTTCATTGATGATATCTTAATCTACTCCAAGACTAAATCCGACCATGAGCAACACCTTAGACTAGTTTTTGACCTCTTGAGGAAAGAACAACTATATGCCAAATTCTCCAAATGTGAATTTTGGCTAAAGGAAGTTCAATTTCTTGGTCATATCGTCAACGACAAGGGAATTCATGTTGACCCTGCTAAGATCGAAGCGGTTAAGAATTGGAATGCCCCGAAGACCCCCACCGAAGTTCGTTCATTTCTTGGTCTTGCGGGATATTATCGTCGCTTCATCTCAAATTTCTCTAAGATTGCTGTCCCTCTTACCGCTTTAACCCACAAGGGTAAACCGTATGAATGGGGACCAAAGCAAGAAGAAGCGTTCCAAACTCTCAACCAAAAGTTGTGCAATGCTCCTATTTTGACTCTTCCTGATGGGAATGATGATCTAGTTGTCTACTGTGATGCTTCTAACCAAGGTCTCGGTTGTGTCCTCATGCAACGAGGCAAAGTAATCGCTTATGCATCAAGACAACTCAAGATTCACGAGAAGAATTATACGACGCACGACCTCGAGTTGGGTGCGGTCGTATTTGCATTGAAAATTTGGAGACATTACCTCTATGGCACAAAATGTGTGGTGTTCACCGACCATAAAATTCTCCAACACATCTTCAACCAAAAAGAACTCAATATGAGGCAACGACTTTGGTTTGAACTCCTTAACGACTATGACTGCGAAATTCATTATCATCCCGGCAAAGCGAATGTTGTGGCCGACGCTTTGAGTCGCAAGGACCATATCGTGCTTCATTGTGCCCGAATCCAAACCGACATTCAAAACCGCATCTTAGAAGCTCAACACATCTCAATCACCGAGAGTAACATGTACGAGGAAATGTCGTGTGGTGTTGAACTTCAGCTTGAATCAAAACCCAATGGCTTACTTTATTACTTAAACCGTATTTGGGTTCCCGATCACGATGATCTCCTTACATTTCTCATAAACGAGGCTCATAAGACTCGTTATTCTATTCATCCTGGTGCGGATAAGATGTACCAAGATCTTCGCCAACAATATTGGTGGCCCGGTATGAAGAAAGACATTGCCCTCTATGTTGCCAAATGTCTAACTTGCTCCAAAGTCAAAGCCGAACATCAACGTCCTTCCGGTTTACTTGAACAACCAGAAATTCCCGTGTGGAAATGGGAAAACTTAGCCATGGATTTCATTACCAAACTCCCTCGCATCTCAAGTGGCTATGATAGCATTTGGGTAATCATTGACCGTCTCACCAAATCTGCTCATTTCTTGCCTATCCGTGAAGACTATCGGGTTGAGAAACTAGCCCGAATTTACATTGATGAAATTGTGAGCCGTCACGGTGTTCCCTTAAATATAATATCCGATAGAGATGCTCGGTTCACTTCCCGTTCTTGGCAATCTCTCCAAACTGCTCTTGGTACACGATTGGATTTGAGCACGGCTTACCATCCCCAAACCGATGGGCAAACCGAGCGAACAATCCAAACTCTTGAGGATATGCTTAGAGCGTGTGTAATTGATTTTCGTGGAAATTGGGATTAACATCTATCCCTAATCGAGTTCTCCTACAATAATAGCTACCACACGAGTATCAACATGGCTCAATTTGAAGCTCTCTATGGGCGCAAGTGTCGTTCTCCTATCTGTTGGAACGAGATTGGTGAAGCACAAATCACCAGTCCCGAGCTAATTCAAGAAACATCCGACAAGATTATCCAAATCCGTGACAACATTCGAGTAGCAAGGAGTCGGCAAAAGAGCTATGCCGACAAACGGCGAAAACCCTTAGAATTCGAAGTCGGTGACCTTGTCCTTCTAAAGGTGTCCCCGTGGAAGGGTGTGATCCGTTTTGGAAAGAAAGGCAAGTTAGCACCTCGCTATGTGGGTCCATTAAAGATCCTCGAAAGGATTGAGAAAGTGGCTTACAAACTCGAGTTACCTCCATCACTGGGTAATGTGCATCCTACATTTCATGTATCTAATATGAAGAAATGCCTTGCTGATGAAAATCTCTTTATACCTCTTGACGACGTGCGCATTGACGAAACGATGCACTTCGTTGAGAGACCGGTAGAAATCATGGATCGTGAGATCAAGCAGCTCAAGCGAAGCCGTATCCCTATTGTCAAAGTTCATTGGCAATCTAAACGTGGTCCTGAATTCACTTGGGAACGAGAGGACCAAATGAAGCTCAAGTACCCCCATATCTTCACTGATGCCGTCGCTTCCACTAGCTAAATTTCGGGACGAAATTCCCTCAACATGGGGATACTGTAACATTTCTGATTTTCATTTATCTGTATTTCAATTCAATGTGATACATTTCAAACCTAATTCTAGTACACTAATTTGTTCTATTCGTACCAACAATTAAATACCATGTTTCAATGCAAATCCGTAAATTTTACACGAGTATATCCTATTAAATTATACATAAGTTCATATTTATACAAACCTATCAAAACTGAAATTTGCAAGGACTGATTTTATAAATTTACAAGAAACCCTAATAGGCACGGTCGTTCCTCGTTCTGGCACGGTCGCGCGCCTTGCTTTGGAACGGTCGCGCCCGGTGCCTTGGCACGGTCACGCCCGGTGCCTTAGCACGGTCGCGCCTCACGTCAGTTAAAACGTAAATGCAGACTTTAATCGCAAAATCATTTGATTACGTAACGGTTCCACACGTTTCTACCATTAACAACCCAATTAAGAATTTAATCATCGTATTTACAACAAATAAACTCAATTGTGTCGATTCATCTCAAAACCGAAATTCTTTCATTTGAACCACAAATTCGTCTATTCTGAATTGCAATTCCCCCAAGCAAATGCACCATCGACCCTCTCTGAAGCTCCCGAAAACATTAAAGCAGTCGGAATTGCGACAGAAGACGCCGGAGGTCAAAACCCGTCGTCGCCGGAACTCACCTCTACCGTACACTATCAATTCATCATCTTTTCGGGTAATTGAAACCTCCTACACTTTCGTTTTAGTCCATAGATCAAAAGCCCCAACATAATTTGGGCTTACAATAGCCAATTTAACACGAACCCGAATCTAGGGTTCATTCTAAAATGGGTTAATCGAATACTACTTTGGAGATCTTTTAAATACAATTAAACTATACAAAAAGACTCGTAATAATCTAATGGGTAAAAGCCCTATGATTTCCAACATTAACATCATAAGATTTAAGCAATTCGTTCCTGTTTTGGAATAGACATGGTCGCGCTAATCTCCTAGCGCGGTCGTGCTTCATGAGACATGGTCATGCCAATACCAGCGCGGTCGTGCCTCACGCACTCAGACCCGGTCGTTCCCTTGGCTAGACTTGGTCGTGCCTCAGAACCCTAGACACGGTCGTGCCTAGTGAACAGCTTAGTTATGTCTCCTGTTTGATCAACACGGTCGCGCCCTGATTAGCATGGTCGCGCCCGTGGTCCTAGCACGATCGTGCCTTGTCCCAAGCACGGTCGTGTGTGTGAGAAAATCTTGGCAGAATACTAAAATTTATATTTTAAAATCAATAAGCATTCCAAATGAATTTTCAAATAAAAATAATTGATTTTATAAAGATTTATATTAACCTTATTTAAAAAGATCAAATGTATATTTCTATAATAAATAGAAGTTGTACATTTAAATCTACAAAAAACATATTTACACATATTTATAAAAATAGATTAACAAAAGTTAATTATTAAATTATAATTAATATAAAACACCCGATACATTTTTATAACTAAAAGACTAGGTTACATATTCTATAAATAAATAAGGTAAAAATTATTTATTTAATTTATATTTAAAGAATTATTTATTTAAGTTATACTTAATTACCCCTAATACCTACATTATTTTTATAACTAAGTAAATAAATAATAATTTTGTAATTTATTTATTTAGTTATTCAAACTCAAACTTTAATCAAAATGTTCTAAAATATCCATTTCAAACCTTTCATTTTATACCTTCCAAGAACAAACCACTAACTTTATACACACGTCCAATTCAACCCTAGACTTAGACATAGACTATTGTGCACACTATTAATTCAATATACATTCCAATCTAGGTTAACGTTGTGCATTACAAGGATCATATTGCTATCTAGTCTTTCGTGTTAGCTATGCGTTTTGAATCAAGTGAGTATTACATAGCCTCTTTTCCTCTTTTACACTTTTTGGGGTGGAACATGAACACTATACAAACTATTGCTTACATTTACACAAACTACACAAATACAAATCCTCTATACATTCATGTGTGCAATTTGAGCTTTATGCCTGAGGGCTAGTTGTGCTAATTTTTGTGTGCAATTTATGTGCAATCATTAACTATTCAAGCCGACGGCAAACAATGATAGATCTATTGAGTCTGACAAACCCACCCAGATTGGGGTGATTGTTACCGACAACACAATTTTGCATGCTAGTTACAAAGGTTTGATTGTACTTTGGTTACACAATACTTGCTCTCCATAAATACCTTATTTTATCATGTTATGTAAGGATTTGATCATTTTCAATTATTCAATACCTATGTATAAATCTGTGTATGCTCACCAACTTTTTAGTTGACCTTATTTTATTCATGTTTCAGGTACTACTGTGTGATTTTGATCAAGACTTGCTACACATAAGTTTTGGACCTAGATAATTTTAAATAAAAGATTAAGTATTTCATTTTATGTACTTGGTTTGATTTGGTTTTGTCTTGAATACTTGAAATGAATTTGAATGATTAATATATTTCAATTTAGTCAACCTTGTGCTCATGAACAGTCTACATGTCCCGCCCCGATGATTCCGCCGTCGGTTGGGGTGTGACAACCACCACCACCACCTCCACATCCACAACAAACACCACCACCTCCACATCCACAACAACCACCACCACCACCGCCACACCCACAACAACCACCTCAGCCTCGTCGTAGATAGAGACGTATGCGTCAACAGGCTCAAAATCAAGCTGAAGTTCCAATTGTAAATGAGCCTGTGATTCCAAATGTACAACTTGTTGATGAACACGAGGCTGATCTAAACTTCAACATTGAAGGGCCAATTTATTTTGAAAATCAAGAGAATATAGAAGATATGGCCGATCTTAACTTAGATGACTTGATGTTCTCTGACACTGCAACTCAGAGTGTTGCCAGTGAAAAGGGAGATGAGGCTCAGAGTTCAAGTACGGCCAATATGGAAGAAAAGGAAAGTGAGTCTGAAGATGGATCAGATGGCGTTGAATTTGATTCCTCAGAAACAGAGAGTGAGAAAGAAGAAGTGCCCATTAACAAATATCACCAAAGCTTACTGGTTAAAATAAAGGCTGCTAGGAAACCTCCTCTCATCAACCGATCTACACAAAAGAGTGATACTTCCGATGAAGACTATGATTATGAAGCTGATCTAGTTCCGAGGAAGAGAGAAAAAGCTTATGTACATAAGAAGTCGACAACCTAATAATGGTGATGGTGACGATAGTGAAGGCAAAAACGATGACAACGATCAAAGTAAAGACCAGGAAGACCAAAGACCAAGCTCACAAGAACATATGTCCAGAGTAATGGTCGTTTACGTTCCTGTGTCAAAAGATAAAGGAGCACAACTGCCTGAAAATGATCTTTCATTTGAGTTTGAACAGGGTCTGGATGATTTTCTTAAATCAGACTCTGCGTTCTCATATTAAAGGGATTCAGCTGTGTTGGATGATGATTTTTCAGGAGAGGATCTCTTTGAGGCAGAAAATTTCTTTGACGTAAATATGCCTACCTCTCCTACATACATCGATGCTCAGGGAAAGGTGATTACCGGCATTGACAACGATATATTCGTCGAAGGTAATTCACCTCCCCAAGTGGAGGAAACTGCTGACCATGTGGCTGAACCTAAAGATGCTTCTGAAGCGACATCTTCCACAGGCAGTGTAGATAAAAAGGAAAGCTTGTTCAACTTAATTCCTCCACCAAAAATTCACTATGTCACAGCATCCAATGCACTTTCAAAGAAGAATGATCGTTCTCTCATTCTAAGATGGATATCGTTCTCTCATTCTAAGCTGGATGTATAACAGTGAGAAGTATCTCTATCTGATCAAGAGGAAAAATGGGTGACTCGAGTATTTTGCTGATAAGCACGACTTCCAGTCCTTAACCAGATATGATCTCAGAACTTTGATAAAGGTTCCCTTCTACAACTTGGGGAACGATGGAGATGCAAATAACTGAATGTGACAATGACTTCAAGGTAATGAAGACGGCTTAGTGCAAGAGGGTGACATCAAAGTACATGATCCACATGATCACCTAGAAGCCACTTATAATGGAAGTCTTTCTTCCTCCCAAGACGGTTGACTGCGTCCCTGTTCATAAGGGACTGACGGACAACTCACTGAGTAAGCTGTTGTGCTGGTCTTACAGTCCTGTGACTTATCTTCTAGACATTCACTGTACAGATAAAGAGTTCACAATAGTTGATCTAATGGATTTAATGAAGTTTAGGAAGGAAGACATGATGAGATTGTCCAAGCAGAGATTGTTCGTACCGGAAGAAAATGAGAAGGAGACTAAGCCGTTCATGAAAGTGATAGCCACGGCTTTTGTTCAAGGCCTTTTTACGGGAGGCGGTAATCACTCAGCTGACGTTGAAATACTCTGAGTTACTTGAATGCATTAGCCTAGGGGGAGATTGTAAGGATCAAACCTAATAGGCTAACGCATCAAGAGATTACCGGGATGTACAAAAGACAAGTTTTGGGAAGTATGCGGCCGCATACTTTAGGCCCAGCCGCGTACTTCAAATATGCGGATCCCAACCGCATACTTGGAGTATGCGGCCCAGGCCCAACCGATTAGTATTAATAGATGTTTTGTTTATTGTAATCGGTTAGACGAGTTGTTGAACGTTCAGTATTGTGTATTCAGTAATCATATCAATATGCGAATCGTTTGATTGTTGAATTGTGTCTCGTCCTCTTTGATTATACCTACAAGTCACGTGTCGAGTCTGTTTCCGCCAGGTTCAAAATGCTGTTGAAATCGTTGATTGAAGATCCTCAAGAATCTAGACCTTACAATGCCAGAAATAGTCGAATAGCTTCAAGTCTAACAACTGGGGCATATACTTCTGTGTAATCCAATCCCTCTTGTTTATAAAAACCTTGAACAACCAACCTTGCTTTATTCTTTACAACAACGTGTCGATCGTCCTTTTTGCATTTGAACACCCATCTGGTTCCAATTGGATGCATACCTTTCGTAAGGTCAACCAAATCCCACACATGAAACTTTTTGAATTGAGACATTTCTCCTTGCATCGCCTCAATCCAACAATTATCAGCGAGAGCCTCTTTCACATTCTTCGGCTCCATTTGGGATACGAATGCAGCATGCAAACATGTCTCCAAGATAGTTGTGTTAAGTATATCAGAATACAAACTGGTGTTCTCGGCAATGGTTCTGTGACGAGTTTAAACACCGGCATGAGGATCACTAATAATGTTGTCCACTGGATGATTCTTATACACTCTCATCTCTGGAACATGTGGTTCTTGGATATCCGAATCGAGGTTTGTGCTTAACTCCCCCATATCATGTGTACCATAAGAAGATTCAATGTTGATGGATCAACTGGAGCTTCATTTCCTACACGAGTGTTAGGATCAGCTAGAGCGTCATTTCCTTCAACATGAGCAACATCCTAGTTATCACTTTCATGAGTTCCAGATGAAGATGCAGCATTGGAATCGGGAGTTACAATAGGTACAGTTGCTCTGGTTGAGAAATTGGAGTCATTACCGCCACTACAGAACTCGTACAAATTGGCAGCATCTTCGGTAGATAAATCAGGAAGGGTAAAAGACTTGAATAGAGCATCATAATCAAATCCCCATGCTGGACATATAGGTTCTGGTGGAGTGCTGCGTTTACTGCAATCCACTTCAAACCATTCTTCAACTGAGCGAGTTCGTATATTGTACACTCTCTTGCAGGGTGAGTTGGCAACATATCCTAAGAAGATGCCTTCGACCACTTTAGCAAGAAATTTTGATTTCTGATCCTTGTACTGTAACAATAAGGAACAGGGACTACCAAATGGGACAAGGTAGTCAAGATTGGGAGGTCGATTGTTAATCAGCTCATAACAGGTTTTGTTGTGTCTTTTGACCACCAAAACTCTATTCAAAACATGACAGACTGTGTTGACTGCTTCTACTCAGAAAGTTATAGGAAATTTAGCATCTGAAAACATCGTCCTTGCAGTTTCAATAAGAGTTATGTTCTTCCTTTCTACAACTCCATTCTCCTGAGGTGTGTCGGAGTTCCAAAGGGGTATCAATAGAGTTTTGGATCTTAGGCTTGTGAGATTTCTGTTGCTGTTTGCCCTTTTAACAAGGCATACAGTCATTTGCAACGGCAAATCTCAACTTAGAAATCCCGATTACCAAACTGTTTTGGACAAGATGATTCATTTTACGATAAGAAATGTGTCTGAGTTACCTATGCCACAAGATTGAGTAAAGTTTTTTCGCTTTTGAAAGCAAACAAGTAGCAACTGATGATGTGGTTGTTGTCACGCTCAAATCAATCTGATAGGTGTCGTTTGCTCCTGGTGCTCGCATCAGAATCCAGTCTTCAGGAACCTCAAAAACCAGGTTTGAGAACCAAGCATTCAGACTTGTCAAAAATAACCGAGTACTCCTTGTCGCATATTTAAGAGACACTCAACAGATTATGCTTCAGTTGCTCGCAGTAGTTGATGTTGTCAAAGCTAATACATCCATTTGTAACCACGCCTTGACAAGATATACTGCCGCCTTTCTCTCCTGCAAAGGCCACATAGCCGCCTCTGAATGGTTTAACATCTTGAAGTAGGGCCATGTTGCCTGTCATGTGTCGGGGGCATCCACTATCTACATACCAACGATTAGAGATAGTTCCCTTCGGATGTCCCTACACTAGTCACAAGTAATTAGTTAGTTTTAGAGACCTTACTTAGTTTTCGAGACCCAAGCCATAGTGGTCTTGGGTCGTCCGTTTTTCTCAAAGTATACAACCTCATTTAATTCACAATCATGGCTGTTAAAAAAGGGTGAGTCCTTAGAAGGTTTGGGATCAGAAGATTGAGAACTCTTGGTTTTCTTATTCCAGGGCCTTTTTCTCTGTTTCTTTTGAATAGTAGGCTTGCTTGTCTCAACCTTTGGTGAACTAGAGGAAGCTTCACCTGGTTGGCAACCAGCAAACTGTTGTTCAATTTTTCTCAACCTTTTGTTCCTTCTTCTCCTCTGTGGATTAGTAAGTTTCACCACATGTCTCTCACCAGTTTGTGTACTACCAGAGGTAGATACACTTGGTTTAGCATATTGTTTTTCCCGCTTTGGAAAAGATGGCTTACCTCAAGTTTTGCTTTTGGCTTCACCATAGGTTTCGCTGGTGGTTTCACCACATTTGATTTGGAATTCTTGGGTTGCTTCACTGATGGTGTCTTAGGGACAACAGCTTGTTGTTGAACAATTGGCCATTTCCCTTGGTTCTTATTAGGACAGTTCACCAGAATGTGACCGACCGTACCACAGTGAAAGAAAACTCTTCTTTCTTTGTAAATCCTCCTGTAAGGTTCTTGGGTTTTGGATGCCGAGGAATCAGCTTGATGAGTACCAGGAGTTGTTTGATGAACATTACAAGCATTTTGTTCTTGACCTGATTTAGATTGGTCATTTTGGTTGTAATATTTATCAATGTTTTCTTGAAAATTTTTACCCAAGTGATTAGCAAAGGCTTCTATCTTGACTTGCTTTATGGTTTTGAAACCTCCATAAAGCATCAATTTTAGTTTATCACTGGACTAAATCGTATCAGGTTTAGTTAAAATGCAATTATCACGATCAGTGACAACGTTTTTCTCAATTTTATGTTCATCAATCAACTCCTCTGAGACAACACCCTCAGTTTTGGTGTTCTCATAGCCTTCATCAGAAAAGAACTCCTCATCAGAAGCCGAATCAACCTTACTTGAAGAATCATCCTTGTTAGAGGGATCATCTTGAGTTGAGGATTCATCTAGACATGACAAATCAATGTCAACCAACCCGTTGACAAATTTTCCGCTTACTGGTGGAGGAATGGCAATAGTACCTAAACCTATGCCACTCACTTGTCTCACTACAGATTCTTAATGTTCCACCACAATGTGAGAATTTTCAACTTCTCAATTTTGCCACTCAACTACAAGATCTCATTTTGCAGTCTGTCGATTTCAACATTTCTTTTCTCCAACCCCTTATAGGCAACGTCCAAATGAAACTGTTGTTCACTGATTTTAATTGAAAAATTATATCTTTCTTTCTTAAGAGATTCAATTGAATCTTTAAAACGTTTTTCATTTGTTTTGTAGTTAATAGTTGCACTACATAGGGGTTCGAGTTGATCTTGGATTCGATCATTCTCATCCTTCAAACTTAAGCATTTTGAACAGGAAATAACAGTAAAAGAATTAGAATCTCTGCCATCAGGGCAAGTGCAGATTCTGGTTGGTCAGCAAAATAAGCTTCGCTTTCTTCAGCTTCCATCATCTCAACAAACTCTGCCATCCGACACATTTAACTATGTGCAAGTATGGCATCTTCCAGATGAACACCCTAATCAAAGCTCTCATCATGTTGAACCACTAAAGCACTGGACGTTCCTCCTTGACTCTGATTGCGGTTGTTCTGATTATTGTACCCCTGGTTGTTTCCTTGGTTGCTTCCAAGGCTTGGTCTAGTGAATCCCTAAGCTGGTGCTTTATCCTTCTGACATTCCCTTGCGAAATGTCCAAAGTTTTGACATTTGTAGCACTTAGCTTGGGATTTATCAAATCCAACCTTGGAATTGGAATGCCCACCAATAAACTTCCTGCCTGTTATGTTCCTAAAACGCTTTGCCCTTCTTAAGATCATGGACATATTTCATTGAATATCCATATCCTCCATGTCATTTGGATCCACCTGATTGAAGTCTTCCTCAATAGTCTCTGGATCAGTCAGCTTCCTACAAATAAAGTTCTCATAGGCAAGAATGCACGAGGAGAACAAAGTCACATGATCTTCAGCAATCTTGGCAATAGTACTTTGGTTAGCTAAAGAGGTGGAGGTAGGATTTCTTGAGGAAGATTGATTGTGATCGTGTTGGGTGGATCCTGATGCATTAAAACAAGTGTGACCACCACAACCAGTTGCGTTTTCTTCTTCCTGAGGACACCCAAGAAATAGAGCAATTCCAGAACTCGATGACTTAGCTGTGGAAGGCACCCCATAATACATAGAAGGATCTTGAATCTGAGGTCTTCTAGAGCTTTCTTTCTTTCTCTGGTACATATCATGTGCCTGAACCTTTCCAATTCGCTTCTTCAACTGTCATCTCATAGAACTTGGGGTTCTCTCTCAACAAAGTAGTGTACATATCAAACCTCGATGGTAAAGCATCCAGGAATTTCTCAATCAGCTCATCGTCAGGGTAATTGAGTTCGTACGACTTCAGCTCTGTCTATAAGTGATAAATTCTAAAGATAAGTTCATCAATAGATTCATTCTCCAGATATCTGAAGCACTCATACTACTTCCTCAGAAGCTTCCTCTTGTTTTTCTTGACATCACAGTTGTCCTCAAATCTTTTCTGTAGGGCCTTCCAGAGATCCTTAGAAGTATCATAACCTCTAAAACTATGAAACAGATCTCTGGTCAGTGCCATAGTTATGGAACCATGAGCCTTCTTTTCATGGTCATAAGCTTTCTTTTCTTTTTCATCTAATCTGGAAATAGGTTTGGAACATTTTTATCAAGAAACAGATGTGTTGGATGTTTATACCCCTCGAGAATGGGTATTCTTAGAGTTGAGTCAGTGTATGAGATGTACTCCTTAAAGTGTGCTTTCCAGTTTGAATAATCATTTACACTAAGCAGCTTAGGTGGTTTCTGTGGAGTCCTAATCTCATTATCATAGTTCAGCAAATTACCAATGTGCTGAAGGTTTGCCATAGTGAAACACTTGGACAAAAATCAGAAAAATAGCACAACTTACGCACTTGGAACTAGCCTTGTACACTTAAGAATTTGTGCACTTGCAGTTTGCCCTTGCGTACTTGATAAGTACGTAGGAAAAAGTCATAAGTACGCATGAGCAATAGTCAAGTACGAACAAGAATCATCTTAAGTACGCAGGAAGTCTGTCCTATTTGCCAATTATGGTAAGTACGCAAAATGCTTTCTAAACATGATCCACCAACTTTTTCCGGTCGCCGAAAAATGCTCAAATCTTTAAGTTTTGAAGATATGGACGAATTAATCAAGCCAAAAGGTTAGAAACTTGTTTCTAACAAACCCTTAATGATCAAAACACCAAAGAAACAACAAGAAGGTCGAATTTTTGAGAAATTTTCCTTCTAAAACAGCGCTCTTGGAGCGACCTCTGTTTTATCACAAAATCGGTCACTTTTTGTTGTAAAACGGCTGTCATTAGTGTCAAAAATGCTCCTAACACACTCACAACACTCGAAATCAAGAGCCAATGCTCTGATACCACTTGCAGGTCCTCGGGTGTCTCGGATTGTTACGTGCGAGGGTGTGACTAGTCAAACAGGGTGCGGAATACTCGTGACTAGTTGGAGTATCAAGCAACACGAAGTAAACCGACAACAAACAAGAGATACTTTCAAACTTCATCTATTGAACAAACAGTCGATTACAAGTTAGAACAAATGCATACATGACAACTTCACTAACCAGCTATTTATACCCATAGACCTGATGTCTGCGCACTTAGGAAGTGCGCAGGGCTTTGTTCTTGCGTACTTAACAAGTTCGTAGACATTTGATCTAGCGTACTTGCTAAGTATGCAGGTTAAACAACATGCGCACTTGTTAAGTGCGCACAACACTTTACAAGACGATAACAACGACAAGTACCTACATGCATGTTTACTACTGGATAAATCAATACATACAGACACTGAAATACAAATACAATTACAGAAAGACATATACAAAAGCATAGACAACATCCAGAGTGTCTGTCACACAAACGTGCTCCAACAAACTCCCCCTTGACAACATCTATGGATTGTCTTCGGTCTTCAAACTCCATAAGCTTTAGCTTCCCATATTCAGCTTGTAGTCAAGGCAAAACTTGACCAAATTGTTGTATCTTGATGCTTGAAGCTTTGTTCACTCATCCGTGTAGATGAAATACTTGTCATTTAGAACCGTCAGATCTTTCACAGAGAAGTTGATGAAAGTGATTTCATCAATGATTCTGATAAGTTCCTTAGGCTTTAAGTTTCCACTTGTGGACCTTATCTTTCCCATAACCACTGCCTCGCCCGTCTTTGGATCCATGTACCAGTACCATTTGTTAACAAGGATATCCTGAGATAACTTACTCAGGGGAATCCTGTTTTCACATGTCACTGGGTTGTAGACCAGCTTCCTTAGACTTCTGTTTATCATGGGATGTCTGACATTCTTATCCCGAACTCTCTTGGGCATTTGAGGCTTGAATACCTCGAAGTTCCCTAATCTTCCTTCTCTCTGTAGTGCACCCCATAAACCCTTCGCTACCACATGACTAGTGTCACCAAGCAGCTCACAATTTGCCAAGTTGACTACATCGTACTTCGGCAATGAGCTAAACGCCTCACTTGTTGGTTTCAAATATTGAACCTGTTTGATTGCATACAGCTTCTTGTCATCGTCAAACTTGACAGATAAGATCATCCTTGTTGCTCCATGCTTGTCTAGGATTGACGTCTTTTGCCAGACAGGAGGCTGATCCCTATTGAACCATCCTTGAGGATACTTGTTCTTCCAGTCCTCAGCATCAACAGGTTGGGGGTCGGTGGGAGAGGCTCCAGTCGATGTTGCGGTACCACTAGCCTCAACAGCATTTTCAGGCTCGACTGAACCTATGTTGAAAGTAGCTTCAAAGGTTGGAGCCTCAAAAATCTCTCCATCCTCAAGCTCATAAACTCCCTCATCGTCACCCATTGGAAACTCCACCACTACATCCTCATCACCCTTGGGAAACTCCACCACTACATCCTCATCATCCAATAGGTTTTTGAGAAATTTTGCTTCTAAAACTGCGCTCTTGGAGCTACCTCTGTTTTATCACAAAATGTCACAAAATCGGTCACTTTTTGTTGTAAAACGGTTGTCATTAGTGTTGAAAATGGTCCTAAAACACTCATAACACTCAAAATCAAGAGCCGATGCTTCGATACCACTTGTAGTTCACCGGGTGTCTCGGATCGTTACGTGCGAGCGTGTGACTAGTCGAACAAGGTGCGGAATACCCATGACTAGTTGGAGTATCAAGTAACACAAAGTAAACCAACAACAAACAAGAGTTACTTTCAAACTTCGTCTATTGAACAAACAACCGATTACAAGTTAGAATGAATGCGTACATGACAACTTCACTAACAAGCTATTTATACCCATAGACCTGATGCCTGTGCACTTAGCAAGTGCGCAGGGCTTTGTTCCTGCGTACTTAACAAGTACGTGGACATTTTCTCTTGCGTACTTTCTTAGTACTTAGGTTAAACAACCTGCGCCCTTGTTAAGTGCGCACAACACTTTTCAAGACGATAACAACGACAAGTACCTACATACGTGTTTACAACACGATAAATCAATACAAACAGATACTGAAATAAAAATACAATTATAGAATGACAGATACAAAAACATAGACAACATCCAGAGTGTCTGTCACACAAACGTACTCCAACACTTAAAGGTCTTTGTTATAGTGGGTAACATCTCATAGATTGGTAGAATAAATATTTCATGTTAATAATTGAACACTTACACATAAAAGTGAATGAATTGTGGATGAACATACTATCTCTGGATTGCATAAACCGAGACCCTTCACAGAGGGGTTGTGAGCTGACTAGATACAAGTCCGTATATATTTGTATATAGATAAAAGACATGCAATGACATGCAATAGGTGAAAAGACACTCAATGATAGTGCAAAGCTACTCTGCAAAGCAGATATTTGAGCAAAAAGACACATAATGTTAATGTCGTGCTATAGGAAAATTGTAGGTCCCTCGGGTGTGGCGGATCGTCACATGCAAGTGGGTCTACTAGTCGGACCGGGTGCGGAATATCCATGACTAGGTGGAGAGTCTTACGAAACAAAGTAAACCGACAAGATAATCACTATAAACGTTCGTCTATTATAAAAACTTGAAGGTTACAGAGAGAAGTTCTGAGATTACAAAGTTCTGCGTATTTGCTAATCTGAATGCGTACTTATCTACTGTCAACCATTCCTATTTATACATGACTTGATGCCTGTGCACTTACCAAGTGCGCAGGGCAATTTGCTCATGCGTACTTAGCAAGTACGCAAAGGTATTCTTGCGTACTTGCTAAGTACGCAGGAATTATCTCCTGCGCACATACAACTCAACTCAATATGTAAAAGTAAATACAACTCAATAACTAATACATACAGACACTTACAAACAAAGACAAATACATACATGAAAGTACTAAACTAAGACTCTATCTATCCATAATCTATCCAGAGTGTTTATCACAGGAAAGTGCTTCAACAAACTCCCCCTTGACAACAGCTCTGGATCATCTTCGATCTTTAGTCTTCAGTCTTTAGTCTTCACAGCTATGCATCTTTAGCTTCCATCTTCTTCTTATAGTCAAGGCAGAACTTGATCACCTTGTCATATTTAGAAGCAAGGAATTTCGTCCATTCGTCCGTATGCATGCAATACCTGTCTGCTAGTGCCTCCAGATCTTTCACATAGAAGTTAATGAAGCAGACTTTATCAAATACTCTGATTAGTTCCCTCGGCACTAAGCATCCACTTTCTGACCTCACCTTTCCAATCACCACAGCCTCGCCCTTCTTTGGATCTACGTACCAGTACCACATGTAACCGAGGATATCCTGAGATAACTTGCTTAGGGGAATCTTGGTTTCACATAGCACTGGCTTGTATACCAATTTCTTTAAGAATTTCTTAGTCACAGGATGTCTTGCTGTCTTATCCTTGACTCTCTTGGGCACTTGAGGCTTGAAAATATCAAACTTCCCAGATCTTTCTTCCCACTGTAGAACAACCCACAAACCCGTCGCCACTGTGTGATTAGAATGACCCAGCAGCTCTCGGTTTGCTAGGTTCACAAGGTCGTATTTGGGTAAGGAGTTGAACGCTTCACTAGTTGGTTTCAAGCATTAAACCCCCCCATATCTATTGATTGCGAACAATTACTTATCCTCCTCGAACCTTACAGGCAAGATCATCCCTGTTGCCCCTTGTTTGTCTATGATAGCCGTCTTCTGCCAAACAGGAGCTGGACCCTTAGATGAAGTAGAAGGCATATCTTTTTCTTTTGGTGCCTCCGGATCCACAGGTGTAGGGTCAACTGGGGAGGTTTCAGTCGAGGCTTCCACATTACTAGCATGCTCGACTGAACCTGTGTCGAGCTGAGCTTCGAAGGATGGAAATTCAAAGATCTCTCCATCTTCTAACTCATACTCTCCTTCCCCGTCACCCTTGGGAACTTCTATCACTACATCCTCATCATCTTCATCCCAATCATCACTAGAGTCGATCTCTCCTTCTTCTAGATTAAAGAGAGCATCAATCTGTGCTTCCTTGGAATAGTCAGGCTCTAAGTATAGGATCTCATCATCAGATAGATCCTTAAGCACATCAGCCGCTGACTTTCCTTTGTCACCACAACTAGAGGTATCACCACCCTCTTGATGAGTAGACTCCCCCCTGAGCCATTGGAATAGCACAGATAGGCACAATTGCTAAAGCTTGGTGCTCACCTCCACTAGGACCGGCTTCGGGATCCTTGTCTTTGTCGTCATCCTTAAACAGGATGACAAGCCTCATCACCAGTAGTTTTATCCTTCTCTTTCTCCTTCTCCTTATCTTTCTCCCCCTGAGCATCAAGCTTCTTGGTCAGATCAGCAATTAGTTTGACCATCAGCTCATGCTCTTTTTGTTGAGTATAAAACCTCAGCTCTAGAGATGACCTGTGACCCAGAATCATTTCATTTGTCTTGATTAGAAGCTCTATCTGGGCCATGACGTTCTTTAGTCTCTCTTTAGTCCCCGTTCTCTGGCTTCTTAGAATCCTAACTTCAGCCACCAACGAATTAATCTGTACTTGTTGAGCGTCAGATTCCTCCTTTGACTTCCGAATAGTTTCCAATAATCTAGCAACTTGGGTTTCCAGAACATCTATCCTTGCATCATTAGGATCAGGATGTCTGGATGATGACGCTTCAGCATTGTGAATTGGGGAGGAGAAGATGGTGTCGAAGTCAAACCCTTGAGTAAATTCCCCATAGTTGAAGGTTTGACTTAAAGGATCAATGGTGGTTGTTGGGATTATGGATGTGATGACGGTTGTAGGTGTTATGGAAGGGGTGATGGTGACTGACTCTGTGAGAATTGGAGTAGTCATCGCCACCTGCGCAGATGTGATAGGGAGGGTCACTATCACAGGAACCTCCTCTGTGATTGAAGTGACTGCCACGTCAAGTTCTACCTGTGGCCTCCTCCGTCTTTGGTAAAATTGCTGTGAAGGTGGGGTAGAGGCTGAATCAGGACTAGCAGGTGAAACTTGTACATGCTGCTGGGTACTGACCTCTACCACACCGGGGATAATAAGATATTGCCTATCTCCCCTGTTCTTGTGAATGATTTCAAGTCGTTGTCTCTGTATAGCAGCGTCAGAGTCAGAATCTGGCTCATATTCGCTGCTTGAAGCTTGTCGCTTTCTCTTTGAGGACGACTCATGTAGGGTTACCTTTGTCGTTCTCCTTGGGTGTGCCTGATATGGTGCATTATCGGAATCAGAAGAATCAGACTCAGTCTCTTCCGTTTCGGATCCCTCAGCACCATCATTCCCCGCTCCTTCGTCTCCACTATCCGACGATTCATCTTCACTTTCAACTTCCTCCTCTTGTTGTTGTTGTTGTTCATCTGAATGTTCACTCAACTCTGGCTCCGAATCGTGATTATACCATCTCCAGTCACCTGGTGCCACGTACGCTTCATTGATTAGGTGGCCAAAGAGTCCTGTATGCTCATGGGTAGTGTCACACCCCAACCGACGGCGGAATACGTCGGGGCGGGACATGTAGAATGTTCAAAAGCTCAAGGTTTACTAAAGTTGAAATATTTAAACAACCAATTTCATTAAAACATCAAATTCCACAATACAAGAATAGAAAATACATAAATAGTTTCTTTAAATTTCATTCTAGGTCCTCGGTCCTAAGTGAAGCAACTTGTACTTATTCTCAAGCATTGGAACCGGAAACATGATGAAAATAAGGTCAACTAAAAAGTTGGTGAGCATACATAGGTTTTGACACACAACAAGTTTAAGATGTTTTATACAATTCATATGATACATGTGTATAAGGCATTTATGGAGAACCTATAGTTAAACTATGTGTGTACAATCAAATCTTGGACTGAGGCATAACACGCAGGTTACCCTTATGTAAAGTCGGTAACAAACACCCTAACAGGGTGGGTTTGTCAGACACAATAGATCTTTCAATGTTAACCGTTGGCTTGTACGTAGTTAATGATTGTACTAAAGTCATGTATATGTAGTCTTAACTCATAGCATTCAAGCATAAAGCACGTAACACATAATATCATATTATTGAATTGTATTTAAGTTTATGTAAAAAGCTTCAAAGAATAGATCACGTTTCACCCCAAAAAGTGCAAAATGTAAAAGAGGGGCTATGTAAACTCACTTGTATAAGTTGTGAGGATAACGCGAGCAAGTACGAAGCACGAGTGATTTTCAATCACAAATTAACCTAGTGTGAAGCATGATTTTAAATTAGTGATATGCATCGGGTTTTGTTATGTGTGAATTTGTATAAGGGTTGTGTCATTTTATGTAGAAGAATAAGTTGTCAAAAGTTTGATTTAAACTCGTAAGTTCAAGGGGTTACATGAAAACATTTGTCATTAGGGTTCATAGTTTAATAAATAAAAATCTTTATATTCATTTAATTAGAGTAATAAGTCTTTTAAAAGAAATGCGGTTTTACATATATCTATTTATTTATTTATGACAATGTGTCAAAGTATATTAATGTCGGTTAAAGAAAACCCTAGGTGAATTTACTAGGGTACAATGCAATAGCTTTTATTTATCTATTGTTAAAATAAATAAATAAGGAATAAAAGTATTTATGTATATATATAAAAGAAAAGGTTTTTATTTATAAACAAGAAAATATATTTATAAGTATTTGTAGGAAAAAAATGTATTTCTATAAAATACCTTGTCAAAATATGTATAAACTAGGAATTTGATTATTTTTAAAATATACCTTTAAATAATAATATGTGGTTTTAAACAACTTAATTTGTAGAAAAAAAAATTGGCCTCTTATGTCAAACATCACAACCTTAGTTGTACTTGTTCTAACTCGTGTAGGGTTTATAAAAATAATTTTATATAATTTTTTAAAGCCATAAAAGTGATTTTTAAAAAAATAAACAGACCACCCGGCTCGAACCCGGGTGGCTTCTGTATTAGGTGCGTGGCTTACCGGTGGACCAAGGGACTGGACTGTGTTCTAAACCCTTTACGAAAATCCTTTAACAGGTTACAACACACGGGCCGGATTTGGTTTAACAGGCGCGCAAAAAGACCGGTGGTGTGTGGGTTTCGAACCCAAGCCACTAGGCTCACTGGTGAAATGATTTAACCAGTGGAACCGAGTGGATTCGCTGGTATAACATGAAACGAATAATATTAAAGCCGTTAACAGAAATGAATCCGAAATACTTTTGCAATCATATGAACAGGTTCCAGGATTTACAGAAATTGAATCTGATTTGGATTGTTGTTTTGTAAAGCGATATGGGGCTTTCGATAAGTTGTTAAAAACGAAACAAATGCGATAAACCGTACCTGATTTGGTTGCGTAACGAAGGTCGTCGGATAGCCGGAAATAGGCGGAGTCTAGAGTGCTAGATCGACGAACCGAGATGGAATGAGACTCAAATGAGGGTTGGGGAAGATTATGTAGAGTCGTGCGAAGGTTCGTGGTGAATTAATTTGATTGATTTCACCTTTAAAGCCGAATTCGATCGCAAGGATCACGGATGATAGCCGTAGCCTCAATTACGCGTTAATCCGGTTGGAATCGAATGAATTTGGTCGCGTAATAGGTTCGGATACATGCACAATCAGCTTATGCGTGATTTTTGAGATTGAAACGCATTTTATTAATCAAATTGAACCGGATTGATTCAACTTTGACTCCAAGAGGTCAAACCATTCAAAATTGAATTCGCCCACGTAATTGAACGAATTGAGTTGATATTTGGGTCTGGATTGGGCCGATTTTGTTTCTTGTACATGAGAAAAGACCATGACAACCGGCCTTAATCGATTTCACATGGTGAATTTCATAGATTTGGGCCTGTTTGACTTTTAAAGTCAAAGTTGACGAATGAGGGTCAAAATTGAGCCATATGTGGTCCAATCTAGATCAAAGGTTCAATTGAGAGTGTGGGGGTTCATGTTTAGGGTTCAAGGACTTTAGGAAGGGAAGTTCAAGATCAACTTGTTCGAAAACGTATGTATAAATGTTCATGTGAACATAAGTATATATATATATATATAATTGGATTTGTTTGAAAGCATCATAAGTAATTATCGCGCTTTATGATCATGCATGTCATATGTATTGTTCAACTTGGGAAATTAATATAAAGTATATGTCCATGTAATCCTAGAAATGTATCAAATGAATTCAAAGTTTGCAATATAATTGAATTGTCGTTTATTGTACCAAACAAAAAATCAGAGATGTTATAGTATCCCCACGTTGAGGGAATTTCGTCCCGAAATTTTAACTAGTTGAGGCTACTGAATCAGAAAAGAGGTGTGGATACTTAAGCTTCATTTTATCTTCTCGTTCCCAAGTGAACTCAGGACCGCGCTTAGAATCCCAACGAACTTTGACAATAGGAATACGGCTTCGCTTGAGTCGCTTGATCTCACAATCCATGATCTCTACAGGTTTCTCAACGAAGTGCATCGTGTCATCAATGCGCACATCGTCAAGAGGTATATGGAGGTTCTCGTCAGCAATACATTTCTTTAGGTTGGACACATGAAAAGTGGGATGTACATTAGCAAGTGATGGAGGTAACTCAAGTTTGTAAGCCACTTTCCAAATCCTTTCGAGGATTTTGAATGGACCCACATAGCGAGGTGCTAGTTTACCCTTCTTCCCGAAACGGGTCACCCCCTTCCAAGGAGACACCTTTAGAAGTACAAGATCACCTACTTGAAATTCCAAGGGTTTACGTCTTTTGTCGGCATAGATCTTTTGCCGACTCCTCGCTACTTGAATGTTGCTACGGATTTGAATGATCTTGTCAGAAGTTTCATGGATTAGTTCAGGACCGGTGATTTGTGCTTCACCAATCTCGTTCCAACAGATATGAGAATGACACTTACGACCATAGAGAGCTTCAAACGGAGCCATGTTGATGTTGGTGTGGTAGCTGTTGTTGTAGGAGAACTCAATGAGGGATAGATGTGAATCCCAATTGCCACCAAAATCGATTACACAAGCTCTAAGCATGTCCTCAAGAGTTTGGATTGTTCGCTCAGTCTGACCATCAGTTTGGGGATGGTAACTCGTGCTTAAATCAAAACGTGTACTAAGAGCAGTTTGAAGAGATTGCCAGAAGCGGGAGGTAAAACGAGCATCCCTATCAAAGATTATGTTAAGAGGGACACCATGACGACTCACAATCTCGTCAATGTAAATTCGGGCCAATTTCTCAACTGGATAGTCTTCACGGATGGGTAGAAAGTGAGCAGACTTGGTGAGACGGTAAATGATTACCCAAATGCTATCATAACCGCTAGAAGTACGGGGAAGTTTAGTAATGAAATCTATGGCTAGGTTCTCCCATTACCACACTGGAATTTCCGGTTGTTCAAGAAATCCATAAGGACGTTGATGTTCAGCTTTGACCTTGGAACAAGTTAGACATTTTGCAACATAAAGTTCAATGTCTTTCTTCATGTCGGGCCACCAATATTGTTGGTGAAGACCCTTGTACATTTTATCCGCCCCGGGATGGATGGAGTAACGAGTTTTGTGTGCCTCGTTCATAAGTACTGCACGAAGGTCATCACGGTCGGGGACCCAGATACGATTCAAGTAATAGAAGAGGCCATTGGGTTTGGTTTCTAATAGAAGTTCAACACCACATGACATTTCATTATACAGGTTACCCTCGGTGACCGAGACGTGTTGAGCTTCTAGGATGCGATTTTGGATATCGGTTTGAATTCTAACACAATGAAGCATGCCGTGGTCCTTACGACTCAAGGCATCGGCCACAACATTCGCCTTACCGGGATAGTACCGAATCTCGCAGTCGTGGTCGTTAAGGAGCTCGACCCAACGTCGTTGCCTCATGTTGAGTTCCTTTTGATTGAAGATGTGTTGGAGGCTTTTATGGTCAGTGAACACCACACATTTTGTACCATAGAGGTAATGCCTCCAAATTTTTAATGCGAAGACGACCGCACCAAACTCAAGATCGTGCGTCGTGTAATTCTTTTCATGAATTTTGAGTTGCCTTGATGCATAAGCGATCACCTTGCCCCGTTGCATGAGAACACAACCTAGGCCTTGGTTTGATGCATCACAATAGACCACCAGATCATTGTTACCATCAGGTAGAGTAAGAATAGGAGCATTGCACAACTTTTGTTTGAGGAGTTGGAAGGCTTCCTCTTGCTTTGGTCCCCACTCATAGTGTTTACCTTTGTGGGTCAAGGCCATGAGAGGGACAGCAATCTTGGAAAAGTTTGAGATAAAATGACGGTAATAACCCGCAAGACCAAGAAATGAACGAACTTCGGTAGGAGTCTTAGGGGCACTCCAATTCTTAACAGCTTCAATATTAGCTGGGTCGACATGAATCCCCTTTTCGTTGACAATATGACCCAAAAATTGAACTTCCTTTAGCCAAAATTCACACTTGGAGAATTTAGCATACAGTTGTTATTTTCTTAGAAGATCTAAAACCAATTTAAGGTGTTGTTCATGATCTGATTTAGTCTTGGAGTAGATCAAGATGTCGTCAATGAAAACGATCACGAATTTATCTAGGTATGGTTTGCATACGCGATTCATGAGATCCATGAAAACTGCAGGTGCATTAGTTAGCCCAAAAGGCATAACCATAAATTCGTAATGACCGTATCTTGTACGAAAGGCAGTCTTTGGAATATCCTCCTCTTGCACACGAAGTTGGTGATATCCGGATCGAAGATCAATCTTCGAGAAGTAGATGGAACCTTGGAGTTGATCAAAGAGATCATCAATCCTAGGCAAAGGATAACGGTCTTGATGGTAAGCTTGTTGAGTTCGCGGTAGTCAATACACATCCGGAATGAGCCATCTTTCTTCTTTACGAATAGGATGGGTGCACCCCATGTTGAATGACCGGGACGAATGAAACCTTTATCGGAAAGTTCTTGAAGCTGACTTGCGAGTTCTTGCATTTCAGAAGGTGCTAGACGGTATGGAGCTCTAGCCACAGGATTAGCTCCGGGTATAAGATTGATACGAAACTCTACTTGACGAACGGGTGGAAGACCGGATAGATCTCCAAGAAATACTTCGGGAAAGTCACGGATGATGGGGATGTCTTGAATACTTTTCTCTTTGTCTTCCTTTTGAACAATATGAGCTAAAAAGGCCAGATACTTCTTCTGTAAGTACTTTCGAGCCGTGGTGCATGACATGAGTTTAAGCCCACTACATGGTTTATCACCAAAGACTTCTAACGTATCACCTGAAGGGAGAGGAATTCGGATGCACTTCTCGAAGCAAACGACCTCGGCATGATGGCTCGATAGCCAATCCATACCTATGATGATGTCAAAGCTCCCCAATTGCATGGGTATGAGATTAACGGAAAAAGAATATTCATTAAGTTCGATGAAACAATCGCGGATAATGGAGTCAATGATGATGGGGTTTCCATCCGCTACTTCAATGGTAAATATTTTCTCTAACTTAGTTCGTGTTTTAGCAAGTAAAGGTTTAAAATCAAATGAAACAAAGCTCTTATCGGCACCGGTATCAAATAGTATGGAAGCATATTGGTTATTAACGAGGAACGTACCATTGACCACATCATTGTTGGTCTGGGCTTCATTAGCATTTATGTTGAAATCACGCCCTCTAGCTCCACCTTGGTTGGGGTTGGTAAGTTTTGGGCATCGGTTTCGGAAGTGGTTTGGGTTACCACATTCAAAGCAAGCATTCCCATTAGTGATAGCTGGAACCCCTTTGTTTCCCTGGTTGGCTAAATTGCCAGGTGGGTTGACTCTGCAGGTGTTGGCTAAATGCCCATATTTTCCAAAGCTGGCACATATCCGACACGGTAGGTTTGGGAAGTAAAGGTAATTGCATCTGTTGCAGAAAGGGCTGCTGCCCACATAATGCTTCTTGATGGAATTCTGAGCCATAGGAGCAACCTGTTTGAAGGTGTTGTTGTGTCAGAGACTTTCTTGGCACCCTTTCTTGTCAACGTACCCTCCTTCACATGATTATCGGTCAGGGTGGCGGATAGGCGGATGGCATCTTCAAGGGTAGCTGGGTTTCTCCGTAGGACAGTGTCTTGAATCTTCATCGGCAGACCACCGATGTATTTTTCAATACCCCAAGCCAAAGGTGTGACCATATGAGGTACTAGAAGACTTAGCTCATGAAAACGGGTGGTGTAGGCTAAACTTTCACCACTATCTTGGGCAAGATCCCAAAATTCGGCTTCTAACTTCTTCATTTCGTTTCGAGGACAGAACTCTTCAGTCATGAGCCATTTGACCCCATCCCATGGCAAAGCCATTGCCACATCTATGCCCCTATTTCTCTTTTCACCATTCCACCAAGTGAGAGCCCGTTTTTGGAAGACGCTGGTGGCATAGCGGACCCGAAGGTTGTCAAGACAATCGTTGTTGAGAAAGGTGTTTTCAATGCTCTCGAACCATTGCAAAATGGCTCCTTCAGTGCCATAAAACTTAGTAGGATTGCACGAGTTAAAGTGCTCGAAAGTACATGGGGGGTGGGTTGGCACCACCACCGTTTGCACTGCCACTAGAGCCCCCATTAGCTTGGGTGAGTTGGTTCACCAATTGAGTGAGAAGAGCAGCAAGGTCGTTGTTGGTCTCGTTGGCACGACGGGGAGGCATGCTATAGAACAAAACAGGGAGAAAAGTATAAGTATTCAAAATCTGGATTGTACTCAAATGATGGTAATACCATTTGAATACTATGACGTATTAAGGTTAATAAACTCATATAACTTTCAAGGAGACATAATTTAGCCTATAAGTAAACACTCATCCTGGGAATCCCCAGGAAAGCATACGGGTCCCTCGGTTGATTGGGATTTATACGAAATGCTTTCCTAGACAGAAAACCCAGAATACAGGTGTCACCCTTCCAGATTGCACGTATCCTCTAATAATTAATAAAGTTTAAAACCTTAACGAGGAAAATAAAGAAATTTTATAGATTTAGATCCATGAAGTTTCCACATGCTATGATGATGACAGAGAAGCAGGTAAGGAGGTTATGAGGCTTAGGGTATGGGTAGGTATATTGTTTATTTAATTTATTATTTAAGCATGGTCTAATAAGTCATGAATTTTAACAAGTAAGGCGCCAAAATGAAATAATAATTTAACATAGTAAACATGTAACACATAGCATGTAGCACATCATATAATCATGAAGCATGGCATAAGTAGGTGTCCTAAAGTTATAGTCTAGGTCAAAGGTGTCTAATAACCTAGTTCCCTATAACCAAGGTTCTGATACCAATCTGTCACACCCCAACCGACGGCGGAATACGTCGAGGCGGGACATGTAGACTGTTCAAAAGCTCAAGGTTTACTAAAGTTGAAATATTTAAACAACCAATTTCATTAAAACATCAAATTCCACAATACAAGAATAGAAAATACATAAATAGTTTCTTTAAATTTCATTCTAGGTCCTCGGTCCTAAGTGAAGCAACTTGTACTTATTCTCAAGCATTGGTACCTTAAACATGATGAAAATAAGGTCAACTAAAAAGTTGGTGAGCATACATAGGTTTTGACACACAACAAGTTTAAGATGTTTTATACAATTCATACGATACATGTGTATAAGGCATTTATGGAGAACCTATAGTTACACTATGTGTGTACAATTAAACCTTGGAATGAGGCATAACACGCACGTTACCCTTATGTAAAGTCGGTAACAAACACCCTAACCGGGTGGGTTTGTCAGACACAATAGATCCATCAATGTTAACCGTTGGCTTGTACGTAGTTAATGATTGTACTAAAGTCATGTATATGTAGTCTTAACTCATAGCATTCAAGCATAAAGCACGTAACACATAATATCATATTATTGAATTGTATTTAAGTTTATGTAAAAAGCTTCAAAGAGTAGATCATGTTTCACCCCAAAAAGTGCAAAATGTAAAAGAGGGGCTATGTAAACTCACTTGTATAAGTTGTGAGGATAACGCGAGCAAGTACGAAGCACGAGTGATTCTCAATCACAAATTAACCTAGTGTGAAGCATGATTTTAAAATAGTGATATGCATCGGGTCTTCTTAAGTGTGAATTTGTATAAGGGTTGTGTCATTTTATGTAGAAGAATAAGTTGTCAAAAGTTTGATTTAAACTCGTAAGTTCAAGGGGTTACATGAAAACATTTGTCATTAGGGTTCATAGTTTAATAAATAAAAATCTTTATATTCATTTAATTAGAGTAATAAGTCTTTTAAAAGAAATGCGGTTTTACATATATCTATTTATTTATTTATGACAATGTGTCAAAGTATATTAATGTCGGTTAAAGAAAACCCTAGGTGAATTTACTAGGGTACAATGCAATAGCTTTTATTTATCTATTGTTAAAATAAATAAAAAAGGAATAAAAGTATTTATGTATATATATAAAAGAAAAGGTTTTTATTTATAAACACGAAAATATATTTATAAGTATATATAGGAAAAAAATGTATTTCTATAAAATACCTTGTCAAAATATGTATAAACTAGGAATTTGGTTATTTTTAAAATATACCTTTAAATAATAATATGTGGTTTTAAACAACTTAATTTGTAGAAAAAAAAAATAGGCCTCTTATGTCAAACATCACAACCTTAGTTGTAACTTGTTCTAACTCGTGTAGGATTTATAAAAATAATTTTATATAATTTTTTAAAGCCTTAAAAGTGATTTTTAAAAATATAAACAGACCACCCGGCTCGAACCCGGGTGGCTTCTGTATTAGGTGTGTGGCTTACCGGTGGACCAAGGGACTGGACTGTGTTCTAGACCCTTTACGAAAATCCTTTAACAGGTTACAACACACGGGCCGGATTTGGTTTAACAGGCGCGCAAAAAGACCGCTGGTGTGTGGGTTTCGAACCCATACCACTCGGCTCACTGGTGAAATAACATGAATCGAATAAGATTAAAGCCGTTAACAGAAATGAATCTGAAATCCTTTTGCAATCGTATGAACAGGTTCAAGGATTTACAGAAATTGAATCTGATTTGGATTGTTGTTTTGTAAAGCGATATGGGGCTTTCGATAAGTAGTTAAAAACGAAACAAATGCGATAAACCGTACCTGATTTGGTTGCGTAACGAAGGTCTTCGGCTAGCCGGACATGGGCGTAGTTCAGAGTGCTAGATCGACGAACCGAGATGGAATGAGACTCAAATGGGGGTTGGGGAAGATTATGTAGACTCGTGCGAAGGTTCGTGGTGAATTAATTTGATTGATTTCACCTTTAAAGCCGAATTCGATCGCAAGGGTCACGGATGACAGCCGTAGCCTCAATTACGCGTTAATCCGGTTGGAATCGAATGAATTTGGTCGCGTAATAGGTTCGGATACATGCACGATCAGCTTATGCATGATTTTTGAGATTGAAACGCGTTTTATTAATCAAATTGAACCGGATTGATTCAACTTTGACTCCAAGAGGTCAAACCATTCAAAATTGAATTCGCCCGCGTAATTGAACGAATTGAGTTGATATTTGGGTCTGGATTGGTCCGATTTTGTTGCTTGTACACGAGACAGGACCATGACAACCGGCCTTAATCGATTTCACATGGTGAATTTCATAGATTTGGGCCTGTTTGACTTTTAAAGTCAAAGTTGACGAATGAGGGTCAAAATTGAGCCATATGGGGTCCAATCTAGATCAAAGGTTCAATTAAGAGGGTAGGGGTTCATGTTTAGGGTTCAAGGACTTTGGGAAGGGAAGTTCAAGATCAACTTGTTCGAAAACGTATGTATAAATGTACATGTGAACATAAGTATATATATATATATAGATAATTGGATTTGTTTGAAAGCTTCATAAGTAATTATCGAGCTTTATGATCATGCATGTCATAAGTATTGTTCAACTTGGGAAATTAATACAAAGTATATGTCCATGTAATCCTAGAAATGTGTCAAATGAAATCAAAGGTTGCATTATAATTGAATTGTCGTTTATTGTACCAAACAAAAAATCAGAGATGTTACAGGTATGTTCTACACTTCCTGGCTTAAGGAATTGTGCGAACACCCTCTTGTCCACCCTTTTCACTTGAAATCTCTCCCCTGTAGCAGGTAGGTGTGGCAACACATCGTTTATTAGAAGTTGCACAACCTCTCAGCCATGTTAATCTGATCATTGATGGCTTTGAATATGTAGTGTGAGAAGTTGTAGCCCTTATTGAGAGATAAGACAACCATGGCTGCAACAAGGTACCCATTGCATCCTTTCCAGCTTTTCTTGAGGAGATGCACATGATCATGACGTGGGCAAAATATCTCCATTGGTCAAGCACCCACATTTTCTTATACGAAGCATAGTCTCTCGCACCGACATATCCCATTCGTTGCCTCCAACAGCCATCCACAAAGTAGTCTGGATAGGCTGTAGGGTCGGTCGAGAGATCTTGGAATTGCAAGACCCTTCTAATTGTATCTTCAGAGAAGGCGATGTTATGACCAGCCACGATAGCCCTTATAACATTGGGGGTTACCGTGCAATCATGCTCCGCAGTCTCCCAAAATTGCTCCAGATAAGGTCTTGAAATGATCGGATCAGCTGAAATAGCGTAGCTGATTCTTGAACGGTTCAAGAAATCAACTATCTCTCGATACTGAAGCGCTGCACCCTTCCATTCCGGTTGAGTATTAGCTAACAGATTGAATTCGTTCGTAAACGCCCAAACCATAATCAATGGATTGTTGGACAATGATGATACTAGAGACGGGATGAAAAATCGGTTGGACCACTTGGAATTTTTTTGAGAAAATTTTGCAGAGGGAATATGAACAGGCGTTAAGTTTGAATGAGATAAAACTCTGAAATTTTCTAACTCCTGTTTATATACCCAACACCAAAAGGTCTTGCGTACTTGCTAAGTGCGCAAGATTTAACTATTGCGTACTTACAAGTGCGCAAGACTTAACTCTTGCGTACTTGTTAAGTACACAGGGCTTACTTCATACGCACTTGACAAGTACGCAGAAACCCTTAAGTGCGCAAACTTTCAACTCAAATTATGAAGATTTCAAGTCAAATAACGAACAAGATAAGCAGCATTCAATCAAGAGGATTCACAATCAATTCAGGAAGATTAAACACAAATATTTTTGGCTCTTCTAATTAAGATTGAACTGTTAATAAACTTAAAATCTTTTTGATCTTTTCTAGATAGATATATACAAGTATTAACACAAACTATTTTTGATCAAAGACACGAGCAGAGGATCATATCAGGCTAACTTATAGCAAAAACGATACAATATAATATAAACATCAAAGAATATGGGATCGTGTCATGGATTACTATTTATTCATACATAATAGGCACATAAACAAGTAATTCAAGTTGACAATATTATGAGATTTGAAACTATAAACATCTTTGTATCACGTTCTTGTGTATTAATGTATTAATTATAAGATATACAACGTGTACCCCACTGATATGCTACAAAAATGTAGATTGCACTATCTCAAGGCACCTAAGAATTTTCCAATGATTTTCTAAATTTTCAGAATGAAGCTACATCAATTAGCACAGGAAAAATCAAGCAGAGTCCATAAGGATTATCAGGAATCATAAGATTCAGAATCGAGTGATTCATTTGTCTTGGTTTCATTTGATTTCTTCATTGAAAATCGGTATGATGATTTGGGATAATGAATATGGTGTTTGAATAAGGTAAGGAATCCAACTTTTATCTGGATTTGATTTCAATGAATTAGGAGTGATTCAAGGGTGAATACATGCTCAACGGTTGATGTAGAGACATGTCTTGATTCAATCTCTCGTTGGATACTTGTGAGTATGGGGAGTGAGATGAACCGCATTAATTGTGCTAACGACATAACCCGAAAATGATCTCAAAAGAAATATTATTGCCAAAATCTAACATCCTTTATCTGATAATGATCTTGTCTATTCTTTTACGCACACACACTAGCAAACATGGGTTCAAATCACAGTTGTAATTTTAGATTAAATTTCCACACTACTAGTGATTCAAAGACGCATACAGTCTACTGACAATTTAAATTACTTGTAAATAAGAATATTAAAACCATAATAATTTATACAATTAAATAAGCATGACGCAATCATTTCCCATATGAGCAGTCTGTGACGTTTAGATCATTTATGATGTACTATCACTTCCTCTTTTCTCAAGTTAACTTTGAAATTTTCTCCATTTTCTATTTTGTTTTTGATTTTGCAAAATGTTTTTGAAAGTTAAAAGAACTATACAGAAAAATTAAAAGAAAATAAAATTTAACTTTCATGAATTGAATTGATTTACGAAAAACAAGTTTTCACTCAGGATTGAACATTCCTATCAAGTTGACAAGATGCTCAAAACGGGATCGATCAAAAACCTTTGTGAAAAGGTCAGCAAGATTGTCTTCCGTGTGAACTTTAACAAGTTCAATTAAATGTTTTTCAGCACAATCACGGAAGAAATGATGGCGAATTTCTATATGTTTAATTTTGGAATGTTTCACCGTGTTATTTGTGATGGACATTGTGGCATTGTTGTCAATGAACAAAGGAGTTCCAGTGAAGTTCAAGCCGTAGTCTCTCAACTGCTACTGAATCCCCAATATCTGAGAGCAACCGCTCGCTGCAGCAATGTATTCTGCTTCACAAGTTGAGACAGAAACCGTTGACTGCTTCTTACACTGCCAGAAAACCAGTCTGTCTCCTAAGAATTGATATCCGCCAGAAGTTGACTTTCTGTCAAAGTTACAACCGCGATAGTTTGAATCAGTGTAGGCTTTGAAGTCGAATGACTGCTGCTTAGAGTACCAAATACCCAATCGAGGTTTCCCTTTCAAGTATCTGAAAATTCTCTTCACTGCTATCGTATGTGACTACTTCGGTTGAGACTGAAACCTTGAGCACAAGCACACAGCAAACATTATATCGGGTCTTGAAGCTGTGAGATACATAAGTGATCCGATCATCCCATGGTACAATCTGCAATCCACATCCTTTCCATCTTTTTCAGGATGCAGACCATGATTGACTTGGATAGGTGTGCCATAAGTACTGTTATCATTCATCTTGTATTTTGACAAGATGTACTGCACATACTTTGTTTGATGTAGATAAATCCCATCCTCTCTTTGACTGACTTGTAGACCTAGGAAGAATGACAATTCACCAATGTTACTAATTTCAAACTTGGACTTCATCACCTGTTCGAATTCCCTACACATCCCTTCATTGGAAGATCCAAAAATAATGTCGTCGACGTAGACTTGTACAAGAAGAATGTCACCTCCTGCTTTCCTAATGAAGAGGATCGAGTCAATCTGTCCACGGTCGAAACCATTAGACAATAGATGCTGAGATAATGTCTCATACCATGCCCGCGGTGCTTGATGAAGACCATAAAGTGCTTTGTCGAGCCTATACACTTTATTGATATTATGCGGATCTTCAAAGCCGGGAGGTTGAGTGACATAGACCTCTTTATGAACTTTTCCATATAGGAAAGCACTCTTCACATCAAGTTGAAAGACTTTGAAGGCGACATATGTGGCATAAGCCAAGAACAGTCGAATGGCCTCAATTCTAGCAACTGGGGCATATACTTCCGTGTAATCCAAGCCCTCCTGTTGATAAAAACCCTGAACAACCAATCTTGCTTTGTTCTTCACAACCACATGACGATCTTCCGTCTTGCATTTGAACACCCACCTGGTTCTAATTGGCTAAAATCCTTTTGGCAAGTCAACCGAATCCCACACGTGCAACTTTTGGAATTGAGACAATTCATCTTGCATCACCTCAATCCAGTAGTTGTCAGTGAGAGCCTCCTTCACATTCTTCGGCTCTAACTAGGACACGAATGCAGCATGGAGACATGTTTCCATGACACCTGTGTCAAGTATCTCCGAGTAAAGACTAGTGTTCTCTGCAATGGTTCGATGACGAGTTTGAACACCGGCATGAGGATCACCAATAATGTTATCAATTGGATGATTCTTATGCACTCTCGCCTCTGGTACATTCGGTTCCTGCATTTCTGAATCGAGGTTCGTGCTTAACTCCCCCATTTCTTGTGTTCCAGGAGAAGAGGATTCAATGTTAATTGGATCAGCTGGAGCTTCATTTCCTACAGTTGTGTTAGGATTAGCTTGAGCGTCATCTCCATCAACATGAACATCTTCACTGTTATCACCATTAAGAGTTCGAGATGCAGATGCAGCATTGGAATTAGGAGTTATAATCGGTACAGTAGCACGAGTAGAGAAACTGGAGTCATCGCCGCCACCCAATAATTCATAAACATTTGCGGCGTCAACTGCAGATAGATCAGGAAGATTGAATGACTTGAATAGCGCATCATAATCAAAACCCCAAGCTGGACCTGTTGGTTCTGGTGGAATGTTGTGTTTACTGCAATCCACTTCAAACCATTCCTCGACAATACGAGTTCCTATATTGTACACTCTCTTGCAAGGCGAGTTGGCAACGTATCCTAAGAAGATGCCATCCACCGCTTTTGCATAAAACTTAGACTGGCGGTCTTTGTACTGTAGCAACAAGGAACAGGGACTACCAAAAGGAACTAGGTAATCAAGATTGGGAAGTCGATTGTTGATCAACTCGTAACAAGTCTTGTTGTGCCTCTTCACAACCAGAACTCTGTTTAAGACGTGACAAGCTGTATTAACTTCTTCTGCCCAGAACGTGACAGGAAGCTTTGCATCCGACAGCATTGTCCTTGCAGTCTCAATCAATGTTTTGTTCTTCCGTTCTACAACTCCATTCTGTTGCGGTGTGTACAGGGCGCTGAATTCGTGACGGATCCCCTTCTTGAGACAGAAAAGTTCCTTCAAATTATTCTTGAACTCAATTTCGTTGTCACTCCTTATTCTTCTAACTTTCAGCTTGTAAAGAGATTCCAAGCTCAGGATCAGGTATTAAGGAATATCAGCAGTCTCGTCCTTTGTACCAAAAAAATGCACCCAAGAAAAACGTGAGAAATCATCAGTTACAACCAGACAGAACGACTTACCTCCAATACTCCTGATACTTATGGGGCCAAACAGATCCATATGTAATAGCTCCAAAGGGGTATCAATGAAGTTTTGGAGCTTGGGCTTGTGAGACTTCCGCTACTGTTTACCCTTTTTACACGGCATACAGTCATCTGAAATGGTAAATCTCAGCTTAGGAACCCCGGTAACGAAGCCGTTTCGGACAAGATGGTTCATTTTACGATAAGAAATATGTCCGAGTTTCCTATGCCACAAGATAGTGTCAAGCTTTGTCGCTTTGGTAAGCAAACAAGTTACAACTGATGAGGTGGTTGTTGCCACGCTCATATCAATCTGATAGGTGTCGTTTGTCCTTGGTGCTCTCATCAGAACCCAATCTTCAGGAACTTCAAAACCAGGCTTGAGAATCAAGCATTCATTCTTATCAAACATCACCGAGTACTACTTGTCGCACATTTGGGAGACACTCACCAGGTTATGCTTCAGCTGCTCGCAAAAGTTGACATTGTCAAAACTGACACAACCATTTGATACCACGCCTTGACACGTGATACTACCGCCTTTCTCTCCAGCAAAGGCCACATAGCCGCCTCTGAATGGTTTCACGTCTTGAAGCAAGGCCATGTTTCCTATCATGTGCCGGGAGCATCCACTATCTACATACCAGCGGTTAGAGATATTACCCTTCAGACGTCCCTGCACGAGTCACAAAAAGAATTAGTTAGTTTTTGAGACCCAAGCTATAGTGGTCTTGGGTCGTCCATCCTTCAAAATAAACTACCTCTTTTAACTCACAGTCGTGATGACTGTTCGAAATGGATAAATCTTTTAAAGAATTAGGACTAGGAGATTGAGAATTTTTTAATTTGTTAGTCCAGGACCTCTTCTATTTCTTAACTGAAACAGTAGACTTATGTTCAACAACAGCAGGTGAACTAGTGGAAGCTTCACCTGATTTAACTCCAGTCAGCTGTTCTAGCTTTCTCAACCTCTTATTCCTTCTCCTTCTCCGTGGCTAAGAGAGTTTCACCGCAGGTTTCTCACCAGTACGTGTACTATCAGAGGTAGATACACAAGGTACAGCATGTTGCTTAACCTTATTTGAAACAGATGGTTTGGCATCAGATTTGATCTTAGGCTTTGCCATCGGTTTAACTGGTGGTTTCACCACATTTTGTTTTGGATATTTGGGATGGTTCACTTGTGGTGACTTAGGGATGACAGCCGGTTGTGAAACAATAGGCCGTTTCCCTTGGTTCTTAGAAGGGCAGTTCATAAAAATGTGACCAACCATACCACAGTGAAAACAAGTTCTCTTGTCTGTGTAAGTTCTCCTGTAAGTCTCATTAGATCTGGCATTAGATGACTCAGCATGATGAGCAGGAGAAGTTGGTTTGTAAACAAAAGTTTGACCCAATACAGATTGGTTCTTGGGAGTATAGTATTTTTTGCAAATTTTCTATGTAACCAAGCCCAAAGTGAGCTGAAAAAGCCTCTTTCTTTACTTGATTAAGATTTTTATACACCCCATAAAGCATTACCTTTAATTTATCATTAGATTCAATGATACCGGGTTCAGTTAAAATATAGTTATCACTATTAGTGATAATGTTTTTCTTGACTTTCTGTTCAGATTACAACTCCTCAGATACTACTCCTTCAGGGCAAGTGTTAACCGACCCATCATAAGAAGCAGTAAAGAACTCCTCATCAGATGCGGAGTTGGCCTTACTTGAGGAATCATCCTTTTTAGAGGAATCATCCTTTTCTGAGGACTCATCAAGACAAGTTAGATCAATGTCTACTAAGCTGTTGACAAACTTCCCGCTAACTGGTGGAGGAATAGCATTAGTACCCAACCCTAAGCCATTCATTTGCCTCACTACAGATTCGTAGTGTTCCACCACAAAATGAGAGTTTTTCAACTTCTCATTAGAACATTTCAACTACAAGATTTCATTTTGTAGCTTGTTAATTTCATTGTTCCTTTTCTCCAACCCCTTGTGTGCAATATCCAAGTGAAGCTGTTGATCGCTCATTTTCAGTGAATACTCACGTTTTTCCTTTTTCAACGTTTCAATTGAATCTTTAAAATGTTTTTCATTTTCTTTATAACTTAGAGCTGCAATGCGAAGGGGTTCGACCTTGTCTTGAAACTTGGAATTTTCAAGTTTTAAGCCTAGACATTTAGAACAAGAAATAACAGAAAAAGGATTAGAATCTACCTAAGTTGATGAACTTGTTGCCTCTCCAATAGCCATGAGAGCAACAGTAGTAGTAGATTCCTCTTGACCAGCTACAGAAGCTTCCTTTTCTTCAGCTTCCTTCTCCTCAGCTTCCTTTTTCTTGGCTTCCATCAACTCCATGATCTCAGCCATGAGACCAACCTGAGTTTGTGCAATGATGGCATCTTCCAGATGAACACCCCAATCAAAGTTGTCGTCCTGTTGAGCTACCAGTGCATTGGACGAACCACCGTGCCTTTGATTGTGGTTGCTAGTGTTGTTATAGCCATGGCTGTTTCCTTGGCTAGGTCTGGTGAAACCCGAAGCCGGTGCTCTGTCTTTCTGAAATTCATGAGCAAAGTGTCCAAAGTTTAGACACTTATAGCATTTGGCCATGGATTTGTCAAAACCAACCTTGGCATTAGAATGCCCGCCAATGAACTTTCTTCATGTTCTGTTCAGGAAACGCTTGACTCTCCTGAGTATCATGGCCATATTCCATTGAATATCCATGTCCCACATGTCATCAGGATCCACTTGATTGAAGTCTTCTTCTATTGTCTCGGGATCTGTAAGCTTGCCACCTATGAACTTCTCATAGGCCAGCATACAAGATGAAAATAGTGCTACATGATCTTCAGCTATTTTGGCTATAGCTGATTGGTTAGCTGAAGTTGTAGCGGGAGGATTTCTTGAGGTATGTTGTTGATGAGATCCAGAACCTGATCTAGATGCATAGCATGCATGACCACCACAACCATTTGAGTGGTCTTCTTCTGTAGAGTTTCCAGAGAAAAGGGCAATTCCAGAGCCCGAATATTTGGTTGTAGAAGACGTCCCATGATACATAGAAGGGTCTTGTATCTGAGGTCTTCCTAAGCTCTCCTTCTTTGGTTCATGTTATGAGCTTGAACCTTTCCAATTGACTCCTCCACTGTCATTTCATAGAATTTTGGATTCTCTCTCATCAGGGTTGTGTACATTTCAAACCTGGGTGGCAAAGCATCCATAAACTTTTCCACCAACTCTTCATCTGGATACTTGAGCTCAAAGGCTTTCAATTATGTCTGCAGATGATAGAATCTAGAGATGATGTCATCTAAAGACTCATTCTCCAAAAATCTGAAGCATTCATACTGCTTCCTGAGTAGATCCCGTTTACTCTTCTTGATATCACTATTCCCCTCGAATCTTTTCTGTAGAGCCTTCCAAAGATCCTTAGAGTTGTCATAACCTCTGAAGCTGTGAAACAACTCCCGAGAGCCTTCCAAAGTCTTCTTCTCTCTATCATAAACTTTCTTTTCTTCTTCATCGAGTTTAGAGATAGGCTTAGGCAGTTCATCATCAAGATAGATGTGTGTGGGATGCTTATATCCTTCTAGGATTGGTATCCATAACGAGGAATCGGTGTATGAAATGTAACGCTCAAAGCGCCTTCTAGTTAGAATAATCATTTACATTTAACAGCTTTGGCGGTTTCTGAGGAGTACCGATCTCATTGTCATAGTTTAAAAGGTTTCCAAGGTTCTGAAGATTCGACATGGTGAACATTTAGTCAAATTTCAGAAAAATCATAGACACTTGTGCACTTGATATTGGCCTTACGCACTTAGAGGAATGGTCTTGCGTATTTAAGATTTGCTCTTGCGTACTTGATAAGTACGCAGGAGTAAATGATAAATACGCAGGATATAACTTAAGTACGCACAAGATTAGTCTTGCGTATTTAATAAGTACGCAAAATATTATTCTTGCGTATTTAGTAAATACGCAGCAAGACTATACTTTTTTGCCAGATATGGTAAGTACGCAGAACACCTTTTCACCAACTCTAACCAAACTATTCCGGTCACTGGAAAGCACACCGGAGATGGCAAAAATCGGACGGATGAACAATCAAAATGAGCCGAAGGGTCAGAAACTTGTTTCTAACCAACCTTTGATGCTCAAAACACTCAAAATACACAACAAAAGTCGGTTTTTGAGTGATTTTTGCTTCTAAAATAGTGCTCAAGAGGTACCCCTATTTTATCACAAAAATCAACAAAAACACCTCCTTTTTCTTGTAAAACTCTGTAGAAAACTCTCCAAATTCACTCACAACACTCGAAATCAAGAGCAAGGCTCTGATACCACTTGTAGGTTCCTCGGGTGTGGCGGATCGTCACATGCAAGTGGGTCTACTAGTCGGACCAGGTGCGGAATACCCGTGACTAGGTGGAAAGTCTTACGAAACAAAGTAAACCGACAAGATAATCACTATAAACGTTCGTCTATTATAAACACTTGAAGGTTACAGAGAGAAGTTCTGAGATTACAAAGTTCTGCGTATTTGCTAATCTGAATGCGTATTTATCTATTGTCAACCATTCCTATTTAGACATAACCTGATGCATGCGCGCTTAGCAAGTGCGCAGGGCAATTTGTTCATGCGTACTTAGCAAGTACGCAAAGGTATTCTTGCGTACTTGCTAAGTACGTAGGAACTATCTCCTGCATACATACAAGTGCGTAAAACACTTAGAGAAATCTGCAACAGTCAATATGTAAAAGTAAATACAACTCGATAACTAATACATACAGACACTTACAAACAAAGACAAATACATACATGAAAGTACTAAACTAAGACTCTGTAGGATCGTAAAAGTACAAGATGGTTCTGTTCTTAGTTGAAATTGGCGGAAACAATAACAACTACACAAGTATAATCGAGTAAACAGAAAGAATACTTTGAAGAACACTGTTGTATTAAGCTTTTGCAAATAAACGATTACAAATGAAAACTCAATCAAAAAGCACACTTACAATGAAGTGTTTACACAGTATTTATACTCACTTAGAATCAAGACAGACCCTTGATTCTAAGGATCAGATCTAACACAGACCGTTGATCTTTTGTATATAGCTAACTATTACACGTTTAGTCTAAAACTAGTTAACTTTATTGAAACGTCTTCTTTATGCATCATTGCTTGCATGCTTGGAGAAGAGCATTGTTGTCTGTCATTGGTTGTGCCATTGAGGTTCCTTCTGCTTTGAGTGTGTCAGTTGCTTTTGCAAAAAGTTATCAGTGACGCTTGGCATGGAGAGTCAGCTGCAATGATTTGTCTTCAAGGCACAAGGCTGTCAGCAGCAAGGATGAGGATCTGCATCAAGACTGATCTGTTGAACGCTGCTGACAAGCCTATCAGCAGCAACAAGTGTTGAACGCTGCTGATAAGCCTATCAGCAGCAACAAGTGTTGAACGCTGCTGATAAGCCTATCAGCAGCAACAAGTGTTGAACGCTGCTGATAAGCCTATCAGCAGCATTTGTACTTAGAAGAATTTTGTTTCAATCAGTCTTTGGTTCTACAAACTCCCCCTAGACTGATGCTACCAAAATTCTTCTAATCTCTTTGTTGCTGAAGCTTTTGCATGTGGCAGACTATCCTTGCAACCTCATAGCCTCTTGGATCCTTGCTGGGATTGTTCAGTGGAAGCTCAGACAGAGTCTTGATATCTTTACTTGGCATTTTGAAAATTGTCTTTCTTGAACATCTCATCTGCTGCTTCTTAACATCAGTTAAGGTGAACTCATCCAGATCAGCATTGTAGGACCAACTTACAAATGGAGAGTGGGACTGAAGTGGTTTGATATCTATGATCATATCTTTGCTAGGCTTGAAATGGTGTTTGATTGCTAGCATAAGACGTTTCCCACCCTCATTTGCAGGCTCATGAGTTTCACCCATCTCTAGAATTCTACTGAGATCTGAATCTGGTAATTGTAGAACTTCATCAACAGATTTGTAAACAGATCTCCTTCTTCAGTTCTCCCTGTGAAGATTTCAAACCACTGATCCTGTGAACTGTAGAACCAATCAACTATATCTCTGGAGTCTTCTGGTTTAGGTGTGGGTTTGGATTTCTTCAGGAGAGGCTGTTGATGAGAGGGAGCTGGGTGAGATGGTTTGGACTTTTTGGGTGGAGGAGAGGAAGGTTTGGGGATATTTCTGGAAGGTTTTTGGATAGTGGAAGTAGTGTCTGGGGCAGAAGTCTTTTGTTTCTTGACTGGTCTCTTGTCTTCCTTTTCTATAACCCTTGTCTTGAAGACTTTCTTTCCTTGTCTTTCTTCTTCTTCCTTCTTGACTTGTCTGTACAAGGCTTGTAGGTTGATGAATTTCATGGGACCTAGTCGCCTTCCACTTTCTCCCCTTGCCTTTAGGAAGTCAGTCATGACCTTCCTTTCTTCATGGGTTCTCTAGTTAAGTGCAATGGCCTTCTTGGAATTTTGACGAGCCCTTTCTTCCTCTTCAGCTCTCTTCTTCTTTTCCAATTTCCCCTGCTGACCCATGACGGCTCTATAGATCTCTTTGTTTGAAAGTTTTTCAAGGTAGTCAGCATCCTCACCTTGAGAGATCAGAGCTTCAATCCACTCCTCCCTCATTTATTTTGCTAATTTAGAATCAGAGATTCTGAATTTAGCATCTTCCTTCCTTTTCTTTTCTTCTTCCTCCTCCTCTTCTTCCTTGTTTACTTGTTCCTGCAGCTGTCTAGCAAGTTCTTTATCTTTGTCAACTTGAGACACTACATGGAGTTTGACTTTCATCTCATCCAGCTGTTTGGCATACTGCTGGATAAGTTGTTCTCTGAGGAGCATGGCTGTTTTTCTTTCTTGAGCCTTTTTCAGGTCAGCCATCTCCTCTTCTTCTCTCTTCCTTCTTATTTCCTTCTCTTTCTTCTCTCTAAACAACCTCTCTTCATCTTCTTTGTTCATAATTCCCTTCCCTTTGTTTACACTGGATGCCTCTGCTTCGGCTTCACTGATCACTACAGCAGATGATTGTGCTGCTGTGGGAATCTCAGCCTCAGCTTCATTGGCAATTTGAGAGGTTGATAAGGGAAGGTTATTAGCTTCATCTGTTCTGCACTCAGGACTTGTAAATTCTATCAGCATTTCTTTGACAGTGGATCTTGATTCATATGCAGCATCAAAGATGTCTACTCGAGGGGAAGCAGAGTCAGAATCAGTGTCAGAATTTAACACATATACCGCTTCAGCAATCCTTCCTTCTTGTTCAAGATGCGCTCTGACAGTAGCTATCATTGCCTGGCTTTCGAGGGAGTTGACATTACAGATATTTGCTCTGAGTTAAAAGATCTTGTAAAGAAAGTCTGTAGGCAGTAGCAGGATGTTCCTGGTGTTGATGGTGAGAGGGGAGCTGTTGCTTAGCAGAAAGGTGTGGTTAAGAGAATTAGTGCTTACCCATCCTAGCACATCTAAGTCCTTGACAATGGAGTTGTACAGAAATCTTCTTAAGCACAGAATTTCTTCTTTAGTGAGAAGACTGCTCCTTATTATTTCAAGTCTTCTAGGAGTCAGTCTTCTCTCTGCTGCTGTTGAAGATTCGGGATAGGCTACCCTTTTTGCTGCCTGTATTTGTTTTTCAAAGTTGGGTAGATTATCATCCATCAAGTCATAGAACCTGCCAATAGCAAGTTCTGCTAAGAGGTCCGTTGAGTTGTTGATGCATTGTAGATGGTATAGGAAAAGGACTTGGATGCTATTGAGAAAGTCCCAGTTTAGCTCTTCTACTCCGCCAAACTCCCAACCAATCCAGAACCTCTCAGACTTTCCATCATACCCCCAAGCTAGTATTGTATCAAACTCTAGCTGTGTTGAAGTCAGTGGAAATTGGGGGGCAGTGAAGTGACTTATGATGGCTGCTGCTTCAGGGATGATGCTGAAAGATGTATATGTTTGTTCTGTGTCTTCAGCATCATTCATCATCTCATCAACAGCCCTGACGACTAACTTCCAGTCTTCAGATGTCTCTTCTTCTTCGTTATCTGAAGCTGGCAAGTCATGAACCTGTACAAAAGCTGGCTTGAAAAGTGTGCTTTGAAATATAGCCTGCTCTTGAATCCAGTCGTCAAGACTGTCTGAGTCTTCCTCCATTGGGACCATCTCCCCCTTTTTGGTTGCATCAGTGGACAAATAAGCATCAGTTTGGATGCCCACTGATACAAGAGAGGGAGTAGGTACAGTTGGGCATTGATGGGCTTCATGCATAGAGACTTGGTGTCTTACTTTGGACACTTCAGCCTCTAGCATAGCCACCCTGGCCATCAATTCCAAGTTATGAAGTTTCAGTCTGTCCCATCCACAATTGTGGAATCCTTGGATCCAGATGGGGCCTTAGTCCTAGCCTCTTCATCCCCATCACCCATGGTTTCTTGGCACCTGGGATTCCTCTCAGTGAGGGGAGTTTCCAAGGAAGCATCCTCACTGTGAATTGCCGTGGTTGAGGTCTTAGTAATGTTGTCACTGTCCTCCTGGTCATTTGATGGACCAGCAGTAGTGATAGCCTCTTCCACATCCACTCTTTCATAACTCCTAGAGTGGACCTTCACGGTAGAAGAACTTGGGTTGGGTGTGTTGGAAGCAAGATCAATCAGTACCTCCGAGATAGTGGTAGTTGGAGACGGTACATCATCTTGATCAGGTTCCTCAACACGTAAGTTCAGAAGAGAAAGGAAAGGCTCAGGGGGCTGTTCTATGGATCCGGTAAGTGATCCTGATCCTAATAGAGAGACATCCAAAGGAGTCTCCCTAATAATGTGGCTGTCCCTTATGATATTCTCACCAGAATGTTGTGATTCTGAGTAAGGGCTGTTAGGTTGGGTTTGGGCCTTGGAGGCAAGAGAAGAAGGAGTTCTCTTGCCCCTTTTCCTAGTATATGTCGTTGCAACCGGGGCCCTGTGTTCCGGTTAAACGATAACATCCAAAAGAGGTGTAAGCCTGTGCATACTTAATAGTATGCACGGGGGTTCGAATGGTAGAAGCAGATTGTTGTTCAGGATGTGAGGTGGAGGGTGTGGGATCAGTATCAGCTGGGATTGCTGGACTATCACCCGGGGTAGTCTGTATGTTCAGCATTGTAGATAACAATGGAACATTCACCCCTGAGAACTTTTTGGAAACAGTTCTCATGATTTGAAAAATATTATTTTTATGTACCAACATTATGTAGATTCTTGCAGGTTTTGAAAGTTCATTTAGTTCTTGATTTAAAACTTCCTACAAGAACCTTGGGTACATAAAAAATTGTTGCTTTGCACCCTCTTGAAGGTTATATCTCAAACCCTCAAAGATGAGGTGTGCAAAGTTGAAGCCTTGGTTAGTGACCATACCATGGAAGGCGGAGGTAAGTGCGGAGCTCACCTTATGCCATCCACTCCTCTTTTGGGATATGCATTAGAGAATAGTGTGGCAAAGATATTTCCATGGAGGGCCCATCAGCACCTTCTCGATCGTGTACTCGGTCTGATTTCCAGTGTATCCAATGGATACAAAGGTCCTCATGTATTCGTCCTTCGAGTATGAGATGGCTGCTCCCTCATCTTGAAGCTTAAGATGTTTTCTGAGAGTGGCTTCCAAGATGGTGATATCCTTTCTGTCTACTTTGGCTTTAATTTGGGGAATCCCCTGTTCGGTTGAGTAGACGGCGGTACTCCAAAAATCCTCCATATGAGGGATATATATGGTAGGGTTGGTTGTGAGGGCAAAGTAGATTTTTGATCGACATAAGAAGTCGATCATATCATTAAATCCTTCGGATTTCTTTCCTTTGGTAAGATATGCTGTAAGGTTGTGGTGTGGGGAGAACTTGTCATCAGGGTTATTGATGTCTGCCATTGTTGTTTGACTTGGAAGGAAGGTTAGAATATGGGAGGCTTTGATTGTGTTAAGGTTGAAGGGCTTTGAATGTGGTGGGGACTTGAGAGAAAGTGATATGGGTTTAGGGTTGATGTGGGTTTAGGGTGAAGTTGAAGGTGAAGAGGTAGTAAGGAAATTTGATTTGTTCTTATAACGGCAGAGGAGAGAAAAAGAAAAATGACTTGTACAGTACAACCTAATTCACCTTTTACTGTTACAGCTGTAAAAGATCGAGGCAGTCATGGTAAAGACTGACGTTGATTTTTAAAGCGGTTAAAAGTTAATTTGGACTTAAATTTACCCATCAGCAGCAAACTTGGTTGCTGTGGATGAATAAGCTTGTCCGCTGCAACCATGGTTGCTGTGGAAGGTTAAGTCTGTCATCAGCAAACTCAATTGCTACTGATGGATGCAATGATCTGCAGCAAGGATGTTGTTGATGACAGCCTTAAAGCTATCCGCTGGAAACTTGTTCCTGCTGATAAGTTAAAGCATTCAGGGGCAAATTCTTTGCTACTGAAGATCAGACCTGTCAGCAGCCAAAAAGGATGATGCTTACTTATAACTTTTATTTACAACAAATGATAGACACATTTACAACAAGGGATAGACGCATTCAACTGAACCAATGATGATGCTTGATGGTTTCTTTGCCTTCCATTGTTGAGTTGGTGGTTTTCCAGCTCTCTTTTCCTTTTCAGCAGCAAAAGCTGCATCTGAGGACTTTGACTTATCAGCAACAGATTTTGTTGCTGCTGATGGTTTTACTTGAGCAGCTGCAGACTTTGTTGCTGCTGAAGGCTTTCCTTTTGGTTGCTTGGGCTTTACTCGATCAGCAGCAGTTTTGTTGGCTGTTGATGGTTTAAGAACAGATGTATGCCTATCCTTCTTCACCTTACTGATAGGATTTTGTATAATTGGGGTTGGAAGAAGAATCTGATTGAAAGGATTAAACTTACAATTTGCAGCAAAGTGGTCTGATTCACCACAGATGATGAAAGATTGTTAAGGTTTTGACAACTGCTCCCTTGGTGGTGAAAGAGAGTTTCTGAATTGAGTTGTCTTGGCTTCAAACCTTCTTACTTGTTTGTTCTTCTTTGTCTTCTCAAAAGCATGTTGCTTGAGTTTTCTTTGCTGCTGAAGGTAGTAGAAGCAGGTGCTGGCAGTGTGGTTGTATTTTCCACAGACAAAGCATGATTTGGCTAGTTTGTCCCTTGAAAGGTAAACATAGTCCTTTCTTTTGAATAGGTCTTTAAAGTTCCATGGTTGAGCTTTGTTGTGCTCAAAAGGGGCTTCTTCCAATGTCTTTTGAACATGTGGAACTCTTTCTCCAGGCGCATGACATATGTCAAACACCTTTCTCTGAGGCTTTGAGGTTGAAGACTGCCCCTTTTCAACATTTAGCTTTCTTCCTTCTGGAGGATAACTAATTTTGATTTGGTTGAAAGGCATAGGAACCGAAGCAGCTGGTAAAGGAACAGGAGTACTTGTTTGAATGACTTCAAGAACAGGGGGTTCTGGTACTTGCACTGGTGATGAGACCTTCTCAGTTTTATTGGACTCTGAGCAAGTTGACTCAGATTCTGACGAGGTAGTGTATTCTTGCACCAGTGGTTCATGTCTTGAAGGATCAACATCTCGGTTTGCCTTTTCAAGATTTGAGTGATTGAAGCTTGGTTCATGGATGGTAACGTAGTCAGCAGGAGGTGCAACGACTTGATATTGTTCAGCATGATACCCCAGACCAGTTTTTACCTTTTCATGAATTTGAGCATCCAAAAGTCTTTGCAGCTTTTTGGATGCAAATTCATATTTGTCAACATGAACTTTCTGTTCTGCCAATTCTGCTCTGGTAGCTTTTAATCTGGCCAATAGATCATCAATCTGAGTTTCAAAATTGGTTTGTTTGTGTTTTAGTGATGAAATCTCTTTCTTTAGGCAGTTAATTTTTTCTTTGTAACTGTCTTCGACCTTTTTGAATTCAGATTTCATTTGATGAAACTCTTCATTTTGATCTCTGAGGTTTTGATTATGCTTTCTGTAGCCTAAAACCTTATCAATACAGGCTTGGGAACATAGATGTTCATATACCTGAGGCGGTATCTCAGTTGTGTCTGCCATAAAAGCTTGGTTGTTAGCAGGCAGATCTTCATACTGGAAGCTCCAGTTAAAGTCAGATGTTCCAACAGCTGCACAAGCTGCAGTTTGAGCTGGAGGAGTATCTTGTTGCTGTTGTTATATTGGTTGGGCTTCGTGAGCTGCTGGGTTTGCCCTAGGTGCCTTGCATTCTCTAGCAAAATGACCCAGTTGGTTACAATTATAACATCTTAGTTTGCTTTTATCCAAGCCAACTCTAGTGTTGGAGTTATTACTTTGAATGGGTCTTCCAGTTCTAGAGTAGAACCTTTTTGCTCTTATAGATAACATGGCATACGAGTGCTGTATGTCCATTTCTTCTAAGTCATCTGGATGGAAGCATTCCAGATCCTCCTTGATAAAGGACATGTTGCTTGAGTTTTCAAAAATAAAAGCAGCAGAGGTTGAGGTTTGAGGAGGGGCTTCTAGGAGGAATGGAGATGTGTTTGTTTGAGTGGTTTGAGTTTCAGGATGAGTGATGATGGGAGGATAATAGTTGCTTGAACTAGGACCTGGGTGCTCAGAATGGAGGGCAGAGGAGGTGGTGGTGGATGTTGAGGCTGTTTGGTAGCTTGAGCTTCTTTCTTTTGCCTGAATCATCTCTAGCTCATAGGTTTTTAGCATTCCAAAGAGCTCAGTCATCTGGAGAGTCTTCAGATTGGTAGAGACCTGATGAACTTTTTGAGAATATCTTCATTCTCTAGCTTCACCTTTGAGCACTGCAGCTCACCTACAAGATAAGTATATCTGTTATATAAAACAGTTAGAGACTCACCTTCCTTCCAGATGAAGTTTTCGTATTGCTGCTTCTGGATGTCTCTTCTGTTTTCTTTGACTTCCTCAGACCCAGCAAACATCTTCTCAAGAGCCTCCCAGAGCTCTTTAGCAGTTTTGTAACTTCTGAAGTTATGAAAAACTTCATTTGGAAGGCACATTTGGAGAGCTCCTAGTGCCTTGTAGTCCACCTCCATCTTCTTTATGTCCTCTTCTGAGTACTTGGAGGGCTCCTTTGGAACTGATGGTCCTCCAGAGTCAGCAGAGGCCACCATGGGAGTGTAGGGTCCATCCCTGATGGATTTCCACATTTCGTACTCCTGATAACAGAAAAAGCTTTCCATGCGATTCTTCCACATGTCGTAGTCTTCCCCAGATACCAATCTTGGTGGTCGGTTGATGCTGCCGATATCTTCAAATCCATTGCTCTGTGCCATCTTTGTTTTTTGTGTTTTTGGGTGACTTGATGAAAGAGAGAGTTTAGAATAGAACCAGAAGTGATTAAACAAGTGTGAGTTTGTTTAATCTGAGCCAAAGCTCTGATACCACTTGTAGGATCGTGAAAGTACAAGATGGTTCTGTTCTTAGTTGAAATTGGCGGAAACAATAACAACTACACAAGTATAATCGAGTAAATAGAAAGAATACTTTTAAGAACACTGTTGAATTAAGCTTTTGCAAATAAACGATTACAAATGAAAACTCAATCAAAAATCACACTTACAATTAAGTGTTTACACAGTATTTATACTCACTTAGAGTCAAGACAGACCCTTGATTCTAAGGATCAGATCTAACACAGACCGTTGATCTTTTGTATATAGCTAACTATTACACATTTAGTCTAAAACTAGTTAACTTTATTGAAGCGTCTTCTTTATGCATCATTGCTTGCATGCTTGGAGAAGAGCATTGTTGTCTGTCATTGGTTGTGTCATTGAGGTTCCTTCTGCTTTGAGTGCGTCAGTGTCTTTTGCAGAAAGTTGTCAGTGACGCTTGGCATGGATAGTCAGCTGCAATGATTTGTCTTCAAGGCACAAGGCTGTCAGTAGCAGGGATGAGGATCAGCATCAAGACTGATCTGTTGAACGCTGCTGATAAGCCTATCAGCAGCGACAAGTGTTGAACACTGCTGATAAGCCTATCAGCAGCAACAAGTGTTGAACGCTGCTGATAAGCCTATCAGCAGCATTTGTACTTATAAGAATTTTGTTGCAATCAGTCTTTGGTTCTACAGACTCTATCTATCCATAATCTATCCAGAGTGTTTGTCACAGGAAAGTGCTTCAACAAAAATTCAAAAAGATATGTCTAAAGACGTACATATTAGTATAAAATATTTTTCTCTTTGGGAAAGTGTGACTGGGAAGGAATCTCTTATCAAGGCATGTAAGTCTGTAGTGCTATGACCCTGAACATTTACTATTTCTGAATATGTAAGTCCGTCGTGCTATGTTCTTAATCAAATTTGTCAGAGATTTCCTGAAGAGTCCATAGACCCGTGCTAGTTATGCTCGTTTAGTTATTTCTTAGGTGCTCAAAAGATCATGAGGAACGGAAGGTTTATCCGATAAGTTGTGGGGTCCATTCAATTCATCAAAAACACATCTAATTCATAATAAAATAAATATAGGTTTCTGAGATGTGATTGTGGAACCCACTAAGTCATGAATAAATATTACCCAAAAACATGATAACATCATTCATTATTTGCTTGTCAGTTAAGGTATAAAGGCTTGAGTTTAGAAGGATAACATATTGGCAATCACCAAGACCTGTCTAAGAAAATGAGCGGCCGATAAGTATAGTTAGTCTGCTCTAGAGTGATATGATCCCATAACTGAGTTTCTCTAAAAAAATATTGTGTTTTATTGTTTCAAGGCAGTCTGATATTTGAAAAGAACAAAAAGAATTTTGTGTTTTAGCTTAGTTAAAGTTATTTTTATTTTTTTTTCTTTGTTTGTAATTCATAAGTATCAAAATGTAGGATCGAGTTTTACAAGGTCCTTCTGTTTAAGTTGGGATTGGCGGAAACAATCACAACTATGCAAAGTAACTAGAACAAAGAGAATACTGATAAATGCTGGATTGTATTAAACTTCAATGATTTCAAGTTACAGAGAAAAACTATGTGAAAGCTTACTTGTACACTGAACATATACAATACTTATACAGTAACTTAGAATCAAGATAGACCCTTGATTCTAAGGATCAGATCAAACAAAAACTATTGATCTTGTATACTAGAAGCTATACTACATCTGAATACAACACAAGACTACAAAAGTTAACTTTAACCAAACTTCTTCTTAGGCATCATTGCTTGGATACTTGGAAGGAGAGCGTTGTCTTTTATTGTCTGCACAATTGCTTAGATACAAGTAACCAAACTTCTTCTTAAGCATCATTGCTTGGATACAAGTAACATTCTTTCTTCATGTGATGTGTCAGAGTTGCAGTAGAAAGTTTTTAGTAGTAAAGTTGATGCTTCTTATATGCCTATCAGCAGCAACGATTAATCTTCAGCAGATAAGGCTATCAGCAGCATAGTTGATGATCAGCAGCAAAACTCAACAGTCCGTAGCAAAGACACTCATCTGCAGTAACCTTCGTATATCTGCAGCATTTATACTTAGTCAGTTTTGTAGCCAACAATCTTTATCTCTACAAACTCTCCCTAAACTAATGCTACCAAAACTACTTTACTGCCTTCGTTTTTGAAGCTTTTGCATGTTTAGAACAATCTTGGCAGCCTCATAGCCTCTTGGATCCTTGCTGGGATTATCAAAATGAATTTTAGATAGAGATTTAATGTCTCTCGTTAGTATGCTAAAGATAGCTTTGCTGGAACATCTTATCTTGTTTCCTTTGACATCAACCAGTGTATATTCATCTTTGCTAGCATTATAGGACTATTAGACAAGAGGAAAGTGGGATTGGAGAGGTTTTGCATCAACGATAACATCTTTTCTAGGATTGAAGTGATGTTTGATCACTAGCAGAAGATGCCTCCCACTTTCATTGTCAGGCTCATGAGTTTCACCCAGTTACAACATCTTCTTCAAATCAAAGTCTCGAAGTTGCATCACTTCATCCATAGATTTATATGTTGATCTCTTCATTTCTGCCTTTCCCCTGAACTGTAACATTTCGGATTTTAGTATTCCTATTTCAATTCAATATAATGCAATTTCAAGTTCTATACTCGTGCAATGTCTTATTATTTTCTTGCCGTAAACTAAATGCAATGATTCTATATAAATTCGCAAGTTTTACTCGATTATATACATTTAAACGCTAAACAAGAAACTATTTTATTCAAACTTATCAAATCTAAAAAGTCAAGGACTAAAGTTGAAAAATGTCAAGAAACCCTAATTAGACACGGTCGTGCTTCGACCAAGCACGGTCGCGCCAAATGCTTTGGCACGGTCGCGCGATTTGCTTTGGAACGATCGCGCCCGGTGCCTAGGCACGGTCGCGCCTATCTTGGCACGGTCGCGCCTGCGTAACAGTCGAAGCGTAATTGTGACTTTAATCATCCGATCGTTCGAATTCGTAACATTAACACGCTTTATTCACATTAACAAACATAATAAACATTCCCATTACTCGAAATCGCTTCGGTTTTATCCTACCAAGTTCCAATCGATTAGGCATCTCAAAGAGAACCCAAATTCCCTCAACCAATCCGAATACTCTTGATCAATTCATCCTCAATCGGTAATCAAGCCTCTCTGAATCATCCGAAGCCGCTGAAGCAACCAGAACTGCAGCCGAAGTCGCCGGAAGCCGTTCTCTCCGTCGCCGGAACTCCATCCTACCGTTCTCCTTCGATTCGATTCTATTTCGGGTAATTGAATCTTCTATTTCATTCGTTTCTGTATCAGTATCGAAAGCCCCTATTCAATTTGGGCTTCCATTATAGGAATTGATCCGAATCAGAACTCTCATTTTATAAAAAAATGATTTAATCGAATCCCTACTTAATCGCGATGTTCATGCAGTTAAACTATATGAAAAGACTCGTAATAAACCATTAATCAAAAGCCCTAACAATTCCAGCGTTTAAATTACAAGAAATTGTCAATTCGTGTCTGACTTAGAAGAGACACGGTCGCGCTAATCATCTAGCGCGGCCGTGCCTCATGTAGCGCGGTCGTGCTGATTAGCAGCGCGGTCGTGTCCTCCTGTCCAGACCTTGTCATGCCCTCTGGGCTAGTCTCTGTTGTATCTAAAGGTCATAGACACGATCGTGTCTTTCCGAGGCACGGTCGTGTGAGACTCAGTCTTTTTAACAGAATTATAATTTTTATAATTTAATCAGTAAATGTTTCAGATTTTATAAAAATATGTTTTCTGTATTTAAAAATAGATTAAAAGTTTAATCTTGGCATGAATATAATTTATTGAAAAGTTTATAAAAATTAAATTTATATTTATTATCTTATACTTAAATGATATTTTAAATAATTAAGTTACAAAATTTATAAATAATGATTAGTTATTTAATTTACATTTTAATACAAAATCATTTATTTATTTATACTTAATTTCAATTAATATTTACATTATTTCATAAACTACAATTATACACTTATTTATTTAATTCAAACATAATTAAATTGTTTCAAACATATTTTACTTCAAACTTTATATATTTTATCCAATACTTTTTAAATACAAATCAATGGTTTTATATACAAATTCAACTTTCATTTTAGACTTAAACTTTATGCATCTAGTTGATTCAATACACATTACTCTTTAGGTTAAAGTGTGCATTTCAAGGATCTTAATTGCTATCTATATTCCTTGTTAGCTTCACTTCCATACCAAGTGAGTATTCACAACCCCTTTTTCTCTTTTACACTTTTGGGGTGGAACATGAACTCTATACTCATTACACATTACACATTTACATTTACACAAACAACACAAGTGCAAAAATCCTATATACATACATGTGTGCAAAAATTTGAGCTTTGTGCCCGAGTGCTAGGTGTGTTAACCTTTGTATGCTCTTATGTGCAATCATTAACTATACAAGCCGACGGTTTTCAATGATGGATCTATTGAGTCTGACAAACCCACCCATGGTACGCGGTGATTGAAACCGACAACACATTTGTTTTGCATGCTAGTTACAAGGTTTGATTGTACATTTGGTTACACAATAGTTACTCCCCATAAACGCCTTATTTATCATGTCATGTAAAGGATGTGTTTTCATCTATATGCTATCTATATACAACTGTGTTATACTCACCAACTTTTTAGTTGACTTTATTTTATTCATGTTTCAGGCCCCAATATGTGAGATTGATTCAAGACGTGTTCAACATAGGATTTGGACTTAGCAAAATAAATCAAGAATTTTATGAGTTGTTATGTTTCTTGTTTGAATTTGATCTCGTACTTGGATTTCTTGTAATGCAAATTTGACTTTAATATATTTCAATTTAGTCAACCATGTGCTATGAACAGTCTTACATGTCCCGCCCCGATGATTCCGCCATCGGTCGGGGTGTGACAGATTGGTATCAGAGCCTTGGTTATAGGGAATTAGGTTATTAGACACCTTGACCTAGACTATAACTTTAGGACACCCACTTATGCTATATTCCATGATTTTTGTGCTATGTGTTACATGCTATGTGCTACATTCTTATCATGATAAATTATTATTATATTTGATGCTTTACTTGATAGAAATGCATGACTTATTAGGATCTTCTTAAATAATAATTTAATAAATAATATCCTTTCCTATATCCTAAAACCTTATAATATTTCTATCTTCTTTTCTATCTTTATTCTTTCTAAGCATGTGGAAAATTCTTGAAGCAAAGATCTTTAAATTTTTATTTTCTTCGTTAAGGTTTTTTAAACTTGTTAAATTATTTGAGGACACGTGAAATCTGGAAGGGTGACACCTGTATTTTGGGTTTTCTGTCTAGGAAAGCATTTCGCATAAATCCCAATCAACCGAGGGACCCGTATGCTTTCCTGGGAATTCCCGAGATGAGTGTTTACCTATAGGCTAAAGCATGTCTCCTTGAAAATTATATGAGTTTAAATTAACCTTAATGTGCCATAGTATTCAAGTGATTTTATCACTTTTTGAGTACAATCCAAACTATGAATATCTATCTTTTTATTTTGTTATCTCATTCTATTAAATCCTAGCAATTCTCATAAGTTCTTACAATCTTTTCTTGTTTTGTGAAAATCTGTAGAATGCCTCCTCGTCGTGCTCCCGCCGTCAACGCCAACTCCGACATTGCTGCTATTCTTACCCAATTGGTGACCTAACTCACCCAAGCCAATGGTGCCACTAATGGCAATGGTGGAAATGAAAGCAATAGTGGTAATAATGGTGGTAATGGTGGAAATGGTGGAAATAATCCATCTCAATGCACCTTCAAGCACTTCAATTCGTGCAATCCCCTAAAGTTTTATGGAACCGAAGGAGCTACGGGACTCCTTCAATGGTTTGAAAGTATTGAGAATACCTTTCTCAATAGTGACTGTCCCGACAACCTCCGCGTTCGTCATGCCACAAGTGTCCTCCAAAAGCGGGCACTTACTTGGTGGAATGGGGAGAAAAGGAATAGGGGTGTTGATGTAGCTATGGCCTTACCTTGGGATGAGGTCAAAAGGCTTATGACCGAGGAATTCTGTCCTCGAAATGAAGTGAAGAAGTTAGAGGCCGAATTTTGGGATCTTGCCCAAGATAGTGGGGAAAGCTTAGCATATACAACTCGGTTCCATGAGTTGAGTCTTCTAGTGCCCCACATGGACACTCCTTTGTCCCGTTGTATTGAGAAATATATTGGTGGGCTACCAAGACAAATCCAAGATACTGTCTTAGGTAGAAATCTTGCTACCTTGGAAGATGCCATCCGCCTGTCTGCTACCCTAACTGATAATCATGTGAAAGCTGGAACTCTTACTAAAAAGGGTTCTAAGAAAACTGCTGAAATCGTAACCCCTCCTACCCACAACAAAGAAACCACAACTGAACCCCCTCGCAATAACAAAAAGAGGAAGGTTAGAAATTTTGCTGTGGTTACTCCTGCTGTTCCCGTCAACCAAGCTGCACCTATGGTTCAAGCACCGGTCAAAAAGCCATATGGTGGAATTTACCCACTTTGTGCCACCTGCAACTACCATCATCCCCAAAACATCCCATGTCGCCTTTGTACTTAATGTGGGAGATATGGTCATACGGTTAATGTTTGTAGGACCAAAGCCCTTACGGGCCAATTCAACCCTCCAAACCAAACTGTACCTCAAGTGGCTAACCAAGGTGCTCCCGCCATTGCTAATGGGCGTGCTTGTTATGAGTGTGGTGACCCGAACCATTTTCGTAATAAATGTCCAAGACTTGTAAATGCTAGACAAGGTGGAGCTTGTGGACGTGCGTTCAACATAAACGCCAACGAACCTCAAGCCAACAATGACGTGGTTAATGGTACGTTCCTTGTTAATAATCAATATGCCTCCATTTTGTTCGATACCGGTGCCGATAAAAGTTTTGTGTCACTTAATTTTGAGCCTTTACTTGCAAAGACACGATCCCAATTAGAGAAAACCTTCACCGTTGAAATAGCAAATGGTGACTCCCTTACAATTGAGTCTATTATCTATGATTGCTCTTTAGAACTTAATGATCATTCATTCCCAATCAACCCTGTTCCAATGCCACTAGGAAGCTTTGATATTATCATAGGTATGGATTGGCTATCAAATCATCATGCCGAAGTCTTTTGCTTTGAAAAGTGTATCTGAATTTCGCTACCATCGGGAGAAACATTAAGGGTTTTTGGTGAAAAGTCTTGCAAAGGTCTTAAATTGATGTCTTGTACTACCGCTCAAAAGTATTTACAAAAGAAGTACATTGCTTTCTTAGCTCATATTGTTCAAAAGGATGTCAAGGAGAAGAGTATTCAAGACATTCCGATCATTCGGGATTTCCCCAAAGTTTTTCCTAAAGATTTATCCGGTCTTCCTCCCGTTCGTCAAGTCGAGTTCCGTATTGATCTCATGCCCGGAGCTAACCCTGTTGCTAGAGCTCCTTATCGTCTTGCACCTTCCGAAATGCAAGAGCTCGCAAGTCAACTTCAAGAACTCTCCGATAAAGGGTTCATTCGCCCGAGTCATTCACCGTGGGGTGCACCCGTCTTATTTGTTAAGAAGAAAGATGGATCATTTCGCATGTGTATTGACTACCGCGAACTCAACAAGCTTACCATCAAGAACCGTTACCCTTTGCCTAGAATCGATGATCTCTTCGATCAACTTCAAGGTTCTACTTGTTTCTCGAAGATTGATCTTCGATCTGGCTATCATCAGCTCCGTGTTCAAGAAGATGACATTCCTAAGACTGCCTTTCGAACAAGGTATGGTCATTATGAGTTCATGGTTATGCCTTTCGGTTTAACCAATGCACCCGCAGTTTTCATGGATCTCATGAATCGTGTGTGCAAACCGTACCTTGATAAATTCGTGATCGTTTTCATTGACGATATCTTAATCTATTCCAAGACTAAAGCCGACCATGAAGAACATCTTAGATTGGTTTTGGACCTTTTAAAGAAAGAGCAATTATATGCCAAGTTCTCCAAATGTGAATTTTGGTTAAAAGAAGTTCAATTTCTTGGTCACATCGTCAACGACAAGGGTATTCATGTTGATCCTGCTAAGATTGAAACGGTTAAGAATTGGAATGCCCCGAAGACTCCTACCGAAGTTCGTTCTTTTCTTGGTCTTGCGGGTTATTATCGTCGTTTCATCTCAAACTTCTCAAAGATTGCTGTCCCTCTTACCGCTTTGACCCATAAAGGTAAAACTTATGAGTGGGGACCGAAACAAGAAGAAGCTTTCCAAACTCTTAAGCATAAGTTGTGCAATGCTCCCATTTTGACTCTTCCCGATGGAAATAATGATCTAGTTGTCTATTGTGATGCTTCTAACCAAGGTCTTGGTTGTGTCCTCATGCAACGAGGAAAAGTAATCGCTTATGCATCAAGGCAACTCAAAATTCATGGAAAGAATTACACGACGCACGATCTCGAGTTGGGTGCGGTCGTATTCGCGTTAAAGATTTGGAGACATTACCTATATGGCACGAAATGTGTGGTATTCACCGACCACAAAAGTCTTCAACATATATTCAACCAAAAAGAACTCAATATGAGGCAACGACGTTGGGTCGAACTCCTTAACGACTATGACTGCGAAATTCGTTACCATCCCGACAAAGCGAATGTCGTAGCCGATGCTTTGAGTTGAAAGGACCATGTTATGCTTCATTGTGCCCGTATTCAAACCAATATTCAAACCCGTATCTTAGAAGCTCAACACGTCTCGGTAACCGAGGGTAACATGTATGAAGAAATGTCGTGTGGTGTTGAACTTCTTGTTGAATAAAAACCCAATGGCTTACTATATTATTTGAATCGTATTTGGGTTCTCGATCGCGATGATCTCCGTGCATTTCTCATGAACGAGGCTCATAAGACTCGTTATTCTATTCATCCTGGTGCGGATAAAATGTACCAAGATCTTCGCCAACTTTATTGGTGGCCCGGTATGAAGAAGGACATTGCTCTTTATGTTGCCAAATGCTTAACTTGCTCCAAAGTCAAAGCCGAACATCAACGTCCTTCTGGTTTGCTTGAACAACCGGAAATTCCCGTGAGGAAATGGGAAAATTTAGCTATGGATTTCATTACCAAGCTCCCTCGCACCTCGAGTGGTTATGATAATATTTGGGTGATCATTGATCGTCTCACCAAATCTGCCCACTTCTTGCCTATTCGTGAAGACTTCAAAGTGGAGAAATTAGCCCGAATTTACATTGATGAAATCGTGAGCCGTCATGGTGTTCCCTTAAACATAATATCCGATAGAGACGCTCGGTTCACTTCTCGATTTTGGCAATCTCTCCAAAAGGCTCTTGGTACTCGATTGGATTTGAGCACGACTTACCATCCGCAAACTGATGGTCAAACTGAGCGAACAATCCAAACTCTTGAAGTCATGCTTAGAGCTTGTGTAATCGATTTTGGTGGCAATTGGGATTCACATTTATCCCTTATTGAGTTTTCTTACAACAATAGCTACCACACAAGTATCAACATGGCTCCATTCGAAGCTCTCTATGGTCGCAAGTGTCGTTCTCCGATCTGTTGGAACGAGATTGGTGAAGCACAAATCACCGGTCCCGAGTTAATTCAAGAAACATCCGACAAGATTATTCAAATCCGTGACAATATTCGAGTAGCGAGGAGTCGGCAAAAGAGTTACGCCGACAAACGTCGAAAACCCTTGGAATTCCAAGTCGGTGATCTTGTTCTTCTTAAGGTGTCTCCTTGGAATGGTGTGGTCCGTTTTGGAAAGAAAGGCAAGTTAGCACCTCGTTATGTTGGACCATTCAAAATCCTTGAAAGGATTGGGAAAGTGGCTTACAAGCTCGAGTTACCTCCATCTCTTGGCAATGTGCATCCTACATTTCATATATCTAATCTAAAGAAGTGTCTCGCTGATGAAAATCTCCATATACCGCTTGACGACGTGCGCATTGATGAAACGATGCACTTCGTTGAGAAGCCGGTGGAAATTATGGATCGTGAAGTCAAGCAACTCAAGCGAAGTCATATTCCTATAGTCAAAGTTCGTTGGGAATCTAAGCGTGGTCCTGAGTTCACTTGGGAACGAGAAGACCAAATGAAGCTCAAGTACCCCCATCTTTTTACTAATAATGTTGATCCCTCTAGCTAAATTTCGGGACGAAATTCTCTCAACATGGGGAGACTGTAACATTTCGGATTTTAGTATTCCTATTTCAATTCAATATAATGCAATTTCAAGTTCTATACTCGTGCAATGTCTTATTATTTTCTTGCCGTAAACTAAATGCAATGATTCTATATAAATTCGCAAGTTTTACTCGATTATATACATTTAAACGCTAAACAAGAAACTATTTTATTCAAACTTATCAAATCTAAAAAGTCAAGGACTAAAGTTGAAAAATGTCAAGAAACGCTAATTAGACACGGTCGTGCTTCGACCAAGCACGGTCGCGCCAAATGCTTTGGCACGGTCGCGCGATTTGCTTTGGAACGATCGCGCCCGGTGCCTAGGCACGGTCGCGCCTATCTTGGTACGGTCGCGCCTGCGTAACAGTCGAAGCGTAATTGTGACTTTAATCATCCGATCGTTCGAATTCGTAACATTAACACGCTTTATTCACATTAACAAACATAATAAACATTCCCATTACTCGAAATCGCTTCGGTTTTATCCTACCAAGTTCCAATCGATTAAGCATCTCAAAGAGAACCCAAATTCCCTCAACCAATCCGAATACTCTCGATCAATTCATCCTCAATCGGTAATCAAGCCTCTCTGAATCATCCGAAGCCGCTGAAGCAACCAGAACTGCAGCCGAAGTCGTCGGAAGCCGTTCTCTCCGTCGCCGGAACTCCATCCTACCGTTCTCCTTCGATTCGATTCTATTTCGGGTAATTGAATCTTCTATTTCATTCGTTTCTGTATCAGTATCGAAAGCCCCTATTCAATTTGGGCTTCCATTATAGGAATTGATCCGAATCAGAACTCTCATTTTATAAAAAAATGATTTAATCGAATCCCTACTTAATCGCGATGTTCATGCAGTTAAACTATATGAAAAGACTCGTAATAAACCATTAATCAAAAGCCCTAACAATTCCAGCGTTTAAATTACAAGAAATTGTCAATTCGTGTCTGACTTAGAAGAGACACGGTCGCGCTAATCATCTAGCGCGGCCGTGCCTCATGTAGCGCGGTCGTGCCGATTAGCAACGCGGTCGTGTCCTCCTGTCCAGACCTTGTCATGCCCTCTGGGCTAGTCTCTGTTGTATCTAAAGGTCATAGACACGATCGTGTCTTTGCGAGGCACGGTCGTGTGAGACTCAGTCTTTTTAACAGAATTATAATTTTTATATTTTAATCAGTAAATGTTTCAGATTTTATAAAAATATGTTTTCTGTATTTAAAAATAGATTAAAAGTTTAATCTTGGCATGAATATAATTTATTGAAAAGTTTATAAAAATTAAATTTATATTTATTATCTTATACTTAAATGATATTTTAAATAATTAAGTTACAAAATTTATAAATAATGATTAGTTATTTAATTTACATTTTAATACAAAATCATTTATTTATTTATACTTAATTTCAATTAATATTTACATTATTTCATAAACTACAATTATACACTTATTTATTTAATTCAAACCTAATTAAATTGTTTCAAACATATTTTACTTCAAACTTTATATATTTTATCCAATACTTTTTAAATACAAATCAATGGTTTTATATACAAATTCAACTTTCATTTTAGACTTAAACTTTATGCATCTAGTTGATTCAATACACATTACTCTTTAGGTTAAAGTGTGCATTTCAAGGATCTTAATTGCTATCTATATTCCTTGTTAGCTTCACTTCCATACCAAGTGAGTATTCACAACCCCTTTTTCTCTTTTACACTTTTGGGGTGGAACATGAACTCTATACTCATTACACATTACACATTTACATTTACACAAACAACACAAGTGCAAAAATCCTATATACATACATGTGTGCAAAAATTTGAGCTTTGTGCCCGAGTGCTAGGTGTGTTAACCTTTGTATGCTCTTATGTGCAATCATTAACTATACAAGCTGACGGTTTTCAATGATGGATCTATTGAGTCTGACAAACCCACCCATGGTACGCGGTGATTGAAACCGACAACACATTTGTTTTGCATGCTAGTTACAAGGTTTGATTGTACATTTGGTTACACAATAGTTACTCCCCATAAACGCCTTATTTATCATGTCATGTAAAGGATTTGTTTTCATCTATATGCTATCTATATACAACTGTGTTATACTCACCAACTTTTTAGTTGACTTTATTTTATTCATGTTTCAGGCCCCAATATGTGAGATTGATTCAAGACGTGTTCAACATAGGATTTGGACTTAGCAAAATAAATCAAGAATTTTATGAGGTGTTATGTTTCTTGTTTGAATTTGATCTTGTACTTGGATTTCTTGTAATGCAAATTTGACTTTAATATATTTCAATTTAGTCAACCATGTGCTATGAACAGTCTTACATGTCCCACCCCGATGATTCCGCCATCGGTCGGGGTGTGACATGAACACTTCAAACCACTTATCTGAGTCACTGTAATACCATTGTACAATTTCTCTTGATTCTTCAGATCTGGTAGGAGGTTTTGTTTTCTTTTTGGGAGGTTGCTGATGAGAGGGAGCTGGGTGAGAGGATTTGGACTTTTTGGGAGGGGAGTGTAATCTAGGAGGGTGAGAGGGAATTTGTTGGACAGAAGGATGAGAGACTAAGGAAGTAGTCTTGGGTTTCTTTGGTTTTCTTTCCTTAGTTGAGTTATCTACAATTCTTCCAGAACTTGTCTTCTTCAACCTATCCTCTTCTTCCTTCTTCACTTTTCTGTAAAGAGCTTGCAGGTTCATGAAACTCATGTGACCCAGCCTCATTCCACTCTCACCTCTTGCCTTCAGGAATTTCATCATAACCTTCATTTCTTCATGGGTTCTAACATTGAAGGAAACGACTTTCCTAGATTTTTGTCTGGCTTCTTCAGCCCTCTTCTTGTTAGCCTGTTCTCCTTGTTGGCCCATGAAGGCTCTGTATATTTCTTTGTTGGAGAGTTTCTCAAGGTAATCTGCATCCTCACCTTGAGAAACGAGAACTGCTATCCACCCATCCCTCATTTATTTAGCTAGTTCAGAATCAATGATCCTGAACTTAGCATCTTCAGCCTTCTTCTTCTCTCTTTCTTCATCTTCTTTATTCAGCTGTTCCTGCAGCTTAAGAGCTAGAGCTTCATCTTCTTGTATTTGTGAAGCTGCAGGAACTGAAACATTTGTTCTATCCAGTTATCTTGCATACAACTGGATTTGTTGTTCTCCGAAGAGCATGACTGCTTTTCTTTCTTGTGCTTTCTTAAGCTCAGCCATCTCTTCTTCTTCTCTTTATTCTTCTTCTTTCCATTTCTTTCTTTTCTTCCTCTATCTTCTTTTCTTCTGATTCAATCATAATTCCCTTCCCTTTGTCTTAATTGGATGCCTCTGCTTCTGCTTCATAGATCACAATAGCAGGTATCAGCTTCATTGGTAATTTGAGGATTGGACAAGGGAGGAGCATTTTCTTCTTTATCTTCACCCACCACATAAGTACATTCAAACATTACGTTCTCCTTTTCTGTTCTTTTTTATTCTTCTTCAGTGTTTACAACAGCTTTTGGAGAAGAGGAAAAGCATAGTTCTGAGTCTGAATCTTTATTTATTGGTAAAGACTTGTCAGAGTCTGAATCTTCTAATGTCACCAACCCACCATCTTGTAGCTTCTTCTTTATAATCTCCATCATTTCTCGACTTCTTGGAGAGTTGATATTGCAGATGTTGGTTCTTAGTTCAAAGACTTTGTTAAGAAAATCTGAGTTTATAAGTAAGATTTCTTGTATATCATTTATTTCAGTGGACCCATCACACAAGAAAAACTTAAACCCAGCAAAGTCAGTGCTTGACCACCCATGAACCTCTAAGCCTTTGACCAATTCATTGTATAGATATTTACTTAGGCTTAGAACTTGATCATTGGTTAGGGTACTGCTTCTTATCATCCACCCCCTTTGGCTTTCTCTTTCTTCTTCTGTCCTTGAGCTCTCTGCTTCTTCCTCCTCAAGCCTGAGATATACCTTTCTAGCTTCTTCAAGGAATCTCTCAAACCTAGGCATATTGTCTTCACACATATCGTGAAACCTTTCAATGGCAAGCCAGACAGAGAGATCATGAGAGGTGTTTATGAATTCAGTCAAATGCAAAGATAGTGTGTCAAATGTGCTTAATGTTTCCCAGTTGTGCTCCTGAATACCACTAAACTCCCACCCAATCCAGGACCTTTTAAAGATGCCATCATATCCCCATGCCAGAATGGAGTCAAACTCCAAGTTGTTTGTTGTTAGGGAGTGTTGAGGGGATATGACCTGTCTTGAGATAGCAGCAGCTGGATGTATGTGAAACGTAGGAACTATCTCTTTGTCTTCCTCTTCAATCTCCATCTCCTCAGGGAAAACTTCATCAACAGCCCTGGCAACTAGCTTCCAATCCTCAGAGATCTCTTCCTCTTCATCTCCTGATGTTGGCAAGTCATGAACCTGAATAAAGGTAGGCTAGAATAATGACCATTGAAAGACTACCTGCTCTTTAATACAGTCTTCTAGACTGTCAGTGTCCTCCTCTGTTGACATTTTCTCCTCCTTTTTGGTTGCATCTGTTGGAGCATGTTTTGTAACTGTCGGTGAAATTCTATGCTGTAAGTTAGCAAAGCTGTCAAGTTCACCTAAGGAACTTGCTAAGTTCGCCTAAGCTTGCTAGGGGCGAACTTAACAAGTTCGCCTGTGGTCTTTGTGGTTTCCCTATAAATAGAGGTTTACATGTCAGTTTTAGAGCTTAGACAAGAACATAGAACAGTGTAAATTAGAAACTGAGAGATCTTGTAAACAGTGATTTGTAGTGGAAATACAAAGAAGATTATTTACACCGTGTTGTTGATTGATTTACACGTTGCACGTTGATCATGGATTCCGCACGTTATCACCGTGTTGTACCGTGAGTCTAGAGATCCGTCACGCACCGAACCGGGACTAACAAGTGGTACCAGAGCCATTGCTCTCGATTAGCAATAGATTCGTGGTGTTTTCGTGTACAATCAACATCAAAAATCACTGATTTTGAAGGATTTTTCACCATTTTCGTTTGTTGAAAAAAATGGAAGAATTTTGATCAATTTTAATTGATTTTGGATTAGTTTGAAGAAATTGATAGAATAGGATTGTTCCTAATCAGTTTCTACACATTCCTACGATTCAGATTTGTCATATTCCATCATATCAATCAGAAATCATGATTTTCAGCAGAGTTGATTCGTATTGGTGTTCTTCCTTAGATTTCGGCGTTTTAGGCGAACTTAGTCATTCAGTTACAGGAGAACTTAACCAGGCAAACTTACCAAGTTCGCTCAGTGGAGTTCGGGGGAACTTAATAAGTTCGCTCAGGCAGTTTCAGGCGAACTTACTAAGTTTGTGCAAGTTCCCAAGTTCGATAGTGTTCAAAAAAAAATATTTTTAATGAGGCATTTATATACTTCTTTTTAGTCATTTTTTAGAATATTGTAATTTTGAAATTTTTTCTTCCCTAAAAATAGTTTTTTGGAGGGAAATTTTTTTCTTACTCAGTTTTTTAAGGAGGCATTTATATACTTATTTTTAGTCATTTTTTAGAATATTATAATTTTGAAATTTTTTCTTCCCTAAAAGGAGTTTTTTTGGAGGAAAGTTTTTTCTTACTCAATTTTTTGAGAAGGCATTTATATACTTCTTTTTAGTCATTTTTGAGAATATTGTAATTCTGAAATTTTTTCTTCCTTAAAAAGAGTTTTTTGGAAGGAAAATTTTTATGGGGTGCTTACAAAAATTCTCGAGATGACAAATTTTTCGAAGAGTATAAGAGATTTGTTGGAGAAACAATTCATGTTTTTCAAGTACTACCATCTTTTGAGAGAGTTGGTAAAATGTGATGTTTCTTACGCTAATACTAAGGTGAATGAGAAGTTGTTGGATGTTCTTCCTCCTATGTTTGAGAAATACTCAGTGCTCATCAAGAAAAATGAGGATTTAACTAATCTGTCTTTAGCAGAATTGATTGATACAGTTTATTCTTATGAAGAAGGTGATGTGACAAAAGTTAGTGACAAGAGTGATTTTGAAAGTGACTGTTTTTCCAATCAAGTGACATTGAAAGTTTTCATTCTTCTTTAGAGGTAAAAGCTGAAGTTCATACTAATGCTGGTTCTGATAATAGTTCTTCAGACAGTGATTTGAGTGATTATGGCAGTGTTGCTGAAATTGAAGAAACTATCATTCAGAATGTTGAGCCAAAATTTTCAACTAAAGAACTACTTGATGATGGAGCTGCTGGGAAAGTGACTATGAAAATTGCTGACATGTTATATGAAGCAAATGCATCCATGGCTGATTCAAAACAGATACATGAGGTTGTTTCTTGTGTAAGTGCATTGATTCAGATTTGAAAATTGTAAGATTGTGTGATGACAACACAATTCTAATCTGTTACATGAAAGTAATATACATATCAAATCAAGTTTTGAAAGAAAATGAAAAGCTTTTAAATGCAAGAATTGAATCATTAAAAGATGATATCAAGATTTTACAAATAAAAGTAAATGAACAAGCTTTTCACATTGATGTGTCATATTTTGAATATGAGAAAAAGATAAATGAACTTGCCCAGTCACAGAGTGAGGTCACCAAGTTGTTGAGAAAACTCGAAGGTTATAAGAATTCCAGTTTTCTGTTGGAATATTATAATGATAAAGCTTCAGGTGAGAAAATAGTTGGTGGTATTGGTTCATGTCCTTCATTTGATGACAAAGATATTGGAGGAGGTGTTGGATATTGTCCACCTTTCAATGGTAATTACACTTCTCATACTGTGGAGAGTGTGACAGATGAGGATTTGGAGCCAAAAACCATCCTCAAGGTAAATCCTGTTACAGGAGAGGACATGGTTTATGATGATTCAAGCGATGATGAAACATTTGATCCAGATAAATTTGAAGGAACATTGAAAGACTGCAAGGTTGATGAACCAATTATGGTTAAGAAAGTCACTAGGGATCGGTGCATCTTGTATGAACCAGATGAAGATATTGAACAACCACATACTAAACCAGTAAAAAAGTTTATGAGCAGTGGTTTTGATTTTCAAGAAAATAATAAAATTGAGAAAAATTCAACTCTTGATTTTATTAAAAATAAGGTTGATTCAGAAAAACCCAAGGTTGTTCAAGTATCTAACACTGCTCCTCATTGTGAATCATCTACTTCAAGAAGTGTTAAGAAAGAAAAGTTTATCCGAATTTACAAATAAAGACGAACATGTTTTCATTGTGGCGTTTTTGGTCACATCTTGAAAAATTGTCCAGATAAGAATGTGGGAAAGCGTCTAGAAGATCCCAAGTTGGGAAGACCTTTTGTTAAACCGCCAGCAAAGCCAGTGGTGAAATCTGTTACTATGAAGAAACCCGATGTTTCTAAACCTGAAGTAAAGGTTTCATATGTACCCGTGAAACCAAAGTCACAAATTCAGTCAACAAAATATGTGAATCAAACTGAAGTGTCTAGTTCTAGAAGTTCAAGAGATATGACTCCTAAAGCTCCTTACGAAAGAAAGTTTATTAAAAGGAGAAGTTGTTTTTATTGTGGTGTAGTGGGTCACATTTGTTGGAATTGTCCTTTAAAGACCCAGTATTCTGAAACACCAAAGACTAGACCAGTTCTGACAAGATCAGTTGATAGAAAATCTGTTAATTCACAATCTCAGGTTAGGCTCTCTCGATCTCAGAGATGGAGAAGAAACAGAAGATTGAGAATATTGTTAGAACAACAAGACGTTTCGCAATCTCAACATGTTTCAAATGAACCAGAAGGCTCAAACACTTCAATTTTTAAAAGGAAGGAACTTAATGAACAGAAGAGTGTTTGGAAAAGAAAAGTTAACGTTTCTGATTCATCAGAAAAATCTCCAAAAATTGAGGAGAGATTCGACTGTGAATTGCGTGAAGTGATTTATTTTGATATAGATGGACGACCCAGGACTACCATGGCTTGGGTTTTCATTTCCAACTAATGCTTCTTGTTTAATGTGCGGGATTAACCAAGAGGGAATATTAATACAATTTGGTTTGTTAATAGTGGTTGTTCATAGCACATGACAGGGAATGACATCTGTAGGAGCAACGAGTTGTTTGATAACTGATAAGTCTATTTGATTCAACGACTTGATGCTCAAGGGGGAGATTATGTCCCACACAATGTTCGTTTTTGGAAAGTGTTTAACCAAGTCCAAAAGACAACCTGAAACTTAGGACGATGATGGTGAGTATGAATTCGTTGATGCAACCATTTGACTAGTTGAGAGGGAGTTTACAGGGCAGGGGGAGTATAGAATTGTGTTGGTGACAAAGGCAAAGGCATTCAATTACATCGATTTGAATTTTAATTGATTGAATTTCTTAATTTCCAAGTGACCAAGTAGAATGTTTTTTTCTTAAAATGTTTCATGGAAGTTTTACTTTCTGTCAAAAAGATTTTGAAAAAGCCAAACAAATTGAAAAAAGTTAAAATCGACATTACTTGAAGTTATAAGGAGAAATGATAGTATATCAGTAGATGTTTAGTCACACATGACCTTAGTTGGACTTTATGATTTCTTATCTAATATATTTGTGAGAAATGTTTTGATCAGAACTTCTTAGACTGCATAGTTTGGGAAATGATAGCTTTATAACTACTTATGTTGAATAAAAATTGATGCTTGATGCTTATATTTTAATTTAGATACTAGTATGTAGTCTGAATTGTCAATAGGCTATGAGTATCTTTGGTCCACTAGTAGTGTGACAACATAATGAACTTTGTGACAACTGTGATTTGAACCCATCGTATACCGAGTGTGTGCGTAAAATATCATTATCAGATAAAGAATATACGATCTAAAGTACTTCATAAGATCAGTATCGGTTATCTCGTTAAACACAATTTTTCAGTTCACTTCATTGCCCATGCCGTGAAAAACATGCAATGTGAAGTTGGAATAAGATATGTCTCTGACAACATCTGTTGGAACATATACTAGCCCTTGGATCAATTATCTTGATTAAATTGAATATATCCAGATAACAGTTGGATCACGCTACCCCATGTCATTGAATCATTTGATTCCTTGATCAATCTTATGTTGAAGAATTCTATCGGTACAATCTTTATGTTTCTATGAATCATGATACTTCATCCAAACCAAGACATTTGAATCATTCGACTCTGAATCATTTTGATTCTCTGCTTGATTTTTCCTGTGTTTAACGGTATAATTTCATCCTGGAGATTGAAAATCATCTTGCAATGATCTTATATGTCTTGAAGATAATGCACAATTATTTTTCTGTTGGCATATTTGTGGGGTACACGTTGTATTACAAAATAAATGGTAACTTAATTCACAAGAACATGGGACAAATATACTGATGGTTTCAATTTTATTATATTGACAACTTAGATTGACATGTTATGTGTTGCAAATTCGTATGTAATTTATTATGAGCATATTATGATCTGATCCCATCTTCTTTGAAGTTCTTCGCGTATCATTACATGTTTTTGTTGAAGCTTAAAAGATTTGATCTTATCTAGTATAAAGAAAAGAAAGAAATGAAAGAATGAATCTGGATAGGATACCCATAGAATGTTTAGGGATGCTTATCCAAAATGTGTGATTGATGCATTGTTTTTACTGATATGATCTTCTTACTCGTAATGTTCGACCAAAAAGATGTGATTTACTATTTTACAGTTCAGTTTGTACAGAGAAAAACCAAAAGGATTTCGTGTTTCTTATGTTTGAAAAAACAAAAAGATTTTATTTTTCCAGCTTCCATGGAAATTTTACTTGTTGGTTACACTTGGTTGTTCTTCTTTGCCATAAATGAAAATTTTGCAGATAGAAGTTGACAAGGGGTCCTTCTCCCAAGTTTTCTTCTAGAAAGAGAGAGAGTGTGTGCAGATGTACAAGACAAAGACTATGAGTTGTTTGAGGACTGATGACAATCTTCTAAAGCTATTGTCAAGGGGGAGTCTGTTGGAACTATTTCTAGTGACAACGAGCTTGAAGATTCTATGTCTTAGTCTTAGAGTCTTTGCTTGTAATATGTTAGAATTGTAAGCAACAGTTAAGAGGGAGTTTGTTGGAGCATGTTTTGTAACTGTCGCTGAAATTCTGTGTTGTAAGTTAGCAAAACTGTCAAGTTCGCCTAATGAACTTAGAGCGAACTTGATAGGCGAACTTGATAAGTTCGTCGCACATAATCAATCCTGCTTATGTTGCACCGCCAAACAATAATTGGATTCATGTTGATCCTGCTTTGGAATTACCTCTAGCTGACAATCAAGATGAGGAGGAATAGGAAGGTGATGATGATAATGATAGTGAAGAGACTGAGAGTGATAATGAGGATGGTGATAATAATGATGGTGATGACAATGATGGTAATGATAATGAAGATAATGATGACAATGATGCTGATGATGGTGGAAATGATGGAGGTGATATGAATATGAATGTTGATGTGAATGAACCTCAAGATGAACATGTAGAGGTTGAAGAGACTAGCACCAGTTCGTCTGGATCTGGTGATGCTGACATTGATGAAGAAAGTTCCCAGGATTTTAGTCCTGAGCACTATGCTCAGTTAGCCCTGAGCACTATGCTCAGTTAGATAAAGTGCCTAGGGTTCCTAAGAAAGTCTATGATAGACGTCAAAAGTCTCTGGGCAAAAAGAAAATAAAACTTCTGAGACGCAAGTCTGTAAGGGGTCCTCCTCCCGATGTAGTACTTCGAAAAATAAAATTACAAGACGAAACATCTAGTTCTGAGGAAGATGAGGCTCCTGCAGCTAAAGGACCTAAATTGATGGCTTCGGTTATTCAAATTGCACAATCTGCATAGGATAGAGAGTTTGTAGATTCTTTGATTATAACTCCTAATCCTTCACAATCTAATACTCCTCAAGTGACTCCTACTGTATCCAAAGCACAAGATGAGGCTAGTCCATCTACTAGAGATGCTCGGGATGAAAGAATACAAGCCTTGGAAACACAGGTTTCAGGGTTACAATCTTAGGTGGCTGAGTTGATTAACAGAGAAGCCCAACATGTTCAGACTTTAAATGATCAAAACAAGGTGCTTGCAGAGATGCAGATTCTTGTTACTCAGTTAGTAGAGCGTCTTGACACTCAGGGGGAGAAGGTCCAAGCTGATAAGTCTACTTGTCACAGTATTGGTGTTCAGAAGAATCTAGATGATGATGATGAACCAGATGCTGGTGATGGTTTGGGCAAGCGTCAACACGCTGATACTAACCCGTCATTAACTCAGGGGGAGTCAGAGATTATTATTGAAGCCAATATGATGACTAGTGTTGATAATAATGCTGAGAATGTTGCTGACATGTTAGATAATTCAATGTTTTTTTGAAGATTCTAATATGGATGAAGCTAATAAAATTGAATGCTTGGTAGACTTGGAAGATTTGTTAGATGATGAGGATATAGGTGAGGGGGAGTTAGAAGAAGGAGAGATTGTTGAAGTGGAGGTGGAGAGTGACAAACAGAAAGTTGTTTATGAAGGGTGTGACGGATTAATTGACACGGATGTCTTTGACGATGATGTGATTCCTGAAGATGTGTCAGAAGGAGTTGCAGAATCTAAAGAGTCTGTTCCTAATATGGAGAAACAAAACTCTGATACTGCTGAAAGCTTGCCTAAAGACACTGAAATGTATAAGAATACAGGAATGACAAAGGCACAGTGGGCAAAGATGGTTAAGAGTTGGAGAACCAAGTTTCCAGTCTCTCTGGCTGCTCCTGTATAGAAACATAGATATGCAAACAAGGAGAGATGCTCTGGCAGAATAATAAGTTGGTTTTATGAGGCTGAGTTCAAGCTATTCGCGTTGAAAAGATCAGATGGAGTTCAGTATTTAAAGCCAAGGCTTAAATACTTTAATTCTTTACCGAGATGTGAAGTCATTAGGTTATCAACTAAGTCCTTGATTAACAGATCGAATAATGGAATAGCTGACTCGATAGCTAAGTTGATAAGAATAGAAGGAGGATCTGGTAAATATGAGAAACTGAAACCTCAACAGGGCAAGAGATTCAAGGAAGTTGATCCAGTTACTCAAAAGGTAACTTGGATATACAAGTTCAAACCTGTGAGATCAGTACCAAAAATTCCTTTGAAGCTGATTGCTTATGATTGCTTGCATGATCTTAAATGGTGGTATGTGGATGTCTGTACGGGTGAAGTAGTAATATAAGACATGAGTGGCAAGGTTATAGTAAAGTTCTTTGATGCTATGAACCTTGTTAACTTTTCAAGATCTGATCAGAAGATGCTGAAACGTAGAGAGATCATGTATACTGATGAGAGTAAAGAGCAGGCATTACAGTACAATAAGGTGTTGTATGTGTGTTTGAAGTATAGGATTTGTGCAGGGAGCTCATTACCGAAGAATTGAAAGAAAAAGACTTAAAGATAAAGATTAAGCTGTTGTCAAAGAGGAGTCTGTTGGAGCATGTTATGTGACAACAAGCCTTGTAATAGATTAGTCTTTATGTTTAATGTTTTGTATGTTTTGTATTGTAGTTTGTTAAGTTTGCACAGGCAAACTTAGCATGTACGCCTGATCTAGTTGAGGCGAACTTAACAAGTTCGCTTGAACTAAAGTTGGCGAACATGTTAAGTTCGCCTGATCCAGTTGTATTGTCTATAAATAGTGCAGTAGTTGTTCTCATTTGTAACATACTGTATTTTCTAGAACTACTACGTGTATGCTGTTTGCAGATTGAATACAAGAAGCTTTTTATGATATCTTGTCTTGTGTGTGATTTTAGAGTGTGCGTGATTATTGGAGACATACGTATGCGTTAGGATTCCGCACTAAGTATATGTATCACGTGTTGTACAACATAGATCGATTGTTAGACCCGCTAGGACTTATAGCATTAGTGCATATGGGGGTGTCTGTTTGAGTGCCCATTGATACAAGGGAAGGAGGAGTCAGTGTTGGGCATTGATCGGCTTCATGCATAGAGACTTAGTGTCTTAGTTTGGACACTTCAGCCTCTAGCATCGCAACCCTGGCCGTCAATTCCATATTTTGCAGTTTCAGACTGTCCTCATCTACATATGTGGAATCCTTGGAGCAAGATAGGGCCTTAGGCCTATTCTCTGCATCCCCATCACCCTGGTTTTCTTGGCTCCTGGGATTCCTCTCAGGGAAGAATGTTTCAAAAGAAACATTTTCACTATGAGTTGCCATGGTTGGGGACTTAGTGATGTTATCACTGTCCTCCTAGTCAATTGATGGACCAGAAGTAGTGATAGCCCTTTTCATATTTACCCTATCAATACTCCCATCGTGAACCTTCTCAAGTGAGGAACTTGGGCTGGGTACATTAGTAGCCAAGTCAAACAGTACCTCCAAGATAGTGGTAGTTGGAGAAGGTACATCATGTTGAGTTGGTGCATCTATACTTAAGTTCAAAGAAGAAACAACAGGTTTGGGCTCAGTTGGTTGTTCTATGGATCTAGGATGTGATCCTGATCCTAATAGGGATCCTTCCAGGGAAGTTTCCCTAAAGATGTGGCTATCCCTTTTGATATTCTCACCAGAGTGTTGTGAATCTAGATGAGGGCTTTTGGATTGGGATTAGGCCTTTGAGCCAAGAATGTAAGTCCCAGGGGGTCTACCGATCGATCTCTGGTGTAAAACACGTGATACGTATACGAAATGCGGAATCCTAACGCATACGTATGTCTCGAATACTCACACACACAATACAATCACACACAAGACAAGATATCATAAAAAGCTTCTTGTATTCAATCTGCAAACAGCATACATGTAATAGTTCCAGAAATACAGAATGTTACAAATGAGAATAACTACTGCACTATTTATAACACAATACAACTAGTTCAAGGGAACTTAACATTTTCGCCAACTTTAGTTCAGGTGAACTTGTTAAGTTCGCCTCAACTACATCAGGCGAACATGTTAAGTTCGCCTGTGAAAACTTAACTAAATACAATACAAAACATACAAAGCATTAAACATAAAGACTAATCTATTACAAGGCTTGTTGTCACATAACATGCTCCAACAGACTCTCCCTTGACAACAGCTTGGTATTTATCTTTAAGTTTTGTTCTTCCAATTATTCGGTAATGAGCTCCCTGCATAAATCATGTGTTTCAAAAAAACATCACCTTCTTGTACTGCAATGCCTGCTCTCTACTCTCGTCTGTATACATGATCTCTCTACGTTTCAGCATCTTCTGATCAGACCTTGAGAAGTTAACAAGGTTCATAGCATCAAAGAACTTTATTATAACCTTGACACTCATGTCTTCTATCACTGCTTCACCCGTATAGACATCCACATACCACCATTTAAGATCATTCAGGCAATCATAGGCAATTAGCTTTAAAGGAATCTTCGGTACTGATCTCACAGGCTTGAACTTATATCTCCAAATCACCTTTTGAGTAACTGGATCAACTTCTTTTATTCTCTTGCCCTGTTGAGGTTTCAGTTTCTCATACTTACCTGATCCTCCTTCAATTCTTATCAGCTTAGCTATCGAGTTAGCTATTCCATTATCTGATCTGTTAATCAAGGGCTTAGTTGATAACCCATTGACTTCACATCTTGGTAAGGAGTTAAAGTACTTTATCCTTGGCTTCAAATACTGAACTCCGTCTGATCTTTTCAAAGCAAATAGCTTGAACTCAGCTTCATAGAACCAACTTATAATATTGCCAGAGCATCTCTCTTTGTTCACGTATCTCTGTTTCTGAACGGGTGCAGCTGGAGAGACTTGAAACTTAGTTCTCCAACTCTTCACCATCTCTGCCCATTGTGCCTTCGTCATCCATGTATTCTTATATAGTTCTATGTCTTTAGGCAAGCTCTCAACAGTATCAGGATTTTTTTTATCTAGATTAGGATCAGACTCTTCAGATTCTACAACACCTTCTGATAAATCTTCAGGAGTTACATCATCGTCAAAGACATCCGTGTTAATCAAACTGTCACACCCTTCGTAAACAATCTTTCATTTATCACTCTCCACATCCATCTCAATAATCTCTCCCTCTTCTAACTCTTCCTCACTAATATCTTCATCATCTGTCAAATCATCCAGGTCTAACTGACATTCAATCTTATATGCATCATCTATGTTAGAGTCTTCAAAGACTGAATTATCTAACATATCACAACCTCAGTATCAACCTCATCATGTTCTTTATCATCACCACTAGTCATCATATTGGCTTCTACAATAACTTCTGACTCCCCCTGAGTTAATGACGTAGGGATCGTATCAGCGTTTTGACGCTCACCCAAACCGTCACCAACATCCGGTTCGTCATCATCATCTAAGTTCTTTTGAACACCAATACTATGACACGTAGTCTTATCAGCTTTCTCCCCCTGAGCGTCAAGACGCTCCACTAACTGGCTTATAAGGATTTTCATTTCTGCAATCACCTTGCTTTGCTCATTAACGACCAGAGCACGCTGAGCTTCTCTTTCAATCAAATCATCTACCTGTAACTTTAACCCTGAAACCTGTGTTTCTAAGGCAAGTATTCGTTCATCACGAGGATCTCAAGTAGATGGAACAGCTTCATCCTGAGTCTTGGATACAGTGGGAGTAGTATGTGGAGTGTTAGACTATGAAGGAATAGGAGTAATAATCAAAGAATCTACAAACTCTCTATCTTCTTGTGCAGATTTAGCAGCTTGAATAGCCGAAGCCATCAGTTTAGGTCCTTTTGCCGCAAGAGCCTCATCATCTTCATAAGTAGATGTTTCATCTTGTATCTTTTGTTTTCCAAGTACTGCATCGGGAGGAGGACCCCTTACAGACTTGCGTCTTGGAACTCTTACTTTCTTTTTGCCCAGAGACTTCTGACGTTTGTCATATACATTCCTAGTAACCCTAGGAACTTTAGCTAACTGAACATAGTGCTAAGGACTAAAATCCTGGGAACTTTCATCATTATCGTCAGCTTCACTAGATCCAGATGAACTGGTGCTACTCTCTTCAATCTCTAAATGTTCATTTTCATGTGCATTTGCATCAACATTTACTTGAACATTCCCTCCATCATTTCCATCATCATTATCATTATTATCACCATCATCATCATTATCACCATCATCATCATCACTCTCAGTCTCTTCACTGTTATTCTCATCATCATCATCATCATCACTCTCAGTCTCTTCACTGTCGTTCTCATCATCATCATCATCACTCTCGGTCTCTTCACTGTCAGTCGCATCATCACCTTCTTCTTCCTCTTCCTCTTCCTCTTAATTATCAACAGGAGGTAACTCCAAAGCTGGATCAGCATTAATCCAATTATTGTTTGGTGGTGCAACATAACCAGGATTGATTATGTGCCCAAACAGAGGAGTAGCCACTGGAATCTAAGCAGGATTTTGCTGCTCAATATTCATGCAATCAGTAAAAATCCTCTTTGTCATAGGAGTAAGAGTTAATCTAGGATTCACCGGTGGTAGATTTGGAATTATATGGTTCAGGATTACCTGCAAGAATCTAGGGTACATCAAGAAACCCTGACCCTCAGGTGGTGTAATTTGCATAACCAGCTCCTTGTAAATGTATAAGGCAAAGTTGAACGGCCTATTCAAAGTTAAAGCCACCATGGCTGCTTGTAATGACGTCTTTAAAGCATCCGTGACAGCTTTCCATGGAGATAAGCATTGAATAATCACATGCATAAAGTACCGCCATTGACCCACTAGACCACCCTTACGTGCTTGAGAATCATTCGGTCTACCTCTATACCCCATCCTTTCAAAACAACCCATAATCAAGGTATTCGGCAATCCGATAGGATCAGCATTTGCACCACCAAGAGATAAAGTTGTACGTATATCTTGAACAGAAATTGCAATATCTTGGTTGTTCACAGTAGCTCTAATCACATGTGGTTCAACATCAGTGTCTTGTTGTGCCGTCTCCCAGAACTGTTGAAAGTATTGCAAGCTAATATGAGGATTAGCTGAGAGAGCAACATTTATCCTTGACCTGTTCAAAATATTTATTATCTCCTGATAATTTGCTGCCTCGGCCAACTCTAGATCAAGTAACGCCACTTGATTGTGCATATACTCAACTCGACGATCCATGACCTGCTCAAAACAAATTATTAGACACTTACAATTTTTCAACCAACAAACAAAAATAATAATAAAAAAAACAAAAACAAAATAAGAGTAAAAATAAAAAAATTACAACTTTTGAAAAATTGCTAAGTCTTTCAACACTGGTTCCCTAGGCGAACTTAACAAGTGCGCTTTTAAGTTCGCCTGATCAAGTTCGCTAGAACCCTTGAACAGTCACAGAATTCGAAGTTGAACAGTTTGATGTTATAAACCACAATCAAACACAATCACTAACTCGCCAACACTCGATTAACATATATGAACTTTTAATTTCAGATTTTATCCACAAAATGATGATGGACACAAAAGACGACAGCCGCTATTAACTTTCGATGAACAAATCACAATCGTGATCAAATGGATGGATGTTAAGGAATTATGTTACCATCTTTGAACTCGCAACAGAATTTGGACTAAAGAATAAGAACAAATAACCACTTTTCTGACACTCGATTAACATAGCAAGTTCTCCTTCCTCAATACTTAGCCAAAAATTTGAAATTTATCAAATTTTTCAACTTTTTCTGACAATCCAATCACCTCGTAATCTATTCAGCAACTCAATCCAAATAATTAAGAATTTTTCATGGAAGATAGAAACAAAATCTTTTTGGATTTTTCTTAAAAAAACTAAATGAACAAGTAAAGAACATATTTTTTAGATTTTTCAAAATTTATGCTAAAACACACTGAAATCTTTTTGCACTTTTTCTATATGAATTAAAACAGTAAATCTAGAAACAACTAAAAATAAAATCTTTTTGGATTTTATCTATACATACAGAATCACATATTTTTGGTCGAACACTGCGAGTAAGAATATAAAATTCCCTAGCAGATCTAAGGATTGACCTATGGCATTCTGCATATTCACATACATTTGGCTCAGCAAACAATCACTTTGTGCTACACTATATGGCATCTCAGCAAATAATCTCTCACTTCATGCGTTCATAATCTATCAATTCTTTTGAAATTTCTATTCAAATTCTATCTCACAACTTTCAAATTTTCATTCAAATTTCTTTTTCAAATACTCAAACATTCATGAAATGATACGTGTTAAACTTCAAAGTAAACAGGATCAAATCATAATATGCTAACTTATTCATACCGAATTTGCAATATACTACATGTCAATCCAAGTTTTCAGCATTATGAGATTTGAAACTACAAGCGTTTTTATCCCACGTTCTTGTGAGTTAGTACGATTTATATGAAAACAATGTGTACCCCTCAAATATGCCAACAAAAATTTAAATTGCATTATCTTCAAGACATATTGAGACTTATGCAAATATTAGATCCATCTCCAAGATGAAACTATCTCAACTAGCACAGGAAAATAAACAGATCCGAAAGGATATATGGAATCAGAATGATTCATATAGCTTGGTTTTAGATGAATTATCATGATTCATAGTAACAGAAGAATGATCAAGGAATCGATTGATCAAATGATACAGGGTAATGTGATCCAACTGTTATCTGGATATATTCAATGGAATCAAGATAATTGATTCAAGGGTGAGTATATGTTCCAACAGATGTTTTTAGAAACATATCTTAGTTCAACATCACGTTGCATGTTTTTCGGGACATGGGCAGTGAAATGAACTGTAAATTGTGCTAATCAATATAGTCCGATACTGGTCTCATGAAATACTTGAAGTCTCATATTCTTTATCTGATAATGATCTTTTAAAACACACACCCGGCATACCATGGATTCAAATCACAATTGCGACATGGATCTTTATGTTTTCACACTACTAATAGACAAAAAAACGCTTCTAGCCTACTGACAATTCAAATTACATGCAAATATCCAAATTAAAAATTTATATATAGCAATGTCAAGCAGTCATGAAGCTATTATTTCCTGTTTATGCAAACTAAGAAGTTTAGATCAAATCATATAAGCACAAACATAAATACAGACACCATGTAGTCATTCTATGGTCATGTGTATGTGATCACCTACTGATGTACTATCATTTCTTCTCTAACTTCAAGCAGTGTCGATTTATCTTTTTCAATTTTGTTTGGGTTTTTCAGAAAGCAAGTAAAACTAATGAAAAATAAAGCATAAAACTATTTACTTTAAATAATCTAGAAAACTACAAGAAAAACTTCCATGAAAAACCTTTTGAAAACCTTTGTCACGTTGGATTAAGCATACCAATCATTTGAGTAAGAAATACAAACCTTGTACGATCGAATGCTTTGGTAAACAAATCAGCAAAGTTGTCATCCATGTGAACTTTCACCAATTCAATCAACTTTTTCTCTACACAGTCACGAATGAAATGATGTCGAATCTCAGTGTGCTTCGTCTTTGAGTGTTTCACCGGATTTGTTGTGATCGACATGGTGGCTGTGTTATCAACCATCATTGGTGTCCGTGTGAAGTTCAAACCATAATCCCTCAACTGCTGTTGAATCCATAGGATTTGGGAACAACAACTGGCTGCTGCAATGTATTCTGCCTCACACGTTGAAATTGCAACCTAGGTTTGCTTTTTGCATTGCCAAGACACAAGCCTATTCCCTAAGAATTTACAACCACCAGACGTCGATTTTCTATCCAGACCGCAACCTCCATAATCTGAATCTGTAAAAGCTTTAAAATCAAAGTCAGAATTAATTGGATACCATAATCCCAACCTTGGTTTACCCTTTAAGTATCTAAAGATACACTTTACAACAATCATATGAGATTCCTTCGGTTTAGTCTGAAACCTTAAGCACAAGCATATTGCAAAAATAATATCCAGACATGGCGCTGTCAAATACATTAAAGACCCGATCATTCCTCTGTATAATCGACAATCCAACTCTTTCCCTTTCAGGTCAGAATCTAGTTTGTGATTAACAGGAATTGGAGTGTTGAAAGTTGAAGCATTTGTCATATCAAACTTCTTGAGAATATCAGCAACATATTTCGTTTAATGAATATAAAAACCATCTTCCTTTTGATCAACACAAAAAGAAAGATAATTCTCCCATGTTGCTCATCTCGAATTTCAACTTCATCACTCTTTCAAAGTCTTTACACATATCGACATTCTTCGATCCAAAGATTATGTCATCCACATAGATTTGAACAAGTAATATATCTCCCCCTGCTTTTCTGATGAAAAGGGTAGAGTCAATTTGTCCACACTCAAATCCATTGTCAAGTAGATGCACCGACAAAGTTTCGTACCATGCACGAGGAGCCTGATGAAGACCATATAACGATTTATCCAATTTAAACACCTTTTCAGGAAACTTAGGATCTTCAAAACCAGGCGGTTGTTTCACATAAACCTCTTCCTTTACCTTTCCATACAGAAAAGCACTTTTGACATCCAATTGAAAAACTTTGAAACCCTTGAAAGAAGCATATGCTAGAAACAATCTGATCGCCTTAATCCTCGCAACTTGAGCATAAACTTTGGTGTAATCAACTCCTTCTTGCTGATTAAATCCTTGAACAACAAGTCTTGCCTTATTGCGTACCACAACACCACGATCATCACGTTTGCATTTGAATACCCACTTTTGCCAATAGATCTTGAGCCTTTGGGTAAGTCAACTAAATCCTAAACATGTAATTTATCAAATTGAGTCAATTCTTCTTGCATGGCCTCAATCCAACAATCATCATCTAAAGCCTCAACCATATTTTTAGGTTATGTTTGAGAAATAAAGCAAGCATGCAAACACGTCTCCAAGATACCTGTATCCACAATCTGAGCATACAAACATGAATTTTCAGCAAGTGTACGATGCCTTGTTTGAACACCCGTGTGACATCCGGCAAATTCAGGTTAACTCCGTTAACACAAACATCGTTAGTTCAAACATTGTTCACGCAAACTCAATTATCTCAGTTAATTGCACGTGCATTGCATTTAATTAGGATTAATTAAATGTGTTAGTTAATTCACACACAACGGCAATTCGTAGAATTACCGGATCACACTTGAGTCTAACCCGGAACGTTGGTGATGAATCAAGAATAATATTTCAAACAATTAATAATTTATAATTAATATAAATTATATGATTTTACGTGTTATGTGACGTTACGTGAATTATGTGAATTTTCTTGATATCGCGCATGTTTATCAAATACATATTGTGTTAATTATTTTTATAGAAGTTAGAGTTTTTATAAAAATAATAGTTAAAGGATTTAATTAATATTGGTGTTAATTGTTTTATAATAGCCTATGGACCTTTAGAAATCCCATAACCCAACTTAAAAACCCATGCATGCATTTGTGTATAAAAGGAAATTTATAAAATAATCAAAAACCCTAACCCCACTCCCTTGAAGCTGTCGCGACCCCAAACCCCCACCCCTTTGAGCCGAGACCAAGAACACACCCAAACACACCTCTTTTGATCTTCAATCTTGCGATTGGAAGTGGATTCGAGCTATTCTAGGCGTTTCTAAGACTCACACGTAAGTTATTTCATCGAATTCCGTTACTTTTTTATTATAAAATTTGTGATTGAAACCCTAGTTCATCCAAACATGAGTTTTTGAAATAATGTTGAGGAATTGATTATTTGATTGATGTTGTTGCAACTATTTGATGAGTATATTGATATTTAGAAAACCCTAGTTTCATATGATTTGTAACTTGGCTAAAGTAGAGACTTTTTTTTATTATGTGATGTTGTAGGATTGCATGCTAGATGTGAATGATGATTGTTATGATTGTAATTATGCTAGTTAAGTAGTTTACAATTGAATGGATGCGTCGAATCTTGTTAACAAAGCTAGAAATGGTAGACTTTCCTAATGAGGAAACTTTGATGAAAGGTGTTTGTTGAATGTGAACTACTTTTACGTGCATGAGGTTATTGTATGATGCTAACATGTTATTATGGACGTATTAAAGTTTTTTAAAGTGTTTTTTGTACAAGTCGTATCCATAGATCATAAGTTACTTAAAGTAGAAACTTTTAGAATTTGAAACTTGATGTCTAGACCTAAGGTGTATGTTGTGATGATCCTTCATGCATTAATATGTGTAGATAAACATGTCATGATCATGCAAACGTGTTATAGATGATGTAATCTATTGAAACCAAACTTGTGTTCATATATTGTTAAAAGTAGGAACTTTGTTGAACGTGCATTGGGTAGACATAACTTGCCATGCTAAGTTGGTTGTGACATGTGTAGCATGAAACTTGAATTACTTGTATGCTATGTGTGTTAGTATTCAAACCAAACATTAAATCACTAAACGGGTCACCAACGGGTCGCCAGGTCAAACTGGGTCAAACTATTAAATGTTTTTTTCTAAAACACTTAAAACAATGGGATTGTTTGGATACTTTGGGTTCATGTCAACTTACACAAACACACACTTATAAACCGATGTTTATAGGTGGTGGTTAGTAGTCAAGCAGTTTTAATTAGCTTTCTTCTGCACGCATTCTAAGGTGAGTTTTCATGGCCCCTTTTCTTATGGTTTAAACTTGGGGGAGAAAACATGGGTACAAACATTTAGATCTTACATTTCATTTATATCACTTGTTGTACTAAGCGCAAACATATCATGTAAGTCCTTACTTATCGAACCGTTGAATATATGGGATAGCGAGGTAATCTTGAGTAGTACTACTGGGCATTGACAAGCCCCACCCGTGTTAGTCGCGCTAACACGACAGGAAGTCGAACGGGTGTAACATTGACCTAACAGTTTACCATTGTTCATGATAGACATGGTAGGAGGCAGATCAAACATAAACAGTCAACTTCGGTGTCGAAACGCTTTAGTAACATGTTATTAGGTTAGCTACCTAATGATATAATTGTAAATTGTTTTATCTAGTAAACTTTACTTACATTTGAAACCTGTGAACTCACCAACCTAGTGTTGACATGTTTTAGCAAGTTTTTCTCAGGTCATTAAGGTATGAGCACGAGATAGGGCATGCATGCATTGGAGTTTCATTATTTATCAAACGCAGGACTTACTTATTTAATTATTTTCGAATTACATGTTTTTGGCGCAATTTTTTTTGGCGCATGCTTTTCCTTCAATCTTTACGCTTCCGCATTTCGCATTAACTCAGTATTTTCATTTACTAGTGTTGTATCATGACTATGAGGAATGCTAGTGTTTTTATTAAACTCATATAGAGTCGTTCAACGTAACTAATGAATGAGATCCTGGTATGTCACTCTGCTAACGGTAAAACTCCGTTAGTGGATTTTGGGGGTGTGACAGATTGGTATCAGAGCCATTGGTTATAGAGAACTAGGAAATGCATACTAGACTATAACCACGCACATGCATTAGTTACACAGCACTTACACTCATACATGGCATTCACTCATCCCGTTACAAGAAATGTCGACACCGCCTAATTCACCCGCTTCCCCAGTCGTTCAGGAGAAAGATGTTCCTACCGTACCTTTGCCAGAGCCGAGGAGACGTCGACTCAACCCGATCAACACCACTGTAAGGTATGATGAGCCTATTCATGTGCGTGTCAGAGGTAACACGCAGGACTGGGATTGGTATCCCGATAGGATCAGGAACTGGATCCGCGAGGAGGAAGTCCCACCTCCACTCACTACTGACATTGCTTCTTCTTCATCATCTTCTGTGCGAGCTTTGCCACCATTGCAGTACCCTTTTGAGCAGGTGTTAGCTGCATTTGTAGCTATGATGGACCGGGAAATCCAAAACATGAGGGACGCAGCGGGGGAGATTTCTAGCATATTAGAGCGACAGATTCTGATGAATCAGAAATTTGACAAACTGACTTCAGATTTAGCAGTCACTGATAAAGTCCATAAGAATTTGGCAAATGGATGTGTGGATATGGATGAACACTGTAGAGTGGAACCTAGATATACTCCACACCAGGATTGAGCAAGTGGAGGCTCGACTTGCAGCTGCTGAAGCAGTAGGAGTTGCACCAGATGATGCACCCGCAGGAGATCCGACCGAGGACGAGGATGCAGCATCTGATGTTACATCAGCTAGTAGTGGCATTTGATATCTTATCTTCATTACTTATTTATGTATTTTCTTTTGAACCTAGATGGGCAGGGTTGTTCCCATCCAACTGATGTTTCTGGATTTGATGTTTGATTGAATTTACTTTGTAGCCTTTACAATTTATTTTATCAAGGATTTTATTATTGAAATGTTAGATGTTGTGGTTTAAATTTTCTTTTGTTTACTTGTACTTGTATGATGATAAAATGTGACGTATTTTTCTCATTATCGTATGTTGTGAATGAAAAGATAATGTCTGGACGTGGTGGACGCGCCGGAGGACGTGGCGGTCGCGGAAATGTCAACATGACTGCAGCTGAGCTCACGGCACTCATAAATGAGCGTGTGGCTGAAGCGGTAGCAGCTAGTCAAGTTGCTGTTAATGCTGGAGGTAAAGCAAAATATTATCGACTCTAGTGAGTCATCATTCATCCTAAACACAAAAATTCGAATATGATATTCCTAAAGAGCATTCTTGTTTACAATTCAGGTCAACACAACCATCAGCAAGTTTGTACTTTCAAGACTTACATGGATTGCAAACCTCACTCATTCAGTGGAGCCAATGGGCTGTTGGCTTACACCGCTGGATGGAGAAATATGAATCCGCCTTTACAATGTGCAATTGCCCACCGAACAATCAGGTGAAGTATGCATCTGGCACACTTGAGGGTCCGGCCTTACTTGGTGGAACTCCGAGGTGCAAATGCTAACTCTTGAGATGGAAAATGCATTGCCATGGGACGAATTTAAGATTATGCTGCGGGAGGAGTATTGTCCCCGCGATGAAGTGCAGAAACTTGAGGGCAACTTCTGGAACCTAAAGATGGAAGGATCTGAGATTGAAGCCTACACTATTCGTTCGCATGAACTGGCGAACTTATGTCCACAAATGGTAACACCTCTCTATAAGAGAATCGAGAAATTTATTGATGGTTTGGTTCCGCAAATTCAGTGCATGGTGACATCTTCTAATCCTACTACAATCCAGCAAACTATCAGGTTGGCTCACAGGCTAACCGATCAGGCAGTCGCTCAGGGCACTCTACCCCCTAGAGGTGCATTACCAAAGACAAATGACAACAAACGGAAGTTTGACAGTTCATTCCCCAAAACTTTCCAGTCAAACTCACCTCCTCAGCAACAACAACAGCAACACCGTAAGCTTGAACCATCAAAGAACAAAAATCAGTCTACCCCTTCTCAACAGAATCAGGGTTCATATGTTGGCAAGTACCCGAAGTGCAACCAATGTAATTTTCACCATCATGGAGCATGCGACCGGTACCGTTGCCACCGGTGTGGAAAGATGGGTCATGTGGTCAAAGATTGTAGGGTAGATCTGCAGAACAAACATGCACCACTTGGTGAAGCACCCAAAGGCTGTCTTGAGTGCGGGAAAGAAGGGCATTTTAGGAAAAATTACCCGCAGTTAAAGAGAAATGGAAACGGGAATGGCAATGGTAACAATTATCAGGGCGGTAATGGAAATGGTAACAACAACCAGGGTGGTAACGGCAATAATAACAACAACGGTGCTAAAGGTCGAGCCTTCGTGATTGGCTCGGGGGAAGCTAAGAATGATCGAAACGTTGTTAACGGTATGTTTCTTTTAAACGATCATTTTGCTTCTGTACTTTTTGATACTAGCGCCGATAGAAGTTTTATATCTAGAGAACTTAGTAGTGGGTTAGGAATAAACGCAACTTTTCTACAACATCATTATACCGTAGAGATAGCAGACGGTAAAGTAATCAAGGCAACCCACATTCTCAAGGGATGTAAGTTAGAACTATCTGGTCACAAACTCGACATCGATCTCATGCCAGTTACACTTGGCAGTTTTGACATAATTGTGGGCATGGATTATGTCACACCCCAACCGACGGCGGAAACATCGGGGCGGGACATGTAGACTGTTCATAAGCTCATGGTTTACTAAAGTTGTGATAATTAAACAATAACCTTCATTTCATAGCTCAAGTGATCAAGTACAACTCTTACAAGAATAAAAATACATGAATAACTTTATTAAATTTAAAACTAGGTCCTCAATCCTAAGTGAAGCGACTTGAAATCTTAACTCAACACTGTACCTGAAACATGATAAAATGAGAGGGTCAACTATAAATAGTTGGTGAGCATACATAGGTTTTGACACCACAAGAAAAATTCAAATGTTTTGTGTACAATTCATATAATGCATGGTTTATAAAGCATTTATGGAGAATCTAAGTTAAGCTAGATGCACAAATGAAACTTTGTAATTGAAGGGCATAACAACACATGTTATCCTAATGTAAGGCATAACAACACATGTTATCCAAATGTAGGGCATAACAACACATGTTATCCGAATGTAGGGCCTAACAACATATGTTAGCTGAAGTAATGTATTTGTATTTGCACGTGTATATCATGTATATGTAGCCTTGACAATTAGCATTCAAGCATAAAGCACAAATAAACACATATGATAATATTGTAGAATTGTACGTGTGTAATTGCAAATAGTATTTGAATGTAATCATGTTTCACCACAAATATGTAAATACGAAAAAAGAGGGCTATGTAAACTCACTTGAATCAAATGTGTAGCTAGCACAAGAGACTAGGTAGCAAAGTGATCCTTGCAATCCCACAATGTTAACCTAGTGTGTAATGTATATGGATCTAGATTAATAACGTGTACAATAGTCTATGCCCAAGTCTATGATTGAAAGGGATGTGTGTACAAAGGGTCAGAGTTGTAGATGTTAATGGTTTGTACTTGAAGGGGTGTTTTATAAAATGAGAAATTGAAATTAATAGTTTTAGAATAATTAGGGTTTGGGTTTGAATAACTAAATAAATTAAATAATTATTATTTATTTATTTAGTTAGAAAAATAGTGTAAAAATTATATTTATTTAAATATAAATTAAACAAATAATTTTTACTTTATTTATTTATTTAGGAAGATATGTAAATACTATTGGTTTATAAATTAAATCTTAGATATAATTTAAACTATAAGTGCATTTGTAAATGTAATTTATTTAAATAATAAATAAATTTATTTATTTATTTATCATTTGAAATGGATATGCTAAAATAAATTTACTTAAAAATTTCCATGAATTATTTAAGCATATAAAACTATAAATATATTTAGGTATAGTTTTATTTGTTTTTAAATATATAACTTAAAATTTATAAAACCTTATAAAAGTATTTATAAAATTTTGTCACCAAATTTATACATTAAATGAATAAATTACTCAAAACAATAATATAATTTAAATTGAGTAACTGAGAATTAAATTTATAAAAATAGAGATTTTATGCAAAAATTATAAATCTGGTTGAATTATGTTTTAATAAATATAGGATTTATAAAAATAATTTTTATATAATTTAATTACTATGTAAAAATGATTTTTAAAATAAATGAACGCCACCCGGTTCGAACCCGGGTGGGTTCTGAGTTGTGCTTGAGTCTTACCACTGGACTAGGGGACTAACCCATGATACAAGGCAGGTTCGCAACATAATAACCCTAGTTCTGAATGGGACCAGGTTTGGTTTTAATACACGCGCAAAAACGGCCATGGCTTGTGGGTTTCGAACCCACGCCATCTGGTCCGATGGTGCAAGGACTTAACCAGTCGGACCAAATTGTTTCGTTGGTTAAGTATGTAATCTAGAAATAGTTACACGCTTATTAGATTAAGAAAAGTTTCCAATTCCGTATAAACCGGCCATGAACCCTAATCCCAATCGAATTCGATTCCCTCTGCCATCAAGAATTGGCAGAGGGCTTTCAATAAGCAAAGGCTTATGAATCTAATGACCTAACTTGTACCTAAATTGACGAAGGAACGAGTGCACACGGCATAGTTACAGAACCCGCTGATCTTGGTACTCGACAGGACTTGGAGGTAACGGCTGCGGAGCATTATACGCATGAATCGAATCAATTAAGATTGAATTAAGTCTGGGTTTTGGTCTAGGTTCATGCGCGTACCTCTTACGCATGATTTTCTGTCATCAAATGTCCCTTAATTCGTGAGTTACTTCCCGATTTAGATCGTTTGACTTCGAGAAGTCAAACGCGTT